>CM075061.1:61590044-66590044 GCA_037428765.1 Rubia yunnanensis
AAGAGTTCACAAATGAGGAATGAAATCAATATAAGGCCCAGACAACTTGGGAAGCAAATGATCGTTTTTAACATATTGTAAAGGTAACCGGATGTGATAGCTCATTACTTCACATATATGGTGTACAAAAGTAATTACAAGTGCTAGGTATAATAACAAAACAAGGTTAAAGAAAATAAAGGCACACAAGACAGGACCATCACGAAAGAAACTAAGCTAGGCTACTAGCTAAGTTATTACAAGCAAAAAGAGAAAACTCCTAGGACAAGGAACTAGGGACAAGTCTTTTTAGGCTGTGACTCAACACTTAGTGTGCTGGCCTGGTGGGCGATCGGGCATTGCGCACATGGGTGTTGGGCACAAACGGCTCAGGCATTGTTCATAGTGTGTCACATGCGTAAATGGGGAACACCACATGCCAAGAGTGGTTAGGCAGACAGCACTGGATGATCTAGAGGTATGTGCACCATGGTTTAAGAAGACTGGTTCGTAGGCACACATTGAGCACGTGGGATTGCAGTATGTTTGTGGCGTGCATGCAGGTATGGGGTTGCGTTAAGGTTGGATGATAATCCTGGCCCCGTAACACATAGGATAGGTGTATATTTCCTACATTTAATAGAATCTAGGATCAAAGTTATTAATCAGTTATGTTATGCAAATATCCCCACGACTAGCTTATTATAGTTTTAATCTCTTTTGTTTTCATGCTTTTTAGTTGTTAGACACCAAACCCCCCAATCATCTGTTCTTAAGCATTAGTTATTCCCGGCACACAATTGGGGTGATGCCTAATTATGGGTTGTGCAAAGATAACCCTCATATTATAGTTGATATGTGGACAACCTCAGACTTGCCCCTAGCTACTCTACGCTGGTTAATAGTGAGTACGTGAGCAACATATAAATTTCTATCTTTGATCACTTGGCACTCCGCCGGTAAATTCTCCCACAAGGTAATGATCCTGCGGGGTGCGTGTCAAATTTGGGCGCCATTTTCGGGGATAATAGTCTTAATTTTATTATTAGCTTACGTAACTAGTTGGTAGAAGTAGTTTGTGCTTTGATGGCTTTTCTTTTTTTCTCTTAACTTGTGCACTAGCATTTCCTTTGTGGACTAGTTTTGCATTGCTTCAAATTTATGGTACATACCCGTACCACTAACCAAGGAGCCTTATACTACTTACCAAAAAGCACTGGTAGATGAAGAAGGAGGAAGACAAGGGTTAGTGAGGTAGTTCCGCAAGGGCTGACTGTTAAGTTATAAGTATAGAGAGAGATCATGGGGGAGAACAACAGAAATTTGAGGAGTTGATGGCTCCTAGCTTGGAGAATCAAACCCTCCCCTCCTCCCGTTTATGAAAATGTGACCTGCGAGTTGAAGAGTGTTATGATTCAGTTCTATCCAACATTCCATGGGATTAGGCAAGGACTGCAACAAGCATTTTTCAGAGTCTTATTTGGTTTGCATAAATATGAAACCGCCAGAAGTATCGTATAAAGACTATAGCTTACGGTTCTTTCTATTCTCACTTCGATACACAGTAGATGATTAGTTGTATTACCTCCCACTGGGATGCAAAACATATTGGGTGAACATGAACTGCCAGGTCACATTTTGGATTACTAGAGAAGTACATTCCCTCTTCCAAGTCCGCCAGGCTAAAGAAGCAGTTGTCCAACATCTCCCAACACTCAAACGAGAGTTTCTATGGATATCAGGAGAGGTTCAACACCTCTTGGGAGCCTCCCATATCACCCATTTACAGAGGGGGATTCCGTATACTTTTTCTTTTACGGACTAATCGAGAAGGATATAATTCTTTTCAATGCTTCCAGTAATGGTTCAATCTCGAGAAAGAGCCTCATGCAAGCTATGGACTTCTTTGAAGAAGTAGCTAATGGGACAAGGTTCTTTGGTGCCTGACCCGCACCCCACAGGGTTGTTCAAAACCTTGTGGGAGATTTCAAACTCACGGGATGCATTTCAAAGATAGAAATTTATATTTTTGCTCCCATACTAACTACTAACTAATGTAGAGTAGCTAGTGGAAAGTCCGGGGTTGTCTAAAGAGATACTAGAATTCAAAAGTTAGCTTTACACAACCCACACTCTGGTGTCACTTTGATTGTTGATCAGGAATAGCTAGTACTTAGGAACAGATAATTTGGTGGGGGGTGTTGTGTCTCACTACATATCATGCAAGCAAATAGAGTAAAAAATATAATTAACTAATCTAGGGGGTATTTTCGTAAAATGATGGATTGATGACGTTGATCCTATATTCTATTACACATGAGACATATAAACCTATCACATATCTATGTATTATAGTGTGGAGGTTGCAGGGAATTCCCAATGCCTGTCACACAAAGGTTCGTCTGCCCTTCAAGAGCCACCTCACCGCCTCAGTAATTAGGGAATGCGCTTTGATCGACCTTTTCAATACCGTAATTCATTCACCGTCATCTCACTCTCGATGCTAACTAGCCCTGCTTAAAGGAACTAAGCCTTACGTAGGTCGCAACAATTGGATACAAGAGTGAGAATATTACGTCCTGGGCACTCCATTATGGACACCAACCCTAGGCCTAGAGAGGCAAAAGAATTGTCATCTCTTGATAACTCTAGGGTACCACGACCCTTGTCGCTACAAACTAGAATGCTTATCTATTGGGTTAGAGTCTAACGACCGGGTTGGTACTCTCAAGGAATCATGAATGCACTACCCTCCTAGGTATTCTCAATTCCATAATAACCCTAATCTAACACTCTCAAGATAGCATTTTAGCCTAGTACGATATTATAAAATGCATGAATCTATGGATGCATCATAAAACATAACATGGAATAAATTTTACAAGAATGTAAATCACAAATCAAGCACAAATATTTATAGAACATAAAGATAGGGTAATCTAAGAATCTCACAACGTCAACATAAAGTAATTAATACAAATATTACCCTCAGAAATAAACTGCTCAAGAGATATTGAATCCAAAGAAATCATTGGATTCAATGTCGTAAGGAAAAACTAGGGAAATAAATAAGAGAGGAGATAGCCTTCCTTTTCCTGCTGATGAGACGTCAAATGCATGTATTTTTGAAAGCATTTAACATCTCTTTTGTTATATTTTTGTTAATGTATTGCTAGATTTAGGTAGGTTTACATGATAACGGGTTTAGATGACCATTTTTGGTTTTTATATCTAAATTCTACATTTTGTAACATATGTTTAGTCTAATGGATTTTTGGTCCTTACGAGCATCTAGATTCCATTTTGTGAGCTTCATTTGTAGATGTCTTGTGAGCCCTTTGGAGTGGTTTGGTGAAGGCCACATGTCAAAATGTGGAAGAAGATAGAAGGGTCAAAGAAGAAAGGCAAAGAAGTGGATGAATTATCACCCGGAAGTTTGGACAAAGTTCTTAAAATTATCCAAGAAGAATAAGCTTACAAGAGTGGCGTCATTGGATTCTTCTTCTTGAGCACTATAAAATCAACTACAAGAACTCCCAAAATGGATCAACAGTTCACCCATGGGAAGCAAAACAAGACGCTCGTGCGGATGGATCTGAATTTTGGGCTGAGACCTCCGCCGCCCGGGCAAGGCCATTTCCGCCAAGGCGACACCATTTTTGCCCTGGCAATGCCTGCTGCGTTTTGACCTTCCTTTTTTACCAACTTGGGCTATAAATAGCCTCTTTTCTTCCCCATTTTCCCAAGCCCGACTTGGGGGATCCAAAACTCTAGTTTTTCACCATTTTCTTCCATTTCTTCTTCTTTCTTTGTTCTATGTTATGGGCTTTGATTATCTAGCTTAGTTTTGTACTTGGGGGCAACTGATTGAGACTTCCTTGCTAATGTTTTGAGAATCATTTCTATCTATCTATTTCTTTCTCTATTGTGCATTTATTGAGCTTTGAATGTGGATTGTTAATGGCATTAATGTTGTTGGAAGTTTAAGTATATGAATTGCTTGTATGATTGCTTGTTAGGGTTGAGAGAAAGTAGCTAATTTTCCCCTCTTTTAATGTGGAATACAAGAGCGCAAGTTAGAGCTTCTAAATGATGTTGATGTGTTGATAATTGCTAGATGAATGTGATGATGTTGAACTCGTTGTCATGTTTGTTTTAGGTAGCAAATGAGATAAGTCTATGAATGTCGATCGTTCTTGACTAATCTTGTGTAATTGCATGAATTGGTTAAATGCTTGGACACGGTGTAGTGTTTATAAGTGTTGCCAAGCTTGTTGATTCTTCGTGCTCAATGCCATCAATAGGATACGTTTAGTCATGTTTCGACTAAGGGAGTCATTGGCGAGGTTTGACAAGAGATGTCAATTTACTCTTGCAAACTACTATCTAAGAAGGATAGAAGATTTATCTTCACAGCAAGTAGTTAAAGTAATGAATAGATTGTTTCACTCGTTCTTGAAGCTTTTGTTATTTAGCATTCATGTGTTCTTAATGCTATGTTTTACTTCATTTATGCCATGGGGTGTTTGAGAATAGGAAGTGTTTGTATGATTAAAGTGTCAAGGTGTTAAGAATGTGACAAATTCTTTGGCATGAAAATCCAAGAACATGGACTTAGAACTTCTCGTGCATAATGTGCTGTGATTCTTGCTAGATAAGTATGTTAATGTGGATTGTTTTCATATTTATCCTATAGATGAAATGAAAGGTTGAATCTTGAATGTGGTTTGTTATAGGTTTAGCCTAATGAATGCTATGTTTGGTTAAATGCCTATGTCTTTTGTAGAAGGCTTATTGTTGTCAAATCTATGGTCCTTCGCGTGAAATGCCGTTAATGAAATACCTCTATGGTGTGGTTAGCTTAGAGTGATTGTCAACAAGTTTTACAAATGGTTGCTGTTTGTCTTTGCAAATTACTATTAAGAAGGAATGGATGTTGATCTTCGAATGGGAAGTGATAACATTCCCCATCGGTAACAAATGTAATTGAATGAGTGAATGGTTCAATGATCTACATGAGGTTTGGAAGTGGATATCAATTGCCCCAAGGCTTTATCTTGTGTAGTTTTTACCCATTTTTCTTAGTTTTTTTTTATGATTATCATAGTAACTTAACTTTGCTAGTTAGTTCGTCTTTTAATTTCATAACTTAGGGCCAAAACCTCTCATTTACTTGCTTTTATATATATATATATATATACTTCTACCTGAATATAAACCTTATATGTTTAAACACTTAAGAAAATCCCTCTTCTTCGTGGACGACCCTGATTTGCCACTATCTACTTAATTTTATTTAGTACGCATAAAGGGCTTATAAATTTTAACTTTGAAAGGTACGGCAATGACTCCCACCTGCATACTCTTAGATCTAATAATAATGAAAAAACTTAAACCCTAGGAAACTTAAGGCTGCTTATATAGTAAGTGGATTGGGCCTTAGATAAGCTTGAAAATATTGGAAAACCTAGCAGCCACATCACTACGAGCCGTGCAATAGTGTACAGCTCGCGCTGCATGAACTGCACAAAAGCACGCAGGCCGTGAACTGGAGGCGCTCCCTGGGAATTCTGAGCACAGAACCCGTGCAAAAGCATGCGACCATGGTTTGGAGTTGTGTCTTTGTATTTTGAGCGCATGACCAAGGAAAAAGAACGCAAGTTGTTGACTAGAGTGTGCCCACTGGTCTTTTGAGTGCGCGACCCGTGCAAAAGCTCGAGGGCTGTGAACTGGAGGTTTGGTTATTCATCTTCTGAGCGCACATGCCGTGTAATATTGCATGGAAAGTGCTTGGATTTAGTCTTCTTGCTCTTGGCATGGCACGGGCCGTGCAAATTTGCATGGGTCATTCCAATCTTCCTTAATTAGGACTAAACTCCCTTTCTTCGGAGCATCCATCTACTACCACATTTTTAGCTCGTGGTCTTTAGTCTTCTACCATCCTTGCGAATGGCCTTCTAAAATATACTACTATTCTTGCAAATGGCTTTCCAAAACTGTCTATAGTGCCTATAAGCAATATACAAGTAAAAACTCACAAAAATGGATCTAGACACTCATAGACCTACAGTATGCTACAAAATGAGGGATTTGTATATGAAAACCACAAGCGGTCATCTAAACACTTGTAATGTAAACCTACCTAAATCTAGCAATCTACCACATAAAATATAACATGTTAAATGCCAAGGAAAACACATGCATTTGACATCTCATCAAATTCCTCACACTTAAACCTTTACTCATCCTCGAGTAAACAGGAATAAGAAAAAGTAGCTTACTCTACCTAAGAAGCTACCAAGTAGACAAACCAAGAGAAGCATAGGATAAGTTCATTTTCTCTCATTTTGCCTAGGAGCCCTCTCGGATTTTTATCTTAGCTTTGCACATTTTCTATTTCGAGGCTCACCATAACATTTTTCCACACCATTTGGCCTCTCATTTTTTCATAGGTTTTTCAACCTATCCGGGCCTTTTACATTGTTTCCTAATTTGCCCTTTTGGGTTTTCAACTTAGCTGGGTATATTTTCTTTCATTGTTTTTAAGTTTTTTTAAAAAACATTTCTGTGTAGCAAAAAATGCCCCAAAGTAGGATTCATAATACATGGAGAATAAAGAAAAATATCAAACACAAAGAAATTTTGCTAGAATTTTGAAGTGCCTAACTACTCCCTCCCCTACACTTAAACATTGCATTGTCCCCAAAAGTGGAGTAGGAAGAGTGGTAAGCACTTACTCTTGGGACCCCGAAGGGCCCACTTTCATGTGCCTCATCTTGCGCATTCTCCTTCTCTTTTCTTGCCTCAACTCTTTCCTTTCATAGGGAATGAGTTTGTGAAAGCCCTCTAGCTTCAAGGCATGCAACATCTCGACCAATTGCTCCATGGCCTCCTCTTGCACATTGGCTCTCTCGTCCACTATGGAAAAATCTTCCTTCACTTCTTGCTCAATAGAATAAAGTTTTCCAATGTAGAGTCATGAGTGATAGCTATGCATTTGGGTTGTGGAAGCACCGTGAAACTGCACACGGTTGCACCACCATATAGCTAAAAAAACTGGTCCTTCATAGTGGTTGTGGTGATCATGGAAGCTCTTGCCAACTTCTCCATGGTATACCTCATCCCTGAATGGCCCAAATTCACCAAAGAAAAGTGGGGAAGAACTTCATTTCCTAGGTAATAAGCAAGAAGGCCGACCATCCGTCCAATCGGTATCTTCCCGACTCTCTTCTTCTCCGTGAATATACACTATTCCAAAAATGTTTCCACCTAGTTGGGATATAAGTTCCCCTCCAGAGTCATAGCCCAAAGAATTTGCACGTCTCTGTTAAGGCATTGAGAGATCTCTCCATTACATCAAACAGCCATGGATAGGAGTTCATGGACATACCGCAAAGCCGGGTGGACTATTGCGGTACTCTTTCCTAAATGATTCCTATCCATGCCCGCCAAGTTCTTCCAAAAGCTTCTTAGAGAGATTGGGAGACCTTATCTATGTGTCTTTTGAACTTTCTTCCCTTACTCCCACCCAAATTCTCTTACCACTTCTTTATGGGTTATTGAATACTCTTTGTCATCTGAGTGGAATGAGATGGTCCTCCTCTCGTGATTGTCTGATGTTTGCTTCACAGTTTCCAAGAATTCCAAAGTCCAACGAATGTATATCTTGGAATGCATCTCGAGGAAACCTTGTAGTCATATCCAACCTAGCAAGTAGGTGACAGGTTGGAGTAGTCCTAGTGCCTCCAATGTCCCTTTGCACGTGAAGTTGGTCTCCAATATTTCCCTCTTTGGATTATTGAGATTCTTCCATTTCTAAGCCACACCCCCGGAATTGTTCTTCAACCCCATGAAGTCATTAACAATAGTGGGAGTAGGGGCCATAGGTGCTTTTGGCTCTTGTTTCCCAACATTGGCTGAACTCTTCCCTTTCTCAACTTGGGATTTAGTTCCCTTTTCCGGTCCACTCCTCTTAAGATCCATTCTATCACAACACAATAGAAAAATGGTAATGGGAAGACACAAAATATTTAAGCACAAAGATCTCTTAGTAAGAATCATGCTTTCTAGACATTCAACATTTTGTACATCATGTAATCTCATCTAAAGATTCATAATCTTCTCCCACACTTAGTTCAACCTAACATCATGCACATAACCCACATACACCCACAAAATATAAAAAATATTCCAATTCCAAGTCTTCCTCCATATAACACAATCATGCCAATGAAGCAAGTAGACACAAAGTTAAAATAATTTCTTGAATTTAGAAGCTTGGAGATGAATATTAACAAGAAAAAGAAAAGAGTGCTCTCCCTTGAGAGAATATGCCTAAATTCAAATTATTGCTTTTGTGAAATGAGGGTGGATGTTTTGGGAGTTATTGAAGTGAGGTAAGTGATCTACATTGGTGGAAGAAGGTACTCTGGATTTGGATTCAGATATTTGATGATGTTTCACAAATGAGTTGTTTAGGAGAGAGACAAAAAGAAGGTAGTAATGGTATGGGGATAAAAGGAAAATTTTGGATTAAAGGCTTCATGAATTCATGTTCAGAAAAGGTGTTATTGCTTGGTGAGGTACCACTGGTACTAACTAACTTGGGGAAGAAGAAAGCTCTAGATCTGATGTGCCAAAGATGCTTACTTTATCAAAGTTTTATTTTTGCAAAATGCTGCACTTTTACCTAACTGCAATAATTTTCATCTGGCATGAGGTATGGCACAACCGTGCCTTATAAAGGTCTTGTGCCAGTTCTTCCTACACCAGTCATGCACGACTCGCGCTCCGCTAGACACCTTTGGGGGTTTAGCTCTTTTTTCAACTTTTTACTCCAAAACCTTTTTTTTAGATTAAACCATCCTAATAGATGGGGGGGTTATATTTGGCTCCCCAAACCGTAGAGTTACCCCCGAGGGTAGCAAAAAGAGTTACATCTGTACAATATCATTCATGTGATGATACAAAAGGGGAAGCGAAATATAAAAACATCCGTGACTCTCGGTTTGTGTAAATCTTCTACCATTACTAGAGAACAAACCGAGATAAGGGAACACAAACAAGTCAGGGAGATGAGAATTCAAAACCCTTATCAGTCAATGTCCCTTTACCTAGCATTTGATCTCATAGATTTCCTCAAACTATGTAAACCTCGTGCTCCTTTGTGCCTGGACCTCTCATCCTGAGCATTTTCAATCTGCAAAAAGAACAGAGAAAAACAACAGCAGTCTCTGACCAAAAAGTACTGTGTAAAGCCGAGAAGAGAATTCAAACTAGAAATCCATCCTATGTGTGATCTGTGTTCCCTTTTGCTGTGCCTATTCTTACTCCGTGAACTCCATTTTTATCTAGCAAAATCAAACCTCTAAGGAAAGATGGGGAGTTTCTTATATTTAAGTCTCCATTTAGGGATTTCTCCCTTGCATATTTTTCCAAAAAATCAGCCACTGTGTTAGCTTCCATTGGAGCATATTGGATTGGGTTTTGTTTATGCAACATATTCAGATGACAGCTAAGAGTGAAAAGTCTCCATAAACCAACATAAGGATCTTGTATTGCTTTAACTGCTGGTTTGCAGTCTGACTCAAGGATACTACCTCTAATATCCAGTTCTAAGCAAAAATGATAGGCAAAAAGGATACCTTCCAACTCTGCATGTAGAGGAGATTCTGATCAAAAAGTTTTGACTCTCATGTGTTTCACATCTCCCCTCCAGTCTCTAACTATTACAGCACAAGAAGAGTCACCTCCATTTACCCATGATGCATCTGTGTTAATTTTGAAACCAGTTGTTGGTTTTTCCCATCTTACTGCAGTTACTGTGGTTTCCTTCTTTTTTTGAGTTATATTAGGTATGATTCCATCCTGAACTAGTTTCTTATACTTTTCAAAATTACCTTTCAATGGATTAGCAGTAAAAATTAGGAGCATCAGTTCCTTGATATTCTGAAAACATGTATCCACTGAAAAAGAAAGATTATCATAGAGTATTTTGTTCCTATAAGTCCAGAGAGACCAAGTTGTGACAATGAGAGCAGCAGTATACACATGATTGAGAATCTTTGAGCCTACCCTGATGGAGAGATAATATTCAACTAAATGTCTAAAACTCCTGAAAGCAGGTGTTTGCAGATTCAAAAGGCTGTTAACTTTATTCCATACTGCAGTTGCCTTATTACAGGAGTTAAAAAAATGGTTGATAGAGTCTGAGTGATTAGAGCATATAGGGCATTTAGAGGCTAGTGAAAAACCAAGCTTGCACAGAACATTTTCAAAAGGCAGAATTCCATTCAGAGTTCTCCATATTAGTACTGACATTTTAGCTGGTATGAAATTTGCCCATACCTTGTGCAGATGTCTAATGCTTGTTCCCTTCTGCCTCAGGATCTTGTAGGCAGAACTGACTGAAAAGTTTTCATCCATTGAAGATTTCCATATCAATCTATCCTCATGTGTGTTCTTGATGGTCACATCCTGCAATATTGAAACTATATTGGTAGCCAAATATGGCTCCACAAAAGGAAGATTAGAGTCTTTGTTCAGGATAAAGGTGCTCAGTGTGATATCAGGGAAAGGAATTTCCACATCATCAGGCCATTTATAGTATAGTGCACCTTCTCCTGACCAGTTTGAGTTCCAAAAGGAGCATTCTCCTTTTCCATGAATTACTCTAGTTAAACTATTAGTTTTTTCAGTTATGTTACAGATTCTCTTCCATACCTGAGATTTCTTATAAGACTCAAGTAGAGTCCAAAAATGCTGAGACCATTGAGTGGTGTTCATTTGAAGCTTCCACCATAGCTTACAGGAGAATGAATCAACTATAGCTTGAAGATCTTTAAACCCTATCCCATTCTCTTGTACAGGAATACTCATTTTTCTCCAGGCTCTCCATTTTTTTCTGGCCTCTGTACTATCATTGGCTCCCCAGAACAGACCAGCAGCCAACCTTTCCATTTTCCTCAGTACTATCTTTGGAGGTCTTAAGACAGCAAACAAGTGGGTTGGGATTGAAAGAAAACAATGGTTTATTAGGACAATTTTACCTGCAGTACTCAACCATCTGTTTTTCCAGTTATTAATGCTTTTTTCCATTCTCTCCAATATAGGGTAGTAATATCTCTGTGTGTTCCTTCCTGTAAATATGGGGATCCCTAGGTACTGAAAAGGAAACTCTCCTTTAGCCATTCCTAAATTCCTGCTCAGAATTTGGATTCTATCTACTGAGGTGTTAGGAGCAACATAGAAGTTGGATTTAGAAAAATTAACTTTTTGTCCCGTAGTTTGCTCATATGCACTGAGAAATCTTTTAAATCTTTTCAGATTTTTCTCATTACCACTGAGGAATACAGCGGTATCATCTGTATACATTAGATGAGTGATCTGTGGGCATTTTTTAGGTAAACCAAAAAATTGCAGGTATCCCAAGTTAAACAGTTTTTTTAAACCTCGGGAGAATGCCTCTGATAGGATATTATACAGAAAAGGAGAAACAGGATCTCCCTGTTTAATTCCTCTATTTGATGCAAAGAATCCTGATGCAACTCCATTAATTAGAACTGAAAAGTGAGCTGAGGCTATGTTCTGCATTATTCGGTTTACAAAAATACCATGAAAACCAAATTTAAGGAGAATTGAATTAAGAAAAGACCATGAGACCCTATCAAAAGCTTTCTGCATGTCTAATTTAATGATTAGGTTCTGCTTTTTTGATTTCCTTGATAAAATTCTGGTCATTTCTTGCATCAAAATTATGTTATCAGAGATATCCCGCCCTTTCATAAAAGCACTTTGTTCAGGGGATATAAGTTGAGACATGAAAGGCTTAATCCTTTCCATCATCATCTTAGAGAATACCTTATTCACAAAATTAGAAAGACTTATTGGTCTGAAGTCAGAAAAGGTAACAGGTATTGTTCTTTTGGGAACTAAAGCTAGCCAGGTACTGGAAATTGCCTTTGGAATATTTCCACTTGTTAGAAAATCATTTGCAGCTTCAAGTAAATCTACTTTAACATTTTCCCAAAAGGTGGTGTAAAAAAACCAGAGTATCCATCAGGTCCAGGGGAACTATGTTTGTTGAGGTCAAAAACTGCAAACTTGAGCTCTTGGATCAGGAAAGGAGACAGCAGTAAATTATTTTCTTGTTCAGTTATTACTCTAGGAATTTCAGATAGAAAATGACTTATATAAGTTCCCAGTTTCTGAGGTTCTTCCTCATTGAATAAAGCTTTATAATACCCCACTGCTACCTCTTTGATCTGGGTTGGATCTGTGATCCAGTTTCCATGTTCATCCCTAATCTTACTGATTCTAGATTTAGTCCTCCTTTCCCTTATTGAGTGGTGAAAATAACTCGTGTTTGCATCACCATATTTAAACCAATTCAACCTTGCTTTTTGCCTAAGATAGATTACTTTCTCTTTTTGAGCCCTCATCAAAAGATGTTTAGAGTTATTCAAATCTGTCAAGATTGAATCATTTGGAGTTTGTTGAAATGAGATTTCTAAATCATTAACCTTGTTCTCATATTGTATCAGGTTCTGATTAACATTACCAAATTTTGTTTTGTTCCATTGCTTTATTTCCATCTTAAGCCTTTTCAATTTATATACTAACCTATACATTCCTCTGAAAGGAGTTTCCATGTTCCAGTTAGAAGCCACTAAGTTTAGAAAATCCTGTCTACTAGTCCACATCTCTTGAAATCTAAATGGTGTAGGGGCTTGTTCCTCGGATGTTTGTACAGATAAGAAAAGAGGAGCATGATCCGAAGACAATCTATTAAGAACATGGATTGAACTGTTAGGAAATATATCAAGCCAATCTAATGAGCAGATTCCCCTGTCTAACCTTTGGAACATCAAATCTTTGCATCTATCCTTAAATCTATTGTTGCTCCAAGTAAAAGAGTTACCTACTGTAGGTATATCATGCAAATCCAGGTAATTTAAAAATTTATTAAATTTCATCATGCTCTTTTTTGGGGTTGACTTTCTCCCTTTATACTCTGATACTGACGCTACAGTGTTAAAGTCTCCAATATATATGGAAGGAAGAAGATTAGTTGCCTTTAAATCACTCTATAAAGACTCTCTGACTTGTCTATGAACACTTGCATAAATAAAAACACAGTTCCATCTCAGAGAAGATAATGAATCAGTTATATTCACTTGTACATACTGATCAGTCTCGCTTATAACAGAAATGCTAAAAGACTGGTTCCAAAATAACCAAATTTTAGCACTATGAGCAGAGTAGGCATTCTGAAATCCCAATTCATATTTAAATTTTATGAGCTTCTAATTTTCTTGCCATGGTTCTATTAAGCACATTATGTCTAACTTGTGTTTAAGTTTCAAATTCTTAAGTCTGTCAATTGAAGTGCCAACTCCCCTTATATTCCAAACTAATACATTCCCAATTATGGTGTGTTTTATCATTTAAAAATTTTGGGATTGGCTTTTTGTGATGATCTTAGGTTTCTACTAGTCTTTGCTGAGTTTTTGCCTTTTTCTCCTGATTTTCCATTACTATGATCAGTATTCCCTGATAACAGATTCTGGATTGAAAGGTTTACCTTTTCCTGCTCTCCTTCATTTTCCAGAATGCTCAGATCAGAGGTTGTTGTAGTTTGTTCTTTCAATGTTTCCTCTTTGCTGGAACTTTGCTCTATAGGACCTCTTTGATCTTGCTCTTTAAGCTCCGATTGTGCTTGTTCTTTTTGGGAAACAGTGGAAATAAATTTATTAGCAGAAACATCAGAGATAATGACAAGTGGTACTTCCTGCGATTCAACTGTTTCATGAAAAATCTCTACTATCTCCCCTTCCTGCTCATCCTCACTATCTTCTAGGGATTGAAAGGCATTAGATATTGTCACCGTGTTCGTGTTTGTTTCCTTTTCCATTATGGAGGTATGTTCAGGGTTCTTTTTTCTCCAAATGGATGTGGTTATTGGCTTAGATATATCATCTAGTGAGTAAAATGGACCATTCCTTTTTTTATGACTTACCTTGTAGAAATCAAAGTTGCTACCATTTTGGATTCCTATGTTAATTATTTGTTTCTGTACATCCTTTTCCTTTTGTGATACTGTTAGAGCAGATGGTCCTTCAATGTTTACTTCCTCTGTTGGGTGAGAATCTGATCCTAGTTTGTTCTTATGTGCAATATTCTCTACCTTATTGCTAGTTATTTTCCTCAGATTAGGGTGCAAAAAATTACAATTTGTGTTGCTATGCCCAATTATTTTGCAGTGAGTACAATATGTTGGCAAATCCTCATACTCGATTGGGTATTCAGCAACCTTGTTTCCTATGCCTACCATAATTGACTTAGGAAGCTGAGCTAACAAATCAATTTCTACGCATACTTTAATAGCTGAAGGTCTGGTTAAGGCCATGGTTGCAGCATCCATCTTAAGAAACCTACCTACCTGGCTACTTATACCCATAATTGCAGAGTTGTTATAGAAATGAATTGGTATTTTGTGAAAAGTTACCCAGACCGGTACTATGGAGGATTCCACAGACGGAGAGAAATCTGGTGTCCATTTCTGCACTTTCATTGTGTAGCCTTGTATTGACCACTGGCCCTTCATCCAACACCTTTGATAATCTTCATTTTCCTGAAATCGGATCAAAACATGTCGATAATCAATAGAACCTAATTGAAATTTTGATTTAAAACCTATTGATTTGAAAGACTGTTGAAGTGAATCCATGTGCGGTTTCCCTCGGATGAACTTTCCGACGAGGGCGTTCTGGTAGTGCGAAGCTAGGATTTCTCCTTCTTCAGGGGGGAGTATGTATGCTATCTTGCCCTTGAATTCTGTTATTGGGTGAAGGTTTGGAGTATCTGGGAGGGTTGATAGGAGGGGGGATTGTTTTGTGTTGAGAGCTTGGGCAAAACTTCTGATTGTCGGGGGCTTAGAGAGAGTTGGATCCGGAGGTGGAGGAGGCATCGGCGACGCCATGATCAACCGCCGATGTAGTTGCAGAGGAACAGTAATAAGACCGTTGAAGTAAGAAATGGAGGTGACGAAGTGAAGAAAGGAAAAGTAGTGTGTTTATCGCACTTTCAATCGCACATTTTTTACTCCAAAACCTATTTTCACCTAACCAAAACCACATGACTCGATCTAGATTAATAACAACTAGAATTCTCAACAAAATCCTTTGTGACACACAAAACATGCAAACAACTAACAATTAAAAATGCCAAAATAAAGAAAACATATTTTTATTGTTGTCCTCACGACTTTTTTTTTATGCATATGTGAAATAGAACAAACCTACCGTTGGGTCTCTGAAGTCTCCATCTGTGACTCCACCCACAACCACATCTCTACAGACAGGTCTCCACATATAACAAGGCTTACCGCTTAACTTGGTAGCCACATGCCATACAAGTCCATCCTTCACAAATTTTGACACTTTCACATTGAATTTGGGCATAGGAAGTGGTTTAGGAGGCTTAAACTCATTAACCTACTGCTTTCCCCGCTGCATGTTAGTGCTTACATTTTAAAAACAAGAATCATGAAAAGCACAAGGAACACTAACACCATACATATCAAAAATTTCATCATCAACATTATCATTCAAAGAGGTAAGAACATGTAAGGTTTCAATGTTAGGTAGCAACTCATCACAATCACTACTCATGCAAGATTCATCAAATTGCACCACCCATTCCAGCATGGCCGCTAGGGTTTCCTAGATTTTAGGGTCTTTCTAAGGCCCAATCTTATCTACTATATAATCCACCTTTAGTCTTTTAGGGTTTAACAACTAGGAACTAAGTAGTCATTATTGTAATAGGTAGGAAGAATGAGGCTATCTCCTCTCTTCATTTATTTCTCTAGTTTTTGCCTTATGGTATTCAATGCAATGATTTCTTTAGATTTAATGTCTCTAGAGTAGAAATTTTCTCGGGGTAAAATTTGTATTTATGAAATGATTTTTAATTTGTGAGATTTTAGATGTCCCTATCTATTTATGTCCTATAAACATTTATGCTTAATTTGTAGTTTACATTCTTGTAAGATTTATGTCATGTTATGCTATATTATGGATCCATACATTCATGCATAGTATAATGTCATGCTAGGATATTTACTTCTTTCTTGTGAAGTGTTAGATTAGATATATTGTAGGCTCGAGAGCACAAGGGAGGTGAGTGCCTTCATGCTACCTTGAGAGTACCAACCCAATCATTAAACTCTAATTCTAATTAGTTAGTCATGTGTGATTGCATATTGGGAGCGTTAGAATACCCAACGAGGGGAAACCCTTGACTTACCCCAATAGATTAAGTAATATAGTTTGTATCGACTAGAGTTTTGGCAAAACCTTAGAGTCATAGCAAGATGCCAATTTCGTTGCCTATCTAGGCCAAGGGATGGTGTCCATAGAGGAGAGCATGGGATGTATTTTCCTTACTCTCGTATAAGGTTGAGACCTAGGAGAGTCTAAGATCCTTTAAGTGGGGGATCGTTAGCATCGAGAGTTAGATGACGGGGAATAAGGTGCAGTATCGAAAAGGTCAATCGATGCACATTCCTTAATTACAGTGGCGATGTGATGGCGGTGACGAACCTTTGTGTGACTGACATTGGAAATTTCCAACCATCTCTAGACTATGTGACATAGGCATGCGTTTATATTTCCTACTTGTAATAGAATCTAGGATGAAAGTCATTAATCGGTCATGTTACGCAAATATCCCCAAGGCCAGCTTATTATAGTTTTAATCTCTTTTGCTTGCAGGATTTTAGTTGTTAGACACAAAACCCCCTAATAATCATTTCTTAATCATTAACTACTTTGGGCACACAATTGGAGTGATGCCCGATTGTGGGTTGTTCAAAGCTAACCCTCAAATTCTAGTACTTCTATGAACGACACCATACTTTCCATTAGCTACTCTATTGTGCTTAGTAGTGAGTACGAGAGCAACTTATAAATTTCTATCTTTAATCATTTAGAACTCTACGGGTAAACTCTCCCACAAGGTAACAACCTTGTGGGGTGCTGGTCAATTACCTTAACTTTTAAGTGGAACAATGTAGAAAACTTCCCTAATTTTGGGATTGGATTTTACATTTCAATACACATAGACTATTACTACCAAAATAAAACACGAATGCCCTCCATAAGATGGCGCAACCGTTTTTTTTTCTAATATATGTAAAGGGTTGTGGTCAAGATATCTCATGATTCAAGGGGTAGAAATTGAAAAACGTTAATTCTATTTTTTTTAAAGCTAAAACTAACGTTAATGGGGGGGGGAGGGGTGGTTTATGTATTAGGTACCCCAATCCTTATGGAAAAAAGATAAAGTATTTTAGAAAGGGTTGTTTCAAGGTCAATATTGAAATATTCTTACAAAGAAACATCAAAGGCAACCTAAATTGCCTAATCAAAATCAAAAGATTACTAAGGGATTTTTTTGGAGGTGATTCCTTTTCCCATATCTCCACCCCACGTGTTAATGTAGTATAAATGGCCAGACTTCCAAAGAAACCCTATGTAGAAAATAAAATATGATGTGATGATGTCCCAATTTCTTCTCTTAGGTCATGGTAGTACCTTTGTCTGTACCTTGAAATTTTTGGAATATGTTGATGTCCTCTCTCCAAAGCCTTCCTTCATTTCTTTGATGAATACATTAAGCTGATGATCCCGAGAAATAGATCACAAAATCGGTAGCATCCATTCAAACTTCATCTAATGGTAGGGAGCTGAATCCTATCAAGGTGTATCAAACCTTTTGTTCTCTGATATTAGTTTTCATAGCCAATTTACATATCCTATCCACCACTAAAATGCCTTCTCTAAGTGTGTGTGTGTGTGATATATATATATATATATATATATATATATATGTATGTATATATATATATTTTTTCAACATATCACACAGGTCAGAAACTAATTGAAATAATTTCGATGAAGCTCTTAAAGGCTTAGCCATTGAGTCAAGAACAACTAAGAAATCGGTTTTAGTGGAATCAGCCCTAGGTTTAAGAATTTGGCAAAAACAAACCCCTCATGCATAGCAATTAATTCAGAATGGAAGCTAGATGAACAAGTATCAGTTCTAAGAGATGTAGCAGCAAATAATCCGTTTGTATCTCTAACTATTATTCCAATGCCAAATCTATTACCAATATTGTGCCAAGATGCATCCACATTCACTTTGAAACCATTTTCCTATTTTAACCATGTAACATATTTGATATTAGGCCTAGGCGGGGGTCTGAGAGTGTGTATTAAACCGTAATGGTCCCAGATCCGATAAGTTTGGTTTTTAGAAAAATATACTTAGCATATAAGGTCCATAAGACATCACTTTTGATGCTCTCATTTATCTAAGAGATATGTGGCTTGATCCTTAAAAAAATGTACCTCTTTCTGGCCTCCTAAAGGTTCCAGCAGCCTCCTAAAGGTTTCGGGAAATGAAGAGTGGAATTAAGATAATTAAGGTCATGTGTATTTTTGAATTTCAAGTTAAAGTCTAGTAGTGTGATAATCTATCAAAAATATATTCAAACACTTGGGTACTGATACCAAGAACAATATCATAAAATTTCCAAACCTGTAATGCCAGATTACCTGTAATGCATCAGGTTTCAGGCAATATGGGCATTTAGATACAAGGTTAACATTAGAGAAAATGATCTTGTCATTAAAAGTTAACATTGCATTTGCAGGTTTCCACTTGATGAGTGATGCTATTTTAGGAAGTTTATAGTACCATATATTGCTAAGTATCCTGAGAGTTGGTTTTTTGTGACTTACCAGCTCATAGGAAGACCTGAAAGTGAAAATCCCATTAAGAGCAGGCTTCCAGATAATTCCATCTTATCTTTGTGGATTGGGCTGAGCCTTCTGTTGGGAAAAGAAAATTTTAGCAGGTAGGTTTTTCATCAGGGGTAAACAATATGATTTGTTGGAAATGAAATGAGAAATGGTTGTGTCAAGTAGGGCGGCTTCAAGGATTGAAGCATGGTGATTTTGGGCAGGTTCAAAACCTGTCCAATTTAAAGTATAAAAATTAGTAGTATCACTGCCATGAATAACCCTTGTGATCGATTCATCAATCATTTTAAATTAACTCACTGTCCTAATCCTTTAAGTGCTGAACCCATAGCTATTCAAACTGCATATGAAATGTGTAAAGAATTCTCTCTATGCTCATGTGTCATTGAGTCAGACTGTTCGACTGCAGTTAATGGTATAATCAACCCCTCAGCCAGTCCTTGGAAATTTTACTCAATATGTAGCACACTTAACAAGGATCATTTACAGTTCCCAATTCATTATATTCCTAGGGAAGCTAACCAACCAGCAGATTTTTTGGCCAAATTTGCTATGCTTAATAATCTACAGGGTGATGTAGACATCATGTCAACCCCATCTTTCCTTAGGGGTCTACTTTCGTTGGATAATTTAGGAATTCCAGGGATTCGAATAGGAGTATTGGATCACACGCACATGGAAGTCTAGTATATATCTGCAGTTCGTTTCTGACATGAATCAGAATTCATTTGATTTCCTTGAGACTTTTAACATCTACTCCTCCTCTATTTTACTCCTTTTTTTCTCTTCATGCTAGTCCAGATACTGCTGACCTGCTTCTCCTCTTACAGG
Organism: Rubia yunnanensis; assembly: GCA_037428765.1. Lineage (NCBI taxonomy): Eukaryota > Viridiplantae > Streptophyta > Magnoliopsida > Gentianales > Rubiaceae > Rubia > Rubia yunnanensis. The sequence goes on from CM075061.1 coordinate 61,609,685, forward strand.
TACCTATGTTTTGCATACAGGTTTGGACTATTACGGTGGACATGCACTACATCACAATCAGTCACCGGGACTCTGATCAACAACTGTCATTTGGAACAAATTTATCAAAGGAAACTGAAGATGGTATCAGAAACACAGGAACACTTAACTAATAGATCGTTGACATATAGGATTTTCGAATTTTCGCTTCTCCGACTTGTTCGCAATCTTTTGGCTAAGTATCTTTCTGCACTTTCTCTTAGGAACTAGCTACTTTTAGTTTAGGGTGGAAGCTCAAGTCTTTGCTTCAAGAGCTAGTTCTAGCTCTCTAATCATCTAGTTCATGGAATTTTTCCACTTGTGATGTAAACTGACTTTCAGCGCCAATGCAGCATTTTCAGTCGGTCCGGGGAGCCGAATATATTTCCCTCCATCTACGAATGGTTTAATTTAAAAAAAAATGTTAACCTTGTTAATTCTCTTCCCATTTTGAGAATTCATTTGGTTAAGTGGGATTGACCAAAGAAATTGTGTCCAAGGGGCTTGCCCAAGCTGAAACTTCCACCAAGGTTTCAAAGAATATGACTTAAGAATATCTATAAGACTTCTAAGTCTTATTCCATTTTGGATAAAAGGGAAGCACATATTAGGAAGACTTTTCCACACTTTCTTATCTCTATTTATTTTCATATTGACCCCAAAAGAAAGTGTCCAGTTTCCTTTTAACTTAGATATCACTGTGTTGGAGGGGGAGGGGGGGTCATAACTACCCATATGTGCTGGAGAATGGAGAACATCACCGATTTGATCAAGGTTAACATCCCAGTCACACATAGCCATTTTTTCTTCCATGTTTTAGGCTTCCTATCATACAATTCTAGCAAAGACATAGAAATAGATTGTTTTTGTCTTACCTAGTAGATAAGATGGCCAAGATAAATAAAGGAAGATGTATTTTTTTACTCCAACACTCATATTTTCATGGGCTAAAGTGGAGTGTCCACTAATGAAGTAATTAGTTTTGTCATAATTTATTTTTTGTCCACTAGTTAACTCAAAGATTTCCAGGAAAGCTTTGAGTCTTTGTACTATTTGTTTAGTGGCTTGAAAAAAATAAAATTGTGTCATCTTCATAACTTAGATGAGAAATGGAGATAAATCTCACAGGCAATTTGAAATATTTCATCTTTTTATTAAGAAAACATAAATGTAGACTTATAGAAAATAATTTTGAAAAAAGATTTAAAAGAATATGAGAGATTGGATATCATTGTTTAATCCCCCTTATGGACTTGAAGAAACCTACAAGTTTGGAGTTAATAATCACAGAAAAGAAAGATGAGGACATATTAGAGATTATTAAGTTGATAAAATGGTTGGAAAACCCAAACCAATTAAGAACAACACTAAATACAATTTGACTATGTCAAATGCCTTTGCTAAGTATACTTTTAGTACACAGTTTGGTGTACTGGATTTATTGTTTAAAAACCTTGTCATTTCTTTGAGGTAAATGACATTGTCAGCCATTTCTTTACCTTTTAAGAAAGCTGACTGGTTTTTTGAGATCAGGGTAGACATGAAATCAGTAATTCTCTGAACCAAAAGTTTAGAGAATATCTTGTTAATGAAATTAGAGAGTGATATTGGTCTATAGTCTAAGAAAGAAACTGGGATTTCTTTCTTTGGAATTAACTATATCCATGTGCTTAACATTCAGGTGGAATGGGGTTACCATTCATGAAATCCCAGGTAGTTTCAAGGAGACCAGGGCCTATTACTTGCCAATTGTTTATGAAAAAGGGTGAGATATCGCCACCAGGGCCCGGGGTACCATTGTGATTTAAAGAAAAAACAATGGTTTTAATCTCACCCAGTGTGGGGTTTCAGTTAGTTTCTGATTGTCCCTAGAGGTTATGATCGTTGGGATTTGACTCATGAAAGGAGTTACATAGCATTCAACTTGTGAGTTATTCTCATCCGTCATGAGTGTTGGATTGAAATATATGGCTTCAGATTATATCTTCTGGGGGATCATTAGTCTAATTCTATCGGATTTCCTAATCTTTGCTATGTTTTGCCTTTTTTTTGTTTAACTGAGGCATGAAAATATTCAGTATTTTCATCCCCTTCTTTAATCCATTTTAGGTTAGCTTTCTATTCCAGAAAACTTCTCCTCAATTAAGGCTTTTAACAGTTGGACATTTTATGATATGCTTAATTAATCCAGCTTGAGAATTTGTTGTTTCATATACAATCTCTTGTAATCTCATAGATTCCTCTTCATTTTAAATGCCAGCATTATTGTCCCCAAAACTCTCTTGGTTCCAACTTTTAAATTTTTATTTAAGTCTTCTGAGCTTGAGGAAGAATCTAATCTTTCATCTCTTATTCAGTTGTTGTGACCAATTATCTAGGAATAGCTTTATTAGGCTAGGTCTAGCCAGCCACACATCAAGAAACCTGCTAGGTTTTGGAGTTGAGGGTAGTTTGCGACCTATGATTAGTAGTAAAGGGAAATAACTTGATATGTCCATTTTATGTGCATAATTTAGTACTGTTTTGGGTCACTTTTTGTGCTCTTTTAGTATCAAGAGCTTGTGTTTTACCATGAAATTCTCTTAGGAGGGGTAAGAGCAACTTTACGCTCTTTTACCTCTTCTAAGTGGATTTTGCGTGACAAGGGAAGAACACTGAGGCATGAAGACCGGAGGCCATTAAAGATCACATTTTTGAAGACTTTTGAAGACTTGCTTCGAAGACATGAATACCGGAGGCCATAAAAGACTATTTTTTGAAGACATTGAAGACTTGAAAAATGAGAGGAATCGCTATGAAGATAAATGTTTACCACAAGAAGAAGAAAAGAAAACATGGTTAAATTCTGCCACTCGCCGCGAGTGGCAAAAACTCATCGCGAGCCCACCGCGAGTTGCGACAAGCCCGTCGCGAGTCGCGACCAACGGGTGGCCAAAATCTAACCTTATCCTTTTTGTACTATAAATATCACTCTCTTTCCTCTCATTGAAATCTTCTTCTTCTTCTGCATTTTTGGTACTATTTCAAACCCTATTTTCTTCCATTTTCATCTTTGAATTCTCTTGTATTATGTTTGGTTGTTTTGCATTAATTAGTATGAACTCTTGTAGCTAAATCTAGTTCTTGGGAGCAATTGATTGAAGCTTCTAAGCTTATGTAGTAAGATTCTATGTTTGCTCATTTATGAACATTTATGGGATAGCAATTATTATGCCATTAATATTGTGTTTTACCTCATTTATACCATGGGTTGTTTGAGTATATGAAATGTTTGTAAGATTGAAATGTTAGAGTGTTAGGAAAGTTGCAAATTTCTTAACTCATTTGATATGGATATCCAAAAGCATGGATTTAGAACTTCTTGTGTATAATGTGTGGTAATTCTTGCTAGATGAGTATGTTAATGTGGTTTGTTTTTATATTTGTCACATAGATGCAAAGAAAGGTTGAACCTTGAATGTTTTTTGTTCTAAGTTTAACCTAATAAATGCTTTGTTTGGTTAAATGACTATGTTTTTTTGTAGAAGGCTTGTTGTTATCAAACCTATGGTCCTTTGGGTGAAATGCCATTGATGAAATACCCCTATGATATTTTTTGTCTAGAGTGATCATCAATGAGGTTGGAAAATGGTCGTTGTTTGTCTTTGCAAACTACTCTTAAGGAGGAATAAATGTTGATCTTTGAATGAGAAGTGATAACATTCCCCATAGACAATAAATGTAATTGAATGAGTGAATGAATCAATGAGCTATATAAAGTTTGGAAGTGGAAATCGATTGCCCCCAAGGCTCTGTTAATTATCATTTACATCGTATCTTTAGTTGTATTGCATGATTAGCATAGTTCTCTTGCTTTGCTAGTTGTTGTATTTCAATTTGATAATTTAGGATCAAAACAAACAAAACCCCCCCTTTGTTTACATGCTTTTATGTGTATCTTTGTATGTATATGCCTAGTATGTTTTCTCCTATATATGTTTAAACACTTGAAAAAATTCTTCTTCTCGTGGACGATCCCACTTGTCATTATCTACTTAATTGTAGATATGAAGCATTAGGGCTTAAAAGTATTAACTTTGAGAGGTACATCGATGACCTCCCATGATCTGATGTGTTCTCCATTAAAACGTGGACAGAAGTGCTAGAGTAATTATTTATCCATTGATTATCACCTAAAGCCCTATCAAGCCATTCTACTGTGGAAGGTTTCCTAAAGTTTGTCCATGTAAAAGTGTTTCTCACTGTTGAAATGTGTGTGAAATTTTCACAGAGCTATGATGGTTGTCAAATTTTCACAGAGCTATGATGGTTGTCAAATTTTCACAGAGCTATAATGGTTGCCAAATTTTAACCTCATTCTGTAAGTTAAGAGAAGATTATGGTTATTCTTTGGCTCAAAGATACAAAAAAAACCTGATTGTTATGTATTGTAATGAGTTTTTCAAGCCTAACCAAAGAGGTATCTAGTCCTCTTCGATTCCAAACTAGCATTTTATTGCTAATGGTCTTATCTATCATGACAACTGACTAGATTTGGTTTTTTGAGGTGGATTTTAAATTGATTTTACCTAGCATGTTAAATATGGTCATCTTCCTAGGGCTGCAGGTTTGCATACCTTTTCTAGTTGTAGCTCTCTAGTATGTGATTCACAATTGTTTCCTGTATCAAAGTCCACTTCAGTCCTTAGCAACATGAATCTATTTGAGCTGTGGGGGCTAGACCTGCAAGATGGTGAGAAATGAAAATTAATTTCTTGATCCGAGACATGCTAGTTTAGAATGATACCTGATATGTTATCCTTGGCGTGTTCCATTTGTTTTCCTATGTTTTCAGGTGCCAGGATCTGCTGTGTGTCAGTGATGTGGGCTTGATCCTCCAGGAGGGATTGTTTTTTGTATAATGATAGGATCATGATTTTTTTTATAGGATCTTTTGAGGTAATGTTAACTTGTTCCTGGTTAGTTTGATTAGGTCTTTGATGTGGCAAGTCACTAGTTGTATTGCTCTCTATCTCAAGTGTTGGGGTTATGTGGCTAGGGCTGGGGTGAGCTAACAGTTGAATTGAAGAGTTTATTTTGCCATGTTCTTGGTAAGTCCCATTTATCTCGTGAGATTCAAACTCCTTTTTCTTTTGTGTTATAGTGAAATCTAATCATTGTTCACCGTTATTACCTATATGTTTCCATTTATCATGGTCTTTATTTGGGATTTTACGTTCAGTAATAGGTTTGATAACTAACTCAGATGTTTGATTCCACATTTCCTAATACGGTGACCTATTTTTCACATTCAACGTAGTAATTCTCATTTTACAAGGTTGAACCTAACCCGAAATGAGTGAGGAGCTATGCTTGCAAGTAAGCTTCAATGCATATTTTCAGAGTCGATGGCCTTGTTAGCTTCTCTGTTTCTAGGTCCATCTTGATGTATTTTCCAATTTGATCACCTATGCATTCAATGGCTGAAACATTGTAGTAGTACAATGGAGGATTCCTGATAGTGAGCCATGCCAGAACAATTGATGACTTGTTGTTAGGTTTGAACTCCGGGGTCTATCATATCACTCTAATTGAGATTCCATTGAAGGACCGAATCCCTTTATCCAACATCTCTAAAAATCCTCTTTATCTTAAAAGAAAATTATGATATTTTTTTGAAATCCATCGCTCCTAGTTGGTAGCAACTGAAGAACCCTACCGTCTTGAAATCAACTTCAATACATTCAATGGAAGGACGACCCTTTGGAAAACTTCCGATGAGGGCGTTAACGTAGTGACTTGAGAGTTCTCAAATTTCAACGGGCGTAAAGAGTATTGATGATTCTCCCTTAAATTGTAGAGTTGGATTGAGATTTGGAGTGATTGGAAGAGACGAGGTTATTAGAGGGCTTTCTACTTGAAGCGCCTGGGAGAAGTCTCTGGTTACCTTGGCTGCCATAACGGCACATTAGGTTAAGGCTAGGTTGGAATGGTGTTTTGGGGGTGAAATTCCGGTGAAAGTACGACAGCGATATAGCCGTTTCTGGTGAGGCAGGGAAAATCGAGGTGGCATTTAGAGAGAAAGGGGAGAAGAGAGAAAAAAAATCTTCAACTTAGTACTTTGTTTATTCCATTTCAATCTGCACACTCTGACTTTCACCAATTGCCTCAAAAAATGTTTGATATTTAATATCATTCATTAAGGATAATTATATCTTGTGAAAAGTTGATATTGTGAAAATATATGTTATAACGAATCTAACAAGGTATTACTCAATAATATTTATACTTATACATCCATTCAATTTTATGGTAAAAGTTAAAAAATTTTGAGTAAATAAATGGTTAAATCGTAGGTTAATATGAAAGAGAGGGAGAGCAATATTATTCGACAATACATTCATTCTAATTGTTTGTTTTCTATATCAACTTCAGTCCACCTTATTCATATGAAAAGGCTAGACAAACAATGTGCAATACACGTTCTGATGTACAAGAACCCACAAAAGAAGACAATTTCTACAGAAGAAATTCCAACTAGAGCTCGTCTGAAAATAACCCCATTATTCCATCTTCTTAAACATCCGAAACCCATTTGCATGTTGCCAAATTAGTGAATGGAATGCTTGAGTATTCCCTCCAGCCTCAATTTTAATCCCATTAGGTGTTTATACTGGCCGACACATAATCAAAATAAGTAATGGATGAATTAATAAATACCATAGTAAATGTATACAGTATGAGATGCACTTTCCTCGTGATAGTATGAGTGCCTGCAAGCGAGGCTATGCATGTGCGTCACAATCCAAATTGGAAATAACAGGTAAAAGTGAATGGAGTACAGAGTGGTGCCATATTCTCCATTTCCCATACCCAAGGTAGGTCCACTTCTACTACTAATTGTTTTCGCTTTCTGCTTGTATTGCTCCGAGATATTTTGAATTGCTCGAGTATTTCCGACCTGCCGACCTACTCTGAAAAATCCCTTACGGAGCACACTATTCTCAATCCCTTAAACATTATATCTTAAGCGCGTATCCCTTAACCTTTGAAGTTTTAGAACTTGAAAGCCAAGGTTCAATTTTTTTATAAATACGACTTAGTTTGCGACACGTGAAGCAAGTGAACCCATTAGTTTGCGACAAAGTCTTGGATAACACAGTTTCATAACGACACCAATAATTAATCGCAATATATTGAATTTTAATTAGATATGAAGTTTCAAATATAATTAAAGAGAGATTAGGAGAGGAAGGAGGGATCGGCAGTGCAAATACCATATTTGGGGGGATTTTGGACACAGTGACAAATCCAAAACAAAACATGAACCGGTGCTACAATATTTAATATAAATTTTTTATTGTTAGTTTTTTTATAAATTAAAATTCTTTCATATTTACTTTTTAAAAATATCTTAAAATACAAATATTAGAACATTTTTCGAATTCATTAGAATGTATTAACTAATAATAATATATATAAATTATTTATGAGATATAACATAAGCTCTTCATATTATTAATTCAAAGGATTAAAGTGGTATTTTTCTTACTATCTAAATAATTATTCATAAGTTATAATCAATAAGAGTTTGAAAATTAATATGTCAAAAATTATTTTTCTAAGAAGCCGACAGAATTCACGAGGATAATCTGAAAATAGCTGAACATTTCCCCTAGTTTAAGACCCCAAGCAAAAAACTATTTAAATATATTTAAGAGTTAATTATTAATAGGAAATGAAAGAGAATGATTCTCCTCTCTCCTTAAAGAATGTCGTTTACCGTTGCAACTTCATACAAAATCAAAGTCTTTAAACACTCAAAATATGAACTGAACTCCAAAGAAATTTACATATATTTTTTTTATTTTTACCATCCATAATATAAATTTCTTTGAATATAAAAATTAGGTGCTTCAACGAAATCTTAATTGGTGCTTAAAAGGTAAAAATAATTACTTTTACTACTAATCGACGGAGTTGAGCTGGTGCTCCAGCACCACTCAACCCCTTACTGAATCCACCTATGGCTGGATAAAAATAATTGGGGAATTAATGATTCCGGGTCATAAGAATTTTGCGGGTCAAGATCCAGGTTGGAGAAAATTGTGAATCAATTTTACTCGTCATTTTCACGCAATGTGCGTCTTTTTACTACTAGACTTGATGTTTCATCACTAGTGTACGAGGGGAGATTAAAGGCAGTTATATTTGACCAAAGAAGACACTTTGAAGGTGACTTGTCTGGTCCCACCTTTGATCTTATTTGATCAAAGACGGTTCTGAGAACTGCCTTAAAATAACACTATCGAAGGTGGTTTTTTCTGTCCTTGAACTGGGAAAATAACCGCGTTTGTTATGGTTTCAAACTTGGAACCAGTGATGTACCATTGGATGAGGAATACAGTTCCGGTACCAGAACAATAATTAGGTTCCGGTACCTGGAATGCTGCTGGAGGCATTGAATGAGTTCCTTCTTTGCGTGTAATTTCCGAAGTTAAACTAGTTGTATACACCTCCCTTAACTCACTCAAAGTCCAAAGCAAAGGTAATACCTCGATCCTTGAGAACCAAGTAAAGGACGTTTCGCGGAGGAAGAGAGTAACGTCACTAATAGCAGCACCTCACCTGGAGCGAGAAATCCTAAGCGAACCTAAAAGAAGCGAAGGTTCTCACCAATAACCATGCAACTAAATCCATGATCTGAGGACATGGTCCTTGATCCGCAGAGATTACAGAATACATCATCCATAAATATTAAATAGGTGATCTGTGCAGCAGAAGAGGTAATATCTTCTTTCCAAACACTATTACTATACTATTCATTCACTATCTTAAGCATCAGAGAGAATCCTAGGGACTTTCCTATAATCCTTTTATGCTGGATCAATGAGGATGCTAAGGAATGCAATGCTGAATCTAGATACTATGCTGGATCAAAAGGAATTCCCCACGAGTGGCATTGTCTATGGGGATCAATTATTTCTTCTCAGGGCTTCGTGGTATCTGGAGGAGGCTAGAGTCCATGCCAAAAGAGAGAACATAATAAAACTCAAGAGCAGTCATGTATATTAGCAAGACGGAATATGATGAATGATCGCAGGCAACAAATAACAATTTTCTACATGGTTGGTGGTTGCAACTACAATACAAACCAGACATCAACGATATACAACGTTATGAAACTAGCCATAAGAAGAACAAAGAAGGCCTCGAACGGGAAGGATTGGACAAATAAGATAAAACGAACTAGGGGAAACTAGAAAGCCTCGAACAAACAGGATTTCTTAAGAGTGGCAGAGCGAACAATGTTTGGTCACACAAAATTAATACATTGCAAAAGTACATTATCATAACTAAAGTACGTTTATACCCAGGTATGTAGGACAAAACTTGTGCAATATAAAATTCCACTCTTATAGTGCTTAGAAGAAATATTTCTATGTACGAAGTCAAGCTATAATTGTAACATAAAGTATAAACTTCACGGCTATTATGTTAGAAACATATCCCCATAGTAGAAGACGTAGAACTCATGTAGAAAAGATCATAGGACTACTATACAAAATTGGTATAGCATGAACAACGTTCTGGATTTAACAAAAATTACAACTTGGGGATATGTTTAAAACCTTCAAACATATTATAAAAATACAACTTGATTAAGCCTAAAACCTTCAAACATATTATAAAAATATAACTAAATAAGTGTAACACGATTGCTAAACTCAAAACGTCGGACCATTCTAAATGAAGTACATGCTAGGGTTAAAACCACCACTTGCACTGTATATCCCCCAATAGTCATTTGGGGTGGAGCTGAATGATGAAACCCACTTTAGTTCCCCTTTGTGTTCACCCAACGGGTTTTTAAGACGAGGTCATAAAACCACCATCTTCCTCCCATTCACATTCGCTAATCCCACTCCTCGATCCTGTCAAAAGGCAACAAATCTAAAAAAAACTCGAAACATTTAGCTTACACAATCTATATTATTATTAAAACATATCTCACCAAAATTACGAAGGTACTCCATCCAAAATTGATAAAGTCCCAAACCACACCCATAAACAAAACCACACTCTGTATAACCATCCATTGAAACATAAAACTCATGAAAAAAACTCTGTCAAAATACCAATTACTATGTGTTTAAAAAGGCTGGTATAGAAGCCCTAATATAGGCACAAAAAGCCAAAGGAATCAAATAACTAAAAGCACCCACATGATCCCTAAAAAACTAGCTAATGAGAAGGTGACTTGAGAGAATAAAAAAACTTATTTAAGAAAAGTCAATTGTGGCATCTTTTTATGCATATACAGCCAACGAAAAGCCCAAAATATAAAAACAATAAAAGGAGGGAAGTTACAGACTTTCGTAGACATTTGGGACTTATCCAGCTCGAGAGCGCTGCACACTCCTACCTCAAACCCCATAATTTGCAAAAATATTTTTGTATACAAATTATATATTGCGAACAAGTATAATGAAAAACAAGATGCTAAGGCAGCGATGTAATTGGTCACGACTTTTCATATACCAAGAACATTACAAGCCAACGACACAAGCGTACAACCATCAATGCTACATCGTGAACACCATGAAACGTGTCCGGGGATTTATGGTTTACAAAAAAAAGATTGTATATTACATAGAAAATAACAACTTAATATTGAGACGTATCATATCCTAGATTCTTTTCCCTCAGCTTTTTTATACTAATCATACCCAATTTTCCTCTTACAGCAAAATGCTTTAGTAAACTAAGCATATATTGTGGATACGTGTATTGGGAAAGAATGATGCCAACACAACATTGAAATTGTCATTGCTTCGCCTAGAACATCACCAGCCAACAATGTAAAGGAATATTTGCCAATGCTTCATCCCGAATACCATGAAACACGTCATGGCATTACTAGCTTTAAAACACAAAAGTAAAAACTTCAATCTATAGAACCATAAACAACAATAGCATTAACGGATTTCCACAAAAATACACAAAATAGGGCTCCCTGCCCTGCACTTTAGCATCCAACATCAACGGGCATACTAGTATTCCCAAACATCTTTATATCTAGAGACACCATTCCTCTAGAGACACCATTCCTCTCATCAACTCTTGTAAAATAGCGTCATCTCTTGTCACAACTCTCTCAGCCCCATCCTCTGTATACCTGTCATACTGATTTTCCTTGAGATATTCAGATAGCTTCTAAAAATCAGTTAGCATTTTCAATGGATGCATATCGTCTTGGATCATTTCAAAATACTTCTCATCTAAGATATCCGAAGTTTGTTTAGTGAACTTATCAAGAGTTTGAATATCATCAAGTCCTGTGATTGTTGCCATAGGATTTAGCTCTCGTAACTTTTTCCTATCCCTTTAGTGCTCCAACTCTGCAATCTTAGGATAAAACCTTTCAAACAAGTTATAGAAATCTCTCAATTTTAGTAACTTATTCACTAGAGTTGGAGCATACTAAGGATCAGCATAACTTCCATCTCGCAACTCAGAATTTTGATCCATCATAATTTTATTCAACATGCCTTTTTCCTTCATAGAAACTTCCAATTTTGACACTTACAAACAGTAATTGGGAGGCCGTTGCCGTACTTCTCAAAGTTAATATTTATAATCCCTAAATGTTCACTATCTACAACTAAGTAGATAGCGGAAAGTCGGGGTCGTCCACGAAGAAGATGGATTTTCTTAAGCGTTTAAACATATAAGGTTGATATTATGCTAGAAGTAAATATATATACATAATAAAAGCAAGTAAATGGGGAGGGGGGGTTGGTTGGTTGGTTTTCCTAAGTTATGAAATTAAAAGACAAGATAACTAGCAAAGTCAAGTAACTATGCTAATCATCAAACAAACTAAGAAAAAGGGTTTTAAAACAACAAAAACAAAGCCTTGGGGGCAATTGATATCCACTTCCAAACCTAATGTAGATCATTGAACCATTCACTCATCCTATCACATTTGTTACCTATGGGGAATGCCAATGAAAGATCAACATTCATTCCTTCTTAATAGTAATTTGCAAAGAAAAACAACGACCATTTGCAAACCTCATTGATGATCACCCTAGACAAACAACGACCATAGGGGTATTTCATCAATGGCATTATACACGAAGGACCATAGATTTGACAACGACAAGCCTTCTACCAAAGACATAGCCATTTAACCAAACATAGCATTCATTAGGCTAAACCTAGAACAAACCACATTCAAGGTTTAACCTTTCATTGCATCTATAGGATAAATACGAGAACAATCCACATTAACATACTTATCTAGCAAGAGTCACAACACATTATGCGTAAGAAGTTCTAAGTTCATGTTCTTAGATTTTCATGCAAGGGAGTTAAGGAATTCGTCACTTCCTAACACCCTAACACTTCAATCATACAAATACTTCCTATTCTCAAACAACATATGGCATAAATGAAGTGAAACGTAGCATTAAGAACACATGAATGCTAAATAACAAAGGCTTCAAGAACGAGTGAAACAATCTATTAACTACTTCCACTACTTGTTATGAAGATAAATCTTCCATCCTTCTTAGATAGTAGTTTGGAAGAGTGAATTCGACATCTCTTGTCAAACCTCACTAATGAATCCCTTAGCCGAAACACGACTAAAAGTATCCCATTTATGGCATTGAGCACGAAGAATCAACAAGCTTGGCAACACTTATAAACACTACACCGTGTCTAAGCATTTAACCAATTCATCCATTTACACAAAATTAGTCAAGAAAAATCGACATTCATAGACCTATCTCATTTGCTACCTAAAACAAACATGACAACGAGTTCAATATCATCACATTAATCCATCAATTATCAACACATCAACATCATTAAGAAGCTCTAACTCATGATCTAGGATTCCACATTAAAAGAGGGGAGAATTAGCTACTTTCTCCCAATCCTAACAAGTAATCATACAAGCAATTCATATATTCAAGCTTCCAACAACATCAATGCCATTAACAATTCACATTCAAAGCTCAATAAATGCACAATAGAAAAAGCACTAAATAGATAGATATGGTTCTTACTACATAGATATGGAAGCTTCAATCCATTGCTCCCAAAATAAAACTAAGCTAGATAATTAAAATACGTGATTAACCTACAAAAACTAAGAAAAGAAATTAGAGAAAAACTAGGGTTTTAACCCAGAAAAATCACAGGAAGAAGAAGGTGTAAAGAGGAGAGGATAAGGTGAGTATTTATAGTACAAAAAAGCAAGAAAGGTCAGACGGGTTCGTCGCGAGTCGCTGCTCTCTACATCCGGTTACCGTTTTGTAATATAATGTTTATAAGCATCTGCTTCCCAGTTGTTGGGTTTTATATTGCATTGTTGCCTTGTTTATGTGAGCCATGCTCTCTCGGGTGTGTATATTCCGCTGCACATTTGACCACGTCCCTTAACGGGCTCGGTCTGCTACGAGCAATTGAGCGGTGTGCGAAGCACATGGGACCAAGGCGGTAGCCAGGGCACGGTTGTGCATGACTAGGTCGCATGGTTCGCACCCTTAGCGGGTGACCCGTGACAGTTGAGCCCAGTTCCAGCATCTTTATTTCTTTCTTCTTTTTATTTCATGTCTTCCTCTTCACTTCACTTTTCTTCAATTCTTCAAATCTTCAAAATCTTAAATACAAGTCTTCAAATCTTTAAATATTCAAAGGTATTCTTCAAAATCTTCAAACAGATTGCCTTGTCACACAAAATCCTCTAGAAAAGTAATAACAATGTAAAAGTCGCTTTTAACTCTCCTTAGAGAATTTCAAGGAAAAATGCCACATCTTGAGCACAAAAGTGTACAAAAGTTAATCTAAAAAGTCCTAATATACCCATATAAAATGGGCACATCAGCCAACAATCTTCAACTTTTCATGCATCTCTTGACCAACCTCTTTAATCAGATCACTCACCTGTGATTCATAGTCAAGCATTAACAACTAATTATAATAGGCACCGAGAAAAAAAATCAACAAACAAACATGTATTATCAATGATGAAACATCCTTCATAGCATTAATAGGAACATGCTTGGTTTACCCCCTAGCGGAACTAAATCCACCTGAGGTAGAAAGAACATCATGAGTAGTTTTAACTTTCTTGAGAGAGGTGCATTCTAATACAGATTTACATTCCTTTCCTCCTTTATCATCCTTTATAAGGTTTTTACCAACTTTCATTAATGTCATCCTACATAGCATACGAAAAATTAAATAAACAAAGCACTTAAGCGATCAATTATAAGACAATTATAACAAGAACAACCTTGCTTGCCATAAGGACATTCTATCTTCACACCCTAACTAGCTTACCCTCTGTAGGCAGTCTTCCTACCTTAGTCTGAGGTTCAATAGTAATAGAATAGTTCCAAGGAGGAATGAGCATATGATATCCTTCCTTAACAAAGATATACCGGGTTTTCCAGTAACCATAGTTACTAAGGAACTCGTCTACAAGTTGAATAGTAGGGATGATAGGGTAAAATGTATACACACCTATGAGGCCAGCACTACATAACTTATAAAACTTAGAGAAATTTTCAATCTCTAAACCTTTAGTTACATCTTTCCATAATTCTATATACCCTGTTATTACATCCAAATATCGTGGCTGAAATTGGTAAGAACCACATTATACCTATAAAGGAAAAGCCTGATAAAGTCAGAGATAGGTAACCCGTGAAGTCAGAGATAGATAGCCTGATAAGCCTGCTAAATTATTTATAGAATATTTCATCTTTACAAGAAAATATATTCTTAACCCGTGAAGTCCCACAACACTTCATGATTAGTGTATTGTAGTTTACGATGTATTCATTACAAAACATAAACAATAACCTCCCATAGAATTTTGTGGCTAGGGAGGCTTATTGTATACACATCCCTTAACCACTCGAAGTCCGAAGCAAAGGTAGTACTTTGAACCCTGTGAACCAAGCAAAGAACGATTCTCAGAGGAATAGAGATAACCTTGCTAATAGCAACACATCACCTGAAGCAAGCCATCCTAAGCGAACCTAGAATAAGAGATGGTTCTCACCTATAACCATGCCACTAAAACCATGATATGAAGACACGGTCAATAATATGTAGAGATTGCGAAATACATCAGCCATAAATAGGAGATTTGTGCAGAAGAAAAGGAAATTACTTCTTACCAAACACTATTAATATACTGATCATTCACTAACTTAGGCATCAGAGAGGATTCCAGGGACTTCCCCGGGACCCTGTTATTCAGGGTCCATGAAGATGCTATGCAGTGCTGAATCGGGATACTATGTTGGTCCAAATAGGATTCCCCACATCAACTGGTCACATAGAAAGAAATCATTTATTTATGATTTTATTCTTACAAACTTGGAATATGTCTTAGGTATTGTACTTACGATTTTAAAAGTAAGCATATGATCTTTATACATAAAGAGTAGGTAATGTGGGAGGAAGTTCCGAAATCGGAAGTAATGCCAGGTACAATGGTATTACATATAATATTTTGTCAAAACCAGGCCTAAAATTGCCTCAAATCACCAAGATAGTTTCCAATAAACATCATATTCATTCTGCAAGGTTACAAAAATGTATAGATACTTCTATTCTAGCAATTATCTATACATAGGAATAGAAATCATGTAGATTCTATTCCGCACATAACATATAAATTTTCAGTCTCCCTAACACTCAACAACATGATTGTAGTTTCAATAAAAATCTATAGAAAACAACAATAAGCAACTATATATCGATAGGAATAGAAAACAAGCAAATTATATTATGCACAATATAGGTCATGCACGATTGTTAAGATATGTGTTACACTACCACGTAGGACATCCAAGAGTAAGAGATCAGACATGAACTATATGTCTTGCCAAACAATCTCTTGTCATGTTGACGTTATCTTGTGAATACGACTCATATTTCTTTGGAAAAATCTATGGAGATAATAAAAATAGACATTAGTTAGGGTAGTTTAGTGAAGACAAAAAATTGACATACTTAAGAAAAGAATACATACTTTATCAATTGAAAAAAGTGCTTCTATAACCCTACCTAGTCAACATTAGTGCTAATATAACCTTTTGATAAATGAAAGTGAAAAATCAGTTTTACCCTTGGTTGGAAAATATTTTAAAAACTGGAAAAAGATAAAGATCACAATGCCCCCTGGCTCACTAACTCCCCCTTTGTCTCTTCATTCCCGCCCTAACCCAAGTTTGTATTCTTTCTTCCCCATCTTTCCATCGATGAAAAATCCTCGGACGCTACCGTTCTTCCTCATCATACTCTATTCTCCAGCATCGTAGAGGCCGATTCAGGCAGAATCGGTGGCGCTATGGTGAGTTTGACTTTGTGGTTGCGTGTGTTCTTCATTCGCAAACCTGCACGCTACCAAACATCTCGGTGATTCTTTGTTTGGCAGAGTTGCTGTGGTTGATTTTGGCAGCGTAAGTGGCATCTCGACGAGTTTAATAGGGAGTTTGCACTTTTAGATTTGCAGAATCTTCTCAATCTGAAATCGACTAGAATCTGATAGTGGTTTTTCCCCAAATTCAAAAATAAGTAAGGAATCGGGTTACCTTGATCAGCGGGCGACAAATTACAATCTCCGGAACGTGGGTTAGGACTTCCAGGGACGAGTTCACGACAAGGGCTTGATGAGCGGCAACGACAGAGCTCGTACGTGGTGGCAGTGTGGTAGGGAGACAAAAAACGGTGGCCTTTTTATGAACCTGGGAGAGACAACATGAAAAAACAAAAGTTTGAACTATGTAATACTAAAAAACATACTTCATGTAGAGCCCACAGATTAAGGGGTAAATTTACCAACTCGAATTTAGATTTTAACACTAAGGGTATTTTGGACATTTTACATATAGTCAACGCCAGAAAAATGGAAATCAATGCCGAAAATGAGGTCAGAGGGTTTTATTGGCACTTACATTTAAGCCCGTCAAACGGATCGGGTCACCCGTTGGATAACCGTTATCCATATACTATTTTCACTTATTGGATAAGACTTATTGGATAATGACCCATTGGGTTAATGGATATAATTGTGTTGTAGTTATTGGATTTTGTTGGGTTGGATAATGGTTTACCCGTTGGATAATTTTGGGTGGGTTGAGTTGGGTTGGGTAATGGTTGACCCGTGGATAATTTCATATCACAAGATAACTAAATTTTCACAAGTTTGATTACGAATGATTTAATTTTTCCCTAATATATAATCATTTATTATATTATGTAAATAATATTATGTACATTATATTATACTTTATTTAATAAAGATAAAAATATATAATATGTTAGCTTTGTAAACTCGATGAAATTAACGAACAATATTAGTTGGGATTGAACTCGAGCTCAAATACTGTATGAGCTCGAATATTGTACGAACTTGAATACTGTACGAGATTGAACTCGAATACTGTACGAGATTGAACTCGAATACTGTACGAGATTGAGCTCGAATATTGTACGAACTCGAATACTATACGAGATTGAGCTCGAATATTGTACGAACTCGAATACTGTACGGGATTAAACTTGAATATTGTACGAACTCAAATACTGTACGAGATTGAGTACGAATTTTGTACGAACTCGAATAATGTACAAGATTGAATTCGAATACTGTACGAGCTCAAATACTGTACGAACTCGAATATTGTACGATATTGAACTCGAATAATTTGTGAATTATAATTTGTGAATTATAGTGAATATTTATGTTAAATATTACACATGCTTTTAATTGGATAATTTTGGATATTTATTGGGTATTTGTTAGGTTCCCATTGATTTAACATAATAAGGGACCCATTGAGATCAAAATTTTCCATTAATATAATTATTCTCATCCCAAATCCTAAAAAATAATGAGCATTTAATACCTGACCCCATTGGATAATGACAACTTGTAACTCAAATCGATAGAAAATGTTTAATGATAACTTATTGGGTTAATTATATAATGACTTATTGGATAATATATTTTAACCCATTGGGTCATATGAATATCTCATGGGTTTTCCAATGTGTTATCAATTTAATGACCCAACCCATTTATGACCCAACCCATTATGACCCATTAATAAATGGGTTAATTGGATAATGACTCATTGGATAATGACCCATTGGGTTTGGATAATGAGTTTATCCAATTAACCCATTTGACGGGCCTACTTACATTAACTAGTTAGGTTTAATTTTGCACTAAAAATTATCTGAGGATTATATTGGTATTTAGTCAAGTAGGTAGGGTTATATTACATCTTTAATGCTCTCGACTGCGTATAAGATTACGTGGTACCCACACTTCCATGATTTTCCTTGTCTTTTGTACTAACTTATAGAGATGATTATATGAAAATATTAATCAACATGAATAAATTTTATTGGATTTAATTATTGAACTTCAAACCTTGATTTGGAATACATGTAAGCCCTTTGTTAGATTAGATTCATTGAATCAACTCTCTAAAATATCAACAAATGCTTGTGAAGGTTAAAAGTGGAATAGATCCCTCCAGTACAAATGCTTATCGTCTGGAACAATCAAAATTAATCTCCAATGATCCCTACACAGAAACAAGTATTTAAATAAAATATTTGTTGGAAACCACATGAATGGCTACGTGTAACAATTTAAAATTGAAAACATCGCCTCTCAATGTAAGGTGCAATGGATAATTTTTTATCCTTTCAGCCTATGATTTTGTGCACATAATCGATCCGGTCTTGCTTCGAACAACCACTCCCTTGAGTCATCAATGGGCATAAATTGCCTACCCAACCCTTTTAATTTTGATCAGCAAAGTAATACATGTGCCTTGCACATAGCATTTTGAACTTGAATACTTATGAAACTCGTTTAAATACCATTGGAAATGAAAAAAAATGAAAATCGCACTTACAATAGAAAGAGGGTGATGAGCACCGTAGTCCATGTGTTAACCAATGCATTTGGCATAATAATTGGCTTGTTTTACTTGTTGGATTGCTAGTGTTAGTTAGGTTTACACGACAAAAGCTTTAGACGACCATGTTTGTTTTCTTGTATAAATCCCAAGTTTTGTAGACTTAATTGATACTAATGGACACCCTGCACGGGAGCCTGGATCTTCCTTTGTGATCATCACTAGTAGGTGGCTCATGGGTACTTTTCATTATCTTTGTATAGAAGGTCGTTCAGAAGGATGGTAGAAGATATCAAAGGCCATTCATAAGAATGGTAGTAGATTGAAGGCCACGTACTCTAAAGCATGGTAGTAGAAGGATTGATCTAAAGAAATGTGGATTTGAATTTCAAAGAGTCCAAGGAAGAAACTAAGGAATTGTTGTGGTGGCACTATGATGAGTTCGACTTTGTGGTGGTGTGTGTTCTTTCTTCGCAAACCCTTGTCTCGAAATTTTGACCCCTTTCCACACGCTACCTGACATCCTGGTGATTCTCTGTTCGGCGGCGTTGTTGTGGTTGATTCTGGTGGCGTAAGTGGCATCTGGATGAGTTCAACAAGGAGTTTGTACTTTTAGATTTGCAGAATCTTCTAAATCTAAAATCGACTAAAATCTGATAACTGTTTTTCCCCTTATTCAAAACTAGGGTTCAAAATTAGATCTTCCTTTGTGATCATCCTTAGATGGTTGCTCGTGAGTACTTTTCGTAACATTTATATTGAAGGCTGTTCACAAGGACTGTAGAAAATGTTGAAGCCTATTCACACTAGAATGGTAGTAGATAAAGGCCACATACATCAAATCATGGTAGTAGATGTATGGAGCTAAAGATAGGTGGCATTGAAGTTCAAAATGGCCAAGGAAGAAAAGGAGAATCGTGGTCCGAGAGTTGCATCAATATCTGAGAAAGATCCAAGGTGAATCTACCTTAGAGGTTAGTTTCATTGGATTCATTTCCTTGAAAGACATAAAATCAACAACAAGAACTCTCAAATTGGACTAACGGTTCATCTGTAGTGGAGCAAAGAAGTTCAGTCTAGCGAAGCATCAATGGGTCAGCGCAAACCGCTCATGGTCGGCAGCAAGCAATGTACCAACGGTCCGCGCCATACCATATAGCCCGTGCAAAGGATCTCTGGCACAAACTGTACGAACCGGAATGAGCCATGCCAAAACCAGGCATGGGCTGCACCAACTCCTATAGGTCGTGTGCTCATGTGCTCTTTTTCACTTCAAAATGGCTAAGTACGGAGGAAACTGTCCTGATTTACATGGCCGACGTTGTTCCAAGTGCAAAATGTCAAGACCAACAGTGAGATGTGAAGAATTAAGCGGCCTGCGCATAAAGACTGAGAAAAATGAGGATTCTGGTGATGGTCTACACAAAATGACAAGGACCACAGATCAGAAGTGCAAAAATGACTCTTCTGACGATGAGCCGCGCAAGACGACGCAGACCGCGCCTTGCACGACATGCGCCAGAGATGCATGAATGATACACTCCATGCACACACACTCTGGTCTACATTCGTGTTGGTGAAAATATTGATGCCCTCTTGAGAAGAGAAACCTGGATGTGATATGGGTAGCAGGGTCAGGGTCCACGTGAATGTGTTCACGTAGGTCTTTTCCGAGTTTTACTATTTTGATAACAGCACACACGTCTTAGCTGACAAGTTGGTGCGAAGGTTATGGATAGAGATAGCAAATAGTAGCAAGCTTGGGAGGTAAGAGGTCCTAGTGTCATCGGTAAGGTGCCTACTTCCCTTTGCCTCGTTTATAGGCCTAGGGAGTAGAGTATCCGTGGTGTAGTGCCCGGGACATAATCGTACGGGTGAGAAATAGACCTACAACGATGGTCAGACTTCTTTGTACTCCCCTAATTACAGAGGCGGTGCCAATGGAAGATTGCAAGAGCACCCTACGTGATAGGTACATGGAAGTGTTCACCATTGACCACACCACATGCTGTGAGCACTAGATTAGGTTGTTGCAATCTTAGATGTGAATGAATCGAGGATCGAAGAATTTAATTATGTTTCACAAATATTCCCCAAGTGTTTAGCTAATATAGTTTACTTGCTTTTTTTCTTTCATGTGCTTAGTTGTTTGTTGAAAAACCAACCTTCATTCTTGTTTTACAATACTATCTATTTCTAACAAGGCGGACGAATTGACAACCCGAGCGTGGTTGTGTTTAAGCATCTCTGTAGACATACCCAGGACTTGCCACTAACTACTCCATAGTTAGTGTAGTAGTAAGTTGGGTGCAGAATATAAATTTAAATTTGACTCCTTTGACCTTACTCAACCTTCGCTCGGGTTAATTCTAGCTACCACTTCACGACCCCGAGTGGAGGCAGGTAATTTTTTGTGTTGTTTTTTGGAAGTTTTAGTCATCAATTTTTTTAAGAGCAGTACTACTCTTTTTTTAAAGTGATTTTGGATGCAGGTGCAGAAAGAAATTGTTTTGGAGCGAATGAAGGCCAAAGGCCTCGTGCGAGGAATCTGCACTAGCCGTGCCATAAGATACAGGCCATGTTAAAGCCTATCAGCACTAGGCTGACACGGATGACACAAGGGCACCAAGAATGTGCCAGCATGAACCGTGTCGGTGCCAACACGAGGCTGGCACAAGCCAACACGACCTTGACATGAGCTGGTAGAGAGGCAACATGTCGGCACAAATCACACCTATGGATCCGTGCTGTCTACCCTTCAGCCCAATTAAAACTTAGCCTAATCCCTATGTTCCCCCCCCACCCCTGGTTCCAGCAACCTCACTCAGCACCATCTCCTCTCTCTTCCTTTCAAATTTTCCTATACTCTCTATCACACTCTTTTAGCCATAACTTCCCCAATTTTCATTCGATTCACCCCCACTTTATATCAAAAATCTTCATCTTTCTAAGCTCTATCAAACCCACTAAAATTTAGCCTCAGGAAATTTCACGGGTTTACCCAGAATATTTGAAGAACAGTTCGGCCTCAAATTGAGTTTCTCCCAAAAACTCAATTTTTGATCTGTTCCGGGTGCTGGAGTTGCTTCGATTTGATAAAGGAGGGGTTCGAGAAAATATTTCACCACATTCGATGTTTGAGGTACTTGGCCGAACTATCTTCATCATTTGGAGGAGTTATAGTTGTGAAATGTTAGTGGATTGGTCATTTGTATGCTTGAAGGTTTGGTTGATTAGTGTGGTTGATAGAGTTACTTTGAGGGATATTGTTTTGTATTAGGGATGCTTGAAGAAAGTTTGCTATATTTTTTCTGTTGTTAGTTGCTATACTCCTTGCATACATCATGTCTCATAGACAGAGAGGGGAACTTAGTGTACCCTTTATGGGGTTGACTTTTTTCACTGGGGATTATTGGGAAAGGTAGGGCTACCTAGTAAATTTCCCTATTTTGGAGACAAAGTTTGTGGATGAAGAGACCCTTAAGGGGCTTAAACTATACAAACTTGCTAGGCTATTCGTGAGAATGATAAAAAACATTGAAGGTCATTTGCAAGAATGGTAGTAGATTAAAGGCCACATACTCTAAATTGTTGTAGTAGAAGGATTGAACTAAAAAATGGCAGATTTGAAGTACAAAGAGGCCAAGGAAGAAACGAAGGAATTTTTTTCCAAGAGTTGCACAAATTTCTAGGAAAGATCCAAGAAGAACCATCCCTTGAGGGTGGTGCCATTGGATTTTTCCTCTTGAACACTATGAAATAAACTGCAAGAACTCTTAAATCAGACCATTGGTTCGTCCAAAACAGAGCAAAGTCAGCCGGCCGGACCAGCCACGGGAGGCACGAACCGTTCATGGCCAGCACGAGGCTCAACCACACATGACCTGTACCGCGAGACATAGCCCATGTCAAGGGCCTTTGGAACAAGCCATGCCAACTAACAGGGGTTGTGCTAAGATCCAGCACGGACATGCCAATCTCGGCTGGCTGTGTCCACAAGTCCCCTTTTCACTCCAATTTGGCTTAGTATGGGCACAAACCACTGACACGAGGGTTTAACCTCGTTTCAAGTCACAAATGGAAAAACTAGCCCATGGGGTGTGAAGAATGATGCAGCTCATGCAAAGAAACTGAGCAAAATGAAGATCTGGTTGACGGCCCATGCCAAACGACACGGGTGGTGGATCAGAAGGTTTAAAATGGAGCTCCAGCTGAATGCCTGCACCAGTTGACACAGACCATGCTAGCATGTCCATGCCAAGATCGGCATTCCGTGCTAGCACGAGCCACATGGCTCATGCTAGGCCCAACGGGCTGTACCAGCACGAGGCCACATCGGCCTGCACCGGCCGTGCCAATCGCGACCCCATGTGTTAATGGCTGCTAGTAGGGTTTTTGGCCTAATTTTAGGCCCAAATCCCTACTACTATATTTATAGCCTTTAGTCCACTATGGTTTAGGTACTAGATCTGATTTTGGATTTCATGAGTAGCTTAGAGAGAGAAAAACACTCTCCCTTCTCTCTGGGCTCTTTTTCCTTCTTTTTATTTTATTTTTGCCCAAAAATGTGGAATCCAATGCAATACTTGGATTCCATGTTTATGGAGTAGTTTTATAACTTGGGGATAATATTTGTATTCATGTGTTGATTTATGTTTTGTGAGATTCATTATATCTTCCTAATTCTATGTGCTTGTGATATTATGTTGGCACGTTCTTGAATTTTTATGATTGAATGAATGATACACTCCATTACCACACACTCTAGTCTACATTAATGTTGGTGCATATATTGATACCTCCCGGTGAAGAGAAACCTAGGTGTGATATTAGTAGTGGGGTTCGGGTCCACGTGGGTGTGCGCGCATAGGCCTTTTATGAATTTTATTGCTACAATGACAACACACCAGCCTTAGTTGGCGAGTTGGTCCAAAGGGTTATGGGTAAAGATACAATTTAGTAGCAAAACCAGGGTTTAGCGACCCTAGTGCCATCGATAATATGCCTATTTCCTTTTGCCTATTTAGGCCTAGGGGTAGAGTATTTGTGATGTAGTGCTCGGGACATAATCGTACGGGGGAGAACCAGATCTGTGCAATGGCTGGGCAATTGTTGTACTCCCCTGATTACGAAGGCGGTGCCGAAGGAATATTGCAAGAGCACCCTACGTGAAAGGTATGAGGAAGTGCTGACCATCAACCACACCATGTGTTATGAGCACTAGATTAGGTCATTGATGTCTTATATGTGATGGAAACGAGGATTGGAAAATTTAATCAACCATGTTATGCATATGTTCCTCAAGTGTCTATCTATATAGTTTTTTATCTTGTTTTAGCTCTTATGTCGGTAGTTGTTAATTGAAAAACCCAACCCCTCTCCCATTTTACGATAGTAGCTATTCCTAGCACAAATACGGATTGACAACCTGTACATAGTTGTGTTTAGTTGTCTATTAGACCCTAGCATCTCAGTAGACAAACTCGGTCTTGCAACTAACTACCCCATAGGTAACTTAGTAGTGAGTTTGGAACCCATTCGACTGGGTTAATATAGCTACAACTTAACGACCCTGAGTGGAGCCGGTCAAATTTTGGCACCATTGTCGAGGATGCTAACTTAAAATTTTAATTGTCAATTTTCATAACGTGTTAGTTGAGCAATTAGTATTGTTTTTATTTTTTTATTGATAACCTTTGCATGATGCATGAAAAAGAAATTAAAAATGAAGTTTTTGAAAATTCTCTAGATGAGGTATTCCCCTATGTTGAAACTTTACATGCCCTATCTTGTTTGAATGATCAGTGTTGTGACATCATTTTAGTTGAGCATGTTTCTTCTAATTTGAATGAGCATATTTTGCCAAAAAATCTCACGACTAACATACAGCAGAGGAAGAAGCGGGCTAAGGAATTTAAAATTCCTAATCCCCTTCCGAACCCTAAACTCAACAAGAATATATCCACTCTTGAGAAAGATGGTTTTGTTTGGTTCATCACTCCAAAGGTAAATGGTAAACCAACGCGGATGAGGAAACACATCCATTGAGATGTGGTTACTGGTGGTGTTATGGATGGTGATTCGGGAAACCCACCAATCGACACTTTATACTTTCAAAAATTGATGGAAAAATAAGCCGCGAGGATGAAAATAAAGAAACAATGTTCTATTTCAAGTAGGAGTCTTTTCAAAAATAATTAATGAATTTTTGGGGATGCGTTTGATTTTTGGTGATGTTTTAGGGAAATTTTAGTCATCACTTTTGTTTAGAACAATACTACTCTTTGGTTTTAAGTGTTTTTTTTATGCATGTGCGGAAAGGAAAAATATTTGGAATGAAGGAAGGCTGAAGGCCTCGTGCCAGGAATCATCATGAGCCATGCCACAAGATATAGGCCGTGTCAAAGCCCATCAGCACGAGGCGGACTCGACTGACATGAGGGCATCGAGAATGCGCTAGCGCGAGGCTAGCACACGCCCACACAACCTTGACACGAGCTAGCACAGAGGCTATGTGTCGGCACAAATCACACCTATAGATCTGTGCTGCCTACCCCTTAAGCCCAATTAAAACCAAACCTAACCCCTATACAACACCCCCTACCCGAACCCCTCGTTCCACCAACCTCACTCATCATCATCTCCTCTCTCTCCCTCCCAAATTGTCCTATATTCTCCCTCACACTATTTTTGCCACAACTTCCCCAATTTTCATCCGATTCACCCCCACTTTATATCAAAATCATCATCTTTCCGAGCTCTATCAAACCCACTAAAATTCAGCCTCATAAAGTTCACGATTTTACCCAGAATATTCAAAGAACAGTTCAGCCTCAAATTGAGTTTTCTCCCAAAAACTCAATTTTTTATCTGTTCCAGGTGTTAGAGATGCTTTGATTCGATATAGGAGGGGTGCTGCAGATTCCTTGCTCCTGTACATTCCCACACACTATTTTAGCCATAACTTCCCCAATTTTCATCCGATTCACCTCCACTTTATATCAAAATCTTCATCTTTCCAAGCTCTATCAAACCCGCTAAAATTCAGCCTCATGAAATTAACGGTTTTACTCTGAATATTCAAAGAACAGTTCAGCCTCAAATTGAGATTTCTCCCCAAAACTCAATTTTTAATTTATTCCAGGTGTTGGAGTTGCTTTGATTCGATATAGGAGGGGTGCCGCAGATTCCTCGAGCAACGATTTCACCACATTCGACGTTTGAGTTGCTTTGAAAATTATCTTCATTATTTGGAAGAGTTGGAGTTCTGAAAATTTTTTCGATTGGTCATTTGCATGCTTGAAGTTTTGGTTGATTAGTATGGTTGATAGAATTAATTTGAGGGATATTTTTCTGTGTTGGGGGTGTTTGGAGAAATTTTTCTATATTTTGTCTGTTGTTATTTTCTATACTCCTTGCATACATGATGTCTTGTAGATAGAGAAGGGAACCTAGTGTACCCTTTATGGGGTTGACTTCCCTCACTGAGGAGCATAGGGAATGGTGGGGCTACCTAGTAAATTTCCATATTCTTCAGACAAAGTTTGTGGATGAAGAGACCCTTAAGGGTCTTAAACTCTACAAACTTGCCAGGGTCCTACTAGGTAGGATTGGTATGAAGAAGTTCACCTCTGTGTCAGCCCCCACATACACTAACTATATCCTAGAGTTTTGATCCACTGTCATGAAGGTGAACCACAGACAAATGGGTTGTGCTATGAGATTCCATTTGGGAGATATACCCTGTGGCCTAACTTATGCTCAGTTAGCAGACATTTTCAAATGGAAGTTGCAGAGAAATGTGCCAGGGTACAATGAGCCCGATACATTTAATCCATATGCATTCTAGGCTACCATCACCCGGCAGCTGAGGGGGAAGGAAAGCAAGAACAGTGACATATTGCACCCGACACTAAGGTATGTAGCTAGGCTATTGAGTGTTGTAGTCAGTTGTTAAGGAGGGGACACCACTGCCACTGAGAAGGATTGTAGGAGGGTTTGTTCAATTTTTATAGGGAGGGCTTGCCCCGATCTCTTGGATGATTTTGTCACCTAGTGTATCGAGCTTTCCTTGGCACCATCCTGCACTGGGAAGATATCGATTGGAGGAATGATCTCACTTTTGGTGCATCACTTCAAGCTTCCGGTGAGTGAGGGGATGAGGTGAACCCTAATTCACCGTTTACACTCACTTTACCGATCATGAACGAGGAAAATGTTATGCTGCAAGAGCATGGTACTATCTACTGGTGGTACAAGGGCAATAAGTTCATGAGATTTCCCCAGCGTTCAAAGACCACTTTGAGCAAGACATTCAAGATGCAGCATCTCATCAACGGGTCAAACATAGGTTCAAAGGTGGTTTTGGGGGAGCACTACCCAGGAGACAACAACGAGGAAGAGTATGGCGATCTGGAGCAGGTCCCGGTGTAGTTTGCACATTATTTTTCCATCCAGACGCAACCACCACTGCCTTATGCTATACCACCACCTTTCGATCAGCACTTTGCACCACCACCATCTTTCCAGCAGGTACATGGAGGACCACTGAGCATTCATGAGGAGGTGTATCACTCTGCAGGGTATGTCACAAGTAGCTTCCATAAGCATAGAATCTCCTCTCATTACCAGGATTTTGCAGAGTCTAGCAAGCGTGGCAGCCGTGGGAACCCACCTAGCTTGAGCCCTGAGCCATACATGCACAGTGTTTTGAGTCATTCTCTGCATGAGGCCCACCCTTAGAAGCACCCTCAGTACAACCCTTTCAGATAACATGGTTCACTGGGTTTTCATATGCTTCTTCCTACCCCACGTGGACTCATCTACTGCTGTAAGGGCCTGACTGGGCACAGTCCTTAGGAGACTTTATTTTGGGGGTTAGGCGGGATGTGCACATGATGGGCGCTCAGTTGGACGACTTTGAGTGGGATACTCCTGTGAGGTTTGACATAGTTGACGGACAATTGCATTACCTGAGAAAGGATATGGGATCATTGAATGGGAGCATCAAGGATATCAATGACAGGTTAAGGACTTCCAACATTGAAGACGACTATCAAAACCACACAGGCAGGGGTAAGGAGCCAAACATCGCAGACGACATTGATATTTATGGTGATTTCAACTTCTCTTTCACCTTGGTCACATGCAATGGGGAAAATGAATGAACTAGGTGTGGGGAGGGTTTGGAACACCTTTAAGGTGTTATCTCCTTTACTAGTATCGTCCTCAACCTATGCTCTGTATTTTTGGGTGTTTTGATTACTATCTTTTCCATGATTTTGTTTCTTTCCCTCATTAAAATTTTGTTTGTTTTAGGGGTGAGGGGACATTTTTTAAGTTTTGTTTTTGGGAATTTTTTGGGAAATCTTTGGTGGCGTAATTTTTTGTTTTTCTTATCTTTATGTAGTATGAATCCCAACTTTGAGGCATTTTTTTGCTACACCAAAAAAAATTGAAAATTTTGAAAAAAATGAAAAAAAAATACTTGGCTAAGTTAGAAACCCAAAAGGGAAACTTAGGCAATAATGGGAAAGACCCAGATAAGTCAAAAGGCCTAGGTAAAAATGAGAGGCTTGGCCCAGCTAGGTTTACAAATCTAGGAAAAAATGAGAGGCCGTGTGGAAAAAGGTGAGAATGTGAGCTCAACATGTGTGAAAGCTTGGATGAAAACCCGAAAGGACTCCTAGGCAAAATGAGAGAAATTGAGAGAAAAAGGAAACTAAGTTGATGATACTTTGGCATTTTCATCGGTTGTAGTTGAGTTGGAAATCTAGAGTTATCCTTGGTTACAATCGAGTTGAGAATCTTTGGTATTTCCCTTGTGGCTTTTTGGCAACGACTCTTTAATTTATTTGGGGAACTATTTGGGAGAGTAAGCTAGCTTAAAAATTATCATTCTTGCTTACCATTTTCTTAACTTGATTTTAGGTGGCTAGGTTACTTTAGTTACTTTGGGGTGTGTGAGAGTTGTGAGATTCTTACTTCTTTGGGGGAACTAGGGTAGCTTGGGAATAATTTTAATGAATTGGCTTACTAATACATGCATGCTACACTTCTCTTAGACCTTTTCTTGGTTTTATTTACTCGAGGATGAGTAAAGGTTTAAGTGTAGGGGGACTTATGTGCATCGTAGTGCATGCATTAACCAATGCATTCAGCAGAATAATTGGCTTATTTTACTCATTGGATTGCTAGTGTTAATTAGGTCATGACAAAGGGTTTAAATGGCCATGTCTGGTTTTCTTGTATAAATCTCGAGTTTTGTAGACTTAATTGATACTAATGGACACCTTGCATCCATGAGCACCTAGATCTTCCTTTCTGATCATCATTATTAGGTGGCTAATGGGTACTTTTCATCATCTTTGTATAGAAGACCTTTTGCAAGGACAGTAGAAGATATTGAAGGCTATTCGTAAGAATGGTAGTAGATTGAAGGCCACATAAACTAAAGTGTGGTAGTAGAAGGATTGAGCTAAAGAAAGGCGGATTCAAAGTTAAAAAAAGGCCAAGGAAGAAACGGAGGAATTGTTGTCCAAAAGTTGCACAAAGTTCTAGTAAAGACCCGATAATAATTATCCCTTGAGGGTGGTACCACTGGATTTTTCTTCTTAAGCGCCATGAAATAGATTACAAGAACACTCAAATCGTACCAACGGTTCATCCACACCGGAGAAAAGCAGTTAGCCGGCCGAACTAGCCACGAGTAGCATAGATCGTTCATGGCCAACATGAAGCTCTACCATGCACGACCCGTACCACGAGACACGGCCTATGTCAGGGCATTTGGCATGATCCGTGCCAACCAACACATGTCTAGCCAATCCCCAGCACAGACAGTGCCAATCTCGGCTGGCCAGGTCCACAAGTCCCCCTTTTCACTCCAAATATGGCTAAGTATAGGTGCAGACCGCTTCGTTTCACGTGGCCCGTGTCATTTCAAGTCACAAATGTCAAAACCAGCCCACAACGGTGTGAAAAATTATGTGGCCCAAGCCAAGAAACTGAGCAAAATAAAGATCTGGGTGACGGCCCATGCCAAATGATATGAGGTACGAATCAGAAGGTTGAAAATGGAGCTCCAGCCAACGGCTCACGTCGGTTAAAACAGACCATGCCAGCACAACTATGCCAAGACCAACTCCCATGCTAGCACAAGCCATATGGCAAAAAATGTGGCTTAGAGAGAGAAAATTACTTTCCCTTCTCTCTCTGTTAATTTTCCTTCTTCTTTTTATTTTTTTTGCCTAAAAATGTGGAATCCAATGAAATACTTGATTCCATGTTTAGGGAGTAGTTCTATAGCTTGGGGATAATATTTTTATTCATGGATTGATTTATGTTTTGTGAGATTCATTAGATCTTCCTAATTCTACATGCTTGTGATATTATGTTGGCTTGTTCTTTAATTGTTATAATTCTATGAATGAAACACTCCATTAGCACACACTCTAGCCGTTACAATTGTTTGCATTATTGGTGGCTGGTTGACTTTTAAATGACCATCTTTTATAGGATCAACATATACTAGGTGGCAAAGCCAAAGAAGGAACAATCCTTAAGCAGGTCCTACCTTGTGATCTCCTTCCAGATTTGGTAAAATTCCATTGTGCACCAATGGTTTCTCAATCAATATCCTTGTCATTCCATCCCCAATTGGAATCAAATAATAAGGTTACATCAATCTGTAAAAAATACCGTTTGCAACACTTAACGGGGTAGCATTTTCACCAACCTCTATGAAAAGCTCACATTGTTGAGAACCATACAATTAATAAATAATGTCTTGTTAAAACGTCTTAACATAGAATGCAATTCATAATAATTGGTGGAAATTATTTTTTGGTGGATAGGATTGCCATGTAGAGAGAAATTTCAGTTATTACCCCTAGTAGTACTCAATTTTGGTTCACCTCAATCTCGTTGGGGAGTGGTGAGATCCTCTTTATGGGGGCTCCCAATCGCTAGTTAGATCATTTATATTGTTGGGCACATGAAGGCTAGTGTACTTCACTAACTTGCAAATCAAAATCTCTTGTTGCTCTAACCGTTTGTTTGAAGAATGGCCTCCTTTTGCAACATGTAGAGTCTTGAAGGCTTAGCCCTATCATGTAAATGTACAATTCCAAAAGCCCCTCTTTGTGTCAAGAATGCACGAACCCCTCTAGCGCAAGTGGGGTGGTCGGATTTTCTGGTGCCTCGCACAAGATGTCGTGCTTACTAGTTGGAATGAATTGACCTTCATTTTGATCTTGTTTTAAATTAGCCTAGGAGAAGAAAAGAAAAGGACCATGAATAAATGTCTCCAAATGTGACAACAAGCATCAAAAGTTACATTGAAATTAAAAAGAAGTTAATAATAGTCATACCACTCTTTCCTGAAGTTGAATCTATGTATCCTTCTCATACCGACCCATCTTGTCTTGTTGAGCCTTGAGCAAAAGGTCACACCATTTTATTCGATCAACATCTATTTTAACATCTAATGCCCTAGCCTCTTCCTCAATCATAACCCCCTTCATTTCCAATAAAACATCTCATTCAAATTGTTCACTTATCATCTCGAGTGCCGCCAATCCATAACCCATGTGGCTCTTTCGATGCAAAGTTATGTTCAGTGCCACAATTCATTTTTTGTCACCTTGCATACCCTATAAGGATTTTGGGAAGCCATATGACATCAACACTACAGAATCAAAATGTAATCTATTGATTTGTAGTTTACTAACATTTATTTTCTCATTTTCTAAAGCTCTTCTCTTGTGAATCTCCCAACATTCCGGTTGAATGTGCGTGTAAGTTAGCCTTGGAAGATCTTATTTTCTATTTGAGAAGATGTAATCTATTTATATTATGTACTTCTGTTCTCACCAACATTTTGATAACATATTCATGGTCCTGTCTCTTAAGTCATCCATGTTCTGGGCATCAAGTTCAAAAGGTCTCTATTGTGACATAAAAGGACAAAGTTAATAGAGATTGACTATTGGCTTAGAAGAAAAAAAATGGGATTGGAGCAAAGATTCCAACAACTACTTAGATACCTTTCACTCCATCTATAGGGTGGCATTGTAATCTTTCAGGACCTCGTGCCAATTATTGCAATGGATGTCTACCCTCGTCCGACCCGCCTTCCAATCCCTACTTGACCAATTAGCATGTTTTTCTAACAAGCATCAACCAGTTGCATTGAAAACCAAGGAGGTCAATTCCTTTCTATCCAAACTCTTTTGTAGCGTTCTATAATGTGTTTTTACAATTCCTACCTCTCCTGACCCCTTGTCATTGTCATTCCCATCAACCATTGTTTTGGTATTTATATCGTTCAAACGTAAGACATCATCATTACTGCTTTCCCTTGACATTTTTCCACACAACACTTATTCTAAACTATGCCTAACACATGAAAAATTGGAAAAATCCTTCTCTAAGAAGGATTTTTAAAATGAAAAAAATTCTCAATATGATGCATCAATCCAAATAAAACCATACCATTAAACAAAATGTTTTCTCAAGAAAAAATATCACTATATTAAGAACATTATTATGAACACACAATAAGGAGATGTTAAGGGCAATGATTCTAACAATACTCATGAATGAACAACACACATTTTTATTGGAAGAGGGATATTTACTGGTTGATCAACTAGACGTGGATCATGTTGAGCCCAAGCAACTTCGTGAAATTTCAAAACGCTTGCACAGATTCAATCCTTTGCTTCAAATTCTTAAGTGGTGAGCAAAATTGAGAACTAAGGCTAGGGTTTAGGCATTTAACAACATGATTTTGATTTTGTGGAAGATTTATAGAGGAGTGAGTGGAAGAAGAGTTTGGATGGGTCTTTTGGAAGAAAAAATGGAGGGAAGTCGCGCCCAGTGTTGGTAATTTATTTTCCCCTTCGAAATGTCTTTAATGCTTAAAAGGGTATATGAATCAGAAACCAATTATGAGTTCAAAAATTTGTCTATTCTTTGTTAATATTTCCACCACAGAGTTCCAAATTTGAAACCAATATTGAATTTTAATGTAAAGTTAGGACAATATTCTAAATTCTAAACTAGAGTGAAATATTTAAAAAAACACCCAAATTGAGTTCACTTTTGCAATCAAATTTGAAAACAAACCCCTAGATTATTGTTCCAAAATCGTAATCTCCCAACCTTTCAAAACACGCTGAGGCAAAGAGGAACAGGAAGGTAGAGCAATTTTGGAAATGTTTGAACCTGGAGCCATAGTCCATACATTGAGACGGGTGAGAGCGATAAATTTTTCAACAACAAGGCCGAACAAAGTTACGTTGATTTCCTTTGAATGTGAAATGTTTAAATCCAAAGGTTATCCGTAGTACGCATATGGAAAAATTGTCCTTAGGCTACATTCTTCTCTATCTTAGAAATCAGGGTATGGAAATGTTTTTGATTTTAGAGGAGAGTATTCATACCAAGGAGGTTGTTCAATGTTACGTGAATTTGGGGAAGGATTTTAAGAATAATGACATGGCAATTTGTTAACGGTAAAATGGTTAGTGTCACCAGATACATTATCAATGTTGTGTAAGGGAATTTTAATACAAGACCCAACTAAACTTGGGCCTTATAATCCCGAAGGTCCACTAGAGATCTTTCACCAAAAAAACTAGCTCGGAGTTAGTGAAGCCGTACTTTTGTGTCAGTTTGAAATGGGTAAGAAATACTTTGGTATGGTAGAGGATGTTGCGGGTCAGGTTGAGTGCTACGACCTTAGTAAGCTAACAGTTGAGCAGAGGCTAGTCTATGAGTGGATATGCATAATTGTTCTACCATTGGATAGCCGTGTTTGCAAGACAACAATAGGCAATCTCTTGTTGTTATATTAAGTGATGGAGAGAAACCAAATAAACCCGGGATAAACTATAATTAGCTACATGTTAAAGGTGGATGGTAATAGGAAGAAGAATCTCCTCTGAGGCGGATTGATCACTACCTTGCTGAAACAGTTTGGGGTCCAACCTGTTGATAGACCATTGCAATTGGAATACTATGAAATGAGTTGGTTCGTGCACAATTAGTTGTATATGGGCAATGATGGCAAGAAATGACACAAGGTTCTCCCCACTGTAGCTGATAAGGCCGCTAAAAGAGTAAGGGATGCAGCATTGGATAGGCCAGAGTCATCAACATCACATGAGTTTAATAACCCCTGTATATATGTATTGTCATGTATATATGATTGTTTACATTAATTTTAATGTGTTATTTTGGTTAATTATTTTAAGGAGGCCATAGTGGTTAGAAGAGTACGGTGAGTAGGTAGCTTATTCGAGGTGATAATAGTAAAGCTAAGGAATAATTGGCTTGTGTTGAAGCCTACCATGCCACATTCGTCAAAGTCTCGTGGTTACAGTTGGAGCTTAGTGATGATGAGACCATTCCAAATTTTACCCCTAATTTCTCTGAGAGTGAGCTTGGGGAAGTGGATGGTGAAGAGGGAGGTGAATATGCCAGTGTTGAGGGCGGTGGACATGACAATTAAGAGGAGAGTGGCCTTGACTTTGCGGAGATGTTTGGTGATGTTTGAATGTGTGAAGGTTATGAACAACCCTGAGTTATCTTTTGGAAGTTTGAAGTTTAAGTACTTCATATATTGGATATTTTATATTTTTAACTATGTTTACTTTTCTCGACGTGTTACTCTAAATTCGAGTGTTCGTGTGAATTCGAATGTTGGTATGATTTAGGATGAATTGTGTAGTATTGTTCATGTGTTACTATGATGAACATGGATGAATTCAAGTCTTTTTTCAAGTGTGAATTTTGAAACTATGCTTGTTTAAAAATCTTTGTGTCATCATTCCAAGTGAATTATCATATTGGTAGCTTATTCCACAATTGCGTTAGTCTAGAGAACATAGAATGAAAGAGGGGAACATGACTGCCAAGCTAGTTCCGAGTTCGGATGCTTTTCCCTGCTTTCAAAAATGGAACACAAAAAGTTTCAAATTCTAAACAAGGTTAAGTATTGTATGCTTGAATATAACACACGTGCTTCCAAAATCAGATCCCATATCCGGATAAAAACTGCCCATAACTAAACCTTTTTTTATTGACCGAATATCTCCTAATTCAGAAGCTTAGTTCCTGGGTCGGATTACATTTCCGGAAAAAATCTGCATTTTTGGGAAGATAAAAAATCTCCTCAAATATAAATTTAATTCAACACATAAATCTTTCGAGTTTGGATGTTCAATTTCAGTTCTTCATAAAGTAGATACAAACATGGTTCCGAATTCGAAAATTATATTTTTAAGTCGAATCATCTTTTTGGACCAAAACTGACAAAGGTATTTATAATTATAAAAACATTTTAAAGTGAATCTTAATGTATAAATAAATACAATCCAGCTTAAATATTATGCAAATGAGGTTATTTATGTTTGGTCTAACCCTTAGTCAGTATAACAAGAAACTTTCATTATAATATTTTATCTTGATTTTATATTTGTAACATACCTTTTTATGTTTTAAAAATAAATTTGTCAATCGGAGTTGATAAATTCCTTCCATAAATCTCCCAAGCTTGGAAGCTAAGTTTTCATCTCTTTAAAAAGAAGAGCAGATGAGCTTTTGAATTCGGAAGTAGTCAGCCAAAAAGAAAAACAATCAGGCAGCCTAGAATCCCAAATCAAAAACCTTAATTGTGATTCCCTTCAATCTTTCGACGTCGGAAACCCCAAAAAAACCCCAAATTCAAACTTCATTAAATGCAGGTAAGAGTTTATCATGTCTTCATCGCAACAAGGAGGGAAGGGAGGCAAAGGCAAGTCGAAATTGGGTACCTCTAAGTGGTCAAACACAACCGATGTGCAAATGGCAAGGTACTAATCAATTGAAGCTCAGAAAAGGTACAATGATTTACGCAAAAGTGGGAAATTTCTATATTTTTATGTGATGGCGGCGATCCGTTCTGGAATACCATAATATCTAGAATCAGTGCAAGACTCCATAATGACTTTTTGAAACCCAGAGAAAAGGGTCCCGGGGAAATCCCCGGGATCCACTTCGGATGCCTAAGTCAGTGTATTTGTATCTGGAAAAATATATTACCTTTGTAATTGTTCAGATCAACCATTTATAACTGGCATTTACCATAATATTTGTTGATCGTGGCCCATGTTCCTAGATCGTGGTTTTAGTGACAAAAGTGACACAATCTTGGATAAGAGTTATCTTTCCTTCTAGTTTACTTAGAGAGGTTTGCTAAAGGCGATGTGTTATTTTAGCCTTTTGCTTCACGGGGTTGAGGGGTTTGACTAGGTTACTTCTTTATCTAGTTCACTGAGCTCGCTATACTACCTTTACTTTAGGCTTCATATGGCTAAGGGAGGTGTATACCATAAGCCCCACAGCCAAAAATTTAATGCATACAGAGCTATCATAATTCGTTTAAAACGTAGGAAAAAGGCGAACAATCATGGTAGCATGGTTAATGTGTGTTTTTTTTATGAAGTGATCGTAAGAATATTGGCGGTGGAGTATGCTTTAGCTTCTTGGATAAAAATGAGAAAGTATAAATGCTTACCTCTTTTTTGGGAGGTCGTTGTTAGTCGACCAAAATCATTGGGTAATTTTTTATATATAAAAGTGGTTAAGAATATAACCAATCAGTAGTCTACTAGTCGTTATCAATAAGCTTTTATATTTTCATTTGTCTTAAAGGACTCGACCTCCCTTGCCTTATTAAGTTAAGACCTTCAATTTAGCTATGCTAAAAAAAGTAGCATTCTTGTTTATCTTCATGTGAGATTTATGATTTCCCTTATTGGGGATGTCAAGATGAGGCCGCGCCTAATATTTTTAGTTTATATTCATGTTAGTTGTATTATGGTTTGTCACTCCATGTACTAGATTATTTTATGAGCATTTAAGAGGCTTATAAAGTTGCTCTTGCTCAGATACATTCTCAGGGAGTAGCCATAGTGACTGGTTTTGAATGTTTATGTTGTGAAATTGCCGTTGATTTCAGTGTGCCATTGTTTAGTGCTTACTATAAGTTACATGAAATGGATGTAGGTGAGTCTTTGGTACCATTCAAATCAATTATTGAAAGTGTTGAAACTTTAACAATCTCTCATGATGATTATGGAGTTTGGGAAAATAAATTCTTATATGTGAGATATTTTTACCAAGGAGCAATGACACTATGTAATAAGAACATTGACCTGGATCGAGGTCTAAATTGGAGGAAAAAGCTAGACTTTCTAAGGGAAATGCGCGCTAATGTTGTAGAAATAGGGCACCCTACTGGTTGTCAATATATTTACCTATTTAAAGTTTGTCAATTCACACCTATGCCATTTTATTTAAGGTTTTTGTATTTTGCTGTCACAAGGTTTTGTGTCTTGACGAGCCCGTAATCTCATTAACAAGATGTGAGCACGTCTGATACTGTCATGAAGCTGACTATTTAAGAGAAAACCATAGAGGTACTAAGCGTAAGATCAATCAATGATATAAATATGACAAGGTTCCTCCTAAGCTGGTAAACATTCAGGACAGTGTGACTGTTTCGACTGTCAAGACTTCCCGTTGTTTAACTATTATTGATGGTTCTACAAGAGGGGAATGTTGGTTTCCTAAACAACTGTTTTGTGGTTTAAAACCTACGTTATTAACTTTAGTGTAAAGGTATAGGTTAGTGAGGCTTTAACCTGGGCTACTCAACTTATTGTTGAGTGTGCTAACAAAGTGAAGCAATTGAAATAGCGACTGGGAACGACAAATTCGCCGAGGGCATCATTCAACAATGGGTAAAGAGATAAGATATATAAGTTGCATGCCATTTGATTGGATAATGATGTATTTATTTTATCCCTATGTGAGGAGCTTAGAGCTCTAAAAGAGAGTGGTTCTACTTGTTCATACTATCACTTTGTGCTGGTTAACAAACTTATGGGTACTAGGGATATTAACCGTTTATTCGGAAATATGTATGTTAAAATGGCTGAGGATGGGCGATGGAGGCTTCTCTTTGGCTTCGTGTGCAATACCCCAAGTTATAGTCACTGATTTTAGTGAGGCGCATATTTTGGGAGAGGCATTAGAGATATCTGGGGATATTTGTTGATGATGGATTCCTCAAAATTTTGCAATTTGGGGTGAAAACTTTTGACTGATTAGGAAACTAGAGGAAGTGGGCAGACTTCCTACTTTAGTGGAGTTAGAGAGGTTGCGGTATTGACCAAAATAGGGTTGTTTGTACTACTTGTAGGGTTAATGATGTACTATAGGATGA
This sequence comes from Rubia yunnanensis, assembly GCA_037428765.1. Classification (NCBI taxonomy): domain Eukaryota; kingdom Viridiplantae; phylum Streptophyta; class Magnoliopsida; order Gentianales; family Rubiaceae; genus Rubia; species Rubia yunnanensis. Next base: position 61,647,926 of record CM075061.1, read on the forward strand.
GACTGCTGCCAAATCTATTAGATTAGGGATGAAATGCGGAGTGTTGGTTTCGCTTTTAAGTCTTTTGAAGAGGGTGAATTTTTTTATTCTAAGGTTGGGTGGATTGTTATCCTTATTTTTAGTTAGTTTTCTATGTAACCTCATTGAATCTACATCATTGCTTTTATTTAAATCTGTCCTTATTTTTGTGTTTATGGTAAATCGGTAGGGGAACCATCTGTAAGGGATTTTGTGGTCCGTGTTCCACCTAAAGCAATGGTTTTGTCTACTGTATTGCCTCAAATTTTTCTTAAGGGTGTTCCTTATATGGATGAATCTTATTCTGATTTAACTAATGAGATTACACTATGTCTGATGAATATGGACCGAGTTTATGGAGTACTAAACAACTTGGTGATATCTGCTTAGGTTAATGAATGTGTGAGGGTTTTGGGTAGTTGGGTAAAGATTCTTTATTCTAAAATTACTGGCGCTATTTTGGGGTGGAAACTACAAATGCGGCATGATTTTTCCATTTTTTTCATTAGTATGCTACTCATCTATCTGAGAAAGGATTTCATATTCAAATGCTAAAGAGAGAGCTAACAGCTATTATGCGACTTGAAGCTGAGTGGCAAAAGTTCTTAACTAGAAAATGTCGTGAAAGTGATCGATTGAAAGATACATTGTCGAAGCAGGATGATTATCTTGATGAGATCACTCATCATAAGGGAAAATTGGAGACTGAATTCTACCAATTGACAATTGAGCAGGTGCATGTATGTAGGGTGTGTTATGATGAAGAATTTGATTTCTCAGCTCTATTTCTAACTAAATATGAGAAACTAGAAGGCTAACTTGATGTTGGGGAAGTTCGATATGTCCGATTGAGGGAAAGGTGTCATGTATTGGAGGAAATACAAAGGGGTCAGTACGAAGTTAATACTATTTTTTTTTTCTGAGATTGGTGTGCTTCTATGTAATAATCTCCATGAGGGGTGTTCGAAAGACCGCGTTCGCTCTTGATGTCGTTGGTGAAAGAAACAATGGTTTGGATGGTGCAAAAGAGGGTTCTTGTACTGCATTTCCCCCCCCCCCCCCTTAATGATGGATATGTTAGTGTAATTTGTCCACAATTGCTTTTGGATGTTCTTTAGGTACATTCACAACAAATATTTTTGGTGAAGGCAATGAAACTGCAGGCGCTTTCGGTGAAGTGCCAGGTTCTTTAGTTTTTCGACTTTGATGTTGCATTTGTTAAATTAAATGTTTCCAATGTTATGATATTTTGTTGATAATTTTTTCTTGGTGTTTTAGATGCTACAGGTGTTGAGGTTTAAGGGGATGATAATTTTGATAAGAATGTTGATGAACTTTTTCGTTATTGTGAGCGAGTTGAAAATGAAGAGGTGTATGAAAAAAATGGTAATGATGTTGTGCATATATGAGCTGAGTTTTAGGATGAAGTTCCTGCATCTCTTGATGTTTCTGATGATGTTGTGGCTCGGGGTTATTATTTTGAATCTTGTAATGTTATTTATCATCATGAGTTTGAGGATGAGGTTCCTGAGTTGGATAATGTTTGTGGTTATGTTTATGCTCTGGATGATGTTACTGAAACTAATAATGTTGTTGATAGAATGAGACTAAGAAGAACGAGAAGATTGAGAAGATTGAGAAGAAGAAGAAGAAAGATGACGTGAATGAAGGGGGAGAATGTTCCGTGTCGGACAGAAGAAGTTGTCAAAAAGGTCCAAAATTCATCTTCTGGTGAAAAGAATGCTCAAAGATGAATAACAAACATGAAGGAAGTAAGCAGGAGAAGAGGGTTAGAGGGATCAAGAGGAAAGTCAAGGATGAGGCAACGTTATCCTCCACAAAGGAAAAACATTGGCTATGGAGACTTTTTTTTTAAAGGATATGACTTACATAGGTGGAAAGGAAGCGGGCTTTCGAAAACAATAGTAGAATCGAGTCAGGAAACAATTTGTTAAACATTCTAATGGTAAGGGCAACACTTAATTTTATTGTCTTTTAGAATTTTATATTCAGTATTTTGTTATGATATGTATTGTTTTTTATATGTTGCATACTTAAGTTTTCAGTATGTGGTAATTAGTAATATTCTGCCTAACTAATGGTACTATTTCTACTTAGATATGCATTTATTATTATCAATGTTGCATAAGTTACCATTTGCTTTGTAGAAGTTAGTAATATTATTTGTGAGTGTTGGCTTCTTTTTGTTGTTATTTGTTTATCTTTAATTACCAACTACATTTCTTTTGTTAAATGTTGCATATATGGCATTCAGTATGCAATATCTATTCTTTATTTGACTGTTATAGGTTCAATTTTTTTTACAAATGGCATTTTTTATGTATATGTTTCATTTGTTAGCTTTCAGTGTGTAGTAGTTAGTTATTCTCTGTGTGATTATAGGATTCTTTTTGTTGATTATTGTTTATTTTGAATTAGAAATTGCTTTTGTTTGTATGAATTTTGCATATATTAGTATTTAAATATTCTTACTTGACTCTAGGATTGTGAAGAAACTTGACACATGTTGCTCTTTTGCAAAATTGAGTAGTTTGATGAGGTGCTTAACTCCACTACTGAAAAAAAAATTACAAACATCATTTTTGGTGCACTTCTTGTTTTCCGGATTTCTTCTTCGCCTATAGCGATCATTCCTTGGTTGGTAGACAAGTTTGATCATGTTGCAGATTTATAAGAAGTGTCTCAATACATGTACATTATTAACCTGGATGTTGTGTTTGACATATTCTACATTCTGAGGGTTCTCAGATGTTCTGTGTAGTTGGTGAAAAAGAATGGCAGGGGTGTATCCAAGGATGTTGAGATAAGGGAGAAGTGGAGGGATGAGATGAAAGCTGATGATCATGGTAACATCTCATCTATTACTTTGTTAGAAGAAATTAAGAAATTGAGGTAAGGTGTTGTTCTGTTTACTACATATTTTGTTATGTATTGTATGTTCCTTTTTCTCGCTCCAACTAGTCGAAATATTGTTGATATGAAACAAGTCGGAGGGTTGGAGAATGTTGGCTTGATTTAGGATCTTGACTGGTGTAGCCATGTGCAAGAGAATATATGTGAAGGTGTTGGGAATTTTAAATGTGTAATGAACATTGTTTCTTCTGTGAGTGGATGTGTTTTTGTGTTGTTTTCAAAGTTTAGTTTTATAGATTTTCTTTTAGATGGCAGGGAGAATCCATTAGAGCACCATTGTATATGCAATGGAGTAGGTCGAGTTTGTTTAAGAGGGCTCAGGTACTTGAGAGGATGGGTTATGTGAGAGACGTAATAATTGAGCATGGGAATTATCCATTGAGCAAAGATGGTAGGTTGAAAGAAAATGAAATGTTGAATCTAAGAGAACTGATACTCCAAGGGCCATTACTCCTAAGGTTGATGCTCAAGAGTCGAGATTTATCAGGTATCCCATTTCAGTAGGATTGATGTCCAACAAGACTATCGATAGAGCTGCTGCTAGTGTATGCTTTTGACAGGTTTTGATAAGCATTTGTTTCCTTAACTATTGCATAAGTTATCATTTTGTGTGTTGTAATTACTAGTATTGTGTGTGAGTGTTTTCTTTTTTGTTATTGTTTGGTTGTGTTTATTTGTTGGTTTTTCTGATTTCTTTTCAGGACATGCATAAATCTTGCCTATTATTTAAACATGATATGGTGTTTGTCACTCGGAACTTGGTAAAGAATTTGGAAAAGGAAAATGCAAGTCTAATTGTGCAACAAAACACTAATAAAATTTATGAGCCTATGATGGAGGTGATGGACGATCTGAGGACTCACGAGCTTATTGATAAGATGGTTGTTGATTTCATAAAGAACACCCATAGATATTTGCCTACATTTTCTCTTGGATTTGAGAGAATTGATGATATAAACTTGGATTTTTTAAGGTGAATAATTATTGTTTAGAAATTCGTGGCGATTGGATTGTTGATTGGATGAGATATGAATTGTTTATTCCATTGTTGAAATTGTTTGTTAGGATTTGAGATTGTGGTGATTGGTTTGTGGATTATTTGAAATTATGAGGTAATTCTGTTTGACTTATTGATGAAAAAATGATAATGGATTCAGATTATGTTTAGATTAAACAACTGCACTGGTTAGATTAACAAATGTTCTTTGTGGGATATGATATGTAGTTGACTGTTTCACACAACTGATATTATGTGAAATGAATGTAGTATTTATTTCAGGAATAATTAATTGTGAGCTAAGTAATACAATTTCAAATGTAGTATTTTTGGTTGATATTTCATATGTATGAAATTATGTTAAATTAATGCAAGATACATGTTAAGAAGTTCCAGTTGTAAGCTAAGTTACACAGCATTGTGTCTTTATAACTCTGCAAAAAAAAAATGGAAGTTATATCAAACAAATGCAGCATTTAGGTTAACAGATATAATGTGTAAAAAAAAGAAATACATCATATCTATGTTACTATGTTGAGTAATATATCTAGCCAAAGTTATCTCAAACAAATGCAACATTTAGGCTAACCAATAAAATTTTATACGAAAAGAAATACGACTTTTACGGTTGCTTTATAGGAGATGTTTTTGTGCCAAATTTAATAGCCTTTTTCTGTGATTTTGGTGTTTTTTTTTCTAAACCTAACTTTAGTCTTTTATCTTTTCCCCTTTTTTCGCTAGGGATGGATCAAGTACCTTTGATGCACATGTTATTGTCGAGTTGGTTTGCCTATTTGTGGCAAATTTCTCAATGGCCTTTGGCTTCGAAATGGTGAGGTCTTCCATTTTTTTTAGCATGTTTCAAAAATTTCATCAATATTTCTTCTAACTTCAAGGTTTTCTTTCGCTTTTCACAACTAAATTGTAGAATTTGCTTGATATATGACGCCTCCAAGGAATTACACCTTTGTTCGTTTCAATTTGATTGTTAGCTTATCCTAGCACCTTGTCCCATACTTCAGTTTTGGTCTTCCTTGTCCATCTTTTGAGAATATACTTCTCTAGGATTTTATTGATAGAATAGAGGTGAAAGAGTTTAAGAATGTGAAAGAAAAGCATACCTGACACTTAAAAACACTTGCACTTGCATTAAACTTTTACCTGTCCATTTTTGTTTTTGTATTAAACTATATGATAGGTTGTGTCATCGTGTTCTACTAGCCTTACTTGAAATTTCCCTGTGATAAGTCTGTGAATACTTCACTGGCTTTTGTTGCCACTCCATTAGAAAATTCTAAAGCTTTTGTACAGTGCAAGTGTTTACACATTTGCGGCATGCTAAACAAAACCTGAGTTTACAAAGAAGATACAAAACATTAATTTAATCATATACAAGTTTAAGTTCAGGTACATTATGCATAGTTTTTGTTAATAAGTTATGTTTCTATGCCAAATAATGTTACCTTATATTTTTTTATATTATCCAATTGGTTTTTATAAGTTACTAAATTGAAATGAGAAACAAATTCTTTGTTTATATTAATAAGTATTGGTACTAAGCTAATTAAGACTACTCTTAATGTAAGTTAACCAGTTGTGTATAAAATCACTGAAGTTACATGAAATAAATGCATGATTCTAACTAATTGGTTCTAGTTGTAACGAACCCATTACTACTTCTAATCTAATTAGAATGTAGACATACCCATTTGTTTGTCATTTTTTTGCTTTACTTTTGCACATGTATTTTCCATTTCTATTTGTTTATGATGCCATTCTCTGATTTCCTGCTAGAAGAGTTCAAAGAAGTGAGTGAGTACAATTGTTTTGTTGGCATTGAAGGGTAGGGTGTCATTGGTGCTTTTCTGTTCTCGGTGATGATAGAATGTCTACGGAGAAGATATCTTTACTGAATGTTGTGCTTCATTTCTCATGGATATTGTACAGCCGTAGAAATCATGGATGATTTTCCTTTGATATTAGATGGATCAATGTATTTTTTCATACTGTAGTCCAATACTTCTTTGTAGGAATCATCTTCATTCAATGTTCCATAATCCTGGATTGTGTTTTTTTTTATGTGCCACAAGCACAACTTGTGATATGTGTTCTCCAAGACCTTAAATTTGGTGCAAAATGAATATTATAATAATTTTTATAGAAGTATCATTTCATAAGTATGTATAATGTTCATAAGGTTATATATGCAACATGTAAGATAACTAATGCAATGTCTAACTACCATGTTGTCAGTGTTCAGTTTTCAAGCAAAATTTATGTAATTAAATAATCATGTACATAAGCTAATATATCATGTTTGTGGTATAACTTATCCATTATGTAAGTAATAAATTATATGTATATTATTTTCAATGGGTACCTCATGTATGGTTCTACCTATTGTAGGATTTTGATCTGTGAATATTATGATAGGTTCGTACCCTTCCCTTAATTTCTTGAATGAATTCTGAAGTCATACAAAAGTGTGACCCAACTCATTTTCCATAAAAGCACAAGCAAACATCGTAATTTTCAAATGATTGTTGATCCTAACTATCGATGCAAAAATAAAGTTTTACTTGTTCTTTAGTAGGTAGTATCAAATATGATGACATCTCTATATAGTTTTTAGTCCTCCAACATTATTGAATCTCTCTAAAACACCGCAGACAATCTTTTATCTTCGTCAAATTTCACCGTGAAGAAAAAAATCTTTGTCTTTGTCATTTATTTCTATCCGTGTCTCACTAACAATCTAAGCATCTCAACTTTCAATTTCTTTTATTCTAAGTCGAGTCACAAATTTGAGGTGATCTTTCATGGTATGCCCCAATATTCCTTCTCCGCCCACTTCGAAAGACATGTAACATTATCCTACTGTTGGTTTTAAATTACCTTGTTCCATTGATAAAATTGCCTTCCCATTATCATTTGTAATCTCTTGTTAACTCTGATTCAGAATCTACCATGTTGGTCTTGTTAACTCTTGGTAATGTTCTGTTGTGTGATGCATCACTATATAATAATCTCTCTCTTGCTTGACTTAAAGCTCATCTAGACAACATGTTTTTGTGACAAAATTTTTTCTTCTCCTCTTCCATTTTGCTACAAAACTACCTTCAAGATCTACGCAAGTAATAGGGCTGATAATGTCACCCTTGGAGCTGTTTAGTTTACCACCACTGCAGAACTTGTAATAGTTATCCAGTATCTTCCCTTTATTGTTCAGATGTTGAGAGCCTATCTTGTAGATGAAACCAGTAGCATTTGCATATTTGTTTTATACAAATTATGCAATACTTATTCATTTGTTGCATTCAAGGAGGCAATACTTTCTATGACATCTATTTGATTCAAATTAGGGATATATGCTCCTTTGTTTGAAAACAAGTATAGTTTTTTATGTAGTTAGTAAATGTTGTAGGTATTAAATGCAACGTATATGAAATTTTATAAAAACTAGAAAATTATGTAACCTCTGTTATGTGGAATATAAGAATATTTTTTGTAGGAACATATGCATGTTTAAAAAAACCAAAAATGATATAATCTTGGCAAAGGTAACTTATACTCTACCTCCCAGTAATGTTTTACTATTGAAAAAATGAGTTGATAGTTTCAAATCAAATACACGTTTTTATTTCAACAGTGCATGTTGTAAAGTAATCAATGCATGGTTTATATGATAAATTTAAACTGTCAAATTTTAGTGTCCTTTCACTACTAGAAAACAGGCTCTTAACTTCACCTCATTGATTTGGGTTGTGAAAATTAAGGCTAATAACCAAAGTTAAAAGTTCTTTTACTTCAGTTATTAGAAAAATGAAAGTTAAAATTTCTTTTAACTTCGAATTATCGAAGTCAAAATATATCCCTTGATTTCGGTTGTAAAATAACCGAAGTGAAAATATGTCTTTTGACTTTAGTTGTAAAAATACCAATGTGAAAAGATGTCCTTTAACTTCGATTGTAACAAAATCGAAGTGAAAATATGTTCTTTGACTTCGGTCAGAAAAATAAAAGTTGAAAGTTATTCTCACCCTACATCGGTGCTGGTGTACCCAATGTCTAGCGACCTAAAGCGGCAATGGAGACCCTACCAATGTCGGGTAAAATTGTACTTAACCCTATTTTTCTTGGTTTTGACTTCAACCACAATTTATATTACACAATTTCCATTAATATTTTTATCAATTTTTTTATTAAACTTGAATATTCTCCGGTGCTCATCCTTTAGCTTGAGGTTTGACAATTAATTAAATGCGGTATAACCTATAATGTACTATTTACAATTTTAAAATTAAAACAACGTTGACCGCTGGTTACGGGCAGTCAAACATTCTTTCTTATGTTCATAAATGTTTAGATAATATAAGGATGTCTGCTGCTTATGTAAAGTCAAATTCAATTTACAAGTGTTATTATAGAGTAAATCCACCATTGACTGCTCAATACGAAGGTCAAACTCGTTTCTTAGTATTCATATAGACTATAATATTTTATGAAGGAAAGTTCATCCTATTATTTAGTGTTCACTGAGACTGACTCAATATTTGACAATTAATTAAATAAGGTCAATACATATAATGAAATGATTATGTAAAGTAAATTAAACCAACATTGACCGCTGGTTACGAGTAGTCAAACATTCTTTCATAGGATTAACCATTAGTCATATAAGGTCTAATGCAACCGAAATCAAACCCAACATCGATTGGTGGTCTCATGCGACCGAAAACCGCACCCGATATCAGTCGTGTTGTGAATTGCAATAGAATTATTGTTGCCCATATCCAAATGTCTTGATAGTAATGGCCCAAAAAGTATCATAGAGTGCGAAATTGGTGCCCTCCACTACCAAAATCCCAAAAATCCCTCGATTTCTACTCAATTCACCTTCTTTGATTCTTCCTAAACCAAAACTGCAAGAAATCTCTCATCGATTCTAGATGGAAATAAGGCATTAGTTCTTCTTGAAGTAGGTAACCAATTTCCCAACATTTATGTGGTTTATAAGTTTGTTCTTATTATGTGTACCTTGCTTGATCAAAGGTAAAATAAATTCTCATTGTTTTGTGCTTTGAGGTGTACTAATTAATGTGGGAGGCAAAAGATTCAATCATTCTCGGTTAATATGTCATTCCAAATTTGTAGTGTGCAAAAAGATCCTATCTCTTTTTCATTTCTCTACAGGGAAGATTGAATATGAGGTTTGGAATTGATCAATACTATGATAAGTGTTATATGTTGTCAAATTTATGTATGGTGAAAATAAAAATATGATTTGAAGTCCTTTGAGGTGTAATAATTTATGTGGGGGTGTTGGGGGGGGGGGGGGGGTTAAAAAGATCCAATCTTTCTAGGTGAATATGTCATTCTAGATTTTTAGTGTGTATAAAGATGCTATCTTTTTTATTTGTCTACAAGGAAGTTTTGAAATGAAGCTTGGAAATGATACTATATATGATAAGCGATGGAGGTGGGTATGTGGGGGGATGAGGCAAGAACAAGAGTCACATATCCTCGATCCGAGGAGGTCCCAATATTTGAGAAGTGGTTAAAAGGAGTTGAATCTAAAAAGGGTCTTTACCACACCAACGAGGCGGAGAAGATTGCAAAAAACATTGTAAGTAACATTTTCACATTGTAATTTATTATATTTTAGGTATTTGCACATGCTATCCGTAAACAAAGCCAAGCTTTGGGTAGGTTTTCTTTGTCCCTTTCGAATTCACGAAAAAGAAAGTTTAAGCGATATATGTTTGGTTCACATTAGCAGTTGGTTGATGCGTAATCAAAAAATTATGTACATCTCACCTTACTTCCAAAGGTTAGTCTAGAGTAATTCATATTCTCTATTTCTAAAAAACTCACAACACTAACAGTTTCCATTTTCCCAACTCTATGTGTAGTGAACATTGGTGGTAGTTGTGATTGTTGTCCCATCAAGTATAGTCTACTTGTTTGATCCACTACATAATGAATCCCCTTGAACACCAGTGCCTAGTATTGAGAAAATGGTAAAAGATCCCTTAATCACCAACTACAAAGAAGTTGGAAATCCTTGAAGGTGACAATTTTCATCTTATGAATGTGGCTATTACTAGAATTTTTTATTCACTTATTCTATTGTCTATATTTGTCAATACCAGCATTAAAAACAAAGAGATGATTGGGAATACAGATATTATTGCATGTCTTTTATGAGAGAATGTGTTATGAATGTAGTTGATAGCAACTTCCAACTAGAAGAGGTATGCATATAACTTTTAATTTAGATATTTAAACATTATTGAACTTATATTCTCAATTGTGATTCTATTGTGTCATTTGAAATTTCAGTATTTTAAGAAAGACTAAAATCCATACACAATCAAAGAATTGGAAGAAGTCTGTGAACATTGGTCGAGGTATGTGATGGTAAAGCACGTGAAGATTTTCATCCACCCAAGTACTGAGTAACATACTACCTATTGTTTATGTATTTTGTATAGGTTATTCTCTAAAGTTCCCATCGACACTCTCCAAGGCATATTATTATTTTTGGAATTTTGATCTTGATTAGAAATCGAGTATAAATTTTCTGAGAATTTTGGGCATGTTCTATATTACCATGTTCCTAATAGTCATTGGATCAAAGATGTTTTGAGAATATTTTTAATAGAGTAGCAATGATATGAGTGATATTTGTGGTAATAACTATGTTCAAACTATGCAATCAATGCGAGTTTCCTGTCTAGCATTTAATTTGAAGGGAAAAGTACAAAAATGAACCTATAAGATTGAGAATGTGCAGATATAACCTTGTATGATCTAAAAGTTTTGAACTAACCCTATCTTTTGGTGAAATTGTGCAGTTTTACCCAAATTTCACTATTCCGGCATTGATCAAACAAATTCAGACGTTGATCATTTATAAGAAGAGAAAAATACCCATATTGTTGATACAAAAAACTGAAAGACAAAAATACCCCCCCTAAAGCCCTTATTCTTCAGCTTCACACATGCTGCCACCTACTACCACCTGCTATGCCCCTACCCAGAACCACCACCATCCAAATCGATCCATCGGTGAATCCAGCCACTCAGCCCCTTACAACACCTTACACCCGCGCCGCCGCTTCACATCGTTGCGCTGCTTATCCACTACTCGTCACAGCCCCACCTTCACCTCCCAGAATCACAACTTTCGCCATATCCACCGCCGTGTCGCCGCCATCAGCCACCTTCCAACCATGGCACCACCATCCACTAGTCACCTCCCCTCCAATCCTCCACCATCTTTACCTTCCCGCAACCTCTTTACCTCTCGCCACTTCCACTAATTATCTCCGCCACCTCGAAACCCTAAATCCAGACGCTCCATTCCTACATCACCTTTGACACCAGCCCAACGTCACCTCCGTCTAAAAACCCTAAATCCCCACGTAACCTCTGTCATCATTTTTGGCATCGTTTAGCCAAGTGCCAGAAAATCGAGACCCACTAGTCTGTCTGCAGCCGCTAACCCTCGACCCTAACCCTAACTGCGTATTCGACCACTCAACACTGCCACCAACCCTCGAACCTAACCCTAACTCTGTCTCAAACCAACTTTTTCCACCCATCGCTCCTCCTCTTCCGTCACAACCCATCGCTCCCCAGCCCACCACTCCCCTTCTCCCATTTCTACCCATCGCCTACCGTCGCGGTGTTTTCACTCGGTCAAGGGGGAGAAAGGTTTTCACTCGAAATTTTTGAAAATATACAAAAGTGGGAAGAAAGAGAAATGTTAAGAAGGGAGTCTATTTTGGTCATTTACTATTTTTTGAATTTTTTGTAATCAGGGGTATAATAGTAATTTTATCGATATCCGGCCAAATTTACCGGTTACAATTTGGTCAAAAACTGTTTATTTTGCACTTCTAATTTTACAAGGTCATTTCTGTACTCTCACCCAAAACATAGGGTTAAAAATGCACTTCACTCTAATTTGAATTAGAAAAATTATTTATGCTTCACCCCACCCGTTATTTGTAGCATGTCTATTTTTCTATTGGGTAGTCAGTTCCCATCTCCTGTGTGTTTTACAGTTTATGATCGAAGCCGACAACCAACTCGGCAAGATATTATGGGGTTTTGGTTTAACCAAAACCTGACACCCGATATTGGGTTGTTGGTTTAAGCTAACTCATTGCACTCAAAAAACAAAATCATTTTTGTTCATCCCATAGTAGGTAGTACTGATGTCAATTGCGAATTTGGTATCGTTTTTAGGTTAAACTTTTAACTTTGGCCGTAAATAACTGAAGTTAAAGCACCATACATCGTGTATGATTTTGGTTTCGATTTCAGGTACTTCCTTTGTCACAGCTCAAATGTCCTACTTCACTTTTATGTCACTATTCAGTGTCCAACTTTGACCATATAATTGAAAAGATATATAAACAATAATGTTATCATATATGATATGATTGGATTCGTTGTAAGAAGTAGTTTCTAAATATAAAATTTTTATTTGTTGTTATTATATGTAGTTAAACATAATAATGGTCAAACATGTTTCTTGATAACCGTGAAAAAGTTTTTATGAAATTTGAGGTGGGACAGAGGGAGTAAAACTTTCAACTTCAGTTAAACCACCCGATATCAGGTGTGGTTTTGGTTCCAATTTTGGGTAAACTTTTAACTTTTGTTTTTCACAACGATGAAAAAAGAGTAAAACTTATAACTCTGGTTATTTTCAACCAAATAAAAAGGATGACTTTTTACCGGGTCTCCTTTTACTTTGGTTATTTTTTTGTCCAAGAACCAAAGTTAAAAGTTCCGAAGAACCAAGGTTAAAAGTTATTTATGTAGTAGTGTTTATTTGTGCTTTCTAAGATATACTAGTTTAAGCCTAACATATGCATATTTTAACAAAACAGAAACAATTTATAACCTAACTTAGACACTACCTCTTGACATATATAGTTTCATAACTCATATTTACAGTTATAAAACAAATGTGCATCTTAATACAGACAGTGTATATTCTAAGGAAACAAATGCATATTCTATGTGAAAATTTCCAGCATCATCATGTTTTATTTTTTGCTAATTTTTTCCACATATTTTTACATGTTAATAGAAATTGAATTTACATATTCACTGCTCCAGATATATATCATTCATGAGTAATGGAGAAGGAAAAAAATGAAGAAGAAGGAAACCTAGGAATAGAAGAAGAAAAAAGAGATTCGAAAATATTTCTTATAACCCAACCTGTTTTCCTTTTAACCCAACCCTCAATCAAATTGATTTCTCTTGCCCAATTTTTTTTAAATTACAATTAAATCTGTGACCAATGCATAGTATATTATGGACACACACTAGTGGAGAGCCCTCTATTAAAGGGAGCAATGGAACGTAGTTCGCTGATAACTGCCTTTAGTCAAAGTTACCGAGTTCGGAAACCCCTGTTCGTGTCCCCCTAAACATTTTAAAGGAAATTTTTTGTTGATTTAAGGTGGTTTCCTTGAACCGCATTTAATTAGGGCTAATTAAAGGCAGTTCAAGGCATAACTGCCTTTAATTAACCCTAATTAAAGGCAGTTATGATTAACCGCCTTTATAATGAATGTTTACGAACTCGTAAATATGGAACAGATGGGTTCCCGATACCAGAAAGTACATAGTTTCTGTATTACAAAGAGAGGAAACAGATTCCAAATTTGTAAATTCAGAGTGTCCACTTTCTGAGCTCGAAAAGTAGTTGATCACGTCTTATATAGTGTGGGACATTGTTTTCGAGCTTGAAAATGGAGATGCATATAAAAAAAATAAATGCGCCCAATTTCATTAAATGGTATAAAACCCTAATTCTTTGAGGAATAAGCTCTCTTTTTTCCTAACCCATTGCTGAGGAAAAGGTTTTGTGCTTGGAGAAGGTTAATTTTATCCAAATTACGAAGTTGACAATTTTGTTCAATAATTTTTTATGTATTTAATTCTTCATATATGTTCATATTTTCAATTATGCTTTGATATTAGCTAGGTTTATGAATATTGTTGAATACATCCTCTAGGATAATGGATCAAGATGAACTAATTGGTAATGATCTAAGGAAATCACCCGATTACATGCCATTGGTTGAATCATTTGTTTCGTTTTCTTTTGAACATGCTTCTAAAAAGGGTTGTTCACGGGCACAATGCCTTTTTCATAATTGTAGAAATGATGCGTATTTAGGGAGGTAGAAGTTGAGGGAACATCTCATAATGAGAGGGTTTCAAACTAGCTACATGCAGTGGGTGTGGCATGGGGACGTTTTAGAAGCATCACATTCAAATGAATTGGAAGACACGATGATGGGTGATGAATTAAATGGTAACATTGAGTTTGATGAAATTGTGGAAGATATTGCAAGGTAATTCAAAGGTAAACCAGAGTCGTTACAAGCTTGTTTGACGACAAAGGGACGTCTTTGTACAATGGTTCGAAAACCTCGGTTCTGAATGCCACACTAAGGATAATAAACTTGAAGGAAAAGTTTGGATGGAAAAACAATTAGATGACCAAGGCTCTCTATTTTTTTAGGGATTTTCTTCCGGAGGGTAATTTAATGCCTGATAGGTTATATACTGCAAAAAACTACTATGCCCGATGGGATTGGAATTGAAAATTTTCATGCATACCTGAATGATTGTATGTTTTACAGAGGGGAAGTAGATAAAGATCAAGAAATGTTTTGGGTATGTGGTAAATCTCGGTACAATTTGAAGAGAGGTGCGATTACGGTGGGTTCAGGAGTTCCATTGAAATCAAAGAAGAGGACACCGACCAATGTTTTATGGTACCTCCCAATTATTCCCCGTTTGAAGAAGTTGTAGGCTTGTAGGGAAGATGCTAAGTTGTTACGTTGGCACACTAATAGAGACCGACCGACGGATGATTTCATAAGACATACTTCTGATAGGAAGCAATGGAAGAAAGTAAATACTATGTACCCGGAGTTGGGCAAAGATTCTCAGCATTTGGGGTTAGGGTTGTGTACTGACTATATGAATCCTTTTGGTAACATGAATAGCACACATATCTCTTGGCTTATTATGTTGGTGATATACAACATCCCGTCTTGGTTGACCATGAAACGTAAGTATGTGTTGATACGTTGATGATATCAGGTCTGGAGCAACTGGTTAATGATTTTGATGTATATCTTGCTTCTGTAGTGGAGGTTTTGTTGACTTTGTTTGATGATGGTGTTAGAGTGTTTAATGGGTTCGGTGATAATTTCTTCACCCTCAAAGCATTGTTCTTTTGCACAACTAATGATTTTCCTGCACATGGGAATTTTTCTGGGTATTCTGTGAAAGGCCACTTAGCTTGTCCAATTTGTGAGAAGGCACTTATATTTTTCAACTAAAACATGGTTGTAAGACTATTTACCAGGAGCACAGGCAATTTCTTCCCGAATGCGATTGGCCAAAAAATGGTTTGATGGGAAAGTGGAGACACAATTTGCACTGGTGCCACGAATAGGTTCACAGATTTATGAGAGTGTTAATTTTTTCCAAAGACTCCGGGAAGAAGAAAAGGAAGATTTTCCGTGATAAAAGTTGGAAGAAATCCTCCGTTTTTTAAGCTACCATATTGAAAGAATTTGAAATTTAGACATTGTCTTGATGTTATGCACATTGAGAAGAATATTTGTGACTCTCTGGTTGGGACACTGTTAAATACCTCTAGGAAGACAAATAACGGATTTAAGGCTAGGCTAGGTTTGGTTGAGTTAGGTATTCAGGCGAATCTTGCCCCAGTGAGTAAAGGTTATGATTGTTATTTTCCCCCTGCTTTCTATTCAATGTCGCAGTAGGAGAGAATTCTTTTTGTGAGACCCTTAGTAATTTGAAAGTGCCCAGTTCATACTTGTTCAACATCAGCACTTATGTTTCAGTGTAGGAGTTGAGGTTGGGTGGTTTGAAGTCACACGATTGTCACAACCTCATGCAAGAACTAAATGACATCACCATTCAATCCATATTGCCTTCTCATGTAAGATTGAGCATTACAAAGCCCTGTGTGTTTTTCAAATCCATCTGTCACAAAAGTACTAGCGTATCAGATTTGGATAGGTTGTAAGTAATTATTGTTTAAGTTATGGAAATTTATTTCCCTCCCTCATTTTTTGACATAATGATCCACTTGATTGTCCATTTGGTGCGGAAGATAAAGCTATGTGGTCCGATTTTTCTGAAATGGATGTACCCATTCGAGAGGTATATGAAAATCTTCAAGCACTTTGTGAAAAATTTGTATAGGCCAGATGCTAGGATTGTGCAGCGATACGTGACAGAAGAGGACGTTGAGTTTTGCACTGACAAGTTGAATCTGTTGGGGTTCCAATCAGTAGACATGAAGGGAGGTTGGATAGTTTAAGGGTCAGACAGGGCAAATTACACATCCCTAGTGCAGAAGATTTATGTGCCCGAACATCTCTACGTTCTGCCCAACCACGAGGGTGTAGTTCTGTACATAGAGGTTCATATAGATGACATAAGACGGTAACACCATAATTTCAATGAAGCTTAAGTTCTTTAATTGCACACCTCTACATTTGCTTAAGTGGTTGGCTTGTAGACCATTGGGGACCATTATTTTCTATGGAAGCTATGACATCAAAGTTTTTACTTTTGCCACAAAATCAATGGATAATAAGAGTGTCACTCAAAAAAAGTGAAGCGTATCTGTCTCCGAAGCATTGCACGTTAGAAACAGTGGTGATGAAAATCCTATACACACCGTAAAATGCTACTTTGGCACAATATCTTAAATTTGTAAGCTTGATTATGTGAGTATGTGTGTCCCTGTGTTTAAATGCTAGTAGGTCGATATTAACAACGGGTAACACATCAAGGATTTGAGCTTCGCCCTTGTCGATAGAAGTCGAGTTTGATGGAAAAATGATCCTTTCATATTGGCTTCTCAAGCGCACCAGGTTTTCTATGGAAGAGATCCTGTTGATCCTAGATGGGAGATTGTTCTTAAAGGGAAACATGCTTTCATTGAAGAAAATGAGTTTCAGGAAGTTATTGGATTTGGATGTCATGCATCGAGTTGTGGATCAGAAGATTTCATTTTTCTCGAGGAGGATGATCGGAGTCTTCACAGTTTCCTAGGTCGTAATGATCATGAAGAAGGGATGTGGATCAACGGTAAGGGGAAGATCAGTCGTAGAAAGTGGAAGTTGAAGAAGGTCGTGATCAAGAAAAGGTAGAATAAGTAGTAAGTGTTTCAATATCAAGTGTACATGGGACATAAAATTATTTAAATTCAAATTATTTGTATTCCAAAGATTTATATTACAAAATAATTGTAACATAGAAAACCACAGATAAAGTCTTGCATCTTAAAAATACAACAAGTCTTGCAAATTCATTCAAATTCATGATCATAATCAAGTCTTGCAAATTCATTCATTGACATTTTCAATGGCATCAGTTGAAGCCGATCGGTCGAGACGTTGTCGGGGGCTTGAAGTGAGATGTCGCTTATAAGCTCGCTGAGACTTTTCCATGAATATAATCTTCACCTTCATAGCGCAAAATTCATTGTGCATCCATTTTTAGAAATCCTTGAAGCCCTTCAACTATGATTTCTCGGTACCTAAACAGAACGACCAAGATTTGAATTATATAAAAATTGAAGAAAATATAAGAAATACATGAAATATATCATCGCAAACATATTTTGACTAACCTTCCTCAACACGTGGCCTCTTGCTCGGCTCCGCCTCCCCATCTGGCTTATGATACAATTTCCCATCGAGAAAAACCAAACCCTTGTTCTTGAACTACGTCCTGTCATAATACTTTGGGACTTTTCCCTTCCCCTCGATAGTTAACCCCGTAGTGCTCTTCAAAATGTGAGTTATTAAACTCCCATGCGGTAGGCGAGTCAATACTCTCTTCGAAGTTGCATAATGCAACATCATAAGGGTTGGGTAATTAGGCTCGGTCATGTGCGTGCCCGAAGGGACCCAACTCCTATTTATCATCTCATATGTAATACGTTCATCTACAATGAGAATCTTTAAATCGAAGGTCTCAGGTTTTCCTAAATTCATTCCATTTTTGTTGA
Source organism: Rubia yunnanensis (assembly GCA_037428765.1). NCBI lineage: Eukaryota > Viridiplantae > Streptophyta > Magnoliopsida > Gentianales > Rubiaceae > Rubia > Rubia yunnanensis. The sequence continues at coordinate 61,665,976 of CM075061.1, forward strand.
AGTAGCATACACTATACTCAATGATCTCAATGTAAGGAGGATCAACTTCAAGAGGACATTTCTCCCGTTAGCAATCATCCAACGGATCATCAGTGTCCTCCGAGTAGACAAAATCTTGGACCAAGTACGGGTAATCTAATATCTTATTAATTATCCAATGGCTAAGTGTTATGTCAATTCCCCCAATATCTTATTAATTATCCACTACCCCCTTCTCGAAAATTAGAATAAAATTGGCATGTCAAATCAAAATACGCTTTCTTATTATACGAAAGCAAATTCTCTATATGTTGTTCACTAAATGGTTTTAGGGCATCAGAAAACCTTAAGGCTAAATACTCATTGAATTCCACAATAAATGCATCCAATAACTTTGCTATCTCACGAAATGCATCATACCAAGTTTGCGCAATTTAAAGACAAACCTTGTATCATCGAAGTCCGGATTATGGCCGGTTGAATGAGAATGAGACATTTCACGGCTTGAACCACCCCTAGCCATGCCAAATACTTGATTAAGTTTGAAAAAATGGAAGACTTTGAGGACGTTTTCAAGTTTGGAATGTAGGTTAGGGTTTGGAAGTCGGGAATCTATTCTGTGAATCTGATCCCTCCCCTATTATTTTTAATTTAGAACATACTTTCCGAGTTCAGAAAATATGTTGTCTCTTTAATAAACCGACACAAGACGTTTACAAGCTCAGAAATGATTTAAATCTCAAAAAATTGCACGCTTTGAAAATTCCAAATATGGCCTGGATCTGACACGCGAGCTCGGAAACTTACTTTCTGAGCTATGAAAGTGACTCGCATCCACAGTTCTTCAACTCACCACATGTTTTCGAGTTTGTAATATATAATTATGATCTCGGAAATTTTATCGTGCCAACAGGACCAAACTATCTCCTACATTTCCGAGTCTGAAAATGATTCCAGTCTAAAATTACAAAGCGCGGAAGAGTTTCCGAGTTCAGAAAGTAATCCTATTTTTTTGTCATTTTAAAATTTCACAAACTTTGATCCTTAGAACATCACCTATCCGACCACTAATTTCTTGTACCAAAAAGTAAAAGTAATTCATAACAATAGTTTTCAAATTTCGTGCAGTAAAATTTTGAATTAAATCGTCTACATGACTTTAAATGTAAACCACCATCCAAACCTTACATAATAAAATTTTAAGACCAAATAACTTCTCTAAACATAATCCAATGTTTTCCACAACATCATAAAAAACTAAGCCTCAAATAGACTCCCTTCCCGCCCTATTATTGGCCTGCAATATTCTCGTCATCACCTCCATGATTACCATCGTCATCATCATCATCATCTTCACTCTTAAAGAATACCGGCTTGAAGTTAGGTGGCTCATCATCTTCGCTCAATTCCAATTGCAAGCCTTGAGATACCAAGAATGTGACATTCTGGGTATGAGTGCGGGTCAACATTTTGTGGGTCTCGGTCAAGTCCGCACGCATACAATCAAAGTACTTGGTCAATCTAGCCTTCTAACCACTTCCGGTACATGGAAATCAATATACATCAAAATCAAATGGATATGGAAATAAAATATTTTAAATTGCAATTAAGTAAATTATTCAATCCCTTACGGGAGCTCGATGCATCTTCCCTTTCTGCTTCCGCTTTGTGAGCCCTCTTTGCCATCTTAGCTTTTTGACCGGATATTTCATTCGATTTCCACTTTCCGTCAAAGTCTAAATGGAGGTTTTTGTGATGGAACCAATTCTTGTCATAGTAGTCTATACTCAGAGGCTTATCCTGTGGAATTATGCTCACCTTCTTTAGCATAGTGGTTATCAAACCACCATAAGGAAGAACATTCTTCTTCGTTCGCGTTACCTTCAACATGAAAGAGATTATGGTAAAGCTTAGGTTTATCTTTCTACCTTCCATGACGTAGTAAAACATCATGAGGTTAGCAATAGTCAGCTCACATGCACGGTTACCCCGTGGGGAATACGTTTAGGCATATCCAGTCATAAATAATACGCTCCTCTACGGTTAATTGACCGATATCAAAACTCTCCGCTTACCTCGCATTAGCTCCTACTCTCTTAAAATATTTCCTCACCATGGCTATGGGGCAAAGCGGAGTACCATCGCTCACACCTGGTCAAACATATGTGTGATAGATATCGAGGGGGCCATTGAGGTCATCTGGCCTTAATTTCTTGGGGTGGTGTAGGGGCAACCTAGGGCATCGTTAATCGTATACGTAGTCACAGATAAATATTTCCCATTAACCCTAGTCATGTCTCTATTGTTTCTACTCTGACCCAAATTTGCATAAAATTGAATCACTTGATCCATGTGTACAAGCTCATCCATACAAAGTAGTTTCTCCAAATGTTGGGTTTTTAAAAATGCTAGCAAATACCCTAATCCTAAATCCTCAATGTCCGAAGATAATATAGCCTTCAAATTAATAACATTTCTCTTCAAAAAATTGACATATGTGCCTTTTCTAGGTGTCATCATTGAAGAACTTTCTCGATTCACCAATCTCTGTGATCGGATGATGACTACAATCACTTGCCTTTGACTTAGAGACGGTGCTCTTGTGACTCATGGTGAATTGCTTTGTGGGATTTGGATTGTGAAAATTGGGAAAGATTTTGGGTGTTTTGGGATTGTGGGGTTTAGGAGAATGTTAACATCGTTTTTGATCTGGGGGATTTTTAAAATATGCCCATTTTTGTTTTTTTTAATTCAAAAAGAGTTTCTGAGTATGAAAACGGATCTTGTCTACTATATAGAAGGGACGAAATGTTCCAAATTTGGAAACCCTTTATGTCGGGAATTAAAAAATGGGGAAAGGGTTTCAAATGGGCATTTACTCCCATTTGATTAACCCGCGCTTCCCACTTTTCTCCCCTCAAAAAACATTCATACCCCAACTAATCAATCCATTTCATCATAAAGTGTGGATGATATTAGGGTTGTGTTCATCTCTTCTATTCCAAATTCCCTCTTAAATTTCTTATTTTCAACATGGGTCTTTTTTAAAATGTTGGCACAAGCTATGAAGGAGTGTTTAATACCCTTTGATTGATCAGTAAGGTAAATCTAAGCTCTATTTTAATGTTAGGGTTTATTATTTTCAAACATAAATGAGCAATTCCAAATATTAACTTGTTAGTGATAGCTAGGGTTTGAATTTTGTGATTCGAATGAGTTGTATTTTAAGTGTGGTTTGTTATTAAATTGCTAGGTGTTTTTTTTTTGCTTCATGATTTTAAATGGTAAAATCATCCTCCAAATCGTGTTCATTGCCTACCGTTTAGTTAAACTTTTCGTATTATATATTTTGTGTATAATATAAATATTAGTGACTTATGTTCGCCCGAGGTTATGCTATTTTTGGTATGTTTTTAAATGTAGCATTCAAAATGGAAACTAGGAAATGGACTCATGACAATGTGCCATCGTCTGGTAATGCCAATCCCCCAACAAAGGAGACAATGTGGGATGAGAACGACGGTACAGTGGATGTAGGAAAACTCCGAACACATTGTAGTGCATTAGAACATAGAATGTCTAGGAAAGAGTTACCGTTGTTGACTTTCGATAAATTGGGCACTTGTGTGTCGGAGCAATGCACCAAATGGTCTAGTTGGGTGGAAAAGTTCGGTTGAAAAAGGATAGATATCCTCTACGATTCTTGGTATGATGTCCCAAATGATTATAGGGACACGTTGTGGATGGAATGCAGGTAGCTTTAGTGAATCATTTCACTACTTTCTATTTCTACAATTTGTCATCGCATGTACTCTCCCTCCTCACATCCTTGTGTTTTGTGATTTCCATAGAGACCTTTTCAAATCAAAGCACAAGATGTGGGCGCTTTGCAAAGAAAGGCAATGTTCATGATGTCAAACAGTTGGAGTGAAGATAAATACACTTTGTCCAGAGACTACATATTTAGTGATAAGAAAGGCGATCATCCATGGACAAATTACACGCACATTCTACCCGATAGCTGGGACATTCATAAGCAAAGGGCATTGAAGAATAGTGAAAACGTTGGTAAAACCTAGTGCAAATTATTAGTTTGATTAATTACGTACATTAAAATGTCTGTGAGTTAAAATAACCCTAACATCCATCTTAGAGTATGAGGGATGTAAAACAACACGTTGGAGGGATAATAAAATGCAACACTGATTGAGTCGTGAGGGTTTTCATTTAGCAGCAATATCGCTAGTCAAGGAATGTCTAGAACATAATGTGCAAATGGCGATAACGGGTGGGATGGCGGAAGATGAAGCAAGGGCTTCAGTGCAACCGATTAGTGTGAATGACATTGAGAGGTGCAATCTATTTCTCAAAGGGAAACAAAACAAAAGGGTGAATTTTTCAAGGAAGAAAAGAAAAGAATTTCCGAAAGAGTGGTACATAATTTAGTAGGTGAATACATTATTATTTTAACTATATTTAATTGATATGGAAATAACCAAGTTATATCAATTTATGATTTTACCTAGGTTAAATTGATGAATAATTAATTGTGAGGGGAATTCATTCCAAATGATAAACACGAAGCCACGGAAAAACGTGACCATCCTGTCTGCATTAGGGGTGTGGGTAGTTTCTGGACACAATGGAAAGCATTCAGGATCGTGCGGTCCTACGATGGAGCAGAAACCTCAAAATTCCGTTTGTTGCAAAAAATACCAACTCCAAGACAAGCGAATTGAGAACCAAGATCTTGTAATTCAGAAGTTGGTCCAACACATAGGGCTAGTTCTTTTGAACAATTTAGAGGAGTTAACGCCCAATTGGAAACCGCCATTTAGAGGTTTACGACATTCTCCTGGGTATGTTGAGGTAAATCACGAGGCAATTGTTCAAAATCCAAGAATTAATAGACAAATGTTCAAACCCGACAACCTAGACAATATCACACTAGCAATTGAAAAAAAAGGCACGAAGGATTCAGTTTACGTTAATTATGACCCTTAGAATTAAACCTCGTATTTAATATCTATTTTTCATTTGTTTCATAAATCATGTTTGTGTGAACCATACATTGAGCAAGGCATAGACTGTAGGCCACTATATATAGCCGATGGAGTTTTACATGAGTCGAAGAAACATAATCACTCTCTACCAATTGCAGAAAGTCTTTTGAGAGTTTCGTTAGAGATCCTTTAGTGATGGGTGCACCTTTGCCAATCCCAGATGGGGAATACAAAAACATTAGCCCTTCCCGAGGAATGTTCCTTGGCCCCGTAGACTTATATACACCAATCCTATCAATGATCGACATTTAATGGAAACAAGGCCTCCATCACCGAAACCGGTGAAGACAACACCAAAACTGGTCAAAAGGATGCCCAAACCGGTGCCAACAACACCAAGTAAGGTTAGACCTCCATTGGCAAGAGCCAACATCCCTTGAGACATGTTTGGCTTCGTACGGGTCCTTTATAATTTGCTTCAACTACATGATCAAAACTCAACATACACATTCTTGGGAAATGAATGTGTATTCAAATGTAAATGTAAATCCATGTCGTTATGGAGTAATTTTGAAGACTTTTGGAGATGTGAGCAACTTAATCAAGAGATGATATCGATCAATACCCACTACTGGAAAAATAGTACTTATGCACCGGTCTGTGGCCTAGAGGACTCCAGAACCAGTGCTGACTTCATGTCTGGCACTAGTATTTCAACAAAACTGGCGCTGAATCCCATTTTGAGCACCAGATTTTTGAAACTGGTGCCCAATACCGATGCCATACATAAGAAATAGCATCGGTATCTTACATTGGTGTACACATAACTGGTACTTGAACACGGCAACATCTAATAAATAGTTTATTTGGCGCAAAAAAAGTGAAACTATTAGCACCAGTATTGAATAACTTTCAGCACCGGTTCATGTGCATTAACACACCGGTGCTCAAAAAATTAATGTTCGCAAGTACTGTTGAACGTTGAAAAAATAGAGTACATGTTCTGTTGCATTTAAGGCACCGGTTTATGCCTTAATAACACCTGTTCTTAAACCAATGATGTTTACTTAGACAAAATATCTCGGATTAGCCTTTGGGTTGGGTGATTTATTTTAAAAAATCAATCAAGTCACCCATAAGTAGCTATTTTTTATGGCGGCACTGATTTTGATAACTATTAGCACTGGTTTCAATACCAAAGCTAGCCACCTAGAATTTATTTCACAAATTTTCTCTCGTGTTGGGAGAAAAGGCCACAAAATCCATTCAACGCAGCCTCAAGTAGATGCTTTTACTAGTTTTAGCAATGGCTGACGGGCTCCATACCGGTGCTAGTAAATTTAAGTTCTAAAAAGTATACAAAACCACGACGTGCTGTTCTTCCTTTTTTAAATTTTGGAGAGCAAATCCAACCTATCTTTCCTATCAGTTCAGACTCCCAAGCTCTCTAAAGGATTGAGGTGAGTTCTCTTTCAAACATTGCTCTTATATTCTACTAGATTATTAATCATGAACCCAAAGTTTTTGGAAAAATAATAACTTTTTTCAATGTTGGTTCACTTTGCTCTCCAACTTTGTTCGATGTTGCAATCATGTACATAGCATTAATGTGTAATAATTACATCCATGTATATACATTGTATTTGATTGACTCGCATTGAGGGTTTGTTAATGTTCATGAAAGCAAGTATTCTATAGGGTTTTCTTGTTGCATGGTAGGTGTTTGTTGAAATGCCTCATTTGACATTGTAGGATATGGCACCAAAAACTCCCTACAAGAGGACATGCAATGCACCCCCTTCCTCTCCAGAGGTGCAATTCAATATTGAACAACAGGAGAAGAGGTTCATTTCATAGCAGCCAAAATAACTTGCACAAACGTAAAATACAAGCCAACATTTTCCGAAGGTAGGCATAAAAAATGCTCCCCCCATTGAAGAAATTATTCGGGCACTTGGGTGGGATAAATTGTGTGACACGTCTCCAATGTTCAACCTTTGTATAGTGAGTGAGTTTTATGCTAATTTGTAGTGTGGTGGAAGGTGGACTTGGGCATTATGTCGTGGGAAAAGGGTGAAATTAACTGTAGAATCCATAAACGAGTTGTACAGGTTGCCAAATGTCCCCCCTCCCCCGATGAGGATGAATTTTTTGCATTCCACTACTATACCAATGATGGGGGATTTTGACATTCCCAAAAGATGGGAGATCGTGAGGATGGTAAGTAGGGATGGAACCGATGTCGAGTCTATTGTGAAACTAGGTTAGAAAAAGATGCCAAAGAAACTACTAACTCCTGAGATGAATAGATGGTACCACTTTTTAGCATCCAAAATTTACCCCGTCACAAAGAACACTGAGGTTCACAATATGAGGCTGAGGTATTTGTACGCCATTAAAAACAACTCCGATGGAATTTGGGTAAGAAAATAGTGAACGAGTTCAGACATGGTGCAAAGAGAATAGGTTGTTACAGTTTCTCCAGCCTAATCTTTGAATTGTGCAAAAAACCAGGTGTCCCTCACTATTTGCATGACATATACGGTTGTCCAATGGGTAAAATTACGGCAGACTCTTTCTTCAAATTCCCTCAGGACAATGTGGGTCCTACTTTAGAATCTAGAGTCATGGTATTTGAGGTTGGTGTACAAAGTCTGCTAACGGAATCACAATATCAAAGGTCCTGGTGTGATCACATGGGAAAGGTATTTCAATACTAGTTCCCAGGACCAATGAAAACAGTTGGACCTTTCCCTACATATCCAGGCCCGGGCGTTGGGCAGAGTAACGTTAGGACAAGCTCTGAAGATGCACACATGTTGGATGAAGAGTTGTTTGCTAGATATTATGCATGAATTTCAATCCTCATTGTTCTTATAATACTATTGTTTTGGTAGTGATTATATTTTGGAGTATGGCTTAAAACAATTCTATGTTATTTTTGCAGACAAAATATATTTATTATTTACAACATGAGGATTATCATGCTCTTACATTAATCGTATGGTATTAAAGAAATATAATTTTCCGTTTATATTTCCAAACCTTTTTGCACAATTTAGTCTAGGACATGTACTACTGCTTTGAAATTTATAAATTCAAAAATTTCATTATTTAGAATTCATATATTTAGGATGTAAAAACAAGAATCAAGTGTTTCAAATCAATGCCCGAGGTGAAACTTAGTTTTGGGCAATACTGCAATTTATGAAAATATAGCACTTGTTTTCTATGATCATTTTTGAGGATGTTCCATATACCCAATCAAGTCGTAATCGTGTTGTTGATCATACAATACTCAATTACTCTTTGACCATGTTTCCAATTTCTTGTGTCATCACTGGGCACAAATACCCTAACCACCCTTTCTCCCTTTGGTTAGAAAAATAATACATGTACCTATGAAATAGAATGAGAAAACCTTAATTGTAAAAATAGTAAAGCTAATAAATTATTCCTTTGAATTATGAAAGTATGTAATACTTACAATACGTATAACGATATTATGTTTTGATTGACTTGGTCACACCTCCACAAGTCTTCGAAGTCACTTTATGCGGCAATTATTTCCCTCTTTTGACCAAATATGCATTCATTGCCAGAAAATGTTTAGGTTGAGTTGACTTGGTGTCTTCCAATCAAATCATACAAGACTCTGAAAAAGCGTGGCAAATCCTTCAAAATACTACAAGAAAATGAACCTATTACTTTGCCATATTTACCTTGGTTTTTTGGCTTAGTTAAAAAAACCGAGGTTAAAAAGTTTTTTTACCTCAGTTTTTATTTTTTAGAAGTACACCTTGGTTTTTAAAAAATGAGGTAAATAATAGGTTTTTTAACGCAGTTCTACAATAACCGTAAAAAATAGGCTATGTAATCAAAGTAAAAGTTATTACCGACGTAAGTGTGACATCGGCAGTAACGGTACGACCTAGCAGTAAAAGCCATTGATTACAAGATCGACTCCGTGTCTTGAGCTGATGTGACCAACTTTAATATGATGTAAACAGCGACGTCATTTTTTTCACTCAGCAAAGTCACACATGCTCGTCGATCCAAACCCGTGCCTAAAATCCTTTCAAATAAATTAATTTATGTGATGTTGCACTTGAATCGGTGTTAGGTCGGTTAAGGTAAAATAACACTGTGCAAATAGAGCGTGAAGTCATGGAAACCTATCATACCTAATAAATTAAGCATACTTAACAAATACAACCAAAACTTGGAATGTACCATCTAAAGGTTTCATTCCAAGTTCACCATAGACAGTCTCAAATTTCATCAAGCTACATCTGCAAGAAAAAAGCTAGGTACGTACGTACGTATATATATATATATATATATATATATATATATATATCCAAAAAACATAACCCTATGTACCACATGTAACATCCCAACAAAATGAAAATTAAACAGAAGACATAGAAAACTAATAAAGTCCAAATAGACATTCTTTATGTTCTACAAAAAACAAATATATGATCCATGACAATCAATAAGGTGGTCACACAGGTGGGATAACTTTGTTTATTGACGAACTGCTTCAAGTTTCTTGAGAATTAGTCTTTGACTCTTTGATGGAAGACTCGCTAACATCGATGCATAACCCCCTTTCATCATATGTGGTATCCATCCCATACTCGTCAATCTCAGGCCCCTGATCCTTAGGCCCCTCATCTCTCGTAAGTTCATTGATTGCATCGGAAATCATAGACTTCATCATCCTCAATTCTTCAATAAGATTATGCACGACGTGTTCCATACGTAGGGTTATGTCCTATGTGTCGGCCATGTCCTTCAGGAGGATGGCACAGGCCTTGTGTTTAGGTCCTGTGGGATAAGAAATTTGTTACATAATATTAAATGAAAATGTTGATTAATGCAAATTTGGAATAAACAAAAAAAACTCAAAATTTTGTTACTCGTCAGGGGGGTGGGAATAGTGGTGGGGTGAATGTCCATAGTTGGGGAAGCCAATGGAGTCACATCGGGCCCAGGTGTAGGGGCACATAAATATCCCCTTATATGAACACTGCAATCAATCCATGTCCCTGCCTCCCAAACCCAATGTTTCAGCCCGAAGTAGTTTGCATCGTAGTACTTAGGTTGGATCTTCGCTTTCGATTTGATGGGAACCTTCTTCTTCTCTAGAATGGCAGTGATGACATTGCCATAGGGGAGTGTCCGACTCTTCGTGAAGAGAGCCACTTGATGCATCTCTTGGATGATGGTGTACTAAGGGTCGACTACCTTCTTCTCCGCAAGGTGGTAGAACATAACAATCCCACTGATCATGCACTTTGTAGGTTGTCCGGCCAGAATAAGTACTTGTATAATTATATTGAAAACCATTCTCTCCTGAAGGTTGAGAACACCAAGCTTGATTTGCTTTATTGGGATTAGTCTGTTCCCCACTTTAATTTTGAAGTACTTCCCCACCATTTGGTTGGGGTCAAGCACCCCAAATGGATCATTTTCATCGACCGGCCTAGGCAAATTGTCCCAGCAGTACAGTTGCAGAGGCTCAACCTTCAGCTAATCCTCCCAACCAATTGTGCACCCAATCGTCTAATTGATGAACTCTTTTTTCACCTCCATCTCTATCCCATTCACTCTTGTCTTGTTGATAGTTTTTTATTCCCTAGTGAAATTTGCGTAGAACTTCTTGACCTTTGTATCGTACGTCGGTTTATCGAAGCATATCAAACCTTCCATTCCTGACGGTTTGAAGAGTTCGAGGAAAACATCAAGGTGTAGTAATTACATCCTCGGGTTACATCACTGTGACCTCTTTATCCTTCAGCTCTAGATCTTTTTGAAATGCTTCTCTGCCTCCTCCTTGATGAAGTGTATTTTGTCCCATGTTGGCGATGGAGGGGTGGTCTTTGTCTTTGTCTTCTTCGTGCACGATGGACCCACCCCGTGGTGTCTTCCCTTTTCCTCCTGGCTGTCTGTTTCATTCTACCCATCTGATGATCTAAGGGACGTAGAACAGTCAGTGCATCAGTCAAGAACTCAATGATGCCAATGTGTTTCAGTTGAGTTCAGATAAATTTTGCTAACAATTTGTCTAGACCAACGTGAAATATGAAAAGTCATGGATTTATGTGTTTGAATGTGGAACTTCGTTGTTCAATCGACTAAGCTAAAATAGTTAGCGACTAGAACACAAATGGTCCTAAAAAACCTATAATCTCTACTAAAACATCAGAAAATAAACAACTAACATGCTACAATTGAATAACTAAGCAATGGGCAACAAAATAAGTACATGAAACCCGAAAAACCATCATCAAACTTCATCCAAAAATCCATACCTTGTTAGGGTTTGTTGCTCTTCCTCTTGGAGAAATCTACCAATGCACTACGTCCAACGCAATTGAATGTTGTTTGTGGTGCTACTGTGATATGTGAACAACCAATTTTGTCGGGATTTGAATGTTTTCTGACCACTTTTTTCAGGTGGGAGGTTTTAGTGCTATGTCATCGGATGGGAATGTAAATGGGTAGGGTGGCTGGGTATTTATAAACCCGTAGTGAAATGCTACCAGTTTGTGCAAAGTCGCAGCATGTGTCGCATAGAAAGCCTAAGACAGGGACTGTAGTGCCAAGTCACAAATCATAGGTTTGGGCCTAAGAGAATGTCCAAACAATTTTTGGCTTGGGCCTAGACATACGTATATATCGAATCAATATTCAGCGTAGCACAATATCATTCGCTCTATATGAGATGGTACCCAATCCAACCCAATACCGCTCATAATAAACATTGGGTCATTTTACAGGAGCGGTCCAATCCCAAAATAACTACGGCCCTAGTCATTGGTGAATGAAAAGCACCATCACTCTGATGTCGCTTCAAGGTCTTCACCACCGAGCCCAAACTGACGCTAGAGCAACATCGCATCAATGGATTGCGGGCCAAATAGCCCAAATTGCATACTCTACATTTCTCATAAAATATGAAAGTAATAAAATTACATCCATCAAATTTCGACTATCATGTTCGAATTTGTCCATGGCCCTGTCATCGGAGTGGGCCAAAGTGATTCATGATGAGCGCATTCAGAAACACTGGGGAAATTACACTACGGCCCAAACTTCTGTGGTTGTTGCTGTGTGTTAAGATACATTCACCTAAACAAAACGACAAATGGTTTGTATGGGAATTATGCGTACTGTCTTACAGGAACGCAAACCTGGGTAATCTTCCTGGGTTTTTTTATAGTATTAAATTAATACTATAGCGATAAGCTTTATGGGAACGAACATTTTCGCCAAATATATAGAATCACATGAAATTTCATATTTTCAGTGTTTTTCTTGGTTTATAATGGTAATATAATTCTGTCCTTCAATTTTTACAAAGTACCAGTATGTAGTCTAGAGTAAATTGTAGATGATTACTTAAAAGTATTAGATCTTGATGAACGTATGATCTTTTGGATGTCTATGGGTAAATATATTAGAACAGTTTTTTTATTACTATCGATTATTATAAGTTTGACTATATAAATAAGGATGACACTGCTTCTTTTCTGGACAATTGGGAATCGATTTTGGGACCACACGTTTGACTTTTGTATTTTTTTCACTTATGTTAGGATGTGTCGAAATGCAAAATTGGATATACGCTTATGTAATTCACATTGTCAAGACCACCCAATTCGAATTTGGCTATGAACTAGTCGCCAAAATGGGCCCAAATTATTCACGGACAAAGCATTATGAAACGGTGGGGAAATTACACTATGTCCTAAACTTCAATGGTTGTTACTGTGTGTTAAGAGACATTCACCCAAAAAAAACGACAAATGGTTCATATGGAAATTATGCGTACTGTCCTAAAGACAAGCAAAACTAGGTAATCTTCCAGGGATAAGCTTTATAGGAACAAACATTTCCTCCAAATATATAGAGTCACATGAAATTCATATTTTTGGTGTTTTTTTGGTTTATAATGGCAACGAAATTACGTCCTTCAATTTTTACAAAGCGCCAGTACATAGTGTAGAGTAAATTGTAGATGACTACTTAAAAGTAATAGATCTTGAGGGATGTATGATCTTGTAGAAGTCTATGAGGAAATATATATAAGACCAATTTTTTTATTACTATCGGTTATTATAAGCTTGACAATATATATATATATGGATGACAGTGCTTCTTTTTGGGACAATCGGGAATTGAGTTTGGGACCACATGTTATCTTTTTTATTTTTGCACTTACATCCCTCCAAGAAACTAGGAGATGTCGAAATGCAAAATTTGATATGTCATTATTTTATTCATATTTTTTACGACAATGTTGTCCCAATTTGGCCAAAATGGGTCGAAAAAAGGGCCCGGAACCTCTAAACGGGGATTTTTACGACAAATTTTGATTATCACACTATGGCCACATATGTAGTGTCGCACACATTTCGCATGGAATGATAGGTATACTGAACAACTAGCGACATCGATATTTCTCAAATTTCTAGCTGGAACCCAAAATTTCAGACGAAATTTTGAAATAAAATTCCCCCCCAAACCTATTTTTCATTTCAATATCTTTCACCACTAACACTCATTTCCATTTCCAATACATATCTCACAAATCCACCTTATCCGTTCACACTATAATGAAAGGGCTCATTCAAATGGATTCCTTCAATCATCAACAAGTATCTGAATGGAGCAGCTATATTTTCAAATTTATTGAGGTACTTTTCCATGTTTTACTTGTTCCTTTAGCGAATTTTTTACAATCTATACCTTCTATATGTTTTTTCCCTCATTAATGGAAGATCAAATAATTTCATGGAGGGTGAATCCTTGTGTCATATGTTATATACTGTATGTTGTGTTGGTTATCAATAAGATAACATGTTTGTAAATACTGAGACAAATGGCTTAGCTACGGATGACCATAATATGAATGTACGACATTCATCATTATTCGCTCAGTACGATACAATACCGAGTTAGAATCAACATCGCATATGAGGAATTGTTGGGTTTCGCAATAATATCCATGATTATCCGAATTTGGTTTTAAATTGGTCTCTAGGACCTCAATATTTATGAGTCTGATGTCACTTGGATACTGATCAATTACTATTGCCATATTGTGAGTAATGTTGTCTACATATGAATATATTACATGTATTTTTGGGTACACTCCAATTGTAACATAATTTGTGCTTCCTGTGAATTGGTTGTAATAGGATTGACTGAAGTTATCAGTGGATTCTACCATATCAGATGGACGTAGTTGGCTTCCCACTAGTCGCCCTAGAAACATGAATGTCGTACAACGTAGAAAATGGAGGTTAAATGCAATTATTGTTTCAATTTTATAACAACCTTATGTGTTTTAATATATTTTTACATTTATTTGTAATATGCTAGCATGTCATAATGTTGTTGGTTTAAATAAACATTTCAGTTAATGATTCCCACCATAATTGAACAATAATCAAGTGTTTTATGATGTTCAACCATTACATGTTCAACAATTGAGTGTTTATCACACTATTTATAACATGTAATGGCTATCAAAGATCAATTGCTTGTGTCATATTGTTATTATCATATTTAACCAAAAATCAAAGCTGACCAACAAAACAACGACGTTGCATTAACTACCTCTGAAACAACATATTAGTGAAGTCTCATAGACCGGCGTTCTTTTTTTTTGCGACGTCGAAGAAATAAAATGACGTTATTTTTTTAGCAATCCATCTCACGAGGGATACGATGTGGGTCCCTCACTATTTGTGATATCGCTTCTCTGCGACTCTGGCATCGCTTGTCTTATGAACGACATCATCTAGTGCAAAATCGATGCACTTCTTCAACCATCGGCTACTTTAATCCTTTCATCGACGTTCCAAGGTTCATGGTGTCGATGTCATAATCAACGAACATACAGTCGAGGTATGATAAGTTTTTCTATCTGGAAGGATGCAACGTCGGTCTCAATTCATGGCGACATATGTTCTAAAACCAAGGTAAAAGGAACTATTTAACTTGGTTTTGAACCAAGGTAAAAAGTATGCTTTTTAATACATCCACATTTACCTCGGTTATTCAGGGGCTTACAACCGAGGTAAAAAGCACTGAAAAACTGAGGTAATTGGTGATATCTCTTGTAGTGAAACATGCACCCTTGTGAGTGTAGGCGTAGTCTTCTTCGGTGTTTTGTGAACTATTCTTGGTGCCATTTTAGAATTGCCTTAAAATGACCATCCTTTGTAGGGTCCACATAGATTAGGAGACAAGGCCATTGGAGAAAATGTCCTTCGGAGTTTCCCACGTGCTGTAGTGGCCATCTGTAATTGGAAATATGGCATTGAGGAGTAGTGGTTTCTCCAGTGAGACTCTACATATCCCATCTTGAATCAGTACGGAGCGATGATGTTGCAATAACTCGTACAAAATACCACCAGCAACATGGATCGGCCTACCATTCTCCGTTTGATGAATGTATAGCTCACACAAATGTGATGTGTACAATGGGAAAAAAAGTCAAACAAATGAAGGTAAATGAAATTCAATATATTATAAATATAAAAAATTGAATTTTTCTCGGCGGACACGATGGTGAGGTCAACATTATTGACTTCATCTCATTGCGGAGGTAGAATAGGTTTGTGGTAAACCACAACATCTCCCGGTGAGTGGCATGATCCTCTAAAAGGTGGAGTCCAACCTAGTGTTAAATTAGCTAAATTTTTGGGTACGGGGAGACCGGTGTGTTCAATTAACTTGCGGATCAATATATCTTATTACTCTATCTTTTTGTCTCGTGCAAGTGCTTCCTCTTGCAAGGCGTGAACCCAGGATGGTATAGCCTTTTTGTACGATAGGAGAATTCCGAACGCATCTCTTTGTGAGAAGAATGATCCAACATCTCTTACACGGCCCGGATGATCTGGTTTTTCAGTAGCCTCGCGGGGGATGTCGTTCTTACCCTTGGTAATGAATAATAAAATGTTTTAGTATGTTTTTTAGGACGTCTATTCTGAAACGCAAATGAGATTAACAGTGCTTACCACTCGTTTGGCAATTTCACACTCGGTACCCTTATCACATTCACCTTTACTTTTTTTATTGCTAAATAGGAATAGATCGCACCGGTCAATCTTTTCCTCATTCATGTGTATCATTGATGATCTTGCCTCCTCCTCGGACTTCCCCTACTAATTTCTATTTCGACATCCCTTTCAAAACGTTCCTTAATTAACTACAGGGCTGCCAATCCATATCCACCACGACTCTTCCAATGAGGGGTTTTGTTTTCCTTTGAAAATGGCCATTTTTCACTCCTACTACCCTACATGGGCAACAATTTTTATTTAAAATAAATCAAACATATTGTGTCAAAATAAAATAAGCAACGGTTATTTGGGCTCACATTTTCATCATTCTCCAAAGCTCACCTCTTGTGAATCTCCCAACTTTTAAGTTGAATATGTGTATAAATCAACCTTGAATGATCTCCTTTCCTAGTAGAAAAAAATGTAATCTCGCGATAAGGTATATTTTTGCTCCCTCCAACTCTTCGCCATTATGGTCGTTGCCTTCTTTTTAAATCATCCATCTCTGGGGCATTGAACTCAAATGGTCTCTACGTGGATTGAAATCAAAGTTAATAATTAAAGATTAATGTTGTATATTATTTATTTACATTTGTAGTTAAATAATTTCAAATGTCATAGTTACCTTGCACTCCATCCATAGGACATCTTTATATTCTTTTGGAACCTCATGCCAACTATCGTACTTGATGTCTACCCTTGTTATACCAATATTCCCTACCCAACTAGACCATTTAGCTCATTCCTCTTATATACACTTTCCAGATTTGTTGAAAATAAAAAAAAAAGTTAATTCTTTTCTAGCCATTCTCCTTTCCAATGGTCTACAATGTGTTCTAACAAAACATCCGGCCTCCGACCCCTCCTCCTCATTATCATCATTTCCTAGGTTTTGTGAATCTCCACCTATTGGACCCACATACATGTTCATCACGAGTCCTCTTCCATGACACTAAACTAACTAACAAAATACAACAGAATCAAAAACTAGGGTTTCATTTTTAACAAATGGAATTCTAACTTTTATGCTTATATCATACATCTAACTTACAAAGAATACATAGAAATTTCAATATATAATAACCCTAGCTAGAATTCATATAGTAGAACAAAGGAGATGGTGAAATTTTTACCTTTTCATTGAAACAATTTAAAGTTGGATGTGAAATTATTATTCACTACCAAAGAACACTCATGAACTTCGAAACCCTAACCATGTATGGCCTTGGCTTTTGTAATTCTCTAGGACTTTGGCTGTGACTCTCACACATGTAGTAGAGTTTTATCTATTTAGGAGCATAGATGAAGATTGGGAGAAGAATTTTTGAAGGGATCAAAGATGGAAGAAGGGAGGAGGGTTTTTGAGGGAAAAATGGTAGAGAATTCGCAGTCTTCTGGAATGGATATTAAATGCCCATTTGAAAACCACCTTTAATGCACTTTACAAGTTGTGGCTGATGTGGTGTTCCAATCTCGTAACTGGGTTACACACTCAGAAGAGTGTCGATTCTTCAATACCTAGAAAAGAAAAAGTTCTGGACTCGAAACTCGGTCTGAGTATATAAAAAAATTTCAACGGGCAAAGCATTTCAATCGTCCCCAAAAAAAATCCCAACTACTAAAATTCCCAAACTCTAGAATTCCAATCAACCTGAAATTTGATTTCAAGCATACCAATGTATAGAGGTGGACATTCCGGTGGAGGATATGGGGACACTTCTACACGGAGTCATAATCCAAATGAAGAGTTGGGGCAATCGACCTTATTCTTCAATACTGATGTGGAGGCGAGGTATGTTCAATTTCAAATTAGGAAATGTAGCAATCCTGGGTAATTTCCAGTGCGGACATTGGACCCCTAGGGCTTGGTTATTTGATTAATTATTTGAAGCACTCTTGTTTCGATAAATTAGTGAAGTTGGAATAACCCGTCCATTATGACAAAGTATTGTAGTTCTATGCTGACCTAGGAAGAGTAGAAACAATAGAGATCTCACTATGGTAAATGGTGTAACGATTCCCGGTACGAAATTTAGCATAAATGAATCCTTAGGTTGCAAGTACACTAACCCTAGAAACAAA
Source organism: Rubia yunnanensis (assembly GCA_037428765.1). Classification (NCBI taxonomy): domain Eukaryota; kingdom Viridiplantae; phylum Streptophyta; class Magnoliopsida; order Gentianales; family Rubiaceae; genus Rubia; species Rubia yunnanensis. Next base: position 61,684,127 of record CM075061.1, read on the forward strand.
ATTGGACGATGGGAGTAAGGGTCCAATTGAGATATTTCACCAACAAAGTTGGCCTGTTGTTAGTGAACTCACCCTTCTATGTCAGCTGAAATGGCTCGCAAATATTTTTGTCTTACGGGGAAAGTGGTAAGACGAGCTGATGAGTATGATGTGGGGGTTTTGAGTGTTGAGCATGGGTTAGTATTTGAGTGATCTTCCAAAATATCCTCTCATCGGGTGGTTATTCATGTGAGCCAACCATAGGGTACTTGATGTTATTCTACTATGTCTTAGAGGGGGTGAAATTAAATCATAGGTATACAACTTTGATGTACATGCTTAAGGCGACTGCGGGAAAGAAGAAAGACCCCCCATATGACGGTTTGATAACCGCTTTGATTAAGAAATGGAAAGTTATTTTTGTCGACAAGCCACTCCGTTTGACATACTACAATGAGGCTTGGTTTGATCACAAGCATCTGGTAATGCATGAAGACAACAAGTGGCGAGTTTGAAACATTCCAGAGAAAGCTGCCAAATCCACTAAGCGAGCAAGGGAAGCATCAATAGATAAGGCCGAGGGATCTTCATCACGTAAGTACATTGAAAATAAATCCTTTTATTAATTTTCTTGTACACCTTCTTTTTATTATATAGTTATAAAAGTTTTTTTTGTACTCATATATTTAATGTTGCAGGTGAGAATAGGGGTTGGATGGCAACATTAAAAAAATATTTGGCCTGCATCAAGGATGATGTTAGTTGGGCTAAAAATGAAGTTTTAGTAGCGGAAGCACATCACTCAAAATTTGTTGATTCCACTGGCCTCTACATTGAACTCGGCGATGATGATTCCATGCCAAATTTCAAACCAGAGTACTCTAGCAGTAATAGTGATGATGAGAAGGAGGATGAGGAGTTCGAGGATGCTGAAAATGTTGATGAGCCTTCTAGTTTGCAAATTGGTGGGATGGACTATGATATGGAAGAAGATGATGACTAGTTTTTAATGTGATAGTGTGATTTCCTTGGACATGTAATTGTTGAGATGTTATCATGAATTTGATAAATTTGTACTAGTTTTACTTGACTGATTTGAACTAAGTTTTTAGTTTTTTGAGTTTGATATGTGGACTTGATTATGTTAATTATATTTTGCAAAGAGATTATTGGTATCTGGGAGTTGAATGCTTTTTATGTGTGGATTAGAATTAGGTGTAATGGCAAATGGTTTTTTTTTACCATAGTTTCCGACCAAGTTCCGAGTCCGGAACGTAATCTTGTCTTTTCAAATTATGTCCAAAAACAAAGTTCAAAGCTTGGAACTATGTTTTTCAATTTGGTACACATTTTAACTTAACGTGTTCTGGACTCGGAACAGACGTTCAGAAATCTTTTCCTCTTTCTCAGCAAACACTGGAGGTCAAATATTGGTAAGCCATATATTGTTTTAAAGTCACAGAGGGCATTACGAGCTTGGAACACCGGTTCCAAAATCTTTTGTATTTTCTGTACTAGAACTGTATTACTGACCTTGGTTTGACATTATATTTTTTTTCACGGACAAGCTTCCGAGCTCGGAACACTAGTACCGAAAACTTTTGAGATATCTTATCCTAAACTGTAAGGCTGGCCTTCTTGGGCCAACAAAATTTTTTGGGTCACTAGAAAAGCTTCCAAACTCGTAACACCGGTTCCAAAATCTTAGTATTTTTTTGATTTCAAACTGTGAGAATGACTCTTGGTTTTTCCTTCTTTTTTTAAACTGACATAATACATTACAAGCTCAGAACTGATGTTCCCAACTTTGTGTTCATTTTTTATCACAGTTTTGAAATTATTTAACAAATGTAATATAGAATTCCAAGCTCGGAAGCATTTCCCCTGTATATAAAAAATGTGATTGAAATTAATTAAAATACAAATTGAAAACCCTAAATACATTTCTGGTGGAGGAAGCCGAAAATCAAGGATTTCAAATTCACATTTTGGCGGGTGAAAATGTCAACATCAAATGCTGGTGCTTCCACTCATGGAAGGAGTTCGAAATCAACTAGAGGCGGACGTGGATGTGGCATGGTCCCTGAGCATGACAAGAGAAGGTTTATATCGCTTCAATTGGAAAATGGGTACAATTCTTTAAGAAATAGTGGCAAATTGATGGATTGTGCTAGACCTTAATGTTCACCATAGCATAGGGTTAGCTGACCCGTTACAAAAATTAGAAGGCCAACATGTCTTAAAACTATTGAGGATCAATGAACCTTCATACTTTGATGAAGTTTGCCAATTTTATAGCAATTTGATGTGATTGAGTGAGGCGGTGCGTATTGGACTAGGGTTAATGGTTACAATGTGGAGCTTAGCCCGTGGATTATAAATAAAATAATTGATTGTCCCCATAAGGGTCTCGAGGATTTATATCCACAATGAGAGAATGGTCTGTTAGGTGATGTTTACCATAGGGGTGAGTAGTCTTTGGTTGATGACTATCCTAGGATAGACCTCGTAGAATGTAGTGTGCTGTATTTTTACCATAATAAGCAAAATCTAGGAAGGCCGAAGTCTTTTAGTTTAGAACACCTAGTACCCAACGATCATATTGTGTGGAACTTTCTACCTAGGTCAATTATTCCCATATATGGCCACATCACCGAACCAATCTATGCCACGCTTATGTTATTCTACTACATAATTGAGGGCCACATAATTAATCCCAAGTCAGCTATTCTGTCACATATGTTGTCGGTTGGTATCGAAGAAGGTAATCATATGGGAGTTGATTACCTCTATTTTGAAGACATTGTAGGGTTGGAGTTAAGTGGGGAGGACCCTGCAAGTACTTCGACAAACAATATTTTTTGAAGAAAACGTGGGTATTACTGGATAACAAGTGGCATCACAAGCCACCGGTAGCTGCTGAACCGAGCAAGAGGCGCAGAATCAAAGAAGATAATATAATTACACTACATTAAAAAAAACTCACTGCATGATCAATTGTTATGTTATCCTAACAGCTTATCGAGCAATATTTTGTAGATGATTCTTGTCCTCAATTTATGAAGGCCATGAAGAGGGTTTACAAATGGGTTCGTGATGAGGTGTCCAAATTGCGAGAGCGTGTATGGACACTTGAGCGGAAGCAGAGAGCATATGAGAGAGCCCTCGAAGAATCCAAGAAACCACCACTTAAGAGAACATATTCGTTGTAACGTCCATCAGATTGATTTCTAGTCTAGGACCTCTAAATTTGGTTTTTGAATTTTATCATACTCTAGCTTCATGATTTGGATGTTGAATTTGTTAATTCTTATGTTTTTAATCCTAAACATGCTGACATTTCAAGCTATGTCGATTAGTATTTACCATGCACAAAATTGCCTTTTTAATGTATTCTGAATCCTAAATATGCGGTTGGAATGAAAATGTTAGCAGGCTAGGTTTGATGGATAAAATTACAACTGACCATAGCTCCAGAAGAGGCCCTGAGCTTGGAAGTGGATCTTTGCCTGGTCAACTTCAAAATAAAGTGCAAAACAGTTCTAAACGTTCACCTTGCATGTCTTCTTCTATTTCTTCAACTTCCATTTTGGTGTCTTCCTCTGTTTGGTTATCTTTTTGTGTTTGTGTAGACCCATATGACTTCTTTGTGGTTCATACAACCCACAAACTCACGCAAACTAGCATCATCCTCTTAGAGTAGAAAATCTTCTTCATTTCACCCAATCCCAGTATTTGTACCAACACCAATCAAATTTCCTGTTCAAAATCCTCCACGAAAGCCCTTTTTCCCTAAAACACAATCTCCCACCGGGAATAAATAGGATATTTTACGTAGAAAAATTGATGATATTTTTTGGTCAATATGAATGGATCTTCTCTCCAACCCGTCCAGCTACGATCCACCAGTGTGAAACCCAAATCTTCCGTTCTTTGACCATTGTTGAAATCAACTCATGCACATTTGAAAACTGGCACACTTATTGTAACATAATTGAGCTCCCAAATATCCATAATCATACAAAAGTAGCAATTATGGGCATACATCAGAGTGTTGTTGGCCATACTACCAACATGCAAAGCATTAGAAACAAGTGAAACTCCACTATTCTGAGAGACTCTTTTATCAACCATTGATTTTGTACCAAATGTATAACCATTGATGTCATAACCCCCAAAAGATAGAAAGGTACCCAACGGTCTCCAAGGCAACCATTTGAATTTTTCTGGATACACAACACTAGCGACGTGAGATCGTAGCCAAGAAGCAAAAGTTCTAGTGTGTTGTTGAAGAACTCATGCTTAGTTGAAAATGGGATTCAAAAATCTAATTTCAACCATGTGAATCTGAATGTATAGGATGCCATCCTCATGATTCCCAAGAATATACATATAAGCAGTGCACAAATACTCAACACTGGGGCTAAATAGCTTACCCTGTCAAACCCCTACACCATCCAACTGCCCTTCATGCCTAGATCTGGGAACCCCTACATATTCAGCCTAATTAATATATTCAGTACAAAATTCAATAGCTTCCTCAGCACAATATCATTGTACAATACTTGCATCAGGCCTATACCTATTCTTCACAAAATGCTTGCATATTTTCATGTGCCGCTCGAAGGGATACATCCATCTTAAAAATATAGGACCACAGAGCTTAATATCCCTAACCAAGTGAGTTATTAAATGAACCATTATGTCGAAGAACAAAGGTGGGAAGAAAATCTCAACTCGGCACAATACTTCTACAATCATAGTTTGCAACCGATCAAGCTTTGCAGCACTGGTTGTGGAAGTCGTGGGATTTCAATCCACCTAACTTCAACTCTGTTAGCGATACACAAGTGCTGATGTTTGAATAATAAGCTCCACGCACTTTCACACTACTCAGGGTCTCACGGTACGACTTCTTCTCTATCTGAGACATTGAATAACAAGCAGGATAGAGATAACAAGTATATCCATCAATAACGGGACCAAGATTTTCCCTAATACCCATCTCAACCAAATCAAGTTGAGACTTCAATCCATCTTATATTTTACCGAGAGTATTCAATAGTGTGACAATTAAGCATCACAAATATTTTTCTCTATTACATCGACACTGTGTCGGACATCTATATCCTTCCTGGGAGTAGAAAGAAAATTGAGCATTTCTTCCAACTACCTTCAATTGCCAACTTTCGCTTCCCCTTACCAAAATTATCAGGCAATCCTCTGGCCTTTTCAAATACCTCTATACCAGCTAGTGGTACAGGTGCACCTCTCAACTCTATCTTGCCATTGAACCACTTCTTTAAAAAATTCCATGGATGCCCCACGGGAGAAATCATTGATGTCCCTGGTAAACAATTTTAGAACCATGCTTGAGTTGACAAAAGGAGGGGTTTTTCTCACAAATAGGACATGCATAATGTCCTTTCACAAAATAGCCCGACAAATTTCCATAAGCAGGAAAATCATTTATGGTGCAAAACAGAAGGACATTCATCGTGAAAATAGCATCCACCACAGCATCGTACGAACAGACTCCATGACTGAACAACATCAACAAATCTTCCACTAGGGGCACAAGAAATACATCAATGTCATTACCCAGTTTCTTGATATTTAAATCATCATGGACAGGAGAACAAATTTTCTTTTCATTATCAGCCACGACGGTATATTGTAGATCATCAACATTATGGGCCAAGAACTATATGCGCTACTCATGGTGCCAAATGGATTCATTTCATCAGTTGACAATCCTAGCCTTAAATATCGCGAATCCAATCTAAACTTTGGGAATGTGCCATCAAGCTTTTTCCATTTTTCACTATCAGATGTATGCCTTATGACGTCATCCGTCGGACGAACTCTTTCTGCATGCCATCGTAGTAATTTTGCATCTTCTTTGGAAGCAAACAACTTTTGCAACAGTGGAATTATCGGAAGATACCATAAGACCTTAGCGGTTGTGTTCTTTTAAACGGTCCCCACCTTCGCACACACTCCAATTTCACCACGCTTTAACTTGTACCGAGATTCACCGCATACCCAGCATGTTTATGAGTTTCATCCTCCTTTCCCGTAAACAACATGCAATCATTCAGACATGCATGATTTTTTATAAGCATATGATTTCGCAGGCATACGATTTCCTTCGGGAAGTAATTCTCAAACCAATTGCAGCATTTCTGTCTTCCCTTTTTTAGACCAACCAAATTTGGCCTTCAAATTCATGATTTTCAATTTTGCGCCAAACTAAATGTTTTGACCCCACGTACAATGGGCAATTCTTGTCATTAAGAAATGACACTAGGACCTCGGGTTTTACCATGGAATTCTCTGGCAACATCCTCCACCATCTTATCAAATCGATCATCACAATCTAATTCAACCCCTTCCTTCATTCCAACATTTCCACCAATATTCGTCGGTACCTCTCCGTGCCATATCTAACAAGTGTAACTTGTTTGGAAACCTCGAAAAATAAGGTGTTCATGCAACTTCTTCCTCCCTAAATAAGCATCATTCCAGCAATCTTTACAGGGGCAACGTGCATGCACGACCCCATTTTTGGCCGCATGTTCAAATGCATCCACAATAAATGAATCTACTAAACAGATACAATCGGGTGATGTCCTAATGTCACTCTCAATGACACCAATTCTATCCATTAACTACACGAAAATAAAATCAAGACACATTCAATCATATATACAACAAAATTCCAATGAGCAACATATCAAATCAAAACCCTATTTTTCAAAGCATTAAAAAACTTACTTCAATGAGAAAATAATTAGTTCGATAGGGTAAGAATATTTTATATGTAAAATTACCTTAGTCTTTTACTCTCAAAGAGTGCCCTAAAATTTTCAGCGTATTCTCCAAATGAAAATCTAGTTGGCCATCCGTATTTATTGATATCTTTGTAGTGTTCCGAGCTTGGAAATGCAATTTTACCTTCCAAAGTTCATGGTACTTAAAGTCAGACGATGTTCCGGATTTGGAAAAACTTAATAATATACATTAAAACCTCGGATCATAAATCGTTGTTTCAATTACACAATATACATACCAGTTCTGAGTCTGGAAAAAAAATTGGATCCAAGTTCCAAATCTAGAACGTCAATCGTATCCTTATTCTGTGTTTGTAAATTGAGCGTTCAAAGTCACACCGATAGAACCGCCTTCCATCTCCATCATTCAAAGCCGGTTATAAACAACCGCTTTTGTACGCTCAACAACCGCCTTTAAAATTTTAGGGGGTCCGTCTGAACGAGCTTCCGAGCTCGGAACTTCTGAAGGTAGGCAGTTTTACAAAATTTTGGCGGAACCGCCTTCTATTGCTGACTTTAATAAGGCCTTCTCCACTAGTGTGTGTAAAATACATACATACATATATATATATATATATATATTGTTCATTGTGTATGGTTTGGTGTTTAGGTGTTTTTGGCTAAATTAATTTTTGCTCCACTGTGATATAGATGATTATCATGTTTAGGTGTTTGTCATAATTAGAATTTGTATCATGTTGAGGGTTTTTGTACCCTGTGATATAAACTGTAGAATTAGTACCATGTGATATAAACTGTAGAATTTGTACCATGTGATATAAACTGTAGAATTTGTATTTAACTATGTACGATATTGAATGTTTTAGCTAAAATTAATGTGATATAGCTTATTGTGGGATGCTGATGTTTTTATGATTTAGTTTTAAATGTGTCGAACGACTACAATGTTTAAAATGAATTATGAACTATATTAAGATTTACTTGTTTTTTTGCCCGTTTGATGATTTCAAGTTGATGCTTAAACTGTGGAGATGTTGTAGTCTATCAGCGCCAAAGAAACATGACTTGTTTGACTTGGTTTGTTTATACACGCCATGTTTCCTTGGTGTTGTAAAAATCTTTCATTTCGACATTTTAAATGGTTTTCTAAGCCTAATCATTTTGTGAATAAACTTAGCGGAAGAAGCATTAGCTAAAGGGCATTGTATTGGTTGCTTTCTATTCATGTATTTCCCTTTAACTAAGTAATGTTTTTTCCATTACAAAAAGTGCTCTAACATTTGTACAACTCCGTAATTTAAAATGTGGATATTTTGTAATGTATGAGCACCAAGGAGCATGGTGTGTTTATCTGTTGAACATGGTGTGTTTAAAATTATATCATTGTTAATGTTAAATACATAGTAACAAAATAGTTATACACACCATGTTTCCTTGGTGCTTAAATGCTACAAATTTTTTACTTTTTAAATAGTTTTCTATGAAAAATCGTACTGTGGACAAGCTTAACTGAAAAGGCATTAGCAACGGTTTACAGGTCTTTCTGCTTGTTTTGATGATTTTAGTTTGATGTTTAAACTGTGGAGAAGTTGCATTCTATCAGCGCCAAGTAAACATGGCATGTTTCACATGGTTTTTTTTATACATGTTATGTTTCCTTGGTGCTATAAAACTGCTTCATTTCGACATTAAATGGTTTTCTAAGCCAAATCGTACTGTGCAAAATCTTAATGGAAGAAGAATTAGTTAAAGGTCACTGCATTGGTTGCTTTTTATTTGGGACGTCATTGCCATACCTCTCAAAGTCATATTTTTAATCTCTAATGCTTCTGAACTACAATTAAGTAGATAATGGCAAGTCGGGGTCGTCCACGAGAAGAGGGATCTTTTCAAGTGTTTAAACATAAATAGGAGAAAACATACCAGATATAAGCATATATAGATACATATAAAAGCATGTAAAAGGGGGGGTTTAGTTGGTTTTTGGTCCTAATTTATAAAATTGGAAGACAACAATTAGCAAAATAAGAGAACTATGCTAATCATGAAACAACAACTAAATTGATGATTAAAACAACAATTAACGAAGCCCACGGGACAATCGACTTCCACTTCCAAATTTCCTATAGCTTATTGATTCATTCACTTATTCAATTACATTTATTGTCTGTGGGGAATGCTATCACTTCTCATTCGAAGATAGACATTCATTCCTTCTTAATAGTAGTTTGCAAAGACAAGCAACGACCATTTGCAAACCTCATTGATGATCACCCTAGGCAAACAATACCATAGAGGTATTTCATTAATGACATTTCACCCAAAGGACCACAAGTTTGATAACAAGCCTTCTACCAAAGACATAGTCATTTAACCAAACAAAGTATTTATTAGGTTAAACCTAGAACAAACCACATTCAAGGTTCAACCTTTCTTTGCATATATGGGATAACTATGAGAACAATCCACATTAACATACTCATCTAGCAAGAATCACCACACATTATACACAAGAAGTTCTAAATACATGCTTTTGGATATCATGTCAAACGAGCTAAGAAATTTGCAACTTTCCTAACACCCTAACGCTTCAATCATAGAAACATTTCATATACTCAAACAACCCATGGTATAAATGAGGCAAAACACAACATTAATGGCATAATAAATGATCTTCAACAAATGTTCATAAATGAGAAAATAGAGAATCTCACTACATATGTTTGGAAACTTCAATCAATTGCTCCCAAGAACTAGTTTAGCTAAAATCATACTAACCTTCATGGATGAATTCATACATAAACAAAGAGGGAAAAGATGGAAAAAAATGGAGAACTAGGGTTGGGAGAGTGGGAAATTCGGCCAAGAAGAAGTGGATATGAAGTAGGTGGCCAAAATTTCCTTTTATAGTACAAGAGAGAGGAAAAGAAAAGCAAAAGGCAAAAGTGTAGCAGGATCCTGCCCGGGCGGGTTGCCCATTTTCACCTTTGTGTCGGCTTGCCTTCAAATCCTCGATTCTTTTTGTCTTCAATCTTCAAATCTAGTCTTCAAAGTCTTCAAACGGTGATCTTCAATGGTCTCTGATCTTCAAGTCTCGATGTTCTTACTTTGTCACACAAAATCCACTTAGAAAAGGTAAAAGAGCATAAAGTCACTCTTACCTATCCTAAGAGAATTTCAAGGTAAAATACAAGCTCTTGCTAACAAAAGAGCACAAAAGTGATCCCAAAAAGTACTAAAATATACATATAAAATGGACACATAAAACATCCAAGCACTTAAACCTTACTCGCCCTCGAGTAAGAAAAGATCCAAGCACGTGAAGGAATTGACGTATCCACATCCTAACTGCTATTCCCCCAAGTCAATACCTCATAAAACTCTCAATATCACACATCTCAATGTTAAGATCAAATGAGAAGTTTCCCACAACTCCCACCCCTAAATCTACCCAAACCATATCAACCTAACAATTCATTGATATCTCTAAAACATCTCCAAATCCTGAATTGACAATCTCAAATCCAATGGTACAAGGTGAAGCTAAAAGCATACATAAAGTTCAAACACATACTCCACTTTATACCAATATATCATCCTAAAATGAAGTGTATAAAAAATTAAGAATTTCATAACTTACTTCATTGTCCCCGCTAAATTTTCCAATCCCAAGAGGTCTCAAGATGTCAAGCCACCTGATCCATCCAAATGGCCACCGCAACCTTATGACTCCAACGCCGGCAAATGAGTGAACACATAACATTTTTCCTTTTTCTCTCTTTTAATCAGTTTGCCTAGGAGCCCTTTCGGGTTTTCATCCTAGCCACACATCATGTTTCTTTGGCTCATATCTCACTTTTTTCTGCACATTTAGCCTCTCATTTTTACCTAGGTCTCCCTTTCGAGTTTTTTACCTATCCGAGCACCCAATGTTGCCTAAGATGCCCTTTTGGGTTTTCAACTTAGCGGGATTATTTTTATTTTTGTTCATTTCATTTTCTATTATTTTTCAAAATTTTCAATATTTTTTCCGTGTTTTTCCAATCAAAAGTAGCTGATTATATACATGTCAATCATTAAACCCCCCCCCCCCCTCTCCCCACACTTAAAATCATACATTACCCTCTGTAAAAAACCTAAGGCAACAATTTTCAACTATAGGGGCGAAGGAAAAATGACTTACAAACTCTTGATGCAATGATTCCCCCAAGCTCCAAGAACAAACTAGGTCCAAGAGTCCAACGGACAATTGACAATATATCACATCACCAGAAAAATTCCCTCACCTCAAATCAACTAAGCACAAACACCCGTGATTGCGAAGAGGGTGACTAGGAAGAACACATTTCCAAGTGAGTCCAAGAATTCCGTTGCTTCCGAAGTGACCAATTTAACCCCAGAACAAAAATCCCAAAAAGTTTGGGTTCTTGGATAAATTTTTGGATTTGAAGATTTAATGGGTTGGAGGATGGATTTGATGAGTGGAAAGGATTGAATGTTGGCTTGGAACAGTGAAATTTGGAAGATGGAGATGGGTTTATTTGGGAGAGTTCTTGAAATGGAGAAGAAATAAATGGAAAAGAGAAGAAATTAGGGAGAGAAATCGGGAAAAAAAGAATTGAATAGTGCCCGCACGATTGGGGCTTGGCCGCCCGGGCGGGAATGCTCTTAGCATCCACGACTAGCCTGCTATTTTCCATTCCAAAATTATCACCGATTCTCCAATGCTTGATCTATTTTGCTACAAAATCATGGAAAACACAACCATGATAGAAATAAATTAAAACAATGAAAAATCAAAATTAAATTGAGACAACATCGACGAAAAGTCACGAATGATGATCCGGATGATCAAAACCAAGTTTATTTAACGTTGTCAGCACGACTTACTCCCCTTCTTGGAGCTTACACAAAATGAACCGAGATGATCGATCTCATTTCCTCGATCTGGGTCAAAATAATTGGGATTTGCATCATCCCCCAACAAAACCTTCTTCAAGTAGCTTAGGGTTTCTTCTTGTTCCCTTAACATCTCAAACAACTCACCTTTTTGTTCCATGGTGATCTCAAGCACGTGAGCGTTCGGAGGTTTCTCTCCTTCTCCAAGAGATGAACATTTAAAAGGTTTTGGTGGTTGTTTGCACTCTTCCACCGAACTCTTCTCTAGAGAAGGATGGAGAAACACCCTTACTGGCTTACCCGCATACACACGAAAAGTGTTGGATGTTGTGTTCCCAAGAGTGCATTCGCTATTGTTGCTTTCCTTCAAGTTAGTACTAACAACATTTGAAATCAAAGCATCACTCAAAACATCATCTATGGCAACATTTAAGGAACTACCATCTCTGGGGTAAATTACATCTTGCTCTTCATTATCAATAACAATAATAGCTTGGAAAGAATATTATCTACTGGGATGATCAATAGAATTATTGGTTTTAAATTCTACCTTCCGCTCATTAAATTCTACGGTCAATGTTCCTTTATGCACATCAATTATGGTTCTTGAAGTCTTTAGAAATGTCCTTCCTAAAATAATAGGCTTAGCACTATTGTCACCTCCCATTTCAAGAACATAAAAGTCTGCGGGGAATTTTAAAGAATCCACTTTCATCAACACATCATTCACAATACCCTTTGGGTATGTGCTAGAGTGATCGGCTAGTGGGATAACAACCCTATTTTTGTGCAAAAATGCCTAGATTTAGACTGTTATACAAGGAATGTGGGATCACATTGATTAAAGCACCTAATTCTATCATGGCCTTGTTAACACATTTGTCTCCTATCTCACAAGGGATTCTAAACATTCCCAGATCCTCACATTTTGGGGGCATTTCATCATTAAACATGGCGGAGACATATTCACTCTTCACACTCTTTTTCTTACTTTTCAATTTTTGTTTTCTATTGGTGGTACACAATTCCTTAAGAAATTTAGCATACCTAGGAACTTCATTTAGAGCATTTAAGAGTGGGATATTTGCCTTGCATCTACGAAAGACTTTGTAGATGTCCTTGGTGTCCTCCTTGGTCCTCATATCCTTTAATTCCTCCAGAAATGGTGGTTCTGACGCATAGATAGGAATTTTCACCCCTCTTGACTTCTTGTGTGGTGGGGATGAGGTTTTAGGATTTAACTTCGATCTTGGCACAAATATCTCCACCTCAATTTCTTCTTCTTTTCTCTCTATGGCCAACTCATCGGCCTTCTTTTCATAGTCTTCTTCCTTTCAACTGTCTGCTCAACAATGACCCTTTCTTGGGATTCCTTCACTTCCCTTCCACTTTTCAATGAGACTGCACTCACATTTGTCAAGGGTTGATTTCCAATTGGGAGGGAAGTTTGCCTTTTTCTCGAGCCTCTATCTGATTCACCACTTAAGCTATTTGGCTCACTTAATTTTCCAAGTTCTTGATGCTCGTCTTGGCTTCATCTTTGAATTTTTCACTTTTTTCCACGCACATGCTCAACCGGTGAATGGCTTGCATCACCTCATCTTTTGTCAACCCCAAGCTTTCCCCTTTGTCTCGGGATTTGTCTTGGAGCCTTTAAAACTATTGTTGAGGTGGCCTATATTTTTGTTGAGGAGGTCGATATGGTTGAGGGTTTTGGCTTCCTTAAGGGTTTCCATACCGGAGGTTCGGGTTATCATGATTACCCGAATATTATGGCCAGTTTTGGTAGCCTTTGCCACCTTGGTACCCTTCATTTCTTCGATATCCTTTCGCACCTTGGTAGTTTTTGTTGCCTTGGTAGGCTTGGTTGCCTTGATACCCCAAGACACTCACCTCCTCGACATAATCCTCTTGCAAAGTAGGGTAGGTGTCTGTAGGATGCGTCAAGTAACAGATTTCACATGATTTAACATGTGGTGCATTTTCGGGCTTTGTCATCAATGACTTAACCATAGAAGAAAGGGCCAAAACTTGGTCCTCAAGCTTTCCACCATTAGAAGGTTCACTTGTGGGCATTAAATTTCTCCTTCTTAAATCGGCCCTTGAGCTAAAGTTCCTTGACTCCTCCGCTAGCTCTTCATACAATTGCATAGCTTCCGATGAGGTCTTGTTCCCAATGGTACCACCACAAGAACTCCTCAATAATCTTTTATCCTCATCAAGAAGACCATTGTATAAGTAATAGACCGAAACTCCCTCCGAATAGCCGTGGTAAGGAAAACTTGCGAGAAGCTTCTTGAACCTCTCCCAATAGTCGAAGAGAGATTCTTTATGTCATTGGAGGATGTTGTTTATGTCCTTCTTCAAAGCGGCAAATTTTGAGACCGGGAAGTACTTGCCTAGAAACTTCATCTTCATGTCAAGCCAACTTTTGATGCTCTTGGGTGATAGGTAGTGGAGCCAATCTATTGCACCACCCCTCAGTGTGAACGGGAATTTCTTCAACTTATAAAAGTCTTCATCTTCTCCATGGGGAACCGTACCACCACACAAAAAGTGGAACTCGATGAGGTGCTTGTTGGCACTTCCCCCTTGCCTACCAAGGAAGATAGGTAGCATGTTTATAAACTCGGTCTTCAGCTCGAAGTGCCCATTTGGTCCAACCAAGGGATACTCAATGCACATCGGTTGTTGTTCAAGGTTGGGGGCTATAATATCCCTCAACAAGGCTTGGCCCAAAGGAATCTCCCTTCCTTGGAGTGGATGAACTCTCCCTTGAAGAGGAGGATGTTAATGCCCTCCTCCCGGATGCTCATCTTCATGCTCGTGTTGATGCTCCATAGAATTAGAGGCATCCACAAAATGATCACTAGGGTGGGTGTTATTCACACTTTCCAAAGAAAGCCTCCTAGCCCATCTCAAATTCAACTCTAACTCAGGGTCGTAGTGTAGGGGTTCTTGTGAATAGGATCGCGTGCGAACCATACACCAAGAGCTCGAACAATACGTCCCCAAGCCAAGCAAAAATGGAAAGTCAACTAAGAAATCAAAATAAAAGAAACTAACCAATATTGAATACTAGCACATGATCACACATAATATGCCTAAACACTTAAAAATAAAATATTCTTCCCCAGCAGCGGCGCCAAAATTTGGGAGGTCATCGTCGTACCTCTCAAAGATATATTTTTAATCCCTAATGATTCCTATCTACAATTAACTAGTTAATGGTAAGTCGGGGTCGTCCATGAGAAGGGGGATATTTTGAAGTGTTTAAACATATATAGGAGAAAACATACTAGATATAAGCATATATATACATATAAAAGCATGTAAAAGGGGAGGGGAGGGGGCTAGTTGGTTTTTGGTCCTAAGTTATAAAAATGTAAGACGACAATTGGCAAAGTAAGAGAACTATGATAATCATACAACAACAAAATAAATGATATAAACAACAATTAACGGAGCCTTGGGGGCAATCGATTTCCACTTCCAAACTTCCTATAGCTCATTGATTTATTCACTCATTCAACTACATTTATTGTCTATGGGGAATGCTATCACTTCTCATTCGAATATCAACATTCATTCCTTTAATAATACAAGAGGGAGGAAAAGAAAAGCAAAAGGCAAAAGTGTTGCAGAATCCCGCCCGGGCGGGCTGCCCATTTTCACCCTTGTGTCGTCTTGCCTTCAAATTCTCGATTCTTTTTGTCGTCAATCTTCAAAACTAGTCTTCAAATCTTCAAAGTCTTTAAAAGCTGATCTTCAATAGTCTCTGATCTTCAAGGGTCTCTGATCTTCAAGGGTCTCTGATCTTCAAGTCTCGATGTTCTTCCTTTGTCACACAAGATCCACTTAGAAAAAGGTAAACGAGCGTAAAGTTGCTCTTACCTCTCCTAAGAGAATTTCAAGGTAAAAAACAAGCTCTTAATAACAAAAGAGCACAAAAGTGATCCCAAAAAGTACTAAAATATGCACATAAAATGGACACATCATTACTCATGTAGTGCCCTCTAACTAAGGGATGTTTCTTCTATTATGAAATGGTGTTATAACTATTGTAGAATTCCACAATTTCAAATGTGGAGATTTTGTAGTGTATGAGCATTAAGTAGACATGGTGTGTTTATCATTAAATATTTAACATTGTGTGTTTAACATTAAACAATTGTAAATGTTAAATATATAGTTAAAACATATACACTCCGTGTTTCCTTGGTGTTTAATTGTTGCATCATTTTGATATCTTAAATTATTTACTTCAAAATATCATAGTGTGCACAAACTGAATGGAACAACTAAGGCTTAACTATACATCTAAAAATCTTATTCTGTAAAAAATTTAAATGTTCCTTATTCTTACTTATGGATTACTTTCACGTTATTATTCATTGATTGATTTTGTGCAAAGAAGATATTTCCCTCGGCAAGAGGAGCGTACAATGGCGAAGAGATAATAGAGACGTCACTGACACAAGGTGTGAAAATTGGGTGAACGTGTCTTCCTAACAATCCAAGACGTCGATGGATCTAATGTATTTCAGTTTGTATTTGATTGGGACACCGTTTTATTTTTTTCTTTAGTTATATCGTATTGATGGATTGCTTTTTTTCTCTTAAGATTCTTACATTTTCAAATGTTCTTGCTTACCATCAATTTAATTTTTATATTGTGTTCTTGTCTCATCTAAGTTTCTTCTATGATTTTTCCCGGTTTTAAATTCCGGGAGGGCCAGGAAAAATGTAAAAGTGACATTGCAAATTAAAAATAAGCACCAGTTTTACAAATAATATTACTGGTACTTAGACATCCATCTCCAAAGCAAGAGCGTCGGAAAAAAAATTGGTGCTTGTATTTGTAATCTATCCGGTTTAGGCACGGGTCTATGTTCGTATACCAGTGCTACATAAGAATCGGTGACCATTACCAAGAATTTGGCAGTCAGCACCGGCGTCTTAAATACCAGTGCTGTAATAAAGGTATTCGGAACCGATTTTATTAACTGGTGCCATAGTAACTACGTTTCAGCACCATTCTACTTAGGCATCGATCGACCGGAGGCATGAAATACTGGTGCCATTACCCCCAGGGACCAGTGCCATATGGGGGTCCCTGCAGTAGTAACCTTGGTAGTGATTTTATTAATTTTATTACTAAATTCGATTTAAATTACACTAAATATTACCTACTATGAACTTGTCCACGTTCATCTGTTTTACAAGTAACCAAAAGAAGGGATGGATTGCATACATGTGCCCAGTGATGATACAGGAAATTGGTTATACAAAACAAGAGATGATTGACTACATTCGAAAATGCCTAGGCCGTAAGGATAAGTTACTTTTCGTTACACCATACATCGAGAGGTTATTTACTATGTTCAATTTATTTACCAACATCGTTTCCACAAATTTTAAATGATAATTAATATTTTTTGTTCAAGGACCATTGGAGATTAATATTGATAGTGCCCGTAATGAAGCGAGTGTATTGGATGGATCTCATCCACTTCCAACCATCCGATGCATTCATTGAGATTTTGGAAGCTGCAATGAAGGAAAATAGTGAGCAAACAAAATTGTTCGTTTCACGTGGTCAAAATCAAGGTGGTCTACCAATATGTTAATTCTTCAATACTATGCTCAATTATTTGATGCATTAGTATTAATAATTTATGTTTCTTGCATGTAGTACAAGAAACAAGGTCAAACTTGGGAGTGCGGCTATTTCGTCAGGTTATACGCGTCCGAGTGCGTAGAGGAAGTCAAGGAAAATGAACTTGAACTTGATAAGGTGTTTGTACATTTGAACGTGGTAATTTTCCCAACTAACCTCTGCCAATTATTTAATACTAAATGTTATTTTCATATTTTCAAAAAGGATTGGAAGCCCTACTCGCATGAAGATATCAACAATGTTCGAAATTCATTGGCTCGTCATCTAATTTTCAATCGGTCACAGACACTGGGAAATTCCAATATTTGTAGGGACACTCAAGTTAGATAAAAAATTAACGTTAGAAATGTCGGAATGGATTTGTAGCAATTTTTGTTCCTATCTATAGATTATTGCTTGGTTAGTGATTTCTATTACTTAGTTAGTATTATCTACATATTTTTGTTCAGGGGAAAGATATAATCGTGTATTGTATTTAAATTGTGGATGTATATCAAGGCTGTTTTTGTGCATGGAATTCTAATGAAACAAAATTTTACCAGAAGACCAGAATGGATTTTAGAGTCTGAAACATTTTCGTCCATTCTATGTAAATTATGCAAAGGCTAGAAACAGTTTACGAAATCGAACTCGAAAACATTTTAACGCTACTAAATGCTCAACCAAAATTTTTTAGAAACAGACCGAAAATGTCACACGAGCTCGAAAACATTTTTTTCTTTTCGTGAAGGGACGGAACACAGTAATATGAGGTTTTCGAGTTCGGGAATGTATGAGTTTCCGAATTCGAAAAAAGGAGCACAAGTACGACAGATCGACCATTGTTTCCAATTTTGGAAACAAATTAAAGGCGGTTCTTGGGGCTGATTAAAGGCGGTTTTAACCATCTTTAATTGTAAAATTTAAAGGCGGTTCCGAGAATTGCATTATTTTAAAGGTACAACCATTAAATGTACCAAAAAAGTGCCGTTAAATTGTTGATATAACGCTTTTAATAAGCCATTCTTACACTAGTGAGATCACCAATCATGAAACCATCTCATTCAAAAATATATGAATATATATCTCCAACAATTCGAGATCGCAAACTGCGCGATTGTAAGGAGTACAGTAACATATTGAGAATAGCTGTTAGCATGTGACTTCAAGTGTTACTCATCTGTCCTAGGTTAAACTGCACATTTCACTTTATGTTACTATTCAATGTCTAATTTGATCATATGTTTAATTAGATATATAAATAATAATATTATCATATGTTATATGGTTGAATTATTGTAACAAGTAATTTCTGAAAAGTAAAATTTTATTTGTCATTATTATACGTAGTTTAACATATTGACGATTAGACAAATTTTTTAATGAGCGTAAAAAGAATTCTGTGCAATTTAACATGGCAGAGGATTATCATCTTCATTGTAGACCTTACTCTTACACTTTACAGACACATTTTTTCCCTCTGGTACTTTTAAAAAGCAACAAAAATAGTGTAATAATTAAACATTCTTCTACCTTCAAAAAGAAATATTAAAAAAATAAAACTATTCTTCTAAGGATGACTGGTCAGAGAGTCAGTCACAGACTCACAGTGACACACTCCGCCATTGCCATCTTCTTCACCGCTATAAAAGACCATACTCATTAACTCTTTCATCAAACAGACCAAACCTAAAAGAAACCATGGATCCTCCATCCCATTTTAGCCTAACCTCTCTTCTTTTCCCATTATCCCTCCTGGTCCTTATCCTCTCATTCTCACCCGCCCAAGGGCTCGCTCCTGAATGCCGTGCCCCAGACAAAGGCTCTACTCTCCAAGTATTCCATGTCTTCAGCCCGTGCTCCCCGTTCAGGCCCGCAAAGGCTGTATCTTGGGAGGACAGCGTGCTGCAAATGCAGTCCAATGACCAGTCGAGGATGCTGTATTTCTCCAGCCTGGTGGCGAAGAAGTCGGTGGTTCCCATAGCCTCGGGCCGGCAGATTACGCAGAACCCGAGCTATATTGTGAGGGTCCAGATAGGTACGCCTCCTCAGACCTTGCTCATGGCCATGGACACCAGCAACGATGCCGCCTGGGTGCCCTGCGATGCCTGCGTCGGCTGCCCTTCTTCTACCGTGTTTGACACCACCAAATCCACCACCTTTAAGAATCTTGGCTGCGAGTTTGCGGAGTGCCGACAGGTATATCGTATTTTCGTTTTAAATTTTGTCGTACCAATTGCAATAACATAGGAAATCCTCTTTAGATGAAAACTGGAAAAGGTTGGATAAGATGAGTTCTTGATAGGCTCGGAGTTCCATAACAGGGTGTACAATTCTCTCAGGTCTATTTCTCCAACGATCATGTGATCTTTGCCATCTTAGTGAAATGATGATTGGATGGAAGTGTTGGTCTAAAATAAAGATATTGAGGAGCATTTAGTAGTGTAGTCCGAAATTAGAAAATGGTGACTACAGGAAAAGGCAGGGTGTCAATTTTGATTGGTGAGTCATAATAAAAACGGATTGGCAAATCAGAAACTAGAAATTAAGTATTGGAAAATTGGTAATGCTTAAAATTACTATCTTCCTGTATAATTTCAGCATCATGCTCCTATACAATTATTATCTTCCTGTATAATTTCAGTGATTTAAGGATAAAAGCTAATCAAATGTTTGACTGGGATCTATCACCTTTTTTATGAATGAAGAAAGGGCATAAGAAGTTCGGAGTGTATATGAATGATAAACCATATCAAAATGATGATAAAAAAGAGAAAATAAATTATAAGATACTGACCAATTAATAATTCAATACTTCGGAAGGACTTTGAGTTCATTATTTTATTTAAATAAATATACTTATTTGATCCATATTACAACCTCCTAATTTGGAACACTATTACTAATTACTTATTATAATAATGGAAAGTGTCCTCAGAACTCTTGAAATCGAGTTTATCCACTTTTGTTCTCCGGATTCTTCCAAGATTGTAACAAGAGCAAAAATGTCAACAAAAGCAAAATCTCCATTCTGTTTATTGTTTCCTGTTTAGTGGAAAAGAACAAAAGTTGATGGCCTTTGTGTACATAAATTATGCTTAATCATTTGAAGATTTTAATTTGGAAAGAGCATTAATAAAGGGAACAAAAAGCACATATTGCACTAAGAAAGGTGTAGTACGTACCGACATTAGTGGTGGGGGGAGTTGATGGATTACACTCCATGAATACCTCAAGTGGTTAAGTGCTGTGGTTCCATTCCCATAAGGAGGGGTTCGAATCTCAGTAGGCGCAGTGTTGGAGTATCCTCCTGTGTAGGTGTTCCTTGTGGCCACCGAGTACATTCGAGAACTGCGTGTCAAAGCCTTGAGAGCAGTGATTTACCTCCTCGATTATGGGCGTGGTGTCGCTGCAGCCGGGACCCTAAAGGCGAAGGTATACCTTTTAGAGTTGATGGATTAATTTTTGGCATGGGCATGCACCTCTCACCCCTCATTGGTCTGTGACAATTTCAGATTCAGATTAAAATCGTTGTACTCTTTGTGATGCCTCCATTTTATTGGATGTGATACCATAGTTTTACGTTTTAAAATTTAAGTGAATGAAATGAGTGAATGTAAATAAATTTAGAAAGGAAAAATTAGAATAATTGGATGAAATTGAAGAAATATTATCATAAATTGAAAGTGTGCCAAATCCAGAAAAATAACAAAAAAAAACAGTGTGCCGCATTAAGTAAACGAAGAGAATGCAAATAAGAAGTTCAAATTATTTCTTTGAAAAAAAAGGTTCAAATTATGTTGTCAAAAAAGTATTTAAACTATAACCCGTGAACATATATACTATTCTCTTCCCTTAATATAGTCACACTTTTGTTTAAATTATTTTTTATATCCCTTCTCTCCGAATTTGCACACCAATTATTATTACACTATTCAAGAAACATATTTGACCACTAATATATCTACATACGTATAACAACGACAAATAAGAAGTTGATATTTAGAAACTACTTATTACGCCGAATTCAACAGTATCATATACAATAATATTGTTGTTCACATATTTATTCAAATATGTTATCAAATTTTGATAGTAAATAGTATCAAAAAATTTAAAGTGCAAGTATTCAGATGGGATGGAGGGAGTATATTGAATCAATTTTTCCCTTTTACAAAAGTTCATCAAAATATATGTTTGAAGTTTAGAATTGAGGTGGAGAGAAAGTTGTTGAAGTTGAACAATGGAAATTCATTTAATGGTCTATAATCCCTGTCCATCCATTTAATGGTCTAGAATCCCTGTCCATCCATTTACATGTATCTTAGTTCAATATTATCAATAATTTTATTGATGTTATTTGAATTGTAAAATTTTATGGATAAATAAATAAGAAAATTATCATGTAAGAGATATTGTTACATTCATTATTACACACTTTTTTGGAATATCTATTTTTAATAATTGTTATACATAATTTAAGTTATTGAACTTATAAAATCATGATTGAATAGTGAAGAAAGAGGATATAAGACACAATTAAAGGGACGGTTGCCAATGGGCCAATGACTCGTTATTGTTATGAAAAAAGAAAATTTTGGTAAAATGTCTTACTCCCTCCGTCCCAACTTAAACTGTACAATAGTCATTATTACGGTGTTTGTACATGTTTGACCGTTCATATATTTAATTACGCATAATACCAGCAAATAAAAAAGTTGATACTTAAAAATTACTTGTTACGACGAATTCAATTATATCACATACGATCATATTGTTACGCATATATCTATTAAAATATGCGATCAAAGATATCCAAAAAGTAGTGGATAATTTAAACGGGGATTGAGGGAGTACTTTTTTTTAGGAATTAATAAAATGTCTTGCTGATAGCCCTAGTAATGTTAATTCCTGGTCATGAGGAGCTCAAAAGTTGCAGAGTCATATAAAAAAAAAAAGTTAATTCCTGGTCAGATAGTCTGATTTATTAAAATAATCTGATACGTCAATTTATAACATATAAAATTACATATAGCAATGTGAACCATTCTAAATATTTGCTCTATAAAAATCAACCACAAAATAGATGAAGGAAATTGGATGGCAAACGGCAAGAGATTGTCAGTAAAAGCACTGACAATCTATCACGGGTGCAAAAGTCCGAAACCTCTGAGCTGTTGAATTTTGTCCTATGCGAATATGCGATCTCAGATCAAGCATGATTCAACGTCTCTTGGATCCGTTTTCCTCAATGTAGAGTAGTACTATTTTCTTGCTGTTTATAAAAGAAGAAATCAAAACACTGATGAACTAAAAAAAAAAAATACTCCCTCCCCCAACATATTCGGTACAAAATTTTTTAAAGTCAAAGATACCAAACTTTGATAAAATATTTGAATGAGTATATGAAAAATAATTTTATCGTATAAGATATGGTTAGAATCGTCGTAATATGTAGTTTTTAAATACTATTTTTTGTGTATTGTTATTATCGGTACCTACACATATTTACAATCAAATATTTTATTGGATACCGCAAAAATATTCTGTATAGAATATGATGGAAATGAGGGATTATGGATCCAATGAAATTTGTACTATTGCTTCAAAAAAATGTTCTAGTTCTCTCCTAGTTCTGCTACCAACAATTTTATTACTAATTATGAATTATTTAAATGTCAAATGTTAAACTTAGAAAGATAAGATGATGACCCAACAATTTTATTAACTTCACTAATCTTCTCACTTTTATTCAATCATAGAGAAGTTGTTTTAACAATATAGATTCAATATATTTGATATTATTGCATATAACATTTTATGAAAATATTGATAAAGTTATGGTTAAATTAGGTTAATTTTGTTGAGTGGGTCTATTGACATGAGTCCTTCCATTTGTAAAATTACATATTCTCTTCATCCTAACTTCAATTACAACTTTATCATAGCACACCGTTTGAGAAATGTGGTTAACCGTTAATATGTTTAACTACGTATAATAACGGCAAACAAAAAGCTACTTTTAAAAATTACTTGTTACGACGAATTCAACAATATTAGATACGATAATATTATGTCTCATATATCTATTCAAATATGCTATCAAATTTTGATAGAGAATAGTGACATAAAGTAAGTGAGTAATTTAAACTTGGACATAGGGAGTACTAAACTAAGAATTCAAAAATATTTTTTTATATTTTATATTTTAAATTTAATGATTCATTCTTCCATGAATTGATTTTCACATTCAAATTCACATTATTACTTATTTTAACTTTTAAAATACAATATTTAATTTTTGTAAAAAATTACAATATTTAACGTAAAAAATAAAAGAGACTTTCTCAATTTTGATTATTGGCAAATATAAAGTTTAAGTATAAGAGTGGATCCCCTAATAGACAGTCTATCAATAAGCTTACATACCACTTATTTTTTACCTTATTGTTGCATTTGTTAAATTACATACAAAATTTAGAATTTTTTAAAATATTTTTTATATTATTCTATTTTTTTTATATTTTCACATTCAAACACGTATTATTATTTGTTTTAACTTATAAAATATAATATTTAAATTTTATAAAAAATTACAACATTTAAAATAAAAGCTTATGGAAATGCCGCCATTCGTAGACTTTCTCTAAGTACAACTTATAGTGAGTTAGATAGGGAGTATTATTGTTGGAAGTTGAGTTTCAGTTTTTGAATGGATTTTCATTTGTTTGATTCTAATCAAAGGTGAATAATTAATCAGGTACCGAGCCCAAGTTGCTCAGCCGCGGTTTGCACCTTTAACATGACCTACGGTGGTTCCAGCATAGCAGGAAACTGGTCACATGAAACCATAAAACTGGCATCTGATCCCATCCCGGCCTACGGTTTAGGGTGCATCCAGAAGGCCACTGGGAGCTCTGTCCCACAACAGGGTCTTCTAGGCCTCGGCAGAGGATCCGTGTCCCTCTTGTCCCAAACTGATAACCTTTACAAATCCACATTTTCATACTGCCTGCCGAGTTTCAAGGCCCTCAACTTTTCTGGGTCGCTCAGGCTGGGACCTATTGGGCAGCCCAAGAGAATCAAGTTCACTCAGTTGCTGAGGAATCCTAGGAGATCCTCACTTTACTATGTCAACTTGGTTGGGATTAAGGTTGGAAAGGGTCTCGTGAAAATCCCCCCAGAAGCACTGGCTTTTGATCCCACCACTGGCTCCGGCACAATCATTGACTCTGGTATTTATCCCTCTATACTTTCTTACATGTAAGAAACTGGGCTTTGTTCTAAAAGAAGGGATTGGATTATTATAGGAACTGTTTTCACTCGGTTTGTGCAAGCGGCGTACGTACCGGTGAGAAATGAGTTCAGGAGGAGAATGGGGAACGCAACAGTTTCGTCGCTGGGCGGGTTCGACACATGCTACACCGTCCCAATCACCATACCCACCATGACCTTCATGTTCTCCGGCATGAACGTCACCTTGCCTCAGGACAACTTCCTCATCCACAGCACCGCCGGCAGCACCACATGCTTGGCCATGGCAGAAGCTCCCATGAATGTCAACTCCGCGCTCAATGTGATCGCCAACTTGCAGCAGCAGAACCATAGGATTCTCATTGACGTGCCCAACTCCAGGCTGGGTGTTGCTCGTGAACCTTGTTCCTAGTCTCTGAATGAGTCAATTCTTGTGCATGGTGGGTTGGATTTGGACCCATGGTCATCTTTCATAACTATGATGAAGCAGTGAAGGGGCTACGTACAACTCGGATCTTGTGTATCTCGTTAAGTGTGTAATATCTTCATCTACTATTCGAGAACATGATGTTTGCAGAAATCATGAACTCCGCTGTTATTTATTTTTGGGTTATTTTCTACTCTTGAGTTTTAGTTATTATATAGTGATTTTAATTACTGTTGCGGTCTCTATATAATGGCTACAAAAAAAATAAAAATAAATACTACACCCTCCGTCTCATTTCAACC
The DNA here is from genome assembly GCA_037428765.1 of Rubia yunnanensis. Lineage (NCBI taxonomy): Eukaryota > Viridiplantae > Streptophyta > Magnoliopsida > Gentianales > Rubiaceae > Rubia > Rubia yunnanensis. Next base: position 61,709,441 of record CM075061.1, read on the forward strand.
TTCACCTTTTGCGATTTAACAGTTAATTTGAAAAATATTTGATCATTAATATCTTTCATTAATTAAGAATAATTAAAATTAATATTTTGATAACATATATTATAACGAATCTAACAATATATCACACAATAATATTTATACTTGTGTAGAAAATATGGGTAATAATGTGTGTTTGGATTCATGAATTCAGGATACATTATATCGTAGTACATGATACCTATACTAGCTAGGAAAAGGTAATAGAATACAATTACATCCACAATTATGGTAAGATAACAAATCTAATTCCAATTCCAATTCCTTAACACTCCTCCTCAAGTTGGAGCATGAGGATCGAAAATGGCCAACTTGCCAAGTAAAAAATGGAACTGGTTACGTCCGAGAGCTTTAGTGAATAAATCTGCAGGTTGGTCTGTCGTACGGATATGTTGAGTAACAATAGCGCCAGATTGAACAAGATCTCGGACAAAATGACAATCAACATCAATGTGCTTCGTGCGTTCATGAAAAACTGGGTTGGCCACTATGTGGAGAGCAGATTGACTGTCACAAAATAATTTCATAGGGAAAGATTGAGAAACCCCTAAGTCATTCAGTAGGGACCTAAGCCACAACAACTCACAGCAGGTAACTACCATAGCACGATACTCTGCTTCAGCAGAAGAACGAGAAACAGTAGGTTGCTTCTTAGTTTTCCAGGAAACCGGAGAATCACCAATCATAACAAAATAACCAGATAGGGAACGCCTAATAATTGGGCAGGCAGCCCAATCCGAATCACAATAAGCAGTCAATTGGAGAGTACTACGAGAAGAAAGAAATAAACCTTGAGCATGATGACTCTTCAGGTAGTGCAACACACGAACTGCAGCTTGCCAGTGAGGAACACAAGGAGACTTCATGAATTGCGCAAGAGTATGAAATGAATAACTAAGTTCAGGATGAGTAATAGTTAGATATATGAGACGCCCAACCAAGCGGCGATACTGCTCCGGGTCATGGTAGGCTGGACCTTCAACACGTGCCAAATCATGTTGTTGCTCCATCGGAAAATCAATTGGTTTAGAAGCAGATAAACCTGTATCAGATAGGATGTCCAAAGCATATTTCCTTTGCGAGAGAAACATCCCCTCCGGTCTTCTAGCAATCTCTATGCCCAAAAAATACTTAAGCAAACCAAGGTCCTTCATGTGAAAACAAGAACCCAAGTATTTCTTGAACTCAGAGATGAGCGAAGAAGAACTACCAGCAATGACCAAATCATCCACATAAACCAGAACATGTAAAGACTGTGATCCACTGAAAAAGACAAATAAATAGTAATCTGCCTTACTTTGAACAAAACCAAATGTCCGTAAAGCCTGAGCCAGTTTAGCAAACAAATTCTGAGGAGCCTGGCAAAGACCATAAAGAGATTTCTGAAGGCGAAAAACCTGAACAGGTGGAACTGCATAGCCAGGCGGAGGACGCATAAACACCTCTTCATGTAAATCACCATGCAGGAAGGCATTATGAACATCCATCTGATGCAGTTCCCAACCACGTATAACAGCAACAGATAGGAACAATCGAACAGAACTCATCTTCGTGATCGGAGCAAAAGTCTCAGTGTAATCAATGCCCTCTATCTGGCAATTCCCAAGGACCACTAGACGCGCCTTGTGACGTTCAATAGTACCATCTGAACGAAACTTCGTCCGGTAAACCCATTTGCATCCAATAGCCTTCTTATGCGCAGGCAAAGGAGACAAAGTCCATGTCTGATTTCGCTCCAGTGCAGTAAGTTCCTCAACCATAGTATCTCGCCAATGAGAATGACGGGAAGCCTCAGAGTAGGTAGTGGGATCTACACTAGAAGTTACAGCACCCAAAAATCTAGAATGCATACTTGAAAAATTATCACAATTTACATAATTAGTAAGAGGGTAGAAAGCACCTGAGGAAAGTGATGACGCATGAGGGAACGTAGTCGAAGGGGGGGGGGATCTTCAGAAGTAAGAGCACAAGCATAATCATCACAATCATAATATGCCAAATACGACGGTGGATGACGACATCAAACACTCTGTCTGGTAGAAGTTGGATCGACGGCGATTGGCGGAGAAGGACCGACGACGGACGGTGTAAGTAGGCCGACGATGGCCGGCAAAGAGGAACCGGTGTCGGGCGGCGAAGCACGGCCGATGGATGCCGGCATCGTGACGTTGGAGATGACCACCGGGAGTTGGTCGGTGACTTTTATCGGTGAATCGACGGCATTAACCCACCGGGGTTGATCGGAGTTGACCCACCAGTATTGATCGGCGTTGACCCACTGGCATTGACCCACTTTGACTGGCCGGCATCGATCGGCGGTGAATGACCGACGGTGATCGGTAAAACAACAGCCGCCGTTAGAAATCTGACGTTGACCAGCAGTGGTTGATCAGCTTCAGAAGGCGGATCAAAAAATCTGTGCGGCTCGGGTGAGAAGGAGGAGGAATCTGACGGTGTTGTGGTGGCGCCGCCAGGTTCATCGAATGGAGCAGAGTACGGGAACTGGTCTTCAAAGAAATCAGCATCTCGGGTATTAAAGATCACTCGAGATTCCAAGTCGAGAAGGCGATAACCTTTCTTTCCAGTAGGATAACCAAGGAACAAAGACCGCCGACTTCTTGGTGCAAACTTGTCACGGTATCTGGGAACACGAGCAGCAAAACACAAGCATCCAAAAACCCATAGAGAAGAGTAATTGGGCGCCCGACCATAGAGTAACTCAAAGGGAGTACGACCGTTGAGAAACTGAGTCGGGGTTCGGTTGATCAGGTAGGCAGCAGTAAGAACACATCCTCCCTAAAATTCAATAGGAAGATTGGCTTGAAACCGTAAAACACGCGCCACATTGAGTAAATGATGATGCTTTCTTTCAACTCGACCATTCTGTTGCGGAGTATCAACCATAGATGTCTCAAAAATGATCCCAGATGCAGTAAAGTGAGACCGGAGAGGCAAAAATCCAGTGCCGTTATCAGCCCCAACTCGTTGAATTTTCTTCCCCACTGGTTCTTGATTAAGGCACTAAATTCTAAAAATCTAGAAGCTACTTCAGATTTAGCTACTAACAAATAAACCCAAACAGCTCGGGAATAATCATCTACGATTGTCAAAAAATAAAATACACCACTAGAGGATGTAGTTCGATAAGGTCCCCAAACATCACAATGTACTAATTGAAATAATGCAGTAGCATTTGTAGAACTCAATGGAAAACTGTGTCTAGTATGTTTTGCTCTATAACAGACAGAGCAAGGTATAGCAGTGTTATTGGTGCTAAAATCAAGAGTAGGAATAGAAGACAACACCGTAGATGGTGGATAACCAAAATGTTGATGCCATAAATCAGATGAAGAAACCGAAGCAACTGTCGGAATAGATTGCAGGATATGACGGCGAAGGAGAGTATCCAACAGATGAAGCCAATAAACCCCCCTTTTCTGTTCACCCACGCCAATCACAATCCCCGTACTGATTTTCTGTAAAATGCAATAATTTTCAGTAAACCAGGCTAGACATTTTAAGGAAGATAACAATCTAGAACATGATAATAAATTGCATCGCAAAGTAGGTATGTAGAGCACATGAGTAAGGGTGACATCACCAAAACAAATAGACCCATATTGTGTAGCAGACGACACATATACATCAGGTAGTATAACATTCACAGTGTTGGTAGCAGTAGTAATATCAGTAAGAGAACCTTTGTCACCAGTCATGTGATATGAGGCTCCCGAATCAAGAATCCAAGGTAAAGTAGACTTACCTGACCCATGGTCAGATAACGAATCAAACTGATTAAATAAATGTATGGTCGTACTCCATTGGTCGTCAGACAAAGCAAGACCAAAATCAGATCGTGTAGGTAAGCCAGCGGAGGCGGCCACTGCAAACCCTTGCGGCGACGTCACTACGCCGGCGAAAATAGCCATAACACAAATGGTAATCAAATGTATAATAAGTAAATAAATTCTTGCAATAAAGATGGAGAAAGAGGAAGCCACAGTGAGCTGATCCACGTGGAGACGCATGCACGTGGAGACACGCGCCTGAAGGGGAGGAGCGCGCCTGTAGGCAACCGCGTGTGGGTTCACACGTTGCTGGGTGTGGCGCGCACGTGAATCTCATGCATGCCTCTGACGACTGAGCTGGCGGCGTCGGTGGCGAGAAAGCGTGGAACGGCATCAGTGACAAGGAAGCTTGGAACGGCGTCGGCACAACTGTGCGAGCATAATCACAAGTATAATTGTGAATCGCTATATCACGCCCTGTATTTTACTTACGCACACCCTATATTTATACTATTGAAATAATTTATGTATTTTGAATTAAATTTAAAGAATAAAAAATTGAATAATCATTGGCAGAGTTAGGTGATTGAACCAGGGTGGTGTTCACCTGAAGTGGGCGGTGGTCGGTGGTGGTATTCATCGGCCATTTGGGTTCGCGTGTTCTCCAGCATGTTCATCATCTCTCTGGCGTGTTCTCCGGTGTGTTATACATCTCTCCAGTGTGTTCTTTGCCATCCTTTGCATTTTGCAGCCAGCCTACGCGAGTTCAGATCTGGTTCCCGTCACCCTTTGGCCAGTGTCCCCCTGGATCTCGTCGCCCAACTCCTGTCTCGGTTCCCGTTTGCCCTACCCACCCAGTTCTCGTTTGCCCCGTCTGGCTCTCACCACCCCCAATCAGCTCTTGTTTGGCCTGCTTCTCGTCCTCCGCTCCCAGGCTTTCATTTCCCCAGCCCAACCTGGCTTTCATTTCCCTAGCCCAACCTGGCTTTCATTTCCCCTGCCCAACCTGGCTTTCATTTCCCCTGCCCAACCTGGCTTTCATTTCCCCTGCCCAACCTGGCTTTCATTTCCCGCCCATACCCGATTCTCGTTTCCACTCAAGGCACCTAGCTCTCATTTCCACCGGCGAGAACCAGCCGCTCGAGAGCCAGGTTAGGATGGATGGTGATCTGGCAGGTGACTAGGGATGGGAAGGGCTGGGAGGTTTAGCTAGGGACGAAGGGCTCAAGAGAGAGGGTCTTCTCCGGCGAGGTGCGAGAGTGATAGGGAGAACGAGGGCTGGAATAGGGAACGGGTAGTTTACGTTGGGGATTGGGCTGAGACAAAGGTGGGAAGAGAGGGTTTTCCGAAGGTGGTGACTCGGTTGCAGCAGTGGTGGTTCGGTGGTGGTGACCCGACCACAGCAGTGGTGGTCCGGCGGCAGCGGTGTCATGGAAAAACTATATATATTGAAAATTAAATTAATTTTATACATGTACATATATGTGTTAGGGCGTAAACAGGTAAAATACATGGCGTGATATAGTAATGCCCATTCAATTTTAGCGTCAAAGTTAGAACATTTTGACCAAATGAATATTTAAATTGCAGCTTGAAATGGGACAGAGAGATAAATCATGAAATCCACAAGGTCAAGATATATGTATACACTATTGCAATGAGTTGGTGATGGGGACATAAACGGGTACATATACGGGTACTGGAGGTGGCAAAATGCATTTTTTAAAGATATGAGTACGACAATGATTTGTCTAAAATAAGTAATATTAAAATTATACGTAAAAACACTACTACAAGGTAGAGCTATCGTAACACATTTCTTGCAACACTCATTAAAATGTTACAATAACTGATAAAGTGTTACTTAAACCTTTAAAGAGTGTTATGTAAATCTCGAAAAGTGTTGTGTTAGGCCTAATGTAACATCACCTAAGGTAATACTAGTAAAAGTGTTGCAATAGGTCAAACTTAGTATTATTAGCAACTAAAGCCACACTTTCAAAGTGTTTTATTAACCTTAGTTTGTAGTAGTGAAATGAAATGTCAATTTGAAAAGGAATTGGTTAAGAACCTAGAGCATAACCTCGACTGGATTGTTGAATCAAAGTAAAACATCACATTTAATCAAAGTTGATAACACTAGGGGAGAGAGGGCCATTAAATGCGGTTCTATTAGACCAGAGAAGACACTTTAAAAGTGCCTTCTCTAGTCATGTCTTTAATTGCAATTGATTAAAGGTGGTTTCGAGAATCGCCTTTAAAATCAGCAATTAAAGACGGTTATGAACTTCCTTAAAAAGGCCGCTGGAACCGCCTTTAATAGGTTCTGAGCTCGCAATGTTAATATCTTGTTTTGAATAGGGCCTTGTTGCCTTTGGGCTAACTAAGCAGTAATCTATAGATAGGAATAGAAATCGATCACTCGACTCTAGCAAGTATTCCTTGGGTTACCATTCCAGTACGGTATCTAGGGGTACCACTCGACTCTAACAAGTTGAAGGTCACTCAGTTCGGAACCCTACTTGGGAAGGTCGACTCGGAGATAGCTAAATGGAAGGGTCACACCCTGTCCTATGCCGGAAAGTTGGAACTGGTTCGTTCAATTGTGGGAGGTATTGCAGGATTCTGGATTCAGAACTTCATCATACAAACTACAGTCATGGATGCTCTCGAACAAAAGAGCAAACACTTCTTATGGGGAGGCAAGCACAAAGGTAAGCTTGCATGGAAAAAATTATGCTCCGAAATCTTATGGGGGTCTCGGATTGAGGGATTTTGTCACCTGGAATCGTGCCTCGATGGCCCAGAGGCTATGGGATATTCATACCAGGAAGGAAAGCTTGTGGGTCAAATGGATCCATTCATTTTATCTTCAAGGCGAGGACTTCTGGAGCTTAAATCCAAGGATATTGAATGGTAGGCTGGGGGAGAGATATTCGAGCTACTTTGGTGACCTATGTAAGCTACGGGATGAAATGAGAGGCATGTTTCATGGGGATATGCAACAACTAAAGGATCATTTGTGTTCATGGTCTAGCTCGAGCAAATTCACAAGTAAGGCTTACTTCTTCATGCATCGGCACCATTATCCGAATGTGTATGTTCAAGGACGTTCAGAGGAGAAGGTCTTCAATAGCATCTGGCGTAGTTTTATCCCGCCCAAATTCGCTTTTATTGTATGGCTGGCTGCAATCCAGAGACTTTATATGAAGGACAAACACCGATCGGAGGAGGGGGATAACATGGAGAAAATATGTTCATTATGCCATCTTGAAGAGGAAACTAATGAGCACTTGTTTTTCAAATGTGAATTCTCGGAAGTAGTATGGGGGCGTATCAGGACTTGGATCGGGCTCAGGAGACGAACATACACAATTGCAAGCTCCATGTCCTGGGTTAAGAGGCAAATAAAGAGCTCCAAGGTTCGTAAGAAGCTTGTAATCCTAGCCTTGATTACAACGATTTATCGCATTTGGAGGGAGAGAAATAGTGTTATCATGAATGGTGCTTAACCCAGTGCCGATCAAGTGGTAAGAATCGTCATGAAGGATTGTTTCATGGTGATTAATCGCTTATTCCCAGAAGAGCATCTGTATTAGATGATTGATTCAGGAAGTATATAAGTATGGGAGGTCTTCGAACGCTGGAGGTGGTGGTGTGGGGGTTTTCGAGTGATGGTTGCATCCGTATGCTCAAGGTGTTCGAGTTCGAGTATTCGTGTGGGTGAAGGGAGCCGAGTACTCGAGGGGCGATTCCAACAATGGGGTGGTTTGAGTACTCGGAAGTGGAGAAAGGCATCGGCACTTGTTCGGGTGCTTGAAGGGTGATACTTATTCGAGTCCTCGAGAGGAGTTTTGGGTCTTCGTAAATTCGAGCTTTGAAGGGACTCAAGCACTCGAGGGGGCAACCATGGACCTCCTCGACCACTTGACGGTGGTGACCTTGCACGAGGGATAGTAGTTTGATCGAGTGCTCGAGGGGTGGTATTTGTTCGAGTGCTCGAGAGGCGTGAGTTGTTAGAGGCCTTGAGGGGTCTTAATGGTCCGAGTGTTCGAAGGATAGTGGTTGTTCGGGTGCTCGATGTTTGAGTGCTCGAGGGGCGGCAGTTGTTCGAATGCTCGAGGGGTGGTAGTTGCTCGGGTACTCGAGATGTGGGAGTTGTTTTGAGTCTTCGAGGGGTGGTAGTTTTAGGGGAGGGGCTCGAGAGGTGGTAGTTGTTCGAGTCTTCGAGAGGTGGTAGATGTTCGAATGCTCGAGGGATGATGGTTGTTCGAGTGAACGGTGGTGGTGACATCATACTTGTTTGTTTCATGGAGCTGTTTGAGTACTCAAAGGTGGAGGACTTTTTCGAGTACTCGAAGGTGAAGGACTTGTTCGAGTACTCGAAGGTGGAGGACTTGTTCGAATACTCGAGGGGCCAAGGCTGCCCTCACCACGAGGTGGCTGTCGTGACCTCGAGGAGGTGCTCGAAACTCACCACGGTCCTGGAGCTCGGTTTTCACGGTTTCCATGGTGAGGTGAGGTTTCCATGGTGAGGCAATAAGTTTAAAGAGTACAGACTTGGTTAAAGTTACTCTTTCTCCTAAGCCTAGTTTTTACTAATGATTTAACGATTATTCATGCGTTCTATTCCCGCGCTGCACTCTGTGCTAAATTGGCATAAAGCTGTCCATTTGCTCAAAATGGAGTGGGCAATTACATAATCGCCACGCTTGATGCACGCGGTATAAGTGCGTCCATTCTCACATCTTCAGGAGGTTGATTCAGATGGGATTCACAAAGATAAGAGGCATGGCCTCATCATATCTTTGCCCATTTAATCACCCTCGGCGCCAACAAGAGAATGTTAGAAGGCCAATAACATCCCTCTATCCTCAACTTAGGGATGTACATGGTAGAAGCAGATTTCCGCCCATACCAACATGGTGCAACCTGGATCATCAGCTTCAATCTCTTCGTCATATTCAAGACCCGAGAACTCTCGGCTGCATTAGCAATTTCATATTTCATTTGGATTATTGGTTCTTTGCACCTTCATCACCATTCCATCGACGATATCATTTCAAGACCCGAGTCTCACAATTCTCGGCTGCATTATGGAATTCAAATGAAGAAGGCCCCGCCTGTTAGGGGTAGAAGCAGATTCTCTAGACTATGGGTAGCGAGTTTGTCCTCGCCCCATCTGTATAGTGTCCCATAGCCTGGTTTCTCAGGTTGTTTTGTACTCCCTTTGCTCAATCATCTTACTCAGGGTTGGTAGTTAGCCTATCTTGGAAAATGGGGGGGATGGGGGAGTGTTAGCCCTCGGGCTTCCACTCCCACACCCACCACCCCTCCCACTCACTTTATCTCAGATCCTTAGGTTCACCAAATAACCTAGGTTTGGATTGTTACTGTATTTGGTAGAGCTCCTTTGGGGCCTACTACGGGTTCCACCGTCTATATTATTTACCAGTTTACGTCGAATAGAAATCGATCAAATTCTATTCCAAAGCTTTACATCACAACTAGTTACTTAAATTATGTTACTCTACCAAGTTTGGGTTCCCAAGAGGATATAAGTGGTTGAGAATGAGATGCCTAGCCAAACAGTTCCTAGCAATGTTGATATCTTGTTTCAAATAGGGCCTTGTTGACTATAGGAAAACCTATTTGCATAGTGAGTTAGTTGGAAATATTATTATTGACATTGAAACACTACTAATGTCTATTACAACCAAATGTACAATTACCTTGTCAATCTTAAGTAAATCCAAGTTCACGGCCTCTGTGTACTTTATTGCGTACAACATTATGTAATAGCCGCACTCCCATGTTTGCACTTGTTTCTTGTACTGTTTTAAACAACATAAAATTGGTAATGTATAGAAAAAATTAAGGTTATCTCGTTGGAAAAAATGATGCAATTTTTGTATATTATACCTTGATTTCGACCACCTAAAATATGTTTTCATCATCTTCGCTATTTTCCTTCATAGCGGACTCCAAAATCTTGACAAATGAGTCTGATGGTTGGAAGTGCAATGGATCCATCCAATACACACACTTTTTTTTCTGGAACAATGATGACCAATCTCCAAATCCCTGTAAAAAAAATATATTGTAATTTTATTAAAGTGCGTAAAATATTTGGTCGAACATAATAAAGATTCTAAATATAACCTTTCAATGTATGGCGTAATGAATAATTTCTTATCCTTTCTCCCAATATTTTTACAAATGTAGTCGATTTTTCTCTTGGTTTGTACAACCGATCTCTTGAGTCATCACTGGGCACATGTATCCGACCCACTCCTTCTTTTGATTGTACATATAATATGTGTACCTTGAAATTATGAAATGTTTCTCATTAGTCATAAACAATTAGAGAAAATGAAATAGTAAACTTGAATTTAATATGTAAATATAAATTTTACCCACAAGATGTAAATGGACATTATCATTTGTATTAACTTGCTCACATTTCCAAAGGTCCTCAAAATCACTCCACGTTGCAATGATGTTTCTCTTGGCACCAAATACACCATTGTTTCCCGTGAATGAGTAAGTTGAGTTGTGTTGATGCGGTTGAAGCCAGTTGCATAGCACTTTTACAAAGTGAGGTGTGGCATTTGGGACTTGTGCCCTTTGGAGGGGTTGTCTAATCTTGTTTGGTGTTGTTTGAACTGGTTTTGGTTCCTTTTGGACCGGTTTGGGTGTAGTGTGGAAGAGTTTAGGTGATGTTTTGACCGCCTTCGGTGTGCTTTGGACCGCTTTCGTCGTTGTCGGCTGTTTGACTTTCAACTATCGATCCTTTATTAGATTGGCATATACTAGTCAACACGGCCACAAAAGAAACATGTAGCGTACGGAACCAACATTCTTTTATTCTCTGTCCGAAAATGGCAATGGGGCACCTTTCTCTGATGTCCTCTCCAAAGAGACTCTTGCAAAACCTTACACTATGATGATGTTTCATTAGCTCATGTGAAATTCCATTGGCTACATGGAGTGGACTATCACCTATGCCTCGATCTATGTATAGCTCGCACAAAGTGAACCCTAATCGACACCAACTAAATTTGTTAAATTTGACAAAAAAATTGAATTAAAGATTTGATAAATGTTAATATTTTACTTTTTTTTATCACAAGTGAGGATGACCTTGTCGTGGTTGTCAACTTTGTTTGATGGAGTATCAATGATTGCCTCTAGATTGACCTTAACATCTTTTGGTGAATGGTGTGATCCTCTTGATGGCAGCGTCCAATTGGGTGCCAAATCATCTAAATTCTTGGGAAGCACGAGGCTAGTGTGTTGGATAAACTTCCGAATGAGAATGTCTTGTTGCAGTATTAGTTTCTGTTGTTCAAGGGTGTGTTTTTGAAAAGTGTGAACATGCAATGGTTATGCACGACCAAAGTAACGAGTAATTCCAAATGCCTCACGTTGGTTTAAGTACCCACCCGCTCCTTTAACACAACCTGCATGGTCGGGTTTACCCCTTGTTCAGCAAGTTCTTTTTCTTCAGGCTTCTCTAACTCACCCTTCTTTTTTGGCCTGCCTTTGAGGAATAAATCACACCTCTCAATGTCATCCACATCTATTAGTTGTATCGTAGCCCTTGATTCCTCTTTAGACATACCCACCGCGATTGCATTTTGAATATCCATCTCAAGATGTTCCTCAACTTATTTAAGAGCCGCCAATTCATACCCCCAACGGCTCAATCGATGTAAAATCACATTCAAACCGGCATTGCGTTGTTTTTGTTGCCTTGTACCCTATGTTAGCTTGTTAGAGGCATGACATTACTAAAGACTTTAAGATATAAATAGTTTTGAAGTATATTTATTAAAGACCAACATTATAATCATTCTCTAAAGTCCTTCTCTTATAGATCTCCCAACTCTTCGGTTGAATGTGTGTGCAAGTAATCCACGGGTGATCACCCTTTTCCGTGGAAAAAATGTAGTTTCATGACAAAGTGTACTTGTGCTCTCGCCGTCTCTTGCACATCATGGTCATTGCCTTCTTTTTATTAATGTCATATCCGGTTCATCGATTTTGAATGATCTCTATGGGAATAGTTATAGTTAATTTTTCTACTAGGTTGGGAATATCAATAATAGTTAATTTGTCCAATTATAGTACCTTGCACTCCATCCATCGGGTCTCCTTATAGTCTTGGGGAACCTCATGCCAACTATCGTACTTTATGTCCACCCTTGTTTAATCGACTTTTGCTACCCAACTTGACCATTTTGGATGCTCTTTGGACAAACATTTGCCAGACTTAATAAATACCAACAAAGTGAACCCTTTTCTACCTATCCTACGTTCTAATGTTATACAATGTGTTTTTACTATTCCCACCTTGTCGGATCCATCATGTTCATCATCACAACCATTTTCCAATGTCGTGGGATGGCTATTTTGTGAAAGTGACGTGTCCTCATGAGTTAGTTTTCTTGAAATTAGTGAACCTACATCGAAAACTTACCCACTAAATAATGTCTCTAACTAGAAAACATTTATTTTCATAATAAATTGGCACATTAATGAGACAACTCACAATCACAATTTTATCACTGAATAACATTATTAAACATTCAAAATAATCAAATCCCTCATTATTAAATATTTATTTTCATCCATCATTATCGAACATTTATTTTCATAAGCAATTGGAAAAATAATGAGGCAAAACTCACAATCACAATTTCATCACTAAATAACATTATTAAACATTCAAAATAATTAAACCCCTCAAATTTGGCCAATCATTCAAGAAGAAATTGTTGAGCATTACAAAATCTAGGATTTTAAAACACCTACCTTTACGTCAAACAAGTTGGACCTTCAATTCCTTAAGACCTCAAGCATCATCAAGTCACATAGCATTTGTTAAGATCACCCCCTCAAATAAAGGCAAAATAAGAAGATGAGAAAATACAAGTAGAGATGATGAATGTTGGAGTTGAATTGTTATAATCTTACCTTGAATCAACCCTTCAAGAAAAATTGTATTGGAGATGGTGGATTGTGGAAGAAATGGGAAGAGAGGGGTTTTTTTGAGGGAAAATGAAGAGAAATGGGAGCCTTCTTGGGTATTTAATACCCTTTGAAAAACCCGTGTTTTTGTATTTTTTTCCGTCGAAATTGACTTCTGAACTCGGTAGCCAATCCGCTCTTTAATATATAGAGCGGAATAGCTTCCGAACTCGGCACAACTTTCGAACTTGGAACAAGTTTGAATATGTAAAACAATATTGAAATCAATCGACATTTTGAAGCCCCAAATTCAAAACCACAAACCCCAGGATCTATCGAATTTCCAAGATCCCACTATTTCCATCCTTCTGATCACAATGTCAAGGCCAAGGTAAACCAAGAAGAATACTAGGGCGGTGGGCGACTGAAGCCATGAACCATACACACAAATCAACGAATCTCCTCATTTTTTTAATGAAAAAAAGGAGGCGAGGTATGTCGAATCCTCCAAGTGTAAGGTTATCAATTTGAAAGTCATTCGTGCATTGTCGATTAATAATTTGTGTCTAGGGTATTTGTTGGAGTGTTTCAAGTCCAACATTTAGATAATTTGTTATGCTTAGAAGAAGGGGTTTATGTAGGTGAGGTTTACCAATTTAATGCTAATTTGGGGTAAAGTTTGAACAACCGTGATTGTACTAGGGTTAATGGGAAAGAAATATTGGTTAATAAATACACAATAATGGATGCCCTAGGTAGCAAGTACTCTTCCCCTGAGAATGTGAAACCCAAAGATGGCCACAGACCTTTAGAAATATATCACCAGCAATCTTGGCCCACTGTCATCGAACTGACCCCAATTGACCCCGTAGAAATGGCTCGGAAATACTTCCATAGGGTTAGAGCCCCCGGTCCGGTGGATAGCTATGACATTCAACAGTTGACGGTGGAGCAGAGACTCATTTATGAGTGGGTGTGCTGGAATGCTTTGCCCAATGGTGGACACACATATGAGCCGACGATTGGGAATCTAATGATTTGCTACTATGTGATGGCGGGCATGAAAATTAACTCCGTTTATGGCATTTTGATTTGTATGCTCAAAGCTGCCAATTCAAATAAAAAGGATCTCCCATATGGTGGATTGATCACTGCGACGATCAAGAAAGCTGGTGTTCAACAAAAAGACTACCTACTCAGCTAGGAGTTTTATGACTAGGCATGGTTTTATCATAAGGGGCTAACGCTCGGTCCTGACAATAAATGAGCGCCAAGGGTTGTATGGGGACTGGCGGAGAAGAATGCAAAGAGGGAAAGTGATGTGTCCATTTTATGTGCATATTTTAGTACTTTTTGGGATCACTTTTGTGCTCTTTTGTTATCAAGAGCTTGTGTTTTACCTTAAAATTCTCTTAGGAGAGGTAAGAGCGACTTTACGCTCTTTTACCTTTTTCTAAGTAGATTTTATGTGACAAAGGAAGAATATCGAGACTTGAAGACCGGAGACCATTGAAGATCACCTTTTGAAGACTTTGAAGATTTGAAGACTAGCTTTGAAGATTAAAGACAAGAATAATTGAGGATTTGAAGGCAAGGCGACAAAGCAAAGAGGAATCGACCCAAGGGTGAAAATGGGAGTCCCGCCCGGGCGAGGCCATTCCCGCCCGGGCGGGATCCTGCTACACTTTTGCTTTTTTTTCTTTTCTTTTCCTCTCTCTTGTACTATAAAAGGAATTTTTGGCCACCCACTTCTCATCTCTTCATCTTGGCCGAATTTACTCATCTCCCAACCCTAGTTCTCCATTTTATTTTATCTTTTCCCTCTTTGTTTATGTATGAATTCATCCATGAAGGTTAGTATGATTTGTATTAGCTAAACTAGTTCTTGAGAGCAATTGATTGAAGATTCCAAACTTATGTGGTGAGATTCTCTATTTGCTCATTTATGAACATTTATTGGAGCGCATTTATTATGTCATTAATGTTGTGTTTTGCCTCATTTATACCATGGGTTGTTTGATTATATGAAATGTTTGTATGATTGAAGTGTTAGGGTATTAGGAAAGTTTCAAATTTCTTAGCTCATTTGACATGAAATCCAAAAGCATTGATTTAGAACTTATTGTTTATAATGTGTGGTGATTCTTGCTAGATAAGTATGTTAATGTGAATTGTTCTCATATTTATCCCATAGATGCAAAGTAAGGTTGAACCTTGAATGTGGTTTGTTCTAGGGTTAACCTAGTAAATGCTTTGTTTTGTTAAATGACTATATCTTTGGTAGAAGGCTTGTTTTTATCAAACCTATGATCCTTTGTGTGAAATGCCATTGATGAAATACCTCTACGGTGTTGTTTGCTGAGGGTGATCATCAATGAGGTTTGCAAATGCTTGTTGTCTGTCTTTCCAAACTACTATTAAGAAGGAATGAATGTTGATTTTAGAATGAGAAGTGATAACATTTCCCGTAGACAATAAATGTAATTGAATGTGTGAATGAATCTATGATCTATAGGAAGTTTGGAAGTGGAAGCCAATTGCCCCCAAAGCTCCAATAACTGTTGTTTTAATCATCTATTTAGTTGTTGTTGCATGATTATCATAGTTCTCTTGCTTTGCTAATTTTTGTCTTTCAATTTTATAACTTAGGACCAAAAACCAACCAAACCCCCCTTTTTACATGCTTTTATATGTATCTATATATGCTTATATCTAGTATGTTTTCTCCTATATATGTTTAAACACTTGGAAAGATCCCTCTTCTCGTGGACGACCCCGACTTGCCATTATCTACTTTATTGTAGATAGGAAGCATTAGGGCTTAAAAATATAACTTTGAGAGGTACAACGACGACCTCCCAGCAAGAGAGACGGAAGCTAAAATAGCCGGGCTATCCAAATCTAGTAAGTATTTAATTAATAATTTTTAGTTAATTGTCACTAATTTTCCCTTGCAATATAGAAGAGACTTTGGAAATGCTGGCCAAAGAGGATGCACAACATGTACGATTCTTGGAATCACAAAGAATCCACCTCAAACTGAGTGAGGATGATGAGCCCCAAAACTTTTACCCAGTCATGACAGATAGTGATGGGGATGGCAAAGACAATGACAATGATTCCGAGATTGAGCACTTGTTCGGCTCATGCTAGGCTTTGAGTATTGATTTGGAAGTAGACAATGTTTTTATGGTTAAATTTTCTTCAAGGAATTGATATTTTTGGGGGGTACAACGTTTTTATGGAATTAGACCATGTTCTTATTGTGGAAGTTACATTGATTTTATACTATGTTTGGATTTCCGAGTTTCTACTATATATGGAGTGTTGAATTGTTAAGCCAAAACATATTTTATCATTGCGTTTTATTTTAAATTACATTTGTTTACATGTTTCATACAACCGCCTGCAAATGTTATTAATACTTTTTGGAAAAGCTTTACATAAGAATTTGGAAACCATGGCAAATGGAAAATTTTAACAGTTGGAAATGATTCTCTTCTGAGCTCGGAAGAGATTCAGCCCTTTATATTCTTAGGTTAGATTACATTCCGAAATCATAAAATTTGATGTTTTGAATGGAGTTAAAGGCCAATTTTACGTCATGAGCTCAGAACAGTAGTGGTCTTGAACAGGGTACATGGCTAAATGACATTCTGAACTTGTAAACATTGGTTCCAAGCCCGGGCATCAAATCCAGGCCGTATCAGGTTAGAAAAAAAAGCATTTCTTTTTTAGTTCTTGTATTAATTAAAAGTTTGGAACTCATTCATCCCCAAAACCTAAAGAGCCGATCCATCATATCTGAGTTCGTAATCGAAAATTGGCTCTTTCTATGAATGGGGCCGATTGAGTTCCGGATTTAGAACGTACTCTGTATATGTAAAAAAACCCCAAATTTTCATTCAGTCATTTCAAAACAAACCCTATAGGCGATTGTGAGTTTGGAGTTGTGGTCGGCCTCATACATTTAATAATCAACCACAAGGGAAGATATTTACATTGGAAAACGGTGGCAACCGTCGCATCCCACGTGCTCAATCGGCCGACAACAATCCCGTGTATGATACTGTCAAATTTGTATCTTTGCCTAACAAGCAAGGTACAATATTTTACGTGAGAAGGGGAAATTGATTGATAGCTATATTATTTAGTTAGATGAGTATTTGGGAATAGGGTTAGCCGGTCCATTAGACCAGTTCAAGGGCCAACACATCGAAACTTTGTTAGGGCTTAATGGACTGTCGTATTTTGATTTATGCTTTCAATTTTATAGCGATTTCAAAGAGGTTAACAGTGATTACTCAACTAGGGTTGGTCGTATTGAGATTCCAATTAGTGAGTGGATTTTGAATGAAGCCCTAGAGTGCCCTAATAAAAACCTTGAAGATGTATACCCGAAAAACACTGATGGTCCATTGGATGATTGTTACTTTAGGGAGAAATGACCATTATTATCACAAGACCCATACATTGATCCTATCCAATGTAGTATTAAATATTTCTTCCGTGATGCAAGCAATTTAGGTAAGTTGGAGACTTATAGCCTCAAAGTTCTACAAGTACATTCTGGTATCATCTATGAAATAATTACATGATGCCTAGTTCCCACATCCGGATACGTCACCGAGCCGACATACAGTGCCTTGATGTTTTTATTTAATAATGGAGGGTAAGAAAATAAACCCGGGGGCACAAGTATTTAGGTATATGCTTTATGTTGGCACATCGACTAGGGTTGTCAGGAGCCTCCCTTACGGGAATTTGATCACTAAAATATTGAGAAAGGTTGAGGGTTTGAAAATCACCGAAGTGGAGAAAGCACAAAGTACTTTGACAAGACCTACTTCGAAAATAGGGGGATGGTGTTGGTCAATGGGAAATGGTGCTATCTGGTAAGTGATTTTGTTTGTTTCATAGTATTTTATACTCGTAACGAATAACTTATTAAACATATTTTTTGACAATGTTTAGAAGTTGAAGACTTTGGGAAAGCCTACCTCTAGGGTGTTTGGGATTGCTAAAAGTGGGTGCAAAAGGAGTTTGCCAAGATGAGGGCCAAGATCTTGAAAATGGAAAAAAGACAATGAGCGTATGAACGCCACCTCGCTTCCACCCATCATCCTCGTCTTGATCGTTCAACATCTACGGGTGATCTCAAAGATGACTTGGAGTTGCAATTTCCCTGAGAAGGAAGCGTTTCCACAATTGTTGACTTTTGAATATCTTGGCAAACATTTATTATGAAGACTTACTTGTGACGTCTTATCTTTTCAATTAAAATTGTGAAAGTGTGGATACTTCGATCAACATTTTGGAGACTTACACTACTGCAGGAGAGGGGTATTTGCACCGATAATTTAGGGCAATGACATCAGTATATTGACCCCCTAAAATACCGATGCATATGTATAGGGGTGTAGAAATGCAATAAATTTTCACTGGTAAAATGAACTGGTGTAGAGCAGTATTTGTACCGGTATCTTATGCCGGTGCAAAATAGCAGAATCACAAAATGTTTGCACTGGTATTATTTGGAAAACTAGTGTAATATCGGAATATAGTTTGCATAAGTATTTTTGCGCCAGTATTTTGCCCATGAACCGATGTAAAACAGTGATTTGTACACCAGTATAAAATCCGACACCGGTCTTTGTTTTGTAGTTGAAATATAGTTTTTTTCACCGGAATAGATTGCACCGGTATTTTTTTACATCGGTATTATTGTACTTTATGCGCCGGTATTATTGAAATAGTTAAAAAAATTAGTTAAAATGTGAAATTTATTTACATCGCTACCTGCCTTATGCCGGTGTATTATGTGGCTAAAATTTGCAATGCCTAATTTTTTTTTCTAATGGTCCATCCCGGATCATTTCCGAGGCAACGATAGCCAGAGATACTTGTGAATTATTATAAATTGGAAACTTTTGAATATGTAATAAATTTGAATCATTCTATTACGAAAATATGGCTCGCAAAATACAAGAACATTATTCCAACATATGAAATAGAAGAAGTATCTTAAACATGGAATCAAACAAAGTAAAACACAATTTTAGTATAACCAAACACCAACCATAGAATTCAAATATCATCAGCCATTAAATATTAACCATCAACCTATTATAACGTTTTTATCATCTAGAAGTTGCAACTTAGTGTTCGCCTGCTGGTGGTAGTCTCCGAGCCAAACCCCACACCATCTCTCTGCTACACCTTGAATTTTGTACACATGGTACAACCTTTTGCCTTCTGGGAAAATCTGTTAATTTCAAACATACACTGTTAGTCAATAATGTTGTGTTTACTAGAGATTAATAATATCAAATTTTGAGATGCAAGGTTTGCCTCTAAGATATTGTTTGTGTCTGGATGATTAACAAATTCTTCAGTGAAGAGCATGATAGAGTACCTTCATTGCCACGAACCATTCTGGGTTCGGTACTGCACGGGAAAGGTAAGTGTAATTACTAACTCTAAACATAAAATTTGATGGATGAAATGAAAGAATTACTTGCCATAATGTTGTTGATTTTCCAAGTGTAGTCGGGTTTTGGCCCCGTCTTTCTCTTCTCCCTTTGGTATGTGCAAGCAAGCTTGTGAAGAAAGTAAATTTAAATGGTTACTTCATCCCGTTTATTATGAAACTAGGATTTTTGATCTGATTGATTGAAATACCTTGAAATGACCCTGAGTTCGACCAAGTTTATTGGTTTGATACCCCCTGACAATGTGTCCAGAGTGAAAATCTCCCCTGTTCGGGGACGGATAATGATGAGGTACCAATGATCGCTGTTGGAAAATTATGTTCACAAATTAATGAAACGGAAGTGGTTTGAAATGTGAATGTAATTATCAGGAAGAAACACTTACATTCTTATGTAGGGTACGATGTAGAACTCAGCATTTGTTACCTTCATTGTTTCCAAAATTTGTTTAAAACGGAGTTCGACCTCCTGTTCGAAGTTGGTTATGTTGCCACATGTGGATGAGCAGAATTGGACGCGGCCTGAATTAGTTTCATATATTTTCTTCCACGGGTGCCTGTAACATTAATTATACATGAAAATGAATTATTGAAATTAAAAAATATAAAGGCTGTAAGTTTTGAAAATCACCCCATCAACACATCGACCTGCGCATTATCGATCCAAGTCATCGAACGCATGTTTCCCATTTTCTTCCCAAACTCAACCATAACTTCTATTCCAACACCATAGGTGTAATGGCATGCAAATGTTGATGGTCAGAACACTGGGAAGAGCATACAGTTCTTATTCTTTATCATTTCCAGGATAGCGACATTTGCTTCCTTTATGAATTGCCCATGATTGGGCAATCTGTCAGGTCTCGTTTGTTGACAATCTACGAACGTGAAATGATACAAAATGATCAATTGAGTATGTAGTTTTGATCTATCGTTGTTAATGAATAATAATGGGACTTTTTTTAGCGCATTACCTATTTTGGCAGGCTATTTACTCTTGGTCTAGTAGATGGCCAAAAATTAGCTGTCGATTGAGATTTTTGCTCGCCAGTATCTTGTTACAAGGATTTGTGCTCAACATTGATTTCATCGACGTCACTCGGTTGGTCACTTTCCTTTCCTATTAAGGACACCGGCCAATCCATGACGCTATTGAGCGCCTCTCCAACATTATCAAAGTGGTGGTCCACTGAGGGCAATCCCGCCGTAGGACAAAGGACTGGCTTGCATACTCTGACTCAAGCAACACTTCCTTGTTGGACATCCTGACAACGAGATGCCTATCGCATGCCATAGACGACCATTTTCTTCTTCCTAAATATGTCTTTTATGAAAAGAGTCACGCGTTCTCAATCCTATTCGTATAATATTTAAGTGAATCAATAAAAGTTTTATGGAGATATTTCAAATGTGTAAATCAATGTATAAGACATGCATCGATTATTAACAGTGTACCTCTTCATCTCCTTCTGCGCTGGGCTCTTCACTAGACTTTGTAGTAACTGTAGCAATGTCATTCATCGCCTTCTTTATAAACTTTTGGGATTGTCAAGGCCTGGCGGAATCAAAAAACCGCTTGCAGATGCTAAGCCCTTCACCAATTGCTCCAGGTATGATACAATGGCTTTCGTGACCGATTGATCGTTAGATGGTCTTCTCTTAGCTGTCTCCTTAGCTGAGGAACTGCTACCGCACTTGCTGCAGGAGAGATGAGAAATATCCACCGATGTGGGTACACCCGTCTGAGTTCCTTTGTACCTGCCCAGGTGATTTCTTCTTTGTGACTTTTATGAGGATGCCCTCACCAAACTGTAGTTCCAATGCTCCTTTTTCCTCAAGCTCGTTCAATTTCAACTGAAACGTAATTGTGTATATGAATAATGTGAAGTACACAAAAAAATTAATTTAAATGGTCAATTTTAGCGTAACTTACAATGTCCGGTGTGATCTTCTCAACCTCCTTCGATGTGTATAACCCTTGCTTATCTTTGTTTTCCTTAAGGTAGACTAGAGATATGTCAGGTGTGAAGTCCCTTTGACTGAGTTGTTTCTCAATCTCCTTGCCAATGAATCCCTCGGTGGCCAACCTCATTCTCTCCTTCTCATTCAGATTCTTACTCAATTTTTCATTGATGTATCGATTACGCCTTCTGCCCATGTGGTGCATGTAATCCTGCCCTTGTTGCGTTCAATATTTGTCACCCTGAGCCTCTGTTGTTGTTATAAATGAAAATTTAGTTGAATATAATTTTTGGGAAACATGTCTCTTAACAAGTATTTATTGTTTCATCATACCTGAAAATCCAGATGCCGACGCCTCTTTTCAAACAAGTGTCATTCGTCTTCATCCATCCACTTGTACTTCTCCAATGCCGGTATTCCTGTTTTATTGATACCTTTGTCCACATCATGAATGAACCTATTTGCCACCTTTGTCTTCCAATTCCTATGTTATTATTTTTCCCTCTCTGTAACCTCCTTCTTCTGTATTTCTAGTTTCCCGTCTGTCACAAGTGTTTCAATGGTGAATCTCTCCTGGAATGAATCATATGAAAAACCATGTCATTAGTCACGTCTTTACTAAGACTTTACCATTTCATAAAATTTTAAATTACAATTCTCGAGAGTCTTACTAGAATATCCTTCCATGCCTCTTCCTTAACATCCTTAGGGACATCGCTCTAGTGTTCGCATGCGCCAAATCTGATGAGGCCCCAGAAAGTGTAATTGCCATAAGCGTACCACGCTGACCAATTCTTAATGCATACCGCTTGATTCCCCCAGAACTCAAACGCAACAGGAGTTGGAGTGTTATGCTTTTTCCAACATCACAGACTGGAACACACTTGTTCCCCACCTCCTTAAATCACTTTTTACCTCAAACATTTCCCATCCTTCTCCATTTTTCCCTCCAGCCTTTGTCAAGCCGTCGCCCGCTTCATTAATAGTTGGCCTTCCTTTAATGGTGCTCTTTCCCTTTCCCTTGCGAATTAGTGTTTTAGCCAATTGTTTACCGGTGTCCACTCCTTCAACATCTTCTACAATAAAATTACCCACTTCAGCGGTTTCTTCCTTCTCTTCACTAGAAGGGTCATTCGTTTGAGTTGATTCTTCCATAAAGTTTATCTTCAACTGGATCCTTTTTGGCGGTGGTTCTTGGTCCGCCACATCCACCTCCTCATCGACCACATCTTTCACCTCCTCCTCCTTTTTCGTAACCAGCCGCTTCCTCTTTGTGTTGAGATTCCCCTTCTTCGGCAGCATTTACAATAGTAGAATTGGAAATTCTCAATCCATGACGGTTCACACAATAACGGTACTTAAAGATCAACATTGATAGAAAGTGGCTTAGAACTTGATCAACTAATTTGTAAAACATTTGAGCAAAACATGGCATGGAAATTGAACAATTCATAGATGAAATTACATCATGTAAGGCATAAAAGTTTATATAACATGGCATAGAACTTGAAAAATTAAGGCATGGAACTTGATATAGAATGAAATAGAACCTTATAGAAGTTTATCGAATACCATACCAATGTCTTTGCATTCATACATTAGGCATACAACCGAGCAATTCTCCCTCTCCCCTAATGTGACTATCAACATTATCACCAACAAAAATACTACAGAACTACATTACCCATCAACAAAAAATGCAAAACATTTACTCCCCACAATTGTATAAGCATACCATTCAAAAGTGTCATTCAACTTTTTCTCGATTTACATATTTTTGGTCATAGAGGCAACTGATCGAACATGTATTGTGCGTGAGGGATGGAATGGTTTTTTGAAGAGAATTTGACTTGGTAACCCATGGTAACATAAACCCCAACACTTACCTTCACCAATGGAGCATTTTTGTTGCTACTCCCATTTGGCAAACTCGCCAAGAATGGATTGCCAAGTACTTTCTTCTCTCCCCAAATTCCTCTCTCATTTTTGTTGGTTCTCTTATGTTTATCCACACTTTATAAGGATGGAATGGTTGATGAGGAGTTACAATGGCTGATAAGGAGTTGTGGATTGAATGGTTGGAGTGGTTGATGGCAGTTTTGAAAGAGAAATTGAAGGATTTGAAGATGAGAATATGATGGATTGCGGGAGTTATGACCGTTTCAAACGATTTTGATTTCAGAAGTTATGTTTTTTACACCGATAATACATACACTACCGGTGTAATTAGAGTAAAAATGGGCACAAAGTTTTGCTAACTGTTCAGCACCGGTAACAATACTGGTGTAAAAATGAATTTTCCTTTGATCCGAGAGAAACGCACAAAAATTTTGGTAAATTGTTGTACACCGGTATATAGTACCGGTGTATAAAAGGAAAATACCGGTGTAAAAATTTGCAAAAAGTAGCTGTCTGTAGCTACTTGAAATATATTTTTGGAAAAAAACAATCAACCCAGGGCCGGTATATCTACCGGTGCAAAATCTTAAATTACCGGCGTAAAATATTTTGCGCCTTATTAAAAATCCAAAAAAATTGAAAATTTTGAAATGCACGCCAAAATTTTTTACAAATACACCGACACTTCTTCATTATTACGAGTGTAAAAAAGTTTATTAGTTCTTTAAATTATCACTTATTGCATTTGCCTCCCGTGGATTTTTCAAATGACCCCAATTAATCAAATTAACGTTCAATTATTGTGAATAAACATTGTACTAGTTGTTTCATGCAAATATCGACTACACATAG
This sequence comes from Rubia yunnanensis, assembly GCA_037428765.1. Taxonomy (NCBI): domain Eukaryota; kingdom Viridiplantae; phylum Streptophyta; class Magnoliopsida; order Gentianales; family Rubiaceae; genus Rubia; species Rubia yunnanensis. The sequence goes on from CM075061.1 coordinate 61,733,441, forward strand.
GCCCCGTACGGTGATGTTTCTAAGCATTGTTTAATTTTAAAAAAATTGCAGATTGACCCCAAACATTTCGTTCGACCCCTTCAAGCACTTTTCCACCAGCCCAAATGGAATTTTCCAATGCTCCAGATTGAATAAGTAATGGTTTTGTACCTCAACGGTACTGAGGAACCCACAAAGTTGATTGTATGTGTTTATTGCAATTAGGTTCCCCCTAATTGTGACATGCGGTTATGATGTGTTAGGAAACTACATAAATTATCAAATGGAATAGTCTAGGATCAAATCATAATTGGAACATATTTGTGCCCGGGTGGTGGTTCGTCTTGTAGTGCTAGTAGGTGTTGTAGAGTAAAAGGTAAGGGTTTACTCCAATGTTTCTATATGTAAACTGAACATCTTCAAAATATACGGAGCCCGGACCCATTTGTTTCCTCGCATGTTTTACTTGGAAATACAAAAGAGTTGTTTTGTGGACCATCCGGTTCGATCAGATTGAAATTTTAATTTACGAGTAAACTTTTTACTTTTGGCCATTTAGTCCCTCCAAGAATCTTGGAAGGGTCAGAATATAAAATTGGCTCCACATATATCCAATTCAATATACAACGATCGTGTTAATGCATTTGTAGACCATACTGGTGGACGGAAGGCCCTGTAAAACCAACAATGAATGCTTGCAATATATTTTCCACAATTACACTATTGCCCACAAATTTACTTGGGGAACCTCCATAGCTCCCAATGCTACAATTTTTTTTTGCAGTTCTATCCATTCTAGGAATATAATGCCACATATTCGGTGGTCCTGAAGTAAGAAAATAGGCCAACTACATTTGATCTATCTTTTTGGTCTGCATGAGTGTATTTGACGGACATAATTTCAATAAATGCGGCGCACAAATTTTTTATTCGATTCATCATCATGCATATGTGTCAAAATTAATAATGTCAAACTGTCTAAGTGCAACATAGTCAAGTTGAGTACATAATCTACTCCTCCTAACCACTAATACAAGTTTTCTACGAATAATATTGAGAAAATGTTCTACCCCGTCAGCTGGTCCTGTTGCATCCCATCACGGGTACTTGTGCCAACGTCCATGTCCTCTAAATTGCCTGTACGAAAGGTTGGAAAATTTTTTACTGCTGTCACGGCGTTAGGAAATTGATACATCATAAACTTGGCCATATGTTCCTGCTAGGATCTTTAGTATTTGGATTCTTCAAGTAAGTTTGCTACACCGATCTCCAATGCAGCAACTCTAGATTCAATAGTAGAGACAGATGTGTCAGTTGTCTGTCTATATAAAGAGTCCACAAAAATCTTACCCATTGGTTGGCCATAAATGTCATGTGCACAGGCACTAACTCCCGCTCTTGAACAAATGTTAGTGATGATACTGCAATAGGCATAAGATCCCATTTGATCCCGTTCCCTTTGCAACATAGGCCAAATTCAACGGCCAATATTCCATTGAAGCTCCCACTTTATTGCATACAAGAAGGTGAGGTGAAGTTTGTGAACTTTTGTGTTAATAGTTACTGGATGGATTCTAGACGTCACAAAGTGGTACCACCCATTCATTTTCGGAGTTGGAGTTTTCTTAGATATTTTGCTCCAACCTGGTTTAACCAACTCGTCTATGTCTGTACCTGTCCTAGTTACTGTCAAAACAATCTCCTTCTCAATTGGTTTTTGTAGAATATAGCCGTCATCACCTAGAAAATGTAGTGCAAGAAACTCGTCTTCATCGTTTGGAACATTGGGCAACCCAAACAAGCCATTGATAGATTTTGGTGTCACAGGGACAGTTTTACCTCTACCATACACGTGATTATAGCTCAGCCCACACCAAGTTTGCAGAGAACTGACTTACTATGGTCAGGTTGAATAGTTGGAGAGTCTCACATAATTTTTCCCACCTAAGCTTCTTGATAGTTTGTTCAAATGGGGGAGATGCTTCAATTCCTCTCTCTATGTGATGGCGCCATTCTTGTAAGATTCATGGACCAACCTAGCCTTCTTGGACACGAATGTACCATTCGGGTAAGTGTGCGGTGATATTTTCGACAATAATGGGGACGTTGAATGGCGTATCCTTTTCAAATTATATTTTGGAGGAATTTCTTAAGAAACACATTGAGGAATTTCATCAAACACCTTACATGAAAGTCAATATATTCATGATGTCACATTCTCAATGATTCTATTTCATATGCAATTGCTAATTAATCATACAATAGAGGCATTGCAGTGCTTTACCTGATTATATGCTATCCTACGTAGGATTTCACCAAAGATGGGTAGTGATGGAGATGGTATGGTGTGAGAGATATAAATTCTAAGTACTGTGAAAATGGGGTACTGATTGGGTTTTTAAAAAGGGAATGTTTTTTATACACTGGTATTATACATTTACCGGTGTAAAATGAGGCCTAAATCAGCTACTTTAGGCTGCTTTAAATAATTATTTTAATCTAATCCGACCCGAGAGTAAATTTTACAAATTTTTTCTAAGTACCGAGCACTGGTATAATTACCGGTGCAAATGTTACAAAACGCAACTGCTTTACGCTACTTTAAATGCAAAACAATTGATATTGTCGGACCCGGGAGCAAAAAGACCAAAAAATTTTCTAAGTACTGTGTACCAGTAGGAGTACCGGTGTGTAAGTATAAAACAGAGTCCCTCCCTTGTGTTTCTACACTGGAAATTTCATCTTTACCGGTGTAAAAAATCAACACCTACTAGAAAATTTAATCTCAATTTAAACACATTTTCACTGGTTCAATTCATAAACACTCCATTGAAATCACGGATCATACCAACCAATTCATAAAAGAGTGTCAAATAAATACATTACACGCTAAATCGTTGAATGATCATACAATTTTTCACAAAACAAGGTTACAAAAACAACGGCCGGAAACGATCGATCTATCGCTTCCTCTTCAAGACATTGTCCCCACCTACAATTTCACCTCTCTTATCAACCCACATCCCATCACCGTGAGAAAACCTTCCAACAATGTGTCCCCCAAAATAATCCAAATAGAGCAATACCGATGGAAACTCAGGACTATCAGTTATGGTGGGCTAATCAATCTTCTCATCAAAATAAAACATCTTCCCATGCAACACCACATGATACTTCTAATTTGAAAGGTCCTTGATGTAAGAAACCTATCGTGCCTGGGTAGCTAAGATGAACTTGTCATCTTCATATCCTACATGATTAAAGTCAACCAACGTGAACCCCATGGGCTTCTCAACAACAACCCAATGTTTATCTCTCTTGCTTGCCTACCACATTGATTCAGATTCAATATATACACCACTGTTTTGAGTGGTGCTCTTCTCGTCCTTCGCCAATGTTAAGAAACTGAAGCCATTAATGTCATAACCACGGTATCGTCTAACGGTGTAGTTTGGCTTCCTTGAAAATGCCCGTAGGTTACTGGGCATCCCGTTGACATTACAACGACTATAAAACCAGTTAACAAACCTTGAATAATGCTCGACCAGAATTTTATTTGGGGGCCAATCTAGATGAATCTCTTCCAACAGGAAAACATGCTCTTCATATATGTTACAGTCTTGCTACTATTACGCAATAAATACAGGTGAACAGTCATCAACTCAGTGTGATTGGGTGTATGAAGCGTACCCTTGGAATGTGTAATCCCATTCTGCTTTCTATAGTGGGGTCCTCCAGGAACACCAACCACTTTTCTTCCAACCAAGTTCACTGTACAGTACTCGATGATCTCCTCCGTGACGTACCTCTGAATAATGGAGGCATCAGGCCGACTACAAACATAACCCTTGAAAATAGCTATGTGACGCTCAAAGGGGTACATCCAATGCATTCCGACAGGCCCGTAAATACGTATCTCCCTAACCAAGTGTACCACTAGGTGCACCATAATGTCCAAGAATGATGGGGGAAAATTCTTCTCCAAATGGTATAGAAAAACAACAGCCTCTCGATCCAGTTCATCAAGCTGTTGCCTGCTAATATTTTTCCCGCATATTGAGTTGAAGAAGAAACACAAGCACATAATAGAAAATATAACTTCCTCTTATAAACACCCACTTATTGCTACGAGAAAAAGTTGTTGCATGAGGACATGACAATTCTGTGATTTCAAAGCATTAAGACGCAACTCATCATTCACAAACCGACTAACATTAGAGGAGTAACCGGAAGGTACCTTCATTCCTTGGATACTCTCACACACCGATCTCCTCTCAGCAACTGATAGATTGTAAGAAGCGAGGGGTAGGTACGTTCACTTCCCTCTTACCTCTGGTGCCATATCCAACCATATACCAAGGTCAACTAAATCTTTCCTCGCAATCAAGCTATCCTTAGTGTTCCCGGAAAGGTTTAAAAGCGCCCCAATTAGACTCTCACAAACGTTCTTTTCGATATGTATGACATCAAAACAATGGAGAACATCCAAATCTTCTCAGTACGGAAAATCGAAGAAAATTGACCATTTTTTCCACGGTCCGTCTACAGCCCACCAACCTTTGATAACTTCTTACCTAGAAAAACATTCAATTTCTTCACCTTGCTTTGAATAGCTACACCGGTCAAAGGTTTGGGTGCCTTTCTCCTCTCCTTCCCACCAACGAATGCAACCGCATTCTCCTGTAACTTGTAACCTAAAGGTAGGAATTTACGGTGACCAAATAAACAGTATTTCACCCATTCATCAACTGATGGTAATCTGTCTTATCCTCAAAAACTGGGCAAGCCTTGTGATCCTTGACCACATACCCGAAAAGGTTACTATATGCTGGGAAATCATTTATGGTAAAAAAAAAGCATCGCCCTCAATGTAAACTCTTCACCTACAACAATCAAACATTATGGCGCCTTTCGACCAAAGCACCTTCAAATCTTCTATCAAAGGGGAAAGATAAGTATCTATGTCATTTCAAGGTTGTTTCTAGCCTAAAATCATGATGTGCATCAACACATATTTTCTCTTCATGCACAAGTACGGGGGAAGATTGTAAATAGCAAGCATAACCGACCACGAACTGTGTTTCGAGAACGTATTCCCAAATGGGTTCATACCATCAGTACACAAAGCAAATATCAAATTCCTAGGTTTGGATGCAAAGTGTGGATACATCCTGTCAAATTTCTTCCACTGGTCCTCGTCTGCCAGGTGTCGAATTATATCGTCATTTTACAACCTCCCCTATCAACACACCACATCAAGTTCTTTGCATCCTTTCCATTCTTAAACAACCTTCTCAGCCTCAGAATAATGGGAAGATACCACATACATTTGGCGGGCACCCGCTTCCTCACAGCACAACATGCTCTCCACCGACAGCCACATTTCTCTTCTTCTTATAATGCGACACATTTTATACTGGACAAAAAATATTTTCCTTAAGTTCACCCCTATATAGAACACAATCATTCGGACAAGAATGTATCTTTTCATACTCCAATCCCATTGGACACAGATTTCTTTTAGCATCATAAAGGTTATCAGGAACCCCGTTACCGGGTGGAAGCTTTTCATTAAAAAACTTAAGAAATTTATTGATGTATCACTCAATGACCCTACACATTTCAAATTAAACAACTCCATCAAACACGACATGATCATGTCTTTCTTCTTGCAATTGGGATACAGTGGTGTATCCTTCTCACCAAGGAAGTTAGCCAAAACCCCGGGTCTCCCTCTAAACTCATTATCAACATCCTCACACTAGTCATCCAACTTAGCATCCCAAAAAACTCTCCCTCATTACTAACTCCCACATTTGGTGGTAATTTTTTCCCATGAAAGGTCCACGCAACATAATCATTCGCAAACCCCCGGCTATAGAAATGGAGTTTCAGGGCATCCTTCTTTTCAGTACGAATTCGATTTCCAAAATCACGACAGGGACATAATATTCGCTTCTCTTGACTAAAAGCATGCTCCAAGAACTCATCCACGAACATAATATAATCATCGCTCACCCTACTAAGGTTGGAATACACATGCTTACGCCTCTCTATGACACGATACAACTCTACATATCAATAAGTGTCCAAAAATCAAACTTCCACACATTTAATACAATATAATTTTTCATTATGACTTTCTAATCATGCAACATCATAAAGGCACAATATACACCAACATTACAATTGCAACATTCTTAACACTTCCAACACTATAGGAATCCAAATCCATAGCCTTATAACTACAACAAACTTAAGAACAAATCACAAACTAATATCTACAATTCTACCTCAATCACCATCATATGATCAAACACAAAATGTAAATATCTCTACTAACAAAATAAAATACATGAAATCCTTAATATCCATAAATGTAAATAAAAAAAGGTACCTTCAAGTTTCTTCATTGTGGAGAATTGAATGCCTTCATTAACCCAAAAATACCATTAATGAATCTCTAATTCCAAAAATCCTATTTTTAACAAGCAAAAAAAGGGGGTAGGTGAGCATTTAATGCTATTTTCCACACCGGTATTTAGACTTTACCGGTGCAGTTGAAGCATTTTACACCGATAAAATTCTTTACCGGTGTAGATTTTCAGCCAAAAGGAGCATATTTTCCTATCCTGCACCAGTACAATCACAATACTGGTGCGAAAACTAATCGTTTTGGCATAAAAATTCAAGAATAAGAATGATTTTTGCATTGGTATTAAGAAAATACCGGTGCGTGATCAATTCCTACACCAATTCTAATTGTAACCGGTGTACAAATGCAAAAGTTTCCCGCTTTTTTAAAATTTCTGCACTGGTAATTTCCCATTACCGGCTTAAAAATTTTACCTCTTCGCGCCAAATTAATAAAAAGGGAAAAAAGGTACACACCGGTAATCCTGTACCGGTGCACATGTTAGCAATTACACCGGTACAAATACCTATTCGAACAATACCAGTGCACTATATTTGACATTGGTACACCGGTAGAACCAACACCGGTGTGAAAATAGGTGAACTTTACACCGGTTGACAGGATACCAGTGCGTATGTACTTATTTGCACCGGTACTGATGTTAACATGATAATACCGGTGCAATTGGTTACATACGCACCGGTATACCTGTACTCATGAATTTATATCGGTGCATATGTACCTGGTTTCCAGTAGTGTTAGTAATTATTTTTAACTATGGATGTTTATTTAGTCACTGAGTGGATGGATTAAAGTTTCATCAATGTTTTTCTTATTAACTAAAACAAAATAAAAACCTTTCTCTAATGTAGATAGAAACAAAAAAATAGAAACTAATTCTTCTTTTTTATTTTCTTGGTAACCTTTTTAGCCATTCTCCGTTTACGACTCACCTTACCACGCACATAAACCCAAACACCCTTATCATGATCATGACGGGCAATGGAATAATTCATGATTTAGTCGTCCTCCACAAGCAGTATAGCATTATCTGATCCAACACCCGTTAAATTGTGACCGAATCCAATTATTTCTTCAGCTTCATAATCTTCAATAAATGCGCATTTTCCTTCCACAAAAATCTCCCACCAGGGATCAAAAGGATCTCTTACATAAAAAACCCGGTGCACTCGTGATGCCAAAATGAATGGATCTTCTCGCCAACCGATTGGACTCCTATCGACAAGAGTGAAACCAAAATCCTCGGACCGCTGTCCACCGTTGAAATCAACCCACAAACATTTAAAAACTGTGACTCACATATTCATATAATAAAGCTCCCATATAAAAGAGATTGTTCCAAAGTAACACCGATGTGCGTACATATGATTATTACCACTTCTATTATCAATATGCAAAACTTCAGCACCAGAGAAACTATATTATTTTGTGACACGCCCTTATTATCCACTCATTTTGTGGCATAAGTAAAACCATTGATGTAATAGCCTCCATAAGAAAGTATGGTACCAAGTGGTCTACGAGCTGACCATTTAACTGTCATTGGATGATCCCCCACAGATACATGATCAAGCAACTACGAATCAAAAGTCTTGCTATGTAATTGTAGAACTTTTGCTTCATTGAAGTTATGGTAAGCCATTCTGATTGCATCCATGTGAACCTCTATATATGGGACAACGTCTTCATGATTGCGAAGGACATATAGATGTGCAGTATATAAATCTTGAGCACTCAAACTAAAAATTTTACCCTGTCGAACCTAATGACCTTCCAACTATTCCTCATGCTAATGTAATGGAATCCCAATAGAATCAATCTCCTTGATGTAATCAGTAAAAAACTCTATGGCCTACTTCGCCACATAACATTGAACAATATTTGCATCTGGCATGTACAGATTCTTCACAAAATGCTTGAACATTTTCATGTACCTCTTAAATGGATACATCCACCTAAGGAACACCGAAAATCAAAGCTTTATCTGACGAACAAGATGAACACACAAGTAGACCATTATGTCAAATAATGAGGGGGAAACACATATCTATGTGACATAACACTTCGACGATCATTGTCTGCAAATGGTCCAACTTCGATACACTAATGTTTTTGCTACAAATTGAATTGAAAAACAAACATAGCTTCGTAATGCACAATCTTACATTGGTTGGCAATGATGCTTGAGTTGCAATAACATTCAATTCCTGCATAATATTGTGACAATCATGAGACTTCAACCCAGTCAACCTCAACCCTTCCACTGAAACACATGAACTAATGTTTGACGAATATGCAGCTGGAACCTTAGCATTACTAAGGGTCTCACAATATGATTTCTTCTCCAATATATTGAGGCACAGTATAGCAAGCAGGCGGCAAGTAACAATTGTCACCAGAAGTCACTGGCCCCAAGTTCTTCTTAATACCCATCTCTAAATCTAACCTAGCCTTAAGTCCACCCTTTGTTTTCCCAGGGGTATTCAACAATGTCCCAATTAAAGAATCACATACATTCTTGCATGACATCAAGACAATGTCTAACATCTAAATACTCTGATTAAGGCAATCTAAAGAAAATGGAGCATTTCTTCCAACTCCTATCCACCGGCACTTCACACTTCTTCTTCCCAAAGTCGTTGGGAAAATTCTTCACAGTTTCAGATACCTAAGTTCCTGTTCGTGCAACTAGTGCTTCTCTACCCTCGACCTCCCCATTGAACCATTTCTTGGCCAATCACGATGAATGATCCTCCAGAAGAAACCTACAATGACCTTGGTATACAGTTTTACAACCATGCTTCAATTGGTGGTAAACAGTCTCCTTTTCCCACACGGGACAATTATAGTGACCTTTAAATGAGTAGCTGGAAAAATTACCATATGCAGAAAAATAATTAACGGTGAAAAATATCATGGCTTTCAATAAAAGTAATCTTTAACACTTGCGCCATATGTCCAAACACCCTTATTGAATGGGGTCAAAAAATTATAATAGTCATTGCTTGGTTGCTTAGGACAGAAAATCATAACAGTTAACAACACATACTTACGTTTCATTGTTAGCCATGAAGGAAGATTGTAGATAACCAACATAACAGGTCAAGAACTATGTGTACTACTCATATTGCCAAATGGATTCATTCCATTGGTGCATAGGCCAAACCTCAAATGCTAGGGTTCTTCACCAAACTCAAGAAAAAGGGCATAACTTTTTTTCCATTGTTCACCATCTGATGTATGTCTAATGACATCATCATCCAGTCGATCCCTCTCTACATGCCAACGCATCAATTTCGCATCTTCCTTACACACAAACAACTTCTGCAACCGTGGAACAATAGGGAGGTACCACATCACTTCTGCTGGTGTCTTTTTCTTTGTTTTAGTTACCACTCCCGCACCCACCGGAATTGCACCCCTCTTCAATTTGTAGCGAGACTCACCACATACCCGACATGTTTCTTAATTTTCATCATCTTTCCCCTGGTACAACATACAATCGTTCAGGCAAGCGTGAATCTTTTTCAAATCCAGTCCCATTAGAGAAAGAATTTTTTTTCCACGTACAACCTATCCGGCATCATGTTACCCAAGGGGAACAAATACCTAAAAAATTTTAGAGTTTCATTCATTGACTTAAATTTGGCTTTCAAATTCATTATCCTCAAAATCACACTACATACCGGATGTTTTAAACCATCGTACAATCGCATTTGTTTGTCATCAATTTAAGATTGTAATACTTCGGGTTTATCTTTGAACTCTCTTGCAATATCCTCAACCATTTCATCAATTTCTTCATTCCCATCTAATTCATCTTCCACATTCATTTTACTCGAATCCATCGTCCGAACCGTTTCTCCAATCTCCCTATGTCACACTCAACTAGTGTAGCTATTTTGAAACACTTTCATTATGAGATGTGCTCGCAATTTCTTCCTCCCTACGTACACATCGGTTTTTACAATCTTTACATGGACATCGGGCTTGCACAACACCATTTTAGAAGCATTCTAAAATGCAAACGTGACAAATGTTTCGATCATTGACATGTAATCGGGTGATTGTCTAAGATCATTACCAATAAGTTCATTGCGATCCATTATCATGCAAGTCATTACAATGCAACCCATTGATATCATTATGTCATTAATCATAACCCACCCTTATTTAATCTAAATACAAACCTTAAATCCCAATTTTAATATATAAAACAATAATTTCACGATAATTTCCACCGACATAATTATAAACAATTCTTACATTCTTCAATGGAAATTGATGCACTTCGATGTATATATTGCCTTTACTTCTTCATCAATGAATTGTAAGAGGGAGAAAAACTCTAAAAATGTTTTTGTTTTCTGAGTTCAAATAAATGCCCATTTTTTTTATATAAACGACGGGTTCCAAGCTCGGAACCCACCTTCAGAAAAAACATTATTCCTACAAGACTTTTATGAGCTTGGAAACCTACCCCCGATCAAATTTTGAGTTCAGAATGGCGATCGTCTCTTTTATAAACGCAGGATCGATCCTCTTCCGGACTTGGAAGAGTTATCGCCCCCCTGTTACAAACTTGGAATCAACCTTTTTTAAAGGAGGTTAGGCAGTTATTTGAAAACTGCCTTAACATAGAAAATAACCACCTTTAAAACGTGATTGTTGGTCCTGACTAAGGGTTCCGAGTTCGAAACCACTTGACCAAGTCGGTTCTAAATTTTTTCCGACCAAAACTGCCTTTCATAGGATTGCCTCCACTAGTGTAAGTTATTTTTACTGTAAGTTTAAGTTACCCCATGTTTTAAAAGTTATATCCTAGAAAAAAGCTCAAAATGGGAGTTTGACACCTTCACAGTCTCTAGAACATCCCCAATATGGAACCAGTGTACCCAGAAGTTTGGAGTTGTATAGAGGGCGTATTATGGGCATCCCCATCATGTCCCCATCCCAGAGATGTTCCTGGTACAGGTTCTTCCCACTGAGAGACATCCCTGTGCTGCCCAGTGTATATGTACCCATCTCATTTTGATTGATCTTTACATGTTATACATGCACTGAATGATCTTCACGCCATGCTTGAACTAATATTCTAGAGCCGGTAAATGGATACAGAAGAACTACCGAAGGAAATGAACAAGAATAGAGAAAGTTAAATTATATGAATTATTGAATGAATTTAGAAAAAACAAAAGTGAAATGGAATGATAAAAAGAGTTGATTGTGATATCATTACTGGAGGACCCTACATAGGAACCAATTTTTAGTGGTCTAGCACAAATTATTAAGGTCCTGAAAATATCAGTATCTATGTATAAGGGTGTTAGTTTGTCTCTTTTTGGGCATCGGTTTTTAGAAATTGTGCTAGTTAAATTTCTATATCGGTTAGATTCACTAGTTCAAACCAATGCGCAACATGATAAGAGTTGGAGCCGAAACTGCCCCTCCGGCCAAACACCACTATTCTATTTTTGGGTCAAAGGCTATATCACATTTTCTACTGGGCTAAAGCCCAACAACCTAGAGGAAGATCTCTGAATCCGAAAATACATTTAGATTACACCCCCGTCCAAGTACAATATGGTTTACTAATATATTCTAACTTCGTTATGGTAAGAAAACCATTCAAATAAGGAAAGTAAAAAACTTATCCTAATGTGATTGGAGAATCTCTAGGGGATAAATCCCTATAAGTACTGAGGTATTCCTTTGTTCTATTCATTAAGTTCTCGATACTTAGATTAACACTTTTGATTTGACTTTTCCATCAGAGTTTCTTCTCCTAGAACCTCGGGGAGTTTGTTTTTCCATATCAGAGTATTGAAAATAGGTTTAACTATCACGATCATAGTTAAACATGCATTAATTGGCATCCTAATGTGACCCAATTGTCAACAATCGAGAACCTTGTTCAATGACACCCACAAACAGAGTTTTTCATGACAGACCATGCCAACATCGGGAGATATATTGCTGGCTATAAGCACATCAACGATAGTTGTAGAAGCATTGACTCAATCCATACCAGAAGCTGTGGTAGGAAAAACTACTCGCAGAGGGTTACTTTCATCGAGAAGGAGTACCTTTGGTTCGAACTGTCGAAGTTCAATGACTCCCGTCAAGCTTGATGTGACCCTCTCCCAATGGTATACCGGTAGAGAATCATGTTAGGAGGAATCACACTCGACCGCCACAAAACCCGCAGGTAAATATTGTCAACCGCCTAACGGATACCTTCACGGAAGTAGGGATCCATCCTGACAACACCATAACCACCAAAATGCATGATCTCCTGCCCCAACATTCATTATGATCGCACACTAGAAGGCTTCTGTACTACTGCAGATGACGGTATCTCATCCATACCCACTTTATGAGCCTATGGGTTTGGTCATGACATCACCGACTGCGTCAGCGTTCCATTTAGGTGGAGTCCACCTGTCACAACAAGAGCCTCATAGAGTAATAGTGGCCAATCCTTGGATCGTTCCTCAAGCATACAACATATGGTCGACACCTCCTCCTCATGAACATCAAAGACCCAATTCCTTTGTTGAGATGATCCTCCAACCTATAATGTTGATCGCACCAATCCCTCAAGCTAATCCCATTGGGACTCAAACACCAATAAGTGCTACTCATGTTTACCCCCATGAACTCTTCTAGGGATCGCATAAACCGGTAGATAACAGAAAGCTCATTGTTGTCGATCGAGATCTTGAGCGTATGGTCGGGAAGGTTGGACAAGAAGCTACCAAGCAACGTCCCACCTATAATGGGGGAGCCGACCCCGGGAAAATCTTGATGACCTACCTGGTCATGAAATTACAAAGCATTCCTCCAAATAACAAATGCAAACTAGTAGGATCTTATCTCAGAGGGAAGGCCTTGCAGTGATTCAAGTCTATACCAAGAGGGAAATTTTTGACTTTCATGCTTTCAGTTGGAGCTTATTGAATCATTTTTATCAACTACGGAAGTTCATCAAGACCATGAGAAATCTGCTTATTCTGCTGCAGAATGTTAATGAGCCGACTATAAGCTTTTATACGCATTGCTTAGAAGAGATTTTGGAGGTCGTGGATCAGATAGATGCAATGGTTATCTCAAGATACATATGTGGTATAACTGATACCAAATTGTATTAAAAACTTGTGGCCATTCACCGAGAAACTATCCAGTTGCTCCAAGGCATCGAGGAGGGATATAAAAAGGCGGAAGAAGAAACTAAATGAAAGAGAGCGGAGAACAAGAATGACTTGAGAGATAGAAAAGACCATATGCCCGCATCGAAGTCTCACACAGGGGATATAAGCCACTACCTCACTAAAGGGAACACATCTTGTCTGTTAATCGACACCTGCTTTAACCTCCAACGCCGATACCTAGAGACCCTAGCTAAAGGGCCTCAGATAATTATTGCGACATTCACATGGGCAAAGGGCACCACACAAACTACTATTTTCAACCTAAGGGCAAGGTTAAAAGATTCATTAGTTGCTAATTGCTCCAAGATTATATCCTCTCCTGGCCTCACGAGCTTAGAATGATTAGAAAAGGGCCAGACTCAAGAGAAAAATCAAAGTTAAAGACCCCAAGGCAATGATAGGATGAAGGAATCAATGCAAAGTCACTTGGTCATAAATCTAATGAATGAGATGATCGGAATCCATAAGATCACAAACAAATACATGCATTGAACGAGGGACCTAATGCAACTCAAGTACAAAATTTACAAGATGGACGAAACCATCATCTTTTCTAGAGCTGACATAGTACCTACCCACACCCTGCACTTCGATCATATGGTAATATCAACAAACATTAGGGATACCCTGGTGAAAAAGAGTCTTCATTGATAGTGGGAGCATGGTGGAGGCCATGTTTGCAACCTGATTTAATCGTCTAGGAATGAGTAAATTTTTTTAAAAAAGTTCTGTTTCACTATTATTAGGACACACAGGTAGTGCAGAGTTTCCAATTGGGGTCATTTCGTTTCCTATAACAATTGGCAAATGGAAGAAGTACAACACTATCGATGGCAAGTTTGCCACTGTAGACGCTCATTCAGCTTTCAACATAATCATGGGTTGACTGTGAATGATCCAAGTTAAAGACATCTCGTCACCACATCATTTCATCCATTGGAGAATGGTATCGCCTCTATAAGGAGAGATCAAACAATTGCTGAACGTTGTATCATAATAGCTTGCAAGGAGCTTAACAAGACAAGGAAAGCTTGTACAATCCACAAGGAGGCTACCGAAGCTTCACCCACTTATGTGGAAAAGATGCTTTTCAAATCATCGAGAACACTGGAAATCAGTAAAGCTTGGTCATCCTAGATGAAGCAACCATTACAATTTCTACCTGATGAATATTTCGATGTCTCTCATGGTAGGTAGTTGACTTAAAAAGGGTCCAAACAAATTTGGTTGTCCACCACCTCAATATTGAATCCATGATCAAGCCCATTAAACAAAAGAGAAGAATATTCACTTCCGAAAGTGGGGAAACAATCAAAGAAGAAATATCAAAACTAATTAAAGAGGATGTAATTGGGGAAGTAGTCTACCCAGAGTGGTTAGTCAACCAAGTCATGGTTCAAAAGCATGATGGAGGATGAAGAAAATGCATCAACCTAACTAACATGAAGAAATGTTTCTCAAACGATAGCCACCCACTCCATCCGATCGATCAGCTTGTCAAAGCTATAAGTGGATACCAGACACAAGGACATTTTTTTATGAGAAGATGCCATTTGGGCTCAAGAATCCAAGAGTTGTATACCAGCACTTAGTGGATGAAATATTCAGGGAGTGGTCAATAGGAACATTCAGATATACGTGGATGACATGGTTGCCGAGAAAAAAAGTTATACAGACTTCTTCGACGATGATGTGCTTCATTATGCGTGTGTTAACAGATGCATCAGCGTAGTTATTGGCTTGTTTTTAATGTTTGGTAGCTAGTATTAGTTGAGTTTACATAACAAAGGGTTTAGATGACCATGTTTGGTTTTCTTGTCTAAATCCTGCCTTTTGTAGACTTAATTGGTACTAATGGACACCTCATATCTATAGACACCTAGATCTTCCCTTGTGATCATCATTATTAGGTCGCTCGTGGGTACTTTTCGTCACATTTTGTATTAAAGCCCGTTCACAAGGATGGTATAAGATATTGAAGGCCATTCATATTGGAAAGGTAGCAGAGGAAGGCCACAGACATTATATCGTGGTAGAAGAAGGATGTAGCCAAAGATAGGTGACATTGAAGTCAAAATGGTCATGGAAGAAATAGAGAATCGTGGTCTGAGAGTTGCACCAAGACCTGGGAACAATCCAAGAAGAATCAGCCTTCGAGGTTGGTTCCATTGGATTTGTCTCAAGAATTCTCAAAATGGACTAACTGTTCATCCATAGTGGACCAAAGAAGTTCAGTCGGGCAAATCATCAACGGGTTGGCGAGGACCGCTCATGGCCAGCATCAAACAAGACACCATAAGGCCCGTGCCAAAAACTAGCATAGACTGCGCCAACTCCTATAGGCCACGTGCTCAAGTGCTCATTTTCACTCTAAAATGGTAAAATATAGGTACGGACCACCCCGTTTTACACGGCCCGTGCTGTTCCAAGGGCAAAATGTCAAGTCCAGCCGGCGGGATGTGAAGAATTGAGTGGCCCATGCCAAAAGACTGTCCAAAGCAAGGATTTTGATGATGGCCCATGCCGAACGACACGAACCGCAGATCAAAAGTGTAAAAATGACTCTCCTGATGATGGGTCATGCCAGACGATGCAGACTGCGCCCAGCACGATCCACGCCCCGTGCTAGCAATGCAAAATAGCCTACGCCAGATCCCGCATGCCGCGGAGGCGATGAAAATGGCCTGAGCAAAATGCCACCCCCCGCACTAGCATGAGGCCACGACACTGGTATGGACTGCGCCATCCGCGGTGGTCCGTGCCAGTGGCAGCTGACTAGGGTTTAAACCTATTTGGGCCTAGTTTTAGGCCCAATCTCTTACTACTATATATACGAGCCTTTATTGTTTTAGAAACCTAAGTAGGCATAATGTATATTTTTTACTCTCTCTGTCTCTCAGTTGGTAGAAGGAAGAAAAGAGTTCTCTCTCTCTAGATTCTTCTTCTCTTTTCCTGCTCTTTTTCTTCTCTTTTCTTCATCTTATTTTCTTAGATCAATGGCATATAACTCAATATTTTCCTTGGATCTATTTTCTAGGGAGTAGTTTTATAGCTTGGGGATAAATTTGTATTCTTATGTTGATTATTGTTTTTGTGAGATTAATTAGATCTTCCTAATTCTATGTGCTTGTGATATTATAATGGTTTTTTCTTGAATATTTATAATTGTATGAAATATACACTCCATTGCCACAAACTCTAGTCTACATTCATGTTAGTGAAAATATTGATACCCCCCGGGGAAGAGAAACCTGGATGTGATAAGGATAACGGGGTTTAGGTCCCCGTGGGTTTGTGCACGTAGGTCTTTTCTAAGTTTTTGCCATTACGATGATAGTACACTAGTCTTAGCTGGAAAGTTGGTCTGAAGGGTTACAGGTAGAGATAGTGTATGGTAGCAAGCTAGGGTTGTAAGAGGTCCCAGTGTCATCGATAAGGTGCCTACATCCCTTTGCCTCTTTAGAGGCCTAGGGGGTAGAGCATCCATGGTGTAGTGCCCAGGACATAATCGTATGGGGGAGAAACAGATCTGCGCAATGTTAGACCATTGTTTCACTCCTCTAATTACGGAGATGGTGCCAATGGAAGATTGCAAGAGCACCCTACGTGAAAGTTATGGGGAAATGCTAACCATCGACCACACCACGTGTTGTGAGCACTAGATTAGGTTGTTGAAGTCTAGAATGTGATTAAATCAAGGATCAGAACATTTAATCAACCATGTTACGCAAATATTCCTCAAGTGTCTAGCTATATAGTTTACTTGTTTTTTATCTTTCATGTTAGTAGTTGTTAGTTGAAAAACCAACACCCCCCATTTTACTATACTAGTTATTCCAAGCAACACGACGGATTGACGACACCTTCGTGGTTGTGTTTAATTGAATATTAGGCCCTAGCATCTCTGTGGACATACTCGCGCTTGCCACTAACTACCCTATAGGTAGCTTAGTTTTGAATTTGGTGCATAACTATAAATTTATCTTTGACCTTATGAAAAACCTCTGCTCGGGTTAATTAGCTACAATTAATGACCCCGAGTGGAGGTGGGTAAAATTTTGGCCCCGCTACTGGGGATGTTAGTTTAAAAGTTTAATTGTCAATTTGCATAACACATTAGTTGAGTAGCTATTATTGTTCTTTTGTTTGTTGTTATCTGGAGTAGGTATTTCTTGAGTTCTTGGTGCAAACCGAGGACCCTTGCACTATGATTCCAAATTTTGTGTGTTTTATTTGTTTGTGTTTAATTGAAAAAAGGGTGGGAAAGTAATCAACGGATGACACTTTGTAGTGTGTGTCATTATGATTATCCTACAGAGTGTTGTCCAAGGTTGAGTGACTTTGGGAGAGGAGAGGCTTAACAAGTGAGATTTTGTAGGATATGTCATTGCGACCACCCTATGGAGTCTTTCTCATTAGTGTTAATCGTTGATTAGGAAGTCAAGTAAGAGTTAATTGTTGATTAGTTAAATCCAACTTAGTTATTAATGTTCACATATATACTAAATCAAGTAAGGATTGGCATTTTATTAGCTAAAGTCAACTTTGTTATTACTATTTGTACATAGAAAGTCAAATAAGGTTGAGCATTGATTAGTTAAAGTCAAACATTTTTATTCATATTTATATATACTAATTAAAATTGGAATTGACCGTGATTAGTTAAAGTTAACTTAGTTATTATTGTTTATATATACAAAGTCAAGTAAGGGTTGACCGTTGTTTAGTTAAAGTGAAGCATCTATATTCTTATTTATACATACTATGTTAAGTAAGAGGCGACCATTGATTAGTCAAAGTAACGTAGTTATTAGTGTTTACATTTAGAAAGTCAAATAAGGGTTAACCGGTGATTAGTTAAAATCAAAGATTTCTATTTGTATTTATATATACTAAGTCAATTAAGGGTTGGACATTAATTATTTGATGTAAAATATTTTTATTTGTATTTATATATATTAGGTAAATAAATGTTGATCATTGATTAATTTAAGTCAACTTAGTTATTAGTTAAAGTCAACAAAAGAAGTGAACGATTTTGAAAGTTAAGAAAATAAGAATTTAGCTTAGAGCAGATGCGCCAAACCTATGAAATTTCTGGCAACAATTTTTGAAATTTTTAGCAAATTGTTTGAAATTTTTGGCGGGAAGATTGAATTTTAAAATTTTTTAGCACCGAATTTTGAAAACCGATGCTATTTTTTCCAAAACCGATGCTATTTTTTCCAACACCGATTTTATTATCCCGGTGTTAAATTAACATAAATTTTATGAAATTAACACCAAAATTTTAAAAAATGGTGTTAAATTAACATTGGTTAAAAATTTAACACCGGTTTTAAAAAATAGTTGTATTTTTTCAGTGGTTTTCGAAAAACCGATGTAAAAATCAAACTAACCGTTTCCCATACATTTGGGTTACTCGTTTTCAAAAACCAGTGTTTAAAAATTGTTGCTAGAAGGGGGTCTCTGTGGTAGTGAGGCCTGGAAGATTAAAATTCAAGCACCAAAGTACATAATACACAATTAAACCCTATACGAGAAGGGAAGTTTGATTCCCCTTTTATGATGCATAACACCAAAAAAAGAGAAATAGCTCATTCAGGAGGTTCATCATGAAGTTTGCTAGACCCCACCAGAGAGCTAGGTCTATCCAAAAAAAATCACTAAGAGATCGATACTTCTGGCTACTGATGTTCGAAAATTTATGTGAAGTTGAGATGAACCTGCATTCTCCGTCAGAAGCATGGCCCTGTGATCTGGGTTCTCCAGAAGAGAAAATGGCAATCCATGGTTCTTGGCTATTTGAGAAGTGGGGAATCAACCTGGTAAGCCCATTCCAAGAAGTTGTCGGGTGAGTTTAGTGTATGACTATAACCATCACCTGCTTTACCAAATTAGTAGAAGTAGACACAATGACCAACTTAAGAGGTACAAATTGGTTCAATTTTTTTTAGATAAATGTAATATGAAAATGTGGGAAACCTAGAGCTTTCATCACAGATAATGTGAAGTAGTTTTCCCACAACCCCTTTAACTAGTGGTGAGAAAACTTTGATATCTACCAAAAACTTACTTCGGTGTACTGTGTAATACCCTCAAGCCAATAGCAAGGTAGAAATCACCAACTAGATGCATAAGGGCTCGGTTGGTGGGGCTGAAAGAAACAAGCTATACAAAGTACCCAATGATCTTTGGTTATATCGAAAGGTGGAGAGAGTGGCTACCGGAGAAACTTCATTCATCATGGTCTACAGATGGTTAGCAGTAATACTCAATAAAGTAGGCTTACCTAGCTTTCACATGACTAAACCAAAATAATGTAAAAGTAATGAAGAAGTCTACACAGACCTAGATCTAGTGGATGAGAAGAGGGAAAAGTCTATGTTGCACCAGTATCAAGTAAAAAATAACATGAAAAAGTACAACGATTGGATGGTATGAACAACTCAATTCAGTTCGGTTAAATTGGGCTTGATAAGAAATAAAAAGAGTCAATGGGAAAAAGAATGAAATTGGCACCCAATAAGGATGGTACCTATAATGTTGCTGATGCAATCAGCAGAGTAAGCCACATGCTTAACGATAACAAGACTTGGTAGGATGAGTTTGTTGAGTAGGTAAAAGTAATGAAGAATGGTGAACAAACTCTTGATGGTAATTAAATTGGAGAATGGTACACAGTACACCGTGCCTGGCATTTGATAAATATTCAATTTGATAAATGAATTGAATAGGTGAACTTTACTTGTTAAGCCTCTCACATGGCATCATTGATCAACCCATTGATCAACTCATAAATGAATACCTAGGTTCCCGTGAATACAACGTGTCCATTAACTTCAATTAACCCTACAAAACTTGAGAATCAGAAAAGAAAATCAACAATGGTCGTCTAAACCCTTTGTCATGTAAACCTAACTAAAACTAGCAATCAGCCAAGTAAAACATGATAATTTTTGTGTCCAATGCATTGGTTAATGCATGCAATACGCTGCACATCATTCATGGTCAACGTAGTTCCTAGAATCAAGACGGAAAACACAGGTTCTTCGAGAACCTGCAATGAAGGTCCAAGGGGTGTTCCCTGGGAGAAAGCTCTAATGCCCAAGTTAGGGTTTTTTTTTACTTTTTAGTTAGTTCTTGTGTCAAAATTTATTTACTTGACTTGTATCCTATACCTTAATTTATAGATGTTGGATGTGTAATTGCGGGCCACGTAGTTCCCCCCTCTTTCCTTGATAGTGGTTTAGCAGAGGGTGTTTGTGGTGAGTGATTCTTCCACTGTTTTGAGTGATTTATTTGCATGCTCAACAAATCAATTCGCCCCTACAAGATGCTTGTATTTATGCTACACTTCACCTGAGTGGGTCGATATATATATCATAACTCCTCAAGCCACGAAGTCATGGTTAGCGTAGCGAAAAGAGTCTTTTTCTCAGGTTGAGTGAAGTGAGTACATAAGCGAGGCTCAGAGAGTGAGCATACAAAAAAATCTCAATTTGATAAGAAATTTTTTGTAGAAAAAATGGATTTAGTGGTTAAAGAAATTTGGAAAGATGTAATTGTTTTCCTGTAACTTTGTGTAGAAAAAATGGATTTACTAGTTAAAGAAATTTGGAAAGATGTAATTGTTTTCCCGTAACTTTGGGTGGTGTTTACTATTGGACCAAAAATGGATGAAAATTTTCGATTATAAATTGACCGATAATGGAAGTATTAATTCCTAGGCGCTGATTCAAACAATGTATTAACGGTCCTTTATGAACTTTTTGTTTAGTGGGTCTATTTTGTGACTCTTACTTTCCTCTTGAATTTCCAGAGAATGGAAGAATTATAGAGTGAGTATGCAGTGTAAAAGATAAGTTATCCTTTGAAAGGTTGTGTATTTATGAAGTATGGTGGATGAAGGTAAATGTGGTAGTATAGTAATTACCTTTAGTGACAGAGTTGCATTGAGGGAGCATCTTTCATTTCTGGATGATTGTGAGGTTTGGATACCTTGTGCTTGTGATAAGGTGTGGGACCCTCCATCCAGGTTTTTTACTATGTATGATCATCATCTTTTTTATAGCTTAACCATCCCCGTCCTAGATTACATTGTGGGTGTGTGGGAGGCTTATGGATATACTCTTTCCTAGCTGCATCATCGAGAGGGATGTGGTGGCCATAATTGTAGGCTTTAGACTTTTGTGATATAAAGACAATAAGGGGTTTTTGATGGAGTTTTATTCTACATTTTATTACCAATGAAGTGTGAATATAGTTGCTTTTTTGGTAGCTTTCTACCTTGTGCTATCAAGGGCTATTATTGTGTAAGGTATTCCTAGTGATTGTGGTATTTGGAAGGATAAGTTCTTTTATGTTAAGTGTGGTGGTGATGGAAAAAAGTCTTCGATGAATGACAAGGTGCATGTAGATAGGGAGGGAAACTGGAAGAAGGAAAAAAGTTCCGTAAGGGAAATTCTTTCTTGTTGCTATATATAGAGAAACCTAGGGAAAAGCGAGGTTATATTTCAGAATATATGTAGTCCTAGCAATATGTGGGAGTTGTGTTGATGTAATTTTTTTTATAGTTATGACCCTATCAAGCACATCGGATATGGCATCCGCAGAAAAATATGTTGGCATATCTCGCAGTTAGCGTAGGGGATAATAATGGTGATTCATTGTTGGATGCATCTCACAGTCAGCGCGGGGATGATAGTGGTGATTCATTGTTAGATGCATCTTGCATACATCCACACTTGGTGTGATATGGTCATAAATACATGCCACGTGAGCAGGCTCACATGGTCCGTTAATGAGGACATATATCAAATTCATCCTACCGAGTCTTGCAATATGATTCCATCCTCCAAGACTGTGCCTGGAGGATGTATGCAAGATGCCAGCCAAGTGAGCATGCTCACATGGTCCGTTAATGAGTTCCCGGCAATACACATGGCGAGGTGTGCTTGAATATGCTGTGGAAGTTAGAGGAGATCCTCGAGGGAGATGACAATTATGGGAAGGCTTTGGTATATGAATTTCCTAATTACTACTAGGTGGTGGGTGATGTTTTGGCAAAGCTATGTGCTAAGATTTATTAGTGGGTCATCAGTTATTCTGATGTAAACTTGAGACTAAATTTTAAGAGGTGTTATTGATGTATTTTTTTATTAATTGTTTTTATTGTTGGGTGGTAATGGTGCAAATGATGGGTTGTAGAAGGGGATTTTAGTAGGGATTATATGACAGTTGTGGATTTTGGTGGGGACGGATTAGGAGGGTTTCTGCGAGTTGTTACCTTTATTTGGACCATTGTCTTCTAGGTGTGGTGTGTCCCAGCGAGAGAGTGGGATGAACTTCCACTTCTATCGCAGGTCTGCTGATTTTCAGGTGTATGCAACGCACCGGGTGGCCATCTTGTTTCGGCTGTGAGGTTTTGAATATTCCCATACAGAGAAAATCCATGGGTGATTTGCTTCCTTATGTCAATTGAGTAGGGATATTTAAATTTTTGGGCAGATCATAATTGCGAGGTGGAGGATCGAGGCTATGTTTTGATTGCTTGTTATGAATTTGGTTAGGATTGTATGAATTGTGTAGGCTTGGGCTTGGGTGGTTGGGAAGTGAGTGCATAAGTGTGCCACGTGGACAAAGTGTTTTCATATTAACTTTATTGGACTGTTCAGAAATAATTTTTTTCGTTCCCCATGGCTAAATAAGTGCTTAGTCAACTATCGAGAAATGGAAAGGGAAAAACCTTTAAAGTATTTTTATAAAGTGGGTCTAGTTTTCCTATGCTGGTAGTTACCTATAAAAAAGGTTGTTGTCTTGGTATTTTTTAGTTGTAGTTGTGTGTTGTTTTTAATCCATCTGGGTATTTGTGAAATTATTCATGAGAACGTAGTGTGTGTATGTGTGTGTTATGTGTTATTTTTTAAGTTGTGAGTGTATGTATGTTTTCAGTATCCTATGGGGTCGATGGTTTGGGATGTTAGGAATATCCATGTTATATGTTGGTGATCTCACCGGTATGGCTAATGTGATTTACATGGGTGTGTTGGGAGGCTTACCCTGGTTGTTTAGGGTACGAGCTCGAGTTATGTTCCTTGTGGGATTCTTTAGAAATACATATGCTTGTTGTAAGTGTTTGTCTTCTGGGTGTTTTTATGTTTTTAATAACTTTAGTTATCTTATGTGTGATACGGCATTTTCCTTATTGCAGGATCGAAGGGTAACAATAGCGAAGACATGAATAGGATGAAGAATAATGTAGAATTTCCATAAGCTAGGCCACTCTATGTAGGAGCTAAGGAGAACCCACACGAGGAGAGGTCTAGACTCGGGGTGTTTTAGCTCTATGGGAAAGATGGGCTACATAGTTGAGGACTCGTGAAACTAGATTGGATTAACGAGTGGATACAATGAAACAAGTATGCTGGCTAAGTTGTCATTCACCTTGCCAGCATACGTATCTAGTAGGAAGATGGTTCCCCGTCATGGGGGTAATTTTGGAAATATAGGAGGTGCAGTAGGAGAATTGGCTAGCCATTCTCCAATGACATCACCTTAGAACTATAGTAGGTGGACTAGCTTATATCTAGGGACTTACTTACCTGTTTACTTATGTGATAGGCTCGCTATTCAACATTGTCTACTACTTCCTAGGAAAGTTTTATAGGATAGAAAACCAATTTTTATGGCATTCCTTAGTTCTTTTTATGGATTTCAGTTTGATGGGAAAAATAATTATTGGTAACGCGACCAAATCTGTGTACTGTATTTTATTTTTCATTTCTAGCATCGCATCATGGGTGTCATAATTTTCACTTGTTCCCAGTAGCTGATATGGGCATGAATATATCTGATGACCCTTCATCGATAAGTAATGTTTATGTTTGGCGTTCCTAATCCTTATGATTATGTGGTCTCAAAAAGGGGGGGGGGGGGTATACTATAATTCCTTATGTTATTTATCAATTTATAAACATGCAAGATGATTTTCATATGTGAGTGCACTGTTATTGTAAGTCCAGGAGATTGTATACGAGTGTGGTTGTATTGTTGTTGTGACTTCTTTTCCTAGGCTTACTGTGCGACTTTGTTGTTTACCGGACCATGCTCACATGCCCCTCCACCCTTCACTCCGAAAGTAATAGTACTCACTTTCATTTGTGAGCATCTTCGTATGATACAGACAATGCCAGTTGTCACAGACTGTTCCATTTGAGCATTTCTGAACTCATTTTTTAAAATTCTTTTTTCTCCACTTTCTTGATCTTTTACCAGCACGTTTTATGGCTTTCATCCTTCTACTTGTCTTGAGATTGGACTTAACCTACTACCATTCTTTCAAATAGCCTTCTGTAATGAATGGTTTACAATTTTAAGCTCTCAAAACAGTATCTTGACACTCATAGAAGTAAAATCCTTTTTGACTACACATATTCCAAAAATTAGGGAAGTTAACATAGAGAACCAAACAAGATGGTATTAACTCCATGGCATGCACCCATAATCCTAAATATCCACCAACAAAAACATAATAAAATAGGTGTTAGATGCCTTAAGAAAACATGCATTTTACGTCTCATCAAATGGTTCATATCGAGGAGCAATCCTTACAGCTTCAACATTAGTAAATATTTTCATGTTGTCTACTTGCCAAAAAAAAACTATTGCCTAATAATTTTTATTTTCTATGTATTGTACTTGTTTATAATGTTTATAGCCTTATATTACATCTACACTATAGCCATATAATGTTTATTCCTTCAATCAAAATGTAAAGGTTGGAGCCAATCTATTTATAAATTGAAATTGATGTAAACCCATAAATCAGTCTAGTAATTGTTTGTAGAAGTTTTATCTGTAGAAAAAAATTGTTAATAATTTTTATTTCATCATATTTTAGGTTGTGTCGAATAATATGTGATGTTCTGTTGATGCATAATGCTACAAAATTAATTTTCGGAAGCAAGGACTGAGTATGCTTTTTACATTTATGAGTTGATATTCATAGGTTATGTTGAAGTATGTAGACTTATTACCGTGATTACAGTTGCATCTATGGATACTCTTAACCTAGTTTAATTTACTTAAACCCTAGTCCATTCTTGTATTAATGAGAATACACGATACCATTACCTAGGTAGATTACTAAAAGTGAATTTTGACTCTCATTTAATTGGTTCAAGTATGTCCAATTGGTTCAAGTATATCCATTAAAATAAATAAAATGAATATAAATGAATAAGATCTCTTCTTCTAATTGATCGAGTTATACGAGCCTATAAAACACATCTATATATTTTTTCTTCATCCTCCTGCGAGTGTATACGTGCATATTTTTTTCCTAAAGACCTTCCACTGCCAATTTTTCGAACAAGTTATGATTTAAAAATAGTATATAATAACAAATGACCGTTTTAAAATATTTAATTTGATACATTCAACACTCTTTCAAGAAATTTCATGTACATGCAATGATGATCATATGCAATTGTATGTGTCGGGGGGGGGGGGGGTTATGGTTTTTAGGCTCAAACAAAATTCCTAGAAATTGGGTGAAATGAGAGTTGCACGCTGGAACAATGTTTCGGAGGAAGGAATGTAGGAATGTTATGACAAATATAAACACTTGTGGTGATTTTTTCATTTGGAGACTGTGTTAGGGAGGAAGGAATGTGGGAATCTTATGCCAAATATAAACACTCGTGGTGATGTATGTGTCATGATGAGTGGTCGTTTTCTCAAGTATACAAAGAGCGGGAAGGATGGTTTTTGTTGCACAAATCAGGAAGGTTTTTGATGAAAGGCTTGAGACGTACGCTTGGTGCCTCATGATAAGTGTTCTGATTAGGACGGTTGAGAATAATTAGTACCTTCCTCATTGTGTGGCCATGCGGTTCAAGCTGGATCAGGGCATTCCAACCTTTATTCCTCAAGAAGCTGAATCTGGTGCAGATGCATGGAAAGATTATAAGATTATATTTTCATGCAATTATAGTTTGTATCTCTCAGCAATAAGAAATCATGCACCGTAAAACTCATTTTATTGGGTTAAAAAATTGTGCTTGTATCATGCATGTTCAGAATTTCTTTACAAAAAATGCCATTTCTTAATAAAATAGGAAATATATTGTCTCGCTACCGTATATTGCCTAGATTTTTATTTAATATATAAGAAAATTTTAAAGTATGTTTGCCAATTTCACAGATGACAAAAATCATGATTTTAGACCTCCTGCTTATATAAATTTATAAATTTGCTATATGTCAGCTCTCTCTGAAACCCACGTTGCCTTATTTTGAAAGAATCTAAGAGGCAACATTTCCAAAAAGGAGAAGTGGTGAGACACTAGATGAGATTCCTAATGTCACCAAAGGGCG
Source organism: Rubia yunnanensis (assembly GCA_037428765.1). NCBI lineage: Eukaryota > Viridiplantae > Streptophyta > Magnoliopsida > Gentianales > Rubiaceae > Rubia > Rubia yunnanensis. The sequence goes on from CM075061.1 coordinate 61,760,447, forward strand.
GAAGTCTTAGGCATATTTGTATGGGATGCACAAAATGAAAGACTACTTGTTGAGAATGTGGGTATCGAAGATGAAATTAAAGTGATTACACATTCTTTTGTTCGGAATACACATATATGAGTTACAAAATTTACCCAAAGTAGTACTGGGGAATCGATTATTGATTGATGAAAATAAATTTTTTTATAAGAAGCAATATCTGGTGGAGAGGATGTTTGGAAGTTGTGATGAATATGTAGTGAACAAGAGACGCTCGTGATAGATGATGTGACAAATATTTGTAAAAATAAAATGAAACCCAAGTCAAGTAATCCAAGTCACATGGTATGAATAGAGAATGGGGATTGAGTTATTTGGGGGGAATTAAATGAGATTAATAGGGAAAAGAAATCATCAAAATTCCAAATAAGCTCACAAAACAAGTAAAATTTACCATCTCATGGAGGTAAACAAGTTATATCATAAATGGTCACAAAATAGGCTAGTTATGAAAAATAATCACACTAGGTGATTCTGACTCCTATCATGTAAAACATGTAATTATTCAACTAATCACCAAAAAAACAGCGTAAATAGGGGTATTAATTGTGCTAAGATAGAATTAAATTTGTATCTCATCCCCCGGAATTAGATCTTTACTCGTCCTCGTGTACGAACAAGTAAATTCCAAACGTGGTTTCGAAGAAATGCTTGCACAATCAACACATTAATACTAGAACTACTCTTACCTAAAACATAAACGCTTGTAAACCCTCACATCCTAATCTAAGGAATTCCAAAGCACCAAAAGAACGAAAATCATACCATCATAAGAATTAGGTATAAACAACCAATGAAAAACGAGAAGATAGTTTACTCTACCCAAAAATAGAGATAATACTTATCCTTAATTAATCACTAGACCACAACATGAGAATAATTTAAGAAAAGCAAAAAATATCTCAACATAAAGACCAAAAAAGAAACAAAATAAAATCTACTCAACTAACTAACTAAAATAACTATCAAATAAGCGCACACTAAGTCCTCGACAAGGGAGCCGGAATTTGGCAAGGGGTTGAACGTTGGTTGAAACTCAGGACTTTGCGACCAAAGATAAGATTAATATATTGCTCCCTTACCTACTTCTAACTACTAAATAGTGGATTGCGACAAGCTAGCACTACAATAGACATCACCTAATGCCTCGGTTTTCCAGGCCTTTTTACCTCGATTTCTTGCCCTTGAAAAACTGAGGTAAATGCGGGTGAAGTAAAAAGTATACTTATTACCTCAGTTTTTCATAAAATTAATCGAGGTTAATAATCAAGAGCTAACGACCATCCTGACATCACAGCGACGTCACATCATGTGTGAGGGTTATCGACATCCCATCTATGAGCAAAGTCGCATTACAAAACATCGTATGTATTATTTGCGATGTCGTTATTAATCATAATCGATATCGCATTAGGTTGTTCAGAGTTCGCAAACAAAGATTTTTAACTGTGGTTTTGAACTACGGTAAATAACTTTTATACATAAGTTTTTTTGCAGAATGACCATATTCAATTATAAAGTGTCAAACTGATGATCGACCACTGGGTGAAGTCATGGACACCGATTTCATTTATTTGTATTTTGCAACGTCGTTACTGACCCTGACCGAAATTGCAGAATTTAGTAATCGACTTTGTAGACTATGTTTTTTAAATGTGAACTGCTGTATATCAAATATTTTTGCTTCGGATTTTTGGGAAGAATGTCCACAGTAATTAAAGATGGGATGAACGAATAGTCAGCGATGTCACAGAGGACGATTGCGTATTTGAGGTTTTTGCGATGTCGGAGACTATTTCGTGGTTTATTGTGCAATGTCGCTCTCTTCGATGTACCATCAGTAAGCCAATGAGAATTATATGCGACATTGCTTGATTTCGATCTGCTGTACGAAATTGATTATTAAAGCGTGCGACGTCGGTCCTCATAAAAATGACAGAAATAGAAATTTTCATAAATAGAATACCCGATGTTGAACGCCCTTTCAGATTGAATGTTACTACACTATGCACAAAGCATAAAGACAAGAACGAGAAGCACTACACCATCCATACACTTAGTATGTTATCAAAATTATTACAAAAGGAACTATACCATTGATACTCCATAGCTAGCAAGAGATCTATATCAAGGTGTCAAAAATACATTGGAAAGTCTCAATGGGCATATTAGAGAATGATGCTCTCACCAAAAAATCAACCTATTCCAAGTTCCTCATGTCATAGTTGGGTTAAGTAAATGCTTCAAATTCCTTACCATCATAAAGTTTTCCTGATTGTTGTGTACTTCCTCCAATTGCTTGATAGGGTATGGTTCTTTGTCCTCGTTAAAATACTACAACTAGGAGTAATGTCAAAATTGGTACATAGGTTGTACAAAGTCGTGATGTTATTGATTAGATTCAATAGGTGAGAATAATAGATACCTTTTGTAGATCTAATTGATTTCCTTCACAAGCATGACCAAATCCTTCATCAAGCACATGCAATAGTAACCACTACAAAAATGAAATCGACATTAATTCAATACAATCACATATTGATCAATAGAAACCAAACAATTGTAATGCAGTAAGTATAGTTGATTCACCACTCGTAATAAGGTGCGATATATATCAGATGGTCCTTTTGCATCGCAACATGGTCATGTTGGATCTATGCTAGACAAAGAACCCTTATCAACCCTTTCATTTTTTAAATCCATTGTACATGTAGGAGCCTATAAACATGGTTAGTCTTTCTTGATTGAAGCCAAACACAATAAGTATGTATCTGAATAAAATTAGGGTGATGCAATAATACTTACACGTAATTCAGTTGCATCACAGGAGGGGGCACATTATTGAAATGGAACAATGATACCAAATTCTCCTTCCCGATAATTGCATCATCCTTGTACCCTAAAATACTCACTTCTTTCACGTGGATTTTGTATGAACATGAGAGAGGGTGTGGTGTCACAATCGTGTGGATGTTCTTTAGGGAACCATCCTTTGTGGGATTGAATGGTGGTGGCCTCATTCTAGAGACACAAGAATTTGTTGGTTTTGGATCATCAAATGCATTGGGAAATTTTGTTAGGATACTTATAATCCTTGTCTTGATCTACATGAAATCAACCGTAAAAGTTATTTTCTAAACATTTGACTCAACTCATAAGAAATAGTATATAGATTATCAATGTTATATCTTATTTGTTGGCATGTTTCCAAAATATCTACAAACAAAGAGGCCATTCAACAAACATTGCTTCCACTATTTTAGCCTTAGGTTCTGGGATTATAAGAACAAACACATTTTCGAGGCTCTTTGTGACATTGACAACGATGTTATCATTCTCGACGGCTTATGATGATGCACTTTATTGATGTGTACACTTTACCTTCCGTCATAATGTGTCTCTCTTCATTAACACATCTGGTAAGTAGTATTCCAAATAAAGTACCCTATAAATGAAGAGTTGGTGATTAGTGTAAAATAACTTGGAACATGATTAGTTAGGTGTCTTCGTTCTTAGTCGATCAAACGCTTGAGGTGTCGTCTAGGTCGGAGATGGTGGTATGAGCCTACTATGACACTCGAAGATATCACGTGTTTATGTTTTTGGAGAAGAAGTGCAAGGTGGAGTTGAGGTTGTTGGTTTAGAACATGAAATCATTCTTTCCAAGTCAAGTGGCATTTTCCTCCCATTTGATTTTGGCGAGACATAAGCCACTAGTTGGCTCAATGTGGATTTCAATACATTAATCTCTCCTTGTTGACTAATTAATCCAATATCAACCTTAGGAGTTTGGGGTTTGACAAAGATGTCCCTAAGTGTAGCAATTATTCCAACACCTCGGACCCGACCCGAATATTCTTTCTTATTAAGCTTAACCCCTAGTATGTCCATTCCAACACCATTGAACTCACCAAACTCTTTCTTCCTTTTTAAGTCCTCATATAAATTACAAATAATAAATCTCTTCTTAATTTTACTTGAACAAATTAATTCATATCATATCATCTAAACCAGATGCAAAACTTACAATTTGTTTGGCAACAACCTCTGCATCTTTGGTATGGAACTTACCCTCCATCTTCTCACGCCCTTTGTAGCCTTTTAGCCATTTCTCAAATTGGGGAACCTAATCGGGCGTGGGATAATCCATTGAAGTTCTTGATTCCTCATCCGTCATTCCAAGCTCCACCATGTCGAACACTCTAGCTTCGAACATTTCTTCCATAATTATTATTGTAGCTAGTGCGAATCCTCCACGACTCACAGTGTGGTGCATCTTGTTCCTTCCTGCAAGTTCACCTTTTTTTCCCTTACACCCTGTAAAATCATTAGAACAAATGGTTCATAATACAAATAAATAATGTTCACGGACTCGGTAACACAATTCCCCTACTCTGGCCGACATCGAACACCCATCGGTAAGTACATCGTATTAAGCGGCATGCAAGTTTGTGATTTTGCACAAGTTGTAGGTCCAGTGCTGTGTCTAAACTAAGTGTTGATAAGACGTCAAATGCATGTATTTTCTAAGCATTGAAAATCTCTTTTGCCATCTTTTTGTTGAAAGATTGCTAGATTTTGGTAAATTTACATCATAAGGGGTTTAGATGACCATTTTTGGTTTTCATATCTAAATCCTTCATTTTGTAACCTATTTATGGTCTAATGGATTCTATAAATAGGTTATCATGAAGGCCTGTCCTTGTAGTCGTTATTAGTAAATATACTTGTGCTATCTATGTGTCTCTCGCTTGTAGGACATTGTGGTAGTTGTGTTGGGTCTCCATGTGTATTGCTATCCTCGGGGAAGTTTATGACGCCAATCTTCTAGGGTGACCCGAGGATAAGGGTTATTGTGTGGCACCGATCGCCCACCGATCGCACCGCGTGTCCATTACTCATCATTGATCTTGTTATCATATTAATTACATATTTTGTGCTATTTGTGATCATATTTACAATGCTCTCTTTAATAGTTTGTTAATTCAGTTGTTAAAGTAGTCGTAGTGTTTTTCAAAACAAAAACACCCCCCACTCGGTTACCACACACGTAGAGTGGCATCTTTTTGTGCTTTCCAACTATATTTAACACTCGATAAAACCCCATTTTCCTCATGGATGGCCCCATCTTACCACTAAATACTATTTAGTCATAATATGGGCACATAAATACTATCTTTGAGAGGCACGGAGATGGCCTTCAAAATTTTGGCGTCGTTGCCGGGGAAGAGGCGTATTTTGTTGAGTGTTAGTGTAGTTCTTTGTGTTTTTAATTCATCTTTGTGTGTTCTTGTTTGTTCATAGTTTGTGATTGTTTTGTGTTTATTGTTTTTTGGAAGGATTTATTGCCTTTGTTATTGGTTTATGGTACATGCTCGTTCTAAGAGCCGAGAACCTTTGCACTACGACCCCAAATTTTTTTATGCTTCTTTGTTTTTATTTGTTTTTCTTTGGAATGTGTATTGCTTGAGTTCTTGGTGTACTTTTACAGAGAATCCTTACACTACGATTCCAAAGTTTTGGAAAAAAAAGAAAGATCTCACCTTGAGGGAACTCATGATGAGAAGAGAGGCTCAACAAGCAAGTTTTTGTAGGATTTATCATTCCGATCATCCTATCGAGTCTTGTTATTTGTTGAGAGAGGAGCACTACGAGGATAATAGAACCATTTGTTTTCAAAACCAAGGGTATCATGAGGATTTCTATGAAGATGTTGGATGTGTTGGTTTCTAAGGTCAATGAGCTCAAGAATGAGATCCATACTATAATTCTTATTATCTGGAGTGGAGTGATAATCTGGATTCATGACATGGGAAGGCATAGGAAAACCAACACTATGAGCAATATGATTGGAGTTCATCACCTTATGCCATGTCCCAAAACCATGCTCAAGGATGAGGTTCAAGCTCGTATGAGGAGCTCATGCATGCTATAACCAACATGGTCGTTAAATTGGAAAATCGAACCACAACTAGAATTACGAACGAGGAGGACCACTCTTCCGCAAGATTCAAGAGTTTAGAGACCCAAATTAGCCAAATTTCATCATCCACGAGCCGTTTGGAAGTTCAATATTCCAAAGATACACCATCCCAAATTGAACTCAAAGATACTGTGTGTGAGGTCACCTTGAGAAATGAATTTGAGTTCCAAGGGGATGAGGAGTTGGTTATTGGAGACAAATAAGTTGAAGAAGTTGGAGTTCAAGGTGGCCAATGAAGAAATGAAGAATCGTGGTCCGATACAGTTGTCCCAACATCAGGGACGATCCAAGAAGAATGAGCCTTCAAGGTTGGTTCCATTGGATTTGTCTCCTTGAGAATCATAAAATCGACTACAAGAACTCTCAAAATGGACTCACGGTTCACTCGTTACAAAGGAAAGAAGTTCAGCCAGCCAAAGTACGGATATGCTCAAATTATATCCCATTTTTAGCACATTCAAAATTTAATTTAATTATAGATTAGAGACTTAATTGAGAAGAAACTAACATTTTATCAATTAAGGGGCTAGGATGAATTCGTATGTTTTATATCCCGATTATTGAATTTATTAAGTGTTCTAGATCTTGTTAAAGTGTTCGGGCTTGGAAGAGTTCAAGTGCCGAAGGAAAAAATAGAGTAATTAGAAGATTGGAAGAAGAAGGCCAAATTGTCTTTGGTAGAAGATTGAAAGAAGGCCAAATTTTATTTTGGTAGAAGCTAAAGTCCAGCAAGACCATTGCGGGCCGCAGCCCACATAGTGGCCCGCATCAGAAGTCAACATGCTCAGTGTCCGTCAGCAGGAGTCTTGCAGGCTGCAACCCTTATTGCATCCCACAACGGGTGTCAAAGAAGCAAGTAGTAGTTAGCATGAGTCTTACGAGCTGCAGACCACATTGCGGCCCGCAGCGAGTGTTTTTAGCCTAACTTTAAAATCTGACTTTCAACTTTTAACTTCTCTCTCTTCATTCATTTTAGCCCCATATCCAAAAATACTCCCCCAAAACCCTAGTTTGCATTTATTTTTCATCTTTAACTCTATGTTTACCATGGATTCTTTCTATTTTTTTTTACGGATTTTCATAATCTAGGCTAAACATACTCTAGGGAGCAATTGGTAAGAATTTCTAGTATGAATTTGTGAGATTCATTTTATCCTATTTTGTGCTTTGATTATCAAGTATATTTTGTGCTTTCTCGTGTGATTAATGAATGATTTACAGTAGGGTGATTAACCAGTTCACGATTCTGGGTTAGTTATTGTTAGGTTTTTGGTCAAATTCGAAAGACTTTGACTTTTGGTCAATGTTGTTATTGTTGGTCAATGCTAGGTTATAATTATGAGGGACAACTAATTATGATTTTTTATTGATGAGGTTGTTTAGACTTAAGATGAATTTGAATGGCTTTGACTAATTATCAATGTGGCTCACTAATAACGATTAACATGAAAGCCGATCCTCATAGTCATTATTAGTAGATATACTTGTGCTACCTATGGGTTTCTCTCGCTTGTAGGACATTATGGTAGTTATGTTTGGTCTCCATGTGCATTGCTATTCTCGAGGAAGCCTATGGCACCAATCATCTAGAGTGAAGCCTATGTGTCTCGATTGGAGTCTATGTGTCTCGATTGGGGTCTATGTGTTTCTCTCGCTTGTAGGACATTATGGTAGTTATGTTGGGTCTACATGTGTATTGCTATCCTCAAGGAAGTCTATAATGCCAATCGAGGAAGTCTATGATGCCAATCATCTAGGGTAAGGGTTATTGTGAGGAGCTGATCTCTCACTCTAACTATAACCGAGGAGAGGCGAGAAACATTTTTACTCGAAATGTGTTGACAAGTTCTCCATAATATGTGATTAATGCATAATCGATGATCAAAGGATGACTAGAAATGTAAACAAATTCCGTCCGAGACTTGTTATCATATTAATTACATATTTCATACTAGTGTGATTGTAGTTATATTCTTTTCTCTATTGTTGGGTAATTTTGTTGTTTAAAGTAGTCGTAGAGTGACATATATGTGTGTTTTTAATTACATTAACAATTGATAAAACCCCATTTTCCTCATAGACAACCTTGTCTTACCACTAGCTACTATCTAGTAGTTAGCCATAATTTGGGCATGTAAATACTATCTTTGAGAGGCACGGCGATAGCCGACAACCTCCCAAATTTTGGCCCACTACTGGGGAAAAGTCGTATTTTATTAAATTCTTAGTGTAGTTTTTGTGTGTTTATATTTTTTTAGTTGTTTGTTTTTGACGTTATAGTCGATACCCGTACCAATTGACAAGAAACCTTGCACTACAACCCCAATCTCTTAGGAACACTCCAGAGAGAAACAAGAGTAACCCGTTTTGCTAACCAAGCCACCCAATCATCGCCCAGAGTAGATACACCAACTATGGCATATGATAATAGAACCTTGAGGGAGCTCATGGCTCCTAACCTAGAAAGCCAACCCCTTTGCATCATATTCCTACCTCTTTTGGAAAATATCACTTGTGAGTTAAGGTTCGGGATGATCCATTATCTATCTTGTGTCCCTGGGATAAGCGGGGAAGATGTGTTATTTTCTTCATTTTGCGTGTGTTATCCATTGCATCTGTCATAGTTTTTGGTATATTATGTATGGTAGATTGCTAGTATTAGTTGAGTTTATGTGACAAGGGGTTTACATGGCCATGTTTTGTTTTATCATCTAAATCCAGCATTTTGTAGACTTAATTAGTACTAATGGATATCTTGTATCCAAGGGATCCTAGATCTTCCATTTGATCATCTTCAGTGGGTTGCCCATGGGCACGTTTTGGTTACATTCTATGTGAAGACCGTTCGTAAGGGTGGTAGAAGATATTGAAGGCCGTTTGCAAGGACGGTAAAAGAGATCGAAGGTCATTTACCTCTAGAATTGTAGTAGATGAAGGCCACGAACATCAATGCATGGTAGAAGGAGATTGGAGTCAAAGATAGGCGGTAACGTAGATCAAAGAGGCCCATGAATAAATGGGAAATTGTTGCCCGATGAGTTGTGCCAATGTCTGAGAATGATCCAAGAAGATTCAAGGCTGATTCCATTGGATTCGTCTTCTCAAGAACTACAATACAGACTACTATAACTAAAAAAATTGGACTAACAGTTCACCCGTAGCAAAGGAAACAAGTTCAGCCGACCAAGGTACCACGGATCAGTGCAGACTGTTCATGTTCCAGCACCAATGGCTCACGCCAAATGAGATTCCCTACATCAACAGTTCTAGTGCGAGGCAATTATTTATATCAAATGATTTGGCACGAGGTAATGGCGCGACATGCACCATACACCACGGTTCGTGCAGCTCAAGTTCAAGGGTTTGCTGAAAAATGGCTAAGTATGGGTGTGGACCATCCCATTTACGATGGCCTGTGTCATTTCAAGATCAAGATACCAAGACCAGATGCTGGCCCGCACCAATCTTTTAAGCAAACCGTACTTCCTGACCACGGCCCGCGCTATAGCCAACGGTCCGCACCAGAGCCTCGCTCCATGGCCCCGTGCCAGATTAAGCACCCGTGCCTATGAAGAAAAATGGCTACACACGATGTTGCATCCTGTGAAAAAGTACTTGGCGTGGACCGCGCCATCCGGGACGGCCCGCATCTAGCGGCGGGTGAACTATGATCTTTAACTATTTTGGCCATAACTCTCTCAATTTTTTTCCTGTTTTCCCTCTAGCATATATCAAAATGTTTTCCTTTCTGAGCTCTATCCAACGCAAAAAATCTAGGATCCATAAGGTTCATAGATTTGAGCAGTTTACTTGAGAAAGATTCTGCCACAAGAGGGAAAAAGTGACTAGGTTTTGACTTAATTTTGGTCTATTTTGGGCCTATTTCTAGGCCTAATCTCTACTAATATATATAGGAGCCTTAGTGTTCTACTATACCTAATGTAGATATAATGTAGATTTTATTTCTCTCTCTGAGTAGAAGGAATATGAGAGTTCTCTTTAGAGTTTTTCTCCTCTTTCCTTATCTTTTATCTTTTTCTTTTCTTTTCTTCTCTTCATCTTATTTTCTTATATCTATGGAATCTAACTCAATATTTTCCATGGATCTATCTTTCCTAGAGCACATGATTTAATCTTTATGTTTATGTGAGATTCATTAGATTTATCCTATTATATGTGTTCATTATATTATTATGATTGTTCTTGAATGTTCTAAATGCATGAATATTACACCACATACCGGCACACACTTTGGGCCTTATTCATGTATGGTGAATTTATTGATTCCCCCCTGAGAAGAGAAACAAGGATGTTAGAATGGGTAAGGGAGTACGCTGCGTCTGCGTGAGTGTGCACAGGAGACCAGAGTCATACTCTGACTTATTTGCCATGGCACCGGTCTTCACTGATTACGTAAAATTTTCCAATATGTTATGGGTGGAGATAGCTGGAAAGTAGCAAACTAGGGTGTGAGAGACCTTAGATCATAGATAAGGTGCCAACAACCCTTAGGCCTAGTTGATAGAACCCAGGGGAAGTTATGCATTACTGGTGGAAGCTCGGGATATAAATGCATGGGGGAGAAACAAACTTACAACAATGGTCAAACATTTTTGTACTCCCTTAATACGATGGAGGTGTCGATGGAGGGTTAGGAGCGAACTGATGTGACAGGTACGCGAAAGTGAATGCCATCAACTACACCACGTGTTGTTAACACAATATTAGGTTGCTTAGTAATCTTGCATGTGAATGAATCAAGGATCAAAACATTAGATTAATCAAGTTGTGCATTGACTCCCCAAGTGCTTAGTTGAATTAGCTTACTTGTATTTTTTTACTTTATGCGTTGTAGTTGTTAATTTGAAAATCCAATTCCCCCCTTTTGTTTGTAATTATTAGCTATTCCTTTCTCTCGTACGGAATGACGACCTATACGAGGTTGTGTTTTTAGTTGATACTTGAGCCCTAGCATCTTTGTGGATAAACCCAGGCTTGCCGCTAACTGCCCTCTAGGTGGTATAGCAGTGAGAACGGTAGCAGAATATAAATTTTATTTTCGACCTCCTTAGCCTCCGCTCGGGTTAATTAGCTATAATTAACGATCTGGGTGGAGGCGGGTTAATGCGAACAAGCATTTGTCTGAGTTTCACTATGTGAGCATAAACATGAAGCCATCTGGAATTTAAGAGGATGATTTCAATCTAAGGGCATTTCCTTTCTCGTTGAAGGATGCAGCCAAAGATTGGTTATACTACTGTCCCCCGAGATGTATAACATCATGGAAGGAGATGAAGATAAATTTTCTGGATAAGTTTTTTCTGGAAACCGAGTCGGCGGGGCTAAAGAAGGAGTTAAGAAACATCTCCCAATATTCAGGTGAATCTTTATACGAATATTGGGAGAGGTTCCGGAGGTTGCTAGCGAGTTGCTCCTATCGCCCATACACGGAATGAGATCTTGTGTATTATTTCTTTGATGGTTTTTCCATTGAATATTTGAGGATGTTCAATACCTCTCGTAATGGGTCGATTGCTAACAAGAGCCTAAAGGACACCATGGCATTGTTTGAGGACATGGATAATGGGACAAGACAATCTGGTGTGAGAGAAAGAGCAAGGGTGCAACAGGATCCACCTCCGGAAACCCCCAAACTTTAGGAGCAATTGCAAGCCTTAGCTTCCATAATAAAGGGGAATGAGTATCAAGTTAAGGTGTGTGGGGTGTTTTTGTTGGACCATTCCACCAATATATGCCCTCAACTCCAAGATGAAGGGTTTGAGGAGGCTAAGGCTATGGGTTATCAAGGGGGACAAGTCCAAGGTTATCAAGGGGGACAAGTCCAAGGTTATCAAGGAAATAGAGGCTACCAAGGTGGTCAAGGTTTCCAAAGGGGACAAAGCAATGCCAAGAAGTATGATTCATTTTACAAGACCTACAATCCCGGGTGGAGAGACTATAATAACTTTAGGTGGAGAGATGATCAAGATAGGCAATCCAATCCCCAAGGTGGTCCTCAATGTGGCCAATGTGGGTATCAACCTAACTGTCAAGGAGGACAACACCAATACCAAGGCAATCAAGGGTACAACTAGGCTCCACAACAACCCTACCCAAGAGATGAGGGGTCATCTTACCATTGAGAAGGAAAGCCAAAGTCGAAGCATGAGAAGCTCATGCATGAGGAAAACCAAACCACAACAAGAATTGAAAATGTGGAGGACCACTCTTCCACAAGATTCAAGAGTTTGGAAGTCCAAGTTAGTCAAACAACATCCTCCGTGGCCCAGTTGGATGCTAGGGATTCTGGAAAACTTCCATCACAACCGGAGTTAAACCCCCGGGTTCCTCATCCTATTGTCATAACCTTGAGGAGTGGAAAGGAGACCTAAGATCCCGATAAAATTATGAAGGTCAAGAAGGAGATAGAAGAGGAACTTGTGGTGAAAATAAAGGAGGTCAAAGAGGTGGTCACTCAACCACCAGAGAAGCATGAAATTGAGAAAGTCCTTCCACCACCACACTTTTCGGTAGCATTGTAGGACAAAAATTGCAAGGACGAGAACATGACGCTTTTTGAGGTCTTCCGCAAGTGTGAGGTAAATATTCCTCTCTTTGATGCCATTTACTAAGTGCATGGATTTTATAAATTCCTTAAGGATTTATGTTCCCCTAGGAGGAACAAAAATTTGAAAAATAGCGAGAAGATAAAATTTGGAGGTCATGTGTCAGCCCTTTTTCAAATTAAAGTTCCCCCTAAATGTGATGATTCTGACATGTTTACCATCACTGACATCATAGGAGGTAAAAATTTCCAAAATTCCATGCTAGATCTTGGAGAATCAATCAATGTGATTCCATACTCTTTAAATGAATCCCTAGATCTTAGAAAATTGCATGAAATTGGGGTAATGATAAGATTGGCTGGCCATTCTAATGCCTACCCTAGGGGGACTGTGGAAGATGTTTTGGTTAAAGTTGATACTTTTATTTTCTCCGACGATTTCTATGCTCTAGATATGGAAGCCCCTATCTTGTTAGGGAGGCCATTTTTGAAAACATCTAGAACTAAAATCGATGTGCATAGTGAGTGTTTTACCATGGAATTTAATTGGGATGTTGTGAAGTTCAACATTTATGATGCCATGAAGTTTCCTAGTGAAAGTCATTCTTTCCATGCTATTGATATTGTGGACATTGTTGATGATTATGTGCAAGATGTGTTTGTGATTAATGGCAAAGATTGTTTGAAGGTCTCTTTGTAAAATAGTCTTGACATAAATGAATTTCATGATTATTCTTTGAGGGTAAATTTTCTGAGACTATAGAGAGACTTAATTTTTTTGATAGGTTACCTTTCAAATCCCCCATGAATTTCTTGATGCACCTCGAGATGTGGGAGTCCCCGCGTCTCTTGAGAAGGCACCGGTAGTGTAGTTGAAACAACTACCTGAGAATTTGAAATATGCGTTCATTGGTGAGGGAGATACTTTACCCGTGATATTGTTGAGTAAACTCACCAAGGAATAATAGGGGAGGTTGATGGACATTCTTAGGACCCATAAGGAGGCAATTGGGTGGACCATTGGTGATATCAAGAGGATTAGCCCTTCCACTTGTATGCATCGTATCTTGTTAGATGATGGGGCCAAACTGGTGAAGCAACCCAAATGTCGAATTAAATCACCGATGATGGAGGTAGTGAAGAGTGAGATTCTCAAATTTCTCTAATCTGGTATGATCTACCCATCTCCAATAGCAAGTGGGTAAGTCCCACTCAAGTTGTGCCTAAGAAAGGCAGTGTGACCCGGAGAGTGAAGTGAGTTAAATTTTAAATATGTGCCACTCTCTTGCATGTGGTGGGTACTTCGATGCCAAGAGAACAACTTTGAAGGTGTTGTAAAGTGGTCTCTATTGGCCTCACATAATGAAGCATTCCTATTGGTTTTTCCAATTTTGTGACAAATGTCAATGAACGGGCAACATCTCCCAAAAGAATGAAATGCCACAAATAAGAATCTTGCATTGTGAGGTTTTTTATGTATGGGGGATTGATTTCATGGGACACTTCCCCAGCTCTTTTGGGTGTGTTTATATTTTTCTTTTCATCGATTATGTGTCCAAGTGGGTGAAGGCAAAGGCCACGAGGACCAATGATTCAAAAGTGGTGGTGGGTTTATTAAAAGCTAACATCTTCTCCCGGTTCGGAATTCCCCGAGCCATGATTAGTGACCAAGGAACCCACTTTTGCAATCGCACAATCGAGGTATTGATGAATAAGTATGGGGTAACTCATAAAACCTCCATGACCTTTCATCCAAAATCAAATGGCTAAGCCAAGGTCTCCAATCAGGAGATCAAATAAATACTTGATGAAACGGTTAACCTGAATAGGAAGGATTGGAGCATTAGGCTAGATGATGCTTTGTGGGCATATAGGACGGCCTATAAGACACCGATTGGAATGTCTTTATATAGGGTGGTTTTTAAGAAGTTGTGCCACTTAATGGTTAAGCTTTAACACAAAGCATATTAGGCTGTAAAAAGCTTCAATATAAATTTGGATCAAGCCGGTGTGCACCGGAAGTTGCAATTGCAAAAGCTTGAGGAGATTCAGAATGATTCCTATGAAAACTTCGTAATTTATAATGAAAAAAAGAAGGCTAAGCATGATAGCTTAATCAATAGAAAGGACTTTGACATTGGTCAAAAAGTCCTTCTATTTCAATCATGCCTTCGGTTATTTCCAGGCAAATTGAGGTCAAAATGGATTGCGCCTTTTGTGGTGGTGAAAGTTTTCCCACATGGAGCGGTTAAAATAATGAGTGAGGTGACTTCCAAAGTCTTGAAAGTGAATGGCCACCATTTGAAGCCCTACTATGAAAATTTCCAACCTGAATTAGTTGAGAAAACACTTCTCGACGACCTGGTTAGTGAGTAGCGGCTTCGGTGTGAATAAGTCATGCCGATGATGTTAAATAAACTTGGTTTTGATCGTCCTGGTATCATTGATGCAATCCCATTGGTGTAGCTTCATTTTTGTGGCTTCTGGAATAAGTCGTGCGGACAATGTTAAATAAACTTGATTTTGATCATCAAGAGTATTCTGTCGATGCAAGTGGTATTTTATTTTTAATTTAAGTGTCAATTTTAATTCATTAGTTTATGTCAAAATTTTAATAATCTTTTTTATTTGATTTTGGGAGCAATATTATGCCGGGTTTGCATTGGTTGTGTTTTTGTTGGAAAAGAATGTGCTTAAAATATTTTGGAGGCTAAAAAGATTGATTTTTTAGGAAAATGGAGGGCAAGAGGCAGATTTCTTCTTGTGGGCCGCATCCCATATTGAGGCCCACAGTACAGGTAAATCAAAAAAAGAAAATTTTGATGATGAGAAAAATGGTCATGGCAGCCATATTGCTTCTTGCAGGCCTCGGCCCACATTGCGCCCCGCGACTCAGGTAATATTTTAAAAAAATGCAAAAAAAAGTGGGGACGAGTGACAGTGTATCCATTGCAGGTTGCTGCCCCACTTGCGGCCCAAGGCAACTTAGAATTCCCCCCAGGCCCACCAGCTCTCCTTCATTTTTACCAGCCTTTCTCCCACTTTTGGTTTTCCCCCTCCTCCACCAACTTTCCACCCATCACCACTACTCGCCGGAATTTGCCACCATACTCCCATCCTTTGACCAAAATACCCCCGTCTCCATCCTCTTTCCATTCCTCAAAATCCCAACACCCAAATCTTTCCCCATTAGCCAAAAATTTGATTTAAGAACTCAAGAAGCCTAGAAATAAGAGGTTCTTAAACTTTTGGTCAAATCCAACCATCTTTGCTTGCATTTCACATCTTGGTGTTGTCTACAATCTTTCCAACTCTCCTATTGTAACACTTCTCACTTCATTGTTGAATTTAAAGTGTGTTAAAAGTGGATGTTCTTCAATTTTGATTTTTGCTATAGTATTGGGATTGTGTGCCACCAATTGTGATATGGTATCATATTTTTGGGTGATTGTTGAGTGTTGGTGAGCTAGTAGCATATCAGGGATAAGTATTTTGGTGATTGAAGTTTGTGACACTTGGTGACACTTTGCTACACTTTTTGTGACACATTCTAGAATTTTGTAGAATTTGGTATCCTTGTTAATTTTTGGAGTTTGTTCTTTCTGATTAGATATCTTATGGCTCCGTAAAGAAAAGCCACTTATGCTGCTAGTTGATCCCGACCTCCTGCAGTTGACCACATGAGTTTGACCTACATTAGGGGGTCATTTGCTATACGGTGGGTAAATTTGGTCGCCCCTAACCGTGTAATTCATTCCACAAAGTTTTCTTATCATCTAAATTTATGGAAATTGGGTTTGTGGCAACCTATTGTGCATTTGTTTACGAAGGTTAGCTTGCGCAACTTTCTGGACTGGCAGGTGTTGACCTTCCTTTTATACACAATAGAGTTTCTTGCCACACTCACGACGGAGGAACGAGAAGGTGGGAAGTACATCTCTTTTCACCTCAATGATGAGCCATGTTCGATGAGTTATGACCCCTTATTCACAATTTTTGGATGGGAACATAGGACCGGGGATGGCTATTCATCAATGCCCCTGATTACCATGAGATAACCTTTTGGCTGGCGATCACCAGGAGAGAAAGATGCGATGCTGACAAGGATTCCCTCGTCATTCATCCAGCTTTAAGCATTGCACATTGCTTACTGGCCATTAGAGGTGTTGTATCAGGGTGAACTCACTCAATGTCCCAGTGGCTTTATAAAGTGTCTTTGTGCTTTAACGATGCAGGACAGGGCTATCTAGAATGGATAGATCTTTGTGTCAATAGATGCATCAATCTATCCAAACCAAACAAGGGGAAGATCAGTATAGGAGGGATGGTGACCCTCATTGAGTTTATGTGACAAGGGGTTTAGATGGCCATGTTTGGTTTTCTTCTCTAAATCCTGCATTTAGTAGACTTAATTAGTAATAATGGACATCTAGTAACCACGGGCTCCTAGATATGCTTTTGTAATCAAATTTAGTAGGTTTATCGTGGATACTTTTCATTACATTCTATGTGAAGGCCATTCGCAAGGGCAGTAGAAGATATTGAAGGCTGTTTCCAAGGACGGTAGAAGGATCAAAGGACAATCACATTAGAATGGTAGTATATAAAGGACATGAGCATGAATTCATGGTAGTAGAAGGGTGGAGCCAATGATAGGTGGCATTGGAGTTCTAAACGGCCAAGGAAGTAACGGAGAATTGTGGTTCAATAATTGTGCCAACTTTTGGAAACGATCCAAGAAAAATCAGCCTTCAAGGCTGGTTTCATTAGATATGCTCTCCGGGAACCATAAAATTAACTACAAGAACTCTCAAAATGGACTAATGGTTCACCCATAGCGAAGGAAAAATGTTCAGCTGGCCGAAGAACAAACCAATTGATGTGGAACGCTTATGGATGGCACCGAAAGCCCACACCAAACAATGTGGTATGCGCTAAAAGTCTGTAGAATTGACCAATGTGGACCACACCAATGTGGGCCATGCCAAACTCGATGTGCCACGCGCACAAGCTCCAAGTTTCTTTAAAAAATGGCTAAGTATGGGCTTGAACCATCCTGTTTTTGATGGCCCACACCGTTCCAAGTGCAAAATGTCAAGACCAGCTGATGGGATGTGAAAAATCGAGTGGCATGTGCCAAATTACTGAGAAAAATAAGGTATCTGATGATGGTCCGCACAAAATGTTACTTTCCGTGGATCAGAAGTGCAAAAATAACCATTGTGATGACGAGCCGCGCCATATGCCATAGACTGTGTCACATGCCACAGACCACGCTAGATGCCATAGATCACACCAAGCACCATTGTTTCTGCCAAAATAAATGATGCAGATCGGCCTAGATTACACGATCCACACCAAAGAAGAAGCATGGACTCCGCCAGCAAAGATTAAGAGAGCTGCGCCAGATCTGGTGCACCGGGCTAGCACAGATCCAGTACATATTACGGATGTGGCATCCACAATGGTGCACGCTAAGTGGCGGCTAAACTAGGGTTTCACACATTTTTTTCTTATTTTGCGCCTATTTTTAAGCCCAATCCCCTACTATTATAAATATAGCCTTAGTGATCTGCTTAATTATGCATGCGTTAACCATTGCATTTGGCATAGTTTTGAGCTAGTTTTATTTGGTGGATTTTTAGTATTAGTTGAGTTTACGTGAAAAGGGGTTTAGACAACCATGTTTGGTTTTCCTGTATAAATCACACATTTTGTAGACTTAATTGGTACTGATGGACATCTTGTATTAATGGGCTCTTTGATCTTCCTCATGATCAGATTTAGTAGGTTGCCTGTGGTTACTTTTTGTTACATTCTATGTGAAGGTCATTTGTAAGGGTGGTAGAAGATATTTAAGGTGGTTCGCAAGGACGGTAGAAGAAAAGAAGGCCATTCACACTAGAATGATAGTATATGAAGGCCACGATCATCAATTCAAGGTCTGATAAGTTGTGCTTAGGTCTGAGAATGATGGGAGAATAATTTTCCTTCAAGGCTGGTTTCATTGAATTTTTCTTTTAGAGCTTTACAAAATTGACTACTAAAACTCTCAAAACGGACTAACGGTTCACCCTTGGTGAAGGAAACAAGTTTAGCCGGCTGAGGCACAAATGGGTTGGCACGGGTCATTCATCTTTGGCACCAACAGTCCGTGCCAAAGGAGATGCCCCGTGCCAAGAAGACTAGCACAAGGCTATGGCTCAACTCGTACCAGACGTCATGGGCCGCCAGTACGAGATTAAGTCTCTCTCCATACGGCTAACTATGGGTGCTGGACGTCCCATTTTTTATGTCTCGTTCCATTCCTAGTCTAAAATACTAAGACAATCTGGTGGGGTGTAGGAAATCATGCAACCCATAACAAATTTTTGAAGCAGAGCACAAATCTAGACCACAGCCCGCACCACCGGCCACGGATGCGAATCAGAAGCCTCGATTCAGCATTTTGTTGGTGCCCCACGCCAGAGGGAAGACACGACCTGCACGAGATTCTTTGCCCCATGCCACTTAAAGGTTTGTGCCATACACCGAAATGGGTGCTCCACACCACATGAAGGGGAGCGACTCGCGATAGATCTCGCGCCCCGTGCCAAGGACACGCTACGGGCCGCACCATCCATGACAACTCGTGCCAGGTGGTGGCTGAACTAGGTTTTGCCATAATTAGGCCTATTCTTGGCCTATTTTTAGGACCAATCTCCTGCTACTATAAATATAGCCTTAGTCTACTAGGTTAAAACGTTGGATCATTTTTGTAATTAGAAGAGCAACATTAGAGAGAGTAAAACTACGTCATTTTCTTTTCTTTCTTTTGCTTTGATCCAAGGATGTGAAATTCAAATATTAATTTGAATCCCATATCTATGGAGTGGTTTCTATAGCTTGGGGATAAATTTTGGGAGCATGGTTTGATTTTATTGTTTTGTGAGATATTATGGTTCACCTTAATTTTGTGTTCATGATATTATTGTGATTGTTGTTGATTGTTTAAATTGCATAAATAGTATAGCACATATAAGCACACACTTTGGGATGTATTCATGTATGGTGAAAATATCAATGCCTCCATGGGAAGAGAAACCTGGATGTTAGAATGGGTAAGAGAGTACACGTCCGCGTGGGTATGTGAATGGGGGATTCGAGTTTACTCTGAATTTTTGTCGTTGCACCAGTCTTAGCTAACTTCATAAAGTGTCTGTGATGTTTTGAGTGAATAGTAGCAAGCTAGGGTGTGATAGGTCTTTGATCATAGATAAGGTGCCAATGACCCTTTAGCCTATTTGATACGACCATTGGGAAGTAGTGCATTTGTGGTGGAAGCCCGGGACGTAATCGCACGGGGGAGAAATAGGCCTACAACAATGGTTGGACCTTGTTATACTCCCCTAATTAGGATGGCGGTGTCAATGGAGGATTGTGAGTGCACCCGCCATGACAGGGAGGAAGCACTACCACAGAGACCCACCTCTAGCACCGGTTTTTTTTGTTCTAGCACTGGTTTTTTTAAAAAAAAAATCGGTGCCTAAGTAACCGGTGCTAAATTAGCACCGGTTTTTCACCGGTTGTTTTAATTAGCATCGGTTTTTTTAGTTAGCACCGGTTGTTTTTGTTAGCACCGGTTTTTTTAATAGCACCGGTTTTTCAACCGGTGCTAATTTATTTACGACGAAAAAAAAATCCCTTGCTCTAAAAGCTGCAGCGCACTGCCGCTTTCAGAGAAAGGGAAAAGACTCAAAATTAACAATTTTATTCCACATTAATTTAATAATAAAATCAACTTCACAAAATTAATAATTTATTTCTACATTAATGTATACAAACACCTTGTCTCGCACGACTATGACAAGAATAATAGTCCTAATTATACTATAATAAAACTACTGTAGCACAATTTATGGTGCACTGCTTTCACTTATAGCTCTAGAATCTCAGTTTCTTCTCTACTCTTGCAAAAAAAAAGATGAAATGAGTAGATAGTTGGGAGAATCGAACCTATCAGCAGTAATTATAATTCCCAGAGATGGACAATAAGAATGATTACTCATTGTGGTTAAAGAGATATTTGTTTGAAGTAGAACTATTGCCAGGAAGTGGCTAAAATCCTTGGAATGAGAATGAAAGAATCTTTAACAATCCATCGGGGTTGCATGTACCTGCACGTTGCAAAAATATCAGTGTATTCAACGTCTCCACCATGGATAACCTAGAATATTCATGGTTTAATGCACCCTTAACTATATAAAATACTACTTCATCTATCCTTATATAAAGTGTGTCTTGTTTCTACAATAGTACGAGAAATATGATTCATTTTGTTTTAGGCTAAGGTGATGCTACTAGTACCTCCAAGAATGTGTTGGAACCCAATACAAGATTCTCATAGAAGAAGCTCTTTTTGGCTTACCCAATTCATGAATTTTATGGGCTTGTTGCAAGATTTTCCCGGGTATTTCCCTGAGAAGGGTAGGACAAGAGGTTATCGAAACTACTATCAGTCTCTTGAGATGATTCTGCAGCAGCTGCACCAACTGCAATTGTAGCAGTAGTAGTATTGGCAGCATAATGACCATCACGATTGGACATAATCCATTCAATTGCTTTTTTACTTCAGAAGCTTGCTCTAAGTGTGCCTGTATTCACTAAAAGAAAGAATCAAGTTAACCATTAGAACAAAGAAACTAAGAATGTATCATTACAAATTGTTTGCCATGGTTCTCACACAAGGCCATAAGGGGAAGGTTTGTCACTTCAGTTTATGGAATCATGTTCGGTCAAGACATATTGTTTCCTTCCTTGCAATTATTTCCTTCCTAAGACATATAATTGATGAAATTGCTTTCTCTATTATTTCCTTGCCATTCTTACTAGGTCTTTCTTGACATATTGTTTCGTTTACAATTGATTATAATGTCTTTTCTATTATCTTCTTCCAATCTAATTAGGTCTTTCCCGTTCCTCTGTAACATTAGTAAATTTTGCGTTACTTTCCAGCTATCAAACTGGGATATGCACGGGGTCTTTGGCATACATAATCAGGCATCCAAGCCGTTTCATCCAGGGTTTCCCTTACTTTACTTCTAGTACATTTAAACCCTTACTTTACTTCTAGTACATTCAATATTTACTTTGTAATTAGTGTGTTCATATCTATCTGAACATTATCACGTCTCCTACATTTTATAGTCGCCCAAATCTTAGAACCTTATAGCATTGCTGGTCTCATACCTATTTCATAAAAAAATCTTCTCATTTTGTTTGTACTTCACAATCCTAGCCTAGAAGATAAACATTTCTCATTTTTCCATTTATTGCATCCTAACATCAGTATCAATTCTCCCATTTTCTTCTATGCAGACACTATAATTCTTAAAATACATAAACAAGTCCAGATCCATATACCACTAAAATAGATGAAAATCATTTGTATAATTGTATGTTACATGCTCGCACACTCTATATTTTACCAGACACCATTTTGTCACTGGATATTGAAAACTACATTAAGAAACAATTACCTTCAAATGTGAAACCATGTTACTATGAAAACAAAATGATGAAGCAAGGATATATTCCCTTTTTACTATATCCAACACGGAAGCAAGAACTTGTGATGGATAGTAAATTTATTCGGACAAAAAAACATAACCTTGAAACTGGATGTAGCTAGATGGGCGAGAATTTGGTAAAGAGAGAATAGGCTAACTTTCACTAATATCCTGAAGGCAAAAAGTTTGCTGGAAGCATGTAGTACTGGATTCTGGACATTTTGTTCAGAGAGAGAACATGACAGCCAACCACCATTACCACAACTTGAGTCAATTATACAATTGGCATACAAAATAGAACTCTCCACTGGAAGACATCATCTAAGATACCAAGCATATATCGCAGGCAGAGTTGATCTCATTGAATATTCTATCTCATGGAAGACATCATTAAAGATACCAAGCATATACCAAGCATATATCCCAAAGGTACATGGAAATCCGAAAAAGTTATTGTAGACGGGAAGATTCTATCTACACTCTGAAGAATAAGAAAGCTTGAGAGAAGAATGAATATTGCTAAAAGATCAATCATTACTGACCATGATTATTCCATGAAGGATGACAATTGTCAAGAAAATACACATCATGAGCCAAACAGAGTTATAGTCGTATAAGCATTACCTGCACTACAATAAAAATAGCGCTCAAAAGTTGAAGAAAGCAGTCGGGAGACAGGCTTCTAAGCTTATCTCCAAGCGAGTAACCTCCCCCTGTTAGAAAATGTATCAATAACTGATATAAATAAACCCTCCCCATCCAGATTCTCAAACTGGTTATAATTTAAAGTAAGGAACTAAAGATTAAAAATTTATGACATATTTTGTGGCAGATTATAATACAACAGTATTTTCTTTCCACCTGACATAAAGGGAAGAAGGATTATGCTGGCAAGTAACTTATGAGACTTACAATCAGCATCAACCATCCTTTCACCTTGAACATCTGAGGCAACGAGAATAGGAAGCCACTCAAAAACTGCTGCCTTGAAAGCAGCTTTCATATCAGCAATAAGTGTATCATGATACATTCTCAACACTACAGGGAGTCTTGCCTAAAAAGAAGTTTCATAGTGATTTAGTAATAATGTGTGACTAATTCTACTATTGAAACATTATCAAAGATAAGCAATAGCTGAGATTTCTTGAGTAAATATTATATCAAATTAAGCTTAACAGATATTCAACAAATTAAAAAATGGAAAAAATGAGATGAAAATATTTGCATAATAGCACCATATTCGCTACTCTTTTTTTATAATAGAACAACAGAAGATCGTATACTTAGTAAAATCAGCCGGAAGTCACATTTAAACACCTATCAGTTCAATCACTGATTATTCCAATTTTTTTAATCATCATACTCCCTCTATCCGAACTTAAGTTACACAATTTAACTTTTCACCATTGATTTAAAATGCAAACACAACAAAAATAGCAAACACGACAAAAAATAGAGGGAACAGAACTTTTGATTATGTGCAGCAACGTCCCCACCTTGATTATGGTTAATGCAATCAAATCTCCACCATCCTATCCCAAATCAAAGGCTATCTATAACCATGTGAACAAGAAAACACCATATGTTTAAAACCAAACTAAAGATGGCAAACTTGCAACATAATAATTTCCATCTTTAGTTGCCAAACTCCATTCTTTGAAGCAGTGACAATAAAGCACGGGTAAAACAAAGAATCAAACATTAATATGGAGAAATCACAAAGTATAATCAATAACTAACCTAAGGAATAACAAAATAAGGATACAAACCTTTAGCAACCAGAAGGAATAACAGCAGAAAATAGATCCAAAACCAAGCATAATCAATAACTAACCTACATATGATTCAAAAAATTATCATACCAATATGTATATTGACATCGGCTCAAACAAACTAGAATGGAAATTCATCAAAGATTCACCTGTGCATTGGTAAGCGCAGCCGGCGATGGGAGCTCTGACAGAGGGGAGCGGTGCGGAGGTGGTGGAGAGCATCGTCATCAGTGGTGGGAAACAAAGAGGTGGCGTACGATGGTTAGCGCAGCGGCAATGGGAGCTCCGGCGGAGAGGGCGCATATTTTTTCACTGGTGATGGGAGATCTGACGGCAATAGGAGACCCGACGGAGAAACCAGTGTGGAGGCGGTGGAGAGCATAGCCATCGGAGGTAGGAAATGAAGAGGTGGCATGTGGTGGTTAGCGTGGCGGCGATGGGTGCTCCGGCGGAGGGGGCGCGTATCACTAGTGATGGGAGCTCTGGCGGCGGATTTGGACAGAACATGGGTACAGAAATGGACCTGGGAAGGGTTCAGTTTTTAACTGAATATTTAGGACAAAAATGGACCTGTGAAGAGCCCATTTGCACCTTCAAGAAGATCAAATACAGATCCAAAGAAAGTTTGACCGTTAATTAGTTAAAGTCAACTTTGTTATTAGTGTTTATTTATTGAGAGTTATGGTTTGACCGTACAAAGTCAAACATTTTTATTAGTATTTATTATATACTAATTAAAGTAAGGTTTGACCATTAATTAATAAAAGTCAACCTAGTTATTAGTGTTTATATATTGAAAGTCAAGTAAGGTTTGACCGTTGATTAGTTAAAGTCAGCTTAGTCACTAGTGTTTCTATACAGAGACAAAGTCAAGTAAAGTTTGACCATTGATTAGTTAAAGTCAACTTAGTCACTAGTATTTATATATAGAGTCAAGTAAAGTTTGACCGTTGATTAGTGATAGTCAACCTAGTTATTATTGTTTATATATTGAAAGTCAAGTAAGGTCTGACCATTGATTAATCAAAGTCAGCTTAGTTATTAGTGTTTATATATTTAAAGTCAAGTAAGGTTTGATCATTGATTAGTTAAAGTCAACCTATTTATTAGTGTTTAAATATTGAGAGTCAAGTGAGGTTTGACCGTTGATTAAACAAAGTCCAACATTTATATTTATATTTATTATATACTAATTAAAGTAGGTTTGACCATTAATTAGTTAAAGTCAACTTTGTTATTAGTGTTTATATATTCAAAGTCAAGTAAAGTTTGATCGTTGATTAGTTAAAGTCATCTTAGTCACTAGTGTTTATATATAGAAAGTCAAGTAAGGTTTGACCGTTGATTAGACAAAGTCAAACATTTTTATTAGTATTTATTATATACTAATTCAAAAAAGTTTGACCGTTAATTAGTTAAAGTAAATTTTTTTATTAGTTTTTATATATTGAAATTCAAGTAAAGTTTGATCATTGATTAGTTAAAGTCAGCTTAGTCACTAGTGTTTATATATAGAAAGGCAAGTAAGGTTTAACCGTTGATTAGACAAAGTCAAACATTTTTATTAGTATTTATTATATACTAATTCAAAAAAATTTTGACCGTTGATCAGTTAAAGTCAGCTTAGTCACTAGTGTTTATATATAGAAAGTCAAGTAAGGTTTGACCGTTGATTAGACAAAGTCAAACATTTTTATAAGTATTTATTATATACTAATTCAAAAAAAGTTTGACCGTTAATTAGTTAAAGTCAACTTTGTTATTAGTGTTTATATATTGAAAGTCAAGTATAGTTTGACCGTTGATTAGTTAAAGTCAGCTTAGTCACTAGTGTTTATACATAGAAAGTCAAGTAAGGTTTGACTGTTGATTAAACAACGTCAAATATTTTTATTAGTATTTATTATATACTAATTCAAATAAAGTTTGACCGTTAATTAGTTAAAGTCAACTTTGTTATTAGTGTTTATATATTGAAAGTCAAGTATAGTTTGATTGTTGATTAGTCAAAGTTAGCCCAGTTATTAGTGTTTATATATTGAAAGTCAAGTATAGTTTGACCGTTGATTAGTCAAAGATAGCCCAGTTATTAGTGTTGGGAAAGTCTCAGGAAAGGCGGCATTTCCATGAGCTTTTGGACAGTCTTCAGGGTATTTGCCTAAAATGTTGTAATTTTTTATAAAATTTAAATCTTGCATTTTATAAGTTAAAACAAGTAATAATATGTATTTGAAGGTGAAAATATAAAAATATATGATGTAAAAAATATTTTCAAAAATTTTAAATTTTGTATGTAATTTAAGAAATGCAGTATATAAGGTAAGAAATAAGTGGTCTGTCAATAAGCTTGTGGACAGGCCGCCTGTCAGGAGACCCACTCATTTGTGTTTATATATTGAAAGTCAAGTAAAGTTTTCACGATTGTTTATGTATCTATTCAAATATGTAATCAAAGATTTCTTAGTTTGACTGAACCTTTGATCTTGTGCAATTTAATCCGGGATGGAGGGAGTATACTAAATCAATTAATGGTTGACCGTTAATTAGTTAATGTAAACAAATTTTATTCTTATTTGTATATATGAGGTCAGTCAAGGTTGATCGTTGATTAATTTAACTTAACTTAGTCATTAGTTAAGGTCAACAAAAGAAGTGAACGATTTTGAAAGTTAAAAAAATAGATTAGAGCGGCTGCGCAGCTGCTCCCAGCTCATGAAATTTCTGGGAAGATTATTTGAAATTCTTAGCGAATTTTTGAATTCTTTGCTGGAAATAATGAAATTTTAAAAAATTTGAAAAATATTTAAAAGTTTTTGGCAATTTCTTTGGGGGAAATTTTTTTGGCGGGATAAATTAAAATTTTTTTAGCACCGGTTTAAACCGGTGCTATTTTCTTTCAAAACCGATGCTATTTTAAATTTTTTTAGCAATTTCTTTGGCTGGAAAATTTTAAACCGGTGCTATTTTCTTCCAAAACCGGTGCTAATTTTTTCAAAACTGGTGCTATTTTAAAATTTTGGGCTATTTCTTTGGCGGGAATGAGTATAGAAAATTTTTAGCACCGATTTTTAAAAACCAATGCTATTTTTTAAAAAAACCGGTGATAAGCTTTAATTTTTAGCACCGGTTTTTAAACCGGAGCTATTTTTTGCAAAAAAACTGGTGCTATTCCTTAATTTTAGCAACGGTTCTTAAAACCGGTGCTGTTTTTTACTAAAACCGGTGCTATTTTGAATTTGTTAGCGGGAAGATAGAATTTTACAAATATTTAGCACCAGTTTTTAAAAACCGGTGCTATTTTAATTTTTTTTGCTATTTCTTTGGCGGGAAAATGAGTCTCGAATATTTTTAGCAATGGTTTTTTAAAATTAGTGCTATATGTTACAAAACAACCGGTGCTCAGTTTTAATTTTTATCACCGGTTTTAAAAACTAGTGTTATTTCTTTGCAAAAACCGGTGCTATTATATAATTTTTAGCACCGATTTTTAAAACTGGTGCTATTTTTTACTAAAACCGGTGCTATTTTGAATTTTTTGGCGGGAAGATATAATTTTACAAATATTGAAGATATAATTTTACAAATATTTAGCACCGGTTTTTAAAAAATGGTGCTATTTAAAAAATTTTTGGCTATTTCTTTGGCGGGAAAAATAAATTTTAAAATTTTTAGCACTGATTTTTAAAAACCGGTGCTAATTGTTTCCAAAACCGGTGCTATTGTAATATTTAGCGCCAGTTTTTAGAAAACCTGTGTTAAAATTAAAAAACCGGTGTTAAATTAACATCGGTTTTTAAAACCGGTGTTAAATTAACATCGGTTTTTAAAACCGGTGTTAAAAATTAAAAAAACCGGTGCTATTAGATTTTTAGCACCAGTTTTAAAAACCGGTGCTAAAAAACCGGTGCTAGAGGGGGGTCTCTGTGGTAGTGAAGTGTATGTCATCGGCCACACCACATGTTATGAACACTCTCTTAGGTTTGCCTAAATTTCTTTGTGAATGAATTATGGATCGAAACATAGACTGACCATGTTTCTCAATTACTCCCCAAGTGCTTAGTTAAATAGCTTACTTTTCTTTTTACTTTTATGCTTAGTAGTTTTTAGTTTGAAAAACAATCCCCTCCCCCTTTGCATTTTTGCTTCACTAGCTATTCCGTTCACTCTTACGGGTTGACGACTCATACGAGGTTGTGTTTTGATTGATATTTAGACCTAGCATCTTTGTGGACAAACCCAGGGTTTACCACTAACTACCCCATAGGTAGTGTAGCAATGAGAATGGGTACAAAACTATAAATTTCTATCTTTTGATCTTCCCACAGGAAAGCCTCTGCTTGGGTTAATTAGCTACAATTAACGACTCCGGGGGGAGGCAGGTCACTTAGTCTACTAGGGTTTGATCTTATGTTTCATTTTTCATCTTCTACTATTGTAATTGGGAAAGCATTCTAGAGAGAGAAACATTCTCTCTTCTTTCTTTCTTTCTTGTTTATTTTTCTTTCATCCTATGATTTGGAATTCAAATATTTATTTGAATTCTATGTCTAGGGAGTAGTTTCCATAGCTTAGGGATAATTGTATTCATGTGTTGATTTATACTTTTGTGAGATTCTTAGTTCATTCTAATTATTGTGCTTGTGATATTAGTGCGATTTGTTCTTGAATGTTAGAATTGCATGAATAGTACACCTGATTATCACACACTCTAGTGTATATTCATGGTGGTGCAAATATTGATGCCCCTTAGGGAAGATAAATCTCGGATGTGTTAATAGGTAGCAGGGTTTGGGGTCGCGTGGGTGTGTGCATAGGGGTCTTTTCCGAGTATTATTTTGTTATGTGCCATCAGACCAGTCTTAGCTAATTATGTAAAGTAGTCTGATGGGCTACAGGTAGAGATAGTGAAAAGTATCAAGTTAGGGTTGTAAGAGGCCCTAGTATCAAAGATAAGGTGCCTACTTCCCTTTGCCTCATTTATAGGCCTAGGGAGTAGAGTATCCGTGGTGGAATGGCCGACACATAATTGTACGGGGGGAAAACATACAAAAATGGTCGGACCATGTTGTACTTCCCTAATTAATATGGCAGTGTCGATGAAGGGTTGCGAGCTCACCTGGCATGACAGGTATGGGGAAGTGTATGCAATCAACTACACCACGTGTTACGAGCACAAGATTAGGTTTGTCTAAATCTCACATGTGAATGAATCTAGGATTGAAGTATTAAATCAACCATGTTATGCAAGCATTCCTCAAGTGTTTAGCTAAATAGTTTACGTGATTTTTACTTTCAGGCTTTGTAGTTGTTAATAAAAAAACCAACCCCCCTCTAATGTTTACTATACTATCTATCTGTAGCAACTCGTACGGATTGAAAACCCGGACGAGGTTGTGTTTAATTGATTTTGATACCAAGCAGGACATACAAAGAGCTTACCGCTAACTACCCTATTAGTGGCATAGTAGTGAGTTGTGTGTAGAATATAAATCTATCTTTGACCATTGAACTCTTCGATCTCAGCCTTTGCTAGGGTTAATTAGCTACAATTAATGACACTGAGTGGAAGCGGGTCAAATTTTGGTACCACTGGCGGGGATGCTAATCAGTCCAACTGTCAATCAGCATAGCGTGTTAGTAAAGTAGTTAATATTTCTTTTGTGTTTGTTTTCTTTCGTTGATTCTTGTGGTTAGCATTTGTGATAGTTATCTTGTTTCCTTTTGATCTGTTTGCTTGTGTTATCTTTGGAAGGATACTATTACCCCCTAGTTTATGGTACATACTCATACAACAAACTTAGGTGTTTTGCATTACCAGACTGATAACATAGGTAGTCTGAAATGAAGGAAACGGAGAGCTAGTGTAGAGGTTTAACCTAGACTGGTAGTGTTGGTAAAAGAACTGCAGGAAATGGCGGGAACACTAGACGTTGAGGGAGCTAATGGCCCATAATCTTGAGAGTAATCCGCTATAAATCACATTCCCCCTATTGCTACCGAATGTGAGTTGCGACCTGAAGAGCAGAATGATCCATTGTCTCCCTACCATCCACGGGATGGCAGGGGAAGACCTGAACAAGCATTTGTCGGAGTTCCACTTGGTGTGTACGAATATGAAACCTTCATGTGTTTTTGAAGACGACTATAATCTGAGGGGTTTTCCATTCTCTCTTCAAGATGGGGATAAGGATTGGCTTTACTATTTACTCTCAGTTGCATAGGCTCTTGGATGGATATGAAGTGAAGATTTCTAGAAAAGTACTTTCTAGCGTCCAAATTTTCCGGATTGAAGAAGCAACTGTCTATTATCACCCAGGGAGCTACTGAGTAACTCTATGACTATTGGGGGTGTTTCAAGAGGTTGCTTGCAAGCTGTGCATACCATCATTTCAAGGAGAAAGACCAAGTTTACTACTTGTTATCTACACCATTACGCATGCTTTAACCCAATACATTTGACATAGTTTTTAGTTACTTTTAGTTGGTGGATTGCTAGTATTAGTTAAGTTTATATGACAAGGGGTTTAGATGGCCATGTTTGGTTTTCTTATCTAACTCCCGCGTTTTGTAGAATTAATTGGTACTAATAGATATTATGTATCCACAGGCTCCTTGATCTTCCTTACGATCATCTTTAGTAAGTTACCCGTTGGTACATTTTGGTTACATTCTATGTAAAGGATGTTCGCAAGGGCGGTAGAAGATTGAAAGTTATTCACAAGGACGGTAGAAGAGGAAAACGACATTCACATTAGAATAGTAGAAGATGAAGCCCATGGACATCAATGTGTGGTAGAAGAAGATTGAAGCCAAAGGTAGGCGGCTTCGAAGTTCAAGACGGCCAAAGGAGAAAATGATAAATCGTAGTCCGATGAGTGTTTCCTTAGTCTGAGAAAGATATAGGAAGAATTAGCCCTCAAGATTGGTTTCATTGGATTTTTCTTCTTGAGTACTACATAATCGGCTACTAGAACTACTGATTTGGACATACGGTTCACCCGTAGCAAGCAAACAAAGCTCAACCAACAAAGCATTGGAAGCACTTCACAGACCGTGAATGGTCAAGCACCAGTGGCCCATGATAATATTCCCAGCCCGTAATACACAAGAATCCAGGGGTTCCATGAAGACCTGCAGGAGACCAGCACGAGACCTTCAAAAGGCAAGGCACTGAGCCGTGAAAAAGCACCAGGTCATGAAGAAGGGGATGAAGAGTTGAAGAATTTTACTAAGTATAGAGCCGGTCGATGAAAACCTTCAAAGACTGTGAGAACTTCTGAGCAAAAACTGTGTACTGCTCACGGTCCGTGAAAACTTTCACGGATAGTGGCATGATCCCTACTTCACGGACCGCGCCAGATTCCACGACCCATGGCTCAGAATGTTTAAGCACTACACCAGATCTGATTCCCAATGCTTGAATACTTCACAGATCGTGATATCCATGCTGGTCCGTGAAGCCTTGGCGGCTGACCTAGCATTTTGCTATTTTGGGCCTATTTTGGGCTTATTTTTAGGCCTAATCGCCTACTTCTATATATATGAGCCTTAGTCTTCTACTAAACCATTAGAAAGTAGAATAGAACCTAGGCATAATGTTTCTTAGATTCTCTCTCTAGTTTAGAGAAAAGGAATACGAGAGTTCATCTTCTCCTTACTTCTTTTTTTAAATCTTTTTTTTTCTTTTCATCTTATTTTCAAAATCTATGGTATCTAGCCTAATATTTTCCATGGATCTATTCTTTTTAGAGTATATTTTGTATTGGGATTCATCTTGGCACATGGTATGTTCTATTTACTTTCTTAGATTCATTAGATTCATCCTATCATTGTGTTTAAGATATTATTGTGATTGATCTTGAATATTATACATGCATGAGTAGGACACCACATATAAGCACACACTTTGGGATATACTCATGTATGGTGCAATTATTAATGCCCCCTTTGGAAGAAAAACATGGATGTTAGAATGGGTTGGGGAAAACGCGTCCCGGTGGGTGTGTGCACAGGGGATTCGAGAATGCTCTGACCTATTTGCCATTGCACAAGTCTTATCTGACTTTGTAACTATTGTGTAAGAGGTTGCGCGTAGAGATAGCTAAGAGTAGCAAACTAGGTGTTGTGTTGAAACACCTAGTATCACAGATAATGTGCCTACAAACCTTGGGCCTAGCTTATATAGGACCCGGGGGGAGTAGGTTTATTCATGGTGGAAGCCAAAGACATAATAGCACGGGGGAGAAACAAACCTACAACGATGGTCGAACCTCGTTGTACTCCCCTTATTATAATGGCAGCACTGATGGAGGGTTGCGAGCGCACCCACCGTGACTGGGTTGGATAGTGTATGGCATCGGCCACACCACGTGTTGTGAACACAATAATAGGTATTTTGTATATCTATATGTGAATGAATTGATGATTGAAGCATTAGAACTACCATATTGCTAAATGATTCCTAAGTACCTAGTATAAATAGTTTACTTATTTGTTAATTGCATGCTTGTAGTTGTTAGTTGAAAACACCCCCCTAGTTGCATGTCTTTACTTTTAGCTTCTCCTTTCACTCGTGTGAATTGATTACCCGCACAAGGTTGTTTTTTAATTAGTACTTGAGCCCTAGAATCCTTGTGGACAAGCCCAGGATTTGCAGCTTACTACCCCTTGGTAGCTTAGCAGTAAGAACGAGTGCAAAATATAAATCTCCATATATGACCACTAAGCCCATCAGCTCATGTTTTAATGACAACCGGATCGGGGGCTGGTCAAAATTTTGGCATCGTTGCCGGGGATGCTCTTCAGTTTAACTATTAGTTGAGCATACCGTGTTAGTGAGTAGCTAGTATTTCTTTTATCCTTTTCTTGTTTTTGTTTGTTTGTTGTATTCCAGAGTAGGTATTGCCTGAGTTCTTGGTGAAAACCGAGGACTCTTGCACTATGATTCCGAATTTTGTGTGTTTTCTTTGTTAGCATTTTATTGAAAAGAAAAAAATGTGGGAAAGCACTCAAAGCTGGGAACATTGTAGGGTGTGTCATTGTGATAATCCTATAGAGGGTTTCCCGAGGTTGAGTGACTATGGGAGAAGAATGGCTCAAAGGGTGAGATTTTTTAGGATATGTCATTGCAACCACCCTACGGAGTCTTGCACTTGGATGGACGAAAATGAGAGAGAGGTAGGAGTTGCTGGTTCCCAAGGTCGATGGGATCAAAATTGTTACCTATACCATGACTCTCCAAATTCGAGGTTTAGTGGTTAGTCAAATTTGTGGTATGGAAATGCATTGGGAAACAAACATGTTGGGTTAGATAGTTGGATTTCACCAACTTACCCAATGCCCCAAAACCAATCCCTAGGATTGGTTCCCAAATTGGATTGTGTGGAAATTTCACAAGCTATAGCTAATGTCACCAAGAGTAGTGATTTACTTCAATCACAAGTGCTTAGCAAGATTAGCGATTTGGGAACTCAACTATTCTCAAGTATTGAGAAAGTTGAAGGGCAAGTGCTTAATTTGATGAATAGGGTGAGCCAGCTAGAAACCCAATTTTTAAAAAAATGAACCATCCCTAGTTGAATGTGACATTTTGTTGATGAATCTAAAGGGGATGGGGAAAGGTTTGTTGTGGTGAAGAAGTCGAGAAAGGGGTGGTTATACTTAATTTTCCATATTACTTATTTGCACCCCTACCTCCACCTATAGGACCTACTCCCACATTTTCTGAAACCTTAGAGGAAACTAAAGGGAAGCCAATTGAATATGCTAACTTTCCATACCACCTATTCCCTATAAGATTGACTCCCCCTCACCTATATCTTCCTCTTGGAAGATTCTTACCCCGACGCTTCATTTTTTGTTGCCTAAGGTGATGGGGTACAAACCCGCACCTTATAGAGAACATTAGGTTCGTACCGATGACCTTAAAATGGAGCTTCTTGGGAGGCAACCCGAGCTAAAAATATTTTTAGATTAGTTTAGCATTTTTGGTGTGTTTCTCTATTTGTAGTTTCTTCTGGTTTTTGGGACACTATTAAAATTGGTGTGCATGTTTGTTTTGTAGGAAGCATATGGTCTTTAGAGGAAGGTGTGAAAATGGGGAGTACAACTCATGGACCATGTAGATGTACATGGTTCGTGACGCTTAAAATGGTGGATAGGGAGGATAACCTAACCCCATATTCATGGGGCATGTAGACGTGCATGACCCATGAAGCTCACATACTTTCCTACACTACCCAATCACCATTGTTTCCCTACAAACACCCTACCACCACCATAATACCACCTAAAACCCACCTACCCTCAAAACCCTTGAGACACACACATCGAGACCTAATAGGCAACTCTCCATTGTGATTAAATTCATCATATGATTTGTGGTACATGACAGAGGTTGGATTGATCTTTCATGATTAGAGTTTATGGGTAGTATATTGAGGGTGATGGTAGTTTGTTCTTTACATTTCATGATTGTGCCATTAAGGGTACATTTTAGTGTTCTTTTCCATTATAAGTGCTTTCCTATTTCTTTCCCTTGACACGTGTTCTTTGATTAAGTATATGC
Source organism: Rubia yunnanensis (assembly GCA_037428765.1). NCBI lineage: Eukaryota > Viridiplantae > Streptophyta > Magnoliopsida > Gentianales > Rubiaceae > Rubia > Rubia yunnanensis. Next base: position 61,794,921 of record CM075061.1, read on the forward strand.
ATTGAGGACAATGTAAGCTTAAGTGTGGGGAAGGGGCTTAGATAGCATTTATGAATTTTAGCTTTTTTTTAATGTAGCTAATAGCTCTTCTAAGAGAATTTTGAAAATAAAAAGAAAATAAAAAAATTGGAAAAATTGAAGAAAATAAAATAAAATCTGGACAAGTCGAAAACCCGAAAGGGCGACTTGGGTATCATGAGGAAAAGCCCGAATAGGTTGAAATGCCTAGGTAAAAGTGAGAGGCTTGGCCCGACTAGACTTACGAATCTAGGCAAAAGTGAGAGGCCATGTTGAAAGAGGTGAGAGGTGAGCACGTTTTGTGGGATAAAGCTAGGATGAAAACCTGGAAAGGTTCCTAGGCGAAATGAGAGAAATTGAGAGAAAAAAAGAGAAAAAAAACAAGAAACTAGGTTGACGATACATTGGACTCTTTGGTTGCAACTAGGTCAAGAATCTTGAGTTATCCCTATGTTGCAACCAAGTTGACGGCTTTTGGATTTCCTTGGTAGATTGTTTTGCTTGATGATTACTCTTTGATTGCTTTTGGGACTACATTGGGGAAAGTAAGCTTGGATTTATTTCAATCTTTTGTCACTTATCTTTTTCCATACACATTTACTTGCTTTGGGTGGTTTGGTTGCTTTAGGAACTTTGGGGAGTGTGACAGTTTTGAGGATTTTCACCTTCTTGTATCCACAGGCGCCTTGATTTTCACCGATCTTTTGTCACTTATCTTTTTCCATACACATTTACTTGCTTTGATTTGTTACTAATGGACATCTTGTATCCCCAGGCTCCTTGATTTTCCTTGTGATCACATTTAGTAGGTTGCCCGTGGGTACTTTTTGGTTACATTCTATGTGAAGGCCGTTCTCAAGGGTGGTAGAAGATTGAAGGCTGTTCACAAGGATGGTAGAATAGACAAAGGACATTCATATTAGAATGGTAGAAGATGAAGGCCACAAACATTAATGCATGGTAGAAGGAGATTGAAGCTAAATATAGGCGGCTTCGAAGTTCAAGACGACCAAAGGAGAAAATAGTGAATCATAGTCCGAGGAGTGTTACCTTAGTCCGAGAACGATCCAGGAAGAATTAGCCTTCAAATTTGGTTCCATTGGATTTATCTTCTTGAGTACTACAAATCTACTACTAGAAATCCCAATTCAGACTAAAGGTTCACCCGTAGCAAGCAAACGAAGTTCAGCCAACGAAGCATCGGCGGTACTTCATGGACCGCGAATGGTCAAGCACTAGTGGCCCATGACAATCTTCAAGGCCTGGACTACATAATAATCCAGGGGTTCCGTGAAGACTTGCACACCCACCATGAGAGGGTTTGGGTAGTGTATGCCATCTCCCACACCACATGTTGTGAACACACAGATAGATCTTTTGTTTATTGGTATGTTAATGAATTAAGAATTTAGCATTAGAACTAACATGTTTTAAAATGATTCCCAAGTACCTAGTATAAATAGTTTACTTATTTGTCAATGGCATGCTTGTAGTTGTTATTTGAAAACACCAACCAACCCTCCCCCCTCCCCCAGTTGCATGTCTACACTACTAGCTGCTCCTTTCACCCATGTGGATTGAAGACCCACACGATGTTGTCTTTTAATTAGTACTTGAGCCTTAGCATCCTTTGGGACAAACTCGGGGCTTTCCACTTGCTACCCTTTGGTAGCTTAGTATTAAGAATGGGTGACGAATATAAATCTCTAAAATTGACCACTAAGCCCCTCGACTCATGTTTTAACGACAACCAGGTTGGGGCAGGTTAACTTCTTCAAAGGGTTGTGTGATGAAAACATGCAGATAGTGAATGCCGCATGTAAAGGATCAATTGCCAACAAAAAACCTGAGGATGCAATGGCTCTCTTTGGAAAAATGGCCAATGGTATGCAAAATTTTAGCACAAGGTCGAGGGTTAAGGTCTTGGATGAACCATCGCAATCGCCCAAGTTGGAGGAGCAAGTCCAAGCTCTTGCTTCTATGATGATGGAACTTCTACAAGGAAAGATCCATCAAGTCTAAGTGTACGAGGTGGGCAACATAGACCAAAACACTGAGCTATATCTAGAAGTTGTAGAAAATTTGCAAGAGGTGAAGGTTATTAAGTACAACAACCGAGAGAGACCAAGTTTGGTAGGGGTCAATCACAAGGATTTCTGGGGAACAAAGGCGATGCAAGGCTGGACCACTACAGAAACTCTTTCAACCCAAGGTACCGATACCATCTAAAGTTTTGATGGAGGGAAGATAATCAACCTCAAGGATATCTAGGTGGACAAGCCCCACATCATCCATACTGTAGAAGTGACGGCTCTTCCATCAACCATGCCTTGATCTATAAATTGGACCGTGAAGAGAACCTAGAAACCATTGGTCAACTGGAGAAGAAACATGAAGTCTTCATGGAGAGGAAAAGGCGTGATATTGAAAACCTTGGCAATAAGCATTCTCAAGCATCAAGTATCTTGAGGTTCAATTTGGGCAACTCGCCACTTCGGTGAGCCGACTTGAAGCCCGGGACTCCGACAAACTCCCTTCCCAACTGGAGGTCAATCCATGAAACATGAGTGCACTCAGGTTGAGAAGTGGGAAGGAATTTCGTGAGTATAAGAAGAAGTTGATGCAAGAGGACGATAGGGTATTGGATGCTACCAAGGCATACTTCAAAGAGGATGAGATTGTGGTCAAGGAAGCCCTTCCAAAGAGGTTCCACTGCCCGAGGTGCAAGTGACTATCCCACCTCTATTTCCAAATTCATTGAGGGGAAGGCCATAGGTGGTGACTAATGATACAAGTATTCAAAGAGTCATTGAAAAGGTCTAGGTAACAATCCCTATCTTGGAATTAATTGAAAATGTGCCATCGTATGCTATATTTCTTAAAGTTAAATACACAAAAAAAGAACTAGGTCAACTAAGAAGGTAGGACATTTAAAAATGGGGGGAGTCACCATTTTGAACCATAAAACTTTTCCTAAGAAATGTGACGACCCCGGAATGTTCTCTATCCCTATCTCCTTAGGTGGAAAACTTGTCCAAAATGCCATGAAAGACTTAGGCACTGACCTGCCTCCACTCGGGGTCATTAATTGTAGCTAATTAACCCGAGCAAAGACTGAGAGGTCAAAGGGATCTCAATCGTCGAAGATAAAATTTATATTCTGCACCCAACTCACTACTATGCTACCAAAAGGGTAGTTAGCGATAAGCATTGGGTATGTCCATAGAGATGCTAGGTCCTAAGAACCAATTAAACATAACCTCATCTAGGTTGTTAATCTACACGAGTCGATAGGAATAGCTAACATAGTAAACGAGGGGGATTTTTTTTTCAATTAATAACTACAAAACATGAAATTAAAAAACAATTAATCTATTTAGCTAAACACTTGGGGAATGTTTACGTAACATGGTTGATTTAATGCTTTGATCCTTGATTCATTCACATATTAGATTTAGACAAACCTAATATAATGCTCATAACACGTGGTTTGGTCGATGGCATACACTTCCCCATATCTGTCACGTTAGGTACGCTCGCAACCCTCAATCGATAATGCCTTCATAAATAGGGGTGTACAAGAAGGTTTGGCCATCGTTTTGATCTGTTTCTCCCCCATGTGATTATGTCTCAGTATTCCACCACGAATGCTCAATTCCCTAGGCGTATGAATGAGGCAAAGGGTTATAGGCACCTTATCTATGAAACTAGGGCCTTTTACAACCCTAGTTTGCTACTTTTCACTATTTCTACCTGTAACCCATTGGATTGTTTTATGTAATCAGCTAAGACTGTTGCGCTGGAACTCAACGGTCGTAATACTTGATATCCTCCGTAAACTCACTCACGCAGACCCGTACTCTATTACCCATTACACATCCAAGGTTTCTCTTTCCTAGGGGGCATCAATATTTGCACTAACATGAATATAGACTAGGTGTGTGCTCATATGGAGTATAATATTCATGTAATTCTAACATTCATGAACAAGTCACAATCATATCATAAGCACAAATATTATGATGAACTAAGAATCTAAGAAAACATTAATAAACACATGAATACAATTATCCCCAAGTTATAGAATCTACTCCCTATATATGTAGTTTAAATAAATATACATCCTAGGATTAAAGTAAAATAAAAAGGATAGAAAGAAAGAAAGAAGAGAGAATGTTTCTCTCTCTAAAATGCTCTCCCAATATACAAGAGTGGTATGAAAATATGATCTAATCTAGATGACAAAAGACTAGTAGACTAAGGCTATATTTATAGTAGTAGGGGATTAGGCTTTAAAAAGACCAAAAAGTGTAAAACCCTAAGTCAGCCGCCGCAAGGCGCGATCTGTCCCAGATGGCGCAATCTACATCGTGTACTTGGTAAGTTCTAGAACTGGCCGCTTGATCTACGTAGTCCGTGATTACTCATCTGGCAAGGACCATTGCATCTGGCATGGTCCATGTCAACTCCTTTGGTGTGGACCGTGGCCTTTGGCGAAAACGTCCAACTGCTTCATCGATTTTGAGCTTCTGATTCATGGGACGTGGCTTATAGCACAGAACATCATCAAAATTTCATGTTGCTCAGTAACTCAGTACAAACCGCTTGATTCTCCACACCCCTTCGGCCGGTCTTTACATTTTGTACTTGGAACTCCACGAACCGTCGAAAACAGGACGGTCTGCACCCATACTTAGCAATTTTTTAGTGAAGGTTGAGACATTTGTGCACGGTCTGTGGCATTTGGCTTGGTCTATGCTGAGCCTTTGTACCAAATCATTTGGCGTGGAACACCTCATATGGTGTGGGCCGTTGGTTCATCCATGAGTGGTTCACGCCGACCCATTTGTACCTTGGCCAGCTAAACTTCTTTTCTTCATTATGAATGAACCGTAAGCCCAATTTTATTGCGCTAAAGAAGAAGAATCCAATGAAATCAACCTTGAAGGATAGTTCTTCTTGGATTGTTCTCATAAATTTGTGCAACTCATCATACCACGATTCACCATTTCTTCATTGGCCACCTGGAACTCCAATGCAGTCTATCTTTGGCTCCAATCTCCTTCTACAATGATTTGAGGTATGTGGCCTTCATCCACTACCATTCTAGTGTGAATAGCCTTTGATATCTTCTACCGTCTTTCCGAACGACCTTCAATATCTTCTACCACTCTTACGAACAGCCTTCACATAGAATGTAACAAAAAACCATCCACGGGTGACCGACTAAGGATGATCACAAGGAAGATTTTGGTGCCCGTTGATACACGATTTCCATTAGTACCAATTAAGTCCACAAATGCAAGATTTAGACAAGAAAACTAAACATGGCCGTCCAAACCCCTTGTCACATAAACTAAACTAATACAAGCAATCTAATGTATAAAAGAAGCCAATTATTACGATGAATGCATTGGTTAACGCATGCATAATGGTGCACATCAGCGCATCCATAAATGTGATCCCATTTAGTCTATATGAAATCCTAGAAATAGGTGAGCTTGGGGGAACTAGAGTGATTGTCAAACTAGCCTGGACTAGGATAACTTTCGTGACCCTATGTGATGGGCATGATTCCTATAAATCTTCTTGTGTTACAACTGAGGATGAATACTTGGATGAGATCCATGTTGATGATATTGTTTATGAGTTCGATGAATTGCATGATTTGATTGACAATATGCCTGTGCTAGATTATTTTTCCATACTAACTAACTTGCAGCTGGAAAGGAAGAGTGACCTGCCTCCCCTATTAATTGTAGCTAATTGTAGCGGTAAGCCATAGGTTTGTCCACAGAGATTCTAGGTACAAGTACCAATCAAAACATAACCTCGTACGTGTCATCAATATGTACAAGTGAAAGGAATACTTAGTAAATCAAACATACGAAAAGAGGGGGGGTTGGTTTCTCAATCTAATAACTACTAAGCATAAAAGTGAAAAGTAAAGTAATCTATTTAACTAAGCACTTAGAGAGTCATTGAGAAACATGGTTAATCTAATGTTTTGACCCTTGATTCATTCACATAGAAATTAAGGCAAACCTAATAGAGTGTTCATAACACGTGGTGTGGTAGATGACATACACTTCCCCATCCCTGTCACGATGGGTGCACGTACAACCCTCCATCGACACCGCCATCATAATTAGGGGAGTACAACAAGGTCCGGCCACTATTGTAGGTCTGTGTCTCCCCCGTGCGATAAGGTCCCAAGCTTCCACCACGAATGCACTAGGTCCTATCAGTTAGGACAAAGGTTCATTGGCACCTTATCTATGATCTAAGGCCTTTCACACCCTAGCTTACTACTATTCGCTATCTCTACCCAAAACCTCTTGGACAAATTTACAAAGTCAGCTAAGACTGGTGTGATGGCAAATAGATCAGAGCATGCTCGAATCCCCCGTGCACACACCTACGTGGACGCGTTCTCCCATACCCATTCTAACATGCAGGTTTCTCTTCCCAATGGGGCATCGATATTTGTACCATACATGAAAATATTCCAAAGAGTGTGCTTATGTGTGGTGTACTGTTCATGCAATTCAAATAATCAAGAACAATCACAATAATATCATGAACACAAATACTAGGATGAATATAAAGAATCTCACAAAATATGTAAATTAAACCATGCTCCTACAATTTATCCCTAAGCTATAAACTACTCTACCAAAGATAGATCCAAGAAAAATATTAGGTAAGATTCCATGGATCAAATAAAATGAGATGAAAGGAAAAAGAGAGTAAAAAAAAGAAGGAAGAAGAAGAAGAACTCTCCTCTTCCTTCTATCTAAACTTGAGAGTGGAAAAATCTACATTATACCTACATCGGGTTTACTGGAAGGCTAAGACTCCTATATATAGTAATAGATAATTGGGCCTAAAGATAGGCCCAAAATAGGCCAAAGTTAGGTTAAAACCCTAGTCATTTTTCCCTCTAGCCGCTGAATCTTTCTCAAATAAACTGCTCAAATCCATGAACTTCCTGGAGCTAAGATTTAGTGCATTGGACAAAGCTCAGAAATGTGAAGATTTAGATATATTGTAGAGGGAAATTAGATGAAAATTGTGACCAAAATAGTGAGAGACCCTAATTTAGCAGTCAGTCACAGGCTATCGTGGATGGCGTGGCAAGTGGCACATACTTCCGTCCTTGAGGGCACGAGCCACAATTCCTGATGTGGGTTGTGTATCTTCAAGTGGCACGGGACACGAGGATTGTGAAGCCCGCGTCGTACCTCTGGTATGGACCGTGATGTTTGGTGCGGGGTGCCAACAGTGTGGTTATTTTAAGGTTTCTGATCCACTCACGTAGCCGTTGGCATGAGCCGTGGTCAGGAAGGTTGATCTGCTCAGAAACTTGGCACGGGCCATGTGTTTTCCCACAACTAACCGACTGGTCTTGGCATCTTGGATATGGAATGGCATGGGACATCAAGAATGGGACGTCTCGCGCCCATACTTAGCCGATTTGGTGGAAACTTGAGACCAAGACGATCAAAGATCTCAACAACATAACTAAGAGAAGCGATAAGAGCCTAGAAGAATATCATAACCAGTTTGTTACAAAAAGCTTACAGGTCTGTGACTTGTCGTTCTAGTCTTCTCTAGGAGCTTTCACGGGAGGAATTCGGTCAGAAGAGTTCTACAAATAACCTACAAATATTATGCCTAAAAACCCAAGGGAATTGCAAAAGTTGATCGAACAGCATGTGCAAACAGAAGAGGTGAATAACCGTAGAGTAGAGCAGGAATGAAATGAGAAAAGATAGATGGAAGACTCACAGAAAGGAATCATAAAAATGGGAAAGAGAAATGCCCCTTTCGGAGGTAAGGACAAATCAGAGTCAAATCGTTAAAAAAATGACTTTTGGCGACACTTTTTTTCTGAGGTTATTATCAAATATATAGACTTTGGTCCATTAGGATGTTGAGGTCAATTATATTGTTAATTTGATTTAATTGGTCTTTTCATCCTTTTGGGATCATGTTAGAGATATTTCTATGCCTTATAAGTGATTTCTATACACTGATGGAAAATATTTTAGACAATGAAAATGAGTGGTTTTAGTCTCCTAGTGCGGGAAAAGGGTCTTAACGGGAAACAGACCAGATCTTTAGTTAGGGATCTTCATTTTATTTTATTTTAATTTTCTTAGATGTTTGATCAAAGGTGTGGATGAATCATTTTGTGTGTGTATCATCTGATGCTTCATTGTGATTGGTTTGATGGTAGTCAGAGGTCGATTCTTTTGTGGCTACACTATACCTGCACAGTGACAACCACTTATCCTTAATGTTCCATTCTCTTGACAACACAGACCTTTGCTGAGTATTGTAATATCAGTTAATTTCTACGTGTAAATTTTCTGTTATTTTCACTGAGTTCTTAGATTAGAATTGCAATGTTTGTTAGCAACTCAGTGTAAAGGGATGTACCCCATACTCAGTGTAACAACACATTGTCCAAAATGAAATTAATAGAAAATGAACGGGAACCCCCGATAATTTATTTTAAAAAATTTAGAATATATATATATAACATCCAACAAACAATAAAATGGTTAATGTGCAAGACTATTTAAAAATGTATTGACCTACAGCTCACTAATTTTAGATTACTTGAGCTTGTGCAAGTCCGTGCAACCCTTGAGCTGTATTGTCAATTTCCTTTTTTGCCCCAATTTTTAGCTTAATCACATGTAAGTTCAGAGAAAATTAGAATTATAACAGTTTACATTCATTTTAATCAATTGGGTGTTTTGGATTTTTTGCATCAGAGACACGCTAAACAGCGTCAGTTCTGTTTGATAAAAACAAATATTTCCTAAAAAAATATACCTCGTATTTAAAGTTCGATACAGTAAATTTTAAATTCTCATATGACAAACAGTTCTACATAATTAACTTGGTCGAAGACAGTGTGAAGGTCCCCTCCCTCATGGAAATTAGTATTTTAAACTTCTTTGAGTCAACATCTGGGGTCCTAAATCGATAGATTGATCCTAAAGCTCAATACAGCGAGTCATGAAGATCAAATCTATGGATGGATTCAGATGGAAGTTACAAAAGGGGTCGAAGGGCTGGATTTGTACTTCTCTATTGGCAAACGAAGAATTTCAATCTCCTCAGTTTTAATGTACATTGAGTCTTCTAACGTCCGAGTCTTGAAGAATGATTGAAAATGGGCGGTAGAAATTTTCAGCTAACAACTTTCAAGTTCAAGTAGGTGCAACCCTCGTGCCTTATTTCCATTTCCCCATTTCCTTAATATTTTGGTTACTATTTAAAAATAAATATTACATGATAACAAGCAAATAGTACAAACACTCAACTCTAATGGTATGACTAAATTAGGAGACACTACCGCTTGAATTTATTCAAACTTAGTGAAGTATAAAACTTCATCCACTTGAATCGTTTACCCAATTGCTAAACCACCAATGACCCAGCACGGTCACACATTTGTGAACCACTAGCAGTTTGGAAAACCACAACAAACCACAGACTCAATTTGAGAATGTTGGGTACTTCCTATAACACAATAACTCTAAAAATAACATTTCATGATAATAATATAATTTGAATTTATGCCCTCTCTATTATAAAGAGGGTGAATAAAGTATCAATTCAACTTTTGTTGATTTTATTTTAGTAAAGTCCTGCCTCTATCCTAGTTCAAACTGCACAGGAATGTTTTTAATGTCAAAGTTGTCAAATTTGACCGTATATTTGAATAAATATATACACAATAATGTTATCTTATGTGATATTTCTTGATTCATCGTAACAAGTCGATTCTAATTGTTAACATTTTTTGTGTCGTTATTACACGTAATTAAGATATTAACAGTCAAATATTTTTCTTAGAGACCGTTACATTACAAGAAGCCCCCCTCCTCTTGGGGTCGTCTAGTTGTAAGCTAAACTAACCCAAGCGGAGGGCTTATGAGAGGGACAAAGAGAAAGATTGATAGTTCGGCACCCAACTCACTACTAATCTAACCATGGGCCAGTTAGTGGCAAGTCCAGGCATGTCAATAGAGATGCTAGGGCCTAATAGTCAATTAAACACAACCACGAATGGGTTGCCAATCTGTCGTGTTGCTAGAAATAGATAGTATAGTAAAATAGGGGGGTTGGTTTTCTTAATTAACAACTACCGACATGAAAGATAAAATGCAAGTAAACTATATTAACATAAACTTGGGGAATATTTGTGTAACATGGTTGATTTAATGTTCCGATCGTCAATTCAATCACATACAAGACTTCAACAACCTAACCTTGTGCTCATAAGACGTGGTGTGGTCGATGGTTAGCACTTCCTCATACCTGTCACGTAAGGTGTTCTTGCAATCTTCCATCGACACTGCCTCCATAATTAGGGAAGTGCAACCATAGTCCGACCGTTGTGCAGATCTGTTTCTCCCCCGTACGATTATGTCCTAGACAGTGCAACTCGGATGCTCTACCCCTAGGCCTATTAATGAGGCAAAGGGAGGTAGGCACCTTATCGATTACACTGGGACCTTTTACAACCCTAACTTGTTACCATATGCTATTTCTACCTGTAACCCTTCGGACCAACTTGCCAGCTAAGACTAGTGTGTTATCAACGTAACGGTTAAACTCTAAAAAGATCTACGTGCACACACCCACGTAAACCCAAACCCCACTACCCATATCACATCCAGGCTTCTCTTCCATGAAGGGGTATCAATATTTGCATCAACATGAATGTAGAATAGTGTGTGTACTAATGGAGTGTATCATTCATGCAATTATTACAATAAAAAACAAGCCACCATAATATCAAAAGCACATAAGATTAGGAAGATCAAATGAATTTCACAAAAACATAATCAACACATGAATATAAATTATCCCCAATCTATATAAACTACTCCCTAGAAATGGAATTCAAATATTTCATTGAATTCCACATATTAGGAACAAAGCAAAATAAAATAGAAAAAGAGAAAGAACCTAGAGAGAAGAGAGAGTGTTTCTCTATCTAAGTTGCTCTTAGACTAAAAATAAAGTGACAGATGATATGAAAGATGTTTAAAACCCTAGTAGACTAAGGCTATTTATAGTAGCAGGGGATTGGGCCTAAAAATAGGCCAAAAATAAGCCAAAACCCTTGTCAGCCGCGGCTGACACGGACCGTGCCGCTGATGTAACCTCATGCTAGCGCGGTCCGTCAGATCTGCCACGGGCCACATGCCTCGTGCTGGCGCGGGGTGCACAAATATGCACGGTTGTTCTGGGTACGGTCCACGGTGTCTGGTGTGGCCCATCTTCTGGGGCTTCATTTTTTCACCTCTGATCGGCGTTCCGTGTTGTTTGGTACGGGTCGACATTTGAATCCTCATTTTTCTTAGTCATTGGGCATGGGCTGCCTTATATTTTAAATCATGTTGGCTGGTCTTGACATCTTGGATTTGAAAGGGCGTGGGCCATTTGAAATGGGACAATCTGCACCCATACTTAGCCATTTTTGGAATGAAAAGCCAACTTGACCACCCAGCCTATAGAGGTTAGCATGGACCGTACCGAATTTTAGCACAGCTCGTGCTGCTTGGAACGGTTCATTCCAAAGGCCCTTGGCATGAGCCGTATGGCATGACCCAGGCCAATTGTGCTTGGTCTTATGCCGGGTATGAGTGGTTCGTGCTTGCCCGTTGCCGCTTCGCCTGACTGACTTCTTTGCTCTGCTATGGATGAACCATTGATCTGATTTAAGAGTTATTGTAGTCTATTTTTAGGAGGCTATCACTGTGCATCTAAAAGTTAATATTTATAAGCCCTAATTGCTTACTATCTACAACTAAGTAGATAGCGGCAAGTCGGGGTCGTCCACGAAGTAGAGAGATTTTCTCAAGCGTTTAAACACGTATGGTTGATATTAGGCTAGGAGTAGATATATATACACATATAAAAGCATGTAAATGGGGGTTCAGTTGTTTGGCGATCCTAAGCTATGAAAGGTAAAAGACAAGATAACTAGCAAAGACAAGTAATTATGCTAATCATCAAACAAACTAAGAAAAAGGGGTTTTAAAACTACAAAAACAAAGCCTTGGGGGCAATTGATATCCACTTCCAAACCTAATGTAGATCGTTGAACCATTCACTTATCCTATCATAATTGTTACATATGGACGAAGGACCATAGATTTGACAATAACAAGCCTTCTACCAAAGACATAGCCATTTAACCAAACATAGCATTCACTAGGAAAAACCTAGAACAAACCACATTCAAGGTTCAACCTTTCATTGCATCTATAGGATAAATATGAGAACAATCCTCATTAACATACTTATCTAGCAAGAATCACAACACATTATGCACAAGAAGTTCTAAGTTCATGTTCTTAGATTTTCATGCAAAGGAGCTAAGGAATTCGTCACTTTCCTAACTCCCTAACACTTAATGCATCAAACACTTTCTATTCTCAAACATCCCGTGGAATGAATGAAGTAAAGCATAGCATTAAGAACACATAAATGCCAAATGACAAAGGATTTAAGAACGAGTGAAACAGTCTATTCACTACTTCCTCTACTTGTATAGATAAATTTTCCATCCTTCTTAGATAGTAGTTTGCAAGAGTGAATTCGACATCTCTTGTCAAACCTGCACAAAGAACCAACAAGCTTGGAAACACTTATAAACATTACACTGTGTCTAAGCATTTAACCAATTCATGCATTTACACTAGATTAGTCAAGAACGATCGACATTCATAGACTTCTCTCATTTGCTACCTAAAACAAACATGACAAAGAGTTAAACATCATCACATTCATCTAGCAATTATCAACACACCAACATCATTTAAGAAGCTCTATCTCATGTTCTTAGATTCCACATTAAAAGAGGGGGGAATTAGGTACTTTCTCCCAACCCTAATAAGTAATCATACAAACAATTCATTTACTCAAGCTTCCAAAACCATGAATGACATTAACAATTCACCTTCAAAGCTCAATAAATGCACAATAACAAAAGCACTAAATAGACAGATATGGCTCTTACTACATAGATATGGAAGCTTCATTCCATTGCACCCAAGATAAAACTAAGCTAGATAATTAAAAGACATGATTAACCTACAAAAACAAAGAAAATAAAGAAAAGAAAAACTAGGGTTTGAACCCATAAAAATGAAAGAAGAAGAAGCTTGATTCATGTTTTTAAGAGGAGAGGATAAGGTGAGTATTTATAGTACAAAAGGCAAGAAGAATTTCTGGCCCTATGTCCGTCGCGAGTCGCGTCGACCTCGCGATGGACTCCATTTCCAGCAGCTTGATGTCTTTCCTCTTCTTTTTTCATATCCTCCTCTTCTCTTCACTTCTTCAATTCTTCAAATCTTCAAAATTTCAAATACAAGTCTTCAAATCTTCTAAGGTATTCTTCAAAGTCTTCAAACAAATTTCCTTGTCACACAAAATCCTCTAGAAAAGTAATAAAAGCGTAAAAGTCGCTTTTAACTCTTCTTAAAGAATTTCAAGGCAAAATGCCACATTTAGAGTACAAAAGTGTACAAAAGTGAATTTTACAAGTCCTAATATAATCGTATAAAATGGAACATTTTGCCTTGAAGTTCTCTAAGGAGGATTAAAAGCGAATTTTACTTTTTTATTACTTTTCTAGAGGATTTTCTGTGACAAGGCAATTTGTTTGAAGACTTTGAAAACTTTGAAGAATACCTTTGAAGATTTGAAGATTTGAAGACTTGTAATTGAGCTTTTGAAGATTTAAATAATTGAAGAAGTGAAGAGAAGAGGATCATATGAAACAAAAAGGAGAAAGAAGAAATGTTGCTAGACTTGGAGTCCATCGCGAGGTCGTCGCGAGCACGTCGCGACTCGCAACGGACGAGGGGTCAAGAACCCTTCTTTCTTTTTTGCACTGTAAATACTAACCTTATTCTCTCCTCTTCAGAAGTTTTGAAAGCCTCTTCTTCTTACATTTTTCTGGGTTTAAAACCCTAGTTTTTCTTTGTTTCTTTTCTTAGATTTTGTAGGTTAATAATGTCTTTTTATTGTCTAGCTTAGTTTTATCTTGGGAGCATTGGATTGAAGCTTCCATTTTTATGTAGTAAGAACCATATATATATAAATGTGTATATATATACATATATATATTTTGTGATTTTGCTATTGTGCATTTATTAAGCTTTGAATGTGAATTGTTAATGGCATTGACGTTGTTGGTGCTTGTATGATTACTTGTTAGGGTTTGGAGAAAGTAGCTAATTCTCCCCTCTTTTAATTTGGAATCCAAGAGCATGAGTTAGAGCTTCTTAATGATGTGGATGTGTTGATTATTGCTAGATGAATGTGATGATGTTGAATTCGTTGTTATATTTGTCTTAGGTGGCAAATGAGAGAAGTCAATGAATGTCGATTGCTCTTGGCTAATCTTGTGTAAATGCATGATTATTGGAAGTAGCGAATAGATTTTGTCATTCATTCTTGAAGCCTTTGTTATTTAGCATTCATGTGTTCTTAATGCTATGTTTCACTTCATTTATGCCATGTTTTGTTTGAGAATAGGAAGTGTTTGTATGATTCAAGTGTTAGGGTGTTAGGAAAGTGACGAATTCCTTAGCTCCTTTGCATGAAAATCTAGGAACATGAACTTAGAACTTCTTGCGCATAATCTGTTGTGATTCTTGCTAGATAAGTATGTTAATGTGGATTGTTCTCATATTTATCCTATAGATGCAATGAAAGGTTGAACCTTAAATGTGGTTTGTTCCAGGTTTAGCCTAATGAATGCTATGTTTGGTTAAATGGCTATGTCTTTAGTAGAAGGTTTGTCGTTGTCAAATCTATGATCCTTCGTGTATAATGCCATTGATGAAATACCCCTATGATTGTTGTTTGTCTAGGTTGATCATCAATGAGGTTTGCAAATAGTCATTGTTTGTCTTTGCAAACTACTCTTAAGAAGGAATGAATGTTGATCTTCCATTGGTATTCGTCGTAGATAATAATTGTGATAGGATGAGTGAATGGTTCAATGATCTACATTAGGTTTGGAAATTGATATCGATTGCCCCCAAGGCTTTATCTTTTGTAGTTTTAAAACCCCTTTTTCTTAGTTTGTTTGATGATTTAGCATAGTTGCTTGACTTTTCTAGTTGTCTTGTCTTTTAACTTTCATAACTTAGGACCACCAAACAACCAACCCCCCCCCTTTTTACATGCTTTTATATGTGTGTATATATATATATATATATATATATATATATATATATCTACTCCTAGCCTAATAGCAACCTTTTGTGCCTAAACGCTTGAGAAAATCCCTCTTCTTCATGGACGACCCCGACTTGCCGCTATCTACTTAGTTTTAGATAGTAAGCAAAAAGGGCTTATAAATATTAACTTTGAGAAGTACGGTGAAGACCTCCCACACATCAAACCTCCCCACACTTAAACCTTACTCGCCCTCGAGAAAGAAAAGATTTAAGCACATGAAGGAATTTATATGTCCACATCCTAACTAATATTCACCCAATCAACACCTTTACAAAAACTCTCAATATCATAAATCCCAAAATCAAAGCTCAAATGAGAATTTTTTCACACACACAACCCCAATTCCTAAATCTAAAAAAAACTACCACTTATCAATTCACTACCCATAAAAACATTTCAAAGTCCCGAATTGATAATCCCAAAGTCCAATGACACAAAATGAAGTTAAAACCATATAGGAGGTTCAAGCTCATACTTCACTTCTTACCAATATATCAACCAAAATTGAATGACACAAAATGAAGTCAAAACCATAGAGGAGGTTTAAAGACATACTTCACCAATGCCAATATATCAACATAAATGAAGTATAAAAGAATCAAGAATTTCATAACCATACTTCGTTTTTCAACCCACTAAGTTACCCAATCCCAAGAGGTCTAAATATGTTGAGCTACCCAATCCATCCATATGATAACCGCAACCTTATAACTCCAACGCCGGCAAATGAGTGAAATTATAGCATTTTTTTCCTTTTTCTCTCTTTCTCTCATTTTGCCTAAGAGCCCTTTCGAGTTTTCATCTTAGCCACACAGCATGTTTCTTGGGCTCACATCTCACCTTTTTCCGCACATTTGGCCTCTCATTTTTGCCTAGATCACCCTTTTGGTTTTTTGACCTATCTGGGCCCCAATGTCGCCTAAGTTTCCCTCTCAGGTTTTCAACTTAGCGGGTTTCCTTTCCTTTCTATTTTTTTTCATTTTCTATTTTTTTTCAAAATTTTCAATTTTTCCTTTCTTTTTCTCATGTTTTTCCAATCAAAAGTAGCAAAAAGCATTCCAAATGAAGCTAGCATGCATGTGAGTCCTCTAACCCCTCCCCGCACTTAAAAATTACATTGCCCTCAATGTAAATATGTCAGGCAAGAATAATAAAACTCAAGGTAAGATGTAGAGTGACACCCGTTTCTCCATATAATCGCCGGTGATATGGCACAATCCAATTTAATTGTATAAAATCGGTCCCGAAATTGGTTTCAGAGCCGGAAGGGGGAGCAAAAGTTTCGTAGAAGAACTCACCCCTCGAGCAAAATGTTGTCTCCTTGGCGCCATTTGATTAAGACTAACACCACAACGAACAGCATCAAACTCACAAAAAAATATCCAAAAAACAACCAATCCATCATGCAATCACCACTATAAGATTATCCAATAAATATATCCAACATATATCGATAGATATCCAAGCATCATTATAGAATATAGCAATTAAAGACTCAATGATGTAGTCGGCATACTAAAATTAACAATGATACAATAAAGATGCAAGAATTTTTCATATGTCAATATATGTGAGATGGTGGAGGAATGAGTGGATGTGTGGTGGTTCTTGGGAGTATTTGGTGGAGAAGAAATAAGGATTATGCAGTGTTTAAACTTGGTTGAAAATTTGGATTTTTCATCGCGACTCGCGATGCATTGTCGCGACTCGCGATGTATTGTCGCGACTCGCGATGCATTGTCGCGACTCGCATGCATTGTCGCGACTCGCGATGTATTGTCGCGACTCACGATGCATTATCACGACTTGCGATAGGTATTGAGGGCTCGGGTCTGGCTGGGCTCGAGGATGAAAGATAACGTCTCTAGGGGCGTTGGTCTCGAGGGCTTCTGGCATCAAGAACTTGAGGTCTTGAGAGGATGAGGTCTCGAGAGCTTTAGCTCGAGTTGAGGCTTGCGGTCTCAAGAACCCAAGGTCTCGAGGGCCTCAACTCGAGTCAAGGGATTGCAGCCTCGAGGGCTTGATGCACTTTTGGGTTCAGCTCAAATCAAGGCCTTGTGGCCTTGAGTACCCGAGGTCTCGGGGCTTGCACTGTTGGGCTCAGCTTAACTCGAGGGCTTATAGCCTCGAGGACCCGAGGTCTCGAGTGCTTCAGCTCGAGTCGAGGGATGGAAACCTCAAAGACTAAAAGTCTCGAGGGCTTCAGCTCGAGTCATGGGATTGTAGCCCTGATGACTTGAAGTCTCGAGGGCTTCAGCTCGAATCGAGGGTCTGTGGCCTCAAGAACTTGAGGTTTCGAGGGTTTTGGCTTAAATCAAGGGCTTATGGCCTTGAGAGCCTGAGGTCTCAATGGGCTGATGTCTCGAAGGCTTCAGCTCGACTCAAGGAATGATGGTCTTTCAGGTTCACCTCAAGCTAAGGGCTTGCGGCCTCGAGAACCTGAGGTCTTGAGGGCTGACTGGTCTTGAGGGATGATAGTCTCGAGGACTCATGGCTTTTCAAAGTGCTGGTCTTGTAGCCTCGAGAACCCTAGGTACCGAGGAATTCAGCTCGAGTAGAAGAATTGCAGTCTCGAGGGAATGATGTCTCCAAGGTTTTAGCTCGAATCGAGGGCATGTGGCCTTGAGGACTGATGGCTTTTCAGGTTCAGCTAGACTCGAGGTCTCGAGGGGATGCTGTCTCGAGGACCCGTTGGTCGCGACTCGCGATGGCTCATCGCGGCTCCCAGAAAGTAATGGCTGGGAGCTGAATTTTTAGCACAAAATGTCTGATCACATCGTGACTTGCGATGGTCCGTCACGAGGTCATCGAGAGGTCATCGCGACTTGCGATGACAAGACCTTCCAGCACTTAGAAAGAATTCAATCTTTACTTACCAACATTCCAAGTTTTCTTCCCTTTCCCATTGATCTCATTCCTTCATATACTCCAATGCAATGAACTTCACTTTGATACAAAATCATAGAAAAACACACTGTAAACAAAACAAGACAAAAATAACAGAAACTAAACAATCAAAAAAACAAAAAAAAAGCTGAGTTTATTTACGTTGTCGGCACGACAAAGCTCCGTATATTTAAGTTCGTCGTCACGACCCTAATGTTATCCATATGGTGAAGGCTTGAACCCCTTCACCATGACTATCCAAAAGTAGAGAGGTGGGGGTACAAAACTTTCAAGAGGAAAGTCTTGTTGAGGTGGAGATGGTTTAAAGGGAGTTGAGTTGTTAGGCGGCTTGGGGTAGTCTTTTAGCTCCTCTTTTATCTCCCTCAAAACTTCCGAAAATGGTGGAGTTGGTTCAATATGTAGGGGTAGGGGTGACTTTGCTAATGAATGTAGCAAAATCAAATGTTCCTCCTTTTTATCATCCTCAACAACCAACTTCTCATTCCCTTCGAACTCAAGATCATTTCCCAAGGTGAACTCACTCACCGAATCCTCGAGTTTGATTTGGGATGGTGTATTTTTGGAATCAAGAGCTTCCATGTGGGCCAACACTTCAAATATACTCTTCACATGCCCCTCAATAGCCTCAACACTATAGGAGAGCCGAGTGTCTGACTCCTAACTAGTAAAGTTGTTCAAGTTTGCTGTTGTATTCATGATTTCCTCACATGTCAAACTTGAACTTCCTTGTTAGGCTTGGTTTTGGAGTATGGTATAAGGTGGTGATGGCCAACTATTTTGCTCGTATTGTTGATTTTCCGGCTCATTCTCATATCACCAATCCGGATTACCAATCCATTCCGGATTGTAAGAATTGTGGTATGGATATCATTCTTGAGCTTCTTGCCCTTGAAAACCAACATCTCCTACCTATTGGTAGAACTCTTCATAATACCCTAAGGGTTCTTTCCCCTTCATAGTGCTCTTCCCACAACAAATAGCAAGACTCGGTAAGATGGTCGGAATAACACATCCTACAAAACCTTGCTTGTTGAGCCTCTCTTCTCATCATGAGTTCCCTCAAGGTGAGACGCTCCATTATATTTTTTTTAAATTTTTAATATTTTCAAAAGTCCAAAATTATATTGCAAGGATTCTCGATAAAAATTTACCAAGTACTCAAGCAATACCTACTCCAAACAAAAACAACCACCAAGGAGTGGAAAATAAAAACAACTAGCTAATATGAAACCAAATACACCTAAACACTTAAAAATAAATGCCTCTTCCCCGGCAGCGGCGCCAAAATTTAGGAGGCTATTGCCGTGCCTCTCAAAGTTAATATTTATTAGCCTAAATGCTTACTATCCACAACTAAGTAAATAGCAGCAAGTCGCGGTCGTCTATGAAGAAGAGTGATTTTCTTAAGCGTTTAAACACAAATGGTCAATATTAGGCTTGGAGTAGATATATATACACATATAAAAGCATGTAAATGGGGGTTTGGTGGTCCTAAGTTATGAAAGTTAAAAGACAAGATAACTAGCAAAGTCAAGTAACTAGGCTAATCATCAAACAAACTAAGAAAATGGGTTTTAAAACTACAAAACTAAAGCCTTGGGGGAAATTGATATCCGCTTCCAAACCTAATGTAGATCATTGAACCATTCACTCATCCTATCACAATCGTTACCTATGGACGAAGGACCATAGATTTGACAACAACAAGCCTTCTACCAAAGACATAGATATTTAACCAAACATAGCATTCATTAGGCAAAACCCAGAACAAACCACATTCAAGGTTCAACCTTTCATTGCATCTATTGGATAAATATGAGAACAATCCACCTTAACATACTTATCTAGCAAGAATCACAACACATTATGCACAAGAAGTTCTAAGTTCATGTTCTTAGATTTTAATGCAAAGGAGTTAAGGAATTCTTCACTCTCCTAACTCCCTAACACTTAATTCGTACAAAAACTTCTTATTCTCAAAGAACCCATGGAAGAAATGAAGTAAAACATAGCATTAAGAACACATGAATGCTAAATAGCAAAGGCTTCAAGAACGAGTGAAACAATCTATTCACTACTTCATCTACTTGTTATGAAGATAAATCTTCCATCCTTCTTAGATAGTAGTTTGCAAGAGTAAATTCGACATATCTTGTCAAACCTCACCAATGACCCCCTTAGCCAAAACACGACTAAAAGTATCTCATTGATGGCATTGAGCATGAAGAACCAACAAGCTTGGCAACACGTATAAACATTACACTGTGTCTATGCATTCAACCAATTTTCATGCATTTACACAAGATTAGTCAAGAACGGTCAACATTCATAGACTTCTCTCATTTTCTACCTAAAACAAACATAACAACGAGTTCAACATCATCACATTCATCTAGCAATTATCAACACATCAACATCATTTAAGAAGCTCTATCTCATGCTCTTGGATTCCACATTAAAAGGGGGGGAATTAGGTAATTTCTCCCAACCCTAACAAGTAATCATACAAGCAATTCATATACTCAAGTTTCCAACAACATCAATGACATTAACAATTAACATTCAAAGCTCAATAAATGCACAATAGCAAAAGCACTAAATAGATAGATATAGTTCTTACTAAATAGCTATAGATGCTTCAATCCATTGCTCCCAAGATAAAACTAAGATAGATAATTAAAAGACATGATTAACCTACAAAAGCTAGAAGAAAAGAAAAACTAGGGTTTGAACCCAGAAAAATGCAAGAAGAAGACGCTAGATTCTTGTTTTTAAGAGGAGAGGATAAGGTGAGTATTTATAGTAAAAAAGGCAAGAAGGATTTCTGGCCATACGTCCGCTGTGAGCACAATGGGCTCGTGACGACCTCACAACGGACTCCATTTCCAGCAGCTTAATGTCTTTCCTCTTCTTGTTTCATATCCTCCTTTTCTCTTCACTTTTTCAATTCTTCAAATCTTCAAAAGCTCAAATACATGTCTTCAAGTCTTCAAATCTTCAAAGGTATTCTTTAAATTCTTCAAAAAAATTATCTTGTCGCACAAAATCCTCTAGAAAAGTAATAAAAGCTTAAAATTTGCTCTTAACCCTCATTAGAAAATTTCAAGGCAAAATGTCACATTTAGAGCACAAAAGTGTACAAAAGTGAATTCTACAAGTTCTAATATAACAGTATAAAATGGGCACATTAATTTTATAGCGCTCGAGAAGAAGAATCCAATGGAACCAACCTCAATGGCTGATTCTTCTTGGATCGTTCCCTGTACTTGGCGCAACTCTTGAACAATAATCCTTCGTTTCTTCCTTGGCCATTTTGAATTTCCATGTTGCCTATCTTTAGCTCAATTCTTCTACTACCATGATGTAATATCCGTGGCCCTTATCCACTAACATTCTATTGTGAATGGCCTTCAACATCTTTTATCGTCCTAGAGAATGGCTTTCAATACAAAATGTGCCAAAAAAGCACCAACGGAAAACATAATAACAATGATCACATGGGATGATCTAGGTGTTGTGGATACGAGGTGTCCATTAGTACCAATTAAGTCTACAAAATACGGGACTTTTCAAGAAAAATAAACATGGCCATCAAAACCCC
This sequence comes from Rubia yunnanensis, assembly GCA_037428765.1. Lineage (NCBI taxonomy): Eukaryota > Viridiplantae > Streptophyta > Magnoliopsida > Gentianales > Rubiaceae > Rubia > Rubia yunnanensis. Next base: position 61,816,735 of record CM075061.1, read on the forward strand.
TTGCCACGCAAACTCAACTAATACTAGCAATCCAATATGAAAAACAAGTCAATTATTTTGCCAAATGCATCGGTTAACGCACGCATAATGATGCACATGAAACCCCAAACATTGAACCCCTTACTCATCCTTGATGAAATAAAGACAAGAAAAGGACTAAGCAAAGTGTAGCGTGCAGGTATAAGTTAACCAAGGCATTCAACTTATTCCAAGATTATCCTATTTCCCCCAAAGAAGCAAGAATCTCACAACTCTCACACTTCCCGAAGAACCTAAAGCAATCTAACCACCTAAAATAAAATAAAGAAAAAGGTAAGAAAAGAAATATAAGTGTTAGGCTAGCTTACTTTACAAAAAAGTTCCCGAAAGCAATCAAAAAGTCGTCACCAAAAACAATCCACCAAGGAAATCCAAGAGTCGTCGACTTGGTTGTAACTAGGGATCACTCTAGATTCTATACCTAGTTACAACAAATGATGATGCAAATGTATCATCAACCTAGTTTTTTCCTCTCATTTTCTCTCATTTTTCCTCGGAGCCCTTTTGGGTTTTCATCCTAGCTTTCACACATGTTGGGCTCACATTTTAATCTTTTTCCACACGGCCTCTCATTTTATCCTAGGTTCGTAAACCTATCTGGACCGAGCCTCTCATTTTTACCTAGGCCTTTTGACCAATCCGGTTTTTCCCAATGCTGAAGTTGACCTTTTGTGTTTCAAACTTAGCCGGGTATTTTTTTAAAAATTCTAAATATTTTTTAATTTTTTGGTGTAGCAAAAAATATCCCAAAATTGGGCTTTCATACTACATGAATATAGTGAAACACAAAAATTACACCACCAAAGGTTTCCCCAAAACATTTGAAAAAACAAACTACAAAAAGGTGCCCTCACACCTAAAACAACTGAAAGTTTAATGAGTGAAAGAAACAAAAACATAGAATATATTGTCATCCAAGCACGCAAACAAGTAGAACAAAGTTTGATGAAAAGGCTAGCAAAGGAGATACCACCATAAAGATATTCCATCCCCTCCCTCACACTTAGTTCATGCATTGTCCTCAATGCATGTTCTTAAGGTGAAGGAAAGGTTGAAACCACCGCAAAAATCAATGTCTCCATGCGGAGGTTCCTGATAGCCATATCCAATGCCAGACAAAATTACAAATTGAATTTCGCTGAAAAGGATCAATTAATTCGCATGATTACTTAACAGGGGGGTTCAGTGCGCCTGAAAAAGACATTATATGAATGGGATTTAAGGGGTCCTCAACCTATCACTGATATCCCTGAGGCCTTCGTTTAGTGCTCACATACCCTGCATCAGATAGTGTAACTGGTCCTAAACTCTATCAAATCTCACAGCTGTGTCCCAATAATTGTCGTCTAGCTACGTGTTGACCGTGACGAAATCCTTGCTAATCCCAAAAAGTGATTTATCTAAAGATTATGCCCAGTCAGGCTCGTACTGTGGTGGATGAGTCCAGATGGAGTAGAGAGAAGCAGACTCAAAGCCTGGTGACCTATGCACTCTGAAAGGGGTTGTACTGAGGGTGTTGCCATGGGTGAGCCTCATACTGAGAATGGATTTGTACCTTCTGAATTAGTTGATTTGTACTAATATTCACTCTTTTGAAATTTTTGAAAATTCCATTCTTATCCAAATTGTACCTCTCTCCCTCATCACCTACTGGTGTATATGCGGTCCAGCAATCAAAAGGCCGATCGTTGTTAAGCCCAGCCCAATAAAATTTCTATGGGGAGGGCTTGTGATCGCGAGTGCGACTACCTTGTGAGATACCATCGCGAGTCGTGATGTGATGAGGAGTTTCGTGCTAAAAATCTATCCCAGCCACCACTTTCCGTGAGTCGCGATGAGGCATCATGAGTCACGACCAACAGGTCCTCAAGACACCATCCACTCGAGACCTTGAGTCGAGCCGAACCTAAAAATCCATCAATCCTCGAGGTCTCAGGCCCTCGAATATAGCTGAAACCTTCGAGATATCATTCCCTCGAGACCTCGGGTCCTTGAGACCACAAACCCTTGAGGCCAGTGAAGTTCTCAAGACCTCGAGTCCTCGAGGCCACAAGCTCTCAAGGCCAGTGAAGTCCTCGAGACCTCGGGCCCTTGAGGTCACAAGCCCTCAAGTCAAGCTAAGCTCAATCGTGCAAGCCCTCGAGCCCTCGAGGCCACAAGCCTTCAAGACGAGCTAAGCTCAACCATGCAAGCCTTCAAAGACCTCGAGTCCTTGAGGCCAGAAGCATTCAACTAGAGTAGAAGCCCTCAAGGCGAGTGAAGTCCTTGAGACCTTGGGTCCTCTAGACCACAAGCCCTCGAGTCGAGCTAAGCTCAACCGTGAAAGCCCTCGAAAACCTCGGGTCCTCGAGGCCAGAAACCTTTGACTCGAGTAGAAGCCATTGAGGCCAGTGAAGTCCTTGAGACCTTAGTCCTCGAGGCCACAAGCCCTCAAGTAGAGCTAAGCTTAACCGTGCAAGCCCTCGAAGACCTCAGGTCCTCAAGTCCAGAAGCCTTCGACTTGAGTAGAAGCCCTTGAGGCCAGTGAAGTCCTCGAGACCTCGGGTCCTCGAGGCCACAAGCCCTAAATTTGAGCTGAGGCCCTCGAGACCTTGGGTCCTCGAGGCCGTAAGCCTTGACTTGAACTGAAGCTCTAGAGACCTCATCCCCTCGAGATGTCGGATTCTTGATGATGTGGCCCTCGAAACCTAGATTCCTCGAGGCCACAATCCCTCTAAAGCCCTCGAGATAAAAGGTCTCGACTCGAGCAGAACTTAAAAATCCATCATTCCTTGAGACCTCAGGTTCTCGAGACCATCCCTCAAGATATCATCTCCTCGAGACCTCTAGGCAGCATGCCTTGACTCGAGCTGAACTTGAATGTCCATCACCCTCTCGAGGCCAATTCTCGAGACCAGTCCTCGAGACATCACCCCCTCGAGACCTCGAGGCCGCAAAGTCCTTGGCTCGAGCTAAACTTGAAAGACCATTATTCCTCGAGACCATCGTTCCTCAAGTCAAACAGATGCCCTAGAGACCTCAGGTTCTCGATGCCACAAGCACTCGATTCAAGAAGAAGCCCTCAAGACCTTAGGTTCTCGAGGCCACAAGCACTCAATTCGAGCAGAAGTCCTCGAGACCTCGGGTCCTCAAGGCTGCAATCTAACTCGTGCTGAAGCCCTCGAGACCTTGGGTTCTCGAGGGTGCACTCTCTCAACTCAAGCTGAAGTCCTTGAGACCTTGGGTACTCGAGGCCAAAAGCCATCAACTCGAGACAATGCATCGCGAGTCGCGACCAGTGTTGTCGTGAGTCGCGATGAGAAATCCAATTTTTCAACTGAGCTTAAAAACTGCGTAATCCTTCCTTTTTCTCCAAATACTACCAAGAACCACCACATATCCACTCATTCCTCCACCATCTCACATATATTTAAATATGAAAATTCTTGCATCTTTATAGTATCTTTGTTTAACGTAGTATGCCAACTACATCATTGAGTCTTTTATTGCTATGTTCTATAATGATGCTTGGATATGTGTCGATATATGTTGGATATTTTTATTGGACAATCTTATAGTGGTGATTGCATGATGGATTGGTTGTTCTTTAATAATAATATGGTTATTTACTCTTGATGCTAAACCTAGTATTACAAATTTTTGTGTACTTGTGAGTTTGATGTTGTTCTTTGTGGTGTTAGTCTTGATCAAACGGCGCCAAGGAGACAACATTTTGCTCGAGGGATGAGTTCTTCTACGGCACTTTTACTCCCCCTTCTGGCTGTGAAGCCAATTTTGGGACCGATTCTATACAAGTACATTGGATTGCGCCATATCACCGGCGACAATGCGGAGAAATAGGTGTCACACTACCTCTTACCTTGGGTTTTATTATTCTTACCTTACATTTTTACATTGAGGGCAATGTAATATTTTAAGTGCAGGGAGGGGTTAGAGGACTCACATGCATGCTAGCTTCATTTGGAATGTTTTTTGTTACTTTTGATTGGAAAAACATGAGAAAAAGAAAGGAAAAAAAATTGAAAAATTAAAATTTTTGAAATAAAATATAAAATGAAAAAAAGAAAAAAATAGAAAGAAAAGAAAACCCACTACGTTGAAAACCCGACAGGGAAACTTAGGCAACATTGGGGGCCTGGATAGGTTGAAAACCCAAAAAGGTGGCCTAGGCAAAAATGAGAGGCCAAAATTTGAGGAAAAAAGTGATATGTGAGCCAAAGAAACATGATGTGTGGCTAGGATGAAAACCCAAAAGGGCTCCAAGGAAAAATGAGAGAAAAAGAGAGAAAATAAAAATGCTATGATTTCATTCATTTACCGGCGTTGGAGTCATAAGGTTGCAGTTGCTATAAGGATGGATCAGGTAACTCAACATCTAGAGACCTCTTAGGATTAGAGGGTAACTTAGTGGGTTGAAAAACGAAGTAGGGTTATAACATTCTTGATTCTTCTATACTTCATTTTGGTTGATATATTGGCATTGGGTGAAGTATGTGTTCAAACCTCCTCTATGGTGTTAACTTCATTTTGTGTCATTGGATTTTGGTTGATATATTGGTATGAAGTGAAGAATGTGTTTGAATCTTTCTTATGGTTTTAACTTCATTTTATATCATTAGACTTTGGGATTATCAATTCGGGACTTTGAAATATTTTTGTGGATAGTGAATTGATAAGTGGTAGGTTTGGTTAGATTTAGGAAGTGGGGTTGTGTGTGTGAAACAAATGCTTAATTGAGCTTTGATTTTGGGATTTATGATATTGATAGTTTTTGTGAGGTGTTGATTGGGGGGATATTAGTTAGGATATGGACATATGAATTGGTTCTTGTGGTTAAATCTTTTCTTACTCGTTGGCGAGTAAGGTTTAAGTGCTGGGAGGTTTGATGTGCCCATTTTATACGGTTATATTAGGACTTTTAGGATTCACTTTTGTATACTTTTGTGCTCTAAATGGGACATTTTTCTCTAAGGAGGATTAAAAGAGACTTTTACGCTTTTATTACTTTTCTAGAGGATTTTGTGTGACAAGGCAATTTGTTTGAAGACTTTGAAGAATACCATTGAAGATTTGAAGATTTGAAGATTTGAAGGCTAGTAATTGAGCTTTTGAAGATTTAAAGAATTGAAGAAGTGAATAGAAAGAGGAGGATATGAAACAAAAAGGAGAAAGAAGAATCGTGCTGGACTTGGAGTCCGTCGGGAGGGCGTCGCGAGCACGTCGCGACTCGCGATGGACGAGGGGTCAGAAACCTTTCTTACTTTTTTGCACTATAAATACTCACATTATCCTCTCCTCTTCAGAAGTTTTTGAAAACCTCTTCTTCTTGCATTTTTCAGGGTTTAAAACCCTAGTTTTGCTTTCTTTCTTTTCTTAGATTTTATAGGTTAAACATGTATTTTTATTTTCTTAGTTTTATCTTAGGAGCATTGGATTGAAGCTTCCATTTTTATGTAGTAAGAACCATATATATATATATATATATTTGGTAATTTTGCTATCGTGTATTTATTGAGCTTTGAATGTGAATTATTATTGGCATTGATGTTGTTTGAAGCTTGAGTATATGAAATTCTTGTATGATTACTTGTTAAGGTTGGGAGAAAGTAGCTAATTCTCCCCTCTTTTAATGTGGAATCCAAGAGCATGAGTTAGAGCTTCTTAATGATGTGGATGTGTTGATTATTGCTAGATGAATGTGATGATGTTGAATTTGTTGTCATATTTATCACAGGTGGCAAATGAGAGAAGTCAATGAATGTTGATTGTTCTTGGCTAATCTTGTGTAAATGCATGATTTGTGGAAGTAGTGAATAGATTTTGTCATTCGTTATTGAATCCTTTGTTATTTAGCATTCACGTGTTCTTAATGCTATGTTTCACTTCATTTATGCCATGTGTTGTTTGAGAATAGGAAGTTTTTGTATGATTGAAGTGTTAGGGTGTTAGGAAAGTGACGAATTCTTTAGCTCCATTGCATGAAAATCAAGGAACATGAACTTAGAACTTCTTGCGCATAATGTGTTGTGATTCTTGCTAAATAAGTATGTTAATGTGGATTGTTCTCATATTTATCCTACAGATGCAATGAAAGGATGAACCTTGAATGTGATTTGTTCTAGGTTTAGCCTAATGAATGCTATGTTTGGTTAAATGGCTGTGTCTTTTGTAGAAGGCTTGTCGTTGTCAAATCTATGGTCCTTCGTGTATAATTTCATTGATTAAATACCCCTATGGTCGTTGTTTATCTACGGTGATCATCAATGAGGTTTGCAAATGGTCGTTGTTTGTCTTTGCAAACTACTCTTAAGAAGGAATGAATGTTGATCTTTCATTGGCATTCCCCATACGTAATAATTGTGATAGGATGAGTGAATGGCTTAATGATATGCATTGGAATTGGAATTGGATATCGATTGCCCCCAAGGCTTTATCTTTTGTAGTTTTAAAACCCCTTTTTCTTAGTTTTGTTTGATGATTTAGCATAGTTGCTTGACTTTGCTAGTTGTCTTGTATTTTAACTTTCATAACATAGGACCACCAAACAACCAAACCCTCCCCCCCCCCTTTTACATGCTTTTATATGTGTATATATATATATATATATCTACTCCTAACCTAATAGCAACCTTTTGTGCCTAAACACTTGAGAAAATCCCTCTTTTTCGTGGATGACCCCGACTTGCCGCTATCTACTTAGTTGTAGATAGTAAGCAAAAAAGGCTTATAAATATTAAATTTGAGAGGTACGGCGACGACCTCCCACACATCAAACCTCCCCGCACTTAAACTTTACTTGCCCTCGAGTAAGAAAAGATTTAAGCACACAAAGGAATATTTATGTCCACATCCTAACTAATATTCCCCCAATCAACACCTCACAAAAACTCTCAATATCATAAATCTCAAAATCAAAGCTCAAATGAGAATTTTTTCACATAGATATCCCCAATTCCTAAATCTAACCAAACCTACCACTTATCAATTCACTACCCATAAAAATGTTTTAAAGTCCTGAATTGATAATCCCAAAGTCCAATGACACAAAATGAAGTTAAAACCATATAGGAGGTTCAAGCACATACTTCACTTCTTACCAATATATCAACCAAAATCCAATGTCACAAAATGAAGTCAAAACCATGGAGGAAGTTGAAACACATACTTCACCCAATTCCCATATATCAACCAAAATGAAGTATAAAAGAATCAAGAATTTCATAACCAAACTTCGTTTTTCAACCCACTAAGTTACCCAATCCCAAGAGTTCTAAATATGTTGAGCTACCCGATCCACCCATATGACAACCATAACCTTATGCTTCAACGCCAGCAAATGAGTGAAATTATAGCATTTTTTTTGTTTTTCTCTCTTTCTCTCATTTTGCGTAGGTGCCCTTTTGGGTTTTCATCCTAGCCACACATCATGTTTCTTGGGCTCACATCTCACCTTTTTCTGCACATTTGGCCTCTCATTTTTGCCTATTGCCCTTTTGGGTTTTCGACCTATTCGGGCCCCAAATGTTGCCTAAGTTGCCCTCTCGGGTTTTCAACTTAGCGGGTTTCCTTTTCTTTCAATTTTTTTAAAAATTTTCTATTTTTTTCAAAATTTTCAATTTTCCAATTTTTTCTTTCTTTTTCTAATGTTTTTACAATCAAAAGTAGCAAAAAGCATTCCAAATGAAGCTAGCATGTATGTGAGTCCTCTAACCCCTCCCTGAACTTAAAAATTACATTGCCCTCAATGTAATCATGTAAGGCAAGAATAATAAAACTCAAGGTAAGAGGTAGAGTGACACCCGTTTCTCTGCATAGTCACCGGTGATATAGCACAATCCAATGTAATTGTATAGAATCGGTCCCAAAATTGGTTTCAGAGTTGGAAAGGGGAGGAAAAGTGCCATAGAAGAACTCACCCCTCGAGCAAAATTTTGTCTCCTTGGTGCTGTTTGATCAAGACTAACACCACAAAGAACAACATCAAACTCACAAGTACAAAAGGATTTGTAATACTAGGTTTAGCATCAAGAGTTAATAACCATAGTATTATCAAAGATCAACCAATCCATCATGCAATAACCACTATAAGATTATCCAATAAAAATATCCAACATATATCGACACATATCCAAGCATCATTATAAAATATAGCAATTAAAGACTCAATGATGTAGTCGGCATACTAAAATCAACAAAGATACTATAAAGATGCAAGAAATTTTCATATGTCAACATATGTGAGATGGTGGAGGAATGAGTGGATGTGTGGTGGTTATTAGGAGTATTTGGTGGAGAAGAAGGAAGGATTATGCAGTGTTTAAGCTTGGTTGAAAAGTTGGGTTTTTCATCGTGACTCGCAACAGCACTGGTTGCGACTCACGATGCATTGTCACGAGTCCCGATAGGTATTGAGGGCTTGGGTCTGGCTGGGCTCGAGGATAAAAGATAACATCTTGAGGGGTGTTGGTCTCGAGGGGCTAAAAGGATTCACTGGTCTCGAGGGTTTCTGGCATCAAGGACCCGAGGTCTCGAGGAGATGAGGTCTCGAGAGCTTTAGCTCGAGTCAAGGCTTGCGGTCTCAAGAACCCAAGGTCTCGAGGGCCTCAGTTTGAGTCGAGGGATTGCAACCTCGAGGGCCCTGGGTATCGAGATTTTGATGCACTTTTTGGTTCAGCTCGAATCAAGGGCTTGTGGCCTCGAGGGCCCGAGGTCTCAGGGCTTGCACTGTTGGGCTCAGCTCGACTTAAAGGCTTGCAGCCTCGAGGACCCGAGGCCTCGAGTGCTTCATCTTGAGTCGAGGGATTGTAGCCTCGAGGTCCCGAATTCTTGAGGGCTTCAGCTTGAGTCAAGAGATTGCAGCCTCGAGAATCTGAGGTCTCGAGGGATTCAGCTCAAATCGAGGTCTTGTAGCCTCGACAACCTGAGGTTTTGATGGAATCAGCTCGAATCGAGGGCTTGTGGTCTCGAGAGCCTGAGGTCTCGAGGGGCTGATGTCTCGAGGGATTCGGCTCGACTCGAGGAATGATGGTCTTTCAGGTTTGACTCAAGCAAGGGCTTGCAGCCTCAAGAACCTGAGGTCTCGAGGGCTGACTGGTCTTGAGGGATGATAGTCTCGAGGACTCATGGCTTTTTGAAGGGCTGGACTTGCAGCCTCGAGGACCATAGGTCTCGAGGGTTTCAACTCGAGTCGAGGGATTGAATTCTCGAGGACCTGAGGTCTTAAGGGAAGGATGTCCTGAAGGTTTCAGCTCAATTCAAGGGCATGTGGCCTCGAGGAATGATGGCTTTTTGGGTTCAACTCGACTCAAGGTCTCAAGGGGATATTGTCTCGAGGAGCCGTTGGTCGCGACTCGCAGAAAGTGGCTGCTGTGAGTTGAATTTTTAGCACAAAACTTCTGATCACATCGTGACTTACAATGGTCCGTTCTGAGGTCATCGCGTGGTTATTGCGACTCGCGATGACAAGACCTCCCAACACTTCCAAAGAATTCAATCTTTTCTTACCAACATTCCAAGTTTTCTTCCCTTTCTCATGGATCTCATTCTTTCATCTCCTCCAATGCAATGCGCTTCACTAAGCTGCAAAATCACAGAAAAACACACCGTAAAACAACAAGATAAAAATAACAAAAACTAAACAATAAAAAAAACAAAAAAAAGGCCAAGTTTATATACGTCGTCGGTACGACAAAGCTCTGTATATTTAAGGTCATTGTCACAACCCTAATTTTATCCATATGGTGAAAGCTTGAACCCATTCACCAAGAGTATCCAAAAGTAGAGAGGTAGGGGTACAAAGCTTTCAGGAGGAAAGTCTTGTTAAGATGGAGATGGTTTAAAGGGAGTTGGGTTGTTAGGCAGCTTGGGGTAGTCTTTTGGCTCCTCTTTTATCTCCCTCAAAACTTTCAAAAATAGTGGAGTTGGTTCGATAGATAGGGGTAAGGGTGACGATGCTAATGAATGTAGTACAATCACATGTTCCTCCTTGTTATCATCCTCAACAACCAACTCCTCATCCCCTTCAAACTCAAGATCATTTCCCATGGTGACCTCACTCATCGAATCCTCGAGTTCGATTTGGGATGGTGTATTTTCAGAATCACGAGCTTCCATTCGGTCCAATGCTTCTAATATACTCCTCACATGCCTCTCAATAGCCTCAGCACTAGAGGAGAGCTGAGTGTTCGACTCCTAACTAGTAAAGTTGTTCAAGTTTGCTATTGTATTCATGACTTCCTCACGTGTCAAACGAGAACTTCCTTATTGGGCTTGGCTTTGGGGTATAGTATAAGGTGGTGATTGCCAACTATTTTGCTCGTATTGTTGGTTTTCCGACTCATTCTCATACCACCAATCCAGATTACCACTCCATTCCTGATTGTAAGAATTGTGGTATGGATACCATTCTTGAGCTTCTTGCCCTTGAAAACCAACATCTCCTACCTCGTGGTAGCACTCTTTATAATACCCTTGGTTTTGGAAACCAAGGGTTCTTTCCCCTTCATAGTACTCTTCCCACAACAAATAGCAAGACTCGGTAGGATGGTCGGAATGACACATCCTACAAAACCTTGATTGATGAGCCTCTCTTCTCATCATGAGTTCCCTCAAGGTGAGACGCTCCATTATTTTATTTTATTTTAATTTTTAAAATTTTCAAAAGTCTGAAATCATATTGCAAGGATTCTCGATAAAAATTTACCAAAAATTCAAGCAATACCTACTCCAAACAAAAACAACCACCAAGGATTGGAAAATAAAACAACTAGCTAATATGCAACCAAATACACCTAAACACTTAAAAATAAATGCCTCTTCCCTGGCAGCGGCGCCAAAATTTGGGAGGACATCGCCGTTCCTCTCAAAGTTAATATTTATAAGCCCTAAATGCTTACTATCTTCAACTAATTAGATAGCGGCAAGTCAGGATCGTCCACAGAGAAGAGGGATTATCTCAAGCGTTTAAACACAAATGGTTGATATTAGGCTAGGAGTAGATATATATACACATGTTAAAGCATGTAAATAGGGTTTAGTTGTTTGGTGATCCTAAGCTATGAAAGTTAAAAGACAAGATAACTAGAATAATCAAGTAACTATGCTAATCATAAAACAAACTAAGAAAAGGGGGTTTTACAACTACAAAAACAAAGCCTTGGGGGCAATTGATATCCACTTCCAAACCTAATGTAGATCATTGAACCATTCACTCATTCTATCACAATTGTTACCTATGGAAAAAGAACCATAGATTTGACAGCAACAAGCCTTCTACCAAAGACATAGCCATTTAACCAAACATAGCTTTCATTAGGCAAAACCTAGAACAAACCACATTCAAGGTTCAACCTTTCATTTCATCTATAGGATAAATATGAGAACAATCCACATTAACATACTTATCTTGCAAGAATCACAACACATTATGCACAAGAAGTTCTAAGTTCATGTTCTTAGATTTTCATGCAAAGGAGCTAAGGAATTCGTCACTTTAATAACTCCCTAACACTTAATTCATACAAACACTTGCTATTCTTAAACCCATGGCATAAATGAAGTAAACTATAGCATTAAGAACACATGAATGCTAAATAATAGCGGCTTCAAGAATGAGTGAAACAATCTATTCACTACTTCCTCTACTTGTTGTAAAGATAAATCTTCCATCCTTCTTAGATAGTAGTTTGCAAGAGTGAATTCGACATCTCTTGTCAAACCTCACCAATGACTCCCTGAGCCAAAACATGACTAAAAGTATCCCATTGATGGCATTGAGAATGAAGAACCAACAAGCTTGGCAACACTTATAAACATTACACCGTGTCTAAGAATCTAACCAATTCATGCATTTACATAAGATTAGTCATAACAATCGACATTCATAGACTTCTCTCATTTGCTACCTAAAACAAACATGACAATGAGTTCAACATCATCTCATTTATATAGCAATTATCAACACACCAACATCATTTAAGAAGCTTTAACTCATGCTCTTGGATTCCACATTAAAAGAGGGGGGAATTAGCTACTATCTCCCAACATGAACAAGTAATCATACAAGCAATTCATATACTCAAGCTTCCAACAACATCAATGACATTAACAATTCACATTCAAAGCTCAATTAATGTACAATAGAAAAGGCACTAAATAGATAGATATGGTTCTTACTACATAGATATGGAAGCTTCAATCCATTGCTCCCAAGATAAAACTAAGCTAGATAATTAAAAGACATGATTAACCTACAAAAACTGAGGAAAGAAAGAAAAAGAAAAACTAGGGTTTGAACCCAGAAAAATGCAAGACGAAGAAGCTGGATTCTTGTTTTTAAGTGGAGAGGATAAGGTGAGTTTTTATAGTACAAAAAGCAAGAAGAAGTTTTGGCCATACGTCTGTCGCAAGTTGCATTGGGCTCGCGATGACCTCACGACGGACTCTATTTCCAGCAACTTGATGTCTTTCCTCTTCTTGTTTCATATCCTCCTCTTCTCTTCACTTCTTCAATTATTCAAATCTTCAAAAGCTCAAATACAAGTCTTCAAGTCTTTAAATCTTCAAAGGTATTCTTCAAAGTCTTCAAACAGGTTTCCTTGTCACACAAAATCCTCTAGAAAAGTAATAAAAGCATAAAAGTCCCTTTTAACTCTCCTTAGAAAATTTCAAGGAAAAATATCACATTTAGAGCCCAAAAGAGTACAAAAGTGAATTCTACAATTCCTAATATAACCGTATAAAATGGGCACATCAATTTTATAGCGCTCGAAAAGAAGAATCCAATGGAACCAACCTCAATGGCTTATTCTTCTTGGATCATTCCCTGAACTTGGCTCAACTCTTGAACAATAATCCTCCATTTCTTCCTTGGCCGTTATGAATTTCCATGCCGCCTATCTTTAGCTCAATCCTTCTACTACCATGATGTAATGTATGTAGCCCTTATCCACTAACATTCTATTGTGAATGACCTTTAACATCTTCTACAGCCTAGCAAATGGCTTTCAATACAAAATGTGCCAAACAAGCACCCACGAGCAATATAATAATAATGATCACATGGGATGATCTAGGTGTTGTAGATACAAGGTGTCCATTAGTACCAATTAAGTCTACAAAATGTGGGACTTATACAAGAAAACCCAACATGGCCATCTAAACCCCTTGTCACGTAAACTCAACTAATACTAGCAATCCAATATGAAAAATAAGCCAATTTTTATACCAAGCACGCAAACAAGTAGAACATATGTTAAGGAAAAGGCTAGCAAAGGAGATACCACCATAAGGATATTCCACCCCTCCCTCGCACTTAGTTTATACATTTTCTCCCATGCATGTTGTTAAGGTGAAGGAAAGGTTGAAACCACAGCAAAAATCAATGTCTCCTGCAACGTCTAGCTGCTTGCCTCTGCCCGTGCGGTGGATTCTGATAGCCATATCCAATGCCAGAAGTCCTCAACCTATCGCAGATATCCCCGAGGCCTTTATTTAGTGCTCACATACCCTGCATCAGATAGTGCAGCTGGTCGTCAACTCTATCAAGTCTCACGGCTGTGTCCCAATAATTGTCGTCTAGCTGCATGCTGACCGTGACGAAATCCTGGCTAACCTCAAAAAGTGAGTTATCTAAAGATTATTCCCAGTCAGGCTTGTACGGTGGTGGATGAGTAACCATAACCCTCAGTCACTTGGTGAGATTTTACGATTTTACGATACAAATAGTATGAGATTTTACGATGCTAACATCGAGCTAGTTTGTAAGGAGCTCCCAATCTTCTTGACATGTACATCAATCACTTGGTATGAAGACCTTCCAAATGGGAGAATCAAGTCATGGGCGCAATTTTCAGATCCATTCTTGGGCCATTTCTATCAAAAATAAAGGTTCACCAAGACGATCGCAGATCCCAACATAACTCAGTGAAGCGATAAGAGCCTAGCATAATATCATAACCAATTTGTTACAGAAAGCTTACAGGTTCATGGCTTATTGTTCCAGTTTTCTCTAGGAGCTTTCACAGGAGGTATGCGGTCAGGAGAGTTCTAAAAAGAACTCACGATTATTATGCCTAAAAACCCGAGGGAATCATAAAAGTTAATCGAACAGCATGTGTGAACAAAAAAGGTGAATAACCATAAAATAGAGCGGGAATGTGGCGAGAAAAGACAGATGGAAGACTCATAGAAAGGAATCATAAAAAAGCAAAGGGAAATGATCCTTTTGGAGGAAGAGGGTCAGGTTCGCTGAATGTGGTATTTCAGGATACACCATTAGCCAAATTAAGCAGAGAGATTTGGCAAACACATAAGGATCTGTTTAGAGAATTAGCACCTATGCTTGCTCCACCAAAAAAAGGTCCAGGGAATATTATTGCGCTTTCTACAAGGACCATGGCCATGACATCGAATACTGTAAAGATCTAAGATGTTAAACTGAGGAGAATTTGAGATATTGTCTACTAGGTCAATAGAAAAGATGGGGGAGGCCAATATGGTGAAAATAACAAGACTGCAAACACTCGGCCAAAAAGACATGGGACCACTTCCACACTGCCAAGGAGTTAAAAAATGACTGCAGCAATTAATTACAAGGAGAGCAAAGGCGATGAACTACCCAAATTAGTAATTTTGTCTATTCACATATCAACGGAGTCACTATCCAACAATGCTTGGAAAGCTATGGCATGATATTCGCCTCCACAAGAGCCTGCAGATAAAAGATTCCACTTAGAAGAAACAATCACCTTCAGCGAAGACGATGTAGTACCAAACACTTTTCCTCATAATGATCACATGGTCATCATAGCCAAAATTGGAAATGCTACAGTAAACAGAGTAATTTTGGCTGATGGGAGTGTAGTAGAAATATTATTTTCTGGTAGGATTCACAGGACGATCAAAAACTCCATTAGATAACATACAGCCGGATAGAATTGCACCATACTCTGCACATTTGTAGTTATTGATGCATCAAGCACTTTCAATGCTATAATAGGTAGGTCATGGATTAATAGAGTGAAAGTTATATGGTCTCCTTACAACCTAGTCATGAAGTTCCCGACTCCGACCGGGGTTGCGACCATAAAGAGAAACCAACAAACTGCGAAGCAATGCATGGTAATCGTAATGAAGACATGAATGATAGATGACAAACCAAAGATGGTTAATGCGATCTCAAATGTAAGACTTCTACATCAACGAGGATTGGTAACAAACTTATGAGGGGAAGCGGAGCTACTAAGCATAGATAACAAAGATAGATCAAGATGTGTGAGAAAAGGAAAAAACCTTGCCAAAGAATATAAGAAGAAGATCGCGCGAAGCCAAAAGGAAGATTTCACATTTAATGCTCATGATATGGGAAGGGTAAAGCCACAAGTGTATGTTATTGAAAATATCATCAAAAGTAGGAGGACCGACAACTTTGCAACAGACCTACATTAGACTCCGAACACATCATGTACCTAATGGATAAAACTCAACCCCTAGAAGTAGGAGTCCGGTATCAGCGCAGGAAATTTTTTTAGCCTCAAAGTGTCTTCTAAGGTGATTGAAGCCAACCCAAAAGAAGTACATGCTATAGTCAATCTTCCCCAACCGCGATCTGTAAAACAATTGCTAGTCCTAATGGAATCGCTAGAAAAACTCAAAAAATTCATTTCGGAGGCAGTGGACAAACACTTTTCTTTGCTTGAATTCTCAAAGAAGGCAAGAAACTTTAGCTGGAACTAGAACTGCCAGACAGCAAAACTCCAGACACTCCCTACAGTGAAGTCGTCCACACCTGGAAAAATGTTATGTTGGTTCTTGGAAATCTCACAGAATACAGTAACCCCAATCTTGTTTTTCCTTGAGGATCAATTGAGGGCTAATGTATTTTATATGCAGAATACTGCAAACTGCGAAATGGAGACATATGTCATCGAAGAAGCTAACTCTAGCCTTATTCCACTCACAAAGAAGACTCAGTTTGTATTTTCATGCTCATCACACCGTGGTTTACACTGGTTTCCCAATTAAGAACATCCCCAGCAAGCTAGAGTCATTAGAAAGATGGATGAAGTTGGATTTAGAGCTAAGCCAGTTTGAGATACAGTTCGAACCCCAAACAACGATTAAAGCCCAAACATTAGTGGAATTTATGGCTGGAATGACAAGTGAGGAAGCACAAAAGGTGACCATGTATCAGAGCCTAGGAGTTGATAAAGGCAAAACAAAGTGGGATAAAGATGTGTGCCGCTTCGAAATGACAACCACCATTATATCTGACAAAGGGACACAATTCACTGGTGGAGTGTTCGTAAACAGGTGCTCAAAACTCAGGATCATTCAGAACTTTACATCTATAGCATACACCTAAGGAAATGACCAAGTCAAAACCATTGTTCAA
This sequence comes from Rubia yunnanensis, assembly GCA_037428765.1. Classification (NCBI taxonomy): domain Eukaryota; kingdom Viridiplantae; phylum Streptophyta; class Magnoliopsida; order Gentianales; family Rubiaceae; genus Rubia; species Rubia yunnanensis. The sequence goes on from CM075061.1 coordinate 61,833,167, forward strand.
GGAATCCAGAAGCATTTGGAAGAAATGCGAGCTAGGTGGATTGATGAGTTGCTAAACACGCTTTCGGCATGCAGAATGACTGTTCAAGAACCAATAGGAAAAACCATGTTCAATATGGTATATAGTTATGAAGCATTTATACCAATAGAAGTTTGCAATTCAAGTCTTCAGGTGAGTAATTATGATGAAAATTTTAGCCGAGTGATGACAATACCCAAGCTGGATGAGATTGAAGAAAGGAGACACTTAGAAATGAGAACAGAAGCTAAGTACAAAGAAAGGATGGCTAAGGTTCACAATCAAAAGAATAAGGATATGTGGTTTAGGATTAAAACTTGGTATTAGGAGACAATAAAGCTTGCCCGACGGTGGAATAGGGAAAGTTGTACCCTAAATGGAAAGAGCCCTACAAGGTCGAGAAAACTCACATTGTTACGAACTAAAGCAAGTGGATGATACCTTAGTCCCTAACACATGGTGCACGACCAATTTGAAGAGTTTTTACACTTAGAAGGAGGATTAGAAACACCGCTTTTATAGAATCCACTTTGTCCATTGTCCTTGGTTACTTTATGTCCATCGTCCCAAAATGATGTAATCGCTCCCAAACATACTTAATATAAAATCCACTTTGTGGGCCCATGATTACGCTTTACTTGCCTTACTTTTACATTGCAAAAATAATTTGGGAGCATTACATTGAGATCAAATTACATTTTGCGACAACCAGGCTTTGGATCCTGCGCATCTGTCAGAGGTTCAAGCTTTGGATCTTGCACCTCCAAAAATTTAATCAAACGCAAGCTATAGACCTTGCACAATCATACAGGCGGGAAATTTTTAGATCTTACAGTCTTGCATACAAAATAATAACAAGCAATATATCTTACAGAAATATTAATCTTTGCAAGCCTTAGATCTTGCAAAGACGCCCATATACACTACCACAAGCTTTAGATCTTACTAGTAGACAAACATGCCTCTATAACAATGACAAAAACAAGTAATAGATCTTGTGACTTTGCATAAAGCTTCCTCCAACGCATACATACCCAAGCAACCTACATAGGTTTACAAAAACAAAGGAACTTCTTGAAGGAAAACAGGAAAAATCGTAAATCTAGAGAACATTTTCATAAGAAAAAAGTTTTTCCACCTAAACATTGAAAAAGACAAAAATGAGGAAGCATACTATCTACGCCTAGACAATCGGGAGGATCCACTAGAAGAAGAACCACCACAGCGATGACTAGGCCCAAATTCCTGAGAATAGCGTCTAGCCAACACAAGAAGTGGAAAAATGACCACACTCATCTTTATTTTTCTTAAGCTTCGTCATCGGATCATCAATGCGAGTGCACTGCTTATCAATGATTGAAGTTTTTTATGAGCTTCTCGAGCCCTTCCAGCACCATATTCCATAGCCTCTACCTGTTGACGGAGCATCTTCGCTAGGCTCAATTGTTACCGATGAATAAGAACATTTTGTTCACTAAGAATTCTACTTGATTCTTGTAAAGCATAGTGATTGTATTTTACTACATCATTCCATTTTTTCTCAACATCACTGACACCCAACATCATGTACTTTAAGCATATGCCAAAACATAAAGCCCGCTCTTGAACACAAACAGAAAGATTATGCGATCGTATATATTGGAAGACAGACTCAAGATCGAATAGACCACGAACAATGTCTCTATCGAGTGACTCAACATTGTATTCATCAGGAATGAGTTTACTACAGGGACATCTAATAGAAGCGGAAGATGAAAGACAAAGTTTCCACTCAATACGTAGAGAAAGAGATTACACACGAGTAAATATATCAGAGGAAAGACCCCCGCACACTCTTTGGAAAATAATCGGGTGGCATGCAGCAAACTGATGGCCTCGAAGAACTGACTACTATGTCCCATAAAATCAAAACGTTTCAAATATTTGCGATTAACAAAAATAGCCCTGCACGCAAATAGGGGAAGTAAGCGAGCATAGAAAGATATTAAATTTGGTTTCCATAATAACAATTGAATGGATAATACAAACATCAAATTATTGTTTTATAAATTACATTCTAAAATCCAACAAGCAAAAATACTCTAAAAAGAACTAATTTCTTTGTTAGAAGAAACGGGTTCCGAGCAATAATGACAGTGGCATCCTGACTCAGCTGCTGAATGGAATTCCCCTCGCTAGCTTGCTGGATGGAAGTTTCAACTACCACATTAGCCGTATTGGCACCAGCATTTGAAGTGAAAGCATTACCACTTGGCTTAAAAGGGAGCTCTTCCATATAATCCACTTCGCAGGCTTTCAGCTCGGCCAAGGAAGGGGGGTTTAAAAGGCTAGCCAGATGCAAAACCAAGACATAAGGATGGCCGCCATCAGCAATTTTCTAAATAAAAGATGCATTCAAAACAGCTCTCTTTTCCTCCAGAACCTCAGTGCACTTTGTCAGGGAAGGCCGGCTCTTGCAGTTAAAGGAGGAGTTTTAATGGTGTTGGTTCCTCAAAGCCTCGCAATACCCGACCAAGAAAGCTTCTTCGGATATACCTTGAAAGAATTCATAAAATGACTTCGTCTTACAAAGTCGATCTACCAGCACTTGTGGGTATGGAGGAGAGGCATGCCCATTTTTTTGGATCTCACTCAACTGAGAACGCAACTCAGAATCCTCTACTCTTACAATCCTAGCATTTTCCTTAGCAACGCTCACCTTTTCCTCAGCCACCTTCACATTTACCTCAGCAACACTCATTTTTTCTTCAGCCACTTTTTCTTTCTCCTCTGCAGCCGTATGCAAACTTTCCAGTGTTGAACACTTGACTTCAAGCATCTTTTATTTTTCCAACAAAGAGTTATCAAAAGGAGAGTGACTAGCCAGTCGCTGGCTTCCGATTTGAAGTTCCTCACCAACCTTATAAGAAGAAAACACATGAAACGAAGTTATTTACTACCTTCATAATAAAAGATGCAAAAAAGTAGTAAACAATATCACAGTTAATTTACAGACTAACTGCACCTAGAATATCAGGTAAAGAAAGGTTTGAGACGATGTCAGTGATCGTCCCCTCCTCCAAAACGTTCTCAGTTTGCGTAATCACTTGAGAATTGATTTCATCATCGCGCCCCTTTTCGAGGGTTGATAGGGATGCTCCAAGAGCTCAACAACCCTATCCCTTTTTTCGATTTCACCTTCGGCGGATTGGCAGGGCCACAATTAAAGTTTTGCATGCTCTCTGTTTTGTTGCTTGTAAACTTAGAGCATGTACCGACGATCTATGTACGCTGGGTATAACAGATAGATGGATAGGGGAGCTTACACCTAAGAGCTTTATAGTTATAGGATGGTACAACAGATTCCGGAACCTTTTTGGCTTTTATAAAAAGATGTTTCCTACGTCAATCACCAACATTTCTAAGGAAGCCGCTCACGAGTTCAACCTCAAAAATTACAGGATAAAAAGTTAACTTATCTTTGGTGTTTTTCACCTTTTGGAGGTGATAGAAATTGTGGAACAAATCTATGGTGAAAGGAATGTTCGCATTCTCGCATACCCTAAGAAAGGCCATTTTGATAGCTACGCCCTTAGGGCAAAACTGAGACAATGACACTTCATACGAAAAAATAAGTTCAATCATATGTTAAGATAGGCTATATAATATGATATATATATATATAGCCAGGAGGAAGAGTGCGCACACACTCAGTTTTTTAAGGAGAGCGAAGCTTATAATGGGATAAAAAATGAAAATAATTGTTTAAGTCAATTTCAAAGGTACAGGTCAGCACACTACGGATGGTGACAGATACGGAAACATGGTCGGAATCCCCTTCGGAGGCAGTTTTTTCCATGGGAGATTTGGCATGATTAGTGGAAGAAATATTGATCCTAGGGTTAGAGATAATAATTTTAGTTTAGGAAATAGGTGATAAACACAAGTTTCACAGAAAAATAATTCACAGAAAGTTGGCCGGAGAAGAAGACCGGAAAAAAGTTAAATACAAACACCCAAATCTACTATATTAATCCCAGAATATGTAGAGTATACAAACAATAGAGGATAATACTCAAGGAAGAAACTTACTCTGGAAGAAGATGACAGGGGGAGGCACACGGAAAACCTAGAAGCATTGCGAGAAGATGAAGTATGTGGGAAAAAAGAAAGGAAACTGAAGTGAAAAAAGAATATTTAAGCAAGCAGTAAAAAAAATAGTACAGGAAGTCGAATGGATTAGAAAGATGCAATGACGTTCTGACAAATAAAGAAAAACACCTTTTGCTTATAAAGAGATGGCGGTGGTACTTGAAAAGATAGCGCATTGATTGAAAGTCACAATTAATTATTAGTTACAAATTCACCATTTAAGGAGTAAAGCAAAAACAAATGTCAGGGAATCGTGAATAGGAATACCAAGCCATGAGGAGTAGATCTCGGGATTCACAAATATCTCTTTAACCACAATGAGTAATCATTCTTATTGTCCATCTTGTTCTTGTCGATCATTTTACCAGAATCATTAGATTGTTTCACCAACCACTTGTACCTTTCTTTACCTCCAATTCAGAATCTGGGAATTATAATTACTACTGATAGGTTCAGTTCTCCCAACTATGTACTCATTTCATCTTTGTTTTTGCAAGAGTAGAGAAGAAACTGAGATTCTAAAGCTGTAAGTGAAGGCAATGCACAATAAATTGTGCTGCAGTAGTTTTATTATTGTATAATTAGGACTATTATTCTTGTCATAGTCGTGCGAGACAAGGTGTTTGTATACATTAATGTGGAAATAAATTATTAATTTTGTGAAGTTGATTTTATTATTAAATTAATGTGGAATAAAATTGTTAATTTTGAGTTTTTTCCCTTTCTCTGAAAGCGGCAGTGCGCTGCAGCTTTCAGGGGAAGGGATTTTTTTTCGTCGTCGTAAATAAATTAGCACCGGTTGAAAAACTGTGCTAACAAAAAAATTGGTGCTAAATTAGCACCGGTTGTGCTAGTAAAAAAATCGGTGCTAAATTAGTACCGGTTGATAAATCGGTACGAACAAAAAAAACCGGTGCTAATTTAGCACCAGTTACTTAGGCACCGGTTTTGTTTTACGAAAAAACCGGTGCTAGAACAAAAAAAACCGGTGCTGGAGGTGGATCTCTGTGGTAGTGCCAGCTGCGAATGTCATTGTAAAAAGTTAATTTTTCATTGTAAAATCTTACAACGGGCCGTGACTCGCCTCCTCACGGGTCGTCAACCTGTAGCTAAATTAACCCGAGCGGAGGACTTATGAGAGGGTCAAAAAGAAAGATTTATAGTTCAGCGCCCAACTCACTACTAAGCTAACCATGGGGTAGTTAGTGGCAAGTCCAAGTATATGTCAATAGAGATGCTAGTGCCTAATAGTCAATTAAACACAACCACAAACGGGTCGTCAATCTGTCATGTTGCTAGGAATAGATAGTATAGTACAATGGGGGGGTTTGGTTTTTTTATTTAACAACTACGGGCATGAGAGATAAAATGAAAGTAAAATGTATTAATAGAAACTTGGGGAATATTTTTGTAAATTGGTTGATTTAATGTTCCGATCCTCAATTCAATCACATTCAAGAATTCAACAACCTAACCTCGTGCTCATAAGACGTGGTGTGGTCGATGGTTAGCACTTCCCCATACCAGTCACGTAAGGTGTTCTTAAAATCTTCCATCGGCACTGCCTCCGTAATTAGGGGAGTACAACAATAGTTGGACCATTACATAAATCTGATTCCCCCCGTATGATTAAGTCCCGGGCAATACACCATGAATACTCAACCCCTAGGCATATAAATGAGGTAACGGGAGGTAGGCACCTTATCGATGACACCGGAACCTCTTACAACCCTAGCTTGTTACCATATGCTATTTATACTCGTAGCCCTTTGGACCAACTTTCCAGCTAAGACTAGTGTATTGTCATTGTAATGGTTAAACTCAGAAAAGTCCTACGTGCCACACCCACGTGAATCCGAACTCCGCTACCCATATCACATATCACATAGTTTCTCTTCCACAGGGGGGTATCAATATTTGCACCAACATGAATGTAGGCTAGAGTGTGTTCTAATGGAATGTATCATTCATGCAATTATAAAATTAAAAAAACAAACCATCATAATATCAAAAGCACATAATATTAGGATGATCAAATGAATCTCACTAAAACATAATCAACACATGAATATGAATTATCCCCAAGCTATAGAAACTACTCCCTAGACATGGAACTCAAATATTTCATTGAATTCCACATCTTAGGAACAAAGCGAAATAAAATGGAAAAAGAGAAAGAACCTACAGAGAAGACAGAGTGTTTCTCTATCTAAGTTTCTCTTAAACTACAAATACAGTTATTGATGATATGAAAGATGTTTTAAATCCTATTAGACTAAGGCTATTTATGGTAGTCGGGGATTGGGCCTAAACATAGGCCAAAAATAAGCAAAAATCGTAGTTAGCCGCGGCTGACACGGACCGTGCCACTGATGTGGTCTCATGGTGGTGTGGTCCATCAGATCTGGCATGGGCCGCATGCCATGTGTTGGCGCTGGGAATGCGATCAGGCCCAGCCATTTTGGGCATGGTCTGTGGTGTCTAGTGCGGCCCATCTTCTGGATCTTCATTTTTGCACCTCTGATCCACGGTCGCTGTCGCTTAGCACTGATCGACATCTGAATCCTTGTTTTTCTCCATCATTAAGCAATGGCTGCTTTATATTTCAAATCGTGTTGGCTGGTCTTGACATCTTGGACTTGGAATAGCATGGGCCATGTGAAACGAGATGATCTGCACCCATACTTAGCCATTTTTGGAGTGAAAAATGCAACTTGAGCACCCACCCTATGGAGGTTGGCACGACCCGTACCGGATTCTGGCACAGCTTGTGCTGCTTGTTACGGATCGTACCAAAGGTGCTTGGCATAAGCCATATGGAATGACCCGGGCATTTGGTGCTTGGTCTCATACCGGGCATAAGCGGCCAGTGCCTTCCCGTTGCAGCTTCACCCAACTTACTTCTTTGTTCTGCTACGGATGAACCATTGGTCCAATTTGAGAGTTCTTGCCGTCTATTTTATAGCGGTCAAGAAGAAAAATCCAATGGAACCAACCTCAATGGCTGATTCTTCCCAGATCATTCCCTGAACTAGGTGCAACTCTCGAACAATAATCCTCCATTTCTTCCTTAGCCATTTTGAACTTCAATGTCGCCTATCTTTAGCTCAATCCTTCTACTACCACGATGTAATGTATGTGGCCTTCATCTACTAACATTCAATTGTGAATGACCTTCAACATCTTACATTGTCCTTACGAATAGCTTTCAATACAAAATTTGCCAAAAAAACACCCACGAGCAATATAATAATGACGATCACAAGGGAAGATCTTGGTGTCATGGATACGAGGTGTCCATTATTACCAATTAAGTCTAAAATATGCGAGATTTAGACAAGAAAACAAAACATGGCCGCCTAAACCCCTTGTCACGTAAACTCAACTAATACTACCAATCCAATATGAAAAACAAGCCAATTATTATGTAAAATGCATCGATTAACGCACGCATAATGATGCACATCCCCCACACTGAACCCTTTACTCTTTCTCGATGAAATAAAGACAAGAAAAGGACTAAGAAAAGTGTAGTGTGCAGGTATAAGTTAACCAAGGCATTCAATTTATTCCTAGATTATCCTATTTCCCCCAAAGAAGCAAGAATCTCACAACTCTCACACCCTCCGAAGAACCTAAAGCAATCTAACCACAATAATAAAATGAAGAAAAAGGTAAGCAAAGAAAGATAAGTGTTAAGCTAGCTTACTTTCCCAAAAAGTTCCCCAAAAACAATCAAAGAGTCGTCACCAAAAACAATCCACCAAGGAATTCCAAGAGTCGTCGACTTGGTTGTAACGAGGGATCACTCTATATACTCTACCAAGTTACAACTAAGGATGATGCAAATGTATCATTAACCTAGTTCTTTTGTTTTCTTTCATTTTTCGTCGGAGTTCTTTTGGGTTTCAAAGCTAGCTTTCACACATGTTAAGCTCACATTCTCACCATTTTCCAGATGACCTCTCATTTTTGCCTAGGTTCATAAACCAAGCCGGGTCTGGTGTCTCATTTTTACCTAGGTCTTTCGACCAATCCGGGTTTTTCCCAATGTTACCTAAGTCGACTTTTCATGTTTCAAACTTAGCCGGGTATATTTTTTTTTCTTTTTTTCAAAATTTTCATTTTTTTTGGTGTAGCACAAAATGCCCCAAAATTGGGCTTCATACTACATGAAGATAGTGAAACACAAAAAATTACACCATCAAAGTTTTCCCCAAAACATTCCCAAATACAAACTACAAAAAGGTGCCCTCGCACCTAAAAACACTTAAAGTAAAATGAGCGAAAGAAACAAAAACACAGAAAAGATAGTCATCAAAGCACCCAAACAAGTAGAACATAGGTTGAGGAAAAGGCTAGCAATGGAGATACCACCATAAAGATATTCCAGCCCCCCCCCCCCCCACTTAGTTCATGCATTGTCCCCAATGCATGTTCTTAAGGTGAAGGAAAGGTTGAAACCACAACAAAAATCAATATCTCCTGCAACGTCTGGCTCCTTGCCCCTGTCCGTGTAGAGGATCCTGATAGCCATCTCCAATGCCGGAAATCCTCAACATATCACTGATATCCCTAAGGCCTTCGTTTAGTGCTCATATACCCTGCATCAGATAATGCAGTTGGTCATCATTTCTATCAAATCTTACGGCTGTGTCTTAATAATTATCGACTAGCTGCGTGCTAACCGTGACGAAATCCTGGCTAACCCCAAAAAAGGAGTTCTCTAAAGATTGTGCCCAGTTAGGCTTGTACTTTGGTGGATGAGTCCACATGGAGTAGAAGAAAGCAGACTTGATGCCTGGTGACCTTTGCACTCTGAAAGAGGCTATACTGAGGTGCTGCCACAGGTGAGTCTAACACTGAGAATGGATTTGTACCTTGTGAATTAGTTAATTTGTACTAATATCCACTACTTTGGAATTTTCAAAAATTCCATTCTTATCCTAATTGTACCTCTCTCCCTTATCACCTACTGGTGCATATGCGGTCTAGCAATCAAAAGGTCGATCGTCGTTAAGCCGAGCTCAATAAGATTTCTATGGCGAGGCGGAAGAATTCTGCCCAGGATGAAGAGAAAGACACGCGTATAATCTCAAACATGCCAGGATGCGTGGGCCGAGGAATACAGAGTTGGTGATGAATGTGATAACCACGAACGAAGAATTGTGAGTAGTGTTTTTCCCATGATTCAAACTCCTAGAAATAGAGGAACCATCAAACATGTAAGCCTATAAATACAGGAAATCCTGAAGGAGCTAAGGTAAGGTTACTATTCCAAAAAGTTCAAACTCTATAGGAGATGCTGACTTGATCGGATGAGTATTTTCCTCGGAATCACTTATGGACCAAGTCTTGCATGGTTAAGGAGCTTCTGGAGGAGACAACGAGCACACCTGAGTAACCTACCACATTAATTTGCACCGACTGTGGGGATAAGAGTTCTTGTTTTCATTTTATGGTTATTCGGGTGAGATAATGGTGTTCACCAGAAGTGAAAGGAGCCACAACCCTCAGTCACATGAACAAACGATAGGACATGATAGAGAAGCGCATCATCGTTAGGAACGAACGACGAACAGAGAAAAAGAACACAGCAAGGAAGAAAGAGAGGAAGAGGTAGAATCTCCAAACAATAATCACAATAATGAGAAAGGTGCGTTCACATTGTTCCTAGAAGTGAACAGAGAAATTCTTTACAACCAATTTCTTAAAATGGTTAAACAGGAATGCTCTAAGCCAGAAGGAAGGGGAAATCAAGAGCGCGATGTTCTTAACGAGGAAAAGGAGTTTTGTGATATTATCGCAGAGGATAACGAGGATAAATCACTCCTGGCTCTGCATTTACGTGATTTTAAAATGCCAGAGGATTTTAAACTCCCTTTGCATGTCAAAATTTATGATGGTACAATAGATCCTAAGGAAGTTTTTCACTCGTACGGAAATAGTATGAGATTTTTGCGATGCTAACATCGAGCTAGTTTGAAAGGAGTTCCCGATCTTCCTGACAGGTACAACAATCACGTGGTACGAAAACCTTCCAAATGAGAGTATCAAGTCATGGGCGCAATTGTCAAATCCATTCATAGGCCATTTCTATCAAAAACAATGGTTCACCAAGACGATCGCAAATCTCAACAACATAACTCAGTGAAGCGATAAGAGCCTAACTGAATATCATAACCAGTTTGTTACAAAAAGCTTACAGGTTCATGACTTATCATTCTATTTTTCTCTAGGAGCTTTCACTGGAGGTATGCGGTCAGGAGAGTTCTACAAAGAACTCACAAAGATTATGCCTGAAAACCCGAGGGAATCGTAAAAGTTAATTGAACAGCATGTGTGAACAGAAGAGGTGAATAACCATAAAATAGAGTAGGAAAGAGGTGAGAAAAGACAAATGGAAGACTCATAGAAAGGAATCATAAAAAAGGGAAGGGAAATGCCCCTTTCGGAGAAAGAGGGTCTGGTTCGCAGAATGTGGTATTTGAGGATACACTGCTAGCAAATCAAGGAGAGAGATTTGGAAAGCACAAAAGGATTTGTTTAGAGAACCATCACCTATGCTGGCACCACCAGAAAAAAGGTCCAAGGAATATTATTGCGCTTCCCACAAAGACCATAGCCATGACATCGAATACTGTAGAGATCTAAGAAGATAAATTTAGGAGAATTTGAGATATTGTCTTCGAGGTCAATATAGAAAATATGGGGGAGGCCAATATGGAGAAAATAACGAGACCGCAAACACTCGGCCAAAAAGCCAAGGGACCACATCCACACTGCCAAGGAGTCGAAAATATGACTGCATTAATTAATTACAATGAGAGTGAGGGCGATGAACTACCCAAAATAGTAATTCTATCCATGCACGGATAACGGAGTCACTGTCCAACAATGCTTGGAAAGCTAGGGCACGATATTCACCTCCACACGAGCTTACTAACAAAAGATTCCACTCAGATAAAGCAATCACCTTTCAGCGAAGAAGATGTAGTACGAAACGTTTTTCATCATAATGATCCCATGGTCATCAAAGCCAAAATTGGAAATGCTATAGTAAACAGAGTGTTTTTGGATGATGGGAGTGCGGTAGAAATATTATTTGTCAACAGCTTTAATAGGATAGGATTTAAACGAACGGGTCTCAAGAAACCAACGTCGCCACTGGTCAAATTTATAGAACGATCAGAAACGCCATTAGGTAATATACGATCGGAAAGAACTGCACCATACTCTGCAGCTTTGTAGTTATGGATGCATCGAGCACTTTAAATGCTATAATAGGAAGGTCATGGATCAATAGAGTGAAATCTATATGGTCTCCTTACCACCTAGTCATGAAGTTTCTGACTCCGACCGGTGTTACGACCATAAGAGGAAACCAGCAAACTATGAGGCAATGCATGGTAATCGCAATGAAGTCAAGAAAGATAGATAACAAACCAAAGATGGTTAACACAATCTCAAATAGCAGTCTCCTAGATCAACGAGGAGGGGTAACAAACTTACTAGGGGAAGCTGATCTACTAAGCATGGATGACCAAGATAGATTAAGATGTGTGACAGAAAGCAAAAAACCATGCCAAAGAATACAAGAAGAAGATCGTGCGAAGACACAAGGAAGCCTTCACATTGAATGCTCAGGACATGGGAAGGGTGAAGCCACAAGTGTATGTTAATGATATGATTATCAAAAGCAGGAGGACCGACAACTTCGTGACAGAACTACATGAGACTCTGAACACATCACGTACCTTAGGGATAAAGCTCAACCCTGAGAAATGGGTGTTCGGTATAAGCGCGGGAATATTTTAGAGCCACAAAGTTTCTTCTAAGGGGATTGAAGCCAACCCAGAGGAAGTACAGGCTATAGTAAATCTTCCCCAACCGCGACCTATAAAACAATTGCAAGTCCTAATGGAATAGCTAGTAGTACTCAGCAAATTCGTTTCGGAGGCAGCGGACAAACACTTTCCTTTGCTCGAATTCCCGAAGAAGGCAAGAAACTTTAGCTGAACCCAGAACTGCCAGACAACAAAACTCCAGACACTTCCAACAGTGAAGTTTTCCACACCTGGAGAAACATTATGTTGGTACTTGGAAATCTCACTGAATGTAGTAAGCTCAATCTTGTTTTGCCTTGAGGATCAGAAATGAGGGCCAATGTATTTTATATGCAGAATGCTGCAAACTGTGGAATTGAGACATATGTCATCGGATAAGCTAACTCTAGCCTTAGTCTACTCAGCAAGAAGACTGAGTTTGTATTTTCATGCTCATCGCACCATGGTTTACACTAGTTTCCTAATTAAGAACGTCCCTAACAAGCTAGAGTCGTCAGGAAGATGGATGAAGTGGGTTTTAGAGTTAAGCCAGTTTGAGATAGAGTTCGAACCCAGAACAACAATCAAAGCCCTGATGTTAGTGGAATTTATGGCAGGAATGACAAGTGAGGAAGCACAAAAGGTGACTATGTATAAGAGCCTAGGAGTTGATAAAGGAAAAATAAAGTGGGATAAAGACGCGTGCCACTTCGGAATGACAACCACCATTATATCTAACAAAGGGACACAATTCACTGGTGAAGTGTTCGTAGACTGGTGCTCAAAACTCCGGATCATTCAGAAGTTTACATCTGTAGCACACACCTAAGGAAACAGGCAAGTCACAACTATTGTTCAAGGAATCTAGAAGCATTTGGAAGAAATTCGAACTAGATGGGTTGATGAGTTGCTAAACGCTCTATTGGCATACAGATGACTGTTCAAGAACCAATAGGAAAAACCCTATTCAATTTGGTCTATAGTTATGAAGCAGTTATACCAATATAAGTTGGCAGTTCAAGCCTTTGAGTGAGTAATTATGAGAAAAGTTTTAGCAAAGTGATGACGATGCCCAAGTTGGATGAGCTTGAACAAAGGAGAGACATAGCAATGAGAACAGAAGCAAAATACAAAGAAAGGATGCCTAAGGCTCACAGTCTAAAGATGAAGGATACATGGTTTTGGATTAGAAACTTGGTATTAGATGACAGCGAAGCTTGTCCGGCGGTAGAACAGGGAAAGTTGTACCCTAAATGGAAAGAACCCTACAAGGTCACGATGACTCACATTGTTACTAATTGAAGCAAGTGGATGATACCTTAGTCCCTAACACATGGTGCGTGACCAATTTAAGGAAGTTTTACGCTTAGAAGGAGGATTAGAAACACCCACGTGTATAGACACCATGAAATTATCCGTGGTTACTTTATTTCCATTGTCCCAAAATGATATAATTGCTCCCGTACATACTTAATATAAAATCCACTTTGCGGCCCATGATTACACTTTACATTCCTTACTTTCACATTGCAAAAATAATTTGGGAACATTTTGTTGCGATCAAATTACTTATCGCGACAACCAGGATTTTGATCATGCACATTTGTCGGAGGTTGCAAGCTTTGGATCATGCACCTCCAAAAATTTTAGCGAACACGAGCTATAGACCTTGCACAATCATATAGGCTAGCGAGTTTTAGATCTTGTAGTCCTTCATACAAAATAACAGCAAGCAATAGATCTTGCAGAACTATTAATCTTTACAAGCCTTAGATCTTGCAAAGATGCCCATATACACTAACGCAAGCTTTAGATTTTTCTAGTAGGCAAACATGGCTCTATAACAGCTACAAAAATAAGCAATAGATCTTGTGACTTCGGATAAAGTGCTCTCCAACGCATATATACCCAAGCAACCTACATATGTTTGCCAAAATGAAGGAACTTTGTGAAGGAAAGTAGGAAAAATCGTAAATACAGAGAACATTTACATAAGGAAAAAGTTGTTCCACCTAAACATCGCAAAAGACAAAAACGAGAAAGCATACTATCTATGCATAGAAGATCAGCAAGATCTACCAGAAGAAGAACCACCACAGCGATAACTAGGCCCAGCATCCTGAAAAGAGCATTCAGCGGTGGGTGGAAGCTGTTTAGCTTCACGTACATGGTGCTCATCCCTACGATGACTCTCTTCTGCCTCACGCTCCTCGCTAAATACATCAGAGGAAATGACACCCGCACACTCCTCGGTAAATAATCCGGTGGCACGCAACAAACTAATAGCCTCGGAGAACCGACTACTATGTCCCATAAAATAAAAACTTTTCAAGAATTTGCGATCAACAAAAATAGCTCTGCATACAAATAAGGGCATTGAGCAAGCATAGAAAGATTAAAAAAAATTGGTTTCCATGATAACAATTGCATGGATAATACAAACATCAAAGTATTTTTTTTAAAGATTACATTCATAAATTCAACAACCAAAAATACTCTAAAGTGAACTAACTTCGTTGTTAGAAGAAGCAGGGTTTTGAGTAGTAATGGCAGTGGCATCCTGACTCGGATGCTAATGGAATCCCCCTCGCTAGCTTGCTGGATGGAAGTTTCAACTACCAGATTGGCCGCATTGGCACCAGCATTTGAAGTGAAAGCATCACCGCTTGGCTTGAAAGGGAATTCTTCCATATAATCCACTTCGCACGCTTTCAGCTCAGCCAAGGAGGGGAGGTTTGGAAGGCTAGCTAGATGTGAAAGCAAGACATAAGGATGGCCCCCATCAGCAATTTTCTAAATAAAAGATGCATTCAAATCAGCTTTCTTTTCATCCAGAACCTCAGTGCACTTTGTTAGGGAAGGTAAGCTCTTGTAGTCACAAGAGGGTTTTTTATGGCGCTGGTTCCTCAAAGCCTTGCAGTACCCGACCAGGAAAGCTTCTTTGGATATACCTTGAAAGAATTCATAAAACAACCTCGTCTTACAAAGTTGATCTACCAGCACTTCTGGGTATTGGGGAGAGGCAAGCCCATTTTTTTAGATCTCGCTCAACTGAGAATGCAGCTCAGAAGCCTCTACTCTCACAATCCTAGAATTTTCCTCAGCAGCGCTCGCCTTTTCCTCAGCCGCCTTCGTATTTTCCTCAGCATCGCTTAGTTTTTCTTCAGCCACTTTTGCTTTCTCCTCAGCAGCCTTAAGTGAACACTCCAGCGTTGAACACGTGACTTAAAGCATCTTATATTTTGCAAACAAAGAGTTATCAAAATGAGAGCGCCTAGCCAGTTGCTGACTTGCGATTTAAAGTCCCTCAACAACCTTATAAGAAGAAAACACACGAAACGAAGTTATTTACTACCTCCACAACAACAGATGCAAAAATAAGTAGTAAAGAATATCACAATTAATTTACAGACTAACCACACCTACAATATCAGGTAAAGAAAGGTTTGATACAATGTCATCGTTCGTCCCCTCCGCCAAAACGTTCTCAATTCACGCAATTACTTACAAATTGATTTCATTGTCGCACCTCTTTTTTTAGGGGTGATCAGGATGCTCCAAGAACTCAGCGACCCTATCACTTTTGTTCTTTTTCACCTTCGGCAGATTGGCATGGTCACAATTACAGGTTTGCATGCTATTCGTTTGGCTGCTTGTAAAGTTAAGGCATGTACCGATGATCTCTGTACCCTACATATAGCGGATACTCGGATTGGGAAGCCTACACCTAGGAGCTTTATAGTTCCAGGATGGTACATTGGATTCCGGAACTTTTGCCTTTTATAAAAAAATATTTCCTATGCCAATCCCCAACATTGCTAAGGAAGCTGCTCACAAGTTCAACCCCGAAAATCATAGGATAAAAAGTGAACTTGACTTTGGTGTTTTCCACCTTTAGGAGGTGGTAGAAATTGCAGAACAAATCTATGGTGAAAGGAATGTTCACATTCTCGCATACAATAAGAAAGCCCATTATGATAGCTACGCTCTTAGGGTGAGACAATGGAACCTTATATGAGCAAAGAAGTTCAATCATATGTTTGGGAAGAGGGAAATACATATCAAAGTTAAGATAGGCTATATAACATGAAATATAGTCAGGAGAAGGAGTGCGCACACACTCAGTTTTTTAAGGAGAGCGAAGCTTATAATGGGATAAAAAAGGAAAATAATTCTTTAAGTCGTTTACAGAGGTACTGGTTAGCACACTACGGATGGTGACAGATACAGCAACATGGTTGGAATCCCCTTCGGAGGCAGTTTTTTCCATGGGATATTTGGCACAATTAGTGGAAGAAATATTGATCCTAGGGTTCGAGATAATAATTTTAGTTCACGCAATAGGTGATAAACACAAGTTTCACACAAAGATAATTCACAGAAAGTTGGCCGGAGAAGAATACTTGAAAAAAGTTAAATACAGGCACCAAAATCGGCGGAGCTACTATATGAATCCCAGAATAGGAAGAGCATACAGCAAAGAGAGGATAATACTTAAGGAAGACACTTACTCTGGAGGAAGATGACAGAGGGAGGCACATGGAAAATCTAGAAGCATTCACAGAAGATGAAGCCATTGAGAAAAAATGAAACAAACTGAAGTGAAAAAAGAATATTTAAGCACACAGTAAAAATGAATAATAGATGAAGTCGATTAGATTAGGAAGATGCAATGACGTTCTGACACAAAAAGCAAAACACCTTTTGCTTATAATGAGTCGATATCGGTACTTGAAAAGACAACGCATTGATTGAAAGTCACAATTAATTATACGTTTCAAATTCACCATTTAAGGAGTAGAGCCAAAACAAACGTGAGGGAATCGCGAATAGGAATACCAAGCAATGAGGAGCAGATCTTGGGATTTACAAACCAAGGAAATGCGAACATAGCCTTACCACAAGGAGCCCATAGTTAAAATATTCAAAAGTTGAAGATCGATTGAAAATAGAGACATAGCCATCAAGACAAACTTCGCAAGGACACGGCAGTAGTATTATGTGACAAATGCTACATCACCATCAGCATCACTTCGCACTGAATCCACAGCCGGACCATCACTTCATTCTTATAGCCTTCATGGCTGTGGGGGCTTATGGTGTATATGCGATTCAGCAATCAAAAGGCCAATTTTCATTAAGCCCAGCCCAATAAGATTTCTATGGTGAGGCGGATGAATTCAACCCAGGATGAAGAGCAAGACACACGTATACTCTCAATTGTGCCAGGATGCGTGGACCAAGGAATGCGGAGCAGGTGACGAACGTGCCCACGATCCCAACTCCCATAACTCAAGAAACAATCAAACATGTAAGCCTATAAATACAGCAAACCCTGAAGGAGCTAAGGTAAGTTTACCCTTCCTTCCTCCAGAGCTCCAAGCTTTAGATGAGACTATGTCAAGTAGAATTACGAGGCCAGACAACCGCTCGATGACCGCTCCAAGTTACCAGTTTCGCTCTAAGTTGCGGATCTGCTCCAGCTCTAGGTGGCTGGTTGAAAATCCTCTGTGGTGGTTTGATTTGGTGGCTACTGGGTCCATTTCAGTGGGTATGACTCATCGCGGGTCCGACATAATAGGTCAAGTGGTGCGACTTAGTGGGTCTAACATTGTGACTCAAGCGGGTCAAGCAATGGACCAAGTTAGCACAACTCGGTCTGACTCAGCGCCTGAGTCATGCTTAGATCCAGGTAATCTCGGTCACGGATGGATATTTTAGTGGGACAGAATATCAAAAGACACCTTTTTTTGTGGTGGAACATCATCGTGATGACAATAGGTATGTTCAATTTTTTATGATGCGACGATTTCATTTTTACAGACATATCATTGATGGAAACAACAAACAAGTGGTGCAAAAATATATTATACAATCTGGTGACCAGAAATTTTCTGGCAGTTTAGGCTTGTTGTAGGATTTTCTGAGAAAGACACGGGCATAGAGGTACTGCTTCCATTTTGTTTTATTATTTGACTTTTTATTTTTTTTCCTTTCAGGGTCGGGAGCCATTAATTATGTTCTTTTTTATTCCATTCAGTTTTTTTCTATTTTTAAAATTTTCAACGTTAAAATGAGTGGTTTTTAAAATGGTTTTTTTAAGTATTAGGTGAGGATTGTCTCTGTAAATACTTGTTTTCAAGCAGCTTGTAGCTCGGTACAATTATATTGACTTCAGATTTGATATCCAAAGAGACGGTAAGGTAAGGAAAAATCCGAGTCAAATCGTTAAAACAAACGACTTTTGGAGACTGTTTTTCTGAGGTTATTATCATATTTGTAAATTTTGATCCATTAGGATGTTGAGGTCAATTATATTGTTAATTTAATTTAAAAATCCTTTTGGGATCATGTTAGAGATATTTCTATGCCTTATAAGTGATTTCTATACACGGATGGAAAATATTTTTGACAATGAAAATGAGTGGTTTTAGTCTCCTAGTACCAGGAAAGGGTCTTAGACGGACCAGATCTTTAGTTGGGGATCTTCATTTTATTTTGGTTTGATTGTGTTAGATGTTTGATCAGAGGTGTGGATGAATCATTTTGTGTGTGTATCTTCTGATGCTGCATTGTGATTGGTTTTATGGTAGTCACGGGTCGATTCTTTTGTGGCTACACTATACTTGCACAGTGACAACCACTTATCCTTTAATGCGCCATTCTCTTAGCCACACAGACCTTTGCTTAGTATTGTAATATCAGTTAGTGTCTTCGTGTAACTTTTATCTTATTTCCACTGAGTTCATAGATTAGAATTGCAATGTTCATTAGCGACTCAGTGTAAAGGGATATACCCCATAGTTTGGCTGCTTGTAACAGCACATTGTCCAAAATGAAACTTAATAGCAAATGGACGGGATCCCTCTAAACCCGATAATTTATTAAAAAATATTTTAATATATATTTCTATATATATATATATAACATCCAACAAACAATAAATGGTTAATTTGCAAGACCATTTAAAAATGTATTGACCTATAGCTCACCAATTTTAGAATACTTGAGCTTATGCAAGTTCGTGCAACCCTTGTGCTAGACTGTGAATTTTCCTTTTTTTTTAACAATTTTTAATGTAATCACATGTAACATCAGAGAAAATTACAATGATAACAGTTTAAATTCATTTTTAGTCAATTGGGTGTTTTCAATTTTTTGCATCAGAGACACTCTAAACAACGTCAGTTTCTATTTCATAAAATATTTCCTTAAAATATATACCTCGCATTTTAAGCTCGATGCAGTAAATTTTAAATTCTCATATATTAAAAAGTTATACATAATTAACTTGGTCGAAGATAGCGTGAAGGTCTCTTCCCTTATGGATATTAGTATTTTAAACTTCTTTGAGTCAACATCTGGGATCCAAAATCGATAGATTGATCATGAAGCTCAATGCAGCGAGTCATGAAGACTGAATCGATAGATGGATTCAAATGGCAGTTACAAAAGGGGTCGAAGAGTTGGATTCGTACTTCTCCATTGGCGAACGAAGAATTTCAATCTCCTCATATTTGATGTACATTAAGTCTACTAACCTCCGAGTCTTGAAGAATGATTGGAAATGAGCAATAGGATTTTTCAGCTTACAACTTTCAAGTTCAAGTACGTTTCAAGTTCAAGTACGTGCAACCCTTGTGCTTTATTCCCATTTCCTTAATATTTTGTTATTTTTAAAAAGAAAATTTACATACTAACAACCAAAAAATACAAACGCCTAACTCTAATGGTATGACTAAATTTAGAGACACTACCGCTTGAATTTGTTCAAACTTAGTGAAGTCTAAAACTTCATCCACTTGAATAATTTACGACGTTCTCCGAAAAATACCCAACTTCTAAACCACCAACGACCCATCACGGTCGCACATTTGTGAACCACTTGCAGTTTAGAAAACCACAACAAACCACAGACTCAGTTTGAGAATGCTGGGTACTTCCTATAAAACAAATAACTCTAAAAATCACATTTCATGATAATAATGTAATTTGAATCTTGGTCCTCACTATTATAAAGAGGGTGAACAAAGTATCAATTCAACTTTTTTGATTTTATATTAGTAAAGTACTGCTTCTATCCCAGTTCAAACTGCACAGTAAAATTTTTTATGTCAAAGTTGTCAAACTTTGACCATACATAATAATGTTATCTTTTGTAATATTTCTTGATTCATCGTAACAAGTCATTTCTAATTGTTAACATTTGATGTGTCGTTATTACACGTAAATTAAGATATTAACATTCAAATATTTTTCTTGGAGACCGTGACACTACAAGAAACCCCCCCTCCTCTTTGGGTCGTCAAGTTGTTGCTAAACTAACCCGAGTAGAGGGCTTATGAGAGGGACAAAGAAAAAGATTTATAGTTTGGCACCCAACTCACTACTAAGCTAACCATGGGGTAGTTAGTGGAAAGTCCGGGTATGTCAATAGAGATGCTTGGGCCTAATAGTCAATTAAACACAACCATGAATGGGTTGTCAATCTGTCGTGTTGCTAGGAATAGAAAGTATAGTAAAATGGGGTTTTTGGTTTTTTTAATTAACAAGGGACATGAGAGATAAAATGCAAGTAAACTATATTAACCAAAACTTGGAGAATATTTGCGTAACATGGTTGATTTAATGTTCAGATCCTCAACTCAATCACATACAAGACTTCAACAACCTAACCTCGTGATCATAAAACGTGGTGTGGTCGATGGTCAGCACTTCCCCATACTTGTCACGTAAGGTGTTCTTGTAATCTTCCATTGGCACCGCCTCCGTAATTATGGGAGTGCAACAACAGTTCAACCATTGCACCGATCTATTTCTCCCCCGTACGATTACGTCCTGGGCACTACACCATGAATGCTCTACCCCTAGGCCTATAAATGAGGCAAAGGGAGGTAGGCACCTTATCGATGACACTAGGACTTTTTAAAACCCTAGCTTTCTACCATCTTCTATTTCTACCTGTAACCCTTCAGACCAACTTGTCAGCTGAGACTAGTGTGTTGTCATTGTAATGGTTAGACCACCTATGTGCACACACCCACGTGTACCCGGACCCCCGCTACCCATATCACATCCAGTTTTCTCTTCCATAGGGGGGTATCAATATTTGTACCAACATGAATGTAGATGAGAGTGTGTGCTAATGGAGTGTATCATTCATGCAATTATAACATCAAAAAACAAGCCATTATAATATCAAAAGCACATAAGATTTGGAACATCAAATGAATCTCACAAAAACATAATCAACACGTGAATATAAATTATCCCCAAGCTATAGAAACTACTCCCTAGACATGAAATTCAAATATTTCATTGAATTACACATCTTAGGAACAAAGAAAAATAAAATGTAAAAAGAGAAAAAACCTAGAGAGAAGAGAGAGTGTTTCTCTATCTAAGTTGCTCTTAAACTACAAATAAAGTGATAGATGATATGAAAGATGTTTTAAACCCTAGTAAACTAAGGCTATTTATAGTAGGAGGGAATTGGGCCTAAAAATAGGTCCAAAATAAAACAAAATCCTAGTCAGTCGCAGCTGACACATACCGTGCCGTTGACATGGCCTCATGCTGGCGCGGTCTGTCAGATCTGGCACGGGCCGCATGCCTCACGCTGGTGCAAGGCTCACGATAAGGCACGGTTGTGCTGGGCACGTTCCACGGTGTCCGTTGCTGCCCATCTTCTGGAGCTTTGTTTTTGCACCTCTAATCCACGGTCCATGTCGTTTGGCACAGGTCGACATCTGAATTCTCATTTTTCTCAGTCTTTAGGCATGGGCCGCTTCATATTTCAAATCATGTTGGCTGGTCTTAACACCTTGGACTTGGAACAGCACGGGCCATGTGAAATGAGATGATCTACACCCATACTTAGCCTTTTTTTTTGGAGTGAAAAGGCAACTTGAGCACTCGGCCTATAAAGGTTGGCACGAACCGTACCGGATTTTGGCACAGCTTGTGCTGCTTGGCACGACTCGTGCCAAAGGCCCTTGGCATGAGCCGTATGGCATTACCCGGGTCATGGGTGCTTGGTCTCATGCCTGGTATGATCGGTCTCTGCCTGCCCGTTGCTGCTTCGCCTGAATGACTTCTTTGTCTGCTACGGATGAACCGTTGGTCCAATTTGAGAGTTCTTGTTGTCTATTTTATAGCACTCGAGAAGACAAATCCAATGGAACCAGCCTCAATGGCCAATTCTTCTTGGATCGTTCCCTGAACTTGGTGCAATTCTCAGACAATAATCCTCTGTTCCTTTCTTTGCCATTTTGAACTTCAATTCTGCCTATCTTTAGCTCAATCCTTCTACTACCACGATGTAATGTCCATGGCCTTCATCTACTAACATTCTATTGTGAATGACCTTCAACATCTTCTACCATCTTTGTGAATGACTTTCAATACAAAATGTGCTGAAAAAGCACCCACGAGCAACATAATAATGATGATCACAAGGGAAGATCAAGGTGTTGTGGATACGAGGTGTCCATTAGTACCAATTAAGTCTACAAAATACGAGATTTAGAAAAGAAAATCAAACATGGACGTCTAAACCCCTTGTCACGTAAACTCAACTAATGCTAGTAATCAAATATGAAAAATAAGTCAATTATTATGCCGAATGCATTGGTTAACGCACGCATAATGATACACATCAAACCCCCCACACTGAACCATTTACTCATCATCGATGAAATAAAGACAAGAAAAGGACTAAGCAGAGTGTAGAGTGCAGGTATAAGTTAACCAAGACATTCAACTTATTCCTAGATTATCCTATTTCCCTCAAAGAAGCAAGAATCTCACAACTCTCACACTCCTCGAAGAACCTAAAGCAATTTGACCACCCAAAATAAAATGAAGAAAAAGGTAAGCAAAGAAAGATAAGTGTTAAGCTAGCTTACTTTCCCCAAAAGCAATCAAAGAGTCGTCACCAAAAACAATCCACCAAGGAAATTCAAATGCCATTGACTTGGTTGTAACTAGGGATCACTCTAGATTCTCTACCTAGTGACAACCAAGGATGATGCAAATGTATCGTCGACCTAGTTTTTTTTGTTTTCTCTCAATTTATCTCATTTTTCCGGAACTCTTTTGGGTTTTCATCCTAGCTTTCACACATGTTGAGCTCACATTCTCACCTTTTTCCACACAGTCTCTCATTTTTGCCTAGGTTCTTAAACCTAGCCGGCCCTAGCCTCTCATTTTTACTTAGGCCATTTAACCAATCCGGGTTTTTCCCAATGTTACCTAAGTTGACCTTTCATGTTTCAAACTTAGCCGGGTATATATTTTTTTCATTTTTTCAAAATTTTCAATTTTTTTGGTGTAGCAAAAAATGCCCCAAAATTGGGCTTCATACTACATGAAGATAGTGAAACACAAAATTACACCACTAATTGTTTCCCCAAAAAATTACCAAAAACAAACTACAAAAAGGTGTCCTCGCACCTAGAACAACTGAAAGTTTAATGTGTGAAAGAAACAAAAACATAGAAAAGATAGTCATCTAAGCACCCAAACAAGTAGAACATAGGTTGAGGAAAAGGCTAGCAAAGGAGATACCACCATAAAGATATTCCAGCCCCTCCCCTACACTT
Source organism: Rubia yunnanensis (assembly GCA_037428765.1). Taxonomy (NCBI): domain Eukaryota; kingdom Viridiplantae; phylum Streptophyta; class Magnoliopsida; order Gentianales; family Rubiaceae; genus Rubia; species Rubia yunnanensis. The sequence continues at coordinate 61,856,745 of CM075061.1, forward strand.
AGTTCATGCATTATCCCCAATGCATGTTCTTAAGGTAAAGGAAAATTTGTAACCACAGTAAAATAAATGTCTCCTGCCACGTCTGGCTCCTTGCCCCTGCCCGTGCGGAGGATCCTGATAGCCACCTCCAATGCCTGCATTGATATCCTTGAGGCCTTCGTTTAGTGCTCACATACCCTACATCAAATAGTGCAGCTGGTCATCAACTCTATCAAATCTCACGGCTGTGACCCAATAATAGTCTAGTTGCGTGCTAACCGTGACCAAATCCTAGCTAACCCCAAAAATGGAGTTCTCTAAAGATTGTGCCTAGTCAGGCTCGTACCGCGGTTGATGAGTCCACATGGGGTAGAAGGAAGCAAACTCGAAGCTCGGTGACCTATGCACTCTAAAGGGGATGCACTAAGGGTGCTGCCACGGGTGAGCCTCATACTGAAAATGGATCGAAACACTATGTCGGTGTGGCTTAAAGATCGGTGGTAATCCTTAGTTTCGGTGCCTACTAGACTCTGCAAAATCCTGATAGTGGGAGGAGATGCTATGCCTATAGGAACCACTAGCGTCATACCCATGTAGAATGATACGACTCCTCATGAATGCTAATCAACCCCTGAGAAAGGGGTGGTCCTCCAAATACCTACTGGAAAGGTGGCGGTGGCGCTAACAGGTGCTCCATAGGTGATGGCATAGCCTGAGGTTGGGGGGTAGCTATTGCTGATGGGTAAGTGATATGCAGGATGCTCTAGAACCTGGTCCTGCTGGCCATACACCTTCTCGTAGTCATCCCCCGAGTAATGTTCCCCCAAAACTATCTCAGAGTTTTCACCGGGCTTGATGATGAGGTCATGCATCTTGAATGGCTAGCTGAAATGGGTTCTCGCACACTGGGGCAGACTCATGAACTTCTTTCTCTTGTAGACCCAGAAGGTGGAACCATACTCCTGCAGTATAAACTTTGCCTCTTCCATACCGGCAAAGTGAGTTTAAAGGGTATTTGGGTTCACCCTCATGTCTTCACTCTCCCAAAAGTGAAACCATGCCCCCAAACGATATCTTTCATGTACGGGCTGATGCCAAGGAAAAAGAAACACACCCAGTGATAAAGTCATCAAAAGGATTGGGGCAAGCCCTCCTTGCGCAGATCGACTAGAGCATCTTGCAATCCTTCTTGGTGGCAGTGGTGGCCTCCCCGTGGTAACTGACTTCCACAGTCAACAACCTGGCTACATATCTCAGTGCTAGGTGCACTATGTCTCTACTCTTGCTCTCCTCCTCCCTCAGCAGTCCGGTAATGGTAGCCTACAATGAAATTGGCACAAATGTATCTGGCTCATTATACCCTAGCACCTTTCTCTGTTCCTTCCAATTGAAGATATCCCCCAACTGTGCATAAGCCAAAGTACGAACCTCATCTGCCAAATGGAATCTCAGGTAACGTTGTCTATTTTGCACCTTCTCAAGAGTGGCTAGAAACTCTAGTGTATTTGGTGTAGGTGGGGGCAGACACAGTGGTAAATTTCTTCATACCAATCCTACCCAATAGGATCCTGACAGGTTTGTAGAGTTTGAGACCCTTAAGGATCTCTCCATCTACAAACTTTGTCTCAAGAATAGAATGGTTCAAAAGGTACCCCTACCTTGTCCTATGCTCCTCGGTGAGGGTAGTCAACCCCATATATGATACACTAGCCTCTCCCCTCTGTCTACGAGGCATATTGTATACACAAAAAGTATAGCAAGTAGCACGGACAAGATATGGAAAATTTTCTCCAACTGCCCCAATACAGAACAATATTCTCCAAATAATCTATCAACCACACTAATCACCCAACTCCTCAAGCATGCAAACAACAATTCCACAAATCCAACTCCTTCAAAATATGAGTACAGTTCGACCAAAATACCTCACGTTGTAAGATTACTGAAGGGGTCATAAATTATAATTTGGAGAGTACTCCAGAAAATATTTTCAGTTCAATTCTTTTTTTTCCTATCGAGAAGCAATTGGATGTCCAACTCGAGCCTATATGATAATGATATGACCGATCAATAAAAATACTCCACCTTTGTCAAATGGCGAGTGTGGTGAAATCTCCGCTCGAGGAATATACAGCACCCCTCCTAGGTAGAGTCAAAGCAACTCCAACGCCTAGAACATATCAAAATTTGAGTTTTCCAAAGAAAAACTCAACCTGCGGCTGACTTCTTCGAATAATCTGGGCAAAACCGTAAACTTTATGGGGCTTAATTTTAGTGGGTTGGATAGAGCTCAAAAATATGAAGATTTTAATATAAGGTAGGAGCAAATCGGATGAAAGATGAGGGAGTTATGGCTAAACGAGTTTGAGAGAGAGAATATGGAATTTTGAGAAGAAAAGGAAGGAGGGGTGGTGGTGTGGGATTTTTGGAAAGAGGAAGGGGTGTATATAGGGGGTAGGCTTGGGTTTGGTTGGCTGAAGAGGGTAGGCAGCATAGATCCTTAGGCACGATCTGTGCTTACACGTGTCCTCGTGTCCCCTCGTGGCAGATTGCGTCAGGCGTGTACCAACCTCGTGCGGGGGCCAGCACGGCCCATGCTTGGTGCATTCTTCATGCACTCATGTCAACCAAGTTAGCCTCATGTTGAATGGATCTGACACGATTCGTATCTCTTGGCACGATGCCTTTGTCTTGGCTAGGTTAGCCTCACGCCGATGGGGTGCGACACGGCCCGTATCTCACTGTACGGCCTGTGCTGATTCTCAGCATGAGGCTTCCAGCCTTCCTTCGTTTCAAAAGATTTTCTCTCCGTACTTGTATCCAAAAATACTAAAAACCACAAGTAGTACTGTTCCAAAAAAATAGAGGACTAAAATTTCCTAAAAACACACCACTAAAAATCAAACACATCCCTAAAATTCTAGAAATTTTGAAAAGACTCCTAATTGAAATAAAAAAACCATTTCTTTATTGTCATCCTCACAAATTATTTTCCCTTTAATTTTTGAAACTAAAAATAGTTTATTGCTAGGTCACCGGAATCACCATCCTTAACACCACCAGTAACCATAGCACGATTGATGGGTCGCCACATCATTCTTGGTTTACCTTTTCCCTTTGGGGTGACGAACCAAACAAACCCATCTTTCTCAAGAGTGGACATATTCTTGTTGATTTTGGGAATCTGAAGGGGCTGAGGAGTTTTTGATTCCTTGGCCCGCTTCTTCCCCTGTTGCATGTTTGTCACGAGATTTCGAGGTAAAATATCCTCTTTCAAATTAGAAGAAACATGCTCAACAAAAAGAGGATCACAACATCGTTCACTAATACAAGATTGGCCATGTGGGGTTTCAATATCGGGGAATATATCATCTAGTGATTTTTCAAATTTTTCATTTTCAATTTCTTTTTCATGCATCATGCAAAGGATAAAATATAAAACAAGAATAAAAACAAGATAAAACAACACAAATGATATGTCCATTTTATGTGCATATTTTAGTACTTTTTGGGATCACTTTTGTGTTCTTTTGTTATCAAGAGCTTGTGGTTTACCTTGAAGTTCTCTTAGAAAAGGTAAGAGTGACTTTACGCTCTTTTACCTTTTCTAAGTGAATTTTGTGTGACAAAGGAAAAAATCGAGACTTGAAGACCGGAGACCATTGAAGATCACCTTTTGAAGACTTTGAAGATTTGAAGACTATCTTTGAAGATTGAAGACAAGAAGAATCGAGGATTTGAAGGCAAAGTGACAAAGCAAAGAGGAATCGACACTAGGGTGAAAATGGTCAGCCCGCCCGGGTGAGGCCATTCCCGCCTGAGCGGGATCCAGCTACACTTTTGCCTTTTGCTTTTCTTTTCCTCTCTTTTGTACTGTAAAAGGAATTTTTTGGCCACCCACTTCTCATCTTCACCCTTTTGGCCAAACTTCCTCATCTCCAAACCCTAGTTCTCTATTTTCTTTCATTTTTTCCAACTTTTTTATGTATGAATTCATCCATGAAGGTTTGTATGATTTTTATTAGCTAAACTAGTTATTTGGAGCAATTGACTAAGGCATCCAAGCTCATGTCTTAAGAATAAGTTGTAGCATATTTAATACTCTAAGTATTATGCATTTATGGAGCATTGAATGTGTTTGTTAATGCCATTGATGTTCTTGAAAGCTTAAGTATATGAAGTACTTGCATGACATGCTTGTTAGGGTTTGAGGAAATGGGTTGATTTCCCCTTTTCTTGATAGGAAATCCAAGAGTATGAGTTAGAGCTTTTAACTGTGTTGATGGATTGATAATTTCTAGAAAAATATAATAATGTCTTAACTCTTTGTCATGTTTGTTCCGCAAATTAGAGAAGTCTATGAACGTTGAACGTTCTTGACAAATCTTGTGTAAATGCATAGATTGGTTAAATATTTAGACACGGTGTATTGTTCATAAATGTTGCCAAACTTGATGATTCTTCGTATTTAATGTCATTAATGGGATGCTTGTAGTCGTGTTTCTACTATGGGAGTTATTGGTGAGGTTTGACAAGAGATGTCGAATTCACTCTTGCAAACTACTATCTAAGAAGGATAGAAGTTTAGTCTTCACAACAAGTAGTGAAAGTAGTAAATAGGTTGCATGTTCAATGAAGGATAAGTGGCTTGGAAGTGAAAGTCAATTGCCAAGGTTTTGTTAATTGTTGGTTTAATCCCCTTTTAGTTGTTGCTGCATGTTTTGCATATTTGACTTTCTTGATTAGTTAACTTGTCTTTCAATTTCATAACTTGGGACCAAAAACCAACCCCCTCCCCCATTTTTATATGCTTTTATATGTATCTATAAATATATATGCCTAGTATGTTTTTCACTCTATATGTTAAAACACTTGAAAAAATCTCTCTTATTCGTGGAGGAACCCAACTAGCCATTATCTACTTAATTGTAGATAGGAAGCATTAGGGCTTATAAATATTAACTTTGAGAGGTACAATGATGAACTCCCGACTAACTACTAAACTAATTGCACCTAAATTTGACCCGCCTCCACTCGAGGTCATCGAGTTGTAGCTAAATTAACCCATTGGCATAAAGAGTCTCTTTTTGACTATTGGGAGAGGTTCAAGAAGCTTCTAGCGAGTTTTCTGTAGCACGGCTATTCGAAGGGAGACTTGGTATACTATTTCTACAATGGTCTTCTCGATGAGGACCAAAGACTACCAAGGAGCTCTTCTAGTGGTACCCTTGGGAACAAGACATCAACGAAGGCTATGAAATTATACAAGGAGCTAGCGGAGGAGTCAAGAAACTTTAGCTCAATGACTTATTTGAGAAGAAGAAATCCAATGCCCACAAGTGACCCTTCCAATAATGGAAAGCTTGAGGACCAAGTCTCGGCCCTTACTTCTATTGTGAAATCCTTGATGACCAAGCCCAGAAATGTACCACATGTTAAATCTTGTGAAATTTATACTTGGCGCATCCTACAGACGCTTGCCCTACTTTGCAAGATGATTATGTCGAGAAAGTGAGTGCCATGGGGTATCAAGGTGGGAAAGGTTATTAAGGTAACCAAGGCTATTAAGGAAACTATAACTATCAAGGCTACCAAGGTCCGCAATGATATCAATGAATTCAAGGGTACCAAGGTGGCCAAGGCTACCGAAACTGGCCTTACAATGCGGGTAATAGAGATCACCCAAATCTCTGGTATGGAAACCCTGAAGGAGGCTAAAATGCTCAACAATACCGGCCAACTCAACAACAATACCAAAGGCCCCAAGACAAGTCCCAAGATCGAGGGGAGAGCTCGGGTTTGACAAAAGATGAGGTGATGCAAGCCATTCACCAGTTGAGCATATGCGCAGAGAAAGGCAAAAATTCAAAGATGAAGCCAATGCGAGCATCAAGAACTTGGAAACTCATGTGAGTCAAATAGCTCAAGTGGTGAATCAGATGGAAGCTCGGGAAAAAGGCAAACTACCCTCCCAACTGGAGATCAACCCTCTACAAAATGTGAGTACAATCCCATTGAGGAGTGGTAAGGAAGTGAAGGAGCCTCATGGCAAGGTTGCTGTTGAGTGGGTAATTGAGAAAGAGGAGGATGTTGAAAAGAAGGCTGAGGAGTTGCCCAAAGAGAGCAATGGAGAATAAATTGAGGTGGAGACATTTGTGCCAATACGAGGATCAAATCCTGAAACCTCATCCCCATCTCACAAGAAGTCAAGAGGGGTGGAACTCCCTATCTATGATCTGGAGCCACCATTTTCGGAGGCATTAAAGGATAGGAGGACCAAGGAGGACAACAAGGATATCTACGAAGTCTTTCGTAGATGCAAGGTAAACATTCCACTCTTAAATGCTATTAATCAAGTTCCTAGGTATGCTAAATTTCTTAAGGAATTGTGTACCGTTAATAGAAAACAACATTTGAAGAGTAAGAAAAATAGTGTGAAGAGTGAATATGTCTCCGTCGTGTTTGATGATGAAATGCCTCTTAAAGGTGATGATCTGGGAATGTTTACAATCCCTTGTAAGATAGGAGGAAAATGTGTTAGCAATATCATGCTAGACTTAGGTGCTTCCATTAATGTGATCCCATATTCCTTGTATGAAAGTCTAGATCTAGGAACTTTGCACAAAACCGGGGTTGTTAACTATCTAGCCAACCACTCTAGCACAAACCCAAAAGGTATTGTGAAGGATATGTTGGTGAAAGCGGGCTCCTTAACATTCCCCGCCAATTTTTATGTTCTTGAAATGGAAGGTAGTAATAGTGCTAAACCTATTCTTTTAGGTAGGTCATTTTTAAAAACTTCAAGGACAATAATTGATGTGCATAGGGAAACTTTAACCGTGGAATTTAATGGGCGGAAAATAGAATTTAACACTAACAACTCTATTGAGCATCGGAGTAAATATCATTCTTGCCAAACTATTAATGTTGTTGATGATATAGAGCGAGATGTATTTTAGCCCAATAATGGTAGTTTCTTAAATGTTGCCATAGATGTTGCTTTGCGTGATGTTTTAATTGCATATGTTGTTAGTACTAACTTGAAGGAAAACATTCCCAGCGTTGCGCACTCCTACTCATCAACCTACATCTGACAGGATGAGTGAGCCTAAGAGCATCTAATGTGGGCACGTCAACAAAGCTTGTCTCCTTGAGTTGACGCCTCTCCAGGGCCTCCCACCTTTCTGCATAGAACCCGTTGATCTGGGTCAAACCCATGTACCTATCCGGAGGGGGAGGTACAGGGCTCGATTCCGAAGCCGATGGAGGAGGCAGAGGTGGAGAGGCAGTGCGCCCGCCTCGAGGGGAGTCTTGGGTCTCTTCGTGGGGTCATATCTAACCACGGTAAACAAGTCAAACGCACAGGAATATGTGTATATGCAATATTGTAAATTCATACTCAACTAACTAGTTCATCATCACAAGCCAAATCACAATCAAGTTAACTAGTTCAAGTCCTAATCACAATTGCATATACAATCCATATTATGTCCATCAAGCCCATATTCTCAAGTCCATGAAGTTCTCACATAGTTGAAATCAATATACTATATTTCAAAATCACAGTTGTTCTCAACTAGTTTAGCCACCATTAGTACATTCACAATGTCAACATCCAGGTCTCATGGCTAAACTACCCCAAGCATAACATTGCAAAGCACAATAAAATTTTATCCAACAACTATTTTTAATCAAGAGCCAACATGCCTCATATCTAGCATAGGTCACAATCCATTCTCAGCCAAAGCAACACAAATGCACACAATCCAAAATCAAACAAGCACAATACAATCCAAACCGCAACCACAAAATATACAATCCACACTGCAACCACAAAATATGCACACAATACCCATCAAATTAAATTGCAAGCACAATATTTTCACCAAAATCAACCAATGTCCAACAATTTAATTTCCCAACGCATCACACATAATCTACACAATATCCAATAAATAAAGTATACATTTATAATCACAATTGAAGCTCAATAAAGTGAAGAAATGTACCACTTAGATGCTTAGACCAAAGAAAGGAGGAAGCCTACAATCAATTTGAAATCGAATTGGCCAAAGTCACAAAACCCCCCAAATTCTAGGGTTTGTGTTCTTCAAAGATTTTATGGCTATTTGTGGGTGGAGATTGGAAAGAAAGGATGGGGTATTTAGTGGTGGTTGTGAGCGGCGGAGGGCGGCGGTTGCTTAGTGGAGGGAAGGCGGAGGAAGGTGAAGAGCAACGGCGGAAGTGTGGATGCGTTTGGGGCAAAAAGGGTTTTTCCCATTTTTTAAAGTAGACATGTACGACCGTCGCGACTCGCGACGAGTGGTCTCAAAGGGTTTGGGTCTGGCTAGGCTCGAGGATGAAAGATGACACCTCGAGGGCTCACAGCTTCGAGGTCTGAAGTGGTTTGGCTTGTGACCCCGAGGTCTCGAGAGGTTCGGCTCGCAACCCGAGTTGAGGGCTTGCAGCCTCGAGGACCCAAGGTCTCGAGGACTTGTCTCGCGAGGGTGACATCTCGAGGGATGATGGACTGTATGGCTCAGCTCAAATCTAGGGCTTGCGGCCTCGAGGTCTCGATGGGGTGATGTCTCGAGGGCTGGTCTCGAGGACTGGTCTCAAGAGGGTGATAGATTTTATGGCTCGGCTCGAGTCTAGGGCTTGCGGCCTCGAGGTCTCGAGAGGATGATGTCTCGAGGACTGGCCTCAAGAGGGTAATGAACTTTCTGGTTCGGCTCAAGTCGAGGGATTGCAGCCTCGAGGTCTCGAGGGGATGATGTTCCGAGAGCTGGTCTCGAGGACTGGCCTCAAGAGAGTGATGGACTTTCTGGTTCTGCTCGAGTCGAGGGCTTGCTGCCTCGAGGTCTCGAGGGGATGATGTCTTAAGGGTTGGTCTCAAGAGGATGATGGACTTTTAGGTTATGCTCGAGTCGAGGGTTTTCTGCCTCGAGGTCTCGAGGGGATGATGTCTCGAGGGCTGGTCTCGAGGACTGGCCTTGAGAGGGTGATGGACTTTCTGGCTTTGCTCGAGTCGAGGGCTTGCTGCCTCGAGGTCTCAAGGGGATGATGTCTCGAGGGCTGGTCTCGAGGACTGGCCTCGAGAATGTGATGGACTTTCTAGCTCTGCTTGAGTCGAGGGCTTGTTACCTCGAGGTATCGAGGGGATGCTGGACTTTTAGGTTTGGCTCGAGTCAAGGGCTTAGAGCTTCGAGGATCTGAGGTCTCGAGGGGATGAGGTCTCGAGGGGATGATGTCTCGAAGGGCTGATGGGATTATGGGTTTAACTAGTCTCGAGGGGATGATGTCACGAGTGCTCGTGATAAGGACCTCGCGAGGCTATCGAGACTCACAAAAAGTGGAGCCCGGGAGCTAAATTTTAACACAAGATTTCTGATTACATTGCAACTCGCGACCACTCCATCGCGACACGTGACGAGGCCATCGCGACTCACGAAAAGTGGAGGCCGAGACCTCCATTTTAACACAAGATTTCTGATTACATTTCAACTCGCGACCACTCCGTCGCAACTCGTGACGAGGCCCTCACGACTCGCGAAAAGTGGAGGCCAAGACCTCCATTTGTTCAGCCAAAATCCCTAATTTGGTCACGACTTGCAACGAGGCCATCGCGACTCGAGACCACTTCTAACCTGGTACTTTCCTTCCCTTGTCCAAGTCTTTCCTTCTTGACTCCAAGCATTTCTCCCTTCAAAAGTCCAATGCCTTGGCTTCAAAATTGCTACAAACTCATTGAAAAACAACCCGTGATTAGCATAAAGCAAAACAATGAAACTTAATGACAAAATCCAAAACCAAACATCAACGGAAAGTCACGAATGACGATCTGGATGATCAAAACCAAGTTTATTTAACGTCGTCCACACGAATTACTCCCTTTTCTTAGGTTTTACTCACAAACCAGATCGAGGAGATCAGTGTCCTCTCCTTTTTTCGGCACAAAATTCTTGTGGTAAGGTTTCAAACGTTGTCCATTAACCTTGAATGTATTGGAGTTAGCTCGATCTAGAATCTCCACCGCGCCACGCTAGAATACCTTAACCACCTCAAAAGGACCGATCCATCGGGACCTCAACTTACCTGGGAATAGGTGAAGGTGAGATTGGAATAGGAGGACCTTTTGACCAACGTCAAAATCCTTCCTAATGATCATCTTATCGTGCCACACCTTTGTCTTCTCTATATAGATTTTGGCTTTCTCATAGAACTCCCTCCAGATCTCATCCATTTCATCTAATTGTAACTTCCTATGCAAGTCGGCCTCATCTATATCAAGATTGAATTCTTTGACCGCCCAGTAAGCTTTATGTTAAATTTCCACCGGTAGATGACAGGGCTTACCAAACACTAATCGGTATGGTGACATACCGATTGGTGTCTTGTAAGCCATCCTATACGCCCACAAGGCATCATTCAACCGAGAACTCCAATCCTTCCGATTAGGGTTAACCGTTTTTTGAAGAATGAACTTGATTTCCCAATTTGAAACTTCGACTTGCCCATTGGTTTACGGGTGATAGGCGGTGGATGTCTTGTGAGTGATGTCATACTTCTTCAAGAGTGCCGCTATAGTCCGATTGCAAAAATGGGTGTCACGGTCACTAATCAAGGCTTGGGGTACCCCAAACCTAGAAAATATGTTATCTTTCAGGAATTCTGCAACCACTTTAGAATCGCCAGTCCTAGTGGGTTTTGCTTCAACCCACTTCGACACATAATCAACGGCAAGAAGAATATATGTAAATCCATAAGAACTGGGGAAAGGTCCCATAAAGTCAATACCCAAACATCAAAGATTTCACAATACAGAATCGGCCTTTGGGGCATTTCATTCCTAGTGGAGATATTTCCTACTCTCTGGCATTCATCACAAGATTTGCAAAAGGTGTATACATGCTTATTCAATGTAGGGCAATAAAACCCACTTTCTAAACTTTCCTAGCAGTTCTTTTTGCTCCAAAATGGCCGCCACATGCATGAGAATGACAAAATTCAAGAATTGAGTGTACTTCATTATCAGGGATACATCTCCTAACTACTTGATCCGCACATTGTCTCCACAAAAAGGGATCATCCCACACATAATACTTAGAATCACTCTTTAATTTATCCTTTTGGGCCTTAGAAAAATGAGGAGAGAATTTACCGGCGACAAGAAAATTTACAATGTCGGCATACCATGGTTGGAGATCCCTAATGGTGAACAATTGTTCATCAGGGAATTCCTCCCGTAGTTGCTCCTTAAATGCGAGGTTTACCTCAATGTCTTCTCATAGAGTCAGCCGGCTCAAATGATCGGCCAAAAGGTTTTCCACACCCTTCTTGTCTCACACCTCCAACTCACATTCGCTCAAAAGAAGGATCCACCTAATCAATCTTGGATTAGCCCTATGTGGTTATCTAAAATACAAAGACTGAGAAGTTCAAAATCATCACAAATGACACTAACATACTAACATCAAACTATAGTTTTCCTTCACTTGATGCAGTCCATTTCCTGAGTTGAAGAATGGTTTCAGCGAAGAAATAAATAGGCAACACTAATGGCCGAAAGAATCATGTTGAAGTTTAGTAAGGATAATGGGATATAAACCAGCAGAGACCTTATGCGAACAAAGAAAAATTCAAAAATTTCCCATTTATATTGATGACAAATTCTTGGGTTTCATCTTAAAACATGTTCTTTTCGCTTAATGAAGACATGGACTAAATTCCCGTGTTTAAAGACCAAAACTTGCAGCGGCAGATTAACGAGAAAGTTGAGGTTTACAAGAAGCAAATAAGCAACGATCTAAACTCAATTTTCTGAATCTATCATCAATATCTAAGAATGGTTCAACAAAATTAATATAAGGCAGTAATTCAAAGAAAATTGTATCCTAGTAACAACCCATCCCGGAAACAATAAAGTTGTTGAAAATTTTAACAAAGAAGAACTTTGCCACCGGTGAATATGATGTGGACTAAAATTTCTATGCATTAAATTTACTAGCTGCAACAAAAAAATGGCATTTTCCTCTTACATTAATCCAGACTAGATAAATGAGAGGGCACTAAATAAAATTTAGTGCCAATACATCTACAAATAGTTAAAATGCTAGTAAAAGGAGTCAAAAGTATCACAAGAAGCTATGTTTCAATGACATTAGAGCACAGCATGCACCATTAACAGGTGCCAAGTAAACATGAATTTTGATCAAGTAAGTGTGGCCAAAGAAAGACATACAAAAATAAAATTGAAGAACAGACTGCAAAACATGAATAATTCTTGCAAACAAATGACGCCACCATAAAAGATAATAGTTTGTTAGAAAGAAAGAATCAAATACACAATGAAGATCTGATCGAACCAGAAGCCAATAAACAAGAAAAATATGAGATCTACGAGAGACAGAAATGCACCATAACATGAACTTCAGGAGCACAAGAACATGGTCGAGGGCAAGCTTTCATTACTTAAGTTTTCGCTCAGCTTAATTAACAATCCTACTATCATTCTGTATAAACAAAAACGAAACTAAAATAGAACTTCATCCAAGATTCACCAAGTTCTGAACTATATCGGTTCTAAAAAAGAAATCTATTACTTACCGAGTTCTTTCTATCCGCCTTTTCAACTCCTTCCTTCACCGAGCAACTCCAAAACCTTGCTCCTTCCTACGCAAAGCAACTCGAAAGCTATCCCTTCTACAACTCAACGATTTTGGAAATCTACAAAAAATAGAGCAACCTCTAACTCAAGAATTGAAGATGCTCAACATGGAAATCCTATGCCTCTATTTATAATAGAACCTGAGGTCGGTTTCACTCCAATCCGTTGCTGAATTGGGTTTAATTTCTTTCAAATTCGTCACCATTTCCACTGTGTGTTTGTACAGGTGGCTTTCTTTTTGCTGTGGACTCTCCATTCGTCGACAAATCACCTCTCTGGTTCCTCCTCTTCGAACCGCCTATGAATTTCTAGAAGGTCTTCGGCCTTATCTCTTCTTCTTCTTCTTCCTCATTCATTCCACTTTTTTTTCTCTGTTTTGTCTTTCTTTCTGCGTTTCTAGGTTTATAGGGTTAAGCTTGTAGCATTGTTTTCCTTGGGCTTAAATAGCTAAGCCCAAATTTAGTTTTAATTAATGTAGGTCGAATTGCCTTTTATTCCCTTGTTTTTTTGTTCTTCTTCCTTCATTAATTATTATTCATTTTAGTGATATTTTTGCTCTTTTAATTAATTTCTATTATTTTACATTATTTAAAATAAATTTTATAATCTAAATATAATTTAAAATTTTAAACTAATATCACATTTTATAATAAATATTATAATACCACATTTTATAATAAATATTATAATATCACATTCTCAGTCGATACTCTATTTTACATTAATAACTATTTATCTTTAATTTATACTATACGTACTGTCCTACTTGCTTCTAGGGCAAGGGCTCACAGTCACCCCTCCTTCAGAGAGTTTCGTGCCGAAATTCAACTAGTTTCTATTGTTATATATATATATATATAACAACGCGAGGGTTGCACGTCAGGATGATGAGATTGCCGAGTTGAGGGAAGCTTTGGCATCTCACGAGTCAGACATTAATTAGTTGAGAGCCATCATCGAGTAGCTTGGCTGAGACATGCGTGTACTCATGCAAGCTATGGCCAACTGTCCCAAGGTGAGGGCAGTGGTGGTGGTGTTCGTGCTGTGCATAAATGGAAAGTTCCCGAGCCTAAGAAATATGATGGGGCACATGATGCAAGAGAGCTTGATAACTTCTTGTACGAACTGGAGTAATACTTTAAGGTGACCGAGATGAGCTCAAAAGATGAGAAAATCATTATTGCAGCGATGTACCTGGAGAGCTCTGCTATGGTGTGGTGGCGATCCGAAGATGCGGAGATAAAGGCAGGACGCTTGGCCATCGATACATGGGATGAATTGAAGCTCAAGGTGAAGCAACAATTCATGGCCACCAACATGAAAGAACATGCATTGTTAAGACTCGGGATCCTGGCACAGACCGGCAGTGGGATGGGATGCGTTTTGGATTTCCAGGATTGTATGCTTGACTTTCCTAACCATTCGGAGGAGTACAAAATCCATGATTTCAGCCAGGGATTGAAGTTGTAGGCTAGAATCAAGCTAAGGAGAGCTCGTTGCATTCACTATAACTAAGCGGTGGTATTCGTCAAAAGTCTCGATGTCTATGGGGGCTGAGGATCGCAAGGAGTTGATAAAGAGGTAAACAGTTCTAATGTTGCCAAGGTGGGAAGTGGTACGGGTGCGAGTTCTCCCAAGGTGGGGGAGTAATTTTAGACCATGTACAGGGCCAATTTGGGTGTGGGAAGGAATGGGTGAAACCCCAGTGCAAGTGCGACTAGCTCAGTCGGATCTAAACCAAGGTAGGACGGACTGGCCGGAAAGGTGTTACTTGTGTGCGGGACATGCAAAGGGAATCATGCCCTTGTTGATTGTCCAACAGAGCAGAGAATCATTTCTATGTTGCTAGAGGACTCGAGACAAATCAAGAAGGAACTTAGTGAGGTAGTGCTGGAGCATTCGGCTAACGAGTCTTGGTCCAAAGAGGAAGAAACATGCTCCATGGGAGCATTGAATCTGCGGTGTAATTCCATGGTGGTATCAATAGAGACAGGGCGGTTGAATCCGTTACTGGAGTCTGAGATCGACCAGGTGGTTGCTGCAGTGCGAGCAAAGAGAGTTGTGGCTCAGACAAGCAAAGCGGAGAAGGCCGCACCTAAACTTGACAAACCTGGATTATCCGTGTGAAACTAATACATTGGACCGATGGAGCATTGATGTACATGGACGTGTGCGTGAATGGAAAACCTATCCAAGCGATGGTCGACACTGGAGCTAGCCATGTGTATGTCTCTAAATTGGAGGCGTCAAGATCTGGACTCAAGTCGGAGAAAGCTATGGGTAGGATGAAGACCGTTAATAGTGAAACCCAACCAGTGTTGGGCATTGTGAGGCAATACTTGGTCACGTTTGGCACCATAGAGACACATTGGATTTCCTTGTCGTTAAATTGGATAACTTCGGTTTAGTCCTCGGCATGGAATTTTCGAGAGATGCACAGATTGTCATATACCCATATGGAAAGTGCCTTTACGTCTGAGGCACTAATATGTGCACGGTTAAAGCGACTGGGAAGAGTTTACCCAGGGGTAAAATCTCGGCTTTGCAGCTCTTCATGTGCATAAGATAAGATGAGAACCGTGGTTCAGTAGATCCCAGCTGTGAGAAATGAAGATTTGTTGAGCAAGAAGGGTAGGAAGTATTCGTCGATTGCCACGAAGATTTGGATTCCAAAGATGTATCTGCCGGCTGGTGCCCCATCAAAATTCCCATTTCGAGTTATTCAAGAAATCTAAACCTTATAGACCTCGACAGGGAAAGACAAGTTATCACTCACATCAGCAACCCCTTGTTGTTCCACAAGTCAGGAGGTAGAAATGTGAATGGATGATGATGCGTACCAGACAACATCCAGAGTTGGGTATTTCTTCGGTCGTCGATCAAGGAGTGGGTGATATAAAATCAAGCTAGCTCAAACTGGAACTGAAGAGAAGTTGAGGACCACGGCTAAACTAGAGTACACCAATGCTAGAAATTGAATCAGCCCCTTTCTCAAGGTAGAAGTGTACGAGAAAAGTGTGGGTAGCGAAGCACCTTGGAGAATCGATGGCTCCGAGGATGTTTTCCTAATTGAGTGGGGGAGAATGTTATGAGGTTGGGCTTATCACCCAACCTCAACACAACCCCATACATCCATGCACGCCACAACCATGATGCAGTCCCGTACTGCTTAAGGCATGTCTGTGAACCAGTCTCCCTGAACCGAGCCGTACATGCCTCTGGGTCATCCAGTGCCGACCGCCTAACCACTCATAACCCATGATGTCTCCTTCTGCGCCCATGATATGCTGTGCATAATGCCCGAGCCAACTGTGCCCAACGCCCGGTCGCCCTCTGGGCTAGCACACTAAGTGTTGAGTTACAGCCCGAGAAGACATGTCCCAAGCTCCTTGTCCCATGAGTCTTCTCTTTTTCTCGTAATAGGCTTAGCTAGTATATTAGCTTATTTTCTTTCTTTAAGGTCAAGGCCTATGTGCCTTGTTTCCTTTGACCTTCCTTGTCTTTGTACCCAGTACTTATGAGAACGTGTGTACATCATATATGTGGAGTACTGAGCTACCCACATCCGGTTACCTTTTTGCAATAAATTGAAAACAAGCATTTGCTCCCCAGTTGTCGGGCCATGTATTGCATTTTTAGCTTGTGTGTGTGAAGCCTTGCTCCTAATCTAAATTCATGTATGTATTTTCGCTGCATACTCAACCACATCCCTCTAAAGGCTTGGTATGCTGAGAGCAACCAAGCTGAGTGTGACATACGTGGGAAATTAGGCAGTAGTCGTGACACTCTAGAATGACCAGGCAACACGGTTAACCCCTTAAAAGGGTGGCCCATGACATGATGGAAGATAATATATCTTGTCCTTGGTCGTATCCCACGGTAAGAAAGGAAAGGATCATAAGTTGTAATCACTTTCTGAAACTCTAGGTGGCTTCATATTGGTGAACACAAGGTGAAACTCTGACAAATGCTTGTTCAGATCTTCACTGGCCATTCCATGAAAATTTGGCAAACACTGGATCATGCCGCTCTTGAGCTCACATGTCACATTCAGTGACAAAGAGGTAAAGACAATGCATAGGGATTTGTTCTCTAAGTTAGGAGCCATCATTTTCCTAAGGGTGCAATTATCTTCTGCCATAACTATGGACTCCTCAACTACAGTCGGCTCTTGTGGAACCCCAGCTCTAGTTCTTATCCTCCTTCTTCCCCGACCATATGTGCCTTCTGGTAGGTGTTTTAGAGTTCTTAAGTTCTCTGTATGGGTATGTACCATACACTATGAGCCAAAAAATAACCAAAAAAAAACAAACACTAGCACACGGGTTAGAAGTAACCAGAATAACTATCACAATAGCTCAACAACAAAGACCAACTCAAGCAAACAAAAAAACAAAAAAAAAACAACACTAACTACTCAACTAACACGCTATGCAAGTTAACAATTAAACCTTTAGACTAGCATCCCCGACAACAGTGCCAAATTTGGTCTGCATCCCACGGGGTTGTTAATTGCAGCTAATTAACCCACAGTGGCTTCACAAAAAGAGATTTTTATTCTGCTATCATTCCCACTACTAAGTTACGTAGAGTGTAAATAGTGGAAAGATAAGGGTCATCCATAGAGATGCTAGGAATATAAAAGTTAACTACACACGGCCACTATCGGGTAGTCCATTTGATCACGTGTCAGGAATAGTTATTGGTGCAAAACAAGTTTGGGGGAGGGGGTGGTCAATCATGAGCATGAAAATTCACAAGAGCATAAAACTATATATAGCTAGTACTTGGGGAATATTTTTGTAACATGACCGATGGTATGGTTTGATCCTCAACTTAATCATATTCAAGACATACAAACATATACTAATGCTTATGCCACATAGTGTGATCAATGGTCAACACTACTCCATACCTGTCATGTAGGGTGCATGGTTTTTCCTTTTGAACGGCGTGGGTCATGTAAGTCTTTACGGGCATCAGCTGGGAGTTAATTGATGAGCAAAACGATGGCGCGACCATGTCGATTGTCACACCCCGTGGGCTGGTCTTCGAATATTGGAGTTGAATCAACACAGGATGTGTTAAAAGGTATGGATCGTGTCCATACTTAGCCACACAGAGGTTTGAACTGGCCCGAGCCGTGTTGGAGCAAGTGACTAGTGCTAAGGGTTGATGGCATGGTCGTGCTGGATGTCATGGCCCGTGCAGAGTCTTGAAGAGTTGAACTTTGATTCCCTTCTTATTCAAGCTTGATTCCATATACTACCACATTTTGACTCGTGACCTTCTATCCACTACCATCCTTGCAAATTCCTTCTAATATTTATTACCACACTTACAAATGGCCTCCGATTTTTTTTCCCAAAGTGCTCACGAGCAACCTACTAATAAGCTCAAAAAAGAAGATCTAGTTTTTCGTGAGGAAAAATTATGCACTAGATCCAAATAAGTCTACAAAACTCGAGATTTAGATATGAAAACCAACAACAATAATCTAAATCCATGGTAATGTAAACCTAGCTAAAACTAGCAACCAACCAACCAAAATATAATAACAAATGTGTCGAATGCATTAGTTAACGCATGCTTTCAAGTGCAGATCAATGATATCGCATGTTTTTATACCTTAATTCTTTGATTTCTGAAGTGTTAAATGATCATTTTCACTAGATGTGGGAAGGGGGGGATTAAAGGAGGTTCTATCGAATCAAAGAAGGCACTTTGAAAGTGCCTTCTCTATTCCCACCTTTGATCATCCACGATTAAAGGTGGTTCCAAGACAAGGGTCATTCCTAAAAAATTGGTCAGGATGTTCTATGATCCTTCAATCAGTTTTGTGAAATCTGGACGGGAAAACCAATAGTTTTGAAACTTGAATGGCTTTGGTTTTGTTGGGGTAGGGTTGTTAGAGAGTGTCTATAATCAATGGAGCATGGTCAGATTGAATCCCTGCCAGGGTTTGGGCATAGGATATTGGGAATGCCGCCCAAAGTTGATTTGTAAGGGCTCTATCTAGCCTTTCCCATAATATACCTTTTGGTCTCATTCCAGTCCAGGTGAAGAGGTTGCCAGAGGTGTTGACTGTAGTGGCCTTGGCTTCTGATATGAAATTCTGAAAATTGATTATACCTCTCTGGCTAGGACTTAAAGGTCTTATGTACTCCTACCGATTTTCAACTATGTTAAAATGCCCAATTAAACATAAGGGCTTGTGAGCTACATTTGGGATTGAATTCCACAAGACTTTTATTTGTTTAATGGTGTATTTAGCATATATAAAACCTATGAGGCAATTCTGGGTTAGAGAGTTGTAAGATATTTCACAGAGTGTGAGTTGATCTTCACTTTGGATTATGGTAAGTTCCACTGTGTCTTGCTAGAAGATCCAATTTTTTTAAGGGGTTTGTTATGATAAAATTTAAAACCTATCTTCTTAGCTATCTCTTTGATGGCATCATTCTGAACCATTGGTTCCATTATAGCTATTATTTCAGTTTAAAATTTTTTTTCTTAATATCTTTTATTATTATTTGTGTGGGATTGTTACCAATACCCCTTTCATTCCATGATAAGATGTTCCGCTTAATCATTTATGTTTGTTTGTTAGAGTTCAACGTGGATATCGTGGAGTTGTCTTTGGGGTAGAGGTATAATCCTTTTTATTATATTTCTTGGGCTTTAAAGGAACCTCAGATTGATCTTGGTTAGATAAGGCTTCTTCCTCTTGTGAGCTGTGATTTGAGTTTTCCAGATTATTAGAGTCTTTTAAGAGTGAGTTAAGCCTTTTTTTGGATTCCATTAGGTTTTCCATGATGTCCCCGAATAAGACAAATTTATCATTGGATGAGCAAACCCTGGCAGGGATGCTTCTGTAAATGACTCAACCAATGATTGGATGAGCAACGAAAGCGTCTATCCACATTATTCAAGTTACAAGATGTTTCCGCCAATTTGGGAGGATTCCTTCAAGTGAGAAATCATCTTCACTCTTCTCTGAAGTTACTTCATGCAGCACGGAGAGTAGCAACAGGGATTCAGTGTCTGCAGATGATTGTTTTGATCAGTTCCTGGGGGAGATGGGGATGTATAGCAGCAGCCCTTAGAGAATTTTTTCAGATTCTGAGACTTCATCATCCCCATCTTCACCACTGCAGATACTGAAAACAATCATCTTTTATCGTAGGGACTCCAGGCGATCAATTTCTGAATAAGAAAACCTGAATGGGATGGGTAATGGTTCCTCCTCCACATTTGCCAAATCATGAAAATATGGATCTGATAGTGCCTGAAGGAATACAATACAACACTATCAGGGAACAATGGATTGAGTACAATACCACCTTGCAAGGAGAGTTTTGATACTACATAACTGGTAATACAAAATATTACTTGTTCAGAAAAAGGGATCAAGCGTTTGAGCAATTTAAGAGCCAAAGGGTCAGCATTTGGGATTTTTTTTTGTGAGGGGGGCACTGCCACTTTGTTCATCATATTAGTTAAATATCTTGTAGCCTTCTCATTGTTTATCTTGAGATATCGTCCATTTACAAAGAATCAACAAATTTGAAATGAAAATTGTGTACCAGAAAGTAGTTAATGAAAAGAACAAACCCTTGCAATGGCTTCAACAGAAGGAGTGCCAAGCAAAACAGTGATTATTCAACTGGTGAACCACATTTTTCCCGCGGAAGTGTGGCTTTCCCAGTATCATTTTGGCAAATATACATCCAATGCTCCATGTATCAATGACAAGGGTAGTATGAATGGTTATATAAACCAAATCACTACCAGGGGCGTCCAATGCTCCATAAAATGCAAGTGTGTGCATTTTAGTATTGTTTGTAAAACACTTCGTCTCTTTTCCACCTTGTAGAACTGGGGTAAATTGTGAAGCCGGTAGACCTCATTAACAACTTCAATTTGCTTCACTATCTGTTACAATAAGAGTAAAAAGAGAAATTAAACCTATCAGCACGAGGTCATTTGAAGGCATCTAAGAAGAATTTAAAATTCGAACACTATGTAGCTATCCTAGACCCAATGCATAAAACTTATATGCATAGCTGAAGAACTTGACTAAGGTATTATAGCATTGATATCAAATGGATACATATAAAAAAGTGCAATTGAATTCCAGCCGTATGCAACAACCAATCTAACACACGATCCTACTACAAAATCTATAAGCAGAATCACTGTGAAATGTGATGTAAACATTAGTATATCAAAACGGAGGCCAAGTTTAAAGCTCTTAATAAACAGCAAACAATAAACTCACCCCAAGTTGTTGCTTCGACCACCAATACCAAATAAAGATAAAGCTGAACTATAAGCTTATGCTTAACGCATCCTGCACCAGGACTCATTTAGTTTCCTACCGTGACCATATACAGTCAAAACATGCCTAAGTAACTGAAGATAATTAGAACAACCAAGTACTTATGTATAGCTGAAGAACTTTACTTTTAGTATCGTCATTACAAAATCTCGTTAGGCATGGCATGGATATCAAATGGATACATATAGAAAACTGCAATTGAAGTCCAGCCGTATGCAACAACCAATCTAAAACACGATCCTACTACAGAATGTATAAGCAGAATCATTGTGGAATGTGATATAAACATTAGTATAGCAAAGAGGAAGCCAAGTTTAAAGCTCTTCATAAACAGCAAACAATAAACTCACCCCAAGTTGTTGCTTGGACCGCCAATACCAAAGAAAGATAAATCTGAACCATAAGCTTATGCTCAAGGCATCCTACACCAGCACCCACTATGCAAACTCCTAAACCAACAGCCCAAAAACTAACTTTAGCCACTACCAAGCATCACTATGCAAACTATTGTATTTGCTAATATACACAATGCAGATTCTATCAATGATTTGGCTAAACACACGCACCTTAAATTCCAAACTCCAATGCGTAATATAAATTTAGCAGCTACATAGTAAGTTTCACTTTGTGTAATTGGGATTAGCAATTTTCTCATCCCATCAGTAACCAAGAAGCTCTACTAAGAAGCAAATATAATGTACACGTAATCACATTGAGCAAGATAATAGCGAAACATCTTTAATTCCTTTTGCATGTACACACGTTGCAAATCTAATCCATCTAATGAAATTCACATGAGCACAAATATGGATTTGAATAAAAACCAAAACACTAAATGCACATGTTATCCATGTGAACATCACAGTGCAGAAAGCAGTACCACTGCTAAGCTATGTAAGAATCTAAAGAAGCAGAAAATGCATAATCCAAGGAAAGAAAAGACTATAGAATCCACCTCTATAGTTGTTGCCATGTATATAAATATATAATACTTTCTTCCATTTAGTGGGAATAATACATACACATAAGAACCAGTAAGAAGCTGGAACTACTAAAACAAGGCATCCATTGGCTCTTGCTACCAAAAGAGGGTAACCATGGGAAAAACGTATACTAAAACTATACATATCTTTACTACAAAGTTTTCTAGAGGTCCTAACTTGAGCTGCTACATTTAATCTTACAATCCTAAGTACAATCCTTGGCAAAAACCAACCTCCTAGTTCCCAAAAGTTTCCAAACTGGACAAAAGTCAAGATTTCTATATATATCTCAAAAGGAGGGATTAGACAAAAGTCAAGCACCACTAGCCCTAATACTTGTTTTTTTTTTTTGCAACATCATTAGATTCAAAGGGTAACTTTCTTTTGTCACTCATTTCCTTATTGTCATGAGTGTTTGAAGCCCCTATATATGTGTTAATCTATATTGATGATGGGGTATCGCTGCCTGATAAACGCCCAATGCTTGAACTACCATATCCACTTTCACCAGAAGGGTCCATAACTTCAGAAAAATTACTTTAGAAGGGCTATTGTCCAAAAGCACGCCAGGCTTCTTTCCAGTTACAACATATGCACTTAGTTCACAAGTATATGTTGTAGGGGATGTTTTGAAACTCCTAAGTCGAAAGTAAAGCACGTGATTCTGGATGCGGTCATTGACTTCATCGAAATTTATGTGTTTTCCCTATAATTAAACAATAAGAAAAAGGCCAGTTATGTGCACACTTGAAAATAAAAGAAGAATTTTATTGATTCACTCCATACCTGCTAATGCATTTCATAGGCTTCTTCTCCTATTAAGTCCAACAACTTTTCAGCATACCCCCCTCGAACATAAGCATCTATTGTCCCACTTGGATCGTTCAATTGGAGATCAAATCTCACACTAACACAAGAAGACGTTTCTCATAAGGAAAATGAAGTGTGTAATTATAAAGTTACTAATCTTTGCTAAAATAAAAAGAGACGACTTACCCTGGTTGTGGTAGTCCAGAAGATTGACAATAATTGCAGTCAAAAGGAATATCCGTTGGAGCATCCGATGGATTCCACAATTTAAACTAACAGCTGTGAACACGGTCTGTGTGGCATCAGCAATACTTGGTGATCCTTTGATCCAACAGTTCTTAACCTAACAAACAATCCAACACTATTACCATTAAAATAGTTAGGAATGATCAAATACAATTGGTTTATATACATCAAAGCATATAATCCATCCATATTAACATACTCACCGCTTTGTTCAGGCTAACAACTTGATAAATCTGACGAATGTGTTGAGAATGGGCCATTCAAACTGCTTGATACCTTTTTTTATACAGCTTGTTGCTGATGATTTGTTCCAGATAGTTCCTTTGGTTGGTAACCTTGACCAATCAAGGAATAAATTAACAAATAACAAAGTATACAATAGTCTAATAAATCGAAAACAATAAAAGCATACCATGTCTTCAAGGAGCTGATCTGGGGTAATGGTGGATCTAAAATAATTTTTGTGTTGGTCTGTGTTACAACAGAAACACCTGAGTGCAGGGGAAAAATGAACATGCAATTATGTACATTCTAATGATAATTGCATGAGTAAAAAATTAAACTCAAGTAATCAACATTTTTTACCATTGAAAGTCCCGACGGTGCCTCCACTGCCCTAAGGCAGTGCTCATCAAACAAAGAAGAATTTATGCTCGTCAAATAAGTCCCACCCCCCTCAGTTCAATGACCCTCAATATGATTCCCAGGTTGATTCTGATCTCTGGGACTTGCCTTCCACCGACTTACACCAACAACAGCAACTTCTTCCATTTTCAGACATTCCCATAAAAACCCATCTCTCATCTTCCTCGAATACGCCGAAATTAAGGCAGTTTGATTTTAGTTCTGCTCTGAACCAGGTAATTACAAATTACAGTTTGCTGTTTTAATGTATTATATTATAAAGTATCGATCTTTACTGTGTTTCTTTTGTCTTGGATAAGTTCGTTTCATACACAAGGTTAGCGTTGTGATGGGGGGCAGCTTGGGGAGCAGAGGGTGAGGGAGGGAGGTGGCGTTGGGAAATATAAAGGAATAAAAGAGAATTTAGAAAAGAAAAATTAAAGTACGTATAAAAGAGGTTGACAAAGTGTTAGAACGGTTAAGGAAAGACAGGTTCAATTATAATAATAAACGGTAATTTTTTTTTATAATTATATTAAAAATTTATTAAGAAACATGTAGTAATTATAAAGTTTAAAACCGATTCATGCAACTCAAAGATTTTATCTTCATTTTTGTTTTAATTTGAACTTAAAACCTGTCTTCCATGACTTATGAAAACACTATCTTTCAAGAACTGGACTCGAAGAAATTTTCCCTCTTTTCATTTTTCATTTTTTTTAAATCAAAGGCAAAATTATTTTGTCACTAGAATCCAATCATCAAAAAATAAAAATTGACTAAAAAGTTGGCAAAATCAAAGGTTAGATTGTCACTTTCTAATATTGCAAGATTATATTGGCACTTTCTGAGATTGCAAGGTTATATTGACACTTTCAATCAAAGGCCATGGTCATTTTAACACTTAACTCTTACAATAATAAATAAAAGAGAGAAAAGAGTACCACATCAGCCATTAAAAAATTGGAATTACATGAAAAAAAATTGGAATTGCATTAACCTGTCAGCAAGAGAACATCTACTCCGTACTACATCTTTATGGGGAGATTTTTCTTGACCAATAAAAACTGGTACAAAATAATACAACATTTGGTCGACAGAATGAATATGGCCAGAGGGAGCACATCTTTACAACTCATATTGGCATTGTAAATATCTTGACAAAACCGGCAGACAGGAGTATATTCCACAAAATTGTTGGAACAGCTTTATAGGCTACCTTTGTAGCACAAGGTTCTGTATCCTAGAATTAACCTGCTAGATTCATTTGTATGTGCAATGCCGAAAACTTTCTAACAGTATCAGACCTGTTACGGAAACAAGAAGCAAAGATGTTATTTAGCACAGAAACAAACAAGTGATGCAGTATCAAAAAAAGCAAAAATGGTTCGGCCTGGTATTTGTGTAATGCTATATATCTGTGTCCGTGTGTGTGTGAGCCTAAGAAAGTGAGTGAATTGTGCATCGGTAATTGTAGTATAACCTGGAGGATAAATCTTAGTGGCATTAATGAGGAATCTGAAGAAGAATGAAAGAAATGAAGTATAGAGAAGCAGCAATAGCTGCACCAGCAACAAAATTGTAGAACAGCTTCTGGTTGTCTCTTGTGGGAACAAAAACTACCTTCAGATTATTCGTTAGCTCAAATAGCCTACAGGATATCTGAAACCATGAGGAAACAAATTAATCAGATTATTTCAGTAATGTCATCTTAGGTTATTGTTTCCAAAGCTCAGCAGATCTCAGCTCACCAAGACATAAACTGCAGTAGTGAGCATGAAGTTGAGCATAGGATAATCTGGAATGAATGACAGTAACCACTTAGGCTGACCATTAGGCGCATTTGACCTGCACAGTCAAGACACTTGTTACTGAAATTATTATAAACACTAGTAGCAGCGATTAATATAAAAAAGGAAAACAAAGGAGATTGAAAAGAAACTTTTAAGGATCATATGACACTAATTTCAAATATCAAATCGTGAATCCAATTTTTATAAGATGTTGAACCAGAGATATAAAACAACACTCACAAATACTCCCAGATAATTAAGAACCAAAGCATATGACCCTTAAAAGTTAACTCATAAGGGATCAAGCAATCCCTATTCAATTAATTGTTGCAGGTTTTCCAATTAATTGGATAAGTAAAGAACCCAAACCCGAATATCTGAATATGCCCAATGCTATCAGTAGATTGCCATTTATAAAAGAATTCTGGAATTTTGCTTCTCTACTATTACTCTGTTCAAAAAGTTAAATTAGGGAATTCTGCCCCAGTAATCCAGTCCTGTTAGGATTCATTTAAGCAATTCCGTTTCAATTTACTGATCTAGGTTTTTTAGTAAATTTTATGGAGAATCCTTATCCAAGTAGCAGAATCAAGTTAGTATGCCCAATTATTTCGGTAAATGGCTACATGTGAAAGAATTTCCGGGACTGGGCTTTCTACGGGTTGTCTACAAGTCTATCCAGGCAAGTTTGAAATCATATGAAAAAAGCCAAAATATGTTACTATTCTTTTGGAAGATTAAGGGTACATCCTTATTTGAATTGTCTCATGATAATGGATTCTTTACAGAGGAGATGGGGTCCCGAGTTGACCAAAGTCACCAGTACCTATCCACCAATTCAGAGGATATACAAAAACTAGTCCTCCAAGCATGATGACGAAAATTCCTACGAACCCTGCTTAAGGATTCAAGGAGTTATTCATGTAGAATAGTTGTCTTGCCTACAATTTAAATGTAGCCTCAGTTTATCAGTTTTCAGGCCGTAAAAAAGAGTTCAAGGTGGACAATCCCCAAGAAACTGTTGAAGAAAAAGAAATTGCAAGGGTTTCATCTACTACACTTTTAAACAGAGAAAAAACAAATTACGAGGATTACATGTAAAATTCTACATTTAACAGCTTGAGTTGGAGCAGAACATGAAATTGCTATTACCTCAACCAAATGTGGAACTGTGAAATGTAGGTTTCCAAAGTGATCTTTCCAAGCCATCTGGTACAGTAATAATTGAACAATAAGCAGAATCAGCTTGTTTCCATATATCTCGTAATTTGCTGATTTTATAAATATAGACCCACCACCCCACCCCCAACCCACCCACCAACAACACACACACAGAGAGAGATACATAGAGCAGCAGGAGGCTCATTTCCTAGAATTAAAGAGAGTAGCAACTTACGCAAACAGAGTCAATGAATAGTTTCTGGAGAGCTGGGTGAAGTTCCGCAAGGTTATGTAAACACTAAAAAGAAAAAGAAAAAACACAATGACAAACAAGAGTGTTAACATAGAAAGCATTTTTAGAAGTTCCATTAAAACAGATAAAATAAACCACGCAAATAGCACTGAAATGAAACTAACAGGTGGTGGCCAAGTTAAACTTAAGAAAAACAAGACATACGATATTGGTATCCATGACGTGTACGGGTGGAGCTTGTTATATGCAACCTTGTCCAGCTTGTATATATATTCGTACCACAAATATCCAACCTTATCATAGACAGTTCCAAACAAAATGCAGTTGCAAAGCATGAGAATTGAATAAAATATAACATGTAGGTTAAACAAGTCAAATGCTGGGATGACTTACAACTACTGCAAGTGAAACAACTGATGTCTTGATGATAGTTCGTCTTTGTTTGGACTGCACGCTTTCCAGTTTCTCCATCCACTTCTCAACCTATGAAAAACACTTTATTATAGTATACCTTATCCCTTTTCAGCATAGATTAATTGCACAAATCACAGGTATAATGAATGTTACATTGGGGTGAAAATAGGCATATATCATTCCTATAATCCATATATAACGATCAAGTCCAGATCTGAATTGCCACTCATGGAGTCGAGGAAGATCTGGCTTTGCAGGATCCGTGTACCCTGCAATAGAGTATAAGATCAGGCCCTTTTACTTGGATTTCACAGAAAAGATCATTACTTTAAGCTTTAGGCTTATTTCTCTTTTTCTAAAGGTACGATGGTAAATATTGCAATTTTGGAAATGCATTCTCCCAGAATTTCTAAGAAAGGGAGGAAAGCAAGATGTGTGGGTGACAAACACCATTGATTCCCCACCAAACATTTCACGTTGAATAGAAGAATATTTGAATTCTCATTAAAACTCCAAGCCAAAACTTCTTGCAAAGGAGATTGAAACTAAAAGGCCATCGTCCAATTTTTTCCTTAGATCAACAATAAACTCATTACCCAACTGAAATCCAACACAATCTGTACCAGTTATAGTGTTGTAGAGTGATAGCAAGAAAATGCAATAAATGCTCTAAGTAATAATGTGATGGATACTAACCTAATAGAAAAGTAAGAGGGCTCCAGAGGAACTCAAAAACTCCAGGAATTTCCCAGATCAAGATTACCACAACAAAGCACATGAACATTTTCAAAACCATGACCGATCCTCTATCGTTGTAGTTATGGCCAATACCCAGGGTACCATACACCATTAGAGTGAAGAGCGTGTGCATAGGGCAGATATAGTAGAGCATGTAATCATTATTAAGCACAATGCAACAAAACACCACAAAAAAATTTAGCCTCCACATCATCTGTAGAAACAAAAGAAAACTTTCAAAAAGTTATGCATAAGAATATGAAAGAAAAAAACATGCTTAGCTAATAAAGCATGAAAAAATTATACATTGACATATTAATCACCTGGGCAAATCGAGCAACACTGAAATCCTTCCTCACATAATAATAGGAAAAGTTGCCAAAACCGGTCATCCAGACATAGGCGGCTATAAAAACACGAATAGCATTGTATATCTCTGTCGCAGCAAAGTAATGATACATTAAAAACAGGACCTGGTGAAAACATTACAATCACAGAAAGTCAGAAACCATTTGAATAGAGAAAATATCGAAAATAACAATATTGGCCAACACAAAGAAATACATGCCTGCATCCATCCTTTCCACTCCTCTGTCTGGTGGCGATTCAGGTAAAGTGTGGCTTTCCCAGAGGAAGCTGACTTGTCATGATGCTTTTTGAGAGAAGTCAAGGCTGAAGCTATGATAAGAAGAATGTACAGGAAAATGAACAGATCCCGGTTGTAGCTCTGTAACAGGAAGAAGAAGAAGAAAAAGGCTGATCAGTGTCATAGTGATGCAGAAATTAACATGCATCCCGTGTCAATTGTGGGTACAGCCTCTGCCACCTAGCTATTACCAACCCAAAAGTTAGCTATATATACTGAATTGTTCTAACAAATCATGACCACTGATACACATCAACACTAAATAAGATACTCACTGTGTCCCACTAGAAGGCCTGATTTAGTATAAGTTTTTACAAGGACACGTCAAAATAAGCTATTTGTAACACTTTTTCCACGTAAACCTTTACTTTTCAATCGTTGATCATTATGGACAAGTGGACAACACAATAAGATTAAGGGTATGAAAGCTAGAAAAGGTAGAGTAAGGACCCATCCTTTAGGACAAGTAAATGTTTAGTAATGGGACTATATTAACTTGTGACAAGGGGAAATTATAGGGCAAAGGTGCAACTTTGCTCTTCAACTTTTTTGATTCGGTGCAACCATGCAAGTTTGCCCTCCAAATTTTTATCGGCTCAAAAATACCCCTAGAATTTTAAAAAGAATACAGTTATAACCCTACTTTTAAGTTGCTGCATAGATCCACTGATCTCAATTTCCAGGGCACTCTCATAATACCTCCCCTCCTGATTTCAGACAATCACCTGGTAAGCTCTAAACTGTTCTGTGATCCGATAAACAAGTTCTGCAAGTACATTACGGCTGAAAGAGTTGGGGTGAAACAAGTTAATCAGATAACCTAAAATGCCCCAAGCTGATGTGTTCAAGTACTACAAATGGAGAAACATGCTACCTGCAAAAGTTAGTACATATGAAAGTACAACTCTAAATTTAAGGGCCATAAGATTGATT
This sequence comes from Rubia yunnanensis, assembly GCA_037428765.1. NCBI lineage: Eukaryota > Viridiplantae > Streptophyta > Magnoliopsida > Gentianales > Rubiaceae > Rubia > Rubia yunnanensis. The sequence goes on from CM075061.1 coordinate 61,886,333, forward strand.
GTTTATTTGACATCCATTTTTGCCTAAAAATCTGTTTCCACCTTTACAAATGGCAAGGCAGAGTGAGGAGGGTCATTGGGCTTTGGGTTGGCCTGTTTATGATATATTGGCCAACTATTTATCATGGAGTAGTCTGATTTTGTGGATATTTTAGTAGCATTTTGAGTTTAGACTTCCCATGCAACTCATTCTCAGATTTAGGCACAACTCACAAGCAAGGTTATAACTGTTTTCTCTTCAAAAGTTGAAGGGTAGTTTTGAGCCGATAAAAATTTGAAGGGAAAAGTTGCACTTAGTAGAAAAGTTGAAGAGCAAAGTTGCACCTTTGCCCAGGAATTTATAATCAAAAGCATATGGTGATGAATCAAATACTGTAAGATATCCTCTGTAAACTTGACAAGCACAGTGGACTTTTCCATAATTGTATGGAAGATTAACTCAGTATCCCAGGCAAATTACAAATCTTCAGCATACGAAATAAGGATGATTCAATTCTTCCTTCTAATTAGAAACACAACAAAAAATGGTCTCACATACAGTGGACTCTCATTATTTTATGGAAGGTTTACTCAAGACCATAAGTCAAAGATAAATCTCTTTGGAGTTACAATTAAGAATGAAATTCCTTCAATACCCAACAAAAACAATTCTTGTAATAATATTTACAAAATTTAAAGGCCTCGAAGATAAGTCAAAACACTCCCAAGTTTGTCATTCACATAACAAGCTTCATTAGCACAATAAGGTTGCATTTGTGAAGATAAACCAAACATCAGTGTTTAATGGCAGTACTGTTTAAGTACCTCTATAATTTAAGACTATTCACATTCTGTCTTGAAAATTAAAGGTTCTATCTAAGAATATTCCTCCAGTTCTTATGAAAAAAATTAACATAGTCATTGGGATCACAATATTAAAGCCCACTAGAAGGAAAGTTTAATTTAAGAAAAGCAACTACTACATAACCGAAGATAATACCCCCATAATAATCCAGTATTAAAAGTTTAAAACATATAGCATGACAGAGAAATGATAAAAGCACCTTGGTTGAATCTGCGAAGAAATTTGTACGGTCGCAGATGTAGAAGTATATTAGAATTCCTCCAAACTCAGACCTACCAGATAATAGCATATTTGTGAGATAGTGAAATGATAAACTGGAAGTAGGATCGTAATATGTTCAGAATAGTTACATTGCCCGCAGGGTTGCTCGATTCTCCAGCAAAAAAGACTCCTCCATTGTTAGGAACCTAGAAAAAAATATGTTGAAGATAAATGAAGTGGATTTAAACAGAGGACTGCAGCTTCCCAAATGGCTATATGCAGTGTAGGATCACTCACCTAATTAAATTTGTTTTAATGTATAAACTGGGTTGCTTTACTGATGTTGATTTTGCTAGACTTGCTTCAAGCAGGGCAGTCCGATCATCTTCTTTGATCGCTTGGCTTTCTAGTTCAACTAAATTATTGTCTGAATGCCTGGCAACCAATACAGTTTGTAATGCATTAACACAGATGAAATAAATTAATCAACTTAACTGTTTTGAGCCACTCTACATAAGTGACATGCTGAGTCAAGGCGACTTTTTAATTTGAAAACAATTCTGTTATCTAGTAGCAGCTTGTTGCTCTATCACTTGCCAGTATTTCGTACAAAATGCTGAATTCTATTCTATTCTAATTGTAAAATTAAATGATTAAGCAATGCTTAGATTCTTTCAATTCTAATAAATCTACACTGCAAGGGAAACACAAATATGTGAAGCATCACCACTAAACATGGTTGTGTAAATTAATGTATAAAATACAATTCAGCAGTCATCCACTGTTAAATGGAAGAGCAACATTATGTAGCATTAAGTAGACCAATAAGTAAGCTAATCTTAATGTTATACTTATTCCTGTAACTTTCAGACATTAAGCCTCATACAGTAGAAATGAACGTAGCCACGGACCGAGAAGTCACCAGTTTAGTGACTTTAGTCATGCATTCTTCTAGAATAAACCAACGGGAAAACATTTTTTACCCACAGCCTTTATATAATACAAAAAAATTATGTGCTTTAAGGGGAGGAGCTATAGATAATTAAGAATCCACAACCAAACATTCCCTAGGTATAACTTACACTTTTACGGATGATGATGACTTGTACTCCAACCACTCAGAATACACCCATGTGATCATAACGGGTATAACCCCAAGCAGAAATGACACCTAGAACATAAGCAAAGAGTTTACAAGAGAATTCAAGTACACAGGCAGAGGTAAAAATGAAGTTCTTGATGAATATACAATCAAATGCAACACAGCTGCAATACGGAAACCGGACAAAGTTGATTATAATCAGTCTATGCATATCTCGGAATGGCCTAACACATACTACGTTCAGGGGAGTCTGGAAGTGGAATGAAATTTGCTAATTTATATCCATCTCTAACATGGAAATGAACGATGCTTATAATAGACCATGCATAACAACATTAGATTTATACCAAACCATACAAATACTCATCTTCAAAATTTTACTTCACGCCTCAAAATTCTACTGTTATTCAGACTCAAAAAGAAAAATTAACCTATAAATATCCAATCCCTCAACATATATTTGATAAAATGACATAGTTTAGCCGCATTCCCAAAACAGAATGCAATCACTATGTGATCTTACTCTCTTAGACCAAACTTTCATGTGAATGCTGCAACCATTCTACTTGATGTGGCAACAAATATAAGAGAAATGTGTAATGACTTGTGATAATCCTTTTTTCATGGTCCTGTGGCCATTGATGAAACACGTCCTCCCATAATAGTTTACAGCCGCCAACAGAAAGCGAGATTGCAGCTGACATGACCAGCCACAGTTTAACGCCTACCCAGCTTTATGCTTACGGATTATTTATGTGTCTACCTACTTTATTCACATCAAACACCACTAAAAACGTGCCAAGAGAATAAACTGTATCCACCTCATGGCACAGATTCATTCCGAATGTGGGCACTCTCTCTCTCTCTCAAATTCTTAAGGGACCTAGCATAAGCATCATAAAGTTCCTGGCCTTGCTGCACAAGAACTCAGAAAATCTGCTGTACCTATGAGGTTTGCCTTTTCCACTGGATCGCGACCTATGCTTAACTATCTTAAATCACAGGATCACAACTAAGCTATTCCAGGCATAGTAACTGCCTATGACTACCAACATCTACTGATTCGGCTGGCAAAATTTTAAAAACAATGCAGACACAATACTTAGCTAGATAGACTAACAAATGGAGCCTACAAACTAGTCAATCTAATTCCACAGGAAAAATCCTCTAAGCGAACAACAATGTAATCCTACGTGACATACCAGTCCTGGAGTGACAGGTCCGGAAGCCACCGCCATTTCCACAGAGCGTCGAGGCAAAACGGATCTCCTGAATTCTCCAAATCAAGGAGTTGAGATCAAAGCATCAGAAACTCCTATTCCTCGATTGGGATCGCATGTGAGAATAAATAGGGTAGAGAGTTTGGAGAGATCTGAAGCAAAGCAGGGAGTCGACGTCGGCGTTTGCTTCAAGATTTGAGAAACGTCGGAAGAGAGGTCAGTTGTCAGTGTCGTTTGGTTGGTTTTGTTGGGAGGGAGGGAGGGAGGGAGGGTGGTTAGAGTTGGGAAAACAATCAAATTATAATAATTCTGTTTGGCTACTCTTCTTGCTATTCCCTCCTTTTTCCCATCATGTTAGGGGTAAATTGGCAATTAATTGCACCAAAATCCTGTCTAGCCATATATAATCGGATTTGTCACGCGTATAATGTACGCAGTTAATGATTCAATTATTACCCTGATTTTGGGTTTTTCTATAAATGCACTCATACAATTTTTTCATTGCTTGTTCTTTCTTTCTTTTTTCTTTAAAAAGAGTATACAAACGATGGAGTTGTCCTCCATGAACTCCTATGAAATGGACAAGTTTTTAAAAATTGCACAAGTTGGTCCGCAATTGAATTTTCCTTTTTAGGAATCCATTTGACTATAGGATCATCTAAAGCTAGTATGAATGATTTTATATCATTTATGTGCATACCTAAATCTCATATATCAACTTCTTGCGAGTGAAGGGCATGTATTACATGTTGAGCATCGCTTTTGAAAACTTTAGGGAAAATTTTTGTTCTATGCAACCTTTAAAGGCCTATGTCAATGCCATAGCTTCCGCTATTTGAGCAGCGTATTTGTTTCCCACGCACTTTGTTTCTCCATATATCCATTGTTTATCCCATGTTTGGACATGTCATCCTAAGTATATGTCATTTACTGATGTGACCGCATCGAAGAAGAGAATAGATCCTGGTGTGCCATTCAATGCTTCTTGGGTAGACCCGTCATGTTGGTTTTAACTTTGAACATTCACCTCGTGGTACTTTCAACTATTGACTTCTTAAATATGGGATAGGGATTGTTGAATAACTCTCAAAGGTTGCAAGTCGTGTGCTCACCATGCAGTAGTTGATTCCGGTGAAACCACAAGTGATCCACCAGGATGGCCCTTAATGACATTTTGTCCCTGTTAAAGTCCAATAGTATGTCCCTTAACCATAGTGCCGCTGATGTGAATATATCTCTCCATGGATATCTGCTACAAACCATACTTGATGGGCTAGTGGACAGTGAAAAAATATGTGTTTCGCTGAAGTATCTTCCGCTATGTAGGTAAGACAAAATAGTTCCACCAGGCATTTTCTCTGGAGAAGGTTTTTTGCTGTCGGAATGTGATTCTTGCATACTCTCCATATTAGGTGGCTTATCCTTGGTGGCATTGTTAGCTTCCAAATTCTGCTCCAATGGGGGAAAACCCAGAGCTGCTACTCGTCATGTGTCTTGCATTATCCAAATATATGGAATTAATAGATTGTTTATAGCCTGATTTAACTAAGTAATTACCACCATGGGTAAGTTGCCAGCTCCATGTATTTTCCTGATGAATTTGAGGCCTGCCCATGCATTGCAAGTGTAAGTTTTGCCTCCTTCTCATAAAAAGTATTTCTGATTAAGGTAGAGTTCCATGTAGTCCCATTTGCCTCAATTAATTGATCAATTGTGGCATTTTCAGGGTAGTTTTGTGGAAGTGGAGTTGGTTTTGCTGCCCTTTATCTTGGTAGCCATAAGCCTGATTTGACTTTTGTAGTATTTCCACGTCCTATTCTTTTCCGCACCCCGTGAAGTAGGAGGTATCTTCCTTCAATGATGGATCTCCAGGCATAGGATGGTCTATAACTAGTACGTGCTTCAAGAATGGAGGATTGTGGGTAATATCTTGCCTGTATTATCATACTATTCTGTACGATGGGTTTGTTAACAACCTCCAGCTTGCTTTCCAACCATTGATTCATTAAAATGTTTGAGTTCTTCAAACCCCAAACTTCCCGTTGCTTTTGGCGTACACATAAAAAAGCCATTTTTCCCAATGAATTTTCTTCTTCTCATCTGTGCTTCCCCACCAGTAGCACGCACAAGATTAATGAATGGAATCTATCAATGGAAGCTTGAAACCAGACATAGTATAGGTGGGCATAACTTGTAATGCTGCTTTGATAAGAACACACCCCCCCTATGACAACTGTTTATGTTCCCAACTGTTAACTTTTGTCCAAATTTTTGTCGTTTAATGTTCCAATAATGCCAATTTTGATCGTCCAAAAGTGGTCGGTAGACCCATGTATTTGTCTGGACCTTCAGATTCCATCATTCTCATGACCACCAGAATAGTGATACTAGTTTATTAGTCTACGCTAGGACTAAACGTAATGGCTGGTTTATTTTCTGCCCTGAGACTACCTCGTATTCCCGTAGAACATGTTTCAATTGAGTGGTTTATCTCTAAGTGTCTTCGCCAAAGATCAAGGCATCGTTAGCAAAAAGTAGATGGGATAGGATGGGGACAGTCATTGCTATTTTTAAACCTGATATCTTTTTAGTTTGTAGCTTTTCCCTTTTTTTTTTTGGAAACCATCCAGAGATGGGGGAATATGTATTAGGCCTTCCCAAGCCATGTAAAAAACAAAGGTGACAACAAAAAGAGAAAATGAAGCCATTGGCTTTGTTGATGTATACATAAGGGAGCTATTGGCTCTTGAAGCAACATTAGTTGCCTCCAAAATGAAGTAAGGAATGAATCTAATAGTAGGAGGGTTACAAAAACTCTTAGTAAGTTTGGAAGAGTGTCGAACTTATTAGCAAATCGAGAAATCGAAATACAAGTCACCCATCTACACTAAGAAGCCTATCCTTTACATGACGACTTTTGCAAAAGAAACCTGCCAGTGCACTGTATCCTCATAGAAAAGGAAACCGCCCGCACCAGTGCACTCTATCCGTGAGTATCCACAGCAAGTGAGCCATCGCATTGATGTTGAAACTCTTGCAAGTAATAGCAATAATCAGTAGCATTCGATCAATTTACCAACCTTAACGAAGGTGTACCTATTTGATCTAACCTAATTAGACCCTGGATGTTATTGGACAGCACATTAAACCTATACATAGATAAACTATACTCAGCATGTATACATTCTTTAGCAAGGGCATCAACCACTAAATTGGCTTGTCTCTGAGTATGCAGTAGCGTAATATCACCCAACAATTGTTTTGCATCATCTGCTAGTTGAAACAGAGTCCAAGGAGCATTGAGGGGATCATTAACATATGTAACCGCATTTATACAATCAGATTCTAAGCAGACAGGAGTATAAAACTCTTCAACTTTCCCAATTGCAAACTTGATTGCTTTCATTTCAGCCTCTAGTGGGGAGTTAGCAGCTGTAAAAATAGTATGAGCAGCAATAAAGCCACCCCTACTATCTCTTATGATCACTCCAATTCCACTCATGTTAGTTTGCCTACACCATGCAGCATCAACATTAACTTTATAGCCCCTACATGGTTTAGACCAAGCTATTTTTAATATTTTTGGCTTTGGAGGCTGTTTGATTAGAGGGAGGAAAGAATGATTAGCAATTTCTTGGTCTACCTTAGATACTATAAATACTGGTTTAGCAGTAAACATATAGAAAATTTGATTCCTTATCTGAGTTAAAACTACTCCTGGTTGTGGAATGGCAGAATCATATAAAATTTTGTTCCTCATTTTCCACATGTTCCAGCATGTTATGACAGCAGCAGATCTGATGATTATTGTGTGTAAAGAGCTCAGACTAGTATAGGTCAAATAACAAGACAGTTTATCCCATATAGATGGGTAAGCATCGTGTTTAATCCCCATGAATGCATGAACTGACCTCCAAACTTGCACAGCAAATGAACAGGAATTGAAAAAGTGATCCAAAGATTCCTCATGTTTATTGCACATACAACACTTAGAAGGCATTGAAAATCTCAGTTTGCGCAAGACATTATCAAATGGAAGGTAAGAGTTCATCATTTTCCACATGAATACTGAAACTTTTTTCTCAATTCTTGAACTCCAGACAGATTGAGTAGAAGATACTGTACCTCTCTGATTCCTGAGCAGTAGATAATTAGATTTGAAAGTGAACTCACCCTTGATACCCGGTTTCCATATAAGTCTATCATTTCTGTGTGTTGATAGAGAAGCTTCCTACAACAGAATAATAGCATGAGGGGGTAGCAATGGGGAAATTTTTTGTAGAAAAACTGATTTGTTTGATATGAACTCTGCAACCGAGCATGATTCAGAGATATCAACAAGGTTTTGATCACAAAGATCTTCAATGGGACCTATATCTAACCAGTTTGATGTCCAGAAATTGCATTCTCCTTTACCTACTATCACTCTTGAGTTTGATTCTGCCCAAACATTAATAGAGCTAATCCTCCTCCAGTTAGGAGAGGATCTAGAAGAGGGTGGCAGTGAAGCTACTAGATGTGTCCATAAGGCCTCACCATTTTGATATTTTCACCATAGCTTTACTGAACATGTATTTATTATGGTGGTTAATGATCTAAAACCTAGACCATTTTGGTTTATAGGATAGCAAAGTGCATCCCATCTCCTCCATGCTCTTTTAGGTTTCAGATCATTGGACCCCCAAAAAAATGTACTCAGTTTTTTTTTCTATGGTAGAGATGATCTCCTTGGTAGGTTTTAGAACTGACCATATATGTTGAGGGATAGAGTATATACAAGACTGTATCAGGGTGATTTTCCCCCAATAGATAGCCACCTATTTTTCCAACCCCCTATCCTACTATCTATCATCTCAATTACAGGTTGAAAATATATATTCCTTACTCTCCCTGTGAAAATGGGAACTCCCAAGTATGTGAATGGAAATCTCCCAATTTTCATCTCTAGTATCCTTCTTATGTTACTGACTGTATGTACACTAGCATGTTTACCAATGAAAATGTCACTTTTACTATAGTTAATCTTCTGGCCAGTAACACTTTCAAATTTTGTCAGGAAAGCTTTAAATCTGAGCAAAGTCTGATTATTGGCTTTTAAAAAAACCACAGTATCATCAGCATAAGATAGATGTGAGATTTTGAGTGCATTACCTGGAAGGTCATAGTATGCCAATTTCCCATTCTGAAAAATGAAAGCTAGGCTCCTAGTAAAAGACTCAGAAAATATGTTAAAAAGAAAAGGGGAGAGGGGGTCCCCCTGTTTAATCCCCCTAGTGGACTGGAAGTAACCAACAGGCTTCCCATTAATTAAAATTGAGAACCAAGCCTGTGATAGGTTCTTCATAATGGTAAAGATGAATTTTGGAGAAAATCTAAACCTAGCCAGTACAGAATAAAGGAAAGACCATTTAACTCTATCGAAGGCTTTCTTAAGATCCAGTTTAACTATGCAGTTAGGGTCCCTTTGTTTTCTATTCAAAAACCTTACCATTTCTTGTAGGTAGATGACATTATCCGATATATCTCTACCATTTAGAAAAGCTGTTTGTTGTGGTGAGATAATTTTTGGCATAATAGACTTAAGTCTTTCTATTAAGATTTTGGAAAAAATTTTGTTAAGAACATTGGAAAGACTAATTGGTCTATAATCATCAAAAGAGACGGGGGTTTTCTTTTTTGGAATAATGGCAATCCAGGTGCTTCCAATACCCCTTGGGATATTATTAACAGTCAGGAAATCATTTACAGCAGCCAATAAATCATTAGCAATTATGTCCCAGGATTTAATGTAGAATTTAGCTGTGAATCCATATGGACCTGGACTACTATTCTTATTAAGACTCATAACAATATCCCTAAGTTCAGTCATAGAAACAGGATTCAAAAGTTTGTCATTGTCTTCCTGAGTGATCAACTTAGGAATTTGACTGAGGAAATGTGGCTTGAAGAAATTGCTGTCAGAGGATGTGTCATCTGTTAAAAGATCTTGAAAGTAGTTAATGGCATCATTCTGAATGTCCTCTATATTATCTAGCCACTGTCCAGTACTACCTTTAATTTTAGTGATCTTTAGTCTACTCATTCTTTCCTTAACCGAGTTATAAAAAAACTAGTGTTATTGTCACCCTCCTTCAGCCATTTAACCTTAGCCTTGTGTTTCCAAAAAAATTTCTGCTCAACTAGAGCCCTTACTAACCTAGCCTTGGCTTCCTTTAGTTTCACCATGTTTCCAACAGAAGCATCATGATCATAAATATGTTCTTGAGACTGTAGGGCAGCTTCAGCTTGTAAAACATTGTCAGTTATGTTGCCAAATTTTTCCTTATTCCAAATTTTAAGTTCTTTTTTCAATCTAATGAGTTTAAGGTAGAAACCTAGCATTCCTGATTTTTGATGAGGCAATTCCCAGTTTTGTTTAATAACTTCACTGAAATCTCTCCTCTTGTACCATGTATTTAAAAATCTAAATGGTCTAGGAGTAGATGGTATGTCACTACCAATAGTGAGTAGCATTGGGTTATGATCCGAGGAGATCCTATTCAGAATTTGAACAGAAGAATTAGGAAAGGTAACTGACCACGAAGGGGAGCAGAGGCCTCTATCCAATCTCTGTACAGTGGGGTTCCTTAACCTATTGTTACTCCAGGTAAAAAAATTCCCAACAGTATTAATCTCTTCCAAAGCCATATTATTAATAAAATCATTAAAGTCCCTCATACTACCTAATTTAGGAGTAGAAGGACCTTTATATTCATTTATTGATGTTATGGCATTGAAATCCCCTATGAAAATAGAATCAGAGTGATTAATTGACCTAAGATCAGACCACATAGTTTTCCTGCCATTCCTATTCCTGAGACCATACACAAAGTAGGCATCCATATTTTTATTCAAAGTAAGACTGAACAGAGTAACAGCAAGGAATTGCAAGTTATCCCATTTTACTTTTACATCTATGCTGGATTTCCAAAAAGCCAAATTTGGCCACTATTAGCCTGCAAACAGTTATCAAAGTTCAACAGTTGTCTGTAAGAATCACATTGTACATTTTCATGTTTAGGCTCAATTAAGCAGAGAAGCTCAAAGTTGTGCCTAATTATCAAGTTATGAAGTCTTATCATAGATGTATCCATTCCCCTAAGATTCCAAACTAGAAACTTTATCTTAATAATCGAGCTATTCATAAGGAAACATTGTTAGAGCTTTTTGATCTAGTCATGATAGTATTTAACTGTGTCAAATAGGTCTCATTCCTATGATTAGACACTTTGTCATTTTGTTTCCCTTTTTTCAACTTGTTTTGCCTAGAGTGTAACTCCGAAGAACTTACCTGGCTTACTTGAGTATCACCCTTTTCATCATCATTGTCAGAATAGGTAGAATCTGAGTTGTTCCTTGGAGTAGCAACATCCGTGGATATGTCTTCATCCTCCAAAGGCAGGAATCTGTTTTGCCTATGTTTCTGTTGGGGGAAAATAAAATTTTTTGCAGCAGTAATAGGATTAAAAGGAGAAAAGGGCTTACCCCGCTTACCGGGAATATCATCTTTAGCAAAACCTGTCTTAGTATGGAGGTGAGGTGGAGCAGATAAGGATTGTTTGGTCAGAAGCATAGGAGACTTCGAAAGAGAAGTTGAGAGCACATCATTCTCCTCTTGTCTTATTATAGGGGAATCATTATTTGCGTCCATATTATTATTCTCCGAAACAGTATTCTGATTGAGGACCAAAAACTGATCCCCATCACATTCTTTACCAACTTCAGAGTCCAGAACGATGACATCAGACCGTTCAGTTACAAGATTGATATTGGTTAATTCCTTATTCAAAGTGTTATCCACCATATCCCCTTCATGATCAACAATTTTTACTAACTGAACATTTGTTACCGAGTGTACTTTCTATTTTGGAACATATCTAAGGTTTTGTGAAGACAGGGTTTTGAATTTTTCATAAGCCGAGACACCTGAACCTCCAGGCTTATTTAAATCATCATTCAATCTACTAACTCCAGCCTGATCAGGTTTATCAGAACCCCTATGTTGTGAGTGGGGAACTATCTTTCCTTCTCTTGGTTCAGTATGCATAGTGTTTCTTTTATCCAACTTAGAGGTCTTAGGTTTCCCAAGTTCTGGATGTAAGTAAATGCATAGATTATCCTCGTGTCCTATGGCTTTGCAGTGGTGACAGTACAGGGGGAGGTCCTCAAATTCTATAGGAAGTTTAACAACATTGAACTCTATTCCATCTTCCTCTATGCCCACTCTAATGAATGATGGCTGTTTTTTTAAGTCAATCTCAATGCACATTTTAACAGCAGAAGGTCTAGTCAAACCAGCAGTTGCAGAATCCATTTTAATGTAATTGCCAATTTGATTTCCCATGGATTATAGCATAGCTATGTTGTAAAAGAAAACCGGAACATGATGTATGGTAACCCAGACGGGGACTATAGACGATTCTACCTCAGGGGAGAAGTCAGTGGTCCATTTAAGCACTTTCATCGGAACATGATTAAAGATCCACTGACCTTTGATCCAGAGTCTCTGGTAATCCTCCCTGTCCTGGAAGCGGATGAGGACATACCTGAAATCGATCGAACCAATCTGGAATTTTCCTTTGAAACCAACGGAGTTGAAAGCCTCGGTCAGTGCCGCCATCGTTGGTTTGCCTCTTGCAAACTTACCCATCAGGGCGTTTTGGTTTGTAGCTTTTCCCTGAATCTGTTGTCATTAAGCATAAATGAGAATTTGAATGAAGAAATACATTTTTTTATAAGAGATATAAATTGTGACTGGAATTCCATTCTTCTTAAAGTCTCCATAAAAAATGGCCATTCAACTCGATCAAAAGCTTTACTCATATCAAGCTTGATAGGCCTATATCCTTTCTTTCCTTTGATATAACGATGTGCTTCATGGGTCACAAGGATATTATCTGAAATCAGCCTATTTTTCACAAAAGCAATCTAGGATTCTTAGATGATTGATCCTATGATACGCCTCAGCCTATTTGACACACATTTTGCAAGTAAAGTGATATACAACATTACAGAGACTAGTTGGTCTAAATTGAGAAACCACCGCTAGTTTCTTCACCTTTGGGATTAATACTAATGTCTCATTTATTATGTCCATCGATATCTCCTAGACCAACTATATCCCAATATCTTTGAAAAAAAGATGGTGGCATTCCATCTGGACTAGGTTTTTTTTGGGGCCATTTGCTTTAGAGCTTCATTAATCTCAAATCTCGTATATGTCTTGCATAAATCTGAGTTCATTTGTACAGAGACCCTAGGTAGTATTCTTGACATAGTTTGTTGTATGATACCCGGGTTTGGAATCTTCATCGTAAATAATTGCTAAAAATGATATGAGATAATATTTTCTATTTCCACATTCTCAGTTCACGATTATCCTGACTGATCTTTCAAACCATGGATAAAATTCCTCCACTTCCTTTTATTTTCATAAGAATGGAAGAACTTTATGTTTCTGTCTTCCTGTTGAAGCCAATGATGCTTTGCTCTTTCTTTCCATTTCATTTCTTCTATGCCTAGAAGATATTCAATCTCTTGCTTTAAAGAAGATATCCGCAATTGAACCTCCTTAATTGTAATGCCCTCTTAATTGTAATGCCCTCTTGTAGTCGTTGGATTTCTTTGGGCAAGCATTTTGACTTCTACTCATGATTTTTAAACTCTATTATGGGCCAATTTTGAATCTGACTTGCATAATTTTTAATTGTGGTTGTAAGATCTTCATCACCTTCATTCCAACTTATCTGGATCATTTCCTCAAAGTCTGGTGATTGCATCCAATAATTTTCAAAATGAAATGTTTGTTGTCTCCTATGACCTCCTGAGCGAGTATTGTTTTTCTTAACATGCAAAAGGATAGGGACATGATCTGATCTGTGAATGAAAAGATGTTATACTTCAGATGCTGGATATTGGCTTATCCAATATGGTGATGCCACCGCTCTATGCAATCTTACTCTGATAGTATGCAGGTTCCCTCCAATGCATAGCCATGGCAATTGTGAGTTCGTGCTTGTGTTTGGAAAATTTTCTCAAAATTGTTTTCATTTGCTAGAATTAGGTTTGCCATGAACACCTGTACAACGCCAAAATTCAAGAGTAACTAGATCTTTTATTGTAAAATCAATGAAATTAAAAGAGTAAGATAAAAATGTAATCTCTATGTTTTTATTCCAAAATAACGCAAGTCCCCCGAATTTCCACTGGAATCTACAAAAATTCCATGGAGATTCATTTGATCTTTGACTTTTGACCATTCAAATGAATAACATTTTGTTATTGAAAGAAAAATAAAATCCAGACTAAACTTGCAAAATTAACTTTTAAATGTCGTACTGCGCGAGGACTGGATAGTTATCGACATTTCCAACTAAGGTTTATCATTTTTCTCGGGGGGAGTGGTGTTTTCTAGCCTTCATTGGTCCTTTTGCAGGTGCCCCTGCATTGAAACTTAATCCCAAAGGAAAGATAAACTTCTCTGGTGTCTTCATTTTCTTCTTTTGTGAATCATCAATTATTTCAAATAATTCGGTCTTTCTCTTTGATGACTCTCCAGTAGGGTCTTCTCCTTGGCTTGCTTTGTGTGTGTTTTAGTGGTGACATGTACCCTAGTTACAATGGTGTCTTTTGTAATAATAATCTCCCCATCAATAGGCATAGTCTGGCCTTGCTTAACTTTATTTTTCTCCATTAATGGACCCCAGTACTCTTCTTCCCGCAAGGGCTTGCTATGGTTCATAATTTTTTGTGGAAAAATAGACCATGTTGCGTGGCCATTTAAGCTCGGTGATAGACCCCTTCGATGAAGAAGGCCTTGTGGATGTCCAAGAATGGTGATATTGGCTACTTTCGACTTAAATAAAACCTCCTGGAGAATGACACAGGTTTTGGATCGAATGATTAGCTAAGGAGCGAATTGCCTTCTCTGTTCTCTACTCTTTTTGTCTGGCGTCAGAGTAAATTCCAATAGTTTCTTAAATTTTTCCTCTTCTTCTCCACTTGGCATATTCACCTATGTAATCAGCGACGACATAATCACTGGAGAAATTGGCGTTGCAGGAGTTAAGATGCCAGATAGAATTATTTCTCTTCCTGGCGTAAGACCCGGCATATTAACTGCAGAAAGTCCAAATTTTGGGGGTGTTCAAATTACAGTAATTGAGGATCCTATCCCCGACGTTAATTTCTCCTGATCCTCCCCCGGAATTCTTTTCTGACCATTTGGCATAATTGCATTGAAGACAAATGGCTTAACTTTCGGCGTAATTTTTGCCTTTCCTTTTTCCACCGCCCGTTGTTTTTCGGCTGTCACGTTGTCTGCAGTTCCGTCACCGTCCTGGAGCTGTCTGGCTACCGCTGCCTGCAATTCCATGGAAACCAATAGCTTTTACGCCGCTGTCTGCTATTTTGCTGGCGTGAGTATTTACTCTGCATTCTTTCTAAAAAATAATTGGTATAGGGATGATTCACGTGGAACCAAAATCAAAGGCTGATTTGTTTTCTCAGTCCAGTTGACAACATTCTCTCCCGCCCCAGGTTTGTTTTGGCTTTGAATTGTTATTGGCACAGAAGATGCTTGCGCCAAATTATTATCAGTTTCTTGTATTTTTCCAAGTTGGATTCTGGCAATTTCTCTTTGTTCCTACAGGGCACAATTTCTCACGACACTTGGCCCTGGTTTGGCATTGGTGTGTCTTTTCAAAGCGAAGCTATTTCCCCCAACCCATTGGTATCAATTTTTCTCTATAGGGAGTATCTTTTGAGGGACAATCAATTTTTGTGTGATCCATATACCTTTATAACTCACAAAAATGAGGTAATCTTTCAAATTGTAAATAGAATCTATAACGGTTACTGGTATCATTGTCCACATAGTCGTGACTTCTTGGGATATGCTCCTCCACTAACATGTTGATTCTTATTTTTAGGCTTGCTCCCATACACGCGCCTATGTGTTCCGACCACCTTTATGAATCCACCAAGGTCATTTCCAACCATAGTGGTTGTGTTCATATTTGCTAGAAATTGAGGCACATCATACACATGAATCCAAGTAGGATAATACGTAAAAGGTACCTTATAGATTGGGAGGCTTTCCAGCTATTTCCTTGAGAACAACCATGCAATGCTCAAAGGACCATAGATAGTTGTCCAGGACTTTCTTCTTTTTGCCCTCTAAATAGAATTGAAACAAAGCCAAATTCCTCCCCATGTTGAATCCTTCGACTCTGCCTTTGCATCTCTAAGCGCAACTCATTGAAGAGATCATCAATTCAACCCTTTTATTTTTGTGCGTCAGTATCTTTGCAGCTAATAGGATCTTCTCCCTTGTAATTAAACCACTTTGCTTTTTTCTACTTGCAGGCTTATCACTTTTTGAGATCTTTAGGCTTTCATACCCACATGCCAATTCTTCAGCCATATTCACAGTTGCAAGGTTGTCTAAATGATGGAGAAGGGTGATTGGGAGATTTGTATTATTGTGAAGGGAATGGAATGCACCAACTTCATGAGACTTCCCCAATCTGTAAGGACCAGACCTGGATCGACGTTCACACTTAGAAACTTCTTATACAACCGGATCAGGGAGTACAGGTAGTTGTGGAAGGCCCCAAGTTTGAGCAGAATGACAAGTAGAGAAAAGAGGATGATAAAGCCCTGATGAACGAGTATCAAGTTCACACGTAGTGAGCATAACCTTACCCCACTGACCACCAGCTCATTCAGCTAGCTCCAATTTTTCTTCAGTTTGTGCCACCACCCACATTTAAGCAGTTGATTGTACCAACACCTTTCTAGGGGTTGATTGATCTTCAGGAGGAGCCTTATCATTATGAGGGGCACATTTTTTTGAGGTTCTTGGGAGCCACATAGACACAACATCTCCCATCATACATATTATTTTAGGGTTCGAGTAGGCAGAGCAGCCGTAGGCCTCCTTATTTTAAGCCACACACACACAACATGTCTATCCCATTCCAGCATGAGTACTTTCCGTGGCAGTATCCAGAGTTCATCCCATTTTGGGAGCATGGATCATCAGGATTCTGGTAGTCAACTTCATCTTATGATCCGCTGGGACATCCACCGAGACATGATCCAGATTGGATGTAGTCACGCAGAATGTGGCCCACCTTAGTGCCCAGCTTGATTATCATCGAGGTGAGACTGCATACAAGCTTGACAGAGTGGACGATCAGCTGCAGTATTTGAGGATGTATATGGGTCTAGTCCACCATGGCATACACGAAATTAGTGATAGGTTGAGGACCGCGGACATTGGAGATGCGCACCCTCACCAGGAGCCGCACAGATAGGGGCGTGAAGCCAGATGTGGCAGACGAGATTGAGGACTCCTGGTGTTTCTAACCTTTTTCCTGCCTTGATTACATGCATTGGGGACAATGCATGAACTAAGTGTGGGGGAGGGGTTGTAACACCTTCACATGGGTGTCGTCTCTTTTGCTTCATCTCTTTATGCTTGTTTTACTTGCTTGTTTTCTCCCTCAGAAGTTTCACACTCTCATCTGCTGTTCTCCACCGTAGGCAGCCATTCCTCCACCATTTCTCCACCAATCCACCCAGACTTACCTTCCCTTAACACCAAAATCCTTCCCCCTTCCATTCCCAATCTTCCCAATCTACAAATCTCCTCAAATCCGGCTAGATTCCACCAAGAACCCGAAACCCTAGGTTTTGGGGATTTTTAAAATTGCCTGTGAATAGGGCTAGGATTCTTTGTCGGCTTACTTCTCTCATCTTTCTACACATCTAGTTGGTACAATTCCTCACTTTTACATGCTTGAATTGTAATACTTGTGTTGTTCTAATTTTGGTGAAGTTGTGAAATTTGTGGATATAATGATATTTGTATAGTTATAATATTTCTTCATCTTTATGCTCTTGGCTTGTGATATTTAGGAATGTGGTGATTTATGTGAACTTATGAAGTTGTGATATTTTTGGGAATTGTTTTTGAATGGTTTGTGGTATGTATGTGGAATGTTGGCATGGTAAATATAGCTAGATATTGATATGGAATTGTTGGATGATACTTTGACTAGTTTAGCTTTGGGTATGGATGTTAGAATTTTGGACTTGTTATTAGCTAAACACGGTGATAAGTAGAGATCTTTGTGCTTCTAGAATATTGCATACGTGATGTTTGGCTATATGATGACCTCAAATTGGTTGGAAAATTACAATGCATGTGCAAGATTGGTGAAATAGGACATAATTTCTCTAGCAATGCAATTGATTTGAATTTGACATGTACGAGCATATACTCATTCTTGCATCTTTATAGTGATTTTTAATGGTTGTAATATGTCTATTAAAACAGTTTAACTATGGTTGCTAATCTCTATAATGGTGCTTGGATGTTGATCACTATATGTTACATACTTTCGTATGAGAACGACTTGGAGATAATTGCATGATTATTTTTCCATTATGTCCTTACGCATTTGACATTGTTTGGTGTGTTAATAAAAAATCCTTCGAAGAAACCTAGAGCCACTCGAGTTGCAAGCGCTTCCGCTCTACCTCTACCGGCCCCGAAGTTGACCTGGAGCCTCTCCGGACTGCTTCATAGGTTTGTGCCGGATCACCGGTGATTATGTGGAGAGCTGGGATATAATGACCACGAGAAAGATCTAGGAGACCAATTTCATTGATGAGGAAGCCTTGGAAACCCTCGGGCTGAATGAGCCGGTTCACTGCCTCCTCGCCAAAGAAGGTTTGGCTAGGTTCATGAGCAAAGGCACCCCCACTTACCGGCGGTACACCTTGGAGTTCCTCGCCACGCTATGAATGCATAACACTAGGAACATAGAGCTATATGAGAGGTACATATGATTTCACACTAGGAACATAGAGCTATATGAGAGGTACATATGATTTCACCTCAATTACCGGTCCTTTGAGATGTCCATGGCCGAGATTGAGGCAACTTTTGGGTGGTCCACAGAGGTGATTAGAGCACAGTTTAAGCCTGACACACCCAACCACAATATTGAAGAGGATGTCGCATTTTGGTATATCATCACGAAGCGGACTTGGGATGCAAAAGACAGGAGTAACATCTCCATTTATCATGCCCTTCGCTTTATGCACCGATTCCTAGCGGGCACATTATTCTGTCATGCAAAACCGACAAATGTGCCAACCA
This sequence comes from Rubia yunnanensis, assembly GCA_037428765.1. NCBI lineage: Eukaryota > Viridiplantae > Streptophyta > Magnoliopsida > Gentianales > Rubiaceae > Rubia > Rubia yunnanensis. The sequence goes on from CM075061.1 coordinate 61,904,910, forward strand.
TGGTATGCGCTATTTGTGGCACCTAATGAGCGAGGGAACATGCTATGGGAAGTGGGCTAATTTATGGGTGTAGCGAGTCAACGACATAGCAGGGAAGCTGAAGGGTGAGATATCAATTGGGGGGGGGCATGATCACTCTTATTGCTCAACACTTGGGGATCGACACACCTTCATGCCTTCAGTGGATAGACAGAGATGGCTCATACCCTTCAATGGATAAGGAGGAACTTCCACCTTATCAAGGAGATATATGCATTCAATTGTCTATATGGGGCAAAGTGAGTTAACTTCATGAAGCCCCCTCAGACCCGACGAACTAAGATGGAGATTGACACAGTTTATTAGGACTTGGAAATAGAGCCAGATAATACATGTAGGGATGGTTTTCAGCGGGGGTTTCAAAACCAACCCCCACAGCCAGTCCCGACCGAAGAGGGTGCCCTTCCATTCTTTCAGGCATAAGATGATCCACGCTCTCCACCGCAGCAGCAGGCTGAGCCGATGCAGGAGGATCATGTGCACTGTTAGTTTCCATTGCTGCCTCCAGATTTCTATGCCCATTTGATGCAGACAATGGAGGCTGGTTTCCATGGGCAGGTTGAGCACAACCTGCTCGTCTCACGGAGACTGATGAAGCAGGATGAGGAGATTGATCAGCTCTCATCCAGAATCCGGGACACACAGGTGCCCTTTGGTGGTCCTCAGAACCTTGATCCTGGGGAGGCAAGGCGCAGGGAGTGGCTTCAAATGGATGAGGATTGGATGGTCAAGTACAGACATCGCTACTCCGGAGATGGCGGTTATTCTTCCAAGAAGTGATTGTGAGCTATTTTTCACTCTCCATTTTGATTCGTATTGTTTTTTCCATTTTTTTTCTACATTGAGGGCAATGTAGAGTTTTAAGTGTGTGGAGGGGATGTAGCATTAAACTTGTTTTGATTTCAGATGTTTTTGGTTTTGGATGCTTTTGCTTTGGGATGTTTTTGGTTTTGGATGCTTTTGCTTTGGGATGTTTTTGGATGCTTTTAGTATCTTTGACATTCCATATGTTCTTTGCTACTTTGGATTAGAAAAACACTGAAAAATGAAAAAAATAGAAAATGAAAATGAACAAGAAAAAAAAGCAATCCGCTAAGTTGAAAACTTGAGAGGGCAATTTAGGAAACATTGGGGGCTTGGATAGGCCGAAAACCTGAAAGGGTGGCCTAGGGAAAAAAGAGAGGCTAAATGCGTGGGTGAGATGAGAGCCAAAGAAACATGATGTGTGGCTAGGATGAAAACCCGAAGGGGTTTCTAGGCAAAATGAGAGAAAGAGAGAAGAAGGGAAAAAAATATGTGCTACTGTTTTACTCATTTTTCGGCGTTGGAGTCATAAGGTTATGGTTGATATATGGATGGATCGGGTAGCCTAACATCATTGGGACTTCATGGGATTCGGTAACTTAGCAGGAAAAATGAAGGTATGAAATTCTTGATTCTTGATACGCTTCATTTTAGGGTTGATATATTGGTATGATTAAATTATTTTTTTGGTCCCCAACATATATCGCAATACCATCTTTTATTCCCCAAGGACAATACCACATACATTAAGTATCCAACATATACAAAATGATTTGTTTGGCCCCCAAAGGTGGTTTTCAGGTAGACTAAATTATTTTTTTGGTCCCTCACATATGATCTTATACCATCTTTTGGTCCCCAAAACCACCTTGAAAACCACCTTGGGGAAACAAATAATTTTGAATTTGTTGGGTACTGAAAGAAAGCAGTATTGGCCTTGGAGACCAAAAAATGGTGTTGCAATATATTTTGGGAACCAAAAAAATAATTTAGTCTATTGGTTTTAAGTGAAGTACATGCTTGAACATTTGATACAGTTTTGACTTCACTTGATGCCATTGGATCTTGGGATTATCAATTCGGGACTTAGAGATGTTTTTATGGGTATTAGTGAATTGATAGGTTGGTATGGTTTGGTAGATTTAGGGATTAGGGTTGTGTGTGGAAAAATTCTCATTTGAGCTTAATTTTGGGATTTGTGATAGTGAGAGTTTTGTGAGGTATTGATTTGGGGGAACACTAGTTTAGGATTTGGATATGTGGATCTTTTTGTATTTTTGAATCTTTTCTTACTTGAGGACAAGTAAGGTTCAAGTGTGGGGAGGTTTGATGTGTTCATTTTATGTACATATTTTGGGACTTTTTGGAATTAGTTTTATGCTCTTTTGTCATATAGAACTTGTGTTTCACCTCAAAATTCTCTAAGGAGAGCTAAGAGCGACTTTTACATTCTTGTGACTTTTCTAAGTGGATTTTGTGTGACGGGGAAATAACATGAAGACTTGAAGACAGAAGACAGTTGAAAACCATGAAGCTCATCTTTTGAAGACTTGAAGATTTTAAGAGAAGTGGAGTGGAGAGGAAGCTAGAAGACAATAAGAAGAAAGAAAATCAAAATGCTATTTTTGGAATCTGTCGCGATTCACAAAGATCTTGTCGCGAGTCACGAACAACGGGTGGCTAGAATCATTTTTGTTTCTTGTACAATAAATAGCACACTTTATCTTCTCTCTTTACAACTCTTCTTCTTCTCGATTTTTGCAAGCAAAAATCCTAGTTTTCTTTACTTTCTATCTTAGTTTTATCTTAGATTATGTTTGGTTTGTTGTTGATTATTAGTATGACTTTCTAGTAGCTTAACTAATCACTTGATAGCAATTGATTGAAACTTCCAAACCTATGTAGTGAGATTCTATTTTACTCTTTCATGAGCATTTATTGTTTATCATTTATTATGCCATTAATGTTGAGTTTTACTTCATTTATGCTATGAGTTGTTTGGGAATAGGAAGTGTTTGTATGATTGAAGTGTTAGAGTGTTAGGAAAGTGTACAATTTCTTAGCTCTTCGGCATAAAAATCCAAGAGCATGAAATTAGAACTTCTTGTTGTGTAATGTGATGTAAATCTTGCTAGATGAGTATGTTAATGTGGATTGTTATCATATTTGTCCCTAGGTAGAAATGCAAGGTTGAATATTGAATGTTGATTATTCTAGGTTTAACCTAATGAATGCTTTGTTTGGTTAAATGGCTATGCTTTTGGTAGAATGCTTGTTGTTATCAAATCTATGGTTCTTCGTGTATAATTCCATTGATGAAATATCTTTATGGTCATTTTACCCGCCTCCACTCGGGATCGTTAATTGTAGCAAATTAACCCAAGCGAAGGCTGAGTACCTTAATGAAAAGGGGCACCCAACTCACTACCATACTACCGATTGGGTAGTTAGCGGTAAGCCCTAGGTATGTTCACAGAGAAGGGCCTAAGAATCAATCAAACACAACCTCGTACGAGTGACAGGAATAGCTAGTAAAGTTAACTAGGGGGAGAGGGTTGGTTTTTCAATTATCAACTACAAAACATGAAAGTAAAAAGCAATTAATCTATAAAGCTAAACACTTGTGGAGTCATTGTATAACATGGTTGATTTAATGCTTCGATCCATGATTCCTTCACATAGAGATTTAGACAAACCTAATAGAGTGCTCATAACACGTAGTGTGGTCGATGGCATACACTTCCTCGTACCTGTCACGTTGGGTGTGCTCGCAACCCTCTATCGATACCGCCATCATAATTAGGGAAGTACAACGGTCTGACCATTGTTGTAGATCTGTTTCTCTCCCGTGTGATTACGTCTCGGGCATTCCACCATGAATGCTCTACTTCCCAAGGCCTATGAATTAGGCAAAGGGTTGTAGGCTCCTTCTCTATGAAACTAGGGCCTCTTACAACCCTAACTTGCTCATTTTCACTCTCTCTACCCTAACCTATCAGATTACTTTATGTAATCAGCTAAGACTGGTGTGATGGCAAATAATCATAGTATTACTCGGATCCCCCGTGCACACACCCACAGACACGTACTCCATACCCATTAACACATCCAAGGGGGCATCAATATTTGGAACAACATAAATATAGACTAGAGTGAGTGCTTCTATGAAGTGTACTATTCATTAAATTCTAACATTCAAGAACAAGTCACAATAATATCATGAACACAAATATTAAGATCAACTAGGAAATCTCACAAAACATTCAATAACCACGTGCCTACAATTTATCCCCAAGTTATAGAAACTACTCCATAGATATGAAATTCAAATGAAGATTTGAATTCCACATCCTAGGATTAAAGAAAAATAAAAAGAAAGAAAAAGAGGAGAGAGTGTTTCTCTCACTAAGGTGTTCTCCCAATTACAATCTGAACTCTAAAAATGATCTTTTTTTTAACCTAGTAGACTAAGGCTATATTTATAGTAGCAGGGGATTGGGCCTAAAAATATGCCCAAAATAGGCCAAAAACTTGTAAAATTTTAAGTCAGCCGCCGCCTGGTACTATGTCCTTGCTGGCGCAGGCCGTTGGATCTGGCGAGGGCCGTATAAAGTCATCTGATGCGGGCCATCGCTTTGTGCTGGAGCAGGCTGATGTGTCTTGCGCGATCCGCGTCGACTCCTTTGGTGCATACCGTGGCCTTTGTGCGGGCCATCGTCAATAGACTTTGTTTTGAGCTTATGATGTGCAGGACGTAGCCCTTGGCGCTGATCGTCATTAGGAAGCTTTCTTTTCTCCGTAACTCAGCACGAGCCATTTTATTCTCCACACCCCGCCAGCTTTGTACTTGGAACAATGCTGGCCATCGTAAACGGGATGGTCCACGTCCATACTTAGCTAATTTTGAGTGAAGATTGAAATATGTGTGCGTGGCCCATGAAGTTTGGCGTGGACTGTGCTATGCCCCTATGTCGAATAATTTGGCGTGGGCCGTTGGTTCCACCCATGAGTGGTCCGGGCCAACCCGTGGTACTTTGGTCGGCTGAACGTCTTTCATTCGCTACGGGTGAACCGTTGGTCTGATTTGAGAGTTTTAGTAGTCGATTTTATGGCGTTCGAGAAGAAAAATTCAATAGAATCAGCTTTGAAGGCTAATTCTTCTCAGATCATTATCATATTTGGTGCAACTCATCGGACCACGATTACCGTTTCTTCGTTGGCCACTTTGAATTCCATTGCTGCCAATCTTGGTCCCCAATCAACTTCTACCAAAATTTTGTGTTTGTGGCCTTAATCTACTACCATTCTAGTGTGAATGGCCTTCGATCTCTTCTACCGTCCTTGCGAACGCCCTTCAATATTTTCTAAAACCCTTACAAACGGCTTTCACATAGAATGTGACGAAAAAGTAACTATGAGCAACCTACTAAGGGTGATCACAAGGAAGATCTAGGAGCCCCTGGATACAAGATGCCCATGAGTACCAATTAAATCTACAAAAAGTGGGATTTAGATAAGAAAACCAAACATGGCTGTCTAAACCCCTTGTCACGTAAACTCAAATAATACTAGCAATCCACCACATAAAACAAGCTAATAACTATGCCAAATGCAATGGTTAACGCATGCATAATGAAGCACATCAGACCCCCACACTTAACCCTTTACTCTTCCTTGAGTAAATAAAGACAAGAAAAGAATTAATCAAAATGTAGTGTGTAGGCATAAATTAACCGAGACATTCAACTTATTCTTAGATTACCCAGTTTCCTCCAAAAGAGTAAGAATCTCACAACTCTCACACTCCCCGAAGAACATAAGCAATCTAACCACCCAAAAGTAAAATGTGGAAAAAGGTAAGCAAAGATGATAAGTGTTAAGCTAGCCTACTTTTCCTAAAATGATCCCAAAAGCAATCAAAGAGTCGTCTCCCAAAAAAACCCACCAAGGAAATCCAAGAGTCGTCGACTTGGTTGTAACATAGGGATAACTCATGATTCTCAACCAAGTTACAACCAAGGAAGCAAATGTATCGTCAACCGAGTTTTTTGTTTTCTCTCAATTTCTCTCATTTTGCCTAGGAGCCCTTTCGAATTTTTATCATAGCTATAACACACAAAGGGTGCTCACTTCTCACCTTTTTCCACATGGCCTCTCATTTTTGCCTAGGTTGTAAGCCTAGCGGGGTCTAACCTCTCACTTTTACCTAGGTATTTTAACCTATCCGGGCTTTTTTCAATGTTACCTAAGTCTCCCTTTCGAGTTTTCAAGTTGTCCAGGTTTTTATATTTTTTTTTCATTTTTCCAAAATTTTCAATTTTTTTGGTGTAGCACAAAATTGCCTCAAAAGTGTGCTTTATACTACAAAAGATAGACTCATCACAAAAATTACACCACCAATATCCTAAACACAAATAACCCCATGCAAACTAAGAACTCTAGCATAACATGTCATGCCACCAAGTATCCATCCAAAAGCATCCCACAACAATTAAAAACCAAAATCACCAAATAATCAAGAAAAAACTACCGAGAAAAACATAAAATGCACCGAGGAAATCCAAGAATGAGAACTTCCTAAGTGCTCACTATTCCCTCCCCCACACTTAACCGATGCATTGTCCTCAATGCAACAACAAACATGTAAAAACATAAGTGAGGTTGGGAGAAATACTGACACTTACTCTTGCGGCCCTGAAAGGGCCTTCCTCTTTGTCGTGACTAGTGCTTCTTCTCTCAAAGTATCATGTTGTTTGAAGCGCATCCTTGATGAAATCCATCCTCGTACTTAGCTCATCCACTTATATCCTCACCCTCCTATTGCTTAGACTACCTCTTGCAACACTAGGGTAGAGCTTTAAAGCTGATCCCCAAGTGTGTGTAGTCGGTCAATGATGTCCGTAGATAGGCCAGAACGGCTAGGATGTGCTCTTAAAGAGGTCTCATTCTCGACCTCCTCAACGTCTATCTCTGGGGTGGCTGATACTTTGTAGAACTCTCTCTCAAAGCACGAGTCTGGATCAATAAATAGGTTATCCAAACATGTGTCATGGTTGATACCAGTGCGCTCTGACTGAGGAAGTACCGTGAAGCTACAAGTGCTTGCTCCGCTATAAAGTCATACATATCGATCCTTCGATGTCATAGGTCCCACCATGAATGTATTGGTTAACTTCTCGATGTTATACTTTGTACCCGATCATCCCAAGTTAGATAACACTCTATGTGTGACCGAATGGCCTAATTACTGTGCCAGTAGACCTACCATGCCACATATAGATATCGTACCACTCTTTCTTCCCCAATCGTCATGCACTCATGTACAAAGTTCCCTACCAGGTTCGGGTAGAAATTACCCTCGGGAGTCATTGCCCAAAGGCAATGAGCATCTGAACCCGGACATTGAGTTAGCTCACCATGGTAGAAAACCCATATTGCCAATAGTCGGTGAATGTAATGAAATGCCGGATGAACCAAGGCAGTACTCTTGCACAAATTCTTCCGATCAGTCCCTATCAGCTGCCTCTAAAAGTTCCCGAGAGAAAAAGGCATCCCTTGATGGTGTGTCCTAGGGATCTCCTTGTCGTACCTCCATCCAAAGGTGCGGGCTATATCTCAGTATGTCATCTGATACTCCTTATCATCACGATTGAATTTGATCTCCTTGTGTCCATTCTCGTTCATGACCGACCAAAGAGTAGCTAGGAACTCTAAGGTCCACCTAGTGTAAGTCTTAGAGTGTTTCTCTATGAACCCCTCTAGACCTTCCTGGCCCAATAGATAGGACACATGCTTGAGTAAGCCTAGAGCCGCCAGTGCGCCCTTGCATGCAAAACCGCTCTCTAATATAATTCCTCTTTGGCTCTCTCAAATTTCTCGACCTCCATGCTGCACTCATGGAGACATTGGATAGTCCCATAAACTCTTCAGTCACAAACACGGGGTTGTAAAGAGTAGGAGTCACCGGCTCATGGTTTGCACCATTTACCGATTTCTTCCTCTTCTCACCCCGTGAGAACTTGCCCTTCTCTGATGTATTACTTTTAGGAGGCATCCTAACAAAATGAGGTAAAGAGTGGTAATGTGATCTTCAAAACAAGGCATGGTTCACATTTTCATTTAACAAGTAGATCCTTTCTAAATAACCTAGACATTCAAAAAATGACAATCCAAGCATGAAGGCTATTTAAACAACAATATCCTAATTGAACAACAATCTCATGTAAGTCATCACCAACCCTTTAATAAGACTATGCAATCAAGATTCATCTGTTTCCAAATCACCCAACACATGACAGACATATCATTCAAGCATAATAGTACATCAAACCACCCACACTTTCTTCAACATAAGATCATGCATACAACCCCAAACATATATCCCAACAACACACATACTCATTAAAAAATCATTCTTTTCATAACACCACCACAATGTCAATAAAGCATATAAACAAAGAGTTTAATGAATTACCAGAAATTTGAAGCTAAGAGTTGCAAGATCCACTCAAAAAGAAGAAACAATTGATATTTTTTGAGAGAAACTTCAAATTTCAAGTTTCGCCAAGAGTGTGTGTGAGTGAGTGTTTCTTGAGAAGGAAGAATGTGTCAAATGATAAAAGTAGATGGAAGAATGTACCGTGGGTTTAGAATTTCAGCATAGGTGATAAGGGAGGGAGGTACAATTAGGATAAGGATGGAATTTCAAAATTGCAAATTAGGGGATAATAGTACCAATAAATTAATTCCAAGGAATATTGGAAATACTATTTGCATAAAAAATCCTATGGAATTAGGGAATTATAAAATATTTTAACCAAAAATGTATTTTTGAGTTTGAAATTCAGAATTTTAGAAAATTTGCATTTTTGGAACAATTTGGCGGCGGAAAAGTGGAAATCGGCACACAAGAATGCTTGGCACGGACTAAAGCCACATGATAAACCTTCTGACACGAACCACCCCTCATGCCAAACTTTCTGGCATGAAGCAACCCTTCGTGCCAAAATTTTCGACACGAGGCATCCCCTCGTGCATGCTAACTCTCCTAGCACGGATCGTGGCACTTGGCACAGACCGTGTCAGGTTTTGGCATGAGGTTGCCACAAATTTTGACATATTCCTTATTTTCCCCCTCTTTTTCAAAAAAAACAATGTCACCCATCAAAGCTAATTCCATCCAAACACAATTACGAGTCTTAGACTCAAATTTTCAAATCAAACAAGAGCATCTCAAAAATCCTCATCACAAACCAAAATATGCAAAATCTATTTAATCATTACTCAAAACACGAAAGCAAAAAGAAAAACCGTATATTTATTGTCGTCCTCACGAATTATTTTTCCCTCAATCTTTGAAACTAAAAAGAGTGGCTTGGTGGGTCACCGGAAACACCATCCTTGACACCACCAGTGACCACATCATGATGGATGGGTCGCCACATCATTCTAGGTTCACCTTTCACTTTTGGAGAGATGAACCAAAGAAACCATTTCTTCTCAAGCATCGATATATTCTTGTTGAGTTTGGGGGTTAGAAGGGATTTAGGAGTTTTAATTCCTTAGTCCGCTTCTTTCCTCGCTGCAAGTTAGTCATGAGATTCCGAGGTGAAATATCCTCGTTCAAATTAGAAGACACCTGCTCAACAAGAATAGTATCACAAGATAGATTATTCAGACAAGATAAGGCATGTAGAGTTTCAATATCAGGAAATATTTCATTTTAGGATTTTTCAAAATTTTGTTTTTCAATTTATTTTTCATCCATCATGCAAAAAAAATAAGAAAAGATAAAAACAATACTAACTACTCAACTAACACGTTATGCTAATTGATTATTAAGCTGAATAGCTACCCCGACAGCAGTGCCAAAATTTAACCCGCCTCTACTCGGGGTCGTTAATTGTTGCAATTTAACTCGAGCAAAGGCTGAGTACCTTGATGAAAAGGGGGTCAAAGATAAAATTTATATTCTACACCAAACCCACTACTATGCCACCGATAGGATAGTTAGCGGTAAGCCCTTGGTATGTCCACAGAGATGGTATGGCCTAAGAATCAATTAAACACAACCTCGTACGGGTCGTCAATCCATACGAGTGATTGGAATAGCTAGTAAAGTAAACTAAGGGTGGGGGTTGGTTTTGCAATTATAAACTACAAAATATGAAAGTAAAAAACAATTAATCTATAAAGCTAAACACTTGGGGAGTCATTGCATAACATGGTTAGTTTAATGCTTCGATCCTCAATTAATTCACATAGATATTTAGAAAAAAACTAACACGGTGCTCATAACACGTGGTGTGGTTGATTGCATACACTTCCTCGTACCTATCAAGTCGGGTGCGCTCGCAACCCTCCATCGACACTGCCATCGTAATTAGGGGAGTACAACAAGGTCCGACCATTATTTCTCCCCCGTGCGATTACGTCCCGGGCGTTCCACCACAAATGTTCTACTCCACAAGGCCTATGAATTAGGAAAAGGGTTGTAGGCACCTTATTTATGACACTAGGGCCTCTTACAACCCTAGCTTGCTACTTTTCACTATCTCTGCCCGCAACCTATCAGATCACTTTACGTAATTAGCTAAGACTAGTGTGATGGAAAATAATCAGAGTATTAAATGGATCCCCCATGCACACAGCCATGCAGACATGTACCTTATTATCCATAACAGGTCGAAGGTTTCTCTTCCCAAGGGGGCATCAGTATTTGCACCAACTGGAATATATACTAGTGTGTGTGCTTATATGAAGTGTACTATTCATGTAATCCTAACATTCAAGAACAAGTCAGAATAATATCATGAACACAAATAATATGATGAACTAGGAAATCTCACAAAACATGAAATAACCATGCGCCTACAATTTATCCCCAAGCTATAGAAACTACTCCATAGATATGGAATTCAAATGAAGATTTAAATTCCACATCCTAGGATTAAATAAAAATAAAAAGAAAGAAAAGAAAGAGGAGAGAGTGTTTCTCTCTCTAAGGTGTTCTCCCAATTACAATATGAACTCTAAAAATGATCTCCTTTTTTTTTAACCTAGTAGGCTAAGCTATATTCATAGTAATAGGGGATTGGGCCTAAAAATTGGCCCAAAATAGTCCAAAAATGTGCAATACCCTAAGTCAGCTGCCCTTTGGCATGGACCATTGCGGATGGCTCGGTCTGCGCCAGGTACTTTGTCCTTGCTGGCGCGGGCCTTTGGATCTAGCGTGGGCTGGGTTGAGTCATTTGATGCAGGTTTCTGCTTCATGCTGGTGCAAGCCACTATGTTTGGTGCGATCTACGTCGACTCCTTAGGCGCAGACCATGGCCTTTGGCATTGGTCGTCGTTAGCAGCCTCAATTTTGAGCTTCTGATCCGCGGGACGTAGCCCATGGCGTAAACCATCGTCAGGAAGCTTTCTTTTCTTGGAAACACAACACAAACTGTTTGATTCTCCACACCCTACCGACTGATCTTGATATTTTGCACTTGAAACGGCATTGGCCATCGTAAATGGTACGGTCCGTTCCCATACTTAACCAATTTGAGTGAAGATTGAAACATGTGCGCACGGCCCGTGGCATTTGGAGTGGTCTATGCCATTCCCTTGTGCCAACTTATTTGGCATGGGCCAACTCCTTTAGCGTGGGCCATTGGTGCCACCCATGAGCAGTTCGTGATGACCTATGATACCTTGGCATGCTGAACTTATTTCCTTTGCTACAGGTAAACCATTCATCCGATTTGAGAGTTTTAGTAATCGATTTCATAGCACTCGAGAAGAAAAATCTAATGAAATCAATATTTGAGGCTAATTCTTCTCGGATCATTCTCATACTTTGGTGCAACTCATTGGATCACGATTCACCATTTCTTCACTAGCCGCTTTGAACTCCATTGCCGCCTATCTTTGGATCCAATATCCTTCTACCATGCTTTTTTGTTTGTGGCCTTCATCTACTACCATTCTAGTGTGAATGGCCTTCGATCTCTTCTACCGTCCTTGTGAACTGCCTTCAATATCTTCTACCATTCTTATGAACGGCCTTCACATAGAATGTGATGAAAAAGTACCTATGGGCGACCTACCAAGGATGATCACAAGGAAGATCTAGGAGCTCGTGGGTACAAGATGTCCATTAGTACCAAATAAGTCTACAAAATGCAGGATTTAGATAAGAAAACCAAACATGGCCGTCTAAACCCCTTGTCACGTAAAATCAACTAATACTAGTAATCCACCACATAAAACAAGCTAATAACTATGCCAAATGCAATGGTTACACATGCATAATGAAGCACATAATCATTGAGCATCTAAAGGGTTTGTCAATGAGGGTTGCAAATGGTCATTGAACATCTTTGTGAATTACTACTAAGAAGAAATTAATGTTGATCTTCAAAATGGAAGTGATATCATTCCACATAGGCATTAAATGTGAATGAATGAGCAAATGAATTTAGGATCTCTAAGAAGTTTGGAAATGAGGATCAATTGCCCCCAGGGCTTTGTTATTTGTGATTTTACCTTATTTTAATAGCTTGTTGCATGATTAGCATCGTTACATTGCTTTGCTAGTTGTTTGTCTTTTAATTCATAATCTAGGACAAACCAACCAACTCCCCCCCTCCTTACATGATTTTCTATATATATAAATATATAATATATATATATTAGTCTAGTATCCACCTTATATTTTTAAACCCTTAGGAAGATCCCTCTTCTTCGTGGATGACCCCAATTGCCACTATTTACTTAGTTGTAGTTAGTAAGCAATCTAGGGCTTATAAATTATAACTTTGAGAGTTATGACGATGACCTCCCATGGAAAAATCATGGAATGTAATGAACAAACTACCATCACCCCAACACACTACCCCTAACTTCTAATCATGAAAGTTCAATCTAACCATTATCATGCACCACAAATTGAAATTAAGAATTGAATCACAATGGAGAATTACCTCTTAGCTTTTGAGTTGTGTGTTTTAAGGGTTTGAGGGAAAATGGGTTTTGGTGGTATTTTGGGGGTGGTAGGGAAGGAATAGTGATTTGGATGTAAGAAAGTATGTGAGCTTCATGGGTCATGCATGTCTATACGCCCCATGAATTAGGGGTTTGGTTCTCCTCCTTGTCCACCATTTTGAGCATCACGAATCATGTACGTCTACATGATCCATGAGTTGGACTTTCCTTTTACTCGCCTTTCTCTGAAAACCACATGCTTCCTAAAAAACAAATATGCACATCAAGTGTAATATTGTTCCAAAACCAAAAACTAAAAATAGGAAAACACACCAAAAATACTAAACATCAACAACACAATGCAATGGGACATCTTTCCTCCCTCACACTTACAACACACATGCTCCTCAAGTAAGAAACATGACATGAAAGGAAAGAGAGATAAACAAAATGATAGACACTCAATACTTCCCAATGCATTGTTCCCACCTCTATATCCCCAAATTTACCCCAACATGCGATTCAAGTCAAGCCACTACAAATCCATACTAAACAAGTTTCAATCAACATCCACACAAAGAGACCACTAGTGTGTGGTCCTAGATTGTGTATTTGGTGGTGTTTTAGGTGGTGGAGTGTAGTGGTGTCTAATGGTTTGGGGTAAGAATGTGAACATAAAAGTGAAGAATTCTTTTTAAATAAAAACAAACTAATCTATTTTTCAAAGCTTAGGTTGCCTCCCGAGAAGCTCTGTATATTTAAGGTCGTCGACGCACCCCTAATGTTATCTATATGGTACGGGTTTATACCCCAACACCATAGGTAACCAAAAAAGGAGAGGATGGGGTAACAATATTCCAAGAGGAAGATGTAGTAGATGAGGAGTCAACCCTAAAGGAAATAAGTGGTTTGGAAGCTTAGCATATTCAATTGGCTTCTCTATGGTTTCCTCTAAGGGCTCAGAAAATATGGGAGTTGGTTCTATAGGTGGAGGTTGAGTGAGAATAGGTAATAATGTGAATTAATTATAATCACCCCTTCCTCGACTTCTTCACTCTCAATAAACCATTCCCCATCCCCTTTGGATTCATCTACCAAAATTTCAGATTCAACTAGGGATTATTTATTTTTAGATTGTTGGGTTTCTAGTTGGCTCACTCTTTTCATCAAATCACTCACTTGCCCTTCAACTCTCTCAATGCTTGAGAAGAGTTGAGTTCCCACATCTCTAATGTCGCTTTGCAATTGTGATTGGAGTAATTCACTACTCTTGGTCACATTAGCTATAGCTTGAAAATTTTCTCCATAATTTGATTCGAGAATCAATCACAGGGATTAGTTTTTGGGGCATTGGATAGGTTGGTGAAGTCCAACTATCTAGCCCAAAGTGTTGGTTTCCCTATGCATTTCCATACAAAAAATTCAAGTTACCACTAAACCTCAAATTTGGAGAATTGTGGTATGGGTACCAATCTCGATCCCATCGGCCGTGGGAACCAGTAACTCCTACCTCTCTCTCATTTTAACTCATCCAAGAGCAAGACTCCGTAGGGTGGTCGCAATGACATATCCTACAAAATCTCACTTGTTGAGCCTCTCTTCTCCCATAGTCACTCAATCGTGGGCAACACTCCATAGGATGATGATAATGACACACCCTACAAAGTTTCATCCGTTGAGTACTTTCTTCCCACATTTTTTTCAATTAAAAACACAAACAAAGAAAACACACAAAGTTTGTAATTCCAGTGCAAGGGTCCTCGGTTTGCACTAAGAACTCAAGAAGTACTTATTCCAGAAAATAAAAAATCAAAAGAACAACACTAACTACTCAACTAACGTGCTATGCAAGTTAACAATTAAAGTTTAGACTAGCATCCCCAGCAACGACGCCAAAATTTGACCCATCTTCACTCAGGGTCGTTAATACGACTAGTAGTTAACTTGAGAAGGGGGCGTTCAAACTGAAGGAGATCAATTTAAATTTATATTTAGCTCCCAAACTTACTACTAAGCTACCTATAGGTTAGATAGTGGCAAGACCGGGTTTGTCCATAGAGATGCTAGATGTCTAAAAAAAACTACACACAGCCACGCACGGGTCTTCAATCCGTCCGTGTGTTAGGAATAGCTAAATATTGCAAAATAGGTTTTTAGGGGTTTTTCAACTGAAAACTGAAAACATATAAGATCACAAAAAATTAAAATATATAGACTAGCACTTGGGGAATATTTGCGTAGCATGATTGGAGAAATGTTCCGATCCTCGATTCCATCACATATAAGACACTAAACCTATTCTAGTGTTCATAACATATGGTGTGGTCGATGGTCAACACTTCCCCATACCTGGCATGTAGGGTTCTCTTGTAATCTTCAATCAGCACCACCCCATAATTAGGGAAGTGCAACAACGGCCTTGCCACTATGCAGATCCATTTCTCCCCCGTGTGATTACGTCCCAAGCACTACACCATGAATGCTTTATTCTTAGGCCTACGGAGGCAAAGGAAAATAGGCACCTTATCGATGACTATAGTCGCTAAACCCTAGTTTCCTACCAAATGCTATCTCTACCCGTAGCCCTTCAGACCAACTCGCCAGCTAAGACTAGTGTGTTGTCATCGTAACGGTAAAACTCGGAAAAGACCTACATGCACACACCCACGCGGACCCGGACCCCGCTACCCATCACATATAGGTTTCTCTTCCCCAGATGATATCAAAATATACACCAACACGAATGTAGAATACGGTGTGTGCTAACTTAGTGTATCATTCATGCAATTCATAAGAAAATGAAGAAAAAGACAACATAATATCATAAACACATACAAATAGGTAGATCTAAGGAATCTCACTAAACAGGTACCAAATCTCGAATACAAATATGATCCCTAAGAAAATTAAATACTCCCTAAGAAATAGATCCATGAAAAATATTGAGTTAAATGCCATGGATCTAAGAAAATAAGATGTAGCAACGAAAAGAAAATAGAAGGAAAAGTAAAAAAATTACTCTAGAGAGAGAGAAAACTCTTCTCTTCCTTCTATCTACCAAGAAAGAGATAAAATCTATATTATGCCTACTTAGTTCACCCTATAAGACTAAAGGCTCATATATATAGAAATAGGGAATCAGGCCTTGAAAAAGGCCCAAAATAGGCCACAAAACACTAGCAGCCGCAATTGACACGGGCTGTACAAAATGGCATAGGTCATGCCAGCTGGTTAGCCTCGTGTTGACACCGGTCGTAAGTCTTAGCGCGAGCCATGCCAACCAGTTAGCTTTGTGTTGACACAGGCAGTGTGTCTTGCTGCAGGCTATGCCATTGATTAGCTTTGTGCTGACATGGGCCGTGTATCCTGGTGCGGGCGTGCCAGTCGGCTAGCCTCGTGCTGACATGCACCGTATGTCCTGGCACGGGCCATTGGGAGGTCGTCACCGTACCTCTCAAAGTTAATAATTTTAAGCCCTAAATGCTTCCTATTTACAATTAAGTAGATAATGGCAAGTCGGGGTCGTCCACGAGAAGAGGGATCTTTTCAAGTGTTTTAAACATATATAGGAGAAAACATACTAAGTATTTACATATAAAATCATGTAAACAGGGGGGGGGTTGGTTGGTTTGATCCTAAGTTATCAAATTAAAGTACAACAACTAACAAAGCAAGAGAACGATGCTAATCATTCAATACAACTAAAGATAAGATGAAAATAACAATTTACGGAACCTTAGGCGCAATTGACTTCCACTTCCAAACCTCTTATCCATTATTGAACGTGCAACCTATTTACTACTTTAACTACTTGTTGTGAAGGCTAAACTTCTATCCTTCTTAGATAGAAGTTTGCAAGAGTGAATTCGACATCTCTTGTCAAACCTCACCAATGACTCCCGTAGTCGAAACACGACTCAAGGTATCCCATTGATGGCATCTAGCACGAAGAATCAACAAGCTTGGCAACACTTATAAACACTACACCGTGTCTAAGCATTTAACCGATTTATGTATTTACACAAGATTAGTCAAGAACGATCAACATTCATAGACTTCTCTCATTTGCTACAAGCAACAGACATGAAAAAGAGTTCAACATTATCATAGTCACCTAGCAATTATCAATCCATCAACACAATCAAAAGCTCTAAATCATACTCATGGATTCCTATCAATAAAGGGGGGAAATCAACCCATTTCCCCCAAACCCTAACAAGCAATTCATACAAGTATTTCATGTAGTCAAGCTTTCAATAACATTAATGATATCAACAAACACATTCAATGCTCCATAAATGCATAATAGTAAGAGTAATAAATAGGCTACAAATTGTTCTTAAGACATGGGCTTGGAAGCCTTAGTCAATTGCTCCCAAGAGATAGATTAGCTATAAGAGTTCATGCTAATCAATGTTAAATAACTAATTATAAAACAAGAGAATTCAAAGATGAAAATGGAAAGAAAAAGGGTTTCAAATAGTACTGTAATCGCAGATGTAGAAGAATGAGAATCAGAGGAAAGAGAGTGCTATTTATAGTACAAAGAAGATAAGGTGAAATTCTAGCCACTCGTCGCGACTCGCGACGGGCTCGTAGCGACGAGGCCATCGCGACTCACAACGGGTGGCATAATTTTGCATTGTGTCTTTTTCTTCTTCTTGTGGTATATAATCATCTTCATAGCAATTCCCCTCAATTTTCAAGTCTTCAATGGCTACAAAAATGGTCTTCAATGGCCTCTGGTCTTCATGTCTTCGAAGAAAGTCTTCAAAAGTCTTCGAAAGTGTGATCTTCAATTGCCTCCGGTCTTTATTGCCTCCGTGTTCCTCCCTTGTCACACAAATTCCACTTAGAAGAGGTAAAAGAGCGTAAAGTTGCTCTTACTCATCCTAAGAGAATTTTAAAGTAAAACACAAGCTCTCGATAATAAAAGAGCACAAAAGTGACCCAAAATAGTACTAAATTATGCATATAAAATGGACACATCAAGCTTCCCCACACTTGAACCTTACTCGCCCTCGAGTAAGAAAAGATCCAAGCATACGAAGGAAATGACATATCCTCATCCTAACTACTAATCCCCCAAGTCAATACCTCACAAAAATCTCAATATCACACATCCCAATATTAAAGTCAAATGAGAAGTTTCCCACAACCCCTATTCCTAAATCTACCCAAACCATATCAATCCATCAATTCATTGATATCCCTAAAACATCTCCAAATCCCGAATTGATAATCCCAAATCCAATGATAAAAGGTGAAGCTAAAGGTATGTATAAGGTTCAAAACACATGCTCCACTTTATATCAATATATCAACCTAAAAACAAAGCATATTAATGATCAAGAATTTCATAACTTACTCCGTCTTCTCCCGCTAAATTTTCCACTCCCAAAAGGTCCTCAAAATGCCTAGCTACCCGATCCATCTGTGTGGTCACCGCAACCTTATGACTCCAATGTCGGTAAATGAGTAAACACTTAACGTTTTTCAATTTCTCTCGTTTTCTCTCATTTTGCCTAGGAGCCCTTTTGGGTTTTCATCCTAGCCACACATCATGTTTCTTTGACTCACATCTCACCTTTTTCCGCACATTTAGCCTCTCATTTTTGCCTAGGTCACCCTTTTGGATTTTCAACCTATCTGGGCCCCCAATGTTGCCTAAGTTTCCCTCTCGGGTTTTCAACTTAGCGGGATTCTTTTTTATTTATTTTTAATTCTTTATTTATTTTTTCATGTCTCCAATCCAAAAAGTAGCAAATTGCTTTCCAAATGTTAAGGCTAAGAAAGGTATCAAAACCAACATTATCCAAGTACATCAAAAGGAAAACATCCCAAAACAAAAGGGAGAAAATATCCAAAACAAAACAAAAGAGTTTATGCAAAAGTGTCTCCAACCCCAATTACCTCAGAATAGCAGATACCCCTCCCCATACTTAGAAAACTACATTGCCCTCAATGTAGACAATAAGGAAAAACCATACAAAGTGAAGTATGGAAAGGGTAAAGATGTGGTGCTCACAAAATCAATGCTATGATGAAGAAGGGTCACCGCCAAAGTAGCGCTGCTGATACTGAGCCAGCCACTCTGTGCTCCTCTGCCTCCTTGCTCTCTGCCTCTCCGCTCCTTGATTGGGGCCTGAAATACCACCTGACTGGGACTACAACTCATGGATGTGAGCTGACAAGTGGTCAATCTCCTCGTCCATATCAATCAAAGTATGGGAGACAAATACATTGTGCTCCAATATCATGCTGTCCTGTCGGTGGAACCCATCATGCATAGTCTACATCATCTGCTAGTATAAGTCCAGTGGAGGCTGGGAATAGTGAGGTGGAGCATCGTCCTCCTGCATGGGCTCTGTCTCTGGTGGAGGCTGCAAGGAGTGGTGCTGCTGCTGTCGCTCAGAGGGAGGTAGAGTGCTATCGTCATGCTGGACAGGAGCTGGTCTGAGGTCGCAGAGCTCACACTGGAAATCATCTGTACATAAGGAGTTTGGTGAAATCTCCAAATCCCCCAGAGGTGTGTCGAATTCCAGCTTCGTCTTGCTCTGCTGAGGAAGTGCTATGAATGTGACCTTCCTCACACCATATAACCAATGGAAGAGCCCCGTGGTCCGCATGACACTGAGCATCTCAAATCTAACTAGCCTCTCAACGGTGATAAGATAGGACGTCCGCCTCCCTAAGCACGGAAAGTCAGGCGGGGGAATCAAACCCAAGTGCTCTGCTAAAAGGCCTTTCACGCCTCCGACCATGATCTTCCCCTTGGGCTTTCCTGCCACCTCCACGACTCTCTTCATCCATAACTCTGCCTATAGCCTGTATCCCAGTCCCCCACTCGTCAAGTGCCATAAGAAGTGAATGTCGTTATTTGGCACATTCGTCGGCTCCGTGAAGCAAAGTACTGTGCCAGCCAATAGCCGGTGTACATAACGAAGTGCAGGGTGGATAATGGCGCTACTCTTATTGTGGGAGTTCTTCGGCCTCAAGTTGATGACATTCCAAAAGTTCATGTCATTCTCAACTGATCGCTCCTGGGCCTGTGGGTCCAGCCTGGCCTCTATCTCTACAGTGTCAAATCCAAAGGCCTCCTAAATCTGCGAGACGGTCATTTTCCTAGATATATCATCTAAGTGAAAAGCAATGTACCTCTCGCACTGTTGGTCACCCCTCATGCTGCTTATACGGACTGTGGATAAGAAACCCAACGTGTACCTCCGGTAGGAGGGCGCGCTCCTACTCATGAACCCTTCCATTCCCCCTTTTGCAAGGAGGCATCTCACAAGCTGAGTGAGGCCGAGGGCATCTAATTAGGCACATCGACAAAGCTAGTCTCCTTGAGTTGGCGCTTCTCCAGGGCCTCTCTCCTCTCCGCATAGGACCCGGTGATCCGGGCCAAACCCATGTACCTATCCGTAGGTGGAGGTACATGGCTCGATTCTGGAGCTGATGGAGGAGGTAGAGGTGGAGCGGTGGTGAGCTCGCCTCGTGGGAGAGCCCTAGGTCTCTTCGTGGGGGCCATATCTATCAATCACAACAAATAAGTCAAACGCAAAGGAATATGTGTATATGCAATATTGCAAATCCATACTCAACCTTAAACTAGTTCATCATCACAAGCCAAATCAAAATGAAGTCAACTAGTTCAAGTCCTAATCACAATTTCATATACAATCCATATTATGTCCAACAAGCCCATATCCTCAAATCTATGAAGTTTTTACATAGTTGAAATCAATATGCTATATTTCAAAATCACAGTTGTGCTCAACTAGTTTAGCCATTATTAGCACATTCACAATGTCAACATCCACGTTCCATGGCCAAACTACTCTAAGCAGAATAACATTGCAAAGCACAATAACACTTTATCCCAATAACAACTATGTTTAATCAAGGGCCAACATGCCTCAAATCTAGCATGAGTCACCATCTACTCTCAGCCAAAGCAACACAAATGCATACATTCCAAAATTAAGCAGGCATAATAAGGTCCAGACAGCAACTAGAAAATATATAGTCCACACCGCAACCACAAAATATGCACACAATATCCATCAAATTAAATTGCAATCACAACATATTCACCACAATCAACCAAGGTCCAACGATTTAATTTTCGAAAGCATAACACACAATCTATACAATATCCAATAAATAGAGTATACATTCATAATGAAAATTGGAGCTCAATAGAGTGAAGAAGTGTACCAGTAAGATGCTTAGGAAGAAGAAAGAAGGAAGCCCACAATTAATTCAAATTTGAATCGCCTAAAGTCACAAAACCCCCAAATTCTAGGGCTTGTGTTCTTCAAAGTAGTTATGGCAATTTGTGGGTGGAGATTGGGAAGAAAGGAAAGTGGTATAGGGTGGTGGTCTTGAATGGTAGAGGCGGCGGCAGCGAGCGGCAGTGGTGGCGGTGAGCGGCAGCGGCGGCGAGAAGATGAAAGAGCTGTGGAGAAGATGAAAGAGCAGTGGGAAATGTGTGGCGAAATGGGTTTAGCCCATCTTTTAAAACTGATTCGTACAACCGTCGCGACTCACGATGTGTTTGTAGTGACTCACGACGGGGCCTTGCAAGGTCATTGAAACTACGGAAAGTGGGATCCGAGGGCTGAATTTTTCCCAAAATTTTTGAGCCCATTGTGACTCGCGACGATGTGGTCGCGAGGTCATCGCGACTCGTGGAAAGTGGGATCTGAGGGCTGAATTTTTGCCCAAAATTTCTGAGCCCGTCGAGACTCGTGACGAGGCCTCGCGAGGTCATTGCAACTCATGGAAAGTGGAGGCTGAAATCCAAAATTTGACAAAAAGTTTCTGAGCCCGTCGCGACTCACGACGATATGGTCGTGAATCTCGATGGGCCACTAACCTGTTACTTAGAAAAATTTTTCTTCTTCCTTCTCTTGTCCAAGTCCTCCCTTTTTGACTCCAAGTATTTCCCCCTTCAAAAGTCCAATGCATTGGCTTCAAAATTGCTACAAAATCATGGAGAAAGAAACATGTGAAAAGTATAAAGCAAAACAAAGGAGCTTAATGATAAAAATTCAAAACTAAACAACATCAACAGAAAGTCACGAGTGACGATCCTAATGATTAAAACCAAGCTTATTGAATATCGTCAGCACGACTTACTTCCCTCCTTAGAGCTTACTCACAAACTGGATCGAGGAGATCAACGTCCTCTCCTTTTTCCAGCACAAAATTCTCATGGTAAGGTTTCAACCATTGTCCATTAACCTTGGAGGTATTGGACTTAGCTCGATCTAGAATCTCCACCGCACCATGCGGGAATACCTTAACCACCTCAAAAGGGCCGATCCATCGGGACCTTAACTTACCTAGGAATAGGCGAAGGCGGGATTGGAATAGGAGGACCTTCTGACCAACGTCAAATTCCTTCCTAATGATCATCTTGTCGTGCCACACCTTTGTCTTCTCTTTGTAGATTTCGGCGTTCTCATAGGACTCCCTCCAGATCTTATCCAGTTCATCCAATTGTTACTTCCTATGCAAGCCATCCTCATCTACATCGAGATTAAATTCTTTGACCGCCCAGTAAGCCTTATGCTGAATTTCCACCGGTAGATGACAGGGCTTACCAAAAACTAACCGGTATGGTGACATACCGATTGGTGTCTTATAAGCCATCCTATATGCCCACAAGGCATTATTCAACTGAGAACTCCAATCCTTTCGGTTAGGTTTAACCATTTTCTGAAGGATGGACTTGATTTCCCGATTGGAAACTTTGGCTTGCCCATTGGTTTGCGGGTGATAGGCGGTGGATGTCTTGTGAGTAACACCATACTTCTTCAAGAGTGCCTCTATGGTCCGGTTGCAAAAATGGGTGCCACGGTCACTAATCAAGGCTCGGGGTACCCCAAACCTAGAGAAGGTGTTATCTTTAAGGAAATCTACACCACTTTAGAATCGTCAGTCCTAGTGGGTTTTGCTTCAACCCACTTCGACACATAATCAACAGCAAGAAGAATATATGTAAAGCCACAAGAACTAGGAAAAGGTCCCATAAAGTCAATACTCCAAACATCAAAGATTTCACAATACAAAATAGGCCTTTGGGGCATTTCATTCCTAGTGGAGATATTTCCTACTCTTTGGCATTCATCACAAGATTTGCAAAAGGTGTATGCATGCTTATTCAACGTAGGCCAATAAAACCCACTCTCTAAAACTTTCCTAGCGGTTATCTTTGCTCCAAAATGACCACCTCATGCATGAGAATGACAAAATTAAAGAATTGAGTGTACTTCACTATCAGGGACACATCTCCTAACAACTTGATCCACACAATGTCTCCACAAAAAGGGATCATCCCACACATAATACTTAGCATCACTTTTTAATTTATCCTTTTGGGCCTTAGAGAAATGAGGAGGGAACTTACCGGCGACAAGAAAATTTACAATGTCGGTGTACCACAGTTGGAGATTCCTAATGGTGAACAATTGTTCATCAGGGAATTTCTCTCATAGTTGCTCATTCACTGCGGGATTTACCTCATTATCTTCACATGGAGTCAACCGTTTCAAATGATCAGCCACAAGGTTTTCCGCACCCTTCTTATCTCGCACCTCCAACTCAAATTTGCTCAAAAGCAGGATCCGTCTAATGAATCTCGTCTTGGCATCTTTCTTCGTCATTAAATGACGAAGCGCTGCATGGTTAATGTACACAATAACTTCTGTACCAAGCAAGTAAGATTGAAATTTTTCTAAAGAAAATACCACTGCCAACAACTCCTTTTTGGTGGTGGAATAGTTTCTTTGGGCTTAATTGAAAGACATTGATGCATAGTAGATGGTGTGAGGTGCTCTCCCCACCCTTTGACCAAGAACCGCTCCAACGGCGTAATCACTAGCATTACACATAATTTCAAAAGGCAATGACCAATCCGGGGGTTGTATGATAGGGGCCGAGACAAACCTTCCTTTCAATGTATTAAAGGCCCCATTACAACCCTCATCCATCACAAATTCCACCTCCTTTTGCAACTACCTGCATAAAGGAGATGCTATCTTCGAGAAGTCCGTGATGAATCGGCGATAGAATCCTGCATGGCCAAGAAAAGAGCGCACTTCGCGCACATTAGTAGGATAAGGCAAAGTTTGAATTGTGTCTATCTTTGCCTTGTCAACCTCAATACCCTTAGAGGAGACAATATGGCCTAAGACAATGCCTTGATCTACCATAAAATGACACTTCTCAGAATTTAACACAATATTGGTATTAATGCAACGTTTAAGAACTTGTGCCAAATTTGCTAAACAATTGTCAAAAGAATTACCATGAATGGTGAAATCATCCATGAATACCTCGACAAAATTTTCAACAAATTCTGAGAAAATGCTTACCATACACCTTTGGAAAGTTGTGAGGGCATTACATAACCCGAAAGGCATGCGTCGGTAAGCAAACATATTTTCTTGGTCTTCCGGGGCGATAGCCACTTGAAAGTACCCCGAGTACCCATCCAAAAAGCAATAGAAGGGGTGGCTTGCTAACCTCTTAAGCATTTGATCAATGAATGGCAATGGGAAGTGATCCTTCCGGGTTTATGCATTTAGCCTCTGGTAGTCAATGCAAATGCGCCACCCATTTTGAACTCAGGTTGGCACCATTTCACCCTTCTCATTTTCGACCATTGTCATCCCGCTCTTCTTGGGTACCACCTGAGTTAAGCTCACCCACTTGCTATCCGAGATTGGATAGATCATGCCCGCCTGAAGTAACTTGAGGATTTCTACCTTTACCACATCCATCATAGGTGGGTTCAAACGGCATTGGGGTTGTCGGACGGGTCTCGCATCTTCTTCCAACAAGATACTATGCATACAAGTGGATGGACTTATGCCATTGATGTCGGCAATAGTCCATCCAATTGCCTCCTTGTTTTCCCGTAACACCACCATCAACTTCTCTTCTTGCTCTTTGGTGAGCTTTCTTGAAATGATAATCGAAAGCGTCTCTCCTTCCCAAAGAAAAGCGTACTTGAGGTCACTTGGCAAAGGTTTAAGTTCAATCATCGGTGCTTTCACAAGTGACGGGAGGAATTCTCCTCAGGTTCCTCTAAGAGTAGAGGAGGAGGTTTTGAGAGACTCGGTCTCATTTCTTCAAGCAGGTTCAAATCCTCAAAGCTTTCCTTCAAGTTAGTGCTTATAGAGTATACATTGTGGGCATCATTAACATCATATTGCAAAGCAACTAACAAAGAATCTTCACCACTTAGTTCAAAAACATCTTGCACAACTTCTTCAACAACATTTAGGGCATGACAAGCATGTTCTTCACTAGGATACTTCATAGAGTCATTTATGTTAAACTCTACTTTTATTCCATCAAATTCCATGGTGAGGGTACCTTTATGCACATCAATCATTGTCCTAGAGGTTTTCAAAAATGGCCTCCCCAACAAAATTGGGGTGGCATGTTTATCATGCTCCATGTCAAGGACATAAAAATCTACGAGGAAACTAAGGAATCCACCTTAACCAACACATCCTCGATAATACCCTTAGGGTATGCACTAGAACGATCGGCCAATTGGATTACCACCCCGGTTTTGTGCAATGTACCCAAGTTGAGGTTTTCATATAAAGAGTAAGGAATCACATTTATTGATGCACCTAAATCAAGCATAGCTTTTTCAAAATGTGTATTTTCTATTATACACGGGATTGTGAACATGCTGGGATCGCTACATTTAGGAGGTAGCTCTTTTTGACACAAGGCGGAAACATGCTCACTTTTTCCATATTTCAACTTATTCTTGGCCCTTTGTTTTCTATTCACAACACATAATTCCTTAAGAAATTTAGCATATCTAGGAATTTGTTCAATGGCATTCAAGAGTGGGATGTTTACCTCACATCTACGAAAGACTTCGTAGATGTCCTTGTTGTCCTCCTTCCTCCTTTTGTCTTTCAAGGCTTCCGGAAATGGGGGTTCTGGTACATATGGAGAGATCTTCACCATATTTTCTCTTTTATGAGGGGGAGATGTAGGTTCCGGAATGGAGGTTGACTTTGGTCTTGGCACCAATATCTCCACCTCGCTTTCTTCTTCCTTGCTCTTTTTGGCTAACTCTTCGGTCTTCCTCTCATGGGCTTCTTCCTTCTCAACTCCTTTTTCAAACACCTCAATCCTCTTGGGCTCCTCTTCAACAATTTCATTATTTGGTGAAGTACCAACCTCTCTACCACTTCTCAAAGCGATAGCACTTGCATTTTGTCTAGGATTGATTTCCGGTTGGGAGGGAAGTTTACCCTTTTTTTGGGCTTCCATCCGGTTCACCATTTGAGCTATTTGGCTCACTTGGGTTTCCAAGTTCTTGATGCTTGCTTTGGCTTTATCTTGTAATTTCTCATTTTTTTCCGCGCACATGCCCAATCAGTGAATGACTTGCAACACCTCATCCTTTGATAGCCTCGAGCTCTCCCCTTGGTCTCGGGGTTTGTCTTGGATCCTTTGGAATTTTTTTTGAGGTGGCTTATATTATTGTTGAGGAGGCAGGTATGGTTGAGATTTTTGGCTTCCTTGAGGGTTTCCATGCCAGAGTTTCGGGTTATCACGATTTCCCGAATTGTATGACCGGTTTTGGTACCCTTGATACCCTTGGTAGCCTTGGTGACCCTGGTAGCCTTGACCACCTTAATACCCTTGGTTGCCTTGGTATCCTTGATTCCCGTGATACCCCATGGCACTCACCTCTTCGATGTAGTCTTCTTGCAAAGTGGGGCAAGTGTCCGTAGGATGCGCCGAGTAACAAATTTCACATGATTTAATATGTGGCGCATTTCTGGGCATTGTTATCAAATATTTCACCATGGATGCAAGGGTCAAGACTTGATCATCTATCTTCCTACTATTGGAAGAGTCACTCGCGGGCATTAGATTTCTCCTTCTCAAATCGGCCCTTGAGCAAAAGTTTCGTGATTCTTTCGCTAGCTCCTCGTACAATTGCATGGTCTCGGCGGATGTTTTGTTCCCGAGGGTGCCACCACAAGAACTTCTAACCAACCTTTGGTCCTCATCAAGAAGACCATTGTAGAAGTAATACACCAAATCCCCCTCCGAATAACCATGGTAAGGGCAACTTGCAAGAAGCTTCTTAAACCTCTCCCAATAGTCGAAGAGAGATTCTTCATGCCACTGAAGGATGTTGCTTATGTCCTTCTTTAAGGAGGCGGACCTCGACGCTGGAAAGTACTTGGCTAGAAACTTTGTTTTCATATCAAGCCAACTCTTGATGCTCCTGGGCGGTAGGTAGTGGAGCCAATCTCTTGTACCATCCCTCAGTGTGAACGGGAATACCTTCAATTTATAGAAATCTTCATCCACTCCATGGGGGACCGTACCACCACACAAGAAGTGAAACTCGGTGAGGTGTTTTTTAGCATTCTACCC
Source organism: Rubia yunnanensis (assembly GCA_037428765.1). Taxonomy (NCBI): domain Eukaryota; kingdom Viridiplantae; phylum Streptophyta; class Magnoliopsida; order Gentianales; family Rubiaceae; genus Rubia; species Rubia yunnanensis. The sequence continues at coordinate 61,932,159 of CM075061.1, forward strand.
TTACCTACCAAGGAAGACGGGTAGCATATTGATGAACCCAGTCTTTAGCTCAAAATGCCCATTTGGTCCAACCACAGGATACTCGATACACATCAGTTATTGATCGAGGTTGGGAGCCATGACACCTCTCAACAAGGGTTGCCCCAAGGGGATCTCTCTTTGGTGGAGAGGAGGATGGTGAGGTTCCCCTCTCGGATGCTCATCTTCGTGCTCAGTTTAATATTCCATTGATGAAGATGTATCCGTAAAATGGTCACTAGGAGAGGTGTTATTCACACTTTCCAAAGAAAGCCTCCTAGCCCATCTCAAATTCAACTCCAACTTGGGGTCGTAATGTGGGGTTCTTGTGAAGAGGATAGCGTGCAAACCATACACCAAGAACTCGAACAATACATCTCCAAGCCAAGTGAAAATGGAAAATCAACTAAGAAATCAAAATAAAACCAAACTAACAAATATTTACAAAGTTAATACTTTTAAGCCCTAAATGCTTCCTATCTACAATTAAGTAGATAATGGCAAGTCGGGGTCATCCACGAGAAGAGGGATATTTTCAAGTGTTTTAAACACACATAGGAGAAAACATACTAAGCATTTACATACATAGATACATATAAAATCATATAAACAAGGGGGGGGGGTTTGGTTGGTTTGATCCTAAGTTATCAAATTAAAGTACAACAACTAGTAAAGCAAGAGAACGATGCTAATCATGCAATACAACTAAAGATAAGATGAAAATAACAATTTATGGAACCTTGGGCACAATTGACTTCAACTTCAAAACCTCTTATCCATCATTGAACATGCAACATATTTACTACTTTCACTACTTGTTGTGAAGGCTAAACTTCTATCCTTCTTAGATAGTAGTTTGCAAGAGTGAATTCGACATCTCTTGTCAAACCTCACCAATGACTTCCGTAGTCGAAACACGACTCAAGGTATCCCATTGATGGCATTTAGCACGAAGAATCAACAAGCTCTACAACACTTATAAACACTACACCGTGTCTAAGCATTTAACCAATTTATGTATTTACACAAGATTAGTCAAAAACGATCAACATTCATAGACTTCTCTCATTTGCTACAAGCAACAAACATGACAAAGAGTTCAACATTATCATATTCACCTAGAAATTATCAATCCATCAACACAATCAAAAGCTTTAAATCATACTCATGGATTCCTATCAAGAAAGGGGGGAAATCAACCCATTTCCCACAAACCCTAACAAGCAATTCATACAAGTATTTCATATACTCAAGCTTTCAATAACATTAATGATATCAACAAATACATTCAATGCTCCATAAATGCATAATAGTAAGAGTAATAAATAGGCTACAAATTGTTCTTAAGACATGAGCTTGGAAGCCTTAGTCAATTGATCCCAAGAGATAGATTAGCTACAAGAGTTCATGCTAATCAATGCTAAACAACTAATCATAAAACAAGAGAATTCAAAGATGAAAATGGAAAGAAAAAGGGTTTCAAACAGTACTGTAATTGCAGATGCAGAAGAATGAGAATGAGAGGAAAAATAGTGCTATTTATAGTATGAAGAAGATAAGGTGAAATTCTGGCCACCCGTGGGTTGCGACTCACGACGGTCTTGCAACAAGGCTATTGTGACTCGTGACGGTCTCGCGACGAGGCTATCGTGACTCGTGACGGGTGCCAAAATTTTACATTGTGTCTTTTTCTTCTTCTTGTGGTATATAATCATCTTCATAGCAATTCCCCTCAATTTTCAAGTCTTCAATGACTACAAAAATGGTCTTCAATGTCCTCCGGTCTTCATGTCTTTGAAGCAGGTCTTCAAAAGTCTTCAAAAGTGTGATCTTCAATGGCCTCCGGTCTTCATTTCCTCCGTGTTTTTCCCTTGTCACACAAAATACACTTAGAAGAGGTAAAAGTGCGTAAAGTTTCTCTTACTCCTCCTAAGAGAATTTCAAGGTAAAACACAAGCTCTCGATAATAAAAGAGCACAAAAGTGACCCAAAATAGTAATAAATTATGCATATAAAATGGACACATCAGCCGTCGGCTGGTGCTTCATTTTGAACTTCTGAATTATACACCTCGTGTCATTTAGCGTGGGTAGTTGGCTATTCTTTTCTTTTTTGGAGTTGAAACGACATGGTATGTGTCAATACTTAGCCTCACAAAGAATTGAAGCGTCACATGACATTTTGCACTAAATGGTTCGTGCTAAGTGGCTATAGCATAGATGAAACGGCTCATGCCGACCGAAATGGCTCTTGATGGCATAACGGTCCATACTAATGCCTCCTAGCATGACCCTTGCTGATGACACGACCCATTTTGGAGGTCTTGGCACGAGGCCAACCAGTCATTCTCCTTTCAAAATTTGTTTGCACTGCTACAGATGAATCACTATTATGTTTTGAGAGTTATTGTAGTCGATTTTATAGTGTTCGAGAAGAAAAATCCAATGGTACCCCTATAGATACTGATTCTTCTTGGTACCTTCCCAAAAACTCTGTACAACTCTCAGATCTCAATTCCTCCGCTTCTTTGTCTTCTTTCTTTGACCCTTGTATCTTCTACCACATTTTAGCTCATGGCCTTTAGTTTTCTACCATCCTTTTCGATGGATTTCTAATATCTACTACCACTCATATGGGTGTCCTTCTACAAATGATGACAAAATACTCATGAGCAACCTACTAGTAAGATCACAAAGGAAGATCCAGGTGCCCGTGAATAGTATGTATCCATTAGTTCCAAATAAGTCTACAGAACTCAGGATTTAGATAAGAAAACCAACAATGGTCATCTAAAACCATTATCGTCTAAACCTAACTAAAACTATCAAAACTATCAATCAACCAAACAAAACCTAATAACAAATGTGCCGAATGCATTAGTTATTGCATGCATAAGGGTGCATATAATCGCGTTCCGTAGGGATTTGCATGACCGCGCCACTCGAAAGTCTAGGAAACCCCATCCAGCCAGCGGGCCATGCATTTTAGCATGCATCATACCATATATGTTGTGTGCTATTACAAATCCCCGTGCCACTGCTCTTGCCTAGGGTTTCTCTAGTGTTAGCCCTCTTTAAGGCCTATTTCTGATCTACTATATAAAGAGCCTATGTCTACTAGGGTTTATCAGTTGGAAAGAGAAACAACATTAGCTGTAATTTCTATTCTCCTAGTTTTTGAGAGTAGGTAGAGAGAAAAAGAGAATAACCATTCTCTTTTCTTTTTATCTTCCTAGTTTTACCCAAGGGCATTGAATCCAATGGAAAGATTGGTTCAATGCTTAGGGAGTAGTTTATTTGAGTAGGGATCTAATTTATATTATGATTTTGTAAAGACTTTATGAGATTCTATGTCTCCTTATCCTTTTACGTTTATGAATATCATGTTTGCTTTAATCTTTACGTTTTGTTAATTGCATGTTAGATATCCTATGATACACCATAGTTATATGTTTTATGTATGATGCTAGGCTTATTTGTCCCCTTGGGAGTGTCCACTAGGGTAATTGGGGATTTGTGAGTCCTCGACCATGTGAGTGTATGCATGTAGGTTGTAAGCACCATTCTGATGAATTGATGCTAATTAACTGGAAGATTGTTCCCCAACAGGTGAGTGCATGATATTTTGTAGCAACTGGGTTGTAGTAAAATTACTACATCATTTCAACCCTAGAGTCACCATGATATGCCAATCCCTTTGCCTCTATAAGGCTAGGGAAAAGTGTTCATAGTGGAGGACCTGGATGTAATACATTATGGGATAGAGGAATGCATAATGGTTAGACTGTTTAATGCACTTTGTTAATTACAGAGGTGGTGTTGATAGAATAAGACGTGGGCACCTTTGTTTGACAAACATTATGAAGTGTTGAATATCAACCACACTATGTGACATAAACATTGGGATAGGTTTATACATCTTGTACTTGATAATATCTAGGATTAAAATCATATACCGGCTATGTTATGTAGATATGCCCAAGTCCTAGCTTACTAGTCGGTAGAGTTGTTATTGTTTTTTTTATTTTGTAGCTTGAGTTAATTATTGTGTCTAGCTTTTTCGATAGTTATTCCGGTTACTTCTAATCTGTTTGCGTGTGTTTTCTTTTGGGACTGGTAGTGTCTAGTTTCTAGTTTATGGTGTATACATGTACCACGAACCTAGGAACTTTACACGATCTACCATAAAATGAAGGTGGTCGGAGAAGGAGGAGAACTAGAAGAGAGGTTCCACAAGGACCAAATTTTTTGTAGAAGAGTTTGGTGAGATGACGGAAGATAATCGGATGCTTATGGAGTTAATGGATTCAATTTGGAGAGTTAACCCCTTTACATAGTCTTCCCGCCTTTGCCACCTAATGTCACTTGTGAGCTAAAAAGCGGCATGATCCAATGCTTGCTCACTTTCCACAGGATGGCTGGAGAGGACCCAAACAAGTACCTTTTAGAGTGGCATGATCCAGTGCTTACCCACTTTCAACGCGGTTGCTTCCATGAAGAAAGAGTTCATGAAAGGAAGAATGCAATAAGTGAAGGTGTGTGGTATTTGAAATATTGATCACTCGACCAACACATGTCCACAAGTCATGGAAAACTTTGAAGAGATGAATGCCTTAGACTTCAATGGTGGGAATAAGTAGTTTGATAGGGGGCAACAATAAGGGTTCCGAGGGAACCAAGGTGGAGATAGACAAGACCCTTATGAAAACTCCTTCAATCCCCGATCGCAATCACCTAAAGTTTTGGTGGCACGATGACAACAAAGGATACAATTGAGATTGACAACCTCAGCTCTTCTTGAGGGGATAAGGGCCTTCCAACACCAATGCTCAATTCTACAAGTAAGACTGGGAGGAGATTCTTGAGGTAATCACACAATTGGAAAAGAAGAGTGATGTGTTCATGGAGTGAATGTGAATGGAGATTGAGGAACTCGGCAAAAAAGCCATTTCAAGTATTAAGAACCATGGAGTGCAAGTTGGTTAACTTGAAACCTTGGTGAACTGGCTTGAGGTTAGAGATTCTGGCAAGCTACCTTCTCAACCCAAGGTGAATCCACACAATGTGAGTTCCTCGAAATTGAGAAGCGGGAAGGAGGTTGTGCAAGAGGACAGCAAAATTATGGAAAGCAACAAAACCAGTTTTAAAGAAGAAGAGATAGTAGTTGACAAGGAGCCCTCAAAGAAGTTCCCCACCATCGAGGCAAGGGTTAACCCTTCGTCGCCGTTTCCTAGTGCTTTACGGAGAAGGCTAACGTTGGCAACCAACGAAGATCAAATTTGCCAAGTCTTCAAAAAGGTTGAGCTTAGCATTCCAATTCTTAATGTCATTGAACAAGTTCCCTCATATGCCAAGTTCTTGAAAAATGCTTACACTAAAAGAAGGAACAAACCAACTAGAAAAGTAGGTCAATTAAAAATAAGGGGAGTAGCCACTTTAGCTCATAAGAACATACCTAAAAAGTGTGATGACCTCGGAATGTTTTCAATCCCTATTTCCCTAGGAGGTAAGTTGGTGAAGAATGCTATGATTGACTTAGGTGCCTCTATTAATGCTATCCCATTTAGCCTATATAAGAATCTTGACATAGGTGAGCTTAGGGACACTAGGGTTATTGTCCAACTAGTCGACCATAACCAGGCTAGCCCTAGATGTATAGTTAAGGATGTTACTGTTATGGTATGCAATGTAGTGTTCCCAGAGGACTTCTGTATCCTTGATGTTGTGTATGATGGAGGTACACCCCCAGTTTTGTTGGGGAAAACGTTCTTAAAAACATCAATCCAATCACGTGTCAGGAATAGTCAATGTTGCAAACAAGGTTTGGGGGGGGAGGTTATCGATCAACTACAAGCACACATGAATAATATTGTAAACTATATAAATCTAGCACTTGGTTATATTAGCATTACATAACTGGTAGAGTATTTGGATCCTAGATTCAATCAAATACAAGGCGCATAAACCTATGTTAATACCTATGTCACATAGTGTGGTCGATAGTCAATGCTTCCCCTTGTCTGTCACTCAAAAGCGCTCTCATTTTCTTCTATCGACACTACCTCCGTAATTAGGAAAGTGCATCAATGGCTCCATCGTTGTGCGGATCTACTATTCCCCGTGAAGAATTACATCCCGAGCACTCAACTATGAATGCTTCTCCCTAGGCCTATTGAGGCAAATAGGTTGGAACCTTATGGTGACTCTAAGGTTGCAACAACATAGGTAGAATAATGCCAACCATAGTTGCTATTACATATCTTGTCCTCCTATCGGGCTACTATTCCAATTCATACTGGCATATAGTCATCAGAGTGGTGCTCATGACCCACGTGCATACACCTACATGGTCGCAGACTTCTCATTCCTCCTATTACCATAGCGACACTCCTAAGGGGACAACAATAGCGCACCATACATTAAAGTAGACTAAAGCGTATCATACATTTAACAAGAATGTAAAGCACAAGTCAATATAATATTCATAAGCATTAAAGGATAGGGAGATCTTAGAATCTTAAAAAATAACTACCAAATCATTAATACAAATTTAAAACCCCAAGCTAATGAACTGCTCCCTAAGCATTGAACCCAATCTTTCCATTGGATTCAATGCCCTTAGGCAAAACAAGAAAAATTAAACTAAGAGAGAAGGGGCATCCCCGTTCTCTCTCTACCTATTCTTAGGAAAACTAGGAGAATGACAATAAAACAAATCAAACTTCACTAGAAGAAAAATAACCTATTACTTTGCCCCTTTTACCTTGGTTTTTTGGCTTAGGTCAAATAACCATGGTAAAAAGTCTTTTACCTCGGTTATTTTTTTTTCTGAAGTACATAATATTATTTACCTTGGTAAAAAAATAAGATAAATAATAGGTTTTTAACCACGATACTATGATAACCGTGGTAAATATTTTTGAAATTTGAAGTAAAAATTATAACCGAGGTAGGTGTAACATCGAAAACATGGGTACGACCTAGTAGTAATAGTTAGCCATGAGATGAACAACTTCACACCAGTAATCGATTTGATTGAATTCCTCTTGACGTTAGGTAGTGACTTCGCATTTTCCCCCATGCACAGTCACTCATGCCTGTTAGTCCAAACTAGTGCCTAAATACACTTAAATCAATTAATTCATGTGATGTCGCATGTTAGTCAGTAACATGTCGGTAAACTCGACATCATGTGTGCAAATGAAGTGCGATGTCGCACTGCTCTATTATACCTAATAAATCAACAATAGTTAACCAATACAGTCAAACCTCGGAATATACCATCTCAAGGTCCATTCCAAGTTCACAACAGCCAGAATCAAATTTCATCAAGTTAAATTGGTAATTCTAAAGCTAGGTACGTAATCTAAAACACATAATGCTATCATATAATCTAGAAAATATCGCATCAAATTACAAATTAAACAATAGACAAAACATCCCAATAAAATTCAAAAAAACAATATTCATCATGTGCGACAAACTTACATACATGGAAATAAATGAGCTGGTGACACGGGTGGGATAAAATCTCCTGCCGACGAACTATTTCCATTGTCTTGAGAATTAGCCCCCGAATCTTCAGTGGAAGACTTGGAATTCCATGTTCTAGACCCACCTTCATCATCTGTGGTTTTTAGCCCTTACTCATTATCCTTAGGCCCTTCATCCCCAAGTGCATTGATTGCGTCGACAATCATATACTTTAGCCCAACCAATTCTTCCATAAGCTTATGCACGTTGCAGTCCATGTGCTGCGTTAAGGCCTTGGTCTCGGCCACGTCCTTCAGGAGGATGCCCCAGGCACTACGTTTATGTCACGTGGGAAAAAAATTAGTTAACTTAAATTTAAATTATAAAAATTTGAAACTACCATAAAACTTAAAAACATTCATACCTAATCATGGGTCAAGAGTAATGGTGGGGGATGAATCCCCTGCTATGGAAGCCGATGGAGTTGCCTTGGGCCCGGGTGTGGGAGGCACATCCATATTTGCCTTGGAGATGTTGTGATCAATCCACGCCCCGCCTCCCAATGCCACTGCTTCTACCCAAAGTAGTTAGCATCGTAATACGTAAGCTAGATCTTCACTTTTGATTTGATGGGAACCTTCTTCTTCTCCAAAATGGAGGTGATGACGTTGCCGTACGGGAGTGTCTGACTCTTCGAGGTAAGGGCCACTTGGTGCATCTCCTTGATGATGGTGTACCCTAGGTTGACTACTTTCTTCTCTAGAAGGTGGTAGTACATGACAACCCCATTAATCATGCACTTCGTAGGATGTCCGGCCGGGATCAGTACTCGTGCAATTATATTGAACATCATTCTCTCCTTAAGATCGAGGATGTTGTTGTATTCTCCAATCTGGCTGGTTAATCGTGGCTCACCCAATGTACCTACAAAAGGGGTCCCAAAAGTGGTTATGGGGAAACAGCTCCGACGCTCAAGTTAGTAATCCCCTTTTCTCGAATCAAGTTGCTTTAGTTTTGTTCTACTTACCTAGATTCGTACCCACCTTCTTTCTTTTATAGTACATTATGGATATGGCTCTATTCCATCTAGAATGGCCATCATATGTCTAATCGTGGGGCCAAGAAATGCAGTTCATGGTTGGCGGTTGATCCAAGTCCCCACTATTTTTGGTTCGTGGGTTGACTCCACTTGCTCTGCATTTGTCTGGCCCAAATTGCTTCACTAGTTTGCTTTAGGCCCGCTCGTGGTTTTAGGCTTCCTACTTAGTTAGGCTAGGTGTGCACCATAAGCCCCTCAGCCATGAAGACTAAGTGGCATGGAGCTTTTTCCTTGAAGTGATTGAATGAGAACTGAAGTTGTATCTCAATGGCCTAGTTGGCATTTAGTTTTACCTTCATGGAAACTGTGAAGTGTTAATAGCTTCGTGGCCAATAAAATTCCTTCATTACCAACCCTTCAACTTTCAAATTTCAAATTTCAAATTTCAAATTTCAAATTTCAAATTTCAAATTTCAAATTTCAAATTTCAAATTTCAAATTCTTATCTTTATCGTTGAGAATGTTAGCAAAGATTATGCTTGGAAGAACTGCGATTCTATCCGTCTTTTTTGCTGTTCATTTTTGGATTATACTTCTGTTTGTTATTACTGTATATTTTAAATGTGGGATTTCAATCGAGTGGCTTTATTTAGTGCACTGTCTATTCATCTTCCGCCACCTCCTCAATACATGTAAAAGGAAATTCAATTTAGTGTCAGAATTTCATCATTGTGCTTTTGAACTTTTTCGTCTTCCTTAATTTTGCTGTTTCCTTTCCTTGTATTTAAATACTGAAACTCTCTCTTTGTTTCAGTTTTATCACCTCAGTTTTCCCAAAATCTTCATTTTTTCTGGCCAAATCCAGGTTTTTTCTGTGCATCACCTTTCGTCGTCTTTTTGAAGAGTAAGGTTTATTTTCCATTGCAATCTATTTGCTTTATGCTCTCAATTTGACAACATATATCTTTACTTCGTCGTTTTGGAAATATACTGGTTGTTCTATTTTTGTATATTATTTTGGTCATCTTCTCTAGCATACCTTCTTTTAAGCATTGCTCTAATAGACTTTAATCTGTTGTTGTCTCCCTAATAAACTCTGTTATCAAGTCCCCCATAGAAGAAGCTCATTTCGGTGGAGATTCCGGTCAAGTCATCGGCTCCTCTACCATATGGAGTATGCTAACTTGAAAGTATTTAGACGAATTAGAAAGCTACTTTCCGTTCTTATCCCCTTTTAAACTTCGTGTTCCCACGAACCGTGAATGTGTTTGCACTCCACCATTTGGCTATATATCATGCTACTTAGCCTATTTGAGATTTGGCCTTTATTTTTCTCTCCCTCAACACGTGGTTGATGTTCTCTGTTTGTATAAGATCGCGTTGTCCCGATTTCACCCCAAGGGCATTGCCAACATAATGGGATTTCTTCAGGTGTGCGAGAAAGTGAATGTTCCTTTCACTCTTGAGTTGTTTCTCCGCTTTTGTCATCTTCGAAAAGTGAAAAACACAAAAGATAAATTTAAATTTATTCCCGTGATTGCTGGGGTTGAGCTTGTGAGAGGTTTCTTTAGTAATGTTGGTCTGTGGCGTACCAAATATTTTTTCATAAAATTAAAACAAAATCCCAAAGTTGTTGTGACCTCTTGGAAGTAAAAGGTTCCCAAGTTTAAGCTTCATGGTCCGAATGTTTGTTATACAAAAGAGACAGAGATCGTGGTCACGTTTCTTGCTAATACACAACATCTCCGCCATGCTGACTCTGAAGCTAAAAGTGTTTTGATTGTTTTAGTTTTGATGTGTTTGATCTGCAATCTTCCTTATTTTGAGGAACTATTTTTTTGTCTATTCGATATGTGTTTGTTTGATCTATAATGTTCATTTTGTTTTAGATATAGACCTAGCTAAAGGTGAAGTTAATAGATTGCTCTTTGATGACGGCGATGAAGATGTGGCTAAAGCTACTATTCAGCCTGATATTGCTGCTGGGGTTAACACCCTCAAACAAGATATTAATAAGATAGACCCTGGTGATAAGGGTAAGAATACTAAGATAGGGGGGGGGACAAGTGGTTGTTTCCCCATCGCTCTGGCAAAGGAGAAAGAGCAGAAGAGGGATAGGGGAAGTGGGTCCGCAGGACACACACTTCCTCCCGTTAAATAGGGGCATGTGAACCCTTCTAGTTTGCAAAATTTGGTGCAAACTGAGAATCTGTTGGCGGAGGGGATGATATCCAATATCCTTTCCCACCTCTCTTTACCCGATACACTAGCTGCGGTAAGTCTGCAGCTAAACTTTAGTGATTTTTTTATATCCTAATCTTCTTGTTTGTAAAATAATGATTAACTTCATCCTGTGTTTTATGTCTTATAAGGTTGGTGAAAGCCTTCAATTCGTGAGTGCGTGGCTTTCCATATTTCCACCTGTTGATGAGATATTGGCAGAAAAGTATGAGGCACTGGAAGGTAAAGGTACAACTCTAGAGAGTTCGCTTAAAGCTGCTGAGGAAAGAGCATACATTGCTAAGGGAAATGTGAGCATTGCTGAGGAGCGTGGCAGGCTCGCAGAGATGGAGGCGACTCGGCTTCATGTTGAGTTAAAGGAGATGCGTACCAATGGACCTGCTTCTCCTTAATATCCTTAAATTCTAGTCGATCGACTCTGCAAGACCAAGTCATTCTATAAATTCTTTGAGGATGTTTGAAGCAATGCTCACACTTTCGGTTACTGCAAAGCTGTGAAAAATCAACGTGAGTGGAACCCCACTTGCTCGCTGAAGAGTTTGCCTTCTATGAAGAAGTGTGTTGATACCCCATCGAAGAAGAAGGCAAGGCTGAACAAAACTTTTCTTGAAAAGATTGTTGATTGGGACATCCCTATGATTTGCTCTCGCATCTTGCCAGCCTTCCTTGTCTTTCCTCTGTGGCTGAGATAAAGCAGTGCGAGGTGGATTACCTGGACGATCTTCCGTTTAGACCTAGAACTGAGATTCCAACTCATAATCCTGATGCCAGTGTGGCTAGTGAGGTTAATGCTAGCATTGAAACTCCTGCTCAGTAGCCAAGCGAGGGCGATCTCACTCAGCAACCAAGCCAGGAAGCGGTTGCTATCATTGTCCAGGCTTCGGCAACCTCTGAATTTAGTTGATCTCTAGTGTATTGGATTTTTTGGATTATCAATTGTAAACTTAAGACTATATTTTGATGTATGTCTGTACTATTTATGCAACTTCTATTATGAATATTGATTTCTACTTCCTGTTTTACATTTTCTCATTGCTCTTACTTGTGTGCAAGGTTTCAATGTTTTGGTTGATAAAAAATATTTGAAAAGACTTGAATTTATGGGATGTAGTGATTCTTTTTCCGAGCCTTTTAGCTTGCTTCATGCCACTCGATCTTTCACCAAAGAGTGTGAGGAGGTTGTTTCTTCTGATAGCTCTTCGTACATAGACTCGCTTCCCTTATGCATTGGGTGGCAACTTCGCATTTCGGCTACCTCTCCCTCTTTGTTTACGAGTTGTCCTTGCAGTCCTGATGGGTATAATTTTTAATCACTTGGAAAGGACATCGTCTACGGTTTAGTTGATCTTGCATCCGCTGGCAAGTATATACGATCGCTTAACCTCCCTGTACGCATTGAAGAGTTGGAGTTTATCTGCTTCATTACGCGTGCGTTAACCGATGCATTTGGCATACTTTTTAGTTAGATTTATTTGGTGGATTTCTAGTATTAGTTGAGTTTGCATGACAAGGGGTTTAGACGGCCATGTTTGGTTTTCTTGTCGAAATACCATGTTTTATAGACTTAATTGGTACTAATGGACATCTTGTATCCACGGGCTCCTTGATCTTCCTTGTGATCATCCTTAGTCTATCGACCATGGGTACTTTTTGCTTACATTCTATCTGAAGGCTGTTAGTAAGGGCGGTAGAAGATATTGAAGGCTGTTCGCAAGGACAGTAGTAGAGACGGAGTCCATTCACATTAGAATGGTAGTAGACGAAGGCCATGATTATCAATGCATGATAGTAGGTGTTTGAAGCCAAATATAGGTGGCAATGGAGTTCAAAGCGGCCAATGAAGAAATGGGGAATCGTGGTCCGATGATTTGTGCTTAAGTCTGAGAATGGTCCAATAAGAATTATCCTTCAAGGCTGGTTCCATTGGATTTATTTTCTCGAGTACTAAAACTCTCAAATTGGACTAACGGCTCACTTGTAGCAAGGAAACTAGTTCAGCCGGCCAAGGCACCAACGCGTCGGTACAGGCCGTGCATGTTTTGGCACCAATATCCCGTGCCAAAGGAGGTGCCCTGTACTAAGAAGAACAGACCGATGCTATGTAGTGGCCTGTTCCAGAGGCCACAGGCCGCCAGGACAAATTGAAGAACCCCCCCACACAGCTAAGTATGGGTGCGAGGCATCCTATTTTTGGCATCCCGCACCGTTCCAAGATCAATATACCAAGACCAGCTGGTAGGGTGTGGGAAATCACATAGCCTGTGCCAAAGTTCTTAAGAAAGCAGCCTTCCTGACCACACCCAGCGTCAATGACCACGAGTGCGTATTAGAACTTCAATTTTAAGCACCCTGATAGTGCCCCTCAGAAGACAATGCAGTCCGCACCAAGAGTTAGATGTGGCTCATGCAAAGACTTACATCTCGCACAACATAAAGATTCATGCCATGCCCCAGATCCAGCACTCCGCAAACATGAAGGGACACCACCTGTGTTAGTCCTCGTGCCCTGCGCCAAGGAAATGCTATGGGCTGCATCACATAGCCTGTGCTGGGCGGTGGCTAAGCTAGGGTTTACCCTATTTTAACCTATTTTGGGCCTGTTTTTAGGCCCAATCTTCTAGTACTATAAATAGAACCTTTTTCTACTAGGTTTTAATACAATACATTAGATATACTAGATTTCAAGAGTAGTTTGAAGACCCTTTCCTTAGTAGAAACTTCATCCTTTTATTTTATCTATTTTTCTTTGATCCTAAGATATGAAATTCAAATAATTATTTGAATTTCATGTCAAGGGAGTAGTTTCTATAGCTTGGGGATAAATTTTAGTGACTTGGTCTAATCTACATGCTTTTTGAGATTCTTTAGTTCATTCTAATTTTGTGTTCATGATATTACTGTGATTTTCTCTTGAGTTTAAATGAATGAATAGTAAACCACATATAAGCACACACTTTAAGCTATATTCATGTATGGTGCAAATATCGATGTCTCCTTGGGAAGAGAAACCTGGTTGTTAGAATGGGTAGAGAAGAACGCGTTTGCGGGGGTATGTGCATGAGGGATTTGAGTATGCTCTGATCTACTTACCATCGCACCAGTCTTAGCTGACTTCATAAAGTTTTCCGAGAGGTTACGAGTAGAGATAGCTAAAAAGTAGCAAGCCAGGGTTAAAAGAAACTCTAGTATTAAAGATAAGGTGCCTACGACCCTTTGGACTAATTGATAGGACCCAAGGGAAGTATTGTATTCATGGTGAAAGCCCGGGGCGTAATTGCACATGGGAGAAATAGACTGGAAGGTCGTCGCCGTACCTTTCAAAGTTAATATTTATAAGCCCTAATGCTTCATATCTACAATTAAGTAGATAATGGCAAGTTGGGTTGTCCACGAGAAGAGGAATCTTTCCAAGTGTTTAAACATATATAGGAGAAAACATACTAGATATAAGCATATATAGTTACATATAAAAGCATGTAAAATGGGGGGGGGGGGGTTGGTTGGTTTTTGGTCCTAAATTATCAAATTGAAAGACAACAATTAGCAAGGCAAGAGAAGTATGCTAATCATGCAAAAACAACTAAATAGATGATTAAAACAACAATTAACGGAGCCTTGGGGGCAATTGACTTCCACTTCTAAACTTCCTATAGCTCATTGATTCATTCATTCATTCAATTACATTTATTGTCTATGGGTAATGCTATCACTTGTCATTCGAAGATCAATATTCATTCCTTCTTAATAGTAGTTTACAAAGACAAGCAATGACCATTTGCAAACCCCATTGATGATCACCCTAGGCAAACAACACCATAGAGGTATTTCATCAATGGCATTTCACCAAAAGGACCATAGGTTTGATAACAACAAGCCTTCTACCAAAGACATAAGAATTTAACCACACAAAGCATTTATTAGGTTAAACCTAGAACAAACCACATTCAAGGTTTAACCTTTCTTTGCATCTATGGGATAGATATGAGAACAATCCACATTAACATACTCATATAGCAAGAATCACCACACATCCAAGATTTTGAATTTCATGTCAAATGAGCTAAGAAATTTGCAACTTTCCTAACACCCTAACACTTCAATCATACAAGCATTTCATATACTCAAACAACCCATGGTATAAATGAAGCAAAACACAACATTAATGGCATTATAAATGCTCTCCAATAAATGTTCATAAATGAGAAAACATAGAATCTTACTACATAAGTTTAGAAGCTTCAATCAATTCCTCCCAAGAACTAGTTTATCTAATACAAATCATACTATCCTTCATGGATGAATTCATACAAAAGCAAAGAGGAAGAAGATGAAAAAAAAATGGAGAACTAGGGTTCTTTGAGGGTGAAATTCTGCCAATAGGATGAGGATATGAAGTGGGTGGCCAAAAATTCATTTTATAGTACAAGAGGGAGGAAAAGAAAAGCAAAAAGCAAAAGTTTAGCAGGCTCCTGCCCGGGCGGGAATGGGCTCGCCCGGGCGGGCTGCCCATTTTCACCCTTGTGTTGCATTGCCTTCAAATCCTTGATTCATTTTTATCTTCAATCTTCAAAACTAGTCTTCAAATCTTCAAAGTCTTCAAAAGGTGATCTTCAATGGTCTTCGGTCTCAAGTCTCGATGTTCTTCCTTTTTCACACAAAATCCACTTAGAAAAAGGTAAAATAGCGTAAAGTCGTTCTTACCTCTCCTAAGAGAATTTCAAGGTAAAACACAAGCTCTTGATAACAAAAGAGCACAAAAGTGATCCAAAAATTACTAAAATATACACATAAAATGGACACATCATAGACCTACAACAACGGTTGGAACTTGTTGTACTCCCCTAATTATGATTGTGGCGTCAATGGAGAGTTGCGATAGCAACCACTGTGACAAGGATAGGGAAGTTTATGTTATCGATCACACCAAGATGTGGAGTTTGAAACCTTAACCACAACTCCAAAGCATGCCCCAAAGTCATAGATGATTTACAAGAGGTGAAGGAAATTAACTACAACAGCCGGGGGAGACCACAATTTGCAAGGGTGATGTGCCCATTTTATACAGTTATATTAGGACTTTTAGGATTCACTTTTGTACACTTTTGTGCTCTAAATGTGACATTTTGCCTTGCAGTTATCTAAGGAGGGTTAAAAGTGACTTTTACGCTTTTATTACTTTTCTAGAGAATTTTGTGTGACAAGGTAATTTGTTTGAAGACTTTGAAGACTTTGAAGACTTTGAAGACTTTGAAGAATACATTTGAAGAATACCTTTGAATATTTGAAGACTTGTAATTGAGCTTTTGAAGATTTGAAGAATTGAAGAAGTGAAGAGAAGAGGAAGATATGAAACTAAAAAGAGAAAGAAGAAATGGTGCTGGACATGGAGTCCTTCGCGAGGCCATCACGAGCACATCGTGACTCACGATGGACGAGGGGTCAGAAAACCTTCTAACCTTTTGCACTATAAATACTTACCTTATCCTCTCCTCTTCAACGGCTTTGGACACCATCTTCTTCCTGCATTTTTGTGGGTTCAAACCCTAGTTTTTCTTTCTTTCTTTTCTTAGTTTTTGTAGGTTAATTGTGTCTTTGAATTGTCTAACTTAGTTTTATCTTGGCAGCAATGGATTGAAGCTTCCATTTCTATGTAGTAAGAAACACACACACACACACACACACACATATATATATATATAGTGCTTTTGCTATTGTGCATTTATTGAGCTTTGAATGTGAATTGTTAATGGCATTGATATTGTTGGAAGATTGAGTATATGAATTTCTTGTATGATTACTTGTTAGGGTTGGGAGAAAGTAGCTAATTCTCCCCTCTTTTAATGTGGAATCCAAGAGCATGAGTTAGAGCTTCTTAATGATGTTGATGTATTATTGCTAGATGAATGTAATGATGATGAATTCATTTTCATGTTTGTTTTAGGTAGCAAATGAGAGAAGTCAATGAACGTCGATTGCTCTAAGCTAATCTTGTGTAAATGCATGATTAGTGGAAGTAGTGAATAGATTTTTTCATTCGTTCTTGAAGCCTTTGTTATTTAGCATTCATGTGTTCTTAATGCTATGTTTCACTTCATTTATGCCATGTTCTGTTTGAGAATAGGAAGTGTTTGTAGGATTGAAGTGTTAGGGTGTTAAGAAAGTGACGAATTCCTTAGCTCCTTTGCATGAAAATCGAGGAACGTGAACTTAGAACTTCTTGTGCATAATGTGTTGTAATCATTGCTAGATAAGTATGTTAATGTGGATTGTTCTCATATTTATCCTACAGATGCAATGATAGGTTGAACCTTGAATGTGGTTTGTTCTAGGTTTATCCTATTGAATGCTATGTTTGGTTAAATGGCTATGTCTTTGGTAGAAGGCTTGTCATTTTCAAATCTATGGTCCTTCGTATATAATTCCATTGATGAAATACCCCTATGATCATTGTTTGTCTAGGCTAATCATCAATGAGGTTTGTAAATGGTCGTTGTTTGTCTTTGCAAATTACTCTTAAGAAGGAATGAATGTTGATATTCCATTGGCATTCCCCATGGGTAACAATTGTGATAGGATGAGTGAATGGTTCAATGATCTACATTAGGTTTGGAAGTGGATATCGATTGCCCCCAAGGCTTTATCTTTTGTAGTTTTAAAACCCCTTTTCTTAGTTTTGTTTGATGACTTAGTATAGTTGCTTGATTTTCTAGTTGTTTTGTCTTTTAAGTTTCATAACTTAGGACCACCAAACAACCCCCCCATTTACATGCTTTTATATGTATGTATATATATCTACTCCTAGCCTAATAGCAACCTTTTGTGCTTAAACGCTTGAGAAAATCCCCCTTCTTCGTGGACGACCCCGACTTGCTGCTATCTACTTAGTTGTATAGAGTAAGCATTTAGGGCTTATAAATATTAACTTTGAGAGGTACGGCGACGGCCTCCCAAATTTTGGCACCGTTGCCGGGGAGGAGGCATTTATTTTTTAGTGTTTAGGTGTATTTGATTGCATATTTGCTAGTTGTTTTTATTTTCCACTCCTTGGTGGTTGTTTTTGTTCGGAGTAGGTATTTCTTGAGTACTTGGTAAATTTTTATCGAAAATCCTTGCAATATGATTTTGGACTTTTGAAAAATATTTTTTTTAAAATAAAAAAATAAAAATGGAGCATCTCACCTTGAGGGAACTCATGATGAGAAGAGAGGCCCTACAAGCAAGGTTTTGTAGGATGTGTCATTCTGGCCATCCTACCGAGTCTTGCTCTTTGTTGTGGGAAGAGCACTATGAAGGGGGAAAGAACCCTTGGTTTCCAAATGGAAGCGAGGAGTATATTAGAAGCGTTAGCTCGAATGGAAGCTCATGATTCCAAAAATACACCATCCCAAATCGAACTCGAGGATTCGGTGAGTGAGGTCACCATGGGAAATGATCTTGAGTTCGAAGGGGATGAGGAGTTGGTTATTGAGGATGATAAAAAGGATGAAGGGGTGATTGTGCTACATTCATTAGCATCGTCACCCCTACCCCTACCTATTGAACCAACTCCACCATTTTCGGAAGTTTTGAGGGAGATAAGAGAGGAGCCAAAAGACTATCCCAAGCCTCCTAACCACCGAACTCCCTTTAAACCATCTCCACCTCAATAAGACTTTCCTCTTGAAATTTTTGTACCCCCACCTCTCTACTTTTGGATACTTATGGTGAAGGGGTTCAAGCCTTCACCATATGGATAACATTAGGGTCGTGACAACAACCTCAAATAGAAGGAGCTTTTTCGTGCTGACGACGTAAATATCCTCGGCCTTTTACTTTGGTTTTTGTTGTTTAGTTTTTGTTATTTGTCTTGTTCTTTTTACGGTGTGTTTTTCTACGATTTCATAGCAAAGTAAAGTGCATTGCATTGGAGGAAATGAAGGAATAAAATCCATGAGGAAGGGAAGATATCTTAGAATGTTGGTGAGAAAAGATAGAATTCTTTCTAAGTGCCGGGAGGGCATGTGATCGCGAGTCGCGACTACCCCGCAATGACCTCGTGAGTTGCAATGTGATCAGAAGCTTTATGTAAAAAAAAAGCCCACAACTTCCACTTTCTGTGAGTCGTGATGAGGCATCGTGATTCGCGACCAACAGGTCCTCGAGACAGCATCCACTCGAGACCTCGAGTCGAGAGGAACCCAAAAAGCATCAGTCCTCGAGGCCACAAGCCCTTGAGTCGAGCTGAGCTCAACAGTGTAATCCCTCGAAGACCTTGGGTCCTTGAGGCCAAAAGCCTTTGACTCGAGTAGAAGCCCTCAAGGCCAGTGAAGCCCTCAAAGACCTTGGGTCCTCGAGGCAAAAAGCCTTCGATTCGAGTAGAAGCCCTCGATGCCAGTAGAGCCCTCGAAACCTCGGGTCCTCGATGCTGCAAGCCCTCGAGTCGATCTGAGCCCAACAGTGCAAGCCCTCGAGACCTCAGGTTCTCGTAGCCAGTTCTCGAGACATCATCCCCTTGAGACCTCGAGGCAGCAAGCTCTTAACTTGAGCAGAACATAAAAGTCCATCAGTCCTCAAGACCTTAGGTTCTCAAGACCAGCCTTTGATACATCATCCTCTCGAGACCTCGAGGCAGCAAGCCTCAACTTGAGCTGAACTTGAATGTCCATCACCATCTCGAGGCCAGCCCCCAAAACATCATCCCCTTGAGACCTCGAGGCAGCCAGTCTCGACTCGAGCTGAACCTGAATGTCCATCACCCTCTCGAGGCCAGATCTCGAGAACAGCCCTCGAGACATCATCCCTTAAGATCTCGAGGCAGCAAGCCTTCGATTTGAGCATAATATAAAAGTCCATTGCTCTCTCGAGATCAGATATTGAGACCAGCCCTCAAGACATCATCCCCTCAAAACCTCAAGGCCGCAAAGTCTTTAGCTCGAGCCGAACCTGAAATACCATCATTCCCTGAGACCATCATTCCTCAAGTCGAACCAAAGCCCTCGATGTATCAGCCCCTCGAGACATCAGGTTCTCGAGGACAACCACTCAATTCGAGCAGAAGCCCTCGAGACCTCAGGTAATCGAGACCACAAGCACTCAATTTGAGCAAAAGCACTCGAGACCTCAGGTGCTCGAGGCCACAAGCACTCGATTTGAGCAGAAGCCCATGGGACCTCAGGTTTTTGAGGCCACAAGCACTCGATTCAAGCAAAAGTCCTTGAGACCTCGGGTCCTCGAGGCTACAATCCAACTCGTGCTGAAACCCCTAAGACCTCGGGTCCTTGAGGCTGTATTTCCTCGACCTGAGCTAAAGTCCTTGTGACCTCGGGTCCTCGAGGCCACAAGCACTCGATTTGAGAAGAACCTAGAAGTGCATCATACCCTCGAATCCTCAGGTCCTCGAGGCCAAAATCCATCGACTCGAGATGATGCATCGCGAGTCGCGACCAGTGCTGTCGCGAGTTGCGATGAGAAATCAAAATTTTCAACTGAGCTTAAACACTGCATAATCATTCCTTCTTCGCCAAATACTCACAAGAACTACCACATATCCACTAATTCCTCCACCATCTCACATATATTGACATATGAAAATTCTTGTATTTTTATAGTATCTTTGTTGATTGTAGTATACCGACTACATCATCGAGTCTTTAATCACTATATTCTATAATGATTTTTGGTTATGTGTTGACATATGTTAGATATTTTTATTGGGAAATCTTATAGTGGTGATTTCATGATGGATTGGTTGTTCATTGATAATACTATGGTTATTAACTCTTGATGCTAAACCTAGTATTACAAATCCTTATGTACTTGTGAGTTTGATGTATTCTTTGTGGTGTTAGTCTTGATCAAACGGTGCCAAGGAGACAACATTTTGATCGAGGGGTGAGTTCTTCGATGGTACTTTTGCTCCCCCTTCCGGCTCTGAAACTGATTTCTGGACCGATTCTATACAAGTACATCAGATTGCGCCATATTACTGGTGACTATGCAGAGAAACGGGTGTCACTCTACCTCTTACCTTGAGTTTTATTATTCTTGCCTTACATGTTACATTGAGGGCAATGTAATGTTTTAAGTGCGGGGAGGGGTTAGAGAACTCACATGCATGCTAGCTTCATTTGGAATGATTTTTGCTACTTTTGATTGGAAAACCATGAGAAAAATAAAAAAAATTGAAAAATTTTAGAAAATGAAAAAAGAAAAAAGAATAGAAAGAAAAGAAAACCCGCTAAGTTGAAAACCCGAGAGGGCGACCTAGGAAAAAATGAGAGGCAAAAATGTGTGGAAAAAGGTGAGGTGTGAGCCAAAGAAACATGATGTGTGACTAGGATGAAAACCCGAAAGGGCTCCAAGGAAAAATGAGAGAAAGAGAGAAAGAGAAAAAGAAAAAGAAAAAGCTATGATTTCACTCATTTGCCAGCGTTGGAGTCATAAGGTTGCGGTTGTCATATGGATAGATCGGGTAGCTCGACATCTTTTGACCTCTTGGGATTGGGTAACTTAGTGGGTTGAAAAATGAAGTATGGGTATGAAATTCTTGATTATTTTATACTTCGTTTTGGTTGATATATTGGCATTGGGTGAAGTATGTGTTTAAAACTCCTCTATGGTTTTCACTTCATCTTGTGTCATTGGATTTTGGTTGATATATTGGTATGAAGTGAGGTATGCGCTTGAACCTCCTATATGGTTTTAACTTCATTTTGTGTCATTGGACTTTGGGATTATCAATTCGGGTCTTTGAAACATTTTTATGGGTAGTGAATTGATAAGTGGTAGGTTTGGTTGGATTTAGGAATTGGGGTTGTGTGTGTGAAAAATTCTCACTTGAGCTTTGATTTTGGGATTTATGATATTGAGATTTTTTGTGAGGTTTTGATTGGGGGAATATTAGTTTAGGATATGAACATATGAATTCCATCGTGTGCTTAAATCGTTTCTTACTCGAGGGTGAGTAAGATTTAAGTGAGGAGAGGTTTGACGTGCCCATTTTATACGGTTATATTAGGACTTTTAAGATTACCATTTGTACACTTTTGTGCTCTAAATGTGACATTTTTCCTTGAAGTTCCCTAAGGAGGGTTAAAAGCGACTTTTACGCTTTTATTACTTTTCTAGAGAATTTTGTGTGACAAGGTAATTTGTTTTTAGACTTTGAAGACTTTGACAAATATCTTTGAAGATTTGAAGACTTGTAATTGAGCTTTTTAAGATTTAAAGAATTGAAGAAGTGAATAGAAGAGGAGGATGTGAAAAAAAGGAGAAAGAAGAAATAGTGTTGGACTTGGAGTACGTCCCGAGGCCGCCACGAGCACGTCGCGACTCGTGACGGATGAAGGGTCAGAAACCCTTCTTGCCTTTTGCACTATAAATACTTACCTTATCCTTTCTTCTTCAACAGCTTTGGAAACCTTTTTCTTCCTGCGTTTTTGTGGGTTCAAACCCTAGTTTTTCTTTCTTTCTTTTCTTAGTTTTTGTAGGTTAATCATGTCTTTTAATTTTCTAGATTAGTTTTATCTTGGGAGCAATAGATTGAAGCTTCCATTTCTACGTAATAAGAACCACATATATATATATATATTTGGCACTTTTGCTTTTGTGTATTTATTGAGCTTTGAATGTGAATTGTTAATGGCATTGATGTTGTTGGAAGCTTGAGTATATGAATTGCTTGTATGATTACTTGTCAGGGTTGGGAGAAAGTAGCTAATTCTCCCCTCTTTTAATGTGGAATCCAAGAGCATGAATTAGAGCTTCTTGATGATGTTGATGTATTGATTATTTCTAGATGAATATGATGATGTTGAATTCATTGTCATGTTTGTTTTAGGTAGCAAATGAGAGAAGTCAATGAATGTCGATTGTTCTTGGCTAATCTTGTGTAAATGCATGATTAGTGGAAGTAGTGAATAGATTTTGTCATTCGTTCTTGAAGCCTTTGGTATTTAGCATTCATGTGTTCTTAATGCTATGTTTCACTTCATTTATGTCATGTGTTGTTTGAGAATAGGAGGTGTTTGTAGGATTGAAGTGTTAGGGTGTTAGGAAAGTGATGAATTCCTTAGCTCCTTTGCATGAAAATCTAGGAACATGAACTTAGAACTTCTTGTGCATAATGTGTTGTGATCCTTGCTAGATAAGTATGTTAATGTGGATTGTACTCATATTTATCCTATAGATGCAATGAAAGGTTGAACCTTGAATGTGGTTTGTTCTAGGTTTAGCCTATTGAATGCTATGTTTGGTTAAATGGCTATGTCTTTGGTAGAAGGCTTGTCGTTGTCAAATATATGGTCCTTCGTGTATAATCCCATTGATGAAATACCCCTATGGTCGTTATTTATCTAGGGTGATCATCAATGAGGTTTGCAAACGGTCGTTGTTTGTCTTTGCAAACTACTCTTAAAAACGAATGAATGTTGATCTTCCATTGGCATTCCCCATGGGTAACAATTGTGATAGGATGAGAGAATGGTTCAATGATCTATATTAGATTTGGAAGTGGATATCGATTGCCCCCAAGGCTTTATCTTTTGTAGTTTTAAAACCCTTTTTCTTAGTTTTGTTTGATGACTTAGTATAGTTGCTTGACTTTGCTAGTTGTCTTGTCTTTTAAATTTCATAACTTAGGACCACCTAACAACCAAACCCCCCCCATTTACATACTTTTATATGTATGTATATATATATCTACTCCTAGCCTAATAGCAACCTTTTGTGCTTAAACGCTTGAGAAAATCCCCCTTCTTCGTGGACGACCCCGACTTGCCGCTATCTACTTAGTTGTAGATAGTAAGCATTTAGGGCCTATAAATATTAACTTTGAGAGGTACGACGATGGCCTCCCAAATTTGGCGCCGTTGCCGGGGAGGAGGTGTCTATTTTTAAGTGTTTAGGTGTATTTGGTTGCATATTTGCTAGTTGTTTTTATTTTCCACTCCTTGGTGGTTTTTTTTTGTTTGGAGTAGATATTGCTTGAGTACTTGGTAAATTTTTATCAAGAATCCTTGCAATATGATTTCGGACTTTTGAAAATTTTAAAATAAAAAAATAAAAATGGAGCGTCTCACCTTGAGGGAACTCATGATGAGAAGAGAGGCTTAACAAGCAAGGTTTTGTAGGATGTGTCATTCCGACCATCCTACCTAGCCTTGCTCTTTGTTGTGGGAAGAGAAATATAAGGGGGAAAGAACCCTTGGTTTCCAAAATCAAGGGTATTATGAAGAGTGCTACTAAGAGTTAGGAGATGTTGGTTTTCAAGGGCAAGAAGCTCAAGAATGGTATCCATACCACAATCCTTACAATCCGGAATAGAGTGGTAATCCAGATTGGTGGTATGAGAATGAGCCGGGAAATGAACAATACAAGAAAAATAGCTGGCCATCACCACCCTGCACCATACCCCAATACCAAGCTCAACACGGAGTTCAAGTTTGACATCTGAGGAAGTAATGAATACAATAGAAAACTTGAACAACTTTACTAGTAAAGAACCTGACACCCGGCTCTCCTCTAGTGTTGAGGCTATTGAGGGGCATGTGAGGAGTATATTAGAAGCATTAGCCCATATGAAAGCTCGTGATTATGAAAATACACAATCCAAAATCTAACTCGAGGATTCGGTGAGTGAGGTCACCATGGGAAATGATCTTGAGTTCGAAGGGGATGAGGAGTTGGTTGTTGAGTATGATAAAAAGGAGGAAGTGGTAATTATGCTACATTCATTAGCATCGTCACCCCTACCCCTACCTATTGAACCAAATCCACCATTTTCAAAAGTTTTGAGGGAGACAAGAGAGGAGCCAAAAGACTACCCCAAGCCTCCTAACCACCCAATACCATCTCGAGACCAGCCCTCAAGACATTATCCCCTCGAGATCTCGAGGCAGCAAGCCTTGACTCGAACTGAACCTGAATGTCCGTCACCCTCTCAAGGCCAGATCTAGAGACCAGCCCTCGAGACCTTATCCCCTCGAGACCTTGAGAAATCAAGCCCTCGACTTGAGCATAACTTAAAAGTCCATCACCCTCTCTAAGCATGATCTCGAGACTAGCCGTCGAGACATCATCCCCTCGAGACCTCGAGGCCACAAAGTCCTTGGTTCGAGCTGAACCTGAAATACCATCATTCCTCGAGTCGAACCGAAGTCCTCAATGCATCAGCCCCTCAAGACCTCAGGTTCTCGAGGCCACAAGCACTCGATTCGAGTAGAAGCCTTTGAGACCTTAGGTTCTTGAGGCTATAAGCACTCGATTCGAGCAGAAGAACTAGAGATATTAGGTTCTTGAGGCCACAAGCACTCAATTCGAGTAGAAGCCCTCGAGACCTCAGGTTCTCGAGGCCACAAGCATTCAATTCGGGCAGAAGTCCTCGGGACCTCGGGTCCTCGAGGCTGCATTTTCTCGACCCCAGCTGAAGTCCTCGAGACCTTGGGTCCTCAAGGCCACAAGCACTCGATTCAGGTGGAACCCAAAAGTGCATCATACCCTTTAATCCTCAGGTCCTCGACGCCAAAAGCCAACTACTCAAGACGATGCATCGCGAGTCGCGATCAGTGCTGTCGCGAGTTGCGATGAGAAATCCAATTTTTCAACTGAGCTTAAACACTGCATAATCCTTCATTCTTCTCCAAATACTCCCAAGAACCACCACATATCCACTCATTCCTCCACCATCTCACATATATTGACATATGAAAATTCTTGCATCTTTATAGTATCTTTGTTGATTGTAGTTTGCCCACTACTTCATCGAGTCTTTAATAACTATATTCTATAATGGTGCTTAGATATGTGTCGTTATATGTTAGATATTTTTATTGGACAATCTTATAGTGGTGATTGCATGATTGATTGGTTGTTCTTTGATAATAGTATGGTTATTAACTCTAGATTCTAACCTAGTATTACAAATCCTTATGTACTTGTGAGTTTGATGTTGTTCTTTGCGGTGTTAGTTTCGATCAAATGGCGCCAAGGAGACAAGTTTTGCTCGAGGGGTGAGTTCTTCGACGGTACTTTTGCTCCCCCCTTCCGGCTCCAAAACCAATTTCAAGACCGATTCTATACAAGTACATTAGATTGCGCCATATCACTGGCGACTATACGGAGAAACGGGTGTCACTCTACCTCTTACCTTGTGTTTTATTATTCTTGCCTTACATGTTTACATTGAGGGAAATGTAATATTTTAAGTGTGAGGAGGGGTTAGAAGACTCACATGCATGCTAGCTTCATTTGGAATGCTTTTTGCTACTTTTGATTGGAATAACATGAGAAAAAGAAAAAAATTGAAAAATTTTAGAAAATGAAAAAAGAAACCCTTCTTGCTTTTTGCACTATAAATACTTACCTTATCCTCTCCTCTTCAACGGCTTTGGATACCTTCTTCTTCCTACATTTTGTGGGTTCAAACCCTAGTTTTTATTTCTTTCTTTTCTTAGTTTTTGTAGGTTAATCATGTATTTTAATTGTCTAGCTTAGTTTTATCTTGGGATCAATGAATTCAAGCTTCCCTTTCTGTGTAGTAAGAATCATATATATATATATATCTATCTATTTGGTGCTTTTGCTATTGTGCATTTATTGAGCTTTGAATGTGAATTGTTAATGACATTGATGTTGTTGGAAGCTTGAGTATATGAATTTCTTGTAAGATTACTTGTTAGGTTGGGAGAAAGTTGCCAATTCTCCCCTCTTTTAATGTGGAATCCAAGAGCATGAGTTAGAGCTTCTTAATGATGTTTATGCATTGATTATTGCTAGATGAATGTGATGATGTTGAATTCTTTGTCATGTTTGTTTTGGGTAGCAAATGAGAGAAGTCAATGAATGTCGATTGTTCTTGGCTAATCTTGTGTAAATGCATGATTAGTGGAAGTAGTGAATAGATTTTTTCATTCGTTCTTGAAGCCTTTGTTATTTAGCATTCATGTGTTTTTAATGCTACGTTTCACTTCATTTATTCCATGTGTTGTTTGAGAATAGGAAGTGTTTGTAGGATTGAAGTGTTAGGGTGTTTGGAAAGTGATGAATTCCTTAGCTCCTTTGCATGAAAATCTGGGAACATGAACTTAGAACTTCTTGTGCATAATGTGTTGCGATACTTGCTAGATAAGTATGTTAATATGGATTGTACTCATATTTATCCTATAGATGCAATGAAAGGTTGAACCTTGAATGTGGTTTGTTCTAGGTTTAGCCCGATGAATGCTATGTTTGGTTAAATGGCTGTGTCCTTGGTAGAAAGCTTGTCGTTGTCAAATCTATGGTCCTTCATGTATAAAGCCATTGATGAAATACCCCTATGGTCATTGTTTGTCTAGGCTAATCATCAATGAGGTTTGCAAATGGTCATTGTTTGTCTTTGCAAACTACTCTTAAGAAGAAATGAATGTTGATCTTCCATTGGCATTCCCCATGGGTAACAATTGTGATAGGATGAGTGAATCGTTCAATGATCTACATTAGGTTTTGAAGTGGATATCGATTGCCCCCAAGGCTTTATCTTTTTTAGTTTTAAAACCCTTTTTCTTAGTATTGTTTGATGGCTTAGCATAGTTTGTTGACTTTGCTAGTTGTCTTAGATTTTAACTTTCATAACTTAGGACCACCAAACAACCAAACCCGGCCATTTACATGCTTTTATATGTATTTATATATATATATATATATATATATATATATATCTACTCCTAGCCTAATAGCAACCTTTTGTGCTTAAAAGCTTGAGAAAATCCCCCTTCTTCGTGGATGACCCCGACTTGCCGAGATCTACTTAGTTGTAGATAGTAAGCATTTATGGCTTATAAATATTAACTTTGAGAGTTACGGTGATGGCCTCCCAAAGGGGTCAACCACAAGGGTTCTAGGGGGAACTAAGGAGATGCAAGGATGCAAATTCATTCAACCTTAGGTATCGAGATCATCCTAATTTCTGATGGAGGGAGGAAAACCAACCTTAAGGATACCAGGGTTGACAAGCTCCACCCCAACCATATCCTAGAGGTGAAGATCCTTACAACAACATGCTTCACTCTACAAGTCAGAACAGGATGAGATCTTGGAAGCCATCGGTCAATTGGGGAAGAAACACGAAGTCTTCACGGAGAGGAAAAGGTGAGAGATTTAGAACCATGACAATAGATCTTTCTCAAGTATCAAAAATCTTGAAGCTCAAGTCAGGTAGGTTGCTACCTCGGTAAGCCGACTTGAAGCCAAGGACTCTAGAAAACTACCTTGCCAACCGGAGATCAACCCGAGGAATGTGAGCGCAATTAAATTAAGAAGTGGGAAGGAAGTTCGTGAGACCAAGAAGAAGATAATGCAAGAAGATGAAATGATGTTGGAGGCTACCAAAGCACACTTTCGAAGGGGAAGAGATTGTGGTCAAGGAAGCACCATCCAAGCAACTTCCACCGCCCGAGGCGCAAGTTACTATTCCACCTCCATTTCCAAACACTTTGAGGAGATGATCAAAGGTGGTGGCCGATGATGCGAATATTCAAAAAGTCTTTGAAAAGGTCAAGGTAACCATCCCAATCTTGGAATTAATTGAACATGTGCCATCATACACTAAATTTCTTAGAGTTGCATGCACAAAGAAAATGCGTAGGCCAACTAAGAGGATATGACATTTGAAAATGGTAGGAGTCACCATTTTGAACCATAAGAACTTACCTAAGATATGCAATGATCCCAAAATATTTTCAATCCCTTTCTCTTGAAGTGGTAAACTTGTGGAACATGCCATGATAGATTTAGGTGCATCCATTAACATCATCCTATTTAGTCTATATGAACACCTAGAAATAGGTCAGCTTAGGGATACTAGAGTAATTTTCCAGCTTATCGATCATTTCCAAGATAGTTCCCATGGACTAGTAAATAATGTGACGGTGCAAGTTAGAAAATTGGTTTTTCTGGCAGACTTTTATGTCTTAGACGTGGCGCATGATAGAAGTGGACCCCCCAATACTTTTGGGGAGACCTTTTCTTAAAGCGATTAGGACTAAAAAATCAATTTCCACTTAGAAACCTTAACTCTAGAAGATGACATAGATAAAGTGGAATTCGATATCTATAAATCTAGGCATGATTCAACAAAGTCTTCTTTGATGTGCAAAGGTGTAACCCTATGTGATGAGCATGATGAATCTTCTTGTGTGACAAATGAGCACGAATGTTTGAATGAATCTCATGTCGATGATAATGATGATGATTCCAATGAATTGAATAATGCAATGGATGATATATCGGTGCTACATTGTTTTTCTATGCTAACCAATTTGCAGCGGGAAATGAAGATGGTCGATTCATTCCTATTGGTGGACAAAAGGTCCGAAGGTAAGAATGGCTCATTATGTAGACCTTTCCACGATGATTTTATCTTGGGTGGAGTCACCGATAGAGATTTTAGAGACCACAAGTAGGTGTTTCTAACTAGAATGTATGAAAAAAAAAGTCGCGAGGACGACAATAAATATACGGTGTTTCTTTTGCTTTTGTGTTTTGATTAGATAGTTTTTGAATGAATTTTGTTATGCTTTTGTGGATTTTTGAGATGAAACTCTCATTGGTTTGAAAATTTGAGTTCGGGACTTGTGGTTGTGTTTAAATGGAATTAAATTGGATGGGTGACGTAGTCTTATGAAAAGAGGAAAAACCCAAGGATTAAGGAAAATATTGGTGGATGCTAGCACGAGGCAATGCTTCATGCCATGATGTTTGGCGCGAGCCTATGGTTCCCGGCAAGCATATTTTTCATGTAAAACCAAATTTTTAGTTTTTCTTTGTTCCAACAATGCAAATTTTCAAATTCTGATTCTCAAACTTGAAAAGGCATTTTTGGTTCAAGAATTTTGAAATTCCCTAAATTCTTAGAATTTTTGAAAATACTTCCAATATCCCTTGGAATTAATTGACTTGTACTATTGTCCACTAAATTGAGCATTTTAAAATTCCATTCTTATCCTAATTGTACCTCTCACCCTAGTCACCAAGGCTGAAATTCTAATTCCATAGTACATTTCTCCATCTAATTCTATCATTTGACACATTCTTTCTTCTCAAGAAACACTCACTCTCACACACTCTTGGTGTAACCCAAAAAAGTGAAGCTTTTCTTCCAAAAGTTAGCAGTTTTTGCGTATTCTTTTGTGGGTCTTACAAATCCTAGCTTCAAATTTTGGACAACCCATTGAACTCTTTGTTTATATGCTTTATTTGACATTGTGGTGGTGTTATTTGAAGCATGAATCTTGAGTGAGTGTGTTTTGAGATATGTATTTGAGTTTGAATACATGATCTTGTGTTGAAGAAAGAGTTGGGAGGATTGATGTGCTATTATGCTTGAAAGATATGATCTTTAATGTTGGGTGAATTAGGAGAGGGCGAGTCTTAGTTGCATGATCTTATTGATGGGTTGGTGATAACTTACATGAGTTTGTTGTTTGATGAGGAATGTTCTTCTTTAAATAGCCCACATGCTTATATTATCATGTTATGAATGGTTGGGTTATTTGGGAGAATGCTGTCTTATTGAATTGTAGGCCATAATTTTTTTATGATCATATTAGCACTCTTTACCTCATTTTATTATAATGCCACCGAAGAAGAATGCCCGGAGAAGGGCAAGTCCACTAGGGGTGAGAAAAGGAGGAAGTCGGCAATGGGTGCAAACCCCAAACCAACGAATTCCATTTTTCATAACCCCACATTTGTGACCGAGGAGTTTATGGGTTTATCCAACATTTCAGGGACTGCAGTTTGGAGGTGGAGGAACTTGAGAGAACCAAAGAGGAGTATTTTGGAGACTGGGTTTGCTTGCAAGGACACCTTGGAAGCTCTAGGTTTACTCGAACTGGTCCCTTACATGTTGAGCTGAGTAGGTCTAGAGGGGTTTCTCTTGAAACACTCCAAGACGTACAATAGGTGGACCCTAGAGTTCCTAGCTACTCTATGGCTGGTCGTAGATGATGATGGATCCAAGGTGATCAAATTCAACCTGGATGATATGGAGTATAAGATGACCCACCGGGAGGTAGCGTGCGCCTTTGGATAGAAGTATGGCAAGGAGATTTAGAAGACACACTGACAAGGGTTACCTTTCTCTTTTTGGTGCTTTTTGGTGCAACTAACGGGCACATAATCAGAAGAACCTTGATGAGGCTTCAAATGCATGTATTTTCCAAAGCATTTAACACATCTTTTGTCATATTTTTGTTTTAATATTGCTAGATTTAGGTAGTTTTACATGATAAGGGGTTTAGATAGTCATTTTTGGTTTTTATATCTAAATCCTTCATTTTGTAACCTATGTTTAGTCTAATGGACTTTTGGTCCTTATGAGCATCTAGATTCCTTTTTGTAAGCTTAATTTGTAGATTACTCATGAGCACTTAGGAGTGGTTTAGTGAAGGCCATTAGAAAGGATGGTAGAAGATGGAAGGCCACTCACAAAGTGGTAGAAGATAAAGTGAAGAAAGGAGAGCAAAGCAAAGGGTGAAGAATGATCTATGTTTTGAAGCAGAGTTTTGAGAATTTTCCGAGAAGAATCAGCATCAAAAAGTGGTACCATTGGATTCCTATTCTCGATTACTATAAAATCGACTACAAGAACTCCCAAAACAGATCAACGGTTCACCCGGAGGAAGCAAAACAAAACCGGACTTTTTTCCGCGACTCGCGACGAGTGTGTCGCGACTCGTGAAATGTTTATCTAAGTGCCTAAAATTTTACTGATCTGGTCATGACTCGTGATAGAGGGGTCGCAACTCGCGATTATTTCCCTGCAACTTGCTTTTTACTCCCTTTTTTCTTGTACTATAAATGGCTTTTCACCCCTTCCTTCCCCAACTCTCTAAGCCCGACTTGGGGGCTCCAAAACCCTTGTTTTCACCATTTTCTTCCATTTCTTCTTCTTTCATTGTAGATCTTTGTTCTATGTTATGGGTTTTGATTATCTAGCTTAGTTTTTTTACTTGGGAGCAATTGATTAAAGCTTCCACACCTATGTAGTAAGAAGCCCTATTTCAATCTTTCTTGAAGCATTTGTTATTTAGCATTCATGTTTTTAAATGTGATGTATTACTTCATTTATGCTATGGGTTGGTTGGGTATATGAAGTATTTGTATGATTGAAGTGTTAGGGTGTTAGGAAAGTTGCAAATTTCTTATCTCTTTGACATGAGAATCCAAGAACATGGAATTAGATTTCCTTGTGCATAATGTGTTATGATTCTTGCTAGATAAATATGTTAATGTGGATTTTTCTCATGTTTATCCTTTAGATGCAATGCAAGGTTGAATCTTGAATGTGGTTTGTTCTAGGTTTAGCCTAATGAATGCTATGTTTGGTTAAATGGCCAAGTCTTTGGTAAAAGGCTTGTTGTTATCAAATCTATGGTCCTTCATGTATAATGCCATTGATGAAATAACTTTATGGTGTGGTTTTCCTAGAGTGATTATCAATGAGGTTTGCAAATGGTCATTGTTTGTCTTTGCAAATTACTATTAAGAAGGAATGAATGTTGATCTTCGAATGAGAAGTTTTAGCATTCCCCATACGTAACGAATGTCATAGAATGAGTGAACGGTTCAATGATCTACATTAGGTTCGAAAGTGGATATTAATTTCTCCCAAGGCTTTATCTTTTGTAGTTTTTACCCCTTTTTCTTAGTTTTTTTGATAATTAGCATAGTTACTTAACTTTGCTAGTTAGTTTGTCTTTTAATTTCATAACTTAGGACTACAACCAACCAAACCCCCCCTTTTTACTTTCTTTTATACATCTATATATATATATATATCTACTTCTAGCCTAATATGAACCTTATATGTCTAAACGCTTAAAAAAATCCCTCTTCTTCGTGGACGACCCCGACTTGCTACTATCTACTTAATCGTATTTAGTAAGCATAAAGGGCTTATAAATTATAACTTTGAGAGGTACGGTGACGGCCTCCCAAACTTGTGTAAGAGTACCGCCATAGTTCATCCAACGTTCTGTTATGTTCACAGTCTGTTGGCTATGGGGTTCTTTTGCCACGGTGAACTAACACAATGCCTGGGTTTGGATGTTCATCTCCTTTGGGCAATGAATGCTGAGGGTAACTCTTACCCGAACTTGGTGGGATATTTTGTGCGGGAATGTTTAGCGATGAGAGATAGGAAGAGTGGGAATTTTTTTATGGGAGGCATGGTTGGTCTTTTGGCGGAATATCTAGGTCATCTAGTCACACAAAGGGCTTTAGAAAACTTTGGAAGATCGGGCACAAGGTACAATATAAAGAAGTTCGCAAAGGCATCCATGCTGAGACCTACGACATCAGAGGGTAGATATGTATGGCTTTATGGTGGAACAAGCACATGTAGCTTTATGATCCTTCCACAACTGGAGCGTACTGCCATTAACCATGAAATAAGCTTGGATGACCTACTCATTTCATCGGGCTGGAAATTTAAGAGAGAGTTCTATAGAGTTTTGGCCAACTCGGAGATAGATGTTCAGAAGGTCGAGGGCTAGTCCCTCCGAGAGCACCTCCTAGTTGCTCTCGCTTATCTACGTACATCATTGACCACTTGCATTCACTTGGGGACAAGCTTTCGAGCTCTACTTAAGTGTTGCAAGAGGTAGTCCAAGTGATAGGAGGAATGCGCTTGCAAGAGGAAGATCTTAGTTCGAGGATGGATAACATTGAGGCCATATTACAAACAATATGATAATGGATAGGAGCTTCACGAGTCATGAAGATGAAGGTCCTTCGGGGCCACGAGAGTGAGTATCACTATTCTCCCTACCTCACTTATGTTTTGATATAATTTTTGTGCATTGGAGACTTTGCATTGGCAAAGTGTGGGGAGATAGCAGTGAGCACTTAGGGAGTCTTCATTCTTGGATTTCCTTGGTACATTTCACGATTTACTTTGGTAGTTGTTTTTCATGTTTGTTGATGATGTTGGTTTTGGTTTTTTGAGGTATGATTTTGGATGAACATTTGGTGGAATGACATGCTATGCTAGGCATTCTAGTTTGCATGGGGTATGATGTTTTAGGAAATTGGTGGCATATTTTAATGTTTTGACTATCTTTTGTATATGGAGCCCACTTTTGGGGAAATTTTGTACAACACCAAAAAAATTGGAAAACTTGAAAAAAAAATCAAAAACTTGGACAAGTTGAAAACCCGAAAGGGTGACTTGGGTAACATGAGGAAAAACCTAGATAGGTTGAAAGGCCTAGGTAAAAAAGGAGAGTCTAGGCATGGCTAGGCTTACGAGCCTAGGTAAAATTAGAGTCCGTGTGGAAAAAAGGTGAGAAGTGAGTACCCTTTGTGTGTTAAAGCTAGGATGAAAACCCGAAAGGGCTCCTAGGCAAAATGAGAGAAATTGAGAGAAAACAAAAAACTAGGTTGAATGCATGGATTGTTTTTTAAAACGACTCTTTAGTTTGGGAAAAGTAAGCTAGCTTGAAACTTATCTTTTCAGCTTACCTTTTTCCACACTTTACTTTTAGGTGGTTTAATTACTTATGTTTTTCAGGGATTGGGAGAGTTGTGAGATTGTTACTTTCTTGGGGAAAATATGGTAATCATTGAATAAGTTTAATGCCTCGATTAACTTATGCTTGAACGCTACATTTTGCTTGATTCTTTGCCTTGTCTTCTATTTACTCGAGGACGAGTAAAGGGTTAAGTGTCGGGAGTTTGATCTGCTTCATCACGTGTGCATTAACCGATGCATTTGACATACTTTTTAGTTATTTTTATTTGGTGGATTGGTAGTATTAGTTGAGTTTGCATGACAAGGGGTTTAGACGGATGTGTTTGGTTTTCTTGTCTAAATCCTAAATTTGCAGACTTAATTAGTACTAATGGACATCTTGTATCCATGGGTTCCTTGATCTTCTTTGTAATCATCCTTAGTAGGTTGCCCGTGGCTACTTTTTGCTTACATTCTATGCGACGGCCATTCATAAGGGCGATAGTGAATATTGGAGGCCATTCGCAAGGATGGTAGTAAAGACAAAGGCCATTCACATTAGAATGGTTTTAGACAAAGGCCATGATCATCAATATGTGGTAGAAAGAGATTGAAGCCAAAGATAAGCGGGAACGAAGTTCAAAGCGGCCAACGAAGAAATGAGGAATTATGGTCCGATGAGTTGTTCTTATGTCCAAGAATAGTCCAAGAAGAATTATCCTTCAAGGATGGTTCCGTTGGATTTTTCTTCTTGAGTACTATAAAATTGACTACTAAAACCCTCAAAGTGGATTAACAGTTCACCCGTAGCAAAGGAAACAAATTCAGCCGGCCAAGGCACCAATAGGTCAGCACGGGCCATGCATGGTTTGGTACCAATGACCCATGCCAAAGGAGAAGCCCTGCACCAAGAAGACCAGCGCGAGGATATGGTGCGGCCCACGCCAGAGGCCATTGGCCACCAGAACTCAGTTGACTGCTTCTATAGATAAGGCGGAGTGCCCTTGGCTCAGCATTTATAGCAGCACATAGAGCTTCGGCGCTACTACAGCGCTTCGATAATGCGAAGCGCCTCGTTACGAGAATCTAGCTTCGCTAATGTTCGGCTAAGTCTTGAACCTTCGCGCTGACCATTCGCTCTAAAATCCATCTTCTTTCGCTCCTAAAGAAAGAATCCAGAGAATGGCTTTCCTCAGAGCTGACCAAAACCTAGCAAATAGGCCGTCGTGAACCAGGTGAACTAGAGCGAACAGGAGGAGCCGTTCCAGGGAAGCACTCCCAATGTGGGGAAAGAGCACAAGACCATACAGATGGCATACCCGGCCTGCGCCAATGGACACAGGCATGGATTAGAACCACAATTTTCAGTACCCTGACGATGCCGTCTGCGCCAAGGGTTAGACGAGGCCCACGCAAAGCCTTGAGCCTCGTACAAATTGAAGATCTGCGCCATGACCCGGATCTGGTGCCACACGCACATGAAGGGACACAAACTGAGCTAATCCTTGCGCCCCGTGCCTAGGACACGCCATGGGCCACATCATCCGAGATACCTCATGCCGGGCAGCGGTTGAGCTAGGGTTTACCCTATTTTGGGACTGTTTTTAGGCCCCATATCCTACTACTATAAATAGAACCTTTGTCTACTATATTTTAATATAATACATTTGATAGACTAGATTTCAAGAGTAGTTTAGAGACTGTCTCCTTAGTAGAAACTTATCCTTTTCTTTTC
Source organism: Rubia yunnanensis (assembly GCA_037428765.1). NCBI lineage: Eukaryota > Viridiplantae > Streptophyta > Magnoliopsida > Gentianales > Rubiaceae > Rubia > Rubia yunnanensis. The sequence goes on from CM075061.1 coordinate 61,968,134, forward strand.
TTTATTTTGCTTTGATCCTAAGATGTGGAATTCAAATATTTATTTGAATTCCATGTCGAGGAAGTAGTTTCTATAGCTTGGGAATAAATTTTAGTGACTTGACCTAATCTACATGGTGTTTGAGATTATTTAGTTCATCTTAATTTTGTGTTCATGATATTATTGTGATTTTTTCTTAAGTTTAAATGCATGAATAGTACACCACATATAAGCACACACTATGGGCTATATTTATGTATGGTGCAAATATCGATGTCCCCTTGGGATGAGGAACCTGGTTGTTAGAATGGGTAAAGGAGAACGTGTCCGCGTGGGTGTGTGCACGGGGGATTCGAGTATGCTCTAATCTACTTACCATCGCACCAGTCTTAGCTTACTTTGTAAAGTTGTCCGAGAGGTTATGGGTAGTAGCAAGCTAAGGTTACAAGAAATCCTAGTATCATAGATTAGGTGCCTACGACCCTTGGGCCTAATTGATAGGACCCAAGGGAAGTATTGCATTCGTGGCAGAAGCTCGGGATGTAATCGCACAGGGAAGAAATAGACCTACAATAATGGTTTGACATTTTTGTACTCCCCTAATTATGATGGTGGCATCGATGGAGGGTTGCAAGAGCTTCCACCATGACAGGAACATGTAAGTGTATGCCATCGGCCACACCTTGTATTATGGACACTCTATTTGGTTTGTATAGATATCTATGTGAATGAATCGAGGATAGAAGCATTAGATTCACCAAGTTGCTCAATGATTCCCCAAGTGCTTAGCTTAATATTTTATTTGCATTTTACTTTCATGTTTATTAGTTGTTATATTGAAAAACTAAAACATCCCCTATTTGCATCTTAGCTTTACTAGCTATTCCTTTCACTCGTACGGATTGACGACCCGTACAAGGTTGTGTTTGAGTTGGTACATTAGACCTAGCATGTCTATGGGAAAACCTAGGGCTTACCTCTAACTACTCTATAGGTAGCGTAGCCATTGGAACAGAGTGCAGAATTATAAATTTCTTATCTTCTGACCAATCGCCTCTGCCTGGGTTAATTCTAAGCTACGGTTTTAAAGACCCCGGGGGGAGGCAAGTCAGGCGTTATATTTAGGCATTCATTTTAAGTATATGGTTTTGGGTATTGATAATCTTGAAAATAAGTGGAATACAACTATAAAGGACACCCAAGATGCTTTATGCAATTTACGCAGGATTATATGCAAGCAGAACATACTTATTCATAGTCAACAATTGAACATGGTGAAGATGCTCTAGCAACAAGTGTAGGCTAGGGATTATGGTGTGAGCAAGACTTGCGAGATCCATAAGAAGGCGTTGATAATTGATAAACAATATGTTCGTATTGATGATTTGCTGGAAATGTTGAAGAAAAAACAGGAAGAGTGTGATCATGATTCTTCTTTCGCTCTTGGTTGGCAAAGTAAGTTTGGTGAGAAGTTTTCCATAAACATGCAAATGCAAAGTGAAAATAAGGAACTTCTTGCTGAATTTAACCATCTAGACTTTTCAGTTCATCAATTGGAGCAATCTTATGTTGAATACAAAGATAGGCTTCAAGCTCTCCCTTCGTCATCTCGCAGACCTACTAGCCATGGGATCTGACTGTCGGAATTGGCGGGCAGAGGATTAACCTGTACAAGGATGTCCGCTTGCATCTCTGTGGCCTTGAAGATGAAGTACAATATTTGAAGGTTGAAATAAAGTGATATAAAGAAATTGTTAACGTTATGAGTATGCAGTTGGACCACGAGGAGTTTGGTCCTATAACCTACTTTAAGGCGTATTGTGCTAAGTATCTTGGTTATATGGAGCAAAGGGGTCTGATATTCCATCCTGCTTATTTACAAATGAAATGACGATATGACCATATAGTTAGCGAGGACATGAGTCTGAGGAAAAATGGCATAGGCCTGAGCGTCTTCCTTGCGAAGCTGAGTACAATCGCCGTTGTGGTGGTTCATCTTCATCCGGATCATCACCAGCCTCTAGGCGTAGATAGTGATTTTCACTTCTTGAACGATTATGTTGTTTTTGTTGCTTCTTTTGGATGATGTGGTTGTTCCTTTTGTTTCTTTATGCTTTTGGATGCGCTTTGGCTTTGTGACTCTTTTTTACTCATAAGGCCTGTCTCTTATGCTTCTATTCTTGTGGTTTTGAATATTTCAAATCTGTATATTGCAAAGCTGCAAGATTTATAGCTTGCTTTAGTCAATATTTTGTTGGCATATCTGCTATGTGGCAAGATTTATTGGTTGCATTAATGAGAGTATGTAATGTGCAAAGCTGCAAGATCTATTGCTTGGTTTTGTCACTTTATTAGAGGTGGGTTAGCCTAATAGCAAGATCTATAGCTTGCAGTTTAATTGAGTGTGCAAAGTGGCGAGATCTATATCTCGCTCTAGTTTTTTTGTGGTCATATGTGCTCTATAGTCGAGTTCATGAAATGCTTTCTTGTTTGTTTTCTAGAATAAAAAGGGTTGAGTGGCATTCATAATTGATGCTTATGCCACTAACTCCATGTGTTGAGAATTTGTAACTTAGTGAAGTGAATGCAAAGCATAAATGATTGAAAAGAAAAGATTTTATTTCAAAAGATTCATACTGCGACAATATCGCCTTCAACACAAATGTAGTGAACGAGCTCCCCCAATGATTGTATCATGACTTCTATAAATAAGAGATAGATTTTCTTTCCACTTCGCTGATCCTACGCATAAAAATTTCTTAAGTTAACTATGTGCCAAGTAATAAGAACACTGCTACCATTCATTCTCTCTAGCTTGTAGCATTTTGATCAGTGCTCCTTCGTTATCTTGTACATTCCTTCCCACTTCTAGCATAATTTTCCTCTTTCCTCAGCTAGGCTAGCTTCATTTTTCCTTAGCACCAAATCCCCAATTTGGAATTGCATTTCCTTGACTTTATAGTTGTAAGCTCTAGCCATCCTTTCTTTGTATTTATCCTCATTGATTGACACATTCTCTCTCTTTTCTTCAAGTTCATCCAAATTCAACCTCATTTTCTCTGGGTTAACGTCTTCCTTATATTTCTCAACTCGTAGGTTTGATTGTCCGATTTCAACTGGAATTACCGCTTTGTGATTGTATACCAAACTTTACGATGTTTCTCCTATTGGTTCTTGGACTGTTGTCCTGTATGACCACAAAGTATTGGGTATGTCATCAACCCAGCCAGTTCGTTTCCTTCCAATATTTTTCTGGATACCTTGAGCGATCGTTCTGTTTATTACTTCCACATAGCCATTCACTTGAGGGTGAGCTACAGAAGTGAATTTCAGTGTGATTCCTAGTTTTAGACACAATTTTGTAAAAACCCCACTTGTAAACTGCATTCCATTTTCGACGATGATGGTATGTGGTACTCCGAAGTGACAAACTATGTTCAGCTATACAAATTTTCTTGCTGCTTCTACTATCACTTGCCCTAGGGGCTTCACTTCTACCCACTTCCTGAAGTAGTCGACCACCAATATAAAAAACCTGGAACTGCCAACATTCCTCTGAAAAGGTCCAACAAAGATTAATTCCCCATTTATCAAAAGGCCAAGCTCTGTATATTCTTGTTAACACCGACCGTGGCTTGTGCAATATTGGAGCGTTCGTCTGGCAGGTTCTACATTTGAGGATGAGGCTATATGCATCGTTTAACATGGTTGGCCATTAATATCCACCTAGAATAACCTTCTTTGGAATCGTTTGAGAGCCCTGGTACAAACCGCTTAGTCTTTCATGTACCTCTTTCTAGATTTTGCTTGCTTTGGATGGCTCTACACACTTTATCCATGGAGATAGATACCCTTACTAGTAAAAGGTTCCGTATTTAAAGACATAATCGTAGGATCACATTTCTAGCTTCTTGGCTTGCACCTTATCTGTTGGCAACTTCCCCTTGTCAAAGTTTTCACCTAATGATGTTATCCAATTTGCTTCCTATTCTTGAACTGCTGACATAGTTGTCCTGTTGTGCTTCTGACAGGAATGGCTTCCACTTTCACATCTTTGTGTTTGGCTAACGATTCAAACCCTGCTGTTGCTAGCTTGCTTAAGGCATATGCCTTTGTATTTTCACTTCTTGGGATGTGTTGGATGTTGAAGTACTCAAGGTTAGCGATGGGTTGATGAACCTAGTTAGGTACTTCATCAATTGATCTTCTCGCACTTCGTAATATCCACATACGTTTTGGACCACTATTTGTGAATCGCTAAATGCCTGAGCACACTTCACCTTCATGCTAACTTTGAGATCTAGGCCACATATTAATGCTTCATACTCAGCTTCGTTATTGGTATGTTACAAATCAAAGCAAAGTACATATATGTATTCCCCTCCGTTTGGGTTAATCAACAACATTCTTGGTCCGCATCCTTCCTTGCTAGATGCCCCGTCTATAAACAGTTTCCATGCGACATCCTCCCATTTAGTCATTCCTTTGTCCTCATAAAAAAATTGTTTTTTTTCTCTTGCTGCACTTCCACGCTTGTCATTTCGGCGATGAAATCTGCTAAAACTTGTGCTTTGATTGAGGTTCACGGTTTTGAACTGTCCTAATTCAAGAGCCTATTTAGTCAATCTTCCTATTGAATCGGGCTTGTTCAAGATGTTCTTGATTGGGAAGTCGTATAAACAACAGTTGCGTGACTCTGGAAATAGGTTCGCAGGCTTTTTGCTGAATATATCAAGGCTAGGGTCAACTTTTCAATTGGAAGGTAAGCTCTCTTGACCTGCTGTAGTATTCTACTGGTGTAGAATACTGGTATATGTTTCTGACATTCTTTCCTTACCAAGTCTGAGCTTTTCGCGTTTACTGAAACTGCCAAATACAAGTATAGTATTTCTCCCTAACTGATGTTTTTAGCGTTAGGAGTGTCTGAAGTTGATCCTTTATTGACTTGTACATGGATTGGCACTCTTCATTCCGGATAAACTTCCTAGCCTTTTTAAGGATTTCAAAAAGTAGGAAGTGCCTCTCCGCTGCTTTCGAGATGAACCTACTGAGCGCGACAAGTGATCCTATTAAAATTTGGACTTCCTTTACTGTTCGTGGTTGGGAAAGTTTAATGATTGCTTGTATCTTCTCTGGATTTTTCTCAATCCCTTTTGAGGATACCCTGTACCGCAGAAATTTACCTACCCCAACCCCGATTGTGCATTTCTTTGGGTTTAGCTTCACTCCAATTTCACTCAATGTGTCCATGGTTTATTTAAGTCATCCGCAGAGTCACATGCTCTCCTACTTTTGATGACCATATCGTCTACATATGCCTTTAGATTACGTCCAATCTGGCTACAAAATTTGTTATCAACCACTCTCTGATACATTGTCCCTACAATTTTCAAGATGAACGACATCTTCTCATACTAGCATATCCCAAAACTTGTTATGAAAGCTATTTTTTCTGCATCTGTGGAGTTCATCAGTATTTGATGATTTCTTTGTAGGCTTACAAAAATGCCAGGACTTCGTACCCTGAGATCGCTTCAACTAGCTTATCGATATTTGGTAGGGGATAACAATCCTTGGGGCACACTTTGTTTAGATTTGTAAAATCTATGCACATTCTCCATCCTGAGTCTGCCTTTTTTTACCGTCACTGGGTTCACTAGCCATGTTGGGTATATCACCTTCTTTATAATCCCAGCTTGCAATAGTACCTTTACTTCATCCTCAATTTCCTTTTGTCTATCACTGGTGAAACTTCTTTGTTTCTGCTTGATTGGCTTGATTGAATCAACGATGTTGAAAGAATGAATAGCTATACTTGGGTCAACTCCTCCCATGTGTCATACACTCTATGTAAACATGTCCTTATGATCTCTAAGAATTTGTATTACTCTCTGTTTCTATTGCTCTGGAAGATACATCCTTATCTTGACACACTTGGACTCATCGATGTCATCTAAAATGACATCTTCAGTTTCTTCTTCAATTTCGACTGGATAATCCACCTGATTAAGTGAGTCGCTATTGGTGATTGTACCAACCATCATTGGTTGTTCTATGGTTCTTCCTATTTTCATTGTGATGACCATACACTGCCCGATGGTCCGTTGGTTTCCCCTCACCGTTGCGACCCCTCTTGGGGTGGGAAATTTCATTACAAAATGGTACAGAGACCATATTTCTTTTTCTTTGCTCATTCATGGTCTGCCAATAATAGTGTGGAACGAACTTGGAGCATCCATGACTATGAAGTTATAGATTATAGTGCAATTCCTGTCACTCTCCCCAATTGTTATAAGCAATTGAATGTCGCTAAGCAGTGTTTTAGCTCTTCCTCTGAACCCCACGAGCGCATATGTGGATTTTTTTTCAAGTAAGTCCTCTTGTATCCCAGTTTGTCAAAGCAATCTACGAAAATGATTTCCACCACATTTCTATTTTCCACGAACACTCTATGAACAATTGCAATCCCAATTTTAGCAATAATTGCCATGTTTGGTTTTCTAGTCTAGATTTCACATTTTCTAGACTTATTTAGTACTAATGGACATCTTGTATCCATAGGCTCCTTGGTCTTCATTTTGATCATTTTCAGTATGTCGCCTGTGGGTACTTTTTGGTTACATTCTATGTGAAGGCTGTTCGCAAAAGAAGTAGAAGATTGAAGGCCATTTTCAAGAATTGTGGAAGAAACGAATGCCATTCAAATTAAAATGGTAGAAGGATATTGAAGCCAAAGATAGGCTGTTTCGAAGTTCAAGACAGCAAAAGGAGAAAACAGTGAATTGTGGTCCGAGGAGTGTTGCCTTAGTCCGAGAATAATCCATCAATAACTAACCTTCAAGGCTGGTTCCATTGGATTTTTATTCTTGAGTACTAAAAAATACTAGAACTCCGGATTCGGACTAACACTTCACAATTAGCAAGCAAATAAAGTTTAGCCGTTGAAGCACTGCCGACACTTCATTGACTGCACATGGTAAAGCACTAGCGGCCCGTGACAAAGCACATGGCCCACACTACACAAGGGACACTAGAGGATCCGTGAGGACCTGCACAAGGTAAAGGCACTGGGCCATGACAAAGACCCCAGACCGTGGAACTTGAAGATGAAGAATTGAAGATTTGGCTAAGTATGGTGATGACCCGGTGAAAACCATCACGGACCGGGAAGAAATTCCTGAGCGAGACCATGAAATCCCATAGCCCGCAGCTCTAAATGTTCACGAACCGCAGCAAAACCCAAGCCCCATGTTTGAATGCTTCATGAGCAATGACATCCATGGCAGTTTGTGAAGCCTTGGCGGCGGACCTAGGGTTTTGCTACTTTTGGCCTATTTCTGGCCTATCTTTAGGCCTAATCTCCAACTACTATATATAAGAGCCATATTCTTCTACTAAACTACTAGGAAGTATATTACGAAGTAGAATAGAAGTAGTCCTAATGTAGAGTAGATACTCTGTCTAGTATAGAGAAAAGGAAGATTAGGGTTCTTCTTCTCCTTCCTTCTTCATTTCTTTTTCTTATTCCTTTCAACTTATTTTCTAGATCCATAGCATCTATCCTGATATTTTCCATGGATCTAACCTTTGTAGAGTAGAATTTTTTCTTGGGATTTCTCTTGGCACTTGGCATGTTCTATTTGTTTTATGATATTCATTAAATTTACTCTATCCTTGTGTTCATGATATTATTGTGATTGTTCTTGAATTTTATAAATGCATGAATACTACACCACATATAAGTACACACTTTGGGCTATATTCATGTATGGTGCAATTATTTATACCCCCTTGGGAAGAGAAACTTGGATGTTAGAATGGGTAGAGAAGAACGAGTTCGCGTGGGAGTGTGCACGAGGGATTTGAGAATGCTCTGACTTATTTTCCATTGCACCAGGCTTAGCTGACATCATAAATGTTGTTCAATAGGTTGCAGGTAGAGATAGCTAATAGTAGCTTGATAGGCGTTAGGTTGAAACCCTAGTATCACAGTTAAGGTGCCCATGATCTTCAGGCCTAGTGTATGTAGGAACCGGGAGAAGTAGTTGCATTCGTGGTGGAAGCCTGAGATGTAATAGCAGGGAGGAGAAACAAACCTACAATGATAGTCAGACCTCGTTGTACTCCCCTAATTGCAATGGAGGTGCCGATGGAGGGTTGCGAGCGCACCCACCATGACAAGGCTGTTGTGAATACACTGATAAGTCTTTTGTATGTCTATATGTGAATGAATTGAGGATTGAAGAATTAGAACTACCATGTTTCTAAATGATTCCCAAGTGCCTAGTATAAATAGTTTCTCGTTTGTTAATTGCATGTTTTGTAGTTGTCAGTTGAAAATACCAAAAAAAAACCCCCAATTGCATGTTTACATTACTAGTTGTTCCTTTCACTTGTGCAGATTAATGGCCCACATGAGGTTGTTTTTTAACTAGTACCTTAGCCCTGGCATCCTTGTGGACAAACCCAAGGCTTGCGTCTTATTACCTCTTGGTAGTTTAACAGTTAGAATGGGTGCAAAATATAAATCTCAACATTTGACCACTAACCACTTGGCTCATGTTTTAATGACAACCGGGTCGGGTGCTGGTCAAATTTTGGCACTGCTGCCGGGAATGCTCTTCAGTTCAAGTATTAATTGAGCATAACGTGTTAGTGAGTAGCTAGTATTGCTTTTATCCTTTTCTTGTTTTTGTTTCTTTGTTGTTTTTCGGAGTAGGTATTGCTTGAGTTCTTGGTGAAAACTGAGGACCCTTGCACTATGATTCCAAATTTTGTGTGTTTTCTTTATTAGCATTTAATTAAAAAAAGGTGGGAAAGCACTCAACGGAGGGCACTTTGTAGGGTGTGTCATTGTGATCATCCTATAGAGTGTTGACCAAGGTTGAGTGACTATGGGAGAATAATGGCTCCAAGAGTGAAATTGTTTAGGATATGTCATTGTGACCACCCTACGGAGTCTTGCTCTTGGATTAGCGAAATTAAGAGAGAGGTAGGAGTTGTTGGTTCCCAAGACAGATGGGATCAAGATTTTTACCCATACAACGACTCTCCAAATTTGAGGTATAGTGGTAATTCGAATTTGTGGTATGAAAATGCATCGGGAAACCAACATGTTGGATTAGATAGTTGGACTTCAGTAATATACCCTATGCCTCCAAACCAATCCCTAGGATTGGTTCCCAAATTGGATTGTGTGGAAATTTTGCAAGCTATAGCTAATGTGACCAAGAGTAGTGATTTACTCCAATCACAAGTGCTTAGCAAGATTAGAAATTTGGGAACTTAACTATTCTCAATCATTGAGAAAGTTGAAGGGCAAATGCTTAATTTGATGAATAGCACGAGCCAACTAGAAACCCAATTTTCCGAAAATGAACCATCCCTGGTTGAATGTGAAGTTTTAATAAATGAATGTAAAGGGCATGAGGAATGGTTTGTTGAGAGTGAAGAAGTTGAGGAAGGGGTAACTATAGTTAATTTTCCACGTTACATATTTTCACCCCTACCTCCACCTATAGAATCTACTTCCACATTTTAGAAAGCCTTAGATGAAACCATAGGGAAGCCAATTGAATATGCTAAGCTTCCAAACCACTTATTCCCTCCAAGGTTGACTCCCCATCTACTATATCATCATCTCAGAAGATTCTTACCCCCTGCTCTTCATTTTTTGTTGTCTAAGGTGATGGGGTACAAACCCACACCTTATGGATAATATTAGGGTTGTGCCGAAGACCTTAAAAATACGGAGCTTCTTGGGAGGCAACCCAAGTTCTGAAAAATTAGATTAGTTTGATATTTTTGGTGTGTTTTCCTATTTGTAGCTTTTTTGTTTTTGGGACACTATTACACTTAGTTTGCATGTTTGTTTTGTCAGAAGCATATAGTTCTTGGAAGAAGGTGAGCAACCATGGAGTCCAACTCATGAACCATGTAGACATACATGGTTCGTGACGCTCAAAATGGTGGACAAGGAGGAGAACCAAATCCCAAATTCATGGGGCGCGTAGACGTGCATGACCCATGAAGCTCACATTCTTTCCTACACCACTCAATCACCATTTCTTCCCTACCACCACCCTACAACCACCAAAATACCACCCAAAACCCACCTACCCTCAAAACCCCTGAGACACACACATCAATACCTAAGAGGTAACTCTTCATTGTGATTCAATTCCTTATTTGATTTGTGATGCATGATAGTGGTTAGATTGAGCTTTCTTGATTAGAGGTTTGGGACAGTATATTGAGGGTGATGGTAGTTTGCTCTTTATATTCCATGATTGTTCCGTCAAGGGTAGATTTTTGTGTTCTTTTTCTTTATTAGTGATTTCCTATTTCTTTCCCTTGACATGTGTTCTTTGATTTTGTATATGCATTGAGGACAATTCAAGCTTTAAGTGTGGGGAAGGGGATTAGATAGCACTTATGATTTTTAGTTTTTTTTGTAGCTAATTGCTCTTCTAAGAGCATTATGAAAATTTTGAAATAATTTTTTTTAAAACTGGGACAAGTCGAAAACCCAAAAGGGTAACTTGGGTAATATTAGGAAAAGCTGGGATAGGTTGAAATGCCTAGGTAAAAGTGAGAGGCTGGGCCCGGCTAGACTTATGAGTCGAGGAAAAAGTGAGAGGCCATGTGGAAAAAGGTGAGGGATGAGCACGTTTCGTGGGATAAAGCTAGGATGAAAACCCAAATGGGCTCCTAGGAAAAATGAGAGAAATTGAGAAAAAAAAAAAAGAAACTAGGACTGGCGATACATTGGACTCCTTGGTTGCAGCTAGGTCGAGAATCTTGAGTTATCCCTATGTTGCAACTAAGTCGGCGGCTTTTGGATTTCCTTGGTGGATTGTTTTGCTTGAGGATTACTCTTTTATTGCTTTGGGACTACTTTGGGGAAAGTAGGATGGGCTTTATCCCGATGATTTGTCACTTATCTTTTTCCATACACATTTACTTGTTTTGGGTGGTTTGATTGCTTTAGGAACTTTCAGAAGTGTGAGAGTTGTGAGGATTTTCACCTTCTTTGGGGAACTAGGGTAGTTTGGGAATAAGTTGAATGTATTGGCTATTTTTGCATGCTTCATTCTGGTTGAACCTTTTTATTTGATTTTATTTACTCGAGGATGAGTAAAAGTTTAAGTGTGGGGAGTCTAATCTACATTATTTCACATGCTTTAACCAATGTATTTGACATAGTTTTTAGTTACTTTTAGTTCATGGATTGCTAGTATTAGTTAAGTTTATGTGACAAGGGGTTTAGACAGCCATGCTTGGTTTTCTTATCTAGATCCCACGTTTTGTAGACTTAATTGGTACTAATGAACATCTTGTATCCATGGGCTCCTTAGTCTTCATTTTGATCATTCTTAGTAGGTCGCATGTGGGTATTTTTTGGTTACTTTCTGTGTGAAGGCCATTTGCAAGAGCAGTAGAAGATTGAAGGTCATTCACAAGGATGGTAGAAGAGGAAAATGGCATTCACATTATAATGGTAGAAGATAAAGGCCACAAACATCAATGCATGGTAGAAGGAGATTGAAACCAAAGATAGGTGGCTTCGAAGTTCAAAACGGTCAAAGGAGAAAATGGTGAATCGTGGTCCAAGGAGTGTTTCCTTAGTCCGAGAACGATCCAAGAATAATTAGCCTTCAAGGATGGTTAAACTGGATTTTTCTTCTTGAGTACCACAAAATCGACTACTAGAACTCCCAATTTAGAGTAACGGTTCACCCGTAGCAAGCAAATGAAGTTTAGTCGACGAAACACTGACAACACTTCATAGACCGCACATGGAAACACAACAGTGGCCCCTGAAAAAGCACATGACCCACACTACATGAGGGAAACTAGAGGATCTATGAAGATCTGTATGAGACCTTCACGAGGCAAAGGCGCTACGCCATGACAAAGACCTCAGACCGTGGAGCTTGGAGATGAAGAATTGAAGATATGACTATTGATGAGACATCAAATGCATGTATTTTCCAAGGAATTTAACATCTCTTTTGTCATATTTTTGTTATAAGATTTCTAGATTTAGGTAGGTTTACATGATAAGGGGTTTAGATGACCATTTCCGATTTTTATATTAAAATCCTTCATTTTTTAACCTATGTTTAGTCTAATGGATTTCCGGTCCTTACGAGCATCTAGATTCCATTTTGTGAGCTCCATTTATAGATGTCTCGTGAGCCCTTTTGATTGGTTTAGTGAAGGCCACATGCCAAAATGTGGTAGAAGATAGAAGGGTCGAAGAAGGAAGGCAAAGAAGCGGATGGATTGTCACCCTAAAGTTTAGACAAAGTTATTAAACTTGTCCGAGAAGAATCAGCCTACAAAGGTGGCATCATTGGATTTTTCTTCTCGAGCACTATAAAATCGACTACAAGAACTCCCAAAATGGATCAACAGTTCACCTGTGGGAAGCAAAACAAGAAGCTGCGAATTGTAGCCCATCTGAATTTTTGGGCTGAAAACTCCGCCGCCCGGGCGAGGTCATTTCTGTCCAGGCGAAACCTACTGCGTTTTGACCTTCTTTTAGACCAACTTGGGCTATGAATAGCCCATTTTCTTCCCCATTTTCTCAATCCCGACTTGGGGGCTCCAAAACCATAGTTTTTCACCATTTTCTTCCATTTCTTCTTCTTTCTTTGTAGATTTATTTTCTATGTTATGGGTTTTGATTATCTAGCTTAGTTTTATACTTGGGAGAAATTTATTGAGACTTCCTTGCTAATGTCTTGAGAATCATTTCTATCTATTAATTGCTTTCTCTATTGTGCATTTATTGAGCTTTGAATATGGATTGTAATGGCATTAATGTTGTTGAAGTTTGTGTATATGAATTGCTTGTAGATTTCTTGTTAGGGTTGGGAGAAAGTAGCTAATTTTCCCCCTCTTTTAATTTGGAATCCAAGAGCATGAGTTCGAGCTTCTAAATGATGTTGATGTGTACATAATTGCTAGATAATTGTGATGATGTTGAACTCGTTTTCATGATTTTTTTAGTTAGAAAATGAGATAAGTCTATGAATGTTGATCGTTCTTGACTAATCTTGTGTAAATGCATGAACTGGTTAAATTCTTAGACACATTGTAGTGTTTATAAGTGCTGCCAAGCTTGTTGATTATTTGTGCTCAATGCCATCAATGGGATACGTTTAGTCGTGTTTCGACTAAGGGAGTCATTGGTGAGGTTTAACAAGAGATGTTGAATTCACTCTTGAAAATTACTATCTAAGAAGGATAGAATATTTATCTTCACAACAAATAATTAAAGCAATTAATAGATTGGTTCAGTCATTCTTGAAGCTTTGGTTATTTAGCATTCATGTGTTCTTGATGCTATGTCTTACTTCATTTATGACATGGGGTGTTTGAGAATAGGAAGTGTTTGTATGATTAAGTGTTAGATTGTTAGGAAAGTGAAAAATTCCTTGGCTCTTTGGCATGAAAATCCAAGAAGACGGACTTAGAACTTCTTGTGCATAATGCGTTGTGATTCTTGCTAGATAAGTATATTAATGTGGATTGTTCTCATATTTATCCTATAAATGCAATGAAAGGTTGAATCTTGAATGTGGTTTGTTCTAGGTTCAGCCTAATAAATATTGTGTTTGGTTAAATGGCTATGTCTTTGGTAGAAGGCTTGTTGTTATCAATTCTATGGTACTTCGTGTGAAATGCCATTGATGAATTACCTCTATGGCATGGTTTGCTTAGAGTGATTGTCAACGAGGTTTGCAAATGGTCATTGTTTGTCTTTGCAAATTACTATTAAGAAGGAATGAATGTTGATCTTCGAATGGGAAGCAATAACATTCCCCAAAGGTAACAAATGTGATTGAATGAGTGAATGGTTCAATGATCTACATGAGGTTTGGAAGTTGATATCAATTGCCCCCGAGGCTTTATCTTTTGTAGTTTTTACTCTTTTTTCTTAGTTTGTTGCATGATTAGCAGAGTTACTTGAATTTGCTAGTTAGATTGTCTTTTAATTTCATAACTCAAGAAAACCAACCAACCAAAACCCCCTATTTACTTGCTTTTATATATCTATATATATATATATATATATATATATATCTACATCTAGCATAATATCAACCTTATATGTTTAAACGCTTGAGAAAATCCCTCTTCTTCGCGGACGACCCTGATTTACCACTATCTACTTAATTGTATTTAGTAAGTATAAAGGACTAATAAATTATAAATTTGAGAGGTATGGAAATGACCTTCCAACTATGTATGGTGACGGCCCGTGAAAACCTCCATGGATCGAGAAGAAATTCCTAAGCGAGACCATGTGCTGTTTGTGTTCTGTGAAAACCTTCACGGACCGTGAGAACTTCTGAGCAAAAGCCGTGAATTGTTCACTGTCCGTGACAATCTTCATTGACCATGGCACGAGACCTGCTTCATGGAACGTACCAGATCCCACGCCTCCTGCTTGAATGCTCCATGGACCTTAACATCCTTGCTAGTCCGTGAAGCCTTGGCGGCTGACTTAGGGGTTTGCTACATTTGGCCTATTTTGAGCCTATCTCCAGGTCAACTCCTACTACTCTATATAGGAGCCTTAGTCTTCTACTAAAATATTAGGAAGTATATTAGGAAGTATATTAGACGTAGGCATATTGTACAGTAGATTATCTCTCTAGTTTAGAGAGAAGGAAGAGGAGAGTCCTTCTCTGTCCATTTTTTTCTTTTTCTTTTTCCTTTCATATTATTTTCTAGATCCATGGCATCTAACCTAATATTTTCCATGGATCTAACCTTTGTAGAGTGGAGTTTTTGCTTGGGATTCATCTTGGCACTTGGTATGTTCTATTTGCTCTATGAGATTCATTAAATTCACCCTATCCTTGTGTTTATGATATTATTGTGATTGTTCTTGAATGTTTTAAATGCATGAATACTAAGCCACATATAAGCACACACTTTTCACTATATACATGTATAGTTCAATTATTGATGCCCTTTTGTGAAGAGAAAACTGGATGTTAGAATGAGTAGGGGAGAATGCATCCATGCTGGTGTGTGCATGAGGGATTCGAGAATGCTCTGACCTATTTTCCATTGCACTGGTCTTAGATGACTTCGTAACTATTTTCCTTGAGGTTGCAGGTAGAGATAGCTAATAGTAGCAAGGTAGGTGTTGGGTTGAAACCCTAGTATCCTAGATAAGGTGCTTACGATCCTTAGACCTAGCGTTTATAGGACCTGGGAGGAGTAGTTGCATTCGTGGTCGAAGCCTGGGATGTAATAGCGCAGGGGATAAATAGACCTACAATTATGGTCAGACCTTGTTGTACTCCCCTAATTACGATGGCGGTGCCGATGGAGGGTTGCGAGCACACCCACCGTGACAATGTTGGGGAAATGTATGGCATCATCCACACCACATGTTGTGAACACACTGATAGGCCTTTTGTATGCCTATATGTGAATGAATCAAGGATTGAATCATTAGAACTACCATGTTGCTAAATGATTCCCAAGTGCCTAGTATAAATAGATTATTGTTTTTTAATTGCATGTTTTGTAGTTGTTAGTTGAGAATACCAAACACCCCCCCAACTGCATGTTTACATTACTAGATGTTCCATTCACTTGTGCAGATTGATGACTCGCGCAAGGTTTTATTTTAAATAGTACTTGAGCCCTAACATCCTTGTGGACAAATCCAGGGCTTGCCGCTTACTACCCCTTGGTAGCTTAGCACTAAAAACGGGTGCAGAATTTGAATCTCTATATTTGATCACTAAGCCACTCAGCTCATGTTTAAATGACAATCGGGTCGGGGGTAGGTCAGGACCATTGTGTGCCGAGCCATTAGGAACAACGTCCTCTTCACTAAACGTGATTGTTTTATCAATACACAATGTTTTATCCAGGGGCTTCTGCGGAAGTGAATACCTGGCCTTAGTTTTTCATGCATTATTTGATAAGGATTCTGCTGACCCATTAACCTGCCCCAACCTATTTGTCGTTAAAACATGAGCCAAGGGGCTTACGGGTCAAAGATACAGATTTATATTCTACACCCGTTCATACTGCTAAGTTACCAAGGGGTAGTAAGCGGAAAGCCCTGGGTTTGTCCACAAGGATGCTAGGGCTCATGTATTAATTAAAACATAACCTCATGCGGGTTGTCAATCCACACGAGTGAAAGGAACAGCTAGTAGTGTAGACATGCAACTGGGGGGTTGGGGGTTGGTATTTGCATCTAACTATAAAGCATGCAATTAAAAAATGAGTAAACTATTTATACTAGGCACTTGGGTATCATTTAGCAACATGGTAGTTCTAATGCTTCAATCCTCAATTCATTCACATATACACATACAAAAGATCTATCAGTGTATTTACAACATGTGGTGTGGCCGATGGCATACACTTCCCCAACCCTGTCATGGTGGGTGCGCTCGCAACCCTCAATCTACACCACCATCATAATTAGGGGAGTACAACGAGGTCTGACCATCATTACAGATCTGTTTCCCCCCGTGCTATTATGTCCTAGGCTTCCACCAAGAATGTAACTACTCCATCCCGAGTCCTATATACACTAGGCCCAAGGTTCGTAGGTACCTTATATGTGATACTAGGGTTGCAACACAACTCTAGCTTGCTACTATTCACTATCTCTACCTGCAACCTCTCGGACAATAGTTACAAAGTCATCTATGATTGGTGCATTGGAAAATAGGTCAGAGCATTCTCAAATCCCCTATTCACATACCCATGCGGACACGTTCTCTCCTACCCATTCTAACATCCAGGTTTCTCTTCCCAAAGGGGTATCAATAATTGCACCATACAAGAATACATCCCAAAGTATATTGTGTAATATTCATTCATTTATAACATTTAGGAAAAATCACAATAATATCATAAACACAAAGATATGATGAATCTAATTAATCTCATAAATTATTTAGAACATACCAAGTACCAAAATGAATCCCAAGCTAATAACCTACTATACAAAGGTTAGATCCATGGGAAATATTAGGTTAGATGCCATGGATCTAGAAAATATGATGAAAAGAAAAGGAAATGAAAAGAAAAGGAGAAGGAAGGAGAAGAGGAACTCTTCTCTTCCTTCTGTCTAAGCTAGAGAGAGAATCTAATCTACATTATGCCTACTTAGGGTTTAGTTGAAGACTAAGACTCCTATATATAGTATTAGGAGATTGGGCTTAAGAATAGGCCTAAAATAGGCAAAAATAAGCAAAACCCTAGGTCAGCCACCAAGGCTTCATGGACCGGCACAGATGTCACGGTCTATGAAGCATTCAAGGACGGGGCGTGGGATCTGGTGCGGTTTGTGAAACAGGTCTTGTGCCACGGTCCATGAAGATTGTTACAAATCACAAAAAATTTGAGGTTTTTACTCCAAAGTTCTCGCTGTCCGTGAAGGTTTTCATTGAGCATAAACAGCCTATGGTCTTGACTCAGAACGTTTGTGACAACCCGTGAAGGTTTTCACTGATCGGCTCCTTACTTATCCAAATCTTCAATTCTTCATATCTATGCTCCACAGTTCAGGGTCTTTGTCACGGCCCGGTGCCTTTGCCTCATGAAGGTCTCGTGCATGTGTTCACGGAACCCCTGGAACTCTTGTGTAGTATAGCCTATGTACTTTGTCATGGGCCGCTGATGCTTTACCATGTGCGGTCTGTGAAGTGCCGCTGGTGCTTTGGCGGCTGAACTTCGTTTGCTTGCTACGGATGAACCATTACTCCGAATGAGATGTTCTAATAATTGATTTTTTATTAATCGAAGAGACAAATCCAATGGAACTCATTTTGAAGGCTAATTCTTCCTAGATCATTATCAGACTAAGGAAACACCTATCAGACCACAATTCACCATTTTCTCCATTGGCCGTCTTTAACTTCGAAGCTGCCTATCTTTGGCCTTAATCTCCCATTACCATGCATTGATGTTCATGTCCTTCATCTTCTACCATTCTAATGTGAATGACCTTTGCCTCTTCTACCATTAAAAAATGTCCTTCAATCTTCTACCGCCCTTGCGAACGACCTTCAAATAGAATGTAACCAAATAATACCCACAGACGACCTACCAAAGATGATCACAAGGAAGATCAAGGAGCCCGTGGATATAAGATGTCCATTAGTACCAATTAAGTCTACAAAATGAGGGATTTAGACAAGAAAACCAAACATGGCCATCTAAACCCTTTGTCACGTAAACACAACTAATACTAGCAACCCACCTAATAAAAGTAACTAAAAAAATATATCAAATGCATTAGTTAAAGCATGCAAAATGGTGTAGATCAGACTCTCCACACTTAAACCTTTACTCGTCCCCGAGTAAATAGAATCAAAGAAAAAGGTTCAAGCGGAATGAAGTATGCAAAAATAGCCAATGCATTCAACTTATTCCCAAGCTACCCAAGTTCCCCCAAGAAGGTGAAAATCCTCACAACTCTCACACTCCCCAAAGTTCCTAAGCAACCTATGAACCCAAAATAAAATGTGGAAAAAGGTAAGACAAAAAGATGAGTGTCAAGCTAGCTTACTTTTCCCAAAATGATCCCAGAGAAATCAAAGAGTCGTCTTCAAAAACAATCCACCACGGAAGCATGCATTCAACCTAGTTTTTTTTATTTTTCTCAATTTCTCTCATTTTTCCTAGGAGTCCTTTCTGGTTTTCATCCTAGCTTTAAAACACAAAGGGTACTCACTTCTCACCTTTTTCCACATGGCTTCTCACTTTTGCCTAGACTTGTAAGTCTAGCTGGGCCAAGCATCCCACTTTTACCCAGGTCTTTCGACCTATCATGGCTTTTCCCAATGTTACCCAAGTCTCCCTTTTGGGTTTTCGACTTGTCCATGTTTTAAATTTCTTTTTACATTTTTCAAAATTTTCAAAATGCTCTTAGAAGAGCTATTAGCTACATAAAAACAACTAAAAATCATATGTGCTATTTAATCCCTTTCCGCACACTTAAAGCTTGCATTTTCCTCAACGCATGTACAAAATCAAAGAACACATGTCAAAGGAAAGAAATAGGAAGGCACTTATAATGAAAAAGAACACATGTCAAGGGAAATAAATAGGAAAGCACTTATAATGAAAAAGAACACTAAAAATCTACTCTTGATGGTACAATCATGGAATGTAAAGAGAAAACTATCATCACCCTTAATATACTACCCATAAACTCTAATCAAGAAAGCTCAATCTAACCACTATCATGCATCACAAATCGAATAAGAAGTTGTATCACAATGAAGAGTTACCTCTTAGGTCTCGATGTATGTGTTTCAAGGATTTTGAGGGTAGGTGGATTTTGGGTGGTAGGGAAGAAATGGTGATTGGGTAGTGTAGGAAAGTATGTGAGCTTCATGGGTCATGCATAACTACACGCCCCATGAATTTGGGGTTTGGTTCTCCTCCTTATCCACCATTTTGAGTGTCACAAACCATGTACATCTACATGGTCCATGAGTTGGACTCCACATTTGATCACCTTCCTGGAAGAACCTATAAGCTTCCTACAAAAAAAACATGCACACCAACTGAAATAGTGTCCCAAAAATAAAAATAAGCCAAAAATAGAAAAACACTCCAAAAATGCTAACTAATCTAATTTTTCAAAACTTGGGTTGCCTCTCGAGAAGCTTCATATATCTAAGGTCATCGGCACGGCCCTAATGTTATCCATAGGGTGCGGGTTTATACCCCACCACCTCCGACAACCATAAATGAAGAGCAGTGGGTAAGAATCTTCCAAGAGGGAATAGGTGGTTTGGAAGCTTAGCATATTCAATTGGCTTCCCTATGGTTTCCTCTAAGGTTTCCAAAAATGTGGGAGTAGGTTCTATAGGTGGAGGTAGGGGTGCAAATAAGTAATATGGAAAATTAAGTATGATCACCCATTCCTCGACTTCTTCACTGTTAGCAAACCTTTCCCCATCCCCTTTAGATTCATCAACCAAAATTTTACATTCAACTGGGGATGGTTCATTTCCACAATATTAGGTTTCAATTTGGCTCACCCTATTCATCAAATAAAGCACTTGCTTTTTAACTTTTTAAATGCTTGAGAATAGTTGAGTTCCCAAATAGCTAATATCGCTAAGCATTTGTGATTGCAGTAAATCACTACTCTCGGTCACATTAGCTATAGCTTGCTAAATTTCTGCACAATTCAGTTAGGGATAAATCCTAAGGATTGGTTTTAGGGTATTGGGTAAGTTGGTGAAGCCTAACTATCTAACCCAGAGTGTAGGTTTCCCGATGCATTTCCATACCACAAATTCAAGTTACCACTAAACCAAGAATTTTGAGAGTCATGGTATGGGTAACAATCTTGATTCCAATGGCCTTGGGAACCAAAAACTCCTACCTCTCTCTCAATTTCGCTCATCAACAAGACTTGGTAGGGTGGTAGCTATGACATATCCTACAAAGCATCGCTCTTTGAGCCATTCTTCTCCCATAGTTACTCAACCTTGGGTAACACTCTATAGGGTGATCACAATGACACACCCTACAAAGTGCCCTCCGATGAGTGCTTTCCCACATTTATTTTTCTTTTCTATTAAGCAAAAACAAAGAAAACACACAAAATTTGGAATCGTAGTGCAAGAGTCCTTGGTTTTCACCAAGAAATCAAGAAATACCTACTCCGGAATACAAAAACAAGAAAAAGATAAAAGAAATACTAACTACTCACTACCACATCACTACCACAGAGACCACCCTTTACCACCGGTTGTTTTATGTTGTAGCACCGGTTATTTCCGGGAAAAAACCGGTGCCTAAGTAACCGTTGAAACAGTTGCACTGGTTGAAAAAAAACCAGTGCTAAATTCCTATATCTAGCATCATTTTTTACTACCGGTTTAAAAAACCGGTGCTAATATGTACCGAATTAGCACCATTTTTTTATAACTGGCGCTATAAAAAACTGGTGTTAAATTTGTGTCCTAGTAGCACCGGTTTTAAAACCGGTGCTAAAAGTGTATTTTTAGCACCGGTTTTAAGACCGATGCTAAAAGTGTATTTTTGGCAACGGTTATTTTTTAGCACTGGTTATTTTAGCACAGGTTTTAAAACCGGTGCTATAAGTGTATTTTTGGTACTGGTTATTTTTTAGCACCGGTTTTAAAATTGGTGCTAAATGTGTATTTTTAGCAACGGTTTTTTTAGCATCACTTTTAAAACCGGTGCTAATTTTGTATTGTTTGCACTGGTTATTTATTAGCACCAGTTTTAAAACCGGTGCTTTACACGTATTGTTATCACCGGTTATTTTATAGAACCGGTTTTAAAACTGGTGCTAATTATATGATAGGCTAGCACCGGTTATTATTTTAACAAAAACCAATGTTAAATGTGTGACTAATTTGGTCCCTGAAAGCTGCGGAGCGCTGTCGCTCTTTCAGTCCATCTTCACGCAGCCAATTTCATATTTATGTTTG
Organism: Rubia yunnanensis; assembly: GCA_037428765.1. Taxonomy (NCBI): domain Eukaryota; kingdom Viridiplantae; phylum Streptophyta; class Magnoliopsida; order Gentianales; family Rubiaceae; genus Rubia; species Rubia yunnanensis. The sequence continues at coordinate 61,989,592 of CM075061.1, forward strand.
TTTTCCAAACCGGTGCATTCTTTTTATAGATGGCACCGATTATCATTTGTGCGTAGGTTACTTAAATCGGTGCATCAATAAAAATAGCACAAATTCCCAACATCAATTTCCAATAAATACAACCATCATCACACATAGAAAACAAGTATGTAGAAAAACACATTGAATTTGATCAACTAAAAATTTTTTATTAGCGAAAGAAGTGCATGAAATGTGGTTCTTAGTGGTCTACATAAGATACTGGAACCCCCCTCATCGTGGAGACGACGAGTATCAAAAATAAAGGACAATTACCTTTCTCATAAGGGATAATACTAACTACTATCCAATAATGGAGGCAAATCCCTATATGATATTCAATTGAGCTATGCATTTTGGCAGAGTACATTTCACAAAAATACAAACCCATTTCAAAGCAATGCTCCGCAGTTGATCGCTCCCCAGAGGAGTGTAATCTTCTGGAAATTGCTGAAATAATGTATTAAATTGCATGTTAGAAAAGGATATATCTGTGAGAGATTAACAAATACAAAAAAACAATATAGGAAAACGTACCGGAATAATGTCAATGTCATGCACGTCCCTAACAATTTTTCCATGTAATACATGCTATGGTATCCACATTCCCAAGTACTACTTTGTATCTTGTGTTGATATAAAAGGGAATTTTCTGAAATGATTACAAACATAAAAATGACAGAGGAAATATGACGCTACAGGATAATACGTACATTGATGTTTATGACATTCCATGTATAGTTTGAAGGGTAGGATCTATTTTGGTTGGAATTGAACCGTCGATATTTTGTTTCAACCCTAAAATCGATGAAAATATATTTATATCAATATATAAAAATATATTTTCAGAAATTGGGGATCACACAAAATAGTTTCATTGGTTCTAACTTTTTCCAACATGCAATGATGAACGCAAGTAATGATCAGAACAATGAATGTCATTGTACCGATTATTAAGATTAATTGTAAATAATCGAGCAAAGAAAGTGAGAAGCCTACAAGAACACATTTACGGGAAATTTGTTTTTGTAAAACATTAAAGTAGAAGGAATGACAAAAATGTGTTCAACTTACAAATGAATCAATTTAAGGCATAGCCTATTACGTTTGCAAATTCCCCCACTCATCGAGTCGATGCAATATACTCGATCGATTTCCGGTACGAAGACGAGCAAAAACCAATGGCTTCTATAAAAAAAAGCAAACACCAAAATACTTTTAATATTTCAAAAAAATAAAATCACAGCATATGGTTGCTATTGCTTTCATGCGGCCGGGTCAAACAACACAAAGAAGAATAAAACTTACTCTTGATTGTACAGGAAGACGTACATCCTCGCTTGAGTGTGGCACATGACAGTTGAAACCTCTTCCGCAGTCAATTTGACCCTCTGATTAGCCTTTTGAGCTATTGAATTTGAACCGGCCAGAATAAACGGGACGTGGCCTTGATCAACCACCCCATCACATAGGTATCTGGCAAAATAATATTGTCAGTGAAACAAATATAATGATACATCTATAAATAATGTAACCATGCAATTCTTACGATGCCCATATATCAAGTTGACACCCACTGATCCACTCCATTTCATTTTCTACGTCCAATCTGCTCATAAACAGTTTTAGCTTGTCAGTAAATATACCTGTGTAGACTTCTTCTGATCCAAACACCTCCGCATTGAAATTGATGCGTAAGACTTTGTTCGGTCCACATATTTGTGTAGATATCCTTAAAACATCAATAATAATTCTTTGTGTTCTGTGACCCCCTAAGTACATTTAGAATCTAATAATGTTAGTTGAGTGGTATATGTATATAATTCAGTAGTGGATCATATTGTAAAGGCTAAAATGAGTTCTCACAAAAATGTAATGGTCAGAAACCGACAAGAGAGGATTTAGTTGCCCATTCTCCGTCGATGTAGAATTCTCTTTTGCTACTTGCTAATGGGTAAAATGTTAGTCATGCATGGAAAAAAATAGGTCGGAATGAAAAAGTCTGGGGGTATGTTTGATCTCTCCTTTTACTGATTGAGCGACCACCTCTTCATTCGGAATATCTTCCTGAGCCACCGCCTCCTGTAAGAGAGAGTGTGTTAATATGTATCTGGATGTCATAGCTAGTTAGTACAATTATTTCTTTTAACCTCTTCAGACTCCATGGTAGTTTTTGGTGTGAGGTTTATTTCAAGAATCCATCTTCATTAACTACCAATTATTTCTGAGGCTATTGCTGCTCGTTCTCCTACATAAGCAGATGAACAAGAAATTATGTTTTAGTAATATCTAGAAAGATAGGATGAGAAGAAGAATACAATTATCACACCTCATCATCCTGTTGCCCAACGACACTTATCAGCTTTCCCGGCCATAGAATGTTATATCCAATGGCCTCAGTGAAAAACTCAAATTCTTCGTGTTCAATCGGCAAAGGTGCCTTGGGAATGATCACAGGTCCACGAAGCTTTACTCACTCGCACTTGATGGGTAAGTCTGTTTCCTTATCCTTTGGAAACAAGATACCAAATCCAGCTGCATCCCTTTCTCCATTATGGTTCAAAACATATAGGCAGCATTTTTTTCCTTTCTGAGAAATGTTTTTTAAAAAAATGGAAAAACATCAGTTGGACAATAAGTGTTATTAAGTAATCAAAATTAAATAATGTCACAAATGTAATCAATCTTAATATGGACCAAGGGTCTTTGAAGATGTTATTGTCCCGGAAAGTTGATTATAACAAGAAATGAATTCTATATATAGTTACTGAAGGCTACAGCGCGGTGCAGCTTTCAGTGTTCAGCTGAGACTGAAAGTTGCAGCGCGGTGCAGCTTTCAGTGTTCATCTGGGATAAACTGTCTCTCAATTAAAACTATATTGGCAAAGAGACCTTTTCTCATTTCAACTAAGAAAAGAACAAGATGAAGATGTTAGTAGGCCTAAACTACCAATATCCCAAATGAACGTGATAGCAGTAAATATATCCCCACAACTAAAAGCATCCAAAATCAATTTGATATGAAATTGAAATCCAGAAACTAATAATCACAGAGCAAGAAAGCAAATAAAGACGAGGTTCATGGTATAGAATACCTTGTCATCCGCAACGGTTCCTTGTGGGTCACTACATCCAGATGCTGAAGGAATGAATACCCGGTTGTCTTTATTCGCGGGGTTGGAAGATGTAGCAAGGAAATTGCCGACATCCAAGTGTGGGGGAATAGGTTTACCCAATTGTCCAACTAGCCAATATTTTCGGGCCTCAAATAAGGTAACAAATCTTTCATTGAGCTCGATGACATCTGTTGGTAGTTTGTTTGAATTTTAGATTTCTTCAGATGGTTTTGTGTTTGTGCTCCCACATCGACTAGATGCATAATAGCTCACAACAATATGTGGTAGGGCCTCGTTCACCTTGGCAGTTGTGGGGCAACCTCTCCTCTGATCCCCATGATCCTTCTTACCCGTTTCTTGAACGAGAATATCTTCTTTTCCTTCTTATATAACTAACTCTCTCTTTTGCTTTTTATCCAAAAGGTTTTTTTACTAAAAAAAACATATGCAAGCTATTACTATGCATTCCATATGAGAATATTAATAAAGATAGAATCAATTATAAATATGGCTCACAATAGTGAGGGCTGCTCTTTTAACGCAGTCGTTGGTGTAGGTCGATAATTTATTGTTCCAGTTAACTTCTCGGAACACCTCCGAGCGGTCCAGTTTGAAATCCATGATTTGAACTAAAGCCTCCGCTTCTTCTACAATTTGACCTTGATCCATAAGCTCGCCAATTTTAGCCCTTCTTTTCCTCTTCTCGAGTTCTATAGCAAGCCTACGATTCCCTCCACTTCCCGTGTGATGGATGTACTCCTTATGTGAGGCACTTACTTTTGCTGCCTCACTTAATGCCTATATGTTCATCGATTTTTAAAATGCTCACAAAGTAATAACTAGAAATTAAAAATTTTTAAGGAATAACCTTGAATTCAGGGGTTAATTTGTGTTTCACAAATAGCTCCCATTTTTTTTGTCCATCCATCGATAATTTGTCCATACACAAGAACCTGGTTTTCTTGGACGATGTACTTGTGATCCACCTTAGCTTTCCAATTCCTCCACTTTTCACCTGCATAAACTGTCCATTTATTTTGGAACTTATTCATCTCATGGAATTCCATTTTGGTTTGTATATCCCAGCTAATCTAGCGGAAAAGGATACGTGTTGTTAGTGAAAAATGTAATGAAGTTGAAATGAAAAAATGAAAATGGAGGATTAGAACACACTTACAAGAATATCTTCCCATGCATCTTTCTTTACATGGTCTGGGACTGCTTTACAATTATGCCATGTCCCGAAGCGGATTGTTCGTCGGAAGTCATAGCTAACATACATCGACCACCGGCTGCGCATAACCAAGGGTTCAAATTCATCGTCGAAGAATATTTTAAGGGGCTTCTTTTGCTTTGCTAGCAACATGGACTTGCACGTGGTTGTGCCTCTACGCTTGCAATACTCTTTAATCTCAAACTTGTCACTCATGTCATCTTTTGATATAGTTTCTTCTTCCTCCCCCGAGTTTTCAGATCTCGACCATGATTTGGGTGCCACTGGCCGACTATACACCAGCTTTACTCGACCTGGAATCGCGAGCCCTAGAGTCGCAAGCCCTCGAGCCCTCGAAGTGCATGTGTGTTAGGGTGTTGGGGTGGGAGTTGCGAAGGGCGTGTGTGTTGGGGTGAAAGTTACAAAAATTTGGGGATAAGGTTATCGAGGGAAGAGGGAAAATTTGGGAGGGAAGCTAAATGATGCTTTGTTGAGCCAATTGGGAATTTAATTTGACCATTCTTGCTTCTTTGTTGGGTCACTTTGGAGTTAAATTTGTGAAGCTCCTTTGTTGGCCAACTTGCTCATTTTCATGATATTTTTATACTACTTCATATTGAGTTAGGTAAAGAATTTTGAATAATATTTCTAGACAAATTAATTAAGGTCTAGATATTGTTTAATTACAATAGACGATGCTCCTATCTAGAATTGTGTATTTAGTGTGCTTACTATTACTTGTATACATAGAACGGCCAGATAAATAGAGTTTAACCAGGAATTGGTATGAGTCAATTCAAACATGTTTATGTGATAATATAATGAAATTAATGTAAGCTCTCTTAGTTGCACTTAAGGAAGACTCTATTTGCGTCGCCTCAGTAAGTAAGGGACGATCTTAGTTAAATTAATGGGTTACCAAGTAATGGATATGTTAATTAAGTCATAACTAGTGTATACAGATAGCCAATTAAGTTATAGTCGATTAACAAGTGTAACGCTCACTGACTACAGGCGACTTGTAGACAACCATATGGGTTATCAAGTAATGGATACGGTGAAGTTGGTACACATGTATGTTGCACACGATTATACATAGTTAACAGTGTATATAGACTACTGATACTCCCTCTATTTCACTAAGAGTGGCACACTTGCCTTATTAGGATGTTTTTTTAAATGGAGCACTTTCCAGTTTTGGGAAGATTTCTACAATCCCATCCACTCATTCTAGTGTTTTCTTTCTACACTCAATTTCAACTTCTCATTTTCGTTACATTAATCCAAGAGCTTAAACCTAGTGTGCCACTCTTAGTGAACCGTGGGGAGTATGGAAATTGATTTCTTGACTTACAAATATATTATACATAATATAATTTTTGGAAATCGGCCCTCAAATTTTAGAGAACTTCAACCCGGGCCCTCGAGCCTCGAACCTTGAACCTCGAGCCTCGAGCCTCAAACCTCGAACCTCAAACCTCGAACCTCGAGCCTCGAACCTCAAACCCTCAGCCTCGACCCCTCGAACCATTGAGCCCTTGAACCTCGAGCCCCTCAAGCCCCTCGAACCCTCAAATTCTTGAGCCCTCTTACTCTTGAGCCTCGAGCCCTCGAGCCTCAAGCTCTCGAGCCCTCGAGCCTCAAACCCTAGAGCCCTCGAGCTCTAACATCGAGCCTTCGAACCTCAAGCCCCTTGAACCCCTCAAACCTCAAGCCCTCGAGCCCTCGAGCCTCGATCCTCAAACCCTTGAACCATTGAACGTCCTGCTACGAGCCCTAAAACCTTGATCCTCGCGCCTCCTACCTTGAGCTTTAAGCCCTTGAGCCCTCGAACCTCTTGCCTCGAGCCCTTGAACATCAAACTTCCTGCCTCAAGCCTCTAGGCCTCGAGCCCTCAAACTTCCTGCCTCAAGCCTTTAGCCCTCGTGGCTCGAGCCCTGGAACCCAATACCCTAACACCTTTCAGCCCATGTGTGTGTAAAATTCAGCCCATGTGCGTGTACGACTAAGCCAATGTGTGTGTAAAATTAGTCACTCAACTCAATACCCTAACATCTTTCCTCTGCCAAGTTCCCTCCACATTCCCCGCTTTCTGTAAAATTAGTCACTCAACCCAATACCCTAACATTTTTCCTCTGCCAAGCTCCCTCCATATTCCCCGCTTCCTCCACTGTCTCCCGCTCCCTCCACCGGTAAGCTCCATCCCCGTTCCCTCTTCCGTCCCCGCTCTCTCCGCCATTCCCGCTCTATTCCACCTCCGCCAAGCTCCATCCATTCCAATGCGGCTAAGATACACCGTCCCACACTCCCTCTACATTCCGTCATTCGTTAATCTACCATCCATCGTCCATAAACCATCCACTAAGCTACCGTCCGCCAAGCTCCCTCCGCCAAGCACCATCCACCCTCCAAACACCTTTCATCAACAAACACTTGTCTGAACTAGGTAAAAACATACCCTTTCATTTTTGGTTTCCTAGGGATTGTCTACATTATTGGTATGCTGATTGTTTGATTTCATGAAAATATCTAATTATGAAAAGACCTAATTGTGATTTTGTTTTGGAAATGCGAGAGTTATTACCACTATATGCTATGCCTATGTTCTATGCAAATACAGTTCATGCCTATGTTTGTTGAATTGGTTATATGCCTCTGTTCTTCATACAGTTCTATGCCTCTATTCTTAATATAGTTCTATGCCTATGTTTTATGCTAATCATGGTTTGCTTATGGAAATACAGTTCTAGGCCTATGTTATGTTACAAGAACTCAGCAGACATCTGGATGCAAATGTATTCATGTGCTGACATCTAGATGCAAATATTTTTGGTTTCGTTATTTTTTGAGTGTAGTAAAGGGTGACCACAACCGCAGTGTGAAGTTTATGCCATTTTTCCTATCTTTTTTTTTTCATGTGCTGACATTCTCAATGGAGAATTGTTTTCTTCTTGTGTTAATCTTCTGTCTGCTAAGTTTTTCTTCTTCTCATGGGCTGGCATTTATTTTCCATGTGCTAACATTCAGGATGCAAATTTTACTTGTGTTAACATTTTGCAGGTGCCTTTCGTACCATACACCATTTATTTTACCAGGTATTACCCCCAAAAAATGTGCACCTAAAGGGAAGACCAACAACCAGAACTCAAGGAAAAAGGCCAAAGTTGGCGATATGGAGGAGAGAGACAACTTGTCTCAAATGATGCAAGGGAACTCTGTAATACCTATGACAGAGGCAGATTATCATGAGGCAATAAATGTGTACAATGAATTCATTAGTCGGGGCCTCATACGAGAGAGAGGGTTGAGACTAGAAAAGCCTTACAAGGACTATGTCAACCTGCATGGGTGGGAAGGCTTCATCGCACAACCGGATCATGCTAACAAGACCCTAGCATGTGAGTTCTTCTCCCTGATGAAGTATAAGAATTCAGCAGAGGTTTTCTTCTGTGGTCAGTTCGTTGTGCTCACACTGGATGTGATAAACCAGTTCTACAAGATCCCACCGAATCTTGGGAAGACCCTAAAAGCCATGCATGGTGAGAGAATTAAGGAATTGGGTCCAATCCCTACTATAGATTCACCATCTACCAACACTGGGGAGGACAGCTCGCGTGGGGATTGACTACTTTTATTGTGCTCACATCTTGATTTTCTCAAGTTGTTTATTTTGCTTGGTTTATATGGATCTCTGTTTTATCAGGATTTTGATTTCCAAAACATATGATGTTTCTCTGTGGATTTGACTTGGTACTTTATGACTGTGGAATTTTGATGCTATTAGTTGTGGGCATCTATTTGCTCTGATTTTGGAAGTTGACAGTTCTAGGCTTGTAACATATTCATATTTTTGTCTTAGAAGAACTGAACGAGCAACTCAAAATAGGTAATGTGTGTGTAGAAGAGCTGCAGCATGCTGAACCAAAAGAGCTGCAGAACGCTGAACCAAAAGAGCTGCAGCGCGCTGCAGCTGGTAGCCGCTACCATAGGAAAATGAAGCTTATTTTGTCTAAGATTTACCAAAAGAGTTGCAGTGCACTGCAGCTAGTAGCCGCTACCATAGGAAAATGAAGCTTATTTTGACCAAGATTTACCAAATGAGTGGCATTGCGCTGCTGCTCTCAGAGCTGCTCAAAATAGGTACCAATTAGAACAGAGTTGTAGAATAGTTAACAGACATACAAAACACAACATACTACAAAAATACATAAATTTTAGCCCACAAATTCATTGCTCTTCAGCCGCTAGTCTTCAACCATCTTCCCCTTTTTGGATTGAACGTCTCCAATTTCCCAGCCATCTTTATCTATCCAAATGCCATCTCTATGTTTCCTCCGTATTGCTCCAGCCTCAATCCTGTTGTTGATAAGTAGGGGGGAAATAGAGGGGAACTCTAACCTTTCACTTGTAACTTTAAAATCAATTTCATCACGGAAAGAGTATTTCTTGCTCTGTAACACAATCGACCAACCTACATTGCATGGATCATTAACGTAGAAAACTAGCTAGTCTTGCTTGTTCGGCAAAAATAAACTGATCATTGTCATATGCTTCACGACTCTTGTCAACAAGGGTAAATCCCATTGGGTCATGACTTCGAACTCCAGTTGTGTTATCAAACCATTGGCACTTGAAAACCGGAATCTTGAATTCTCCATAGTCAAGCTCCCAAATCTCATCAATAACACCATAAAACGGCATCACGGCTAGGATAGGTTTATTGTCTTGCTTACTTGCTTGCCTTATTTTCTCCGACTCAATGTATACCCCACTATTTTTCGTTGTGCTCTTTAAATCTTGGTCCCTAGTAGAAAAAGAGAAACCGTTCATGTCATATATGGAATACCTCAAAATTGTGCTTTTAGGCTTCCTTGCAAATGCTCTAATCACCTACATTGCATCGATTATATAACCAATTCACAAACTTGTCATTGTGTTCCAACTGAACTTTATTTGGGGGCCACGTGGGATGAGACTCTGTGATCGAATTAAGGTGCTTGGTCACATAAGCAGTAGTCTACCTACAATTCCTCAAGACATACAAATGAAATGACATCAGATCACTATTCAATGAAGTAAACAACATTTCCTTTGACCTCGATTTTCCCACCTTCTTTCCAACATGTTGATTCTGGGGCACCCCAAAATTTCTATGTTCCTCCAAATAGCTAGAGAAAAATTCAATTACTTCTTTGATAACATACCTCTCAACAATACTAGAATCCGACCGACTCATACATTTCATGTGATGCTCAAAAGGATACATCTAATGCATACCAACAAGACCACATATCTTTATCTCCCGTACTAAATGAACAACCAAGTGAACCATTATATCAAAAAAAGATAGAGGGGATGTGCACACCAGTTAGTGGTGTAGGGGATTTCCTTCGTTCCTTCCCCCCAACAAAATTGACCAAATCATCCCAGTATTTATGGTTTCCTTGCAGCCATTTTCTATGTCCAAGATACACTGTCTTTCTTCCATGTCTTAGCTGTTGGATTCTAGATTCTCCTCACAAATAGGACATGCTTTGTGCCCCTTCACAACATACCCCGACAAATTTCCATAGGCTGAAAATCATTGATCGTGCAAAAAAGTATGGCACACAATTGAAACTCCACATTCATATGGGCATCAAATACCAACACCCCTTTTTCTTCCCACAATATCTTCAAATCATCAATCAATGGTCTCAAATACACATCAACCTTATTCCCAGGTTGTCTAGTAGGCATCATAACATATTTACATTTCATGCACAAATAAGGGGGCAAATTATATATAACCAACATCACGGGCCAAGAACTATGCTTCGATGAAATATTACCAAATGGATTCATCCCATCAGTACACAATGCAAGGCGTAAATTTCTATCTTTTGAACCAAATGAAGGATATCGCTTGTCAAAATTTATCCATTATTCACCGTCTACCGGATGTCTTATCTTGTCGTCACTCGGTCTTTCCCGCTCTCCATGCCATCGCAAGTTCTTTGCATCTTTTTAATTCACAAATAACCTCTTCAACCTAGGAATTAAAAAAAGATACAACATACACTTCAATGAGACCTTCTTCTTCTTCATAGCCAAACACCCATCATCATCATTCCTCACACCCTTATATCTTGAATGTTTGCACACGGGACATTCAACCACGTCTTTCAAATCACCATCATACAACACACAATCATTAGGACATGCGTGTATTTTATTGTATTCCAAACCAAGTGGACACCATATTTTCTTAGCCTCATAAAAGTTTTTCAGTATTCCATTCCCTTCTGGAAACTTATCCTTTAGAAGCTTTAGGAGTGAATTCACACTTGTATCACTCCAAGAACTTGTAGCTTTCAAATTGAAAACCTCCATAAAAAGGAGATTATGGTATCCTTACTTTTACATCCCGGATACAATGACTTCTCTTTTTCGTCGAGCAAAGCACTTAACATTTTAGGCTTCCCCTGAAAATCTCTTACAATGTCATTGAACATAGCATCAACGGTACATTTGTTTCTATCTACCTTGTCAAACCCACCACCATTATGTCGCTGCTCAACCTCTCCATGAAATGTCCATACAATGTAACCTCCATCAAATCCATTCTTCAGCAGGTAAAATCTAACAAGCCCACGATCATCAAACCGTTCACGACACAAGCATCTTGTGCATGGATAGAGTATCCTCTCCTCCCGACCAAAGGCATAATCAAGAAATGAATAAAAAAATGCAATATGTTCACCACTCCCTCTAGCTACACATGGATAGCTAACCATTTTTTTTCTCATGTTCACCACTCCCTCTAGCTACACATGGATAGCTAACCATTTTTTTCTCCACGCAAGCATCGATTCTTGGTCCATTGTATCGAAACAAAATAATACAAACAATTAAACAAATATTCATTGTTCAAACATAATAAAAATAAAAACAATCAATTTGCTACACAATACTAAAAGTGTCATGTGTATGTGTATATGTATGTGAATCGATCAACATTTTCTTGGGATATATATATATATACCATCTACCAAATTAAACACAACCATGTTTACATCCACAATCATTTACACTCTCACAACATGATACCAAACCAACTTAAAGCATAGAAAACATTAATAAATACAAATAAACTCTCTCCATTCATGAATTAATGGTTATTATAAATACTATTTGATTGAAATTCAAAAAAGTTAATGAAACCTTACATCCATGGGTCTTCATTGCTTTGGGTTATTGCTCACCATCCAAAAAATCTTCCTTCAATGAAGAGAGAAGGGAACTACAAGTTCAGATCTAATTTTCGAGGGGTAGTTTGAAGCACTAAATGTTCTATTTGGCACTAGTTTTTGTGAATTGTACGTAAAACCGGTGCCATTTTTCCCATTAGCACCAGTTTTTAACCGGTGCTAACCTGTGCCATTTTTCCTGCTTTTTCCGGAATTATTTTAACACCGGTTTCTTTAATTTTGGATGGTGAGCAAATTTAAAGATAGAGATTTATATTCGGCACCTGTTCTTACTGCTAAACTACCAAGCCCTAGGTTTGTCCACAAGGATGCTAGGGCTCAAGTATTAATTAAAAACAAACCTCGTGTGGGTCGTCAATATGTACGAGTGAAAGGAACAACTAGTAGTGTAGACATGCAACTTAGGGAGGGGGGGTTGGTATTTTCAACTTACAATTACAAAGAATGCAATTAACAAATGAGTAAACTATTTATACTAGGCACTTGGAAATCATTTAGCAACATGGTAGTTCTAATGCTTCAATTTTGGATTCATTCACATATAGATATATAAAAGACCTATTCGTGTGTTTACAACACGTAGTGTGGCCGACGCCATACATTTCCCAAACCCTGTCATGGTGGGTGCGCTCGTAGCCCTCCATCGGCCCCACTATCATATTTAGAGGAGTACAACGAGGTCCGACCATCGTTGCAGGGCTGTTTCTCCACCGTGCTATTACGTTACGTGCTTCTACCACGAATGCAACTACTCACCTGGGTCTTATGTACGCTAGGCCCAAGGTTTGTAGGCACCTTATCTATGATAGTAGGGTTTCAACACAACACCTAGCTTACTACTATTCACTCTCTCTACCCACAACCACTCAGACAACAGTTACGAAGTTAGCTAAGACTAGTGTGGAGGTAAATAGGTTAGAGCATTCTCGAATCCTCCGTGCACACACCCACACATAAGCGTTCTCCCAAACCCATTCTAACATCCAGGTTTCTCTTCCAAATGGGGCATCAATAATTTTACCATACACAAATACAACCCAAAGTGTGTACTTATATGCGGTGTTATATTCATGCATTTATAATGTTCAAGAAAAATCATAAGAATATCATAAACACAAAGATAAAATGAATCTAATGAATCTCATAAAGCATTTAGAACCTACCAAGTGCCAAAATAAATCCCAAGCTAATAAACTACTCTACAAAGGTTAGACCATGGTATATATTAGGTTAGATTTCATGGATCTAGAAAATAAGATGAAAATAAAAGGAAAGGAAAAGAAAAGGAGAAGGAAGGAGAAGAAGAACTCTCCTCTTCTTTCTCTCTAAACTAGATAGAGAATCTACTCTACAGTATGCCTACTTAGAGTTTAGTAGAAGACTAAGGCTCCTATAATAGTAGTAGGAGATTGGGCCTAAAAATAGGCTAAAAATAGTAAAACCCTAGGTCTGCCGCTAAGGCTTCACGGACCGGCACGGATGTCACAGTCTGTAAAGCATTCAAGCATGGTGTGTGGGATCTGGCGCAGTCCGTGAACATTTAGATCTGCGGGCTATGGGATCTGGCACGGTCTAGGAAGCAGGTCTTGTGCCACAATCAGTGAAGATTGGCATGAACCGTGAACAGTTCACAATTTTTTCTCAGAATTTCTCATGGTTGTGAATATTTTCATGGATTGCGAGTAGCCAGTGGTCTTTGCTCAGAAATGTTTCCACATCCCGTGAAGGTTTTCACGGATCTGCTCCATACTTAGCCATATTTTCAATTCTTCATCTCCATGCTCCACGGTCTGGGGTTTTTGTCATGGCCCGACGCCTTTGCCCCATGAAGGTCTCGTGCATGTCTTCACTGAACCCCCAGAAATATTACGCAGTGCAGCCTATGTGCTTTATCACAGGCTACTGGTGCTTTACCATGTGCAGTCCGTGAAGTGCTGTCGGTGGTTCGAAGGCTGAACTTTTTTAGCTTGCTATGGGTGAACCATTAGTCCAAATCAGGAGTTCTAATAGTCAATTTTTTAGTAATCAAAAAGATAAATCCAATGGAACCAACCTTGAAGACTAATTCTTCATGGATCGTTCTCAGAATAAGGAAACACTCCCCGGACCACGATTCACCATTTTCTCCTTTGGTCGTCTTGAACTTCGAAGCCGCCTATCTTTGGTTTCAATATCCTTCTACCACACATTGATGTTTGTCGCCTTCATCTTCTACCATTCTAATGTGAATGACCTTTGCCTCTTCTACTGTTAAAAAAAAAGCAGTCTTCAATCTTCTACCATCCTTGTGAACGACCTTCGTATAGAATGTAACAAACAAATACCCATGGGCGACCTAATGAAGAAGATCACAAGGAAGATCTAAGAGCCCGTGGATACAAGATATCCACTAGTACCAATTAAGTCTACAAAATATGGGATTTAGACTAGAAAACCAAACATAATCGTCTTAACCCCTTGTCAAATAAACTCAACTAATTGTAGCAATCCACCAACTGAAAGTAACTAAAAACCATGTCAAATGCATTGGTTAAAGTATGTGTAATAATGCAGATCACCCATGTATGTATAAGGCAATTTTTTCTGGAGCTTCATTAGGCATATCTTCTTCATAGTCTACCACAACTGTTATCTTTTGATTTCTGCTCTGAGTGTTTGTTGCGGCCTATTTTTTGGCCATAGAGCTTCCTGACTTGCTCGCCTTGTTCTATACTACCACCTTCTTCCTTCCTATATTGTCTTAGATAACCATTTCTGAGGTTTTCTTCTATTTGCCTTCGTATCTCTACAATACTCAATGTCATGACCGTGATCCTTATGGAAAGAACAATAGTATTCTCTTGATTTATTCTCTTGAGGCTCTACCATTGGCATTGGTTCATGGACTAGATCTTTATTCGCCTGCTAGATCTCTCTTTGCGATTTTGTTAGCGGTATCTCCTGTGACAAAATGCTTTGTGCTCCTATTTCTCTTCCTTTGAAATAAAAGCTTCCTTTCCTTTTCTTTGCCATATTTATTTGTGAGTCCTCTAGAGCTCTCTTATCACCTCGCTCTCTCTCTATTTTGCGGTTATTGGCTTCCTCAGTTTGCACATACTGTTCTATAATTTTTTGTAGGTCTCTTGGTTCTCTTGAATAATCTTTGTTAGTTACTTTTAGAACTCTCCCAATCACATTCCCCCCATGAATGCACCTCAGGAAGACTAAAATTTTAAATCGCGTACATGCAGACTTTCTATAACGAACCGTTGTAATACTCTGCCAATCTTTCATCGCTTTATTGAGCTATATTTTTTAGATCTACAATTGTCTTGGTGAACTTTTGCTTTTGGTAGAAATGACCCAAAAACAAGTTTGATAGTTGTACCCAAGATGTGATGCTTCTGCTTGGTAAATCTTCTGATTGTTGTTCCCAATAAAAATATGGGAAATGCTTTACATACCAAATCAATTTCAGCATCGCTGAATCTCATACTATTTTGATAGAAATTCAAGAATTCCTTTGGGTCAGTTGTCCCATTATAGATTTTGACATGCAATGAAAATTTGAAGTCCTTTGACATCTTGAAGTTGCATTGGTGTGGTGCGAGCAGTGACTTGTATACATCATCTTCTGCAACTATTTCTCTCAATTCATCCCCATATTTATTGCTACCATTATTTCGAACAACTTTTTGACTTACCTTTGGAGATTTTGGTTTAATTTTAGCTAGGAACCGATTATACAGTTGCTCTCTGTTCGCTTCCTAAAATGATGCGGAAGCTCTTTTTTTCTTTTTCCTTGTTCATATTAGGAGATTCTTCTTCTTTTTCCTCTTCCGTGTCATTCCTATCATGTTCTTACTCTCTACTGTGGATGTGTTCCTGATCTTGGCTAGGATGTTTGCTCCTATTTCTCCCCATTGTTTGCTCTTGAGTATGGTGATTTTGACCCCTTTCACTTTTGGTGAACACTATTATTAACTCCATTGAGAATGAATGATTGGAAAAATTTTTTATCCCCGCAATCGGTGCCAAATGCTATGGTATTCTCCAATCTGGCTGGTTAATCATAGCTCTCCCAAAATGTATCTACAAAAGAGATCCCTGAAGTGGTTCTGGGGAAACAGCTCCAATGCTCAAGTTAGTAATCCCCTTTTCGCAATCAAGTTGCTTTGTTTTAGTTCCACTTAAATGGATTCATACCCTCCTTCTTCCTTTTATAATTCATTACAAATGTGGATCTATTTTATTTGGAATGGCCATCGTCTGTCTAATCGTGAAGATGAGAAATGCGATTCATGGCTGGCGGTTAATCCAAGTTCTCGCTATTTTCGGTTCTTAGGTTGACTCCACTTACTTCGCATTCCTCTTGCCCAAATCTTTTCGCTAGTTCATTTTAGGCCTGCTCGTGGTTTTGGGCTTCCTACTTAGTTGGGCTAATTATGCAATAGAGAACATCAAGTTTAATCCACCTCGATTAGATGAGGCCATTCCCCACTTCACTTTTGAAGTACTTCTCCACCATTCGGTTGGGGTCAAGCACCTCAGATGGGTCATTCTTGTCAGCCCATGAAGGCCAATTGTCCCAGCAGTGCATCTGTGGAGGCTCAACCTCCGACTAATTCTGCCCACCGATTGTGTAACTAATCACCTGATTGATGAACTCCGTAGTCATCTCCACACCAATCCCGTTCACTCTTGTACTGTAGATGTTCATCGATTCCTAAGAAAAATTGGCGTAGAACTCCTTGACCTCCGTATCAAACATAAATTTTTCAAGGCATATAAAACCCTCCATTCTTGACGATTTGAAGGGTTCGAGGAAAACATCGAGGTGGAGTCATTCCACATCCTCGATCTTTATCACCCTGACCTCCTTTATCCTTTGGTCCTAGATTCTTTCAAAATGCTTCTCGGCCTCCTCATCGATGAAGCGTATGTTGTCCCATGTTGGCGATGGAGGGGTGTCTGTTGTCTTGGCTTTCTTGGTTACGTGATGGATGTGTTCCTATTGTCTTTTTCCTTGAACCCTTAGTTGTCTACTTCATTCGAGCTATCTAAGAAATAGGGGAACGTGGAACAGTTAGTGCAACAGTCAAGAACCTAATGAAGGAAATGGGTTTTAGCTAATTGTGCATGCAAGTTGTAGACACTTAAGCTACACCGATGTGCTCCATGCAAAATTGAAGATTCATGTTAGAATGTGCGACGTTGCATACCCTATCGACTAAGTTAAAATAGTATACGACTAGAACACGAAAACACCTATAATCTCAACTAACATCAACATCACAACATAAACAGGTAACATATCATTAATAAGTAGCAACAATGTGTGCCATAACAGTTACCTAAACCCTAGCCCTAACCAATACCTTGTAAGGAAATCCCAAACGAAAATTAATAAACCTAAAACCTAATCACACAATGACATTCAACATGTCATTCTTCGTAAATGTTATAAAATTATGAAACAGGCAGCCAAATAAGTCCCTCACACTCGAAAAAACCATCATCAAATTTGTGGAAAATCCCTACCTTAGTTAGGGCTTCCTGCAATTCCCGTTTGACAAAATCAAGCAATGTACTATGTTGAACCCAATTGGATGTCAGTTTTGGGACTATATTGATATGAGAAGGCAATTTTAAATTGATATTTCATGGTTAATAGACAGTTTTTTTTTCACGTGGAAGGTTTTGGTGTGTCACCGTAGTTTGGGAATGCAAAGGGTTTGGGTGGTGGGCTGCTTATATACCTATCGTGAAACGCTGCTATTTAAGAAGATGTGCGACGTTGTGGTCTATGTCGCACAAAAAGACACAAATAGAAAATACAATGTGACGTTGCTGTTCGTATATTTTGGGCCACATATATGATTGGGAAAAAATATTATACATTTGGGCCTTGACCAGAGGCAATCGAATCAAAATGAGACAAAGCTGCGAACCAAATCAAAAAATCTGAGAGACAATCGACGCATGCCGGAAACTGCATGTAATGATGATGTAACCAAATTAGACAAGCAGCCCTAACCAAAAATATCTACGGGCCTGGTCAGTGGTGGACTAAAACCACAAAGGCCCCTTGTCGCATACATGTCATCGTTAACAAATATATTCCGACAATATAGCTATGTGGCAAAATAGATTGTGGACCTATTAGCCCAAAACCAAAAATTCTACCCAAAAAATTCAATAACAAAATTAATTAATATGGGATCATATTTCGGTACATCCTCAAGACCATGATGTTCCAATTTGGGCATGAACGTGTCAATGGAACTTGCACAAATTATTCACGGATAGTACATGACAAAACTTTGAGGAAATTAGACTATGCCCTAAAATTCCCTGCTTGTTTAATACGCTTAAGAGCAATGCACATGAACATAACCACAAATGTTTCATATGAAAATTATGTGTATTGTCTTATAGTAATGCAAACTGGGGTAATTGTCTGACTTGTTTTTGTAGTATTCCATTAATACCCTTACGATAAATGTTATTGGAATGATAATTTCCGCCACATAGAATCACCTGAAATTTCATAATCTTAGTTTTTTATGAAATAAAAAAGTAATAAAATTCCATCCATCAAATTTTTTAAAGCACTTGTACGTGTTCTAGAGTGAATTTTAGATTATTACTTATAAGTATACGAGGGTCAGTCGTAATAACCTGTTGAAGTCTATGTGCAATAAGACTAGTTTCTTTATTACTCTCGGTTGTTATATGTTTCACTAGGGATGACAAAGATTCTTTTTGTGATGATCGGAATTGAGTTTGGGACAACCAGTGATCTTTTAAATTTTTGCACTGGTCCCTCCACGAAAGTGGGAGGTGTCGAAATATAAAATTGGATATACCCTTATCTAAGTCACATCGTCACAACCATGATGTTCCAATTTGGGCACGAACGGGTCAATGGAACAGGCACAAATTATCCACAGACATAGTATGACAGAAATTTGGGGAAATTAAACCATGGCTCAAACTTCCTTACATGTTCACTATGCTTAAGAGCTATGCACCTGAACATAATGACAAATGTTTCATATGGAAATTATGCGCACTATCTTAAAAGCAGGAACTAGGGTAATCGTCCATTTTTTTATAGTATTCAATTAATACCCTTACGATAAGCGTTATGGGAACGATAATTTCAGCCACATAGAATCACATGAAATTTCATATTCTTGGTTTTTTATGAAATAAAAGGTAATAAAATTCCATCCATCAAATTTTAGAGAGTGTTAGTTTGTGGTCTAGAGAAAATTTTACGTGATTACTTAAAGGTAAATTAGGGTGTGTAGTAAGAACTTGTGGAAGTATATGTGGAATAAGACCGGTCTGTTTACTACTCTTGGTTATTATAAGTTCGACTAGGGATGACAATGTTTATTTTCGGTACAATCGGAATCGAGTTTGGGACAACCAGTGATATTTTTTATTTTTGCACTTATTTTCTCCAAGAAAGTGGAAGATATCGAAAAGCAAAAATGGAGATAACATTTTTTTATTCAAATTGTGACAACATTATTGTTACCATTTGGGCACAAACGTGTCGATGGAAGGGCCCACAATCTGTAATCGGAGTATTTTGCTACACTTTTAGGAAATTAGACTATAGCCCTTAAGTGCGAAGTCGCAATTGGGTTGCATATAACGGAACTTGAACCGAAGATCGAGCAACATTGGTCAATCGGAAATTTCTAGCGGGTACAAAATATTTCAGCAAAAAAATTGAAACAAAATTCTCCCTCCCCCCTCCCACCCGATTTCATGTCAATAACATTCATCATTAACACCGATTTCCCATCTCCAACTCAAATCCTACAAACCTAATTCTACACCAACCTATCCATTCACACAATTACAAGGGCTCAATCAAATTTCTTCTCTCAAACATCAACATGTATCCAAGGATAGAGCATCTCCGGGTTCAAATTAATTGAGGTAGTTTTCTATCCTTTCCATGTTCATTTAGAAATTTTGTTACCATACCTTCTATATTCTTTTTTCCTCATTCATCAAAGATTGAAAATTTTCACGAAGTATGATGATTGTGTTACATGTTATATAGTGTATATTGTTTTTGTTTCCAATATAATTCCATGTTTGTATAGAGTGAGAAAAGAGGCTTAGATTCAAACGAGCGCAATATGAATGTGCGGCGTCAATGACAATTAATTGCTCTATATGATATGGTATCGAACAAAGACCGATGTTGCATCGGTCTAGGAATTTTTTTAATAATTATGAATATCTAAAGTCCCTCTTTACTCAGTGTTTGCGACATTGGGCATGCGATTTCACTTTTAATCAGATCAGTTACTACTTCCACATTGAGATTGATGTCGTCTACGTAATACTATATTATGTGTATTTATGGGTACTGCCCAATTGAACATAGATTTTGTTTCCTGTGTATTGGTTGTAACAGGTCAGAAGAGAGTTATCAATGGACATCCAACATATATATGGATGGACTTGTCATTTCACTAGTTGCCGTGACAGTCGTAATGATGTACAACATAGAAAATGGAGGTTCAATATAATTAATGTTTCAATTTTATATCAACCTTATGTATTTGTAATATATGTCATAGTTTTGTTGGTTTTAACATTGTCAATCATTCCCACATTAATTCAACAACAATTGATTGTTGTATGATGATTAACCATTTCAGGATTTATCGCATTTTAAATAGCATGTAACAGCTTTTGAAGACCGATTGTTTTTGTCAACAAATATTAAATAATATAATAGTTTATGAGAAATGAGGTATATCCGATTAAATTGTGAAGACGTACAAACCGGTGTCCAAATGACAACTTACCGACGTCGCATAAACCTGTGTCATTATTTTTTGCAATGTCGGCAACTCAAAATGATGCCACATCATAAGCGTTCCACATCAACTAGCACATCATATGGGTGTCCCACATGGTTCGATGTAGCTTTACATCGCCTACGATGTCACTCTGATTTAGACTGATGGCAGCTTTGATGACGTTGTAGCATTTCTCTCCCATCATCTGCCTTCTTGCTATAGCCGACGTTGCATGTATGTTGATGTCGATGTCAGTCATAACTAACTCATAGCTATGGTCTCCTGTCATGGGCCTTCTTGCATTGATTGACGTCAGACAAAAAACCTACCGACGTCGGTCCAAAACTGAGGTAAAAGGTACTATTTACCTTGGTTCTGAACCAAGGTAAAAAAATGTACTTTTTACTACAGTTGTATTTACCTCCAATTTTTTCTGGACTAAAATCCGAGGTAAAATGTCCTGTAGAACCAAGCTATCTCTAAGAAGAGACCATGAAGAAGGTGTGTGGATTGAAAGACACCCCAAATCAAACAAACGAAAGAAGAAGACATAGTTTGTGCTCCCACATCATTTTAGTAACCTAGATGGTTGTTTATGTGCTTGTTCATGTTTGTATGCAACTGATAAAATCAATTGCCTATCCAGTTTTCGACATCGCAATTCAGTGAACATGGCACGCTGATGCAAATTTGAAATTGTCAGATATTGACTGTGACCATGGGAATGCGACTTCGCACTACTTATCGGTGATTACTAATTTTAGAGACAATTTGTCATGTTGATTTCGTACCTATTCATTGGTCGGAATCAGTGCTTAAAATAGATTAATTTAATTGTTACATGCGATTTTGCACTACTTATCGGTGATTACTAAATTTAGAGACAATTTGTCTTGCCAACCTCGTACCTACTCACCTGTCTCAACCAGTGCTTAAAATAGCTTAATTTGATTGTTATATGAAAAGTCGCCAACTAGCCGGTACCCATCGTCCTGATTGATACATATGTATGTGATTATAGTGCAATTTTGCATGGGTTCATTTGAGCTTTGAAAACACCACTTATAATCAAAATAAACTAGAACAAGGAATGATTCAACCACCAAAACCATTCCAAGTTAACAATAGCCAACCACATATACACAAATCCAATCCAAAACATATAACATGAAATCAATAAAACTATTAAAAGTGATTCAAAAGAACAACTTATACATGGAAGCCAAATTTCTACATTAAAAAAAATTTGCTTCAAACGTAGAAACTTTCATGAAATGCAATAAAATAGTTCAAATCCTACGTAATCCAACATAATCCACAAATAGTACAAATCCAACAAAACACTTCATCATAATAATTTTATGGAGAAAAAGGAACATGAAAATATTCTTTGGATGAGTTATTCCCATAGTCCAACTGCGGTTTCAGACGACCAGACTCATCGCTTTAGCTACTGTCCTCACTACTGGTGGATGTTGTTCCATCATCATTTTCCTCCAAAATCTTCTAACCATTCCGCTTCCTTTCCCCATGATCATGCGCAGCCTCCCCGGTGTCATCCTTCTCCCCAATGTCATCCTCCTCTGTCTCAGCGCTATCCTCCTCCATCTCATCGCCACCTCTCTCCCCAAGTGGTTCATTGATTTCACCAGCCAGCATCGCTTTCATCTCCTTTATAATGGCAACCAACTGCTGGATGAGGCCCATCATTGCCTAATTAGTGGGAGAAAATGAAGTATGTTATGAAACTCTTGATCGTTGATATACTTCATTTTTAGGTTGATACATTGATATAAAATGGAGCATGTGTTTTGAACCTTATACATGTCTTTAGCTTCACCTTATACCATTGGATTTGGGATTGTTAATTCGAGATGTGGAAATGTTTTAGAGATAGTAATAAATTGATAGGTTAATATGGTTTGGGTAGATTTAGGAATGGGAGTTGTGGGAAACTTCTCATTTGACCTTAACATTGGGATATGTGATAGTGAAAGTTTTGTGAGGTATTGATTTGGGGGAATAGTAGTTAGGATGTGGATACGTCATTTCCTTCGTATGCTTGGATCTTTTCTTACTCGAGGGCGAGTAATGTTTAAGTGTGGGGAGGTTTGATATGTCCATTTTATGTGCATAATTTAGTACGTTTTGGGGTCACTTTTGTGCTCTTTTATTATCAAGAGCTTGTGTTTTACCTAGAAATTCTCTTAGAAGTTGTAAGAGCAACTTTACGCTCTTTTACCTCTTCTAAGTGGATTTTGTATGACAAAGGAAGAACATGGGGGCTTGAAAACTGGAGGCCATTAAAAGATCACTTTTCGAAGACTTTGAAGGCTTGCTTCAATGACACGAAGACTTGAAGGCCGGAGGCTATCGAAGACCATTTTTGAAGACTTTGAAGACTTTCTTCAACGAGTTGAAGACTTGGAAAATGAGAGGAATCATTGTGAAGATAAGTGTTCACCACAAGTCGAAGAAAAGAAAAAAAAGGTTGAGTTTTGGCACCCGTCGCGAGTCACGACGAACAGGTGGTAAGAACCTAACCTTATCCTTTTTGTACTATAAATAGCACTCTCTTTCCTCTCATTCACAACTTCTTCTTCATGCGTTTTTGGTACTGTTCTTAACCCTATTTTCTTCCATTTTCATTTTTGAATTCTCTTGTATTATGTTTGGTTGTTTATCATTAATTAGTATGAACTCTTGCAGCTAAATCTAGTTCTTGGGAGCAATTGATTAAAACTTCCAAACTTATTTAGTAAGATTCTATGTTTGCTCATTTATGAACATTTATTGGAGAGCATTTATTATGCTATTAATGTTGTGTTTTACCTCATTTATATCATGGGTTGTTTGAGTACATGAAATGTTTGTAAGATTAAAATGTTAGAGTGTTAGGAAAGTTGCAAATTTCTTAACTCATTTGATATGAAATCCAAAAGCATGGATTTAGAACTTCTTTTGTATAATGTGTGGTAATTCTTGCTAGATGAGTATGTTAATGTGGATTGTTTTCATATTTTTCATATAGATGCAAAGAAAGGTTGAACCTTGAATGTTGTTTGTTCTACGTTTAACCTAAGAAAATGCTTTGTTTGGTTAAATGACTATGTCTTTTGTAGAAGGCTTGTTGTTAACAAACCTATGGTCCTTTGGGTGAAATGGCATTGATGAAATACCCTTATGGTGTTGTTTGTCTTTGGTGATCATCAATGAGGGATACAAATGGTCATTGTTTGTCTTTGAAAACTACTTTTAAGGAGGAATGAATGTTGATCTTTGATTGAGAAGTGATAACATTCCCCATAGACAATAAATGTAATTGAATGAGTGAATGAATCAATGAGCTATAGGAAATTTGGAAGTGGAAGTCGATTGCCCCCAAGGCTCCATTAATTATCATTTAGATTGTATCTTTAGTTGTATTGCATGATTAGCATAGTTCTCTTGCTTTGATAATTGTCTTTCAATTTGATAACTTAGGATAAAAAACGAACCCCCCCTTGTTTACATGCTTTTATATGTATCTATGCATGTATATGCCTAGTATTTTGTTCTCCTATATATGTTTAAACACTTGAAAAGATCCCTCTTCTCGTGGACGACCCCAAATAGCCACTATCTACTTAATTGTAGATAGGAATCATTAGGGCTTAAAATTATTAACTTTGGGAGGTACGGTGACGACCTCCCATTACACCACCAAAGGTTTCCAAAACAACTACCTTATGACACACTACAAATGATACCAAGTAAGTTACACAACTAAATTTGCATCCAAAACATCCCCAAAACAAATCAATCACCAAAAACACAAAGGAATCTCAATCTGAAACTCCTAGTTACAAAAAAATCCCTCACCCACACTTAAATCATGCATTTTCCCCAATGCATCATGAAAAATGGAACTCGTCAGTGGAGTTGGGAAAATAGTGGCACTTCCTCTTGTGGCCCCAAAGGGCCTTCCCTAAATCGCCTCGTCTCTTCCTTCTCAATGTTTCACATACCTTGCATGGTGGCCTCCATAGAATCCAATCTAGTATCAAACTCCTCTAATTGTAGATTCATACCCCCTACCGTAAAACCGACCTCTAGCACAACTTGGGTAGAACTTACATATTGTTCCCCGAGAGTGTGCAATTTGTTAAGAAGGTCCGTGGGTAGGTGAGTGTGGCTAGGCCATGCTCTAGATGAAGTCTCACCATCCTCCTCATTGACTTTATCTTTGGGTTTGATAGAATCCTGTAAAAAAAATCTTCCAATTCCTCATGGCCGATGGAAGTGCACTCTGGCTGTGGAACGACCTTGAAGTTGCAAATTGTTGCACCGCCATACAACCTTACAAATCGGTCATCCGAGGTTGTAGTTGTGATCATAGAATCCCGAGCTAGTTTCTTTATGGCATACCTTGTCCCCGAACGTTCAAAACTCGTCATTGCAAATGGAAAAGGGATTGGATGGCCCAAATGTTTAGCCAAGAGCACTACCATGCCTCCCATTGAGATCTTTCCACCTTTCTTGTCTACTATTACTGAAAACTCTTGCACAAAAGTGCCCACCATGTTCGGGTAGAAGTTACCCTCCGGAGTCATTACCCAATGGACATGAACATCCAAACTCGGGCATTGCAAAAGCTCATGAAAAAATACTCCCATATCCCGGTGTGACATAGTGTATTTCTTGTCGTCCAAATTAAATTTAAATGCTCTTTGTCCCTCCGTATCAGTAACTTGCTCAATAGTTTCCAAGAATTCCAAGGTCCATTGGATATAAGTAATCAAATTCTTCTTTATAAAACCTTCTAGGCCTATCCGACCTAGCAAGTAGGTGACGGGCTTGAGTAGGCCTAGCGCCTCAAGAGTATCCTTGCACTTGAAACCCGTCTAAAAATGGCTCCTTTTTTGTCCATTCAAGTACCTCCAATTCTGGGTTACAGTCCTAGAAATGGTGGTCAACTCCATGAACACCTCCATCGCAAAGGCAGGGTTACGAGGAAGGGAAGTCGGTGGATCTTTTCTCCCAACTTTAGCCGGCCTCTTCCTTTCCTCATGCCGAGAAGGTGTCCCTTTCTCTGACC
Source organism: Rubia yunnanensis (assembly GCA_037428765.1). NCBI lineage: Eukaryota > Viridiplantae > Streptophyta > Magnoliopsida > Gentianales > Rubiaceae > Rubia > Rubia yunnanensis. The sequence goes on from CM075061.1 coordinate 62,015,082, forward strand.
TATTTCTTTTCGAAGGCATCCTATCACAACAAGGAGAAATTGGTAATGCAATAATACACTAGGGAATACCAAAAATATCATTTAAAAAGAACATTCTTTCTAAATATCCCAGTCACTCCAAATCATGCTATTCTCAACATAAATGCTATTCAATCTAGCACCATTCTATTTAAACAATAAACTCATGGAAAATCATATCAACCCATCAGCAATATTATGCGATCAATAATCATCCCTCCTAAATCACCACAACAAATGAAGATCATATCATCAAAGCACAATAGCACATCAATCCACCCATACTTACTTCAACACTAGATCATTCACATAATCCATACAACTCAAAAACATACTCACTTTCAATATTCAAGCATCACATAACGTCACTAAAATGCTAAACAAAGCAAGTAAACATGAAGTTTAAAGGATTACCCAGAATTTGAAGCTAAGAGTTGAAAGATCCACACAAGAAGAAGCAAAAATGCTATTTTTTTAGAGAAAAGCTCCAATTTTTTATTTCACCAAAAGAATGTGTGAGTGAGTATTTCTTGAATCTCTTGAATGACTCAAATAGGTAGGAGAATGTACCAAGAATCTTAAATTTCAGAAAAAAAAAGTTATTTTGGAGAAGAGGTACGATTAAGATAAGTACCAAACTATTTAATCGGAAGGGATGTTTGAAGTACTATTTACATTAAAAATCCTAAGGAATGAGGAAATTTCAAAATTTCATATCTTAAAATGAATTTTTTTAAATTTAAATTTTTTGATTATATGCATTTTTGGTCCAATAGACAACTTAAATGGGATGCCGACACGTGTACCCTCATGCTGAGAACACCTGCATAGACCCCCCCCCCCCTTGTGTTGAGGCATCCCTAATGAGACCCCCGTCATGGTGAGGGGCTATGACACGGTCTGTATCACTTGGCACAGACCGTGCTGAGCTCTTGCATGAGGCTGCCAACATTTTAACCCCTTTTCCCTTAGTTTCTCCCTCTGTTTTGAAAAACTTTGTCACCCAACAAGCCTTATTCCATCCAAACAATGTCACGAGACTCGAACTCAAATTTACAAATCAACAAGAATTTCATCTTAAAATCCTCATCACACACAAAAACATGCAAAATCAATCCATTAAAAATCACGAAACCAAAGCAAGAAGAAATACCGTATTTTTATTGTCATCCTCATGACTTATTTATTTTTCATCTATTTCATTTGAAACAACCTACCGTTAGGTCTCCAGAGTCACCATCGAAAACTCCACCCACGATGACATCATTATGGAGAGGTTTCCACAATGTATCACCCTTACTTTAAGCGCCTTATTTGTCGTCAGAGATGAATTCCCGCACCTTACTAGTTTTGAGTCCTCAGCCATTAACTTGGGTTTAGGAGGATGTCGAGGGGGTTTTATGCCCTCGTTACTCTTCCTTAACTGCTGCATGTTACCCCGACAGTGGCGCCAAAATTTGACCCACCTGCACTCAGGGTCGTTAAGTAGCAACTAAATTAACCCGAGCGAAGGCGTTGGAAGTCAAATAAGAAATTAAGGAATGGTTAAATTTATATTTATATTTTTCTCTCAAACTTACTACTAGGCTACCTAAGAGGTTATTAGTGGAAAGACCCGGTTTGAGCACAAAGATGCTAGGGTCTTAGAGCCAACTACACGCAACCACAAACAAGGTGTCGAGCCGTCTGTGCGCTAGGAATAGTTAGGTATTGTAAAATAGGATTTTTGGGGTTTTTCAATTAACAACTACATGCATAAGAAATAACACAAGAGAAAACTATGTATGCAAGCACTTGGGGAATATTTGTGTAACATGATTGACAAATGTTTCGATCCTGGATTCTATCATATACAAGACATCAAAGCCTATTGTAGTGTTCATAACACGTGGTGTGGTCGATGGTCAACACTTCCCCATACCTGTCACGTAGGGTGCTCTTGCAATCTTCCATCGGAACTGCCTCCGTAATTAAGGGATTATGACAAAATCTGTGGTGTTGTGCATATTTGTTTCTCCCCCATATGATTATGTCCAGAACACTACACCATGAATACTCTATCTCTAGGCATAAATATGCAAAGGGGAATATGCAGCTTGTCAATGACACTAGGGTCGCTAAACACTAGTTTTGCTACTAAATGCTATCTCTACCCGTAACCCTTTGGAACAACTTGCTAGCAAAGACTGGTGTGCTGTCATCGTAGCAGTAAATTCGAAAAACCTACGTACACAAGCCCACGTGGACCAGACCCGCTACCCATATCAAATCCAGGTTTCTCTTCCCGGGGGGTATCAGTATGTACACCAACATGAATTTAGACTAGAGTGTATCATTCATGCAATTTCTAACAATTCAAGAATAAGCCAACATAATATCATAAACACAATGAAATCGGCAGATCTAAGGAATCTCACAAAACACAAGTCAAAATATGAAATACAAACACTATCCCGAAGCTATCAAACTACGACCTAAGAATTGATTCCAAATATTTTATTGGACTCAATGCCTTCGGGTAAGAAAAAATAAAAAAGATGAAAAGTAGAAATTCTAGCGAGAAGGAAAAGCTCTGTATTCTCTACCCTATTTAAAAATCTAAAATCTGCTCTCATTCTTCAACCCTATTAGAAAAAAGGTCCACATATATAGTAGAAGGGAATTGGGTCAAAAATAGGCCCAAAATAGGCCAAAACCCTTGGCAGCCATAAACATGCATGGGAGGTGGCAGTAGGCACGGACCGTGCTGACCGAGTTATCCTCGTGCTGGCATGGGAAATTGATCCCGGCATGGCTCGTGGGCACATGCCGGTGCCGTCCATTGGTCCTGGTAAGGGCCATGAGCCTCAGGCTGGCACAATCCATGTCGATCGGCACGAGCCATTGGCTTGAGCTCCAATTTTATCTTATAATTTTCACCCTGTGTCATTTGGCGTGGGCTATCAATAAAATTCTCTTTTTTATAATTATTTTTGCATGGGACGCATCATTCTTTGCACCCCGTGAGCTGGTCTTAGCATTTGTGACTCGAAAAAACATAGACCATGTGAAACAGAACGGTCCACGCCCATACTTAGCCGATATTTGGATAAGAAGAATGTGGCACACAGCTAGCTAATTGGCACGGTCCATGCTAAGGCCTGGCTCGACCCGTGATGGTTAGAACAGTTCATGCTGAAGACACCTGACACGGTCTGTGTTGCTTGGCACAGGCTGTGCTAGTTGTAGTCGTCGTGCTGGCCTTCTGCGGTCCATGTTAGCTATGGCTGGTTTGGCAGGCTGACTTGTTTGTTTTGCTAAGGATAAGTCGTTGGTCTAATTTTAGAGTTTTTGTTGTCAATTTTATAGCGCTGAAGGAGACAAATCCAATGGTGCCACCCTCATGGGCTAATTCTTCTCAGATATTTCCCAGAACATAGGCAACTGTAGAACAACCATTCCTCTACTTCATCCTTGGCCTCTTTGAACTTTGAATCTGTCTTTCTTGGGATCAATCCATCTACTACCACATTTTAGAGTCAATGGCCTTCAATAGACTACCATTCTTGCAAATGGCCTTCAAGTATCTTCTACCATTCTTGTGAATGCCTTTCTATAAAGATGATGAAAAGTAGCCATGAGCAACCTACTAATGAGATCACAAAGGAAGATCTAGGTGCCCATAGATACAATCTATCCATCAGTATCATTTAAGTCCTTAAACTAGGGATTTAGACAAGAAAACAAAACATGGTCGTCTAAACCCTTTGTCGTGTAAACCTAACTAAAACTAGCAATCCAATAAGTAAAAAATGCCCATCATTATACCAAGTGCATTGGTTAAAGCATACAATAAGATGCACATCACATTCATACACACGTAACATACCTGGTGGTAGCCTCATCCAACATTTCTAACACATGGAATCCTAATATAACAACCAGATAAATAGGGATGATAATCCCTGACGTGCACCGTATTGCATGCATTAACCAATACATTCGGCATAACAATTGGCATGTTTTACTTTATGGATTTCTATTTTTATTTAGGTTTACAAGAAAAAGGGTTTAGACAACCATATTTGGTTTTCGTGTCTAAATCTCGAATTTTGTGGACTTAATTAATACTAATGGACACCTTGTATCCACGGGCACCTAGATCATTCTTTGTGATCTCATTAGTAGGTTGCTCAGAGGTTCTTTTCATCAACTTTGTAGAAGGACATTCAGAAGGATAGTAGAAGATATCGAATACCATTAATAAGGATGGTAGTAGATTGAAGGCCACATACTCTAAAGCATGGTAGTAGCTAGAATTGAGCCCAAGAAAGATAGATTTGAACTTCAACGAGGCCAAGGAAGAAGCAGAGGAATTGTCATCCGAGAGTTGCACAAATTTCTTGGAAAGATCCTAGAAGAATCAGCTCTTGAAGGTGGAACCATTGGATATGTCTTCTCGAGTGCTATTAAATAAAAAACAAGAACTCTCAAATAAAACAAACACTTCATTCATAGCAGAGCAAACAAGTCAGCTTGCTTAACCAGCCACGACCAGCAGGGACCGCACAAGGCCAGCATGAGGGCTACACTCAGCAAGGCCCGTGCCAAGCAACACGGCTTGTGTCAGGGGTATTCGCCACAGTCTATTCCAACCAACAAGGTCCGTGCCGATCCCCAGCATGGACCATGCAAATTCATGATGGACATGTGCCACATATCTTCTTTTCATTCCAAAATTTAGCTAAGTATGGGCGCAGACCGTTGCGTTTCACACGGTCCACATTGTTTCATGTCATGGATGCCAAGACTAGCCCATGAGGTGTGAAGAATGATGTGGCCCATGCCATGATAATAAGAAAAATAAGGATCTGATCGATGGCCCATGCCAAATGAAACATGGTGCTAATCATAAGATAAAAAATGAAGCTCCAGTTTAAGGCTCATGTTGTTGACACGAACCGCGCCAGCACTAGTCTCACGACCTGTGCAAGGATCAACGGCCCTCACCAACACGAGGCCATGGGCTGTGCCAGGACCGATGTCCTACACCAGCACGAGGGTACCTCGGTCGGCACGGGGAATGCCAGATGCCTCCCCCCGTGCTGTTTGCGGCTGCTAGGGTTTTTAGTTTATTTTGGGGCTATTTTTATGCCCAATTACTTAATACTATATACATGGACCTTTGTGTACTAGGGTTTATTTTTAGGTTCAGATTTCTAAAGTAAGGTAGAGAGAGGAAAGAAGCTCCTCATTCTCTCTAGAATTTCTTCTTTTCATCTTTTTATTTTAGCTTTGCCCAAAGGCATTGAATCAAGTGAATAATTGGGTTCAATGCTTAGGGAGTAGTTTAATAGCATGGGGATAATATTTCTATTCATGAATTAACTTGTAGTTTGTGAGATTCCTTAGATCTACCTATTTCTATATGTTATGATATTTTTTTGGCTTGTTTTTGAATTGTTATGAATGGCATGAATGGTACATTCCATTAGAAAACACTCTAGCCTACATTCATATTGTTGCATATATTAATACCCCCCGGGGAAGAGAAACCTGGATGTGATATAGGTAGCATGGTCCGAGTCCACGTGGGTGTGTGCACGTAGGTCCTTTTGAGGTTTATCATTACGATGATAGCACACCATTCTTAGCTAGCGAGTTTTTTGAAGGATTATGGGCAAAGATAGAATTTAGTAGAAAAACTAGGGTTTAGAGACCCTAATGCCATCGATAAGGTTCCTGTTCCCCTTTTCCTCTTTAGGCCCAGGGATAGAGCATTCGTGGTGTAGTGTCTGAAATGTAATCGTACAAGGGAGAAACAAATGTGTATAATGGTAGGGCCATTGTTGCACTCCCCTAATTATAGTGGTGGTGCAGATGGAAGATTACAAAAGAACCCTACGTGATAGCTATGGGGAACTGCTGACCATTGACCACACCACGTGTTATGAACACTAGAATAAGCTTTGATATCTTGTATGTGATGGAATTGAGGATTGGAACATTTAGTCAATCATGTTATGCAATTATTCCCCAAATGCTTGAATATAGTTTTCTCCTGTGTTATTTCTGATTTTCGTAGTTATTAATTGAAAAATCCCCCAAAACCCCATTTTGCAATATCTATCTATTCCAAGCCACAGACGGATTGAAAACCGGTACGTGGTTGTGTGTGGTTGGATATTAGACCTAATGAGGCATCAAATGCATATATTTTCAAAGCATTAACATATATTTTGTTAAATATTTGTTATAAGATTGCTTGATTTAGTTAGATTTAAATTATAAGTGGTATAGATGACCATTTTCGGTTTTCATAGCTAAATCCTTCATTTTATAACCTATGTTTTGTCTAATGGATTTTTGTTCCTTACAAGCATCTAGATTCCTTTTTGTAAGCTTGGTTAGTAGATTGCTCGTGAGCACTTAGGAGTGGTTTAGTGAAGGCGACTCGAAAGGATGGTAGAAGATGGAAGGTTGCTCACAAAGTGGTAGAAGATAAAGTGAAGAAAGGAGAGCAAAGAAAAGGGTGAAGAACGATCTATGTTTTGAAGCAGATTTCTGAGAACTATCCGAGAATAATCAGCCTCCAAGGCTGGTACCATTGGATTTGTCTTCTTGAATACTATAAAATTGACTACAAGAACTCCCAAAATAGATCAACGGTTCACCTGGAGGAAGCAAAACAAAAATGGATTTTTTGTCGCGGCTCGGAGTCGCGACTTGCGAAATATCGACCTGAGAGCTCACAATTTTCACAAAATTCTTAATCTGGTCGTGAGTCATGAAGGAGGCACCACGACTCGCAAAAATTTCCCACTAACTTGCTTTTTACTCCCATTTTTCTTGTACTATAAATAGCATTTCATCCCCTTCTTCCCCAACTCTCTAGGCCCGACTTAGGGGCTCCAAAACCCTAGTTTTTCACCATTTTCTTTCATTTCATCTTCTGTCTTTTTAGATTTGTTCTCTATGTTATATGTTTTGATTATCTAGGCTAGTTTTGTACTTGAAGGCAATTGATTAAGGCTTCCAAGCCCAGGTCTTGATAATCCTTTCTATCTCTTTATTGTTTTTGCTCTTGTTAATTTATTATCTCTTAATGTGTGTTGTTGATATCATTAATGTTGTTGGAATTTTGAGTATATGAATTTCTTGTATGATTTCTTGTTAGGGTTGGGAGAAAGTAGCTAAGCTTCCCCTCTTTTGATATGGAATCCAAGAGCATGAACTAGAACTTCTAATGGTGTTGATGTGTTGATAATTTCTAGATGAATGTGATGATTTTGAACTCTTTGTCATGTTTTTTTATTGTAGCAAATAGGAGAGGTCTATGAACATTGAACATTCTTGACTAATCTTGTGTAAATTCATCAATCAGTTTAATGCTTAGACATGGTGTAGTGTTTATAAGTGTTACCAAGATTTTTGATTCTTCGTGCTCAACGCCATTAATGAGATAATTTTATCCGTTTATCGACTAAATGAGTCATTAGTGAGGTTTGACAAGAGATGTCGAATTCACTCTTGCAAACTACTATCTAAGAAGTATAGAAGATTTATCTTCACAACAAGTAGGGAAAGTATTGGATAGGTTATAAGTTCAAGGATAAATAAGAAGTTTGGAAGTGGAAATTAGTTGCCCCAAGGCTTTGTCTTTTATAGTTTTTACATCTTTTTTTTAGTTTGTTGCATGATTAGCATAGTTACTTGACTTTTCTAGTTAGCTTGTCTTTAATTTCATAACATAGGACCAAATCAACCACCACCCCCCCCCACCCACCCTCCTTTTACTTCCTTTTATATATCTATATGCATTTACCTCTAGTCTTATATCCACCTTATATGTTTAAACACTTAAGAAACCCCTTCTTCATCATGGATGACCCCGATTTGCCACTATCTACTTAATTGTATTTAGTAAGCATTTAGGGCTTATAAATATTGACTTTGAGAGGTCGACCTCCCAAATTTTGGCGTTGATGTCAAGGAAGTGGCATTTATTTGTAAGTGGTTGGGCACATTTTGTTGAATATTTACTAGTTTTTTTATTTGCCTTTTCGTTTTGGCTATTTTTGTTCAGATTAGGTATTGCTTGAATTCTTGGTGATTTTTTATCGATAATCCTTGCTATATGATTCCGAACTTTGAAAAGAATTTTTTAAAGTGAAACATCTCACCTTGAGGGAACTCATGATGAGAACAGAGGCTCATTAAGCAAGGTTTTGTAGGATGTGTCATTCTGACCATCCTACCGAGTCTTGCTATATGTTGAGTGAGAAGCACTATGAGGAGGAAAGAACCATTGGTTTCCAAAACCAAGGGTATTATGAAGAGTGCTTCCAAGAGGTTGGAGATGTTAGTTTTCAAGGGAAAGAAGCTCAAGAGTGGTATCCATACCACGATTTACAATCAAGAGTGAAGTGGTAATCCGGACAGGTGGTATGAGAATGAGCCGGAAAACCAAAAATAGGAGCAAAATAGTTATCCCCCACCACTATACACCATACCTCAAGACCAATCCCTAGAAAAAGGTTTAAGTTTGACAAATGAGGAGATCATGAATGCAATAACAAACTTAACCATCCGAGCCAAGACTAAGGAGGAAGCTAAAATCCGAATCTCCCCAAGACTTGAGGCTTTGCAAGGGCAAATGAGTGACATTATGGAAGTGGTCATCCAAATGGAAGCTCGTTATACCAAAGATACACCATCCCAAGTCTAACTCAAAGATATGGGGAGTGAGGTCACCTTGAGAAATGAGTTCGAGTTCGAAGAGGATGAGGAGTTGGTTGTTGAATACAAAGAAGTTTAGGAAGAGGTGATTGTGCTACATCCATTGCCATCATCACCCCTACCCCCACCTAGTGAACCAAATCCACCATATTTGGATGTTTTGATGGAGATAAGAGAGGAGCCAAAAGACTACCCCAAGCCTCCTAACCACCCAACTCCTTTAAACCATCTCCACCTCCACCAAACATTCCTCTTCAATGTTTTGTACCCCCACCTCTCTATTTTTGGATGCTTGTGAAGGGGTTCAAACCTTTACTATATGGATAACATTAGGATCGTGCCGACGACCTTAAATATACGGAGCTTCTCGGGAGGCAACCCAAGCTTTTAAGTTAGGCTAGGATTGTTTTTCTTCCTCCTTTACCCAAAACTACAAGAATACCACCACAATCCACCACCAAAAACAAGCACCAAAACCACCATCTAGGAGTACTACTAGTTGTTATCTTTTGTGAGTGTTGATCGGGATTTCATAGTTGTGGATTTGTAGTGGATGGGTCAAAGTTGCATATTGGCGGGAGTTCAAGAACATGGAGGAGAGAACAATCATTGACAAGTGAGCATTTCCACCATTGGGAAGGACCTTCAAGGTCCTAGTTGTGAGTATTCCTTTTCTTCCTCCCTTATTTCTTTTTTTTATTCAATACCACTTGTTTAATTTTTATTAGCCTTTGAGAACTGCAAACTAGTAACCTAGGTATATGAGATGTTAAATCCCATTTGAAATTCAAATTAAAAGCCAGCACGATGTCATTAAAGAGATGTAATTTTCTTCTGACATATTGGTTACATATGGCTTAACATTTTCATGAAAATGCTTGTTTATGAAAATCCAGATGGACCATACAACTATGCATGGGATGATTCTAATCAGCTCTTTATGCTCAGTATATTTTTCTTTCAAGCTCCAGTAAAAATATGTATCTATCATAGAGAAAATGAGTATGCCTAGAATGGATATTAAACACTATGTCAATCAATGTTCGAAGTTTAACAATTTCAGAGCAAGAGTTAAAGCCGTGGCTTATACTTTCTACCTCCTCCATACAGAAACAACACCTAGAGGGAATAATAAAGGAAAAATCCTCCAACACATCAGGTGAAGGAAACTATCTACTTAGCATTTTCCTGTTCATAAAATGGATTTTTCTTGGCATCAGAGAAGACCATAAATGATTAAACATTGGAACCATTGTTTTGTTTTTGTTTCTGATAAGTTCATATGCACTTTTCAGTGTGAACTTTCCTTTTTCATTAGATTTTCGGATCATTGTGTCTTCATATTCACGAAATAATTTGTGATTATGTTCCAATTCAGAAATGATTTGTTCTAGCAGTTGGATTCTTAGAGAACTTAGGAAGAGTTGCTGATTAGCTAAGAATTCAGTCACTGTGAGTTCTGGAAAAGGTATTTCAATGTTTCCTTCCCAGATATTGATTCAAGGACCATGAGATGTCCAACTGGAATCTCAGAAAGATATATGACCTTTCCCTAATTTTATATGAAAGTTGGTTATTGCTATTTCCTTAATTTCTTTAATTCTGAGCCAAGTTTTTTATGTTTTATGGTAGTCTGGGATAGATCACATAAGCTGAGCCCAGAGAAAGTTTCTTTGTTGAAGTTTCCACTATAGTTTGATGGAAAAACTTTGAACCAATTTTGTTGAGATCTTTAAACCCTAAACCATTTTCATCAATTAGATGACACAATTTTGGGTAAGACCTCCAAACTCTTCTCTTTTTTTGTCTGAATCTATCTCTGAGTTCCAGAGGAATTTTCCAAGTATTTTGTGGATTACATCAATTGTGTGGTTTGTTAGTTTTAGTACTGTTATCTGGTGGGGAGAGATAGAAGCTAAAACATGTTTGATAAGAGTTATTTTTCCATCTTGTGCTAACAACTTGTTATGCCAATTGTTAATTTTGGAATGTATGAAGGAGATCATGCTTAAGAAGTAAGCAGTTTTTGTCCTTCCTATATAAATAGGACAGCTTAGATACTTGAAATGTAAGCTACCTCGTATCATCCCCGTTTCTGTTTTAATTTGTGCAATAGTGCTTTGTGGGCAGTGCTTAGAAATGTAAAATGAAGATTTTTCAAAATTTACTTTATTTCTCATAGGCCATATCATAAGATTCGACAAAGCCTATTACAGTTCTCAGACCTGATTTTGAATAGTTCATTAGAATGACTGTGCCATCTGCAAATGACATATGAGAAACCTTCTTAATTGGTTCTGAAAGTTTATAGTGCTGAGGGTTTGAATATTGAAAAAGGAAATTTAAATTCTTTGAAAATGCTTTTGCCATCAAAATAAAAGGCATGAGAGAGAGAGGGTCTCCCTGCTTTAAGCCTCTGGATGCTTGAAAGAAACCATATGAAGAACCATTTATTAAGCTGGAGAAGAATTTAAATTTTAAATTTCCCATGATTAAGTCAATTATTTGGTTTGAAAAACCAAATTTACTTAGTAACTTAGCTAAGAACGTCCAAGATACTCTATCAAATGCCTTCATCATGTCTAACTTAATTATTATGTTATGAACTTTTGTCTTTAAGTTAGGGAAGGAAACTAGCTCTTGCATTAGTAGTATATTTTCAGAGATTTATCTACCGAAACATAAGCATTTTGTTCATGACATATCAAAGATTTAAATAAAGGTTTTTCCTTTCAGACAGTATTTTGATGAAGACCTTATTGGTAAAATTGTAGAGGCTTATGGGTCTATAGTCCTTAAAGAATGAACAGACATATTTTTTTGGGATGAGAACTATCAATGCAGAAGAGATTGCTCCTAAAATGGTGGCTGATTGGAAGAAATCTTGGACTACTTGCAGGACATCAATATTAATTATGTGCCAACATTTCTGATAAAAATGTCCAGAAAAGTCATTAGGCTCTGAAGCAGAATGTGCATCCATTTGTTTAATTATGTGTGTGAGTTCCTCCATTGTAACTTGCTTAGTTTGATCAGAGTTCATTTCCTCAGTGATTGTTCTTGGAATTTTTTCCAAGATCCAAGCAGTGTTGCTTCCTGAGGGGTCATTATTTTCAACTTTTAATAAGTTAGCAAAGTAGTTCACCCCTTCTTGTACAATTTAATATTGATTATCCAAGATTGATCTTGAGTGGGTTTTAATTGAGATAATGCTTGCTTTTTTAGCTTAGATTTCACCAAATGATGATATAATTTAGTGTTTAAGCCCCCTTCCCTTAACCATTTGATTCTGGACTTCTGTCTCCAAAAGATTTCTCGATTTTTAAGTGCCTTCGTTAATTTTTCCTTTGCTAGATTCAATTTAGTTAAGTTTTTTGGTGTTTGAAGATCAGTTTCATCTTTTAGAATATATTCTTCACAAGCATTAATTGCATCAAATATATTCCCAAATGTATGCTTGTTCTAGAATTTTAAGGCAGATTTAAATTTTTTTAGCTTAAAAGTTAATCTATCCATTCCAGCCTTATTAGTTTAGATGTTCCAAGCATCTTCAACTAGCTTCAGGAATGTTGGGCGGTTAGTCCAACATTCAAGAAATTTGAAAGGGGTTGGCTTAGAGTTTTTTAAAGCTTCAGAGATGGTGAATATTAATGGAGCATGGTCAAACTGTGCCCTTGATACAGTTTGGGTTTTAGAGGATTTGAATATATTCCACCACAGATGATTGGATATACCTCTATCTAATCTTTTCCAAACTCTGCCCTTTGGCCCATACCTGTCCAGGTAAAGAGAGAATCAGAAGTGGGAATGGAAGATATGTTAGCTTTGACCTAAAACTGGTTAAACTTTTCTATGTTTCTTTGGTTAGGTATGGAAGGTCGCATGTATTCATTAATAATAAAAGGAAGAAGTGATCTTTAGACTGAGCGCAACTGTGTGCGAATTTAACGTGTGAAACACACACTACACTAACGTTTCACTTTTCAGCAACTTTCCTCTTTCTTCTCAGCCTAACGGCTCTATCGACAGTTACTGGCTGTCGGTTACTGGTCGACGGAGATGGCGTCTCCGGCACCAAATCTATCACTGGATCTCAACATATCCACGGGCAAAAGTTTCCTCCAAGCTCTGAACACCAAACCTTCAACACTCTCAACCACCCTCCCTGATACACCTGATCTTCACCCAATAACCGAATTCAAGGGCAAACTAGCTTACATCTTGCCACCGGAGGAAGGCGAAAAACTTGCTTCTCATTATCAAAATGCTTTGGTTGGAATGTTCAACCGGGGCAAACCATCAATGGATAAACTAGTTTCTGCGTTTAAGTCTATAGGTTTTAAGGGTAAATTCCAATTGGGTTCAATTGATTATAGACATGTCCTCATACGATTTCAGGAAAGCGAGGATTATCAGCGGTGTTGGATGAAAGGCCAATGGATGGTAAACGGAGCATCAATGAAGGTACAAAAATGGACTCCAGAATTCTCTTCTACTGCAGAATCTTCAATAGTTCCAGCTTGGGTAACTATTTATCAATTACCTTTACATTTCTATAATATCTCTGCTATCAAAGGCATCAGTAGTCAGATAGGTAATTTCCTGAAAATAGATGCAGCAACCCAAGCATTAACTAGGCCCTCTGCAATAAAAGTTTGTGTTGAGGTAGATCTGCTGTCACAGCTCCCAAATTCTATTGTAGTTGGAATAGGACATAAAGTTGCTGACTATAATATCGAGTATGATCAGTTACCTCTGTATTGCAATCACTATAAGATTATAGGCCACAGTCAGATAAACTGCAATTTCTTGCATCCTGAACTAAGGAAAATGAACAGAAATTTAATCAAAGCAAATGAGACAAAGGCTCAAGTTGATACAGGCAAAGATGTTAAACATCCTGCTGTGGCCATGAACATACTAGGTAAAGTTTCAAATGAACTTTTGGGACAGGAAGGTTCATCCCATTTATCAGTCTCCCAGAAGGATGAGGAATTTCAGATACAAATTCAGGAAACTGATAATAATCTGGGTAGAAACAACTATAGGAGAGAAAATATGGAGCCACAAAAGAAAAGAAATAAGCCTTTTTATTCACTGGACGATATTTCTAAACCTATCACAAATCTCTTTTGGAGAAAAAAGACTCTACACTCAGATGGCCTGCCTGCTCATCTGGAACCTCTTTCTAATCAGGATAAGGTTTTAGTGGAGAGGAACATGGTGTCTATATCAAATGCCTTCCATACTTTAACTGATTTACAGGAAAAAGAGAATGAATCACAAGAGGAAGATGCTGTGGACATTTTCCCCGAATCTTTGGAGACACATGAAGTCCTTGTATCTCAGGGGAATGCAGAAAAGGATAACAATGAGACTCCTTCCACTTTACAACAGATCCAGAGTTTTCAAGAGAGCCAATCTCCAGCTGAAGAGCAGAGTAAGTCTGAAGACAATGCCCAGGTTGTGGTGGCAGTACAGAGCATCCTTGAAAGACAAGAGCAAAGTGAAAGAACTCATGAATTAAGCAAATCAGGTGAACACTTTTCTGCTGCAAAGCAAAATGCTGAAACACAGGTCAATATGTCTCCCCCAGATAATATGAAGAAAGGGGTTATAAAAAGAGGAAAAAACACAAATAGTTCACTTAATAATTTAAGGAAACTAAGATCATCCCAAAAAGCTTCTCCCCCTAGTTCTAAATGATACAGTACACTAAAGTAGGAAAAATTCTGGTTTGGAATGTTAGGGGTTATGGCACTTCACGAGATAGATTAAAATCTTTAAACAGGTTACACAAGATTGACATTTTATGTCTAATTGAACCATGGCATGATAACCAATTTTTAGATCAACTGAAACATGAACTCGGATTTAAAAATGCTTTCCATGCTCAAACTGCTAAGATCTGGCTATTATGGAATCAGAACTTCGTTTTGACAATATTGAGGGAATCTGACCAGTTCATACAAGCTAGAGTAACAGATAATGTCTCTTCTGCTGTCTGGAATGTGAATTTCATTTATGCAAGTGTACATCGACAACTGAGAGAGAAACTGTGGCTAGAATTACAGACTACAACATTAGATCCTTCAATCTACATTGGTGATTTTAATACTGTTACATCTGTTAATGAATATAAGGGTAGAAAATCCACTCCAAGGAAAAGCATGAAGCAATTTAATTATTTCCTAGCTCTGATGGATTTACATGAAATACCTACTGTTGGTAATTCCTTCACATGGTGTAATAACAGACATAAAGATAAAGGGAAGGATCTCCTTTTTCAAAGGCTAGATAGGGGAATAGGTAACTTAGAATGGTTAGAGCTTTTTCCTAACAGCTCCATACAGGTTTTAAACAGAACGACATCTGATCACTCCCCTCTTCTCTTATCAATTCAATCAGCTGTAGAAATAGCTCCCAGGCCATTTAGATACCAACAAATGTGGGCTAATAGAGAAGAATTTCATGCTGTGGTTGTATCTAACTGGAACTTACCATCCTCCCTGTTAGGAATGAACTGAAAGCTGCAGTTTTTGATCTAAATAGAAGTAGCTCTCCAGGATCAGATGGATTCTCTGGAGATTTTTACTTTACTTTCTGGGAAGAGATTAAGCATGATCGTTTGGATGCAGCAAAGGATTTTCTGAATACAGGTGACATTCCTAAGGCAATCTCTAGTACTTGGCTCACCTTAATCCCCAAAAAAGCCATTCCGAACACATTTGCAGATTTTAGGCCTATAAGTCTATCCAACTTTGTAAATAAAGTTTTCTCTAAACTGTTAATGATGAGGATTAAACCTTTAATGCATCTACTTATTTCCCCAGAGCAGAGTGCTTTTTTAAGGGAAGGGAAATTTCGGATAATGTGATTCTCATGCATGAAATGACAAGATTACTCTCTAGAAAGTCCAAGATATCAAATTTGATTATCAAATTGGATATGCAAAAAGCTTTTGACAGAGTATCTTGGGCCTTTCTAAACTCCGTTTTACTCCAGTTTGGATTCCATGGCAAATTTGTTAGACTTATCATGATTAATATTGCCTCTGCCAATTTATCAGTTCTAATAAACGGAGTAATATCTGTTTTTTTCTCCTCTTCTAGGGGAATTAAACAAGGAGACCCCCTATCACCCTTCTTGTATAATATTGTATCTGAGGCTTTTTTAAGGGGTTTAAAGAAATTATTCTCAATTGGTTACTTACAGCACTTTGATCTTCCCAGGACTTGTTCCCCACTTACTCACCTTATGTATGCAGATGACACGGCTGTTTTCTTAAATACTAAGCCAGGGAACTTAAGACACTTCAAACATTTTCTAAATGCTTATGAGATCACTTCTGGTCAGAAGGTTCATTTTGCTAAGTCTGAATTTTTTGTTTCACATAAAACTACTCAGCAGCAAGTTCAAGTAATTAAATGGATTTTAGAAATGCAGAAAGGCTCTTTACCTTTTAAATACTTGGGAGTCCCCATATTCTCTGGTAGGAACCTAAAGGTACACTATTTGCCAGTCATTGAGAGAATGGAAAAAATGATTACCAACTGGAAGAACAAATGGTTAAGTTTAGCTGGTAAAATCATCCTGATCAACCATTGCTTCCTCTCCATTCCAACACATATATTTGCAATCCTTAATCCCCCTAGGATAGTTCTTAAAATAATGGAAAAGATGGCATCAAACCTAATATGGGGAAAACTAGATCAGGAAAGCAGGAAAAGTTGGAGATCATGGAAACGAATGAGTTACCCTGTCACCGAAAATGGTTTAGGTTTAAGAGATTTGAAAGCTATAGTGGGAGCTTTCTCCTGTAAGTTATGGTGGAAGCTACAGAGAAATGAGACTCAATGGTCCTCACTTTTATGGGCACTACCAGCTACTTACAAAAAATCACAACTCTGGAGTAGAATAAGTTATGTAACTCCTATGGCAAATAGTTTAAGTAGAATCATCTATGGTAAAGGTGATTGTTCTTTTTGGAATTCAAACTGGATGGGAAATGGAGCACTCTATTATATCTAGCCTCAGGATAGGGACATCCCTTTTGAAGCTATTACTCTTAGTGCTTTCATTAATAACAAATTTGATCTCTTACCAAGGCTGGAGCCTTATTTGGCTACCAATATTTTACTAACATTGCAGGAGGTAAAGCTGGAGCATCCTCATGAGGATCAGCTCATATGGACACAAACTGCAGATGGAAAATTCACTATCAGATCCGCATACTCTATCCTCAGACAAAGGAATCCTGTAATCACACATTTTCATAAGGTCTGGTCTACGTACATTCCTGGTAAAATGTCTATACTCACTTGGAGAGCATTAAACTGCATCCTCCCATTTGATAACGTTCTCAGTAGGATGGGTTTTTCTTTAGCTTCTAGATGCCCTTTCTGTTTGTGCAATAAGGATAATTTAGATCACTACTTTAACTCATGCTCTGGTTCCCTCTCTGTTTGGAATAGTATTCATTCTCTACTAAAGCTTCCACAAATAAGTTTTTCAAATCTGAAGAGTAGAGTAGAGTACTATTTAACTTACAAGGCTGATTCAAAAATCTACTCCAAACTGATAAATGCTGCTATTGTAACTACAATATGGACTCTTTGGATTGGCAGGAACAAAAACATTTATGAAAATAGGCCTTTAACAGTTGAAAATTGTATTCATGAAATCAAGCAAACTATCTACACAATTTTCACTGGCCACAAACTGAGAGGGAATAGGGACAGGCATCAACATTTGCTTCAGGCAAACATCATTCCAACAATTTTCCAAAAACTGAGACCTGAAATTACTGTGGCACTTTGGGAAAAACCTACTACTGGCTTTAAAATTAACACAGATGCCACATGGAGTAGTAGTGGTCTTGCCTTTGCTGCAGTAGTTATAAGGGACTGGAGGGGGGAGGTAGCTAAACTGAGAGTAGGAAAAATGGAATGTACATCACCCCTGCTTGCTGAATTGCTGGCCATCAAAATGGGATATGAAATCATTTCAGAATTAGCCTTAGGAGTATGTAGCATAGAATCGGATTGCTTAATTGCGGTGAATAGTATTCTAAATCCCAACAGAAGCCCCTGGAGAGTTTACTCAATATGTAATGCAATTCATGATCTTCATTCCACTCATTTAATCCATCACATTCCGAGACAAGCTAATATGGCAGCAGATTTTTTGGCAAAATTTGCAAGGAATAATAATCTGGAAGGTGATATTGACATTAGATCAACTCCAAATTTCTTTAAGGGATTGATATTGCTAGATTCTATTGGTTTTCCTGCTATTCGAGTAGGATCATTTATATGACACCAATATGATAATGAATTGGAGATCAGGAATTTTTACTCTCTCCTTTCTAGCTGCTACACTGCGGTTTCTGCTGGGTGTTTTCTTTTACTTTCAGGTATCAGGAATGCATGCAGAGATGGACCAGCTACCACACATGGGTTCAGATTGAAAAAAGAAGTTCGAAGTCTCATTCTTCAAGTCTTAGTATACTGCAGTTTGAGGATTGACTATTAATTGATTACTCGTGCTTGGCATACTGTTGACTAATATGCGTCTCGAGTTCTCGATTCGCCGACCGGTTCACAGCATGTCAAGCAGACAAATGACACAACATAGATGAATCATAGCTTCTCTTCTAGCCTAGAAATGATGGAAGCACCCCTTTTTGAATCAATGCTTTGATTCAAGATCTTTTGTTAGTTTTTCCAATCAGCTTCGTAGGATCCTTCTTGTAATATGTACCGTGAATAGACTTTAAGCGCCATTTCTGGCTTTATATCTTGGTTAGGGGAGCCAATATAAATCCCTCCATCTTAGGATGGTTAAATTAAAAATAAAGTGTATTCATTAATAGAGCTGATGACATTGAAGTCCCCAATAAGACTCAAAGAAGAATCTTTATGAGGTAGGAATTTATTCCACAGTTTATTTCTTTCCTTGATTAAATGTTCTGCATAAATGAAACCTGTGATACATTCATTGAATAAGGACTGATTTTTTAACCTGGTTAGTAACATTTGTTGATTGAGATGATATCCACCTTGACTGAGTTATCCCACAGGATCCAAATTTTGCAAATAGGATCAGAGATGAAGTGTTCAAAATTTGTCTAAAAAGCTAAGTTTTGTAAAAAGTTAGCTTCCAACATGGGTTCGATTATGGAAAAAATGTTAATTTTATGCCTTGTTTTGATGTCTTTAATCCTTGTATGTGTAGAAGAGTTTCCTACACCCCTGGAATTTCATACACATGATCTAAGACTTATCATTGATAAAGAATAGAATGTGTCGTTGAGGAACAGGTTAAAACCATTTTAGGGGTTTGTATGTTAGCTTTTTTACTATGCCCCTTTGGTTTATTAACCTGATTTGTTCGTTCCATATTTTCTTAATTATCTGCTAAGTTAAGAAAATGGTTGAATCTATTCCGAGATTCAAATAAATTAATTTTAGTCTTTGAAAAGTTTAGAGAATCCTGTACAGGATTGGTTTCAGAACAGGGAAGTCCTTGTTAGGTTTGGGTCTAATTCCTTGTTAGGTTTTGAGTGGAGATCAGAAGAGGGAAGTCTGCTACATTTATCTCAATAAATTCATCTCCTTTTTCATTTTTTTGATCCATTCCTGGAATTAAGTTTTTTGATCCATTATTTGTCTTAGGAGAATCTGTTTCATCTTTATTTTCCGGAGAGGGGGGTTGAGTATTTGGGATTGTATCTTCATTTTGTGAGTTTAAAGTGTTTTCTTCAAGATTGGCATTGATCTTATTATTAACCTCTGATTGTGAGAGTTTAACTGAATCTGTGAGATCCTTTTGAGGATTTGAATCAAGACTTTTAGTCACCATATTTAGAGACACAATAGGGGAGTCAGATAAGTCCACAATATGAATAAATTCTCCTAATTGAATCACTGTTAGAGGTTTAGCAGGAACCTGATTCCCCTGAACTTGGGAAAGTACTTGAGAACTTGCTCATTGAGGCTTCCTTGAATAAAAAACTTGAGTCTTCTTTGCTTGTTCAACACCAGTTGCCTCTAAGCAAGGTTTCTCAATTGCTGGTTCTCCTTTCTTCAAAGATTGTACCTGCTTAGGATAATTAGTATGCTGAAATGGAATGTAAAATTTTTCAAAAACTATTAAACCTGAAGAGTTTCCAACCCCTTTACCTTTGCTCCTTCCCTATTCTTCCAGGGGGTTGGAACTATTACCTGAGGTTTGGTGCTTTTCCTTTAGCCAACGTGATGAAATTTTGAAGCATTTTTGTCAAACCTGCAAATTGAAGCTTAGTGGCCTAGTTTTAGGAAGTTAGTGCAATAATAAAGGATTCCCTCATACTTAACATACTGCCAGAAACCAACCTCCCTAAAGCTTAACCGGACTCTTTCAATTCGTGGTTTCATGACATATAATTCAACACTGACTCTAGCCAAATGTGTTCTGGTTCTGTTTAAGGCGGCTTTATCAACTTTGACTGGGGTTCCTAGTAGGTTCCCTCTTGACATCATAGCCCAATAACCAAAACATTGTTGAGGTAAACCATAGAGTAGTATCCAAGCTAGGGCAATAGGGGAGTCAGCATTTGGATTAAAATCAAGCACCTATTTAGTGATTCTCAATGAATAGGAACCAAAATTCTACCCATTTAGTGATTTTCAATGAATAGGAATCAAAATTCTGAATCTTATGCAACTAACATCTGTAATAATCATCAATTAAGATAAATTTAATCAAAACCAGATGATTATTGAGGAGGGAGATTTCAGAGTGACCCTTGAAGCCTGTTGTTTGAAAATCTCGTAGTAGTTTATCAAGCTGAGGTGAACTTCTTGAAAATTTGCCCACCAGAGTCAATTTGAGGGATTCTTCAAGTCGTTGGCATTCCAAATCGGTGAAGTGAATACTTGGCTTGCCTAGGTTCTCAATCTTGGGCTTTGGATTGAATAGAGTTCCATTGTTTTCTAGCTTAGCATTTTGGACCTTGAGGACTTTGTGGAGTTTGTTGTTTAAAGCTTGTATGTATGGGATAGAAGAGGTTCTCGACAGTGGGACCGCCATAATGGCATTGTCGGATGTGAAGAGAGAAGGAGAAGGCGATCATAGGGTTTGGGTTGACAATCGCCATAAATCAAAAGTCAACGTCCGTTACAAGTATTATTATATTTTACGAAGTCTCCTCCCTTATTTCTTTATCTTGTCCTTTGGTTCACATTGAGGAATATGTGTGTTTCAAGTGTGGGGAGGTTGAGAGAATTATATCTCATTGTATTGTATTATAGTGTGCATATGCTCTACTTTGATTTGTTTTGTTTAAAAAAACTTTCTGCTAATTGGAAAACCCAAGAGGGAAACTTAGGCAAAAGTGGGAGGCCCGGATAGGTTGAAAACCCGAAAGGGAAACTTATGCAAAATTGAGAGGCCAAATGGTGTGGAAAAGGGTGAGGGTGAGCATTGATAAAAAAAATGTGTGAAGCTAGGATGAAAATGCGAGAGGGCTCCTATGAAAAATGAGAGAAATTGAAAAATTATATGCTTCTCTTGATTTTTCTATTGGGTAGCTTATTTGGTAGAGTAATCTAGTTTTACCCTTGTAGTGTATACCTCACATTTGATTGGTATGATGGTTATTTATATTATCTTAAACTTTGGGATGTGAGAGTGTGAGAGATTCTTAATCTTGGGGGTTAGGGTAGTCTAGGAATATGATGTTGGATGTTTTGTGAAAAACATTTCTCGCTAGTTTATGCTTTGATCATTGCTTGTTCTTGTTTACTCGAAGACGAGTAACGGTTTAAGTGTGGGGAGATTTGATGAGAGGTCAAATGCATGTATTTTTCGAAGCATTAAACATGTCTTTTGTTATCTTTTTGTTGTAAGATTGCTAGATTTAAGTAGGTTTACATCACAAGGGGTTTAGATGACCATTTTTGGTTTTCATATCCAAATCCTTCATTTTGTAACCTATGTTTTGTCTAATGTATTTTTGGTCCTTAATAGCATCTAGATTCCTTTTTGTAAGCTTAATTTGTAGATTTCTCTTGATCACTTAGGTTTGGTTTAGTGAAGGCCATTCGAAATAATGGAAGAAGATGGAAGCCCACTCACAAAGTGGTAGAGGATAAAGTGAAGAGATGAAAGCAAAGTAAAGGGTGAAGAATGATCTATGTTTGAAGCAGAGTTCTGAGAAATATCCAAAAGGAATCAGCCTCCAAGGGTAGTACCATTGGATTCCTCTCCTCGAGTACTTTAAAATCGACTACAAGAACACCAAAAATAGATCAATGGTTCACCCAGAGGAAACAAAACAAAACAGAACTTTTTTGTGTCGCGACTCGCAAATTGGTGTCGCAACTCGTGAAATGTCGACCAGAGAGCTCACAATTTTCACAAATTTCCCGATCTGCTTGCAAGTCCCAAAAGAGGCAACGCGACTCACAAAATTTTCCTAGCAACTTGATTTTTACTCCCTTTTTTCTTGTACTATAAATAGCATTTCATCCCCTTCTTCCCAAACTCTCCAGACCCGACTTGGGGGGATCCAAAACCCTACATTTTCACCATTTTCTTCCATTTCTTCTTCTTGCTTTGTAGATTTGTGTTCTATGCTATGGGTTTTGATTATCTAGGCTAGTTTTATACTTGGGAGCAATTGATTAAGGCTTCCAAGCCCATGTCTTGAGAATCCTTTCTATCTATTTATTGCTTTTGTTAATGTGCATTTATGAGCTTTTAATGTGTGTTGTTGATATCATTAACGTTGTTGGAATTTTGAGTATATGAATTTCTTGTATGATTGTTTGTTAGGGTTGGGAAAAAGTAGCTAAGTTTCTCCTCTTTTGATATGGAATCCAAGAATATGAATTAAAATTTCTAATGGTGTTGATGTGTTGATAATTGCTAGGTCAATGTGATTATGATTAACTCTTTGTCATGTTTGTTTATTGTAGCAAGTAGGAGAGGTCTATGAACATTGAACGTTCCTGACTAATTTTGTGTAAATTCATGAATTGGTTCAATGCTTAGACATGGTCTAATGTTTTTAAGTGTTACCAATCTTGTTGATACTCCGTGTTCAATACCATTATTGGGATACTTTTAGCCATTTATCGACTAAAGGAGTCCTTAGTGAGGCATGACAAGAGATATCGAATTTACTCTTGCAAACTACTATCTAAGGAGGATAGAAGATTTATGTTCACAACAAGTAGTGAAAGTAATGGATAGGTTGTAAGTTCAAGGATAGACAAGAAGTTGGGAAGTGGAAATCAATTGCCCCAAAGCTGTCTTTTGTAGTTTTTACCTCATTTTCTTAGTTTTTTGCATGATTAGCATAGTTACTTGAATTTTCTAGTTAGCTTGTCTTTAATTTCATAACATAGGAAAAATCAACCAATCACCCCCCCCTTTACTAGCTTTTATATATCTACCTCTAGTCTAATATCCACCTTATATGTTTAAACACTTAAGAAAATCTCTCTTCTTCGTGGACGACCCCAATTTGCGACTATCTACTTAATTGTATTTAGTAAGCATTTAGGGCTTATAAGTATTAACCTTGAGAGGTACGAGGACGACCTCCCAAGACCCTACCATCTCAGTGGACAAACCCAGTTTTGCCACTTAACTACCCCATGGGTAGCCTAGTAGTATGTTTGGGAGAAAAATATAAATTTAAATTTGATCTCCTTTCGTTTGGAATACCTTCGTTCGAGTTAGTTAATAACCCTGAGTGGAGGTGGGTCAAAAATTGGCGCCATTGCCGGGGATGCTAATTTAAAAGTTTAATTGTCAATTTGCATAACATGTTAGTTAAGTAGTTAGTGTTGTTTTTGTTTTTGTTTTTTGGCTTTTTGTTGTTGAGCCTTTTTGATAGTGATTTTGTTAATTCTAATCCTATTTTTCTAGTGTTGCTTTTAGTTGGGTATTTTTTTATTCCTAGTTTATGGTACACACCCGTGCCTCTAACTTATGTACTTCTCACTATCTAATGGAGAACGCAGGTAGTAGGAGAAAGAGGAGAAGGAGAATGAGAGTGGGGGTTCCACTTGAACCAACTTTGATAGTAGAAGAGCTGCTTGAGATAGTGGAAGAAAACCAGACATTAAGGGAGCTTACGACTTAGAATCTGGAGAACCAACCTCTGTGTATCACCTTTCCCCCACTACCACCCAACGTGAGCTGTTAGTTGATGAGTGGGATGATACACTGTATCCCCACTTTCCATAGGATGGTCGGAGAGGATCCCAACAAGCATTTCTTGGAGTTTCATCTTGTTTTCTCAAATATGAAGCCTCATGGGGTCTCGGAGGACGACTACAATTTGTGAACATTCCCCTATCACTTCAAGACACCGTAAAAAACATTTTACTACCTCCCACCCCAATGTATCCCCTGATGAATGGATATGTAAAGGTGATTCCTTGAGGAGTACTTCCCAGCCTCCAAGTCTGAGGATTAAAGAAGCAAATGTCCAACATCACTCAAAAGTACTGGGAGAGATTCAAGAGACTATTGGATTGCTGTCCATACCACCCGTTCAAGGAATGGTACTTGGTTTACTATTTCTTTGAGGGGTTGTGTGGTGATGACATGAGGATGGTGAACGTTGTGTGCATGTTATGGCCCTTTTTTAAGAGATGGCTAATGGGATGAGGCAATTTAGTATGAGGTCAAGGGTGAAGACTCACTAGTAGAAACCACGTGGTTAAAGGCAGTTCTATCGAACCAGAGAATGCACTTTAGAACTGCCTTCTCTGGCCCTACCTTTGATCAAAATCGATCGAAAGAGGTCCAAAAAACTACCTTTGTTTGGATCCCCAAAAATTCCAAGTTTGGAACCTATTTCTAAGGTACTAAAAAAGGATGTTGGAATCCTAAGCTTTTCCATAGTATGAAATAAATCAAGATATGCAAAACACAAACACAAAATAACAAGGCCAGCAACAACATACAAAGGACCAAACATAACAGAGCTAAAAGCAATAGCCTTCACCAAAGCCTTTCGTGACAGAGCCTTCGCCAACGAAAATCTTTGTCACAGCGTAGCCTTCAGCGGGGAGCACCCAGTGACTAGGCCAAGGGCGTCAGGATGGAGCGTGTGGTGGCCAGGATTGGTGGATCCTTGGCACAGAAGAGAATCCCAGGCAAGGCGGATCCTTGGCGAGGAAGAGGAGCCTAGGTGGGGCAAATCCTTTGCATGCCAAAGCAACACAGGAAAGACTGATCCTTAGTGGGATGGAGAAGCCAAGACGCAGCGGATCCTTGGCATGGCGAAGGAGCCCAGGCATGGGAGAGAAGCCTAGGCGAGGTAGATTCTTGGCTCGGTGGAGGAGCCCAGGCGCAGTGGAAGGGCAGGGAGGCAACGCCCAGGCAAAGTGTCGTGAGGAGGAAGAAATGCATGGAGAGGAGGAGGCACTGATGTAGTGAGGAAAAGACAATGACATCTTATGGAATAGGCAAGGGAAGGCGGTTGTAAGGGTGAGAAAGAAAAAATAAATGAAGTATGGGTAAAACCAGGAATGAGAGGCTGATATAGTTAAGTGTTAGGAAAATAAACTAAAGGGGGAAGGAAACCTAGTAGCTTTATACACATGGCCAATAAAGACACCCAATCAAAGATGATTCTTCAATAGAACTGCCTGTAATTGATCCCCATCATAGGTGGTTCTTCTAAGAACCACCTTTAATAAAAAAAAATAGTGTCTTTCAAAATTTTTGGGAGGCTTGGGAGAGAGTTACAACTTTGGAACTCCCATCAGGACACAATCATAGGCGGTTCCTAGGGAACCGCCTTTCATCGATAACTTTAATCAAGGCTCTTCCACTAGTGACATTGTATGAACCCTCTCAATCTCCTACGTTGGAAGAGCAACTCCAAGCTATTTCTTTAATGATGAAGGAACTTTTGAAAGGGAGGCTTCACCATGCCAAGGTTTGCGGCGTATGCAATCTCGACCGTTACACTACGCCCTGTTCACAAATTGTGGAGGACTTGGAAGAGGTGAAATCATTGTAGTACAAAAATGGGTATAGGAAAATTTTTTCTAGGGGGAAACAACAACAAGGTTTCCGAGGGAATGAAGGAGATGCAAGGCTAGACCCCTACGCGAACAGCTTCAACCCGAGGTACCAAGACCATCCCGACATCCATTGGAGGGAAGAAAACCAAGCTTAAGGGTACCGAGGTGGAAAAGCTCCACCTCAACCCTATCTAAGAGGTGAAGGTCCTTTTAACAACTATGCCTCTCTCTACAAGTCGGACCAGGAAGAAATCTTGGACACTATTGGCCAATGGGGAAAAAGCATGAGGTGTTCATAGAAAAAACAAGGCATGAGATTTAAGATCTTGGAACTAGGGCCTTCTCGAGATGTGGAGGGACAGAGAGTCATCCATTTCTATTTGGAAGATAAGGAGTGCACGATGTCACATCAGGATGTGGCCCAAGCCTTTGGATAGAAATATGGAAGGGATGTTCCGAGGACGCATTGACAAGAGCTACCATTTTTACTTGGAAAATTTTTGAGAATCCTATCGAGCACAGAAAGGAAACATTTGTGCAAGAGCACCACCATTTTTCACCCTGCATTGCATTATGTCCAACTACTTTTGTCTATGGGAATATTTTTTCGTGGGGAGCTTGGACAATACTCGGGTTTGGATGTTCATGTTCTTTGGGCTATGACTTTGGAGGGGAACTTCTATCCCAACATGGTGGGAGCCTCTGTGCAATAGTGTTTAGCAATGGGGGAGAAGAAAAGTGGAAAGATCTCAATCCCTTCTCCATTTGCATTGGGGAGTTTCAGAAATTTGGTGCCAAGGTATACCATAGAAAAGCTAGCCCCGGATTCTATGATCACAAACTCTAGCTCAGACAACCAATTTGTATAGTTGTATAGCAGTGCAACAATTTGAAAATTCATGGTTTTTCCACAGCCAGAGCACACTGCCATCGACCATGAGAAGCAATTGGAAGATTTATTTCAAGAGCCTCACCCATGGTTTGAGAAGGGGTTCTAAAGAATCTTATCAAACCTAGAGATAGACATAGATGGGAAGGATGGTGAGACTTCACCTAGAGTACCACAGCACCACCTCGATGCACTCACCTACCCGCAGACCTCCGTGATCAATTGTGCCTTCTTGGGGAACAACTTACGAGTCTACCCAAGTTGTGCAAGAGGTTGGTGTTGCGGTAAGGGGTATGAAGTTACAATTGGAGGAGTTCGGTAATAGATTTGATTCTATGGAGGCCACTATGCAAGCTAGATATTGAGGGAAGACCCTTCAGGGCCACAAGAGTAAGTGCAACTATTTTCCCAACTCTACTTATCAGTTCCATTTTTCATGATGCATTAGGGACAATGCATTCTTTAAGTGTGGGGGAGGAAGTAGTCGGGAACTTAGGAGTTTTCATCAAGAAATTCCTTTTGTGTTTTTGTGTTTTTGGTGTTGATTTGTCTTTGGGATATTTTGGATGAAAATTTGGTGGTGTGACTTGTTTCGTAGCATTGGTAGTTTGTCTTTGGGAAGTTGGTTTGAAAACTTTTGGTGGTGTAATTATTTTTGTTTTTCTTATCTTCATGTAGTATGAAGCCCACGTTTGGGGCATTTTGTGCTACACCAAAAACTATGATAAAATTGAAACAAAAAATATATATATGTGTGTGTGTGTGTGTATATACTTGGCTAAGTTGGAAACCAAAAGTGAAAATTAGGCAATAATGGGAAAAGACCGGATAAGACTTAAGGCCAGGGTAAAAATGAGAGGCAAGGCCTGTTTAGGTTTATAGATCTAGGCAAAAGTGAGAGGTCGTGTTTAAAAAGGTGAGAATGTGAGCTCAACATGTGTGAAAGCTAGGATGAAAACCTGAAAGGGCTCCTAGGCAAGATGAGAGAAATTGAGAGAAAATCGAAACTAAGTTGACGATTCTTTGCCATTATCCTAGGTTGTAGTTAAGTTGAGAATCTAGAGTTATCCTTGGTTACAATCAAGTCAAGGATCTTTGGGATTTTCTTGGTGGTTTTTTGGCAACAACTCTTGGATTGCTTTTGGGGAACTATTTGGGAGAGTAAGCTAGTTCAACACTCATAATTCTTGCTTACCTTTTTCTTCATTTTATTTTGGGTGGTTAGGTTACTTTATCATTTACAGGGAGTGTGAGAGTTGTAATATTCTTACTTCTTTGGGGGAATTAGGGTGGCTTAAGAATAAGTTGAATGCATTGGCTAACTTATCTTTGCATGCTACACTTCACTTAGACTTTTTCTTGATTTTATTTACTCAAGAATGAGTAGATTTTTAAGTGCGGGGGGATTTATGTGAACCTTATTGCATACTTTAACCAATGCCTTTGGTATAATAATTGGCATGTTTTACTCGCTGGATTGCTAGTTTTAGTAAGGTTTACACGACAAGGGGTTTAGATGATCATGTTTGGTTTTTGTGTTTAAATCTCATGTTTTGTGAACTTATATGATAATATTGGACACCTTGTATCCACGGGCATCTAGATCTTCCTTTGTGATCTCATTAGTAGGTTTCTAAGGGGTACTTTTCATCATTTTTAGAAGGCTATTTGCAAGAATGGTAAAAGATATCAAAGGCCATTCACAAGGATGGTAGTAGGTTGAAGGCCACAGACTCTAAAGCATGGTGATAGATGGAACTGTGCCCAAGAAAGGTTGATTCGAAGTTCAAAGAGGCCAAGAAAGAAGCAAGGGAATTCTTTGGCATTATCCTTGGTTTTAGTGAAGTTGAGAATCTATAGTTATCCTTGGTTACAATCAAGTCGACGATCTTTTGGATTTCCTTGGTCGTATTTTAGCAATGACTCTTGGATTGCTTTTGGAGAACTATTTGGGAGAGTAACATAGTTCAACACTCATAATTCTTGCCTACCTCTTTCTTCATTTTATTTTTGGTGATTAGGTTACTTTAGCATCTACTGGGTGAGTGAGAGTGTAATATTCTTACTTCCTTGGGGGGACTAGGGTAGCATGGGAATAAGTTTAATGCATTGGCTAACTTATCTTTGCATGCTACATTTCGCTTAGACTTTTTCTTGTTTTTATTTAATTGAGAACGAGTAAAATTTTAAGTGTGGGGGGATTGATGTGAACCGCATTGCATGCGTTTACCATACATTCGGTATAATAATTGGCATGTTTTACTTGCTGGATTGCTAGTTTTAGTTTGGTTTACATGACAAAGGGTTTATATGACCATATTTGGTTTTCATGTCTAAATCTTGAGTTTTGTGAACTTATATGATAATAATGGACACCTTGTATCCATGGGAATCTAGATATTCCTTGGTGATCTCATTAGTAGGATGCTTTGGGGTACTTTTCATCTTTTGAAGAAGGTTATTCGCAAGGATGGTAAAAGATATCGTAGGCCATTAGCAAGCATTGTATTAGGTTGAAGGAAATGGACTCTAAAGTGTGGTGATAGATATAATTTAACGAAAGGAAGGCGAATTCAAAGTTCAAAGAGGCCAAGTAAGAAGAAGAGGAATTGTTCAAGAGTTGCACAAAGTTCTAGGAAAGATCCGAGAAGAATCAGCCCTTCAGGGTGGAAATATTACATTTGTATTCTCGATCGTTATAAACATGACTATAAGAACTCTAAAATGGGACCAATAGTTCATCCGTAGAAGAGCAAACAAGTCAGCCGGCTGAATTAGCCACGACCAGCATGAACCGCAAAAGCCTAGAAGGAGGTCTAGACCAAGCACGGCATGGGCCAAGCAACACGGCCCATGTTAAGGGTCTTTGGCAGAGGCTGCCCAACCAACACGGGCCATGCCAAGCCCCATCACAGACTGTGCCTATTCCAGCAGGCCATCTTCGACATGTCTTCTTTTTCGTATGGGTGCAGACCATTCCATTTCACACGGTTTGCATTTCAAGTCATGAATGCCAAGACCAGCGCGCGGGTGTGAAGAATGACTTGGTTCATGCCATGATTCTGGGAAAATGAGGATCATGTCAATGGCCTATGCCTAATGATATAGGGTACGAATAAGAAGATAAAAAATAGAGCACCAGTCGACGTTCCTGTCGATGGCCCAGTTAACGCGAACCGCACCAGTACGAGGCTCACGGACCATGACAGGAGAGATGGCCCGGGCCGGCACAAGGTTATGGGCCATTCTAGGATCAATGTCCCATGCCAACATGAGGGTACCTTAGTTGGAATGAGCTATGCTAGATGCCAACCTCGTGCCCTTTGCGACTGCTAGGGTATTTGGCCTATTTTGGGGCTATTTTTAGGTCATATTCCCTACTACTATATAATTGGACCTTTGTCTACTAGGGTTTATGTCGAGGTTCAGATTTTAGATTTCTAAAGTAGGGTAGAGAGAGAAAGGAGTTCCTCATTCTCTCTATAATTTCTTATTTTCTTCTTTTTATTTTGGCTTTGCCCAAATGCGTTGAATCCAATAAAAAAATTTGGGTTCAATGTTTTGGGAGTAGTTTATTAGCTTGGGGATAATATTTGTATTCATGAATTGACTTATATTTTGTGATATTCCTTAAATTTACCTACTTCTATGTGTTTATGATATTATGTTGGCTTGTTCTTGATTATTTATGAATTGCATGAATGATACACTTCATTAGCACACACTTTAGTCTTTATTTTTGTTGGTGAACATATTCATACCCCCCAGGAAAAGAAACCTTTATATGGTATCGGTAGTAGGGTCCAAGTTCAGGTGGGCATGTGCACATTGGTATTTTCTAAGTTTTACCATTATGATGATAGCACACTAGTCTTAGCTGGCGAGTTGGTATGAAGGGTTACGAGTAGAGATAGCCTTTACTAGAAAAACTAGGATTTAGCGGCCCTAGTGCCATTGATAAGGTGCCTATTTCCCTTTGCCTCTTTAGGCCTAGGGATAGAGCATTTGTAGTGTAGTGCTCGAAACGTAATCGTACGAGGGAGAAACA
Organism: Rubia yunnanensis; assembly: GCA_037428765.1. NCBI lineage: Eukaryota > Viridiplantae > Streptophyta > Magnoliopsida > Gentianales > Rubiaceae > Rubia > Rubia yunnanensis. Next base: position 62,045,788 of record CM075061.1, read on the forward strand.
GATCTACACAATGTCAGGGCCATTGTTGCACTCCCATAATTATGGACGCAGTGCCGATGGAAGATTGCACCCTATGTGATAGCTATGGGGAAGTGCTGACCATCGACCACGATACGTGTTATGAACACTAGGATAGGCTTTGGTATCTTTTTGCTGATGGAATCGAGGATCAGAATATTTAGTCAATCATGTTACGCAAAGATTCACCAAGTACTTGCATATATAGTTTTTACTTGTGTTATTTCTCATGTTGGTGGTTGTTAATTGAACCCCATCCCCAAAAAACCTCATTTTCCGATACTAGTTATTCCCAGCACACAGACGGATTGACAACCCATACGTGGTTGTTTGTAGTTGGCTATTAGACACTACCTTCTATGTGGAAAAACCCGATGTTGCCATTAAATACCCCATAGATATCCTGGTAGTAACTTTAGGAGTAAAATATAATTTAAATTTGATCTCCTTTTGTTTGGAATGCCTTCACTCGAGTTAGCTTCTTAACAACCCCGAATGGAGGAAGGTCAATCCCTTGGCACAGCCACATTGGTCATCGTCAATTTACTACCGCACCCCACTCTCGCAATCCTTGAATACTACAAATAATGATGTAAATCTAATTGTATCCCCCTTAAACTATCTAGACACTAAAATAGAACCCTGTTATCATCTTTTAAATAGAACCTTGTAACTATTTTTATATTTTAAACATATCCTTAAATTTTCAGGAAACTAACAACTGATGTCCAAAAAACAAATAAGCTTCATCAAATATATATCTTAACCCACAGACCCAATAATGATGTGCATCACTATGCATGCATTAACCAATGCATTCGATATACGTAATAAGCTTGTTTTATATGTTGCATTGCTAGTATTAGTTGAGTTTACATGAAAAAGGATTTTGACAACCATGTTTGGTTTTGTTGTCTAAATCCGTGTCAGGTAGACTTAATTGGTACTAATGGACACCTTGTATCCAGGAACACCTAGATCTTCCTTTTTTATCATCATTATAAGGTCGCTCGTGGGTACTTTTCGTCACATTTTGAATTGAAGGCCATTCGCAAGGATGCTAGAAGTTGTCGAAGGCTATTCACATTAGAATGGTAGTATATGAAGGTCACATACGCTACATCATGGTAGTAAAGGGATTGAGCCAACGATAGGTGGCATTGAAGTTCAAAATGACCAAGGGAGAAACAGAGGATTATTTTCCGAGAGTTGTGCCAAGTTCTGGAAATGATCCGAGAAGAATCATCCCATGATGTTGATTCTAATGGATTTGTCTGCTCAAGCGCTATAAAATTGACTACAAGAGCTGTCAAATCATACCAACGGTACATCCGTAGAACATCAAAAAAGTCAGCTGAGCGAAGCAGCAATGAGTAGCATGGACCGCTCATGGCCGGCACGAGACTAAGCACAAACAACCCACACCATGGCATACAGCCCATGCCAAAGGCCTTTGGTATGAGCCATGACAACCTCTCAGGTCGTGTATTTAAGATGCCTTTTTCACACCAAAAATTGGTAAGTATGGGCGCAGACCATTCCATTTTACACATCACGCACTGTTCAAAGTCCAAAATGTCAATACCAGCCATTAGTATGTAAAGAATGAAGTGGCCCATGCTAAAAGCCTGAGAAAAATTAGGATTATAATGATGGCCTGCACCAAACAACACGGAACGCAGATTAGAGGTGCAAAAATGAAGATCCAGATGATGCAGACCACGCTAAGCACGGCCGTGCAAGATCTCATGCCCCCCACCTGCACGAGGCATGCGGCCTATGCCAGACCTTACGGACCGTGCATGAACGAGGCCATGTGAGTAGAATGAGCCATGCTATTCACGTTGATCTGTGTCAGCAGCGGCTGATTAAGGTTTTGGCCTATTTTGGGGCTATTTCCAGGCCCAATCCCCTATTACTATAAGTATATTCTTAGACTACTAGGGTTTCATATCACATATCATCTTTCATATCTTAGAGTATTTTGAAAAGAAACTTAGAGAGAGACACACTCTCTTCTCTCTAGGTTCATTCTCTTTTCCTTTTTATTTTTATTTTTCCCAGAGATGTGGAATTCAATGAAATACTTAAATTCCATGTCTAGTGAGTAGTTTTATAGTTTAGAGATAAATTTGTATTCATGTTAAGATTAGTATTTTTGTGAGATTCATTAGATCTTCCTAATTTTATGTGCTTATGATATTATGATGGTTTGTTCTTGATTATTATAATTACAGGAATGATACACTCCGTTAGCACACACTCTAGTCTACATTCATGTTGGTACAAATATTAATACCCCACTTGGAATAGAAACATAGATGTGATATGGGTAGCAGGGTCCAGGTCCACTTAGGTGTGTGCACATAGGTCTTTTCTGAGTTTTAGCATTACGATATCAGCACACCAGTCTTAGCTGGCGAGTTAGTCCGACGGGTTACAGATAGAGATAGAATATTGTAGCAAGCTAGGTTTGTAAGAGGTCCTGGTGTCATTGATAAGGTGCCTACCTCCCTTTGCCTTATTTAAAGGCTTAGGGGTATATCATCTATGGTGTAGTGCTCGGGACATAATCATACAAGGAAGAAACAAATCTTTGCAACGTCGGACCATTTTTGCACTCCCCTATTAATGGAGGCAGTACCGATGGAAGATTGCAAGAACACACTACGTTACAGGTATGTGAAGTGCTGACCTCCAACCACACCACGTATTATGAGCACTAGATTAGGTTGTTGAAGTCTTGTATTTGATTGAATCAAGGATTGACATGCCTCCACTCGAGAACGTTAATTGTAGCTAATTAACCTGAGTGGAGGCTGAGGAGGTTAAAGATAAAATTTATATTTTGCTCCCATTCTCACTGCTACGCTATATAGAGGGTAGCTAGCATAAGCCCTAGGTTTTCCCATAGAGGTGCTAGGGCTTAAGTATCAACTAAAGATACAACCTCATACAGGTCGTCAATGTGTTCGAGTTAAAGGAATAGCTAGTAATTGCAAAAACAAAGGGGGTGGATTTAAGCTAATTATACTAATCACTTGGGGAGTCATTGTGCAAAAATATTAACCTAATGCTTCGATCCTCAATTTATTCACATGCAAGATTTACTAAGCAACGTAATATTGTTATCACAACACGTGGTGTGGCCTATGACATACACTTCCCCGTACCTGTAACATCGGGTATGCTTGCAACCCTCCATCAATGCTGCTGTCATAATTAGGGAGGAGTACAACAAGGTCCGACCATTGTTGTAGACCTATTTCTTTCCCGTGCAATTAGGTCCTGGACTTCCACTATGAATGCACAACTTCCCCCCGGTCCTTCAATTAGGTCCAAAGGTCATTTTCACCTTATCTATGATCTAGGGTCTCTCACACCCTAGTTTATACTTTTATGATATCTCTACCCGCAACCTATCGAAAAACTTTACGTAATCATCTAATACTAGTGTGATGGCAAATAAGTCAGAGAATGACTCGGGTCTCCCATGCACACACTCATGAAACCGGAATGTAATCCCTTACCCATCCTAACATCCATGTTTCTCTTCCCAAGGGGATATCAATAAATGCACCATACATGAATACAACCCAAAGTGTGTTCTAGTATGTGGTGTAATATTCATGCAATTATAATAATATCACGAACACATATAATAAGATTAAACTAATGAATTACACCTAACATAAAGGTTAGATCATGCGCTACAATTATTCCCAAGCTATGGAAACTACTTCATAGACACGGAATTCAAATACAAATTTGAATTCCACATCTACGATGAACATAAAACAAAATGAAAGAAAAAGGAAAAGAAGAGAGTGTTTCTCCCTCTCTAAGATCTCTCATAGACTAAGTTTATATGTGTAGGAGAAGGGGATTGGGCCTAAAAATAGGCCAAAAATTCTAAAACCCTAATTCAGCCACCGCTTGCAGTGGACCGTCGCCCTGCATTACGTTATGTCCAACTCTTTTTATCTATAGGAATATTTTGTCATGGGGAGCTTTGCAAATTCCTGTGCTTTGATGTTCATGTTCTTTGGGCTATGAAATTTGAGGGAAAACTCTATCCCAACATGGTGGGGTCCTTTTGGAATAATGTTTAGCAATGGGAGACAAGAAAAGTTGAAAGATCTCAATCCCTTCTGCATTTGCATTGAAAAATTTCAGACTTTCGGGGACAAGGTATACCATAGAGAAATAAGCTCAAGCTTCTATGATCGCAACCTCTACCTCAGATGATCGATGTGTATGGTTATATAGCACTGCAACAATTTGAAACTTCATGGTTCTTCCATAGATGGAGATCACCACCATCAACCATGAGAAGCAATTGGAAGATTCTTTTCTACAGCCTAATCCACGGTTTGAGACGGAATTCAATAGGATATTATCATACCCAGAGATAGACATTAATGAGAATGATGGTGAGAATTCATCTAGAGCACCTCACACTCACCTACCCGCAAACTTTCTTGACCCATTGCGCATTATTGGGGAATAACTTGCGAGTTCTACCCAAATTGTTCAACAGGTTGGTCTTATGATAGGGGGTATAAAGTTACAATTGGAAGAGGTAGGTACTAGGTTGGATTCTATGGAGGCCACTATGCAAGCTATGAGGTGCATTCAGAAGGAAGAGACGAGGCGATTGAGGGAAGGCCCTTCGGTGCCACGAGAATTAGTGCAACTATATCCCCAACTCCACTTATGAGTTCCATTTTTCATGATGCATTGGGGAAATTGCACGATTTAAGTGTCCAGGAGGAAGTATTCGGGCACTTAGGAGTTTTCATCTTGAAATTCCTTTGTGTTTTTGTGTTTTTGGTGTTGATTTGTCTTGGGGATGTTTTGGATACAAATTTGGTGGTGTGACTTGTTTGATAGCATTGGCAGTTTAACTTTGGGTAGTTGTTTAAAAAACTTTTGGGGGTGTAATTATTTTTCTTTTTCCTATCTTCATATTGTATGAAGCCTACTTTTGGGGCATTTTGTGCTACACCATAAACTATGAAAAATTTCAAAAAAAAATAGTATAGATATATATATATATATATATATGTATGTGTGTGTGTGTATACCCGGCTAAGTTGGAAACCTGAAAGTGAAACTTAGGCAACAATGGGAAAAGCCCGGATAAGCCGAAAGGCCTAGGTAATAATGAGAGGCACAGACCGGCTAGGTTTACTAACCTAGGCAAAAATGAGAGGTCATCTTGAAACAGGTGAGAATGTGAGATCAACATTTTTGAAAGCTAGGATGAAAACCTCAAAGGCCTCCTAGGCAAAATGAGAGAAACTGAGAGAAAACCAAAACTAAGTTGATGATTATTTGGCATCATTATTGGTTGTAGTTAAGTTGAGAATCTAGAGTTATCTTTGGTTACAATCAAGTCGAGGATCTTTTGAATTTCCTTGGTGGTTTTTTGGCAATGACTCTTGGATTGCTATTGGGGAACTATTTGGGTGAGTAAGCCAGTTCAACACTCATAATTCTTGCTTACCTTTTTCTTCATTTTTATTTTTGGGGGTTAGGTTACTTTAGCATCTACGGGGAGTGTTAGAGTTGTAACATTCTTACTTCTTTGGGGGAACTAGGGTAGCTTGGGAATAAGTTGATTGCATTGGCTAACTTATCTTTGCATGCTACACTTTGCTTAAAATCTTTATAATTTTTATTTTCTCGAGAACGAGTAAAGGTTTAAGTGTGGGGGGTTGATTTGATCAGTATTGCATGCGTCAACCAACCCATTCGGCATAATAATTGGCATGTTTTACTTACTGGATTGCTAGTTTTAGTTAGGTTTACATAACAAAGGGGTTTAGATGACCATGTTTGGCTTTTGTGTCTAAATCTCAATTTTTGAGAACTTATATGATAATAATGGACACCTTGTATCTACGGGCATCTAGATCTTCCTTTGTGATCTCATTAGTAGGTTGCTCAGGGGTAGTTTTCATCATTTGTATATGGCTATTTGCAAGGATTGTTGAAGATAACAAAGGCCACTCGTAAGGATGGTAGTAGATTGAAAGCCACAGACTCTAAAGAATGGTGGTAGGTGGAATTAAGCCCAGGAAAGGTGGATTCAAAGTTCAAAGAGGCCAATCAAGAAGTGAAGGAATTGTTGTTTGAGAGTTGTACAATGTTATAGGAAATATCCGAGAAGAATCAGCCCTTGAGGATGGCATCATTATATTTGTATTCTCAATCGCTATAAAATTGAATACAATAACTCTAAAATTGGACCAACAGATCATTCCTAAAAGAGAAAACAAGTAAGCCGGCCGAACTAGCCACAACCAGCACGAACTGCACAAGGAATACGTGAAGACTAGACCAAGCCCGACCTGTGCCAAGCATCACGACCCGTGTCAAGGGTCTTTGGAATGATCCATCCAACCAACATGGGCTGTGCCAATTCCAGCAGGCCGTATTCCACATGTCACCTTTTTAGTCAAAATTAGGCTATGTGTGGGTGCAGACAATTCCATTTCACATGGTTTGCACGTTTCAAATCACGAATGCCAAGACCAGCCCATGGGGTGTGAAGAATGATGTAGCTCGTACCAAGATACAAAGAAAAATGAGGATCTGTTCGATGGCCCATGCCAAATGACATAGGATACGAATAAAAGGATAAAAAATAGAGCTCCAACCGACAGCTTCTGCCGGTTGACGTGGATTGCGATTGAACAAGGCTCATGACCCATGCAAAGACTGATGGCCCATACCGACACATGGTTATGGGACATTATAGGATCAACGTCCCGCTCCAGCACAAGGGTACCTCAGTTGGCATGAGCCGTGCCAGATGCCACCCCCGTGCCATTTGCATTTGCAAGGATTTTAGGCCTATTTTGGGTATAGTTTTAGGTCTAATTCCCTGCTACTATATATATGGACCTTTTTCTACTAGGTTTTATATTTAGGTTCAGATTTTATATTTCTAATGTAGGGTAGAGAGAGAAAGGAGATCCTCTTTCTCCCTATAATTTCTTCTTTTCTTCTTTTTATTTTTGCTTTGCCCAAAGGCATTGAATCCAATGAAATATTTAGGTTCAATGTTTAGGGAGTAGTTTATTAGCTCGGGGGTAGTATATGTATTCATGAATTGACTTATGTTTTGTGAGATTCCTTAGATCCACCTATTTCTTCGTGTTTGTGATATTATGTAAGCTTGTTCTTGAAATTGTATGAATTGCATGAATGATACACTCCATCAGCAAACACTCTAGTCTTCATTCATGTTGGTGAACATATTGATACCCTTCGGGAAGAGAAAACTGGATGTTATATGGGTAGCAGGGTCCGGGTTCACGTGGGTGTGTGCACATAGGTCTTTTATGAGTTTTACAGTTACGATGGCAGCACACCAGTCTTAGCTGGTGAGTTTGTCCAAAGGGTTATGGGTAGAGATCATTTAGTAGCGAAACTAGGGTTTAGCAGCCCTAGTGCGACCAATAAGATGCCTATTCCCCTTTGCCTCTTTAGTCCTAGGGATAGATCATTTGCAGTGTTGTGCCTAGAACGTAATCGAATGGGGGAGAAACAGATTTGTACAATGGCAGGGCCGTTGTTACACTCCTCTAATTATGGAGATGGTTCAATGGAAGATTGCAAGAGCACCCTACTTGAAAGCTATTGGGAAGTGCGGACCATCGACCACACCACATGTTATGAACACTAGAATAGGCTTTGATATCTTTTATGTGATGGAACCGAAGATTGAAACATTTACTCAATTATGTTATGCAAATATTCACCAAGTACTTGCATATATAGTTTTTTCTTGTGTTATTTCTCAAGTTCGTAGTTGTCAATTGAAACCTCCCCCCAAAAAAATCTCATTTTGCAATACTAGCTATTTCTAGCACACGGACAGATTGACAATACGTACGTGGTTGTTTGTAGTTAGTTATTAGACCCTTGTATCTATGTGGACAAACATGGTTTAGCCATTAAATAACCCATAGGTAGCCTAGTAGTAAGTTTGGGAGTAAAATATAATTTAAATTTAATCTCCTTGTGTTTAGAACACCTTTGCTTGAGTTATTCTACTTTACGACCCTGAGTGGAGGTGGGTTAATCCCTTAGCACAACCATATCGGTCATAGTCAATTTACTACCACACCTCACTCTTGCCATCCTTGAATACTACAAATAATGATGTGAATCTACTTGTATCCCCCTTCAACTATCTATAAACTAATCACAATAATTATAATAACCCGTTAACATCCTTTAAACACACCATTGTCACTATTTTTATATTTTAAACTTACCCTTAAATTCTCAGGAAACTAACAACTACATCCCAAAAACAATATATGCTTCATCACATTTATATCTTAACACAAGGATCCAATACTGAAGTTCATTATTATGCATGTGTTAACCAATGCATTCGGTATACGTCATAAGCTTGTTTTTTATGTTGGATTGATAGTATTAGTTGAGTTTATGTGACAATGGGTTTGGAAAACCATGTTTAGGGAGAGACACACTCTCTCTTCTCTCTAGGTTCATTCTCTTTTCCTTTTTATTTTTCTTTTTCCCAAAGATGTGGAATTGAATGAAATACTTAAATTCCATATCTAGGGATTTGTTTTATAGTTTGGGGATAAATTTTATTCATGTGTTGATTAATATATTTGAGAGATTCATTAGATTTTCCTCATTTTATGTGCTTATGATATTATGATGGCTTGTCTTAAATGTTATAATTGCATGAATGATACACTCCATTAGCACACACTCTAGTCTACATTCATGTTGGTGAAAATATTGATACCCCCTTTTGAAGAGAAACATGGATGTGTATGGGTAGCGGGGTCCAGGTCCACTTAGGTGTGTGCACGTAGGTCTTTTCAAAGTTTTACCATTACGTTGATAGCACACCAGTATTAGCTGGTGAGTTGGTCTGAAGGATTACAAGTAGAGATAACATATGCTAGCAAGATAGGTTTCTACGAGGTCCTGGTGTCATTGATAAGGTGCCTACCTCCCTTTGCCTTATTTATAGCCTTAGGGGTAGAGCATCCATGGTGTAGTGCTCGGGACGTAATCGTACAGGGAAGAAAAATATTTGCACAATGGTCGGACCATTGTTACACTCCTCTAATCACCCGAGTGGAGGCTGAGGAGGTCAAAGATAATATTTATATTCGGCGCCTATTCTCACTACTACGCTACCTAGAGAGTAGTAAGCGGCAAGCCTGAGTATAAACTAAAGACACAATCTCGTATGGGTCGTTAATCCGTACGAGTGAAAGGAATAGCTAGTAATTGGAAAAGAGAGGGGTTATGATTTTCATATTAACAACTACAAAGCATAAAGTAAAAGGCACAAGTAAGCTAATTATACTAAGCACTTGGGGAGTCATTGCACAACATTATTAACCTAATGCTTCGATTCTCGATTTATTCACATGTAAGATTTACTAAGTAATGTAATATTGTGTTCACAACATGTGGTGTGGCCAGTGGCATACACTTCCTCACACCTGTCACTTCGGGTGAGCTCGCAACCCTCCATTGACGCCGCCATTGTAATTAGGGGAGTACAAAAAGGTCCGACTGTTGTTGTAGGTCTTTTTGTCCCTCATACAATTACATCCCGAGCTTTCACCATGAATACACAACTTCCCTCGGGTCCTTCAATTAGGTCCAAGGATCGTTTACACCTTATCAATGATCTAGGGTCTCTCACACCTTATTTTTGTACTTTAATGCTATCTCTACATGCAACCTATCAAAAAACATTACGTTATCACCTATGACTGGTACGATGGAAAATAAGTTAGAGTATGACTCGGGTCTCCCGTGCACACACTAACGTAGAAGTAACATACTCCCTTACCCATTCTAACATGCATGTTTCTCTTCCCAAGGAGGCATCAATGAATGCACCATACATGAATACAACCCAAAGTGTGTGTCGGTGTGTGGTGTAATATTCAATCATTTAGAACATTCAAGAACAATCATAATGATTCACGAACAAATATAATAGGATAAATATAATGAATTTCACAAAAACATAAAGGTTAGATCATGCGCTACAATTATCCACAAGCTATGGAAACTACTCAATAGACATGGAATTCAAATATAGATTTGAAGAGCACAAAATGAAAAGAAAGAAAACAATAAAAGAAGAGAATGTTTCTCCCTCTCTAAGAGCTCTCCCAATAATCTAATCTACTTTTTACATGGTTAACCTAGTATAATAAGGTCATAAATGTAGGAGAAGGGGATTGTACCTAAAAACAGGCCCAAAATAGGACAAATTTTCTAAAACCCTAGTTCAGCCTCTGCAAGCTGCGGACCGTCGCCCTGCATTGCGTTATGTCCAACTCCTCTTATCTATGGGAATATTTAGTCACGGGAAGCTTTTAGAATTACCGAGTTTGGATTTTCATGTTCTTTGGACTATGACTTTGGAGGGGAACTTCTATCTTCACATGGTGGGGGACTTTGTGCAATAGTGTTTAGCAATAGGAGACAATAAAAGTGGAAAGATCTCAATCCCTTCTGCATTTAGATTGGCAAGTTTCAGACGTTCGGGGCCGAGGTATACCATAATTAATTAAGCTCGGGCTTCTATGATTGCAACATCTATCTTAGACGACCAATTTGTATTGTTGTATAGCAGTGCAACGATTTGAAACTTCATTGTTCTTCCACAGTCGGAGCACACCGCCATCGACCATGAGATGCGATTGGAAGATTTATTTCCAGAGACTAACCCACGGTTTGAGAAGGATTTCTATATGATCTTATCAAACTCAGAGATAGACATCGATGAGAAGGATAGTCAGACTTCATCTTGAGCACCACCTAGTCGCAGTCACCTACCCGCGGACTCCTTGACCAATTACTCATTCGTGGGGAACAACTTGCGAGTTCTACCCAAGTTGTGCAAGAATTTTGTCTTGCGGTATGGGGTATGAAGTTATAATTAGAGGATTTTTGTACTAGGTTGGAATCTATGGAGGCCACTATGCAAGCTATGGGGTTCATTGAGAAGGAAGATACGAGGCAATTGAGGGTTGGCCCTTCAGGGCCACATGAGTAAGTGCAACTATTTTCCCAGCTCCACTTATGAGTTCCATTTTTCATGATGCATTAAGGACAATACATGATTTAAGTGTGGGGTAGGAAGTAGTCGGGCACTTTGGAGTTTTCATCTCAAAATTCTTGTGTATTTTTGGTGTTGATTTGTCTTGGGGATGTTTTGGGTGCATATTTGGCACTGTGACTTGTTTGGTAGCATTTTTAGTTTGTTTGGGTAGCTATTTTTGAAACTTTTTGTTGTGTAATTATTTTTGTGTTTCCTATCTTCATGTAGTATGAAGCCCACTTTTGGGGCATTTTGTGCTACACCAAAAACTAAGAAAAAATTGAATATATATATATATATCCGGCTAAGTTGGAAACCTGAAAGAAAAACTTAGGCAACAATGGGAAAACCCCGGATAAGCCGAAAGGCCTGGGTAAAAATTGAGAGGCAAGGACTGGCTAGGTTTACAGACCTTGCCAAAACTGAGAGGTCGCGTTGAAAAAGGTGAGAATGTGAGCTCAACATGTGTAAAAGATAGGATGAAAACCCGAAAGGGCTCCTCGGAAAAATGAGAGTAATTGAGAGAAAATCCAAACTAAGTTGACAATTCTTTGGCATTATCCTTAGTTGTAGTGAAGTTGAGAATCCAGAGTTATCCTTGATTACAATCAAGTCGACAATCTTTTGGATTTCCTTGGTGGTTTTTGGGCAATGACTCTTGGATTGCTTTTGGGGAACTATTTGGGAGCATAAGATAGTTCAACACTCATAATTCTTTCTTGCCTTTTTCTTCATTTTATTTTGGGTGGTTAGGTTACTTTAGCATCTATGGGGAGTGTGAGAGTTGTAATATTATTTCTTCTTTAGGGCAACTAGGGTAGATCGGGAATAAGTTGAATGCATTGGCTAACTTATCTTTGCATGCTACACTTCGCATGCTACACTTCGCTTTGACTTTTTCTTGTTTTAATCGACTTGAGAATGAGTAAAGGTTTAAGTGTGGGGGAAATGATGTGAACCACATTGTATACTTTAACCAATGCATTCGGTATAATAATTTGCATGTTTTACTTGTTGGATTGCTAGTTTTAGTTAGGTTTACACGACAAGGGATTTAGATGACCATGTTTTTTTTTGTGTCTAAATCTCATGTTTTGTGAACCTATATGATAATAACAGACGCCTTGTATCCACGATCATCTAGATCTTCCTTTGTGATCTAATTAGTAGGTTGCTAAGGGGTACTTTTCATCATTTGTAGAAGGTTATTAACAAGGATGGTAAAAGATATCAAAGGCCATTCGCAAGGATGGTAGTAGGTTGAAGGCCACAGACTCTAAAGCGTGGTGGTAGATGGAATTGTACCAAAGAAGGGTGGATTCGAAGTTTAAAGAGGCCAAGGAAGAAGCAGAGAAATTCTCGTTCGAGAATTACACAAAGTTCTAGGAAAGATCCAAGAAGAATCAGCCCTTGAGGGTGGCACCATTAGACTTGTATTCTCGATCGCTATAAAATTAACTATAAGAACTCTAAAATTGGACCACCAATTCATATGTAGCAAAGCAAACAAATCAGTCGGCTTAACTAGCCATGACCAGCACAGACCGAACAAGGCCAGCATGAGGGCTAGACCTAGCACGACTTGTGCCAAGCAACAAAGCCTGTGTCAATGATCTTTGGTAAAATCCATCCAACCAACACGGGTCGTGCCAAGCCCCAGCATGGACCATGCCAATATGAGCAGGCCATGATCCACATGTCTTCTTTTCTATCAAAATTTGGCTAGGCATGGGTGCGGACCGTTCCATTTCACACGTTTTGCGCATTTGAAGTAACGAATGCCAAGAAAAGCCCACGGGGTGTGAATAAGGATGTGACTCATGCCACGATACTGAGAAAATGGAGGATCTGATCGATGACATGTACCAAATGACACAAGGTGTGAATAAGAAGATAAAAAATAAAGCTCCAGCTGACAGCCCGAGACGGTTAATGCACACCGTGCTAGCACGAGGCTCACGACCCATGCCAGGACCGATGGCCCGTGCCGGCACAAGGTTATGGGCCGTTCAAGGATCAATGTCCAGCACCAGCACGAGGGTACCTCAGTTGGCATGAGCTGTGCCAGATGCCACCCCCCGTGCCATTTACGACTGGTAGGGTTTTTGGCCTATCTTGGGGCTATTTTTAGGTCCAATTCGCTACTACTATATATATGGACCTTTGTCTACCAGGGTTTATATTTAGGTTTAGATTTTAGATTTCTAAAGTAGGGTAGAGAGAGAAAGGAGCTCCTCGTTCTCTCTATAATTTCTTCTTTTCTACTTTTTATTTTTTGCTTTGCCCAAAGGCATTGAATTCAATGAAATATTTGGGTTCAATGTTTAAGGAGTATTTTATTAGCTGGGGGATAGTATTTTTATTCATGAATTGACTTATGTTTTGTAAAATTCCTTAGATCTACCTATTGCTATTCGTTTATGATATTATGTTGGCTTGTTCTTGAATTTTTATGAATTGCATGAATTATACACTCCATTAGCACACACTCTAGTCTACATTCTTGTTGGCAAACATATCGATACCCCCCAGAAAGAGAAACCTGGATGTGATATGGGTAGCAAGGTCCGGGTTCATGTGGGTGTGTGCACATAGGTCTTTTCTGAGTTTACCGCTACGATGACAGCACACAAGTCTAAGCTGGTGAGTTGGTCTGAAGGGTTACGGGTAGAGATAGAATTTAGTAGAAAGACTATGGTTTAGTGGCCCTAGTGCCATTGATATGGTGCCTATTCCCCTTTTCCTCTTTAGGCCTAGGGATACAGCATTTGTAGTGTAGTGCCCGGAACGTAATCATACGGGGAGAAACCGATCTACACAATGGCAGGGCCGTTGTTGCACTCCCCTACTGAGGCGGTGCCAATGGAAGATTGCAAGATAACCCTATGTGACAACTATATGGAAGTGCTGACCATATGCCACACCACATGTTATGAACATTAGAATAGGCTTTGATATATTTTATGTGATAGAATCGAGGATCGGAACATTTAGTCAATCATGTTACGCAAATATTCACCAATTGATTGGTAGTAAAATATAATTTAAATTTGATCTCCTTTTGTTTGGAACACTTTTGCTCGTGTTAGCTATATAACGACCCCGAATGGAGGTAGATCAATCCCTTAGCACAGCCACATTGGTCATGGTCAATTTACTAACACACCTCACTCTCGCAATCCTTCAATACTACAAATAATGATGTGAATCTACTTGTATCCCCTTTCAACTATCTAGAAACTAATCACAATAATTATAATAACATGTTAACATCCTTTAAACACACCCTTATCACTATTTTTATATTTTAAACTTACCCTTAAATTCTCAAGAAACTAACAACTGTCGTCTAACAAAGATATAAGCTTCATCACATAAATATTTTAATCCAAGGACCCAATACTGATGTGCATCATTAAGCATGCGTTATCCAATGCATTCGACATACGTAATAAGCTTGTTTTATATATTGGATTGCTAATATTAGTTGAGTTGACAAAGGGTTTAGACAACCATGTTTGGATTTGTTGTCTAAATCTGTGTTTTGTAGACTTAATTCATACTAATGGACACCTTGTATCTAGGAGTACCTAGATCTTCCTTTTAGATCATCATTATAAGGTCTCTTGTGGGTACTTTTCATCACATTTTAAATTGAAGGCCATTCACAAGGATGGTAAAAGATGTCAAAGGCCATTCACATTAGAATGGTAGTAGATGAAGGCCTCATACACTGCCTGTGGTAATAGAAGGATTTAGCTAAAGATAAGCGGCATTGAAGTTTATAACGGCCAAGGAAGAAACATAGATTGTTGTCTAAGAGTTGAGCCATGTTTTTGGAACGATCTGAGAAAAATCAGCCCTTGATGTTGATTCGATTGATTTTTCTTCTCAAGCGCTATAAAATTAACTACAAGAGCTCTCAAATCAAACCAACGGTACATCCATAGTAGAGAAAAAAAGTCAGTTGAGCGAAGCAGCATCAGGTAGCATGGACCACTCATGGCCTGCATGAGACCAAGCACAAATAGCCCACACCATGCCATACAGCCTATGCTAGAGGCCTTTGGCATGAGCCATGCCAACCTCTGCAGGTTCTGTGTTTAAAAGGCCTTTTTCACTCCAAAAATGGCTAAGTCTAGGCTCAGACAATTCCATTTTACACATTTCGCACTGTTTAAATTCCAAATCAAGAGAAGCATAATTTTTTTTTTCAATTTCTCTCATTTTCTCTCATTTTTCCTAGGAGCCCTCTCGGATTTTCATCCTAGCTTCACGCATTTTTTCTTTTTCAATGCTCACCCTAACCTTTTTCCACACCATTTGGCCTCTCATTTTTGCATAGGTCACCCTTTCGGGTTTTCAACCTATCTGGGCCTCTCACGTTTACCTAAGTTGCCCTCTAGGGTTTACAACTTAGCAGGAATTGTTTTTTCATTTTTCATTTTTTTCAAACAAAACAAATCAAAGTGGAGCATAAGCACACTACAATACAATACAATGAGATATATTTCTCTTTCTCTCCCCACACTTGAAACAAACATTGTCCTCAATGTGAAAAGGACAAGATAAAGAAATAAGGGAGAAAGAAAAAAAATACTCACAACTAAGACCTTGAAGGTCCTTCCCAGTGATGGAAATGCTCACTTCTCAATGAATGTTCTCTCCTCCATGTTCTCCAACTCCACCCAATATGAAACTTTAATCCATCCATTACGAAGCCAAATCTAGATCATCACTCACAAAAGACAACTAGTAGTACTCCTAGATGGTGATTTTGGTAGTGGTTTTTAGTGGTGGATTGTTGTGGTATTCTTGTGGTTTTGGATAAGGGTTTGAGAACATGGTTGAGGATTTTTTTTTCAAGAAAAGAAAAATACTTACCTAACTTAGAACTTGGGTTGCCTCCAGAGAAGCTCCGTATTTTTAAGGTTATCGGCACAACCCTAATGTTATCCATATGGTGAAGGTTTGAACCCCTTCACCATGAGTATCCAAAAATAGAGAGGTGGGGGTACAAAACTTTCAAGAGGAAAGTTTTAGGGAGGTGCAGATGGTTTAAAAGGAGTTGGGTGGTTCGGAGGCTTGGGATGGTCTTTTGGCTCCTTTCTTATCTCCCTAAAAACAACCAAAAATGGTAGAGTTAGTTCACTAGGTGGGGTAGGGGTGACGATGCTAATGAATGTAGCACAATCACCTCTTCCTCCAATTTTGCAATATCAACAACTAACTCCTCATCCTCGTCAAACTCAAACTCATTTCCCATGGGGACCTCACTCACCAAATCCTTGAGTTCAACTTGGGATGGTGTATTTTTGGAATCACGAGCTTCCATTCGGGCCAACAATTCCAATATAATCCTCGCATGCCTCTCAATAGCCTCAACACTAGAGGAGAGCTGAGTGTCCGATTCCTCACTAGTAAAGTTGTTCAAGTTTGATATTTCATTCATAACTTCCTCACGTGTCAAACTTGAACTTCCTTGTTGGGCTTGGTTTTGGGGTATGGTATAAGATGGTGATGGCCAACTATTTTTCTCATATTGTTGGTTTTCTGGCTCATTCTCATACCACCAATTTGGATTACCACTCTATTCCGGGTTGTAAGAATTATGGTATAGATACAATTCTTGGGTTGCCCTTGAAAACTAACATCTCCTACCTCTTGGTAGCACTCTTCATAATATTCTTGGTTTTGGAAACCAAGGGTTCTTTCCTCCTCATAGTGCTTCTCTCTCAACATATAACAAGACTCGGTAGGATGATCGGAATGACACATCCTACAAAACCTTGCTTATTGAGCCTCTCTTCTCATCATGAGTTCCCTCAAAGTGAGATGTTCAATTTTTTTAATAAAAAAATCTCTTGTTCAAATGTCCGGAATCATAATGCAAGAACTCAAGCAATACCTACTCCGAACAAAAATAACCAAAAATAAGTGAAAAATAAAAATAGCTAGCAAACATGCCACCAAATATGCCCAAACACTTAAAAATAAAAGTCTCTTCCCCGGCAGTGGCACCAAAATTTAGGAGGTCATCGCCGTACCTCTCAAATTTATAATTTATAAGCCCTTTATGCTTACTAAGTACAATTAAGTAGATAGTGGAAAATCAGGGTCGTCCACAAAGAAGAGGGATTTTCATAAGTGTTTAAACATATAAGGTTTATATTAGGCTAGAAGTAGATATATATATATATAAGCAAGTAAATAGGGGGAAGGGATTGGTTGGTTGGTTTTCCTAAGTACTGAAATTAAAAGAAAAACTAACTAGCAAAGTTAAGTAACTATGCTAATCATCAAACAAACTAAGAAAAAGGGGTAAAAACTACAAAAGATAAAGCCTTGGGGGCAATTGATATCAACTTCCAAACCTCAGGTAGATCATTGAACCATTCACTCATTCAATCACATTTGTTACCTATGGGGAATGTTATCACTTCCCATTCGAAGATCCACATTCATTCCTTCTTAATAGTAATTTGCAAAGACAAACAACGACCATTTGCAAACCTCGATGACAATCACTCTAAGCAAACCACACCATAGAGGTATTTCATCAACGTCATTTCACACGAAGGACCATATATTTGATAACAACAAGCCTTCTACCAAAGACATGGCCATTCAACCAAACATAACATTCATTAGGCTAAACGTAGAACAAACCACATTCAAGATTCAACCTTGCATTGCATCTATAAGATAAATATGAGCACAAGCCACATTAACATAATTATCTAGCAAGAATCACAACACATTATGCACGAGAAGTTCTAAGTCCATGTTATTGGATTTTCAAGCCAAAGAGCTTAGGAATTTCTCACGTACCTAACACCTTTACACTTAAATCATACAAACACTTCCTATTCTCAAACTCCCCATGCCATAAATGAAGTAAAACATAGCATTAAGAACACATGAATGCTAAATAACAAAAGCTTCAAGAACGAGTGAACCAATTTATTAATTGCTTTAACTATTTGTTGTGAAGATAAATCTTCTATCCTTATTAGATAGTAGTTTGCAAGAGTGAATTCAACATCTCTTGTCAAACCTCACCAATAACTCCCTTAATCGGAACATGACTAAACGTATCCCATTAATGGCATTGAGCATGAAGAATCAACAAGCTTGGAAACACTTATAAACACCACACCATGTCTAAGCATTTAACCAATTCATGCATTTACACAAGATTAGTCAAGAACGGTCGACATTCATAGACTTATCTCATTTGCTACCTAAGAAAAACATGACAATGAGTTCAATATCATCACATTCATCTAGAAATTATCAACACATCAACATCATTTAGAAGCTCTAACTCGTGCTCTTGGATTCCACATTAAAAGAGGGGAAAAATAATTACCTTCTCCCAACCCTAACAAGCAATTATACAAGTATACTCAAACTTCCAACAACATTAATGCCATTAACAATCAACATTCAAAGCTCAAAAAATGCACAATAGAGAAAGCAATAGATAGATAAAAATGACTCTCAAGACATTAGAAAGGAAGTCTCAATCAATTAAACCCAAGTACAAAACTAAGATAGATAATCAAAACACATAACATAGAACAAAGATCTACATAGAAAGAAGAAGAAATGGAAGAAAATGGTGAAAAACTAGGGTTTTGGAGCCCCCAATTCGGGCTTAGAAAAATGGGGAAGAAGGGGGGCTATTTATAGTCTAATTCTTTCAAGAAAAGCAAAAAAGGCAGCAGGCTCCCGCCCGGGCGGAAATGGCGCCACCCGGGCAGAGTAGGTTTCAGCCCAAAAAATTCAGATAGGCTACAAGTCGCGGCTTCTTGTTTTGCTTCCCACGGGTGAACCGTTGATCCATTTTGGGATTTCTTGTAGTCGATTTTGTAGTACTCGAGAAGATGAATCCGATGACAGCACCCTTGTAGGCTGATTCTTCTCGGATAATGTTAACAAATATCTCTAAACTTTCGGGTGACAATTCATCCGCTTATTTTCCCTTCTTCTTCGACCCTTCTATCTTCTACCACGTTTTGGCACATGGCCTTCACTAAACCACTCCAAAGGGCTCACGAGACATCTACCAATGAAGCTCACAAAATGGAATCTAGATGATCGTAAGGACTAAAAATCCATTAGACTAAACATAGGTTACAAAATGAAGGATTTAGATATAAAAACCGAAAATGGTCATCTAAACAACTTATCATGTAAAACTACCTAAATCTAGCAATCTTTATAAAAAAATTATGACAAAAAAATGTTAAATTCTTTGGAAAATACATGCATTTTACGTCTCATCGGCACCCTTGTCTATTGTTTTCACTTTCTACCTCAGCTATTCGATAAAAACCCGAGGTAAGAAATATTTTTTACTGAGGTTATGAACCGAGGTTAAAAGTACACTTTTACTACAGCTACATTTACTTCAATTTTTACATGGCTGAAAATCGAGGTAAAAGTCGTTGTAGAACCGAGGTAATAGGTGTTTTTTCTTGTAGTTCTAGTCTCATTAAGCTCACCTAGTTCTAGGCATTCATATAGACTATATGGAATCACATTGATGGATGCGCCTAAATCTATCATGGTATTTTCAACAAGTTTACCACCAAAAGAGAAAAGGATAGAAAACATTCCGGGGTCATCACATTTCTTAAGTAAATTTTTATGATTCAAAACGGCGACTCCTCCCATTTTCAAAAGTCCGAACTTCCTTCCCACTTATCAATTTGAGTGCACTCATGTTTGTTGGATTGACCTCCGGTTGGGAAGAGAGTTTTCTAGACTCCTTGGCTTCAAGTTGGCTTACCGAGGTTGCAGGTTGCCCAACTTAAACTTCAAGGTATTTGATACTCGAGTAGGCTCTATTATAAAGGTCTTCAATCTCTCTCCTTTTCCTCTCCCCGAAGACTTCATGCTTCTTGATCAATTGACCAATGGCTTCTAAAATCTCTTCTCGATCCAACTTGTAGAGTGAGGTATGGTTTTTTGAAAGGCCTTCACCCCGAGGGTATGGTTGGGGAGGGGCTTGTCCATCTCGGTATCCTTGAAGTTGGTTATCCTCCTTCCATTGGAAATTAGGATGATCTCTATACCTTGGGTTGAACGAGTTTACATAGGGATCCAGCCTTGTGTCTCCTTGGTTCCCTTGGACCCCATATGGTTGACCCCTATCAAATTGTGGCCTCTCCCAATTGTTGTACTCAATGGCCTTCACTTCTTGCAAATCCTCTACTACCTTGGGACATTCTTCGGAATTGTGGTTAAGGTTACAATCTCCAAACACTTTGACTTGATGCATTTTTCCTCGCAAAAACATCTTCATCATGGAAGCAAGAGCTTGGACTTTCTCTTCCAACTTTGGTGATTGTGCGAGTTTATCCAAAAACCTTAAGCCTCGACCTTGTGTTGAATTGTCGCATACCATTTTCCCTTTCTTCAAAGAGGGTCATTGTATCCTTAGGGCACTTTTTCACGATCGAACCATTACAAGTGGCATTCACCATTCACACATCTTCATCGCACAACCCCTCATAGAAATAATACATCAAATTTCCCTCCTTGAAGGGGTGGTAGGGACAACTCGTTAAAAGTCGCTTAAAGCATTTCTAATAATTATACATTCTCTAGGTAGCCCCTTGGGAGATGTTTGATAATTGCATCATTAGCCCCGCCGACTTAGAAGCCATAAAATACTTTTCTAAGAACCTTCGCTACATGTCTATCCAAGAACCAATGCATCCTGGTGGCAATTAGAATAGCCATTCTTTAGCTCCATCTTGAAGGGAAAACAGAAAGCCTCTCAAGTTGTAGTCATCATTAGAAACTCCCGGTGGCTTCATGTTTGTACACACCAAGTGAAACCTCTAAAGATGCTTGTTTGGGTCCTCTCCCACCAGTCCATGGAATGTAGGTAGGCAATTGAACATGCCACTTTTCAGCTCACAACTAACAATGGCGGGTAATGGCAGGAAGGTGATGAATAATGGATGATTCTCCAGGTTGGGGGCTATAAGCTCCCTTAAGGTACGATTGTCTTCCGCCATCACCAGCAGATCTTCAATTAACACTGCTTGTCTTGGTTAAACTTCTGGCCTAGTCCTCTTTCTCCTTCTCCTCCGAACACCTGTGTTCTCAGTCGGGCAGTGTAAGACACCTAGATTAGTGGTACGGGTGTGTATCATAAACAAGGGCTAGTTACACCCTTCTGAATACAACACTAGCAAACAGATCAAAAGGTAAGAAAGCAGCTATAAAAATAGCTCAACAACAAAACTAACAACACAAAACTAAAACAAAAATAAAAATCAACGACTAACTACTTCAACTAACTCGTTATGCCTAATTGATACTTATGATGGATAGCATCCCCGGCAACGATGCCAAAATTTGACCTACCTCCACTCGAGGTCGTTAATTGTAGCTAATTAATCCGAGAAGAGACTGGGGATGTCAAAGATAAAATTTATATTCTGCTCACGTTCTCACTACTACACTACCTAGAGGGTAGTTAGCACTAAGCCCTGGGTTTTTCCAAAGATGTTATGGCTCAAATATAAATTAAATACACAACTTCGTACGAGTCATCAATTCATTCGAGTGAAAGGAATAGCTAGTAATTACAAACAAAAGGGGGTGTTTTGGATTTTCAGATTAACAACTACAACGGAAAAAGTAAAAAGCACAAGTAAGCTAATTATACTAAGCACTCAGGGAGTCATTTTGAAAAATTATTAATCTAATATTTCAATCCTCGATTCATTCAAATTAAATATTTACTAAGCAATCTAATATTGTATTCACAACACGTGGTGTGGCCGATGGCATACACTTCCCCATACTTGTAAAGGTGGGTGCGCTTGCAACCCTCCATCGATGCCGCCATCGTAATTAGGGGAGTAAAATAAGGTCCAACCATTGTTGTAGGTCACTTTCTCCCCCATGCAATTACATCCTGGGTTTCCACCATGAATAAACAACTTCCCCTAGGTCCCATAAATTTGGCCCTCACACCCTAGTTTGCTACTTTTATGCTATCTCTACCTGCAACCTATTGGAAAACTTTACGTAATCAGCAAATACTGGTGCAATGAAAAATAAGTTATAGTATGACTTGGGTCTCCCATGGTCTCCCATGGGCACACTCATGCAGGCGCAACGCACTCCCTTGCTCATTCTAACATCTAGGTTTCTATTTCCAAGGGGGAATCAACAAATGCATCATACATGAATACAACAAAAGTGTGTACCGGTATGTGGTGTAATATTCATGCATTTAGAAAATTCTAGAACAGTCATAATAATATCATGAACACATATAATAGGATGAATCTAATGAATCTCACTTAAACATAAAGGTTATATCATGGGATAAAATTATCCCCAAGCTATGGAAACTACTCCATAGACATGGATTTCAAATACATATTAGAACGACACATCTAGGATGAACACAAAATGAAAAGTAAGAAAAATGAAAAGGAGAGAGTATTTGTCCCTCTGTAAGACTGGCGCAGACCATCGCGGACGGCAAGGTCTGCGCCAAGTACTTTATCGCGGGATGCATCATCCCATTTGTCCATGGTTCTTCATGGGCATGGGGCACTTAATCTGGCACAGGGCTATGGTGCGGGCCGTGATCAGGAAGCATGATTCAGTCAGAAGTTTATCGCGGACCGTGGGCTATTTGACGGACTGCGGTCGGAAGGCACAGTTTGCTCAGAAATTGTGTGTAGGCCACAGGCTGGTCTTGGAATCTTGATCTTGGAATGGCGTAGACCATCATGAATGGGAGGGTCTGTGCCCATACTTAGCCGGCTGAACTTCTTTCCTTTGTTACGAGAGAACCATTAGTTCAATTTTTGAGTTCTAGTAGTCATTTTTTTAGTGATTGAGAAGACAAATCCAATGAAATCAGCCTTGAAGGCTAATTATTCTTGCATCATTCTCGGACTTTGGCACAACTCATCGGACCACGATTCTTTGTTTCTTCATTAGCCGCTCTGAACTCCAATGCCGCCTATCCTTTGCTCCAATCCACTTCTATGATGCATTAATGTTCGTAGCCTTAATCTACTACCATTCTAGAGGTTAATGGCCTTTGATCTCTTCTTCCTTCCTTACGAACGACCTTCAATATTTTATACCGCCCTTATGAACGGCCTTGACATGGAATGTAACTGAAAATTAACCACGGGCGACCCACTTAAGATGATCAAATGGAAGATCTAGGAGCTCGTGGATACATGATGTCTATTAGTACTAATTAAGCTTACAGAATGCAGGATTTAGATGATAAAACCAAACATGGCCGTTTAAACCCCTTGTCACGTAAACTCAACTAATACTAGCAATCCGCCATACAAAACATACCAAAAGGCCAAATGCAACGGATGACGCACGCAAATGAAGCAAATCAAGGATCGGAACATTTAATCAATCATGTTATGCAAATATTCTCCAAGTGTCTGTTAATATAGTTTACTTGAGCTTTATCTTTTATGTTAGTAGTTGATAGTTGAAAAATCCAAAACCCCCTATTTTACTACTATCTATTCCTAGCACATGGATGGATTGACAACCCATACGTGGTTGTGTTTTAGTTCACTATTAGACCCTAGCATCTCTGTGAACAAGGTCGGGCTTGCCACTAACTACCCCATAGGTAGCTTAGTAGTGAGTTGGGTGCAGAATATAAATTTTATCTTTGACCTTCCTAAGCCTTCCCTTGGGTTAGCCACTTAACGACCCCGAGTGGAGGCCGGTCAAATTTTGGCACCATTGCCGGGGATGTTAGGTAAGTTTAATTGTCAATTTATATACCACGTTAGTTGAGTAGTTAGTATTTCTTTTGTTTGTTTTTTCATAACACAATAGTTAGTATTTAGCACACAGATGGAATTCAAATAAAGATTTGAATTCCACATCATATGATAAAAGTAAAATAAAAAGGCTACCAAGGTCACCAAGGCTACCAAAGTTATCAAGGGTACAAAAATCGGCCGTACAATTCGCGAAATCGTGATAACCCGGACCTCTGGTATGAAAACCCTCAAGGAAGCCAAAACCCTCAAACATATTGGCCTCCTCAAAAATAATATAGGCCACCTTAACAATAATTTCAAAGGCTCCGAAACAAACCCCAAGACCGAGGGGAGATCTCGGGGCTAACGAAGCATGAGGTGATGCAAGCCATTCACCGGTTGGGCATATGTTCGGAGAAAAGTGAGAAATTACAAGATGAAGCCAAGGCAAGTATCAAGAACTGGGAAATTCAAGTGAGCCAAATAGCTCCAGTGGTGAATCAGATGGAAGCCTGGGAAAAGGGTAAGCTACATCCCAACCGAAGATCAACCCTCGACAAAATACAAGTGCTATCACTTTGAGAAGTGGTAGAGAAGTTGGTACTTCCCCGGATGATGAAATTGTTGAATAGGAGCCTTTGAGGATTGAGGTGTTTGAAAAAGGGGTTGAGAAGGAAGAAGTCCATGAGAAGAAGGCCGAGGAGTTAGCCAAAAAGAGCAAGGAAGAAGAAATTGAGGTGGAAACATTTACGCCAAGACCGAAGTCAACCTCCATCCTGGAACCTTCATCTCCCCCTCACAAAAAAAGAAAAGATGATGGAGATCCCTCTATATGTACCGGAACCTTCATTTCCGGAAGCCTTGAAAGACAAAAGGAGGAAGGAGGACAACAAGGACATCTACGAAGTCTTTCATAGATGTGAGGTAAATATCCCACTCTTGAATGCCATTGAGAAAATTCCTAGATATGCTAAATTTCTCAAGGAATTATTTGCTATGAATAGAAAACAAAGGGCCAAAAATAAGTTGAAGATGGAAAAAGTGAGCATGTTTCCGCCTTGTGTCAAAAAGAGATACCCCTTAAATGTAGCAATCCCAGCATGTTCACAACCCCTTGTATAATAGGAAGTATACATTTTGAAAAATCTTTGCTTGATCTAGGTGCGTTGATAAATGTGATTCCTTACTCTTTATATAAAAATCTCAACTTGGGTACATTGCACAAAACCATGGTGGTAATCAAATTGACTGATCGTTCTAGTGCATACCCTAAAGGTATTTTGAGGACGTATTGGTTAAGGTGGAGCCTTAGTTTTCCCCACAGATTTTTATTTCCTTGACATGGAGCATGATAAACATGCCGCCCCAATTTTGTTTGGGAGGCCATTTTTGAAAATCTCTAGGACAATGGTTGATGTTCATAAGGGTACCCTCACCATGGAATTTGATGGAATAAAAGTAGAGTTTAACATAAATGATTCTATGAAGTATCCTAGGGAAGAACATGCTTTCCATGCCCTAGATGCTATTGAATAAGTTCTGCAAGATGTTTTTGAGCTAAGTGGTGATGATTCCTTGTTAGTTTCCTTGCAACATGATACTGATGATGCCCGCAATGTATACTCTATGAGCACTAACTTGAAGGAAAGCTTTGAGGATTTGAACCTACTTGAAGAAATGAAACCGAGTCTCTCAAAACCTCCTCCTCTACACTTAGAGGAACTCAAGGAACCAGAATTCCTCCTGTCACTTGTGAAAGTGCCGGTGATTGAACTTAAACCTTTGCCAAGTTACCTCAAGCACGCTTTTCTTGGGGAAGGGGAGACATTTCTAGTTACCATTTCAAGCAAGCTCACCAAAGAGCAAGAAGAAAAGTTGATGGTGGTGTTGCAGGAAAACAAGGAAGCAATTGGATGAACTATTACCGAAATTAAAGGCAAGTCCATCCACTTGCATGTATAGAATCTTGTTGGAAGAGGATGGAAGACCCATCTGGCAACCCCAATGCCATTTATACCCACCTATGATTGAGGTGGTGAAGGCGGAAATCCTCAAGTTACTCCAAGCGGACCTGATCTATCCAGTCTCGGATAACAAGTGGGTGAGTCCAACTCAAGTGGTACCAAAGAAGAGTGAGGTGATGGTGGTCAAAAATGAGGAGGACAAAATGGTGCCTACCCAAGTTCAAAATGGGTGGCGCATTTGCATTGACTACCTGAGGCTAAATGCGGAAACCCGGAAGGATCACTCCCTGTTTCCATTCATTGATAAAATGCTTGAGAGGTTAGGAAGCCACCCCTTTTATTTCTTTTTGGATGGGTACTCAGGGTATTTTCAAGTGGCTATCACCCCAAAAGACCAAGAAAAGACCACCTTCACTTGCCCCTTTGGTACGTTTGTTTAACGGCGTATGCCTTTCGGGTTATGTAACGCCCCTGTAACTTTCCAAAGGTGTATGGTAAGTATTTTCTCAGAATTTTTCGAGGTATTCATGGATGATTTCACCATTCATGGTAATTCTTTTGACAACTATTTAACAAATTTGGCACACGTTCTTAAACGTTGCATTGATACTAATCTTGTGTTAAATTCTGAGAAGTGTCATTTTATGGTAGAGAAAGGAATTGTCTTAGGCCATGTTGTCTCCTCTAAGGGTATTGAGGTTGACAAGGAAAAGATAGACACAATTCAAACTTTTCCTTATCCTACTAATGTGCGCAAAGTGCGCTCTTTTCTTCGCCATGCAGGATTCTACCCCTGGTTCATCAAAGACTTCTCAAAGATAGCATCTCCTTTATGCAAGTTGATGCTAAAAGAGGTGGAATTTGTGATGGATGAGGGTTGTAAAGGGGCCTTCGATACATTCACTACCACAGAGACCCCCCTCTAGCATCGATTTTTAAAACCGGTACTAAAAATCTAATAGCACCGGTTTTTAAATTTTTGACACCGGTTTTTTAAAAACCGGTGCTAAATTTTACAATAGCACCGGTTTTGGAAACAATTAGCACCGGTTTATAAAAACCGGTGCTAAAAATTTGAAAATTTAATTTTTCCGCCAAAGAAATAGACAAAACATTTTAAATAGCACCGATTTTGAAAATATTAGCACCGGTTTTTTAAAACCGGAGCTAAATATTTGTAAAATTCTATCTTCCCGCCAAAAAATTCAAAACAGTACCGGTTTTAGTAAAAAAATAGCACCGGTTTTAAAAAACGGTGCTAAAAATTAAATAATAGCACCGGTTTTCGCAAACAAATAGCACCGGTTTTTAAAATCGGTGATAAAAATTAAAACTTAGCACCGATTTTTTGTAAACAATAGCACCGGTTTTTAAAAATCGGTGCTAAAAATTTTTGAGACCCATTTTCCCGCCAAAGAAATAGCAAAAAAATTATAAATAGCACCGATTTTGAAAATATTAGCACCAGTTTTTAAAAACCGGTGCCAAATATTTGTAAAATTCTATCATCCTGCTAACAAATTCAAAATAGCACCGGTTTTATGAACCGGGGCTAAAAGTTAAGGAATAGCACCAGTTGTTTTTGCAAAAACTAGCACCGGTTTAAAAACCGGTGCTAAAAATTAAAACTTAGCGCAGGTTTTTTGTAAAATTAAAATTTTCAAAATAGCACCGGTTTTTAAAAACTGGTGCTAAAAATTTTCTGTACTCATTTTCCCGCCAAAGAAATAGCCCAAAATTTTAAAATAGAACCGATTTTGGAAAAATTAGCACCGATTTTGGAAGAAAATAGCACCGATTTAAAATTTTCCCGCCAAAGAAATCGGCAAAAAAAATTTCCCGCCAAAGAATGACTAAACTTTTTTAAAATAGCATCGGTTTTGGAAGAAAATAGCACCGGTTTTTAAAAACCGGTGCTAAAAATTTTCGAGACTCATTTTCCCGCCAAAGAAATAGCAAAGAATTTTAAAATAGCACCAGTTTTTAAAAGCCGGAGCTAAATATTTGTAAAATTCTATCATCCCTCTAACAAATTCAAAATAGCACCGGTTTTAGTAAAAAATAGCACCGGTTTTAAGAACAGGTGCTAAAAGTTAAGGAATAGCACTAGTTTTTTTGCAAACAATAGCACCGATTTAAAAACCGATGCTAAAAAATTAAAACTTAGCACCAGTTTTTTGTAAAATTAAAATTTTCAAAATAGCACCGGTTTTTAAAAACCGGTGCTAAAAATTTTCTGTACTCATTTTCCCGCCAAAGAAATAGCCCAAAATTTTAAAATAGCACCGGTTTTGGAAGAAAATAGCACCGGTTTAAAATTTTGCCCCCAAAAGAAATCGGCAAAAAACATTTCCCACCAAAGAAATGATTAAATTTTTTTATAGCGTCCGTTTTGGACGAAAATAGCACCGGTTTGAACTGGTGCTAAAACTTTTTAAATTTATCCCGCCGAAAAAATTTCCCCACCAAAGAAATCGCCAAAAACTTCTAAATATTTTTCAACATTTTTTAAATTTCATTATTTCCGCCTAAGAATTCAAAAATTTCGCTAAAAAATTCAAATAATCTTCCCAGAAATTTCATGAGCTGGAAGCAGCTGTGCAGCCGCACTAAGCTAGTTTTTTGAACTTTCAAAATCGTTCACTTCTTTTTTTTGACTTTAACTAATGACTAAGTTAAGTTAAATTAATCAACGATCAACCTTCACTGACCTCATATATACAAATAAGAATAAAATTTGTTTACATTAACTAATTAACGTTCAACCCTTAATTGATTTAGTATACTCCCTCCGTCCTGGATTAAATTGCAGAAGATCAAAGATTCAATCAAACTGAGAAAACTTTGACTACATATTTGAATAGATATATAAACAATCGTGAAAACTCTACTTGGCTTTCAATATACAAACACTAATGAGTGGGTCTCCTGACAGGCGGCCTGTCCATAAGCTTATAGACAGGTCACTTATTTCTTACCTTATACACTGCATTTCTTAAATTACATACAAAATTTTAAAATTTTGAAAATATTTTTTTATATCACATATTTTTATATTTTCACCTTCAAATACATATTATTATTTGTTTTAACTTATAAAATGCAATATTTAAATTTTATAAATTTTTTTAACATTTTAGGCAAATACCCCTGAGGATTGTCCTTAAGCTCATAGAAAGGTCGTCTTTCCTGAGACTTTGCCAACACTAATAACTAGACAAACTTTGACTAATCAACGGTCAAACTATACTTGACTTTCAATATATAAACACTAATAACAAAGTTGACTTTAACTAATTAACGGTCAAACTTTTTTTGAATTAGTATATAATAAATACTAATAAAAATGTTTGACTTTGTCTAATCAACGGTCAAACCTTACTTGATTTTCTATATATAAACACTAGTGACTAAGCTGACTTTAACTAATCAACGGTGAAACTTTTTTTGAATTAGTATATAATAAATACTAATAAAATTGTTTGACTTTGTCTAATCAACGGTCAAACCTTACTTGATTTTCTATATACAAACACTAGTGACTAAGATGACTTTAACTAATCAACGGTCAAACTATACTTGAATTTCAATATATAAACACTAATAACAAAGTTGACTTTAACTAATTAACGGTCAAACTTTTTTTGAATTAGTATATAATAAATACTAAAAAAAATGTTTGACTTTGTCTAATCAACGGTCAAACCTTACTTGACTTTCTATATATAAACACTAGTGATTGAGCTGACTTTAACTAATCAACGGTCAAACTTTACTTGACTTTCAATATATAAACACTAATAGTAAAGTTGAATTTAACTAATTAATGGTCAAACCTACTTTAATTAGTATATAATAAATATAAATATAAATGTTTGACTTTGTTTAATCAACGGTCAAACCTTACTTGACTCTCAATATTTAAACACTAATAACTAGGTTGACTTTAACTAATCAATGGTCAAACCTTACTTGACTTTAAATATATAAACACTAATAACTAAGTTGACTTTGACTAATCAACGGTCAGACCTTACTTGACTTTCAATATATAAACAATAATAACTAGGTTGACTATCACTAATCAACAGTCAAACTTTACTTGACTCTCTCTATATATAAAAAACAGTGACTAAGTTGACTTTAACTAATCAACGGTCAAACTTTACTTGACTTTGTCTCTGTATAGAAACACTAGTGACTAAGCTGATTTTAACTAATCAACGGTCAAACCTTACTTGACTTTCAATATATAAACACTAATAACTAGGTTGACTTTTATTAATTAATGGTTAAACCTTACTTTAATTAGTATAAAATAAATACTAATAAAAATGATTGACTTTGTACGGTCAAACCTTAACTTTCAATAAATAAACACTAATAACAAAGTTGACTTTAACTAATTAATGGTTAAACTTTATTTGGATCTGTATTTTTCTTCTTGAAGGTGCAAATCTGCTCTTCACAGGTCCATTTTTGTCCTAAATATTCAGTTAAAAACTGAACCCTTCACAGGTCCATTCCTGTACCCATGTTCTGTCCAAATCCAGCGCCGGAGCTCCCATCACTAGTGGTACGCGCCCCCTCCGCCGGAGCCCCATCGCCACCGTGCTAACCACCGCACGCTACCTCTTCATTTCCCACCCCAATGGCGGTGTTCCCCACCGCCTCCGCACCGGTTTCTCCGCCAGGTCTCCCATCGTCGCCGGGTCTCCCATCGCCGCCTGATCTCCCATCACCAGTGACATGCGCCCTCTCAGCCGGAGCTCCCATTGCCGCTGCACTAACCATCCCACGCCACCTCTTTGTTTCCCACCACCGATGGCGATGCTCTCTACCACCTCCGCACCGCTCCCCTCTGCTGAAGCTCCCATCGCCGGCCGCGCTTACAAATTCACAGGTGAATCTTTGATGAAGTTCCATTCTAGTTCGTTTGAGCCGATGTCAATATATATATTGCTATGATAATTTTTTGAATCACATGTTAGGTTAGTTATTGATTATGCTTGGTTTTGGATCTGTTTTCTGTTGTTATTCCTTTTGGTTGCTAAAAGTTTGTATCCTTCTTTTGTTATTCCTTAGGTTAGTTATTGATTACACTTTGTGATTTACCCATATTAATGTTTGATTCTTTGTTTTACCCATCCTTTTTGTCACCGCTTCAAAGAATGGAGTTTGGCAACTAAAGATGGAAATTATTATGTTGCAAGTTTTCCATCCTTAGTTTGGTTTTTAAACATCTGGTGTTTTCTTGTTCATATGGTTATAGATAACCTTGATTTTGGGATAGGATGGTGGAGATTTGATTGCATTAACCATAATCAAGGTGGGGACGTTGCTGCACATAATCAAAAGTTCTCTTCCCTCGGTTTTTTGTTGTGTTTGCTGTTTTTGCTGTGTTTGCATTTTAAATCAATCGTGAAAAGTTAAAGTGTGTAACTTAAGTTCGGATAGAGGGAGTATGATGATTAAAAAAAATTGGAATAGTCAGTGATTGAACTTATAAGTGTTTGAATGTGACTTCCGGCTGATTTTACTAAGTATATGCTCTTCCGTTGTTCTATTATAAAAAAGAGAAGCGAGTATTTGGTGCTATTACGCAAATATTTTAATCTCATTTTTTCCATTTGTTGATTTTTTGAAGATCTGTTAAGCTTAATTTGATATAATATTTACTCAATAAATCTCAGCCATTGCTTATCTTTGATAATGTTTCAGTAGTAGAATTAGTTACACATTATTACTAAATCACTATAAAACTTATTTTTAGGCAAGACTCCCTGTAGTGTTGAGAATGTATCGTGATACACTTATTGCTGATATGAAAGCTGCTTTCAAGGTAGCATTTTCTGAGTGGCTTCCTGTTCTCGTTGCCTCAGATGTTCAAGGTGAAAGGATGGTTGATGCTGATGGTAAGTCTCATCAGTTACTTGCCAGCATAATCCTTCTTCCCTTCATGTCAGGTGGAAAGAAAATATTTTTGTATTACAATCTGCCACAAAATATGTCATAAATTTTTAATCTTTAGTTCCTTACTTTAAATTATAACCAGTTTGAGTATATGTATGGGGAGGGTTTATTTATATCAGTTATTGATACATTTTCTAATGGGGGGGGGGGGGGGTTCCTCGGTTGGAGAAAAGCTTAGAAGCCTGTCTCCCGACTGCATTCTTCAACTTTTGAGCGCTATTTTTATTGTAGTGCAGGTAATGCTTATATGACTATAACTCTGTTTGGCCCATGATGTGTATTTTCTTGACAATTGTTATCCTTCATGGAATGATAATGGTCAGCAATGATTGATCTTTTAGCAATATTCATTCTTCTTTCAAGCTTTCTTATTCTTCAGAGTGTAGATAGAATATTCCCGTCTACAATAACTTTTCTGGATTTGCATGTACCCTTGGGATATATGCTTTGTATATGCTTGGTATCTTCAATGATGTCTTCCATGAGATACAATATTCAATGAGATCAACTCTGCCTGCAGTATATGCTTGGTATCTTAGATTATGTCTTCCAGTGGAGAGTTATGTTTTGTATGCCAATTGTATAATTAACTCAAGCTGTGGTAATAGTGGTTGACTGTCATGTTCTCTCTCTGAACAAAATGTCCAGAAT
This sequence comes from Rubia yunnanensis, assembly GCA_037428765.1. NCBI lineage: Eukaryota > Viridiplantae > Streptophyta > Magnoliopsida > Gentianales > Rubiaceae > Rubia > Rubia yunnanensis. The sequence goes on from CM075061.1 coordinate 62,078,316, forward strand.
CTAGTACTACATGCTTCCAGCAAACGTTTTGCCTTCAGGATATTAGTGAAAGTTAGCCTATTCTCTCTTTACCGAATTCTCGCTCGTATAGCTACATCCAGTTTCAAGGTTATGTTTTTTTGTCAGAATAAATTTATTATCCATCACAAGCTCTTGCTTCCGTGTTGGATATAGTAAAAAGGGAATATATCCTTGCTTCATCATTTTGTTTTCATAGTAACATGGTTTCACATTTGAAGGTGATTGTTTCTTAATGTAGTTTTCAATATCTAGTGACAAAATGGTGTCTAGTAAAATATAAAGTGTGCGAGCATGTAACATACAATTATACAAATAATTTTCATCCATTTCAGTGGTATATGGATCTGGACTCGTTTATGTATTTTAAGAAATATAGTGTCTGCATAGAAGAAAATGGGAGAATTGATACTGATTTTTGGATGCAACAAATGGAAAAATGATAAATGTTTATTTAAGGATTGTGAAGTACAAACAAGACGAGAAGATTGTTTTATGAAATAGGTATGAGACCAGCAATGCTATAAGATTCTAAGCTTTGGGCCACTATAAAATGTAGGAGACATGATAATGTTCAGATGGATATGAACACACCAATTACAGAGTAAATATTGAATGTACTAGAAGAAAAGTAAGGGTTTAAATGTACTAGAAGTAAAGTAAGAGATAACCCTGGATGAAACGACTTGGATGCCTGATTATGTATGTCAAAGACCCTATGCATGTCCCAGTTTGATAGCTGGAAAGTAACGCAACATTTACTAATGTTACAGAGGAAAGGGAAAGACCTAATTATATTGGAAGAGGATAATAGAAAAGACATTATAATCAATTGTAAACGAAACAATATGTCAAGAAAGACCTAGTAAGACTTGCAAGGAAATAATAGAGAAAGCATTTTCATCAATTATATGTCTTAGGAAAGGAAATAATTGCAAGGAAGGAAACAATATGTCTTGACCGAACATGATTCCATAAACTGAAGTGACAAACCTTCCCCTTATGGCCTTGTGTGAGAACCACGGCAAACCATTTGTGATGATACAGTTCTTAGTTTCTTTGTTCTAATGGTTAACTTAGTTATTTCTTTTAGTGAATACGGGCACACTTAGAGCAAGCTTCTGAAGTGAAAAAATAAATTGAATGGATTATGTCCAATCGTGATGGTCATTATGCTGCCAATACTGTTGCTGCTGTAATTGTAGTTGGTGCAGCTGCTGCAGAATCATCTCAAGAGACTGATGATAGTGCCGGTAACCTCTTGTCCTACCCTTCTCAGGGAGATACCCGAGAAAATCTTGCAACAAGCCCGTCAAATTCATGAATTGCGTAAGCTAAAGAGAGCTTCTTCTATGAGAATCTTGTATTGGGTACCAACACGTTCTTGGAGGTACTAGTAGCGTCACTTTAGCCTAAAACAAAATGAATCATATTTCTCGTACTATTGCAGAAACAATACACCCTTTTTATAAGGATGGATGAAGTAATATTTTATATAGTTAAGGGTGAATTAAACCATGAATATGCTAGGTTATCCATGGTGGAGACGTTGAATACACTGATATTTTTGCAACGTGCAGGTACATGCAACCCCAATGGATTGTTCAAGATTCTTTCATTCTCATTCCAAGGATTTTAGCCACTTCCTGGAAACAGTTATGCTTCAAACGAATATCTCTTCAACCACAATGAGTAATCATTCTTATTGTCCATCTTGTTCTTGTCGATCATTTTTCCAGAATCATTAGATTGTTTCACTAACCACTTGTACCTTTCTTTACCTTCAATTCGGAATCTAGGAATTATAATTACTGTTGATAGGGTTTGTTCTCCCTAATATGTACTCATTTCATCTTTGTTTTTGCAAGAGTAGAGAAGAAACTGAGATTCTAGAGCTGTAAGTGAAGGCAGTGCACCATAAATTGTGCTGCAGTAGTTTTATTATTGTATAATTAGGACTATTATTCTTTTCATAGTCGTGCGAGACAAGGTGTTTGTATACATTAATGTAGAAATAAATTATTAATTTTGTGAAGTTGATCTTATTATTAAATTAATGTGGAATAAAATTGTTAATTTTGAGTCTTTTCCCTTTCTTTGAAAGAGGCAGCGCGCTGCAGCTTTCGGAGGAAGGGATATTTTTTACTACTCATAAATAAATTAGCACTGGTTGAAAAACCGGTGCTAACAAAAAAACCGGTGATAATTTAGCACCGGTTGAAAAACCGGTGCTAACAAAAAAAACTGGTGCTTATAAAAAAAACCGGTGTTTTCAACCGGTGCTAACAACAAAAAACCGGTGCTAATTTAGCACCGGTTGAAAAACCAGTGCTAACAAAAAACTGGTGCTAATTTAGCACCGGTAAAAAAAATCAGGTGCTAATTTAGCACCGGTTTTTTTCTTGAAAAAACCGGTGCTAGAGGTGGGTCTCTGTGGTAGTGATTGAAAGGAAGGTTAGTTTTGACCCCTATTATACAACCCCCAGATTAGTCGTTGCCTTTTCAGATTATGTGCGATGCTAGTGATTACGCCGTTGGAGTGGTGCTTAGTCAAAGGCTGGGAAGAGCAACTCACACCATCTACTACGCATCCATACCCCTCAATGAAGCCCAAAGAAACTACTCCACCACAGAAAAGGAGTTGCTAGTAGTGGTATTTTCTTTGGAAAAAATTTGATCTTACTTGCTTGGTACAAAAGTTATTGTGTACACTTACCATGCTGCATGATGACAAAGAAAGAAGCCAAACCAAGATTTATTAAGTGGATCCTTCTTTTGAGCGAATTTGAGTTAGAGGTGCAAGACCAGAAGGGTGCGGAAAATCTTATGGCCGATCATTTGAGCCGGTTGACTCCATGCAAATACATTGAGGTAAACCCCTGATGAACAATTTTCACCATTAGGTATCTCGAACCATGGTATGCCGACATTGTAAATTTTCTTGTTGTCGGTAAATTTCCTCCTCATTTTAGTAAGGCCCAAAAGGATAAATTAAAGAGTGATGCTAAGTATTATGTGTGGGATGATCCCTTTTTATGGAGACATTGTTTGGATCAAGTTGTTAGGAGATGTATTCCCGATAATGAAGTACACTTAATTCTTGAATTTTGTCATTCGCATGCATGTGGCGGTCATTTTGGAGCAAAGAGCAGCACTAGGAAAGTTTTAGAAAGTGGGTTTTATTGGCCTACATTGAATAAGCATGCATACACCTTTTGAAAATCTTGTGATGAATGCCAGAGAGTAGGAAATATCTCCACTAGACATGAAATGCCCCAAAGGCCTATTCTGTATTGTGAAATCTTTGATGTTTGGGGTATTAACTTTATGGGACCTTTCCCTAGTTCTTATGGCTTTAAATATATTCCTATTGCCATTGATTATGTGTCAAAGTGGGTTGAAGAAAAACCCACTAGGACTGGTGATTCTAAAGTGGTTGCCAAATTCCTGAAAGATAACATCTTTTCTAGGTTTGGGGTACCCGAGCCTTGATTAGTTACTGTGGCACCTATTTTTGCAATTGGACCACAGAGGCACTCTTGAAGAAGTATGATGTCACTCACAAGACATCCACTGCATATCACCCGTAAACCAACGGGCAAGCCAAAATTTCCAATCGGTAAATCAAGTCCATCATTCAAAAAATGGTTAACCCTAGCCGGAAGGATTGGAGTTCTTGGTTGAATGATGCCTTGTGGGCGTATAGGACAGCTTACAAGACACCAATCGTTATGTCACCATACCGGTTAGGGCTGTCAAAGAATTCAATCTTGATATAGATGAGACTGGCTTGCATAGGAAGTTACAATTGGATGTAATGGATGAGATCCGGAGGGAGTCCGATGAGAATGCTGAAATCTATAAAGAGAAGATAAAGGTGTGGTACAATAAGATGATCATTAGAAAGGAATTAGACGTTGGTCAAAAGGTCCTCCTATTCCAATCCTGCCTTCGCCTATTCCTAAGTATGTTAAGGTCCCGATGGATCGGTCCTTTTGAGGTGGTTAAGGTATTCCCACATGGCGCGGTGGAGATTCTAGATCAAGCTAAGTCCAATACATTCAAGGTTACCATGAGAATTTTGTGCCTAAAAAAGGAGAGGACGGTGATCTCCTCGATCCGGTTTGTGAGTAAACCCCAAGAAAATGGAGTAAGTCTTGTGGACGACGTTAAATAAACTTAGTTTTGATCACCTGGATCGTCAATTGTGAGTTTTTGTTGATGTTGTTTGGTTTTGGATGTTGTCATTAAGTTTCATTGTTTTTCTTTATGCTTTTCATGGGTTTTTTCCATGATTTTGTAGCCATTTTGAAGCCAAGGCATTGGGATTTTGAAGGAAGAAAGGCTTGGAGTCAAGAAGGAAAGACTTGGACAAGAGGAGGAATCACAAAAAATTTCTAAGTACAAGGTTAGTAGTCCGTCGCGAATCATGGTGTCCTCGTCATGAGTCGCGATGAAGTGGCCGCAAGTCGCGAGCAAATTAGAAGTTTTGTGTGAAAATGAGCACTCGGCCTCCACTTTTCGCAAGTCGCAACCTCATCGCAAGTCGGGATGGACCATTACGAGTCGTGACCAAAACAAAAGTTTTGTGTGAAAATAGAGGTCTTGGCCTCCACTCGTCGCGAGCCGCGATGGCCTCGTCGCGAGTCGCGATGGCCTCGTCGCGATTCGTGACAAAATGGTTGTGAGTCTCGACGGTCGTACATCCCTGTTTTAAAAATAGGAAGATTCATATTATTTTACCTCATTCCTGACTTTCCCCTCCCAAACAACCACCGGTCTTCATCTTCTCCCCCATTCCTCCACTAAGCGACCGCTGCTCATAGCTACTAACCGTTACCCTCCATCGGTCAAAACCACCACTCCATACCCCCCATTCCTTCTAACCAAGCACCACCCACAAATCCACCTAAATTGTTCAAGAACAAAAAACCCTAAAATTTGGGGGTTTTGTATTTTTTGCAATCACACTTCAAATTGCTTGTGGCTTTCACTCATCTCTAATCCTAGGCATCTAAGTGATATGGCCCCTACAAAGAGGCTCGGGGCTCCTCCCTGAGAAGGGTGCACTACCGCTCGACCTCTGCCTCCATCACTGGCTCTGGAATCGAGCCCCGTACCTCCCCCGTCGGATAGGTACATGGGTTTGACCCGGATCACCGGGTCCTATGCTGAAAAGTGGGAAGCCATGGCGAGTCATCAACTCATGGAGACGAGCTTTGTAAATGTACCCACGCTAGATGCTCTTGGGTTCACCCAGCATGTCAGATGCCTTCCCGTCAAGGGGGGAATGAAATGGTTAATGAGTAGGAGTGCACCATCTTACCAGAGATACACGCTAGAGTTCCTGTCCACGGTTAGGATTTGCAGCATGAGAGATGATCAAATATGTGAAAGGTACATTGATTTCCACTTGGATGATATATCTAGGCAAATGATTGCCTCGCAGATTAAGGAGGCGTTCGGATTTGACACAGTAGAGATACAGGCCGGGCTGGACCCACAGGTCCAGGAGCGATCGATCGAAGATGACATGTATTTTTGGAATGTCATCAACATGAGGCCAAATAACTTCCATGACAAGAGCAGTGTCATCATCCACCTTGCACTTCATTATGTGCACCGACTATTGGCTGGCATAGTACTTTGCTCGGCAGAGCCGACGAATGTGCCAAACAACGACATTCACTTTCTATGGCACTTAACGAGTGAGGGACCAGGATACGGGTTGTGGGCTGAGTTGTGGATGAAGAGAATCATGGAGGTGGCAGGAAAGCCAAAGGGGATGATCATGGTCGGAGGCATGATAGGCCTTTTAGCAGAGTACTTAGGATTAGTTCCTCTGGCTGACTTTTCGCATTTAGGAAGGTGCACTTCCTACCTTACCACTGCTAAGAGGTTAGTTATATTTGAGATGCTCAGTGGCACATGGACCATAGGGCTATTTCACTGGTTGTATGGCGCCAGGAAGGTCACATTCATGGCACTTACTCAACCCAACAAGACAAAGCTGGAATTTGATACACCTCTAGGAGACTTGGAAATTTCACCTGAATCTTCATGCAGAGATAACTTCTAGCGAGAGCTCTACGATCTTAGCCCAGCTCCTGTCTAGCGTGATGATATCAGTCTACCTTTCTCTGAGTGACAGCAGCAGTAGCACTCCCAGCAACACTCCCCGTAGCCTCCACCAGAGATCGAGCCGATGCAGGAGGACGATGTGCCACCTCACTACTCCCATCCTCCACTGGAATTCTATGAGCGGATGATGCAGACTATGCAGGATGGATTCCACCGCCAGGACAGCATGATACTGGAGCACAATATATTTGTTTCCCAGACCCTGATCGATATGGATGAGGAGATTAATCACCTATCAGCTCACATCCATGAGATGCAGTCCCAGGAAGGTGGTGTCTTAGGCCCCGATCTGGGAGAAGAGAGGCAGAGACCCAGGAGGCAGAGGACCACAGAGTGGCTGGCTCATTACCAGCAGCACTATTTTGGCGGTGGCCCTTTTTTCTCACATCAGTGATTTGTGAGCACCATATCTTTACCCTTTCCATACTTCGCTTTGTACATTTTTTCCCTATTGTCTACATTAAGGGCAATGTAGTGTTCTAAGTGTGGGGAGGGGTATCTACATTGAGATGATTGGGGTTGAAGATACTTTTAGAGATACTTTTTCATAACTCTTTTGATTTGTTTTGGATATTTTTCCCTTTTGTTTTGGGATGTTTTTCTTTTGATGTACTTGGATAATGTTGGCTTTGATACTTTTCTTAGCCTTAACATTTGGAAAGCACTTTGCTACTTTTGGATTGGAGAAACGTGAACATTTTTGAAAAATTTGAAAAAATATATAAAATGAAAAATAAATATAAATAAAAAGAATCCTGCTAAGTTGAAAAGCCGAGAGGGCATCTTAGGGAACATTGGGGCTCGGATAGGTCGAAAACCCAAGAGGGTTACCTAGGCAAAAATGAGAGGCTAAATGTGTGGAAAAGGGTGAGATGTAAGCCCAAAACAAAAACATGACGTGTGGTTAGGATGAAAACCCAAAAGGGCTCCTAGGAAAAATGAGAGAAACTGAAAAATGTGAAGTGTTCACTCATTTGTAGGCGTTGGAGTCATAAGGTTGCGGTGGCCATGTGGATGGATCGGGTAGCTTGACATCTTGAGGACCTTTTAGGAGTGGAAAATTTAGCAGGAGAAGATGAATTAAGTTATGAAACTCTTGACCGTTAATATGCTTCATTTTTAGGTTGATACATTGATAAAAAGTGGAGCATATGTTTTGAACCTTATACATGTCTTTAGCTTCACCTTACACCATTGGATTTGGGATTGTCAATTCGGTATTTGGAAAATGTTTTAGGGATATCAATGAATTTATGGGTTCATATGTTTTGGGTAGATTTAGGAATGGGGGATGTGGGAAATTTCTCATTTGACCTTAACATTGGGATGTGTGATATTGAGAGTTTTGTGAGGTATTGACTTGGGGGAATAGTATTTAGGATGTGGATACGTCATTTCCTTGTATGCTTGGATCTTTTCTTACTCGAGGGCGAGTAAGGTTTAATGGTGGGGAGGTTTTATATGTCCATTTTATGTGCATAATTTAGTATTGTTTTGGGTCACTTTTGTGCTCTTTTATTATCAAGAGCTTGTGTTTTACCTTGAAATTCTCTTAGGAGGGGTAAGAGCAACTTTACGCTCTTGTACATCTTCTAAGAGAATTTTGCGTGACAAGGGAAGAACACGGAGGCATGAAGACTGGAGGCCATTAAAGATCACAGTTTTGAAAATTTTTGAAGAATTACTTCAAAGGCATGATGACCAGAGGCCATCGAAGACCGTTTTTGAAGACATTGAAGACTTGAAAAATGAGAATAATTGCTATGAAGATAAATGTTTACGACAAAAAGAAGAAAATAAAATACGATTAAATTCTGGCACTCTTCGCGAGTTGCGATGGCTTCGTCGCGAGTATCTACGAGCCCATCGTGAGTTACGACCAACGGGTGGCCAGAATCTAACCATATCCATTTTGTACTATAAATAGTACTCTCTTTCCTCTCATTCATATCTTCATCATCTGGGATTTTGGTACTATTTAGAACCCTATTTTCTTCCATTTTCTTCTTTGAATTCTCTTGTATTATGTTTGGTTGTTTAGCATTAATTACCAAATCCCACTCGATCGTGGGCGATCAAACTCTCTCTCTCTCTCTCTCTCTCTCCTCCTTTATCAAATTCCTCACTGAAACCTAACTTCACCGGCAACAGCCAAAATTCCACCGATAACGGTCATAAAACAACCACCTATACTGACGCCACCGTCAATGGCGGAGGCTCCTCCCCCTGTGGGGGTGGGGGTGGGGGGGAAATCCTTTCTTTCAGCTCTCACAGCCAGATCTCCGCCACTAAATCCCACCCTTCCTTACACTCCCAACCTAACACCGATCAAAAAATACAAAGGGGAGCTTGCCTGCATGTACACTTTGGAGCAAATTGAGCAACTATTAATCCATTAACAAAATGCCCTAATCGGAAAATTCAACAACGGCCGACCTTCAATGGAGGTGCTGGAAATGGCGTTCAAGACGGTTGGATTTCAGTCAAGATATCAACTGGGGGCTATCGACTACAAACATCTGCTCATCAGATTCCAGTCAAAGGAGGACTACCAGCGCTGTTGGCTTAAAGCAAATTGGACTCTGGGTGGGCAACAGATGAGAGTCTTCAAGTGGACCTCTGAGTTCTCCACATCAACGGAATCACCTATCGCACCAGTGTGGCTTACAATTCGAAATGTCCCGATTTTCTATTACAACCTTGCTGTAATAGAAGACGTGGGAAACCAACTGGGAAAATACATGAAGATGGACGCTGCTACTCTATCTCTTACACGCCCCTCGGCAGTCAAAATCTGTGTTGAGGTCGATGTGAGTTCCCCCATCCCTACTTTCTTAAGATTAGGATCCCCTGAACATAGTGTAAGGTGTGAAATTGATTATGAAAATGTCCCTCTGTACTGCAATTACTGTAGAAAGCTGGGTCATAGTATCTCTAACTGCAAACATCTGAACCCTAATAGGTCTCAACCTAGACCCTTTTTGGACACTAAAAAACCCCTACATGTACCACAATTAGGGGAAGATGCTATGCTAGCAACCCATAGGAATGGTCAATCAGGTGGTATCCTGGGGCCGCCTCCTCTGGTTCAAGATGTAAATAACCATAATCAGCAAACCTTATGGAAACCCATAGGAAGAACTTTACAGCCTGAATCCCTTAGCTATACCAGCCAGGAATTTCCACTAAGGAAAGGAATAAATCAAAATCAGGAACTGGTACTACCAAACCCCCTTAACCAACCATCCCCCTCCACTCAAACAGGGCTGCAATTTAATCTAGAACAACCTCAGTCTCATTCTCACACTCAGAGCCCAGTGCTGAACCTTGAAAAGGAGATACAAATCCTTTCACCCGAATCTACACAACCAGATACATCTATACGGAAAGCTCAGACTACTGTTGGGATTTCAGTGGAGGGTATGTTACTAGATGACACTGATCAAATAGGGAAACACACACAGGGATGCTCACAGAAGAATCAGTTACTGATAGAGACTTCTAAAAAACTAACTGAGATGGAAAGACAACTGTGTGATGCCATTGAGTTATTCCCACAGATCAAACTACACTTCAGTCATGATGACCTCACAGGTAAGAACACTAACACTTTTCAGACTGAATTAAACTCTAACGTTTCTTCACCTCCTCAGTCTCCTAAGGAGCAAGTCCTTTCCCCAAATCGGTTTGAGATTCTGGGACACATGATGGATTTAGAAGATAAGGAAGGCAACGACTTATTACCTACTGAGGAGGGTGTGAGCGGACAAGTACCTCTTTCAACATCCACCACCTCAAAAAAGGATCAGATATCTCTAGGGAAGGAGCTGGAAAAAAAGCTAGGTAAGGTTGTATCAGCTGCAAATTCTGAATCAGGAAAACAGGTACTCCAAACCTTCTTCACTCAGGCTAATTTGAGGAACTTAAGATCCTCGACAAAGAGATCCAAGATTAGTTATAAATGATAGACAAAATAGTCATGCAAAAATTCTTAATTTGGAATGTTAGAGGCATGAACCCTGCTATGCTACGACTAGAGAGACTGCTGAAAGTACATCATATTGATCTTCTGTGCATTATTGAACCTAAGCGTGCTAATACAGAATGTTTTCATTATATGCATGAACTACGTTTTGAAAATTGCATTACTTCAAATTCAGGAAAAATCTGGATAATGTGGAACCACAAAGTTAATGTATCTATAGAAATAGATCACCCTCAGCATTAATCTGTACATATTGACTGTTGCACATTAGATAGGAAAATGAAAGCATCCTTCATATATGGACCCCATAGTAGAGCAGAAAGAGAAATATTATGGACTGATCTAACACATATTTGTGATACTGAAAGGTTATTCATTGGAGATTTTAATGCAATTTCATCTGTTACTGAATATAAGGGCCGCAGTACACCAAAACTAGGTAGCATAAATGATTTTTCTAAATTCATTTCCCACAATAATCTTTACCAAATCAATACAGTGGGAAATGTTTTCACCTGGACTAATGGCAGGAAAATCCCAACTTTCAAAAAATTGGATAGGGCCTTATGTACTTCCTCTTGGAATAATTTCTTCCCCAATAGCTCTGTGCATAATCTGAACAGGCACCCATCAGACCATAGCCCCATGCTTCTGACCTTAGGTTCTGAAATACCTACACCCCCCAAACCTTTTCGCTTTATGGATATTTGGTTCCACAGATATGATTTTCTTCAGATCCTGGCGGATAATTGGCATCTCCCGCTCCATGAGGGGGGAATGTTAGGCTTTTCCATCAAATTAAGAAGACTCAAGCCTGTTCTAAAAAAATGGAATAAAGAAACTTTTGGCAATGTCCATGAAAATCTTAACAGAGCTGAAGAAAATATGAACACACAAGAGTTAATTTACCAAGATAACCCTACAGAAAATGAACTTATCAGTCTTAACCAGAAAAGAGCTCTGCTGATCAGAGCTCTCAAAGAAGAAGAGGGTTTCTGGAAACAAAAGGCTAGATTGAAATGGCTAAAAGATGGAGATAATAACTCATCTTATTTCCATAAGGTGGTTCAGGAAAAAAGATCTAAGACTTTAATTACTAAGATAAAGGATCTTCACGGGGACTGGAAAAATTCACCATCTGAAATCGAAGAGGCTGCAGTTCACTTCTATAAAAACCTCCTAATAGAACCATATGAGCAAGAAGCTAGACTATTTTTCCCTCACTTTCTAAGCCAAATCCCAAAACTGATCAGTGAAGAGGATAATATTAAACTAGTCCAATTGGCCTCTATGGAGGAACTTAAGAAGGCAGTTTTTGGCCTTAGCAAAAACAGTGCTGCTGGATCTGATGGTTTTTGTGGTGCTTTTTATTGTGGAGCATGGGATATTATATGCCACGATCCACTTCAGGCCACAAATGAATTCCTGTGTGGAGTTCATATACCCAGAGCAATTTCCAGTACATGGATCACACTTATCCCAAAAACCAAGTCTCCTTCCAGTTTCTCAGAGTATAGACCCATCTCTCTCTCGAATTTCATCAATAAGATTTTCTCTAAAATCCTGGTTGACAGAATTGAGCCTTTAATGCATAAAATCATTTCTCCTCAACAAACTTCGTTTTTAAAAGGTAGAGATATTGCAGATAATGTGATATATCTACAGGAGATGATTAAGTTTCTGGGCAGGAAAACTAGAGGTCAAAATTGTATCATCAAATTGGACCTTATGAAGGCTTTTGACAGGGTAAACTGGGGTTTTCTGAATAGCATCCTTTTAAAGTTTGGTTTCCATGGTCATCTGGTGAGGAATATTTTGAATAACATTTCGGATGCATGGTTTTCCATACTTATAAATGGCAAACCTAATGGTTTTTTCAAAGCAACCAGAGGCATCAAACAGGGAGACCCCCTATCTCCATTTCTGTTTAACATAGTCTCTGAATCCTTCTCTAGAAGTCTATCCTTCATTTTTAATAATGGAAAGATTGATTACTATGACTTGCCAAGGAATGCTATTCCTATAACTCATTTAAGTTACGCGGATGATACTGTAATTTTCCTAAAAGCTACCAAGCTTAATCTTATCCGCATAAAAGCTTTCCTCCAGAAATTTGAGCTAACAACTGGCCAATAAATAAATTATTCCAAGAGTGAATACTATGTGAGCAATTCTGTCAGTGCAAATCGTGACAGAACCATCAAAATCACTCTTGGTATGAAAAAGGGAGGATTCCCATTCAGGTATCTCGGATGCCCTATGTATGTTGGAAGAATCAAAAAAGTCTATTTCCAAACTTTACTGGAAACAGTAGCATCTAAATTATCCAATTGGAAAAGTAAATGGCTTTCAATGGGTGGGAAACTAACTTTAATCCAAACATGCCTATATTCCGTTCCACAACATATCTGGGCAACCATTAATCCACCTAAGAATGTGATCAATGCTTTGGAGAAGCAATTCTCCAAATTCTTTTGGGGTGAAAAGGATGGTAAGAGAAAAAAAGTGTGGAGAACATGGAGGAAGCTTTGTTTTCCTGTACAGGAAAATAGTCTTGGGCTTAGAGATACAAAATCGATCATCACAGCTTTCTCCATCAAGCTCTGGTGGAAATTCCAACAAGGAGAGACCCCTTGGTCCAGGTTCCTATGGTCTCTACCAATAGCAACAAGAAAGTCTAGAAATTGGGAAAGAATTTGCAAGATAAACCGTCTAGCAGAATCTTTCTCTAAAACCATCTTAGGAGTTGGAAACTGCAACATATGGACTGCCAACTAGTCTCAATTTGGCCCATTAGAGGACTTCCTACCACCGGAATACCCACAAGAACTCATGAATCTGACTATCTCTCAATTTCTGGAAAATAGAAATGCTAATCTTGCAACCCTTGAAACATCACTGCCTCAACCTATTTTCCACATGCTGGAAAATATCACAATAACCTCGGACAAAAAGGATAGAATGATTTGGCAACCTTCATGGAATGGATCTTTCACATTCAAGAGTGCATACAACCTGATAAGGGAATCCAGGCAAAGGGTGAGGACAATGAGCAAAATATGGCACTCCAGAATACCAAAAAAGATAAGTATTTTTAACTGGAAACTCTTAAACAGTTTACTTCCATTTGATAATGTGCTTCAATTTATGGGATTCCAAATAGTATCAAAATGTTGCTGCTGCACACATATGGACTCCATTTCACATTTCTTCAATGATTTCTCTTTCACTTTACTTGTGTGGGATGAGATTCATAGATGGCTTTCCTTACCTGTGCTTCGTTTTAATTCACTGTGGGATAGACTGTCTTATTACTGGTCAACGGTGGGTTTCACCAACACACACTCTGCACTCATTCATCTTCTACCACTACTAGTCTGTTGGCATCTGTGGAAAGCACGAAACAAATTGCTATTTGATGAAATCAAACCGAGATATGTTACTATTTTATTGGACATTAAGAAGTCACTGCATGATATATCCATAATTCATCCTTTTTTCTTAGGTGGTGAGTTTGATAAAATATGGACATCATCCAACATAGTGCCTTTCCTGAAAACAAAAAAGGGAGAACAGTCAAAAAGGTAATATGGAAACCACCTGACAAATTTATTAAAGTAAATGCTGATGCCTCCTGGGATTCAAAGTCTAATAAATGTGGTATTGGTCTGATTGTTGGAGATGAATATGGTAAATGTTTGTTGGCAAAAGCACTCAGTATAACTGCTTGCTCAGCGCTGAATGCGGAACTGATTGCCATACAGAGTGCTATTAAATGATGCATGAAAAAAACATATCTGATTTTGAGCTTGAAACTGATTGCATGATTGCTATCTCATGTGTAATGAACCCTTTCAGTGCTCCTTGGAAGCTATATGTTCTATCTGACGAGATACATAATCTACTAGGTAATAAGAAACTGTCCCATGTATTTAGACAAGGTAATATGCCAGCTGACTGCTTAGCAAATAGAGCCAGAGCCGAGAATATAAATTCCATTATCAACTTTGATGAATTGGATGGCAAGACTAGAGGTCTAATCTATTTGGATAAAAGGGGTGTTCCCTCATTTAGAATTGCTAATGATATCTATGAATAGAAACTACACAATGATTTTTTGTTTTTTGTTTTCACAGGTGCCCTACCTTGGCATGGAGAGTATCACAACGGCCGTGGTCTTCTACATACAATTACCAAACTGATGCAAATCGCCCCTACACATTAGAAGGTATCCAGATGGAAGCAAAACTGCTCTACAGAGATAACACACATCCAACACTTTTTTTGCCAAACCTATTCTAGGAGCACTGTTTTGGGGCCAAATACTGATTCGAAGCCATCTAGCTGACTTTCCATTGACAAACTGGGGTTTCGAAAATTTGATTCGCCGACCTGTTCGTGGCAATTCGACTAGATGGTATATAAGGACAGTACCCTACTCCATCATCGATGTTCATTAGCTTAGAATATAATTTCTATTTCCATAGATGGCTACACCACTTTTGGAAGCAAGTGCTACATTGCTTCAAGAGCTAAATACAGCTCTGGGATCATCATTAGGATGACCTTTTGTATAGTATTATGCCTTCTTCAAGGCCTGTTCCTTTTAATCTCTCTTCTTTCTCTTCTACTGGTTTGGGGAGCCTAATATATTTCCCCCCATCCCTCCGATGGTTTCAATTAAAAAAAAGTTTAGCATTAATTAGTATGAACTCCTGTACCTAAATCTGGTTCTTGGGAGCAATTGACTAAGACTTCCAAGCCCATGTCTTAGAAACAATTTGTAGCCTATTTAATACTCTTACTATTATCCATTAATGGAGCATTGAATGTGTTTGTTAATGTCATTAATGTTATTGAAAGCTTGAATATATGAAGTACTTGTATGATATGCTTGTTAGGGTTTTGGGAAATGGGTTGATTTCCCTTTTCTTAATAGGAATCCAAGAGTATGATTTAGAACTTTTGATTTTGTTGATGGATTGATAATTACTAGATAAATATGATAATTTTGAACTCTTTGTCATGTTTGTTTCTTGTAGCAAATGATAGAAGTCTATGAATGTTGATCGTTCTTGACTAATCTCGTGTAAATGCATGAATTGGTTAAATGCTCCGACACGGTGTAGTGTTTATAAGTGTTGCCAAGCTTGTTGATTCTTCATGCTAAATTCCATCAATGTGATACTTTTAGATGTATTTCAACTTTGGGAGTCATTGGTGTTGTTTGACAAGAGATGTCGAATTCACTCTTGCAAACTACTATCTAAGAGGGATAGAAGTTTAGGCATCACAACAAGTAGTGAAAGTAGTAAATATGTTTCATGTTCAATGATGGATAAGAGGCTTGGAAGTGAAAGCCAATTGGGCACAAGGTTCCGTTAATTGTTGTTTTCATCGTATCTTTAGTTGTATAGCATGATTAGCATATTTCTCCTGCTTTACTAGTTGTATTTCAATTTGATAACCTAGGTTCAAAAACCAACCAACCCCCCCCCCCTTGTTTACATACTTTTATATGTATCTATGTATGTATATGCTTAGTATGTCTTCTCCTATATATGTTTAAACACTTGAAAAGATCCCACTTCTCGTGGACAGCCCCGACTTCCATTATCTACTTAATTGTAGATAGGAAGCATTAGGGCTTAAAAGTATTAACTTTGAGAGGTATGGTGACGACCTCCCACACCATGTGTTGTGAACACACTGATAGGTCTTTTGTATGTCTATATCTGAATGAATCGAGGATTGAATCATTATAACTACCATGTTTCTAAATGATTCCCAAGTGCACAGTATAAAGAGTTTACTTGTTTGTCAATTGCATGCTTGTAATTGTTTGTTGAAAACACCAACCCCCCCGAAGTTAGTTGTTCCTTGTGGAAAAACCCAGGGCTTTCTGCTTACTACCCTTAATAGCTTAGCAGTAAGAATGGGTGCAAAATAAAAATCTCTATCTTTGATCCGTAAGCCCCTTGATTCCTGTTTTAACGACATCCGGGTAAGAGTAGGGACCCCATCTTCTGGAAAGTTGTTTCGCTCAATAATTTGGTGTGGCCCATTCAATTATTCACGTCCCTCTGGGTAGTCTAGACATTTTTCACTTGAAACAGTGTGGGCCATAAAAAATGGGACGGTCCGCTCCCATACTTTACCATTTTTTAGTGAAACTTAGAACTTGTGTGTGCGGCCCATCAAGTTAAGCATGGTTAGCAATGGGCCATGGCACGGTCTATGCCAAAGACCCTTGGTGAAGACCGATTCATCTGGTGCAGTCCATTGGTACCTTCTTTGGTGCCAACCATGAACGGTCCGCGCCAACCGATTTGTGTTTCATCAGCTGAACTTCTTTCCTTCTCTACAGATGAACCGTTGATCTGTTTTGAGAGTTCTTGTTGTTTATTTTGTGGTTCTCTAGGAAAAGAATCCAATGAAACAATCCTTGAAGGATGATTCTTCTTTTATCGTTTCCAGAATTTGGTACAACTCTCTGACCATGATTCTCCATTTCTCGCTTGGCCGTTTTGAACTCCAATGCCGCCTATCTTTGGCTCCATCCTTCTACTACCAAGAATTAATGTCTTGGACCTTCGTTTACTACCATTTTAATGTGAATGGTCTTTGATCTCTTCTACCGTCCTTGCGAACGGCCTTCACATAGAATGTAACAAAAAGTGCCCACGAGCGACCTGCTAAGGATGATCACAAAGGAAGATCTAGGTGCTCGTGGATACAAGATGTCCATTAGTACTAATTAAGTTTATAAAATATGGGATTAGGATAAGAAAACCAAACATAGCCGTCTAAATCCCTTGTCACGTAAACTCAATTAATACTAGCAATCCAACATAAAAAAAAAAGCTATTATTACGCTGAATGCATTGGTTAACACATGCATAATTGTGCAGATCAGGGGTAATTATCCAACTTGCCGATCACTCCCAAGCTAGCCCTCGTGGGCCAGTGAAGGATGTGATGGTTTGTGTTGGTAGGTTGGTGTTCCCAATGGACTTTTATGTCCTTGACGTGGCGCACGATGGAAGTGCACAGCCGACTCTAGTGGGGAGACCATTCCTTAAAACGTCAAGGACTAAAATTGATGTCCATTTTGGAGACCCAATAGTAGCTTGTTCTAACTAAGATGCAAGAAAAAGAAATAAGTCGTGATGATGACAATAAATATACGGTTTTCTTTTTGCTTTGATTTCATGATTTTGAGTAGTGAATAGATAGATTTTTCATGTTTGTGATGAGAAACTTTGAGATAAAACTCTTTTTGATCTGAAAATTTGAATTTGAGCCCCGTGATTTTGTTTTGATGGAATTAGGCTTGATGGGTGACATAGTTTTTTTTTTGGAAAAAGAAGAGAAAACTAAGGAAAAAAGTCAAACTTTTGGCAGCCTCGTGCCAGAATTTGGCACGAGACGTTCAAAGAGACACGACTCGTGTCATAACATGTTGGCACGAGGGGTCTTGTGCTAGGTTTTGGCACAGCCCGTTCCAAGTGATACAGACTTGGCACGAGGGTTCTGCACAAATACCCTTGACATGAGGGTATACATGTCGTCACCCATTTGGAGCTGCCATATTGTTCCAAATTTTAAGCTAAAAATTTTAAGCTAAAAATGCTTTTTTGGTTAATAAATATTGAAACTCCTTTATTCCATAGGATATTTTATGCAAATAGTACTTCTAACATCCCTTGTGGTTAAATTTATTGGTACCATTGTCCCCTAATTTAAAATTTTCAAAATTTCAACCTTATCTTAATTTTACCTCTCCTCCTTATCACCTTTGCTGAATTTTTAGACCCTTGGTCCATTCTATCACCTAATTAAGTCATTTGACGCATTTAATCTTTTCAAGAAATACTCACTCACACACACTCTGGTGAACTTGAAAATTTGAAGCTTTTCTCTAAAAAAAATTAAATTTTTTGGCTTCTTCTTGTGTGTATCTTGCAACTCCTGGCTTCAAATTTTGGGTAACCCTTTGAGCATCTTGTTTATTTTCTTTATTAACATGGTGGTGGTGTTATATAAAACATGATTCTCGAAAGAGTGTTTTTTTGGGTTCTATGCATAATCTTGTGTTGAAGAAAGTTTGGGTGGATTGATACTCTATTATGCTTGGATGATATGTTCTTCATGTGTTGGGTGATTTAGGAAGGGATGAATCTTGATTGCATGATCTTGTTGATGGGTTGATATGAATTTCCATGAGTTATTGTTTAATGAGAACGTTATTGTTTGAATAGCCATCATGTTGAGAATATAATGATTTGAAATGACCAGGCTAATTAGGAAGGATGTTTTCTTTGAATGATATTGTGGGTATGCCCTTTTTTATTATCACATTACCACTTTTTCCTTCATTGTGTTAGGATACCTCCAAAAAAGAGTTTGTCGGAGAAATGGAAGTCTTCACGGGGCGAGAAAAGGAATAAATTGGCCAAGGGTGCAAACCACGAGCCGATGACTCCCCTTCCTCGTAACCTCGCATCATGACTAAGGGATTTATGGGATTAACCAGCATCTCTAGAACTGCAGACCGAAGGTGATGGTATTTGAAGGGGCCGAAGAGAAGTATATTGGAGACAGGATTTGCGTGCAAAGATACCTGGAAGACTCTAGGCCTACTCGAACCTGTTACCTAACTATAAAGACGGGTAAGGCCTAAAGGGTTTCCTTGAGAATCACTCGAAGACCTACATCTAGTGGAATTTAGAGTTCCTAGCTACACTATGGCAAGTCATAGATGCGGATGGACATCGGGCAATCAAATTTAATTTGGATGACAAAGAGTATACAATGACACATATGGAGGTGGCTAACGCTTTTGGGTAGAGGTACGGTAGAGACTTTCTAAGGACACATCGTACTTGTGCAAAAGCAGTTCTATAGTTAATTTGGCACTGCGTTATGTTCAACGGTTGCTAGAAATGGGAGTATTTTGTCATGGAGAACTAGCGAAGTGCCCAGGTTTGGATGTGCATTTCCTTTGGGTTATGACTCCTGAGAGTAACTGCTACCCAAACTTAGTGGGAGCTTTTGTACAAGAATACTTAGCAATGGGGAAGAAGAAAAGTGGAAAGATTTTGATGGGTGGCAAGGTATGGCTTTTGGTGCAATATTTGGGACATCCAATCACCTAACATGCATTGGCCAACTTTGGGAGATTGGGAACGAAGTACACCAATGAAAAGTTGGCTAAGGATTCCATGATAGCACCTATAACTTCTAAGGACTATTTCGTGTGGTAATATGGTGGGGCGACCACTTGTTCGGATGTGCATTTCCTTTGGGCGATGAATCCTGAGAGTAACATCTACCCAAACTTAGTGGGAGCTTTTGTACAAGAATTCTTAGTAATTCGGGAGAGAAAAAGTGGAAAGATTTTGATGGGTGGCAGGGTAGGGATTTTGGTGCAATATTTGGGTCATCTAGTCACTCAACATGCATTGGCCAACTTTGGGAAATCTGGAATGAAATACACCATTGGGAAGTTGGCTAAGGATTCCATAGTAGCACCTACGACTTCTAAGGACTATTTCATGTTGTAATATGGTGGGGTGGCCCCTTGTAGTTTCATGATCCTTCCTCAGTCGGAGCGTACCGCCATTACCAATGAGACGAGTTTGGATGATTTGTTCCTTGAGCTCGACCCGCAATTTGAGAAGGAATTCTACAGAATTCTATCAAACCCAGAGATAGAGATCGATGAGGTGGATGATGAGACTTCTTCTAAGGTACCACCTAGCCAAGCTCACCTACCTGTGAACATCCTAGACCAGTTGCATACGCTTGGGGGACAACTTGTGAGTTCTAACCAAGCGATGCAAGATTTCCTTCTCGCGATAGGTAGCATGAAATCGCAAATGGAACTTTTTGGTGCTAGATTGGAGTCCATGGAGGTCATGATTCAAACGACGAGGTACATTGAGGATAATGAGGCAAGGCAAGACAAGGAGGGCCCTTCGGGGCCGTAAGTGTAAGTGTTAATAATATCCCAAACTCACTTATATGTTTCTACTTTTTGTTCATTAGGGACAATGCATAGTTTAAGTGGGGGGAGTAATGAGAACTTAGGGAATTTTCATCTTGGAATTCCTCGGTGCTTTTTGGTGTTTTTCTTTCGAGTTTTTGTTATTTCATTGGTGATTTTGGTGTTTTCTTGTTTTGGGAGGTTTCAGATGCTTATTTGGGGGTGTGACTTGCTTGATAGCATGCATAGCTTGTCTTGGGGAAGTTGTTTTTAAAAACATTGGTGGTGTAACTTTTTGTGTTTCATTATCTAAATGTATTATGAAGCCCAACTTTGGGGTATTTTGTGCTACACCAAAATATTGAAAATTTTTAAAAAACAAAAAATATATATATTCCCGAAAGGGCAACTTAGGAAACATTGGGAAAATCCCAGATAGGTCGAAAATACAAGGTAAAAATGAGAGGCTAGGCCCAGCTAGGTTTACGAACCCATGCAAATATGAGAGGCCGTGTGGAAAAAGATGAGAATGCAAGCTCAACATGTGTGAAAGCTAGGATGAAAACCCAAACAGGCTCCTAGTAAAAATGAGTGAAAATAAGAGAAAACAAAAACAAATACTAGGTTGACGATACATTTACATCATCCTTGGTTGTAACTACAAGGAGAATCTAGAGTTATCCTTAGTTACAAGCAAGTCGACGACTCTTGGATTTCCTTGGTGGATTGTTTTTGGCGATGACTCTTTGATTGCTTTTAGGGAACTTTTTGGGAAAGTAAGATAGCTTAACACTTATCATCCTTGCTTACCTTTTTGTTCACTTTATTTTAGGTGGTAAGATTACTTTAGGTTCTTTTGGGAGTGTGAGAGTTGTGAAATTCTTTCTTCTTTGAGGAAAATATGGTAATCTAGGAATAAGTTGAATGCCTCGGTTAACTTATACTTGCACGCTACACTTAGCTTAGTCCTTTTCTTGTCTTTATTTACACGAGGACGAGTATAGGGTTAAATGTGAGGGGTCTGATGTGCATCATTATGCATGCGTTAACCGATGCATTCAGCGTAATAATTGGCTTGTTTTATATATTGGATTGCTAGTATTAGTTGAGTTTACATGACAAAGGGTTTAGATGACCATGTTTGGTTTTCTTGTCTAAATCCCACATTTTGTAGACTTAACTGGTACTAATGGGCACCATGTGTCCACGAGCACCTAGATCTCATTTTTTATCATCATTATTAGGTTGCTCGTGGATACATTTTGTCACATTTTGTGTTAAAGGATGGTTGGAAGGACGGTAGAAGATGGAAAAGGTCATTCATATTAGAATGGTAGTATATAAAGGCCACAGACACTACATCATGGTAGTAGAAGGATTGAGCTAAAGATAGGCAGCATTGAAGTTCAAAACGGCCAAGGAAGAAATGGAGGATTGTTGTCCAAGAGTTGTGCCAAGTTCTAGGAATGATCCCAGAAGAATCAGCCCTTGATATTAGTTCCATTGGAATTTTCTTCTTGTGTTCTATAAATCAACTACAAGAACACCCAAAATTGAACCAACAGTTCATCTGTAGCAAAGCAAAGAAGTAAGCTAGGTGAAGCAGTAACGGGTGGCACGGACCGATCATGGCTGGCACGAGACCAAGCACAAACTGCCAGTGCCACGCCACACAGCCCATGCTAGGGAACTTTGGAACGATCCATGCCAAGCAGCACGAGCCATGCCATATTCTTGCATATGCCATGCAAACCTCTGCAGGCCATGTGCTCAAGATGCCTTTGTCACTCCAAAAATGGCTAAGTATTGGCGTAAACAGTTACATTTTACACAGCCCGCATCGTTTCAAGTCCAAAATTTCAAGATAAGCCAGCACGATGTGAAGAATGAAGCAGCCCATGCATAAATACTGAGCAAGATGAGGATTTTGTTGATGACCCGTGCCAAATGACACGGACTGCGGATCAGAGGTGCAAAAATAAAGCTCTAGACAGCGGGCTAGGCCAGACGTTGGAAAATGTGCCCAGCACGGCCATGCCAAATCTCGTTCCCCACGCCAACACGAGGAATACAGACCATGCCAAATCTGATGGGCTGCACCGAAACGAGGCCACATCAGCGGCACTGGCAGTGGCATCCACGGTGGACCGCATTAGCGGCGGCTGATTAGGGTTTTGGCCTATTTTGGGCTTTGGCCTATTTTGGGCATATTTTATGCCTAATCCCCTACTACTATAAATATGGTCTTAGTCTACTAGGGTTTCAAATTACATATCATCTTTCATATCTTAGAGTATTCTGAAGAGCAACTTAGAGAGAGAAAAACTCTCTCTTCTCTCTAAGTTCTTTCTCTCGTCCTTTTTATTTTTCTTTTACCCAAAAATATGGAATTCAATGAAATACTTTAATTCCATGTCTAGGGAGTAATTTTATAGCAAGGGGATAAATTTGTATTCAAGTGTTGATAAATGTTTTTGTGAGATTCATTAGATCTTCCTAATTTTATGTGCTTATGATATTATGATGTCTTCTTCTTTAATGTTGTAATGGCATGAATGATACACTCCATTAGAATACACTCTAGTCTACATTAATGTTGGTGCAAATATTGATTCCCCGGGGGAAGAGAAACCTGGATGTGATACGGATAGCGGGGTTCAGGTCCACGTGGGTGTGTGCCCGTAGGTCTTTTCCAAGTTTTATCATTACGATGATAGCACACCAGTATTTTCTGGCAATTTGGTTCAAAGGGTTACATGTAAAGATAGCATATGGTAGCAAGCTAGGGTTGTAAGAGGTCCTAGTTTCATCGATAAGTTGCCTACCTCCCTTTACCTCATTTATAGGCCTTGAGGTAGAGCATCAGTGGTTTAGTGCCCAGGATGTAATCGTACGAGGGAGAAAGAGATATGTGTAACGATTGTAACGTTGTTTCACTCCTCTAATTACGGAGGTGGTGCCAACGGAAGATTACAAGAGCAACATATGTGATAGGTATAGGAAAGTGCTGACCATCGATCACACCTCGTGTTATGAGCACTAGATTAAGTTGTCTATGTCTTGTATGTGATTATACCAAGGATCGAAACATTTAATCAACTATGTTACACAAATATTCCCCAGTGTCTGTTAATATAGTTTACTTGTGCTTTATTTTTTATTTTAGTAGTTGAAAGTTGAAAAAACCGAAACCCCCCCCCTCCAATTTTACTATACTATCAATTCCTAGCATACATGAAGATTGACAACCCGTACATGGTTGTGTTTTAATTGACTATTAAACCCGAGCATCTTTGTGGACAAACCCAGGTTAGCTACTTAATGACCCTAAGTGGAGGTGGGTGAAATACTTAGTTCATCGTCTTTCCATTGCAATCTTCAAAGGCATATCATATTCCTTTTATTAACCCTCCTTATGCGTACACATTTCTAGTTCTAACAAAAAATGCGACGACTTAGCTTGCCATAACTCCTTGGCTAGGGCAGCTTATGGTACACAACTCGCTAAACAGATCAAAGTCTAAACCCAAAGGTAACACCCAACACCAGAAAACCAAAGCATCAAACACAAAGAGTAGTCCATAGAATACAAAGTGCGCCTCACCATCGCAGGAAGCATACTAGTGCCCATGATCATGTTAATAAGATCACTACCCAGGGGTAAAAGGTACACAATATGAACCTTGATCATATGATACATCAGCTAACATGGACCATGATCATAGAGGTCACACACTATAAATGTAAACCAAGAGTAAGGAAATGAATAGTGGAATTTTCTCCAGTAAAGCCCCTAAACAGAAAGAAAACAAAATCTGAATTGGCTATCAGAGCCTAGTCCTTAGAACTTCTCAGAACCTTATTTGTTTGTATATGACCCGTCTTAACCCAGGGTTATTAATTGTAGATAATTAACATGAGTCAAGGATGGAGGTAAAAGATAGAAATTCATATTATTCACCCCGATCTCACTACTACGCTACCTAGAGGGTAGTTAGCGGCAAGCCCTGGGTTTGTTCACAGAGATTCTAGGTCTAATTTATCAACTAGAAATACAACCTCGTACGGGTCTTCAATCCGTACGGGTGAAAGGAATGGCTACTAAAGCAAACATGCAAATGGGGGGGGTGAATTTTCAATCTAACAACTACACAACATGCAAGGTAAATAACAAAGCTATGATATAAAGCTAGCACTTGGGGAAATCATTGAGTGGCTTGGTCAGTCTAATTCTTCTATCCTCTATTCTTTCACATAGAGATCTAACAAACCTAATAGTGTGTCCATACCACGTGGTGTGTCCGATGGCATACACTTCCCCATCCCTGTCAGGGCCGGTGCTCTTGCAACCCTTCATCGACACCACCATTGTAATTAGGGGAGTACAACAAGGTATTACCATTGTTGTAGGTCTGATTCTCCCCCGTGCGAATACGTCTCAGGCTTCCACAATGAATTCAACTGCTCACCTTGGGTCCTATCAATTAGGCCCAAGGATTTTAGCATCCTTATATGTGATACTAGGGTTTCTTGTAACCCTAGCTTGCTACTATTTAAGCTATCTCTACCTAGAACCTCTCAGACAACTTTACAAAGTTGGCTAAGACTGGTGCGATGGTAAGTGGATCAGGGTGACCTCGAATATCTCGTGCACACATTCACACAGACCTGTTCCCCTCCACCCATACAAACATTAAGGTTTCCCTTCCCATGGGGCATCGATATTTGTGCCTATCATGGATACAACCCAAAGTGTGTGCTTATATATAGTGTAATACTAATGCATTCAAACTTAAAAGTAAATCGCAATAATATTATGAACAAAAAATTAGAATGCACTATAAAATCTCAAAAGGCATAAACAAATAACCAAGTCACTATAGTTATCCCCAAGCTATAGAAACTTTACCCTTGACATGGAATTCAAATTAACATTTGAATTCCACATCTTAGGAACAAAGGAAAATGAAAAGAAGAAAAAGTTTCCTAAGGAGAGAATCTCCTCTACTCGTGAAAGTGAAAATGAGATCTAAAGTATGAAAAGTCTCTTAAACCTAGTAGACTAAGGTTATATACATAGTAGTAGGAGATTGGGCGTAAAAATATGCCAAAAATAGTCCAAAAAAGGGTAAACCCTAGCTCAGTCGTCACCCGGTACGGGGCGTCACGGATGACGTGGCCCGAAGATGTACAGGGCATGGGAAGCTAGGCCTAGCGTGGGTCGCGCCGCTACATGGGCACGAGGCACCTATTCTTGAGCATGAAGTGGATCTTCAACCTGGTGTGGGCACGGGGGTTGGCGCAGGGTGCGTGGGTTGACGTGGGTCTCATCTGGCACTTGCAGGGGCTGCGTCATCTCCTACGAGGCACCATCAGAGTGCTGGAATTTGAGGTCCTGATCCTTACAAATGGTCTTTACATAGAATGTAAAAAAAAAGTACCCATGGACGGCCTATTAAAGATGATCACAATGAAGATCAAGGAGCCCGTGGATACAGGATGTCAATTAGTACCAATTAAGTCTACAAAATGCAATATTTAGACAAGAAAATCAAACATGGCCATATAAACCCCTTGTCACGTAAACTTAACTAATACTAGCAATCCACCAAGCAAAATTAACTAAAAACGTATGTCAAATGCATCAGATAACGCACGCAAAATGAAGCAGATAAGACTCCCCGCACTGAACCCTTTATCGGAGAAAAGAAAATTGAAAAATTGGTTTTTGGTACACAAGGGGCCTGGCGCAAAGCATGGCCTTGTGCCAGACCTTCTGGCATGAAGCATAGCCTTGCGTCGTTCGAGTCCCGGCATAAAGGATAGCCTCGCACCGGCCTACCTGGTGCGAGGCATGCAACAACCGTTTCCCTAATCCTAAGTTTTTTTCCTCCCATCCAATTTAATTCCATTCAAAACAAAATCATGAGTCTCGAGCTCAAATTTCCAAACCATTAAGAGTTCATTTAAAAAATCCACATAGCAACACATAGATTCATGCAAAAGCTATCTACTTCACTAATAAAAATATGAAAGAAAAATAAACAACGCGTATTTATTGTCGTCCTCGCAAATTATTTTATTTCTCATTCTTTCTAGTTGGAACTCTTACTGGTGGGTCTCCGGAATAACCATTGACAACTCCACCCACGGTGAGATCATCGTGGAGAGGTCTTCACAATGAGTCATCCTTACCTCCGGACCTTTTGTCTGCCAATTGGAATAAATCTCTATGTCTTCCCCTCATTGAATTGGTGAATGTCATTTCAGGGATTAAGGGAGGTCGAGGAGGTTTTAAACCCTCTATTACTCCCTTTCCCACAGAAAATTGGTTAGCATAGAAAAACAATCTAGCACTGACATATTATCCATTGCATCATTAAATTCATCGGATTTATCATCACTATCATCAACATGGGACACTCAAACATTCATGCTTGTTTTTCATGCAAGATGACTCATCATTCTCATCACATAAGGTTACACCTTTGCACATCAAAAATGAATTTTTTGAATCAAGCCTAGACTTGTAGATATCAAATTCCTCTTTATACATGTCATCTTCTAGAGCTAAGGTTCCCAAGTGGACATTGATTTTAGTCATAGACGTTTTAAGAAATGGTCTCCCCAAAAGTATTGGGGGTGCACTTCCATCATGTGCTACGTCTAAGACATAAAAGTCTCCCGGAAAAACCAACTTGCCAACTTGCACCATCACATCATTTACTATTCCACAGGGACTAGCTTGGGAATGATTGACAAGTTGGACAATTACTCTAGTGTCCCTAAGCTCACCTATTTCGAGGCGTTCATATAGAGTAAAAGGGATAGCAGTAATAGATTCACGTAGATCTATCATGGCATGTTCCACAAGTTTTTCACCTAAAGAGATAGGGATAGAAAACATTCCGGGATCATCGAATTTCTTAGGCAAGTTCCCATGATTCAAAATGACGACGTCTCCCATTTTCAAATTTCCTAATCTCTTAGTTGGCCGACGCCTTTTCTTTATGCATGCAACTCTAAGAAATTTAGCATAATATGGCACATGTTAAATTAATTACAAGATAGTGATAGTTACCTCGACCTTTTTTGAGACATTTCGAATGTTTGCATCATCGGTCAAGACCTTTGGCCATCTTCTCAGCATTTGGAAATGGAGGTGGAATAGCGACTTATGCTTTGGGCTATGGAGGTTTCTTGGAGGGTGCTTCCTTAATCATAATATCCTCCTGTTTAAAGTTCCATTTGGTAGCTTCCACTATCTTGTCATTTGCTTGCATTGTTTTCTTCTCGGTTTCACAAACATCCTTCCCACTTCTCAATTTAAGTTCGCTCACATTCCTTGGATTCACCTCTAGTTGGGAAGGTAGTTTTTCGGACTCTTTGTCTTTAAGTCTGCTTACCGAGGTGGAAAGTTTCTCGACTTGAACTTTGAGGTTTTTGATACTTGAGAAAGCTCTATTGCCAAGTTCCTCAATTTCTTACCTTGTCCGCTCCACGAAGATCTCATATCTCTTCCCCACTCAGAGATATCATCCCTTTTCGACTTGTAAAGTGAAGCATGATTGTTGGAAGGGCCTTCACCTCTTGGATATGGTTGAGGTGGAGCTTGTCTTCCTCAGTACCCTTGCGGTTTGTTGTCCTCCCTGGTACCCTTGCGGTTTGTTGTCCTCTATCCATCCAAAATCAGGATGATCTCTATACCTCAGGTTGAATGAATTTCCCTAGGGCTCTGGCCTTGAATCTCCTTGGTTCCCTCAGGACCGTTATGGTTGGCCTCTAGCAAATTGTGATCTTTCTGGTTGTTGTAGTCAATTTCCTTTACCTCTTGTACATCATCTATAACTTTGGGGTACACTTTAGAATTGTGGTTGAGGTTTCAAACTCCACACAATTGGACTTGATGAACCTTTCCTCTCAAAAGCTCCTTCACCACGGAAGCAAGAGCTTGGACTTGCTCCTCCAACTTAGGTAAGTGTGTGGGTTCATCCAAAGCCTTCACCTTGAACCGTTACATGTGGCATTTACCATCTGAATGTCTTTATCGAAAAATCCCTCAATGAAGTAATACACCAAGTCTTCTTCTTTAAATAGGTGGTAAGGACAACTTCCCAAAAGTTTCTTGAAGTGCTCCCAATAGTCGTACATACTCTCGGTGGCACCTTGGGTGATATACGACAACTGCTTCTTCAACCCAGCCGACTTGGACGTCGGAAAGTAATTTTCTAGGAATCTCCTCTTCTTGTCAATCCATGATCAAATACACCCCGGTGGTAGATAATAGAGAAAATCCTTGGCACTACCTTTCAGAGAACATGGGAAGGCTCTTAGGTTGTAGTCATCTTTGGACCCTCTCGAGAGCTTCATGTTCGTGCACACCAATTGGAACTCTGAAAGATGTTTGTTTGGGTCCTCACCCGCCAATCCATGGAATTTAGGAAGGCAGTGGATCATGTCACTCTTAAGCTCACAGCTCACATTAGCAGGTAATGGCAGGAAGGTGATGCATAGAGGTTGATTCTCCAAGTTGGGTGACATGAGCTCCGGTAGGGTGCGGTTGTCTTCCACCATTGCTAATGGACCTTCTACTACTACTTTTTTTCGAGGTCTAACTTGTGTCCTATTTCTTTGCCTCCTTCTCATCCAACCATCTGTGTTCTCAGTTGGGTAGTGTAAGACGCCTAGATTAATGACACAGGTGTGTACCATAAACTAGGGCCAACAATACCCTTCTGAATATTACACTAGCAAACAGATCAAAAGGTGACAAAACAACTATAACAACTGCTCCAACCAAGAATTAAAACATAAATAAACAAACAAATAAAAGCTAAACTAACTACTCTACTAACTCATTGTGCCTAAGTTGATACATACACTGATAGTATCCTCGACAGCAGCACCAAAATTTAACCTACCTCGACCAAAGATTGTTTATTGCAACTAATTAACCCGAGCCGAGGACGGAGGTCAAAGATAGAAATTTATATTTCGCACACCGATCTCACTGCTACGCTACCTAGATCCTAAAGGGTAGTTAGCGACAAGCCCTGGGTTTATCCACAGAGATGCTAGGTCTAATGTAAAAACTAGAAACACTACCTCTTATGGGTCGAAAATCCGTATAATTGAAAGGAATGGTTAGTAAAGAAAACATGCAAAGGGGAGGGGGTTTCAATATAACAACTATAAAACATGCAAAGTAAATAAAATAACTATGACATAAAGCTAGCACTTGGGGAAATCATTGAGTGAATTAGTCAATCTAATGTTTCTATCTTTGATTCTTTCACATATAAATCTAAACAGACCTAATAATGTGTCCAAGACACGTGGTGTGGCTAATGGCATACACTTGCCCATCCCTGTCACGGCTGATGCTCTTGAAACCCTTCATCGACACCGCCATCGTATTTAGGGGAGTACAACAACGTCCAACCGTTATTGTAGGTATGATTCTACCCTGTGCAATTAAGTCACGGGCTTCCACCACAAATGCAACTAATCACCTCGGGTCCTATTAATCAGGCCCAAGGATCGTAGCCACCTTATATGTGATACTAGGGTTTCTCTACCCGGAACCTCTCAGAAAACTTTACAAAGTCAGCTAAGACAAGCTATGGTAAGTGGATCAGGGTAACCTCGAATCTTTTGTGCACACACCCACGCAGACTTGTTCCCCTGCACCAATACATAATCCAGGTTTCCCATCCCAAGGGAGCATCGATATTTGCACTTATCATGAATACAATCCAAAGTGTGTGCTTATATGTGGCGTAATACTCATGCATTCAAACTCAAAAGCAAATCACAATAATATTATGAACACAAACTTATGATGAACTATAAAATCTCAAAAAGCATAAAGGTATAACCAATTCAATACAATTATCCCCAAGCTATAGAAACTACTTCCTTGAGATGGAATTCAAATATTGAATTCCACATCTTAGGATGAAAGCAAAATGAAAAGAAGAAAACGTTTCCTAAGGAGAGAATCTCCTCTACACTTAAAAGTGAAAATGAGACCTAAAGTATGAAAAGTATCTTTAACTTAGTAGACTAAGGTTCTGTAAATTGTATTAGGAGATTGGGCCTAAAAATAGGCCCAAAATAGGGTAAACCCTAGCTCAGCCGCCTCCCGACGCGGGGCGCCAAAGATGATGCCCCCGTGGACTTGGCACGAGACGCGAGGCTTGGCGCAGGTCATGCTGCTTTATGGGCGTGGGTGCCTGTTCTTAAGCATAGCGCATATCTGTAATGTGGTGCGGGGCGAGGGTCACGTATGGGACTGGCGCGAGCCACGTCGTCTCCTGCGGGGCGCCATCAAAGTGCTGAAATTTGAGGTCCTGATCCATGCTCTTGCCCATTGGTGTGGGCTGTGGTCAGACTTGGTGCTTTGCCTAGAAAACTTGGTGCGGGCCATGTAGATTCCCACACCCTGCTGGCTGGTCTTGACAAAATAGGCTTGGAACGGTGCGGGACACCTAAAATGAGACGTTCCCTGCACATACTTAGCTGCTTGGAGGGTTTTTAGTTCGTGCTTGGCAGCCTGTCGTGTCTGGCATGGGTCGGGTCAATGCTTCGCATCGGTCTCCTTGGCGCGGGGTGTGTCCTTTGACCTGAGGCGTTTGTACAAAACCATGCACATCCCGCACCATCGTATTGGTGCTTCAGCCGGCTGAACTAGTTTCCTTTGGTATGGGATAACCGTTAGTCCGATTTGAGATTTTTAGTAGTCAATTTTATAGTCTTCGAAACAAAAATCCAATGGAAGCAACCTGAAAAGCTAATTCTTCTTGGATCATTCTCGGACGGATGTACAACTCATTGGACCATGGTTCCCCATTTCTCCATTGGCCGCTATGAACTCCAAGAGGCCTATCTCTGGCTTTAATTTCCTTCTACCATGCATTGATGATCGTGGCCTTTGTCTACTACCATTCTAATGTAATTGGATTTTGTCTCTTCTACCACCCTTGCGAATAGCCTTCAATATCTTCTACCGCCCTTACGAACGGCCTTCAAATAGAATGTAACAAAAAGTACCCACAGGCAACCTACTAAAGATGATCACAATGAAGATCAAGGAGCCCGTGGATACAAGATATCCATTAGTATCAATTAAGTCTAAAAAACACAGGATTTAGACAAGAAAACCAAAATGGCCATCTAAACCCCTTGTAACATAAACTCATCTAATGCTAGCAATCCACCAAGAAAAAGTAACTAAAAAGTATGTCAAATGCATCGATTAATGCACGCAAAATGAAGCAGATCAGTACACTGAACTATTAAACCTATTTACGCCGATCATGGAGATTATGGAAGTCCTAAAAGAGTCCCCCACATCAATTGCCTATTGTGGTGAGAGGGGGAGACGATGTCTTATTTCTTTGTATTGTACACGTTAATTTTTTTTGTAATTTTCTATTTTAGGTTTTGTTTTGGAACATTACTACACTTGGTGTGCATGAATATTTTCTATAAAGCCTTTAGGTTGTTAGAGAAATGGGAGAAAGGATAAAAAACAAGAAATAGAGGGCTAGAAGAAGTCTAACTCACAAACCAAGATCTGAAAGATTCTAATGCTCCTCATCTGCAAACACCCATCTCTTCCCTACCACCCCCAAATACCACCTAAACCTATTTTCTCGCAAAATACTTGAAATACACAATTCCAAACCAAAGATGTACCTTTACTTTGTGATTACAATGCTTTATCCAATTGTTTTTGTATGATGGTGGTTGTGACTGGACTTGCATGTTTAGAGGTTGTGGGTAGAGTATATTATGATTATGGTAATTCGCTCATGATTGTGCCACTAAGGGTGTATTTTTGTGTTTGTTTCTCATTGTGAGTGTTTTCTCATCCCTTCCCTTTGACATGTATTCAAGAATATGTATATGCATTGAGGACAATGAAAGATTTCAGTGTGGTGGAGGAGAATTAGATGATACTTATGATTCATAGTATGTTTTAGTGAAGCAAGTATCTCTTTTTAGACTTTTATTTTTATTTTTTTTAAAAGAATAAAAAGAACATACTAATTCAAACAAAAGGGCGGCCTACGAAAAATGTAGAGGCCTAAAATTTTTGAAAAAAGGTGAGGTGTGAGCTTTGAGAGAAAAAGATAGGCTAGGATGAAAATCTGACAGGGCTCCTAGGAAAAATGAGAGAAATTGATGTGAACTTTTCTCTTATTTTTTACTATTTGAGGGATTTTCAGGTAGAATAAGCTTGTTTCTTATCTTTCTTTGGAATTTCCTACATCATTTTTATTATGGCGTGATTTTTGTTGTATTGGTGGTTTGGGACTCCCTGGGTCAGGATGTGAGGCGTGGAAAGCTCTTATGTTTTGGGTTAGGGTTGTTCTAGGAATTATGTGTTGATTTTGCTTTGGGGATATAGTTTAGGAAACCACCTTTGGACTTAACCCATTTTTACTCGAAGATGAGTAAGGGCCTAAGTGTTAGGGATTTGATGTGACATGATTTTGATGTTATCTTAGTACAATTAACGCCTCTTTTTACTTTGTTTTGTTGGTGGTTAGTTGGATTATTGGGAGTTTTACATGATAGAGGATGAGAATCACCTAGTTTGGTTATTTTCCCTAATTCCCCTATATTGTAAGCATTTGGTGTCTGATGGATAGTGATGAAGATGTTAAAAAGTAAAAAGGGCTTTGATTTAGATAGAGACGATAGATTTGATGAGATTGTGAAGGTTGTTGGTAGAGAATTTCCTGGTAAACCCTAGGACCTAGAATGTTGCATAATTACAAGAAGACAACATTGAATGAGGGGTCTAAACATTCCTATTTTAGTGCCACCTTGAAAATGATAAATTTGAAGGTCAAATTTGGGTGGACCGATAAAGGGATGACCGAGACTCTTGAATTTCTTAGTGAATTGCTTTTCGAGGGTATTTTCATGCCCGGTAGATTGTGTTTCGTGAAAAGGATTCTTTGTCCAATGGGATTGGAATTGCAAAAAAATCATGCTTGTTTGAAATATTGTATGGTGTACGTGGGGAAGGAAGACAAGGATAGAGAAAGATGCCAACTATGGGGTGAGTCTAAGTACAAGTTGAAGGGGGGTGAAATTGCAGTAGGTGAGGAAGTGGGGTTCTTTTCGAAGAAGAAGACACCCGCTAAAGTTTTATTGTATATTTAGATAATTCCATGCTTGAACAAGTTGTTTTCTTGCAATAAAGATGCTAACTTACTTCGCTGGTAAGCAGATAGAGTAGAAACAGGGGATGAAGTGATCAAGCATACGTCGGACGGTGAGTAGTGAAAGAAGCTTGATGCAATTTACACTGAGTTTTGATAGAAGCCGCAACATTTAAGGTTTTCCCTATCTACTGATGGAATGAATCCATATGGTAATATGAGTAGCACATATAGTTCCTGGCTTGTAATGTTAGTCATCTACAATCACTTATTGTCATTGAAAATGAAAAGAAAGTATGTATTGTTACCTATGATGATTTTGGGGCCTAAGAAACCAAGTAATGACATAGATGTTTATCTTGCTCCTCTAGCCAAGGATTTAGTGACGTTGTTCAATGAAGGGTTCCAGACATACAATGATATTGCGGAATATAATTTCACGTTAAAGGCCCTGTTGTTATGCACTATAAATGATTTTTGCACTTATGGAAATTTATCTGGATATTTGGTGAAAGGTCACTACCTTTGTCCCGTGTGTGAAAGGAAACATCTTTTTGTCAACTAAGGAATAAATGTAAACCATTAACCAAAGGGATAGGCGGTTTCTTCTTTAGAGGTACCCATGGAATTAGGCAAAGAAGTGGTTAAGTGGTGAGATTGAGTTGCGAGGACCGCCATTACAATTAACGGGTCTTGAGGTTTTTGAATGGGTTAGGGAATTTCCAAACAATTTTGGGAAGTGGAAGTGGAAATCTGCAATAGAATGAAATTGGAAGTAATGCTCTATTTATTTTTTTAACTCCCTTACTAGAAGGATTTGGAAGTCAGACACTGTCTTGATATAATGCACATCAAGAAACTTTTGTGTGATTCTTTGGTTAGGACACTCTTAAATACCCCTGGAAAAACAAAAGATGGGTTGAAGGCCTGATTTGACATGGTTGAGATGGGTATTAAAGAGAGCCTCGGTCCAGTAACAAATGGTGATGATTATAATCTTCCCCCTGCCTATTACTCCATGTCTAAGGTAGAATAGAAATTGTATTTGAAACCCTGAGCAGTGTGAAGGTCCCAGGAGCTTATTCATCTAACATTAGTAATTGTGTATCACTTACAGAGTTGATGTTGGACAGCCTTAAATCACATGGCTGCCACCATTTGGTGCACGAATTGAATGTCATTGCCATAAGGTCGTCATTGTTTTCACATGTAAGATTGTGCATTACAAAGTTGTATTCTTCTTCAAGTCTATTTGTTCTAAAATCATTAGTGTTGCAAATCATGAACAGTTGCAAGTGATGATTGTTATAGTATTAGGCCAGATAGAGATGTACTTTCCACCCTCATTCTTTATCATAACTGTCCATTCGATTATTAATTTCGTGTGGGAGATAAAGCTATGTGATCTCGTATTTTTGAGATGGATGTAAACATTTGAGTGGTATAAGAAAATTTTCAAGCATTTTGTGAGGAATAGATAAAGGCCTGATGCAAGTATTATGCAACGGTATGTCGCAAATGAAGTAATAGAGTTTGGCACTGATTATTTGAAGGAGGTTGATTAAATCATATTGGAATTGTTTGTGAATAGGCAGAGCGTTCCACTTTTTTTTTATCAAAGTAGTTATCAATCCACCACACGTGAGATCTTTCTTTTTACCCTTTGCTTCCTTCAACATATGTATGACAATAGTATATCCAGTGTTAATTTTTACCCCCTCCATCATGTAGTAGAATAGCATGAGGTTCCCAGTATGTAGTTTTCAAGCATGGCCACCTGATAGAAGGAAATATTTTTTTCAAATCCACTCATACACTAACCTATGCTCCACAAACAATATCCTCACATCGTAACACTCAGCCTACCCCGGCACGCCACTGTCCAATTGAAATACTTTCCACCCATAGCAACCTAGCAGAGCAGGGTGGCCAAAGTATCCCCAAGCTAATTCTGCTAATGGAATATTTCTATAGGACAATTGGTTATCTACAGGCCTCAAATTAGTAGGGTCGATGTACGAACAACCTAGGACATCGTCAATTGTGAATTTAGTAATTGACTATTGGGTCTGAACACTGTTCCTACGGGTGATTTTCGTACGATTTCACACACTAACATTTCTGCTCTTCTTCC
Source organism: Rubia yunnanensis (assembly GCA_037428765.1). Classification (NCBI taxonomy): domain Eukaryota; kingdom Viridiplantae; phylum Streptophyta; class Magnoliopsida; order Gentianales; family Rubiaceae; genus Rubia; species Rubia yunnanensis. Next base: position 62,113,760 of record CM075061.1, read on the forward strand.
TCGTCTCAAACTCCATTAACAACGGTCCTATCTTACTTACTACCACTGGTTGCCGATCATGGCGTCTCCGACGCCAAACCCACCTCCCAATCCTACGCTTTCCGCTCCGAAAAGCTTTCTTCAAGCTCTCAACACAAAGCATTCCCCGCTATTATCTTCACTACCCGATACTCCAAATTTTCACCCGATCATGGAATTTAAGGGAAAGATAGCCTACATCCTCCCCCCGGAGGAAGGCGATCTTCTAGCCTCGCACTATCAGAATGCCCTCGTCGGAAAGTTTAATCGAGGGAAACCCCCTATGGATATTCTACAGTCGGCTTTCAAATCAATCGGTTTTAAATCTAAATTTCAATTAGGATCCATTGATTATCGCCATGTTCTTATCTGTTTTCAGGAAAGCGAGGACTATCAAAGATGCTGGATGAAAGGCCAATGGATGATTCAAGGATCGACTATGAAGGTTCAAAAGTGGTCTCCGAACTTCTCACCAACCGTGGAATCCTCCATTGTTCCTGCTTGGGTAACAGTACACAAACTACCTATTCATTTTTACAATACTTCTGCAATTATTGGTATCAGCAGTCAGATAGGTAGATACCTTAAGATGGATGTAGCCACAAAAGCTTTAACTAGACCCTCTGCCATCAAAGTATGTGTTGAAATGGATCTATTATCGCAGCTCCCTCCTACTATTGTGGTAGGAATTGGTAACAAGGTAGCGGAATATCCTATTGAATATGATGAATTGCCAACATACTGCTCTCATTGTAGGATAATAGGTCACAGTCAGACTAATTGTAACTTCTTGCATCCTGAGTTGCGAAAAAAGAATACTAACAAAACTGAAGTCAATGAGCATAAGGAGAGTAAAAATCCAGTACATGTTGACACTCAAACAGGCTTAGAATTCCCTCCAACAGAAAGAAAAAACATAGAGGGATCCTCAACTCTATCTGTCTCACAAAAAGAGAAAGATTTTCAAACTCAAAAAGTGACTACAGGGTTTCAACATGAAAATAATCTCAACTTTTATAATGTTAGTCACAAGAAAATAAATGCTCCTTTCTACTCCCTGGATGACATTTCTAAACCAATAACCACAACTTTTTGGAGAAAAAAGAATCAACTTTCTGATCCTTCTCCCATTCTGGGAGAAGTAACTAAAAATAATACAGTCACAATATCAAATGCTTTTCAAACCCTAGAGGATTTACAGGATGATCAGGAGGGTGAAGTGGTTGAGATTTATCATGAATCCTTGGAATCTCAGGAAGTTTCAGTGCACTCTATTTCTGATGACATTTTAACAACTATACCAGCTCCAATGTCTATTCTTGAGTATGCACAAACAGGTTCCACAGAGCAAATTACCATCCCAGTGGTCAATGAAGGAGATCAGGCTTCTGAATCATCTGAACTGATTTCAAATATGGAGCACACCTGTCAGATCAAGGTAAGTAAACCTGAACAGATTTCTACTACGGTTAATATTGAGAATAGTAGTGGCAAGCCTGGTAACAAAAGTAAGAATTCTGCCAAGACAATTAGAAACTTAAGATCTTCACAAAAAGCAACCCCCCCAGTTTTTAAATGATAAAACACACCACAATAGGGAACATATTAGTCTGGAATGCTAGAGGTTTTGGATCATCTCTAAATAGACTAAAGGCTTTAAAATTTAAGCATAAGATAGACATTATGTGTTTAATAGAACCCTGGCATGATAAACAGAAATTAAATGCATTGATGTATAACCTTGGATACAAATATGCTCTTCCTGCTCAATGTGCTAAAATCTGGATCTTATGGAATCATGTTTTCAGTATAACAACCTTAAGGGAGACAGATCAATTTTTACAAGTCAAAATATCAGATACTGCCTCCTCTATTAGTTGGAATTGTTTTTTCATATATGCTAGTGTACATAGACAAATGAGGGAGGCATTATGGAATGATTTACAGACTACAACACATGATCCATCCATATATATTGGAGATTTTAATACTGTTGCATCTGTATCTGAATATTAAGGAAGGAAATCAACACCAAAAAAAAGCATGAAACAGTTTAACGAATTTATAAACAATATGGACTTGCATGATATCCCTACAGTAGGAAATTCTTTCACTTGGAGCAATAATAGATATCGGGATAAATGTAAGGACTTAATGTTTCAGAGGCTAGATAGGGGTATTGCTACCTTAGATTGGTTGGATCTATTTCCTAACAGCTCCATTCATGTGCTAAATAGAATGACTTTGGACCATTCCCCTTTATTTTTATCAGTTCAATCAGCCGAAGAACAAGTCCCTAGGCCTTTTAGATACCAAGAAATGTGGTCAAATAGACAGGAATTTCAGGCTCTAGTTGTCTCAAACTGGGAATTAGTTTCTCCATTCAGTGGGATGTGTAGGTTAGTTTTTAAATTAAAGAGCCTAAAGATGGAAATCAAACAATGGAATAAATTGTACTTTGGTAATGTCAATAAGAATTTGTTACACTCTGAAAATACAGTTAATGAACTGGAAATCTCCTTTCAGCAAACACAAGATGAATTGATCTTAGATGAGCTGATTAAATCAAAATATATGCTTATGAGAGCTCAAAAAGAAAAAAATATCTATCTGAAGCAAAAGGCTAATTTAAATTGGTTTAAATTTGGGGATGCAAATACTAGTTACTTTCATCACTCCATTAGGGAAAGGAGAGCAAGATCTAGAATCAGTAAAATCAAGGATGGTAGTGGTAAGTGGATTTCAGAACCACAACTGATTAAAGAAGAAGGTGTGAGATTTTACAGGGAATTACTTAATGAAGAGGCCCCCCCAAAAATGGGAACTTATTTACATCACTTCCTCAAAGAAATTCCTAAAGTGATCACTGATCAACAAAATCACAATCTTCTGTCCCCCTTTAATATTCAGAAGCTCAAATTTGCAGTATTTGACCTAAATAAATCTAGTGCTCCAGGACCTGATGGTTATTCTGGTGCTTTTTACACTACATTATGGGACACTATTAAGGGAGACCTTCTTGATGCTGCCAATGACTTCCTAAACAGTGGTAATATTCCTAAGGCCATCTCTAGCACTTGGCTTACCTTAATCCCCAAAAAACCAATTCCAATCACCTTCTCAGACTTCAGACCCATAAGCCTATCAAATTTTTTGAACAAAGTTTTCTCTAAGATGATAATGGAAAGGATTAAACCTCTAATGACTTTACTCATATCCCCTGAATAGAGTGCATTTATAAAAGGCAGGGATATATCTGATAACGTTATCTTAATGCAAGAGATGTCCAGAATTCTCTCTAGAAAATCTAAGGTTTCTAATCTCATAGTAAAATTAGACATGCAAAAGGCTTTTGATAGAGTCTCATGGTCTTTCCTTAACTCAATCCTTCTTCAATTTGGTTTTCATGGTAAATTTGTGCATCGAATTATGCACAATATAGCTGCAGCTCACTTTTCAGTTTTAATTAATGGAATTACTTCAGGTTTCTTTGCCTCTACTAGAGGTATTAAACAGGGTCATCCACTTTCACCTTTCCTGTACAATATTTTGTCTAAAGCTTTCTCCCGAGGCTTAAAAAAATTGCTCAGTACAGGATATCTGCAATATTTTTGTTTGCCAAGGCCTTGTTCCCCTATTACTCACCTCATGTATGCTGATGATACGGCTGTTTTCCTGAATGCTAACCACAGAAATTTAAAAAGGTTTAAAAGCTTTTTGAAAGCATATGAGCAAACATCAGGTCAAAAGGTTAATTTTTCTAAATCTAATTTCTTTGTTGCTCCAAACACTTCTGTGGCAAGGGTTCAAACTGTGAGTAGGATTTTAGGTGTGGTGAAAGGCTCTTTTCCTTTTAAGTATCTAGGGGTTCCTATCTTTCCAGGTCGTAATTTATAGATTCATTACCATCTAATCTTGGAAAGAATGGAGAAATCCATTAACAATTGGAAGAACAGATGGCTAAGCAGTGCAGGTAAGATTATTCTGATTAACCATTGCTTTCTTTCAATTCCCACACACATGTTTGCAGTTTTAAGTCCTCCAAAGTTAGTCTTAAGGAAAATGGAAAAACTAGCTTCTGGCCTTTTCTGGGGGACATGTGAAAACACAGAAAAGAAAAAATGGAGATCATGGAAAAAAATGAGTCTACCTGTAGATGAAAATGGTATAGGCTTTAGAGACCTAAATGCTATTGTAGATTCCTTCTCCTGTAAACTATGGTGGAAACTGCAAATAAATAATACCCAATGGTCTGAATATCTGTGGTCACTACCTGCATCTTACAAAAAATCACACACATGGAAAAGGATCTGCAAGATTACTGCTAAGGCTAATAGTCTCACTAGAGTTATTCATGGCATAGGTGAATGTTCATTCTGGAATGCTAATTGGAAAGGTGATGGAGCTTTGTGTTATGAATGGCCCTGGGAGATGGATATCCCATTTCCAGATATCTCTCTAAGGTCATTCTTTTCTAACAAAGTTTCTTACCTTCCAAATCTGGAGCCTCACCTGGCTACCAATACTATTCTTTTCTTGCAGGAAGTCAAACTGGAAAACTCTCATGCTGACAGGCTTGTCTGGACTCCTGCATTGGATGGGAATTTCTCCATCAGATCTGCATACAAATTATTCAGATAGAAAAGAACAATCATCAGACACCTACACAAGGTATGGTTCCCTTTTATTCCTACAAATATGTCTGTTCTTATCTGGAGAGCTCTAAATGGAATTCTTCCATTTGATTATATCTTGTGTAAGCTTGGTTTCTCTTTAGCCTCTAAGTGTCCTCTATGCATGAACCATTCAGATTCTCTGGATCATTTTTTTAACTCCTGCCCTTCTTCAATTGCTATTTGGCTCAGAGTTAATAATTTAATACACTTTCAACAACCAGTTTTTGGAAGCTTCAGGGATAGAGTAGAATTCTTTCTCTCCTTCAGGGCTGATTCTAAGATAATGTCCAACTTATTTACAGCTGCCCTAATAGTTACAACTTGGTCTCTCTGGATTCACAGAAATAAAATCATCTTTGACAACATATCTTTCTCAGTTGATGCATGTTTTCAGAATGTCAAAGAACTGATATACCTGATATTCTCAGCTTATCATTTGAAAGGTAATATTGACAAGCATAAGGAATTGATACAAGCTAGAATAATGCCAAAAATCCTTCCAAAACAGAAAAAATTGATTACTGCGGTCAGTTGGGAAAAACCACTAAATGGTTTCAAAATAAATATAGATGCTACATGGAAAAGTGGTGGTCATTCCTCATCTGCAGCTATAGTGAGGAATTGGAAGGGGGATGTGATTAAAATGAGAGTTAACATTTTTCAATCAGCTTCACCTTTACATGCTGAACTAACTGCCATTCAGAATGGATATCAATTATGCTCAGATCTGAATCTTCATTATTGTGTGATTGAGTCTGATTGTCTAATAGCTGTTAAAGGAATTCAATACCCAATGTGTTGCCCGTGGAGAGTTTTCTCTATACGTAGCAAATTAAACTTAGGACACCTAGTGAATCCAATCCAACACACCCCCAGGGAAGCTAACACTGTTGCTGACTTCTTGGCAAAATATGCTATGGAAAATAATTTACAGGGAGATGTACATATTGATTTTGTTCCACCATTCCTTAGGGGTCTTTTATTACTTGACAAAAATGGTTATCCTAGGGTGCGGATTGTTTCCCCTTCGGTCTAAACATCTACTCTCTCTATTTCATCCAGTTTTATGTCTACAATTTTGCCATGATTTCATTCAACTTTAGTGCTTTCACTAGTAAATCATATATTTTCTTTTCTTGGCTAGAATGGAAACTGTTGTTTCTCCTTTTTATCCTTTGCAGGTGGTGTGCTTTTGTGCATTCTTCTTCACAGCTCACATCCGCAGCTGATCCTCAGCTGATGTCAATGCTGGTTGCAAGCAACACCAAATTTCCAGAGATGATGCTCGAGTGAGGATTGCATGGTCGCCAAGGATGATTCTCCACTAACTGCAACAATCCTCGGATACTCAGGTGGTAATTTTTCTTTCTCTTCGGCTGCAAATCATTGACAAATAAGTGTTCCAATTTTTCGATTCACTGCCCTGTTCGTGGTCTATCAGCCGGATAGAAGAAAAGTTACACCTTGTTTAGCCCACTATATTTCTTTAGTTTAGAATAGGTGGAATCTCTGCTTTTGAAAGCAAGTGATTCATATATTCAAGTTTTTTTGGCTTCAGATCATCAAATGGATGATCTTTTGTAAAGATTTTCTCAAGTGGCGCCTTTCGGGCTTATTTATAATTGGTTTGGGGGAGCCTAATGTATTCCCTCCCATCTCCGGATGGTTTTAATTTAAAAAAAAGAATTTAGTAATGGGTATTGTTATGCCATTAACCATATTTAGGTCATTGTCATTATTAATCTGGCCTAAATTAGCATAAAAGTTCAAAACCTCATCATAATGGACCAGTTTATCTAATTTAAATGATTTATTAAAATTCGAAAGGATCGTTTGTTTAGGAAATTCAAGGGCTTGAATTTCCTAAGAAAATGACCTAAGCCTAAGGGCTCTATATTCTAGCTATGAACAACCTTTGGATTCGTACATTTTTTACGACGAAAATCCACGTACCTTTGTTCAGCACTTGCATTAAAGAATTAGTCAGAATTTTCTGAATCTTGAAACGGATGTTGACTACAAGATGAGGTGTTACCTCCTTCTCCACTTTACCAGGGCGATACCAATGCATTTTTTGTTTTGGATTGGAAATTTGTCGAATTGGGAAAAAAGGTACACTTGGGCGATTTTGGATTGGGGATTAGGGTAACACAAAATTAATGCCCGATTTGGGAATTTTTTTATATATACTGGGATATCGAAACCTAGTCTATTCTTATTTTCAAAACTTGTAACAAGTTCCGAACTCATATAAAGGTCCAAAATTGATTATTATTTTGGAAATGACATTCAGACCATGTCAAATGCAAAGCATCAAAGGCAGTTTTAATACCCATTTTCTCCTCCAAAAATCCTTCACTTCCATTTTCCACTCATTCCATCACAAATTCCTCCAAAATTCATAATTCAATATCCAAACCACCCAATACCCTAGGCATCTTCATCTAGCTAACCTGTTCTCTAAAGGATCACCATCAAAGAGGTTGTTGTGTGGTTACAGTTACTCCTTGAAAAATGTGGTTATCATAGATCATTTCAACTTCTAATCCCTTTATCTTGAAGAAAAGGTAAACATTAAAGTGTTGGTATTGTTGTATAAAAGGGTGTTTTAGCTCCACTTTTCCTTTGAGTGTTATTCTTATATTATAGGTAGATGGAGTGTGTTATTATGAGCCTGGTATGTAAATTTATGTATGGAATATCATCTTTTGTATTGTAGATGTTTGGAAATGGATTTAATGTGTGTTTTTAAGTAGATTAATGTCATGGAAAAGAACTCGTGTAGAACCGTCACGTTCCCACGGTGGAAATTCCAATACATTAGGCAATGAAAATGATAAGGAAGAGAGGTAAGAGAAGGTTGGGATTGCTATGACACATTGTAGGACTTTAGAACAAAGAATGGCTAGGAAGGAGTTAACTTTGTTGATTTTCAACAAAGGGGGAAAATATTTGTCGAGGGAACATGCTAAGTGGTCAAGTTAGGTAAGGAAGTTTAGTAAATCGAGGGTAGACATTCGATAGAATAATTGGCATGAGGTTCCTGAAGAATACAAAGAATTCTTATGGACCGAGTGAAGATATCGATAATAAAACGTTTATTGAACATTCTACAAAAAATTTTGTTTCATCAAACATTAAACTTGATTTAATGAAATGTATATCATGGTGACCCTTGTTAATTTTAATAGAGGCTGTTCAAGATTGATGCTCCGGATTTGGAGGACTTGTAGAAGAAAGTAATGGCCGTGATATCGATGATTTAGAGAGATCAAATACACCTTGTCTCGAGATTACTTATCTCAATTAGAAAGGGGGATCATCCATGGTTTACTCATACACATATTCAACCAGAAAGTTGGGAGATCCACAAGAAAAGAGCTTTAGAGAATGAGGAAAATGTTAGTTCTTTATTTAAATTTTTATATTCCATTAATATTGCCATTTATTAGTATTGACAATGCTATGACATCCTAATGTAGGGTTTGAGGATCGAAAAACAACACATTGCATTGAAAAATATAATTTTACACCGGAAGAGCCGTGAGGGTTATAAATTGGCGGCCTTCAAATTAGTGCAAGAAAGATTTGAAAGGGATGTCTAAATTGCAATCGAAGAGGGAATACGGAGGACGAGACGAGGTCAGCGGTGACACCAATCGATGTGGATGAAATTGAGAGGTGTGATCTCTTCCTAAATAGCTGACAAAACAATTAGGATGGATACGATAAAGCTCCTGTAATTGAAGTTGTAGATGAGTGGTAAGTTCGTATTTATTATTCCTGATTTTATTCTTAAATTTATCATATTAAATTTGTTTTTTGAACTACTGAATGTGTGTAGTATAAGTTAAATAATGATCCATTGGAAGGTCGATTCATTCCCTTGGGTAAGCACAACATTCTTGGTGAGGCTACAAGAAAACCCGACTATCCACGACGAGCTAGATGAGTGGGAGCATTTATGTCCAAAAGAGAGGCATTTGGAATTGTTTAGTTCTATGATCGGGCAAAACCATCAAGAATCCACATATTGCAAAAGGAAGCCCCCATTATAGACAATCGGATATAGCAACAAGATATATTAATTTGTAAGTTAATCGAGCACACCAGTCTCCTACTACCCAAGAATTTTGATGATTTGACACTCGGTTGGACTCCACCATCTAGAGAATCTCGCCACTCACCGGGAGAAGTTAATATGATCCAACTTCTTATTCTTAATATGCCAACAAATGAAGACAATAATCTTGACAAAGTCATCATGTCCACCAACAAATGGTACGATCAATTAACTTTTTTCTACGATAAGTATTTGGGTTAACATTTAATTTACATAAGTATACAATACCATTCTAGACATTGCATTTTTGTGAACTATACATTGATCAAGGTGAGAAGGGTATACCCCTTCATGTTGCCGACAAAATTTTACACGAATCGATGTGATATCATCACTCTGTTCCGGTTGGTGATGGTATTTGTCAAGTTTTTTTGGGGAATCCAAAGGTGCTCAATGTCCTATTTCATATTCCAGGTGGCCATTACAAGTGAGTGGGACTTGTGTGAGGAATGTTTATTCTATGGCCTTGTCACCCGATTTATGCGGACCATCTAAACTATTGTCATATTAAGGAAACCCTCACTACGACACCTAAGACAATCATAGAAGTGGCGAAGAAGATTAAACCTCCTGTCACAAGGGCACAATTTATTAAGGAGTTAACTTCATTTTGTAAGGGTCTTGGATAATTTCATTGCTAAACACCAAGGGAACTCAATGTACTTATTCTCAGGAAATGAATGTGTATTCAGTCAAAAGCGAGAAATCATTTCCCCATGGATTGAATTTGAAGACCTATGGAGGTGTGACCTAGTGAACCAAACACTAATGTCCCTCTACCTTATTATGATTAATATAGTTTTTGCATTCGAATAAATTATTTATTATTCCTAACATTTATTTACTTAATGTTACCCCTTTCGTTCGGAATGTACATGTATTATTTTGCTAACCAAAATGAGAAGGGTTAGATAGGGTATTTGTGCCCGCTGATGACTCAAGAAATTGTTTGGGATGTACAAGAGAGGGTTGACTACATCCACAAAATTCTAGGACAAACGGACAAAAAATTATTCGTTTCGCCATATATTGAGAGGCGATGGTTACACAATCATTTGATTTAAGCGAATCCATAAATGCATTATTTTTATATATGTTATAGGGACCAATGGATATTAATATTCATTGTCCCCAAGTAGAAACGCATATACTTGATGGATCGTCTGGATTTCCAACCATCAGAGGTGTTTGTTAAACTTTTGGGTACTTCTGCCAGTGATCCGGGCGATACCAGTACTACGGGCTTGGACCTAATAGAAATCAAGGTGTAATTTTCTTTTGATTTTGGCTCATACTATTTTGTCATCAATTATTATAATTCTTTTTAACTATTTCAATTAGTATGATTATTTAGTCATCAATATTTATTAGTACTATTTAGTCATCAATTATTTATTTGTACAAAAAAAGTGAAGACATGGGAGTGCGCCTAGTATGTAATGTTATATGCGGCAGAATGTGTCCAATATGTGCGTGAGATTACCATGAAATCGACAAGTGAGTATTGAGTTGATTCTTGTATACATTTTTGTAAGGTAATATGTCATTTCATTACTCATATTATTAATATATTTGAGTTCACAGATTTTTCAAAAGGTTCTCTGGCCGTATTCTCAAGATGATATCAACATCGTAAGAAATTGCTTGGTTAGGTGGGTAGCGCACGCTTGTTCCTCTTTAATTGGGATTCCAATGTGGTAGTATGAGAAATTTGTATATATGGTTATTTGTGTGCAATAGAATTTCCGTGATTTCTATTCCTATCTATAAATTGTTGTTTTGCTAGCATAGACTATAGATTTTTGATATCTAGTGTCATCGTGCCTTGTATTTTGTACAATCTGGTCAGTTATACAAGACTTTTTACCAGCTGGTTTATGATGAAATAGGCATTATTTACCACAACATCCAAGTAGAGTACCGATTTTGGAACTCAGATATGACAGTCTTTCATTATTTCCCATAATCTCGAAGTAATGTTACGAATTTGGTCATAGATAATGTTATGCTGTTTGATCACTCCATACTCATCAAGTGTTTGTAGGGGCGATACTGGTGCGATTGTGTGTTCGATTGTGCGATACTACGTCCCTCTCTTTGTCTTAACCCTACTTCTTCTTTCCCTTTCTGATCTAACCTTATACCCTTGGTCTTAGCCGGAATCCTTTTACCGATAACGGCTAATTTAGCCTTTAGCGGTTCCCGCGATGTCAGGTTCATCTATTCCGGCCGTTTTGGACATCAACCAGGGTACACAAACTACTCCTCCTCCTATCACCTTCGCTGCGATCCTAAAAAACAAAGCCCGACCACTAGCCAAACTCTTACTGAGTAATCCTGAGCTTATTCCCAAATCACAGCACCTCGGTGATGCAGCTTGTCTATATTCTGATGAGCAAATTACAAAATTATCGTCTCATTATGCAAATGCCCTAGTCGGCAAGTTCACCAAGGGTAGATGCTCAATGGAGCAACTGGAATAATTTTACAAAACGGTGGGCTTCACAGGTAAGTACCAACTTGGTTCCCTTGATTGCAAACACGTGCTCATTAGGTTTGAATTGTTAAATGATTATCAACGAGCATGGATGAAAGGAATTTGGAATTTCAATGGGATACTTCTAAAAATGTTAAAATGGACTCCTGATTTTTCAATTCATAAAGAATCACCAATAGTTCCAGTTTGGTGTACAATTAGAGAAGTCCCATTGTATTATTATAACTCAGCTGCAATTGAAGCCATTGGCAATAGCATTGGTAGTTTTATTAAACTGATCTTGCTACTGATATGCTTACAAGACCTTCTGCCATTAAATTATGCATAGAAATTGATCTTCAAAAACCAATTTGTAATCATATCAGGCTTGGTTCTGTGACTAATAATAGAAAATACCAAGTTGAATATGAGGATATCCCCCTTTACTGTGATCACTGTGCCAAATTAGGGCATTCCAAAACTCAATGCAGAGCTATGCCACTAAATGCTAATGTCAAAACGTTTGAACACATTATAAGTCAAGCCCAGCCTCAGTGTCAGGCAACTGGGAAAAAACTTGATGTCCCTCCATTGATCTCCTCTGATGATCAGATTGACTTAGCAGTTTCTGTGACCTCAAAGGAATTCAATCCTGAACCAATACCTACATCTCCTCTTAATCTGGAAACTAACACTAACCTAGAGACTACTGTAATACCTGCAATTGATAGGAACAATCCATCAGTTAGTCTCTCTAGTCCTACTACTCAGGTTTCATTAAAAAAACTCTATCTCTGAACTGCTTGAAGGAACTGCATTAAATAGTTTTACTCCAGTAGCCTATGCCTCTGATGATATTCAGGTAGGGACCTCTTTCTCCAGTCTGAATAGAAATAATGAGGTCACCCCTTCTATTCTAGACACAATGGGGAATAGGTTCTCTATTTTGCAGGTGGACTTAGATGACACTGCCCAACAACAGGATGATACTTTAAATCCTCATACTAGTTTGAGCTCAACACCAATACTGGGGCAGAATCCTCTGTCAGGTAAGGCAAAAGGTAAAAAGTCAAATTACTTCAGTCAAATCAATAAAATGATGCTTAGATCATCAACTAAAAGTCATAAGTCTAGTGAACAATGATAGGATCTCTATCTTTAAATTTCTTGGTTTAGAATATCAGAGGTATGGAAACATCAATGCTAAGATTAATAAACCTAATCAGGATTAAAAAGATCCAATTCCTATGCATTATTGAACCAATGCATGATAATTCTAAATTTCAATCCTATATGGATATACTTAAATTTGCTAATGGCCTGACCCTGCACAATGGAAATATATGGCTAATGTGGTCTAACTATTTTTCAGTAACTCTTCTCTCATCTCATGAACAGTATCTTCATGTGCATATATCTCATGGAACTATTGCTTTACATATGGATGTTGTTTTCATTTATGCCCTTAGAAATAGGGAAGGTAGAAAAACATTATGGAAAGATTTAGCAACTATAAATCAGGGTGACACTATTTTTATAGGAGATTTTAATACCATTACCTCCCTTTCGGAATATAGAGGCCCTAGCTCTCCCTCTTTTGGAAGTATTAGAGATTTTAATACTTGGATAAGTACCTCCGGAATTCAGGAAATTAACACTGTTGGGAATTTATTTACTTGGTGTAACTCTAGACTTAGGAACCCTACCTCAAAAAGGCTTGATAGAGGTCTTAGTACCATCTCTTGGAACTACAGGTTTCCCTCTTCTTCCATTCAGATTTTGAATAGACAGACTTCGGACCACTCCCCCCTGCTTTTAAATATTTCTAACTTATCTAATCTTGACCCAAGGCCATTTAGATTCCTTAATGTTTGGTTTAATCATCCTGATTTCACCACCCTAATTCAGAAAAGCTGGGATAAACAAATGGTAGAAACTGGCTTGCTTGGTTTCTTCCTCAAACTGATTAGGCTCAAAAAGGAGATAAAAATTTGGAATAAGGAATGTTTTGGTAACATTGACATTAATGTAATCAATGCTGAAGAATCTCTAAGAGTTCAGGAATCGGTTTATGATCTAAATCCTTCTGACTCTGAACTCATTAAATTAAATCAGAAAAAAGCTTTATTACTAAGAGCTCAGAAAGAGAAAGAAAAATTTTGGAAACAAAAGGCAAGATTAAAATGGCATAAACTGGGAGACAATAATACACAATTTTTCCATAAAGTAGTACAAGAGAAAAATTGTAGATTGCAGATCTCAAAAATTAAAAATAAAGATGGTCAGTGGCTAAATTCTCAAGTAGACATCCAGAAACATATCATATTACTCAGATCTGTTATGTGAACCTACCCAGGGATCTAATCATACCTACTATTTGCATTTTCTGAGTCAAATCCCCACAGTTATTACTGCTCAAGATAACATAGATTTAGCTAAACCAGCCTCCGAATTTGAGGTTGAGGAAGTAATAAAAGGGTTAAGCAAAAATAGTAGTCCAGGCCCTGATGGATTTACTAGTAAGTTCTATCCTAAATGTTGGTCCATTATAAAACATGATCTAGTGAAGGCAGTAAATAATTTTATTGGGGGCTCTCCCTTACCTAAAGGAATATCTAGCACATGGATCACTTTAATACCAAAGAAAAAAACCCCATGCTCATTTGATGATTTTAGGCCTATTAGTCTTTCTAATACTCTTAATAAAATCTGCTCTAAAGTATTAATGGAAAGACTAAGACCTTACATGGATAACTTGATCTCCCAAAATCAATCGGCTTTTATGAAAAATAGAGATATTTCTAATAATATTCTCTATCTTCAGGAAATTGTGAGATTTTTGGATAAAAAGGTTAGAATTCCAAACTGTCTTCTTAAACTAGACTTACAAAAGGCATTTGATCGAGTTAATTGGGACTTCTTAGAATGTGTGCTTAGGAAGTTTGGTTTTGATGGTCTTTTTTTAAGTGGTGTAATGTCTAACCTCTCACAAGCCTATTTTTCTGTCCTCATTAATGGAAATCCAGTGGGTTTTTTCAAAGCCACTAGAGGAATTAAACAAGGTGATCCCCTCTCTCCTTTTCTTTTTAACATTTTTTCAGAAGCTTTTTCTAGAATTTTATCATTCATCTTCCATACTGGCAAACTCTCATACTATCAGATGCCATCTTCAATTTCACCAATTTCTCATCTTATGTATGCTGATGATACTATCATATTAATGCAAGCCTCGAAATCTATTTTAACTAAAATCAAGGCTTTCTTGGACATTTTTTAACTCACTTCGGGCCAAAAGTTTAACTTCCATAAATCTGACTTCTACATTAGCAAAAGGGCTTCCAATATAAAATTAAATCAGATGAGGTTGATTCTGAAGATGAAACAGGGATCTTTTCAATACCTAGGTTGCCCTATTTTTAAGGGTCGAACTTTGAATAGATATTATCAACCTCTGATGGAAAAGCTAGATGTGAAGTTGAAAAACTGGAAAAATAAGTGGTTAAGCACAGGGGGCAAATTAGTTTTGATTAAAAGCTGCTTATACTCTCTGCCACGGCATTTATGGGCTGTGACTAATCCCCCAAAATATATTATCAAACTATTTGAGAAAAAGCTGGCCAGATTTTTTTGGGGTGAAACTGATGGGAAAAGGAATAAGATATGAAAAAAATGGTCGGACTTAGCCAAACCAATAACTCATAATGGTCTAGGGTTTAGATCCATCAAAGGTATAGTTGATGCATTTTCCCTCAAACTGTGGTGGAAAAGCCAGTTAGGTATAGCCCTATGGTCCAAATTACTTTGGTCTTTGCCAGACTCTTATAAGAAATCAGTCACATGGAAACGAATTTGTTCTGTGAATTCCATAGCTGAAGAAAATTCTATGATTATTCATGGTAAAGGGGCTTGCAATGCTTGGACTGCAAATTGGTGCCCAAACGGCCCCCTGATTAATAAAATCCCGAGTGATATCCATGAAACATTACAGTTGTACTCTGTATCTGATTTCATTACGAATAAATCTTTTATTCTAGCTCAGATATCACCCTACCTGGAAAATGATACTTTGCTTTTTTTGCAGGATGCAGTGGTGGTGGAAGATAGAGATGATAGAATCATATGGAAACCGGACATCTCAGGTGCATTTTCTTTCAAAAGTGCATATCATACCATCACAGACTCTACAGGTAATTTTCTGGTTTCTAAAAAGGTGTGGAATGTATTGCTGCAAAAAAAGATATCGATTTTTACTTGGAAATTGCTTCATTCATTTCTCCCTTTCGATGATGTACTGATAACCTGTGGTTATATTTTGGCTTCTAAATGCCCTGTTTGCTGTCACGCTGATTCAATAGATCACTTTTTCATATCGTGTACACTAGCAAAAGTGATATGGAGTAAAATGGCTTCTCTGATTGACTTCCACCTTTCTGATTATCAATCCATCTCTCAGAGATTCTTTTCCTTTTGGCACTCTTCGGACTTACCAAAAAGCTATCAACTGATTTGTACAGTACTTCCTCCTTTCATTTGTTGAAGTCTTTGGAAGGATCGAAATAGGCATATATATGACCAGGTTCCCTACTCTGCTGATTTCATTTGTAGGGAGATATTTGAACTCATCAAATTATCATTATACTGCTGCCCTGCTAACATGAGTTCTACTACTGCATTTCCACAACCACTTAGGCATCTATTACCCCTTCTTAGGCCACCCCCTAAGCCAATCTTTAGGTCTGTCTGGTGGGAAAAACCTGGCATTAATTCTATCAAAATTAACACGGATGCATCATGGTTCTCACATACGGCTGCTGCTGGGATAATAGTTAGGGATAGCTCTAGCATGCCTCTTCTCATTAACTCAATCACTATCGAGGCTGTATCTCCTCTTCATGCCGAACTGTTAGCCATACTTGTTGCTTGTCAATCTCTTCAACATAGAGACATTCCTTTAATCATTGAATCAAACTCTCTCTCAGCCATTAACATGATTGAAAATCCATACTCTGCAAATTGGAACTTCTTCAATTTGGCCTATAGAATTAGGGGTCTACTATGTGGAGCAGTGCTTAAACATGTTTACAGAGAATGTAATGTTGTAGCTAACGCTATTGCAAAATATCATACTTCACAAAATCAAGCACTACATTTGTATAATTTTCCTGTTCATATCAAAGGTCTCATTGACTTAGATAGGGAGCAATTTCCTCATGTTCGAATTCAGAAATATGCACATACTAGGAGTTGATACTGCTGATTGGGATTTTATTTACTTGCAGGTATGTTTCAAATCAGGAGGATTTTTTGGAACTACTGATATCTTGGCTTTCTGGCCCAACTTGGTGATCTTGGTGAACTTGGAAGAAAGACTACATACTACTGAATTCAGATTAATCTGCAACATATGACGAGGAAATGGAGATCAGGCTCATCCCACGGCTCCTTTCGCAGCTCATCTCCACATTAAAGGACTCCATCAGATGCTGCTAATACTTCTCTTGTGCAACTCATGTCCTCCAATCTTTATTTTGGTATTGGAACTTTTCAAGCCTACCTACGGACCTACTGTCTTTGAGGTTGCCTGGCTAAGGGAAAGAATTAACACGAGGGGTGGAGATTCTCTCCTTTGGATCGCAATTTCAGTTCAGATTAAGTGTATAGCGGTTCATATATCCTTTTAATATAGATAGGTTTAGGACTTTTGGAGGCAACTATGTTGCTTCAATGCTTAGAAAACTTCCAACACTAGAAGTAACTTTTGTTGTTTTTTGGTTACAAGGCCTGGGGAAGTTTAATACATCCCCCACCCACAGGTGTTTTCATTAAAAAAAATGTTACGAATTTGGAACATTGTACTTGTCCTCTCTTCTGGGCCTAGAAGTAAATGTTAAAAAACAAAGTTTGAGCATAAAAATACAATGCACATCCAAATTTCAAGAACGAATGAAGAACCTTATTAAATATAATAACAATGTTGCGAATGCGTAACTACAAGGTTCAAAACTCGTAACTTGTTAAAGCTTCCGGGGCTCTGTCTTTGTGTTACGAGTTTGGAACTCATCAAATGCGGTTCCACCCCCACTATAAAAATAGGTTCATAGCTGCCTTTAATTATGAATGTTTAAGGCGGTTCCGAGAACAGTCTTTGATCAAAGATGATCAAAGGTGGGGCTAGAGAATTCACTCACAAAGTGACTTCTCTAGTGTGATGGAACCGCCTTTAATAGGCATGTTATCCACTAGTGTTAGCATCATTGGATTATAGTTTGAAATTACTATTAAATTGACTAAGGAAACTGGGAGGTCGTCGTCGTACCTCTCAAAGTTAAATTTATAAGCCCTTCATGCTTACTAAATACAATTAAGTAGATAGTGGCAAATCGAGGTCGTCCACGAAGAAGAGGAATTTTCTTAAGCATTTAAACATATAAGGTTCATATTAGGCTAGAAGTGTGTGTGTGTGTATATATATATAAGCAATTAAATGAGGGGTTTTAGTAGGTTGGTTTTCCGAAGTTATGAAATTAAAAAAGATAACTAGCAAAGTCAAGTAACTATGCTAATCACCAAACAAGCTAAGAAAAGGAGTTTAAAACTAAAAACACAAAGCCTTGGGGGCAATTGATATTCACTTACAAACCTAATGTATCATTGAAATCATTCACTCATTCTATCACATTTGTTAACTATGGGGAATGCTAAAACTTCTCATTCGAAGATCAACATTCATTCCTTCTTAATAGTAATTTGCAAAGACAAACAACGACCATTTGCAAACCTCATTTATAATCATTTTAGGCAAACCAGTCCATAAAGCTATTTCATCAATGGCATTATACATGAAGAACCATAGATTTGATAATCACAAGCCTTCTACCAAAGACATAGCCTTTTAACCAAACATAACATTCATTAGGTTAAACCTAGAACAAACCACATTCAAGATTCAACCTTTCATTGCATCTATAGGATAAATATGAGAACAATCCACATTAACATACTTATCTATCAGGAATCACAACACATTATGCACGAGAAGTTCTAAGTCCATGTTCTTGGATTTTCATATCATATAGCTAAGGAATTTGTCACTTTCCTAACACCCTAACACTTTAATCAAACAAACATTTCCTATTCTCAAACATCTCATGGAATAAATGAAGTAAAACATAGCATTAAGAACACATGAATGCTAAATAACAAAAGCTTCAAGAACGAGTGAACCAATCTATTCATTGCTTTAACTACTTGTTGTGAAAATAAATCTTCTATCCTTCTTAGATAGTAGTTTGCAAGAGTGAATTCGACATCTTTTGTCAAAGCTCAACAATGACTCCCTTAGTCGAAACACGACTAAACGCATCTCATTGATGGCATTGAGCACGGAGGATCAACAAGCTTGGCAACACTTATAAACACTACACCGTGTCTAAGAATTTAACCAATTCATGCATTTACACAATATTAGTCAAGAACGATCGACATTCATAGACTTATCTCATTTGCTACCTAAAACATTATGACAACGAGTTCAACATCATCACATTCATCTAGCAATTATCATCACATCAACATCATTTAGAAGCTCTAACTCATGCTCTTGGATTCCACATTTAAAGAGGGGAATATTAGCTACTTTCGCCCAACCCTAACAAGCAATCATACAAGCAGTTCATATACTCAAACTTCCAACATCATTAATTCCATTAATAATCCACATTTAAAGCTCAATAAATGCACAATAGAGAAATCAATAGATAGATAGAAATAATTCTCAAGACATTAACAAGAAGGTTTCAATCAATTGCTCCCAAGTAAAAAAACTAAGCTAGATAATCAAAACCCATCACATAGAACAGATATCTACAAAGGAGGAAGAATAAATGGAATAAAATGGTGAAAAACTAGGGTTTTGGAGCCCCCGAGTCGGGCTTAGGTAAATGGGGAAGAAGGGGGATATTTATAGCCCAAGTTGGTCAAAAGGATGGTCAAAATGTAGCACGCGTTGCCCAGGCGGAAATGGTATCGGCGGGGTGGAAATGGCCTCGCCTAGGCAGAAATGGCCTCGCCCGGGCAGCGGAGGTTTCAGCCCAAAAATTCAGAAATGGCCTCGCCCGGGCTTCTTGTTTTGCTTCCCACAGGTGAACCATTGATCCGTTTTGGGAGTTCTTGTAGTCAATTTTATAGTACTCAACAAGAAAAATCCAATAACGCCACTCTTGTATGCCGATTCTTCTCGGATAGTTTTAAGAACTTTGTTCAAACATCCGGGTGATAATTCATCCGCTGCTTTGCCTTCCTTCTTTGACCCTCCTATCTTCTACCACGTTTTGACATGTGTCCTTCACTAAACCACTCCAAAGGGCTCACGAGACATCTACAAATGAAGCTCGCAAAATAGAATCTAGATGCTCGTAAGGACGAAAAATCCATTAACTAAACATAGGTTACAAAATGAAGGATTTAGATATAAAAACCAAAAATGGCCATCTAAATCCCTTATCATGTAAACCTACCTAAATCTAGAAATATTATAACAAAAATATGAAAAAAGAGATGTTAAATTCTGTGGAAAATACATGCATTTAACATCTCATCATGAACTCCCAAAATTGATTAATTGTTCATCCATAGAGATGAAACAAGTTGAGGCCAAAGTTTGAAGAAAACCGTCCATGCAAATACGCACGGTTCATTTCTTAGGAACAAAGAACCATGTGGTTCCTCTCTTTTGAGCACCACGTACTACGTAAATTCACAGGGTTTGCTCCCCAGAAGAAAAGTACCGTGCATTTCGTTGGGCATAGACCGTGCCTCAAAATTGTGCATTTCAATGGCATGAACCGTGCCACTAAATACGGACCGTGCTCTGAACTAATGAAACATGTGTTTCTTTGGCTTTTGCCCCCTTCTCTCCCTTCCACCTACAAATATTCTCATTTCTTCTTTTCACTTTGAGCTCGACTTGGGCCTCCAAAACCCTAGATTTTTTTCATCTTTTCTTTTTTCTCGCAACTATTTCCATTGATACTTGTAGCTTTCTTATGGGTTGTAATTATTTAGCTTGTATCCATTCTTTGTATCTTAGATTTATGTGAGAAGGCGGTTTTGAAGTACTTTCCATAGATTTGTCTCCTCTCCCTTCATTTATTTCATCTGATTCATGTTTTTCCAACCCAAAATTGTTATGGGTTTTGTTATATTAGAGTGGTTTAATTACTTGGGAGCATTTTCAAACATGTATGAGTAATGATTTGTGAGATTCTTACATTCATCTATCTTATACCTTTATTATCATTGATACTTGAATTTAATGCTTATGATTTGTACAACTAACTGAAATTATTGCATGATTTAGTGCTACAGGATCGGGGATGACCTGGAAGTACTTTGTCTTTTTATCGGGTTCAGACAAAGGTCAATGTAAAGGTTGTGTAGGGAGTGACGATTGGGCATAATTGTTTGGTCTCTTATTAAACTGGACCAGGAGGATTTAAATGGATTAGGCTATGAAATATATGTGAGTTACTTGCGATTGGGTCAATAATTTAAATCATGCTAGGGGTGTAGTCTAATTCCGAAGGTCATATCTCATTGTTTGTGGTAAACTTCTACAGGGTAGTCAATGACCCTAAATTACGAAGTTATGACCTTATATGTAAAATGCAAATTTTTGATATATTAATTGTATAAAGCAATACAAAACTAGTTTATTTTAGTAAAACTAAGAATGATATGTTATAATTTCGGTAAAATAAAGTATATAAATGTTATCGAGCCGGTCACAAGTCTATTGAGTCAAGTATACACTTGCTCTTCTTAAGTTTAAATGAGTTGATCTCGATTTGCTTCTGGACTACTAAACTAGTTGAGCATCCTTGCCCATAATAAAAGTAAAGAAACTCATTTCTAAGAATAGAAAACCCATCAGCATCAAAATAAGTTTTAGAAGAACTCGATGCTCTATCAGTATACTTTGTACTGTCAAGAGTCAAAATAATAACCTCTTTCTCAATTCCCACTCATTTGAAATCAAACAGGCTAATAAAAGAAAATAGTGAAGTGAAGGAACGTGATGAAAACCTAAGAATTTTCTCTATAATTTCCATTAAGAATCTATAGAGTGACATGTGAGTGACCTACATTTTTTTGACGTGGTGGAAGTCCATATCCAAAGTTAAATTCACATAATGTAAAGCATGAACATCCCTCCTTGCTTCGTGCTTAACCTATTGAAAAAGTAGTAAACTAGGTCTCCTTCCTTGAAATGATGGTATGGATATCTTGCTAGTAACCTCTTGAAATGCTCCCAATAGTCATAGAGTGACTCAGTAGCTCCCTGGGTGAAAATAGATAGCTGCATCTTCAGTCCGGCGGATTGGGATGCTGGAAAGTACTTCTCCAAACATCTTCTCTTCATATCCATCCAGGAGCTTATAAAATCAGGGGACAAATAGTAAAACCAATCCTTAGCCCTATCTTGAAGAGAGAATGGAAAAGCTCTCAGATTATAATCATTCTCCTAAACACTTGGAGGCTTCATATTTGTGCAAACATGGTGGAACTCCGACACATGCTTGTTGGTATCTTCCCCTGCCATCCCGTGGAATGTGGGTAGACAATGTATCATACTGCTTTTCAATTCGTAACTCAAATTGGGCAGCAATGGTAGGAAAGTTACGGTTGGCACTCCAAATTCGAAGCCATGAGCTCCCTCAATGTCCTATTATCTTCCCCCATCTCTCACAAGTTTTCTACCACTAAAACCGGTCTAGGTTTAACCCCTAATTTAGCTCTCCACTTCCTTCGTTTCTAACTACCGGTGTCATTAGTCGGGCAATGCAGAACTCCTAAGTTTATGGTACACGTATGTACCATATACTAGGGGTTAATAGTACCCTACCTGAGGTAACACTAGCAAACAGATTAAAGACAACAAGATTACTAACAGATAGATTCAATCAACAAAAATAAACAACACAAAAAAAAGCGATACTAAGTACTCAACTAACGTGTTATGCTAACTGATAATTAAACTGATTGACAAATTGCGTTATACTTCTTAACCCTCATTAGTCAGACTTAGAAACTAAAAAGACATACTTCTTGACCAAGAAAACCAGAAATCATCAGCTTATCCTCAAGATATTGAAATGATGTCGTACATGCAGCCGAATCAACATAGTTAAGCAAATGATATAATTTACAATTACTAGACCTCTGTTTATCCTTTTAAACTATATAATTATATTTAATGCATGAAGTTTTTTATGATGTTTTGGATTGAATTTACTCTCGCAAATAAATCAAAATTGACTTATACTCATAGAAATATAATCAACACGTGCCAAGCAAAGCCCTGCTCGCAATCGACTCGCCTGATAAGCATCCTTAGCCGGGAGCCATATGTGCTAAATTTTTTTGTAAAATTCAGTTTCAATGTAATTGGAGGAGTCTTACAAGATTACGGAGAGGGTTAAATACTTTAAAGGACACTAAGTTACATCGAAGAAATTTACAAGTTATGCTAAAAGAAAAATTATTTTGATACCCAGAAGAAGATGCAAAAGGATGTGGCAACTCAAAGGAATTCCACATATACTATGTTTGAGATGGCATTCATACATAAGAGCGTGTATAATGGTGAAACCTTCTTACAATCATTTTTTGTGGTTTCAATTTAATAAATATTCAATCTCTCTCCTTCACCTCACCAACAAAAACCACAAAGATACCATTCAACACCCGCGGGTGTACCCCAGTGGTTGGGAGTTGGGTTCCTCCTCATGTAGATCTCTGGTTCGAAGCTCGGCAGCCACCGTGTGGGAATGTCCTGAGTTAACTTGGCCTTCGGGTCAAGGGCTGCTTGGGCTTCCTGGTGGGCACCGAGTAGGGGCTGGCCAATGGTCCTGGTGCTGGGCTACCGTGACTTACTTCTCACATGATGGTTGTGGTGTCGGCTGGTGTGGGCTGCTGAGGGCGAGCAGTGATCGCCACAAAGATACCATTCAATTTTCCTCTACACAATGGTTGGAACCTTTTTGTAACCATTTCATGGACCCCACTTGATTTTCTCCATCCTACTCTTTTTTTAAATAATGAGCACCCTAAGATGGGGGATTTATATTAGGTTCCCCAGGCCTTTTGAACAACCGCAAAAGCAATTTTTACATCCAGAGTTTGATTCGTGTCCATTGAGACAGCATCGTTGCCTCCAAAAGTCCTAAGAACTAACTATAATTATGGATGACTATACAACGAAGATCCTAACTGTTTTGTAGTTGCGATCCAAAGGGGAGAATCTCCACCCCTCGTGTTAATTCTCTCCTTTGGCCAGGCAACCACAAGGAATTCCAAAAGAGAACTTGAATCTTTCGGAGATCAGAGAAAAAGAGAACTTAGAGCTGAATAGTACTAGCAGCATCTAGGCTGTGGTGTAAAAGTCACAAAATGTGATGAAGTTCTTGTACAGGTTTGCTGCGAGGCTGTGAGCATCCACTTCGATGTAAACTGGTTCCGCAGGAGTACAGTTCATGTGGTGTACAGATCTGCATAAAAATGTAATAACAATCAGCAGTATCATGTCCTTTGAAAGCCCTATTTTATACTTCTAATATGAGGAACCTGCTGCATATCCAAGGAAATGAGTCCCCTAATCTGTGGTGGCAAATTATTCAGGTTAAGAGGCTGGTTATGAGAAGAATGATGTTTCGCAATTGCATTCGCCATAGAGTTACACTCTCTGTATATATGTCTTAGATCAGCTCCCTGTAGTAACTTATTGATCTTGTAAGCCAAATTGAAATAGTTCCAGTTTGCTGAGTATGGATTTAGAATCATTTTAATGGCAGAGAATGAGTCCGATTCAATTGTTAAGGGGTTGTGTCTGTGTGGAAAAGCATGGCAAGCAACCAGAATGGCTTGAAGCTCAGCATGGAGAGGGGACTCTGCCTCAATAGAGACGGACTTAACTAGGAGAGGGCTTCCCGTACTATCCCTAACAATAATCCCAGTAGCAGACGTATGAGGAAACCAAGATGCATCAGTATTCATTTTTATGGAATTAACCATAGGCTTTTCCCACCAGACTGAGCACAGGTTTGGCTTGGGAGGAGGTCTGAGAGGAGGAAAAATATATCTAAGGGTCAAAGGGATTACAGTAGAATGGTTCATCTTAGCAGGATAAGAGTATAATGAGAGTTTGACTAGCTCAGATATCTCTTTACATATTAGATCAGCAGAGAATGGAACCTGGTCAAATAAATATCTATTCCTAGCCTTCCAAAGCCCCCAACAAATAAGAGAGGGAAGCATTTTACAGATCAGTTGCATGCTCTTGGTTAAATCTGGGCAGTACCAACAGGAGTAAAATCTTTGAGACAGAGATTGGTGCTCAGAGAAATCAAGGTCTATTAGAGAAGTCATTTTACTCCATATCGATTTTGCCAGTGTACAGGAAATAAAGAAGTGATCAACAGAATCAGAGTGGCAACACACAGGGCATTTTGAAGCCAAGCTATATCCACAGGTTATCAGAACATTATCAAAAGGAAGGAAAGAATGTAGCAACTTCCAAGTAAAAATTGAGACCTTTTTTTGCAGCATTATATTCCACACATTTTTGGAGACCGGGAAGTTACCTGTATAGTTCATGATGGTGAAGTAAGCTGATTTAAAGGAAAATGCCCCCGTGGTATTAGGTTTCCAAATGATCCTGTCCTCCCTATCTTCTACCAGTACAACATCCTGCAAAAATAATGCAGAATCATTGTCCAGATATGGTAAAAATTGCCCTAGAATATCAGGTTTATCTCTAATGAAATCAGATATTGAGTAATGCATAAAGGTCTGTAGTAAATTGCTTGGGATCATATTAATCAGTGGTCCCGAGGGACACCAGTTAGATGTCCAAGCATTACAAGCACCTTTACCATGAATGATTAAAGAATTTTCTTCAGCAATGGAGTTGATGTTGCAAATTCTTTTCCATGTAGTAGAGGTTCTGTATGAATCAGGTAGAGACCAAAGCAGTTTTGACCATAGGGTTAGACCTAACTAGCTTTTCCACCAAAGCTTAAGGGAACAAGCATCTATTATGCCACTGATAGATCTAAAGCCTAGGCTGTTTAGTGATGTTGGCTTAGCAAGCTCAGACCATTTTTTCCATGTTTTGTTTCTCTTCCCATCAGTTTCTCCCCAAAAAAACCTAGCCAATTTTTTTTCAAACAATCTGATAATATATTTTGTGGGGTAAGTCACTGTCCAAAGATGCTGAGGTATAGAGTATAAACAACTTTTAATCAAGATTAACTTTCCCCCTGAACTTAGCCACTTATTTTTCCAGTTTTTCAGTTTGTTATCAACTCTTTCCATTAAAGGGTGAAAATATCTATTTAAGGTACGACCCTTAAAGATTGGACAACCAAGATATTGAAAAGGAAAGGTTCCCTGTTTCATCTTCAGTATAGATCTCATCTGAATTAATTTAACACTAGTGGCTCTCTTGCTTAAATAAAAATCAGATTTGTGGAAATTGAATTTTTGGCCAGAGGTGAGTTCAAAAATGTCTAAGAAAGCCTTGATTTTAATCAAATTAGGTTTAGAGGCTTGCATGAAAATAATTGTATCATCAGCATACATGAGATGTGAAATTGGAGGAATTGCTGATGGCATTTGAAAATGAGAAATCTTCCCAGTATTAAAAATAAATGAAAAACTTCTGGAAAATGCCTCTGAGAAAATGTTAAAGAGAAAAGGGGAGAGTGGATCACCTTGCTTGATTCCTCTAGTAGCTGGAAAGAAACCCACATGATTCCCATTTATTAGGACTGAGAAAAAAGCTTGAGAAAGATTTGAAAAAATAGCATTCAGAAAAGATCCATCAAAGCCAAATTTCCTAAGGATACCTCTAAGAAAATCCCAACTAACCCTATCAAAATCCTTTTGTAAGTCTAGTTTAAGGATACAGTTTGGAGTTCTAGCCTTTTTATCTAAAAATCTCACCAATTCCTGTAGGTAGAGAATATTATCCGATATATCCCTGTTTTTCATAAAAGCCAATTGGTTTTGGGAGATTAGGTTAGCCATATAGGGTCTTAGTCTTTCCATTAATACCTTAGAGCATATTTTATTAATTGTGTTAGAAAGACTAATTGGCCTGAAATCATCAAATGTGCTCGGTGTAGGTTTTTTTGGAATCAATGTAATCCATGTGCTAGATATACCTCTAGGAATAGGTGAGCCCTGAATGAAATCATTAACCGCATCTACCAGGTCCTTTTTTATTATACACCAGCACTTAGAAAAAAACTTTTTGGTAAATCCATCTGGTCCTGGACTACTATTATTGCTTAATCCCTTCATTACTGCCTCAACCTCTGATTCGGAGGCTGGTTTTGCTAAATCTAAGTTATCTTGAGCAGTAATTATAGTAGGGATTTGACTCAGGAAATGAGCATAATATGTATGATTGGGATCTTGATCAGATTCAGATAGCAGATCTGAATAGTAAGCAATGGCCTCAGTTTGAATTGCAGTTTGAGAGTTTAACCACTGGCCTGCCCTGTTTTTAATTTTTAGAATCCTCAATCTACAATTTTTCTCTTGTACAACCTTATGAAAAAATTGTGTATTATTATCACCTAATTTATGCCATTTCATTTTTGCCTTTTGTTTCCAAAATTTTTCTTTTTCTTTATGAGCCCTAAGTAGTAAAGCTGTTTTCTGGTTTAACTTAATGAGTTCAGCTTGAGAGGGATTTAGGTCAAAGACTGTTTCCTGAATTCTAAGTGATTCCTCTGCATGTAGTAAATTAGAGTCAATATTGCCAAAACACTCCCTGTTCCAGATTTTAATTTCCTTTTTTAACCTAACCAATTTGAGGAAAAAGCCTAACATTCCTTTTTCTCTAATCTGTTTATCCCAATAGGTTTGAACTAGTATAGTGAAATTAGGTCGGTTAAGCCAAACATCAAGAAATCTGAATGGTCTTGGGTTCAGATTAGAGAGATTTGAGATATTTAACAGAAGAGGGGAATGGTCAGAGGTTTGTCTATTTAAAATCTGTATAGAAGAGGAGGGAAATTTCTGATTCCAAGAAATTGTGCTAAGTCCTCTATCTAACCTTTTTGAAGTGGGATTTCTAAGTCTAGAATTACACCAAGTAAATAGGTTTCCCACAGTGGTAATTTCCTTTATTCCTAAGGTATTTATCCAATTACTAAAGTCACTGATACTACCTCTAGCAGGAGTGCTAGGTCCTCTATATTCAGAAACAGAGGTAATAGAATTAAAATCACCAATATAAATAGTATCATTCTGACTTACAGTTGCCAAATCTCTCCATAATATCTTCCTACCCTCTCTATTCCTAAGAGCATAAACAAATACAGCTTCCATAAGAAGGTTTAGAGAGCCATGGAGGATATTAACATGCAGATACTGTTCATGGGCAGAGATAAGGTTAACTGAAAAGGAACTAGACCACATCAGCCATATTTTTCCATTAAAAAGAGTTAGTCCATCAGCAAATTTAAGTTTTTCCCTATAAGATTGAAATTTTGAGTTATCATGCATAGGCTCAATAATACATAAGAATTGGATCCTCTTAATCCTGATCAGGTTTAGTAATCTCAACATCGATGTTTCCATACCCCTTAAATTCCAGACCAAAAAATTTATTGAAAGAGAACCTATCATTGTTCACTAGACTTATGACTTTTTGTTGAAGATCTCAGCATCATTTTATTGATTTGACTGAAATAATTAGTCTTTTTACCTTTAGCCTTACCTGACTGCTGATTTTGTCCCTGAAGTGGAGTTGAGCTCGAGCTAGCTTGAAGGTTTTGATCATCCTGGTCCTGTTCTTGAGCAGTACTATCAAAATCTTCCTGCAAAACCAAGAACCTGTTCCCTAATCTGTCAAGAAGGGAGGGAGATGTCTCCTTCTTCTTAGACAGATTGGGAATGGAGGTTCCAACTTGGATATCATCAGAAGCATAGGTTATAGGAGTAAAACTTCTGAAAACAGTTTTCTCTAAGAGTTTGGTTATGGAATTGTCAAGTGGAGCCTGAGAGGGGGGGGTTAGTTAGTATGATCTCAGGATTGTCTGTAACTTGTCGAAGTAGGTTAGGAGCCTCTGAATAGGTATTAGTATCCATATGAAGAGGGAATGCAGGCTTGGGATCAGTATTAACTTCCAATGGATATTCAGTCATTTCTAAGTCAGACTGATCTTCAGGGGCTAACATGGGAGGGATTTCAAATTTTTTCCCAGTGGCTTTCCAGAGGGGCTGTGTCTGATGTATTACATTCTCAGCATTAATAGCAATAGCATTGGGTGGGAAAACTCTACATTTAGGTTTGGAATGGCCCAATTTAGAGCAGTGGTCACAACATAAAGGTATATCCTCATAATCAACCTGATATTTTCTGTTATTTGTCACAGAACCTAACCTGATGTGAGTACTGATAGGTTTTTGTAGGTCAATTTCTATGCATATTTTGATGGCCGAAGGCCTAGTGAGCATATCTGTTGCCATATCAGTTTTAATGAAACTGCCTAAGCTATTTCCAATTGATTCAATGGCTACCAAATTATAGTAATACAAGGGGACTTCCCTTATTGTACACCAAACAGGAACTATAGGTGACTCTTTATGGATTGAAAAATCAGAGGTCCATTTTAACATTTTAAGCAGTATCCCATTAAAGTTCCAAATTCCTTTCATCCATGCTCTCTGGTAATCATTCAACAATTCAAATCTAATTAGAACATGTTTGTAGTTAAGGGAGCCCAGTTGGTACTTACATGTGAAGCCCGCAGTTTTGAAAACTTGCTCCAGTTTCTCCATTGGGCATCTGCCTCTGGTAAACTTGCCTACAAGGGCATTCGCATAGTGCGATGATAATTTCTCAATTTGCTCATCTGAGTATAGGCAAGCTGCCTCGCCGAGGTGCTCAGATTTAGGGATAAGCTCGGGATTATTCGGTAGTAGCTTTGATAAAGGGGGGCCTTGTTTTTTAGCACCGCGGCGAAAGAGATAGGAGGAGGAGGAAGTTGTGGACCATGGTTGGGGTCCAGATCGGCCGGATCAACAAAACCCGACATTGCGGTAGCCGTTAACAGCTAAAAGCCGCTAACGGCTGAGGAGATCCGGCAAGAACCAGGGAGACGAGGATTAATCAGATAGAAGAGAGGATTGGGATCGGATGGAGATGGAAGTAGTAAGGTTAAGGAGAATAGTGTTCGGAATTCGCACACAAATTCACACCACAATCGCACACATACACAGTAGTTCAACAAATTTCTCCATCCTACTCAGTTACCTTTAATTTTTAATTTAACTAAATTTGTCTACCAAAATAAATTGAAATGTGAAATTTAATAATACATTTGTAATTTTTTAATTGAATTTCATTTTTTAAAATTTCATAATTGAAATTAATTTCAAATTTTAAAAATTATTTTATTAACAAGAATTAGAATAAACTATATTTTTTAAAATAATTTAATTTCAATTTTAAACAAGAACAAAAATTTTATTTGCGATTTAAAAAAATAAAAATCAGATTTTTTTTAATTTTAAAAAATTGCAGAAATTATTTTTTATTTCTGAAAATTCAGTTTTTTAAAAAGATTTAAGCGGGTTACGTGACACCACATGATTGGGCCATTCCTTAGTCAGCACAAAAGAACGTAAAAAAAAGGGTTGGACTGCTGCTGGTAAAAGAAAGTAAAAGAAATCCCATGCAGCCTGACATATTGCCAGTGAGGAGCGGTTTTATGATTGGGGAACCGACCCTCTGTTCCAGATTTCTGTTACTCTTTTGAAACCCCATTGCACTTGTTCTAAGGATTTGGTGATGACTATGTCCTTCATGGGGTAGATCGGCAAAGTTTTTGTAGGAGTGTGAAATGAGTTGCTGATTAACTCTATCCATTTATATTTTTTTAAAGTTTATTGGATGAGGCTTATTTGATGGTTGATTTATTGGATAAATGATTCAATAATGACTAGGGTTGGGTAACATAAAGTAAATGATTTTTTGTTGACATTATAATCATGGGAGAATGAATTTGTTCAACAACATATATTATCATATTCATAATGATCCGACAAGTAAAAAATCCCAAAAGTGTGTATATTTTCACACGTGTGAAATGTTGGGGCAAACAAACTTTGTTTTTAAAATTTCATGGCCATTGGTCTTATAATATGGATTCTAAAACAATGAACAACTTTGCAAATATATTAGGACGCTTTGCTGGTTGCAAAGGATTTTTGGAAGGAAAGAAATATGATTTGAATCAAATAAAGATGACCTTTTTTCCAAATTCTGATGGATATCTTTACGGTACACCCTTTTTTTTTTTTTTTGATTTAAAACCATCCTGGGATGGGGGTATATATTGGCTCCCCAAACCAATAGAATGAGCCAAAATAGGCGCTAACTGTCGTAGTACAACACAATTTATAAAGAAAAAGATCATCCTGTAGTTGATCCCAGAGCTAAGTAAAGCTCCTGAAGCAAAACAGCTCTTGCTTCCAAAAGTGGTGTTTCCACCCTAACAGTCAAATAACTAAAATTATAGCTAAAAGAGCCTAGGTAAAAACAAACCATCCAGCTAGAACATCGCGAACAGGTCAAAGAAACGTATAAACGAGACTCCTATTTGTCAACGATGTGCCGGCCAAGATGATAGATTATGTCCTGAGTGGGGAACAAATCCCGAGTAGCAGCTTCAAAAGTCAGATGATGGAGTTATGAACCAAAAGGAACCTAGCTGTAGATCCTTGTGTAGCCATTGTAGTACTTTGCTCGAACCTCTGACCAATCCCTGTGATCAGTCCCTACAGTACACCCTCAAAAACAATATTCTGATTGTGGATATCTTTACAGTACACCCTCAAAAACACAATATTCTGATTGTGGGGTATTTGATTCTAAGGGACTTACAGGTTGATTTAGCTAGTCTTGTTCATAATCTACATAATTTTTGTTATAGTCTGTTACGGTGGAAACACCGTTTTTGGAAGCAAGAGCTGTTTTGCTTCAGGAGCTAATTTCGGCTCTCCGGGATCATCAATTGGAGGATCCTTTTGTTCACTACGATGTATCACGACATTTAGCACCTAATTGGGCCCACTCTATTTTGGTCAGGGGAACCAAATATATTCCCCCCATCCTCGGATGGTTCTAATTAAAAAAAAAAGGTTAAGAAAAAGGTTTTTTTTTAATTAAAAAAAAGGTTAAGAAAAATAAGGTTAAACATATAAGTGGGAACCCCCATGGTTACAAATTGAATACAGATGCTACTGATGTGCATCATTTGGCAAACGTTAACCTATGCATTAGGCATAATAATAGCTTGTTTTACTTTTTGGATTGCTAGTATTAGTTGAGTTTACGAGACAAAGGGTTTAAATAGCCATGTTTGGTTTTCTTGTCTAAATCTCACATTTTGTAAACTTAATTGATACTAATGTAGACCTTGTATCCACGGGCACCTACATCTTCCTTTGTGATCATCCTTAGTAGGTGGCTCGTGGGTACTGCCGTTCGCAAGGAAGGTAAAAGATGTCGAAGGCCATTCACATTAGAATGGTAGTAGATAAAGTCCACAAACTATACATTGTGGTAGTAGAAGGATTAAGCCAATGGTAGGTGGGCTGGAAGTTAAAAGAGGTCATGGAAGAAACTGAGGATCATTGTCTGAGAGTTGCACCAAGTTCGGGGATTGATCTAAGAGGAATCAGCCCATAGGGTTGGTTTCGTTAGATTCTTCATCTCGAGCGCTATGAAATCAACTTCAAGAACTCTCAAATTGGACCAACATTTCATCCGTAGCGGAGCAAAGAAATCAGTTGGATGAACCAGCAATTGGCAGCACAAACCGCTCATGGGGGCATGAGACCAAGCACGAATGGCCCGCAAATCTTCTTCTTTGAATGGGTGGTAAGGAAAACTCGCCAAAAGTCGCTTGAAGCGCTCCCAATAATCGTACATACTTTCTGTGGCACCTTGGTTGATGTTCGACAACTGCTTCTTCAACCCCTCCCACTTGGACGCCAAAAATTATTTTTCTAAGAACTTCCTCTTCATGTCCATCCATAATCCAATTCATCCTATTGGCAAGTAGTAGAGCTAATCCTTGGCACTACCTTGAAGGTAAAATGGGAAGGCTCTTACATTGTAGTCATCTTCGGACACTCCCGGGGGCTCATGTTTGTGCACACCAAATGGAACTCCGAGAGATGTTTATTCGAGTCCTGCCCCGACAATCCATGAAAAGTGGGAAGGCAATGGATCATGCCACTCTTTTGCTCACAGGTCACATTGGTGGGTAATGGTGGGAAGGTGATGCATAGAGGTTGATTCTTGAAGTTGTGAGCTCCCGTAGAGTGCAGTTGTCTTTCGCCATTGCTAACAGACCTTCTACTACTACTTCTTGCCTAGATTGAACTTGTGCCCTAGTTCTTCGCCTCCTTCTCCTCCTACCACCTGTGTTCTCAGTCGGGTAGTGTAAGACACCTAGAATAGTGGCACATGTGTGTACCATAAACAAGAGCCAACAATACCCTTCTGAATGCAACACTATAAATGGATCAAAAGGTAACAAAATAAGTTTAACAACAGCTCCAACCAAGAATCAACACATAAACAAATAAATAAAATATAAACTAAATACTCTACTAATGTGTTATGCCTAAGTTGATACTTAGACTGATAGCATCACTAGCAATG
This sequence comes from Rubia yunnanensis, assembly GCA_037428765.1. NCBI lineage: Eukaryota > Viridiplantae > Streptophyta > Magnoliopsida > Gentianales > Rubiaceae > Rubia > Rubia yunnanensis. The sequence continues at coordinate 62,146,801 of CM075061.1, forward strand.
GCGCCGAAATTCTGACCTGCGTTCCCCCCAGGTTGTTAAAACCCATAACTTAGAAGTCTAAACCTGATTGGAGGCGGTGCGGTTAGAAGATAGAAATTTATAGTTCTGCACCTTGTTCCTACTACTACACTACCTATAGGGTAGTTAGCGGTAAGGCCTGGGTTTTTCCACGGACATGCTAGGTATAATGTATTACCTCAAAACACAACCTCGTACTGGTGGTCAATCCGTATGAGTGAATGGAATAGCTAGTAAAGCAAACATGCAAATTGGGGGTGGTTTTTCAATCTAACAACTAATAAACATGAAATTAAAAAACACAACTACAATATTAATTAAGCACTTGGGGAAATCATTGAGCAACTTGGTCAATCTAATGCTTTTATCCTTGATTCTTTCACATAGAGATCTAAACAAACCTAACAGAGTGTCTATAACACGTGGTGTGGTCGATGTCATACACTTCCACATCCCTGTCACAGCGGGTGCTCTCGCAACCCTCCATTGTTAACGCCATCGTAACTAGGGAAGTACAACATGGTCCAACCACTGTTGTTTGTCTGATTCTCCCCCATGCAATTACGTCATGGGATTCCACCACGGATGCGCTACTCCCCTTGGCTCCTATCAATTAGGCCCAAGGGTCGTAGGCACCTTATCTATGATACTAGTTCTTGTTACCCTAGCTTGCTACTATTTAGCTATCTCTACCTGGAATCTCTCGAACGACTTTATGAAGTCATCTAAGACTGGTGCAATGTTATGTGGGTCATGGTGACCTCAAATATCCCATGCACACACTCACACAGATGTGTTCTCCTCCATCCATCCAAACAACAAAGTTTCTCTTCAAAAGGGGTTATCGATATTTCCGCCTAACATGAATACAGCCCAAAGTGTGTGCTATATATGTGTTGCATGAATACAACCCAAAGTCTTGTCGGGCAAAGGCTCTCATTTTTACCTAGATCTTTCGACCTATTCGGGCTTTTCCTAATGTTACCCAAGTCTCCTTTTGGGTTTTCGACTTTTCAAGGTTTTAAAAAAAAGTTATTTGTTTTCAGAATTTTGAAAATTCTCTTAGAAGAGCTATTAGCTACATAAAAACAACCAAAAATCATAATTTCTATCTAATGCCCTACCTCACACTTAAACCTTGCATTGTCCTCAATGCATGTACAAAATCAAAGAACACATATCAAGGGAAAGAAATAGGAAAGCACTTATAATGAAAAAGGAACACTAAAATCTACCCTTCATGGCACAATCATGGAATGTAAAGAACAAACTACCATCACCCTTAGTATACTACCCATAACCTCTAATAATGAAAGATCAATCTAACCACTATCATGCACCACAAATCAAATAAGGAATTGAATCACAATGGAGAGGTACCTCTTAGGTCTCGATGTGTGTGTCTCAAGGGTTTTGAGGGTAGGTGGGTTTCGGTGGTATTTTTGTGGTGGTAGGGTGGTTTAGGGGAAAATGGTGATTGGGTGGTGTAGGAAGGTATGTGATCTTCATGGGGCTTGCACGTCTACATGGCCTATGAATTTGGGGTTTGGTTCTGCTCCATGTCCACCATTTTGAGCGTCACAAACCATGTACGTCTACATGGTTCATGAGTTGGACTCCCCATTTTCTCACCTTCCTCCAAGAACCATAAGCTTCCTACAAACCAAACATGCATACCAAGTGTTATAGTGGAGGTCATCGCCGTACCTCTCAAAGTTAAATTTATAAGCCCTAAATGCTTCCTATCTACAACTAAGTAGATAATGGCAAGTCGGGGTCGTCCACGAAGAATAGAGATTTTCTTAAGCGTTTAAACATATACAGTAGATATTATGCTAGAAGTAAATATATATATATATAAGCAAGTACAAGGGGGGGTTTTGTTGGTTTTGTTCCTAAGTTATGGAATTAAAAGACGAGATAACTAGCAAAGTTAAGTAACTATGCTAATCATCAAACAAACTAAGAAAAAGGGGTAAAAACTAAAAAAGACAAAGCCTTGGGGGCAATTAATATCTACTTCCAAACCTAATGTAGATCATTGAACCATTCACTCATTCTATTACATTCGTTACCTATGGGGAATGCTAAAACTTCTCATTCGAAGATAAACATTCATTCCTTCTTAATAGTAATTTGCAAAGATAAACAGCGACCATTTGCAAACCTCGTTGATAATCACTCTAGGCAAACCACACCATAAAGCTATTTCATCAATGGCATTATACAAGAAGGACCATAGATTTGATAACAACAAGCCTTCTACCAAAGACATAGCCATTTAACCAAACATAGCATTCATAAGGCTAAACCTAGAACAAACCACATTCAAGATTCAACCTTGCATTGCATTTAAAGGATAAATATGAGAACAATCCACATTGACATATTTATCTAGCAAGAATCACAACACATTATGCACAAGAAAATTTAATTCCATGTTCTTAGATTCTCATGTCAAAGAGCTAAGAAATTTGCAACTTTCCTAACACCCTAACACTTCAATCATAAAAACACTTCATATACTCAAACAACCCATAGCATAAATGAAGTAAAACATCACATTTAAACACATGAATGCTAAAAAAAAATACTTCAAGAAAGAGTGAAATAGATGTTCTTACTACATAGGAGTGGAAGCTTCAATCAATTGCTCCCAAGTACAAAACTAAGCTAGATAATCAAAACCCATAACATAGAACAAATATTTGCAAAGAAAGAAGAAGAAATGGAAGAAAATGGTGAAAAACTAGGGTTTTGGAGCCCCCAAGTCGTGCTTCGAGAGTTGGGGAAGAAGGGGGTGAAAAGCTATTTATAGTACAAGAAAAAGGGAGTAAAAAGCAAGTTGCAGGGAAATTATCGTGAATCGCAATGCCTCCGTTGGGAGTCACGACCAAATCAGGAAATTGTGAGCTCTCAGGTCAACATCTCGTGTCGCGACGGAAAAAAGTCCCATTTTTTTTGCTTCCTCCGACTCAACCGTTGATCCGTTTTGGGAGTTCTTGTAGTCGATTTTATAGTACTTGAGAATAGGAATCCAATGGTACCATCTTTGGAGGCTGATTCCTCTCAGAAAATTCTTAGAACTATGCTTCAAAACATAGATCATTCTTCACCCTTTGCTTTGCTCTCCTTTCTTCACCCTTTGTTTTGCTCTCCTTTCTTCACTTTATCTTCTACAACTTTGTGAGTGGCCTTCCATCTTCTACCATCCTTTCGAATAGCCTTCACTAAACAACTCCTAATTGCTCATGAGCAATCTACAAATTAAGCTTACAAAAAGGAATCTAGATGCTTGTAAAGACCAAAAGTCCATTAGACTAAACATAGGTAACAAAATGAAGGATTTAGATATAAAAACCAAAAATGACTATATAAACCCCTTATCATGTAAACCTACCTAAATATAGCAATCTTACAACAAAAATATGACAAAAGAGATGTTTAATGCTTTGGAAAATACATGCATTTGAAGTCTCATCAAATAGTGTCCCAAAAACAAAAAGAAAACTACAAATAGGAAAACACACCAAAAATACTAAACTAGACTAATTTTTCAAATCTTGGGTTGTCTCCCAGGAAGCTCCGTATATTTAAGGTCATCGGCATGGCCCTAGTGTTATCCATAGGGTGTGGGTTTGTACTTCATCACCTTAGAAAACCAAAAATAAAGCGCAGGGGGAAGAATCTTCCAAGAGGAAGATATAGTAGAGGAGGAGTCAATCTTAGAGGGAATAAGTAGTTTGGAAGCTTAGCATATTCAATTGGCTTCCCTATGGTTTCCTCTAAGGTTTCCAAAAATGTGGAAGTAGGTTTACAGGTGGAGGTAGGGGTGCAAATAAGTAATGTGGAAAATTAAGTATAACCACCCATTACTCGACTTCTTCACTGTCAACAAACCTTTCCCCATCCCCTATAGATTCATCTATCAAAACTTCACATTCAACTAAGGATGGTTCATTTTTGGAATATTGGGTTTCGAATTGGCTCACCCTATTCATCAAATTAAGCATTTTCCATTCATCAAATTAAGCATTTTCCATTCATCAAATTAAGCATTTTCCATTCAACTTTCTCAATGTTTGAGAATAGTTGTGTTCCCAAATCGATAATCTCGCTAAGCATTTGTGATTGGAGTAAATCACTACTATTGGTCATATTAGCTATAGTTTGTAAAATTTCCAAAAAATCCAATTTGGGAACCAATCCTATGGATTGGTTTTGGGGTATTAGGTAAGTTGGTGAACTCCAACTATCTTACCCCAAGTGTTAGTTTCCCGATGAATTTCCATACCATGAATTTGAGTTACCACTAAACCTCGAATTTAGAGAGACATTGTATGGGTAACAATCCTTATCCCATCGACCTTGGGAACCAACGACTGTTACCTCTTTCTCATTTCGCTCATCGAAGAGAGAAACTCCGTAGGGTGGTTGCAATGGCATATCCTTCAAAATCTTTCTCTTTGAGCCATTCTTCTCCCATAGTCAGTCAACCTTGGGTAACACTCTATAGGATGATCAAAATGACACACACCCTACAAAGGGCCCTCCATTGAGTGCTTTCCCACATTTTTTTTTCTTTTTTCAATTAAACCCCAACAAATAAAACACACAAAATTCATAATCGTAGTGCAAGAGTCCTTGGTTTTCACCAAGAACTCCAATTATACTTACTCAGGCCATCGTTGTAGGTATGTTTCTCCCCCATGCTATTACTAACCCATCCTGGGCCTGGTCATCTTTAGAAACACAAGTCAAGGGGCTTATTGGTTAAAGATAGAGATTTATATTCTACACATGTTCTTACTGCTAAGCTACCAAGGGATAGTAAGCGGTAACCCCTGGGTTTTCCACAAGTATGCTTGGGCTTAAGTAATAATTAAAACACAACCTTGTGCGGGGCATCAATTCGCACGAGTGAAAGGAACAGCTAGTAGTGTAGACATGCAACTAGGGGGTGGTGTTTTCAACTCACAGCTACAAGCATACAATTAACAAACGAGTAAACTATTTATAATAGGCACATGGGAATCATTTAGCAACATGGTATTTCTAATGCTTCAATCCTTGAGTCATTCACATATAGACATACAAAATACCTATCAGTGTTTTTACAACACGTGGTTTGTCAATGGCATACACTTCCCCAACCCTGTCGCGGTGGGTGCGCGCTCGCAACCCTCTATCGGCACCGCCATCATAATTAGGGGAGTACAATGAGGTTTGACCATCATTTCTAGTTTATTTCTCCCCCTTCCTATTACATCTCATGCTCCCACCATGAATGCAACTACTCTCCCCGGGTCCTATATATACTAGGCCCAAGGTTTGTAGGCACCTTATCTGTGATACTAGGGTTTTAACACAACATCTAGATTGCTACTATTCACTATCTCTACCCACAACCTCTCGGACAATAGTTACGAAGTGAGCTAAGACTAGTGGGATGGCAAATAGGTTAGAGCATTCTCGAATCTCCCTTGCACACACCCACACAGACTCGTTCTCCCCTACCTACTCTAACATGCAGGTTTTTCTTCCTATTGGGGCATCAATACTTGCACCATACATGAATATAGCCCTAAGTGTATGCTTATATGTGGTGTAATATTCATGCATTTATAAATTCAAGAAAAATCACAATAATATAATAAACACAAAGATAGGATGAATCTAATGAATCTCATAAACCATTTAGAACATACCAAGTGCAAAAATGAATCCCAAGCTAATCTAAAACCTCCTTAGACATGGAATTCAAATATAGATTTGAATTCCACATCTTTAAGGAAAAGCAAGAAGAAAGAAAAGAAAAGATTACAAAACCTACAAAAGGAACTCCTTCCTTCTCTCTGGGATCTATCATCTTAAAAATGTGTTTCCAAATATGTTCCAACCTCTCAAATGAGTATACTAGGGTCCTATACATAGTAGTAGGAGATTGAGACTAGAAATAGGCCCAAAATAGGCCAAAATTAGCAAAACCCTAGGTCAACCGCCAAGGTTTCACGGACCGGCACAGATGCTATGATCTATGAAGGATGCATAGCTACGGGATGCCAGATATGCCATGGACCATGAATGTTCAAGGTCATAGCCTATGGGATCTGGCACGGCCTGTGAAGCAGCATGTTGTTTTGGCTCAGAGTTTTCCCATGGTCCGTGAAGGTTTTCACAGACTGCGAACAGCATGTGGCTTTTGCTCAAAACTATTCTCACAGTCCATGAAGGTTTTCACAAACCGGCACTATACTTAGCCAAATTCTTCCACTCTTCATCCCCTTGCTTCATGGCCTGGTGCTTTTGTCACAGCCCGGCACCTTGCCTCGTGAAGATCTGGTGCATGTCTCATGCAGGTTTTCATAGAACCCCTAGATTTTTGTGTAGTGCAGTTCATGAAGATTGTAACAAGCCACTGGTGCTTGACCAAGCATGGTCCGTAACCAGCATTTGATGCTTCATCGGCTGAACATAATTTGCTTGTCACAGGTGAAACGTTAGTCCGAATTGGGAGTTCTAGCAGTCAATTTTGTAGTACTTGAAAAGACAAATCCAATGGAACCAACCTTGAAGGCTAATTCTTCCAAGATCGTTCTCGGACTAAGGCAAAACTCCTCAGACCATAATTCACCATTTTCTCCTTTGACCTTCTTGAACTCTGAAACCGCCTATCTTTGGCTTCAATCTCCTTCTACCACGCATTGAAGTTCGTGGCCTTTGTCTACTGCCATTCAAATGTGAATGACCATCAAATCTTCAACCATTAAAAGCAAACGGCTTTTGCAAGAATGTAATATAACAAATAGCATTCACGAGTGACCTACTAAAAGTACTTATAATGAGGACCAAGGAGCCCGTGAACACAATATGTCAATAATTACTAATTAAGTATACAAAATGCAGGATTTAGAATAGAAAACCAAACATGGTTGCCAAAACCCCATGTCATGTAAACTCAACTAATATTCCCAGACCGCCAACCAAAAGTAACTAAAAACTATGTCAAATGCATTGGTTAAAGCATGCAAAATGCTGCAGATCAGACTCCCCACACTTAAACATTTAATTGTCCTCGAGTAAATAAAAACAAAGAAAAAAAGGTTCAAGTGGAATGAAGCATGCAAAAATAGCCAATGTATCTTTCCTCGCAAAAGCTCTTTCATCATAGATGCAAGAGCTTGGACTTGCTTCTCCAACTTTGGTGTGTGTGCAGGTTCATCCATGACCTTAACTATGGACCTTATGCCAATTGCCTCATCCCATTGTCCATCCCTTAAAAAAGTTTCATCGCATCCTTTGGGCTCTTTTTGGATGTAAAATAGTTGTATGCAACATTTACCATCCTCATGTCAAAGGCCTTCAAGGAAGTAATAGACCAAATCTCCTTCCTAGAATGGTTGGTAGGGGAAACTAGCTAGGAGTCTCTTAAACCTCTCCCAATAATCATAAAGGCCCTCACTTGCTCCTTGAGTAGTGTTGGACAATTTCTTCTTCAACCCAGCTGACATAGATGCTGGAAAGTATTTTTCCAAGAATCGCCACTTCATATCTATCCATAACCCAATGCAACCTGGTGGTAGATAATACAACCAATCTTTTTCTCCATCTTCCAGTGAAAAAAGGAATGCTCTCAAGTTGTAATCATCTTCCAAAACTCATGGCTGCTTCATATTCGTGAACACCAAATGGAATTACGGTAAATGCTTGTTTGGATCCTGTCCCGCCATACCGTGGAAGGTAGGAAGGCAATGTATCATCCCATTTTTCAGCTCACAAGTCACATTTGGAGGCAAGGGTGGGAATGTGATACATAAGGGTTGGTTCTCTAAGTTTGGGGCCATAAGCTCTCTGAGAGTGCGGTTAACTTCTTCCATCTTGTGCGATGCTTCCTTAAAACTCAAACTCCTAGGTTGAGCCTCCGATCAAGTTCTCTTTCTCCTTCACCTCCGACTACATGTGGAATTAGTTGCATAATTCAAAACACCTAGATTTTTGGTACAGGTATGTACCATAAACTAGGGTCACACTATCCTTCTAATGTCACAATAGCAAACAGAATCAAAGTAACAAGGAAACTATTACCAAAACTCCATTCACGGAAAACAAAACAAACAAAACAAAAAACAATAAAATATACAACTACCAACTCTACTAACAAGTCATGCTCAAGTAATACTTGAACTGAAAAGCATCCTCAGTAGCGGCACAATAATTTGACCCACCCTTGACCCATTCGTTGTTAGAAACAAGTGCCGAGTGGATTTTTGGTCAAATATAGACATTTATATTCTGCACCCATTCTTACTGATAAGCTACCAAGGGGTAGTAAGCGGCAAGCCCTGAGTTTGTCCATAAGAATTCTAGGGCTCAAGTATTAATTAAAACACAACCTCGTGCGAGTCATCAATCTACAAGAGTGAAAGGAACAGCTAGTAGTATAGACATGCAACTGGGGGGTGTTTGGTGTTTTCAACTAACAAATACAAGCATGCAATTAACAAATGAGTAAATTATTTATACAAGGCATTTGGGAATCATTTAGCAATAGACATACAAAATACCTATCAGTGTGTTTACAAAACGTGGTGTGGCCGGTGGCATACACTTCTCCAACCCTGTCACAATGGGTGTGCTCGCAATCCTCCATCGGAACCGCCATCGTAATTAGAGGAATACAACGAGGTTTGACCATCGTTGCAATTCTGTTTCTCCCCTCTTCTATTACGTCCCAAGCTTCCACCACAAATACAACTATTCCCCCCAGGTCCTATATACGCTAGGCCCAAGGTTCGTAGGCACCTTATTTGTGATACTAGGATTTCAACACAAGACCTAACTTGCTATTATTCATTATCTATACCCACAACCACTTGGAAAATAGTTACAAACTTAGCTAAGACTGGTGCAATGGAAAATAGGCCAGAGCATTCTCGAATCTCTCGTGCACACACCTACGCAGACTCGTTCCTCCCTACCCATTCTAACATCTAGGTATCTCTTCCCAAGGGGCATCAATAATTTCACCATACATGAATAAAGCTCAAAGTGTGTGCTTATATGTAGTTTAATATTCATGCATTTATAACATTCAAGAATAATCACAATCATATCATAAATATAAAAGGTAGGATGTATCTAATGAATCTCATATAGCATTTAGAACATACCAAGTGCCAAAATGAATCCCAAACTAATCTAACGACTCCCTGGACATGGAATTAAAATATAGATTTTAATTTTACATCTTTGGGAAAAATAAAGAAGAAAAGAAAAGAAAAGATTACAGAACCTACAAAAGGAACTCCTTTCATCTCTCTAAGTTGTCTCATCTTCAAAATGTGTTTCCATGTAGTTCCAACCTCTCAAATGAGTAGACTAGGGTCCTATATATAGTAGTAGGATATTGGGCCTAAAAATAGGCCCAAAATAGGTAGAAAATAGAAAAACCCTAGGTCAGCCGCCAAGGTTTCCGGGATCGGCACGGATGCCATGATCTGTGAAGCATGCATAGCCACTGGACGCCAGATCTGCCATGGTGCGCGAATGTTAATAACCATGGCCATTGGGATCTAGCGTGGTCCATGAAGCTGGGATCGTACCACATTCCATGAAGGTTTTCATGGACCGCAAGCAGTATGCAATTTTTGCTCAGAGTTTTCCCGTGGTCTGTGAAGGTTTTCACAGAACACGAACAACTTGTGGCTTCTACTCAAAACTTTTCTTATGGTCCATGAAGGTTTTCACGGATCAGATCCATACTTAGCCAAATTCTTCAACTCTTCATCCCTTTGCTTCACAGTCTGGTGCTTTTGTCACAGCCCGGTGCCTTGCCTCTTGAAGATCTCCTGCAGGTCTCGTGGAGGTCTTCACAGAATCCCTAGATTCTTGTATAGTGCATGATGTGAAGATTGTCACGGGCCACTGGTGCTTGACCAAGCACGGTCCATGATCGGCCGTTGGTACTTTGTCGGCTGAACTTCGTGTGCTTGTCACGGATGAAACGTTAGTCCAAATCGGGAATTCTAGTAGTCGATTTTGTAGTACTTGAGACAAATCCAATGGAACCAGCCTTGAAGGAAAATCCTTCCTAGATTGTTCTTGGACTAAGGCAAAACTCCTCGGACAATGATTCACCATTTTCTCCTTTGACTGTCTTGAACTCCGAAGCAACCTTCTTTGGCTTCAATCTCCTTCTACCATGCATTGATGTTTGTGGCCTTTGTCTACTACCATTCAAATGTGAATGTCCATCAAATTTTCTACCCTTAAAAGAAAAAGGCCTTCGTAAGAATGTAATGTAACAAATAGCATTCACAAGCGACCTACTAAAAGGTACTTATAATGAGGACCAAGGAGCCCGTGAACACAATATATCAATAATTACTAATTAAGTATACAAATGCGGGATTTAGAATGGAAAACCAAACGTGGTTGTCTAAACCCCATGTCATGTAAACTGAACTAATATTGCCAAACCTCCAAGAAAAAGTAACTAAAAACTATGTCAAATGCAATGGTTAAAGCATGTGAAATGGTGTAGATCAATTACGTCCCGGGCTTCCACCACAAATGCAACTACTCTTCTTGGGTCCTATATACGCTAGGCTCTAGGATCGTAGGCATCTTATCTGGGATACTAGAGTTTCAACACAACGCAAAGCTTGCTACTATTAGTTATCTCCACCTGCTACCTCTCAGACACTAGTTACAAAGATAGCTAAGATTGGTCCGACAGAAAATAGGTCAGAGCATTTTTTAATCCCTCATGCACACACCCACGCGGACGTGTTCTCCCCTACCAATTCTTACATTCAGGTTTCTCTTCCCAATGGGGCGTCAATAACTACACCATAAATGAATATAGCCCAAAGTGTGTGCTTATATGTGTTGTAGTATTCATGCATTTATAACATTCAAGAACAATCACAATAATATCATAAACACAAAGATAGGATGAATCTAATGAATCTCAATAAGCATTTAGTGCATACAAAGTGCCAAAATGAATCCCAAGCTAATAATATACTCTACAAAGGTTAGATCCATGGAAAATACTAGGTTAGATTCCATAGATATAGAAAATAAGATGAAAGGAAAAAGAGGATAAAACAAAAGAGAAGGAATTAGAAGAAGTATTCTCCTTTTCCCGCTCTCTAAACTAGATAGAGAAACTAATCTACATTATGTATACCTCTATTCTACTTCCTCATCTACTTCCTAATTGGTTTAGTAGAAGACTAAGGCTTCCATATATAGAAGTAGGATATTGAGCCTAAAAATAGGCCCAAAATAGGCCAAAAATAGCAAACCCCTAGGTCAGCCGCCAAGGATTCATGGACCGGCACAGATGTCATGGTCAATGAAGCTTTCAAGCATAAGGCGTGGGATCTGGCCCAGTTCGTGAACATTCAGAGCCATGGGCCATGGGATCTGGCACGATCCGTGAAGTAGGTCTCATGTCACGGTCAGTGAAGATTGTCACGCACCGCGAACAATTCACGGTTTTTGCTCAGAAGTTCTCACAGTTCGTGAAGGTTTTCAAGGACTGCGAGCATCATGTGGTCTTTTCTTAGAACTTTTATCATGACCCGTGAAGGTTTTCATGAATCAGCTTCATACTTAGCCAAATCTTCGATTCTTCATCTCCAAGCTCCACAGTCCGGGGTCTTTGTCACGGCCCAGCGCCTTTTCCTCGTGAAGGTCTCGTGCATGTCTTCATGGAACCCATAGAACTATTGTGTTGTGTGGAATGTGTGCTTAGTCTTGGGCTGCTAGTGCTTTACCATGTGTGGTTCTTAAAGTGTGATCGGTGCTTCATCGACTGAACTTTGTTTGCTTGCTACGGGTGAACCGTTAGTCCGAATTGGGAGTTCTAATAGTTGACTTTGTAGTACTCAAGAAGATGAATCCAATGGAACAAAACTTGAAGGTTAATTCTTCCTATATCGTTATCAGACCAAGGAAACACTCCTTGGACCACGATTCACCTTTTTCTCCTTTGGCCGCCTTGTACTTCGAAGCCGCCTATCTTATGCCTCAATCTCCTTCTACCGCACATTAATGTTCATGGCCTTCATATTCTAATCTGAATAGATTGTCCTTGCAAATGGACTTCACATAGAATGTAACCAAAAAAGTACCCACGGGCAACCTACTAAAGATGATCACAAGGAAGATCAAGGAGCTCATGGATACAAGATGTCTATTAGTACCAATTAAGTCTAAAAAACTTGGGATTTAGACAAGAAAACCAAACATGGCCATCTAAACCCCTTGTCACATAAACTCAACTAATACTAGCAATCCACCAACTAAAAGTAACTAAAAATTATGTCAGATACATTGGTTAAACCATGTGTAAAGGTGCAGATCACCATGTTAATCAATCAGTTCACAGTGTACCAATTGATCAGTGGCTTTCACCTTCCTCACTATCACCTTTTTCAGGTCCTATCATATCCATATTCTTCCATTATAATGAGCTTCATAATTATCTATGTAGCTCCACTGCTTCCCCCAAGCTCTTCCTAACATTTTCTGATATTTCTGTCTTTACTCTAGTCTCCACTAGTACAACCACAACAACATTTAATCTATTAAGATGGGTGCTTATCTCTCTGTACTTAGCAACTTTATTTAGCCCCTAAATATTCCATGATATTATCATGATGCAAATTCTAAGACATCTGGAGGATCACCCCAAATCCTCAGATCCTTTTGAATCTCAGTATTTCTCCCCCTGCTACTTCCAGCTTCAACCATAACCTTGCATTCTTTATTCTCTATTTTCTTTTTCCCTGTGCTCTTTTTTTTCACAAGGCTCCATTCCCGCTCTTGCCAAATCTCCATTAAAGACCATGAAGGCCATATTTTTAAGACTAGAAGACTTGAATAGTTGAAGAAAAGTGAAATGGAGTGAAGGCTAGAAGACAAGAAGAGGAATGAACCTTATGATGTTTCTGGGTGCCCGTCGTGAGTCGCAATAGACCTATCACGACTCGCAATGACTGGATGGCCAGAACTCTTTTGGCTTTTTCTTGTACTATAAATAGATCCTTATGTTTTCTCTTTCCTCACTTCTTCTCTTCCCCGATTCTCCACTGTAGAACCCCTAGTTTTTCATCATTTTTATCTTTGTTTTAGCTTGATTTATGTTTGATCTGTTTCATTTTGAGTGTAACTTTTAGTTGGTGTATTGCTAGTATTATTTGAGTTTCCGTAACAAGGGGTTTAGACGGCCATTTTTAGCGTTCTTGTCTAAATCCTGCATTTCGTAGACTTAATTGATACTAATGGACATCTTATATCCATAGTCTCCTTGGTCTTCATTTTGGTCATCTTTAATAGGTCGTACGCAGGTACTTTTTGGTTATATTCTATGTGAAGACCGTTCGCAAGTGTGGTAGAAGATTGAAGGTCATTCATAAGGACAGTAGAAGAGGCGAAGGCCATTCGTATTAGAATGGTTGAAGATGAAGGCCACAAATATCAATGCATGGTAGAAAGAGACCAAAGATAGGTGGCTCAGAGTTTAAGACGGCCAAAGGAGAAAATGGTAAATCATGGTCTGGCAAGTATTGCATTATTACAATAATGATCAGGGAATAATTAGCCTTCAAGAATGGTTCCATTGGATTCGTCTTCTTGAGTACTAAAAAATTGACTACTATAATTCCCAATTTGGACTAATAGTTCACCTGTAGCAAGCAATCGAAATTCAGTCGGTGAAGCACCAGTGGCACTTCAAGGATCACACATGGTAAAGAACCAGTGGCCCATGACAAAGCATATGGCCCAAACTACACGATGGGCACGAGAGGATCCGTGAAGACCTGCGCGAGACCTTCACGAGGCAATGGCATCGGGCCGTGACAAAGACCCTGGACCGTGGAGCTTGGAGATGAAGAATTGAAGATTTGGATAAGTATGGAGCCGGTCCGTGAAAATATTCATGGACCGTGACAAAACTTCTGCACGAAGACAACAAGCTACTCGCGGTCCGTTAAAACCTTCACGGACCATGGGAACTTCTGAGCAAAACCTGTGTACTGTTTGTGGTCCGTGATAATATTCACGGACTATGGCACGAGACCTGCTTCACGAACCACGCCAAACCCCACGGCCCACGGCTATAAATTTTCATGAACTGTACCAGATCCCACGCCTCATGCTTGCATGGTTCACGGACCGTGGCATCCGTGATGGTCCATGAAACCTCGGCGACACACCGATTTGGCCATAACTTTCTCAATTTTCATCTGATTTCCCTTTACCATATATCAAAATATTTTTCTTTCCAATCTCTATTTAATGCATTATAATTTAGCTCTAAATGATTCACAGATTTCAGCAGTTTATCCAAGAAAGGTTCAGCGGCTAGAGGGAATGGGTGACTAGGGTTGTGCTATGTTTGACCTATTTTGGACCTATCTTTAGGCCCAATCTCCTATTACTATATATAGGAGTCTTAGTCTTCTACTTAGCCCTAAGTAGAATAGAACTAGGCATAATGTAGATTAGTATTTTCTCTCTAGTTAGATAGAAGGAAAAGAAGAGTTCTTCTTCTCCTTCCTTCTCTTTTATCTTTGTAATTTCTTTTTCTTTTCATCTTATTTTCTTAGATCCATGGCATCTAACCCAATATTTTCCATAGACCTAACCTTTTTAGAGTAGATTTAAGCTTGGTGCGTATTTGGCACATGTGTAGCTTTTGATTCCTTAAATTCCATCTATCTTTGTGTATATGATATTATCGCGATTGTTCTTAAATGTAACAAAAGAATGAACACTACACCACATATGAGCACACACATTGGGCTAAGTTCATGTATGGTGCCCTTATTGATACCCCCTTGGGAAGAGAAACATGGATCTTTGAATGGACGGAGGGGAACGATTCTACATGAGTGTGTGCACAGAAGATTCGAGGTAACTCTGATCTGCATACCATTGCACCAATCTTAGATAATTACTTAACCATTTTCCAATAGGTTACGGGTAGAGATAGTTGAGACTAGCAAGCTAGGTGTTGTGTTGAAACCCTAGTATCACAGATAAAATCCTATGAACCTAAGGCCTCGCATATAGAGAACCACTGGGAATTAGTGCATTCGTGATAGAAGCCCCGGGACGTAATAGCATGAGGGAGAAATAGAACCACAACAATCATTGGAACTTATTGTGCTCCCCTAATTACGATGGCGGTATCGGTGTGGGGGGGGGGGGGGGGTTGCGAGCGCACCCACCGTGACAGGGATGAGGAAGTGTATGTCATCAACCACGCAACGTGTTGTGAACACACTTATAGGTCTTTTGTATGTCTCTATGTGAATGCACTAAGGATTGAAGCATTATAACTACCATGTTGTGAAATTAGTCCCAAGTGCCTAGTATAAATAGTTTACTTGTTTGTTTATTTTATGCTTGTAGTTGTTAGTTGAAAATACCAACCCCCCCAGGTTGCATGTTTACATTAGTAGATATTCCTTTCACTCGTGCGGATTGACGACCAGCATGAGGATGTGCTTTGACTTTTAGTTAAACCCTACCATCTCTGTGGACAAATCCAGGGCTTTCCTCTTACTACCCTTTGGTAGCCTAGCTGCGAGAAATGGGTGCGGAATATAAATCTTATCTTTAACCATCCCACAGGACCAATGCCTCAGCTCGAGTTAATTGATTCCATTGCTGCAATTATGTTAACGACCCCGGGTCGAGACAGATCAATGTGATTTGTTGTTGATAATTAGTATGGATTATAGTAGCTAAACTTAGTCTTTGGAGCAATTGATTAAGGCTTTCAAGCCCATGTCTTGAGAACTCTATTTATCGATTTGGTACTTTTTCTATTGTGTATTTAAGAGCTTTGAATGTTTCCAATTGATATCATTAATGGTGTTGGAAGTTTGAGTATATGAATTTCTAATATGATTGCTTGTTAGGGTTGGGAAAAAGCAGCTAAGTTTTCCCTTTTTTAATATGAAATCCAAGAGCATGAGTTAGAGCTTCTAATGATGTTGATGAATTGATAATTTCTAGATGAATCTGATAATGTTTAAATCATTGTCATGTTTGTTTAATGTCGAAAATAGGAGAGGTCTATGATGTTGAAAATGTAGCACCGATAATTTGTGAAAGTCAACCTAGTTATTCATGTTTAGGTATAGAAAATCAAGTAAAGTTTGACCATTGATTAGTGAAAGTCGACTTAGTTATTAGTGTTTATATATTGAAAGTCAAGCAAGGTTTGACCATTGATTAGTTAAAGTCAACCTAGTTATTAGTGTTTGTATATTGAAAGTCAAGTAAGGTTTGACCGTTAATTAGTGAAAGTCAGCCTATTTATTAGTGTTTATATATTGAAAGTCAAATAAGGTTGGACCATTGATTAGTTAAAGCCAACCTAGTTATTAGTGTTTATGTATTGTAAGTTAAGTAAGGTTTGACCGTTGATTAGTTAAAGTCAACTTAATTATTAGTGTTTATATATATAAGTCAAGTAATGTTTGACGGTTGATTAGTTACAGTCAACTTAGTTATTACTTTATGTATAGAAAGTCAGCTGAAGTTTGAACGTGGATTAGTTAAAGTCAAACATTTTATTAGTATATACAAATTAAGTCAAATCAGAGTTGATTGTTGATTAGTTAAAGTCAACTTAATTATTAGTATTTACATATGGAAAGTCAAGTAAAGGTTTGTCATTGATTAGTTAATGCCAACTTAGTTTTTAGTGTTTACATGTAGAAAGTCAAAGAAGGGTCACCTAGTTGATTAGCCAAAGTTGATTTATATAAAATAAGTCAATTGAGGATTAAACTTTTTGACGTCAAACATTTATCTATAAATTAGTTAAATTAGTTATAAATTAGTTAATGCCAAACATTTTTATTCGTATTTATATATATTAGGTCAATAAAGGTTGATTGTTGATTAATTTAAGTCAACTTAGTTATTAGATAAATTCAACAAAAGAAGTGAACGATTTTGAAAGTTAAGAAAAAAAGAATTTAGCATAGAGCGGTTGCGCGTAGCTGCTCCCAGCCCATGAAATTTCTAACAACATTTTTGGAAATTTAAGGCGAATTTTTTGAAAATTTTTGAACTTTTTGGTGAGAAGATTGAATTTTAAAGACGTTTGGCAAATGTTTTGAAAATTGGAGGGAAGATTGAATTTCTAAAAGTTTTGGCAAAATTTTTGGTGGGAAGATTGAATTTTTAAAAATTTTTGCACCAGTTTTTTAAAACCGATGCTATTGTTTCCCAACACCAGTTAGCACCTATTTTTGAAAACCAGTGCTAAACTTAAAAAACCAGCTTTAAATTAACACCAGTTTCAAAATTTAAAAAACGGTGCTATTACAATTTGGGCACCGATTTTCAAAACTGATGCTAAAAAATTGGTGCTAGAGGGGGGTCTCTGTGGTAGTGCTTCTCTGGTCCGATATAACCACCTTTAACAGCCCCTTCCCCCACTAGTGTGAAGGGGACAAGAGCGCGTTCATGTATAGCCTGTACAGAAAAATGAAGGCAAAAGTGAAGAAGATAATAAAATTGATGAAAAAGACATATGAAATAAAGAAGACTTTGAGGGCAATTAAGCGTGCAAAGATGGCCAGCCAAGAAGGGCATTATGAGATTTACCATTAGATAACAATGTCTTAATTGATGTACATTTTGTTGTTTCCACGCACAAAATGTTTATTTTAAACCATTATGTTCCATTGGAAATAATCAATGACGAAACATGGTCTTTTGAGCGTAACTAATATGTTTTAGAAGAATGAGATTGGTTTTAATTAGCACTTCGTTCATTGACATAAATCTTAGCCAAAGTTTCGCTGATTTCAACATATGCCATAAACTCCAAAAACACTTCCAAAATCATAAGCTTGAAATGTTAAGAACATGGCAACGACTTTCATGAGCTTCCGATTTTGATTATTACAAGTCAATTTATAAATCGAACGGCTAGAGTTCTGGTATCTTAAACTAATCGGACTACAACGTATCAGCCGCATGCCCAAACTTCCGATTTTGCTTCACATTTCGGATTGAAACCTATACATGTTGGAATTAATATTTCATTAAAATTACAGATTCGTACCTTGTCCTACTTTGGAAAATTTATTGCAAATGACTAAACGACTTTCAATGTTTATCTTTCGATATTGAAACCATAACCGGATGTTTTGGACACTCAATGATATTATCGTTTTTGTACCCAAATTCGAATATTTAAAAGAAATATAATCACAATCTCACCATATTAACATAATTTCAATCCAAAATGTCTACACTATTACATTATTTCCAAGTGCTTCCTACAACTTAGGTAGACGCAAAACTTCACAGATAGGAATCATATGTATTTCGTAGGTGCAACCAGCATAATCAGTGTGTTGTCATGCATTACTCCAACTGAGTCTTTTTATTGTGTGGTTTGAATTACGGAAACGGGGGCGAACATGATTCATGATCATTTCATGTCTAATAATAATCTCCCTAAAAATGTTTGTCAACCGGTCTCGATAATCAGTCAACGTTATCGGATGAAAACATATCTCTTCATTAGCACAAAATTTTCAAATGCAAACTCCTAGTCTTCAACTTCCAAAAAGAGTGCAAATACCACCAACACGTAAGACACTTCAAGATTTCCTAATCTACAGCTTGCTTAAGCAATTTAACACTGTTGACTGGATCCTACCCTCTAGCATAAGCCATCTGAAAATGGATAAAGATAGAAGAGTCTCATAAAAGTTAAGAAAAATGTATTTTTGCTCTAAATATGACACATGCAAACTCACCACTCCTTTCAATACAAGACTTCCAATTTTTCGCACGGGATGCATGACCTGTCTCCATCCAGGGGTCGTTAATTGTAGCTATTTAACGACGACAGATCAAAGATAGAGATTTATAGTTCTGCACCCATTCTCACTGCTACGCTACCTAAAGGGTAGTTAGCAGTAAGCCCTGAGTTTGTCCACATAGATGCTAGGCCTCAAGTATCAACTAAAAACACAACCTCATATGGGCCGTCAATCCGTACAAGTGAAAGGAATAGCCAGTAAATGGAAACACAAGGGGGGGTTTGGATTTTCAAATTATCAACGACAAAGCATAAAGATAAAAGCAAGTAATCTAATTAAACTAAGCACTTGGGGAATCATTGTGCAACATGATTAATCTAATGTTTCGATCCTCGATTCATTCACATGTAAGATTTACTAAACAATCTAATAGAGTTTTCATAACACGTGGTGTGGCCGATGGCATTCACTTCCTCGTACATGTCACGTCGAGTGCGCTTGCAACCCTCCATCGATGTTTCCGCTGTAATTAGGGGAGTACAACAAGGTATGGCCATTGTTGTAGGTTTGTTTCTCCCCTGTGTGATTACGTCCTAGGATTCTACCACGAATGCACTACTTCCCCCTGGTCCTATCGACTAGGCCAAGGGGTCGTTGGCACCTTATCTATGATACTAGGGCCACGTACAACCCCTGCTTGCTACTTTTTAGCTATCTCTACCCGCAACCTATCAGAAAACTTTACATAATCAGCTAAGATTGGTGCAATGGAAAGTAAGTCAGAGCAATACTCGAGTCTCCTGTGCACACACCCTCACAGACACAACGTACGCCCTTACCCATTCTAACATCCAGGTTTCTCTTCCCAAGGGTGTATTAATATTTGTACCATACATGAATATAGCCCAAAGTATGTGCTAATATGGTATACTATTCATGCATTTCAAACATTTAAGAATAATCAGTAAAATATCATGAACACAAAATTAGGATGAACTAGAGAATCTCACAAAACATAAGTGAAATCATGCGCTACAAATTATCCCCAGGCTATGGAAAATACTCCATAGATATAGAATTTAAATATGGATTTGAATTCCACATCTAGGATGAACATAAAAATAAAAGGAATGAAAAGAAAAGGATAGAGTATCTCTCTTTAAAGTTGCTCTCCATATAGCTTATTCTACTTTGTACATGTTAAACCTAGTAGACTAAGGTCATATTTATAAGAGAAGGGGATTGAGCCTAAAAATAAGCCCAAAATATTCCAAAAGTGACAAAACCCTAGTCGCGGATGGCGCGGTCCATGCCACGTACTTGACACGGCCTGCACATCGTGCATGGGCTATGCTCTTTCATCTGGCACAAGGCACTGGATCTGGCGTGGGCCGCATTGCTTTTCTGGCGTGGGCGGTGGCCATTAACGGAGGCCACCGTCTGTAGGCTGGATTTTAGACTTCAAAAGCGTGGGGCACGGGTCTTAGAGCGGGCCATCGTCAGAAGGCACGATCTTCTCAAGAGTTTAGAGTTGGACGTGGCCTTTGGTATGGGCCATCGGCTGATCTTGGCATCATGAACTTGGAAGAGTGCAGGCCTTCATGAATGGGATAGTTTGCGCCCATACATAGCCAATTTTTAGCAAAGTCTTGAACTCGTGCAGCGCGGGCCGTGAGATTTGGCATGGGTGGCGCCATTACCTCATGCTAGAAATTTTGGTGTGGGATGGCTCCTTTTGGGTGGGCCATTGGTTCCTAACTATGAATGGCCCGCACCAACCCGTGCTATCTTGGCCGATAGAACTTATTTCTTTCGCTACGGGTGAACCGTTCATCCGATTTTAGAGTTCTAGTAGTCGACTTTGTAGTGCTCAATAAGCCAAATCCAATGGAATCAGCCTTGGAGGCTAATTGTTCTTGGATGTTTCTCAGACTATGGCCTCTTTGACTCCAATCTCCACCTATCTTTGACTCCAATCTTCTTCTACCACGCATTGAAATTCGTGGCCTTTGTCTACTACTATTCTAGAGGTGAATGGCTTTCGATCTCTTCTACCGTTCTTACGAATGGCCTTCAATATCTTCTACCCCCCTTATGAACAGCCTTGACATAGAATTTAACCAAAAAGTACCCACTAGCGACCTACTAAAGATGATCAAATGGAAAATCTAGAAGCCCATAGATACAAGATGTCCATTAGTACTAGGTAAGTCTATAAAATGTGGGCTTTAGACAAGAAAACCAAATATGACCATCTAAACCCTTAGTCAAGTAAACTCAACTAATACTAGCAATCTTCCAAACAAAACATGATAAAACTATACCGGATGCAACGATTAACGAATGCAAAATGAAGCACATTAGACTCCCCACACTTAACCCTTTACTCATCCTAGAGTACACAAAGACAAGACAGAGAATTAAGCGAAATGTAGTGTGTAAATATAAGTTAAAGGCATTCAACTTATTCCTAGATTACCATGTTTTCCCCAAAAAGAGTAAGAATATCACAACTCTCACACTCCCAGAAGAACATAAGCAATCTAACCACCCAAAGTAAAATGTGGAAAAAGGTAAGTCGAGAGGATAAGTGTAAAGCTAACTTACTTTTCCCAAAATGACCCCTAAAACAATCCAAGATTCTTCTCCCAAAAACAATCCACCAAGGAAATCCAAGATCCGTCGACTTGGTTGTAACATAGGGATAATTCGTTATTCTCTACTTAGTTACAACCAAGGAGTCAAATGCATCGTAAACCTAGTTTTTTTTTTCTCTCAAATTCTCTCATTTTTCCGAGGAGTTATTTTGGGTTTTCATCATGTCTTTAACACATAAAGGGTACTCACTTCTCACATTTTTTTCTGTACGGCCTCTCATTTGTTCCTAAGCTCATTAGCCTAGCTGGGCCTAGCCTCTAATTTTTACCTAGGTCATTCGACCTATCCGGACCTTTCCTAATGTTACCCAAGTCGCCCTTTTGGGTTTTCAACATGTCCAGGTTTTTGTATTTTTTTTAGTTTCATACATCTTTTCATTTTTTGTTGGGTGTAGCACAAATCGCCCCAAAAGTGGGTTTCATACTACAACAGATAAGGTCAAACACAAAATTACACCACTAATATCCTAAAACAACCTACCCCATGGAAACTAGAAACCCTAGCATAGCATGTCATACCAAAAAATATCCATCCAAAAACATCCCTCAATAACCGAAACAAAAAATCACCAACAATCAAGAAAAACTATCAACAAAAGCATGAAAATGCACCAAGGAAATCCTTAGCATTTAAAGGATTTAAAGGATACAAAATAAGCACAAGGATTCTTTTTTTAGAGTTGCTAAGACTTGCCACAATTTGTTCCATTCATGGATTGTGTGCTTAGCATAGATAAATCCAAGCTGACATTCAGTGGACAGATTTGGAGTTTTGACTTTCACAATAACCACCTGATCTTCCACTTTATATATGTCTACTGAGATGTCCTCATCCCACATTACCCAGATTTTGTTTATTGGATTTGCATAAGATTTGGTAAAACCTAACTCTTTGGATATGTTTTGGATTTGATCAGGATTCAATAAAGGTTCTGTTAGAGCACAAAGTTTGATTGAATTACGTCTTTTAATATCCTTTAAATGGATTTGAGTAGGTTTGTTCCCTATTCCTCTAATATTCCATACACATATATTAAGACTAATCATGGATATGTTTTGGAAAGGTTCAATGAGGAACGGGTGAAAACTGTTTTAGGTGTAGAGGAATAGTCTTTTTTGGTATACTTCCTCTGTTTATTTTTTACCTCTGATTGGTTAAATTTGAGAATGTTTTTTAATCTTAGCTGATCATTAATTAGATTTGCCTTTATTTCATCTAAGTTAAGATTCCTTTGTTTCAGAATTTTTTCCTGTTGCTTAAAGGAAGTTTCTGTATTAATCCAATCTAGAGGTCTGGGAGATTTCTTACTTGATGATAGAAGAGGGGAATTACCTCCATTTATTTCTATATAGTCAAGAGTATCATCAGAGTTATTAGTGATTTGGATATCTTCTTGGGTATTCTTTTTAGCATTGGATATAAATTCCTCTCTTTCTGTTTCCTGTGTATTAAAACCAGATTTTGCCAACATATCAAGATCATCATCTAAGGTGATTGAATCAGTAGAGTTATTTTGATGTTTTATAACATTAGATTTTCCTGGGAGTAGGACTCTATTTTTATCTTGAGAAAGATTTAGTGCAGAAAAATTAGGGATAATGTGGTCATTGGCGGGATTGTTGATATCTGAGCTCAAATTGGGAGGTACAGCTGAGATGCTAATAGGTTCGATCTACTTTAACTGATTTGCTTCATTCTTATCCTCCTACCCTAGGGCCATATCAATAACTACAAGTTGTTTTTCAGGATATAGAGATATGTTAGCAGTCTCATGAGTATTAGAGGGAACCTGTGATCCTTGTCTAAGGATCCAATCTTCAGAACTTACACCTTTGTTCTGCTGTGAGTCTCCTGGTGAAGAGTTAGTATCCTGAGATATCTGCTGAACATTGTTAACACCTTTACTCTTATAAACAAAATGTGGCTTTAGACCAGAAATACCAGTAGAAGAAGAACCATTTCCTTTACCTTTATGTCTGCCCTGTTCATCAATGGAAATGGTTTTATTACCTTCTTTAAATGAATTACTTTGAGGTTTCCATGGTGTGAATCTGGATGAGTTCTTTTCAAACCTGCAAGCTGTATCTAAATGTCCTAGTTTGAGGCAATGAGAGCAGTAAAAAGGCACACCTTCATATTCAATGTATTTCCAGAAAGCTATATCTCTAAAGCTTAGCCAAATTCATTCCAGCATAGGTTTAGTTATGTCTAATTCAACACAAATCCTTGTCACATGAGGTCTAGTCCTATTGATAGAGGCCTTATCTACCCTAATTGGAGTTCCAATGATGTTTCCAATGGATATAAGAACATTATAATCAAAACATTGCTGTGGCAGACCATAGAGGGAAATCCATATTGGGACAATTGGGGAATCAGCATTGGGATTAAAATTGGGAACCCATTTTGTTATCCTGATAGAGTAAGAACCGAAGTTCCAAACTTTATGAAGCCAACATCGATAATAATCATCAGGTAGAGAAAAGGATATCAAAACCTGTCTGTTATCCAGCAAAGTGATGTTGTTGTGACCTTTGAATCCGGTAGTGTGAAAGTCTTTCCGAAGCTTTTCTAGTTGTGGCCGGCTGTGCGAGAACTTCCCAATCAACTTCCATTTGAGGAGGGCCTCCAATTGTAGGCATTGCTCCTCTGTGAAATGGAGTCCAAGTTCGCCTAGGTGATCAATTCTTGATTTTGGAGTGAAGGAAGCACTGTGAACATCAGGGTTTGGAGGCGAAAGATTAAGAGTTTCGCGGAGTTCTTGGTTCACTACCTGGGCGTATGAAATCGGAGGATTGGTAGGCGGTGGCTCCGCCATATCGGCGATGCCGGAGGTTGTAGAAATGAAGGTACAGAGCCGTTGACTCTGATCGTACACTCAGTGTGTGGAAATTGCACGCAGTCAGGGTTTTCTTAATTATATACTACTTATTCATAATTATATAAAATAAATAGAATATAAAATAAGCAATATAAAGGTTGTTAGGAAGCACCGATATGAGGTACTCAAGAACATGTACTAGCTCTTTCCAACATTTCACCAAAAAAATTAATTTTATATTCCTATATTTAGGCAAAAATAACAAAAATCATTTATTTTGGAGCAATTGATAATTGGGGTAACACAATTTTGGGCCATATTGTAGAAGTAATCAATGTTAACTTTCGAGGTCCTTTCGTTCACACATACATGCTCAAATTGGAAAACTACAACTGTATATTATTGAATTGCATTTTGGTGTTGTCAATTTCGTGATTCAACAACTCCAACTTTCTTAAAGTGACCTAAGTGCAAAAAGTATAAACTTTATTCGTAACTCCAAATTGAAATTCGCTCGAACGTGGTGGTACCTTATACACCCCCGTTGTATTTTCCAAGTCCGTAACATAGTATTTATCAATAAACATGCACAAGAATATATTTGAATTCTTTTCCGTTTTAAATTTCTTACTTCTAAGTATTCAACTTTAAGTTACTTTAGAACATGTACTAGCATTTTCTAACATTTTATCAAAAAAATTAATTTAATTTATATTTCTATATAAGAATAACAAAAATATGTAATTTAGAGGAAGGGATAGTAGGGTAACATAACTTTTGGCCATAGTGTAATTTTCCAAGACAGTGTAGAAGTAATCAATATTGACTTTCGAGGCCCTTCCGTTCACCCATACGTGCCCAAATTGCAAATTCACAATATTATATTATTGAATTTCATTTTGATGTCGCCAATTTTGTGATTCGATAACTCTAACTTTCTTGGAGGGACCTAAGTGCAAAAAGTAAAAAAATTACTCGTAACTGCAAATTGAAATCCGCTCGAACGTGATGTTACCATATACACCCCCATCGTAGTTTCCAAGTCTGTAATAGAATATTTATCAACAATTGAGCATAAGACCATATCCATAATCCTTTCCAATTTTCCTTTCTTGCTTCTAAGTATTTAACTCTAAGTTACTCTAGAACATGTACTAGCATTTTCCAATATTTCACCAAAAAAATATTTTATTTTATTTTTCTGTATTTTGGCAAAAATAACAAAAAATTGTATTTTGGAGCAATGGATAATGGGGCAACACAATTTTGGGCCATATTGTATTTTTTCCAAGTATGTGAAGAAGTAATCAATGTTGACTTTCGAGACCCTTCTGTTCACCCATACATGCCCAAATTACAAATTCACAATCTTATATTATTGAGTTTTATTTTGGTGTCGCCAATTTCATGATTCGACAATTCCAACTTTCTGGAGGGAGTTAAGTACAAAAAGTAAAAACTTTACTATTAATTCCAAATTGAAATCCGCTCAAACGTGATGCTACCATTAATTGACCTTTAATACATAAATACTAATGAAAAGTTTTAACCTTGACTAATAAACGGTTAATCATCGACTCTCCATACGTAAACACTAATGAAAAGGTTCGACCTTAACTAATAAACGGTCAACCCTTACTTAACCTTTCATAGATAAACACTAATAACTAAGGTTTGACCTTAGCTAATTAATGGTCAACTCTTCTAACTTTCCATGCATAAACACTAGTGAAATGGTTATAACTTAACTAATTAACGTCAACCCTTATTTGACTTTCCATACATAAACACTAACGAAAAGGTTTGACATTAACTAATGAATGTTCAACTCTTACTTGACTTTCTATATATAAACACTAATAAAATGGTTTGACTTCAATTTATCGACAGTCAACCTTACTCTAATTTCTTTATATAAACATTATTACATTACATTATATAGTTTCACTTTAGCTAATAAATGATCAATCCCTACGTGACTTTCCATATATAAACACTAATAAAATTGTTAGACTTCAATTTATCAACAGTCAACCTTATTTTCCTCTCCTCGTTCTATTTTAATATTTATCTTTTCTTCAATCTAGTAGAAGTATATTAGCTTGTAGGTAGTATTTTTTTTATAGCAGAAATGACCACGTATGTTCTTTTGTTTGTTGAATCGGAAGCCTATACGGAATTTTTTGTCCGCCACTGAGGAGTGTTATATTTGTAAAATGGGACCTTATATGCAAGGGGAAAAAATATTGAGGCAGTTACCCAAAAAATATAATATTTATTATTTTTTCTTTACATATATATAGTAAAAATATTTAAAAAATAAGTCCCTTTATAATTAAAATTTTGGGGGCCTAGGCGAACATTTCAATTGCCTCATAGGCTAGGCAGGGCCTGATCATATCACCACTCTTGCTTTCATTTTGTTAGGATGTCACCTAAGAAGAATGTTTCAGATGGGGGCAAGTCCAATTGGGTGTGAGAAGAGGAAGAAGCCGGCGAAGAATGCAAACCCCGAGCCGATGACTACCATTCTTCAAAACCCTTCATTTGTGAATAAGGAGTTCATGGTTTTATCCAACATCTCCGGAACTGCAGTCTTAAGGTTGAGGAACTTGAGAGAGCCGAAGAGGAATATTGTGGAGATGAGGTTTGCTTGTAAGGACACCTTGGCAGCTTTAGGCCTACTCGAGCCTGTCACTTGCCTATTGGGATAAGTAGGTCTAGAGGGGTTTCTCAAGAGACACTCGAAGATGTATGTCAGGTGGACCCTAGAGTTCCTAGTTACTCTAGGGCCGGTCGTGGACGATGAAGGACACAAAGCGATCAAATTCAACTTGGACTACAAGGAGTAAAAGATGACCCACCGGGAGGTAGCGCGTGCCTTTAGGTGGAGGTATGGCAACACTACCACGCGAAGACACCTCTAGCACCGGTTTTTTTGGTTCCTAGAATCGGTTTTTTGGTTCCTAGAACCGGTTTTTTGGTGGCTAAAAAACCGGTGCCTAAGTAAAGATGCTACGTTATCACCGGTTGAAACAAAACCGGTGCTAAATTTATTTTATTAGCACCGGTTATATATTGCACCGGTTTAAGTTACCGGTGCTCTAATGTACCATATTAGCACCGGTTTTTTGTAATCGGTGCTAGAAAAAACCGGTGCAATACCGGATTTGTCGCACCGGAATTGTTAGCACCGGTAATGGAACCATTGTTAAATCTTTATATCTCACACCGGTTTGTGGGTAGGTAGCACCGGTTTTTAAACCGGTGATAGAAAAATAAATTGCACCGGTTATAGTTTAGCAATGGTTTGGGAACCGGTGTTAAATATTTATTTCTAACACCGGTTTGTAGGTATATAGCACCGGTTTTTAAACCGGTGACAGAAAAATTAATTGCACCGATTATAGTTAGCAACGGTTTGGGAACCGGTGATAAGAAAATAGTTTTATTGCACCGGTTATATGTTAGCACTGGTAAAAAAACCGGTGCTAGAGTTGTTTATTTGTTGCACCGGTTAAATTTAGCACCGGTTTGAAAACTGGTGCAATGAAGTAAATATAGCACCGGTTATGATCGCACCTTTTTTGTAGTAGCGGTTTAGAAAGCGGTGCTACCAGCATTAATTTTGCACTGTTTAATTAGCACCGGTTCTCTAATCGAAAAAAAACCGAGGTTAAAAGCTTGAGTAATTTATGTGGTCACTGTAAGCTGCGGCGTGCTGCGGCGTTCATCTTCTCACAGCCAGCTCCTTTTTTTCAAGGCATGGTACCCAGTATTTGTTGTACGTAGTAACAGAATGGTGCACGAAGACAAACTGAACAAATTCGGAGCAACAGTATGCATAGACAACAAAGTAGGTTGAAGAACGGATTGAATCCGATGAAGTATAATATATGACTAGCAAAAGAAGAGCAGGAAGTGTTCCGTAGTGTCGTAAGATACTGAAACCCCCTGCAGCGTCGAATTTGACAAGTATCAGATGAGATGGCCAATTACCCTTCTTGTAACAGATAAGACTAACCACTATCCGAAGATTTGTGCAAGTCCTTGTATGATATGCATTTTGGCAGAGTATTTTTTGCAAAAATACAAACCCACTTCACAGCAATACTCTGCAGTTCATCCCTCCCCAGTGAAGTGTAATCTTCCGGGAATTGCTGAAACAATGCATTAAATGACATGTTAAGAGAAGGATGTAAATGTCAGGATAACGAATAAATAGAAGAAATGTAGGAAAACATACCGGAATAATGTCAATGTCATGTACGTGCTTGACAATTTTTTCCATATAATACATGCAATGGTACCCGCACTCCCAAGTACTACTTTGTATCTTGTGCTGATGATGGAAAAGACAGTTTGTTGAACCGATTACGAAGATGAAAATGACACGTGAAATATGAAGGTATGAGATGATACGTACACTGATGTTTATGACATCCCAAGTGTAGTTGGAAGGGTAGGACCTATTTTGTTTGGAATTGGACCGTCGATATTTTGTTGCAATCCCACAGTATAGATGGAAACCTATTTTCGTCAACATGAGGAATATTATTTTCAAAAATTGGGGTTCACACAATATATGATCATGGGAAGAGTAACAGTAATTGTAAATAATTGAGCCAAGAGAGTGCGAAACGTACAAGAACACAATTACGGGAACAACCATTTTTGGAAAACATCAAAGCTGAAGGAAAGAAACGAATGTGTTCCACTTACAAATGAATCATTTCAAGGCATGATCTATTTCGTTTGGAAATTCCCCCAGTCATTGAGTCGATGCAATAGACTCGATCGATTTCTAGTACGAAGACAAGCAAAAACCAATGGTCCCTATGGGAAAAAGGGTAAAACAAAAGTACTTAAGATTCAAACAAATAAAATCACAGTACACCGTTGCTTTCGCTTCCATGTGGCTAGGTCTAGCTACTCGGAAAATGAATGGAACTTACTCTCGATTGCATGGGAAGATGTACATCCTCGCTTCAGTGCGGCACATGACAGCCGAAACCTCGTCCGCAGTCAATTCCACCCTTTGATTTGCCTTTTGAGCCATTGAGTTCGAAGAGGCAGGAATAAACTGGACGTGGCCTCCATGTACCACCCCATCGCAGAGATATCTTGCAAATTAATATGGTTAGTGAAGCAAATATAATGATACTTGTATCTATGAATAATGAAAGCATGCACTTTTTACGATGCCCATATATTCAGTTGGCACCCACTGATCCACTCCATTTCATCATCCGCGTCCAAGCTGTTCATGAACAGTCGTATCTTGTCAGTGAATATGGCTGCGTAGACTTCTTCTGATCCGAACACTTTTGCACTGAAATTGATGCGGAATATTTTTTCCGGTCTACATATTTGTGCAGATAGCCGTAAAGCCTCACTAATCTGGTGAACAGCAGCGATGCTTTCTTGGTTTTCCATGGCTCCCTGATCATTACATCCAGAATCTAATAATATTAGTTGAACAGTATTTTTATGTAATTCAGTAGTGGATGGTAATGTAAAAGCTGAAATGAGTTCTCACAAATATGTATTTGGGAGAAATCGACGAGGGAGGATTTCGTTGCCCATTCTCCGGTGATGTAGTTTTTTCTTTCGATAGTTGCTAATGGGTAAAATGTTAGTGATGCGTAGATAGAAAATCATTCGGAATGAAATAGTATGGGGGTATGTACCTCTCCTTTTACCGATCGAGCGGCCACCTCTCCCAAAGGAGTATCTTCCTTAGGCACTGGTGTGAGGTTTGTTTGAGGACTTCCATTTTCGTCGACCACCTTTTGCTGTGGAGGCGGTTGCTGCTCGTTCTCCTACGTAAGAATATGAATAACATATCATGTCATGTCATTGTATTAGAACCTAAGATATGTATGAGCACCGATGAGAAGAAGAATGCAACTATCACACCTCACCATCCTGTTGCTCTATGCCACTTATCAGCTTTCCCGGCCATAGAATGTTATACCCGATGGCTTGAATGACGAACTCAAATTCTTTGTGTTCAATCGGCAAAGGTGCCTTTGGTATGATGACAGGTCCTTTTAGATTTACCCGCTCCCACTTGATGGGTAAGTCAGTTTCCGCTTCCTTCGGAAAGAATATACCGAATGCGGCTACCTCCCTCTCTCCATGATGGTTCAAAACATATAGGCAGCATTTTTTTCCTCTCTGAGAGATGAACTTAGAGATTGGGTAAATACATGGGTCGGGCAATAACTAATAATAAGTAATGAACTGTACATGTAGCTGCTGAAGGCTGCCGCGCGCTGCAGCTTTCAGTGCCCAGCTGAGACTGAGAGCTACAGCGCGCTGCAGCTTTCAGCGTTCATCAGCAATGAACTATATCCCCACACAACATCAATCCAAATCAGGAAATGGAAATCCATATACTACAAATCACATAGCCAGAAAGGAACAAATACGATTGCAGTTGACGGTTTGGACTACCTTGTCATCCGCTGTGGTTCCTTGTGGGTCACTACATCCCGATGCTGAAGGATTGAATACCCGGTTGTCCTTGGTCGTGGGGGTGGAAGATGCAGCGAGGAAATTACGGGCATCCAAGTGTGGGGGAATAGCTTTACCCAATTGCCCAGCTAGCCAATTTGTTTGGGCCTCAAGTAAAGCAACAAATGTTTCCCTAAGCTCGATGACATCTGTTGGTTGTTTGGTTGAATTTGAAATTTCCTCAGATGGTTTTGTGTTTGTGCTCCCACATCGACTAGATGCATAACGGGTGACAGTCATATGTGGCAGGGCCTCATTGACCTTGGAGGTTGCGGAGCAACCTCTCCAATGACCCTCGTGATCCTTCCTACCCGTTGCTTGAACTAGAATATCTTCTTTGCCATGTATAACCAAGTCTCCCTTTTGCTTCTTATCCAAAAGGTTTTGCTAAGAAACAAAGCAAATATTAGCCATTTGATTGGGATAACATGAAAGAATATCAATGGAGATAGATTCATTTATGAATTATGCTCACAATAGTGGGGGCTGCTCTTCGCACGGAGTCGTTGGTGTAGGTTGATAATTTCTTGTCCCAGTTTGCTGCAAGGAACACTTCTGAGCGGTCCGGTTTGAAATCCATGCTCTGAACTAAAGCCTCTGCTTCTTCCACACTCTGACCTTCACCCAGAAGCGCCTCAATTGTAGCATTTCTTTTCCCCTTCTCGAGTTCTACTGCAACCCTACGGTTCCCTCCACTTCCCATGTGATGGATGTAGTCCTTCTGTGAGGCGCTTAATTTTGCTGCATCACTTACCGCCTGTGTGGACATCAGTATGTAAACTGCCGGCATGGTAGTGACTAGGGGAAAAAGGATTGGAGGGATTACCTTGAATTCAGGGGTTGACCTGTGTTTCACAAACAGCTCCCACTCAATTTTGTCCATCCACCTATAGTCTCTCCATGCGCAAGAGCCCGTTTTTTAAGCACAATGTACTTGTTCGCCACCTTAGTCTTCCAATTCCTCCACTTTTCTCCTGCATAATTTGTCCATTTATTGCGGAACTTATTCATCTCATTGAAAGTCATTTTTGTTTGTATATCCCAGCTGATCTGGAGGATAAGGAGACATGTTGTTAGTGCGACATGTAACGAACTTGACATGAACAATGGAGGATTAGAACACACTTACAAGAATGTCTTCCCATGCATCCTTCTTCACATGGTCTGGAACTGATCTCCAATTATGCCATGTCCCGAAACGGATTCTTCGGCGGAAGGCATAGCCAACATACATCGACCATCGACTGCGCATAACTAGGGGTTCGAAGTCATCATCGAAGAATATTTTAAGAGGCTTCTTTTGTTTCGCAAGCAACACGGACTTGCATGTGGATGTATCTCTGCGCTTGCAATACTCTCCAATCTCAAACTTTTCGAAGCTCCCACTCATGTCTTCTTTTACCGTAGTTTGTTCTGCGTCTCCGGACTTCTCTGATCCCGAGCAATATTTCTGTGCTCCAGCCCCTTCCTCGCCATTGTCGTCACAGTTGGCATCCTTTGGAGGGGTAAAACATTCATGGGCAACAGTTTGTCTACCACCGGAGACAAACAATTTCTTCCTCGGCGGTGCCATTGAAGCTGTTCTATCAGTAAATGAAACACAAGCAAAACATCAATCCAACACTGCCCTTTGCGGATTTTCACGAAAATCCAACCGACATCAACAAATTCGTGTAGGGGGCACGTGGGTAGGCAAAAACTATGACATTACAAGGAAGCATATCATGTATGAGCATGAAACAACACCCGCAATAGTTTAACAAGAAAAGTCAACACAAACTCACATGCAAGGAGACCAACCAAAATATAGCTACTCATTAAACCCGGGAAATCATTGGAAACTACCAATGGGTGTTACTTTTTATGCGCAACAGCCAGCCGTCTTGGCTACCCCCTCCCCTGTGAACATTGCGAGCTGAGTATGAGCCAGGTACAAAATTTTTGGAGTGGAGTGTCAATAAAATTGGGGTATCTGGTTGGCGACCTGGATTGGGAGGTTGAAGCCTGGCATAAATGGTGAAGGGAGGGACATTGTTTTTGGGGGAAATCTACACGGGGTTATGGGGGGAAGAGGGGGAACTTGGGATTAGAGATGTGGTGGGTGGAAAGAACTTGGTTCGATGTGGTGGGGAGGGAAGGGTACGGAAACAGAGGGTTAAGGATATGGAGGGAAAAGGGCAACTTTTGGAGGGAATGAAAATGCAGCTTTGTTGGCACATTTTGGTGTCTTTTAATTTTTGTTACTTTAATTTAAAAACAATAAGCTCATGTGACATTATGGATCGGGTAATTTCACAGTTACTAAGCTCATATGGAATATAATATTACCTAAGAAGATTTCTACCACTCCCCTAGAAACTGCTTAACTCCTGCTTACCATTTGATGATATCCTCGTAAAATGTGGTTATAGCTTGGCCTCTAAATGTCCTCTGTGCAATCAATCTGACTCCATGGAACATTTCTTTACTAATTGTCAACTGTGTAAATCCATTTGGTTTCAGATTACTGCTTTCAATTAGCGGAATGTGCATAATACAGTGGAAACTTTTTCCAATTCCTGGAACTGTAGTGACCTGACTGGAATAGCAGAGACTACTATGTCATCTGATTCATGCTGTGATCTGCTGGGCTTTATGGAAGGCTAGGAATGCTTATTTTTTCTATGGCACACCTTTTCCAATCTCCCATATTAGCAAGGAATTCACAGATACACTCTACCTTTCCATTACCACCTCTCCCCGAAGGTTTCATGTTCCCTTCTTTGTTGTTTCCCCCAGTCCCCCACCGAAGCCAACTATTTCCACAGTATACTAGGAATATCCAGGTCACAGTTTCATTAGGGTTACAGCGGATGCATCTTGGTCTAATTCCTCTATTTCAATTGGCTTAGTTGCTCGCAATCACCAAGGTTTACCAATCCTTAATAGATCCTATACCATAACAGCCATATATCCACTAGAAGCTGAAGTTAAGGCAATTCTTATGGCCTGGCAGATCTGTCTGGATGGATATCCCAACCTCAACATTGAATCTGACTCACTACAGGTAGTTTATATGATTAATGACCCTTCACTTTCCAAATGGTATACCCTCTACTTTTCCGAGTTCACACTCTTTTGTCCCATGCTACCCTGAAGCACACATATAGAGATTGTAACTCAATTGCGGATGCCATGGCGAAATATGAAGCATCCTCTGCGGTGGTTTCAACTTTGCATATGACCCGCATTCCGGCACATTATAACGGCTTAATCTATATGGATATTATTCATACATCTTAAATATATTAGAATCCACAGGCAAGCCTTCAAATAAGATTGATACTGCTGATCTTTCCTCTATTTTTGCTGCTCTTCAGCGATGGCTACCATTTTTCCCAGTCTCAAGAGTGCTTTCACATGGCGGATTCCCAGTTTCTAGCATCGAGCACTCGAGCCTGGAGCCCTCGAGCCCTCGAGCCCTGGAGTCCGTTAGGACTCAAGCCTTGGAGCCCTCGAGCATTGGATGCCCTCGAGCACTGGATGCCCTCGAGCACTGGATGCCCTCGAGCTCGGATGCCCTCGAGCCGAGAATGCCCTCGAGCCTAGAATACCCTCGAGCCCAGAATGCCCTCGAGCATTGGATGCCCTCCAGCACTGGATGCTCTCGAGCCTGGATGCCCTCGAGCCGAGAATTCCCTCGAGCCCAGAATACCCTCGAGCCCATAATGCCCTCGAGCAATGGATGGCCCCGAGCACTGGATCCCCTCGAGCCTGGATGCCCTCGAGCCGAGAATGGCCTCAACCCCTGGATGTCCTCGAGCCCTAAATGCCCTCGAACAATGGATGGCCCCGAGCACTGGATGCCCTCGAGCCTGGATGCCCTCAAGCATGGATGCCCTCAAGCGTGGATGCCCTCGAGGCTGGATGCCAGCGAGCACTGGATGCCCTCGAGCACTGGATGCCCTCGACCTAGCAAGCACTTGACCATCAACCCCTCGAGTCAAAAACTTAATATTCTACTGGCCTAACATTCAGCCCAAAACAAATGTAAACTACGGCCCAATCAGTATAAAGTGTGTGTGTGTATTAGTATTTCGCCCACAACCTCTCCTCTTCCATCACCTCCATCCGCAGTTCCCAAGGCCATTCCTCCACCGTTCCCAAGGCCATTCCTTCGCCCCTTCCTCCACCGACCCCTGCTCCCTCCGCCTTCCTCTACTCTCACGGTGCCGTCCCCTGCCACCTCTGCCGTGCCCTGCTCCCTCCACCGTGCCCTGCTCCCTCCGCCTTGCCAGCTCCCTCCGCCGTCCACTTCTCCAGCCGCGCCCCTTGATCGGCCAAGCTGTGTCCGACCATCTTAGACTGTACACCAAACACCAGTCGTCAACAACCCGTACTCCCAATTAGGTAAGGAGATTATTTTCCTGAGGTTTAGTCAGTCGAAATTTTTTCTTCCTCATAGGTTGATTTCATGATAATGCCTCATTGTGTCAATGCCCTCAATGTGCTCATGTTTTCGGCATTGGTGAACAATTTTGTGTGTAACCTGATTGTTCATGATATGTGATTCTGGATGGCACAGCCGGTGCTCGCATATAATATGATAATTTTATGCATCACCTGATTGTTCATGATATTTTTTCTTGCTCACGGGTTGATTTCATCATAATGCCTCATACCATCAATGCCCTCATTCTGCTCTTGTTTTCAACATTGGTGAGTACTTTTGAGCATACCCTGATTGTTGTTCATGACATGTGATTCTGGATGCATGGCCCATCGATTCGCCAAGGATTTATAGAATGTCCATCTTGTTCAATTCTTTTGCTTCTGTTAATATTATAAAAAATTGGGATTAAGTGTGAGCAAACATTATTCCACATTCAGCCTATGAGAAGGAATGCTTAATTTAGAAGAAGTTGAGTCTGTATTATTACCTTTATGACTATGTCTTATTTACCGTGTTCCGTTCTGGCTGCCTTTAACACATTTAGTTTAAAAGACATATCCCCCAAAAAAGGTTCAACCAAGCAAAATAACCACACCCAACAGCCCAGGAAAAAGCCAAGAGTGGTGGAGGGGGAGGACGTCGAGCGCGGGACTCAGATTGTTCCGTCGACTGAGCCCATACCGGCCGCAGAGGCGGACTCCACTCAGCATACAACAGTCTACAAGGACTTCATCTCGAGGGGCCTCATCCTTGAGAGAGGGCTGAGGCTGGAAAAGCCCTTCAGGAACTATGTGAAGGAGCACGGCTGGGAAGGGCTCATAGCACAACCGTCGCGGGCAAACCAGACCATGGCGTGTGAATTCTTGTCGATGATGAATTACAAGAATTCAGCAACTGTTTTCCTCCGTGGTCAGTTGGTCGAGTTGTCTTCGGATTTGATCAACACGTTCTACAGGATCCCACCGAAGCCCGCGAGCTTGTACGAAGCCGCTGACACCGCAGTTGAACAAGCTTCATGGGAAGACATCATCACAGCAATCTGTGATGACAGCGCTGCAGTAATTCAGAATCTACCCCAAGAATGGTCCAGCATAGAGAAAAAGTACTTCACTGAGGACATGAAGGTGTGGTATAGTTTCATAGCTACCCGGCTACTCCCCGTGAAATTGAATAGCGAGGTTCATCGGTCCCCTATGCTGCTGCTGTACAAGATAAAGAAGAACATGAGCCTGGATGTTGGGAGTACAATAATGGCATACATCTGGGATTGTGTCAATGCCCATAGCTGCATAGGCTTGTCCTCACTCATCACTGCAATATGCGTGGAAACAGGTTGCGGATACAAAGATGATGACATCATAATAATGCCAAAGCTCCCTATAAACCCTCTCATATTCTCCAAGAAGAAGAACATTGCTGAGTCATCGAGGGCAGCAACAAGTAAATCATCGAATGAGAACTCGGATGGGGACTTGGCTGCATTGCAAATGAAGGTGGATCATTTGGTGCGCTGGACATCGCAGGTTGGGAAAATCCTCACAGCCATGTGTGGCAAGAGAATCAATGAATTGGGTCCAATCCCTACCTTTGATTCGCCAAGGCCCAACACGGTGGAGAAGAGAGCGCGCTGGAAATGACTGCCCACAGTGACCTCACATCTGCGTATTATCACGTTTTTTCAGTTGCTGGTTTAATTTGGATGTGGGGATCTAACATTTGTTTCTTTCGAAACATACATTACTACTTTGTCCTGACTGTTTTTGCTTTGGATTTTGGAATGTTAGCTTTCAGGACACATAACGTATTTGTGTTGTTGTCTTAAACGACCTGCATGACCAATTCGTATCAGGTTCCTACCTGAGTAAAATTGCTGCAACGCGCTGAACCAGTAGAGCTGCAGTGCACTGCAGCTGGCAGAACCTATCATAGGAATAATTGTCCACTTTTTTTACCAGCCTTTACCAAAACCGCTGTAGTACGCTGCAACGGACAAAACTGCACCACTTGGCAACAAATTGGAAGATAGTTGTACAACAGTTGCCAGAGGCAACAAAACCCAACAAAGTACAAGAAGTAAATTAAATTTTAACTTCGACATCGATGCTCGACCCCCCTAGTCTACAACCAACTTCATCTTCTTGGATTGACTGTCTCGAAGTTCTCGGCCATTGTTATCTATCCAAATACCATCTTTGTGTTTCCTCCGTATAGCTCCCGCCTCAATCCCGTTGTCACTAGGTAGAGGGGAAATAGAGGGGAACTCTAACCTTTCACTTGTAACCTCAAAATCAATTTCATCGCGGAAATAGAAATTTCTACCTTGCACCACAACAGACCAACCTACATTGGACGGGTTATTTACGTAGAAACTTGTCTTGCTTGTTCGGCCAAAATAAACTGATCATTTTCATATGCCACACGAGTCGGGTCAACAAGGGAAAATCCCATTGGATCTTCAGTTCAAACCCCAGTTGTGTTATCAAACCATTGGCACTTGAAAACCGGAATCTTGAATTCTCCAGAGTTAACCTCCCAAATCTCATCAATAACACCATAGAACGACATCACAGCTACGACTGGTTTTTTGTCTTTCTTACTTGCTTGCCACATAGTCTCCGACTCAATGTATACCCCACTATTTTGTGTCATGCTCTTCAAATCTTGGTCCCTAGTAGCCGAAGAAAAACCGTTGATGTCATACCCGGAATACCTCAAAACCGTGCAGTTAGGCATCCTCGCAAATGCCCTAATTTTTGGGTCGTAATCAGCAACATTGCATCGGTCATATAACCAATTCACAAACTTGTCAATGTGCTCCAACTGGACTTTATTAGGGGGTCACGTGGGATGACACTCTGTTATCAAATGGAGGTGCTCGATCACATAAGCAGAAGTCTCCAAACAATTCCTCAACACATACAAATAAACTGACATCAGATCACTATTCAATGGAGTAAATAACGTTCCCCTCGACCTCGGCTTACCCCCTTTCCTCCCAACATGTCGATTTAGGGGCACCCCAAATTTTCTGTGTCCCTCCAAATAGGAAGAGAAAAATTCAATCACTTCTTCGGTAACATACCTCTCAACAATACTAGCTTTCGGTCGACTCATACATTTCACGTACCCCTTAAAGACTTTCATGTGACGCTCGAATGGATACATCCAATGCATGCCAACTGGACTGCATATCTTCACCTCCTGCACTAGATGGACGACCAAGTGAACCATTATATCAAAAAAGGATGGAGGGAAATACATTTCCAACTTGCAGAGCACAACAACAACATCTTTTTGTAGAACATCCAGATGGTCCCGGTCAATAAACTTCCGGCATAGGGAGGCAAAAAATATACAAATTCTAGTGATTGAGTGCCTTACGTCGGCCTCCATTACCCCACGAATAGCAACAGGTAAAAGTTGTTGCATCAAAGCATGACAATCATGAGATTTCAACCCCGCCATCCAACAATCCTCCATAACTACCCGAATCACGTTCGATGAAGAACCAATGGGGACCTTCACTGATTTCAAACTATCGCAAACTGATATTCTCTCCTCCTTAGACAAGGTACAAGGTGCAGGGGGCAAATACGTCCTCTTACCCTTCACTTCTGGGGCGAGGTCATTTTTTATTCCCATATCAACCAAGTCCAATCGGGCATTCAAACAATCTTTCGTCTTCCAAGGAATATTCAAGAGGGTGCCTATCAAACTTTCACAAATATTTTTCTCAATATGCATCACGTCTAGGCAATGCCTAACCTCAGGATGCTCCCAGTATGGTAGATCAAAAAATATTGACCTTTTCTTCCATGGCCCACCACAATTTATTTTGTCCTTGCCTTTGTACTTTCCCAACACCACTCGTAATTTCTTAACCTTGCTGTGAATCTGCACACCAGTTAGTGGTGTAGGGGATTTCCTTCGTTCATTCCCGCCAACAAAATTGACCACATCATCCCGGTATTTATGGTTTCCGTTGAGCCATTTTCTATGGCCAAGATACACTGTGTTTCTTCCATGTCTTAGCTGTTTGAATTCAGTCTTCTCCTCACAAATGGGACATGCATTGTGCCCCTTCACAGTGTACCCAGACAAATTTCTGTAGGCCGGAAAATCATTGATAGTGCAAATTAGCCTGGCCCGCAGTTGAAACTCCTCATTTATATGGCCATCAAATACCAACACCCCTTTATCTTCCCACAATATCTTCAAATATTCTATCAATGGTCTCAATTACACATCAACCTCATTCCCAGGTTGTCTAGGACCTGAGATTAACATAGGCATCATAACATATTTACGTTTCATGCACAAATATGGGGCCAAATTATATATAACCAACATCACGGGCCACGAACTATGCTTCGATGACATATTACCAAATGGATTCATCCCATCAGTACACAATGCAAGGAGGAGATTTCTAACCTCCGAAGCAAAGGAAGGATATCGCTTGTCAAAATTTCTCCATAGTTCACCATCCGCCAGATGTCTTATCTTGTCGTCATGTAGTCTTTCCCGCTCTCCATGCCATCGCAAGTTTTTCGCATCTTCTGAATTCGCGAATAGCCTCTTCAACCTAGGAATTATAGGAAGATACCACATACACTTCAATGGGACCTTCTTCTTCTTCTTAGCCAAACACCCATCAACATCATTCGTCACACCCTTATATCTTGCATTTTTGCACACGGGACATTCAACCACATCTATCAAATCACCGTCATACAAAACACAATCATTTGGACATGAGTGTATTTTCTTGTATTCCAAACCAAGTGGACACAATATTTTCATGGTCTCGTAATAGTTTTTTGGAATTCCATTCCCTTCCGGGAACTTATCCTTCAGAATCTTCAGTAGTGAATTCACACTTGCATCACTCTAAGAACTTATAGCTTTCAAATTGAAAACCTCCATCAAAAAAGATATTACGGTATCCTTACTTTTACATCCTGGATACAATGGCTTCTCTTTCTCGTCCAGCAAAGCACTCAACATTGTAGGTTTCCCCTCAAAATCTCTCACAATGTCATCGAACATACCATCAACTGTACATTTGTCTCCATCTACCTTGTCAAACCCACCGTCATGTCCTTGCTCAACCTCTCCATGAAATGTCCATACAATGTAACCTCCATCAAATTCGTTCTTCAACAAGTGAAATCTAACAACCCCACGATCGTCAAACCGTTCACAACACAAGCATCTTTTGCATGGAAAAAGTATCCTCTCCTCCCGACCAAAGGCATAATCTAGAAACAAATCAATAAATGCAATATGTTCACCACTCCCTCTAGCTACACTTGGACAGTTAACCATTTTTCCCCTCCACGCAAACACGGATTCTCGGTCCGCTGTATCTAAACAAGACGAAACACACCATTACACATATTTTCATTGGTCAAAAATATGAAAAATGAACACGATCTTTTTGCTACACAATACTAAACATGTCATGCATGTCCGTGTATAAGTATGCGAATCGATCAACTACATGTTCTCGGGAAACATATAAATATATATACCACCTACCTATCGTTGCCCAAAAATGTTCACATCAACACTCATTAATTTACATTCCCACAACATGATCAATACTCAACCAACATAAGCTAGGCATAGAGAAACAAATAATAAATACAAAAAAACTACCCCCAATCATGCATTTATGGTCTGGTTGATTGAAATTCCAAAATATTAATGAATACTTACTTCCATGAGTCTTCATTTGTTTGAGTTATTGCACACCTTCCCAAGAAATCTACCATCTAATAATGGATGTTCAAGTTCAGAACTAATTTAAGAAGGTAAGTTCGGAGCATTAAATGCTCGATTTAGCACCGGTTTTTGTCAAAAAGACACCAAACCGGTGCCATTTTTCCTGCATTTTTCCACGAATGCATTCAACACCGGTTTCTACATCCTATAACACTGGTTTCTATAACCGGTGCCAAAAACATATATCACGCCGGTTTTCTAGGATTCTTTGCACCGGTCTTCAAACCGGTGCGAATATAACACCGGTGATCATTGTTTTTAGCACCGGTTTTTTTACCGGTGCTAAACTCTCAACGGTTTACACAAATTCTAGCACCGGTTTCCCGACCGGTGTAAAAATAACACCGGTTTTTATTTAAATAACCGGTGCAAAAATATTTTTAACCGGTGCCAGAATAACACCGGTTTTACACCCGGTGCTAACACTAAAAAAACCGTTGCTAAAACAAGATTTACGCCGGTTTCCATAACCGGTGTTAAAAAACTGGTTCCAGAGGGGTACCCTTTTCTCTTGGACACTTTTGGGTGCAACTGACAGGCACTGATCAGAAGAACCTGTGCAAAAGTACCGCCCTGGTTCACCGAGCGTTCCGTTATATTCACCAACTGTTGGCTATGGGGGTTTTCTGCCACGATGAACTAACACAATGCCTAGGTTCATATGTCCATTGCCTTTGGGCAATGATACCCGAGGGTAACTTTTACCCGAACTTAATGGGGTCATTTGTGCAGTAATGTTTAGCGATGGGTGACAGGAAGAGTGGCAAGATATCTATAGGTGACATGGTTGGTCTACTAGCACAAAACTTAGGACATCCGGACATTGGCTTACTTGGGACAATCAGACACAAAGTATAACATTGAGAAAGTAGCAAGGCATCTATGGTGGGACCTATAACATCAGAGGGTAGATATGTATGGCTTTATGGCAGAGCAAGCACTTGTAGTTTCATGGTACTTTCACAGCCGGGGTGCACCACCATCGACCATGACACATGCTTGGATGACCAATTTATTTAGCCGGACCAGATATTTGAGAGATATTTCTGTAGATTTTTAGCCAACCTGGAGATAGATGTTGAGGAGGCCAAGGCAAGTCCACCCTGAGAGCACCTCCTAATCGTTCTCACATATTAACGAGCATTATGGACCAATTGTAATCTCCTGGGGAAAAGTTTTTGAACTCTACCCAAGTTTTGCAAGAGGTCATCTAAGCGATGGGAGGAATGCCCTCACAAGTGGATGATCTTAGTTTGAGGATGGATAGCATTGAGGCCACACTTCAAGCAACAAGATACATTGATAGGAGCTTCACGAGTCACAAAGATGAAGGCCCTTAAGGGCTACGAGAGTAAGTATCACCATTTATCCTTACTTCACTTATGTTTTGGCATGATTTTTATGCATTGGAGACTATGCATTGGTTAAGTGTGGGGAGGGAGTAACGAGCACTTTGGGAGTCTTCATTCTTAGATTTCCTCGGTGCATTTCATGATTGCCATTGGTAGTTGTTTTTCTTGTTTGTTGGTGATTTTGGTTTTTTATTGTTGAATGATGTTCTTTGATGGACATTTAGTGGCATGACATTCTATGCCAGGATTTCCAGTTTGCATGGGGTAGGTTGTTTTAGGATATTGGAGGTGTA
This sequence comes from Rubia yunnanensis, assembly GCA_037428765.1. Classification (NCBI taxonomy): domain Eukaryota; kingdom Viridiplantae; phylum Streptophyta; class Magnoliopsida; order Gentianales; family Rubiaceae; genus Rubia; species Rubia yunnanensis. The sequence goes on from CM075061.1 coordinate 62,189,499, forward strand.
CTTTTTGTGTTTGATCTTATCTTTGCAGTATGACGCCCACTTTTGGGGCGATTTGTGCTACACCAAAAATTTTCTTGAAAAAATATAAAAATATAAAAACCTGGACAAGTTGAAAACCCGAAAGGGCGACTTGGGTAACATTAGGAAAAGCCCGAACAGGTCAAAAAGCCTAGGTAAAAATGAGAGGCTAGGCCCGGCTAGGCTTACGAGCCTAGGCAAAAATGAGATAAATTGAGAGAGAACAAAAAATTAGGTTGATGATGCATACTTCCGCGGTGGATTGTTTTTGAAGGTGACTCTTTGATTGCTTTGGGATCATTTTGGGAAAAGTAGGCTAGATTAACACTTATCTTTTTGGCTTACCTTTTTCCACATTTTACTTTTGTGTGGTTAGATTTCTTATATTTTTCGGGAAGTGTGAGAGTTATGTGGTTCTTACTCTTTTGAGGGAAATAGGGTAATCTAGGAATAAGTTGAATGCCTTGGTTAACTTATGCCTGCATGCTACATTTCGCTTGATTATTTATCTTGTCTTTATTTACTCGAGGGTGAGTAAAGGATTAAGTGTGGGGAGTCTGATCTGCTTCATTGTGCGTGCGTTAACTGTTGAATTTGGCATACTTTTTAGCTAGTTTTATTTGGTGGATTGCTAGTATTCGTTGAGTTTACATGACAAGGGGTTTTGATAACCGTGTTTGATTTTCTTATCTAAATCTCACATTTTATAGACGAAATTGGTACTAATGGCTTTTATCCACGAGCTCCTTGATCTTCCTTTTAATCATCTTTAGTAAGTCGCCCGTGGTTACTTTTTGTTTGCATTTTAATGTGAAGGCCGTTTGTAAGGCGGTAGAAGATATTGAAAGCCATTTGTAAGGATGGTAGAAAAGACGAAGGTCATTCACATTAGAATGGTAGTAGATGAAAGCCGCAAGAATCAATGTGTGGTAGAAGGAGATTGAAGCCAAAGATAGGCGGAAACTGAGTTCAAAGCGGCCAACGAAGAAACGGGGAATCGTGGTCTGATGAGTTATGCTTAAGTCTGAGAACTATCCAAGAATAATAAGCCTTCAAGGCTGGTTCCATTGGAATTTTCTTCTCACACACTACAAAATCGACTACTAAAACTCTCAAATCGGACAAATGGTTCACCCGTAGCAAAGGAAACAAGTTCAGCCGGCTAAGGCACAAACGGTTTGGTGCGGACCATTCATGGTTGGCACCAATGGCCCACACCAAAAGAGCAACTTCGCACCAGGAAAACCAGCATAAGGCTATGGTGGGTTCTGGGCTAGATGCCACGGGCTGCAAGCACGATTCTTAACTCCCCTCCTAAACGGCTAAGTATGGGTGCAGGACGTCCCGTTTTCAATGTCCCGTGTCATCCCATGTCCAGGATGCCAAGTCCAGCCGGTGGGGTGTGGAAAATTACACGGACTGTGCCAAGGTTTCTAAGCAGAGCACCCTTCCTTACCACGGCCCATGCCACCGGCCACAGGAGCGGATCAGGAACCTCCAATTTACCACTCTAATGGCGGCCTACGCCAGACGATGCGGCTCGCGCCAAATGAACATCGCAACTCACACCATGCTCTACACTCTGTACCACTTGAAAATCAGTGCTACACACCACAATGGGCTTCTGTGCCACATGAAGAGGCAGGACCCACGCCAGATCTTGTTCCCCACGCCAAGGACACGCCACGGGCCGGACCATCTATGACAGCCTTGTTGGGCAGCGCCTGAGCTATGGTTTACCCTAATTTGGCCTATTTTGGGCCAAAATTTTGGCCTAACTTTAGGCTCAATCTCCTTCTACTATAAATATAGCCTTAGTCTACTAGGGTTTCATATCATATCATTAGTTTTGTAGTTAGGAGAGAAACTCTAGAGAGAGAGAAATCTCTACTTTTTCTTTTCTTTATTTTACTTTGATCCTAAGATGTGGAATTCCAATCTTTATTTTCCATATCTATGGAGTAGTTTTATAGCTTGGGGATAAATTGTAGGAGCATGGTTTAATTACATGTTTTGCGAGATTCTCTAATTCATCCTAATATTTGTGTTCATGATATTATTATGATTGTTCTTGATTATTTGAATTGCATGAATAGTACACCACATATAAGCACACACTTTGGGCTATGTTCATGTATGGTGAAAATATTGATGCCCTCTTGGGAAGAGAAACCTGGATGTTAGAATGGGTAAGGGAGAACGCGTCCGCGTGGGTGTGTGCACGGGGGATTCGAGCAAGCTCTGACTTATTTTCCATCGCACTAGTCTTAGCTGACTTTGTAAATATGTCTGAGAGGTTCCGAGTAGAGATAGTGAATAGTAGAAAGCTAGGGTTGTAAGGGCCTTAGATCATAGATAAGGTCCCAACGACCCTTTGGCTTAATTGATAGGACCATTGGGAATTACTGCTTTCGTGGTGGAATCTTGAGACGTAAACGCACGGGTTAGAAACAGACCTACAACAATGATCAGACATTGTTGTACTCCCCTAATTACGATAGCAGTGTTGATGGAGGGTTGCGAGTGCAACCCGTCTTGACAAGGACAAGGAAGTGTATTCCATCAGCCACACCACGTGCTATGAACAATCTATTAGGTTTACCTAAATTTCTATGTGAATGAATTGAAGATCGAAGAATTTGATTAACCATGTTGCTCAATGACTCCCCTAGGGCTGAGTTAAATAGCATGCTTTGCTTTTTTACTTTTATGTTTAGTAGTTGTTAGTTGAAAAACCAACCCCCCCTTTCTCATGTTTTCTTTACTAACTATTCCTTTCACTCGTACAGATTGACGACCCATACGAGATTGTGTTTTGATTGGTACTTAGACCTAGAATCTCTGTGGACAAACCCAGGGCTTACCGCTAACTACCCCTAGGTAGCATAGCAGTGAGAACAGGTGCAGAACTATAAATTCTTATCTTTTAACCATGGCCTCTACCTGGGTTAATTAGCTACAATTAGTGACCTAGGAGGCAAGTCACTACACTTAACCAATCCATAGTCTCCAATGCAAAAAAAATCATGTAAAAAACATAAGTGAGGTTGGGATAAATAGTGACACTCACTCTTGCGGTCCCAAAGGGCCTTCCTCCTTGTCATGACTAGTAAAGCTCCTATCAAGGTATCCTGTTGCTTGTAGCTCGCCCTTGATGTGTACCATTCTCGAACTAAGATCCTCCAAAGTCATCTTCACTCCTCCTATCGCTTGGACTACCTCTTGCACCACTAGGGTAGAGTTTGAAAGTTGATTCCCAAGTGCTTGAAATCGGTCAATGATGTCCGAGAATAGGCGAGAGTGGTTATGATGTGCTCTCGAAGAAGTCTCATCTTCAGCCCCCTAGATGTCTATTTTCGGGGTGGCTAAAACTCTATAGAACTCCTTGTCATAGCATTGATCCGGCTCAATAAATAGGCCAAGCATGTGTCATGGTTGATATTGGTGCACTCCGGCTGTGGAAGTACCATGAAACTATAAGTGCTCGCTCCACCATAAAGGCATACATATTTACCCTCCGATATCGTAGGTTCCACCATGGATACTTTGGCTAACTTCTCGATATTATACCTTGTACCCGATCATCCTAAGTTAGCCAATGCTCTCTGTGTGACTGGATGCCTTAATTGTTGAGCCAATAGACCTACCATACCGCCCATAGCTATCTTACCACTCTTTCTTTCCCCCATTATCGTGCACTACAAAGTTCCCCACTAGGTTCGGGTAGAAGTTACCCTCGGGAGTCATTTCCCAAAGGCAATGAACATCCAAACCCGGACATTGCATTAGCTTACCGTGACAAAAAAACCCCTATTGCCAACAGTCGGTGAACGTAACAAAATTCCGGATGAACTAAGGCGATGCTCTTGCACACATTCTTCCGATAAGCCCCTATCAGCTCCCTCCAAAAGTTCCCGAGAGAAAAAAAATCCCTTGACAGTGTGACCTAGGGATCTCTTTCCAGTACCTCTAACCGAAGGCATAGGCTATCTTCGGGTGTGTCATCTGATACTCCTTGTCATCAAGATTGAATTTTATCGCATTGTGTCCATTATCGTCTGTGACAGACCAAGAAGTAGCTAAGAACTCTATAGTCCACCTCATGTACGTCTTAGAATGTTTTTTATAAGAACCTTTCTAGACCTACTTGGCCCAAGAGATAGGTCAGGCTCGAGTAAGCATGGAGCCTCCAAGGTGTCCTTGCATGCAAATACATTCTCCAAGATACTTCTCTTCGGCTCTCTCACATTCCTCCAGCTCCGTGTTGTAGTTACGGAAATATTGGATAGTCCCATAAACTCATCGGTCGTAATGGCAGGGTGTTGAAGAGTAGGAGTTACTAGTTCATGGTTTGCATCATTCACCGGTTTCTTTCTCTTCTTACCCCGAGTGGACTTTCCTTTCTCCGAAGTATTCCTTTTGGGTGACATCCTAACAAAATAAGGCAAAAAATGGTAATGTGATCTTCAAAAAAAGACATGGCTCACATTGTCATCAAACAAAAATATCTTACTCAAATAGCCAAGACATTCGAAACATGATAATCTAAGCATGAAGGTCATTTAAACAAGAACATCCTCATTGAACAATAATCTCATGTAAGTAATCAACAACCCATCAATAAGGCTATGCAACTAGAGTTTATCTCCTCACAAATCACCCAATATATGAAGAATATATCATTCAAACACAATAGCACATTAAACCAACCGAACTTTCTTCAACACATGATCATACATACAAGCCCAAACATTTATCTGACAAACACGCACTCATTCAAGAATCCTGTTTTTCATAACACCACCAAAATGTCAATCAAGAATATAAACAAAGAGTTCAATGGATTACCTGGAATTTGAAGCTTCGAATTGCAAGATCCACACAAGAAAGAGCAAGAATTGCTAATTTTTGGAAGAAAGCTTTAATTTTTTCGAGTTTCACCAAGAGTGTGTGTGAGTGAGTGTATCTTGAGAAGAAAGATTGTGTTAAATGATGAAATTAGGTGGAAAAGTATACTATGGATTTAGAATTTCAGCATAGGTGATAAGGGAGAGAGGTACATTTAGGATAAGAATGGAATTTTCATAATTTCATATTAGGGAACAATAGTACAAATAAATAAATTCCTAGGAATGTAGAAAGTGATATTTGCATAAACAAATCCTAAGGAATTAGGGAATTTCAAAAATTTTGAACCAAATATGCATTTTTGAATTAGAAATTCAGAATTTTCAAAAATTTACATTTTTGGAACAATTTGGCAATGGAAAAATTGAAAATCGGCACAGAAGATGTTTGGCACGGACCAAAGCCTCGCGCTAAATATACTGGCATGAATCAATTCCTCGCATCAAACTCCTTGGCACGAGGCATCCCCTCACATCAACTCTCCTAGCACAAACCTAGGCCCTTGGCACGGACCGTGTCAGGTCTTGGCACAAGATTGCCAATTTTTTTACCTAATCCTTAGTATTTCCCTATTTTTTTGAAAGACTATGTCACCCATCAAATTTAACTCCATCCAAGCACAATCATGAATCTCGAACTCAAATTTTCAAACCAACAAGAGTTTTATCTCAAACATCCCCATCGCAAACAAAAACATCCAAAATATATCTAATCACTAGTCAAAGCATTAAAGAAAAAAGAAACACTGTATATTTATTGCAGTCTTCGCGACTTATTTCTGTTTCAAGCAATTCTAGTTAGGGACACCTACCTGTGGGTTTCTGGAGTCGCCATCAGCGACTCTACCCATGATGATATTGTTGTGGGGAGGCCTCCACAATGAGCCATCCTTACCTTTCGACCTCTTGTCCATGATGATAAATGAATCTCCGTGTCTCGCTATTGCATCCATGAATATCACTTTGGGGTTAGGTTTAGGTTGAGGCAGTATTAAACCCTTGACACTCTTCCTTTCCTGCTGCACGTTGGTTAGCATGGAAAAAAAATCTAGCACATACATATTATCCATAGCATCATGCAATTTACAGGACTCATCAACAATATCCTCAAAATGGGATTCATTCACATGTTCATGCTCATTGGTAACACAAGAGGTTTCATCATGCTCATCACATAAGGTTACACCTTTGCACATGAAATAATAATTTGTCGACTCATGCCTAGATTTATAGATATCAAATTGCACTTTATCCATCTCATTATCCAGAGTCAAGGTTCCCAAGTGGATATCAATTTTAGTCCTAGACGTTTTAAGGAAAGGTCTCCTCAAAAGTATTGGGGGTGCACTATCGTCGTACGCCACGTCTAGGACATAAAAGTCTACCAAAAAAACCAACTTTCCAACTCGCATCATCACATCCTTTACTAGTCCACATTGACTAGCTTGGGAATGATCGGTGAGTTAGACAATCACTCTAGTTTCCCTAAGCTCACCTATTTCTAGATGTTCATATATACTATATGGGATCACATTGATTGATGTGCCTATATCTATCGTGGCATTTTCAACAAGTTTACCACCTAAGAAGATAGGGATAGAAAACATTCCGGGGTCGTCGCATTTCTTAGTCAAATTTTTATGATTCAAAACAGTGACTCCCCCCATTTTTAATTGTCCTAACCTCTTAATTGGCCTACTTCTTTTCCTTGTTCATGAAACTTTAAGAAATTTAGCATGTGATGGCACATTTTCAATCAATTCCAAGATAGGGATGGTTACCTTGACCTTTTTGAAGATTTTTTGAATGTTTGCATTATTGGTCACAACCTTTGGCTTTCCCCTCAAAGCATTTGGAAATGGAGGTGGACTGGTAGCTTATGCCTCGGGCGGTGGAAGCTCTTTGGAAGGTGCCTCTTTGACCACAATCTCCTCTTCTTTGAAGTGTGCCTTGGTAGCCTCTAATACCCTGTCATCCTCTTACATAACCCTCTTCTCGGACTCACAAACTTCCTTCCCGCTTCTCAACTTGAGTGCACTCACGTTCCTTAGATTGATATCCGGTTGGGAGGAGAGTTTGCCAGACTCATTGGCTTTAAGTTGGCTCACAGAAGTGGCAAGTTTCCTGACTTGAACTTCAATATTTTTGTTACTCGGGAACGCTCTATTACTAAGGTCTTCAATCTCACGCCTTGTCATCTCCGTGAAGACTTCAAGTTTCTTTCTCAATTCACCAATGGCTTCTAAGATCTCTTCTCGGTCCAACTTGTAGATCGATCCATAGTTGTTGGAAGGGCCTTCACCTCGAGGGTATAGTTGAGGAGGGGTTTGTCCACCTAAGTTTTCTTAAGGTTGGTTATCATCCCTCCATCAAAAATTTGGATGATCTCGATACCTTGGGTTGAACGAGTTTGCGTAGGGATCCAGCCATTTATCTTCTTAGTTCCCTCGGAACCCTTATGGTTGACCCCTAGAAAACTGTGGCCACTCCTGATTGTTGTACTCAACGGCCTTCACTTTTTGCAAATCATCTACGACCTCGATAAATTCTTCAAAGTTGTGGTTAAGGTTGCAAACTCCGTACACTTTGACTTGATGCACTTTTCCTCGTAAGAGCTCCTTCATCATAGAAGCAAGAGCTTGGACTTGCTCCTCCAACTTAGGTGATTGTGTGGGTTCATCTAAAACCTTAACTCTTGACCTTGTGCCAAATTGTTGCATACCGTTAGCCATTTCTTCAAAGAGAGCCATTGCATCCTTAGGGCTTTTGTTCGCTATCAAACCATTACAAGTGGTGTTCACTATTTGCATATCTTCATTGCACAACCCTTCGAAGAAATAATACACTAAATCACCCTCCTTGAAGGGGTGGTAGGGGCAACTCCCCAAAAGTTTCTTGAAGCATTCCCAATAGTCATACATGCTCTTGGTAGCCCCTTGGGTGATGTTAAGAAGTTGTTTCTTTAGCCCCGCCAACTTGTACGCCAAAAAATACTTCTCCAAGAACCTCTACTTCATGTCCATCCAAGAACCAATGCATCCCAGTGGCAAGTAGTATAGCCAATCTTTAGCTCCATCTTGAAGGGGAAATGTGAAGGCTCTCAAGCTGTAATCGTCTTCAGAAACTTCCAGTGGCTTCATGTTCATACACACTAAGTGAAAATCTGATAGATACTTGTTCGGGTTCTCCCCCACTAATCTGTGGAATGTAGGCAGGCAATGGATAAGGCCACTTTTCAGCTCAGAAATAACATTGGCGGGAAGGTAATGCATAATGGCTGATTCTCTAAGTTGGGTACCATGAGCTCCCGTAAGGTGCAATTTTCTTCCGCCGTTGCTAGTGGTTCTTCAAATAACACTACTTATCTCGGTTGAGCTTCTGCTCTAGTTCTCCTTCTCCTTCGTCCCTGAACACCCGTGTTCATTAGTATGGTAGTGTAAGATGCCTAGATTAGTGGTACAAGTGTGTACCATAATCTAGGGCTAACAATACCCTTCCAAACAAAATTCTAGCAAACATATCAAAAGGTAACAAAACAACTATCACAACAGCTCAACAGCCAAACTATCAACATAAAACAAAATGAAAGTAAAAGGCAACTATTAACTACTCTACTAACACGTTGTGCTAATTGATACTTAAGCTGGATAGCATCCACGATTAGGGATGGCAGTGAAGCGGGTTTTGGGGGAGGTCCGCCCCGCACCCGCCCCAATGGAGTGGGTATGTAGGTAGTTTTGGCGAGGGTGGGGTGGGTATGGGTATGAAAATCATACTTGCCATGAGTAGTGGGTTGGGCATGGATATTAGTTCACACCCACCCCATCGCCTACCCACCACACTAAACCTGTTATATACCCGCTAATTTGATATAAATTTAAGTTTCATTTATCCATATTGCACATATCTTACCTATACTATTAATGTAAATACATTTATTAATTTTAATATAAAAGTTACTATAAAAAAATATGGATTTTATCTATTTTTAGAGATATAAGTGGGATGAGTACAATGGATATGAAGTAGGTAAGAAGACTTAGGTGAGTGATGGGGCTTGTATGGATTTTGTATAATACCCGATGGGGCGGGGGTGGATTTTAAAGTTGTACCCGCCATGGGTAATGGAGCAAGTATGGGTATGGAAATTTTAGGTTGGTATGGGTATGGAGGTACCATAATTCGTACCTGTCCCGCCCCATTATCATCCCTATCCCCGACAGTGGTGCCAAAATTTGACCCACCTCAACCTAGGGTCAATAATTGTAACTAATTAACCCGAGCGGAGGACGACATATCAAAGATGAAGATTTATAGTTCTGCACCCGTTCTCACTGCTACGCTACCTAAAGGGTAGTTAGCGGTAAGCCCTAGGTTTGTCCACAGAGATGCTAGGTCTCAAGTATCAACCAAAAATACAACCTCGTATGGGTCGTCAATCCGTACGAGTGAAAGGAATAGCTAGTAAATGCAAACACAATGGGTAGGGGTGGATTTTCAAATTATCAACTACAAAGCATAAAGATAAAATCAAGTAATCTAATTAAACAAAGCACTCGGGAAATCATTGCGCAACATGATTAATCTAATGTTTCGATCCCCAATTCATTCACATGTAAGATTTACTAAACAACCTAATGGAATGTTTATAACACGTGGTGTGGTCGATGACATACACTTCCCCGTACTTGTCACGTCGGATACGCTTGCAACCCTTCATCGATGTCGCCATCGTAATTAGGGGAGTACAACAAGGTCCAACCATTATTATAGGTCTGTTTCTCCCCCCATGCAATTACGTCCCGGGCTTCCACCACGAATGCACTACTTCCCCCTAGTCTGGTACCTTATCTATGATACTAGGGCCTCTTACAACCCTAGCTTGCTACATTTTAGCTATCTCTACCCGCAACCTATCGGAAGTCTTTACGTAATCAGCTAAGACTCGTGCGATGGAAAGTAAGTCAAAGAAATACTCGGGTCTCCTGTGCACACACCCACGCAGACGCAACGTACTCCCTTACCCATTCTAACATCCTAGTTTCTCTTCTAAGGAGGCATTAATATTTTCACCATACATGAATGTAGCCAAAGTGTGTGCGAATATGGTGTACTATTCATGCATTTCAAACATTCAAGAACAATCACAATAATATCATGAACACAAAATTAGGATGAACTGGAGGTTCTCTCAAAACATAAGTTAAATCATGTGCTACAAACTATCCCCAAGCTATGGAAACTACTCCATATATATGGAATTCAAATATGGATTTGAATTCCACATCTAGGATGAACACGAAAATAAAAGGAAAGAAAATAAAAGGAAAGAAAAGAAAAGGAGAGAGTGTTTCTCTCTCTAAAAATTGGTCTCATAATAGTATATTCTACTTTGTACATGTTTAACTTAGTAGACTAAGGCCATATTTATAGGAGAAGGGGATTGGGCCTAAAAATAGACCCAAAATATGCCAAAAGTTACTAAACCCTGATTCAGCTGCCGCCCGACATGGATTGTCGCGGATGGCGCGGTCTGAGCCACGTACTTGACACGGGCTGAACAATCACGCAGGGCCGTGATTTTTCATCCGACGAGGGTTGCTGGATCTAGCGTGGGCTGCTTCATTTATCTAGTGCGAACCACGTTGCTTATCTGGTGCAGACCGTGGTCATTGATGCAGGCCACCGTTTGTAGGCTGGATTTTGGACTTCTAAATCGTGGGGTGCGGGTTTTGGCACAGGCCGTTGTCTGAGGCACGGTATGCTTTGGAGTTTGGCACAGGACGCGGCCTTTGGCGTGGGCCATCAGCTGGTCTTGGCATCTTGAACTTGGAATGACGCGAGCTGTCGTGAATGGGACGGTCTGCCCATACTTATCCGATTTTGAGCGAAGTCTTAAACTCTTGCTATGCGGGCCGAGAGATTTGGAGCTGGTTGCGCCATTGCCTCGTGCTAGAACTCTTGGCCTTATTTGGCAAGGGTCGTTAGTGCTTAACCATAAACGGCCCGCGCCGACTCGTGGTATCTTGGCCAGCTGAACTTGTTTCCTTCGCTATGGGTGAACCGTTAGTCCGATTTTAGAATTCTAGTAGTCAATTTTGTATTGCTCGAGAAGAAGAATCCAATGGAATCAGCTTTGAAGGCTAATTCTTTTTGGATCGTTGTCAGACTTTGGCACAATACATCAGACCACAATTCCCCGTTTCTTCATTGGCTGTTTTTATCTCCGTTGCTGCCTATCTTTGACTCCAATCTCCTTCTATCATGCATTGATGTTCGTGGCCTTTGTCTACTACCATTCTAGAGGTTAATGGCCTTTGATCTCTTCTACCATTCTTGCGAACGACCTTCAATATCTTCTACTGCCCTTACGAACGGCCTTCACATAGAATGTAACAAAAAGTACCCACGGGCGACCTACTAAAAATGATCAAATGGAAGATCTAGGAGCCTGTGGATATAAGATGTCCATTAGTACAAATTAAGTCTACAAAACACGGGATTTAGACAAGAAAGCCAAACATGACTCTCTAAACCCCTTGTCACGTAAACTCAACTGATACCAGCAATCCTCCAAACAAAACTTGATAAAAACTATACTGGATGCAATGGTTAACGTACGCAAAATGAAGCACATCAATGCATGCATCCACAAACTTTGAAAATACATGGTTCACATCATGCCACACAACAATCATAATATGTTTCAATGAAACTTGTTTATATATCATGTCATTGGTGGAAAGATGGTTAAACCTACGACAACTACAATATACGAAAACAACACACATATATATATATAAGTGAACTACAACCGATCCTTTTTTTCCGAGAAAGAACGAGAAACAAATCTTGGGATTTAAACAAACTTAAACATATCATAGTTTCACACTTCGTAGGTCCGTCAATGAACGTGCCCCAACTCGTCATAGTATATCAACAATGATATCATCCGGTAAATATTCGAATGGTGTCTCTGTGCCTTATTTACTTGGTTGAATTTTTGGGATGAAGTGTGAGTGAACAGAGTGGGAAAAAATATATTTTTTGTGGAGTTAGGTTAAAAATGGTAATCAGTAAATTAATATATTTAATGAATGGAATAACGATTCAAATGGTTGTTTCATATTCCACCTAAGGAAATGGAACACACCACTAGGAACCATACCAATTGGCTACACCACGCAATATATAAATATGCTTCTTCTTTTTTCAAATTCAAACCAATTAATCCAACTTCAGGTATCGCGAACCAAATCCGACTTTTAATTTGCCATTAGAAAAATCTAATATGATGGCGGTCAAAGTTTAAATGTCGTCTATTGGTATCCCGTAGCAGCGTAATGATTAGCCATCCTCTCGAGCCCATATTCAGATTTCGGAACATAGGAAAAATGGCAGTTCTCAAACTGGAATTCAAAGTCATCGTGTATCTGCACTGTTAATGGCAAATCCTACATTAATTAACAGTTAGTCGATTTAAAACAAAACTTTGTATTTAAAATATAGCATTGGCATTTGAGAATTAATTAATTACATATTTGGTTATGCGAGTTTCAAAGTCAAAATTATGAACTCATTTCTTTACAGCGTCAAACAAAACTTTTGAAATCTTTTTAATTAACTGCAATTAGTATTATGATTACTTTGTCACTAGACCAAATTTTTTATTAGAATAAAATATAATTACGTGTGCTTTTGTATGGAAATAAGTCAAGAAAGTGTGACACGGCCGGATATGAACACGTAATGGGTGTTTTAAAGTATTATATTCATCAAATTCTGAATTTCACGACTAACAAAATTAACTTCTATGTTTTCAACAATTGCAACTTTCACCAGTTTTTATGCAGCCATACTGATCGATGAGTGGAATTAGTTCGTCAGTTTTATGCATTATGGCTGATAAACATCACTACAATCCATTATATTTGGAAAGGATCCTTGGTTCGTGGATATTTTTGTGAAATAGAGGTACCAAAAGAAATTTCTAAAATAATACTAACAAGTACACCCTTTGAATATGTGGATTTCATTATAGATATCAACGTTTGGAGTCTTATCAAATTATTCTAAAGTAAACAAACACATGGACTGACAGAGAGTAAGTAAAGGGAAAATCAAGGTGGCTAATCATACACGCTTATTATATCATCTTACTAACTCATGTTTTGACAATATAAGATATATAGCTATGTGACTTATGACTTGTGATGGGTGAAGGTTCTGTTGAGCCATTTCATTCAAATATTCTTCAGATTAGTCACACACTAAAAATTAATATACAAGCCCTTTGATAAACATGGAGCATTAATGGCCTCGACTATTACCATCTACTTAGAGTGCATGATTAACATTTTCCTGTCAACCATAAATTAAAAAGAAACTACAAACAACATTGACACTTTTAGGAAATAAATCCGACAAATTAGTTATGTAATGTATGTGATCATCTCATGCATAAGATACATGTAGCATAAGCTACCTATCAACACAATTATAAACATAGTTAGCATGAGTAAAAGTAAACGTTAGCACTTGAAATCCATCATTTACAACGGACATATGCTACTTACTCTTCATCTCAACAAAGCTAAACTAAAAATTGAACAAATAAAATATTTTAATAATAGAATTAAATTAGGTGAATTTCATTAAATTAAAATTTTAGCTCATAAAATTGGATTGAACTGAATTGAGTTGAAAGTACACTTAAATATAAAAAAACAAGTTTGTACTATTTAATTTGCTCAACTCGCTTAGTGGCAAATTGGAATATTAACATCAGATTCTAACACTACTACAAAATTACAAATTAGATCTATCGTAACACTTTTCTCGCAATACTTATTGAAAATGTTACAATAGCTTACGAAGTATTACTTATACCTTTCAAAAATGTTACCTAAATCTTGAAAAGTATTAACTAAATGTTGAAAAGTGTTACGTTAGATCTAATGCAACATCGCCTAAGGTAATACTTGTAAAAGTGTTGCAATAGTTCAATTTAGTATTATTAGCACCTAAAGTAACACTTTCAAAGTGTTACATTAGACTTAGTTTATAGTAGTGTAATAATACAGTAGAATTTCCAAGAAGAAAAGAAACTCAAATCACATAAATATGAGACGTAAATGCTGATTAATGAACGGGAAAATGAAAGAAGAAAAAACTAAAGTTAAGATATATATCATATATGTATATATGTTCGTTATACAAGTAGATCACAACAAAGAAAGAAATTAACTGAGATTGATGGTTAGAGTTTGCAAATAAAGGTAGTAGTGCTGTATATGCTACCAATTAAGAGTCCAAAAACTCGGCAGGCAAAGTAGAATCAGTATACCGAATGGGTACTCGAGAGCTCTCATGGCTCCTGCTTGAGGAACATAGATGGAACCATGTCCTGAAGAAGCCCATAATCAGAAAATTGTAACTGCTGAAGTGGGGTTAGATTTTGCTGATACATCATAGAGCTAGTAGCATTAATGCTACTCCCATGGCTATAATACTGAGGCATCTGGGCGAAGTTGGGCATGGCGAAAGAGGGCGGCGCTAACATACCGGGAGGCAAAATCCCGGCCACACTTCCTCGTAGAGTTGTCGGAACATGGTGGTTATGGGTTCCTTCGTACGTTGTAATAACAATCGATGGATCTTGGAAGGATCTTTCCACGCGTTTCTTCACCGGACATTTCTGAGTTGTGCAACGATAGTAGCTCCTGAAATCACAAGAAGGTAACCGCACAAAATTTTAATTGATGATTTAGGGTATACTACAAATATGTTGGTGAAGAAAAGTAAGAGATGAATGTGAATGTAAACGTAAAATACGACTATCACAATCAAGGACTTTCGAATTCGTCCTGTTAGGCCACTACTCGCTTTTGCTAGTTAGTTCAAACATGGATCTCAGAAACAACACGGTTTCGTGTCAAACAATTGGAATTTAATGAAAAGAACGACTAGAATATACCTTGGATAAGGGCTGTTTTTCACTGCCTTTTGTCCGTACTTTCTCCATCTATAACCGTCTTCTAGATGATCAACCTCACTTTTAGTCATGAAAGCAAATCTTGGCTGTCTCTCCTTCTTCTCTCCTTTCTTCTTGGATTTATTCCTGTTTTTGAAAAACCATGAACTATCAGGCTAAAAGTTTAAACTGATCAAACCCTAACAAAACTGAAACCTAATTAATTATTAGAAAATTATTAACACCCACTCTTTCTTAGGGCTGTGGTTTTCTTCTTCCGTCGCTTCCTTCATCTGCTTGTCTTTCTTTCCTTTGCTTGAATCTTCATCGCCGACGGCCTCAGTTGACGACGATGATATTGACGAGTTGGGCGTAACCGGAGCTTCACCATGATGATCTCCACCACCGGCGCCTTTGTGGAGGGGAGAAAATGGATGAGAAGAAGACGGCACTGAAAAGCCGAACCCTGTGGCCATGGAATTGGTGTGATGATCAGACGATGGCCGTTGCAGTAGACAATCAGTGAAGCTCATGTATGGAGAATCAAGCATATTGTGTGAAGAAGAAGTCCCATATGGAAAAGCAGTTGAGCCCATGATGATGCTGCCATGCCTCTCATGATCTTGAAAAGGTTGGTGATAGTACAGATCCCTTAGATCTTCAGACATGGAAAATTAAGGGTTTGTGAAAGATGAAGGAAGAAAGAAGAAGAGGAGAAGAAATGAGCTAAGACTTTGACAAATGCTTTGTTACGTAACGAGTCTTTATTTAAGCTTTGACAAGAAGATTGATCACATGAGGGCTAAAGAAAAATTCAAAAAGGAAATTAAAAGGAGAAGAAGAGAGTGAGAAATCATTTTCTTAAGGGGAGAGAGAATAATTGAGGTTTGTTGTAAACACAACTACTGGCCCCACCTTGTAAAGAAGGTTTGACAAAGCTAGGGTCACTGTAATATTTTAGGCGCGAGTGATGTGCCCTTTTCATTTTCCTACTTCGCACACATTCCATATTAGCAGCTAATTGCGCCATCTCCACAAATGATAAAAATTAATTCTTTACTTTAGGATTTCAAGGCTGGTGATATATTATGATTGATCGACAAATAAGGTTTGCATCTCGTATCTAATCAAAACTTTGGATTAGATTTGCGTACCTACTAACTTCCTTTGAATCATCATGAAATGCTCGCCAAATCCCACTAAATTCATCGAAATTGTGAAATTGTTACACGTACTAATTTCCGGGAGAAATGGAGACAAACGGCATCACTCAAACACTGTACGCTCCACCAAAATTTAGTCAAACATATGACCTTTATTAAGTATGATGGTACGTTTAATTTTACCCCCTCTTGATATAGTAGGTGTTGAATTCTAGTATATATAAAATATCCTATTGGTTCTATTTTTTCTCGCAAAAAAAGCCCTTTTGAGGAAAGTGAGTTTTCAAACCGCATCTATGGGACAATAAGTCGAAAACGTAGTATTCCCTGCGTTTCAGTATATCTGACACTTTACTTTTAAGTATAGTTTTTGCAAGTTAAAATGTATGGATAGAAATAATTAAGAAGTGAGTAAAAATTATATGAGTAGTTTGATGGAAGAACTCCCATTGTCTTTCACACAATTGGTTCTGCCCCCTACCCAGTGGCGGAACCAGGGCATTATGTAAGGGGGGGCGAAAAAGGGGCAAAATTTTTTTTTTCAACGCCAAATACAACAATACTTCGAATTAAGAATTTATCCATATCCTATTTGACATAAAATAAGAAAAATATGTCAAATTAAATATGTATATGATATTCAGTATTCATAATTTCTCAAAAATGTGTCTAATTAAATATGTCTAATTAAATATTTGTCAAAAATATGTCTAATTAAATATGTCTAATTAAATATGTCAAAAATATGTCAAATTATTCAAATCTATATTTAGCACAATTTCACAATTTCAGCACAATCACTAAATTATTCATATAATCATATCTAAATTCAATATTCACAATTTCATACAAATTCAAGTTATTCAACATTACATAACAAAAATATATTAGTCGCTTAATACCTTGCTCTTGGTTGGTTGTTGATAGTGGTTGTAGAAGGGAAGGAGCAGCAGGCGGCGGCGGCGGCAGGCAGCGGCGGGCCGACGGCGGCGGCGGCAGGTGGCTGGCGAGTGGCGGCACTACGGCAGGCAAATGAGTTGGAGAGGCAATGTGGTTTGGCCTTTGCTGCCCAAACGTTCGTTTGCCTTAGTTAGTTAGGTTAGGTTATTAAATTTTGTTTGGGCCAATTGGGCGCCCAATTGGCCTTTTATTTTTTTTTCAACCCGCTAAACAAAACGACGTCGTTTCACTTAGCCAAAATGACGTCGTTTTGTTTAGTTATACAAAAAAAAATAAAAAAACGTCGTCTTCCTCGGCTTTCTTTCCTCTCGCCGCTGCGCGCGCCTCCGCTTCTCACGCCGCCACGCCGCTGTGCGCCTCCGCCTCTCACGCCGCTGCGCGCCTCCGCCTCTCACGCCGCTGCTCGCCTCCGCCTCCCCAGCCACTCCCTCGCTCCGGCAATGACGACAACTCAAGGGGGGCGGAATCCGGTGGCTTTCGGTGGCTCTAGGCCTAAATTCCGGGCCGCCGGATCTTAGGGGAGGCGCTAGCACCCCCTCGCCCCCCCTAGTTCCGCCTCTGCCCCTACCTAACATCTCACCTCCTCCGTAACTTTCCAGAAGTGCACTTCTCTACTGACCACCCCCGTTGTCTTGCGTAGGTTGCAACTGTTAGACACATCACATAATCGGGACCTCCACTATGAGCACCCATCCTAAACCTCAAAAGGATTGGAAGAGAACATCAGCACATCGTAATAACTCTAGAGTCTGTGCCGCCCGAGTCGCTACAAACTAAAACCGCTTAGTTATATGGGTAAGATAAGGTTTCCCCCGTTAGGATTTTAATAACACCATAATGATAGGTTTGATTCCCC
Source organism: Rubia yunnanensis (assembly GCA_037428765.1). Classification (NCBI taxonomy): domain Eukaryota; kingdom Viridiplantae; phylum Streptophyta; class Magnoliopsida; order Gentianales; family Rubiaceae; genus Rubia; species Rubia yunnanensis. Next base: position 62,207,376 of record CM075061.1, read on the forward strand.
TAACATGCTGATGTATCTCGAACGACCAACCAATTCTTGGGCTTGAGCTTCTATCGAACTAGCCTGCAATAAAACTGTCATTGAGGGTTCTGGGGGGTCAGTCCTCCGATACTTAAGTCAGTTCCAAGAGTCCGAATATGATTAAGACAGAATGAATTATAAATAAATGTGTACCTTGTATTTATACTTTGTATCCTAAATAACAGCTTTCTTAATTATCGCCCTTAATTCATGCAAATACGGTAATTATTCATGAGTATTTAATATTACCCTAGTTGGGTCGGGCTACCACACCTACGACCCAAAGCCCTTCTCGGGCCCAACCTCTATCAATAGCCCCTAGAAAATTAGGTTCTCTGCCTCGAAGAACTGGAACAGTACAAGGCTATTCAAGACCTCGAGTTCATAGGACAGTTCGAGGACTTTGAAGTGTCGAAGCGGACCTTGTACTTCGTTGCTCCAGACTTTGAGGGAGGGAATCTAGTTTTCTAATCAACCCTCGGCATTAGGACTTTAAGAGGCGCGCAAGTGCTATACAGCCACACGTGTCATTGTCCCCCAAACGGCGTGTTGTCAGAAGATAAAAAATAGTTGAGTATTCCCGTAACTTTTTATAGTTCCAAGGCGGTTATTAAGCATACCGCCTATTCAGCCCCCATTATTACCCCTTAATTTCTTATTCCTCTTTCATTTTACTCACTTCAGGAACTTCTCACAAGCACTCTTTTTTCTTCCTTTCTCCAGCAACTCTTATTTTCGTCGTCCTTCCTCGGGAATCAGTAAGTACCTTACTCTCTCTCTCTCTCATTATTCTACTCTATTTTTATCCTCACATTGCAATCATGGCCCATTCTGACGAGGGTTCCACCAAGAAGGGGTTTTTCGGTGAGATTAGGGTAGATGAGGCAGAGGTTAGTACGTTAGAAAGAGTTGTCACTGACTTGGAATGCACCTATTCTGATGAATCCCGCTGTGATTCTGACGCCGTAGGAGGTGCGTCTAACCATGCAACTAACAATCATGGGGAAGGGTTACTGATATGCCTCCTCAAGGGTATGCTGAGAATTGGCCCCCAGGTATGGGCAAACCTTACCTAAGAAGATCCCCTATCAGTGGCAAAATTAGGTTCTACCCTTCCTCAAATCCAACTCTCGAGCCCTGGGGGAGGTGAATGCATCTCCTGAGAGCGAGGAAGCATCCCTCGACGTAAATAGGTAAATAGTATAGACGGTGGAACCTGCAGCAGGGCCCAAAAAGGACCCTACCAGATACAAAAGAATCCAACCTTAGGTAAACCTAAGGAGAAAATCCGCAAATGAGGTAGGGGGGAATGGAAGAGTGCAAATCCAAAGGATAACACTCCCCCACCCCCCCCCCCCCCTTCAATCTAAGTAAAATAACTACCAACCCTAAGCAAGATAATCGAGCAAAGGGAGCACAAAACAACCTGGAAGAACACAGGCTAAAAAACACTCAAAATGGGGTGAGAACAAACTCACTACCCATACACAGAGAAACCGCTTCTACCCCTTACAAATGGGGCCATTTCCAAACAAATTCCTTAATGCAGCCGAGAGTTGAGACTCGGGTCTTGAGTAGATGTCTCTGCAGGAATGTTGATGGAATAGCTAAAATCCAATGTCGAATGATTTGAATATCCTAATGCAGCTGAGGGACTTGGATGCCTCGGGTCTTGGATGTCTCCTAAGAATGAAGCCGATTATCAGGTTTGCACCATATTGGCATGTGTGAAGATCTGCTTCTACCATGTACATTCCTAAGATGGAGATAGAGGAATGTTATTGGCCTTCAAGCATTCTCTTATTGGCGCCGAGAGTAATTCGGTGGGCAAAGATTAATGAGGCCGTGCCTCCAACCTTTGTAAATCCCATACGAATCAACCTTCCTAAAAAAAGTGAGAATGGATACACTTGTACCGCGTGCATCAAGCGTGGCGATTATGTAATCGCCCACTCCATTTTGAGCAAATGGACTGTATGCCAGTTTAACACAAAGTGTAGCGCGAGCATAAAGCGCATAAATAACCGTTAATTCATAAGTCAAAACTAGGCTTAGGAGAAAGAGCATCGGAGTGAGAATCCATACTCTAAAACCTATTGCCTCCTCCAGAAAAACCGAGCTGCAATTGCCAGGAGAAATCCGAGAAACCCGTAGATAATTCTGGACTCCATCGGGCTGAAAACAACTCCCCCCTTGGCGCTGAAAACTGCATCAATCGGGCTGCAAAATCCAGCTTCCCGCACCAAGAAGCACCTAACCGTGATGCCTATTTGCAGCAGCCAGTCACCAATTAACCTCTGCCTGTGTGAGGGCCTGATGCCACGAACCATAGCGCCAAGCAGGCAGGACCAATCCAGAAAAACTGAGATGCAATTTCCAGGAGAAACCGAAGACATTTCTGGACTCCATTGGGCTGAAAACAACTCCCCCTTGGCGCTGAAAACCTTGCCGCTGAAAACCGCATCAGCCGCACCAAGCAGCACCTAACCGTGATGCCTATTTCCAGCAACCAGTCGCCAATTAACCTCTCCCTGCATAAGGGCCTAATTCCTCGAAACATAGCACCAAGCAGCCAGCACCAAGACCCGAAACAGAAAGCACCCAGTGCGCAACAACCAGCACCATCCACCTTCCCACAGTCACACCGTCTAAAACAAGTGCTCATCCAGAAATAGCCTATTCATCACCATGTAGCAATCCTTCATGATGATTTTTACAACTCTATCAGCACTTGGTTGAGCACCATCCATGACCACACTGTTCCTTTCCCTCCAAAGGCGATAGACCATGGTGATTAAGGCTAAAATACCAAACTTCTTCCACATTTTCGAACCCTTTATTTGCCTCCTGACCCAGGTCATGGAACTTGGAATTGAGCTAGTTCTTCTCCTTAACCCAATCCAAATCCGAATACGCCCCCATACAACCTCAGAAAACTCACACTTTTTTTTAAAGTTTAAACCATCCAAGGATGGGGGGATTTTTATTTGGCTCCCCAGACCGTAGAACTGGCATAAGCCTGAAAGTGCATATTGGTTTACAAAAGATCATCCGTATGGTGATCTGAGAGCGAAACAGATGCAAGGTGGAAAAAATAAAAAAAACTAGTGTGGTACTTTCTACAAATTGCTTCCAAATGTAGTCCATAAACAGGTCGGGGAATTGAGAAAATCGAAACCCCTATTAGTCCGTGGAAAACATTAGGAAGGAATCTGTAAAAAGAGCAGCCAGAGAGACTGTAGAAGTCCTAAATACTAGGGTAGCAGCAGGTGCTTCAGCCAATGGAGTTAAGACTGAGATAGGTGTTCCTCCTTGTATTGCGCCGTGGTAGATCTCCCAGTTCCAGCAGCAGACCTGAAAGAGAGAAAAGCAACAAAGTAGATTCCATTCCAAAGCAATGAAAGGATAAGACTACTTGGAGTCCGTAAAGTATTAGCTTGTGAGGTTAAAAGTAGTAAAAGTTAAGTGGCATCTCCAGGTCCTGTGCCTAATCTTACTGAAGGGATTTCTAATCTATCAAGGGAGATGAGTCCTCTGAGTACAACTGGTGCCAACAGGAGTTCAAGGTTCCCTTGGATATTGTTCTGTAATGAGTATTTAGCCAGATAATCAGCTGCATTATTGGCCTCCCTGTGAATGTGAGAGATTGGATATTTCTTATGTTGAATATGGAGAGCACTGCAGATGGAGAAGTTCCTCCATGGAGCATTCAATGGATTGAGTATACCTCTTGCAGCATTTAAACAGTCAGTTTCCAATACTCCATTAGCAATATCAAGTTCATATCCTATTTCATATCCATCCTGAATTGCTACCAACTCAGCATCAAAAGGTGTTGGTGATAGGAAGGTTTTGGTCCTCATGCATATCACATTTCCAGAAATGTTTCTAACTATGACAGCTGATGAGGCCAGACCAGGATGAATCCATGAGGCATCAGTGTTAATTTTAAAGCCAGAGGAAGGTTTCTTCCATGTAACAACTGTTATAATTTTCTTCCTCTTGGGGTGAATCTTAGGAATAATGTTAGATTGGATCCAATATCTATTCCTGTCTAAGTTGCCAGAAGGCTGATGAGCAGTAAAAAAGTCATGAATGAAGCATCTAATCTCATTAATGCAGGCATGAAGGGAGAAAGGTTCATTATCATATATGTTTTTATTCCTCTTTACCCATAGAATCCAAACTGTGACCAAAAGTGAAGTTATGATGATTTGTGACTGAATCCTTGTGGCAGCTTTGAAAGATAGGAGATAATCAACTCTTGACTTCAAATTTCCAAATCTAGGCATATGCATATTAAGCAAGACACCAACAGCCTCCCATACTTTAATAGTAAATGAGCATGAGTTAAAAAAGTGATCAAGGATATCAGGATGATTCATGCAGGAAGGACACCTAGATGCAAATTGGAAGCCCCTTCTTGCTAAAATATTATCAAAAGGCAGAATGCCATTTAAAGCACGCCACAAGATGACAGACATTTTCCTTGGGATAAAGGAACTCCATACCTTTGATAAATGTCTGATTCTGAGTTTTCTTTGCCTGAAGGTTTGATAAGCCGAACTAATAGAGAATCTACCATTGATATTTGGAGTCCATATCATCCTATCCTCATGATGGTAAATCAATTCAGCAACCTGCAAGATGGCAAGAGTATTGGTAGCCAAGTGTGGCTCCAGGAGAGGGAGAAAGTTATTTCTATTTTGTATGAAAAGCCTCAGGGATATATCCTCAAAGGGGATAGTCAGCCCTTCCGGCCATTCATAGCAAAGGGCCCCTTTACCAGTCCAATTGGAGTTCCAAAAGGAACACTCACCCAGTCCATAAATCACTTTTGAATGTCTATTAGCCTTCTCTGTGATTAAGCAGATTCTTTTCCAGGTGTGAGATGTTTTATATGAGTTGGGGAGTGACCATATTAAAGAGGTCCATTGATATTTGTTGGCTTGTAATTTCCACCAAAGTTTGCATGAGAATGCTTCAACAATAGCTCCTATATCCCTAAGTCCTAAGCCATTTTCATCAATTGGAATACACATGTTTTTCCATGATCTCCATTTTTTTTTCCAGTGTTATCCACTTTCCCCCAGAAAAAAGTAGATGCCAATTTTTCCATTTTCCTTATAACAATCTTAGGAGGGCGCAGAACAGAGAAAATGTGAGTGGGAATTGAGAGGATACTGTGATTGATAAGAACCAACTTACCCGCACTGGAGAGCCACCTGTTCTTCCAATTGTTTATTGTCTTCTCCATCCTTTCCAGCAGTGGCTTGTAATAAACCTGCAAGTTTCGACCATAGAATACTGGCACACCAAGATATTTAAAGGGGATTGCCCCTTGTTCCATTCCCAAAAGTCTCTTAACAGACAGAATGATGTGAGGAGGGGTTTTATGTGAGGTGAAGAACTCAGATTTCCCAAAGTTAACTTTCTGACCTGTAGTATGTTCATAGGCAATTAAGAACCTTTTAAATCTCTTTAAAGTTGTGGGTTTGGCATTTAGAAAAATTGCTGTACCATCAGCATACATAAGGTGAGTAACAGTTGGACAAGAGTGAGGTAAACTAAACTGGTGAAGGTAGCCAATGGATATCATCTTTTTCAGAGTCCTTGAGAAAGCCTCAGAAACTAAGTTATATAGAAAAGGGGACAGGGGGTCTCCCTGTTTTAGTCCTCTGGAGGATTTTAAAAAACCTGAAGTGACTCCATTTATCAAGACTGAGAAATGAGCTGAGGCAATATTACTCAGAATAACTTTAACAAAGTGTCCATGAAAACCAAATTGAAGGAGTATAGAGTTTAAAAATGACCATGACACTCTATCAAAGGCTTTCTGCATATCAAGTTTCACAATTATATTATGAGCCTTTGATTTTCTGTTTAAAATTCTCACCATTTCCTGCATTTGTAGCACATTATCAGATATGTCTCTACCATTAATAAAGGCACTTTGTTCAAGAGAAATTAAGGAGTGCATTAATGGTTTAATTCTCTCCATTAGCATTTTTGAAAAAACTTTGTTGATGAAGTTAGAAAGACTTATTGGTCTAAAGTCAGAAAAGGAAAGTGGAATTAGCTTCTTAGGGATCAAGGCCAACCAGGTACTAGAGATTGCTAAGGGGATGTTTCCAGAAACCAGAAAGTCATTAGCTGCATCTAGCAAATCATTTTTTATGGTCTCCCAGAAAGTTGTGTAAAAATTCCCTAAGAAGCCATCAGGGCCTGGAGCACTATTTTTGTTCAATTCGAAAACAGCATGCCTAAGTTCGTGGATATTAAACTGTTGAAGAAGCAAAAGGTTTTGTTCTTCAGATATGAGCACTGGTATTTCTTGAAGAAAGTAATTGAGGTGAGATCCAGTTTTAGGTGTAGGTTCCTCATTTAGTAATTCCTTATAAAACCGGATACCTTCTTCCTTAATCAGATTAGGGTCCGAGATCCAATTGCCTGAGAAATCCTTAATTTTGCTGATTCTAGATTTTATCCTGTTTTCCTTAATGGCATGATGAAAAAATTTTGTATTAGCATCCCCAAATTTAAGCCAATTAAGTCTAGCTTTTTGTGATAGGAATGTTATCTTTTCTTTCTGAGCTCTTAACAATAAGGCTTTTGATTCATTTAAAACAGCTAGATCCTGAGCATTCTGTGTTTGTTGGAAGATTATTTCCAATTCACTCACTCTCTCTTCAGCTTGAATAAGATTCTGGTTGACATTCCCAAAAATAAGTCTATTCCACTGTTTTATTTCCACTTTGAGCCTCTTTAGTTTGAAAACAAAACCAGTCATGCCTTTTAGAGGAGATGTTAAGTTCCAATTCATTTTTACTATATCCCTGAAATCTTGCCTAGAGGACCACATTTCCTGGTATCTAAAAGGCCTAGGGGACATCTCTGAAGCTGATTGTATGGATAAGAGTAAAGGGGAATGATCCGAAGTGATTCTATTTAAAACCTGAATAGAGCTGTGGGGAAATAGATCAAGCCATTCTAAGTTACAGAGACCCCGATCCAGTCTTTGGAATATAATATCTTTACACCTGTCCTTAACCCTATTATTACACCAGGTAAATGAATTCCCAACAGTCGGTATATCATGCAAGTCAGATCTATGGATGAATTCATTGAATTGTTTCATGCTTTTATGAGGGGTTGATTTCCTTCCTTTGTATTCATTAACTGATGAAACCGTGTTGAAATCCCCTATATATATAGCAGGTTCAGAAAAAGCAGAGCCTAAATCGTGCCATAAATTTTCCCTCATGATCCTATGTACACTAGCATAAATGAAGAAACAATTCCAACTGGATGAGGTAGCAACTTCAGTGATTCTAGCATGAATGAATTGATCTGATTCTCTAACACAAGATAAATGAAAAGATTGGTTCCACAGAATCCATATTTTAGCAGATTGAGCTGCAAAAGAATTATTAAAACCTAGAACATGCTTCAGATTATCAACCTGCTGGTTATCATGCCAAGGTTCTAGGAGGCAAAGGATGTCTATCTTATGATTCATCTTTAATGTTTTTAGTCTTTCCAGGGATGAGCCATAACCTCTAACATTCCATACCAAGATATTACCTATGATTGTGTATCTAATCATTTAAAGGTCATTGGAACAGCTTTATGTGAGGATCGGAGTTTTCTAGATTTATTTGGCAAAGCTTTGGTAGAGTTGTCCTAGTCTCCTTACCTTTAACTAAGTAATCTGTAGACTTCGAAGTATCAACAGTTTTATGCCTTGAAATAAGTTCATCTGTGGTTGGTTGAAGTTTGTTACCTGAACCATCAGTAGATGTTACCTTCTGTACTGAAGATTGCTCCAGAGCTGGTGAAGATTTTGAAGCAGAAACTGAGTTTTGATCTGGTATGGCTGCAGGTTTGTTTTCTGTAATAAGTTGTCCCTCGGGTCTTATTTTTGATATGGTGCCTGAGTGAACTACCTGGTCATGAGTTTCTAGTGTCTCGTGGAGGATTTCCACAGCTTCTTCTTCCTGTTCATCTTCAGAGAAAACATCTAGGGCATGAAAAGCATTAGAAATAGACACAGTATGTATTGGCTCTAGGGAGTCTACTCCATGTTTATCAGATTGCTTAGTCTTCTTCCTCTAAATTGTGTTGCTTATAGGTTTTGAAATATCATCCAATGAGTAGAAGTCTGATCTTTTCTTGTGTGTATTGTTGAGTGAGTTAGAAAAAATGTTCTGTGGATGGTCTGGATGATAATTCTGTTTTTGAAAATCGTTTTGTTTCTGGGAAATAGTCAGGGCCGAGGAGCCTGATAGCTTATCCTTAGCTAATTCCTCTAGGTGAGAATGTTTCTCAAATATTCCTTCTATGTGAGCTTGTTTCTCAACAATTGAGCTATCCTGAGAGTTATGAACCAATTCAGCGGTGTTTTTGTCAGCCTTTCCTTGTTTTTTCTTGATTTCTGTAACCTTTTTTTTGAGTTCAGGGTGTAGGAAAGTACACTTATCTTGGTTATGTCCAACTATTTTACAATGAGCACAGTAATATGGAAGTTCATCATATTCAATTGGATATTCAGCTACCTTATTGCCTATTCCTATTACAATAGAAGCAGGGAGTTGGGACTGGAGGTCAATTTCAACACAAACTTTTATTGCCGATGGTCTAGTTAGAGCTGCGGTAGCAGCATCCATTTTTAAGTACCTTCCAATCTGGCTACTTAGACCAATAATGGCAGAGTTGTTATAGAAATGGAGAGGGAGTCTGTGAATTGTTACCCAAGCCGGGATAATTGAAGATTCAGCCGTTGGTGAGAAGTCGGGCGACCATTTTTGCACCTTCATCACCGCGCCCTGGATCATCCACTGCCCCTTCATCCAACATCGCTGGTAGTCTTCGGGATCCTGAAATCTAATCAAGACATGGCGATAGTCAATAGAGCCTAGCTGGAATTTAGATTTAAAACCTATTGATTTGAAAGCAGTTTGTAGAAAATCCATCGAGGGCTTTCCCCGATTGAATTTGCCAACCAGAGCGTTCTGGTAATGGGACGCCAGGCGTTCTCCTTCCTCATGAGGAAGGATAAACGCAATCTTCCCTTTGTACTCTGTAACCGGGTGAAGATTAGGAGTATTCGGGAGGGACGTGAATAGGGGAGATGGCTTAGTGGTGAGAGCTTGGATGAAGCTCTTGTTGGTGACAGGACCCAACTCCACAGTGGGAGCGGTCGACGGCAACGCCATCGGAGGCCAATATGACCGTTATTGGCCGAGAATAGTAACAGTTGGTGAATAAAGAAGAAGAGGAGGAACGATGGTGTATGAATCGCACTCATTTACTCATCCAAAAAAAAACTCACACTTGAAAAAACAAATGTTCGTTCGTCTCTTCTTCAAGATGGCATAAAGAACATACCTTCTCCATGCTATCCCCTTCCTCCAATCGGTGCTTATCCTTAATATGTAGTCTCTGAATAGCCGCCAACCAAGCGATAAACGAGAATTTTGGTGGAAGAAAACCATGCCAAATGCTATTGAAGACTTTCACACTTGATCGGCCAACCTCGTAGACACCCGGATATTTATGGCGATGCATATAGAGATAAGCCATACTAGTAAATTTTCCCGAACCAGACCATACTCCAAGATGGGAAATTACCTCTTACATATCACCGTTAAACATTGCGTATAATTCATCCCTGAGCTTACAAAGGTCACCAAATTAGCTCGAAAATCTCTCTCCCAATCTACCATTCGCAATTCTCGGATTTAGGCTCCAAAAGTCTTGACCCTGAAGGTAAAACGAGTGAATCCATTTGACCCATAGGCTATCCTTCCTCATATGAATATCCCATATCCTTTTAGCCATTGAGGCACGGTTCCACGTGCTGAAGTCCCTCAAACCGAGGCCTCCAAAAGACTTAGGTGCACAGAGTTTCTTCCACGCAACCTTTGCCTTATGCTTACCTCCCCACAGGAATCGTTTGCACTTCTGTTCCAGAGAATCCATAACTGTAGATTGTATGATAAAATTCTGAATCCAGAATCCCACAATACCTCCCACAATTGATCTCACAAGCTCCAATTTGCCCACATATGAAAGAGTATGACCCTTCCACTTTGCTATTTCCGAATCTACCTTCTCTAGTAGAGTACCAAATTGTGTCACCTTCAACTTACTGGAATCAAGTGGCATGCCTAGATACCGGACAGGGAATGTCGCCCAAGGAATGCCTGTGAAACTCAGATCCTCCTTTATGCCAACTCCAAAAAACTTTGACTTTGCCGCATTAATTCCTAAACCCAAAGTGCGCTCAAACTCATTCAAGGCATCCATGAGTATGTGTACTAAACTCGTGTTAGCCTTAGAGAAGAGCATGAGGTCATCCGCAAAAGCCAAATGCGTGATCCGTAGAGTCTCACATCTCGGATGAAAAGTGAAGTGTCTAGAGGCCGTTCTCCTTTTCAACAATCTCAAGAAATAATCCATGCAAATCACAAACAGATGAGGCGACAATGGATCTCCCTGACGAATACCCCTTTGTCCCTGAAAGTGATCACACAGTTTACCATTAACTGCTATCGAGAATGAAGAAGTGCGGACACAAGTCATGATTCTATCAGTCAGCCTTTCCAAAAATCCCAGTCCGAGTAAAACTTCTTCCAGGAAATCCCAAGAGACTGTATCAAAAGCTTTCTGTAAATCCACCATAATCATGCACCTAGGAGAATTACAAACCCTTCCATAACCCCGTACAAACTCTTGCACCAACATTACATTGTCTGAGATATTCCTGCCCTTCACGAATGCACCCTGACAAGGGTCAATGATCCCTGGAAAAATACCTTCAAGCCTGTTCGCTATAATTTTTGTGATAACTTTATAGACCACATTACAGCACGATATTGGTCTAAAGTCACCCACTTTTAGATTATCTGGCTTCTTAGGTATCAATGCCACCGAAGTGTGATTAAGCTGAGCCAAAATATCACCTGTCTGAAAGAATTCCAGTACCGCAGCTGTCACTTCCTCACCCACGATGTTCCACTGTTTCTTAAAGAATCCGGCCGTATAACCATCAGGGCCCGGAGACTTATCATCCATCATTGCAAATAGCGCCTGCTTAACTTCAATACCCTCCACTTCCTGATTTAGATAGGCCCTATCCATGTCCGTGAGCTTGTTAGCCGCACCAAAAACGTTCGGGTCAGTAGTGACTCTATCTCTTCTTGTGCCAAATTATCCCTTGTAAAAATCTGTAAATAGTTCACCCTTGCGACTATTAGAAGTTACAATCCGATTTTCACTATCAGTAATCGTTGGGATACCCCCTCCTTTTCTTTCAGAGACCATAGTGTGAAAGTACTTTGATCCCTTATCCACCTGAGTAATATGATTTATCCTTCCCTTTTGAGCAAGAAAAGAAGATTCCGCCAGATAATACAACATAGCTTGCTTCTTCAAGTTTTGCAATGCCGCAACATCATTATCCGAAGCATCCTTAGCATCAAATTCATCAAAAGCCTTATTGTACTCCGCATCCGCCCGCTTGGCCTTTTCAGAAATATGGTTAAAATCAAGATTACCCAATTCCCTGAATGGGTTTTTCATCCGAAATAATTTCCTGGTCACCGAAAATTGCTTAGTCCCCTCAACCGACGGACTCCAATAATCATCTACTATTTGCCCACAATTCGGATGACCTAACCACATATTCTGAAAATGAAAAGGCCTACCCTTTCCAACAATTTCTTGCGACATATCCACCACCATGGGAGAGTGGTCTGATTGAGCCGAAATTGGTAGAAAGGTTGTACGACAAGCAGCATCATCCCATCCATGGTTCAAAAGCACCCTATCCAGCTTCCTCCAAATTTTCCAATCCGCACTATGCCAGGTTAAGTGCTCACCCAAAGCTGGCGCATCCCTTAGTCCACACTTTACACAAACATCCTGTAAGGAGGAGATGGCTGAAAAATATCATCAACACTAAGAATAGCATTAAAGTCACCAAGAACCATCCAAGGAGAATTCAGATTAGCACCAAATGACTTAAATTCCTCCCATAGTGGTAAATGCACCAAACGTCCCTCACTATGCCCATACACATACGAACAGAAAAACTCAATGCCAGAAGAAAGATTACGAACCTTGAGGTGAATACATTGTGGAGATTCCCAAGAACATCCACTGAGAAGCCTTTAAGATCCCAAATAATAAATATTCTCGAGTTCTGCCACAGCTCAAAGTTATGCGTAAACTTCCATCCCTTAAAACTCTTTAAGAAAATTTTCAATACTTTATCCTCCATTTTCGTCTCCAACAAACCACACAATCCAAATCTATTAGTGGAGATGATATTTTTCAGCCATCTCCTCCTTACAGGGGCCGATAGACCCCTGACATTCATAGATGCGGCATTCATTGGGAAACCGAGGTCCCTTTTGGCTTCAGACCGCCGCCATCAGAATTTTGAGTACCAGAACTACCCGAGTTGCTCCTTGAAGCCGATAGCATACGTTGGAAGGTTTTCTGGATGCCCTTCCCTTGCTCATTTGTTCTTGTCTTGCTCTTACTCCGAGACCTAGTCAAAGCCCCTGGGGTAGGGGGAGGTCTACTCTTGCTCTTGCTCCTATGCAGCCTGGGAATTTTCGAGCCTCGAGCTTCCGGATGGGTCATTTGTTTAGGCAAAATTCCAGCACCCTCAATCGGATTGTCATTATCTCCAAACGCTTGTTGCTACCGAATAGATTCTTTGGGCGCTGGATTAGCTTGTCTAGCGGCACGGACGCTGGATTTCAAGCGCTCGGTGCTCCTGCCGCGCGCTGCCTGGGCAGACCTGGTGCCTACGGCGAGGTTTTCAGCGCCAGTGCTTGCAGCTTTGGGCGCTGGTGCTGCAGGCAGCACAACAACTGCTTGATTAATCTCATCCTGCATTACACCAATAGTTATGCCATGTCCTTTTTTCGTACTTCCAGCTTTCTCAATGCTTTTGACTATGCCTTCAACCAATTTTCCCTTACCCTTCCTTCGCCTCTCTACCTCCTCATTGTCCGAAGAGGCATCCTCAATGATCACATGTTCACCCCCTCCAACCGAGTTTGAATCTAGTGTATCTCCAAGATTTTCATCTTGCATCTTCCTAACCCAAACTTGGTCATTATATCAAAATCTCCAGTTTTTCTTTCCCTTCGCCTTGATATCGTTTTTACCTACCAGTTCCATAGGATTTTTGTGTTTCATCTCCTTGGCCTTCTAGTAGTCATCACACACTTCAATGAGATGATTGTTTTCACCACAATTCATACACCAAGGTCTACAATAGTTGTAGATGATTTTTTGAACAACAACCTCACCAGTTGGAACACGAAAGCTCACCTCCTCCTTGAGCTTTTTGGATGTATCAATCCATACCAAGAGACGTGCATAGTATCCCCTCAACTCGAGAGTACCATTATCCATGAGGATTGGATCTCCTAGTGAAGAGGCAATTTTCTCCAATGCCTTCTTGTGCCAATAAGTCTTTTGTAAGTGTTCCATCCGTATCCAAACTGGTTTAATAGCTTGGATGTTCGCATCATACTGCCCAGATTCATCCACTAACAACATGAACAGTTTCTTTCCATGGAGATAATGGTCAGGACCATTCATCACCAAGTCTCTATCTTCAGCACAGTTAAACCTGAACATGACATAGCCATTCTGCTTGCTCTGAACAGTGCACGCAACCTTCCACTTAGCCACCAAAAGAGATCGAATAGCATACATTCCAGGGAAGAATCCTGAAAACACACCCAAGAATCCAAAGAAGGGTTTGTGCAAATCTTTGTGTATCTCATCCTCAGTGAGAACAAAGTCGACACTATCTCCATTGTTTGCAACAATTTCAATAGTCGACTTGTTCATGAGAATGTCCGGATCGTTCCATAGCCTCCTTCTCTCAAGTTTCGGATCATTCCATTCTCTTGGATGCACTTGCTGATTTTGCCTCTTCTTACTACCACCCTCGGTCGTGCCTTGCTTCTGAGGATTAATGTTATTCTTACCACCCGTGGAAGACTCACCATTAATCACCATTGTGATGAAGCAAGAACAAACCACAAAGTATGGTTTCCGATGAGCAAATCGGCTTCACCAAAGTAAATCAGAGAACCAATCACACAAATAAACACCAATCCGATCGAAATTAACCCAAAACCGATCGGAATTAACACAAACAATCACAAAAACAATCGAAATTCACACAAACTAGGTCAAATCCGATCGGAATTAACCCAAACCGATCGGAATCACCAAAAAATTGCAAAATAAATAAACACAATGCTTGAATCAAAATCAAAATCCTCCAACAAACAAAACGGAATCAACAAAACAATGCACCAAGCCGAGAAACATTAAACTGCAAGGAATTGAATCGAAAAACCTGGAAACCGTGGAAACCGTGGATATCCGATCACAACTCCTTGAGTTCTTCTTGATGTCCGATGCAAATCCTCCACACCCTTGATGCAAATCCGATGAAGGAGATAGGAATTTGATTAAAAAGTGTGCTGAAAATTTTAATCAAACCCTTTTAAACCCCTTTGCGCAACCAAATCCAAACCAAAACCCAAAAAATATTGGATTTTTCAACCAAATCTCCAAATCGGACAAGGATTCAAAGCAAGAAACCAATCCGATCTCTTGCTCAACTCCTGATCCGAATCCGTATCCAAGATCCAAACCCAAATCACGAACAAGATCCACCAAGAATTCTCCCTTTCCGTATTCAAACCCTACTCCAAGGCCGATTAAGATCAAACACTTGCCACAAATTGCATATGATTTTGTGCAGATTCAAGAGGAGAATCCGTTAAACCATAATTCATTGGTGAAAAGTGAATGAAATTTGAAGAAATTGGCCTCCAAAGGATGGAAGAAAGGCTGCGCCTTTTTTCTTCTTTTTTCGCCCCAGAGCTAGAGAGAGAATTATATTTGAGGAAGCATCCCTCGCTGTCATAGAGGAGGAGGAGAATGCATCTTCTGAGAGTGAGGAAGCATCCCTCGATGTCATAGAGGAGGAGGAGAATGCATCTTCTCGAGGGGAAGGACATCCCTCGAGGAGGAGGAAGTGCCCCAGAAGGTATTAAAGGTATACTCTAGAGCCAAGTCGTCTCAAAAGAAAAAGGAGAAAGTATCTCGAGGAGTAAAAGTTGATAATTTTTGGAAATGAGCCCCCGTCCTCAGCAGTAGGGAAGGTCATCTCCAAGATTCTGGACGCGATCCCTTTTGACCATTGCACCCCTCGATCCTTCAGAGCATCCCGATGAAGAGCATATGAAGCATATTCAGAGAGCCACTGAAATCAAGAACTTGAACTCCTGGAGGTAAAGGTGAGGGGGCTAGCTCCATCCACTGAAGATCTGTTTCAGGAGGGGTTTCCCTCAGCTAAATTAATGAATGTTGTATCACGTTTTGTACCAAAATGTGCTTTTATTTATTAATGATAATATCAAGACCTGTTTTGAAACTCGCTCCTAGAAAACACAAGTAGAGTTCCTCGATGCACTGTTGTTAGCGCCAGTGGGCTTTTGAAAATTGTAACGAAATTTAAGTTGCATGTGCCTATACTTCTTTGTAAATTTTAAGTTCCAAGTATTAGTGCCACACGCAATTTTCTTATATAGAAACGTTATGATCATCTTCGATGGGTAGGAATTGAAAAATTCAAAGACACAAGCATTTTACCCAGGTTCGATGTTTCCACCTACATCCTACAAATTTTCTCCACTAGCTCATCATTCTGAGATTACAAAAGTAGCCCATGAATGCCGCTTAAAAGCATAACACTCAAACTTAGCCTTGGCTAGAAATATTTCCTAGAGTGCCGCTTAAGAGCAGTCCACTCGAACATCATCTAGAGTGCTGCTTAAGTGCAACCCACTCGTCATAACTTGTAGTACTTTCTCAGGTTCGTGATGTTCCACCTTCTTGGCACTCGAACCCCTTTCATCTCTTCGAGGACATAACTTCCTCCTGGATGTGATTCGATCACCTTGTAGAGTCCTTCCCAATTTGTTGCTAACTTGCCTTCATGCTCCTTTATGCTTTTCTCATTTTTTTCTCATTACCAAATCTCCCGGGTTGAACAACACCTTCTTCACCCTCCTATCATGGTACCTTAACTTTAGCTTCATGTAAAGAAGCTAATTCTCTCTTTTCTTCCACTATGTCAAGATCCAGACATCGGTTTTGCTAATTACTTGTCTCGTCTGTAGTAGCCTTCATCCTTGGGCTAGGAACACCTATCTCCGCAGGGATTACCGCCTCCGAGCCATATACTAGGCCATTTGGCATTTCACCAGTAGCAGAAGACTCGACTGTCCAATATGCCCACAACACATTAGGTAATTCCCATATCCAATTACCTTCTGCCCCCTCGAGCCGGGTTCGTATGCCATTCACTATCGTCCTATTGGTCACCTCCACCTGTCCATTGGCTTGGGGGTGGTAAACTAACGTCACCTTTTGTTTAATCTGGTACTCCTCGCACCACTTCTTGAAGTGATCCTGAGCAAACTGTGTTCTGTGATCCGTGATGATTGTCCTTGGTATTCTAAAACGACATACAATATTCTTCTAGCAAAAGGATATAACTATCTTTCCCCTTATGTTCATCAAGGGCTTGGCCTCCATTCATTTTTTGATGTAGTCGATGGCCACTATGAGGTACCTGAATTTCCTTGGCGCTTCTGGAAAAGGACCCACCAGGCCGATCCCTCATTTATCAAATGGCCACGAGCTATAAATACTTCTCATCTCCTCTTGGGGGATATGTATTATAGGGGCATACCTTTAACACTGGTGGCAAGCCTGAATGTATCAATTCATATCATCAAATATTGTCGGCCAGTAAAATCTGCTCAAATAAGCCTCTTCGCCACTAATCTAGCCCCCTGGTAGCTGTCGCATACTCCTTTGTGGACCTCCCTTATGAGATAATCAGCTTCTTGGGGGTTAACACACCGAAGCAACAGCTGTAGATGACTCCTTCTGTGTAACACTCCTTCTTGCAACACATACATTGGAGCTTTTAACCTTACCTTTCTAGCATCCACTTCATTTTCTGGAAAGATACCCTCTCGAAGGTATGCCACAAACGGTGTCATCCAGGTGTCTTCCACTTTCACAACCATAACTACAAGTTCTTCAAAACTGAACAAGGAAGCTTGCTAAGAGCATCTGCTTATGATTGCTTTCCCTCAGCAGATGCATTAGAGTGTGACATTTAAAAGCTTTCAAGAGATTTTGTACTACCTCGAGGTATCTTTGTAGGTTATGTTCTCTGGCCTCATATTCCCCGTTCACCTGTTGAACCACGATACATGAAACACTTAAAACCTCCAAGTCTTCCACCTACAACTACCTTGCTAGGCACAGTCTCATTATCAGTGCTTCGTACTCGGCCTCATTGTTAGTTTCTTTGAATGCAAAGTTCAACGCGTAAGGGTAATCCTTTCCATTAGGAGTGGTTAATAGAATCCCAACTCCACTTCCTTCTGAGTGTGATGATCCATCCACATATAGCTTTTATACCTCTCTTTTGCTTGCTTCCACTTCTCAAATAGAGTCCTGATGCTCGAGGGGCTCAGTAGTTTCCACTATGAAGTCTCCCAGTGCTCGACCTTTAATTGCAACTCGAGGTTGATGATGGATGTCGTGTTCTCCCAGTTCCACTGCCCACTTCATCATTCTTCTTGAGATTTCTAGTTTCAATAGAATCTGTCGAATTGGGTGGCTCGTGAGCACCACTATCCTATGCCCTAGAAGTAGGGTCTTAGTCTTCTAGTTGCATGCATGAGGGCTAGAATCAACCTCTCGAGAACAGTGTACCTTGCCTTGCAAGGTACAACTAACAAAGTAAATTAGGTTTTGCACCTTTTCTTTGTCCTTTACCAGGGTTGCACTAATTACTAAAGGTGATGCAGAAATGTACAAATTTAGCATCTTATCTTTATCAGGCTCCATCAGGGTAGGCAGCTTTATCAAGTGCTCCTTCAACTGCTTAAATGCCTCATCACATTTTTTATTCCACTAGAATTTCTTTTCCCTTCGAAAGACATCGAAAAAGGGTAGGTGTTTCCCCGCCCCCTTCGATAGGAACCTACTCAGCACTTCAGACCCTGTGAGTTTTTGCTCATATTTTATCGATTGTGGGGTGTTCATTCTCATCAAAGCTTTGAACTTCTCTGGGTTTACATCAATACCCAACTCTGAGATCATTAATTCGAGGAATTTCCCTACTCTTACACTGATAACACATTTGGAAGGGTTCAACTTCAAGTTAGCTCCTCAAAGCCTACCAAAGGTTTCTTCCAGGTATTTTAAGAATTCCCCATGACTTCTGCTTTTGACGACTATATCATCCATATAAATCTCCATATTCCTCCCTATTTGCCCCTGAACAGTTTGTCAACCAACCTCTGGTAAGTAGCCCCGGCATTTTTTAACCCAAACGACATATTATTGTAACAATATGTGCTCACATCTGTAATAAATGATGCTTTCTCCTTGTCATTTTCTGCCATGAGTATTTGGTGATACCCTTTATGCATATCAAAGAAGGCCAGAATCTGATGTCCGGTGATAGCTTCCACTAACTTGTCGATTGGTGGTAACGGGTAACTGTCTTTGGGGAAGCATTTATTCAAATCAGTGAAATCTATGCACATTTGTGAATCCCCATCATGCTTTGGGACCATAACTGGGTTAGCTATCCATTTGGGGTAAAACACCTCCTCGATGACATCTGCCTTCAAAAACTTTTCCACCTCTTCTTTAATTGCTTCAGCCCTTTCGAGAGAAAATACCCTTCTCTTCTGCTTCACTGGCTTTATTGAGGGATCAATATTCAACCTGTGTAGTGCAATACTTGAAGGTACTCTGGTTAGGTCAGAGGTATCCCATGAGAATATGTTCCCATTTTTTCCCAACAGGTCTTTCAGTATTTCTTTAATGTCTTCAGGAATTAGCTTCCCAACAACCACTGATCCCATGCCTCAAACAGGCATTTGTATTGTATCGGCTATTACCACATTTATATGCTCCGTTGCTACATCTCTTTGATTTCTTGCTTCTTGTACTGCAGTGAGGTTACACTTTCGAGCCTCATTTTGATCTCCACAAACGGATGCCACCCCATTTTCGGTCGGGAACTTCATCATAAGGTGATAAGATGACCAGACCGCTCAAGCCTGGCACATCCATGTCCTTCCTAAAATCACATTGTAGGGGGTAGGGGCATCTACGAGAACGAAGTTACACCTGATGGTCACCCCTTTATCACCGCCCGCTATGCGAACGCTCAGGGTTATCTCTCTTAAGGGGAATATTGGGTTTCTAGTGAATCTAGATAAAGGTGAGGTTGACTTTTTCAAGTTGTCGCACCATATATCCAGCTGATCAAAGTAGTCAGCAAACATCATTTCTACTTCACTTTCGTCATCAATGAATGCTCTTCTTATCAAAGATGTTCCAATGATTGCTGAAATTACAATAGGATCCGCATGGGGTGTTTAATCTAACACTGCATCCACTTCAAAGAAAGTAAAAGTGTTCTGATTCTGATTCTGCGTGCGATTGATAGTGCGATTACACACACTACTGTTCATTTTCTTTTTTTCACTGATAACGGTTACTTCCTGATTCAATCCCTTCTCTCAAATGGTGGCTCCTTCGCCAGGCCACAGCGGATCTGCGCCGACCAAAACATTCCTACAAGCCTTAGGAAATAGACCCCCACTGTTAAACACTTCCCTTCCCTCTAATCCCGAGATCACTCCAAAAACCAATTACAAAGGGGAAATTGCTTGTTTGGTAACCAGGAAGGAGGCAGAAATCCTGGCCTCGCACTACCAAAACGCCCTGGTGGGTAAGTTTGTAAGAGGCAAACCAACGATGGCGGCACTGAACGAGGCTTTCAATTCTGTTGGTTTCAAAGGTAAGTTTCAAATAGGGTCGATCGATTACAGACATATCCTCATCCGCTTCCAGGATAAGGAGGATTATCAGACTCTGGATCAAAGGTCAGTGGATTTTTAATCATGTTCCTATGAAAGTGCTTAAATGGACCACTGACTTCTCTCCTGAGGTAGAATCATCTATAGTCCCTATCTGGGTTACCATACATCATGTACCGGTATTCTTTTACAACATAGCTATGCTAGAATCCATGGGAAATCAGATAGGCAATTATATTAAAATGGATTCTGCAACTGCTGGTTTGACTAGACATTCTGCTGTCAAAATGTGTATTGAGATTGACTTAAAGAAAAAATAGCCATCATTCATTAGAGTGGGCATAGAGGAAGATGGAATAGAGTTCAATAGTGTTAAACTTCCTATTGAATTTGAGGACCTCCCACTATACTGTCACCACTGCAAAGCCATAGGACACGAGGATAACTTATACATTTACCTACACCCAGAACTTAAGAAACCTAAGACAGCTAAGCTTGATAAAAGGAACCCTATGCATACTGAACTAAGAGAAGGGAAGATTGTTCCCCACTCTAATGAACAACATAGGGGTACTGATGAACCTAATAAGGTTGAAGTTAGTAGTGTGAATGATCTAAATAAGGCTGGAGGTTCAGGTGTCTCGGCTTATGACAAATTCAAAACCCTGTCTTCACAGAACTTTAGATATGTTCCAAAACAGAAAACAGGCTCAGTAACAAATGTTCAATCAGTAAAAACAGCTGAGCATGAAGAGGATAAGTCCTCTTCACATGAGATGGAAGATACTTTGAATAAGGGATTAACAAATTTCAATCTTGTAACTGAACAGTCTAATGTTATAGTTCTGGACCCTGAAGGTGGTAAAGAATGTGATAAGGATAAGTCTTTGGCCCTTGATCAGGAAAATGTGTTGGATAATAATAATATGGATGCTAATATAGATTTGCCAATATTGAGACAAGAGAAGATCCCTGCTTCTCTGTCGAAGTCTCCTGTGATTCTGACTAAACAATCTTTATATGCTCCTCCTCTTCTCCATACTAAGACATGTTTTGCTAAAGATGACATTCACGTTAAGCGGGGTAAACCTTTCTCTCCTTTCAATCCTATCACTGTTGCAAAAAATTTCATTTTCCCACAACAGAAACATAGGCAAAACAGATTCCTGCCTCTGGAGGATGAAGACATACCCACGGAGGTTGCTACTCCAAAGAACAACTCAGATTCTGCCTACTATGACAATGGTGATGAAATGGGGGATCCTCAGTTAAGCCAGGTAAGTTCCTCTGATCATGCTAGGCAAAACAAGTTGAAAAAAGGGAAGCATAATGACAAAGTGTCTAATCATAGGAATGAGACCTATTTAACACAGTTAAATACTATCATGACTAGATCAAAAAGCTCTAATAATGTTTCCTTATGAATAGCTCAACTGTGAAGATAAAGTTTCTGGTTTGGAACCTTAGGGGAATGGATACATCTATGATAAGACTACATAACCTGATAAATAGGCACAACTTTGAGCTTCTATGCCTAATTGAGCCTAAACATGAAAATGTGCAATGTGATTCTTACAGACAACTGCTGAATTTTGATAACTGTGTGCAGGCTAATAATGGCCAACTTTGGCTTCTTTGGAAATCCAGTATAGATGTAACAGTTAAATGGGATAACTTGCAATTCTTAGCAGTGACCCTGTTCAGTCTGACTTTGAATAAAAATATGGATGCCTACTTTGTGTATGGTCTCAGAAATAGGAATGGCAGGAAACAGATGTGGTCTGATCTTAGGTCATCTAATCACTCTGAGTCCATTTTCATAGGGGATTTCAATGCCATAACATCAATAAATGAATACAAAGGTCCTTCTACTCCTAAATTAGGTAGTATGAGGGATTTTAATGATTTTATTAATATTATGGCTTTGGAAGAGATTAATACTATTGGGAATTTTTTTACATGGAGTAACAATAGGTTAAGGAACCCCACTGTACAGAGATTGGACAGAGGTCTTTGCTCTCCCTCGTGGTCATCTACCTTTCCTAATTCTTCTGTCCAAATTCTGAATAGGATCTCCTCGGATCATAACCCAATGCTACTCACCATTGGTAGTGACATACCATCTACTCCTAGACCTTTTAGATTTTTAAATACATGGTACAAGAGGAAAGACTTCAGAGAATTTATTAAACAAAACTGGGAATTGCCACATCATAAATCGGGAATGCTAGGGTTCTTCCTTAAACTAATCAGACTGAAAAAAGATCTTAAAATCTGGAACAAAGAGATATTTAGCAACATAACTGACAATGTTTTACAAGCTGAGGCTGCTCTTCAATCTCTGGAACATATATATGATCATAATGCTTCAATTGGAAACATGATAAAACTAAAGGAAGCCAAGGCTAGGTTAGTAAGGGCTCTAGTTGAGCAAAAAAGTTTTTGGAAACACAAGGCTAAGGTTAAATGGCTGAAGGAGGGTGACAATAACACCAGCTTTTTCCATAACTCGGTTAAGGAAAGATTAAGCAGACTAAAGATCACAAAAATTAAAGGTAGTTCTGGACAGTGGCTAGATAATATGGAAGACATTGAGAATGATGCCATTAAATACTTTCAAGATCTTTTAACAGATGACACATCCTCTGACAGCAGTTTCTACAAGCCTCATTTCCTCAGCCAAATTCCTAAGCTGATCACTCAGGAAGACAATGACAGAATTCTGAGACCTGTTTGTATGAATCAACTTAGGGACATTGTTATGAGTCTAAATAAGAATAGTAGTCCGGGGCCAGATGGATTCACAGCTAAATTTTATATTAAATCCTGGGACATAATTGCCAATGATCTATTGTCTGCTGTTAATGATTTCCTGACTGTTAATAATATTCCTAGGGGGATAGGAAGCACCTGGATTGCCATTATTTCTAAAAAGAAAACCCCTGTCTCCTTTGAGGATTATAGACCGATTAGTCTTTCCAATGTTCTTAACAAAATTTTTTCTAAAATTTTAATGGAAAGACTTAAGCCTATTATGCCAAAATTAATCTCACCACAACAAACAGCTTTTCTAAATGGTAGAGATATATCGGATAATGTCATCTACCTTCAGGAAATGGTAAGGTTTCTAAAAAGAAAACAAAGGGACCCTAATTGCATTGTTAAACTAGATCTTAAGAAAGCTTTTGATAGAGTTAAGTGGTCTTTCCTTTATTCTGTGTTGGCTAGGTTCGGATTTTCTCCTAAATTCATCTTTACAATTATGAAGAACCTATCACAGGCTTGGTTCTCAGTTTTAATTAATGGGAAGCCGGTTGGTTACTTCCAGTCAACAAGGGGAATTAAACAGGGG
The DNA here is from genome assembly GCA_037428765.1 of Rubia yunnanensis. Classification (NCBI taxonomy): domain Eukaryota; kingdom Viridiplantae; phylum Streptophyta; class Magnoliopsida; order Gentianales; family Rubiaceae; genus Rubia; species Rubia yunnanensis. Next base: position 62,230,719 of record CM075061.1, read on the forward strand.
GATCCCTTCTCCCCTTTTTTATTTAACATATTTTCTGAGTCCTTTACTAGGAGTCTAGCTTTCATTTTTCAGAATGGGAAATTGGCATACTATGACATTCCAGGTAATGCACTCAAAATCTCTCATCTATCTTATGCTGATGATACTGTGGTTTTTCTAAAAGAAAATAATCAGACTCTGATCAGATTTAAGGCTTTCCTGACAAAATTTGAAAGTGTCACTGGACAGAAGATTAACTATAGTAAAAGTGACATTTTCATTAGGAAACATGCTAGTGTACATACAGTCAGTAACATTAGGAGGATACTAGAGATGAAAATTGGGAGATTCCCCTTCACATACTTGGGAGTTCCTATTTTCATAGGGAGAGTAAGGAATATATACTTTCAACCTTTAATTGAGATGATAGAGAATAGGATAGGGGGTTGGAAAAATAGGTGGTTATCTACTGGGGGGAAAATGACCCTGATTCAGTCTTGTATATACTCTATCCCTCAACATATATGGTCAGTCCTAAAACCTACCAAAAAGCTATGGTGGAAATATCAAAAAGGTGAGGCTTTTGGACACAACTAGTAGCATCACTGCCACCCTCTTCTAGATCCTCTCCCAACTGGAAGAGGATTAGCTCTATTAATAGTTGGGAAGAATTAAACCCAAGGGTGATTGTAGGTACAGGAGAATGCAATTTCTGGACTTCAAACTGGTTGGATATTGGTCCCATTGAAGATCTATGTGACCAAAACCTTGTTGATATCTCTGTTTCATGCTCGGTTGCAGAGTTCATATCAAACAAATCAGTTTTGCTACAAAAAATTTCCCCTTTATTACCTTCTCCTGCTATCATTCTATTGCAGGAAGCTACTCTATCACCACACGATCTGATAGACTTATATGGAAACCAGGTATCAAGGGTGAGTTCAGTTTCAAATCTACTTACCTACTGCTCAGGAACCAGAGAGGTACAGTTTCTTCTACTAATTCTGTCTGGAGTTCAAGAATTGAGAAAAAGGTCTCAGTTTTCATGTGGAAAATGATGAATTCATACCTGCCTTTTGATAATGTATTGCGAAATCTGAGAATTTCAATGCCTTCTAAGTGTTGCATGTGCAATAAACATGAGGAATCTTTGGATCACTTTTTCAATTCTTGTTCATTTGCTGTGCAAGTTTGGAGGTCAGTACATGCATTCATGGGGATTAAACATAGGGCCTACACATCTATTTGGGATAGACTTTCCTGCTATTTCACATATACTAGTCTGAGTTCTTTACACACAATAATCATCAGATCTGCTACTGTGATTACATACTGGAACATGTGGAAAATGAGGAACAACATTTTATATGATTCTGCCTTTCCACAGACTGGAGTAGTTTTAACTCAGATAAGGAATCAAATTTTTTATATGTTTACTGCTAAACCAGTTTTCATAGTTTCCAAAATAGATCAAGAAATTGCAGATCATTCTTTCCTCCCTCTAATCAAACAGCCTCCAAAGCCAAAAATACTCAAAATAGCTTGGGCTAAACCATGTAGGGGATATAAAGTAAATGTCGATGCTGCATGGTGCAGGCAAACTAACAGGAGTGGAATTGGTGTGATCATAAGAGATAGTAGGGGTGCCTTTATTGCTGCTCATACTAACTTTACATCTGCTAACTCCCCCCTAGAGGCTGAAATGAAAGCAATCAAGTTTGCCATTGGGAAAGTTGAGGATCATTATACTCCTGTATACCTAGAATCTGATTGTATAAATGCAGTTTCAAATGTTCATGATCCCCTCAATGCTCCCTGGACTCTGTTTCAACTTGCTGATGATACAAAACAATTGTTGGGTGATATTACGCTACTGCATACTCAGAGACAGGCTAATTTAGTGGCTAATGTCCTCGCTAAAGAATGTATACATGTTAAGTATGGTTCATCTATGTATAGTTTTAATGTGCTGTCCAATAACATTCAGGGTCTAATCAGGTTAGATCAAATAGGTACACCTTCGTTAAGACTGGTTAATTGATCGGATGCTACTGATTGAGGTTTATTACTTACAGGTGTTTCTCATTGCAATGGCTCATTATCCGTGGACTGAAATTCGCAGGCTTCAATGGCATTGATATGCAGCTACATATGTCTCCTTTATGCTCAACCACCATTTCTTTTGGCACTAGCATTATGTAGAGGATAGGCTCCTTAGTTAATTATGGGATGTGACTGACTGACTTGTGTTTCGATGATTCGATTCACTAATAAGTTCGTCATTCTTCCCAATTTTACTAAGTGTTTGCAATCCTCCACCTACTAGATAGATATATTACTCCATTTTGGAAGCAACAAATGTTGCTTCAAGATCTTATAGCTCCCTCATGTATAGATCAACTAAGCCAATGGCTTCAACTTTTATTTCTAATTATGTTTCTTGTCCTTTACACGGCTTGGGAAGGCCTAATATAATTTCCCCCCATCTCCGGATGGTTATTTTAAAAAAAAAACTTCAAAGAAAGTGACCGTCTCATCAAGTTGAAACCTTTTGTGGTTGGGTTCTTTTGCTGGGACCTTTCGAGCCTCTGCTTTTATCACTGCATTTGAAAATATCTCTCCCACCATGCCGTTGATGACATTAATCACTCTTTGAACGAGTGGGTTTTCTTTGTTTTGGTTATCCTGATTGCCTCCCAGTTGCTTTTGGGGCCTTTCATGCCTTCCCTTTTGCCCCTTATCTTAAACCACCTGCTCTCGAGGCCTTCTGTCTCCTCTACCCCCATTGTTTTTATTATTCTTTCTATAAGGTTGCCATTGGTTTATTCGAGGCATTGGAAGTGTAGCCTGATTCCTGAGCCCTTGCCCTCAAAACCGTCCTTCCCGCTCACACCTCTCGATCTCCATCCTCAACTGCATGTAGTCATTTGTGTCATGGCCATAGTCCCTCTGATTATCTCAATACCAGTTTGTTTCTCTCCAAGTCACTATCGAGTTAGAAAATTATATAAAGGTGGGGGTGGTAAAAAAAATCCTTGATGTATACTTAAGATATGTGCAAGGGTTCTCCCTCCGAGTGTCGGGGGCAAGGGAGTGTATCTCTCGAATGGTATTTTTATGGGCTTAACCAGCCTTTTCCCTCTAGGGTCTTGGGAGGTCGTCGCCGTACCTCTCAAAGTTAATACTTTTAAGCCCTGAATGCTTCCTATCTACAATTAAGTAGATAATGGCAAGTCAGGGTTCATCCACGAGAAGAGGGATCTTTTCAAGTGTTTTAAACATATGTAGGAGAAAACATACTAGGCATTTACATACATAGATACATATAAAAGCATGTAAATAAGGGGGGGGGTTTGGTTGGTTTGATCCTAAGTTATTAAATTAAAGTACAACAACTAGCAAAGCAAGAGAACGATGCTAATCATGCAATACAACCAAAGATAAGATGAAAATAACAATTTACGGAACCTTGGGCGCAATTGACTTCCACTTCCAAACCTCTTATCCATCATTGAACATGCAACCTATTTACTACTTTCACTACTTGTTGTGAAGGCTAAACTTCTATCCTTCTTAGATAGTAGTTTGCAAGAGTGAATTCGACATCTCTTGTCAAACCTCACCAATGACTCCCGTAGTTGAAACACGACTCAAGGTATCCCATTGATAGCATTTAGCACGAAGAATCAACAAGCTCGGCAACACTTATAAACACTACACCGTGTCTAAGCATTTAACCGATTTATGCATTTACACAAGATTAGTTAAGAACGATCGACATTCATAGACTTCTCTCATTTGATACAAGCAACAAACATGACAAAGAGTTCAACATTATCATATTCATCTAGAAATTATCAATCCATCAACACAATCAAAAGCTCTAAATCATACTCTTGGATTCCTATCAAGAAAAGGGGAAATCAACCCATTTCCCCAAACCCTAACAAGCATATCATACAAGTACTTCATATACTCAAGCTTTCAATAACATTAATGACATTAAGAAACACATTCAATGCTCCATAAATGCATAATAGTAAGAGTATCAAATAGGCTGCAAATTGTTCTAAAGACATGGGCTTGGAAGCCTTAGTCAATTGCTCCCAAGAACTAGATTTAGCTAATACAAATCATACTAACATCCATAAACAAACACATAGAGAAATGAAGAGAGAAAAGATGGAAAAGATGAAGAACCTAGGGTTGGGAGAAGAGGAATTTCGGGCAAGGAGGATAAGATATGAAGTAGGTGGCCAAAAATCCCTTTTATAGTGCAAGAGGGAGGAAAAGAAAAAGCAAAAAGCAAAAGTGTGGCAGGCTGCCGCCCGGGCGAGAATGGCCTCGCCTGGGCGGGAATGACAATTTTCACCCTTGTGTTGCCTTGCCTTCAAATCCCCGATTATTTTTTGTCTTCAATCTTCAAAGCTAATCTTCAAATCTTCAAAAGGTGATCTTCAATGGTCTCTGGTCACACAAAATACACATAGAAAAAGATAAAATAGCTGAAAGTCGCTCTTACCTCTTCTAAGAGAATTTCAAGGTAAAACACAAATTCTTGATAACAAAAGAGCACAAAAGTGATCCCAAAAAGTACTAAAATATGCACATAAAATGGACGCATCAAACCTCCCCGCACTTAAACCTTACTCGCCCTCGAGCAAGAAAAGATCCATGTGCACGAAGGAATTAACGTATCCACATCCTAACTTATATTCCCCCAAGTTAATACCTCACAAAAATTCTCAACATCACACATCCCAGCATTAAGATCAAATGAGAATTTTCCCACAACCCCCATTCCTAAATCTACCCAAACCATATGAACCTATCAATTCATTGATATCCCTCAAACATCTCCAAATCCCGAATTGATAATCCCAAATCCAATGATACAAGGTGAAGCTAAGGATATGTATACAGTTTAAAACACATGCTCCACTTTATATCAATATATCAACCTAAAAACGAAGCATGTTAACGATCAAGAATTTCATAACTTACTTCGTCTTCTCCCGCTAAATTTTCAACGCCCAAAAGGTCTCAAGATGTCAAGCTACCCGATCCATCCATATGGCCACGGTAACCTTATGACTCCAACGCCGGAAAATGAGTGAACACTTAACATTTTTCAATTTCTCTCATTTTGCCTAGGAGCCCTTTCAGGTTTTCATCCTAGCCACACGTCATGTTTTTGTTTTTGGCTTACATCTCACTTTTTTCCACACATTTAGCCTCTCATTTTTACCTAGGTCGCCCTTTTGGGTTTTCGACCTATCCGGGCCCCCAATGTTGCCTAAGATGTCCTCTCGAGTTTTCAACTTAGCGGGATTCATTTTTAAAAAAATCATTTTCTATATTTTTTTTCGTGTTTTTCCATTCAAAAGTAGCTAATTATATACATGTAAATCATTAAACCCCCTCCCCACACTTAAAATCATACATTGTCCTCAATGTAAAACACCTAAGGCAATAAGTTTCAAGTATAAGGACAGAGGAAAAAAAACTTGCAAATATTGATGTGAAGACTCCCCCAAACTCCAAGAGTCCAACGAACAATTGACAATATAGCACATCACCACAAAAATTGGTGAAATTTGGAAGATGGAGATGAATTATTTGGGGGAGTTCTTGAAATGAGGAAATAGAAAAGAGAGGAAAAATAGGAAGAAGGAATGGGAAAAAAAACAAAAAGTTTTGGCCATAACCAATACCGGTGAACAGTGCCGGTGAACAGTGCTGGTGAACAGTGCCGGTGAACAGTGCCGCGCGCGGGCGGAGGCTTGGCCGCACGCGTGGGAAGGCTCCCAGTATCTGCGCCCAGCCAGTTCTTATTCTCCCTCTCTTTTTTTCCCTTCCGCATCAGTCGCGCGGGCGGGAGCCTGGCCGCGTCAGCGGTAGAGCTCCCAGCTTCCCGCGGCCAACTCCCCTGATCAGGTTTTGGTTTTTTTTCTTTTTCTTCCATGTCCAATTTTTTTATTCCAAAATTGTCATCGATTCTCCAATGCTCGACCTATTTTGCTACAAAATCATGGAAAACACAACCGTGATAGAAATAAAATAAATTAAAACAATGAAAAATAACAATAAAAATTTAAATTGAGATAACCTCGACTAAAAGTCGCAAATGATGATTCAGATGATCAAAACCAAGTTTATTTAACGTCGTCGACACGACTTACTCCCCTTCTTGGAGATTACTCACAAACTGGATCGAGATGATCGATCCTTTTTCCTCGGTCAAGGTCAAAACAATCGGGATTCGCAATGTCCCCTAACAAAACCTCCTTCAAGTAGCTTAGGATTTCTTCATGTTCCTTTATCATCTCCAACAACTTATCTTTTTCATATGTGGTGATCTCAAGCACGTGAGCACTTAGGTGTTTCTCTCCTTCTCTAAGAGGTGAACATTCAAGAGCTTTCGGTGGTGGTTTGCACTCTTCCACCGAAGTCTTCCCATGAAAAAGAGGAGGAAACATCCTTACTGGCTTACCCACAGACACACACAAAGTCAGTGAATGTACCTAGGATATATAAGAGGTTTGGAAGTGAGGATCAATTGCCCCCAAGGCTTTGTAAGTGTTAATTTTACCATATTTTTAGTTGTTTGTTGCATGATTAGCATTGTTAACTTGCTTGTCTAGTTATTTGTCTTTCAATTCATAATTTTGGAAAACTAACCAAAACCCCTCCATTTACTTTCTTTTATATGTATATGTATATGTATATCTAGTATGTTATCTGCTTTATATGTTTAAACTCTTAGAAAGATCACTCTTCTCGTGGAAAACCCCGACTTGCCATTATCTACTTAGTTGTAGATATGAAGCATTTAGTGCTTAAAAATATTAACTTTGAGAGGTACAACGACGAGCTCCCAAATTTTAGCACCATTTCCGGGGAAGAGGCATTTATTTTTAACTGTTTGGGCCTATTGTGTGTGAGTATGTGCTAGTTGTGAATAAGTTTTCATTTTTTTTGTTTTGGTTTTTAGTTGATTTACCATTTTTTCTTGTCTTGGAGACGTATCATTTGAGTTCTTGGTGTATGTTTCCTATGCGATCCTCTTCAGAAGAACCCCTACACTTACGACCCCCCGAGTTAGAGTTGAATTTGAGAAGGGCTGGGAGGCTCTCTTTGGAAAGTGTGAAAAACACCCAACCTAGTGACCATTATGCGGATACCTCTACTTCCATAGAGCACCAAGGTGAAAACAGAAGGACCTTAACATCCTCACATCCAAGGAGGATATATTCCTTTAAGGTAAGATCTATTGAGGGAGACTATGACCCCCAACCTTGATCAATAACCAATGTGCATAGAGCATCCATTGGTTGGACCAAATGTGCAGTTCAAGCTTAAGAATCGGTTGATACACTTGCAACCTTCATTTCTTGGTAGGCAAGGGGAAAGTACCAACGAAAATCTCATTTAATTACACATGGTGTGTGGTAGTATGATTCCCGAAGGACTAGATGAAGACCTCTACAAATTGATGGCATTCCCATTCTCATTGAGGGATGCTGCAAGGGATTAGCTTCACTACCTACCACTAGGAAGCATCAAAACTTGGCGTGAGATGAAGAAAAAAGTTTCTCACCAAGTATTTCCTAGCCTCAGAGTCCGCCGCTCTGAAGAAAGACATTAGCAATATCCTCCATTGGCATGAAGAGTCATTCTACAACTATTGGGAGAGGTTCAAGAAGCTTTTCTCGAGTTGCACTTACCATGACTATTTGGAGGGAGACTTGGTCTACTATTTTTACAATGGTCTTCTTGAGAAAGAGCAAAGACTAGTGAAGGGAGCTTGTGGTGGTTCCATTGGGAACAAAACTTCGACGGAGGCTGTGGAGCTTTATGAAGAGTTAGCCGAGAAGTTGAGGAACTTTAGTTTGAGGGACGATTTGAGAAGGAAAGATCCTAACAACACAAGTGCTCCCTCCAACAATTGAAAGTTCGAAGACCAAGTCTTTACAGTTACATTCATGGTCAAAGCTTTAATGACCTAGTCTGGTAACAAACCACATGTGAAATCTTGCAAGATTTGCTATTCACCACACCCTACAGATGCATGTTCAAGTTTGCATAATTATTATGTGGAGGAGGTGAATGTCGTGGGTTTTCAAGGCAACCAAGGATATCAAGGAGGCCAATGATATCAAGGCAATCAATGATACCAAGGTGGCCAAGGCTACCAAAACTGGTCTTACAATTCGGGTAATCGATATCACCCGAATTGCCAGTATGGGAATCCTCAAGGACGTCAAAATGCTCAACCCTACTGCCCTCCTCAACAACAACAAAACAACTTCCTAAGGCTCTAAGACAAGCCCCACGATCAAGGAAAACGTTTGGCCTTGTCAAAAGATGAAGTGATGCAAGCCATTAGGAGACTAATTATATGTGTAGATAAGCCCGAAAAAGTTCAAGAGAAAGCCTAGGGAAGCATAAAAAAATTTGAAACTCAAGTGAGCCAAATATCTCAAGCCATGAATCAGATGGAGGCATGGGAAAAGGGCAAACTTCCTTCCCAACTGGAGACTAACCCCCGGCAAAATATGAGTACAATCTCATTGAGGAGCAAAAATGAAGTGAATGAGCCCCAAGGAAAGATTGTTGTTAAGAGGGCAATTGAAAAGAATGATGACCTTGAAAAAAAGGCCGAGGAGTTAGCTAAGGAAAATGTGAGGAAATGGGAGGAAATCGAGGTGGAAACCTTCGTGCCAAGGCCGGGATCAAATACCAAAACCTCATCCCCACCTTACAAGAAGTCAAAAGGGTGGAGATTCCTATCTATGGGCCGAAACCACCATTTCCAGAGGCATTGAAGGATAGGAGGACAAAGGAGGACAACAAGAAAATCTACGAAGGCTTTCGTTGATGCGAGGTAAACATTCCACTCTAAAACACTATAAGTCAAATTCCTAGGTATGCTAAATTTCCTAAGGAATTGTGTACCGTTATTAGGAAACAACAATTGAAGAGTAAGAAAAAGAGTGGAAAGACTGAATGTCTCCGTTGTGTTTGATGATGAATTGCCTCCTAAATGTGATGATCCGGGAATGTTTACAATCCCTTGTAAACATGTGTTAACAAGGCCATGCTAGACTTAGGTGCATCCATTAATGTGATCCCATATTCCTTGTATGAAAGTCTAGATCTAGGCACTTTGCACAAAACCAGGGTTGTTATCCAACTAACCGATTACTCTAGCACATACCCAAAAGGTATTGTGAAGATTGTGTTGGTTAAAAAGGGCTCTTTTAACATTCCCTGCCGATTTTTATGTTCTTGAAATTATAGTTGATAATAGTGATAAACTTATTCTCTTAGGTAGGACATTTTTAAAGACTTCAAGGACAATAGATGATGTGCATAAAGGAACTCTAACCATGGAGTTTAATGGGCGAAAGATAGAATTTGACACTAATAATTCTATTGATCATCCTAGTAGATACCATTCTTACCAAGCTATTGATGTTATTAATGATATAGAGCAATATGTATTTGATCCCAATGACAGTCATTCCTTGAATGCTTCCATAGATGATGCTTTGAGTGATGCTTTGGTTGCAAATGTTGTTAGTACTAACTTGAAGGAAAAAAACAATGGTGAATTCTCTCTTAGGAAAGCAACATCCAACACCTTTTGTGTGTCCACGAGAAAGCCAATAAGAGTGGGTTTCCCTCCTGCTCGTGAGAAGACCTAGGTTGTAGAGTGCAACCCACCACCAGAAGTTTTTAAATGTTCATCTCTTGGAGACAGAGAAAAACCCCCAAATGCTCACTCGATTAAGATCACCATGGAACAAAAAGGTGAGTTATTTAGAATGTTGAGGCAACATCAAGAATCCCTAAGCTATGTGCAAAATTTTTTGTTGGGGGCTGATGTGGATCCGGAATGTTTTGACCCGGATCGAGGAAAGGAGATCGAGCACCTCGGCTCATTTTGTGAGTAAACTAAAAAAAAGGAGTAAGTTATGCAAATGACATTAAATAAACTTGGTTTTGATCATCCAGATCATTATTCGTGACTTTCCATCGATGTTGTTTAAATTTGAGTGTTTTTCATTAGTTTCATTATTTTGTTTTGTTCTTTTCACGGGTGTGTTTTTCCATGATTTTCTAGAAATTTGATATGTATTTCATCGGATTGATGAATGGAGAAATGCTTGGAGAAGTGAAGAAAAGCTTGGACATTTGGTAACTTCAAAAATTTTCTAAGTATTGAAAAAGCTCAACTGCCGCAGGTCGCGAAGACCTTGTCGCACAGTGCGACAAGATAAGAAAAAAGTTGTGAAATTTGAGCTCTCAGGCTCAACATTTAATGACTCGTGATAGGTTGGTCACAAATCGCGATGAGATCCTCGCGAGTCGTGATGGACTCGTCGCACCTCACGATGAAATCAGAATTTTTTTGGAAAAAAAAGAGCTTTCAGTCCCAACATTTTGCAACTCACGAAGGATTTGTCGAATGTCATGATAAGTCCTCGTGAGTCACAATGCTTCTGTCACACAGTGTGACAGAATCAAAAAAAATGTGAGACTTTTAGCTCACAGGTTCAACTTTTCGCGAGTCGCAACCATGGCCTTCTCAGCTCGCAGAGAAAAGGTTGAATTTTGACTTGGTTTGACCATCCCGTCGTAAGTCGTGACCAATGCTTTGTGACTTGTAAAGCCTGTACAGAGGTACATTTAAGCGGGCTTAGCCCATCATCTTCTTCATTTAACTTCTCTACCAACCACCGTCCTCTCCCTAAGCCGCCATAACCATTGCCCTTCCATCACTCCAGCCACCATTCTCCATCTTCTCTGCTGAAATCCATTCCCCATTCCATCCTCACCACAATCCTCCACCAATCTAGCTAAATTTCTCCAAAAAACCCTAAACCCTAGAATTTGGGGTTTTAGAAATTCATAGCAAATTGGGGCTAGATTCTTTGTGGGCTTGTTTGCTTCAGCATCCTACACACCTAGTTGGTAAATTTCTTCACTCTTTGTAATTGAATTGTAAATTTTTGTGTAGTTGATAATGTTGGATATTTTGTGAAATTGTGGATGTTATGTGATGTTGCTCTTTGTTAGTTTATGGGTTTGGATTGATTGAAATTATAACCAGAGTTTAACATTGAGGCATAATTGATGTGAATTGCTTATAATGACATAGTTTTGGCAAACAACATAGTGGGGGATTGTTGGCATGTTGAACATAACTTGATATTTATATGCAATTGTGGTAATGCTTAGGCTAGTTTAGCTTTGGGACATGAACGTTAGCAGTTTTAAATTGTTGTTGTTAGCTAAAATAGTTTAGAGATGATTTTTATTCTAGGATATGGCATATTGGATATTTGGCTATGTCATGATTTCAATGAATGGGATATACAATGCATGAATTGAATTGGTGACATAGGACATAACTGAGGCATGATTTCTTAGGCAATGCAGTTAGTTTGAATTTACATGTATGGGCACATAGGCATCCTTGCATCTTTATAGTGGCTTTTTAATGATTGTAGTGTGTCGACTACACCATTTTGAATATGATTTATATATTCCATAATGATGTTTGGATGTTGATCACTATATGTTGCATACTTTCATACGGAAATGTCTTGAAAATGATTGCATGATTTTTTGTCCAATATGTCCCTGTGTGTTTGAAATTGTTTCCTATGTTGTTAGACATGCCTCCAATGAAAAGACCTAGAGCCACACGAGGTGCGAGCGCCACCGCTCCACCTCCACTAGCTCCGGAGCCAAACTCGGTACCTCATCTTGACCAGTACATGGGTTTGAGTGGATCATCGGGCCTTATACGGAGAGGTGGGACATTCTGGCCACCTGCAAGATCCAGGAGATAAGTTTCATCAATGAGACGGCGCTAGATGCTCTCGGGTTAAAGGAGCCAGTTCATTGCCTCCTCGTCAAAGGAGGTTTGACCGGGTTCATAGGCAAGACTTCCCCCACCTATAAATGATATACATTGGAGTTCTTGTCCACGGTGCAGCTGTGCAGTATGAGAAACAATGAACAGTGCGAGAGGTACATGCGATTCCAGCTAGATGATATCTCCCAGGAGATGACAGTGGCAAAGGTTAAGGCCGCCTTTGGTGAGCTACGGCGGAGATCCGGGTGAGATTGGACCCACCGCCCCAGAGCACACAATTAAGGAGTATATGCTCTTTTGGTCCATCGTGATGAGGAGGACGAGGAGCTCCAAAGTCAAGAGCAACTTGATCATCCATCCCGCTCTCAGATTCGTGCGTAGATTCCTGATGGGCACACTATTTTGTTCCATGGAGCCGACGAATGCGCCTGACCCGGACATCCATTACTCGTGGCAGCTGACGAGTGAGGGGACAGGCTATGGGAAGTGGGTGAGTTATGGATGATGAGGGCCATCGAGGTGGTGAAGAAGCCGAAGGGAGAGATTTTTAGGGGGGTATGATTACCCTCCTAGCGCAGTACTTAGGCCACATGGCCCCAAATGGTTTCCCACATGTAGGCATAGATTCTTCATACCTCATCACCTTGGGATGGATGAAGAAATTCAGCTTGATTGAGGCCACAGCTACCCAAGGCATCTATCACTAGGTCTATGGGGCGAGGATGTCACCTTTATGACACTTCCTTAGTGCCACAAGACCAAGCTAGAGTTTGTTACGGCTATCAAAGATTTGGAAATACATCTAGACACTTCACGTAGGGTGAATTTTGAGTGGGAACTCAAAGACCTACCTACACTTCCAGTTCAGGCTTATGAGAGTGCCTTACCGTCCATTGAGCTATAACATGAGCCTCATTCTTCACCGCCTCGGATAGAGACCAAGCCGATGTAGGAGGATGTGCCACCTCAGTTCCCTCAGCCTCCACAAGATTTCAATACCAGCTGATGCATACAGTAAAATCATGGTTTTCGTAGGCAGGATGAGCACGATTGTGGGCAGGTTGAGCACAACATGTTCGTCTCACAGAGAGTCATGAAGCAGGATGAGGAGATCGACCAGATAGCAGCTAGAGTATGAGATATGCAGGCACACTATGGTGGTCTCTCCGGCCCTGATCCCAAAGCAACCAGCCGTTAGGAGCGGCATCAGAGAGATTATAAGTGGATAACCCAGTACAGACAGTGCTACTTCGATGATGGTGGTTCATCCTCACAACAGTGATTGTGAGCATTATTTTCTTGCACTTCCCTACTTTGATTTGTATACTTTAACCCTTTTTTGTCTACATTGAGGGAAATGTAGTGTTTTAAGTGTGGGGAGAGGTATTTAGCATTTACTGCTTTTCTTTGGATGTTTCTCTTTAGAAAAAGAAAAAAAACTACTACAATTTTACTCATTTTTCGGCATTGGAGTGATAAGGTTGTGATTGCTATATAGATAAATTGGGTAGTCCAACATGATGAGACCTCTTAGGATTGGGTAATTTAGCGGGAGAACGAAGTAAGGTATGAAATTCTTGATTTTTGATATGCTTCATTTTTGTTGGGTTGATATATTGGTATTAAGTGAAGACTATGCTTGAACATGTGATATGGTTTTGACTTCACTTGATGCCATTGGATTTGGGATTATCACTTCAAGATTTGGAGATGTTTTTATGGATATTAGTGAATTGATAGGATGGTATAGTTGGGTAGACTTAGGAATGAGGATTTTGTGTGAATTCTCATTTGATCTTAACTTTGGGATGTATAATATTAAGAGTTTTGTAAGGTATCGATTTGGGGGAGTAATAGTTTAGTATTTGGATACATGAATTTCTTTGTGTGCTTGAATATTTTCTTACTCGAGGATGAGTAAGGTTCAAGTGTGGGGAGGTTTGATGTGTACATTTTATGTGCATATTTTGGGACTTTTTGAGATCTCTTTTGAGCTCTTTTGTCATCTAGAGCTTGCGTTTTACCTTGAAATTCTCTTAGGAAAGGTAAGAGTGACTGTTACGCTCTTTTACCTTTTCTAAGTGGATATTGTGTGACAAGGAAATAACATCGAGACTTGAAGGCCGAAGGCAATTGAATACACTTTGTAGATTTGAAGACTATCTTTGAAGATTTGAAGACTTGAAATTGAGCATTTGAAAACTTGAATAATTGAAGGAAATTGAAGTGAAGAGGAAGACCTAAGACAAAAAGAAGAAGAAAACTAAAAATCCTCGATTCTGAAAAGCAAAACCCTAGGTTTTTCCCTCTTTTTCATCTTTTTTTTTTATCTCTGATTATGTATGGTTTGATGCTGTTAATTAGTATGAATTCTAGTAGCTAAGTTAATCTCTTGGGAGCAATTGATTGAAGCTTCCAAACCCATGTAGTGAGATTCTCTATTTTGCTCATTTATGAACATCTATTGGTAAGAATTTAGTGTGCCTTTAATGATGTGTTTTGTTTCATTTATACCATGGGTTGTTTGAGAATATGAAATGTTTGTATGATTGAAATGTGATGGTGTTAGGAAAGTGGCCAATTTATTAGCTCGTTTGACATGAAAGTCCAAGAACATGGAATTAGAACTTCTTGTTTATAATGTGAAGTGAATCTTACTAGATGAGTATGTTAATGTGGATTGTTCTCATATTTGTCTTATAGAAGCAAAAAAAGTTTGAACCGTGAATGTGGTTTGTTCTAGGGTTAGCCTAATAAATGCTTTGTTTGGTTAAATGGCTATGCCTTAGGTAGAAGGCTTATTGTTATCAAATCTATGGTTCTTAGTGTGAAATGTCGTTGATGAATTACCTTCAGGCATTTTTTTTTGAAAGTGATTGTCAACGAGGTTTGTAAAATGTCATTGTTTGCATTTGCAAATTACTATTAAGAAGAAATGAATGTTAATCTTCAATAGGGAAGTGATAGCATTTCCCGTAGGCATTAAATGTGAATGAATGAGTGAATGGACCTAGGATCTATAAGAGGTTTGGAAGTGAGGATCAATTACCCCCAAGGTTTCGTAAGTGTTGATTTTACCATCTTTTAAGTTGTTTGTTGCATGATTAGCATTGTTAACTTGCTTTAATAGTTGTTTGTCTTTCAATTAATAATTTAGGAAAACCAACCAAAACCCCCCTATTTACTTGCATTTATATGTATATATATATATCTAGTATGTTATCCGCTTTATATGTTTAAACCCTTAGAAAGATCTCTCTTCTCGTGGATGACCCTGACTTGCCATTATCTACTTAGTTGTAGATAGAAATCATTTAGGCTTAAAAATATTAACTTTGAGAGGTACGAAGATAACCTCCCGGCCATGTAGTTCCCTGCAGCCCGTGCCATGACCTTTTGCACCACCCAGCTTTTTTTGGAACGGCCCGTGCAGTACAACACAGTCGTGCCAATCTCACTTGTTTGATCTTCGACTCCTTTCTTCTCTTGGCGTGATTCTATCTACTACCATGTTTTAACTCGTGGCCTTCTGTCTACTACAATTCTTGGGAATGACCTTTTACTATCTACTACCATCCTTGAGAATGGTCTTCTACAAACTTTGCCGAAGTGCTTACGAGCAATCTACAAATAATCTCAAAAAATAATATCTAGATGCTCGTAAGGACATAGTGTCTATTAGGTCTAAATAAGTCTACAAAGCTCAGGATTTAGATAAGAAAACACCCAGTGGCTATCCAAACCCCTTGTGATGTAAATCTAACTAAACCTATAAATCAACCAAACTAAAATATAATAACAAATGTGCTAAATACATTGGTTAACACATGATTTTAGGTGCAGATCACCGTTACATACATGTGTTCCCTAGATTAGATTAGAGGTAGTCTCGTGTTGGGTTATTTTACAGACAATAAAGGAGTCATCCATTAAAGGGTTAGGTGATGTTATTGACTTAACTGGGGTTGTAGGATAATGCTCAAAGGTCATATCCTGAGTTTGTAGCAACTAACCAAGGAATTCCCCTAGAGTTATCATGAGGTACTAATGTCCTAAATGACACAAGATAGGCTCATGATGGGAATTCTTGGTGTAGCTCTCAGTGACCCATGCTACTATCAGGTTTAATTTACTGCATGCGTTCACATGTTTATTAACCCCAGAAGTGAGGCTAGAGGTGTTAGTTAAAGCGCACATGTAGCTATACATGGAGGAGATGAGATTTTGAGAAGGGTGTATGACCAACATGGTGTGACATACCGAAGAAGCTCCCAAGGAATCAACATATCTGCATGGTGTGATATAGCATTAAATAGAATTATATGTCATATATGAGAATAGGAGTCAAGGATCAAATCTTATAGTTAATAATGTGATGGAAATGACCCCAAGGCTTGTTTATGTTATTTTAATCTCGTATTTGTAGTTTATTCCCATAGTTGATAATTGATCTTTAAAAAAACCCTTGTTTCCTACTCCTGACACACTTACGGGTGACTCCCGCATGTGAACTATGTGAAACTATCTTGTAAACCTCTAAGTCTCCGTGGATGACACACTAGCTTGCCTCTATTTACACTTTAGTAGTTAGAAATTAAGTAAGGAAGAAACACTCTATAACTACTTATCTTTACTTGTTAACACTCCAGGTATTCTTAACGATGCCTCGAGGTGCTTAACTAATAACTTAATAGAAATGTACCCAAGGACGGCATCACTGATGTGGTTAACACTTTCTATTTTTCATGAAAATTAGTTTACTAGTGAAGTGGTCCATACTAGAATGCAACCAGCAATGAGCTCCCCAGAATTGATTCGAGAAAAGCCTTTGACAATAAAGTCAGTAAGTTTTAAATTGTTTATATGTTTTTTATTTGAAACAAAGTTGGTACCTGGTGTTCTTTCCTTGAATATTGTTTATAGGGTCTCTGATTTAAATGCAAGGAAAGCCCCCACCTTATTTATGTATGTGAGGCGAACCATGGCGAAATGGATAAGACAACTCAGATTACAATTAGAAAGAAGCTTCAAAATCCATTGTTCCCAAGGTGAAATGAGAACACACACAAGGAGCAAAAATGTGGACCTTTTTTGGCAGAAAAAAAGAGATTTGAGGAATTAAAGAAAATAAAAGGCAAGTAGCAAATCATCGACACTGATCAGCAAGAAATATAGGCACTGGTTAGTTGTAAGATTCATTCAAATGCAAGGAGTTCATTTGGAGTGGTACTCGGAAGACAAGTGTGTCATAGGAAAAGATATGCACAAC
Organism: Rubia yunnanensis; assembly: GCA_037428765.1. Classification (NCBI taxonomy): domain Eukaryota; kingdom Viridiplantae; phylum Streptophyta; class Magnoliopsida; order Gentianales; family Rubiaceae; genus Rubia; species Rubia yunnanensis. The sequence goes on from CM075061.1 coordinate 62,247,857, forward strand.
AAATTAATGATGGCCTTGACTTGGGGGATTAATGGGAATGGAATAAAGCGACGTTAGCTTATCATATATGGGACTTCCACAATAAAAATGGGTCACTATGGTGTAGGTGGGTTAACACCTTCTACTTGAAGACATAAGGCATATGGACAATTAGAGGAAAGGTAGTGCATTCAACTTATTTTAAAGGGTTTAGTAGAATAACAGACTTGTTGTTTGATATATTCCACATGGAATTGAACGTGATAAAGGCTACAATGGCCAACTATTCGGGCTCATGGAAATTTACTATGAAAACTTATAATGTGATCCACCAACGTAAACATCCAAAGTTAAATCATGAGCTTAATCTCACAAAGAAAAAACTACTCCGAACAATATAGAAGGGAGATATACCAACTCATCACTCTTTTATTTCTTGGATGACCTTAATTAGACGTTTGAAGACAATGGACATACACATGGAGACAGATTTCACCCCACTTGATTGGACATGTAAACTTTGTGGGATGGATGTTGAATCAAGTGAGTATCTCTTCTTTAAATGTGAATTCACGAAGGTTATATGTAGCCGAGTTGGGAGATGTATTAGATTGAGAAGATGCACTAACTCGATTATGAGTTTATACAAGTAGATTATGAGACAAGTCGGAGTTTGGAAGTCGAGGACACTTCTTGTCTCTATGGCACTCATAACCTCTATCTACTACATCTTAAATGGAACGGAATAAAGTTTTCCATGAAGGATTAATGCCAAATTTTTGGAGGGTTGTAAGAAATATTATTCGACTGTTACATGGTTCTTATTGTGTATTCGGGGACCATGTTTCCTTTCAAAGACAATATTAAAATGGACTTACGTGGTTTGTGACATACCATTTGCCACAACAAAATTGGTCTAGAGCTAGCTAGCTAGGTTAGACTTGTCTTTCGTTTGTGTATAGGCTATAAGCTTTATGTATGATTGACTTGCCCAACTCTCGACGCTGGCCAACTCCCAACTCCCAATATTGTTTCTCGTATCATACTTAAAGCTGGCTAGCTATATTGGACTTGGCCAACTCCGACACCCATGGCTAGCTAGATTAGTTTGTGACATAAATGTGGACACAAAAAAATTGGTTCAGAGCTAGCCCGAAGAATAATTGCTTTATGACTTATTGCAGTCAAATACTTAATAAATTGATAGCATAGGGCAATAGAATGCAAGAATGCATAATTCTATATGTCTTCTTGTAGTTAAATACTTTATGATTTGACGATGCAATTAACAATATGAAATGGTTGTGTAACATGTTTATTAAGGTTCTACATGGCCAGATAAGCTGACTATTTGCTTTAAAATGGTGAGACAGTTATAAAGACCGCCATGCATGACATGTGCTTTTAAGTTACATTCGGTCTCATTATCATAGGCCAGTGGTTTTCAAGAAGAATTCTTGGGGGCTCAGACACAATCACAACAGCTCTCAGTTTTTGGAAAATAACCTCAACACACCACACAAGATCGTCATTGAAGGTTAATAGCACATTTATTTTAACACTTTAGATGTGCATATGGTAGAAGTTGTTCTTGATCTGACATATACCGCACAATCTCAATGAAAAAAAAATTAGTGGCATGTGGTTCTTATCAAAGATGACCATCCTCAGTTTTGAAGGCGTAGGTGTGAACTTCCAGGGTAGAACCAGTAGGTCAAAGACCTTGAGTACATTTACAAGGTAGAACCTGCAGTTGAAAGCCTTGGTTTCCCATTCATGTCTGCCACACGATGTGAAGAGCCGAAAGTACATTGTTCTTGGATAATAATATTTAGCATTGAAGACCAACTCACTTGAAGGGCTGAAGTTGAACATTGGTTTAACATCAAGAAAATAACTCACATGCTCAAGGTAGAAGCAGACAAAGTGCAAGTAGGAGAACTCTACTTCTTGCTTGCCTATAAGAACATTCATTTTGGTTCCGCATTCATTCTCAACTCAGGGGATGAAATACACACTCATAAGTTTCAGATACAATACCAATCACAATTATATTTGAAGGTCTCACTTCTCTACTTTGAGGTAGAAGCGATTCAGAAAGGCTGAGTACCACGACTCTGTCGTACACCGTTTTAGAAAATCTCAACTCTTTGAGGTAGAAGCGGATTGGGTTGGGCACGAGAGCATGTTCTCCTGTTCGTCGACAAAACTTTACTTTCACTTTACTGATTGCATTTGCCCAAAATCACTATGCGGTCCACATTTGGCCCATCACCTAAAGGTAGAGGAGCTTGTAAGAGAACAATTGTGTAATAATGGGGGTGGCCGGCTACTTTAGAAACTCACCTCGATCGGACAGCTCGATGTATTTATATTATTTAACATATTCACGATTTATCCTAATCGTGGGATCATGGCAACAATGTTACCAAATCTCTTAACTCGTGTAGATACATAATTCGTGAATTTCGCAAGTCATTGAGATCATGTGGCCCATACTCCACTAAACCAAGAAGTCTTGTTTTCAGTTTGTATAAACTTTTGTGGTTTCTTTCAATAGTTTTCATTATATACATATAATTATATTTACATATATTTAGGCTGTGTAGTATGGTCTTTTTAAAATTGTTTTTTTTAAATCATCGCAGACAGGGTTGGGAGGGTGTCCTTCCTGTTTCATTAAGCTCATCAGCTGCCTAGAGGCTTACATTTGTTGCCCGAAGGCTTACATTTGTTGCCCGAAGGCTTACATCAGTTGCACAAAAACTATGGTTATCATAAAGAGGCTAAACATTAAATCCCAAATTTGTAGCCTATATTTATAAACAAATAGAAAGGGGTACATATAAGATAAATGGTCGAATACTGATGACACTTCTGACTAGTTCGACTCGAACCATTAGAGGCCGATCTCAGTATTCAAATAACACCTACCCTCTCATGGAGTTTCCAATAAAATATCATAATCAATCTCTAATGCAACCAAAATAAAAAGGAGTAGCTCAAGAAGTATAAGATCCTATTCATCCCCATCAAATTGAAGTCCTTTATAGAAAGTAGGAATGACCCTGGTTCTTTTGGTAACCAAAAAGTCTTTTGGAAATGTAAGTAAACTTAGTAGAAAGTACAAAAGTCTCTAACACGACACAAGGTGTTCAATCAAACATTTTTCAACTTACTCGGTCTACACATTTGGACCGTAGATTATTAGCGGAATCACCAAAGGTAAGTTGTTGTAACTACCTTGACTTGGATTTCTCCTGTACCAATATATAGACCAGTCAGAAGCCAACTAAGTTTAATCAAGCAAAAGGAATCGTCATAAAAACATAGAATTGGCAGAGAGTAGACGTGACTTAATATTTCAACCAAAAACATCTATTTTAGAAACAGATACCCCCAATAATTATGAAAATTAACAAACTAAAGACTGAATTAATTAAAATATCTGAAAACTAAAATTAAAAAGAAGAATAAATAAAAATGGAGAAGTACCCCTCGCAACCTTGATATCACCGGAGAAAATGACCTAGTTCTAAGTTGATCTGAGTTGAAACCTATCGGGTTGAGTTGACCCGCCTATGACTCGTGAGTTGACCTAAACTCTTCTGGGCCTCAGATGGATCACTGAAACCCTAGCAGCTCGGGTGGTCCTCTGAAACGCCAACCGATAGCTGCGCAGTTCTTCGACGGTGTTGCCTCTTCTTCACTGTTCTCTGACACGACCACCAGTAGTTGCGTTGGGAAGAAAACCTCCTTTGTTGGGATCCGACTCTTCGTTGTCGCTGGAGCCGTGAGCAGCAAGGTAGATCTCCAGTGGGTAAAGGGTACACCGATGAAGCATCACAGAAGAAAGCAGAATTAGTTGGTAGAGTGGTGTTCAGAAATATGAAGGTACTGGGGTTGAGGGGACATGATGGGGGTAGGGGCCGCTGGATAAGGTGGTGGTCCGGTAGTAGGCCCCCCCAAAGATATGGAATTAGGGTTTTAAAAGAAATGTAGAGAGAAGTGAGGGGTTTTCTTCTAGAGAGGGAAATAGGTGAAACTAAAAAACGTAAGATGTCTCATGTAGTATGGTCTCACGAGAGACTTTATTCCAAATGTATGTATACAAACATGTTATATTTATTGTACCTCATATCATGTGACATATAGTTAGACTTTTTGTAACATATACTCCCTCTGTCCCATAGTAATTGGCATATTTTGACTTTTGAAAGTCAATTTTCAACAGTTAATATCCTTATTTATGTTAAAAAATTATGAAAAAATAATAATTTAAAAATATATGTTATGATGAATCAAACAACATATAACATGATAATGGTCTTAAATATACAATAATAGGAATTAGTGGTTAAAGTTGACTTACTTTGACTTTCAAAAGTTAAAATATGTCAATTATTATGGGACGGAGGGAGTATATATGTATATATTTTAGAATATTATTTTCCATAATTTCTAATTAAATATATTTAAATATTAATAGTTATTTATTAAAATTGTGGTAAAGACTGTGTTCAATAAAATAAAATGGATGGATCTATATTTAAAACTCTTGACGAAATTTGGTTTTAACTTTATGTATATGTACTTATTTGTCATACTCCCTTCTATCTTTAAATATTCTTTTTTTAATGGTATAAATTCTTTAATAAGTTACATGAGTAGGTTGAATTGGAAGAATAGGAAATATATTGAGTTTATATAAATAATTTAGGATTCGCACGCCCAAAAATCAATCTAAAATAAAAGGATTGCAATATAAAAAGATAGGAGAGAGTGGTAATTTACTCTTTTCTCCAATGAAAAGTTAACATGGCTTTCGATACAAACCTGCTTGAAAAAAATAATTGGTTTGTTTTACTATGGACGAGATATTTATAGTTTGAAAATAATTGTACTTCTATATTTTATTAAATATGGTATATTTTTCTTTTTAAATTATTTTAATAGATTTGACATACTTTTTATTATGACAAAATTCCTTTGTTTTTTTCACTCAACATGCTATTTTCTTTTAAATTTAATTTAATTCAATTATTTGATTCATTTAAGTCCAAACAACCTAATGGATCGTATGGTTTTAGTGTGGAAACATCAAGTAGACCGAATATCTGATCTGATTGGAATGTCCCTACTGGTAGATTGATCTACTAGTTAATTTGTGCACAGAAATTAGCATAGGAAAATTTTGTCAAAAAGGCGTAATTATCGTCATTACAGGCAAAAAGTGGTCGCTGTCGAGTTTTGAAGATGCAGGGGAAAAGATCGAAAGAGAGACACAACGATGACTGTATGGAGTCACAGCCATATATATATTTCATTATTTTCTCCCATCCGTCTCAATATAAATGGAGGAGTATAAATGGAAGATCAGGTCTTCTGATAGACAATCTATTTATATAACCTATGGATAGATAATTTATTTCTTATTTTATATGCTATGGTAAATTATAATAAATTTAGAATATTTAAAAATATTTTTTTATATTATATATCTTTATTTTCACCTTTAAATACATATTATTATTTATTTTAACTTATAAAATCTAAGGGTAAAAGGGATATTTCCATAAGACAGTCTTCAGGAGCTTTTACCTTAAGTATTGTAATTTTTTTATAAAATTTAAATATTGTATTTTATAAGTTAAAACAAGTAATAATATATATTTGAACATAAAATATAAAAATATACGATATAAATTTTTTTTCAAAAATTTTAAATTTTATATATAATTTAATAAATGCAGTAAATAAGATAAGAAATAAATGTTTTTCATAAACTTATAAATAAACTTATATCAAAATATAATATTTAAATTTATAATATATTATAACATTTAAAATATATATGCCTAGGCAGCCTTACTTATATTTTCCCTAAATAGAATGGCTGGAAATAGGATCCGGGTCAATGTTTCTTGCCGGGACAGAGCCAACACGTGTCCCAACTGAGCACCGGCATTTGACCGCGCCCAACATGTGACTCGGCACGTGGGAGATCCTCCCTGGTCCCTATGCTGCCTATTTAACATTGAGACACTTACTAAAAATGGGTATTTATTTTTAATTGGCACATTCTCTTTATGGCAAGTTTAAGGTTATTACATCCACTCATTTTACTTTCTCTTCTTTTAATTCAATTTCATCAACTCATTTAGCATCTCCTAAATTCTAACCCCAAAAGTGATGTGCCAATGTTAAAAAAACGGAGGGAGTATTTCATTGCTTGCTCGTCGGGAGCCAACGCCCACTTTTCCCAACCACAAAAGTCACGTGCGTGACTCTAGTAAATTTATGTTTGCACTTTGCAGAAAATAATGATTTAATGACGTATTTGTATTTATGATATGGAGTATGTTATAATAGATATTATTAATTTAAAATAAGATAAGAAAAGAAATATATATATATATATATATATATATATATATATATATATATTATAGTGTTACAAAAAGACCTATACAGAAAAGAAAATTAATATTATTTTAAATACAAGTACTATGCATATAATATTGCTTCTCCTTAATACTTTTTCAAGTTGGAACATATAGATAAAAAATGTACAACTTGCCAAGTAGTAGCTGAAATTGATTACGTCTAAGAGCTTTCGTGAACAAATTCGCAGGCTGATCAGAAGTGTGAATATGATGAATAACAATAGTACAAGATTGTACATGATCCCAGACAAAATGATAATCAACCTCTATTTGCTTTGACCCACCTCCACTTGGGGTCGTTGTAGCTAATTAACCCGAGCGAAGGCTGTCTCTTGGTCAAAGAAGGCCAAAGATAAAAATTTATATTTTGCACCCAATCTCACTACGATGGTACCGAAAGGGTACTTAGTGGTAAGCTCTGGGTATGTCGACAGAGATGATAGGGCCTAAGGAATCAATTAAACAGAACTTCGCCTGGGTTGTCAATCCGCACAAGTTGCTAAAAATAGCTAGTAAAGTAAATGGGCGGGGGAGGGGGGGAGACTTTTGGTTTTTTCAATTTACAACTACTAAGCATGTAAAAAGCAGATTAACTATATTCATGAAAAACACTAGAGACGCCCACTTTTCCTCCAGTAAAAAGCACTTGGGGGGTATTTGCGTAACATGCTTGACAAATGACTAATATCATCGATTCATTCACATAGAGACTTATAAACCTATCTTATGCTCATGTCACGGAGCGTGGAAATAGGCAGGTATTTCCCCCCGCCTGTCACACGTGGTACTTACCACAATGTCCATATCTCACCGTGTCCGTAATTTTAGGGAATACACTCTAGTCTACCGATGACGTAGACCATTCCCTAATCAATTCACTCCCAAGGCCAACGCGCCCTTGCTTAGAGGAATCCAAAACCCGCCTAAAAGGGCAATGCCTCGCGTAGGTCGCAACCATTGGATATGCAGTGAAGTGCATTACATCCCGAACACTCCACTGTGGATCTCAATCCCTAGGCCTAGCGAGGCAAAGGAAAAGACACATTTTGATGATTCTAGAGTCTGCACAACTCTATTCGCTACAAATAACACGCAAATCTATCGAGTTAAGCCAGGGGCTTTACCCCGTCGGAATTTTCCAAATCGACCGCCCAACATGTTGGTTTCTCACACAACTAGCCAATCAGAATCATGGTATAACACATGTAATGATTTTCTCTCAAAGGATATGAATGCAGTTATCTCACTGGTGTTCTATGCATACTTCACAATTCCAACACTTTCTAAGATCACAATGAAGCCTAACATGATTTTATACTACCATACATGCATGAGTGCATCATCATAATGACATAGCATAAATCATAATTCTTAGAAACCACAAGTTCAAACACAAATATTCATGAAGCAATTAGTTAGGGAAATCTAAATCTCAAAAAGTCATAATCAAAGCATGGCTACAAATAACCCCAAGCTACTAATCTACTCCATAGACATGGAATTCAAATGAAGATTTAAATTCCACATCATAGGATGAAAGCAAAACAAAAAGGAAGAAAGAAAAGAAGAGAGAATGTTTCTCTTTCTAAAAATGCTCTCCCAATATACAAATGAACTCTAAAAAAGATACAAACATAATAGACTAAGGTTATATTTATAGTAGTAAGGGTTTGAGCCTAAAAATAGGCCAAAAACGTGTACAACCCTAAGTCAGCCGCCGCCTAGCGCAGACCGTTGCTGATGGCGTGGTTCACACCGTGTACTTTGTCCTTGCTGGCACGGGCCACTAGATTTGGCGCAGGCCGCTTTGAGTCATCTAGTGCGGACTGATGTATTTAGCGTGGGCCGCCTGGTTAGTGCTGACGTGGGACATTGTCAACAGCCTTGATCTTAAAATTCTAATTCGAGGGATGCGACTCTTGGTGCAGACCATCGTCAGGAGCCTCTTTTTGCTCAGAAACTTGGCACGAACCGCTTGATTCTCCACACCCCATCGACTGGTCTCAACATTTTGCACTTGGAACGATGCATGCCATAAGAAACGGGCTGGTCCACGCCCATACTTAGCTGATTTTGAGTGAAGATTGAAACATGTGTGGACGGTCCGCGGTCCGTGTCGTGCCTTTGTGTGGAGTCATTTTGCGCGGACCAACTCCTTTGGCACGAGCCGTTGGTGCCATCCATAAGCGGTCCTCACCGAGCCATTTGTACCTTAGCCGGATGAACTTCTTTCCTTCGCTATGGATGAACCTTTAGTCCATTTTGAGAGTTCTAGTAGTCGATTTTATAGCGCCCGAGAAGAAAATCCAATGGAATCAACCATGAAGGCTAATTATTCTCGGATCGTTCTCAAACTTTGGCGCAGCTCATCGGACCACGATTCACTGTTTCTTCATTGACTGCCTTGAACTATAATGCCGCGTATCTTTGGCTCCAATCTCCGTCTACCACGCTTTGATGTTCGCTGCCTTCATCCACTTCCATTATAGTGTGAATGGCCTTCGATCTCTTCTATCGTCCTTGCGAATGGCCTTCAATACCTTATACCGCCCTTACAAATGACCTTCACATAGAATGTCACGTAAAGTACCCTCGGGCGACCTACTAAGGATGATCACAAGGAAGATCTAGGAGCCCGTGGATACAAGATGTCCATTAGTACCAATTAAGTCTACGAAACGCGGGATTTAGACAAGAAAACTAAACATGGCCATCTAAATCCATTGTCACGTAAACTCAACTAATACTAGCAATCCACCACAGAAAACAAGTCAACTATTATGTCGAATGCAACGGTTAACGCACACATAATGAAGTACGTCAGACCCCCCCACGCTTAACCCTTTACTCGTTCTCGAGTAAATAAAGACAAGAAAAGAATTATGCGAGATGTAGCGTGCATGCATAAGTTAACCGATGCATTCAACTTATTCCTATATTACCATGTTTCCCCAAAAGAGTAAGAATCTCACAACACTCACACTCCCCAAAGAATACTAAGCAATCTAACCACCCAAAGTAAAATGTGGAAAAAGGAAAGCAAAGAAGATAAGTGTCAAGCTAGCTTACTTTTTCCAAAATGATCCCCAAAAGCAGTCAAAGAGTCTTCTCCCAAAAACAATCCACCAAGGAAATCCAAGAGTCATCAAATTGGTTGTATCATAGTTATAACTCGTGATTCTCGACCTAGTTACAACCAAGGAAGCAAATGTGTCGTCAACTTAGTATTTTGTTTTCTCTCAACTTCTCTCATTTTGCCTAGGAGCCCTTTTTGGTTTTCACCCTAGCTTTAACACACAAAGGGTGCTCACTTCTCACCTTTTTCCACACGGTCTCTCATTTTTGTCTAGGCTCGTAAGCCTAGCCGGGCCTAGCCTCTCACTTTTACCTAGGTCTTTCGACCTATCCGAGATTTTTCCAATGTTACCCAAGTCTCCCTTTTGGGTTTCCAACTTGTCCGGGTTTTTATATATTTTTTAAATAGATTTTCAAAATTTTCAAAAATTTTTATATAGCACAAAATACCCCAAAGTGGGCTTCATATTACAAAAGATAGACTTAGTAAAAAAGAATTACACCACCAATATCCTAAAACAACCAACCCCGTGCTACACAAATAAACTAGGAACCCTAGCATAGGATGTCATTCCACCAAATATCAATCTCAACAATCAAAAACCAAAATCACCAAACAATCAAGAAAAACTACCAAGAAAAATATAAAATGCACCAAGAAAATTCAAGAATGAAAACTCCCTAAGTGCTCACTACTCCCACCCCCCTCTCTCCACACACACACACACACACACACACACAACCGATGCATATTCCTCAATGCAACACAAACCATGTAAAAACATAAGGGAGGTTGGGAGAAATAGCGACACTCACTCTCGTGGTCCCAAAGGGCCTTCATTCTTATGACTTGTGCTGCTCCTTTCTCTTTATTTTTTTTGAAGAGATGCCCTATGATTCCATTTCACTGAAATTGTTGAAAAACCCTGCATCCAAAAACATGAAATCCAAGCGTAATTCCACTCCAAACAAAGCCATGAGTCTCAAACTCAAAATTTCAAATTCAATTTTAGGATAAGGGTGGAGTTTTTAAAAATTGAAAAACAGGGGACATAAGTACCACTCAATTAATTCCAAGGGATGTTGGAAGTACTATTTGCATCAAAAATGCATTTTTAAGTTTGAAATTTAGAATTTTAATAAATTTACATTTTTGGAATAATTTGACATCGGAAAAATTGGAAATCTGCGTAGAAGATGTTTGGCACGGACCAAAGCCTCGTGCCAAACCTTCTGGCACGAACCCCCTTGTGCCAAACCTCTTGGCACAAAACATCCCTTCGTGCCAAACTTCTTGGCGCGAGACATCCCCTCGTGCAAAATCTCTTTGCATGGATCGTGGCATTTGGAGTGGATCGTGTCAGGTCATGGCATGAGGTTGCCACAAATTTTGACCTATTCCTTAGTTTTATCCCTCTTTTGTTTTTTGAAAAACTATGTCACCTATCGAATCTAATTCTATCTGAACACAATCACAAGACTCGAACTCAAAGTTTAAAATCAAATGATAGTTTTATCTCAAAAAGCCTCATGACAAACAAGAACATGCAAAAATTATCACTACTAAAAATCACATAATCACAGAGAAAGAAACATCGTATATTTATAGTCATCCTCACGACATATTTTATTGAAATTTAGTTATCACAAATTTCGTTCACCAAGGAGGGGATCACCCTCCTTGTTCACTCCAAAAATTCCCCACCCAAAGTAGGGTTTCAATCTTTGTTCATTTACCAAAAACTTTGTGCCATCGCTTTCATTCTTAACCTCTAAGGCTCCATGGTGATATACCTTTGTCACCTTATATGGCCCTTCCCATCTTGTTCGCAATTTGCTGGGAAAGAGACGTAGCCTAGATTGGTAAATAAGAACTATCTACCCCATAAAGAATTCCCTCTTCACTATATTCTCATCATGTCGTGCTTTTGTTCTTTCCTTATAGATCAGAGTGGTATCATAGGAGTTGTGCCTAATTTCTTCAAGTTCTAACAGTTGCGACTCCTGACCTGCCTTCCCCTGGGGTCGTTAATTGTAGCTAATTAACCCATGAGGAGGCTGTGATTAAAAGATAAGAAATTTATAGTTCTGCACCCTGTTCTCACTGATACACTACCTATGGGGTAGTTAGTGGTAAGCCATGGATTTGTCCATAGAGATGCTAGGTCTAAGTACCAATCAAAATACAACCTCGTACGAGTCATCAATCCACACGAGTGAAAGGAATAACTATTAAAGAAAACATGCAAGGGGGGGGGGGGCGGTGGTGGTGGTTAGCTTTTCAAACTAACAACTACTAAGCATAAAAGTAAGAAACAATGTAATCTATTTAACTAAAGCACTTGGGGAGTCATTGAGCAACATGGTTAATCTAATGTTTCGATACTCGATTCATTCACATAGAAATTTAGGAAAACCTAATAGAGTGTTCACAACACGTGGTGTGGCCGATGACATACACTTCCCCGTCCCTATCACGATGGGTGCACTCACAACCCTCCATCAATACCGCCATCGTAATTAGGGGAGTACAACAAGTCTGAACATTGTTTTAGGTCTGTTTCTCCCCCGTGCAATTAAGTGCCGGGCTTCCACCACGAATACAGTACTTCCCAATGGTCCTATCAATTAGGCCAAAGGGTCGTTAGCACCTTATCTATGATCTAAGGCCTCTTACAACCCTAACTTGCTTCTATTCACTATCTCTACCTGGAACCTCTCAGATAACTTTATGAAGTCAGCTAAGACTGATGCGATGGAAAATAAGTCAGAGCATGCTCGAATTCCCCGTGCACACCCACGCAGAAACGTTCTCCCTTACCCATTCTAACATCCAAGTATCTTTTCCCAAGGGGGTATCTATATTTTCATCATACATGAATATAGCCCAAATTGTGTGCTTATACGCGGTGTACTATTCATGCAATTCAAATAATCAAGAATAATCGAAATAATATCATGAACACAAATATTAGGATGAACTAGAGAATATTTTTTTTTAATTATGAAACCGCCGAAATGGCAGGGGATATTTGTTAGAGACTCCCCGGACCTCTTAAAGAACCTATAATACATGCGATAAAGTTTTACAAGGTAACCTATGTTACATACTAAGGAAAACTATTATACTACATAAAGCGCTGCATTTGTAAGGCAAAAAAACGACTTGTGCGGTTGTAAGTACGTTATGAGTGCTTCAGGCTCTAATACCTCCAACCCTTGTGTTAATATTAGGTCATCCGGACTCCAACGAGTTACAACCCCAGTACTAATATGCTATTTACAAAAGAGAGTAGAGATAGTATAAGAAAAAGGTTTATGTAGGCAAAAAAGGAGATCCTGAGTGGATTCTTAAGGAAGGTAGCTATAGAAAATCTCCCTGAATAGCTTTCCTGATAGAGGTTGTGAGTTGATTCTGGTTCAAGATTTGAACACCTAAAACCTTTTCCCTTGCAGCAGTAGCAACGTGGTGTGCAACTTCATTTTGTTCTCTGAAAATATGGTTTAGTTCCGCTCCCAATGCTGCCCTGATTGAATTTAGTTGAGTAAGCTCTTATCTCATCTTCCATGGCCAAGTCTGTGTCCTTTAATCATCTCAACTATCTGCAAGCAAACCGATTCAACAATTAGTGGTGTCATCCCCTTTTGTAGGCCAAAATTCATACATGCAATGATCCCTTGAGTTTAATCTTGTGAGGGATCCGTAGCTTGTGGAATAGCTACTGCTCCAATGTAACAGACTTGAGCCTGTGGATTTCTTATTATGAGACTTGCTTTAGAAACAGAAGACTTGGAGAAAGCAGTATATGTGTTAAGTTTATAACCAGTATCAGGGGGTTTCCACTTATAAGCTTTTACTCTCTTGGCCTTCATTTGCTTTTGAACAGTTAATAAACCTTTATTAATCAATGAAGAACAATCATCATAGTGTTTTTGTGGATTTACTTGTAAAGATATCCATTGTTAGTCTTAGTAAATCCATTTGACTCTGATGCATTTGAGGTTTTTTCTCTTCAAATAAAGCTTTGCATCTACTTTTCCAAAGCAACCAACAGACTAGGTTGGGAATCAAACTAGCCAAATTATTTAATGTTTTTGAATCTCTATCATATGACTAGAAGTTTAGAACCACGACATTTTATCAAAAAAAGTGTCTAGCAACAGGTTCTCTAGTTCCCAGTACTTGAGTAGCAAAGGACCAGCCAGAGTTAGCAAAATCACATGTATGAAGATTATGTTCAAAGCTTTCCCGATCATTTGGACATATAGCACATCTAGATACTGAAATTATGCCAAAATTAGAGATGATATCATCCACTGGAATCAATTTGTTAGCCAACTTCCAGCTGAAAATTTCTATTTTTCTTGGAAGAAGTTTATTCCATACCTTTGTCTGTGCTGCAAATTGCAAACCATCTAGACTAAACTTACCTGATGTGGTTAGCTTCTATATCATATAGTCATTACCTTCAGAGAGTGGATGATCCTTTAGCAAGGTGTGCATCACCTCAGTTGTGAAACCGGAAGAAATAGTTGCAGAAAATGTGTTCTATCTGCAAGATAATCCCTAACTAGAAGCAAAGGCTCAAGAATTATAAGATTATTATCCCACTTATCTATTAGGCACCCTGATCTAGTCTAGTTAGATATCCAGAAGTGACATGATCCTGATCTTAGCATAATGAAAGTGTTGTCCTCTGCTACATGCCTTATCCTAAAAGTCTTTTTTCCAAGCATCTGATGTTTTCATATAATTAGGCATGTACCATATCAGTTTTGACCACATACGTTTTCCTTGTTGCAAATTCCACCACAATTTCAAGGAGAAAGAATGTAAAATAGATTTGAAATCCCTGATCTGTAGCCCATTTTCCTGGAAATTAAGAGTTATATTTTTCCAACTTTTCCAATGTCTTTTAGGTTTATTCTCATCTATTTTCCCCCAAATGAAATTCTGATAGATGGCCTCTAGTATCTCTATTGTATGTGAGGTTGGAGCCATCACACACCAAACATGTTGGGGAATTGCTAAAATGACATGTTTGACTAAGATCAACCTCCCTGCTTGATTTAGAGTCTTATTATTCCAGTTTTGGATCTTTGCATTAATCTTTTCTATCATTGACTGGAAATAAGCATTAAGTTTTCTACCCTGATAGACCTGAACGCCTAAATATGTGAATGGGAAATATTCAGGGGTCCTATGGGTTATATTTTGTATTCTATCCTTGGTTATTTGACTGGTCTTGTTGCCTACATAAAAGGATGATTTGTTGAAATTTATAACCTGACCAGTGGCTGTTTCATATTCAGCAAGGAATAAGACTAGATTATGCAACGACTTTTTTTGTTGCTCTAAGAAATATATCAGTATCATCAACATATGACAAATGAATGATCCTCATGTTTCCTGGGATTTTAAAACTGTCCAGAAGGTTATTTTGGAACATTAGTTTCATACCCATATTCAATAGTTCTGTGATTATGTTGACCAGAATGGGAGATAAAGGATCCCCCTGTTTTAAACCTCTTGAAGGTTTAAAAAATCCATTTGGACATCCATTCACTATCAAAGAAAACATGACTGAGCTTATATTACTTAGAATGAGGTTTACCAAAATGATCATGAAATCCCATTTTGAGCAACACTGAACTTAACATTGGCCAAGACACCCTGAATTTAACACTGAATTTAACATTAGCTATGACATGTCAATTTTTGCAATCATGTTAAGAGACTGATATCTTTTATCTAACATTCTTGACATTTCTTGCATGATCAATATGTTATCATGAAGTTCTCTACCCTTAATGAAAGCACTTTGCTTTTCTGAAATGCGCTTGTCAATTACCAGTGTTATCCTATCCACCAAGATTTTAGAGCATATTTTATTACTGAAGTTAGATAGGGAGATTGTTCTGAAATCCGAGAGAGAGTTTGAGGCACTAGTTTTAGGGATCAAACAGATGAGAGTACTAGTTATGCTAGGGGTGAGTGGAATAGAGCACATGAATTCCTTAATGAAATTTAACAAATCATATTTAATTACTTCCCAAGCATATTTATGAAAATCACCTGAAAAACCATTAGGACCTGCAACACTATTTTTATAAAGGTTGAAAACCATTGTTTTCAGCTCCTCAATTTCTATCAGGCCAACTAACTTAGCATTTTCACCATCTGTGATTATGGTGGGAATGTAGGATAAACACTTCTGAAATGAGGCTCCTATGATATCAGGGTTGTCATCTGTAAGTAGCTTTTGAAAATATTGTGCAACGTGTTCCCCTATATCATTCTGTTTAGTTAACTAGAATCCTTGTTTATTTATAATATGATTTATTCTAAGTCTAAATTGTTTATGCTTAACTGAGTTATGAAAATTTGGTGTTCATGTCAGCTCCTTTTAGCCACTTATCTCTTGATTTTTGTTTTCAGAAATGATTTTCCTCCTTTAGCCACTTATTTAAATCTGGTAGTGATTCCCTTAAGAGGTTAAGGTCATTATCATTTAGAGATTGTTCATATTTGATTTCCAGCACCCGAACCCTGTCCTCTGCTCTTCTGAAATTTTTAAAATCATCTCCAAAGTGTGTTTTATTCCAAAGCTTTAGAGTTTTTTTTTAAGTCTTTTAAGCTTAGAGATGAATCCTTTTATGCCTGAGTTAGTCATTTCCATTTCATAGCCATCGTTTATAACTGACAACAGCTCTGGCCTTTCAAACCACATATTCTGAAATTTAAAAGTTTAGGAAATGATATTTCTTTGATTTGTGTATCTAGATGATTGGGGAATGATCAGAGGGAGTCTTATTCAGAACCTGCAATGAGGTATTTGGAAATTTATCTGTCTACTTTTCATTTCCCAGTATCCTATCCAATCTCTTACTAACTCTTTGTGAGGCTCTTCAACCATTACATCATGCGAAACTATTGCCTCCTGTGAGTAGATCATTCAGTCCATTAGACACTATAAAAGAGTCAAAGTTAATTATGCTATTTCCACCTGGATTAGAGTTTCCTCTATATTAATTTATTGTTCTTGTGACATGAAAGTCCCCAGCCATGATAATTTGTTCATCTAGTGGGATAATCCTTATTTCCAGATTTCCATATATTAGATTCCTAAGAGCCATATATTAGATTCCTAAGAGCCCTACTATGTTTAGCATATATGGAAAACATATGGAAACTATGGTCTATATATGTCATATGGACTGATAGATGTAGAAAATCTGCATCCTCATGCAATAGTGTAGGTATAAAATCATTCCTATACATAATGAAAATTCTAGAGTCCTGTGATGAGAAGGCATTATCAAAACCTAGAGAAATTCCGAACCTTTCTAAATTATCCATTTTAAGTTTAGGCTCAATGATAATAAGAATGGATAACTTATGTAGATGAACTAGCTTATGTAACCTCAGGCTGGATGACAACAGTCCTCTAACATTCCATGATAGCAATTTAATATTTATTAATTGATTTTGATTTTTCTTTCATATGCATAACTATGATATTTGGGGTAGTAAAATAATTTTTTACTGGATCAGAAAATTTACCTGAATTACCCAATTTACTGGTGGCTGGAGTTAAACTTTCTGGGGTAGCAATGGGATCAGGCTCTTCATTACTAGATGAGCAACTGTCATTGTCTTTCTCTGTAGATTGTGAGCTTTTTTCCCCTTCAGAGTGCTGGTTGCTAACCTGCAAAAAAATGAATTTCTTAGTTAGTCTATTCTGAAAGGATCTGAGATTTTGAAAAACAAGTGCTTTATCAGCAAAAGAAGGAATAGGGGATGTGCTAATCCTTTGAGGAAACTTAATGTCATCATAGAATTTCCAGTTATTGCAGTTTCTCTTTGTATAGACTTGTGAGCTCAGGTTTTGGGGATTCTCTCTGATTGGACTGACAGAATTTATGTTATGAATAACCCTTCATTCTGTTCTACTTCTACCTCTTCCTTTGGATTTTTGGGGCCTTTTTATTCATTCTGAATTGTTTCCACTGCATCTTGGAAGACCTTATCCTCTGGTTGTTTCTCTGCATCAATGGCTCCTTAGGGTTTGTCCCTAGGTCAGGGATTTGAGCATTTATAGGCTTGTTAATATCTTTAACAAACTTTGATTCACTCTATCTGTACTCTGCCGTGTGATGTCCAATCTTTAAGCATTTACTGCAGTACGCCGGATAGTCTTCATATCTAATACTATATCATTTTTTGTCTTTGGTGGAGCCAAGTCTAATCCTGTCTGGAAAGTTGACTGTGAGATCCATCTCAACACACATTCTGATGGTGGAGGGTCTTGTGTGGTTTATTGTTGGTTGATCTTCAAAAATTAGTTCACTCAGTCTGCTGGCTATTATCGGAATGCAATTTTTATGTAGATAGTATGCCGACTGGAATTTAACGGTGAGCCAGATTGGAACCAGCGATGGTTCTTCTTGGACATCGAAGTGTTTTTTCCACTTCAACACCTTCATTATTGTGCCTCCAAGATTCCAATTTCTCTTTATCCAACATCGTTGAATGTCTTCTTCATGTTAGTAACTGATGAAAACGTGCCTCCGGTCGAGCGCAGTGATTATTGCATCACCTTTAAATATGATTTTCTTAAGTTGATGTTATATATACTCTAGAGATGTCCTACCTTGGGGGAACTTTTCAATTAGGTTTTTCTTCAAAGGCTCTAAAAGAAGATCGATTTCGTTGTCGTTGAAGAAAACTACGATTTCACCTTTGAATTATGTGATTGGGTTGAGTTGAGTGTCAGAAAGGGTTTGGCTTGGCTGTGTATTTGTGAGGGCTGCTTTGTAGGATGGCAGCAGACTCACACCTAATGGCAGAGCCACCATGATGGATAGTGGTTCTGCATAGTTGGTGGTTGTAATGTTACCATTTTTGGACGTTATCAACGAGGATGATGTTTGTTGGGCTTGTTATTTTAGAGAGAGTTGAGATAATTGGGTTTTAGTGAGAGGTCTGAAGTATTTATTGATACAAAATAGCAAAAGATAATTTTGAATAACTAAGGCGGCCTGTGGGTTGAACTAGAGAATCTTACAAAACATGTAAATTAAACTATGCTCCTACAATTTATTCCCAAGCTATAGAATTAACTCCATAGATATATAATTCAAATAAATATTTGAATTCCACATCTTAGTATCAAAGAAAAATAAAGAAAATAAAAGGAAAGAGTTTCTCTCTCTAGAGTTGCTCTCCTAACTACAAAAATATAGATATGATATCAACCTAGTAGACTAAGGCTATATTTATAGTAGTAGGAGATTGGGCCTAAAAATAGACCCAAAATAGGCTAAATTTGGGTAAACCCTAGCTCAGCCGTTGACCAGCGCGAGCCATCAGGAATGGTGCCGACTGTGGCGTGTCCTTGTCGTGGGGCACGAGACCTGGAGTGAGCCGCACCTCTTCATGTGGTGTGGGGCATCCGTTCTGGTGCGGATATTCAAGTGGCACAGTGCACGGAGCCTGGCGTAGGTTGTGAAATTCCTCTGGCGTGGGGTGCCATCAGAGTGCTGAATTAGAGGTTCCTGATCCGCGGCTGTGACAAGTGGCTGTGGTCAGGAAGTGTGCTCCGCTTGGAAACCTTGGTGCGGGTCGTGTGATTTCCCACAACCCACTGGCTAGTCTTGGGATCTTGGACATGGAACGGCACGGGACATCGAAACCAGAACATCACACGCTTATACTTAGTTGTTTGGGAGGGGATTTGGGCTCGTGCTTGCAACCCGTGGCGTCTGGCGGGGGCTGCGCCATAGCCTCGTGCTGGTTTTCTTGGCATAGACCATTAGTGGAAACTATGTATGACCCACGGCAACCCATTTGTGCCTCGGCTAGCTGAACTTGTTTCCTTTGCTACGAGTGAACTGTTAGTCCGATTTAATAGTTTTAGTAGTTGGTTTTGTAGTGCGTGAGAAGACGAATCCAATGGAACCATTTTGAAGCTTAATTCTTCTTAGATTGTTCCCAGACTTAAGCACAACTCATCAGACTATGATTCCCCATTTCTTTGTTGGCCACTTTGAACTCCGTTGCTACCTATCTTTGGCTTCAATATTCTTCTACCACACATTGATGCTCGTGGCCTTCATCTACTACGATTCTAGTGTTAATGGCCTTCGTTTCTTCTACCGTCCTTGCAAATGGCCTTTAATATCTTCTATCGCCCTTACAAATGGCCTTCACACAAAATGTAAACAAAAAGTAACCACGGGCGGCCTACTAAAGATGATCACAAGGAAGATCAAGGAGCCCGTGGATACAAGATGTCCATTAGTACCAATTAAGTCTACAAAATGCGGGATTTAGACAAGAACACCAAACATGGCCATCTAAACCCCTTGTCATGTAAACTAAACTAATACTAGCAATTCACCAAATAAAAATAGCTAAAAAGTATGCCAAATTCAATGGTTAACGCACGCATAATGAAGTAGATTAGACCCCCTCACACTTGACACTTTACTCATCCTCGAGTAAATAAAGACAAGATAATGAATCAAGCAAAATGTACCATGCAGATATAAGTTAACCGAGATATTTAACTTATTCCTAGATTAACCTATTTCTCCCAAAAGAGTAAGAATCTCACAACTCTCACACTCCCCGAAAAACATAAGCAATCTAACCACCCAAAAGTAAAATGTGGGAAAAGGTAAGCTAAAGATAAGTGTTAAGGTAGCTTACTGTTCCCCAAATGATCCCAATGCAATCAAAGAGTTGCCTTAAAAAACAATCCAGTGTGGAAGCATGAATCATCAACCCAGTTTTTTATTTTCTCTCAATTTCTTTGATTTTTCCTAGGAGCCCTTTTAGGTTTTTATCTTAGCTTTAACACACAAAGGGTACTCACTTCTCACCTTTTTCCACACGCCTCTCATTTTTTCTTAGGCTCGTATGCCTAGCCGGGCCTCTAGCCTCTCATATTTACCTAGGTCTTTCGACCTATCCGGGCTTTTCCTAATGTTACCCAAGTAACTGTTTCAGATTTTTGACTTGTCCAGATTTTTATATTTTTTCCAAGTTTTTCATATTTTTTGGGTGTAGCATAAATTGCCCTAAAAGTGGGCTTCATACTACAAAGATAAGATCAAACAAAAAAAAGTACATCAACAATATCCTAAAACAACCTACTCCATACAAACTAGAAACCCTAGCATAGCATGTCACCAAATGTCCAGCCAAAAACATACCTCAACAATTTAAAACTAAAATCACCAATAAAGAAGAAAAATAACTACCAATGCAAATCATGAAATGCACCGAGGAAATTTAAGAATGAAGACTCCCTAAGTGCTCACTACTCCCTCCCCACACTTAACCAATGCACAGTCTCCAATGCACAAAAACCATGCCAAAACATAAGTGAGGTAGGGAGAAATGGTGATACTCACTCTAGTGGACCCCAAGGGCCTTCATCCTTGTGACTCGTGAAGCTCCTCTCGATGTATCTTGTTGCTTAAAGTGTGGCCTTGATTCTATCCATCCTCCAACTAAGATTATCAACTTGCGAGCGCATTCCTCTTATCGCTTGAACGACCTCTTGCAAAACTTGGGTAGAGGTCAAAAACTTTTCCCCAAGAGATTGCAATTGGTCCATAATGCATGTGGATATGCAATAAAGACTAGGAGGTGCTCTCGATGAGATCTCACCCTTGGTCTTCTCAATATCTATCTCCGAGTTGGTTAAAATTTCTAGAAATCTCTCTCAAATCTCCGGTCCGACTTAATAAATAGGTCATCCAAGCATATGTCATGGTCGATGGCGGTGCACTCCAGCTGTGGAAGTACCATGAAACTACAAGTGCTTGCTTTTCCATAAAGCCTTACATATCTACCCTCCGATGTTGTAGGTCCCATCACAGATGTCTTTGCAACCTTCTCAATGTTATACTTTAAGCCCGATCATCCCAAGTTAGCCAATGCTCCGTGTGTGACCGAATGTCCTAAGTGTTATTTCAGTAGATCAACCATGCCGCCTATAGTTATCTTGCCACTCTTCCTATCTCCAATCGCTAAACATTCCTACACAAATGACCCTACCATGTTTGGGTAAAAGTTACCCTCGGTTGTCATTTCCCAAAGGCAATGAACACCCAAGCCTGGGCATTACGTCAGTTCACTATGGTAGAAAACCCCCATAGCCAACAGTTGGTGAACATAACTGAACACCGGGTGAACTAGGGCGATACTCTTGCAAATGTTCTTCCTATCAGTGCCTGTCAGTTGCACCCAAAAGTACCCAAGAGAGAAGGGTACCCCCTGACGATGTGTTTTTCTGGATCTCCTTTCCATACCTCCACCCAAAGGCACGCGCTACCTCATAGTGGGCCATCTTGTACTCCTTATCACCCAGGTTGAATTTGATCACCTTATGTCCTTCATCTTCCATGATCGACCATAGGGTAGATAGGAACTCTAGGGTTCACCTGAAATACATCTTCGAGTGTCTCTCGAGAAACCCATCTATACCTACTTGTCCCAATAGGTAAGTGATGGGCTTGAGTAGGCCTAGAGATGCCAAGGTGTCCTTGTAAGAAAATCCAGTCTCTAAAATACTCATCTTTGGCTCTCTCAAGTTTTTTACCTCCGGATTGTAGTTCTAGAGATGCTGGATAAACCCATAAACTCCCCCATCACAAATGCGGGGTTGCGAGAATGGTAGTCGTCAGCTTAAGGTTTGCACCTTTCACCGGTTTCTTCCCCTTCTCACACCGAGTGGACTTTCCCTTCACTGAAACATTATTCTTAGGTGGCATACTATCAAAGTGAAGACAAAAGTGGTGATATGCTCATAAGCAAGGCATGTCCTATGATTCAATAGGATAACATTTTCCCAAATAGCCCAACCATTCAAAACATGATAATCTAAACATATAGGCTATTTAAAAAAGAACATTCCTTATCAGACAGCAAACTCATGTAAGTTCTCACCAACCCATCAATAAGATCATGCAATCAAGATTCACTATCTCTTAAATCACCCAACACATGAAGATCACATCATTTAAGCATAGTAGCACATCAATCCACCGAACACTTTCTTCAACAAAAGATCATGCATACAAACTCAAACATATCTCTCAAAAACACACACATTCAAGAATCATGATTTTCATAAAACCACCACAATGTCAATAAAGCATACAAACAAAGAGTTCAAAGGGTTACCCAAAATTTGAAGCTAGGATTTGTAAGACTAATATGTCCATTTTATATGCATAATTTAGTACTATTTTGGGTCACTTTTGTGCTATTTTATTATCAAGAGCTTGTGTTTTACCTTGAAATTCTCTTAGGAGGGGTAAGAGCAACTTTACGCTCTTTTACCTCTTCTAAGTGGATTTTGCGTGACAAGGGAAGAACACGGAGGCATGAAGACCGAGGGCCATTAGAGATCACATTTTCGAAGACTTTTGAACACTTGGTTCGAAGACATGAGCACCGGAGGCCATTGAAAACCATTTTTGGAGACATTGAAGACTTGAAAAATGAGAGGAATTTCTATGAAGATGAATGTATACCACAAGAAGAAGAAAAGGAAACAAGGCAAAATTCTGGCACCCGTCGCGAGTGGCGATGGTCTTATCGTGAGACCGTCATGAGTTGCGACGAGCCCATCGCGAGTCGCGACCAACGGGTGGCCAGAATTTCACCTTATCCTTTTTGTACTATAAATAACACTCTCTTTCCTCTCATTCACAATCTTCTTCACCTGTGTTTTCATTACTGTTTAGAACCCTATTTTCTTCCATTTTCATCTTTGAAATCTCTTTTATTATGTTTGGTTGTTTAACATTAATTAGTATGAACTCTTGTAGCTAAACCTAGTTCTTGGGAGCAATTGATTGAAGCTTCCAAGCTTATGTAGTGATTCTATGTTTGCTAATTTATGAACATTTTTTGGAACGTATTTATTATGCAATTAATGTTATGCTTTACCTCATTTATACCAAGGGTTTATTGAGTATATGAAATGTTTGTAAGATTGAAATGTTAGGGTGGTAGGAAAGTTGCAAATTTCTTAACTCATTTGATGTGGAAATCCAAGAGCATGGATTTAGAACTTCTTGTGCATAATGTGGGTAATTCTTGCTAGATGAGTATGTTAATGTGGTTTGTTATCATATTTTTCATATAGATGCAAAGAAAGGTTGGACCTTGAATGTTGTTTGTTCTAAGTTTAATCTAATGAATGCTTTGTTTGGTTAAATGACTATGTCTTTGGTAGAAGGCTTGTTATTATCAAACCTATGGTCCTTTGGGTGAAATACCATTGATGAAACACCCCTATGATGTTTCTTGTCTAGGGTGATCATCAATGAGGTTTGCAAATGGTCGTTGTTTATCTTTGGAAACTACACTTAAGGAGGAATGAATGTTGATCTTTGAATGAGAAGTGATAACATTCCCCATAGACAATAAATGTAATTGAATGAGTGAATGAATCAATGAGCTATATGATGTTTGGAAGTGGAAATCGATTGCCCCCAAGGCTCCGTTAATTATCATTTACATTGTATCTTTAGTTGTATTGCATGATTAGCATAGTTCTCTTGCTTTACTAGTTGTTGTATTTCAATTTGATAACTTAGGATCAAACCAACCCCCCCCTTTGTTTACATGCTTATATATATATGTATATATATATATATATCTATGTATGTATATGCCTAGTATGTCTTCTCCTATATATGTTTAAACACCTGAAAAGATCCCTCTTCTCGTGGACGACCCCGACTTGACATTATCTACTTTATTGTAGATAGGAAGCATTAGGGCTTAAAAGTATTAAATTTGAGAGATACGACGACAACCTCCCAAAGACCCACACAAAAAGAAGCAAAAATTGCTAATTTTTGGAAGAAAGCTTCAATTTTTTCGAGTTTCACCAAGAGTGTGCGAGAGAGATTGTTTCTTAAGAAGGGAGAATGTGTCAAACAATAGAATTATGTGGAGAAATGTACCATGGGATTAAAAATTTCAGCCTAGGTGACTAGGGAGGGAGGTACAATTAGGATAAGAATGGAATTTTAAAATGCTCAATTTAGGGGACAATAGTACATATCAATTAATTCCAAGAAATATTGGAAGTATTTTAAAAAATCCTAAGGAATTACAGAATTACAAAATTCTTGAACCAAAAATGCATTTTTGAGTTTGAAATTTAGAATTTTCACAAATTTACAATGTTGGAACAAATAAAAATTGGTAAATGGGTTTTACACGCAAAACGTGCTTGGCACAAAATATAGACTCACGCCAAAATTTTGGCATGAAACAAAGCCTTGCGCCAACCATTTTGGCACGAAACAAAGCCTCTCTCCAACCTCCTTGGCACGAGGTATCCCCTCGTGCCAAGCATCTCGGCACGAGGCATCCACCCAAATTTTCCCTAATCCTTAGTTTTCCCCCCTTTACCAAAAAACTATGTCACCCATCAAATCTAATTCCATTCAAACAGAATCACGAGTCTCGAACTCAACCTTTTAATCCAAACAAGAATTTCATCCTCAAAAATCCTCATAGCAAAACAAGAACATGCAAAAACTATCTATCACTACCAAAAACACGAAATCAAAAAGAATTAATGTATATTTATTGTCGTCCTCATGCCTTATTTTCCTTTTTTATGCGATCTAGTTAGAACCACCTACCTGTGGGTATCCGGAATCACCATCATTAACTCCACCCATGATGACATCATTGTGGAGACTGAGCCATCCTTACCTTTAGACCTCTTATCCGTCATAAGAAATGAATCCCCATATCTCGCTAACATTGAGTCTGTGAATGTCACTTTGGGGTTAAAGGGAGGTCGTGGAGGTTTTAAACTCTCGACAATCTCCCTTTCCTGTTGCAAGTTGGTTAGCATCGAAAAAAAATCTAGCACAAATATATTATCAATCGCATCATGCAATTCATCAGACTCATTATCAATATCATCAACATGAGATTCATTCAACCATTCATGCTCATTAGTAATACAAGAAGATTCATCATTCTCATCACATACGGTTACACATTTGCACATAAAATAAGACTTTGTTGAAGGGATGGTAGGGACAACTAGGTAGCAGTCTCTTGAAGCATTCCCAACAATAATACATACTCTCGGTAGCACCTTGAGTGATGTTCGACAATTACTCCTTCAACCGGGGTGACTTTGATGCCGGAAAACACTTCTCTAAGAACCTCCACTTCATGTCTATCCAAGAACCAATGCATCCTGGCGGCAAGTAGTCATCTTCAGATACTCCATGGGGCTTCATATTTCTTGCACACCAAATGGAAATCCAATAGATGTTTGTTCAGGTCCTACTCTGCCAATCCTTGAATGTAGGTAGTCAATGAATTATGCTACTTTTTAGCTCACATCTCACTCTGGCGGGTAATGGCGGGAAGGTGATGCATAATGGCCGATTCTCCAAGTTAGGTGCCATGACGTAAATAGGTAAATAGTATAGACGGTGGAACCTGCAGTGAGGCCCAAAAAGGACCCCACCAAATACAAAGAGAGTCCAACCTTAGGTTACGTAAGTAAATCTAAGGAGTATATCCGCTAAAGAGATTGGGGGGGATGGGAGAGTGCAAAACCCAAAGGTTAGCATTCCCCCATCCCCCCTTTTGCTAAGTAAAGAACTACCAACCCTAAGCAAATACAGCAAAGGGAGAAACAACACAACCTGGCAAAAACACAGGCTATAAAACTCGAGAAAATGGGGTGAGAACAAACTCACTACCCATGATCAAATAATCTGCTTCTACCCCTAACAAATGGGGCCTTCTTCATTTGGATTCCATAATGCAGCCGAGGTTTGTGTCACTCGGGTCTTGAAGTGATAACGTAGCTGGAACGGCAATGAAGGTACTATAATCCAAAGACTGTATAGATGGAAACTCCTAGTGCAGCCGAGAGTGTCTCGGGTCTTGGATATCGCATGTAATTGAAGTCGTCTTCAAGTGGCACCAGTCTGGCCCGAATGAGGATCAGCTTCTACCATTTACATCCCTAAGATGAAGAAAGAGGGATGTTATTGGCCTTCTAGCATTCTCTTTTTGGCACCGAAGTTGATCCTATGGGCAAAGGTTAATGAGGCCGTGCCTCCAACCTTTGTAAGTCCCATTCAAATCAACCTCCTGAAGATGTGAGAATGGATGCACTTGTACCGCGTGCACCAAGCGTGGCGAGTATGTACTCGCCCACTCCATTTTGAGTAAATGGACAGCTATAAGCTAATTTAACACAGAGTGTAGCGCGAGCATAAAGCGCAAAAGTAACCGTTAATTCAATAGTAAAAAACTAGGCTTAGGGGAAAGAGCATCGGAGTGTAAATCCTTGCTCTAAAACCTATTGCCTACCCCGAAAAGTCGAGCTGCCATGGTAAGTTGAAATCCAAGAAAACCGTAGGAATTCTTGACTCCATCAAGCCCAAAGCAACTCTCCCCTGGCGCTGGAAATCACACCAATCGGCCTACAAAATGTCCAATTCCAGCGCCAAAAGAACCTAGCCGTGGTGCCGATGTCCAGCATCCAGTCGGCTGAAGAACATCCCAGCAAATAGCGAAATCCAGCGCAAGCCTGATGCCCAACACAGCGCCAAGATTGAAGCACCGTGACCCGCAACGATGAGCACCCAGTGCTAAACTGCAAGCACCCATCAGCCGCCAAACAGCCTCTCCATCTAGAACAAGTGTTCGTCCGGAAATAGTCTATTCATCACCATGTAGCAATCTTTCATGATGATTTTTACCACCCTGTCAGCACTTGGTTGATCTTCGTCCAGTACCACATTGTTCCGTTCCCTCCAAAGGCGATAGACCGTGGTGATTAAGGCAAGAATACCAAACTTCTTACGCATTTTTGAGCCCTTAATTTGACTCTTAACCCAGGTCATGGAACTTGAAATTGAGTTCGTTCTTCTCCTTAAACCGATCCAAGTCCGGATACGCCCCCAAACAACCTCAGAAAACTCACACTTGAAAAACAAATGTTCGTTTGTCTCCTCTTCCAGATGGCATAAAGAACATATCTTCTCCATGCTATCCCCTTCCTCCATTCGATGCTTATATTTGGTATGAAGTCTCTGAATGGCCGCCAACCAAGTGATAAATGAGAATTTCGGTGGAACAAACCCATGCCAAATACTATTAATGACCTTCTCACTGGGTCGAGCAACATCATAAACACCCGGGTACTTATGGCGATGCATATAAAGATAAGCCGCACTGGTAAACTTCCCAGAACCAGCCCATACGCCGAGATAGGCTATTACCTCTTGTACATCGCCATTAAACATTGCGCACAATTCATCCCTGAGTTTACAGAGATCACCAATGTAGCTCGAATATCTCTCTCCCAATCTACCATTTGCGATCCTCGGATTTAATCTCCAAAAGTCCTCTCCCTGAAGGTAGTACGAGTGAATCCATTTGACCCAAAGACTATCCTTCTTCATATGAATATCCCATAGCCTTTTAGTCATTGAAGCCCGATTCCACGTAATAAAGTCTCTCAAACCGAGGCCCAAAAGACTTTGGCGCGCAGAGTTTCTTCCATGCAACCTTTGCCTTATGCTTACCTCCCCATAGGAATCGTTTACATTTCTGTTCGAGAGCATCCATAACCGTAGTTTGTAAAACAAAATTCTGGATCCAGAATCCCGCAATACCTCCAACAATTGATCTCACAAGCTCCAATTTGTCTGCATATGAAAGGGTATGACCCTTCCATTTAGCTATTTCCGAATCTACCTTCCCCAATAGAGTACCAAATTGTGTCACTTTCAACCTGCTGGAATCAAGTGGCATGCCTAGGTATCGAACAGGAAAAGTCACCCAGGGAATACCTGTGAAGCTCAAATCCTCCTTTATGCCAACTCCAAAGAACTTCGACTTTGCAGCATTGATTCCCAATCCTGAAGTGCGCTCAAACTCATTCAAGGCATCCATGAGTATGTGTACTGAACTCGTGTTAGCCTTAGAGAAGAGCATGAGATCATCTGCAAAAGCCAAATGCGTGATCCGAAGAGTCTCGCATCTCGGATGGAAGGTAAAATGCCTAGATGTCGTCCTCCTTTTCAGCAATCTCGAGAAATATTCCATGCAGATCACAAACAAGTGAGGCGACAAAGGGTCACCCTGACGAATACCCCTTTGTCCTTGAAAGTGATCACACAGTTTACCATTTACTGCAATCGAGAATGAAGAAGTGCGCACACAGGTCATGATCCTATCAGTTAGCTTTTCCGGAAATCCCAGTCCAAGCAGAACTTCTTCCAGGAAATCCCAAGAGACCGTATCAAAAGCTTTTTGCAGATCCACCATAATCATGCATCTAGGAGAGTTGCGAACTCTTCCATATCCCAAACAATTTCCTGCGCTAACATGACATTGTCCGAGATATTTCTTCCCTTCACGAATGCCCCCTGGCAAGGATCAATGATCCAAGTTGGGTGCCATGAGCTCCCATAGGGTACGGTTGTATTTTGCCATTGATAGCGGTTTTTCTACTAACACTTCTGACCTCGGTTGAACTTGTGCCTTATTTCATTGCATCCATCTCCTCCGACCACTTGTGTTCTCTATCAGGTAGTGTAATATGCCTAGATTAGTGGTACGATTGTGTACCATAAACCTGGGCCAACAATACCCTTCTGAATGCAACACTAGAAAATGGATCAAAAGGTTAAAAAATAACTATAAAAACCGATCCAACCAAGAATCAACAACCTACAAAAGAAAAAATAAAAGTTAATACTAACTACTCTACTAAAATGTTATGCTTAATTGACACTTAGAGTGAATAGCATCCTTGGTAGCGGCGCCAAAATTATGACCTGCCTCCCCCCGGGGTCATTAATTGTAGCTAATTAACCCAGATGGAGGCCATGGTCAAAAGATAAGAAATTTATAGTAATGAACCCTGTTCTCACTGCTACGTTATCTATGAGGTAGTTAGCGGTAAGCCCAGGGTTTATCCACAAAGATGCTTGGTCTAAGTGCCAATCAAAACACAACCTCGTACGGGTCGCCAATCCGTATGAGTGAAAGGAATAGCTAGTAAAGAAAACATGCAAAGGGAAGTTTTTGGTTTTTCAAACTAACAACTACTAAGCATAAAAGTAAAAAAGCAAAGTAAGCTATTTAACTAAGCACTTGGGGAGTCATTGAGAAACATGGTTAATCTAATTTTTTATCCTTGATTCATTCACATAGAAACTTAGGAAAACCTAATAGAGTGTTCACAACACGTGGTGTGGCCGATGGAATACACTTCCCCATCCCTGTTACAGCGGGTGCACTCGCAACCCTCCATCGACACCGCCATCGTAGTTAGGGGAGTACAACAAGTCTGACTGTTATTGTTGGTCTGTTTCTCCCCCATGCGATTATGTTCCAGGCTTCCACCATGAATGCTTTACTTCCCAATGGTCCTATCAATTAGGCTAAAGAGTCCTTTTCTATGATTTAAGGCCTCTTACAACCCTAACTTGATACTATTCACTATCTCTACCTGGAACCCCTCAGACAACTTTACAAAGTTGGCTAAGACTGGTGCGATGTAAAATAAGTTAGAACATGCTCAACCCCCATGCACACACCCACGCTGACGCATTCTCCCTTACCAATTCTAATATCTAGGTTTCTCTTTCCAAGGGGGCATCGATATTTGCACCATACATGAATATAGCCCAAAATGTGTGCTTTTATGTGGTATACTATTTATGAAATTTGAATAATCAAGAACAATCAAAATAATATCATGAACACAAATATTAGAATGAACTAGAGAATATCACAAAACATGTAAATTAAACCATGCTCCTACAATTTATCCACAAGCTATAGAAACTACTCCATAGACACTGAATTCAAATAAATATTTGAATTTCACATCTTAGGATCAAAGAAAAATAAAGAAAAGAAAATAAGAGAGTTTTTCTCTCTCTAGATTTACTCTCCTAACTACAAAACTAAAGATAAGATGTCAAACCCTGGAAGACTAAGGCTATATTTATAGTAATAGAAGATTGGGCCTAAAAATAGGCCCAAAAGAGGCCAAATTAGGGTAAACCCTAGCTCAGTCGCTGCCCGATGTGGTCCATCACAAATGGTGAGGCCCGTGGCGTGTCCTTGGCGCAGAGCGCAAGATCTGATGCGGGCCGCGCCCATTTATATGGCATGGAAAGCCAGTTCTGGTGCATAGCGTGGATATTTAAATAGCACAGGGTACAGAGCCTTGCACGAGTCGTGATGTTCCTCTGGCACGGGTCGTATCGTATGGTGCAGGATGCCTCAGAGTGCTGAATTTTAGGTTCCTGATCAGGGGTCATGGCCTTTGGCACGAGCTGTGGTCCAAAAGGGTGCTCTACCTAGAAACCTTGGCACGGGCTGTGTGATTTCCCACACCCTGCCGGGTGGTCTTGGCATCTTGGACACGGAACGACACGTGTCATTGAAAATGGGACATCCCACGTTTATACTTAGCCATTTCGAAGGGGATTTGTCCTTGTGCTTATGGTTCGTGGTGTATAGTATGGGTTGCACTATAGCCTCGTGCTGGTCTTCTTAGTGCGGGGATGCTCCTTTGGCGTATGTCGTTGCCAACCATGAATGGCCCTCGCTAACCCGTTTGTGCCTCGACCGGCTAAATTTGTTTCATTTGCTACGGGTGAACCGTTAGTCTGATTTGAGAATTTTAGTAGTCAATTTTATAGTGTGCGAGAAGAAAAATCCAATGGAACCAAAGGCTAATTTGTCTCGGATCATTCTCAGACTTAAGCGTAACTCATTGAACCTCAATTCCCCATTTCTTTATTGGCCACTTTGAGCTCTGTTCCCTCCTATCTTTGGCTTCAATCTCCTTCTACCATGCATTGATGTGCATGGCCTTTGTCGACTACCATTCTAGTGTGAATGGTTTTTGTCTCTTCTACCGTCCTTGCGAACGGCCTTAAATATCTTTTACCGCCCCTTACAAATGACCTTCACATAGAATTTAAAAAAACAGTAACCATGGACGACCTACTAAAGATGATCACTAGGAAGGTTAAGGAGCCGGTGGATACAAGATTTCCATTAGTACCAATTAAGTCTACAGAATGCAGGATTTAGATAAGAAAACCAAACATGGCCGTCTAAACCCCTTGTCACGTAAACTCAAATAATACTAGTAATCTACAAAATAAAACTAGCTAAAAAGTATGTCAAATGCAATGGTTAATGAACACATAATGAAGTAGATCAACTACTTATGCTTCCCAGCCTCACCCAAGTCCAAGTTAAGGTCTTTAGCGACCCAATGTGATTTGAATTCAAGCTTAACCAGGAGGTGGCATCTTTTACCAAAAAGGATCTGGAAAGGTGACATGCCAATTTAATTTTTATATGTGGTGCAGTAGGCCCAGATAGCATTATCTAGTCGAGCACTCCAATCCTTTTTAGAGGTACACACTGTCTTTTGAAGGATGGCTTTAATATCATGGTTAAATATCTCTGCTTGGCCATTGGTTTGTGGGTGGTAAGCAGTGGAAGTCTTATGGTTCACTCCATATTTTTCAAGCAATGTTCCCACAATTCTTTTGCAAAAATGGGTTCCCCTAACACAGACTATGGTTCGGGGCACACCGAAACATGAAAAAATGTTGGATTTGAGGAAGCTCACCACCATTGTCACGTCATTTTTTCTTGTGGCCTTGGCTTCTACCCACTTGGACACATAATCTACTAGGACTAAGATGTAGTAATTCCCATCAGAGTTTGGGAATAGAACCATGAAATTCATGCCCCACATATAAAAAATCTCAACTTGCATTGAGAAGGCTTGGGGCATCTCATTTTTGGATGAGATGTTCCTTATTCTTTTGCACTGACACATGATGACAAAATTTTTTTGGCATATGATAGCATGTTGGGCCAGTAAAGGCCACAATCTATTACCTTCTTTGCGGTCCTGTTGTACCCAAAATCTCCCCTGACTTGAGAGGAATGGCACCACCTAAGGACACAACCTTTCTAATTCTCAAGGATGCATCTCATAATTGTCTAATCGGAAAAATGTTTCCATAGGTAAGGATCATCACAAAAATAGTCTCTTACCTCATTCACCAATCTATCATTTCTTACTTTGTCAAGGGATGGGGAAATTCTCCAGTGGTAAGGTAATTTACTATATTAGCATACCAAGGCTGGCTAGTGGTAATTCCAAACAACTGTTCATCGAGAAATTCTTCCCAAAAAGGTTCCATCCTTGCTATTTCCTCGGTTGGTTTTGGGCTCTCGAGGGTTGGTAGTCTACTTAGGTGATTTGCCACTACGTTTTCAGTGCCCTTCTTATCCTTTACCTCTAGGTCAAACTCACTTAAAATAAGTATCCACCTAATGAGTCCAGGCTTGGCTTTCTTCTTTGTCATTAGATGATGAAGTGCTTCATAGTCTGTGTACACTATGTCCTTGGTTCCTAAGAGGTATTGACAAAACTTCTCTAGGGAAAAGACTACGACAAGTAACTCTTTCTCTGTGGTGAAGTAGTTACGCTGAGCATCGTTAAGAGTTACTGATGCATAGTATATGACGTGTGAAGCTATACCTATCCTTTGGCCTAAAATAACTCCTATAGTATGATTACTCGCATCACACATTATTTTGAAGGAGGTTGGATGGTTGGGGCAGTTACTAGGATGTTTTTCAAAGTGTCAAAAGCCTTTTTGCACTCTTCCTTAACATTAAAGTCGACATATTTTTGTATCATTTTGCACAGAGGTGAGGGAATTTTAGAGAAATCCTTAATGAAATGATGGTAAAAACCGGCATGACCTAAGAATGACCTAACATCCTTGACATTGGTGGGGTAAGGTAGGGATTTAATTGTGTCCACTTTGGCTTTATCAACTTCTAACCCTTGAGCTGACACAACATTTCCTAGCACTATACCTTTTTCCACCATGAAATGATATTTCTCATAATTTAGCATGAGGTTCGTGTTCATACACTGCTCTTAAAACCATTCCAAATGATGTAGGCAAGAATCAAAGGAATCCCTATGGATGGTTAAATCATCCATGAAGACCTTTACAAATTTCTCGATAAATTCTTAGAATATACTGACGATGTACCTCTAAAAAGTGGCTAGAGCATTACAGAGACCGAAAGGTAAACACCTATAAGCAAAGGTACGAAAAGGGCAAGTGAAGGTGGTCTTCTCTTGGTCCTCTGGATCGATGGTTATTTGGAAGTATCCCGAACAGCCATCAAGGAAACAATAATACGCATGGCCGGCCGGCCACCCTTTCAAGCATTTGGTCAATGAAAGGTAAGGGGAAATGGTTCTTACTAGCAACCACATTTAAATAGTGATAATCAATGCACACTCGCTACCCATTCTTAATATGGGTGGGTACCACATCCCCATCCTTATTCTTCACTACTGTGACCCCACTTTTCATTGGCACCACTTGGGTGGGACTCACCTAAGTACTATCAGAGATATGATATATTACCCCAGCCTTAAGTAGTTTAAGGACATAACCTTTTACTACTTCCATCACAGGCGGGTTTAGTTGCCTTTGAGGTTGGTGTACGGGTCTTTCACCCTTCTCTAATAGTATACAATGCATGCAAGTTAAATGACTTATACCTTTAATGTCAACCAAGGTCCACCCTATTGCAACATCGGTAACTTGCTGAGGTGGCTGGCAGACCCTGTCACAAATTTAATGTGCGGAGTCGTCTATACCTGTACTCAAAGTCGCTCATTCCTTTTACCGATATTACACAGTTATCTACTTTTGAATGCGATTACAAACCACATTCGTTATTTTCTTTTACTCTGATTTTACCTTTAAAAACTAGGGTAAATATGAATTATTGAGCCACCATCTAAAAACTAAGCGACGTCATCTATAAAGAGCGATGTTATCTGGATAGTGTGACGTTGTTTTGATCGACCTCGATTGGTTAGTACCTATACGATAATGATGTGACATGTTGATACCATGACATCATTTTAGTATTCCAACCTCCCTTGCGGTTGTGCAACATTGTGTCGGTTACACAAAGAATGATGAATTTGAAAAAATATTTTAAGCGACGTCGCTCATATCATGGTACCTTCACTAATCTATGGTGACCATTTGGCGACGCCGTATTTATAGTTGTTTGAACAGAATGGTAATTTCGACAACAACGACGTTGTTACATGTAATATAAACAACAATAAAAATTTCATTAAAAATGTGTTTCCGGCCTCAAACACCATTTAGAGGACATGTAGCTACAACAAGCATAATGTATACAGACATGAATGATACATAATACACCTTCCATACACATAAAAATATATCGAAATGATCACAAAATGATGTATACCATTGATACTCCATAAGTATATAGAGATCTACATCAATGCGTAAAAAATAACCTTGGAAAGTATCAATGGGAATTTTAGAGAATGATGCTTGCACAAAAAAAACTTAACCTAATAATAGTTCCTCATGTAGTGGATGGGGGAAGAAAGTCCTTCAGATTCTTTACCACCATGAAAATTGTCCAACTTTCGTATACTTTCTCCAAATGTCTGATTGCGTATGGTAATTTGTCCTCTGGAAAATACTACAAGATGGAGAAATCACAAAATCAATAAAAAGTTTGAGAGTAGTCCATTTCATTGTTTATTGAAACATAATGTATAGATTTGAGTTACCTTTTCTAGGTCATATTGATTCTCATTCACATTTGCTACAAAGTCTTTCATAAAGCACATGCAATAGTAACCACTTTGC
Source organism: Rubia yunnanensis (assembly GCA_037428765.1). Taxonomy (NCBI): domain Eukaryota; kingdom Viridiplantae; phylum Streptophyta; class Magnoliopsida; order Gentianales; family Rubiaceae; genus Rubia; species Rubia yunnanensis. The sequence goes on from CM075061.1 coordinate 62,283,166, forward strand.
CATGGGGCCAATTCTTTTTTATGCTATCGATACATGTAATTTGATTAGGAACACATAGAGATGTACTTATATCAATAATTATGTTATGATTATATTTAAATTTGAATTCTAACCTTTAGGAATTTCCAATGGAATGCCTTGCGGGGGTTGATTAAGGGATCCGTCATCACCTTTACAATTGCGAATGAAATGGTCTTCGGGGGTGTTTGATGTAATGGATTGAACGAGTACACCGTGCTTGTGGGGATAATGAAGACGGCAACCATCAAATGTTTGCTGGAAAAATGAAATTGTCATTAATTCATTATAATCCAATAATCTTTAATAGAATCAAAATATTAGTTTTTTAGGAAGGAAGTAGAGTTGTCTGACCTCTTTTAATAAGATGCGATACATATTGAATTGTCCTTTTTCATCAACCGGGAGCTCAATTAGGCCAAACGCTCTTCCATCGCCACATGTTCAAGTTGGATCTTGAAGGGGCAAAGAACCCCTATCCATCCTTTCATTTCGGAATTTGATTGCATATGCAAAAGCCTATATACATTGCTAGTCTTGATAAATTGAGGGGACACACAATAGCTAAAAAAATGTTAGACATTCGTTTCATGGATTCATTTATACTTACATGCAATGTAGTTGCATTATAGGTAGATTGAAATGGAATAATGCCTCAAAATCCTACTTCTGGATGATTGGACTTATCTTGTAACCTAAAATACCAACTTTATCCATGGTAATTTCGTACGAAGATGAGGGAAGGTGAGTTTTCACATTCGTGTGGATATTCTTTAGAGACCTATCCTTTGAAGGATTGAGTAGAAATGCCTTCACTTTGGATACACATGCTTTTTTAGATTTTGGATCTCCACATGTACTTGAAATTTTGGACGGGCTACAAATGATTGCCTAGAAACGTGACAAAAATTAGAAAAATTATTTAAATAACTTTTGTATGTGCTCATAGCCTTACAACTGAATTTATTTTTACCTTCTTGGGGGCACCTTGTCCAAAATAGAGACCAAACAAAAGGGCCATTCAACAAATATTCCTGCGGCCTCGTCCATCTAGTTGCCTCAGCCTCAAGGATTGGAAGAACTATACCATCAACAAGGGTCTTTGTGACATTGACCACCATGTTCTCCTTCGTGACCGGCTTATTATGATGCAATCATATAGATGTGTACACTTTACCTTCCACCACATAGCTCTCACCATTAACACGTTCGGCAAGAAGAATGCACAAGGAATTATCCTTCACAAAAAGAATTGCTAATTAAGAACAATGTATAAAATAATTTAAATATGAAAAGTATAATATATTGACTTATACTTCCCTGTTTTATTGTGTTGACTTTTCTAACTCCGTTCTTAGTCAGTCAAATGTATGAGGTGTTGTCGAAGTCGGAGAAGGTAGGGCTGGCTTACTATGACACTCCGGGTGTTTATGTGTTGAGGTTGCCGGAGAAGAAGCACGAGGGGTCGTTGAGGTTTTTGGTTTAGAATTTGCAATGATTTTCTCCAATTCAAGTGACATTTTCCTCACATTCGATTCTTGCGAGACATAAGCCACTAGTTAGCTTAATGTAGATTTCAAACCATTAATCTCCCTTTGTTGACTCACTACCACAGCAACCCACCTCTAGCACTGGTTTTTTGTAAAAAAAAACTGGTGCCTAAGTAACCGGTGCTAAATTAGCACCGGTTTTTTTTCCAACTGGTGCTAAATTAGCACCGGTTTTTTGGTTAGCACCGGTTGTTTTTGTTAGCACCGGTTTTTCAACCGATGCTAATTTATTTACGACGTTCAAAAAAAATCCCTTCCTCTGAAAGCTGCAGTGCGCTGCCGCGTTCAGAGAAAGGGAAAAAGACTTAAAATTAACAATTTTATTCCACATTAATTTAATAATAAATTCAACTTCACAAAATTAATAATTTATTTCCACAATGTATACAAACACCTTGTCTCACACGACTATGACAAGAATAATAGTTCTAATTATACAATAATAAAACTACCGCAACACAATTTATGGTGCACTGCCTTCACTTATAGCTCTAGAATCTCAGTTTCTTCTCTACTCTTGCAAAAACAAAGATGAAATGAGTACATGGTTTGGAGAACCGAACCTATCAGCAGTAATTATAATTCCCAGATTCCGAATTGGAGGTAAAGAAAGGTACAAGTGGTTAGTGAAACAATCTAATGATTCTGGAAAAATGATCGACAAGAACAAGATGGACAATAAATATGATTACTCATTGTGGTTAAAGAGATATTCTTTTGAAGAAGAATTGTTGCCAGGAAGTGGCTAAAATCCTTGGAATGAGAATGAAAGAATCTTGAACAATCCATCGGGGTTGCATGTACCTGCACGTTGCAAAAATATCAGTGTATTCAACGTCGCCGCCATCGATAATCTAGCACATTCATAGTTTAATTCACCCTTAACTATATAAAATATTACTTCATCCATCCTTATAAAAAGGGTGTATTGGTTCTGCAATAGTACGAGAAATATGATTCATTTTGTTTTAGGCTAAGGTGACGCTACTAGTACCTCCAAGAACATGTTGGAACCCAACAATCCTAGCCTAGAAAATAAACATTTATTATTTTTCCATTTGTTGCATCCTAACATCAGTATCAATTCTCCCATTTTCTTCTATGCAGACACTATATTTTGTAAAATACATAAACGAGTCCAGATCCATATACCACTGAAATAGATGAAAATCATTTGTATAATTGTATGTTACATGCTCGCTCACTCTATATTTTACCAGACACCATTTTGTCACTGGATATTGAAAACTACGTTAAGAAACAATCACCTTCAAATGTGAAACCATGTTACTATGAAAACAAAATGATGAAGAAAGGATATATTCCCTTTTTACTATATCCAACATGGAAGCAAGAACTTGTGATGGATAGTAAATTTATTCTGACAAAAAAACATAACCTTGAAACTGGATGTAGCTAGACGGGCGAGAATTCGGTAAAGAGAGAATAGGCTAACTTTCACTAATATCCTAAAAGAAAAAAGTTTGCTGGAAGCATGTAGTATTGGATTCTGGACATTTTGTTCAGAGAGAGAACATGATAGTCAACCACCATTACCACAGCTTGAGTCAATTATACAATTGGCATACAAAATAGAACTCTCCACTAGAAGACATCATCTAAGATACCAAGCATATATCGTAGGCAAAGTTGATCTCATTGAATATTCTATCTCATGAAGACATCATTGAAGATACCAAGCATATACCAAGCATATATCCCAAGGGTACATGCAAATCCAAAAAAGTTATTGTAGACAGGAAGATTCCATCTACACTCTGAAGAATAAGAAAGCTTGAGAGAAGAATGAATCTTTCTAAAAGATCAATCATTGCTGACCATGATCATTCCATGAAGGATGACAATTGTTAAGAAAATACACATCATGATCCAAGCAGAGTTATAGTCGTATAAGCATTACCTGCACTACAATAAAAATAGCGCTCAAAAGTTGAAGAAAGCAGTTGGGAGACAGGCTTCTAAGGTTATCTCCAAGCGAGGAACCTCCCCCTGTCAGAAAATGTATCAATAACTGATATAAATAAACCCTCCCCATCCAGATACTCAAACTAGTTATAATTTAAAGTAAGGAACTAAAGATTAAAATTTTATGACATATTTTGTGGCAGATTATAATACAACAATATTTTCTTTCCACCTGACATGAAGGGAAGAAGGATTATGCTGGAAAGTAACTTATGAGGCTTACCATCATCATCAACCATCCTTTCACCTTGAACATCTGAGGCAACGAGAACAGGAAGCCACTCAGAAACTGCTGCCTTGAAAGCAGCTTTCATATCAGCAATAAGTGTATCACGAGACATTCTCAACACTACAGGGAGTCTTGCCTAAAAAGAAGTTTTATAGTGATTTAGTAATAATGTGTGACTAATTCTACTATTGAAACATTATCAAAGATAAGCAATGGCTGAGATTTCTTGAGTAAATATTATATCAAATTAAGCTTAACAGATCTTCTACAAATCAACAAATGGAACAAATGAGATGAAAATATTTGCATAATAGCACCAAATACTCGCTTATCTTTTTTATAATAGAACAACAGAAAAGCATATACTTAGTAAAATCAGCCGGAAGTCACATTCAAACACTTATCAGTTCAATCATTGATTATTCCAATTTTTTTAATCATTATACTCCCTGTATCCGAACTTAAGTTACACAATTTAACTTTTCACGATTGATTTAAAATGCAAACACAGAAAAAACAGTACTTATAGAATAGAAAACAGTACTTAAAACAATAAACTAACAAAAATATATAGAATTTATCTACTATAGCTCAGTAACATCAAACGCTTAAACATCACAAATGCAATTGAAATCGGCAGACATCAAACTGAAAACGAAGAAATGAAAAAGTAAATTACAGTGAGCTTTAGAGACTCACCAATGCTAGATTTAAAGGCTCCAGCAGCGGAGGGTGGCAGCGCCAGTGGTAGAGGATCCTCCTCAACCCATTTAGCTCGACAACGAGCAAGGACCTGCTAATAACAATAAATCAATTAAACGGTGAAAAAGATGACGGAATCACCACGTCAAGACTGCAAATCAAAGATTAAAACGAGAAAAAAACAAGTAAAGTGATGAACTCAGGATTTCATAGCATAGTGAAGCAACGGAGCGTAGCAAAGCGGAGCTGGGGAGAGCAACATAGCGGAGCATATCTGAATAGGTCAGAGCATATCTCAACTCGTTCAGTTCGAGAACGAGCAAGGACCTGTAAGTAACAATAAAAAATCAATTAGACAGTGAAAATATGTCGGAATCACCACGTCGAGACCGCAAATCAAAGATTAAAATTAGAAAATGAGAAAAAACTAGTAAAGAGACGAACCTAGGGTTTCATAGAAAAGTGAAGCAACGGATGGAGCAAATCGGAGCACAGAAGAGCATATCTGAGCAGATTGGAGTGGGGTGGACCGTGGAAGAGAAAACGAAGGAGGAGCGGAGCTGCGGAGGAGAAGCAGCGGAGGAAAAATGGAGGAAGAGCAGAGGACGAATAGAGAATGGTTGGTGAATTGGGGAAGAAAGATGTATTATTATTCTATATAATTACATAGAAGTCCCGACCCCTTTTCTTATTTTAATATAGACCTCAGTCTCACCATAATTTTGGGTGAGATCGTTTCACCCAAGTCTTTGTAATTTATTATATACTAGTTAAAGTAAGGCTTGACCATTGATTAGTTAAAGTCAACTTTGTTATTAGTGTTTATATATTGAAAGTCAAGTGAAGGTTGATCGTTGATTAGTTAAAGTCAGCTTAGTCACTAGTGTTTATATATAGAAAGTCAAGTAAGGTTTGACCGTTGATTAGACAAAGTCAAACATTTTTATAAGTATTTATTATATACTAATTCAAATAAAGTTTAACCGTTAATTAGTTAAAGTTAACTTTGTTATTAGTGTTTATATATTGAAAGTCAAGTAAAGTTTGACTGTTGATTAGTTAAATTCAGCTTAGTCCCTAGTGTTTACATATAGAAAGTCAAGTAAGGTTTGACCGTTGATTAGACAAATTCAAGAATTTTTATTAGTATTTATTACATACTAATTCAAATAAATTTTGACCGTTAATTAGTTAAAGTCAACTTTATTATTAGTGTTTATATATTGAAAGTCAAGTAAAGTTTGACCGTTGATTAGTTAAAGTCAGCTTAGTCACTAGTTTTTATATATAGAAAGTCAAGTAAGGTTTGACCGTTGATTAGACAAAGTCAAACATTTTTATTAGTATTTATTATATACACTAATTCAAATAAAGTTTGACCATTAATTAGTTAAAGTCAACTTTGTTATTCGTGTTTATATATTAAAAGTCAAGTAAAGTTTGACCGTTGATTAGTTAAAGTCAGCTTAGTCACTAGTGTTTATATATAGAAAGTCAAGTAAGGTTTGACCGTTGATTAGAAAAAGTCAAACATTTTTATTAGTATTTATTTTGTACTAATTCAAATAAATTTTGACCATTAATTAGTTAAAGTCAACTTTGTTATTAGTGTTTATATATTGAAAGTCAAGTAAAGTTTGACCGTTGATTAGTTAAAGTCAGCTTAGTCACTAGTGTTTGTATGTAGAAAGTCAAGTAAGATTTGATCGATGATTAGTTAAAGTCAGCTTAGTGACTAGTGTTTATATATAGAAAGTCAAGTAAGGTTTGACCGTTGATTAGACAAAGTCAAACATTTTTATAAGTATTTATTATATACTAATTCAAATAAAGTTTAACCGTTGATTAGTTAAAGTTAACTTTGTTATTAGTGTTTATATATTGAAAGTCAAGTAAAGTTTGACTGTTGATTAGTTAAATTCAGCTTAGTCCCTAGTATTTACATATAGAAAGTCAAGTAAGGTTTGACCGTTGATTAGACAAATTCAAGCATTTTTATTAGTATTTATTACATACTAATTCAAATAAATTTTGACCGTTAATTAGTTAAAGTCAACTTTATTATTAGTGTTTATATATTGAAAGTCAAGTAAAGTTTGACCGTTGATTAGTTAAAGTCAGCTTAGTCACTAGTGTTTGTATATAGAAAGTCAAGTAAGATTTGACTGTTGATTAGACAAAGTCAAACATTTTTATTAGTATTTATTATATACACTAATTCAAATAAAGTTTGACCATTAATTAGTTAAAGTCAACTTTGTTATTAGTGTTTATATATTAAAAGTCAAGTAAAGTTTGACCGTTGATTAGTTAAAATCAGCTTAGTCACTAGTGTGTATATATAGAAAGTCAAGTAAGGTTTGACCGTTGATTAGAAAAAGTCAAACATTTTTATTAGTATTTATTTTGTACTAATTCAAATAAATTTTGACCGTTAATTAGTTAAAGTCAACTTTGTTATTAGTGTTTATATATTGAAAGTAAGTAAAGTTTGACCGTTGATTAGTTAAAGTCAGCTTAGTCACTAGTGTTTGTATATAGAAAGTCAAGTAAGATTTGATCGTTGATTAGTTAAAGTCAGCTTAGTGACTAGTGTTTATATATAGAAAGTCAAGTAAGGTTTGACCGTTGATTAGACAAAGTCAAACATTTTTATTAGTATTTATTATATACTAATTCAAATAAAGTTTGACCGTTAATTAGTTAAAAGTCAACTTTGTTATTAGTGTTTATATATTGAAAGTCAAGTAAAGTTTGACCTTTGATTAGTTAAAGTCAGCTTAGACACTAGTGTTTATATATAGAAAGTCAAGGTTTGACCGTTGATTAGACAAAGTCAAACATTTTTATTAGTATTTATTGTATACTAATTCAAATAAATTTTGACCGTTAATTAGTTAAAGTCAACCTTGCTATTAGTGTTTATATATTGAAAGTCAAGTATAGTTTGACCGTTGATTAGTCAAGTATAGTTTGACCGTTGATTAGTCAAAGTTAGCCTAGTTATTAGTGTTTATATATTGAAAGTCAAATATAGTTTGACCGTTGATTTTTTTTATTTAAACCATCCGAGGATGGGGGGAGGGGGGTTTGTATTTGGCTCCCCAAACCATAGAGCTGGCAAAAGGCTGAAAGTTCATATATGATTACAAAAGATCATCCATATGATGATCAGAGAGCAAAGAGAAGCTCCAGAAGCAAAATAAATTGCTATCAGAAGAGTGAATCTAATCTAGGGTGAGAACCTTCCTTTTGCTAATTTCCGATGCATTCCATAAACAGATCGGCGAATCGAGCAAGTCAAAACCCCAGTTTGTCCGTGGAAGTCAACAGGAAAGAAGCTATAGGAAGAAAGTTAAAAGTATGTCCGTGGAAATCAACAGGAAAGAAGCTATAAGAAGAAAGTTAAAAGTATGAAGGGATCATTGGTCCAAGAGATGGCTTGAGTTTCTTCGTCCTGAGTAGTGCTGATTTATCTGAGTGCAGTGGTAATCTTCCTCTTATGGTACGGTGGTAGTTTTCCTCATGGTCCGTCAGACAGCCTGAGACAAAATAGAAGAACGAAGTAGATTCCATTCCAAAGCAAACAGGTAGTGAAGACAGCTTAGAGTCCATAGAGTAAATTGCATATAGTATATTGAGAACAGCTAGAGTTAATGAGCATGTCAAGGTCTAGTGCCTACTCGTACGGAAGGTAAACCTAGTCTGTCTAGGGAAATAAGACCTCGGAGCACGGGGGGTGCCAACTGGCAATCTATGTTTCCTTGTATATTATTCTGTAATGAGTATTTAGCCAAGTAATCCGCAGCACTATTAGCCTCCCTGTGAATGTGTGTAATTGGATATTTCATTTGCTGAAGACTAAGTGCACTGCAAATAGAAAAATTCCTCCAAGGGGCAGTCATCGGGTTATGTATTCCTCTTACAGCAGTTAAACAATCAGATTCCAATACACCATTTGCAATATCAAGTTCATCACAAATTTCATATCCAAACTGTATAGCTATCAACTCAGCATGTAGTGGTGTCGGGGATTGGAAGGTTTTAGTTCGCATTATAATCACCTTTCCAAACATATTCCTAACTACTACAGCCGAAGAAGCCAATCCAGACTGTTTCCATAAGGCATCAGTATTGATCTTAAATCCAGACGAAGGTTTCTTCCATGTAACAGCAATTAGATTTTTCCTTCTCTTGGGATGAATGTTAGGGATAATGTTAGATTCTATCCAGTACCTATTCCTTTCAATGTTACCAGAAAGGTGATGCACGTAAATATGTCATGAATGATGCATTTAATCTCATGTAAGCAAGCTGTAGTGGAGAATGATTCATTATCATATATGGTTTTGTTCCTGTTTACCCACAAAATCCATATTGTAACCAGTAGTGAAGCTGTGATAATATCAAAATGGATCTTTGTATCAGCTTTAAATGATAGGAAGTAATCAACTCTGTGCTTTAATTTTTCAAACAAAGGCATGTGCAGATGAAACAGATCACCCACCCTCTCCCATACATCGATAGCAAATGAACATGAGTTAAAAAAATGATCTAAATTATCAGTGTGGTTCATACATAAAGGACACATAGATGCAGTTTGGATACCCATCCTGGCTAAGATGTTGTCAAAAGGCAGAATGCCATTGATTGCACACCACAAAATGACTGACATTTTTCTAGGGATAAAACTACTCCATACCTTAGAAAGGTGTCTGATTCTGAATTTTCTTCGCCTGGGAATGTGGTAAGCCGAACTTACTGTGAAACTGCCATTGATATTTGGAGTCCAAATCATCCTATCCTCGTGATGATAGTCCAATTCTGCAGCCTGCAAAATGGCAAGTATATTGGTAGCCAGATGTGGCTCCAGCTGTGGTAGGAAGTTAGCTTTATTTTTTATGAAGAGCCTTAGGGAGATATCCTCAAAAGGGATATGTTGCCCATCCGGCCATTCATAGAAAAGGGCCCCCTCTCCAGTCCAATTCGAGTTCCAGAAAGAACATTCTCCCAGTCCATATATCACCTTTGAGTAACTGTTAGCCTTATCAGTGATTCGGCAGATTCTTTTCCAAGTATGAGATGTTTTATATGAGTTGGGGAGTGACCATATTAATGCAGTCCATTGATTTTTATTAGCCTGAAGTTTCCACCATAGTTTACATGAGAATGCATCCACTATTGCTCCTATATCCCTTAAGCCTATGCCATTTTCGTCTATTGGTAAACTCATGTTTTTCCATGATCTCCATTTTTTCCTATCAGTATTATCCACTGTCCCCCAGAAAAAGGTAGATGCTATTTTTTCCATTTTCCTTATGACTGTCTTTGGAGGACTCAAAACGTAGAATATATGGGTAGGAATCGAAAGTAGGCAATGATTAATGAGTACTATCTTACCAGCACTAGAGAGTCACCTGTTCTTCCAATTGTTAATTGTCTTCTCCATCCTCTCTAGCAACGGCTTGTAGTATACCTGCAAATTACGACCATAGAAGACAGGCACTCCAAGGTACTTGAAGGGGAGAGTACCTTGTTCCATTCCCAAAATTCTCTTAACAGAAAGAGTGATGTGAGGAGGGGTTTTTTGTGAAGCAAAGAATTCTGACTTTCCAAAGTTAACTTTTTGACCAGTAGTTTGTTTATAAGCAATTAAAAACCTTTTAAACCTCTTTAAAGTTGTGGGTTTGGCACAGAGAAATATTGCTGTGTCATCTGCATACATTAGGTGGGAAACAGTAGAGCAAGATTGAGGTAAACTGCAATGTTGTAGATAACCAATGTTAATCATCCTTTTAAGAGCCCTTGAGAAAGCCTCAGATACCAAATTATACAGAAAAGGGGATAGGGGATCTCCCTGTTTTAATCCTCTGGAAGATTTAAAAAAACCAGAGGTGACTCCATTTATTAAGACAGAGAAGTGAGCTGAAGCTATATTACTCAGTATTATTTTAACAAAGTTTCCATGAAATCCAAACTGAAGAAGTATAGAGTTGAGAAAAGACCAAGACACTCTATCAAAGGCCTATTGCATATCAAGTTTCACAATTATATTATGAGCCTTTGATTTTCTGTTTAGCATTCTTGCAAGTTCTTGCATTTGTAACACATTATCAGTAATATCTCTACCATGGATAAACGCACTTTGTTCAAGAGAAATTAATGAGTGCATTAGAGGTTTGATCCTTTCCACTAGCATTTTTGAAAAAACTTTATTAATAAAGTTAGATAGACTAATTGGTCTAAAATCAGAAAAGGAGATTGGGATGGGCTTTTTGGGAATCAGGGCCAACCAGGTGCTAGATATGGCTAAGGGGATATTTCCTGAAACCAGGAAATCATTAGCAACATCCAACAAATCATTTTTGATGGTTTCCCAGAAAGTTGTATTGAAGCTACCTGAGAAACCATCAGAGCCAGGGGCACTGCTTTTGTTCAGGCCAAATACAGCATGCCTAAGTTCCTGAATATTAAACTGTTGAAGGAGCATCTTGTTTTGTTCTTCAGATATGACCACTGGTATTTCATGAAGAAAATAGTTAAGATAGGATCCTGATTTTGGAGGGGATTCCTCATTTAATAAGTCCTTGTAAAACCGGATGCCTTCTTCTTTAATCAGATTAGGGTCAGAGATCCAGTTGCCTAAAACATCTTTAATTTTGCTAATTCTAGACTTTGCTCTGTTTTCCTTAATGGCATGATGAAAGTATTTTGTATTAGCATCCCCAAACTTTAGCCAATTTAGTCTAGCCTTTTGTTTTAGGAAAATGATCTTCTCTTTCTGAGCTCTAAGCAATAATGCTTTTGATTCATTCAGTGCAGCTAAATCCTGTTCATTATGAGTTTGTTGGAAAATTATTTCCAATTCACAAACTCTCTCCTCAGCTTGGATGAGATTCTGGTTAACATTTCCAAAACTGGTTCTATTCCATTGTTTAATTTCCATTTTAAGCCTCTTCAGTTTATGAACAAAACCAGTCATGCCATTCAAAGGGGATATTAAATTCCAATTTCTAATGACAATATCCTTGAAGTCTTGCCTAGTGGACCACGTATCCTGATATCTGAAAGGCCTAGGGGTCATTTCAGTAGCAGATTGTATGGACAAAAGTAGAGGGGAGTGATCCGATGTGATTCTATTTAAAACATGTATAGAACTGTTAGGGTATAGATCCATCCATTCAAGATTACAGAGTCCTCTATCTAGTCTTTGAAAAATAATGTCATTACATCTGTCCTTAACATGATTGTTACACCAGGTAAAAGAATTCCCAACAGTGGTAATATCATGCAAATCAGAGTTATGAATGAAGTCATTAAATTGTTTCATACTTTTATGAGGAGTGGATTTCCTCCCTTTTTATTCATTAACTGAAGTCACTGTGTTAAAATCCCCAATATATATGGAAGGTTCAGACTGAGCAGAGCCTAAATCTTGCCAAAGATTTTCCCTCATGCTCCTATGAACACTAGCATAGATAAAGAAACAATTCCAACTAGATGAGGTAGCCACTTCAGAAATTCTAGCTTGTATAAATTGATCAGATTCTCTGATACAGGTTAAGTGAAAGGATTGATTCCATAGAATCCATATTTTGGCATTTTGAGCTATAAGAGCATTAGTGAATCCTAGGGCATGCTTTAATGTATTAATCTGTTGATTATCATGCCAAGGTTCAATCAGGCAAAGAATGTCTATCTTATGGTTCAGCTTTAAAGTTTTTAGCCTATCCAGGGATGATCCATATCCTATAACATTCCATACTAAAATATTTCCTATGATTGTGTATCTAATCATTTAAAACCCGTTGGAATAGCTTTGTGTGAGGATCTAAGCTTCCTAGTTTTATTAGTAGAGGTCTTACTAATATTATCTAAAGACTCCTTGCCTTTTGTAGTACATTCTGTAGACTTTGGAGTTTCAACCTGTGTGTGTACCTTATTGTGACCCTCAGTTGAGTGTTGATCTGCTTTTTCTGATCTGTCAATTGATGTTACCTTCTGTGCTTGGTCTTGCTCAAGTTCTGCTGATGATTTTGTTGCTGATGCGAAATTATGATCTGGTCTATCATCTTGTTTATTGCCTGGAGTAAGTTGACCCTCAGACCTATTTGCTGGTGAATCTGGTATACCTGGGAGTGTTACTTGCTCATGTGTTTCGAGAGACTCATGGAAGATTTCCACAACTTCTCCTTCCTGTTCTTCCTCAGTGAAGACATCTAAGGCATGAAAAGCATTAGAAATTGAAACAGTATGTGTTAGCTCTAGGTCTTCAGCTAGAGGTTTGTCTGACTGCTTACTCTTCTTCCTCCAAATTGTATTAGTAATAGGTTTTGAAATATCATCCAGAGAGTAGAAATCAGTTCTTTTCTTATGAGTAGTGGTAAATGAATTAGAAAAGATGTCCTGTTGGTGGACTGATTGAGAATTCTGCTTTTTACATTCTAATTGTTTCTGGGAAACAGTTAGGGCCGAAGAACCTACTGCATTATCCTTAGCTATTTCCATAGGGTGAAATTGTTTCTCGGCGCTTAAATTATCCTGAGTATTATTATCCATTTTAGCAGTGTTACTGTCAACCTTTCCAAATTTTAATTTAGTATCAGTGGTCTTCCTTTTTAGCTCAGGGTGGAGGAAAGTACACGTATCCTGATTGTGTCCAATTATCTTGTAGTGAGTACAATAGTATGGCAGTTCGTCATATTCAATTGGATAATCAGCAACCTTATTTCCTATTCCTACGACTATAGAAGCTAGAAGTTGAGACTGAAGATCTATTTCGACACAAACTTTAATAGCCGAGGGTCTAGTTAGAGCTGCAGTTGCAGCATCCATTTTTAAGAATCTACCGATCTGACTACTCAATCCAATAATAGCAGAGGTATTATAAAAGTGAAGAGGAAGTTTGTGAATCGTTACCCACGCCGGGACAATCGAAGATTCAGCTGATGGTGAGAATTCGGGCAACCATTTTTGCACTTTCATCACTGCGCCTTGGATCATCCATTGCCCCTTCATCCAGCAGCGCTGATAGTCTTCAGGATCCTGAAACCTAATTAAAACATGACGATAGTCAATTGAACCAAGCTGGTATTTAGATTTAAATCCGATTGACTTGAAAGCAGTTTGTAGAAGCTCTATCATGGGCTTTCCCCGATTGAATTTGCCGACCAGTGCGTTCTGGTAATGAGATGCCAGGCGTTCTCCTTCCTCTTGAGGAAGGATAAACGCAATCTTCCCTTTGTATTCAGTAACCGGATGTAGGTTAGGTGTGTCTGGGTGTGACTGTTGATTAGTCAAAGTTAGCCTAGTTATTAGTGTTGGGAAAGTCTCAGGAAAGGCGGTCTTTCTATGAGCTTATGGACAGTCCTCAGAGATACTTGCCTAAAATGTTGTAACTTTTTATAAAATTTAAATATTGCATTTTATAAGTTAAAACAAGTAATAATATGTATTTGAAGGTGAAAATATAAAAATATATAATCTAAAAAAATTTCAAAAATTTTAAATTTTGTATATAATTTAAGAAATGCAGTGTATAAGGTAAAAAATAAGTGGCCTGTCCATAAGCTTATGGACAGGCCGCCTATCAGGAGACCCACTTATTAGTGTTTATATATTGAAAGTCAAGTAAAGTTTTCAAGATTGTTTATATATTTATTCAAATATGTAGTCAACGTTTTCTTAGTTTGACTGAATCTTTGATCTTGTGCAATTTAATCCGGGACGGAGGGAGTATACTAAATCAATTAAGGGTTGAACGTTAATTATATAATGTAAACAAAATTTATTCTTATTTGTATATATGAGGTCAGTGAAGGTTGATCGTTGATTAATTTAACTTAACTCAGTCATTAGTTAAAGTCAACAAAAGAAGTGAACGATTTTGAAAGTTGAAAAAAATAGCTTCGAGCGGCTGCGCAGCTGCTCCCAGCTCATGAAATTTCTGGGCAGATTATTTGAAATTTTTAGCGAAGTTTTTTAATTCTTTGGGCGGAAATAATGAAATTTAAAAATTTTCAAAAAATATTTAGAAGTTTTTGGCATTTCTTTTGGGGGGGGGAATTTTTTTGGCGGGAAAAATTTAAAAAATTTTAGCACCGGTTTAAACCGGTGCTATTTTCTTCGAAAACCGATGCTATTTTAAAAATAATTGGCAATTTCTTTGGCGGGAAAATTTTAAACCGGTGTTATTTTCTTCCAAAACCAGTGCTATTTTAAACTTTTGGGCTATTTCATTGGCGGGAAAAAAATTATAGAAAATTTTTAGCATTGGTTTATAAAAACCAGTGCTATTTTTTAAAAAATCGGTGCTAAATTTTACAAAAAAATGGTGCTAAGTTTTAATTTTTAGCACCGGTTTTTAAACCGGTGCTATTGTTTTGCAAAAACCGGTGCTATTCCTTAATTTTTAGCACCGGTTTTTCAAACCGGTACTATTTTTAACTAAAACCGACACAACTAGGTGCGAGCGAAACTGTGTGCAAAATAAACGTGCGATACACACACTAGAAACTAACTATTCACATTTTAACTACTGTTTCTCTTCTTCTTCTTCCTTTTCTGCCTAACGGCTCTTTCGCCGGATACCGTTCTCGGATACTGGTCGACGGAGATGGCGTCTTCGACGCCAAACCCATTACCTGATCCTAACACAGCCATGGGCAAAACCTTCCTACAAGCTTTGAATACCAAGACGACACCACTCACAACCATCCTTCCAGATACGCCTGATCTTCACCCAATAACAGAATACAAGGGCAAATTGGCCTACATCCTTCCCCCGGAGGAAGGCGAGATACTTGCTTCCCATTATCAGAACGCCTTGGTTGGAAAGTTCAATCGGGGGAAACCGTCCATGGATAATCTCGTCTCTGCGTTTAAATCTATAGGCTTTAAGGCTAAATTTCAATTGGGCTCAATTGATTATAGACATGTTCTCATTCGATTTCAGGATTGCGAGGATTACCAAAGGTGCTGGATGAAGGGCCAATGGATGGTACACGGAGCCTTGATGAAAGTCCAGAAATGGACTAGAGATTTCTCATCCACTGCAGAATCATCAATTTTTCCAGCATGGGTAACTATTCACCAACTGCCTTTACATTTCTATAATATCTCTGCTATTAAAGGCATCAGTAGTCAGATAGGTAATTTTCTGAAAATGGATGCTGCAACCCAAGCGCTAACTAGACCTTCTGCAATAAAAGTTTGCGTTGAGGTGGATCTTCTGACCCAACTCCCAAATTCTATAGTAGTAGGAATTGGTAATAAAGTTGCAGACTATAAAATTGAATATGATCAGTTGCCTCTGTATTGCAATCACTGTAAGATCATAGGACACAGTCAGGCTAACTGCAATTTCTTGCATCCTGAACTAAGGAAAATTAACAGGACTTTAGCTAAAGTAAATGTTACTAAAGCTATTTCAGATTCTGGTAAAGATCTCAAACAACTTGCAGTAGATCAGAATACACTAGGTAAAGACTCTAATGAACCTTTGGAACAGGAAGGGCCATCTAACTTATCAGTCTCCCAAAAGGAAAAGGATTTTCAGATACAAATTCAGGAAACTGAAAGTAATTTGGGTAGAACTAATTATAGGAGAGAAAAGATGGAGTCACAAGTGAAAAGAAATAAACCTTTTTACTCCCTAGATGATATTTCTAAGCCTATCACAAACCTCTTTTGGAGAAAAAAGTCACAACAGTCAGAAGGACCTCCTGCTCCACTGGAACCTCTTCCTGCTCAGGATGAGGTTTTACTTAATAGGAACATGGTGTCCATATCAAATGCTTTCCATACTCTAACTGAATTACAGGATGAAGAGAATGAGGCACAAGAGGAAGAAGATGTTGACATTTTCCACGAATCTTTGGAGACACATGAAGTTCAATTACCTCAGGTGAATGCAGATAAGGACATTAATGAGGATCAGTCCCCTGTGCAAAATACAACTGATGAGCAGAGTAATCCAGTTGTAGCTGTAGTGCAGAGCATCCCTATAGAGCAAGACCAAAGTAGAATCTATGATCTAAGCACTTCAGGGGAAAACTCTGCTACAGAGCAAAATGTTCAACCTCAGGTTAGTGTTTCTCCTCCAGAAAAATTGAAGAAAGGTCTTGACAAAAGAGGCAAAAACACTAATGTTTCACTTACTAATTTAAGGAAATTAAGATCCTCTCAAAAAGCCTCCCCCCTAGTTTTAAATGATACAGTACACCAAAGTAGGCAAAATTCTAGTATGGAATGTTAGGGGCTATGGCACTTCACGAGATAGATTAAAATCTTTAAAAAGGATACACAAGATTGACATTTTATGTCTAATCGAACCATGGCATGATAATCAATTTCTGAGCCAGTTGAAACATGAACTTGGTTATAACAATGCTTTCCATGCACTCACTGCTAAGATTTGGATCTTATGGAATCAAAATTTCAGTTTGACAATTTTAAAAGAATCTGACCAGTTCATACAAGCTAGAGTAACAGATAATGCCTCTTCAGTTTTCTGGAATGTGAATTTTATTTATGCAAGTGCCCATCGACATTTGAGAGAGAAACTGTGGCTAGAACTACAAACTACTGCACTAGATCCTTCAATTTATATTGGTGATTTTAATACTGTTGCTTCAGTTAATGAATATAAAGGTAGGAAATCCACCCCACGGAAAAGCATTAAACAATTTAATGATTTCCTATCTATGATGGACTTACATGAAATACCTACTGTTGGTAATTCTTTCACCTGGAGTAACAATAGACATAAAGATAAAGGGAAGGATCTTCTTTTTCAAAGGCTTGATAGGGGAATAGGTAACTTAGACTGGTTAGAGAATTTCCCTCATAGCTCCATACAGGTTCTAAACAGAAATACATCAGATCACTCCCCTCTTCTCTTATCTATTCAATCAGCTGTAGAGGTAGCTCCAAGACCTTTCAGATACCAACAGATGTGGTCTAACAGAGAAGAATTTTATGATGTTGTTGCTTCTAACTGGGAATTACCCTCATCCATGGTAGGAATAAAAAAGTTTGTACACAAGTTAAAAAGGCTTAAGATAGTAATTAAAGAATGGAACAAAACTGTTTTTGGGAATGTTAATCTTAATCTGGAAAAATCTGAACTAAAAGTTAATGAATTGGAAATTCAATATCAGCAATCGCAGGAAGATTTGGTTTTACAGGATCTATTGAAATCTAAAGCTTTACTCCTCAGATCTCAGAAGGAATACAACATTTTTCTGCTGCAAAAAGCTAGGGTAAACTGGTTTAAGCAAGGTGATGCAAACACAAGATATTTTCACCACACGATTAAGGAAAAGAGAATTAGAGCTAGGATAACTAAAATTAAAGATGGTGAGGGTACCTGGATAACTGATCCAAACTTGATAAAAGATGAGGGAGTAAAATTTTTTCAGAATCTTCTGACTGAGGATACAGATCACAATGATGGGAGATATCAAAAGTACTTTCTTCAAGAGATTCCTAGGGTGATAACTGAACAACAGAATTCAATTCTGCTTAACCCCATTGACTTACATGAACTGAAAGATGCAGTATTTGATCTTTATAGAAATAGCTCACCTGGCCCTGATGGATTCCCTGGAGAATTTTACTTAACTTTCTGGGATGTTATTAAGAATGAACTCTTGGGTGCTGCCAATGATTTTTTAAATACTGGAGACATTCCAACGGCAATATCTAGTACTTGGCTCACCCTAATACCCAAAAAAGCCATTCCTAACACATTTGCAGATTTTAGGCCTATAAGTCTATCAGACTTTGTTAACAAAGTTTTCTCTAAAGTGTTAATGATGAGGATTAAACCTTTAATGCATCTACTTATTTCCCCTGAGCAAAGTGCTTTTTTTAAAGGAAGGGAAATTTCGGACAATGTCATTCTAATGCATGAAATGACAAGATTACTATCTCGAAAGTCTAAGATATCAAATTTGATAATCAAACTAGATATGCAAAAGGCTTTCGACAGGGTCTCTTGGTCTTTTCTTAACTCCATTCTACTTCAATTCGGATTTCATGGTAAATTTGTTAGACTGATCATGCTAAACATCGCATCTGCTAAATTCTCAGTTCTAATAAATGGTGTTATATCTGGTTATTTCTCCTCTTCTAGGGGAATCAAACAAGGTGATCCCCTTTCACCTTTCTTATATAATATTTTATCTGAAGCTTTTTCTAGGGGCTTGAGGAAATTGTTCACTATACGATATTTACAGCACTTTGATCTTCCCAGAACATGTTCTCCACTTACTCATCTTATGTATGCAGATGACACGGCTGTTTTTCTCAATTCTAAGCCACAAAACTTAAGACACTTTAAACATTTTCTGAAGGCTTATGAGATCACTTCAGGTCAAAAAGTTAATTTTGCTAAATCAGAATTCTTTTTTTCCCATAAAATTACTCAGCAGAAAGTCCAAGTAGTTAAAAGGATATTAGAAATGAAGAAAGGCTCCTTTCCTTTTAAATACTTGGGAGTCCCTATATTCTCTGGTAGGAATTTAAAGGTGCACTATTTGCCAGTAATTGAGAGAATGGAAAAGATGATTACCAATTGGAAGAATAAATGGTTAACTTTAGCTGGTAAAATCATTCTGATCAATAACTGCTTCCTCTCAATTCCAATACATTTATTTGCAGTCCTTAAACCCCCTAGGATAGTTCTCAAAATAATGGAAAAGATGGCATCTAGTCTAATTTGGGGAAAATCAGATCAGGAGAGTAGGAAATGTTGGAGATCATGGAAAAGAATGAGTTACCCTGTAATTGAAAACGGTTTAGGATTAAGAGATTTGAAAGCTATAGTGGATGCTTTCTCATGTAAGTTATGGTGGAAGCTACAGAGAAATGAGACTCAATGGTCCTCTTTGTTATGGACTCTACCTGATACTTATAAACAATCACAAATCTGGAGTAGAATAAAGTCTGTAACCCCAATGGCAAACAGTTTAAGTAGGATCATCCTTGGTAAAGGGGACTGTTCATTCTGGAATTCAAATTGGATGGGAAATGGTGCACTATATTATATCTGGCCTGAGGATAGGGACATTCCTTTTAAAGACCTTACTCTTAGTTCTTTCATTAATAACAAATCTGCCCACTTACCAAGGCTGGAGCCTTATTTGGCTACCAATATTATACATATATTGCAGGAAGTTAAGTTGGAGCATCTTCATGAGGATCAGCTGGTATGGACTCAAACAACAGATGGGAAATTCACCATCAGATCTGCATACAACATTCTCAGACAAAGGAACCCTGAAATCACACATTTTCACAAGGTCCGGTCTTCTTACATTCCTGGTAAAATGTCTATACTAACTTGGAGAGCTTTAAACTGTATCCTTCCCTTTGATAATGTTCTAAGTAGGATGGGATTTTATTTAGCTTCGAGATGCCCTTTCTGTTTATGCAATAAGGATAATCTTGATCATTTCTTTAACTCATGTCCTGGATCCCTATCAGTTTGGTATAGTATCCACTCCCTACTAAAGCTACCACAAATTAGTTTTCCAAATCTTAAGAGTAGGGTTGAGTACTATTTATCTTACAATGCGGAATCAAAAATACACTCCAAACTGATAAATGCCGCTTTTATAACTACAATCTGGACATTATGGACGGGCAGAAACAAATACATTTTTGAGAATAGAACTTTAACAAGTGAGAATTGTACCCATGAAATTAAACAGACTCTCTTCACAATTTTCACAGCTCATAAAATTCAAGGGAACAGGGAGAAGCATAAACATTGGGTGCAGGCTAACATCATTCCAAAAATTTATCAGAAACATAGACCTGCAATAACTATAGCAAATTGGGAAAAACCAACCACTGGCTTTAAGATAAACACAGATGCTTCTTGGATCAGTACTGGATCTACCTTTGCTGCAGTAGTTATAAGGGACTGGAGGGGGGAGGTGGTCAAACTCAGAGTTAAAAAACTGAATTGTACAACTCCTATGCAAGCTGAATTACTGGCTATCACGATGGGATATGAGATCTGTTCAGAATTAGCCTTAGGATTATGTGTTTTTGAATCTGATTGTTTAACCGCGGTCAACAGCATTCTAAATCCTAACAGATGTCCCTGGAGAGTCTTCTCCATATGTAATACACTTCATGTACTTCTTGCATCTCATTCAATTCAGCACATACATAGACAAGCTAATATGGCAGCTGACTTTTTGGAAAATTTTGCTAGGAAAAACAATTTGCAAGGGGATATTGATATTAGTTCAATTCCTCATTTCCTTCGGGGATTGCTATTTCTAGACTCCATTGGGTTCCCTGCATTGCGAGTTGGATCATACATGGACATCAATAGGACATAGATTTGGAGGACAACCTTGTTACTGTATCCTTTCTTGCTGCTATTTGGCTCGGTTACTGCTTCTTGCTTCATTTCATTTCAGGTAATATGCTAGTCTGGAGGGATAGGGAAGGAACTGAGTTGGATCATACATGCATTGCGAGTTGGATCATACATGCATTGCGAGTTGAATTGCTATAAGGAGGCACTCTACACATTTTACTGCACTGGAGATCTCCTCACTGCAGCTTTGTTATACTGAACTATTGGGATATCTTGCACTTGAGTTAGCTCTTGGTTGGCATACTGTTGACTAATAGGCGTCTCGAATTTTCGATTCGTCGACCGGTTCGCGGTATGTCAATTAAGGTACATAGATGAACTACAGCTCTTCTTCTAGCTTAGAAAAGGTTATACTACCACTTTTGAAAGCAAGCATCCACTTCAAGACTTCAGGCTTTACGATCATCTTCGAATGATCCTTTTGTATCTTGTACAGTTCTCAGACACTACGAGCCAATTCTGGCTTATTAAGCTTGGCCAGGGGAGCCTAATAAAGTCCCCCCATCCTAGGATGGTTTTAAATTTTTTTTTAAAAAGAACAATTTGTAGCTTATTTATTACTCTTACTATTGTGCATTTATGGAGCGTTGAATGTGTTTGTTGATAAAAAAAATTCCTTGAAAATGGCCCTACCTCGACCTTGCTTACGTTTTTTAAATCTATTTTTCTCTCTACCTCCTTCGGGCCATTTCTTCTTATCGTGGATTACCACATGACGACCTAAAAAAAGCAACATTATGTCATCCACAATACCCGAGTGAATTATGCACACTAAATAATGATTGGAAAGTGCTATTAAATCAAGGAGTTTGCCGCAACGACACCATATCATCCATTAAGTGACACATTATATACATCTTTGATGAAGATGATATCCATATGATTAAAAGATTTGCAAAAAAAATAAGTATTTCATGTCATTTCCATATCGAATAAGCACCATTTGAATACTTCAAGAAGTTGTACACATAATACACATTTAAAAATGTAATCTTTAAAGTAACCACACACAACCCTTCATGTATTGGCCATATGACAAAATAGATGACACATAACACATAAAATAAAAAAAACCCTCATTCAACATTCAATGTCAAGGAATGTAAAATGAACAATACGATCATGTTTGTATGGTGTGAAAGATTAAACCTTACCACAATTTTGATTCATGGAATCCCCAACTTTTGTGACCTCTGCATCCCCAACTTTGGTGACCTCCATTTAGCATCTAATAGGGAGATAGATGTGATTTATTTTGGTGGTTGATAGGTTGGAAAGGAGTTGAGGAAGATGAAATTTGGTTCTTAGAGGATGGAGGGCACCATTTTTTTGTTTTTGCAATAAATGTTCTTTAAAAAATTTTGGGCCTTTTTTTTGCTAAGTATGTGGCTTACTTGCATTCTCCTTCCATTCATGTGACGTCACGTGGTTCGTGCGACACCCATTTATTGTTTATTTTAGGTCTTCTAGTGGGTCAAAAGTGGCCAAACAGGCCCATCCCATATGAAAGTCCGACTTTGCAATATGTTCATTTTAGCTTCGGATCGTACGTCGTCTGAGCGATGTCACCATATTTGTGGGTTGGATTTCATATGTTGGGCATGTTTGGGGGCCAAATGGCCCATTTCACGATTATGAATGACATCTCTGTGTCTTCGACTTATCCTCGGTTCATGCAAGGTTACCAGTGATGTCAATAACTAGGTTATGTCCAGCATTTACATAACTAGTTATAATATAGAACTTAATATTTTTTTTCTTCAATAGTCATACCTGATGTTACTAGAGGAGTGTAGCTACATTTTTCACTAATTAAAATGATTTAAAAAAAAATTTAGCCATCAAGTAAAGTAAACTCTGTCTTTAGCGTTATCATAAATATGTCAGTGCTCCAATATTACAGCCAACCATCAGTTCGAACATGAAACCAATTACGCCCATATTAGGAGGAACATTATATGTTCAATGCATTAGGACGTGTTTAGTGCTTGTTGCAATTAATTATACACAAGACAGTAATGTTAGTTATACTTACTAAATGGGGAATTATTGTTATCCCCACAAACACTCAGTCCTCTTAGATGCTTACTGACCTTATAATTAACTACTAGATGTTAGTTATAGTAATTACAATGGGTTCTGTCATGTTCCTCATGAACAGTCAATACTATTGAGAGATACTCTTTTGCCTTGGTGTAAATAAAAAGATTAACTTTGTTAAGAACCTTGTAAAACCAATATTATTCAAAACAAGTAGATATCGGTTTTAAAAATTATAAAGGGTAATCCTGTTATTCATGGAGAACGAACCTAAAGTATTACTAAATAAATTGTACGAACATGTTAGGTGATTATAAAGGGTACTCTAGTACTACGTATCACATTTGGTACCATTGTTCATTGAACCATGTTAGAGGATAAACAGTCTAAGAAAGAAGCATTACTCGTAAGTCTTCGAGATTACAATGGGTAATCCAATTCCACGTATACAATTATAAAGGGTAATCCAGTACAACGTATCACACATGGTACCATTGTTGATTGAACCATGTGAGATGATTTTATATAATGTATAAAATTTGATACCATATTAGACGATTAACAATCTTAATTCTGTAGTGTATTTGGTACAACTTTCGATCATGGACCCTGTCAACAACTACTTAGGGTTAATGAAAAACCGTTCGAGGTTATATTGGTGATCTCATTTATTTTTCTTTTGGTATTTGTGTTATCAAAATTTTCAGAAAAATTACTTTGGGCTTGGCATTTGGGCTAGTGTTTAATCGGCCCATGGCAATTTATGAGGTCACAAGCGTGTCATCATAATGTCAATGTGACCGACATTGAAGCGAGCTCGTGGCTGTATAGGGGCATAGCCAAGCCCAAAATGTTATGACAGTTGGGCCAGTTGTTTCATTATGACCAGTAACCCTATTTTGTGACCTCGTCTCTTATTCATGTAGTGTACGGTAATATCAAGAATATATGCAAGGTGACACACGTGGTTAAAAGACACCGTAATGTCAGAGTAGTTAAAGGGGCAAAGCTCCAACCCATCACATTCCAAGAACTCGGCGTTACACATTCAACAGCTCCCCCTTTCTGCAAAACTTTCCAATCTAACCGCTAAACCACCTCCTTTTCAAAAACCGAATCCCTTCTACTGCTCTTTGTTTGTCACTAGCCAATAATATCAAAGGAGACTTCCACATTATTCCTAAAACCTAGACAAGGAAAGATTTTTGATTTTATCTATTGTTTTAGTTGTTTAGGATTATGGTTTGAGTTTATATGTTGTTGAAATGTGTAGATTTAGTCCAATGTGCAAGCTTTATTTTACTCCTAGAGCTTTTTGTGACAATGTTCTTGGGTGCATAGATGAAATGAGGTGGACATGATGGGGGTAAATCTCTATTTTCGGCATATTTGCTTCGTATTAAGGGAGATCTTAGCTTTTCTCGTGCTGTTTAGTCATTTTTTGACCATTCGATTGTACGTGGCTAACAATTCGGCCTAATCTAGCTACTATGTGAGGTTGCACATTCATAACTTGATAAATGTTGTTAAATGTGCAATCTCACAGTGGTAAATTGTGTAAGTCTAATTGTTATCGACATGTTAGTGAGCTCGGTCATGATATATCATGCAAAATCAAATCAGTTGATCACATCACTAATTATTTTTTATAGTGTTATCCATCAGATGCCAGTTAAAAGTGCAACTAAGAGGACCTGGGCAAATGGCAGCGAGGTAGCCACGTCTAGTGCGAAGAAGGCGAAGAAAGTGCCTCCACCACCAACCTTTGACGATAAACATTGTTTTGTGGAAGAAAATGAGAAACACTACACTGATCTTATCAGTAAGAGGTGGCTGAAGGAGGTGAGATGCATGAAGCCAGGTGATATGCAGTGGCTCCATCTTGATGTATTCCTCGAGGCCTTCAAACCTTCGGGGTTGAATGTGCTAATTTGCTTGCACAAGCCCACTTATGAGAATGAGGTCAAAGAGTTATACTAAAATTTCACTTGTCTTAGTACCAAGAAGTACAAAACTCAAGTTAACACCGTCAATATGGTATTGACAAGTGACTTGGTCAATGAGGCAATTAGGTGCACAGTTGGTAAAGATCTGGAAAACTCGATTGAAAGACTCCAAGTCTACTGTTGTGACAATTGGCATAATAGGGTAGCTGAAGTTGATGAAAATTACTGCCAATTGATAATTGTAGTGTTGAAAATTACTTCAATCCGAAGGTGGGCAGTAGGACTTTCAAACTAAGACAAATCAAGATTGATGCTCTCAAGCTCGAGAAGAAGATGAACTACCTTATCTGCCACTGCCTGATACCAGCTGGCCATCCTTCTGAGTCCACAATCAATGGCTCTGTCCTCAACTGGCACTATATTCAAGAACAAGATGTTGACCCTGGTTACACCATCATCTAGGAGATGCACACAATGTAATAACTGTCATAATTGAGAAATAGAGTGTTCCCATCTGGTTCCCTCAGAAGATCTCCCCAAGGTACTATGTTGAAAACTATTTTGGCCAAAAGAATTGGCACTAGGAGGTGGGTGAGTGGGTTGATTGCAACATATCCAAGGGTGATCATGATCCGACAGCTACCCATGGGCAAGAGGGAACTCAATCAGCCACCAAAGTTGGGCATCCTGGCCCATCCACTTCTGGTATTTAAATTGGTCATATTTATTTTTCTTTCCTAACTAGAGTTTAATAGAGTAACTAATTATAATGTGTTGGCCATTATTTTTGTAGCATCAGGCCTGAGATGCAGTGTCTGGAGAATCTTCCTGAAGGGCATGGAGGAGATGAAGGCTAATACACTGCATTTGGAGCGACACGAACAAAGGATGATAGCGGAGTTAGAGGGGGGTCAGGGCCCTTCTTAACCCTTGGACTGCACAAGGGGGGGCAATGGAAAATGAAGATGAATAGGAGGTCGAGCTCCGGGTCACTAATGATGATGCGATGAGTTCCAACTCTGGGTTGGGGTCTAGCGAGGATGAGGAGGGAAACTCTAAGGGCAGCAGTGAGACTTTGATGGAGGATGATCAGGTACCTAGGATGCTCGTAGACAAATGTGATTTCATGTTTAGTTGGATGATGTAATTAGTTTTATTAATGGTGTGTATGTTTTGGAGATTTATTATGGTAGTGATTGTACGCTAGAATTTAGTTATGTTATCATTTTGTGTATGGTACAATATAAAATGATGAATATTGGTTTTTTATCTATATTTTTGCTACGAGCTGTTATGGACTAGGGCGTTTTGAGCTCGCATTGATTTCCTTGTAGCTATTACAATCCGAGTTCTGGTTAGAAATTTTTAGCTCTCAATTCATGAATCAGTGTTTGTAGTGTGCGACGTCGCATGCTTGCCTTAAAACACTACTCGGTCAAAACGAAGCCTTACAGGCATGTCTGTAACCTCGCATGAATTAATTAGTTTTGTGGATTTAGGTACTGTCTTAAATCGACTACCTTATCGACAGTTTAACTGACGTTGCAAACACCATTTTTAATGGACAGTGTGGCTCTTGTGTGAGGTCGCATAAGAGTGATCGCTCGTACCAATTCATTTGACAACAAGTTGTGCAATGTCAGCCATGACATCCCTAAAACCTTTACTTGTGTGATTTGATTCAAAATGGGAATGATAAATGGTTACCAATTATACATGGTTAATATCTCTTTCGCAAATTTATAATCAATACATAATGTGATAATGCAACGCTAGAACCTACAAAATGGGAACAAATCTATGTCTTCTTTTTCTTCTTCTTCAATTTTGGATGCCGCTTAATCCAAACGCCCTCCTCGTGGTCTCTCCTCAATGCTAGCTCCACACCAATTATCTCTTCCTAACTGAAATCACTGCCAATTGGTGGTGTATGTGGAATAATCTCTGACAATGACGATAGGCTAACCTCCCCCAAAAATAGGCTATTCCCTTCAATTGCCACTGCTTTACTAGAATCACAAGGATGATCTGCATAAAAAATCACCAATTTCCCGTGATGCAAGGATGTATGGATTGCCAGTAGAACGTGTCCTGCTAAAGTCAACGACTCTAAAACCTAGCTCATCAATCGATACACCCACACTGTTGTCACCCATTTGCATTTGAAAATTGGGACCCTGAACTTGTATAGACCAGTTCCCAAATTTCATCAATTACACCAAAGTAAGACATGTTCCCGTACACTGGATTCTTATCCTTTGAGCTGCTGACAAGTAATGCTTCTTCAACTATGCTAACGCCACTATTTTTTATTGAGTGTGTGTGCTCCATTCAAGGGCTGGGATGGTAACCAATCAATGCAAGTGTGATTGTGTTCGACAAGTACTTGCTTCTCCAAACAACCGGGGTGCCTCTCTTTGATGGAGACCATGTGCATATCCACGTAGGGGAGAACCACATCTGAACTACGAAAGACATATAAGTGTACTTTCATAAAATCGTAATGGGTTAATACCTGACTTGTTCCTTTTGCAAAACTTTGCCCCCTACTCTATCACCATGGCGCAATTTTGGTTAACCAATAGAATATTTATTCTTCACGAATTCCATGCAACATTCTACCACCTCCTTGGTCACATACCTCTGGACTATACTAGCATCTGGGTGAAACTAATTTTTCAAATAACCCTTGAATATCTTCATATATCTCTTGAAAGGATACATCCATTGAAGATAAACAGGACCACAAATCAATATTTCCCATACAATGTGAACCAAAAAGTTCACCATTATGTCAAAGAATGAAGGGGGGAAATACATCTCCAACTCGCACAACACGATAACTATTTCCTCTAGCAGTTCCTCCAATTTCCTACACTTGATCTCTTTACAACAAATTTCCTTAAAGAAGCGACACAGTAGGGTAATGCACTTCCTGGCGTGAGTTGGAAAGATGGATCTAATCACAACCAGGAGAAATTATTGAATTAAACAATGTGAATCATGAGATTTCATACTCCCCAATATCAATCCCTCATCGGACACTAGATTGCTTACCCAGGATGAGTAGTCCGTCGGGACATCCATTCCTTTCAGACTTGAACATATCAGCATTTTATCTGCTTTTGAAAGTGTGTAACAAGTTGCTGGTAAGTATTTCTTCATCCCTCACACCTGTAGGGCCAAATCAGGTCTAATTACCATTTCAACCATATCCTTCCTTGACTTCACACAGTCCTTTTCCTTACCCGGGATATATATCAAAGTACCAACCAAACTGTCACATACATTCTTTTCAATATGCATCACGTCCAAACTGTGTCGGACGTCAAGTTTCTCCCAACATGGTAGTTTGAAAAATATGGAACACTTCCTAAAACTACCGGCTACATTTGGTTTCCTCTTCCTTTTCCCAAAGTCGTTACAAAAATCTTGCAAAATGTACAAGATTGACGCACCTGTTAATATAGGAGGAGAGGGAGACAACTCTACCTTTCCATTGAATTCATCACATTTATTCCTTCACCAATGAGTTGTTGGAAGCCACCTCTGGTGAACAAGGTACAATGTCTTACTACCATGCCTCAACTTACAATAATCTGTGCCATCTAAAAAAATTGGGCATGCCTTGTTTCCTTTTACAGAATAGCCAGAAAGGTTCCCATACGGGGGAAAGTCATTAACAATGTAGAACAACATTGCTCTAAAATCAAACTCCTCTTTATGAAACCCATCATACATCCTAATTCCAGGATGCCATAACCTTTTCATGTCATCTACCAAGGGGGCTAAGTACACACCGATATTGTTGCCCATTTTTCTTGAATTGGAGATCATTAGAGAATACATTATGTACTTCCTTTTCGTGCACAACCAAGGGGTAACATTACTGGCCATGAACTATGATTACTGCTCATATTATCAAACAGGTTTATTGTATCGGTGCTCAAACCAAGCCTTAAGTTATGTGGCTCGTTCCCAAAGACCGGGTAGGCCGCATCTATCTTCTTCCATTGATCATAATCGGCCAGATGACTAATCACTTCAGTATCAACCACTATCTGATCTACATGCCAACTTAAATGCTTAGCATCTTTAGGATTTTCAAACAATCTTCACAAATGAGGAATAATAGGAAGATACCAAAGAGCCTTGTAAGGAACCTTCTTCGTCTGCCGATTTCCATTTTCTCCATCAACATCGACCTCCTTCAATTTGAACCTTGGAGCATTTCATTTAGGGAAATCCCCCGCATTTTGATGATTTCCTCTATACAAGATATAATCGTTCTGACAAGCATGTATACTTTCATAATCCATGACCACCAAACATAGTGCCTTTTCGACTCATATACCATTTCGGGCAGTCTATTGCCAACCGGAAGCATTTCTTTCAACACTTTCAACAAAGCAGAGAAACCAACATCACTATAGGAATACTTATCTTTGACAATCATCAGCTGTAATGTAGCCTTCAATACAGTCATTCCTTCGGGGCATCCTTCGTATAGAAGTTTCTCTTTTATGCCAGTGGAGGTCTGAATTCTTTTAGGATTTTCACTGTAATTCTTGACAATCTCCTCAACCAACTCATCCATCCTATAATCCTTCTCAGTCTATTCTTCATTTCTAGTATGCTCTCCACATTCTCCCAATGCCAAAACCAAATTTTGAATGTTGGATCAAAATCATATATAAACAAGTCTTCCTTAACATAAATTTCTTGTTCATGAATAGCGGTGTTCCGATACATCTTGCAAGGACAATATACATAAGAATAATTCTCCTCAGTGGAATTCACAAATGCATATTCAATGAAGTTGGCTACAAAATATTGACACTCCTCGCTTGTTCGATTTTCATCATAACAATAGGTTTTATCCATAGACATTCCTACACTACAATAATAAGTACACACTCTTTATGGACCTATCTTAGCGAAAAACAAATCCACTAACATTCATTCAATTCATGACATGCATACAAAAATTATGCATATAAATGTTAACAAAAAACATTCATTATAGTAGCATGTACACACACACACACACACATATATATATCCTAAACCCATATACAATGATGAAATGCCTAATTTCACTCAACCCATACTTAAGCACATCATCTCATATGAAATAAACTAATCTACAACCTAATTTGAAGATTAAACTACAGATTTATGATATTGGAAAACTTATATGGTAATTGAGCACAATCAACAACCCTATTGGACACCTCCAGGAATGTGGATTTGATTTTCAAAGAAGGAACTCAGAATGGGGAGAAATTATTCGTTCAATAGAACCAAAGTTGCTGACTGAGTCCCGTCATATGCGACATCACTGTAGGATATTGACTAAAAGTTGGTCAAAATGATGTAATTAGCGAGGTCGATCATGTTACGATTAAGTTATACTATATGATCAAACCAACCTAACCAACGTTGCACATACATCAGTTATTCTATTTACTTCGATTGTGAAAATTATTTACCCTGGTTTCCCTACAATCACGGTAAAAAAACAATTATTTACCTTAATTTTTTAACTAGGTAAATATTACCTTTTACTTCCAAAAAAAACAACCGAGGTAAAAGAAATTTTTAGAGATTAAGAGCAAAACCGAGGTAAAAGGGGCAAAGTAATAAAAAAATGTCTAAAGCTAACCCCTTGTTCAAATAAGAAATGTCTTGCACACTATGGTCATACATATCAATCAAAGGGGGGGTTTCATCTCCTGTGGTTTCAAATAAGAAACTTTTAGGACTTTTGGAGACAACCCTGTGGTTTCATCTCTTACTCTCACAAACCAACTCTTATCTGTATATTCGATCAATTGGGTATCAAGGCTTGGGGAACCTATAATAAAATATCCCTCACCCTCGGGTGTTCTCATTAAAAAAAAATCAATCAAAGGGGGGGGGTGGTAATTCATATTTTGATTTATCAATCTATGCTCAAATTCATGCTCAGGATCACCTATTTTCTTTAACAACGCTTTACACTCATGCATTAAGTCAATGGCATTGATAGAGATATGACAAGCCTCATAATCACCGTGGACCTCAACTTGCCCCCTTTCCTTGAGCTATCCAAGTACGAAGGTAATTGGGTCTCCTCATCCACAAGCTTGTGCCTACCTATCACTTGAATGACCTTGATGTTTAACTCATTCACCTTCTTGCCTGGAGTTTCAATACTTTGAGAAATTTAAGACTCACCTTCCGAATGTAAGTAGATACTTGGTTTTTGAAGAGTTTCACTAGTCTTTGAAAGACTGGGAAGGGCTCCGAGTATCTCCTCACTTGTGGACCTGGGGTCGAGATTAATTCGGGTGAGTAGTGGTACATGCACCACTCTCTCATTGATCTTGAACTGCAAGTCCATATCCCTCATGTAGTCGCTCAACCGAGGGCAACAATCTGTAGGATGATCGAAATGACACACCCTAAAAAGTTCCATCTATTGAATGGTATTTCCCCACATCATCAGAGTCTAACAAAACGCACTACAACACAAAATAAGGGAAATATAAAAACAATACCAATTACTCAACTAATAGGTTTTGCTAATTGACAATTAAGCTGAATAGCATCCCCGACAGCGGTGTTAAAATTTGACCCGCCTCTATTAGGGTCGTTAATTGTAGCTACTTAACTCAAGAAAAAGTTGTCCCTTGGTAAATGGAGGTCAAAGATAAAATTTATATTATGCACTCAATCTCACTATTATGCTACCTAAAGGGTAGTTAGTGGTAAGCCCTGGGTATGTCCACAGAGATGCTAGGGCCTAAGAATCAATTAAACACAACCTTGTCTTGGTTGTCAATCTGCACGACTTTCTAGGAATAACTAGTAAAATAAATAGGGTGGGGTGTGGGAATTTTTAATTTTTTTAAATTAACAACTACTAAGCATGAAAGTAAAAAGCAGATAAACTATATAAATAGGCATTTGGGGGTATTTTCTTAACATGCTTGAAAAATGACTTCCATCCTCGATTATTTCACATAGAGACTTATAAACCTATCTTATGATCATGTCACACATTGTGGAGATTGCCAGGTATTTTCCCCCGCCTGTCACTCGTGGTACTTATCACAATGCCCATATCTCAATGTCTCTGTAATTTTAGGGAATACACTCTAGTTCACCAGCACCGCAGGCCATTCCCTAATCACTTCACTCCCAAGGCCAATGCGCCCCGGCTTAGAATAATCCAATGCCTACCTAAAAGGGCAATGCCTCGTGTAGGTTGCAACCGTTGGATATGTAGTGAAATACATTAAATTCCGGACACTCCACTGTGGATCTCAATCTCTAGGCCTAGAGAGGAAAAGGAAAAGACACCTTTTGATGACTCTAGAGTCGACACAACTCTAGTTGCTACAAACAGCACACTAATCTATCGGGTTAAGCCAGGGGCTTTCCCTCATCGGGATTTGCTGAATCAAACCCCCAACATGATGATTTCTTACACAACTAGCCAATCAGAATCATGGTATAACACATATAATGATTTTCTCTCAAAGGACATGAATGCACTTATCTCCCTGATGTTTTATACCTACTCCACAATTCCAACACTTTCCAAGATTGCAACGAAGCCTAGCACAATTTTATACTACCATACATGCATGAGTTTATCATCATAATGACATAGCATAAATCATAATTCTTAGAAACCACAAGTTCAAGCACAAATATTCATGAAACAATAATTTAGGGAAATATAAATCTCAAAAAGTCATAATCAAAGCATGGATACAAATAAACCCAAGCTACAATTCTACTCCATAGACTTGTAATTTAAATGAATATTTGAATTTCACATCATTGGATGAAAGCAAAATAAAAGGAAAAAAGAAAATAAGAGTGAATATTTCTATTTCTAAAAATGCTCTCCTAATATACAAATGAACTCTAAAAATGATCCAACCTAGTTGAATAAGGCTATATTTATTGTAGTGGGGGATTGGGCCTACAAATAGGCCAAAAACATGAAAAACCCTAAGTTAGCCGCCGCCTGGCGTGGACCATCGTGATTGCACGGTCTCCGCGACGGTTTGTGATGTGTACTTTGTCCTTGCTAGTGCAGGCCACTAGATCTAGTGTGGGCCACTAGATCTAGTGCGGACTGCATCGGGTCATTTGTCGGGGGCTGCTGCATCTATCACAGGCCACCTGGTTCGTGTTGGCATGGGATGCTGCATCTGGCGTGGTCTGTGTTGACTTCTTTGGCGCGGGTCGTCGTCAGTAACCTTGAACTTGAACTTCAGATTCACGGGACGTAGCTCTTGGTGCGGACCATTGTCATGAGCCTCATTTTCTCAAAAACTTGGCATAGACTACTTGATTCTCCACACCTTGCCGGCTGGTCTAAACATTTTCCACTTGGAACGACACATACCGTCGAAAATAGGACGGTCCGAGCCAATACTTTAGCCAATTTTGAGTGAAGGTTAAAACACGTGTACGCAACCCGTGGAGTTTGGCACGGTTCACACCACACCTTTGTGCTGAGTCATTTTGCGTGGCCTAACACCTCTAGCATGGGCCGTTGGTGCCATCCATGAGCGGTCCGTACCGACCTGCTTGTACCTTGGCTGACTAAACTTCTTTCCTTCGCTACGGATAAAACTTTAGTCTGATTTGAGAGTTCTAGTAGTTGATTTTATAGCGCTCAAGAAGATGAATCCAATGGAATAAAACTTGAAGGCTA
This sequence comes from Rubia yunnanensis, assembly GCA_037428765.1. Taxonomy (NCBI): domain Eukaryota; kingdom Viridiplantae; phylum Streptophyta; class Magnoliopsida; order Gentianales; family Rubiaceae; genus Rubia; species Rubia yunnanensis. Next base: position 62,316,755 of record CM075061.1, read on the forward strand.
ATTCTTCTCGGATTTTTCCCAGACTTTGGCACAACTCACTGGACCACGATTCACCTTCTTTATTAGCTGCCTTGAACTACAATGCCGCCTATCTTTGGTTTCAACCTTCTTCTACCATGCGTTGATGTTCTTGGCCTTCCTTAAATACCATTATAGTGTGAATGACCTTCGATCTCTTCTACTGTCCTTGCGAATGACCTTTAATATCTTCAACCGCCCTTATGAACGACTTTCAGTATCTTTGGCACGTGGGTAATTTTTGTAACATTCTTTGTGACAAAAACAAGTAGTTTCGTCAAAATAAGTAGTTTCTTAATATCAAATTTTATTTGCCGTTATTATACGTAGATAAACATATTAACGGTCAAACATGTTTCTTCAACAACGTGATAATGATTGGGGTGCAAATTCAGCTGGGACAAAGGGAGTTCAAGTAATATTCATATAATATTACTTTTCCTCAATAAATTTGTTTTATTTCTCAATATCTTTTGTAGTTTAGAAAAACTCCGATTTTTTAAGAAAAAAAATAACTTCAAGGCTTTTTATGTACTCCTTTGCTTCAATTTTATTTGCAAAGAAAAAAAGAGTACATTTATCAGATCATTAAAATAATGCTGACAATCCACCTAGCCAGTGGGGTTTGTACTTTTTTAAAATTTTATTTTATTTTTCTGCATTGAAGATTAAAGCATTTTCCCCCCACTACTAACATGTTGGGATGTTACTTCCTGGCACCTGAACACAAAACATGAAGGGAAAGACTGAAAGAAAGTGAATTCAATTAAAATTTTAAAAAGATAAATTACAAAGACAAGAATGAACTAATTCATATAATCCCACTTATTACACCACACTATGAATATATTCTTTAGCTACCAAAACCCTTACAAAACCATTTCTAAATGCTTCCTCCAATAGAAATATTCCCTATAAATTACACAAACATAAAACACAGAAAGCAACTGAATCTGTTGTTTTTTCATACCCTCATATTTTTTCACATCTTTCATTGGGTCCTATCAAGTCCTTTCTGGTTGATTACTCTCTTCAGACTGGATTTTCACCTCATCATCTGGTCATCAAAATATAAGGAGAGAAAAGAATCTAAGAAATCAAGAAAGGCAACATGATTATGAGTTTTAGCTGGAAATTAGTAAAAGGTGGGAAGATCATTCAAGGGGAGAGAATGGAGGCAGTGAAAAGGTTCAGTTGTAGCATACTGATTGTTAACTATCTGGTCAAGGGTAAAGCTTCAACTAGAAATATATTAGCCTCCGGACACAAGGTCAAAAAACTTTTGTCACCCGGACCACAACAAGAAAGTCATTGGTCTCGAAACCTTGAAGGCGCTTCCTGCAAATTCATGTAGAACAATAACGGGAATAAGTGTAGGTTTAAGCATAGGGAAGAGAAAAATTCAAAGAGCTATAGCACCAAGAATGATCAGGAGCCATACAGACTCTATAAAACTAGCCCTAACCAACAACAAAAAGAATTCAAGGTTAAAGTTCTACCTATGTGACACATATGTGGCCTAAACAATTGGTCAAATATCAAAGAGGAGCCCATATAAGCAATCTGCCAACAATATCTGCTTCACACATGTTGCACGCTATACGCACTAGAAAACATTCGTCCACAAGTGTGAACAAAGCTACCACTTAGCCCATGATCGAAGGAATGTGGCCCACATCATATACGTGCAGAAGAGTCATAAAGACATCACGATGGCCACGACAAGCATGTCAAGAATGACACGTAACATCTCGATAATGCAGGAATGAGAAAGCCTAAAATAGGCAAATGATTAAGGAAACATGGTAAGTAAGTTCTGGAAAAAAATAAGATTGTATACAGTTACTCCATACTAACTTAAGCATCAGATTTTGTACCCCTGATCCAATCCGGGAAAGTCTTGCGGGAAAAAAACACATGTAGCCAGACACTGTTGGAATTGTGACAATCATCTAAAGGGAAAACACCACAATAGTGGCGGCGTCTATTTAGTATTTGTTGTTCTTTTGAAGTTATTGTATTAAGAACCAAAAAGTAGGCAAGTCAACCTGAGAACATAGCAAAGCAAACTCTGCTATTTAAAAACCCATTGACCGGATGGCTAGGACCTACTGTGGTCAAAGAAGTTCAAGAATCTAGAGATGGCACAAAAGCACAATCCCCCATGCATGTACAAAGAAGTTGGCATTCATGGATTTTCTCGAAGCAAAAATAGAGAAACATGCAGTTCATCAACAACAAGGGGGGATCAAAGAACAAGACATCCCCGCCCTCGAACCAGAGAAGGAGAAGAGAGTGGATAAATAACCACCACAAGATCATCTTGAAAACTAAGATAAATCAAGAGCTACGACATCGAGGATGAGGCAGAGCACTATCCTAAGGTAGAAAAGCCGCAAAATTTTGTAATGCCAAAAGGTTTCAAGCTACCTACCCAGCTTAAACCTTTGATGTAAAAATAGATCCAAAAGAGTTTCTACACTCCTACAAGACAAATATGATGTTTTGCAACACTTATATCCAACTAGTTTGCAAAGCCTTTGCCATATTTGACCCGCCTCCACTCGGGGTCGTTAAGTTGTAGCCTAAATTATCTTGAGCTAAAGCGTTCCAAACAGACCACAATGGGTGAAAGGGGTTGGTCAAAGATAAAATTTATGTTTTTCACCCAACTCACTACTAAAATACCTATGTGGTAGTTAGTTGCAAGTCCGGGTATTTCAACTAACAACTACTAACATAAAAGATAAAACACAAGTAAACTAGATAGACAGACACTTGGGGAATATTTGCGTAACATGATTGATTAAATGTTCCAATCCCCAATTCAGTCACATGTAAGACCTCAACAACCTAATCTAGTACTCATAACACGTGGTGTGGTCGATGATCAGCACTTCCCCATTCTAGTCACGTAGGGTGCTTGCAATCTTCCATCGGGGCCACCTCCGTAATTAGAGGAGTGCAACAATGACCCAGCTACTGCACATATCTGTTTCTCCCCTGTGTGATTATGTCCTAGGCACTACACCACAGACGCACCACCCCTAGGCTTATAAAGAGGCAAAGGGATGTAGACACCTTATCGATGACATTATGACCTCTTACAACCCTATGTTGCTACTATATGCTATCTCTACCCATAACCCTTCAGACCAACTCGCCAGCTAAGACTGATGTGCCGTCATCATAACAGTAAAACTTGGAAAAGACCTATGTTCACCCACCCACGTGTACCTGGACCCTGCTACCCATATCACATCCAGGTTTCTCTTCCTCGGGGGGTATCAATATTTGCACCAACATGAATGTAGACTAGAGTGTGTGCTAATAGAGTGTATCATTCATGCAGTTATAACAATTAAAGAACAAGTCATCATAATATCACAAGCACATAGAATTAGGAAGATCTAATGAATCTCAATAAAACATCAATTAACACATGAATACAAATTTATCCCCAAGCTATAAAACTACTCTTGGACATTGAATTCAAGAATTTCATTGAATTCCACATCTTTGGGCAAAATCAAAACAAAAAGTAAAAGAGAAAGAACTAAGAGAGAGCGGAGAGTGTTTCTCTCTCTAAGTTGCTCTTCAAATCTATAAATGCACTAAGAAAAATGATCCAAAAATTCTAAACCTAGTAGACTAAGGCTATATTTATATTAGTTGGGGATTGGGCCTAAAAAATGGCCAAAAATAGTCCAATACCCTAATCAGCCGCCAGAGACAGAGACCGTCGCGGATGGCATAGCCCATGCCACTGACGTAGACTCGTGCCTGTGTGGCCCGTTAGATCTGGCACGAGCCGCATGACTCATGCTAGCGGGGGGTGCATGGTTTGGCATGGCCTTGCTGAGCACAATCCATGTTGTTTGGTGCGGCCCGTCGCCCGGAGTTTTATTTTTACACCTTTGATTCTCACCCCGTATCGTTTGACGTGGGCCATCAACTAACTCTTCGTTTTGATTAGTTTCTTAGAATGAGCCGCTTCATTATTCTCACCCAGTTGCCTATTCTTAACATTTTGGACTTGGAACGGCACGGACCATGTGAAACGGAATGGTCCACGCTCATACTTAGCCATTTTCAGAGTAAAAAAGGCAACTTGAGCATACAGTCTGCTGAGGTTAGCACGGTTCGTCCCAGGTTTTGGCATGAATTGTGTTGCTTGGCATGGCTCATGCCAAAGGACCCTGGCACGGGATGTATGGTGTGGAACGAGCCGTGTGTGCTTGGTCTCAAGCCAGCCATAAGCGGTCTGTGCCACCCATTGCTGCTTCACCCAGCTGACGTCTTTGCTCCGCTACAAATGAACTTTTGGTTTGATTTGAGAGTTCTTGTAGTCGATCTCATAGCGCTCGAGAAGACAAATCCAATGGAACCAACCTAAAGGGCTAATTTTTCTTAGATCTTTCCCAGAAATTAGTGCAAATCCTGGAAAACAATCCTTCATTTCTTCCTTGGCCATTTTGAACTTCAATGCCGCCTATCTTTAGCTCAATCCTTCCACTAACACGATGAAGTGTCTGTGGCCTTCATATACTACCATTATAATGTGAATGGCCTTCGATATCTTTTACCTTCTTTGCAAACGACCTTTAATACAAAATGTGACAAAAAATACCCACAAGCAACTTAATAATGATGATCGAAAGGGAAGATCTAGGTGCCCGTGGATACGAGGTGTCCATTAGTACCAATTAAGTCTACAAAATGAGGAATTTGGAAAAGAAAACCAAACATGTCTATCTAAATCCCTTGTCAAGTAAACTTAACTAATACTAGCCATCCAACATGAAAAATAAGCCAATTATTACGCCGAATGCATCTGTTGATGCACACATAATGACGTACATCAGACCCCCTACACTTAACCCTTTATTCGTCCTCGATTAAATAAAAACAAGAAAAAGACTAAGTCGTGCTAGTATAAGTTAACTAAGGCATTAAATGATTTCCTAGATTACCCTATTTCCCCCAATGAAGCAAGAATCTCACAACTCTCACACTTCCCAAAGAACCTAAAGTAATCTAACCACGAAAAATAAAATTAAGGAAAAGGTTAGCAAAGAAAGATAAGTGTTAAGCTAGCTTACTTTTCCCAAAATGTTCCCCAAAAGAAATCAAAGATTCGTTGCAAAAAACAATCAACCAAGGAAATCCAAGAGTCGTCAACTTGGTTGTAACTAAGGATAACTCTAGATTCTCAACTTAGTTAAAACCAAGGATGATGCAAATGTATCGTCAACCTAGTTTCCGTTTTCTCTCAATTTCTCTTATTTTTCCTAGGATCTCTTTTGGGTTTTCTCTTGGCTTTCACACATGTTGAGCTCACATTCTCACCCTTTTCCGCACGACCTCTCACTTTTGCCTAGGTTCGTAAACCTAGCCGGGCCTAGCCTCTAATGTTTACCTAGGCCTCTCGACCTATATGGCCTTTTCTCAATTTTGCCAAATTTTCCCTTCCGGGCTTCCAACCCGGGTATATATATATATGTATATATATATCAATTTTATTCAAAAATTTCAATTTATTTTTCAATTATTTTGGTGTAGCACAAAATGACCCAAAGTTGGCTTCATACTACATGAGGATAAGGAAAACAATTTGCACCGCCAAAGTCCCTAAAACAACTACCCCAAGAAAAGCTATGAATGCTATCAAGCAAGACACACTACCAACTAAGCATCCAAAACATGCCAAAAAAATAAAGCAAACACCAAAATTACCAAAGAAATAACAAAATTCCAAAGAAAAACACCAAAAGGCACCGAGGAATCCCAAGATGAAAACTATGTAAGTGCTCACTACTCCCTTCCCCATACTTAAACTACGAATTGTCCCTAGTGCACAAAAAGAAGAAACACATAAGTGAGATCGGGAAAGTAGTAACAGTTACACTTGTGGCCCCGAAGGGCCATCTTTGTCTTGCCTCGTGCTGTTCCCCCTTTTTAAGGAATCTCCATGAATCCATGCTAATGGATGTACCATAATCCTGCATTCAAAAACATGAAAACAAAGCGTAATTCCATTCTAAAGCGAAATTGTCAAAAGGTTGCAAGAGAACAAATTTCAAAAACCTACCAACCATAAATATCCACAAGGGCTTTTTGAAGTAATAATTACACAAAAATCCTAAGGAATAAGAGAATTTCAGAATTTATGAACTAAAAATGCATGTTTTATCTTAGAATTTAGATTTTTCAAAATTTTAGATTTTTCGAAATTTTGTATTTTTGGTACAATTTCACAGTTCAAATGGGGTGATGACACGTATACCCTCGTGTCAAGGGCATTCGTACAGACCCCCTCGCGCCAAGGTTGTCTGACACATACCATATCTTGTGGAACGGTCAATGCCAAATCCTGGCACAAGGCCCCTCGTGCCAAGATGTTGTGACACAAGTCAGATCTCATGGTTCGTGCCAAATTTTGACCTTTTTTCCTTAGTTTTCCCTCTTTTTTCAAAACAATTATGTCACCCATCAAGCCTAATTCCATCCAAATAAAATCACAAGACTCAAACTCAAACTATCAGATCAACAAGAGTTTCATATTAAAATCCTCTTAACAATTATGCAAAATCTATCTATTCAAATCACAAAATAAAAGTACGAAGAAACACCGTATATTTAATGCTGTTCTCACGGCTTCTTTTTTTTAATGCATTTTAGTTAGAACAACCTACCGTTGGGTCTCCAGAATTTCCATCGGCGACTCCACCCATGATGACATCGTTATGGAGAGGTCTCCACATTGTGTCACCCTTACCTCTAGATGCCTTGTCTTCCATAGAAGATGAGCTCCCATACCTTGCTATCGTTGAGTCCATAGAAATCACATTGGGTTTAGGAGGGGGTCGAGGGTGTTTTAAGCCTTTGGCACTCTTCCTTTCTCGCTGCATGTTATTGAACATTAGAAAAGCATTCCAACACAGATATACCGTCACTAGAATCATGCAATGTAAAGGACTTATCAACACTATCATCATCAACAAGGGATTCATCTAAACATTCATTCTTGTTGGTTATGAAAGAAGTGTCACATAGATCATGCTTATCACATAGGGTTACGCCTTTGCACACAAAAGATGAATAAGACAAAACATGGTTAAACTTATAGATGTCAAATTCCACCTTGTCCATATTATCTTCTAGGGTTAGGGTTCCCAAATGGACATCGATTTTAGTCCTTGACATTTTAAGGAATGATATCCCCCATAGGGTTTGGGTACACTTCCATCATAAGCCACGTCAAGGATGTAAAAGTCTGTCAGGAACAAAAACTTGCCAACCCAAACCATCACATCCTTCACTAGCCCACTAGGGCTAGATTGGGAGCGATCACTGAGTTGGACAATCACCCCAGTGTCCCTAAGTTCACCTATATCTAGGCGTTCACAAAGACTATATGGGATCACATTAATGGTTGCTCCTAAGTCTATCATGGCATTTTCAATTAGCTTTCTTCCTAAGAAGATAGGAATAGAGAACATCCTAGGGTCGTTGCATTTCTTAGGAAAACTTTTGTGGCTCAAAATGACGAATCCCCCCATTATTAAATAACCTACCTACTTAGTTGGTCCACTTCTTTTTTTTGTGCATGAAACTTTAAGAAACTTAGCATATGATGACACACGTTTGATTAGCTCTACAATAGGGATTGTTACCTCGACCTTTTCAAAGATTTGTCGAATACTTGCATCATTGGTCGCCACCTTTGGCCTCCCCCTCAAAGCATTTGGAAATAAAGGTGGGATGGTCACTTGTGGCTTGGGTGGTGGAAAGTCCTTGGAGGGCACTTTCTCGACAACAATTTCATTATCCTTGAAATTTGCCTTGTTAGCCTCCAATACCCTAACATCTTCTTGGACTCACAAACTTCCTTCCCACTTTCAACTTGAATGCGCTCATGTTCCTTGGATTGATCTACGGTTGGGATGGGAGTTTCCCATATTCTTTGTCCTCAAGTCGGCTGACCGAGGTAGTGAGTTTCCTGAATTGGACTTCAAGATTTTTGATACTCAAAAAGGCCCTATTGCCTAGATCTTAAATTTTACGCATTTTCCTCTCCGCAAAAACCTCATGCTTCTTTCCCAATTGACTGATGGCTTCCAAAATTTCTTTTCAGTTCAAATTGTAGAGAGAGGTGTGGTTGTTGGAACGACCCTTACCCATTGTCTATGGTTGAGGTAGAGCTTGTCCGCCTCGATACACTTGAGCTTAGTTCCCCTCCCTCCAACGGAAGTTGGGATGGTCCCGGTACCTTGGGTTGAACAAGTTTATGTAGGAATCTTTCCTTCCACCTTCTTGGTTCCCTTGGAATCCCCGTGGTTAACCCCTAGCAAGTTGCTGCCTATTCCCATTGTTGTATTCTAGTGCCTTTACCTCTTAGAAATCTTCTGCTACTTGGGGACACACCTTAGTGTGATGATCGAGATTGCATAAGCCACAAACTTTGACCTGATGAACCTTCCCTCTTAAGAGCTCCTCCATTATGGAAGCAAGAGCTTGGACTTGATCTTCCAACTTTGGGGATGGGGAGGGTTCATCCAAGACCTTAACCCTTGACCTTCTGGCAAACTGTCGCATTCCATTGGCCATTTCTTAAAACATAGCTCTCGCGTCCTTTGGGCTTTTGTTGGCGATCAAACCATTACATGCGGCATTCACCTTCCGCATGTCTTCATCGCATAAACCTTCAAAAAAATTAGTATACTTGGTCTTCCTCCTTGAAAGTACAGTATGGAAAGCTTTTTAGTAACCTATTGAAATGCTCTTAGTAGTCATAAAGTGATTCAGTAGCTCCCTAGGTCATATTAAATAGCTGATTCTTCATTCCGGCAGATTTGGATGTCGGAAATTACTTTTCTAGAAATATTCTCTTCATATCCATCTAGGAGCTTATACAATGGGGAGGGTAAATAGTACAACCAATCTGTAGCCCCATCTTGAAGAGAGAATGGAAATGCCCTTAGGTAATCATTATCCTCTGAAACACCCAGAGGCTTCATATTCATGCAGACAAGGTGGAACTCTGACAAGTGTTTGTTGGGATCTTCCCCTGTCATACTGTGGAAAGTGGGGAGACATTGTATCATCCTGCTCTTCATTTCACAGTTTACTTCGGTAGTAGTGGTGGGAAAGTGATACACAATGGTTGGCTCTCCAAATTTGAAGCCATGAGCTCTCTGAGAGTCTTGTTATCTTTCACTATCTCTAGTGGCTCTTCCACCACAAAAAATGATCTAGGTTGAACCCCTACTTTAGCTCTACGCTTATTTTGTCTCCTACTACCTATGTTTTCAGTTGGGTAGTGTAATACTCCTATGTTTGTGGTACGAGTATGTACCATAAACTAGGGGTTAAGACTACCCTAAAAGAAGAAACACTAGCAAACAGATTAAAGGTAACAAGATTACTATTATAACATGTTCAATCAACATAAACAAACAAATAAAAACAAAAGCAATACTAACTACTCAACTAACGTTTTATGCAAATTGACAATTAAACTTTTAAACTAGCATCCCCGGTAACAGCGCCAATATTTGACCCACCCCCACTTAGGGCCGTTAAGTTGTAGCCTAAATGATCCCGAGCGAAGGTATTCCAAATAGATCACAAAGGGTGAAAGGGGTTTGTCAAAGATAAAATTTATATTCTGCACCCAACTCACTACTAAGCTACCTATGGGGTAGTTAGTGGCAAGTCTGGATATGTCCAAAGAGATGCTAGAGTCTAATAGCCAATTAAAACAACCACAAATGGGTTGTCAATCCATCGTGTGCTAGGAATAACTACTGTAGTAAAATGGGGGGGGGGGGGTTGGGTTTTTGAACTAACAACTACAAACATAAAAGATAAAATGCAAGTAAACTATAAAGACAGACACTTGGGGAATATTTACATAACATGGTTAGTTAAATTTTCCGATCCCCAATTCAATCACATGTAAGACATCAACAACCTAATTTAGTGCTCATAACATGTGGTGTGGTCAATGGTTAGCACTTCCCCATATTTGTCACATCGGGTGATCTTGCAATCTTTCATCGACACCATTTTCGTAATTAGGGGAGTACAACAATAGCCCAGCCGTTGCCCATATCTATATCTCCCCCGTACAATTACGTACCAGGCACTACACCACAGATGTTCTACCCCTAGGCCTATAAAGAGGCAAAGGGAAGTAGGCACCTTATTGTTTTTTTAACCCGAAATGTCCTTTTTTTTAATTTTAAAGCACCCTAAGGTGGGGGATATTTATTAGGTTCCCCAAACCTATGAAGCATCAAAAGATGTACAATAATGTTATGGATATTACATCGGTAAGGCAACCTCGTTGCCTTCAAAAGGATGATCTAATGGTAGTAATGGACTAGTGGATGAAATGTAAAGGAAAATTGTTTGCTCGGTCAAGATCTATAAGGGTAGAGTCTTCATGGTTAGAGTGCTCAAAAGTTGAGAGCTTCGAAAGTTCGAAGGCTCGATCAGGTGGTTGAGTGTAGGATTAAGTGCTCGACGTCACCTAGGCTCCATGTCTTCGAGAGTTCCTATTTCTCGAGGGCTCCATGTCTCGAGTGATCTCGAGGATCAAGTAGGCACCTTATTGATAACACTAGGACCTCTACCCTAGCTTGATACTATATTCTATCTCTACCCGTAATCCTTCAAACCAACTTGCTAGCTAAGAATGGTGTGCTATCATCGTAATGGTAAAGGTCGGAAAAGACCTACGTGGACCAGAACCCCGCTGCCCATATCACATCCGAGTGTCTCTTCCCATGGAGGGGGTATCAATATTTGCAGCTACATGAATGTAGACTAGAGAGTGTGCTAATGGAGTGTATCCTTTATGAAATTATAAATATTCAAGAAGAAGTCATCATAATATCACAAGCACATAGAATTAGGAAGATCTAATGAATCTCACAAAAACATGAATCAATACATGAATACAAATTTATCTCCAAGCTATAAAACTACTCCATAGACATGGAATTTGATGTGCTTCATTATGCATGCGTTAACCGTTGCATTCAAAATAATAATTAACTAGTTTTATTTGGTGGATTGCTTGTATTAGTTGAGTTTACGTGACAAGGGGTTTAGATGACCATATTTGGTTTACTTGTCTAAATCCCGCATTTCGTAGACTTAATTAGTACTCATGGTCATCTCGTATCCACGGACTCCTTGATCTTCTTGTGATCATCTTTAGTAGGTCGCTCGTGGGTACTCTTTGTTTACATTATATGTGAAGCTCGTTTGTAAGGGCGGTAGAAGAGATCAAAGGCCATTCACACTAGAATGGTAGTAGATGAAGGCCACAAACATCAAAGCATGGTAGAAGGAGATTGGAGCAAAAGATAGGCAGAAACAGAGTTCAAGGCGGCCAACGAAGAAACGATGAATCGTGATCTGATGAATTGTGCTTAAGTCTGAGAACTATCTGTGAATCATTAGCCTTCAAGGATGATTCCATTGGATTCATATTTTTGAGCACTACAGAATTGACTGCTAAACCTCTCAAATTGGACTAACAGTTCATCCGTAGCTAAGGAATAAAATTCGGCCGGCTAAGACACAAACGGATCGGCACGGGCTGTTCATAGATGGTACCAATGACACTGGCCAAAGGAGATGTCCTGTACCAAGATGACCAGCACAAGTCAATGGTGTGCCAAACGCCATGGGCCTCAAGCACAAGGCTAAAATCCCACTCCAAATGACTAAGTTTTCGATGTCCCGTGCTATTCCATGTTCAAAATGCCAAGACCATCTGGTGGGGTGTGGGAAAACACACAGCCCACACCATGTTTCTGAGCGGATCAACACTCATGAGCATAGCTAGCGCCAACGGCCATAGGAGCAACTCAGAAACTTCAAAATTAGCATGTTGTTGGTGCCCCGCGCCAGACGTCATGGTCCACGCAAATTGAAAAGGTATAAACTGCTCTAAAATGGGCTCCCCGCATGTCACAGGTCGCCTACTAAGGGGGCTAACCGTGTGGTCTAGCTATGTACAACCTTGTCACGCCTACCGCCTAATTGCCCACTTGCGTCGCATTCAGCTTGGTTGCTTGCAGCACACCAAGCCTTTAGAGGGACATGGTCGAGTATGCAGTGGAAATACACACACGAGTTTAGAATAGGAGCATGGGTTCACACACACAAGCTAAATATGTTATACAATGCCCAACACTGGGGAGAAAATACTTGTATTCAATACATTGCAAAATGGTAACCGGTTGTGGGTAACTCAGTACTCCACATATATACTATTCAAATGTTATCATGAGTGCCAGGTACATAGACAAAATAAGGTCAAAGGATAAAATGGCACGTAGGCCAGGACCTTGATAAAGAAACTAAGCTACATTATTAGCTAAGCTATTTACAAGCAAAATAGAAGACTTCTGGGGCAAGGGGTTTGGGACATGTCTTCTCGAGCCGTGACTCAACACTTAGGGTGCTGGCATGGCGGGGGACCGGGCATTAAGCATAGCACTTCATGGACGCAAAGGGGGACATTACAGGCTATGAGCAGTTAGGCGGTTGGCACTGGATGATCCATAAGCATGTGTAGCGTGGTTGAGGGAGACTGGTTCGCAGGCACACATTGAGCAACACTGGACCGCAACACCATTTTGGTGTGCATGCGAGCATGGGGTTGCATTGAGGTCAGGTGATAACCCCCACCACGTAACATTCTCCCCCACTCAAGAAGTTATTAAGCTCTCTCGGATCACGTGCCCCACCATATTTCTTAGGTTCAGGGACTTTCCATTTATGCACAGCATGGACACCACCGCCACCGCCCCCACCTTAGGATAAGTTGGACACGACCTGCATGAGAATGTACACATCTCCGCCAAACTTCTTGATGATGCCCCTCAACTTAGTAGCATTCAACTTGCGAGATGCCAAAGCTTCCCTCACCTCAGCGATCTCCTCATCCTAACGTGCAACCTTCGTGTTGGCCACTTCGATATCTCTATTGATATGGCAACATCTATTTTTGTCTAATCCACTCAGTCAGCTAGGCTTTTGGACCATTATGCCTCACCAAAGATAACCCTCTCAATGTTCTCCAACCGATTCACCTTCTTAGACATAGTGACGACCTTTCACTATGCGCTCAAGGACTGCTTGAGCTCTGATACCAACTGTCACGGGTCATCTACTAAGGATGCTAACCATGTGGCCTAGTCGTGTACCACCTCGTCGAGACTACTGATATGCCATTTTATATGGATAATTTAATAATTTTTTGGGTCACTTTTGTGCTCTTTTATTATCAAGATCTTGTGTTTTACCTTGAAATTCTCTTAGGAGGGGCAAGAGAAACTTTACGCTCTTTTACCTCTTCTAAGTGGATTTTGCATGACAAGGGAAGAACACGGAGGCATGAAGACCGGAGACCATTAAAGATCACATTTTTTAAGACTTTTGAAGACTTGCTTCGAAGACATGAAGACCGGAGGCCATTGAAGACCATTTTTGGAGACATTGAAGACTTGAAAAATGAGAGGAATTTCTATGAAGATGAATGTGTACCAATAGGAGAAGAAAAGGAAACAGGAAAAAATTCTGGTACCCGTGCCGAATCGCGATGGCATCATTGCGAGACCATCGCAAGTCATGACGTGAGTCGCGATGAGCCCGTCATGAGGCGCGACCAACGGGTGGCCAGAATTTCACTTTATCCTTTTTGTACTATAAATAGCACTCTCCTTTCTCTCATTCATATCTTCTTCATCTGAGTTTTTAATACTGTTTAGAACCCTATTTTCTTCCATTTTCATCTTTGAATTCTCTTGTTTTATGTTTAGTTGTTTAGCATTAATTAGTATGAACTCTTGTAGCTAAATCTAGTTCTTAAAGGAGCAATTGATTGAAGCTTCCGGGCTTATGTAGTAAGATTCTATGTTTACTCATTTATGAACATTTATTGGAGAGCATTTAATATGCCATTAAAGTTTTGTTTTGCCTCATTTATACCATGGGTTGTTTGAGTATATGAAATGTTTGTAAGATTGAAATGTTAGGGTGTTAGGAAAGTTGGAAATTTCTTAACTCATTTGATATGGAAATCTAAAAGCATAGATTTAGAACTTCTTGTGTATAATGTGTGGTAATTCTTGCTAGATGAGTAGGTTAATGTGGTTTGTTCTCATATTTTTCATATAGATGTAAAGAAAGGTTGAACCTTGAATGTTGTTTGTTCTAAGTTTAATCTAATTAATGCTTTGTTTGGTTAAATGACTATATCTTTGGTAGAAGGTTTGTTATTAGCAAACCTATGGTCCTTTGGGTGAAATGTCATTGATGATACACCCCTATGATTTTGCTTTTCTAGTGTGATCATCGATGAGGTTTGCAAATGGTAATTGTTTGTCTTTGCAAACTACTCTTAAGGAGGAATGAATGTTGATCTTTGAATGAGAATTGATAGCATTCCCCATAGACAATAAATGTAATTGAATGAGTGAATGAATCAATGAGCTATATGAAGTTTGGAAGTGGAAATTGATTGCCCCCAAGGCTCCGTTAATTATCATTTACATTGTATCTTTAGTTGTATTGCATGATTAGCATAGTTCTCTTGCTTTTCTAGTTGTTGTATTTCAATTTGATAATTTAGGATCAAACCAACCAAAAACTCCCCCTTGTTTACATGTTTTTATATATATCCATGTATGTATATGCCTAGTATGTCTTCTCCTATATATATTTGAACACTTGAAAGATCCCTCTTTTCGTGGAAGACCCCGACTTTCCATTGTCTGCATAATTGTAGATAGGAAGCATTAGGGAATAAAAGTATTAACTTTGAGCGGTACGGCAATGACCTCCCAAATTTTGGTGCCGCTGCCGGGGAAGAGGCGTATATTTTTAAGTGTTTGGGACTATTATGTGTGATTATGTGCTATTTGTAAATATTTGTTAGTTTTCTTTTTCTTCGATTTCTTAATTGATTTTCCATTTTCACTTGGCTTGGAGACGTATTGTTCGAGTTTTTGGTGTACGGTTCGTACGCTATCCTCTTCACAAGAACCCCTACACTACGACCCCGAGTTAGAGTTGAATTTGAGGCGGGCTAGGAGGCTTTCTTTGGAAAGTGTTAATAACACCCCTCCTAGTGACCATTTTGTAGATACATCTTCCTCTATGGAACATCCACTTGAGCATGAAGATGAGCATCTGGGAGGAAGACCTCATCTTCCTCCTCTCCAAGGGCAAGCTCTTCTCATCCAAAGAGAGATTCCTTTGGTGCAAGCTTTGTTAAGAGACATCATGGTCCCCGACCTCAATTTACAACTGATGTGCATCAAGTATCCCATAGTTGGACCAAATGGGAACTTTGAGCTAAAGATCGAGTTCATCAACATGCTACCCATCTTCCTTGGAAAGCAAGGGGAAAATGCCAACAAACACCTCACTGAGTTTCACTTCTTGTGTAGTGGTATGGTCCCTCATGAAGTGGACAAATATTTCTATAAGTTAAAAGCATTCCTGTTCACACTGAGGGATGGTGCTAGAGATTGACTCCACTACCTACCGCCCAAGAGCATTAAGAGTTGGCTTGATATGAAAACAAAGTTTCTAGCCAAATAATTTCTAGACTCTAGATCCGCCGCCTTGAAGAAGGACATAAGCAACATCCTCCCATGGCATGAAGAATCTCTCTTCAACTATTGGGAGAGGTTTAAGAAGCCTCTTGCGGGTTACCCTTATCACGGTTATTTGGAGGGGGATTTTGTTTATTACTTCTACAATGGCCTTCTTGATGAGGATCAAAGGTTGGTGAGAAGTTCTTGTGGTGGCACCCTTGGGAACAAAACATCCTCTGAGGCTATGAAATTGTATAAGGAGCTAGCAGAAGAATTAAGAAACTTTAGCTTAAGAGCCGATTTGAGAAGGAGAAATCCAATGCCCACAAGTGACTCTTAAAATAGTGGAAAGCTCAAGGATCATGTCTTGGCCCTTGCATCTATGGTCAAATCGTTGATGACGAAGCCCGGGAATGCCCCACATGTTAAATCATGTGAAATTTGTTACTTGGCGCATCCTACAGACACTTGCCCCACTTTAATAGAGGACTATGTTGAGGAGGTGAGTGCCATGGGATATCAAGGGAATCAAGGCTACCAAGGCAACCAAGGATATCAAGGTGGGAAAGGCTACCAAGGTAACCAAGGGTACCAAGGTTATCAAGGGTACCACAATTTGGGAAATTGTGATAACCCGAACCTCCGGTATGGAAACCCTCAAGGAAGCCAAAACCCTCAACCATATCGGCCTCCTCAACAAAAATATAGGCCACCTCAACAAAAATTCCAAAGGCTCCAAGAAAAACCCCGAGACCAAGGGGAGAGCTCGAGGCTAACAAAGGATGAGGTGATGCAAGCGATTCACTGGTTGGGCATGTGCGCGAAAAAAAGTGAGAAATTCTAAGATGAAGCCAAGGAAAGTAAGAACTTGGAAACCTAAGTGAGCCAAATAGCTCAAGTGGTGAATCAGATGGAAGCCAAGGAAAAGGGTAAGCTACCCTCCCAACCGGAGATCAATCCTCGACAAAATGCAAGTACTATCACATTGAGAAGTGGTAAAGAGGTTGGCTCTCCCACGGTTGGTGAATTTTTTGAGGATAAACTTAGGAAGCTAGAAATGCTTGAGAAAGAGAGGAAAGAGGAGAATGAGGAGGAGGCCAATAAGTAAGCAAGGAAGGGAAATAGGAAGGAAGAGAAGATCGCCATTGAGAAATCAACCTCCATTTCCAAACCTTCATCCCCCCCCACAAGAAGGCAAGAGTAGTGGAGATTCCTCCATATGTGCCAGAGCCACAGTTCTCGGAAGCCTTAAAAGACAAAAGGAGGAAGGAATCCAACAAGGGCATCTACGAAGTTTTTCGTAGGTGTGAGGTAAATATCCCTCTTTTGAATGTGATTGAAAAAATTCCTAGCTATGAAAATTTTTGAAAGAATTATGTGTAGTAAATAGGAAACAAAGAATGAAGAACAAGCTTAAAAATGGGAGAAGTAAACATGTCTCCGCTTTGTGCCAAAGGGAGTTACCCCCTAAATGTAGCGATCCCGGAATGTTCACGATCCCTTGCATGATAGGAAATACACATTTTAAAAAAGCAATGCTTGACTTAGGTGCATCGATAAATGTGATTCCTTGTTCTTTGTATGAAAACCTCAATCTTGGTACTTTGCACAAAACCGGGGTGGTGATCCAACTAGCCGATCATTCTAGTGCGAACCCTAAGAGTATCGTCGAGGATGTGTTGGTTAGGGTGGATTCCTTAATGTTCCCCGTGGATTTTTATGTCCTAGACATGGAGCATGATAAACATGCCACCCCAATCTTGTTGGGGGGCATTTTTGAAGACCTCTAGGACCATCATTGATGTGCATAACGGTACCCTCACCATGGAATTTGATGGGATTAAAGTAGAGTTTAGCATAAATGACTCTAGGAAGTATCCTCTTGAAGAGTATTCTTGCCATGCTATTGATTTTGTTGACAATGTGCTGCAAGATGTTTTTGAATTGAGTGGTGATGATTCCTTGTTAGTTGCTTTGGAAAATGATGTAAAAAATACATGCCTTGTGTATTCCATGAGTACTAACTTGAAGGAAAGCATTGAGGAGTTAAGCATTCTTGAGGAAGTGGTGCAAAGTCCCGACCCTCTAGTCTTAGAGGAACCCCAAGAACCAAAATTCCTCCCATCACTTGTGAAGGCTCCGGTGATTGAGATTAAACCGTTGCCAAGTGACCTCAAGTACACATTTCTTAGGGAAGGGGAGACGCTTTCGGTGATCATTTCAAGCAAGCTCACCAAGGAGCAAGAAGAAACGTTGATGGTGGTGTTGCGGGAGAACAAGGAAGAAATTGGATGGACTATTGCCGACATCAACAACATAAGTCCATCCACTTGCATGCATAGAATCTTGTTGGAAGAAGATGCAAGACCCGTCCGGTAATCCAACGCCGTTTAAACCCACCTATGATGGAGGTGGTGAAGGCACAAATCCTCAAGTTACTCCAAGCAGGCATGATCTATCCAATCTTGGATAGCAAGTGGGTGAGTCCAACTCAAGTGGTGTCCAAGAAGAGTGGGGTGATGGTGGTCAAACATGAGAAGGGAGAAATAGTGTCTACCCGAGTTCAAAACGGGTGGCGCATTTACATTGACCACCAGAGGCTAAATGCGGAAAAAGGATCACTTCCCGTTGCCATTCATAGATCAAATGCTTGAGAGGTTAGCAAGCCACCCCTTCTATTTCTTTTTGGATGGGTACGTGGGGTTTTTTCAAGTGGCTATCACCCCGGAAGACCAAGAAAAGACCACCTTCACGTGCCCGTTTGGTACGTTTACTTACCGGCTCATGCTTTTTGGGTTATGTAATGCCCCCGTAACTTTCCAAAGGTGTATGGTAAGCATTTTCTCATAATGTTTTTGAAAATTTTGTCGAGGTATTCATGAATGATTTCACCATTCATGGTAATTCTTTTGACAACTATTTAGCAAATTTGGCACAAGTTCTTAAACGTTGCATTGATACTAATCTTGTGTTAAATTCTGAGAAATGTCATTTTATGGTAGAGCATGGTATTGTTTTAGGCCTTGTTGTCTCCTATAATGGTATTGAGGTTGACAAGGCAAAGATAGACACAATTCAAACTTTGCCCAATCCTACTAATGTGCGCGAAGTGCGCTCTTTTCTTGGCCATGCAGGATTCTATCGCCGATTCATCAAGGACTTCTCGAAGATAGCATCTCCTTTATGCAAGTTGTTGAAAAAATAGGTGGAATTTGTGATGGATGAGGGTTGTAAAGGGGTCTTCAATACATTGAAAGGAAGGTTAGTTTTGGCCCCTATTATACAACCCACAGATTGGTCGTTGCCTTTTGAGATTATGTGCGATGCTAATGATTATGTTGTTGGAGCGGTTCTTGGTCAAAGGGTGGGGAGAGCGTATCACGCCATCTACTACGCATCCATGTCTCTTAATGAATCCCAAAGAATCTATTCAACCACCGAAAAGGAGTTGCTAGCAGTGGTATTTTCTTTGGAAAAATGTCGATCTTACCTGCTTGGTACAAATTTATTGTGTACACTGACCATGCAACGCTTCATCATTTAATGACGAAGAAAGAGGCCAAGCTAAGATTGATTAGGTGGATCCGAGTCATGAGTGAATTTGAGTTAGAGATGCGAGACAAGAAAGGTGCGGAGAACCTCCTGGCTAATCACCTAAGGTGGTTGGCACCCTGCCAAGATAGTGAGGTGAATCTATTAATGAAGGAGCAACTACGAGAGGAGTTCCCCGATGAACAATTGTTCGCTATCAGGGACCTCCAACCATGGTATGCCAATATTGTGAACTTTCTTGTCACTGGTAAATTTCCTCCTCACTTTTCTAAAGCACAGAAAGATAAGCTAAAGAGCGATGCTAAATATTATGTGTGGGATGATCCCTTTTTGTGAAAGCATTGTGTATACAAAGTTGTTAGGAGATACATTCTCGATAATGAAGTGCATTCAATTCTCACCTTTTGTCATTCTCATGCATGCGGGGGTCGTTTTGGAGCTAAAATGACCGCTAGAAAAGTCTTGAAAAGTGTTTTTATTGGCCTACTTTGAATAAGAATGCATACATATTTTTCAAGGCTTGCGACAAGTGTCAAAGAGTAGGAAATATCTCATCTAGAAATGAGATGCCCAAAAAGCTATGCTATATTGTGAAATCTTTGATGTTAAGGGTATTGACTTCATGGGACCTTTCCCTAGTTCTTATGGATTTACATACATTCTTATTTCCATTAATTATGTGTCAAAGTGGGTTGAAGAAAAACCCAGTAGGACTGACGATTCTAAAGTGGTTGCAGAATTCCTGAAAGATAACATCTTTTCTAGGTTTGGGGTACCCTGAGCCTTGATTAGTGACTGTGGCACCCATTTTTGCAATCGGACCATAGTGGCCCTCTTGAAGAAGTATGGTGTCACTCACAAGACATCAACAGCCTATCACCCTCAAACCAATGGGCAAGCCAAATTTTCCAATCGGTAAATCAAGTCCATCCTTCAAAAAAAAAGTTAACCCTAACCGGAAGGATTGGATTTCTTGGTTGAATGATGCCTTGTGGGCATATAGGATGGTTTACAATACACCAATCGGTATGTTACCATACCGGTTAGTTTTTGGTAAGCCATGTCATCTACCGGTGGAAATTCAACAAAAGGCTTACTGGGCGGTCAAAGATTTCAATCTTGATATAGATGAGGCCCGCTTGCATAGGAAGTTACAATTGGATGAACTGGATGAGATCCGGAGGGAGTCATATGAGAACTCCGAAATCTATATAGAGAAGACAAAGGTGTGGCCCGACAAGATGATCATTAGAAAGGATTTTAACGTTGGTCAAAAGGTCCTCCTATTCCAATCTCACCTTCGCCTATTCCCAGGCAAGTTGAGGTCCCGATGGATCGATCATTTTAAGGTGGTTAAGGTATTCCCGCATGGCGCGGTTGAGATTCTAGATCGAGCTATATCCAATACATTCAAGGTTAATAGACAACATTTGAAACCTTACCACGAGAATTTTGTGCCGGAAATAGGAGACAACGTTGATCTCCTCGATCCATTTTGTGAGTAAAACCCAAGAAAAGGGAGTAAGTCATGCCGACGATGTTAAATAAACTTGGTTTTGATCACCCGGATCGTCATTCGTGACTTTCTGTTGATGTTGTTTGGTATTGGATTTTGTCATTAAGTTTCATTGTTTTGATTTATGCTTTTCACTGGTTGTTTTTCCATGATTTTATAGCAATTTTGAAGCCAATGCGTTGGACTTTTGAAGAGAGAAATGCTTGGAGTTAAGAAGGAAAGACTTGGACAAGAGAAGGAATCGAAAAAAGGTTAGAAGTGGTCGTGAGTCGCGATGGCCTCACGATAGCCTCGCAAGGGCCTCATCGCGAGTCACGACCAAATCAAGGATTTTGGCTAAAAATGGAGGTCTCAGCCTCCACTTTTCGTGAGTCACGACGGACTCGAGAGGGCCTCGTCGCGAGTCACAATGGAGTGGTCGCGAGTCGCGATGTAATAAAAAATCTTGTGTTAAAATGGAGGTCTCGGCCTTTACTTTTTGAGAGTTACGATGGCCTCGCAAGGGCCTTGTCGCGAGTCACGACGGAGTGGTGGCGAGTCACGATGTAATCAGAAATCTTGTGTTAAAATTAAGCTCCCAGAGTCCACTTTTCACGAGTCGCGATAGCCTCGCGAGGGCCTCGTTGCGAGCCCTTGAGGTTTCATCTTTCATCCTTAAGCCTAGCCTCTTGAGACCTCTAAGCCACGAGCCCTCGAGGGTTCATCTTTCATCCTCAAGCCCAGCCAGGGCCGAACCTCTCGAGACCTCAGGGTCGCGAACCGAACCTCTCGAGACCTCGAAGCTGCGAGACCTTGAGGTGTCATCTTTCATCCTTGAGCCTAGCCAGACCTAAACCTCTCGAGACTTCGAAGCCGCGAGCCCTCGAGGTGTCATATTTCATCCTCAAGCCTAGCCAAACCCAAACCCCTTGAGACCACCTGTCACGAGTCGCGATAAACACATCGTGAGTCGCGACGGTCGTACAGGTCTGCTTTAAATAATGGGCTAAACCCTTTTTGCCACAAACACATCCACAATTCACCGCTGCTCTTTGCCTTCTCCCGCTGCTCTTCATCTGCTCTTCACCTTCCTCCACCAAGCGACCGCCGCCATCGCCGCTAATAGCCACCACTCTATACCCCATCCTTTCTTCCCAATCTCCACCGACAAATTGCAAAACAATCTTTGAAGAACACAAACCCTAGAATTTGGGGGTTTTGTCACTTTGGGCAATTCGATTTCGAATTGATTGTAGGCTTCCTCCTTTCTTCTTCCTAAGCATCTAAGTGGTACATTTCTTCACTTTATTGAGCTTCAATTGTGATTACGAATGTATACTCTATTTTTTTGGATATTGTGTAGATTATGTGTGATGCCTTAGAAAATTGAATTGTTGGATCTTGGTTGATTTTGGTGAATATATTGTGCTTGAAATTTAATTTGATGGGTATTGTGTGCATATTTTGTGGTTGCGAATTGGATTGTATTGTGCTTGTTTGAGTTTGGATTGTGTGCATTTGTGTTTCTTTGGCTCAGAATAGATTGTGACTGATGCTAGATATGAGGCATGTTGGCCCTTTATTAAACATAATTGTTATTTGGATAAAATGTTATTGTGCTTTGCAATGTTATTTTGCTTAGGGTAGTCTAGCCATGTGACGTGAATTTTGCCATTTTTCACGTAAATAGGTAAATAGTATAGATGGTGGAACCCACGGTAGAGCCCTAAAAGAGCCCTACCAAATACAAAACATAATCCAACCCTAGGCTAAAAACCTAAGGAAAAAGAAGCGGGGGGGGGGGGGGGAGGGGGTACCCAAATGAGTACCCCCCTCCCCCCCATTTATTTTAAAAGAAATGCTAACCCTAAGCTAGGAAGTACTAAGCCTAGGGAAAAAGAAACACAAGTCCAGATGTGTGAATCTGGACCTATACATGACAACCAGAAATGTGTACTGGCTCTTCATATGAAAACCTCATTGCAACTGAGAACTGGGTCTCGGGTCTTGAAGAGTAATGTAGAAGATGCCAATAGTAGACAAAAAGCGCAGTCGAGTGTGGTGTACCCAGGTCTTGAGTGGTCGTCATGGTGTGCTGATGTAGCTGAATCCGAATGAAGCTAGGACCGCCAATGGAGGAGCAGCTTCTACCATGTACACCCCTAAGGTGAAGATAGAGGGGTGTTATTGGCCTTCAAACATTCTCTTGATGGCGCCGAGAGTGATTAAGTGGGCAAATATATGATGAGGCCGTGCCTCTTATCTTTGTGAATCCCAGCCGAATCAACCTCCTAAGGATGAGAGAATGGATACACTTGTACCGCGTGCATCAAGCGTGGCGATTGTGTAATTGCCCACTCCATTTTGAGCAAATGGACAGCTTTATGCCAATTTAGCACAGAGTGCAGCGCAGGCATAGAGCGCATAAATAACCATCAAGTCCAAGTATCAACTAGTAGTGGATTAATTAATTTCGCGTACGCTAATTAATTAACCCACTACCCAACTCCTATGATCGGGCAACCAATTGTAGAAAGGCTGCTCTCCCACTTTCCAGGGAGAAAATATGAAAATATTCCTCCAAAACAATATTAGCCCAAAGAAAAGACCAAAACTTGATTTCCGCCCACATGAATTATTTTCCACTTGGCCCATCAGCACCAAGTTTTTTGGCCTAGTAGCGCTGGTTTTTTGGCCTAGCAGCGCATGGTTTTCATCCCAGGAGCACGGCCCAGGTCACAAACCGCGTGACTCGGCCAGTTGGTTCACCTGCGTGCCAACCGGGTTTTAAACCGACCCATAAATTCGGCCCAGCAGCAGCGAGAAACGGCCCAAGCAGCTCGGCCCAACAACCCTTTCCGCGTGACCCGATCCGTCCTCAACCGGTTTGAATGGGGTTATAAGAGGACCCGAATCTTATATCCCTATTTGGCCCAGCAGAAAGAGAAAATGGCCCATCTGCTATGGCCCAAAAGCTAGGGTTTAACTCTTGCCCCAAATTTGCTTTGATCGGGTCATTTGACCCGTGCCTCCTCTTCTCGGGTCGAAACCCTAGTTAGCCTCCAGCCCGTTTCTCCTTGCTCGGGTATAACGACCCGGCTGCGTATGA
This sequence comes from Rubia yunnanensis, assembly GCA_037428765.1. Lineage (NCBI taxonomy): Eukaryota > Viridiplantae > Streptophyta > Magnoliopsida > Gentianales > Rubiaceae > Rubia > Rubia yunnanensis. The sequence goes on from CM075061.1 coordinate 62,340,555, forward strand.
AATGGGTCATGCTCCCAGATCCGTAGCTTCGCTGGACTCGTGGTTTTCCGGCACCGGGAACCGGCCGGAATCTGGAAATTTCACCGGAATCCGCAACCATTTTGCAAAAAAAATTCCATCGAAATCTAGGCATTCTTCTTTCATGTAATTTCGACCGGAATTAGCACCCAAAACAAGACAATTTCATCCTTCAAAACCGAGCTTGCATAATCCGGCCGATAATTACCATACACCTCACCGGAAACGCATTTTTCCGGCAAGCAAAAACAATGAAATCAACATCCATTTAATCTCTTTTTCCAGCCCTAAGATGCATCCCAAGCATGAACAAATACGAATCCGAGTCTATGGCCAGAGAACCGAGGCAATTTCATGCTTTTCCATCGCCGGAATATCATTTTTCCGGCGACCTCCAATTGAAAAATCTGAAAAACCAACCTCTAGTTTTACTTCAAATGCGAAATTTCCAACAACTTTTCCGATCGGATAATGCATAACAAAACGAACCAAAATCTTCAAAGCATGACAAGCATTGTAACTCACCGTAAAAAAGTATTTTTTCCGGCGAACCCGATCGGAAAATTCAAACCATCATCATCCAAACAATCCATCCTTTACAAAAAAATCTGCTCCTCCATTCATCTAGATCGGAATATTATCATGAGATTGAAGCAACGGGGAAAATACCTTGGGCCTATGGTCGTTAATGATTCCGATTAAACCGATTATCTCCAAACATCTGTCTTGAATCCGACTAATCCAAGCCATCAACCCATCGAACAATAACATTCAAACACCCAAAATCTTGAATCCCACATGAGTGTTCATCGGTCAAGAAAATAAATTTAAATTCTTGGCATGAAACAGAGTAATCCGGTCGAATTTCCAATTAAAGCACACAATCATGGACAGTGCATCTGATCACATGAATGTCATCTCAAACAGATCCATGAACTCTCCAAATACTAGTAAAAATTCATACTTCAAATTCATCTCTACTCTCAATCCATCATGAACATCACGTTGACTATCACCATAACCAAATAATCTTCCATACAAATCCGCACAGATTCATCATAAATAAACTCCTCATCAATCATCAAGATTAGATCTATCAATGAAAGATTAAAACATACTTGGAACAATGATAGATCTTCATCAACTACGCTCCATCAACAGCTTTAAGATCGAAAAGTCTGATCTTCACCCAAAAAACTCCGGATCCAAAGATCAAATCTTCAAATTCAAGCGCAAATCATACCTCGAAAGATTCCCGACGAGGAATCCAACATTAATGTCGGATTCCTCGCCGAAAACTCTGAATCGTAGGAGAGAAACTGGAAGAATATCAGCCCCGGGAAGTCCGGAGAAGGGCTGCACCCTTTTTTCTCTCCAGAGAGAATTTTCCCTTTGAGAGCTCTTTCACGATTCCTTTATTTCGTTTAGCATATTGAATGGTGGCTAAACTAGTTGAGCACAACTGTGGTTTCGAGATATAGCATATTGATTCTAACTATGTGAGAACTTCATGGATTTTAGAATATGGACTTATTGGACATAATTTGGATTGTATATGCAATTGTGATTAGGACTTGAACTAGTTGACTTGATTTTGATTTGGCTTGTGATGATGAACTAGTTTAAGGTTGAGTATGAATTTGCAATATTGCATATACACATATTCCTGTGCGTTTAACTTGTTTGTTGTGGTTGTTAGATATGGCCCCCACGAAGAGACCTAGGGCTCCCCCTCCCCCCGAGGCGGGTGAACCATCGCTCCACCTCTGCCTCCTCCACCAGCTCTGGAATCGAGCCCTGTACCTCCCCCTCCGGATAGGTACATAGGTTTGACCCGGATCCTCGGTCCTATGCAGAAAGGTGGGAGGCCTTGGAAATGTGTCAAATCAAGGAGACAAGCTTTGTCGATGTGCCCACATAAGATGCTCTTGGGCTCACTCAGCCTATCAGATGCCTCCTAGCAAAAGGGGGAGTGGAAGGGTTCATGAGTAGGAGCACACCCTCTTTTCGGAGCTACACGCTGGAGTTCTTGTCTACACTCCGTATAAGAAGCATGAGAGGAGTTCAACCATGCAAGAGGTACATTACTTTTCACTTAGATGATATATCTAGGCAAATGACCATTTCGCTGATTGAGGTGGCCTTTGGATTTTACACCGCAGAGATATGGATGCACTTTTGGAATGTCATCAACATGAGGCCAAATAACTCGCATGATAAGTGTAGCACCATTATCCACCCTGCACTTCTTTATGTGCACCGACTATTGGCTGACATAGTACTTTTCTCTGCGGAACCGACGAATGTGCCAGACAATGACATTCACTTTCTGTGGCACTTAACGAGTGAGAGATTAGGATACGGTCTGTGGGCAGAGTTGTGGATGAAGAGAATCATGGAGGTGGCAGGAAAGCCCAAGGAGAAGATCATGGTCGAAGGCATGGTAGGCCTTTTAGCATAGTACATGGAATTGGTTCCTCTGGCTGACTTTCCGCTCTTAGGGAGGCGCACGTCCTATCTTATCACTGCTGAGAGGTTATTTATATTTGAGATGCTCGGTCCCACATGGACCACGGGGCTATTCTATTGGTTGTATGGCGTGAGGAAGGTCACATTCATGGCACTTCCTCTGCCCAACAAGACGAAGCTGGAATTTGACACACCGTAGGAGACTTGGTGATTTCACCTGACTCCTCATGTAGATATGATTTCAAGCATGAGTTTCGTAACCTTGGCCCAGCTCCTGTCTAGCGTAATGATGGCAGTCTACCTCCCTCTGAGCGACACCAGCAACAGCACTCCTAGCAGCACTCCATGTAGTCTCCACCAAAAACAGCCGATGCAGGATGACGATGTGCCATCTCACTATTCCCAGCCTCTATGGGACTTCTATGAGTGGATGATACAGACTATGCAGGATGGATTCCGCTGCCAGGACAGCATGATATTAGAGCATAATGTATTTGTGTTCCAGACCTTGATCGACATGGATGAGGAGATTGGCAACTTGTCAGCTGGCATCTATGAGATGCATTCCCAGGCAGGCTGTATCTCAAGCCCCGATCTGGGAGTAGAGAGGTTGAGAGGTAGGAGACAGAGGACCACAGAGTGGCTGGCACAGTATCAGCAACGCTATTTTGGTGATGGCCCTTCTTCATCACATCACTGATTTTGTGAGCACCATATCTTTACCCTTTCCATACTTCGCTTTGTACGTTTTCCCTATTGTCTACATTGAGGGCAACATATTGTTCTAAGTATGGGGAGGGGTATCTACTTTGAGGTGATTGGGATTGGAAACACTTTTGCATAACTTTTTTGTTTTGTTTTGGATATTTTCTCCCTTTTGTTTTGGGATGTTTTTCTTTTGATGTACTTTCATAATTTTGGCTTTGATACATTTCATAGCCTTAACATTTGAAAATCACTTTGCTACTTTTTGGATTGGAGACATGTGAAAAATGCTGAAAATTTTGAAAAAAAAAATGAAAAGAAAAAAAGAAAATAAAAAGAATCCCGCTAAGTTGAAAATCCGAGAGAGCAACTTAGGCAACATTGGGGGCCCGGATAGATCGAAAACCTGAAAGGGCTAACTAGGCAAAAAATGAGAGGCTAAATGTACGAAAAAATGTGAGATGTGAGCCAAAGAAACATGATGTGTGGCTAGGATGAAAACTCGAAAGGGCTCCTAGGTAAAATGAGAGGAAACGAAAGAAATTGAAAAATGTTAAGTATTCACTCATTTGCCGGCATTTGAGTCATAAGGTTACGGTGACCATACGGATGGATCGGGTAGCTTAACATCTTGAGGACCTTTTGGGAGTGGAAAATTTAGCGGGAGAGGACGAAGTAAGTTATGAAATTCTTGATTAGTAATATACTTTGTTTTTAGGTTGACATATAGATATAAAGTGGAGCATGTGTTTTGAACCTTATACATGTCTTTAGCTTCACCTTGTATCATTGAATTTGGGATTTTCAATTCGGGATTTGGAGATGTTTTAGGGATATCAATGAATTGATGGGTTGATATGGTTTGGGTAGATTTAGGAATAGGGGTTGTGGGAAACTTCTCATTTGACCTTAACATTGGGATGTGTGATATTGGGAATTTTGTGAGGTATTGATTTGGGAGAATAGTAGTTAGGATGTGGATACGTCATTTCCTTTGTATGCTTGGATCTTTTATTACTCCAGGGCGAGTAAGGTTTAAGTGTGGGGAGGTTTGATATGTCCATTTTATATGCATAATTTAATACTGCTTTGGGTCGCTTTTGTGCTCTTTTATTATCAAGAGCTTGTGTTTTACTTTGAAAATATCTTAGGAGGGGTAAGAGCAACTTTACGCTCTTTTACCTCTTCTAAGTGAATTTTGCGTAACAAGGGAAGAACACGGAGGCATGAAGACCGGTGGCCCTTAAAGATCACATTTTTGAAGACTTGCTTCGAAGACATGAAGACCGGAGGCCATTGAAGACCACTTTTGGAGACATAGAAGACTTGAAAAATAAGAGGAATTGCTATAAAGATGAATGTGTACCACTAGAAGAAGAAAAGGAAATAGGACAAAATTCAGCGAGTCGTGGTGGCACCCACGGCGAGTCGCGGTGGCACCCACGGCGAGTCACGGTGGCACCCACGGCGAGTCGCGGTGGCACCCACGGCGAGTCGCGGTGGCACCCACAGCGAGCCTCGTCGTGACCAACGGGTGGCAGAATTTCACCTTATCCTTTTTATACTATAAATAGCACTCTCTTTCCTCTCATTCATATCTTCTTCATCTGCATTTTTGGTACTATTTAGAACCCTATTTTCTTCCATTTTCATCTTTGAATTCTGTTTAGTTTTTTAGAATTAATTAGTATGAACTCTTGTAGCTAAATCTAGTTCTTGAGAGTAATTGATTAAAGCTTCCAAGCTTATGTAGTAAGATTCTATGTTTGCTCATTTATAAACCTTTATAGGTGACCATTTATTATGTCATTAATGTTGCGTTTTACCTCATTTATACCAGGGTTGTTTGAGTATATGAAATGTTTGTACGATTGAAATGTTAGGGTGTTAGGAAAGTTGCAAATTTCTTAACTCATTTGATATAGAAATCCAAAAGCATGGATTTAGAACTTCTTTTGTATAAGTGTGGTAATTCTTGCTATATGAGTATGTTAATGTGGTTTGTTCTCATATTTGTCATATAGATGCAAAGAAAGGTTGAACCTTGAATGTTGTTTGTTCTAATTTTAATCTGATGAATGCTTTGTTTGGTTAAATGACTATGTGTTTGGTAAAAGGCTTGTTATTATCAAACCTATGGGCCTTTGGGTGAAATGCCATTGATGAAACACCCCTATGGTGCTGTTTGTGTAGTGTGATCATCGATGAGGTTTGTAAATGGTCGTTGTTTGTCTTTGCAAACTACTCTTAAGGAGGAATGAATGTTGATCTTTGAATAAGAATTGATAACATTACCCATAGACAATAAATGTAATTGAATGAGTGAATGAATCAATAAGTTATATGAAGTTTGGAAGTGGAAATTGATTGCCCCCAAGGCTCCGTTAATTATCATTTACATCGTATCTTTAGTTGTATTGCATGATTAGCATAGTTCTCTTGCTTTGCTAGTTGTTGTATTTCAATTTGACAACTTAGGATCAAACCAACCAAAACCCCCCTTGTTTACTTTTTTTTTTTAATTTTAAAGCCATCCTGGGATGGGGGGAATATATTGGCTCCCCAAACCTTTCAAATGAGCCAAAATAGGCGCTAACTGTCGTAGTACAACACAATTACTAAAGAAAAATCATCCTGTAGTTGTTCCCAGAGCTAAGTGAAACTCATGATGCAAAACAGATCCTAAACTCTTCCAAAAATAAAAGAACCTAGGTGATAATGAACCATCTAGCTAGAGCATCGCGAACAGGTCGAAGAAGCGAATAAACGAGACTCCTATTTGTCAACGATGTGCCAGCCAAGATGATAGATTACTGAGTGGGGATCAATTCCGGAGTGGCCGTTTCAAAAGTCAGATGATGTACGATTGCTCAATCTCTGACCAATCCTTATGCTTAGTCTCTATGTAGCCTTTGCATTCCTGTGTTCAGTCCTGAAGTGTAAGTTCAGTTCAGTCCTTTGCTTCAAGTGGTCCTTCTTCCACTACCTTTGCAGTCCCTATTCCAGTTACTTCCACTGATCGGTTTCTCGTTCTAAAGATGCTATCCTTAGCTGAGTATCCACATGTCCACCTCATCTGCAAGAAAACAAATGGAAAAAGAGCAGTATCCCATTTCTTCAAGTGATCCTTCTTCCACTACCTTTGCAGTCCCTATTCCAGTTACTTCCACTGATCGGTTTCTCGTTCTAAAGATGCTATCCTTAGCTGAGTATCCACATGTCCACCTCATCTGCAAGAAAACAAATGGAAAGAGAGCAGTATCCCATTGAAAGAGAAGTAAACACAGTTGCTATTCTCTATTAGGTTCCTATTCTGATACCATATATCCCAGATTTATCCAACAATAGCAAGCCTCTAAGAAAAGGAGGTAAAGTTCTCAGTTCTAGATCTCCAGAAAGTTTATTTTCCTTAGCATGTTTAGCCATAAAATCTGCTGCTGAGTTAGCCTCCCTAGGGATATAATTAATCATTGCTCCCTTCTTCCATTCATTCAGAGTGCTACAGATTGAAAAGACTCTCCATGGGCTTCCTTTTGGGTTCTGAATTCCTTTAACAGCTGTTAGGCAATCAGTCTCAATTGTGAATGGATTCAGATTAAGTTCTAAGCCTAATTGATAAGCAAGGTAGATACCAGTGAGTTCAGCATATAAAGGTGATTCAGCCTGAAAATGATTCACTCTTAACTTAATCACATCTCCCCTCCAATCCCTAATTATAACCGCACATGTTGATTCACAGTTAGGATTCCATGTTGCATCTGTATTAAGTTTAAAACCAACAGTAGGTTTTACCCATCTAACTACTGAGATCAATTTCTTATTTTTCTGATGAGGTTGGGGAATGATTCCATTTTGGATTAAGTATCTATGTTTATCAAGTTTACCTTTTTGTGGATAGGCTTGAAAGATTTGGTAAACCTGATCTTTAATATTCAGAAAACATGAGTCCACAGAAAGAGATAAATTTTCAAAAAGTTTCTTGTTCCTAGATGTCCAAATTGACCAGGATGTGACCATTATATAAGCAATTATCAAGTTGGACCAGATCAAAGATTCAGCTCTTATGGACAAATAGAAGTCAATTCTATTCTTAAAACTCCCAAAAGTTGGTTGATTAATATGCAGCAGAGAATTCACCTTATTCCAGATTGCAATAGCAAAAGGACATGAGTTAAAACAATGGTTAATAGAATCAGAATGGTTCCTACACATAGGGCAAATTGAAGCCAGTGAAAAGCCTAGCTTACAAATGATACTATCAAAAGGTAGAATTCCATTTAATGCTCTCCAGACTACAACAGACATTTTTGCAGGAATAAAGTGTGACCATACCTTATGTAATTGTCTTACAGTTACAGCTTTCTGTCTGCAAATCTTGTAAGCAGAAGCAGTTGTGAATTCTCCATCAGTTGATGCTGTCCAAATCAGTCTGTCCTCATGTAAATGAGTGATTTTTGCTTCCTGCAAGATCAAGATTGTACTGGTAGCCAAATATGGCTCCAAAATATTCATGTAAGAGTTTTTATTCAATATAAAACAATTGAGAGATATATCAGGAAAAGGAACTTCATCTTCTATAGGCCATTCATAAATCAGTGCACCCTTTCCTGACCAGTTTGCATTCCAAAATGAACACTCTCCTTTTCCATAGATAACCTTTGAGAATCCATTAGCTAGTTCAGTTATTTTACAGATTCTATTCCATACATTAGAATTCTTATAGGAATCTGGCAGTGTCCATAGATGGTGTGCCCAAAGGGTGTTATTAACTTGCAGCTTCCACCACAATTTACAAGAGAATGCATTAACTATGGCCTGTAGATCTCTGAAACCAGTACCATTCTCTTGAATTGGGTAGCTCATTCTATGCCATGACCTCCATCTTTTCCTGTTTTCAGTATTGTCACTACCACCCCAGAAAAAACCAGAGGCCAAAGTCTCCATTTTCCTTAAGATTGCCTTAGGTGGATTCAAAACTGAAAACATATAAGTAGGGATTGAAAGAAAACAGTGGTTAATAAGAATGATTTTTCCTGAAGTGTTTAACCACCTATTCTTCCAGTTACAGATTGCTTTTTCCATTCTTTCTAAGATAGGATAATAATAGATCTGTTTGTTCCTACCTGGAAAAATGGGAATTCCTAAATAAGTGAAAGGAAAACTACCCCTGGTCATACTTAAATTCCTGGTCAGAGCATGTATTCTATCCAAAGATGTATTGGGAGCCACAAAAAAATTTGATTTTGCAAAGTTTACTTTTTGTCCCGTTGTTTGTTCGTATGCTGTTAGAAACCTCTTAAACCTATCCAAGTTTTTTTTATGTCCATTAAGAAAAACAGCCGTATCATCCGCATACATTAGATGAGTAATCTGGGGGCAGTTATTAGGCAAGCTAAAATATTTTAGATAGCCTAAACTAAAAAGCTTCTTTAAACCTCGGGAGAAGGCCTCAGAAAGTATGTTGTACAAAAAAGGAGATAAAGGATCTCCCTGTTTGATACCTCTATTAGAGGCAAAAAATCCTGAAACTGATCCATTGATTAACACTGAAAAATGTGCTGAAGATATATTCTGCATAATTCTGTGAACAAAGGTGCCATGAAAACCAAATTTCAGAAGAATTGAGTTAAGAAAAGACCATGAGACCCTATCAAAAGCCTTCTGCATATCTAATTTAACAATAATATTTGAGGCTTTAGATTTTCTAGTTAACATTCTGGTCATTTCCTGCATCATTATGGTATTATCAGAAATATCTCTCCCTTGCATGAATGCACTCTGTTCCAGGGATATTATTTGTGCCATCAGTGGTTTAATTCTGTCCATTAGCATCTTTGAAAAAACCTTATTCACAAAATTTGAGAGACTGATTGGCCTGAAGTCAGAAAAATCTACTGGAACTAATTTTTTGGGTATTAAACATAGCCAAGTACTGGAAATAGCTTTGGGGATATTTCCATTACTTAAAAAGTCATTAGATGCATCCAGGAGATCATTTTTAATCGTATCCCAAAAAGTAGTGTAAAAAGAACTAGGAAATCCATCTGGACCTGGGGAACTATTTCTGTTTAGTTCAAAAACTGAACTTTGAAGTTCCTGAATTGTGAATGGAGACAACAAAGATAAATTTTCCTGCTCAGTTATCACCTTTGGAATCTCATTAAGGAAGTGTTTAAAATAAGTTCCTTGTTTTTGGGACACATCCTCATTCAAAAGTTCTGAATAATATCTCACTGCCTCTTCTTTAATCAAGGAAGGCTCAGTGATCCAGTTTCCATGATTATCCCTGATTTTGCAAATTCTGGCCTTGGCTCTCTTCTCCTTAATAGCATGATGAAAGAATTTAGTGTTAGCATCACCATATTTTAACCAATTTAACCTAGCTTTTTGCCTTAGAAATATATTTTTCTCTTTCTGAGCCATCATCAGCTTTTGTTTAGATCTATTAAGTTCTGCTAGGGTAGATTGATCATGGTTTTGCTGAAAAGCAATTTCCAATTCATTGACACTGCGTTCCTGTTGTGCCAAATTTTGGTCCACATTACCAAACTGTAATTTATTCCAGTTTTTGATATCCAGCTTAAGCCTCTTTAATTTAGCAACTAACCTACACATACCAGTAAAAGGGATATCTAAAGTCCAGTTAGAGACTACTAATTCCTGAAATTCCTTTCTATTTGACCACATTTCCTGATACCTAAAAGGCCTAGGAGCTTGTTCCTCAGAAGTTTGAACTGATAAGATAAGAGGAGCATGGTCTGAGGACATCCTATTTAAAACTTGAATAGAGCTGTTAGGAAACTGGTCTATCCAATCTAGAGTTACTACCCCCCTATCAAGCCTTTGAAACATTAGATCCTTACATCTATCTTTAAATCTGTTGTTACTCCAAGTGAAAGAGTTACCTACAGTTTGGATTTCATGCAAGTCCATATAGCAAATAAAATCATTAAACTGCTTCATGCTTTTTTTAGGAGTAGACTTTCTTCCTTTATATTCATTTACAGATGTTACAGTGTTAAAGTCCCCTACATATAATGAAAGACTATCTTGTTTTGCTTTTAAATCCCTCCATAAAAGCTCCCTAAGTTGCCTGTGAACACTAGCATAAATGAAGTAACAGTTCCAGGTGCAAGAAGAAACGGAATCAAAGATTTTAACATTTACAAATTGATCTGTTTCACCTAAAATTGTGATGTTAAATGCCTGATTCCATAATATCCATATTTTAGCATGCTGAGCTGGATATGCATTACTGTAACCGAGAGTATGTTTAAATTCAGATATTTTGAGTTTATCCTGCCAAGGCTCTATTAAACACATAATATCTAATTTATGTTTGTTTTTTAGGATCTTAAGCCTATCCACTGATGTACCTATTCCCCTAACATTCCAAACAAGTATGTTTCCTATTATTGTGTGTTTAATCATTTAAAAATTTTGGGAGTGGCTTTTTGTGTGGATCTAAGGTTCCTGCCAGTCCTTACAGCATTTTTATCTTTGTTCCCTGATTTACTAGAACTTTTTCCATTCTTCCCACTTACAGGGCTTAGATCCAAATCCTTGTACTTATTTCTTAAATTATCCTCTTCCAAAGTGGTATGATCAGGATCAACAAACCTCTGACTCAGATCTCGTACCATTTCTATGTCCTGATCATTTTCTACTATCTCAACATTTGACCCTGAGACTGTATTAATGTTAGTCTGCTCATCAGTATTTATAATTACTGAGGTATCATGAGTTTCCAAAGTGATCTGTTCAGAAATAACATAACTCTTACTCAGATCTCGTACAATTCCAGTGACTATATCCTGATCATTTCTTATTATGTCTTTCTCAGCTTTTGACCCTGAAGCTGTATTAATGTGTGTCTGTTCATCAGCGTTTATAATTACAGGATTATCATGAGTTTCCAAAGTTTCATGAAAAATCTCTAAAATCTCCCCTTCCTGCTCCTCAATGAGGTTTTCTAATGAAGTGAAAGCATTGGATATTGACACCGTGTTGTTTTTAACAGTTTGTTCCTGAATTGGGACTATATCAGAATGTGTCTTTTTTTTTCTCCAAAAGGTATTGGTTATTGGCTTAGAGATGTCATCAAGAGAGTAAAAAGAGGAACCTTTTTTCTTAGTATTCACTGTAGCAAAATCAGTGTTCAAGTCATTATTTCCCTCTGAGTTAACTTTCTGTTTCTGAACATCCTTTTCTTTTTGTGATACAGTTAAGGCAGAAGATCCTTCTAGGTTAAATAAGTCATTCTGAGTAACAGCTTCTAGACCTTTAGCCACCTTATGTTCTTTATCATCAGTCTTTTTCTCCATCTTTTTTCTTAGTTCAGGATGCAGGAAATTGCACCTATTGTTGCTATGGCCAATTATCTTACAATGTGAACAATATGTAGGCAGATCTTCGTATTCAATTGGATACTCAGCTACCTTGTTTCCGATTCCAACAACTATTGTACTAGGATGCGATGCCAACAGGTCAATTTCTAAACATACTTTAATAGCCGATGGCCTAGTTAAAGCAATTGTTGCTGCATCCATCTTAAGAAAACGACCTATCTGACTGCTAATTCCCATAATTGCTGAGTTATTATAAAACATAATAGGAAGTTTATGGAAAGTTACCCAAACCGGAGCTATTGATGATTCCACTGATGGTGAAAAGTCTTGAGTCCATTTTTGAACCTTCATGGTGAATCCGTTAATCATCCATTGCCCTTTGATCCAGCAACGTTGATAATCTTCTTGTTCCTGAAAACGAATGAGCACATGTCGGTAATCGATGGAACCTAATTGAAATTTCGACTTAAAACCAATTGACTTAAAAGCTTTATGGAGAGCCTCCATGTTTGGCTTCCCGCGAAGAAATTTCCCAACAAGAGCATTCTGGTAATGCATTGCTAAAAGCTCTCCCTCTTCCTGGGGAAGAATATACGCCACTTTCCCTTTGAATTCCGTAACTGGGTGAAGATTGGGGGTATCGGGAAGTGTCGACAGAAGGGGCGATGGTTTGGAATTTAGAGCCTGAGCAAAGCTTTTTGGATTTTGGGGGTTAGATTGAAGATTAAGCTTTTTGGATTTTTAAACCCCCCTTGTTTACATGCTTATATATATCTATATATGTATATGCCTAGTATGTCTTCTCCTATGTATGTTTAAACACTTGAAAAGATCTCTGTCCTCGTGGGCAACCCCTACTATTTAGATAGGAAGCATTAGGGCTTAAAATTATTAACTTTGAGAGGTACAGCGATGACTTCCCAACAACCGCGTAATTGCCCAACTGCATCGCACTCAGCTTGGTTTCTTGCAGCACACCAAGACTTTAGAGGGACTGGTCGAGTATGCAGTAGAAATACACACACGAGTTTAGAATAGGAGTTTGGCTTCACACACATGAGCCAAAGATGTAATACAATGCCCAACACTGGGGAGAAAATGCTCGTATTCAATATATTACAAAATGGTAACAGGGTGTGGGTAGCTCAGTACTCCACATATATGTTGTGCAAACATTATCATGAGTGCCAGGTACATAGATAAAATAAGGTCAAAGGCTACAATGGCACGTAGGCCTTGACCTTGATAAAGAAACTAAGCTACACTACTAGCTAAGCTATTTACAAGCAAAAGATAAAACTTCTGGGACAAGGAGCTTGGGACATGTTTTCTCGAGCAATGACTCAACCCTAAGGGTGCTGGCCTGGCGGGTGACCGGGCGCTGCACACACGTGCATTGGGCACCGACAGCTCGGGCGTTATGCACAATGCATCGCGAGCTCATAGAGGGACATCATGGGATGTGAGCGGTTAGGCGGTCGGCAATGGATGATCCATAGGCGTGTGAGGTGGGCTGAGGAAGACCAGTTTGCAGGCACGCGTCGAGCGGCATAGAACTGCAACACCATTTTGGCGTGCATGCAACCATGGGTTTGTGTTAAGGTTAGGTGATAAGCCTTATCCTGTAACACCATGCTAGATGAAGAGGAACGGTCCACCCCAGATCTTGCGGCTGCACCAGCAAGGACGCCCGTACGTGGCAAGTTCCGCATCATCCGCAATGGCCCGCACTGGGAGGCGGCTGAACTAGGGTTTACCCAATTTTGCCTATTTTGTTCCTATTTTTAGGCCCAATCCCCTACTACTATAAATACAACCTTAATTTACTAAGTTAAAGAGGTTGGATTATATATTTGTAATTAGAAAAGCAACCCCGGAGATAGAAACACTCTCTCATTTTCCTTTCTTTCCTTTTATTTTTGTTTTGATCCTAGGATGTGGAATTCAAATTAATATTTTAATTCCATATCTATGGAGTATTTCTATAGCTTGGGGATGATTGTGAGATTCCTTAGATTCATCCTAATATTTGTGGTCATGATATTATTGTGATTGTTCTTGAATATTTGAATTTCTTGAATAGTACACTCCATTAAGCACACACACTAGTCTATATTCACGTTGATGGAAATATTGATTCCCCCTTGGGAAGAGAAACCTGGATGTTTGAATGGTTAAGGGAGTACGTTGCGTCTACGTGAGTGTGTGCACGGGAGACTCGGTCATTGCTCTGAATTATTTGCTATCACACTAATCTCAGTTGATTACATAGAATAGTTTGAAAGGTTACGGGTAGAGATAGTGAAAAATACCAAGCTAGGGTTGTATGAAACCTAGTATTGTAGATAATGTATCAATGACCTTTTGGACTAATTGATAGGACCATTGGGAAGTAGGGAATTTGTGGTGGAAGCCTGGGATGTAATCACACGGGGGAGAAATAGACCTATAACAATGGTTGGACCTAGTTGTACTTCCTTAATTATGATGGCGGTATCGATGGATGGTGGCGAGGGCACCCGCTGTGACTGAGATGGGGATATGTATGCCATCGGCCACACCACGTGTTGTGAACACTCTATTAGGTTTGTCTAAATCCTATATGTGAATGAACTGAGGATCAAAACATTAAATTAACCATGTTGCTCAATGACTCCCCAAGTACTTAGTTAAATAGCTTACTTTTCTTTTTTTACTTTCTTGCTTAGTATTTGTTAATCGAAAAACCAAAAACCCCCATTTTATGTTTGCTTTGCTAGCTATTTATATCACTCATATAGATTGACCACCTGTACGAGGTCGTGTTTTCATTGGTACTTAGACCCTAGCATCTCTGTTGACAAACCCAATGCTTACCACTAACTACCCTATCGGTAGCATAGAAGTGAGAATAGGTGTAGAATTATAAATTTTATCTTTGACCTCTCAAGGCCTCAACTTGAGTTAATTAGCTATAGTTAATGACCATGGGTGGAGTTGGGTCAGAATTCAAGTATTTCATTGAATTCCATATCTTTGGGAAAAAGAAAAATAAAAAGGAAAAGAGAAAGAACCTAGAGAGAAGAGAGAGTGTTTCTCTCTCTAAGTTGCTCTACAAATATACAAATGAACTAAGAAAAATGATCCAAAACTTTGAACCCTAGTAGACTAAGGCTATATTTATAATAGTAGTGAATTTAGCCCAAAAATAGGCCAAAACCCTAATCAGCCAAAGCTCACACGGACCAGCGTGGATGGCACTGCTCGTGTCACTGACGTGCCCTTGTGTAGGAGTGGTCCGCGAGATCTAGACCGGGTTGCATGCTTCGTGTTGGCGTGGGTCACGGGATCTAGCACGGCCTTGCTGGGTGAGGTGTGTGTCATCTGGTGCGGTGTGTTAGCTGGAGTTTTGTTTTTGCACCTCTGATCCGCACCCCGTGTTATTTTGCACGAGCCGTTAACTAATTCTTTATTTTGATCAGTTTCTTAGCATGGACCGAATTATTCTTCCCACCACGTTGGCTGTTCTAGACATTTTGGACTTGGAACGGTATGTGCTGTGTGAAATGGAATAGTCTGCATTCATACTTAGCCATTTTTGGAGTGAAAAGGCAACTTGAGCATATGGTCTGCCAAGGTTGGCACGAATCGTGCTGGTTTTTGGCATGACTTGTGCTGGGTTTTGGCACGGCTCGTGCTGCTTGCACGACTTGTGCCAAAGAACCCTGGCATGGGTCGTATGGTATGACACAGGCCATGTGTGCTTAGTCTCGTGCCGTCCATGAGCAGTCTGTGCCACCCTTTGCTACTTTGTTCCACTGACTTCTTTAGTCCGCTAAGGATGAACCGTTGGTCTTATTTGTGAGTTCTTATAGTTGATTTCATAGCGCTCAAGAAGACAAATCCAATGGAACCAACAACAAGGGCTATTGCTTTGTGGATCTCTCTTAGAACTTTGTGCAACTCCTGGACAACAATCCTCCATTTCTTCCTTGGCCGTTTTGAACTTCAATGGTGTTTATCTTTAGCTCAATCCTTCTACTACTATAATGTAGTGTGTGTGGCCTTCATCTACTACCATTCTAATGTAAATTACCTTCACTATCTTCTACTGTCCTTGCAAATGGCCTTCAATAAAAAATGTGACAAAAAGTACCCACGAGAGACCTAATAATGATGATCATAAGGAATGATCATGCCCGTGGATACGAGGTTTCCATTAGTACCAATTAAGTCTATAAAACACAGGGTTTGGATAAGAAAACCAAACATGGTTGTCTAAAACCCTTGTTAAGTAAACTTAACTAATACTAGCAATATAACATGAAAAAAAGCCAATTGTTACGCTGAATGTATCGGTTAACATGCTCATAATAATGCACATCAGTATTCCTAGTAGAGAGTGTGATAATTTGGTATGAAAGCCTACCCAAATGAAGCATTTGAATTTGGGCCCAACTTGCAGATCAATTCATGGCTAGATTCTACAAGAAACATAAGTTTACTAAGACATTTGTGGACCTGATAAATATTGCATCACGAAGTGGTGAAAGCATCACGAAATATCATGATCACTTCGTCTTGGAAAGCTTAGATATCAAAGATCTCACATACAAAATCTTGCTGGGGGTATTTATGAATATAATGAGATCAGGAGAATTCTATAAGAAGCTCACAATGGACATGTTGGACACTCCGAGGTATTTCTAGAAAATAGTGGAAAAGTTCATTCACGTGGAAGGGGAAAACTACAAGAAACTAGAAAATGAGCGAGGTGAGAAAAGGTTTGGAGAAAGCGCTAAAGGAATGGAAACTATCAAGAACTGAAAAATAACCACACTCTTAAGGGGAAGATAACTGATGATTAGTAGCTCTCCATTCCCAAAAACACCCCTAAATAAGTCAAGAAGGGAGATATGATAGGATCATAAGGAGTTGTTTATAGAACCAACACTAATCAGAGCTCCAACGGACAAGAGATCTAAGAAGTATTACCATGATGACCATGGCCATAATACAAAGATTTTCAATAACCTCCAGAGGAAAACGAAAGATTTTCTCTATCAAGGAAGACTTACCCAATGTGAAAAGGAAGAATGATCGCCGATAGAATTAGGAAATTACAGCACAAAAAATAATTTGAGTGCATCTTGGACTCAAGCGAAGCCTTAACAGAAGATGGAAGTAGCAATTGAACAAGGAGAGAACATGGAGGACATCATTCTATAGTGATATTTTCAATCCACTGGTGCACTGAGCTCATGATAGTTTCATTTTATACAGTATTATTAGTATACTTTTAACTCATGTTGATGCATCTTTATGCTTTAGATCATTGATATTGCCTTAAAATTATCTTAGGAAAGTTAGGAGTGATTTTATGCTCTAATAACTTTTCCATGGATTTTTCCTCACCAAGGAAAAGGATTGAAGATTTAAGCATCAAAGTGGATAGATGAATACTTAGGAATAAAACAAACAAAGAAACAAGGTGAGGAATAAGAAAAAAAAAAGATGTTGCAAATGGCATGTGATGTGCACTGTATATCATACGTTAACCAATGCATTTGACACACTAATTATCATGTTTTACTTGTCGGATTGATAGTTTCAGTTAGGATTACATGACAAAGGGTTTAGATGACCATTGTTAGTCTTCTTATCTAAATCCCGAGTTTTTAGTCTTAATTGAAATTTGGACACGTTGTATTCACGAGAACCTAGGTCTTCATTTATGATCTCATTAGTAGGTTGCTCGTGAATATTCCATCATCATTGTACAGAAGGCCATTTTCAAGAATGGAAGAAGATATTTGAAGGCCATTCGCAAGAATGGAAGTACATATGAAGGCCGCAGACTTAATGTGTAGTAGTAGTTGGAATTGAGCCAAGAAAAGCATATTTGAAGTTTAAAAGGTAAAAAATGATGGAAGACATCAACCAGCCAAACCAGTCGGCCGACCGACCGATCAACACGAGACTAGATGCGTTGACACGTGGTCCACCGCGCCAGCATGGATCAATGCCATCATGGCATGTGACAGGGGTGCATAGCAAAGACTGTACCACAACCCCCAGCATGGATCATGCCCTTTCAAACAGCTCGAGTCCCTTTTTGCACTGTTTCACTCCATATTGGCTAATTATGGGAATGAACCGTGCTATTCACACGGTCCATGCCATTTCAAGTCCAATATGTGAATACCAGCCCACAAGGTGTGATGGATGACACAACCTATGTCATTTTACTTATTAAAATGAGGCTGTAATTGACGACCCGCATCAATGACATGCGACGTGCAATCAGAAGCATCAAAATGGAGGTTTAGCTAGCTGCTCATGCCAAACACGGTGGGTTGCACCAGCACGAGGGGCATGGCCCGTGCCAGACCGAGCAGTCCCCGTTAGCATAAAAGTCCCTTAACCGGAACGGATCGTGCCGGTTTCCACTGGCTGTGTCTGTTGCAGCTGCTAGGGTTTTTAAGCCTATTTTGGGCCTATTTGAAGGCCCAATTTGCTACTACTATACATATGGACCTATGTCTACTAGGGTTTAAGTTTATGCTTATTTTAGACTTCAACAGTAGGGTAGAGAGAGAAATGAGCTCTTCCTTCTCCCTACAACCCTTTCTTTTCATCTCTGCATTTTTCCTTTTCCCAAAGGCATTGAATCTAATGAAATACTTGGGTTCAATGCTTAGGGATTAGTTAATTAAGCTTTAGGTAGTATTTGTATTCATGAATTCATTTTGGATTCTTTAGATTTATAGATTATCCTATCTTTCTGTCCAATGAATATTTGTGCTTGAACTTATACTTTCCACGATGCAAGTCTAAAATTTTAATTGTTAACTTGCATAGCAAGTTAGTTGAGTAGTTAGTGTTGTTTTTATTTTGTTTTGTTGGTTGTTGCTGTTAAGCCTTTATTATAGTGATATTTGTACTTCTAATCTTTTTTTCTAATGTTTCTTCCAGCTGTGTATTTTTTGGCTCCTAGTTTATGGTACACACATGTACCATAAACTTAGCGACTTTACACTATCTAACGGAGTACGTAAGTAGTCAGAGAAGAAGGATGAGGAGAAATAGAGTGGAGTTTCCATAAGAGTCGGCCTTAGTGGTAGAAAAACCAATTGAGATGGCGGAGGACAACCGTACCTTGAGGGAGTTGATGGATAAAAACTTGGAGAATCAACCCCTCTGCATCATATTTCCCCCACTGCCACCCAATGTCCATTGCAAGCTGAAGAGTGGGATAATTCATTGCCTCCCAACTTTCCATGGAATAGATGGGAGAATCTTAACAAACATATTTCAAATTTTTCATCTTGTGTGCATGAATATGAAGCCTCATAGGGTCTCGGAGGAAGATTACAACTTACAGGTGATTTCTTTCTCACTTTAAGACACTGCAAAAGACTGGTTGCTTTTCCTCCTGACTAGATGTATCACCTCCAGATGAACATGAAAAGGTATATCCTCGAGAAGTACTTTCCAGCCTCCTAGTTCACGGGATTAAAGAAGCAGCTGTCCAACATCACTCAGAATGCTAGTGGGTCCTTGTACAAGTATTGGCAGAGATTCAAAGCTATCCTTATAACCCATTCAAGGAAGGGGATTTGGTTTACTATTTCTTTGAGGGGTTGTGTGATGATGACATTAGGATGGTGAATGTTGCGTGCAATGGTTTGGTTCTCAACAAGAGTGCTAAGGATGCTATGACACTTTTTGAAGAGATGGCTAATGGGGTGGGGCAATTTGGTATGAGATCATTGGTGAAGACTTTGGATGAATCATCTCAATCTCCCAAGTTAGAGGAGCAATTCTAAGCTCTTGCTTCGATGATGAAGGAACTTTTGAAAGGGAGAGTTCACCAAGTCAAGGTTAGCGGCTTATGTAATCTCGACCATCACACCAATGCCGATTGAAGCACTTACAAGATGTACTCTAAGCACCAATTTGTTTTCATAATTCACACAAGTTATAAAATAAGCACCTACGACCTACATTTAAAACACTAACAAAAAATGAAAATCGTCTACGTAAGGAAAAAAATACTACAAAAAATCAACCATATCATCAAAAAACTACAAATATCAACTCCTAACAAACAACGATTGAAGCACTTACAAGTAACGATTAAAGCACTTACAAGTTATACTCCAAGCATCAATTTGTTTTCATAACACACACAAGTTATAAAAAAAGTACCCACAACCTATATTTTAAGTACTAACAAAAAATATAAAAAACCATCAACATAAGGAAAAACACCACAAAAAATCAACCATATCATCAAAAAAGCTACAAACACCAACCCCTGTCACCTAAAACTCATCTAGAAAATGAAAAACATCAACATGAGAGAAGAAAAACAAAAAACATCAATAAAAAAGCTACAGGACCTCAAGAGTATAAATTATCACTCTGAAAATCATAAAACACCAACGATTTTTTTTATAAAAAAAATAAAAACATCAACTCCTAACACCTGAACCTCATTCGGAAAATGAAAAGCAACATAAGAAAAAAGACACTACAAACATCAACTCCTATTACCAAATCTCAACTAGAAATGAAAAACATCAACATGAGAAAATTATAAAAACTACAAATATCAATCCATATTACCCAAAAAAAACTACATAACCTCAACTCTTATCAAATAAATATTACCCAAATGAAAAATAGCAACATAAGATAAAAAAAACTAACAACATCGACAAAAAGCTACAGCATCTCAAGAATAAAAATTCTTTAAAAAAAAAGGAACCTCGTGGGATTTAAACCTAGGCCTATAACCTCAAAGCCTAATACAATAACCACTACACCAAAGACTATTATTGAGCATGTACTCAATCAAATAATAGTAAACTTCAACATGTACATCAAGAACATAAATTCTTCAAAATAAAGGTCACAGTAGGACTTGAACCTCTGACCTTCAGCTTAAAAATAGGAGTACTAACCACTAGACCAGGCAATCATTAATGAAATAAGCTCAGTTAACAACATATTAAACCTCAGCAAGTATTTTTAAAATGTAAAACACAACATTAAACCTCACCTCTTAGACACTGAAGCTCAGCCTTCAACCGTCGTCGCACCATCATCGTTCGACATCACTGTCGCTACCGTATGTTGTCTGTCGTCTATGCATGTTAACACGTACAATATTCTTCCTCACAGGGAGCGTGGATCTCACGAACATGAAAGAAGACCGCAGCGTTTATCGCTTCGCCATCTCGGTTCGTCATCTCGCCTTACATCGCCGTAAATCGCCTCTGATTGCAGCTCCATCATCACCTCTGTTCATTATCATGGTTGTTCGTTTTTGATGGATCTTTGATGCTTGTCCCCAGTGGATCTCTGCTGCTCGTCGTTCGTGAAATTTGCCTCAGCTCGTGCTGACGGAAGACGCCTCCGATTCAAAGTGAATCTCGCCTTCAACAGAGGCTTCGTCTACAACTGAGGAAAATTGGAGAAGCTTTGTCTTCAACAATGGTCTACCGCACCATGAATCACTTCGTCGCACCATCGTATTCTGCAAGTAACCGCCGCCATGAATAAGAAGAAGAAGAAGAAGAAGCAGCGTGGCAGCGGCATTGCCTAGGGTTTTGCAGCATCGAATTGTAGAGGATTCTGGCAGTCAGAGAAGATTGGTGGTGATCAGTGAGTTTCCCGTGAATATCCGGCGTAAAACAGATGGAACCCATCGGTGGTGGCGATTTCCAATTGGCGAGGGAAAATATGAAAATAAAATATCTAAATTTTTTCTGATGTATAGTAATTCGATAATTGCACAGTAGGTCCCTGATTTATCAGCATATCTAAAAAACCCACCCTAAATTTTAGATTATATTAATTGCATAATAGACCCTGCCTAAAGTTTAAGCTGCTTAACACAAAAATTTGTGTTATTTATTTTATTTTATATTAACATTTTCTTTTGGGGCTTGAGTTAAAATTATAGTGGAAAGAAGTCATATAAGTTGAATAAAATTTATGGTTTGGGTTCAAACTTAACTAATACATACATACTGAATACACTAAGGTCGGGGGTTCAAGTGTGCAATGGACTTAAGGTGAGAGAGTGAGTATATTAATTTAAAAATTAAAAATTTTGAGACGATATGAAATATTATGGGATGATGATTGTAAATAGTAAATACTCTAATGCCCCCAAGATTTTTTTTCTCTCTCACCAATGTAAAGGTGCCAAATGGACAGACGGGTCAAATATAGGCTGGGTAAAATGAGTAGTAAAAAAATAAGTATGACCCAATTCAACCCATTTTACGATGGGTAAAAATGAGTTGGGTCAAAATAGGTTGAGTTGAAACCCGCTCAACTCGTAGGTTGAAAATAATTTAAATCACGGGTCGAAAATGGGTAAACCCACGGGTTTCAACCCATATATGAACCCATATGGGTTTTTGTACCAACCCATATGGATAAAACCTGTGGGTTTCAACCCATATATTAAACCATGTGAGTCTATATACCAACCCATATGGGTAAACCTACGGATTTCAACCCATATATTCACCCATATGGGCTTGTATACCAACCCATATGGGTAAACCCACGGATTTCAACCCATATATTGACCCATATGGGTTTATATACCAACCCATATGGGGAAAACCCATAGGTTTAAACCCACAAACCCAACCCGGCCGACCCACATTTTTTATACTACTCATTTGGCTCATTACTCATTTAACATATTACCCATTTCACCCTTACCCACCCAGGTTTAACGATACACAACCCACTTGACCCGTGGGTTACAGGTCTATTTTGCCACCCCTACACCAATCAAATTTTTTTTTTAATTAAAACCACCATTGAAGGGGGAATTGTATTAGCTTCCCAGGCCATGTGAACCTCCAAAATTAGTAACCAAGTTTACAAAAGTTCAAGTATTACTTGAACAGTTCTAGGGGTGGAACTAAGAGTGGCAACCTTATTGCCCATACACAAAATGATTCAAAAAATGTAAACCTGAAAAATAAAGAAGCTGTTGATCTCAGTAGCCGAAATGTGCACGATTCCTATTAGAGATAGACTTCACACCTGTGTTATCTACTCTATAGACCAGGTGCATACACAGACTACTACAGATCAAGAGTCTAATGAGTTAGTTATTGTTGCATTCGAATGCTTGGAAGTGCCAACTTGTCCGCCATGATGTCATTGCTTATAAGTTCTGCTAAAGTGAGTTCGTCTTCCTGGATCTTGGATAGTTCGTGTGCTACTTGATTCCCTTCTTTGTGCGTGTGTTGAATTGTGAGCCTCCATTTGTTCCCATAATTCCCATAGAGATGTATTCAATATCCATGGAAGGTCGACCTTCCTCTGTAAGATTTTGACTGCCTGCAGAGAATCAAGTTCAGCTATAAGTGGTGTGAATTTTTTTTTGAATGCTTACCTTTATAGTTATTATGGCTGTGAGAATTTTAGCTTGAAGTGAATCTTCAGCCTGAATTGTTTAAGTTTGCATCTCCAAACAACCTGTAGTAGAGTTCCTAATGACAAAACCAGCTCTGGAGATATAATTCAGTTTAAATGAAGCATCTGAGTTGGCTTTGAAACCTCGATTAGGGGATCTCCATGATACAACTATTAATCTCCTCTTAGGTAATCTAATTAGTGTAGGTAGCAGACCAACATTAATGAAATCAATACAGTCAACATGATAGTTTAAAAGGTGTAGATTCATTACATGGGAAGAGTGAGTTTATCTGTGTCATAATGAAGTTAAAACTATATGCAGCTCCCTGAAAGACATGATTATTATTTTTTTCAACAATAGCCAACATGCAACGATAGATAAAGTATGAATCACTCTTATTCTATTTGTTGAACCATCTTAACATGATAATATCCAAGACAGTCTATCAAAGATGTGAGAAAACAGTCTATTAGTAAATCTAACTACTCGAAAAACATACTTCCAAACTTGAAGAGAAAATGGGCATTCATTAAAGAAGTGATTTAGTGTGTCAATGTGTTTACGATGTGGACATTTAGAGGCTAAGGAAATCCCCATTTTCTGTAGGATATTATCAAAAGGAAGAATTCCGATTAACCTGGGTTCTAAAAAGCGCGCTTAAAGCGCAAAAAAGCACTGAGCGCTCAAGTGAGCGCTTTGTATTGAAAAGCGCTATCACTGACTAAAAGTGCGCACTTCCGAGCGCTTTTTAGCGCTTTTTTTTTAAGCTCGAAGCGCTCAGAAAAATGCGCTTTTTGTTTTGTGCTGAAATGGGCCTTTTTTTCTTAAATGAAAGGAGATTGGGCTAAATTTTTGGGCTGAAATAAATAGCATTAGGGTTAAATATAAAGTAGGGGATTAAAACAAAAAAAAAGACAAAAATTGGACGGCCGTTTCAGAACAAAAATGCGAACAGAGACTTCATTCCCTCGTCTTCACGTCTGACGGCCAACAGAGGGAGTATTCACTTCTGACGGCACAACAGACCTCCGATTTTCTTCTTTTCGACGGCAACAAAGGTAATTCCCTTCTTCTTCTTCTCTTCTCATTACCTCTGAGTTTTTGACGGCAAATGCAAGTGGCCCTAAACATAGGAACTGTGCGAAGTATGTGGTTTTTGGTTCTGGAAGGATTGATAAATGGACCGCGAGTTCTTCATCTTTTCTGTAAAAAATGGAATGGAATTTGATAGTTTGTTGCATCACATTAGTTGAAAGTCGTAGTATCTTACATGGAGCATGGATGTCTAGGTTGGATGCGCAGGCATGTTTAATGATGAATTATGTGTGAGGATCTTGTGTTTTTGTTATAAACAGAACGTATCTTCATCTTGCTGCATTACCGGAGACTTGCATTTTAGAAGCTTATTTTAAATTATATGTTCCTGCCTGAGTTCTAAGGCTGAGTTCTAAGTAAACCCAGTTGCCGGCGAAAAGTAATTCAATTGGCAAATGCAAGTACACTGAATTCTAAGGCTATTTTTTCAAAAAAAAAAAGAAGGATTCAGACCTATTTTTCATGAGTTTATCTATGGACTATTTTTCTTTTCTTATTTTTGCTTTAGTTGAAGCATGGGCTCTATTTTATTTCTCCAAATATAGTGTTTTTACTTCAATTTTGGCTAGAGGCTGGTTTTGTGATGACGAATTTTTTTTGTTTTTGTGCTTTTTTATGTGGTTGTATATGTCATCATTTGGAGCATCAAATTCGAATACCGAGAGTAGTGACATTGATCCCGGTAGGAAGTATAGTATGGTAGATAATCAAACCAAAAAGCTTACTTACATTTTCTGTGGTACCCAAACTAGTGGAGGTGAGTATAGGGCAAAACAACATTTGGTTGGTGGTTTTACAAGAGCATCGAAGGGTTGTAAAAAATGCCCTGAGCATGTTCGTCAAGAAGTTAAAGCTTTTATGCAAAGCAAATTGGAAACAAAGGAGTCTGCCAACTCATTCGGGTATTTTGAACATCCAAGTCATCATGAAGAAGAAGATGAAGAAGAAGTTGAGTGTACAAATGTTAGTGTTGCTCCAACTTCAGTGAGAAGGGTAAAAGGACCACTTGATTTGGTTTTTAGTCCCAGTTCAAAAAACTTGAAAAGAGCCATGGGAACAAGTGGGAAGCAGCAGACTATTAATGAAGTTTGCACCAAGGAGTTGAGAGACAAAGCATGTGGAGACCTTGCTAGGTGGTTTTACGATGCTGGGCTTCCATTCAATGCTGTAAGCCATGATAGCTTTCATATAGCTATGAATTCATTTGCAAGTTTTGGGTCGGGATTCAAGCCACCTTCAATGCATGAGCTCCGTGTTCCTTTGCTGAAAAAAGAGGTGGAGAGTACGAAAAGGAAAATGCTAGTGCATGAAGAAGAATGGATCAAGAAGGGTTGTTCGATTTTATCCGATGGTTGGAAAGATACCGTGGTGAATAAGGACATCATCAATCTTCTTGTGAATTCTCCAAAAGGTTCAGTATTTGTGAAGTCAATTGATGCTTCCGATGTTAAGAAGGATGCAGATTATGTGTTTAAGCTTCTTGATTCATTGATTGATGAGATTGGAGAGGAAAATGTTGTTCAAGTTGTTTCGGACAATGGTTCTGCATATGTTAAAGCAGGTACTTTTAATTTTATCTTTGATATTATAACTTGAAAGTTCAGATTATGTAATATTTCATTTTTTTACTTTAGTAATTTAATTCATTAGTTTTAGTAACTAACTTTTAGTTTTCTTATTTATAGGAAAAATGTTGGAATTGAAAAGGCAACATTTATACTGGACTCCGTGTGTAGCACATTGTCTTGATTTGATGCTAGAAGATCTTGGAAAAATGCCAAAGATAAAGTCTACCTTAAAGAAGAGCATGAAGGTCCATGCATATTTTGTAACTAGTGTTCCTCGTGTGAATCTAATGAGGAAGTTCACCAATCAACATAACCTGCATCGGCCAGCTGTTACAAGGTTTGCAACTTCATTCATCACACTTTCTAGTCTTTATAAGCAAAAGAACAATTTGAGAAAGTTGGTGACCTCTCAAGAATGGCAAAGCAGTAGGTGGTCAAATGAGGCGGAAGCAAAGCATGTGTCTTCTATTTTACTGCGAGAATCTTATTGGAAGAATGTTTTATTTGCTTTGAAATTAACCGGTCCTTTGGTGAAGGTTTTGAGAATGGTTGATGGAGATAAAAAACCAGCTATGGGATACATTTATGAAGCTATGGATAGGGCTAAAGAGGCAATTTCAAATGCATTTGGGTTTAGGGAACATGAATACACAAGAGCATTTGAAATTATTGATGAAAGGTGGAATGTCCAACTTCATCGACCATTGCATGCAGCTGGTTATTACCTGAATCCCGAGTTATTTTATAAGAACCCAACAAGTGTATCATGTGAAGAAGTTATGAAAGGCTTGTACGAGTGTATCTCAAGGTTGGTGCCTGATACAAATGTTCAAGATAAGATAATGACAGAGTTGAACTGTTATCGGAAGGAGGAAGGAATTTTTGGGCTTGCTCTTGCTATAAGGGCAAGAGACAAAGTCAATCCAGGTATAAATACTACGAATTAAGTTTTATACTTTTATTGTGTATATTTAGAAAATCTTAATTTTTTACTATTTTGTTTGCATTTTGACTAGCTGATTGGTGGGATACCTATGGAAGCTCAACTCCTCATTTGCAAAAGTTTGCAGTTCGTGTTCTTAGCCTTACTTGTAGTGCTACGGGATGTGAGAGGAACTGGAGTGTATTTGAACACGTAAGATTTGTATTTTTTTACTATTAAAATTAAACTATTCTTGGCTTTCTGGTCATGTTTAAGTTAATATTTTTTCCCTCTAAATCTTGCAGCTCCACACCAAAAAAAGAAATAGATTGGCAACATCTCGCTTGCATGATTTGGTTTATGTTAAAGCCAATAGAGCTCTAAGCTCTCGATTCAAGAACAAGGATAATATTGATCCAATTGCTTTAACTGAGATTGATGAAAGTAATGAGTGGTTGGTTGGGATAATGGAGGGTGTCGATGATGATTGTGATGATTTGGTGTTTAGTGATCATGATTTGACTTGGGAGGTTGTTTCTAAAGCCTCGGGGGCATGTGAGCCTAACTACGTTACAAGAGCTAGAACGGTGAGAAAGGATAAAGGGAAGAGTCTTCTTAAGCCCTCTTCTAGTTTAATGCCTTGAAGAATGAACCTTGTTGATGAGGAAGAGGAAGAGATAGAGGGAGACATGGGAAATGATATGGAAGATGACATAGAGTTTAGGGATGGAGACGAGGTCCATAGGGATACTTTTAGTGAAGATGATGACTTTTCCGATGACTAGAGATTAGAGTCAATGACTTCATAATGATCTTAGTCGTTTAGTTCTTCTTACCACCCTCAAAAATTTTAATTTGGTATTGTGTTGAATGTTTTATTTATCTTTTATGATATTGTGTTATTATTCTAAGTTCTTGTTGTGTCTTTATTGAAATAATCCTAGTATATGATTTGCGAGCGCTTTTTCCGAAAAGCGAGCGCTTGCGCTCAGCGCTTCGTGCTTCGGTAAATTTTACCGTTAGCGCTTCGCTGCACTTTGCGCTTTTTAAAACCCAGCATTTAACAATTTCCATATGAAGATTGAAAACTTTGGGAGATATACTTACTCTAGACCTATTTGAGAGCTTGTACGTGGTTTCTTCTTTGTCTCAGTTTCTGAGAGGCTGAAGAAACTGAGAATTTACCTGACTGTGATGGCTTCCAAATAATCTCATCTGGGTTTTGAGTGAGTATGATACCTTTGTTGAGCTTTTGAAGAATCTGGTCTGGTATTTGTCCTTGCAAAAGCGGTCTATCACCAAACCAATTGGCAAGCTAGAAGTTACAGTTGCCATTTCTAATCAGAATTAGAGAGTTTATTTCTGCAAACTCTGATATGGCTATAAATATTCTCCAGGCTTTTGAAGTTATGTTGGTTTGTGCCACAGACCAAATGTATTTGGCCCATAAGGTATCCCCTTTTTGGGACTTCCACCATAATTTAACTAAAAAGTTGTCTATAATGCACCTGAAGTCTCTAAGATCAAGTCCATTTTTAATCTTTGGGAAGCACATATTCTGCCATGATTTCCAATGTTTACTAAACCCTATTTCAGTTTTGCCCCAGAAAAAGTTGGAACATGAAGATCTTATTAGATCAAGAGTGTGCTCAGTGGGTGCATAATGCACCATGTGTGCTGTGGAATACTTAGGAGAACATGTTTGATCAAAATTAGTCTCCCTGCTTGGTTAAGCCATTTATTATTCCATTTACCTATTTTAGAGTTAATCTTCTCTATTAGAAACTGAAAGTAACAATTTTTCTTTCTTCCTTTAAAGATGTTAACTCCAAGGTAAATAAATGGTAAATGGACTTGTGACATTTCAGTTTTAGCCTTGATTAAATTAGTTCTAACTTAGATTGTTTTCTTCCCTGTGATGAAAGAACTTTTCTGGTAATTAACCTTTTTTCCATGTGGCCGATTCATACGAATTGAGAAATATTACCATGTTTTGTAAAGATTTATTGGTGGCTTTCAGAATAAATGGTCGTGTCATCCGCATAAAACGAATGTGTGAGGATTTCAGCACCTTTTGGCAGTATAAATCTGCCTATAATCTATTGTGGAACATAAATTTTAGTCCCCTATTAAGAAATTCAGTTATGAAGTTAAAAAGAGTGGGAGACAGGGGATCCCCTTGTTTTAAGCCTCTTGTAGGCTTGAAAAAACCATAAAGGGATCCATTAATCAGGACTGAGAACCAAAAACTAATGATGTTTCCAAGAATTAGTGCAGCAATGTGTCCATGGAAACAAAATTTGAGCAGGAGGGAGTTTAGCATAGGCCATGAGACTCTATCAAAGGCTTTGACATATCTACCTTAGCAATCAGATTAAAGGATTGAGCTTTAGAGTCTAATAGCCTAACCATTTCTTGCATCACCAAGATGTTATCCACAATTTCTATGTTCTGTATAAAAGTTGATTGCTCTGTGGATATGCATTTAGGAAGTAGAGGTCTTAATCTTTCTACTAAAATCTTAGATATGATTTTATTAGAGAAATTGGTTAAGCTTATAGGTATATATTTACTGAAATTATGTGGAGTAGGGGTTTTTGGTATTAAAGTGATAAGAGTGCTTCCAAAGGATTTTGGAACCCTAACACAATGCATAAATTCATTAACCGCCTGAAGGAGATCTTAACAAATGAATGGCGCACATTTCTTGTAAAAAATTCCATTGTATTCATCAGGACTAGGTGCACTATCCTTACCTAGGCTAAACACTATCTTGTGTAATTCATCTAAGTCCACCAGTTTCATAAGTTGTATGTTATCCATATTTGTGATAACCTGGGGGATGAATTTAAGCAAATAGTCCATGTGGTAGCCTGAGTGATCTAAGGAGTTATCCGTTAGTAGTTTCTGGAAATAATTAACCGCAGTATCTCCTATTTCATCCCGGTCCTCTATCCAAGACCCATTGTCTTGCTGAATTTTATTAATCCTGAGTCTAGAGGGTTTATCCCTAACACTGTTATGGAAAAAAACAGTATTTAAGTCTCCTGACTTTAGACATTTAGTCCTAGTTTTTTGCTTCCAAAAATCCTGCTCTTCCTTTAGTGATTTAGTAAGCTTGGCACTTGCTTCATTAAGTAGAATTTGGTTACGAAAGCTGTAGTTAGTTTCAAGTTTAATTTCTAGATTGGCCACAAGTTTTTCACCATTAAGCACGTTATCAAAGACACTGGCAAAATGGTTTTTATTCCAACTTTTCAAGTAACCTTTAAGTCTAGTAAGTTTTAGAGCAAAGCCTACCATACTTTGAGTAGTGAGTGTTTGTTCCCAGTCAGCCCTAACTAGGGGGATGAAGTCAGTCCTATTCAACCACATTGATTGGAACCTAAAAGGTTTTGGATACTGCTTTTTATCAATTACCAGGGTCAAGATTAGGGGATTATGATCAAAATTACCTTTCCCTAGGGTCTGAACTAATGAATTGGTGAATTTGTCAAACCGGTCTCTATTACCCAATGATCTATCTAGTCTTTTTTAGACTCTATTTGGAAACCTCCTTCCATTAGTCCATGTATATGGATTTCAAACAGTTTTGATTTCATTTAGGTTGTTTCCGAGTAGAGAGGAGTTGAAGTCATTAATTGAATTGAGACTGGGAGTACCTTTACTTCTATATTCAGTTAGGCTCCTTATGGCATTAAAATCTCCTGTAACTAGACATGGTTCAACCAAACTACTTATTATTTGCTCAAGCTCATTATACAACTGCAGTCTAAGGGATCTAGAGTGTGAACTATAAATGGCTATAGTGTGAAAACATGTACCATAACATAAATGTGTGGTCAGAAGATGCAAGAAACTGTCATGTTTATGTATCAGCGTAGCTCTGACATTGTTCTTGGTTAAGAACCATACATGGCTATTTCGATTGTATCCTCCTGGTATTTTAGCAGGACAGAGAACCGGTTGCTGAATCTTCTTAGATCCTGTGTCATTGTTTTCCTGTCAATTATGCGGTTATCAATGGATTCTTTTCTAGTAGGGATATCATCAGCTGATTTCCATCCATGGTTGTTGATATGGTGTTGGTTGTTTCTGTGGTCAGCTGATATGGGGCTCTTCACTCTCCATACTGAGGATCTGGACCGTGGTTTTCTATGGAGGAGAGAACTGGTAGTATTAGGGTTGTGTGATCTCAATGGAGTTAGAGTGTCCTGTGTCTTAGGATTCTCTGATTTTGGTTGCTCATTGAATATGTTTTCTGAATCTTCATAGGCATCAAGCTCGTCCTCTGAATCTACAAACTTAGCTAGCTGGGTTTGGTCTTTCTTCGGGATCCATGTTTGTTCTGGTGTAGCAGAGACCTTCGTAATGGTCGGTTGAGGGATTGTTTTCTCCTTTGGAATGTTCATCTTTGGTTCCTGAGGTTGCCTATTTGTCTTAGACTGGGGTTTGCATTCCTGAGTGGTATGACCAATCTTGGCACATTTAGTGCAGTATTTAGGGTGGTTCTCATATGTGATATTGTACCATCTGCTACCTGTGGTAGAGCCAAGTCTAATTCTGGTGGGAAAAATAGAGGTGAGGTTCATCTCTATGCACAGCCTACTACTTGATGGTTGGGTAAGGTTCTTTGTTGGGGGGATATAAAACTATCACGTTCCCTAATGTATTTGCTATATGGGGGATTGATTCATGATGCAAGAAATAGACATGGGGGGAATTCGATAGTTACCCATCTCGAAACAATCTAAGGCTCTTCGTTGACATCGAATTCTTGGGTCTATTTTAGCACTTTCATCAGATTTCCAGCAAGATTCTAGTTCCTCTTTATCCAGCATCTCTGAGTATCTTTATCGTGATTGAATTTGATGAGCACATGTCTATGGTTTAGGGTTGTGATAGAGGGTTCACCCTTGAACCCAACTTTCTTGAATTGTTGTCAGATGAAATCGAGAGTTGGGCGGCCACGTGCAAATTTCTCGACTAGATGTTTCTGGAATGGCTTAGCAAGGAGATCAATTTCTTCGTCTTTGAACAGGACCACCACCTCTCCTGTGAATTCAGTTATCAAGTTTAGAAGAAGCTTTTTTGAGGGGGGCGGAATTTGGCTGTTGGGTTGGGAATTAACCATTGAGGCATATGAGGGCAGGTTCTCTCCAAGAGGCGGAGCCACCATGGAGTATTGCTTCTGGCCTAGGATGGTAATAGGTTTCCGACATACGGTGGAAGAGCTACAGGTTTACATTATTAAAAACTGTAGCTGATTGGATTTGAGAGAAAAGTTAAAGAGAGAAAAATTGCGTGAATCGATTTTTGCATTGAAAAAAGTTCCCTACACCAATCAAAGCATTCATTGCTGGTGCACATCAATTATTTAACTCCACTTGACTACATTTTACTCCATCCGTCCCAGGTATTTTTGCATTCTTTCCTCTTTGGAACGTCTCAACTGTTTTTGCACTCTTCACTTCATTTCCACGTTTAGCCACTTTTTATTAATATTTTATGTTGGCTGCCCCAATTTATTTGATGCCCTCTTCACAAATCAAATTGAAAAGAAAAGGAAAAGGAAAATAAATTTAGAGAACCCCTCCTAGTAAGCACATAATAATACACTTTTAAATGTACTTCCTCCTTTTATCTTCGCAAAAATAGCTAGCACGGAAGGAAATCTCACTAATCTACTGACCGTGCGAGTTACTGCAACTCTTTGGATGTCGAGCTGAATTTATACATACAAACGAGTGTAAGTATACAACTCCGAATCACATTGAAAGGGCTCCATAACTTAGGTTCCAAACTAGAGTTAACTTCTTTATAAAAGGATCTGCATAGATTTTGAGGTCTTGGGTAAACCAATAAAATCTCTTGCCTACCACACGGTGTGTGTCAAATTTTAAAAAGAAAGAAAAGAAAACCACAGATTGGTTATCTCCAGACCAAAGGCCTTTTGTTTTCAGTTTCAAAGGCCTTAGTTGAAGCATTGCCTAAATGAGGTATGCACAATATATTCCCATCAATCTCTGGACTATTTCAATCCGCAGAACAGTCCAGTCCTAGCCAATATGACTAGAAGTATGCTCAAATTACTACTTAACTGAAGAACATCTTACATGATGCAGAAGAAAATTTATCTACCTGATTTTCTCCTGGGCTGGCTATAGATATTTACAACGTAGCCTACGCCAAGATAGGATGAAAGGCAATCTTCTTTACAACAAAGATGATCAAGAAGTCGCTAATTGAGCCAAAACGCCATGGCCTTAGCATTTTCAAGCACGACCTAATCCTTCATTTGGCTGGTCTGAGGAAATATAATTTCCAGACTGCATCCCGGAATCATGTAGGGCTCCATCATGACAAATCAGTGATAATTTTGCATTAAATCTGCAAGAGTAATTTTCCCACAGTTCCCAGAGTCTAGCCGTTCAAATTGTTTACAGATCTGCAGGATATCCAATTCTGAAATTTTACCCATCATCTTTAGCTTGTATATGACATACTCTGATTTACTGCAATGTAAAACAGGTAAAGAACAAATTATCAACCATTATAAAATAAAATTGCTTCATTTAAGAAGATATATAAGCATATGCACAGGCGCTAACCATTAAAAGTTAACAAATCTGAAACTACAAGTATACCCTTTTTAAGTGAAGCCATACAAAACAAGTCCCACGAAAAGATATATAAATACTGAAAGTGGTGGAGAAGTAGACATAATAGCAACAATATCTTCGGGATATACATGTTTTCTCTTCACTACCTTCTTCTTTAGGCCTTGCACACAACCTTGTGTAGCTGGTCCACCTAACCTAAAACTATCAAAAGAATTTCTAGTCTTCTCAACCTTCAGATTCGAAATTAACAAAAATTATACATTCGAACTGCCGACCAAGAAGGCGTTTTTCCATTATGATAATTAGCATGCTAACACAAATCAATGACCCATCATATTTACTTTACTAAATCGATTACTATAATATATCATTCACACATTGCAACAGGCAGTAATCTACTGAGGCTGAGACATTATAAATCATTTCCGCCAAATTGAGAGTACTTAGCTACTTGCTATCTCTTCACATTCTAGGACTATCCAACTCCAACTGACAATGCTCAACATAAAAATTTGATAGAAGAATAGCAATCTCAGTTCTAGTTACCACACGGTAAAGTTTTAGATTCATTAGTTACTTGGCACGCAATTTCATAATTACGGACAACGCGCAATTTTCAAACTGGGGTTGCTCCTCATTGTACTGAAAGATAGAAATATGAATGATAACACAAGAGCAGCAGCTTTTGCACCACAAATAACCATACAAGTTATCCCTTTCTTAAATTTGGTCAGGTACTCAAGCCATGCCATGTAAACACACACACCTCAGTCTAATGAGATTCACTTCTAATATGAGAGGATGTTCCGGAAACAAAATTTAGTACCACCTCTTTTATTACAACCTGTATCAAAGCCCCAGTGGTTTTGTTTTTCAATAGTATAATTTGCTGTATAGTATTCACAACTTACATAAGGCTTGAGCATGTGCATCGGCACATGGAAAGAAGTTCTCATGAAAGAAGCAAGGATTGATAGGTTCATCCAGTGCTATGAAATTAAAGGATTTCTCACAGCCATAGCTCTGTTTTTCAATAGTATACTTCCTGTATAATATACACAGCTTACAGCCTTAAACAGAGCTTGAGCATGTGCTTCAGCACATGGAAAGAAGTTTTAATGGAAGAAGCAAGGATTGTTAGGTACATCTAGTGCCATGATATTAAAGAATTTCTCACATCCATAGCTTTTCATTCATCAATTGGGCGACAGTGATAGATTTAAAAATTATTTAGGGAGCCATCTTACCATGTAATATCAGTTGTTTGACTTTCCTTAATCGGTACAATCATATACTTATTCCAATAGGATGAGATATGAAGAAGACAAGAAAAAACAAGATAATAATAATAGTAATAAAATCAGATCACTCCATGCATCTCTCTTGAAACAGCCATAAATTTCACATACCTGTTCTACAATTGAACTACACTAGTGAGAGTTAGCCATATTGTTCCACAACTCGTTTAAACCAGAACATTCCTTTTAATCTAAATCTTTTGGCTTCCCCTAAGACTAGCAAATGCATAATTCAAGAGGCAATAATTGCAATAATCTTATTAGAGAACAGAAGTCTCCTAAAGAGCTCCAGCATAAACTCATTAAGTTCTATCATATTCAGTTCTTCAAATAATCCTTAATGTAAGAATTCTACCTATAAGTAACTTTGACAGTGGTTGCATCTACTGCAAAATGTCATCAATCTAGGAATCACCACATACAGTTCATCATATAAGGAAATTTACGATATAACTCTTACATTTTCCGTTTGAATAAAACTAGCTAAAAGTTATTTGATGTAAACTACATATTCCCTCTGGTTCTCTAACAGTGGCTCACTTTCCTTTTTGGGATGGTTTTTTAACATTGGCTCCTTCATGTTTTGGCAAATTCTAGATTGTTTTCATCCACTCAATTTACTTTTTACTCTTTCAATGCATTCTCTATCACAAATCCAACATTTTCTAAATCCAAGTGCCAAAAGTAAAGCTAATGTTAGTGAACCGGAGGGAGTATATACACATAGCCAATACAGTTAAGCAATTGAAATGGTTCAATAACCACGGAATGTTCTCCATAAGATACCAAAATCCACAAAAGTGACTGAGCTGCAGAAGCCTAGATATATTCCTCTCATTTCTCAGATCAGTTTGCTATCCTATTTCAACAGTCAGGTGTTTAATTAATCTTGCCATATTGTTTGACACAAATTTAACAAAAAACTAAAGAACTTTTATCACTGAACTGAAATCTACATTTGAAACGATACAAAGGAGTGACATCATACAGAGCGTATACCAAACAATGAGATGTGTGAGGATTTAAACCAATAGCTCTTTGAATTATGAAGAAGTTCTAAACTGTCAATATTAGATCACATGCACATTGGAGACACTCTGAGAGTGACTTATTGCAGCTTAACTTAGATGATGCCATATTTATTAAACAACTTCAAAAGAGGATCACTATTAACTGGATGCTATATCATCACATAAAATTACATTCTTTTAAAATTTTCGGACAATGTCTGCACTTGAGGCAAATGTGGGTCATAAGAATAAATTTTGGTATACCAAAAACTTGAGTCACTTTGCATGCTCCAATAAATTATCTCCAAGCCACAAATAACAGCGATGCTGTTAGACAATGAGACATTACTATTTGGACTTCAGCCATTTCAGAAGAGAAATTAAGATGGCAGTGCAGTAGTTAAGAGCATGCATGTGCATGGTCCAGGGAAAGGCTGAGCCATTCAGGCCAATATATGCAACATCACCTTAGTATTGCTCAATTCATTCTAGGCTAAATTACAAAAGCGAAAGCCACGAATCCCATGCCAGCATACCAATTAAGTCATTTCAATGAGTCACAGGATTAAGGATACTTTAAAAAATTAAACCTAATAGATGATAAGTCAATAAGCAGCCGTACGATTAAAAATTGCAAGGAAGGTATATGTTTCCATATCCAATGTCAACCGTGTACTCATTTGTTTATCTTGAAACTATATGAGTGACATGTTTTGCAAAAATCAAAATCTAAGCCATCTACTTTGTGTAAGCATATTTCCCGAATTCAAATTTCATCTGTGTTCATCCAGTTTATACTCTTACCAAAACATTCCAAAGAGCTAAGCTTCAATTCTATAAAAATAAGGAATTATCCATCTGATATAATCTCAGTACATGAGGATTCTTGTAACGCATAACTTATATTAGAGGATATAAATCTCAGGTTTGGGAGGATATAAATACATAAGTTGGAAAGTGTACATAAAGATAGGACTGGAAAATCACTGACTACCAAACTATAGAGATATAATTCACATCAAAAGGAGTTAGAACCAAGGCAACCTCATAATTTACTTATGCATACACATATATCAACTTAAACATCAAATTCCTCCAGCTGGACGTGCAATATATCATGCTTAATATGATAACTACACTAGCTGAAGTTATATGAGGTTCCATACTGTTTAAAATTCAGAGAACTGTTTACGAAGGCAAATAAAGTATCAGGTTACATCATACACTATTCTATTTTAGTTGGTGTAATAAACGCATACTGATAGCAGAAGTATATCACATCAAAATGCATCAGATTCAAGTCAACTCATCATCTAATACGCATATCAAGCTTCTAACATGTCACTCAACTCATAAAGGAAGATCAATATAGTTAGTTAAAGCGTGAACCAAAAGCCATGTTATCTTACGTCACAAAGCCATTGTTATCAATGTCAGCAGCAAGGAACTGAGCGACAGTCATATCCTGGCCCAGCACCCATTTTGCCATCATCCTATGCCGCTTATCCACCCTAGCCTCAGCCAAGTAAAGGAAAGCCCGAGCCACCGCAAGAGTCGAAACAAGCAGCCAAATAGATGCAAAAATCCGTCCAGGCATCGACTCAAAAGCCCTATCACCATATCCAACAGTAGTGACTGACATAACAGAAAGGTAAAAAGAATCCAACCACCCGAGGTTCTCAACATAATGCATGACACCAACTCCAACTCCAATACAGATAATCACAACAAACAATGCTAGACCCACCTTCATTCTAATCCTCATCCTCCCTTTTTTGACATCAATCAAAAACCGCCCGGGATCATGAGCACCCCCGCTCTTGAGCGTCCTCAGAAGATAATTCTCTTGCAAATCAAGAACATAACTAACCATGCCACTGAGCAAGATATCAATGAAGCCGAACCCGACAAGCACAAACATAATCGAAAAAAGCTTGGTAGCAGGGCTATCAGGGGTTATATCACCGTACCCAATAGTACACATGGTGACAATGCAAAAATACAAAGCATCAACAACAGGGTGGGTTTCGCTGGCCTTAAAGTGATGCCTATTGAAAGAGTATATAATAACACCTAATGACAGATACATAATCAACAAAACCACAGCCTGTCTTACAATTGACTGAGAATTCATCGTCGGTGGCTTTGAAACCGCCGCGTTGTCGAAATCATTGATAACCGCCATCGCCGGAGCGGTCTTGGACCTGTGGAGACTGCCCCTAGTCCACGGAATATTGGGGTCC
The DNA here is from genome assembly GCA_037428765.1 of Rubia yunnanensis. Lineage (NCBI taxonomy): Eukaryota > Viridiplantae > Streptophyta > Magnoliopsida > Gentianales > Rubiaceae > Rubia > Rubia yunnanensis. The sequence goes on from CM075061.1 coordinate 62,378,291, forward strand.
GTCAGCCAGGTGGGTAGCTGACTCTGCAGGTCGGAATTGCATTTCTCCGGCAGCGGCTCGTCTGAAGCGGCGGACGGAATTGGCCTGGGAGAAGAAGAAGTATTGTCGGAGCTCAAATTCAATGCATCGAGAAGGGCAGAAGAGCAATTGTCCTTGGAAAAGGGGGTTGATGTGGAGGCGGAGGGGGAGACTCCGAAAATGAGGCGATCTTTGAATTCCATAGGGGTGATCGGAGTGGGGGGCGGGATGGTAATTTCGTCATGCTCCGGTAGAGGGAAGAGTGAGAGTGGAGAGAGTGGAGAGAGTGAGGGCGGAGGTGATGGCTGGGGTCTCCGGTGGTGAATGAGCGGGAGAAGAGGCTCTGTTTCCATATGGGTTTGCCGGAAAACAGGATTTCAAGTGGCCGGAGTAGCAGAATCAGGTATTGTGTTGGTTTCATACGAGCTAAACTATACTATTTGTTTGGAAATGTTTCCCTTTTTTATATAATTGTAGTTGGGCGGAGACAGAAGAACAGCGGTGATTGAGTTGGGTCAGTTGAATCTCCCAAAAAGGATTGGGAGAAAATTAGGCGGCAGTTGGCTTCTCATTGCTTCGTCTCAATATTATATTAGATTTTTGTTCTCTTACTTTTTATTATACTTGGTACTCCAACTAGCAGTTGCTGACCTGTTGTAATAGGGATTTCTTCATTATTTGTTCGAAAATTCGAAATAAATGGGAAGCAACTTCTCTCAATAATTGAAATTTTAGAATTCGCCCCTTCTATCTATAAACAGCATATAATGTTCCACATTTTTTACATAAAAATATAACAAATTATAAATTAAGTGTCCCAAAGTTTTAAGTTGAAGTGATTATTTTACTAGATATATATTTCTGGTAATGGATCTGTTACCTTTATGTTTATGATTACACTATAAATAATATTGTTGTGCATGATGGAGTGTATTAAATGTCCCACACTGATAAAGGATAAAATTATTGCTTAACATAAAGACTATCAATAACCTTTACATGTTATCAATTAAATTTTAGGGTAAAAAATTTCAAGTTTTAGTTTTTTCTATCCTAACAATTTTTCACCTTTTTTCTGATAAGTTTTTCATGACTCCAAAAGAAGTCAATAATCATATTTAAGTGCTTTACCTAACCGAAATTCTCTCATACCTATTACAATTTGAGCAAAGGATTTAGTATTTTTTTTTAAGGAAATATTTTTGAATAACTAAATCATCCATAACAGGGATAGTAGCCATATTATTTTGTCATACACTATACTTATTTGAGTTCCAAAGTGTGCCTTTAATCATATTTTTCTCCCGGACCTTCACTACATTTTTTTTACAATTGATAACATGTGATAGTGAGTACCATATTGTTCTATCTCATTGTGAAATGCATACTCGGTTCCAAAAATAAATCACACTTGTAATGATATTTTAATATCCTAGGTCGAAATGCAATAACGATTTACAATTACAATTCCATGTTAGGAAATATCGCATTCAAGTAGATGATATTAAAATTCACTATACTTGAAAATTGTATAGCTATATCTATACGTTTATGAAAATAGTTATTCTATATTGTTCGATCTTTGTTGTATATTAATAATTAAACTGAATTTTGTATCTTTTTCTAACACAAACTATCTGTCAAATTCTAAATTCTTCCACATTCTACTTTTTTATCCTCTCATTTAATGTTATTTTTTGCCTTCGTCCTCAACTATGAATCTTTTTTTCTATTCTTCTTTCTAATCATAAGTTATGTTCAATGACACCTAAGGTAGGCGTGTGACAAGCTAATCGAGAAACATCGAGTAAAATTTTCAGTTGCATCAATCTTAATTCATGATATTTGTTTCACTGTGCCTTACAACTAGACATCTCCAACTGTCACGATAGCTGACTTGTCGGTATTCTATATTAAATATCTAATTTATCTACATGGCAAATTTTTTTAATTTCAAAATGTCATGGGTTTACATTTTAAAATTGATTGGTACTATGTAGAGTGATGCAACACCTCATAAACTAGTAATTTTTACACCAATAATATTAAAGAGAGTAAAAAGTGCTAAAATAACCCTACATTTTGGCTGAAAGTGCCAATATAATCCTGCAATTTGAGAAAATGTCAATCTAACCCTGGACTTGGCTGACTTTTTAGTCAATAGTCATTTGATCGGAATCCAGTAAACTGACAATTATGCCCTTGATTTTAAAAACAGAAAAAAATCAAAAACCAAGAAAAGACAAACCTGCCCTCCAATTACTCACTTCTCTCCACCAAAGTTTCCAGCGAAGATTTCTTATAAGTCATTTCTCATTTCTCTTCCACTAACAAATCAAAGGGCATGTTTTTGTAAAGAGATTTTTGTTGTGTTCTCACGTACGCAACACCCCCTCTCATTTCTCTTCCACAAAATATCTGAGGAGCAGGGCGGCGGTGGGAATAGGTGAGGGGGTGGCCGAGGCTAGGGAAGGGGAGCGTTAAGGTTTTTATCGTTGGTGGAGATGAGGGGAGAAGGAGGGCGGCGACATGAGGGAATGAGAGAGGATGGCGGAGGCGGGAGGAGGGTGGAGTGGGTCTAGGGTTTTTGGCGGTGGCGGAGGTCACGGAAGGAGGATAATTGCAGCGAGGGGGAAAGGAAAAGGTGGAGGAGGCGGGGAAAGGGGTACGATGGCGCCAATGGATTTGTGGCTAAACTAGCGGATCAGTGGCGGTGCAGAGGTTTCTATTGGTAGCGCGTGAACAACGGTGGCTGAGCGTTTCCAATGGCAAGCTTCCAGAATGAGACTTCGTGTATGGATCTTGACTTTGAACGCTTTATCTTCTAGGATTTAGTGAATGAAGTTGTGATGGTGAGGCTTTTTCTGCTGGTTTGAAAACAATTATTAGCAAATTAGGACGTTTCTAGGATGTTTTGGCTATATCATTGAAACGTGCTTACTTTGGCAGATCCATTGCAGTAACAGAGGTTTCTGGCGATAACGTAGGAACAACGGCAGCGGAGCGTGGTCGATAGTGGGGTGGGTGGGTTTTGTTAAGTAATAACGATCTGCGGCAGCGGGAAGCGGCAGTGACGGATGGGATGGTATGGGTGGGTTCTGAAGAAGAAAGAAAATAGGGGTATAATGGGTATTAAATTTTCAACTTTGGTCATAGGGGTATTTTGGTCATTTCATTTTTAGTCAATGTCTGAATTCTTTGGGACAACACTGTAATTGTGAAGTTTGGCTATATTGACACAATTTGACTAATAGTTAGGGTTAGATTGACACAATTGGTAGTAAGTTAGGATTAGATTGGCACAATTGGTAGTAAGTTAGGATTAGATTGGCACAATTGGTAGTAAGTTAGGATTAGATTGGCCATTTCTCAAATTACATGGTTATATTGACATTTTTAGTCAAAAGTTAGGGTTATAAATGCATTTTGCCCTCCTAAAAATGGTGATACTATTCGAAATACTACTAGATGAGATTGTTGTTTCTGTACTCAGACGAGTTGCTGCAGATTCATTGCTTAATCTCCAGATGGCGAAACTTTTGTATGTTTTCTTTTGTGTTAATCCCAACATTTATTTCCCATGCATGTGCAAAATAAAGGTTCGACTGTTGATCACTTGTGTTGTTTTTGTATAAACTAGTTGTCATATGTTTAACGATATTTCCAAACACCACTTGATATATAAATAAGTGTGTTGGAAGGTGTTGTACATACTACATGGCGTCTAATCAATGAGTTGAACAACTTCATCAAGAAGTGCAAAGAGGTAAAGAAATCTAGAAGCATTGTACAAGAAGGTAGTGGTGAGTTTGCATGTGTTAGATTTAGTGCATGAATACCTTATGGTTACTTATTCTTGCATTTTTATCCGTTTCCAGGAGGATTTTCTTCGGGAGGAAAGTCCAACCAATGGGTTTCAATTGCTAGAAAAAGCTCATTGTTTAGGGCATTTAGTAGTTTATTACATGTTGCATGTTTTCGAAATACTTTCTGAAGGTGAACAAAATGCGTTCAGGTAGGTTTAGTTTGATGCAGTTGAAGAATTCAGGAATGGATTCTCTAAAGATCAGTGATTGTCAACATTGATTGCTCAAAACTGTGACAGGATTTTGTTTTGGAAACCTTTTGTACTGCTGCAAATCACATATTAGAAGAATGGGTTGGGATAACAAATTTGAGTGCATAGCCCTGCATGTCAATGCAAAATAGAAATCGCTCCATTTTGTGATTATGCCAACCTTCCTAACTAGCATCCTCTTTGTATTGTTGTATTGTGTAGGCATTTAGGAAACATTTATGTAAATGTCAGTTGTTTTTAATAATATGGTTGTTTACATTATCGAATTTGGATGCAAAAACAGTGATATTTTTAAGGTCAAATGTTTTTGGTGAATGTTTCGATATCAGAAATATAATATTTTGTCTTGTTTGGTCATGTCTGACGAAATCTTCTGATTTAGAAGCATGAACTAATTCTGGATTTTTTTTATAATGATAATTTCACTCAAAAAATATCTTGTTCCGAAAGGTTTGGAAATATCTGAAGTTCTGGAGTCCAACATGTTCCAGATTTTTTAAATTGGATCGCCTGATATATTTTCAAGATAAAATGAATAATCACATCACCAAACCCAGTCTCGAAATAATCGTCGACGTTGGAAGTTGCCTAAAATTTATGCCAAATCCTAGGGGATATGATTTCAGTCATCGAAACTGTAATTCAATGAAAAAGTGGCTGATATATTCTATATATAATCGAGAAAATATGGCCCCACAAATCAAAATTCTCCTCAGTGACGTACCTCTGAATAATGGAGGCATCGGGCCGACTACGAATATGAACATAACCCTTGAAAACAGCCATGTGACGCTCAAAGGGGTACATCCAATGAATTCCAACTGGTCCGCATATAAGTATCTCTCTAACCAAATGTACCACTAGGTGCACCATGATGTCAAACAATGACGAGGGAAAATACTTCTCCAAATGGCATAGAACAACAACAGCCTCTCGATCCAGTTCATCTAGATATTGCCTGCTAATATGTTTCCTGCATATCGAGTTGAAGAAGAAACACAAGTGCATAACTGAAAATCTAACTTCCTCTTCCAAACACCCACGTATTTCTACGGGAAAAAGTTGTTGCATAAAGACATGAAAATCGTGTGATTTCAAAGCATTAAGACACAACTCATCATTAACAAACCGACTAACATTAGAGGAGTAACCGGAAGGTACCTTCATTCCTTGGAAGCTTTCAAACACTGATCTCCTCCAGTAATTGACATATTGTAAGGAGTGGGGGTAGGTATGTTCGCTTCCCTCTTACCTTCGGTGTCAGATCCAACCATATACCAAGGTCAACTAAATCTTTCCTGGCATTCAAGCTATCCTTAGTCTTCCCAGGAATGTTTGGAAATGTTCCAATTAGACTCTCACTAATGTTCTTTTCGATATGCATGACATCCAAACAATGGCGAATCTCCAAATTTTCCCAGTACGGTAAATCGAAAAAAATTGACCGTTTCTTCCACGGTCCGTCTACAGCCCCACCACCCTTTTGTAACTTCTTACTGAGAACAACATTCAATTTCTTTACCTTGTTGTGCATAACTACACCGGTCAAAGGTTTGGGTGCCTTTCTCCTCTCCTTCCCACCAACAAATGCAACCACGTTATTCCACAACTTGTGACCTACAAGCAGAAATTTACGGGGACCCAAATAAGCAGTATTTCGCCCAGTCCTCAACTGATTGTAATCTATCTCATCCTCACAAACTGGGCAAGCCTTGTGACCCTTGACCACATACCCGAAAATGTTACCATATGCTAGGAAATCATTTATGGTACAAAAAAGTATTGCCCTCAATGTAAACTCTTCACCACTACAACCATAAAAAATTAAGGAGCTAACCAACCAAAGCACCTTCAAATCTACTATCAAAGGGGAAAGATAAGTGTCTATGTCATTTCTAGGTTGTTTCAGGCCTGAAATCATGATTGGCATCAACACATATTTTCTCTTCATGTACAAGTACGAGGGAAGATTGTAAATGGAAAGCATAACCGGCCACAAACTATGTTTTGAGGATATATTCCCAAATGGGTTCATACCATCAGTACACAAAGAAAATATCAAATTCCTAGGTTTGAATGCAAAGTGTGGATACATCCTGTCAAATTTCTTCCACTGGTCCACGTCATCCGGGTGTCGAATTATATCATCATCTTTACAACCTCCCCTATCAACGCACCATGTCAAGTTCTTTGCATCCTTTTTATTCTTAAACAACTTTCTCAGCCTCAGAATAATGGGAAGATACCACATACATTTAGCGGGCACCCACCCCCTCACCGGCACAACATGCTCTCCACCGACAACCACATTTCTCTTCTTTTTATAATGTGACACATTACATACTGGACAAAAAAATCTTCTCCTTAAGGTCACCCTTATATAAGACACAATTGTTCGGACAAGCATGTATCTTTTCATACTCCAATCCCACTAGACACAAAATTCTCTTAGCTTCATAAATGTTATTAGGAACCTCGTTACCGGGTGGAAGCTTTTTATTCAAAAACTTAAGCAATTTATTCATGCTAGTATCACTCCATGACCATACACCTTTCAAATTAAACAACTCCATCAAACACGACATGACCGTGTATTTATTCTTGCAATCGGGATACAATGGTGTATCCTTCTCACCAAGGAAGTTAGCCAAAACATCGGGCCTCCCTCTAAACTCATTAATAACCTCCTCACACATGTCATCCAACATAGAATCTCCAAAACACTCTCCCTCACTACTAACTCTCACTTCCGGTGGTGATTTTTCCCCATGAAAGGTCCACTAAACATAATCTTTTACAAACCCCCAGCTATACAAATGGAGTTTCAAGATATCCTTCTTATCAATATGAATTCGATTTCCACAATCACGACAGAGACATAATATTCGCTTCTCTCGACTAAAAGCATGCTCCAAGAACTCAGCCACGGACATAATATATTCATCACTCACCCTACTAACATTGGCAAACACATGCTTATGCTTCTCGATGATGCAATACAACTCTACATATGAATAAATGTCCAACAATCAAACTTCAACACATTTTATACAATAGATTTTTTCATGATGACTTCCTAATCATGCAACATCATAAATGCATAATGTACACCAATATTCCACATTACAATTAAAACATTCATAACATGTCCAACACTATAGGAATCAAAAGTCATGGCCTATAACCGCAACAACCTTGAGAACAAATCACAAACTAATATCTAAAATTCTAACTCAATCCCATCAAACACAAAATATAAATATCTCTACTAACAAAAATCATGCATGAAATCCATAATATCCATAAACGTAATTCAAAAAAAGGTATCTTCAAGGGTTTCCATTGTGGAGAATTCAATGTCTTCATCAACAAAAAAACACCATTAATGAACCTCTTATTCCAATAATTTCATTTTTAACCCGCTAAAAAAGTGGTAGGTAAGCATTTAATGCAATTTTCTACACTGGTATTTAGACTTTACCGGTGCATTTGTAGCCTTTTAAACTAGTAAAATCAGTTATCGGTATAGATATTTAGCCAAAACTCGCGTATTTTCTTATCCTGCACTGGTACGATCACAATACCGGTGCAAAAACTAATAGTTTTGGCTCAAAATTTCTACAAGAATTTTTTTTGCACTGGTATTGAGAGAATACCGGTGCGTGTTCAATTCCTACACCGATGCTAATAGTACATGGTGTACAAATGCAATTTTTCCCGCATTTTTTAAATTCCTGCACCGGTAATTTCCCGTTACCGGTTTAAAAATTTTTCCTCTTGGAACCAAATTATTGAAAAAGGAAAATATGTACACACCGATAATAGTGTACCGGTGCACATTTTAGCAATTGCACTAGTCCAAATACCTATTCAGATTATACTGGTGCAAAATATTTTACGTTGGTACACCGATGGAACTAACACTAGTGCAAAAATAGGTGAACTATGCACCGGTTGACAGGATACCGATGCGTATGTACTTATTTGCACCGATACTGATGTTAATATGATAAATACCAGTGCAATTGGTTACATACACACTAGTCGTGCTGAGGTCGCGAGTCGCGACCAACCATCGCGACTCGCGACCAAATCAGTAAAATCCAGCCCTGTTTTGTTTTGCTTCCTCCGGGTGAACCGTTGATCCGTTTTGGGAGTTCTTGTAGTCAATTTCATAGTGCTCGAGAAGAGGAATCCAATGTTACAACTCTTGAAGGCTGATTCTTCTCGGAAAATTCTGAAAACCCTGGACCATTCTTGACCCGTTGCTTTGCTCTCCTTTTTTCACTTTATCTTCTACCACTTTGTGAGTGGCCTTGAATCTTCTACCATCCTTTCGAATGGCCTTCACTAAACCACTTCTAAATTCTCATGAGCAATCTACAAATGAAGCTCACAAAAAGGAATCTAGATGCTCATGAGGACCAAAAATCCCTTAGATTCAACATAGGTTACAAAAATGAAGGATTTAGATATAAAAACCGAAAATGGTCATCTAAACCCCTTATTATGTAAACCTATGTAAATATAGCAATCTCACACCAAAAATATAACAAAAGTTATCCTAAATACTACTAAATAATGCATATAAAATTGACACATTAGCTACCTCTACCCATAACCTCTTGGACTACTTTACATAATCAGCTAAGACATGTGTGATGGAAAATAATTCAGAATAATACTCGGCTCTCCCGTGCACACACCCACGTAGATCCGTACTCATTTACCCATTCAAACATCAAGGTTTCTCTTCCCACGGGGGCATTAATATTTGCAAATACATGAATATAAAATCAAAGTGTGTGCTTATATGTGGTGTACTATTCATGCAATTGAAAAATTCAGGAACAAGTTACAATAATATCATGCCACAAAATTAGGATGAACTATAGAATTTCACAAAACATAGATTAAACCATGCGCATACAAGTTATCCCCAAGCTATGGAAACTACTACATAGATATGGAATTTAAATGTAGATTTGAATTCCACATCATATGATCAAAGCCAAAAGAAAAGAAAAGGATAAAGTGTTTCTCTCTCTAAAGTTGTTCTCTTAAAGAATACCATTGATTCCAAACTATTTTCCCTTTTTAACCTAGTGGACTAAGGCTTTATTTATAGGAGAAGGGAATTGGGCCTAAAAAAAGGCCAAAAACAAGTAAACCCTAGCTCAGCTGCCACCTGGCACGGGCCGTCGTGGATGGCATAACCCGTGGCACGTACGGTTATCCTGGCTGGTATGGGCTGCGGGATCTGGAGCGGGCCGTGTCTCTTTATCCGGCGTGGGATGCTGGATCTGGTGTTGGCCATGTAATATCTTCTGATGGCTGTTGGTGGGTCTTGGTGTCTTGGACTTGGAACGGCGCATGCCGTCGAAAATGGGATTGTCTGCACCCATACTTAGCCAATTTTGAGTGAAGTTGAGGCTTGTGCTTGTGGCCCGTGGCAATTGGCGTGGGCTGCACCGTGCCCTTGTGCTGATCCCTTTGGTGTGGGATGACTCATTTGGCATGGGCCATTGGTGCCATGCACGAGCGGCCCACACTGACTCGTTTGTGCCTTGGCCAGCTGAACGTCTTTCCTTCGTTACAAATGAACTGCTAGTCCGATTTGAGAGTTCTAGTAGTTAATTTTGTAGTGCTTGAGAAGACGAATCCAATGGAATTAGGATTGAAGGCTAATTATTTTTGGATCTTTCTTTAACTTTTGCACAACTCATCGAACCACGATTCACCATTTTTTCGTTGGCCGCCTTGAACTCCAATGATGCCTACCTTTGGTTCCAATCTCCTTCTAACACGCGTTGATGTTCGTGCCTTGTCTACTACCATTCTAGAGGTGAATGGCCTTCGATCTCTTCTACCATCCTTGCAAATGGTCTTCAATATCTTCTACCACCTCTTCCGAACGACCTTCTGACGGGCGGGCGGTCGTCGCGCCCGCCGTGCAAAAGATAATTTATAAGCCCTAAATGCTTACTTTCTACAACTAGGTAGATAGTGGCAAATCGGGGTCGTCCAATGAGAAGAGGGATCTTCCTAAGCGTGCACACAAATGGTTGATACTAGGCTAGGAGTAACTATATTTACACACACTTAAAAGAAAGTAAAAGGGGGGGGGGTTGGTTGGTTGGTTTCCTAAGTTAACAAAGATAAAAAGACACGATAACTAGCAAGGTCAAGTGACTATGCTAATCATCAAACAAAACTAAAGAAAAGGGGTTTTAAACTACAAAGATAAAATGCCTTGGGGGCAACGGATATCCACTTCCACATCTAATGTAGTTCATCGAATCATTCACACATTCCATCATATAGCATTCAGGACCCAACACTCACGCACCCATCTAGCAAGTACCACAACACACACATCACAAGGAGTTCTAAGTTCATGCTCATAGATCTTCATGCAAAGGCGCTACGGAATTCGTCACGTTCCTACACCTAAACAATTCAACCACACAAGCACTACCTATGCTCAAACAACTCATGGCACACATGCAGTGAAACACACCGTCAAGAATACATAAACGCCAAATAACAAATGCTTCAAGAATGAATTTAAATCATCTATTCAATACTTCAACTACTTGTCGTGGAGACTAAACTCCTATCCTTCTTAGTTCGTAGTTTGCGAGAGTGAGTTCCACATCTCTCGTCAAACCTCACCAATGAATCCCGAGTCGCGACCACGACTCAAGGTGTCATTGGTGGCATTTAGCACGAAGGACCAACAAGCTTGGCAATGCCTATGACCACTACACTGTGACTAAGCATTTAACCAATTCATGCAATTACACGAAATCAGTCAAGAGCGACCACTCATAGACCACGAGCATATAACTCTTCTCGTTTGCTACACAAACGAACATGACGAAGAGTTCAACATCAATCAAATTCATCTAGCACATTGTCAACACATCAATATCATTTAGAAGCTCTAACTCATGCTTTGGATTCCTAATTAAAAGAGGGAAAGAGTAGCTAATTCCTTCCAACCCTAACAAGCAATCAATCAAGCAATTTGTATCCTCAAGCTACCAATAACATCAATAGCATCAACAATCATCATTAAAGCACAATAAGAGCACAATAGCAAAAACACCAAATAGATAGATAGAAATGAGTTCTTGCTACATAGATAATGGAAGCTTCAATCCTTTGCTCCCAAGTACAAAACTAACCTAGATAAACAAAACCCATAACAAAGAACTAAAAGCTACAAAGAAAGAAGAAGAAAACTAAGGGTTTTGGAGCCCTAAAACCCAGAGAAAAACGGGCTGAGCAAAACTGGAGAAGGGGAGGAAAGAGAGGGTATTTATAGTGCAAAGAAAATAAAATTGATTTCTGGCCGCCCGTTGGTCGCGACTCGCGACGGTGTTGGTCGCGACTCGCGATGGTGTCGCGACGGGGTCACGACGGGAGCCAGAGTTTTGCATTGTTTCTTTGTCTTCTTCATAGCCATCCCTCTTAATCTTCAAGTCTTCAACGGCTCCAAAAATGGTCTTCAACGGCCTCCGGTCTTCATGTCTTCGAAGTGAGTATCCAAAAGTCTTCGAAAGTATAGTCTTCAATGTCTTCCGGTCTTCGTTGCTTCCGTGTTCTTCCCTTGTCACACAAAATCCACTTAGAAGAGGTAAAAGAGTACAAAGTTGCTTTTGCCTCTCCTAAGTGAATTTCAAGGTAAAACACAAGCTCTTGATAATAAAAGAGCACAAAAGTGATCCTAAATACTACTAAATAATGCATCTAAAATGGACACATCAAACCTCCCCACACTTAAACCTTACTCGCCCTCGAGTAAGAAAAGATTCAAGCATACGGAGGAAATGGCATATCCACATCCTAAAACCCCTAAAATAACCACACAAAATGGACATATCAAACCTCCCCACACTTAAACCTTACTCGCCCTCGAGTAAGAAAAGAACCAAGCACACGGAGTAAATGATATATCCAAAACCTAAACTAATCCCCCAATCAAAGCCTCACAAAAACTCTCAATATCAAAAATCCCAAAATAAAAGCTCACATGAGAATTTTTTCACACACACATCCCCAATCCTAAATCTAACCAAACCTACCACTTATCAATTCACTACCCATAAAAATTATTCAAAGCCCCGAATTGATATTCCCAAAATCCAATGACACAAGATGAAGTTAAAACCATAGAGGAAGTTTTAAACACATGCTTCACCTAATGCCAATATATCAACCAAAAACGAAGTAGAAAGAGATAATGAATTTCATAACCACACTTTGTTTCCTAACCCACTAAGCTACCCAATCCCAAGAGGTCTATAGATATTGAGCTACCCGATCCATCCATGTGACAACCGCAACCTTATGACTCCAACGCCGGCAAGTGAGGGAAATCATAGCATTTTTCAATTTCTCTCATTTTGCCTAGGAGCTCTTTCGAGTTTTCATCCTAGCCACACATCATGTTTCTTTAGCTCACATCTCACATTTTTCTGCACATTCAAGCCTCTCATTTTTTCCTAGGCCGCCCTTTAAGGGTTTTCGACCTATCCGGGCCCCCAATGTTGCCTAAGTTGCCCTCTCGGGTTTTCAACTTAGCGGGTTTTCTTTTTCTTTTTTTTTCTTTTTCTTTTTCTATTTTTTTTCTTTTTCTCATATTTTTCCAATGAAAAGTAGCAAAAAGCATTCCAAAACAATCTAGCATGCATATGAATCCTCTAACCCCTCCCCACACTTAAAACATTACATTGCCCTCAATGTAAACACGTAAGGCAAGAACAATAAAAATCAAGGTAAGGGAGTTAGAGTGACACCCATTTCTCCGCAAATTCGCCGGTGATATGGCGATATCCAAGTACATGGATGGTCCCGAGATAGGTTTCGGAACCGGAAGGGTGAGCAAAGATGCCGTAGAAGAACTCACCCCTCGAGAAAAGCATTGTCTCCATGGCGCCGTTTGATCAAGACTAACACCACGAAGAACACATTAAACTCACAAGTACATAAGGATATGTAATACTAGGTTTAGCATCAAGAGTTAATAACCATAGTATTTTCAAAGAACAACCAAATCACACCCAACCAACACTATAAGAATAATCATGAAAAATATCCAACATATATTGACATGTATACAAGCATCATTATAGGATATGCACTTACGATTACAATGATGTAGTCGGCATACTACAATCAACAAATGTACTATAAAGATGCAAGAATGTTCATATGTCAACATATGTAGGATGGTGGAGGAATGAGTGGGTATGTGGTGGTTCTTGGGAGTGTTGGGTGGAGAAGAAGGTAGGATCATGCAATGTTTAAAATCATTTGGAAACTTGGAAGCTTGGAAATTTGAAATCCGGGCTCAAAAAATTTTCAACAGTTACTGAGCACGTCGCGACTCGCGACGAGGTTCATCGCGACTCGCGACGAGCCTCGCGAAGTCATCGCGACTCGCGGAAAGTTGAGTCCGAGAGCTCAAAATTTTCTGAGCTCGTCGCGACTCGCGACGAAGTGTGTCGCGACTCGCGGAAAGGTGAGTCCGAGAGCTCAAAATTTTCTGAGCTCGTCGCGACTCGCGACGAAGTGTGTCGCGACTCGCGACGAGCCTCGCGAAGTCATCGCGACTCGCGGAAAGGTGAGTCCGGGAGCTCAAAATTTTCTGAGCTCGTCGCGACTCGCGACGAAGGGTGTCGCGACTCGCGACGAGCCTCGCGATGTCATCGCGACTCGCGGAAAGTTGGCACTGGGAGTGAATTTTGCTCCCCTGTTCGTCGTAACTCGCGACGAAGCCCATCGCGACTCGCGACGGCAGGGTATCCCAGGCTTAAAATTTTTCTTTTGCTTACCAACTGTCCAAGCTTCCTTCCCTCGTTCATTGATCTCGTTCCTTCATCTCCTTCATTGCAATGCACTTCATGTTGCTACAAAATCATAGAAAAACATGCCATAAAAAGAACAAAACAAAACAACAAAAACTAAGAAATAAAAACTAAAAGAAATGCCGAATTTATTTTACATCGTCGGCACGACGAAGCTCCGTATTTTTAAGGTCATCGGCACGACCCTAATGTTATCCGTATGGTGAAGGCTTGAAGCTCTTCACCATGAGCATCCAAAATAAGAGAGGTGGGGGCACAAAACTTTCAAGAGGAAAGTCTTGTTGAGGTGGAGATGGTTCAAAGGGAATTAAGTGGTTAGGGAGCTTGGAATAGTCTTTTGGCTCCTCTCTCGTTTCCCTCAAAACTTTCGAAAATATTAGAGTTGGTTGACTAGGTGGGAGAAGGGGTGACAATGCTAATGGATGTAGCACTATCACCTCTTGCTCCATTTTTCTATCCTCTACAACCAACTCCTCATCCCTTTCAAACTCAAAATCATTTTTATTGGTGACCTCACTCACCGAATCATCGAGTTCAAGTTGGGATGGTGTGTTTTCGGAATCACGAGCTTCCATGCGGGCCAATACCTCTAATATGTTCCTCACATGCCCCTCAATGGCCTCAACACTAGAGGAGAGCTGGGTTTCCGGCTCCTCATTAGTAAAGGCGTTCAAGTTTGCTATCCTATTTAAGACATCCTCACGTGTCAAACTTGAACTTCCTTGTTGGGCTTGGTTCTGGGGTATGGTATAGGGTGGTGATGGCCAACTAGGTTGCTCGTAATATTGGTTTTCTGGCTCATTCTCATACCACAAATCCGGACTACCACTCCATTCCGGATTGTAAGAGTTGTGGTATGGATAGCATTCATGAGCATCTTGCCCTTGAAAACCAATATCTCCTACCTCTTGATAGCACTCTTCATAGTACCCATGGTTTTGGAAACCAAGGGTTCTTTCTCGGTCATCGTGCTGTTCCCACAACAAAGGGCAAGATTCGGTAGGATGGTCGGAATGACACATCCTACAAAACCTTGCTTGTTGAGCCTCTCTTCTCATCATGAGTTCCCTCAAGGTGAGACGCTCCATTAAAAATTTTTTATATTTTTTTTTTCAAAAGTTCGGAATCATAGTGCAAGGATTCTCGATAAAATAAATCACCAAGAACTCAAGCAATACCTACTCCGAATAAAAACAACCACCAAGTAGTGGAAAATAAAAACAACTAGCCAATACACAACCAAATACACCTAAATACTTAAGAATAAATGCCTCTTCCCCGGCAACGGCGCCATTTTGACGGGCAGGCGGTCGTCGCGCCCGCCGTGCAAAAGATAATTTATAAGCCCTAAATGCTTTCTACAACTAGGTAGATAGTGGCAAATCGGGGTCGTCCAATGAGAAGAGGGATCTTCCTAAGCGTCTAAGCACACAAATGGTTGATACTAGGCTAGGAGTAACTATATTTACACACACTTAAAAGCAAGTAAAAGGGGGGGGGGGGTTGGTTGGTTGGTTTCCTAAGTTAACAAAGATAAAAAGACACGATAACTAGCAAGGTCAAGTGACTATGCTAATCATCAAACAAAACTAAAGAAAAGGGGTTTTAAACTACAAAGATAAAATGCCTTGGGGGCAACGGATATCCACTTCCACATCTAATGTAGTTCATCGAATCATTCACACATTCCATCATATAGCATTCAGGACCCAACACTCATGCACCCATCTAGCAAGTACCACAACACACACATCACAAGGAGTTCTAAGTTCATGCTCATAGATCTTCATGCAAAGGCGCTACGGAATTCGTCACGTTCCTACACCTAAACAATTCAACCACACAAGCACTACCTATGCTCAAACAACTCATGGCACACATGCAGTGAAACACACCGTCAAGAATACATAAACGCCAAATAACAAATGCTTCAAGAATGAATTTAAATCATCTATTCAATACTTCAACTACTTGTCGTGGAGACTAAACTCCTATCCTTCTTAGTTCGTAGTTTGCGAGAGTAAGTTCCACATCTCTCGTCAAACCTCACCAATGAATCCCGAGTCGCGACCACGACTCAAGGTGTCATTGGTGGCATTTAGCACGAAGGACCAACAAGCTTGGCAATGCCTATGACCACTACACCGTGACTAAGCATTTAACCAATTCATGCAATTACACGAGATCAGTCAAGAGCGACCACTCATAGACCACGAGCATATAACTCTTCTCGTTTGCTACACAAACGAACATGACGAAGAGTTCAACATCAATCACATTCGTCTAGCACATTGTCAACATATCAATATCATTTAGAAGCTCTAACTCATGCTTTGGATTCCTAATTAAAAGAGGGAAAGAGTAGCTAATTCCTTCCAACCCTAACAAGCAATCAATCAAGCAATTTGTATCCTCAAGCTACCAATAACATCAATAGCATCAACAATCATCATTAAAGCACAATAAGAGCACAATAGCAAAAACACCAAATAGATAGATAGAAATGAGTTCTTGCTACATAGATAATGGAAGCTTCAATCCTTTGCTCCCAAGTACAAAACTAACCTAGATAAACAAAACCCATAACAAAGAACTAAAAGCTACAAAGAAAGAAGAAGAAAACTAAGGGTTTTGGAGCCCTAAAACCCAGAGAAAAATGGGCTGAGCAAAACTGGAGAAGAGGAGGAAAGAGAGGGTATTTATAGTGCAAAGAAAATAAAATTGATTTCTGGCCGCCCGTTGGTCGCGACTCGCGACGAGTTGGTCGCGACTCGCGACGAGTTGGTCGCGACTCGCGACGGTGTTGGTCGCGACTCGCGATGGTGTCGCGACGGGGTCGCGACGGGAGCCAAAGTTTTGCATTGTTTCTTTGTCTTCTTCATAGCCATCCCTCTCAATCTTCAAGTCTTCAACGGCTCCAAAAATGGTCTTCAACGGCCTCCGGTCTTCATGTCTTCAAAGTGAGTATCCAAAAGTCTTCGAAAGTATAGTCTTCAATGTCTTCCGGTCTTCGTTGCTTCCGTGTTCTTCCCTTGTCACACAAAATCCACTTAGAAGAGGTAAAAGAGTACAAAGTTGCTTTTGCCTCTCCTAAGTGAATTTCAAGGTAAAACACAAGCTCTTGATAATAAAAGAGCACAAAAGTGATCCTAAATACTACTAAATAATGCATCTAAAATGGACACATCACCTTCACATAGAATGTAACCAAAAAGTACCCATGGGCGACCTACTAAAGATGATCACAAGGAAGATCTAGGAGCCCATAGATACAAGATGTCCATTAGTACCAATTAAGTCTACAAAATGCAGGATTTAGACAAGAAAACCAAACATGGCTGTCTAAACCCCTTGTCACGTAAACTCAACTAATGCTAGCAATCCACTTAACAAAATAAGCTAAAAGCTATGCTGAATGCAACAGTTAACACATGCAAAATGAAGCACATCAGAATCCCCCACACTTAACTCTTTACTCGTCCTCGAGTAAATAAAGACAAGAAAAAGAAATAAGCGAAATGTAAGAAATAAGAAATAAGAAATAAGCGTGCAAGCATGAGTTAATCGAGGCATCCAACTAATTCCCAGATTACCTTGTTTCCACCCAAAAGATTATGAATCTCAGAACTCTCACACTCCCCAAAGAACATAAGCAATCTAACCACCAAAAAGTAAAATGTGGAAAAAGGTAAGCCAAGAAGATAAGTGAAAAGCTAGCTTACTTTTCCCAAAATGATCCCCAAAACAGTCAAAGAGTCATTTCCAAAAACAATCCACCAAGGAATTACAAAAGCCATCGACTTGGTTGTAACATAGGGATAATTAGTGATTCTCAACCGAGTTACAACCATGGAGTCAAATATATCGCCAACTTAGTTTTTTGTTTTCTCTTAATTTATCTCATTTTGCCTAGGAGCCCTTTCGAGTTTTCATCTAATACACAAAGAGTACTCACTTCTCACCATTTACCACACGGCCTCTCATTTTTGCCTAGGCTCGTAAGCCTAGCCAGGCCTAGCCCCATTTTTACCTAGGACTTTTGACCTAACCGAGCTTTTTCCAATGTTACCCAAGTCACCCTTTTGGGTTTTCAACTTGTCCAGGTCT
Source organism: Rubia yunnanensis (assembly GCA_037428765.1). Classification (NCBI taxonomy): domain Eukaryota; kingdom Viridiplantae; phylum Streptophyta; class Magnoliopsida; order Gentianales; family Rubiaceae; genus Rubia; species Rubia yunnanensis. Next base: position 62,396,369 of record CM075061.1, read on the forward strand.
TTATATTTGTTCATTTCTCAATTTTTTTTTGGTGTAGCACAAAATTGTCCCAAAAGTGGGCTTCATACTACAAAACATAAGATCAAAACAAAAAATACACCACAAATATCCTAAAACAACCTACCAAATGCAAACTAGGAAACCTAGAATAGCATGTTATGCCACCAAATATCCATCCAAAATCATCCCTCAATAATCAAAAACCAAAATCATCAACAATATCAAGAAAAACTACCAATGGAAACATAGAATGCACTAAGGAAATCTAAGAATTAAGACTCCCTAAGTGCTCACTACTCCCTCCCCCTCACGTAATTAATGCATAGTCTCCAATGCAACAAAAATCATGTCAAAACATAAGTGAGGCTGGGAGAAATAGTTATACTCGCTCTCTTGACCCCGAAGGGCCTTTCTTCTTGTCGTGACTCATGAAGTGCCTCTCAATATATCATGTTGCTTGAAGTGTGGCCTCGATACGATCAATCCTCGAACTACGACCCTCTATTGGAATCCTCACTCCTCTTGTTGCTTGGACTACCTCTTGCAACACTAGGGTAGAGCTCGAAAGCTAATTCCCAAGTGCTTGAAATTGGTCAACGATGTCCGTGGATAAGCGAGAGTGGCTATGATGTGCTCTCGAAGAGGTCTCACCCTTGGCCTCCTCAATGTCTATTTCGGGGGTGGTTAAGACTCTATATAACTCTCTCTCAAAGCGCCGATCTGACTTAATAAATAGGTCATCCAAATATGTGTCATGGTTGATGGCGGTGAGCTTCGGCTGTAGAAGTACCATGAAACTACAAGTGCTCGCTCTGCCACAAAGCCATAGGTATCGATCCTCCAATGTTGTAGGTTCCACCATGGACGTTTTGGCTAACTTCGTGATATTATACTTTGTACCCGATCATCTCAAGTAAGCCAATGGTCTGTGTGTGACCGGATGCCTGGAGTGTTGTGCCAATAAATCTACCATGCCACCTATAGATATCTTACCACTCTTTCTTTCCCCCATCATCCTGCACTCATGTACAAAGTTCCCCACCAGATTGGATAAAAATTACCCTCGAGAGTCATTGCCCAAAAGCATTGAACATCCAAACCTGAACATTGCATTAGCTCACTGTGGCCCATTTCCAATAGTTAGTGAATGTAATGAAATGCCAGATGAACCAAGGCGGTGCTCTTGCACATACTCTTCCGATCAGTCTCTATTAACTGCCTCCAAAAGTTCTTGATATAAAAAGGCATCCCTTGATAGTGTGTCCTAGGGATCTTTTTATCGCACCTCCATCCGAAGGCACATGCTATCTCTGGGTGTGTTATTTGATACTCCTTGTCGTTAAGATTGAATTTGATTGCCTTGTATCCATTCTCGTCCGTGGCCGACCAAAGAGTAGCTATGTACTCTAGAGTCCACCTGATGTAAGTCTAAGAATGTTTCTCTAAGAACCCCTCTAGATCTACTTGGCCTAATAGATAGGTCATGGGCTCGAGTAAGCCTAGACCCGCCAATGTGTCTTTGCATGCGGAGCCGGTATCTAGTATACTCCTCTTTGGCTCTCTTAAATACCTCCACCCGCGTGCTGCAGTCATAAAAATATTGGATAGTCCCATAAACTCATCAGTCACAATTGGATAGTCCCATGTTCAAAGAGTAGGAGTTACCGATTCATGGTTTGCACCATTTACTGGTTTCTTCCTCTTCTCACCCAGAGTGGACTTTCCTTTCTCCAAAGTATTCCTTTTTGGCAGTATCCTAACAAAATGAGGCAAAAAGTGGTAATGTGATCTTCAAAACAAGTCAAGGTTCACATTATCATTCAACAAGTAGATCCTACCTAAATAGCCTAGACATTCAAAACATGATAATCCAAGCATGAAGGATTTGTAAACAAGAACACCCTCATTGGACAACAATCTCATGTATGTCATTAACAACCCATCAATAAGACTGTGCAATCAAGATTCATCTCCTTCCAAATCACCCAACACATGAAGAACATATCATTAAAAAATAATAGCACATCAAACCACCAAAACCATGAGAAAAAGAAGAAAGCTTGGAAATTTGGTAAGAAAAATTGTTTTTAAGTGCTGGGAAACCCTGTTTGTTACAAGTCACGACGGATATGTCGTGAGTTGCGTCGAATAGGGAAGCAAAAATGAACTCCCAACACCAACTTGTTGTGAGTCGCGACATGGCCATCGTGAATCGTGATGGATTCAAAATAATTCCTGAAAGAAGTGAGCTCACAGACCCAAGATATCACGAGTCGCGATGGCTTTGTCACGACAAGGTATCGCGAGTTACGAAAGGTACTGTTGCTAGTCACGATGGAGAGACTGGCTATTCAACTGAGTTTAAAAAATGCAAAATCCTTTCTTCATCTCCACCAAATAATCCCAAGGATCACCACACCTCCACTCATTCATCCACTATCTTACATATACAGACATATGAATATTCTTGCATCTTTATAGTACCTCTGTTTATTATAGTATGTCGACTACATCATTGTGACCATAATTGCTATATTCTATAATGATGCTTGGATAAGGGTCGATATATGTTGGACATTTTCATTGGAAAATCTTATAGTGGTGATGCATAATGGATTGGTTATTCTTTGAGAATACTATGGCTATTAACTTTTGATGCTAAACCTAGTATTACAAATCCTTATTTACTTGTGAGTTTGGTGTTTTTCTCTGTGGTGTAATTCTTGATCAAATGGCGCCAATGAGATAATTTTTTGCTTAAGGGGTGAGCTCCAAAACCGATTTCGGAACCATTTCTATGCAAATACATGGGATTGCACCGTATCACTGGCAACTATGGGGAGAAATTGGAGTCATTCTAACTCTTACCCTGAGTTTTTATTGTTTTTGCCTTATATGTTTACATTGAGGGCAATGTAATGTTTTAAGTGCGGGGAGGAGTTAGAGGACTCACATTTATGCAAGCTTGATTTGGAATGCTTTTTGCTACTTTTGATTGGAAAAACATGAGAAAAAGGTATAAAAAAATGAAAAATTGAGAATTTTGAAAAAAAAGAAAATTAAAAAAGAAAATTAAAAAATTAAAAAACAAAAACCCTCTAGGTTGAAAACCTGAGAGGGAAACTTAGGCAACATTAGGTGCCCAGATAGGTCGAAAACTTGAAAGGGCTACCTAGGCAAAAAGGTGAGGCTAAATGTGCAGAAAAAGGTGAGATGTGAGCCAAAGAAACATGATGTGTGGCAAGGATGAAAACCCAAAAGGGCTCTAAGGCAAAATGAGAGAAAGAGAGAAAAAAATGGAAAATGCTATGATTTCACTCATTTATCGGCGTTGGAGTCATAAGGTTGCGGTTGTCATATGGATGGATTGGGTAGCTCAACATCTTTAGACCTCTTGGGATTGGGTAATTTAGCTAAAAAAATGAAGTAAGTTGAGAAATTCTTGACTCTTTGTGTATGTTGTTTTTGGGTTGATATATTGGTATAGAGTGAAGTATGTGTTTGAACCTCCTATATGGTTTTGACTTCATTTTGTGCCATTGGATTTTGGTTGATATATTGGTATGAAGTGAAGTATGTGCTTAAACCTCTCATATGGTTTTAACATTATTTTGTGCCATTGGACTTTAGGATTATCAATTTGGGGCTTCGAAATGTTTTATGGGTTATGAATTGATAAGTGGTAGGTTTGGTTAGATCTAGGAATTAGGGTTGTGTGTGTAAAAAATTCTCACTTGAACTTTTATTTTGGGATTTATGATATTGAGAGTTTTTGTGAGGTTTTGATTGGGGGAATATTAGTTTAGGATGTGGACATATTAGTTCCTTTGTGTGCTTGAATTTTTTCTTACACGAGGGCGAGTAAGGTTTAAGTCCGGGGAGTTTCGATGTGCCCATTTTATATTGTTTGGGACATTTAGGATTCACTTTTGTACACTTTGTGTTCTAGATATGGCATTTTTCCTTGAAATTCTCTAGGGAGAGTTAAAACGACTTTTACGCTTTTATTACTTTTTTTGGAGAATTTTGTGTGATAAGCAATTTGTTCAAAGACTTTGAAGACTTTGAAGATTACCTTTGAAGGTTTGAAGATTTTAAGACTTGCATTTCAACTTTGGAAGACTTGATGAACTGAAGACAAGTAAAGAGAAGAGGAAGACTTGCAATAAAAAGAAGAAAGAAATCAAGATGCTGAAACTTGGCTTGGTCGCGAGTCGCGATGAATTGGTCGTGAGTTGCATGGGCGGGTGGCCAGAATCTCTTACTTTTTGTACTATAAATACTCACCTTATCCTCTCTCTTAAATCAACTTCTTCTTCCTGCGATTTTGTAGAATTCAAACCCTAGTTTTTCTTCTTTTTTTTCTTAGTTTTTGTAGGATTAATTATGCATTTTCATCATCTAGGTTAGTTGGTTCTTGGGAGCAATTGATTGAAGCATCCAAATCTATGCAGTAAGAACCCCTATTTAACTCTATCTTGAAGCAGTTATTATTTAACATTCATGTGTTTTAATGCTATGTTTTACTTCATTTATGCTATGGGTTATTTGAGTATATGAAGTGTTTGTATGATTAAAGTGTTAGGGTGTTGGAAAAGTTGCAAATTTCTCAGCTCTTTGACATGAGAATCCAAGAACATGGAATTAGAACATCTTGTGCATAATGTGTTGTGCTTTTGGCCAGATAAGTATGTTAATGTGTATTGTTCTCATATTTATTCTATAGAAGCTATGAAAGGTGGAATCTTAAATGTTGACAGTTCTAAATTTTATCTATATAATGAATCTTGAATATTGATTATTCTAGGCTTGACCTCATTATTTCTTTGTTTGGTTAAATGGCTATGTCTTTGGTTAAAGGGTTGTTTTTATAAAATCTATGGTCTTTCGTGTATAATCTCATTGATGAAATATCTTTATGGTCGTTGAACTTCTAAAATGATTATCAATGATGTTTGCAAATGGTCGTTGAACATCTTTGTGAATTAATCTTAAGAAGAAAAGAATGCCTATCTATCTAAATGGAAGTGATAGCATTCCCCATAGGTAATGAATGTGATAGAATGAGTGAAAGGTTCAATGATCCACATTAGGTTTGGAAGTGGATATCAATTGCCCCCAATGCTTTATCTTTTGTAGTTTTTATCCCCTTTTCTTAGTTTGTAGCATGATTAACATAGTTACTTATCTTTGCTAATTAGCTTGTCTTTAATTTCATAACTTAGGAAAAAACCAACCAAACCCTCCCTTTTTACTTGCTTTTATATATCTATATATATATATATATCTACTTCTAGACTAATATAAACCATAAATGTTTAACGCTTAAGAAAATCCATCTTCTTCGTGAATGGCCCCGACTTTCCATTATCTACTTAGTTGTCATTTAGGAAGCATTTAGGGTTTACAAATTTAACTTTGAGATGTACGGTGACGACCTCCCAAATTTTGGCGCCACTTCCGGGGGAGAGGGTTTATTTTTAAGTGTTTGGGCATATTTGGTTGCATATTAGCTAGTTGTTTTTATTTTCCACTTCTTGGTGGTTGTTTTTGTTTGGAGTAGGTATTGCTTGAGTTCTTGGTGAATTTTTATCGAGAATCCTTGCAATATGATTTCAAACTTTTGAAAAAGAAAAAAAATGGAGCGTCTCACCTTGAGGGAACTCACGATGGGAAAAGAGGCTCAACGAGCAAGGTTTTGTAAGATGTGTCATTTCGACCATCCTACCAAGTCTTTCTATATGTTGAGAGAGGAGCACTATGAGGGGGAAAGAACCCTTGGTTTCCAAAACCAAGGGTATTATGAAGAGTACTACCAAGTGGTAGGAGATGTTGGGTTTCAAGGGCAAGAAGCCCAAGAATGGTATCCATACCAAAATTCTTACAATCCGGAGTGTAGTGGTAATCTGGATTGGTGGTATGAGAATGATTCAGAAAACCAACAATACGAGCAAAATATTTGGCCATCACCATCTTATACCCTACCCCAAAACCAAGCCCAACAAGAAATTTTAAGTTTGACAAGTGAGGAAGTCATGAATGCAATAGCAAACTTGAACAACTTGGCCAAGACTAGTGAGGGACTGGACACTCGGATCTCTTCTGGTTTTGAGACTATTGAGGGACATGTGAGGAGTATATTGGAAGAGGTGGCCTGAATGGAAGTTCGTGATTCTAAAAATACAGTATCCCAAGTCAAACTTGAAGATTCGGGGAATGAGGTCATCATGAGAAATGAGTTCAAGTTCGAAGAGGATTAGGAGTTGGTTGTTGAGGATAAAAGAATGGAGGAAGAGGTGATTGTGCTACATTCATTAGCATCATCACCCCTACTCCCACCTAGTGAACACCCTCTACCATTTTTGGAAGTTTTGATGGAGATATGAGAGGAGCCAAAAGACTATCCGAAGCCTCCTAATCTCCACCTTTTCAAGACTTTCCACTTGAAAGTTTTGTACCCCCACCTCCCTACTTTTGGATGTTTATGGAGAAGGGGTTTATGCCTTCACCATATGAATAACATTAGGGTTATGCCGACAACCTTAAACATACAGAGCTATGTTGTGCCAATGATGTAAATAAATTTGGCTTTTATTTTAGTTTTTTTTGTTCGTTATTCATTATTTTATCTCGTTCTTTTCACGGTTTGTTTTTCTATGATTTTGTAGCAAAGTGAAGTGTAATGAATTGTAGGTGATGAAGGAATAAGATACTTCAAAAAGGGAAGAAAGCTTGGAAAGTTGGTGAGAAAAATTCTTTCTATGTGCTGGGAAACCCTGTATGTCGCGAGTTGAGACAGATTTATCGCTAGTTACGACAAACATGTGAGCAAAAATTAACTCCTAGCACTAGCTTATGGTGAGTCACGACATGGGTATCGTGAGTCGTGATGGATTCAGAACAATTCCAAAAAGAAGTGAGCTCGCAGACCCAAGATGCACGTGTTGCGACAAGGCATCACTAGTCGCGAAAGGTATTGTTGTGAGTCGAGATGGAGAGACTGGCTTTTCAACTGAGTTTAAACAATTCAAAATCCTTCCTTCCCCTCTATCAAATACACCTAAGAACCACCACACCTCCAATCATTCCTCAACCATCTAACATATATACACATATGAATATTCTTGCATCTTTATAGTACCTTTATTGATTGTAGTATGACGACTACATCATTATGACTATAATTGCTATATTATATAATGATGCTTAGATAAGGGTCGATATATGTTTGATATTTTATTGGAAAATATTATAGTGGTGATGCATGATGGATTGGTTGTTCCTTGAGAATACTATGGTTTTTATCTTTTGATTCTAAACCTAGTATTAAAAATCCTTATGTACTTGTGAGTTTAATGTTGTTCTCTATGGTGTTAGTCTTGATCAAATGGTGCCAAGGAGATAACGTTTTGATCAAGGGGTGAGTTCTTCTACGACACTTTTGCTTCCCTCCTCCAGCTCCGAAACTGATTTCGGGACCGATTCTATACAAATACTTGGGATATCACTGGAGTCTGGAGACTATGCAGGGGAACAAGAGTCACTCTACCTCTTACCTTGAGTTTTTATTTTTCTTGCCTTATATTTTTACATTGATGGCAGTGTAAAGTTTTTAGCGCGACAAAAAGAAGAAAGAAATCAAGATGTTGAAACTTGGCTCAGTTGCGACTCGAGATAAATTGGTCGCGACTCGCGATGGACGGGTGGCAAGAACCTTTCTTACTTTTTTTTACTATAAATACTCACCTTATCCTCTCTCTCAAAAAAATATTCTTCCTGCAATTTTCTGGAATTCAAACCCTAGTTTTTATTCTTTTTTTCTTAGTTTTTGTAGGATTAATTATGCATTTTCATTAACTAAATCAGTTTGTTCTTGGGAGAAATTGTTTGAAGCTTCCATATCTATGTAGTAAGAACCCCCTACTTCACTCTATCTCGAAGCATTTATTATTTAGCATTCATGTGTTTTAATGCTATGTTTTACTTCATTTATGCTATGGGTTGTTTTAGTATATGAAGTTTTTGTATGATTGAAGTGTTAGGGTGTTAGGAAAGTTGCAAATTTCTTAGCTCTTTGACATGAGAATCCAAGAACATGGAATTAGAACTTCTTGTACATAATGTGTTGTGATTCTTGCTAGATGAGCATGTTAATGTGGATTGTTCTCATATTTATCTTGTAGAAGCAATGAAAGGTTGAATCTTGAATGTTAATTGTTCTATATTTTATCTAAAAAATTAATCTTGAATATTGACTATTCTATGCTTGACCTCATGAATGCTTTGTTTGGTTAAATGACTATGTCTTTTAGTAGAAGGCTTGTTGTTATAAAATCTGTGGTCTTTCATGTATAATGCCATTGATGAAATATCTTTATGGTCATTGAAAGTCTAAAATGATCATCAATGAGGTTTGCAAATCGTTGTTGAACGTCTTTATGAATTAATCTTAAGAAGAAAAGAATGTCTATCTATTTAAATAGGAGTGATAGTATTCCCAATAGGTAATGAATGTGATGGAATGCGTGAAAGGTTCAATAATCTAAATTAGGTTTAGAAGTGGATATTAATTTCCCCCAAGGCTTTATCTTTTGTATTTTTAATCCCATTTTCTTAGTTTGTTGCATGATTAGCATATTTACTTAACTTTGCTTATTATTTTGTCTTTAGTTTCATAACTTAGGACAAAATCAAACAAACCCCCCTTTTTTACTTGCTTATATATATATATATATATCTACTTCTAGCCTAATATAAACCTTATATGTTTGAACGCTTAAGAAAATCCCTCTTCTTCGTGGGCGACCCCGAATTGCCACTATCTACTTAGTTGTTGATAGGAAGCATTTAGGGCTTATAAATTTAACTTTGAGAGGTATGGCAATGACCTCCCAAATTCTTGTGCTGCTGCTAGGGAAGATTTGTTTATTTTCCAGTGTTTGGGCATATTTGGTTGCATATTAGCTGGTTGTTTTTATTTTCCACTTCTTGGTGGTTTTTTTTTGTTTGAAGTAGGTATTGTTTGAGTTCTTGGTGCATTTTTATTGATAATCCTTGCAATATGATTTTGAAATTTTGAAAAAGAGAAAAAAATGGAGCGTCTCACCTTGAGGGAACTCACGATGAGAAAAGAGGCTCAACCAGCAAGGTTTTCTAGGATGTGCCATTTCGACCATCCTACCGAGTCTTGCTATATGTTGAGAGAGGAGCACTATGAGGGGGAAATAACCCTTGGTTTCCAAAACCAAGGGTATTATAAAGAGTTCTACCAAGAGGTAGGAGATGTTGGTTTTCAATGGAAAGAAGCCCAAAAATGGTATCCATACCATAATTCTTTCTATCCGGAGTGTAGTGGTAATCCAGATTGGTGGTATGAGAATGAGTAAGAAAATTCACAATAAGTGCAAAATAGTTGGCCATCACTATCTTATACCATACCCCAAAACCAAGCCCAACAAGAAAGTTTAATTTTGACACGTGAGGAAGTTATGAATCCAATAGCAGACTTGAAAAACTTGGCCAAGACTAGTGAGGATCCAAACACTCGGATCTCCTCTAGTGTTGAGGCTATTGAGGGGCATGTAAGGAGTATATTGGAAGCGGTGGCCCAAATGGCAGCTTGTGATTATGAAAATACACTATTTCATGTTGAACTCAAAGATTTAATGAGTGAAGTCCTCATGAGAAATGATTTCAAGTTTGAAGGGGATGAGGAGTCGGTTGTTGATGATGAAAGAATGATAGAAGTGGTGATTTTGCTACATTCATTACAATCTTCACCCCTACCCCCACCTAGTAAACCAACTCCACCATATTCGAAAGTTTTGAGGGAGATAGGAGAGGAGCCAAAAGACTATCTCAAGCCTCCTAACCACCCAACTCCCTTTAAACCATCTCCACATTTACAAAACTTTTCTTTTGAAAGTTTTGTACCCCACCTCTCTACTTTTGGATGCTTATGGTGAAGGGGTTCTAGCCTTCACCATATGGATAACATTAGGGTCATGCCGACTCCATTAAACATATGGAGCTATGTCGTTCCGAAGATGTAAAAAAATTGGCTTTTATTTTAGTTTTGGTTTTTGTTGTTCATTTTTCATTATTTTATCTTGTTCTTTTCACGGTTTATTTTCTAAGATTTTGTAGCAAGGTGAAGTGCAAAGCATTATAGGAGATGAAGGAATAAGATCCTTGAGAAAGGGAATAATGCTTGGAAAGTTGGTAAGAAAAATTCTCTCTAAGTGATGGGAAACTTTGTCTATCGCGAGTCACGATGAACATGGGAGAAAAAAAAGAACTCCTAGCACTAGCTTGTTGTGAGTCGCGACATGGGTATCGCGAGTCGCGATGGATCTAGAACAATTCCCAAAAAAAGTGAGCTTGCAGACCCAAGATTTCGTGAGTCGCGATGGAGAGAATGGCTTTTTAACTGAGTTTAAACAATGCAAAATCCTTCCTTCTTCTCTACCAAATAATCCTAAGAACCACCAAACCTCCACTCATTCCTCCACCATCTTATATATAGACATATGAATATTCATTCACCTTTATAGTACCTTTGTTGATTGTAGTATGCCGACTACATCATCATAGGGCAACTTAGGCAACATTGGGGGCCCAGATAGGTCAAAAACCTGAAAGGGTGACCTAGAAAAAAAATGAATGGCTAACTGTGCTAAAAAAAGGTGAGATTTGAGCCAAAGAAACATGATGTGTAGCACAGATGAAAAATCGAAAGGGCTCCTAGGCGAAATGAGAGAAAGAGAGAAAAAAGAAAAATGTTATGATTTCACTCATTTGTTGGCGTTGGAGTTATAAGGTTGCGGTTGTCATATGGATAGATTGGGTAGCTCAACATCTTGAGACCTCTTGGGATTGGGTAATTTAGCGGGTAAAACGAAGTAGGTTGAGAAATTATTTATTCTTTGTGTACTTCATTTTTTTGGTTGATATATTGGTATAGAGTGAAGTATGTGTTTGAACCTCCTATATGGTTTTGATTTCATTTTGTGCCATTGGATTTTGGTTAATATATTGGTATGAAGTGAAGTATGTCTTTGAACTTCTCATATGGTTTTAACATCATTTTGTGCCATTGGACTTTGTGATTACCAATTTGTGATTTTGAAATTTTTTATGGGTAGTGAATTGATAAGTGGTAGGTTTGGGGTTGTGTGTGGGAAAAATTATCACTTGAGCTTTGATTGTGGGATTTATGATATTGAGAGTGATCTTCACCATTATGCTTTAACCAATGCATTTCACATAGTTTTTATTTACTTTTGGTTGGCGGTTTGGCAACATTAGTTGAGTTTACATGACGAGGGGTTTAGATAACCATGTTCAGTTTTCTATTCTAAATCCCACATTTTGTACACTTAATTAGTGATTATTGACATATCGTGTTCACGGGCTCCTTGGTCTTCATTATAAGTACCTTTAGTAGGTCGCCCGTGAATGCTATTTGTTAGATTACATTCTTGAGAAGGCCATTTGCTTTTAACGGTAGAAAATTTGAAGGCTATTCACATTGAGTAATAGTAGATGAAGACTACAAGCATCAATGCGTGGTAGAAGGAGATTGAAGCCAAGGATGGACGGCTTCGAAGTTCAAGATGGACAAAGGTGAAAATGGTGAATCATGGTCCGAGGAATGTTTCCTTAGTCTTAACGATCCTGGAAGAATTATCATTCAAGGCTGGTTCCATTGGATTCCTCTTCTTGAGTACAAAATTTACTAATAGAACTCCCAATTTAGACTAATGAATCACCCGTGGCAAGCAAACAAAGTTCAAACGATGAAGGACCAGCGGCCCATGACAGCCTGCCCTACACAAAGCACCAGCGGCTTGTGAAGATGCCCACGGTCCGCCTGACACGAAGCAACAATACCGGTCCATGACAAAGAAGTTGGGCCGTGAAGCATGGATGTGAAATTTGGCTAAGTATGGAAGCCGGTCTGTGAAAACCTTCACGGACCCTGACTAGAGTTCTGAGCAAACACCATGCTACTCATGGTCCGTGAAAAGGAGGCTAGGCCGTGAAAAATACTTAGTTTAAACCGTGGAGCTGCTCGTGGTCCTTGAAAAGCTTCATGGATCGTGGTACAAACCTAGCTTCATGGACCGTGGCTTCCTGCGGCTATGAATGTTCATGTACCACACTAGATCTTGTGGTCCATGCTTGAAGGCTTCACAGACCATAGAATCTGAGCAAATCCATGAAAACTAAGAGGCTGACCTTGGGTTTTAGCACTTTTTCCCTATTTTTAGCCTAGCTTTAGGTCCAATCTCCTATTACTAGATATAGGAGTCTTAGTCTTCTACTAAAACCTAAGTATAATAGATCTATTAATAATGTAGATTAGTTTCGCCTTCAAGTTTAGAGAGAAGAAAGAGGAGAGTTCTTCTTCTCTTCCTCTTATCTTTTTATTTTCTTCTTAGTTTCATAGATCCATGGCATCTAATTCTATAGTTTCCATGGATTTATACTTTTCAGAGTAGTTAGCTAATCTTGGAACATATTTGGCACATTTTTAGGTTTTGATGCTTCATGAGATTCTTTAAATTCCATTTATCATTGTGTTTATGATATTATTGTGATTTTTTTTGAATGTGACAAATACATGAACACTACACCACATATGAGCACACACTTTGGGCTATGTTCATGTATGGTGCACTTATTGATGCCCAAATTGGAAGAGAAACCTAGATGTTTGAATGGGTGGAGGGGAGCGATTCTGCGTGAGTGTGGGCATGTGAGATTCAAGGTAACCCTAATCCGCATATCATCACACTAGTTTTAGCTGATTATTTAATCATTTTTTGATAGGCTACGGGTAGAGATAGTTGATAGTAGCAAGCTAGGCATTGTGTTGAAACCTTAGTATCATAGATAAGGTTCCTATGAACCTAAGGTTTTGCATATAGAGGACCACTGAGAATCAGTGCATTTGGGGTGAAAGCCCCAGATGTAATTACACGGGGGAGCAACGGTCGGACCTTGTTGTGCTCCCCTAATTAGGATAGCGGTATCGATGGATGGCTGCGAGTGCACCCACCGTGACAGGGATATTGATGTGTATGCCATTGACCACACCACGTGTTGTGAACACATTGATAGGTCTTTTTTATGTCTATATGTGAATGAATCGATGATTGATGCATTAGAACTACCATGTTGCTAAATTAGTCCCAAGTGCCTAGTATAAATAGTTTACTTGTTTGTTTATTTTATGCTTGTAGCTGCTATTTGAAAATACCCAAAAAAAACCCTAGTTATTCACACTAGTAGCAATTCCCTTCACTTGTGCAGATTGACGACCTGCGCGAGGCTGTGTTTTGACTTTTACTTGAACCTTAGCATCTCTGTGGACAAACCCAGGGCTTACCGTTTACTACCCTTTGGTAGCATTAGCAACGAGAATGAGTGCAGAATATAAATCTTATCTTTGACCATCCCATGGGACTAATGCCTCGGCTTGGGTTAATTGATTGCGCTGCTATGATTATGTTAACGACTCCGGGTCGAGGCAGTTTAAATTTTGGCGCTGTTGCCGGGGATGCTTTTCAGTTTAAATATCAGTTGAGCATAGCGTATTAGTGTGTAGTTAGTATTTTTTTTATCTTTTTCTTGTTTTTGTTTGCCTGAGTAGGTATTGCTTGAGTCCTTGTACAAACCGAGGACCCTTGCACTACGATTCCAAATTTTGTGTTTTTCTTTGTTAGCGTTTAATTGAAAAGAAAAAAAATGTGGGAAAGCACTCAATGGAGGGCACTTTGTAGGGTGTGTCATTGTGATTATCCTATAGAGTTTTACCCAAGGTTGAGTGACTATGGGAGAAGAATGGCTCAAAGAGTGAGATTTTGTAGAATATGTCATTGCGACCACCCCACAGAGTCTTGCTCTTGGATGAGTTAAAATTAGAGAGAAGTAAGAGTCGTTGGTTCCCAAGGCAAGGCCCGTGGGATCAAGATCATTACCCATACCACGACCCTCCAAATTTGAGGATTAGTGGTAACTCGAATTCGTGGTATGGAAATGCATCGGGAAACCAACACTTTGGGTTAGATAGTTGGACTTCACCAACTTCCCCAATGCCCCAAAACCAATCCCTAGGATTGGTTCCCATATCGGATTGTGTAGAAATTATGCAAGCTATAGCTAATGTGACCAAGAGTAGTGATTTACTCCAATCAAAAGTACTTAGCAAGATTATTAATTTAGGAACTCAACTATTCTCAAGCATTGAGAAAGTTGAAGGGCATGTGCTTAATTTGATGAATATGGTGGCCAACTTGAAATCCAATATTCCAAAAATGAACCATCCCTAGTTGAATGTGAATTTTTGATAGATGAATCTAAAGGGGATGTGGAAAGGTTTGTTAAGAGTGAAAAAGTCGAGGAAGGGGTGATTATACCTAATTTCCCATTTTACTCATTTTCACCCCTACCACCTATAGAACCTACTTCCACATTTTCCAAAGCCTTAGAGGAAACCATAGGGAAGCCAATTGAATATGCTAAGCTTCCAAACCACCTAGTCCCTCTAAGGTTGACTCCTCCTCTATTATATCTTCATCTTGGAAGATTCTTACCTCCACCTTTCCATGTTTGGTTGTCCATGAGAGTCATGCCGACGACCTTAAAAATACGGGGATTTCCTATTGGTAGCTTTCTTATTGTTTTTAGGACACTATTACACTTGGTGTGCATGTTTGTTTGGTAGGAATCATATGGTTCTTGGAAGAAGGGGAGCAAACGAGGAGTCCAACTCATGGACCATGAAGATGTACATGGTTTGTGACACTCAAAATGGTTGACAAGAAGGAGAACCAAACCCCAAGTTCATGGGGCGTGTAGACGTGCACGACACATGGAGCTCACATACTTTCCTACACCACCCAATCACCATTTATTCCTTACCACTACACACATCAAGACCTAAAAGGTAACTCTCCATTGGTATTCAATTCTTCATTCAATTTGTGGTGCATAATAGTGGTTAGATTGATCTTTCATGTTTAGAGGTTATGGGTAGTATATATATTGGGGTGATGGTAGTTTGTTCTTTACATTCCATTATTGTGCTATCAAGGGTAGTTTTTAGTGTTCATTTTTCATTATAAGTGCTTTCCTATTTCTTACCCTTGACATATGTTCCTTGATTTTGTATATGCATTGAGGATAATGAAATCTTTAAATGTGGGGAGTCTAATGGATTGGATAGAACTTGTGATTTTTGGTTGATTCTATGTAGCTAATAGCTCTTCTAAGAGCATTTTGAAAAATTGAAAAAAAAATTATTTAAAAAAATCAAAACCTGGACAAGTTGAAAACATGAAAGGGCGACTTGGGTAATATTAAGAAAATCCCAGATAGGTCGAAAGACCTAGGTAAAAGTGAGAGGTTTGTCCCGGCTAGACTTACGAGTCTAGGAAAAAAATGAGAGGCTGTCTGGAAAAAAGGGAGAGATGAGCATGTTTTGTGGGATAGCGCTAGGTTAAAACTTGAAAGGGCGGTTAGGAAAATTGAGAGAAATTTAGAGAAAAAGAAAAAAAAAAGAAACAAGAAACTAGGTTGATGATCATTGGACTCCTTGTTTGCAACTAGGTTGAGAATGTAGATTTATCCCTATGTTGCAAGCAAGTCGACAACTTTTGGATTTCGTTGGTAAATTGTTTTTACTTGAGGATTTCTCTTTGATTGCTTTTGGGACTTCTTTGGGGAAAGTAAGCTTGGCTTTATTCCGATCTTTTGTCAGTTATCTTATTCCATACACATTTACTTGCTTTGGGTGGTTTGGTTGCCTTAGGAGCTTTGGTGAGTGTGAAAGTTGTGAGATTTTCATCTTCTTGGGGGAACTAGGTAGCTTGGGAATAGTCGGATGCATTGCCTATTTTTGCATGCTTAATGTCGCTTTAACCTTTTTCTTTGATTTTATTTACTCGAGGACAAGTAAAGGTTTAAGTGTGGGGAGTCTGATCTGCACCATTATGCATGCTTTAAACAATGCATTTGACGTAGTTTTTATTTACTTTTGGTTAGCGTTTTGACAACATTAGTTGAGTTTACATGACAAGGGGTTTATACAACCATGTTCAGTTTTCTATTCGAATTCCCACATTTTGTACACTTAATTAGTGATTATTGACATTTTTATTATAAGTACCTTTAGTAGGTCGCCCTTGAATGCTATTTGTTACATTTCATTCTTGCGAAGGCCGTTTGCTTTTAAAGGTAGAAGATTTGAAGGCCATTTGCATTAAATGATAGTGGATGAAGGTCATGAGCATCAATACGTGGTAGAAGAAGACTAAGGCAAAGGATGGGCAGCTTCAAAGTTCAAGACGGCTAAAGGTGAAAATGGTGAATCGTGGTCCGAGGAGTGTTCCCTTAGTCGGAGAACTATCCAGGAATAATCAGCTTTCACAGCTTATTCCATTGGATTCATCTTCATGAGTACTACAAAATTAGTTACCAGAACTCCCAATTTGGACTAAAGGTTCACCCGTGGCAAGCAAACGAAGTTCAGCTGACGAAGGACCAGTGACACGTGAAAGCCCACCCTACACAAAGCATCAGCGGCCCGTGAAGATGCCCATGATCCATCCTACATGAAGCAATATCGCCGGTCCATAACAATGAAGCTGGGCTATGAAGCATGGATGAGAAATTGGCTAAGTATGGAAGCCGGTCCGTGAAAACCTTCACAGATCACGATGAGAGTTCTGAGCAAAGACCAATGCTGCTCGCGGTCCTTGAAAAGGAGGCCGGGTCATGAGAACTACTGAGTGGAAACTGTGGTGCTACTCACGGTCCGTGAAAACCTTCATGGACTGTGGCATGAACCCAGCCTCACAAACCGTGGTTTCCCACGACTATGAATGTTCACATACTGCGCCAGATCTGGTGGTCTGTGCTTGAAGGCTTTATGGACCGTGGTATCCGAGCCGATCTGTGAAAACTAGGCGGCTCACCTTGGGTTTGTGCCCTTTTGGCTTATTTTGGGCATATGGTTAGGACCAATATCCTACTACTGTGTATAGGAGCCTTAGTCTTTTACTAAATCCTATGCAGAATAGATCTAGTCATAATGTATATTAGTTTCTCTTTATAGTTTAGAGACAAGGAAGATGAGAGTTCTTCTTCTGCTTCCTTCCTCTTTTCTTCCTCTTATTTTTTTCTTTTCTTCTTATTTTCTTAGATCCATGGCATTTAATTTTATATTTACCATGGATTAATACTTTTTAGAGTAGTTAACTAAGCTTGGGACATTTTTGGCACATGTGTAGCTTTTGATGCTTTATGAGATTCCTTAAATTCCATCTATCTTTGTGTGTATGATATTATTGTGATTGTTCTTGAATATGACAAATGCATGAACACTAAACCACATATGAGCACACACTTTGGGTTATGTTCATGCATGGTGCACTTATTGATGCCCCCTTGGAAAGGAAAACCTGGATGTTTAAATGGGTGGAGGGGAACAATTCAGCGTGAGAATGTGCATGGGATATTCGAGGTAACCCTAATCCACATACCATCGTACTAGTCTTAGCTGATTACTTAACTATTTTATGACAGGTTACAGGTAGAGATAGTTGATAGTAGCAAGCTAGGTGTTGTGTTGAAACAATAGTATCACAGATAAGGTGCCTATGAACCTAAGGTCTCATGTATAAAGGACCACTGGAAATTAGTGCATTCATGGTGGAAACCTTGGACGTAATAGCACGGGAGAGAAACACAACCACAACAATGGTCAGATTTTGTTGTGCTCTCCTAATTACGGTGGCAGTGTCGATAAAGGGTTGTTAGCACACTCACCGTTACAGGGATGAGGAAGTGTAGGCCATCGGCCACACCACATGTTGTGAACACACTGATAGGTCTTTTGTATGCCTATATGTGAATGAATAGATAATTGAAGCATTAGAACTACCATGCTGCTAAATTAGTCCCAAGTGCCTAGTATAAATGGTTTACTTGTTTGTTTATTTCAGGCTTGTAGTTGTTAGTTAAAAATATCACCCCCCAATTTGCATTTTACACTAGTAGATATTCCTTTCACTTGTGCGGATAAATGACCCGTACGAGGATTTTTTTAAAAATTTTACTTGAACCCTAGCATCTCTATAGACAAAGCCACGGCTTGCCGCTTACTACCCTTTGGTAGCATTATCAGCAAGAATGGATGCAGAATATAAATCTTATCTTTTTTCATCCCACATGACCAGTGCCTCGACTCAGATTAATTGATTCTACACCTGTGATTGTGTTAACGTCCCTGGGTCGAGGAAGCTCAGAGAGTTTTTGTAAGGCTTTGATTGGGGGAATATTAGTTTAGGATGTGGATATATTAATTCTTTTGCGTGCTTGAATCTTTTCTTACTCAAGGGCGAGTAAGGTTTAAGTGCGGGGAGGTTTGATGTGCCCAGTTCAAGTACGGGGAGAATTTTGTGTGACAAGGAAATTTATTTTAAGACTTTGAAGATTACCTTTGAAGATTTAAACATTTTAAGACTTGCATTTGGTCTTTTGAATACTTGAATACAAGTAAAGAGAAGAGGAGGACTTGCGACAAAAAGAAGAACGAAATCAAGATGCTAAAACTTGCCCCGGTCGCAACTTGCGATGGATTGGTTGCTAGTCACGATTGACCGGTCACTAGAACCTTTCTTTCTTTTTGTACTATAAATTATCACTTTATCTTCTCTCTCAAAACAACTTCCTCTTCCTACAATTTTCTAGGTTTCATTTTTCTTCTTTCTTTTCTTAGTTTTTGTAGGATTAATTATGCATTTTCATTATCTAGGTTAGTTTTTTCTTGGGAGCAATTGATTGAAGCTTCCATATCTATGTAGTAAGAACTCCCTATTTCACTATTTCTTGAAGCATTCATTATTTACCATTCATGTGTTTTAATTCTATGTTTTACTTCATTTATGCTATGGGTTGTTTGATTATATGAACTGTTTGTATGATTGAAGTGTTTGGGTGTTAGGAAAATTGCAAATTTCTTAGCTTTTTGACATAAGAATCCAAGAACATGGAATTAGAACTTCTTGTGCATAATGTGTTGTGATTCTTGCTAGATGTGTATGTTAATGTGGATTTTTCTCATATTTATCCTATAGAAGCAATGAAGGGGATAATCTTGAATGTTGATTGTTCTAGGTTTTATCTAAACAATGAATCTTGAATATTGATTATTCTAGGCTTGACCTCATGAATGCTTTGTTTGGTTAAATGACTATGTCTTTGGTAGAAGGCTTGTTGTTTTCAAATCTATGGTCTTTCTAGAATAGTGCCATTGATGAAATATCTTTATGGTTGTTGTAAGAGTAAAATGATTATCAATGAGGTTTACAAAAGCCCGTTGAATGTCTTTCTGAATTAATCTTAAGAAGAAAAGAATGTGTATCTATTTAAATGGAAGTGATAGCATTCCCCAAAAGTAATGAATGTAATGGAATGAGTGAAAGGTTCAATGATCTACATTAGGTTTGGAAGTGGATATCAATTACCCCCAAGACTTTATCTTTTGTAGTTTTTATCCCCTTTTCTTAGTTTGTTGCATGATTAGCATAATTACTTATCTTTGTTGATTAGTTTGTCTTTAATTTCATAACTTAGGGAAAAGCCAGCCACCCCCCCATTTAATTACTTATATATATATATATATACACTTCTAGCCTAATATCAACCTTATATGTTTAAACAATTAAGAAAATCCCTCTTCTTCGTGGACGACCCCGACTTGCCACTATCTACTTAGTTGTAGTTAGGAAGCGTTAAGTGCTTATAACTTTAACTTTAAGAGGTACGATGACAACCTCCCAAATTTTGGCGCCGCTTCCAGGGAAGAGACATTTATTTTTAAGTGTTTGGGCATATTTGGTTGCATATTAGCTAGTTGTTTTTATTTTCCGCTACTTGTTAGTTGTTTTGTTCGGAGTAGGTATTGCTTGAGTTCTTAGTGAATTTCTATCGAGAATCATTGTAATATGATTTCAAACTTTTGAAAAAGAAAAAAATGGGGTGTCT
Source organism: Rubia yunnanensis (assembly GCA_037428765.1). Lineage (NCBI taxonomy): Eukaryota > Viridiplantae > Streptophyta > Magnoliopsida > Gentianales > Rubiaceae > Rubia > Rubia yunnanensis. The sequence continues at coordinate 62,416,424 of CM075061.1, forward strand.
CACCCTGAGAGAACTCACGATGATAAGAGAGGCTCAACAAGCAAGGTTTTGTAGGATGTGTCATTCTGACCATCTTACCGAGTCATGCTATATGTTAAGAGAGGAGCACTATGCAGGGGAAAGAAGAAACCAAGGGTATTATGAAGAGTGCTACCAAGAGGTAGGAGATGTTAGATTTCAAGGGCAAGAAGCCCAAGAATGCTATCCATACCTCAATTCTTAAAATCCAAAGTGTAGTGGTAATCCAGATTGGTGGTATGAGAATGAGCTAAAAAACCATCAATACGAGCAAAATATTTGGCCATCACCATCTTATACCATACCCCAAAACCAAGCCCAACAAGAAAGTTCAAGTTTTGGACCTGAGGAAGTCATGAATGCAATAGTAAACTTGAATGACTTGGCCAAGACTAGTTAGGAAATGGACACTTGGATATCCTCTAGTGTTGAGACTATTGAGGGGTATGTGAGGGGTATGTGAGGAGTATATTGGAGGTGGTGGCCCTAATGGATGCTCGTGATTCTGAAATGCACTATCTTAAGTCAAACTCGAAGATTCGATCAGTGAGGTCATCTTGAGAAATGAGTTTGAGTTCGAAGGGGATGATGAGTCAGTTTTTGAGGATGAAAGAATAGAGGATGAGGTGATTGTGCTACATTTATTAGCATCACCACCCCATCCCCTGATGAGACGTCAAATGCATGTATTTTCCAAAGCATTTAACACTCTTTTATCATATTTTTGTTGTAAGATTTCTAGATTTAGGTAGGTTTACATGATAAGGGGTTTAGATGACCATTTTTGGTTTTAATATCTAAATCCTTCATTTTGTAACTGAGAGGTCATCGCCGTACCTCTCAAAGTTAATACTTTTAAGCCCTAATGCTTCCTATCTACAATTAAGTAAATAATGGAAAGTCGAGGTCATCCACGAGAAGAGGGATCTTTTCAAGTGTTTAAACATGTATAGGAGAAAACATACTAGGCATATACATACATAGATACATATAAAAACATGTAAACAAGGAGAGGGGGTGGGGTTTGATCCTAAGTTATCAAATTAAAGTACAACAACTATCAAAGCAATAGAACTATGCTAATCATGCAATACAACTAAAGATAAGATGAAAACAACACTTAACGGAACCTTGGGGGCAATTGACTTACACTTCCAAGCCTCTTATCTATCATTGAACATGCAACCTATTTACTACTTTCACTACTCGTTGTGAAGACTAAACTTTTATCCTTCTTATATAGTAGTTTGCAAGAGTAAATTCGACATCTCTTGTCAAACCTCACCAATGACTCCCATAGTTGAAACACGACTAAAAGTATCCCATTGATGTCATTTAGCATGAAGAATCAATAAGCTTGGCAAAACTTATAAACACTACACCATGTCTAAGCATTTAACCAATTCATGCATTTATACAAGATTAGTCAAGAACGATCGGCATTCATAGACTTCTCTCATTTTCTACAAGCAACAAACATGACAAAGAGTTCAACATTATCATATTCATTTAGCAGTCATCAATCCATCAACACAATCAAAAGCTCTAAATCATACTCTTGGATTCCTATAAAAAAAAGGGAAAATCAACCCATTTCCCCAAACCCTAACAAGCATATCATACAAGTACTTCATATACTAAAGCTTTCAATAACATTAATGACATTAACAAACACATTCAATGCTCCATATATGCAAAATAGTAAGAGTATTTCATAGGCTACAAATTTTTCTTAAGACATGGGCTTGGAAGCCTTAGTCAATTGCTCCCAAGAACAAGATTTAACTACAAGAGTTCATACTGATTAATGCTAAACAGCTAAAAATAATACAAGATAATTTAAAGATAAAAATGGAAGAAAATAAGGTTCTAAACAGTACCAAAACGTAGATGAAGAAGTTATGAATGATAGGAAAGAGAGTGCTATTTATAGTACAAAAAGGATAAGGTTAAATTCTGGCCACCCGTTGACCGCGACTCGCGACGGTCTCGCAATGAGGCCATTGCGACTCGCGACGTGTGCCAGAATTTAATCCAGTTTTCTTTTCTTCTTCTTGTGGAACACATTCATCTTCATAGCAATTCCTCTCCTTTTTCAAGTCTTCAATGTCTTCAAAAATGGCCTTCAAAGGCCTCCGATCTTCATGTCTTCGAAGCAAGTCTTCAAAAGTCTTCGAAAATGTGATCTTCAATAGCCTCCGGTCTTCATGCCTCAGTGTTCTTCCCTTGTCATGCAAAATCCACTTATAAGAGGTAAAAAAGCGTAAAGTTTCTCTTACCCCTCCTAAGAGAATTTCAAGGTAACACACAAGCTCTTGATAATAAAAAAGCACAAAAGTGACCCAAAGCAGTACTAAATTATGCACATTAAATGGACATATCAAACCTCCCCACACTTAAACCTTACTCGCCCTCGAGTAATAAAAGATCCAAGCATATGAAGGAAATGGCGTATCAACATCCTAACTACTATTCCCCCAAATCAGTACCTCACAAAACACTCAATATCACACATCCCAATGTTAAGGTCGAATGAGAAGTTTCCCACAACCCCTTTTCCTAAATATACCCAAACCATATCAACCCATCAATTCATTAATATCCCTAAAACATCTCCAAATCCTGAATTGATAATCCCAAATCCAATGATACAAGGTGAAGCTAAAGACATGTATAAGGTTCAAAACATATGCTCCACTTTATATCAATATATGAACCTAAAAACGAAGCATATTACCGATCAAGAATTTCATAACTTACTTCATCTTCTCCCGCTAAGTTTCCCACTCCCAAAAGGCTCTCAAGATGTCAAGTTACCCGATCCATCCGTATAGTCACCGCAACCTTATGAATCCAACGCCGGCAAATGAGTGAACACTTAACATTTTTCAATTTCTCTCGTTTTCTCTCATTTTGCCTAGGAGCCCTTTCGGGTTTTCATTCTAGCCAGGCATCATGTTTCTTTGGCTCACATCTCACTTTTTTCGGCACATTTTGCCTCTCATTTCTGCCTAGGTTGCCCTTTTGGGTTTTTGACCTATCCGGGCCCCCAACGTTGCCTAAGTTGCCCTCTCGGATTTTCAACTCAGTGGGATTCTTTTTATTTTCTATTTTTATTTATTTATTTTATTTGTTTTCCATTATATATATTGGTTTTCAAATATTTCTGTATTTTTCACATTTCTCCATTCCAAAAAGTAGCAAAGTGCTTTCTAAATGTTAAGGTTAAGAAAAGTATCAAAACCAACATTATCTAAGTACATCAAATAGAAAACATCCCAAAACAAAAGGGAAAAATATCCAAAACCAATCAAAAGAATTATGCAAAAGTATCTCCAAAGGTATCTTAAACCCCAATCATCTCAAAGTGGATACGCCTCCCCATACTTAGAACACTACATTGCCCGTAATGTAGATAATAGGGAAAAATGTACAAAGCAAAGTATGGAGAGGGTAAAGATATGGTGCTCACAAATCACTGATGTGATGAAGAAGGACCACTGCCAAAATAGCGTTGCTGATATTGAGCCATCCACTCCGTGCTCCTTTGCCTCCTAGCTCTCTGCCTCTCCGCTACCGGATTGGGGCCCGAGACACCGCCTGCCTGGGACTGCATCTCATGGATGTGAGTTGACAAGTGATCAATCTCCTCATCCATGTTGATCAAGGTCTGGGAGACAAATACATTATGCTCCAATATCATGATGTCCTGGCAGCTGAATCCATCTCGCATAGTCTGCATCATCCACTCGTAGAAGTCTGGTGGAGGCTGGGAATAGTGAGATGGCACATCGTTCTCCTGCATCGGCTCTGTCTCTAGTGTAGGCTGCGTGGAGTGCTGCTGGGAGTGCTACTACTGTAGTCGCTCAGAGGAAAGTAGACTGCTATCATCACGGTGGACAAGAGCTGGGCCAAGGTCACAGAGCTCGTGGTGGAAATCATCTCTACATAACGATTCAGGTGAAATCGCCAGGTCTCCTAGAGGAAGTGCTATGAATGTGACATTCGTCTTGTTGGGCTGAGGAAGTGCTATGAATGTGACCTTCTTCACACCATACAACCAATGGAATAGCCCCGTGGTCCATGGACACTGATCATCTCAAATCTAACTAACCTCTCAGCAATGATAAGATAGGAAGTGCGCCTCCCTAAGCGCAGAAAGTTAGCTGGAGGGACCAATCCCAAGTACTCTGCTAAAAGCCCTATCATGTCTCCGACCATGATCTTCCCCTTTGGCTTTCCTTCCACCTTCACAATTCTATTCATCCATAACTCATCCCACAACCTGTATCTTGGTGTCTCACTCGTTAAGTGCCATAGAAAATGAATGTCATTGTCTGGCACATTCGTCAGCTCTGCGGAGCAAATTATTGTGCCAGCCAACAGTCGGTGCACATAACGGAGTGCAGGGTGGATAATGGCGCTATTATTATCATGGAAGGTCTTTGGCCTCATGTTGATGACATTCCAAAAGTGCACTTCATCCTTAATCGATCGCTCCTAGGCCTGTGGGTCCAGCCTGGCCTGTATCTCTGCGGTTTTAAATCCAAATACCTCCTCAATATGTGAGATGGTTATTTGCCTAGATATATCATCCTAGTGAAAAGAAATGAACCATTCGCATGGTTAATCACCTCTCATGCTGCTTATACTGACAGTGGATAGGAACTTTAGCGTGTACCTCCGGTAAGAGGGCTTGCTCCTACTCATGAACCCTTCCATTCCCCCCTTGGCAAGGAGGCATCTGACAGGCTGGGTGAGCCCAAGAGCATCAAATGTGGGCACATCTACAAAGCTTGTCTCTTTGAGTTGACACTTCTCTAGGGCCTCCCATCTCTCAGCATAGGACCTGGTGATCTGGGTTAAACCCATGTACCTATCAGGATGGGGAGGTACAGGGCTCGATATTGGAGCTGGTGGAGGAGGCGGAGGTGAAGCGGTAGTGCACCCACCTCGGGGGGGGGGGAGCCCTGGGTCTTTTCGAGAGGGCCATATCTAACAACCACATCAAACAAGTCAAACGCACATGAACGTGTGTATATGCAAATTGCATATTCATACTCAACCTTAAACTAGTTCATCATCACAAGCCAAATTAAAATCAAGTTAACTAGTTCGAGTCCTAATCACAATTGCATGTACAATCCATATTATGTCTAACAAGCCCATATTATCAAGTCCATGAAGTTCTCACGTAGTTGAAATCAATATGCTATATCTCAAAACCACAGTTGTGCTCAACTAGTTTAGCCACCACTAGTACATTCACAATGTCAACATCCACGCCCCATGGATAAACTACCCTAAGCAAACTAACATTGCAAAGCACAATAACATTTTATCCAAATAACAACTATGTTTAATCAAGGGCCAATATGCCTCATATCTAGCATAAGTCACAATCCATTCTCAGCCAAAGCAACACAAATGCACCCAATCCAAAATTGAACAAGTACAATACAATCTAAACTGCAACCACAAAATATACAATCCATACCACAACCACAAAATATTCACACAATACTCATCAAAATAAACTGCAAGCACAATGTATTCACCAAATTCAACCAAGGTCCAACAATTTAATTTCCTAAGGCATCACACATAATCTACACAATATCCAATAACTAAAGTATACATTCATAATCACAATTGAAGCTCAATAAACTGAAGAAATGTACCACTTAGATGCTTAGGAAGAATAAATGAGGAAGCCCACAATCAATTCAAAATCGAATTGCCCAAAGTCACAAAACCCCCAAATTCTAGGGTTTGTGTTCTTAAAAAATTGTAGGTGTAGATTAGGAAGAAATGATAGGGTATGGGGCGGTAGTTGTGAGCGGTGGAGGGCAGCTGTTAGCGGCACTGAACGGTGGTCGCTTGGTGGAGGGAAGGCAGAGGAAGGTGAAGAGCAGCGGCGGGAGTGTGGATGTGTTTGTGGCAAAAAGGGTTTTACACGTTTTTAAAGCAGACCTTTACGCCCGAGATGGCTCGGGTATGGCTAGGCTCAAAGATGAAAGATTTGGTCTTGAGGGGCTCTACTCAAGCTAGGATTGAGGATGAAATATGACATCTCAAGGGGCTAAATGGCTTCAGTAGTCTCGAGGGCTTTTAGCCTTGAGACCACGAGATCTTGAGAGGTTCAGCTCGCGGCCTCGAGGTCTCGAGGGGGTGATGTCTTGAGGACTGGTCTCGAGAGGGTGATGAACTTTCTGGTTAGGCTCAAGTCGAGGGCTCGTGGCCTCGAGGTCTCAAGGGGATGATGTCTCGAGGGCTGGTCTCGAAAGGGTGAAGGACTTCCAGGTTCTGCCCGAGTCAAGGGCTTGCTGCCTCGAGGTCTCGAGGGGATGATGTCTCAAGGGTTGGTCTCAAGAACTGGCCCCGAGAGAGTGATTAACTTTCCAGTTTAGCTCAAGTTAAGGGCTTACAGCTTGAGGATCTTAAGTCTTGAGGGTCCATCGTAACTCGCAACGAGGCCATTGGGACTCGCGAAAAGTGGAGGCCGAGACCTCAATTTTCATCCAAATACATGATTTGGTCGCTACTCGCGACCACTTTGTAGCGACTTGCGACAAGGCCCTCACGAGGCCATCGTGTCTCACGACCACTTCATCGTGACTCACAACGAGGCCATTGTGACTCCTGAAAAGTGGAGGCTAAAAGATGAAATCTCACCAAAAATTAATAAGACCGTCGCGACTCGCGACAGACTACTAACCTGGTACTTAGAATTGTTTTTTATTCCTTCTCTTGTCCAAGTCTTTCCTTCTTGACTCCAAGAATTTCTCCCATCAAAAGTCCAATGCCCTGGCTTCAAAATTGCTACAAAATCATGGAAAAACAACTCGTGAAAAGCACAAAGCAAAAAAATGAAACTAATGACAAAATCCAAAACTAAGCAACATCAACGGAAAGTCACGAATAATGATCCGGATGATCAAAACCAAGTTTATTTAATATAATTGGCACAACTTACTCCCCTTCTTGGAGTTTACTCATAAAATGAACCGAGATGATCGGTCCCTTTTCCTCGGTCAGGATCAAAACAATCGGAATTCACATTGTCCCCCAACAAAACCTCCTTCAAGTAGCTTAGGGTTTCTTCATGTTCCCTTAACATCTCCAACAACTCACCTTTTTGTTCCAGGGTGATCTCAAGCACGTAAGCATTCGGGGGTAACTCTCCTTCTCTAAGGGATGAACATTTAAGAGCTTTCCGTGGTGCTTTGTACTCTTCCACCGAAGTCTTCTCAAGAGAAGGAGGGAAAAACACCCTTACTGGCTTACCCACAGACACACGAAAAGGGTTGGATGCTGCGCCCCCAAGAGTGCATTGGCTATTGCTTTCCTTCAAGTTAGTACTAACAATATTTGAAATCAAATTATCACTCAAAACATCATCTATGGCAACATTTAAGGAACTACCATTTATGGGCTCAATTTCATCTTGCCCTTCATCATCAATAACATGAATAGTTTGGCAAGAATGATATCTACTAGGGTGATCAATAGAATTATTTGTGTCAAATTCTACCCCCCGCTCCTTAAATTCCATGGTCAATGTTCTTTTATGTACATTAATTATGGTTCTTGAAGTCTTTAGAAATGGCCTTCCTAAAAGAATAGTTTTAGCACTATTGTCACTCCCCATTTCAAGAACATAAAAGTCTGCGGGGAATTTCAAAGAATCCACTTTTACCAACACATCCTTCACAATACCTTTCGGGTATGTGCTTGAGTGATCAGCTAGTTAGATGACAACCCTGGTTTTGTGAAAATTGCCTAGATTTTGACTTTTATACAAGGAGTATAGGATTACATTTATTGAAGCCCCCAAGTCTAACATATTTGCATCCTATCTCACAAGGGATTGTAAACATTCCTAGATCATCACATTTGGGGGGCATTTCATCATTGAACACGGTGGAGACATATTCACTCTTCACATTATTTTTCATATTTTTCAATTGTTGTTTCCTATTGACCGTACACAATTCTTTAAGGAATTTAGCATACCTAGGAACTTGATTCAGAGCAGTTAAGAGTGGAATATTTATCTTGCATCTACGAAAGACTTCGTAGATGTCCTTGTTGTCCTCTTTGGTCCTCCTACCCTTTAATGCCTCTGGAAATGGTGGTTCCGACACGTATGATTTCTTGTGAGGTGGGGATGGGGTCTCGGGATTTGATCCCGATCTTGGCACAAATGTCTCCACCTCTGCTTCTTCTCCTTTGTTCCCCTTGACCAACTTCTTGGCATTCTTCTCATGATCTTCTTCTTTCTCAACCTCTTGCTTAACGACATCTCTTACTTAGGGCTCTATCACCTCCCTTCAACTTCTCAATGAGATTGCACTAACATTTTGTCGAGGATTGATCTCTAGTTGGGAGGGAAGTTTGCCTTTTTCTCGGGCCTCCATCTGATTCACCACTTGAGCTATTTGGCTCACTTCAGTTTCCAAGTTTTTGATGCTAGCCTTGGCTTCTTCTTGGAAATTTTCACTTTTCTCCGCGCACATGCCCAACCGGTGAATGTCTTGCATCACCTCATCCTTTGTTAGTCTCGAGCTCTCCCCTTGGTCTTGGGGTTTTTCTTAGAGCCTTTGAAATTGTTATTGAGGTGGCCTATATTGTTGTTGAGGAGGCCAATATGGTTGAGGGTTTTTGCTTCCTTGAGGGTTTCTATACCTGAGGTTCGGGTTATCACGATTTCCTAAATTGTACGGCTGGTTTTGGTACCCTTGGTGACCTTGGTAGTCTTGCCCACCTTGATATCCTTGGTTGCCTTGGTAGCCTTAATTCCCTTGATAGCCCATGGCCTTTACCTCTTCAACATAATCCTCTTGCAAAGTGAGGCAAGTGTCAGTAATATGCGCCAAGTAATAAATATCACATGATTTAACTTATAGCCCATTCCCGGGCTTCGTCATCAATGATTTGACCATAGATGCAAGGGCCAATACTTGATCCTCGAGCTTTCCACTATTTGAAGATTCACTTGCGAGCATCAGATTTCTCCTTCTCAAATTGGCTCTTGAGGTAAAGTTTCTTGTTTCTTTTGCTAGCTCTTCATACAATTGCATAGCCTCGAAGGATGTTTTGTTCCACCACAAGAACTTCTTACCAACCTTTGATCTTCATCAAGAAGGCCATTGTAGAAGTAATAAACCAAATCCCCTTCCGAATAACCATGGTAAGGAAAACTTGCAAGAAGCTTCATGAACCTCTCCCAATAGTCGAAGAGAGATTCTTCATTCCATTGGAGGATGTTGCTTATGTCCTTCTTCAAGGCAACGGATCTAGAGGCCAGGAAGTATTTGGCTAGAAACTTCATTTTCATATCAAGCAACCTCTTGATGCTCTTGGGCAGTAGGTAGTGGAGCCAATCTCTTGCACCATCCCTCAGTGTGAACGGGAATGACTTCAACTTATATAAATCTTTGTCCACTCCATGGGGGATCGTATCACCACACAAGAAGTGAAATTTTGTGAGGTGTTTGTTGGTATTCTCCCCTTGCCTACCAAGGAAGATGGGTAACATGTTGATGAACTCAGTCTTTAGTTAAAAGTGCCCATTCGAACCAACCATGGGATACTCGATGGGGGCCATGCTGTCTCTTAACAAAGCTTGCCCCAAAGGAATCTCTCTTTGGTGTAGTGGAGGAGCTCACTCTTGGAGAGGAGGATGTTGAGGTCTTCCTCCTAGATGCTCATCTTCATGCTCAATTTGATATTCCATAGAGGAAGATGTATCCACAAAATGGTCACTAGGAGGGGTGTTATTCACACTTTCCAAAGAAAACATCCTAGCTCATCTCAAATTCAACTCTAACTTAGGGTTGTAGTGTAGGGGTTCTTGTGAAGAGGATTGCGTACGAACCATACACCAAGAACTCGAACAATACATCTCCACGCCAAGTGAAAATGGAAAATCAACTAAGAAATCAAAATAAAAGCAAACTAACAAATATTTACAAATAGAACATAATCACACATAATATGCCCAAACACTTAAAAATAAACACCTCTTCCCCTGCAGTGGAGCTAAAATTTGGGAGGTCGTCGCCGTACCTCTCAAAGTTAATACTTATAAGCCCTAATACTTCCTATCTACAATTAAGTAAATAATGGAAATTCGAGGTTGTCCATGAGAAGAGGGATCTTTTCAAGTGTTTAAAGATGTATAGGAGAAAAAATACTAGGCATATACATACATAGATACATATAAAAGCATGTAAACAAGGGGGGTTTTGGTTGGTTTGATCCTAAGTTATCAAATTAAAGTACAACAACTAGCAAAGCAAGAGAACTAAGCTAATAATGCAATACAACTAAAGATAAGATGAAAACAACAATTGACGGAACCTTGGGTGCAATTGACTTCCAATTCCAAGCTTTTAATCCATCATTGAGCATTTAACCTATTTACTACTTTCAGTACTTGTTGTGAAGACTAAACTTCTATCCTTCTTATATAGTAGTTTGCAAGAGTGAATTCGACATCTCTTGTCAAACCTCACCAATGACTCCCGTAGTCGAAACATGACTAAAAGTATCCCATTGATGGCATTTAGCACGAAGAATCAACAAGCTTGGCAACACTTATAAACACTACACCGTGTCTAAGCATTTAATCAATTCATGCATTTACACGAGATTAGTCAAGAACGAACGACATTCATAGACTTCTCTCATTTTCTACAAGCAACAAACATGACAAAGAGTTCAACATTATCATATTCATCTAGCAATCATCAATCTTTCAACACAACCAAAAGCTCTAAATCATACTCTTGGATTCCTATAAAAAAAAGGGAAATCAACCCATTTCCCCAAACCCTAACAAGCATATCATACAAGTACTTCATATACTGAAGCTTTCAATAACATTAATGACATTAACAAAAATATTCAATACTCCATAAATGGATAGTAGTAAGATTATTTAATAGGCTACAAATTGTTCTTAAGACATGGGTTTGGAAGCCTTAGTCAATTGCTCCCAAGAACAAGATTTAGCTACAAGAGTTCATACTAATTAATGCTAAACAACTAAAAATAATACAATAGAATTCAAAGATGAAAATGGAAGAAAATAGGGTTCTAAACAGTACCCAAAATGCAGATGAAGAAGGTATGAATGACAGGAAAGAGAATGCTATTTATAGTACAAAAAGGATAAGGTTAAATTTTGGCCACCCGTTGGTCGCGGCTCACGACGGGCTCATCACGACTCACGGCAGTCTCGCGACGAGGCCATTTTGACTTTGCCAGAATGTAATCATGTTTTCTTTTCTTCTCCCTGGGGTACACATTCATCTTCATAGCAATTCCTCTCATTTTTGAAGTCTTCAATGTCTTCAAAAAAGGTCTTCAATGGCCTCCGGTCTTTATGTCTTCGAAGCAAGTCTTCAAAAGTCTTCGAAAATGTGATCTTTAATGGCCTCCGGTCTTCATGCCTCCATGTTCTTCCATTGTCACGCAAAATCCACTTAGAAGAGGTAAAAGAGCATAAAGTTTCTCTTACCCCTCCTAAGAGAATTTCAAGGTAAAACACAAGGTCTTGATAATAAAATAGCACAAAAGTGACCCAAAACAGTACTAACTTATGTACATGAAATGGACATATCAGTAACCTATGTTTGGTATAGTCAATTTTTGGTCCTTACGAGCATCTAGATTCCTTTTTGTAAGATTAATTTGTAGATTGCTCATGAGCACTTAGGAGTGGTTTAGTGAAGGCCATTCGAAAGGATGGTAGAAGATGGAAGGCCACTCACAAAGTGGTAGAAGATAAAGTGAAGAAATGAGAGCAAAGCAAAGGGTGAAGAATGATCTATATTTTGAAGCAGAGTTCTGAGAATTTTCCAAGAAGAATTAGCCTTCAAGAGTGGATTCCTCTTCTCGAGTACTATAAAATTGACTACAAGAACTCCCAAATGGATCAATGGTTCACCCAGAGGAAGCAAAACAAAATGGGATTTTTTTTCCATCGTGACTCGCGATGAGTGTGTCGCGACTCGCAAAATGTTGACCCAGGAGATCACAATATCCTGATCTAGTCATGACTCATGATGGAGGCGTCGTGACTAGCGATAATTTTCTTGCAACTTGCATTTTACTCCCCTTTTTTTCTTGTACTATAAATAGCTTTTAACCCCCTTCTTCCCCAACTCTCTAAGCCCGACTTGGAGGCTCCAAAACCCTAGTTTTTCACCATTTTCTTCCATTTCTTCTTATTTATTGGTAGATCTTTGTTCTATGTTATGGGTTTTGATTATCTAGCTTATTTTGTACTTGGGAGAAGTTGATTGAAGCTTCCACACCCATGTAGTAAGAACCTCTATTTCACTCTTTCTTGAAGCATTTGTTATTTAGCATTCATGGGTTTAAATGTGATGTTTTACTTCATTTATGCTATGGGTTGTTTAAGTATATGAAGTGTTTGTATGATTGAAGTGATAGGGTGTTAGGAAATTTGCAAATTTCTTAGCTCTTTGACATGGGAATCCAAGAACATGGAATTAGAATTTCTTGTGCATAATGTGTTGTGATTATTTCTAGATATATATGTTAATGTGGATTGTTCTCATGTTTATCCTATAGATGCAATGCTAGGTTAAATATTGAATTTGGTTTGTTCTAGGTTTAGCCTAATGAATGCTATGTTTGGTTAAATGGCTATTAATTTGGTAGAAGGCTTGTTGTCATCAAATCTATTATCCTTCGTGAATAATGCCGTTGATGAAATACCTTATGGTGTGGTTTGCCTAGAGTGATTATCAATGAGGTTTGCAAATGGTCATTGTTTGTCTTTGCAAATTACTATTAAGAAGGAATGAATGTTGATCTTCGAATAGGAAGTTTTAGCATTCCCCATAGGTAATGAATGTGATAGAATGAGTGAATGGTTCAAAGATCTACATTAGGTTTGGAAGTGGATATTAATTTCTCCGAAGGCTTTATCTTTTTTAGTTTTTACCCCTTTTTCTTAGTTTGTTTGATGATTAGCATGGTTACTTAACTTTGCTAGTTAGTTTGTCCTTAAATTTCATAACTTAGGACCACAACCAACCAAAACCCCCCTTTTTAGTTGCTTTTATATATCTATATATATATATATCTACTTCTAGCCCAATATCAACATTTTATGTTTAAACGCTTGAGAAAATCCCCCTTCTTCGTGGACGACTCGATTTGCCACTATTTAATTAATTGTGTTTAGTATGCATAAAGGGCTTATGGATTATAACTTTGAGAGGTATGGCGACGACCTCCCAACCTCCACCTAGTGAACCAACTCCACCATTTTTGGAAGTTTTGAGGGAGATACGAGAGGAGCCAAAAGACTATCCCAAGCATCCTAACCACCCAACTCCCTTTTTAAACCATCTTTACCTTTACAAGACTTTCCTCTTGAAAGTTTTGTACCCCCACCTCTCTGATTTTGGATGTTTATGGTTAAGGGGTTAAAGCCTTCACTATATGGATAACATTAGGGTCATGACAATGACCTTAAACATGCAGAGCTATGTTGTGCTTACGACGTAAATAAATTTGGCTTTCATTTTAGTTTTTGTTGTTCATTTTTGGTTATTTTATCTTGTTCTTTTCACAGTTTGTTTTTCTATGATTTTGTAGCAAAGTGAAGTGCAATGAATTTTAGGAGATGAAGGAATAAGATCCTTGAGAAAGGGAAGAAAGCTTGGAAAGTTGGTAAGAAAATATCTTTCTATGTGCTGGGAAACCCTTTCTGTTATGAATCGTGATGGATATTTGCAAGTTGCGATGAACAAGGGAGCAAAAATGAACTATCAACACCAGCTTGTCGCAAGTTGCGACATGGGCATCACGAGTCGCGATGGATTCAGAAAAATTCCTTAAAGAAGTGAGCTCGCAGACCCAAGATGTTGCAAGTTGCGATGGCTTTGTCAGGAGTTACGACAAGGCATCACGAGTCGTGAAAGGTACTGTCGCAAGTCACGATGGAGAGACTGTATTTTCAATTGAGTTTCAATAATGCAAAATCCTTCCATCTACTCCACCAAATACTCCTAAGAATCACCACACCTCCACTCATTCCTCCACTATCTTACATGTATAGACATACGAATATTCAAGCACCTTTATAGTGCCTTTGTTAATTGTAGTATGCCGACTACATTATTGTGACTATAATTGCTATATTCTATAATGATGCTTGGATAAGGGTCGATATATGTTGGATATTTTTATTGGAAAATCTTATCATGGTGATGCATGATGGATTGGTTGTTCTTTGAGAATACTATCGTTATTAACTTTTGATGCTAAACCTAGTATTACAAATCCTTATGTACTTGTGAGTTTGATGTTGTTCTCTGTAGTATTAGTCTTGATCAAATGCCGCCAAGGAGACAACATTTTTCTCGAGGGATGAGTTCTTCTACGGCAATTTTGCTCCCCCTCTAGCTCTGAAACCAATTTTGGGACCAACTCTATACAAATACATGGGATTGCACAGTATCACTGCCGACTATGTGTAGAAACGAGAGACACTCTACCTCTTACCTTGAGTTTTTATTGCTCTTGCCTCATATGTTTACATTTAGGGCAACGTAATGTTTTAAGTGCGGGAAGGGGTTTGGGGACTCACATTCATGCAAGCTTGATTTGGAATTCTTTATGCTACTTTTGATTGGAAAAACATTAGAAAAGTATGGAAAAAGTTGAAAAATTAAAAATTTTGGAAAAAAATATAAAATGAAAAAAAAGAAAACCCACTAAGTTGAAAACCCAGGAGGGCAACATAGGTAACATTGGGGGACCTGGATAGGTCAAAAATCCGAAAGGGTGACTTGGGCAAAAATGAGACGCTAAATGTGCGGAAAAATGTGAGATGTGAGCCAAAGAAATATGATGTGTGGAAAAGATGAAAACTTGAAAGGGCTCCAAGGAAAAATGAGAGAAAGAGAAAAAAAAGAAAATTCTATAATTTCGCTCATTTGCCAGTGTTGGAGTCATAAGGTTGCGGTTGTCATACCGATGGATTGGCTAGATCAACAATTCGAGAGCTCTTTGGATTGGATAATTTAGCGGGGAAAACAAAGTAAGTTGAGAAATTCTTGATTCTTTGTGTACTTTGTATTTGGGTTGATATATTGGTATAGAGTGAAGTATGTGTTTGAACTTCCTATATGATTTTGACTTCATTTTGTGCCATTGGATATTTGTTAATATATTGGTATGAAGTGAAGTATGTGCTTGAACTTCTCATATGGTTTTTAATTCATTTTTTGTCATTGGGATTTGTATTATCAGTTCGGGGCTTTGAAATGTTTTATGGGTAGAAAATTAATAAGTGGTAGGTTTTGTTATATCTAGGAATTGGGGTTGTGTGTGTTATAAATTTTCATTTGAGCTTTGATTTTGGGATTGATGATATTGAGAGTTTTTGTGAGGCTTTGATTGGGGGAATGTTAGATTAGTATGTGTACATGTTAATTCCTTTGTGTGCTTGAATCTTTTGTTCCTCGAGGACGAGTAAGGTTTAAGTGTGGGGAGGTTTGATGTGCCCATTTTATCTTGTTATTTTGGGACTTTCAGGATTCACTTTTGTACACTTTTGTGCTCTAGATGTGGTATTTTGCCTTGAAATTCTCTAAGGAGAGTGAAAAGTATCTTTTTTGCATTTATTACTTTTCTAGAGGATTTTGTGTTACCAGGAAATTTGTTCGAAGACTATGAGGACTTTGAAGATTACCTTTGAAGATTTGAAGACTTACATTTAAGCTTTTGAAGACTTGGAGAATTGAAGACAGGTAAAGAGAAGAGGAGGATTTGAGACAAAAAGAAGAAATAAATCAAGATGATGAAACTTGGCTCGGTCGCAACTCGCGATTGATTGGTCACGAGTCACGACGGATGGGTGGCAAAAACCTTTCTTACTCTTTGTGTACTATAAATACTCACCTTATCCTCCCTCTCAAAACAACTTCTTCTTCCTGCAATTTTTAGGGTTTCAAACTTTAGTTTTTCTTCTTTTCTTAGTTTTTGTAGGATTAATTATGCATTTTCATTATCTAGGTTAGTTTTTTCTTGGAAGCAATTGATTGAAGCTTCCATATCTATGTAGTAAGAACCCCTATTTCACTCTATCTTGAAGCATTTGTGATTTAGCATTCATGTGTTTTAAGGTTATGTTTTACTTCATTATGCTATGGGTTGTTTGAGTATACGAAGTGTTTGAATGATTCAAGTTTTAGGGTGTTAGGAAAGTTACAATTTCTTAGCTCTTTGACATGAGAATCGAAGAACACGGAATTAGAACTTCTTGTGCATAATGTGTTGTGATTCTTGCTAGATTAGTATGTTAATGTTGATTGTTCACATATTTATCCTATAGAAGCAATGAAAGGTTTAATCTTGAATGTTGATTGTTCTAGGTTTTATCTAAACAATGAATCTTGAATGTAGATTATTCTAGGCTTGCCTCATGAATCTTTGTTTGGTTAAATGGCTATGGCTTTGGTAGAGGGAATGTTTTTATCAATTCTATGGTCTTAAGTATATAATTCCATTGATGAAATATCTTTATGGTCGTTGAATGTCTAAAGTGATTATCAATGAGGTTTGCAAATGGTCGTTGAATGTCTTTGTGAATTAGTCTTAAGAAGAAAAGAATGTCTATCTATTTAAATGGAAGTGATAGCATTCCCCATAGGTAGTGAATGTGATGGAATGAGTGAAAGGTTGAATGATCTACATTAGGTTTGGAAGTGCATATCAATTGCCTCAAGGCTTTATCTTTTGTAGTTTTTATCCGTTTTTCTTAGTTTGTTCATGATTAGCATAGTTACTGAACTTTGCTAATTTGCTTGTCTTTAATTTCATAACTTGGGACAAAACCAACCCCCCCTTACTTGCTTATATATATATACTTTTAGACTAATATAGACCTTATATGTTTAAACAGTTCTAAAAATCCCTCTTCTTCGGACGACCCCGACTTGCCATCTACTTAGTTATAGATAGAAAGTGTTTAGGGCTTATAAATTTAACTTTGAGAGGTACGAAAATGAACTCCCAAATTTTGCGTCGGGGAAGAGGTGTTTATTTTTAATTATTTGGCCATATTTGGTTGCATATTAGCTAGTTGTTTTTATTTTCCACTTCTTGATGCTTGTTTTTGTTCAGAGTAGGTATTGCTTGAGTTCTTTGTGATTTTGTTATCGAGATTCCGTGCAATATGATTTCAAACTTTATTAAAAGAAAAAAAATGAAGCGTCTCACCTTTAGGGAACTTACGATTAGAAGAGAGGCACAACGAGCAAGGTTTTGTAGGATGGGTCATTCCTACTATCATACCGAGTGTTTCTATATGTTGAGAGAGGAGCACTATGAGGGGGAAAGAACCCTTGCTTTCCAAAACCAAGGGTATTATGAAGAATGCTACCAAGAGGTAGGAAATGTTGGTTTTCAAGGGCAAGAAGCCCAAGAATGGTATCCATACCACAATTCTTACAATCCGGAGTGTAATGGTAATCCGGATTATGAGAATGGGATGGAAAACCAACAATACGAGAAAATTTGGCCATCACCATCTTATTTCATACCCCAAAACCAAGCCCTACAAGAGAGTTCACTTTTGGCACATGAGGAAGTCATGAATTCAATAGAAAACTTGAACAACTTGACCAAGACTAGTGAGGAACCGGACACTTGGATCTCCTCTAGTGTTGAGACTATTGAGGGGTATGTGAGGAGTATATTGGAGGTGGTGGCCCGAATGGAAGCTCGTGATTATGAAAATACACTATCCTAAGTCAAACTCGAAGATTTGATAAGTGAGGTCATCATGAGAAATGAGTTCGAGTTCAAAGGGAATAATGAGTCGGCTGTTGAGGATGAAATGATGTAGGAAGAGGTGATTGTGCTACATTCATTACCATCATCATCCCTACCACCACCTAGTGAACCAACTCCACCATTTTCAAAAGTTTTTAGGGAGATACTAGAGGAGCCAAAAGACTATCCCAAGTCTCCTAACCATTCAAATCCCTTTAAAACATCTCCACCTTTAGAAGACTTTCCTCTTGAAAGTTTTTTACCCCCACCTCTCTACTTTTGGATGCTCATGGTGAAGGGTTTCAAGCTTTCACTATATGGATAATATTAGGGTCGTGCCGATGACCTTAAACATATGGAGCTATGTCGTACCGACGACGTAAATGAATTTGTCTTTTATTTTAGTTTTTGTTGTTCAAGTTTCACTATTTTATCTTATTCTTTTCATGGTTTTTTAATGATATTTTAGCAAAGTGAAGTTCAATGCATTGTAGGAGATGATGGAATAAGAACCATGAGAAAAGGAAGAAAGCTGGAAAGTTGGTAAGAAAAATTCTTTCTAAATGCTGGGAACCCTATCTATCGCGAGTTGCAACATATATGTCGCAAGTTGTGACGAACATGGGAGAAAAACTAAAATCCTAGCACCAGCTTGTCGTGAGTCATGTGATGGGCATCTCGGCTGCGATGGCTTTGTCACGAGTCGCGACAAGGCATCGCAAGTCACGAAAGGTCCTGTCGGGAGTCATGATGGAGAGACTGGATTTTCAACTGATCTTAAACAATGCACAATCCTTCCTTCTTCTCCACTAAATATTCCCAAGAACCACCAAACCTTCACTCATTCCTTCACCATCTTACATATATAGACATAAGAATATTCTTGCATCTTTATAGTTCCTTTGTTGAATGTAGTATGCCGACTACATCATTGTGACTATAATTGCTATATTCTATAATGATGCTTGGATATGGGTCGATATATGATGGATATTTTTATTGGATAATCTTATAGTGGTGATGCATGATTGATTAGTTGTTTTTTGAAAATACTATGGTTAATAACTTTTGATGCTAAACCTAGTGTTACAAATCCTTATGTTCTTGTAAGTTTGATGTTGTTCTCTGTGGTATTAGTCTTGATCAAACGGAACCAAGGAGATAACATTTTTCTCAAGGGGTGAGTTCCTCTACGACCATATTTCTCCCCCCGGCTCCGAAACCAATTTCAAGACCGATTATATACAAATACATGGGATTGCACCGTATCACAAGCGACTATGTGGATAAACGGGAGTCACTCTACCTCGTACCTTGAGTTTTTATTGTTCTTGGCTTATATGTTTACGTTGTGGGCAATGTAATATTTTAAGTGTGGGGAGGGGTTAGAGGACTAACATTCATGCAAGCTTGATTTGGAATGCTTTTTGCTACTTTTGATTGGAAAAACATGAGAAAAAGAAGAAAAAACTGAAAAATTGAAAATTTTGAAAAAAATAGAAAATAAAAATAAATAAATAAAGAAATTTTAAAAAAGAAACCCGCTTAGTTGAAAACCCGAGAGGGAAACATAGGCTACATTGGGGGCCCAGATTGGTCAAAAACCCAAAAGGGTGACCTAGAAAAAAAATGAGAGCTTTTGGAAACCTCTCACGAACTGTCGGTAGTTTTCATCATTCTTTTGGAAGCAACAAGTGTTGCTTCAAGAGCCTAGTGCTCATCATTGTATAACGCAACTTATCTTCGGATTCTTATTATGTTCCTTTTAGTTTGTCTATTTTACGGCTTGGGAAGGCCTAATATAATTTCCCCCATCTACGGATGGTTTCATTAAAAAAAAAAAAGAAAAAAAATGAGAGGCTAAATGTGCGGAAAAATGTGACATGTTAGCCAAAGAAATATGATGTTTGGGAAGGATGAAAACCAGAAAGGGTTCCTAGGAAAAATGAGAGAAAGGGAGAAAAAAGGAAAATGCTATGATTTCACTCATTTGCCAACTTTGGAGTCATAAGGTTGCAGTTTTCATATGGATGGATCGGGTAGCTCAACATCTTGAGACCTCTTGGGATTGGGTAATTTAGAGTGGAAAACGAAGTAATTTGAGAAATTCTTGATTTTTTGTGTACTTCATTTTTGGGTTGATATATTGGTATAGAGTGAAGTATGTGTTTGAACCTCCTATATGGTTTTGAGTTCATTTTGCGCCATTGGATTTTTGTTGATATAATGGTATGAAGTAAAGTATGTGCTTGAGCCTCTCATATGGTTTTAACTTCATTTTGTGCCATTGGACTTTGGGCTTAACAATATGGGAGTTTGAAATGTTTTATGTTTAGTGAATTGATAAGTGGTAGGTTTGGTTGGATCTAGGAATTAGGTTTGTGTGCGTGAAAAAATCTCATTTGAGCTTTGATTTTGGGATTTATAAGATTTAAAGTTATCTGCACCATTATGCATGCTTTAACCAATGCATTTGACGTAGTTTTTATTTACTTTTGTTTGGCAGTTTGGCAACACTAGTTGAGTTTACATGAAAAGAGGTTTAGACAACCATGTTCGATTTTCTATTCTAAATCTCATGTTTTGTACACTTAATTAGTGATTGTTGACATATCATATTCACGGGCTCCTTGGTCTTCATGAGAAGTACCTTTATTAGGTCGCCCGTGACTACTATTTGTTTCATTACATTCTTGCAAAAAGCCAATTACTTTTAATGGTAGAAAATTAGATGCCATTCACATTGAATGATAGTAGATGAAGTCCACGAGCATCAATGGGTTGTAGAAGGCGATTGAAGGCAAGGATGGGTGGTTTCGAAGTTCAAGATGGCAAAAGGTGAAAATGGTGAATCGTGGTCCAAGAAGTGTTGACTTGGTCCAAGAACGATCCAGGAATAATTAACCTTCACTGCTAGTTCCATTAGATTTGTCTTCTCGACTACTAGAACTCCTAATTTGGACTAACAGTTCACCCATGGCAAGCAAACAAAGTTCAGCTGACAAAGGACCTGCGACCCATGACAGCCCACCCTACACAAAGCATCAGCGGCCTGGGAAGATTCCCACAATCCACCCTACCCAAAGCAACAACACCGGTCCGTGACAATGAAGCCGAGCTGTGAAGCATGGATGAGAAATTTGGCTAATTATGGAAGCCTGTCCGTGAAAACCATCGCAGACTGTGACAAGAGTTCTGAGCAAACACCCATGCTGCTCGCGGTCCGTGAAAAGGAGGCCGGGCCGTGAAAACTATTTAGTGGAAACCGTGGTGCTGTTCACAGTCCGTGAAAACCTTCATAGACCGTGCCACAAACCCAGCTTCATGGATTGGGGCTTCTCGCGGCTACAAATGTTCACAGACTGCACCTGATCCGGTGGTCCATGCTTGATGGCATCAAGGACCGTGGCATCCGAGCCGGTTCATGAAAACTATACAGCTGACCTAGGGTTTGGAACTTTTGGCCAATTTTGGAACTATCTTTAGGCCCAATCGCTTACTACTATATATAGGAGCCTTAGTCTTCTACTAAACCCTAAGTAGAATAGATCTGCGCATAATGTAGATCAGTTTCGCTTTCTAGTTTAGAGAGAGAAGGAAGAAGAGAGTTCTTCTTATCTTTCTCTTATATTTTTCTTTTGTTCTTGTTTTCTTTGATCCATGGCATCTAATTCCATATTTTCCACTGATCTATACTTTTTAGAGTAGTTAGATAAGTTTGGGACATATTTGGCACATGTGTATCTTTTGAAGGTTTATGAGATTCCTTAAATTCCATCTATCTTTGTGTTTATTATATTATTGTAATTGTTCTTGAATGTGAAAATTGCATGAACACTACAACACATATGATCACACACTTTGGGCTATGTTCATGTATGGTGCACTTATTGATGCCCCATTTGGAAAAGAAACCCAGATGTTTGAATTGGTGGAGGGGAATGATTCTACGTGAGTTTGTGCACGGGATATTTGAGGTAACCCTAATCCAAATACCATCGCACTAATCTAGTTGATTACTTAAATGTTTTAGGATAGGTTACAGGTTGAGATAGTTGATAGTAGCGAACTAGGAGTTGTGTTGAAACCCTCGTATCACAGATAAGGTGCCTACGAACCTAAGGCCTCACGTATAGAGGACCACTGGGAATTAGTGCATTCGTGGTGAAAGCCCGAGATGTAATAGAATGGGGGAGAAATTGAATCACAATAACGGTCGGACCTTGTTGTGCTCCCCTAATTACGATGGAGGTGTCGATAGAGGGTTGCGAGTGCACCCACCGTGACAGGGAAGGGGAAATGTATGCCATCGGCCACACCACATGTTGTGAACACACTTATAGGTATTTTGTATGTCTATATGACAATGAATCAAGGATTGAGGCATTAGTACTACCATGTTGCTAAATTAGTCCCAAGTTCCCTGTGTAAATAGTTTACTTTTTTAGTTTACTTCAAGCTTGTAGTTAGTTGAAAATACCAAAAAAAACCCCCAGTTTGCATGTTTACACTAGTAGCTATTCCTTTCACTCATGCGGATTGACGACCCGCACGAGGCTGTGGTTTAACTTTTACTTGAACCCTAGCATCTCCGTGGACAAACCCAGGGCTTTCCACTTACTACCATTTGGTAGCATTAGCAGCGAGAACGGGTGCAGAATATAAATTTTATCTTTGACCATCCCCCGGGACCAGTGCCTTGGCTCGAGTTAATTGATTGCGCTGCTGTGATTGTGTTAAAGATCCTGGGTTGAGGCAGGTCGAAGAGTGTCTGTAAGGCTTTTATTGGAGGAATTTAGTTTAGGATGTGGACATATTAATTCCTTTGTGTGCTTGAATCTTTTCCTACTCGAGGGCGAGTAAGGTTTAACTGCGCTGAGGTTTTATGTGCCCATTTTATATGGTTAATTTGAGAATTTTAGGATTCACTTTTGTGCTCTAGATGTGGCATTTTGCTTTGAAATTATCTATGGAGAGTTAAAAGCAACTTTTACGCTTTTATTACTTTTCTGGAGAATTTTGTCTGACAAGGAAATTTGTTCGAAGACTTTGAAGATTACCTTTGAAGATTTCAAAACTTGTATTTGAGCTTTTGAATACTTGAAGAATTAAGGACGAGTAAGAGAAGAGGAGGACTTGCGACAAAAAGAAGAAAGAAATCAAGATGCTGAAACTTGGCTCGGTCGCGACTCACGATGGATTTTTTGCGAGTTGCGATGGATGGGTGGCCAAAACCTTTCTTACATTTTTGCACTATAAATACTCACCTTATCCTCTTTCTTAAAAAAACTTCTTCTTCCTGCAATTTTCTGGGTTTCAAACCCTAGATTCTCTTCTTTCTTTTCTTATTTTTTGTAGGATTAATTATGCATTTTCATTATCATGGTTACTTTGTTCTTGGGAGCAATTTATTGAAGCTTCCATATCTATGTAGTAAGAACCCCTTATTTCACTCCATCTTGAAGCATTTATTATTTAGCATTCATGTGTTTTAAGGCCAAGTTTTACTTCATTTATACCATGGGTTGTTTGAGTATATGAAGTATTTGTATGATTGAATTTTTAGGGTGTCAGGAAAGTTTCAAATTTCATAGCTCTTTGACATGAGAATCCAAGAACATGGAATTAGAACTTCTTGTGCATAATGTGTTGTGATTCTTGCTAGATAAGTATGTTAATGTGAATTGTTCTCATATTTATCCTATAAAAGAAATTAAAGGTTGAATCTTGAATGTTGATTGTTCTAGGTTTTATCTAAACAATAAATCTTGAATGTTGATTATTATAACCTTGACCTCTTGAATGCTTTGTTTGGTTAAATGTCTATGTCTTTGGTAAAAGGAATGTTTTTATCAAATCTATGGTCTTTCGTGTATAATGCCATTGGTTAAATATCTTTCTGGTCGTTGAATGTATAAAGTGATTGTCAATGAGGTCTGCAAATGGTCGTTCAACGTCTTTTTGAATTAATCTTAAGAAGAAAAGAATGTCTATCTATTTAATGGAAGTGATATCATTCCCCATAGGTAATGAATGTGATGGAATGAGTGAAAGGTTCAATGATCTGCATTAGGTTTGGAAGTGGATATCAATTGTCCCCAAGGCTTTATCTTTTGTAGTTTTTATCCCTTCTTCTTAATTTGTTGCATGATTAGCATAGTTACTTAAATTTGCTAATTGGCTTGTCTTTAATTTCATAACTTAGAACAAACTACACCTCCCCTTACTTGCTTTTATATATTTATGCACATATACTTCTAAGTTATATATATATATGTATAACTTATGTATATCTACTTAGAACAACCCCCCCTTACCTTTTCATGTTTAAATGGTTAAGAAAATCATTTTTCTTCGTGGACGACCCCGACTTGCCATTATCTACTTAGTTGTAGATATGAATCATTTAGGGATTTAACTTTGAGAGGTATGGCAACGACCTCCCATTGGATAACCCTATAAACTCTTCGGTCACAAACATGGGGTTACGAAGAAGGGAAGTTTTCAGCTCAGGGATTGCACCCTTCACCAGTTTCTTCCTCTTTTCATCCCGAGTGGACTTGCTCTCCTCCCAAACATTCATCTTAGGTGGAATCCTATCTAAGGGAACACAAGACTGGTGATATGATCATAAGAAATACTTGACCTACCATTCAATAAGATAACATTCTCCCAAATAACCCAACCATTAAAAACATGATGATCTAAGCACGTAGGCTATTTAAACAAGAACATTCCTCATCAAACAACAAACCCGCTTAAGTTCTCACCAACCCATGAATAAGATCATGCAATAAAGATTCATTCTCTCCAAAATCACCCAACACATGAAGATCACATCATTCAAGCATTATAGCACATCAAACCACCCAAACTTTCTTCAACAAAAGATCATACATACAAACCCAAACATTTATCTCAAAAACACACACTCATTCAAGAATAGCTTTTCATAACACCACCACAATATCAATCAAGCATATAAACAAAGAGTTCAATGGATTACCCGGAATTGAAGCTAGGAGTTGTAAGATCCACACAAGAAGAAGCAAAGATAGCTAACTTTTGGAAGAAAAGCTTCAATTTTTCGAGTTTCACCAAGAGTGTGGGTGAGTGAGTGTTTATTGAGATGGAAGAAAAGGGTACTACATATTTATAATTTCAGCATAAGTGATAGGAGAGAGAGGCACAATTAGGATAAGAATGAAATTTTCAAAATTGCATATTGGGGGATGATAGTACAAATCAATTCATTCCTAGGGATATGGGAAGTACTATTTGCATAAAAAATCCTAAGGAATTAGGGAATTTCAAACTTTTTGAACCAAAAATGCATTTTTGAGTTAGAAATTCATAATTTAAAAAAAATTTCATTTTTGGAGTAATTTGGCAATGGAAAATTTATTTTCAGCGGAAAATGTGCTTGGCACAATCCAAGCTTCGCGCCAAATCTCAGGCACCAGGCAAGGCCTCGCACCAAATATTGGCACGAATCAACCTCTCGTGCCAAATATTTTGGCAGGAACCCTTGGCATGAGATAGCCCCTAGCGCCAACTCTCCTGCCACTGATCAAGGCTCTCGGCGCGGACCGTGTCTGGTTTTGGCATGAGATTCACAAAAGTTTGACCTATTCCTTAGTTTTTCCTCTTTTTCCAGAAAATACCATGTCACCCATCAAATATAATTCCATTCAAACATAATCACGAGTATCAAACTCAACTTTTCAAATCAAACAAGAGTTTCATCTCAAAAACCCTTCAAACAAGAACATGCACAATCTATCTAATAACTACTAAAAACACGAAAGAAAAAAGAAACACTGTATATTTAATGTCTTCCTCATAACTTATTTCTTTTCTATGTAATTCTAGTTAGAAAAAACTACTTGTGGGTCTTCGGAATTGCCATCGGCAACTCAACCCACGATGACATCGTTCTGGAGAGGTCTCCACAACGACCCATCCTTACCTTTGGACCTCTTGTTTGTCATAGGAAATGAATCTCCATGTCTTGGAAGCATTGAGTCCATGAATGTCACTTTGGGGTTAGGGGAAGGTTGAGGAGGTTTTAAACTCTCAAAACTCTCCCTTTCTCGGTGGAAGTTGGTTAGCATGGAAAAATAGTATAACACAGACATACAATCAATCACATCACGCAATGCATCGGACTCGTCAACAATATTATAAACACGGGGTTCATCAAAACATTCATGCTCATTGGTAACACAAGAGGATTCATAGAATTTATGCTCATCATATAGGGTCACACCTTAGCACATAAAAGAAGAATTTGTTGAATCATGCTTAGGTTTATAAATATCAAACTTCACTTTATGTATGTCATCTTCTAGAGTCAAGGTTCCCAAGTGGACATCAATTTTTGTCCTAGACGTTTTAAGGAAAGGTCTCCCCAAATGTATTGGGGGTGCACTACTGTTGTACGCCACATCTAGGTTATAAAAGTCCGCTAGAAAAACCAACTTGCCAACTCGCACCACCATATCCTTTACTAGTCCACGAGGACTTGCTTGGGAATGATCAGCGAGTTGGACAATCCCTCTAGTTTTCCTAAGATCACCTATTTCTAGGCGTTCATATAGACTATATGGGATCACATTGATGGATACACCTAAATCTATCATGGCATTTTCAACAAGTTTACCACCTAAAGAGATAGGGATAGAAAACATTCCGAGGTCATTGCATTTCTTAGGAAAATGTTATGGTTCAAATAAAATTTAGAAACTTTTCTTGTACATGCAACTTTAAGAAATTTAGCAAATTATGGCACATGTTCAATCAATTCCAAGATAGAGATGGTTACCTCAACCTTTTCGAAGACCTTTCGAATGTTCAAATTATTGGCCACCACCTTTGGCTTTCCCCTCAAAGCATTGGAAAATGGAGGTGGAATGGTAGCTTATCCCTCGGGCAGTGGAAGTTCTTAGGGAGGTCCCTCCTTGACTGTATTCTCCTCTTCTTCGAATGTGTCTTAGTAGTCTCCAATACCCTATCATCCTCTTGCATAACCCTCTTCTCGGACTCAAGAATTCATTCCCGCTTCCAACTTGAGCACACTCATGTTCCTTGTATTGATCTCCGATTTGGAAGGGAATTTTCCAAACTCCTTGGCTTCAAGTAGGCTCACCGAGGTTGTAAGTTCCCAACTTGAACTTCAAGATTTTTTATACTCGAGAAAGCTCCATTACCAAGGTCTTCAATATCACGCCTTGTCCTCTCCGCGAAGACTTCATGTTTCTAGCTTAATTGATGGATGGCTTCTAAGAACTATTCTAGATCCGACTTGTATATCAAGGTTTTATTGTTAGAAGGGTATTCACCTCGAGGGTATGCTTGAGGAGGAGCTTGTCCACCTCGGCATGCTTGAGGTTGGTTATCCTATCTCCATCAGAAATTTGGGTGATCTCGATACCTTCGATTGAACGAGTTTGCATAGAGATACGACCTCACATCTTCTTGGTTCCCCCAGAACCCTTTTGGTTGACCCCTAGCAAACTTTGGTCTCTCCCGATTATTGTACTCAATGGCCTTCACTTCTTGAAAATCATCTAAGACCTCGAGACATTCTTCAATGTTGTGGTTAAGGTTGAAACTTCGAACACTTTGACTTGATGCACATTTCCTTGCAAAAGCTCCCTCATCATAGAAGAAAGAGTTTGAACTTGCTTCTCCAACATTGGTAATTGTGTGAGTTCATCCAAAACCTCAACCCTTGACCTTGTGTCAAATTTTGGCATACCATTATCCATTTCTTCAAAGAGGGCCATTGCATCCCCAGGGATCTTGTTCACTATTAAACCATTGCAAGTGGCAGTCACCATTCACATATCTTCATCACATAACCCCTCAAAGAAATAACAGACTGAATCCCCCTTCCCTTTTAAGGATGGTAAGAACAATTCACCAACAATCTCTTGAAGCATTCCCAATAATCATACAAGCTCTTGGTAGCCCCTTGGGTGGTGTTCAAAATTTTCTTCTTCAATTCGGCCGACTTGGACACCGAAAAATACTTCTCTAAGAACCTCCACTTCATGTCCATCAGAGAACAAATGCATCTCGGTGGAAAGTAGTATAGCCAGTCTTTAGCTCCATCTTAAGGGTAAAATGGGAAGGCTCTCAAATTTTAGTCGTCTTAAGATACGCTCGGGGGCTTCATGTTTGTACACACCAAGTGAAACTTTGATAGATGCTTGTTCAGGTCCTTCCCTGCCAATCTATAGAATGTCGGTAGGCAATGGATCATGCCACATTTCAAATGACAACTAACATTGGTGGATAATGGTGGGAAGATAATGCATAGTGGCTAATTCTCTAGGTTGGGTTCAATGAGCTTCCGTAAGGTATGATTGTATTCCACCATTCTTTGTGGTTCTTCAATCAACACTGCTTTCCTCGGTTGAACTAAAGCCCTAGTTCTTCATCTCTTTCTCCTCCAAACACATGTGTTCTCAGTTGGGTGGTGTATGTCACCTAGATTAGTGGTACGAGTGAGTACCATAAACTAGGACCAACAATACCCTTTCGAATGCAACACTAGCAAAAAGATCAAAAGGTAACAAAATAACTAGGGCTAACAATACCCTTCCAAATGCAACACTAGAAAACATATCAAAAGTTAACGAAATAACTATATCAATAGCCCAACAACCAAACTATCAACCCAAAATACTCACACAAAACAAAGATAAAAGCAATTACTAACTACTCTACCAACATGTTATGCTAATCAATTCTTAAGCTGGATAGCATCCCCGGAAACGGCTCCAAAATTCGACCCGCCTCAACCCAGGGTACTTAATATTTAGCTAATTAACCTGAGCGGAGGCTGAGAGGTCAAAGATAAAATTTATAATTCTGCATCCGTTCTCACTGCTACGCTACCTAAAGGGTAGTTAGCGGTAAGCCCTAGGTTTATCCTCTGAGATGCTAGGGCTCAAGTATCAACTAAAAACACAACCTCGTACGGGTCGTCAATTCGTAGGAGTTAAAGAAATAGCTAGTAATTGCAAATAGGGAGGGAGGTTATTTTTCAGTTTTACAACTACGATGCATAAAAGTAAAAACCACAATTAATCTATAAAGCTAAGTACAAGGGGAATGATTGCGCAACATAATTAATGTAATTTTTTGATCCTCGATTCATTCACATGTAAGATTTACTAGACAACCTAATAGAGAGTTCACAACATGTAGTGTGGTCGATGGTATATACTTTCCCGTACCTGTCCCGTCGGGTGTGCTCGCAATCCTCCATCGACATCGCCATTGTAATTAGGGGAGTACAACAAGGTTGGAACATTGTTTTAGGCCAGTTTCTCTCCCGTGTAATTACGCCTTATGCTTCCACCACGAGTGTATTACTTCCCCCTAGTCCTATCAATTAGGCCAAGGGGTTATCTATGATATTAGGGTTTCTTGCAACTATGCATTATCTCTTACCGCAACCTATCAAAAAACTTGACGTAACGAGCTAAGACTGGTGCGATGGTAAATAAGTTAGAGCATTTCTTGGGTCTCCTATGCACACAGTCATGCAGACGCAACGTATTCCCTTACCCATTCTAACATCCAGGTTTCTCTTCCCAAGAAGACATCAATATTTACACTATACATAAATACATCCCAAAGTGTGTTCTTAATGTGGTTTACTGTTCATGCAATTCAAACAATCAAGAACAATCACAATACTATCATGAACACAAAACTAGGATGAATCTATGGAATATCCCAAAAAAAAGTTTAATCATGTGCTACAGATTATCCTCAAGCTATTGAACTACCCCATAGATATGGAATTAAAATATGAATTTGAATTCCACATCTAGGATAAAAAAAAATAAAAGGAAAGAAAATAAAAGGAGAGTGTTTCTTTCCCTAAAGTTTCTCTATAAGACGAACTAAAAATGATCTAACCTCTCTCTACATGTTTAACCTATTAGACTAAGGCTATATTAATAGGAGGACGTGATTGGGCCTAAAAAAGGCCCAAAATAGGCCAAAAGTGACTAAATCCTAGTTCAGTCGTCGCTCGGTGCGGGCCGTCGTAAATGGCGTAGTCTGTGCATATACTTGTTAAGGGCTGCCGGATTTGCACGAGCTGTGCCTCTTCATCTGGCGTGGAGTGTAGATCAAGCGTAAGCTGGATTGTGTCACCTTGTGCTGACCGTGGCCTTTGAAGGGGGCCACCGTGAGTGTGCTGGATTTGGAATATCTGAACCACGGGGCTCAGGTCTTGGTGCGGGCCGTCGTCAGTAGGCTCGGTCTGCTCAGAAACTTGGCACACAGTGCGGCCTTTTGCATGAGCCATTATCAGGAACATTGGCCTGCTAAAACATTTGGCATAGGCTGTCAACTGGTCTTGGCATCTTGGACTTGGAATGGCGCAGCACGAGCTGCACCCATACTTAGCCGAATTTGAGTGAAGTCTTTAACTTGTCAGTGCGGGCCGTGAGATTTGGCGCGGTCAATGCCATAGCCTAGTTTTGGACACTTTTTGTACGGGATGACTCCCTTGGCATGGGTCGTTAGTGCTTAACCATGAACAGCCTACGCCGACCCATGGTACCTTGGCTGAATGAACTTGTTTCCTTCGCGACAGTTGAATCGTTAGTCCGATTTTAGAGTTCTAGTAGTCAATTTTGTAGTGTTGAGAAGACAAATCCAATGAAATCCTTCTTGAAGGCTAATTCATCGCGGATCATTCTCATACTTTGGCACAACTCATCGAACCATGATTCCCTATTTCTTTATTGGCCCCTTTGTTCCCCATTGCCGCTTATCTTTGACTCCAATCTCCTTCTACCATACATTAATGTTTGTGGACTTTGCCTACTATAATTCTAGAGGTGAATGTCCTTGTATCTCTTCTACCATTCTTGTGAACGACCTTCAATGTCTTCTATAACCCTTGAGAATGGCCTTCACATAGAATGTAACCAAAAATTACTCATGAGCGACCCACTAAAGATGATCAAATGGAGAATCTAGGAGCCTATGGATACAAGATGTCCATTAGTACTAATTAAGTCTACAAAATGAGGAATTTAGACAAGAAAACCAAATGTGGCCATGTAAACCCCTTGTCCCATAAACTGAACTAACAATAGCAATATGCCAAATGAAATAAGCTAAAAACTATGTCGTATGCTATGGTTAACGCACACAAAATGAAACACATCAGAGAACCAACTCCTAGTCTTATTTACGAGTACATGTTGATGTCTTGTTTGTGATTGTGTTCCATATCATATGATGTGCACCATTATGCATGCGTTAACAAATGCATTCGGCATACTAATTGGTTTGTTTTATATGTTGGATTGCTAGTATTAGTTGAGTTTACGGGACAAGGAGTTTAGACGGCCATGTTTGGTTTTTTTTATGTAAATCCATGTTTTGTGAACCTAATTAGTACTAATGGACATCTTGTATCCACGAGCTCCTAGATCTTCCTTTGTAATTATCTTTAGTAGATTGCTCATGGATACTTTTCATTACATTCTATGTGAAGGCCATTCGCAAGAGGGTAGAATATATTGAAGGCCATTTTCAAGGATGGTAGAAGAGATCAAAAGAAATTCACACTATAATGGCATTAGACAAAGGCCACAAACATCAAATCATGGTAGAAATATATTGGAGCCAAAGATAGGTGGCATCAGAGTTCAAGACGGCCAAAGAAGAAATGGAGAATTGTGCGTCAATTCTAGGCCCAATCCAAGAAAATTTTTCCTTCAAAGTTGGTTCCATTAAATTTTTCTCCTCAAGAACCATAAAATTGAATACAGGAACTCTTAAAATGGAGCCACGGTTCACCCGTAGCAAAGGAAAAAAGTTCAACATGCCGAAGTACAAATGGCCGGCATGGACCGTTCATAGATGACACCAACGACCCGTACCATATAACGTGGTCTATGCCAAATGCCTTTGGCACGGACCGTGGCAAAGGTTTCATGTGGATCACGCTAAACACGGCAGGCCATACACGTGACTTCCAAGTTGCACTCAAAATTGGCTATGTATAGGAGTGGAAAGTCTCATTTTTACGGCTCACGCCATTCCAAGTGCAAAATGCCAAGACCAACCGGTGAGATGTGAATAATTAAGTGGCATGTGCTAAATACTGAGAAAAATGAGGTTTTTTGATGATGGTCCGTACCAAACATCACATCCTATGGATTAGAAGTGCAAAAATAATGACTCAAATGGTGGCCCATGCAAAACAACGGGGACCGAACGGACATAACCCGCAGGGGATAATAGTGAGATATGGGCATTGTGGTAAGTACCTGAGTGACAGATGGGGGGAAATACCTGGCTCTCTCCACACTGTGTGACATAAGCATAAGATAGGTTTATAAGTCTATAGGTGAATGTCTCAAGGATAGAAGACATTTATCTAGCATGTTACGCAAATACCCCAAAGTGCCTATATATATAGTTTATATGCTTTTTGCTTTTATGCTTAGTAGTAGTTAATTGAAAAATCAACCCCCCCCCTTTTACTTTACTAGTTATTCCTAGCAACTTGCAGATTGACAACTCGGACAAGGTTTTGTTTAATTGATTCTTAATTCTTAGGCCTAAGAATTTCTGTGGACATACCTAGGGCTTACCGCTAACTACCTTATAGGTAGCATAGTAGTGAGTTGCATGCAGAACTATAAATCTTTATCTTTGATCTGTTATCTGCTGCTCAGGTTAATTAGCTATAATTAACGACCCCGAGTAAAGATGTGGTCAAATTTTAGTTTCATTGCCGGGGATTCTATTCAATCTAATTGTCAATTAGCATAACGTGTTAGTAGAGTAGTTAGTATTTGCTCTTGTTTTATTTTTTCAATTCATGTGTTGAGATTTTGTGATAGTTATCTTGTAACCTTTTGATCTGTTTACTAGTGTTGCCTTTGGAAGGGTACTGTTGGCCTTAGTTTATGGTACATACTTGCACAAAATTTTAAGTTTTTTACACTACCCAACTGATAGCACAGGTGGTCGAAGGAGAAGAAAGTGAAGAACTAGGGCAGAAGTTCAACAGAGGTTGGTAGTGTCGGTAGAAGAACCGCAAAGATTGGCGGAAGAGAACAGAACCTTGAGGGAGCTTATGACCCCTAATCTGGAGAGTCAGCCACTATGCATGGAATTTCCCCATTACCATCGAATGTGAGTTGTGAGCTAAAGAATGGAATGCGCCACTGTCTTCCCACCTTTCATGGTATGGCCTGGGAAGACCTCAACAAGCATCTATCGGAGTTCCACTTGGTGTGTACGAACATGAAGCCTCTAGGAGTTTTTGAAGATGACTACAATCTGAGAGACTTCCCATTTTCCCTTCAAGACAAAGCTAAGGATTGTCTTTACTACTTCCCCCAGTATGCATTGGTTCTTAGATGGACATGAAGCAGAGGTTCTTGGACAAGGATTTTCTGGCGTCCAAATTTGTCGGACTGAAGAAACAACTGTCAAACATATACCCAAGGGGCTACCAGGAGTTTGTATGATTATTGGGAGTGCTTCAAGAGATCGCTAGTGAGTTTCTTCTACCATGTCTTCAAGGAGGGGGATTTAGTATACTATTTCCTTGAGGGGTTATGCGACGAATATATGTGAATGGTGAATGCCGCTTGAAATGGTTCAAAAGCAAAAAAAATCCCTATAGATGCGATTTCCCTCTTTGAAGAAATGGCCAATGGTATGCGACAGTTTGGCACATGGTCAAGGGTTAAGGTCTTGGATGAACCTGCACAATCACCTAAGTTGGAGGAGAAAGTCCAAGCTCTTGCTTCTATGATGAAGGTGCTCTTGTGAGGAAAAGTGCATCTTGTGAAAGTGTGCGGGGTGTGCAAGTTAGACCACAACACCGAGATGTGTCCCAAAGTTGTAGGATATTTGTAAGAGGTGAAGAATATTGAGTACAACAACCTAGAAGGACCACAATTTGCTAGGTGATAGTGGGCAGTTGTCGCACCCCTATTCAAAGATAATTTATAAGCCGTTTTTGCTTACTTTCTACTAGGTCGATAGCGGCAAATCGGGGTCGTCCACAGGAAGAGGGATTTTCTCTAGCGTTTAAGCACAAATGGTTGATATTATGCTAGGAGTAAATATATACACACACATAAAAGCGAGTAAATGGGGGGGAGGGTTGGTTGGTTGTGGTTTTCCTAAATTACGAAAGTAAAAAAGACAAGATAACTAGCAAAATCAAGTGACTATGCTAATCATCAAACAAAACTAAGAAAAAGGGGTTTAAAACTATAAAGATAAAAAAGCCTTGGGGGCAAGGGATATCCACTTCCAAATCTAATGTAGGTCATTGAACCATTCACTCATTCTATCATATAGCATTACATGACTCAACATCAACATACCCATCTAGCAAGAATCACAACACATTATGCACAAGAAGTTCTAAGTTCATGCTCGTAGATTTTCATGCAAAGGAGCTACGGAATTCGTCACGTTCCTAACACCTAACCAATTCAATCATACAAGCACTCCCTATGCTCAAACAACTCATGGCACAAATGAAGTGAATCACACCATCAAGAATACATAAATGCTAAATAACAAATGCTTCAAGGATGAATTACATTCATCTATTTAATACTTCAACTACATGTTGTGAAGATAAATCTTCCATCCTCCTTAGTTCGTAGTTTGCAAGAGTGAATTCGACATCTCTTGTCAAACCTCACCAATGACTCCCCTATTGCTAGGAGTATCCCATTGATGGCGTTTAATCACGAAGAACCAACAAGCTTGGCAATACTTATGACCACTACACCGTGACTAAGCATTTAACCAATTCATGCAATTACACGAGATTGGATGAACGTGCAATGCACATTCATCCAAGAGCATATAACTCTCTCGTTTGCTACACAAACGAACATGGCGAAGAGTTCAACATCAATCACATTCATCTAGCACATTATCAATCCATCAACACAATCAAAAGCTCTAAATCATACTCATACATTCCTAACAAGAAAAGGGGGGAAATCAACCCAAATCCCCCAAACCCTAGCTAGCAATTCATACAAGTATTTCATATGCTCAAGCTTTCAACAACATCAATGAAATCAACAATTAACATTCAAAGCATAATAAATGCGCAATAGCAAAAACACCAAATAGATAGATA
The DNA here is from genome assembly GCA_037428765.1 of Rubia yunnanensis. Classification (NCBI taxonomy): domain Eukaryota; kingdom Viridiplantae; phylum Streptophyta; class Magnoliopsida; order Gentianales; family Rubiaceae; genus Rubia; species Rubia yunnanensis. The sequence continues at coordinate 62,451,438 of CM075061.1, forward strand.
AAATGATTCTTACTACATAGAAGTGGAAGCTTCAATCCTTTGCTCCCAAGATAAAAACTACCCTAGATAAACAAAACCCATAACATAGAACAACAATCTAGAAAGAAAGAAGAAGAAATGGAAGAAAATGGTGAAAAGTAGGGTTTTGGAGCCCCAAAGGCTGGCTTGGAAGCTGTGGCGAAGAAGGGGTGAAGAGGTATTTATAGGGGAAGAAAAAGGGGAGAAAAATGCTGCTGCAGGGCTGAATTCATGCTGTCGTCGCGACTCGCGACCAGTTCCATCGCGAGTCGCGACCAGATCAGTAAACTCCAGCCCTGTTTTGTTTTGCTTCCTCCGGGTGAACTGTTGATCCGTTTTGGGAGTTCTTGTAGTCGATTTTATAGTGCTCAAGAAGAGGAATCCAATGGTACCACTCTTGAAAGGCTGATTCTTCTCGGAAAATTATGAAAACCCTGGACCATCCTTCACCCGTTGCTTTGCTCTCCTTTCTTCACCTCTTCACTTCTTCAAATCTTCAAAAAGCCCAAGTGTAAGTCTTCAAATCTTCAAAGATATCTTTCAAAGTCTTCAAATCTTCAAAGTCTTCAAAAAAATCACCTTGTCACACAAAATCATCTAAAAAGTGATAAAAACGTCAAAGTCGCTTTTATCCCTCCTTAAATGATTTCAAGGCAGAATGCCACATGTAGAGCACAAAATTATACAGAATCCAATCCTAAAAACCCTAATATAACCGCATAAAATGGTCTCATCAAACCTCCCCACACTTAAACCTTACTCGCCCTCGAGTAAGAAAAGATCCAGGCACACGGAGGAATTCATATGGCCATATCCTAAACTAATCCCCCAATCAAAGCCTCACAAAAACTCTCAATATCGTAAATCCTAAAATAAAAGCTCACATGAGAATTTTTCACACACACATCCCCAATCCTAAATCTAACCAAACCTACCACTTATCAATTCACTACCCATAAAAATATTTCAAAGCCCTGAATTGATATTCCCAAAGTCCAATGACACAAGATGAAGTTAAAACCATTTAATAGGTTTAAGCACATACTTCACCTAATGCCAATATATCCACCAAAATCCAATGACATAAAATGAAGCTAAAGCCATATAAGATATTCAAACACATGCTTCACCTAGTGCCAATATATCAACCAAAAACAAAGTAGAAAAGGATCAAGAATTTCATAACCATACTTCGTTTTTCTAACCCACTAAGCTACCCAATCCCAAGAGGTCTATAGATGTTGAGCTACCCTATCCATCCATGTGACAACCGCAACCTTATGACTCCAACGCCGACAAATGAGTGAAATCATAGCATTTTTCAATTTCTCTCATTTTCTCTCATTTTTCGTAGGAGCTCTTTCGAGTTTTCATCCTAGCCACACATCATGTTTCTTTAGCTCACATCTCACCTTTTCCCACACATTTTAGCCTCTCATTTTTGCTTAGGCCGCCCTTTCGGGTTTTTGACCTATCCGGGCCCCCAATGTTGCCAAAGTTGCCCTCTCGGGTTTTCAACTTAGCGGGTTTTCTTTTCTCTTTTTTTTTTCTTCTTTTTTTTTATATTATTTTTTTTCTTTTTCTCATGTTTTTCCAATGAAAAGTTGCAAAAAGCATTCCAAAACAATTTAGCATGCATGTGATTCCTCTAACCCCTCCCCACACTTAAAACATTACATTGCCCTCAATGTAAACATGTAAGGCAAGAACAATAAAAATCAAGGCAAGGGGGTAGAGTGACACCCATTTCTCCGCATAGTCGCCGGTGATATGCGCAATCCAATGTAATTGTATGGTCCCAAAATCGGTTTCGGAACCGGAAGGGGGAGCAAAAATGCCGTAGAAGAACTCACCCCTCGAGAAAAGCATTGTCTCCGTGGCGCCGTTTGATCAAGACTAACACCACAAAGAACAACATTAAACTCACAAGTACATAAGGTTTTGGAATACTAGGTTTAGCATAGAGAACTAATAACCGTAGTATTCTCAAAGAACAACCAATCCATCATGCAATCACAACTATAAGATTATCCAATAAAAATATCCAACATATAAATCCACACAAATTCAAGCATCACTATAGAACATAGCAATTAAGTCACAATGATGTAGTCGGCATACTACAATCAACAAAGATACTATAAAGATGCAAGAATTTCATGTGTCAATATATGTAAGATGGTGTGGAAATGAGTGGATATGTGGTGGTTCTTGGGAGTTTTGGGTGGAGAAGAAGGAAGAATCATGCAATGTTTAAGATCAAATGAAAACTTGGAATTTTCATCGCGACTCGCGACTGAAGTAGTCGCGACTCGCGATGCTTCGTCGTGGCTCGCGGCGGGGGACCGTCGCGGCTCGCGGTGGGGGACCGTCGCATCGCGATGGGACCATCGCGAGTACCGTCGCGACTCGTGAAAAGTTGAGGCCGAGAGCAGTTTTTTAGCAAAATTTTTCTGATCACGTCGTGACTTGCGACCTCTATGTCGCGACTCGTGATGGCTCATCACAACTCGCAATGAGTCCATCGCGACTCGCGGAAAGTTGGTGCTGGGAATGATTTTTCTCCCTTGTTCGTCGCGACTCGCGACGAGGCCATCGCGACTCGCGACGGCAGGGTATCCCAGGCTTAAATATTTTCATTTTCTTACCTACTATCCAAGCTTTCTTCCTTGTTCGTTGATCTCGTTCCTTCATCTCCTCCATTGCAATGCACTTCACTTTGCTACAAAATCACAGAAAAACACGCCATAAAAAGAACAAAACAAAACAACAAAAAACTAAGAAACAAAAACTAAAAGAAATGCCGAATTTATTTCACGTCGTCGGAACGATGAAGCTCCATATTTTTAAGGTCGTCGGCATGACCCTAATGTTATCCGTATGGTGAAGGCTTGAACCCCTTCACCATAAGCTTCCGAAATAAGAGAGGTGGGGGTACAAAACTTTCAAGAGGAAAGTTTAGTTGAGGTGGAGATGGTTGGAGGAAAGTTGAGTGGTTAGGAGGCTTAAGATAGTCTTTTGGCTCCTCTCTTATTTCCCTCACAACTTCCGAAAATGGCGGAGTTGGTTCACTAAGCGGGAGAATGGGTGACGATGCTAATGAATGTAGCACTATCACCTCTTCCTCCATTTTGCTATCCTCTACAACCAACTCATCATCCCCTTTGAAATCAAAATCATTTTTATTGGTGACCTCACTCACTGAGTCATCGAGTTCAAGTTGGGAAGGTGTGTTTTCGGAATCACGAGCTTCCATTCGGGCCAACACTTCCCTTATACTCCTCACATGTCCCTCAATGGCCTCAACACTAGAGGAGAGCTGGGTATCCGGCTCCTCACTAGTAAAGGAGTTCAAGTTTGCTATGGTATTGAAGACATCCTCACGTGTCAAACTTGAACTTCCTTGTTGGGCTTGGTTTTGGGGTATGGTATAGGGTGGTGATGGCCAACTAGGTTGCTCGTATGGCTGGTTTTCCGGCTCATTCTCGTACCACCAATCTGGATTACCACTCCATTCCGGATTGTAAGAGTTGTGGTATGGATAGCATTCATGAGCTTCTTGCCCTTGAAAACCAACATCTCCTACCTCTTGGTAGCACTCTTCATAGTACCCATGGTTTTGAAAACCAAGGGTTCTTTCTCGGTCATAGTGCTCTTCCACAACAAGGGGCAAGATTCGGTAGGATGATCGGAATGACACATCCTACAAAACCTTGCTTGTTGAGCCTCTCTTCTCATCATGAGTTCCCTCAAGGTGAGACGCTCCATTAAATTTTTTTTTTCAAAAGTTTGGAATCATAGTGCAAGGATTCTCGATAAAATAAATTACCAAGAACTCAAGCAATACCTACTCCGAACAAAAACAACCACCAAGTAGTGGAAAATAAAAACAACTAGCTAATATGAAACCAAATACACCTAAATACTTAAGAATAAATGCCTCTTCCCCGGCAGCGGTGCCATTTTAATAGCGGGCAGTCGTCGCACCCCTATTCAAAGATAATTTATAAGCCCCTTTTGCTTACTTTCTACAACTAGGTAGATAGCGGCAAATTGGGGTCGTCCACGGGAAGAGGGATTTTCTCTAGCGTTTAAGCACAAATGGTTGATATTATGCTAGGATTAAATATATACACACACACAAAAGCGAGTAAATGGGGGGGGGGTTGGTTGGTTGTGGTTTTCCTAAGTTACGAAAGTAAAAAGACAAGATAACTAGCAAAATCAAGTGACTATGCTAATCATCAAACAAAACTAAGAAAAAGGGGTTTAAAACTATAAAGATAAAAAAACCTTGGGGGCAAGGGATATCCACTTCCAAATATAATGTAGGTCATTGAACCATTCACTCATTCTATCATATAGCATTACATGACTCAACATCAACATACCCATCTAGCAAGAATCACAACACATTATGCACAAGAAGTTCTAAGTTCATGCTCGTAGATTTTCATGCAAAGGAGCTATGGAATTCATCACGTTCCTAACACCTAACCAATTCAATCATACAAGCACTCCCTATGCTCAAACAACTCATGGCACAAATCAAGTGAAACACACCATCAAGAATACATAAATGCTAAATAAAAAATGCTTCAAGGATGAATTAAAATCATCTATTCAATACTTCAACTACTTGTTGTGAAGATAAATCTTCCATCCTCCTTAGTTCGTAGTTTGCAAGAGTGAATTCGACATCTCTTGTCAAACCTCACCAATGACTCCCCTATTGCTAGGAGTATCCCATTGATGGCGTTTAATCACAAAGAACCAACAAGCTTGGCAATACTTATGACCACTACACCGTGACTAAGCATTTAACCAATTCATGCAATTACACAAGATTGGATGAACCTGCAACGCACATTCATCCAAGAGCATATAACTCTCTCGTTTGCTACACAAACGAACATGACGAAGAGTTCAACATCAATCACATTCATCTAGCACATTATCAATCCATCAACACAATCAAAAGCTCTAAATCATATTCATACATTCCTAACAAGAAAAGGGGGGAAATCAACCCAAATCCCCCAAACCCTAGCTAGCAATTCATACAAGTATTTCATATGCTCAAGCTTTCAACAACATCAATGAAATTAACAATTAACATTCAAAGCATAATAAATGCGCAATAGCAAAAACACCAAATAGATAGATAAAATGATTCTTACTACATAGAAGTGGAAGATTCAATCCTTTGCTCCCAAGATAAAAACTACCCTAGATAAACAAAACCCATAACATAGAACAACAATCTAGAAAGAAAGAAGAAGAAATGGAAGAAAATGGTGAAAAATGGGGTTTTGGAGCCCCAAAGGCGGGCTTGGAAGCTGTGGAGAAGAAGGGGTGAAGAGGTATTTATAGGGGAAGAAAAAGGGGAGAAAAATGCTGCTGCAGGGCTGAATTCATGCTGTCATCGTGACTCGCGACCAGTTCCATCGCGAGTCGCGACCAGATCAGTAAACTCCAGCCCTGTTTTGTTTTGCTTCCTCCGGGTGAACCGTTGATCCGTTTTGGGAGTTCTTGTAGTCGATTTTATAGTGCTCAAGAAGAGGAATCCAATGGTACCACTCTTGAAAGGCTGATTATTCTCAGAAAATTATGAAAAGCCTGTACCATCCTTCACCCGTTGCTTTGCTCTCCTTTCTTCACCTCTTCATTTCTTCAAATCTTCAAAAAGCCCAAGTGTAAGTCTTCAAATCTTCAAAGATATCTTTAAAAGTCTTTAAATCTTCAAATTCTTCAAACAAATCACCTTGTCACACAAAATCATCTAAAAAGTGATAAAAACGTCAAAGTCGCTTTTATCCCTCCTTAAATGATTTCAAGGCAGAATGCCACATGTAGAGCACAAAATTATACAAAATCCAATCCTAAAAACCCTAATATAACAGCATAAAATGGCCTCATCACTTGGGGTCAACCACAAGGGTTCCGGAGGAACCAAGGTGGTGCAAGGATAGATCCCTATGCTAACTCATTCAACCCAAGGTATCGAGATCACCCAAATTTCCGATGGTGGGAGAACAACCAACTAAAGGGATATCGAGGTGGAAAAGCTCCATCTAAACCATACCATAGAGGTGAAGACCCTTCCAACAATTATGCCTTGATCTACAAATCGGATCAACAAGAGGTCCTAGAAGCTATAGGTCAATTGGGGAATAAACATGAAGTCTTTGTGGAGAGGAAAAAGCATGAGATTGAAGACCTTGGCAATAAAGCATTCTTAAGTATCAGTAATCTTGAAGTTCAATTTGGGTAAATTTCCACCTCGGTGAGAAAACTTGAATCCAAGGAGTCTGAAAAAATCCCTTTCCAACGGGAGATCAATCTGAAGAATGTGAGTGCACTTAACTTGAGAAGTGGGAAGAAGTTTGCGAGTCAGGGAATAAGGTGATGGAAGAGGATGATAGGGTATTGGAGGCTACCAAGGCACACTTCAAAGAGGATGAGATTGCTGTCGATGAAGCACCTTCGAAGGAGCTTCCACCGCCAAAGGCACAAGTGACTATCCCACTTCCATTTCCAAATGCTTTGAGGGGAAGGCCAAAGGTGGTGACCAATGATGCAAGTATTCGAAAAGTCTTCAAAAATGTTGGGATAACAATCCCTATCTTGGAATTAATTGAAAATGTGCCATCGTATGCTAAGTTTCATAAAGTTGGATGCACAACAAAGAGAAGTAGACCAACTAAGAAGGTAGGACATCGAAATTTTGGGGAAGTTGCCATTTTAAATCGTAAAATATTTCCTAAGAAATGGGATGACCTCGTAATGTTCTCTATTCATAACTCCTTAGGTGGGAAACTTGTTGAAAATTCCATGATAGACTTAAACGCATCCATCAATGTGATCCCATTTAGTCTATACAAACACTTAGAAATAGGGGAGCTTATGGAAACTATAATGATTTACCTGCCTCCCCCCAGGGTCGTTAATTGTAGCTAATTAACCTAGGAAGAGGTCGTGGTCAAAAAATAAGAATTTAGAGTTTTGCACCCTTTTTTCACTGCTACACTATCTATGGGGTAGTTAGAGATAAGCCCTGGGTTTGTCCATAGAGATGCTAAGTATATGTATCAATCAAAACACAACCTCGTATGGGTCATCAATTCGTACGAGTAAAAGGAATAGCTAGTAAAGCAAGCATGTAAAGGGGGGTTTTTGGTTTTTTAAACTAACAACTACTAAGCATACAAGTAAAAATCAAAGTAAGCTATTTAACTAAGCACTTAGGGAGTCATTAACGACATGGTTAGTCTAATGTTTCGATCCTTGATTCATTCACATAGAAATTTAGACAAACCTAATAGAGTGTTCATAACACATGGTTCGGCCGACGGCATACACTTCCCCGTCCCTATCATGGCGGGTGCACTCACAACCCTCAATCGACACCGCCATCATCACTAGGGGAGTACAAAAATGTTTGACTGTTGTTGTAGGTTTGTTTCTCCCTTGTGTGATTACGTCTCAGACTTCCACCACCAATGCACTACTTTCCAATGGTTCTATCAATTAGGCCAAAGGGTCGTTGGCACCTTATCTATGATCTACGGCCTCTTACAACCTAACCTGCCTCCACCCGACCTTCATTAAAACACACGTGGAGGACTTATGGTTCAAGAGGATAAAATTTATAGTTCTGCACCCTGATCTCACAGCTTTGCTACCTAGATGGTAGTTAACAGAAAGCCTTGGGTTTGTCCACAACGATTCTAGGGCTCTGATGAGACGTCAAATGCTTGTATTTTCCAAATAATTTAACATCACTTTTATCGTATTTTTGTTGTAATATTGCTAGATTTACGTAAGTTTATATGATAAGGGGTTAAGATGACCATTTTTTTATATCTAGATCCTTCATTTTGTAACCTATGTTTAGTCTAATGGATTTTTGATCCTTATGAGCATCTAGATTCAATTTTGTGAGCCTATTTGTAGATGTATCGTGAGCCCTTTGTAGTGGTTTAAGGAAGGCCATGTGCCAAAACTTGGTAGAAGATAGAAGGGTCGAAGAAGAAAGGCAAAGAATCAGATGAATTGTCACCCGGAAGTTTAGACAATATTCTTAAAATTATTCGATAAAAATGATCCTTCAAGGGTGGCATCATTGGATTTGTCTTCTTGAGCACTATAAAATCGACTACAAGAACTTCCAAAACGGATCAACGGTTAACCCGTGGGAAACAAAATAGGAAGCTAGAAATTGTGGCTCGCCCGGGCGGAAATGGCTTCGCACGGGCGTAAATTGCATTGCCCGGGGGGATGGATCAAAGTTTTGGGCTGAGACCTCTACCGTTCGGGCGAGGCCATTTCCGCCCGGGCAATGCCTGCTGCGTTTTGACCTTCATTTTGACCAACTTGGGCTATAAATAGCCCATTTTCTTCCCCATTTACCCAAGCCTGACTTGGGGGATGCAAAACCCTAGTTTTTCACCATTTCTTCTTTTTTCTGTGTAGATTTATGTTCTATGTTATGGGTTTTGATTATCTAGCTTAGTTTTGTACTTGGGAGCAATTGATTGAGACTTCCTTACTATTGTCTTGAGAACCATTTCTATTGATCTATTGCTTTCTTTATTGTGTATTTATTGAGCTTTGAATGTGGAATGTTAATGACATCAATGTTGTTGGAAGTTTGAGTATATGAATTGCTTGTATGATTGCTTGTTAGGGTTGGGAGAAAGTAGCTAATTATCCCCTCTTTTAAGGTTGAATCCGAGAGCATGAGTTAGAGCTTCTAAATGATATTAATTTGTTGATAATAGCAAGATGAATGTGATGATGTTGAACTCGTTGTCATGTTTTTTTATGTAGAAAATGAGATAAGTTTATGAATGTCGATCGTTCTTGGCTAATTTCGTGTAAATGCATGAATTGGTTAAATGCTTAGACAATGTGTAGTGTTCATAAGTCACTACCACAGAGACCCACCTCTAGCACCAGTTTTTTACCACCGGTTTTTAAAACCGGTGCTAAAAATTTAATAGCACCGATTTTTTAATTTTTAACACCGGTTTTCAAAACCGGTGTTAATTTAACACCGGTTTTTTTTAATTTTAACACCAGTTTTTTAAAAATCGGTGCTAAATTTTACAATAGCACCGATTTTGGAAACAATTAGCACCGGTTTTTTAAAACCGGTGCTAAAAATTAGAAAATTTTATTTTTCCTGCAAAAGAAATAGCCAAAAAAATTAAATAGCACCGATTTTGAAAATATTAGCACCGGTTTCTAAAAACCGGTGCTAAATATTTGTAAAATTTTATCTTCCCGCCAACAAATTCAAAATAGCACCGGTTTTAGTAAAAAATAGCACCGGTACCGGTGCTAAAAATTAAGGAATAGCACCGGTTTTTGCAAAACAATAGCACCGGTTTAAAAACCGGTGCTAAAAATTTAGGAATAACACCAGTTTTTGCAAAAATTATAACTTAGCACCGGTTTTTTGTAAAATTTAGCACCGGTTTTTTGTAAAATTTAGCACCAGTTTTTTAAAAAATAGCACCGGTTTTTATAAACCGGCTAAAAATTTTCTATAATTGTTTTCCCGCCAATGAAATAGCCCAAAATTTTAAAATAGCACCGATTTTGGAAGAAAATAACACCGGTTTAAAATTTTCCCGCCAAAGAAATCGCTAAAAAAAATTTCCCGCCAAAGAAATTGCGAAATATTTTTAAAATAGCATCGGTTTTGGAAGAAAATAGCACCGGTTTAAACCGGTGCTAAAAAGTTTTAAATTTTTCCCGCCAAAAAAATTTTCCCCCAAAGAAATGCCAAAAACTTCTAAATATTTTCGAAATTTTTAAATTTCATTATTTCCGCCCAAAGAATTCAAAAAATTCGCTAAAAATTTCAAATAATCTTCCCAGAAATTTCATGAGCAGGAAGCAGCCGCGCAACCGCTTTAAGCTATTTTTTTTCAACTTTCAAAATCGTTCACTTGTTTTGTTGACTTTAACTAATGACTAAGTTAAGTTAAATTAATCAACGATCAACCTTCACTGAACTCATATATACAAATAAGAATAAAATTTATTTATATTAAATAATTAACGTTCAACCCTTAATTGATTTAGTATACTCCCTCCGTCCCGGATTAAATTGTACAAGATCAAAGATTCAGTCAAACTAAGAAAACTTTGACTACATATTTGAATAATTATATAAAAAATCGTGAAAACTTTACTTGACTTTCAATATATAAACACTAATAAGTGGGTCTCCTGACAGGCAGCCTGTCCATAAGCTTATGGACAAGTCACTTATTTCTTACCTTATACACTGCATTTCTTAAATTACATACAAAATTTTGAAATTTTTTTAGATTATATATTTTTTATATTTTCACCTTCAAATACATATTGTTACTTGTTTTAACTTATAAAATGCAATATTTAAATTTTATAAAAAAATTACAACATTTTAGGCATCTCTGAGGACTGTCCATAAGCTCTTGGAAAGGCCGCCTTTCCTGAGACTTTCCCAACACTAATAACTAGGCTAACTTTGACTAATCAACGGTCAAACTATACTTGACTTTCAATATATAAACACTAATAACTAGGCTAACTTTGACTAATCAACGGTCAAACTATACTTTACTAATCAACGGTCAAACTATACTTGACTTTCAATATATAAACACTAATAACAAAGTTGACTCTAACTAATTAATGGTCAAATTTTTTTTGAATTAGTATATAATAAATACTAATAAAAATGTTTGACTTTGTCTAATAAACGGTCAAACTTTACTTGACTTTCTATATATAAACACTAGTGACTAAGCTGACTTTAACTAATCAACGGTCAAACTTTACTTGACTTTCAATATATAAACACTAATAACAAAGTTGACTTTAACTAATCAATGGTAACTATTTTTTTTTAATTGAAACACCCTAAGGTGGGGGATTATATAAGGTTCCCCAAGCCTACGTAAAAAAAAAGCATAGTTTGTACATGTTCGATGATTGAGGCCAAATGGTTGCCTCCAAAATATTACCTATCATCTAAAGAAAAGTAATTAGACCGAAAAGTTTTGATATGGTAGTTGCGATTCCAATAGAAAGAATCTCCACCCCATGTGTTAATTCTTTCCCTTGGCCAGACAACTACACACTATCACTTCAAGAGTAAAGCATATCTAATTGGCGCAGAAATAGCTGCATCTTTGTGGGTAAGCCGTGAGTTTTGAACCATTGTATTCCGATGTCGAAGGCCATCACAAAAGTATGAAAATGGATTTGCTGTTCTGACGGATGCTCAATCATAACCAGCCAAGGTTAGAGATGTGAAGGACAAGAGAACCTGTAATAAACCAAAATACACAAACATATCAGCAGTATCTATCCTATGAGGAGGTCAGTAGTCCAGTGTGAAGAGTCATTTTAAAATGTATATGAATATTTCAACATATGCAGCATGCTATCTAGAGTCATCTTTAATCCACGGGATTCCACATCTATCTAGATAAAGTAGTCCCTTAAGAAAAGGAGGGGCTAAATTCAGTTCTAGGTCTCCATCAAAGTTATTATCTAAAGCAAATTTGGCAAGGAAATCAGCTGCATTATTAGCCTCTCTATGGGTGTGTTGGATTAGAAATATATGATGCTTCAACATTAGAGAATGGCAAATAGAGAAAGTCCTCCATGGTGAGGTATTTGGGTTTTGAATACCATGTACTGCAATTAAACAGTCGGATTCCACCTCACATTTATTTAAATCCAACTCTGAACACAGCTCGTATCCACATTGGATGGCTATCAATTCTGCCTGTAAAGGTGATGAGGAATGAAAAGATTTTGCCCTCATTTTAACCACTTTCCCCTCACAGTTCCTAACTATCACACCTAGAGCAGAAAAACCCCTCTAATCCATGTTGTATTTGTATTTATCTTGTATCCGGTAAGGGGTTTCTGCCATTTCACTACAGTAAAAGATTTCCTTTTCTTTTGTTGAATATGAGGAATAATGTTTGCCTGTGTCCAGTATCTGTGCTTGTCCAAATTACCTATCAAATGATTCACTGAGAAAATTTGATAGATCATGACTTTTATTTCATGGATACATGCATCATGGGAGAAGGATTCATTATCGAACAATATTTTATTCATTCTAAGCCATAGAATCTAGATTGTTACAAGAAGAGCAGCAATGGTGATATTGGACTGAATACTAGATTCTGCCTTAAAAGAGAGGTAAAATTCAACTCTGCTCTTCAAGTTTGGAAAAGAATTTTGCTGGACCTTTAAAAAATTAGTTACATGGTTCCACACAGCAATAGATGATGGGCAAGAGTTGAACAAATGATCTAAAGAATCACTGTGGTTCTGGCACATAGGGCATTTAGATGCTAAAAAGAAACCCAACCTTCTTAAAATGTTGTCAAAAGGAAGTAAGCCATTCAGAGCTCTCCATAAAATAACTGACATTTTTTTGGGAATAAAAGAGGACCATACCTTTTGGAAATGAAGGATCTTCAGCTTTCTCTGTCTGAGAATGTTGTATGCTGACTTGATGGAGAAAATTCCATTTATGGATGGCATCCAGATGAGCCTATCCTCATGTGTATATTCCAATTTAGCTTCCTGCAAAAGAGAATTCAGATTGGTCGCCAAAAATGGCTCCAGTTGAGGGAGGATATTAGCTTTGTTGTTAATAAATGACTTAAGTGAGATGTCCACAAAGGGGATGTCTCGTTCTTGAGGCCATTTATAAAACAAACCACCTTCTCCAGTCCAGTTAGCGTTCCAAAATGAGCAATCACCAATTCCATGTATTACTCTGGAGTTGCTATTTGCTATATCTGTAACAGTACATATTCTGGACCATGTGTGAGAGGTTTTGTAAGACTTAGGGAGTGACCATAAGAGTGAGGTCCATTGCGTGGAATTGAGTTGCAGTTTCCACCACAATTTACATGAAAAAGCATCCACAGTGGCCTTTAAATCCCTAAAACCTATTCCATTTTCTTCGGCAGGTATACTCATATTTTTCCAAGACCTCCATTTTTTCTTTTCAACATTATCAGAATATCCCCAGAACAAACTAGAGGCCATTTTCTCCATTGTTTTCAGGACTATTTTTGATGGACTCAAAAATAGCAAAAATATGAGTTGGAACTGAGAGGTAACAGTGATTTATCAGAATAATTTTACCTGCAGTGGAGAGCCATCTGTTCCTCCAGTTATGGATGGATTTATCCATCCTTTCCAATAATGGTTGGTAGTGTACCTGCAGATTTCTACCAGAAAATATAGGGACTCCTAGATATTTAAATGGGAAAGATCATTTTTCCATTCCCAGAATCCTTTTTACAGAGTTAACTGTATAAAAATTGGTTCTGTGAGATACAAAAAATTCTGATTTCGAGAAATTGACCTCTTGTCCTGAGGTTTGTTCATAAGCAAGCAGAAAATTTTTGAACCTTTTCATGTTTCTAGGGTTAGTATTCAAGAAAACTGCTGTGTCATCAGCATACATTAAATGTGAAACAGGGGCACAGCTCTTAGGAAGAGAAAAATTTTCAAGGTACCCTGTGCTAAAAAGTTTCTTTAATCCTCTAGAAAAAGCTCCAGAAAGCAGGTTATAAAGAAATGGTGAAAGCGGATCGCCTTGTTTAATACCCCTAGAAGATGCAAAAAAGCCTGATGTAGCTCCATTGATTAAAACCGAAAAATTTGCAGCAGATATGTTATGCATAATCAGTTTGACGAATTTCCCGTGAAAGCCAAATTGAAGAAGAATGGAGTTCAGGAATGACCATGAGACTCTATCAAAAGCCTTTTGCATATCTAGTTTAACTATTAAATTAGGAACTTTTGATTTTCTAGACAACAACCTGGTCATCTCTTGCATTTGAAGGATATTATCAGTGATTTCCCTGCCTTTAATGAAAGCACTCTGCTCCGGAGAGATTAGGTTGTGCATTAGTGGTTTAATCCTTTCCATAAGCATTTTTAAGAAAACTTTATTGACAAAATTGGATAAACTAATAGGTCTGAAATCTGAGAAAGAAATTGGAATTGGTTTTTTGGGAATTAAAGTGAGCCAGGTGCTTGTGATGGCCTTTGGAATAATGCCACAGCTTATAAAACATTTGCTGCCTCCAGAAGGTAATCTTTAATAGTTTCCCAGAAGAATGTGAAGAAATGACCAGAGAAACCATCAGAACTCGGAGCACCTGATTTATTTAGATCAAAGACAGCGAATTCCAGTTCCTGGATATTGAAAGATTCAAGGAGGTGTTGATTTTGCTGATCAGTAATCAGAGAAGGAATTCCCCCTAAAATTTTTTTCTGATAAGTTCCTGTTTTTTGAGGAGCATCCTCAATAAGGAGTTCCTTAAAAAATCTAACTCATTCATCTTTAATCAGTTGTGGGTCAGTAATCCAGTTCCCATTTCCATCTTTGATTTTACTGATTTTAGATCTAGCTCTCTTTTCCCTGATGGTGTGGTGAAAATAACTGGTGTTTATATCCCCCTGTTTAAGCCAGTTTAACCTTGCCTTCTGTTTTAAGAATTTTTTTTCTTTCTGGGATCTAAGAAGTAAAGCTTTAGACTTATTGAGTTCAGCTAGGTCAGACTCTGCTTGGGACTGTTGAAATTTTATTTCTAGGTCACAGACCTTTGTTTCAGCTTCAACCAGGTTTTGATTGACATTTCCAAAAGTGTTTATATTCCAAATTTTAATGTCAATCTTAAGTCTCTTAAGCTTATGCACTAATCTGTACATTCCTCTAGAGGGGGACGGTAAATTCCAATGTTTTCCACTAAATTGTGGAAGTCTTGTCTATTTGACCACATTTCTTGGTATCTAAAAGGCCTAGGAATCATTTCTTCAGAAGATTGAATGGACAGCAGTAATGGAGAGTGGTCAGAAGTCAATCGATTTAGTACCTGAATTGAGCTGTTTGGAAAGAGTTCCAACCAGTCCAAATTGCTTATGCCCCTATCTCATCTCTGAAGCAGAAGGTCCTTACATTTATTCTTGAATCTATTATTACACCATGTAAAAGAATTTCCTACAGTGGGGATATCATGCAAGTCCAGATTATTAATGAAGGCATTAAAATCTTTCATACTTCTTGTGGGGGGAGCTTTATTTCCTTTATACTCAGTTACTGAGATCACAGTATTAAAGTCTCCTATATATATAGAAGGTTCTGGAGGGGGGTTTTTTAAATCATTCCAAAGAGCTTCCCTCGATTGTCTATTTACACTAGCATATATAAAATAGCAGTTCCAACTGACAGATGAGTAAATATCTGTAATTCTAGCCTGCAGGAATTGATCTGACTCTTTTAAACTGATTACATTAAAAGCACGGTTCCATAAGATCCATATTTTAGCATTTTCAGCAGGGAGAGCATTTTTGAAGCCTAGATCATGCATCAGAGTGTTTATTTTATTTTTTCATGCCAAGGCTCTATCAAACACAGAATAGCAATCTTGTGAGACAGCATAAGAGATTTTATTCTATCCAAAGATGTTCCGTAGCCTCTAACATTCCAAACTAACATGTTTCCTATTATGTTGTATTTAATCATTTAAAACAGGTGGTGGTTGCTTTCTGTGAGGATCTAAGGTTTCTTGATTTAACAGCAGTGGCTTAACTATTATTTGATTGCTTTTCCTGGTTCTTATCAAGTTTATCTAAACATAAAATAGGTATTAGTTTGTGTGCGCTAACCTTTGACTGTGAGCTTTGATCTACCTTTATATTCTGATCAGTTGAGGATTGAGCTCCCTTTTTTACCACTGTAAGAACTGGCTGAGGATGCAGAACCAACCCCTGTGTCAAAGTATTGGGGAGCTCTGTATGTCTGGCATGGGGGCTGATTTCTTCAATGGGGTGAAGTTCTGTTGTGTTTGGAGTTTTGTCATTTTTTTATGGGGTACCATTCCTTCTTGAGATTCCAGTGTTTCATGGAATATTTCAGCTGCTTCCTCCTCATCATCTCCCTCATTTAAAGCTTCTAAAGTCTGGAAGGCATTTGAAATCTTGACAGTATTTTCTATTTTTTGGAATTCCTGGATGGGTACTAACTCAATCGGGTGTTTTTTATTTCTCCAAAAAGTGGCGGTGATTGGCTTAGAGATGTCATCTAGTGAGTAAAAGGATCCGGTTCTTTTCTTATGAATTCTAGGGAAAGCTTGTACACTACTTTTTTCCAGATGAAAGCCTGTCTTACTTTGTTGTAATTTACACCCTGCTTCCTTCTGAGAGGCTGATAGACCCAAGCATTCTGCAACATCTAAGTCCAGTGTAGGATGGGAATCTAAGGCATGAAAGGGTTCTACCTGATCTGTGGCTTTGTTTTCCTTTTTTCCATTTATTGTGGGAGTCAAAAGATGTTTTTTCTTCAATTCTGGGTGCAGGAAATTACAAGTAACGTGACTATGACCAATTATCCTACACTGAGTACAGTATGAAGGCAGTTCATCATATTCAATAGGGTACTCAACTACGTTGCTACCTATCCCGACCACTATGGTAGATGGCAACTGAGACATAAGGTCAACCTCAACACACACTTTGATTACAGATGGCCTAGTCAGAGCACTAGTTGCTGCATCCATTTTAAGGAATCTACCAATCTGAGTACTCATACCTATGATTGCAGATATATTATAGAAATGAATAAGGAGTTTATGGCTTGTTACCCAAGCTGGAACAACAGATGATTCTGCTACAGGGGAGAAGTCCGGTGACCATTTTTGTACTTTCATTATTGAGCCTTGAATCATCCACTGTCCCTTCATCCAGCATCTCTGATAATCTTCACTCTCCTGAAATTAGATAAGCACATGGCGGTAATATAGTGATCCCAATTGGAACTTTGGTTTGAAACCTATAGACTTAAAAGCGGCCTGAAGAGTATCCATTGATGGCTTTCCTCTGTTGAACTTCCCGACCAAAGCATTCTGGTAGTGAGACGGCAGTAGTTCGCCTTCCTCCGGTGGGAGAATAAAAGCAAATTTTCCCTTGTATTCTGTAATAGGGTGTAGGTTAGGCATGTCGGGTAAAGAGGTGAAGAGCGGAGAGGGTTTAGCGTTCAGAGCTTGGAGGAAGCTCTTACTATTGGCGGGGGGGGGGGGTATCTGTTAGGAGGTTTGGCGGTGGCAAAGCCATAGCCGGTGGCCAATTCCACCTTTTGTGACCGTTATCAGTCAGATAAGGCAAAAGGATAGAGGAAAGAAGGGGAGGTGGGTCAAAAGAATTCAGTCGCACACAATGTCGCACCTTGATTACACTCACAAATAGTAAAATCGCACTTAGTTAGCCTTACTTTAACTAGTATATAATAAATTACAAAGACTTGGGTGAAATGGTCTCACCCAAAATTATGGTGAGACTGAGGTCTATATTAAAATAAGAAAAGGGGTAGGGAATTCACCAACTGTTCTCTATTCGTCCTCTGCTCTTCCTCCATTTTTCCTCCGCCGCTTCTCCTCTGCAGCTCCACTCCTCCTTCATTTTCTCTTCCACGGTCAACCCCACTCCAATTTGCTCAGATATGCTCTTCTGTGCTCCGATTTTCTCTATCCGTTGCTTCACTCTTCTATGAAACCCTAGGTTCGTCTCTTTACTAGTTTTTTTTCTCATTTTCTAATTTTAATCTTTGATTTGCGGTCTCAACGTGGTGATTCCGACATATTTTCACTGTTTAATTGATTTTTTATTGTTACTTGCAGATCCTTGCTCGTTCTCGAACTGAACGAGTTGAGATATGCTCCGACCTGTTTAGATATGCTCCGCCATGTTGCTCCCCTCTGCTCCGATTTGCTACGCTCCGTTGCTTCACTATGCTATGAAATCCTAGGTTCGTCACTTTAATTGTTTTTTTCTCATTTTATTCTTTGATTTGCGGTCTCAACGTGGTGATTCCATCATCTTTTCACCATTTAATAGATTTTTTATTGTTATTAGCAGGTCCTTGCTCGTTGTCGAGCTGAACGGGTTGAGGAGGATTCTCTACCACTGGCGCTGCCACCCTCCGCTGCCGGAGCCTTTAAATCTAGCATTGGTGAGTCTCTAAAGCTCACTGTAATTTACTTCTTCATTTCTCCGTTTTCAGTTTGATGTCTGCCGATTTCAATTGCATTTGTGATGTTTAAGCGTTTGATGTTACTTAGCTATAGTAGATAAATTCTATATATTTCCATTAGTTTATTGTTTTAAGTACTGTTTTCTATTCTATAAGTACTGTTTTTGCTGTGTTTGCATTTTAAATCAATCGTGAAAAGTTAAATTGTGTAACTTAAGTTGGGATAGAGGGAGTATGATGATTAAAAAAATTGGAATAATCAGTGATTGAACTGATAAGTGTTTGAATGTGACTTCCGGCTGATTTTACTAAGTATATGTGCTTCTGTTGTTCTATTATAAAAAAGAGAAGAGAGTATTTGGTGCTATTACGCAAATGTTTTCATCTCATTTGTTCCATTTGTTGATTTGTTGAAGATCTGTTAAGCTTAATTTGATATAATATTTACTCAAGAAATCTCAACCATTGCTTATCTTTGATAATGTTTCAATAGTAGAATTAGTCACACATTATTACTAAATCACTATAAAACTTCTAGGCAATACTCCCTGTAGTGTTGAGAATGTATCGTGATACACTTATTGCTGATATGAAAGCTGCTTTCAAGGCAGCAGTTTCTGAGTGGCTTCCTGTTCTCGTTGCCTCAGATGTTCAAGGTGAAAGGATGGTTGATAATGATGGAAAGTCTCATAAGTTACTTTCCAGCACAATCCTTTTTCCCTTCATGTCAGGTGGAAATAAAAATTGTTTTATTATAATCTGCCACAAAATATGTCATAAAATTTTAATCTTTAGTTCCTTACTTTAAATTATAACTAGTTTGAGTATCTGGATGGGGAGGGTTTATTTATATCAGTTATTGATACATTTTCTGACAGTGAGAGGTTCCTCGCTTGGAGATAACCTTAGAAGCCTGTCTCCCGATTGCTTTCTTCAACTTTTGAGCGCTATTTTTATTGTAGTGCAGGTAATGCTTATACGACTATAACTCTGTTTGGCTCATGATGTGTATTTTCTTGACAATTGTCATCCTTCATGGAATGATCATGGTCAGCAATGATTGATCTTTTAGAAAGATTCATTCTTCTCTCAAGCTTTCTTATTCTTCAGAGTGTAGATAGAATCTTCCTATCTACAATAACCTTTCTGGATTTGCATGTACCCTTGGGATATATGCTTGGTATATGCTTGGTATCTTCAATGATGTCTTCCATGAGATAGAATATTCAATGAGATCAACTCTGCCTACGATATATGCTTGGTATCTTAGATGATGTCTTCTAGTGGAAAGTTTTGTTTTGTATGCCAATTGTATAATTGACTCAAGCTGTGGTAATGGTGGTTGACTATTATGTTCTCTCTCTGAACAAAATGGCCAGAATCCAGTACTACATGCTTCTAACAAACTTTTTTCTTTTAGGATATTAGTGAAAGTTAGCCTATTCTCTCTTTACCGAATTCTCGCCCATCTAGCTACATCCAGTTTCAAGGTTATGTTTTTTTGTCAGAATAAATTTACTATCCATCACAAGTTCTTGCTTCCGTGTTGGATATAGTGAAAAGGGAATATATCCTTGCTTCATCATTTTGTTTTCATAGTAACATGGTTTCACATTTGAAGGTGATTGTTTCTTAACGTAGTTTTCAGTATCCAGTGACAAAATGGTGTCTGGTAAAATATAGAGTGAGCGAGCATGTAACATACACTGATATTTTTGCAACATGCAGGTACATGCAACCCCGATGGATTGTTCAAGATTCTTTCATTCTCATTCCAAGGATTTTAGCCACTTCCTGGCAACAGTTCTTCTTCAAACGAATATCTATTTAACCATAATGAGTAATCATTCTTATTGTCCATCTTGTTCTTGTCGATCATTTTTCCAGAATCAATGGATTGTTTCACTAACCACTTGTACCTTTCTTTACCTCCAATTTGGAATCTGGGAATTATAATTACTGCTGATAGGTTCGGTTCTCCCAACTATGTACTCATTTCATCTTTGTTTTTGCAAGAGTAGAGAAGAAACTGAGATTCTAGAGCTGTAAGTGAAGGCAGTGCACCATAAATTGTGCTGCGGTAGTTTTATTATTGTATAATTAGAACTATTATTCTTGTCATAGTCGTGCGAGACAAGATGTTTGTATACATTAATGTGGAAATAAATTATTAATTTTGTGAAGTTGATTTTATTATTAAATTAATGTGGAATAAAATTATTAATTTTGAGTCTTTTTCCCTTTCTCTGAAAGCGGCAGCGCGCTGCAGCTTTCAGAGGATGGGATTTTTTTTCAACGTCGTAAATAAATTAGCACCGGTTGAAAAACAAGTGCTAACAAAAACAACCGGTGCTAAATTAGCATGCTAACAAAAAAACCGGTGCTAATTTAGCAACGGTTAAAAAACCGGTGCTAATTTAGCAACGGTTGAAAAACCGGTGCTAACAAAAAAACCGGTGCTAATTTAGCACCCGTTGAAAATCGGTGCTAACAAAAAAACCGGTGCTAATTTAGCACAGGTTGAAAGCCGGTGCTAACAAAAGAAAAACCGGTGCTAATTTAGCACCGGTTGAAAAACCGGTACTAACAAAAAAACCGGTGCTAGTTTAGCACCGGTTGAAAAAAAAACCGGTGCTAATTTAGCACTGGTTACTTAGACACGGTGTAGTGTTTATAAGTGTTGCCAAGCTTGTTGATTTTTCGTGGTCAATGCCATCAATTGGATACTTTTAGTTGTGTTTCGACTAAGGGAGTCATTGGTGAGGTTTGACAAGAGATGTCGAATTCCCTCTTGTAAACTACTATCTAAGAAGGATAGAAGATTTATCTTCACTACAAGTGGTTAGAGTAGTGAAAAGATTGTTTCACTCATTCGTGAAGCCTTTGTTATTTAGCATTCATGTGTTCTTAATGCTATGTTTTACTTCATTTATGCTATGGTTTGTTTTAGCATAGGAAGTGTTTTCATGATTTAAGTGTTGGGATGTTAGGAAAGTGACGAATTGGCATGAAAATCCAAGAACATGAACTTACAACTTCTTGTGCATAATGTTTAGTGATTCTTGCTTGTTAAGTATGTTAATATGGATTGTTCTCATAATTATCTAATAGATGCAATGAAAGGTTGAGTCTTGAATGTGGTTTGTTCTAGGCTTAGCCTAATGAATGCTATGTTTGGTTAAATGGCTATGCCTTTGGTATAAGGCTTGTTGTTATCAAATATATGGTCCTTCGTGTGAAATGCCATTGATAAAATACCTCTATGGTGTGGTTTTTCTAGAGTGATTGTCAACAAGGTTTTCAAATGGTCGTTGTTTGTCTTTGCAAATTCCTATTAAGAAGGAATGGATGTTGATCTTTGAATGGAAAGTTATAACATTCCCTATAGGTAACAAATGTGATAGAATGAGTGAAAGATTCAATGATCTACATGAGGTTTGGAAGTGGATATCTATTTACCCTCAAGGCTTTATCTTTGGTAGTTTTTACCCCTTTTTCTTAGTTTGTTTGATGATTGGCATAGTTACTTAACTTTTTTAGTTAGTTTGTCTTTTAATTCAACCAACCAAAACCCCCTCATTTACTTGTGTATATATATACATATATATATACACACACACACACACATATATATATATATATGAACCTTATATGTTTAAACGCTTAAGAAAATCCCTCTTCTTTGTGGACGACCCTGATTTGCCACTATCTACTTAGTTGTAGATAGTAAGCATTTAGGGCTTAAAATATAACTTTGAGAGGTACAACAATGTCCTCCCAAATTTTGGCACCGCTGTCGGGGAAGAGGCGTTTATTTTTAAGTGTTTGGGCATATTTGGTTGCATATTAGCTAGTTGTTTTTATTTTCCACTTTTTGGTGATTGTTTTTGTTCGGAGTAGGTATTATTGAGTTCTTGGTGAATATTTTTTGAGAATCCTTGCAATATGATTCCGGGCTTTTGAAAAAGAAAAAAAAACAAAAACAAAAACAAATGGAACGTCACATTGAGGGAACTCATGATGAGAAGAGAGGCTCAACAAGTATGGTTTTGTAAGATGTGTCACTCCAACCATCCTACTGAGTCTTGCTATTTTTTGAGAGTGGAGCACTATGATGGTGAAAGAACCTTTGGTTTTCAAAACCAAGGGTATTATGAGGAATGCTACCGAGAGGTAGAAGATGTTGGTTTTTAAGGGTAAGAAGCTCAAGAATGATATCCACACCACAATTCTTGTAATCTGGATTGGTGGTATGAGAATGAGCCAGAAAATAAAAAATACGAGCAAAATAGTTGGGCTTCACATCCCATGCCATACCCCAAAATGAAGCCCAACAAGGAAGTTCATGTTTGACACGTGAGGAAGTCATGAATACATTAGCAAACTTGAACAACTTGACTAGTGAGGAACCGGACACTTGGATCTCCTCTAGTGTTAAGGGTATAGAGGGGCATACAGGGAGTATATTGGAAGCATTGGCCCGATTAGAAGCTCGTGATTCCAAAAATATACAATCCCAAGTCAAACTCGAGGATTCGGTTAGTGAGGTCACCATGGGAAATGAGTTTTAATTCGAAGGGGATGAGGGGTTAGTTGTTGAGGATGAAAAAATAGAGGAACTGGTGATTGTGCTACATTCATTAGCATTGTCACCCCTTCCCCCACCTAGTGGAACAACTTCACCATTTTTGGAAGTTTTGAGGGAGATAAGAGATGACCCAAAAGACAATCCCAAGCCTCCTAACCGCCCAACTCTTTTCAAACCATCTCCAGCTCCACAAGACTTTCCTTAGGGTCGTGCTAATGACCTTAAAAATATGGAGCTTCTCGGGAGGCAACCCGAGCTTTTAAGTTAGGTTAGTTTTTTTCTTTTCTTGAAAAAAAATCCTCAATCATGTCCTCAAACCCTTACCCAAAACCACAAGAATACCACCACAACCCATCACCAAAAACCACTACCAAAACCACCATCTAGGAGTACTACTAGTTGTTGTCTTTTGTGAGTGTTGATCGGGATTTGCATACTTGTGGCTTCGTAGGGGATGGATCAAATTTGCATGTTGGACGCAGTTCGAGAACATAGGAGAGAACATTCATTGAGAACTTAGCATTGCCATCACCGGGAAGGACCTTCAATGTCCTAGTGTGAGTATTTTTTTGTCTCTCCCTTATTTCTTTATCTTGTCCTTTTCACATTGAGGACAATGTGTGTTACTAGTGTGGGGAGGTAGAGAGAAATATATCTCATTGTATTGTATTGTAGTGTGCATATGCTCCACTTTGATTTGTTTTGTTTGAAAAAAAAATGAAAAATGAAAAAAAATTCCCGCTAAGTTGAAAACCCGAGAGGGAAACTTAGGTAAAAGTGGGAGGCCCGGATAGGTCAAAAACCCGAAAGGGCGACCTATACAGAAATGAGAGGCCAAATGGTGTGGAAAAAAGGTGAGGGTGAGCATTGAAAAAGAAAAATGTGTGAAGTTAGGATGAAAACCCGAGAGGGCTCCTAGGAAAAATGAGAAAAAATGAGAGAAATTAAAAATTTTTATTCTTCTCTTGATTTGTTTGTTATTGGTTTGGAATTATATGTATACCACACTTTTGTTATGGTTTGTTGGTTGTTTAGATTATCTTAGGCTTTGGGATGTGAGAGTGTGAGAGATTCTTATGTCTTGGGGGTTAGGGTAGTCTAGGAATATAATGTTGGATGTTTTGGGAAATGTTTTACATGCTAGTTTATGCTTTGATCTTTGCTTGTTCATATTTACTCGAGGAGGAGTAAAGTTTAAGCGTTGGGGAGATTTGATGAGACATCAAATGCATGTATTATCCAAAGCATTTAACATCACTTTTATCATATTTTTGTTGTAAGATTGCTAGATTTATGTAGGTTTATATGATAAGGGGTTTAGATGACCATTTTTGGTTTTTATATCTAAATACTTCATTTTGTAACCTATGTTTATTCTAATGGATTTTTGGTCCTTACGAGCATCTAGATTCCATTTTGTGAGCTTCATTTGTAGATTTCTCATGAGTTCTTTGGAGTGGTTTAGTGATGGCCACGTGCCAAAATGTGGTAGAAGATAGAAGGGTCAAAGAAGGAAGGCAAAGAATCGGATGAATTGTTATCCGGATGTTTAGACAAAGTTCTTAAAACTATCCAAGAAGAATCAGCCTACAAGGGTGGCGTTATTGGATTCATCTTCTTTAGCACTACAAAATCGACTACAAGAACTCCCAAAATGGATCAATGGTTCACCCGTGGAAAGAAAAATAAGAAGCCGTAAATTGTAGCTTGCCTGGGCGAAAATGGCATCGCCCGGGTGGAAATGACGTCGCTCGGGTGGATGGATCTGAATTTTGGGCTGAGACCTCTGCCGCTCGTGCGAGGCCATTTCCGCCTGGGCGACGTCTGCTGCATTTTTCCCAAGCCCGACTTGGGGGCTCCAAAACCCTAGTTTTTCACAATTTTCTTCCATTTCTTATTCTTTCTTTGTAGATTTATGTTCTATGTTATGGGTTTTTACTATCTAGCTTAGTTTTGTACTTGGGAGCAGTTAATTGAGACTTCCTTACTAATGTCTTGAGAACCATTTCTATCGATCAATTGCTTTCTCTATTGTGTATTTGTCGAGCTTTTAATGTTGATTGTTAATGGAATTAATGTTGTTGGAAGTTTGAGTTTATGAATTGCTTGTATGATTGCTTGTTAGGGTTGAGAGAAGTCGCTAATCTTCCCCTCTTTTAATGTTGAATCCAAGAGCATGAGTTAGAGCTTCTAAATGATGTTGATGTGTTGATAATTGCTAGATGAATGTGATGATGTTGAACTCATTGTCATGTTTATTTTAGGTAGAAAATGAGATAAGTCTACGAATGTCGATCGTTATTGGCTAATCTTTTGTAAATGCATGAATTGGTTAAAAGCTTAGACACGGTGTAGTGTTTATAAGTGTTGCCAAGCTTATTGATTCTTCGTGTTCAGTGCCATCAATGGGATACTTTTAGTCGTGTTTTGACTAAGGGTGTCATTGGTGAGGTTTGATAAGAGATGTCCAATTCACTCTTGCAAACTACTATCTAAGAAGGATAGAAGATTTATCTTCACAACAAGTAATTAAAGCAATGAATAGATTAGTTTACTCATTCTTGAAGCTTTTGTTATTTAGCATTCATGTGCTCTTAATGCTATGTTTTACTTCATTTATGCCATGGGGTGTTTGAGAATAGGAAGTGTTTGTATGATTAAAGTGTTAGGGTGTTAGGAAAATGACAAATTCCTTAGCTCTTTGGCATGAAAATCCCAGAACATGAACTCAGAACTTCTCGTCCATAATGTGTTGTGATTCTTGCATGATAAGTATGTTAATGTGGATTATTCTCATATTTATCCTATAGATGCAATGAAAGGGTAAATCTCGAATGTGGTTTGTTCTACGTTTAGCCTAATGAATTCTATGTTCGGTTAAATGGCTATGTCTTTGGTAGAAGGCTTGTTGTTATCAAATCTATGGTCCTTCCTATGAAATGCCGTTGATGAAATACCTCTATGGTGTGGTTTTTCTAGAGTGATTGTCAACGAGGTTTGCAAATCATCGTTGTTTGTCTTTGCAAATTACTATTAAGAAGGAATGAATGTTGATCTTCGAATGGGATGTGATAACATTCCCCATAGGTGACAAATGTGATAGAATAAGTGAATGGTTGAATGATCTACATGAGGTTTGGAAGTGGATATCAATATCCCCCAAGGCTTTATCTTTTGTAGTTTTTACCCCTTTTTCTTAGTTTGTTTGATGATTAGCATAGTTACTTAACTTTGCTAGTTAGTTTGTCTTTTAATTTCATAACTTAGGAAAACCAACCAACCAAAACCCCCTCATTTACTTGTATATATATATATATATATATATATATATATATATATATCTACTTCTAGCCTAATATGAAACTTATATGTTTAAACGCTTATGAAAATCCCTCTTCTTCGTGGAAGACCCCGATTTGCCACTATCTACTTAGTTCTAGATAGTAAGCATTTAAGGCTAAAAATATAATTTTGAGAGCTACGGCGATGACCTCCCAGACTCAAGTAGTAATTAAAACACAATCTTGTGAGGGTCGTAAATCCACACGAGTAGAAGGAACAATTAGTGGTGTAGGCATGCAACTGGGGGGGGGGGTTGGTATTTTCAACTATCACCTACAAAGCATAAAATGAACAAATGAGAAACTATTAGTACTAGGAATCATTTGAAAACATGGTAGTTATAATGCTTCAATCCTTGATTCATTCACATAAATACTTACAAAAGAACTATCAGCGTGTTCACAACATGTGGTGTGGCCGATGGCGTATACTTCCCCAACCCTGTCATGGTGGGTGAGCTCACAACCTTCCATCGGCACCACCATCATAATTAGGAGAGTATAACAAGGTTCAGCCATCATTGTAGGTTTGTTTCTCCCCCATGCTATAACATCCCGAGCTTCCACCACCAATGCAACTACTCATTCCGGATCCTATATACGCTAGGCCCAAGGATCCTAAGCACCTTATCTGTGATACTAGGGTTTCAACACAACACCTAGCTTGCTAATATTAGCTATCTCTACTTGTAATCTCTCAGAAAATAGTTAGAAAGTTAGATAAGACTGGTACGATGGCAAATAGGTCGGAGTATTCTTAAATCCCCCGTGCACACACCCACGCGGACGCGTTCTCCCCTGACCCATTCTAACATCTAGTTTCTCTTCCCAATAGGGCATCAATAATTTCACCATCAATGAATGTAGCCCAAAGTGTGTGCTTATATGTGGTGTAGTATTTATGCATTTATAAAATTCAAGAACAATCACAATAATATCATAAACACAAGGATAGGGTGAATCTAACGAATCTCAATAAGCATTTAGAACATACCAAGTGCCAAAATGAATCCCAAGCTACTCTAACTCTTCCCTAGACATGGAATTAAAATATTAATTTGAATTCCACATCTTTGGGACAAAGCAAGAAGAAAAGAAAAGATTATAAAACCTACAAAAGGAACTCCTTTCTTTTCTCTAAGCTGTCTACTCTCCAAATGTGTTTCCAAATATGTTCCAACCTCTTTGAATGAGTAGACTAGGGTCCTGGGAGGTCATCGCCATACCTCTCAAAGTTAATATTTATATGCCCTAAATGCTTACTATCTACAACTAAGTAGATAGCGGGAAGTGTCGTCCACGAAGAAGAGGGATCTTCCTAAGCGTTTAGGCATAAAAGGCTGATATTAGGCTAGAAGTACCATAGATTTGACATATAAAAGCGAGTAAAAATTGGGGTTTGGTTGTTTGGTGGTCCTAAGTTATGAAAGTTAAAAGACAAGATAACTAGCAAGGTTAAGTAACTATGCTAATCATCAAACAAAACTAAGAAAAAGGGTTTTAAAACTACAAAAGATAAAGCCTTGGGGACAATAGATATCCACTTCTAAACCTAATATAGATCATTGAACCATTCACTCATCCTATCACATTTGTTACCTATGGGGAATGCCAATGGAAGATCAACATTCATTCATTCTTAATAGTAATTTTCAAAGACAAACAGCGACCATTTGCAAACCTCATTGATGATCACCCTAGACAAACAATGACCATAGGGGTATTTCATCAATGGCATTATAACGAAGAACCATAGATTTGACAACGACAAGCTTTCTACCAAAGACATAGCCATTTAACCAAACATAGCATTCATTAGGCTAAACCTAGAACAAACCACATTCAAGGTTCAACCTTGCATTGCATCTATAGGATAAGTATGAGAACAATCCACATTAACATACTTATCTAGCAAGAATCACCACACATTATACTCGAGAAGTTCTAAGTTCATGTTCTTAGACTTTCATGCAAAGGAGATAAGGAATTCATCACTTTCCTAACACCATAACACTTCAATCATGCAAACACTTCCTATTCTCAAACAACATATGGCATAAATGAAGAAAAACATAGCATTAAGAACACATGAATACTAAATAACAAATGCTTCAAGAATAAGTGAAACAATCTACTCACTACTTCAACTACTTGTTGTGAAGATAAATCTTCTATCCTTCTTAGATAGTAGTTTGCAAGAGTGAATTAGACATCTCTTGTCAAACCTCACCAATGACTCCCTTAGGACTAAGAGTATCCCATTGATGGCATTTAGCACGAAGAATCAACAAGCTTGGCAACACTTATAAATACTACAATGTATCTAAGCATTTAACCAATTCATGCATTTACACAAGATTAGTCAAGAACGATCGACATTCATAGACTTCTCTCATTTTCTACCTAAAACAAACATGACAACGAGTTCGACATCATCACATTCATCTAGCAATTATCAACACACCAACATCATTTAAGAAGCTCTAACTCATGCTCTTGGATTCAACATTAAAAGAGGGGAGAATTAGCTACTTTTTCCCAACCCTAACAAGTAATCATACAAGCAATTCATATACTCAAGCTTCCAACAACATCAATGCAATTTACAATTCACATTCAAAGCTCAATAAATGTACAATAGCAAAAGCACTAAAATAGATAGATATGGTTCTTACTACATAGATATGGAAGCTTCAATCCATTGCTCCCAAGATAAAATTAAGCTAGATAATCAAAACCCATAACATAGAACAAAGATCTACAAAGAAAGAAGAAGAAAATGGAAGAAAATGGTGAAAAACTAGGGTTTTGAAGCTCCCAAGTCGGGCTTAGAAAATGGGGAAGAAAGGGGGCTATTTATAGCCCAAGTTGGTCAAAACGAAGGTCAAAATGCAGCAGGCATCACCTGGGCGGGAATGGGCTCGCCCGGGCGGTGGAGGTCTCAGCCCAAAATTCAGATCCATCTGCCCGGGTGACGCCATTTCCGCCCGGGCGAGCTACAATTTGCGGCTTCTTATTTTGCTTCCCACGGGTGAACCGTTGATCCATTTTGGGAGTTCTTGTAGTCAATTTTATAGTGCTCAAGAAGACAAATACAATGGCACCACCCTTGTAGGCTGATTCTTCTCGGATAAATTTAAGAACGTTTTCTAAACTTTGGGGTTATAATTCATCCGCTTCTTTCCCTTCCTTCTTCGACCCTTCTATATTCTACCACGTTTTCGCACGTGCCCTTCACTAAAAACAAACCAAAGGGATCATGAGACATCTACAAATGAAGCTCACAAAATGGAATCTAGATGTTCGTAAGGACCAAAAATCCATTAGACTAAACATAGGTTACAAAATGAAGGATTTAGATATAAAAACCAAAAATGGTCATCTAAACCGCTTATCATGTAAACCTATTTAAATCTAGCAATATTTCAATAAAAATATGACAAAAGTGATGTTAAATGCTTTGGAAAATACATGCATTTGACGTTTCATCAGGTCCTATATATAGTAGTAGGAGATTGGACCTAAAAATAGGCCTAAAATAGGACAAAAGTAGCAAAAACCTAGGTAAGCTTCCAAGGGCTAGCACGGATGCCACGATCCATGAAGCATGCATCGTCGCGGGACGCCAGATCGATCACGGTACGTGAATGTTCATAGCAGCGGTCTGTGGGATCTGGCATGGTCCATGAAGCTGGGTTCGTGCCATGGTTTGTGAAGGTTTTCACGGACCATGTGCAGTACATGGTTTTTGTTTAGAGTTTTCCCACTGTTCGTGAAGGTTTTCACGAACCACTAATAACTTGTGGCCTCCGCTCAGAATTTTGTCACAGCCCGTGAAGGTTTTCACAGACTCCTAGTAGCTTGTGTTCTTTCTCAGACGTCTTCTCAAGCCCCGTGAATGTTTTCACGGGTCGGCTTCATACTTAGCTAAATTCTTCAACTCTTCATCCCATAGCTTCACGGCCCAGTGCTTTTGTCACGCCCTGGCGCTTTACCTCATGAAGGTCTCGTGCTTGTCTTCACGAAACCCATGGAACTCTTGTTTAGTGTAGGCCATGTGTTTTTTCAAGGGCCACTGGTGCTAGATCCTGGGCGATCTGTGACCGACCGCTGGTGCTACGTCGACTGAACTTCATTTTCTTGCTACGGGTGAACCGTTAGTATGAAATAGGAGTTCTAATAGTCAATTTTGTAGTACTCAAGAAGACAAATCCAATGAAACTTTATTTGAAGGATAATTCTTTCTGAATCATTCTTAGACTAAGGAAACACTTCTTAGACCACGATTCACCATTTTTTCCTTTGGGCGACTTGAACTTCGAAGCCACCTATCTTTAGCTTCTATCTCCTTCTACCATGCATTAATGTTTGTAGCCTTTATATGCTACCATTCAAATGTAAATGGCCTTCAAATCATATACCATTAAAAATAAACGGCCTTTGCAAGAATGTAATGTAACAAATAGCATTCACGGGCGACCTACTAAAGGTACTCATAATGAAGACCAAGGAGCCCGTGAACACGAGATGTCAAGAATCACAAATTAAGTATACAAAATGCAGAATTTATAATTGAAAACCAAATATGGTTATCTAAACCCTTTGTCATGTAAACTCAATTAATAATGCCAAACCACCAACAAAAAGTAGCTAAAAACTATGTCAAATGAATTGGTTAAAGCATGTGAAATGGTGCATATTAGACTCTGCACACTTAAACCTTTACTCGTCCTCGAGTAAATAAAATAAAAAAAAGGTTCTAATAGAATGAAATATGAAAAAATGGCCAATGCATTCAACTTATTCCCAAGCTACCCTTGTTCCCCCAAGAAGGTTAAAATCCTCACAACTCTCACACTCCTCAAAGTTCCTAAAGAAACCAAACCACCCAAAGCATGTAAATGTGTATGGAAAAATATAAGTGACAAAAGATTTGGAATAAAGCCAAGCTTAGTTTCCCCAAAGTCGTCCCAAAAGCAATCAAAGAGTAATCTTTAAGAAAAACAATCCACCAAGGAAATCCAAAAACCGTCGACTTGGTTGCGACATAGGGATAACTCAAGATTCTTGACCTAGTTGTAACCAAGGAGTCCAATGTATCGTCAACCTAGTTTCTTGTTTTTTTTCTCTCAATTTCTCTCATTTTCCTAGGAGCCCTTTTGGGTTTTCATCTTAGATTTATCCCACAAAACGTGCTCACCTCTCACCTTTTTCCATAGGACCTCTCACTTTTGCCTAGACTCGTATGTCTAGCCAGGCCAACCCTCTCACTTTTACCTAGGCCTTTTGACCTATCCAGGCTTTTTCTAATGTTATCCAAGTCGCCCTTTCAGGTTATCGACTTGTCCTGGTTTAAATTTTTTCAATTTTTCTATTTTTTGTTGTAGTAAAAAATTTCCCCAAAAGTGAACTTCATACTACAAAAGATAAGTAACAAACCAATACACAACCAAATCCTAAAGCCACATTCCACATGCAAACTAGAATCCTAAAATCCTAGCATAACATGCAAACAACCAAAATTTTCCAAAAGCATCCCAGTAACAAGTGACCAAAAATCAACTAAGAAAAACAAACAAAGTATGCATGCACGAAGAAATCCATGAATAAAAATTCCTAAGTTCTCACTAATTCCTTCTGCACACTTAAAAAATGCATAGTCCCTTATGCATTCTTATGTCAAATCAAAGGTGAATAGGGAGACTAGTGATACTTACGCTTTCGGTCTCGAAGGGCCGACCTCCTCGCGGCTAATGAAACACCTCTTAATGATTCCCGTTGCTTGGATTGTGGCCTCAAGGAAATCCCTCATAATTTCCTCTTAAAATTATGCCTTCGCTCCTCCAATAACTTGAACTATCCTTTGAAGTACTCTGGAAGAACTTGAGAGTTGCTCCTCAAGTAGGTGTAGTTTATCCATTATGCCCGTGGAAAGATGAGATTGGCTCGAAAGTGCTCTTGAAGGTGTCTCCCATTTGGCCTCTTCCTGGTCTACACGCCAATACTCCATAGAACTCATTCCTCGAATCATTAATCGGGTTCAATGAACAAGTAATCTAGGCTCGTATGAAGGTTGATAGAGGCGCTTTGGTTGCAGAAGGACCATGAATTTACAAGTAGATGCCCCATTGTAAAGCAACACAAATCTATCATCAGAAGTTGTAGTTCCCATCATAAATGCCCTAGATAACTTTTCAATTGTATAGGTCAATCCCAACTTACCCAATTTGGCTAAACCCCGATGTGAGATTGGATGTCCCAAATGTTGCTCCAAGAGACCAACCATGCATCTCATAGGAATATTCCCACTCTTCTGCTCTCCCATAGCTATGAATTCTTGAACAAAAACAGTAACCAAGTCCAGGTAGATGTTCCCCTCCAGTGTCATTGCCCAAAAAAAGGTGTACATCGGAGCCTGGAAAATGCATCAATTCACCATGGCATAGAAAACCCATAGAAATGATTTGATGAATATAACATATTACCGGGTAGACTATAGACGTGCTCTAATTAAGATTCCTCCTGTCTGTCTCGGTTATTTGTCTCCAAAAATTTTCGAAGGAGAATGGGATTCCCTAGCGATGAGTGTGTGGAATGTCCTATCTGGTTTTCCACCCAAAATCTAGGGCCACCTCCTTATAGGTCATTTGTTACTCCTTGTCATCCAAGTTAAACTTAATCACCTTATGATTCTCCTCATCTGTGACCTTCAAAATGGTGGCTAAAAACTCTAGGATACACCTTGTGTAGGTTTTTGAATACACGTCGAGAAAACCTTCAAGGCCTAAAAGAAAGGTTATGGGTTCAATTAATCCTAGAGCCATCAATGTGCTCTTGCAAGAAAAACTAGTCTCCAAAATGGTCCTCTTTGGTTCCCTCAAATTCCTCCATCGCTGGGCTGCAGTATCGATAACGTTGGTTAAACCCATAAACTCATTGTTCACATACTCGGGGTTGCAAGGAATGGGAGTTTCCAGTTTAGGGTTTGCACCTTTTATCGGCTTCTTCCATTTACCCTGCGAAGACTTCTATCTCTCCAAAGTATCTTTTTTAGGAGGAATTCTTGGACAATGGAAGAGAAGAATGGTAATGTGATCACTAATAAACATTGCATGGCCTATGATGCCATTCAACAAAGAACATTCTCCGAAAAAGACCAAACATTCAAAGCGTGATGGTATAAGCATAAAGGCCATTTAGAAAAAGAATATTCCTCATCAACCAACAACATCATGTATGCCTTTCACCAACCAATAATAGATTTATGCAAACAGGATTCATACCCCCTCTAATCATCCACAAATGAAGAACACATAATTCAATATCAATAGCACATTCAAGACTTCTATAATTTCATCGTCACAAGATTGGACACACAAACCCTAAAACATGCTCATTCAAAAAAAATTTCTTTTCATAAAAACACCACAATGTCAATCAAGCATGTATACAAAGAGATCAAAGGGTTACCCAAAATTTGAAGCCAAGAAGTGTAAGATCCACACAAGAAAAAGTAAAAATTGCTAATTTTTTGGGAGATAAGCTTGACTTTTGTTTGAGCTCACTAAAAAGTGTGTGTGAGAGAGTGTTTCTTGAGAAAAACGAATGCGTGGATTATGAAATTAGGTGAAGAAATGTATCATGAGAATATAATTTCAGCATAGGTGAAAAAGAGGGGTACAATTTGGATGAAGATGGAATTTTAAATTAGGGGACAAATAATACAATCAATTAATGTTGGAAGTAATATTTACACAAACAATCCTAAGGAAATAGGAAATTTCACTTCTTGAATGAAAAGTGCATTTTTAATTTTGAAATCCAAACTTCATTTTTGAAAAGTTACATTTTTTAAACAAGTTGGGGGGGGTGTTGGAAAATCAAATATCCGCCCAATTTTCCCACCTTCACGAGACAGAGTCTTGTGGACATCATCATGACACGAGACCTGCCTTCGTGACAAGCATTGTCACGAAGTAGACCCCAATTTTTCACTATTCTGTAGTTTTTCTCAACTTTGAAAGAAAACTATGTCTGTCATCAAAATCCATTCCATCTACATAGAAGCACACACTTTCACATCTAGATCTCCAAATGAAGCAATAATTTCATTCAAAGGATCTTTTATTTCAAGCAAGACATGCAAATTCTACCAAGTAACTACTTCAAACAAGAAAACAAAAGAACTACACATATTTACTGTCGTTATCACAACTTGTTTCCTCTTCATTCATTCTAGTTTGAAGCACTTACCAGTGGGTCCCTAGAATAGCCTTCGGCAACTCCGCCCAAGATGATGTCATTGTGGAGAGGTCTCCACAATGAGCCATCCTTACCTTTGTAGCACTTATCGGAACCTAGAATCATCTTTCCTTGCTTTGCTAACCTTGACTCCTTGAATGTCACTTTGGGGTTAGGAGGAGGTCGAGGAGGTATCGAATCCTTGATGCTTCCCTTATCCCACTGAAATTTGGTTAGAAAAACGATCTAGTATGGAAATATCATTGACCAAATCATGAAATTCATCGGGGTCTTCCACAAACTCATTGATCTGAACCATTATGCATCCTTTAACCAATGCATTTGATGTTGTTTTGGTTGGCAATTTTAACATTAGTTGGGTTTACATGAAAAGGGGTTTAGAAAACCATGTTCGTTTATCTATTTTAAATCCCACGTTTTGTACACTTAATTAGTGATTGTTCATATATTGTGTTCATGGCTCCTTGGTCCTCATTATAAGTACCTTTAGTAGGTAGCCCGAGAATGCTATTTGTTACATTTCATTCTTGCGAAGGACGTTTTCTTTGAAGGGTAGAAGAGTTTAAGGTCATTCACATTGAATGATAATAGATGAAGGCCATGAGTATCAATGTGTGGTATAAGGAGATTGAAGCCAATGATGGGCGGCTTTGAAGTTAAAGACAGTAAGGAGAAAATGGTAAATCATGGTCCGAGGGGTGATGCCTTAGTACGAGAATGATCCAGGAATAATTAGCCTTCATGGATAGTTCCATTGGATTTGTCCTCTTGAGTACTACAAAATTGACTACTTGAACTCCCAGTTTAGACTAACGTTCACTCGTGGAAAGTAAATGAAGTTCAACCGAGAAAGGACCAGCGTCCCATGATAGCCCGCACTACACGAAGTATTAGTGGCCTATGAAGATGGCCACAGTTTGCCCTACATGAAGGAACAACGTTGGCCTTTGACAATGGAGCCGGGCCGTGACGCATGGAAGGGAAGAGTTGAAAATATTTGGCTAAGTATAGAGTCGGTCCATGAAAACCTTCACAGACTATAATGAGAGTTCTAAGAAAACACCCATGTTGTTCACGGTTCGTAAAAGGAGGCCGTGCCATGAAAACTACTTAGTGGAAACCGTAGTGCAGGTCAAGGTCTGTGAAAACCTTCACGGACCATGGCACTAGCCTAGCATCACGGATCAGGGCTTCTCGCAACTATGAATGTTCATGGAACATGCTAGATCTAGCGGTCTATGCTTGTGGGCTTCAAGAACTATGGCATCCGAGACGGGCTATGAAAACTAGGAGTCTGACCTAGGGTTTTGGCACTTTGGTCCAATTTTGGGCATATTTTTAGGCCCAATCTCCTAATACTATATATAGGACCCAATCTACTCATTTTCATATACATTAGGA
The DNA here is from genome assembly GCA_037428765.1 of Rubia yunnanensis. Taxonomy (NCBI): domain Eukaryota; kingdom Viridiplantae; phylum Streptophyta; class Magnoliopsida; order Gentianales; family Rubiaceae; genus Rubia; species Rubia yunnanensis. The sequence continues at coordinate 62,487,121 of CM075061.1, forward strand.
GAGAAAATTTATATCTTGTAACTTGGAGAGCATTTGGGAGAAGGAAGGAGTTTGTTAGTGGGTTTTTGTACTATTTCCTTTTATTTTCTTCTTGTTTCACCCCAAAGATGTGGAATTCAAATCTATATTTGAACTTAATTTCTAGGGAGTAGTTAGATTAAGCTTGGGACATATTTGGCACATGTGTAGCTTTTTTATGCTTTATGAGATTCCTAATATTCCATCTATCTTTGTGTTTATGATATTATTCCGATTGTTCTTGAATGTGACAAATTCATGAACACTACACCACATATGAGCACACACTTTGGGCTATTTTCAAGTGTGGTGCACTTATTGATTCCCTCATTAGAAGATAAATCTAGATGTTTGAATGGGTGGAAGGGAACGATTCTGCGTGAGTGTGTGCACGGGAGATTCGAGGTAACCCTAATCCGCACACCATCGCACTAGTATTAGGTGATTCCTTAACCATTTTTTGATTGGTTACAGGTAGAGATTGTTGATAGTAGCAAGCTAGGTGTTGTGTTGAAACCCTAGGCTTTGCGTATAGAGGACCACTGTGAATTAGTGCATTCATGGTGGAAGCTCGAGAAGTAATAGCATAGGGGAGAAACATAAACCCAACAATGGTTGAACCTTGTTGTGCTCCCCTAAATACTATGGTGGTGTCGATGAAGGGTTGTGAGCGCACCCACCGTGAGGAAGTTTATGCCATTAGCCACACCACGTGTTATGATCACACTGATAGATCTTTTGTATGTCTATATGTGAATGAATTGAGGATTGAAGCATTATAATTACCATTGTGCTCAATTAGTCTCATGTGCCTAGTATAAATATTTTACTTGTTTGTTTATTTTATGCTTGTAGTTGTTAGTTAAAAATACCAACCCCCCCCATTTCCATGTTAAAGTGAGTAGCTATTCCTTTCACTCCTGCAAATTGACAACCTGCACGAAGCATTGATTTGACATTTACTTGAACCCTAACATCTCTTTGGACAAACCCAAGGCTTGCCGCTTACTACCCTTGGGTAGCCTAGCAGCGAGAAATAGGTGCACAATATAAATCTTATCTTTTACCATCTCACGGGACTAGTGCCTCGGCCCGGGTTAGTTAAATTGTGCTTGTTGCGACTGTATTAATGACCACGGGTTAGGTCAAGTCAAATTTTGGTGCTGTTCCTGGGGTTGCTTTCTAGTTCAAGTATTGGTTGATCATAGCGTGTTAGTAGACTAGCTAGTAGTGTCTTTTGTTTTTTGAGAGTTTATATTTTGTTATAGTTTTGTTGTTACTTTGATCCTGTTTTCTATTGTGTTGTTGGAAGGATACTGTGACCCTAGTTTATGGTTCATACCCGTACCACAAATCTAGATGTTTTGCATTCCCTAACTAATTCCATAGGTAAGCGGAGGAGAATGAAGAAGAGAATTAGATTGGAGGTTCAATTTAGAGGTTTGAGTTTTGAGGAATTACCACACGAAATGATGGAAGACAACCGCACTTTGGTGAAAGAGCTTTTGCGAGGAAATCTACACCAAGTTAAGATATGTGGGGTTTGCAATCTTGATCACCACTCTGATAAATACCCAGAGGTCATTGGTGATATAAAAGAGGTGAATGCCATGGACTACAACAACTGGGAGAGACCTTGATTTGCTAGGGGTCAACAAAAAGGGTTCTGGGGGAACCAAGGCAAGGCAAGGCTGGACTCCTATGCAAACTCACTCAATCCGAGGTATAGGGATCATCTCAACTTTCGATTGAGGGATGACAATTAACCTCAAGGGTACAGGGGTGGATAAGCAATACCTCAACCCTATCCTATAGGTGAATGATCATCCAATAATCATACCACACTTTACAAGTTAGATAGGGATGAGATCTTTGATGCCGTCAAACAATTAGGGAAGAAACATGAGATCTTTGCAGAAAGGACAAGGAGAGAAACTGAAGACTTTGGTACTGGAGCCTTCTCAAGTATCAAGAACCTTGAGATTCAAGTTGGACATCTAGCCACCTCAGTGAGCCAACTTGAAGCAAAAGAGTCTTGCAAGCTACCTTCCCAACCGGAGGTGAATCCGAGAAATGTTTGCACACTCAAGTTGAGAAGTGGGAAGGAGGTTCGTAAAACTAAGGAGAAAGTTACACAAGAGGATGATGAGTTAGTGAAGGCTACCAAAGCAAAGTTCAAAGAAGAAGAGATGGTTGTCAAGTAAGTACCCTCCAAGGAGCTTCCACCACCCGAGTTCAAATTGCTATTCCACCTCCGTTTCCAAGTGCTTTGAGGAGAAGGCTTAAGGTGGAGACAAATGAGGCCAATATTCGGAATGTCTTTGAAAAAGTTGAAGTATCTATCCCTATCTTGGAATTCATTGACAATGTACCTTCATATGCATAATTTCTTAAGGTTGCATGTACTAAGAAAAAGAGTAGACCACCTAAGAAGTTTGGGAAGCTAGGAATTGGGTAAGTCGTAATTTTGAATCCTAAGAATTTCCTAAGAAATATGATGACCCTAGAATGTTTTCTATCCCGATTTCTTTAGATGAGACACTTGTTAAAAATGCCATGATAGATTTAGGAGCTTCTATCAATGTGATTCCATTTAGTCTATTTCAATTTCTTGAAATTTGTGAACCAAATGAGATTAGAGTCATTGTTCAACTTGCTGATCATTCCCAAGCTAGCTCTTGAGGGCTAGTGAAGGATGTGATGGTGTGAGTGCATAAAGTTTTTCCGACGGAATTTTATATCCTAGACGTAGCGCACGATGGCAGTGTACCCCAAATCCTTTTTAGGGAGACCTTTTTTAAAAATATCTAGGACAAAAATTGATGTCCACTCGTTGATCTTGACCCTAAAAGATGACTTAGACAAGGTGGAATTTGACATTTATAAATCTAGGCATGATTCAACAAAACTGTCTCTTATGTGCAAAGGTGTGACACTTTTTGATGAGCATGATAATATTGAACCTTCTTGTGTTGCAAATGAGCATGAATCTTTTGATGATGAACTTTTTGAGGACCCTGGCAGATTGTATGATTTGATCAATGATTTATCCATGCTAGATTATTTTTAGTTTATTGTACTACATGTCTCGTAATTTGAAATTCCATCTTTATCCAAAGTGTACCTCTCTCTCTTTTTCATCCATGCTGAAATTTTTTCCTCATGGTACCACTCTTCACCTAATTTCACCCTCTACAGATTTTTTCCTCTCAAGAAACACTCACTCTTACACACTCTTGGCTAAACACGAAAATTGAAGCTTTTTCTTCCAAAAATTAGCAATTTTTGCTTCTTCTTGTGTTGATCTTACACTTCTAGGATTCAAATTTTGGGTAATATTTTGATCTCTTTGTCTATATTCTTGATTAGCATTGTGGTTTTGTTATAAAAAGCATGATTTATGAATTAGCATGTGTTTTTGTGATGTTGTTTGGATTTGTGTGATCAATCTTGTGATGATGAAATTATGGATGTTTTGAATGTGCCATTGATATTGAGTGATGTGTTCTTCATGTGTTGGGTGATTAGATGGATCATGAATATTTTTTTGCATGAATCTATTTATGGGTTGGTGAAAGGCATACATGATGTTATTGATTGATGAGGAATATTCTTATTTTTAATGGCCTTTATGCTTATACCGTCAGCTTTGAGTGTGTGGTCATTTTGGAAGAATGTTCTTTATTGAATGATATCATCAGCCGTGCATTTTTTTTATTGTGACATTACCATTATTCTCTCTTTCAATTTTTTAGGATGGCTCCAAAGAAAGGTACTTCGGAGAATGAGAAGTCGCCAAGGGGTGAGAAACAGAAGAACCCAGTTAAGGGTGCAAACCCTAAACTGACGAATCCCATTCCTCCCAACCCCAAGCCTATGGCTGGCAAATTTTTAGGATTAACCAACATCACCAGGACTGCAGCTCAGAGATGGAGGAACTTGATGGAACTAAATAGATTTTGGAGACTAGTTTTGCTTGTAAGAGCACCTTGATGGCTCTAGGTTTAATTGAACCCATGACCTTTCTTTTCGATCAGGTATGCCTGGAAGGTTTCCTCGATGTGCACTTGTAAACCTACATAAGGTGGACCTTAGAGTTTCTAGCTAACATTTGGAAAGTCACAGACGAGGAGGGTCGCAAGTCCATTAAATTCAACTTGGATAACAAGGAATACCAAATGACCTATATAGAGGTGGCACTAGCTTTTGGGTGGAAGACCTACCGGGACATGCCATAGACTCATTCCTAAGGGATGCCATTCTCTCTTGGGCACTTTTGGGTGAAACTAACCGGGATTGATAGGAAGAATGTGAGCAAGAGCATGGCTATAGTCCACCCAATATCCATTATGTTCATCAACTCCTTTCTATGGGCGTTCCATGCCACATTGATGCATTTTCTGGGCTCCGATGTACACTTTGTTTGGGTGATGACATCGGAGGGGAACATCTACCCAGACTTGGTTAGTGTCTTTGTTCAAGAATGCATAGTGATGGGAGAGCATAAGAGTGGGAAAATCTCCATGGGAGGCATGGTTGGTCCTTTGGCAGATTTTTTCAAGGTCACCTAGTCACACAAAGGGCTTTAGCTAACTTAGGAAGATCGAGCACAAGGTAAAAAATTGAGAAGTTAGCTAAGGCATCTATGGTGAGAAAGATGACATCGGAGGGTAGATATGTATGGCTCTATAGCTGCGAGCACATGTAGCTTCATGATTGTTCCACAACTGGAGCGCACCGCCATTGACCATAAGACATGCTTGGATGACCTACTTATTTCACCAGACCAGCAGTTTGTGAGAGAAGCTTACAACGTTTTGGCCAAATAAGAGTCAGACCCAGAAAAGGCCAAAGGGGATACATCTTCTGGAGCACGTTTTAGCCGATCTCATCTTTCTACGGCCATTATGGATCAAGTACACCTACTTGGGGAGTAACCCTTGATTTTTTCCCAAGTTCTTCAGGTGATCGTTCAAGCGATTGGAGGAGTTAAGTCACAAGTTGATGAGCTCAACACGAGAGTGGATTGCCTTGAAGCCACAATCCAAGCGGCAAAGTTCATAGAGAGGTATTTCATTAGCCATGAAGAGGCGCTAGAAGCGTAGGTATCACTAATATACCTTCCTCATTTATGTTTTTAACATTCCTTTTGTGCATTGGAGACTTTGCATCCAAAAAGAATGGGGAAGGAGTAGTGAGCACATAGGAATTCTCATTCTTATATTTCTTCATACATGCATGTTTTGTTTGTTTTTTCTTGATTGTTGGTAGTTTTAATTATTGTTTGTTGGGGGTGATTTTGGATGAATATTTGGTGGAATTACATGCTATTCTAGGTTTCCTAGTTTTCATGGGGTATGGTATTTTATCTATTGGTGGAGTATTTTTCTGTATTTGGCTATCTTTGTAGTATTGAGCCCACTTTTAGGGCACTTTTTGAAATTTTGAAAAAATGAAAAAAATAAAAACAAGGACAAGTTAAAAACCCAAAAGGGCGACTTGGGTAACATTAGCAAAAGCCTGGATAGGTCGAAAGGCCTAGGTAAAAGTGAGAGGCTTGGCCCAGCTAGACTTATGAGTCTAGGCAAAAATGAGAGGCCATGTGGAAAGAGGTGAAAGGTGAGCACATTTTCTGGGAAAATGCTAGGTGAAAACCTAAAAGGCACCTAGGAAAAATGATAGAAATTAAGAGAAAAAAGAAAAAAAAAAGAAACGAGAAACTAGGTTGACGATACATTGGACTCCTTTTTTGCAACTAGGTCGAGAATCTATATTTATCCCTATGTTGCAAGTAAGTCGACGACTTTTGAATTTCTTTGGTGGATTGTTTTTTACTTGAGGATTGCTCTTTGATTGATTTTGGGACTTCTTTGGGGAAAGTAAGCTTTGCTTAATTTCGATCTTTTGTCACTTATTTTTTCCATACACATTTACTTTCTTTGGGTGGTTTGGTTTCCTTAGGTACTTTGGTGAGTGTGAGAGTTGTGAGATTTTCATCTTATTGGGGGAACTAGTGTATCTTGGGAATAAGTTGGATGCATTGGTTATTTTTGCATGCTTCATGTCACTTGAACCTTTTTCTTTCATTTTATTTACTCGAGGGCGAGTAAAAGTTTAAGTGTGGGGAGTCTGATCCGCACCATTATGCATGCTTTAATCAATGCATTTGGCGTAGTATTTATTTAATTTTGGTTGGCGGTTTGGCAACATTAGAAGTTTACACTGCATAGGATTTAGACAACCATGTTTGGTTTTCTATATAAATCCTATGTTTTGTACACTTAATTAGTGATTATTGACATATCGTGTTCACGGGCTCCTTAGCCCTGATTATAAGTACCTTTAGTAGGTTGCCTGTGAATGCTATTTGTTACATTACATTCTTGCGAAGGCCGTTTTCTTTTAACGGTATAAGATTTGAAGTAAATTTATTGAATGGTAGGATATGAACGCCACAAGCATAAATACATGGTTAAAGGAGATTGAATCCAAGGATAGGCAGCTTCGAAGTTCAAGACGGAATAGGTGGAAACGGTGATTCATGGTCCGAGGAGTGTTTCCTTATTCCTATGATGATATAGAAAGAATTAGTCTTCAAGGATTGTTCCATTGGATTACTCTTCTTGAGTACTACAAAATTGACTATTAGAACTCCCAATTCGGACTAATGGTTCACCCGTGGCAAGCAAATGAAGTTCAGCCAAGTAAGGACTAGCAGCCTGTGACAACTTGCACTACACAAAGCATCAGCAGCCTATAAAGATGCCCACGGTTCACCCTATACAAAGCAACAATGCTGGTCCACAACAATGGAGCCGAGCCATGAAGCATGGAAGGGAAGAGTTGAAGAAGTTTGGCTAAGCATGGAGCAGGTCTATGAAAACCTTCACGGATCGTGACGAGAGTTATGAGAAAACACCCATGCTGCTCACGATCTATGAAAAGGAGGCTGGCCCATGAAAACTACTGAGTGGAAACCTTGGTGCTGCTCGTGGTCCATGAAAACCTTCACGGATCGTGGCACGAGCCCAGCTTCATAGACCGTGGCTTCTCGCAGCTATGAATGTTCCTGGACATTGCTAGATCTTGCTGTCCATGTTTGAAGGCTTCACGGACCGTGGAATCCGAGCCGTTGCATGGAAACTAGGCGGCTGACCAAGGATGTTAGCACTTTTGTCCTATTTTGTGCCTATTTTTAGGCCAATCTCCTACTACTATTTATAGGACCCTAGTCTACTCATTTTCATATACATTTGGAGAGAAAATTCATATCTTGTAACTTGGAGAGCATTTGGGAGAAGGATGGAGTTCCTTAGTAGGGTTTGTAACTTTTCCTTTTATTTTCTTCTTGTTTCATCCGAAAGATGTGGAATTCAAATCTATATTTGAATTCCATGTCTAGGGAGTAGTTAGATTAAGTTTGGGACATATTTGGTATATGTGTAGCTTTTTATGCTTTATGAGATTCCTTAAATTCCATCTATCTTTGTGTTTATGATATTAATGTGATTTTTCGTAAATGTGACAAATGTATGCACACTACATCACATACAAGCACAAACTTTGGGCTATGTTCATGTATGGTTCACTTATTGATGCCCCCGTGGGGAAAGAAACCTGGATGTTTGAATGGGTTAAAGGGAATGATTCTGCGTGACTGTGTGCATGGGAGATTCAAGGTAACCCTAATCTGTATACCATCGCACCAGTCTTAGCTAATTACTTAACCATTTTCAGATAGGTTACAAGTAGAGATAGTTGATAGTAGCAAGTTGGGTGTTGTGTTGAAATATTAGTATCTCAGATAAGGTGCCTATGAACCTAAGGCCTTGCGTATATAGGACCACTGGGAATTAGTACATTTTTGGTGGATGCCTGAGACGTAATAGAATAGGGGAGAAACAAAACCACAACAGTCGGACCTATTTGTGCTCCCCTAATTACGATGAAAATGTCGATAGAGGGTTGCGAGTGCACCCAGCGCGACAGAGATGGAGAAGTATATGCCATCAGCCACTTCACATGTTATGAACACACCGATAGGTATTTTGTATGTTCATATGTGAATAAATCAAGGATTGAAGCATTAGAACTATCATGTTTTTAAATTATTCCCAAGAGCTTAGTATAAATAGTTTACTTGTTTGTTTATTTTATGCTTGTAGTTACTTGAAAATACCAACTCCCCCCCAGTTTGCTTGTTTACATTAGTAGCTATTCCGTTCACTCGTGCGGATTGAAGATCCGCACGAGGCCGTGTTTTGACTTTTGCTTAAACCCTAGTATCTCTGTGGACAAACCAAGGGATTTCCGCTTACTACCATTTGGTAACCTAGCAGCGAGAAATAGGTGCAGAATATAAATCTTATCTTTGACCCCCGCTTCTCTATGGTACCAGTTGTTGCTTCATTGAATTTTCTTCCCTAATAGGGTCACGATTCGACTTTGATCGTTATTGGCTAGTACCAAGATCGAGTCCTAGACAGGCGGATCTAATTTTAATAGCTAAATCTTATCTTTGGCCATCCTACGGGACTAGTGCTTTAGCCCAAGTTAAATAAATTGTGCTTGCTGCGACTGTATTAACGACCCCGAGTCAGAGCAGGTCACTCATCAACCAGAGATTCATGCTCATTGGTCACACAAGAAGGTTCAAGAGTATCATACTCATAAAAAATTGTCAAACATTTGTACATAAGAGATAGTTTCCATTAATCTTTCCTAGATTTATAAATGTTGAATTTCAATTTTTCTATGTCATCCTCTAGAGTAAAAATTCTCGAGTGGACATCAATTTTAGTCCCAAATGTTTTTAGAAAATGTATCCCCAAAAGGATTGGGGGGTGTACTTCTAACATGCGCTACGTCTAGGACATAAAAGTCCACTGGAAAAACAAATTCTCCTAATCACACTATCACATCCTTCACTAGCCCACGAAGGCTAGCTAGAGAGTGATCGGCGAGTTGAACAATCACTCTAGTCACTTTAAGTTCACCAAGCTCAAGACATTCAAATATACTAAATGGAATCACATTGATAGAAGCTCCTAAATTTATCATGGCATGTTCAACAAGTGTTCCACCAAAAGAAATAGGGATAGAAAACATTCCGGGGTCATCACATATCATAGGCAAATTTTTATGATTCAAAATGGAAATTTCCCCAATTTTTAGCTTCCCTAACTTCTTAGGTGGTCTACATCTTTTCTTAGTACATGAAACCTTAAGAAATTTAGCATATGAAGGCACATTGTCAATCAATTCCAAGATGGGGATGGATACCTCCATTTTTTTGAACACTTTCCAAATGTTGGCTTCATTTGTCTCCATTTTTGGCTTTCCCTCAAAGTACATAGAAATGGAGGTGGAATAGCAACTTGTGCCTCGGTTGGTGGAAGCTCCTTAGAGGGTGCTTCCTTAAAAACTCTCTCTTCTTCTTTGAAATGTGCTTGGGTGGCCTCGACTAACTTGGCATCCTCTTGTGTCACCTTCTTCCTTCCCCTTCCATAGCTTGAGTGCACTCACATTTCTTTGATTCACCTCCTGTTGGGAAGGTAGTTTTCTAGACTCTTTCACTTCAAGTCGGCTTACCGAGGTGACGAGAAGTCCAACTTGAATCTAAAGGTTCTTGATACATAAGAAGGCTCCAGTACCAAGGTCTTCAATTTCCCTCCTAGTCTTTTCCACAAAAATCTCATGTTTCTTTCCCAATTGCTCGATGGCATCCAAGATCTTCTCCCTACCCGACTTGTAAACTGTGGTATGATTGTTGGATTGGCCTTCAGCCTAGGATAAGGTTGAGGTGGTGCTTGTCCACCCTTATATCCTTGAGGTTGACTGTCATCCCCCCATAAAAAATTAGGGTGATCTCTATACCTTAGATTGAAGGTAATTGCTGGTCTTTTTTTGCCTTGGTTCCCCCGAAACTCTTGTTGTTTACCCTTAGCAAATTAAGGTCTCTCTCGGTTGTTGCATTCCATGGTGTTCACTTCTTACACATCACCAACAACCTCAGGGAATTTTTTTGAGTGGTGGTTGAGGTTGCAAACCATATACATCTTGACTTGGTGCACCTTTCCTCGCAAAAGCTCCTTCATAATTGATGCTAGAGCTTGGACTTACTCGTCCAAATTTGGTGTGTGTGCAGGTTCATCGAAGACCTTAACCCTAGACCTTTTACCAAATTTCCTCATCACATTGGCCATCTCTCCAAAAAGTGCCATCGCATCCTTCGGGCTCTTGTTGGCTATATAACTATTGCAAGCAGCATTTACCATCCTCATGTCTTCGTCGCAAAGGTCTTCGAAGAAATAATAGACCTTATCTCCTTCCTTGAATGGGTGGTAGGGGCAACTAGCTAGGAGTCTTTTGAATTTCTCCAAATAATAATATAGGCTTTCGGTTGCTCCTTGAGTAATGTTGGACAATTGCTTCTTTAACCCGGCTGACTTAGATGTTGGAAAATGCTTTTCCCAAAATCACCACTTCATATCCATCCACGACACAATGCAACCCTATGGTAGATAATACAACCAATCTTTTGCTCCATCTTGCAATGAAAAGGGGAATGCTCTCAAGTTATAATCATCTTCCGACACTCTCGGCAGCTTCGTATTCATGCACACCAAATAGAATTCTGACACATGTTTGTACGGATCCTCTCCCGCCATACTATGGAAAGTAGGAAAGAAATGTATCATCCCACTTTTCAGCTCACAAGTCACATTTGGAGGCAAAGGTGGTAATGTGATACATAAGTGTTGGTTCTATAAGTTCGTGGCCATAAGCTTTTTCAAAGTACTGTTATCTTCTACCATCTTTTGCGATGCTACCTTAAAATTCAAACCCCTAGGTTGAGCCTCCAATCTTGTTCTCTTTCTTCTTCTCCTCCGATCACCTGTGGAATTAGTTAGAGAATGAAAAACACCTAGATTCGTGGTACGGGTATGTACCATAAACTAGGTTCACACTATCTTTCCAATGTCACACTAGCAAATAGAATCAAAATAGCAAATAGAATCAAAGTAACAAGAAAACTATGACCAAAACTCTACTTGTAGCAAATAAAACAAAAAAATAAATGTTCATAGCTGCAGTCTATGTGATCTGACGTGGTCTATGAAGCTGAGTTTGTGCCATGATTTGTCACGTTTCTTGATGGTTTTCACGGACTAGCTCCATACTTAGCCAAATTCTCTAACTCTTTATCCCTTGCTTCACTGCCCAATGCTTTTGTCACGGTCCGACGTTTTACCTCGTGAAGGTCTGATGTAGGTCCTCACGGAACCCCTAGAACTCTTGTGTAATGCGGGTTGTGTGCTTTGTCACAGGCCGCTAGTGCTTGACTATGGGTAGTCCGTGACCGGCTGCTGGTGCTTCGTTGGTTGAACTTTGTTTGCTTGCTACGGGTGAACTGTTAGTTCGAATCGGGAGTTCTAGTAGTCAATTTTGTAGTACTTGAAAAGAAGAAATTCAATGGAGCCATTTATGAAGACTTATTCTTCCTATATTTTTCTCGAACTAAGAAAAACTCCTCGGACCATGATTCACCATTTTCTCCTTTGGCCGTCTTCAACTTTGAAGCCGCCTATCTTTGGCTTCAATCTCCTTCAACCATGCATTGATTTTTGTGGCCTTCAAATATTCTAATGTTAAAAACAACCAACCTTTGCAAGAATGTAATGTAACAAATAGCATTCAGTGGTGACCTGCTAAAGGTACTCATAATGAAGACTAAAGAGCCCGTGAACACGAGATGTCAAGAATCACTAATTAAGTATACAAAACATGGGATTTAGAATAGAAACCAAACATGGTTGTCTAAATCCCTTTTCATGTAAACTCAACTAATATCGCCAAACCACCAACCAAAAGTAACTAAAATCTATGTCAAATGCAATTGTTAAAGCATGCGAAATGGTGCAGATCACAACCTTAGCTTGCTACTATTCACTATCTCTATCTGGAACCTCTCGGAAAACCTTTTGAAGTCAGCTAAGGTTGGTGTGATGGAAAATAAGTCAGAGATGCTTGAATCACCCATGCACACACCCACACAGACATGTTCTCCCTTACCCATTCTAACATTCTAGTTTCTCTTCCCAAGGGGGCATCGATTTTGCACCATACATGAATATAGCCCAAAGTGTGTGCTTATATGTGGTATACTGATGTGTCCATTTTATGTGCATAATTTAGTACTATTTTGGGTCACTTTTGTGCTATTTTATTATCAAAAGCTTGTGTTTTACCTTGAAAGTGTCTTAGGAGAAGTAGGAGAAATTTTATGCTCTTTTACCTCTTCTAAGTGGATTTTGCGTGACAAGGGAAGAACACGGAGGCAATGAAGACCAGAGGCCATTGATGATCACATTTTCGAAGACTTTTGAAGACTTGCTTCGAAAACATGAAGACTGGAGGCCATTGAAGACCATGTTTGGAGACATTGAAGACTTGAAAAATGAGAGGAATTGGTATGAAGATCATTGTATACCACAAGAAGAAGAAAAGGGAACAAGGCAAAATTCTGGCACCCGTCGCGACCCAACGGGTGGTCAGAATTTCACCTTATCCTTTTTGTACTATAAATAACACTCTTTTTCCTCTCATTCAAAATCTTCTTCATCTACATTTTGGTACAGTTTAGAACCCTATTCTCTTCCATTTTCATCTTTGAATTTTCTTATTTTATGTTTGGTTGTTTAGCATTAATTAGTATGAACTCTTGTAGCTAAACCTAGTTATTGGGAGCAATTGACTAAGGCTTCCAAACCCATGTCTTGAGAACAATTTGTAGCCTATTTAATACTCTTACTATTATGCATTTAAGGAGCATTGAATGTGTTTGTTAATGTCATTAATGTTATTGAAAGCTTGAGTATATGAAGTACTTGTATGATATGCTTGTTAGGGTTTGGGGAAATGGGTTAATTTCCCCTTTTCTTGATAGGAATCCAAGAGTATGATTTAGAGCTTTTGGTTGTGTTGATGGATTGATAATTTCTAGATGAATATGATAATGTTAAACTCTTTTTCATGTTTGTTTCTTGTAGCAAATAAGGGAAGTCTATGAATGTCGATCATTCTTGACTAATCCTTTTTAAATGCATGAATCGGTTAAATGCTTAGACACGGTGTAGTGTTTATAAGTGTTGTCGAGCTTGTTGATTCTTTGTGCTAAATTCCATCAATGGGATACCTTGAGTCGTGTTTTGACTACGGGAGTCTTTGGTGAGGTTTGACAAGAGATGTCGAATTGACTCTTGCAAACTACTATCTAAGAAGGATAGAAGTTTAGTTTTCACAACAAGTAGTGAAAGTAGTAAATAGGTTACAGGTTCAAGGATGGATAAGAGGTTTGGAAGTGGAAGTCAATGCGCCCAAGGTTCCGTTAATTGTTGTTTTCATCAAATATTTAGTTGTATCGCAAGATTAGCTTTTTTTTTTTTTGAAACCATCCAAAGAGGGGGGAAATTATATTAGGCCTTCCCAAGCCGTGTTATAAACACAAAACTTAAAATAGAAAGAAAAAGATGAAGCCATGGCTTAGTTGAGATATACAAGAGTGAGCCATAAGCTCTTGAAGCAACATTATTGCTTCCAAAATAGTGTAGGGTAAGTAGTTAATAGTTAGAGGATTACAAAAACTATTAGTCTATTGGAGAAGATCTTCGAACTTTTTAGTGAATCGTAATAACGAAACACAAGGCAGTCAAAAGCACTCCAAATAGACTAAAAAGCTTATCCTCTACTAGTAGAAAAAGCCATCAGTATACAGGAAATGATCCAGCAAGTGAAGCCATCAGCAAGTGAAGTCCTTTGATCCGTATGCCATCCAGTGCATTGTACACAACAGTTTAATGCAGTTTCAACCAACAAATAACAGTTCAAATCAGTAGCATCCATTCATTGTACCATCCTTAATGAAGGTGTACCTATCTGATCTAGCCTAATTAAACCTTGAATAGTATTGGAGAGCATTTGAAATCTAAAGAGGGTACTGGTCTGAGCTCTGAGACAAGCTTTTGCGAGTGAATCAGCAACCAGATTTGCTTGTCTCTGAATATGCACTAGGTTGATATCACTCAGAAGTTGGTGAATATCATCAGCTAACTGGAACAATTTCCAGTGTGCATTTAGGGGATCAAGAATAAATTGAACTGCATTTAGACAATCCGATTCCATGTAAACAGGTGAAGAGTATCCTGCACACTTATCTAAAGCAAACTGAATTGCTTTCAGCTCAGCTTCCAGAGGGGAATTGGCCTGTGTATATTTAGTATGAGCAGCTATGAAACTACCCCTATTATCTCTGATAATCATACCAAGTCCACACATGTTAGAATGACAACACCATGCAGCATCAACATTAATTTTTTAACCTCTACATGGCTTTGTCCAAGCAATTTTGAAAATTTTAGGCTTTGGAGTAGATTTGATCAGAGGTAAAAAGGAGTGTTCAGCAATGCTTAAATCAGTAGTAGAGGCTATAAAAACAGGTTTAGCACTAAAAGTATAGAAAATTTGATCCCTTGTTTGAGTGAGTACTAAACCTGTTAATGGCATGACAGAGTCATATAAACATTTATTCCTCATTTTACACAGGTTCCAACATGTTATTAAGGAAGAAGTTCGAATAATTATTGAATGCAAAGAACTCAAACCAGGATAAGTGAGATAGCATGATAGTCTTTCCCATATAGATGGGAAAGATCTGTCCCTGATTCCCATGAATTGATGGACATTTTTCCAAACTTGCACAGCAAAAATGCAGGAATTAAAGAAGTGATCCAGAGAGTCCTCATGATTATTACACATATAACATTTGGAAGGCAAACAAAATCTCATTTTTTGCAGGACATTATCAAAAGGTAGATATGAGTTAATCAATTTCCACATGAAAACAGAAATTTTCTTCTCAATTCTAGAACTCCAAAGATGTTGAATAGAAGCAATAGTACCTCTCTGGGTTTTGAGCAAGAGATAAGTGGATTTAAATGAGAACTCACCCCTGATTCCAGGCTTCCATATGAGCCTATCATCTCTGTTTATTGAGAGCTTTGCTTCCTGTAAAAGAGAGATAGCATAAGAGGGTAGAACAGGAGAAATTTTTTGAAGCAAACTTGATTTATTTGAGATGAACTCTGAGACTGTACAGGCAGTAGAGATATCAACAAGGTTTTGATCACAGAGATCCATAATGGGACCTATATCTAACCAATTCGATGTCCAGAAATTGCAGTCACCTCTACCAACTATCACTCTAGAATTAGATTCTGCCCAAGCATTAACGGAACAAATCCTCTTCCAGTTAGGAGAAGACCTAGAAGAGGGTGGCAGTGATGCAACAAGATGAGTCCATAAAGCCTCAGCCTTTTGATATTTCCACTATAGCTTAACTGAGCATGTATTTATTATGGTGGTTATTGATCTGAAACCTAGACCATTTTGATTAATAGGAAAGTAAAGAGCATCCAATTCCTCCATGTTCTTTTAGGTTTTAGATCATTAGACCCCCAAAAAAATCTGCTGAGTTTTTTTTCTATGACAGAAATGATCTCTTTGCTAGGTTTTAGAACTGACCATATATACTGAGGAATAGAATAGATGCATGACTGTATGAGTGTGGTTTTTCCCCCAGTAGAGAGCCACTTATTTTTCCAGCTACCTATCCTACTATCTATCTGTTCAAGTAGTGGTTGAAAAAAGATTTTTGTGCAATCCCAGTAAAAATAGGAACTCCCAGATATGTAAAAGGAAAACTCCCAATTTTCATACCTAGAATCCTCTTTATATTGTTAACTGTGTGAACAGAGGCATGTTTTCCAATGAAGATGTCACTTTTACTGTAATTTATCTTTTGACCAGTAACATCTTCAAAAGCTTTAAATATGATCAATGTCTGATTACCAGCTTTTAAAAAAACCACAGTGTCATCTGCATAAGATAAATGTGAGATTTGGAGAGAATTACCTGGAAGGTCATAGTATGCCAACTTACCATTCTGAAAAATAAAAGCTAAACTCCTGGTAAATGCCTCAGAAAAAATGTTAAATAGAAAAGGAGAGAGGGGGTCACCCTGTTTGATACCCCCTGTAGATTGAAAAAATCTAACAGGCTTACCATTTATTAAAATAGAGAACCATGCCTGTGATAGGTTCTTCATAATGGAAAAAATGAATAGCATGAAATCCAAATTTAGCAAGGACACAATTTAGAAAATACCACTTAACTCTATCAAAAGCCTTCTTAAGATCTAATTTGACAATGCAATTGGGGTCTCTTTGCTTCCAGTTCAGAAACCTTACCATTTCCTGAAGGTAGATGACATTATCTGAGATGTCTCTACCTTTAAGGAAAGCTGTTTAGTGTGGAGAAATGAGTTTGGGCATTATAGGTTTAAGTCTGTCCATTAAAACTTTGGAACAGATTTTGTTAACTACATTGGAAAGACTTATTGGCCTATAGTCATCAAAAGAAATAGGGGTATTTTTTTAGGAATAATTGCAATCCAGGTACTTCTAATACCCCTAGGAATGCTGTTCCCAGCAAGAAAATCATGGACTGCAGAAAGTAAATCATTAGCAATTATGTCCCAAGATTTAATGTAAAACTTAGCTGTGAATCCATCTGGCCCAGGGCTATTATTCTTATTAAGACTAAGAACAATATCCCTGAGTTCAGACAATGAAACAGGTTGCAGGAGTCTATTATTATCCTCTTGAGTCATCAATTTAGGTATCTGACTCAAGAAATGAGACTGGAAAAGACTGCTATCGGGGGAGCTATCATCTGTAAGAGATCCTGGTAATAGTGAATGGCTTCATTCTCAATGTCCTGTATATTATCTAGCCACTGACCATTACTACTCTTAATTTTTGTGATCTTTAGTCTACATTTTCTTTCCTTAACAGAGTTATGGAAAAAATAGTGTTATTGTCCCCTTCCTTTAGCCATTTAACCTTGGCCTTGTGTTTCCAAAAGCTTTTCTGTTCTGCTAGAGCCCTAACCACCTTAGCCTTTGCTTCTTTAAGTTTAACCAGATTATCAACAGAAGCATTAAAGTTATATATATGTTCCTGAGCTTCTAGAGCAGTTTCAGCATGCACAACATTATCATTTATGTTGCCAAAATGTTCCTTATTCCAGATTTTGAGCTCTTTTTTCAATCTTATGAGTTTAAGAAAGAAACCAAGCATTCCTGATTTATTAAGAGGAAGATCCCAGTTTTGTTTAATTACATCACTGAAATCTTTCCTTTTATACCAGGTGTTCAATAAATCTAAATGGCCTAGGGTTAGATGGGATATCACTACCAATAGTAAGAAGCATAGGGTTATGATCTGAAGAAATCCTATTCAAAATATGAACAGAAGAGGCAGGAAAAGTAGATGACCAAGAAGGAGTACAGAGACCTCTATCTAATCTTTGGACAGTAGGGTTCCTTAGCCTCTTATTACTCCAAGTAAACAAGTTACCCACTGTATTAATTTCTTCCAAAGCCATTACATTAATAAACTCATTAAAGTCCCTCATACTACCAATTTTGGGAGTAGATGGACCTTTATATTCATTTATAGATGTAATGGCATTGAAATCTCCAATGAAAATAGAATCTGAGTGAGTAATGGACTTGAGATCAGACCAAAGATTTTTCCTACCATTTCTAGTCTGAGGCCATACACAAAGAAAGCATCCATGCTTTTGTTCAATGTGAGACTATTCAATGTAACAGCTAAGAATTGTAAATTGTCACATTTAACTGTTAAAGATATGCTAGAATTCCAAAAGAGCCAGATCTGGCCATTAGTTGCATACATACAATTGTCATAATGTAACAGTTGTCTATAAGAATCACATTGCATGTTGTCATGTTTAGGCTCAATTAAACAAGTAAGCTCAAAAATGTGCCTATTGATCAAGTTATGAAGTCTTAGCATAGAAGTATCCATTCCCCTAAGATTCCATACCAGAAATTTAATCTTAAGTGTTGTGTTATTCATAGGGAAACATTATTAGAGCTTTTTGATCTAGTCATGATAGTATTTAACTGAGTTAAATATGTCTCATTACTATGATTAGTTTCTTTTTCTGATTGTTTACCTTTTTTCAGCTTGCTTGGTTTGGAGTGTAAGATAGTAGAGCTTACCTGACTTACCTGATTAGCACTATTTTCTGTATCATTTGGCAGAAGATGCTTCCAGGTGTTCAGTTAAAACCTTCGGGGACTCTACTATAGAAGGATCAGATGTAACAGAAAACTCTGGGACCTCAGCAATGATTGGGATGTCACTTGGAGTAACTTCATCACTAGATATGTCTTCATCCGCAAGAAGGAGGAATCTGTTTTGCCTGTGTTTCTGCTGAGAGAAAATAAAATTTTTTGCATCAATAATGGTATGAAAAGGTGAGAAAGACTTACCCCGTTTGCTAGGAATATCATCCTTAGCAAAACCTTTCTTTGTGTTGAGATTTGGTGGAGCAGATAGAGAGTGCTTGAACAGATGTGCTAAGATTTAGGGGTTTGAGGAATGCTGTTGGGGGTTAAAAAAGCTGAGGGGTTCATTACCTAATTGGGTGAGGTTGATGGCCTTACTAGGAGACTGAAGTTGAGAGTTTGTGTACTCTGCAGTATCATCTTGGATCACCTTAAGATGTTCAGCATTAGCATCATCAGAATCCTGCTCAGCATCAATATCCTGATTAGGAACCTTAAACTGATCATCAACATCAGAATCTTGCCCAGCAGCATCAGTATCCTGAATCTGATCATCATCAGCAAACTCCTGCTCACCAACAAGGTTATCTTCAGTAAAAGCCTTTTTCTCAGGAAGCTTATCCTCCACCACATGAGGAGACTCAGAAGCCCCTACTTCTTCGACATTTATAACTGAAACAACCTGCTGCTTTGGAACATATTTGAAGGTCTGTGAGGATAGAGTTTTGAGTTTCTCTGTAGCCGAAACACCAGAACCCCCAGCCTTATTGTTATCATCATGAACTAGGCTTACAACATCATTAACTTGACCATCAGAACCCCTTTGTTGATCCCTAGTTTGAAGTACTGCCTTTCCATCCCCTGAATCCATATGGCTAGGGTTAAATTTATCCATCCTATGGATCCTTGATCTCTTAAGTTCTGGATGCAAATAAATGCAAAGGTTATCATCATGTCCTATAGATTTGTAGTGGTGACAGTATAGAGGAAGTTCCTCAAATTCTAGGGGTAATTTAACCACATTATACTCTATTCCATCCTCCTCTATACCCACTCTAATGAATGATGGCTTCTTTTTTTTTCAAGTCTATTTCAACACACATCTTAACTGCTGAAGGTCTAGAGAGAGCAGCAGTAGCAACATCCATTTTAATGCAATTCCCTATTTGATTTCCCATAGATTCCAACATAGCAGTATTATAGAAGAAAACTGGGACATAGGGGATAGTAACCCATACCGGGACTATGGAAGATTCTGCCTCAAGGGAGAAATCAGTAGTCCATTTGAGAACCTTCATTGGGGCATGATTGAATATCCATTGACCTTTGAGCTAGAGCCTCTGGTAATCCTCCTTGTCTTGAAACCGAATTAGCACATGTCTGAAATCGATAGATCCAAGTTGAAATTTGCCTTTGAATCCCACAGAGTTGAAAGCATCATTGAGGGCAGTCATCGGTGGCTTGCCTCTTGCGAACTTACCAACCAGGGCATTTTGGTAGTGAGAAGCCAAAGTTTCAGCGTCTTTGCGGGTTACCAAGCAAGCTATATCTCCCTTGTAATGGGTTTTCGGCACAATTTCCGGGTTAGAGGGAAGGGAGACATTTAGAGGTGGCGGTCGGTTACCTAAAGCCTGAAGAAAATATTTACCCCCCGCGTTGCCACCGCAGCCAGGCGGAGAAGCCGCCATAACAGGAAAGAAAAATACCCATTTATGACCGTTATCAGATAAGGAAAGAGGTAGAAAAAAATGAAAATGGTAGTGTATTGCATGATTAGCATAGTTCTCTTGCTTTGCTAGTTGTTATTTTTTAATTTGATAACTTAGGATCAAACCAACCAAAACCTCCCCTTGTTTACATACTGTCATATATCTATATATGTACATGCCTAGTATGTTTTCTCCTATATATGTTTAAACACTTGAAAAGATCCCTCTTCTCGTGGATGACCCCGACTTGCCATTGTCTACTTAATTGTAGATAGGAATCATTAGGGCTTAAAAGTATTAACTTTGAGAGGTACGGCAACGACCTCCTATGTACTATTGATGCAATTAAAATAATCAAGAACAATCATAATAATATCATGAATACAAGGATGAACTAGAGAATCTCACAAAACATGTAAATTAAACCATGCTCCTAAAATTTATTCCCAAGCTATAGAAACTACTCCATTGATATGGAATTTAAATAAATATTTGAATTCAACATCTTAGGATCAAAGAAAAATAAAGAAAAGATAAGGAGATAGTTTTTCTCTCTCTAGAGTTTCTCTCCTAACTTTAAAACTAAAGATATGTTATGAAATCCTAGTAAACGAAGGCTATATTTATAGTAGTAGGAGACTGGGCTTAAAAATAGGCCCAAAATAGGCCAAAATATGGTAAACCCTAGCTCAGCCACAGCTCGGCGCAGGCAGTCATTGATGGTGCAGCCCATGGCGTGAGGCTTGAGATCTAGCGCGGGTCGCATCTTGCCTCTGGCTCGGGCCGTGTCATCTGGCGCAGGGTGCCATCAGAGTACTGAATTTAGGGCTTATAATCCATGCCCATGGCTGGTGGTGTAGGCCGTGGTCAGGAAGGGTACTCCACTCAGAAACCTTGGTGTGGGCTGTGGTCAGGAAGGGTACTTCACACCCTAACGGCTGGTCTTGGCATCTTGGACATAGAATGGCGCAGGACTTAAAAAATGGGACGTCCCGCAACCATACTTAGCCGTTTCAGAGGGGATTTGAGAATTGAGCTATTGCGGGCCATTCTATAGACTCGTGCAAGTCTTCCTGGTGTGAGGCAGCTTCTTTGGTATGGGCCGTCGGTGACAACCATGAACAGCCCGCGCCAGCCCATTTGTGCCTCGGCTGGCTGAACTTGTTTCCTTTGCTACAGGTGAACCCTTAGTCTGATTTGAGAGTTTGAGTAGTTAATTTTGTATTGCACGAGAAGATGAATCCAGTGGAAGGCTAATTCTTCTCAGATTTTGTACACACTTAAGCGCAACTCATCGGACCATGATTTCCCATTTCTTCGTTGGCTACTTTGAACTCAATTACCACCTATCTTTGGCTTCAATTTCCTTGTACCACGTATTGATGCTTGTGGCCTTTGTCTACTACCATTCTAGTGTGAATGGCTTTCATCTCTTTTACCATCCTTGCAAACAGCCTTTAATATCTTCTACCGCTCTTACGAACGACCTTCACATCGAATGTAAACAATAAGTAACGACGAACAACCTACTAAATATGATCACAAGCAAGATCAAGGAGCCTGTGGATACAAGATGTCCATTAGTAACAATTAATTCTACAAAACGTGGGATTTAAGCAAGAAAACTAAACATGGCCGTCTAAACCTCTTGTCATGTAAACTCAACTAATACTAGAAATCCACAAAATAAAACTAGCTAAAAAATATGCCAAATGCAATGGTTAATGCACTCATAATGAAGCAGACCAGACTCCCTACACTTAACCCTTTACTCGTCCCTGAGTAAATATAGACAAGACAAAGAATCAAGCAAAATGTAGTGTGTGTGCATAAGTTAACCGAGGCTTTCAACCTATTCCTAGATTACCTTGTTTCCCCCAAAAGAGTAAGAATCTCACAAATTTCACACTCCCCAAAAAACATAAACAATCTAATCAACAAAAAGTAAAATGTGGAAAATGTGTAAAGCTAGCTTACTTTTCCCAAAATGATCCCAAAGCAATCATAGAGTCTCCTTCAAAAATAATCCACCATGGAAGCATGTATCATAAACCTATTATTTTTTTCTCAATTTCTCTCATTTTCCTAGGAGCCCTTCCAGGTTTTCATCCTAGCTTTAGCACATAGAGGGTACTCACTTCTTTTTTTTTTCCACACGGTCTCTAATTTTTTCCTAGGCTTGTAAGCCTTTCGGGCCCAGCATCTCATTTTACCTTGGCCTTTTGACCTATTTCGAGCTTTTCCTAATGTTACCCAAGTTGCCCTTTTGGGTTTTCAACTTGTCCAGCTTTTTACATTTTTTCAAGTTTTCAAATTTTTTTGGTGTAGCAAAAAATTTCCCCAAAAGTGGGCTTCATACTACAAAGATAAGATCAAGCACAAAAATACACCACCAATATCCTAAAATAACCTACCCCATGCAAATTAGAAACTCTAGCATAGCATGTCATGCCACCAAATTTCCATCCAAAAACATACCTGAACATTTATAAACCAAAACCACCAATGGGAGGCCGTCGCCGTACCTCTCAAAGTTAATATTTATAAGCCCTAAATGCTTACTATCTACAACTAAGTAGATAACGGCAAGTCGGGGTCGTCCATGAAGAAGGGGGATTTTCTCAATCGTTTAAGCACAAAATGTATTAGGCTAGGAGTAGATATATACACATACATACAAAAGCATGTAACAAGCGGGGGGGGGGGGGGGGGGGCGGTTTGGTTGTTTGGTGGTTCTAATTTATGAAAGTTAAAAGACAAGAAAATTAGCAAAGTCAAGCAACTCTGCTAAATCATCAAACAAAACTAAGAAAAAAGGGTTTTAAAACTACAAAAGATAAAGCCTTGGGGGCAATTGATATCCACTTCCAAACCAAATGTAGATCATTGGACCATTCACTCAACCTAGCACATTTATTACCTATGGGGAATGCCAATAGAAGATCAACACTTATTCCTTCTTCAGAGTAGTTCGGAAAGACAAACAATGACCATTTCCAAACCTCATTGATGATCACCCTAGAAAAAAAAATGACCATAGGGGTATTTAATCAATGGCATTATATACGAAGGACCATAGATTTGACAACAACAAGCCTTCTACCAAAGACATAGCCATTTAACCAAACAAGCATTCATTGGGCTAAACCTAGAATAAACCACATTCAAGGTTCAACCTTTCATTGCATATATAGGATAAATATAAGAACAATCGACATTAACATACTTATCTATCAAGAATCACAACACATTATGCACAAGAAGGTCTAAGTTCATGTTTCTAGATTTTCATGCAAAGGAGCTAAGGAATTCGTCACTTTCCTAACTTCCTAACACTTAAATAATACAAAAACTTTCTATTCTCAAACAACCCATGGAATATATGAAGTAAAACATGGCATTAAGAACACATGAATGCTAAATAACAAAGGCTTCAAGAATGAGCAAAACAATCTATTCACTACTTCGACTACTTGGTTTGAAGATTAGTCTTCTATCCTTCTTAGTTAGTAGTTTGCAAGAGTGAATTCAACATATCTTGTCAAACCTCACCAATGACTCCCTCCGTACTAAGAGTATCCCATAGATGGCATTTAGCACAAAGAATCAACAAGCTTGGCAACACTTATAAACACTACACTGTGTCTAAGTGTTTAACCAATTCATGCATTTACACAAGATTTGTCAAGAACGACCGACATTCATAGACTTCTCTCATTTTCTACCTAAAACAAACATGACAACAAGTTCGACATCATCACATTCATCTAGCAATTATTAACACACCAACATCATTTAAGAAGCTCTAACTCATGCTCTTTGATTCCACATTAAAAGAGGGGAGAATTAGCTACTTTCTCCCAACCCTAACAATTAATAAAACAAGAAATTCATATACTCAAGCTTCCAACAACATCAATTCCATTAAAAATTCACATAAAGCTCAATAAATGCACAATAAAAAATGCACCAAAAACATATGTATATGGTTCTTACTACATAGAAATGGAACGCAGGAAGAAGAAGGTGGATTCGTCTTGTTGAAGAGGAGAGGATAAGGTGAGTATTTATAGTACAAAAAGCAAGAAGAGTTTCTGACCACTCGTCCGTTGTGAGTTAAGACGGGCTCGTGACGGGCTCGCGATGGACTCCACTTCCAGCACCATTTCTTCTTTCTCCTTTTTGTTTCATATCCTCCTCTTCTCTTCACTTCTTCAATTCTTCAAATCTTGAAAAGCTCAAATACAAGTCTTCAAATCTTCAAAGGTATTCTTCAAAGTCTTCAAACAAATTACCTTGTCACAAAAAAATCTCTAGAAAAGTAACAAAAGCATAAAAGTCTCTTTTAACCATCCTTAGAGAACTTCAAGGAAAAATGTCACATTTAGAGCACAACAGGGTACAAAATTGAATTCTAAAAGTCCTAATATAACTGTATAAAATGGGCACATCAACCAACTAACAAAAAAAATAACTACCAATTCAAATGATGAAATGCACCAAGCAAATATAAGAATGAAGATTCCTGAAGAGCTCATTACTCCCTCCCCATACTTAACCAATGCATAGTCTCCACTGCACAAAAATCATGCAAACATATAAATGAGGTAAGGAGAAATGGTGATACTCACTCTTGTGGCCCCGAAGGGCCTACATCCTCTTAACTCATGAAGCTCCTCTCGATGTATCTTGTTGCTTGATGTGTGGCCTCGATGCCATCCATTCTCAAACTAAGATCATCCACTTGCGAGCGTATTCCTCCTATTTCTTCAATGACCTCTTGCAAAACTTAGGTAGAGTTTGAAAACTTCTCCCAAAGAGATTGCTATTGGTCCATAATGGTGGTGGATACGCGAGAACGATTGTGATGTGCTCTTGATGAACTCTCAGCCTCGGCGTTCTAAACATCTATCTCTGGGTTGGCCAAAACTATATCGAAATCTCTCTTAAATCTCTGGTTTGGATCAATAAATAGGTCATCCAAGGATATGTCATGGTTTATGGTGGTGCATTCTGGCTGTGGAAGTACCATGAATCTACAAATGCTTGCTCTGCTATAAAGCCACACATATCAACCCTCCGATATCGTAGGTCCCACCATAGATGCCTTTGCCAAATTCTCAATGTTATACTTGGTACGCAATCGTCCTAAGTTAGCCAATGCTCTCTGTGTGACTGGATTTCCAAAGTGTTGTACAAGTAGACTGACCATGCCGCCCATAGATATTTTACAAGTAAAAGTTACCCTCGGGTGTTACTGTCCAAAGGCAATGAACATCCGAATCCGGGCATTGCATTAGTTCACCGTGGTAAAAACCCTCATAGCCAATAGTTGGTGAATGTAACGGAACCCCGGGTGAATTAGGGCGGTACTCTTGCATAGGTTCTTCCGATCAGTGCATGTCTGTTGCACCCAAAAGCATCTGAGAGAGAAGGGTACCCCAGATGTGTTTTCTGGATCTCCTTGTCATACCTCCACCTAAAGGCTCGCATTACCTCCTGGTGGGTCATCCTTCAGGTTGAATTTGATTGCCTTGTGTCCATCATCATCCACGACCAACCATGGAGTAGCTAGGAACTCTAGAGTCCACCTGACATACATCTTTGAGTGTCTCTAAAGAAACCCCCACTAGAACTACTTGTCCCAATAGGTAAGTGATGGGCTCGAGTAAGCCTAGAGCCACCAAGGTGTCCTTACAAACAAACCCATCTCCAAAATACTCCTCTTCGGCTCCCTCAAGTTCCTTCATCTCCGGACTGCATTTCTGGAGATGTTGGATAAACCCATAAACTCCTCAGTCACAAATGTGGGGTTGCTAAGAATGGTAGTCTTCGGTATAGGGTTTTCACCCTGCACCGGCTTCTTCCTCTTCTTACCCCGAGTGGACTTACCCTTCTCCAAAACATTCTTCTTTGGTGGCATCCTATCAAAGTGAAGACAAGAGTGGTGCTATGATCATAAGCAAGGCATGGCATATGATTCAATAAGGTAATATTCTCCCAAATAGCCCAATCATTCAAAACATGATAATCTAAGCAAGTAGGCTATTTAAACAAGAACATTCCTCATCAAACAACAAACTCATGTAAGTTCTCATCAACCCATCAATAAAATCATGCAATCAAGATTCACTCTCTCCTAAATCACCCAACATATGAAGATCACATCATTCAAGCATAATAGAACATTAATCCACCCAACATTTTATTCAACACAAGATCATGCATACAAACCCAAACAAATCTAAAAAAAACACACTCGTTCAAGAATCATGATTCTCATAACACCACCACATTGTCAATAAAGAATATATACAAAGAGTTCAATGGGTTACCTAAAATTTGAAGCTAGGATTTGTAAGACCCACACAAGAAGAAACAAAAATTGCTAATTTTTGGAAGAAAGCTTCAATTTTTTTTTGAGTTTCACAAGTGTGTGAGAGAGGGAGTGTTTCTTGAGAAGGAAGAATGTGTCAAATGATAGAATTAGGAGGAGAAATGTACCATGGGATTAAAATTTCAGTCTAGGTGACTAGGGAGGGAGGTACAATTAGGATAAGAATGTAATTTTAAAATGCTGAATTTAGAAAAAAATAGTACAAATAAATTAATTAATTGGATATTGGAAGTATTTTAAAAAATTCTAAAGAACTAGGGAATTCCAAAATTCTTGAACTAAAAATGAATTTTTGAGTTTTAAATTCAGAATTTTGAAAATTTGCATTGTTGGAACAAATAAAAATTGGAAAATGGATTTTACGCATAAAATGTGCTTAGCACGAGCCATAGGCCCGCGCCAAACATTCTCGCATGAAGCAGATCCTCACGCCAAACATTGGGCACAAAACAAAGCCTCGCACCAACCATTTTGGCATGAAACAAAGCCTTGCGCAAACCTCCTTGGCACGAGGTATCCCCTCGTGCTAAGCATCCTGGCACGAGGCATCCACTTAAAATTTTCCCTTATCCTTAGTTTTTCACTCTTTTTCCAAAAAACTATGTCACCCAACAAATCTAATTCCATTCAAACACAATCACGAGTCTCAAACTCAAAATTTCAATCCAAACAAGAGTTTCATCTCGAAAATCCTCATAGCAAAACAAGAATATGCAAAAACAATCTAATAACTACCAAAAACACGAAAGAAAAAGAAACACCATATATTTATTGTCTTACTCACGAATTATTTTCTTTTTTCATGCAATGTAGTTAGAACTACCTACTTGTGGGTCTCCGGGATCACCATTGGCGACTCCACCCACAATTACATCGTTGTGGAGAGGTTTCCACGATGAGCCATCCTTACCTGCAGACCTCTTATCCATCATAAGAAATGAATCCCCGTGTCTTGCTAACATTGAGCCCATGAATGTCACTCTGGGGTTAAGGGGAGGTCAAGGAGGTTTTAAACTTTCGACAATCTCCCTTTCCCGCTGCAAGTTGGTTAGCATGGAAAAATAATCTAGCACAGGCATATTATCCATGGCATCATGCTATTCATCAGACTCATTATGAATATCATCA
Source organism: Rubia yunnanensis (assembly GCA_037428765.1). NCBI lineage: Eukaryota > Viridiplantae > Streptophyta > Magnoliopsida > Gentianales > Rubiaceae > Rubia > Rubia yunnanensis. Next base: position 62,514,590 of record CM075061.1, read on the forward strand.
ACATGGGATTCACTCAAACATTCACACTCATTGGTAATACAAGAAAATTCATCATGCTCATCATATAGGGTTACACATTGCACATAAAAGAAGACTTTGTTAAATCACACATAGATTTATAGATATCAAATTCCACTATATCTATGTCATCTTATAGAGTTAAGGTTCCCAATTGGATATCGATTTTAGTCCTAGACGTCTTAAGAAAAGGTCTCCCCAAAAGTATTGGGGGTGTACTTCCATCGTGATCCACGTCTAAGACATAGAAGTCCGCCGAATTTTTTTTTTTCCAACTTGCACCATCACATACTTTACTAGTCCACGAGGACTAGCTTGGGAATGCTTGGGAAGTTTGACAATTACTCTAGTATCCCTAAGCGCACATATTTCTAGGCGTTCATAGAGACTAAAAGGGATCACATTAATGGATGTGCCTAAATTTATTATGGCCTGTTCTACAAGTTTACCACCTAAAGTGATAGGGATAGAAAGTATTCCAGGGTCATCGTATTTCTTATGTAAGTTTTTATGATTCAAAAAATTGAATCCTCCCATTTTCAAATGTCCCAACCTTTTAGTTGGCCTATGTCTTTTCTTTGTGCATGCAACTTTAGAAATTTAGCATATGATGATGAATTATCAATTAATTCCAAGATAGGGATAGTTACCTAGACCTTTTCAAAGACTTTTCAAATGTTTGCATCATCGCTCACCACCTTTGAGCATCCCCTCAAAGCATTTGGACATGGAGGCAGAATAGTGACTTATGCCTCGGGTGGTGGAAGTTCGTTGGAGAGTGCTTCCTTGAACACAATCTCCCTGATAGCGGGCGGTCGTTGCACCCCTATGCAAAAGATAATTTATAAGCCCTTTTTGCTTACTTTCTACAACTAGGTAGATAGCGGCAAATCGGGGTCGTCCAAAGAGAAGAGGGATCTTCCTAAGCGCTTAAGCACAAATGGTTAATATTATGCTAGGATAAAATATATACACACACATAAAAGCAAGTAAAATGGGGGGGGTTGGTTGGTTGGTTTTCCTAAGTTACGAAAGTAAAAAGACAAGATAACTAGCAAGGTCAAGTGACTATGCTAATCATCAAACAAAACTAAGAAAAGGGGTTTTAAAACTACAAAGATAAAAAGCCTTGGGGGCAAGGGATATCCACTTCCAAATCTAATGTAGGTCATTGAATCATCCACTCATTCTATCATATAGCATTACATGACTCAACATCAACATACCCATCTAGCAAGAATCACAACACGTTATGCACAAGAAGTTCTAAGTTCACGCTCATAGATTTTCCTGCAAAGGAGCTACGGAATTTGTCACGTTACTAACACCTAACCAATTCAATCATACAAGAACTCCCTATGCTCAAACAACTCATGGCACAAGTGAAGTGAAACACACCATCAAGAATACACAAATGCTAAATAACAAATGATTCAAGGATGAGTTAAAATCATCTATTCAATACTTCAACTACTTGTTGTGGAGACTAAACTCCTATCCTTCTTAGTTAGTAGTTTGCAAGAGTGAGTTCGACATCTCTCGTCAAACCTCACCAATGACTCCCGTTGTCGCGACCACGACTCAAGGTATCATTGGTGTCATTTAATCACGAAGAACCAACAAGCTTGGCAATGCTTATGACCACTACACCGTGACTAAGCATTTAACCAATTCATGCAATTACACGAGATTGGATGAACGTGCAACGCACATTCATCCAAGAGCATATAACTCTCTCGTTTGCTACACAAACGAACATGACGAAGAGTTCGACATCAATCACATTCATCTAGCACATTATCAATCCATTAACACAATCAAAAGCTCTAAATCATACTCATACATTCCTAACAAGAAAAGGGGGGAAATTAACCCAAATCCCCCAAACCCTAGCTAGCAATTCATACAAGTATTTCATTCAAGCTTTCAACAACATCAATGGCATCAACAATTAACATTCAAGCACAATAAAAGCACAATAGCAAAAACACCAAATAGATAGATATAAATGCTCCTTACTACATAGAAATGAAAGCTTCAATCCTTGCTCCCAAGTACAAAAACTACTCTAGAACAACAAAAGACATAGAAACTAAGAAAACAAGAAGAGAAAAGCTAGGGTTTTGGCCCAAAACAGGGGCCAAAAGCTGTGGAGAAGAAGGGGTGAAGAGGTATTTATAGTGGAAGAAAAAGGGGAGAAAAAACGCTGCTGCAGAGCTGGATTCGCGCTGTCGTTGCGACTCGTGACCAGTTCCATCGCGAGTCGCGACCAACAGTGAAATCCAGCCCTGTTTTGTTTTGCTTCCTCCGGGTGAACCGTTGATCCGTTTCGGGAGTTCTCGTAGTCTATTTTATAGTGCTCGAGAAGAGTAATCCAATGGTGCCACTCTTGAGGGCTGATTCTTCTCGGAAAATTCTGAGAACCCTGGATCATCATTCATCCGTTGCTTTGCTCTCCTTTCTTCATCTCTTCACTTCTTCAAATCTTCACAAAGCTCAAATGTAAAGGTCTTCAAATCTTCAAATCTTCAAAGATAAATCTTCAAAGTCTTCAAATCTTCAAAGTCTTCAAACAAATCACCTTGTCACACAAAATCATCTAAAAAGTGATAAAAACGTCAAAGCCGCCTTTATCCCTCCTTAGATGATTTCAAGGCAAAATGCCACATGTAGAGCACAAAATTGCACAAAACCGCACAAAACCTAATCCTAAAAAGCCTAAAATAACCATCTAAAATGGACACATCACTCCCCCACTTTGAAATATGCTTTGGAAAGGTAGTTTTCCAGACTCCTTGACTTCCAATTGGCTTAGCGAGGTAGAAAGTTGACTGACTTGAACTTCAAGATTTTTGATACTTGAGAAAGCTCCATTACCAAGGTGTTTAAACTCACGCCTTATCCTTTTCACGAAGACTTCATGTCTCTTCCCCAATTGACTGATGGCCTTTTAGATCTCATCCCATTCTGACTTGTAGAGTGAAGCATTATTGTTGGAAAGACCTTCACCTCTAGGATATAGTTGAGGTGGAGCCTGTCCACCCCGGTATCCTTGAGGTTGCTTATCCTCCCTCCATCAAAAGTTAGGATGATCCCGATACCTCGGTGAGATGAGTTTGCACAGGGGTCCGGCCTTGTATCTCCTTGGTTCCCCCAGAATCGTTGTGGTTGACCCCTAGCGTATAGTGGTCTTTCACGATTTTTGTAGTCAATTACCTTCTCCTCTTGTAAATAATCTATGACTTCGGGACAAGCCTCAGAGTTGTGGTTAACATTGCAAACTCCACACACTTGAACTCTATGCACTTTTCCTAGCAAAAGCTCCTTCATTATGGAAGTAAGAGCTTAGACTCGTTCCTCCAACTTAGGTGAGTGTGTGAGTTCATCCAAGAACTTAACCCTTCACCTAGTGCTAAATTGTTGAATACCATTAGCCATTTCTTCAAAGAGGGCCATTGCACCCTTGGAGCTCTTGTTCACTATTGAAGCATTACAAGCAGTGTTCACCATCCGTATATCTTCATCACACAGCCCCTCGAAGAAATAATACACCATATCCCCCTCCTTGAAGGGATGGTAGGGGAAACTAGCTAGTAGTCTCTTGAAGCATTCCCAATAATCATACATACTCTTAGTAGCACCTTGGGTGATGTTAGATAATTATTTCTTCAACCCGACCAACTCAGACGTCGAAAAATACTTCTCTAAGAACCTTAGCTTCATGTCCATCGAAGATTCAATGTGTACTAGTGGCAAGTAGTAGAACCAATATTTGGCATTACTTTGAAGGGAAAACATGAAGGTTGTTAGATTGTAGTCGTCTTCGGACATTCCCAAGGGCTTCATGTAAGTGCACACCAAATGGAACTCCGATAAATGTTTGTTTGGGTCCTCCCCCTCTAATCCCTAGAATATGGGTAGGCAATGGATCATGACACTTTATAACTCACAACTCACAGTGGTGTGTAATGGAGGGAAGGTGATGCATAATGGCTGATTCTCCAAGTTGGGTGTTATCAGCCTCGTAGGGTGCGATTGTCTTCCGACATTGCTAGCGGTTATTCTACCAACACTTCTGGCCCCGGTTGAACTTGTACATTATTTCACTTCCTCTTTCTCCTTCGACCACCTGTGTTCTTAGTCGGATAGTGTAAGAAGCCTGGACTAGTGGTACGAGTGTGTACCACAAACTAGGGCCAACAATACCCCTCCAATTACAACACTAGCTAACCCGCCTCCACCTAAGGTTATTTATTGTAGCTAATTAACTCGAGCAGAGGCGTAGAAGGACAAATAAAAGATTTGTATTTTGCAACCATTCTCATTGCTACGCTACCTTGAGGGTAGTTAGTGGTAAGCCCTGGGTTGTCCACAGAGATGCTAGGGCTCAAGTACTAACTAAAAACACAACCTCGTATGGGTCTTCAATCTTTACTAGGGAAAGGAATAGCTAATAAACTCAAACACAAAGGGGGGTTGTGTTTTGGAATTTTATATTACCAACTACAAAGCATAATGAAACACAATAAGTAATCTAATTAAGCTAAGAAATTGGGGAGTCATTGCACAACATGATTAACATAATGTTTCGATCCTCTATTCATTCACATATAAGATTTACTAAACAACCTAATATAGTGTTCACAACACGTGGTGTGGCCGATGGCATACACTTCCATGATCCTATCATGTCGAGTGCACTTGCGACCCTCCATCGACGCTGTAATTGTAATTACGGGGGGTAAAACATGGTGTGACCATTGTTGTAGGTCTGTTTCTCCCCCATGCGATTTCCCCTCGAGCTTCCACCACAAAAGCACAACTTCCCCAGGTCTTATCAACTCGACCCAAGGGTCGTTGACACCTTATCTTGGATACTAAGGCCTCTTACAACCTTAGCTTGCTACTTTTTCACTATGTCTACCTGCAACCTATCAGAAAACTTTATATTATCATCTAAGACTGGTGGCAAAGAAGTCAAAGCAATACTTAAGTCTCCCATGCACACACTCACGTAGACGCATCAATAAGTGCACCATACATGAATACAACCCAAAGTGTATGCCGATGTGGTGTAATATGCATGCATGTAGAACATTCAAGAACAATCATAATAATATCATAAACACAAATAATAGGATGAATCTCACAAAAAATAAGTTAAAACAAGCACTACAATTATCCCAAAGCTATGGAAACTGCTCCATAGACATGAAATTCAAATTTAAATTTGAATTCCACATCTAGGATGAACACAAAAGTAAAAAAAACAAAAAAAAAGAAAAGGAGAGAGTTTATCTCTCTCTAAAAGTCCGCTCCTAATGAACTAATATACTTTGTACATGAAAACTAGATCTAGAAAAGAAAAGGGAAGGAAAAGAGGAGAAGAACTCTAGAAAGAGAATTCTCCTCTTCCTTCTATCTAACTAGAAAGAGAAAAAATCTACATTATACCTACATAGGATTTACTTGAATAATAAGGCTTTTATATATAGTCCAAGGGGATTGGGCCTGAAGATAGGCCCAAAATAGGCAAAAATTAGGTCAAAACCCTAGTCACCCTTTCCCTCTTGTGGTAGAATCTTTCTCAATGAAACGACTCAAATACGTGAATCTACTAGAGATGAGATTTAGTGCGTTAAATATATCTTGGAAAAATTTTTTTTGATATATTGTAGAGGGAAATCAGATAAAAATTAAGAGAGTTATGACAAAAATAGTGAGAATCAATAGTCAGCCACCCTTGGCACGGGCTGTTGCGGATGTCGCAGTCCGTGTCATGTCATTATGCTTGGGGTGAAACATGGATCCATGCTGCTGAGGCCCACTGGATCTTGCATAGGTCGCATCGTGTCATCTGGCGCAGGGCGCAGCACCTGGAGCGGGCCGCATCGTGTCCTTGGTGAGGGCCAAAGCCTTTGGCGCCAGTCATGGTCTGGAGCATCGGTCTGCTAATAAAATTGGTGCGGGCCTCCTAATTTTCAACACCCTCCTGCTGGTCTAGACATCTTGGGCTTGGAATGGCGTGGGCTATCATTTTGGTGAGGTTTTCAACTCGTGCACTCATGCCCCGTGGGATTTGGCACGGTCCTTGCCACAGCCTCGTGCCAAATAATTTTGCATGAGCCATCGCCTTGTTCTAGATCATTTGGAATGGGATGCCTTCTCTAGCACAGGCCATTGGTTTCAACCATGAATAGCCTGCACTGACCTGTGGTACCTTGGCCAGCTGAACTTGGTTCCTTCGCTATATGTGAACTTTAGTATGATTTTTGAGTTCTAGTAGTCAATTTTTTTGTGCTCGAGAAGAAGTATCAAATGGAATCAGCCTTAAACTCTAATTCTTCTTCAGATCGTTCTCGGACTTTTTCAAAACTCATCGGACCACGATTCCCCATTTCATCATTGGCCGCTTTGATCTCCGTTGCCACCTATCTTGGACTCCAACCTCATTCTACCATGCATTGATATTTGTGGCCTTCATCTACTACTATTCTGGAGGTGAATGGCCTTCAATGTCTTCTGTCGTTCTTGCAAAAGGCCTTCAATATCTTCTACCGCCCTTTCTAACGGTCTTCACGTAGAACGTAACCAAAAAGTACCCATGGGCGACCCACTAAAAATGATCTAATGGAAGATATAAGAGCTCGCTAATACAAAATGTCCATTAGTACTAAGTAAATCTACAAAACGCATGATTCAGACAATAAAACCAAACATGGCCCTTTAATCCCCTTGTCACGTAAACTCAACTAATACTAGCTATCTGCCAAATAAAACATGCTAAAAACTACGCCAGATGCAATGGTTAACACACGTAAAATGAATAACATCAAAACCCCCACACTTAACCTTTTGCTCATCCTCGAGTAAACAAAGATAATACAAAGAATTAAGCAAAATGAAGCATGCAAACATAAGTTAACAGAGGCATCCCCCTTATTCCTAGATTACCCTGTTTCCCTCAAAAAGAGTAAGAATCTCACAACTCTCGCACTCCCCAAAAAACATAATCAATCTAACCACCCAAAATAAAATGTGGAAAAAGGTAAGCCAAAAAGATAAATGTCAAGCTAGTTTACTTCTCCCAAAATTATCCCAAAGCAATCCAAGAGTCATCTCCAAAAACTATCAACCAAGGAAATCCAAGAGCCATCGAATTGGTTGTAACATAGGGATAATTCGTGATTTTCAACCCAGTTGCAACCAAGGAGTCAAATGTATCGTCAACCTAGCTTTTTTTTTGTTTTCACTCGATTTCTCTCATTTTGCCTAAGTGCTCTTTTGGGTGTTCATCCTATCTTTAGCACACAAAGGATACTCATTTCTCATCTCTTTCCACACGGCCTCTCATTTTTTCCCTGGCTCATAAGCCTAGCCGGGCCTAGCCTCTCATTTTTACATAGGTGTTTTGAACTATCTGGGCTTTTCCCAGTGTTACCCAAGTCTCCCTTTTGGATTTTTGACTTGTCCAAGTTTTTTTATAATTCTCCAAAATGCTCTTAGAAGAGCTATTAGCTACGTAAAAACAACAAAAAATTATAAGTGCTATCTAATCCCTTTCCCCACACTTGAAGCTTGCATTATACTCAGTGCATATACAAAATCAAAGAACATATGTCAAGGGAAACAAATAGGAAAGTACTTATAATGGAAAATGAACCCTAAAATCTACCCTTGATGGCACGATCATAGAATTTAAAGAACAAACTACCATTAGCCCAATATACTACCCCTAACCTCTAATCAAGAAAGTTCAATCTAACACTGCCATGCATCTAAATCAAATAAAGAATTGAATCACAATGGAGAGTTACCTCTTAGGTCTCGATGTTTGTGTTTCAAGGGGTTTTAAGGGTAAGTGGGTTTGGGTGGTACATTGGTGGTGATAGGGAAGAAATGGTTATTTTGTGGTGTAGAAATGTATGTGAGCTTCATGGTTCGTGCACATCTACAAGGCCTATGATGTTGGGGTTTGGTTCTCCTTCTCGTCCACCGTTTTGAACATCACGAACCATGTACATCTGCATGGTCCATGATTTGGACTCCCTGTTTGCTCACCTTCTTCTTAGAACCATATGTTTCATACAAAACAAACATGCATATTAAGTGTAATAGTTTCACAAAAATAAAAAGAAGCTACAAATAGAAAAACACACAAAAAATGATAAATTAATATAATTTTTCAAAGCTCGGGTTGCCTCCCGATAAGCTCTATGGTCTTCACCATTTCACATGCTTTTACCAATGCATTTAACATAGTTTTTAGTTACTATTGGTTGGCGGTTTAGCAATATTAGTTGAGTTTAGATGACAAGGGGTTTAGATAACAATGTTTTGTTTTCGATTCCAAATCCCATTTTTTGTATACTTAATTAGTGATTCTTGACTTATCATGTTCATGGGCTCCTTTGTTTTCATTATGAGTACCTTTAGTACCTTTCCTGGGAATTCTATTTGGAAAATTACATTCTTGCAAAAGCTTTTTTTTTAACGGTAAAATATTTGAAGTCCATTCGCATTTTAATGATAGTAGATTATGGCCACAAAAATCAATGTGTGGTAGAAGAAGATTAAAGCCAATGATAGGCAGCTTTGAAGTTCAAGACGACCAAAGGAGAAAATGGTGAATCGTTGTATGAGGAGAAAATGGTTCTATTGGATTTTTGTTTTTAATTAGTACAAAATCAAATACTAGAACTCCCGATTTTAACCAACGGTTCACCCATAGCAAGCAAACAAAGTTCAGTCAACGAAGCACAGGCAGCCGGTCACGGACCTCCCAAGGTCAAGCACCAGTAGCTCGTGACAAAGTACATGACCCGCACTACACTATATTTCTATAGGTTCCTTGAAGGCCCACACAAGACCTTCACGAGGTAAAGCGCAGGGTCGTGACAAAAGCACCGGGCTCTGAAGTAGGGGGATGAAGAGTTGATGAATTTTCCTAAGTATGGAGCCGGTCTATGAAGCAAGGGGATGAAGAGTGAGAAGATTTCTGAGCATAATCACATACTTCTCGCGGTTTGTGAAATCCTCTGCGAACTGTGATAAAATTCTGAGCAAAACCTGTGTACTATTCACAGTTCATGACTATTTTCATGGACCGTGGCATAAGACCTGCTTCAAGGACTGTGCCAGATCCCACAGACTATAGATATTATTGTTCATGGACCGTGCCACATCTGGCACCCCGGGCATATATGCTTCACAGACCTTGACATCCGTGCCGATCCGTGAAACCTTGGCACTTGACCTAGGGTTTATCTACTTTTGGCCTATTTTAGGACTATGTTTAGCCCCAATCTCATACTATTATGTATAGGACACTAGTATACTCATTCAAGGAGATTGGAACATATTTGGAAACACATTTGGTGAGTAGAGAGCAAGAGAAGAAAGGAGTACCTTTTGTAGGTTTTGTAATATTTTCTTTTCTTTTCTTCTTCCTTTGTCCCAACGATGTGTAATTCAAATCCATATTTCAATTCCATGTCTAGGGAGTAGTTAGTTTAGCTTGGGATTCATTTTAGCCCTTTATATGTTTCAAATGCTTAGTGAGATTCATTAGATTCACCTTATCTTTGTGTTTATGATATTATTGTGATTGTTCTTGAATGTTATAAATGCTTAAATACAACACCACATATAAGCAAACACTTTGGCTATATTCATGTATGGTGTAATTATTGATGCCCCATTGGGAACAGAAACCTGGATGTTAGAATGGGTAGGGGAGAATGCGTCCATGTGGGTGTGTGCACGGGGGATTCGAGAATGTTCTGGCCCATTTTCCATCTCACCAGTCTTACCTGACTTCGTTACTATTGTTCGAAAGGTTGCGGGTAGAGATAGCTAATAGTAGCTAGCTAGGTGTTGTGTTGAAACCCTAGTATTATAGATAAAATGCCTATGATCTTCAGGCCTAGCATATATAGGGAACGTAGTAGCACGGGGGAGAACCAGACCTACAATGATGGTTAGACCTCGTTGTACTCCCCTAATTACGATGGCAATGTCGACGAAGGGTTACGAACACACCACCTCAACAGGGTTGGAGAAGTGTATGCTATCGGCCACACCAGGTGTTGTAAACAATCTGATAGGCTTTTGTAAGTCTTTATGAGATTGAATCGGGGATTGAAGCATTAGAAATACCATGTTGCTAAATGATTACCAAGTGCCTAGTATAAATACTTTACTTTTTTGTTAATTTTATGCTTTTTAGTTGATAGTTGAAAATTCCAAACCCCCCTCCCCCCAGTTACATATCTACACTACTAGCCGTTCCTTTCACTCGTGCGGATTGACGACCCGCACAAGGTTTTGTTTTTAACTAGTACTTGAGTCCTACCATCCATGTGGAGAAACCCAAGGCTTTCCGCTTACTACACTTTGGTAGCTTAGCAGTGAGTAAATTCCATCTTCTTGACCCATATGTCCTCCGAATGTATTTTAACGAAGGCCAGGTGGAGGAAGGTCAGAGAATTTTGGTGCGGCTGCCAGGGATGCTTTTCAGTTCTAGTATTAGTTGAGCATAACATGTTAGTAGAGTAGTTAGTAGTGACTTTTATCCTTATCCTATTTTGTTTTTATGTGAGATTCTGATAATGTTGAGCAATACCACTCAAGAGATGAAACTTTGTAGGGTGTGTCATTTTGATCACCCTACAAAGTGTTCCTTATGGTTAAGTAACCACGAGAGAGAGATGGAAGGAGCGAGAGTGGTTTAATTATCATGACTCACCCAAACTGATCTCACCCCCCAAGTCTACATGTGAATAAATACTTGAAGCTCTAATAAATTTTTCAAAAACTAGTGAAACTTTTCAAAACCAAGTATTCTCCTGCACTAAAAATTATTGGGCAGAAATATCTTTTGTTGTTGACAGGATAGGAGAAAAGGTTAATGAGCTACTAGACGTAATGAACCATTTGATTGGAAGGCGAAAGCTTATAGATAAGAGGGCACCTCCAGCAATTTATTTGAGAGACTTAAGGAAAAGGGAGTCATGTGTGACAATCTATCACAATGATGTGAGTGATATCTGTTTTGAAACTCTCAATTTGTTTCATGAATGTAAAGCATTTCTAAAGAAAATAGGTGATTCTGATCATGAATTTTAGCATGAACTGATTGATCCTAATAAAAATTACCACCCCTCTGTGATTGATATTTATCAAAATTGTGTGCATGAAATTTTTGATATAGAAAAGGTGTTATCCTTGGAGGATAATGCTTTAAATGATATATTTGATGACACTTTGGAGGCTAGTGTTGTGGGGAGTGTAGAAGGGATCCAGCCTTTGGGTAAGAATTGTGTGGAACCCTTGCCTAAGGACTTAGATGAACTAGTGTTTCCAGAAACCAAGCCTTCGGTAGAAGAGCTACCCATGGTGGAGCTTAAGCCTTTTCCTGAGCATTTGATGTATGCATCTTAGGTGAAAATGAAATATTACCTGTGATCATTTCGAGCAAGTTGTCTAGTGACCAAGAGAATAGGTTGATTGAGGTGTTCAAAAAATTCAAGAGTGCAATAAGGTTGACATTGGCTGATATCAAGGGGATAATCCCTTAAACATGCAAGCAGCATATTCTATTAGAGGAGGGTATAAGACCTGTACGCTAACATCAAAGGTGATTAAACCCGCCTATAATGGAAGTAGTGAAAGGTGAGGTCCTTAAGTTACTTAAGGCTGAGGTAATATATCCTATCTCTGATAGTACTTGGAAGAGTGTAGTTACTGTGGTAAAAAACAAGGACAGAGACTTGGTGCCCACCCCTATTCAAAACAAGTGGTGGGTGTGTATTGATTATCGCTGCTTAAACGCGCTGACTCTTAAACACCATTTTCCCTTACCTTTCATTGATCGGATGTTCAAAAGGGTAGTCGGTCATGCATACTATTGTTTCCTTGATGGATATTCTGGATACTTCCAGATAGCCATTGATCCAGAAGGCTAGAGAACACCACATTCACTTGTCCCTTTGGCACCTTTGCTTATAGGCGTATGTCTTCTGGTCTCTGTAATACCCCAAGAACTTTTCAAAAGGTGCATGGTTAGCATTTTCTCTGAATTTATCGAGAAATTTGTTGAGGTTTTCATGGATGATTTCACCATCCATGGTGATTCCTTCAATTCGTGCCTACATAATCTAGTACAAGTGCTAGAACACTGTACGGACATGAACCTTGTGCTAAATACTGAGAAATGCCATTTCATGGTGGAACAAGGCATAATGTTAGGGCATGTTGTATCAGCTAAAGGGTTAGAAGTTGATAAAGCCAAAGTAGATGTGATCAAGTCCCTACCTTTACCCACAAATGTCAAGGATGTGAGATCATTCTTGGGCCATGCCAGTTTTTACCAACATTTCATTAAGGATTTCTCAAAAATATCCTCACCTTTTTGCAAGCTACTGCAAATAGATGTCAACTTTGTTGTCGATGGGGGGGTGCAAAAAGACTCGTGACACCTTGAAATACAAATTAGTGACTACCCCAATCATCTGACCTCCAGATTGGTCCCTTTGTTTTGAAATCATGTGTGATGCAAGAGATCATGCCATAGGCACTGTTGTGGGCCAGAGAGTGGGGAGATCACCACATGTGATATACTACACATCAGTAAATCTCAATGATGCTTAACGCAATTACTGTACCACTGAGAAGGAGCTACTAGCCATAGTCATTGCCCTAGAAATGTTTTGTTAATATCTCATAGGAACCAAAGTCATTGTATACACCGACCACACAACACTTCGTTATCTAATGATGAAGAAAGAGGCTAAGCCGAGATATATTAGGTGGATACTCCTTTTGAGTGAGTTTGAACTAGAGGTGAGAGATAAAAAGGGCTCGTAAAATGTAGTGGCCAACCATTAGTGCAGATTTCCAATTCATGAAAGCCCTGATCAAGTGAGAGAAAAGTCAAAGTTGGAACATATTCGGGAAGAATTTCCTGACGAGCAGTTGCTCGGGCTGGTGACTGGCCAGCCTTGGTATGCCAATATAGTGAACTTCCTCACCTTTAGGTATTTTCCTCTATCCTTTGACAAATCAAGAAAGGAGAAGTTGATGAATGGAGTGAAAGAGTATGTCTGGGATGACCCCTACCCGTGGAAGTATTATTCCGATCAAGAAATCGGAAGATGTGCACCAGATGATGAGGTAAGACATGTTCTCAAGATGTTCCACTCATCCCAAGTTGTAGGGCATTTTGGTTATAATAGAACTGCAAGGAGGGTAACAGATTGTGGTCTGTACTGGCCTAATATACTTGTCGATGCTAAAGATTTGGTGGCATCTTGTGATAAATGCCAAAAGGTAGGTAACATGTCATCGAGAAATGAGATGCATCAAGCCTTTTCAATGCCAGTGGAAGCCTTTGACATATAGGGTATATGATCACAAACAATCGACATTTAAGATTCAACCAACCAAATAATTTACTAGGTTTAACCTAGAACAATTGACATTTAAGATTCTACCTCATATTGCTACCTTAGGATAAATATGATCACAAACCACATTAACATACTCATCTAGCAACATTAACCTCACATTACACAAGAAGAAGTTCAAATTCCATGTTGTTGGATTTTCATGTCAAAGAGATATGAAATTGTGCACATCTCTACTCTCCAAACACTTAATCTACAAACACGTCATATTCTCAAACAACCCATAGCGTAAATGAAGTAAGCATACACACTAATGGCACAATAAATGTTACAATAAAAATGTTCTTGAAAGAGTAAAATGGAGAATCTCACTACATGGGTTTTGAAACTTCAATCAATTGCTCCCAAGAGATTACTAACCTAGATAACGGAAACACATAACTAATCTACCAAAAACTAAGAAAAGAAGAAGAAAACCTAGGGTTTTCAGCACCAAGTCACTGAGAAGAAGAGAGAGGATAAGGTTTGGTATTTATAGTGCAAGAAAGTAGAAAAGATTTTTGGCCATTCATCTGTCGCAACTTGCGACACAAACATCGCGTTTCGCGACGGGGACCAAAGGGAGAATTTTCATTTCTTCCTTCTTTTCTTTTCTTAAGTCCTCCTCTTCACTTCTCTTCAGTTTCTCAAGTCTTCAAAGCCCATAATAAGGTCTTCAAATCTTCAAAGATAGTTTTCAAAGTCTTCATTGTCTTCCAACAATTGTCTTGTCACACAAAATCCCCTAAAAAAATTTAAAAATGATAAACACTGTTCTTTACCCTCCTTAGAGGATTTCAAGGAAAAATGCAACATCTAGAGCAAAAAATGTACAAAAGTGAGTCCAAAAGTTCCTAAACAAACCGTATAAAATGGACACATCAAATATCCCCACACTTGAACCTAACTCGTCCTCGAGTAAGAAAAAGATTCAAGAACACAAAGAGATTCACATATCCACATCCTAATACTAATATTCCCTCAAATAAATGACTCACAAAAACTCTCATTAGCATCAATTCCAAAATCAAAGATCAAATGAGAATTTTTTACACACGACCCCAATTCCTATATCTAACAAAACCTACCACCTATCAATTCACTAATACCCATAGAAACATTTCCAAGTCCAAAATTAATAATCCCAAATTCCAAAGACACAAAATAAAGTCAAAACCATGTAACAGGTTCAATCACATACTCTACTTCATATCAATATATCAACCCAAAAATAAAACACACAAAGAATTAAGAGTTTCACAACCATGCTTCATTTTCCTGCCAAGTCACCCAACCCCAAAAAGTCCTACCCAATTATTCCATGTGTCGACCACAACCTCATGAATACAATGACGGAAAATGAGTAGATTTGTAACATTTTTCTTTTTCTATCTTTCTATCATTTTGTCTAGGAACCCTTTTGGGTTTCCATCCTAGCCAAACATCATGTTTCTTTAGTTCACATCTCACCCACATTTGGCCTCTCATTTTTCCTAGGCCTTCTTTTTGGGTTTTTGACCTATCCGAGCCCCCAATGTTGCTTAAATTTCCCTCTTTGATTTTCAACTTAGCGGGTTTGTTTTTTATCCTTTTTCTTTTTCATTTTAGATTTCTTCAAAAAAAATTTAAAAATCAATTTGTTTTAATTTTTCCCAATCAAAAAAGAGAAAAAATCGTTCAAGATCAAGCTTACATGCATGTAAGTCATTTAACCCCTCCCCACACTAATAACATTACATTGCCCTCAATGTAAACATAGAAGGCAAAAAGTGATACAACTCAAGGTAAGAGGTAACGTGACTCTCATTTCATTGTATAGTCACCGGTATGAGGTGTAAACGAACCAGCTGAGATCGAGTAGTGTTGTGCTCAAGCTCGAGATTGAAAACAATTAATGTGTTCGTGTTCGAGCTCGAGCTTGTTCGAGCCCAGAAAATTTATCTCCATTGCGTGCTCGTCTGTTTGTAATTTGCTCAAGCTCGGTTCGTAACTCGATTGAATTTGAGCTTGAGCTCGAGGGAGATTGGCTCGTTGATCTTGGTACCTTTGAACAAACAAATAAAACCCTCTAATATATACAAAATTAAAAATTAAAAATAATATAGTAATATAGATGCATGCTCGTGATGCTTGAAGAGCCTACCAAACAAGAATGAAGAAGCTCGAGCTCGAGCTCGAGCTCCGCTCTTATTCGTCTTGCTTGAGTTCAAGTCGTGCTTTTTCTTGAGTTATTTATGAGCTTTTCATGAACGGCTTGGTTCGTTTACACCCCTAGTCGCCAGTGATATTGGGCAATCCCTTGTATTTGCCTGGAATTGGTTAAAAATTTTGTTTTGGAGCCACCCCTCTAGCAACACGTTGTCTCTTTGGCGCCATCTGATCTAGAACTAACTTCACCGAGAATAACATTAAACCCACAAGTACATAGGGATTTGTAATACTAGGTTTGTTGTCAAAAGCTAAAAATGATACTATTCTCAAAGGACAACCTGTCCATCATGCAATCCCCACTATGAAATTATCCAATAAAAATATCTAACATGTAGCGAGAAATATCAAAGCATCATTTATAGAGTTTATTCATTACAATCAAAATGATATATTCGGCACACTACAATCAACAAAAGGTAATTATAAAGATGCATGAATGTTCACGTGTTTATACATGTAAGATGGTGGAAGAATGAGTTAAGGTGTGGTGGTTCTTGAGAGCATTTGTTGAAGAAGAAGAAATAATGGTGAAGTATTTTGGTTCAATGTTGCACACTGCAACGTAACGTCGCGACTTGCAACGACTCGGTCAAAGAATGGAAAACTCTTCCTTATGCCACAACTCGCAACAGGACTGTCGCGACTCAAGGAAAAATGGTCGTGAGAGTTTTAATTTTCATAAAACTTTTCTGATTCCTATCACGATCGTGATAGACACGTTGCAACTCACAAGGAACTATTGGGACTCACAACAGAGTCTTCGTGACTCGCAATAGGATGCATCTGGGAGTTTAATTTTTTTTCTCAAAAACTTTTAATTTTGGTCCTGACTCATAAACCCATTCTCGCAACTCACAAAAACATATATTGGTAGTTGTAAAATTCCCTTGTTCATCACGACTCGCGACAGACAGGGTTTCCCAGTACATAGAAGAATGTTTTTTACCAACTTTCCAAGCTTTCTCCAATATCTCATAGCTCTCATTCCGTCATTTATCCAATGCAATGTTCTTTACCTTGCTACAAAATCATGGAATAACACACAGTGAAAAGAACAAGAAAAAATAATGGCAAAAACAAAAATCAAAGCCAACTTTATTTACGTCGTCGGCACGACTTAGCTCTGTATGTTTAAGGTCATCGGAATGACCATAATTTTATCCATATGGTGAAGGTATTAACCCCTTCACCATGAGTATCCAAAGGTAGAGAGGTGGGGGTACAAATAGTCCAGGAGGAAAATTTTGTGGAGGTGGATATGGTTTTAAAAGATTTAGGTTGTTAGGAGGTTTGGTATAGTCATTTGACTTCTCTATTATCTCCTTCAAGAATTCTAAAAATGGTGGAGTTGGTTCATTTGGTGGGGGTAGGGGTGATGATGGAAACGGATATTGCACAATCACCTCTTCCTCAACTTCTTATAGTCAACTACCGATTCCTCATCCCCTTCAAACTCAAACTCAATTCTCAGGGTGACCTCACTCACCGTATCTTTGAGTTCAACTTGGGATGGTGTATCTCTAGAATATCGATCTTTCATTTGGATCACTAATTCCATCATATTGCTCACATGACCCTCCAAATCCTTGAGATATTAGGAGATTTGGGTTTTGTATTCCTCGTTAGTTTTGACCAAGTTGGTCAAGTTTGCTATTGCATTCATGATCTCCGCATGTGTGAAACTTGAACCTTCTTCCTAAAAATGGTTTTGGGGTATGGTATAAGGTGGTGAAGGCCAACCATATTGCTCTTATTGTTGGTTTTTTGGTGATTTTCCATAGAACAAATTCAGATTACCACTCCACCTCAGATTTTAAGAATCGTGATATGGATAACATTCTTGAGCTTCTTGTCCCAGAAAACTAACAAATCCAACCTCTTGATAGAACCTTCATAATACCCTTGGTTTTGGAAACTAGTGGTTCTTTCCTCCTCGCAATGCCTCTCTCTCAGCCGATAGCAAGGCTCAGTAAAATGGTCGGAATGACACATTCTATAAAACCTTGCTTGTTGAGCCTCTCTTCTCATCATGAGTCCCTCAAGATGAGATCTTCCACATATATATATATATATATAATTCAAAAGTTCATAATCATATTGCTAAGATTCTTGATAAAAAATCACCAGGATATGAAGCAATACCTACCCCAAACATTAAAAACTAGAAAATATGCAACCAAATATGCCCAAACACTTAAAAATAAACGTCTCTTCCCCGACAGCAGTGCCAAAATTTTGGTGGTCATCTCCGTACTTCTCAAAGTTATAATTTTTAACCCCTAAAGGGCTTCCTAAATATAATTAAGTAGATAGTGGAAAATTGGGGTCGTCCACGATAAAAAGGAATTTTCTTAAGGGTTCATGCATATAACATGGATATAGGCATATATATAGATACATGCACACATATATATATATATAAGAAAATAAAGAGTGAGGGGTTTAGTTGATTTATTCCAAGTTATGAAAGTAAATACAAGACAACTAGCATATAAAGGTAACTATGCTAGTCATGCAACAAACTAAGAAAAAGGGATAAAAACTACAAGTGGTAAAATCTTTTGGGGCATTTGATTCCCACTCCAAAAACTCTTATAGATCATAGATTTACTCACTCATTCAATGTCATTTATTACCTTTGGTGAATGCTTTCACTTCAATTTTAAATATAAACATTCATTTCTTCTTAAGGGTGATTCATAAAAGCGATAACGACTATTTGCAAGCCTCATTAATGATCACTTTAGACACACAATGCCTAAGGGTATTTCATCAATGGAATCACACACAAAGAACCATAGGTTTAATTACAACTACAATCATTCTACCAAATGCCTAGCCATTTAACAAAACAAAGTATTTACTGGGTTTAACCTAGAACAATAACCATTCAAGATTCAACCTTTTATTGTTACCTTAGGATAAAGATGATAACAAACCACATTAACATACTCATCTAGAAACATTAACCTCAGATTACACAACAAGAAGTTCTAATTCCATGTTCTTTGATTTTCATGTCAAAGAGCTGAGAAATTGTGCACATTTATACTCTCCTACCACTTAATCATACAAACACTTCTTATTTTCAAACAACCCATAGCATGATCAAATAAACATACACATTAGTGGCACAATAAAAGCTAAGCAATAAATGTTCATCAAAATGTAAAATGTAGAATCACACTACATGGGTTTGGAAGATTCAATCAATTGCTCCCAAGAGATTACTTACCTAGATAATGAAACACACAACTAATCTACCAATGACTAAGAAAAGAAGAAGAAAACCTAGGGTTTTCAGCCCCAAGTCGCGAAGAGGAAGGAGAGAAGAAAAGAGGGAATAAGATTTGGTATTTATAGTAAAAGAAAATAGAAAAGATTTCTGGCCATTCGCCTGTCACAACTCGCGACACAAACATTGCATCTCGCGACGGAGACCAAAGGGAGCATCTTCATTTCTTTCTTCTTTTTTTTTGTCTGATATCCGGATAAGACGTCAAATGCATGTATTTTCAGAAGCATTTAACATCTCTTTTGTCTTCTTTTTGTTAAATTTCTAGATTTAGGTAGGTTTATATCATAAAGGGTTTAGATGACCATTTTTGGTTTTCATATTTAAATCCTTCATTTTGTAACCTATGTTTAGTCTAATGAATTTTTAGTCCCTGCGAGCATCTAGATTAATTTTGTGAGCTTAGTTTTTAGATTGCTTGTGAGCACTTCAGAGTTGTTTAGTGAAGGCCATGAGCCAAAACATAGTAGAAGATAGAAGGGTCAAAGAAGGAAGACAAAGAAGCGGATAAAACGTGATTTGTGAGCATTATATTCTTACCCTTACCATACTTTGTTGTGTACGCTTTTGCCCTATTTGTCTACATTGAGGGAAATGTAGCATTCTAAGTGTGGGGAGGGGTATTTACTGATCTCACTGCCGGGTTGGGGATATATTTTTCTGGACTTTCTACTGATGGATATTTCTTTTGCTGTGTGTTTGATATTTTCCCCTTTTCATTTTGGGGATGCTTTCCTTTTGATGTACTTGGATGATGTTAGCTTTGATATTTTTCTTAGCCTTAATATTTGGAAAGCACTTTGCTAATTTTTGGATTGGAGAAACATGAAAAAAATTGAAAATTTTGAAAAACAAATAGAAAATGAAAAAGCAAAAATATACATAAATAAAAAGAATCTCGTTAAGTTGAAAACCCGAAAGGGAAACCTAGGTAAAAATGAGAGGCTAAATGTATGGAAAAGGTTGATATGTAAGCCGAAGAAACATGATGTGTGGCTAGGATGAAAATCGGAAAGGGCTCCTAGGAAAAATGAGGGAAAGAGAGAGAAAAAATGTTATGTGTTCACTCATTTGTTGGCGTTGGAGTCATAAGGTTGCGGTAGCCATATGGATGGATTGGGTAGCTTGACATCTTGAGGACCTCTGGGGATTGGGAAATTTAGCTGGGAAAATGAAGTAAGTTATGAAATTCTTAATCTTTAACATACATAGTTATGTTGGTATAAAGTGGAGCATGTGTTTGAACTTTGTGCATGATTTTAGCTTCACCTTGTACTATTGGATTTGAGATTGTCAGTTCGAGATATGGAAATGTTTTAGAGATATCAATGAATTGTTAGGTTTATATGGTTTGGGTAGATTTAGGAATGGGGGTTGTGGGAAATTTCTCATTTGACCTTTACATTGGGATGTATGGTATTGAGAGTTTTGTGAGGTATTGGCTTGGGGGAATAGTAGTTAGGATGTAGATATGGAAATTCCTTCATATGCTTGGATCTTTTCTTACTTGAGGGCGAGTAAGGTTTAAGTGTGGGGAGGTTTGATGTCTCCATTTTATGTGCATAATTTAGTACTTATTAGGATCACTTTTATGCTCTTTTATCATCAAGAGTTTGTTTTCTACCTTGAAATTCTCTTAAGAGAGGTAAGAGCGACTTTACGCTCTTTTACCTCTTCTAAGTGGATTTTGGGTGACAAAGGAAGAACATGGAGGCTTGAAGACCGGAGGCCGTTGAAGATCACCTTTCGAAGACTTGGAAGAATTACTTCAAAGATTTGATGACTTGAAGACCGGTGGCCATTGAAGATCATCTTTTGAAGACTTTGAAGACTTGCTTCAAAGATTTAAAGACTTGAAGAATGAGAGGGATCATTGTGAAGAAGAGTGCTTGCTAAAAGAAGAAGAAAAGAAAACAAGGGTATGTTCTGGCGCCCGTCGCGAGTTGCGACGAAACCATCGCAAGTTGCGATGCACGAGGGGCAAGAACCTAACCTTATCCTTTTGTTTACTATAAATAGCATTCTCTTTCCTATCATTCACAACTTCTTCTCCACCCGATTTTGGTACTATTTTAACCCTAGTTTTCCACCATTTTTTATCTTTGATCTCTCTTGTATTATGTTTGGTTTGTTAGCATTAATTAGTATGAACTCTATAGCTAAATATTGTTCTTGGGAGCAATTGATTGAAGCTTCCAAACTTATATAGTGAGATTCTCTATTTGCTCATTTATAAAAAAAATTGGAAAGTATTTATGATGCCATTAATGTTGTGTTTTGCCTCATTTATACCCTGGGTTATTTAAGTATATGGAATTTTTGTATGGGTGAAGTGTTAGGGTGTTAGGAAAGTTACAAATTTCTTAGCTCATTTGACATGAAATCCAAAAGCATTGATTTAGAACTTCTTGTGTATAATGTGTGCTGATTCTTCCTAGATGAGTTTGTTAGTGTGGATGGTTCTCATATTTATCCCATAGATGCAAAGAAAGGTTGAACCTTGAATGTGTTTTGTTCTAGGGTTAACCTTGTAAATGCTTTGTTTGGTTAAATGACCATGTCTTTGGTAGAAGGCTTGTTGTTATCAAACCTATGGTCCTTTGTGTGAAATTCCATTGATGAAATACCTCTATGGTGTTGTTTGCCTGGGATGATCATCAATGAGGTTTGCAAATGGTCGTTGTTTATCTTTACAAACTACTATTAAGAAGGAATGAATGTTGATCTTCGAATGAGAAGTGATAACATTTCTCATAGACAATAAATGTAATTGAATGAGTGAATGAATCAATGAGCTATAGGAAGTTTTGAAGTGGAAGTCGATTGCCCTCAAGGGTCCGTTAATTGTTGTTTTAACCATCTATTTAGTTATTATTGCACGATTAGCATAGTTCGCTTGCTTTGCGAATTGTTGTCTTTCAATTTTATAATTCAGGACCAAAAACCAACCAACCCCCCCCCCTTTTAAATTCTTTTATATGTATCTATACATGCTTATATCTAGTTTTTTTTTCTCCTCTATATGTTTAAACACTTGAAAAGATCCCTCTTCTCATGGACAACTCCTCTTGCTATTAACTACTTAATTGTATATAGGAAGCATAAGGGCTTAAACATACAACTTTGAGAGGTATGGCGACGACCTCCTTGGCATTCATTAGGTTAAAACTAGAATAAACCACATTCAAGATTCAACCTTTCATTGCATCTATAGGATAAATATGAGAACACTCCACAACAACATATTTATCAAGATAGAATCACAACACATTATGCACAAGAATTTCTAATTCCATGCTCTTGGATTTTCATGTGAAAGAGCTAAGAAATCGTACACTTTCCTAACACCCAAACACATCAATCATACAAACACTTCCTATTCCCAAGCAACCCATGGAATAAATGAAGTAAAACATAGCATTACAAACACATGAATGCTAAATAATAATAGCTTCAAGAATGAGTGAAACCACCTATTCATTACTTTAACTACTTGTTGTGAACATAAATCTTCTATCCTTCTTAGATAGTAGTTTACAAGAGTGAATTCGACGTCTCTTGTCAAACCTCACTAATGACTCCTTCAGTCGATAAACAGATAAAAGTATCCCATTAATAATGTTGAGAAAGAAGAATCAACAAGCTAGGTTACACTTATAAACACTATACTGTGTCTAAGCATTGAACCAATCCATGCATTTACACAAGATTAGTCAAGAACGTTCAACGTTCATAGACTTTTCCTATATGCTACCTAAAACAAACATGAAAAAGAGTTCAACATCATCATATTCATCTAGCAATTATCAAATCATAAATCCAATTAGAAGATCTAACTCATGCTCTTGGATTCCATGTCAAAAGAGGAGAAATTAGCTACTTTTACCCATTCCTAACAAGTTATCATACAAGCATTGCATATTATCAAACTTCCAATAAAAAAATGACATTAACAACCAACATCAAAGCTCCATAAATGCAAAATAGGGAAAGCAATAGATAGATAGAAATTATTCTCAAAACATTAGCAAGGAAGCCTTAATCAATTATTCCCAAGTACAAAACGAAGCTAGATAATCAAAACCCAAAACAGAGAACAAAAATCTACAAAGAAAGAAGAAGAAAATAGGAAGAAATGGTGAAAACCAAAGGTTTTGGGACAAGTTGGGCTTCGAAAAATGGGGAAGAAGGGGGGCTATTTATAGTTCAAGAAAATAGAGGAAAAGAGGCCAAAAATGTAAAATTCTGGGGCTGCGGGCCTCAATGGCCAATTTGCCTTCTTTTTATTTCCATCGCTACCGGTGAACCGTTGCTCCGATTTTGGAGTTCTTGTAGTTGATTTTATAGTGATCGTGAAGACAAAGTCAATGAAGCCATCCTTGTAGGCCGATTGTTCTTGGATAATTTTAAGAACTTGGTCCAAACTTCCGGCCAACAATTCATCCACTTCTTTGTCTTCCTTCTTCGACCCTTCTATCATCTACCACATTTTGGCTCATGGCCTTCACTTATTCACTCCAAATTCTCATAAGAAATTTACAAACTAAGCTCACAAAATGGAATCTAGATGCTCGTAAGGACCAAAAATCCATTAGACTAAACATATGTTACAAAATGAAGGATTTAGATATAAAAACTTAAAATGGTCATCTAAATCCCTTATGATGTAAACCTACATAAATCTATAAATCTTACAATAAAAGGATAACTAAAGAGATGTCAAATGCTCCGGAAAATACATGCATTTGACATCTAATCAACTCTCCCAACACTTAAACCTTTACTCGTCCTTGAGTACAGAAGAACAAGCAAAGATCTAAGCGTAAACTAGCTTGCCAAAGTTTTCCCAAAACATCCTACATCGTATTTCTAGATTACCCGAGCCCCAAGACATAAGAATCTCTCACACTCTCACATCCGAAATCCTAAGATAATCTCAACAGCCAACAAACCATAACAAAAGTGAAGGATACATATAATTCTAAACTAACTTACTCCACCCAAAAAGCCACCCAATAGACAAATCAAGAGAATCATTACAATTTTCAATTTCTCTAATTTTCTCTCATTTTTCCTTGGAGCCCTCTCGGTTTTTCATCCTAACTTCACACAATTTTCTTTTTCAATGCTCACCCTCACCTTTTTCCGCACCACTTGGGCTCTCATTTTTCCATAGGTCTCCCTTTCTGGTTTTCTACTTATCCGAGCCTCCCACTTTTGCCTAAGTTGCCTAATTTTCCCTCTCCCACTTTTGCCTAAGTTTCCCTCTCCCACTTTTTCCTAAGTTCCCCTCCCACACACAAAAGACAACAACTAGTAGTACTCCTACATGGTGGTTTTGGTAGTGGTTTTTGGTGGTGGATTGTGGTTGTATTCTTGTGGTTTTGGGTAAGGGTTTGAGGACATGGTTGGGGATTTTTTTTAGGAAAAGAAGAAACACTAGACTAACTCAAAAGCTTGGGTTCCCTCCTGAGAAGCTCAGTATTTTTAAGGTCATTGACACAACCCTAATGTTATCCTTATGGTGAAGGTTTGAACCCCTTCATCATAAGTATAAAAAAATAGAAAGGTGGGGGTACAAAACATTCAAGAAGAAAATCTTGTGGAGGTGGAGATGATTTAAAAGGAGTGGGTGGTTAGGAGGTGGGAGGTCATCGCCATACCTCTCAAAGTTAAATTTATAAGCCCTAATGATTCCTATCTACAATTGCGTATATAAAGGAAAGTCGGGATCATCCACGGAGAAGAGGGATAATTTCAAGTATTTAAACATATAGAGCAGAAAATATACTAGACATAGACATATATAGATACACATAAAAGCATGTAAAGGAGGGGGGTGGTTGGTTTGGTTCTAAGTTACTAAATTGGAAGAAAAGTTAACTAGAAAGAAAGTTAAATATGCAAAGCCTGCAAAAACAAATAAAAGGTGATTTAAACCAATAATTAATGGAATCTTGGGCACAATTGACTTCCAACAACTAGATTTATCTACTACCATACTAATTAGCAATTCAAACATAAATAAAAGATGATACAATATGAAAAAGAGAGGAACCTAGGGTTTTTCTGCAAAAAATTACGAAGAGGAGAAGTCTGGAAAGAGAAGAGATAAAGTGCTATTTATAGTACAAGAAAAATAAGATGGATTTCTGGCCACCCGTTCTTCGCGAGTCGAAATAGGGTCCATCGTGAGTCTCGACGAGTGCCCAGAACTGAACATATTTTGCTCTTCTTCTTGCCTTCTCACCTTCATTCCATTACAAAATCCTTCAACTCTTCAAGTCTTAAAATCTTCAAGGCTATTCTTCAAATTTTAAATGTCTTCAAAAGATGATGTGGCCTCCGATCTTCAAGTATCGATGTTCTTTCCTTGTAACAAAAAATTCACTTTGAAAAAGTAAAAGAGTATAAAGTTGCTCTTACCTCTCCTAAGAGAATTTCAAGGTAAAACAGAAGGTCTTGATAACAAAAGAGAATAAAAGTTATCCCAAAAAGTACCATTATATGCACAGAAAATAGACACATCAAACCTCCCCACACTTAAACCTTACTCACCCTCAAGTAAGAAAAGATTCAAGCACACGAAGGAAATCACATATCCACATCTTAACTATTATACCCCTCAAAGCAATACCTCACAGAACTGTCAATATCACACATCCCAAAGTTAAGATCAAATGAGAAGTTACCCACAACCCCCATTTTTAAATCTACCCAAACCATATCAACCTATCAATTCATTGATATCTATAAAAACATTTCTATGTCTTGAATTGACAATCACAAATCGAATGGCACATGGTGAAGCCAAAGGCATGCATGATGTTCAAACACATACTTCACTTTATACCAATATATCATCCTAAAACAAAGTATATCGATAGTTAAGAAGTGCACAACTTCATTTTTTCTGCTAAATTACCCAATCCCAAGAGGTGTCAAGATGTTGAGCTACCCAATCCATCCATATGGAAACTGTAACCTGACTCCAACACCGACAAATGAGTGAAATCATAGCATATTTTTCCTTTTCTCTCTCTTTCGCTCATTTTTCCTAGGAGCCCTTTTGGGGTTTCATCCTAGCCACACATCATGTTTCTTTGGCTCACATCTCACCTTTTTATGGACATTTAGCCTCTCATTTTTACCTATGTTGCCCTTTCGGGTTTTTGGCCTGTTCGGGCCCTCAATGTTTCCTATATTTCCCTCTCGGGTTTTCAACTTAGCAGGATTATTTTTATTTGTGTTTCTTTTTCCTTTTCTATTTTCTTTTTCAAATTTTCAATTTTTTTTCCTATTTTTGTGTGTTTCCAATCAAATGTCGGAAACTTACTTCCAAATGTCAAAGATAATAACATCCAATTGCACCGAATGAAAAATATCCCAAAATAAGGAAACAAGCATCCCAAAAATCCAAGCTAAAGAGAGGAGATCTAAAGCAAAATAGTAAAAGTAGTGACTACCCCTCCCCAAACTTAAAATGCTACATTTACCTAAATATAGACAAAACAGGCAAAAAATACAACTTAAAGCATGGGAAATTTTAAAAATTAAGCTCACATAAAAAATGAGATGGCCTTGCACCATCGTCAAAGTCCCTTTCGAAGGTCTGCCGATACTGCATCATCCAATCGGCATTCTTCTGACATCGCTCTCTCTGCCTCGCTACTCTACTGGGATCAACCTGGGGCACCACCAGCCTGTGACTGTAACTCTGAAATCTTGCATGACCCCATCCATCTCCTTGCGACTCTGTGAGATGAACAGGTTGTGCTCAACATGTCCACAGAAACCGTGCTGGACAGTCTCCATCAGGCACCCTAAAAGTTAGGTAGAGGCTGAGAGAAATAAGGTGGCACAGAATCCTCACGCATCGGCTCGGTCTCTGGTGGAGGCGGCACATGTTGCTCACACTACTCAGTGTAGGTTGAGAGAAATGAGGTGGCACATGTTGCTCACTTTGCTCAGTGGATGGAAAGGTTCCCTCGTCAGGGTGAACAAAGACTGGGTTGAGGTCTTTGAGCTCTAGCTCAAAGTCTTGCCTACATGAAGAGTCGGCCTGGATCGCTAAATCCTCCAAAGGTGTATCGAGAGGGATCTTTTCAAGAGGTTGAACATATGTAGGAGAAAACATACTATGCATATACATACATAGATACATATAAAAGCATGTAAACAAGGGGGGTTTGGTTTTTTTTTTATCCTAAGTTATCAAATTGCAAGAAAACAATTAGCAAAGCAAGAGAACTATGCTAATCATGCAAGACAACTAAAGATAAGATGAAAACAACAATTAATGGAACCTTGAGCGCAGTTGACTTCCACTTCCAAGCCTCTTATCCATCATTGAATATGCAACCTATTTACTACTTTCACTTCTTGTTGTGAAGACTAAACTTCGATTCTTCTTAGATAGTAGTTTGCAAGAGTGAATTTGACATCTCTTGTCAAACGTCACTAATGACTCCCATAGTCGAAACATGAAAAGAAGTGTCCCATTTATGGCATTTAGCACAAAGAATCAACAAGCTTGGCAACACTTATAGACACTACACTGTGTCTTAGCATTTAACCAATTCATGCATTTACACAAGATTAGTTAAGAACGATCGACATTCATAGACTTCTCTTATTTGCTACAAGCAAAAAATATGACAAAGAGTTCAACATCATCATATTCATCTAGAAATTATCAATCCATCAACACAATCAAAAGCTCTAAACCATACTGTTGGATTCTTATTAATAAAAGGGGAAATCAACCCATTTCCCCGAACCCCAACAAGCATATCATACAAGTACTTCATATACTCAAGCTTTCAGTAAAATTAATGATATTAACAAAAACAGTCAATGCTCCATAAATGCATAATAGTAAGAGTATCAAATAGGCTACAAATTATTCTTAAGACATGGGCTTGGAAGCATAAGTCAATTGCTCCCAAGAACTAGATTTGGCTAATACAAATCATACTAACATCCATAAACAAATCCATAGAGAAATGAAGAGAGAAAAGATAAAGAACCTAGGGTTGGGAGAAGAGGAATTTCAACCAAGAAGGATATATGAAGTGGGTGGCCGGCAAAATTGGGCTAACCCGGGCTCGGGTAGGAATGGCCTTGCCCAGGCGGGAATGACCATTTTCACCCTTGTGTCCCCTTGCCTTCAAATCCTCGATTCTTTTTTGTCTTCAATCTTCAAAGCTAGTCTTCAAATCTTCAAAGACTTAAAAAGGTGATCTTCAATGGTCCCCGGTCTTCAAGTCTCGATGTTCTTCCTTTGTCACACAAAATACACTTAGAAAAAGGTAGAAGAGTGTACAGTCGCTCTTACCTCTCCTAAGAGAATTTCAAGGTAAAACACAAGCTCTTGATAACAAAAGAACACAAAAGTGATCCAAAAATGTACTAAAATATGCATATAAAATGGACACATCAAACCTCCCCGCACTTAAACCTTACTCGCCCTCGAGTAAGAAAAGATCCAAGTGCACGAAAGAATTAACATATCCACATCCTAACTACTATTCCTCCAAGTAAATACCTCACAAAACTCTCAACACACATCCCAACATTAAGATCAAATGAGAAGTTTCCCACCCCATTCCTAAATCTACCCAAACCATATCTACCTATCAATTCATTGATATCCCTAAAATATTTCCAAATCCCAAATTGACAATCCCAAATCCAATGGTGCAAGGTGAAGCTAAAGCATACATAAAGTTCGAACACATACTATACTTCATACCAATATATCATCCTAAAAATAAAGTATATCAACAATCAAGACTTTCATAACTTACTTCATTTCCACGCTAAATTTCCCAATCCCAAGAGGTCTCAAGATGTCAAGCTACCCGATCCATCCATATGGCCACTGCAACCTTATGACTCCAACATCGGAAAATGAGTGAACACATAACATTTTTCCTTCTTCTCTCTTCCTCTCATTTTTCCTAAGAGCCCTTTCGGGGTTTCATCCTAGCCATACATCATGTTTCTTTAGCTCATATCTCACCTTTTTCCGCACATTTGGCCTCTTAGTTTTACCTAGGTCTCCCTTTTAGGTTTTTGACCTATCCTGGCCCCCAATGTTGCCTAAAATGCCCTCTTGGGTTTCCAACTTAGCGGGATTATTTTTTTCATTATTTTCATGTTTTTCCAATCACAAGTAGCTAATTATGTACTTGTAAATCATTAAACCTCCCTCCCCACTCTTAAAATCATACATTGAATTTAATGTAAAACACCTAAGGCAATAAGTTGCAAGTATAAGGATAGGAAAAACAACTTACAACTATTGATGCGACGACTCCCCTAAGCTTCAAGAGTCCAACGAACAATTGACAATATAGCACATCACCACAAAAAAATGGTGAAATTTGGAATATGGAGATGTGTTATTTTGGGGAGCTCTTGAATTGGGGAAGAGGGGCGGGAAGGCTCGTAGCATTCGCGGCCAACCTGATACTATGCCTTTTTTTTTTGCCTGAACCTGTTGCGTGGGTGGGAGCCTTGCTGCCTGGGTGGGAGAGCTCCCAACTTCCCGCGGCCAGCTCCCCTGATTAGATTTTTTTTCTTACCCTCCTTTTCCATGGCCAATTTTTTCGTTCCAAAATTGTCGTCGATTGTCCAATGCTCGACCCATTTTGCTAAAAAATCATGGAAACCACAACCGTAATAGAAATAAATTAAAACAATGAAAAATAACAATAAAAATCAAATTGCAAGTACATCAACAAAATGTCGCGAATGACGATCCAGATGATCAAAACCAACTTTATTTAACGTCGTCGACACGACTTACTCCCCTTCTTGGAGCTTACTCACAAAATGAACCGAGATGATCGGTCCCCTTTCCCCGATCCGAGTCAAAACAATTGGGACTCACATCATCCCCCAAAAAATCCTTCTTCAAATAACTAATGGTTTCTTCATGTTCCCTCAACATTTCCAACAACTCACCTTTTTGTTCCATGGTTATCTCAAGCCCGTGAGCATTTGGGGGTTTCTCCACTTCTCCAAGGGGTGGACATTTAAGAGCTTTCGGTGGTGGTTTGCACTCTTCCACCAAAGTCTTCTCAAGAGAAGGAGGGAAAACCACCCTTATTGGCTTACCCGTGGACTTACAAAAAGTGTTGGATGTTGTTTTACCAAGAGTGTATTTGCCAGTGTTTTTTTTCCTTCAAGTTAGTACTAACAACATTTGAAATCAAGGCATCACTCAAAACATCATCTATGGAAACATTTAAGGAACTACCATCTTTTCTAACACCCTAAAACTTCAATCATACAAACACTTCTTATTCTCAAAAACCCCATGGCATAAATGAAGTAAAACATAGCATTACAAACACATGAATGCTAAATAACAAAAGCTTCAAGATTGAGTGATACAACTTATACATTACTTTAACTACTTCTAGTGAAGATATATCTTCTATCCTTCTTAGATAGTAGTTTGCAAGAGTTAGTTTGACATCTCTTGTCAAACTTCATTGATGAATCCTTTAGTCTATAAATGGATAAAAGTATCACATTAATGGCATTGAGAATGAAGAATCAACAAGCTTGGTAACACTTATAAATACTACATTGTGTCTAAGCATTGGATTAATTCATGCATTCACACAATATTAGTCAAGAACGTTCAACCTTCATAGACTTCACCTATTTTCTACCTAAAAAAACATGACAAAGAGTTCAACATCATCATATTCATCTAGACATTATCAAATCATAAACCCAATTAGAAGCTCTAACTCATGCTCTTGGATTCCATGTCAAAAGAGGGGAAATTAGCTACTTTTACCCATTCCTAACAAGTTATCATACAATCATTGCATAATATCAAACTTTCAATAAAAAAATGACATTAACAACAAACATCAAAGTTCCATAAATGTACAATAGAGAAAGCAATTGATAGATAGAAATGATTCTCAAAACATTAGAAAAGAAGTCTCATCAATTACTTTCAAGTACAAAAACTAAGCTAGATAATTAAAACCGATAACATAGAACAAAAATCTACAAAGAAAGAAGAAGAAAATAGGAGGAAAGGGTGAAAAACTAGAGTTTTGGGTGCCCTAAGTTGGGCTTAGACTAATGGGGAAGAAGTGGGTGCTATTTATAGTCCAAGAAAATAGAGGAAAAGAGGCAAAAAATGTGAAATTCTGAGCTTCGGACCGCAATGGCCAATCTGCCCTCTTCTTATTTCCATCGCTACCGGTGAACCGTTGCTCCGACATAGGAGTTATTGTAGTCGATTTTATAGTGCTTGAGAAGACATAGCCAGTTACGTTACCCTTGTAGGCCAATTCTTCTCGGATCATTTTAAGAACATGATCCAAACTTCCGGGTCACAAATCATCTGCTTCTTTTTCTTCCTTCTTTGACCCTTCTATCTTCTACTACATTTTGGCTCGTGACCTTCACTAAAACAATCCAAAAGAAATCTACAAATTAAGCTCAAAAACGTAATCTAGATGCTCGTAAGGACCAAAAATCCATTAGACTGAACATAGGTTACAAAATAATGGATTTAGATTTAAAAATCGAAAATGGTCATCTAAACCCTTATGATGTAAAACTGCCTAAATCTAGTAATCTTACAACAAAAGGATAACAAAAAAAGATGTTTAATGCTCCAAAAAAATACATGCATTTGACGTCTCATCACTTACACTAGGAGACTAAAGGTTCCTTATATAGAAGAAGATAAATGGGCCTTAAAAGGCCCAAAAACTAGTGAAACCGTAGCTGAAACTACGGTGCAGGTCATGCTATAGTACACGAAACCTGTGACAACACACAGATCGTACAATAGTATATGGGTCATGTAACAAAGCACGGGCCGTGCAATACTACACGGGTCATCAACTAGAAATTATCCCTAGCCTTATGAGCATCACATCCGTACATATCATTATGGGTCATCAACTGGAATGGTTTTCTGAGCATCTAAACGATGCTACCCATGCAATTTCTTTTGGGTTTCATGATGGAGCTGAGCATCCGTGCAAAACGTCATGGGGCATGGGCTTGTCTTTATATTTCTGATCTTCTTGGTGCATGGGCCATGCTCATACCTAGCCGTACGAACCATAACAAAGCACGGTTCATGTAATTCATTGTGTCCCATGCCATTACTTAGGCACAACCCTTTTTGTGTGCATGGGTTGTGCAATAGAACACGTTCGTGTAGCTACTATTTTGGCTAGCATGGGTCATGTAGGCTTTGGCTCTTCCAAAACTAGACTTTTTCCTTCAACAAGTTTCCACCGCTACAGATGAACCGTTGATCCTATTTCAGAGTTCTTGTAGTTGATTTTATAGTGCTCGAGAAGAGAAATCCAATGGTTCCACTTTTTTATGCTGAATCTTCTTGGATCGTTCCCAGAACTCTGTACAACTTTAGAATGTCAATTCCTCCACTTCTTTGTCTTCCTTCTTTGACCTTTCTATCTTCTACCACATTTTGAATTGTGGCCTTTAGTCTTCTATCATCATTGTGAATATCCTTCTATAATATAATATCATTTTTGTGAATGGCCTTCACTCAATTACTCTAAAGTTCTTACGAGCAATATACAAATAAGCTCACAAAAAATGATCTATTTGCTCGTACGGACATAGTTTCCATTAGGTCTAAATAAGTTTACAAAACGAAGGATTATAGAAAGAATGCCAACAATGGCTATCTAAACCTCTTGTGATGTAAACCCAACTAAACCTAGCAATCAACCAACCAAAACATACTAATAAAATGTGTCAAATGCAATGGTTAACACATGTTTTTAGGCTCAGATCAACAACATTAAAATCATATAAATAGACACAAAGGAGTCCTTAAAAAAACTAGGAAACACACACTCGCCATTATGAAAAAGTTACACATCTCCCATTCAGGATTAATTACAAAAACCATAGCTAGAATGGACTTAACGTATGATAGAATACTTTTGGCTACATAGGGACTAGCTAGAAACCCTTAAGACATATAGTCTATAACTTTCAAATGTCCTACCTCATTTTATAGAATTTCCTTTAGCTTCCATTGCATGCTTTAGTATACCTCATTTTGTGTAGCACTGGCAGCCTTCACAACTATAAACAATAGGGACATATTAGTAACTCATTTAGTAGTAAACCAATAAACCTTGAAAACAAGAAGGTAATTTTGCAGTTGAGTCAAAATTTTGAAAGGACGACTTAGGAAACAATGGGAAATGCTTGGATAGACTGAAAAACCTATGCAAAAGTGAGAGGCCATGGTGTGGGAAAAGGTAAGAAGTGAGCTTAATTTTTGTAAAGCTGGGATGAAAACCTGAAAGGGCTCTTAGGAATAATTGAAGAAAACAAGAGAAATTGTAAACAATGTTATGCTTCTCTTGATTTGTCTTTGGTGGCTTCTTTGGCGGAGTAAGTTAGTTTCAAATATACAACATATACCTTGCCTTTTTGTTGGTATGATTGGTTGGATAGGTTACTTTAGCTTCTTTAGTGAGTGAGGTTTGCGAGAGTTTCGCATGTTTGGGGGGGAAATTAGGTAGCTTACATATAAACGTAGAATTTGTTGGGGAACTCTTTTTGCATGCTACTTTCCACTTAGATTTTTGCTTGTTCTTGTTTACTCAAGGACAAGTAAAGGTTTAAGTGTGGGGGAATAAATCTACACCTAAGATCATGTGTAGACCAGCACATTTAACACATTTATTAGTATGTTTTGATTGGTTGATTTCTAGGTTTAGTCAGGCTTACATCACAAGGGGTTTAGATAACCAATGTTGGTTTTCTTGTCTAAATCCTTAGTTTTGTAGACTCATTTAGACCTATTGGAATTATCTCCTTACAAGCATCTAGATCTTGTTTTGTGAGCTTATTTGTAGATTGCTTGTAAGCACTTTGATGTAGTGTCTAGAAAGTCATTCACAATGGTAGTAGATAGTAGAAGGCCATTTGCAAGAATGGTAGTAGATAAAAGGCCCCGAGTCAAAACGTGGTAGTAGATGGAATCAAGCCAAGAAGTGAAAGGAGTCAAAGATCAAACAAGTGAATACTACAACAACCGTGTAGTACTACACAGGCCATTCAAGTCAAATAGAATGGTGCCAAAGGGTCGTGGAATTGGCCGCGGGGAACTTCACGGCTCGTGCCATTAAAGGGTCTTATACGGCTAAGTATGCAGCACGTTCCTTGCTATATTACAATGCCTCATTCCCTTGAAGTTAAAAATCCAAAGACCAGCCCACGTCCGATGAATATTTGCAAGACCAGACCATCAGTTTCCAAGAAATTGACCCAGCATGTGGCCCACAAAGAATCTCATGGCCCGTGTCGTTCAAATGCTCAGAAGATTATATTAGCTGGTGGCCCGCGAGGAAATGCATGACTATGCACTTAGTATACCAGAGGATACACGCCCTGCCGGGGCTCATTTCCTATTGCACGAGTGGTGCCACACGGGTCGTGTGCTATTGCTCGGCTCGTGCATGGCGGCCAACTAGGGTTTAGTTGCCTTTTTAGGCCTCTTTCCAGGCCCTATTCTATCTACTATATAAGAGGGCCTATTTCTACTAGGGTTTAAGTTTTGAGTAGTTTTATTTTCACTCTCCAAGTTTTTCCTTAAGTAAAGAGAGAAAAGGGCTAACCCTTCTCTGTTCATTTAATACTTCTATTTTTAACCAAGGGTATTGAATCCAATTGAAAGGTTGGGTTCAATGCCTAAGGAGTAGTTATTTAGGACGGGGATTTAAATTTATATTCATGACTTGGCATTTATTTGTGAGATTCTACTATCTCCTTATCCTTTAATGCTTATGAATAATATGTTGATTTGTGCCTCAAATTCTTATTAAATTCATGGTTGATATACTATGTTGGCATACACATTAGTTTACTTTCATGTATGATGCATTATTGTTGTCCCCTTGGTATTGTTAGCTAGGGTAATAGGAGGAGTGAGAAGTCTGTGAACGTGTAGGTGTATGCATGTGGGTTATGAGTATCACTCCGATCATCGTTTGCTAGTAAGAACTGGAACAGTTTCCCAATATAAGGACACGATAGTTAGTAGCTACTAGGGTTAACGTAATTCAATCTATGTCATTGCAACCTTAGAATCACCACAAGGTGCCAATCCCTTTGCCTCTATAGGCCTAGGGAAAAGCATTCATTGTGGAGAGCCCAGGACGTAATTCTTTATGGGAAAGAGTTGATATGCACAACAGGAAAGGCTGTTGATGCACTTTTATAATTACAGAGGCGGTGTCTATAGAAGAAAATGAGAGCACCTTTGTGTGACAGAGAAAGAGAAATGTTTAATATATACAACACTATGTGACATAAACATAAGGATAGGTTTATGTGTCTTGTATTTGATTGAATCTAGGATCAAAATATACTACTGGTAATGTAACACAAATATCCCCAAGTGATAGTTTTATATAGTTTACAATCTTGTTCTTCCATGCTTGTAGTTGATAGAACACCCAAAAACCTTGTTTGCAACATTAACTATTCCGGACACGTGATCGTATGGATGACCCGATTGTGGCTTTGCATAGTTAACCTTTAAATTCCTAGCATCTCTGTGGACAACCTCGGACATGCAACTATCCACGCTATGATTGTTTTGTTTTTGTGTAGTGACCCACCTCCACTCAAGGGCGTTAATTGTTGCTAAATAACCCGAGCGAAGGCACTAAGATCAAAGGGGTTTAAACCTAAATATATATTTCTACACCCAACTCACTACTATGCTACCGATTAGGTAGGTAGCAGTAAGCCTTGGGTATGTCCACAAAGATGCTAGGGCTTAATAGAAAATCAAACACAACCACGTCCGGGTTGTCAATTCATACATGTTGCTAGGAATAGATAGTGTGGTAAAGGGGGGTGTTTGTTTTTCAACGTGGAACTAAGAGCGTGAAAGTAAAAAACACATAAATTATATAAGCTAGACACTTGAGGAATCCTTGCATAATATGGTTGATTTAATGTTTCGACCCTCAATTCATTCACATGCAAGATATAGACAACCTAATCTAGTGCTCATAACGTGTGGTGTGGTTAATGGTCAGCACTACAATGTACATGTCACGTCAGGTGCTCTTGTAATCATCCATCGACACCGCCTCCATAATTAAGGGAGTACAACCAGGTTCAACCATTGTTGTGGGTCTGTTTCTCCCCTGTTCAATTAGATCATGGGCATTCCATCACAGATGCTCTACTCCCTAGGCCTATGAACGAGGGAAAGAGAGGTATGCACCTTATCTATGACACTAGGGCCTCTTACAACCATAACTTGCTACATTTCACTATCTCTACCCATAACCTTTTAAACTACTCTTATTAGTCATCTAAAATTGGTGTGATAGTGGCAATGTTATAGTAAAACTCAGAAAAAACCAACGTGCAGACACTTGCGTGGACCCGGACCCGGACCCTGGTACCCATAACACTTCCGAGGTTATCAATATTTGCACCAACATAAATATAGACTAGAATGTGTGCTAATGGAGTGTACTATTTATGCAATTCTAACATTCAAGAAAAGGTCACAATAATATCACAGGCAAAATAATATTTGAACTAAGAATCTCACAAAAACATAAATCAAGACATGAACACAATTATCCCCAAGCTATGGAAACTACTCGCTAGACATGGAATTCAAATAAATATTTAAATTCCACATCATATGATCAAAGAAAAATAAAGAGAAAGAAAGAAAGAAGAGAGAATATTTCTCTCTCCAGAATGTTGTCCAAATTACAAGAGTAGAATATGAAAAATGTCAAAAGTCTCTAATCCTGGTAGACTAAGCCTCTATATATAGTAGTAGATGATTGGGCCTAAAAATAGGCCAAAAATGTCTATAACCCTAGTTCAGCCTTAATGGGCTCGGACTGTTGCAGATGGCAAAGTCTGCGTCGCCTCCTTTTTTTGTATCGACACGAGGCACCAGATTTGGCACGACCTATTTCATCTAGGCAGGAATGGGCAGTGGGATCTGGCGTAAGCTATTGTGTCCTTTACGGGTCGTGTCATGCTGTCCTCGTTGTTTTGCATGAGCCGCCATCACAATCCTCATTTTTTGCACGTTTAATCTGCAGTCTGTGTCATTTGACACAGGCTACAATCAAAATCCTCATTGTGCTCACTATTTTGGCATGAGCCGCTCAATTCTTGACATCCTGCCACCAGGTCTTGACATTTTGCACTTGAAATGGTGTGGTTGTTGGCATGGCTTGTGCCCTGGACTCTTGGCGTGGGCCGCATAGCATGGCGCGGGCTACTGGTGCTTTGTTTGGTGCCAACTATGAGCAGTTTGCCCCAACTCGCTGATGCTTTGGCCGATTGAACTTCTTTCCTTTTCTATGGATGAACTGTTATTCCGATTTGAGACTTTTTACAGTTAATTTGATAGCACTCGAGAAGAGGAATCCAATGGAACCAACTTTAAAGGCGGATTCTCCTCGAATCATTCCTTGAACTAAGAGCAACTATTCAGACCATGATTATAAGTTTCTTCATTGGCCTCCTTGAACTACAATGCTTCCTATCTTTGGTTTCGTCCTCTTTCTACCATGATTTGATGTTCATGAAAATTTTCTACTACCATTCAAGGTGTGAATATCCTTTAACATCTTGTACCGTCCTCGCAAATGGCCTTTAGTACGAATGTAATGAAAATTACCCATGAGCGACCTACTAAGGATGATCACAAAACAAGATCTAGGTGCCCTTGGATACAAGATGTCCATTAGTACCAATAAAGTCTATGAAATGCGGGATTTAGATAAGAAAACCAAACATAGCCATCTAAACCCATTGATACGGAAACTCAACTAATACTAGCAATCCAATTTATAAAATAAATCAATTATTACACTGAATGCAATGGTTAAATCACGCATAATGAAGCACACCATTCCCTCCACATCCAACCCTTTACTTGTCCTTGAGTAAATAAAGACAAAAACAGGACTAAGCGAAATGTATCATCAACCTAGTTTTTTGTTTGTTCTCAATTTATCTCATTTTACCTACGAGCCTGTTTGGTTTGTCATCCTAGCTTTAACACACAAAGGGTAATTACATTATCACCTTTTTTCACACGGCCTCTCCTTTTTGCCTAGGCTCATAAGCCTAGTAGGGCCTAGCCTCTCACTTTTACCTGGGTCTTTCGACCTTTTCGGGCTTTTCCCAATGTTACCTAGGTTACCCTTTTGGGTTTCTAACTTGTCTAGGTTTTTTTTATTTTAGTGTGGCACAAAATGGACCCTAGGTCGGGCTTCATACTACAAAAGATAAATCAACCAAAAGATTACACCACCAATGCTTTCCCAAAAACATCCCAAAAATAAAATACCAAAGGTGCCCTCACACCTCAAACAACCAAAAGTTTAAATGAGGGAAAGAAACAAAAACACAGAAAATATAGTCATCCTGAAATCCAAAACAGTAGAACATAGGCTATGGAAAATACTAGCAAAAGAGATACCACCATAAAGATGATCCAACCTCTCTCCCACACTTAGTTCATGAATTTTCCCCAATACATGTAACTAAGGTTAAGGATATGTTGAAGTCAAAGCAGAAATCAATGCATCCTGTGATGTCGGGCTCATTGCCTCTGCCCATGCGTATGATCCTGATTGCCGCACAGTCCTGGCCCTCGTGTAGTGCTCCCATACTGTCTGACACATACTACAACTGACCAACAACTCTGACAAATATCGCAACTATGTCCTAATGATGGTCGTCTAGATGAGTGCTGACAATTACCAAATCCTACCTAACCCCAAAGATGGAGTGCTCCAAAGAATATGCCCAATCAAGCTGGTACTGTAGTGGTGGCTGAGTCCACATGGGGTAGGAGGAAGAAGACTCGAAACCCAGTGACTCATACTCTCTAAAGGCTGTAGCGAGGGTGCTGCCATGGGTAAGCTCAATGCTGAGAATGGCTGGAAACACTGTGTTGGTGATGCTCAAAGCTCAGTGGGGACTTATGGCTGCCATGCCTACTAGAATCCTCAAAATATTGATAGTGAGATGAGATGCTATGTCTATGGGAACCTCCAGCATCATGCCATGTAGAATGATAAGACTCAGGAATACTAGTTTGTCCCTGAAAAGGGGGTGCTTCTTCAAATACCTACTAGAAAAGTTGCGATGGAGCTAAGAGGTGCCCCATAGGTGGTGACACAGTCTGAAGCGGAGGTGGCTACTTAATGGTGACATCAATGGGAATCTGATACGTGGGCTTCTCCTGAATCTACTCCTGTTCCTGCTGCTCATACTCCTCCTCATAATCCTCATCTTGCAGGTCATGCTCCCCAAACTACCTCCGAGTTTAGATCCGAGTCAATGATAGGGTCAGAATACCTGAAGGGCTTGCTCAATTTTGTTCTCTCACTCTAGGGCAACTCATGAATTTCTTTTCTTGTAAATCCAAAAAATGGAACCACGCTCTTGCTCTATAAAATTCAAAAAACTACGCTTTTGGGTTTTCTCTCATTTCATTACTCTCTAAAAGCGGGAAGTACCAAACTAGATGTTTAACCATACCTCCTAACGATATCTTCCAAGTGAAAGCTGCTGAGAAAGTGAGATCCATACACACGGAGATAAACTCATCGAGTAGTTGGGACAAGCTCTCCCCATGCACATTGACCAAATCCTTCCACAGTCCTCATCAATGGAAGTGGTAGCCTCTCTACAACATTTGACTATCACAATCAATAACCTGGCCACGTATCTCAGTGCTGGGTGCACAATGTCACTGAACTTGCTCTTCTTCCCCCTTATATTTCTAGTGATGGTAGCCCAGAACGAAACCAGTCAAATGTGTTTAGCTCCCTGTACCCTGGCACCTTTCTCTGCTCATTCTATTTGATAATTTTCTCTAACTGGTAATAAGTCAAAGTGTGAGGGTTCATCTCACAAATGGAATACAATATAGCGCCCTTTCTATCTGTTTCACAGCTTCTCAACAATGGATAAAACTCCAGGATGTATCTAGTGTAGGCAGGGACGGATACAGTGATAAATTTCTTCATACCTACCCTACCTAGTAGAGTCCGGATAGGTTTATGTGTTTGAGACTCTTGAGGGCCTCTTCATCTACAAACTTTGTCTTCAAAATAGGTCAATCAATAAGGTACCCCCACCTTTCCTTATAAGCCTCAGTAAGGGTACTGAATCCTATATAGGGCACACTAGGCTCTCCTCTCTCCCTCTGTCTACGAGACATGATGTCCACAAAAGTATAGAAACTAACATAGATAGAATGTGGCTAAATTTTCTTCCAACTGCCCCCAACATAGAAAAATATCCTCCAAATAAATCTAGTAATCACACTAATTACCAAAAATCCACAAGCATGCAAGCACAATCCCATAGAAAATACACTAATCCAACCTTTCCAAATAAGATTAGGTTCAGCCAAAAATACCTCAAATAGCGAGTGTGGTGGAATCTCCTCTCAAGGAATATGCAGCATCCCTCCTAGGTAGAGTCAAAGCAACTCAAACTCCCGTAATGGATAAAAAATTGAGTTCCTAGGAGAAAACCAAACATGTGGCCAAAGCTTCCTAGAATACTCTCATCCTATTTGGGGACTTTCTGGAGCTGAAATTTAGTGGGTTGGAAAGATCTCAGAAAGATGAAAATTTTTATATATGGTAGAGGGAAATCAGATGCAAATTGGGAGAATTATGACAAAAATTGTGAGAGAGGGAGGGCTGGAAATTTTGGTCATTGGAAGAAGGAGAGAAGGCTGGTTAGAGAGTTTGGAGCAAGAGGGAGATGGTGTGGAGAATGGGCTTGACCGAGGGGTTTAAATGGAGGAAGGGGTAAACTAGGATTGGCTTAGGCGGGTAGGCAGCACGGATTCTTAGGCACGATCCATGCCTACACATGGCCTCGCGTCACGTAGCATCCATTTTTTCCATCCACGTGCCAGCCTCATGCTGGAGTTTCCACGGTGTGTGCCATGCCCATGGATCATGCCCTCGTGCTAGCCACGTCAGCCTTGTGTTGACGGGCTCTGGCGCATCCCCTTTCCTATAGCGCAACACGTATTGAATCTCGGCACAAGGCCTTTGTTTAGGCAGTGGTTAGCCTTGGGCCAAAGGCATTGGCACAGCTTGCGCTAAGGGTTTCTAGCACAGTCCATGCCATATCCCAATGCGATGCATCTGGCATTCCTTTGGTCCAAAGAATTTTCTTTCTACACCTGCATCCAAAAACACTAAAATTTACTTTTGGAGTGATGAACCATACAAACCTATCTTTCTCAAGAGTTGATATATTCTTGCTAGGTTTGGGAGTCGGTAGGGACATAGGAGTATTTAATTCCTCATCACGAGCACGAGGCTACAACACGATCCGCATCAAATGCCAAGGGCTGCCTGCACAAAGTGAAGACCCACTACACAAGGCTAAGTATAGGCGCGTGCGTCTCATTTTTGGCGTCCCACACCATTCAAAGCTCAACATGCCAAGACTAGCCGACATGGTGTGGGAAATCACATGGCCCGCACCATAGTTTCTAAGCTAGCAACACCCTTCCTGACCACAGCCCGCGCCAAAGGCCACGAGCGCGGATTAGAGCCTTCATTTTCAGCACCCTCATGGCACCCTGCACCATACGAAATTTACCCTCACCTCTTGAAGATCCATGCCATATGAATGGATGCAGCTCAAGCTAGGCCTCACACCCTACACCAAGGACACTCCACGGGCTGCACCATCTGTGACGCCTCACGGTGGGCAACTGCTAAGCTAGGGTTCACCCTATTTTTTCTTATTATTGGCCTATTTTTAGGCCCATTCTCCTACTAATACAACTAGAAATATTTTCTACTCGGTTTTAATATATGAGATCTTAGAAAGACTTTATCATTAGTAATGCATCTTTGTAGTTAGAAGAGAACTATCTCATTTTTCTTTTCTTTCTTTTGCTTTGGTAATAAGATGTAAAATTTAAATCTTTATTTGAATTCCATATCTAGGAAGTATTTTTTATAATTTGGGAATAAGTTGTAGTAGCATGGTCTAATCTATTTGCTTTTTGAGATTCG
The DNA here is from genome assembly GCA_037428765.1 of Rubia yunnanensis. Taxonomy (NCBI): domain Eukaryota; kingdom Viridiplantae; phylum Streptophyta; class Magnoliopsida; order Gentianales; family Rubiaceae; genus Rubia; species Rubia yunnanensis. Next base: position 62,556,661 of record CM075061.1, read on the forward strand.
TTAGTTTTTCCTTATTTTGTGTTCATGATATTATTATGATTGTGGTTGATTATTTGAAATTCATGAATAGTACACATCATATAAGCACACACTTTGAGCTATATTCATGTATGGTGCAAATATCAAAACCCTGTGGGAAGAGAAACCTGGATGTCATAATGGGTAAGAGAGTGCGTGTTTGTGTGGGTGTGTGCACGGGGGATTCGAGAATGCTCTAATTTATTTTCCATCGCACTAGTCTTAGCTTACTTTGTAAAGTTTTCCGAGAGAAAAAAGGTTTTTTGGGTAGAGATAGCGAATAGTAGGAAACTAGGGTTGTGAGATGCCTTAGATCATAGATAAGGTGCCAACGACCCTTGGGCCTAACATAGGACCCGAGGGAAATAGTGCATTCATGGTAGAGGCCCACTACATAATTGAACAGAGAAGAAACAGACCTACATCAATGGTCCGACGTTGTTGTACTACCCTAATTACAATGGCGGTGTAAATGGAGGGTTTCGAGAGCACCCACCATGATGGCGATGGGGAAGCGTACGCCCACGTATTATGAACTCTCTATTAGGTTTTCCTAATTATATATGTGATTGAAACGATGATAGAAACATTAGATTGAACATGTTTCTCAATGACTCCCAAAGTGCTTAGTTTAATAGTGTACTTTGCTCTTTTACTTTTATGCTTAGTAGTTTTTTAATTCAAACCCCCCCCATGCATGTTTGCTCTACTTACTATTCCTTGAATTGTATAGATTGAGGACCCGTATAAGGTTGTGTTTTGATTGGTACATTAGACCTAGCATCTTTGTGGACAAACCCAGGGCTTATCGCTTACTACTCTTTAGGTAGCGTAGTAGTGAGAACAAGGTGAGGAATTACAAATTTTATCTTCTGAACCCTCCCAGCCTCTGCCTAGGTAATTAGCTATATTAACAACCCCGGGGGGAGGTATGTCAGCTATGAACGATATGGGAGTGGCTCAACCACATACTGCCAGGCATCTTATTAATATTGTTGGGGTGTAGTCAAATTCTAAAAGTCATATCATGGTGTTTGTGGAAAACTAGGTCATATTAATTCCTAGGGGGTAATCAACAAGATACTAATGCTCTAGATTGTACATGTTACGTCGTAGAGTGGGTGTTCATGGTGGAGGTCCTAGCAAGTCATGATACTCTTGTGTTTAACGTATTTTGCGTCGGGAACAGGTTTACTAACCACATGAGTGAGGGCTAGAGGTTGTCACTGATAATGCACCTGTAGCTATATCGAGAGGATGTGACAATTTGATGAGGGGGATGTTGTGTTTAGGAGTGATAACTATGCATGATTGTTTTTTCTTTGATTAAATTAGTCTAGAAGACTTAATTGAGTTAGGCTATGATTGATACGGGAGTGATCCAACCACATATTGTTGGGCATATTATTAATATTCTTAGGGGCGTAGTCTAATTCTGAAATTCATGTCCTGGTCTTTGTGGAAAACTAGGTCGGATTAACGCTTAAGGGGTAATCAATGAGATACTAATGCTCTAAGTTGTACATATTACTCCATAGGGTGGGTGTTCACGGTGGAGGTAACTTACTTTGTGTTAGGAGCGAATTAATTAACCATGTGAGTGAGGGCTAGAAGTGCTCGGTGATAGCACACCTCTAGCTATATCAGGAGGATGTGAGAGTTTGATGTGGGGGAAGAACTGGGATATTAGTTATCATGGGAGTTCTTGGTGAATCAACCTCTCTACATGGTGTGATCACTACAAGAAACAACACATATTACTTTGCACCTTTTACCTTGGTTTTTTTCTTAACTCCAAAAAACAGAGGTAACAATTTCTTTTACCTCAGCATGCTTTTTTTAAAAGTAAATGCTATTTTTTACTTAGGTTCTACAAAAACTGTGGTAAATAATAGGTTTTTTTACCTTGGCTATACAATAACCAAAGTAAAATAATAATAAAAAAAGTAAATAATTTGACTGATAAGCGTGTAGCGTCGCATATATCATGTTGGAACAATGATCGGTTTCACCAGTGACATCGCTTCTACTAAAAGAATTAGTGATTGACTAAGCGATGTCGCGCATATTTGAAGAGAAAAGTCAAAGTGAAGAATTTGATGGTGATAGAAAAAAATAAAAAATGGAAATGTAAACACGCGTATGATGTTAAAATCAATTGAAAACACACATATAATCACGTGAAGTCAATCTTATGATGCTCAAATTAAATAGATTTATATCAAGAAAAATAGTAGTTGTCAAGATTCTCACAATCAGTACTTAAATTCGAATAATATTTGTCCTAATTCAAACATAATAGAGATGACAATAAACTCAATCACCTCTAATAATGATGACCTTGAAGACGATAGGCCCCCCAACTTCGATCACCTCAAAGAACAATGTGTCCCCGATGCTTAGGTTGTTTCCCTTAAGGAACTCACCAAAACCTTTGGGGAAAGGGCCTTGATCTTAGCACCCCTTGAGTAGTTCATACGATACTCTGTTCCATGGCACCTCAGCACTACGGGGGTCTTTGCACTCGGCAGTAGTGGTACAATCTCCCATAGAATGTACTAAATAAAAAAATATAATTATTAGAAATATATTTATAATATATGTGGAAATATTTGACATTGCATATTAATTTAATACCTTACAAATGTTGGGTTCTTCCTGAAGTTTTGCAGTTTCATTGTACGGTGGAAGTGTGGGCTTTTTGGAGCCATTTTATGATCCTCAATGTCGAACACAATAGGCTCCGGATTGCTCCTTCGTGTGAAGAACTGCATGAAAACAAAATATTGTGGTTAAGTGTGAAGATGTGTTTTACTAATTATTTGTTGAGGTGATCGAAGAGACCATGGACGAAACAACCTTAGCATCGGGGATTACTAACATCCGGATTGTCGTAAAAACTAGAACACAAAGAAACCATTAAACATTAAGATATGATAGATTTGTGGGAGGCCATCTCCGTACCTCTCAAAGTTAATATTTATAAGCCCTAAATGCTTACTATCTACAACTAAGTAGATAGCGGCAAGTCGGGGTCATCCATGAAGAAGAGGGATCTTCCTAAGCGTTTAGGCAGAAAAGGTTGATATTAGGCTAGGAGTAGACATATATACATAAATATAAAAGCATGTAAATGGGGGGGGGGTTGGTTGTTTAGTGGTCCTAAGTTATGAAATTAAAAAGACAAGATAACTAGCAAAGTCAAGTAACTAGGCTAATCATCAAACAAAACTAAGAAAAGGGGGTTTTAAAACTACAAAGATAAAGCCTTGGGGGCAATTGATTTCCACTTCCAAACCTAATGTAGATCATTGAACCATTCACTCATTCTATCACATTCATTACTTGACTTAACATTAATATACTTATCTAGCAAGAATCACAACACGTTATGCACAAGAAGTTCTAAGTTCATGTTCATAGATTTTCATGCAAAGAAGATAAGGAATTTGTCACTTTCCTAACACCAAAACACTTCAATCATAAAAACACTTCCTATTCTCAAACAACCCATGTCATAAATGAAGTGAAACATAGCATCAAGAATACATAAATGCTAAATAATAAAGGCTTCAAGAACGAGTGAAACAATCTATTCACTACTTCAACTACATGTTGTGAAGATAAATCTTCTACCCTTCTTAGATAGTAGTTTGCAAGAGTGAATTTGACATCTCTTGTCAAACCTCACCAATGACTCCCTTAGGACTAAGAGTATCCCATTGATGGCATTTAGCACGAAGAATCAACAAGCTTGGCAACACTTATAAATTCTACACCGTATCTAAGCATTTAACCAATTCATGATTTTACACAAGATTAGTCAAGAACGATCGACATTCACAGACCTCTCTCATTTGCTACCAAAAACAAACATGACAACGAGTTCGACATCATCACATTCATCTAGCAATTATCAACACACCAACATCATTTAAGAAGCTCTAACTCATGCTCTTGGATTCCAAATTAAAAGAGGGGAGAATTAGTTACTTTCTCCCAACCCTAACAAGCAATCATGCAAGAAATTCATATACTCAAGCTTCCAACAACATCAATGCAATTAACAATTCACATTCAAAGCTCGATAAATGCACAATGGCAAAAGCACCAAATAGATAGATATAATAGTTCTTACTACATAGAAATGGAAGCTTCAATGCTTTGCTCCCAAGATAAAACTAAGCTAGAGAACTAAAAGACATAATTAAACTACAAAAACTAAGAAAAGAAAGAAGAGAAAACCTAGGGTTTCTAACACCCAAAAACGCAGAAGAAAGAAATGGGCAAAAGCTCTTGAAGAGAAGAGGATAAGGGGAGAATTTATAGCACAGAAATCAAGAAGAAGTTCAGACCACTTGTCCATCGCGAGTTGCGACGTGCTCGCGACGAACCATCGCGTGTCGCGACGGACACAGATTCCAGCAGTATTTCTTCTTTCTCTTTTATATCACATATCCTTCTCTTATCTTCACTTCTTCAATTCTTCATATCTTCAAAAAGCTCAAATCCAAGTCTTCAAATTTTCTAATCTTCAAAGATATTCTTCAAAGTCTTCAAAGTTTTCAAAGTCTTCAAACAAATTAACTTGTCACACAAAATTCTCTAAAAAGAAATAAAAATGTAAAAGTCGGTTTTAACCCTCCTTAGATAATTTCAAGGCGAAATGTCACATTTAGAGCACAAAAGTGTACAAAAGTTAATCCCAAAAGTTCTAATATAACCGTATAAAATGGGCACATCAATCCGACAATGCAAAGAAGGAATTACTAACAGATATGTTTGAAGGCTAAAAAACCCTACCTTTCTTCCATTGGAGAAGTGAATGGTGGTGAGAGACCCTTGGAATTTGTGGCAAACTGATGAATAGAAGTTTGAACTCGCAGGTGTGGTGGTTATATATATATAGATCTATATATCTATATATCTATATATATAGATCTATATATCTATATATCTATATATATAGATCTATATATCTATATATCTATATATATAGATCTATATATCTATATATCTATATATATATAGATCTATATCTATATATCTATATATATATATATAATTTCAGAAATGACATCATTTTGACTGTGTTATGTTGTCCACCTGATGTACAGTGACGTTGCACGTAAGTCAGTTAGTCCACAAATATGTTGACACAGTAACCGACATTGCATATGTTGAAGGGCCTCATAGATTCATCCCACCAACGAGTTATGTTATATTAAACAATAAACATTCAATATTACTTCAATTACATAGAATTAATATAAGGACATTCAATAGCATTGAATTAAATTGAGAACATTCAATAACATTAATTGAATTAATATATTCTTAATTTTATAACATTCAAGTTATGACTAAAAACTCAATATCATTGATTTTATAATGAAATACGTCAAGCTCATTCATTCTTCCAAATACAAATTTATTTGTTCAAACTAAATTGTCATGAGAATATTAGGAAAAATTATCAAATCCGGAGAACACGGAAAATTGTAGGCCCAACAACATTTAGTAGCTCAAAGTATAGGGTGTCCACAATCAAGAGTCACTCTCCGGCAAGAAACTGGCCAAACCCCTCTTGGGTAAGGTTCTTGAGCACCCTGGCCCCCGAGTAGTGCATGTGATACTCCCTCCCTTTGCACCTAATCACAGCTTCCACCTTGGACGGGGGTAGGAGCGGAACAATTTTGTCAGGGATGTACTGAATTACAAACAAAAACCATTTGTTAGTAGTCATGAAAGTAATCTACAAAAAACGTCAATTGGAAATTTGAATTTTTTAAAACAGATAGAACTTATCATAATTGGAATTGACTCGAAGTTTTTCTAGGTCAGAATATGGAAAAAATGGATATCTGCCCAAAATTATGCGTCGCGGAGTTTCGCCATCCGTATCAGTACTGTTCTGAATTGGTCAAAGAAGTTATTAAAATTTCATTGATAATATTATTAATGTAATAATAGGAATGTTTAAAAAATAACCAAAATTGGTTACCTCAATCGGGTCACAACTGGAACCAGCATTGTTAGACATGATTGGTGTAAATCAAATAGTCATGGGCATTAAATTTTGAAGTTGAAAGAAATCAGATAATGAAAAAAAAATTAAGTTGACCAAGTCAAAGAAATGTTGATCGCCCTTCGGTAAAATAGAATTTCTAAAATAGAATCCGACGAGGTCACTAATTCACCCGGCGTTGCACATGTATCGGTATAATAGAGGGGAGAGTTACATGTTAATGACTTCGCATGGCAGCAAATTGATTAACAAAATAAGAGCAAGAAATTGGGAATAAATATTGGATCTAAACAAAATAATTGAACCACTGCATAGCTAGAATACTTAGACACCAAATACTAAAACCCGAAAGCCATATCTTGCCACCCCAATTCATAGAAACAATGAAACATTAAACAATTGTCACATTCAATAACTAAGCCATATTGATAACTTCTAGGGTGAATAGAATAACAAAAGTAATGTAACTACATGTGAAAACCATACCTTTGAGAAGATTGATAGGTGCACGTAAACAAATCGAGGGAAATATGAAACTTCGAAGTGATGTATGCAAGGTGGGCTCTATTTAAATATGCTTTATGCTTCCACTCAGGGTTTATGCATCGTTGCATGGGAGTTGTCTATAGAGATTGCTTGAGTGAAGGATGTGTGACTTCAGCTAGTAGGAGTCTGGGCCTCACCATTTCAGCCCACCAAAATGGCATTGTACCATGTATGTCTGACCCCGTGGTGTAGTTCTGGAAAAATGACATATGAATGACATATGACCGACGTCGATTATAGGGTATTGAGCCTGACTATTTTCCTAACAATTTCAGCCCTATCGGATATCAACTAGGTCAGCATTCGACGAAGACAAAAATATTTACTATAATATTACAAGTCCATCAATCATTTTTTTTAAAAGCACAAGTAAATTGTCCAGAGTAAATTGTAGATGATGACTTATAACTATACAAGGATAATTTGTAAGGAAGTTGTGGAACTCTCTGTGGGATTATGCAAGTTTCTTTATCACTTACGGTGTTAAAGAGTTTGACTTGGGATTGCAAGTGTCTCGTCTACAATCTGTCCCGGGGTAACTGTCCTTCAATCGTGTTAGTATTCCATTATTACCCTTACAATAAGCGTTACATATGAGAACGATAATTTCCACTGCATGGATTCACGTGAAATTATATATTCTAGGTTATTTATCAAATTAAAATGTAATACAAGTCCGTCCATCAATTATGAAAAAGCACAAGTACATTTTCAAGATTAAATTATAAATGATGACTTATAAGTATACGAGGATCTTTCGTAAGGAAGTTGTGGAACTATTTGTGGGATTATGAAGAATCATATAATCAGCTCCAACGGTTATTATTACTGTTACTGCGTGCGAATACGGTGCGAAATACACACGAAACACACTCTTCCTAACTGAATCGAATCCATCTTCATCTCCTTCACCTTACTTTGCTGCTACATCGATTAATTGTCTTATTGTTTTCCTTTGATGGCGGCTTCTCCGCCTGGTCGCGGTGGAGCAACCGCGACCAAGTCCTTTCTGCAAGCTCTGGGCAATAGGCCACCTCCTCTTACTACCTCCCTTCCTTCGAATCCTGAAATTATACCAAGAACCCAATATAAGGGCGAAATTTCCTGTCTTGTGTCTCGGAAAGATGCTGAAACGCTAGCGGCACATTACAGTAATGCTCTCGTCGGTAAGTTTGCTCGGGGGAAACCTTCAATGACTGCTTTAAACGAAGCTTTCAATTCTGTTGGATTCAAAGGTAAGTTTCAATTGGGATCTATTGATTTCAAGCACATCCTTATCCGGTTTCAGGATAAGGAGGATTATCAACGGTTATGGATTAAAGGTCAATGGATTTTTAACCAAGTTCCCATGAAAGTGTTAAAATGGAATACGGATTTCAATCCTGCAATTGAATCTTCTATTGTACCTGTTTGGGTTACTATTCCCTGTGTTCCAGTCTTCTTTTATAATATTGCAATGATAGAATCCATTGGGAATCAAATAGGTAATTATATCAAAATGGATGCAGCAACTGCTGCATTAACTAGGCCCTCTGCAGTTAAGATGTGTATTGAAATTGATTTGAAAAAGAAACAACCATCTTCTATTAGGGTGGGAATTGAAGAAGATGGAATAGAGTATAATGTAGTAAAGCTTCCTATTGAATTTGAAGACCTGCCTCTCTATTGTCAGCATTGTAAAACTATAGGACACGATGACAGTCTGTGCATCTATTTACATCCAGAGCTAAAGAAGCCAAGGCCTAATAGGATGGATAAAGTGAAATCTAACAATAAGAATACACAAAATGAGCCTCTTGTGGATCATAATAAGGCTGGTGGTTCGGGTCTTACTATTACTGAGAAATCTAAGACTTTGCATGCTCAGAATTTGCAATATATACCTAAAAAGAAGCCTGTACCAGTGGAGAGTGATCAATTAAGGGAAGCTGAGTCAGATGTACAGGGGGAGGATATGATAAATTTAAAGCATGATGTGCATAAACAGTCCCCTCCATTAAGTACTGATCTAATAAATGATAATCCTGTTGAAGTTCAGTCTGAAGTAATAAACCATCCTTCTGTGATTTTCTTGAATGATGATACTAATGATATTTCATATGAAATACATGGGGATGTCCATAAGGGGGTAACAGATAGTCCTCAATCTTCGGTACTTAGTAAGATATCCTTGTCTGCTCCACCAAATCTCATATCAAAAACAGGTTTTGTCAAGGATGACATCCCTTACAAAAGGAGTAAGCGGTTCTCTCCATTTAACCCTATTCTTGCTGCTAAAAGTTTTATTTTCTCTCAAGAAATAGACAGGCAGAACAGGTTTCATTTACTGGCAGAGGATGAGCCAGCTGAAGATCAAGTTGTGACTCCTGAAGTATCAAAGTCATTAATGGTGGACAAAGATGATGATACTGTAAGCATTCAGGTTAATCAGGTATCTCCTATGTCTCCTCAACCAATAGCAGGGGAAATAAATGATTTAGATCAGGATAACCACATTAAATCTCATAAGAATGAGAGCTTCTTCACTCAGTTAAATGCAATCATGACTAGATCAAAAAGCTCCAATCATGTTTCCCTATGAATAGTACAATTCAGATTAAGATATTAGTGTGGAACCTTAGGGGAATGGATACCTCAATTATTAGGTTGCATAATTTGATAGACAGGCATCATCTTGAATTATTATGCTTAATTGAACCTAAACATAACAACTCACAATGTGAGCATTATAGACAGCTACTTCACTTTGACAATTGCATGCAAGCAAATAATGAACAGATTTGGCTATTTTGGAATAATAGTGTTTCAGTTGTTTGTAAAATGGATAACCTGCAGTTTCTAGCTGTTGAAATGAGTAGCATTACTCTGAATAAAAGCATGGAAGCTATCTTCGTGTATGGACTTAGGACTAGAGAAGGTAGAAAGGATCTCTGGTCAGATCTTAAGATTTGTACTCAATCAAACCCTTTACTCATTGGTGATTTTAATGCTATTACATCTGTTAGTGAATATAGAGGTCCTTCTACACCAAAGACTGGTAGTATGAGAGATTTTCGAGAATTTATAAATGATATGGCTTTGGAAGAAATTCCTACTGTGGGTAATCTCTTTACTTGGAGCAATAATAGACTAAGAAATCCTACAGTTAAGAGGCTAGACAGGGGTTTATGCACTGCTTCTTGGTCATCTAACTTTCCAAATTCCTCTGTGCATATTTTGAATAGAATTTCCTCTGACCATAATCCAATGCTACTCACCATAGGTAGTAATATTGCATCCTCTCCAAGACCTTTTAGGTTTATTAACACTTGGTATAAAAGAGATAGCTTTAATGAGGTAGTTAAACAAAGTTGGGATTCTCAGACTCAGCAATCAGGAATGGTTGGCTTTTTTGGAAAATTGTTGAGGCTGAAAAAAACTTTAAAAATTTGGAATAAGGAAGTGTTTGGGAATATTAATGATAATGTTTTAAAGGCTGAATCAGTTTTAAGAGAAATGGAGGAACAGTATGATCTGAATGTTACAACTGAAAACAGGGTAAAAATGAAAGAAGCTAGGGAAAAATTGGTGAGGGCTTTGATTGAACAAAAGAGTTTCTGGAAACATAAAGCAAAAGTTAAATGGCTGAAGGAGGGTGATAACAATACTAGTTTCTTTCATAACACGGTTAGAGAGAGGAAATGTAATTTAAAAATTACAAAAATTAAAGGGAGTAATGGACAGTGGATTGATAATGCTCAACAAATTGAGACTGAATGCATCCATTATTTTCAGGACCTCCTAACTGAGCAAAATTTCCCTGAAAGTGATATTCCCCAAGCAAGGGATATTTTTAAACATCATTTCTTAAGTCAGATCCCACAGTTGATCACACCTGATGACAATGAAAAATTACTGCAACCAGTATCAATTGTTGAACTTAAGAATGTTGTTTTTGGACTCAATCACAAAAGTAGTCCCGGTCCGGATGGTTTTACTGCAAAGTTTTATATAAAGTCTTGGGATATAATTGCTAATGATCTATTATCAGCTGTACAGGACTTTTTATCATTTCATAATATTCCAAGGGGGATTGGTAGTACATGGATCACAATTATTCCAAAAAAAAGTACACCTACCTCTTTTGATGATTACAGGCCGATCAGCCTTTCTAATGTTATAAATAAGATCTTCTCTAAGATTCTAATGGAAAGATTGAAGCCTTTAATGTCTAAACTTATCTCCAATCACCAAACTGCTTTCCTAAAAGGTAGAGATATTGCTGATAATGTTATCTGCCTTCAGGAAATGGTGAGATTCCTACATTGGAAACAGAGAGAAGCTAACTTGATTGTCAAATTAGATCTTAAAAAGGCTTTTGATAGAGTTAGGTGGTCTTTTCTATACTCTGTGCTTGCAAAATTTGGATTTCATGCAAAATTTATTTTCCTGATTATGAAGAACTTGTCTCAGGCATGGTTTTCCATCCTTATAAATGGTAAGCCAGTTGGTTTCTTTCAACCAACAAGGGGTATCAAACAGGGTGATCCTCTATCACCTTTTCTGTTCAATATCTTTTCTGAAGCTTTTACTAGAAGCCTATCTTTTGTTTTTCTGAATGGTAGTCTATCATATTATGCTATTCCAGGTAATGCATTTCATATCTCTCATCTCTCTTATGCTGATGATACTGTGATATTCCTCAAAGCAAATAACAATTCTTTGATCAGGCTCAAGGCTTTCCTGGATACTTTTCAGGAAGTCACTGGCCAACATGTTAATTATAATAAGAGTGAACTGTACATTGGAAAGCATACCACTGTAAACAGGGTTAGAAGGATTAGGAGAATTCTAGGAATGAAGCTAGGAAGGTTTCCTTTTACATACTTAGGGGTTCCCATTTTTACTGGTAGATTTAGGAAGACTTACCTACAGCCCTTATTGGAACAGATTGAAAACAGACTGGGAAACTGGAAAAATAGGTGGCTTTCAATGGGAGGGAAACTTACTCTAATACAGGCCTGCATATACTCGGTTCCTCAGCACATATGGTCAGTGATTAAACCTACCAAACAGGTTATATTGGACATAGAAAGATTATTGAGCAAGTTTTTTTGGGGTTCTGATGATATAAATCAAAAAAGGGTATGGAGAAAGTGGGATGCTCTTTGCTATCCTACCATTCAAAATGGACTAGGATTTAGATCAATACATACTATTATTAAAACTTGTTCTGTTAAGCTTTGGTGGAAATATCAAAAGGGTGAGGCTCTCTGGACTCATTTGATTGCATCTCTTCCATCTTCTTCCAGATCTTCGCAAAATTGGAAAAGGATTTGCTGTATCAATAATTGGGCAGAATCTCAATCTAGAGTCATTATTGGTACTGGAGATTGTAATTTTTGGACCTCTAATTGGTTGGATATAGGACCACTGCAGGATATTTGTGATCAGATACATGTGAATATTCCTTTTAACTGTAGTGTTTCAGATTTTATTGCCAATAAATCTGCTTTGATTGTTAAAATCATTCCATTTCTCCCTGATCATGCTATTACTCTTTTATGTGATTCTAAGCTGTTTCCTCATAGAAAGGACAGGTTAATATGGAAACCCGGAATCAATGGTGAGTTCTCTTTCAAATCTACATATCTACAATTATGTCAGCATAGAGGTTCTGTGGCTTCTTTCAAACATCTTTGGAATTACAGAATTGAAAAAAAGGTTTCTGTCTTCATGTGGAAAATGATGAACTCCTTCCTTCCTTTTGACAATGTTTTACATTCTTTGAGGATTTCACTGGCCTCTAAATGCTGTATGTGCCATAATCATGAGGATTCCATTGATCATTTTTTTAATTCCTGCACATTTACAATGCATATATGGAAACAGATCCATTCTTTTATGGGGATCAGAGATCAGGTATTCCCATCCATTTGGGATAGACTATCTTTCTATTTCTCATATAATGGGTTCAGTAGTGTGCAAGTTGAGATGATTCATTCTTCAGCATTAATAACCTGTTGGAACCTGTGGAAAACTAGAAATGGATGCTTGTATGATTCAATTAATCCTGTGATTAGTGTGGTGCTCAATCATATTAGGACTGACATCTTTTATCTGTTTACTGCTAAGCCATTCTTTGTTGACTCTGGGATTGATAGGTTAATTGCTGAACATTCTTTCCTACCTTTGAGCAAAAAACCTCCTAAGCCTAAGATATTTAAAATAGCTTGGACAAAGCCAGATATAGGATATAAAATCAATGTTGATGCTGCATGGTGCTGTCAAACGAATATGTGTGGTATTAGTATGATTATAAGGGATTGTAGGGGAGGATTTATTGTTGCTCATACTCAGATCTCCCCTGCTTATTCACCTTTAGAGGCAGAACTGAAAGCAATAAGGTTTGCATTAAGAGCAGGTTCAGAAATTAATCTCTCTTACTATTTAGAATCTGACTGTCTAAATGCAATTGGGTATGTACTACATCCTTACAAGTCACCATGGAAAGTTTTCAGTCTGGCTGAGGAGATTAACAAACTCCTGGGAGGGATTCCTCTCAAGCATGTTCATAGACAGGGCAACCTAGTGGCAGATAAACTAGCGAAGGATTGTTTGCATAGTCTGTCATCTTCATCGTTCCTTCATTTTCAAAGCTTAACTAATTTTGTGCAAGGTTTGATAAGATTGGATCAGATGGGTACTCCTTCTATTCGGATTGATATCTGAAACAGAGGCTACTGACTGTATTTCATATTTCAGGTGGATGGATTGCTTCTACTCAGAGAACTGAAACAATTACGGCGGGCATTCGACTACATCTCCAAATTAGTCATCTTCTTCTGTTGACATATGTGATCTACTGCTATATCAATTTTGCTGGAAGCTACAGAGATCATATTAGACACAGGGATGACTGATCTCCTTCACTGGTTTTTGAAGACATCAATCACGGACAGGGATTACCCCTTGCTGATGCTAACCACAAATACAGTTGGAAAGGTTCTATTTTTTGCTATCTCCTACACTATTAGCTTAGAGGATAGGCTTATGATTTAGGTAAAGGTTTCTTTGACTGACTTGTGTTTCGTTTATTCGATTCACTAAAAAGTTCAAGATCCGATTACCTAGTCATTAGTATTTGTAATCCTCTGGTTTCTACATTTCTCTATTTTCATTCTTTTGGAAGCAACAAAGGTTGCTTCAAGAGCAATAAGCTCGGTTTGTATAACTTATCTAAGCTTCGGCTTCTCTTCAACTATTTTATTATTTACGGCTTGGGAAGGCTAATATAATTTCCCCCATCTAAGGATGGTTTTTTTAAAAAAAATAAAAAAATATTTGTGGGATTATGAAGGTTTGTTTATTAGTTACGGTGTTAAAGAGTTTGACTTTGGATTGCAAGTGTCCCATCCGCGATCCGTTCTTGGGCAACCGTCCGTCAATTGTGTTAGTATTCAATTATTACCCTTAAAATAAGTGTTACATATGAGAATGATAATTTCCACCAAATATTTTTTATTCAAATTTTGTTAATAATAAAGTTCTGCTTCTGGCATGAACATTGTACGTGCTGCAATCTTGAAACATTGTATGTAACAGTGTTATTTAACCCCGAGAATTAAACTATCTGTGAAGTTGCAGGCATGTCGAATCTTACGACATAGAAACAAAAGGCAACCGATGTCGGTCACGAAAACAATTTAGGAAGGAATTCAAATTTTTAGCCAAAATTTTGAACCTAAAATTTCCCCAACCCTATTTCAATCCAATAAATTTTAGCACTAACACCCATTTCCTATTTCCAACACCAATTTTAGAACCCAAACTCCCACCATTCATTTCATTCACAACCTTACAAAATTTAAACATGTGTTTAGGCGATAGTTATTTGAACCAAACCACTTTAGCAAATGGAAATTTTCTGTCACTCCATATCTTCATGTCATAAACTGATCTTAATTTCAATTTGCCTTTCATGTCACTGCAACTCTCCATCTCCGTTAGGTACATGTTCTTCAATTTACACAGGTTTTTCCGTGTCCACCTACTTCTTTCTGGATATTTGTATTTTCTCATCTCCACATTCTTCAAGTAGTAAACTAGTATCCTTTTTACCCACAACCACTACATTTTTTATTGTAAATCCTATATATGTTTACAAACTGCTGCTTTGTTCTAAACAGATGGGTATTTAATTCCCATTCCTACTAGATTTTTACTTATATAAAGAGAAATCCACGCTGCTGGTGTGTAGCCTTTACTTCCTTCTTCTCTCCCCCGTAGAAAGCACCTATAAATTACCACTATTCTGCCATTAATTCTCTCAGGGATGTTTAATACACTTGCCCAGTAACCTGTTATCCTTCAAAGAATGGTATTGATTAACTGAACTTTCCCAGCATAAGATAATCTCTCTGAGTTCAAACTTTTGAGCCTCTTCCTTATCTTATCTTATAGCTGTTCACAGTCCCCTTTACTCCAATTTCTCTGTGACAAAGGCAATTCCTCATAATTCATAGGGAAATCCCCCCCTTTTGACATTCAACATATCAGCCAGAATTTGCTTCTCCTTTTCTTCCATCCTGGAAAAATATATATTTGATTTTTGCTCACTCGCTGATAAACAAGAAACCAACATAAAATCAGTCAATCCCTTTTTGATGCATTCCATAAATTGTATGCTAGCCCAACTAAATATCAACAAGTCATCTGTAAATAATAGGGTGTGTATTCCTACTCTTCTTTGATTGTATTCTATTGCCCCAACCTTATAATGTTTAGTCATGAGTCTAGAAAAGTATTCCATACTCAAGACAAGCAGTAAAGATGAGAGGGGATCACCTTGCTTCACTCCCCTTTTCCCTTCAAACATTTCAAACCTTCTACCATTTAAAGTGATACAAAACAGAGACTTCGTGGTACTTTGTTCAATCCAGTTTACCACCTGATATGAAAATCTTAGTAGTTTTTTCCAATTCATTAAAACTTCCCAGTTTACACAGTCAAAAGCTGTAATTATATATCCACCTTCACTACACAGATCGCTTTCATACTTTCTAAATTATATTTATGTAGAAATTCCCGCGTTTATAAGATTTTGTGTGTAATATGTCTTCCATTTACAAAAGCACTATGATTTTTTCTTATCACATATGTATTTTATCTCTAATTCTACTGCAAATTACCTTAGTTATAACCTTATAAATCACTGAGCACCATGAAATTGGTCTAAAATCAGAGGATACCTGTGGATTGGGTACTTTGGGGATCAGGGTTAGCACAACTTTGTTCAACTCCTCTGGAATCTGATGTTAATTAAAGAAATTATGCATAGCTTCAACCACACTTCTTGTTGTGATACTTCATGTAGTCTTAAAGAAATTATTTGTGCATCCATATGCTCCAGGGCTTTTTTAGCATTTATACTCCATAACCCTTTCTTAACTTCCTCTTCAGTCACTGGGGATATAATTTCTGTCTTACTGTTTTACTGAAAGAACACCACCCATCTCCACCAGGATTTTGCCTATTCAGACTGTATTCCCACTTAATACCAGATGTTTCCAAAAATGATGAAGTATTTTCTATTTCCACCTTATCAAACTAAACTCCCCTTCAATCATAAGACTCACAACATTGTTCTTATGCTGCCTACTTTTCATTGCACCATAAAACATTTTTATATGTCCATCTCCATCTTTTAGCCATTGGATTTTTTATTTTTGCTGCACAAACCAATATTATGATTCCTCCATTCTTTCCACTTTTTCCTTGTTTTCTCCTCTCCTGCCAGTTTTTCCACATTCTCTAGATCTTCACTTAACTTGTTCTGAGCTTCCAACCACTCTTCCTTGGCCTTAGCGGCTTTTAGTCCAATACCAGAGAATTTCTTCTTGTTTAGTTTCTGCAGCATATAAATCTTATCTTTTACCAACTCGTATCTTGGATTTTCAAATGACACTTAAGTTGCCTATTGCACGGCTTAAATTATACCGGCTAAGATTTGACATAAAGTCTCGTCAATTTTCTAGGCTGGTGTATGTTTAAGGACAAGCGTTCAATGTTCCAAAATCGGAAATAAGTTTCAAGCCCCTATAAATATTGTTTAGAAAAACATAACGAAATCAGAATTGGGTAAAGATAATTATAACAAACCGCACACGCATATATATTCAAATATTCTGCAAATTATTCGCGTACAACAGGATTGCAAACATCATAGGGATTATGTTCCCCGTAAGCCTGACATGCGTAGGATTCTGTATTGCAAACATCATAGGGATTATGGCCATGACACAAATGATTGTGCACAACTTAGAATGGAAATTGAGAGTTGTTAAAGGGAAGGACAGTTCTGGAACCTTTGACCACAAAATAACAATAATGTAGGGCCCCCATGGCCTAGAAATGACTGTAGGGATTGGCAGCTATGCATGAGAAATAACTAGAATGATGGAGGCAGAGGAGATAGAAGACCTCGGGATCATAATATTCGAGGTCAAGGAAAAGAGAGAAGAGAAGAAAGGCTGCAAGAACACGTGCGAGGAACCCATAAAATAGGAATGGATAATCAGCTCATCCGCAGTGTGTTAATGTGATTATTGGAATCGTAGGGGAGAGGCCTTGAATACAGTAATAGAAGCTAAAGTACAAAAATTTCCTCCAGGGGACCAACGCAATAAAAGGTTTTGGCCGGATGAGACAGTAACATTCTCAGAAGCTAATGCAGTTCAAGATCAAACTCCACATGCAGATCCCATGGTTATCTCGGCTGTGATTGGGAACTCCTTGATCAATTGGGTTTTTATTGATGATGGAAGCTGAGCGGAAGTGATGTTTGTTTGTTGCTTCAATCAGTTTGATATAGGGCGTGGAAACATGAAAAAGTCAGCTTCACCCTTATCTGGTTTCACATGGAATCCCATATTTCCTTTGGAGGAAATCACTTTGTTCTTTCGAATATCTAATGGTGACAAAGGAGTAATGATAGACTTTAAATTTGTGGTTATTGATGCATTTTCTCCATAAAACGTGATTCTTAGAAAGTCATAGATGTGTCAGGCTCGAGCAGTGTGGTCTCTATATCATCTCATGATGAAATTTCCAATTGATAAAGTGATAGCTTCCATTCAAGGAGATCAAATTGAAAATAGAAGTTGTAATTATATAGCGGTGAGAGAATCAAGAAGAAAGAGAAATGTGGCTTTGGTGCATGGAGAAGTTGGTCCGGCTGACACATTACAAATGTCCATTCGAGATCACGGGACAGTGGTGGTAGGAAAGTTGATACCTGTGGTTGTTAAAGAAATATTGAACCAGTTATTGGAAGAATATGGCAACGTTTTCTCTTGGAGTACTTCTGACCTCACAGGAGTACCCTCGAGTTTGGCAGTTCACAGGTTGAATTTTGATCCATCTATTAAGCAAGTTAAGCAGAAAAGAAGGGTATTTGCTTCAGAAAAGGTTGAAGCCATTATGGAAGAAGTTGAGAAATTTCTAAAGGCGATGTCGTCGAGAAGGTATTTTACCCGGAGTGGTTGGCCAATCTAACTATGCTGTTAAAGCATGATTGTATTTGGAGAATGTGCATGGACTTCATGGACCTAAATAGTTGTTTCCCCAAGGATAGTTATCCATTGCCACTGATTGATAAGTTAGTGGAAGCAATCATTGGATACCAGATCCTAGCTTTCTTTGATGGTTATAAATGGTACCATCAAATATTAGTGGTGGAAGAAAATATGGAGAAGTCATCATTTATTATAGATAGGGGGACTTAATTTTATAAAAAAAGATGCCATTTGGGCTTAAAAATGCTGGAGCAACTTATCTACGGATGGTAAATAAAATTTTCAAGAAACAAATTGGCATAAATATGGAGATAAATGTCAATGATATGGTTTTAAATAGTAAGAGTCACGATGAATTTTTGGTGGACTAGGAGGAAACCTTTAAAGAGCTTCGAGGTGCGAACATAAAATTAAATCCAGCAAAATGTGTTATTGGTGTGGGGGCCGGAAAGTTTCTTGGGTTTATGGTTTTTGGGAGGGGTATTGATGTAAATCCTGAGAAGGTTGAAGCTTTGATGAGAATAAAGGGTCTACTGGCATTAAAAGATGTAAAGAAGCTTACTAGATCCTTGGTAGCTTTGAGTCGATTCCTATCGAAGGGAGTTGAGAAACACTTGCCCTTTTTTAATGTGCTTCAAAGAGAAAAGAGATTTGAGTTGACAGAAAGCAATGAAAAAGAATTCTAGGAGTTGAAAGAACATTTGTAGATACTGCCAAATTTAATGAGGCCTGAGAAAGGTGAAACTTTGCTTTTGTATATTTCTGCCTCACCTTTGGCTATTAGTTCAATTTTGGTCAAGGAGAAGAAAGGACAACGACATCCTATCTACTTTGTGAGTCAAGATTTACAGGGGCTAGAAACAAAATATATAGCTCTTGAGAGGCTAATCTTAGCCTTGGTGAATGCAGCATGAAGATTGCGTCCATACTTTCAAGGACATACCACCAGTTCAGGCAGATTCTTTGGAAACTAGATCATTAGGAAGAATGATGAAATTGGCAATAGAGCTAGGGGAGAATGATATACGGTATCAGCCCTTAACTACAATCAAAGGTCAAGCACTGGTGGATTTCATAATCGAGACCTTGGAACCAATTGAGGTTGAAGAAGATACTCAAAAGAAGGAGACTCAAAATAAGGAAATTTGGAAATTATACATCGATGGTTCATCGCATTCGGTAGGAAGTGAGGCTTTAGTATTGCTCACTAGTCCTAATGGCAAGGATTATCCATATGCATTACACTATATGTTCAGGGATACAAACAATGAAGCAGAGTATAATTCTTTGATAACTGGGTTGCGATTGGCCAAGGAATTGAAAGTGGAAGATCTTGAGGTTTACAGTGATTCTCAGATAGTGGTTTTGCAAGTTAATGGAGAGTATGAAACTTGATAACGCAATTTACAAAGGTACTTGGAGATAGTAAAATAGCTCTTGAAAGGCTTCAATACACATACTTTGACACAATAACCAAGAGAAGAAAACCATAAGGCAGATGCTTTAAGAAAGCTTGCATCCTCGAATTTGGGGGTTCAGTCTTAAGGATGGTTACTCATGGAAACCTTTAATAAACAAAGCTTCGAGGAGCAGATAGTGATGGCTATTGAGGAGGAGAGTACGTGGATTACTGGTATAGTGATTATCTTTGAGGGGGAATTTTGCTAGAGAGTACGGTTGAAGCCAGAAAAATAAGACTGATAGCTTCGAGATATATGCTGCAGGATGGAATTTTATATCGAAGGGGACATCTCCAACCTTTACTATGATGTTTCACTCCTTACAAGACGTATTATTTTATTATGGAGGTTCACGAAGGTATATGTGGTAGTCATTAGGGGGATCGATCTGTAGAAAGAAGGCTCATTCTAGCAGGATATTATTGGCCAATTATGTTTGATGATGCAAAAAGGTACATACAGACTTGCCATCAATGTATGAGACATGCCCCCATCACTCATATCCCCCAGAAAGGGAGGATAAGCATTCATAGTTCATGGCCATTCGATAAGTGGGGAATTAATCTAGTGGGACCTTTCCCGGAAGCACAGGGGAAATTCAAGTATCTTGTAATAGCTATTGATTATTTTACAAAGTGGGTTAAAGCTGAGCATCTGACCAACATAAAAGGAAAGTCGATCATTTTGTTCTATTGGAAGAATATTGTGTGCCTATTTGGAATTCCAAGGACCATATTCACCGATAATGGGTAGTAGTTTGCCCATGATCCGTTCAATAAATGGTGTGAGTATAAGATACAAAAAAGGTAACAACAGTTTATCATCCATAAACAAACTATCAGATGGAGGTAACTAAAAGGGATCGGAAGCTCCAAGAGCTGTTTTTTGCTTTGCTTTTTTTGGGTCCAATTCCATCAAATTTGGTTGATGCATAATCTTCTTCTGTCCGAAAAAAGGATTCATCACAATAATGAGTCACCATTGATATCCACACATCTGAGATTTCTAAGTGATCGAATTGCATGTAGAGATTTGTAGGGGCTTATAGTTTAATTGGTTGAAACGTACCGGATTTTGTCCCGCAACTAGAAGAAGATCGCTTCGGGGGTCACTGTGGTGTGGCTTAATGTAGACTGTCCGCCCTTACATCCTCCTAAGTCCCTTATTTGGAGGTCTTTGTCTCTACGAAGTTTTTTCATGGTCCGTTTAGTATTGTTTCCTCAAGATCCACTGTTTTTATCACCTTTCTTAGCCATTGACCTTTAGATCTTCATCCTGGGGGGGGGTGGGAGACATGGTTTATTTCTTGTAACTCTCATAACCATTGTAGAAGAGAATTAGAGGCTTCTCTCTCATTAAGGGTTCCTTTTGAGTATATATTGCGGTGAACAATCTAATGTTTGGATGCCCTAAGTAGAAATATAGAAAGAAACTGATTATAATAAGTCTCGGATAAGTGACACCGTGGTACAAGCTATGGGCTCGAGGGATCACATCGTAAAGTGAAACTTTCTCCTCTAATTCTTTTACTTTTTTCTTTGATGCTTCAATTTCTCCTGTAAATCAAGTATTCTTAGCAAGAACATATTCAATTAATGAGGGATATTCATCAAATGACTATGTCATTTTTTTATAAATCCATCTCCAACCTTGAAATTTCAGCTAAAGCTACTTTGTAAAGTTGCACCATTTCCTATACTTGGGACTTAAACTTATAAACTTCACTTTGGCTGACTATAAGACGAGCTTCAAGGAGAGGCGGTCTATTGGCATCAACAAAACATATTTTTAAGGATCCAAATTTATTGATATTGTGACGCACATTTTCTTAATAATCCATCTTGGTAGGATCACTACTATCAATAACCTTGAGAGGCACGACACTATTTCACTACCATCTCTCGAGGTCCTTGAACAGATCCTTAAAATCCAGATGTTCACAACTCTGCCAAGACTTCAGTTCTTCCTTTTTCAAATTTAGCTCCTCCTTGGTGGAATTTAGCTCAACGGTTAGATCAGAGGCATCCTTCAAAAGATTCACCATCGAAAGATGAGTCTTATTATGCCAAGATTCTAATTCTTTGGAGCATTTATTTAGAACCAACATTGTTGGGAGGCCGTCCTCGTGCCTCTCAAAGATAGTATTTATGTGCCCAAATTACGGCTAACTACAAAATAGTAGCTAGTGGTAAGACAGGGCCGTCCACAAGAAAAATTGGGTTTTATCAAGTGTTAAAGTGTAGTTAAAAAGCACACAAAGATGTCACTCTAAGTGTGTAACAACAAAGGGGGGAGGGGTTTGGTTTTGAAAAATACTACGACTACTTTAAACTACTAAATTAACAACTAAGTAGAAAGAGTGATGTAAATACGATCACAAATAGCACAATTGATGTAACTAAGATTATAGCATGTCTTGGGTGAAATTAATTTAGATATCTAGTCATCCTTCAATCATCGATAAATTATCCTAGTTTTATGTATTAAGCACATATTGTGGAGAACTTATCAACTCCTTTCGAGTGTTGATATTTCTCACCTCTCCTCGGTTATAGTTAGAGTGGGTGATCGGTACCACAAATAACCCTTACCCTCGGTTCACTATAGAAGATCGATGTTATAGACCCAATAAAAGTAACACAATTTCCTACAAGCGAGAAACATCGGGAGAGCACAGTTATGTTCCCTAATGACAACTACAAGGATCAACCTTCATGCTAGGCGTCATTAGTGTACTACTTTGATAATTAGGAAAACTAATTAATATTCACCCTAAATCAAAGAAATTTCATCAATCAATAATCATAATTAGTTTTCACACCAAATTATAACCTAACATTAACCAACGACAATCACATCGAAAAAGAGACAAAGTCTCCCTGGTTAGACCAAAAACATAGCAAATAAAAATTCATAATCTTCAACTAGTTGATCATCCTAGTCTAAATCATGAATTAATCACACAACAAAACATAAAACATACTTCATAATCAAAGCAAAAAAGAGGATAAACCAAATCTCACAAATTCAATATAAAGTAAGTCTCTCAAAGATAAAGTCAAACTGAGGGGTTCTTATCCCTAAAGTGCTATTCAACCAATTCCGAAGGTATGAGGCATTTGTGCAGTTGTTGAAAAAGTGTGAGAGTGTGTCAGCATGATAACTATTAAAGGCATTTGGATGCAAGCTGTATATTTGAAATATCATAATTTCATCAAAAGGTATGGAAGCATTAACTAAATTCCATATAAAGACTGATATTTTCTTTGGAAGTTTATTATGACAAACATGTCACCAGTTTCTGAGCTGTACTCTCTGCCGGACAATGATTTTGTGACAACTTTTGAAAGTGAAGTTACCATTTTTTGAGGGTTTCCACATAAGTCTATCTTGTCTGTTCACATGAATTTCAGCCTCCTGCAGAAAAGTTAACAAATCATTGGGCATCTGAGTGAGGTTAGATAGATATATAGATTTATCTTGTATGAATTCAGAGATTGTCAAGTGATCAGGGATTTCAGCAGGTGGATTGATGGAAAAAGTGTCAATAATGTCTCTAAATTTTCTGAGTCGTAATCCATTTTTTCTAAAGGGTAACACTTTTGTCCAGACTTATCCTCACTGTTTTTCCACCTGATTCAGAATTACCTCTGAAGAATCTTGTTATTTTTATCTTCAAAGATTGAATAATAGCCTGTGGGGAGTTTATGACAGCCCTGACATACTGGGGAATAAAAAACATCACTGATTTGATAAGAACTAATCTACCAGCCATACGTAGCCATTTATTTTTCCAATATTTTAGTTATAGTCATAAGTCTTAAATAAAGGCTAGAAATGGGATAGCTTCATTCTAAACGTGTATATGGGGCATCCAAGGTATGTGAAAGGTATATTTCCAGGTATCAAATTAAGTTCTTTCCCGACCATATGTTGATGTGCTAGGTTAGCATGTTTGCTTAAAAAGAAATTACTTTTTTCAAAGTTAATTTTATGACTTGATTTAAGTTCAAATATATCTAGAAAAGGCTTTAGTCTAACCAGTGTAGCCTTAGTTGCAGTCAGGAAAAGAACTGTGTCATCGCCATACCTTAGGTGAGAAACATGTATAGTAGAATAAGGGAGTTTAAAGTACCTTAGTTTTCTGTTTTGAAAACAAAAAGATAGAATTCTAGAAAATGCTTCACAAAAAAGGTTAAAAAGTAGAGGGGACAAGGGATTACCTTGTTTGATCACCCTTGGAGCTTAGAAAAAAACCCGCTACTTTACCATTTATCAAAATAGAAAACCAAGGAGATGAGAGGTTACACATGATAATATTAATAAACGACCATATGGGTATTTCATCAATGGCATTATACACGAAGGACCATAGATTTGACAAAAACAAGCCTTCTACCAAAGACATAGCCATTTAACCAAACATAGCATTCATTAGGATAAACCTAGGACAAACCACATTCAAGGTTCAACCTTTCATTCCATCTATAGGATAAATATCAGAAAAATCCACATTAACATACTTATCTAGCAAGAGTCATAATACATTATGCACAAGAAGTTCTAAGTTCATGTTCTTAGATTTTCATGCAAAGGAGCCGAGGTATTTGTCACGTTCCTAACACCCTAACACTTCAATCATGCAAACATTCCCTATTATCAAACAGCACATGGCGTAAATGAAGTAAAACATAGCATTAAGAACACACGAATGCTAAATAACAAAGGCTTCAAGAACGAGTGAAACAATCTATTCACTACTTCCACTACTTGTTGTGAAGATAAACCTTCTATCCTTCTTAGTTAGTAGTTTGCAAGACTGAATTCCACATCTCTTGTCGAACCTCACCAATGAATCCCATAGTCCAAACACGACTAAGAGTATCCCATTGTTGGCATTGAGTACAAGAATCAACAAGTTTGGCAATACTTATAAACACTACATCGTGTCTAAGCATTTAACCAATTCACGAATTTACACAAGATTAGCCAAGAACAATCGACATTCATTGACTTCTCTAATTTGCTACCTAAATCAAACATGACAACAAGTTCAACATCATCACATTCATCTAGCAATTATCAACACATCAACAACATTAAGAAGCTCTAACTTATGCTCTTGGATTCCACATTAAAAGATGGGAGAATTAGCTACTTTCTCCCAACCCTAACAAGTAATAATTCAAGCAATTCATATACTCAAGCTTCCAACAACATCAATGCCATTAACAATTCACATTCAAAGCTCAATAAATGCACAATAGCAAAAGCACTAAATAGATATATATGGTTCTTACTACATAGATATGGAAACTTCAATCCATTTATCCCAAGACAAAACTAAGCTAGATCATTAAAAGACATGATTAACCTACAAAAACTAAGAAAAGAAAGAAGAGAAAAACTAGGGTTTTAACCCAGAAAAATTGCAGGAAGAAGAGCCTGTGAAGATGTTGTGCCCATTTTATACGGTTATATTAGGACTTTTAGGATTCACTTTTGTACACTTTTTTGTTCTAAATGTGACGTTTTGCCTTGAAGTTCTCTAAGGAGGGTTAAAAGTAACTTTTACGCTATTATTACTTTCCTAGAGAATTTTGTGTTACAAGGTAACTTGTTTGAAGACTTTGAAGACTTTGAAGACTTTGAAGAATACCTTTGAAGATTTGAAGATTTGAAGACTTGTATTTGAGCTTTTTGAAGATTTTAAGAATTGAAGAAGTGAAGAGAAGAGGAGGATATGAAACAAAAAGGAGAAAGAAGAAATGGTGTTGGAACTGGAGTCCATCGCGAGGTCGTCGCGAGCCCATCGCGACGGATGAAAGGCCAGAAATTCTTCTTGCTTTTTGTACTATAAATATTCACCTTATCCTCTCCTCTTCAACAACACGAATTCCCTCTTCTTCCTGCATTTTTTTGGTTCAAACCCTAGTTTTTCTTGTCTTTCTTTTCTTAGTTTTTATAGGTTAATCATGTCTTTTAATTATCTAGCTTAGTTTTATCATGAGAGCAATGGATTGAAGCTTCCATTTCTATGTAGTAAGAACCATATCTATCTATTTAGTGCTTTTGCTATTGTGCATTTATTGAGTTTTGAATGTGAATTGTTAATGTCATTGATGTTGTTGGAAGCTTGATTATATGAATTGCTTGTATGATTACTTGTTAAGGTTGGAAGAAAGTAGCCAATTCTCCCCTCTTTTAATGTGGAATCCAAGAGCATGAGTTAGAGCTTCTTAATGATGTTAGTGATGTGATAATTTCTAGATGAATGAGAGAAGTATATGAATGTCGATCGTTCTTGACTAATCTTGTGTAAATGCATGAATTGGTTAAATGCTTAGACACAGTGTAGTGTTTATAAGTGTTGCTAAGCTTGTTGGTTCTTTGTGCTCAATGCCATCAATGGGATACTTTTAGTCATTTTTTGGCTAAGGGAGTCATTGGCGAGGTTTGACAAGAGATGTTAAATTCACTCTTTCAAACTACTATCTAAGAAGGATGGAAGATTTATCTTCACAACAAGTAGTCAAAGTAGTGAATAGATTGTTTCACTCGTTCTTGAAGCCTTTGTTATTTAGAATTCATGTGTTCTTAATGCTATGTTTTAATTCATTTATGCCATGATTTGTTTGAGAATAGGAAGTGTTTGTATGAATTAAGTGTTAGGGAGTTAAGAAAGTGACGAATTCCTTAGCTCCTTTGCATGAAAATCTAAGAACATGAACTTAGAACTTCTTGTGCATCATGTGTTATGATTCTTGATAGATAAGCATGTTAATGTGGATTTTTCACATATTTATCATATAGATGCAATGAAAGGTTGAACCCTGAATGTGGTTTGTTCTAGATTTAGCCTAATGAATGCTGTGTTTGATTAAATGGCCATGTCTTTGGTAGAAGGCTTGTTGTTTTCAAATCTATGGTCCTTCGTCCACATGTAACAATTTTGATAGGATGAGTGAATGGTTCAATGATATATATTTGGTTTGGAAGTGGATGTCAACTGCCCCCAAGGCTTTGTTTTTGTAGTTTAAAGCCCTTTTTCTTAGTTTGTTTGATAATTATCATAGTTACTTGACTTTGCTAGTCTTCTTGTCTTTTAACTTTCATAACATAGGAAAACCAACCAACCAAACCTCACTTTTTACATGATTTTATATGTATATATATATCTACTTCTAGCAAAGAAAATCCCCCTTCTCCGTGGACGACCCCGGCTTGCCGCTATATACTTAGTTGTAGATAGTAATCATTTAGTGCTTATAAATATTAACTTAAAGAGGTACGGCGATGGCCACCCAGAAGAGGAGAGGATAAGGTGAGTATTTATAGTACCAAAAGCAAGAAAGATATCTGGCCATACGTCCGTCGCGAGTCGCAGCGATGCCTAGTTCCAGCTTCTTGATTCCTTTCTTCTTTTTGTTTCATGTCTTCATCTTCACTTCGCTTTTATTCAATTATTAAAGTCTTCAAAAGCTCAAATACAAGTCTTCAAATCTTCAAAGGTATTCTTTAAAGTCTTCAAAGTCTTCAAACAAATTGCCTTGTCACACAAAATTCTCTAGAAAAGTAATAAAAGCATGAAAGTTGCTTTTAACTCTCCATAGAGAATTTCAAGGAAAAATTCCACATTTGGAGCATAAAAGTTTACAAAAGTGAATCCTAAGGGTCCTAATATAACTATATAAAATGGGCACAGTTAATATTTATAAGTCCTAAATGCTTACTATCTACAACTAAGTAGATAGCACCAAGTCGGGGTCGTCCACGAAGAAGAGGGATTTTCTTAAGCATTTAAACACAAAAGGTTGATATTAGGCTAGGAGTAGATATATATACACATATAAAAGAACGTATAGGGGGGATTTGGTTGAGCTGTTTGTCCTAAGTTATGAAAGTTAAAAGAAAAGATAACTAGAGAAGTCAAGTAACTATGCTAATCATCAAATAAACTAAGAAAAGGGTGTTAAAACTACAAAAACAAAGCCTTGGGGGCAAGTGATATCCACTTCAAAACCTAATGTAGATCATTCAACCATTCACTCATCCTATCACATTTGTTACCTTTGGGGAATGCCAATGGAAGATCAACATTCACTCTTTCTTAATAATAATTTATAAAGACAAACAAGGACCATTTGCAAACCTCATTCATAATCACCCTGGACAAAAAATGACCATAGAGGTATTTCATCAATTGCATTATACAAGAAGGACCATAAATTTTAAAATGACAAGCCTTTTACCAGAGACATAGACGTTTAACCAAACATAGCATTCATTAGGCTAAACTAGAACTAACCACATTCAAGGTTCAACCTTTCATTCTATCTATAGGATAAATATGAGAACAATCCACATTAGCATACTTATCTAGCAAGAGTCACAACAAATTATGCACAAGAAGTTCTAAGTTCATGTTCTTAGATTTTCATGCAAAGGAGCTAAGGAATGCGTCACTTTCCTAACACCCTAACACTTGAATCATACAAACACTTCCTATTCTCAAACAAAAATGGCATAAATTAATTAAAACATAGCATTAAGAACATATGAATGGTAAATAACAAAGGCTTCAAGAACAAGTGAAACAATCTATTCACTACTTCCACTACTTTTTGTGAAGATAAACCTTCTATCCTTCTTAGTTAGTAGTTTCCAAGAGTGAATTCAACATCTCTTGTAAAACCTCACCAATGACTCCCATAGTCGAAACACGACTAAAAGTATCCCATTGGTGGCATTGAGCACGAAAAATAAACCAGCCTGGCAACACTTATAAACACTACACCATGTCTAAGCTTTTAAAAAATTCATGCATTTACACAAGATTTTCCAAGAACGGTCGACATTCATTTACTTCTCTCGTTTTCTGCCTAAAATGAACATGACAACGAGTTCAACATCATCACATTCATCTAGCATTTATCAATACATCAACATCATTTAGAAGCTCTAACTCATGCTCCTGGATTCCACATTAAAAGATGGGAGAATTAGCTACTTTCTCCCAACCCTAACAAGTAATCATGAAAGCAATTCATATACTCAAGATTCCAACTACATCAATGCCATTAACAATTCACATTCAAGGCTCAATAAATGCACAATAGCAAAAGCACTAAATAGATAGATATGATTCATACTAGATAGATATGGAAGCTTCAATCCAATGCTCCCAAGATGAAACTAAGCTAGATAATTAAAGGACATGATTAACCTACAAAAAACTAAGAAAAGAAAGAAGATTAAAACTAGGGTTTTAACCCA
The DNA here is from genome assembly GCA_037428765.1 of Rubia yunnanensis. Classification (NCBI taxonomy): domain Eukaryota; kingdom Viridiplantae; phylum Streptophyta; class Magnoliopsida; order Gentianales; family Rubiaceae; genus Rubia; species Rubia yunnanensis. The sequence goes on from CM075061.1 coordinate 62,585,544, forward strand.
GAAAAATCGTAGGAAGAAGAGCCTGTGTAGAGGTGAGGATATGGTGAGTATTTATCGTACAAAAAATCAAGAAATATTTTAGGCCATACGTCCGTTGCGAGCTGCGATGGGTTTTTCGGGAGTCGCGACTGTGCCCAGCAGCATCTTGATTCCTTTCTTCTTATTGTTTCATGTTTTCCCCTTCACTTCACTTTTCTTCAATTCTTCAAGTCTTGAAAAGATCAAATACAAGTCTTCAAATCTTCAAAGGTATTCAAATTACCCTATCACACAAAATTCTCTAGAAAAGTAATAAAAGCGTAAAAGAGTGAGCTGAAATGGAGTGGTAATGAGGATTGGTGGTAGGAGAATGAGCCGTAAAACCAACAATACGAGCAAAATAGTTGGCCATCACCACCTTATACCATACCCCAAAACCAAGCCCAACAAGGAAGTTCAAGTTTGATATGTGAGGAAGTCATGAATACAATAGCAAACTTGAACAACTTTACTAGTGAAGAATCGGACACCCGGCTCTCCTCTAGTGTTGAGGCTTTTAAGGGGCATGGGAGGAGTATATTAGAAGCATTGGCCCGAATGGAAGCTCGTGATTCCAAAAATACACCATCCCAAATTGAACTCGAGGATTCGGTGAGTGAGGTCACCATAGGAAATGGTCTTGAGTTTAAAGGGGATGAGGAGTTGGTTGTTGAGGATGATAAAGGGGAGGAAGAGGTGATTGTGCTACATTCATTAGCATCGTTACCCCTACCCCTACTTATTGAATCAACTTCACCATTTTCGGAAGTTTTGAGGGAGATAAGAGAGGAGCAAAAAGACAATCCTAAGCCTCCTAACCACCCACCTCCCTTTAAACCATCTCCACCTCAACAAAACTTTCCTCTTGAAAGTTTTGAACCCCCACCTTTCTACTTTGGATACTCATGGTGAAGGGGTTCAAGCCTTCACCATATGGATAACATTAGGGTCGTGCCGATGACCTTAAATATACGGAGCTTGTCATGCTGACGACATAAATAAACTCGGAACGCACCAAGAACCTTTGCGCTCTGAGGTGAAAAAGAAGAAAAAAGGCAAAGCCTTTCCTCCATCTCTTTGGAGGCTGATTTCTTCACTTTCACTAATCCTTCACCGAGAAAATATGGTCCACCGGATTCCCCACTGGATTCCGCACAAAACCATAGGACATTTGTGAAGGGTTTCTGATCGTATTTGACCGTGGAGCTAGGGTTTTCCTTCTGAAATTCGGAGCTCTATTGCGAACTGCTCGAGGCACTTTCCCTACAGATTTCAGACTCAAATTCCGACTTGGTTTCAAAACTGGACTCCGATCTTGTTTTGGTTCACGGCTAAGTTGGAAACTCTGGAAAAAAGTTCGATCTTTGGCAGATTTGCATTTGTGAGAGGAATTCAAGGGTCCTATTGTGGATTCCCTCAGCCTTGAATCGGATCACTTGTAACTGTATCGGAAACACTTGAAGGATTGGGCGGATTTGAAGAAACCCATTTGGAGGAACTTAACCCTTCGGCTGGAATTTGCGACGCACCGATCTCCAGGTTATGCTATCCAAACTGAATATGGGTTATTTATTCTTGAGTTGATGCACTGCATGCATGGCTTGTTTGTATCTTATTGGCTAATTTTCTCTTAATGCATTGATTGTGGTTTGGTACGTTATACACTCTGTTTGGTTTTCACTCTATTCCTTCTGGTTGCTATGTCCGAACTGCTTCTCAGAACTAGTAATTGTAATTGTGTTGGATTGATTCTGTGATCACAATGGTGATGGAAGGAGATTCCCCTCTGGATATCAACAGCAAGGCTGACCCTAACAACCAGGGTAATGCCAAGGGAACTAAACAAGCACGGCAAACTCAGTAAACCCAACAAGTCCACCCAAGAGAATGGAATGACCCCATGCTTGAGAGAAGGAGGCTCTAGGATGATCCAGCCATCCTATTGAGAAAGACACCTATAGAGATCCCTGATGAAAGCGGAGATGTGATAGACTTCGTGCTTACCGAAGACGAGATCCATATGGACCTTCATAAACCCTTCTACGGATTCTTGGGTGTGTTCCCCGGAATCTTCCCTGGTATGTTTGCCATCCGCACCCTCTTGGTTGCAAAATGGAAGGTAGCTTGTATGGTACATGGCAAGCAGAATGGATATGTCATTTTTAAATTCAATAGTGTGGAAGACAGGGATATGGTGATAAATGGACCGGACCATTATCTCCACGGGAAAAAATTGTTCATGTTGAAGATTGAGGAATCCGGGCAGTATGACCCAGAGATCCAAGCCATCAAGCCAATTTGGATTAGGATGGAGCACCTACCCAAATCGTATTGGCACAAAAAGGCTTTGGAAAAGAATGCTACATCCATAGGCGAGCCAATCCTTATGGATAATGCTACCCTTGAACTCAGAGGATTTTATGCACGCCTCCTCGTTTGGATCGACACATCCAAAGAGCTAAAAGAAAAGGTCTCCTTTCGTGTCCCAAATGGAGAGGTGCACATGCAGAGAATCATCTATGACCACTGCCGCTACTGGTTCCCAAACTATGGCCACAACAACCACTTGAATGATGAGTGCGAAGAATTCTGGACACATAATGGAGAACGAAGGAAGAATGCTATGGGATCTAAGGAGAATGGTGTCCGACGGGAGAATGGAGAACGATGGGAGAATGCTATGGGATCTAAGGAGAATGGTGTCCGAGTGTAAAGGAGAAAGGCATCTTGGACAAACCAGAACAGGGATCAAGCATGGGTAAAAACGATGCATGCCAACATTATTGGGGAATCACCAAGTGCTAGCTCAGCTCGAAGGGAGGACAACGTGGACACTGAAGATGTCTCCTCCGACAATGCAACTTCGGAGAGACTGCGAAAGGGAAAAGGCAAAGTAGATGACATTGTGGCAAGGGATACTGCGACAGCTCTGGCTGCAAACCGAGGAAATGGCATTGTCATAGGTGCTGGGCAGAAGGCAGGCCAACCAATTGATAATGGCTTTGCCAGCGAATGCCGCACCGCCAGCAAGAAAAACTCCAACAACAGGGCCTTCTCCTGGGGACCGTAGGGATGGAGATAATGAAAAGGAAGTTCATGCTGCTCAGGACTTGCCTCGCGGCAGGAGCTCTGAACGAGCAAATATCATAAAGACCAGCAAAAAGAGGGGCACGAAATCTGCGAATGCAGTCCAGGATCTCCCATCTGACAGCCAACTTACGCCATTTGGTACTGATGATCACCCGATCGGGGGAGCTGGGAAGTTGCCACAAGAAATGATTCACCCCAAAATCCGAGGCTCCAAACTCCCAAGGTTGAACAGAAGCAAAAGAAAGAACAGACCCCCCTCTGCCCCAGGGGCATTAACTAGAGCACGGAGCAAGAGTAAATCACGTAATCGGGAACAGGGAAAGGGTATCAAGAAAACTTTCCAACGCATGCTGCATGCTTCAGGGAATACCTCAGACAACTCAGGTTCAAAAAATATGAAAGGCGGCAGTCCGAAGCCTGGAGGGACCTCCGGGGCCACAATGAATACAGCAGCAATGAATGTGAGGGGTCTCTCGGACCCTGTAAGGAGGAGATGGGTGAAAAAAATCGTCTCCACTAATAAGGTAGGATTGTGTGGTTTATTGGAAACGAAGTTGGAGGATAAGGCGTTAAATATTTTCCTGAAGAATTTCAAAGGGTGGAAGCATACGCATAACTTTTATCTGTGGCGAAACTCGAGGATTCTTATCATCTGGGACCCGAAGGGATTCCTGGTCGATGTCCTCGGTAAGTCCTCGCAATGCATTCACCTTAAGGTTCGTAACCTTACTTCGGGGATTGAATTCTTCTGTACATTTGTATATGGCCATAGTGAAGGTCGAGTGGCGCGTTTACCGCTTTGGGCGGAGTTGAAGGCTTTCGGTGCTAATCTAAATTACCCCTAGATGGTTCTTGGGGATTTTAATGCAATACTTAATGTGGAGGATCATTATGGAGCCACTACCCCCAACTTATATCCCATGAAGGAATTCCAAGACGCATGCTTAATGTGCGGTTTGAAAGATGCACCTTCCGTTGGTGAGCATCTAACATGGCACAATGCTGATTGGAAGATTTGGAGGAAACTGGACAGAGTTCTCTTAAATCATGGATGGGATGGTGATGCCTGCCATACCACCTTTCTCCCAATCTCAGCCCAATCTGACATGCCCCTATGGTGGTTGACATGGCGCAAGAGATTGACAGGAAGCAGAGACCATTCAGATTCCAAAACATATGGTTAAACCATCCGAGCTGTAAACAAGTTGTGGAAGACTACTGGACACCATCGGTGGAAGGTTCCCATCAATATTAGGTAGCCAGAAAGTTGCGAAGGATGAAGCGCCCATTGAAAGACTTGGGTAATGTTGACTTCAACTATATCTCAGAAAAGGAACGGAGTACGGACCACAAGTACAGTACAGCCTTCGATCATCTTGATACCAGGTATGCCTCGACGGAGGAGATTGAGGCACTGAGGATGCTAAAGAAAAAAACTATGCTTTACTATACTGCGGAGTCATCTTTTCTCGCACAGAAGGGCAGGATCAACCACATCACTTTGGCGGATAAGGGGTCCAAATACTTTCATGATATGGTTTCAGCAAGGAAAGGTGGAGGCATACCAGCAATCATTGATACCCAAGATCGAATTGTGACATCTAATGAACAAAAGGGGGAACTATTTGCAAATTTTTACAAGGGCTTATTTGGCATGAGGAGAAGCAGGGCACCCATTGAACCTGACATTATCAGTTCTGGCACCACTCTTATAGATATTGACAGGGCCTTCTTGAATCAGCAAGTAGAGGGTATCGAAGTCAAAAGACCCTTATTTGCAATGGCGGATGAAAAGGCTCTGGGTCCGGATGGTTATACAGCGGGTTTCTTCAAAAAGCAATGGGATACGGTGTGAGAGGAGGTGACAGCTGCAGTATTGGAATTCTTCAGGACTGGTGAGATACTAGCCCAGTTCAATCACACTTCAGTTGCACTGATACTGAAGAAGCCGGATAATCTAAGAGTGAGTGATTTCAGACTGATTGCGTGTTGCAATGTGGTTTACAAGATCATCACTAAGGTCATCGTAAACAGGCTGGAAGGAATCTTGCTAGAGATCATAGACCCGTGCTAGGGAGCCTTCGTAAAAGGTAGACACATTTCTGACAATGTATTGTTAGCTCAAGAATTTGTTCGGGGCTATGGCCGAGCTTGGATTACCCAAAGGTGCATGATCATGGTGGATCTACAGAAAGCCTTCGACACGGTATCTTGGGATTTCATGGATGAAGTTCTAATTGGCCTTGGCTTTCCGGAACGATTTAGGGAACGAATTATGGCGTGTTTCTGTACCTCCTCATTCTCGATTGTGGTAAATGGTAAACTTTGTGACCATTTTCAAGGGCAACGAGGGATTCGTCAAGGGGACCCTTTGTCGCCTCTTCTGTTCGTCATATGCATGGAATATTTTTCGAGATTGTTGAAAAAGAGGACCGAATCAAGGCATTTTACATACCATCCGAGGTGCGAAGCACTTAAGATCACTCATTTAGCTTTTGCGGATGACCTTATGCTCTTCTCCAAGGCTGATACAGGATCGGTCCACATACTCATGAGTGTTCTAAATGAATTTGAAGGCACATTGGGGTTGTCTATCAATGCAGCTAAGTCTAAATTTTTCAGAGCTGGACTGAAGGAGGACCTAGGTTTCACAGGAATCCCATGGGTTAGCTTCCCGGTACGGTATCTACGGGTACCACTTGACTCTAGCAAGTTGAAGGTCACTCAGTTCGGAACGCTACTTGGGAAGGTCGATTCGGAGATTGCCAAATGGAAGGGTCACACCCTTTCCTATGCCGGTAAGCTAGAACTGGTCTGCTCGATTGTGGGAGGTATTACGGGATTCTGGATTCAGAACTTCATTATACAGACTACAGTCATGGATGCGCTTGAGCAAAAGTGCAAACGCTTTTTATGGGGAGGCAAGCACAAGGGAAAGGTTGCATGGAAAAAACTATGCGCACCAAAATCGTTCGGTGGTCTAGGATTGAGGGATTTTACCACTTGGAACCGTGCCTCTATGGCCCAAAGGCTGTGGGATATCCATATGAAGAAGGACAGCCCGTGGGTCAAATGGACTCACTCATTTTATCTTCAGGGGCAGGATTTTTGGTGCTTAAATCCGAGAACACCAAATGGCAGGCTTGGGAAGAGATTTTCGAGCTAATTTGGCGACCTGTGTAAGCTGATGAACGAAATGATAGGTATGATTCAGGGGGATTTGCAAGAACTAAAAGATCATCTTTGCTCATGGTCTGGCTTGGGGAAATTCACAAGTAAAGCTTATTTCTACATGCACTGGCATCGTTATCCGAATGTGTATGTTCAAGGACACTTGGAGGAGAAGCTCTTCGTTAGCATTTGGCGTGGTTTTATCCCACCCAAGTTCTCTTTCATTGTATGGCTGGCTGCAATCCAGAGACTCTATACAAAAGATAAACACCGATCTGAGGAAGGGGACAACATGGAGAAGATATGTTCATTATGCCATCTTGAAGAGGAAACTAATGAGCACTTGTTCTTCAAATGTGAATTCTCGAAAGTGGTATGGGGGCATATCAAGACTTGGATTGGGCTCAGGAGACAGACAGACACAATTGCAAGCTCCATGTCATGGGTAAAGAGGCAAATAAAAGGCTCAAAGGTTCGTAAGAAGCTTGGAATTCTAGCATTGATCACCACCATCTATCGCCTTTGGAGAGAAAGAAATAGTGTTGTTATGAACGGCGCTCAACCCAGTGCCGATCGAGTGGTAAAAATCGTCATGAAAGACTGTTTCATGGTGATTAATCGCTTGTTCCCAGAAGAGCATCTGTATTAATTGATTTGAACGCTCAGGAGGCCTTCGAGAGCTCAAGGACGTTTTCAGACGTCTGAGGAGTTCGTGTGATCTAGGAGGTCTGTGATTGTAGGAGAAGTACGAGTGCTAGAGGGGGTTATCGACCGTAGGAGAATGTTGGCGAGTGTTGGAGGAGTTCGAGTGCTCGAGGAGGTTTTTTGAGTGTTACAAGAGTTCGAGTGCTCGAGGAGGTTTTGCAGTGTTTGGAGGAGTTCGAGTACTAGAGGAGGTGTTCGAGTGTTGGAGGATTTTGAGTACTCGAGCAGGTGTCGACTACTCGAGGAGGAGTTCGACTGGTCGAGGAAGTCTTCCAGAACAGGAGGAGCTCGAGTGCTCGAGGAGGTTTTCGAGTGGTGGAGGAGTCCCACTGTTAGATGAGACGTCTATATGAATTCGAGTGCTCCAGGAGATCTCCCAGTGTGGCAGGAGATCGAGTGCTCGAGGAGGTTTTCGAATGTTGCAGGGGATCGAGTGCTCGAGGAGGTTTTCGAGTGTTGGAGGAGTAGGAGGACTCGAGGAGGTGTTCGAGTGCTGGAGGAGTTCGAGTGCTCGAGGAGGTTTTCGAATGTTGGAGTGCTTGAGAAGGGGTTCGATTGGGGGACATCGAGTACTCGAGGAGGTGTTCGATGAATCGAGGAGGAGTTCGACTGGTCGAGGAGGGGTTCGAGTGCTCGAGGAGGGGTTCGAGTAATGCACCGGAGGTTTTCGAGTGTAGGGGATCGAGTGCTCGAGGAGGTTTTCGAGTGTTGGAGGATTAAGAGGACTTGAGGAGGTGTTCGAGTGCTGGAGGAGTTTGAGTGCTGGAGGAGGCTTTCGAATGTTGGAGTGCTCGAGGAGGGGATTCGAGTGCTTGAGGTGGGGTTTGAGTGTTGGGGGACATCGAGTACTCGAGGAGGTGTTCGACTGGTCGAGGAGGGGTTCGAGTGCTTGAGAAGGTCTTCGACAATAGGAGGAGTTCCAGTACTCGAGGATTTGTTCGAGTGTCGGAAGAGTTTGAGTGCTCGAATGGGTTTTTGTGTGCTCGAGGGAACGTCCGAATGAGCTCGTGTGCTCGACGTGCATCACTGTGATGCGCGACAGAACCCGATCCTCAGCACGATTCCGGAGCTTGGTTATCACGGTCAGGCAAGAAGTTAAAGAGCAACGTTACTGATGCTCTTTCTCTTAAGCCTAGTTTTTACTAACTATTTGACGGTTATTTATGCGCTCTCTGCCCGCGCTACACTCTTTGCTAAATCGGAAGAAAGCTGTCCATTTGCTCAAAATGGAGAGGGCGATTACATAATCGCCACGTTTGATGCACGCGGTATAAGTGCATCCATTCTCTCATCTTCAGGAGGTTGATTAGACTGGGATTAACAAAGGCAGGTGGCACGGCCTCATTTTACCTTTACCTTTGCCCACCTAATCATTCTCGACGGCAACAAAAGAATGCTTGAAGGCCAATAACATTCCTCTATCTCCACCTTAGGAATGTACATGGTAGAAGCAGATATCCACTCCGATCATCGGCTTCAATTTCATGCGACACCCAAGACCCGAGACACTCTCGGCTGCATTAGGATATTCAAACCATTTGCCTCGAATTTTTTGTATCTTCATCAACATTCCGGCGATGACATTAGCACAAGCCCCGAGTCCTTTTCTCGGCTGCATTATGGAATTAGAATGAAGATGGCCCCATTTGTTAGGGGTAGAAGCGGTTTACTGGCTTATGGGTAGTGTGTTTGTTCTCACCCCATTTATCTAGTATTTCTTAGCCTGTCCCCATTTCAGGTTGCTGCTCTCGGTCCCACTATCATTGGGACTTGTTTCGTTTCCCTTTGTTAGTCTTTATTTAGATAATGGGGGGGGGAGGGTGCTCTAAGAGTCTCATTTCCCCCCCTCCCCCACCATCTCTCTCCGGAACTCTACTCCCTAGGTTCATCTAGTAACCTAAGGTTTGATTGATTTTGTATTTGGCAGGCTCTTTCAGGGCTCCACCGTGGGTTCCACCATATATATTATTTACCTATTTACCGACATAAATAAACTTGGCATTTTGTTTTTGTTTTTGTTGTTTTGGTTTTTTTTTTGTTTAGTTTTTATTATTTTGTCTTGTTCTTTTTACGGTGTGTTTTTCTGTGATTTTGTAGCAAAGTGAAGTGCATTGCATTGGATGAGATGAAGGAATGAGATCAATGAGAAAGGGAAGAAAGCTTGGAATGTTGGTAAGAAAAGATTGAATTATTTCCAAGTGCTGGGAGGTCTTGTAATCGCGAGTCACAACGACCCCGCAATGACCCTGCGATGGACTATCGTGAGCTACGATGTGATCAGAAGTTTTGTGCAAAAAACTCAGCTTCTAGCCACCACTTTTCGTGAGTCGTGATGAGCCATCGTGAGTCATGACCAACGGGTCCTCGAGACAGCATCCCCTCCAGACCTCAAGTCGAGGCTGCAGGCCCTCAAATCCAGCTGAAATCCTAGAGACAGCATCCCCTCGAGACCTTAAGTCGAGCCAAACCCAAAACACCATAAGTCCTTGAGGCCGCAGGACCTCGAATTGAGCTTAAACCTTCGAGATATCAAACCTCCCATCGTGAATCGCGACCAACAGGTCATTGAGACAGCATCCCCTCGAGACCTTGAGGCAGCAAGCCCTTGGCTTGAGCAAAACTTGAAAGTCCATCACCCTGTCGAAGCCAGTTCTCGAGACCAACCCTTGAGACATCATCCTCTTGAGACCTCGAGGCAGCAAGCTCTCGACTTGAGCAGAAATTGAAAGTCTATCACCCTCTCGAGGCTAGTTCTCGAGACCAACCCTCAAGACATCCTCCCCTCGAGACCTTGAGGTAGCAAGCCCTCGACTCGAGCAGAACTTTAAAGTCCATAGCCCTCGAAATCTCAGGTCCTCGAGACTTCAATCCCTTAACTTGTGTTTAAACCCTTGAGACCTTGGGTTCATGAGGCCGCAAGACTAGCCCTTCAAAAACCATGAGTCCTCGAGGCCATCATCCCTCAAGACCAGTACCTTGAGACCAGTCATCCCTCGAGACCTCATGTCCTTGAGGCTACAAGCCCTTGGCTCGAGCCATACCTGAAAGACAATAATCCCTCGAGACCATCATTCCTTGAGTCAAGCCGAAGCCCTCAAGACATCAGCCCCTCGAGACCACAAGCTCTCAATTCGAGCTAAAGCCCTCGAGACATCGGGTTCTCGAGGCTGCAAGCCCTCAAGTTGAGCTGAGCCCAAAAGTGTATACCCTTAAAATCTTGTGTCCTCGAGGCCACAAGCCATCGATTCAAACTAAAGCCATCGAGATATCAGTCCCTCGAGATCTTGGGTGCTCGAGACCAGTGAAGCCTTTTTAGCCCCTCAAGACCAATGCCCCTCGAGACATCATCTTTCATCCTCAATCCCAACTAGACTCGAGCCTTCCCTACATGTCTCGACTCACGACGATGCATCGCGAGTCACGGCCAGTGCAGTTGCAAGTCGCGATAAAAAATCAAACTTTTCAACTGATCTTAAACACTGCATAATCCTTCCTTCATCTTCACCAAATACTCCCAAGAACCACCACACATCCACTCATTCCTTCCACCATCTCACATATATTGACATATTAAAATTCTTGCATCTTTATAGTACCTTTGTTGATTGTAGTATGCCGACTATATCGTTGAGTCTTTAATTACTATATTCTATAATAATGCTTTGATATGTGTTGATATATGTTGGATATTTTTATTGGACAATCTTATAGTGGTGATTGCATGATGGATTGGTTGTTCTTTGATAATAGTATGGTTATTAACTCTTGATTCTAAACCTAGTATTACAAATCCTTATGTACTTGTGAGTTTGATGTTATTCTTTGTGGTGTTAGTCTTGATCAAACGGCGCCAAGGAGACAATGTTTTGCTCGAGGGGTGATTTTTTCTATGGCACTTTTGCTCCCCTTTCTGGCTCCGAAACAAATTTTGGAACCAATTCTATAAAAGTACATTTGATTGTGCCATATCACCGGTAACTATGCGGAGAAATGGGTGTCACTCTACCTCTTACCTTGAGTTCTATTATTCTTGCCTTACAAGTTTACATTGAGGGTAATGTCATGTTTTAAGTGCGAGGAGGGGTTAGAGGACTCACATGCATGCTAGCTTCATTTGGAATGCTATTTGCTACTTTTGATTGGAAAAACATGAGAAAAAGAAAGAAAAAAATTAAAATTTAAAAATTTAAAAAAAATAGAAAGAAAAGAAAACCCGCTAAGTTGAAAACCCGAGAGGGCAACTTAGGAAACATTGGGGGCCCGCATATGTCGAAAACCTGAAGGGGAGACCTAGGCAAAAATGAGAGGCCAAAATGTGTGGAAAAAGGTGCGATGTGAGCCAAAGAAACATGATATGTGGATAGGATGAAAACCCGAAAGGGCTCCTAGGCAAAATGAGAGAAAGAGAGAAAAATAAAAAAAAATGCTATGATTTCACTCATTTGCCGGCGTTGGAGTCATAAGGTTGTGTTTTTCATATGGATGGATTGGGTAGCTCAACATATTTAGACCTCTTGGGATTGGGTAGTTTAGTGGGTTGAAAATGAAGTAGGGTTATGAAATTCTTGATTCTTTTATATTTCGTTTTGGTTGATATATTGACATTGGGTGAAGTCTGTGTTTAAATCTCCTCTATAGTTTTGACTTCATTTTGTGTCATTGGATTTTGGTTGATATATTGGTATGAACTGAAGTATGTGCTTGAAAATCCTAAATGATTTTAACTTCATTTTGTGTCATTGGACTTTGGGAATATCAATTTGAAACTTCGAAACGCTTTTATGGGTAGTGAATTGATAAGTGGTAGTGTTTCAATTGATAAGTGAATTGAAACGCTAGAAGGTTATTCAAAATCAATGTCATCCAAGTATTTTCCTCTTCGACAACCATCACCACCTACTCCTCGTAATTACGGCTATTCAGGGTTTCTATGAGCAACTGTCAAACGAAGGAAATTTACGGCTCAAAGTTTAGCTCCCAAATCAAACGAAAGAAATTTACTCAAAGCATTTGCTTTGTGATTTTCTTCTCTTGGCACTTACGTCGATACATAAGTCCTGAAACACTTTTAAAAGGTCTCACTACCTCCAAATATTTCTGCAGATTTTGTTCCATGGCTTCATACTCTCCACTAACTTACTGAGTAACAATCTGTGAATCACTGTAGATCTCCAGACCCCCCACCTTTAGCACCCTAGCCAAACGCAATCCGGTAATCAGAGCTTCATATTTAGTGACACTAACTCTTGCTGCCCCAAAGGGCCTTCCTCCTCGTCGTGACTCGTGAAACTCCTCTCAATGTATCCTGCTGCTTGAAGAATTTCCTCCATGGAGTCCATTCTTGCACTTATCTCCTCCAATTGTGACTGCATTCCTCCCATTGCATGGACGACCTCTTGCAAAACTTGGATAGAGCTCGAAATATTTTCCCCAAGATATTGTAATTGGTCCATGAGGTCCGTGGATACATGAGAACGACTAGGAGGTGCTCTCGAGGAGCTCCCACCCTTAGCCTCATTAGCATCTATCTCTAAGGTGGCTAAAACTCTGTATAAATCTCTCTTAAATCGAGGGTCGGGATCAATAAATAAGTTATCTAAACATGTGTCATGGTTGATGGAGATGAGCTCCGGGTGTGGAGATACCATGGAACTACAAGTGCTTGCTCTTCCATAAAGTCATACATAGAAACCCTCTTATGTTGTAGGTCCCACCATGGATGCTTTGGCTAACTTATCGATGTTTTACTTTGTATCCGATCATCTCAAGTTAGCCAACGCTCTCTGTGTGATCGGATGTCCTAAGTATTGTAGCAGTATACCTACCATACCGCCTATAGATATTTTACCACTCTTTCAATATCTCATTGTTAAATATTCCTGCAAAAAAACCATACCAAAAATTACCCTCTGGTGTTATTTCCCTAAGGAAATGAACATCCTAACCTAGGTATTTCGCTAGCTCACCGTGGTAGAAAACACCCATGGCCAATAGTTGATGAACATAATGGAATGGCAGGTGAACCAGGGTAGTATACTTGCACAGGCTCTTCCGATCAATGCCTGTGTGCTGCACCCAAAAGCAATCGAGAGAAAAAGGCATCCCTTTACGGTGTGTTTTTATGATCTCCTTTCCATACCTCTCTATCCAAAGGCACACACTACCTCTCGGTGGGTCATCTTGTACTCCCTATTAACCAGGTTAAATTTGATCGCCTTGTGTCCATCATCATCCACGACCAACCATAGAGTAGCTAGGAACTCTAGGGTCCACCTGACGCATGTCTTCGAGTGTATCTCGAGAAACCCCTCTAGACCTACTCATCCCAATAGGTAAGTGATGGGCTCGATTAAGCCTAGGGCTACCAAGGTGTCCTTGCATGCAAATCCAGTCTCCAAGATACTTTTCTTTGGCTCTCTCAAGTTCCCCCACCTCCGGACTGCAATTCCAGAGATATTGGATAATCCTATAAAATGCTCGGTCACAAACGTGGGGTTGCGAAGAATGGAAGGCACCGGCTCGGGGTTTTCACACTTTTCCGATTTGTTCCTCTTCTCAACCCAAGTGGAGTTACCCTCTTCGATGTATTCCTTTTGGGAGGCATCCTATCAAAATGAAGGAAAGAGTGGTGATATGATCATAAGCAAAGCATGACCTACAATGCTATTAAATAAGACAACATTCTCCCAAATAACCCAACTATTCAAAACATGATAATCTAAGCATGTGAGCTATTTAAACAAGAACATTCCTCATCAAACAAAAAACCCATGTAAGTTCTCACCAACCCATCAATAAGGTCATGCAATCAAGATTCATCCTCTCCTAAATAACCCAACACATGAAGATCACATCATTCAAGCATAATAGTACATCAAACCACCCAAACTTTCTTCAAAGCAAGATCATGCATACAAACTCAAACATTTATGTCAAAAACACACACTCATTCAAGAATCATGCTTTTCATAGAACCACCACAATGTTAATAAAGCATATAAACAAATATCTCAATGGATTACCCTGAATGTGAAGCTAAGAGTTGTAAGATCAATACAAGAAGACATGAAAACAAAACATGGCCGTCTAAACCCCTTCTCACATAGACTCAACTAATACTAGCAATCCACCAAATAAAACAAGCTAAAAACTATGCCGAATGAAATGGTTAACACATGCAAAATGAAGCACATCAGATACTATTATTCCTCATTTTCCTTCACAAGATCTGCACTGATAGCCAAAGGTGGGGCAGGGATATATAAGAACAAGATTTCTTCCTTATCTGGCTTCATAAGAGTCGGTAATACTCAAAGATATTATTTTAAGCCATACCTCTCAGATTTAATACTTTTAAGCCCTAAATGCTTCCTATCAACAATTAAGTAGATAATGGCAAGTCGGGGTCGTCCACGAGAAGAGGGATCTTTTTAAGTTTTTAAACATATATAGGAGAAAACATACTAAGCACATATATACATAGATACATATAAAAGCATGTAAACAAGGGGGGGGGGGATTTTGGTTGGTTTGATCCTAAGTTAACAAATTAAAGTACAACAACTAGCAAAGCAATAGAACAATGCTAATCATGCATTACAACTAAAGGTAAGATGAAAATAACAATTTACGGAACTTTGGGCGCAATTTACTTCCACTTCTAAACCTCTTATCCATCATTGAACATGCAACTTATTTACTACTTTCACTACTTGTTGTGAAGGCCTAAACTTCTATCCTTCTTAGATAGTAGTTTGCAAGAGTGAATTCGACATCTCTTGTCAAACCTCACCAATGGCTCCCGTAGATGAAACACGACTCAAGGTATCCCATTGATGGCATTTAGCACGAAGAATAAACAAGCTCGACAAAATTTATAAACACTACACCGCATCTGAGCATTTAACCGATTTATGCATTTACACAAGATTGGTTAAGAACGATCGACATTCATAGACTTCTCTCGTTTGCTACAAGCGATAAACATGACAAAGAGTTCAACATTATCATATTCACCTAGAAATCATCAATCCATCAACACAATCAAAAGCGCTAAATCATACTCATAGATTCCTAACAAGAAAAGGGGGGGAAATCAACCCACTTCCCCCAAACCCTAGCAAGCAATTCATACAAGTATTTCATACACTCAAACTTTCAACAACATTAAGGATATTAACAAACATATTCAATGCTCCATAAATGCACAATAGTAAGAGCAATAAATAAGTTACAAATTGTTCTTAAGACATGGGCTTGGAAACCTTAGTCAATTGCTCCCAAGAGATAGATTAGCTACAAGAGTTCATGCTAATCAATGCTAAACAACTAATCATAAAAATAAGAGAATTCAAGGATGAAAAATGGAAGAAAAAGGGTTTGAAACAGTACTGAAATTGCAGTAGAAGAAAAGTGTGAATGAGAGGAAAGAGAGTGGTATTTATAGTACAAAGAAGATAAGGTGAAATTCTGGCCACCTGTCAGTCGCGACTCGCGACGAGGCCATCGCAACTCGCGACGGGTGCCAGAATTTTTACATTGTCTTTTTCTTCTTCTTGTGGCATGCAGCCATCTTCATAGTCATTCCTCTCAATCTCCAAGTCTTCAATGGCTCAAAAAATGGTCTTCAATGGCCTCCGGTCTTCATGTCTTCGAAGCAAGTCTTCAAAAGTCTTCGAAAGTGTAGTCTTCAATGGCCTCCGGTCTTCATTGCCTCCGTGTTCTTCCCTTATCACACAAAATCCACTTAGAAGAGGTAAAAGAGCGTAAAGTTGCTCTTACCCCTCCTAAGAGGATTTCTAGGTAAAACACAAGGTCTCGATAATAAAAGAGAACAAAAGTGACCCTAAATAGTACTAAATTATGCATATAAAATGGACACATCAAGCCTCCCCACACTTGAACCTTACTCGCCCTCGAGTAAGAAAATATCCAAGCATACGAAGGATACGATATATCCACATCCTAACTACTAATCCCCCAAATCAATACCTCACAGAACTCTCAATATCACACATCCCAATGTTATAGTCAAATGAGAAGTTTCCCACAACCCCTATTCCTAAATCTACCCTAACCATATCATCCTATCAATTCATTGATTTCCCTAAGACATCTCCGAATCTCGAATTGATAATCCCAAATCCAATGATAAAAGATGAAGCCAAAAGTATGTATAAAGTTCAAAACACATGCTCCATTTCACATCAATACATCAACCTAAAAACGAAGCATATTAATGATTAAGAATTTCATAACTTACTCCGTCTCTTCCCGCTAAATTTTCCATTCCCAAAAGGTTCTCAAGATGTGAAGCTACCCAATCCATCCTTGTGGTCACCGCAACCTTATGACTCCATTGCCGGCAAATGAGTAAACACTTAATATTTTTTTTCAATTT
Organism: Rubia yunnanensis; assembly: GCA_037428765.1. Classification (NCBI taxonomy): domain Eukaryota; kingdom Viridiplantae; phylum Streptophyta; class Magnoliopsida; order Gentianales; family Rubiaceae; genus Rubia; species Rubia yunnanensis. Next base: position 62,601,928 of record CM075061.1, read on the forward strand.
CTCTCGCTTTCTCTCATTTTGCCCGGGAGCCCTTTTGGGTTTTCATCTTAGCCACACATCATGTTTCTTTGGCTCACATCTCACCTTTTTCCGCACATTTAGCCTCTCATTTTTTCCTAGGCCGCCCTTTTGGGTTTTTGACCTATCCGGGTCCCCAATGTTGCCTAAGTTGCCCAGTCGGGTTTTCAACTTAGCGGGATTCTTTTTTATTCTTTTTTAAATTATTTTTCACGTGTCTCCAATCCAAAAAGTAGCAAATTGCTTTCCAAATGTGAAGGTTAAGAAAAGTATCAAAACCAACATTATCCAAGTACATCAAAAGTAAAACATCCCAAAACAAAAGGGAGAAAAATATCCAAAATAAAACAAAAGATTTGTGCAAAAGTGTCTCCAACCCTAATCACCCAAAAATAGTAGATACCCCTCCCCATACTTAGAACACTACATTGCCCTCAATGTAGACTAGGGAAAAACTGTACAAAGCGAAGTATGGAAAGGGTAAAAATGTGGTGCTCACACAATCAATGATGTGATAAGGACGGACCACCGCCAAAGTAGCACTGCTGGTATTGTGCTAGCCACTCTGTGCTCCTCTACCTCCTCGCTCTCCACCTCTCTGCTCTCGGATCGGGGCCTGATGCACCGCCCGACTGGGACTGCAACTCATGGATGCGAGATGACAAGTGGTCAATCTTCTCATCCATATCAATCAAAGCCTGGGAGACAAAGACATTGTGCTCCAGAATCATGCTGTCCTATCGGTGGAAACCATCGTGCATGGTCTACATCATCTGCTCATAGAAGTCCGGCGGAGGCTGGGAGTAGTTAGGTGGAGCATCATCCTCCTGCATGGGATCCGTCTGTGGTGGAGGCTGTGTAGAGTAGTGCTGCTGCTGCTGCTCCGAGGAATGTAGGGTGCAATCGTCGCGCTGGATAAGAGTTGGCCCAAGGTCACGGAGCTCGCGCTGGAACTCAACTATACATGAGGAGTCTGGGGAGATCGCCAAATCTCCCAGAGGTGTGTCGAACTCCAGCTTCGTCTTGCTCTGCTGAGGAAGTGCCATGAATGTGACCTTCCTCGCACCGTATAACCAATGAAAGAGCCCCGTGGTCCGTGTGACACTGATCATCTCAAATCGAACTAGCTACTCAACGGTGACCAGATAAGACGTCCACCTCCCTAAACGTGGGAAGTTGGCCAGAGGGACTAATCCCAAGTACTCTGCTAGAAGGCCTATCATCCCTCCGACCATGATCTTCCCCTTGGCCTTTCCTGTCACTTCTATAATCGTCTTCATCCATAGCTCGACCCACACCCCATATCCTGGTCCCTCACTCGTCAAGTGCCATAGGAAGTGAATGTTATTGTCTGGCACATTTGTCGGCTTTGCGGAGCAAAGGACTGTGCCAGCCAAGAGTCGGTGCACATAGCGGAGTGCAGGGTGGATGATGGCGCTACTCTTGTCAAGGGAGCTCTTCGGCCTCATATTGATGACATTCCAAAACTGCATATCATCCTCAATTGACTGCTCTTGGGCCTGTGGGTCCAATCTGTTCCATATCTTGGCGGTGTCAAAACCAAAGGCCTCCTCAATCTGTGAGAGGGTAAGTTGCCAAGATAGGTCATCTAGGTGAAAGGCAATGTACCTCTCACAGGGTTGATCACCCCTCATGCTGCTCATATGGACTGTGAACAAGAACTCCAACGTGTACCTCCGGTGAGAGGGCGCAATCTTACTCATAAATATCTCCATTCCCCCTTTGGCGAGGAGGCATCTCACACGCTGCGTGAGGCAGAGGACATCCAGTGTAGGCACATCAACAAAACAGGTCTCTTTAAGCTGGTGCTTCTCTAGGGCTTCCTATATCTCCGAATAGGACCCGGTGATCCGGGTCAAACCCAAGTACCTATCCGTAGGGAAAGGTATAGGGCCCAATTCTGGAGCGGGTGAAGGAGGTGGAGGTGGAGCGGCGGTTCGCTTGTCTCGTGGGGGAGCCCTAGATCTCTTCTTGGGGGCCATATCTGGTACTTAGAAAACTTTTCTGCTTCCTTCTCTTGTCCAAGTCCTTCCTTCTCGAATCCAGGCATGTTCCCCTTCCAAAGTCCAATGCCTTGGCTTCAAAATTTCTACAAAATCATGGAAAAAACAACTCGTGAAAAGCATAAAGCAAAACAATGAAGCTTAAGGATAAAAGCTCAAAACTAAACAACATCAACAGAAAGTCACGAATGACGATCCGGATGATCAAAACCAAGTTTATTTAACGTCATCGGCATGACTCACTTCCCTCCTTGGAGCTTACTCACAAACTGGATCGAGGAGATCAATGTCCTCTTCTTTTTCCAGTACAAAAGTCTCGTGGTAAGGTTTCAAACGTTGTCCATTAACCTTGAAGGTATTGGACTTAGCTCAATCTAGAATCTCCACCGCACCATGTGGTAATACCTTAACCACTTCAAAAGAACCGATCCATTGGAACCTTAACATACCTGGGAATAGGCGAAGGCGAGATTGAAATAGGAGGACCTTTTGACCAACGTCAAAGTCCTTCCTGATGATCATCTTGTCGGGGCACACCTTTGTCTTTTATTTATAGATTTTGGCATTCTCATAGGATTCCCTTTGGATCTCATCCAGTTCACCCAATTGTAACTTCCTATGCAAGCCAGCTTTATCTACATCGAGATTAAATTCTTTGACCACCCAGTAAGCCTTGTGCTGAATTTCCACCGGTATATGACAGGGCTTACCAAACACTAACCGGCATGGGGACATACCGATTGGTGTCTTGTAAGCCGTCCTATAAGCCCACAAGGCATCATTCAACCGAGAACTCCAATCCTTCTAGTTAGGGTTAACCATTTTTTGAAGGATGGACTTAATTTCCCGATTGGAAACTTCGGCTTACCCGTTGGTTTGTGAGTGATAGGTGGTGGATGTCTTGTGAGTGATGCCATACTTCTTCAAGAGTGCCGCAATGGTCCGATAGCAAAAATGGGTGCCACGATCACTAATCAAGGCTCGAGGTACCCCAAACCTAGAAAAGATGTTATCTTTCAAGAATTCTGCAACCACTTTAGAATCGTCAGTCCTAGCGGGTTTTGCTTCAACCCACTTCGACACATAATCAATAGCAAGAAGAATGTACGTAAAGCCATAAGAGCTAGGGAAAGGCCCTATAAGGTCAATACCCCAAACATCAAAGATTTCACAATACAAAATAGGTCTTTGGGGCATTTCATTCCTAGTGGAGATATTTCCTACTCTCTGGCATTCATCACAAGATTTACAAAAGGTGTATGCATGCTTATTCAACGTAGGCCAATAAAACCCACTCTCTAAAACTTTCCTAGCGGTCCCCTTTGCTCCAAAATGACCGCCACATGCATGAGAATGACAAAATTTAAGAATTGAGTGTATTTCACTATCAGGGACACATCTCCTAACAATTTGATCCGCACAATGTCTCCACAAAAAGGGATCATCCCACACATAATACTTAGCATCACTCTTTAATTTATCCTTTTGGGCCTTAGAAAAATAAGGGGGGAATTTACCGGCAACAAGAAAATTTACAATGTCGGCATACCACGGTTGGAGATCCCTAATGGTGAACAATTGTTCATCAGGGAATTCCTCCCGTAGTTGCTCCTTCATTGCAGGGTTTACCTCAATGTTTTCGCCCGGAGTCAACCGGCTCAAATGATTGGCCACAAGGTTTTCCGCACCATTCTTGTCTCGCACCTCCAACTCAAATTTGTTCAGAAGCAGGATCCACCTAATCAATTTCGGCTTGGCATCTTTCTTCGTCATCAGATGACGAAGCGCTACATGGTCAGTGTATACAATAACTTTTGTACCAAGCAAGTAAGATCAAAATTTTTCTAAAGAAAATACCACCGCGAGCAACTTCTTCTCGGTGGTGGAATAGTTTCTCTGGGCCTCATTGAGAGACATTGATGAATAGTAGATGGCGTGAGGCGCTCTCCCCACTCTTTGACCAAGAACCACTCCAACGGCGTAATCACTAGCATCACACTTAATCTCAAAGGGCAACGACCAATCCGAGGGTTGTATGATAGGGGGCCAGACTAACCTTCCCTTCAATGTATCGAAGGCCCCCTTACACCCCTCATCCATCACAAATTCCACTTCCTTTTGCAACAATTTGCATAGAGGAGATGCTATCTTCGAGAAGTCCTTGATGAACCGGCGATAGAATCCTGCGTGGCCAAGAAAAGAGTGCACTTCGCGCACATTAGTAGGATAAGGCAAAGTTTGAATTGTGTCTATCTTTTCCTTGTCAACCTCAATACCCTTAGAGGAGACAACATGGCCTAAGACAATGCCTCTTTCCACCATAAAATGACATTTCTCAGAATTTAGCACAAGATTAGTATCAATGCAATGTTTAAGAAATTGCGCTAAATTTGCTAAACAGTTGTCAAAGGAATTTCCATGAATGGTGAGATCATCTATAAACACCTCGATAAAAGTTTCAACAAATTCTGAGAAAATACTTACCATATACCTTTGGAAAGTTGCGGGGGCATTACCATACACCTTTGGTTGAGCTCTTTGTCCTAAGTTATGAAAGTTAAAAGAAAAGATAACTAGCGAAGTCAAGTAACTATGCTAATCATCAAATAAACTAAGAAAAGGGTGTTAAAACTACAAAAACAAAGCCTTGGGGGCAAGTGATATCCACTTCAAAACCTAATGTAGATCATTCAACCATTCACTCATCCTATCACATTTGTTACCTTTGGGGAATGCCAATGGAAGATCAACATTCACTCTTTCTTAATAATAATTTGTAAAGACAAACAAGGACCATTTGCAAACCTCATTCATAATCACCCTGGACAAAAAATGACCATAGAGGTATTTCATCAATTGCATTATACAAGAAGGACCATAGATTTTAAAATGACAAGCCTTTTACCAGTGACATAGCCATTTAACCAAACATAGCATTCATTAGGCTAAACCTAGAACAAACCAGATTCAAGGTTCAACCTTTCATTCTATCTATAGGATAAATATGAGAACAATCCACATTAGTATACTTATCTAGCAAGAGTCATAACAAATTTTGCACAAGAAGTTCTAAGTTCATGTTCTTAGATTTTCATGCAAAGGAGCTAAGGAATGCGTCACTTTCCTAACACCCTAACACTTCAATCATACAAACACTTCCTATTCTCAAACAAAAATGGCATAAATTAAGTAAAATATAGCATAAGAACATATGAATGCTAAATAACAAAGGCTTCAAGAACAAGTGAAACAATCTATTCACTACTTCCACTACTTTTTGTAAAGATAAACCTTCTATCCTTCTTAGTTAGTAGTTTCCAAGAGTGAATTCAACATCTCTTGTAAAACCTCACCAATGACTCCCTTAGTGGAAACACGACTATGAGTATCCTATTGGTGGCATTGAGCATGAAAAATAAACAAGCTTGGCAACACTTATAAACACTACACCATGTCTAAGCATTTAAAAAATTCATGCATTTACACAAGATTTTCCAAGAACGATCGACATTCATTTACTTCTCTCATTTTCTGCCTAAAATGAACATGACAACGAGTTCAACATCATCACATTCATCTAGCATTTATCAATACATCAACATCATTTAGAAGCTCTAACTCATGCTCCTGGATTCCACATTAAAAGATGGGAGAATTAGCTACTTTCTCCCAACCCTAACAAGTAATCATGCAAGCAATTCATCCAGTTCATCCAATTGTAACTTCCTATGCAAGCCAGCTTCATCTACATCGAGATTAAATTCTTTGACCGCCCAGTAAGCCTTGTGCTGAATTTCCACCGGTAGATAACAGGGCTTACCAAACACTAACCGGCATGGGGACATACCGATTGGTGTCTTGTAAGCCGTCCTATAAGCCCACAAGGCATCATTCAACCGAGAACTCCAATCCTTCTAGTTAGGGTTAACCATTTTTTGAAGGATGGACTTAATTTCCCGATTGGAAACTTCGGCTTACCCGTTGGTTTGTGAGTGATAGGTGGTGGATGTCTTGTGAGTGATGCCATACTTCTTCAAGAGTGCCGCAATGGTCCGATAGCAAAAATGGGTGCCACGATCACTAATCAAGGCTCGAGGTACCCCAAACCTAGAAAAGATGTTATCTTTCAAGAATTCTGCAACCACTTTAGAATCGTCAGTCCTAGCGGGTTTTGCTTCAACCCACTTCGACACATAATCAATAGCAAGAAGAATGTACGTAAAGCCATAAGAGCTAGGGAAAGGCCCTATAAGGTCAATACCCCAAACATCAAAGATTTCACAATACAAAATAGGTCTTTGGGGCATTTCATTCCTAGTGGAGATATTTCCTACTCTCTGGCATTCATCACAAGATTTACAAAAGGTGTATGCATGCTTATTCAACGTAGGCCAATAAAACCCACTCTCTAAAACTTTCCTAGCGGTCCCCTTTGCTCCAAAATGACCGCCACATGCATGAGAATGACAAAATTTAAGAATTGAGTGTATTTCACTATCAGGGACACATCTCCTAACAATTTGATCCGCACAATGTCTCCACAAAAAGGGATCATCCCACACATAATACTTAGCATCACTCTTTAATTTATCCTTTTGGGCCTTAGAAAAATGAGGGGGGAATTTACCGGCAACAAGAAAATTTACAATGTCGGCATACCACGGTTGGAGATCCCTAATGGTGAACAATTGTTCATCAGGGAATTCCTCCCGTAGTTGCTCCTTCATTGCAGGGTTTACCTCAATGTTTTCGCCTGGGGTCAACCGGCTCAAATGATTGGCCACAAGGTTTTCCGCACCATTCTTGTCTCGCACCTCCAACTCAAATTTGTTCAAAAGCAGGATCCACCTAATCAATTTCAGCTTGGCATCTTTCTTCGTCATCAGATGACGAACCGCTGCATGGTCAGTGTATACAATAACTTTTGTACCAAGCAAGTAAGATCAAAATTTTTCTAAAGAAAATACCACTGCGAGCAACTCCTTCTAGGTGGTGGAATAGTTTCTCTGGGCCTCATTGAGAGACATTGATGCATACTAGATGGCATGAGGCGCTCTCTCCACCCTTTGACCAAGAACCACTCCAACGGCGTAATCACTAGCGTCACACATAATCTCAAAGGGCAACAACCAATCCGGGGGTTGTATGATAGGGGAGACTAACCTTCCCTTCAATGTATCAAAGGTCCCCTTACACCCCTCATCCATCACAAATTCCACTTCCTTTTGCAACAATTTGCATAGAGGAGATGCTATCTTCGAGAAGTCCTTGATGAATCGGCGATAGAATCCTGCATGGCCAAGAAAAGAGCGCACTTCGCGCACATTAGTAGGATAAGGCAAAGTTTGAATTGTGTCTATCTTTGCCTTGTCAACCTCAATACCCTTTAGAGGAGACAACATGGCCTAAGAAAATGCCTCTTTCCACCATAAAATTATATTTCTCAGAATTTAGCACAAGATTAGTATCAATGCAACGTTTAAGAACTTGTGCTAAATTTGCTAAACAGTTGTCAAAGGAATTTCCATGAATGGTGAGATCATCTATAAACACCTCGATAAAAGTTTCAACAAATTCTGAGAAAGTGCTTACCATACACCTTTGGAAAGTTGCGGGGGCATTACATAACCCAAAAGGCATGCGTTGGTAAGCAAACGTACCAAAGGGGCACGTGAAGGTGGTCTTTTCTTGGTCTTCCGAGGCGATAGCCACTTGAAAATACCCCAAGTACCCATTCAAAAAGCAATAGAAGGGGTGGCTCGCTAATCTCTCAAACATTTGATCAATGAATGGCAACAGGAAGTGATCCTTTTGGGTTTCCGCATTCAATCTCTGGTAGTCAATGCAAACGCGCCACCCATTTTGAATTCGGGTGAGCACCATTTCACCCTTCTCATATTAGACTACCGTCATCCCGCTCTTCTTGGGTACCACCTGAGTTGGGCTCACCCACTTGCTATCCGAGATTGGATAGATCATCCCCGCTTGAAAAAACTTGAGGATTTCTGCCTTCACCATATCCATTACAGGTGGGTTCAAACGGCGTTGGGGTTGTCGGACAGGTCTCACATCTTCTTCCAACAAGATTCTGTACATACAAGTGGATGGGCTTATGCCTTTGATGTCGGCAATAGTCCATCCAATTGCTTCCTTGTTCTCCCGCAACACCACCATCAACTTTTCTTCTTGCTCCTTGGTGAGCTTGCTCGAAATGATAACCGGAAGCATCTCCCCTTCCCCAAGAAATGCATACTTGAGGTCATTTGGCAAAGGTTTAAGGTCAAGCACCGGGGCTTTCACAAGTGAGGGGAGGAATTCCGGTTTCTCAGGTTCCTCTAAGAATAGAGGAGGAGGTTTTGAGACACTCGGTCTCATTTCTTCAAGCAGGTTCAAATTCTCAAAGCTTTCCTTCAAGTTAGTGCTCATAGAGTATACACTGTGGCCATCATTAACATCACATTGCAAAGCAACTAACAAAGAATCTTCACCACTTAGTTCAAAAACATCTTGCACAACTTCTTCAACAACATCTAGGGCATGGCAAGCATGTTCTTCACTAGGATATTTCATAGAGTCATTTATGTTAAACTCTACTTTTATTCCATCAAACTCCATTGTGAGGGTACCTTTATACACATCAATCATAGTCCTAGATGTTTTCAAAAATGACCTCCCCAACAAAATTGGGGTGGAATGTTTATCATGCTCCATGTCAAGAACATAAAAATCCATGGGGAAAACTAAGGAATCCACCTTAACCAACACATCCTCGACAATACCCTTAGGGTATGCACTAGAACGATCGGCCAATTGGATTACCACCCTGGTTTTGTGCAATGTACCCAAGTTGAGATTTTCATACAGAGAGTAAGGAATCACATTTATTGATGCACCTAAATCAAGCATAGCTTTTTCAAAATGTGTATTTCCTATTATGCACGGGATCGTGAACATGTCGGGATCACTACATTTAGGAGGTAGCTCTTTTTGACACAAGGCGGAAACATGCTCACTTTTTCCATTTTTCATCTTATTCTTGGCCCTTTGTTTTCTATTCACAAAACACAATACCTTAAGAAATTTAGCATATCTAGGAATTTGTTCAATGGCATTCAAGAGTGGAATGTTTACCTCACAGCTACGAAAGACTTCGTAGATGTCCTTGTTGTCCTCCTTCCTCCTTTTGTCTTTCAAGGCTTCCGAAAACGGGGGTTCCGGCACATATGGAGAGATCTCCACCATCTTTGCTCTTTTGTGTGGAGGAGATGAGGGTTCCGGGATGGAGGTTGACTTTGGTCTTTGTGGCAGTGTTTCCAACTCTATTTCTTCTTCCTTGCCCTTGTTGGCTAACTCTCCGGTCTTCTTCTCATGGACTTCCTCCTTCTCAACTCCTTTTTCAAACACCTCAATTCTCTTGGGCTCCTCTTCAAAAATTTCATTATCCGGTGAAGCACCGACCTCTCTACCACTCCTCAAAGCGATAGTACTTGCATTTTGCCTAGGATTGATTTCCGGGTGGGAGGTTAGTTTACCCTTTTCCTGGGCTTCCATCCGGTTCACCATTTGGGCTATTTGGCTTACTTGGGTTTCCAAGTTCTTGATGCTTGCTTTGGCCTTATCTTGGAATTTCTCGCTCTTTTCCACGCTCATGCCCAACTGGTGAATAGCTTGCAACACCTCATCCTTGGATAGCCCCGAGCCCTTCCCTTGGTCTTGGGGTTTGTCTGGGAGTCTTTGGAATTATTGTTGAGAAGCCTGGTATGGTTGAGAGTTTTGGCTTCCTTGAGGGTTTCCATACCGGAGGTTCGGGTTATCACAATTCCTCGAATTGTATGGCCAGTTTTGGTACCCTTGATACCCTTAGTAGCCTTGGTGACCTTGATAGCCTTGGTCCGTAGGGTGCGCCAAGTAGCAAATTTCACATGATTTAACATGTGGCGCATTTCCTCAGGGGTTTGTCATCAAAGTTTTCACCATGGATGTGAGGGCTGAGACTTGATCCTCTAGCTTCCCACTATTGGAAATGTCACTCGCGGGCATCGGGTTTCTCCTTCTCAAATCGGCCCTTGAGCTAAAGTTTCTCGACTCTTCGGCTAGCTCTTCACACAATTGCATAGTCTCAGAGGAAGTTTCATTTCCGAGGGTTCCACCACAAGAACTTATAACCAACCTTTGGTCCTCATCAAGAAAACCATTATAGAAGTAATACACCAAATCTCTCTCCGAATAACCATGGTAGGGGCAACTTACAAGAAGCTTCTTGAACCTCTCCCAATAGTCGAAGAGAGACTCTTCATGCCACTGAAGGATGTTGCTTATGTCCTTCTTCAAGGCGGCGGACCTCGAGGCCAGGAAGTACTTGGCTAGAAACTTTGTTTTCATATCAAGCCAACTCTTGATGCTCTTGGGCGGTAGGTAGTGGAGCTAATCTCTTGCACCATCCTTTAGTGTGAAAGGGAATGCCTTCAATTTATAAAAATCTTCATCCACTCCATGGGAGACCGTACCACCACACAAGAAGTGAAACTCGGTGAGGTGTTTGTTAGCATTCTCCCATTGCCTACTAAGGAAGGCGGGTAGCATGTTGATGAACCCAGTCTTTAGCTCAAAATGCCCATTTAGTCTAACCGCGGGGTACTCGATACACATCTGTTATTGATCGAGGTTAGGAGCCATGACGTCTCTCAACAAGGGTTTCCCCAAGGGGATCTCTCTTTGGGGGAAAGGAGGATGGCGAGGTTCCCCTCTCGGATGCTCATCTTCGTGCTCGATTTGATGTTCCATTGATGAAGATGTATCCGTAAAATGGTCACTAGGAGGGGTGTTATTCACACTTTCCAAAGAAAGCCTCCTAGCCCGTCTCAAATTCAACTCCAACTCGGGGTCGTAGTGTAAGGGTTCTTGTGAAGAGGATCGCGTGCGAACCATACACCAAGAACTCGAACAATACGTCTCCAAGCCAAGCAAAAATGGAAAATCAACTAATAAATCAAAATAAAACCAAACTAACAAATATTTACAAATAGCACATAATCACACATAATATGCCTAAACACTTAAAAATAAAAGCCTCTTCCCCGACAACGGCGCCAAAATTTGGGAGGTCTTCGCCATACCTCTCAAAGTTAATACTTTTAAGCCCTAAATGCTTCCTATCTACAATTAAGTAGATAATGGCAAGTCGGGGTCATCCACGAGAAGAGGGATCTTTTTAAGTGTTTTAAACATATATAGGAGAAAACATACTAAGCACAAACATACATAAATACATATAAAAGCATGTAAACAAGGGGGGGATTTTGGTTGGTTTGATCCTAAGTTAACAAATTAAAGTACAACAACTAGCAAAGCAATAGAACAATGCTAATCATGCATTACAACTAAAGTTAAGATGAAAATAACAATTTACGGAACTTTGGGCGCAATTTACTTCCACTTCTAAACCTCTTATCCATCATTGAACATGCAACTTATTTACTACTTTCACTACTTGTTGTGAAGGCCTAAACTAATATCCTTCTTAGATAGTAGTTTGCAAGAGTGAATTCGACATCTCTTGTCAAACCTCACCAATGGCTCCCGTAGATGAAACACGACTCAAGGTATCCCATTGATGGCATTTAGCACGAAGAATTAACAAGCTCGACAACACTTATAAACACTACACCGCGTCTAAGTATTTAACCGATTTATACATTTACACAAGATTGGTCAAGAACGATCGACATTCATAGACTTCTCTCGTTTGCTACAAGTGATAAACATGACAAAGAGTTCAACATTATCATATTCACCTAGCAATCATCAATCCATCAACACAATCAAAAGCTCTAAATCATACTCATAGATTCCTAACAAGAAAAGGGGGGAAATCAACCCACTTCCCCCAAACCCTAGCAAGCAATTCATACAAGTATTTCATATACTCAAACTTTCAACAACATTAATAATATTAACAAACACATTTAATGCTCCATAAATGCTCCATAAATGCACAATAGTAAGAGCAATAAAGAAGCTACAAATTGTTCTTAAGATATGGTTTTGGAAGCCTTAGTCAATTGCTCCAAAGAGATAGATTAGCTACAAGAGTTCATGCTAATAAATGCTAAACAACTAATCATAAAACCAAGAGAATTCAAGGATGAAAAATGGAAGAAAAAGGGTTTGAAACAGTACTGAAATAGCAGTAGAAGAAAAGTGTGAATGAGAGGAAAGAGAGTGGTATTTATAGTACAAAGAAGATAAGGTGAAATTCTGGCCACCTGTCAGTCGCGACTCGCGACGGCTCGTCGCGACTCGCGACGAGGCCATGGCGACTCGCGATGGGTGCCAGAATTTTTGCGTTGTCTTTTTCTTCTTCTTGTGGCATGCAGTCATCTTCATAGTCATTCTCTCAATCTCCAAGTCTTCAACGGCTCCAAAAATGGTCTTCAATGTCCTCCAGTCTTCAGGTCTTCGAAGAAAGTCTTCAAAAGTCTTTGAAAGTGTAGTCTTCAATGGCCTCCGGTCTTCATTGCCTCCGTGTTCTTCCCTTGCCACACAAAATCCACTTAGAAGAGGTAAAAGAGTGTAAAGTTGCTCTTACCCCTCCTAAGAGGATTTCAAGGTAAAACACAAGCTCTCGATAATAAAAGAGCACAAAAGTGACCCTAAATAGTACTAAATTATGCATATAAAATGGACACATCAAGCCTCCCCACACTTGAACCTTACTCGTCCTCGAGTAAGAAAAGATCCAAGCATACGAAGGAAATGATATATCTACATCCTTACTACCAATCCCCAAAATCAATACCTCATAAAACTCTCAATATCACACATCACAATGTTAAAGTCAAATGAGAAGTTTCCCACAAAATACTCAGTGAACATTATCCTATGTCTAGCTTATCAAAATACTTTACCCTATGTCTAGGTTATCAAAATACTCAGTGAACATTATCTCAACTCCACTAACGTCATCGATGAAAAATATTTTCACTATATAATTTCCAGTCACAGGCGAGATAACCATTGGATCGGTGTGTGGTGTTTGATCTGGGACCACATTTGCTTTCGAAAGGTTATTGTGTCATCAAATCAAAACTGTTTATGCCACGACTCTCCTGTAGGGGTATTGCGTGAATTAGCCTTCATGACATTGTTGGAAGACCTTTCCCACAAAACTCCATTTAACACATTGATCACCCTACGAATTGGTGGATTGTCACCATTCCTATTTTTCTGGTTACCAACATGTTATTCTTGCGGCCTTTCTTCTCTTCCCTCTTATCCACAACGTTAAATATCTTGATCTCACGAGGTCATCTATCTCATATGCCTACATTGTACTGGTTTTTCTCTTGTATGGCTACCATCCCGTAGGGTTATTTCTGGGCCTTGGGTCCCCTACATTATCATTTTTAGGTTTGAGGTTTTGGAACCGTTCTTACCTTTCCCACCTCTCAATTTCAATCCTCAGTTATGTACAATTATTCGTGTCATGGCCATAATCCTTATGATGTTTGCAATACAGATTCGTCCCCCATCTCACCCTCACGACATGCTGTGTGTTCTGCATGGGTGGAGGTGGTCAGAAGAACCCTCGACTTATACTCAAAACATGCAACGGAGACCTGCCTATGGGTAATGGCAACATGGGTGTGAATGGTTAAAAATTTGGCCTAACCATTACCATTGGTTTTTCCCCCGAGGATCATTATTCCTTCCTAGTTTTACTCTTAAACTTTCCCTCTTCTTTTTGGTGGCCTCTTCTACTCTCGAATACTGCTCCACAACCTCTTGGAGTTTTTGCAAAGTTTGCGGAGTATTCGTGCCCAACTTCTTATATAACTCCAAATCTTCTATTCTATACAGATTTCCTTAAATGACCTCATTCTCTGTAGTTTCTACTACCCCCAAGCTTTCATAAACATATTGATAATAAAAGGCCTCTGTACTCTCCCCCACTTTCTGTTTATTTTGACACAGCTCCAACAGAGTTTTAGTGAACTTTTTCTTCTGAACATACTGACTTAACCATGCTAAAATCTCAATAAGAGTGCCAGGAACCCCTTGGCAACTTATTAAACCACTCCTACACTTTCCCTCGAAGGTAACTTCTGACCACTTTGCATGTTAACTTTTCTTCAAAATCCCTCAATTTCATTAGACTCGAGAATTTCTAAATGAACTCTCGAGGATCCAAGTCTCCACTATAGGTGGGGAATCCTTCTGGAGGATTTACATTCATCGGCCATCGACCCTAGTTATTACTAAATTGAAGGGTGATCCAGCCGCTTAACCAATTTGCCCAATCAACCCAACCAATTCTCTCTTTAATGAATCTCTAGCATCTACCGTCAACCCTTGATGAACCCCAATCAAATTAAATCCTCAATAATTTCCTCCATGTGGCATCGGGTATACTTGTTAAAGACCTAATTAAGCAAAATTTATCCATGGGGGTATCGAGTACACCGGCAACCGCCCATAAAGGTTGTAAGGCCATTGGTTAATCTTTGCACTCTATAACCCTACATTTCCACATCCTTAAACTACCATAGAAGTAATCATTTCATATCCAGCTCCAACCCCTGGGAAACCAACTGTTGAGGTTATCGGAATAGGAGGTGGCATCGAGTGCATTATCCCCTGCGGATAGTCTGGGAAAGAGGGTTGGGACCACATGTAGAATGCCTCTCCCATGTATCCTGTGTAAGGGAAGGCTAACATGGGATGAGAAGTCGGCCCTGAGGTTAATCCCATAGGTATTTACGGCACTACATCCCGTGAGATACTCAGTGGCCTCGAAGGTAGAGTAACTCGCTGTCCTATAGCATCCATTATCTGCGCCCTCTGTGCTAGATCTTTTTGCAATCCAATCATTCCCATACTTAGATTCGCCTAAATAGTTCATTCATAAACTTCCATATAAGAGTCACCTCAAACTCTGTGAACTGCCTATCTCTTTCATCACGAGAACCAGCTGGCATGTTTATTGCAGTATCCATATTTGTAACTCCCTGCTCTACATTGGCACGTCTTGAGGGCCCCACTACATCATTTCGAGGAGCTTAAAAAAGTTATAGATTTGGGCCACTCGAGACCTGTAAGGCCTCATGCTCAGTAGTCGAGACATGCACCGTTCCAGACTCAACTATCGAGACTCAAGCCTCTATTCACTCAATGTATTGCGCTGCAAAAGATTAACCATATAACCTCTTCTTCTGAATGGAGATTGCACTTCCTCTCCAATTCCTGTTCCTTTCAACCTAAATCTTTCACTCCTTCAAATAATTGTAGACATAAACCAAGGAAATAAAATCTGACTCAATTAGTCCCATTGGGTATTCCAATTGATGCGTCTAAAAACTTATCAAGCTACTTCGAAGAATCCCTTGTGACCTGCCTCCACCCGGGGTTGTTAATTGTAGCTAACTAACCCGGGAGGAGGCTATCTCGTGGGAAGATCAGAAAATAGAAATTTGTAATTTTGCACCCTGTTCTCAATGCTATGCTAACTAAAGGGTAGTTTGTGGCAAGCCTTTGGTTTATCCACAGAGATGCTAGGTCTAATGTACCAATCAAAATACAACCTCGTATGGGCCATCCATCCGTATGAGTGAAAGGAATAGCTATTAAAGAAAACATATAAATGAGGGGTTTGGTTTTTCAACTAACTACTAAGCATGAAAGTAAAAAAGCAAAGTACACTAATTAAACTAAGCATTTGGGGAATTATTGAGCAACATGATCAATCTAATACTTCTATCCTTGTTTCATTCACATAGATAATTAGAAAAACCTAATAGAGTGTCCATAATATGTGGTGTGGCCGATGGAAAACACTTTCCCATCCATGTCGAGGTGGGTGCTCTCACAACCATCCATCGAAACTGCCATCGTAATTAGGGGAGTACAACAAGGTCCAACCTTTGTTGTAGGTCTATATCTCCCCTGTGTGATTATGTTCTGAGCTTTCCCCACTAATATACTACTCTCCTTGGGTCCAATCAATTAGGCCAAAGGGTCGTTAGAACCTTATCTATGATATAAGGCATCTCACAACCCTAGTTTGCTACTATTCTCTATCTCTACCCGGAACCTCTCGGACAACTTTACAAAGTCAGCTAAGATTGGTGTGATGGCAAGTAAGTCAGAGCATTCTCAAATTCTCTGTGCACACACCCACGCGGACGCATTCTCCCTTACCCATTCTAACAACAAAGTTTCTCTTCCCAAGGAGGCATTGATATTTGCACCATACATTAATATAGCCCAAAGTGTGTGCTAATATGTGGTGTACTATTAATGAATTTTAAATAATCAACCACAATCATAATAGTATTACGAACACAATATTAGGAAGAACTAAAGAATCTCAAACAGCAAATATATTAGACCGTGCTACTACAATTTATCCCTAAGCTACAGAAAATAATTCCTAGACATGGAATTCAAATTAAGATTTGAATTCCACATATTAGGATCAAAGTAAAAGAATGAAAAGAAAAAGGGAGAGTTCTCTCCAAACAAAAAAGATGAACTACTAATGAAAAATTTTCTTAGATGTAAGATATGAGATATGAAAACCTAGTAGACACAGGTTATATATACACTAGTAGAAGATTGTGCCAAAAAATAGTCCCAAACTAAGTTAAGCCCTAGCTCAGCCGCAACCTAATATGAGGCATCATGGATGGTGTAGCCCGTGGAATGTTCTTGGCGTGGGGTGCTAGGCCTAGCATGGGCCGTGTGCATTCATGTGGCGTGGGACGCTTGATTTGGTGCATGGAGTGGATCTTCAAGAGGTGAGAGGTGCGAGGCCTTGTACGGGCTGGGTGTACCCCTTGGTATAGGCTGTATCATCTGGTACGGGGTGCCATCAAGGTGGTGAAAATGAAGGTTCTGATCCACGTCCGTGGCCGTTGGCGTGGGCCATGGTCAAGAAGGGTGCTTGCTCAGAAACTTTTGTGCAGGGCGTGTGATTTTGCACACCCCACCGCTGGTTATTGCATACTAAGCTTGGAATGGTTGAGGATGCCGAAAATGGTCCCGCGTCATACTTAGCCACGTGGAGTGCGTCTTCAAATTGTACTGGTGGCTCGTGGCATCTATCGCAGGTCGCGACATAGCCTCGTGCAAGTCTTCTTGGCACGGGCCATTGGTTCCAAACCATGAATAGCCCTAACCCTCCTCCACCCGGGGTCATTAATTGTAGCTACTTAACCTAGGCAGAGGGCTTATGTGTGAAAGATAGAGATTTATAAAATGCACCCGTTCTCACTACTAAGCTACCTATGGGTAACCTTTCATCAATTGCCTTTACACTTTTATAATACTTCGGCTATTATAGGCATTAGCAGCCAAATAGGAAAATTTCTCAAAATGGATGCTGCAACAAATGCCCTAACTAGGCCCTCGGCAATTAAAGTCTGTGTAGAAGTGGACCTTTTATCTCACCTCCCTAATTCGGTAGGCATTGGCAATAAAGTAGCAGATTATCCAATTGAATATGATCAGTTGCCTTTGTACTATACTCACTGTAGGATAATAGGTCACAGCCAGTCTAATTGTAACTTCCTGCACCTTGAACTGAGGAAAAGTAGTAAAAACCTAGCTGAAACCAAAGTGAACAAGGTTAGACAAGCTGCAGTTCTTGATGATATTCTAACTGTTGATACTCAAAAAAACAAAGGTAATGCATCTAAAGTATCAGTGGATATGGAAGGTCACTCTAATCTATCAGTTTCACAAAAAGAAACTGATTTCCAGTTTCAGAATTTGAAATCTGTTTCTCTTCTGGATAATAATACAAACTCATTCAGACCTAGTCATGTTAAAAGAAATAAGCCTTTTTACTCTCTAGATGATATCTCTAAACCTATCACAAATCTTTTTTGGAGGAAAAAATCTCAACAGACTGAACTCCCCCCCATCCAGGAAGAGATAACTAAAAAGAATATGGTTACTATATCAAATGCTTTCCACACTTTAATTGACTTATAGGAAGATGACCCTGCTGTCCAAGAGGATGAAGCTGCTGACATTTTCCATGAGACCCTAGAATCACAGGATGTTGTGACAGCCCAGACTGATGCAGAAAAAATAGAAAACATGGGGACAAGCTTATCCACTCCTGAAGCAGCTCTGAGGGTTCCAAATGACCAAACAACTGAAGCAGTAACGAGTGCTCTTGAAGTGCGAGTACCATGTCCTATTATCCAAGATCAAACCCCCTCCGAGGAACACAACAAAAATGCAATGCAAGTAGCTCAATCGGAGGTAAGTATCTCTACATCAGATAATTTGAGGAAAAGTGAAGACAAGAAGGGCAAAAATAGTAATGTCACAGTGCCTAAAATAAGAAAACTAAGATCATCACAAAAAGCAACCCCTCCTAGTTTTAAATGATACAATACGCAAAAATAGGGAATATTTTAGTATGGAATGTTAGGGGTTATGGTTCTTCTTTGGATAGGCTAAAGGCTCTCAACTTGAAACATAGGATAGACATTCTATGTTTAATTGAACCATGGCATGACAAACAGAATTTAAGCACTCTGAAGCATCAACTTGGTTATAGTAATGCACTCTATGCCCAGTATGCTAAAATCTGGATTTTATGGAATCATGTTTTTAGTTTAGACATCTTAAATGAATCTGATCAGTATATACAGACTAAAGTTACAGACATTGCCACCTCTGTCAATTGGAATATTTTCTTTATTTATGCTAGTGTACATAGACAGTCGAGGGAAGTTTTATGGACTGATTTAAAAGCATCAACATCTGATCCATCCATATACATAGGAGATTTCAATACAGTAACCTCGGTCTCTGAATATAAAGGAAGAAAGTCAACACCTAGAAAAAGTATGAATCAATTTAATGACTTTTTAACCACTATGGATTTGCATGAAATCCCAACTGTAGGTAACTCTTTTACTTGGAGTAATAACAGATTTAGGGACAAATGTAAGGATCTTCAATTTCAAAGATTAGACAGAGGTGTTAGTAATTTAGAATTGCTAGATCTCTTTCCAAACAGTTCCATACAAGTTCTAAACAGAATGACTTCTGACCACTCTCCACTATTACTATCAATCAAATCAGCAGTTGAATAGGCTCCAAGACCTTTTAGATACCAGGAAATGTGGACAAATAGAAAAGATTTTAAAGATTTAGTGGAATCTAACTGGAACCTATTCTCCCCCCTAACTGGTATGCAAAGGTTTGTTCACAAACTAAAGAGACTTAAGTTTGTAATTAAGGATTGGAACAAAAATATTTTTGGCAATGTTAATAAAAATCTGGTCCAATCTGAATCAAAAGTAAATGAATTGGAAATCCTTTTTCAGCAGACACATGATGAATCAGTTTTAACGGAACTCATGAAATCTAAAGATACTCTTCTCAGAGTTCAGAAGGAACATAATATTTTCCTGAAGCAAAGGGCTAGGTTAAATTGGTTAAAACACGGAGATGCAAACACTAATTTCTTCCATCACACTATTAGAGAAAGAAAAGCCAGAGCCAGGATAGGAAAAATAAAAGATGGAAAAGGAATATGGATATCTGATCCAAACCTGATTAAAGAAGAGGGTATTAGATTTTATCAGGAACTACTTACTGAGAATGTCTCACAAAAAAAGGGAACTTACTTTAATAACTTTTTGACAGAAATCCCTACAGTTTTAAATGATCAACAGAACATCCAGTTGCTTAATCCTTTTAGCTTTCAGGAATTGAAATATGCGGTTTTTTATCTTAACAAATCAAGTGCACCAGGCCTTGATGGCTACTCAGGTGACTTTTACACCTCTTTTTGGGAAACCATTAAGGAAGATTTATTACAAGCTGCAAATGAATTTTTAAATAATGGAACATTCCCTAAAGCCATTTCTAGTACCTGGCTCACTTTAATCCCAACGAAACCTATTCCGAACACATTTGCAGATTTTCGACCAATTAGTTTATCCAACTTCGTTAATAAAGTTTTCTCAAAATTGTTAATGGAGAGGATCAAACCCTTAATGTAGCTATTGATTTCACCGGAACAAAGTGCTTTCATCAAAGGGAGGGACATTTCGGATAATGTGATTCTAATGCAACAAATGACTAGATTATTATCCAGAAAATCAAAGACTCCTAATCTCATTGTAAAACTTGATATGCAAAAGGCATTTGACAGGGTTTCTTGGTCTTTTCTAAACTCTATGCTCCTTCGGTTTGGTTTTCATGGGAAATTTGTGAGACTACTTAAGCATAATATTGCTTCAATAAATTTCTCTGTTCTAATAAATGGGGTAACATCAGGTTTCTTTAGCTCTACTAGGGGGATCAAGCAAGGAGACCCTCTATCTCCTTTCTTGTACAACATATTATCTGAGGCATTTTCGAGGGGTCTAAAGAAAATGTTCACCACAGGATATTTAACATATTTTAGTCTCCCTAATGTTTGTACACCCCTAACTCACCTCATGTACGCTGATGACACTGCAGTTTTTCTGAATACGGAGACTAAAAATTTAAGGCGTTTTAAACTTTTTCTAAATGCTTATGAACAAACTTCGGGTCAACAAGTTAATTTTTCAAAATCTGAATTTTTCGTTTCCCGTAAGGCACCTTCACATTACACTCAGTCTGTTAGGAGAATACTTGGGATGGTGAAAGGCTCTTTTCCATTCAAATACCTTGGTGTTCCTATTTTTATAGGTCGCAATTTAAAGGTGCATTATTTACCTGTAATTGAAAGAATGGAGAAACTGATAAACAATTGGAAAAACAGGTGGTTGAGTTCAGCTAGTAAAATCATTTTGATTAATCATGTTTTGCATTCAATCCCAACACACATTTTTGGAGTATTAAAACCACCAAGGACTGTTTTAAAAACAATGGAAAAAATGGCATCGGATCTATTCTGGGGTAAAACTGATTTTTCTGAAAGGAAAAGGTGGAGGTCTTGGAAAAGAATGAGTTTTCCGGTGGAAGAAAATGGTATAGGCTTTAGGGATATAAATGTTATAGTAGATGCATTTTCTAGTAAATTATGGTGGAAGCTACAAATTAATAGCACTCAATGGTCAAATCTATTATGGTCTCTGCCTGACTCTTACAAAAAATCACACATATGGGGCAGAATCACAAAAATAATAGCTGTGGCAAACAGTTTATCCAGAGTGATTTTTGGTCGGGGTGATTGCTCATTTTGGAATGCTAACTGGATCGGCAACGGTGCACTTTTTTATATCTGGCCAGAGAATATTGATATTCCTTTCGAATCTATCTCTCTCAGGGATTTTTTTAACAACAAAACAGCTCTCTTACCAATTCTGGAGCCACATTTGGCTACCAATATCATTCTTATTTTACAGGATGTAAAGTTGGAATTCAGTCATGAAGACAAACTGGTATGGAATCCCACAATTGATGGGAAATTCACTGTAAGTTCGGCTTATAATGTTCTAAGACAGAGAGGTCCCCTGATTCAACATTTCAAAAAGGTATGGTCTCCTTTCATACCTAGAAAGATGTTTGTTTTACTTTGGAGAGCCCTAAACAATATACTTCCATTTGATAACATTTTAAGTAGGATGGGTTTTTCTGTTGTTTCGATGTGTCCTCTCTGCAAGAACAGTGCTGACATCTTGGATCATTTTTTCAATTCTTGCACCTCCTCATGTGTTGTCTGGCATAGTGTGCATTCCTTATTGCGGTTACCATGTACAGAATTCAGGGACTTAAAAAGTAGAGTTTATTTTTACTTATCATATAGGGTTGATTCTAATGTAAATAGAAACATGATCATTGCAGCTCTATTGGTGACAATTTGGACATTATGGACCCATAGGAACAAACTTCTTTTTGATAATAGACCATACTCACATGATGCATGTGTTGCTGAAATTAAAGATTCGATATATCAAATATTTACAGCACATAACTTAATAGGTAATAAGGATAGGCATAAGCATTGGATTCAGGATAACATTGTACCTCATATACTATAGAAAAAGAAAAATGTTATCACTAAGGTCCATTGGAGGAAACCTATACATGGATACAAAATCAATACTGATGCATCATGGATTTCTGGAGGTCTTTCATCTGCTGCTGTAATTGTGAGGGATAGGAAGGGAATTGTTGTTAAAATGAGAGTCAGTACTTTCCACTGTCCTTCACCCTTACATGCTGAATTAATTGCTATACAAAGTGGATATGACATCTGTTCTGAACTTGCTTTACAGAACTGTATTATTGAATCAGATAGTTTATATGCTGTTAGGGGTATCCAGAATCCTTTCTCCTGCCCATGGAGATTCTACTCCATGTGCAGTGCCCTAAATGTAATACAAGGCTCTATTTTGATTCAATATACTCCTAGAGAAGCAAATTTGGCCACTGATTTTTTGGCTAAATTTGCTAGGGAAAACCTCCTACATGGAGATTTAGACCACAGTTCTATTCCCCCCTTCCTCAAGGGTTTATTAGCACTTGATTGCGTGAGTTTTCCAGCAATTCGTATTGAATCACGTAGGGATCCATGTTTTAATTAGACAGGAAACATTTCGTTTAGTTTAAAAGAGTACCTTTTTTGCTTTCAACTCTTCATATATGCAAGATTTTTTTCTCTATATTATTCCAAATCCTGCTAGTTTCCTTCCCTTTTCTTCTTTCAGATCTACCGGATGCAAGCATAAAGGCAGGGGAGCAATTTTTCAGTTACATCTCAACACATCTTAGCTGATTGATCATGAGGAATGTACAGACCTTTGGCCAGACTTTTCATGAGAACTGCCTTACCTCAACCAAAGGCTTTCTGCAATGCAACCTCAATCCGGATCTAAGTTTCCCTCTTGGCTAGTACATCGTTGACAAATAGGAGTCTTAAACTGCTCGATTCTCCAACCTGTTCGCGGGGTACTAGCAAGATGGTTTTAGATCGTATTACAAGTTCTAGCCTTCCTTTTTCTAGGAGAAATCACCGCTTTTGGAAGCATTTTGTTTCAGGAATTGTTTTTAGCTATGGGCTCATCATAGGGATGATATTTTGGCTCATCATAGGGATGATATTTTTGTAAATTGTAATTACCAATCACAAGCGCCAATTTTGGCTAACTAGATTGGGCCCGGGGAGCCTAATATAGTCCCCCCATCCTCGGATGGTCTTTAAATTTTTTAAAAAAAGCTACCTACGGGTAGTAAGCGGAAAAACAACCTCGTCCGGGTCGTCAATTCGCACTAGTGAAAGGAACAACTAGTGGTGTAGACATGTAATTGGGGGAAAGGGGGGTTTGTATTTTCAACTAAAAACTACAAAGCATGAAATTAACAAGTAAACTATTTATACTAGGCCCTTGGGAATTATTTAGCAACATGGTAGTTCTAATGCTATATTCCTCAATTCATTCACATAAAGACTTAAAAAAGACCTATCAATGTGTTTACAACACGTGGTGTTGTCGATGACATACACTTCCCCATCTCTATCACGGTGGGTGCGCTCGCAACCCTCCATCAGCACCGCAACCATAATTTGAGGAGTACAACGAGGTCCGACCATCATTCTAGGTCTGTTTCTCCCAAGTGTTATTACATCATGGGCTTCCACCACAAATGCAACTACTCCTCCTGGATCCTATATATGCTAGGCCTGAGGAACGTAGGCACCTTATCTGTGATACTAGGGTTTCAACACTACACCTAGCTTGCTACTATAAGTTATCTCTACCCACAACCTCTAAGATAACAGTTAGGAAGTCAACTAAGACTGGTGCAATGGCAAATAGGTCAAAGCATTGTTGAATCCCCCGTGCACACACCCACATGGACGCATTATCCCCTGCTCATTCTAACATTCAGGTTTCTCTTCTAGAGGGTGCATCAATAATTGCACCATACATGAATATAGCTCAAAGTGTGCTTATATTTAGTGTAGTATTCATGCATTTATAACATTCAAGAACAATCAATATAATACCATAAAAAGGACAGGGTGAATCTAATGAATCTCAATAAGCATTTAGAACATACCTAGTGCAAAGATGAATCCCAAGCAAAAGATCTACTCTACAAAGGTTAGATCCACGAAAAATGTTAGGTTAGATGCTATGGATCTAGAAAATAAGATGAAATGAAAAAGAAAAAGGATAGAAGAAACAAAGGAGAAGAAGAACTCTCCTCTTCCTTCTCTCTAAACAAGAGAGAGAACCTATTCTACATTATTCCTACTTGATAATAGTGTAGTAGAAGACTAATACTCCTATGTATAGTAGTAGAAGATTGGGCCTAAAGATAGGCTTAAAATAGGCAAAAACAATAGCAAAACCCTAGGTTAGCCACCATGGCTTCATGGATCGGCACATATTTCACGATCTGTGAAGCATTGAAGCACGGGGAGCTAGATCTGGCACAGTCCATAACCGTTCATAGCTGCGGTCCATGGGATCGGGTGCGGTCCGTGAATCTTCTCTCATGTCACGGTCCGTGAAGATTGTCACGGACCGCGAACTGTACACGGTCTTTGCTCAGAAGGTTTCTCACGGTCCTTGAAGGTTTTCACTGACCGACTCCATACTTGGCCAAATTCTTCAAATCTTCATCCCCTTGCTTCACAGCTCGGTGATCTTGTCATGACCCAACTCTTTATCTCGTACGGGTCTCCTGCAGGTCCTCATAGAACCCCTAGAACTCTTGTTTAGTGCGAGTTGTGTGCTTTGTCACGGGCCGTTGGTACTTGACCATGGGTGATCCATTACCAGCCGCTGATGCTTCGTCAGGTGAACTTCATTTGCTTTCCAAGGTTGACCATTAGTCCGAATCGGGAGTTCTAGTAGTCAATTTTGTAGTATTCGAGAAAATGAATCAAATGGAACAAGCCTTGAAGGATAATTATTCCTTGATCATTCTCGGACTAAAGAAACACTCCTTAGAAAACAATTCACCATTTTCTCCTTTACCGTCTTGAACTCTAAAGCTGCCTATCCTTGGTTTCAATCTCTTTCTACCACGGATTGATGTTCCTGGCCTTCGTTTAGTACCATTCAAATGCGAATGGCCTTCAAATATTCTATCGTGAAAAGAAAACAACAATTATGGGCGACCTACTAAAGGTACTCATAATGAAGACCAAGGAGCTCGTGAACATGAGATGTCAAGAATCATTAATTAAGTAAACAAAATGCGGGATTTAGAATAGAAAACCAAACATGGTTGTCTAAACCCCTTGTTATGTAAACTCAACTAATATTTGCAAACAGCCAACCAAAAGTAACTAAAAACTATGTCAAATGCATTGGTTAAAGCATGCAAAATGGTGCAGATCAGACTCGGGCCAACCCGTTTATGCCTTGGCCGGCTGAACTAGTTTCCTTCGCTACAGGTGAACTGTTAGTCTAATTTGAGAGTTTTAGTAGCCAATTTTGTAGTGCTCGAGAACAAAAATCCAATGAAATCAACTTTGAAGGATAATTATTCTTGAATCGTTCTCAGAATGAATCACAACTCATCGGGCCACAATTCACCATTTCTCTCTTAGTCGTTATGAACTCCAATGCTCCTATCCTTGCCTTCAATCTCCTTCTACCACTCATTGATGCTTGTGGACTTTGTCTACAACCATTCTATCATTAATGACCTTCATCTCTACCATTGTCCTTGGAAACGGCATTCAATATCATCTACTGCTCTTACAAACGGCCTTCACATAAAATTTAAACAAAAAGTAACCACGGGTGACCTACCTAAGATGACCACAAGGAACATCAAGGAGCCCGTGGATACAAGATGTCCATTAGTACCAATGAAGTCTACAAAACATGGGATTTGGATAATAAAAGTAAACATGGTCATCTAAACCCTTGTCACGTAAACTCAAATAATACTAGCAATCCACTAAATAGAACTAGCAAAAAAGTATGCCAAATGCAGCGGTTAACGCACACATAATGAAGCAGATCAGACTCCCCACACTTAACCCTTTACTCGTCCTTGAGCAAACAAAAGACAAGATAAAGAATCAAGCAAAATGCAGCGTGCATGCATAAGTTAACCGAGGCATTAAACTTACCCAAAAGAGTAAGAATCTCACAACTCTCACACTCCCCAAAAAACGTAAGCAATCAAACCACCCAAAAGTAAAGTGTGGAAAAAGGTAATCCAAAAACATAAGTTTATAAGCTAGCTTCCGTTTCCCAAAATGATCCCAAAAGAAATCAAAGAGTCGTCTTCAGAAATAATCCACCGCGAAAGTAAGCATTGAACCTAGTTTTTTGTTTTCTCTCAATTTCTCTCATTTTTCCTTGGAGCTCTTTTGGGTTTTCATCCTAGCTTTAACACATCAAGGGTAAATATTTCTCACCTTTTCCAAGCGGACTCTCATTTTTACCTAGGCTCATAATCCTAGTCAGTCCTAGTATCTTATTTTTACCTAGGTCTTTTAACTTATCCGGGTTTTTCCTAATGTTACCCAAGTCGCCCTTTTGGGTTTTTGACTTGTCCAGGTTTTTATATATTTTTTCATCTTTTCAAGTTTTCCTTATTTTTTTGTATAGCACAAAACCGCCCCAAAAATGGGATTCATACTACAAAATATAATCAAACACAAAAAATACACCACCAATTTTCTAAAACATCCTACCCCATGCAAACTTGAAATCCTTACATAGCATGTCATGCCACCAAATATTCATCCAAAATCATCCCTCAAAAAGCAAAAAACCAACATCACCAACAATCAAGAAAAATAAATACCAATACAAATCATGAAATTCACCGAGGAAATCTAAGAATAAAGAATCCCTAAGTTATCACTAATCCCTTCCCACACTTAACCAATACATAGTCTCCAATGCACAAAAATTATGTAACACCATAAGTGAGGTAGGGATAATGGTGATACTCACTCTCGCGGCCCCGAAGGGCCTTCATCCTCGTGATTTGTGAAGCTCTTATCCATGTATCCTGTTGCTTGAAGTGTGGCCTCGATGTTATCCATCCTCGAACTAAGATTTTCCACTTGCGAATCGCTTTGACTACCTATTGCAACAAATTGGTAGAGCTCGAAAGCTTGTCCCCAAGTGAATGCAAGTGGTCAATGATATCTATAGATATGCAAGTGCGACTAGGAGGTGCTCTCAGAGTGCTCTCACCTTTGGCATCCTTAATATCTATTTTTGGTTTGGCTAAGACTCTATCAAAATCTCTCTCAAATATCTGGTCCGGTAAAATAAATAGGTTATCCAAGTACGTGTCATGGTTAATGGCAGTGCGCTTTTGACTGTGGAAGTACCATGAAACTGCAAGTGCTTGCTCCGCCATGAAGGCATACATATCTAGCCTCCGATGCCATAGGTTCCACCATGGATGCTTTGGCTAACTTCTCTATGGTTTGACCGAACGGGCACTTTGAGCTGAAGACAAGGTTCATCAACATGCTATCTATCTTCCTTGGCAGGCAAGGGGAGTATGCCAACAAACACCTCACCAAATTTCACTTCTTGTGTGGTGGTACAGTCCCCCATGGAGTGGATGAAGATTTTTATAAGTTGGAGTCATTCCCGTTCACACTAAGGGATGGTGCAAGATATTGGCTCCACTACCTACCACCCAAGAGCATCAAGAGCTAGCTCGATATGAAAATGACGTTTCCAGCCAAATACTTCTTGGCCTCGAAGTCCGCCGCCTTGAAGGACATAAGGAACATCCTCCAATGGCATGAAGAATCCCTCTTCGACTATTGGGAGAGATTCAGGAAGCTTCTCGCAAGTTTCCCTTACAACTTCTACAATGGCCTTCTTGATGAGGATCAAAGGTTTGTACGAAGTTCTTGTGGTGGCACTCTTGGGAACAAAACTCCATACAAAGTGATGCAATTGTATGAGGAGCTAGCAGAAGAATCGAGAAACTTTAGCTCAAGGTCCGATTTGAGAAGGAGAAATCCAATACCCGCAAGTGACTCTTCTAATAGTGGGAAGCTCGAGGACCAAGTCTCGGCCTTTGCATCTAAGGTGAAATTGTTGTTGACAAAGCTCGAGAATGAATCACATGTTAAATCATGTGAAATGTTTTTACTTGGCGCATCCTACGAACATTTTCCCTACCTTTCAAGAGGACTAAGTCGAGAAGGTGAGTGCCATGAGATATCAAAGGAATCAGCTACTAAGGCAACCAAAGATATCAAGGTGGGCAAGGCTACCAAGGTCATCAAGGCTACCAAGGTTATCAAGGGTACCAAAACAGGCCGTACAATTCTAGAAATTGTGATAACCTAAACCTCCGGCATGGAAACCCTCAAGGAAGCCAAAACCCTCAACTGTATCGGCCTCCATAAAATCAATATAGGCCACCTCAACAACAATTTCAAAGGCTCCAAGATAAACCCCGAGACCAAGGGGAGAGCTCAGGGCTAACAATGGATGAGGTGATGCAAGCCATTCACCGTTGGGCATGTGTGCAGAGAAAAGTGAGAAATTCCAAGATGAAGCCGATGCGAGTATTAAGAACTTGGAAATGCAAGTGATCCAAATAGCTAAAGTGGTGAATCAGATGGAAGCCCGGGAAAAGGATAAGCTACTCTCCCAACCGGAGATCAACCCTCGACAAAATGCAAGTGCTATCACTTTGAAAAGTGGTGAAGAGGTTGGCTCTCCCCCTGGTGAAGTTGTTGAGGACAAACCTAGAAATTTTGAAATTCTTGAGAAAGAAGTGAAAGAAGAGAACAAGGAGGTGTCCAATGAGCAAGCAAGGAAGGGAAAGGAGAAGGAAGAGGAGATCACCATTGAGAAATCAATCTCCATTCCCGAACCCTTATTTCCCCCTCACAAGAAGGAAAGAGTAGTGGAAATTCCTCCATGTGTGCTGGAACCACCGTTCCCGTAAGCTCTAAAAGACAAATGGAGGAAGGAGTCCAACAAGGACATCTACGAATTCTTTCGTAGGTGTGATGTAAATATCCCTCTTTTGAATGCTATTGAAAAAATTCCTAGCTATGCAAAAATTTTGAAGGAATTATGTGTAGTAAATAGGAAACAAAGAACGAAGAACAAGCTTAAAAATGGGAGAAGTGAACATGTGTTCGCTTTGTGACAAAGGGAGTTACCCCCTAAATGTAGCGATCCCGGCATGTTCACAATACCTTGCATAATAGGAAATACATATTTTGAAGAAGTAATGTTTAACTTAGGTTCATCAATAAATGTGATTCCTTACTCTTTGTATGAAAGCCTCAATCTTGGTACTTTGCACAAAACTGGGCCAACTACCTGATCATTCTAGTGCATGCCCTAAGGGTATTGTCGAGGATGTGTTGGTTAGGGTGGATTCCTCAATATTCTCCACGGATTTTTATGTCCTAAACATGGAGCATGATAAACATGTCGTCTGAATCTTGTTGGGGAGGCCATTTTTGAAGACCTCTAGGACCATCATTGATGTGCATAACAGTACCCTCACCATGGAATTTGATGGGATTAAAGTAGAGTTTAACATAAACAACTCTATGAAGTATCCTCTTGAAGAGTATTCTTGCCATGCTATTGATTTTGTTGACAGGTTTGTGCAAGATGTTTTTGAATTAAGTGTTGATGATTCCTTGTTAGTTTCTTTGGAAAATGATGTTGAAAATGCATGTCTTGTATATTCCATGAGTAGTAACTTGAAGGAAAGCATTGAGGAGTTAAGCATTCTTGAGGAAGTGGTGCAAAGTCTCGACCCTCTAGTCTTAGAGGAACCCAAAGAACCGGAATTCCCCCCATCACTTATGAAAGCTCCAGTGATTGAGCTTAAACCTTTGCCAAGTGATCTAAAGTATGCATTTTTTGGGGAAGGAGAGATGGTTCCTGTTGTCATTTCAAGCAAGCTCACCAATGATCAAGAAAAAAAGTTGATGGTGATGTTATAGGAGAACAACGAAGCAATTGGATTGACTATTACCAACATCAAAGGCATAAGTCCATCCACTTGCATGCATAGAATTTTGTTGGAAGAAGATGCAAGACCCGTGCGACAACCCCAAGGCCGTTTAAACCCACCTATGATGGAGGTGATAAAGGTGGAAATCCTTAAGTTACTCCAAGCAGGCATGATCTATCCAATCTCAGATAGCAAGTGGGTGAGTCCAACTCAAGTGGTACCTAAGAAGAGTGGGGTGAATGTAGTCGAAAATGAGAAGGGTGAAATGGTACCCACTTGACTTCAAAATGGGTGGCACGTTTGTATTGACTACCAGAGGCTAAATACGGAGACCCAAAAGGACCACTTCTTGTTTACATTCATTGATCAAATGCTCGAGAGGTTAGCAAGCCACCCTTTCTATTTCTTTTTGGATGGGTACTTTGTGTATTTTCAAGTGGCTATCACCCCAGGAGACCAAGAAAATACCACCTTCACGTGCCTCTTTGGTACGTTTGCCTATCGACGTATGCCTTTTAGGTAATGTAATGCTCCCGCAACTTTTCAAAGGTGTATGGTAAGCATTTTCTCAGAATTTGTTGAAAAATTTGTCGAGGTATTCATGGATGATTTCACCATTCATAGTAATTCTTTTGAAACTGTTTGGAAAATTTGGCACAAGTTCTTAAACATTGCATTGATACTAATCTTGTGTTAAATTTTGAGAAGTGTCACTTTATGGTAAAGCAAGCCATTGTCTTAGGCTATATTTTCTCCTATAAGGGTATTGAGGTTGACAAGCAAAAGATAGACACAATTTAAACTTTGCCTTATCCTACTAATGTGCGTGAAGTGCATTTCTTTCTTAGTCGTGCAGGATTCTATAGCCGGTTCATCAAGGACTTCTCGAAGATAACATTCCCTTTATGCAAGTTGTTGCAAAAGGAGGTGGAATTTGTGATGGATAAGGGTTGTAAAGGGGTTTTTGATACATTGAAAGGAAGGTTAGTTTCAGCCCCTATTATACAACCCCCAGATTGGTTGTTGCCATTTGAGAATATGTGCGATGCTAGTGATTACGTCGTTGGAGTGGTTCTCGGTCAAAGGGTGGGGAGAGCGCCTCACGCCATCTACTACGTATCCATGTCTCTCAATGAGGGCCAAAGAAACTATTCCATCACAAAAAAAGAGTTTCTAGTAGTGGTATTTTCTTGGGAAAAAATTTGATCTTACTTTCTTAGTACAAAATTTATTGTGTACACTGAACATGCAGCGCTTCGTCATTTAATGACAAAGAAAGAGGCCAAGCCAAGATTACTTAGGTGGATCCTGCTCCTGAGTGAGTTTAAGTTAGAGATGTGAGACAAGAAGGGCACGGAGAACCTTGTGGTTATTGGGAGGCCATCGTCGTGCCTCTCAAAGTTATTATTTATAAGCCCTAAATGCCTACTATCTACAACTAAGTAGATAGCGGCAAGTCGGGGTCTACGAAGAAGGGGGATTTTCTCAAGGGTTTAAGCACAAAAAGTTGCTATTAGGCTAGCAACCTTTTAAAGACAAGAGGTTGCATATAAAGGTTGCCTTTATATGCATGTAAAATCATGTAAAAGGGGGGGATTTGGTTCTTTGGTGGTCCTAAGTTAGGAAAGTTAAAAGACAAGACAACTAGCAAAGTCAAGCAACTATGCTAAATCATCAAACAAAACTAAGAAAGGGGGTTTTAAAACTACAAAATATAAAGCCTTGGGGGCAATCGATATCCACTTCCAAACCTAATGTAGATCATTGAACCATTCACTCATCCTATCACATTTGTTACCTTTGAGGAATGCTAATGGAATATCAACATTCATTCCCTCTTAATATTAATTTGCAAAGACAAACAACCACCATTTGCAAACCTCATTGATAATCACCCTAGACAAGCAACGACCATAGGGGTATTTCATCAATGGCATTATACACAAAGGACCATAGATTTGACAACAACAAGTCTTCTACCAAAGACATAGCCATTTAACCAAACATAGCATTCATTAGGCTAAACCTAGAACAAACCACATTCAAGGTTCAACCTTTCATTGCATCTATAGGATAAATATGAGAACAATCCACATTAACATACTTATCTAGCAATAATCACAACACATTATGCACAAGAAGTTATGTGTTCATATTCTTAGATTTTTATTCAAAGGAACTAAGGAATTCATCACTTTCCTAACTCCCTAACACTTAAGTCTTACAAACACTTCCTATTCTCAAACAACCCATGGCATAAATGAAGTGAAACATAGAATTAAGAACACATGAATGCTAAATAACAAAGGCTTTAAGAATGAGCAAAACAATCTATTCACTTCTACTACTTGCTGTGAAGATAAATCTTCTATCCTTCTGAGTTAGTAGTTTGCAAGAGTGAATTCAACATCTCTTGTCAAACCACACCAATGGCCCCCTTAGTACTAAGAGTATCCCATTGATGGCATTTAGCACAAAGAACCAACAAGCTTGGCAACACTTATAAGTACTACACCGTGTCTAAGTAGTTAACCAATTCATACATTTACACAAGATTAGTCAAGACCGATCGACATTCATAGACTTCTCTCATTTGCTACCTAAAAAAACATGACAATGAGTTTGACATCATCACATTCATCTAGAAATTATCAACACACCAACATCATTTAAGAAGCTCTAAACTATGCACTTGGATTCCACATTAAAAGAGGGGAGAATTAGCTACTTTCTCCCAACCCTAACAAGTAACCATACAAGACATTCATATACTCAAGCTTCCAACAACATCAATGTCGTTAACAATTCACATTCCAAGCTCAATAAATACACAATAGCAAAAGCACCAAATAGATATATATATATATATACATATGAATATATATATATGGTTCTTACTACATAGAAATGGAAGCTTCAATCCATTGATCCCAAGATAAAACTAAGCTAGACAATTAATAGACATGATTAACCAACAAAAACTAAGAAATGAAAGAAAGAAAAACTAGGGTTTGAACCCAGAAAAATGCAATAAGAAGAGGCTGGATTCGTGTCCTTGAAGAGGAGAGGATAAGGTGAGTATTTATGGTACAAAAAGAAAGAATAATTTTGGCCATTCATCCATCGCGAGTTGAAACGGCCTCTCGACGGCCTCGCAGCAGACTCCACTTCCAGCACCATTTCTTCTTTCTCCTTTTTGTTTCATATCCTCCTCTTCTCTTCAGTTCTTCAATTCTTCAAATCTTCAAAAGCTCAAATACAAGTCTTCAAATCTTTAATGGTATTCTTCAAAGTCTTCAAACAAATTACCTTGTCATACAAAATTCTCTAGAAAAGTAATAAAAGTGTAAAAGTTTGTTTTAACCTTCCTTGGAGAATTTCAAGGAAAAATGTTACATTTAGAGCACAAAAGTATACAAAAGTGAATCCTAAAAATCCTAATATAACAGTATCAAATGGGCACATCACTGATCACCTGAGCCAGTTGGCACCCTGCCAAGATAATGAGGTAAATCTATTAATGAAGGTGCAACTACAGGAGGAGTTCCCTGATGAAAAATTATTCGCTATCAGGGACCTTTAACCGTGGTATACCGACATTGTGAACTTTCTTGTCTCTGGTAAATTTCCTCTTCACTTTTCTAATGTACAGAAAGATAAGCTAAAAAGCGATGCTAAATATTATGTGTGGGATGAATCCTTATTGTGGAAACATTGTGTAGACCAAGTTGTTAGGAGATGTATCCCCGATAATGAAATGCATTCAATTCTCACTTTTTGTCATTCTCATGAATGCAGAGGTCATTTTGGAGCTAAAAGAACCGATAAAAAAGTCTTGGAAAGTTTTTTTTATTGGCCTACTTTGAATAAGCACGCATACATATTTTGTAAGGCTTGTGACAAGTGCAAAAGAGTAGGAAATGTCTCATATAGAAATGAGATGCCCCAAAAAGCTATGCTATATTGTGAAATCTTTGATGTTTGGGGTATTTACTTGATGGGACCTTTCCATAGTTCTTATGGCTTTACATATATTTTTCTTGACGTTGATTATGTGTCAAAGTGGTTTGAAGAAAAACCCACCAGGACTGACGATTCCAAAGTGGTTGCAGAATTCCTAAAAGATAACATCTTCTCTAGGTTTGGGGTATTATGAGCCTTGATTAGTGACCGTGGCACCCATTTTTGCAATCAGACCATAGAGGCACTCTTGAAGAAGTATGGCGTTACTCACAAGACATTCACCGCTTATCACCCGTAAACCAATGGGAAAGAAGAAGTTTCCAATCGGGAAATCAAGCCCATCCTTCAAAAAATGGTTAACCCTAACCAGAAGGATTGAAGTTCTCGGTTGAATGATGCCTTGTGGGCATATAGGATGGCTTAAAAAACACCAATCGGTATGTCAACGTACCGGTTAGTGTTTGGTAAGCTCTGTCACCTACCAGTGGAAATTCAACATAAGGCTTACTGGGTGGTCAAAGAATTTAATCTTGATATAGATGAGGCCGGCTTGCATAGAACTAGATGAGATCCGGAGGGAGTTTTATGAGAACGCTGAAATCTATAAAGAGAAGACAAAAGTGTGGCATGAAAAGATGATCATTAGGAAGGAATTTGACGTTGGTCAAAAAGTCCCCCTATTCCAATCTTGCCTTCGCCTATTCAAAGGTAAGTTGAGGTTCCGATGGATCGGTCCTTTTGAGGTGGTGAAGGTATTCCTGCATGGTACGGTGGAGATTCTAGATCGAGCTAAGTCCAATACATTCAAGGTCAATGGACAATGTTTGAAACCTCACCACGAGAATTGTTTGCCGAAAAAAGGAGAGCATGTTGATCTCCTCGATCCAGATTGTGAGTAAACACCAAGAAAAGGGAGTAAGTCATTCCGACAACGTTAAATAAACTTGGTTTTGATCATCTGATCGTCATTCGTGACCTTTGGTTGATGTTGCTTGGTTTTGGTTTTGTCATTAGTTTCATTGATTTTGCTTTGTGCTTTTCACGGGTTATTTTTCCATTATTTTGCAGTGATTTGAAATCAAGGCATTGGAATTTTGAAGGGATAAATACTTGGATTCAAGAATAAAAGACTTGGACAAGAGGTGAAAGAAGAAAAAATTTCTAAGTACTAGGTGGTTAGCCAGTCGTGAGTCGCAACCACCTCGTCGCGAGTCATGACGGGCTCAAAAAATTTTGTTCTCCTTTTGGGTTTCAGCCTCCACTTTATGCGAGTTGTGATGGCCTTGTCGCGAGTCACCATGGACCATTGCGAGTCGCGACCAAGTGGTTGTGAGTCGCGACCAGATCAAAAATTTTGACTGAAAAATGGAGCTCTCAATCTCCACTTTTTGCGAGTCATGATAGCCTCGTTACAAGTCGCAATGGACTATTGCGACTTGCGATGAAGTGGTCATGAGTCGTGATAAAATCAGAACCTTAGGATGAAAATTAAGCTCTCGACTTACACTTTTTGCGATTCGCGATGGCCTCATTGTGAGTCGCGATGTAAGCATTAACTTCAGGTACCCGTTGACCTACCTGTTGCGAGTCATGATGAACACGTTGCGAGTCACGATGGGCGTGCATACTTGTTTTAAAAAATAGGCAGAATCTCAAACTTTGGCCCAAAAAAAACTTTACAATCTCCTTTCATCTTCTCCGCCGCCTCCAACCGATTCACACCACCACACCGCCACTCCATACCCCATTCTTTTGTCCCAAGCTCTACCCACAAATCACCCTAAAATTGTTCAAGAACACAAAACCCTAGAATTTGTGATTTTTGTGATTTTAGGCAATTAAACTTCAAATTGCTTGTGGGCTTCCTTTCTTTCTCATCATAGGCATTTAATTGGTACATTTCTTCACTTTATTGAACTTCAATTGTGATTATGATTTTATACTCTATTTATTGGATATTGTGTAGATTATCTGTGATGGCTTAGGAAATTAGATTGTTGGACCTTGGTTAATTTTTTTGAATATATTGTGCTTGAAATTTGATTTGATGGGGATTGTGTGCATATTTTGTGTTTTTGGTTTGGTTGACTATATTGAGTTGCTCATATGGTCTTGTGCTTGCATTGTGGCATTTGTGTTGCTTTGGCTGATAATGGACTGTGGCTTATACTAGATCTGAGGAATGTTGGCCCTTGATTAGACATAGTTGTTATTTTGGATAAAATGTTATTCTACTTTGCAATGTTATTTTTCTTAGGGTAGTTTGGCCATGGGACTTGAATTTTAACCTTATGAATGTACTAATGGTGGCTAAACTAGTTAGGCATGACTGTGATTTTGAGATATAGCATACTATATTTCAACCATGTGAGAACTCCATGGACTTGAGAATATGGGCATGTTGTACATAATATAGACTGTATGTGCAATTGTGATTAGGACTTTAACTAGTTAGCTTGGACTTGATTTAGCTTGTAATGATTGACAAAAACTAGTTTAAGGTTGAGTATGAATTTGCAATTTTGCATATATTCATATTCTTGTGCATTTGACTTGTTTTCTTTGATTGTTAGAAATGGCCCCTACAAAGAAACCCAAGGCTCCTCCCTAAGGCGGGCGCACCGCCGCTCCACCTCCGCCTCCACCACCAGTTCCAGAATCGAGCCCTGTACCTCCCCCTCCGGACAGGTACATGGGTTTGACCCTGATCACTGGGTCCTATGCTGAGAGGTGGCAAGTCGTCAGCTCAAAGAGACGAGCTTTGTAGACGTACCCACGATGGACGCTCTTGGGCTCACCCAGTCTGTTCGATGCCTTCTTGCCAAAGGGGGGATTGAAGGATTCATGAGCAGGAGCGCATCCACTTACCGGAGATACACGCTAGAGTTCCTATCCACGGTCAGGATATGCAACATGAGAGATGATCAACCATGTGATAGGTACATCGCTTTCCACTTGGATGATATATCTCGACAGATGACCGTCTTGCAGATTAAGGAGGTGTTTGGATGGGACACTGCGAGATATGGGCAAGGTTGGACCCACAGGACCTGGAGCAATCTATCAAGGATGATATACAATTTTGTAATGTCATCAACATGTGGCCAAAGAACTCCCATGATAAGAGCAGTGTCATCATCCATCCTGCACTCCGTTATGTGCACTGATTGTTGGTCGGCACAGTACTTTGCTCGATGATGCTGACAAATGTGCCTGACAATGATATTAACTTTCTATGGCACTTGATGAGTGAGGGACCAGGATACAGGTTATGGGCTGAGCTATGGATGAAGAGAATTATAGAGGTGGTAGGAAAGCCAAAGGGGGAGATATGGTTGGTGGTATGATAGGCCTCCTGGTGGAGTAACTAGGATTGGTTCCTTCGGCTGACTTTCTGCGCTTAGGGAGGTGTGAGAACCTGACTCCTTGTGCAGAGAGAACTTCTAGCATGAGCTCCAAAACTTTGGTCCAGCCCCTATCCAGCATGATAATAGCAACCTGTCTTTCTCTGAGTGACAGTAGCATCACTCCCCACAGCCTCCACCAGAGTCCGAGCCGATGCAGGAGGACGATGTGCCACCTCACTACTCCCAGCATGCACTAGATTTTTATGAGCGGAAGATGCAGACCATGCAGGATGGATTTCACCACCAGTATAGCATGATACTGGAGCACAACGTGTTTGTCTCCCAGACCTTGATCGATATGGATGAGGAGATTGATAACCTATCAGCTCGCATCCCTGAGATGCAATCCCGGATAGGTTGAAAACCCGAGATGGTGGCCGAGGCAAAAATGAGAGGCTAAATGTGTGGAAAATTGTGAGATATAAGCCAAAGAAACATGAGTGTGGCTAGGATGAAAACCCGAAAGGGCTCCTAGGAAAAATGAGAGAAATTTAAAAATGTTAATTGTTCACTCTATTGCCTTCGTTGAAGTCATAAGGTTGCGGTGGCCATACGGATGAATCGGGTAGCTTGACATCTTGAGGATCTCTTGGGAGTGGAAAATTTAGCGGGAGAAGACGAAGTAAGTTATGAAACTCTTGATCATTGATATACTTCATTTTTATGTTGATATATTGATATAAAGTGGGGCATGTCTTTTGAACCTTATACATGTCTTTAGCTTCACCTTGTACCATTTGATTTGGGATTGTCAATTCGAGATTTGGAAATGTTTTAGATATAGCAATGAATTGATAGGGTGATATGGTTTGGGTAGATTTAGGAATGGGGTTGTGGGAAACTTCTCATTTGACTTAACATTGGGATGTGTGATATTGAGAGGTTTGTGAGGTATTGACTTGGGGGAATAGTAGTTAGGATGTGGATACGTCATTTCCTTCATATGCTTGGATGTTTTCTTACTCGAGGGCGAATAAGGTTTAAGTGTGGGGAGGTTTGATCTGTCCATTTTATGCGCATAATTTAGTACTTTTTGGGGTCACTTTTGTGCTCTTTATTATCAAGAGCTTGTGTTTTACCTTGAAATTCTCTTAGGAGAGGTAAGAGCAACTTTACTTTCTTTTACCTCTTCTAAGTGGATTTTGCGTGACAAAGGAAGAACATGGAAGCTTGAAGACCAGAGGCCATTAAAAGATCACTTTTTGAAGACTTTGAAGACTTGATTCGAAGACACGAAGACTTGAAGACCAGAGGCCATCGAAGACCATTTTTGAAGACTTTGAATACTTTCTTCAAAGAGTTGAAGACTTGGAAAATGAGAAGAATCATTGTGAAGATAAGTGTTTACCACAAAAAGAAGAAAAGAAAACAAGGTTAAGTTCTGGCGCCCGTTGCATGTTCCGACAAACCCGTCGCGAGTCACGACTAACGGGTGACCAGAACCTAACCTTATCCTTTTTGTACTATGAATAGCACTCTCTTTCCTCTCATTCACATCTCTTCTTCCTGCATTTTTGGTACTGTTTCTAACCATAGTTTCTACCATTTTTCATCTTTAAATTCTCTTGTATTATGTTTGGTTTGTTAGCATTAATTAGTATGAACTCTTGTAGCTAAATCTAGTTATTGGGAAAAATTGATTGAAGCTTCCAAACCTATGTAGTAAGATTCTATATTTGCTCATTTATGAACATTTATTGGAGAGCATTTATTATGCCATTAATGTTGTGTTTTACCTCATTTATACCATGGGTTGTTTGAGCATATAAAATGTTTGGAAGATTGAAATGTTAGAGTGTTAGGAATGTTGCAAATTTCTTAACTCATTTGATATGGAATTCAAGAGCATGGATTTAGAACTTCTTTTGTATAATGTGTGGTAATTCTTGATAGATGAGTATGTTAATGTGGATTGTTTTCATATTTTTCATATAGATGCAAAGAAAGATTGAACCTTGAATGTTGTTTGTTCTAAGTTTAACCTAATAAATGCTTTGTTTGCTTAAATGATTATGTCTTTGGTAGAAGGCTTGTTGTTATTAAACCTATCATCATTTGGGTGAAATGTCATTGATGAAATACCCCTATGATGTTGTTTGTCTTTGGTGATCATAAATGAGGTTTGAAAATGGTTGTTGTTTGTCTTTGCAAACTATTCTTAAGGAGGAATAAATATTGATATTTGAATGATAAGTGATAACATTCCCCATAGACAATAAATGTAATTGAACGAGTGAATGAATCAATGAGCTATAGGAAGTTTGGAAGTGGAAATTGATTTCCCCCAAGCCTCCGTTAATTATCATTTGCATCGTATCTTTAGTTGTATTGCATGATTAGCATAGTTCTTTTTCTTTGCTAATTGTTGTCTTTCAATTTGATAACATAGGCTCAAAAACCAACCAAACCACCCCCCCTTGTTTACATGATTATATATTTATCTATGTATGTATATGCCTAGTATCTTTTTTCCTATATATGTTTAAACACTTGAAAAGATCACTCTTCTCGTAAACGACCCTGACTTGTCATTATCTACTTAATTATAGATAGGAAGCATAAGGGCATAAAAGTATTATCTTTGAGAGGTACGGCGACGACCTCCCAATTGGGTCGCTTTTGTGCATCCTAATATATAAATTGGATGCTTTTTTGCACCCTAATATAAATATATTGGGACATTTTTTTAGTTCTAAAATTAACATATGTGATGCTTTTTTGCATCCTAAAATTAATATATTGGGATGCTTTTTTGTGATTTTATAATTATATATCTGGTCGCTTTTATGTTTAGTAAATTTAACTAGTGTCCTTTTTTAACTTTATAATTCACTACAAAAAAAAGCTTCCTATTGTCCCCTTTTTTAGCATTCGCAACACAAAAAAGCATCGCTAAAATTATTAGTGACACCTTGAGGGAGTTCCTCTATTTAGCTTGTCACTAAAATATTGTGACTCGTTCACATGTTGTTATAATTTTTGTGACGTTTTAAGATGCAGCTCATCTAAGCGATATGCAAAAGTGTAGTAAAAGTGTGCTACTTCTGTAAGTATCGCAAAATGTATGTAGAGAATAAAAAAATAAAGAAATTTCAATAGTTACAATTCAACCCCACAAAATTTCATTGTTTACAAAATTCAGTACGCTCATTTCCAATATTTGCAATTCAGGACACAAAATTTCATCTTAGGTAACTATATAAAAGAAATCCTGCCAAACCAAATGGTTGACACAACCGTCGTCAGGGGCATAATGGTTATTTTACACGGCTGCCTAACATGTGACTCTACAGGTGCTCTCAAGTTGCTACCCAAAACGACATCATTTTGGGCATTATTTTTGTAATTTTGTGCATCTTTTTATAAAAAAAAGCTACGGCACTGCCATGTGCGCTACAGGTGTTGTTAGGTGGCTGCCCAAAATGATGTCATTTTGGCCATTGGACGCTTCGAGAGGTGAAGGTTCCAGTGGAGGGGTTTGAGAGGTACGTATTTGATAGGTGAAGGGTTCGAGATGTATGTATTCCAGAGGTGGAGCATTTCAGAGGTACATTTCCAAGAGTTGAAGCGTTCGAGAGGTACTAATTTGAGAGGTGAAGGCTCTGGTGAAGAGGTTCCAATGGAGGGATTTGAGAGGTAATGATTCGAGAGTTGAAGTTTCAGCAGGGGTTTGTGAGGTGAAGAGGTTCCAGTGGAGGGGTTTTAGAGGTGAAGCTTCATTTGAACGATTCGAGAGATGAAGGTTCCTTCGAACATTTAAGAGGTGAAGGTACGTGTTCGAGATGGACTAATTCGAGAGGTACGACTTCGAGAGGTGAAGGTTCCGGTAGAGGATTCGAGAGGAGGTTCGAAAGGTGACGGTTCCAGTGAAGAGTTTGAGAGGTGAGAGTTCAACGAGGCTCGAGAGGTGAAGCGTTTGAGAGTTACATATTCGAGAGGTAATGATTCGAGATGTGAAGATTCAGGAGGAGTTCGAGAGGTGAACCATTCGAGAGGTACCCATTTGAGAGGTGAAGGTTCTGGTGGAGAGGGTTCTATTGGAGGGGTTCCATAGGTAAGGATTCAAGATGTGAAGGTTCCATTGGAGGTTCAAGAGGTACCAATTTGAGAGGTGAAGGTTCAATTGTAGAGGGTTCAAGTGGAGGGGATCCATCGGAGGGGTTCGGGAGGTAAGAATTTGAGATGTGAAGGCTCCATTGGAGGTT
The DNA here is from genome assembly GCA_037428765.1 of Rubia yunnanensis. Taxonomy (NCBI): domain Eukaryota; kingdom Viridiplantae; phylum Streptophyta; class Magnoliopsida; order Gentianales; family Rubiaceae; genus Rubia; species Rubia yunnanensis. The sequence continues at coordinate 62,643,442 of CM075061.1, forward strand.
CGAGAAGTGAAGGTTCTAGTGGAGATTTGACAGGTGAGAGTTCGAGTGGGAGGGTCAAGAAATAATAGTTCGAGAGTTACCAATTCGAGAGGTAACTCTCCACCGATTCGAGAGGTAAGGATTCGATAGCTGAAGGTTCCATCACCTATTCGAGAGGTGAAGGTTCCAGTGGAGATTCAAAATGTGAGAGTCTGAGTGGGGGGTCCGAGAGGTAATGGTTCGAGAGTTACCACTTTGAGAGTTACCTATTTGATAGGTAAAGGTTCACGTGGAGAGGTTCGAGGGGTAAACATTCGAGAGGTGAAGGTTCGGCTGTATAGGGTTCAAGTGGAGGGGTTCCATTGGAGGGGCTTGAGAGGTACTCGTTCGAGAAGTGAACGTTCATGTGGAGAGGGTTCCATTGGAGGGGTTCAAGAGGTAAGGATTCGAGATGTGCTAGTTCCATTAGAAGTTTGAGAGGTGAAGGTTGCAGTGGAGATTTGAGAGGTGGGAGTTTGAGTGGGAGATTTCGAGAGCTAATGGTTCGAGAGTTACTGATTCGATAGCTGAAGGTTCAGGTGAAGAGGTTCGAGAGGTAACCCTTCAAGAGGTGAAGGTTCAGTTGTAGAGGTTCAAATGGAGGGGTTTAATTGGAGGGGCTCGAGAGGTACCTATTCGAGAGATGAAGGCTCAGGTGGAAAGGGTTCCGTTAGAAGGGTTTGAGACGTAAGGATTCGAGATGTGAAGGTTCCATTGGAGTTTCTAGAGGTGAAGGTTCCTGTGGAGGTTCGATTCGTACTTGTTCAAGAGATGAAGGTTCCAAGGGAGATTCGAGAGGTAATCATTCGAGTGGGGGTCGAGAGATAATAGTTTCAGAGTTACCGATTCGAGAGGTGAAGGTTCAGTTGTAGAGGGTTCAATTGGAGGGGTTCCAGTAGGGGGGATCGAGAGGTACCCATTCGAGAGGTGAAGGTTCAGGTGGAGATTGGAGGGGTTCGAGAGGTAAGGATTCGAGATATGAAGGTTTCATCGAAGGTTCGAGAGGTGAAGGTTCCAGTGGAGATTCGAGAGGTGAGAGTTCGAGTGGGGGGTCGAGAGATTATAGTTTGAGAGTTACCTATTCGAGAGGTAAAGGTTCAGGTGGAGAGGTTTGAGAGGTAACAATTCGAGAGGTGAAGGTTCAGTTGTAGATGGTTCGAGTGGAGGGGTTCCAGTGGGGGGATCGAGAGGTACCCATTCCAGAGGTGAATATTCAGCTGGAGAGGGTTCCATTGGAGGGGTTCGAGAGGTGATGATTTGAGATGTGAAGGTTCTATTGGAGGTTTGAGAAGTGAAGGTTCCAGTGGAGATTCGAGAGGTGAGAGTTCAAGTGGGGGGGTCGAAAGATAATAGTTTGAGAGTTACAGATTCCAGAGGTGAAGGTTCAGGTGGAGAGGTTCGAGAGGTAACAATTCGAGAGGTGAAGGTTAAGTTTACGGTTCAAGTGGAGGGGTTCCAGTGGGGGGGTCTTGAGGTACCCATTCGAGAGGTGAAGGTTCAGGCTGAGAGGGTTCCATTGAAATGGTTCAAGAGGTAAGGATTTGAGATATGAAGGTTCCATTTGAGGTTCGAGAGGTGAAGGTTCCAATGGAGATTCGAGAGGTGAGAGTTCGAGCGGGAGGTTCGAGAGGCAATGGTTCGAGAGTTAATGGTTCGAGAGTTTCCATTTTAAGAGTTACCGATTCGATAGGTGAAAGTTTAGGTGGAGAGGTTCGAGAGGTAGCAATTAGACAGGTGAAGGTTCAGTTTTAGATGGTTCACGTGGAGGGATTCCAGTGGGGGGATCGAGAGGTACCCATTCGAGAGGTGAAGGTTCAAGTGGAGAGGGTTACATTGGAGGGGTTCGAGAGGTAAGGATTCGAGATGTGAAGGTTCCATTGGAGGTTCGAGAGGTGAAGGTTCCAGTGGAGATTTGAGAGGTGAGAGTTCGAGTGGGGGGTTCAAGAGGTAATGGTTCGAGAGTTACCTATTCGAGAAGTGAAGGTTCAGGTGGAGAGGTTTGAGAGGTAACAATTCGAGAGGTGAAGGTTCAGTTGTAGATGGTTGTAGTGGAGGGGTTCCAGTGGGGGAGATCGACAGGTACCCATTCTATAGGTGAAGATTCAGGTAGAGAGGATTCCATTTGAGGGGTTTGAGAGGTATGAATTTGAGATGTGAAGGTTCTATTGGAGGTTCGAGAGGTGAAGGTTCCAGTGGAGATTTGAAAGGTGAGAGTTCAAGTGGGAGGTTGAAAGATAATAGTTCGAGAGTTACCAATTTGAGAGGTGAAGGTTCAGCTGTAGACGGTTCAAGTGGAGGGGTTCCAGTGGGGGGATCGTGAGATACCCATTCGAGAGGTGAAGGTTCAGGTGGAGAGGGTTCCATTGGAAGGGTTTGAGAGGTGAGGATTTAATATGTTAAGGTTCCATTTGAGGTTCGAGAGGTGAAGGTTCCAATAGAGATTCGAGAGGTGAGAGTTCGAGCGGAGGGGGGGGGGGGGGTTTCGAGAGGTAATGGTTCGAGACTTACAGCATTAAGACTTACAGCATTGAGACTTACAACATTGAGAGTTCGAGCGGGGGGTTCGATTGGTGAAGGTTTAGGTGGAAAGGTTCGAGAGGTAACAATTAGAAAGGTGATGGCTCAGCTGTAGATTGTTCAAGTGGAGGGGTTCCAGTGGGGGGATCGAGAGGTACCCATTCGAGATGTGAAGGTTCAGGTGGTGAGGGTTCCATTGGACGGGTTCGAGAGGTAAGGATTCGAGATTTGAAGGTTCCATTGGAGGTTCGAGAGGTGAAGGTTCCAGTGGAGATTCGAGAGGCAGAAGTTTAAGTGGGGGGTTCGAGAGGTAATGGTTCGAGAGTTACCGCCTCGATAGTTACCGATTCAAGAGGTGAAGGTTCAGTCGTAGAGGGTTCAAGTGGAGGGGTTCCAGTGGGGGGATCGAGAGGTACCCATTCGAGAGGTTAAGGTTCAGGTGGAGAGGGTTCCATTGGAGGGGTTTGAGAGGTAAGGATTCGAGATGTGAAGATTCCATTGGAGGTTCAAGAGGTGAAGGAGTGGGGGGGTCGAGAGATAATAGTTCGAGAGTTAGCAATTCGAGAGGTGAAGTTTCAGTTGTAGATGGTTTAACTGGAGGGGTTCAAGTGGGGAGGGATCAAGAGGTACCCATTTGAGAGGTGAATGTTCAGGTGGAGAGGGTTCCATTGGAGGGGTTCGAGAGGTAAGGATTCGAGATGTGAAGGTTCCATTGGAGGTTCGAGATGTGAAGGTTCCAGTGGAGATTCGAGAGGTGAGAGTTCGAGTGGGGGGGTCGAGAGATAATAGTTGACAATGGAACCTTCACCTGTTGAACCCCTCCAATGAAACCTTTACCTCCTGAACCTCCAATGGAACCTTCACCACTTGAATCCTTACCTCTTGAACCTCTACCACTCAAATCCACTACCTCCCCTCCACTGGAACCTTTACCTCTCGAATGTAGTATGAACCCTTCACCACTCGAATACGTACCTCTATAACCCACTACTTCTCGAACCTCCACTGGAACCTTCACCTCTCTAACCCCTCCAATGGAACCCCTAATCTTCACCTCTTGAATCGGTGCCTCTCGAACCCTTCCAATTTAGCCTACACCTCTGGAACCCTTCCAATTTAGCCTACACCTCTGGAACCCCTCCAATGGAACCTTCACCTCTCGAACCTCCAATAGAACCTTCACCACTCGAATCCACTACCTCTTGAACCCCTCCACTGGAACCACCTCTCAAACCTACTATGGAACCTTCACCACTCGATTCCATACCTCTCAAACCCACTAACTCTCTAACCTCCACTGGAACCTTCACCTCTCGAACCTCCAATAGAACCTTCACCTCTTGAACCCGTACCTCTCGAACCCCTCCACTTGAACCCTCTCCACCTGAACCTTCACCTCTCTCCATCTTCACGCTTCAATTACATGTATAATTGGTACATTTATAGCTTAAATTACAGCTCTTTTAACATTCCTATAGAATTTCTATAATTTTTTATCAAGCTTATCGCGCAAAGCACGGTGTAACCAAACTATTAGTCTACAATAGACTCACAAACCATTACAGTCCCCTATACAAATTACTTGAATCATAGATATAAATACAAAGGCTCTAATTTATATTGACTTCCATCTCAGCAAGAAATAAAAAACAAGTAGTTTACTTCCCTGCCATACATATATATTCCTAATATCATAAGAACAAATATAGAAAAGGGTACTAATGTAGACTCTAGACCCACATTCACATGAACATATTACCTGGAAAATAATGCCCAATGTTCCGTGTCTGAATGGACGATCTAAATTCTCTTTGGAAACATAAAGGCCCACCTCATTGGTGCTAATTTTGTACATCTCCTTGATTGTAATTGTCAAAATCTTAATCATATCATAAATTCCCCCACCCAGAATAAGAGAGATAGCTATGAACACCTGCAACCAAATAACCAGAGCATCAGATCAAATCACAAAACAATCGAAGTCATACACAAGTGATCTGGGTTAAAATGTGTTGATTTGAGTCAAATCCTAACCTTGCCCATTTTAACCTAAATGGGACATTGACTCGATCTGACCAAAATAGACTGAGTTAAAATGGGTCGAGTCAGGTCAGATCGGGCAATTTGAAAACCCCTAATCTTTGGGGATGATGACTTGGTTGTAAGACCCCACCTCAACCTAAAACGACACCGAATGGCTTGACCCTTAAAGAACCTACCCAATTCGATGTCGAGGACCACAACAATAGAGGTCGTGAAGAGCATGTGGCTCATAGACCCTCCCCTAAGAGAACTGAACTTTCTAACAAGGTTCCCCCAGTTATGGAGAAAGAAATATCGATCAATGTTGAAGGTAGGGCTACCTCTCAACCATCCTTGACGTGCGACAGGCCTCTTTCGATCATCCCATCGATCCCTGCTGCCTTGCTCAAAATATCTGTGGAGAATTCGCTGGTGTGGGTCGTAGATCCAACCTTGCACCATATCCTGTCTAGTTCTATTAGTATCAATGACCTTCTAGCCGAAGTGGGGATAAGCTACCCAATGGGTACTCCAAACTTCCAAATATGGCCACGAGCAGGCTAACAACGGGTATCAGTAGTCGATGGTCGATCTCTAGGCAGCTTTAGTTAAGATTGAGGAGTCAAACAAGAAGTTAGCATGGAGAAGCAAGAGCTTGATTGGAAAGAATACTAGACTCGAAAGGGTTCACTTGGATGGAAACATGATATCTTTGTTTGATGTCTTTACCAACAAGTTGGTTAAGACTTTGGCCTTTCGGTGTTTCTTCCAGAAGCTTCTCCACATGGTTGTACTACAAGTTTCCCCGACCAACTTAGCAGCTCAGCTATCCCGGGAACATCCCTCGGAGTATGCTTCTATGACCGAGGTTTCTAAGGTCGATAGAACCATGAAAGACCTGGATTTTATGTGATTGCAGTCCATCCAAATTAGTGGAGTCAGCTTTCCACTTCTTTATCATCTAAGGGCATTCAATAAGTCATTCACTATTGAGGAGCTTCATTCTTTTGATAGGGAATGTTAGAATAAAGAAAGTAGAACATTAAATAATATTTTATTCTATATTGAGTAGGCTAGAGTTATATTTAAACTAGTCTACTTTGTACTGTATTTATACTCTTTATTATTAATCAGAATCAGTACGGGAAATCATTCTCTCATGTTATCAGGGCAAGTTCTGATCCTAAACCTTTAATTTTTTTTATTACGATTTTTATTTTGGGTCCCTTCCTATCTCTCTTTTCTGACCAACCAAATCATCACCGTATTCCGAAAAAATTTAAGTCAAGTTTTTGGTGACATTCGGCCAACCTCTGGCGGCCTCCGATAGAATTCATCCCTCAGATTCCAACCTCTTCAGGTCTGCAGTATGTCTTTTACAGTGGCGGTGGTCTTCAGTTGCGGCCAGATCTCCAGCATCATCTCCGGCAGTTTGAGGCGTAGCCCTCTCCGACCTCCAGGGGGTTTTCAATTTCTCCGGTGCCTCTCTGCATTCCGCTCCCAGCAGTAAATATCAGTCAGGCTCATATATGTTCTTCTCCGATAAATTCAGCTTCATCTTCTAAATATCCTATCATCTTTGATTTTGTCTCACCCAGTAGCGACTTTGTCTCTGGCCAAGCTTTGTTGCTATGAACATCAGAGTCTACAACTTTCTCGTCTCTGGACAAGCTCTACGGTCTCCAGTATTTTCCTCTTTGTCATGCTCTTCATCTTCATTTTACTTCAGGGGACAAATCCATGTGCTTATCTCCCGTGTATGAATTCCACGCACCCACAGAATCTCCAGCAGTGTCTCTCACGTGTTCATTCCACATGCCCTCTTATCTCTTCCCTTCGCGTGAAGTACACACGCCCAGAGGTCTTTTTGGCAATTTTTCCTTTTGCTGATTCATCTACGCAATCTCTTTCAGGCCCTCCTATGGGTTATTTGGCACCTTTATCTTGGGAAGATTGTTCCACTAATTGGATTTCAGACAAAACTTTGTTTCATGCCAGTTTGAATGGTTCCAACCGCCATCCTTCATCAAATCAGTGGATCATTGATTTAGGTGCTACATTTCATATCACTGCATGTACCAGTCATCTTGATAAGGTACAATATTATCGTGGTTCTGATGCTATTCTTGTTGGAAATGATGAATCGTTATATGTTTCTCACATCGGTCAGTGTCATTTCTATGGTTTCTCTGTTAATGATGTTCTTATGGTTCCTAATATTACTAGAAGCTTATTGTCCATTAGTAAGCTTACTCGTAATTTACATGTGGATGTTATATTTGATACCGACCCATTTTCCATTGAGCACAAGCATACATGGAAGATAATTGGTAAAGGTTATCATAGTTTTGGTCTTTATTTTCTTGAGACTGGTGATTCCAACATTTTAAGCAAACTACGCTCTAGAAAGCTTCATGCTTCTTTTGAGCAATGATACTCTCACCTAGGTCATGTGTCTCATGATAGTGTTTATATATTGAGTCTACAGGGTCTTATTTCTATCACTTCTGCTATGGTTGCATATGTTAGTTGCTCTCCTTGTCAGATGGCCAAGAGTAGCCGTTTGAATTTTTCCACTAGTGACAACCACGCTATTGGTTGGTTGGATAAGGTGCATTGTGATTTGTGGGGACCGGCCCTTATTTTATCTGCAGGTGGTTTGTCTTATTATGCCATTTTCATCGATAGTTTTTTGCGATCACATGGTTTCTCCTGATGCGGCATAAGTCAGATTTCTATGACACATTTATCTAGTTTCGTAAATTTGTTAATACCAAGTTTTTTGCTAGGGTTAAAAAAATTTAGACCGGTGATGGCACATATTTTACTAATAACCAACTTCAGGCTCACTTCATATCTTGTGTCATTCATCATCAGATGTCCTTTCCCTATACACCTTCTCATAATGGCCGAGTTGAGCGGAAGCATCGTCACATCACAGAGACTGACCTTGCCATGTTTTTTCACTTTTCTGTGCCACACTGTTATTGGGTGGAAGCTTTTTCCTCTATAGTTTACATCATTAATCGTTTGCCTAGTTCAGTTCTTGGTGGAAAATCACCTTTTAAGGTTGTTTTTGGTCATGTGCCTTACTATACCCTCTTAAACCCATTTGGATGTCGTGCATTCCCATATCTGCGTGCCACTGCTATTGATAAGTTTGCTCCGTGATCTATTCCATGTGTTTTTAATGGCTACAACCCTCGTCACAAGGGCCTCTAGTGTCTCGACGCAATTTCTGGGCAAATCTATGTCTCACGCCACGTTCATTTTGATGAAACTTTATTCCCTTATATATCATCTTCTACTGACAGTCGTTCTATTTTAGATCTGGAGATTTTATCATTTTTTATGGAGCTGTTATATCATCGATTGGGGCCACCATGTCTGTGCCCATTCCAGCCGCACCTCCTTCACCCCCATGCTCTATCTGGGCGGCCGACTTAGAACTGGCTACACAGTCGCTGGCCACCATGCCTCAGCTAGCCTCGACTGTCCTCTCTCAAGCATATTCTACTGGTCATTCTTCGGTCAGCTCTGCTTTGTCTTCTTTAGCGTCATTAGCTGGTTCAACTCATCCAGCTTCACTGCCGCAACTTCGTACCCATCGAATGGCTACTCGGTCTTCTACTAGTGATATTCAGCGCCTGGATTATTCGGACATTATTGCTCATGGTCTCACTGCTGCACTCCTTTCTCAGACAGAGCCCACTGATTATCGCTCTTAACTTCAGGATCTATCCTGCGTTTTAGCCATGGGTGATGAGATGGCCGCTCTTCGTGGTCATCACTCTTGGGATTTGGTGCCTCAACCTTTGGATGTCAATATTGTTCACTCCAAATGGGTCAATAGGCTCAAGTATCGACCGGATGGAACTGTTGAGCATCACAAAGCTAGACTTGTGGCGAACGGTTTCTTGCAGATTTTGAGTTTTGATTTTTTAGCACACTTTCAGTCCTCTGGTCAAAGCCTCAACTGTTCGGGTGGTCCTCGCCACAGCCACCATGCGTTCATGGCCACTTCATCAGTTGGACATCAAGAACGCTTTCCTTTATGGTGTTCTTGATATTCTGGTCTACATGAAGCAACCAGTTGGTTATAAGAATTTTGCTTATCTAGACTATGTTTGTCACTTGCAAAAGGCCATTTTGCTTACCTCAGGTTTGGTTCCAATGCTTCAGTGGTTATCTGACATAACTTGGTTTTCAATGCAGCTCAGTCGATACTTCTTTATTTGTCCTCTCAAGAGGGTTGTTGTTACCATACCTACTTGTGCATGTGGACGATATCATTCTTACAAACAATGTCTCGACTATTCTTTGCTTGTTCATTAATCTGACACACAGAGAATTTGCAATCAAGGATCTTACGGTTCTTCATTACTCTCTTGGGCTTGAATTTTTGCCTACCTCCTCAAGGTTACTTCTTGGCTAAGTAAAGTATGCTCGTGATATTTTTACTCGAGCTGGTATGTCTGATGCAACCCTTGTTTCTATGCCATTTGTCACTGGTTCTCAACTTCACAGCTCTACTAGTCCTCCATTTTGGGATCTTACACTGTATCATTTTCTTGTTGGTGCTCTCAAGTATCTCTTCATCACTCGTTCGGATTTGACATTCTCGATCAACACGGTGAGCCAGTATATTCAGGATCCCAGAGATGACCATTTCGCTACAGTGACATAGATTTTGCGGTATGTTCATGGAACTCTTCATTTTGGTCTTTGCTTTCATTCTGCTAGTACTCATGTGGTGTTAGAGTACTCTAATGCTGACTCGGATCGCTGTCTGGGGACTCGCCGGTCCACTTATGGTTATGCGGGTTATCTTGGTGGGAATTTTGTTTCTTGGAGTGCCAAGAAGCAACCCACTGTTTCTCACTCTAGCACTGAGTCTGAATACCATGCTTTGCAAAAACTGCTTCAGAGGTGGTTTAACTCATTCATTTGCTTCGTGATTATCGTGTTCCACTTTCTGGTTCTCCATTGCTATCATGTGACAATAGCAGTGCTACATTTTTTTGCTCAGAATCCGATGGCGCAAAAGTGGGCGAAGCACATCGACATTGACTATCACTTTGTTCGTGAGTTGGTGACATCTGAAAAGATATGCATTGCACATGTTCCGACCTCTCTTCAGATTGCGGACATCTTCACCAAAGGGCTCTCTCATCCGCTATTCAATTTTTTCAGGTCCAAGCTGTGCATCGTCGAGCATCCGACGGTTTGCTTGATGGGGGTGTTAGAATAAAGAAAGTAGGAGATTATATGATATTTTATTCCATATTGAGTAGGCTAGAGATATATTTAGACTAGTCTACTTTGTAAAATATTTATACTCTTTATTATTAATCAGAATCATTACGAAAAATCATTTTCTCAGGGACGAAGATGGTGAATGGAAAAAGGAGATGGTTGATCCCCTAGGCACTTCTTTGAGCTTCGAACGAGCATTGGCTAGCGTGCCTTCACCTTCGACAGCTTCCATAGCCGACCAAGAATCAAATCAATACCCTAGCGTAAGACTTGATGTATGAACTTCTTCATTGGCTCTTAGCTCAAGGCCTTATGAATGTGCTTTTTACTTCTAATGAATGCAACTATTTTTATAAATAGCTTATTTCTTTTGTTCTATTTTTCTTTTTTTAATATAGCGCATTGGTTCCCTATCGTCCTCCCTGATTTTCACATGTGCGGGGTTCACAAATATAGAATTTATAATGTTGCTCCATGCTCACTACAAACTACTATAGAGTAGCTAGTGGCAAGTCCGGGATCGTCCACAAAAATACTAGAATTCGAAAGTTAACTAGGCACAACCCTAAATCGCACATCACTCTGATTGTGTATCGGGAATATCTTGTGCTTGGGAGGTCATCGTCGTACCTCTCAAAGTTGTAATTTATAGCCTAAAGTGCTTCCTAAATATAATTAAGTAAATAGTGGCAAATTGTGGTCATCCATAAAGAATATGGATTTTCCTAAGGGTTCATGGATATGAGGTGGATATAGGCATAGATATATAAAAGCAAGTAAAGGGGGTGGTTTTTTCTAAGTTATGAAAATAAAGTCAAGACAATTAGATTACGAAGATAAATAGGCTAATTGATTCCCACTTTCAAACCTCTTGTATATCATAGAATCATTCACTTATTCAATTACATTCATTACCTATGGTGATTGCTATCACTTTCATTTTGAAGCTAAACATTCCTTTCTTCCTACGAGTGATTCACAAAAGTGATTAACGACTATTTGCAAACCTCATTAATGATTACTTTAGATGAACAACGAGAGATTGTCCATAATGGTACCCACTTCTAAGTGAAATTCACAGTTTGGTACCCAATTTTTAAAATATTTCTGAAAAGGTACCCACTTTTTCTTTTTTTTTAAATTAAACCATCCTGAGATGGAGGAAAGTTGTATTAGGCTTCCCAAACCCTTAAGAAACAATAAAGAAGCCGAGGCTAAGTTAGTTTACAATGTGAGAGCATATTGCTCTTAAAGCAACACCTTGTTGCTTTACTTTTTCATTAATGTTACGAAAAGATACTTTTTTGTTAAAAGTGTGTACCATTTTGGCTCAATTTTTATCCAAATTGGTACTCATTTTTTGTTGAAAGGTACCTTTTTGGGACATTAATGAAAAAATGGGTACCTTTTCAGAACAATTTTAAAAATAGGGTACCAAACTGGGAATTTTGATTAAAAGTGGGTACCATTTTTGGACAATCTTTCTACGAACAACACATAAAGGTATGTCATCAATGGCATCATACACAAAAACCATAGATTTGATAACAACTACAAGCATTCTACCAAATTCCTAGACATTTAACCAAACAAAGCATTTATTAGGTTTTACCTAGAACAATCAACATTTAAGATTCAACCTTTTTATTGCTACCTTAGGATAAATATGATAACAAATCACATTAACATACTTATCTAGAAATATTAACCTTGTATCACACAAGAAGTTTTAATTACATGTTCTTGGATTTTCATGTCAAAGAGTTAAGAAATTGTGAACATCTCTAACCTCCTAACTCTAAATCATACAAACACCTCATATTCTCAAACGACCCATAGCATAAATGAAGTAAACATACACATTAATGGCACAACAAATGCTAAGTAATAAATGCTTCAAGAAATGAGTGAAATAGAGATTCTCGCTACATGGATTTGGAAGTTTTAATCCATTGCACCCAAGGATTAGTTTAACTAATACAAATTATACTAACTAACATCAATAAAAAAATCAAACATGAACAAAAATGAAACGACCCTTTTATATTCTACCACATATTGACTCTTGGCCTTCAATCTTCTATAATCCTTTACCTAAAATACTCCAAAGTGCTTACGAGCAATCTACGAATTAAGCTCACAAAAAGGAATCTAGATGCTCATAAGGACCAAAAATCCATTAGACTCTAAATAGGTTACAAAATGAAGGATTTAGATACGAAAACCAAAAACGGTTATTTAAACCCCTTTACGAAATAAACCTACCTAAATCTAGCAATCTTCCAGAAAAAAAAAGATAACAAAAGAGTGTTAAATGTTTTAGAAAATACATGCATTTGACATCTCGTCAAATGCCCCACACTTAAACCTTTACTCGTTCTCGAGTAAACAAGAAAAAGCAAAGACCTAAGCTTAAACAAGCATGCAAATGTTTTCCCAAAACACCCAACATTTTATTCCTATATTATCCTAGCTCCCAAGACATAGGAATCTTTCACACTTTCACATCCCAAAACCTAAGATGTTCTAAACAAGCATCATACCAATCAAGGGTGAGGTACAAAATACAAATGTAAAACTATCTTATTCTACCAAAGAAGCTACCAAATACACAAACTAAGAGAGGCATAGAATTTTTCAATTTCTCTCATTATTTTATTTTTCCAAAGAGCCCTTCAGGGTTTTCATCCTAACTTCACACTTTTTTTAAATTTTTCAATGCTCACCCTCACCTTTCTCCACACCATTTAGCCTTTCATTTTGCATAGGTTGCCCTTTTTGGTTTTCCACCTATCCAGGCTCTCCAATTTTGCCTAAGTTGCCCTCTTGGGTTTTCAACTTAGCAGAATATTTTTTTTAAACAAAACAAATCAATGTAGATCATATGCAATCACAATACAACGTAATGCGATATATTTCTCTCCCTCACACCTGAAACATACATTTTCCTCAATGTGAACAAAAGGACAAGATAAAGAAATAAGGGAGAAAGAAAGGAAAATAAACAATTAGGACCTTGAAGGTCCTTCCCGGTAGTGGAAATGCTCACTTCTCAAATATTCTCTCCTCCATGTACTCAAACTCCTCCCAATATGCAACTTCAACCCATCCATTGTGAATCCACAACTATTCAAATCCCAATCAACACTCACAAAAGGAAACAACTAGTAGTGCTCATAGATGGTGGTTTTGGTGGTTGTTTTAGGTGGTAGATTATGGTGCTGTTTTTGTACGTAGTTTTGGGATAAGTGTGTGCGGACAAGGGTGAGGGAATTTTTTATTTTAAAAAAAATAAAAATCTACTATTCTTTTAAAACTCGGGTTGCCTCCCAAGAAGCTCTGTATATTTAAGGTTGTCGGCACAACCCTAATTTTATATACATGGTGAAGGTTTGAACCGTTTCACTATGAATATCCAAAAGTAGAGAGGTGGGGGTAGAAATCTTACAAGAGGAAGATTTTGTGGGGGTGGAGTTAGTCTTAAAGGAGATGAGTGGTTTGGAAGCTTGGCATAATCATTTGGCTCCCCTATTGTCTCCTTCAAGAATTCTGAAAATGGCAGAGTTGGTTCATTTGGTGTGGGTACGGGTGATGATGGCAAGAATAATGAATGATGCATAATCACCTCTTCCTCAAATTCTTTGTCTTCAACAACCAACTCCTTATCCCCTTGGAACTCAAATCCATTTCTCAAGGTGACCTCACTCACCGTATCTTCGAATTCAACTTGGGATGGTATATCTTCAGAATATCGAGCTTCCATTCGAATCAACCTTTCCATCATATTGCTTACATACCCCTCCAAAGCCTTGAGTCTTGAGGAGATTCGAGTTTCCACTTCCTCATTAGTCTTGGTCAAGTTTGAATCTTCTCCTTGAACTTGGTTTCGGGGTATGGTATAAGGTGGTGAAGGCCAATAATATTGCTCATATTGATGGTTTTCCAGTGCATTATCATACCACAAATATGGATTACCACTTCACTTGGGATTGTAAGAATCGTAGTATGGATACCATTCTTGAGCTCATTGACATTAAAAACCAACAACTCCAACCTCTTGATGGAACTCTTCATAATACCATTGGTTTTGGAAGCCAACGGTTCTTTCCTTCTTGTAGTGATTCTCTCTTAACTAATAGCAAGACTCGGTAGGATGGTCGGATTGACAAATCATACAAAACCTTGCTTGTTAAGCCTCTCTTCTCATCAAGAGTTCCTCAAGGTGAGATCTTTTTTTTTCTTTTTTTTTCAAAAATTAGGAATCATAGGGCAAGGATTCTTGGTAAAAATTCACCAAGAATGTACTCAGAACAAAAGAAAACAAAAACAAAGAGGAACAAAGAATTTGGGTTGCTGTGCAAAGGTTCTCGGTTCTTGGACAAGTACATACCGTTAACCAAGAACAAAGGCAATACGTCTCCAAAAACAAAAAGTCAAATAAAAATAACTAGCAAATATTCACACAAATATGCCCAAACACTTAAAAATAAACGCTTCTTCCCCTGTAGCAATGTCAAAATTTGGGAGGTCGTTGTCGTATCTCTCAAAGTTGTAATTTATAACCCTAAAGTGCTTCCTAAATAAAATTAAGTAGATAGTGGAAAATTGAGGTCATCCACAAAGAGGAGGGATTTTCCTAAGGGTTCATGAATATAAGGTTGATATATGCATAGATATACATATACATAGATATATAAAAGCAAGTAGAGGGGGGGAGGTTAGTTGGTTTTTCTTAAGTTATAAAAAATAAAGACAAAAAAATTAGATTACAAATATAAATAGGTTGACCATGCAACAAACTACTAAAAGATGATAAAATAAACAATGACAAAGCCTTGGGGACAGTTGATTCCCACTTTCAAACCTCTTGTAGATCATAGAATCATTCACTCATTCAATAACATTCATTACCTATGGTTAATGCTACCACTTCCATTTTGAAGCGAAACATTCCTTTGTTTAGGACCTCTTATAGATCCAATCATTGTTGTAGATCTTTTTCTCCCTCGTACAATTACGTCCCGGGCACTCCACCTCGGATTGCTCTAGTCCCTAGGCCTATAAAAGAGGCAAAGGGAGGTAGGCACCTTATCTATGACACTGAGACCTCTTATAACCCTAGCTTGCTACTTTTGGATATCTCTACTCGTAACCCTTTAGACCTACTCATTAGCTAAGACTGGTGTGTTGTCATTGTAATAGCAAAACTCCAAAAGACCTACACACACACTCTCACGTGAACCCGGACCTTGTTACCCATATCACATCCAGGTTTCTCTTTCCTTGGGGGTATCAATATGTGAACCAACATGAATATAGACTAGAGTGTGTACGCATGAAGTGTATCATTCATGCAATTAAAACATTCAAGAACAAGCCATGTGATATCACAATCACTTAAATAAGGATTAACTAAGAATCTCACAAAAGAAGTAATCAACACATTAATACAATTATCCCCAAGCTATAGAAACTACTCTCTAGACATGGAATTCAAGTATTGCATTAAATTCCACATCTTTGGGCTAAAGAAAAATAAAAAGAGAAAAAGAAAGAACCTAGAGAGAAGAGAAAATGTTTTTGTCTCTAAGTTGCTCTTCCAAATTACAAAATATGATCTAAGACTAATGGGGTCTTCAACCCTAGTAGACTAAGGATCTATATATAGTTGTAAGGGATTGAGCCTAAAAATAGGCCCAAAATAGGCCAAAATAGTGTAAAAACCTTAGTCATGGGTGGAGCGGTCCGCGCCACTGATGTGGCTCGTGCCGGTGTGAGGCGCCTTCATCTACTACCATTCTAATGTGAATGGACTTCGACCTCTTCTACCGTCCTCGCTAATGGCATTCACATAGAATGTGATAAAAAGTACCCACGAGTGACCTACTAAGGATGATCACTATTAGAGTATATATGTATTTTTGGTAAATCCGTAAGGTTTCCATAGCTTTTCTTATTCTCTCAGCAAGCCCTTGTATAAATACTTGTTCATATGATGAATAAAATCACAATAGTTTTAAAAAATCCTTTTATATTTTTAAATGGTATCAGAGCCTAACTGATCCTCAATCTCTTTTTGTAATTTTTTGCCGAACCTTAAACCTCATACCCTTTGCCGCTGACCGCCGCCTATTCTCCAATGGTTGCCGCCGGCTTGCCGACCACCGCCAATCCCACCACTGTAGATCCCCTTGATCTTGCATCCTCCGATGCCACTCCATCCCTCAAATTACCTACTCTTCAGTTTCGCCTTAATCGCCATAATTACTCTATATGGTATCAGTCAGTCAAATCTACTTTGGTTGCTTATAATTTGGATTCATTTTTGTTCCGGGATTGGCCCCGTTTGAAGTTCCTCCACCTTCATCAAATCCTTCCAAGCTCCAAGCTTCCAACACTCCCAATCCAGAGTTTTCCCCTTGGAAAAAGAAGGATCGTTTAGTTCTCCTTTGGATTCAGGCAACCATTTCCATGTCACTGTTTCACAATGTTATTCATGATGTCACCACATCTGACGTCTAGATTGTTTTGGAACATATGTTCTATGCGCAAACATGCACAAATTTGATGCATCTAAAACACCAACTTCACACCTTCCCAAAATTTTCTCTCTCCATCCTTGAATATGTGGAGAAGAAGCGCTCATTTTCTGATTATCTTACCGATTTCTCTCATTTTGTGTCCAGTGATAAATTTGTTAAGTTCATCTTGCATGGCCTCGATGCAATGTATTCTGCATTTTGCACTGCCTTCAATCTTTGTACAGAGGTGATCACTTCACATCAACTCTTGGGTATGCTCTTGAAACAAAAAGCCCGCATGCAAGACATGCACAGCCAATCTCCCAAGTCTGCGGCCAATGGTGTAGTTTGTTCACCAACTTTGGCGCCCGATAACTCTATGTGGTCAACCCTTCAGTGCTAGATCTGTCACCGATCTGGTCATGATGGTCTCAATTACTGGTAGCAATTGAACACCAATGAGTTCCCGGCAACATGTCTCTGTCCGAACCAGTCAAACCAGCAAAACCGATCCAAATGACCTCACCAGCAGTCATCCGGTCTGCCCCGCCAGGCCTATGCTGCAGCCAATCCGGTGCCACCCTCTACCCTACATGATCCAGAATGGTTCTTTGATTCAAGTGCTACCAACCAGGTCACTTCAGATTTTTCAAACATGTTTGTTCACCCTAATTACACTGGTAATGATGTCTTACAGGTTGGAAATGGTATGTCTCTTCTTATTACGCATTTGGGCTCCTCTATTTTTCCATCTGTTAAAAAGCATGTTCACTTACATAATATTATTTTTGTTCCTAATATCTGCAAAAATGTTTTTAGTGTTTTTAAATTACTAAAGATAATAATGCTTATATGTTGTTTTCCCTAACCATTGGTATGTGAAAGATCAACAAGGTTGGACACTTCTAACTGGAACCATTGAAAATGGCCATCTATTGCCTTAACCCTCCACCTCAAAAATCCACAACACTTTCATGTGCTTTTCTTGGCGAGCGCATTGGTCTCTAAACCCGAAATGAGCGTCTTGGTCATTCTCATGAGTTGTCTCTTTATCGTTTGATTTCCCGCTTTAAGCTTCCAGTATCTTTAAATAATTTACAAAACATTTGTGAGTCATGTCACATCGGTAAGAGCCACAGATTACCTATTTCTCATATTCATGAGTCTAGTAAGGCTCCTTTTGATCTTGTTTATTGAGATGTTTAGGGCATTGCCCATGTTTCTTCATTTAATGGAAATCAGTATTTCTTAATTTTTATCGATGATTTCAC
This sequence comes from Rubia yunnanensis, assembly GCA_037428765.1. NCBI lineage: Eukaryota > Viridiplantae > Streptophyta > Magnoliopsida > Gentianales > Rubiaceae > Rubia > Rubia yunnanensis. Next base: position 62,661,047 of record CM075061.1, read on the forward strand.
AAATCTTGTTTTGATATACTTTCTCGCACAAAAATCTCAAGTTCTTCATCAATTTCATCTTTTTCAGAAAATAATTGAAACTCAATTTGGCACTAAAATCAAATACTTTCAATCAGACTGGGGGGGTGAATATTGTTCTATATTATCTTATCTTCAAACTCAAGGCATCTCTCACAGAGTCTCTTGTCTTTATACACAATCTCAAAATGGGGCTGCTAAACGTCATCATCATACGATTGTTAAAAAAGGCATTTCCCTACTGTCGCATGCACGACATCCCACTGCCTTCTGGGAATACATTTTTCACACTTCTGTCTACCTACATAACCGAACCTTATCCCCTACACTCAGTTATAAATTTCCATTTGAGTCACTCTTTGATAAAATCCCAGACTATGAATTTCTAAAAACATGTAGTTGTTTGTGTTATCCCTTTCTTCGTCTATAGAGGTCAAATAAACTTGAGTATTGATCTTCTCCATGTGTTTTTATTAGGTATAGTTCTCACCACAAATGTTATATATGCTTACATGTTCCATCAAATCGTGTATACATTTCTAGTTTTGTTTTTTTTATGAATCCACATTCCCTTAACCTAATCACTCATCTCATGTATCAATTACTATGATTATGTACATGTCTCTTAACTGAAATTAGCAGCATCCACTCCTGTCCTCAACTCCATTGTGCCACCTCGGTTGCAGCCTGATTAGCCGACTCTTGTCTGCACGGCCACTTTGCAGCTCTAATGCCACCGTCCACGTTCAATCAGATGCCTCCAACTGTGGCTGACCCGATCGATGCCCCGTCTAGCCCACTGTCATCTTCTACTCCCATCCTACTGGTGTGTTCATCTCCCAACCAGCAGGAGTCCTCAGCTCTCCAGCTGCCGGCCACGTCTTTTCCTGACTCCCAGCCTTCAACCCGGGCACTCATGTGACTATTCCTACACCCACTTTTCCCTCTTATTTTTGTCCAGTTGATAACACCTGACATTCTATGGTTACTCGTTCCAAAGAAATAAGCTTAAACCCTAGGCTCTTGTCTCTACTCATCACTCACTTCCTCCTTCTCAAATCACTCTACTGAACCAAAAACATTTTCTCCAGCTTCCAAGTTACCTGAATGGAAAAATGCAATGTAAGTTTAATATAATGCCATTATGTGTAATGGGACGTGGAACTCCAGCTCTCTGTAATGCTAACATTGTTGGTTTTAGGTTGGTGTACAGGATAAAGAGCAAAGCGGATGGATCTATTAAGCGCTATAAAGCGTGACTTGTGGCCAAAGGATCAATCAGGATGAGGGTGTTAATTATGTTGATACATTTAGTCCAGTGGTCAAGCCCACTGCCATTCAGCTTGTTTTTTCTATTGGTCTTACCCTTGATTGGCCCTTGCATCAGGTTGTCATTAATAATGCATTCTTGAACGGTGATCTTTATGAAACAGTCTATGTGGTGCAACCTTCTGGTTTTAATGATGGTTCTTGGCCCTCACATGTTTTCTTCTTCAAAAAGCACTGTATGTTCTTAAACAAGCACCTCGGGATGGGTTTATGAAGCTCAGACATTTTATTCGGGCTCGTGGCTTTGCTTCCTGTAAAGCTCGATACTTCTCTGTTCCTACGTAGACATGATAAACGGGTTCTATATATTTTGGTGTATGTTGATAATCTCATTGTCACTGGTTTATCTTTTTGCACTCATCACGGATTTCATTGGAAAATTAAATAATGCATTTTCACTTTGTGATCTTGGGCCTTTGCATTATTTTCTTGGGATTGATCTTACTCAGTCTAAGTTCATCATTGTTCTTTCTCAGCAGAAGTATATTCGTGATTTATTAGAGCACAGAAAGATGTCGGATGTAAAGCCAATATTCTTGCCAGTAGATCCTGTGTCGTGGTTCACTCAAGCTATGGACCCTGTGCGAGATTCTCATTTCTATTGCAGTATTGTTGGTGTTTTACAGTATGCCACAATCATTCATCCTAAGATTTCTTATACAGTTAATTGTGCTATTTAGTTTATGCACAGTCTGACTAAGCTGCTTTAGTGTGCTTTGAAACGCATTCTACGTTATTTGAAGGGTTCCTTGGATTATGGTCTTACACTTCGATCTTGTACAGATCATCATCTTGTAGCTTTTTATGCTAGTTAGGCTTCTGATAGTGATGATTGTCATTCTCTGCATGGATTTTCCATTTATTATGGTGGAGATCTTATCAGTTGGTTGTCCAAGAAGCAGCATGTGGTGGCTAAGTCTAGCTTTGAAGCCAAGTACTGGGCTATTATGTTTGCGTCTACTGAGTTGATTCAAATCCAGCAGTTATTACTTGAGCTTCAGGCTCCTTTGTCACTTCCGCTTGTACATCTTTGTGACAATCTGAGTACTACCTTTATGCCTGATAATCCTTTCTTTCATCAGAGGTCGAAGCATATGAAGATTTATTTTCATTTTGTTTGTGAGAAAGTTGAGGATGATTCCCCTAAGCAAATTAGTATTTTACGGTCCAAGCTTCATATTGCTCCACCTCAATGATCTTGTGGGGGGGGTATTAGAGAATATATGCATTTTTGGTAAATCCCTAGTTGCATATGATTAGGTTTCCATAGCTTTTCTTATTCTCTAAGAAAGCCCTTGTATAAATACTTTTTGATACGATGAATTAAATCATAACAGTTTTACAGAATCCTTATACAGTTTTAAAATCTTGGTGCCCGTAGATACAAGGTGTCCATTAGTACCAATTTAGTCTACAAAATGTGAGATATAGACAAGAAAATCAAACATGGCTATCTAAACCCCTTGTTACGTAAACTCAACTAATACTAGCAATCCAACATATAAAACGAACCAATTCATACACCAAATGCAACGGTTAACGCATTCATAATGAAGCACATCAGACCCCCCACACTTAACCTTTTACTCGTACTTGAGTAACTAAAAACTAGAAAGGACTAAGCAAAATGTAGCGTGCAGATATAAGTTAATGAAGGTATTCAACTTATTCCTAGATTACTATGATTCCCCCAAAAGAGCAAGAATCTCACAACTCTCACACTCCCCGAAGAACCTAAGCAATCTAATCACCCAAAATAAAATGTAGAAAAAGGTAAGCAGAGAAAGATAAGTGCTAAGCTACCTTACTTTTCCAAAAATGTTCCCTAGAAGCAATCAAAGAGTCATCTCCAAAACCAATCCACCAAGGAAATCAAAGAGTCATCAACTTGGTTGTAACATAAGGATAACTCTAGATTCTCAACCTTGTTACAATAAAGGATGATGCAAATGTATCGTCAACCTAGTTTTTTGTTTTCTCTCAATTTCTCTCATTTTTCCTAGGAGCCCTTTCGGGTTTTCATCCTAGATTTCACACATGTTAAGCTCACACTCTCACCTTTTTCCACACGGCCTCTTGTTTTTGCCTGGGTTTGTAAACCTATCTGAGCCTAGCCTCTCACTTTTACCTATGTTTTTCGACCTATATGGGTTTTTCCTAATGTTGCCTAAGTTGCCCTTTTGGGTTTCCAACTTAGCTGGGTAAGTATTTTGTTTTTCAAAATTTTCAATTTTTTTGATGTAGCACAAAATGCCCCAAAATTGGGCTTTGTACTAAAAGAAGATAAGATCAAACAAAATATTACACCACCATGATCTAAAACAACCAACCCAATACTAACTAGGAATCCTACCTTGAAATTCATCCCACCAAGTAAACATCCAAAAACATCCCATAAGGCACAACCCAAAATCACCAAAAAAATAACAAAAACACACAGAAAAACACCAAAATGCACCGAGGATTCCCAATATTGAAAACTCCCTAAGGGCTCACTAATTCCTCCCCCACACTTAAACTATGCATTGTCCCCAATGCACAAAAAAGCCATGTAAACACATAAGTGATATCGATAATGTAGTAACACTCACTCTCGCGGTCCCGAAGGGCCTTCCTCCTTGTGCCTTATGTTGTCTCTCTCAATGTACCTAAAAGCTTGAATGGCGGCCTCCATGGAATCTATCCTTGTGTTAAGCTCCTCAAATTGCATCATGATACCAACTATTTCTTGGATGACCTCTTGCATCACTTAGGTAGAGCTTGAAATCTTTTCTCCAATGGAGTGCAATTGGTAAATGATGTCCGTAGATAAGTGGGAGTAGCTAAGAGGTGCCCTCAAAGAAGTGTCACCCTCGGCCTCCTCAATATCTATCTCTGGGCTGACTTGAACTCTGTAAAATTCCTTCTCAAATTGCAGGTTGGACAAAAGAAACAAGTCATCCAAACTCATGTCGTGGGTAATGGCAGTGAGTTCAGGCTGAGGGAAGATCATGAAACTACAAGTGCTAACCCCGTCATAAAGCCACATGAAATGGTCCTCAAAACTTGTAGGAGCTACCATGAAAGCCTTGGACAACTTATCAATTTTGTACTTCGTTCCCGATGTTCCCAAGTTGCCCAACGCACGGTTAGCGACTGGATCCCCCGAATACTGCCCTAAAAGCCCTACCATGCCATCAACCGGCATCTTCCCACTTTTTCGCTCCCTCATTGCCAAACACTCAAGTGCAAAAACTCCTACTAGGTTCAGGTACAAGTTACCCTCAATAGTCATTGCCTAAATGAAATGAACATCTGAACCCGGACATTGCATTAACTCTCCCTTTGAAAATACTCCCATTGCTAGTAACCGGTGAACATAACCCTATTCTGGATGAACCAAGGCAGTGCTCTTGCACGTAATCTTCTGGTCCATCCCTGCCAGGTGCCTCCAAAAGTTCCCAAGGGAAAATGACATCTCCTTTGGTGTGTTCTCGAGACGTCTCTGCCATACCTCCACCCGAAAGCGTGAGCCACCTCCCTGCGTGGAAATTTATACTTCTTGTCATCCAAATGAAATTTGATAACCCAATGTCCATTCTAGTACGTGACTTTCCATAGAGTAGCTAGGAACTCTAAAGTCCACCGGATGTAGGTCTTCGGGTGCTTCTAGAAGAACCCCTCTAAACATACCCGCCGCCAAGGTGTCTTTGCATGCAAATCCAATCTCTAATATATTCATCTTTGGCTCTCTTAAATTCCTGCACCTTTGGGCTGCATTCCCTGAGATGTTGGCTAATCCCATAAATTCTTCTGTCACGAACACGGGTTTGCGAAGAATAGGAGTCACCAGCTCGTGGTTTGTACCCTTTGCCAATTTCTTCCTTTTCTCACCCAGTAAGGATTTCCCTTTCTCCGACACACTCTTTTTTGGAGGCATCCTAGAATTTGAAGCTTAGAGTTGCAAGATCCACACAAGAAGCAAAAATTGCTAATTTTTGAAAGAAAATCTTCAAATTTTCAAGTTCACCAAGAGTGTGTGTGAGTGAGTGTTTCTTGAAAAGCATGAATGTATAAAATGACTCAATTAGGGGGGAGAATGTACCAAGGATCTAAAAATTCACAAAGGTGATAAGAGGGAGACGTACAATTAAGATAAGGATGGATTTTTTAAAATTGTAAATTAGGGGGACAGTGGTACCAATCATTTAATTCACAAGGGATGTTTGTTTTTTTAATTAAATCCATCCGGAAATGGGGGAAATTGAATTAGGCCTTCCCTAGCCCATAAATAAACAAAAGTAAGATAAAGGAAGCCGAAGCTTAGTTGGCTATACAAGAGTGAGCAGTTCAGCTCTTGAAGCAATAGTAATTGCTTCCAAAAGATTACAGAAATATGGATGATAGAGAGAGGATGACATGAATTTTTAGGCTAGGAAGAGAGTCATCGAACTTGCTAGTGAGTCAAATTAACGAAACACAAGACAATCAGAGACATCCTCATAGCCTAAACAGAGTTTATCCTCATCTAAAATACAAGATTCTATGTATAAGGGATGAACATTAGAAGCTTGGATCCCTTAAACTAGGAAGGCATTAAGATCCACCTATCCGAGCCTGATGATTGTCACTACTGAAGAAGCTTCAAGATCCAGCTTGACGAGCTCTCAAATATGATGAAAGCTCTAAACTGAGAAGGTCTCCATGTTTTCAACTTGCCCAAAATGAAGGATAGAGACTATTTCCAGAACCTGCATGCAATGAGTAGAAATCAGTAGCATCCGATCTAATTAACTATCCGTAATGAAGGGGTGCCAATTTGATCAAGTTTAACTAGGCCCTGTACTAAGTTAGGAAGCACAGATTTTCTGTGAAAAGATGAATTACACTTTAGTTGCAGACAGTTTTTTGCAAGAGTATGAGCAACCAAGTTTGTCTGTCTATAAATGTGTACAAGTTTAATATCTCCCAAGGAGTGGTAAATCTCATCAGACAAGTAGAAACATTTCCAGTGAGATCTATATGGATCCTTAGCAAAAAGTACAACACTAAGGCAGTCTGATTCCATGCACACAGGGGAAGGCAAATCAGAAGAGAGCTGTATTGCAAATTTAATTGCCTTCAATTCAGCTTCCAAGGGGGAGATAGCATTAGAATATAAAGTGTAAGCCCCTAGGAAACCACCTCTACTATCCCTAATAATCATTCCAATCCCACACATATTAGTGTTACAACACCATGAAGCATCTACATTGACCTTAAAACCAGATTTTGGCCTCTCCCATGCAATTTTCCAAATTTTTGGCTTTGGGGATAATTTGAGGAGAGGAAGGAAAGAATGATAGGCAATACTTAAATCCAAGGGAGGGGATATATAAACAGGTTTAGCACAGAAGGAGTAAAAAATCTGATCCCTAATCTGTTGAATCACTAGGGTGGAGGAAGGCTTTAAAGAATCAAATAAAAAACTATTCCTCATCTTCCACAGATTCCAAAATGTAAAAATAGCTGCAGTTTGGACTATAATTGAATGTAAAGAAGATAGAGTTGGAAGAGTAAGGTAGCATGATAATCTCTCCCATATAGATGAAAAAGACCTATCTCTAATACCCATGAACTGATGAATTGTTTTCCATACAGTTATTGAGAATTCACATGAATTAAAGAAATGCTCTAAAGAGTCTTCCTGCTTATTGCACATACAACATTTAGAGGGCAAACATAATCTAAATTTTCTGAGGATGTTATCGAAAGGAAACAAAGAGTTAGTAACTTTCCACATGAAAACAGAGATTTTTTTTTCCAATCTGGAGTTCCAAAAATGTTGAGAAGAGGTCATAGTACTTGTATAGTTGCAGAGTGAAATGTATGTTTCCTTAAAGGAGAAATTCCCTTTAATACCTGGTTTCCATATTAGCCTATCAGCTCAATTTTGGAGATGAGGGTAGCCTTGTTAGATAGAAATTGAGAGACAGTACAGTCCCCATCAATATCCACACTATTTTGATCACACAAATCTGTCAGGGGCCCTACATCCAGCTAGTTTGCAGTCCAAAAATTACATTCCCCTCTCCCTATAATGACTTTAGAATTAGCTTTTGCCCATGAACTAACTGAGCATATCCTCTTCCAATTTGGAGAGGTCCTGTATGAGGGAGGGAGAGCTGCCAGTAGATGAGTCCATAGTGCCTCAGCCATTTGAAATTTCCACCACAATTTAACAGAGCATGTTTTAATTATGGTAGCTATAGACCTAAAACCTAAGCCATTTTGATCAGTAGGAAGACAAAGATCAGTCCATTTTCTCCAGGTCTTTTGGATTTAAGATCAGTTTCACCCCAAAAGAACTTACTAAGTTTTTTTTCAATGGTGGAAATAATCAGTTTTTTTGGATTTATGACCTGCCAAATGTGCTGTGGAATGGCATATATGCATGAATCAATCAGTGTAATTTTACCACCCATAGATATCCATCTATTTTTCCAGTTACATATTTTACTATCAATCATTTCAAAAAGAGGTTGAAAGTAAATCTTTTTTGCAGCACCAGTGAAGATTGGAACTCCCAGGTATGAAAAAGGAAAAGATCCAAGTTTCATTCCTAAAATCCTTTTAATGTGGTGAACCTTTTGAACCGAAGCATGCTTACCAATGTAGATATCACTCTTATTATAGTTAATAGATTGACCAGTGACTTCCTCAAAGGTAGACAAGAAAGCTTTTAATCTGATTAAGGTTAACTTAGTTGCTTTAAAGAAAATAACAGTATCATCCGCATAAGATAAATGTGAGATTCTCGAAGGATTACCTGGTAGATCGAAATAGGACAGCTTACCACTGTGAAATATGAAGGCCAGACTCCTTGAAAAAGACTCAGAGAAAATATTAAACAAGAATGGAGATAAGGGGTCCCCCTGCTTAATGCCCCTAGTGGATTGAAAAAATCCCACTGGCCTACCATTAATAAGAATAGAAAACCAAGCCTGGGATAAATTTTTCATAACTTAGAAGATAAATTTAGCATGAAAACCAAATTTTACCAAAACTTTATATAAGAAAGACCATCTAACTCTATCAAAGGTCTTTTTGAGATCTAGTTTAACAATGCAGTTAGGGTCTCTTCTCTTCCTATTAAGAAATCTAACCATTTCCTGTAAATAAATTACATTATCAGAAATATCTCTACCATGAAGAAAAGCTGTTTGGTTAGGAGAAATAATCTTAGGCATGATAGACTTAAGTCTTTCCATAAGCACTTTAGAACAAATCTTATTGATCACATTGGAGAGACTTATAGGTCTATAGTCATCAAAGTAGGTTAGGGTTTTCTTCTTGGGGATTATAGTGATCCATGTATTACCAATACCCCTGGGCAAGTTAGTAGGAGAAAGAAAATCCTGAACAGCCAGAAGTAGATCATTAGCTATAATGTCCCAGGATTTTATGTAGAACTTGGCTGTAAATCCATCCGGACCTGGACTGCTTGATTTATTAAGACTACAGACTATCCCTTTAAGCTCATCTAATGTAACCGGTTGCAGCAATTTTTCATTATCTTCCTGAGTAACCAGATTAGGGATATGATTTAGAAAATGAAATTAAAAAAGAGAGCTTTCAGGGTGGCAATCATCACTCAGAAGATCCTGGAAATAGTGTATAGCTTCCATCTCAATATCCTGAGTGTTCTCTAACCACTGACCATTACTTCCCTTAATTTTTGTGATCTTTAATCTGTTATTTCTTTCTTTTACAGATTTATGAAAAAAAGATGTATTATTGTCCCCTTCTTGCAGCCATTTTATCTTTGCCTTATGTTTCCAAAAGTTTTTTTGTTCAGACATAGCCCTAACTAACCTGGCTTTAGCCTCACTAAGTTTAACCACATCAATCACAGAATCAGATTGATCATTTAAGGCTTCCTGAGCCTGCAGAGCCAATTCAGCTTGTAGGACATTATCATGAATGTTTCCAAAGTGTTCTTTGTTCCATGTTTTTAAAGCCTTCTTAAGTCTGACCAGTTTTAAATAGAAAGCTAACATTCCTGAATTATGCAAAGGAATGTCCCAATTTTTTTTGACTACATCATTAAACTCTTTTCTTTTGTACCATGTATTTAGAAACCTAAAAGGCCTAGGATTAGAAGGAGTTTCACTACCTACAGTCAGCAGCATAGGATTGTGATCAGAGCTCACCCTATTCAGAATCTGAATAGAAGATGTAGGAAAAGCAAAAGACTAAGATGAAGTACACAATCCTCTATCAAGTCTTTTAACTGTAGGAGATCTTAACCGATTATTAGTCCAGGTGAACATGTTCCCTACAGTGTTAATTTCTTCTAATGCCATTCCATTAATAAAGTCATTAAAATCCCTCATACTTCCCAATTTTGGAGTAGAGGGGCCTTTATATTCATTTATTGATGTAATGGAATTAAAATCTCCAATAAAAAGGGATTCAGAATGATTAAATACACTAAGATCTGACCAGAGAGATTTTCTACCTAATCTAGTTCGAAGACCATATATAAAAAAAGCATCCATAGGCTTACTGAGATTAGAACTAGTTAGGTTAACTCCAAGAAACTGCATATTATCACTTTTAACTGTCAGAGTTATGCTTGAAGTCCAAAAAATCCAAATCTGACCATTAGTTGCAGAGAAACAATTATCAAAATTTAGCCTTTGTCTATATAGGTCACACTGCAGATTATTATGTTTTGGCTCAATTAAACAAATGAGTTCAAATTTGTGCCTATTGATGAGAGTAGAAAGTCTTAACATAGATGTGTCCATGCCCCTAATATTCCAAACCAACATTTTAATCCTAATAGTTGTGTTACTCATGAGGAAACATTCGTGGAGCTTTTTGATCTGGTCATGATAGTGTTTTTCTGTGAGAAAAAAGAATCATTTTCCAGCTTGCTATATTTCACTACAGACTTACCTTTCTTCAACTTACTACGGTTAGTAGGTGAGACACCATCCCTTTTTACCTGATCAGGATTATCCTCTTGGGCAGTTTCCAGGAAGGAAGGACATTCTTCATTGGCTGGATATTCATTATGAGTGGCTACATCGCATGTTGATTCATCATCAGCTAGAGGAAGAAATCTATTGGCCCTGTGTTTCTGCTGAGAGAAGATAAAATTTTTTGCAGCTATGATAGAACTCAAAGGAGAAAAGGACCTTCCCCGTTTACTAGGTAGATCATCCTTAGCAAAAACTGTCCTAAGCTGAGATGGAGCAGATTGTAATTGTCTAGACAGTTTTACTGGTGAACTAGGTGCAGAGAAAGGCACTTGGGGGGAGGAGATAGGCACTTGAACTTCAGATTCAGGAGACTGAGATTTATGCTCATCCTCTATATCACAGTTATCTTCGTGGTCTAAACAAGTAATGGGTTCTGCATTATTAGACTCAACTTGTTATTGATCAGGAAGGATAACAGGAATCAGAGGATCAGGCACTGGAGAATCAATGTCAATTTGGATAGTCTTATTAGGTTCTAATTCAGAAACTGGGATCAACTGTTTCTTTGGAACATACATGAATTTCTGAGCTTGGAAATTTTTTTGTTTTTCTATAATTGAGACTCCTGAACTCCTAGATCTTAGGTTCCCAGCCTGATTCATATTTAAGTTCATATTTGCCTGGCCAGCAGATCTCTTTAGTTGAGGCTCAGTTTGATTTTTTAGCTTATCAGTCTTCTGAGGCCAAGTTCTCTTAAGCTCTGGATGTAAGTATATGCAGTAGTTATCCTCATGCCCTATACATTTACAATGGAAGCAGTAGGGTGGAATGTCCTCAAATTCTAAGGGAAGTTTGACCACATTATATTCGTTTCCATCCTCTTCAATTCCAACTCTAATGTAAGATGGGAGTTTTTTCTTTAAATCAATTTCCACACACATTTTAACACAAGAAGGCCTAGACAGGGCCTCTGTAGCAACATCAACTTTAATATAGTTTCCGATTTGATTTCCCATGATTTCAAGCACAGCAGAATTGTAGAAATATACAGGAACATGTGGAATTGAGACCCATACCAGAACAATGGACGATTCTGCCTCCGGAGAGAAATCAGAAGTCCATTTCAATACCTTCATTTGGGCGTTGTTGAAGCTCCATTATCCCTTGAGCCAGAACCTCTGATAGTCTTCTTTCTCCTGGAAGCGTATTAGGACATGCCGGAAGTCTATTGATCCAATCTGAAATTTGCCTTTGAAACCTACAGAATTGAAAGATTCATTTAGTTGGACCATAGTTAGCTTGCCCCTAGCAAACTTACCAATCAAAGCATTCCGATAATGAGAGGAGAGGGTGTCTGCATCCTTGCGAGTGACGAGACAAGCAATTTCCCCTTTATACTGAGTTTTAGGGATGATCTCTGGGTTCGATGGGAGGGAATCGTGAAGAGGCGGAGGGCGGTTGGCTAGGGCCTGAAGGAAGGATTTGGCACCCCCGTGGCTACCGTTACCATGTGGTAGAGCCGCCATAACGGCGGTGGCAATGATTCCGGTCAGTGACCGTTATCAGTTGGAAATGAAAGAGGAACAAGAGAAAGGAAAACAAGATGAAAAACGACAGTGAGGAAAGCGTTTTGGCTAAATCGCACCGAAATCGCACGTAGCTACAGTAGATGAGATCAGTTTTGAGATTCTTGATGAATATATGACTTACAGCGGGTCTACAACAAGGGATGTTTGAAGTGCTATTTGCATAAAAAAAATCCTAAGGAATTAGGTAATTTTAAATTTTATGATCGAAAAATGTTTTTTTGGCTTAAAATACAGAATTATTAAAAATTTGAATTTTTGGAACAATTTGGCAGCTTAAATGGGGTGGCAACACGTATACCCTTGTGTCAAGGAGACAGTGCATACCCCCCTGTTCCAATGACCTGTGACACAGACCGTACCGCCTGGAGTGGTCCATGCCAGATCATGGCATGAATCCCCTTGTACCAAAATTGTCTGGCACGGACCGCATTGCTTGGCGCAAACTGTGCTAGATCATGGCACGAGGCTACCACAATTTTAACCCTATTTCCTTATTGTCTCCCTTTCTTTTTGAAAAATCTATGTCACCCATCAAGCCTAATTCCATCCAATCACAATCACAAGACTTGAACTCAAATTTACAAATCAACAAGAGTTTCATCTCAAAAATACTCATCACGAACAAAAATCTGCAAAATCTACTTAGTACTCAAAATCATGAAATCAAAGCATAAAGAAGCACTGTATATTTATTGTCGTCCTCACGAATTATTTCTTTTTCATACGATTTTAGTTGGAATAGCTTACCTATGGATTTCCAAAATCATCATCGGCGACTTGAGCCACGGTGACATTGTTGTGGAGAGGTCTCGACAATGTGTCATCCTTACCTTCGGACCCTTTGCCTGCCATAAATGAATCACCGTGCCTTGCTAAGATTGCGTCCGTGAACATCACTTTGGGCTTAGAAGGAGGTTGAGGGGGGTTTTAAGCCCTCGACACTCTTCCTGTCCCACTGTAAGTTAGTTAGCATAGAAATGCGGTCTAACATAGATATGTTGTCACTCAAATCATACAATGTAAAGGACTTATCAATGCTATCACCATTAACAAGGTATTCATTCAAACATTCATGCTCATTTGTAATACAAGAAGATTCATGTAAATCATGCTCATCACATAGGGTCACTTCTGTACACACGAAAGAAGAATCAACTGAATCATACATAGACTTAAAAATGTCAAATTACACTTAATCCACATCATCTTCTAGAGTTAGGATTCCCAGATGGACATCAATTTTAGTCTTAGACATTTTAAGGAACGGTCTCCCAAAAGGTATTGGGGGTTCACTTCTATAATGTGCCATGTCCATGACATAAAAGTTGGCCACAAATACAAACTTACAAACCCGCACCATCACATCCTTTACTAGCCTACGAGGGCTAGCTTGGGAGTGATCGGCGAGTTGGATAATCACTCTAGTTTCCTGAAGTTTACCTATCTCTAGGCATTCATAAAGACTAAACAATATCACATTTATGGATGCGCCTAAGACTATCATGGAATTTTCAACAAGATTTCCTCCTAAGGAGATAGGAATAGAGAACATTCTAGGGTCATCGCATTTCTTAGGAAATCTTTTATGGTTCAAAATGGGGATTCCTCCATTTTTAAATGTCCTATCTTTTTAGTTGGTCTACTTATCTTTTTTTTTATGCAACTATAAGAAACTTAGCATATGGGAGGTCATCGCCGTACCTCTCAAAGTTAATATTTATAAGCCCTAAATGCTTACTATCTACAACTAAGTAGATAGCTGCAAATCGGGGTCGTCCACGAAGAAGAGAGATCTTCCTAAGCATTTAGGCACAAAAGGTTGATATTAGGCTAGCAGTAGATATATGTACACATATAAAAGTGAGTAAAAATGGGGGTTTGGTTGTTTGGTGGTCCTAAGTTATGAAAGTAAAAAGACAAGAAAACTAGCAAGGTTAAGTAACTATGCTAATCATCAAACAAAACTAAGAAAAAGGGTTTAAAACTACAAAAGATAAAGCCTTGGGGGCAATTGATATCCACTTCCAAACCTAATGTAGATCCTTGAACCATTCACTCATTCTATCACATTCATTACTTGACTTAACATTAACATACTTATCTAGCAAGAATCACAACACATTATGCACAAGAAGTTCTAAGTTCATGTTCATAGATTTTCATGCAAAGAAGCTAAGGAATTCGTCACTTTCCTAACACCCGAACACTTCAATCATAAAAGCACTTCCTATTCTCAAACGACCCATGGCATAAATTAAGTGAAACATAGCATCAAGAATACATAAATGCTAAATAATAAAGGCTTCAAGAATGAGTGAAACAATCTATTCACTACTTCAACTACATGTTGTGAAGATAAATCTTCTACCCTTCTTAGATAGTAGTTTGCAAGAGTGAATTTGACATCTCTTGTCAAACCTCACCAATGACTCCCTTAGGACTAAGAGTATCCCATTGATGGCATTTAGCACGAAGAATCAACAAGCTTGGTAACACTTATAAATTCTACACCGTATCTAAGCATTTAACCAATTCATGAATTTACACAAGATTAGTTAAGAACGATCGACATTCATAGAATTCTCTCATTTGCTACCTAAAACAAACATGACAACGAGTTCGACATCATCACATTCATCTAGCAATTATCAACACACCAACATCATTTAAGAAGCTCTAACTCATACTCTTGGATTCCACATTAAAAGAGGGGAGAATTAGCTACTTTCTCCCAACCCTAACAAGCAATCATACAAGCAATTCATATACTCAAGCTCCCAACAACATCAATGAAATTAACAATTAACATTCAAAGCCCAATAAATGCACAATAGCAAAAGCACCAAATAGATAGATATAATGGTTCTTACTACATAGAAATGGAAGCTACAATCCTTTGCTCCCAAGATAAAACTAAGCTAGAGAACAAAAAGACATAATTAAACTACAAAAAATAAGAAAATAAAGAGGAGAAAACCTAGGGTTTCTAAGCCCAAAAACGCAGAAGAAGGAGCTGGGCAAAATCTGCTGAAGAGGGGAAGATACGAAGAGTATTTATAGCACAAAAATCAAGAAGAAATTCAGACCACTCATCCATCGCGAGTCGCGACGTGCTCGCAATGAGCTCGCTACGAGCTCGCGACGAACCATCGCGAGTCGCGACGAACCATCGCGAGTCGCGACGGTATCGCGACAGACGCAAATTTCAGCATTGTTTCTTCTTTCTCTTTTATATCTCATATCCTTCTCTTCTCTTCACTTCTTCATGTCTTCAAAAATCTCAAATCCAAGTCTTCAAATCTTTAGAGATATTCTTCAAAGTCTTCAAATTTTTCAAAGTCTTCAAACAAATTACCTTGTCACACAAAATTCTCTAAAAGGTGGTATAAATGTAAAAGTCATTTTTAACCCTCCTTAGATAATTTCAAGGTAAAATGTCACATTTAGAGCACAAAAGTGTACAAAAGTTAATCCCAAAAGCCCTAATACAACCGTATAAAATGGGCACATCAGCATACGATGGCACATTTTCAATTAGCTCCAAGATAGGGTCTGTTACCTTGAATTTTTCGAACATCCTTCCAATGCTTTCATCATTGGTTGCCACCTTTGGCATTTCCCTTAAAACATTTAGAAATGGAGGTGGGATAGTCATTTGTACCTCGGGCGGTGGAAACTCCTTGGATGATACTTCCTTACCACAATTTCATCATCTTTGAAGTTTTCCTTGTTAGCCTTCAATACCTTATCGTCTTCTTGCATCACCTTCTTTTCGGACCTACAAACATCCTTCCCACTTCTTAACTTGAGTGCACTCACGTTCCTTAGATTGATCTCTGGTTGGGAAGGGAGTTTTCCGGACTCTTTAGCTTCAATTTGGCTCACCGAGGTGGTGAGTTGCCCAACTTGGACTTTAAGGTTCTTATAATTTGAGAAAGCCCTATTACTAAAGTCTTCAATCATATGCCTTCTCCTCTCCGCAAAGACATCATGTTTTCTTCCCCAATTGACCGATGGTTTTTAAGATCTCTTCTCAGTCTTACTTATAGATCAAGGCATGGTTGTTGGAAAGGCCCTCACCTCTAGGATATGGTTTAGGTGGAGCTTTCCTACCTCGATATCCTTGAGGTTGATTTTCTTCACTCCACCAAAAATTTAGGTGATCTTGGTACCTTGGGTTTAATGGGTTTGCATAGGGATCCAGCCTTGCATCACCCTGGTTCCCCCGGAATCCTTGTGGTTGCCCCCTAGCAAATTGTGGTTTCTCTCTATTGTTATACTCTATAGTTTTCACCTCTTGCAAGTCTTCTACAACTTTGAGACATGTCTTAGTGTTGTGATCAAGGTTGTACACCTTGCACACTTTGACATGATGAACCTTTCTTCATAAGCTTTCCTTCATCATGGAAGCAAGAGCTTGGACTTGCTCCTCCAACTTAGGTGATTTTGAGGATTCATCCAAGTCCTTAACCCTTAACCTTGTGTGATCTGCACCATTTTTCATGATTTGACCAATGCATTTGACATAGTTTTTAGTTACTTTTGGTTGGTGGTTTGGCGAAGTTAGTTTAGTTACATTCTAAATCCCTCATTTTGTATACTTAATTAGTGATTCTTGACATCTTGTGTCCACAGGCTCCTTGGTCTTCATTATGAGTACCTTTAGTAGGTCGCCCGTGAATGCTATTTATTACATTACAGTCTTGTGAAGGCTATTTAATTTTAATGATAGAATATTTGAAGGTCATTCACATTTGAATGGTAGTAGATAAAGGACACAAATATCAATGCGTGGTAGAAGGAGATTGAAGCCAAAGTTAAGCGGCTTTGGAGTTCAATATGGTCAAAGGAGAAAATGGTGAATCATGGTCTGAGGACTATTGCCTTAGTCTGAGAACAATCCACAAAGAATTATCCTTCAAGGATGGTTCAATTGGATTCTTCTTCTCGATTACTGCAAAATTGACTACTAGAACTCACGATTCATATTAACGGTTCACCCATGATAAGAAAACAAAGTTCATCCAAGAAAGCACCAGTGGTCGGTCACAGACCGCGAATGGTCATGCACCAGCGGACCATGACAATCTTCACAACCCGCACTACACAAAAATCAAGGGGTTCCATGAAGACCCGCACAAGACCTACACAAGACCTTCACGAGGTAAGGTATCGAGCTGTGACAGAAGCATCGGGCTGTGAATCAAGGGGGTGAAGAGGTAAAGAATTTGGCTAAGTATGGAGCTAATCCATGAAAACCTTCATGGGCGGGGACAAAATTTCTGAGCAGAAGCCACAAGTTGTTCGCGATCCATGAAAAAATTCACATACTGTGGGAAAACTCTGAGCAAAAATTGCATGCTGCTTGTGGTATGTGAAAACCTTCAAAGACTGTGGGAAAACTCTGAGCAAAAACTGCATACTGTTTGAAGTCCATGAAAACCTTCACAGACCGTGGCACGATCCCAGATTCATGGACCATACCAGATCCCACAGATCACAGCTATGAACATTCACAGACCGTGGCAAATCTGGCATCCGATGGCTATGCAGACTTCATAGACTGTGGCATCCGTGCCGGCCCATGAATCCTTGGCGGCTGACCTAGGGTTTTGCTACTTTTTGCCAATTTTTAGACTCAATCTCCTGCTACTATATATAGGACCCGAGCCTACTCATTTGAAGAGGTTGGATTACATTTGGAAACATGTTTGAAGAAGAGAGAGCTTGGAGAGAAGGAGGGAGTTCCTTTTGTAGGTTTTGTAATATTTTCTTTTCTTTTCTATTTGCTTTGTCCCAAAGATATGGAATTCGAATCTATATATGATTTCCATGTGTAGGGACTAGTTAGATTAGCTTGAGATTTATCTTGGCACTTGGTATATTCTAAATGCTTTATGAGATTTATTAGATTCATCCTATCTTCGTGTTTATGATATTAGTTTGTTTGTTCTTGAATGTTATAAATGCATGAGTAGTACACCACATATAAGCACACACTTTAGAATATACTCATGTATGGTGCAATTATTGATTCCCCTTGGAAAGAAAAACCTAGATGTTACAATAGGTAGGGTAGAACGTGTCTGCGTGGGTGTGTGCACGGGATATTCTAGAATTCTTTGACCTATTTACTGTCACACCAGTCTTAGCTGACTTTGTAACTGTTTTCTGAGAGGTTGCGGGTAGAGATAGTGAATAGTAGCAAGCTAGGTGTTGTTTTGAAACCCTAGTATCAAAGATAAGGTTCCTACGAACAATGAGCCTAGTGTATATAGGATCCGGGAGAAGTAGTTGCATTCATGGTGGAAGCCTAGGACATAATAGCAAGAGGGAGAAACATACCTGCAATGACGGTCAGACCTCGTTGTACTCCCCTAATTACGATGGTGGTGCCGATAGAGCGTTGCAAGAGAACCCACCGTGACAGGGTTGGGGAAGTGTATGCCATCGGCCACACTACATATTGTGAACACACTGATAGGTGTTTGTATGTCTATATTGGAATGAATTGAGGATTAAAGCATTAGAGATACCATGTTGCTAAATGATTCCCAAGTGCCTAGTATAAAAGGTTTACTTGTTTCTAAATTACATGCTTGTAGTTGTTAGGTAAAAACACCAACCCTCCCCACCCAGTTGCATATCTACACTACTAGTTGTTCCTTCGTGCAGATTGACAACATGCATGAGGTTTTATTATAATTAGTACTTGAGCCCTAGCATCCTTGTGGACAAACCAAGAGCTTTCCGCTTACTACCCCTAGGTAGCTTAGCACTAAGAACAGGTGCAGAATATAAATCTCTATCTTTGACCTGTAAGCCTCTAGGCTCGTGTTTTAACAACAACCGGGTCAGGACTTGTCGAATTTTGGCACCGTTGCTGGGGATGTTTTTCATTTCAAGTATTAGTTGAGCATGACATGTAAGTAGAATAGTTAGTAGTGTTTTTTATTGTTTTCCTTTTGTTTGTTTTGTTTGCTGCAAGTGGAGTTTTGGTCATAGTTTCCTTGTTACATTGATTCTGTTCGCTATTATAACATTGGAATGATAGTTTGACCCTAGTTTATGGTACATACCCGTACCATAAATCTAGGTTTTTTGCATTTTCTAACTAATTCCACGGGCAATCGGAGGAGAAGGAGAAAGAGAACTATATCGGAGGCTCAACCTAGGGGTATGAATTTTAAGGAAGCATTGCACAAGATGGTAGAAGATAACCACACTTTGAGAGAGCTTATGGCCCCAAATTTAGAGAACTAACCCTTATGTATCACATTCCCACCTTTGCATCCCAATGTGAATTGTGACCTGAAAAGTGGGATGATACATTGCCTTCCTAATTTCAACGGTATGGAGGGAGAGGATCCGAACAAACATTTGTCAGAATTCCATTTGGTGTGCATGAATATGAAGCCTCTGGGAGTGTTGGAAGATGATTACAACTTGAAAGGATTCCTCTTTTCACTGCAAGATGGAGCAAAATATTGGTTGTATTATCTACCACCGGGTTGCATTGGGCCGTGGATGGATGTGAAGCGGAAATTCTTGGAAAAATACTTTCCAGCATCGAAGTCAGCCAGGTTGCAGAAGTAATTGTCCAAAATTACTCAAGGAGCAACCGAGAGCCTATATGATTATTGAGAGAGGTTGAAGAGACTCCTAGCTAGTTTCCCCTACCACCTATTCAAGGAAGGATATTTGGTCTATTACTTCTTTGAAGGCCTTTGTGACGAAGACATGAGGATGGTAAATGTTGCATGCAACGGTCCTATAGCCAAGAAGAGCATGAAGGATGCGATGGCACTTTTTAAAGAGATGGCCAATGAGATGAGGAAATTTGGTACAAGGTCTAGGGTTAAGGTCTTGGATGAACCCACAAACACAACAAAGTTGTAGGAGCAAGTCAAGCTCTTACATCTATGATGAAAGAGCTTTTACGAGGAAAGGTGCACCAAGTTAAGATGTGTGGGGCTTGCAACCTCGACCACCACTCCAAAAATTGCCCCAAGGTTATTGGTGATGTGCAATAAAGTGAAAACCATGGACTAAAACAATCGAGAGAGACCTCAATTTTCTAGGGGTCAACAACAAGGGTTCCGGGGGAACCAAGGCAAAGCAAGACCGGACCCTTATGCAAATACATTCAATCTAAGGTACAGAGATCACCCTAATTTTTTATGGAGGGATGAAAATCAACCTCAAGCATATAGGGGTGGAAAAGCACCACCTCAACCTTATCTTAGGGGTCAAGGTTCATCCAACAATTATACCACACTTTACAAGTCGGATAGGGAGGAGATCTTAGATGCCATTGGTCAATTGGCAAAGAAATATGAGATCTTCG
Source organism: Rubia yunnanensis (assembly GCA_037428765.1). Taxonomy (NCBI): domain Eukaryota; kingdom Viridiplantae; phylum Streptophyta; class Magnoliopsida; order Gentianales; family Rubiaceae; genus Rubia; species Rubia yunnanensis. Next base: position 62,681,278 of record CM075061.1, read on the forward strand.
TGGAAAGTACTAGGAGGGAAATTGAAGACCTTGGTACTAGAGCCTTCTCAAGTATCAAGAACCTTGAGATTCAAGTGGGTGAGCTGACTTGAAGCAAAAGAGTTCAGAAAACTACCTTCCCAGCCGGAGGTGAATCCAAGAAATGTGAGTGCACTCAAGCTAAGGAGTGGGAAGGAATTTTAAAAAACCAAGAAGAAGGTGACACAAGAGGATGACAAGTTAGTAGAGGCCACAAAAGCACATTTTGAAGAAGAAGAGAGATAGTTGTCAAGGAAGCACTCTCCAAGGAGATCCCACCACCCGAGGCACAAGTTGCTATTCCACCTCCATTTCCAAGTGCTTTGAGGGGAAATCCGAAGGTGGAGACAAATGAGACCAACATTCGGAAAGTCTTAAAAAATGTTGAGGTATTTATCCCTATCTTAGAATTGATTGACAATGTGCTTTCATATGCTAAATTTATTAAGGCTACATGTACTAAGAAAAGGCGTAGACCGCCTAAGAAGTTAGGGAACCTAAAAATTGTGAAGTCACCATTTTGAATCATAAGAATTTTCCTTAGAAATGTGATGACCCGGGAATATTTTCTATTATGATTTCTTTAGGTGGAACACTTGTTGAACATGACATGATAGATTTAGGACCTTCTATCAATGTGATTCCATTTAGTCTATTTGAATGTATTGAAATTGGTGAACCTAAAGAGACTAGAGTAATTGTTCAACTCGTCGATCACTCCCAAGTTATCCCTCATGGGCTAGTGATTGATGCGATGGTGCAAGTAGGCAAGTTGGTTTTTCCGGCAAACTTTTATATCCTAGACGTAGAGCATGATAGAAGTGCACCCCCAATCCTTTTGGGGAGACCTTCTCTAAAAACGTGTAAGACTAAAATTGATGGCCACTCGGGAATCTTGACTCTAGAGGATGACACAGACAAAGTATTATTCAACATTTATAAATCTAGGCATGAGTTAACAAAACATTTGCTTATGTGCAAAGGTATGACACTTTTTTATGAGCATATTATTGAACCTTCTTATGTTACCAATGAGCATGAATCTCTTATTGATAAGTTTGTGGACAACCCCGATGAATTTCATGAATAGGTCAATGATATGTTCGTACTAGATTCTTTTTCTATGCTAACCAAATTTCATCGGGAAAAGGGAAGCATCGAGGATTTGATACCTCCTCAACCTCCTCCTAACCCCAAAGTGACATTTAAGGAGTCAAGTTTGGCAAAGCAAGGAGAGACATTTCTAGGTGCCGACAAGGTGTACAAAGGGGATGGCTCATTGTGGAGACCTCTCCACAACAACGTCATCATGGCCAGAGTCACCAATGGCAACTCCAGAGACCCACCGGTAAGTGATTCAAATTAGAATGCGTGAAGATTAAATAAGTCATGATGACGACAATAAATATACGTGGTTCTTTTGCTTTCTTGTTTGAAGTAGTGATTTGGTAGATATTGCATGTCTTGCTTGAAATAAAGAATCCTTTGAATGAAATTCTTGCTTGATTTGGAGATCTAGATGTGAAAAGTTGTGCTTACGTGTAGAAGGAATGGATTTTTATGGGTGACATAGTTTTCTTTCAAAAGTTCAGAAAAACTAAGGAATAGTGAAAAATCTAGGGCTTGCTTCGTGGCAATGCTTGTCACGAAGGGTAGGCCTTGTGCCATGATGATGTCCACAAGACTCTGTCTTCTGAAGGTGGGAAAACTAGGTAAAAAATTCTATTTGTCGATTTTTTATTTTGCACCCCCCAACTTGTCTCAAAAATGTAAATTTTTGAAAAGGAAGTTTGGATTTAAAAATAAAAAATGCATTTTTAATTCATGAAGTGAGATTTCCTATTTCCTTAGGATTTTTAATGCAATTAGTACTTCCAACATTAATTGGTTGTACTACTTGTCCCCTAATTTGAAATTCCATCTTAATCTACATTGTACATCTCTTTCTATTTTTCACCTATGCTGAAATTTCATTCTCATGGTACAATTCTCAACCTAATTTCATCATCTACACATTTTTTTCTTCTCAAGAAACACTCAATCACACACACTCTTTGATGAGCTCAAAAAAAGTGAAGCTTTTCTCCCAAAAATTAGCAATTTTTGCTTCCTTTTGTATGGATCTTACACTTCTTGGCTTCAAATTTCGGGTAACCCTTAGATCTCTTTGTATATATTCTTGATTGACATTGTAATGTTCTTATTAAAAGCATGATTTTTGAATGAGCATATGTTGATTAAATTTTGTTTGAGCTTGCGTATCCAATCTTGTGATGATGAATTTATGGGAGTCTTGAATGTGCTATTGATCTTGAGATGTGTTCTTCATTTGTGGGTGATTAGAAAGACTATTAGTTTTGTTTGCATGAATCTATTGATGAGTTGGTGAAAGGCATACATGATATTTTTGGTTAATGAGGAATATTCTTGTTTTAAATGGCCTTTATGCTTATACCACCATGCTTTAAATGCTTGGTCTTTTTGGGAGAATGTTCTTTATTGGATGACATCATGGGTCATGCATTGTTTAATATCACATTACCATTCTTCTACTTCATTGTGTTAGGATTCCTTTTAAAAAGGGTTCTTCGGAGAAAGAGATGTCTCCGCAGGTGAGAAACAGATGAAGCCGGTAAAGGGTGCCAACCCTAAACCGGAAACTCCCATTCCTCACAACCCCAAGTCTGTGGCTGATGAGTTTATGTGTTTGACCAACATTACCTGGACTGAAGCCCGGAGATGAAGGAATTTGAGGGATTCAAAGTGGAGCATTTTGGAGACTAATTTTGCTTGCAAGAGCACGTTGCTGGCTCTAGGCTTACTTGAACCAGTGATCTTTCTTTTGGGCCGGGTAAGCCAAGAAGGTTTTCTCAACATTCACTCGAAAGCCTACATAAGGTGCACTTTAGATTTTCTAGCTACTATTTAGAAGGTCACAGACGAGGAGGGTCACAAGGAAATTAAGTTCAACTTGGATGACATAGAGTACCAAATGACCTATAGAGAGGTGGCATTAGCTTTTGGATGAAAGATCGGCCGAGACATTCCACAGACTTATCGCCAAGGAATGCCATTCTCTCTTTGGAATTTTTGGAGACAGCTAACCGGAGCCGACAAGAAGAATCTGAGCAAGAGCATACCTATAGTCCACCCAGAAATATGTTATGTTCATTGACTCTTTTCTATAAGCGTTCTATGCCACTGTGAATTGACGGATTGTCCGGGCTCCGATGTACACCTTCTCTGGGAAATGACACCGGAGAGGAACATCTACCCGGACTTGGTTTGTGTTTTTGTTCAAGCATGCATATCTATGGGAGAGCAGAAGAGTGGGGGTTGTGAAAGAGCTCTCAATCTCAGTAGGTGGAGGAAACACTCTCTGGAGAAAAGAAAGGGCACAACCCTTCTACTGTTCATCGTAGTCATTTTTCTTTAATGTGGATTCCTTGCTGGGCATCTTTCAATGTATGATTTGTTCTTGAATTTGAAGATTTGATTTTTGGATCTTGGATTTTTGGATGAAGATCTGCCTTTTTGATCTTGTCGAGCATCACCATTGATTTGCGTGTACCGTGGAGGATGGTGGATTCATGGTCGGACTCGAAGTATGGTTGAAGATTTTGATCTTCAATCTTGTTTGTTGATAGAGTGGATTACATGAAGATCTATCATTGTTCCAAGTATGTTTTAATCTTTCGTTGATAGATCTAATATGGACGATGGATGAGGGGTTTATTTATGATGAATCTGTGTGGATTTGTATAGAAGATTATTTGTTTATGGTGGATAGTTTATGTTATGTTTATGTTGGATTGGGAGTAGAGATGAATTTGAGGCATACAAAAATTTAGTATTCGAAAGAGTTCATGATGGATTCGATGAGAGGGAAATCATGTGATCAGATCCCGGTACCCGCCTGGGCATGGTTGTTTGTTTTAATTGAAATTTTCAACCAGATTGCTATGTTTTATGCCAAGAATTCAAATTTATTTTCTTGTCTGATGAACACTCATATGGAATTCAAGATTTTGGGTGTTTGAATGTTATTGTTGGATGGGGTTGATGTTTTGGGATTAGTCGGATTCAAGACAAATGCTTGGAGATAATTGGTTTAATTGGAATCATCAATGACAATTTGCCCAAGGTATATTCCTCGCTGTTTCAATCTCATGATAATGCCCAGATCTAGATGAATGGAGGAGCATATTTTTCATAAAGGATGGATTATTTGGAGGATGAAGGTTCAAATTTTCTGATCGGTTTTGCCAGAAAAATGTTTTTCTGGCGAGTTATGCTTATTATGCCTCGAAGGATTCGAATTTCGTTTGTTATGCATTATCCGATCGGAAAAGCAATTGGGAAATTTTGGATTTACGTTTAATTTGGATGTTGGAGTTTTGAATTTTTTTATTATAGTTTCGCTGGAAAATCGCTATTCCGGCTCGGGTAATGCATGTATTAGCCTCGATTCTCTATCCCTAGACTCGGATTCATAGTTCTTCATGCTTGAGGTGCATCCCACGAATGGAAAAGGGAATAAAGGAATGTTGATATGGTGGGTTTTGCTCGTGGGAAAAAGTGAATCCGGCAAGGAGAATGGCATTTTTTGGCCGGAGTACACATGCTCAGATTTGGAGGAATGAAATTCCTCATTTTAGGTGCTAAATCTGGTCGAACATGCACAAGGGAAGAATGCCCAGATTTAGGAGAAAATGTTTTGGGAAATTTTTGTAGATTCCGGCGTATTTTCTCAGATTCGGGCAGTTCATCGGCACCGGAAAGCCCCGAATCCGGTGAGGACCCATTTTTGTGCGCCGCCAGATCACTGTACCCGAGCAGGAAAATGGGGCAGAGCCTCCCTAGGGTTCCGACCCGGTCCAAGGCGGTGCGGGTCATATGACCCACTAAAGGAGGTGGTCGGGTCAAGGTTTAAACCCTAGCGGTTAGGGTCCTGGGCAGAGCTACTGGGACGAAAGAAATAGAGCTGCTGGACCGAAAAGGAAAAAGCAGGTTGAATAAATAAAAGAGGAAACGGGTCCTCTTATAACACAGTTTGGACCCATTTTTGTACCAATCAGGTGGGCTAAATTCTAGTTTTGGGCTTAATTAAATAGAGTAATTTCCAGCCTACATGGATGATTTTGTGACCCGGATTTGACCCAATTTTACCCCTACTTGACCTGCGTTTTTGGAGAATAAATGGGCTTAAAAGGTGCTTCTGGCCCGATAAACTAAAGGGACACTTTCTCTTAGTTTTGGAATTTGCTTCATTTTTGGGCTCTAGTTTGAGGATTTTTGTTGAGTTTTGTCCTTCTTTTATGGCTAAAATTGTATTGCGCAGATGTAGGAGTATTTCCATGCTTTTGTTGCATATTTTCCCCTTGGAAATACTTGTGCACTATGACCGATGAGAGTGGGAGAGCAGTCTTTCTTCATTTAGTTGCAAGGCCATAGGAGTTGGGTAGTGGGTTAATTAATTAGCGTATGCAAAATTAATTAACACACTGCTAGTCGTTACTTAGACTTAATGGTTATCATGCACTCTTTGCTCACACTATACTTTGTGTTAAATTAGCATATAGCTGTCCATTTGCTTAAATTGGAGTGTGCGATTACAGAATCGCCAGGCTTGACGCACGTCGTATAAGTTGTGTTTGTTCTCTCCATCACTAGGGGGGATATTTTTGGAGGGATCCACAAGAGTTATTGGCACCGACTATAAACACTCTTGCCCTCTAAAATAGCCTCGGTTAACACCACGAGAACGTTTGAAGGCCAATAACACCCCTCTTTCTTCACCTTAGGGGTGTATATGGTAGAAGCTGCTCCTCCATTTGCGGTCCTAGCTTCACTCGAATTCAGCACCACCAGCACACCATGGCGACCATGAAAGACCTGAGTACACCACACTCGACTTCACTTTTTATCTACCACTGGACTTGCATTTATTTCCCTAGGCTTCGCACTATCTAGCTTAGGGTTAGCATTCTCTTTAGGAGGGGTGCCCATTAGGGTATCCCCCCTCCCTCGCATCACAGTTTTCCCTAGTTTTCATCTTTTAGCCCATGGTTTACACTACTTTGTAATTGGTAGGGTTGCTAGTACCTTTATGGGGCCCTACAGTGGACGTTTCACTGCATTTTCATTTACAGGGAGAGCAGAAGAGTAGGAAGATTCCTATGGGAGGCATAGTTGGACTTTTGGCATGACATTTGGGACATCCTATCTCGCATAGGGCATTGGCCAATATGGGTAGGTCATTATTGACCTATACGATTGTGAATTTATCTACGAAATTCATGTTGGGAACTACAACTTCAGAGGATAGATTTGTATGGCTTTACGGTGCACCTACATGCAAACTCATGGTTTTTCCACAATCAGAGCACACCTCTATTGACCTTGATACGAACCTAGATGACTTGTTCATTAAACCCAATCCACGATTCAAGAAAGACTTTTATAGAATATTGGCCAACCCGGAAATAGACCTCAAAGAGGGAAAATGTGAGATATCTTCGAGAGCACTTCCGAGCCGATCTCATCTTCCCACGGGCATTATGGATTAACTACACCTACTTGGGGAGCAACTCTCAAGTTCTTCCAAAGTACTTCAGGTTATAGTTCAAGCTATTGGAAGAGTGTAGGCACAAGTTGAGGAGCTAAACACGAGGGTAGATCTCCTTAAGGCCACAATCCAAGCAATAGGATTCATTTAGAGGTGTTTCACTAGCCACGAGGAGGTTGGCCCTTGGAGGCCGGAAGCATAAGTATCACTAGTTTCCCTGCTTCACCTTTAATTTGACATGAGAATGCATAAGGGACTGTGTATCATTTAGGTGTAGGGAAGGGATTAGTGAGTACTTAGGAATTCTCATTCATGGATTCCTTCGTGCATGCATGCTTTGTTTGTTTTTCTTGGTAGATTTTTGGTTACTTGTGATTGGGATGCTTTTGGAAACTTTTGGTGGTTTGCATGTTATGCTAGGATTTTAGGATTCTCGTTTGCAAGTGGAATGTGGCTTTAGCCTTTGGTAGTGTATTGGTTTGTATTGGTAGTGTATTGGATTCTAGTTCACTAAGAAAACCATTGATCTCAATAAGATAGTACAATGAAGCGATGAAAGCCTTGCAGAGTATCATAACCGATTTGTCACAAAGAGTTTACAGGTTCGAGACTTGTCATTTCAATCATCACTAGAGGGCTTTCACAGGAGGCATGAGATCCGGAGAATTTCACCAAGAGCTGATGAAAAACATGCCTGAAAACCCTAAGGAACTGCAAAAGACAATTGAACAACACATACGAACGAAGGAAGCAAACAACTGAAAAATAGAGAAAGAGTAAGGCAGAAAGCGAACAATGGAGGATTTGCAGAAGAATTTCCCTAAGAAAGGAAAAGGGAGTGTCACCTTCTGAAGAGCAAAACAAGGAACGCAAGGCTCGTTATTCCTAGACACGTCTTTGACGAGAACAAGGAAGGAGAAATGGATAGCAAATAAGGATCTATTTTGGGAGCCAGCACCGATGATTGGTCCACTAGAAAAGAGGGATAGGGAGTTTTATTATGCCTTCCACAAGGATCATGGACATGATATAGAGTAATGTAGAGCCTTAAGAAGACAAATTGAAAAAAATCTGAGAAATGGAAATTTGGCCCAGTAAAGGAAGGAAGGAGCAAGCAAATATGGGGACGCAAGTAAAACAGCGAATCTCCAATGAGCCAAGGCACTGCGATCACAACGGCTAAAAATTAAAAGATAACTGTGACTGTAGATTACAAAGACAGCGTAGATAATAAAGTATCAGAGACAGCCATCTTCTCTATACACGGATTCACAGATTCATTGTTCAATTATGCTTGGAAGGCCAAAGCATGATTTCTCCCCCATAAGAGCCAGCTGATAATAGGTTTAGGTCAAACAAAACGATCACTTTTAGTGAGAAAGATGCAGTACCCAACGCTTTGCCACACAACGATCCCATGGTAATCATAGCGAAGATAAAAAATGCAATTTTTTACGGAGTGTTCATGGATGAAGGGAGTGCAATCGAGATCCTATTTTTCAGAGTGCTTCAGCAGACTAGGTTTCAAAAGAATAGACCTAAGGAAGTCAACATCTTCGTTAGTTGGATTCACAGGGAGAGCAGAAACGCCTTTGGGTAACATATATCTACCTTACACGATTGGAGAAAATGGAAGAAATTTCACCATTTTCTACGACTTCGTAGTCAAGAATGCCCCTAGTACATTTAATGCCATAGCTGGAAGACCATGGATGAACAGGGCTAAGGCAATTTGGCCCCCTTACCAACTGGTAATGAATTTCCCAACCCCAGCTGATATAATGACCATAAGAGGAAACCAGAAGACGACCAGGTAGTGTATGGTTATAGCAATGAAGGTAGGAAGGTTAGGGGAGAAAGCAAAGATGGTTAATACAATCTCAGGTGGTAGCTTATTGGAATGGTCAAACACACCAGTTCACCTGGGAGAAGAAACAGAGTCAGTAAATTTAGATAACAAAGACAAAACAGATGCGTAAAGATTGGGAAGCACCTTCCAGACAAAGAGAAGGCAAAGGTTATTGAAAACCCGCGAAGCCATAAAGATACGTTTGCATGGAACGTACAAGACAGGGGAGGAGTAAGCCCAGACATTGCTACAAATTCATTGAATATCATTAACTCAGTCAAACCAATTAAACATGAAAAAATGTTGCTTTTCTAGTGATAGAAAGAAAGCAATCAAGGACGAAGTAGCATCGCTGCTGCAAGCCGGTATATTAAAGGAAGTCAGATATCCAAACTGGCTAGCGAACCCGGTCATGGTAAAGAAAATAAACGATTGTTGGAGAATTTTCACTGACTTCACGGATTTGAATAAGGCATACCCAAAAGACTGCTACCCTTTGCCAAAAATCGATCAACTGGTTTAAGCAATTTTAGGATATGAAGTCTTTGCATTTTTTGTCGCATACAAAGGATATCACCAAATATTAATGAACTCAGATGATGCAGAGAAAATGGCCTTTATAACAAGCTTTGGAATGTTTTGTTATGTAAAGATGCCATTTGGACTCAGAAATACTGGAGCAACTTATCAGAGGGTAGTCGATTATGAATTTTGCAGCCGAATAAGGAGAAACGTCGAAGCATACGTCGATGACATGGTAATCAAAAGTAAGAGGGTGGACAACTTTGCTGCAGATCTAAGAGAAACTTTGGACACATTGAAAGCTATAGGGATGAAGCTCAATCCAAAGAAGTGTGTAATTATAGTAGGCACTGGGAAGTTCTTAGGATACAAGGTTTTCTCAAAGGGTATCGAAGCTAACCCAGATAAGATTTAAGCCTTAGTAAACCTCTCCCAACCACAAATGGTTAAATAAGTGTAAATCTTAATTTGATTACTGGCACCACTTAGCCGCTTCATCTAAAAGGAGACAGAGAAGCACTTTACACTCTTTGAAGTACTATGAAAGGCGAAAAAATTCAGCTGGAGCAGAAAGTATATGATAGGTTGAAGGAGCAGCTTCAAGCACTACCAACATTGAAATCACCCACCCCTGGAGAGACGATATACTTGTACTTAGAGATATCACAAAATGTTGTCAGCTCAATGTTGGTTTGCCTAGAAAGACGATAGCAGGTACCAGTCTACTACATCAGCAGAAACTTGCACAATGCGGAAAAAGCTTACATGACGATGGAAAAGTTAACCCTAGCTTTAGTATATTTGGCACAAAAGTTGCGAATGGATTTCCATATTCATCGCATAGTGTTTTACACGGGGTTCCCAATCAAGAACATCCTTACCAAGCTCGAGTCTTCAAGAAGAGTACGAAAATGGTCCTTGGAATTAGGTCAATTTGAAATACAATTTCAGCCTCGAACACCGATCAAAGCTCAGGCATTAGTAGACTTCATTGTGGAAATAAAAAGCAAAGAAGCACAGAGGGTGACCATGCATCAGAGCTTGAGAATTGATAGAGGAAAAATGAAATGGGAAGCAATTGCTTGGACATTATTCGTTGATGACGTGTCCAGTAAGGAAGGTTGCGGAGTAAAATTTCTATAGCTAGATCCAAATGGGACGAACACAGATACTCATTATGTTTTGATTTCTCGCTTACCAACAATGATGCAGAATATGATACTTTGATTTGCTGACTAGATCATTTAATCAGAATGAAAGTCAGTAGTGCTCGCATATCCAGCGACTCGCTAATTGTTGTCCAGCAACTGCGAGGAGACTACAAGGTGCGAGAAGAGCAGTTGGTGAAGTAGTTAGGAAAAGTGCTACAACTCATAGCCCACCTCGAGTACGTTTACATACAGCATGTACCACAAGGCAAAACCATAAAGGCGGACGTGCTAAATGAGCTAGCAATAGCAGGATTTGATTCTCTTAGCTAACAGGGAGATGTCATCATTAAAGTCATTCCGGTCAGAAGCACGATGTCAACTATTGTGTCAACGATCCAAGCGGATGAAGTAAACTCGATGTCTCCACTAATACATTTCTTTGTGAAGGAAATGCTGCCAGATAATAAGATAGAAGCTTGGAAGTTGGAGTTACGTTCTACCAATTATGCTTACAATGATGGAACCTTGTATAAAAAAGTATTTCTTGTCTCCATGGATGAAATGTGTAGGACCAACAAAGGCAAAAAATATATTAAGATAGGTACATGAAGGTCTTTATGGAACACATTAAGGTGCAACCACAATAGAAAAATGATTATCCGAGCTGGATACTACTGGCCGACAATGTTCAACGATGCACACAACTTTGCCCTTAGATGTAGAAGTTTCCAAATCAACGCCTCGTTGTTGCATAAACCTCAATCACCTTTGAGAGGAGTCTATGGAGCCTGGCCATTTGAAAAATGTTGGATCGACCTTGTCAGACCATTCTCGAGGGGCAAAAGCAACGCCAAGTTCTTAGTCGTAGAAATAGAGTACTTTAAAAAGTGGGTGGAAGCAAAACCATTAGGACATGTCACAGCCAAAGCCACTAGGAATTTTTTATGGAAAAACATAGTATGTAGCTTCGGTGTGCCACATACCATTGTCACGGACAACGATACACAGTTCACAAGTGGTATATTCACTGCTTGGTGTTTAAAGCTTCGGATTCTCCAAAAATTTACTTCTGTAGCACACCCTCAAGTTAACGGCCAAGTGGAGGAAACAAATAGGACTATAGTTCAAGGAATATATAAGAGACTCGAAGGAAAGAGAACTGGCTGGGTGGACGAGCTGCCAAACACGCTATGGTTATATAGAATGACTATCCAAGAGCTAATGAGGAAGACGCCATACAGTCTAGTTTATAGTCATGAAGCGGTCATACTCGTAGAGATCGGTAACTCAAGCCTTCCTGTAAGTGATTACAAGGAGATAGACAACCCAGATAAGTTGAGACTTGAATTAGACAAATTGGAAGAAAAAAGAGATCTTACAACGATCAAAGAAGCTAAATACAAAGAAAGAATGTCCATAGTGTACGATCAGAAGGTGAAAGAAACTCGGTTTCACATTGGTGATTTAGTGTTGAGAAATAACAAAGCTAGCCTAGCATAGGAAAGAGGAAAGTTGTGCCCAAAATGGGAAAGGCCCTACAAGGTAACAAAATCTCATAAGCCCAACAGCTACAAATTGGAGAGGATGCACGATACATCAGTCCTAAACACGTGGCATGTGATCAACTTAAGAAAATTTTACGTCTAGAGGAAAGATAGTAAATGTCCACCTGTATAGAAACCAGGACATTATCCTTGGTTCCCCATTGTTCCAATGTGATATGATTGTGATCCTTCACATTACGTTTCTTACTAACTGGACCACCATTACGTTTTTGCACAGGATCGCAATATTTGACCACCATTACATTTCTTATTCTTTACTTGCATGTGTTAAAAAGATATTTGGTTCATAACGTACTACAGTCAAGTTACTAAGACTTCACTTAATAGTAGGATATAGACACTGAACATTTATCAACGATTGCAAGCTTTAGATCTTGCAAACTCCACAAATCAAACAACTGCAAGCTATAGACCTTGTACAATCGTCGATGCTTGCAAACTTTAGATCTTGCAACTTCACAAACGAAACAACCACAAGCTATAGATCTTGTGCAATTACAAATGCTTGTAAGATTGGGATCTTGCAACTTTGCAAATAAAATACCCACAAGCTATAAATCTTGCACAACTTTTGATGATTGCGGGCTTTACATCTTGTAACTTTGCAAACAAAACAACTGCAAGCAATAGATCTTGCGAAATCACTTACCGTTGCAAGCTTTAGATCTTTCTAGCTCTATCATATATGCAAGATATAGATCTTGTTTAAGGACAGAGTTGTTCATAAACATAACATACACAAATTGGTATTGCGTATAACGATCCATAATGATTCACTATAGTGATCAAGCGAGCTAAAAACCTTACAAATATCTTGAAACTTAGCTTATCAAAACAGGTGACAAAAGCTAATCATACAGTTTGGAGCTTCACAATTTATAACATTCCAGAGACAAAACATGGGAAAAAAAGTTTGCATAGCGAAGGCAAGGATGCACGCTCTCCAAGTCTATAGTAAATTGATTACATGATAAGTTGGTCAAAATAGCACATCTATCTACACATGAAGCCTCGTGAAGATCCGGAAGATGGCGATTCACCGACTTGGTGACCACGCTCGGATTCACGATGCAGATGTGCAGCCCTTCGACGAGTCTCTCCGGCGGCTTCCTCTTCGTTAACCCAAAGCTTACATTGCCACTTCATATACAAATATACGGGATGACGTATAAAGCCCATTCGCTCCATATGTCCGAGTTATATAGCATATTATACCTTAAAGTCAGTAAAGGGGCCAAACTCCTTGCGATCCAATTGCATACTCATAACATTGATAGTTTCCTCATATCTTTTCATTCTAGCTCTTAAGTCTTGTACTTCCTTCTCTAGAGACCGAATGTGGAACCGAAGGACCCTGACAAGTTAATTCCTTGATCACCAAGTTCCATTGTATGGTGTCCGCGACCAGTTGACCTGCGAGATGACAAGGGGAGAGCCTGGAGCTTGTCTTCATATTTAAGACAAGCCTGCTCAAGTTGATGCACATAACTATCAAGTCAGTTGACATCTACATGAAGCTCATTATTATCACTTTGCAGCTATGTATTAACAGCGATCTGCTCATCGAACTTTGTCTGCCAACCAAAGAAGTATTTGAATGGTGATCGAATCCCTCTTACTTTTTCTTCAGCCGATTATACAAATCGTCAACACGGGTACACTGCTTGTCTATGATCATTGTTTTCTGATGGACTTTGTGTGTCCTATCTGTAACATAGTCTCTAGTCTACTCCTGTTGCCGAAGCATCTTCACCGTGTTCAACTATCGCCGATAGATAAGATCATTTTGTTCATTAAAAACTCTTCATAGATCACAAATGGCATCTTGAGTCTCTTTCACAGACTTATCCCACTTTGCTTCAAGGTCATGAACACCTAGCAACATTTACTTCAGAAGCATGCCCAAAGTTAATGCCTATTTTTAGACACGGACAGGGAGGTTAAGGCAACGCAAGTACACAACAGCTGATTCAATGTCAACTAAATCATGGATAATATCTTTGCCAAGAGAATCAACATCATAATCGTCGGGTATAAGGTTACTACAATGACAAGAAGAGGAAGAAGACGAGGTCAATGAGAATGCAAGAATCTTTCACCCGATATACAAAGGAATGGAATCCACTAGAGACATGCAATCAGAAGATAAGAGCTGAGATATTCTCTTGTTATACGCCTAGTTGCCTCAATCAGATTGATAGGGAAGCATCCAGAAGACAGTGTAAAAACATGTCACAAGGAAATGAGTGTAACAGCCTAAATATTCTACACTTTTCAAAAAAGTTCTGTCAACCACAATATCAAAGCCTTGAATGTGAATAAATGTAAAAGAATCGGTCAAGGTATAAAAAGTGAGTATAATGATCGAATTAGTTGCTAATGATACAAAAATCATACAGACAAACTCCAAAATATTGTTATAAAATTCCATAAAATAAATAAAATATGCTTCAAATCTATGGTGCTTGACTAACTTTGGCAGGAGATGAGACCGACGAGTGGACCACAATAGCAGCATCTTCCATGCTTACAGGAGGAACGAGAACTTTGATGTTCAATTCACTACCAGGGTTTGCAGCATCACTAACGATATTGTCTTACCCAGGATGGGGATCCTCAAAGAGCAAAGAGCTAAAAGGAAGCACCTCACTGTAGTCAACCATACATTCTCCAGCTCATCTGCAGAAGGAAGAGTGGGCAGACCATCAAAGTACGACAGCAATACGAAAGAATGCCCACTGTTAGAGGCACTTTTCACAAAACCATCATTAAGAATTTCTGTCTGCTCCACCAAAATCTTTTTAGATTTGGCCAACTTTGGCAGCTTCTCAAGCTTTGCAGTTGGATCCAGCTTTCACAACTCAACCAAAGCCTCACAATAGCCAACATCATAAGCATTAGCTGAAACTTCCTCAAACAATGCATATAAAGAGTTAGTCTTCAAGTGTGTGTCAACTAATAGTTGAGGATATCCTGGTGAAGCGGGACCATTCATTCACATCTCTTCCCGTTGAAAGTGCATCTTTTCTATTTCTCTTTAAACAGTTGCAACACACTCATGCGCAGCCCGCACTCTCTCCATAGCATCTTCCGCAGCGATCTTCAATGCACCACACTCTGCCTTACTGGCATGCAGCTCCGTCAGTGTTGCCCTTTCCCCTTTACCAAAGCTGGCAACCCACTCACTAACAAGTTGCAAGCTCTCACCAATCTTAATTTCAATTCACATCAAAAGTAAAAGAATTTGTACGATAAAGAAAAGCATATAATTTATAGTAATACTTCAATACAACAAAAACATACCACAACCATGGTTTCTGAGAGGGAAATATTAGCGAGCGTAGCACAAATAGTCCCTTCTACGAACAAATTGTAACTTAGCATAAGGGAGTATGGAGGACGTTAGTCAACGTGCCCCTTTTTCTTCATAGGCTCCAAGCCAATGCAAGTATTTTTAGTCTGCTTCTTATGCCTTCTCTGATGGGTTCTTTCTTTGGGTCTCTGCTCACCACCCCCCTCAGCTTCTTTAGTATGCGAGATAGACTCAATCTGTTAAATACTAGTGCAGGTATTAGCCGCTTAGGAAAGAACAACCTTGGTTTTTTTGTTGACCTCATTGGTCATCTCTTCATCCTCATCTGTAGAAGCGAAGTTACTCTCAGTAGTGCGTCGAGTCAGGTCCATATCTACAATAAAGAAAGTGTAGCCAAATAAGCGTTCACACAAACATAAGAAGCAAGACAGACATGCATATAAACTACATCAAGCTGGGTAGACCAGCAACAAATAAGATCAATGAGTTCAACACCTTTACTTAAAGTACTAGCAAGGAAAAGTGATATGGAATGCTAGCTAAGTGATATTACAACCGCAGACTTGGCATCCAGAAAAACCCCAGCCTTAGGGAGT
Source organism: Rubia yunnanensis (assembly GCA_037428765.1). Taxonomy (NCBI): domain Eukaryota; kingdom Viridiplantae; phylum Streptophyta; class Magnoliopsida; order Gentianales; family Rubiaceae; genus Rubia; species Rubia yunnanensis. The sequence continues at coordinate 62,696,860 of CM075061.1, forward strand.
TTCACTTTGGGAGCGTTGTAGTTCCAAACTAAAAAGGCTGAACTACTGTTGGGGTCAAGTTTTACGTAGAAACATTTTTCATGCCACACCCCACAATTATTAGGGAACCCGCTAATGAACTCAGTGGTAGGAATCACAGGGTAAAGAGTGAATTCATTAGAAAAATATTTTACTTTTCAAAGATGAAAAAGGTTGCGGAACGGATCAATCAAAAAATCAACACCGGTAGCTTCGCACACATAAGAGAAAATTATGAAAATGGAGAATGCCTTGGGGTGAAACTGACATAAACCCACTTTATAGTAAGTGAGGAGATTCAACACATGTTGGGGTAGATGAAACAATAGTCCAAATTTTAGATAATCTAAATAACAGGAAAAATAACCAGGAGGAGGAGTGCGAACACCCTCGGACGCTTCAGGTGCCTTAAGCTCATACGAACACAAAAAAGGGAAAGAATGTTTTAAATCCTCAAGATAGGAATCTGTGAGGATGCTACTAATGATGGAAGATCTGGTATAATGGTCGGATCCTCCCCGGAATCAACAAGGATTTCACGATCGTTTGGAGCGGGAACTCCAAGGTTATTAGAAGCAGACATCGACGAATTCAAATCCCTAAAATCACAATGAATGGTGATGTCAATTAAACAACAAGAGCTAGAAAGCACTACTTCAACCAGAATCTAGAGTAGAGCGATGGAGAAGGAAGAATAAAGGTTCATTAATTATAGTGAAAGCAAGCTACACTACAAGAAGAATAGATACACAAACACAAATTGTTTTAGAAAAGGAAAAGGCAAAATATAGTAAAGGTGAAGAAGATGCAAGGAAACTTACTGATTTTAGAGCAGAATGTGAAAAAATTGAGTGCAATAGGCAATGGAAGAAGATGAATGACTCTGGATTTGCGTACGAATTTAAGTTAAGAAGGAGAACAACAAAAATACAAAAAGGGAAAATAGATAATAGTGCACAATCATGACAATTTGACATAAAGAAGGTTATCTTTTGGACTCTCTAGATGGCAGTGGTAGGAGTACTTTGAATTGGGGTAAGTTTCGAAGCACTATATTCAAAGTAATTATAAAAAAAAGGAACTTGTAATGGAAGCTACGTAATTTACGGAACGACTAACGAATACAAGGGAGTGAATCTTAGTTGCTAGCGGCTAGGCGTTATGAGGATTGTAGATTTTGAATTTCAAATCTAAGTGTGATTCCAGGAAATCGCAGTATACAACCAAGAAGAATACAACACTCCACAAAGACGGTTCGCACCGCAGAGCAAGTGAACATGTTACAATGCCTAAATAGAAGGTGAGATAACAATTTTGTTACGTAGCTTAAGAACCTAGTCATTGTTTTGTGTAGTACAGGCTTCGTGGCTGGGGGGTTATGGTTTATATGTGGCTCAGCGAGCGAAGCAAATGGCCATTAGGCCCAGCTCAACAATAGTCAGCAACGAAGTCAAACCTTTTCAGCCCAAACCGTTAAAAACCTACACGCACACTACAGAAAATGTGGGCCGATAAACACGGGGCAAACGACGACCATGAAGAATGGTGGACTCAGAAAGTGTGGATCGTGATGCACCCCACGTTCTATTTCCTGAAAACTTCGATTGTGGCCTCAAGGCAATCCACCCTCATTTTTAGTTCCTTAACTTGTGCCTTCACTCTTCCAATAGCTTGAACTATCCGTTGAAGCACTTGGGAATAACTTGATATTTGCTCCCCAAGTAGGTGTAGTTAATCCATAATGCCCGTGGAAAGATGAGATCGGCTCGTAAGTGCTCTCGAAGATGTCTCCCCCTTGGCCTCTTCTAGGTCTACACCCAGTTTGGCCTATACTCCATAGAAGTTCTTCTCAATTTTTGAATCGAGTTCAATTAACAAGCCATCTAGGCTCGTATCAAGGTTGATAGAGGTGTGCTCCGGCTGTGGAAGAACCATGAATTTGCAAGTTGATGCCCCACCGTAAAGCCACACAGATCTATCCTCTAAAGTTGTAGTTCCCACCATGAATGCCCTATATAACCTCTCAATTGTATAAGTCAATCCCGACCTACTCAAATTGGCTAACCCCTGATGCGAGATAGGATGTCCCAAATGTTGCGCCAAGAGGCCAACCATGCCTCCCATAGGACTCTTCCCACTCTTCTGCTCTCCCATAACTATGCATTCTTGAAAACAAAACACTAACCAGTTCCGGGTAGATATTTCCCTCCGGTTTCATAGCCCAAAGAATGTGTACACCGGAGCCCGAAAAATGGGTCAATTCACCATGGTATAGAACGCCCATAGAAAGGAATCAATGAATATAACATATTGTCGGGCGGACTATAGTTATGCTCTTGTAAAGATTCCTCCTATTAATCCTGGTTAGTTATCTCCAAAAATTTCTAAGGGAGAATGGCATTCCCTGGGAATGAGTCAATGGAATTTCCTGGTCGGTCTTCCATCCAAAAGCAAGTGCCACCTCCTTATAGGTCAATTGGCACTCATTGTCATAAAAGTTAAACTTAATCGCCTTGTGACCCTCCTCATTTGTGACCTTCCAAATAGTGGCTAGAAACTCTAGGGTACACCTTGTGTAGGTTTTTGAATACATGTCAAGAAAACCTTCTAGGCCTACCCGACTGGGAGGTCATCATCGTACCTCTCAAAGTTAATACTTTTAAGCCCTAATGCTTCCTATCTACAATAAAGTAGATAATGGCAAGTCGGGGTCGTCCACGAGAAGAGGGATATTTTCAAGTGTTTAAACATATATAGGGAAAAATATACTAGGCATATACATACATAGATATATATATATATATATAAGCATGTAAACAAGGGGGGTTTTTTTGGTTGGTTTGATCCTAAGTCATCAAATTGAAATACAACAACTACAAAAGCAAGAGAACTGTGCTAATCATGCAATACACTAAAGATACGATGTAAATGATAATTAACGGAGCCTTGGGGATAATCGATTTCCACTTCCAAACTTTGTATAGCCCATTGATTCATTTACTCATTCAATTACAATTATTGTATATGGGGAATGTAATCACTTCTCATTCAAAGATCAACATTCATTCCTCCTTAAGAGGAGTTTGCAAAGACAAATAATGACCATATGCAAACCTCATTGATGATCACCCTAAACAAACAACATCATAGGAGTATTTCATCAATGGCATTTCACCCAAAGGACCATAGGTTTGACAACAAAAAGCCTTCTACCAAGGGCATAGTCATTTAACCAAACAAAGCATTCATTAGATTAAACCTAGAACAAACAACATTCAAGGTTCAACCTTTCTTTGCATCTATATGACAAATATGAGAACAAACCACATTAACATTCTCATCTAGCATGAATTGCCCCACATTATACACAAGAAGTTCTAAATCCATGCTTTTGGATTTCCATATCAAATGAGTTAAGAAATTTGAAACTTTCCTGACACCCTAAAATTTTGATCTTACAAACATTTCATATACTCAAACAACCTATTGTATAAATGAGGTTAAACACATCATTAATGGCATAATAAATGCTCTCCAATAAATGTTCATAAATGAGCAAACATAGAATCTTACTACATAAGCTTGGAAGCTTCAATAAATTGCTCCCAAAAACAGAACTAGATTCAGCTACAAGAGTGCATACTAATTAATGCTAAACAACCAAACATAATACAAGAGAATTCAAAGATGAAAATGGAAGAAAATAGGGTTCTAAACAGTAACAAATACGCAGATAAAGATGTGAATAAGAGGAAAGAGAGTGCTATTTGTACAAAAAGGAAAAGGTGAAATCCTGGCCACCCGTTGGTCGTGACTCGCGACTCGCGACGGGCTCATCGTGACTCGCGACAGTCTCGCAACGAGGCTATCGCGACTCACGACGGGTTCATGAATTTTGTCCTGCTTTCTTTTCTTCTTCTTGTGGTACACATTCATCTTCATAGAAATTCCTCTCATTTTTCAAGTCTTCAATGTCTCCAAAAATGGTCTTCAATAGCCTCTGGTCTTCATGTCTTCGAAGCAAGTCTTCAAAAGTCTTCGAAAATGTGATCTTTAATGGTCTCCGGTCTTCATGCCTCTGTGTTCTTCCCTTGTCACACAAAATCTACTTAGAAGAGGTAAAAGAGCGTAAAGTTTCTCTTACCCCTCCTAAGAGAATTTCAAGGTAAAACACCAGCTCTTGATAATAAAAGAGCACAAAAAATGGACATATCAAACCTCCCCACACATAAACCTTACTCTCCTCGAGTAATAAAAGATCCAAGCATACGAAGAAAATGACATATCCACATCCTAACTACTATTCCCCCAAATCAATACCTCATAAAACTCTCAATATCACACATCCCAATGTTAAGGTCAAATGAGAAGTTTCCCACAACCCCTATTCATAAATCTACCCAAACCATATCAACCCATCAATTCATTGATATCCCTAAAACATCTCCAAATCCCGAATTGAAAATCCTAAATCCAATGATACAAGGTGAAGCTAAAGACATGTATAAGGTTCAAAACACATACTCCACTTTATATCAATATATCAACCTAAAAATGAAGCATATTAACGATCAAGAATTTCATAACTTACTTCGTCTTCTCCAGCTAAATTTTCCACTCCCAAAAGGTCTTCAAGATGTCAAGCTACCCGATCCATCCGTATGGTCACCGCAACCTTATGACTCCAACGCCGGCAAATGAGTGAACACTTAATATTTTTTAATTTCTCTCGTTTTCTCTCATTTTGCCTAGGAGCCCTTTCGGGTGTTCATCCTAGACTTTTTTTTTTAAAATAAACCATCCTAAGACGGGGGAAAATATATTAGGCCTTCCCAAGCCATAAAATTACAGAACTGAAAAGTAAATAAAGGGAGAAGCCATTGGCTTAGTCCATTTGTACATATGAGAAACATAGGCTCATTAAAACAACATTTGTTGCTTCCAAAATGAAAAAGGATAGAGCTAATTGTTAGAGGATTACAAAAAAACTTCATAGTTTAATTGGAGATCTTCGAACTTATTAGTGGATCGTGGATACGAAACTCAGGTCAGTCAAAATCACCCCAACTAAACTAAGAAGACTATCCCCTACCGAGCTAAAATGGTCGAGAAGAAAGCCTCGAGTCAAAAACCAAGATCCATGTAGCAACAAATGCCCTCCATAATCTGTGGAAACCTCCTACTTGATTCTGCACTCTGAGATGAAAGTAATCCACCAGGATCCATCCTCCTGAAATATAAAATACAATCAGTAGCATCTATTCAGATATCAATCCGAATAGAAGGAGTACCCATCTGGTCCAATCTTATCAAACCTTGCACAAAATTAGTTAAACTCTGAAAATGAAGGAACGAAGAGGATGACAGATTACTTAAGCAGTCCTTAGCTAATTTATCTGCCACTAAGTTGCCTTGTCTATGAACATGCTTGAGAGGAATCCCTCCCAGGAGTTTATTAATCTCATCAGCCAGACTAAAAACTTTCCATGGTGACTTATAAGGATCTACTACATACCCGATAGCATTTAGGCAGTCAGATTCTAAATAATAAGAGAGATTATTTCTAAACCTGCTCGTAATGCAAACCTTATTGCTTTCAGTTCTGCCTCTAAAGGGGAATAGGCAGGGGAGATCTTAGTATGAGCAACAATAAATCCTCCCCTACAATCCCTTACAATCATACTAATACCACACATATTCGTTTGACAGCACCATGCAGCATCAACATTGATTTTATATCCTATGTCTGGCTTTGTCCAAGCTATTTTAAATATCTTTGGCTTAGGAGGTTTTTTGCTCAAAGGTAGGAAAGAATGTTCAGCAATTAACCTATCAATCCCAGAGACAACAGAGAATGGCTTAGCAGTGAACAGATAAAAGATGTGTGTCCTAATATGATTGAGCACAACACTAATCACAGGATTAACTGAATCATACAAGCAATTATTTCTAGTTTTCCACAGGTTCCAGCAGGTTATTAATGCAGCAGAATGAATCATCTCAACTTGTACATTACTGAATCCATTATATGTGAAATAGAAGGATAGTCTATCCCAAATGGATGGGAACACCTGATCCCTGATCCCCATAAAAGAATGAATCTGTTTCCATATATGCATTGTAAATGTGCAGGAATTAAAAAAATGATCAAGGGAATCCTCATGGTTATGGCACATACAGCATTTAGAGGCCAGTGAAATTCTCAAAGAGTGCAAAACATTGTCAAATGGAAGAAAGGAGTTCATCATTTTCCACATGAAGATAGAAACCTTTTTTTCAATTCTGTAATTCCAAAGATGTTTAAAAGAAGCCACAGAACCTCTATGGTGACTTAGTAATAGATATGTAGATTTGAAAGAGAACTCACCATTGATTCCCGGTTTCCATATTAGCCTGTCTTTTCTATGAGGAAACAACTTAGAATCACGTAAAAGAGTTACAGCATGATCAGGGAAAAATGGAATGATTTTAGCAATCAAGGCAGATTTATTGGCAATAAAATCTGAAACACTACAGTTAAAAGGAATATTCACATGTAATTGATCACAAATATCCTGTAGTGGTCCTATATCCAACCAATTAGAGGTCCAAAAATTACACTCTCCAGTACCAATAATGACTCTAGATTGAGATTCTGCCCAATCATTGATGTAGCAAATCCTTTTCCAATTTGGTGAAGATCTGGAAGAAGATGGAAGAGATGCAATCAAATGAGTCCAGAGGGCCTCACCCTTTTGATATTTCCACCAAAGCTTGACAGAACAAGTTTTAATAATAGTATCTATTGATCTAAATCCCAGACCATTTTGAATGGTAGGATAGCAAAGAGCATCCCACTTTCTCCATACTCTTTTTGGATTTATATCGTCAAACCCCCAAAAACACTTGCTCAATAATTTTTCTATGTCCAATATAACTTGTTTGGTAGGTTTAATCACTGACCATATGTGCTGAGGAACCGAGTATATACAAGCCTGGATCAAAGTAAGTTTCCCTCCCATTGAAAGCCACCTATTTTTCCAATTTCCTAGTCTATTCTCAATTTGTTCCAATAAAGGATGGAGGTAAGTCTTCCTAAATCTGCCAGTAAAAATGGGGACCCCTAAGTATGTGAAAGGAAACCTTCCTAACTTCATTCCTAAAATTCTCCTTATCCTTCTAACTCTATTTACAGTGGCATGCTTTCCTATGTACAGTTCGCTCTTATTATAATTAACATGTTGGCCAGTGACTTCCTGAAAAGTATCTAGGAAAGCCTTGAGCCTGATCAAAGAATTCTTATTAGCTTTGAGGAATATCACAGTATCATCAGCATAAGAGAGATGAGAGATATGAAATGCATTACCTGGAACAGCATAATATGATAAACTACCATTCTGAAAAACAAAAGATAGGCTTCTAGTAAAAGCTTCAAAAAAGATATTGAACAGAAATGGTGATAAAGGGTCTCCCTGTTTGATACCCCTTGTTGGTTGAAAGAAACCAACTGGTTTACCATTTATAAGGATGGAAAACCATGCCTGAGACAAGTTCTTCATAACCAGAAAAATAAATTTTGCATGAAATCCAAATTTTGCAAGCACAGAGTATAGAAAAGACCACCTCACTCTATCAAAAGCCTTCTTAAGATCTAATTTAACAATCAAGTTAGGTTCTCTCTATTTCCTATTTAGGAATCTCACCATTTCCTGAAGGTAGATAACATTATCAGCAATATCTCTACCTTTTAGGAAAGCAGTTTGGTGATTGGAGATACGTTTAGACATTAAAGGCTTCAATCTTTCCAATAGAATCTTAGAGAAAATCTTATTTATAACATTAGAAAGGCTGATCGGCCTGTAATCATCAAAAGAGGTAGGTGTACTTTTTTCTGGAATAATTGTAATCCATGTACTACCAATCCCTCTTGGAATATTATTAACTGATATAAAGTCCTGTACAGCTGATAATAAATCATTAGCAATTATATCCCAAGACTTTATATAAAACTTTGCAGTAAAACCATCCGGACCAGGGCTACTTTTGTGATTGAGTCCAAATACAACATTTTTAAGTTCAGCAATTGATACAGGTTGTAGTAATTTTTCATTGTCATCATGTGTGATCAACTGTGGGATCTGACTTAGGAAATGAGGTTTAAAAATATCACTTTCAGGGAAATGTTGCTCAGTTAGGAGGTCCTGAAAATAGTGGATGCATTCAGTCTCAATTCCTTGTGCATTATCAATCCACTGTCCATTACTCCCTTTGATTTTTGTAATTTTTAAACTACATTTCCTTTCTCTAACCGTGTTATGAAAGAAACTAGTATTATTATCACCCTCCTTCAGCCATTTAACTTTTGCTTTATGTTTCCAGAAACTCTTCTGTTCAATCAAAGCCCTCACCAATTTTGCCCTAGCTTCTTTCATTTTAACTCTGTTTTCAATTGTAGCATTCAGATCATACTGTCCTTCCATTTCTTTTAAAATTGATTCAGCCTTTAAAACATCATCATTAATATTTCCAAACACTTCCTTATTCCAAATTTTCAAAGATTTTTTCAGCCTCAACAGTTTTACAAAGAAGCCAACCATTCCTGATTGCTGTATCTGAGCATCCCAACTTTGTCTAACTACCTCACTGAAGCCATCTCTTTTGTACCAAGTGTTAATGAACCAAAATGGCCTTGGAGAAGATGCAATATTACTACCTATAGAGAGTAGCATTGGGTTATGGTCAGAGGAAATTCTATTCAAAATATGCACTGAGGAATTTGGAAAATTAGTTGACCAAGAAGCAGTGCATAAACCCCTATCTAGCCTCTTAACTGTAGGATTTCTTAGCCTATTATTGCTCCAAGTAAAGAGATTACCTACAGTAGGAATATCTTCCAAGGCCGTGTCATTTATAAAATCTCAAAAATCTCTCATACTACCAGTCTTTGGAGTAGAAGGACCTCTGTATTCATTAACAGATGTAATAGCATTGAAATCACCAATGAGTAAAGAGTTTGATTGAGTACAATTCTTAAGATCTGACCGGAGATCCTTTCTGCCTTCTCTAGTTCTAAGTCCATACACAAAGATAGCTTCCATGCTTTTATTCAGAGTAATGCTACTCATTTCAACAGCTAGAAATTGCAGGTTATCCATTTTACAAACAACAGAAACACTGTTTTTCCAGAATAGCCAAATCTGGCCATTATTAGCTTGCATACGATTGTCAAAGTGAAGTACCTGTCTATAATGCTCACATTGTGTGTTGTCATGTTTAGGCTCAATTAAGCATAATAACTCAAGATGGTGCCTGTCTATCAAATTATGCAGCCTAATAATTGAAGTATCCATTCCCCTAAGATTCCACACTAGTATCTTAATCTGAATTGTACTATTCATAGGGAAACATTATTGGAGCTTTTTGATCTAGTCATGATTGTATTTAACTGAGTTAAAAAGCTCTCATTCTTATGTGATTTAATGTAGTTGTCCTGATCTAAATCTTTTATTTCCCCTGCTAGTGGTTGAGGAGACATAGGAGTTACCTGATTAACCTGAATACTAACAGTATCATTATCCTTGTCCACCAGTAGTGACTTTATTACATCAGTAGTCTCAACTTGATCTTCAGCTGGCTCATCCTCTGCCAGTAAAAGAAACCTGTTCTGCCTGTCTATTTGTTGAGAGAAATTAAAACTTTTAGCAGCAAGAATAGGGTTAAAAGGTGAGAACAGCTTACTCCTGTTGTTAGGGATGTCATCCTTGACAAATCCTATTTTTGATATGAGATTTGGTGGAGCAGACAAGGACATCTTACTCAGTACCGAAGATTGAGGACTACCTGTTACCACCTCATGGACATCCCCATGAATCTCATTTGAATTATCATTAGTGTCATCATTCAAGAAAATCACAGGAGGATGGTTTATTACTTCAGACTGGACTTCGACAGGATTGTCATTTATTGGCTCAGTACTTAAAAGAGGGGACTGTTTATTCACATCATGCTTTTTACTTATCATATCCTCCCCCTGTACAGCTGACTCAGCTCCCCCTGATTGATCACCCTCCACCCCAGATACAGGCTTCTTTTTAGGTATATATTGCAAATTATGACCATACAAAGTCTTAGATTTCTCATTAGCAGTAAGACCCGAACCACCAGCCTTATTATGCTCCACATGAGGCTCATTTTGTGTAGTCTTATTGACAGATTTCACTTTATCCATCCTATTAAACCTTGGCTTCTTTAGCTCCGGATGTAAATAGATACAAAGACTGTCATTGTGTCCTATAGTTTTACAATGCTGACAGTAGAGAGGCAGATCTTCAAATTCAATGGGAAGCTTTACTACATTATACTCTATTCCATCTTCTTCAATACCCACCCTAATAGAAGATGGTTGTTTCTTTTTCAAATCAATTTCAATGCACATCTTAATCGCAGAGGGCCTAGTTAATGCAGCAGTTGCTGCATCCATTTTGATATAATTACCTATTTGATTCCCCATTGATTCTATCATTGCGATATTATAAAAGAAAACCGGAACACAGGGGATAGTAACCCAAACTGGTACAATAGAAGATTCAATTTCAGGATTAAAATCCGTATTCCATTTTAACACTTTCATGGGAACTTGGTTAAAAATCCATTGACCTTTGATCCATAACCGTTGATAATCCTCCTTATCCTGAAACCGGATAAGGATATGCTTGAAATCAATAGATCCCAATTGAAACTTACCTTTAAATCCAATGGAATTGAAAGCTTCGTTTAGAGCAGTCATTGATGGTTTCCCCTGAGCAAACTTACCGACGAGAGCATTGCTGTAATGTGCTGCTAGCGTTTCAGCATCTTTCCGAGACACAAGACAGGAGATTTCGCCCTTGTATTGGGTTCTTGGTATAATTTCAGGGTTTGAAGGGAGGGAGGTAGTAAGAGGGGGTGGCCTATTGCCCAGAGCTTGCAGAAAGGTCTTGGTCGCGGTTGCTCCACCGCGACCAGGCGGAGGAGCCGCCATCAGAGGAGAAAAACAAAAATTATTAACCGATGTAGCACCAAAGTAAGGAGAAGGGATGAAGATGGATTCGAATCAGTTAGGAAGCAGATCGAGTGTGTTTCGTGTGTGTTTCGCACCGTAATCGCATGCAGGAACAGTATTAGTGACCGTTAGCTCTGATTGAAGTACCTTGAAAAAATATGTTCATCCTAGACACACATCATGTTTCTTTGGCTCACATCTCATCTTTTTCCACACATTTAGCCTCTCATTTTTGCCTAGGTTGCCCTTTCTGGTTTTTGATCTATTCGGGCCCCTAATGTTGCCTAAGTTGCCCTCTCGGGTTTTCAACTTAGCGGGATTCTTTTTTTTCTTCAAACTTTTTAAGCATTTTTCACGTGTCTCCAATCTAAAAAGTAGCAAAGTGCTTTCCAAATGTTAAGGCTAAGAAAAGTATCAAAGCCAACATTATCCAAGTACATCAAAGAAAAACATCCCAACAAAAAAGGGAAAAATATCCAAAACTAATCAAAAGAGTTATGCAAAAGTGTCTTCAATCCCAATCCTCTCAAAGTAGATACCCCTCCCCATACTTAGAACACTGCATTGCCCTCAATGTAGACAATAGGGCAAAAACCTACAAAGCGAAGTATGGAAAGGGTAAAGATATGGTGCTCACAAAATCACTGTTGTGATAAAGAAGGGCCACCGCCAAAATAGCGTTACCGATACTGTGCCAGCCACTCCATGCTCCTCTGCCTCCTAGCTCTCCACCTCTCTGCTCCTGGATCGGGGCCTGAGACACCGCCTTCCTGGGACTGCATCTCATGGATGCAAGCTAACAAGTGGTCAATCTCCCTGGGAGTTCATCGCCGTACCTCTTAAAGTTATACATTTAAGCCCTAAATGCTTCCTATCTACAATTAAGTAGACAATGGCAAGTTGGGGTCGTCCACAAGAAGAGGGATCTTTTCAAGTGTTTTATTAATATATAGGAGAAGACATACTAAGCACTTACATAAATAGATACATATAAAAGTATGTAAACAAGGGGGGGTTTGGCTAAGTTAACAAATTAAAGTACAACAACTAGCAAAGCAAGAGAACGATGTTAACCATGCAATATAACTAAAGATATGATGAAAATAACAATTTACGGAACCTTGGGCGCAATTGACTTCCACTTCCAAACCTCTTATCCATCATTGAACGTGCAACTTATTTACTACTTTCACTACTTGTTGTGAAGACTAAAGTTCTATCCTTCTTAGATAGTAGTTTGCAAGAGTGAATTCGACATCTCTTGTCAAACCTCACCAATGACTCCCGTAGTCGAAACATGACTCAAGGTATCCCATTGATGGCATTTAGCACGAAGAATCAACAAGCTCGGCAACACTTATAAACACTACACCGTGTCTAAGCATTTAACCGATTTATGCATTTACACAAGATTGGTCAAGAACGATCAACATTCAGAGACTTCTCTCATTTGCTACAAGCGACAAACATGACAAAGAGTTCAACATTATCATATTCACCTAGAAATCATCAATCCATCAATACAATCAAAAGCACTAAATCATACTCATAGATTCCTAACAAGAAAAAGGGGGGAAATCAACCCATTTCCCCCAAACCCTAGCAAGCAATTCATACAAGTATTTCTTATACTCAAGCTTTCAACAACATTAATGTTATCAACAAACACATTTAATGCTCCATAAATGCACAATAGTAAGAGCAATAAATAAGCTACAAATTGTTCTTAAGACATGGGCTTGGAAGCCTTAGTCAATTGCTCCCAAGAGATAGATTAGCTACAAGAGTTCATGCTAATCAATACAAAACAACTAATCATAAAAACAAGAGAATTCAAGGATGAAAAATGGAAGAAAATGGGTTTGAAATAGTACTGAAATTGCAGCAAAGAAAAGGTATGAATGAGAGGAAAGAGAGTGGTATTTACAGTACAAAGAAGATAAGGTGAAATTCTGGCGACGAGGCCATCGCGACTCGCGACGGGTGCCAGAATTTTGCATTGTGTCTTTTTCTTCTTCTTGTGGCATGCTTTCATCTTCATAGTCATTACTCTCAAAATGGTCGTCAATGGCCTCCGATCTTCATGTCTTCGAAGCAAGTCTTCAAAAGTCTTCGAAAGTGTAGTCTTCAATGGCCTCCGGTCTTCATTCCCTCCGTGTTCTTCCCTTGTCACACAAAATCCACTTAAAAGAGGTAAAAGAGCGTAAAGTTGCTCTTACCCCTCCTAAGAGAATTTCAAGGTAAAACACAAGCTCTCGATAATAAAAGAGCACAAAAGTGACCCTAAATAGTACTAAATTATGCATATAAAATGGACACATCAAGCCTCTCCACACTTGAACCTTACTCGCCCTCGAGTAAGAAAAGATCCAAGCATACGAAGGAAATGATATATCCACATCGTAACTACTAATCCCCCAAATCAATACCTCTAAAAACTCTCAATATCACACATCCCAATGTTAAAGTCAAATGAGAAGTTTCCCACAACCCCTATTCCTAAATCTACCCAAACCATATCATCCCATCAATTTATTGATTTCCCTAAGACATCTCCGAATCCCGAATTGATAATCCCAAATCCAGTGATAAAAGATGAAGCCAAAAGTATGTATAAAGTTCAAAACACATGCTCCACATTACATTAATACATCAACCTAAAAACGAAGCATATTAATGATCAAGAATTTCATAACTTACTCCGTCTCGTCCCGCTAAATTTTCCATTCCCAAAAGGTCCTCAAGATGTGAAGCTACCCAATCCATCCGTGTGGTCACCGCAACCTTATGACTCCATCGGCGGCAATTAAGTAAACATTTAATATTTTTTTCAATTTCTCTCGCTTTCTCTCATTTTTCCTAGGAGCCATTTCGGGTTTTCATCCTAGCCACACATCATGTTTCGTTGGCTCACATCTCACCTTTTTCTGCACATTTAGCCTCTCATTTTTGCCTAGGCCACCCTCGAGATTCTTTTTTCTTTTTTTTGTTTTTTTTATATTCTTTTTTTTCAATTATTTTTCATGTGTCTCCAATCTAAAAAGTAGCAAATTGCTTTCCAAATGTGAAGGTTAAGAAAAGTATCAAAACCAGCATTATCCAAGTACATCAAAAGCAAAACATCCCAAAACAAAAGGGAGAAAAATATCCAAAATAAAACAAAAGAGTTGTGCAAAAGTGTCTCCAACCCTAATCACCCAACAATAGTAGGCACCCCTCCCCATACTTAGAACACTACATTACCCTCAATGTAGACTAGGGCAAAACTGTACAAAGCGAAGTATGGAAAGGGTAAAAAATTGGTGCTCACACAATCAATGTTGTGATGAGGACGGGCCACCGCCGAAGTAGCACTGCTAGTATTGTGCTAGCCACTCTGGGCTCCTCTGCCTCCTCGCTCTTTTCCGTGCTCATGCCCAACTGGTGAATAGGTTGCAACACCTCATCCTTGGATAGCCCCGAGCCCTCCCCTTGGTCTCGGGGTTTATCTTGGAGCCTTTGGAATTGTTGTTGAGGTGGCCTATATTGTTGTTGAGGAGGCTGGTATGGTTGAGAGTTTTGGCTTCCTTGAGGGTTTCCATACCGGAGATTCGGGTTATCACGATTCCCTGAATTTTATGGCCGGTTTTGGTACCCTTGATACCCTTGATAGCCTTGGTGACCTTGGTAGCCTTGACCACCTTGATACCCTTGGTTGCCTTGGTATTCTTGATTCCTGTGATACCTCATGGCACTCACCTCTTCAACGTAGTCCTCTTGCAAAGTGGGGCAAGTGTCCGTAGGATGCACCAAGTAGCAAATTTCACATGATTTAACATGTGGCGCATTTTCTCCAGTCTTTGTCATCAAATTTTTCACCATGGATGTGAGGCCAAGACTTGATCCTCTAGATTCCCACTATTGGAAAAGTCACTCGCGGGCATCGGGTTTCTCCTTCTCAAATCGGCCCTTGAGCTAAAGTTTCTCAACTCTTCCGCTAGCTCTTCATACAATTGCATGGCCTTAGATGAGGTTTTTTTGCTGAGGGTGCCACCACAAGAACTTCTAACCAACCTTTGGTTCTCATCAAGAAGGCCATTATAAAAGTAATACACCAAATCTCCCTCCGAATAACCGTGGTAGGGGCAACTTGCAAGAAGCTTCTTGAACCTCTCCCAATAGTTGAAGAGAGACTCTTCATGCCATTGAAGGATGTTGCTTATGTCCTTCTTCAAGGCGGCGGACCTCGAGGCTAGGAAGTACTTGGCTAGAAACTTTGTTTTCATATCAAGCCAACTCTTGATGCTCTTGGGCGGTAGGTAGTGGAGCCAATCTCTTGCACCATCCTTTAGTGTGAAAGGAAATGCCTTCAATTTATGAAAATCTTAATCCACTCCATGGGGGACTGTACCACCACACAAGAAGTGAAACTCGGTGAGGTATTTGTTAGCATTCTCCCCTTTCCTACCAAGGAAGGTGGGTAGCATGTTGATGAACCCGGTCTTTAGCTCAAAATACCCATTTGGTCCAACCACAGGGTACTCGATACACATCGGTTGTTGATCGAGGTTGGGAGCCATGACGTCTCTCAACAAGGATTGCCCCAAGGGGATCTCTCTTTGGGGGAAAGGAGGATGGCGAGATTCCCCTCTCGGATGCTCATCTTCGTGCTCGATTTGATGTTCCATTGATAAAGATGTATCTACAAAATGGTCACTAGGAGGGGTGTTATTCACACTTTCCAAAGAAAGCCTCCTATCCCATCTCAAATTCAACTCCAACTCGGGGTCGTAGTGTAAGGGTTCTTTTGAAGAGGATCGCGTGCAAACCATACACCAAGAACTCGAATAATACGTCACCAAGCTAAGAAAAAATGGCGAATCAACTAAGAAATCAAAATAAAACCAAACTAACAAATATTTACAATAGCACATAATCACACATAATATGCCTAAACACTTAAAAATAAAAGCCTCCTCCCCGGCAGCGGCGCCAAAATTTGGGAGGTCATCGCCGTACCTCTCAAAGTTATACTTTTAAGCCCTAAATGCTTCCTATCTACAATTAAGTAGACAATGGCATGTCCAAGAGAAAAGGGATCTTTTCAAGTGTTTTAAACATATATAGGAGAAAACATACTAAGTACTTACATACATAGATACATATAAAAGCATGTAAACAGGGGGGGTTTTGGTTGGTTTGATCCTAAGTTAACAAATTAAAGCACAACAACTAGCAAAGCAAGAAAACGATGTTAATCATGCAATACAACTAAAGATAGGATGAAAATAACAATTTACGGAACCTTGGGCACAATTGACTTCCACTTCCAAACCTCTTATCCATCATTGAACATGCAACTTATTTACTACTTTCACTACTTGTTGTGAAGACTAAACTTCTATCCTTCTTAGATAGTAGTTTGCAAGAGTGAATTCGACATCTCTTGTCAACCCTCACCAATGACTCCCGTAGTCAAAACACGACTCAAGGTATCCCATTGATGGCATTTAGCACGAAGAATCAACAAGCTCAGCAACACTTATAAACACTACACCGTGTCTAAGCATTTAACCGATTTATGCATTTCCACAAGATTGGTCAAGAACGATCAACATTCATAAACTTATCTCATTTGCTACAAGCGACAAACATGACAAAGAGTTCAACATTATCATATTCACCTAGCAATCATCAATCCATCAATACAATCAAAAGCTCTAAATCATACTCATAGATTCCTA
Source organism: Rubia yunnanensis (assembly GCA_037428765.1). Taxonomy (NCBI): domain Eukaryota; kingdom Viridiplantae; phylum Streptophyta; class Magnoliopsida; order Gentianales; family Rubiaceae; genus Rubia; species Rubia yunnanensis. Next base: position 62,713,621 of record CM075061.1, read on the forward strand.
ACAAGAAAAAGGGGGGAAATCAACCCACTTCCCCCAAACCCTAGCAAGCAATTCATACAAGTATTTCTTATACTCAAGCTTTCAACAACATTAATGATATCAACAAACACATTCAATGCTCCATAAATGCACAATAGTAAGAGCAATAAATAAGCTACAAATTGTTCTTAAGACATGGGCTTGGAAGCCTTAGTCAATTGCTTCCAAGAGATAGATTAGCTACAAGAATTCATGCTAATCAATGCAAAACAACTAATCATAAAAACAAGAGAATTCAAGGATGAAAAATGGAAGAAAATGGGTTTGAAACAGTACTAAAATTGCAGCAGAGAAAAGGTATGAATGAGAGGAAAGAGAGTGGTATTTATAGTAGAAAGAAAATAAGGTGAAATTCTGGCCACCGGTCGGTCGCGACTCGCGATGGCTCGTCGCGACTAGCGACGGTCTCGCGATGGGTGCCAAAATTTTGCATTGTGTATTTTCTTCTTCTTGTGGTATGCATTCATCTTCATAGTCATTCCTCTCAATCTCCAAGTCTTCAACGGCTCCAAAAATGGTCTTCAATGGCCTCCAGTTTTCATGTCTTCGAAGCAAGTCTTCAAAAGTCTTCAAAAGTGTAGTCTTCAATGGCTTCCGGTCTTCATTGCCTCCATGTTCTTCCCTTGTCACACAAAATCCACTTAGAAGAGGTAAAAGAGCGTAAAGTTGCTCTTACCCCTCCTAAGAGAATTTCAAGGTAAAACACAAGCTCTCGATAATAAAAGAGCACAAAAGTGACCCTAAATAGTACTAAATTATGCATATAAAATGGACACATCACTCCCCATCCATGTCAATCAAGGTCTGGGAGACAAATACATTATGCTCCAATATCATGTTGTCCTGGCAGCAGAATCCAACCTGTATAGTCAACATCTTCCACTCGTAGAAATCTAGTGGATGATGGGAATAGTGAGGTGGCACATCGTCCTCCTGCATCGGCTCTGTCTCTGGTGGAGGCTACGTGGAGTGTTGCTACTACTGTCGCTCAAAGGGAGGTAGATTGCTATTATCACGGTGGACAGGAGCTGGAAATCATCTCTACATGAGGAGTCAAGGGAAATCGCCAAGTCTCTTAGAGGTGTGTCAAATTTCAGCTTCGTCTTGTTTGGCTGAGGAAGTGCCATATATGTGACCTGTCTCGCATCATACAACCAATGGAAGAGCCCTATGGTCCGTGTGGCACTGAGCAACTCAAATCTAAATAACTTCTCAGCAGTGATAAGATAAGACGTGCACTTCCCTATGCGCAGAAAGTCATCCGGGGGAACCAATCCCAAGTACTCTGCTAAAAGGCCTATCATGCCTCCGACCATGATCTTCCCCTTGGGCTTTCTTGCCACCTTCACGATTCTCTTCATCCACATTTCTACCCACATCTCGTATCCTGGTCCCTCACTTGTTATGTGCCACAGAAAGTGAATGTCATTGTCTGGCACATTCGTTGGCTCCGCGCAGCAAAGTACTGTGCCAGCCAATAGCCGGTGCACATAACGGAGTGCAAGGTGGATAATGGCGCTACTCTTATCATGGGAGTTCTTCGGCCTCATGTTGATAACATTCCAAAAGTGCATGTCATCCTCAATCGATCGCTCATGGGACTGTGGTCCAGCCTGGCCCGTATCTCCGCAGTGTCAAATCCAAAGGCCTCCTCAATCTACAAGACGGTCATTTGCCTAGATATATCATCTAAGTGAAAAGTAATATACCTTTCGTATGGTTGATCACCTCTCATGCTGCTTACACAGACCATGGACAAGAACTCCAGCGTGTACCTCTAGTAAGAAGGTGTGCTTCTACTCATGAACCCTTCCATTCCTCTTTTTGCAAGGAGGCATCTGACAAGCTGAGTAAGTCCATGAGCATCTAATGTGGGCACGTTGATAAAGCTTGTCTACTTGAGTTGGCGCCTCTCCAGGGCCTCCCACCTTTCCACATAGGACCCGGTGATCCAGGTCTAACCCATGTACCTATCCGGAGGGGGAGGTATAGTACTTGATTCCGGAGCCGGTGGAGGAGGCGGAGATGGAGCGGCGTGCGCCTACCTCGGGGGGGGGAGCCCTAGGTCTCTTCGTGGGGGCCATATCAAACAACCACAACAAACAAGTCAAACGCATAGGAATATGTGTATAGGCAATATTGCAAATTCATACTCAACCTTAAACTAGTTCATCGTCACAAGCCAAATCAAAATCAAGTCAACTAGTTCAAGTCCTAATCACAATTGCATATACAATTCATATTATGTCCACCAAGCCCATATTCTCAAGTCCATGAAGTTCTCACATAGTTGAAATCAATATGCTATGTCTCAAAACCATAGTTGTGCTCAACTAGTTTTAGCCATCATTAGTACATTCACAATGTCAACATTCATGTCCCATGGCTTAACTACCCTAAGCAACATAACACTGCAAAGCGCAATAACATTTCATCCAAATAACAACTATGTTTAATCAAGGGCCAACATGCCTCCTATCTAGCATAAGTCACAATCTATTCTCAGCCAAAGTAACACAAATGTACACAATCCAAACTCAAACAAGCATAATACAATCCAAACTGCAACAAAAAAATATGCACATAATACCCATCAAATTAAATTGCAAGCACAATTTATTCACCAAAATCAACCAAGATCTAAAAATTCAATTTCCAAAGGCATCACACATAATCTACACAATATCCAAAAAAATAGAGTATACATTTGTAATCACAAGTGAAGCTCAATAAAGTGAAGAAATGTACCACCGAGGTGCGTAGGAAGAAGAAAGGAGGAAGCCCACAATCAATTCAAAATCAAATTGCCCAAAGTCACAAAACCCCCAATTTCTAGGGTTTGTGTTCTTCAAAGATTTTATGGTGATTTGTGGGTGGAGATTGGGAAGAAAGGATGGGGTATGGAGTGGTGTTTGTGAGCAGCGGAGGGCGGCTATTAGTGGCGGTGGTTTGGTGGAGGAAAGGTTGAGGGCGGTGAAGAGGAGTGGGAGAAGACGAAGAGCATTGGCGGATTGTGAATGTGTTTGTGAAAAAAAGGTTTAGCCCATCATTTAAAGTAGACATGTACGACCATCGTGACTCACGTGGATGATGTCTTGAAGGGCTGATGGGATTATGAGTTTGACTGGTCTCGAGGGGGTGATGTCTCGAGGGCTCGCAACGAGGCACTCGCGAGGCTATTGCGACTCGCGAAATGTGGAGGCTGGGAGCTGAATTTTAACACAAGATTTCTAATTACATCACAATTCACGACGAGGCCCTCGCGAGGCCATCGCGGCTCGCAAAAAGTGGAGGTCGATACCTCCATTTTAACACAAGATTTATGAGTACATCGCGACCACTCTGTCGCAAGTTACGATGGGGCCCTTGCGAGGCCATTGCGACTCGCAGAAAGAGGAGGCCGAGACCTATATTTTTAGCCAAAATCCTTGATTTGGTCGGGACTCTCGCGAGCCCATCACGACAATGCCCTAGCGAGGCCATCGCCACTCGCGACCACTTCTAACCTGGTACTTAGAAAAATTTTCTGATTCCTTCTCTTGTCCAACTCTTTCCTTCTTGACTCCAATTCTTTCTCCCTTCAAAATCCCACTGCCTTGGCTTCAAAATTGCTACAAAATCATGGGAAAAAAACCCGTGAAAAGCATAAAGCAAAACAATGAAACTTAATGACAAAATCCAAAACCAAATAACATTAACGAAAAGTCACGAATAACGATCCAAATGATCAAAACTAAGTTTATTTAACATCGTCGGCATACTTACTCCCTTTTCTTGGGTTTAACTCACAAACCAGATCGAGGAGATCAACGTCATCTCCTTTTTCTGGCACAAAATTATCGTGGTAAGGTTTCAAACGTTGTTCATTAACCTTGAATGTATTGGACTTGTGAAAGAGCTCTCAATATAAAATAATCTCAATCTCTGGGGTGAAAAAAGGCGCAGCCTTTCCTTCACCTTTGGTGGCTGATTTCTTCGATTGCATTCTCTTTTCACCGATGAATTATGATTTAATGGATTCTCCTTAGTTTTCCACACATAAAAATATGAAATTTGTGGAGAGATTTTGATCTTATTTTTGTCTTGGAGTTAGGGTTTTTTCAAAAGTTGGAGAATTTTTTCGGTTCTTGTTGGTATTGGTGGAATTCTTGTTGCGGTTCGATATACAATTCAAGAATTGCAATTGGATTTTGGTTTTTGCTACGACTCATAGGCCGATCGTAGAGAATTGTTCAAAAAATCCAATCTTTATTGGGTTTAAGGTTTTCGGCAAGGGTTTAAAAGGGGGATTACATTAAATTTGCAGCACAAATTTAATCAAATCCTAGAGATATGGATCGGTTTGCTTGACGGGAGATTGTGGAATTGAAAAACAAAAATTGTAGGGTTTATTTTCTTGCGGTTTAAGTATTTGGTGGATCGAGTTTCCAGGTTTTTTCTCTACTTCATCAAGCTTCATTGTGTGATTTTCAGTACGGTTTTTTGCGTTCGATTTGGTGTATTGCATGTTGTGTTGAATCCGATCTGTCTATCGGATTGCTTGTATTGGTTTGGTTTGAATTTTGTTGATCATCATGGAACTCAATGTAGCATCATCCTCAGGTAACAAAGGCAAGAATAATGTCAAGGCACAAGGGCAGACCGAGGCTAGTGATCCGGCGCGGCAAAATTAGAAGATCCATTCGAGAGACTGTAATGATCCATTGCTCGAGAGAAGAAGGCAGTGGGATGATCCGGACATTCTCATGGAAAGGTCGAATATCAAAATTGTTGAAAACAATGGAGATATGATCGACTTTGTGCTCACGGATGAGGAAATTAACAAAGATCTCTATAAACCATTCTATGGTTTTCTAGGAGTGTTTCCAGGGTTCTTTCCTGGAATGTATGCCATACGTACACGTCTAGTTACTAAGTGGAATGTTTCATGTAATGTTCAAACAAAGCTAAATGGGTACGTGATGTTTACGTTTGACAGTGCTAAAGATAGAGATTTGGTGATGAATGGTCCTGACCATTATCTCCATGGAAAGAAGTTGTTCATGACGAAGATGGTTGAATCCGTGCAGTTTGATATGAAAATCTAGGCTACTAAACCAGTATGGATAAGGATGGAACACTTTCCTAAGAGTTACTGGCACAAGAAGGCTTTGGAGAAGATAGCTACCTCCATAGGAGAACCGATCCTCATGGATAATGCTACACTCAAACTAAGAGGTTATTATGATCGCCTCTTTGTTTGGGTTGATACATCTAAGGAGCTTAAGGAGAAACTGAATTTTTGGGTGACAAGTGGAGAGGTGCATACTCAGAAATTAATCTATGATTACTACCGCTCTTGGTGTCCGAGTTGTGGTGAAAACACACACTTATTCGATGGGTGCGAAGCTTACTGGAAAAATAAAGAAGAACAAGGTATTAACCCAATGGAAAAGGAAGCAAAACCGGGGGGTAAAAAGGAGTAAAAAAGAATCGCAACAATGGAAGCAATGTGGGTGAAGAAGATGCATGTCCAGAACCTAGGAGATAGCTCCACTTTGAAATCTATTCAAGGTGGAGATGATATGGTTATTGAAGATAGAACCTCGGACAATGATATGGCCGAAAGAGCAAGGAAGGGAAAGGGTATGCTAAACTTGGAGAAAGTGGCAAGTAATAGTAAACAAAAGGCAGCAAACCGAGAGGATGATGAGGCATTGATCAAGGTATCTCGGGTCACAAGCCTACGCATTGGTGTCATGGATAATAGTGCTAACCATGCAGTCACTGGTGTTGCGGACAATAGCGCCAGCCAGGCAGTCATAGCGCTACAGGCTACCAAGCCAAATGAGGTTAAATTGGCAGGGCAGCGTGATGCTGAAATCAGCCAGAATGCACACCGAGGGCGCATCTCTGAGCGTGCCAGCAGTAAGAAAAACCATAGCGCAAAATCTGCAGGAGCCACGGGTAGTAACAACCGTGAAGTGGAGCAGCCAGCTTTTGGTGATGATGATCATCCAATCCCTAGAGCTGGAAAATTTCCAACTCAAATGATTCACCCAGAGGCAAGGGGGACAAAAATACCTCATTTTAACAAGAGTAAAAGCAGGAGTAGACCTCTACCTGGCACAGGGGCTACCACTAGAGCTCGGAGTAGTAAATCTGAAGAAGGTGGTGGTCCGAAGCCAAAAGGGACCTTAGGTCCTCAATGAATGCCTCATCCGTCAATGTTAGGGGCTTGTCTGCCCCTGTACTGAGGAGGTGGGTTAAGGGAATCATCTCCGAGCATAAGGTAGGCATTTGTGATTTGCTAGAAACAAAAATAGTGGGAAAAGCTTTGAATATTTTCTTGAAGAGTTTTAAGGGTTTGAAGTTTACGCACAATTTCGAGCTATGGCGGAATTCTAGAATACTTATCATATGGGATCCAAAAGGCTATATGGTGGATGTTCTAGGAAAATCTCCTTAATGTATTCATCTAAAGGTGCGCAATCTTTTAACTGGTGTTGAATTTTTATGTACTTTTGTTTATGGTCATACTGAAGGTTGGTCAGCCCGTTTACCACTTTGGGAAGAATTGAAATCTTTTGGAGGTAATTTGAATACTCCTTGGATGGTCCTTGGTGATTTTAATGATATCCTCAGTCTTAGCGATCATCATGGACACACGGTGCCAAGTCTCTATCCGATGAGGGAGTTTCAGGATGTTTGTACTAAGTGTGAACTTAGGGATACACCTTCGATTGGGGAGCACCTAACATGGCATAGTACGGATTGGAGTACATGGAGGAAACTGGACCGAGCGTTATTGAATCATAGTTGGGATTCGGATGCTTGTCGAACAACCTTCATACCCATCTTGGCCCAACCGGTCCATAGCCCTATTGTGAATATGTCTCGGGAAATAGATGGAAAACAAAGGCCTTTCAGGTTTCAAAACATGTGGTTAAATCACCCAAATTGCAAGCAGATAGTGGATGATTATTGGCAGCCTTCGGTTGACGGAATAATGCAATATTCAGTGTGTAGAAAGCTTCTACGGTTGAAATGGACAATGAAGGCGTTGGGTATTATGGATTTTAACCACATCTCTGAAAAGGCAAGGAGGGCATATAGAGAGTATAGTAATGCCTTCAGTAACCTAAATGTGATGAATGCATCGGCTCAAGACGTAGAAGAGTTGAGAAAATTGAAGAAAACGGCAATGCTCTACTATCTGGTGGAATCATCCTTTCTCTCGCAGAAGGGAATGATTAATCATATTACTATGGAAGACAAGGGATCGTCTTATTTTCACAAGATGATTTCAGAAAAGAAGGGTGGAAGTATACCAGCAATCATTGATGGAGATAACCGTACCGTAACTTCAAACATTCGCAAGGGGGAGCTTTTTGCAAATTTCTATAAAGACCTCTTCGGAGCACCTAGGGAGAGGGTCTCTATTGATCAGGATATAATAAGTTTGGGACCTATCCTGACAGGTATGGATAGGGCATTCTTGAACCATGATATCGTGAGTTATGAAGTAAAACAAGCGCTCTTTGCAATGTCTGATGACAAGGCACCGTGATCGGATGGTTATACGGCCCGTTTCTTCAAGAAGCAATGGGACATTGTAGGCATGGAATTGATAGGTGTGGTGTTAGAGTTTTTCCAAACGGGCGAGTTATTGGCATAGTTGAATCACACTTTGGTAGCTCTTATACCGAAGAAACCAGACAATCTTAAAGTGGGTGACTTTAGACCAATAACATGCTGCAATGTGGTCTATAAGATTATCACAAAGATTATTGCCAATTGATTGGAAGGAATACTACCTGGAATAATTGACCCGTGCTATGGTGCTTTTGTGAAGGGCAGAAACATATCAGACAATGTCATGCTGGCGCAGGAATTTCTCCATGGCTATGGGAGAGCACGAACCTCGCCAAGGTGCATGATTATGGTGGATTTGCATAAAGCATTTGATACAGTCTCCTGGAATTTCTTAGAAGAAGTTTTAATTGGATTAGGTTTCCCAAAGAGATTGAAAGCTAAAATTATGACTTGTGTAAGAACTTCCTCATTCTTGATTGCTGTGAATGGAAAGATATACGATCACTTTAAGGGCCAGAGGGGTATACGGTAGGGAGATCCCTTGCCACCCCTCCTTTTCGTGATCTGTATGGAGTATTTTTTGAGATTGCTAAGGAAGAAGGCGGAATCAAGACACTTCACCTATCATCTGAAATGTGAGGTGCTTTAAATCACTCATTTGGCTTTTACGGATGATCTCATGCTATTCTCCAAAGCCAACACTACTTTGGTGCATATCCTCATGAATGCGCTGAATGAATTCGAGCGTACTTTTGGACTTGGGATCAATTCTAGAAAATCTAAGTTCTTTGACGTAGGACTGAAGGAGGATCTAAGCTTCACTGGCATTCCATGGGCTACATTTCTAGTAAGGTATCTGGGGGTACCACTGGACTCCAGCAAATTGAAAGTCAAGCAATTTGGAACTCTGCTTGGAAAGGTAGATTCGGAGATTGCCAAATGGAAAGGATATACTCTTTCTTATACTGGTAAGCTGGAGTTGGTTAAGTCTATTGTAGGAGGTATTGCAGGGTTTTAGATTCAGAATTTTATTATACATCCTACGGTTATGGATGCTTTGGAGCAGAAGTGCAAGCGATTTTTGTGGGGAGGAAAATTTAAGAGCAAAGTGTCATGGAAAAAGCTATGTACCCCGAACTCTTTTGGGGGTCTCGGCTTAAGGAACTTTGTGACTTGGAACCGTGCTTCAATGGCTTAAAGGATATGGGATATACATATGAAGAAGGATAATATGTGGGTTAAATGGATTCACTTGTTCTACCTACAAGATAAGGATTTTTAGTGTATTAATCCGAGGATTCAAAATGGGCGGCTAGGTGAAAAATTCTCAAGCTATTTCGGAGATTTATGCAAGCTCCAAGATAAACTACGGTTAATGTTCAATGGAGATGTTCAAGAAGTGAAAAACCATCTTAGCTCTTGGGCAAGTACAGGAAAATTTACTAGCAAGGCTTATGGTTTTATGCATCAACACAAATACCCGAGACTGTATGAGGAGAATGAAAGACCGCATGAAAGAGTTTTTAATATCATTTGGTGTAGTTTTATCCCCCCAAAATTATCTTTTATCGCATGGCTGGCGGCAATAGGAAGGTTGCATACTAAGGATAAAAATCGTGCTGAAGAGAATGATGAAAACATGGGAAAAATTTGCTCTCTATACCATCTAGAAGAAGAAACGAATGATCACTTGTTCTTCAAGTGTGAATTCTCAGAAGTGGTATGGGGACGAGTAAGGAATTGGATGGGGTTAAGGAGAAGAACAAGTATGATAGCAAGCTCTATGAATTGGGTGAAAAGGCATGTAAAGGGATCTAAGATACGGAAGAAATTTGGTCCATTAGCTTTGATATCCACGGTTTATCATATTTTGAGGGAAAGGAATAACGTGGTCCTGGATGGAGCCCAACCAAGTTCTGATCGAGTACATAAAATCATCATGAAGGATTGTTACATGGTCCTTAATCGCCTATTTCCAGACGAGCATATGTATTAGGCGACTTGGTTGCTGGGAGATGGGTGCTAGCACTGGGCATTAGGCACTGCGTGTTGTGCAATGGGCATTGAGTGCTCGGCGCTGCTTGATGGGTCCTGGACCTGGGCGCGGGACACTGGCTAAAAATAACTGGGCGATTGGCGCTGCCTACTGGAATATTAGTGTTGGGCGCTGGCCTATAACCACTGGTTGGGCACTAGGTGCTGGCCATTTGTTGATGAGCGCTGGAAACTGGTTGGGTTTGGGCGCTAGACAGTGGTTGAAGGTTTTGATGGGCGCTGGGAGCTGAGCGCTGGTTAATGTTGTGCACTGGGACACCGGGCACTGAGTACTGGCCTTGTGCACTGAGCGCTTGGAGTTTTGTGCGATATGTGCTGGCCGTGTGTATAAGGTGATGGGCTGGGCACTGGTAGTGGTTGCTGACCCCACTCACTGGGCATTTGAATGTGGTTGCCAAGAGTAGAATCGGGGCTGGCGGTGAAGCCTCTCACGAAGCACTAAGTGCTGGAAACCCGATAGGGTCATAAGGCTCATTTTTTAGCACTATGGCTAGTTGCAACTTGGAATTAACGGAAAAGGCAATAAGTTTTCAAGTAAGGGCTTTTGTCCTATAGTTATTACCTAAGCTTAGTTTATTATTTTGATTTAACGATTTTATGCACTCTATGCTCGCACTACACTTAGTGTCAAATTGGTATAAAGTTGTCTATTTGCTCAAAATGGAGTGGGCGATTACATAATCGTCACGCATGATGCATGTGGTATAAGTGCATCTATTCTCTCATCCTATGGAGACTACTTTAGTTGGGTTCACAAGAGTTAGAAGCACGGCTTCGATATACTCTTGCCTACTAAATTATTCTCGGTCCTCCAAAGAGAACGCTTAACATTCCTCTTTCCTCACCTTAGGGATGTATATGGTAGAAGCAGATTTCCACTCACGCCAAAGGTGCAACTAGGGTTATCAGCTTCACTCAGATAGATCTACTCAACATCCAAGACCCGAGACACTCTCGGCTGCGATAGGAATTCCAAAATTGGTTACATTGGATTTTTGCATCTTCATCGAGATTTCCACGAGAAAACCTCTTCAAGACCCGAGATATTAAAACTCGGTTGCATTCCGGAATCTGAACAAAGAAAGCCCTAAATCTTAGGGGTAGAAGCGGTTCACATGGTTATGGGTAGTGAGTTTGTTCTTATCTCTTTGCCTTGTATTTAATAGCCCATTTTCATTTCTGGTTGCGAGTTTTAGGTCCTTTTTTTCCACTTGGACTTGTATTTATTTTCCCTAGGCTTAGTATCTAGCTCAGGGTTAGCAGTATCTAAGAAATTTGGGGGGGGTTGCCTATTTAGGTATCTTCCCCCCCCCCCCCCCCTCTCAGACTTGTTTTCCCAAGGTCTCACATTTAGCCTAGGGTATGTAATACTTTATATTTGGTAGGGTCGCTGGTACTTTTCAGGGGCCCTACCACAGCATTCCACCATATGTTCTATTTACCATATTTACAGTGAATGTATTGGACTTAGCTCAATCTAGAATCTCCACTGCGCCATGCGGGAATACCTTAACCACCTCAAAAGGACCGACCCATCGGGACCTCAACTTACCTGGAAATAGGCAAAAGCGAGATTGGAATAGGAGGACCTTTTAACCAATGTCCAAATCCTTCCTAATGACCATCTTATCGTGTCACACCTTTGTCTTCTCTTTATAGATTTCGGTGTTCTCATAGGACTCCCTTTGGATCTCATCCATTTCATCCAATTGTAACTTCCTATGCAATCTGGCCGCATATATATCAAGATTAAATTCTTTGACTGCCCAAAAAGCCTTATGTTGAATTTCCACCGGTAGATGATAGGGCTTACCAAACACTAACCGGTATGGTGACATACCGATTGGTGTCTTGTAAGCCGTCCTATATTCCCACAAGGCATCACTCAACCGAGAACTCCAATCCTTCCAGTTAGGGTTAACCATCTTTTGAATGATGGACTTGATTTCCCAATTAGAAACTTTGGCTTGCCCGTTGGTTTACGAGTGATAAGCGGTGGATGTCTTTTGAGTGGTGCCATACTTCTTCAAGAGTGCCGCTATGGTCCGATTGTAAAACTGGGTCCCAGGGTCACTAATCAAGGCTCGGGGTACCCTAAACCTAGAAAATATATTATCTTTCAGGAATTCTGCAACCACTTAAGAATCGTCAGTCCTATTGGGTTTTGCTTCAACCCACTTGGACACATAATCAATGGCAAAAAGAATGTATGTAAATCCATAAGAACTAGGGAAAAGTCCCATGAACTCAATACCCCAAACATCAAAGATTTCACAATGTAGCATAGCTTTTTGGAGCATCTCATTTCTAGATGAGATATTTCCTACTCTTTGACACTTGTCGCAAGCCTTACAAAATATGTATGCATGCTTATTCAAAGTAGGCCAATAAAAACCACTTTCTAAGACTTTCCTAGTGGTCCTTTTAGCAACAAAATGACCCCCGCATGCATGAGAATAACAAAACGTTATAATTGAATGCACTACATTATCGGGGATGCATCTCCTAACAACTTGGTCTACACAATGCTTCCACAAAAAGGGATCATCCCGCATATAATATTTAGCATCGCTTTTTAGCTTATCTTTCTGTGCTTTAGAAAAGTGAGGAGAAAATTTACCAGAGACAAGAAAGTTCACAATGTCGGCATACCATGGTTGGAGGTCCCTGATAGTGAACAATTGTTCATCGGGAAACTACTCCTGTAATTGTTCCTTCATTAATAGATTTACCTCACTATCTTAGCAGGGTGCCAACCGGCTAAGGTGATCAGCCACGAGGTTCTCCGCGCCTTTCTTGTCTCGCACCTTTAACTCCAATTCACTCAGGAGCAAGATCCACCTAATCAATCTTGGCTTGGCCTCTTTCTTCATCATTAAATAACAAAGTGCTGCATGGTCAGTGTACACAATAACTTTTGTACCAAGCAAGTAAGATTGAAATTTTTCCAAAGAAAATACCACTGCTAGCAACTCTTTTTCGGTGGTGGAATAGTTTCTTTTGGTTTCATTGAGAGACATGGCGTGAGGCACTCTCCCCACCCTTAGACAAAGCACCACTCCAACGGCATAATCACTAGCATCACACTTAATCTCAAAATGCAATTACTAATCTGGAGGTTGTATAATAGGGGCCGAAACTAACCTTCCTTTCAATGTATCGAAGGCCCTTTACAACCCTCATCCATCACAAATTCCACCTCTTTTTGCAACAACTTGCATAAAGGGGATGCTATCTTCGAGAAGTCCTTGATGAATCGGCGATAGAATCCTGCATGGCCAAGAAAAGAGCGCACTTCGTGCACATTAGTAGGATAAGGAAAAGTTTGAATTGTGTCTATCTTTGCCTTGTCAAACTCAATACCCTTAGAGTAAACAACATGGCCTAAAACAATACCTTGCTCTACAATAAAATGAAACTTCTCAAAATTTAACACAAGTAGTATCAATGCAACGTTTAAGAACTTGTGCCAAATTTGCTAAACAGTTGTCAAAAGAATTACCATGAATGGTGAAATCATTTATGAATATCTTGACAAAATTTTCAACAAATTCTGAGAAAATGCTTACCATACACCTTTGGAAAGTTGTGGGGCATTACATAACCCAAAAGGCATGTGCCAACAAGCAAACGTACCAAAGGGGCAATGTGGTCTTTTCTTGGTCTTCTAGGGAGATATCCACTTGAAAATACCCCGAGTACCCATCAAAAAAGCAATAGAAGGGGTGGCTTGCTAACCTCTTAAGCATTTGATCTATGAATGGCAATGGGAAGTGATCTTTCCGGGTTTCCGCATTTAGCATCCGGTAGTCAATGCAAACGCGCTACTCATTTTGAACTCAGGTGGGCACCATTTCTCCCTTCTCATTTTTTACCATCATCACCCCACTCTTCTTAGGTACCACTTTAGTTGGACTCACCCACTTGCTATCTGAGATTGGATAGATCATGCCCGCTTGGAGTAACTTGAGGATTTCCGCCTTCACCACCTCTATCATTGGTATGTTTAAACAGCGTTGGGGTTGCCGGATGGGTCTTGCATCTTCTTCCAACAAGATTCTATGCCTGCAAGTGGATGGACTTATGCCTTTGATGCGGACAATAGTCCATCAAATTGCTTCCATGTTCTTCTGCAACACCACCATCAACTTTTCTTCTTTCTCCTTAGTGAGCTTGCTTGAAATGATGACTGGAAGCGTCCCCCCTTCCCCAAAAAATGCGTACTTGAGGTCACTTGGCAACGGTTTAAGCTCAATCACTGGAGCCTTCACAAGTGATGGGAGGAATTTTGGTTCTTCGGGTTCCTCTAAGACTAGAGGGTCGGGACTTTGCACCACTTCCTCAAGAATTCTTAGCTCCTCAATGCTTTCCTTCAAGTTAGTACTCATGGAATACACAAGCCATGCATTTTTAACATCATTTTCCAAATCAACTAACAAGGAATCATCACCACTAAATTCAAAAACATCTTGCACCACATTGTCAACAAAATCAATAGCATGGCAAGAATACTCTTCAAGAGGATACTTGATAGAGTCATTTATGCTAAACTCTACTTTAATCCCATCAAATTCCATGGTAAGGGTTCCGTTATACACATCAATGATGGTCCTAGAGGTCTTCAAAAATGGCCTCCCCAATAAGATTGGGGCAGTATGTTTATCATGCTCCATGTCTAGGACATAAAAATTTGTGGTGAATATTAAAGAATCCACCCTAACTAACACATCATCGACGATACCCTTAGGGAATGCACTAGAACAATTGGCTAGTTGGATCACCACCCCGGTGTTGTGAAAAGTACCAAGATTGAGGCTTTCATACAAAGGTTACATTTATCGATGCACCTAAGTCAAGCATTTCTTTCTCAAAATGTGTATTTCCTATCATGCAAGGGATCATTAGCATGCCAGGATCGCTACATTTAGGGGGTAACTCCCTTTGGCACAAAGCGGAGACATGTTCACTTCTCCCATTTTTAAGTTTGTTCTTCGTTCTTTGTTTTCTATTTACAACACATAAATCTTTCAAAAATTTTGCATAGCTAGGAATTTTTTCAATCACATTCAAAAGAGAGATATTTACCTCACACCTACAGAAGACTTAGTAGATGTCCTTGTTGGATTCCTTCCTCCTTTTGTCTTTTAGGGCTTCCGTGAATGGTGGCTCCATTACATATGGAGAAATCTCCACTACTCTTTCCTTATTGTGAGGGGGTATGAAGGATTGGAAATGGAGGTTGATTTCTCAACGGTGATCTCCTCTTCCTTCCCCTTTCCCTTCCTTGCTTGCTCATTGGCCTCCTCTTCGTTCTCCTCTTCCTTCCCTTTTCCCTTCCTTGCTTGCTCATTGGCCTCCTCTTCATTCTTCTCTTTCCCTTCTTTCTCAAACATTTCAAGCTTCCTAGGTTCATCCTCAACAACTTCACCAACCGTGGGAGAGTCAACCTCTTTACCACTTCTCAAAGTGATAGCACTTGCATTTTGTCGAGGGTTGATCTCTAGTTGGGAGGGTAGCTTACCCTTTTCCGGGGCTTCCATCCGATTCACCATTTGACCTATTTGGCTCACTTGAGATTCCAAGTTCTTGATACTAGCCTTGGCTTCATCTTGGAATTTCTCACTTTTTCCACGTACATGCCCAACCTATGAATGGCTTACATCACCTCATCCTTTGTTAGCCCTGAGCTCTCCCCTTGGTCTCGGGATTTGTCTTAGAGCCTTTGAAATTTTTTTTGAGGTGGCCTATATTGTTTTTTAGGAGGGCTTATATGGTTTAGGGTTTTGGCTTCCTTGAGGGTTTCCATACCGGAGGTTCGGGTTATCACGATTTCCCGAATTGTACGACTGGTTTTGGTACCCTTGATAACCTTGGTAGCCTTGGTTACCTTGGTAGCCTTGCCCGCCTTGACATCCCTGGTTCCCTTGGTTCCCTTGATAGCCCATGGCACTTACCTCTTCAACATAATCCTCTTGCAAAGTGGGGCAAGTGTCCGTAGGATGTGCCAAGTAACAAATTTCACATGATTTAACATGTGGCTCATTTCCGGGCTTTGTCATCAACAATTTGACCATAGATGCAAGGGCTGAGACTTGATCCTCGAGCTTTCCACTATATGAAGAATCACTTGCGGGCATTGGATTTCTCCTTCTCAAATCGGCTCTTGATCAAAAGTTTCTCGATTCTTCCGCTAGCTCTTCATACAATTGCATAGCTTTGGAGGATGTTTTGTTTCCAAGGGGGCCACCACAAGAACTCCTTACCAGCTTTTGATCCTCATCAAGAAGGCCATTGTAGAAGTAATAAACCAAATCCCCCTCCAAATAACTGTGATAAGGGCAACTTGCAAGAAGCTTCTTGAACGTCTCCCAATAGTCGAAGAGAGATTCTTCATGCCATTGGAGGATGTTGCTTATGTACTTCTTCAAGGCGGCGGATCTAGAGGCCGGAAAGTATTTGGCTAAAACTTTGTTTTCATATCAAGCCAACTCTTAATGCTCTTGAGCGGTAGGTAGTGGAGCCAATCTCTTGCACCATCTCTTAGTGTGAACGTGAATGCCTTAAATTTATAGAAATATTCATCCACTCCATAGGGGACCGTACCACCACATAAGAAGTGAAATTCGGTGAGGTGTTTATTGGCATTCTCCCCTTAGCTCAAAGTGTCTGTTTAGTCCAACCATGGGATACTCGATGCACATTGGTTGTTGATCGAGGTTGGGGCCATGACGTCTCTTAACAAAGCTTTCCCCAAAGGAATCTCTCTTTGGTGAAGAGGAGGAGCTCGCCTTTGGAGAGGAGGATGCTCATCTTCATGCTCAATTTGATGTTCCATAGAGGAAGACGTATCTACAAAATGGTCACTAGGAGGGGTGTTATTCACACTTTCCAAAGAAAGCCTCCTAGCCTGTTTCAAATTCAACTCTAACTCAGGGTCATAGTGTAAGGGTTCTTGTGAAGAGGATCGCGTACGAATCATACACCAAGAACTCGAACTATACATCTCCAAGCCAAGTGAATATGGCAAATCAACCAAAAAAACAAAATAAAAGCAAACTAACAAATATTTACAATTAGCATATAATCACACATAATATGCCCAAACACTTAAAAATAAATGCCTCTTCCCTGGCAGCGGCGCCAAAATTTGGGAGGTCATCACCGTACCTCTAAAAGTTAATACTTTTAAGCTCTAATGCTTCCTATATACAATAAAGTAGATAATGGCAAGTTGGGGTCGTCCAAAGAGAAGAGGGATCTTTTCAAGTGCTTAACATATATAGGGGAAAACATACTAGGCATATACATACATAGATATATATATATATATATAAAAGCATGTAAACAAGGGGGGTTTTTGGTTGGTTTGATCATAAGTTATCAAATTGAAATACAAATAGCAAAGCAAGAGAACTATGCTAATCATGCAATACACTAAAGATACAATGTAAATAATAATTAATTGAGCCTTGGGGACAATCAATTTCCACTTCCAAACTTCATATAGCTCATTGATTCATTTACTCATTCAATTACAATTATTGTCTATGGGGAATGTTATCACTTCTCATTCAAAGATCAACATTCATTCCTCCTTAAGAGTAGTTTGCAAAAACAAACAATGACCATTTGCAAACCTCATTGATGATCAACCTAGACAAATAACATTATAGGGGTGTTTCAACAATGGCATTTCACCCAAAGGACTATTAGGTTTGATAATAACAAGCCTTTTACCACAGACATAGTCATTTAACCAAACAAGGCATTCATTATATTACACCTAGAATAAACAACATTCAAGGTTCAACATTTCTTTGCATCTATATGACAAATATGAGAACAAACCACATTAACATACTCATCTAGCATGAATTACCCCACAATATACACAAGAAGTTCTAAATCTATGCTTTTGGGTTTCCATATCAAATGAGTTAAGAAATTTGCAACTTTCCTAACACCTTAACATTTCAATCTTAAAAAACCAATGTTATAAATGAGGTAAAACACAACATTAATGTCATAATAAATGCTCTCCAATAAATGTTCATAAATGAGCAAACATAGAATCTTACTACATAAGCTTGAAAGCTTAAATCAATTGCTCCCAAGAACTAGATTTAGCTAAAGAGTTCATGCTAATTAATGCTAAACAACCAAACATAATACAAGAGAATTCAAAGATGAAAATTGAAGAAAATAGGGTTCTAAACAACAACAAAATTGCAAATGGAGATGTGAATGAGAGGAAAGAAAGTGTTATTTATAGTACAAAAAGGATAAGGTGAAATTATGGCATCCCGTTGGTCGCGACTCGCGACGGTCTCGCAACGAGAAAGAAAATAGGAAAAAAATCTGGCACCCATCACGAGTCTTGATGGTCTCGCAACGAGGCCATCGCGACTCGCGACGGGTGCCAGAATTTTGTCCTGTTTTCTTTTCTTCTTCTTGTGGTACACATTCATCTTCATAGCGATTCCTCTCATTTTTCAAGTCTTCAATGTCTCCAAAAATGGTCTTCAATGGCCTCCGGTCTGCATGTCTTCGAAGCAAGTCTTCAAAAGTCTTCAAAAATGTGATCATTAATGGCCTCCGGTCTTCGTGCCTCTGTGTTCTTCCCTTGTCACGCAAAATCCACTCAGAAGAGGTAAAAGAGAGTAAAGTTGCTCTTACCCCTCCTAAGATAATTTCAAGGTAAGACACAAGCTCTTGACAATAAAAAAGCACAAACGTGGCCCAAAATAGTACTAAATTATGCACATAAAATGGATATATCACTGACCCAAAAGAAAGGTCACCGGTTCAAGTAAGCCTAAAGCCATTAAGGTGCTCTTGTAAACAAAACCAGTCTCGAAAATACTCTTCTTTGGTTCCCTCAAATTCCTCCATCGCCAGGTTGTAGTCTCAGTAACGTTTGTTAAACCCATAAACTCATCGATCACAAACTTGGGGTTGCGAGAAATAGGAGTCATCAGTTTAGGGTTTGCACCTTTTATTGGCTCTTCTATTTTTCACCCCGTGAAGACTTCTCTCTCTCTGAAGTATCTTTTTTAGGAGGCATCCTAATAAAATGGAAGAGAAGAATGGTAATGTGATCACTAATCAATATTGCATGGCTCATGATGTCATACAACAAAGATCATTCTCCCAAAATGACCAAACATTCAAAGTGTGATGGTATAAGCATAAAGTCCATCTAAAAAAATAATACTCCTCATCAACCAACAACATCATGTATACATTTCACCAACCCATAAATAGATTAAGGCAAAAAAGATTCATACTCACTCTAATCATCCACAAATTAAGAACACATCATTCAAGATCAATAGCACATTCAAGACTTCCATAATTTCCTCATCACAAGATTGGACACACAAACCCAAACAACATCACATCAACACATTCTCATTCAAAAATCATGCTTTTCATAACAGCATCACAATGTTAATCAAGCGTATATACAAAGAGATCAAAGGGTTACCGTAAATTTGAAGATAAGAAGTGTAAGATCCACACAAGAAGATGCAAAAATTGATAATTTTTGGGAGAAAAACTTCACTTTTTTTCAAGCTCACCGAAGAATGTGTGTAAGTGAGTGTTACTTGAGAAGAAAGAATGTGTAGATGATGAAATTAGGTGGAGAAATGTACCATGACAATAGAACTTCAACATAGGTGAAAAAGAGAGAGGGGTACAATTTGGATGAAGATAGAATTTCAAATTAGGGGACAAGTAGAACAATCAATTAATGTTGGAAGTACTATTTGAAAAATCCTAAGGAAATAGGAAATCTCGCTTCTTGAATAAAAAAAAGCATTTTTAATTATGAAATCCAAACTTCCTTTTCGAAAAGTTGCATTTTTTAAAAAAGTTGGGGGGTGGAAAATCAAAATTCAACAAAAAATATTTTCTGCCCAGTTTTCCCACCTTCACGAGACAGAGTCTTATGGCCATCATCATAGCACGAGACCTACCTTTGTGACAAGCATTATCCTAAAGCAAAGCCAAGATTTTTCACTATTCCTTAGTTTTCTCAACTTTTGAAAGAAAACTATGTCACCCATCAAAATTCATTCCATCTACACATAAGCACACACTTTCACATCTAGATCTCCAAATCAAACAATAATTTCATTCAAATGATCTTTTTTTTAAAGCAAGACATGAAAATTCTACCAAGTCACTACTTCAAACATGAAAACAAAAGAACCACTTATACTTGTTGTCTCCATCACGACTTATTTCCTTTTCACGCATTCTAATTTGAAGCACTTACCGATGGGTCCCTGGAATTGCCATCGGTGACTCCACCCACGATGACATCGTTGTGGAGAGGTTCTCCACTACCAGCCATCCTTACCTTTGTAGCACTTGTCGGTACCTAGAAATGTCTCTCCTTGCTTTGCTAACCTTGACGCCTTGAATGTCACTTTGGGGTTAAGAGGAGGTCGAGGAGGTATCAAATCCTTGACGTTTCCCTTTTCTATCTAAAATTTGGTTATTATAGAAAAACAATCTAGTACGGACATATCATTGACCAAATCATGAAATTCATCAGGGTCCTCCACAAACTCATCAATAAGAGATTCATGCTCATTAGTCACATAAGAAGGTTGAATAATATCATGCTCATCAAAAAGTGTCACACCTTTGCACATAAGAGAAGGTTTTGTTGAATCATGCCTAGATTTATAAATTTTGAATTCCACTTTGTCTATGTCATCCTCTAGATTCAAGATTCCCAAGTGGACATCAAGTTTAGTCCTAGAAGTTTTCAGAAAAGGTCTCCTCAAAAGGATTAGGGTGCACTTCTGTCATGCACTACATCTAAGACATAAAAGTCTGATGGTGGGAGGTCGTCATCGTACCTCTCAAAGTTAAATTTATAAGCCCTTAATGCTTACTAACTACAACTAAGTAGATAGTGGCAAATCGGGGTCGTCCACGAAGAAGAGGGATTTTCTTAAGGGTTTAAACATATAAGGTTGATATTAGGATAGATGTAGATATATATGTATACATATAAAAGCAGTAAATGGGGGGGTTTGGTTGGTTTTAGTCCTAAGTTATAAAATGAAAAGGCAAGCTAACTAGCAAAGTCAAGTGACTATGCTAATCATGCAAACAAACTAAGAAAATAGGGGGTTAAAACTACAAAAGACAAAGTCTTAGGGGAGATTGATTTCCACTTCCAAACCTCTTATCTATCATTGAATCTATAACCTATTCATTACTTAACTACTTGGTGTGAAGATAAATCTTCTATCCTTCTTAGTTAGTAGTTTCCAAGAGTGAATTCTACATCTCTTGTCAAACCTCACTAATGACTCCTTTAGTCATCACCGTACCTCTCAACGTTAAATTTATAAGTCCTAATGCTTCCTATCTACAACTAAGTAGATAATGGTAAGTCAGGGTCGTCCATAAAGAAGAGGGATCTTTCTAAGGGTTTAAACATGTAAGGTTGATATTGGACTTGAATTAGATATTTATATAGATATATAAAAGCAAGTAAAGGGGGGTTTGGTTGGTTTTTGGTCATATGTTATGAAATTAAAAGACAAGATAACTAGCAAAGTCAAGTAACTGTGTTAATCATCAAACAAACTAAGAAAAGGGATAAAAACTAGAAAAGATAAAGCCTTGGGGGAAATTGATATCCACTTCCAAACCTCATGTTGATCATTGAACCATTCACACATTCTATCACATTTGTTACCTATGGGGAATGCTATCACTTCCCAGTTGAAGATCAACATTCATTTCTTCTTAAGAGTAATTCACAAAGACGTTCAACGACCATTTTCAAACCTCATTGTTAATAACTTTAGACGTTCAATGGCCATAAAGATATTTCATCAATATCATTATACACAAAGAACCATAGATATGATAACAATAAGCCTTCTACCAAAGACATGGCCATTTAACCAAACATAGCATTTATTAGGCTACACCTAGAACAAACCACATTCAAGATTCAACCTTTCATCTCATCTATAGGATAAATATGAGAAAAATCCACATTAATATACTTATCTAGCAATAATCACAACACATTATACACAAGAAGTTCTAAATCCATGTTCTTGAATTTTTATGCCAAATGAGCTAAGAAATTGGCAACTTTTCTAAAACCCTAACACTTCAATTATACAAACACTTCATATTCTCAAACAACCCATGGCATAAATGAAGTAAAACATATCATTAAGAACACATGAATACTAAATAAAAGGTTCTTACTACATAGGTGTGGAAGCTTCAATAAGTTGCTCCCAAGTACAAAACTAAGCTGGATAAACAAAACCCATAACATAATACAAAGATCTACAAAGAAAGAAGAAGAAATGGAAGAAAATGGTGAAAAAGTAGGGATTTGAAGCCCCAAGTCGGGATTGACAAATGGGGAAGAAGGGGGGCTATTTATAGTCCAAGAAAATAGAGGAAAAGAGGCCAAAAATGTAACATTATGGGCTGTGGGCCAGCAGTGGCCAACTGCCATCTTCTTATTTCCATAGCTACAGGTAAACCGTTACTCCAACTTTGGAGTTCTTGAAGTTAATTTTAGTGCTTCAGAAGACAAATCTAATGGTTCCACCCTTGTAGGATGATTCTTTTTGGATCATTTTAAGAACTTGGTCCAAACTTCTGGGTGACAATTCATCGGCTTCTTTGCCTTCCTTCTTCGACCCTTCTATCTTCTACCTCGTTTTGGCACGTGCCCTTCACTAAACCCATCCAAAGGGCTCACGATACATCTGAAAATGAAGCTCACAAAATATAATCTAGATGCTCATATGGACCACAAATCCATTAGACTGAACATGAGTTACAAAATGAAGGATTCAGATATAAAAATCAAAAATGGTCATCTAAACCCCTTATCATGTAACCTACCTAAATCTATAAATCTTAAAACAAAAATGTGACAAAAGAGCTTTTAAATGCTTTGGAAAATACATGCATTTGATGTCTCGTCAGCTGAAAAAACCAACTTGCCTACTCACACCATCACATCTTTCACTAGCCCACGAGTGCTAGCTTGGGAGTGATCGGAGAGTTGAAAAATCATTCTAGTCTCTTTAAGTTCACCAATTTCAAGACATTAAAATAGAATAAATGGAATCACATTGATAGAAGCTCCTAAATCTATCGTGGCATGTTCAACAAGTGATCCACCTAAAGAAATTGGGATAGAAAACATTCCGAGGTCACCACATTTCTTGGGCAATTTTTTATGATTCAAAATGGTGGCTTCCCCAATTTTTAGCTTCCTTAACTTCTTAAGTGGCTACGCCTTTTCTTAGTACATGAAATCCTAAGAAATTTAGCATATGAAGGCACATTGTCAATCAATTCCAAGATAGGGATTATTAACTCCACTTTTCTGAAGACTTTCCAAATGTTGGATTCCTTTGTCTCCACCTTCATCTTTCCCCTCAAAACACTTGGAAATGGAGGTGGAATAGCAACTTGTTCCTCGGGTGGTGGAAGCTCCTTGGAGGGTGCTTCTTTGACAACTATCTCTTCTTCTTCGAGGTAAATATGGTAAATAGTATAAATGGTAGAACCCACGGTAAAGCCCTAAAAGAGCCCTACCAAATACAAAATAATCCAACCCTAGGTTACGTGGTGAACCTAAGGAGAAAAATCCGAAGGGGAGGGAGCGAAAACCCAAAGGGCAACACTCCCCCCACATATTCTAAATAAAGGCTACCATCCCTAAGCAAGATAAATTGAGCTAAGGGAAAAAACAAAACAATTCCCAATGGAAATAGGACCTATAACTGCAACATGAAAAGAAAACAGGCTAAGATAAACTAGGTAAATGGGGTGAGAACAAACTCACTACCCATAAACAAGTGATCCGCTTCTACCCCTAACATACGGGGCCTTCTTCATAAACATTCTAGAGTGTAGCCGAGTGTTATGGAAACTCGGGTCTTGAGTAGGTTTGTCGTCGGAGTCTTGAAAGGGGGTACAAAAAGTCCAATGACATTTGATTTAGAATTCCTAGTGCAGCCGAGATGATCTCGGGTCTTGGATGTCACATAAGAGTGAAGCTGATGCCCTTTGTTGAACCATAGTGGAACGAGTGGATATCTGCTTCTACCATTTACATCCCTAAGGTGGAGAAAAAGGGATGTTTTTAGCCTTCAAACATTCTCTTAAAGAGGGCCAAGAGTAATATAGTAAGCAAAGGTGTGTTGAGGCCGTGCCCCATACCTTTGTGGTTCCCAACTAAATTAATCTCCTAAGGATGAGAGAATGAATACACTTATACCACGTGCATCAAGCGTGGCGATTATGTAATCGCCCACTCCATTTTGAGCAAATTGACAGCTTTATGCCAATTTAACACAGAGTGTAGCGTGGGCATAGAGGGCATAAATAACCGTTAAATCAAAGTTAAAAACTAGGCTTAGCTAACAAAGCATCAGACCAAAATCCTTACCTTAAAACCTATTGCCTCCTCCGGAAAACCAAGTTGCATCAGCAAGAAAAATCCGAGAAAACCTTGTGACTCTATCGGGCTCTCAGTAACCATCTTGGCACTGGAAATAGCGCCATCCAGCATGCCAAACCAAAACTCCAGTGTCCAGCATCGCCAAACCATAGAGACCAGATCCAGCACCCAACGGCCAGAATTTTAAGGCCAGATTCTAGCACCAGGGTTTCAGTACTGATGGCTTCAGCGCCCAGCAAGGCCCATCGTAGCATCCAGTGTCCCTTGCACAGTGCCACGGTTACAGTGTCCAGCGCCAGGCAGCGCCCAGCGCCCGTGCCCAGCAACCATCCATCAATCAACATCCCATGAACAACAATGATGCTACTAAAACATATGCTCTTCTGGAAACAAGTGATTATGCACCATGTAGCAATCCTTCATGATGATTTTTACCACCCAATCAGCACTTGGTTGAGCACCATTCATGACGACATTGTTCCTTTCCCTCCAAAGATGATAAAACGTGGTTATCAAAGCTAGAATTCCAAACTTCTTTCAAACTTTTGAACCCTTTATTTTCCTCTTAACCCAATTCATGGAGATTGCAAATGAACTTGTTCGTCTCCTTAACCCAACCCAATTCCTTATACACCCCCATACGAATTTCGAGAATTCGCACTTGAAAAACAAGTGGCCATTCGTCTCCTCTTCGAGATGACATAAGGAACATATTTTTTCCATGCTTCCATCTTCCTCGGATCGATGCTTATCCTTGGTATGCAGTTTCCGAATTGCAGCCAACCATGCAATAAAAGAGAATTTGGGAGGGATAAAACCACGCCAAATACTATTAAGAACCTTTTCACCATATCGGCCATTTTCATACAAACTCGGATACTTGTGCCGATGCATAAAGACATGCGCCACACTTGTAAATTTCCTCGAGCTAGACCAAGAACCAAGGTGATCCTTTAACTCTTGTATATCTTCATAAAACATGTCACGCAATTCATCTCTTAGTTTACATAGATCACCAAAGTAGCTCAAAAATCTCTCCCCTAATCGACCATTCGGAATCCTCGGATTTAAACTCCAAAAATCATTGCCTTGGAGATAAAACGAGTGAATCCACTTGACCCACAAGCTATCCTTCTTCATATGAATATCCCATATCCTCTAGGCCATCGAGGCATGATTCCATGCAACAAAATCTCTCAAACCAAGACCCCCAAAAGACTTAGAAGTGTATAGTTTTTCCCATTATACCTTGCTCTTGTATTTTCCTCCCCGTAAGAAGCGTTTACACTTTTGCTCAAGAGCATCCATAACTGTAGTCTGTATGATAAAATTATGAACCCAGAATCCAGCAATACCTCCTACAATTGAATGAACAAGCTCCAACTTTCCAGCATAAGAAAGTGTGTGACTTTTCCATTTGGCGATCTCTGAATCAACCTTTCCGAGTAGAGTTCCAAACTGAGTGACCTTCAACTTGCTGGAATCAAGTGGCACCCCTAGATACCTAACTGGAAACTTTGCCCATGGAATACTTGTGAAGCTTAAATCCTCCTTCAAATCGACTCCAAAAAACTGGGAATTGGCCGTATTAATGGCTAGTCTCGAGGTACTCTCGAATTCATTGAGGGCAATCATAAAGATGTGGACCGAACCTGTATTTTCTTTGGAGAAAAGCATAAGATCATCAGCAGAAGCCAAATGAGTGATCTTAAGCAATTCACACCTCGGATGATAGGTGAAGTGCCATGATTCAGTCCTCCTTTTCAACAATCTCGAAAAATACTCCATGCAGATCACGAAAAGGAGAAGCGACAAGGGATCACCTTTCCGAATGCCTCTTTGACCCTTAAAGTGATCGCACAATTTCCCATTAACTGCGATTGAAAATGAAGATGTTCTCACACATGTCATGATTCTATCCTTCAGTCTTTCTGGAAAACCTAGTCCAAGTAAGACTTCTTCTAAGAAATCCCAGGAGACTGTATCAAACGCCT
Source organism: Rubia yunnanensis (assembly GCA_037428765.1). Lineage (NCBI taxonomy): Eukaryota > Viridiplantae > Streptophyta > Magnoliopsida > Gentianales > Rubiaceae > Rubia > Rubia yunnanensis. Next base: position 62,739,760 of record CM075061.1, read on the forward strand.
TTTGCAAATCAACCATGATCATGCATCTAGGAGAATTTCTCGCCCTCCCATATCCTCGAATAATTTCCTGCACTAACATAACATTGTCCGATATACTTCTGCCTTTTACAAATGCACCCTGGCATGGGTCAATAATCCCGGGAAATATTCCCTCTAGTCTATTGGCAATAATCTTAGTGATAATTTTATAAACCACACTGCAGCATGCTATTGGTCTAAAATAACTCACCTTAAGATTGTCCGGCTTCTTCAGTATAAGAGCGACCGAGGTATGGTTCAACTGAGCCAGTATATCACCTGTTCGAAAGAATTCCAAAACCGCACCTGTAATTTCTGCTCCTACAATATCCCACTGCTTTTTTAAAAATCTAGCAGTGTATCCATCCAGACCTGGAGATTTATCATCCACCATTGCAAATAATGCCAGTTTTACTTCGTTGCTGACAATATCCTGATTCAAGAATGCCCTGTCCATATCCGTCAAAATGTTTCCCGAAGTGATTATATCATGATTGATGGAGACCCTATCCCTTGAAGTCCCGAATAAGCCTTTGTAGAAATTCTCAAAGAGCTCACCCTTACGAATATTAGAAGTCACAATATGATTGTCTCCATCAATAATCATCGGAATGCCTCCACCCTTTCTTTCTGAGACCATTGTATGAAAATACTTTGATCCCTTATCCGCCTGTGTAACATGATTAATCCTACCTTTTTACGAGAGGGAGGATGATTCTGCAAGATAATAGAGCATAGCCTTCATTTTTAATACTCTTAACGCCTCAATATCCTGATCCGAAGCAATCAAGGCATCAAAATTGTCAAAATCTGCACTATAATCCTTATCTGCCTTCTTTGCCCTTTTCGAAATATGACTAAGATCGAGAGAACCCAACTTCTTCAATGAGCGTTTAAGCCTCAATAGTTTTCTGCATACCAAATATTGAATAGAACCCTCAACCGATGGCCTCCAATAATCTTCAACAATCTGTCTACAATTCGGATGATCTAGCAACATATTCTGAAACCGAAAAGGTCTTCTTTCTCCTCTAATTTAGTTTCTAGCAAGCCGCAAAGTCCTACCTTATGCGCGGAGATGATATTTTTTACCCATCTCCTCCGTACAGGGGCCGAGAGACCCCTAACATTTATTGATGCAGCATTCATTGGGAACCCAAGGTCCCTTTAGGCTTTAGACCGCTGCCTTCAAAAGTTTTACTACCCGAACTATCATAATTGCTTCTTGCGGCAGATAACATGCATTGGAAGGGCTTCTGAATGGCTTTCCCATGTTCATGATTACGAGATCTACTCTTGCTCCGAGCTCCAGTCGTAGCCCCTGATCTAGGTGGAGGTCTACTCTTGCTCTTACTCCTATTCAGCCTCGGAATTTTAGAGCCACGAACTTCGGGATGGATCATTTGTTGAGGCAATTTTATAGCTCCAGCAATCGGATGATCATCATCACCAAAAGCTGGTTGTTACTTATCGGGTGCTTGTTCCAGCGCAGCATTGGCAGATTTGGCGCCACTGTTTTTCCTGGCTTTCGAACGATCAACACTTCATCCACAGCGCACATCCTGGGTATCTCTGGTATCTTCAGCGTGTTCTCCAGCACCACGGTTCTCAACCTCGGGCACTGGCAGCGCCTTGCTTGCTGGCAGCGCCTTGCTTGCTGGCAGCGCCTTGCTTGCTGGCAGGTGCTTGTTTTCCAGCCCCAACCTTCACGCTATTTTTAGCCGTGCCTTCATTGATTTTTCCCTTGTCTTTCCGTAACCTCTCCGAATCTTCATTGTCAGAGATACATCCTCAATGACTATATTTTTTCCCCCTTGGACCGAGCCTACACTTGGACTTTCACCAATGTTTGTAGCATGCATCTTTTTTACCCAAATTTGGTCCTTATCATGAGTTCTCCTATTTTTCTTCCCCCTTACCATCTCAACATTGTTTTCATTCACATCCGTGGGGTTCTTCATCCTTTCCTCTTTAGCTTTCCAGAAATCTGCACATTCCTCCATTAAATGAGTATTTTCACCACAATTCAGACACCAAGGACAACAATAATCATAGATTATTTTCTGTGTATGCACTTCACCACTTGGGACACAAAAAATCACCTTTTCTTTCAACTCCTTGGATGTGTCAATCCAAAGTAAAAGGTGTGCATAGTAGCCCCTTAACTCAAGAGTGCCATTGTCCATAAGAATTGGCTCACCTATAGAAGTAGCAATTTTTTCCAAAGCCTTCTTGTGCCAGTAGGTCTTTGGCAAGTGCTCCATCCTAATCCATACTGGCTTAGTGGCTTGAATCTTCGAATCATACTGCCCAGATTCAGCTACCTCTATCATGAACAACTTTTTTCCATGGAGATAATGGTCAGGACCATTCATCACCAAGTCTCTATCTTCAGCACTGTTGAACTTGAACATAACATAACCATTGAGCTTAGTCTGAACAGTACAAGCTACGTTCCACTTTGCTACCAACGGGGTTCGGATGGCAAACATTCCAGGAAAAAAAACCTGGAAAAACTCCCAAAAACCCGTAAAAGGGTTTATAAAGATCTTTGTGAATTTCATCATCCATAAGAACAAAATCTACACTATCTCCATTGTTTTCAACAACTTCAATATTCGACCTATTCATAAGGATGTCCGGATCATCCCACGACCTTCTCCTCTTAAGCAAAGGATCATTCCAATCCCTCGGAAGAATATTTTTATTTGGCCGTGGCAAATCACCACCCTCGGCCTGCCCATGCTTCTTAGGATTAGCCTTGACTTTGTTACCCATCGAGGATTCTCCATTAAGCACCATGATGAACAAGTAGAGTGAAGGCAAAGCAAGACAAGGAATTCGATAAACAGATCGGAATCCCCAAGAAAAAATCACCAAACAAATAACCACTATGTTTCAATCTAAAACAAATAAGCAATCCGATGAGCAGATCGAATACTACACACAATGCACACAATGCACCAAATCGGAAATAATGAACAATAAAAACCTTACTGAATTGAAACAACAAAACCTGGAAACCGTGATCACCAAGAGTCCCGATCGCAAGATTTGAAATCCTACGATTGTTGTGCTTCAAAGCCGCAAATCCCTTCAAGTAGATCCGATGTAGATGCATATAGTTTGATTAAAATTCGTGCTAAAAATTTTAATCAAACCCTTATAAACCATTGCTGCAAAATAAAACCCAATAAAGATTGGATTTTTCTTCAACTTCTCCAAATCAGCCAAGGATTCAATGCGAGAACCAAATCCATTTGAAAATCCTGGATTAGATCCAAATCCGCAACAAAGAAATCAACACCACGAACAAGATCCGTGAAAGAACTCAAAATTTTGAATAAACCCTAACTCCAAGTTTGAAATTAGATCAAAAACCCTTCAAAATTTTCATATGATTTTGTGTGGAATTCAAAGGAGATTCCGTTAAACCATAATTCATCGGTGAAAAGTGATCAAAATTGAAGAAATTGGCCTCCAAAAGATGGAAGAAAGGCTGCGCCTTTTTTCTCCTTATTTTCGCCTCAGAGCTCTTTCCCTATTATTATTGAGTTACTATCTCTTCTTCTTCAAAATGTGCTTAGGTGGTCTCCACTAACTTATCATCCTTTTGTGTCACCTTCTTCTCGGTTTTTCAAACTTCCTTCCCGCTCCTTTTCTTGAGTGCACTCACTTTTCTTGGATTCACCTCCAGTTTGGAAGGTAGATTACTGGACTCTTTCACTTCAAGTTGGCTCACCGAGGTGGCAAGTTGTTGATATCTACCATTATGCATGCTTTAACCAATGTATTTGACATAGTTTTTATTTACTTTTGTTTGGTGGTTTGGCAACATTAGTTGAATTTACATGACAAGGGGTTTCGACAACCATATTCAGTTTTCTATTCTAAATCCCACATTTTGTACACTTAATTAGTGATTATTGACAAATCGTGTTCAAGGGCTCATTGGTCCTTATTATAAGTACCTTTAGTAGGTTACCCGTGAATGCTATTTATTACATTACATTCTTGTGAAGGCCGTTTTCTTTTAACGGAAGAAAATTTGAGGGCCATTTGCATTGAATGGTCATAGATGAAGGCCACTCATCAATGCATGGTAGAACGATATTGAAGCCAGGGATGAGTGGCTTCAAAGTTAAAGACGGCAAAAGGTGAAAACAATGAATCATGATCCAATGAGTGTTGCCTTAGTCCGAGAAAGATCCAGGAAGAATTATCATTCAAGCTTGGTTCCATTAGATTGTCTTATTGGGTACTACAAAATCCATTACTAGAACTCCCAATTTAGACTAACGGTTCACCTGTGGCAAGCAAACAAAGTTCAGCCAACAAAGGACCGGTGCCCCGTAACAGCCCGCACTACACGAAGCATCAGTAGACCGTGGGCATCATGGTCCACCCTACACAAAGCAACAGCTCTGATTCATGACAATGGAGTCGGGTCGTGAAGTATGGAAGGAAAGAGTTGAAAATGTTTGGCTAAGTATGGAGTCAGTCCTTGAAAACATTCACAAACCATGACGACAATTCTTAGCAAACACCCATGCTTCTCACGGTCTGTGAAAAGGAGGTCGGGCCATGAAAACTACTGAGTGGAAACCATGGTGCTGCTTGCAGTCTGTGAAAACCTTCATGGACTATGGTACGAGCCCAGCTTCATGGAACGTGACTTCTCACGGCCATGAACGTTCACGGACCACTCCAGATCTGGTATTTCATGCTTGAAGGCTTCACGGACCTTGGCATCCAAGCCGGCCTGTGAAAACTAGGTGGCTGACCTAGGGTTTTGGCACTTTTAGCCTATTTTGGGCCTATTATGAGGCTCAATCTCCTATTATTATATATAGGACCCTATTCTACTCATTTTGATATACATTAGGAGTGAGAATTCATATCTTGTAACTTGGAGAGCATTTGGGAGAAGGAAAGAGTTTCTTTTCTTTTCATTTTCTTTTCTTCTTGTGGAATTCAAATCTATATTTGAATTCCATTTCTAGGGAGTAGATAGATTAAGCTTGGAACATATTTGGAACATGTGTAGCTTTTGATGCTTTATGAGATTCCTTAAACTCCATCTATATTTGTGTTTATGATATTATTGTGATTGTTCTTGAATGTGACAAATGCATGAACACTACACCACATATGAGCACACACTTTGGGCTATGTTCATTTATGGTGCACTTATTGATGCCACCTTGGAAGGAGAAACCTGGATATTTGAATGGGTGGAGGGAAATAATTTTGCATGAGTGTGTGCACCGGAGATTCAAAGTAACCCTAATCAGCATACCATCGCACCAGTCTTAACTGATTATGTAACCATTTTCTGATAGGTTATGGGTAGAGATAGTTGATAGTATCAAGCTAGGTGTTGTGTTGAAACCCTAGTATTACAGGTAAGGTGCCTATGAACCTAAGGCCATGCATATAGAGGACAACTGGGAATTAGTGCATTCGTGGTGGAAGCCTGAGATGTAATAGCATAGGGGAGGAACAGAACCACATCAATGGTTGGACCTTGTTGTGCTTCCCTAATTACGATGGAGGGTTACGAGCGCACCCACCATGATAGAGATGGGAAAGTGTATGCCATCCCCTAATTAAATTGTGCTTGTTGCAATTGTATTAATGATCTCGGGTTGAGGTGTGGGTCAAATTTTGGTGCCACTGCTAGGGATGCTTTCCAGTTCAAGTATTAGTTTAGCATAGCCTGTTAGTAGAGTAGTTAGTAGTGTATTTTATTGTTTGTCTTTTTGTTTGTTTTGTTTGTTTTGTTTGTTATAAGTTGAACTTTGGTTATAGTTTTCTTACTACTTTGATCATTTGTATTGTTTGAAGGATAGTGCAGCCCTAGTTTATGGTACATACTCGTACCATGAATATAGGTGTTTTCCATTCCTAACTAATTCCATAGGTAAGCAGAGGAGAAGGAGGAAGAGCATTAGATTGGAGATTCAATTTAGAGGTTTAAGTTTTGAGGAATTACCACACGAAATGGCGGAGGACAACCGCACCTTGAGAGAGCTTATGGCTCCTAACTTAGATAATCAACCACTTTGTATCATATTCCCACCTTTGCCTCCAAATGTGACTTGTGAGCTGAAAAGCGGGATGATACACTGCCTTTCTACATTCCACACTTTGGCCGGAGAGGATCCAAACAAACATTTTTCATAATTCCATTTGGTATGCATGAATATGAAGCTCCCAGGAGTGTTGAAATATGACAACAACTTGAGAGCCTTCCCCTTTTCACTACAAGATGGAGCAAAAGATTAGTTGTATTATTTTCTTTGAGGCGCATAGGGTCGTGGATGGATATGAAGCGGTGGTTTTTGGATTTTTCGGCCTCAAAGTCTGCCGGTTTGAAGAAATAGTTGTCAAACATCACTCAAGGAGCGACCGAGAGCTAAGATGAGTATTGGGAGAGATTCAAGAGGTTTCTCACAAGTTTTCCCTATCATCCCTTCAAGGAAGGAGACTTGGTTTATTACTTCTTTGAGGGCTTGTGTGATGAGGACATGAGGATGATTAATGCCACGTGCAATGGTTCTATCACCATCAAGAGCCCGAAGGACGATATGGCACTTTTTAAAGAGATGGCCAATAGGATGAGGCAATTCGGTACATGGTCGAGGGTTAAGGTCTTGGATGAACCCACACACATACCAAAGTTGGAGGAGCAAGTCCAAGCTGTAGCATCTATGATGAAAGATCTTTTGCAAGGAAAGATGCATCAAGTTAAGATGTGTGGGGTTTCAACCTTGATCAACACTCCGAGAAAGGCCCTGAGGTCGTAGGTATATGCAAGAGGTGAATGTCGTGGACTATAACAACCGGGAGAGATCTTAATTATCTAGGGGTCAACAACAAGAGTTCTAGGGGAACCAAGGCGAGGCAAGACTGGGCCCCTATGAAAACTCATTCAATCCGAGGTATATGGATCATCCCAACTTCTTATGGAGGGATGACAATCAACCTCAAGGGTATAAGGGTGTACAAGCATTGCCTCAACCCTATCCTAGAGGTGAAAGGCCATCAAAAAATCATACCACACTTTACAAGTTGGATAGGGAGGAGATCTTGGATGCCATCGGAAAATTGGGGAAGAAACATGATCTTCGCGGAAAGGACAAGGAGAGAAATTGACCTTGGTACTAGAGCCTTCTTAAGTATAAAGAACCTTGAGGTTCAAGTTGGACAACTCACCACCTCGGTGCGCCAACTTGAAGTGAAAGAGTCTGGCAAGCTACCTTTCCTATCGGAAGTGAATTCGAGAAATGTTAGCACACTCAAGTTGATAAGTGGGAAGGAGGTTTGCAAAACCGAGAAAAAGTGACACAAGAGGATGATGAGTTAGTGGAGGCTACCAAAGTAAGTTCGAAAAAGAAGAGATGGTTGTCTAGGAAGAACCCTTCAAGGAGCTTCCACCACCCGAAGTTCAAATTTTTATTCCATCTCTGTTTCCAAGTGCTTTGAGGGGAAGGTTGAAGGTGGAAACAAATGAGGACAACATCTGGAAAGTCTTCAAAAAAGTGTAGGTATCTATCCCTATCTTGGAATTTATTGACAGTGTGTCTTCATATGCTAAATTTCTTAAGGTTGCATATACAAAGAAAAGGAATAGACGACCTAAGAAGTTAGGAAAGCTAAGAATTAGGGAAATCGTAATTTTGAATCATAAGAATTTGCCTACGAAATTTGATGACCCCAAAATGTTTTCTATCCCAATTTCTTTAGGTTGGACACTTGTTGAACATGCCATGATAGATTTAAGAGCTTCTATCAATGTGATTCCCTTTGATCTATATGAATTTCTTGAAATTGGTGAACTAAAGGAGACTAGAGTCATTGTTCAACTCGTCGATCATTCCCAAGCTAGCCCTCGAGGGCTAGTGAAGGATGTGATGGTGCGAGTGGGCAAGTTGGTTTTTCCAGCCGACTTTTATGTCCTAGAGATTGCATAAATACATTGTACCTATGGCTTGGTTGAATGTGGGATAACATCATAGTCACTTTGAGTGTGTTGAGTTGCTCGTATTTTGTTTTGTGCTTGCATTGTGCTATTAGTGTTGTTCTAGGTTAAGAAGGGATTGTGGCTTATACTAGATATGATGCATGTTGGCCCCTTGATTTTACATAGTTGTTATTTGAATGCAATGTTGTTTTGCATAGGATAGTTTAGCCATGGGACTTGAATGTTGATGTTATGAATGTACTAATGGTGGCTAAAACTAGTTAGGCATGATTATGATTATGGGATATAGTGTATTAGATATTCAACTATGTGAAAACTTACTGGACTTGAGAATATGGGCATGTTGGATATAGTTGGGACTCTATGTGTAATTGTGGTTAGGACTTGAACTAGTTAACTTGGATTTGGTCTGGTTTGTGATGATTGGAAAAACTAGTTTAAGGTTGATTATGATTTTGTGATATTGCATATATCTACATTCCTGTGTGTTTGACTTGTTTGCTATGGTTGTTAGATGTGGCCCCTACCAAGAGACCAAGGGCTCCTTCACAAGGTAGGCGAACCGTCGGTCCACCTCCACATCCACCGCCAGCTCCAGAGTCGAGCCTTGTGCCTCCTCCTCTGGATAGGTACATGGGTTTGACCCGGATCACTGGGTTCTATGCAGAGAGAAGGGAGGCCCTGGCTATCCTTCAGCTCAAGGAGACAAGTTTTGTAGATGTGCCCACATTGGACGCTCTTAGGATCACTCAGCCAGTCTGATGCCTCCTCACTAAAGGGGGTTGGAAGGTTTCATGGGCAAGAGTGCCCCCTCCTACCAGTGATATACACTGGAGTTCCTATCTATGATCAGGATATACAGCATGAGAGATGATCAACCATGCGAGAGGTACATCGCTTTCCACTTGGATGATGTATCTCGATAGATGACCGTCTTGCAAATTGAGGAAGCATTTGGATGGGACATTGCAGAGATACGGGCGAAGTTGGACCCATAGGCCCAGGAACGATCGATGGAGGAGAACATGCAATTTTGGAGTGTCATCATCATGAGGCCGAAGAACTCCCATGATAAGATCAGTGTCATCATCCACCTCACACTCTGTTATATGCACCGACTGTTGGCTGGCACAGTAATTTGCTCGGCGGAGCCGAAAAATGTGCCATACAATAACATTCACTTCCTATGGAACTTCATGAGTAAGGGACTGGGATATGGGTTATGGGGTGAGCTATGGATGAAGAGGATTGTAGAAGTGGCAGGGAAGCCAAAGGGGAAGATATAGTTGGAGGTATGATAGGCCTCTTGGCGGAGTACCTAGGATTGATTCCACCAGCTGACTTTCTGCACTTAGGGAGGTGAACTTCCTACCTCATCACTGCAGAGAGGTTGGTCTGATTTGAGATGCTCAGCGTCACCCGGGCCACGGGGGTATTCCACTAGTTATATGGCACCGGGAAGGCCACATTCATGGTACTTCCTCAGTCTAACAAAATGAAGTTGGAGTTTGATACACCCCTGGAAAACTTGGTGATCTCACCATACTACTCGTGCAGAGAAGACTTCTATCGGGAGCTCCACGAACTTGGTCCAGTGCCTGTCCAGCACGATGATAGCAACCTGCCTTTCTCTAAGCGACAGCAGCAGCACTCCCCGCAGCCTCCACCAGAGACCGAGCCTATGCAGGAGGATTATGTGCCACCTCACTACTCCTAGCCTCCACTGGATTTCTATGAGCATATGATGTAGACCATGCCGGATGGATTCCACCACCAAGATCGCATGATACTGGCGCACAACGTGTTTGTCTCCAAAAGCTTGATCGACATGGATGAAGAGATTGATCACCTATCAACTCACATCCATGAGATGTAGTCCCAGGCAAGTGGTGTCTCAGGCCCTGATCTGGGAGCAAAGAGGTAGATAGCTAGGAGGAAGAGGAGCACGGATTAGCTGGCTCATTATCAGCAGCGCTATTTTGGTGGTGGCCCTTCTTCCTCACAGCAGTGATTTGTGAGCATCATATCCTTACCCTTTCCATACTTTGCTTTGTATGCTTTTTCCCTATTTGTCTACATTGAGGGAAATGTAGTGTTCTAAGTGTGGGGAGGGGTATCTACTGATTTCACAGTTGGGGTTGGAGATATTTGTTAGACTTGCTACTTTTGGATAATTCTTTTGCTTTGTTTTGGATTTTTTTTTGGATGTTCCCTTTATTTTGGGATGTTTTTCTTTTGATGTACTTGGATGATGTTAGCTTTGATAATTTTCTTAGCCTTAACATTTGGAAAGCAATTTTCTACTTTTTGGGTTGGAGAAATATGAAAATTTTGAAAAAAAAAGAAATATAAATAAAAAGAATCCTACTAAGTTGAAAACCCGAGAGGGCATATTAGGCAATATTGGGGGCCCAGATAGGTCAAAAATCCAAAAGGGCAATCTAGGAAAAACTGATAGGCTAAATGTGTGGGAAAAGGTGAGATGTAAGCCGAAGAAACATGATGTGTGGCTAGGACGAAAACCCAAAAGGGCTCCTAGGCAAAATGAGAGAAAGAGAGAAAAAAATAAAAATGTTATGTGTTCACTCAATTGTCGGCGTTGGAGTCATAAGGTTGCGGTGGCCATATGGTAGATTGGGTAGCTTAACATCTTGAGGGCCTCTTGGGAATGGGAAATTTAGAAGGGGAAGACGAAGTAAGTTATGAAACTCTTGATCATTAATATACTTCGTTTTAAGGTTGATATATTGGTATAAAGTGGAGCATATGTTTTGAACTTTATACATGTCTTTAGCTTCACCTTGTACCATTGGATTTGGGATTGTCAATTCGAGATTTGGAAAGGTTTAAGAGATAACAATGAATTGATGGGTTAATATGGTTTGGGTAGATTTAGGAATGGGGGTTGTGGGAAACTTCTCATTTGATCTTAACATTGGGATGTGTGATATTGAGAGTTTTTATGAGGTATTGACTTGGAGGAATAATAGTTAGGATGTGGATACGTCATTTCCTTTGTATGCTTGAATCTTTTCTTACTCGATGGCGAGTAAGGTTTAAGTATTGGGAGGTTTGATGTGTCTATTTTATGTGCATAATGTAGTACTTTTTGGGGTCACTTTTGTGCTCTTTTATTATCAAGAGCTTGTGTTTTACCTTGAAATTCTCTTAGGAGGGGTAAGAGAAACTTTACGCTCTTTTACCTCTTCTAAGTGGATTTTGCGTGACAAAGGAAGAACATTGAGGCTTGAAGACCAGAGGCCATTGAAGATCACTTTTTGAATACTTTGAAGACTTGCTTCTAAGACATGAAGACTTGAAGACTGGAGGCCGTCGAAGACCATTTTTTTTAAGACTTTCTTCAAAGAGTTGAAGACTTGAAAAATGAGAGGAATCATTGTGAAGATGAGTGTTTACCACAAGAAGAAGAAAAGAAGATAAGGTTAATTTCTGGCGCTCATCGCTAGTCGCGACAAACCCATCACGAGTCGTGACCAACGGGTGGCCAGAACCTAACCTTATCCTTTTTGTACTATAAATAGCACTATCTTTCCTCTCATTCAGATCTTCTTTCTTCTGCATTTTGGTACTGTTTCTAACCCTAGTTTTCACCATTTTTCATCTTTAAATTCTCTTGTAGTATGTTTGATTTGTTAGTATTAATTAGTATGAACTCTTGTATCTATATCTAGCTCTTGGGAGCAATTGATTGAAGCTTCCAAACTTATGTAGTAAGATTCTATATTTGCTCATTCCTGAACATTTATTGGAGAGCATTTATTAGGCCATTAATATTGTATTTTGCCTCATTTATACCATGGGTTGTTTGAGTATAAGAAATATCTGTATGATTGAAGTGTTAGGGTGTTAGGAAAGTTGCAAATTCCTTAGCTCATTTGACATGAAATCCAAAAGCATGGATTTAGAACTTCTTGTGTATAATATGTGGTAATTCGTGCTAGATGACTATGTTAATGTGGATTGTTCTCATATTTATCCCATAGATGCAAAGAAAGGTTGAACCTTGAATGTTGTTTGTTCTAGATTTAACCTAATAAATCCTTTGTTTGGTTAAATGACTATGTCTTTGGTAGAAGGCTTGTTGTTATCAAACCTACCTTTGATGAAATACCCCTATGATATTGTTTGTCTAGGTAGATCATCAATGAGGTTTAAAAATGGTCATTGTTTGTCTTTGCAAACTACTATTAAGGAGGAACGAATGTTGATCTTTGAATGAGAAGTGATAGCATTCCCAATAGACAATAAATGTAATTGAATGAGTGCATGAATCAATGAGCTATAGGAAGTTTGGAAGTGAAAGTCGATTGCCCCCAAGGCTCCATTAATTATCATTTTAATCATCTCTTTAGTTGTATTGCATGATTAGCATAGTTCTCTTGCTTTGCTAATTGTTGTCTTTCAATTTGAAAACTTAGGATCAAAAACCAACCACCCCTCCCCCTCCCCATTTACATGCTTTTATATGTATATGTATATGTATATACCTAGTATGTTTTCTCCACTATATGTTAAACACTTGAAAAGATCCCTCTTCTCGTGGATGACTCTGACTTGCCATTGTCTACTTAATTGTTAATAGGAAGCATTAGGGCTTAAAAATTTTAACTTGGAGAGGTACGGTGACAACCTCCCAACGACCCTGGGTCAAGGGGGTCAGTTGTCCAACTTGAATCTCACGGTTCTTGATACTTGATAAGGCTCTAGTACCAAGGTCTTCAATTTCTCTCCTAGTTCTTTCCGTGAAAATCTCATGTTTCTTTCCCATTTGCCCGATGGCATCCAAGATCTCCTCCCTATCTAACCTCTAAAGTGTGGTATGATTGTTGGATGGGTCTTCACCCATACAATAAGGTTGAGGTGGTGCTTGTCCACCCCTATATCCTTGAGCTTGACTGTCACCCCTCCATCGGAAATTAGGGTGATCTCTATACCTCATATTGAATGTATTTGCATAGGGCTCCGGTCTGACTTTGCCTTTGTTCCCATGGAATCCTTGTTGTTGACCCCTAGCAAATTGAGGTCTCTCTCGATTGTTGTAGTCCACGGAGTTCACTTCTTGCGCATCACCAATGACCTCGGGGAATTTTTGGAGTGGTGGTCGAGGTTACAAATCCCACACATCTTTACTTGGTGCACCTTTCCTCACAAAATCTCTTTCATCATAGATGCTAGAGCTTGGACTTGCTCTTCCAACTTTGGTGTGTGGTTAGGTTCGTCCAAGACCTTAACCCTACACCTTGTACCAAATTGCCTCATCCCATTGGCCATCTCTTCAAAAAGTCCATCGCATCCTTCGAGCTCTTGTTGGCTAAAGAACCGTTGCAAGAGGCATTTACCATTCCCATGGCTTCATCACAAAGGCCTTCGAAGAAATAATAGACCAAATATCTTTCCTTGAAGGGGTGGTAGGGGTAACTAGCTAGGAGTCTCTTGAATCACTCCCGATAATCATATAGGCTCTCGGTCGCTCCTTGAGTAATGTTGGACAATTTCTTTTTCAACCCGGCTGACTTAAATGCTGGAAATAATTTTTCCAAGAATTGCTGCTTCATATGCATCCACGACCCAATGCAACTTGGTGGTAGATTATAAAACCAAACTTTTGCTCCATCTTGCAGTGAAAAGGGGAATGCTCTTAAGTTTTGAATCATCTTCCGAAACTCATAGCGGCTTCATATTCATACACACCAAATGGAATTCTGACAAATGTTTGTTCGGATCTTCTCCCACCATACCGTGGAAAGTAGGAAGGTAATGTATCTTCCCACTTTTTAGCTCACAAGTCACATTTGGAGGCAAATGTGGGAATGTGATATATAAGGGTTGCTTCTCTATGTTTGGGGCCATAAGCTCTCTGAAAGTACGGTTATCTTCTGGCATCTTGTGTGATGCTTCCTCAAAATTCAAACCCCTAGGTTGAGCCTCCGATCTAGTTCTCTTTCTCCTTCTCCTCTGATTACCTGTGGATTTAGTTAGAGAATGCAAAACACCTAGATTTATGGTATGGGTATGTACCATAAATCAAACAAAATCTATGATAGGAATAGCAATACCATAAATCACACTATCCTTCCAATGTTACAATAGGAAACAAAATCAAAGTAATAAGAAAACTATGACCAAAACTCCACTCGCAGAAAACAAAAAAACAAAAGAAAAACAATAAAAGATAGTACTAACTACTCTACTAACATTTTATGCTCAACTAAAACTTGAACAGAAAAGCATCCCTTGTAGCGGCACCAAAATTCTTAACCTGCCTTCGCCCGACCATCGTTAAAATACGCGCGGAGGACTTATGGGTCAAGAAGATGAAATTTATAGTTCTACACCCTGATCTCACTGCTATGCCTAAAGGGTAGTTAGTGGAAAGCCTTGGGTTTTTCCACAAGGAGGCTAGGGCTCAAGTACTAATTAAAACACAACCTCGTGTAGGTCGTTATTCTGCACGAGTTAAAGGAATATCTAGTGGTGTAGACATGAAACTGGGGTGGATAGGGGTTCTTTGCCCCTTTGATCCAACATGAACATGTAGCGTTGAAAGAGCGTTTGGCCTACTTGAGCTTTTGGTTGATGAAAAATGACAATTCAATATATATCGCACCATATTACAAGAGGTGAGTCAACTCTACTTCCATACAAAAAAACTAATGTTTTGATTCAAATTAAAGATTATTGGATTATAAATAGTTAATGACAATTTCATTTTTCTAGCAATCATTGAATGGTCACCGTCTTCATTATTCCAATAAGCATGGTGTATAGGTTTGATCCATTACATCAAACGCCCCCAGTGACAATTTCATTTGCAATTGAAAAGGTGATAACAGATCACTTAATCAACCCCCGCAAGGCATTCCATTGGAAATCACTAAAGGTTAGAATTTGAATCTAAATATAAACATGACATAATTATTTCTATAAGTACATCTGTTTGTGTTCCTAATGAAATTACGTGTATCGATAGCCTAAAAAATAATTGGCCCCGTGGCAAAGCGATCACTATTCCATGCGCTTTATGAAGAACTCTATGGTGAATGTGAATGAGAATCAATATGACCAAGAAAAGGTAACTCAAATCCACACATTATGTATCAATAAACAATGAAATGGACTACGCCCAAACTTTGTATTAAAATGGTGTTTACTCCATCTTGTAGTATTTTCTCGAGGACAAATTGCCATACGCCATCAAGCATTTGGACGAAGTATGCGAAAATTGGAAGATTTTCATGATGCCAAAGAATTTGAATGATTTTCTTATCCCAACCACTATATGAGGAACTATTATTCGGTTAAATTTTTTGTACAAGCATAAATGCACATTGATATTTTCCAAGGTTTTTTACGCCTCGATATAGATCTCTATCTACTTTTGGAGTATCAATGGTATAGTTCATTTTGTGAGAATTTTGATAACTTTTTAGGCCCATCGAAGGTGTATTATGTATCCTCTTGTCTGTATGCATTACGCTTGTAGTAGCTACATGTCCTATAAATGGTGTTCGATGTCAAAAACACATTTTTAATGAAATTTGTATTGTTGTTTTTATTAAATGTAATGACATTGCTGGTGTAGAATTTACCATTTCATTGACATGACTTCTGCAACGACGTCGCTAAATGGTCACCACAGATTGGTGACAGTACCATGATGGAAACGACGTCACTTAAAATGAGGTCGTACATACCTTGTTCATCGCATAACCGACACGTTCATTGCACAACCACAAGCAAGGCTGGTTTAAAAAATGACGTTGTGGTATCATCATGCCATATCATCATTGCACAGACATCAGCCAATCAATTTTGATCCAAATGACGTCGCACAACATCTACCACGTTGCACTTTCAAGTCAATGTCGCTAATTGGTCGGGTACTAGCTCTATGATTACTTATTTACCCTGGTTTATTTTGACATAAAACCGAGGTAAAAGACAGTAATTAGCAAATGACAATGCGAGGTCGGTAACATGAATGAGCAAATTTGACTATATGAACATACTACTTTGCACATGAAATTTGTGACATCGATCATAGTGAGGTCGTAAGATTTTGGGTCTGTCGGCCACCTCCATAAGTTACCGACATCATAACATATTTGACAGCCATGTCGGCCATTACAGTATTTACCTCGGTTATTGTTTAAAAAAATTGAGGTGAAAACAACTTTTTACCTCGGTTTTAAACTGAGGTAAAAAAACTACCTTTTTACTCCGACCACATTTACCTCGGTTTTTTTGGATAAAAACCCCATATGTAATTGAGGTAATAGGTGATGTCTCTTGTAGTGGATAATGGTACGTAGTTCACAAGCGGTATATTCACAGATTGGTGTTCGAAGCTAGGAATTCTCCAAAAATTTACTTCTTGTTATGCCCAGCTGTATTTTCTTGGGTCTGATGGTTTTGGATATTTTCACTTCTGGTGAACACCATTGTTGGCTCCCCCTTTATTGCTTCATTGGCCTTATCTGTGTTTATTCCTTGGGCTGGGCTTACAGCCGATTGATGCTAGCTATGGAGCTTTTGGGTTGGGTATACACCACACATGTATAGGTCAATTTGGTCGGGCTACTTATAATCCTTGTCTCGATCTACATGAAATCAATCGTAAAAGTTATTTTCTAAACATTTTTCTCAACTCATAAGAAATAGGACATAAATTATTGATGTTATACCTTCTTCGTTGGCCTGTTCTCCAAATTATCCACAAAACGAAAGGGTCATTCAACAAACATTCCTAAGGTCGTGTCCACTATTTGGCCTCGGGTTCTAGGATTGGAAGAACAATACCATCTACGAGGCTCTTTGTGACATTGAAAACGACCTCATCATTCGTAGTTGGCTTATGATGATGCACTCGTATTGATGTGTACACTTTACCTTCCACCATGATGTGTCTCTCTCCATTAACACGTTTGGCAAGTAGTATGAAAAATTAATTATCCTATAAATGAAGAGTCAGTAATTAGTGTAAAATAATTTGGAACATGATTAGTGTAATATATTTATTTATACCTTCATGTTGCTTTGGGTGGTCTCTACTAACATCGTTCTTAGTCAATCAAATGCAAGAGGTGTCTTCGAGGTCGGAGACGGTGGTACGGGCCTACTATGACACTCAAAGATATCATGTGTTGATGTTGTTCGAGAAGAATCATCAGGTGGAGCTGCGTTTGTTGGGTTAGAACGTGCAATAATTCTCTCCAAGTCAAGTGGTATTTTCATCCCACTCTATTCTTGCGATACATAAGCCACCAGTTGGCTCAATGTGGATTTCAATTAATTAATCTCTCTTTGTTAACTAATTGACGCAATATCAACCTTAGGAGTTCGAATTTTGACTAAGATGTCCCTATGTGTAGTGAGCATTCTGACACCCCAGACCCGGCCCGGATGTTCTTTCTTGTTAAGCGCAACCCCTAGTATGTCCTTCTTTCCAACACCGATGAACTCACCGGACTCTTGTTTCCTTTTTAAGTCCTCCTATAAATTACCAGTAATAAATCTCATCTAAATTTTACATGAAAAAATTGATTCATATCATATCATCTAAATAAATGAAAAACTTACAATTTGTTTGGCAACAACCTCCGCATCTTTGGTGTGGAACTTACCCTTCATCTTCTCACGCCCTTTGTAGTCATTTGGCCTCATACGAAAATCGATATTCGCTGACGTATCACTGGTGATCCCACTTCTGGAGAATTAAGGAATCCTTTGCTTTAAGGAGCGGGAAGGTTTGGGGCTGCTAAGGATAAGAATCATCAGGAAGTGTTAAATAATTTATTTTTTGCTTTTATTTTTCTTTGTTGGCTGCTCTAGCTGTTCGGAATCCACAAACCATTCCGACTGGGGGTCAGAATTTTTTTGAATATATTCTTGAATTTATTCGTGATATCAGTTCTCAAATCAGGGAACCTTGTCGGGTGTGGGATATTTCGTTGAAGTCCTTTCTTGCTCATCCTTCATTCCAAGCTCCCCCTTGTGGAACACACTAGTCTCAAACATTTCCTTCATGATTATTGTTTTAGCTAGTGCAAATCCTCCACGACTCATAGTGTGGTGCATCTTGTTTCTTCCTGCTATTTCACCTTTTTCCCCTTACACCCTATAAAATCATTTGAAAAAATGGTTCATAATACAAATCAACAATGTGAATGGAGTCGGTAACACACTTCCCTTCCTCTGACCGACATCGGACACCCATCAGTAAGTACATCGCATTTACCAGCAGGCAAGTTTGCAATTTTGCATAAGTTGTCGGCCCAATGTAGTGTCTAAACTAAGTGTACTCACGGCTTTGCAAACTAGTCAACTCTAATGATTTACAACACGATTAGTACTCTCCGATGTCGCATGTTTAGTTACTGCTACTTTTTTTTGGCCAAAGGTTGGACCTTTACCATTCTAAAACCCTAGGAATTATACACAGCATACACATTCATGACAAGAGACAACACTTTTTACCTCGGTTCTAGAGGGGTTTTTACCTCATTTTTTTTGGACAAAAATACTGAGGTAAATACTGCCGGAGTAAAAAAGTGGGTTTTTCACCACGGTTCAGATCGAGGTAAAAAGGTGCCTGTTACCTTGGTTTAATTGACGACAGTTGAAACTTTTAGCGACATCGGTTATAGATACAAGGCTGATGACTAAAGAATGTATGTGCTACTTTATTCAAGGCGGCGTCAGGTTCCGCAAGTTGTGAGGTCTTCAAATGCCCAGATGCAATCGAAGGTGAATGAAATGTGGCGACATCGTCTAAACCGATAATAGTTCACACAGAGTGCGAGATCGCATGATGTTAACCACTCATGTCTTGTGCTAGCTGACGTGGAACCTATACAAAAATGACGTCGCTTTGAATTGCTAAGGTCACACATAAAAACCGCTAATACCTGCGACGTCGGTCACATGTCGTCTGGGTTTAGGGTAGGCAATGTCGCAGACCTTTGTCACACTTCGTTTATCATCAATATTTTAACAGTTATTATATGATGGTTAAATGATTAAACGTCATACCACATTCAATTGTTTTCAATGAATTTGGGAAAGAACGACATGTTCAAACCTTCAAAATTATAACATATGATACAAATAAATGTCATCACATATTGAAATACATCAAGTAAATTTGAGATGAACTAATTGTTTGAATTGAAACACCATTTTCTACAGTGCATGCCATTAAAACTGTCAGGACTACTAGTAAAATGACACGCCAATCCATCCACATGCTGAAGGTCCATCGATGACTCTCCTTGGGTCTGTTAATATCATTACATAAAAAAATTTACGTTAGAATCAGGTAGTCCTCAAATGAAATACACATAAATTAGTAAAAATTAGATGACATTAAATCCGAGATGGTAAAAGAAAACAAAACTGGAGACATGCAATGTCGCAAATTATAAATAAAGACCTCGCTGTTACCAAATATGTAGTGACGTCGGGCATCCATTCATATGACAACAATATGAGGTGTTATGCGACGTCGGTAAAGGTTCAGTAACATTTTGCATGGGACGATGACATGTGACCGACATCACACATTCATACCATGTTCATAGAAATCTCACAATCTTTCTTCATAATCGAAACAGATATAGCACTATCTTGGAAGGAATAACAAATATATATATATATAGCATGTAACTCAAACCTCATACCTCATGTAATGTAAGAATCTTTGATCTATTTTTGATTAAATAAAGATGTAGTAGGAGCATCAAATAATTGGTAATTGAACATGGAATAGATGAAAAACTACCTCAATTAATTAGGAATCAGAGATTCTCCATCCTTGGAGACTTGATGATGTTTTAGATAATCATGTTTCCTAGATTTTTAAATGTTGTAAGGTTGTGAATGAAATGGATGGTGGGAGTTTAGGTTCTAAGATTGGGGTTGGAAATGGGAAATGAGTGTTAGTGCTGAAATTTATTGGATTGAAATAGGGTGGGAGAAATTTTGGGTTCAAAATTTTGGTTTAAAATTTTAATTCCCGCCTAAATTGTTTTCTTGACCAACGTCGGTTACCATTCGTTTCTATGTCATAAGATTTGCAATCTCTGCAACCTCCTGGATAATTTAATTCAATAGGTTAAATACCACCATTACATACACTGTTTCAAGATTGTAGCATGCCAATCGACTTGTTCGTGATTGAAGCTGAAATTTATTGTTAACAAAATTTGAATAAAAACATTTGGTGGAAATTATCGTTTTCATATGCAACGCTTATTGTAAGGGTAATAATGGAATACTAACACGATTGACGGAAGGTTACCCTTGGGATGGATCGCGTACAAGACACTTGCAATTCTAAGTCAAACTCTTTAAAGCCGTAATTGATAAAGAAACTCGCATAATCCCACAGAGTTCCACAACTTCCTTACGAATGATCCTTGTATACTTATAAATCATCATCCACAATTTACTTTGGACAATGTACTTGTGCTTTTTAAAAATTGATTGACGGATGTGTATTACCTTTTAATTTGATAAATAACCTAGAATATATAATTTCACGTAAATCTATGTGGTGGAAATTATCGTTCTCATATGTAACGCTTATTGTAAGGGTAATAATGAAATACTAACACGATTGACAGAAGATTTTCCCGGGACGGATCGCGGACGGGACACTTGCAATCCCAAGTCAAACTCTTAAACACCGTAACTGATGAAGAAGCTCGCATATCCTCCTTCCTCATTTCTCAATCCTAACTATATATACACACATTTTCCTCATTTCTATATCCTCCTTCCATAATATTTCCTAGCTTTCCATAACTCTCATCCTTATCTTAAACGCTCTCTCTTCCATGATATTCTAGATTTCACTTTCTATCCTCATTCTAAACCCTTCCTTCCAACAACTTCTCACCCTCATTCTTAACCCCTCCCACTATCTTATAGATTTTCAACACACCTTATCACCATATTTGTCAATACCCTTTAACAATTATTCAAGATCTCCTAGTGGTATTCAAGATCTCCTAGTGGTATTTAAGGTAAGAATTTTAAGTGTTTTCATCCCTTATGTAGTCTTCTAGCTTACAACAACTTCTCATCCTCATTCTTAACCCCTCCTTCCATTATCTTCTAACTTGACCATATTTATCAATCTACCCTTTAAGAGAATAAAATATCTCCTAGTGGAATTTAAGGTAAGAATTCAGAGTGTTTTCATCCCTTTCTAGAGTGCAAAATGTTAAGTTTGTCTTTGCCTAATGTTCGAAGAAGAGGTTTCTTTGATTGATTTTGGTCAAATGGCTGAGTTTGTTTGATTAGATCTGGATCTAGATCTTGGATTAAGAGTATTTTTGAGTAAGTGTATACTTTGATTCTCTAATAATGGCTCACTTTCCTTTTTGGAATAATTTTTTTTGTATTTGCTCATTCTCTTTTTGGCAAATTCTAGAATGTTTTCATCCACTCAATTTACTTTTTCTCTTTCAATACTTTCTCCACCACTGATTCTACTTTTTCTGAATCCAAATGTCAAATGTAAGTGAGCCAATGCTAGTTAACCGCAAGGAGTATTTGTATAATGATAAAGATTTTGCCCAAGACCTTGACTTAGTTTCAATTTAGATCTACAACCTTAGTCCTAGAACAAATGATCTGGTTAACTTTTTGAAGTTATTGAGTCAATCGATATATTTTATTCTATTATTATATATGTGAGACTATTGTCATGTAGTATGTTTATAGACATATTTTTATTATCGTCGGCACAACTCATTCATACTAGTTAGCCTCTCAACAATCGGATCGTCGAGAAGAGTTTTCTCGACTAATTTCGAATGGCTCCAAATGGTGGTCATTGACTTTGAAGACTTTGGATGTCTCCTCAGTCATGATTGTTGTATTGGTCATAACATATACTCCCTCCATCCCACTTCATTTTTTTTATTTACTTTTTCACAGTCTTCAATCATATTTGACCGTAAATATCTCTACTAACCCATAATAATGCCGCATAAAAAAATTAATATTTAGAAAATAGATGTTAAGATAAATCTAACAATATCTCACATGATATTTTAATTATATATGGATTAATTTATATTTACAATCAAAAAATAAAAAATTTGACTTTCAAAAAGCAATTAAGCAAAATGAAGTGGGACAGAGGGATTCAAAATATTTTCACATGATATTTTAATTTTTTTTATTTACTTTTTTTCACAGTCTTCAATCATATTTGACCGTAAATATCTCTACTAACCCATAATAATGCCGCATAAAAAAATTAATATTTAGAAAATAGATGTTAAGATAAATCTAACAATATCTCACATGATATTTTAATTATATATGGATTAATTTATATTTACAATCAAAAAATAAAAAATTTGACTTTCAAAAAGCAATTAAGCAAAATGAAGTGGGACAGAGGGATTCAAAATATTTTTACATACTTAAATAACGATATTCATTTTTAATGATATTAGTTTTTTAAAGATGGGAGCTTTTGATTTTAAAAGTCAATTTAACTTGCAACTCTTCTTTTGATCTTTTAGAAAAGGGAAAATAATTCTCCTCCATCCAACGGCGCTTATACTTTGCGATCTGGCCAACGCTTTGAGCCATCTGTGATTCACACACCATCGTTCCTCCTCTTCTTCTTTATTCACCAACTGTTACTATTCTCGGCCAATAACGGTCATATTGGCCTCCGATGGCGTTGCCGTCGACCGCTCCCACGGTGGAGTTGGGTCCTATCACCAACAAGAGCTTCATCCAAGCTCTCACCACTAAGCCATCTCCCCTATTCACGTCCCTCCCGGATACTCCAAATCTTCACCCGGTTACAGAGTACAAAGGGAAGATTGCGTTTATCCTTCCTCATGAGGAAGGAGAACGCCTGGCGTCCCATTACCAGAACGCTCTGGTTGGAAAATTCAATCGGGGAAAGCCCTCGATGGATTTTCTACAAACTGCTTTCAAATCAATAGGTTTTAAATCTAAATTCCAGCTAGGCTCTATTGACTATCGCCATGTCTTGATTAGATTTCAGGATCCCGAAGACTACCAGCGATGTTGGATGAAGGGGCAGTGGATGATCCAGGGCGCGGTGATGAAGGTGCAAAAATGGTCGCCCGACTTCTCACCAACGGCTGAATCTTCAATTGTCCCGGCTTGGGTAACGATTCACAGACTCCCTCTCCATTTCTATAACAACTCTGCCATTATTGGTCTAAGTAGCCAGATTTGAAGGTACTTAAAAATGGACGCTGCTACCGCAGCTCTAACTAGACCATCGGCAATAAAAGTTTGTGTTGAAATTGACCTCCAGTCCCAACTCCCTGCTTCTATTGTAGTAGGAATAGGCAATAAGGTAGCTGAATATCCAATTGAATATGATGAACTTCCATATTACTGTGCTCATTGTAAAATAGTTGGACATAACCAAGATAAGTGTACTTTCCTACACCCTGAACTCAAAAAAAAGGTTACAGAAATCAAGAAAAAACAAGGAAAGGCTGACAAAAACACTGCTGAATTGGTTCATAACTCTCAGGATAGCTCAATTGTTGAGAAACAAGCTCACATAGAAGGAATATTTGAGAAACATTCTCACCTAGAGGAATTAGCTAAGGATAAGCTATCAGGCTCCTCGGCCCTGACTATTTCCCAGAAACAAAACGATTTTCAAAAACAGAATTATCATCCAGACCATCCACAGAACATTTTTTCATACTCACTCAACAATACACACAAGAAAAGATCAGACTTCTACTCATTGGATGATATTTCAAAACCTATAAGCAACACAATTTGGAGGAAGAAGACTAAGCAATCTGATAAACATGGAGTAGACTCCCTAGAGCCAATACATACTGTGTCTATTTCTAATGCTTTTCATGCCCTAGATGTTTTCTCTGAAGATGAACAGGAAGAAGAAGCTGCGGAAATCTTCCACGAGACACTAGAAACTCATGACCAGGTAGTTCACTCAGGCACCATATCAGAAATAAGACCTGAGGGACAACTTATTACAGAAAACAAACCTGCAGCCATACCAGATCAAAACTCAGTTTCTGCTTCAAAATCATCACCAGCTCTGGAGCAATCTTCAGCACAGAAGGTAACATCTACTGATGGTTCAGGTAACAAACTTCAACCAACCACAGATGAACTTATTTCAAGGCATAAAACTGTTGATACTCCGAAGTCTACAGATTACTTAGTTAAAGGTAAGGAGACTCAGGACAACTCTACCAAAGCTTTGCCAAATAAATCTAGAAAACTCTGATCCTCACATAAAGCTGTTCCAATGACCTTTAAATGATTAGATACACAATCATAGGTAATATCTTGGTATGGAATGTTAGAGGTTATGGCTCATCCCTAGAAAGACTAAAAACATTAAAGATGAATCATAAGATAGACATCCTTTGCCTCCTAGAACCTTGGCATGATAACCAGCAGGTTGATAATCTGAAGCATGTTCTAGGTTTTAATAATGCTTTTGCAGCTCAATCTGCTAAAATATGGATTCTGTGGAACCAATCTTTTCATTTATCTTGTGTTAGAGAATCAGATCAATTCATTCATGCTAGAATCACTGAAGTTGCTACCTCATCCAGTTGGAATTGTTTCTTCATTTATGCTAGTGTACATAGGATCATGAGGGAAAATTTATGGCACGATTTAGGCTCTGCTTTTTCTGAACCTGCTATATATATAGGGGATTTCAACACGGTTTCATCAGTTAATGAATACAAAGGAAGGAAATCAACCCCTCATAAAAGCATGAAACAATTCAATGAATTCATCCATAGATCTGACTTGCATGATATACCGACTGTTGGGAATTCATTTACCTGGTGTAATAATAGGGTTAAGGACAGGTGTAAAGATATTATATTCCAAAGACTGGATCGGGGTCTCTGTAACTTAGAATGGCTTGATCTATTTCCCCACAGCTCTATTCAGGTTTTAAATAGAATCACTTCGGATCATTCCCCTTTACTCTTATCCATACAATCAACTTCAGAGATGTCCCCTAGGCCTTTTAGATACCAGGAAATGTGGTCCTCTAGGCAAGATTTCAGGGATATAGTAAAAATGAATTGGAACTTAACATCTCCTCTAAAAGGCATGACTGGTTTTGTTTTCAAACTAAAGAGGCTCAAAGTGGAAATAAAACAGTGGAATAGACTTATTTTTGGGAATGTCAACCAGAATCTTATTCAAGCTGAAGAGAGAGTGAGTGAATTGGAAATAATCTTCCAACAAACACAGAATGCTCAGGATCTAGCTGTTTTAAATGAATCAAAAGCCTTATTGTTAAGAGCTCAGAAAGAAAAGATAACATTCCTATCACAAAAGGCTAGACTTAATTGGCTTAAATTTGGGGATGCTAATACAAAATTTTTTCATCATGCCATTAAGGAAAACAGGATAAAATCTAGAATCAGCAAAATTAAGGATTTCTCAGGCAATTGGATCTCGGACCCTAATCTGATTAAGGAAGAAGGTATCCAGTTTTATAAGGAATTACTAAATGAGGAACCTACACCTAAAACTGGATCTCACCTCAATTACTTTCTTCAAGAAATACCAGTGCTCATATCTGAAGAACAAAACCTTTTGCTTCTTCAACAGTTTAATATCCAGGAACTTAGGCATGCTGTTTTCGAATTGAACAAAAATAGTGCTCCAGGCCCTGATGGCTTCTCAGGGAATTTTTACACAACTTTCTGGGAGACCATCAAAAATGATCTGCTAGATGCAGCTAATGACTTTCTGGTTTCTGGAAACATCCCCTTAGCAATCTCTAGTACCTGGTTGGCCTTGATCCCTAAGAAGCTAATTCCACTTTCCTTTTCTGACTTTAGACCAATAAGTCTTTCTAACTTCATCAACAAAGTTTTTTCAAAAATGCTAATGGAGAGAATTAAACCATTAATGCACTCCTTAATTTCTCTTGAACAAAGTGCCTTTATTAATGGTAGAGACATATCTGATAATGTGCTACAAATGCAGGAAATGGTGAGAATTTTAAACAGAAAATCAAAGGCTCATAATATAATTGTGAAACTTGATATGCAGAAAGCCTTTGATAGAGTGTCATGGTCATTTTTAAAATCTATACTCCTTCAATTTGGTTTTCATGGACACTTTGTTAAAGTTATTCTGAGTAACATTGCCTCAGCTCATTTCTCAGTCTTGATAAATGGAGTCACTTCAGGTTTTTTTAAATCCTCCAGAGGACTAAAACAGGGAGACCCCCTGTCCCCTTTTCTATATAACTTAGTTTCTGAGGCTTTCTCAAGGACTCTCAAAAAGATGATATCCATTGGCTACCTTCACCAGTTTAGTTTACCTCACTCTTGTCCAACTGTTACTCACCTTATGTATGCTGATGATACAGCAATTTTTCTAAATGCCAAACCCACAACTTTAAAGAGATTTAAAAGGTTATTAATTGCCTATGAACATACTACAGGTCAGAAAGTTAACTTTGGGAAATCTGAGTTCTTCACCTCACATAAAACCCCTCCTCACATCATTCTGTCTGTTAAGAGACTTTTGGGAATGGAACAAGGGGCAATCCCCTTTAAATATCTTGGTGTGCCAGTATTCTATGGTCGAAACTTGCAGGTTTATTACAAGCCACTGCTGGAAAGGATGGAGAAGACAATAAACAATTGGAAGAACAGGTGGCTCTCCAGTGCGGGGAAGTTGGTTCTTATCAATCACAGTATCCTCTCAATTCCCACTCACATTTTCTCTGTTCTGCTCCCTCCTAAGATTGTTATAAGGAAAATGGAAAAATTGGCATCTACTTTTTTCTGGGGGAAAGTGGATAACACTGGAAAAAAAATGGAGATCATGGAAAAACATGTGTATTCCAATTGATGAAAATGGCTTAGGACTTAGGGATATAGGAGCAATTGTTGAAGCATTCTCATGCAAACTTTGGTGGAAATTACAAGCCAACAAATATCAATGGACCTCTTTAATATGGTCACTCCCCAACTCATATAAAACATCTCACACCTGGAAAAGAATCTGCTTACTCACAGAGAAGGCTAATAGACATTCAAAAGTGATTTATGGACTGGGTGAGTGTTCCTTTGGAAACTCCAATTGGACTGGTAAAGGGGCCCTTTGCTATGAATGGCCGGAAGGGCTGACTATCCCCTTTGAGGATATATCCCTGAGGCTTTTCATACAAAATAGAAATAACTTTCTCCCTCTCCTGGAGCCACACTTGGCTACCAATACTCTTGCCATCTTGCAGGTTGCTGAATTGATTTACCATCATGAGGATAGGATGATATGGACTCCAAATATCAATGGTAGATTCTCTATTAGTTCGGCTTATCAAACCTTCAGGCAAAGAAAACTCAGAATCAGACATTTATCAAAGGTATGGAGTTCCTTTATCCCAAGGAAAATGTCTGTCATCTTGTGGCGTGCTTTAAATGGCATTCTGCCTTTTGATAATATTTTAGCAAGAAGGGGCTTCCAATTTGCATCTAGGTGTCCTTCCTGCATGAATCATCTTGATATCCTTGATCACTTTTTTAACTCATGCTCATTTACTATTAAAGTATGGGAGGCTGTTGGTGTCTTGCTTAATATGCATATGCCTAGATTTGGAAATTTGAAGTCAAGAGTTGATTATCTCCTATCTTTCAAAGCTGCCACAAGGATTCAGTCACAAATCATCATAACTTCACTTTTGGTCACAGTTTGGATTCTATGGGTAAAGAGGAATAAAAACATATATGATAATGAACCTTTCTCCCTTCATGCCTGCATTCATGAGATTAGATGCTTCATTCATGACATTTTTACTGCTCATCAGCCTTCTGGCAACTTAGACATGAATAGATATTGGATCCAATCTAACATTATTCCTAAGATTCACCCCAAGAGGAAGAAAATTATAACAGTTGTTACATGGAAGAAACCTTCCTCTGGCTTTAAAATTAACACTGATGCCTCATGGATTCATCCTGGTCTGGCCTCATCAGCTGTCATAGTTAGAAACATTTCTGGAAATGTGATATGCATGAGGACCAAAACCTTCCTATCACCAACACCTTTTGATGCTGAGTTGGTAGCAATTCAGGATGGATATGAAATAGGATATGAACTTGATATTGCTAATGGAGTATTGGAAACTGACTGTTTAAATGCTGTAAGAGGTATACTCAATCCATTGAATGCTCCATGGAGGAACTTCTCCATCTGCAGTGCTCTCCATATTCAACATAAGAAATATCCAATCTCTCACATTCACAGGGAGGCCAATAATGCAGCTGATTATCTGGCTAAATACTCATTACAGAACAATATCCAAGGGAACCTTGAACTCCTATTGGCACCAGTTTTACTCAGAGGACTCATCTCCCTTGATAGATTAGAAATCCCTTCAGTAAGATTAGGCACAGCCTGGAGATGCCACTTAACTTTTACTACTTTTAACCTCACAAGCTAATACTTTACGGACTCCAAGTAGTCTTATCCTTTCATTGCTTTGGAATGGAATCTACTTTGTTGCTTTTCTCTCTTTCAGGTCTGCTGCTGGAACTGGGAGATCTACCACGGCGCAATACAAGGAGGAACACCTATCTCAGTCTTAACTCCATTGGCTGAAGCACCTGCTGCTACCCTAGTATTTAGGACTTCTACAGTCTCTCTGGCTGCTCTTTTTACAGATTCCTTCCTAATGTTTTCCACGGACTAATAGGGGTTTCGATTTGCTCGATTCCCCGACTTGTTTATGGACTACATTTGGAAGCAATTTGTAGAAAGTACCACACTAGTTTTTTTTTATTTTTTGCATCTTGCATCTGTTTCGCTCTCAGATCACCATACGGATGATCTTTTGTAAACCAATATGCACTTTCAGGCTTATGCCAGTTCTACGGTCTGGGGAGCCAAATAAAAATCCCCCCATCCTTGGATGGTTTAAACTTAAAAAAAAAAAAAAAATTCTCCTCCATCCCACAATTAACATCATACTTTGACCTTTTGAGTTAACTGTAACAATTATTATATATATATATATATATATATATATATATATATATATATATATAATCTATGAAAAACTAATAATTCTAAACTATATGTTATGATAATACTCTGTTTCCATTGAGAATTAAATGGAGTTTTTCCGTATTTCGACCACAAAATCTACAGACATTATTGGGGAGAATATGACCAAAAAATTTGATGAGAATTGTTCTCGAACTAGCGGGAGTTGTGAGCGCTTTAAGGAAGCAACTCGGGAGTAACAATGCTATCAATAGCGCTAGACCAACTGTGGAGGGTGTGCTGCAAATGAGGTAGTCCAGTGAAGTTGCAGAACGATGTGGGGTTCAATTTGAATTATAGAACTCTGGAAATGAAAGATTGAACTTATAACAGTTTTCTTCTTGTTGCTGTGAATGATACTTCTTCCAATGCATTTATGCATTACTGTACCTTTCTTTCGACTATTCAGTGCAAAGATATCGCACCATAGAAATATTCGACGTATTTCTTGTATCTTCAATGGAAATTCATTCAATCTTATAGTTTATGTTTTGGCCTCGTGTAGAGTTGCAAGAGAGCCTCATTGCATAAAACAACATGTGAGCATTTTAATGGGACAAATGGTGCAGTGGTCCTCTTCATGATTCATATTAACAAAATTATTTATTTATAATTTAAACGTGAGAAGATCTATATAAAAATTTATTCTAATATTGTAAAAGTTTATATTATTATTTTTTACATTATTTAGGTATTGATTTCAAGCTCACTTAGTAGATTGTAGTGAAATGATCACAGATTCTTTTTTTGGCAAAAATGTAGAAAAGTTATTGGATCTCACCTCTGAACAAGCAATGATTGAAATTACTAAGATTTGATGAAAATTATGAAATAGCATATCTAATATATCTTGGTTGACTTACCAACGGTATCTTACATCATTTTATTCTTAATAGGATCATATTGAGAACTGCTATAATGAAATTGCAATTACTAAAATTATTGTTCAAGTTAAATCTATTACGAGAGAAGAAAATGTATTGAAATATACCATCATATCTTACTAAGACTAAGCTAAGGGCATGGGCAGTGGTGGTCTCTTAAAATTAAAAGACCGCTCTAGAGACCGAAAACCACCACAGTGGTGGTCTCTAGAGTGGTCTCTTAACAAGAGACCACTAAAGAGTCTTTTGCTAAGAGACCACACAAGAGACCGCTGATGGCCCAAGCTACTGACACATGCACATGGGCTTTGTGCGCATTTGTTTTTTTTGACCGCCTGGGACACATGTCACCCCCTGAGTGGGCCACGTGTCCCACTCAGCCGCAACCTTTTTTTAAAATTTTTTGTTGCAGACACGTGTCACCCAGGGGTTGGGCCACGTGTTCGCAACAGTTTTTTTCTTGTGTGGATGCTGGAAATTTTTTTGAATGGGACATGTGTCCCATTCTGGTGGTGACACGTGTCCCAATCGTATTTTTTTAAAAAAAAATCCAATTATTTCTATTTTTTAAGAATTCCAATTTTAATATAATTTTTATTTTCAAATTGTAATAATTGGTCGGACTAGATCAATATTTTATTTAGTATTTTCTGTAATTTTTATAGTTGTTATAATTGATTTTTACAATTTTAATGGTTTTATATAATTTTAAAAACATGGAATTCTCTTATTATTTATTTTTTTAATTTCATTTTAATAATTATATTAAATTTTACATTTAACTTATTTTTTGTGGACAAATTTATTTAAAATAATATTTAATGGTCAAATTAATTAGTAGGATGGAGAAAATCAAGTGGGTTCCATGAATAGTATATAGTGGTCTCTTAACTATTGTGGAGAAAAAAAAAGGGTTCTCTTAAGTAGTATCTTAATCTGAGGTGAAAGAGAGAGAAAAAAATATATTTATTACCACTGCCCATGGCCTAATACGAAAGAACAAGGAAACAAGCTAGATTTGGAAGATGATGTTTATATCAATCAAGTTCATTGTACAAAGATTCCAAAAGTACAATTTAAAACTACTTTTATAATAATCACTTTTTTTCTTGGCCTAATAATTTGTGTCCTTGTTACGAAATCCGAAATTCTAAAGAAATGAAAAGAATGTGCAATTTTTTTTTAATGCACCTTAGGGTGGGGGATATTTATTAGGTTCCCCAAGCCTATTTAGAAACCAAATAAATGCACAACGATGTTTTGAAAATTTTACATCGATAAGGCAACATCGTTGCCTTCAAAAGAAAGATCTAAACTAGTAGACTAGTGATTCAAAAGGAGAGGATGTATTAGTTAAGATGTCGAGGTCTCGAGGGCGCCAAGCTCGATGGTTCCAGGTTCGAGTGATTGTGTGTTAATTGGTTCGAGTGTTAGGTGTCTCGAAGGTGTCTGGGCTGGAGATGTCCAAGGTATCCAGTGAGACGGCGGCTCCACAAACTCGATGTATCTAGGGCTCGAAGGGTTGGGTGCTCGAGTGCTCGAGTACATGAGGACTCCCGTCCAACGGCCTGCTCCATTGCTCGAGGGGGTCCAGTTCTTGATGGCCCGAGAGCACGAGGGCTCTAGTATCTCCAGTGCTCGAAAGGTTCCAGTGTCGTCAGAGCTCGAGGGCATGGTTGCTCGAGGGTATGAGTGCACGAGGACTACAGTTCGAGGCCGTTCTTAGTGCTCGAGGCCTCCAATGTTCGATGTTTCCAGTTCTCGAGGGCGCTTGTGCTCGATGGCTTCAGAAGCTCAAGGGCTCCAATACTCGAGGGATTCAGTGGCTTCAGTGCTTGATGGCTTCAGAGCTCAAGGGCTCTAGTGCTCGAGGGGTCAAGTGTCTTCATTGCTCGAGGGATCCAACGTCTTCACAGTACGAGGTCTCCTAAGCTCGAGGGTTTCAGTGCCCAAGGGCTCCGGTGCTCGAGGGCTCCAGTGCTTGAGTGCTCCGTTGCTCGAGTGCTCCGGTGCTCGAGGGCTATGATGCTCGAGGGCTCCGGTGCTCGAGGGATCTGCTGCTCGAGGGCTCCGGTGCTCGAGGGCTCCGGTGCTCGAGGGCCCCGGTGCTCGATGGCTCCGGTGCTCGAGGGATCCAATGTTCGAGGGCTCAGTTGCTCGAGAGATCCAAATTGGGGGCATCAGAGCTCGAGGGGGTCCAGTTGATTTTGTCTCCAGAGCACGAGGGCTCCAGTGCACAAGGGCTCCAGCACCTTCAGTGCTCGAAAGGATCCAGTGTTATCAGAGCTCGAGGGCATGGGAGCTCGAGGGCACGAGTGCATGGGGACTACTTCAAGGCCGTTCCAAGTACTCGAGGCCTCCTGTGGTCGATGTCTTCAATGCTCGAGGGCTCCAGAGCTCGTTGTCTCCAGAAGCTCGAGTGCTCTAGTGCTCGCGGGGTTCAGTGCCTCCAGTGCTCAATTGCTCCAGAGCTCGAGGGCTCTAGTGCTTGGGGGGTCCAGAGTCGTAATAGCTCGAGGGATCCAGCGTCTTCACAGTTCGAGGGCACCCGTCCTCGAGGGTTCCAGTGCCCAAGGGTTGTGCAGATGGCTGTGTAGGTTTACTCCTCCTGAGCTCCAGTTCTTGTTATTCCCAAGTACCTTCAAATAAAGAGCAGGGACTAAGACTCAACAGTATCCATTCAAAGAAAAGGTGTGCTTTTTTAGTCTAATATATGGTGTATGCTCTTTGTCCAAAGAAATTAGGCCCTTGATATGTCCAGGAGCAGATTTAGACTCAAACTATGAGTCAAATGGTGCTTTGCAATAGCATCTGCCACAGAATTACATTCTCTGTAAACATATTTCAGTTGAGCATTCTTTAACATGGAATGTATTTTAAAAGTTAGATCAAAAAGTTTCCAATGAGCAATATATGGATCTATAATCATTTTTACTGCAGTCAAAGAGTCTGATTCAATTGTAACAGAGTTATCTAGATTAGGAAAAGATTGGCAAGCAAATTGAATTGCTAGAATCTCAGCCTGAAGTGGGGAAGTAGCACTAATATCTGTTGAATGAATCAGAAAAGGAGTTCCAGCACAGTTTCTGGCGATGAGACCTACTGTTGCTTTATTTGGGTTCCAGGAAGCATCTACATTGATCGTATAGCAATTTTGCTTTGGACTCTCCCAGAAAACAATTGATATTATTGGCTTAGGAGGAGGTCTAAGCTTCGGGATCAGATGCAACAAGTTAGAAGGAATATGTGAAGAAGGATAATGGTGATAAGGTTTAGCATGGAGGGATAAGTATACTTGATCACAAATATCCTTACATATCCGTTCAGGACAAAAATTAGTGTTATCGAAGAAGAAACTATTCGTGGCCTTCCATAGACACCAACATATCAAAGAAGGAAGTATTTTACTTATCAGATGGTGCCATTTTGGTAAATCTTTACTATTCCAGAGCAAAAAGAATCTGTGAGTAATTGAGTCCTGTTGATTTAGGTGAAAACCCAAAAAGGATGTCATCTAGATCCATATGTTATGAGCAAGTGAACAGGATATGAAGAAATGTTGAATGGAATCAGAGTGAGAGCATGCTGGACATTTGGAGGCTAGACTAAAACCACATTGATAAGCACATCGTCCAAAGGTAAGAAAGAATGCAACATTTTCCATGTAAAGATGGAGACCTTTTTTTGTAGAATTGGATTCCAGATCAAATTACTGGCTGGGAAATTACCTGGGGTATATGTTAGTTTCTTGTAGGCAGATTTGAAGGAGAAAACCCCTGTCTGTTCAGGTTTCCATATCAACCTGTCTTCTCTGTTGGCATTAATTTCTGCATCCTGAAGAAAGGATAGAGTATCAAATTCCATAAAGAGGGAAATCATAGGTAAAATAGCAGCCCTATGGCTAATAAAATTAGCAATAATGTAAAATAGTAATGGCGAGAGGATGGAATTGGGAATGTGTGACATCAGAGGTCCCCTCGGGCACCAGTTTGCAGACCAGAGATTACAGCTACCTTTGCCATGAATTATGAAAGTATTATTTTCTGCAAAGGTGTTAACAGAACAGATCATTTTCCAAGTTACTGATTTTCTGTGTGTTTGAGGTAGGGACCATATCAATTTAGACCACATAGTTATTCCTAACTGACTTTTCCACCAGAGTTTAAGAGAGTAGGAGTCAATTATAGCTTGGATTAATCTAAGTCCTAGACCATTTAGTGATTTTGGCACTGCTAAAGCCTCCCATCTTCTATATATTTTGTTCTTTTTACCCTTTGTTTCTCCCCAGAAAAAAAATGCCATTTTTCTTTCAAAAGTATGAACAATATTTTTGGGGGGATTGGTGACAGTCCATAAATGTTGTGGTAAAGAGTATAAACAAGATTGAATTAAAGTCAGTTTACCCCCTGAACTAAGCCATTTATTCTTCCAATTCAGTAGTTTTTTGTCCATGTTTTCCAACAAAGGATGGAAGTATCTGTTTAAGGTTCTTCCTTTCAAAATGGGGCAGCCTAGATATTTAAATGGGAAGGAACCTTTCTTCATTTTTAAGATCATCCTTACCTGATTGGATTTTGCTATTGTAGCTATTTTGCTGATATAATAGTCTGATTTCTCAAAATTAAATTTCTGACTTGAAGTATATTCAAAAACCTCTAAAAAAGCTTTAATCTTAATCAGGTTTGATTTTGAGGCTTGCATAAAGATAACAGTGTCATCATCATACATTAAATGAGAGGCAGGGGTGATTGAGGACGACAACTGATAATATGACAAACTATTATTCAAGAATATGAAAGCAAGACTTCTGGAGAAAGCTTCTGAGAAAATATTGAAAAGAAAGGGAGAGAGAGGGTCGTCTTGTTTAAATCCTCTTGTAGCTTTAAAAAAACCAACTGGATTACCATTAAGCAGTATAGAGAAATAAGCCTGAGATAAATTATTTAGTACTGCACCTAGAAAATTCCCACTGAAACCAAATTTAACCAATATGTTCCTAAGAAAATCCCAATTTACCCTATCAAAAGCTTTTCTAAGGTTCAGTTTAAGGATGCAGTTTGGGATTCTATTCTTTTTGTCCAGGAATCTTATCATTTTCGGAAGATAGAGAATATTATCTGAAATATCTCTATTTTTCATAAATGCAGTTTGGTTGGGAGAGATTAAATTATCCATATGTGGTTTTAGTTTATCCATTAAAACTTTTGAGCAAATTTTATTAATGACATTGGAGAGACTAATTGGCCTGAAATCATCAAAGGAGGAAGGAGTTGCTTTTTTAGGGATTAGGGTTATCCATGTACTAGAAATTCCTTTTGGCATTTCTGACCCTGATATGAAATCATTAACAGCATCTTTTAGATCATTTTTTATAATAGACCAGCTTTTAGAATAAAATTTGCATGAGTAACCATCTGGACCTGGACTACTATTCTTGTTTAAACCATTAATGACTACTTTAAGCTCATCTTCAGAAACTGGCCTAGATAACAGTTGGTTTTCATGTTCAGTGAGGACAGTTAGAATTTGGCTAAGGAAGTGAGGGTAATAGAAAGTATTAGCCATAGGATTAGGTTCAGTTAGGAGTTCTGAAAAATAGGTTACAACTTCCTTTTGGATATTTGGGTAAGAATGTAGCCATTGTCCCTGGGCATTTTTAATTTTTGTGATCTGCAATCTATAGTTTTTTTCTTGCACTGTCTTATGGGAAAATTGGGTATTATTATCTCCTAGCCTATTCCATGTTGACCTAGCTTTTTGTTTCCAAAATTTCTCTTTTTCCTTTAGGGCTCTGAGCAATAGTGCCTTTTTCTCATTTAACTTAATCAAATCAGCATCTGAGTGGGTAGAATCATAAGCAAGTTCCTAGCTTCTTAGTGCCTCTGCTGCAATGTTTACATTTGCATCAATATTACCAAAGCAGACTCTATTCCAGGTCTTAATCACTTTCTTCAGTCTAATTAATTTCAAGTAGAAGCCTAAAATTCCAGATTGAGAAAGTGGGATAGTCCAGTTTTCCTTAATCAAATCCATAAATTCTGGTCTATTAAACCAAGCATTTATGAATCTGAAAGGTTTTGGGTAAGAGGTAGTCAGGGTTGAAACTTGAAGTAGGAGAGGGGAATGATCTGAGGATTGTCTATTCAAAATCTGTATAGATGAAGAAGGGAATTTTAGATTCCACTTAATGGTGGCAAGGCCTCTATCCAGTCTTTTTGAGGTAGGCTTTCTGAGTCTAGAGCTTGACCAGGTGAATAGATTACCTACTGTATTAATATCTTGAACTCCAGACGAACTAATCCAATTATTAAAATCTCTAATGCTACCTAGGGAGGGAGAGCAGGGACCCCTATATTCTGTAAGTGAAGTGATGGTGTTAAAATCCCCAATGTAAATAGTTTCGTTATTTGGTAAGGCAGTCAGGGCTGACCATAAAACTTTCCTACCTTCTCTGTTCCTTAGGGCGTAGATAAAAACAGCTTCCATATCAATATCTAGGTTCAGGTGTGTAATTTGAACATGCAAGAACTGTTCATGTTGAGAGATAAATGAAACTGTAACAGGGTTATTCCACATAAGCCAAATTTTACCATTTTGAAGTTGCATATTGTGTGAGAATTTGAGTTTTTTCATATAGGATCCACACTGAGAGTTATCATGCATTGGTTCAATTATGCATAGAAGTTGGATTTTCTTAACCTTAACTAAATGAATTAGTCTTAGCATGGAAGTATCCATTCCTCTAAGATTCCAGATTGAGAAATTAACAGTTGATGTGTGCATCATTGTTCACGAGATTTATGACTCTTAGTTGCTGATCTGAGCATCATTTTATTCAGCTGACTAAAATATTTATTTTTCTTACCTTTAGACTTACCTTGCTGAATAGAGTTATCATGATGCCTGGTATACTGTGATTCATTGTGATCTTTATGGCCATTATTTGAATTCCCTTGTAATTCCTGCTCTTCCAGTTCCATGAGGTCATCTGATTTTGGTGTATCCTCCAATTCCTGAAAAATAGAAAACCTATTTCCATCTTTCCATGTAGAGAAAGTGGGGGGTTAGTAGGGGAGGATTGTTCCCAGGATGATCTATGATTGCCAATTTGTAGATCATCTTTTGCATAGGTAATCAGAGATGGTCTGGGTAAGGCTGTTGCTTTTAACAGCTTTGTGAGTGAAGATTGAAAATTATCTTGGGTTTGGGTTATGGGAGATTGGCTGGGAGTCATTATTGGTGCTTGGAGGGCTTCATTTTCAGACCTACTGTTATTCTCTGGAGGCCAATATGAGGAAGGGTGAAGAGTGGGATTAGTTATGGCTTGTTGATGCAACTTCTTTTCATTATTAGTGTGGGCATTAACAGCTTGATTCCCGATAGAGATGAGAGGTGCCTTACTGAATTTATTCCCTGTGGGCTGCCAATGAGAACTATTTTAGTTTTGTGGCAAAAGATTTTCCCCTGATTTCCCATTGGTGTTCTGAAGGATAGCTCTACATTGATTTAGAGAATGTCCTAACTTAGCACAGTGATCACAGTAAAGTGGAACATCTTCATATTCAATTGAGTATTTCCCGTTATTTGTAACTGATCCTAATCTGATAAAACTACACAGGGGTTTCTGCAAATCAACTTCAACACATAGTTTTATCGCTGACGGCCTTGTGAGCATTTCAGTGGCTAAGTTATTTTTGATAAAGTTGCCTATAGTATTACCAATTGCCTCAATTGAAGTAGAATTGTAGTAATAGAAAGGTACCTCTTTAATCGTGCACCAGATGGGTACAATAGGCGATTCTCTGTGAGTCGAGAAATCTGGGGACCATTTTAGCATTTTCAGCAGAACTCCATTGAAGTTCCAGACTCCTTTCATCCAGCATCTTTGGTAGTCATTGACTAGCTCGAACCTGATCAAAACATGCTTATAGTCAAGAGAACCTAGTTGATAGCTACCTGTAAAACCTACCGTCCGGAAGGCTAGCTCCAGTTGGTCCATCGTGATTCTGCCTTTAGTGAATTTTCCGACTAGAGCATTTGAGTAGTGTGCAGATAGTTTGGCAATTTGGTCATCAGAGTAAAGACAGGCCGGATCACCTAAATGTTCGGATTTAGGGCTTAGCTCTGGATTAGATGGCAAGGATTTCGATAGCGGATGGGATTTGGTCTGGAGAGCTGCCATGAATGATTTTGGTGGATTTTGATTGGGAATAGCTTCCGCCATCGCAGCCAGCCGTGAGAGGCTGCGTCAGTCGGTCCGATGTTCGTGGCAGGGTTAGCCGTTACCGGCGAAGACAGAGGTGAAAGAGGAAAGTTAGTTACTGTAGCAGGCGGAGGTTAGAGAGAGAAGACAGAGGACTCATTTGATTTCTATCTAAGAAGATCTTCTTCTGATGCATTTAGCAATGGTTAATTACCAATGGTTTTAAAGACAAGTTTCTTAATTTGATGTGAGGGTTTAAAGACAAGTTTTGCTTTTCTATAAGTTAAATATTTCTTTTATATTTTATATTTAATTCATATATTTACAATATATCATTTCTTGGAAGATTGCAAATAGACTGTAATAATAATAATTTTGTATTATTAATTATTTAATAATTTCTAACCAAATTTATTAGAGAATCTCATGTTATATCAATTAATGGTTAGACCAATAATGAAAAAACTTACTTCAAAAATTTCTAAGATTAAATTATAAATATTTATACAAAACGATACATTTTCAAAATTATAAGAAACCCATTGTTATAAATAAAACAAACATCAAATCAATCCATTAAATACATTAATTATAAAATTAACTATCAATCGATCTAAAACCAAACTTTGTTGATTAATTATTTCATTTTATAATTCAAGATATAATTTATTTTGATGACTAAACTTTGAATTTTTAATATTTGTTTTCAAATTAAATATGAGATGCAAATAATACATCAAAATTAATCAACGACATCGTGCACCGTGAGCTGAATCCCACTAGTAATATAAAATAAATAGTTAAATGGCAAAAATTCTCAGACGAAACTGGATCTGCTAAGTGAATTTCAATAGTACTTAATTACAACAGTACAGAATGTCACAGTAGGAATTTATTGGAGTACTATGGAGAGATTCCAATCTCAACATGGATAACATGCAAATCAAGTACAGATGAGCCAAAACCCAGCAAATAGAGCAGAAAACCTAGTCGTCGTCTTCAAGAACACTCCTACGTCTTTGAATCTAATGAATTCAGAGGAATAAGGGGAAAACAACAGAGAGTAATAGTTAGCAACAGAGTAGTGTAGTGAGTGACTGATGTAGAATAATAGCCAAAACTAACAGGATGAACAAGGCTTTAACTTACTGTTACTTTAGTCTGTTTAGTGGTTTGGGTGTTGATTTGTTGAAGCAGTGATATCAGCTTCTCCTCAGAAACCTGCAAAAGTGTTTGAAATATCCATTTGTAAAGGAGGCACGTGCAGCCTCTTCATATCTTAAGTGTGATTGTTCTCATTTAAATCGGTATCAGTTTAAATCCACATTTAGGGAAGCAAAAAGGAGTTAAGAGTTGACCTTCTCTGCAATCTGACCTGTCTGTGCAGCTCGAAGGATAACATCTTCAACACCTCTAGCTTTCTCAGGCTTCACTAATGCTATTCGAGCAACTGAATGTATGAAAATAGCAAAGCTAATATTACTGTAGCTCCAGATACCATCATAAATACAGTTGAGAAAAAAATAGATATAACAAGCAGTTGATCCCAGTGTATTATCAATTTTCCCTGCCCTCCCTGAACCTATATAACAAGATAGAGTTCCCTCTTCACTTCTACATGGAGACCTAAAGGCTTAAATCTTAGGCTAAGTCTTTGGAAAGGCAATCTTCTGTATTTTTTAATTTATTTGTTGTACATTAATAAACATTTTTTTATAAAGAAGGCCGTTGTTCAGGAGACCTCCTCTAAATCTTACTGTGTTGCAACACATCAGTAAGCCTTGACCCTCCACTAACATTTAAAACTACAGCTTATAAAACATACTGCTTCCCAGCGTAAGGTTCCGACCTTTTTGCACGGACATATATGCAGGCTGATGTGGCGGGTAAAGTGGGGGATTTGAATGATCTGGCCAAATTTTATCCACAAATTCCAGCCAAAATAAGAAATAGGAAACTTTTATTGGGACATACAAAATTAGAAAGTAGTAACCTTACGCAGGGACTGAGGGGGTATAATTTCTCTTTTACTACATTAAGTACACCTCTAAAATATATGAGTCCATTCCTTCCTTCCTTGAAGGAAAGCAAAAATCTTCTAGCATGTTCTGTACTTCTATATCGTACATACTCCTTCAGTCCCAAATTTTTAGGTCAACCTTCAAAGTATATGAAATTAAGAGAACACATGCACAAATGAAAGAAGGAAAGGTAGGATGGTATTTTACACCCTATCTTCTTTAAGAATGAAAAGGAAGGCATCAAGAAATGTGGTCAGACATAAGTAAAAAAAAAATGAAAATGCCGAAACAGTGTTAGTACTATCACTTTGACAGTACAAAACCATGTACCATAACATGCTATACAGGTACAAATGCACATTTTCATTGTTAATCGTTAGAGTTGTCAAGATAATTATGGACACAAGTAACAAACAAAATCCTTTCTCCAGTATTTGGGGTCCACTATGTGGATCACATATAACTACTGCGTTCAGTCAAGACCAATTACTTTAAACATATTAAAGTATAAGATTGCTTTCATAGTCTCGTTCCAAATTCTAAAATTTCTTCCCTCCATTTGATCTAGTTTGTACTCGTTATCTATTTTTCAGATATCTTACTAAAGCACGTAAAATTCTCTCATGTAAATCTTCAAACCATCTTAATGCAATTCTCTCATCCTCACCGACTGGTTCAACTCTTAAAATGGTTCTAATTTTTCCATTGAGTATTTTACCTAATCTAGAGTATCCACACAAATCTCAACTTTCTCATTTCCACAACCCTCAATTTTTGTTCATACTCAGATTTAGTCACCCAATATTGTTAGACATGGGAGGTCTTGTAGCCAGTTAACAATATTTACCTTCTAAATTTTGCAACACTTTATGATCACAAAGTATAAAAGATGTCCTCGTATTGCTTGAATTATATGGGTAACATCTTTGCCAAATACCACATAATTCTCCTCCTTCAATAGAACCTAAATATTTTAAAACTTTCAAACTGGTGCAGGTCATGTTCATGTATTTTGTGCTTGGATTTGTGTATAACTACAGCTGTTAATAAAATGACATTTCATGCAGGTTGTTTCACCTCTAGTAGTAAAAATCCTTTGGATTGACACTCAAACTAAAAGCACATGTCAACTTACATGTCAAAAAAATTCAATTTATCAGTCCCATCTGGCATCTTCCATCTGTTGATAAACTATTAATCTCAACTACTATACAAATTTAAGTTAAATAGGTACTTCAGGTCATGAAAGAGATTTCAGGATGGGTTAATAAGGATGGTCAGTTTTCCATATTAAATATTTTATATGACCCGGTGATAAATACTCCCCTGTCCCATAATTAGAGCCTACTTTGTATAACAAAGTACATATTAGAAAGTGGACTGGACTCTAATCATGGGACAGAGGGAGTAGATGCTTCGATCATCTAAGATGACTTGAATAATTTCAGCTCTGTACTATACCCGCAAACAGAAAACACAACTGGGTTGCCACTGCCACCTCTGTTAAACCGATTTCTTGTAGATGTAAAGGGCCAAGAGAGTTTAAGTGTTCATGCGATACTTGCTGGTCCCCAAAGAACCACTCACTTCCTTTGGCTTACAGGCGCCAACCCAACTACTCCATACTTAGGACCCCACTGTCCTTTCAGATTGCAATTCAAAAGTAGGGAGAGGGTTTTGGGCAAAAGTTTAGTCCAAAACTTCATTGAACTGGAGATTTTTCACTGTGAAGATTTCAAGGGAATCTAAATCACAGGGACCACTTAACCCTTCACTTCATTTATAAACAAGAACAACTATGTTATCCCATCATGAGGGTCAACCATACCGGTGTAGTTGGGACTAGTATTCTATATTTCTGGCAATCTCATTATTAAACCCAAATAAACTAGATCAGTAACTTCACGTGCAAAAAACTAAAATTGAATCAACCATGACGTTCTTAAAAGGAAGCAAGCAAGCTTCAAAGCGATAGGCATACTACAATTTCAGTGCCAAACAAACATCATAGCTTACAGCACAAGAAGTACATCAATTAGGGGAACAATACAGCACAAAAGATAAGGCCTGATGGAACCATGAACACACAAAAGAACAATTCAATCCTCAAAATAAATGGCGTAAGAATGAACCTACACAGATGGATAGACACCTAAGATATTTAGAATCCATGGAAAGATTTTGAAGCTTTACAAATACAAGTCTATAGATACAAGAAATGTCAAAATCAAAAGAATTCCAAATGCTATTTTCACTTACGCCTTTCCCGTGCTTCGGTTGTTAGAATCTGAGTCAGCATCATTTGCCTTCTTTCATCAGCATCCCTGAAATAATTCTTTGGTCAGGTCCAAATTTTAAAATGTAAGTAACAGATACTACTCTGTCCCAGACCAAGCTCCACATCAACTATTCATTTAGTCAAAATTGCTCAACTTTGACCATAAAATTGAATTGGTAAAATTAAATTGGTGTGTAATTAAAAATATTATCGTGGGATACCTTGTTAGATGCGTTATAACACATATTTTCAAAATATCAACTTTTGACAAGTTTTAGTTATACTTAATGAAAGATATTAAGGATCAAACATTTTTCGAGTAAACTGTTGAATATCAAAGTGTGCAGCTTGGTCATTGGACAGAGGGAGTAAATTCAATATGAAAAAGAGGACTAAATTACAAGCCAAAATTAAGGAAAACTAGATGAAGACATATATAAACCTCTTAGCATCCTCCTGTGCTTTCTGCTGATCCGGTCCTTGAGAACTTCCCTAGTTTGCCACAGCAGTACTAGATCAGACAATAACAAAATTGAATCTTGAACACAAGGAGTCATTGCAACAGGAAGTATCGGGCACACAAAGATATAAGTATGACTCACCACACCATGTTGGGCCATTAGCTCCTGCACCCTTCTTTGCCTAATGGCTTCCAATTCGGGATCAGCCTACAAAAAGAAAGTAGACATCATACAAACAGAACACAGCCAACTGATTTCAACCTCTTCAGATTCACAGAGTGCAGATGCTAATGAATAAGATAATATGCCAAACAGCTATCTTTCACCAAAAATACTTGGTCACCAGCATAAGTACACAGAACATCCCATCACAAATAATAAATCATACCAAGTACAATAAAAGATATCCAATCTAACAACATCCACCACACCTAGTTACAAAAGCCCTAGAGCGTGACAACAAATCAAAGGGAGGCGTTCAGAGTGTAAACCTAGCTAGCATCAAAGGTTTCAGCTTGAAAGCAAAATTGAGCAGAAAAGGCGGCATGATAGAGAGAAAGGAAGTTTACCATAGCTGCTTCGGAGTGAGACAACGACGACGACGATGATGAATAAACAGGGGTCTGCCTAAACCAGATTGGCAAGGAAAATATTGCAAAATAAGATGCTTATAACTTTAAATTTTAAAATAATCTTTTGTCTTATACTTCCTCCGTCCCGCAGCCTATTTAAAAAATTTTTATTAGTAAAAAATGTATTAATCTGTCCCAGGCGAATGTGCACACTTTTTGGTCAACTTTCTCAGGTCATGTTTGACCAACGATAACTTTAGTTACGTATATTAACGGTGTGTTAAAATTTGATATTTAGAAAATACAGCATGCAGAGAATCCAACAATATCTCACATGATGATATTGGTAT
Organism: Rubia yunnanensis; assembly: GCA_037428765.1. NCBI lineage: Eukaryota > Viridiplantae > Streptophyta > Magnoliopsida > Gentianales > Rubiaceae > Rubia > Rubia yunnanensis. The sequence goes on from CM075061.1 coordinate 62,783,636, forward strand.
CTATATACTAGTTGAAATTTATGGTCAAATGTGTCTTGAGAAAGTTGACCAAAAAGTGTGCAGATTCGGCTGGGACGGAAAGAGTATCATATATTTGAATAGATATATGAATAATAATTTTATCGTATGAGATATGGTTGGATACATCGTAACACGTAGGTTCTAAATATTAAATTTTTGTATGTCATTATTGTCCCATACTACACATATTTATAGTCAAACATGTTAATTGGACATCGTAAAAATATTCTATGCAGAATAGGTTAAAACATGAGGAGTATAATCTTTAAAAGAAATATACTCTATATATAATAAAAATAAATAAGGCAAATCTTGGAAAATACTATCATTCCATAGATTATGGAAAGAAGAATTTAATTAGAAAAATTAAAGGTAAAATGTTTTATATGCAATATTAAAAGTTTATTATGTAACGTGTAGTGTAGTGGTTCCAAAGTTTAAAATTCGATTCATGCAACCCAAAAATTTTATCTCCATTTCTTCTTATTTACACTTTAAATATTAACTTTTTCATAATTTATGAAAAGATTTTGAAGTGACGGAGTCAATAAATAATGACTAAATAAAAGACAGCACAGCGTTGATGACACGCGGTTCATTGGGAGCGAATCGGATCCGGTTCGCAGACCCTAGTTTGGTTCACACCTTAGCTCGATAACAATTTAGTTTCCTTTTATCCTTTGTGAAGACTAATTTCATTTCATGATTTTGTAAATAAAAAATCTTATTTTGCACTAACTAATTATTAGATAGTTTTATTTTATAATTAATGTAACTAATATTATAATTTTATATATTCTCTATTTATTACAATGAGTTTTCTATATTTTTGAATAACTCATAAAATGAATTGCAATATATAAATAATTATGATTTGACCATGTAATTATTGAAATGAGATTTTTAATAATTGATCTAACCTTTATTCGATCTAACGGGGAGACTTAAGACTTTTCTCTTTTAAAAAATGCTTGATCAATCGCCACCAATATAATTCGGTGACTATGGTGACGACGTCAGTGTCTATGGGTTTTAGTGACAAATTTTAGTGGGTAAATTGGGTTATTAGCGATTAATTTATTTGTATATTTTGATTCGAGGTGTAAATTTTAGCATATCAATTTAGTTGTTCGGGGTGGTTTGTAGTGTTCGAATGCTGGTGGTGGTGGCTAGTCGTGGGTGGTGGTGATTGGGGTGCTGCTATACGGGAAGATGGTACAAGCGTAAAATAGTCATTTTCCTAGGTATGAAATTTGACATTTTATTTCTCCTTCTGCGGCTAGGTCCGTTAAATGGGTCGGGTCTCCATTGGATAACCGTTATTCATATACTATTTCCACTTATTGGATAATGACTTATTGGGTTAATAGGTACCATTGTGTTCTAATTATTGGGTTTAGTTGGATTGGATAATGGATTACCTGTTGGATAATTTTGGATGGGTCGAGTTAGGTTGGTAACGGATGACCCGTGGATAATTTCATATCATACGATAACAAAATTTTCACAAGTTTGATTACAAGTGATTTAATTTTTCCCTAATATATATAATCATTTATTATATTATATACATTATATTATAGAGTCGGTTTCTTGAAAGACGGCATTTCCATAAGCCAATGAAAAACCAAGGTTTAAAATGCAAATTATAAGAAATAAAGATAATTTTTTTTGGTTGAATGAATCAGGTTATAAACATTATAACTACTACACACTTTGTATAATAAAATTTTATTATTGCAACTAAAATCTTTTACATTTTATTATTTTAATTAAATCTCGCCTTTTCAAAAACTTATGGAAAGACCCTCTTTCTCAAGACTTTGCCTTTTTTTTTTTTTTTTTTTTTTTTTTTTTAAATAAAACCATCGTAGATGGGGGAAATTATATTGGCCTTCCCGAGCCGTAATAAAACAAAAATAAAGAAGCCAGAAGGCTAAGTTAATGTACAGACTGAGCGGATTGCTCCTGAAGCAACCATAAGTTGCTTCCAAAAGAATGAACTAGAGTATTTAGATGCTATAGGATGTACTCTCGAACTTGTTAGTGAATCGACGTCGAGACACAGGTCAGTCAGAGAGAACAACCATAAGCATAGTCTCTTAGTTTGCAAAAACAAGTGAAAACTAGCAAATTGTAGTGGAAAGAAGAAAAAACTGAGAGCTTTCTCTTTTCCCTACTCAAAACTGATGAACAACCTTCTCCAAATTGGATGATCAGTGCTGACCATAGTATGCTCATTTAGGAGCTTATAACTTGAGAATCTTGAGAGCCGTGTATAGCAACATAGACTTGAAACGTAATGTTGCTCGCAGCAACCTGGTATTATGGCCTCAGGTGTGTCATCGGATCCTATTCGGGTGAACTTGAGTTGAGCTTGAGTGATCTAATGATTCCTGTGAGCTTGTTATGAGCTGGAGCTTGAATTGATCCATCCATAGTGCCATCCTGAAAGCCTGCATCCAAAAAATTGGAAGTTAGTAGCATCCGAGCTTGTTTAGGATACCCTTAGGGAGGGTATCCTAAAAACCTGCATCCTGAAAACCTGCATCCAAAAGATTGGAAGTTAGTAGCATCCGAGCTTGTTCAGTGTCAGAGTCCAGCAGTGAAAACCAGATCTAATCTTTGTCCTGCCATGGAAAAATGAAAGAAAACAGTAGCTTCCAACTAATGATCAATTCTCACAGAAGGAGTGTTCATTTGGTCCAGTCTAATTAGTCCTTGTACTTGGTTAGGCAGCAATGAGAATTGAGAAAAAACTAAGTTACATTTTTGTGAGAAGCATGTCTTTGCTAGAGAATGTGCTACCTGGTTTGCTTCCCTGAAAATATGCATAATGCGAATATCCCTTAAAGAGAGAGATGGATCTCATCTACTAAGCTAAACAGCTGCCAAGGTGATTTTGATGGATCATTTGCATATAGCACCGCATTAAGACAATCTGATTCCATACATACACTAGACAAAGAGTCACAGAATTGAATAGCAAACAGAATAGCTTTTAGTTCAGATTCAAGAGCAGACTTTGCATCAGTAAAAAAGGTATATGCTTCATGAAAACACCCTCTACAATCTCTTATGATCATGCTGAGGCCACATTTATTTGTCTTAGAACACCAAGCTGCATCTACATTAACTTTAAGACTTTGCCTATATTATATTGTATTTAATAAAAATAAAAAATATATAATATGTTGGCTCTGTAAACTCGACGAGATTAACGAACAATATTAGTTGGGTTCGAGCCCGAGCTCGAATACTGTACGAGCTCAAATATTGTATGAACTCGAATACTGTACGAGATTGAGCTCGAATACTATATAACTTGAATATTGTACAAACTCGAATACTGTATGAACTCGAATATTGTACGAGATTAAGCTTAAATACTGTACGAGGTAGAATATTGTACGAACTCGAATACTGTACGAGATTGAGCTCGAATACTGTACGAACTCGAATTCTGTACAAACTCGTACGAACTCAAATATTTTACGAGACTGAGCTCGAATACAGTACGAACTCGAATACTATACGAGATTGAGTTCGAATATTGTACGAGCTCGAATACTACGCGAACTCGAATACTGTACGAGATTGATCTCGAATAATTTGTGAATTATAATTTGAATAATTTGTGAATTATAATTCGAATAATTTGTGAATTATAGTGAATTTTTGTGTTAAATTTACCCATGCGTTTAATTGGATAATTTTGGATATTTATTGGACATTTATTGGATATCTGTTGGGTTCCAATTAAGTTAACATAATATGGGACCCATTGAGAAAGTTAATGAATATTTAATACCGAATCTCATTGGATAGTGAAAATTTGAAAACCCAAATCAGAAGAAAATATTAAATGATAACTTATTTGGTTAATTACATAATGGCTTATTGGATAATAAATTTATTGGGTAATATATTTTAACCCATTGGGTCATATGAGTTCTCTCATGGGTTACCCAATGAGTTATCCATTTAATGACCCAACTCATTTATGATTCAACCCATTATGACCCATTAATAATGAATTAATTGAATAATAACACATTGAATAATGGATTTATTGGATTTAGATAATGGATTAATAAAATTAACTCATTTGACGAGCATATCTGCAGGTTAAGTTGGGACATAGAATTTAATTTATATCCAAAATACCCCCTTTAATTGAACTATCCTCCAACAACACTTCTTATTTTTGTGATTATGAAACCATAAGCTTCGAAAATCTTAGCATAATCTTTCATCATGTTTATCATGTAACCCACAAGGCTACTTCATAATTATGGAGTTTTTTTTTCGGGATATATAACAATGGAGGAGGGATCATGTGAGACAACCTAGTTTACGTGACACAATCAAGTTATGTGAGACAAAATCTATACCATTAAAATAGAGTTTTGAACGGCTGAGATTGAAAGTCTAATAATTGAAGCTTTTCAATATTAATAATAACCATGATCCAGAACTCGCGGATCCTTCCGGGTTGAAACGGGTCATAACAAAATTGCAAATCATCGAAACCAGAGAGAAACCCATCCAATTTCCCCCAAGCTCTGAACATTCCATTTTCTTCTTATCACCGGAATTAGAATATGTGGCTTCATCTTTCATACCTCCAATCAACGCTCTAAATGGATTGCCAAGAAGATCCACGTCTAGAGGAAAAACCACGTCGAAGAAGTCTCCTGAAAGGTACCCCTATTTCTCACGAACCACGTCTATAATGTTAGTAATAAAGATGTAAAAAATTAGAATCAGGATAAGAAAGGAATACCCTTTCTGATTAGTTTTATTTATATCATGTTCCATATTTGTTTAGGTCTTGTATACCCTTTGTAATCACTATATATATATATATATATCAATACACATAGCCACAATGACTTGTGGGTTTTACATTCTATCATGGTATCAGTCAGGTTTCTATAAAAATTCATGACTTTTATCTTTCTCTCCTTAAAATTTCCAAAATTTTTCCCAACTCTTTACCCCAATCACCGGCATCGGCTGCCGCCGCCTACCGCCGTTGTCCAACCGCTGCTGATCATAAATTCATTCTGTTGGTTCTGCTCGGCCTTCTCTTCCTCGCTGTGGAGTCTCATTCTCTAGTTTGCTTCGCCACCGATCTGTTCTTCTCCGACTCAAGCTTTGATTTTGACATCAACCTTTCTCAGTTCTGACCCATTTGCTTGGCGTCTTGACCCCATTTGCTCTTCTGGCATCGTGGTTTCCAAGATCCAGAGGGTCCGTTCTCCCCACCAGCGTCAGACCTGGGCGTTTTCTTCCTACGCGTGAGCCACACTCGCCGTTAAGTCTTCCGCGCGAGCATCTTCACTCCTTCTCCTTCAGCACGATGAGCACGTGACCCGTACGTGCCACCCAGCCACCGCACGTGCATCTCCACACCAGATCCTCCCAACGCGTGAGCCACATGCCAATTATCTCACAATAGCTTATCGCAAGTTGAAGCACTATCTCGCAAGTTGAGGCACTATCTCGCAAGGTGCTCAATTTCTCGTTATTCTTTGCTACAACCCTGTCAGCATCCAGTCAGCGCCCCCGTCAGTACCGATTTATTAAAAAAATAGATTTATTTCTCTTGTATTATGGCTTCTTCTGATACACCACGATTTCAATGGTGTTATGTTCTGGGTCATGTTGCTTCTTCTTGTTCTAAATTGCATGATGAGTGGTACCAGTTGCAGTGTTAGTGGTGTAAGAAATTTGATCATACTGCCTCTATGTGTTCTCATTTGGTATCTCAGACCTCATCTATTGCTTCTCTATCACATGCTTTTTCGCACATTCGTTGGATAGCTGATTCTGGCTCGACCAACCACATGATCTCTTCTCAGTCCACTCTTGATCGCGTGACTCTTTATTCTGGTAACAAGCATGTTATTGTTGGCAATGGTTCTACTCTTAACATTACCCATGTTGGTCATTCCCGAGTCTCAGATTCATTATCCATGTATGATGTTTTGGTGGTTCCACAAATTACTAAAAATTTGTTGTCTATTAGCAAGTTGACTCGTGATATAAATGTTGTTATTTGTTTTAATGATTCATCTTTCACAATTTCAAACGAGTTTACTCGAGATGTTATTGGCAAAGGCCACCTTAATGGTGGTTTATATGTTTTGGATTTTGGTGCTGCTGCTTTATCTGCTTTTGTTGCATCTAGTGCTACTCGGGCTTCTTTTGAACTTTGGCATAGTAGATTGGGTCATGTTCCCCACAACATCATCTCTTCTTTGAGTAAGTCTGGATATTTGTCAGTTACCAGTTTGCTGCCTAAGCCTCAATTGTGTTCTTCTTGTGAGATGACTAAAGGCAAGCGTCTTTCTTTTAATGATAATTTAAAATGCGCACCACGCATACTTGATTTAGTTCATTGTGACCTCTGGGGACCCTCTCCTGTTGTCTCTCATGCCGGGTACCTTTATTATGTCATTTTTATTGATAATTTCTCTCGGTTTACTTGATTATTTCCTCTATGACGGAAGTCTGATTTTGTGGAGGCATACATGGAATTTGAAGCTCTTTTTTAGAATAAGTTCTCTACCACCATCAAGGTATTTCAGAGTGATGGTGGAACGGAGTTTGTAAATTATCGCATGCGACTCATTTTGCATCTAAGGGTATTCATCATCAGCTTTCATGTCCTTACACTCCTGAGAAAAATGGTCGTGCAGAGAGGAAGCATCGTCATATTACCGAGACAGGTTTATCGATGCCTTTTCATTCTAGCCTTCATCATTAATTTTGGTATGCTGCTTTCTCTATGGCGGCCTACATCATCAATAGATTGCCTACTCCAGTTTTATCTGGTCAGTCTCCGCTCTCTGTTATTATTGGCACTACACCCGACTACTCCAATTTTCATCCATTTGACTGTCGAGTTTTTTCTTATTTGAGGCCCTGTGCTGCGCATAAACTGGCCCCTCGGAGTATGTCTTGTATATTTTTGGGATATGGCTCTCAGTACAAGGGTTATCGATGTCTTGATCCTCTTACAAAGAAGGAGTACATCACTCGCCATGCTCGGTTTGATGAGTTATTTTTTCCAGCTACCCCTATTGGCACTGTTACAGATTCTTCATCACTGAATGTTTCTACTTTTTTGGAGCCTTTGTCGGTTCCATCAGAAGTGTTTGAGCCATCTTCTAAAACACAACCACATATTATTCTAGAAAATTCAAAATTTCCAAATGTACCGGAAGCTTAGCGTTCTTCAGAAAATTGCATTTGTTTGCCACGGGGTGACCAGCAGCGTGTCCGACACCAGCTAGCGCCACCAGCACAGCCGGCGCCACCGCCACCGCTGACTCACGCACTGGCCACCCTGGCCGCGCTTGTACACCACGTGCCACCTCTACAGCCGTCGGCATCTTTCCCAAACCATCCCTGCTTTTCCAGTGTCATCATCACCGTCGCCTACTGGGCCGCCACTAAATGCCTCAGGTTTTGTGCCCGCCACCTTGGCTTCTGTGCCATCCTCGGGATCCATTCCTTTTCCGGTTGTGGGTCCCTCTTCTTGGCATCCGATGACTACTCGCATTCACACTAGTTCTCTATGGTACAAGGATTTTTCTAAATATAATATTTCTGGTTTACCGAGTGCTTTATTTTGTAAGACTGAGCCTCAGAGTCATCGCTCGGCTGTCAAGGATCCTGAATGGGTTACTGCTATGGACTCAGAGATGGATGCTCTGCGCACTCAACAGACATGGGAGCTGGTTCCTCGTCCTTCCCATTCAAATGCTGTTGGTCCAAAATGGGTTTACCGGTTGAAGTATGATCTGATGGCTCCCTTGACCAATAGAAAAAGAGGTTAGTTGCTCAGGGTTTTTCGCAATTGCCTGGTTTTGATTATGATCATACTTTTAGTCCAGTGGTGAAGGCCTCTACTATTCGTACTGTTTTATCCATTGTTGTTCATTGCAATTAGCCATTATGACAGCTTGATGTGAAGAATGCTTTTTAAAATGGTATTTTGGAGTCTCGGGTTTACATGGAACAACCTGCTGGATATAAAAATCCCATGCGTCCTGATTATGTTTATCGTCTACACAAGGCCATTTATGGCTTGGAGCAAGCTCCAAGCATTTGGTTTCACCGTTTCAGTTCTTTTTTATTGGCATGACTTTTGTATGCAATTCTTCAGATACCTCCTCATTTTTTTTTCTCACGGGGTGCCTCTATTTATTGGTTTATGTTGATGACATTATTCTTGCTGGGAATGATGGTCGTCTTATTCAGAAGTTTATTGATCGGGTTAATCAGGACTTTAAGATTACCGATCTTGGCACTTTGCAGTATTTTTTGGGATTGGAGGTTGTTCGTACTTCCAAAGGATTATTCCTTGCTCAAGCCAGATATACCAGGGATATTTTACTACGAGTTGGCATGCAAGACTCTACACTTGTTGCTATTCCATTTGTGATTTTTTTTGCAACTATCTAGCTCTTCTGGTAAGCCTTTTGGAAACCCCACACTTTATCGTTCTTTGGTTGGTGCACTATAGTATTTATCGATCACATGTCCCGACTTGTCCTATGATCTGAATATTGTCAGTCAGTATATGAAGGCTCCTACTGATTACCATTACCAAGTTGTCACTCGGATTTTGCGTTATGTTCATGGTACACTCCACTATGGTCTTTAGTTTCACGCAAACTCCTCTGCTTTACCAGTTTTGGGTTACCCTGATGCTGATTGGGCTCGTTGTATAGAAACTCATAGGTCTATGTATGGTTATGCATTTTCCTTGGTGGCAACCTGGTTTCCACGAGAGCTAAGAAGCAGCCTACAATTTCTCGTTCTAGTTCAAAGATCAGAGTACCATGCTATGGAAAATACATATGCGGAGTTAGCTTGGTTGATGAATCTTCTTTGGGACTTACGTGTGACGTCACACGCCCTGCCCATTTTGCTGTGTGATAATAACAGTGCTCTCTTCTTGGCTCAGAATCCTATTTCTCATAAGAGAGCTAAGCACATTGATATTAACTATCATTTTGTGCATGAGATGGTGTATTTTGGCAAGCTCAAGGTTGCTCATGTTTCTACGGACTTCCAGCTTGCTGACATCATTACGAAGGGTTTACCCCGTCCTCAGTTTGAGTTTCTACATTCCAAGATTTGCGTTACGACAAATCCTAAGCTTCGCTTGAAGGGGGGGGGTAATAGAGATGTAAATCAATTAGATTCAGGATAAGAAAGGAATACCCTTTCTGATTAATTTTGTGTATATCCTGTTCCATATTTGTTTAGTTCTTGTATACCCTTTGTACTCACTATATATCAATACACATATCCACAATTATTTGTGGGTTTTACATTCTATCAGTTAGTATGAATAATAACTATAATGTTAAGGGTTTTAGGAAAATGCAGTTGTAGGTAGCTTATCTAGAATTGGTTGTGTTTGGATTGTGCATCAGATGCTTGATGAAATTCCTGAACCAGGCGTGCTTGCCTGGAATGCGCTGATTTTTTGTTGTTATTTGAATGGATATGATGATGATGATGATGATGAGGTTCTTGGTATTCTTTCTAGAATATGAATAAATGTGATGTGATAGCTTTGGCTTAATCACCGAATTCCTTCACAGAAAAGAACAGGTGCCAGCGCAGTTTCTGAGCTAACTATATGGAGTTTGAGGAGGAGCGTGGCAACAAAAATGGGAGGGAGGTGGACGAAAGAGACACCTGTGGATACATGTTAGATTTTTGGCCAAAGACGTCACCGTCGATGATCTGAAGAAGACGTTTTGTACACCTCTGCTAGGCTCTGTGGAATCCGTGGAGATTATTTGCACCAAAGCCCGCAACATCATAGCAATGGGTATCTTAAATTCCACCCTTGCTCTGAGCAAGAGTGCAAGACCTTGCCAAACTCAGTTGGAGATGAAGTTATGGTGAGCCATATCAGCAGATTTACCATGCTGCCCCAAGTGCATGGCTAGCAATCATGTAGTAGCAAGTAGTACGCAACTCTAGCCCAATCGGTTTTTGTGACTAATCTAGTTGCTTTAGATATATAGCCTTGGAATATACTGGATTAGAACAATCAGAGCAAGGGGCATTGTTTTTGTGAGTAGCTTGGTCACTTCGGGTAGCTAGTATAATAAACCAGATTACCATCTGAGAGAGAGGAAGTGTAGCAACCAGATCAATGAAGAAAACCTCAATAACTTAGAGGGTAAGAATGTTCCCCCCAAAAGAAGGCAAATCTTTAAGCACTTGCCGGTAACTCTTTAAACACCTGGTAACTTTGTAAGCACCTACAAACTATATGCATAGCACCTTCAACAAATAATCAAACTTAAAGCACCAAAAATACCATTTTCAAGCACCCATAGCTTTAACTTGAAACACCTACAATCATAACTTGAAGCACCTACGTCTTATGCTTAATAAAATTTAAACAAATAATCAAATTTGCACAAAATTCTTAAAGCACTAAAAATACCATTTTCAAGCACAAACACCTTTAACTTAAAGTACCTACAAACAAAAATATAAGGCACCTACACTCTACACTCAAAGCACTTACAAGAAATAATTAAACTTACATGAAAATTTTAGAACACTCATTTGTAAGCACCCACGCCTTTAACTTAAAGAACCTACAAACAAAAGTAGAAGCGCCTACGCTCTATGCTAAATATAATTTAAAAAATAATCAAACTTGCACAAAATTCTCAAAGCACCAAATATACCATTTTCAAGCACCAACACCTTTAAACTTAAAGCACCTACAAAAAAAATAGAAGCACCTACACTCTACGCTCAAAGCACTTATAAGAAATAATTAAACTTGCATAAAAAATTTAGAACACTCATTTTCAAACACCCACACCCTTAACTTTAAGCACCTACAAACAAAAGTAGAAGCACCTATGCTCTATGCTAAATATAATTTAAACAAATAATCAAACTTACACAAAATTCTTAAAGCACCAAAAATGTCATTTTCAAGCGCCAACACCTTTAACTTAAAGCACCAAAAATGTCATTTTCAAGCGCCAACACCTTTAACTTAAAGCACCCACGAACAAAAATAGAAGCATCGACACTCTACGCTCAAAGCACTTATAAGAAATAATTAAACTTGCATGAAAATTTTAGAACACTAATTTTCAAGCACCCACACCTTTAACTTAAAGCACTTACAAAACAAAAGTAGAAGCACCTACGCTCTACACTAAATATAGTTTAAACAAATAATCAAACTTGCACGAAATTCTTAAAGCTCCAAAATACCATTTTCAAGCGCAAACACCTTTAACTTGAAACATCTACAAACAAAAATAGAAGCACCTACACTCTACACTCAAGCACTTATAAGAAATAATTAAACTTGCATGAAAATTTTAGAACACTAATTTTCAAGCACCCACACCTTTAACTTAAATCACGTACAAACAAAAAGTAGAAACATCTATGCTAAATATAATTTAAACAAATAATCAAACTTGCACGAAATTCTTAAGCACCAAAAATACCATTTTCAAACACAAACACCTTTAACTTAAAACACGTACAAACAGAAATAGAAGCACCTACACTCTACGCTCAAAACACTTATAAGCAATAATTAAACTTGCATAAAAATTTTAGTACACTCATTTTTAAGCACCCACACTTTTAACGTAAAGCACCTACAAAAAAGTAGAAGCACTTACACTCGACGCTAAATATAATTTAAACAAATAATCAAATTTGCACAAAATTATTAAAGCACCAAAAAAATCTATTTAATAGCCTAAATTAAAATTTTACATAGGCCCCTTAGAATGTGATAAAAGGAGATAAGATTCTAAGATTTATAGAATAGTTTTTACGTGATGAAGCATCATGTGTGAGTGAAAATATGGATGTAGAATTAGTCATTATTATAAGCACCACATGCGAGTATTGGGGCTGTTATTGTGTTTTATTTTGCTTAATCCATAAGATACCACAGGGGATATAATGGAAGAGTTGGATCCGAAGGCAACTTGAGAGGAATATCTAATGGCCGAGATTTTGTCTCACATACTCATTGTCTCACATAAATCACTTGTTTCACCGGAACCCTCCCCTATACCAATATAACTCTATCTACTTAACTAAATATTAATATAATTCACAGATATTTTAGTGCGAAAATAATCTTAACTAGTTAACGTAAGACCCAATATAACACTCACACCTCATTTTCGACATTAACTTTCATTTTTCGGCGTTGATTGCATGTAAAATGTCCAAAATATCATTTGTGTTAAAATCTGAATTTGAGTTGACAAATTTACCACCTCCAGCCACCACCACCACTTCCACTGCCAGACCACGACCACCACCTTAGCCATCGCCACCATGACCACCACCAAACACATCCACACCGCCAATTCTGTGTTTTCTTCAAAAAATACAAACTAAATCTCAAGATATCAATCAAATCACAAATCAACTAAAAGTATTTCGGCTCAGCTTGATGAATGTGCTTGAAATCAAACAAGGTAAGCCAAAGAACAGCTTCAACCTACAATGGAAACCAAACAAAGATCTAATATTTAGATTGGACCCAAATGAGAAATTGTTAGAACAATTGAATAACAAAAAGGACAAATTTTTCCAGAATTGCTCAGACCATAAGAATGAAGAAGAAGCTGATAAATTCCAAAATTGCTCTGATGCCGCTGCTCCACTCAGCGCGGCCTCTGCCAGCACCATCTCCGTCACCACTGCCCCTGCTACTCCATCTCACCACCGCCTCCACCACACATTCGATTCCCACTGTCCACCACCTCGCCACCACGACCCTTCCACCACCTCGCCACCACGGCCTTCCACCACCTACCACCATAACACTTCCATCCCAACCCTGCCACAACCCTCAGATTTGACATCAAAGCCCACCACACTGCCACACTATCTCTAAGCCCTTCAACTCGCTCATCCCCTAGGTTGACTTGCTCCTCCTCCGAGTCAACCTATCACCAAACCCTAAATCACTCGAAAAAGAAGGTGAATGGCAGAAAAGATGAATGGCGGAGAAGATGAATGGCGGAGAAGGTGAATGGCAGAGAGGCCGACAGAGAAGAAATGGGAGAAGAAGAAGAGGGAAGTCGACGGAGAAGAAATGGGAGAAGAAGAAGGAGAAATGGAGGCAGAATAAATGAGAGAAAATAGGGGAAATGGAGAAAATAGGGGTAATGGGGGAAAATAGGGCATCCGAGTTTTTACAGCGAATCGGAAAAAGCGTAAACCTATCTATTTAGAAGGTGATTTACTTGGATATGTTTCCTAGCATTGTGTCTCCACCCCATGTGTTAACACGATGTAGGCCAGGTATCCAAATAAGACCAACAAACTAGTACCAAAAGGTCTCTAATTAAGCCTCAAAATTTCAGCCCAAAACTAATCCTAACTGTAACATTATTCCGGTCAATAGAAACTAATTGATCTTGGCCTAGTTGAGAATTAATTTTACCTATTCCAACATAACCTAATTAACCAAGTACATAACAAAGTAAAAACACAAAGACACATGATTTAGTTACGCAGTTTGGTGAATTTCACCTACAGCTGCGGGTCTGACCCAGTTCAGAATGAATCCACTAATCAGAAAGATATTACAAAGTATATCATAAAAGATACTTATATTTTCTAATTAATCACATGAATTCTACTAGCTCCCCTAGTTGTCGACACGCCTTGATTAAACTCCCTTTGACCTCGAAACTCATCAACGATGAATCCCCTCCTCCCGGGATTTAAGGCATACGATTCTGAACTTTGGATCAAAAGGTTTTGATCATGTTGGAATACAAATGCAAAGATCTCGACTACTTCTGAATATCGAAAACTTGAGTACATATTTTCTCACAATAAATCCGTAAGTAGCTTAGCCAGAATGTCCACAATGTATAAGTTCGGTCGCATGTCTTCTATTACTTGTGCGAATAGAAAAATATCTCCATAAAATATTCTGATAACAATCAAATCTCATGGAAATAGAAATTACCAAATCTAATCCCTTTAAGTAAGGAATTAGATTATCTCGTCCATATCCTAACCATAACTGAATATTCCAATTCCATAACTCTAATCCAACCCCACAAATATAGGAATTGATATATCCTCAAAATCAAATACCTAATGGACAATATATACTGCCTCTCGGATTTCATCTTCAAACATTCCTTATATCACCAAACTTTCATCTTTGATGTTAGAACACAATAATACCATATTTGTATGATTCCCACAAATTGCCAACTTATTAAATCTAGACTCTACGGATTTCTTTAGTCTTGGAGATCCCTTGATCCTTGGTCAGCTGCCATAATCCCTGCAAAAACAAAACAAAGGGGCCAGCCAGTATCTAAGAAAGCATATAGACCAATAGTGTCCAAAAAACTTAGCTGCAAAAGATATTTGCCAACAAAGTGAACGCCAAAAGATGAAGTAATAAAGAGAAAACAACAAACATCAAGAATCATTGAACGGTAATGAAGTTCACTTGCTATCGTGATACTCGCTTTTCAATGTTAATGTCTCCTCAAAGTAGGGTCTTTCACATAAATACCACCTTAACAAATTTACCATGTCGATCCAGCAGCACCATGAAAACTCATGCTCCTTGCATGAGGCCGGTATCAAAGTGAATGGTATTTTGGCGGTCGTAAACATTTTCATGGAGCAGCGCTTGGATGATCTTTTGTAATGACTAAATTCATGTCGCGCCTTTGACTTATTTAGTTTCGGTTAGTGGAGCCTAATATATTCCCCCCATCCTCGGATGGTTAAATTTTTTTAAAAAAGAGAAACTTCCCATCCATATCCACACGTTTCCTCTAATTGATTATGAACAGTAACATTTCCTCTCTTCTCTCACTTCTAAATCACTGAATCCGACGTCCTTTCACGCCGGTAACGGTTTTCTTTCGCCGCTAACGGCTCTTCCCTGTCAACAAGCGAAGGTGCTGACCACGCCTCCGTCGCGGTCGGCCACCATGGCAGAGAACGGCAATCCTATAACCATATAAAAAACTTTCCTCTCTGCACTCCAAGCAAAATCCCCCCTCTCCGACAATCCCTTCCGGACAATCCCAAATTGATCCCAAAATTGGAACATTTGGGTGAGCCAGCATGTCTATACACCGAGGAAGAGATCTCAACACTCTCTGCCCACTACGCCAATGCCCTGGTAAGCAAATTTACTAAAGGCAGGCTCTCAATGGAGCAACTGGAATCATTCTTCAAAACGGCGGGGTTTGCTGGAAAATACCAATTGGGGTAACTGGACTTCAAGAACGTCCTCATCAGATTTGACCAGATTAACGATTATCAGAGATGCTGGATCAAAGGAAGCTGGGTTTTCAATGGAGTCCAGATGGAAATCCTCAAATGGTCTTCGGATTTTTCAACACACAAGGAATCCCCAATCGTTTAGGGAAGTTCCCTTGTACTACTATAATGCTTCTTCTATTGAATCTATTGGAAATAGCATAGGTAATTTCATCAAGAAAGACTTAGCCACTGAAATGTTAACCAGGTCATCTGCCATTAAGTTGTGTGTTGAGATAGATCTTCAGAAGCCTCTTAACACCTCCATCAGATTAGGATCAACAAACAACAATCGGAAATATAATATTGAGTACGAGGATACCCCCCTGTATTGTGATCACTGTGCTAAACTAGGACATTCACTTGGTTAGTGTAAAACCGTCTCCCATAATAATATTGAATCAATGCCTAAATGGTATGCTACTGGGCATAAATTTGCAAAAGCCCCTACTATGTTTACTAACAATCAGCCCTCCTCCAATAAGCCCAACTGAGAAATCATATCTCATCAGCTAGCTAATACTAACCCTGCCTCTGATCCTTTGGCATATGGCACCGAGACAACAGGGGCAATCGCTCAGATTACCACACCTCAGTTATCTCAACCACCTCCCCCAGACCACCCATCAGTAACACAAGCCTTGGATAAATCCCATACAGTCCTTAGGGAACTAATAAACCTAACAGAGGTTACTATCCCTATAAGAAAACCTAAAATATATGCTAAGGATGACATAGGGATTGGCTCTCACAACTTGACTCGTTTCCAGTGCTCCCCTGTTAACCCCCCACTTTCACACCAAGGAAAGATGGAAAACAGATTTTCTGTTTTGCAGGATATGAAGGATCTGTCTGATGAAGGTCTAATTCTGGACCCTCTGGAATCCTTTGATGATGGGTGTGAAGCCGCTTCAGATAATCACTCTCAGGCCACCCCTGTGGTAGTTTCAAGTGATCTACCAGGTAAGAATGATGGCCAAGGTAAGATTAAGACAAAAAAGAATTACCTTGTCCAATTGAATAAGATGATGCTAAGATCTGCCACTAAAAGCCATAAATCAATTGACCAATGATGCACCCTATCAAACTTAACTTTCTGGTTTGGAATCTGAGGGGAATTGAAACTTCTATGCTCAGACTGAAACATTTGATTTTGAAAAAGAAAATTCAACTTTTATGTATTATAGAACCTATGCATGATAACTCTCAATGCTAATCCTACATGCAGAAAATGAATTTTTCTAATAACCTTCCTCTCCATAATGGTAAGATCTGGCTAATTTGGAATGACTCACTGAATGTTAATCTCATATGTCACCATGAGCAATTCCTGAATGTTAAAATCATTCACTCTGGCTCTAATTCTCAGATGGAAATAGTTTTTATTTATGCCCTTAGGAATAGAGAAGGTAGGAAGTTACTATGGTATGACCTAGGTCTTCTACCACTAAACGCAACTGTTTTCATAGGTGATTTCAACACAATTGTAACTCCTGATGAATATAGAGGTCCTAGCTCTCCTAACCTAGGCAGTATTCGGGATTTCCATAATTGGATTAACATCAAAGGAATACAGGAGATTAATACTGTAGGGAATATTTTCACATGGACCAATGGCAGACTGAGAAACCCTACTTCTAAAAGATTGGATAGAGGTCTGTGTACACTCCAATGGAGCAATAAATTCCCAGCTTCCTCCATATAGATCCTCAATAGGCAATCCTCGGATCATTCACCCCTCTTGTTCCAAATTGCTACTCAGACTCCCTCATACCCAAGACCATTTAGATTTCTCAACTGTTGGTTCAATAGGCCGGATTTCTTGGATTTAATCAGGATGAACTGGGTTTCTCCTATTTACCAAACAGATATGATGGGCCTATATCTTAAGCTAATTAGAGTTAAGAAAGTAATTAAAATATGGAACAAACAGAGCTTTGGTAATATTGACTCTAATGTAATGATGGCTGAGGATAATCTCAGAAGAAAGGAAGTAATCTATGATTTATCCCATTCAGAAACTGATCTTATGATTCTTAATGAAAAAAGGGCACTTCTTCTCAGAGCTTTAAAAGAGAAAGAAAAATTCTGGAAACATAAGTCAAGATTGAATTGGTTTAAATGTGGGGATAATAATACCCAATTTTTCCATAAATCTGTTCAGGAGAAGAACTGTAGATTGAATGTATCTAAAATCAAAAACTCGTTTGGTCAATGACTGGACAATTTTACAGACATTTAGAATGAAGCTGTCAAATACTTCTCAGACCTGCTAACTGAATCTAGGAACCCTGTGGATTCCACCTACTATCCACACTTCCTTAGCTAGATTCCTTCCATCATCACTGAGCAAGATAACGCCAGTTTATCTAGGCCTATAACAGAAACTGAACTCAAATCAGTGGTCATGGGGCTGAATAGGAATAGTAGCCCAGGGCTTGATGGTTTCTCTAGTAAATTTTACATCATATGCTGGGATTTCATAAAAGATGACCTCTTATCTGCAATAAATTATTTTCTTCTAGGATCTAACATACCAAGAGGTATCTCTAGCACTTGGATATCTTATTCCTAAAAAACTTACCCCATCTTCTTTTGATGATTTCAGACCTATTAGCCTTTCTAATGTTGCTAATAAAATTTTCTCTAAGGTTCTCATGGAAAGACTAAAACCATATATGGAAAAACTAATTTCTCAAAACCAAACTGCTTTTATGAAGAATAGAGATATCTCAGAAAATATCCTTTATCTTCAAGAGATGGTTAGATTCCATGACAAAAAAATAGGGTACCAAATTATATGCTCAAACTGGACCTGAAAAAGGCTTTTGATAAGGTTAGCTGGGGTTTCTTGCAGAATATATTGCATAAATTTGGTTTCTCATGTAAATTTCTTAAGGCGGTCATGAACAACCTTTCCCAGGCTTACTTCTCTGTGCTCATCAATGGTAATCCTGTTGGTTTTTTTAAATCAACTAGAGGTATCAAACAAGGTGATCCCCTTTCTCCTTTACTGTTCAATATCTTCACAGAATCCTTCTCCAGGAGCCTTTCATTCATTTTTCAAAATAACAGTTTGCAATATTTCTCTCTTCCTTCCACTATTTTACCAGTCACCCACTTAAGCTATGCTGATAACACCATAATTTTTATGCAAGCTTCAAAATCTGGTCTAATTAGGATTAAAGCATTTCTGCAGATATTTGAGTTAACATTAGGACAGGAAATCAACTATGAAAAATCAGAGTTTTACATTAGCAAGAGAGCTACAGTCACTAAGAAAAATCAGATTAGGTCTATCCTAGGAATGAAGAGAGGAATTTTCCCATTTAAGTACCTAGGTTGCCCTATTTTCAAAGGAAGAACCCTATCTAGATATTTTCATCCCTTTCTTGAAATTATGGATAAGAGATTTAAAAACTGGAAGAATAGATGGTTAAGTGCAGGAGGGAAGAAGGCACTCATCCAATCACGCATATACTCTCTCCCTCATCATATTTGGACTGTTTGTAAACCTCCGACGTCTATTGTAAAATCATGGAAAAAAGAATGGCCAGTTTCTTTTGGGGGGAGACTGAGGAAAGAAAAAAATTAGGTATAGAAAAAGTGGACTGATATTGCTATCCCTAAATCTCATTATGGATTGGGGTTTAGATCTATTAAGTCAATTATTGAAGCTTGCTCACTTAAATTATGGTGGAAAAGCCAATTAGGGATCACCTTGTGGGCCAAATTGTTGTGGTCCTTTACACAGTCCCATAAGAACTCCAAAACATGGAAGAGAATCTGTGAGGTTAACCCTATTGCAGAAAAAAATTCACTGATTATTCATGGGCAAGGTAAATGTGATTCTGGGCTGCTAACTGGTGCCCAAATGGCCCGTTGATAAACTGTATCCCATCCCACATCACTTCCATGTTTTCCCCGTCCAGTAGCTGATTTTATAAATAACAAAGTATCAATTTTACCTAAGATCGTTCATTTTCTGGAAAATGATACTTTTCTATTTTTACAGGGTGCAAAAATTGTACTTGACAGAGAGGACAAGATGATTTGGAAACCCGAAGAGACTGGCAGATTCTCTTTCAAGTCAGCTTATAAAACTCTAACATATATACCAGGTAATTTCCAGTTACTAAGCTCATATGGAACACTAGGTTACCTAAGAAGATCTCCATCTTTACATGGAATTTGCTCAACTCATTTTTACCTTTTGATGATATCCTCATTAAATGTGGTTTTAGTTTGGTTTCAAAATGTCCTATGTGCAATCAATCTGACTCTCTGGAACATTTTTTCATTAACTGCCATCTTGCTAAATCTGTTTGGATTCAGAGTGCTCGTTTAGTTAATTTCAACCTGCAAAATGTCCACAGTGTTGTGGACACTTTCTTCATCTTTTGGAATTGTAGTGACCTTTCTGGGTTTCAGAAAATAATATGTCGATTGTTGCCTCCTTTGATCTGCTGGGCTTTATGGAAGGCTAGAAATGCCAACTTTCTTGAGGACAAACCCTTTTCTTTTACCCATATAAGTAAGGAAGTTATAGATACTCTGAATCTTTCCATTTCAGCCTCTCCCTGCCTCCCTAATATACACCATAACTTATGCAATCAATTCCATTCTCTGATATCCCTACCCAGACCACCACCAAAGCCAACCATCTCCACAGTATACTGGGAATTTCCAGGTCCCAATGTCATTAAGGTTAATATGAATGCCTCATGGTCTGCTATATCTGTTTTTGTTGGATTAATTGCTCGTGATGACCAGGGTTTCCCACTCCTAATCAAGCCAGAGTTTATATCAGCCATTTCACCACTAGAAGCTTAAATAAAGGCAGTCCTTCTGGCATGTCAAATCTGTATTCCTAGATATCCAAACTTAATTGTCGAATCTGACTCTTTACAGGCAGTTTATATGATCAATGACCCATCATGCTCCAAATGGACTTTATACCCATTGGTTTTCCAAGTTCACACACTTCTATCCCAGGTTTCTCTTAAGCACATATACAGAGAATGTAATTCAGTGGCTGATGCTATTGTTAAACACCACTCAACCTCCCGGATGGAATTTTCACTTAATTTGAATAACATTTGGGCGCATATTAAAGGGCTAATTTATATGGATAGCATTCATACACCTTATATTAGAATCCATAGGCAAGCCTCTAAAGATGATTGATACTCCTGATCTTTCCTTCCTTTTTGCCGTAGGTGTGCTCGAGGGGACATTCGTGTGCTCAAAGGGACATCCGTGTGCTCGAGGGGACACCCGTGTGCTCGAGGGGACATCCGACTGCTCGAGGGGACTTCCGACTGGTCGAGAAAACATTCGTGTGCTAGATGGGACATTTGTGTGCTCGAGGGGACATCCGTGTGCTCGAGGGGACATTCGTGTGCTCAAGGGGATAGTCGTGTGCTCGAGGGGACATTCTTGTGCTCGAGGGGACATCCGTGTGCTCGAGGGAACATTCGTGTGCTCGAGGGGACAATTATATGCACGAGAGGACTACCAACTGCTAGACGGGACTTTCGACTGCTGGAAGGGAATTTCATGTACTCGAGGGGACATTCTTATGCTCGAGGGGACTCCCGACTGCTCGACGGGACATTCGTGTGCTCGAGACGACATCCGTGTGCTTGAGGGGACTATAGTGTGCTCGAAGGGACTTTTGACTGCTCGAAGGGACTTTCGTGTGCTCGAGGGGACTTTCGTATGCACGAGGGGAATCCCAACTGCTTGATGGGACATTCGTGTGCTCGAGAGGATATCCGTGTGCTTGAGAGGACATTAGTGTGCTGGAGGGAAGTTTCGACTGCTCAACGGGATGTTCGTACACTAGAGGGGACATCCGGGTGCTCGAGGGGACATCCGTGTGCTCAAAGGGACATCCATGTGTTCGTGGGAACATTCGTGTGCTCGAGGGGACTTTCAACTGCTCGAGGGGACATTCGTGTTCTCGAATGGACTTTCGACTGCTCGACGGGACATTCGTGTGCTCGAGAGGACATCTGTGTGCTTGAGGGGACATTAGTGTGCTGCAGGGAAGTTTCGACTGCTCGACGGGATGTTCGTACACTCGAGAGGACATCCGTGTGCTCGAGGGGACATCCGTGTGCTCGAGGGGACATCCGTGTGCTCAAGGGGACATCCGTGTGTCCGTGGGGACATTTGTATGCTCGAGGGGACTTTCGACTGCTCGATGGGTCATTCGTGTGCTCGACTGGATTTTCGACTGCTCGATGGGACATTCGTGTGCTCGATGGGACATCCGTATGCTCGAGGGGACAACCGTGTGTTCTAAGTGACCACTGTCAGCTCGAGGGGACTTTCGTGTGCTCGAGGGGACTTTCAACTGCTCACAGACTTACTAGCTCAATCCCTCTATCCGTTTTACTTACTGACTTGACTGACTGGTAGTTGCTTGGCCAAAGTAATGAATTAACACTTGGTGTGGAGGTTCGTTACTTTGGAATCGCAACTACCATTTTTCTAGATTTTGCATATATATAGACTCATAGATAATAGTATCTGATAATTGTTTTGGAGGCAATGATGTTGCCTTTTGTATAAACTACTATGATGACTCTAGCTCGCTCATTTTGGCTTGGGGTACCAATATATCAACCCCCAGCCTAGGGTGTTTTCACTTAAAAAAAAGAAACTTCCCATCCAACCTTGCACTCGGATGAGTCTTGCTAAAGACGGCACTACTCTCGCTGTCATGCTCGTTGCATGATTGCATCCGAATCCGAGTGAACTTGATATAAAAAATTGCTTATCACATATCATGATCATGAGTGCAGGGTTAAACTTGTTGCTCCCCTTTAGTAGTGCTCTAAACCACATCTCCCGTCTGCTCATACGTTGCACCAGCTTGCAAGGAAGCAAGCCAATTGATCTCCAAACATGCTTGTTAAGGAATTAGAATATTACTTATAACTGTAATTATATTCTATTACATTTTCCTAGCTTGTATAGGTGTCCTTACCTTTTCCTAACTTGTATAGGTGTCCTTACCTTTTCCTAGCTTGTATAGGTATCTTGTGCCACTATATTGTATCATGAGTTCATGAATAAAGACATACAATCATTACCCTTATTTTCTACATGGTATCAGAGCCTAAAATCCTGAAACCCTAAATAGAAAATTTCTGCTGGCTTAAATTCTCGAGCTCCCGCCGCCGTTGGATCACCACACGCGCCGCCGCTGCTCCGCCATGGGCCGTCACTGCACCCGCCATGCGCCGCCACTGCAGCTGCTCCACGCCGCCGACCGGTTCCGCCACATGGCCATAGCTCTCACACCTTCACGCATCGCCGCTAGTTCAATGCGCTGGTGTGTCCTGTCGATTTGATCTATCGCCTGTTATTGTACCAGTGGCTGATTTGTACCAAATGTTACACTATGTCTGACTCCGAAGAACATGCTCGTCTTAATGCTGCACCTGAGGTTGCGAAGCTTCAGGATATGAGTGGTTATGATGTGATTGCAACTTTACTGAAGCAGTTGCAATTGCAAACTGGCCCTCAGACTGCTTTACCTATTAGTCGTATGTCGACTGATCCTTACTTTATTGGCTCTGGCGATGGTCCATGTTACAACTTATACCGAACCTGCTGAAAGGTCAAGAAAATTACATTGAATGGTTTAACGCGATGTGCCGTGCATTCCTTACCAAGAACAAGATTGGGTTCATTGATGGATCCATTACCAAACCCCAGGATGGTCATCCCGATGCTGCTGCTTGGCCTGGGGTTAATGCTACTCTTGTCTGCGGGATCTTGCAAACCCTAGATCCGGTGCTGAGATCTTCTACAAGCTCATTTGCCATAGTTAAGGATCCGTGGGATGACCTGAAGGCACGATTTATTGTTGCCGGTGGTATGAAAGTTTTTCAAATGCGGCTATTCAAAATTGCAGGCAAAACGGTTAGCCCAACGACATTTACTGTGGCAAACTGAAGAAGTTGTTTACAGATTATCACTGCATGCAGCCTCCCCTAGTTTGTGACTGTGAAGAAAGCAAGGCATTATGCCATTGCAATATTTCCGCGAGAGTCTTCATTGATGATAGAAGTGGGGTGGAGATAATGTTTGTCGAGTGCTTTGATCAGTTGGATATAGGAAGGAGCAACTTTTAAAAAGTCGATTACACCCCTCTCCATCATACCCCATAGGAGAGATTACCTTGTCAGTTTGGAAGTCCAAGGGGATAGAGGAGTGGTGATAGATTGTAACTTTGTAGTTGTGGATGCTTATTCTCTATACAACGTAATTCTTGCAAGACCATGGATGTACCAAGCCCGAGCAATGTGGTCTCCCTGCCACTTGATGATGGAATTTGCCACTAGTAAAGGAATAGCTTCCATACGAGGAGATTAGGTCATCGCTAAAAGTTGCAATCTCATAGAAGTAAGGGAAGCTAGAAAGATAAAGGATGTAGCTTCAGTGCATGGAGGGATGAGCCTTTCAGAAACTAAACAAGTGCCCATCCGAGACAGAGGAATAGTGGTCGTAGGAAAGATTAACCCCGAGAACATAAAAAAGGAGCTAAAGGAGTTGATGAATAAATATGAAGATGTATTTTTGTGGAATACTTCAGATCTCACGGGGTGTCTTTAGGGTTAGCAGTTCACAA
This sequence comes from Rubia yunnanensis, assembly GCA_037428765.1. Taxonomy (NCBI): domain Eukaryota; kingdom Viridiplantae; phylum Streptophyta; class Magnoliopsida; order Gentianales; family Rubiaceae; genus Rubia; species Rubia yunnanensis. The sequence continues at coordinate 62,807,658 of CM075061.1, forward strand.
ACTGAACATTGATTCAGGAGTTAAACCCATCAAGCAAAAAAAAAGATAGTATTCGCGCTTAAAAGAGAAAAAATGATCAAGGCGGAGGTAGATAAGTTGTTAAAGGCTGACTAATTGAGGAATTCTTCTACCCGGAATGATTAGCTAACCCGGTGATGATCCCAAAGAACGATGGAACTTGGCGAATGTGTATAGACTTTACAGACTTAAACAGATGTTGACCAAAGGATAGCTATCCTCTACCCCCATTTACAAGTTACTGAAGACAATTTCACGGTACCGAGTGTTGGCTTTCTTCGATGCTCACAAGGGATACCATCAAATATTAATGGCAGAAGAGGATAAAGAAAAAACATCATTCATAATAGATGTTGGCACATATTGCTATAAGAAAATGCCTTTTGGCTTGAAAAACACAGGGGCAACATACCAGAGGTTAGTAGAAAAGCTATTCAGAGAAGAGATTGGTAGGAACATGGAGATATACGTAGATGATATGGTCATGAAAAACAAGGGTCACGAGCAGTTCTTAACAAGTTCGAAAGAGACCTTCAAAAGGCTTAAGAGTGTAAACCTAAAGCTGAACCCAGCTAAATGTGTGATAGGAGTGGGGGATGGAAAATTCCTTGGCTTTATGGTATCATAAAGGGGAATCAATGTTAATCTGGAAAAGGTCGAGGCCCTGTTAAGGATGAAAAACCCTCAAAGTGTGAAAGATATGCAAAAGCTTACTGGGTGTTTAGAGGCTTTGAGTAGATTTTTATCAAAGGGAACTGAAAAGCATCTGCCTTTCTTTGATGTCCTTCGAAAGGCAAAATAGTTTTAATGGACTAGTGGATGTGAGCAAGCATTCCAGCAGCTGAAGGAACATCTTTGAGAACTGCCAACCCTCATGAAACTAAAAAAAAAGAGGTTCTATTCCTGTATATCTCTACTTTACCTTTGGCCATCAGCGCAGTACTTGTAAAAGAGAAAGATAAAATACAACATCCTCTATACTTTGTAAGCTGAGCCCTACAAGAACCTGAGACAAGGTACACTTCCCTCGAGAGACTCATTCTAGCTTTTGATGCATGTTGCGCGAAGGCTGTGACCGTACTTCCAAGGGAATACGATCGTTTTGCTTACCAATTATCCCCTTTGGTAGATCCTTTTAAAGCCAGATACATCGAGAAGGATGATGAAATGGGCAATGGAGTTAGGGGAGCATGACATACAATTTCAGCCTAGAATGGCGATCAAGGGACAAGCCTTGGCTGATTTCATAGTGGAAACCACCGAATCCATTGAGCTCAAAGGGGGGTCACGAAGGAAAAAAAGCCAGGAAGTTTTATGTTAATAGTTCTTTGCATTTTTAGGAGGAAGTGAAGCCGAGGTGTTGCTTACTAACCCGGAAGGGAAGGACTACCCATATGCATTGCTGTTCACTTTTAAAGAAACAAACAACAAGGCCGAGTATGAGTCTCTGATCATGGGTTTGTAATTAGCTGTTGAGTTAAAGGTGGAGGACTTGGAAATATATAGCGACTCTCATATCATGGTCCAGTAATGGCGAGTATGAGGTCTGGGAGCATAATCTGCAGAGGTATGTGGAGGTTTTAAGGCCTCTGCTTAAAAATTCAAAAAGCTATGTTTTGAAGCAAGTGCTAAGAGAGGAAAATCATAAGGCTAATGCCTTGAGTAAACTAGCATTGTTGAGACTTGGAGCAGAACCTTGAAATAAGTTGCTCGTGGAGACCTTGGGTAGTCAAAGCTTTGAGGAGCAGACGGTAAAGGCTATCGAGGAAGAGAACAGTTGGATAACGCCTATTGTGAATTACCTTCAAGAAGGAATCCTCCCAGCCGACTCCGTAGAAGCCAGTAAAATCAGGCTTAAAGTGCCAAAGTATGTGCTGCATGACAGAATCTTGTATAAGAGAGGGCACTTACAACTGTTACTCCAATGTGTGAGCCTCCACGAAGAAGACTATTTAATAAGGGAAGCCCACGAGGGTAAATGCAGAAGTCATCAGGGGGCCAGATCAGTGTGAAGGAGACTTATCCAAGTAGGGTACTATTGGCCAATGATGTTCGACGATGCTAATGGGTTCATACAGGCCTGCCACCAGTGCCAAATGCATGTAACGCTCAAGCACATACCCCAAGCACATACCTGATCGTGGCCGAAGATTATTTCACAAAATAGGTAGAGGCTGAGCCCTTGACTAATATGAAAGGTAAATTGGTGATTGCTTTTTGTTGGAAAAGCATTGTATGTAGGTTTGAAGTTTCAAGGACTATTATAACTGATAATGGGAGGCAGGGTGCTAATGACCCATTCAAGAAATGGTGTCGGGAGTATAAGATACAACAGAAATTGGCATCCATTTACCACCCCCAAGAAAATGGCCAGGTTGAAGTAACTAATCGTACGGTCGTTAACGGGATCAGAGCTAGGCTCGAAGGGGTAGCAGGGAATTGGATATTTAAATTTCCCAGTGTTTTATAGGTATACAGGACTGCTGAATCCTCAGCCACAGGAGAAACACCTTATAGCTTGGTCTATGGCTCTGAGGCTATAATTCCAGTAGAGATAGGAGTGCCAAGCCCTAGAATGATGGTGATACTCGAGGGACATGTCAACAACGAGAACCAACGTTAAGATCTCGATATGGTTGAGGGGGCACGATAATTACCTTCGATCCGGGAAGCCCAAGTGAAGGAAAGGGTGAAGCGTTATTATGATGGAAGGGTCAGGTTAGTGCAATTTACTCCAGGAGATTTATTCATTAAAAAGAATGAAAAAAGCATACAAAAGCCAGAGGGGAAGCTTGCTTCTAACTGGGAAGGACCATATCAATGTTCCTGCTAAGTCTGTAGACCAGGGCCATGGGCTTATCAATGTGTTCCTGCTAAGTCTGTAGACCATGGCCATGGGCTTATTAATGTTATTCCAGCTAAGGCTGTAGACTAGAGCTACGAGCTCCTAAATTGTATTACAGCTAAGTCTGTAGAATAGGGCTATGAGCTCCTCGATGTTATTCTAGCTAAAGCTGTAGACCAGAGCCACGAGCTCTTAAGGGTGAAAAAAGAGGGGGGGGGGAGAATTGTATAAGTAGCATCCTTGCAATGTCCCTGTCAGCTGTTGCTTTTGATTGACGATCTAGTGGAAAAATTGTTGCAAGATGTAGGTCGAAAACATCGAACCTAGGTAAAATCGTTGTTGTTTTTATACTTTCCAGTCATTAATTGCTTCTAAATGCATGCAATTGACTTGTAAAAAGTTAGTCATATTATGATCTAAGGTGTCAGACTTAGATGGTTACGATCACAAAAGCAGAAATATGAAAATGATATAGATAAAAGGCAAAGGGTAGTAAGTAGTGAAAATGTTATGTAGAACATGATTAAAATATTCGGGGAATTAAGAGGATAGTTTCTTTAACTCCTTTTCTACTCTTGTCACTTCTTCTTGTATGCTTATTATTTCTTCTGCCTTGATACTAGCAGCATGTTGGAAGTCATTCTCTTGTTCTTCTTTGGGATAATTATTAGCATTTATTGTCGAGTTTGATCGAGGAACCTGGGTTTGGGTCCGCTTCCTCCCAACTTCTGACGTCATGGCTCGAAGAACTACCACCCTTAGCTGCTTCTTTTGCTGCTAACCTTAAAGACTCTCGGTTCTTAGGAGGAGGGACGATTAACTTCTTTATCCATTCAAGGATAGCAGTATAAGCTTTCTTCTGTTTATAGGTCCCGTGCATCTCTACTTGGTTTTTTACAAGCCAATGATGGGAATCTTCCAAAAGAAACTTGGGTAAAATTTTGTTCGTAATAAGTTTAGGATAAGAAACACAATGAATAAGCTATAAGCTTGAAGGCTCTAGTTGTAACGATGAACTTTCTCATCCAACTTAGCGTTTTCCTTCCACAGTGGCTGATTCTATGAGAATAACCTCGTATTCTCACCTAAAAGAGACTCCACTAACAAAGATTCATCGCTAGTAGAAGCACTAGACCTTGAAAGCACCTCGTTCAGCCTTGGGATCTCATTATGTGCGACCTTATGGCATTGTGCTATATTATTCAGCTGAGACACAAGCCTATAAACCTAACCTCGAGGGGCTATAATACGACCCTTGAGTATGTACATCCTCTCAGCATCTTAAAGACACCTGTTGAGGGAACCAAATTTGCTGATTATATGGTGAACGTCATCTTCACAATCAGCCCCGAGGGGGGGGTCCGTATTGTCGACAACCTTGAGAGGGACATCACCCTTGAACTTTTTTTGGTCGTGGTCCTTCAAGTGTGCCATGAAAACCAAGTATATTCCACTTTCTCAAGCTTTTAAATCCACCTTAGTAAGATCAAGTTCCTTCTGGTAGGATCTTGAAGCTGTATCTAATCCTGAGATACTATCTTGAAGGCCAAGTATGAAGGGGTGGGTCTTATTACACCATGGCTCTAATTCTTCGAAGTTTTTCTCCAAGTCCGTCACAGCTTTGGCTAAGTCCTCCCTAGCAGTTTCAAGCTCAACCTTGACCTTAGTGAAATCTTCGCAGATGGATTGAAATTCCCATTACAGTGCATTGAACTAAGAGAGTGAAAATGATTCAAACACATCAATGAGGGAAATAAAATATTTATATAAGAAGATGGAAATGAATTATATGGGGGCCTAAAGGGGCAAAGTTTTACAAAAATTCTTACAACATTAAACTTATCCCCCACTTGGTCTCCCTGAGCTGACACGGCCTCCGCCTCTGCATCCTTGTTTTCTTCATCGGGGTCAGGCAAGGCGCAGATATCGTCCAGGGTGATGTACTTCCCCGAGCCCTTCAAAAGACCCATATAGTATGTCATTTTACACCAAAAATAAATCAAGCTCTAAGCTGAATTTTCAGTTCAGGATCCTGTATTCGGTATGGACATACCGACCAGTATAGCTGCGAGCAGGTTCGTTTCCTAAGAGATTGACGAGACCTTTTCCTTAATCTTTAATCTGTGAATTTGTAACCAAAAGAACCAGATGAGGGTAGTGAATGAGAGAAAGTAAAAATCGAGTAAAAACAAGAATGGGAAATTGTTATAGATTGCAAAACAATTCAAATATGATGAGAAGATTCCAATTTCGATCAATTCCATACTGGCTTTCTATCTCGATCCTTGATGAAAAGATGACTTTAAATGCATGCACACAAATTGGTTATAGTTGCAAGCAACCAATCTTTCCTTACCTTGTCGATAATCAGGAGGACGCCTCACCAACTATTTCTCTAGCTAACATATAACCTAAGAGACGCTCTATAGATTTAATATGCTAACAACATTAAGAATGAGAAAGACTCAATCCATAACCAACAAACTCGGACGCCGGATTGTTAAATTAAGACTGTTGTTCCCTACCACTAATTGAACTGAAATCACAATTACGGATGATTGGTTCAATTGACATTAAATTAACTAACATGCTATTAAATATTGGCCACTACTCAATAACATGAAAGCAATTATAATCATTATAATCAAGAACAGCAGATGCAAGCATGCAATCAAAGTATAAGAACTAATTAGATCTCACGAGAATCGACACCAGTACTTCCTTGATCTTTACCGGAAAGGAAGAATTTAGCTAGAATACATAATTAAATTAACAATCAAAAGCATAAAAATAAATGATGAAAATTGTCTGAATAAAATACTGGAAAACCCAAATTGCAAATACTGTCTGCACAGATGGACTGTGCGTACTTAATTCTGTTCTGTCTTCTTCCTTGGCCGTACGTCTATGCATGTAAATAAAAATAATGTCTCCAAAATATTACTACAACCCAAAAGATAGATAAGGAATAAAATATGTCTTTCCTTATCTAATTAGAACTCAAAAAGATAAACACAATATTCTCTCCTAACATTTAGGAGTCTTCAAATCAATCTGATTCTTCTCCAACTACATTTGTAATTGCCATAATTCAGCACCAAATATCTCCATTATTATTTCCTCTTCCATCTCCAAGCACAAATGACCATAACTGCAACAACTTGCTAATTCAGCATCTAAATCTTTAAACTGCAAGAACATTACGAATAACATAAATATCCAAGAATTTAATCAACCATTCAACTCAATAATCAACCCCAAATATATGGTAAAATTAACCCCATCACCATCATAGATAAGCTCACGTGACTTTTATTCACGGTGCCCTTCCATTTTTTATTTAACACCTCAAGTCCCGTAGTCTTAGCCTCTTCCTTTAACACTTTGATGCTGTTCTCAGTTAAGGACGAGGCCATCTTAGGCATAATAACTTCGTCTACCAAACTGGAGTGCCCAACACCCTAGGAAACAATAAGGAGGTCTGCAAAGAGGTCGAACAACTTTGTGCTCTGAAGGAATGTATCCTTGAAGCTTTCAGCATGGCCATCTGAGCCTTAGGGTCTCAGGCCTGTTTAGTATCCTTGACAATAGAGTTCCTCTACAAGATAATGCGCTCCTAAGTGCTCTGAAGTTCAGCAACTTTTTGTTGGGAAGCCTCGAGCTCCAGCTACAATGAGGCTATCTTCTTGTTCTTTTCCTTGTAGGTAGTGGAAAGTTCAGAACCCAAGTTCAAAATGAAAGAGGAGAGAGAAGAGGTCAGAGTGATAATTATGGTGGACCTTGCACCATCCATTCCTTAACAACATGAAATAGGCAACATAGTTGAGTAAAACAAATAATACACATAGTTGTTTTCAAATGAATTTTGGAAAGATAACTAACCTCGGAGTTCCTTACAAAAGGACTAAGAGAAGTAGTCCCCACGACCGATAGGCTCGAAGAAGTCGTGAGGCCATGGGCAGTGGCTTCAATTTCTAATTAGAGGTCTTAAGAGTAGACCTCTTGTGTGAAATCTTCTGACGACCCTCCCTAGAGGAAAGATCATCCCCGGGCTTCCACTTCAAAGATGTGTTAGCAGAAGCAACTGTTTGAAGGGGGGTAGTGAGGGTAACCTTCTCCTTAAAGGGGATAGTGTTTACCCCCTTCCTATTCATAGCATTCGCGAGACTCCTCCCCACTGAAAAAATAAAGAGAATGTTAGACTAGGAAAAGAAAAAAACCTCAAGAGGGGGCTCTTGGATTACCAAGTCCCGAGAAGGCCAGGACTTATATCCTTTAACTAGTTTCCTCCACTTTGGGCCTATCTTAGGCTCATCTGAAGGAGCCAAATGTTGTTGCCTCAACAATTTCCTTTTCCTAGCAGGTTCATAACAATACTTTTTGTAAACCTTAGAGGGCCCGGCTTACCCCCCAGCCAAGTTATTGGGATTGGTATAGGAGAAATTTGAAAGGTTTGAGGATAGCACGTGCTCTCGAGCACTCTCTAGGTGAGGTGGGAAAACAAATTTATCAGGAAGTTAGGATTCGACCTTAACATCCAGATTCCACTGAGGAACCTTATATTTAAGACTGTTAAAGGTGAGACCCTTCTTGGCATCCCTCCACTTTCCCACATTCTCAGGGAGGGTAAAGACCTTGCATCTCCTTTGATGGGGAGAGAAAGTAATGATCTTCTCATATAAGTTACCACCGAAGGCCACAGTGAAAGGAGAGTGGCACAGCTTATACTGGGGCTTGATGTCAAGATTGTAGCATTGACAGAGAAACAATATAAAGGTAGTTATAATGTTAGGATGGACCTGAGCAGGGCTTACTTGAAAGTCTTTGAACAACCTCGAGAATATTAGAGGAAAGGAAAAGCAAAACCTCAAGCGGATCTGCTTTAGAAATATGACCGATCTTCCTTCAGGAGGATCCTCGTAAGACTCTACTACCCATAACAACTATAATTCCACATCAGCGGGAATCCTCTAACCTGGGGGTAGCGACGGTAAGATCCCTGATATAGTCCAAGACTTATCTGGGGCTGTGGGATCATGCGTTTCTCCCTCCACGGGTGAGGGGGAGATCTTGGCCACCATTCCTGAGGGTATCAATGGTGGAGGGTATATTTAGGTGAACCTACCCACCAGCTTCCTCTAACACCCTCGAGGGGCCTCCTTCTTCAGGAGAAGGGGGGCCAAAATCAATGTCCCCAAGATGCGAAAACCTTGAATATACTCTTTCCCCGGCCAGGAGGCCAAACTCGGGGAAACCCCCCTTAGGAAAGTCAAAGAGAGGTATGTAATTCGAATTACCAATCTCATCATCGCTAGGGTTGGAACCCTAGGGAGAATACCCTAGATTGCTAAGCGTGGCTTCAGAATCTTCCCTTGTAGGTGATTCCCCCTCAAATCCCTTAGGCCTAGCTTTGTCATAATGCCCCCTCTCATATGATTTCTCACTAAAATGTGCTATGAGCACAAAGGATAAAGGAAAAGAAGCAAAGAAAGATGAGGGTTAGGAGAACTTACTGATGGAAGTAGAAGGAGGGATAATGTAAGTGGGGAACAGATGAAGAGTAGAGTGCTGAGAAAACCTTTTGAAGTCACTTGCAATTAAATGAAGAAAATGTGGGGGAAATGGGAAGTTAAGAAGCCTAAAATGGCGGCCAGAATAATGATTAACTTGGAAGACCTAAAAATTTGAAAAGGCATGAAAAGTTGGTGGGAGGTCATCGTTGTACCTCTCAAAGTTAATATTTATAAACCCTAATGCTTCATGTCTACAACTAAGTAGATAATGGCTAGTCGGGGCCGTCCAAGAAGAAGAGGGATTTTCTCAAGCATTTAAACATGGAAGGTTGATATTATGCTAGAAGTAAATATATATAGATATATAAAAGCAAGTAAAAAGAGGGGGTTTTAGTTGGTTGGTTTTCCTAAGTTATGAAAGTAAAAGACAAACTAACTAGAAAAGTTAAGTAACTATGCTAATCATGTATCAACTAAGAAAAAGGGGTAAAACTACAAAAGACAAAGCCTTGGGGACAATTGACATTTGCTTCCAAACCAAATGTAGTTCATTGAACCATTCACTTATTCTATCACATTTGTTAACTATGGGGAATGTTATCACTTCCCATTCAAAGTTCAACATTCATTCCTTCTTAATAGTAATTTGCAAAAATAAACAACGACCATTTGTAAACCTCGTTGATAATCACTCTAGGAAAACCACAACATAGAGGTATTTCATCAACGACATTTAACCAAATATAGCATTCATTATGCTAAACCTAGAACAAACCACATTCAAGGTAAAACCGTTCATTGCATCTATAGGATAAATATGAGAACAATCCACATTAACATATTTACCTCGAAATAGTCACAGCACATTATGCACGAGAAATTCTAAGTTCATGTTCTTGGATTTTCATGCCAAAGAGCTAAGGAATTTGTCACTTTCCTAAAACCCTAACACTTCAATCATACAAACACTTCCTATTCTCAACAACCCATGACATAAATGAAGTAAAACATAGCATTAAGAACACGTGAATGCTAAATAACAAAGGTTTCAAGAACGAGTGAAACAATCTATTCAGTACTTCCACTACTTGTTGTGAAGATAAATCTTCTATCCTTCTTAGATAGTAGTTTGCAAGAGTGAATTTGACATCTCTTGTGAAACCTCACTAATGACTCCCTTAGTCGAAACATGACTAAAAGTATCTCATTGATGGCATTGATCACGAAGAATCAACAAGCTTGGAAATACTTATAAACACTACACTATGTCTAAGCATTTAACCAATTCATGCATTTACATAAGATTAGTCAAGAAATTTCAACGCTCATAGACCTCTCCTATTTGCTACAATAAACAAACATGAAAAAGAGTTTGACATTATCACATTCATCTAGAAATTATAAACACATCAACATCATTTAGAAGCTCTAACTCATGCTCTTGGATTCCATATTAAAAGAGGGTAGAATTAGCCACTTTCTCACAACCCTAACAAGTAATCATACAAGCAATTCATTTACTCAAACTTCCAACAACATTAATGTCACTAACAATCCACATTCAAAGCTCAATAAATGCACAATAGCGAAACCAATAAATAGATAGATATGATTCTCAAGACATTAGCAAGGAAGTCTCAATCAATTGCTCCCAAGTTCAAACTAACCCAGATAATTAAAAGACATGATTAACCTACAAAACCTAAGAAAGGAAAGAAAGGAAAACTAGGGTTTTGAAACCCAGAAAATCGCAGGAATAAGAAACTTGTAAGAGGAGTGCTTAAGGTGAGTATTTATAGTACAAAAAAGTAAGAAAGGTTCTTGCCACTCGTTCGTCAAGACTCGCGACCAATCCGTCGCGAGTCGCGACTGAGCCCAGTTTCAACATCTTAATTTCTTTCTTCTTTTTGTTTCAAGTCCTCCTCTTCACTTCACTTTTCTTCAAGTCTTCAAAAGCTCAAGTGCAAGTCTTCAAATCTTTAAATCTTCAAAGGTTTTCTTCAAAGTTTTCAAAGTTTTCAAAGTCTTAAAAGTCTTCTAACAAATTGCCTTATCACACAAAATCCTCTAGAAAAGTAATAAAAGCTTAAAAATTGATTTTAACTGTCCTTAGATAATTTCAAGGCAAAATGCCACATATAGAGCACAACAGTGGTACAAAAGAAAATCCTAAAATTCATAATATTACCATATAAAATAGCACATCAAACCTCCCCGCACTTAAACCTTACTCGCCCTCGAGTAAGAAAAGATTCAAGCACCACAAGGAATTCGTATGTTCATATCCTAAACTAATATTCCAACAAATAAAAGCCTCACAAAAACTATCAATATCATAAATCCCATAATCAAAGCTCAAATAAGAATTTTTTTTCACATACAACCCCAATTCGTATATCTAAACAAACCTACCACTTATGAATTCAATACTACCCACAGAAACATATCCAAGTCCCGAATTGATAATCCCAAGGTCCAATGGTACAAAGTGAAGTTAAAACCATATGAGAAGTTCAAGCACATACTTCACTTCGTACCAATATATCAACCAAAATCCAATGGCACAAAATGAAGTCAAAACCATATAGGAGGTTCAAACACATACTTCACTCTATACCAATATATCAACCCAAAAATGAAGTACACAGAAAATCAAGAATTTTGTAACTATACTTCATTTTCGGCGCTAAAGTACCCAATCCCAAGAGGTCTCAAGATGTTGAGCTACTCGATCCATCCATATGACAACCGCAACCTTATGACTCCAACGCCGGTAAATGAGTGAAATCATAGCATTTTCCTTTTTTTCTCTCTTTCTCTCATTTTGCCAAGGAGCCCTTTCGGACTTTCATCCTAGCTACACATCATGTTTCTTTGGCTCACATCTCACCTTTTTCCACACATTAGCCTCTCATTTTGGCCTAGGTTGCCCTTTTGGGTTTTCAACTTAGTGGGTTTTCCTTTAAATATTATTTTTTTAAAAAAAAATTCTTCCTTTTTCTCATGTTTTTCCAATCAAAAGCAGCAAAAGCATTCCAAATCAAGCTAGCATGCATGTGAGTTCTCTAACCCCTTCTTGCACTTAAAATTACATTGCCATCAATTTAAACATGTAAGACAAGAACAATAAAACTTAAGGTAAGAGGTAGAGTGACACCCGTTTCTCCGCATAGTCGCCAATGATACGGCACAATCCATGTATTTGTATAAAATCGGTCCCAAAATTAGTTTCGGAGCCGGGGGGGGGGGGGGGAGAAAAAGTGCCATACAAGAACTCATCCCTCGAGAAAAATGTTGTCTCCTTGGAGCCGTTTGATTAAGACTAACACCACAGAGAACATCAAACTCACAAGTACATAAGGATTTGTAATACTAAGTTTATGATGTGCCCATTTTATATGGTTATATTAGGACTTTTAGGATTCACTTTTGTACACTTTTGTGCTCTAGATGTGGCATTTTGCCTTGAAATTCTCTAAGGAGAGTTTAAAGCGACTTTTATGCTTTTATTACTTTTCTAGAGGATTTTGTGTGACAAAGGAATTTGTTTGAAGACTTTGAAGAATACCTTTGAAGATTTGAAGACTTGCATTTGAGCTTTTTAGGACTTGAAGAATTGAAGATAAGTGAAGTGAAGAGGAGGACATGAAACAAAAAGGAGAAATAAATCAAGATGCTGAAACTTGGCTCGGTCGCGAGTCGCGATGGACGGGTGGCCAGAACCTTTCTTACATTTTTTGTATATAAATACTAAATATTATCCTCTCCTCTATACCTCTTCTTCTTCTTCTGTGGTTTTCTAGGTTAAAAACCTTAGTTTTTTCCTTTCATTATCTAGATTAGTTTAATCTTGGGAGCAATTGATTGAGACCTTCTTGCTAATGTCTTGAGAATCATTTCTATCTATTTATTGCTTTTTCTATTGTTCATTTATTAAGATTTGAATGTGAATTGTTAATGACATCAATGTTCTTGAAAGTTTGAGTATATAAATTGCTTGCATGATTACTTGTTAGGGTTGGGAGAAAGTAGCTAATTCTCCCCTCTTTTAATATGGAATCCAAGAGCATGAATTAAAGCTTCTAAATGATGTTGATGTGTTGATAATTTCTAGATGAATGTGATAATGTCGAACTCTTTGTCATGTTTTTTTATTGTAGCAAATAGGAGAGGTCTATGAGCGTTGAACGTTCTTGACTAATCTTGTGTAAATGCATCAATTGGTTAAATGCTTAGACATGGTGTGGTTTTCATAAGTGTTTCTAAGCTTGTTGATTCTTCGTGCTCAATGCCATCAATGGGATACTTTCAGTCGTGTTTTGACTAAGGGAGTCATTGGTGAGGTTTGACAAGGGATGTCAAATTCACTTTTGCAAACTACTATCTAAGAAGGATAGAAGATTTATCTTCACAACAATTAGTGAAAGTAGTGGATAGATTGTAGATTCAATGACAGATAATAGGTTTGGAAGTGGAAAGAAATTGCCCCCAAGGCTTTGTCTTTTATAGTTTTTATCCCTTTTTCTTAGTTGTTGCATGATTAGCATAGTTACTTGACTTTGCTAGTTAGCTTGTCTTTTAATTTCATAACTTAGGAAAACCAACCAACCAAAACCCTCCATTTACTTTCTTTTATATATCTATATATATACATACTTCTACCACAATATCAACCTTATATGTTTAAATGCTTTAGAAAATCCCTCTTCTTCGTGGATGACCCCGACTTGCCATTATCTACTTAGTTGTAAATAGGAAGTATTTAGGACTTATAAATTTAACTTTGAGGGGTACGATGATAACTGTACCAAATTTTGGCGCCGCTTCCAGGGAAGAGGCATTCATATTTAAGTGTTTGGGCATATTTGGTTGCGTATTAACTAGTTTATATTTTCCACTCCTTGGTGGTTGTTTTTGTTCGGAGTAGGTATTGCTTGAGTTCTTGGTGATTTTTTTTATCGAGAATCCTTGCAATATGATTTTGGACTTTAGAAAAAGAAATGGAGCATCTCACCTTGAGGGAACTCATGATGAGAAGAGCTTAACAAGCAAGGTTTTGTAGGATGTGTTATTTCGATCATCCTACCACGTCTTGCTATTTATTGAGGGATGAGCACTATGGGGGGAAAGAACCATTGGTTTCCAAAACCAAGGGTATTCTGAAGAGTGTACCAAGAGGTTGGAGGTGTTGGTTTTGAAAGGCAAGAAGTTCAAGAATGGTATCCATACCACAATTCTGACAATCCGGAATGGAATGATAATCCAAATTGGTGGTATGAGAATGAGCCAGAAAACCAACAATACGAGCAAACTAGTTGGCCATCACAATATCATGACATACCCCAAAACCAAGCCCAAAAAGGAAGTTCAAGTTTCACACGTGAGGAAGTCATGAATGCAATAGCAAACTTGAACAGCTTGACTAGTGAGGAGCTAGATGCTCGGCTTTCCTCTAGTGTTGAGGCTATTGAGGGGCATGCAAGGAGTATATTAGAAGCGGTGCCCCAAATGGAAGCTCTTTATTATGAAAATACACCATCCCAAGTCAAACTCGAGGATTCAGTGAGTGAGGTCACCATGGGAAATGAGTTTGAGTTCGAAGGGGATGAGGAGTTGGTTGTTGAGGATGAAAAAGGGAGGAAGAGGTGATTGTGCTACATTCATTAGCATTGTCACCTCTTCCCCTGCCTAGTGAACCAACTCCATCATTTTTGAAAGTTTTGAGGAAGACAAAAGAGGAACCAAAAAGACTATCCCAAGCCTCCTAACCATTAAACTCCCTTCAAGCTATCTCCACCTCCACAAGACTTTCCAATTGAAAGTTTTGTACCCCGACCTCTCTACTTTTGGATACTCATGGTGAAGGGGTTCAAGCCTTCACCATATGGATAACATTAGAATCATGCTGACGGCCTTAAATATACAGAGCAATGTCGTGCTGACGAGATAAATAAATTTGGCCTTTATTTTGGATTTTGTTGTTTAGTTTTTTTATTTTGTCTTGTTCTTTTTATGGTTTGTTTTTCTGTGATTTTGTAGAAAAGTGAAGCTTATTGCACTGGAGGAGATGAAGGAATGAGATCCATGAGAAAGGGAAGAAAGCTTGGAAAGTTGGTAAGAAAAAAAATTCTTTCTAAGTGCTAGGAAACCATGTCTATCGAAACTCAGGGGAGAAAAAATGAACTCCCACCACCAACTTTTCGAGAGTCGCAACATGGGCATTGTTAGTCACAATGGAATCAGAACAATTTCTGGAAGAATTGAGCTCACAGACCCAAGATATCGCTAGTTGCGATGGCTTGGTCGTGAGTCACGACAAGGCATCGCGAGTCACGACTGATACTATCTCGAGTCGCGATGGAGAAACTAGCTTTTCAACGGTGCTTAAACACTGCATAATCGTTTCTTCTTCTCCACCAAATACTCCCAAGAACCACCATACCTCTACTCATTCCTCCACCATCTTACATATATTGACATATAAAGATTGTTGCATCTTTATAGTACCTTTGTTGATTGTAGTATGCCGACTACATCATTGTGACTATAATTGCTATATTCTATAATGATGCTTAGATTTGTGTCGATATATGTTGGACATTTTTATTGGAAAATATTATAGTGGTGATTGCATGATGGATTGGTTGTTCTTTGAGAATACTACGATTATTAACTTTTAATGCTAAACCTAGTATTACAAATCCTTATGTACTTGTGCATTTGATGTTGTTCTCTGTGGTGTTAGTTTTGATCAAACGGAGCCAAGGAGACAATGTTTTGCTCAAAGGGTAAGTTCTTCTATGCCAATTTTGCTCCCCCGTTCGGCTCTGAAACTAATTTTGAGGACAATTCTATACAAATACATGAGATTTTACCGTATCACCGACAGCTATGCAGAGAAACATGTGTCACTCTACCCCTTACCTTGAGTTTTATTGTTCTTGCCTTATGATGTGTCCATTTTATGTGCATAATTTAGTACTATTTTGGGTCACTTTTGTGCTCTTTTATTATCAAGAGCTTGTGTTTTACCTTGAAATTATCTTAGGAGAGGTAAAAGAAACTTTACGCACTTTTACCTCTTCTAAGTGAATTTTGCGTGACAAGGGAAGAACACGGAGGCAATGAAGACTAGAGGCCACTAAAGATCACATTTTCGAAGACTTTTGAAGACTTGCTTCAAAGACATGAAGACCGGAGGCCATTGAAGACCATTTTTGGAAACATTGAAGACTTGAAAAATGAGAGAAATTTCTATAAAGATGATTGTATACCGCAAGAAGAAGAAATGGAAACAAGGCAAAATTCTGGCACCCATCGTGAGTCGCGACGAGCCTGTCGCGAGTCGCGACCAACGGGTGGCCAGAATTTCATCTTATCCTTTTTGTACTATAAATATCACTCTCTTTCCTCTCATTCATCATCTTCTGGACATGCATTTTTATCACTATTTGAAACCCTTATTTCTCCCATTTTCATCTTTGCAATCTCTTGTATTATGTTTAGCTATTTAGCATTAATTAGTATGAACTCTTGTGGCTAAATCTAGTTCATGGGAGCAATTGATTGAAGCTTCCTAGCTTATGTAGTAAGATTCTATGTTTGCTCATTTATAAACATTCATTGGAGAGCATTTATTACTCCATTAATGTTGTGTTTTACATAATTTATACCATGGGTTGTTTGAGTATATGAAATGTTTGTAAAATTGAAATGTTAGTGTGTTATGAAAGTTGCAAATTTCTTGACTCATTTGATATGGAAATTCAAGAGCATGGATTTAGAACTTCTTGTGTATAATGTGAGGTAATTATTGCTAGATGAGTATGTTAATGTGGTTTGTTCTCATATTTTTCATATAGATGCAAAGAAAGGTTGAACCTTGAATGTTGTTTGTTCTTAGTTTAATCTAATGAATTCTTTGTTTGGTTCAATGACTATGTCTTTGGTAGAAGGCTTGTTATTATCAAACCTTTGGTCCTTTGGGTGAAATGCCATTGATAAAACACCCCTATGATGTTGTTTGTCTAGGGTGATCATCAATGACGTTTGCAAATGGTCGTTGTTAATCTTTGCAAACTACTCTTAAAGAGGAATGAATGTTGATCTTTGAATTAGATGTGATACATTCCCCATAGACAATAAATGTAATTGAATGAGTGAATGAATCAATGAACTATATGAAGTTTGGAAGTGGAAATTGATTGCCCCCAAGGCTCCGTTAATTATCATTTACATCGTATCTTTAGTTGTGTTGCATCATTAGCACAGTTCTCTTGCTTTGCTAGTTGTTGTATTTCAATTTGATAACTTAGGAACAAACCAACCAAACCCCCCTAGTTTACATGCTTATATATATATTTATGTATGTATATGCCTAGTATGTTTTCTCCTATATATGTTTAAACACTTGAAAGATCCCTCTTCTCGTGGATGACCCTGACTTGCCATTATCTACTTTATTGTAGATCGGAAGCAACAGATCTTAAAAGTATTAACTTTGAGAGGTACGGCGACAACCTCCCAAATTGCGGCGCCGCTGCTGGGGAATAGGCGTTTATTTTTAAATGTTTGGGCGTATTATGTGTGATTAGATGCTATTTGTAAATATTTTTTAGTTTTCTTTTATTTTGATTTCTTAGTTTATTTTCCATTTTCACTTGGCTTGGAGATGTATTGTTCGAGTTCTTAGTGTATGGTTCGCACACGATTCTCTTCGCAACAACCCCTATACTACGACCTTCAGTTAGAGTTGAATTTGAGATGGGCTATGAGGCTTTCTTTGGAAAGTGTGAATGACACCCCTCCTAGTGACCATTTTGAGGATACATCTTCCTCTATGGAGCATCAAATTGAGCACGAAGATGCGCATCCTCCTCTCCAAGGGTGAGCTCCTCATCTCCACCAAAGAGAGATTCCTTTGGGGAAAGCTTTGCTAAGAGACATCATGGCCCCCAACCTCGATCAACAACCGATGTGCATCGAGTATCCCGTGGTTGGACCGAACGGGCACTTTGAGCTAAAGACCGGGTTCATCAACATGCTACCCATCTTCCTTGGTAGGCAAGGGGAGAATGCCAACAAACACCTCACCGAATTTCACTTCTTGTGTGGTGGTACGGTCCCCCATGGGGTGGATGAATATTTCTACAAGTTGAAGGCATTCCCCTTCACACTAAGGGATGGTGCAAGGGATTGGCTCCACTACCTACCACCCAAGAGCATTAAGAGTTGGCTTGATATGAAAAAAATGTTTCTAGCCAAATACTTTCTGGCCTCTAGATTCGCCGCCTTAAAGAAGGACATAAACAACATTCTCCAATGGCATGAAGAATCCCTCTTCGACTATTGGGAGAGGTTCAAGAAGCTTCTTGCGAGTTTCCCTTATCACTGTTATTCGGAGGGGGATTTGGTTTATTACTTCTACAATGGCCTTCTTGATGAAGATCAAGGTTGGTAAGAAGTTCTTGTGGTGGAACCCTTGGGAACAAAACATCCTCCGAGGCCATGCACTTATACAAAGAGCTAGCGGAAGAATCAAGAAACTTTAGCTCAAGGGCCGATTTGAGAAGGAGGAATCCGATGCTCACAAGTGACTCTTAAAATAGTGGAAAGCTCGAGGATCAAGCCTTGGCCCTTGCATCTATGGTCAAATCGTTGATGACGAAGCCCGCGAATGTGCCACATGTTAAATCATGTGAAATTTGTTACTTGGCGCATCCTACGGACACTTACCCCACTTTCCAAGAGGATTATGTTGGAGAGGTAAGTGCCATGGGCTATCAAGGGAATCAAGGCTACCAAGGCAACTAAGGATATCAAAGTGGGCAAGGCTACCAAGGTTATCAAGGGTACTAAAACTGGCCGTACAATTCGGGAAATCGTGATAACCCGAACCTCCAGTATGGAAACTCTCAAGCTAGCCAAAACCCTTAACCATATCGGCCTCCTCAACAACAATATAGGCCACCTCAACAACAATTTCAAAGGCTCCAAGACAAACCCCGAGACCAAGGGGAGAGCTCAGGGCTAACAAAGAATGAGGTGATGCAAACCGTTCACCGGTTGTGCATGTGCACGGAAAAAAGTGAGAAGTTCCAAGATGAAGCCAAGGTAAGTATCAAGAACTTGGAAACTCAAGTGAGCCAAATAGCTCAAGTGGTGAATCAGATGGAAGCCCGGGAAAAGGGTAAGCTACCCTCCCAGCCGGAGATCAACCCTCGACAAAATGAAAGTGCTATCACTTTGAAAAGTGGTAAAAAGGTTGACTCTCCCACGGTTGGTGAAGTTGTTGAGGACGAACCTAGAAAGCTTGAAATGCTCTAGAAAGAAGGGAAAGAGGAGAACGAAGAGGAAGTCAAGGAGCAAGCAAGGAAGGGAAAGGAGAAGGAAGATGAGGTCTCCATTGAGAAATCAACCTCCATTTCCAAACCTTCATCCCCCCCTCACAAGAAGGCAAGAGTAGTGGAGATTTCTCCATATGTGCCGGAGCCACCGTTCCCGGAAGCTCTAAAAGACAAAAGGAGGAAGGAATCCAACAAGGAGATCTACAAAGTCTTTCGTAGATGTGAGATAAATATCCCTCTTTTGAATGCGATTGAACAAATTCCTAGCTATGCAACATTTTTGAAAGAATTATGTGTATTAAATAGGAAACAAAGAATGAAGAACAAGCTTAAAAATGGGAGAAGTGAACATGTCTCCGCTTTGTGCCAAAGGGAGTTACCCCCTAACTGTAGCGACCCCAGCATGTTCACAATCCCTTGCATGATAGGAAATACACATTTTGAAAAAGCAGTGCTTGACTTAGGTGCATCGATAAATGTGATTCCTTATTCTTTGTATGAAGCTTCAATCTTGGTACTTTGCACAAATCTGGGGTGGTGATCCAACTAGCCGATCGTTCTAGTGCGTACCCTAAGGGTATCGTCGAGGATGTGTTGGTTAGGGTTGATTCCTTAATATTCCCCACAGATTTTTATGTCCTAGACATGGAGCATGATAAACATGCTGCCCCAATCTTGTTGGGGAGGCCATTTTTGAAGACCTCTAGGACCATTGTTGATGTGCATAACGGTACCCTCACCATGGAATTTGATGGGATTAATGTAGAGTTTAGCATAAATGACTCTATGAAGTATCCTCTTGAAGAGTATTCTTTGTCGCCATCCTCCATTCAAACATGCAATGTTATTTCTCCTATGGGAAATATTGGGTTTCACGTGAATCCCAATAAAGGGGAAGTGGATTTTTTCAAGTTCTCACACCCGATGTATAACTGGTCAAAACACTCAGCAAACATCACATCTACCCCATTTCCATCATCAACGAACACCCTTATGATCAATGGTGTTCCTATAATTGATGAAATTACCATAGGGTTTGCATGGGGCATTTGGTCTGGCACTGCATCCGCTTCCGAGAAGGTGACGTTCCCATCCGGTCTGACACAACACCATCCACAGGACTCCCTCTTTCAGCGGGGACCCTTCAAGCTTCAGCCTTTAAAACAGCATTCGAGGATTTCTCTCCCACCGTGCCATTGATGACGTTAATTACCCTTCAGACGGGTGGGTTTTCTCCATTTCGGTTTCCCTGATTTCCCCCATGTTGTTCCTGGGGTCTATCTTGTCTTCCTTCCTGCCTCTTATCTCGAACCACTTGTTCTCGAGGCCTTCTATCTCCTCTTCCTCTATTGTTTTGATTGTTTCTTCTATAAGGCTGTGACAGGCGGGCGGTCGTCGCGCCCGCCGTGCAAAAGATAATTTATAAGCCCTTTTTGCTTACTTCCTACAACTAGGTAGATAGCGGCAAATCGGGGTCGTCCAATGAGAAGAGGGATCTTCCTAAGCAATCAAGCACAAATGGTTGATACTAGGCTAGGAGTAACTATATTTACACACACTTAAAAGCAAGTAAAAGGGGGGGGGTGGTTGGTTGGTTTCCTAAGTTAACAAAGATAAAAAGACAAGATAACTAGCAAGGTCAAGTGACTATGCTAATCATCAAACAAAACTAAAGAAAAGGGGTTTTAAACTACAAAGATAAAATGCCTTGGGGGCAACGGATATCCACTTCCAAATCATACGTTGGTCATTGAATCATTCACTCATTCCATCATATAGCATACATGACCCAACATTCACATACCCATCTAGCAAGGATCATAACAGATACATCACAAGAAGTTCTAAGTTCATGCTCATAGATTTTCATGCAAAGGAGTCCCGGAGTTCGTCACGCTCCTAACACCAAAACAATTCAACCATACAAACACTCCCTATGCTCAAACAACTCATGGCACACATGAAGTGAAACATACCATCAAGAATACATAAACGCCAAATAACAAATGCTTCAAGAATGAGTACAAGCCATCTATTCAATATTTCAACTGCTTGTCGTGGAGACTAAACTCCTATCCTTCTTAGTTCGTAGTTTGCAAGAGTGAGTTCCACATCTCTCGTCAAACCTCACCAATGACTCCCGAGTCGCGACCACGACTCAAGGTATCATTGGCGGCATTTAATCACGAAGAACCAACAAGCTTGGCAATGCTTATGACCACTACACCGTGACTAAGCATTAAACCAATTCATGCAATTACACGAGATTGGATGAACGTGCAAGCACATTCATCCACGAGCATATGACTCTCTCGTTTGCTACACAAAACAAATATGACGAAGAGTTCAACATCAATCACATTCGTCTAGCACATTGTCAACACACTAACACAATCAAAAGCTCTAATTCACACTCATACATTCCTAACAAGAACAGGGGGGAAATTAACCCGAATCCTCCAAACCCTAGCTAGCAATTCATACAAGCATTCATATCCTCAAGCTCCCAACAACATCAATGGAATCAACAAGTAACATTCAAAGCACAATAAGAGCACAATAGCAAAAACACCAAATAGATAGATAGAAATGGTTCTCAATACATAGAAGTGGAAGCTTCAATCCTTGCTCCCAAGAACAAAAACTACTCTAGAATAACAAGAGACATAATTAAACTACAAAAACTAAGAAAAGAAAGAGAAGAAAACCAAGGGTTTTCAAGCCCTAAAATGCAAGAAGAAAAGGGAAAAAAACTATGGAATGAAGGGGAGGAAGAGGTATTTATAGTGGAAGAAAAAGGGGAGAAAAACGCTGAAACAGAGCTGACTGGACGCTACCGTCGCGACTCGCGACGAGCTCGCGACCAGATCAGTAACTCAGCCTTGCTGTTTTGTTTTGCTTCCTCCGGGTGAACCGTTGATCCGTTTCGGGAGTTCTTGTAGTCAATTTTATAGTGCTCGAGAAGAGGAATCCAATGGTGCCACTCTTGAAGGCTGATTATTCTCGGAAAATTCTAAGAACCCTGGATCATCATTCATCCGTTGCTTTGCTCTCCTTTCTTCATCTCTTCACTTCTTCAAATCTTCACAAAGCTCAAATGTAAAGGTCTTCAAATCTTCAAATCTTCAAAGATAAATCTTCAAAGTCTTCAAACAAATCACCTTGTCGCACAAAATTATCTAAAAAGTGATAAAAACGTCAAAGCCGCCTTTATCCCTCCTTAGATGATTTCAAGGCAAAATGCTTCATGTAGAGCACAAAATTGCACAAAACCTAATCCTAAAAACCCTAAAATAACCATCTAAAATGGACACATCAACCTCCCCACACTTAAACCTTACTCGCCCTCGAGTAAGAAAAGATTCAAGCACACGGAGGAAATGACGTATCCACATCCTAAAAACCCTAAAATAACCACATAAAATGGCCTCATCACTACTAAAACTCAAATATCAGACTAATGATTCTCCCGTAGCGGAGGAAACTAGTTTAGCTGGCCAAGGCACCAACGGGTCAACATGGGCCATGTATGGTTTGGCACCAACAACCTGCGCCAAAGGAGATGTCCAAAGCCAAGAAGACCAGCGCAAGGAGATACTATACTAGCTATTCCTTTCACTCGTACAAATTGACGACCCGTACGAGATTGTGTTTTGAGTTCATACATTAGACCTAGAATCTCCGTGGACTAACTCAGGGCTTACCGATAACTACCATATAGGTAGCATAGAAGTAGGAACAGGTTGCATAACTATAAATTTCTATCTTCTGATCACACTGCCTCCAATCGGGTTAATTCTAAGCTACGGATTTAATGAACCTGGGGAAAGGCAGGTCAGAATTTTGGCCCCTCTGCCAAGGATGCTATGAGTCTATGTATGAATTTAAGCATAACGCGTTAGTATAGTAGCTTATTTAGCTTTTATTTTGTTTGTTTATGTTGTTGATTCTTGGTTGGAGATGTTTTTATAGTTATTTTGTTACCTTTTGATCTATTTGCTAGTTTTGTATTCGGAAGGGTATTTTTTGCCTTAGTTTATGATACACACTCGTACCACTAATCTAAGCATCTTACACTACCCAAATATAAACATTGGTGGTCGGAGGAGAAGGAGGTGAAGAACTAGGGTGCAAGTTCAACCTAGGCCGAAAGTAGTAGTAGAAGATTCGCTAGCAATGGCGGAAGACAACTGCACCCTATGAGAACTCATGGCACCCAACTTGGAGAATCAACCTCTATGCATCACCTTCATGTCATTACCCGCCAACGTGAGCTGTTAGCTAAAGAGTGATCCATTGCATTCCAACATTTCATGAATTGGCGAGGGAGGACTCGAAGAAACATCTTTCGGAGTTCCATTTGGTGTGCACGAACATGAAGTCCGCAGGAGTGTCCGAGATGACTACAACCTAAGAGCCTTCCCGTTCTCCCTTCAAAGTAGTGTCAAGGATTGGTTCTACTACTTTTAACTGTGATGCATTGGATCTTGGATGGATATGAAGTAGAGATTCTTAGAGAAACATTTTCAGGCATCTAAGTCGGCTGGGTTGAAGAAGCAATTATCAAATATCACTCAAGGTGCCACCGAGAGTATGCATTATTATTGGGAACGCTTCAAGCAACTTTTGGCAAGTTGTCCTTACCACCCATTAAATGAAGGGGATTTGGTGTATTGCTTCTTCAAGGGGTTATGCAATAAAGATATGAGGATGGTGAATGTCGCTTGTAATGGTTCAATAGCAAACAAGAGCCCCAAGGATGCAATGGCCTTTTTTAAGAAATGGCAAATGGTATGTGACAATTTGGCGCTAGGCTAAGGGTGAAGGTCTTGAATGAACCCACACGCTCACCTAAATTGGATGAGCAAGTCCAAGCTCTTGCTTCCATTATAAAGGAGCTTTTGCGAGGAAAAGTGCATCAAGTCCAAGTGTGTGGAGTTTTCAACCTTAACCACAATTTTGAAGCGTGCCCTAAAGTCATAAATGAACTAGGGGGAGCTCATGACAATCCCACCCTAGGGGGCAAACACAAGGGTTCCGAGGGAATAAAGGAGATGCAAGGAAAAACCCCTATGCCAATTCATTCAACCCAAGGTATCGAGATCATCCTAATTTCTATTGGAGAGAAGACAACCACCCTCAAGGAGACTGGGGAGGACAAGCTCCACTTCAATCATATCCTAGAGGTGAAGGCCCTTCGTACAGGTTTGATTATTTGGATGATGATTGTTAGAATTTTCCGGTCGGGTTCGCCGGAAAAATACTTTTTCCGGTGGGTTATAATGCTTACCATGCCTTGAAGGTTTTGGATTCATTTTGGTTAAGAAACATCTGATCGGAAAATATATGGGAAATTTTGGATTTAGGAGGTTGGTTTTTTTCGTATTTTTCCGATTGGAAGACGCTGGAAAAATGATATTCCGGCGATGGTAAAGCATGAAATTGCCTCGGTTCTCTAGCCTTAGACTCGGATTCGTATTTGTTCATGTTTGAGATGTATCTTAGGGCTGGAAAAAGAGGACAAATGGATGTTGATTTCGTTATTTTTGCTCGCCGGAAAAATGCTTTTCCGGCAAGGATAATAGTATTTTATTTGGCCGGATTGTAATGCTCAGATTTGGAGGAGGAAGTTTCTTGTTTTAGTTGCTAAATCCAGCCAAATTTCACAAGGGAAGATGCCTAGATTTTGGTGGAATTCGTTTTGCCAATTTGATGTGGATTCCGGCGCAATTTTTCCAGATTCCGGCAGCTTCCGCGGCCGGAAAACTGCGATACCGGCGATGGAATGATTTATGGGCGCTCGACCCGGTTATCCGCGCCACCGGGTCAAAATACCCGAGCAAGGAAAACGGAGCAGTGGCTCCCTTAGGGTTTCGACCCGTTTGGCGGCGGCCGGGTCATATGACCCGGTCATGGAGGTTGGCGGATCTTGGGATTAAACCCTAGATGATGGGCCAAGGGTTGGGCCGTTTGAGAAATCAGTTGGGCTGATTTAAATAATGCAAACAGGGTCCTCTTATAACCCGGTTTGAAAACCGGTTGAAAGAGATACCGGGTCATGCGGCTTTGGATTTGGGCCGAGCCACTGGGCTGAAATAAAATAACTCGGGCAATGGCTTCCACCTGGTGGCGGCTGCGGTTTGAAACCCTAGCTTAGGGTACTGGGCCGAGCGCTGGGCCGAAAGTGCAGCTGCTGGGCCGATTGAATTAATTAAGCGGATGGGCTGAATTCAAGGGTTCTTGGGCCTAATTAAATGGAGTATTTTTCAGCTTACATGCATTATTCTTGGGGTGAATTTCCTTCATTTTTGGGCTCTAATTTGTGGATTATTGTGGAGTTTTGGCCTTATTTTTGGGCTAAAATTGTATTGGGTTAATATTTGCATATTTTCCCCTGGAGGGTCGGAGAGATTCCTTTCTACATTTGGTTGCTCGATCATATGAGTTTGGTAGTGGGTCAATTAATTAGCGTACGCAAAATTAATTAATCCACTGCTAGTTGGTACTTGGACTTGACGGTTATTAAGCGCCCTATGCTCGCGCTACACTTTTTGTGTTAAATTAGCATAAAGCTGTCCATTTGCTCAAAATGGAGTGGGCGATTACATAATCGCCAGGCTTGACGCACGCCGTATAAGTTGTGTCTGTTCTCTCCATCCTTAGGAGGGCTACTTTTAGAGGGATTCACAAGAGCTATTGGCACTGCCTACAACACTCTTACCCCCTAAATTAGCCTTGGTTCATATCACGAGAACGATTAAAGGCCAATAACACCCCTCTATCCTCACCTTAGGGGTGTATATGGTAGAAGCTGCTCCTCCTTTGGTGGTCCTAGCTTCATTCGGATTCAGCAACACCAGCACATCATGGCGACCATTCAAGACCCGAGTACACCATACTCAGCTGCTCTTTTTGTCTACCACTGGCATCTTCTTCATTATTTTTTCAAGACCCGAGTCTCGGCTGCGATGAGGTTTTCATATGAAGAGCCAGTACACAACTCTGGTTGCTATGTATAGGTCCAGATTCACACATCTGGACTTGCAGTTCTTTCTCCCTAGACTTAGTACTTTCTAGCTTAGGGTTAGCATTTCTTTAAGAATAATTGGGGGGAGGGGGTACTCATTGGGTACCCCCCCCCCCCGCTTCTTTTTCCCTAGGTTTTTAGCCTGGGGTTGGATTATTTTTGTATTTGGTAGGGCACTTTTCGGGCTCTACCGTGGGTTCCACCGTCTATACTATTTACCTATTTACCTAGAGGTGAAGGCCTTTCCAACAATCATGCTTCACTCTACAAGTTGGAACGAGATGAGATCTTGGAAGCCATTGGTCAATTGGGGAAGAAACATGAAGTTTTCACGGAGATAACAAGGTGAGAGATTGAGGACCTTGGTAATAAAGCATTCTCAAGTATAAAAAATCTTGAAGTTCAAGTCGGGAAACTTTCCACCTCAGTAAGCCGAGTTGAAGCCAAGGAGTCTGGAAAACTACCTTTCCAACCGGAGATCAATCCAAGGAATATGAGCGCACTTAAATTAAAAAGTGGGAAGGGAGTTCGTGGGACCGAGAAGAAGATAATGAAAGAAGATGACAAGATGGTGGGGACTACCAAAGCACACTTCGAAGAGGAAGAGATTGTGGTCACCTCTAAGGAACTTCCACTGCCCGAGGAACAAGTCACTATTCCACCTCCATTTCTAAATGCTTTGAGGGGACGGCCAAAGGTGGTGACCGATGATGCGAACATTTGAAAAGTCTTCAAAAAGGTCGAGGTAACCATCTCTATCTTGGAATTAATTGAACATGTGCCATCATATGCTAAGTTTCTTAGAGTTGCATGCACAAAGAAAAGGCGTAGGCTAACTAAGAGGTTAGGACATTTGAAAATGAGAAGAGTCATCGTTTTGAACCATAAGAACTTACCTAAGAAATGCGATGACCCTGGAATGTTTTCTATCCCTGTCTCTTTAGATGGTAAACTTGCGGAACATGTCATGATAGATCTAGGTGCATCCATTACTGTTATCCTATTTAGTTTATATGAATGCCTAGAAATATGTGAGCTCAGGGATACTAGAGTAATTTTCCAACTTGCCGATCATTCCCCAGCTAGTCCTCGTAGACTAGTAAAGGATGTGATGGTGCAAATTGGCAAATTGGTTTTTCCGATGGACTTTTATGTCTTAGATGTGGCACACGATGAAAGTGCACCCCCGATACTTTTGGGGAGACCTTTTCTTAAAATTTCTAGAACTAAAATCGATGTCCACTTGTGAACCTTAACTCTAGAAGATGACATGGATAAAGTAGAATTTGATATCTATAAATCTAGGCATGATGCCACAAAGTCTTCATTGATGTGCAAAGTCTTCAGAACCTTGATTTTCAGTAACCTAACGGTGCCCTACAGAAGACGACGCATCCCACACTAGGGGTTGACTCAGCCCGCGTGAAGCCTCACGCCCCGCACGACATGAAGATTTGTACCATGCCCTAGATCCAGCGCCCCGCACCAAGGATAAGCCACAGCCGCATTATCCATGACGTCCCGCGCTGGGCGACCTGGCTAGGGTTTACCCTATTTTGGCCTATTTTTAGGCTCAATCTCCTACTACTATAAATAGAACCTTTTTTACCAGGTTTTCATATATATTACATACCATACATTAGATTAGAAGAGTAATTTGGAAAATCTCACCTTAGGAGAAACTTTATCTTTTTCTAATTTTTATTTTGCATTGATCCTAAGATGTGGAATTCAAATCTTTATTTGAATTCCATGTCAAGGAAGTGGTTTCTATAGTTTGGGAATAAATTGTAGTGATTTGATCTAATATATATGCTTGTTGAGATTCTTTAGTTCATCCTAATTTTGTATTCATAATATTATTGTGATTTGCTCTTGAGTTTAAATGCATGAATAGTACACCACGTATAAGCACACACTTTGGGCTATATTCATGTATGGTGCAAATATCGATAACCTGTTGGGAAGAGAAACCTTGTTAGAATGGGTAGAGGAGAACGCGTCCGCGTGGGTGTGTGCACAGGGGATACGAGGTCACTCTGATATGCTTACCATCGCACCAGTCTTAGCTGACTTTGTAAATTTTTCCGAGAGGTTTCGGGTAGAGATAGATAAATAGTAACAAGCTAGAGTTAGAAGAAAGCCTAGTATCATATATGTCTACAACCCTTGGGCCTAATGGATAGGACTCAAGGGAAGTAGTACATTCATGGTGAAAGCCCGGGATGTAATCACACAAGGAAGAAACAGACCTACAACAATGGTCAGACCTTGTTGTACGCCTCTAGTTATGATGGCGGCGTCGATGGAGGGTTGCGAGAGCACCGGTTATGACAGGGATGGGGAAGTGTATGCCATTGGCCACACCACATACTATGAAAACTCTATTGGGTTTTCCTAGATGTCCATGTGCATGAATCAAGGACAGAAGCATTAGATTGACCAAGTTGCTCAATGATTTCCCCAAGTGCTTAGCTTAATATTGTAGTTGTGTTTTTACTTTCATGTTTAGTAGTTGTTAGATTGAAAACAAAAAAACCCCCATATTTTCATGTTTTCTTTACTAGTTATTCCTTTCACTCGTACGAATTGATGACCCGTATGAGGTTATGTTTTTAGTTGATACAATATACATAGCATCTCTGTGGACAAACCCATAGCTTACCGCTAACTACCCTATAAGTAGCGTAACAATAGAAACATGGTGCAGAACTATAAATTTCTATCTTTTGACCACACCGCCTCCAACCAGGTTAATTCTTAATTATAGTTTTGACGACCCCGAGGGGGAGGCAGGTCACTATCTTATTGTCTCATGAATATTTGTGCTTGAACTTGTGCTTTATGAGAATTATGATTTATGCTATGTCATTATGATGATGCACTCATGCATGTGTGGTAGTACAAAGTCTTGCTAGGCTTTATTGCGATCTTGGAAAGTGTTGGAATTGTAGAGTAGGTAAATAACACCGCGGAGATGAGTACATTCATGTCCTTTGAGAGAAAATCATTATATGTGGTATACCATAATTCTGATTGGCTAGTTGTGTGAGAAATCAACATGTTGAGTGGTCGATTCGGAAAATCCTGATGGGGGAAAGCCCCTGGCTTAACCCGATAGATTACCATGTCGTTTGCATGGACTAGAGTTTTTCCGACTCTAGAGTAATCACAAGGTGTCTTTTCCTTTACCTCTCTAGGCCTAGGGATTGAGATCCACAGTAAAGTGTCCAGGATGTAATGCACTTCACTCCATATCCAATGGTTGTGACCTACGCAAAGCATTCCCCTTTTAGGAAGACTTTGGATTCCTCTAAGCGGGGCGTGCGTTGACCATGGGAGTGAAGTGAGTAGGGAATGGTCTGCGGCATTGGTGGACTAGAGTGCATTCCCTAAATTAGAGAAACGGTGAGATATGGCCATTGTGGTAAGAACCACGTGTGACAAGCGTGGGGTAATACCTGGCTATCTCCACACTGTGTGACATGAGCATAAAATAAGTTTATAAGTCAATATGTGAATGAATTGAGGATATAACTCATTTATGAAGCGTGTTACGCAAATACCCCAAGCGCCTGTTTATATAGTTTTTGTTAGGTTTTATTTTCATGCTTAGTAGTTGTTAGTCGAAAAAAACCAAAAGCCACCATGTTTACTTAACTAGCTATTCCTAGCAACCCGTGCTGATTGACAATCCGGACGAGGATGTAGTTAATTGGTTTTTAGGCCTTAGCATCTCTGTGGAAATACCTAGGGCTTCATACCCTAGCATATCTATGGACATACCCAGGGCTTACCGCTAACTACCCTATTGGTAGCATGATAGTGAGTTGGATGCAGAATTGTAAATTTTATCTTTGACCCCTTTGATATCAGCCTTCGCTTGGGTTAACTAGCTACAACTAATGACCCTGAGTAGAGGTGGGTCAGGCACTCTTCATGGAAACATAAATGCACTTATCTCCCGGTGTCTTTAGCCTACGAGGTTGACCCACCTCCACTCGGGGTTGTAACTAATTAACTCGAGCGAAGGCTATGGCCTTAATGAAAAAGTGGTCAAAGATAAAATTTATATTTTGCACCCAACTCACTACTATGCTACCAATAGGGTAGTTAGCGGTAAGCCTTGGGTATGTCCACGGAGATGCTAGGGCCTAAAAATAAATTAAAAACACAACCTCGTTCGGGTCATCAATCCATACGAGTGATAAGAATAGCTAGTATAGCAAACAAATTTGGGGGGTTTCAATTTAACTACAAAACATGAAATAAAAAGCAATTAATCTATAAAGCTAAACATTGGGGAGTCATTGCATAACATGGTTGATTTAATGCTTCGATCCTTGATTCATTCACATAGAGATTTAGACAAACCTAATAGGGTGCTCATAACACGTGATGTGGTCGATGGTATACACTTCCCCGTACCTGTCATGTCGAGTGCGCTCACAACCCTCCATCAAAATCGCCATCATAATTAGGGGAGTACAACAAGGTCCGACCATTGTTGTAGATCTTTTTCTCCCCCGTGCGGTTACATCCCGGACGTTCCACCTCGAATGCTTTACTCCCCAAGGCCTATACATTAGGCAAAGGCCCGTAGGTACCTTATCTACCTACAACCTATCATATTACTTTACGTAATCAGCTAAAACTGGTGTGATGGAAAATAATGAAAGTATTACTTGGATCCCCGTGAACACACCCACATGGACACGTACTCCATTACCCATTAACACATCTGGGGTTTCTCTTCCCAATGGGGCATTAATATTTGCACCAACATGAATACAAACTAGAGTGTGTGCTTATATTGAAGAGCTCTCAATCTCGAAAGAGCTCTCAAAAGCCCTGAGGCGAAAAAAGGGAGAAAAAAGGTGCAACCTTTCCTTCATCTTTTGGAGGTAGATTTCTTCAATTTCGATCACTTTTCATCGATGAATTATGATTTAACAGATTCTCCTTGGATTTTCGCACAAAATCATATGAAATTTTTGAAGAGTTTTTTATCTTATTTCGAACTTGGATTCTTGGTGATCACGGTTTCCAGGTTTTGTTGTTTCAATTCAGCAAGGTTTTCATTGTTTATTTGGTTTCCGATTTGGTGCATTGTGTGCATGGTGTGTTGCATCCGATCTGTTCATCGGATTGTTTGTTTTGATTCGGTTTTGGCTTGAAGCATTGTGGTGTGATTATTGTTTGTTTGGTGATTATCGTATTAGTGCATTGTTTGTTTGGTGAATCCGACCTATTTATCGGATTATTTGTTTTGCTTCGGTTTGATTTTATTTGATTTCCATGGTGGTCAATGGAGAATCATCGGGTAACAAACTCAAGAACAATCTCAAGAAGCAAGGGCAGGCCGAGAGTGATCATAAGGCACGGAAAACTCAAAAGATTCATCCGAGGGATTGGAATGATCCAATGCTTGAGAGGAGAAGGTTATGGGATGATCTGGATATCCTCATGAATAGGTCAAATATTGAAATTGTTGAAAACAGTGGAGATATGCTCGACTTTGTTCTCACGGAAGAAGAGATTCACAAAGAGCTCTACAAACCCTTCTACGGGTTCTTGGGAGTTTTTCCAGGATTATGTCCTGGAATGTTTGCCATTCGCTCAATTCTGATTGCAAAGTGGAATGTAGCATGTACTGTTCAGACAAAGCTCAATGGTTATGTAATGTTCAAGTTTAACAGTGCTGAAGATAGAGATTTGGTGATGAATGGTCCTGACCATTATCTCCATGGGTAGAAGTTGTTCATGATGAAGATAGCTGAATCTGGGCAGTATGATTTGAAGATTCAAACCACTAAGCCAGTATGGATAAGTATGGAGCATTTGCCTAAGACCTACTGGCACAAGAAGGCTTTGGAAAAAATAGCTACTTCTACAGGAGAACCAATTCTTATGGACAATGGCACTCTCGAGTTAAGGGGCTACTATGCACGCCTCTTACTTTGGATTGACACATCCAAGGAGTTGAAGGAAAAGGTGAGTTTTCATGTCCCAAGTGGTGAAGTGCATACACAGAAAATAATCTATGATTATTGTCATCCTTGGTGTCCGAATTTTGGAGAAAATACCCATGTAATGGAAGAGTGTGAAGATTTCTGGAAAGCTAAAGAAGAGGTGATGAAAAACCCCATGGGAGTGAAGGATAATGATTTTGAGATGGTAAGGGGGAAGAAAAATTGGAGAACTCGTGATAAGGACCAAATTTGGGTTAAAAAGATGCATGCTACAAACATAGTCCAAGTGTAGGCTCGCTCCAAGGGGGAGTAAATATAGTCATTGAGGATGTATCCTCGGACAATGAAGATTTGGAGAGGTTAAGGAAAGGCAAGGGAAAAATCAATGAAGGCACGAGTAAGATCAATATGAAGGCTGGGGCTGGAAACCGAGCGCCTGGAATCATTATTGGTGTTGCCCGCAATGAAGTTAAGCAAATAGTTGTTGCGCTGCCAGCAAACAAGGTGCTGCCAGCAAGTCATGCGCCCGAGGTTGAGAAACTTAGCTCTGGAGAAAATGTTGAACACGCCAGGGACACTCGGGATGTGCGCCACAGATGAAGTGTAGATCGTTCAAAAGCCAAGAAAACCCGTGGCGCCAAATCTTCCAATGTTGTGTATGAATAAGTGCCCGATAAGTAACAACCAGCTTTTGGTAATGATGATCATCCGATTACAGGAGCTGGAAAATTGCCTCAACAAATGATTCATCTTGAAGTTCGATCTAGTGTGGCCGTTTTGGGCGCTTGGCACAGTCTGCGTCGATTGGTGCATCCCGTTTTCTGGAAGGTCATTTTACTTAGTAACTCGGTAATGACAGTTTGATTCTCCACACCTCACTGGCTGGTCTCAACATTTTGCACTTTGAACGGTGAGGGCTATTGTAAATGGGATGGTTCGCGCCCATACTCAGCCAATTTTGAGTGACAATTGAAACACGTGCACACAGCCCATTGTGTTTGGCACGGTCCACATCATGCCCTTGTGCCGAAACATTTGGCGAGAGCCGTTGGTGCTGCCCATGAGTGGTCCGCGCCGACCCGTGGTACCTTGGTCGGGTGAACTTCTTTCCCTCACTACTGGTAAACTGTTAGTCCAATTTGAGAGTTTTAGCAGTCAATTTTATAGCTCTCGAGAAGAAAAATCCAATGGAATCAACCCTTGAAGGCTAATTCTTCTCGAAACGTTCTTAGACTTAGGCTCAACTCATCGGACCACGATTCACCGTTTCTTCGTTAGCCGCCTTAAACTCCAATGCTGCCTATCTTTGGCTCCAATCTCCTTCTACCATGCTTTGATGTTTGTGGCCTTCATCTACTACCATTCTAGTGTGAATGGCCTTCGATCTTTTCTACCATCCTTGTAAACGACCTTCAATATCTTCTACTACCCTTACGAACAACCTCACATAGAATGTACCCACGGACGATCTCCTAAGGATGATCACAAGGAAGATCTAGGAGCTCGTGGGTATAAGATGTCCATTAGTACCAATTAAGTATACAAAATGCGGGATTTACACACAAAAACCAAACATGGCCGTCTAAACCCCTTGTCATGTAAACCCAACTCATACTAGCAATCCACCACATAAAACAAGCTCATAATTATGCCGAATGAAACAGTTAACACATGTAAAATAAAGCACATCAGAGGTCATTAGTCTAACACTCCCAAGATAGTATTAAATAGCCTAACACGATATTATACTATGCATGAAATTATGGATGCATCATAAGATATGACATGACATAAATCATACATGAATCCGAAATCACTACTAGAGAAATGAGAAATCACTACATGAATAAGTTTTGACAGTCAAGTCCCACAGCCTACGCTAAATGGATGAATTGACTATTCAGCATATCCATTTAATGATAGTTAACTATAAATTCTGGATGGTGAAATCAATTGCACTCACTAAATCACAAGTTGTTAATATTTTCGTTATTGAATCATAATATATAATAATTCTAAAGAAAGAAGATGAACAACATGAACCATACATTTTCATCGTTTGCAAAAAAAGGGATTTAGTAAAATGAAAACGAAGTATCATAAGCTTAATAGTTGACATTATGGGAAAAATTCTTGAAAAAACAAATGTGTTACAAGTATATACTACAACATACAAGGTAAGTTAAGATGGAACATGGGATAGAAAATTATAGATGTTCATGTTGCAAAACCTATCAAGTAAGAAATGAGAAACACTATTCATATAATCAACAACATGAAGAGAGTTGGAAGGTGTACACTCTTGAATGGTGGATACTACGCTCTCGAGTATTAGGGATTCAAGAGGAGGGATGCGTAATAAGGGTTCGAGGGTTGAATATTGTCCTCTCCACTGATGGTTGGTGTACTGTCTCGAGTACTCTCAATGGGGGATTCACATGTTACTGCTTCAAGAGATGGATGTTGTCCTCTCGACAGGTCGATTGTGCTTCATGTGTTCGAGGTACTCTCTTGAGTGGATGATATACCAACTCCAGTGGTAGATGTCGCATTTGTGTACTGTGGTTGGTGGACACTCTCGAATGGTGGATACTACACTCTCGAGTAATAGGGATTCGAGAGGAGGGATGCTTAAGGGTTCGAGGGTTGCTTACTACTCTCTCCACTGGTGGTTGGTGTACTATCTCGTGTACTCTCGATGGGCGATTCACGTGCTATGGTTTCGAGAGATGGATACTGTCCTCTTGACAGGTGGATTGTGCTTAATGGGTTCGAGGTACTTTCTCAAGTGGATGATGCAACAACTCCAAGGGTAAATGGTGTATTCGTGTATCGTGGATGGTGGACACTCTCGAGTGGTGGATTCTAAGCTCTCGAGTAATAGGTATTCGAGAGAGGGGATGCGTAATAAGGGTTCGAGGGTTGCTTACTGTCCTCTCCACTGGTGGTTGGTGTACTACCTCGTGTACTCTCGATGGGCGATTCGCGTACTAAGGGTTCGAGAGATGGATGATGTCCTCTTGACAGGTGGATTGTGCACATGGGTTTGAGAGGCGAGATGTATTCTCGAGTGTTGGATGGCTTGAGGTGTACTATAGCCTCGCTGGGCCGACAACTCTCGAGGGTTGGAAGGTATACCCCCTCGAGGGGTGGATGTTTTAACCTCTGCTGGGCCGAAAAGAAATTGAAGTGGGTTCAAAAGATAAAAGAGGAACCAGGCCCTTTTATAATCCAGTTTCTACTCGGTTTTGACACACAAAAAAGAAGATGGTGGATAGCTTATGTGAAGTAATTGTCGGACTGGGGATACAGATGAATTTGAGGCATAAAAATTGTTAAAATCTGGAAGAGTTCATGATGGATTCGATGGAAGGGCAATCATCTCGGTCACCCCCCGACCATGGTTACTTGTTTTAATTGGAATTTTCGACCAGATTACTATGTTTATGACAAGAATTCAGATCTATCTACTTTCCCGATGAACACTCACATGGAATTCAAGATTTCAAGTGTTTGAATGTTATTGATTAATGTGGTTGATTCCTTGGGATTAGTCGGATTCATGAGAAATGTGTGGAGATAATTCGCTATGTATTGGTTGAATGAATGCTGTTAATCGAGGCTTTGTCGGAATTACAATCTACTATTCGAGGTACGGCGGCCGGTCATGGTGAATTAGTTAAATTGGAATCATCAATGATGATCTGTCCAAGGTATCTTCTACGATTTTCAATTTCACGATAAATGCCTAGATCAATCGGAGGAGCAGATTTTGCAGATCTCTCAGAAGGAATGGATTATTTGGAGCTAGGAGGATGATTTCACCAGATTATTTGGTGAATAAATGGACTGAAAAAGAGTTACTGCCCTGCATGAATTAAAAGGGTACTTTCCCTTATTTTCTTGGCAGATTTTTCTTCTTTTCTGGCCCTACTTTGTGGATTTTGTTAAGTTTCGGCCTTCTCTTTGGGCTGGAATTGTATTGGGTGGATGAAGGAGTTCTTCCATGCTTTCATTGTACTTTTCCCCTTAAGGGTGGAAGATCAACCTTTTTTTCATTTGGTTGCACGGCCACAGGAATCGGGTAGGGGGTTAATTAATTAGCGTACCCAAAATTAATTAACCCCCTCCTAGTAGTTACTTGGATTTGACGGTTTCCACGTGCCCTATACTCTCACAACAGTTTGTGTTAAATTAGCATATAGTTGTCCATTTTCTTAAAATGGAGTGGGCGATTATAGAATCGTTAGGCTAGACACACGTCGTACAAGTTGTGTCCGTTCTCTCTATCACTAGGAGGGCTATTTTAAGAGGGATCCACAAGAGTTATTGGCACTACCTACAAACACTCTTGCCTTCTAAAATAGCCCCGATTCACACCACGAGAACGTTTAAAGGCCAATAACACCCCTCTTTCTTCACCTTAGGGGGTGTATATGGTAGAAGCTGCTACTCCATTGGCGATCCCGGCCTTACTTGGATCAAGCATCATCAGCACACCACGACGACCATTCAAGACCTGAGTACACTACAAGCGGTTGCGCTCTATGTCTTCCACTAGCAGTTTCTTTGTTAACTTCTCTTCAAGACCCGAGACCATGTTCTTGACAGCAATGAGGACTTCATATGAAGAGCCAGTACACATTTCTGGTTGCCATGTATAGGTCTAGATTCACACTTGTATCTGGACTTGCATTTATCTCCCTAGGCTTAGCATCATCTAGATTAGGGATTAGCATTTTGGGGGGTGGGGGTTAGCATTTTGGGAATTCCAGGCTTAGCATCCCTAGACTTCTCATCACTTAGCCTAGGGTTTGTATTTGTATTTGGTGAGGTCGCCTGGACTTTCATGGGACCCCCTCGGTGTTCCACCGTATTTTCTATTTACCATATTTACCCTCGAACAACAAGAAGAGAGTACATCCACCAAAATCATATAAACATCCAAGAAAATATATCAAACATCAGTGTGAAGAAATGTTTGGTCTTCACCCAATTGTCCATGAACATTCACTTCTTTGGAGGATAGCAAAGACAATCATTCAAAGCATTAAATTGCAACACTATTCTCATCCCATGCTTAGCAAGTTGAAGCATTATTTCTTTGACTATTGGGGTTCAACTATAATGGTTTTTTGGAAAGAACCATTTGGAAGTAATGTTCACAACCCATGCTTGAAGCAAGAAGGAGGATTTCTTGGGATATTGGGATAAGTTTTGTTTGAGAGCTCTTGGCCATTGGTGAACTTGGAGTAGTATAAATAGGGGATGAACTTAGTAGTTCAAACACACTTCAAGCATAGCATTCCTTTGCTACTTGCTTTCTTCTCCCTTTAGCACTCCTTTGTAGTTGTAAAAGCCAAAGCCCTCATCTTTATATTTTGCCATATAATTCCTTCATAGGTTGTAGGCAGAGTCTTGTAATACTTTCTCCACATATAGTGAAGCTTTCGGTCTCCTCTGGCCGTGGATGTAGGTCAACTTGACCGAACTACGTAAATCCTTGTGTCCATTATTTCCTTTATTTTCTTTATGTTGTCTTTGTTATCCATCTTTTTGGCTAATAGATATCTCGTGGGATTCGTATTCCTAACAAATTGGTATCAGAGCCATATCTCATTTTTTTATCTATTAGCCACCATGACGATAACAAGGACTTCTATTGAAAAGTTTGACCGGAGTGTAAACTTTGGTATGTGGCAACTCAAGATGGAAGCCATCCTAATCTAGGATGGATGTGAGCTAGCTCTTGAAGGATTGGAGGAAAGGCCAGTGGTCATGTCGCCGGAAGATTTTGGTGATCTAGACAAGAAGGCTAGATCGGCCATTATTTTAAATCTCTCTAACGAGGTTTTGCAGGAAGTTGCTAGTGAGGGAACTGCCAAAGGTATGTGGGATTGGTTGAAATCTACATACATGAAGAAGACAATAGAGAATCGCCTCTATTTGAAACAAAAGTTGTACTTGTTGAAAATGGCGGAAGGTACATCTATACTCTCACATCTTGATAAATTTGATTCCATCATTTTGAATTTGGAGAATGTAGATGCTAAAGTTGATGAAGAAGATCAAGTCATTTTATTGTTATGTTCCCTTCCCATGTCCTTTAAGTATTTTCGAGATACTATGATTTATGGGAAAGAGTCGGTCTCATACAATAGTATAAAATCTGCATTAAAATCTATAGAGCAGATTGATAGGGACATTACAGGGGAATCGAGTGGAACTCATGCTGAGGGTTTGTTTGTGAGGGGTAGAGGAGAAAATAGAGAGTCTGAAGGTGGTAGATCCAAAGGGAGGTCGAAGTCTAGATACAGAAATAAAATTTGCAACTATTGCAAGAAAAAGGGGCACATCAAGGCTGACTGTTTTAAATTGAAAAATAAAGAAAAATATAAAAATGAGCAGAGTAGCAGCAATGCTGGTGAAGCTAGTGTAGTAGAAGATGAGAGTGATGGAATCATATTTGTGGCCATGGATAATAAATCAAGGTCTTCTAGTGAGTGGCTCTTAGATTCAGGTTGTTCTTACCACATGAGTTATTCCACTTATGAAGAATGTGATGGTGGAATTGTTTTGATGGGTAATAATGCTCCTTGTAAAGTTGTTGGTAGAGGAACAATTCAAATAAAAATGTACGATGGAATTATTAGGACACTCACTAATGTTAGGCATGTTCCTGACTTAAAGAAAAATCTCATCTCTCTTGGCACTCTTGATGCTCTCGGGTATAGATATTCAGGTGATGGTGGAATACTGAAAATCTGTAAAGGTGCTCTTGTGCTAATGAAGGCTTGCAGAGTTGGCACTTTGTATGTTTTACAGGGATCTACAGTAACTGGGGCAGTGGCTGTCTCTACTTCCTCAGATGAAGACATCACCAAATTGTGGCATATGAGGTTGGGACATATGGGCGAGAAAGGCTTAACATTGTTAAGCAAGAGAGGTCTACTTTGTGGTAAAAGTACTGGTAAGTTGGACTTTTGTGAACACTGTATTTTTGGAAAGCAGAAAAGAGTTAGCTTTCGTTCACCTGCAGTTCATAAAACAAAAGGTACTTTTGACTACATTCATTCTGATCTTTGGGGGCCCTCTCGTGTTCCTTCTAAGGGTGGTGCAAGATATATTCTTACTTTTATTGATGACTATTCAAGAAAAGTTTGGGTATGTTTTTTGAAGCTTAAAAGTGATGTTTTCCTAAATTTTAAGCAATGGAAGACCTTGATTGAAAAACAGACAGGAAAACAAGTTAAGCGACTGAGGACTGACAATGGGTTGGAATTTTGTGGAAATGAATTCAATGAGTTCTGCAAAAATGAAGGAATAGCTCGACATCGTACTGTTAGGATGATGCCTCAACAGAATGGTGTGACGGAGCGGATGAATCGTACTCTTTTGGAAAGAGCTCGGTGCATGATCTCAAATGCCAATTTGACATTAGACTTTTGGGCAGAAGCCATATCCACGGCTTGTCACATCGTCAACCGCTCTCCATGTGCACCTCTTGATTTCAAGACTCTGGAGGAAGTTTGGTCAGGTACTCCTGCTGATTACTCTAATTTAAGAATATTTGGGTGTCCAACTTATATGCATGTTAACGAGGGAAAGCTAGAGCCTAGGGCTAAGAAATGTATTTTCCTTGGTTATGCTTCAGGGGTGAAAGGATATAGATTGTGGTATCCTGATCCCAAATCACCCAAATTTGTAATTAGTAGAGATGTTACATTTGATGAATCTTATATGTTACATCCTGGAAAAGAGTCTTGTAATCCCTGTGATTCAGAAAAAGAGGATAGTGCACAAAAGCAGGTGGAGTTAGAGATTGGTGGTTCTTCCGGGAGAAACCCAACCTCAGAAGTGGTTGAAGAATCTGATCATGAACATGTTGGAGATCAACCGGGAGATGAGGATTATTCCATTGCCAGAGATAGACCGAGACGTGACATTCGACCACCATTGAGGTATGCAAATTTGGTTGCATATGTTTTATCAGTGGCACAGGAAATATGTGGAAACGAGGAACCTTCCACATATTTAGAGGCAGTTTCAGGTGCTAATTCAGACAAATGGTTGGTGGCTATGAATGAAGAGATGGAATCTCTACACAAGAATAGAACATGAGATCTTGTGGTGCCACCAAAAGGAAAGAAAATTGTTGGTTGCAAATGGGTTTTCAAGAGAAAGGAAGATACTTCAGGTGTTGATAATGCAAGGTACAAAGCACGGTTGGTCGCAAAGGGCTACAGTCAGGTACAAGGAGTAGATTGCAATGATGTTTTCTCACCTGTTGTGAAACATAGCTCTATTCGTGTATTGCTTGCTTTAGTTTCCATGTATGATCTAGAGTTAGAACAGCTGGATGTCAAGACAGCTTTCTTGCATGGTGAATTAGATGAACATATCTATATGAGTCAACCTGAAGGTTTTGAAGTTCAAGGTAAGGAAGACCGGGTTTGCTTGTTGAAGAAATCCTTGTATGGATTAAAGCAGTCTCCAAGACAATGGTATAAGAGGTTTGATTCTTTTATGTTGGGTCATGGTTTCTCCAGGAGCATGTATGATAGTTGTGTTTACTTCCGAAAGTTACAAGATAACTCATTCATTTATTTACTATTATATGTTGATGACATGCTCATTGCGGCTGAGAATCTTGCAGAAATTCATGAGTTGAAGGCCTTGTTGAATAGTGAATTTGATATGAAAGATTTGGGTGCAGCTAAGAAGATTATTGGTATGGAGATAAGAAGAGACCGAGGAGTTGGAAAGTTGTACTTGACCCAGGAGAGTTATCTTAAGAAAGTTTTGGAGCGATTTGGGATGCCAAGCCAGTTAGCACTCCTCGTGGTAGCCATTTCAGGCTATCTGCTGCCCAATCACCAAAAACAGAGGAAGAAGAAGATTATATGGCTAGAGTTCCTTATTCAAATGCAGTTGGGAGTATAATGTATGCAATGGTTTGTACTCGCTCTGATATCTCACAAGCTGTTAGTGTTGTTAGCAGGTACATGGCCAATCCGAGAAAATCACATTGGCAAGCTGTGAAGTGGATTCTTAGATACTTAAAGGGTACTTTGAACATGCGTTTGGAGTTTGGTAGAACCAATAACACTCTGGTTGATTTTGTAGATTCAGACTTTTCCGGTGATCTTGATAAGCGCAGGTCTCTTACAGGTTATGTATTTCGCATTGGAGGTTGTGTAATTAGCTGGAAAGCTACTTTACAACATGTAGTTGTTTTATCTACTACTGAGGCAGAATATATGGCAGTTACAGAGGCTATCAAAGAAGCTTTATGGTTGAGAGGTCTCTTCGGCGAATTTACTCTACAACAAAGGGTTACTACCATTCACTGTGATAGTCAAAGTGCAATTTACTTGACTAAAGATCAGATGTATCATGAGCGGACGAAGCATATTGATATTAAGTACCACTTCATTCGTGATATCATTGCACAAAAGAAGGTCTTTGTTCAGAAAATCAATACAAAAGATAATCCTGCTGAT
Organism: Rubia yunnanensis; assembly: GCA_037428765.1. Lineage (NCBI taxonomy): Eukaryota > Viridiplantae > Streptophyta > Magnoliopsida > Gentianales > Rubiaceae > Rubia > Rubia yunnanensis. Next base: position 62,848,882 of record CM075061.1, read on the forward strand.
ATGTTCACGAGGCTCTTCCCTATTTCAAGTTCAAGCAGTGCTTGGACTTGATTGGTGTTCATTGTTGGTGATTCGGCCCATTAGAGCCATGCCGGAGGAGGGTTAGTAAGCTATTACTTTTGGGGTTCAAACCAAGGTGGAGATTTGTGAAGAAATTTTGGTTTTCACCCAATTGTCCATGAACATTCACTTCTTTGGAGGATAGCAAAGACAATCATTCAAAACATTAAATTGCAACACTATTCTCATCCCATGCTTAGCAAGTTGAAGCATTATTTCTTTGACTATTAGGGTTCAACTATCATAATTTTTTGGAAAGAACCATTTGGAAGTAATGTTCACAACCCATGCTTGAAGCAAGAAGGAGAATTTCTTGGTATATTGGGATAAGTTTTGTTTGAGAGCTCTTGGCCATTGATGAACTTGGAGTAGTATAAATAGGGGATGAACTTAGTAGTTCAAACACACTTCAAGCATAACATTCCTTTGCTACTTGCTTTCTTCTCCCTTTAGCTCTCCTTTGTAGTTGTAAAAGCCAAAGCCCTCATCTTTATATTTTACCATATAATTCCTTCATAGGTTGTAGGCAGAGTCTTGTAATACTTTCTCCACATATAGTGAAGCTTTCGGTCTCCTCCGGACGTGGATATAGGTCAACTTGACCGAACTACGTAAATCCTTGTGTCCATTATTTCCTTTATTTTCTTTACGTTGTCTTTGTTATCCATCTTTTTGGGCTAATAGATATCTCGTGGGATTCGTATTCCTAACGATCAGTGATATTACAAGAAAAATCCAACCAATTTTATAAATCGAACATCACTTTACAATCATCAGCAAGAATTGCATGAACACAATGCCAAAATCTATTGACATCACAGAAAACTATTGAATCATCAAAAATTCTATAAACGCAAACTACAACTGCTCCAAGGTGCTAGAAGCATCAAACATGCGATTAAAACAGAGAAATCGACCAGACTAATAACATAGATCTTCTGACCAGTAACTAATACTCACAAATTTCAAACTCGACGATGAATTTCAAAAGAGTTGGTAGCAAATTGGGGAGAGATGTACCCTATGTCAGTATGAAGAATGTGATAACCATTAACAAAAACTCATTGTATAGGTACTACTGCATTATCAACGTCATAAATAAAAGGACAAGCAAGTAACAATTGCTTCAGAATAACTAATGAAACACACTCCTTTGCTTAAGAACAACCAACGAAATAATGATACATAATCTTACAAATTACATCAGAAGAACCTCAGAACCAAAACCTATGTCAATCTGCAAACATGCCGGCACCAATTCCTTGCACAAAACCAGGATCACAACCACAAAATCCCCACTACTCAAACTTACACTATGACAACCACAAAAATTATCAACTAACCAGTATTTTCTCTAATATCGCAGCTAGGGGCACTTGAAGCCGACATCGCCGACATAGAAGCTATTCAAATTTATGTTCAATGGAAGGGTGACCGGTGGAGGCGCGAATTCGGTGGCACAGCCACGGTGTCACGAGATTGGCTCATGGCGTTGAGACAGTGATAGACATGGACTAGAGGTGGAGAATTCAAGGGTTTCACAGAGTATTTGGGAAAGAGAGCGGAGACATACTGGGGAGGGTGTGATATTTTCTAATTGGGTTGAAGTCCATGTAACTTTGGGTACTTTTATGAAAAAGCACCGAGGAAAAATAATGCTAGTGTTTTGCCACAGAAATTAAGGAAAAGAGGTTTGCCATGTCACTTGTCTTACGATTGGTCGGTCTAACATGAGATTTTATATAATTTATTTATTTTTACAAATTTAATATATACTTTTATAATAACATTTCAGTTGCGGGTTTGTGTCATTCGGGATCGGGTGAACCTTCAACCGACATCGGTTGGGAGCAACTTTTAACTTCTGTTTTTTTTCCAACTTAAGTCAAAGGACATCTTTTAACTTTGATTTTTTTTTTCCAACTAAAGTCAAAAGACATCTTTGAACTTCATTTTAAAAAAAAACCAAAGTAAAAATAACTTTTTATTTCTATTTGTCTATTAACAAAAATAAAAGAACTTTTTACCTCGGTTATTAGCACAACCGAAGTCAATGAGGCAAAGTTAAAAGTCAATTTTGTAGTAGTGAATACAAATCATACACAACTATTTAGGGCATAGAAAATAGGAAAATCCAAATCACACAAAATCATAACCAAGTCATGAATACCAATACTACCCCAAGATAATAAACTACTATATTACAATTCAATCTATGGCATTCATTGAATTAAATGTCATGGATCTAAGAACTAAGTGAAGGAAAATAGAAGAAGAATTCTAGAGAGAGAGAGTTTTTCTTTTCCTTCCTACCTACCACACTATAAGAATCTACATTATGTCTGCTTGCTTAACCCTAGGAGACTAAAGGCTCCTTTTATATGAGAAGAAAAATGGGCCTCTAAAGCCCAAGTTTGGAAACCCTAGTGAAACCCATGTACCACCCTTGGTGCCACGCTGGCACGACGCTTGCATAATGCACGTGTTGGCCAACACGGGCCATGCATTCGTGCACGCAATGTCATCAAGGTATGCTGTAAAACATGAACAAAATGCACGGGTCGTGCCAATTTTCAAGGCCCGTCATCTAGGTCCTCGTTTCTTCTTTATGAGTGGACGAGGCATGCCAAATTGCACGTCACGTTGTCTGGACTTGAGTCTCCACCTATTCTTCGTGCATGGGTCGTGCAAGTTTGCACGGCCTATGTTGGGCCTCAACTTGGCTGACACGAGGCATTGGCACGTGTCGTGCATTTTACACGGCCCGTGCCGCTTCTTTGACGCTTCCAAAACTTAGCTTTTTTCTTCAACTTGTATGCACGCTATAAGTGAAACGCTGATCCAATTTGGAAGTTCAAGTAGTTGATTTTAAAGTTCTCAAGAAGAAATATCCAATTGGGCCACCCTAAAAGGCTGATTCTTCTAGAATCGTTTCCAAAACTTGGTTCAATTATGAGATCACAATTCATCCGCTTCTTTGACTTCCTTCTTCGACCCTTCTATCTTCTACCACGTTTTAACTTATGGCCTCCATTCTTCTACCATTCTTGCAAATGGCCTTCACAAAGATACTTTGAGGTGCTTACGAGCAATCTACAAATGAGTTCACAAAAGATATCTAGATGCTCGTAAGGACATAAATCTATTAGACTCACAATAGGTTACAAAATGAATGATTTAGATATGAAAACAAAAAATGGTCATCTAAAGCCCTTATGATGTAAAACTATCAAAACCTGGGAATCTACCCACAAAATGATAAGAAAAGAGATGTTAAATGCCTTAGAAAATACATGCATTAGACCTCTCATCACTCACCTACGTGCCCTCTACAAGGAAATAGTGCAGTGAACTCCAACTTGCGGCTGATCTTATGGTATTGACCGGTGGTGGCTCCACAACTCCCAGTTATGCAAAAAATGGTATCAACATGGTGAAAGAGTGGGTTGTTTTCCAGAAAAGTCTGGCGATATGGGGAATATGTAGCCCTAGTGTAGGCTAGAGAATATGTGCAACATTCTTTAAACGAAATTTAATTTGTAATTTTTGTGAGTGGGAGATATGAATATATATTTGTGTTTGTATGCTCTATGAGTGTAGAGGTGTATTTTTTCTTTTCTTTTTTTTGAGTTGTGCGGGTTTCTTATTCTATCACCTAGGGTTTTTGTGAATGCTTAGGTTATGGATATTCAGGTGAGGCCACTATATGTTAATGAGATGTCAAATGCAAGTATTTTCTGATGCATTTAACAGCTCTTTTGTTATCTCATTGTTAGAAGATTGCTATATTTAGACAGGTTTACATCATAAGGGGTTTAAAGTACCATTTTTCGGTTTTCATATGCAAATCCTTCATTTTGTTACCTATTTTTAGTCTAATGGATTTTTGGTCTTTATGAGCATCTAGATTCCTTTTTATGAGCTTAATTTGTAGATGGATCTGAGAAGAACCAGCCTCCTAGGGTGATACCATTGGATTTGTCTTCTTAAACACTATAAAATCGACTAAAAGAACTCCCAAAATGGATCAGTGATTCACCCGTAGCAATGCAAAGAAGTTTAAGAAAACAATAACCAACGGGCGCGCAGCCAATGAACTTAGGCGCGCCCAAAAAACAAGGGGAAATGCCCCCTCAGATTTGAAACAAGCACCATGCGTGCTGTGTCATACGGCCACACGATGGGTATCAAGCGCGCCCAACCGGGCACATCAACATGCGTGCAACTTGCGCACCCGGCACGTGACCTGCACACCCGGCGCGTGGCTCGCGCCAGTCTGCTACTTTTTTGACTTATTCTTAACCACTACTTTCACTATGAATATCTTTTATCCTACCCTCATTCCCAACATTTTCTTGGCTGAAAATCCTCTCCCAAAAACCCTTATTTTCTCTTCATCTTCATCTTTTCTCTCTTTCTTTATCTATGAATTTATTCTTGAATGTTAGTATAACTTGTACTTTCTAAACTTAGTCTTGGGGGAATTGGTTAAGGCTTCCAAGCCCATGTCTTGAGAACTCTTTCTACCTATTTAATGCTATTTCTATTGTGCATTTATCTGGTTTTAATAAGGGTTGTTGATATCATTAATGTTGTTGGAAGTTTGAGTATGTGAATTTCTTGTATGATTACTTATTAGGGTTGTGAAAAAGTAGCTAAGTTTTCGCTCTTTTGATATGGAATTCAAGAGCATGAGTTAGAGCTTCTAATTGGGTTAATGAGTTGATAATTTCTAGATGAATGTAATGATGTTAAACTCTTTGTCATATTTTTTTAAGGTAGCAAATATGAGAGGTATATGAATGTTCTTGACTAATATTAGTAAATGCATGAATTTGTTCAATGCTTAGACACAATGTAATGTTTATAAGTGTTACCAAGATTGTTGGTTCTTCATACTCAATACCATTAATGGGATATCTGTAGTCGTTTCTTGACTAAAGGGGTTATTAGTGAGGTTTGACAAGAGATATCGAATTCACTCTTGCAAATTACTATGTAAGAAGGATAGAAAATTTATCTTCACAACAAGTAGTGAAAGTAGTGAAAGTAGTGAATAGGTAGTGAATTCAAGGATAGATAAGAGGCTTGGAAGTGGAAATCAATTCTGCCAAAGGTCCCGTAATTTGGGTTTTAATATCTTCCTAGTAGCTTGTTGTGTGTTTTGCATCTTCACTTCCATTTACTAGTTGTCTTGCTTTTAAATTCATATAGAAAAAAAAAACCAAAATCCCATCTTTACTTGCTTTTATATATATCTATATATAGTCTAATATTCACCTTTATGTTTAAATCCTTAGGAAAATCCCTCTTCTTCGTGGACGACCCCGATTCGCCACTATCTACTAAACTGTATGTAATAAGCATTTAAGGCTTATAAATTGTATATTTGAGAGGTACAACGACGACCTCCCAATTTTTTGCGCAGCTAGCGGGGAAGATGCATTTACTTTTAAGTGTTTGGGCATATTTGGTTGCATATTAGCTAATTATTTTTATTTAGCTTTTCTTTTTGGTTGTTTTTGTTCAGAGTAGGTATTGTTTGTGTTCTTAGTGGATTTTTATTGAGAATCATTGCAATATGATTCCAAAATTTTGAAAAAAAGAAGATGGAACATCTCGCCTTGAGGGAACTCATGATGAGAAGAGAGGCTCAACAAGCAAGTTTTTTTTAGGATGTGTTATTCTTACCCTCCTATCGAGTCTTGCTATCGGATGAGAGAAGAGCACTATGAGGAGGAAAGAACCATTGGTTTCCAAAATCAAGGGTATTATGAAAAGTGCTACCAAGATGTTGGAGCTGTTAGTTTTCAAGGGCAAGTGGCTCAAGAATGGTATCCATACCACGATTCTTGCAATCCAGAGTGGAGTGGTAATTCGGATTTTTGGTATGAGAATGAGCCGAAAAACCAACAATACGAGCAAAATAGTTGGTCTTCACCACCTTATACCTTACCCCAAAACCAAATCCAACAAGAAAGTTCAAGTTTGACACATGCGGAGATTATGAATGCAATAGAAAACTTGAGCAACTTGGCCAAGACTAACGAGGAATTGGAAACTTGAATCTCCTCAAGTCTTAAGGCTTTGGAGGGGCATGTGAGCCATATGATGGAAATGGTGATCCAAATGGGAGCTCGTTATATCGAAGATGGACCATCCCAAGTCGAACTCGAAGATATGGTGAGTGAGGTCACCTTGAGAAATGAGTTCGAGTTTGAAGGGGATGAGGAGCCGGTTGTTGAAGAAAAAGAAATTGAGGAAGAGGTATTGTGCTACATCCATTGCCATCATCACGCCTACCCCTACCAAATGAACCAACTCCACCACTTTTGAAATTCTTAAAGGAGAAAATAGAGGAGCCAAATGACTATCACAAGCCTCCTAACCACCCAACTCCTTTAAGACCAACTCAACCTCCACAAAACTTTCCTCTTAAAAGTTTTTTATCCCCACCTCTTTACTTTTTGATACTCATGGTGAAGGGGTTTAAACCTTCACCATATGGATAACATTAGGGTCGTGCCAATGACCTTAAATATACAGAGCTTCTCGGGAAGTAACCCGAGCTTTTAAGTTAGGCTAGTGTTTTTATTTTCTTGAAAAACATCTTTCTTGACCATGTCCTCAAACTCTTACCCAAAACCACAAAAATACCACCACAATTTACCACCAAAAGATCACCATCAAAACCACCATCTAGGAGTACTACTAGTTGCTTTTTGTTGGTGTTGATCAATACTTTCATAGTTGTAGATTTGTAGTGGATGGTTTGAGGTTGCATATTGGATGGAGTTCGAGAACATGGAGGATAGGACATTCATTGAGGAGTGAGCATTGCTACCACCGGGAAGGACCTTTATGGTCCTAGTTGTGAGTTTTTTCTTTCTCCCTTATTTCTTTATCTTGTCCTTTTGTTCACATTGAAGACAATGTGTGTTTAAAGTGTGGGGAAGAGAAACATATCTCAATTTATTGTATTGTAGTGTGCATATGCTCTACTTTGATTTTTTTTGTTTGAAAAACAATCCCGCTAAGTCAAAAACCTGAGAGGGCGACTTAGGCAAAATTGGGAGACCCGGATTAGTTGAAGAGCAACCTATGCAAAAATGACAGGTCAAATGGTGTGGAAAAAGGTGAGAGTGAGCACTGAAAAAAAAGAATGTGTGAAGCTAGGATGAAAACCAGAGAGGGCTCCTAGGAAAAATGAGAGAAATTGAAACATTCCATGTTTCTCTTAGTTTGTCTATTGGGTAGTTTCTTTGGTAGATTAAGCTAGTTTTACACTTTTATTTTGTACCTCACCTTTAATTGGTACGATGGTTGTTTATATTATCTTAGGCTTTAGGATGTTAGAGTGTGAGAGATTCTTATGTCTTAAGGGCTTGGGTAGTCTAGGAATAAGATGTCGGATGTTTTGAAAAAACCTTTGCATGCTAGTTTATGCTTAGGTCTTTGCTTGTTCTTGTTTACTCGAGGACGAGTAAAGGTTTAAGTGTGTGGGATTTGATGAGACGTAAAATGCATGTACTTTCTAAACCATTTAACATCTCTTTTGTTATCTTTTTGTTAGAAGATTGCTACATTTAGGTAGGTTTACATTATAAGGGATATTGATGCCTTTTTTGGTTTTCATATCTAAACCCTTCATTTTGTAACCTATTTTTAGTCTAATGAATTTTTGGTCCTTACGAGCACCTAGATTCCTTTTTGTGAGCTTAATTTGTAGATTTCTTGTAAGCACTTAAGAGTGTTTTAGTGAAGGCCATTCGCAAGATGGTAGAAGATTGAAGGCCACGAGTTAAAACATGGTAGAATATAGAAGAGTCGGAGAAGGAAGACAAAGAAGCGGATGAATTGTGACCCGGAAGTTTGGACCAAGTTCTTAGAACGATCTGAGAAGAACCAACCTCCAAGGGTGGTACCATTGAATTTGTCTTCTAAAGCGCTATAAAATCGACTACAAAAGTCCCAAATTGGATAAGTGGTTCACCCATAGCAACGCAAAGAAGTTAAAGAAAATGAAGACCAATGGGGTGTGCGGCTAGTGCACTTAGGCGCGCACCCAAAAAACATGGGGGAACACCCCCACAGATCTAAAACGAGTGCCCCGTGCACTGTGTTGTGCGGCCACCCACTGGTCATCATGTGCACCCAACCAAGCGCATCACCAGGCGCGCGGCCAGTGTCCGTCTGCTACTCTTTTTACTTATTCTTAACCACTACTTGTACTATAAATATCTCTTATCCTATCCTCACTTCCAACTTTTTCTCGGCCAAAAATCCTCTCCCAAAAACCCTAGTTTTCTCTTATTCTTCATTTTTCTCTCTTTCTTTATATATGAATTTGTTCTTAAATGTTAGTATAACTTGTATTAGCTAAACTTTGTCTTGGGGGAAATTAATTAAGGCTTCCAAGCCCATATCTTGATAACTCTTTTTACCAATTTAATACAATTTCTATTGTGCATTCATGTGGTTTTAATATGGGTTGTTGATATCATTAATGCAGTTGGAAGTTTGATTATATGAATTGCTTGTATGATTACTTGTTAGGATTTGGAAAAAGTAGCTAAGCTTCCCCTCTTTTGATATGAAATCCAAGAGTATGAGTTAGAGCTTCTAATTGGGTTAATGAGTTGATATTTGCTAGATGAATGTGATGATATTGAACTCTTTGTCAGGTTTGTTTAAGGTAGCAAATAAGAGAGGTCTATGAACGTTAAACGTTCTTGACTTATGTTAGTAAATGCATGAATTGGTTCAATGCTTAGACACAATGTAGTGTTTATAAGTGTTACCAAGCTTGTTGGTTCTTCGTACTCAAGAGAAAATTGTAAGATTAGAAAAAAGAATTTAAAAATCAGGTTTGTTCAAAACATTCCAATGATTTTTGGGATCGAAAGAAACTATTGTTTCATTACCATATGAAAAAAAAATTAATGAACAAAATGTTATAACTAAAGCTAGGCATATTCAGATGAATGCAGAATTAATAGAATTATGTAAACAAGAAATTCAAAGTCGCTTAGAAAGAAAATTAATTAGGAAAAGTAAATCACCATGGAGTTGCTCATCATTTTATGTCAATAAATAAGCAGAAAAAGAAAGAGCAGTCCCTAGATTAGTTATAAATTACAAACCATTAAACAAAGTATTACAATGGATTAGATACCCTATTCCAAATAAAAGAGACTTACTAAATAGATTAGTTACTGCAAAAGTATATTCAAAGTTTGATTTAAAATCAGGATACTGGCAAATTCAAATAAATGAAAAAGATAAATATAAAACTGCATTTGTAGTTCCATTTGGACAATATGAATGGAATGTAATGCAGATTGGATTAAAAAAATGCACCATCAGAGTTTTAAAAAATTATGAATGACATATTTAATCCTTATTCAAAATACGTTATAGTATATATTGATGATATATTAGTTTATTCTCATTCAATAGACAGTTATTTTAAACATTTAAATATATTACTAAATATCATTAAGAAAAATGGATTAGTAATATCATAACTAAAAATGAAATTATCTATGTCTAATATCCACCTTATGTGTTTTAACCCTTAGGAAAATTCCTTTTCTTTGTGGACGACCTGAATTTGCCACTATCTACTTAATTGTATTTAGTAAGCATTCAGGGCTTCTAAATGTTATATTTGAGAGGTACACTGACGTCCTCTCATCTGTCACCTAACTGCAGCTGCATGGACCCGCGTACTCTAGGGTTGTTACTGAGGGGATTAGGGATTAATGCGTATTGCTAAGCAAATATTAGAGTGTTATTTTGTCCGTCTAATGAAAATATGGGTAGATTAGTCAGGCTATAGCTTTATTTACGCCTTGATGGGTGAGATTAATATTTCCTAGAAGTTTTGCCTGTTTTCTATGTGGTTGGGAATTTATTTTTGTGCTTTGAGTTTGTCTCTAGTCAGTATGTTCACGACTAGTTCTAGATGTCTCCCAAATGTTGTATGTGTGTTTCTTCAATTTATAAGGCTTGTGTGTGTTTATGCCAGGAACTTATTTGCAGGTGATACCCCTAGTTGAGGTCGATACTATTTGTGGTAGCCTATGGTTTTCAGCTTGTGTCACCTATTTTTTGCGGTGATCTTTCACTATTGAAATGGACTATAGGTTACCTTAGATGCTTTGGCTAGTTTTTATCATGTGTTGACTTGGTTCATATGGGTTGATTTGTAGTATCTTGAGGGTTTTTGTGTGTTTGCATCTGTAGTTCTTGTGGTGATTGTGTTGTAGTTGGGGTTATCTCAAAGTGGGGTTCGAGTATGGGTGGTGTGTGTGTTATGGTAGGGGTGGTTTTTCCATCGTTACCTTTCCACGTTTCTCGTGGTTTTTTCATGGTTCTTGTGGTTTGGCCATATTTCTCGTTAGGATTTGGTCAGGGGTGTTTTGGGGAAAGGTATTTTATCAGTGGTTGGTTCTCTTCCCCTTGCGAGTGTGGTGCTTCACCCTTTTTTGATCACGTCCCATCCTTGGGTGTTTTCCCTGACTCTTTTTCTCCTCATTCATTCTCCAACTTCTTATTGTTTACCTTTCCATGCAGATGGATTTTTCCTTGGCTTTCTTGAGGTCTCTTGGGTTGTCTGGCATGTGTTCTGTGAGCTTCTTGTAGAATTCTCCTGATCTCATGACGTTCATGAGTGCCCCTAATGATATTGAAGCATGAGGTCTTTAATTTCCGGGCTCTTTGACACAAAGTGGTTGTTATATTCTGCATCTCACTGCTTTGCTCTGTAATATTGATCAGATCCGTAAATGTCTTCGTGAATTTTGTGTGGTAAAATATTCCCATGAATTGGTCTGCTATTTGTGCCCATCTTTGTATGCTTTTCTTTGGCAAGCTATCTTACTAGATTATCGCAGTTCCTGGGAGGAAAATAGGGAAAGCTTTGCATACCAGTTGAATGGGTGCATTGCGGAACCTCATGCTGGTTCTGTAGGAATGTAAGAATTCTTTCGGGTCAGTTGTCCCGTCATACGGTAAGAGTTGAGTTGTTAGTTTGAACCCTTCGTCATTGCAAAGTTTTATAATTCTTCCACTAAAAGAGAGTGTTCCGCTTCGTCCTCAATGTCATAAAGTTCAACCTCGTGTTGGTTTTTGCAAAGTCTTTTGAACACCTGTTTCTCTGGCTCCCGTCCTCATCTAGCCTTTAGCTTGTCCTTTATTTCCTATTGTTATTGAGGAATTGTTTGTAGATCTGTTCTCTGTTGGCCTCCAAAAAGGTTGCGAAGGCCAAATTTTCCTTTTTGGTCCCGGGAGGGGGCTTTGCCTCTGCGTTGCCTTCAAATTCTAGGGTTTCCTCTGCCCTAACTGACGGTTTCCTCTGGGAGGTTGGATCAGTTGCGGGTGGTACTGGTCTTTTCGTGCTTTCTGGTTGCCTTCTGGTTTACACCATGATTTAAAGAGAACAACGTTGACCTAAGAGATATAGTCCCCTACAAACAGCGCCACTGATGTGGTTTGGGCTCCTTGAATAATAGCGGCGACCCTCGTTGGTGTTGCATGGTGGGTTGTATCACCTGCAAGAATCTCTCGAATTGGATCTGAGACAAAAGCTCTTATACTAAAGTTCATGTTTTGGAGAAGTATATGATATTAGTTCTCTTGTTGTCACTTACCTAGGCTTTTTTTGTCCATCAACTATTTATAGGTCAATTCTTCCTACATATTTTGGTGGCATTTGCCTACGTAGGACGTGTTCCTGAGGGCCAATGTGGTGATTATGGCGTGCCACAATCCTTAGATCGTGGTTATCGTGATAATTGTATGTGGCCATTGCCTGATGTGTGTTTCACACGTTATTGGTTTTAGGCAGTTCTACAAGGTGCTGCTATCGGTTCACTGGCATAAACACCTCGCTTGCGCTTTTCTTAGTTTTGTGAGTTGTGTACGTACCCTACCTATGCCATAACCCCATAAATCAAAACTAAGTGCTGATATAACCCTAGAATTCTTGTTAGATTCTGACTGGGGCCGACTTTAGGAGGAAAAATCATCCACTTTTCTTAAAGAAAACTAACTAGGTGTATTTTGGTCATTTCTGGGATGGTTAACACTGGATTCTCCACAGTCAAAACCTGCTAAGTATAAGATAGTTATTTCAGCACTTTCGACGAAAACTTAGGGTTGTTTCTTTACTTTTGAAAACTTGAGGGTTATATTGTCACTTTCAAAAATATATAGGCATTTATGCATTTTTCCTTTATTATATTTACACAAAGTCTCGCTTTAGACCAACTAACTATTAGACAAAATTATTTATAAGTAGTATGACTAATAGGGTGATTTAATTTCTATTCTTATTAATTGCAATGTGGTACCTATAATTATGAAAACCTTTTAAAATGAATCTGAACATATACGTAATTGTAACCAGACCTTGGGAATTATAAAAATGAGATTTTTTATAATTGGTCAAACCGTTAGTTGGTCGAACATTAGATTTTCTCTTATATTTATCATAACTCTATTTTAAAAACATCAAATTTTATAATTCTTAATTCACAAAGTTTAGACCGACTAACCGTTAGATGTGGTCATTTTATAATTAATATAATTAACCGGGTGATTTGATGTTTATTTTTATTTATAGCATCAAGCTTCTTGTAACTTTGAAAGACTTTAACATGTATTGCAGTGTATAAATAGTTGTATTTTCACCCATAAAAGTTATTGAAACAAAGTTTTTCATGATTGATTTAACCGTTAGTTGGTCAAATCCTGTAACTTTGACAAACTTTAAAATGTATTGCAGTGTATAATAGTTGTAATTTCACCCTAAAGGGTAATTGAAACGAGATTTTTCATAATTGATTTAACCATTAGTCGATCTAATAGTAGACTTTCTGTTTTTAATTATATAAAGTTTAATATATTGAAAGTTAAAATATGACATTTCTCAAAAAGCATGATTATTTTTTAAAAATTGGGACAAAATAGTATATTTGCAATGACCCAATGATACCTAAGAGCATCTTCAATGCTAAAGGAGTCATGATTGCATATTTTATTAGACATCAATATGAAGTGGATATAAGAGACTTGATTGAGAAGGTTTTTGAAATTTTGCACTCCAATGCAAGAGCGCCAACATCACTTTAGTATGAAAGAAATAATTGGTGTATACCTAGCCCAGAGACTAAAAGTTATTGGCCTTTAGGCCCGGCCCAAGACTCAGCCACAAACCGGGCAAAGTGCAACCACGTCTAGATGTGGGGAAGAAACCTGCGAGAGATCGCTGGATTCTAGCTACCATGATGAAAACCACAATTTGAGACCCTAGCAACGTAGAGCCTTCCTCTATAAATATATGAAGAACAACACTGGCTCAGGTAAGTAGAAATAATTGAGAAATACAAATTCTCTAGAGGAAAGAACCGACTTGATCGTCGGAGCACTTTCCTTGGAATCATTTCCAGGATCTTTTTTGTAGGACCGTGTTCATACTACGGTGATTGCCAATAACCCCACCTCTTAGGTAATAACACATCATTGGCATCGTCTATAGGGACGAAGAAAATTTTCTTTTTCTATGTCATTTATTCCCTTCAGGGTAACAATGGTTTTCACCAGAAGTGAGAGGAGTTAGAATCATCACACACCTGAACAAACGGCTACGTGTACCATAATGTGCATCCTAGCTGGGATAAAAAATACATTCCCAACCGAGAAGACACGAATGAAGAAGAAGCTGAATCTCCTAATGCAAATCAGGATAAGGAGAAGAAGGTTTTCACGGCATTCTGGAAGCAAATAGAGAGCACCTATATAACCTGTTTCTAGTCACTATTAAGCCAAAATCTCCAAAGAAAAATAAAAAAGAGAGTCAGAGACATGAAAACCTCAAGTACGAAGAGAAATTAAGCGTTATAGTGGCCGATGACGATATGGACTAGTCACCGTATCTTTGTGATTTCAAAATGCTGAAAGACTTGAAACTGCCATTTCATGTGAAAATCTATGATGGAACAATGGACCCCAAAGAATTCTTACATTCCTATCGCAACAGTATGTGATTCCGTGATGCGGAAATTGAACTAGTTTGCAAGGTTTTTCCTATTTTCTTGTTTAGGACAATGATTACATGGTACAATGACCTCCCAAATGGTAGTATTTGGTCTTGGGCACAACTATCATATTTTTTAGGATGCTTCCGTCAGAAGCAAAAGTTTAACAAGATGATAGCGCACTTAAACAATATAGCCCAACAAAGCAATGAAGTCTAGTAGACTATCATAATAGGTTTGTTACTGAAAGCTTGCAAGTGCATTCATGGGAGGAATGCATTAAGGAGATTTTTATAAGGATATCATTAAGAATATGCCTGAAAACCCGAGAGAACTGCAGAAAATAATTGAAAGGCATGTGTGGACTGAAGAAGCAAACAACCACAAAATAGAGCACGAGCGAGGAAAAAAATACTAATAGAAGATCCACTAAGAGGCTTTCTGAAAAAGGGAAAGGAAAATATACCTTTCAAAGGAAAAGATTTGGGGGTACAAGTGACATTATTTCAAGAAACACCATTGATAAAGTTACAAAAGGAAATATGGCAGGCAAACATGGAGTTGTTTCGCAAACCTATGCCAATGATAACATCACCTGGAAAATAATCTAAGGAATACTACTGCACTTTTCATAAAGACCACAAACACAACATTTAATACTGCAGAGACTTCAGAAGGCAAATCGAGGAGAATCTGCAAAATGGTTAGCTGAGCCAATGCAAAAAGGAAGATGGAAGACACCGCTACAATGAAGCCAACAAAGTGGGGAATGTTGTGGCAAGAAATCAAGGCATGGTGAATGCGCAGAACAAGAATAAGAAAATGACAGCAGCGGTAAGTTATGAAGATGATCTGGTAACGATGGGGGTAGAGAAAGTAATTCTCTCGATCCATGGATCGACAGAAGTTCTGTTTAACAAAGTGTGGAAAGCTAGGGCCAGATACTCCCCATCACAAGAACCAGTTGACAAAAAACTTCAGTGTGATGAGACGATAACGTTTAGCAAAAAAAAGTGGTTCCCAATGCTTTGCCTCATAATGACCCGATGGCCATTGTTGCAAAGATTGGAAATGCCAGAGTTCACAGGGTGTTCGTAGACGACAAAAAGGTAGTTGACATCTGATTCGTGGATTGCTTTGACAAACTTGAATTCAAGCGAACAGATTTGAAGAAGTCTACATACTCTCGCATAGGCTTTACCAGACGAGCGGAGACAACTTTGGGTAACATACATCTGCCAGTTACCATAGGTGAGAATGACAAAAATTGCACCGTAATGTGCAACTTTGTTGTCATAAACTCACAAAGCCCATTCAAAGCTATAATTGGTAGACCCTAGATAAACGCAGCGAAAGAAATATGGTCCCCATATCACTTAGTGATGAAATTTCCAACTCTGACGGGAATCACAACAATACGAGAAAACCATAAAATAGCTAGGCAATGCATGGTTATTGCAATGAGAGCAAAAAGAAATGCAAAACAAACAAAAAAAATGGTCAGCACCATCTCGGTTAACGGCTCACTCGAGCAAACGGAACCTCGAGTTGATATCAGAGAGGAAACTAAAATTGTCATTTTGGATGATCTGGAAACTTCCAAATGTGTCGAGATAGGAAAATATCTTTCGAGCAAAGTGAAGAAAAAAGTAACGGAAATTTACCGAAGTCACAAAGATTCATTCACATAGACTGTGCAGAACATGGGAGGAGTCAATCCAAATATAGCTACCCACTCTCTAAATACCAACCATTTCATCAAGCCAATTAAGCAAAAGCAACAAAACTTCGCTAGCAATAGACAGAAAGAGATAGAAGATGAGGTCAAAGCATTACTTCATGCATGTATTCTAAAGGAAGTAACTTATCCGAAGTGGTTGGCAAACCCAATTATGGTAAGAAAGACAGAAGCAGGGTGGACATTATGCATATTCTTTACTGACCTAAACAAAGTATGTCCAAATTACTGCTATCTGTTACCTAAAAATGACCAGTTGGTGGAAGCAATAACATGACACAAAGTCCTAGCTTTCTTGGATGCATACAAAGAATACCACCAGATAATGATGAATCTAGAAGATGCAGAAAAGACAGCTTTCATAACAAGCTTTGGAGTGTTTTGCTATGTGAAGATGGCATTCTGACTAAAGAATACTGGTGTGACATATCAAAGAGTAGTCATCATAGCATTTCTCAATCAAATAGGATGAAATGTTGAAGCATATGTTGACGACATAGTGGTCAAAAGAAAAAAAGGTGTGTCAGTTTGCATAGGACTTGAAAGAAACCATGGATATATTAAGTGCTATTGGCATGAAACTGAACCCCAAGAAGTGCATAATTGGAGTGGGTGCAGGAAAATATTTGGGGTACAAAGTCTCCTCGAAAGGAATTGAAGCTAACCCAAAAAAGATATAAGCGATAATCAATATCTCTCAACCGTGAACAGTCAAAGAAGATCAGGTGTTGATTGGATCCCTAGCATCACTTAGCATGTTTGTCTCAAAACCTGCAGAAAAACATATCCCACAGTTCGACATCCTTAAAAGGGCCAAGAAGTTCAGTTGTTATGAAGAAAGTCAGAATGTGTATGAGTCATAGAAAGAACAGCTCCAAGCGTTGCCAATGCTGAAGTCACCAATGTCAGGAGAGACTATATACCTATATCTGGAAATTTCAAGAAAGGCAATGAGTTCAGTCTTAGTGCATCAAGATCAGAAAAGGAAAAGTTTTGGTATAATACATTAGTTGGATACTGCAAAGTGCAGAAATGACATACTTGCCGATCGAAAGTTTAACTCTTTCATTAGTCTATTCAGCAATGAGATTGTGAGGCTATTTTTAAAGCCATAAAATAATTGTGCATACAGACTACCCAATCAAGAATATCTTAAGAAAGCCAGAATCATCCAGAAAATGACCAAATGGGAACTTGAATTGGGACAGTACGAGATCAAGTTTTAGCCGTGTACTGCAATTAAGGTGCAAGGCTTAGCAGATTTCATCACAGAAATGATGAATGCAGACGCAGAAGGGGAAAATACACCAAAAATCCTGGAATAGACAAAGGAAAATCTAAATGGACAGGCATCACATCGAAACTATTTTTTGATGGAGCACATAGCAAAGAAGGTTGCAGAGTTGGATTGCTACTGGTAAATCCAAATGGGGGAGAACATAGATACTCACTTCATATTGATTTCTCACTCACAAATGAAGAATTTGAATACAAAGCACTGATAAGTGGGTTGGACCTTACAATCAGGATAAAGGTTAAAAGTGTTAAGTGCTTTAGAAATTCATTGAAAATGGTTCATCATACATGTGGAGATTACAAGGTGCGAGAGGAGCAATTGATAAAGTATTTAAAGGCAGTTCGCCAACTCATATGCCAGCTCAAATACTTTAACATTTAACACATACCAAAGGTGTGAAAATACCAAGGCAAATGCTTTAAGTAAGCTGGCGACAACTAACTTCGATGCGTTGCCAAGATAGAATAAGGTGAATGTAGAAGTCATACCAGTCAGAATTACAACCACAACAATTGTGTCGATGGTCCAAACGGACGAAACAAACTAGATGATGCCATTGAGAGGTTACTTAGAAATGGGAAAATTGCCAGCAGACAAAATACAGGCTAGAAAGCTGGAATTAAGATCGCACAACTACGTTTACAAAGGGGAAATCTTATATAAAAATAGTTTCCTATCTCAAATGGTATTAAATAATAATTTTATGCATAACATATTCAATTTCATTCATTTTGAATTAAATTAAAATTTAATATTTAGAAACTCTAATTTCACTTACAATTTAACTATCACTTTTATAAATAAATAATATTAAAATATGGAAAGTGTTCTATTAACACTCTTATTTATAAACCTATTTTATCACCAAATCTCAACCATCCATCTAACATAATCTCATGGTTGAGATTATTTTACTAAAAATAGATTTAATGAATGAGTGAGATTATGTTAGATGAATGGTTGAGATTTGTTGTTAAAATATGTGTACAAATAAGGGTGTTAAAAGAACCATTCCCAATATTAACTATATGCTGAACTAAAATTAAGAAATAATAATTCACACCAATTAAATTTAATGTAAATTAAATTTTATATTTATGTTTGAGTCCGTCTCTTGAAGGACAGTCTTTTCATAAGCCATGGAAAGACCAAGGTTTAAACTGCAAATTAGAAGAAATGAAGATAAATTTTTAGGGTTGCTTTAATCGGGTAATGAACTTTATAACTAGTGTATGTTGCATAATAAAATCTTAATATTAGAACTAAAGTCTTTTACCTTTTTATTATTCTAATTAAACCCCGTATTTCCATAAACCTATGGAAAGACTATGTTTCTATAATATTATTGATTTTTATATTATAATTTTAATATTGATGTGGTAATCCGATCAGGTAATTCAATCGTTGTTCACCGTAAAAGCTCCCTTCCTGCAACTTCTGGGAAAAAGACTCCAACGATTAAGTCAGTCTTTTTCTATAAGAACTGGAATTTCTTAGTTTAGTTTCACTCATTTAGCTTGTGCTGGTTTTCCTGTATTTATAGGCTATTGTAGTCGTTGTTCCATTTTATGAGTCGAGATTGTGGGTTGTGCCACAATCACTACATTTTTTGTTCATGGCTAAGTGTTTGTTCCTTGCTCAGTTTTTCTCAACTCACGATCTATTCCACAACTACAAGGTTCCTCCTATACTGGTTCATAGTTGATCTCTATATTGGGTTGAATGGCTTCGTCTATTACGAAGCAAAGTTGGGTTGGGCCAGGAGGTCAGCAACCTTTCAGTTAGTTGTTAGGCTAGATATGCACCATAAGCCCCCTCCCCCCCCCACCATCACAAAGTCAATACGACAAGAAGCTATAACTATGTTTGGTAGTTGCATGCGAATTGTTATTCTAGTTCACCCTAGATGCGTGATAATATGTTTGTCTTTGTAGCATCATGAACTATTCTTGAGAAGTGTTGTGTGCTTCTTGGTTAGGTTTCATTACTCCATTGAATCGTGTAACCTTTTAAATTTGAATTCAAAATTTGAACATACAAGTATTGAGTAGACATCTAGCTGTTGCAATCCTGTAGCCAAGATTCTCTGCTTCGTATTCGCTATCCATTCTGAGATTTCCTCTTCTGCCGTTACACTTTGTTTCTTTTATAACTGCCTTGATTTTTGCAAATTGAAGTCTGTCACTATTCAGTGTACACCGCCGCCTTCTGGGACTCCTATAAAGGTATTTTACTTTTTTTTGCAGGCCATCATTATTACGTACTGTTTACTTTTTGTCTTTTGGCCTTTCGCTTTCTATAATTAAAACCTCTTACTGTTTAGAATTCTACATCCTCATCCATTCTTCATTATTGATCCAATCCTCTGTCGTACTCCATTAATCTCGTAAGTTCTCTTTTTCTTTCTCTTTATTCCTTATCTGAAATGATTTTTGTAGTTTTGCATTTGTAGGGTAATCTCTCTGTAGTTTTTTTTTCTCTTTTCATCATGATCCGAGAGTTCTTTTTATTTTTTTGGCATGCTATCTGTGTTCTTCTTTTGAAGTTTGGCTGAAATTTTTATTTTTTTATTTTGTCACTTTAATTGATAACACCATTGTCCAAATCTTCGAGATTCTCACTACTTCAATGTCCACCTCTAAAATTTCTTTAACTTCTATATCAAATGTCCCCAAAAACAGTGTTGATTCCGGGGAGGATTCTGACCAACTTGCCGGCTCCTCAACCATTAGTAGCGTTCTCTTTAATTCTTACCTTGAAGAGTTGAAGCATAGTTTCTCTTTTTTGTCTTCGTATGAGCTTAGGGATCCCGAGTCCTCTGAAAGCATTTGCACCATTTCCTTATGTTTATATCTCATGTTACTTAGATTATCTTATGTTTGGACTATCTTTCCCTTTGCCTCAGCACGTCTAGGACTTGCTTTCACATTATCAAGTCACATTATGTCAGTTGTATCCTGAAGTTGTTTCAATTTTTGTTGTCTTCTATCATGTGTGTGAGGTAGCTCAGATAACTTTCTCTATTGACTTATTTCGTAACCTTAATCATCTTCGAAAAGTGAAAAACTCTTCTGATGAGTTTACCCTTTACCCCATGATCCCAACTATTGAGTTCGTGAGTGGGTTTCCAAATAATTGTGGAGTGAGGCTTGAAAAAAATTTCGGTGTAAAACTTGGTAATGATAATAGACTAGCTTTTCCCATTTGGAACTAAAATGTTCCCAAATCAAAACTTCTTAAGGCTAGGGTTTGTCTTAATACTGAGTCCAAAGTCGTACTATTGCTCAGTCAGCATTCAATCGCTTTTTGCCCTGCTGGCTCTTTGAGCAAAGATATTTTACTTGTCATTAACTTGGTCTCCTTTCATCTGTCCTACTTGTTCTTCTCTGTCAGTGTTCTCGTTGGCCCTGTTTGTGTGTTCGTCTAACTTTCTTTGTGTACTGAATTGTAGATATGGATCTAACCAAGTGCTCCGCTGATAGAATCTTTATTTTTTATGACAAGAATGAAGATTTAGAGAATCCGACTAATTAAACCAATGAAAACACTAAGATTGTAATCCCTCGGGGAGTCATTACGAAGCCACCATTCAGCCAACAACTTCCAAGGATATAACTAAAGAAGTTAAGGGAGGAGGTTGTCGCAATTCCAATGAGACCTCCCATACAAGAATGAGAAAGGATCAAACCAATGGTTCGCGTTAGTCATTCTCTTCCCAAAATTCTATCCCAAAGCCATGACTTGATGGTGGAAGAAACCATTCCTGCTACTCTTTCTAAGCTATCACTTCCTGAGACAATGGTCGTGGTATGTTCTTTTTTGGAGTTGTATTGTAACTTCATTTGGCGTTTCTTCATGGCAATGTAATGTCTAACAATTATACTTGTTTGCTTATTTTGAAAACAAGGTTGGTGAGAGTCTTCAGCTCGTCAAGGAAATGGGTTACTGAGTTTGCTAAGGGAGATGGGTCGGTCTTGGAAAAATGACAGGCCAACGAAGCAAAGTGCACTGCCATAAATGTCTCTCTTGAAGTCACTGAGGAACGAGCGCGTGCTGCTGAAGAGTGTGCTTTGTCCACTAAGACTGAAATGTGTAAGCTACGTTCCGAGTTAAAGGAGATATGGACTATCGACCCTGCTTTGCCTGGGTATCCTCAGGTTATAATTGATCGGCTTGTGAAGACAAAGTCATTTTATGCTTTATTTGAAGAGGTTTCCACTTGCGCTCACAACGTTAGGTATTAGGAGGCACTGGTCAAACTGCAAAAGCTAAAGCCCACTATGAAGGCCTATAAACTGCCCAGATTGGCCAAGTCTGAGAATGGAGCAGCAGAAACCTATTCTTAACAAAGGGTTTATTAGTAGCATTTCTGATGGTGGTCATCCTTATACTCTGCTATCCCATCTTGCCAGCCAGCCTAATTTGCCTTTAGTGGCTGAGTTGAAGGAGTGTGTAACTGAGTACTTTGAGGATATTCCCTTTAGCTCTTCCGCTTTTGAGCTTCGCATTTCTAAGTCTCTTTCCAATCCTGATGTCGAAGCAAACCTTGAGGGTGATCTGAATGTTGAAGGCTCCACTCAGCATGCAAGCAAGGAGAATTCTGCTATTTTTGTCTATACTTCGTCTGCCTCTCCTTCTAAAGTTAGTCAATTCTAGTGTTATTGATTTTAATACTGTATTTGTAATTCATGAAAGTATGTTTGTACTATTTTGTGTTATGAAAGATGTTAACTTTTGATCGTCTTTCTAATGTTGACATTTCTTGTCGTATTTATTTATATGCAGGTCTTTGATATTTTGGATGGCCATTAATTTTTGAAAAGTGTTGAATATCTGGGATTTAATTACCGTTTTCCTCACCACCTTGGGTTTTTGTCTCCTTTTTTGCATTGCCCCATTAACTTGAAGCTACCCAGTCTTTATCCAAGGAATATTGGGAGGCCATTGTTGTGCCTACGACCTCCCAAAGATAGTATTTATAAGCCCAAATTACAACTAACTACTAAATAGTAGCTAGTGGTAAGACGGGGTCATCCATGAGGAAACGATGGTTTTATCAAGTGTTAAAGTGTAGTTAAAAGCACACGAAGAAGTCACTCTACTTGTGTGGTAACCAAGTTGTAGGGGAGGTTTGATTTTGAAATACACTACAACTACTTTAAACTACTAAATTAGTAACCAAGTTGAGAACAGGAATTGAACTCTATGAGATATAATCTACCATTGTTCCTCAGTAGCTCAGCGGTAGAGCAGTCGACTGTTAACCGATTGGTCGTAGGTTCGAATCCTACTTGGGGAGATTTGATTCATTCTGAATTCTTTAACATTAATTCAGAATCAAAGAGGCATCTTTCCTGGTGGAAATGGTACATCTAGTACCGGGCCGATGATTTGGACAATACGCCCAGGTTTTTTTTGTCAAGTGGGGAAACTACAGAACCAGAAGTAGTAGAATTTATTCTCATAATAAGTAATAAAGAAAATAGTTTTACAAAAATTTAAATTATCGAATTCAACAAATAGCCGATAGCGAGTCGATCGATTAATAAAAAGAGTGATGTAAAAATGATCACAAATAGCACAAATAACTTAACTAAGATTATAACGAGTCTTGAGCGCAATTGGTTTACATTTCTAGCCATGCTTTGATCATAGATTAATTATCTTACTTTTTATTTATTAATCACATATTGTGGAGAACTTATCAACATTTTTCTAGTGTTGATATTTCTCACCTCTCCTCAGTTATAGTTAGAGTGGGCGATCGACGCCACACAATAACCCTTATCCTCGGGTCACCCTAGATAATCGGCAACATAGACTTTCCTGAGGATAGCAATACACATGGAGACCCATTACAATGACCACAATGTCCTACAAGCGAGAAACACATAGATAGCGCAAGTATGTTTACTAATAACGACTACGAGGATCGGCATTCATGCTAATGGTTATTAGTGGACCACGTTGATAATTAGTCAAACACATCCAAATTCATCCTAAGTCTAAGAAATTTCATCAATGAACAATCATAATTAGTTTTCACTCCTAATTATAACCTAGCATTAACCAACAACAATCACATTGATAAAAAGTCAAAGTCTTCCGGGTTTGACCAAAAACCTAGCAAATGATCAACCCATAATCATCAACTAATTGATCATCCTAGTATAAATCATACATTAATCACACAATAAAGCACCACACATAATTGATAATCAAAGCAAAAATTATAATAAACCAAATCTCATAAATTCATACTAGAAATTCTTACCAATTGCTCCCCAGAGTAAATTTAGCCTAGATTATGAAAACCCATAACAAATGTACAAGAATCCATGGAAGAGATGCAAAAACTAAGAAAATATGAAGAAAACTAGGTTTGGAGTCCCCCAAGTTGGGCTCAAGAAAATGGGGAAGAGGAGGGGCTATTTATAGCCTGAGTTTGATCAAAAAAAGTTAAAAGGGTACAGCAGGCCCGCTGGGCGCATGAGGCCACGATGCGAGACTGTAGCGCGAGGCTGCACGGTCGGTGGTGCGAGATGGATGGGCACTGACATGGGACTCCAAGGCACCGGCATACATGGTCAGGCACTGAGCATGCATTTCAGATCTCTGGGGCTACACCACGGTTAGCTCCAAGGTGCGCAGGGCTCTGAGCTGGGCGCGCACCACAGTTTTCTTCACTCGGTCGACCGGTCTTCACATCGCTATGGGAAAACTGTTGCTCTGATTTGAAGTTCTTGTAGTTGATTTTATAGTCCTCGAGAAAAAAATTACAATGGTGGCACCCTTGTAGGCTGATTCTTCTCGGATCATTTTAAGAACTTGGTCCAAACTTCCGAGTGACAATTTATCCTTTTTTTGCCTTCCTTCTTTGGCCCTTCTATCTTCTACCACGTTTTATCTCGTGGCCTTCACTAAACCACTCCAAAGGGCTCACGAGAAAACCACAAATTAATCTCACAAAAAGGAATCTAGATGCTCGTAAGGACCAAAAATTCATTAGACTAAACATAGGTTACAAAATCAAAGATTTAGATATAAAAACCGAAAATGGTCATCTAAACCCCTTATGATGTAAAACTACCTAAATCCATAAATATTCTAATAAAAAGATAACAAAAGAGATGTTGAATTCTTCAGAAAATACATGCATTTGACGTCTTATCAAATATTGTGATCTTGTTTCTTCTAATCGCTTTTCTAATGTGAAGTCCATTCCTTTGTGTATTGGGTGTTTAAATCCTTTCTCCTCGTCACCTTCATCTTCATTCACAGCATGTCATTGTAGCCAGTTCATACCTGATGTTTATAGTATTGAGTCGCTGGATAAGGACATTGTTCGTAGCTTAGTCGATCTTGAGTATGATGGTGTCTACATGCTTTCGCTCAGTCTTCCTATCTGTGTTCAGGAATGGGCATTGTCGTTGGGCATTCATCTAAAATATATGCTATTAAGTGTTAACGACCTTGAGGCGAGATGGAAAAATACTATAGAGGGAACACAAGATATGTTCGTGAATTAAGGGAATTTTGCGCTGAACAAAATAGCCTTATTCAACGTCAACAGTTGAGTATGGTTAAAATGATTCGTTGGCAGGAGAAGGCTAAGAACTTTGCTAGCAAGGCTTGCAAAGCTCATCAAATGACCTTGATTATTGATAAGCAGTGCACTCACATTGATGACTTTTTGGATCGATTGAAGAAAAAACAAGATGAGTGTGATCATTTTTCTTCCTTTGCTATTAGGTGGCAAGCAAGTATGATTGTTGCTGCTCCCTCACTTCTACTCTCTTTGTTATGGGATCATTCTAGTTAACCATATAAATTCCTCCTTCCCGATTAGAACAGAAACTGCTGCTATTTTTTCTATGCTTTGCAGGTCGGATGCTGTTCCTTCCCCTGATGCTGATGGGATAATTTGCTTTTGGAGTTTTATGAAGTTTTTTACAGGACACTGAAGACATGGACTGGCACCACTTTACACTATGCGCAACAAAGTCTACCTGCTGCATATCTTTGCCTCCCAAACAATACAGCTCCTCCCTGAATTTAGTCTCCGGGACTTCCACTGTATATACCGGACTTTATCTTACTTACCATTTGGCTGGCATATCATTGACAAACAGGGGTTTCGACTTTTCGATTCACCGACCTGTTCATGGTATATCAGCTAGATGATATATTAAGAAAGTCCCCTGTTAGCACATCGATGATCATTAGTTTTTTTTGTTTGAATAGGTGGATACACCGCTTTTGGAAGCAAGTCCTTTATCATTTAGATGATCTTTTTGTAATGAACTAAGACATTTCGCGCCTATTTTGGCTTATTTATATTCGGTTCGGGGAGCCTAATAAATTCCCCCCATCCTCGGATGGTTTAATTTTAAAAAAAAAGTGGCAAGCAAGTTTGATGAGCAGTTTGCTATAAATACTCAGCTACGTAGTGAAAATGATCAGCTTCACGCTGAATTTAATTGCTTTAACTCATCTGTAGACCAACTCAAGCAAACTTGTGTTGTTTATAAAGATAAGTCCGGGCCCTTTCATCATTATCTCGTGATTCTACTGGGCATGGAGATCTAAATAAGGAAATTGGTAGGTAGAGGATTAATTTGTCTGAGGCTGTTCAACCACACATTCAATGTCTAAATAACAAAGTGTAAAATTTGATGGCTGGCCATAAAAGTTATCAAGAAACTATTAATGTTATGAGTATGCAGTTGGATCGCGAGGAGTTTGTCTCTATAACTGACTTTGAGGCGTATTATGCTAGATATCTTGGTCATATGGAACGAAGAGGTCAAACGTATCATCCTGCTTACTTGCACATGAAATGGAGATATGATCATATAGTAAGAGAGGAGCGTGTGACTGGGGAAACATAGCGTAGGGCAAGCACTCCCATCACGAGACTGAGCACACTCGTCGTTGTGGTGGTTCGTCATCATCTAGATCATCATGAACATCTAGGCATAGATAGTTCTTCTGTTTTTGCACTAATTTTTATTTTTGGAATGTTCTAAATAATCCTGTTACGATTTTGGAAACTTTCTTGTTCGCTATCAATTGTTATGCGAAATAATAAGCAATAATTTTTCATCATTTTTGCGGGATATTATGCCTTTTTGCAAGTTGTATGGGTTGCATGACTAAGTTCACAAAGTTACAGATCTATAGCTTGATCGTATTGCTTTTATTTTATTTTTGCATGAATATCTGCCTTTTTGTAAGATCTATAGCTTGCATAGTAAATATAGCGAAGCTGCAAGATCTATTGCTTACAAACTTAAGAGCTTTGATTTTTGCAAACTATAAGATCTATCACTTGCTGGTGTCATTTTTATTAGCATATCTGCCTTTGTTCAAAAATCTATAGCTTGCAAAATTAAGATTTCCAAAGTTGCAAGATATATAGCTTGGAAAATTGGAAAATTGGAAATTTTTTTGTTTGAATTATAAGATCGAATGCTTGCTCTCGTTCATTAACATCAAAGAACTTCGTTGCTTGCTACAGTATGCATGATTGTATTTGGTTTCTGACGATCGTAAGACCTAATGTTTTGATTGTAATGTACTATAGATTTTCTAACATCTACAATGTGTAAGTAAAGAACTGAAAAAGTAACTTTGGCTTGGAAAGATGGTTTTTTATATTTATAATGTACGACTGCGATAATATCATTTTAAAAATAATGGAATGAATGTGACCAATGATTATCTCATGGTTTCTATACAATTAGATATTTCCTATCTTTTTCCTTGGATCTAGACATAAAACTTTCTCAAGTTGATCACATGCCAAGTATTAGGATCACTGCTGCCATCCAACCTTTCTAGCTCATAGCAGTTGGATCTGTGTGCCTTAATAACTTTGTAGGGTCCTTCCCACTTTGGGCATAGCTTTCCCTTTTCTTCTGCTAGGCTTGCCTCATTTATCCTCTACACAAGATCGCCAATCTGAAATCACGTCTCTTTAACTTTCTGATTGTAAGCTCTAGCCATTCTTTCTTTGTACTTAGCCTCTATGATCATTGTCATTTCTCTTTTTTCTTCGAGTTTGTCTAAATCCAGCCTCATCATTTTTGAATTATCACTCTCCTTATAAGTTTCTACTCGAAGACTTGAATTACTGAATTCCACCGGTATTACTGCCTCATGACTAAAGACCAGACTCTATGGTGTCTCCTCGTTGGTTCTCAAATGGTTGTTCTGTATGGCCATAGGAGATTAGGTATCTCGTCCACCCAGCCGGTTCTCTTTCCTTCCAACCATTTTTGAATACCCTGGACTATGGTCATATTTGTTACTTCTACCTAGTCGTTAGCTTGAGGGTGAGCTACATATGTAAACTTTTGAAGAATCCCTAACTTTGAACACCATTCAGTGAAGGCACCACTTGTGAAATGCGTGCCATTGTCTATGACAAAAGTGTGTGGCACCCCAAAGGGACAAACTATATTCTACCAAACGAATTTTCTTGTTACTTTAGTTGTGACTCGTCCTAATGGCTTTGCTTCCACCCACTTCGTCAATTGCCACAATTAGAAATTTGGCGTTGCCCACGTCCTTTGGGTAGGGTCCAACTAGGTCGATCCCCCATTTATCGAATAGCCAAGCTCCATATATTTCTTTTAAAGCAGCCTATGGTTTATGCGACAATGAGGCATTAATCTGGCAGCTTTTGCACTTGAGCACGAAGTTATGTGCATCATTAAACATGGTCAGCCAATAGTATCTGGCTTGAATGGTTTTTTCGCAACTGTTTTAGCTCCTTGATGCATTCCACACAGTCCTTCATGCACTTCTCTTAAAATTTCACCTGTTTGCAATGTACCTACGCATTTTATCCACAGAGATAAAAAAACCTTTGTTTTATAAGATTCCTCCTTCATAGACATAGTTGTGATATCGCAATTCCAACTTTCGGGCTTGTATCTTATCTGTTGGCAATATTCCCTTCGCAAAGTACTCTATTAGCGGTGTCATCCAGTTTACACCTTTTGTCTGGATTGTTGACACAATTGTCATTACTGTGCTTCTGACTAGAATGACCTCCACTATCACATCTTTATGTTTGATCAATGATTCAAAGCCAGTTGTTTCCAGCTTGCTCAGTGCGTCTGCTTTTATATTTTTGCTTCTTGGTACATGCTGGATGTCAAAGTACTCGAGTTGGGCAATGAGCTAACGGATCATCCTTAAATACTTAACCAACTGTTTTTCTTGCACTTCGTAGTCTCCCTACACTTACTGAACTACGATATGTGAATTGCTAAATCCCCGAACACTTTTGACCTTCATTTTGATGGGAAGGTCTAGGCTACATATCAATGCCTCATATTCTGATTCATTATTAGTAAGTGGGGAGACAAAATGAAGTCAGTATCTGTGTTCCCCCTCCTTTTGTGTTGACTAATAGTAATCCTACACTGCAACCCTCTTTGCTAGACGCTCCATCAATGAACAATTCCCAAGCGACATCTACCCACTTCGATTCTCCTTTATCGATCCTCAGATTTTGGCACGTGTTTATGTCTTATGGGTCTTCACTTGTCATCTCTGCAATGATTTGTGCTAAGGCTTGAGCCTTGAGTGCAGTTCTTGGTTAGAATTAGATCTCATATTGGCCCAATTCAAGAGCCCACTTCGTTATTCTACCAGATGCTTCAGGCTTGCTTAGGATATTCTTGATTGGAAAATCAGTGTAGACAATGATTCAATGACTGTGGAAATATATTCTCAATCTTCTTGCTGAGTATATCAAAACCAGGGTTAGTTTCTCAACTGCCATGTATGCCCTCTCTGCATTTTGTAATACTCTGCTAATGTAGTACACTAGCCCTTGTTTTTTTCCTTCTTGACGCACCAAAACTGAACTTACTATGTTCTGTGAGACCTCCAAATACAGATACAGGGTTTCCCAGAAACTGGTGATTTCAACGTTGGCAATGTTTGAAACTACTCCTTCAGACACTCGTACGCTTTATGACGTTCTTTGCTCCAGCTAAACTTTTTTACCTTCTTCAAGGCTTTAAGAGTGGGAAATATTTCTCCGCTGCCTTTGAAACAAACCTACTAAGTGCTGCCAACAATCCCATCAATATTTGCACTTCTTTGAATGTTTGTGGCGGGGAAGATCCACTATAGCCTGGATTTTCTCTGTGTTGGCTTCGATCCCTTTGGAGGATACCTTGTATCCAAAAATATTTCCTGCGCCTACACTAATTGTGCATTTTTGGGATTAAGCTTCATCCAATGCTACTCAGTGTATCCAAGGTTTCTTTTAAATCTATGCCGAAGTCGCCCACCTTTCTGCTTTTGATAGCCATGTCATCAACATATGCCTCAACATTTTGTCCTATTTGATTGCGAAATGCATTTCGACCACTCTCTAATATATTGTTTCTACATTTTTTAATCCAAATGGCATCTTCACATAACAAAACACTCTGAAGCTCGTTATAAATGGTGTCTTCTCTGCGTCTTCTGGATTCATCAGTATTTGGTGGTATCCTTTAGATGTGTCCAAAAAGGCTAGAACTTCATACCCCATAATCGCTTTGACTAGTTAATCAATTTTAGGCAAAGTTTAACAATCCTTTGGACATGCCTTATTTAGATCAGTGAAGTCTATGCACATTCTCCACCCTGCGTCTAATTTTTTCACCATCACTCGGTTTGCTAAAAATTTTGGACTGATGAATTCTTTCAATATACCGGCCTAAAGAAGTGTTGTAACTTCCTCCTTAATCGATTTTTACCTATCACTAGTAAAGCTACACTATTTTTGTTTGAATGGTTTAACCGAGTCACTAATATTCAAGGAATGGGTAGCGATTCCTGGGTCAAATTCTTCCATGTTCAATGTATCTCTGTAACTTTGCAAGATTTGTATGAGCCTCTCCTTTTCCATATATGAAAGATGTTTCCCTATCTTTACGCACTTAGAGTCATCTTCTTCATCCAAACTAACCAGCTTTATTTCTTCCCCTAGGTTTACTGCTGATTCTGATTGCTAGAGTAATCCACCGTTTAAGACAATGCTGACCATCTTATCCTTTTCCATATTTTCCCTGCCTTCATCTCAATAACCATGCACTGTGTCGTTGTTGTTGGTTTCCTCTTATTACTGTGATTCCAACTGGATTTGGGAACTTCATTACTAAGTGGTATGGGGACCATATCACTTTTATTGTGTTCATCTAGGGCCTTCAGATAATGGAATTAAATGGGCTTGGCGCATCCATTAACACAAAATCGCACATGATGGTACAAGTAATGTCACTCTCACAAATGGTAATAGGCAACTGTATATTCCCCCAAAGGTGTTTTTGCTCACCCTGTGAATCCTACAAGGGAGGATGTGGACTTCTATAGGTCAGTTCGCTTCAACCCTATCCTATCAAAGCAATCCAGGAATACTATCTCAACTGCACTTCCATCATCCATAAACACTCTATGAACCGTTGCATTTCCAATTTTAGCAATGATGACCAGCTGATCTTTATGAGGCTAAGCATTAGGAACTACATCCTCTTCGATTAAAGTGATTGCTTCTTTTGAACGAAGCCTTTTATCAACGGGCTCTTGTGGTGAAGAATATCTGGCTTTAGAATTCCAAGCATTGTTTGATAATGACTCAGTTGATCCATGTATGGACGGAATTACTTTTTCTGGAACTTTGGCTGCTATATCATCATTGTAATCCACTGCCGCAATCATTTTTAAAAATAAAATTGGCAAGTTTGTTCGCCGTCCCTTGGTTTCTTGCCATGGAGTTCCCTGCTTTGTTGGCTTCGTCGTACTGGCTTCCTCCTTCTTTCTTATATTGGCTTAAGTAGCCATTGTTTAGGTTCTCTTCAAATTTTTTCCTCATGCATCTTCAATATTCTATGTCATGATTATGATCCTTGTCAAAAGCATAGTAATATTCTTTGGACATCTTATCAGGATGCGCTATCATAAGTGCCAGCTCGCGAAATATTTCTCTGTTCACTTGCAATATTTCTTTTCTCGATTTCGTCAGAGACGTTTCTTGGAATGGTACACTCTGCATCCCTGGGAAACATGTTTGGGCTGAAGAACATGTTGCTCTACCTTGTTCGTTTGTCCGCTAAGTCCTTTGTTTTCAAAATTTGAATAATTAAATTCTCTTTGTTGTTGATAGCGTGAAACCTGTTAAACATATCTGTGATTCTATCCGACTTTTTCGCCAATCATTTCCGTATTTTCCTAACGTTTCCTATTAATCCCTCTCATAAATTGGAATTTTAAACGAGTTATAATCTTTGATGTGCTTTCTTTTCATCTTTTGTCGTCACTTCAAAATCTGTGAAAGGTAAGTTACTTTTGTCAGATTTTCATCATTGTATTTTCATAACTATTTCTCTTCCTCGATTTTTCTTTCCTTCTTCCTTTCATTTAAATATTAATACTTTCTCTCTTCTTTAGTTTTACCACTGTTATCTGCCAAAATCGTCATCTTCTCCTGCCGAATTTAAGTTTCCTGCACGTCAATTTTCCTTAACCTTTAAAGAGCAAGGTTTGTTTCCGTGTTCACCCTTTTTACTGTATGCTCTAAATTTGGTAGCCTATCTTTTTTCATCATAATAGTGGTTGGTCTATTTGTGCTGTATAATCCACTAGTCATCTACTATGGTAAACTCTTTCTGGGTTTTTAATTTGACGAACTATTAAGTACTATCAATCCCCCTAATTAGGTTTTGATGTTCACAAACAACCTAGGCCTATTATTTATTGTCATGTCTTCCCACAACCATGTTGAATCTCCCCTAGCAAATAGTTATTCCGGAGGGGATTCCGGCGGGGTCACTGGATTCTCTTCCATACCTAGTATGCTTACTGGGCTGTATCTGGACAAGTTAAAGAAGCACTTCCCCTTTTTAAGCCCTTTTAAGCTTTGTGCACCTGCGAACAATGAATGTGCTCGTACCCCGCCTCCTGGCTATACTTCATGCTACCTATCCTATCTGAACTTCGACCTTTATTTTCCTCTTCCCCGGCATGTGTTCGATATTCTGTGCTCGTATAAAATAGCATTGTCTTAATTCCACCCCAAGGGCATTACTATCATAATGGGATTTATTCATGTGTGCAAGGAAGCGAACGTACCCTTTACTCTTGAGTTGTTTTGTAATTGTTATCATTTTCAAAAAATTTAAAAACACTGCAGATGAATTTACATTTTACCCTATAATCGTTGGAATCGAGCTCGTGAAGGGTTTCCTTAGTAATGTTGGTATGCAGCTTACCAAATATTGCTTTGTAGATTTAAAACAAACCCCGGGGTTGTTGTGCCATCTTGGAACTTCAAGGTTCCCATAGCTAGGCTTCCTGGTTTGAGTGTTCATTTTACCGAAGACATGGACATCGTAGTTACACTTCGTGGTCATACGCAACATCTCCGCCATGCTGACTCTGATGTTGAAGGTGTTCTGTATTTCTTTGTCTTGATGTGTTTTTTCTAGATCCTTTGTTGTGTTTAGAAACCATTCTATGCCTGTCTTGTGTTCGTTTAACCTATTGTGATTCTTATGTTTCAGATATGAATATGGAAAAAGATGATATCGTTAGTCCTTTCCTTGATGGTAATGATAAGGAGACGGCTGACGTCACTGTTCAGCTGAATGACACTGCTACTAGCAACATCCCTCCGGTGCGTGCTAACCAAACTGTCCCCAATGATAAGGGCGAGGCTAAATTGTGGGGGGGACAGGCGGACGTCGCCCCACAGGTGTGCCTAAACAAAAAAGGGGTAGAAGTGAAGGCTCTTCGAGTCATTCGCTTCCTCCTTTTAAATAGGGGTCCGATAGCCAATCTAGTTCGCAAACCATTATGCGAACCAAGGGTTTTGAATAGAGGGGATAATTTTTGACATCTTCTTAAACCTCTCTCTGTTTGACACATTGGCTGTGGTAAGCATTTTAGTGGAATTTTATTGACTTATCTTATCATTTATCTTAGCTTCTTGTGTGTAATATGTTTATTAACTTTGCTCTATTTGTACTTGAAATATAAGGTCAACGAAAGCCTTCAACTTATGAGCAAGAGGCTCTCTGAGCTTCCCCCCATTGATGAGGCCCTGGAAGAGAATTATAAAGCCCAGGTAACGAAATGTGTAACTTTGGAAACTTCACTGAAGGCCGCTGAGGATAGGGTTGCTACTGTTGAGAAGAGCGCAAAGAATGTTGATGAGCATGCCCAGGCTGTCAAGAAAGAAATAACTCAGCTTCAGTCCAAGTTGGAGGAACTACGCACCAATAGGCCTACTAACCCCAAGTACCCTCAAGTTGTTGTAGACCGACTGTTGAAGACTAGTTCCTTCTATAAATTTTTCGAGGATATTTCAAGCACCCTTGCACCGTTGGTTATTGTGAGGCCGTGAAAGATCACCGTGAGTGGAACCCCACTTATGATTTGAAGAGTGTGCCTTCAATGAAGAAGTGTGCTGAGAAGCTGGGGAAAAATATATCGAAGCTGAACAAGGCATTTTTTGCCAAGGTTACTGGTGAGGGACATCCCTTTGAGCTGCTGACCCATCCCGCTAGTCTTCCCAGCCTTCCTTCTGTGAGCAGTTTGCAGAAGTGCAAGGTGGATTATCGGGATGATCAGTCACTTAGACTTAGTGTTGATAGCTCAACTCCAACTCCTGATGCTAGTGTAGTCATCAAGGAGAATGTGAATACTAAGACCCCTACTTAGCAGTTGAGCGAAGAAAATCTCAGTGAGCCACGAAGCCAAGATGCCGCTACCGTCGCTGCTCAGCCACAGTCGAACATTGAAGCTAGTTAATTTTTTAGTGTATTTGGTTTCTATGGATTTAGATTGTAAACCTAAAACAATATTTGGTGTATGTCCGTACTATGAATGTACTCTTGGCCATGAATATCAATTTGTTTTCTTTTATTTGTCTTTCTCATTTCGTTATCTTGCATGCAGGGCTTCTATATCTTGGTTAATCCTAGATTCTTGAAAAGCTTTGATTTTATGGGACATAATTCTCTTTCTGAGCCTATTAATTTGGTTTGCACTACTCGGTACTTTACCAAATAGTGTGAGAAGTTTGTTTCTTCTAATCTACTTTCACATCTTGAATCGCTTCCTTTATTTATTGGGTGGCAAGTTCCCATTTTGGCTTCGTATCCTCCCTCGTCTACAAGTTTTCCTTGAAGTAAGCTTATTCCTGATGGGTACAATATAGGGTAACTTGAAAAAGATATTGTTTGTGGCTTAGTTGATCTTGAATCTACTGGAAAAATACTTACGAACACTTAACCTTCCTATTTGTGTTGAAGAGTGGGCTTTATGCTTGGTTATTCATTTGAAGTATACGCTACTGGGTATTAATAACCTTGAGAAGAAGTGGAACGTGATTGTAAAGGACACTCAGGACGCTTTGAGGGATCTTCTTAGGATTCTGAACAGGTAGAATGGTCTTATTCATCGACAACAGCTCAACCTGGTGAAGATGCTTTGTCAATAAGTCGAAGCTAGAGAATATAGCACGAGCAAGATCCACGAAGCTCATCAGAAGACGTTGATTATTGACAAGTAGTGTGCCTGCATTGATGATTTTCTAGTTAATCTTAAGAAAAAGCAAGATGAATGTGATCATTTCTCAATCTCGGCTGGTGGCTGGCAAACAAAATTCGATGAACAATTCACCATAAACACGCGACTGCGGGGTGAAAATGAAGAACTTTGTACTGAAAGCAATCATCTTAACTTGTTTGTACATGAATTGGAGAAAGCTTGCACAGATTACAAACAAAGGCTACAAGCTCTTCCTTTGTCTTCACACAGATCCACTAGTGATGGGAACTTAACCGCGGGAGTGGAAGGGCAGAGAATCAAGTTATCTAACGCTGTCCTATCGCACATTTTCTATTTGGAACATAAAGAATCAAATATAACAATAAGAAGAAATTGTTAATGTTATGTGTATGTAGCTAGATCGCA
Organism: Rubia yunnanensis; assembly: GCA_037428765.1. Taxonomy (NCBI): domain Eukaryota; kingdom Viridiplantae; phylum Streptophyta; class Magnoliopsida; order Gentianales; family Rubiaceae; genus Rubia; species Rubia yunnanensis. Next base: position 62,884,004 of record CM075061.1, read on the forward strand.
AGGAATTTGGTCCTATAACTGATTTTAAAGCATACTATTCTAGGTATCTTGACCTTTTGGAGCGAAGGGGTATGACTCGCCATCCTTCATATCTACACATGAAATAGAGGTACGAAAATTTAATCAGTGACGAGGAAAGGCATCGTAAGGCTGAGCACCATTCTCGTAGAATTGAACAACTCTCTCGCGAGGCGGAGCATCCCTTTCGCGATGTTGAGCATAGTCACCGTCACGGTGTCTCTTATTCTTTTGGACCATCGTGAATCTCTAGGCGTAGATAGTATACGCTGATTTTCCATTTTGACCGATGGTGTTTTTTTGTTTTTTGGATAATGTGACTGTTTAAAACTTTGATTGATATGTGACATGTTTTAATAAGAATTGGTTTCTCACATTTTTGTTTCTGTTGTTTTTGAATATGAAAGATCTATTTATCGCAGACTCGCAAGATTTATAGATTACTTTAGTCATCATTATTGTGATCATATCTCCCTTGAAGCAAGGTCTATGGCTTTCTTTATTGAGTAATATGCGAAGCCGCAAGATCTATAGCTTGCTTTTATCATTGTATTGTAGGCGAGTTTCCCTAATATCAAGGTCTATAGCTTGCATTTTATTTTGCTTATGAAGTCATGAGATCTATAACTCATTTTTGCTTTATGGTGGGTATATATGCCATGTTTACAAGTCCAAGAGTTACTTAAACATATGTTTTCTTTGAAGCCATATGCTGAGTAGCACTTATGCTATCAACTCTTCATGATCACTAGCTAGGGATACATAATTTAAACTTGAGAATGTGTAGTAAAGAAGCTTACAAAAGATGTTTTAACTTCAGAAAATTCAAACTGCGATAATATCGCCTTCATAAAAAAGTAGTGGAACGAACTCCAACTATGATCATTTCATGGTTTCTGTACATGGGGGCTAATTTATCCTATCACCTGGGCTCTTTTACACATAAAACCTTCTTAAGTTAAATGTGTGCCAAGTGTTTGGAACGTTGCTACCATCCATTCTTTCCAACTCGTAGCAGTTTGATCTGTGCACCTTCGTTATCTTGTATGGCCCTTCTCACTTTAGGCAAAATTTCCCACGATCTTGAGCCAAGCTGACTTCGTTATTTCTTAACATTTTTTTAAATAGAAACACCCGAGGGTGAGGGAGTTATGTATGGGGTTCCCCAGGCCCTATAGCAAGATTAACATTTGGTACATAGAGTGCGTCTAGATCCCTAGACATTAAGCAACATAGTTGCCTCCAAAAGTCCTAAACTATCAATATAAATAACTGTACAAGATTAACTGAATCTATATTGAAGTTGTGATCCAAAAGAGAGAATCTCCACCCCAATCTCCACCCCAACATAGTTTCTTAACATAAGATCACTGATCTAGAATCGTAATTCCTTTACCCTGCGATCATAGGCTTTAGCCATCTTTTCCTTGTACCTAGCTTTCTTAATCACTGCTCTGTCTCTCGTTTCTTTGAGTTCATCCTGGTTTAACCTCACCTTATCTGGGTTGGCATCTTCCTTGTACCGCTCAACTCGAAGGCTTGCTTATCCAATTTCAGCTGGTATCACCGCTTCGTGTCCATATACTAAGTTGTGCGACATTTCTCCAGTTGGTTCTCTGACTATGGTCATGTATGACCACAAAATGTTGGGTATCTCGCAACCCATCCTACCCGCTTTCCCTCAAGTATTCTCTGAATACCCTGAACAATTATTTTGTTTGTAACCTCTACCTGACCGTTTGCTTAGGAATGGGATAGCGACGTGAATTTCTGTGCTATTCTCATCTTAACAAACCATTCTATAAAAATTCCACTTGTGAACTGCGTGCCATTGTCGGTGATGATGGTTTGCGACACCCCAAAATGACAAACTAATTCTGCCATACAAACTTCCTTGCTACTTCCACTATCACTCTCCCTAGGGGTTTTGCTTCTACCCACTTTGTGAAATAATCAACCACCATGATAAGAAACTTAGACACCTGTGCCTTTTAGAAAAGGGCCAACGAGGTCAATTCCCTATTTATCAAAAGGCCAAGGCCCGTGTACACCTGTTCACACTGACTGTGGCCTGTGAGATGTTGGAGCCTTCATTTGGCAGGTTTTGCATTTGAGGACAAAGTTGTATACATCATTGAACATGGTTAGGCAATAATATCTAGCTTGAATGATCTTTTTTGCAATCATTCGAGACCCCTGGTGCGAGCCGCACAATCCTTCGTGTACATCCCTCAAAATTTCACCTGCCTGCACCGGACCTAAGCACTTTATCCATGGTGATAAACATCCCTTACTGTACAACTTTCCATCTTCAAAGACACAATTGTGGGATCACATTTCTAAGTACTAAATCAGTGGTGTCATCCAATTTTCGTCTTGTTCTTGAACTGCTCACACAGTTGTCTTTGTTGTACTTGTAATTGGAATAACCTCTACCATCACATACTTATGTTTGGCCAATGATTCAAACCATGTTGTTGCTAATTTGCTTAAAGCATCGACCTTCGTGTTTTCACTTCTTGAGATAAGTTGAATGTTGAAGTACTCAAGATTAGCGATGAGCTGTCGGACCTTAGTGAGGTATTTCATCAATTGTTCCTCCCAAAATTCGTAATCGCTATAGACTTGTTAGACCACTATTTGTGAGTCACTAAATGCTTGTACGCTCTTCACTTTCATACTATACGTGAGGTCCAGACCGCATATTGATTCTTCGTACTCAGCTTCATTATTGGTGAGCGAGAAGTTAAAACGAAGCGAATATCTGTATTTCTCCCTGTTTGGTTGATCAACAGCAGTCCTGCTCCACAGCCGCCCTTGCTCGATGCCCCATCTACAAACAGCTTCCATGCAACATCCTCCCATTTAGCCTTGCCTTTATCTTCCTCCAACAATTATGGTGTGTTTGCCTGGTGCTCTCCCACACTTACCATTTCAGTGATGAAATCCACTAGTGCTTGCGCTTTGATGGAAGCTCATGGTTTAAAATGAATTTTGAACTGTCAAAATTCCAGAGCCCACTTGGTCATTCTCTCGTACGATTCATGCTTGCTTAAAATGTTCTTGATTGGGTAGTCTATGTACACAATTTTATAACTCAAGAAATAAGTTCTCAGCCTCTTAGCTGAATATATCAAAGCTAGGGTTAACCTGCCAATATAAAGGTACACCATTTCCATCTGCTGGTGTAAAATACTGGTATCTATCTCTGTCCTTCCTGTCTTACCAACACTGAGCTTACTGCATTAACTAAAGCCGCCAAATACAAGTATAGTGTTTATTAGAGTCAGGAGTTCCTAGAGTTGACTTTTTAGTGATTCATATGATGCTTGGCACTCTTCTCTCTAACTAAACTTCCTAGCCTTTTTCAAGATTTCAAAGAGGAGAAAGTGCCTCTCTGCTGCTTTAGAAACAAACCTGCTGAGTGCGGCAAGTGATCCCATTAAGATTTGGACTTCTTTCACTGTTCGCGGTTGGGGGAGGTTGGCGATCGCTTGTATCTTTTCTAGGTTAGCTTCGATCCCCTTTGAGGATACCTTATATCCAAGAAATTTACTTGCCCCTACTCCAATTGTGCATTTCTTAGGATTCACCTTCATTCCAATTGCGTTCAGTGTATAAAGCTCTTCCTTTAAGTCTTCCGTGAAGTCACATGCATGCTTACTCTTGATAACCATGTCGTCCACATACAACTCAACGTAGCATCCAATCTGGTTGTGGAATTCACGATCGACCACTCTCTGGTATATTGCCCCTGTATTTTTTAACTCGAATGACATCTTTTCATAACAGAATATCCCAAAGCTTGTTATAAATGCTGCCTTTTCTGCATCTACTGGGTTCATCAATATTTGATGATACCCTTTGTAAGCATCTAAAAATGCGAGGAATTGGTATCCTGAGATTTCTTCCACTAGTTGATTAATTTTTGGCACGGGCTAACAATCTTTTGGGCATGCTTTGTTTAGATTACTGAAATCTATACACATTCTCCAACCCGAGTCTGCTTTTCGTACCATTACCGGGTTTGCCAACCAAGTTGGATATATCACCTCCCTTATTATTCCTGCTTGTAACAGTGTCTTTACTTCCTCCTCAATTGCTTTTTTTCTATCACTGGCAAAACTCCTCTGCTTCTGCTTGACTGGCTTAATTGAGTTAGCGATGTTCCACAAATGAGTTGCTACTTTTGGGTCGACACCTCTCATGTTTTGCACACTCCATACGAATATGTCCTTGTGCTCTCTCGGGATTTTTATTACTCTCTACTTTTCTTGTTCTAGAAGATATGTACCTATCTTGGTGCACTTGGACTCGTCATTGTCATCTAGAATGACATCTTCAGTTTCTTCACCAATTTCCAGTGGATTATACATTTGGTTTAGTGAGTCCCCATTGCTAATGGTGCTGACCATCTTCGGTTGTTCCACTGTTCTTCCTGCTCTCATTGCAATGATCATGTATTGCCTGGCAGTCTGTTGGTTTCCCCTTACCGTTGCAATTCCATGTTGAGTTTAGAATTTCATGACCAGGTGATATGAAGACCAGATTTCTTTTGCTCTATTCATCCATGGTCTACCAATTATGGAATTGAATGAACTTGGGGCATCCATGACCACTAAGTCACATATTATAGTTCAGTTATTCTCATTCTCACCAATTGTGACAGGGAGCTGAATGTTGCCCAGTGGAGTTTCTGCTATTCCTGTGAATCCCTTGAGCGCAGATGTGGATTTTTCAAATAAGCTCTCTTGAATCCTAGTTTGTCGAAGCAATCTACGAAGAGGATTTCCACTGAACTTTCATCATAAAAAAAACTCTATAAATAGTTGTGTTCCCGATCTAAACAATAATGACCATAGGATCATTGTGTGGTGAAGCGGGGGACAACGTACTCTTTGCTAAATGTGATTGTTTCCTCGAAACGCAATCTTTTATCTAGAGGCTCCTGTGGAGGTGAGTATCTGGCCTTAGCTTTCCAAGCATTATTTGACAAGAATTACGTCGATCCATGTATAGAGAAGACACTTTTTTAGAAGCTTTGTTGGGCATATCGTCTTCATATTCTATGGAATCCGTCATTTTTTTAAAAAACAATTCATGAACGTTCATTGTAGCCTGTGCCTTGGCCATGAAGTTCTCTATTTTTCTTGCTTCATTATATCTTTGTACGCCTTCTTCTTTCCCGTATTTTCCTAGGTATCCATTTTGCAAATTCTCTTCTATTTGCCTCTGTAAATCTCTACAATACTCAATATCGTGGCCATGGTCCTTGTGGAAAGCACAATAGTACTCTCTTGATCATTTTTCCGGAGGCACTTCCATTGGCATCGGTTCGAGGAATAGGTCCCTGTTCGCCAACTAGATCTCTTTTCATGACTTTGTTAGCGGCATCTCCTGAGATAGAATGCTTTGCGCTCCTATTTCTCTTCCTTTAAAGGTGAAATTTCCTTTCCCTTTTTAGCTAAGTTTCTCTGGGAATTATTTATCGCCTTTTTCTCACATCGCTCTCTCTCAATTTTGTGATTATTAGCTTTCTCGGTTCGCACATTCTGTTCTATCATTTTTTTTGTAGGTTTCTCGGGTTCTCCGATATATTTTTGGTTAGCTCTTTGTAGAACTCTCCAGATTGCATGCTTCCCGTGAACGCACGTAATAAAGATTGGAACGATAAATCTCGAACTTGCAGGCTTTCTGTAGTAAACCTGTTTTGATATTCTGTCAAACTTTCGGCGCTTTACTGCACTATATTGTTCTGATCTACAATTGTTTTTGTGAATATTTGTTTCTGGTAGAAAAGATCTAAGAATGAGTCTGAGAGATGTCCCCATGATGTGATGCTTCTGTTTGGTAAGTCCTCGTACTATGTGATTGCCATCACTGATAAGAACATGGGGAACGCTTTACATATCAACTCAATTTCAGCATCACGGAACCTCATACTATTACGATAGGAATGTAAAAATTCCTTTGGGTTGGTTTTCCCATCGTAAATTTTGACATGAAATGGCAGTTTGAAGTCCTTGGGCATCTTGAAGTTGCAAAGATGTGGTGCTAGAGGTAATGTGTCTGCATCGTCTTCTGCGACTGTGTCTCTCAATTCCTCCCTGCATTTAAGGTCGTCGTTGTTTTTAGTAGGTTTTTTACTTACCTTTGGAGGTGTAGGCTTGAGAGTTACTAGGAACTAGTTATACAATTGGTCTTTGCTCGCTTCTAAAAATGATGCGAACACTCTTTTTTTCCTTGTTCATATAGGAGATCCTGTTTCTTCTTCCACATCTATGTCATCATTGATGTGTTGTTGCTCTTTGTTGGGGTTGTGTTCTTGATTTTGGTTGGGATGCACGCTCCTATTTTTCCCCACTGGTTGCTCTTGTATGTGATGATTATGACTCCTTTCATTTCTAGTGAACACCATTATATACCCCGTTGGGAATAACCAACTAAAAAGAAAATTTCATCCCTACAGACAGCGTCAATGTTTTAGTATTCCCTCTTCCGGCAAGTTGATCGTGATCACCAAAGACAGTGCACTAAGAACCCCAGAATTGGTTCCGGGGAAGAAACTCCAATGCTCAAGTCAGTAACCTTCTTTTCCACTTAACTCGCCTTAGTATAACTGCACTTACCTTTTTCCATCTTCTCCTTCTTCCTTTTATAATACGCCATGGAAATGGCTCCGCTCATTCCGAAATTGCCATCGTGTGTGTGATCATGTGTCCGATAAACCCGGTTTTGTGAGCAACACCCGATTAGGGTTTTCATATTTATCGATTTGTGGGTTGACCTCCGTTTATTCAACATTTCGCCCGACTCAGATGACTTTGCTAGTGTTCTTGGCCTACTGCTCGTTTGGGCCTGGTATGGACTAAGGACATACTCCTAGTCCTAGCTAGGATGCATGCTTTTACTGCGTCCAGGTATGTGTTCTTGTATCTGGTGGTTGTGGTTTTTCTCGCTTCTAGTGAACACCATTGTTTATCTAAAGAATTTTGAAATGAAAATTTTTTGGTTCCCCATAGACGGCGCCAAATTGTATGGTAATCCAATTAGGTAATTCAATCGTCGTTCACTGTAAAAGCTCCCTTGCTACCAAACAAGTCCCGGAAGTAATTCGGGGAAAAGGTTACGACGATTAAGTCAGTCTTTTTCTATAAGAACTGGAATTTCTTAGTTAAGTGGCACTCACCTTAGCTTGTGCTGGTCTTCCGATATTTATAGGCTATTATAGACGCAGTTCCATGCTATTAGGAATCGAGATCGTGGGTCGTGCCACGATCACTGCATTTTTGGTTCATGGCTAAGTGTTTGTTCCTTACTCTGTGTTTCTCGGCTCACGATCTATTTGACAACTACAAGGTTTTGCCTATACTGGTTCATGGTTGATCTCTATATTGGGCTGAATGACTTCATCTATTACGAAGCGAAGTTGGGCTGGGCCTGGAAACCATCAGTCTTTCAGTTGTTAGGCGAGATATACACACACATATATATATATATATATATATATATATATTTTTTTTTTTAAATCAATATAATATAACTAAATAAATAAATTTGTTTATATTGTGAATCTAAATAATACATTCAAATTGAGATACAAGTATTACATTTAAATTTGAAATTATGATATAAATTATAGCTAAAATACTAAATTTGGTAATTTTACAAACTGAAGGCTTCAATATAAGCGTCTGAATATAAAAGGTCTAATTGAGGCCCTCAGGCCCTCACTTTACGTGTCAATCATGTCAAATTGACCCCCCCTAAACTGACGCTTGCATTGGAGGTGAATTTTAAATTTTCAGACCATCAACCTTACATGTCCATTGATATTTTCCAATGATAAGCTTGCATAGGAGATGCTCTAAAACTAAAGACTGGGATGCAGATGATAGTGTAATTAGCATTTAGGGATGTCGATGCACGTTATCAGGGGCGGATCCATAAATTTTTATTTGCTGGGGCACACACTACAAAAAAAATTTACAGTAATGACGTGACAGATAAAGAAATGTCGCAATATTTGCTCCACCTTCAGGTGTCACTAAGTATTTGTGAGATGTGCACATGTCACTAAACTGAATTCATGTCACAAAATTTAATAATTCTTTAAAATTAAACTGCATGTTAAGCGTCACAAAAAAATAATAATACTTCAACGCGTCGCAATATTTTAGTGACACGTTGAATATGGGCACTTCATAAGGCATCATAATTTTTTTTTTAGTGTTAGTGACGTCTTGTGAAGCACCCCTATTAGGCGAGTCACTAAAATATTGCGACGCGTTGAACTATCATTATTTTTTTGTTATGTTATAAGATTCAGTTCAATTTAGAAGTGTCATTAAATTTTGTGACATGAATTCAGTTTAGTGACATGTGCACATCTCACAAATATTTAGTGACACCTATTGGTGGAATAAATATTGTGACATTTTCTTATCTGTCACAAAATATGTGTCACTAATGAAAATATTTTTATAGTGACATTTAATATTAAACAAATATAATGTTAAAAATTTTAAGATTAGAAAAAATACAATAAATATGACATGAGATTATGATAGAATAAAAATTAAAATTATGGTAATGTTCTAATTAAAACTTGAATTTTAACTAACTAAAAAGAATTTAAAAAATTAATTTTTTTAGAAAATGGCGGTACAGTTGCCCTGATTTGCCCAGGAGTGCCTCCGCCAGTGGACGTTATCCAAAAAAATGGAAATTTTAGGGTACGCCTAATTTATTTTGAAATACAGGGCACGTCTAATTAAACGAGGGCCATTGCTAATTGCCGGATTACTTTGAATTGGAAATGCTTGGTGATTGCTTAACAATGGAGTACAATGCATATAACAAATGGAATTAGTTAAAAACGCTGACAACTGGACCGTTTGACCCAGGCTAAAAAGAAAATTGGATAAAGACAGACTTTTCCAGATCAATGACAACCTCACATTAGCAATTCGATCGATGTTAACGGTCCCAACAAGATATTATCTGTTTTCTCTTTGCGAGAAAAGACCCGATAATAATCTATTAGAGCAGCAACGTCACAAATTGGAGTAACGACCTCTGTACAGATAGATTATTCATCTCAAGATTCTGATGGATTAATAAAAGAACCGATTAGAGGCCCCCAACAGTTTCCAAATGACTCGAATTATTAGTACAATCATTGTCACCATAACAACACAAATTTGCTTTTGTTTTCGTCTTCGTTTTCGCTTTTCCAGCCAATCGACTGGACAATGAAAACGCACAAAAGAATACAGAGACGCGGACCTCGGATCTATTCACATTTCACACGAGCTAAAGAATTTCCACCAACGGTAAAAAGTAAAACAAAACCAGTTTGAGGTGACGCCCGACCAACTAAACCACGAACCAGTTCACAAATGAAGGAAGAATAATGAAATGAATCAGAGGGTGGGGAATCTGCTGCACCTTTGGGAGAGAAATACTTTGCAGTCATCCTTAGGTACAATGGTGGGGACGTACGCGATTTCATCGCAGCCGTCCGTTCTGCCCCTCTTGAAATCCACCAGAGTTGAAAACAGAGCTATGAACAGCATCAGGTGGTTGATGGCATACCTTTGGCCCACGCACTGGTGGGCCCCAGCTCCGAAAGCCAGGAAGTTCCTCTTGTAAACCCGGTCCTCCTGCCTCTCCTCCATGAACCGGTCCGGGTCAAACCGGTCCGGTTCGGGGAAGCCCTGAAAGGACGAGTCAAATACGGAGGGGAATACAATAGTGCCCTTTGGAATAACGTAGTTGTCGGTCAGCGCAAAGTCCCTCCCGGCAATGTGCGGCACCATCGTCGCCGGAGGGCGTATTCTCACCACCTCCCTCGCCACCGCCTCCGTGAACCTCATCTCCCGCATTTGCTCGGCGGTGATCGGCGCGTCGGACTCCGGCGTCCAGTACTTGACGACCTCCGAACGAACCCTTTGGAGTACGTCCGGATGCGAGTCCAGAAGCGTGACGGCCCACAGCAATGAAGAGGTTGAAGCGTCCTGAGCCGCGAACAGAAAGTCGAACAGATGGCCTCCCAGCTCTTTATGGCTGTATTTACTACTTTCGTCGTTCGCCTTTTCCCGCAGATTCTCCTGCATCCAGAAATCAATCAAACACGTGGGCTCCTCTCCCTTCTCCATCTTCTCCTCGCTGTCCCCCGCGCACGCCGCCAGTGTGTCCACCAATCGCCCAACCGCCAGCTGGGCGTTTCTGAACGCAAAACCAGGCAAATCGATGGGGAGTTTCATCAACCCAACGTTGAAGAAGTTGTAGTCAACGTTAAACCTTTCCGCCGCCTCACCAGCTAAGTAAGGCCCCACGAAAACTCGCTGAGACGTTTCCAGGTTCATGTCGCGGCACAGGATGCGAAGAGGGATTGCATTTCCATTCGCCGCTTCAATCCAGGACCTCAAATACTTCACAATTATGCCTTGCTGGATGGAAGTGTAGGTGGCTAATGCCTTTGGGGTAAAGTTAGGCGCGATACGCCGCCTCAGGTCCTTGTGGTCTTGCCCGAACATGTATATCAGATTATGCTCCCCGAACAGCTTCTTTCCGAATGGATGGCCGATCAGGTGGAAGGCGTCGGGCCGAACATTGGCGAAGATTTTGTGCGACAGCTCTGTGGAATAGATGTACAGTATGAACTTTCCAATGATGTAATTGGAAGAGATTCCAAGAGGGGTGGATTTCGCCAGGGCGGATTGATTGTCCCAGAATTTCGTCGGATTTCTGACTAATGAAACCGCGTTGCCAATGAATGGAAGGACCAAAGTCGGGCCAGGTAAGAACCTTTTCCTCTTGAGATAAAGGATCTGTTCAATAACAACAAGTATGGCAACTACAGAGATCGCATATGGCATGTATTCTGAAACAACACCCCGTACCGACCCCATGATGAAGTTTCTTTCACCTCAAGTGTTTCTGGTATGGGTATATAAAAAGTGCAGGAAAATTCAATTTTGGTCCACGGAAAGGGATGGAGGAAGAAGATGGTCAATGGGACGGTTATCGGGGAAAAAGGATCTTTTGTTCGTTTTTGGCAGCTGCGGGATTTTATTGGTCTGAAAAGAAGTGAACGCAGAGATTCTGAAACAGGCAGGGTGCGCTCTGACCCAAAATAAATTGATTTTCGAAGGAGTAGCAGCTGAAGAAAGGGAAGGTGAAATGGGAAAAGAGGGGCGGACTCCTATATCTATTCTAATTTCTACAAAAGCCACTGTTGAATTTTCTGAAGCTTGTAAAATAAATCATCAATGGCTGCTAGCTTGCTAGAGGAAAGGAAAGGAAAGTGATGGATTAACGAAATAACGATGATCAAAATAAGGGGAATTTGCACTTTCTTAAACTAAATGGGTGATTCTATTTGCACCACCTTACCTTATTGCTATTTACACAATTTTTAATAAGTATGTCTGCTATATAAAGAGCGTAAATAGAATAAGTTGGTATTTGCACCACCCTTATTAAAGTTAGTCAAACGTTACTATCTATGTGAACACAATTTTATTACTTTTTATTTAGATTATTTACTTGCTTATCTTTTAATTTATTTTATAAAATGTGCTTAACTTTAACTTTATGCTACATGTTTTTAATAAGAGTGGGTGTCTTGACAGACTGTCTGTCCATAAGTTTACAGATAGGTCATAGACCAATGTGCAATTAATGCAAATTAAGTAACCTTTCTTCCCCAAATTGAAAGGTGAAACACTCTTCTTACCCAAACTCCCATCTCTGCAAATTTCTCCATTCTCCATTCTTCTTCCTTCCCAAAATTCATCTCCTTCCCAAACTCCAATCTCTCTGGCGGAGCCACCTCAACATCTTCGTCACTTCGTTGAGTGAGCCAAGGCGCATATGAGCTGGGAGGTCGTTGACGTACCTCTCAAAGTTAATATTTATAAGCCCTAAATGCTTACTATCTACAACTAAGTAGATAGCGGCAAGTCAGGGTCGTCCACGAAGAAGAGGGATTTTCTCAAGCGTTTAAACGTAAATGGTTGATATTATGCTAGGAGTAGATATATATACACATATAAAAGCACGTAAAAAGGGGGGGTTTGGTTGGTTGGTTGTCCTAAGTTATGAAAATTAAAAGACAAGATAACTAGCAAAGTCAAGTAACTAGGCTAATCATTAAACAAAACTTAAGAAAAAAGGGTTTAAAACTACAAAGATAAAGCCTTGGGGGCAATTGATATCCACTTCCAAACCTAATGTAGATCATTGAACCATTCACTCATTCTATCACATTCATTACTTGACTTAACATTAACATACTTATCTAGCAAGAATTACAACACATTATGCACAAGAAGTTCTACGTTCATGTTCATAGATTTTCATGCAAAGGAGCTAAGGAATTCATCACTTTCCTAACACCCGAACACTTCAATCATAAAAACACTTCCTATTCTCAAACAACCCATGACATAAATGAAGTGAAACATAGCATCAAGAATACATAAATGCTAAATAATAAAGGCTTCAAGAACGAGTGAAACAATCTATTCACTACTTCAACTACTTGTTGTGAAGATAAATCTTCTATCCTTCTTATATAGTAGTTTGCAAGAGTGAATTTGACATCTCTTGTCAAACCTCACCAATGACTCCCTTAGGACTAAGAGTATCCCATTGATGGCATTTAGCACGAAGAATCAACAAGCTTGGCAACACTTATAAATACTATACCGTATCTAAGCATTTAACCAATTCATGCATTTACACAAGATTAGTCAAGAACGATCGACATTCATAGACTTCTCTCATTTGCTACCTAAAACAAACATGACAACGAGTTCGACATCATCACATTCATCTAGCAATTATCAACACACCAACATCATTTAAGAAGCTCTAACTCATGCTCTTGGATTCCACATTAAAAGGGGGGAGAATTAGCTACTTTCTCCCAACCCTAACAAGTAATCATACAAGCAATTCATATACTCAAGCTTCCAACAACATCAATGCAATTGACAATTCACATTCAAAGTTCCATAAATGCACAATAGCAAAAGCACTAAATAGATAGATATGGTTCTTACTACATAGATATGGAAGCTTCAATTCATTGCTCCCAAGATAAAACTAAGCTAGATAATCAAAACTCATAACGTGGAACAAAGATCTACAAAGAAAGAAGAAGAAATGGAAGAAAATGATGAAAACCTAGGGTTTTGGAGCCCCAAAGTTGGGCTTTGAGAGTTGGGGAAGAAGGGGGTTAAAAGCTATTTATAGAACAAGAAAAAAATGGAGTAAAACGCAAGTTGCAGGGCAGTCGCGAGTCGCGATGCCTCATCAGGAAATTGTGAGCTCTCAGGTCCAGATTTCGCGAGTCGCGATGGAAAAAAGTCCCGTTTTGTTTTGCTTCCTCCGGGTGAACCGTTGATCCGTTTTGGGAGTTCTAATAGTCAATTTTATAGTACTCGAGAAGAGGAATCCAATGGTACCACTCTTGGAGGCTGAATCCTCTCGGAAAATTCTCAGAAATCTGCTTCAAAACATAGATCATTCTTCACCCTTTGCTTTGCTCTCCTTTATTCACTTTATCTTCTACCACTTTGTGAGTGACCTTCCATCTTCTACCATCCTTTCGAATGGCATTCAATAAACCACTCCTAAGTGCCCACAAGAAATCTACAAATTAATCTTACAAAAAGGAATCTAGATACTCATAAGTACCAAAAGTCCATTAGACTAAACATAGGTTACAAAATGAAGGATTTAGATATAAAAACCAAAAATGGTCATCTAAACCCCTTATCGTGTAAACCTATGTAAATCTAGCAATCTTACAACAAAAATATGACAAAAGTGATGTTAAATGCTTTGGAAAATACATGCATTTGATGTCTCATCAGGAGCTGCGGCACCACCAGCTAGCTTTGAATCTCTGCCGTCAACGTCGACGTCGAGGGCACTTGGAGGATCCAAAATCCTACCCTCATCTATAAGAGAAGGGATGGCGAGTTCCAGATCTGATCGAAACAAGTTGATTTCAATTTGATTAAAATTGAATTTCAATTGTATTGTAATTTTTCACATCTGATTGAGGTTATGTTATCCAATTGTGTTCAATGTGAATGACATTGTTGTTGAAAGTTTTAAATGTATGAATTCTGCTGCTATGAACATGTAAAAACATGTGGCAGATATTCGAAAAACGAACTAAATGCTGCAGAAAACTTTCTTATATGCTATACACCTGTTACCTTACAGTACGTATCATTTGTATTAAAACATGCACTTGTTTTAAAAGCTCTGGATATGAATTGTGAATTTTTTCAGGAAATCATGTATAAGTTAAGTTAAAATTTACCAATTTAAATTATCATATTAACTCTGCATTAATTACATTACAACATGTATTGTTTAAATGAAAACCCGCATATGATTTTAAATTATCAATTCCTTTTATAAATAACAAAAACTTGCCATGAGGTGGTGAATAAGTTATCTTATGAATCGTTTATGTTTTGTTAAAACATGCATATGTTAGACTACAACTAGTTCTCTCTTATAGTATACACAACAGAGGTCACGTAATTTTGTTGTTTTAAAAATTTTCATATGTACTACATTTAATACCTTACAATATATGCTGATTACATTATGTGTTTGTTTTTAAAAACATGAGTAGATTTCTCTTATTTAAACAAGAAAGGTCACGAAAAGTATTGTTGGCTGAAAGCAACACATGTAAGGCATCGCGTACTTTGTATAAAAGACATGCAAATTTTGTCAATTTGAAACACGGGAGGGGCTACCAACATCTAAACAAAATGGAAGATAAAGTGCTCGTGACAATAATATTCCATTAGGGAACTTACAATTATAACAGTATTCCTATCTAGATTAACTAACAACTTCTAATTCAATGAATCAATTATTAATCTTCAAAAGGGGATCGTCTTTGAATCTTCAAGTTCAGTGTCATCTTCATATGAATCCTCCTCATGTCGGAACGTCTTGTGGAGTCCAATGTTCAATGTTGGCTGATTCCTTAAAAGTTAAAACAAAAAAAAAGTTAGATCCCACTCTTGCAAAAAGTCATGCACATTGGATATTAATAGTTGTAGCATATAAGCAAATAGGTACAATTTCTAATTCAAAACGAACAATAATCAACAATGAAAATAAAGTAAAACTTAATAAAACAAACAAGTATATACTGGATTTTAACAGATGCAATATACTAGTAAACAGATGCAATTCCTAATTCAAAATGAACAATCAACAATATTTTTTTAAAAAAAAATTTGTCATACAGAACACAACTAACAAGTACAAATGAGATACTAACAAATGCAACATATAAGTAAACAGATGCAATTCATTATTCAAAACGTACAATCAACAATATATGAAAACAAAAGGTGATAGACAGTGCAACTAACAAGTACAAATTGAATACTAAAATGTGCAACATATAAGTAAACAGATGCAACTTAGAATTCAAAACGAGCAATCAGCAAAACAAAGAAGAAAAAAAGGCCAGTCACAATAAAACTAACAGGTACATGTTGGATATAGCAGCTGCAACATATAAGCAAACTAATGCACCTTGTAATTCAAGACGAACAACATACATACCAGATCAAAAAAATCTAACAAACATTAAGTAATAATCACCGATTGTAGCATCAACATCTTGTCCAATTCATTTCGCCTGATCCATAACCTAGCTAGTACAAATACAAAAAAAATCGAAAACGAAAAAATGTAGAAAAATCAAACAATAATACCTATATCTACAAAGATTAACATAATCAAAAATTATATTGAACTAGAAGATAGAAAATGCTACAAACCGGGTGATCTGACCGGATGTGATGATCTTCAGGGTATTTTCTCTCATAATTGAGCTAAAAAATCATCAGAAAAAATGGAAACGCGACGCCGAAAAATGACCAGAAAATGAGCACGGAGAAGAGACTGAATAGAAGCTAGAAACAACGGCGACAAAGAAGTGGAGGAGAGGCGATGAAACAAGGCGGAGAATAGGTGGAGAACAGAAGGAGAATGAGAGAAGCGGAAAAGAACGACAAGAGAGAAAATGCTGACTAAAAATGAGGAAGAAGAAAAGGTTCAGGAGAGATAAGAAAATTTTCAATTAGTACCCAATTTCTGATTAACTAAAAAACTGAACTCCATTTTTCAATATAGTCTCTAGCCTGTCCATAACCTTATGGACATACCGCTTTTCATGAGACTTTTTCTCTTTTAATAATGTATTTATTTATCTTTTAATTTCATTTCAATTTTTTTAATATAATAATCTTAACTATAATTTTATTATAATATTTTTAGTAGATCTAATGTTTAATAAATTCTACTGATGAAATAATTCTAAATATTAATTTTTAAAACCCAATTAACAAAACAATATGTGTAAACATTTTTATTTTGTTTCCCTCGAATATAATTGTCTGCTATACACTCCGCACTCACTAAAGTATGTGTAAGTAACAAAATAAAAAAATGTGTAAATAGAATAAGTTGTTATTCACATCGCACTCAATAAAGTTAGTCAAACGTTACTATCTAGGTGAACACAACTTTATTATTTTTTGGTTTGGATTATTGATTTGCTTGTCTTTTAATTAATTTTATAAATGTGTTTAACTTTAAATTTATACTGCACATTTTTAATAATATATTTATTTATCTTTTAATTTCACTTCAAAATTTATAATATAATAATCTTGACTATACTTCTATTATAATCTTTTTTTGTAGTATATCTAATGTGAGTCCACCTCTTGAAAGACGCTCTTTCCAAAAGTTATGGAAAAACAGGGACTTAAGTGCAATTTTACCATAAAAGGATAAAAATTTGCGGGTTAAAACAATTGAAATTTGGGTCAAATTTAGGTTATAAGCTATTTGGGTAAACTCGTACACCTACAGTATTTTTGTTTTGGTTAGAAACATTACATATTTAGATTAAAACATTTAAATTACATGTTTTACTCTAAATATTTAATGTTTCTAACCAAAACTCAAATGTTTCACTTGTAATTATTGTAAAGTATATACTCATAACTTCATATTATTCTAATTAATTCAGTCTTTCCATATGCCTATGGAAATACGGTATTTCCCAAGATTTTGTCATCTAATGTTTAATAAATATATTTATAAAATAATTCTAAAATTTTAATTTTAAAAATAATTTAAAGAATTAAAATCAATGATATATTATAATATTAGTATGTTATTTTTAGACAACTTGGATTTATGTTAGTCAAAATAACTTCAATATCACCCGTTGACGGTACCATTCTACCAAATCACATAAAGTAAACAATTTCTATGATATGGTTCTTGAGATGATTTTAAAAATTGAAAATTTTAAAACTAATTAATGAACAATTAAGTGTAAACATTTTCATTTTGTTTCCCTCGAATATTACATGAGACTACCATTAGAGCGTAGATGCACATTGTAAATATAAAATCTGATTCACAAATAGAATATTTCATGCATCTATAACCCCAAATAAATATTGCATCTGATTCACATGTGGAACAATTTGATTCCACCCTTTAACTATTGCCCCAAATTTCCTTTATTCATTTTTGCTAGAGTTTTCTCCAATGCCTTCAAAACTCCCGCCATATTTTTAGATTTTTAATTTCTCTACTCTCCCATATTTTCTTTACATTTTTTTTTTTCCAAAAATAGGGAATAGTGAACGGTGGTTAAAAAACTTAAAGGGCTTTCTCAGTTTACAATATTTTGTGTCAAACCTTATTACTAACGCAAAGTCTTGGGAAAGACGGTCTTTCCATATACTTATGGAAAGACGGAATTTTTTTTTAATGAAAACACCCGAGGGTGGGGGAATATATATTAAGGTTCCCCAACCCTTAGTCAAGGATCAATAGGATATATATAGAGTGTTACTTGTTCATAATGAGCGATGAAGCAACACAGTTGCCTCCAAAAGTCCTACCTATCTATACCAAGGATGTACAAGCAATTATCCAGGAAGAACAGTATAGATATTGAAGTTGCGATCCAAAAGAGAGAATCTCCACCCCTTGTGTTAATTCTCTCCTTTGGCCAGGCAACTTCAATCTCAAAATTTCAAAGCCTAAACTAAAGAGCTTCAAAACCCGAAGTTAGATTAATGGTTAAACTGAATTCCAGCTGAGGAGTACTTATCATCAGCTCCCGATTAGGTACTTTGCAAAAAACTTGAGTTGGGAGTCCATGAGTATGTTACTGAGATGAGCTTGAAATCCAAAACCTTCATCCGAGCCCAAGAGCTGAAGAAATAAAAACCAGTAGATGGAGATTTCTTGCGGTTTTCCTTTGGTAAACATCAATAGGCATAGGCCGCTTCAGTTATCATTAAAGTACTAGCTTGACAGCAAATTGATCAGCAAACCTGCGTAAACAAACCACATCTTAGCAGTATCTATTCTAAAGCATTTGCACTTTTAAATACTCGAATATGTGGTGTGTATTTTTTGTCCAAGGTAATAAGGCCTCTGATATGCATGGGGATATTAGTTAGGTGGAGGCATTGATTTTGATTAAAATGGTGCTTAGCTATAGCATTAGCTACAGAATTGCACTCTCGAAATGCATGTTTGAGTTCAGCTCTGCCAATGAGAGACTTCACCTTGAAAACCATATCAAAAACTTGCCAATGTGCAGAATAAGGGTCATTAATCATCTGAACCGCCATTTTAGAATCAGATTCAATTATGAAAGTATGATCGAGATGAGGAAAAATATGGCAAGCATGTAAAATTGCTTTGATTTCAGCATGTAATGAGGATGCAGCAGAAATGGTTGCTGAACTAATCTGTATAGGGTGACCCGAGTTATCCCTTGCTATAAGACCAACTGATGCTTTGTTAGAACACCAAGATGCATCCACATTAATTTTTATAAGTCCAGTCTTAGGCCTTTCCCAGAAAACTGTCATTATGTTTGGCTTAGGGGGAGGTCTAAGCAGAGGGGTGAGATGTCTAAAAGATGGTGGGATAGATGCAGAAGATAGCATTTTAGGAGGACACACATTTAATGTTAACTTAATCAGGTCTTGCACCTCTTTACAAATAAGATTCAAAGAAAGAGGCTTATGGTCAAATAGGAAGCTATTTCTAGCTTTCTAGAGACTCCAACACACCAGAGAAGGTAGAATCTTACAGTAGAGTTGTTGAAACTTAGGAAGGTCGTGGCAGTTCCAGAATAAATAGAATCTTTGAGGAATGGATTGTTGAGCATTAAGATTAAACTGAATTAAAGAAGCCATATTCGACCAAACAGCTTGAGCCATGTGACAAGAGATGAAAAAATGTTGGATCGAGTCCGACTGATAACAAGCTGGACATTTAGAGGCTAAACTAAATCCACATGTAATGAGCACATCGTCAAAAGGGAGAAATGCATGCAGCAGTTTCCAGGTAAAAATGGAGATCTTTTTCTGAAGTAGAGTGTTCCATAAGTATTTACTTACAGGGAAATTACCTGATGAATGAGTGAGGGCCCTATAGGCTGACTTAAATGAAAAACTACCTGTGAGTTCTGGTTTCCAGATCAGTCTGTCCTCCCCATCCAATGTGAGTTCTGCAACCTGTAAAAATGAGAGCGTATCATGTTCCAAGAAGGACGAACTTAGGTTTAAAATACTATTTCTATTTCTAATGAAATCTGCCACAGAGATATCAGACATAGCAGAGGAAATACTACCTGGAACATGGTTAAGAAGAGGGCCATGTGGACACCAATTGGCAGACCAAAAATTGCAACTGCCTTTACCATGGATTATAGTAGAATTATTTTCAGCAAAAGAGTTTATGAAACAGATTCTTTTCCATGTTACTGATTTTCTGTGGGATGGTGGGAGGGACCATAACAGTTTAGACCACAAAGAAATACCTAGTTGGCTCTTCCACCAAAGTTTAACCGAACAAGAGTCTATTATAGCTTTGATTGATCTAAAACCTAGACCATTCAATTTTGTCGGTTTTTCTAGTTCTGCCCATCTTCTCCAGACTCTGTTATTTTTATCATCTGATTTTCCCCAGAAGAATTGAGACAGTTTTTTCTCACATAATATTATGCCTTTAGGGGGATTGGTTACAGACCAGATGTGTTGAGGAATTGAATACAAGCACGACTTGATTAAGATCATTTTCCCTCCTCCACTGAGCCATTTATTTGTCCAATTTTGAAGCTTATGATCAACATTAGCCAGCAGAGGATGAAAGTATCGATTTAAAGTTCTTCCTCTAAAAATGGGGCAGCCTAAATACTTAAAAGGGAAAGATCCTCTTTTCATTTTTAAAATAACCTTTACCTGGTTAAGCTTAGCCAGTGTAGCTCTTCTACTTAGGTAAAAGTCAGATTTGTCAAAATTAAACTTTTGGCCCTAGGTATACTCAAAGATTTCTAGGAAAGCTTTGATCTTAATGAGATTCGGACTTGATGCTTGCATAAAAATAATCGTGTCATCCGCATACATAAGATGTGAGACAGCAGAAATTGAAGCCGGAATCTGATAACTAGCCAGACTTCTATTGAAGAATATAAACGATAAACTCCTAGAAAAGGCTTCTGAGAATATATTAAAAAGGAAGGGGGATAGATGATCACCTTGCTTAATACCCCTTGTGGCCTTGAAGAAACCTACTGGATTGCCATTTACAAGTACTGAAAAGTAGGCTTGTGACAAATTATTCATAACAGCATTTAAAAAGTTACCATTAAAACCAAACTTTATCAAAATCTGTCCAAGAAAATTCCAGTTAATTCTATCAAAAGCCTTTCTTAGATCCAGTTTAAGAATGCAATTTGGTGTTCTATATTTTTTATCTAGAAATCTAATCATTTCTTGTAAGTATAGAATATTATCTGAGATATCTCTGTTTTTCATGAAGGCAGTTTGGTTAGGAGAGATAAGAATTTCCATATGAGGTTTCAGCCTTTCCATTAATACTTTAGAACAGATTTTATTCAGCACATTTGATAAGCTAATTGGCCTAAAGTCCTCAAATGAACATGGAGTGGACTTCTTTGGTATAAGGGTAATCCAGGTACTGGATATTCCCCGAGGCAATTCAGAACCAACAATGAAGTCATTGACTGCAGAAATCAGATCCAGTTTTATGATAGGCCAGCATTTACTATAGAATTTTGGTGGAAATCCATCTGGACCTGGACTACTCATCTTATTTAAACCTTTAATCACTTGTTCTAGCTCAGATTCTGAGACTGGAGAGGCTAGAGCTTGATTATCACTATCCTTTATAATGCTACGTATTTGACTTAGAAAATGAGGATAGTAAGTTTCATCAGTTGCTGGAGTAGGCTCAGTTAGCAATTCCAGAAAATAATCAATTGCTTCCTTTTGAATGTCTAACTGGGAATTAATCCATTGGCTTGCACGATTTTTTATTTTAGTTATCTGTAATTTACAGTTCCTTTCTTGCACAACTTTATGAAAGAAAGATGTGTTATTGTCTCCTAGCTTGTGCCATTTTAGTCTTGCTTCCTGTTTCCAATATTTTTCCTTCTCTTTTAATGCTTTAAGCAGAGAAGCGTTTTTCTCATTAAGTTTTACACGTTCAGAGGTAGAGGGGGTCAAATCAAAGATAATTTCCTGCATTCTTAAGGCCTCATCTGTTTTTTTAACATTCAAGTCAATGTTACCAAAGCTATCTCTGTTCCAGTTTTTTAGAACTTTCTTAAGCCTAATCAGTTTGAGATAAAATCTTAGCATGCCAGTTTCAGCCATAGGTATTTCCCAGGTTTCACTAATTAATCATGTAAACTCATTTCTCTGAAACCAGGCATCAATAAATCTGAATGGTTTAGGGTTGGAGGAGGTCAAAGTGGAGACCTGAAGAAGAAGGGGGGCATGATCAGAAGTATGCCTGTTCAGAATTTGAATCGAAGAGGATGGGAATTTGGAG
Source organism: Rubia yunnanensis (assembly GCA_037428765.1). NCBI lineage: Eukaryota > Viridiplantae > Streptophyta > Magnoliopsida > Gentianales > Rubiaceae > Rubia > Rubia yunnanensis. The sequence continues at coordinate 62,905,985 of CM075061.1, forward strand.
TTCCATGAAATTGTACTTAGTCCTCTGTCTAATCTTTTAGAGGTGGGGTTCCTTAGCCTAGAGTTACACCATGTAAAATGATTACCAACCGTATTAATTTCTTGTATTCCATTAGAGTTGATCCAAGAGTTAAAATCTCTAATACTTCCTAAGGCAGGAGAACTGGGACCTCTATAATCTGACAGAGAAGTGATCGAGTTAAAGTCTCCTATGAAAATAATATCACCTTTAGAAATAGTCTGCAGTTCACTCCATAAAACCTTCCTACCATCCCTATTCCTAAGGGCATAAATGAAAGCTGCTTCCATGTGCAAATTTAGGGAATGATGTGAAATAGTAACATGCATAAACTGTTCATGAGAGGATAGCAGAGAGATAGATAATGAGTTAGACCACATGAGCCAGATTTTCCTATTAGGCAAAGTCAAATTATGAGTAAAAGAGAGTTTCTCCATATATGCTTGGCATTTAGTATTATCATGCATAGGTTCAATAATACACAGTAACTGGATTTTCTTAAGTTTGCATAAATTAGTCAGCCTAAGCATTGAAGTGTCCATGCCTCTAAGATTCCACACTAAGAAATTAACATTGAAGTTAGCTGTCATTGTTCACATGATGTATTACTTTTTGTGGCTGATCTAAGCATCATTTTGTTTAACTGGCTTAGATAGTTATTCTTTTTTGGTTTTGACTTACCTTGGTGGTTACCTGGGAGAGAGGAGCTAGTGGTATTCTGATGGCCGGAAGTAATCTCCTCCATAGACACTGTCTCAGTCATGTCCTCTTGTTCCTTAGAGCAATTTTCAGGGACCTGCAAAACAGAAAATCTGTTTGCCATCTTTCCAGGCTGGGAAAGTGCATTTTTATGATTTGGGCTATACATAGATAGAGTAAAAGATCCAATCTGGATATCATCTAGAGCATATGCCAGAAGAGTTGGTTTAGATATAGTCGTGTCTTTTAGTAACCTTGAGATAGAACTTTCCGGAATATCATGAAATTGAGTACTATTAAAATGAGCGCTCACAGTAGCTCTGTTAACCAAGGAGGGAGAACTAGGTTGAAGGTTGTGATTAGGATTTGTAGAAGTTTCTTCATTCTCAGTATTATCAATCTCAGGGAGGGATTGGTCTTCCAAAGAGTCTAGGATCAAAGGGGGTTTGTCAAATTTCTTACCAGTAGCCTGCCAGTGAGGTTGGGGTAATATATGAGCTAAATTTGTATCCTGAATTCTACCATAGGTATTCTGAGAGCTGGCTTTACACTGAGACAGAGAGCGGTCTAATTTCGCACAGTGATCACAATAGAGAGGGATATCCTCATATTCAATTTGATATTTCCTGTTGTTAGACACAGACCCCAGCCTGATATAATAACTCAATGGTTTTTGAAGATCTATTTCCACACAGAATTTAATTGCTGATGGCCTTGTAAGCATATCTGTGGCTAGATCGTTTTTAATAAAACTGCCTATGCTATTCCCTATTGCCTCTATGGAAGCTGAATTATAGTAGTATAAAGGGACTTCCCTAATAGTGCACCAGATGGGAACTATTGGTGATTCTTTATGTGTTGAGAATTCGGGAGTCTATTTGAGCATCTTAAGGGAAATGCCATTAAAGTTCCAGACACACTTCATCCAACATCTCTGGTAATCGTTTATTTGCTCAAACCTAATAAGAACATGTTTATAATCAAGAGAGCCTAGCTGATATTTACCTTCAAAACCAACCGTTTTGAAAGTTTGCTCCAGGTGCTCCATAGAAAGTCTGCCTTTTGTGAACTTACCAACCAGAGCGTTCGCATAATGGGCGGATAAAGTGGCTATTTGGTCATCAGAATATAAGCAGGAGGGTTCCCCTAAGTGTTGCGATTTAGGAACAAGCTCTGGATTGCTAGGTAGAATTTTGGATAGGGGAGGAGATTTGTTTTGGAGCACCGCAGCGAATGTTTTGGGGGGGGGGGGTTTGATTGACAGTAGTTGCCGCCATATCGGCCGGTATAGCAGATGGGGATATCGTCACAGCAAATGACGGATGGTTCTTGCCGTTTCCGGCGATGTAGCCGTTACTGGCGAGCAGAAAAGGGAAAGGGCTCGAGAATCGCATTTTTCAGAGAGAGAAGGCAGAGGTGGAGAGAGAAGGCAGAGGTGGAGAGAGAAAGACGAGATTTAATTCGAATAATAAAAGGTAAAAGGTCTTGGTTGCAACATTTAAAATTTAGTATGCAGCATGTAGTAGTTATAAAATTTATAACCCGGTTCATGCAACCCAAAAATTTTATCTTAATTTCTTCTAATTTACACTTTAAACCTTGGTCTTTCCATGACTTATGGAAAGACTGTCTTTCAAGAGACGCACTCTATTACTAAAGGCATATGATCTGAAGTTTGTTCAATTTATACTTCACAATATACCTCCATCAATTTTTTCATCCACTCTTCATTAACCAAACTTCTATTTATCTTACTCATTATCCTTTCACTTCCAGTACTTCTGTTACTCCATGTAAATTGTACCCCTACAGTTTTTAGTTCAGTCAATTCCAATTTCTCCACTACTTATTGATAATCTTCTATCTTTTTTTCATCCACAATTTGACCTCACATTCTATAATCTGTAGTTAAAGGAGAGTTGAAATCTCCCATAACTATCCATGGTTGATCTCTCCTATCTATCCCCTTTAAAAAAGACCTTAACTCCAATCTCTTTTGTTGTATATCAAAGCCATAAACTAGGGTTATGTAGCTACACAGTTGGGGGATCATAGTTTTGCATTCAATGTCAATTTATTAACCCCCTTTGTCAAGCAATTTAATTTCATACAATTCCTCCTCCTACGCAAACCAGATTCTACCCCTGAATTACTACTTCATTGTTGGTTTCAAGCTTCCAACCCAGCCCTACACTCATCCAGATTTCCTCCTCTTTTTCTTTTTAAATTTTTGTTTCCAGCCGACCCAACAATCCAAATACATTTTGCAAAAAAAAAAAACTTCTTCACTAGATTGTGCTTGCTATGTTTATTTAAACCGCTAATGTTCCAAGCTGTCTAGTTATATTCCGTCAGGTGGTTTTCTTTCAAGTAAAAAATGATTTCCTGCTTCGTCAGTTTCACCCCCAGCTCCACTACTACTCCCATGTTCATTTTGCTTCTCCATTTTTGACTTCCATCATCTTCTGAATCTGCTTGTCTTTTCTTCTGTTCATTACTATCTTTGATCAATTCTGTCTTTTCCTTCCTCTGCTCTCTATCATCTTTCCTTATCTGCACAAGGACATATACTCTCTTTTTAAACTGGCTTGGCATTTTCTTCAATTTCCACGTTCCTACATACAATGTTTAAATGCCCCAATCTGTCCACATTTCTTGCACTTAACAGGGCACCATTCATATTTCATATTCTACTAGAGGACTAACAATAGACATGATTCTAGGATGCCCAGTACGTCATAGGTAAAGCAGGGGGTTGTATTCACACAGGTACAATTAATATCAGTGTCATTAAAATTTGAAGACCAAGCCTTGATAATGACTAGTTTTCCACAAAAAAAGAGAGAATCCCTTGCTCTAATATATCATCTATGCAAGTTCTACTAGTCAATTGTACGATGAAAGCACCTTTTTCTATCATTCATACCATTCTGAGTCTTTTCCCCCAAATTCTTGTGAAAACACCCTCAATAATTTTGAAGGGGGGGTTGCTACCAAACACCTTGCATACAACTGTTGCTTCCCATTGCTTTGAGCTCTCTTCTACCTCTTAAACTGTAATTTCTCCCATCACCATCCCTTCCACATCAATTGGTTCATAAAACTTCACTTCATTTACACCATTTGTAAACAGCGAACTCCATTGTTTTCCTTCTTCTTCCTCCATTATCGCCCTCCAGGACAACTGTATTCATTCAATTGTATTAACTCCAGGGTTTGAGCTTTCTCCCTTTTCCAACTTCACCTTAATTGGGGATTTTAAACCCATCATTTCAACATCATTTCTAGCTCGTACCGAAACCTCTTGCACTTCAATCACGGATTTTGGAGCTATACTATGTACACTCATATCACTTTGTAAAATACCCTTCAACCTTTCATCGCTCGCACATTCCAAACCCTCTCAATAATGTATTCCCATACTTCCCTTTGACTTCATCTAACCGTAATCGTAACAGTGCCTTCTTTTCCATCTTCTTTCCTCCTGATCTACCCATGGAGGCAGAGATTACTCGTTGGATCGAGATTCCAAGAAGATCGGGGATTTACACATACTTGAGGTGAAATCGCCCATAGTTAAAGAGTTATGTATATTAAGCCAAAAAGTTATTTATTATTCAGATTTATTTTAAAAATATATTTAATGATACATTTTAATGTTTTAATTATTATTTTTGCATCGATTGAAAGTACGAGTTAATAACTATTTTGAGTGTGTTAAAATAAATTAATTTTTTTTTAAAAAAAATCAATTTATTAAATATCCATAGTCAATCACTAAATAAATGTTCAACGTATTTCGATATAAATTTGACCACAAGGTAGGTGTAAATAGCACTAGTCTTTCTATTTATAGTACCTATATAACTATTAAACATTTTATCTTTTTACCCTTTTCAAGATTCCTTCCACCCACATTACATTAAATGATGGTACAAATAGCAACACTCAACTAAATACTCCCTAGCCCTTTGCTATTTCAGACTCTTTTTTTTTTCTTCTTTCAATAAAGTAAATGTTATAAACTTTGAATACTTCTCCGATTTTTCAACAATGACACAAATGACACTCCCTCTGTCCCAATAATAACTTCCTAGTTTTCATTTTGATCCATCACACTAGTTACTTCTTATTTTTAATTTTTTTCTCTGTAGTCATTCGATCTACTGAATTTACCCCATTAAAACTTCAAATTTACAATTATTTGTTGTTTTTTACACCATTCACGGCATCACTTATGCAAAAGGTTACAAAGGCTAATTTTCTTACCTCTCCAAAATGCAAAAAATGCTGCCACATCAGCTTACAAAAAGAAATAGGTCAAGTTCTAAAATGATCCTAACTTTAGAATGAAAGTGTCAATATAACCATGCATAATTAGAAAGTGCCCAAATAATCCTAACTTTATAATATAATGTGCAGTTATAACCTTTTGTCACTATTCCAGCGTTGACTAATCAATTTGGGTGTTGATTGAACCTGAAATGATAAAAATACCCTTGCCCATAAGCTAAATTCTCATTTAATCCATTTTTGGCATATGGGGGCAAGGGTTTTTTTGTCATTTAACATCTGGAACACCCAAATTGATGAGTCAAGGCCGAAATAGTGACAAAATGTTATAATTGAACATTTTATCATAAAGTTAGGGTCATTTTGACACTTTCTTATTTTGTAGGCATTTTCAACCTAAAGTTAGAGTCATATGTGTAAAAATCCCTAAAGAATTTGAGTAAAATGATAAATATGCAATTTAAAAATAAAATGAGACAGAAGGAGTACATGAATTTAGATGGGTCAAATTAGTGAAAGGAGATGAGTTAAGAATTGAAAAAATAAAATGAAATTGAAGAAATAACCCTACATACTTGACAGAGTGGAAATATAACCCTCACATAATTTAAACTACAAAAACAATCCTAACTAATTTATGAAAGTGCAAATATAACTCTAAGACATCATTTCCAGTATTGACCGCACACAAAATGACCAAAATATCCTCTAACCTAAAATTTAAAAGTGAGAGGATAATTTTTCCCTCCAACACCCAGCCACCACCCCCACCCCACCCCTGGTTTTGCCCACCACCACCACACTAGCCACCTCAACCACACTAACCACCTCAACCACACTAGCCACCTCACCTTGCCTCCACCACAAACACCAGCCTGCCACCACCACGACACCCCGTTGTGAACGACCTGCCACCATAGAAAAAACAAGTATGATCACAACAGGATTGTTGTTTATAAGTTGACAATGTTAATGGTAGCATCAGGATTCATTTAATCACCCAAGAAAATTTGTCTTCAATGTGCCCCACAAATCCAGCAGAGGTAAAATCCCATGAAGCAAAGTAATTCGATGCCGGCAATCCAAACTCTTCCGTGTCGATTGAAACACCAAGAAATCAACCGGTCAAACATCTCATACCAATAATGAAAACAGAGCATAAAAAAAGAGAGATTGGCTCTGATTAAAATGAGGGGCTAAAGGCCCGACTCCGATCATTTTAGAATCTTTTTTGGAGAGGTAATCGAAGGCTAAGGAAGAGATGCAGGAGGTTCGGTAAAGGGTTAAGTCAGTGCAGTGGCGGAACCAGGAGTATATATTAGGGGGGGCGAGAATGAGGCTAAAATTTTTTTTCAACGTTAAATAAAATAATTTTTAATTAATATTTTTTTCAACGCTAAATATTTTTTTTCAACACTAAATATATATATTTTAAATATGTCTAATTAAATATGTTTAATTAAATATATCTAATTAAATATGTCTAATTAAATATGTCTCAAAAAATGTCTAATTAAACATGTCTCAAAACAATGTCTAATTAAATATGTCTAATTAAATATATATGTCTAATTAAATATGCCAAATTATTCAAATCTATATTTAGCACAATTTCACAATTTCAACACAATCACTAAATTATTCATATAATCATATCTAAATTCAATATTCATTCACAATTTCATACAAATTCAACCTATTCAACATTACATAACAAAAATATATTAATCCATTGATACCTTGCTCTTGGTTGGTTGCTGATAGTGGTTGTATAGAAGGGAAGGAGCGGCAGGCGGCGGCGGCACGGCGGCGGCAGGTGGCGGCGGCGGTGTGTGCGCAGCGCAGTGGCGGATGGAGTCTTGGAGAATGGAGAGGCAAGTTTCTGCCTTTGTGGCTTGCTGCTACTACTCCTTCATTAGGTTATTAATTTTGTTTGGGCCAATTGGGCTCAACCCAATTGGCCTTTTATTTTTTTTAACCCGCTAAGCAAAACGACGTCGTTTCACTTAGCTAAAACGACGTCGTTTTGCGTAGTCATACAAAAAAAATGGTTGTCTTCCTCAGCTTACTCCCTCCCGTCTCGCTCTTGGCCCTGCGCGCGCCACCGCGCTCCGCCACTGGTTCGGCCTCTCAAGCACGCCGCTGCGCGCCTCCGCCTTCACGCCACGCCGCTGCTCGCCTCCACCTCGGCACCTCTCCAGCCACTCCCTCGCTCCGGCAATGACGACAACTCAAGGGGGGGCGGAATCCGGTGGCTTCCGGTGGCCCTAGGCCTAAATTCCGGGCCTAGGGGAGGCGCCAGCACCCCCTCGCCCCCCTAGTTCCGCCACTGAGTCAGTGGCGTCCATGATGGCTAGGGTTTATCTGGTGGCGGAGTGGAAGAGTATGTAACTGGCGTGGATTCCGGGGAGGTTGAGGATGGAGTTTTTGGGGCAGGATATGATGAGCTTGACACAGATGTATGGAGCGGAGATGAGCTTGACGCTGATGTATGGGGCGGAGAGGAGAGATTGGTGAACGAGAGGGAGAACGGAAGGGAAAAAAGAAACGGGAGGGAGAGGAATAAGAAGCAATGGGTTAGGGTTGGGATTAAGGGGTATTGTAGTAAAATTTTGTTTTTTGTTTTTTTTTCTAGAAGGGTAAAAATGATATTTCATCGAATTTTGGCTTAGATTTTTTTGAATGGGTCATATTTGCACTTTCACTTGCTATCTAGGGTCATATTTGCACTTTCAGTTATCAGAAAATTATATTTACATTTATGTGAATTATATATGTTATATATGCACTTTTCTCAAAAATATAATAAATCCTGAAAGAATGACACATTTACAATTTCGTTGGAAGTTTTAGATTCTAGTTAACTATTTCGTTTTAACACAATTTCACAAGCAAAGATAATTTGTTATATATGGAAGGAAGGCCAAAGGGGGATAAAAACTGGAGAATAGAAATAGAGAAATCATGTAAGAGAATGAAGAAGGAAATGTTTCAATGCACTATTCTTCCAAAATTAAAGCTTAAACCCTTCTTTTTTTTTGAATAAATTGTCACTAAAATGAGGGTTTATATGATTCCATCTCTGTTATATTAAGATCAATTTTGTACAATGTGTAATTACAACAGACGATGTTATGGGATAAACTCATTTATACAGGGGTGCTAGCTAAATATTGCAATTCTAATCTAAATTTTCAGTGACAAAAAGAGAGATACAGAAAGACACTAGTCAATATTACATTTTAAACAAATGTCTATGTGGCAATTTCAAGGCTACACAAAGGTGCTAGCTAAACCCTTTCAATTTCAAGGGTACTCAATGTACACAAAGAGTAAAAACCATTAGTTAAGTTATACTCCCTCCGTCTCTGTGTAAAGTTCATACTATACATTTTCATTTGTCCCAACTAAATGTTCCCTTTTCTTTATTTTAGTTAAAATTTATGGATAAAATTTAATCATTTCAATCACTCTTTGCCCATACCACATCAACATACATAAATGCTCGTGCAGAAAGGAAATAAGACCCTTGAGCTTGAATGGATGAAGTAGTATCTAAATCATACATGATTTATGAGGAAGTTTTTGAATACTTAATATAATGGACATTTATCACTTCTTAAAACTCCTCTAAAACATCAATTTCTAAATAATTTCTCATTAAAATATTCTTAAGAAAATTCATGTAACATGATGTAATATTCTTTAGAACACATTAACTTATTAAAATCCTTATTAAAAAATTATAGTGGGGGAAAACTTAACTAAATGAAAAAAGTACGCTGCATAACTCCCTTCTTGAGTACAATGCATTTCTCAATCACCACGAATGAATGTCGTGCACCAACCACTAGTGGAAAAGGGCGATTAAAAGCATGCAATTAAAGGTGGTTTTTGGGGAACTGACTTTAATTATGACCCAAATTAGGTTCTGAATTTGGAACTCCCTCCCAAGTCACCCTTTTAATTCTTAAGGAATTTTAAAATTAATTAAAGGTGGTTCCGCCTTTAATGAAAATCAATTAAAGGTGGTTCTATTGTATAACCGCTTTTAATTGGCTGCCTGTAATTGGGTATTTTGATCCACTATATAACCGTCCTTAGGTTAGGTTTTTTTCCACACTTACACCTCACTACCACGTTTTCTCCCACCTCCACCATCAACCTATTCCCACCCTCAACCCTCCACCCACTGCCTCCCTCCACCATCCATCCTCAGCTTCCACCCACCCTCCACCATCGGCCTTTACCCACCGCCGCTCCACTAGAGAAGGCCCACCACCTCTGCCTCTGGAGAAAGACCACCACCTCCATCGCTGGAGATCGAAGCCTATTGCTGGAGAACGAATCCCACAACTAGAGAAAGCATCACTGCCTCTGTGTCAATGCTCTGTCACCGCCTCTACCTTCCTCCTCCAGAGCGATGCTATCCTGCCACAGCGTTGCTGTAACAGCTTGAAAACCCTCTAGATCTGGTCTTCCACCACCACCACCACTGCCATCCTCCACCACCGGAGCGATGCTCTCCCGCCGCCGTGAGGGTTTGTCCCGCTCTATTGTTTCTATTCTTTGCTTGATGAAGTTTTTAATTTTCTTTGTTAATAATAATAATACTCTCTAGATGTTGTTTCTATTATTGGCTTCAAGGCTGACGGAAACCTCAACCTGAGGTTTCCGATATATTTTTATTTAGAACATAAAAAATAGGTTTCGAATTCAAAACCAATTTTAGACCCTGATTACAGGTGGTTTTTAAACCACCTTTAAGTGATTTCTATTAAAGGGGAAGTCAGTTAAGGCACTTGAAAAAGTTCTTCACTGGTTCGATATAACCACCTTCGATACAGGGTTTTCCACTAGTGAACTTTTAGAGCATCGGCACTAGAAGAGATTTGGTAAAGAGATTTGTCACGTTGCCAGGAAAATGAATTTGTTGAACACAATTTTTACCATTACCTTAAGGTCATGACTCATGAGTGAAGAATATTTTTGGTTAAATGTGTTTCTTTATATCTCCTATTAATAATTTATTCAATTGAAAAATATATGAGGAGCTATCTTAAAAAAAAATAGTAAAAACTTTCTTACCCAACCTCAAGCCGTATGTTCATCAGATATGATGGATCATAAATTATAATCAAACACAATTTTGACCAAATTCAAGAATTGTGAATTTTTAAACATGATTAGAAGGACTGTAAATCATCGTTTTCTTCATGGAATGTTAAAAGATAGAAATTCCTCTATATATAAATGCATAAATATTTTTGAAATCGAGCATTAGTAAGTACTCAACATCTGCATAATCCATGAGATTACTATAGAGTGAAATTGAATAATATTACCCATGTTAATCATAACTCAAAGGTATTGAATTTTTTTATTTAACCCATTTCAATGCCTTCGCATGGGAGAAGAACTATATATCGCCAATAAATTTAGTGAAAAATCTATGTCACGATAGGAATGACTTGCAAGGTATGTCAAAATCTGAATAGTGTTGAGACATGGTATTTCCAGAGTAGGTAGCTCTTCATCTTCTTCACGAGGTAGTTATAGTTCATTTATCAAATCAAGTTATCTCACAACCATATCAAGAGGTAATTTATCCTTACAAAATCTCTTTATCACTTTGACAATAGAGGAGGACTAGTACAAAAAAAAAATTTCTAGGGTTAAGGCATAGTTTTATCTTTCCAAGTTATTTAAAACTTAAACTATATTTTAATGTATTCAACATAATTTTATTTTCTCAAAGTGCCTCTACTTTTTCAAACTTCAGTTGAACATCTGACTTTCTCTTCCACCTTCTGTCCTCGCCGGTAACGGCTATTGCCGCCGTTAACGGCAAACCCAACTGTGAACATCTGAGCGACTGAGAAGGCCACTGAAGAGCCGACCACGACAAAAAACTTTTTTCCTTTTCTTTCATACCATTATCTGACAATAACGATCATAAACAGACAGATCCCCCCCTTTTCTTATGGCGACACATCCGCCTGCCCGCGGCGGTAACGTGGCGGGCAAAACCTTTCTCCAGGCCCTAGCAAACCGCCCCCTCCACTGCATGCTAACCTTTCGTCCAATCCTGAAATTGTCTCCAAGACGCTATATAAAGGAGATATAGCTTGCCTTGTCACGCGCAAAGAAGCCAAAATCCTCACATCACACTATGAAAATGCCCTCGTTGGCAAATTTGCAAGAGGCAAGCCACCGATGGTCAAGCTAAATGAGGCATTTCAATCTGTCGGTTTCAAAGGTAGCTTTCAAATCGGCTCGATTGATTTCAGACATGTCCTGATACGGTTCCAAGAAAAAGAAGACTACCAGCGTTTCTGGCTAAAAGGCCATTGGATTTTCCTTGGTGCTCATATGAAAGTGCTGAAATGGACAATGGATTTTTCTCTAGAAGCAGAATCCTCAATCGTTCCAGTATGAGTTACTATCCCTTACGTACCTGTGTTTTTCTGCAATACTGCAATGATAAAGTCGATGGGCAATCAAATTGGTAATTTCATAAAAATGGATGCTGCTACTGAGGCTCTATCTAGGCCATCTACTGTCAAGCTATGTGTGGAAATAGATCTTAAGAAAAAATAGCCTACCTTCATTAGAGTAGGAATAGAGGAGGATGGGGTAGAATATAATGTGATGAAACTCCCTCTGGAATTTGAAGAGCTTCCACTGTACTGCTACCACTGTAAATCCATAGGTCATGATGACAATCAATGTGTACATCTCCACCCTGAACTTAAGAGAAGTAGACCTTTTAAGAAAGTTCATCCTACCACTAATGCCACTATGCTACATAAAGATGGAAAGGATGTGGTTCCTCCTGTTTTGAATGCTAGCTCATCTGGAGTTTCTGCTCAAGATAAGGTTCAGACAATTAAGTACCAGGAAAAGGCTCATAAATCCAAAAATGTGCCAAAAACAAAATTAGCTCTTACTAATGACCTGATGGTTGATAATAAGGCTGTAAACACTGAAGATGGAGTTATTGAGGAGGTTACTAAAGTCAATGAGGTCACTAAGGTCACCGAAGTCATCACTGAGGATAATGGGGAACCAGAACCTCCTATTAAGCTTGTGAATGATGTACATCTTTCTATGGATGTTCCTGAAATTGTGGACATCACGGAACAAGAAGAAACCTCTCAACAAGAAGAAATCAATGAAGATTCTCAGTCAAAGGCCCCTGTGGTGGTCTCTCTAGCAGAAACTTCATCTAGATTCTATCTCCAGCACTCCGGCACACCTACACAACAACAACTTTCCCTTACTCAGGACCTTCACCCCAAAACCTATACTGGCAATTCCTCCTCCTCTGCACCACCACACTTTAACAGTAAGAAAGCATATGCTAGGGATGACACCCCGGCCAAAAGAGGTAAGACTTTCTCTCCTTTGAATACAATTTTGGCTGCTAAAAATTTTATCTTCTCTCAGCAGAGATCCAAACAAAACAGGTTCCTTCTCCTGGCTAAACCTGAAAACCTTGTGGAAGTCTCTGAATCGGTCTCTGAGGCTCCTGCTACCAGTGCTGAGGGTCCGGCTCCCAATACTGAGGTTCCAGAAATCCCTGTTTTAAATCCTCCTCAGGATATGCCCCACCATGTGGCACAGGTAAGTCCCACAAAGAACCAGAAAAAGTCCTCCAAGTATAGGAAACCTGCTAAATTAGACAAGCAGGGAACAACTAGCACTTCAGCTAATGACACCTATTTAACTCAGTTAAATACTATCATGATTAGATCAAAAAGCGCTAATGATGTTTCTCTATGAATATCACAACTATAAAAATAAAATTCCTGGTTTGGAATCTCAGAGGAATGAACACTTCTATGCTTAGACTTTCTAATCTAATCACTAGGCACAACTTTGAACTTCTCTGCATTATTGAACCTAAACATGATAACATGCAATGCGAACATTATAGACAGCTACTTCATTATGACAATTGCATGTATGCCAGTAATGGATAGATTTGGCTTTTTTGGAATACCAACTTGTCATTATCTGTTAAAGCTGATAATCTTCAGTTTCTAGCTGTAACTTTGAACTCTCTGACTCTCAATAAAAGTATGGATGCATTTTTTGTTTATGGTCTGAGAACTAGAAATGGTAGGAAAGATCTATGGTCTGACCTTAGGTCTTTTGTTCACTCTGAGTCAATTTTTATTGGAGATTTCAATGCTATTACATCTATAAACGAATATAAAGGTCCTTATACTCCCAAACTTGGTAGTATGAAGGACTTTAATGAGTTTATTAATGTAATGACACTGGATGAAATAAACACTGTTGGGAATTTTTTTACTTGGAGCAACAACAGACTTAGGAACCCTACTAGACAAAGGTTAGATAGAGGTCTCTGTACATCATCATGGTCATCCACTTTTCCTGATTCTTCTGTTCAAGTTTTAAATAGAGCTTCTTCTGACCACAATCCTATGATTCTTTCCATTGGCAGTGATATTCAATCTGTCCCTAGGCCTTTTAGATTTCTGAATACTTGGTATAAAAGGAAAGAATTCAGGGATGTTATCAAACAGAATTGGAATCTTCCTATCCGTGAAACAGGAATGCTTGGCTTTTTTCTTAAATTAATAAGACTGAAGAAGGAGCTTAAAATTTGGAATAGGGACCATTTCGGTAATGTCCATGAGAATGTGATTAAGGCTGAATCAGTTCTAGGTTTCCATGAATCTGAATATGATATAAATGCTTCTATTGAAAACCTGGTTAGAGTAAAAGAAGCTAAGGCTAGGTTGGTCAAAGCTCTCACAGAGCAAAAGAATTTTTGGAAACATAAGGCTAGGGTAAAATGGCTCAAGGAAGGGGACAGTAATACCAAATTCTTTCATAACTCTGTTAAACAAAGAAAAAGTAGGCTTGGCATCACAAAAATTAAGAGCAGTAATAAGCAATGGCTAGATAACATGCAAGATATTGAGAATGAAGCCATTAACTATTACAAGGATCTCTTAACCGACGATAGTACCCCTGACAGAAACCTGTTTCAATCTCATTTCTTAAGCCAAATCCCTAAATTGATCAACAGTGAAGACAATGCTAAATTGCTACAACCTGTTGTACTTTCTGAGCTTAAAGAAATAGTTTTTAGCCTGAACAGAAATGGAACTCCTGGTCCTGATGGATTCACTCCCATTTTCTATATCAAATCATGGGATGTCATTGCCAATGATTTATTGTCTGTAGTACATGATTTTTTATCTAGCAGCAACATTCCTAGGGGTATCGGCAGCACTTGGATCACAATTATCCCTAAAAAGGATATTCCCATGTCTTTTGATGATTATAGGCCAATAAGTCTTTCTAATGTTGTGAATAAAATCTGCTCTAAGGTGTTTATGGAAAGACTTAAACCCCTTATGCCCAGGATTATCTCTCCACAGCAAACTGCCTTTCTTAAAGGAAGAGATATCTCTGATAATGTTCTCTACCTTCAAGAAATGGTCAGATTCTTGCACAGGAAAAATAGAACTCCTAATTGTATTGTTAAACTAGACCTCAGGAAAGAATTTGATAGAGTTAAGTGGTCCTTTCTATATTGTGTGCTAGCTAAATTTGGTTTCCATGCTAAATTCGTTTTTAGTATTATGAAGAATCTATCACAGTCATGGTTCTCAATTCTGATAAATGGTAAGCCTGTTGGTTTTTTCCAAGCATCAAGAGGTCTTAAACAAGGTGATCATCTCTCTGCTTTCTTGTTCAATATTTTTTCAGAAGCATTTAGCAGGAGCTTAGCTTTTATTTTTCAAAATGGTAAGCTAGCCTACTATGATTTACCTGGTCAGGCTTTTCAAACCTCTCACCTCTCTTATGCAGATGATACAGTGGTTTTTCTTAAAGCCAATACTCAAACTTTGATTAGGTTTAAAGCCTTCTTATCTAAGTTTGAGGATACTACTGGCCAAAAGATAAACTACAACAAGAGTGATATTTTCATTAGTAGGCATGCTTCTGTTCATCAAATTACCTCTGTTAGGACAATTCTTGGCATGAAAATTGGTAAACTTCCTTTTAAATACTTAGGTGTCTCCATATTTCATGGATTTGCAAAAAAATATTTTTCCAACCATTAATGGAACAGATTGATTCTAGGTTAAATAGTTGGAAAAATAAGTGGCTATCAACTGGGGGAAAAATCACTCTCATTCAGTCATGTATTTATTCTACTCCACAGCATATTTGGTATGTTCTTAAACCTTCAAAGGAGATTATTCACACCGTGGAGAGAAAACTGAGTAGATTTTTCTGGGGGGTGCATGATCTGAAACCTAAAAGGGCATGGAGGAAATG
The DNA here is from genome assembly GCA_037428765.1 of Rubia yunnanensis. Lineage (NCBI taxonomy): Eukaryota > Viridiplantae > Streptophyta > Magnoliopsida > Gentianales > Rubiaceae > Rubia > Rubia yunnanensis. The sequence goes on from CM075061.1 coordinate 62,921,321, forward strand.
GGATGCTCTCTGCTATCCCATTAACCAAAATGGCCTAGGTTTCAGATCAATTCCCACCATCATTACCACCTGCTCAGTAAAATTGTGGTGAAAATATCAAATTGCTGATGCCCCATGGACCCATTTTATTGCTTCTCTGCCACCCTCCTTTAGAACCTCATCAAATTGGAAAAGAATTTGCTATGTTAATGCATGGGCTGAGTCTCATTCTAGAGTGATAGTTGATACAAGTTCATGTAATTTCTGGTCATCCAACTGGCTGGACTTATGTCCTATGATGGATCTGTGTGACCAGAGTCTTATTGACATTCCAACTGACTGTACAGTGGCTAATTTCATCTTTCACAAGGACACTCTTTTTCCTAAAATCTCCCCTTTTCTCTCACCTAAAGCTGTCTCTCTTTTGCAGGGTGTAACACTCTCTCCACACAGACAGGATAGGTTAATATGGAAACCTGACAAAAAGGGAAGATTCTCCTTTCACTCTACATATCAATTGCTCAGATCACAAAGAGATGATATTGCCTCAATTCAGCACCTCTGGAATCCAGGGTTCAAAAGAAAGTCTCAGTTTTTATGTGGAGATTGATTAACTCTTTCCTCCCGTTAGATAATGTTTTGAAAAAGATGAGTTTTTGCATGCCTTCAAGATGTTGTATGTGCTTTCAGCATGAGGAATCTCTAGATCATTTGTTTAATTCCTGTCCTTTTGCCATTCACATTTGGAAGACAGTGCATGAGTTTATGGGTATTAGGGATAGAATTTTTCCATCCATATGGGAAAAACTGTCATGCTACCTCACATATTATGGCCTCAGCTCTTTACATTTCTTGATCATTAAATTAGCACCTTCAATAACTTCCTGGAACCTCTGGAAGGTCAGGAATAAATATCTGTATGACAATGTGCCTCCACTGACCAGCTTTGTTGTTTCACAGATCAGGGATTAGATCTTCTATTCTTTCAGTGCTAAACCTGTTTATGTTTCTTCTGTTTTTGACTTGGGTATTGCAGATCACTCCTTTCTTCCTCTAATCAAATCTGCCCCAAAGCCAAAATTTTTTTAAATTGCTTGGTCTAAACCGTGCATAGGTTTTAAAGTTAATGTTGATGCTGCATGGTGTGGTCTTTCTAAAAAGTGTGGGCTTGGTATGATCATCAGAGATAATAGAGGTGGTTTCATTGATGCACACAGGAAGTATACAAATGCTGAAACTCCTCTAGAAGCAGAACTTAGGGCAATTTTATTTGCTCTTCAGAGGCTGCTGGTTGCATGCTATTCAGTTCCTATCTGTATTGAATCTGATTGTCTTAATGCAGTCTCCTTTGTTCTGAACCCATCAACTGCTCATTGGACATTGTTCCAGTTGGCTGATGACATTAACCTTCTTCTGAATGATATTACCCTAATGCATGTATATAGACAAGCTAACCAAGTTGCTAATAGCATAGCAAAATCATGCCTCCAAGCTCAATCTTGTTCAAACCTATCTTTTAGTTCCCTATCTAACACTGTACAGGGACTGATTAGACTTGATCAGATTGGTGTACCTACTATCAGAATTGCAACTTGAACGGATGCTACTGATCTTACTTGTTTTCTGACAGGTGCACACCTTTGACTAAGAAGATCCTTTCAAGTTCACCATGACTGAGAAGATCTATTCAAGCTGAGAGGATCCGGGATGCTAACCATGATGAGCTTTGCTGGGACTACATTCCAAAGATCAATTTCCGGTTCAGAAAATATTTCCACACTCAGCTTTCTTTCCAACTAGTTTCCAGATTGCCACATCTGTTCCTTATGATGAATGCCAAAGATCAATTTCCGGCTTAGGAGTTTCTCCTTTCCAGCTCACTTTTTAATTCTAGCTCCACCTTTTGACTAAATTGTGCTTCATTTTATACGATCACTAAATTGTTCGAGGGTACAGAGCTAAAATTATTGGGTGAACACAGAAACCTACTGCATAGATTTTGGCTGATCAGATGGTTCGAGACCTCGAGGGGGTTCGAGACCTCGAGGGGGTTCGTGACCTCGAGGGGTGGTTTTGGAAACTGAAGGGTTTTGGGACCTAAAGGGTTTCGAGACATCGAGACCTCGTACATGGTGGATCGAGGAGTGTTTTTTCGGCGGTTCGAGACCTCGAGGGGTGTTTCGAGACCCCGAGGGATAGTTCGAGGCCTCGAGGGGTGGTTTCGGGACTTCGAGGTGTTTTTTCGAGGTGGATCGAGACCTCGCACATGGTGGATCGAGGAGTGTTTTTTCGGCGGTTCGAGACCTCGAGGGGTGTTTCGAGACCCCGAGGGATGGTTCGAGACCTCGAGGGGTGGTTCGTGACCTCGAGGGGTGTTTCGAGACCTCGCAAATGGTGGATCGTAGTTTTCGAGACCTCGACGTGTGGTTCGAGCCCTCGAGGTTTTTCCTCGCAGTTCGAGATCCCGAAGGCCGGTACTACCTCGAGACCTCGAGGGGTGATAGTAGGTTGTTTCAGGCCAGTATAGATTTTCAATTCTTAGCAAGTCTACTCCTTTTTCCTGCACACTAACATAGGTTAGTACTATTCTTTTGGAATCAACTAGGGTTGGTTCGTGGTGTTTCAACTCTCATGTGTATCTCATATGATCCAAACTTAGCGACGGCTACCTGTGTTTTGTGAATGTTCTTTTTAATGGTTCAGGGGGGCCAAATAAAATTCCCCTCCGTTTCCGGATGGTTTCATTAAAAAAAAACCATAATTTTTAGATCTAGAAGCTTTACTGTTACTAAAATCACCAATACTGATTGTAACAATTGTAAATTCTGACCCCGATCATTCTGTAAAAAGAAACACAAGGATATACTAGATAATTTTTATAATCTTCTTTTATCAAACACAAGAATTTGACCGATTACAGTTTTTTGAGAAGTGGAATTACATTCATCTGGCAGTTGCAATCTTTCTTAAATTTTCATGTAAATCTCATTATCAAGTGATACATTCAAACAAGCAATCATTATTAAGTGATATCATTAACACACAACATTCCTCCTTTTTAAATGGATCATTAAGTGATCTCATTGAAAAATAATATTTAGCATTTATTATGGAACAATAGGTAATCATTATTATAGCACTCGGTATTAAGATTCAACATTTGCCATACGAATTTTGCCATTACATATATTTAGGTTGATGTGAATAATAATTTATAATTTATTTTGTTAAAAAACAATCTGGCGGCATCTTGAACACTAGTAAAGAAAGATCGAGAGAGTTTCGATATATAAGAGATCAAAATTCATATTCTGTTTTCAGCCAAAATGAATTGAGATTTTAGTATCATTTTACTATCTCTTGATGAAACACCATGCAACAAATTGAATTCACAATTGAATTGATATATGTCAAACTTGTAATATTTCAAAACTATTAAACTTAAGATACTAAAAAACTATGTTACCCTGACTCAGATTTAGTGTTGTATTCGAGTAGGGACCGGGTACGGTGACATTCAAAATTTTCATTTTCATTGACAAGGCAATTCAGTCAACTGAGTGTCTTGACTAACTTTTTCGACACGTCTATCATATAAAGTGTTGTAAAATATATTTTGACATGCATATATTTTATTATTTTTATAAAAATTTATAAATTTAATTAACTTATAATATAAAAGATGGTATTGTAATTATATTGTTACACAAAATTTGTGTGTTATTATATATAATATAGTATTAACATTATGTTCTACCATTCTTACTTATTTAGCATTGCATTATTATATAAGATAGTATATCATTGTGGTCATATAACACACACATATATATATTATTGTGTTTTTATGCTTATATATTTATATATATGATTGTAATTTAGTATTATAACTATTATTGTTATACATACACATATATACATACATATAGATATATATACATACATATATATATATATATATATATATACATACATATATATATATACAAACATACATATATACACACACATATATATACATATATACATACATATGTATACATATACATATATATATATATACACACACATATACACACACATATATATACACACACACATACACACACACACATACATATACATATACACATACATATGTATACATATACATATATATATATATATACACACATATATATACATACATATATTTATATATATACACACATATATATATACATACATATATATATATATACATACATATATATATACATACATATATATACATACACACATATATATATACATACATATATATACATATATATATATACATACATATATATACATATATACATACATATGTATACATATACACACACATATATGTATATATATACACACACACACATACATACACACATACACACACACATATACACACACACACACACACATATATATACACACACATACATATACATATATACATACATATGTATACATATACATATATATATATACATACATATATATACATACATATATTTATATATATACATACATATATATACATACATATCTATATACATACATATCTATATACATACATATCTATATACATACATACATATATACATACATACATATATATATACATACATACATATATATATACATGCACACACACACACACACAGATATATATACATGCACACACACACACACATAATATAGGGGTGGGTTCAGGTGAGACACCATTTTATGTGAGAACATCATATTATGTGAGAACATATCCTACCCATTGATTTCATATATCTGATAGCACCGAATTATTGAAAAAAGGAAATTTGCGGGTCTAATTCAGAGCTTTTCCAGGTCCCTAAACCTCAGCCCTCCTTCGCCTCTGTCATGTGCGGTCGCTAAACTCCCATCCATCTCCGCCTCTGTCATGCGCCGCCTCCTATCTTACCACTCCTTAGCCCTCGTCACCCGCTCTGCCGTCCTCCTTTCCACCGGTGTTGCGATCCTTATTCTTACCACTGCAAAACCCCCAATCTCCTTTTAACTAAAAAAACATAAAATCGATGATTCTCCAATTCTGATCACCGGTACGATGTTTTATCCATCTTATATTAGCACTTTGATTTTAAATTCTTTTGCTTGTTCTTTGATTTTGGTTGTCAATCTAGTTTTTATTTAGAATGAAAAATTTAAAGTTTAGAACTTTAGATCATAAGTACTATTATTCTTAATGTGCATCATTATGTATGTGTTAACCTATGCATTCAACATAATAATTAGCTTGTTTTACTTGTTGGATTGCTAGTGTTAGTTAGGTTTACACGACAAAGGGTTTAGATGGCCATATTTGGTTTTCTTGTCTACATACGACGTTTTGTAGACTTAATTGATACTAATAGACACCTTGTTTCCATGGGCACCCATATCTTCCCTTTTGATCATCATTAGTAGGTGGCTCGTGGGTACTTTTTGTCACATTTTTATAGAAGGCCGTTCACAAGGATGGAAGAAGATATCGAAGGCCATTCACAAAAATGGTAGTAGACGAAGGCCACAGACTATAAATCTTGGTAGTAGAAGGATTGAGTTGAAGATAGACGGATTTGAAGTTCAAAACGACCAAGGAAGAAATAGAGGATTGTTTCCAGGAGTTGCACAGGGTTCAAGGAAAGATCAAAGAAGAATTAGCCCTTTAGGTTAGCACTATTAAAATTTTCTTCTCGAGCGCAATGAAATTGAGTACAAGAACTCTCAAATCGGACTAACGGTTCATTCGTAGCGGAGCAAAGAAGTCAGCCGACCAAACCAGCCACGGGTTAGCACAACCCTTCATGGCCAAGCACGAGGCTCAGCATTCATGGCACATACCAAGCCGCACGACCCATGTCAGAGGCCGTTGGCACGTACCAAGCCGCACCGACCCATGTCAGAGGCCTTTGGCACGTTCCGTGCCAAGCAACACAGGTGCTGCAAAATACGGGCATGAGCTTTGCCAACTTCTACTAGACGTGCCCTCAGGTCCTCTTTTCACTTTAAATTTGGCAAAGTATAAGCCCTGACCGTTCTGTTTCACACGGCCTGTGCCATTTCAAGTCACAAATGTCAAGACCAGCACACATGGTGTGAATATTAGTGCGGTCCATGCCACAAAACTGAGCAAAACAAAGATCCAGTTGATAGTCCATGCAAAATGACAAGGGGTGCAGATCAAAAATGCAAAACCAAAGCTCCAGACGATGGACCACACCGATTGACACACACCATGCCATCTCGGTCATCCCAAGACAAGCACCTCACGTTAGCACTAGGCTCACGACATGTGCCAAGACTGACTCCCCGCGCTGGTACGAGGCCAAATCAGCGGCACAGACCATGCCCTCTGCAGTGCCCAAATTCAAGTAGCGGCTGCTAGGGTTTTTAGCTTATTTTGGGCCTATTTTTAGGCCCAATCCCCTACTACTATAAATTTATCCTTAGTCTACAAGGGTTAGAATCTTTGGTCATTTTTTAGATTTGGGTTTGAAGAGTAGCTTAGAGAGAGAAACTCTCTCTCTTCTCTCTAGGTTCTTTCTCTTTCTCCTTTTTGTTTTACTTTTGCCCAAAAATGTGAAATTCAATGAAATACTTTAATTCCATATTTAGGTATATATCTTGGGGATAATATTTTTATTTATTTGTTGATTTATGTTTTGTGAGATTCATTAGATCTTCGTAATTTAATGTGCTTGTGATACTATGTTGACTTGATCTTGAATTGTTATAACTGCATGAATGATACACTCCATTAGCACACACTCTAGTCTACATTCATGTTGGTGAACATATTGATACCCCTTGGGGGAAGAGAAACCTGGATGTGATATGGGTAGCGGGGTCCGGGTCCACGTGTGTGTGCTCGTAGGTCTTTTCCTAGTTTTACCATTACGAATGACAATACACAACTCTTAGTTGGTGAGTTGGTCTGGAGGGTTATAGGTAGAGATAACATTTAGTAAGAAAGGTTTAGCGACCCTAGTGCCATCGATAAGATTTTTATCTCCCTTTTCCTCTTTATAGGCATAGGGCTAGAGCATTTGCAGGGTAGTGCTCGTTACATAATCATACAGGGAAGAAGCAGATCTGCACCATGGAAGGGTCATTGTTGCACTCCCCTAATTATGGAAGCAGTGTTGATGAAAGATTGCAAGAGCACCCTATGTGACAGGTATAGGGAAGAGTCGAATATCGACCACACCATGTGTTATGAGCACTAGATTAGGTCGTTGAGGTCTCATAAGTGATAGAATCGAGGATCAGAACCTTTAATCAACCATGTTACGTAAATATTCCCCAAGTATCTGTCTATATAGTTTTCTTGTGTTTTAGTTTTATATTTGCAGTTGTTAATTGAAAAACTCAAAACCCCCCATTTTACAATAGTAGCTAATCCTAACACACAAGCGGATTGACAACCCATACATGGTTGTGTTTAATTGACTATTTTACCCTAGTATCATTGTGGACAAAGCCGGACTTAACAACCCAAAAAAGTCCGAGGTATTCGTGGAGAGGACGAAGAGAAAAATTGAAGATCTTAGCAATAGGTTCTTGAGTATAAAAAATCTTGAGATCCAAGTCGGGCAACTCGCCACCTCAGTGAGCCAACTTGAAGCCAAAGATTTTGAAAAACGTCCTTTCCAACCAGAGGTCAATCCAAGGAATGTTAGCACAGTAAAGTTGAGAAATGGGAATGAGGTTTGTGAGCCTGAGAAGGAGGTATTGCAAGAAGTTGATAGGATCTTGGATGCCAACTAGGAAGGTAGGAAACTTGAAAATGGGGGGAGTCTCCATTTTGAACGATAAGAATTCACCTAAGATATGCGAAGGCCATGAGATGTTCTCTATTCCTATGTCCTTAGGTGGAAAGCTAGTTGAAAATGCCATGATTGATTTGGGAGCATAAATTAATGTGATTCCATTTAGTCTTTATGAATGGTCTAGATATAGGTGAACTTAGAGACACTAGGGTGATTGTCCAACTTACCGACCACTCCCAAGCTAGCTCTCATGGGCTTGTGAAGGATGTGATGGTTCGGGTTGGAAAGTTGGTGTTCCTGACGGATTTTTACGTCCTTGACGTGGTACACGACGGAAGTGCACCCCTAATCCTATTGGTGAGACCATTCCTTAAAAAGTCAAGGATGAAAATCAATGTACAAATGGGAACCCTAACCTCAGAATATAATATGGATAAGGTTGTATTTGACATCTATAAGTCTAGGAAGGATTCATCTAACTCATCTTTTGTATGCAACGGCGTAACCCTTTTTGATGAGCATGATCTATGTGACACTTTTTGCATAACTAATGAGAATGAATGCTTAGATGAATTCCTTGATAATAATGATGTTGATAATGAGTCATTTACATCGCATGATTCTAGTGATGACATATCTGTGTCAGAATGTTTTTCTATGCTCACTAACATACAACAGTTAGGGAAGAGCGACGGGGGCTTAAAACCCCCTCGACCTCCTCCAAAACCCAAGGTTCAGGAATTCACGTTATATGGCAAACAAGACGTCTAAAGGTAAGGAAGATACGTTGTGGAGGCCTCTCCACAACAATGTCATCATGGGTGGAGTTACCGATGGCTACTCCGGAGACCCAATAGTAGATTGTTTCAACTAATATGCATGAAAAAAATAAATAAGTCAGGAGGGCGACAATAAATATACGGTTTTTTTTATCTTTGCTTTGGTCTTGTGATTTTTAGTAGTGAATGGATATTGCATGTTTTTGTGTCTGATGAGAATTTTGAGATGAAACTCTTGTTGATTTGCAAATTTGAGCTCGAGTCTCGTGATTTTGTTTGGATGGAAATAGGATTTGGTGGGTGATAAATGTTTTTGAAAAGAGGGAAGAACTAAGGAAAAAGAGGTCATAAGGGAAGAACTAGGGCTTAGCACGAGCTATGCCACAAGATACGGTTTGTGTCAGAGAACCTTGGCACAAGTGGGGTATTGTGAATGGGATTAGCACAGATCGTTCCACGAGATACAGTCTGTGCTAGACACCCTTGGAATGAGGGGGTCTGTACGGATGCTCTTGACATGAGGGTACTGGTGTTGACACCTCATTTGAGCTGTCAAATTGTGCCAAAAATGCAATTTTTTTAAAAATCTGAATTTTAAGCTAAAAAATGCATTTTTGGTTCATAAATTTTGAATTCCCTTATTTCTTAGGATTTTTGATGGAAATAGTACTACAAATATCCCTTGTGATTAAATTGATTGGTAATATTGTGCCCTAGATTTGCAATTTCAAAATCCCATCCTTATCTTAACTGTACCTCCCCTCCTTATCACCCTTAACTGAAATTTTAGATTCTTAGTACGTTCTTCCACCTAGTTGAGTCTGATGTGTATCATTATGCATGCGTTAACCAATGCATTCAGCGTAATAATTGGTTTGTTTTATATGGTTGACTGCTAGTATTAGTTGAGTTTACGTGACAAGTGGTTTAGATGGTCATGTTTGGTTTTCTTATCTAAATCCCGCATTTTGTAAACATAATTAGTACTAATGGACATCTTGTATCCATAGGATCCTAGATCTGCCTTTGTGATTATCCTTATCAGGTCGCCCGTGAGTACTTTTTGTTAGATTCTACGTGAAGGCCATTTGCAAGGGAGGTATAAGATATTGAAGGCCATTCACAAGGACGGTAGTAAAGATCAAAGGCCATTCACACTAGACTGGTAGTAGACGAAGTCCATGGATATCGAATCGTGGTAGAAGGAGATTGGAGCCAAAGATAGGCAGCATTGGAGTTCAAGGCAGCCAATAAAGAAACGGAGAATCATGGTCCGAGAGAGTATGTCAACTTCTGGGAACATTCCAAGAAGAATCAGCCTTCAAAGTTAGTTCCAATTAGTTCATCTCCTTGAGAACCATAAAATCGACTACAAGAACTCTTAACACAGACTCACGGTTCACCAATAGCGAAGGAATGAAGATCATTCGGATGAAGTACAAATGGGTCGGTGCGAACCGTTCATAGATGGCACCAATGTCCTGCATCGGATGATGTGGTCGGTGTCAAATGACTTTGCATGGACCACGCCAAACATGATAAGCCATTCGCTCAGCTTCGAAGTTTCACTAAAAATTGGCTAAGTATTGTCACAAACCGCCCAATTTTGGATGACCCACACCGTTCCAAGTGCAAAATGTCAAGACCAGCCGGTGGGATGTGGAGAATGAAGTAACCCGTGCCAAGTTATGGAGAAAAAAAGGTTTTTGATAACGGACCATGCTAGACGTCACATCCTTCGGATCAAAAGTGCAAAAACGATGACTCTGATGGCTGCCCGTGCAAATCGAAGCTGACTGCATGGACACAACCCGCTGGGTGTGATACGGACCACGCCAAGGTTAAAGCACAGACCATGCTAGAGCAGACAACCCATGCCATTGAGCAAGCACGAACCACGCTAGATCTAGCGGTCCGTGCCAGCCCGAACGTAGTACACGGGGCGGATCGCACCATTAGCGACGGTTCACGCCAGGCGGCGACTGAACTAGCGTTTACACATTTTTGGCCTATGTTTTTTGGCCCAATACCTTAATACTATAAATATAGGCTTATTCGACTAGGTTTGAATAATATAGTTATAATTAGAACATATTTTCATTTTTACTCTTGGAATTAAGAGAGCACTTTAGAGAGAGAAACACTCTCTCCTTTTTCTTTTCTTTCTTTTAATTTTCTTTGATCCTAAGATGTAAAATTCAAATCTTCATTTGAATTACATGTCTATGGAGTAGTTTCTATAGCTTGGGGATAATTTGTATTCATGGTTTTTTAGTGCTTTGTGAGATTTCATAGATTCATCATAATATTTGTGGTTATGATATTATTTTGACTTGTTCTTGAATGTTAGAATTGCATGAATAGTACACTCCATATAAACACACACTCTACTCTATATTCATGTTGGTGAAAATATTGATGCCCCCTTGGGAAGAGAAACCTTGGATGTCTTAATGGGTAATGGCATACGTGTATGCGTGGGTGTATGCACGGGGGATTCGTGTAATACTCTGATTATTTTCCATCACACCAGTTTTAGCTGATTATGTAAAGTACTTTGATAGGTTACGAGTAGAGATAGTGAAAAGTAGCAAGCTAGGGTTGTAAGAGGCTGTAGTGTCATTTATAAGGTGCCTACAACCCTTTTCTTACTTCGTAGGCCCCGAGGAGTGGATCATTCAAGATGGAATTCCCGGGACGTAATCACAAGAGGGAGAATAGGTCTATAACAATGGTCAAACCTTGTTTTACTCCTCTAATTACGATGGTGGTGTCAATGGAGGGTTACGAGGACACCCGACCTAACAAGTACGAGGAAGTGTATGTCATCGACCACACCATGTGTTATGAGCACTCTATTAGGTTTGTCTAAATCTCTATGTAAATGAATTGAGGATCGAAACATTAAATCAACCATATTACGTAATGACTCCCCAAGTGTTTAGCTTTATAGATTAATTGCTTTTTACTTTCATGTTTTGTAGTTGATAGTTGAAAAAACCAAACCCCCATTGTTTACTATAATAGTTATTTCTATCACTCGTATGGATTGATGACTTGTACAAGGTTGTGTTTTAATTGATTCTTAGGCCCTAGCATATATGTGGAAATAACCAGGGCTTACCGCTAACTACCTTTAAGGAAGTATAGCAATGAGATTGGGTGCAGAATATAAATATTATCTTTGACCTACCATTCTCTGCTCGAGTTAATTAGTTACAACTAATGACCCCGAGTGGAGGCTGGTCAAATTTGGCGTTGCTGCTGGGGATGCTATTCAGCTTAATTGTCAATTAGCATAACGTGTTAGTAGAGTAGTTAGTAATAGATTTTGTTTTGTTTTGTTTCTATTAATTCATGTGTTGTTGCGATAGTTATCTTGCTATCTTTTGATCCATTTTCTAGTGTTGTCTTCGGAAGGGTATTGTTGGCCCTAGTTTATAGTACATACTCGTACCAAAAACTTAGGCATTTTACACTACCCAACTGAGAACACAGGTGGTTGGAGGAGAAGGAAGTGAAGAACTAGGGCAGAAGTTCAACCGAGGCTGGTAGTTTTGGTAGAAGAAGCGCAAAGAATTGTGGAAGATAATCGAACCTTGAGGGAGCTTATGGCCCATAAGCTGGAGAGTCATCCACTATGCATCACATCCCACCTATTACCACCGAATGTGAGCTATGAGCTAACAAGTGGAATGATTCACTGTCTTCCCACCTTTCATGTAATGGCGGAGGAGGACCCAAAACAAGCATCTATCGGAGTTCCATTTGGTGTGTACAAACATGAAGCCACTGAGAGTTTATGAAGACAACTACAATATGAGAGCCTTCCTGTTTTCCCTTCAAGACGGAGCAAAGGATTTGTCTACTACTTGCCCACATGATGCATAGGTTCTTGGATGGACATGAAGCAGATGTTCTTAGAGAAGTATTTTTCGAGTGTCCAAGTCCACCGGTCTGAAGAAACAACTGCCAAACATCAACTAAGGGGCTACCAATAGTTTGTATGATTATTGGGAGAACTCAAGAGATTGCTAGCGAGTTGCCCCTACCATCTCTTCAAGGAGGGGGATCTAGTATATTATTTCCTCGAGAGGCTATGTGACAAAGATATGCAAATGGTGAATGCCGCTTGCAATGGTTTGGTAGCGAACAAAAGCCCCAAGGATGCAATGACCTTGTTTGAAGAAATGGAAAATGGTATGCGATAGTTCAGCACAAGGTCAAGGGTTAAGGTCTTGGATGAACCCGCACAATCACCTAAGTTGGAGGAGCAAGTCCAAGCTCTTACTTCTATAATGAAGGAGCTCTTATGAGGAAAAGTGCATCAAGTCAAAGTGTGTGGGGTGCGCAACTTAGACCACAACACCGAGGTGTAGCCCAAAGTTGTAGAGGATTTGCAAGAGGTGAAGGCCATTGAGTACAACAACTGAGAAAGACCACATTTTGCTAGGGTTCAACCACAAGGGTTTTGGGGGAACCAAGGCGACATAAGGATGGACCCATATACATACTCGTCCCACCCAAGCTATCAAGATCATCCAAATTTCCGATGAAGAGAGGATAATCAACCTCAAGGATATCAGGGTGGATAAACCCCACCTCAACCATACCCTAGAGGTGAAGACCTTTCTAAAAATCATGCCTCTATCTACAAATCGGATCAAGAAAAGATCATAGAAGCTATCGGTCAATTGGGGAAGAAACATGAAGTCATTATGTAAAGGACAAGACATGAGATTGAAGACCTTACCAATACGGCATTCTTAAGTATCAAAAATATTAAAGTTCAAGTTGGGAAACTTGCTACCATGGTAAGCCGACTTGAAACCAAGGAGTCCGGAAAAATCCCTTCCCAACTAGAGGTTAATCCAAGAAATGTAAGTGCACTTATGTTGAGAAGTGGGAAGGAAGTTCATGAGTCAGAGAGAAGGTGATGCAAGAGGATGATAGGGTATTAGAGGCTACGATGGCACACTTCGAAGAAGATGAGATTGTGGTTAAGGAAACACCTTCCAACGAGCTTCCACCGCTCGAGGCACAAGTTACTATCCCACTTCCATTTCAAAATGCTTTGAGAGGAAGGCCAAAGGTGGTGACCAATGATGGAAGCATTTGAAAAGTCTTTGAAAAGGCCGAGGTAATAATACCTATCTTGGAATTAATCGAAAATGTGCCAACGTATAATAAGCTTCTTAAAGTTGCATGCACAAAAAAAGAGAAGCAAACCAACTAAGAAGGGAGAACATTTAAAATTATGGGGAGTTGCTAATCTACACCATTATGCATGCTTTAACCAATGCATTTGACGTAGTTTTTATTTACATTTGGTTGGCGGTTTGACAACATTAGTTGAGTTTACATTACAAGGGGTTTAGACAACCATGTTTGGTTTTCTATTCTAAATCCCAAATTTTGTACACTTAACTAGCGATTATTGACATATCGTGTTCACGGGCTCCTTGGTCTTCATTATAAGTACCTTTAGTAGGTAGCCCGTGAATGCTATTTGTTACATTACATTCTTGCAAATTCCGTTGCTTTTAATGGTAGAAGGTTTGAAGGCCACGAGAAACAATGGCCGGTAGAAGGAGATTGAAGCTAAGGATAGGTGGCTTCAAAGTTCAAGACGACAAAAGGTGGAAACCATGAATCATGGTCCGAGGAGTGTTGCCTTAGTCCAAGAATGATCCAGGAAGAATTACCCTTCAAAGCTGGTTCCATTGGATTCGTCTTCTTGGGTACTACAAAATCAACTACTAGAACTCCCAATTCAGACTACCGGTTCACCCGTGGAAAGAAAACTAAGTTCAGCTACTAAAGAACTAACTACCCATGAAAGCCTGTGCTACACGAAGCATCAGCGGCCTGAAAAATGGCCACAGTCTGCCCTACATGAAGCAACAACGCCGGTCTGTGATGAAGCCGAACCGTGAAGCATGGATGGGAAATTTGGCTAAGTATGGAAACTAGTCCATGGAAACTGTGATAAGAGTTCTGAGCAAACACCCATGCTGCTCACGGTTTGTGAAAAGGAGGCCAGACCATGAAAACTTCTGATTGGAAACCGTGGCGCTGCTTGCGATCTGTGAAAACCTTCATAGATCGTAGCACAAGCCTAGATTCACGGACCGTGGCTTCCCATGGTTATGAATGTTCATGGAACATGCAGGATGTGGCATCCCTTGCTTCAATCTTCAAGAACCGTGGCACCTCATGCTTAAATGTTCACGGACCGTGGCATCCGTGCCGGTCCGTGAAACCTTAGCAGCCCACCATTTTGGCCATAACTCTCTCAATTTTCATCCTATTTCCCTCTATCATATATCAAAATCTTTTTCTTTCTGATATCTATACAACGCACTATAATTAAGCTCTAGAAGGTTCACGAATTTGAGAAGTTTGTTTGAGAAAGGTTCAGCGGCTAGAGGGAAAGGGTTACTTAGGTTTTGCTACTTTTGGCCTATTTTGGGCCTATCTTTAGGCCCAATCTACAACTACTATATATAGGATCCTTAATATTCTACTAAATCCTAAGTAGAATAGAGATAGGCATAATGTAGGGTAGATTTCTCTCTTTAGTTAGTAGGGAGAAGAGAACTCTCTCTAGAGTTTTTCTCCTCTCTCCTTATCTTTTATATTTCTACTTTCTTTTATTCATCTTATTTTCTTAGATCCATGAAATCTAAATCAATATTTTCCATGGATCTATAATTTTTAGAGTAGTTTCCTTAGCTTGGGACATATTTGGCACATGTGTAGCTTTTGATGCCTTATGAGATTCCTTAAATTCAACCTATCTTTGTGTTTATGATATTATTGTGATTGTTCTTGAATGTGACAAATGTATGAACACTACACCACATATGAGCACACACTTTGGGCTATGTTCATGTATGGTGCACTTATTGATGCTCCCTTGGGAAGAGAAACCTGGATGTTTGAATGGGTGGAGGGGAATGAGTCTGCGTGAGTGTGTGCACGGAAGATTTGAGGTAACCCTAATCCGCATACCATTGCACTAGTCTTAGCTGATTACTTGATAGTTTTCTGATAGGTTACAGGTAGAGATAATTGATAGTAGCGAGCTAGGTGTTGTGTTGAAACCCTAGTATCACAGATAAGGTGCTATGGACCTAAGGCCTCGTGTATAGAGGACCACTGGGAATTAGTTCATTCGTGGTGGAAGCTCGGGACATAATAGCACGGGGGAGAAACATAACCACAACAATGGTCGGACCTTGTTGTGCTCCCCTAATTATGATGGCAGTGTCGATGGAGGGTTGCAAGCGCACTCACTGTGACAGGGATGGGGATGTGTATGCCATCTACCACACCACGTGTTGTGAACACACTGATAGGTCTTTTGTATGTCTATATGTGAATGAATCAAGGATTGAGGCATTAGAACTACCATAATGCTAAATTAGTCCCAAGTGCCTAGTATAAATAGTTTACTTGTTTGTTTATTTCATGCTTGTAGTTGTTAGTTGAAAATACCAACCCCCCCAGTTTTCATGTTTACACTAGTAGCTATTACTTTCACTCGTGCAGATTGACGACCTACACGAGTCTGTGTTTTGACTTTTACTTGAACTCTAGCATCTTTATGGATGGACCCATGGCTTGCCGTTTACTACCCTTTGGTAGCATAGGTAGCGAGAACGGGTGTAGAATATAAATCTTATCTTTGACCATCCAACGGGACTAGTGCCTCGGCTCGGGTTAATTGATTGCACTGCTGTAATTGTATTAGCGACCTTGGGTTGAGGTGAGTCAGTCGCTATTTTAAACCATAAAAATTTTCCTAGGAAATGCGATGACCCCATAATGTTCTCTATCCCTACCTCTTTAGGTGGAAAGCTTGTTGAAAATTCCATGATAGACTTAAGCGCATCCATCAATGTGATCAAATTCAGTCTATATGAACGCCTTAAAATAATTGAGCGTATAGAAAGTAGACTAATTTTCCAACTCATCTATCACTCCCAAGCTAGCCCCTGAGGACTAGTAAATGATGTAATGGTGCGAGTTGCAAGTTGGTTTTTCAGGCGGACTTTTATATTCTAGATGTGGCACACGAATACTTTTGGGTAAACCTTTTCTTAAAACGTCTAGGACTAAAATTGATGTCCATTTGGGAACCTTGACTCTAGAAGATGATGTGGACAAAGTGGAATTTGATATCTATAAATCTAGGCACGATTTGACTAATTCTTCTTTTATGTGCAAAGGTGTAACCCTGTGTGATGAACATGATTATCATGAAACTTCTTGTGTTACCAATGAGCATGAATACTTGGATGAGTTCCATGTTGATGATATTGTTAATGAGTCCGATGAATTGCTTGATGAGATTGAAGTATGTCTGTGCTAGACTGTTTTTCCATGCTAACTAACTTGCAGTGGGAAAGGAAGAAAGTCAAGGGTTTAAAACCTCCTTGGCCTCTTCCTAACCCCAAATTGACATTCACAGACTCAACCTTAGTAAAACACGGAGATTCATTTCCAATGACGAACAACGGGTCCAAATGTAATGATGACTTGTTGTGGAGACCTCTCTACAACAATGTTATCATGGGTGGAGTCACCAATGGTGATTCCGAAGACCCACAGGAAGGTGTTTCTCACTGAAGTTGCATGAAAATTAAATAAATCGTGAGGACAACAATAAATATATGGTGCTTATTTTGTTTCGTGTTTTGAGTAGTGTGATTAGATAAGTTTTTGTATGATTTTCTTTGTGTTGAGGAATTTTGAGATGAAACTCTTGTTTGATTTGTAAAATTGAGTTCGAGTCCCGTGATTGTGTTTGGATGGAATTATTTTTGATGGGTGGCATAATTTTTCAAAAAATGAGGGAAAAGACTAATGAATATGTCAAAATTTGTGTCAACCTCATGCCAAGGCTTGACGCGATCCGCGCCAAGGGAGATGCATGGACCATGCCAGAAGCATGGCAGAATGGGCCTCGTGCAGAAAACTTTGGCACGGACCATGGGCATGAGGGGGTCCATGCCAGGAGATTTGGCATGGGGGGGCTCGTGCCGAGTTTATTCCACATAGATGTATCTGTACTGATTTCTCATTTCCGCTGTCAAATTGTTCCAAAAATGAAAATTTATAAAATTCCCCAATTCCTTAGGATTTTTTATGCAAATCGTAATTCCAACATGCCTTGGAATTAATTAATATGTACTATTGTCCCCTAAAATGAAATTTTCAAAATTCCATTCTTATCCTAATTGTACCTCTCTCCCTTATCATCTATGCTGAAATTCCAAATCTATGGTACATATCATCACCTAAATGGATCATATGAAACATTATAACTCTTAAGAAACACTCACTCACACACACTCTTGGTGAAACTTGAAAATTTGAAATTTTTCTCCCAAAAGTTAGCAACATTTGCTTCTTCTTGTGTGAATCTTTCAACTCTTAGCTTCAAATTATGGGTAATCCATTCAACTCTTTGTTTATATGCTTTATTGAATTTGTGGCAGTGTTATGGAAAGTATGATTATTGAATGAGTGTATGTTGTTGAGATACTTGTTTGAGCTTGTGTGCATGATCTTTTGTTGATGGAAATTGGGTGGTTTGATGTGCTACTATGCTTGGATGTGATGTTCTTCATGTGGTGGATGATTTGGGAGGAGATGAATCTTGATTGCATAGTCTTATTAATTGGTTGGTGATGACTTTCATGAGATAGTAGTTCAACCCGAACTTTTCAAAATTCCATCCTTTTCCTAAATTGAATTTGGAATTTTGAGTCCAAGACTCGTGGTTTTTTTAGGAGTGGAATCAAAGAGGACCTAAATATTTTTTTACGGAGCAGCACTAGGCACAACGAGGAGGAAGGCCATTTGGGGCTATGAGTGTAAGTGTCACTATTTCTTCCAACACGATTTTTGTTGCATTGGGGACAATGCATTGGTTAAGTGTGGGGAGGGAGTAGTAAGCACTTAGTGAGTCTTCTTTCTTAGAATTCCTTGGTGCAATTTCATGTTTCTCTTGGTAGTTTCTCTTAATTGTTTGGTGTTTTGGGATTTTGATTGTTGTGAGATGCTTTTGGATGGATACTTGGTGGCATGACATGCTAGCTAGGGTTCCTAGTTTTCATGAGGATGGTTGTTTTTGGAAATTTGTGGTGTGATTTTATTTTGATCTTATCTTTTGTAGTATGAAAGCCTACTTTTGGGGCTGTTTTGTGCTACACCAAAAAAAAAATTAAAAAATGAAAAAATGAAAAAAAAATCTGGACAAGTTGATAACCTGAAAGAGCTGTTTGGGTAACAGTGGGAAAAGGCCGGATAGGTCAAAAGACCTAGGTAAAAGTGAGAGGCTAGGTCCGGCTAGGCTTACGAGCCTGGGAAAAATGAGAGGTCGTGTGGAAAAAGGTGAGAAGTGCGTACCCAATGTGTGTTAAAGCTAGGATGAAAACCCGAAAGAGCTCCTAGGAAAAATGAGAGTAATTAAGAGAAAACAAAAAACTAGTTTGACGATACATTTGCTTCCTTTGTTGTAACTAAGTCGAGAATCATGAGTTATCCCTTGTTACAACCAAGTCGACGAGTCTTTGATTTTCTTGGTGGATTGTTTTTGGATCTGACTCTTTGATTGCTTTTGCGATCATTTTGGGAAAGTAATATAGCTTGACACTTTTCTTTTTTACTTATCTTTTTCCACATTTTAACTTTTGGGTGGATAGGTTACCTTAGAATCTTTGGGGAGTGTGACAGTTGTGAGGATTTTGCACTTCTTTGGGGGAACTAGGGTAGCTTGGGAATAAGTTGAATGCATTGGCTAACTTATATTTGCATGCTACAAGCCGCTTAAGCCTTTTCTTGTTTCTATTTACTTGAGAACGAGTAAAGGTTTAAGTTCGAGGAGTTTGAAGTGCACCATTATGCATGCATTAACCAATATAGTTTGTTTTATATGGTTCATTGCTAGTATTAGTTAAATTTTCTTGACAAGTGGTTTAGACGACCATGTTTGTTATTTAAATCCCGCATTCTGTAGACTTAATTGGTACTAATGGACATCTTGTATCCACGAGCTCATAGATCTTCCTTTGGAATAATCCTTAGTAGGTCGCCCGTGGGTACTTTTCGTTACATTCTATGTAAAGACTATTTGCAAGGGCGGTAGAAGATATTAAAGGCCATTCACAAGGGCGGTAGAAGATATTAAAGGCCATTCACAAGGGCGGCAGTGAAAGATATTCACACTAGAATGGTAGTAGACAAAGACCACATACATCAAATCGTGTTACAAGGATATTGGAGCCAAATATAGGAGGCATTGGAGTTCAAGGCGGCCAATGAAGAAACCAAAAATCGTCGTCTGAGAGAGTGTGCCAACTTCTAGGAATGTTCCTAGAATAATTAGCCTTCAAGATTGGTTCCATTAGATTTGACTCCTCGAGAGCCATAAAACTGAATACAAGAACTCTTAAAAGGGACTTATGGTTCACCCGTAGCGAAAAAAAGAAGTTGAACCGGCCGAAGTACAAATGGGTCGATGCGGACCATTCATAGATGTCCCCAACGGCCCACATCAAAAGACATGGTCCGTGCCAAAGGGTTTGCGCGAACCACGCCAAATACGATGACCGTGTGCTCAGTTTCCAAATTTCACTAAAAAATGGCTAAGTATGGGTGGGGACCCGTTTTCAATGGCCTACACTGTTCCAAGTGAAAAATTTAAAGACCAGCCAGTAAGATGTTGAGAATCAAGCCACATGTGGAAAGTGAATTAGAAAAGTAAGGTTTCTGATGACAGACCGTGCTAAACGTCACATCCTATAGATCAGAAGTGCCAAAACGATGACTCTGATAGCTGCCCATGCCAAATGGCGTGGACCAAAAATTTGGGAGGTCGTTGCCATGACTCTCAAAGTTAATATTTATAAGCCCTAAATGCTTACTATCTACAACTAAGTAGATAGCCGCAAGTCGAGGTCGTCCACGAAGAAGGAGGATTCTCTCAAAAGTTTAAGCACTAAAGGTTGCTATTAGGCTAGGAGTAGATATATATACACATATAAAAGCAAGTAAAATGGGGGTTTGGTGGTCCTAAGTTATGAAAGCTAAAAGACAAGACAACTAGAAAAGTCAAGCAACTATGCTAAGTCATCCAACAAAACTAAGAAAAAGGGTTTTGAAACTACAAAAGCCACTTCCACATCTAATGTAGATCATTGAACCATTCACTCATCCTATCACCATTGTTATCTATGGGGAATGCCGATGGAAGATTAACATTCATTCCTTCTTAAGAGTAGTTTGCAGAGACAAACAACGACCATTTGCAAACCTCATTGATGATCACCCTAGACAAACAATGACCATAGGGGTATTTCATCAATGGCATTTTACACGAAGGACCATAGATTTGACAACGACAAGTCTTCTACCAAAGACATAGCCATTTAATCAAACATAGCATTCATCTAAACCTAGAACAAACCACATTCAAGGTTCAACCTTTCATTGCATCTATAGGATAGATATGAGAACAATCCACATTAACACACTTATCTAGCAAGAATCACAATAAATTTTGCACAAGAAGTTCTAAGTTGATGTTCCTATATTTTCATGCAAAGGAGCTAAGGAATTCGTCACTTTCCTAACACCCTAACACTTCAATCATACAAACACTTCTTATTCTCAAACAATACATGTCATAAATGAAGTGAAACACAACATTAAAAAAACATGAATGCAAAATAAAAAAGGCTTCAAGAACGAATGACAAAATATATTCACTACTTCCACTAATAATGCATTTACACAAGATTAGCCAAGAACAATCGACATTCATTGA
The DNA here is from genome assembly GCA_037428765.1 of Rubia yunnanensis. Classification (NCBI taxonomy): domain Eukaryota; kingdom Viridiplantae; phylum Streptophyta; class Magnoliopsida; order Gentianales; family Rubiaceae; genus Rubia; species Rubia yunnanensis. The sequence goes on from CM075061.1 coordinate 62,942,722, forward strand.
CTTCTCTCATTTGCTACCTAAAACAAACATGACAACAAATTCAACATCATCACATTCATCTAGCAATAATCAATACATCAACATCATTAAGAAACTCTAACCCATGCTTTTGGATTACACATTAAAGAGGGGAGAATTAGCTACTTTCTACCAACCCTAACAAGTAATCATACAAGTAATTCATATACTCAAGCTTCCAACGACATCAATGCCGTTAAAAATTCACATTCATGTTGCCAATATCCGGGCCACTAATGTTGCCTAAGTTGCTCTCTCAGGTTTTCAACTTAGTGGGTTTTCTTTTTTTCTATTTTTTTTCAAAATTTTCAAATTTTCAATTATTTTTTAAATTTTTTTCTCATGTTTTTCCGATCAAAAGTAGAAAAAAACATTCCAAATGAAGCTAGCATGCACGTGAGTCCTCTAACCCTTCTCCGCACTTAAAACATTACATTGCCCTCAATGTAAACATGTAAGGCAAGAATAATAAAACTCAACGTAAGAGGTAGAGTGACACCCATTTCTCTACATAGTCACCGGTGATATGGCGCAATTCAATGTACTTGTATAGAATCGGTCCCAAAATCGGTTTCGGAGCCGGAAGGGGTAGCAAAAGTGCCATCGAAGAACTCACCCCTTAAGCAAAACGTTGTCTCCTTGGTGCCGTTTGATCAAGACTAACACCACAAAGAACAACATCAAACTCACATGTACATAAGGATTTGTAATACTAGGTTTAGCATCAAGAGTTAATAACCATAGTATTATCAAAAAACAACCAATCCATCATGCAATCACCACTATAAGATTGTCCAATAAAAATATCTAACATATATTGACACATATCCAAGCATCATTATAGAATATAGTGATTAAAGACTCGATGATGTAGTCGGCATACTACAATCAACAAAGATACTATAAAGATGCAAGACTTTTCAAATGTCAATATATGTGAGATGGTGGAGGAATGAGTGGATATATGGTGGTTATTGGGAGTATTTAGAGAAGAAGGAAGGATTATGTAGTGTTTAAGCTCAGTTGAAAAATTAGATTTCTCATCGTGAATCGCGACAACACTGGTCGCGACTCGCGATGCATCGTCTTAAGTCGATGGCTTTTGGCCTCGAGGACCTGAGGATTCGAGGGTATGATGCACTTTTGGGTTCTGCTCGAATCGAGTGCTTGTGGCCTCGAGGACCCGAGGTCTTGAGAACTTCAGCACGAGTTGGATTGTAGTCTCGAGGACCTGAGGTCTCGAGGGGTAGATGCATCGAGAGCTTCGGTTCGACTTGAGGAATGATGGTCCTTCAGGTTTGGCTCGAACCAAGGACTTTGTGGCCTCAAGGTCTCAAGGGGATGATGTCTCGAGGGCTGGTCTTGAGATCTGGCGTCGAGAAGGTGATGGACTTTTAAGTTCTGCTCTAGTCGAGGACTTACTGCCTCGATGTCTCGAGGGGATGATGTCTCAAGGGCTGCTCTTAAGATCTGGCCTCGAGAGGGTGATGAACATTCAAGTCCAGCTCGAGTAAAGGCTTGCTGCCTCGAGGTCTTAAGGAGATGATATCTCGAAGGCTGGCCTCGAGATGGTGTGGACATTCAAGTTCAGCTCAAGTCGAGGCTTACAACCTCAAGGTCTCAAGGGGATGATGTCTCGAAGGCTGGCCTCGAGGACCTGAGGTCTCAAGGGCTGATGGATGTTTAAGTTCTACTCGAGTCGAGAGTTTCTATCTCAAGGGCTTTAAAGGGATTGCGGCCTTGAGAACTCTAGGTCTTGAGGGCCTCAGCATCAAGGATCCGACATCTCAAGGGGATGAGGTCCCAAGAGCTTCAGTTCGAGTCGAGGCTTGCAGCCTCAAGGGCCCAAGGTCTCGAGGGCCTTAGCTTGAACCGAGGGCTTGTAGCCTCGAGGAATCGAGGTCTCGAGGACCCGAGGTTTCAAGGGCTTCACTGGCCTCAAGGGCTTCTACTCGAGTCGAAGGCTTTTGGCCTCAAGGACCCGAGGTCTTCGAGGGCTACACTGTTAAGCTCAGCTCGACTCAAGGGCTCGTATCCTCGAGGACCCGAGGTCTCGAGGACTTCAGCTCTAGTCGAGGGATTGTAGCCTCGAGGACCCAAGGTCTCGAGGGAATGATGTCTCAAAGGTTTCAACTCGATTCAAAGACATACGACCTCGAGGACTAATGGCTTTTTGCATTTGGCTCGATTCGAGGTCTTGAGTGGATGCTGTCTCGAGGACTTGTTGGTAGCGACTCGCAATGCCTCGTCGTGACTCGCGGAAAGTGGTGGCTGGGGGCTGATTTTTAGCATGAAAATTATGATCACATTGTGACTCGCGATGGTCCCTCGCGAGGTCATCGTGAGGTAGTCGCGACTCGCGATCACAAGCCCTCCCAGCACTTAGAAAAAAATTGTTCTTTTCTCACCAACATTCCAAGATTTCTTCCCTTTCTCATGGATTTCATTTCTTCATCTCCTCCAATGTAATGCACTTCACTTTGCTACAAAATTGCAGAAAAACATACCGTAAAAAGAACAAGACAAAATAACAAAAACTAAACAACAAAAACCAAAATAAAAGGCTGAGTTTATTACGTTGTCGGTATAACAAAGCTCCGTATATTTAAGGTCATTGACACGACCCTAATGTTATCCATATGGTGAAGGCTTAACCACTTCACCATGAGTATCCAAACGTAGAGAGGTGGGGGTACAAAACTTTCAAGAGGAAAGTCTTGTTGAGGTGGAGATGGTTTAAAGGGAGTTGGGGGGTTAGGAGGCTTGGGGTAGTCTTTTGGCTCCTCTCTTATCTCCCTCATAACTTTTCGAAAATGGTAGAGTTGGTTCAATAGGTAGGGGTAGGGATGACGATGCTAATGAATGTAGCAAAATCACCTCTTCCTCTTTTTTATCATCCTTTACAACCAACTCCTCATCCCCTTCAAACTCAAGATCATTTCCCACGGTGACCTCACTCACTGAATCCTCGAGTTCAATTTGGGATGGTGTATTTTTGGAATTACGAGCTTCCATTCGGGCAAACACTTTTACTATACTCCTCGCATTCCCCTTAATAGCCTCAACACTAGAGGAGAGCCGGGTGTCCGATTCTTCACTAGTAAAGTTTTTCAAGTTTGCTAATGTATTCATGACTTCCTCACATGTCAAACTTGAACTTCCATGTTGGGCTTGGTTTTGGGGAATGGTATATGGTGGTGATGGCCAACTATTTTGCTCGTATTTTTGGTTTTCCGGCTCATTCTCAAACCACCAATCCAGATTACCACTTCATTCCGGATTGTAAGGATTGTTGTATGGATACCATTCTTTAGCTTCTTGCCCTTGAAAACCAACATCTCCTACCTCTTGGTAGCACTCTTTATAATACCAGTAATTTTGGAAACCAGGGGTTCTTTCCCCCTCATAGTGCTCTTCCCACAACAAATAGCAGGACTCGATAGGATGGTCGGGATGACACATCTTATAAAACCTTGCTTGTTGAGTCTCTCTTCTCATCATGAGTTCCCTCAAGGTGAGATGCTCCATTATTTTATTATTTTTTTTTTATTTTCAAAATTTTGAAATCATATTGCAAGGATTCTCAAGAAAATATTTACCAAGTAATCAAGCAATACCTACTCCGAACAAAAAAAACCACCAAGGAGTGGAAAATAAAAACAACTAGCAAATATGCAACCAAATACACCTAAACACTTAAAAATAAACGCCTCTTCCCCAGCAGCGGTGCCAAAATTTGAGAGGTCATCTCCGTGCCTCTCAAAATTAATATTTATAAGCCCTAAATGCTTACTACCTACAACTAAGTAGATAGCGGCAAGTCGAGGTCGTCCACGAAGAAGGGGGATTTTCTCAAGCGTTTATGCACAAAAGGTTTCTAGTAGGCTAGGAGTAGATATATATACACATATAAAAGCAAGTAAAAGGGGGGGGGGTTGGTTTTTAGTGGTCCTAAGTTATGAAAGTTAAAAGACAAGACAACTAGAAAAGTCAAGCAACTATGCTAAGTCATCAAACAAAACTAAGAAAAAGGGTTTTAAAACTACAAAAGATGAAGCCTTGGGGGAAATCAATATCCACTTCCACATCTAATGTAGATCATTGAACCATTCACTCATCCTATCACCATTGTTATCTATGGGGAATACCAATGGAAGATTAACATTCATTCCTTCTTAAGAGTAGTTTGCAAATACAAACAACAACCATTTGCAAACCTCATTGATGATCACCCTAGATAAACAACTACCATAGGGGTATTTCATCAATGACATTATACAATAAGGACCATAGATTTGACAATGACAAGCCTTCTACCAAAGACATAGCCATTTAACCAAACATAGCATTCATTAGGCTAAACCTAGAACAAACCACATTCATTAGGTTCAACCTTTCATTGCATCTATAGGATAAATATGAAAAAAATCCACACTAACACACTTATCTAGTAAGAATCACAAGACATTATGCACAAGAAGTTCTAAGTTCATGTTCCTAGATTTTCATGCAAAGAAGCTAAGGAATTTGTCACTTTCCTAACACCCTAACACTTCAATCATACAAACACTTCTTATTCTCAAACAACACATGACATAAATGAAATAAAACATAACATTAAGAGCACATGAATGATAAATAACAACGGGTTCAAGAGCGAATGACAAAATATATTCACTACTTCCACTAATCATGCATTTACACAATATTAGCCAAGAACAATCGACATTCATTCACTTCTCTCATTTGCTACCTAAAACAAACATGACAACGAATTCAACATCATTACATTCATCTAGCAATAATCAATACATCAACATCATTAAGAAGCTCTAACTCATGCTCTTGGATTCCACATCAAAAGAGGGGAGAATTAGCCCCTAACAAGTAATCATACAAGTAATTCATATACTCAAGCTTCCAACAACATTAGTGCCATTAAAAATTCACATTCAAATCTCAATAAATGCACAATAGTAAAAGCACCAAATATATATATATATATATACATAGAAATGGAAGCTTTAATCCATTGCTCCCAAGATAAAACTAAGCTAGACAATTAAAAGATACGATTAACCTACAAAAACTAAAAAAAGAAAGAAAAACTAGGATTTGAACCCACAAAAAATGCAGGAAGAAGAAGGTGTTAAAAGCTGTTGAAGAGGAGAGGATAAGGTAATTATTTATAGTGCAAAAGGCAAGAAGATTTCTGACCCCTCGTCCGTCGCAAGTCGCGACGTGCTCGCGACGGATCTAGCACCATTTCTTCTTTCTCCTTTTTGTTTCATATGCTCCTCTTTTCTCCACTTCTTCAATTCTTCAAATCTTCAAAAGCTCAATTACAAGTTTTCAAATTTTCAAATCTTCAAAGGTATTCTTCAAAGTCTTCAAAGTTTTCAAACAAATTACCTTGTCACACAAAATTCTCTAGAAAAGTAATAAAAGCATAAAAGTCGCTTTTAACCCTTCTTAGGGAACTTCAAGGAAAAATGACATAATTAGAGAACAAAAGTTTACAAAAGTGAATCCTAAAAGTCCTAATATAACCGTATAAAATTGGCACATCAACCGCATAGACACGACTTGCACGGTGTGACACCGACCTTAATGAGGGAGATGCACAGACCATGAAAAAAGGGATGGCCCATACCATGGAGCAAGCACAGGCCACACTAGACCTTGCGGTCCACGACAGCACGGATGTAGTACACGGTGTCAACATCGCCATCTGCGACGGTCTGCGCTAGGCAGCGGCTAAACTAGGGTTTACATGTTTTGGGCCTATTTCAGCCCCAATCCCTTACTACTATAAATATAGTCTTAGTCTACTATAATTGAAGAATCTAGTTAAAATTAAAGCATATTTTCATTTTTACTCTTGGAATTAGGAGAGAACTTTGGAGAGAGAAATACTCTTTCCTTTTTCTCTTCTTTCTTTTATTTTGCTTTGATCCTATGATGTGGAATTCAAATCTTCATTTAAATTCCATGTCTATGAAATAGTTTTTATAGTTTGGGGATAAATTGTATTCATGGTTATTTAGCGCTTTGTGAGATTTCATAGATTCATCCTAATATTTGTGCTTATGATATTACAGTGACTTGTTCTTGAAAGTTAGAACTGCATGAATAGTACACTTCATATAAGCACAAACTCTAATCTATATTTATGGTGATGCAAATATTGATGCCCCATTGGGAAGAGAAACCTCATATGTGTCAGCAGGTAATGGAATACGTGTCCCCGTAGGTGTGTGCATGGGGGAGCCGAGTAACACTCTAATTATTTTCCATCACACCAGTGTTAGTTGATTACGTAAAGTAATCCAATAGGTTGTGGGTAGAGATAGTGAAAAGTAGCAAGCTAGGGTAATTCATAGGCCTTGTGGAGTAGATAATTCGTGGTGGAATGGCCGGGACGTAATCACACGGGGGGGGGGGGGGAAGAGATCTACAACAATGGTTGGACCTTGTTGTACTCCCCTAATTACGATGGTAGTGTCGATGGAGGATTACGAGCACACCCGACGTGACAGGTACAAGGAAGTGTATTCCATCGACCACACTACGTGTTATGAGCACTCTAATAGGTTTTTATAAATCTCTATGTGAATGAATCGAGGATAAAAACATTAAATCAACCATGTTACACTAGTGAGATTAGGTGCAGAATATAAATTCTATGTTCAACCCACCGTTCTCTGCTCTGGTTTACAATAACGATCCCAAATGGAGGAGGGTTATAGTCATTTAACATATTTAAGCTTTTCAAGAAACACTCACTCACACACACTTTTGGTGAACTCAAAAAAAAATTGGAGCTTTTCTCTAAAAAATTAGCATACTTGCTTCTTCTTGTGTGGATCTTTCAGCTCCTAGATCTAAATTCCAAGTAATCCTTAGAACTTCATGTTTATTTGCTTTGTTTAGAATTTTGGTTGTGTTATGTGAAGCATGAAACCTGAAAGTGAGCATGTTCTTGAAAAATTATTTGGTTTATGTGAATGATCTTGTGTTGAAGTAAGAGTGGGTGGATTGATGTGCTATTGTGCTTAGGTGATATGTTCTTCATGTGTGGTGATTTAGGAGGGATGATTCTGGATTTCATGATCTTGTTTATGGGTTGATATGAATTTCCATAAGTTTGTTTTTTAAGGAGAATGGTTCTTGACAGAATAGCCTTTATGTTGAGAATAGCATGATTTGAAATTACTAGGATATTTAGGAAGAATGTTTTCTTTGAAAGACATTGAGGGCATGCCCCTGTGTATTATTGCATTACCACTTTCTCCTTTATTGTGTTAGGATGCCTTCAAAAAAGAGTGTGTTGGAGAAAGTGACATCTTTCTGGGGCTAGAAAGGGACATCTTTCGTGGCGTACAACCTATCCAGCATCATGTTACCTTCCGGGAGCAATTCCCTAAGCAATTCAAGAGTTTCTGTCATCGACTTATCAGTCCACCCAAATTTGGCCTTCAAATTCATTATCCTCAAAGTCGCACTAAGTACCAAATGTTTTGAACCGATGTACAAAGGCGTATCTTTGTCATCAATTAAAGCTTGTAATGCCTCAGGTTTACCATGGAACTTTCTGGAAATATCCTCAACCATTTCGTCAAATTTCGCATTCCCATCTAATTCATCTTCCACATTCGTGTCACTTAAATCAATTGTCTGTGACGATTCTCCAACTTCCTCATGCCATACCCAATGAGTGTACGAAGTTTGAAACCCCCTCAATATTAGATGTCATCGCAACTTCTTTCTCACTAAATACACATTGTTTCAACAATCTTTACATGGGAATCGGGCTTGCACAACACCATTTTTAGAGGCATCATCAAATGCTACCATAAGAAATGTTTCAATCAAAGACATGTAATCGGGTGATTTTCTAAGATCATTACCAATGAGTTCATCCCATTCCATTATCCTAAAATTTAATTAAAATTCAACCCACTAGCATTCTCACAACAATAATCATAACCATAAACTGTAGTTAAACCAACCTACAAACCCTAATTTAAGATTTCATTTATATACATGTAAAACCAATAATAATCATGTACCATAAAATTTATACAACTTACCTTCACCAATGAATGCAATCTTCTTCAATGGACTAGGATTGGGAGACAACCCTAACCATTTTCAGAGGCATCATCAAACGTTACTGTAAGAAATGTTTCAATCATTGACATGTAATCGGGTGATCTTCTAAGATCATTACCAATAAGTTCATCCCATTCCACTATCCTAAAAGTTAATTAAAGTGCAACTCATTAGCTTTCTCACAACAATAATCATAACCCTAAAATATAGTTAAACCAACCTACAAACCCTAATTACAGATTTCATATATATATATATATATATATATATGTAAAACCAATAATAATTATGTACCATACAATTTTATACAACTTACCTTCACCAATGAATGCAATCCTCTTCAATTGACAAGGATGGGGAGAAAACCCTAACCATTTTTAGAGGCATAATCAAACGCTACCGCAAGAAATGTTTCAATCAATGACATGTAATCGGGTGATTTTCTAAGATCATTACCAATGATTTTATCCCATTCCATTATCCTAAAAGCTAATTAAAGTGCAACCAATTAGCGTTCTCACAACAATAATCATAACCCTAAAATATAGTTAAACCAGCCTACAAACCCTAATTCAAGATTTCATTTTTATATATATGTAAAAACAATAATAATTATGTACCATACAATTTTATACAACTTACCTTCACCAATGAATGCAATCCTCTTTAATGGACTAGGATGGGGAGAAAACCCTAACCATTTTTAGAGGCATCATCAAACACTACCGTAAGAAATGTTTCAATCAATGACATGTAATCAGGTGATTTTCTAAGATTACTACCAATAAGTTCATCCCATTCCATTATCCTAAAATTTAATTAAAATGCAACCCATTAGCATTTTTGCAACAATAATCATAACCCAAAAATATTGTTAAACTAACCTACAAACCCTAATTGAAGATTTCATTTATATATATATATATATATATATATGTGTGTGTAAAATTGATAATAATTATGTACCATACAATTTTATACAAATTACCTTCGCCAATGAATCCTCTTCAATGGACTAGGATGGGGAGAAAACCCTACAAATTTGAATGTTTGTGAACAATTGAAGAAATGACCGCGTCTTTTTTTATTATACAGAGTGGATTCCAAGTCCCGAACCCATATAATATATAAGATTAAATCAATAATTAATTGTTCTGAGTTCAGAATGTAGCTCCGAATGGATGTTACAAACTCAGAAGAGCTATGGTCTCTTCACTATTGGTACAAACATGATGTTCAGAACTCGAAAGCCTATCGTTTCCAATTTCCAAAATTGGAACATGCCCCAATCAAAGGCGGTTAGACACAACTACCTTTAATTAGGGTTTATTAAAGGTGGTTTTACATTTAACCACCTTTAATTAGCCCTAATAAAGGCGTTTATTAACAAACCGCCTTCAATTTAAAAAATACCTTTAAATGTTTTTTGCCCGGTCCGATAGAAGGTTTTGAGTTCAAAACGTGTTAAATAAGGCAGTTTCATGTCTTTTATTCAAAATCACCTTCTATCACCACCTTTAATAGTCTGGTCTCTACTGTCGCGACTAAAGTTGGGAACAAAGAGCCGGTGAATTCCCTTCCTCGCAACCCCGCATCCATGATAGAGAAGTTCATGGGTTTGAATTACATCTTTGGGACTGCAGCCCAAAGGTGGAGGTACTTGAATGGACCAAAAAGGAACATTTTGGAGATGACTTTTGGGTGCAAGGACATTTTAGAGGCTCTAGGCCTACTCGAGCCCACTACCTACTTGCTAGGTTGGGTAGGCCTAAAAGATTTTCTAGAGAAGCATTCGAAGACTTATATCCAGTGGATCTTGGAATTTCTGGCAACTCTTTGGCAAGTCAAGGATGCGGTGGGACATAGAGATGTCAAATTCCATTTGGATTATAAGGAATACACAATGACACATCGGGAAGTGGCTCATGCTTTTGGATTGAAATATGGAAAGGATGTTCTAAGGATGCACTGACAAGGTTTACCTTTCTCAACTTTTGGAGACTCTGGATAGGCACATACTGGAAGAACTTGTGCAAAAGCACCAATATAGTTCATCCGGCGCCTCTCTATGTTCAACGCTTGCTATCGATGGGAGTATTTTTCCATGGTGAACTAACACAATGTCCGGGTTTGGATGTGCATTGCCTTTGGGCGATGACTCTTGGGGATAACTTTTACCCAAACTTAGTGGGAGCCTTTGTACAAGAATACATAGCAATAGGGGAGAAGAACGGTGGAAAGATCTGAAAGATTGGCATGGTAGAGCCTTTGGCTCAATATTTGGGTCACTCAATCCGTCCTCGATTTGTATTGGCTAGTTTAAGATGTTTGGGGATGAAGTATCCTATAGAGAAGCTTGCTCGAGCTTCTATGAAGACATCTACAACCTCGAACGACTGATTTATATGGCTATATAGTGGTGCAACCACTTACAAGTTCATGATCCTTCCTCAACTGGAGCGAACTACCAATGACCATGAGACAAGATTTGATGATCTATTCTTAGAGCCTGGTCCACGATTCAAAAAGGAGTTCTATAGAGCTCTATCCAACCTGGAGATAGTGATCGATGAGATATATGGCGAGACTTCATCTAGGGTGCCACCTAGCCGCACTCAACTACCTACGGGCATATTTGACCAACTGCACACTCTCGGGTTGCAAGTTGCTAGCTCTACCTAAGTTGTGCAGGAGGTTGATCTTGCAGTAGGAAGTATGAAGTAGCAATTGGAGAAGTTTGGAACTTGGTTGGATTCCATGGAGTCTACCATTCAAGCTTTGGGGTACCTTGAGAAGGACGAGACAAGGTAAGCGAAAGAAGGCCCTCCAGGGCCACAAGAGTAAGTGCCACTATGTTTCCACCTCCACCTATGATTTCCATATTTCATGATGCATTAGGGATAATGCATGATTTAAGTGTGGGAGAGGGAGTAGTTGGGCACTTAGGGAGTTTTCATCTTGAAATTCCTTTGTGCTTTTGGTGGATTTTCTTTGGTATTTTTGTTGTTTCTTTGGTGATTTGTGTTGGGATGTTTTGGTTGCATATTTGGTGGTGTGACTAACTTGGTAGCATTCATAGTTTATCTCCAGATATATGTTTTTGAAACTTTGGTGGAGTGATTTTTTTAAAAAAATCCTTATCTTCTTGTAGTATGATGCCCAACTTTGGGGCATTTTGTCCTACACCAAAAATTGAAAAAAAACTCGGATAAGTTGGAAATCCAAAAGGGAAACTTAGACAACATTAGGAAAAATCCGGATAAGTTGAAAGACCTAGGTAAAAATGAGAGGCTAGATTCGGCTAGGATTACGAACCTATGAAAAAAAATGAGAGGCCACGTTGAAATATGTGAGAATGTAAGCTCAACATGTGTGAATTATAGGATGAAAGCCCGAAAGGGCTCCTAGGAAAAATGATAAAAATTGAGAAAAAAAAGGAAACTAAGTTGACGATACTTTGGCATTTTTATTTGTTGTATTTGAGTTGAGAATCTAGAGTTGTCCTTTGTTACAATCGAGTTGAGGATTTTTAGGATTTCCTTGGTGGATTTTTCGGCAATGACTCTTGGATTGCCTTTAGGGAACTTTTTGGGAATGTAAGCTAGCTTAAACACTTATCATTCTTGCTTACCTTTTTCTTAAGTTTATTTTGAGTGGTTAGGTTACTTTAGGATCTTTGGGGAGTGTGAGAGTTGTGAGATTCTTACTTCTTTGGGGGAACTAGGGTAGCTTAGGAACAAGTCAAATGCATCAACAAACTTGTACATGCATGCTACACTTCGCTTAAGCCTTTTCTTATTTTTATTACGAGTAAATGGCTAAGTGTAGGGGAATTTATGTGCATCATTATGCACATGTTAACCTATGCATTCTCCATAATAATTAGCTCGTTTTACTTGTTGGATTGCTAGTGTTAGTTAGGTTTACACGACAAAGGGTTTAGATGGCCATGTTTGCTTTTCTAGTCTAAATCTCGTGTTTTGTAGACTTAATTGATACTAATGGACACCTTGTGTCCGCAGACACCTCTTCCCTTTTGGTCATCATTACTAGGTGGCTCGTGGGTACTTTTCGTCACATTTTTATGGAAGTCTGTTCGCAAGAACGATGGAAGATATTGACGGCCATTCACAAGAATGATAGTAGACAAAGGTCACATACTCTAAATCATGGTAGTAGAAGGATTGAGTTGAAGATAGGCGGATTTAAAATTCCAAACGGTCAATGAAGAAACAGAGGATTATTGTCCCGGAGTTGCACAGAGTTCTGGGAAAGGTCCGAGAAGAATCAGCCCTTGGTGGTAGCACCATTGGATTAGTGTTCTCAAATGGTATGGAATCAACTACAATAACTCTCAAATTGGACTAATAGTTCATCTGTAGTGGAACAAAGAAGAGAGCTGGCCGAACGAGCCACGGGTCAGCACACGTCCTTCATGACGAAGCACGAGGCTCAGCATTCACAGTCCGTACCGCGCCACACGGCCTATGTCAGGGGCCTTTGGTACGAGCCATTCCAAGCGACATGAGCCGTGCCAAATCTGGGCATGAGTCGTACCAACTTCTGCCGGCTGTGTCCTCAGGTTATCTTTTCACTCGAAGTTTGGCTAAGTATCGGTGCATCCCGTTCCATTTCACGTGGCCCATGCCGTTCCAAGCCACAAATATCAAGACCATCCCACGAGGTGTGAAGATTAGCACGACAAATGCCACGAAACTGAGCAAAAGAATATCTGATTGATAGCCCGTGCCAAACGACATGGGGTGCAGATCAAAAGTACAAAAATGGAGCTCCAGACGATGGGACGTGCCGGTTGACATTGACCACGCCAGCACGACCGTGCCAAGACCAGCGCCCCACGCCAGCTTGAGGTACACGGATCGTGCCAAGACTGACGCCTCTTATCGGCACGAGGCCACGTCAGTGGCACAGACCGTGTCATCTGCGACGCCCCCATGTCAAGTGGCGGCTGCTAGGGTTTTGGCCTATTTTTAGGCACAATTCCCTACTATTATAAATATAGCCTTAGTCTACTAGGTTTAGAAGCTTTGGTCATATTTTTAGATCATATTCTGGATTTGGAGTGTAGCTTAGAGAGAGAAACACTCTCTCTTCTCTCAAGATTTTTTCTCTTTCTCCTTTTTATTTTGCTTTTGCCAAAAAATGTGGAATTCAATGAAAAACTTGAATTCCATGTTTAGGGAGTTGTTTTATAGCTTAGGGATAATATTTGTATTCATGTGCTGATTTATGTTTTGTGAGATTCATTTGATCTTCCTAATTTTATGTGCTTGTGATATTATGTTAGTTTGATCTTGAATTGTTATAATTGTATGAATGATAAACTCCATTAGCACACACTCTAGTCTACATTCATGTTGGTGCAAATATTGATACCCCCAGGGAAGAGAAACCTGGATGTGATATAGGTAGCGGGGTTTAGGCCCACGTGGGTGTGTGCACGTAGGTCTTTTCCAAGTTTTACTATTATGATGACAGCATACCTGTTTTAGCAGTCGAGTTGGTCTGAAGGGTTATGGGTAGAGATAGCATTTAGTAGCAAAACTAGTTTTTAGCGTAGTTCCATCGATAAGGTTCCTATATCCCCTTGCCTCTTTATAGGTCTAGGGGAAGAGCATTCGTGATGTAATGGCCGTGACCTAATCGTACGGGGGAGAAACAGATTTCCACAACGGCAGGGCATTTGTCGCACTCCCCTAGTTACGGAGGTAGTACTGATGGAAGATTGCAAGAGCAACCTACGTGGCATGTATGGGGAAGTGCTGACCATCGACAAAACCATGTGTTATGAGCACTAGATTAGGTCGTTGAGGTCTTATATTTGATAGAGCCGAGGATTGGAACATTTAATCAACCATGTTATGCAAAGTGTATGTCTATATAGTTTACTTGTGTTTTAGTTTTATGTTTGTAGTTGTTAGCTGTAAAACCCAAAAATCCCCCCATTTTACGTAGTAGCTATTCCTAGCACACAGACGGATTGACAACATGTACGTGGTTGTGTTTAATTGACTATTAGACCCTAGCATCTCTGTGGACCCGGACTTGCCACTAACTACCCCATTGGTAGTTTAGTAGTGAGTTGGGTGCAGAACTATAAATTTTATCTTTGATCACCCATTCATCCTGTTTGGAATGCTTTCGCTCGGGTTAATTCAGCTATGAATTTAACGATCCCGTGTGGAGGCGGGTCAATTCTAATATTAGAATCTTGTTGGAACTTATTGGTGTTGTTTTAGGATATACTCCTGTGTTGTCGCATTCTCTGTATTGACAAAGATCAGTGTGATATAATGTGAAGGCAGAGTAGCAAAAGAGGCTGTAGTAGGTATAATTTTTACCTTCTTTTTCTAATTGCTGAAGTAGGTATAATTTTTTCTCTCAGGGACTATATCTATGAACTACAAAAAAATAAAGGTTAACACTGAGGCCAACAAGACAAATAGCAAATAGAGAGAACAAGTATGAATCTTATGGTTGGATATTGTTTATACAAGCCACTGCTTATGTTATCTGTACATTGATTATCTTTCCAAATACTTCTCATTTGCAGAAAGGAGGTTTTCTCTTTAAATGGAACATGCCATTCTTGAAGATGGAAGCACAAAGTCCCCTGTCAGGTGAATTTTGTTTCCTCGCTATGTTTTTCAAAGTCAATGTATAGAAGTGTTATAGAGTTTGATCAAAACACTTCTATGTATCTGGCTGACCTGATGGGAGAAGTTGAGTAAAGGGTTGCATCTGGATGTTGAATCCTAAGATAAGGGGTCTGTAGGCTCGAACCTCAGTTTATTCTTCATGATGTAGAAATATTCTCAATCTGCAGAGCTTCAGTTTTCAATTTGTCGATTAATAAATTTGGTAGAAAGAAGGATGTTACAGTTTCTAGGATGTCAATGGCGACTTGGACAGTAACATACCTTGAAATCAGAGATGGACAGTAACATAGTATATAAATATAGTAATATCGATCATCGTTGAATTACTTGCTAAGATAAAATTCAAAACCTAGGATTCTGTTATCATGTTTTTGTCGCTGTTTGGTGCAGATTTGGAAGGGCCAAGAGATATCACACCTAATGTGTTGAAGTCTGCTACAGGTTTGGAAGGTAATTTTTTGAAAGTCTTGTATGTCTGCAGTTTTGCTAGTTCAATAATTTACTTCCTCCCTGCCAATAGCCCAGGGCTTTGAAGGTCTAGTCTAAGTTTTGATTCCACGAGCTCTAGTCTAAGTTAGCGTATAATAGGGCAGAACTCGGCGATACATCAGTTTGAGTTTAAATAATGCAAAACTGATTAAGGCTAAACATATTTCAGTAATTCAGTAAATACTGAATCTTTGCTGTGCTTGTGCACAAGTTCGAGGATCTGAATATCTAGTCTAAGTGTTAAGGAAATATAAACTCTTTCCTTGTAAGAAATGTTATAAATGGTAGTTTCGTTAACACTTAAGACAACATACCATGATCTTTGGCTCTCATATATTTCAACAAAAACCGGCCCTTTGTAACAGGTATAGAATGCTCACCTCCGTCGTAGCAGTTTCTGTATTACAAAAATAAGGAGCACTTAAAACCTGCAAGCGCATAGCAAAACCAACTGGTTAGAAAATTTTTATGCAGTTTTATACAAATAGTTTTGGTAATTGTTTATTCTGCAATCATAAAGCAAACATTTTCTACAATGTAGGTGACTCGCATAGGATTCATAATGCCATTTTCATGATTAATCAACAGAAACTGAACTTTACTTCATGGTGGGTACCAGAAAGATCTATACTCTATAGGTAGAGAAATCCTACTAATGTACTGATATTTAGCACCCTAAAGTGGCTAAAATTTAGAAAGCATGGTTGGAGTCTTAGACGATGATCCGCTCGCCCTCAGCGGCCCATACCAGCCGACACCCTGGCCATCGTATGAGAGGTAAATTACGGTAGCCTAGCACCAGGATCAATGGACTTGGTATGGACTCGGTGCGCACAAGGGAGCCTTGCAAAGCAAGAACTCCCCACACTGCCGCTGCCGAGTATCGAACCTGGGGTTTTGGCGTTCCCACCCATCTCCCAACCACTGGGGTACACCGTGGGTGTATGGTTGGAGTCTTAGAGATAGTTGGAGTAGTGGATAATTTAGCACAACTGTATAATTGTTAAGTTTACAGAAAAGTGTGTTGTGGATAAATACGGGCGACATTAGTAGGTTATATTATATAGAGAAAGTGTCAGGAAAGGCGGTCTGTCCATAAGCTGATGGATAGGATAGGGACTGATATGTAAAATGAGGTTCATATTATAATTATTTTTAAAATGGGGTACCTTATAATTAATTAAAGCTAATTATCTATTTTTAATTTTAATCCATGCCTAATTTTCCTTTTGTCACCCGCTTTGAGCAGTTAAATTTTTGGAAACAGTAATTATTTATCTTGCGTGTTTAGGAGTCTCCTCATTATTCGTGTGTGTTTGCCCTCTCTTCTCCTCTCTTCGTTCTTCAATTCATCTGTACTCCGATTTTTATTTTTTCAATTTCGCTCTTCGTTCTCCATGAAATTTTGCCGGAATCGCGTTGTTCAAGTTTGCGCCGGAATCGCCTGAATTCGCTAAGATTGATATTTTAGGTTTTGAAATTTCGTTGCTGTTCTTTTCCATTTTTTCTTTATAGTTGTACGCGATTCTGATGTGAGGTTTTTTTTTTGTGTATTTGTCCTAGTCATGGGTAGGGTGAAGGGGAAAGCTATTCTTCCTAAATTTGAGAAGTTGTCTCAGCCTTCTTCTTCTCCTGGTTCATATTCTTCCTGTTTTCCGTTTTGAATATTTGGAGTTTCGCGCTTTTTTTGTTCTTATTGTGTGTATGTGTTTTTCCAGTCTACTTGATGTTGACCTTTTTTAGAATTTTATTCGTAAGTCAGATCTGAATATGAGTTGTTGCTGTTGACTTTTTTGTTAGTCAGATATGTATGTTTTGAGTCTGTTTTATAACATGCATTTGATTGTTTAGAAGTTGCCTTTGTTATTGTAAGATATGCACTAGTCAGTTGCTCTGTTTTTCCCAGCATGTTATTAGTTATAATGTGCATTTATTTTCTTAGGAGTTGCATATGTTAGGTTAACAGCTGTATTAGTTAGTCATGATATTTTTCTGATTTGTATGTTAGATCCGCATGTTTTGACTCTGTTTTATGATGTGCATTTGTTTTCTTATGATTTGCATATGTTAGGCTAACATTTGTCTAAGTTAGTTACTCTGTTTTTCGAGTTACTTATTTTGCTGTTGACTGATTGTTATATTGTGTACTTGTTTTCTTAGAATTTTCATATGTTAATATAACTTATGTATTAGTTACTTAGTCTGTGTTTGAGTTCCACTAATTGTTAGTTAGTTATTGTTATTCTTTCTGATTTGCTAGTATGTATTTTGTTTCATTACAAGTTGCTTATATTAGTTTACTATATGCATAAGTTAGTTATAATGTGTATGTCAGATTATGTTGCTTACTGACTATCAGACTATGTATGCATTTGTTTCATTACAAGTTGCATATATTAGTATAGCCTATGCATTAGTTAGTTATACTGATGTTTTCCTAGATTAGGTTGCTTATTGGCTGTCAGAGTATGCATACATTTTTTTGTATGTTTTATGTATTAGTTTCTTACTGTGTGGTACATGATTATTTTTAGCTGTTCCTGAAGGAGGTGAAGATACTATTCAACGTCAAGAACCTGAGATCGAAGAAGGTGATTGTAATTTTTCTTTATATTTATTTACTTATTTGCTTATAAATTTACTTATTCAAATATGTTATGTTGTTTAGCTTCTAAAAAGGTGGTTAGAAAATCTAAAAAGAAAGATGGATCTTCTCTTCAAGATGAGCTGAAGAAGGTTCAACAGTCTTATGCTTCTGGAGGTTTTTTTTCCTTTACATGTTGCATTTTATTTGTGTGATTATGTTTGTTTTTAAAATGTGTGCTTATACAATTTTTTGTTTTTCATTTTTTTGTGTAGTAGTGGTACTTGCACGTAGGTCTGCCAGAATTGGTGGTGGTGCTACTCCACAGAATTCAGTTCCTGTCGTTCCTAAGCTGGGAAATAAGAAAAGGATGAATGTGGGTGTTAAGCAGTAGAAATATGGTGAAGGTGTATCAGCTGTGGGTAAAGGTGGATCAAGTCAAGAATTTGACTATGACACACTGCTGAATGATGTTGTTCGAATGAGTAGAGAAGTAGCTGGTGTTGATGAAGCCAAGGGTTCTAAGGTAGTGAAGAAAGATATTAAGGACGTTTTGGATGTAATGATTGATAATGTTAATTATGGTGTTGAAGGGGTTGATGCTAATGTTGGTGTTGAAGGTGGTGGTGTTGAGGGTGTTAGATCTACTGAGGGGATGCATGCTTCGGCAGATATTGATGCTGAAGTTGAGGCATATTTTAATTAGGATGATACTGATTTGAATAGGAAAGAGACTGAATCTGTTAGGGAGGAAGCTGTACCTGTTGGTGAAGGTTGCTCTAAGGATGTTGAGAATAATGGTGAAGGCAGGTCCAATGATGATGGTGGCAGTATGGACAGTATGATTAAAGACTATATTAATGAAAATCAGTGGATTTTGGGTGCAGTTGCGAAGGCTGAGGTGGCGTAAGCTGCTGCAGCAGCGTGTGAGAGGGAAAGTGAGGGTGGTGAAGCTGATGTGGAATTGGGTGAGAGTGTTGAAGCTCAACCTACTATGGTGGTCTCATTTGAAGGAGAAAAGGAGAGGTCGTCACCTCGTATGTTAAGCAAGGAGAAGGGCAAACAAAGTGAGATCTCTACTGGACAGAATATAAGAAAGGCAGAAGAACTTGCTGCAAAGTCGCCTATTGAGAAGGCGATGAAGACAAAGACTAAAAACGTTGTTGTGAAGAAAGGTGTTGTAAAGGCGAACAAATCATGTGGGATTTTGAAGGAGTCTGCTGAGAAGGTGAAGGAAGTTGTTGAAGTAGTGAAAAAAACTGGTTTGAAGGAGTCTGCTGAGAAGGTGAAGAAAGTTGTTGAAGTAGCGAAAAAGCCGGTTTGAAGAGGAAAGCGGACAGTACTGCTGGTGAAGCTTCAGGGTCAAGAAAAATGGTTGCTGGTGAAGGAGCTGCGAAACAACAGCGCAACCATCAGAAGAAGCAGGTGGTCCAATGTACTGATGAGGAGGGTAACACGTAAGTGTATTTTAATATGTTATAAATTGTACTTGATTCATAAGATGCTGCATTTGATAAGATTCAGTGTTTATTTGTTATTCACAATATCAAATATACTTACACTCTCCATATTTTATTTTATTTTAGGTTTGCTAAGAAATTCTCAACCAGCTGTTGTCCTTCGAAGCTGAAATCGTTAATTGCCTCACTCATTCCCGCCCAAAAGATTGATGTGGAAGATATATGAAGATTGATGTGGAAGATATAGGTTTTGGTAGACTTCTTGCGTTTGACATCTCATCCATTCCTATTGGAATTGTGCCTTGGCTGGTTGACAGGTTCGATTATGTGGGCTGATTTCATATTGTTTTATGCCAACTACAAATTGTTTTAGGCTAACTTATTTTTTGTTCTAGGATTGATCCCGCTGGTTGTGTGCAAGAAATATCAAGCTCAAGGTACATCATTACACCTGATGATATGTTTGATATATTCCGTATCCCTAGGATTCCAGGCTATGCCATTGGTTTGGTTAGGAATAATGGTAGGGGTTTGTCAAGAGATGTGGACATTAGCAATAAATGGAGAGATGAGTTGGGTGCTGATAAATATGGTAATATTTCCAAATATGGTAATATTTCTCATGTTGATCTTTTTGAGGAGCTGGGTAGACTAAGTGATGGTGGTGAGCGCTTTAAGAGATTTTTTGTTATGTATGTCATGTGTACTTTTTTTGCGCCAACTACCAGAAACTTGGTTGATTTTAAGCTGGTTAGTGCTTTAGAAAATGTTGGGACCATCAAGAGTCTTGATTGGTGTGGCTTAGTGCTTGATCGTCTCTGTGAGGGTGTTAGGAGCTTCAAATCTGATTCAGGTAAAAGAGACATGTCTTGTGTTGGAGGTTGTGTGTTTGTATTACTGCTAGCTTATATTTATGGGTTTCCTTTTAGAGGTTAGCCTGACCCTACTAGACTTCCCTTATGCATGCATTGGTCAAACAAATGTTTGCTTGTCAGGGCTCATCATTTGGAAAAAAATGGGTTATGATAAGGGGGTTATGGTATTTGCTGGTTTTCCTTTGACAAAGGATGGAAGGGTTAAAGATAACATAAGTAGCCAACAACAATCTAAGGGAACTCATATGGCCACGAGGGGCTTCATACACCTACTGCTGCTTGTGATGGTATTGCTCAGGAGCCAGGATTTATTTCTTATCGAATACCTAACGACGTGATGAGCAATGAAGACATTGACAAAGCTACCAGCAATGTAAGTATTTTTTTTAATCTTTTTTTATATAGTTTGTAAAAATTAGTGCATGTTGTTTTAAAACTAACACAGATGTTAATTAATCTAATGCAATTTGTAGTTCATATTTCCTTTTTAGACAGATTCTAATTTTTTATTGGACTGATATTTGTTCTTCTCTGCCAGCCTCTGAATAGGGCTTGCCTCGCTTTCAAATGAGACATGGAGGTCATTACACGTGTATTGGTTCAAAACCTTGAGAGGGCAAATGCTAGCCCGATTGTGCGACCACAACCGCAGCCGCAACCACAATCAGAACCTCAGGAAGAATGAACAACCACAACCAATGAGGATGTCGTTCATGTGAAGACAACACAAGATATTATGGAAGACCCAGCCACACATGAGTGGGTTGATAAGATAGTTGAAGAATACATGAGGAAAGCTCGTTCTATGATTCATTCATTCTCCCTTGGGATTGAAGGACTTTTAAGATTTGTAGCTTTAGCATCTTTGAATTATTTTTTGATGATTTGTAATCAGCTTATTTTGTGATTGATTGGTTTGTTGGTGGTATGTTAAGCACAATTGAGACGCTGTTTTAGGAGTTGTTTTTAAGGTTGAAGGTGTATTTGGATGATTTGTGACTGACTGTTTTGTGAGTGATATGTTGAGTACATTTGAGATGCTGTTTTAGGATTTGTTGGTTGCAGGTTTTATGAAACAAATGCATGTTTAGTTTGAAGAAGTACTATTTATATGCTTTTAATTCCAAGTTGATTTTTAAATTATTTGATGGGGTTGATTGTGTTGATTTTCTGAGCTTATAGGAAAACAAATGCAATTGGTAGGTTAATAAACTACATGTGTAAGCTAAGTAGTTCTACATGTATTCAGTGGTTTTCGTATCACTAAAATTATGTGAAGTATAATGCAAGTCCCTTTTAGGGAAACAAGTGCATGTTGAATATTAATAAGTAATATTTGTATGCTTATTAATACCAAGTTACATTTTAGTAATGTTATGTGGTTTATTGTGTTGGGTTTCTGAGCTTATAGGAAAACAAATGCAATTCATAGGTTAATAAATTACAGTTGTAAGCTAAGTAATCACGTATCAGTTACTTTGTAGTCAGTGTTTCCATATCAATAACATTTTATGAAACAAAGGTTGGTACTTGGGCAAGCAAAACAAATGCAAATTATAATTTGATAATTTATAGTTGTAAGCTAAAAAATACAGTCTGTTATTGAATATATAAAAATCTTAGGTAAACAAAAATCTTAGGCAGATGGTATGATCCTGAAAAACAAATACAATATATAGCCAAACAAATGCAACTTGTATCCTAAACAATGTTACTCTTTAAAGTGTCTTCACATCTAGTGTTTTTGTGCCGAATTCAGTAGTTTTCTTCCTTGGTTTTTTTCTTTTCCATGCCTGATTTTTTGCCTTTTTCCTCTTCCTTTTGTCTTCACTTGGGCTGGATCCAGTATCTTAGGTGCACTTGTTATGGTTGAGTTGCTTTGGCCACTTGTGGTTGATTGTTCAATGGCATTTATTTTTTATGTCATCAGGTCTTCTATTCTTACTGAGAAGGTGTCAAACATCTCTTGAAGAGCGCTTCTAGCTTTTGAGTTTCCTTCCCTTTTAGAACCAGATTGTAGAATCTGCTGGACATATGGTTCCTTCATGAAAGTATGCCATTGATGCTTTCCGATTGTTGTTTTTCTTGGCCAAGAATCCTGTCCCAAACTTCTATTTTGGCCTTTTTTGTCCACCTTTTGAGGATGTACTTTGTAGGTATTTCTGTGATGGAATGAAGGTGCAATATCCTGAGAATGTGAAAGCATAACATACCTGACACCTCGAAGGACTTGCATGTGCATTGTACTTCAACCAGCGCATCTTCATTTTTGTACTCAACTGTCTCGTATTTGGATTCATCATGTTCTAGGCTGACCTCATATTTTTTTATCGGTGGTTCTGAGAAAAGTTCCTTGACCTTAGTTGCCATTGCTTGGGAAAATTCCTTTTTGAATCCTTTGTACAATGCAAGTGTGTAAACCTGAGCATCATATTTAACCAAACATGCACAAGCCTAGTAGTGGGAAATAAATGCATACTGTAAGTTAAAAAATTCGTGTTCTAGACTAAGTAATACATAATTTTAATGTGAACATACCTGCTTTGTTTTGATAATTTGGCTTTGCTTTTGTACATGCATTTTCCTTTTCTGCTTCATCTCTCCTCCACTTTCTAATTGTTTTGTTGAAGAGCTCATAGAAGTGTGTCAGTGTTGTTGTTTTGTTTGCATTGAAGCATAATGCGTGGTTGGTGCTTTCACTTCGCTGTGATGATAAGATGCCCGCTAAGGAAATATCCTTGCTGAATGCCGTGCTCCATTTTTCACGGATGCCGTACAGGCGTAGAAACCATGTGCTAGTTTCGAGCTTGTATGTGGAGATTATGGAGGTCCATTTTTCTTCAAATTCTGTTGGATTACGACATCTTTTCATACAGTAGTCTAGATCGCTTTTGAAGGACTCATCTTTCTTTAATCTCCCATAATGTTGTATTGCATTTTGTTTTATGTGCCACAAGCACAATATGTGTTTTGTGTTTTGGAAGACCTGGAAGTTACAACAAGAAATAGATGTTGATCAGTATACATATTGTAAGCTGACACGTGTAGAAGCTAACATTCCTTACTCAATTTTAGGTCTAAGAAATGGAATTTCTGTAGCTGCATCATTTCCAGGAAACCTGATTTTCAAAGTAACAAGTGCAGCTTTTAAGATATGTAATGCATACTATAAGGTAAGAGGTGCAATGTCTAACAGTGCATATCCAGTGCTCAGAACTGTAAATTACAAATTTTCCCAACATACCTAATTTATTGCTTTGCCCATTGCATGATCTTGATCTGTGAACATTATGACAGGTTCCCTTCCTTCCATTGATTTCTTGAAAGTGTTGAGGAGCCACACAAAAGTATCAGCCAACTCATTTGCTATAAAAGCACAAGCAAACATTGTTATGTTCCAGTGATTGTTGATTCCAACTATTGGCGCACAAAACAAGTTATACTTGTTTATCTGTATGTAGTGTTAAATATGGTGACATCTCCGTAGAGCTTGTAGTCCTCCAGCATCATTGAATCCCTCAAAAATACAGCTGATAGTTTTGTTTCCTCGTCGAACCTGACTTTGAAGAAAACATCTTTATCCTTGTCATTTATTTTGCATGAGTGTGTCAACAAGTTTTTGAGCATCTCTACTTTCTATTTCTTTCATCCGAAGTCGACATACAAAGTTGAGGTGGTCTTTCATCGTATGCCTTAGATTTTCTTCTTCATCAGCTTCAAAAGACATGTATTTATATCCTACAGTAGGTCTTAAACCTGCTTGTTCCATTGTTCTGATTGCTTTACCTTTGTCTTCTGTAATTCTCCATTCACTTCTACTAAGATACTGTCAGGCTGGTCTTTTTAACTCATGATTGTGTACGGTATTGTGGTGTGCGGCGATGTAATAATTCTGCTCTAACTTCACTCTAATTTCAGCTAGGCATCCTATTTTTGTAATCATGTCCTTTCTCTTTCTCTTCTTCTTCTTTTCAGAATGATTTTCATTATCCATGCAAGGAACATAGCTGGTAGTGCTGGGTTTTAATCTTTTCAATCGGCCTCCAGCAGAGCACTTGTAGTACTTTTCACGAATCTAGCCTTTGCTGTTTCGACGTTGGAAGTCCTTCCTGTAGTTGAAACCAATAACATTTGCATGCTTCTTATACAGAGCATGAAGTGATTCCAATTTTTTTGCTTTTACGCCGGTAAGATTTTCAGTCGCATCAATTTCATTTAAATTTGGAAATTCTGTAACTGTAATAATAAAGAATGTAATTTCTAATGTAAGCTCTGTTCTGATAAGCATAACAAATACTACTTGTAATGTAGCATATGCAAAGTGTAGTGTATTTTGTACATGTTATAATCTGAACAATGCACAAGTTTGTCAAAAGTTGGAATTGACAAATGCATTTTTTGTGTTTTGTTCATTTTAATTTAATGCATGTTTATTTGTAACCTATACGTGATTTAAGTTAACAAATGCATAAATTATACTAAATTTTTGTGCAGCATGTAGTTCATATTGCTAATGTTCTCACATGTTCATACATGTTCATAGCACTCGAATTTCAGTGTCCAGAAGTTTTAAAAAAAACTATATTCATATCAATTGAATTTGAACACTAGAATTTTAGTATGATGAGAGAAAATCATATCTTCATAGGAATAGAGTAGTATTTCAGCTTTTTGCAACTGAATTTCACCTGCTTGAAGTTGAATCCTGGCATTTAGAATCATGTTTTCTCTTGCAGATTCCGATTCGTTAGCAGTAGTTTTTACAATTAAAGCAGCTGAAATTTCATCTGTTTCGATAGGATCTAGCGATGGATTTGGTTGTTCGATTCTGTCGGACTCACAACAGTTGTTGTCGGAGGACATCGGAAAGGCGCCGCGAATGAATTGGACGAGAGGAATTGAAAACACGCCGGTGGACTGGTGAGGAAGAATTGATGGAGTTCAAAGGATTCTGGAGAACAAAAAGAGTCGGAATCGCGCTGGTTGTTGTCGTCGGAGTACATCGGAAAGGCGTCATTGATGAGAAGATCAAAAATGTGCCAGCAAGAAGATAAAAAAATGTGCCGGCGGACTGTTGAGAGCTTTTCGAAGAAGAAGAACAGAGTACTATGTGTTTGTGTGTGAAAATTGTGTTTGTTCTTTTGCGTGATATTTTTGTTTAAGTTTGTATTATTTGCAAAGTGGCCCCTCTTTGTCCATACGCTTATGGACTGGCAGCCTTTCAGGAGACCTACTCTATTATATATATATAACCTCCATTCCACTTGTAATAGATATATATGCTAGCTGGCTAGTTTTGTATCGTACTTCATAGGTCATTTCATTCACAACAATATGGTTTTGTGAGAAAAATGAAAACTGTTTGAAAAAGGAAAATCTTTGCTGTGCTTGTGCATTTTGAATTCATTCTAAATGTATGCAAGTGCCTAGTACTATTAAATTGGTGATTATATGTAGTACAAAAATGGTGATTTAATGTAGAATGGTGAAACGACTGAAATCGTGTCTTTTTTGTATGCTGCGTGATGACCACTGCGTGAAGCTGTGTGCTGGAGGGAAGTTTCGACTGCTCGATGGGTCGTTCATATACCGAAGGGACATTCGTGTGCTCGAGAGGACATCCGTGTACTCGAGGGGACATTCGTGTGCTCGAGAGGACATTCGGGTACTCGAGGGGACTTTCAACTGCTCGAAGGGACATTCGTGTGCTCGAATAGACTTCCGACTACTCGACGGGACATTCGTGTGCTCGAGAGGACATCCGTGTACTCGAGGGGCATTAGTGTGCTGGAGGGAAGTCTCGCCTGCTCGAATGGGCCGTTTGTACACTCGATGGGACATCCGTATACTTCAGGGGACTTTCATATGCTCGAAGGTATATTCGTGTGCTTGAATGGACTACTGACTGCTCGACAAGATATTCGAGTTCTCCAGAGGACATCAGTGTGCTCGAGGGGACATCCGTGTTTTTCCTGGGGTTTCTCAAATGTTCGAGGGGCATTTCGAGTACTCGAGGGGACATTCGTGTACTCAACTAGTCTTTCGACTGCCCGATGGGACTTTCGTGTGCTCGATGGGACATGTGCTAGAGGGGATAACCGTGTTTTGAGACAACCACCATCAGCTCGCGGGGACTTTCATGTGCTCGAGGAACCCCCGACTGCCCAAAGACTGACTAACTCAATCCCTCCATCCGTTTTACTTACCGACTTCCTGAATGGTAGTTGTTTGGCCAAAGTAATGAATTAACACTTGGTGTGGAGGTTCGTTACTTTGGAATCGCAACTACTTTTCCCCTAGTTTCTTGCATATATATAGACTCATAGACAATATTTTCTGACCATTCTTTTGGAGGCAATGATGTTGCCTTTTGTATAAACTACTATGATGACTCTGGCTCGCTTTTTAATGGCTTGGGGTACCAATATATCAACCCCCACCTTCGGTTGTTTTCACTTAAAAAAGTGATGACCACTGCGTGTCTTTTTTGGTTTTTTTTGTTGAAGTTATTGCCTGCAACTAAGCCTACTTTACATTCACAGTACTCATATTTTGAGCGATACTATCTTAGAGTCTGAGTTAAATGCATCTTTATTTGTTATAACTTTTTTGCTGATCTAAATGAAAAATATGGTTGCTCCAACACATGTTCATGGATTAGTCCCATAGCTCGTCCATTAGTAACGCCCAGAGGTTCAAGAGAGCGGTTCCCATGTTGTCCTAATGAGTTGAAACCTACTTTGGGGATGAAATTCCACTCACTTGAACAAGGTTTTCAGTTTTATGAACGCTATGCTTCATCTTCTTTCTTCAAGATTCTCTACATCTGAGAATAACAAGAAAGAGGAAGTAGGGATGAAATACTTTGTGTGCAACAAAGCTGGATAAAGAGTGAAACGTCCGGAAAAAAATGAGAGTCACTCAAAAGGTGATGAGATGGGAGAAACTGACACTAATGGGAGCGCCTCTATTAAAGGCGGCTCATTTGGACAATGTAAGTCACTTTAGGGGTGACTTCTATGGACGTGACTTCCATTAATGATAATAGCAGGCGATTCCTAGAACCGCCTTCTAATGCATCAATGGAAGGGTGGAACTGCCTTCTAACTGTAGGGTGGAACCGCATTGTATCTGTTCCGAGCTCGTAACAACCCAGATGTCGTTGGACCAGAGCTCCTGTTACGAACTCGTAACATATGTCACATTGTCGGACTAGGGATCGTTGGGGTTGTTACGGACTCGGAACAACCTTAAAACCCTCGGATGTGTCAATGGATTCTGGACTCAGAACATAAGGATTTGTATCGGATATATAGATTTGTTACGAACTCGGAAGTCATGTGGTTTCCAAGCTCTAATGTGTATTATGATCCCAGTCTGTGATGTTTTTGGTTTTGATCATTAAATGCTGTATTTTACGTTGCGCACTCGGAACATTTTTCGAATATTTCGTATCAATTTTGTACAAAGAAGAAATGATAGATGTTTCAAATTTGGAACACCATTCAGAAATTATGGTAAAAATGGTGCAATTCATTAAAATCCGGCTGTATAAAAGCCTCAAATACCAGGTCAAGATATAACAAAAGAAATTGTCATTTCCACACTATCCATAAAATATTTATAGACTACGCTAGAGCAGCAACAATCTATAGATAGGAATAGAAACCTAAAAAAAATCTATTCCAATGACAATGTCTTCATATATACTATCTACCTATAAGCCACGTTGGGATTTCCAATGGAATTGGAACGGGCGTTGACAATATACCTTGCCAAGCTATTTCTTGCCAGGTTGATATCAGTTTGTGAATATTGTTTCTTGTCCTCTTTAAAAATCTGTGAATTTGGGAATTTTATTAATATGTGCAATAAACCTATAGCATTGAATCAATGGAAGAAGACCTAATTAAAATCTTAAGTCATTGATTTCAAGAAAATCCGTACAGATTTGTTGAAGACACTCCGCCGCATATAGCATTACATAATACCCACACTCCCAATTCTTCGCTTGTTTCTTGTACTATTGAATACAAAAGAATTAAAAAATCATGTCAAACCCTTAGAATTCTAGACTCAAATTGAATTATACATGAAAAATAAAGGTTCACCTTGATCTCGACTATCTTCAAACCCTCTGTAGTTGATTCAGAAGCATCAAATAAACACGACGGAAGCATCCAAACTCTTAATAAATGACCCAGATGGTAGATAATGTAAAGGATCCATCCAATAAACTCGGTTCTTTTCCAGGACAATAAATATTAATCTCCAGTGGTCCCTTAAAGAATGGGGAGACGAACATTTTTTTATCTCTTCGTCCAAGACTTTTGCAGATGTAGTCGCCCCGCTCTTTGACCTGTTTCCAATTTCTTGTGTCATCACTAGGCACAAATACCCTGTCCATCCTTTCTCCCTTTGGTTCGCAAAATAATAAATGTACTTTTCCAATAGAATGAGAAAACGTTAATTGTGCTAATAAATTATTCCTTCCAATTATGAAATTATATAGTTTTTACAGTACGTATAAGGACATGATGATTTGATCGACTTGGGCACACCTCCACAAGTCTTTGAAGTCACTCTATGTGGAAATTATTTCTCTCTTTTGACCAAATACACATTCATTGCCCAAAAATGTGTAGCTGGAGTTGACTTGGTGTCACTAGTGGAAGATGACTTATTAAAGACAACATTAGAAGGCAGTTCCGCCAGAATTCCTTAAAACTGCCTTCTAGAAGAGGTTCCAAGCTTAGAACCTCTGTGAATCGGACCACCCAATTTATTAAAGGCGGTTATTACCTATTCAAAGGTAGTTTTTTTATAACCACCTTTGATTGTGGGTGATGGAAGGCAATTTTGTCATAGTGACTTTGAACGTGACTATTTCTGAGTTCAGAACAACGATCCGAACGTTGTTCCGGATCTGGAACTGGTCGATTTGCGTCACAATGGAAGGAACAATTTTTCTTCCAAAACCGTAACCTATGTCAATTTAAAGTTCTGTATCCGAAACAATATCAGACTATCTTTGACAAAAATTTATTAAGGTCCGATATAAGTTCCGGTATCAGAACTTATAAAGCCTAGCAATAAATGCATCTAGCCAATCCCATTTTTATATGGGGGAAAAAGTTGAAAATTTAGGGCACTCTTCAGAAGGAAAAGGTAAAGGTAATTCTACATATACAAATATTCTTACGTAACTGGAATAATGATTCTATTATTGTGGTAAGTGTTGTAATGTTTTGTATTAGGGTTTTGATTTAAAATCTTTCTCATCGGAATTTTGCTGCATATATGATTGAATGTGTGTTGATGTAATTTTCATGTAGTTAATAGATAGAATTGGACTCATCGAGAGCGACCTTAGGACCTCACCCGATCACATTCATTTAGTGGATTCATTTATTGTGGTGGCTTTTGAACATGCCGCCAAAAATGGGGTTATGCGTGTACGGTGCCCATGCAAGGATTGTAGGAACGATGTTTATTTAGGGAGGAAGAAGTGGGGTGAACATCTCATAATTCAAGGTTTCCAAAGAAGTTACACATGTAGATATTGCACGGGAAGGTACTGACGGATATAGGTGGAGATGTTGGTATCAAGGAAGGGGTTGAATTAGATTGTGATGATTGATTTGATTAGATGGTGGAGGATGTTGCTATAGAATTTCATGGTAAACCTGAGGTCCTAGAGTCATTACTTATTGATAAGAATTTCCCATTGTTCATTGGGTCAAAACATTCAGTTTTGAGCGCGATGTTGAAAATCATGAATTTGAAGGCCAAATTCGATTGGACTGAAAAAGGGATGACTAAAACTTTGGAATTGGTTCAAGAATTGCTTCCCAAAGGAAATAAATTTCCTGAGAAACCTTATGCCGCGAAAAGAGTTCTTTGTCCTATGGGTCTAGAATTAGAAAAAATCCATGCATGTCTGAATAATTGCATACTCTTCAGGGGGAAGAAGGATGAGAATCTTAAAACATGCAGGGTATGCAGTGAATCTTGGTACAAGTTAAAGCATGGTGAAATTGGGGTGTGTGCAGAGGTGGGGACTGTTTCGAAGAAGAAGACACCCGCTAAGGTTTTATGGTATCTTCATGTAACTCCACGGTTGCAAAAAATGTTTTCTTCCGAAGACGATGCAAAGTTATTGATGTGGAATGCAAAAGCAGATCATCCTCTAGATGATGTGATAAGGCATACGTCCGATGGTGAGCAATGGAAAAAGCTTAACAGTATATACCCGAAGTTCGGATCGGATTCCTGACGTTTAAGGTTAGGATTGTCTACCAACAGAATAAATCCATTTGGCAACATGAGTAGGGCATATAGTTATTGGCCCGTAATGTTGGTGATATACAATCTACCGTCGTGGTTGATAATGAAAAGAAAATACGCTCTCTTGTCCATGATGATTTCAGGACCTAAGAAACCTGGAAATGATATTGATATATATCTTGTTTCCCTAGTGGATGATTTGATGACTTTGTTCAAACATGGAGTCTGTACCTACGGTACTGTCGTGGATGACATTTTCATGATGAAGGCCCTTTTGTTTTGCACCATTAATAATTTTCCTGCTTATGGAAATTTGTAGGGATATTCAGTGAAACACCACTATGCATTACCTGTTTGTGGGAAAGAAACCTCATTTAACCTCATTTTGTCAACTTAAGCATGGTTGAAAAACTATCTACCAGAGACATCGACATTTTATCCCCGAGGGTCCGTGGTGTTTTTCCAAGAAATGGTTCCATAGACACATAGAGTTGTGAGGCACGCCTGTACCATTAACCGACACTGAGGTATTTGAAAAAGTTCATGAAACAATTTTTGTAAGGAGAAACGGAAGTTGGTAGTTGATGGTAGTTGGAAAAAAATCTGCATTTTCTTTCAACTCCCTTATTAGAAGGATTTGGATGTCAGACACTATCTTGACGTGATACACATAGAGAAAAATGTATGCGACGCTTTGATTGGAACACTTTTGAATACTCCTGGTAAATCAAAGATGGATTGAAGTCTCGAATTGATTTGGTTGATGTGGGTATTAGGGAAAATCTTGTTCCCGTTACTGATGGAGATGCTTGTTACCTTCCTTCCGCCCATTATTCGATGTCTCAGATAGAGAAGAAGTCGTACTGTGAGATGCTGAGTAGTGTGAAAGTACATAGAGCTTACTCTTCCAATATTAGCGCTTGTGTTTCGCTGACAGAGTTGAAGTTAGTTGGATTGAAATTCCATGAATGCAATAACTTGATGCGAGAATTGAATGCCATTGGGATTCGGTCGTCACTGCCATCCCATGCGAGATTGTGTATTACTAAACTATGTTTTTTCTTCAAATATATATGTTCAAAAGCGATCAGTGTTGCGAACCTTGATCAGTTGCAAGCTATGATTGTAGAAGTATTATGCAGAATGGACATGTGCTTCCCACCATCATTTTTCGACATAATGGTCAATTTGATAACTCACTTGGTTTGGGAGATTAAGTTATGTGGTTTTGTATTTTTAAGATGGGTATAACCCTCTGAGCGGTACATGAAAATTTTCAAGCATTTTGTGAAGAATAGGTATAGGCCGGATGCAAGTACTATGCAACGGTATTGTGATGAGGAAGTAATTGAATTTGGTACTGATTATATTATTGATATTTAATTTATGGGGGTTCCCAGTTGAAGGTATGATGGGCAGTTTGATGGTGTAAGCGTTCGACATGGTAAGCTACTAAGCCCCTCCGCTAAGGATATGTGCACAACACATTTGTTTGTTCTCTGGAATCACGAGGATGTGATTGGTTTTGGTGCAAATAGTGGGCTTGGCTCAAATGAAGAAGTTTTTCTCCTCAAAGGAGGATGATAACAATTTGTGTGAGTTTGTTGGTCGCACGGACCACAACGAAGTTGTATGGGTCGACAAGCAGGGAAAGATGACTAAGCAGCGGAAGACACTAAAAGGAAAGATGAAAAAGGAGAAGTAGAAATGTAAGGTAAACCTTTAGTCTTTTTTTTTCATTTAATTTATAGTTTACCATTATCAAAGATAATGTTCCGAGCTTGGAAGCCAGTCTAGAGATTTGGTCATTTTTTGTTTCAGCCAAAATTTGAGGCCAACTACAAATTTTCCTACATTGCCTTTACAACCATATCTCCAAGAATCACACAACATTTAAATGCATTCTGATTGAATTTAAATAAAATTTAAAATATTCAAATGAAAACAATATTAGGAATCAAAACATATGAGTTCACATAAATTCAACAACCAAAAATTGGATCTAGAGTATGATAAAATTGTACATCACAAGGAATACGTTCTCTTCAGGGCTAGTTTCTTGGATTCTTTTCGAGCTCTCTCGTAAGCTCTATACTTCCGCTTCAAGGTCCATATGTGCTCTCTCAATTGGAACACTTCATCGCGAACCCATTTTTAGACGTTCTTCATGGCCTTCATAAATCTAAGGCCGAACTCATCCAAAAAAAGGTAATTTTTTAGGAATACATAACAAATAAACACATAGTTATATTTTTAAACAATATTCTATTGGAATTATATTACCTTATTAAATTCTATGCCTCTTGCTTGGCTCCACCACTGCCAGTGTCTTATGCTACCACTTGTTGTTGAGTAGTACCCACTTTTTCTTCATGAAGTACTGTTTATCAAAATACTTGCAAGGTTTCTCCTCCCCGCTTAACTCCAATCCCTTCACTGTCTTCAAAATTGACGTAATCAATTTCCCACGAGGGAGACTCTTGATTACCTTTGTTGAGGTAGAAATCGACATCATGTGTTTCAAAATAGCCAACCCATGTTAATTCTACGGCCCTCCATTACGTAGTAGAAGATCATAAGTGTAGCATAGGTAGGTTCGGTGATGTGGCTGGACTTGGGAATGATTGACCTAGATATAAATTCCCACACAATATGATCATCCGAAACAAGGAGATCCAAAGAAAATTATTTGGGCCTACCAAGATCATGGCCATTTTGGCAAAAATACCGCACATCACAATCCACGGGGTTCATAATCAAGAGGTCACTCTCCCCTATGGTACACATCGTCTAACAGGCCATTCTCTCTTTGTGGATACACATCCTTAGGGCCCTTATTAGGATAATTAATAACTTTATTCAAGATCCATGTGCTAAGCTCTACGTTAAAACCATTCACCTTCATCCAATATGCACCCATCCCTTAAATCTTATTCTAATTGCTATAAAATTGGCAATTTTCATCAAAATAAGATGGCTCATTCATTGTCAATAGTTTAAGGACATGTTGTCCTTCTAATTTTTGCAAATGGTAAGCTAGCCCTATGGTATGGTGAAGATTCAAGTCTATGGCAGAGCAATCCATCAACTCCCCACTAGTTCTTAAAGCATTATATCTATTTTCTTATTCAAGAGAAACAAACTTACTTGTGTCATATCCGGGGTTCGTGCCACATCCGCCACGTCCTTCTCTCGTTGATTTTGACCTCATTTAACGAACCACTCCATTGGCATTTGATGAGGATATGTTTCATAGCCTAACTAGAATTTGAGAGGGATTGATATTTTGGTTCCGAGTGAGGCAATCCATTTGGGGTTCTGATTTAGGAACTCATGAATTCCAGCGAGGCTTTTTTCTTAAATAGAGAAGACTCTTCCAAGCTAGAAACTAAATCGAGCCTTTGTAATTTCAATAAAAAATGTTGGATCCGAATATATGAAAGAAATCGAAACTTGTCTTATGAACCCAGAACCTCGTCTATCATTTTTCAAAAAGCAATTGAATGTAAAGAGTCAGTAACATAGATCAAGATCAGATAATAGGCAAGAATTCAGAACTCAAGTTCCGAACTCAAAACTTATTTTGTCAACCAAAAAAAGAAAACGCAGAAAAAGAGTCATTCATACAGTTCAAGATCATAAAACAAGCAAGAATTCAGAACTCTAATTCCAAACTCGGAACTACTTCTATGAACCGAAAAAAAAGAAAATGCAGACAAAGAGTCATTCATACAGTTCAAGATCAGATAATAGGAAAGAAATAAAAAATCTAGTTCTAAACTCGGAACTACTTCTGTCAACCAAAAAAATAAAATGAAGACCAAGAGCCATTCACACAGTTCAAGATCAGATAACAAGCAAGAAATCGGAACTAATTCTATCAACCAAAAAAATAGAATGCAGACAAAGAGTCATTCATACAGTTCAAGATAAGATAACAGGCAAGAAATTGGAACTCAAGTTTTGGACTCGGAACTAGTTCTGTCAACCGAAAAAAGAAAACAACCCAATAAGATAAGCAACACAGATTGGGATAAAAAAATGGTAAGAAATCAGAAATTCAGTTACGAGCTCGGAACTACGAATTTATGAAAGTATACGTTATTGAAAGACAATGTTCCGATGTCTAAACTAACTCTGTGTACAAATATTTCAATGATAAGACCCACTTCCACACTCTATAGATGTTCAGAAACTTTGGTAAAAATTACAATGCTCCTTTTGTAATTACAATCCACAAATTCCCTGACATAAATTACACAACTAAAAAACTCCTTGGCCAAAAACAGTTTGGTATTACTAAAATTTTGCATTAAATCCATCCCCGGATTGTTGAACAAGATAAAACATCCAAACAAGTAAAAATTATGGAATTATAGAAATCAAGATATTCCAAATCAAGAAAATGAGTAAATATTCTGAAAACTTAGAATCTAGTACAAATCAAGTATTTCAAAGCTCATAATCACCCTCTTCTTCATTGTCGAAATCTATCCCACCTTGCTCCAAACCGAATTGCTCATCAGGATATCCACACTCCTCCTCTGCCTCATCTTCCTTCGCATCATCACTACTGTCGCTAGAGTACTTTGGTTAGAAATAAGGCATGGAGTCATCATCACTGAGCTCGATTTGGAGGCCTGTGGATTCAACAAATTTGGTACGACGCGCATCTTCGGCTGTCACTTCATTGTTAGCCAAACTAACATCCTCCTTTATGTGTGCCAAGTATTTTTTGAATGTTTTCATCCAACTCCTCTACTCACCTGCAACAGAAACAAAATTACACATCTATGTATTAGGGGTAATGTGTACGCCCAATTTATTTAAATGTTTACTAATTGATGAGAAGTTAAATGCATGTATTTTCCAAAGTATTTAACATCTCTTTTGTCATATATTTGTTGTAAGATTGCTAGATTTAGGTAGGTTTACATGATAAGGGGTTTAGATGATCATTTTCGGTTTTAATATCTAAATCTTTGATTTTGTAACCTATGTTTAGTCTAATGGATTTTTGGTCCTTACAAGCATCTAGATTCCATTTTGTGAGCCTCATTTTTAGATGTCTTGTGAGCCCTTTATAGTGGTTTAGTGAAGGCCATGTGCTAAAACGTTATAGAAGATAGAAGGGTCGAAGAGGGAAGGCAAAGAAGTGGATGAATTATCACTCGGAATTTTAGAGATAGAAGGGTCGAAGAAGGAAGGCAAAGAAGCGGATGAATTATCACCTGGAATTTTAGACGAAGTTATTAAAATTATCCGAGAATAATTAGCCTACAAGGGTAGCATCATTGGATTCTTCATCTTGAGCACTATAAAATTGACTACAAGAACTCCCAAAACGGATCAACGGTTCACCCGTGGGAAGCAAAACAAGAAGCCACAAATTGTAGCTCGCCCGTGCGGATCATCACCTGCCCGGGTGGATGGATCTGAATTTTGGGCTGAAGCCTCCACCACCCGGGCGACGCCTGCTGCATTTTGACTTTCTTTTTGACCAACTTGGGCTATAAATAGCCCTTTGTCTTCCCCATTTGTCCAAGCCCAACTTGGGGTTCCAAAACCCTAGTTTTTCATAATTTTCTTCCATTTTCTTCTTCTTTCTTTGTAAATTTATGTTCTATGTTATGGGTTTTGATTATCTAGCCTAGTTTTGTACTTGGGAGCAATTGATTGAGACTTTCTAGCTAATTTCTTGAGAATCATTTCTATCGATCTATTGCTTTCTCTTTTTTTTAGATGAAAACACCCGAGGGTGGGGGTTGGTATATTGGTACCCCAGTCCAAAATGAAGCATACCAAAGAAGGAAGCATAGTAGTCTTTACAAAAGGCAACATCATTTCCTACAAAAGGAAAGGAATATCTACTATGTACTATAATTGAATAACTATAGATCAGCTATATGTAAGATCAGTGGTTAGGGTGGAAAAAACTGAGTAAAGTAGTTGCGATTCCAAAGTAGCGAATCGCCACACCCCGTGTTAATTCACAACTTTGGCCAGGCAACTACCGGTCAAACCTATCAGAAAGTTAAGACACGCAAAGCAGGTTGATTTTGTAAGTCCGCATCTATTGAGAAAAAACTGAGCTGATTCCAGAGCTTAGTAGCAAAGACGGGCTTGTGCTTCCATTGGTAGATACAGGAAATCCACCATGTGAGAAAGTGAAAACCGTAACTATCGTGGAGGAGTAGAAGATCCAGAGCCACGAAGAGGAGTAGTCCATAACCTGAGACAAACGAAATAAAAAATCAGCAGTATCAATCATCTTTGAAAGCTTGCCTATGGATTCTAATATAAGGTGTATGGACACTATCCATATAAATTAAGCCTTTAATATGTGCCGGGATGTTATTCACATGCAAAGGAGAAACGGACGGGGTGGATCATTGATATTTTGCAATGGCGTCCGCAACTGAGTTACATTCTCTGTATGTATGCTTAAGAGTAGCATGGGATAAGAGAGTGTGCACTCAAAAGACTAGAGGGTATAGAGTCCATTTGGAAACTGAAGGATTATTAATCATGTTTACTGCCTGGAGCGAGTCAGATTCTATAAGGAGGTTAGGATATCTATTAAGACAAATCTGACAAGCCATAAGGATTGCCTTAATTTTAGCTTCCAATGGTGATACGGCTGTTATGAGCTCTGATCTGATAAGGATTGGGAAACCCTGGTAATTTCGAGCAATTATACCAATAGAAACAGAGGTATTAGACCATGATGCATCCACATTAACCTTGATGACATTGGGATCAGGAAATTCCCAGTATACAGTGGAAATGGTTGGCTTTGTAGTGGTCTGGGGGGGATATCAGAGAAAAGAACAGAAAGCTTGAGTTAGGAAATATGGTTGGGAAGCAGGGAGAGGATGTGATGGAAAGGTAAAGAGTATCTGTAACTTGTTTGCTAATATGGGAGAAAGAAAACGGTTTGGCATCAAAATAATAGGCATTCCTAGCCTTCCATAAAGCCCAGCAGATCAGTGGAGGTATCAAATGACATAGCCTTTTCTGAACCCCAGAAAGGTCACTACAATTCCAGAAAATGAAGAAAGTACACAATGCATTTTGCAAATTGAAATTCACTAAAGCAGCAGTCTGAATCCAAATAGATTTAGCAAGATGGCAATTTATGAAGAAATGTTCCATGGAGTCAGATTGATTGCACAGAGGGCATTTAGAAGCCAAGCTAAAACCACATTTTATGAGGATATCATCAAACGGTAAGAGTGAGTTAAGTAATTTCCAGGTAAAGATAGAGATCTTCTTAGGTAACCTAGGATTCCATATAAGCTTAGTAACTGGGTAATTACCTGGTTTATATGTTAGTATCTTGTAGGAAGATTTGAAAGAGAAACTACCCGTCATTTCAGGTTTCCAAATCAATTTATCCTCTCTACCATGTTCCATTTCTGTATCCAGCAAAAAAAATAAAGTATCATGTTCCAGGAAAGGAGCTATCTGTGATAAAATTGATACTTTGTTGTTTATAAAATCAGCAACTGAGCAAGGATAGAACATGGATATGATGTGAGGCAGTATACAATTTATCAATGGACCATTTGGACACCAGTTAGCATACCAAAAATCACACTTACCTTGTCCATGAATAATTAGAGAATTCTTTTCTGCAGTAGGGTTAATATTACAGATTCTCTTCCATGTTTTTGAATTCTTATGAGACTGAGGAAGTGACCACAGTAATTTTGCCCACATTGTGTTACCTAACTGGCCTTTCCACCATAATTTAAGTGAACAAGCATCAACAATTGGCTGAATGGATCTAAAACCTAAACCATAGTGAGATTTAGGAATAACAATGTCTGCCCATTTCTTCCAAACCCTATGTTTTCTATCCTCAGTTCCCCCCCAAAAGAATCTCGACATTCTTTTCTCCATGGATTGAACAGTAGAAATAGGGGGTTTAAGGACAGACCAAATGTGTTGGGGGAGAGAGTATATGCATGATTGGATTACTATCATTTTCCCTCCAGGACTTAGCCATCTGTTCTTCCAATTTTTAAATCTTTTATCCATGATTTCAAGGATGGGGTGGAAGTATCTAGTTAGAGTTCTACCTTTAAAAATAGGACAACCCAGGTATTTAAAGGGAAAAGACCCTTCTTCATCCCTAGAATAGATCTAATCTGATGGTTCTTTGCAACTGAAGCCCTCTTACTAGTGTAGAACTCAGATTTTTCATAGCTAATTTTCTGGCCTGATGTTAACTTAAAAAAATGCAGAAAAGCTTTAATCCTAATCAGACCAGGTTTAGAAGCTTGCATGAAAATAATAGTATCATCTACATAGCTTAAATGAGTGACTGGGGTAATGTTAGAAGGCAGTGAGAAATATTGTAACCTGTTATTTTGAAAAATGAATGAAAGACTCCTGGAAAAAGATTCAGTGAAAATATTGAAGAGGAAAGGAGAGAGTGGATCACCTTGTTTGATTCCTCTACCCGATTTAAAAAAAACCAACAGGGTTACCATTGATGAACACAGAGAAATAGGCCTGGGAAAGGTTGTTTATAACAGCCTTGAGGAATTTACCCGAGAAACCAAATTTACACAGTATACTTTGCAGAAAACCCCAGCTAACCCTATCAAAAGCTTTTTTTTAAGTCTAGTTTGAGCATACAATTGGGGGTCCTATTTTTTCTATCTGGGAATCTAACCATCTCCTGAAGGTATAAAATATTATCAGAGATATCTCTGTTCTTCATGAAAACTGTTTGGTTATTTGAGATTAGTTTCTCCATATAAGGTTTCAATCTTTCCATGAGGACCTTAGTGAAGATTTTGTTAGTAACATTAGAAAGGCTAATAGGTCTGAAATCATCAAATGAAGATGGAGTAGATTTTTTAGGAATAAGAGTTATCCAAGTGCTAGAGATACCTCTTGGCATGTTTAAACCAGAAAGGAAATCATTTACTGCAATAATGAGGTCATCTTTTATGAAATCCCAGCATTTAATGTAAAATTTGCTTGAAAAACCATCAGGTCCTGGGCTACTATTCTTATTTAGACTCATAACCACAAGTTTAAGTTCAGTTTCAGTTACAGGCTGGGATAGTCTAAGATTGTCTTGCTCAGTAATGATGTAAGGTATCTGACTAAGGAAATGGGTGTAGTAGGTAGAATCCACTGAGTTCCTAGGTTCAGTCAGCAGGTCAGAGAAGTAATTAATAGCTTCCTTTTGGATATCTACAGTGTTATCAAGCCATTGACCTAGAGAATTTTTTTATCTTGGATATGTGCAGTCTACAATTTTTCTCCTGACCAGTCTTGTGAAAAAATTGAGTATTATTATCACCACACTTAAACCATTTCAGCCTGGACTTAT
Source organism: Rubia yunnanensis (assembly GCA_037428765.1). Classification (NCBI taxonomy): domain Eukaryota; kingdom Viridiplantae; phylum Streptophyta; class Magnoliopsida; order Gentianales; family Rubiaceae; genus Rubia; species Rubia yunnanensis. The sequence continues at coordinate 62,982,582 of CM075061.1, forward strand.
GTTTCCAGAACTTTTCTTTCTCTTTTAAAGCTCTAAGAAGTAAAGCCTTTTTTTTCATTAAGGTTGATAAAGTCAGTTTCTGAGTGTGTTAGATCATAGACAGCTTCTTGTCTTCTCAGATTATCCTCAACATTAATTACATTAGAGTCTATGTTTCCAAAGCTTTCTTTGTTCCAGATCTTAATCACTTTCTTAACTCTGATAAGCTTTAGGTATAGTCCCATCATTCCTATTTGGTTAACAGGAATGGTCCAATTATGTTTGATCAAATCCAGGAAATCAGATCTATTAAACCAGCAATTGAGAAACCTAAATGGTTTAGGGTGTGATGGGATCTGGGATGCAATTTGTAAGAGAAGAGGTGAATGATCTGATGATTGCCTATTAAGGATCCAAATAGTTGAGGCTGGGAATTTATAACTCCATTGAACAATACATAATCCTCTATCCAACCTTTTTCAAGTAGGATTTCTAAGTCTAGAATTGGTCCATGTAAACATATTCCCTACTGTATTGATCTCCTGTAGTCCGTACTTATTAATCCAGTTATGAAAATCCCTAATGCTGCCTAGATTAGGAGAGCTAGGGCTTCTATATTCATCAGGTGTGATGATTGTATTAAAATCACCTATGAAAACAGTTTCATTAGGTGGAAGGAGGCTTAGGTCATGCCATAGTTTCTTTCTACCTTCTCTATTCCTAAGGGCATATACAAAGACCATTTCCATTTGAGAGTTAGAGCCTAAATGAGTGATTTTTACATTTAAAAATTGCCCATGGTGGCATACAAGATTAACAGTCATTGAGTCATTCCACATAAGCCAAACTTTTCCATTATGAAGAGGGAGGTTATGAGAATAGTGCAGCTTCTCCATATATGTTTGGCATTGAGAATTATCATGCATGGGTTCTATTATACATTGAAGCTGAATTTTCTTATGAACAGTCAAGTGTTTCAATCTTAGCAATGAGGTTTCAATTCCTCTCAGATTCCATATCAGAAAATTAAATTTGAAACAGTTCACCTGATTTATGGCTTTTAGTGGAAGATCTTAGCATCATCTTATTTAATTGACTGATGTAGGAGTTTTTTTTAATCTTAGCCTTACCTTGGCCATCATTCTTACCTGATAGATTGCTTGTAACTACCTGAGGTTCAGGCAGTGGGTAAGTGTCCTCAGCAGGATCTTTACAATTATCCAAAAGGTCCTGGGGGTCCTGAGCCATACATTCGTCAGTACTAGAATGATCATCAATATCCTGCAAAGCAGAAAATCTATTTTCCATCTTTCTTTGGTGTGAAAGTGGGGGGTTAGTAGGTGAGCATTGGAGAAGAGTCAAACTATGGGAACCAATAACAATATCATCCTTAGCATATACTGTAGGTGTCCTAATAGGATCTATTGCTTTCTCTATTGTGCATTTATTGAGCTTTGAATCTAGATTGTTAATGGCATTAATGTTGTTGGAAGTTTGAGCATATGAATTGCTTGTATGATTGCTTGTTAGGGTTGGAATAAAGTAACTAATTTTCCCCTCTTTTAATGTGGAATCCAAGAGCATGAGTTAGAGCTTCTAAATAATGTTGGTGTGTTGATAACTGCTAGATGAATGTAATGATGTTGAACTCGTTTTCATGTTTGTTTTAGGTAAAAAATGAGATAAGTCTATGAATGTCGATAGTTCTTCACTAATCTTGTGTAAATGCATTAATTAATTAAATGTTTCGACACGGTGTAGTGTTTATAACTATTATCAAGCTTGTTGATTCTTCGTGCTCAATATCATCAATGGGATACATTTAGTCGTGTTTCGACTAAGGGAGTCATTGGTGAGGTTTGACAAGAGATGTCGAATTCACTCTTGCAAACTACTATCTAAGAAGGATAGAAGATTTATCTTCACAACAAGTAGTTAAAGCAATGAATAGATTGGTTCACTCGTTCTTGAAGCTTTTGTTATTTAGCATTTATGTGTTGTTAATGCTATATTTTACTCCATTTATGCCATGGGGAAGTGTTTGTATGATTAAAGTGTTAGGGTGTTAGTAAAGTGACAAACTCCTTAGCTTTTTTGCTTGAAAATCCAAGAACATGGACTTAGAACTTCTTGTGCATAATGTGTTGCAATTCTAGATAGATAAGTATGTTAATGTGGATTGTTCTCATATTTATCCTATAGATGAAATGAAAGGTTGAATCTTGAATGTGGTTTGTTCTAGGTTTAGCCTAATGAATTTTATGTTTGGTTAAATGGCTATGTCTTTGGTAGAAGGCTTGTTGTTATCAAATCTATGGTCCTTCGTGTGAAATATCATTGTTGAAATACCTCTATGGTGTGGTTTTCTTAGAGTGATTGTCAACGAGGTTTGCAAATGGTCGTTGTTTGTCTTTGCAAATTACTATTAAGTAGGAATGAATGTTGATCTTCGAATGGGAAGTGATAACATTCCCCATGGGTAACAAATTTGATTGAATTTGTGAATGGTTCAATGATCTACGTGAGGTTTGGAAGTAGATATAAATTTCCCCCAAGGCTTGATCTTTTGTAGTTTTTACCCCTTTTTCTTAGTTTGTTGCATGATTAGCATAATTACTTGACTTTGCTAGTTAGCTTATCTTTTAATTTCATAACTTAGGAAAACCAACCAACCAAAACCCTCCATTTACTTGCTTATATATATATATATCTACTTCTAGCATAATATGAACCTTATATGTTTAAACGCCTAAAAAAATCCCTCTTCTTCATGAACGACCCCGATTTGGCACTATCTACTTAATTGTATTTAGTAAGAATAAATGGATTATAAATAAAAACTTGAGAGATACGGCGACAATCTCCCACTAATCAATGTACTTACGTGACTTTGATCCTTCAGTTTTATCCAATGAATTTTCCCTTGCTCGCTTGGTGGCTATTGCATTTTTCCCTGGAATGTTCTTAACTTGCCATTTCTCATCTTCATATAGATCCAAATGCTTGTGCTCAAACAATGACTCATTGTAGAAGGTCAAACAGAGTGGTTTGTTGATAAGGATCACTTTCTTTTTCTTAATCATGGCGGTTATCAAACTGCCATATAGGAGATCTTTCTTTTTCCTCGCAGAAGCCTTCAGGATGTACATCAAAATTGTGTACCCTAGATTTAATTTTACCCCCTTTATGATGTAGTAGAACAACATCAAGTTCCCTATGGTTGGCTCACACACATGCCCGCCCAGGGGAAGGATATTCTGAAAGATCCACTCAAACACTATCCTGTTCTTAACACTCAAAACCCCCATATCATACTTGTTTGCTCGCCCTGGCACTACCTCGGTATGGCCAAAATATATCCTAGCCATTTCTACTGCCAAAAAGGGGTTAGTTCACTAATATTAGGCTAATTTTGTTGGTGAAATATTTCAATTGGACCTTTACTCCCATCATCTGGAGTAAGTTTGCTATTGTCAGTAGACTCGCAACCTAGGGCTTCGTTTATAGTAAGTTTTGTGACGGGAATTGTGAGGCCATTTACCATTAAGAGGTTTCTATTATTCCTAATTTTACCTAGATAAGCATAAAATTGCACCACTTCGTCATAATAGACTTTCTCATCTAATTGCACTAACTTATCAAAATGTGGGGTTTTAAAAATTCAATCATATAACCTTTTTTATAGCGGCTCAATATCCAAATTAGAAATTACTCGTGGATTGCAACATTTCCTTCTCTAAAATTCAACATGCCTACATTCGACATCGTATTGAAGAACAACTTTGATTTCCCCATTTCTCTTTGTGGTTGATGACACCTTGTTCACTCATCACCTGGTCCACCACCGGCACCTTGACCTCTATACCTTGGCATGGTTGATTATGGAAATTTGGAAGTGAAGTAATTTAGGGTTTGAGGATGGTTTGAAAGAAGGGGATTTTTCACCTCGGGCAAATCAAATATGATTTTCCCGTTACTGATTTTTTATACATATACACACTGAGTTTCGAGTCTGGAACTCAGTATTTTCAACAAACCATATGACAGAACAGGTTCTGAGTGTGATACCCTGGTCCAATTTTGAAACTTAATATCGGGCACAATATATTAAAGGTGGTTTTCAAATGGGCATTTAATACCCATTTGATAAAATCATAAATTCCCTCCATTTTCTCCCTAAAAAAATTCCATCTTTCCTTCTATCAAAATTTCTTCACCCAATCTTGATCTATGAATGTAACTACATCAAACCCTACTACATGTGTTATCTATACATCCAATGCCCAAGAGTTTGTACAAAAGCAAAGGTAATCCATGGGCTAGGGTTTTCATGGCTCATGATTGTTCTACTTTCAGTTGTTTGAATGAAAAGGTACAAATTTCACCATCTCCCCTTTTTCTACTATCAAAAATTTACATAGGGTTCTTATACCTTGATATATTCATGGTGTTAGTTTATTTCTTCAATGTATATGTGATATATATAGTCTTGCATCTGCTAAAAATAAAACCCTAGATTATGTATATTAGTTTATGATTTTGATGCATGTTCTTATGTAGTATAATGTCCTGGATGAGGACTCTTAATGAATATGTGCATCCAATAGGAGGAAATTCACAAAACCTAGGAATTGATGACAATGAGGATGAGGGGTCAAAGGTGGGGGGGGGTGTTTGCTAGAACACATCGTAGAACATTGGAAAAGAGGATGACTAGGAAGGTACTAAAATTGTTGGTTTTCACCAAATCCGGAAAGTGTATATCAGAAGAACGAACTAAATGGTCTAGTTGTGTGGGGAAGGCTGGTAGAACAAGGGTAAACATCAAGTATGATAGTTGGAACGAGGTTCCTAAAGACTATAGAGATATCCTACGGACGGAGTGCAAGGTAACTACAATTATATTAGTGAAATTGAGTTTATTAAAAAGAAAATGTTCCTAATAAAATCCCACATTAATATTTGAAAATAACTTTGATTTCTACCCACGTAGAGACCGTTTGAGTTCGATGCCCAGAATATGAATGATATAAGGAAAATGGAAACGACCATGATGGCGAAGAGTTTGAGAGAGCACAAATATACCCTATCGCAGGATTTCATATTTTCTAGTAAGGAGGGGGATCATCTATGGTTGATTTTTACACATATTCAACCCAAAATTTTGGAGATCCACAAGAGGCGAGCTTTGGAGAATGATGAAAATGTGAGCCCTAATAAACGTTGTATTTTTATGTCGACACTATATATTTGATTTATTTTAAATAAATACTATTTCCTACAAATGTAGGGTACAAGGAGTGAAAAATGAAGGTTTTCAAAGGAAAACAAAACCTCTTATTGTAATAGTTGTGGTGGATATGGATTGGCAGCCCTACAGTTAATTAAGAAACAATTTTAAAGGGATATCCAAATAGAAATTAGCAAGGGAAAGACCGAGGAGGAGGCAAGAGCATCGGTAATACCCATGGATAAGGAAGAGATTGACCGGTGCGATCTATTCCAGATTAGCTATCAAAACAATAAAGGTGAATATGATAAAGTACCAGAGCGAGAAATTGCCAACAGAGTGGTAAGAACCTGTAACGTTATTTCTATTTTTAAATTGAAACCCAACATAATAAACTGAATTGTTTTATATAACACTCTTGCGTAGGATAAATTAAAGCAAGCACAATTGGAAGGGTGATTCATTGCCACAGATAAGCACGACATCCTCCGCGAGGCTACGGAAAAACCCGATCACCCAGGGCGTGCAAGAGGTGTTAGATCATTCTTATCACAAAGGGATGCTTTCAGAATTCTCCAGTTGTTCAACAAGGTTAAACCATCCCGGGTTCACGTATTTCAGAAGTAAGTGCTAATACGAGACAAAAATACCGAGCAACAAGATATCTGGATCAACAAGTTAATTGAACACAATAGTCTCCCCATACCCAGAAATTTAGCATATTTAACACCTGGTTGGACTCTGCCTTCAAAAGGATCGCTCCACTCATCGGGAGACTTAAAGGTTAACCACAAACCTATTAAACCTCTGCAAGGGGATGAGGTCAATAATTTTGACCTCGTCATCATTTCCGCCGAAAAAAGGTTATAATTTAATATTTATAATCTGATTCAATTTGATTTACCTTCATTTATTTCACTTACTTGTTTTTCTGTTGTAGAAACCACATTTGTGTGAGTTGTACATTGACCATGCAAAAAATGGAATGCCGATCCACGTTGCCGATGGTATTTTGCACAAGTTAATGAGACAACATCGCTTCGTTCCAATTCGAGATGGGATATGTAGAGTCTCACTTGAGAAGCCACTAGTCCTCAACACCCTATTGCCAATTCCTGATGGCCAATTCAAGCACGTGGGAACCGCCGAAGGACTTTTTTCCGGTTGCCTCATCGGCTAATCTATGTGGACCCTACAAAGGATGGCCATTTGTAAGGTCCACATAGATTAGGCAACTATGCCGTAGGAGAAAAACTTCTTCGGCGGTTTCCACGTGCTTGAATTGGCCATCTCGAATTGGAAATAGGGCGTTGAGGACTAGTGGCTTCTCAAGTGAGACTCTACATATCCCGTCTCAAATTAGAACAGAGTGATGTTGTCTTATTGACTCGTGCCAAATACCATCAGCAATGTGGATCATCCTACCATTCTATGAATGATCATTGTACAACTCACACAAATGTGATTACCAGGTTGATTGGGGCCTAAAATCATCATGGACAAGAGAACTTATTTTCTTTTCATTATCAGCCACGACAGTAGATTGTATATCACCAACATTATTGGCCGAGAACTATATGCGCTGCTCATGTTGCTAAATGGATTAATTTCATCGGTAGAAAATCCTATCCTCAAATGTCAGGAATTCGATCCAAACTCTGGGTATATACCATTAAGCCTTTTCTATTGCTCACCATTATATGTATACCTTATCATATCATCCGCTGGATGATCTTTTTCTGCATGCCATCGCAATAACTTTGCATCTTCTTTGGAAGCAAACGATTTTTGCAACCGTGGAATTATTGGAAGATACCATAAAATCTTAGCGGATGTCTCCTTCTTCGAAATGGTCCCCACCTCTGCACACGCAAAAATTTCACCACGCTTTAACTTGTACCAAGATTCACATCATACCTTGCATGTTTCAAGATTCTCATCCTCCTTCCCCCTAAATAGCATGCAATCATTCGGACATGCATGAATTTTTTCTAATTCCAAACCCATAGGACAAAGAACTCTTTTTGCGGCATATGATTTCTCAGACAATTGATTTCCTTTGGGAAGCAATTCCCGAATCAATTTCAAAATTTCAATCATCCCTTTTTCAGTCCAACCGAATTTGGCCTTCAAATTCATGATTTTCAACATCGTGCTGAACATTGAATGTTTTGACCCCACGTACAATGGGCAACTTTTGCCATTAAGCAACGATTCTAGGACCTTGGGTTTACCATGGAATTCTCTAGCAACATCTCCACCATCTCATCAAATCGATCATCACAATCTAATTAAACCCCTTCCTTGATCCCAACATCTCCACCTATATTCATCGGTACCTCCCCGTGCTATATCCAACAAGTGTAACTTCTTTGGAAACCTCAAATTATGAGATGTTCATGCAAATTCTTCCTCCCTAGATAAGCATTGTTCCTACAATCCTTGCATAGCCACCGTGCACGCACGACCCCATTTTTGGCAGAATGTTCCAAAGCCACCACAATAAAGGAATCCACTAAACGAATGTTATTGGGTCATGTCTTAAGGTAGCTCTTAATGATCCAATTCTATCCATTAACTACATGAAAATTACATCAACACATATTCAATCATATATGCAGCAAAATTTCGATGAGAAAGATTTCAAATCAAAACCGTAATTCAAACATTACAACTCTTAAGACAATAATAAATTCATTGGTCCAATTAGGTAAGAATATTTGTGTATGTAGAATTACATTTACCTTTTCCTTCCACAGAGAGCCCAAAATTTTCAACTTTGTTCTCCATATGAAAATGGGATTAACAGGATGCATTTATTACTAGTTTTTATAAGTTCTGATATCGGAACTTCAATCACACCTTAATAATGTCAAGACAAAGATAGCCCGACATGTTTCCAAACATGGAAGATCTAACCGACAGAGCTTACAATTTTGGAAGAAAAATCGTTCCTTTTATAACGACGCAAACCGACCAGCTTCGGATCTAGAACAACGTTCAGACCTTTGTTCCAAACTCGGAACCAGTCACACTGACATTCACTTCAACATAACCTCCTTCCATCACCCACAATCAAAGGGGCTCCTAAAAAAATGAGAGAACCGGAGAAAATAAATAAAAAGGAAAATTTGTTACTTTTCTACTCATATGCCGACGTTGGAGTCATAAGGTTGCGGTTGACATATGGATGGATTGGGTAGCCTAACATCATAGGACTTCTTGGGATTGGGTAACTTAGTGGGGAAAATGAAGTATGGGTATGGAATTCTTGATTCTTTGGGTACTTCATTTTGGTTGATTTATTGGTATAAATTGAAGTACGTGCTTGAACCTTTCATATGGTTTAACTTCATTTTGTGCCATTGGGCTTTGGGATTATCAATTTGGGGCTTGGAAATGTTTTATGGGTAACAATGAATTGATGAGTGGTAGGTTTGGTTAGATTTAGGAATTGGGGTTGTGTGTGAAAAATTCTCAGCCCCAATTCCTAAATCTAACCAAACCAATTGATTTTAGGATGTGTGTGAACAAACTAATTAGTTTGTGTGTGAACAAACTAATTGATTTTAGGATGTGTGATATTGAGAGTTTTGTGTGGTATCAATTTGGAGGAATATTAGTTTAGGATGTGGAATTTGAATTCCTTTGTATGCCTGAATATTTTCTAACTGCTTTAGATGTTGCATTTTTCCTTAAAATTATCTAAGGAGAGTTAAGAGTGACCTTTACGCTTTTATTACAAGGCAATTGTTTGAAGACTAGCTTTGAAGATTTGAATACTTGCATTTGAACTTTGAATACTTGAAGAATTGAAGAAAAGTGAAGTGACGAGGAGGACTTGAGACAAAAAGAAGAAAGAAATCAATTTGCTAAAATTTGGCTCCCTCATGACTCGTGACCGATTCTTCGCGAGTCGCGATAGATGTATGGTCAGAACTCTTTCTTACTTTTTGTACTATAAATACCAAATATTATCATCTCTCTCTTCCTCTCTTCTTCTTCCTGTAACTCGAGGCAGAAAAACCCTAGGTTTTCTTCTTCTTCTTTTCTTAGTTTTTCTAGGTTAATTATGCGTTTTCATTATCTAGGTTAGTTTTGTACTGGGGGTAAATTGATTGAAACTTCCAAACCAATGAGGTAAGAACCTCTATTTCACTCTTTCTTTAAGCATTTGTTAGCTAGCAATTATGTGTTCTTAATGTGTATGTTTTGTTTCATTTATGCCATGGGTTGTTTCATACTATGAAATGTTTGTCTGATTGAAGTGTTAGGATGTTAGGAAATTGTACAGTTTCTTAGCTCTTTGTCATGAAAATAAAAAAAAATGTTATAAGATCTTCTTGTTGTTTAATGTGAGGTGAATCTTGCTATTTTTTTTTTTAATTTTAAAACCATCCTGAGATGGAGGTGAATCTTGCTAGATTTGTATGTTAATGTGGATTTGTCTCATATTTGTCAAAGGGTAGCAATGAAAGGTTGAATCTTGAATCTTGATTGTTCTAGGTTTAACCTAATAAATGCTATGTTTGGTTAAATGGCTATGTGTTTTCTCAAATGCTTGTTGTATCAAATCTATGGTTGTTCGTGTATAATGTCATTGATGAAATACCTTTAGGTGTTGTTTGTCTAAAGTGATTATCAATGAGGTTTTATAAAATGTTGTTGTTTTAGTTTGCCAATTAATCTTAAGAGGAAGTGAATGATAATTTTCAAAATGGAAGTGATAGCATTCCCCATAGGTAATGAATGTGATAGAATGAGTGAATGGTTCAATGATCTATATGAGGTTTGGAAGTGGAGATCAATTGCTGACAAGGCTTTGTCTTTTGTAGTTGTCATCTCTTTTTCTTTGTTTGTTGCATGATTAGTATAGTACTTGACTTTGCTAGTTAGATTGTCTTTTAATTCATAACTTAGGACAACCCCCCCTTAATTTTCTTTATTTGCTACAATCTACTTAGTTGTAGTTAGTATGAATTTAGGGCTTATAAATTATATTTTTGAGAGGTACATCGACTACCTCCCAAAGATGCCTGGTGACTCGAGTGGTGTGCAAAGCTCAGTTAGGTATTAAACTTCAGTGTTAAGGAGTTTATTCAATTATTAGTTTTCATGAAGGACACAACCATTGTCTTTATACCCCAAACACCAGAAAATTTGAGAAGCAAGGCTTGAACTTGACAATTTTACACAAGAAGATGATAGTTGACAATTCAAGGTTGAACATTGGGCTGACAACCACTTTTAGAGCCATTAAAGAGCATATTGGTGGATATGATAATGTAGGTGCATCGAAGCATGATTTCAAGAACTTTCAACTGGATTTGAAAGCATACATTAAAGGTTCAGATGCTCAGATCTGTTTACAACTTTAAAATGAAAAGGACGATGTAAAGTGCCTTTTTCTTTGAGTTTGAGATGGATAAAGATGATTGTTTGACTAAGGCTTTTTGGGCGGATCCGATGTGTAGAAAAAATTATGCAATCTTTGGTGACATGGTTTCTTTTGATGGCACTTACAATACCAATGGATACAGTGTAGTTTTTGGACCGTCTACTGGAGTTGACCATAACAAGAAATGCACACATTTGGGGCATCATGTATTTCTAAAGAAGACATTGATTCTGTCGAATGGATATTTAGAACTTTGATAAAGGCTATAGGAGGTTGTGAGCCTGCTTTCTTGATAAGGGATCAAGTTCCAACTATGAAAATTGCAATAAAAAATGTCTTTGAGAAGACTGAGCACCGATTTTGCATGTGGCACATTATGAAGAAGATGCCAGGTAATTTTTTTGACCATTCATTTTTATTGTAATATTACTTTTTCTAATATGTAATTTCAAAAAAAATGTTAAATTTAAGATTACTCCGACTTCATTTTAAGGTTTTTGGAAGTGCTGCAACTAATTTTTGTAAGTACTTTAATTTATGCTTGTATAGGTGAATTGGGAGATTTTGAAAGAGATCGACTTTTTGGCAAAGATAAATGCATGTGAGTGGAGCTTGGAGAAGGAGCCAGAGGAATTTGATAGGAATGGCATGCAGTGCTACAGGAGTATGGACTGATAAGTCAGGCTTTGCTACATGTTCGAGATCAGGCATACATGGTTCCTGCATATTTAAGAGATTTGTTTTTAGGAGGAATAATGAGAACAATTTCTAGGTCAGAAAGTGAATAACTTCTTCACGTGCTTTACTAATCTGCATGTAATTCATGTTGAGTTTTATATGAGGTATGAGATAGCGGTTGATTCTCAAAGACATACGCAAGGTCAGAATAGTTACTCCAGAAACACATTTGTGGAATGTAAGACTCGGCTGATCATTGACAAGTTGGCCTCAGAGATTCTCACAAAGACTAATTTCTATGAGCTCCAGAGTGAAGTGTATGCTTATTTTTTTGATTGTAATGTTGAAAAGTTCAGAGTTAAAAATGAGCTAGAGATTGCCAAACTCAATGAAGTGAAATGTAGAAAGGTATTTGAGGTAGTCTTTAATAATATTAGTCTGGAAACGAAGTGTTCTTGTAAGATGTTTGAGAGGATGGGTCTACCTTGTCGACACATGATTTGGTTGTTTAAAGAAAAGAATGTTGAAACAATTATGGACAGGTATTTTCTCAAAAGATGGACTAAAATGGCAATGAAAACTCCAAAATTTAACTTGGAAGGAAATATTTTGGAAGAATGTCCACCAGCCATTGGCAAGAAGAAGATTTTGAATGAGTTATGGTCGGAGATCTATAGTTGTGTGAGTGTGGCAGAAAATAGTGAGGAGGATCTTGTTTCTCTTGTGGAAAGCTTCAGAGCTGTGAGGTTGAACATGAAATCAAAATAGGATGTGAAGAAAACTCCCACCAAAATGCAACACATAGAGCTTCTCCTTGGTTCAAAAGCCCTGAGTGAAATTCATATCAATCCTCTAAAGTTACTAAAAATAAGGGCAGTGGAAGTGGTGGCAAACGACTGAAAGGGGAAAAGGAGAAGGTGGTTGAGAAGCGCCAAAAAAACAAGAGATTATGCAAGGGTTGTGGGGAATTAGCATACCATGATATTAGAAATTGCCCAAACAAGAAGGCTCTTAAGGTAAATTAAATCTCTTTGATATTACAATTGAGTTGAATGTTTATATTGTGTTCTTATATAGTGTTTTGGTGGGGTTTGTAAATTTAATGAATTGATAAATTTCATGTAGGTTCAAGAGAGATTTGAAGAGCAAAGCAATATCATTGATCAATGAAAGAACAATGTATGTTTAGCTAAGATGTGTTGGGACAGTGAGCACTCTAACAGGTTCTTCCCAATATTGCATGTTTTCTACCTTGTGTTTGTGTAAAGATAGCTCTTTTACCACCTTTGGCTTGCTTATTATGTGTGCATTATTGACTTACTCTTCACATTATATATGTATGATATGAAAGTTGTTTGTGGTTCTTTCAGGAGAGGAAGGTTAATATGCTTGATAAAGTAACTGTTATGCGGGTTGAGAAGGTTAAGGACAAAATTTTATTTGGTTAGCCTTAGTTCATAATTTTGATGCAAGTGTTAGTTTGTTCCATACAATTGCATTAAACTTCCCACACCAACTATTTGTTCATTTACAAATGTGTCGATGACAAAGTACCTGGGCTGAAAAGAAGAACATTGAAAGGAGTCCTTAACATTAATGCATTTTAGAACAAAGTCAATGAAGTGTATATCTATAAATATTTTTTATTTTTATGCAAGAAAGCCTTTCATTGAGTAAAGTCTAGGTGCTTAAACTTATGCTTGTAGATGTTTTTAAGCTGTATTGAAGGTGTTTGAACTTATATTGTAGGGTCTTTGAGTGTGTGATGAAGGTGTTTGAAATAATGTGTGTGGGTGGTTTAAGGGGTAGGCACTTGAAATTAATATTTTTTGTGCTTTAAAATTTTTATCCAAGTTTAATTATTTCTTACAAGTGTTTTGATTGTAAAGTGTAAGTTCTTTCGAAGAGATGAGGGTTATATAGGCACTAAACAAGAAACTGGGGGCATTGAAAGCACTTTACTCGATAAATTAACTTGTTTGTTAAAGGTGTTTCACTAATAGCTTGTAGATGCTTTAAGTATAACTTGTAGGTACTTGAATAAATACTTGTAGGTACTTAAAGTTTTTAGTATTGTATTAAAAGTTTCACATTTAAAATATAAAGTATATTATTCATTTTAAAAAATATAATATTCAAACTAAAAAATAAAATAATTAAAATAAAATTTACAATAGTTATTCTATTATTCATGCATATAGGTGCTTGAACTGAAGTTTCTAAGTTGTGTTGAAGGTGCTTCAACTTCTATTTGTTGGGGATTTGAGTGTTTAATGAAAGCTAAATAATTTAAATCATATATAGCATAAAATTTAATTTTGTGTTTAAATTATATTCAGCGTAGAGCGCAGGTGCTTCTACTATTGTTTTATATGTGCTTTAAGTTAAAGGTGTGGGTGGTTGAAAATGATATTTTTGGTTGTTTAAGAATTTCGTGCAAGTTTGATTATTTGTTTAAATTTTATTGAGCATAAAGTATAGATCCTTCAACTTTTGTTTGTAGGGGCTTCTAAGTTGTGTTGAAGGTTCTTAGACTCATATTATTTAGGCTTTGAACGTTTGACGAAGGTGTTTAAAATTCCCTTTCTATCTTTTGCGCCTTTGTGATGGAAGATGCTTCTAGTTATTTTTGTAGGTGCTTCTAGTTTTGTTTGTTGGTGTTTAATTTAAATGGGTGGGTGCTTGAACATGGTTTTTTGGTGCGCTAAAGTTCTCATGCCTATTTAATTATTTCTTGCAAGTGCTTTGAGCATAAAGTGTATGAGCTTCAACTTTTGGTTGTAGGTGCTTCTAAGTTGTTTTGAAGGTGCTTCAACTTCTATTTGTTTGGGCTTTGAATGTTGGATGAAGGCTCTTTGAATTTTTATTTGTTGGGCCTTTGTGATGGATGATGCTTCTAATTTTGTTTGTAGGTTAATTTTTTTTTTTTTTTAGATTAAACCATCCTGAGATGGAGGAAAGTTGTATTAGGCTTCCCAAACCCTTAAAAAACAATAAAGAAGCCGAGGCTTAGTTTGTTTACAATGTGAGAGCATATTGCTCTTAAAGCAACACCTTGTTGCTTCCAAAAATAGTTGAAGATACCTTGAGTAGAACTAGAGGATTACAAATACTAATGGCTAGGTAGTTGGCGCTCGAACTTGTTAGTGAATCGAAAGACAAGACACAAGTCAGTCAGAGACAACCTTAACCTAAGCCATAAGCCTATCCTCTAAGTCTTTGTGAAACCTTTGCCAATGCTATATGATAGCTTTTACTTTGGAAAATCCTTTGAGGGTGGCCAGCCACTTAGCTTCCTGAGTTGTTCTCCATTTCGTCCGATCTTTACTGCCATGTGTCACCGTATATTCCAATGTGTCACCGTTCTTCCAATGGTCATACTCTGGGTAACCCTCTTCCTCCTCAGCCTATTAATCTGCAATGAAGGAAACAAGAAAGAAGCAGTCTCTGTTCCTCTAGAAAACATGTGCCCGAGAAACATATTATGTGTGGATTATGTTACCACTTGCTGTTCCTATTCTGACCCCATGAACTCCATTTTTATCTAGCATAATCAAGCCTTTTAGGAAAGATGGAGTATTGCTTGAGTTTAAATCTCCATTTATGGAATTCTCCCTAGCATATTTTGCCAAAAAATCAGCCACCGTGTTTGCTTCCCTAGGGACATATTGGATTTGGTTTTCTGTGTGCAGCTCATGCAGATGATAGTAAAGAGAAAATAGTCTCCATGAGCCAGAATAAGGATCATGTATTGCTCTTATTGCATGCTGACAATCTGACTCAAGTATACTACCTCTAATATCCATTTCTAAGCAGATCTGATATGCAAAAATAATACCTTCCAGCTCTGCGTGCAGAGGGGAATCTGATTTAAAGGTTTTGACTCTCATTAGTTTCACATCTCCCCTCCAATCTCTAATTATTACAGCACAAGAAGAGTCTCCCCCATTTACCCATGAAGCATCCGTGTTCAACTTAAGACCATTTGTTGGTTTTTCCCATTTAACTGCTGAAATTGAGATTTCTTTCTTCCTTTTTAGAGTTATACTAGGAATGATTCCTGCCTGGATTAGTTTCTTATGTTTGTCAGGATTTCCTTTCAACGGATTTGCAGTGAAAATTATGAACAACAGGTCCTTAATATTCTGAAAACATGCATCTACTGAAAAAGCAAGATTTTCATATAATAGTTTGTTCCTATGCGTCCAAAGAGACCATGTTGTAACAATGAGTGCAGCTATGTATACATGATTCAGATTCTTAGAACCTACCTTAATGGAGAGATAGTGATCAACTAAATGACTGAAACTCCTTAAACCAGGTGGATGTAAATTCAGAAGGCTATTAACTTTTTTCCACACTGCAGTTGCCTGAGTTAAAAAAGTGGTTGATTGAATCCGAGTGGTTCGGGCATATGGGGCATTTAGAGGCTAGTGAAAAACCAAGCTTACATAGAACATTTTCAAAAGGCAAAATTCCATTCAAAGCTCTCCAAATTAATATAGACATTTTAACTGGTATGAAATTTGACCATACCTTGTGTAAACTTCTGATGCTTGTACCCCTCTGCCTCAGAATCTTGTAAGCTGAGCTGACTGAAAAATTCCCATCCGTTGAAGGTTCCCAAATCAGTCTGTCCTCATGTGAATTCTTGATGGCTACCTCCTGCAGTATTGTAACTATATTGGTAGCCAAATGTGGCTCCAGAGAAGGAAGATTAGAGTCTTTGTTCAGGATGAAGGTGCTTAAGGTGATATCAGGGAAGGGAAGTTCCACATCCTCAGGCCATTCATAATATAAAGCACCTTCTCCTGACCAATTTGAGTTCCAGAAGGAGCATTCCCCTTTTCCATGAATTACTCTAGTCAATCTATTTGTTTTTTTCAGTAATGGAGCAGATTCTCTTCCATACCTGAGATGTCTTATAGGAGACAGGTAGTGACCACAGATGGTGAGACCATTGAGTGGTGTTCTTTTGAAGCTTCCACCATAACTTACAGGAGAATGAGTCAACTGTGGCTAGAAGGTCTCTAAACCCTATCCCATTCTCTTGTATTGGCATACTCATTTTACTCCAAGCTCTCCATTTTTTCCTTGCCTCTGAACTGTCAGTTGCACCCCAGAACAAGCCAGATGCCATCCTTTCCATCTTCCTCAAAACTACCTTAGGAGGTCTTAGTATAGCAAACAAGTGAGTTGGGATTGAAAGAAAGCAATGGTTTATTAATATGATCTTCCCCCCTTAACTAAGCCACTTATTTTTCCAGTTATTTATGCTTTTTTCCAATCTCTCCAGTATAGGGTAGTAATATCTCTGAGTGTTCCTTCCTGTGAATATGGGAATACCTAGGTATTGAAAAGGAAACTCTCCTGTAGTCATCCCTAATGCCCTTCTTATGGTCTGAATTCTATCTGCTGGGGTGGCAGGAGCAACATAGAAGTTGGATTTAGAAAAATTAACTTTCTGACCTGTTGTTTGCTCATATGCACTGAGAAATCTTTTAAATCTTTTCAGGTTTTCCTTATTTCCACTGAGAAATACAGCAGTATCATCTGCGTACATTAGGTGAGTTATCTGTGGACATGTCTTAGGTAAATCAAAATTTTTCAGAAAACCTATGTTGAAAAGTTTTTTAATTCCTCTGGAAAAGGCCTCAGATAGTATATTATACAGAAATGGGGAGAGGGGATCTCCCTATTTTATTCCTCTATTTGATGCAAAGTATCCTGATGCTACACCATTAATTATCACTGAGAAATGGGCTGAGGCTATGTTCTGCAGTATCCGGTTCACAAAAACTCCATGGAAACCAAATTTAAGGAGAATTGAATTAAGAAAAGACCATGATACTCTATCAAAAGCTTTCTGCATATCTAATTTGATGATTAGGTTCTGCTTCCTTGATTTCCTTTTTAACATTCTGGTCATTTCTTGCATCAAAATTATGTTATCTGTGATATCCCTCCCTTTCATGAAAGCACTTTGTTCAGGAGATATTAGTTGAGACATGAAAGGCTTAATCCTTTCCATCATCATCTTGGAAAAAACCTTGTTCACAAAATTTGAAAGACTTATTGGTCTGAAATCTGAGAAAGTGACAGGTATTGTTCTTTTAGGAATTAAAGCTAGCCAGGTACTAGAAATAGCCTTAGGAATTTTACCACTTTTCAGAAAGTCATTTGCAGCTTCAAGTAAATCTTTTTTTACATTATCCCAGAAGGTGGTATAGAAAAAACCAGAATATCCATCAGGACCAGGTGAGCTGTGTTTATTAAGGTTGAAGACTGCAAACTTAAGCTCATGGATCAGGAAGGGAGATAACAGTTGATCATTTTCTTGTTCAGTTATTACTCCAGGTATTTCAGCTAGAAAGTGATTCATATAAGTTCCTTGCTTCTGTGGTTCTTCTTCATTGAATAGAGCTTTATAAAATCCAACTGCTTCCTCTTTAATCTTTGTTGGATCAGAGATCCAAATTCCATTTTCATCTCTAATCTTACTGATTCTAGATTTAGTTCTTCTTTCCCTAATTGAGTGATGGAAATAACTAGTATTAGCATCACCATATTTAAACCAATTCAGTCTAGCCTTTTGCCTAAGGTAGATTACTTTCTCCTTTTGAGCCCTCATCAACAGCTATTTTGTGTTATTCAAATCTGTCAATATGGAATCAGTTGGGGTTTGTTGAAAAGAGATTTCCAAATCATTTACCTTATTCTCATATTGAATCAGATTCTGATCAACATTACCAAAGTGAGTTGTATTCCACTGCTTTATTTCCTTTTTAAGCCTTTTTAATTTATAAACCATCCTATACATTCCTCTGTAGGGGGTGTCCAGGTTCCAATTAGATTCCACTAAATTTAGAAAGTCCTGTCTACTGGTCCACATCTCCTGAAATCTAAATGGTCTAGGGGCTTGTTCCTCAGATGATTGTATGGATAATAAAAGAGGAGCATGATCCGATGACAGTCTATTTAGAACATGTATTGAGCTGTTAGGAAAATTTTCAAACCAGTCTAATGAGCAAAGTTCCCTATCTAACCTTTGGAATATTAACTCTTTACATCGTTCCTTATATCTGTTATTGCACCATGTAAAGGAGTTACCTACAGTGGGAATATCATGCAAGTCCAGATCCCTTAGAAAATTATTAAATTGTTTCATGCTTTTTTTAGGGGTTGACTTCCTCCCTCTATACTCAGATACTAAAGCTACTGTGTTGAAGTCACCAATAAAAATAGAATGAGGAAGATTAGCTGCCTTTAGGTCCTCCCATAAGGATTCTCTGATTGATCTATGTACACTTGCATAAATAAAAACACAATTCCAACTCAGAGAAGATAAAGAATCAATTATATTAACTTGTACATACTGATCGGTCTCACTTAAAACTGAGATGCTAAAAGACTGGTTCCAAAATAGCCAGATTTTAGCTCTCTGAGCAGAGTAAGCATTCTGATATCCAAGGTCATATTTAAACTTAATGATCTTCTGATTTTCTTGCCATGGTTCAATTAGGCACATTATGTCTAACTTGTGTTTTTGTTTCAGTATCTTAAGTCTGTCTATTGAGGTACCAACTCCCCTTACATTCCAAACTAATACATTCCCAATTATGGTGTGTGTTATCATTTAAAAATTTTGGGGTTGGCTTTTTGTGTTGATCTGAGATTTCTACTAGTCTTAGCTGAGTTTTTACCTTTTTCTCCTGACTTACCATTGTTATTAGTAATCACAGATGAAAGATTCTGCTCTGAGGGTCTTACCTGAGCCTGTAGCTGCTCACTTTCTTTTTCCAAACTTACCATCTCAGATATTTCTGATGTTTTTTCTTTCAGTTCTTCCTCTATGCTGGAGCTTTCCTCTGCTGAACCTTTTTGTGCTTGCTCTTCCAACTCCGTTTGTACTTGTTCTTTTAGAAACACAGGGGAAGTATTTTGGTTAGTATTAATATCAATTGATAATGTAACTTCCCGTGACTCAACTGTTTCATGGAAGATCTCTGCAATCTCCCCTTCCTACTCTACCTGTTCATCATCACTGTCTTCCAAGGATTGGAAGGCATTAGAGATTGTAACTGTGTTCTTATTTGTTTCCTTTTCCATTGTGGGGGAATGGGTAGGGGAGTGGTTCTTTTTTCTCCAAATGGATGTGGTTATTGGCTTAGATATATCATCTAGTGAGTAAAATGGACCATTACGTTTTCTATGACTTACCTTAAAGAAATTTATGTTGCTGTCAGTTAAGATTCCTGTGTTTATTGTTTGATTCTGCACATCCTTTTCCTTTTGTGAAACTGTTAGAGCTGATGTCCCTCCCAAGTTAGTTTCCTCTGTTGGGTGAGGGCCTGTTCTCAGCTTAATAGGGGCAGTATTCTCTAACTTCTTGTCAGCTATTTTCCTCAGATTAGGATGCAAAAAGTTGCAGCTTGTGTTACTATGACCAATTATTTTGCAGTGAGTGCAATATGTTGGCAATTCCTCATACTCTATTGGGTATTTAGCTACCTTGTTTCCTATTCCTACCATAATTGATTTAGGGAGCTGAGCTAACAAGTCTATTTCTACACAAACTTTAATTGCTGAAGGTCTAGTTAATGCCATTGTTGCAGCATCCATCTTAAGAAACCTTCCTACCTGACTACTGATTCCAATTATAGCAGAGTTGTTATAGAAGTGGAGTGGTAGTTTGTGAAATGTTACCCAGACTGGTACTATCGAAGATTCCACTGATGGGGAGAAATCTGGTGTCCATTTCTGCATCTTCATTGTGTAACCTTGTATTGACCACTGTCCCTTCATCCAACACCTTTGGTAGTCTTCATTTTCCTGAAATCGAATCAAAACGTGACGATAATCAATAGAACCAATTTGAAATTTCGATTTAAAACCTATTGATTTGAAGGACTGTTGTAGCGATTCCATCTGCGGTTTCCCTTTGATGAACTTTCCGACGAGGGCGTTCTGGTAGTGTGAAGCTAGGATTTCTCCTTCTTCGGGAGGGAGTATATATGCTATCTTTCCCCTGTATTCTGTTGTCGGGTGTAGGTTTGGGGTATCCGGAAGGGACGAGAGGAGGGGGGGTTGTTTTGTGTTGAGAGCTTGGGCAAAGCTTCGAGCGACCAGGGGCTTGGGGATAGGATCCGGAGGCAGAGGAGGCGTCGGCGACGCCATGATCGTCCGTCGATGTGTCTATCAAGCGAATAATGGAATCGTATCAGTGAGAATTGGGTGAGATCGGTAGCAATTAGAAATGGAGGTGAAGAAGAAGAACGATGACTGTGTGAAATCGCACGTTGTGATCGCACACAGGCACAGTAATGAGACCGTTGTTGCTCTCACTGTTTGTAGGTTAAGTTTGAAAATTATATTATTGGTGTTTTAAAATTTTCATGCCAGTTTAATTATTGGGTGAACTTTTAATTATTTCTTACAAGTGCTTTAGCGTAAAGTGTAGGTGCTTCAATTTTTGGTCGTATGTCCTTCTAAGTTGTGTTGAAGGTGCTTCAACTTTTTCTATTTTTTTGGGCTTTAAGCGTAAAGTGTAGATACGTAAAGTATAAACTGTTTAAAGCTACGGTGTCAAACATAGCAAAACGGTGGGAGTAGAACGTATATTATTCAATTTAAATAAATTAACTTGTATTTTAAAAGGGCTTCACTAATAACTTGTAGGTGTTAAGTATATAGCTTGTAGGTGCTTTAATAAATACTATTAGGTACTTTAAATTTTTTAGTATTGTATAAAAAGTTTCACATTTAAAATATAAGGTATATATTTTCTTAAAGAGATGTAACATTTAAATTGAAAATAAAAATAATTAAAATAAAATATACAATAGTTATTCCATAATTTATGCTTATAGGGGCTTCAACTTTTGTTTGTAGGGTAATGAAGGTGCTTCAAATTCTATTTGTAGTGGCAATAAGTGTTTGATGAAGGCGTTTTGAATTTTTATTTGTTGGGCCTTTCTGAAGGATGGTGCTTCAAGTTATGTACGTAGGTGTTTCAAGTTAAAGTTGTGGGGTTTGAAAATGATATTTTTGGTGCTTTAAGAATTTCATGCAAGTTTGATTATTTGTTTGAATTTATTAAGCATAAGTCATAGGTGCATCTAGTTATGTCCGTGGGTGATTTAAGTTAAAGGTGTGGGTGCTTGAAAATGATATTTTCAGTGCTTCAAACATTTCTTACAAGTCTGATTATTTGTTTATATTATATTTAGCGTAGAGCGTAGGTGCTTCTACTTTTGTTTGTAGGTGCTTTAAAATAAAGTTGCTGGTGCTTAAAAATGAGTGTTCTAAAATTTTCATGCAAGTTTAATTATTTCTTATAAGTGCTTTGAGCGTAAAGTGCAGGTGCTTCAAACTATATTCATATGTGCTTCAAGTTGGCGCGGGTGCTTGAAAAATGGTATTTTTGGTGCTCCAGGAATATCATGCAAATTTGTGTTTGTCAAAATCAGCTTCCCCTCTCCCTACTTCAGTCACTTTATATCCGCTCCAACTTCGAGACTTTCTTTACCCAATTGCAAACAACAATGAACAGGATTGTACTGATTGAGCAGCCACCTACATAGATCAGATGGATACTCGTCCATCTTCAAGTCCAAAAACCACTGAAAACCGACACTTTCAATGCCCCTTCTCTACTCCAAAGTTAATCCCTGAACAACGAAGTTCCGCAATTGTGTGGGGGATATTTTTGAAAACTGTTTTGGCGAGGATAAATCTTTTTCCAAGCCAAAACTAGCTGGTACAACTGCCGAAATCATAAAAGAATATACAAGTCAATCTAAAGAATGATATGATAAAAGAATAACATTCACAAATCCCAAACAGAAAACAATACCTGCTGACGGACCAGCACCCCTGGGTTGTTCAGCATCAATCAATGGCAAGAGTTTTTCCTTTAGATAACATTGAACCAATTTAAAAGAAACAAAATATAAATATTTACAATCATTCAGTATATATAAAATTGCAGTACTATGAAAATAATGCTATAAAACTGTATATTTTTATTATACACCAAGAGAGGGACAAAGTAAAGGCAACTGAGGTCTCATTGATGACCCGAGACACGAATGCCCCTTAAAATGAATAATTAAAGTTGCATGTTAAGATAAAAGCACATTTGTCTACTGATGTACAAAGCAAACAAACCAACCAAATAAAACTAGCTAAAGGCACAGTAGAAAGGATAAATTACACTGTTATCAATTTTTTATAATTAGAAACCACCTAGTGGGTAGGGAGTATGTATTGGCCACCCCTAAACCCGTAATTAAAAAATACTTTGCAGCTCTTTTATGTTTGAAGATATTTCTCCGGTTACAAGATTTGATCGTGCTTCTAAGCCAAAAGCGGTGTTTCGTGTGTTGTTTTGAAAGGATTGTGTCTCTAACAAAATGCCTTCACCCCAAGTGTTAACATTTGTTAGCTAAGACAATACTTTGAAAACATCTCCAAAAAATTCTCCAAAACTATTTTAGTCTCCTTGGTTGATCCTTTGACTGTTCACCTTCATTCTTCCAGTGTTGGACTCTAATGTTGGCCAGTCTCATTGGATCCGCCATGATTGTCGCCTTAACTTTTTGATTGAGGTCCTGTGTTTGTAAGATTCTTTTCTGTTGAGCATAAAAAATGAGTGCCATCTGTGCAAGTTCGTGTGCATCCTGATTCTAGTGCCTGAAAATGTGTTGAAATGTGATGCCTATGTTTGCAGCCGATTCGTTGATCTCACAACATAGATGTCTGATCTTCCATGGTGCAATTTTGCTTCCCTGTAGTAGTTGTGCAGCCTGCATAGAATTAATTTCAATTATCAAAGGATTGAAGTTATTTTGAATACATAAATTTTTAACCTTTCTCTGATGGCCAAAAGTTCAGCCTTAAGTGGCAAATGTGCTGATGGGATACTGTCTATTGCTTCCATTTGGACACTGCAGTCTTTATTTCTCACAATTAATCTAGCTTTAGAGTAAGATAGATGGGAGTATGTGGCATTAGTGTTCAATTTATACCCTATGTCCGGTGGTTCCCATTTATAAGTTCTAATGACTTTAGTTTTGAGTTGCCTCTGTGATGGGATTAGTCTTTTAAAACCAAAGAATCACAATCTTTATATATAACCTGAGGATGTAATGTTAAAATATCAGCCAACGTTTTGTTCATTTCTAGAATCATACTTTTAGCCCTCACTTTTTTGGTATCATGCACAGATGAACATCTATTTGTACACACTATCCAACATATTATAGAAGGTAAGATCTGAGCAATTTTGTTTTTTTTTCTTTTTCGAAAAGCCTGTGTTCGACCAATACTATGATCATCTGTCAAATACATGATCAAAAGTATGGACATTTATTTCCAGCAAGTGAGCAGTATGTTTCCATAGTTTCTCAGTGACATAACATTTATTAAAAATATGATTGAGAGTTTCCTCATGGTTAAAACGGAAAGGGCATTGAGAAGAAACATTAATCCTCATTTGCAATACATCATCCACTGGGAGTAGTTTATTGATCACTTTCCACACAAAAATTGCAATTTATTTTAGGTAAAATCGAGATCCATACCTTTTACAACCCTGCCATTTGTTTTTTTGTTCCTAAGTAATTTATAAGCAGATTGGATCGAAAACATACATGTAGTAGATGGAGTCCACACCATATGATCCTTCTTATCAAAGAAAACAATAGGATGTTCCAGTTTTGACAGAATCAGTGGACTAAATCATGTGCTAAGGGACTGCATCATGTGGTTTTTGTTTTCTGGAAATTCCCTAACTGTCATATAAGGGATAGGGGGGTGTCTAAGTTATGGTTCCAATTATCCATTAGTACTCTTAGACCAGACCAATTAGCAGTCCAAAAAATTGCAAAAGCCCCTTCCTATATGACTCTTGAATTCTCTACTGCTTTAGGACTAATTCTAAGCATTCTTTTCCATGGATTTGAAGTTCTGCAGGACTTTGACCATGACCAAATGAGTTGCGCCCAGATACTTGACCCCTCCTATAGTTTCCACCATAGCTTCATTGAGAATGATTCTATGATTATGTGGAAATCTCTAAAATTGAGCCCATTTTCTAGCCTAGGGTAACACAGTTTGCTCCAGGATCTCCAATGTCTTTTAGATTCATTAGTTTCATTTTTTCCCTATAAGAATTCGGAGCGGATGGCCTCCATTTTATAAATTATATGCCTTGATGGGGCTGAAACACACCAAGTGTGTTAGGGAATTGCTTTGAGGACATTTCTAATGAGTATTGTCCTCCCAGTCTAGTTCAGTGACTTAGAGTTCCAGTTTGAGACTCTCTTGTTGAGTTTCTCTGTCAAATACTGGTAGTAAACATTTAGTTTTCTACCTTTATAGAATGAAACCCCCATATATGTTAATGGAAATGCTCTCTGATTCATCTTTGTGATGTGTTTGATTCTCTGAACTCTAACTGTGCTAGCCCATTTTCCTATATTGAAAGCACTTTTCTAGAAGTTTATTACTTGTCCAGTGGTTTTTTCATAGTGGTGTAGGAATTTTACTAGATTCAGGAGTGATTTTTTTGTGGCTTTTAAGAATATCACCGTATCATCTGCATATGATAGGTGTGTTAATTTAAATCCTCCTAGGATCTAATCCATCAGTTTAGAGTTGAACATCATTTTCAGGCCTCTATTAAGAACCTCAGTTATGAGGTTGAAGAGTACGGGGGATAGAGGACCCCCCTGCTTTAACCCCCTACTTGCCTAAAAAAAATCCATTGGGTTTACCATTTAGTAAAACTGAAAACCATGCATTTGATATGTTTTGTAAAATGAGTTTCACAAAGTGGCCATGGAACCCAAGTTTTAATAGCAATGTATTCAACATTGGCCAAGAAACCCCATCAAAGTCCTTGGACATATCTATTTTTGTTATTAAGTTTAGGGATTGGGTTTTCTTATCTAATAATCTTACCATATCCTGCATGGTAAGCAAATTATCACTTATTTCCCTCCCTTTAATGAAGGCAGATTGTTCTTTGGATATACATTTATCCAAAACTAATGAGATCCTATCAACCAACACTTTAGAGCATATTCTTTTAACAAAACTAGAAAGAGAAATTGGCCAAAAGTTAGATAGTGTGTTAGGGACCTGAATTTTGGGGATTGGGCAAATTAGTGTACTACTAATACTCCTAGGTATATCAATTCCACACATGAACTCCTGAACACATGAAAGTAGGTCTACAATTATAATTTTCCATTCGTACCTGTAAAAACTACCAGGAAAACCACCTGGCCCTGCAGAGCTGTTAGGATCAAGTTGGAAAATAATGTTTTTCAACTCTTGCATTTTAATTAATTTAATCATTTCACCATTTTCCCGATCTGTCACCATTGTGGGTATGAATTCTAAGTATCTCAACATGGAATGATTTGTCATTATTAGCACAGTTACCATATTTTTGAAATGATTTGCAGCATGATCTCCTAATTCTTTCTGATCTGTAATCCAGCTTCCATTCTCATCATTAATCTTGTTAATTCTGAGCCTGTTATGCTTTTCTTTTCAGAGTTGTGAAAGGATTTAGTATTGAGGTCTCCCGCTTTTAGCCAATTGAGTTTCACTTTTTGTTTCCAGAATAAATTTCCTTCTTTTAGTTTTTTTGCTAACTCAGTATTAGCTTCTAAAAGGATATTTAGATCATTAGGGTCATAGTCAGTGTCATATTTAGATTCTAGTTCTTGTGCCATATTTTCTTCAATTTTGAGATTTTCAAAAACATTACCAAATGTATTTTTCCCATGTTTTAAACTTCAATTTCAACCTTTTTAGCTTATGTGAAAATCCAAACATTCCCTAGTGTGAGCATGGCTGGTTCCGTTAGCCTGTATTAATTGCATTAATTCAGGTCTATGTGTCAACATATTTTGAAATTTAAAGGCTTTTGGGGATGTACTATCCTGTATGTTAGTGTCTAGGATTAGATGTGAGTGATATAAGGGCATCCTGACTAAGGCATGAATTCATGTGTTTGGGTATTTATTAAACCACTGTGAGTTTCCTAGTACCCTATCAATTCCTTTACGGATTCTATCTTGTCCCCTCCTCGAGTTAGTCCATGTATAATAATTAGCAGCTGTTGGTATGTCTTCTAGATTGTTTGACACTATGAAAGTGTCAAAAGCTTGCATACTATTGGGATTTTGTAGGTATCTTCCTTTATATTCCAACAGAGTTCTACTCACATTAAAATTCCCAGCTACGATACATGGAATGTTGATTAATTCTAAGGCCTCTTATATGTCCCTAAACATGTTCTGCCTTATTGATCTTGAGTGTTTTCCATAAATAGCTATTATATGAAACTAAGCTAGTGTCTGGGTGTTTTTCATGTCAATACTTTGAAAGTGTTCATGTAGAGTTGTCACAGTTCCCTTATATCCATTTCTAGCCATTATCCATATCCTAGAGTCTTCTGTAGCATAGCCTTCCTCAAACCCCGGTGTTTGTTTAAAGCCATTTATTATTTCTATGCTTTGTTTAGGCTCAATAGCTATCAGTACAAACATGTTATGCATATGTAATAGCTGTCTAAGTCTGATCAGAGATCCAGATATTCCTCTCAGGTCCCAAGTTAAGATTTTAACATTCACTGGAACTTTTTGATTTTTATTTTAAGCGAGTGACTATAGTGTTAGGAGGCCTGGAGAAATTTCTATTTCTATCCTTATCAGGTGGTTTGATATTACCTTGCATAGAAGTTTCTGAGATTTTTTCTCTGTCTTTAAAGTTCTTCATATTGTTGCTATCCTGATCTTGAACATGAGCTTGATTTCACTTTTATTTTCTCTGGTAGGGGTTTGCTGGTGTGTGTCTTGTTGTTGTTCCTCTTCCCATTCTTTGTAACTATCTTGTTTTCCCTACTTCTCTTCATCTCCCTATACCTGAGATGAAATTTTTCCAGTCAGTTTTCCTTGAGTGTTTAAAAGATCCTGAAAAAAATAATTTATTTGAGGTTTGAAGGATATGTTGTTTGGCATTGATCTGAATGTCATCCAGGGATTGCCAGTTGTTGTGACTTCTTTTGGTTGTATCCTTTAGCTCGACACTGTGACTATCCCTTCCGTTGGTTTACTTTTTCTGCGCCTTTTGCATTATATGAATTTCATCCATGCTGTTATTTTTCTTCTCAGCTGTTTCCTACAGTATGTTATCAACAGCATCCTAAAATACTTCATCCCCCTCCTTGTGTGGCTCTTTTGTTTTGCTCCATTCCTGGTGTGTGTGTCCCCTTGAATTATGTTCAAGGTCAGGGACTAGGTGCCATTGTTCTTTCCCTTCTTTTGAAGACTTTCTATTCCCACAATCGCTTGTTTTATGCCTAATCTTTAGACACTTGGTGCAGTCGAACGAATGATCTTCATATCGAATATCATACCACTTGCTGTCTTTTGTAGACCCCAATTTTATTCTCTCCGGGAAACCACCAGTGAGGTTAATCTCTATGCATAGGTGGATTGTTGAAGGCCTTGTATGATTGATCGTTGGCTGATCTACGAAGATGAGCTCTCCTAGATGGTTAGCAATGTGAGGTATACAATCTTTGTGGAAATAGTATGTCGGCGAAAACTCGACAGATAGTCAGTTTGGCACTACCAGTGGCTCGTGTTTAACATCGAAATTCTTTTTCCTCTTGAGTACATTTATAATAGTTCCACCCAAGTTCCAATTTCTCTTAATCTAGCAATGTTGGAGGTCTTCCTTGAGAATAGGTTTGATTAAAATAGGCCTTCAATCCAGGGCGGTGATGTTTCCTTTGCTTTTGAACCCAAATTGTTTTGAATTGCTGTCAAATAAAGTCCAGAGATGGCCTCCCCCTGGAAATATTTCCGATTAGATTTCTCTTGAATTGTTCTGAGAGATGATCTACTTCTTCTTTGTGAAAAAGCACCGCTATCTCTCCTTTGAATTCGGTTATGAGGTGTAGTTTGAGTTGCAGATTCTTGTAGAGATGAGATGGAGGTTGGTTTTGCTATTGTTTTTGGGTTAGGATGTATAGGTATGATGGTGGCAGACTCTTGCAGGTGGGTGGAGCCGCCATGGTGTGGTGGTGAGAGAGTGTTTATTCGGTTGAAATATTGACGTTATTGGTACTGACAGGTTAGTCGGGAGAGAGATTGTGTTTTGGTTTCTATGATGTTACCATTGTATCACATTAGTGATAAAACCTCTTGTTTCAGAAGTCCTCATTGTTCAAAGGCAACAAAAAACATTAAAGGCTATAAAGACCCTAAATATAAACCTCGGTGGAAAAGGAGACTTGGGAAAGTCATCTACAGTTACTGAGTTATACTACCATGAGAAAGTCATCTTGATTTCTTTCTTCTTTATGTCTCAAATCCTCCTCTTAATTTCACTTTTATTCAATTCCTCAAGTTTTTAAAAGCTCAAATACAAGTCTTCCAATCTTCAAAGCTAGTCTTCAAAGTCATCAAAGAATTGCCTTGTCATAAAAAATCCCCTAGAAATGTAATAAAGTGCAAAGTTGCTCTTAACTCTCCTTAGAGAATTTCAAGGCAAAATGCAACATCTAGAGCATAAAATTATACAAAAGTGAATCTGAAAAGTCCCAAAAATCCGTGTAAAATGGGCACATCAAATCTCCCCACACTTCAACCTTACTCGTCCTCGAGTAAGGGAAGATTCAAGAATACAAAGAATTTCACATGTCCACATCCTAACACTAATATTCCCCCAATCAAAGGCTCACAAGAACTCTCAACATCATAAATCCCAAAATCTAAGATCAAATGAGAATTTTTTCACACAGAACCCCAATTCCTAAATCTAACCAAACCTACCACCTATCAATTCGCTAATATCCATAAAAACATTTCCAAGCCCCGAATTGATAATCCCAAAATCCAATGGCACAAAATGAAGTTAAAACCATATGAGAGGTTCAAGAACATATTTTACTTCATACCATTATATCAACCAAAATGAAGTAAACAAAGAATCAATCATTTCTAACCCTACTTCATTTTCCACTAAGTTATCCAACCCCAATATGTCCTATGATTTTAGGCAACCCGATTCATCCAAATGTCCACTGCAACCTTATGACTCCAATGCCAACAAATGAGTATATTTGTTGCAAATATTTTTCTTTTTCTCTCTTTCTCTTATTTTTCCTAGGAGCCCCTTTGGGTTTTCCTTCTAGCCACACATTATGTTTCTTTTGGCTCACATCTCACCCATATTTAGCCTCTCAGTTTTACCTAGGCCACCCTTTCGGGTTTTTGACCTGTCAGGGCCCCTAATGTTACCTAAGTTGCCTTCTCGAGTTTTCAACTTACAAGGTTTTCTTTTTATATTTTTTTCCTTTTTCCTTTTCTATTTTTTTCAATTTTTAAAAATATTTTTTCTTTTTCATTTTCTATTGTTTTTCAAAATTTTTCATTTTCCATGTTTTTCCAATCAAAAGTAGCAAAAATCATTCAAGATCAAGTATACATGCATGTGAGTTCTTTAACCCCTCCCCACACTTAAGAAATTACATTGCCTTCAATGTAATCATATAAGTCAAGAACAATAAAACTCAAAGTAAGGGGTAAAGTGACTCCCGTTTCTTAACAAAGTCACCGCTGATACGGTGCAATCCCATGTATTTGTGTGGAATCAGTTCCAAAATTGGTTTTGGAGCCTGAGGGGGAGGTAGAGGTGTTGTAGAAGAACTCACCCCTCAAGCAACATGGTGTCTCTCTAGCACCATCTGATCAAGAACTAACATCACACAGAACAACATCGAACTCACAAATACATAGGGATTTGTAATACTTGGTTTAGCATCAAAAGTTAGTAACCATAGTATTCTCAAAGAACAACATCCATCATGCAATCACTATTATTAAATTATCCAATGAAAATTTCTAACATATATCGATAAATATCCAAATATCATTATAGAATATAGCAATTATAGCCACAGTGATGTAGTTGGCACATTACAATCAACAAAGGTACTATAAATATGAAACAATGTTCATATGTCTATATATGTAAGATGGTGGAGGAATGAGTGGAGCTGTGGTGGTTCTTGGGAGTATTTGGTGGAGAAGAAGAAAGGATTATGCAATATTGTGGCTTAGTGTCGTGACCCACGATGAAAGTGTCGCGCCTTGCGATGGCTAGATCAAAGCGGTTGGAAAGTTACCTTTCATTTGCAAATCGTGACAGGACCATCACAACTCGCGAAGAATTGGTTGCGACAGGACCATCACGACATCCTGAGCGCGGTCGCAGCTTGGGATGGAATTTTTTAAACTAGCGAGGCCCTTTCATAGCTCGTAACAAAGCCTTCGTGACTCGCGAACAGTTGGAACAGAGAGTTCCTAATTTGGCAGAATTTTTTTAATTATGGTCGCGATCGCTACAGACATTTTGTGCCTCTCGAGGTACTGTTGCAACTCATGACAATGTCTTCATGACTCCCGGCAGTGTCTTCGCGATTGCAATATCATTCAACCGGGAGTTCAGATTTTTCTTAGAAACTTATGATTTGGTTGCGAATCATGAACAACTTGGACTAGGAGTTGTGAAATTCCCATGTTTGTCCTGATTTGTGACATCTCTGTCATGAACTGTGACAGGCAGGGTTTCCCAGCACTTAGAATAAATTCTCTTACAAATTTCCAACTTTGTTCCCTTTCTCATTGATCACATTCCTTCATCTTCTCCAATGCAATGCACTTCACTTTACTACAAAATTTTGGAAAAACACTGTGAAATGAACATGAAAAAATACCAAGAAATAACGACAAAAAAAAAATAAAAGCTGAATTTATTTACGTCGGCGGCACGGCTTAGCTCTGTGTGTTTAACGTCATTAGAATGACCCTAATGTTGTCCATATGGTGAAGGTATGAACCCCTTCCCCATTAGCATCCAAAAATGGAGAGGTGAGGGTACAAAACTTTTAAGAGGAGAGTTTTGTGGAGGTGGAGTTGATCTTAAAGGAGTTCGGTGGTTAGGAGGCTTGGGATAGTCATTTGGCTCCTCTATTATCTCCTTTAAGAATTTTGAAAGCGGTGGAGTTGGTTCATTTGGTGGGGCTAGGGGTGGTGATTGCAATGGAAGTAGTATAATCACTTCTTTCTCAACTTCTTTAACTTCAACAACCCACTCATCATCCCCTTCGAACTCGAACTCATTTGTCAAGGTGAACTCCGTATCTTCGAGTTCGACTAAGGATGGTGTATTTTTAGAATAACAAGCTTCTATTCAGATCACCACTTCCATCAAATTGATCACATGCCCCTCTGAAAACTCAAGACTTGAGGAAACTTGGGTTTCCAATTCCTCGTTAGTCTTGGCTAAGTTGCTCATGTTTTGCTATTGCGTTCATTATTTCTGCATGTGTCAAACTTTAACGTTCTTATTGGATTTGGTTTTGGGGTATGGTATAAGGTGGTGAAGGCCAACTATTTTGCTCGTATGGTTGGTTTTTTGGCTCATTTTCATACCACAAATCCAGATTAACACTTCACTCTGGATTGTAAGAACCGTTGTATGGATACTATTTATGTGCTTCTTGCCTTTGAAAACCAACTACTCCAACCTCTTGGTAGCACTCTTCATCATACCCTTGGTTTTGTAAACCAATGGTTCTTTCCTCCTCATAGTGTTCCTCTCTCAACTGATAGCAAGACTCGTAAGGATGGTCAGAGTGACATATCCTACAAAACCTTCCTTGTTGAGCTTCTCTTCTCATCATGAGTTCCCTCAAGGATTTATTGCAAGGATTCTTGATAAAACTTCACCAAAAACTCAAGCAATACCTACTCCGAACAAAAACAACCACAAAAAAAGGCAAATAAAAACAACTAGCTAATATGCAACCAAATATGCTCAAACACTTAGAAATTAATGCCCCTTCCACGGTAGCGGCGCCAAAATTTGGGAGCTCGTCGCCGTACCTCTCACATATACAGTTTATAAGCCCTAAATGCTTACTAAATATATTTAAGTAGATAGTGACAAATTGGGGTCGTCCACGAAGAAGAGGGATCTTACTAATGGTTTAAACATATAAGGTGGGTATTAGACTAGATATAAATATATATATATATACATATACATATAAATATATATACACATATAAATATAAATATATATATACATACATATATATATAAGCGATTAAAGATGGGGTTTTTGGTTATTTTTTTCTAAGTTATGAAACTAAAGACAAGATAGCTAGCAAAGTTATGTAACAATGCTAATCATGCAAGAAACTAAGAAAAGGGGATAAAAACTACAAATAACAAAGCTTTGGGGCAATTGATTCCAACATCCAAACCTCTTATAGATCATAGAATCATTCACTCATTCTATCACATTCATTACCCATGGGGAATGCTATCACTTCCATTTTGAAGATCAACATTTGTTTCTTCTTAATAGTAATTCATAAAGACGTTAAACGACCATTTGCAAACTTCATTGATAATCACTTTAGATGTTCAACGACCGTAAAGATATTTCATCAATGACATTATACAAGAAGAACTATAGATTTGATAACAACAAGCATTCTACCAAGTGCATAGCCTTTTAACTAAACAAAGCATTTATTAGGTTTAACGTTGAACAATCAACATTCAATATTCAACCTTTCATTGCTACCTTGGGACAACTATGATAAAAATCCACATTAACATACTCATCTAGCAACATTGACCTTACATTACACAACAAGAAGTTCTAATTCCATGTTCTTTGATTTTCATGCCAAAGAGATAAAAAATTGTACACTTTCCTAACACCCTAGCATTAAATCATACAAACATTTCATATTCTCAAACAACCTATAGCATAAATGAAGCAAACATTCATAGTAAGAACACATAAATGCTAAATAAAAAATTCTTCAAGAAAGAGTGAAATAGAGGTTCTTACTATATTTGTTTGGAAGCTTCAATCAATTGCTCTCAAGTACAAAACTAACCTAGCTAATAAAAACACATAATTAACATAAAAAACTAAGAGAAGAAGAAAACCTAGGGTGCTCAATCCCAAGTTTCGGAGGAAGAAGAGGATTTGAAAGAGATAGGATAAGGTTTGGTTTTTAAAGTACAAAAAAAAAAGGAAATATTTTTGGCCATACGTCCGTCGCAACTCGCAACAAAATCTTCGCGAGTCGCGACTGGCGAAAGTTCAACATCTTGATTTATTTCTTCTTTTTGTCTCAAGTTCTCCTCTTCACTTCACTTTTATTCAATTGCTCAAGTATTCAAAAGCTCACATGCAAGCCTTCAAATCTTCAAAGCTAGTCTTCAAAGCCTTCAAACAATTGCCTTGCCACACAAAATCCCCTAGAAAAGTAATAAAAGCGTAAATTCGCTCTTAGGTCTCCTTAGAGAATTTCAAGATAAAATGCAATATCTAGAGCACAAAAGTGTACAAAAGTGAATCTCAAAAGTCCCAAAATAATTGTATAAAATGGGCACATCAAATCTCCCCACACTTGAACCTTACTCATCCTCAAGTAAGAGAAGATTCAAGAATACAAAGAATTTCACTTGTCCACATCCTAACACTAATATTCCCCCAATCAAAGCCTCACGAAAACTCTCAACATCATAAATCCCAAAATCAAAGATCAAATGAAAATTTTTTCACACACAACCCCAATTCCTAAATCTAACCAAACCTACTACCTATCAATTCACTAATATCCATAAAAACATTCCCAAGCTCCGAATTGATAATCCCAAAATCCAATGGAACAAAATGAAGTTAAAACCATATGAGAGGTTCAAGCACATATTTCACTTCATACAAATATATCAACCAAAACGAAGTAATGTTCACTTCATACATCAGCTTAGCATCTTACTTCACTTCATAGCTCAACCTAAAGCTAGACTTTAAGGACCTTCATAACCACTTTCCTTTTTTTTACAATCTCATCTATGGACCAGAGTAATGTTCCTGCCTTTTACTGCTACATTCCTCTAATTTAAAAAATTCATAAAAAAACTCCTAGTTTAATTCTTCAAATTATTGCAACTACTGAAACTACATGTGCATACATTTTTTGAAGCAAATTTGACTAAAGAATATGAAAAAATGTATTTCCCGTGATGATTATGATATTATTAAATGAAATACAAAGAGTACAAAGAGATGGACTATGACTAAAATAACTCTAACCTAGTCAACAAGATAAACATAAATCTGATCTAATCTAATCATCTAATTGACTTATTCTAACACCCCCAAGTGAATCGTTGGATGCTCGGCGACGCACAACTTGGAACTGAAGAACTTGAACATCGGACGAGAGAGCACCTTGGTGAAGATGTCGGAAATCTGAAGAGAGGTCGAAACATTAGCAACGCGCAACTTGCAAGAGGTCACAAACTCAAGCAAAAAATGGTAGTCGATATTAATATTCTTCGCACTCTTGTCCGTCACTGGATTCTGTGCCAAAAAGATAGCATTGTTGTTGTCGCATAACAGCAGAGCGGAACCCAAAAATCATGGAGCAAATGAGTGAGCCAAACAACCTCTGAAGTGGTGTTGGTAAGAGCATGATACTCAGACTAAGTGTTTGTTGCACTTCGTTTAATTCACGAAGTTGCAAGATCGAAAGCTAGTCGGCATTGGTAATTGAGAATGAACTATAGCTTGAATTTGTTTGATTTACAAAGTTACAAAATCTAGAGTTTGCAAGCATCTCCATTTGTGCAAGATCTATGGCTTGCAATTTGTGTGATTCATGAAACTGCAAGATCCAAAGCTTGTCGGCATCGATATTTGAGAAAGATCTATAGTTTGCATTTGTTTGATTTGTGAAGTTGCAAGATATAAAGCTTGTAAGCATCACCAATTTTGCATGATCTATAGCTTGCGGTTGTTTTAATTGCAAGATCTAAATCTTGCAAATGTTGACAAGAATGCGGGATCTATAGCTCGCGGTTAAATTTCGTTTGTCAAGTCTTAGTAAAAAATAGGAAGCATAGTCATGGTCCAGGAAAGTGGGCTTTTATATTAAATATGTACAATGGAGATTATATCACAGCGGAATAGTGATACTAAAGGAAAACAAGGATAATGTCCTTGTGTCTATACAGGTAGTCGCTCGCTATTTTTGTTTAGACATAAAACCTCCTTAAGTTGGTCACATGCCACATGTTTGGGACTGCTATGCCATCCATTCTTTCTAACTCATAGTTTTTGGACTTATGAGCCTTCGTGAGTTTGTATGGTCCTTCCCACTTTGGACACAGTTTTCCTCACTCTTCTACAAGGCTAGCATCATTTTTCCTCAGCACCAGATCACCAATCTAAAATCGACTTTACTTCACTTCCTGATTGTACGCTCTTTCCACTCTTTCCTTGTGTTTAGCTTCCATGATACTTGCCAAGTTTCTTCTCTCCTCTAGTTCATCTAGCTCCAACTTTAGCACATCTAGATTGTCCTTCTCCTTATAATTGCTTATCCGAGACTTGAATTTCCAACTTCTAAAGGTATGAATGCTTTGTGACCGTACACCAATGCGTATGGCGTCCTCTCTGTTGGCTATTGGATGGTTGTTCTATACGACCATAGCGTGTTTGGTAGCTCATCCACCCATCCTGTTCTTTTTCCTTCTAATCGCTTCTGTATCCCCTAAACTATGGTCATGTTTGTCATTTCCACTTGGCCATTAGCTTGAGGATGTGCCACAGAGGTAAACTTCTGTGTAATCCCGAGCTTTGAACACCGGTTGGAAAATACCATCTTTGCGAATTGTGTGCCGTTATCCATGACAATGGTCTGAACTCCAAAGTAGGACACGATGTTTTTCCATACAAATTTCTTAGTGGCTTTGACTGTGACACATCGTAATGTCTTATCTTTGACCCACTTTGTGAAGTAATCGACCGCTACAATGAGGAACTTAGCAATTTTTTCTCCTCTTGGAAACGGTCCCACTAAGTCTATCCCCCACTTGTCAAATGGCCAGGCTCCGTAGATTCCTTTCAAAGTTGACTGTGGCTTATGTGACAACAAAGCGTTGATTTGGCAGCTCCTACACTTGAGAACGAAGTTGTGTGCATCATTGAACATAGTCGGCCAATTACCCTACTCCGATTATCTTTCTAGCTATCATTCTGGCTCCCTGTTACGTTCCACATAAGCTTTCATGAAACTTTTTTATATCTCAGTTACCTTTGTTGGCCCTACACACTTTATCCATGGGGACAAGAACCCTTTTTTGTACAACATCCCATCGCCGTAGGCGTAATTAGAGGAACGCAATTTCAACTTTCTAGGCTCTACCTTATCTTCTAGCAACGTCCCTTTTACGAAGAAATCCATTAGCGGGGATCATCCAGCTAGCTTCATTTTCTTGTATCGTTAGAACCATTGCTGATATGGTGCTTCTAAATTGGGCAACCTCTGTGATGACATCCCCCTATTGAGTGAAGGTATCAAACCCTGCAATTGCCAGCTTGCTTAATGCATCCGGCTGTGTGTTTCGCATTGCTGGACGTGTTTTATGTCAAAATATTCAAGCTGGGCTATGAGCAGTCACACCTTCACCAAATATTTCATCAACTAGTCTTCTCGTACCTTATAGTCACCTCGCACTTGTTAGACTACAATTAGAGATTCACTAGATATCCAACCACTTCTTATTTTCATTCTGAACGTGAGATCTAATCAACAAATTAGAGCTTCGTATTCTGGTTCAGTGTTGGTCAGCTAGAAGTTGAATCATAATGAGTGTCCGTGCTCACCCCCCATTTGGGTTCACTAAAAGCAGCCCTGCTCCGCATCCTTCCTTGCTTGGTGCACCATCAACGAACAACATCCAAGCCACTTGTTCCCATTTTGTCTTACCTTTGTCAATTGTGAAGTTCTGATGGATGCTCGCTTTCTGTGCTTCTTTACTTGACATATCTGCAATGAAGTCTGCCAATGCTTGGGCTTTGATTGTTGTTCTAGGTTGAAATTATATTTCAAACTAACTTAGTTCCATAGCCCATTTTGCCAATCTACCTAAAGACTATGGTTTGGAGAGGATGTTCTTGATTTGGAACCCTGTGTAAACTACTATGCTATGGCTATGAAAGTAAGTTCTCAATCTTCGTGCTGAATAGACCAAAGCCAAGGTTAGCTTTTCTACAGGCATGTAAGTTATCTCTGCCTTTTGTAGGATAATGCTGATGTAGTAAATCGAAATCTGTCTATGCCCTTCCAAGCAAACTAACACAGAGTTGAAAGTATTTTGCGAGACTGCTAAGTACAAGTACAATGTTTCTCCCGATACAGGCGATTTCAACGTTGACAATGTTTGAAGTTGGTCCTTTAAGCCCACATATACTCTCTGACAGTCTTTGCTCAAACTAAATTTTCTTGCTATTCTTAGCACTTCACAGAGTGAAAAGTGCTTTTCTACGGCCTTTGATACGAAATGATTGAGCACTCCCAATGATCCCATTAAGATTTGTACTTGTTTAACTGTTCGTGGTTGGGGAAGATTTACTATGGCCTGTATCTTATCTAGGTTACCCTCTATACTCTTTGAGGGAACCTTTTACCCCAAGAACTTTCCAACCCCCACTTCAAATATACACTTTTTAGGGTTGAGTTCCATCCCTATGTCCTTTGAAGTGTCCAACGTTTCTTTCAAGTCTTCTGCGAAGTTTCCTACCTTCTTACTTTTGATCACCATATCGTTAATGTACGCTTCAACATTTCTCTCTATTTGGTTTCAGAATGCCTTTTCAATCATCCTCTGGTACATTGTTCCCACAGGTTTTTTCCCAAAAGGCCTCTTCACATAACAAAACATTCTGAAGCTCGTTATGAAGGCTTTTTCTCTTCACCGTCCAGGTTCATCAGTATTTGGTGATATCCTTTGTATGCATCAAAGATAGCCAAGACTTTGTGTCCTGAGATCACTTCCACCAGTTGATTGATCTTTAGAAGAGGATAGAAATCCTTTGGACATGCTTTGTTTATGTTCGTGAAAACAATGCACATCCTCCAAGCACCGTCTGACTTCTTCACCATGATTAGGTTCCCTAACCATGTTGGGTCTATGACTTCCCTTATTATGCCAGTTTGTAACAACGATGTAACCTCTTCCTTGCTCACTTTCAATCTATCACTGGCAAAGCAACTCTATTTCTTCTTAACAAGTTTAACTAAGCTACTGAAATTCAACAAATGAGTAGCGATGTTTGGGCTTACCCCTCCTATGTTTTATGTGTCTCATGATAATGTATCCCTATAGCCTTGCAAGATTTGTATTACCATCACCTTTTCTTCAGCTGGAAGATGTTTTCCAATATTTACGCATTTGGAGTCATTTTTGGCATCTAGGTTTTCTAACTCTGCTTCTTCACCTAGGTCAACCAATTAATCTGAATGTTCTAGTAAGCTTTCTCGTGAAACAGTGTTAACCATCTTTGCCTTTTCTCCTATCTTTCCTACCTTCATTGCTATAACCATGCATTGCATGGCTATTTGCTAGTTTCCCCTAATTGTTGCTACGGGGTTGGGAATTTCATTACCAAGTGATAAGGGGACCAGATTGCCTTAGCTCTGTTCATCCACGGTGTTTCAATTATGGTATTAAATGTACTATAGGAATCCATAACCACAAAGTCGCACATGATTGTGTAAAGTTTTCCTTTTTCCCTAGTTGTATTGGGTAACTGTATATTTTCCAGAGGCATTTCCGCTCGCCTTGTGAATCCGACCAACGAAAATGTAGATATTTTTAAATCTGTTCTCTTGAAGCCCAACCTATCAAAGAAATTGACAAATAGTATCTCGAATGCACTACTGTCATCTACAAAATCTTTGTGGACAGTTGAATTTCCAATTTTTGCTGTGATGACCATTGGATCGTTGTGTGGCAAGGCGTTGGGTACTACATTCTCTTTGCTGAAGGTAATTGCTTTGTTCGGGCAGAACCTTTTATCAACTGGTTCTTCTGGAGGGGAGTACCTTGCCATGGCTTCCACACATTATTAGACAGCGAATTTGTGGAATCGTGTATGAGAAGATAATTTTTTCTGGTATTTCGCTATCCATGAGAAGATAATCTTTATTTGAATTCCATATCAATGGAGTAGTTTCTATAGCTTGGGGATAAATTGTAGGAGCATGGTTTAATTTACATGTTTTGTGAGATTCTTTAGATTCATCCTAATATTTGTGTTCATGATATTATTGTGATTGTTCTTGATTATTTGAATTGCATGAATAGTACACCACATATAAGCACACACTTTGGGCTATATTCATGTATGGTGCAAATATCAATGCCCTCTTGGGAAGAGAAACTTGGATGTTAGAATGGGTAAGGGAGAATGCGTCTACGTGGGTGTGTGCACGGGGGATTCGAGCATTCTCTGACTTATTATTCATCGAATTAGTCTTAGCTGACTTCGTAAAGTTGTTTGAGAGGCTTTGAATAGAGATAGTGAATAGTAGCAAGCTAGGTTTGTAAGAGCCCTTAGATAATAGATAAGGTGCATTCGTGGCACCCTTTGGCCTAATTGATAGGACCATTGGGAAGTAGTGCATTTGTGGGGGAAGCCCGGGACGTAATCGGACGAGGGAGAACTAGACCTAAGACAATGGTCAGACCTTGTTTTACTCCCCTAATTATGATGGCGGTGTCGATGGAGGGTTGCGAGTGCACCCGCCGTGAAAGGAATGGGGAAGTGTATGTTATCGGCCACACTACATGTTATGAACACTCTATTAGGGTTGCCTAAAATTTTATGTGAATGAATCGAGGATCAAAACATTAGATTAACCATGTTGCTCAATAACTCCCCAAGTGTTTAGTTGAATAGCTTACTTTGTTTTTTTACTTTTATGCTTAGTAGTTGTTAGTTTGAAAAACCACCCCCCTTTGCATGTTTTCTTTACTAGCTATTCCGTTCACTAGTATTGATTGATGACATGTATGAGGTTGTGTTTTGATTAGTACTTAGACCTAGCATCTCCGTGGACAAACCCAGGGCTTACCGCTAACTACCCTCTAGGTAGCGTAGCAATGAGAACACGGTGCAGAAATATAAATTCTTATCTCTTGACCACGTCCTCTGCCTGGGTTAATTAGCTATAATTAATGACCCAGGTGGGAAGTATGTCAAAACGTTGTCGCCACTGGTGGGGATGCTATTCAGTTTCAGTGTCAATTATGCTTAACGTGTTAGTAGAGTAGTTTGTAATTGCTTTTGTTTTTGTTTTGTTTATTCATTTGCAGAGCTATTTTATAGCTTGAATTTGCTAATGTTGCAAGATACCACTCAATGGATGAAACTTTTTAGGGTGTGTCATTTTGACCACCCTAAAAAGTGTTGCCTGTGGTTAAGCAACTACGAGAAAGACATGCAACTTGGGGTTTAGAAAGATCAACGGTAGCGAGAGTGGTGCATGTACCACTT
Source organism: Rubia yunnanensis (assembly GCA_037428765.1). NCBI lineage: Eukaryota > Viridiplantae > Streptophyta > Magnoliopsida > Gentianales > Rubiaceae > Rubia > Rubia yunnanensis. The sequence goes on from CM075061.1 coordinate 63,023,333, forward strand.
GTCCAATGAATCGATCTCAAACCCCAAGTCTCTAGGCAAAGAAATACTTGAAGCTCTGACTAGTTTTGCAAAAACTAGTGAAACTCTGAAAAATCAAATATTTTCTTGCATAAAAAATTGTGGGGTTCAAATATCTTCTATTGTTGACAGGATATGTGGAAAGGTGAATGAGCTAATAGGCACAGTGAACTAGTTGATAGAAAGGCGGAAACTCACAGATGAGGAAGCACCTCCACCAATATGTTCAGGACAATTGAGGAAAAAGGAACTATGTGGGACATTTCATCACAATGAGGTTATTCCTATCTCCTTCAACACCGTGAGATATGGCATGAGTGTAGAGCATTGTTAAAGAAAATGAGTGGTCCAAAATATGGATTTGAGCATGAATCGATTGATCAAAACGTGAAGTGTCATCCCTCTTTAGTTGATATGTATCACAATATTGTGCAAGATATTTTTGACTGGTTAGCTTTAGAGGATAATTCTTTGAGTGATGTACTTGTTAATACCCTGGAAGCTAACCTAGTGGGGAGTGTGGAAGAGGTTAATCCTCAAAGTGAGAATTGTGTGGAAGCCTTACCTAAAAACCTAGATGAGCTTTCTACAAGAGACCAAACCTTCTATAGAGAAACCAACAAAAATTGAGCTTAAACCCTTACCTGAACACCTGAAGTATTCCTTCTTAGTGAAAATGAAACCTTGCCTGTGATTCTCTCGAATAGGTTGACTATTGATCAAATGGGTAGATTGCTCGATGTGCTTACAAAATTCAAGGGAGCAATATGATGGACTTTGGTTGACAATTATGGTATAATCCCTTCAACTTGCATACTGTGTACTATTAAAGGAGGATGAAAGACCCGTACGCAAACCTCAAAGGCGATTAAACCTTCCTATGATGGAAGTAGTGAAAGGTGAAGTCCTTAAACTACTTAAGGTTGTGCTAATTTATCCTATCTCTGATAGCACTTGGGTGACTCTCACTCAAGTGGTGCCAAATAAAAGTGGGGTTACAGTAGTGAAGAAAAAGGATGGGGACTTGGTACCCACCCGTATTCAGAATGGATGGCGAGTGTGCATTGATTACCACCGCTTAAATGTGATGACTCATAAGGACCATTTTCCCTTACCCTTCATTGACAAAATTCTTGAGAGAGTGGCCGACCATGCAGATTATTGTTTCCTCAATGGCTATTCGGGATACTTCCAGATAGCCATCGACCCTAAGGACCAAGATAAAACCACCTTCACTTGTCTTTTTGGTACCTTTGCTTATATGCAAAGGCCTTTTGGTCTCTGCAATGTTCTAGGCACTTTTCAGAGGTGCATGGTTATCATATTGTTATAATTTATTGAGAAATTTGTTGATGTTAAGGGATGATCTCACCATTCACGTGCATTCCTTTGATTCATGCGTACATCATTTAGCATGGGTGCTAGAGTGATTTATTGACACAAACCTCATGCTGAATTCCAAGAAATGCCATTTCATGGTGGAAAAAGGTATAGTACTAGGACATATTATGTCAGAACAAGGGTTTGAAGTTCATAAAGCAAAAGTAGACGAAATCAAATCCCTACCTTATCCTACCAATGTCAAGGATGTCAGATCATTCTTAGGTCATGCTATTTTTTTACCATAGTATCACTAAGGATTTCTCCAGAATATCCTCACCAATATGCAAATTGCTGCAAAAAGATGTCGATTTCATTGTTGATGAAGGGTGCAAAAAGGTTTTTGTCACCTTGAAAAACATGTTAGTGACTACCCCAATCATCCAACCTCCAGATTGGTGTCTTCTTTTTGAAATTATGCATGATGTGAGTGATCATGCTATAGGAATTGTTTTAGGACAGAGGATAGGTAGAGCACCCCACGTCATATACTATGCATCAGTAACTCTTAATGATGCTCAACAAAACTACTCTACCATAGAGAAAGAGTTACTGTCCACAGTCTTCACCCTACAAAAGCTTTTTCAATACCTTCTAGGAACTAAGGTTATAGTGTACATAGACCATGCAACACTCCATCATCTAATGACAAAGAAAGAAGCCAAACCGCAAGTTATTAGGTGGATTCTTCTTTTAAGCTAGTTTGACCTAGAGGTAAGGGATAAGAAGGGCACTGAAAACGTAGTGGCAGACCACCTAAGTAGAATACCAATACCCAAGAGCCCATAACCAGCCAAAGTAAATACAAAGTTAGAACCTATTCGAAAAGAATTTCTCAACAAGCAATTATTCGAGGTAATCACTAGCCAACCTTGATATGCCAATATAGTGAATTACCTCACCACTAGATAGTTTCACCCATCTTTTGACAAATTGAGAAAGGAGAGGTTGGTGAATGAAGCAAAGGAATATGCCTGGGATAACCCCTACCTGTGGAAGCACTGTTGTGATCAAGAAATTAGAAGATGTGTCCCTGATAATGAGATAAATCATGTCCTTAAGATGTGACATCGTCCCAAGTCGGGGGGCATTTTGAATACAAAATAACCACAAGGAAGGTAACAGTTTGCAAACTATAATGGCCCACTATACTATCAGATGTTAAAAGTTTGGTGTCATCATGTGACCAATGCCAAAGTATAGGGAACATCTCACCCAAAAATGAGATGCCCCAAGCCTTTTCAATGCCAGTAGAGGTCTTTGATATATGGGGCATATATTTCATGGGACCATCTCCAAAGTTCAATGGGAATTACTACATATAAGTGCTAGTAGATTATATGTCCAAGTGGGTTGAAGCCAAAGCCATAAAGAAGAACGATTCGACAACTGTGATTAGCTTCCTCAAGTCCAATATCTTCTCAAGGTTTGGTGTACCCCGATTCCTAGCCAGTGATAGAGGAACCCACTTTTGAAACAAGGTCAAGGAGTCGTTGCTTGAAAAATATGGAGTACCCATAGGACTTCTACTACCTACCACCTACAGACCAATGACCAAGAAGAAATATCCAAGAGTGAAATAAAATTCATCCTTGAAAAGACAGTGAATACCTCTAAAAAGGATTGGAGTGCTTGGTTGGATGATGCTCTCTGGGCCTATCGTACTGCATATAAGACTCCAATTGGCATGTCACCATTCAAGATCCTCTTTGGCAAAAGATGCCACCTCTCAGTTGAGCTTGAATTCAAGACACACTGGCATGTCAAATGCCTTAACTTGGACTTGAGTGAAGCTGGGAAGTATCGGAAGTTGCAGTTACTAGAACTTGAAGAATTTTGGTGCAACTCCTATGACACCACCTTGATCTATAAAGAGATAAAAAAAGCTTGACATGATGAGAGTATAATGAAGAAGGATTTGTTTGTGGGATAAAGAGTCCTCGTTTACCAGTTTAGCCTCCGTCTCTTTCCCAGCAAATTAAGATCAAGATGGAAAGGACCGATGAAGTGACAAAGGTATACAATCATGGAGCAGCCAAGGTTAAGAATGAAAAGGATGGTGCAAAGTTGGTGATTAATAGGCAAAGACAGAAACCCTAATTCGAGTGGGGAGCTTTGGGTGTGAACAAGGAGGGTGACCCCCTCCTTGGTGAAAAAAATTCGTGAAAACTTAATTTCAAGAAAATAAGTCGTGAGGACGGCAATAAATATACGGTGTTTATTTTTTACTTTCATGTTTTTGTTAGTGATTAGATAGTTTTTGCATGTTCTTGTTTTGCTATGAGGATTTTCGAGGTGAAAATCTCGTTTGGATTGAAATTTGAGTTTGAGACTCGTGATTATGTGTGAATGGAATTAGATTTGATGGGTGACATAGTTTTTTCGAAAAATGGGGAAAAACTAAGGATTAGGGAAAATTTTGGGTGATGCCTCGTGCCGGGATGCTTAGTGCGATGGGATACCTCGTGCCAAGGAGGTTGGCGTAAGGCTTTGTTTCGTGCCAAAATTTTGGCGCAGTGCTCTGCTTCATGCTAGAATGTTTGGCGTGAGCCTATGATTTGTGCCAAGCACGTTCTATGCGTAAAACCTACTTTCCACTTTTAATTTGTTCCAACAACGAAAATTTTTGAAAATTCTAAATTTCAAACTCAAAAATGTATTTTTGGTTCAATAATTTTGAAATTCTCTAATTCCTTTGGATTTTTGAAAATACTTCCAACGTCCCTTGGAATTAATTGATTTGTACCATTGTCCCCAAAATGGAGAATTTTAAAATTTTCATCCCTATCCTTCCTTCTCAAAGAAATACTCACTATCACACACTCTTGGTGAACCTCAAAAAAATTGAAGCTCTTCTTCCAGGAATTAGCAATTTTAGCTTATTCTTGTGTGGGCCTTACAAATCATAGCTTCAAATTTTGGGTAACCCATTGAGCTCTTTGTTTATATGCTTAGTTGACATTGTGGTGGTGTTATGAAAAGCATGATTCTTGAATGAGTGTATTTTTGAGATTTTTTTTGGAATGGAATTATGCTTGGGCTTTATGTTTTTGGATGCAGGATTTTTTGATATTTTCGTTGGCATAGAATCACGTAGTATAACCATTTCTCCCTACCTCACTTATGTTTTGACACGATTTTTGTGCATTGGAGACTATGAATTGGTTAAGTGTGGGGAGGGATTAGTGAGCACCTAGGGATTCTTCATTCTTAGATTTCCTCGGTGCATTTCATGAATTGCATTGGTAGTTGTTTTTCCTTTTTTTTTGGTGATTTTGGTTTTTTGATTGTTGAGGGATGATTTTGGATAACATTTGGTGGCATGACATGCTATGCTAGGGTTCCTAGTTTGCATGGGGCAGATTGTTTCAGGATATTGGTGGTGTATTTTTTGTGATTGATCTTATCTTTGCAGTATCAAGCCCAGTTTTGGGGCAATTTTGTGCTACAACAAACAAATTGAAAATTTATGAAAAAATTTAAAATTAAAAACCTGGACAAGTTAAAAACCCGAAAGGGCAACTTGGGTAACATTAGGAAAAGCCCGGATAGGTTGAAAGGCCTAGGTAAAAATGAGAGGTTAAGCCCGACTAGGCTTACGAGCCCAGGCAAAAATGAGAGGCCGTGTGGAAAATGGTAAGAAGTGAGTACCCTTTGTGTATTAAAGCTAGGATGAAAACCCGAAAGGGCTCCCAGACAAAATGAGAGAAATTCAGAGAAAAAAAAAACTAGATTGATGATGTATGCTTTCGCGGTGGATTGTTTTTGAAGACGACTTTTTGATTGCTTTGGGATCATTTTGGGAAAAGTAAGCTAGCTTAACACTTATCGTTTTGGCTTACCTTTTTCCACATTTTACTTTTGGGTGGTTAGATTGCTTAATTTATTTGGGGAGTGTAAGAGTTGTGAGATTCTTACTCTTTTGGGGGAAACAGGGTCATCTAGGAATGAGTTAAATGTCTCGGTTAACTTATGCTTGCATGCTACATTCGCTTTATTCGTTGTCTAGTCTTTATTTACTTGAGGACAATTAAAGGGTTGTGTGAGGAGTCTGATTTGCTTCATTATGTGTGCGTTAACTGTTCCATTTAGTATAATTTTTAGCAAGTTTAATTTGGTTGAATTCTAGTATTAGTTGAGTTTATGTGACAAGGGGTTTAGACGTCCATGTTTGGTTTTCTTGTCTAAATCCCACGTTTTGTAGACTGAATTGGTACTAAAGGATATCTTCTATCCACGGGCTCCTTGATCTTCCTTGTGATCATCTTTAGTAGGTCGCACATGGTTACTTTTTTATACACATTCTATGTGAAGGTCGTTCGTAAGGGCGGTAGAAGATATTGAAAGCAATTAGCAATGATAGTAGAAGATATGAAGGCCATTTATATTAAAATGGTAGTAGATGAAGGCCACGAGCATCAATGCGTGGTAGAAGGAGATTGAAGTCAAAGATAGGTGGCAACGGAGTTCAAAGTGGCCAACAAAGACACAGTGAATCGTGGTTCGATGAGTTGTGCTTAAGTCTGAGAATGATCCCAAAAGAATTAGCCTTCAAGTCTGGTTCCATTTACTTTTCCTTCTCGCGCACTACTAATCGACTACTAAAACTCTTAAATCGGACTAATGGTTCACGCCCAGCGAATGAAACAAATGGGTTGGCACAGGCCGTTCATAGTTGGCACCAACGGCCCGCACCAACGGAGCAGCCCAGCGCTAAGAGGACCATCACGAGTCTATAGTGCGGTCCACTCCATACGCCCCAGGCCACAAGCACGAGACTAAATCCCACTCCACATAGTTAAGTATGGGCATGGTCTCATTTTCGATGTCTTGCACCATGTTAAGTCCAAAATACTAAGACCTCTCATAGGGGTGTGGGAAATAACACGCCCCGAGCCAAAGTTTTGAGAGGAGTATCCTTCCTGACCATGACTCGTGCCACGGGTGCAGATCAGAAGCTCCAATTTCAACACTCTGATCAGAAGCCTCGCTCTTGATGACGTGGCTCACACTCGAGGAATGTCACGACCCATTCCAGGCTCCGCGCCCTACGCCATTTAAATATCCTCACCACCCGCACCAGATCTTGCGCCCTGCGCAGAGCGACGGCTGAGCTAGGGTTTACCCTAATTTGACCTATTTTGGGCCTATTTTTAGACCCAATCTCCTACTACTATAAATATAGCCTTAGTCTACTAGGGTTTAATATCATATCATTAGTTTATATCATATCTTTAGTTTTGTAGTTAGGAGAGCAACTCTAGAGCGAGAAAAAACTCTCTCCTTTTCTTTTCTTTATTTTGCTTTGATCCTAAGATGTGGAATTCATATCTTTATTTGAATTCCATATCTTTAGAGTAGTTTCTATAGTTTGGGGATAAATTGTATGAGCTTGGTTTAATTTACATGTTTTGTGAGATTCTTTAGATTCTTCCTAATATTTGTGTTCATAATATTATTGTGATTGTTCTTGATTATTTGATTTTCACGACTAGTACACCCATAAAAGAATGCACTTTGGGCTATATTCATGTATGGTGAAAATATCGATGCCCTCTTGGGAAGAGAAACCTGGATGTTAGAATGGGTAAGAGAGAACGCGTCCGCGTGGGTGTGTGCACGGGGGATTCGAGCATGCTCTGACTTATTTTCCATTGCACCAGTCTTGGCTGAATTTGTAAAGTTGTTCAAGAGGTTTTGGGTAGAGATAGTGAATAGTATCAAGCTAGGGTTGTGAGAGGCCTTAGATCATAGATAAGGTGCCAACGACTCTTTGGCCTAATTGATAGGACCATTGGGAAGTAGTGCATTCGTGGTGGAAAAATGGGACGTAATTGCATGGGGCGAGAAATTGACCTAAGACAATGGTCGGACCTTGTTGAACTCCCCTAATTATGAGGGTGGTATCGATAGCGGGTTGGAAGTGCACCCGCAGTGACAGGGACGGGGAAGTGTATGCCATCGACCACACCACATGTTCTGAACACTCTATTAGGTTTGCCTAAATTTTTATGTGCATGAATCGAGGATCGAAACATTTGATTAACCATTTTGCTCAATGAGTCCCCAAGTGTTTAGTTTAATAGTTTAATTTAATTTTTTACTTTAATGCTTAGTAGTTGTTACTTTGAAAAACCAAAAACCCCCCCTTTGCATGTTTGCTTATTAGCTACTCCATTCACTCATACTGATTGACGACCAATACGAGGTTGTGTTTTGATTGGTACTTAGACCTAGCATTTCCGTGGACAAACCTAGGGCTTACTGCTAACTACCCTCCAGGTAGCGTAGCAGTGAGAACATGGTGAAAAACTATAAATTCTTATCTTTTGACCATGTTCTTTGCCTGGGTTAATTAGCTACAATTAACGACCCTGGGGGGGAGGCAGGTAAGACTACATGTGACATCGCTAAGACATCGGAATTATTGATAGAGAAATCAAGATGACTGCGATGGCTTATGCATTACTTGGAATAAGAATGTGTGATGTCTTAAGCATTAACCGACCGGTGTGTGACTAGAGACTGACTTCACATGCGCCAGAGATAGTAAAGGGAAAAAACACTGTAACCCAGAATAAAAGATGCATTAAGAAGACAAAATTACACAAAAACATCCTAAAACAAAAAAGAACATATTACCTAGGTTTAAATGTAAGAAAACTTAACACTGTAACAAATCTGAGTAAGAACTAGAAAACCAAAAATACAACCCATACAAAAAGAAAAGATTAAACAAGGTGAAGTAACAATTACAAAAACTTAGGCACTACAAGAGTAGAAATACATACCTTTGTCAAAGGAGAAGAGGAAAGAGGTGGAGAGACTCTTGGTATTCGCGGGAAACTTGGAAATGAAAAGCTTAAACTTATTATGAGGGAACCTTTATTTATTGTCATTTTCAAATGACGTTGTGTTAGAACCTTGTGTTGTCCGCCTCGATTGGTGTGACGGCGCACCTATATCCCTTGAGTCGACAAACGACCAACTACGTAACGATGTCATAGAATTAAGTGGGCAGAAATATTTAAGCCCTCTAGTATAAAAAATGAGCCTGCCATGGACCAGTACGAACAATTTCATCCGTTAAACCCTAAAATACAGAAACATAACATTTTTTGGTTGTGTGAACCGTTTCAGTCCACTACCGAAGGAAATAGTCGGTGAACACTTTCAATATATTAAAAAATATCGGTGATGACAAATATTTTCTATTTTAATAATGGTTGAAACAAATTAATCATTACACACAAGCTTGAACCCTCAGCCAGTTCAATTGAAAACTATGGGCGCAGAGTTGCTTGGCTAGTGCGACGTTGCACTTTAATCAACCCTACCGTCATAATAGCTGGCATAAGACCGACACCAGTAACTCTGGCCTCACCATTTCAGCCCATTAGCATAGCAAATGGGCCTCACCATTTCAGCCCACTAACGTATCCTTGCATTTTTATGACTTAAGAAGATAATGAAATTTCAGCCCACTAACGTATCCAAGATGTTCCGATTTTGGCATGAATGGATCAATGGAACGGGGTAATCATCCGTCGTTTGTATTAGTATTTCCATTAATACCCTTAAGATAAGCATTATGTATGGGAACGATAATTTCCACCACATAGATCACATGAAATTTCTTTTTTATGAAAATAAAATATAATAAAATTCTGCTCATCATATTTTAGAAAGCGCTAGTACACGTGGTCAAGAATAAATTTTAGATGATTACTTATAAGTATGCAAAGGTTAATTGGAAGATCATGGCTAGGAAGTCTCCGTGGTTTCATGCCTGTTTATTTATCATTTTTGAGGATTATAAGTTTGACCGAAGATGGCAAAGGTCCCTTCCGGAACATTTGGAATTGCCTTTGGGACCGCGGGACAACTTTTTAATTTTTGCACTTAGGTCACTCCACGGATGTGGGAGAAGTGGAATTGAAAATTTAGAGATACCCTAATCTAATACACATTTTCATGACCAAGTTGTTCCGATTTGGGCATGAACGGATCAATGGAACGGGGTAATCGTCCCTGATTTATATTAGTCACTCCTATAATACTCTTAAGATAAGGGTTATGCATGGAAAGGATAATTTCCACCACATAGAATCACATGAAATTTCTTATTCTTGATTTTTTTATGAAAATAAAATGTAATAAAATTCCATCCACCATATTTTAGAAAGCGCTAGTACGTGGTCTAGAGTAAATTTTAGATGATGGTCAGCTGGAAGAACTTGTGGAAGACTATGTGGAATAAGAGCAGTTTCTGATTTGTTACTCTCGGTTATTATAAGTTTGACTAGAGATAACAACGTTTCTGTTTCAGGCAATCCGAATCAATTTTGGGACCCCCGGTGAACTTTTTAATATTTACACTTAGGTCCCTCCAAGAAAGTGGCAGAAGTCCAAATGCAAATTTTTAGATAACATTTTTTTTATTCATATTTTCACGACAATATAATTCCGATCTCGGATTTAAAGGGACGCTAGAGGGTGCCCCAATATTAACATGGAGTATTTTACGACACTTTTCAAAAATTATCCATCGGCCCTCGTGTGCAACATCGTGGGTTTGTCGCCTAATGCGAATCCCAACATCATTACCCATTTCTCATCTTTAACACACTTTCTCCAAACCCTAGCTACAACACACCATCCTCTCCATTCACATCATTAATACAACAATTCAAGAGCTCAATCAATTTTTTTCCCAAACATCAACAAGTATCCAATGATGGAGCATCTCCGGGTTCAAATTAATTGAGGTAGTTTCCATACATTCAATGTTAATTTAGCAATTTAATTACCATACCTTCTACATGTTATTTTTCTCATTATTCAAACCTTGTATATTTTCATGATGTATGATGATTGTGTTACGTGTTATACAATGTATATTGTTTTTGTTTCCAAGATGATGCCATGTTTATAAGGATTGAGAAAAAGTTCTTAGATTAGAGCTGATTGTGTACAATAATTACTTATTCGTATGAACACAATATGAATGTGCGACGTCACTCACTGTTACTTGGCCTTTGTAATACACAACCAAATTAAGACCGACAACGCACATGTAGATAAAAAATATGAAATATCTTGAATGTCCGACGTCGCACTTAGGTCAGCCTTAGCGACGTCAATTACTCTAGTTTGCAACGTCGCTTTTAATAATATCCATTTGTTTCCAAGTGGACATTCACATCGTGTAAGTATGACTATATTATATGTTTTTCATTTCGGGACTACCCAATTTTAAGATAAATTTTGTTTCCTGTGTATTGGGTGTAATAGGACAACAAGAGTCATTGATGTATTGTAGATGGATGACTTGTCATTTAACTAGTCACCCTAACAGTGTTAATGCCTTACAACGTAGACAATATGGAGGTTCAATACCTTTAATTTTTTAATTTTATATCAAACTTATGTATTATTATATATTGTAACATGTATTTTGTAATATATGTGATAGTTTTTCAGATTTTAACATGTCATTGTTTATTTTCCCACATGAATTTAACAAAAATTGATTGTTGTATGATGTTTAACCCTTTCTAGAGTAATCCATTTAACCCTTTCTAGAGTAATCCAATACAAAATAGCATGTAGTGAATATCGAATAACGATTGTTTGTTCCATCAACTATTTAATATTATAATGTTGTACCAAAAATGTTCTCTCTTTGATTGATTTGCTACGTCGCACTTACCGGAGGTCATGCGACACATAAGCGACTTCGCATGTGGAACCGGCGTGTAATTATTTTTTGCAACATCAGCCATTCAAAACGACGTCGTATTAATTACCGTTACACGTCAGCATGCACACAACATGGGTGCACCACATTGCGCGGTGTCGCTATTATTTAGAACGACGTCGACTGGAACAATGTCGCAGACTTTCCTCTCACATTGCGTGACTTGTTGGTATGGCCGACGTCGTTCGTTTAATGTGCCAGCGTCGTGCTGAACAATGTCGCAGCTCTAGTATCCTATCGTTGACCTTAGTGTTATGAGCCACGTCGCACATAAAATCTGCCGACGTTGCTAAAACAATGTTGGTAAAAGATATTTTTTACCTCAGTTATGAACCGAGGTGAAAAATACACTTTTTACTTCCGTTACATTTATCATGACTTAAAATCGAGGTAAAAATTTCTGCAGAACCCAAGACAACATGTGTTGTTTCTTGTAGTAATAGTGTCTATGTAGCCAAAAGCCTTGAATTAAGATGTAGAAGTAAGAACAAGTCTAGTAAAGAAGATTTCTTATTATTTCTAAATCAGCTTTCTTTGGACTTTCTCCCACTTAACAGTACTATCCATCTTCTTATTTTTAAGGATAAATTCATCTATTTCTTGAAGACTCCCCACTTCTGTTTTGATACTCAAGGCCTTGGGTCAATCTCCTTCTAGCACCATTTTATAATTAAATACTGTTGAGCTTCTTTGACTTTATGCATTTTTTTTAAATGAAAACCACCATGAGGTGGAGGGAATTATATTGGGCACCCTAAACCCATAAGATTAAAAGAAACTAACAACATTTAGCCCTGGAGGCTCAATCAGTACAAAATAACTACTAAGCTGAAAAAGAAGCCTAGACTAAGAAGCAATAGCTATTGCTTCCAAAACAATGGAGTGGATCTATAGGACAAAAAATTCCTATCAGATCAGATAAACCATGAGATATGCCTTGCTTTCTATACCTAGAAATTATAAGGAGCAGGTCGGTGATCGACGAATCGAAACACCACTTAGCCACCTATATCACTAGGAAAATGGGAGCATCAGGCAGAATGATACAAAATGTACAAGTACAACTATGAAGCACCAATGCAAGAAATTGGGGTGCTGCTCAGAATGGGTAAGGCAGATGAGTTGCTGCAACTGAAGAAGCAACAGGGCTGAGTGATGAGCAGATTGAAGTAGAGTTTGGGACAAGAAGGCCTGAAGCTTGAAGCCTGAATAGAAGTCCTCTGTTTGAATGTTGCTGCAGTGTAGCATCAGTTCCTGACAATGAAACAGAAGAAAGCGGTTAGTAGCATCAGTTCACCAAATAAGGGGATCTAACTGTAGGAACTTCCAGGTTATCTAGACAGAGTAACCCTTTTGTTCTTGCAGGCAGATTTGACCAACTGAAAGTTTGGCGAGTCTTAGTAAGTAACATGTACTTAGCAAGATCATCAGCAGGTTGGTTTCCTTGTCTGAAAATGTGATTCAGTTTAGTATTACCCAAAGAGATCTGAATATTGTCCATTAGATTAAAAATTTTCCAGTGTCTAACAAAAGGGTGTAAGATCATATTAATAGCTATCAGACAGTCAGATTCAATCACAACCTGTTGAGATGTATAAGATAATCCTAGCCGTACCCCACATTGAATAGCTAGAGTTTCAGCATGCAATGGTGAATCTGCTACAACATAGTACCCCCTGGCATGTAAAAAACCTTCGTTATTCCTTATGATGACTGAAATGCCTGCTTTTTTTTGGAGTGATGCCATGAGGCATCTACATTGATTTTTATGCCCCAATCAGGTTTCAGCCAGGTAACTGTGATGATGGGAGGTTTTGGAGGTTTTAAAATCAGTGGAATATAACCTTCTGAAGCAAGTTCATGGTCAATCTGTCTAGATATCCCAATGGGAAAAGCAGCAAAAGATAAATAGATGTTGTCTTTGACCTCTTTAAGGATATTATCACAATGCAGAGTGAGGTTATCAAAAACTTTCCTATTTCTTGCCTTCCACAATGACCAACAGACAAGAATAGGTGCAATATGGACCAGTCTGGTGTGAAGTTTTGATAGACCATTATATGCCCAAAAACTAGCCAATCTATCCCGTAGGTTTACACACTCGAAATATGAAAGACCGCAGATTTTATGAACCTCTCTCCAAACCGCAGAGGAGATAGCACATTTATTGAACAAATGATGCAGTGAGTCTGAATTATTGCAAAAACAGCATTTAGAGGGAAGGTGGAAGCCAAATTGCATAAGAATATCATCAAATGGCAGTAATGCATTTAAAAGCCTCCACATAAATACTGAGATTTTTTTCTGAATATGGTTAGCCCATATATTTCTAAGAGCAGGGAAAGCATTAATTGGGGGTCTCAGTTTCATATAGGCTGACTTAAAAGAAAAATTCCCAATGAGGTCAGGCTTCCAAACTAGTTTATCAGGCCTGTGTTCATGGATGGAGGCAGATCTGATAGTATTAATGATGGGGCAGGAAGCACTAATTGGAGTAATGGGAGAAGAGAGTCCTTGTGTGCAATAAAATCAGCAACAGTGCAATGCATTTGTACCTCGTTTGGGTAATAGAAATCCACTAAGGGACTGAAATCGGTCCAATTAGAGGTCCAGAAGTTACAAAGTTCTTCACCATGTCTCACCCTGGAATTGGATTCTGCAAATTGGTTAATTTTGCAGATCCTTTTCCAGTTTTGAGATTTTCTGTGAGATTCAGGGAGAGAGCTAAGGAAACCAGTCCAGGGAGCTTTACCTAATTGATATTTCCACCAGAGTTTACAGGAAAAGGCTCTAATGATGGCAGCTAGAGATCTCAGTCCTAAACCATTTTGCTCAGTAGGGTAGCAAAGAGACTCCCATTTTTTCCATGACTTTTTAGGTCCTGAATCTGTCTCACCCCAAAAGAAGATAGCAAATTTTCTTTCTATTTTCTTAATAATCTGTTTGGGGGGTTCCATCACTGCCCAAATATGTTGTGGTAAGGAGTATAAGCATGACTTTATAAGGGTCAGCTTACCTCCAATAGATAGCCACACATTTTTCCAATTCTTCAGTTTTCTATCTATCATTTCCATAACAGGTTGGAAATGAAGATTGAGAATTCTACCACTATGTATAGGAACACCCAAGTATTTAAAAGGTAGGATACCTAATTTCATACCCAATTTGTTCCTAATTTGTCTGAGTTTAGCTTGAGTGGCATTTCTACTGATATAACAGTCACTCTTCTCATAATTTATTTTCTGCCCAGTTACTTCCTCAAATGTGACTAGGAATGCTTTTATTCTGGTTAGGTTCTTTTTAGAAGCTTGAAGAAAGACTATAGTGTCATCCGCATAGCTTAAATGAGAAATAGGTATAGCATTCCTTGGCAAAGAATAGTAATGCAATTTTCCAGTCTCAAAAATATAGGCTAGACTTCTAGTAAATGATTCAGAGAATATATTAAACAGAAAGGGGGATAAAGGATCCCCCTGTTTTATGCCCCTGGAAGCAGTAAAGAAGCCCACAGGTTTGCCATTTATGAGAACTGAAAACCAAGCATTTGCAAGATTTTTCATGATGCAGTGAACAAATTTGCCATGAAAACCAAACTTGAGAAGTATACTTTTTAAGAAAGCCCAACTTACCCTATCAAATGCCTTCATTAAATCTAGTTTAAGAATGCAATTAGGGTCTCTGGATTTTTTGTGCAAGAATCTTATCATTTCCTTTAAGTAGATGACATTGTCAGAAATGTCTCTATTTTGGAGGAAAGCAGATTGATGTGGACTGATTAATTTAGGCATCAGTGGCTTAAGTCTTTCCATTAATATTTTTGAAAAGATCTTGTTAGTCACATTAGAAAGACTAATAGGTCTATAGTCATTGAAACTAGTAGGAGTTTCTTTCTTTGGAATCACTGTGATCCAAGTACTAGAGATACCCCTAGGTAAATTAGACCTTGACGGAAAATCATTTGATACCGCCAGTAAATCTGAACAGATAATATCCCAGGCTTTTATAAAAAATTTTGCAGTATAACCATCTGGCCCAGGACTACTACTTTTGTTCAGACTAAATACAACCTGCTTTAATTCCTCTAATGTCACTGGACTAATGAGAGTTGCATTCTCTTCATCAGTAATCAGTTTTGGAATTTGGGACAAAAAATGAGAGTAGAAAAGACCCTGATCTGAGTGTGGCTAGTCAGTCAGAAGCTTCTGGTAGAAGGAGATTGCTTCATTTTCTATGTCAGAGTTATTAACTAACCAAGTGCCATCAGAACTTTTGATTTTAGTGATATTGAGTTTACATCTTTTTTCCATTACTGAACTGTGGAAAAATTTTGTGTTCTGATCACCCTCTTTAAGCCATCTCAGTTTGGCCTTTTGTTTCCAGAAACTGTTTTGCTCTTTAAGTGCCCTAGTAAGCATAGCTTTTGCTTGTTTTAATTTTATTAACTCACTAGAAGAGCTATTAAGATCAAATTCAATTTCTTGGAGTTTTAGTTTTTCCTCTGCTTGTATGACATTTGCATTTACATCCCCAAAAATCTCCTTATTCCACTGTTTAAGGTGCTTTTTAAGGTGATTCAGTTTGAGAAAGAAAGTTAGCATTCCTTGACCTTGCGAGGGGGAACTCCAATGGAATTTTATGAAATCCATGAAGTCCTCCCTCTTGAACCAGGTATTGATGAACCTGAAAGGTCTAGGGACAGAGGGACTGTTATTACTGATTCTGAGTAAAAGTGGACAGTGGTCTAAGGTATCTCTGTTGAGAACCTGGATGGAAGATTGGGGAAATTTAGAGAGCCACTGAGAGGAACATAACCCCCTATCTAACCTCTCCACAGTATGTCTATTAGCACCATTACTTGTCCTACCATTAGTCCAAGTAAAATAATTTCCAACAGTATTAACAGGGAGCAATGCCATAGAGTCTATAAAATCACTAAAATCATTAATGCTACCAAGGTTGGGGATAGAGGGTCCCTTGTACTCATTTACAGAGGCCATAGCATTAAAATCCCCAATTAAGAGGGTTTCAGACAGTATCATTGTCTTAAGATCAGACCATAAGTCTTTTCTTTCTTTCCTTGATCTCAAACCATATACAAAAATAGCCTCAGTTGAGGAGTTAAGTGTATGGCTGGTGATCTGTACTGAAAAGAATTGATTATGATCAATCTTTGGGGCAATGTCAATCCTAGAGTTCCACATAAGCCAGATGTTACAGTTGGCTGCATATAAGCTATGATCAAAATGGAGTTTTTACCTATAGAGATCACATTCACTGGTGTTATGTTGAGGTTCAATTAGACAAATCATTTCCAGTTTATGTATTCTGATAAGTCTACTCAGTCTCAACAGTGAAGTATCCATGCCCCTAATGTTCCACACTAAGATATTAATTCCTAAGGTTGTAGTAATCATTATTTTTTGGGTTTGATGCTTTTAGTGGCTGTTCTAGTAAGGATCCTATTGATCTGAGTGAAATAAGTGGGAACTTTCCCCTGAGCAGATTCGGTAATTTTGTTTCTAGGAGAAATAGCCTGGGAAATGTTAGTCATAACCGTGGAGGGATTTGGAGAAGAACTGACCTTGTGTAGAAAGTCAACTTTTACCTGGGGTAGGTCACATTGTACCTCTTCGTCAGAGATTGGTTGATCATCAGCCTACTCAAAAGTCTCATCCTCTTCTTGAATAAGTGGGAGAAACCTATTGCCTGAGGACCTGGGCTGAGAGTAAAATGCAAACCTATTAGTGTTGAAAGGATTGTCTGGAGAGATAGGCAGTTTACAGATGCACTGAAATATCATCAGTAGCATAATTGTGGACTTTTGGAGGAGTTGAGATCGGAGAGTCTGAAGTCAAAGGCTCTTCTTGGAGATTGTGCACCAGAGCTGTCTGATCAGAGGTAGCTGGTGAAACCATTGGGAGGGAACCATCTTCTATCAGGACCACTTCTGGATCAGATATGAGAACTGATTCAGAGTGATTTCTTTTAGGGATGGCTTTGTCCTGAGAACTATTAGAGCCATTTTGACCCAAATTTTCCTGAGAGAGTGCTTGAGCTTGCTGATTGGAAGCCCTAGTCTTCTGAGTATTGTGAGTCTGAATACTAGGGCGCACTACTTGCTTGCTTGAGTCAGGTTGATCATGTTTCTGATTTGTGGAAGATGGAGTGAGGGATTTGTCCTCTTTCTGAGCCAAGATTGTAGTGGCTTTCTCTGAGGGGGTAATACCAGAAGAGCTAGGTTTCATGATAGAGGTAGTTTTCCCAAGTGAGTTAACCCGAGGAGGTTTTTGATTGGTAAAATTGGGATGTTTGGAGTTGTTTTTTCTGGTTGTGAGGGGCCTAAGTTCAGGGTGGAGAATTCTACATTCTACAACTTCATGGCCTAGCCTCTTGCAATGCTTGCAGTATAATGGTAGTTGATCATATTCTATTTGATAATCAGCAACTTCATGATGAATACCATTTGTCAGAGAGATAGAAGTATGCAATTTGGACAATAGGTCAACTTCTACACATATCTTAACAACAGAGGGTCTTGTAACACCTAGGGTAGCAACATCAATTTTGATAAACTTTCCTATTGTATTCCCAATTACTTCTAGCATTGCAGTATTATACCAAAAGAGGGGAATTTTATGAAGAGTAATCCAAACAGGAACTATGGAGGTTTCAGACTCAGGAGAGAAATCAGGGGTCCACTTAAATACCTTCATATGTGCACCTTTGAACGCCCACTGTGATTTCATCCAACATCGCTGAAAATCTTCTGGATCTTCAAATCGGATTAGGACATGTCGGTGGTCTATAGAGCCGAGTTGATATCTTCCTTTAAAGCCAACCGATTTGAAAGCCTCATTTAGGAACTCCATTGATGGCTTGAGTCTTGCAAATTTTCCAATCAAAGCATTACTGTAGTGAGCAGACAGTTGCGCGACCTCTTCCGGGGTGATTATGCAAGCGATCTTACCCTTGTATTCTGTAATTGGTTTAATGGAGGGTGTGGAAGGGAGAGAGGAGAAGAGAGGGGCTGGTTTAGTGTTGAGGGCCTGAATAAAACTGCGATTCGGAGCAGTTCCACCGCGATCCGGCGGTGGCTCCACCATAGGGGTAAGCGTTAGAAGAACGTTATCGGTATGAATAGTGGTATTGAAACATTAATAGGTAGAGAGAAGGTAGAGAGAAGGAGGGTTTGACTTTATGCATAATAGGCAGTCAAATGCATCACAAGCAATATTAGGAGTGATGGTAATTAGCTATCAAAAAAATTTCATTTCTCTTTCATTAGGATAACAACAATGCCACCTGTTACATAGTGTATTTAATTTTACGGATATGTATATGGTAATGAATGATGTTCGATTTTTTCCGAATTAAGTATTCAATTTTTTTAAAAGTAAGTGTTTAATTTTTTTTATAGTTATATTAGTAAACCTCCTCTATTATTTTGTTTTGATTCCACCACTATATGGGCGGTACATAGGCTCCTATTCTTCAATTTTATTTCCTAAGGGTGATTAATATTACAAACTATTAAAAGTAAATATGAAATTAATTAAATTAATATTTGACCCCCTTAAAACCCATATGAAATGTATGATTTATTTTGATTCTTAACTTACTTTCTATTGATTCATGTCATTTTTTAGTGTAGAGAAGTTATACTCTCCCCCTTTAACATAAATAGTTTTGATATTAAACTTAAATTACATAAAGATTTATAATATATTTCTATGTGAATGAATTTAATAAAATTATACAAAATGATATTATTCACTATATTTTTAGTTCAGAATAGGGGTTTATTAAAAATATAAACTTTTTTTTTTAAATAAACCATCCTTAGATGGGGGAAATTATATTGGCCTTCCCGAGACGTAATAAACAAAATAAAAGAAGCCAAGGCTAAGTTACTGTACAGACTGAGCGTATTGCTCTTGAAGCAACCATAAATTGCTTCCAAAAGAATGAGCTAGAGTATTTGGGATGCTATAGGGTGAGCTCTCGAACTTCTTAGTGAATCGAAAACGAAACACAGGTCAGTCAGAGAGAAGATAACCATGAGCATATCCTCTAATTTTTGCAACAAAAAAGAAAATGAGCAGATTAGAATGGAAAACTGTGGCCTCAGAATTTGAGCTTTCATGATGCCCTAATCCAATGTGAACTGATCAGGAATGTTCATTGCAAGCTCTACCAAAAGCTTGTTACTTCGAAGTCTTCAAAGCTGTGCGTAATACACTTGGATTCCAGGAGACTTGTGTGTTGAAACAATTAGGAGGCAGATATGCAGCAGCGACATCAGAAACCTGCATTCAAGAGCGAGAATGAGTAGCATCCGAACTAATTAAACAAATCGTAGAGCAGGGGTGCCAATTTGATCTAGTCTCACTAACCCCTGGACCGTGTTTGGAAGTTCAGATATGGTAATAAATGATGAATCACATTCTAGTTGCAAACAATGTTTAGCAAGTGTATGAGCCACCAGGTTAGCCTGTCTATATATATGTACGAGTTTGATGTCATTAAGTGATTGATGGATCTCATCAGCTAGGGAAAAGCAGTTCCAGCGACATCGGAGTGGTTCAGTAGAAACAAATCATTTGAAACATTGTATAGTTATTTACATATTTAAATAAATATTTTATATTAATAACACAAATAATTTTACATTTAACAACTATTCCAACCTCCCCACAATAAAATCACCGTTCCATTTCATGCGACACTTTTTACATTTATTTAAAAAATGAAAATCCATCAACTTATAAGCTCTCAGCATATCTCTGAGATATCATTCATCCATTGCATACACACCAATGGATATTTAAATTCTCTAAGAAAATGCACATACACTATCATAAACAAGTTTCAAATCGATAGGAAAAACACAAATCATGGTAACAATGGATAGAAATTCCGGGTAATTATAGATATCTCTTTACTTTCATAACTTATTTAAATATCAGCATTTTTAGAATTTAGTTCCCCACTTGATAAACGACCGATGACAATCGCAAGTAATTGTTAAATGTAAAAACGAATGTTGTAAAAAAAAGACACTGAAGTAAAAAAATCTCTCTGAAGACGCTTTGAAACCTTTCTCCCCTTTTCCCTGAACCCTACTTTCACCTTCTTCATTGGGGACACCCACGTCGTACACCACTACCATAACGGCTTTCCCACCACAGTTCCACCTCCCCCAAGACAACTACTCTGCTTTCCCAACCTTCCCAAAAATAGATCCATGCAGAGAAAAGAATGTGTGTCATGATGGAACACGGGTCGCGAGTCTTAGGTCATGGCTAACTCACAGCCGTTCACGGGTTGTGGGTAACAACAACAAATCCACGACTCACTACTCACAGTGCATGACAGAGAATTTCAAAGTTGGCACTCACTCCGGATAATGGTGGAGACATTCACAACAGTATATGGGCTAGACTTTCAAAGAAGACATCTCTTTGTGACATACATCAACTTAATGGTAGTGAATACCTTTTCTTTTTTAATGACGCGATGACATTGTTCCACTGGTATACCTAAATGGCAGGGACGAACAAAGGGTGCGCAAAACGTTCTTCAAACTAGTTGCCAGAATATTTCTGGTGAGGTAACTAGTTACCAAAACGTTTTTGGCAAGGTCAAAGTCAACAGTTTATTTTATTTTCATTTTTTTTGGGGTGGGGGGGTTTAATTATGTATTTTTTGTTAATTTATTTTTATTTAGTATCCTCTTTATTCAAGTTTTTACCTATTGATCGAATGAAAATGGGGGTTTGTTTTTTTGGTCAGAAGTATTAGATGTTGCTTTCTATGTCAATCTATGTTTTTTCGCCAACCCTATATCTAAAAAATCTATTTGACTCCTGATCTGCCATCCAAGGGCATTTTAGGAGAAATTCAAATTAGCATTGTTTAACTAATGGAATTTTGGCATTTTTGGCTTGAGGATTTCAGCAAGATTAGTAGATCTCATTCCGTTTGGACATTTCACACTTGTGAGATCTATTATTCTATCAAACATGCCTTTAGACCGTTTATTAAGGTTTTCTACAAGTTCAGATTATAGGCAATGACTACATATATAAGTAATTTGATACACTTACAGAAAAGAAATTGACCACCAAAAATGATTGGATTAACCCTCCTAGTTCAATTAAAGGAGTTTACCTGTTAAATGAAGAGTGACCATATTTTTAGTAGAGGTGCTTTAACTATCTTGATTTTAGGGAGTTTTTTTTGTTAATATGAAAACTGTATATGGACCAAAATTTGTGTGTTTGGCTTATATCTTGAGAAATGCAAAGCCCGCTAGTGGAGAGCCCCCTATTAAAGGCAGCAAAAGGTGGTTCGCTTATAACCACCTTCATCAATTTTTCCTAGTTTGGAAACACTTGTTCGTGTCCCCCTAAACATTTCAAAGGCGGTTTTTTTTGTTGATTTAAGGTGGTTTTCCTTAAACTGCCTTTAATTAAAGGCGGTTCAAGGCATAACTATCTTTAATAAACCCTAATTAAAGGTGGTTATGACTAACCTCCTTTAAAATTAATGTTTACAAACTTGGAAACGAGGAACGGATGGGTTTCCAACTCCGGAAAGTACATAGTTTTTGTATTAGAAAGAGAGGAAACAAATTCCAGATTTGGAAATTCTTCGTGTCCTATTTCTAAAATCGGAAAGTAGTTGATCGCATCTAATACAGTGTTGGACATAGTTTCCGAAATCGTAAATGGACATGCATATTAAAAAAAATTAACGCGCCCAATTTCATTAAATGGTACAAAAACCTAATTCTTTGAAGAGGAAGCTCTTTTTTTCCTAACCCATTGTTGAGGACAAGGTTTTGTGGTTGGAGAAGGTTATTTTTATCCAAATTATGAAGTTGATGATTTTGTTCAAATAATTTTAGATGTATCTAATGCTTCATGTATGTTTATATTTTCAGTTATGCTTTGAGATTAGCTAAATTTATGAATATTGTTGAATGCATCTTTATGTGTTTCATTTTAAATGACTTTTAGGATAATGGACCGAGATTAACTAATTGGTAATGATCTAAGGAAATTCCCAAGTACATACCATTGGTTGAATAATTTCTTTCGTTGGCTTTTGAACATGTTTCTAGAAATGGTTGTTTGCGGGAATGATTCCCTTGTAAGGATTGTAGAAATGCTGCGTATTTAGGGAGGTAGAAGTTGCAGGAACATCTCATAATAAATGTGTTTCAAATTAGCTACACTCGATAGGTCTGGCATGGGGAAGTTTTGGAAGCATCACATTCGAACGAATTGGAGGATACGTGGCGGGTAATAAATAAGATGGTAACGCTGAGTTTGATAAAATGTTGGAAGATATTGCGAAGTAATTCAAAGGTAAACCAAGGTCGTTACAAGCTTTGATTGATGACAAGGAGACGCCTTTGTACAATGGTTCTAAATACTCGGTTTTGAATGCAACATTGTCGATAATGAACTTTAAGGCAAAGTTTGGATGAACAGACAAGTCGATGACTGAGGCCCTCTAGATGTTCAGGGATTTGCTTCCCCTGGGGAATCTAATGCTCGATAGGTTATATGCTGCAAAAAAGATATTATGCCCAATGGGATTGGAAATGCAAAAAATTCATGCAGACCCAAACAATTTTATGTTGTATAGAGGGGAAGTAGATAAAGATCTAGAAACTTGTAGGGTATGTGGTGAGTATCAGTATAAATTAAAGAGAGGTGTGATTGCGGTGGGTGTGAAAGTTCCATTAAAATCAAAGAAGAGGACATCGGAAAAAGTTTTGTGGTACCTCCCAATCATTCTCCGTTTGAAGAAGTTGTATTCTTGTAGGGAAGATGCTAAGTTGTTACGTTGGTACGCCGATAGAGACCAACCGGCGGATGATGTCATAAGACATACTTCAGACGGGGAGCAGTGGATGAAAGTTGATGCTATGTACCCTTAGTTTGGCAAAGATTCTTGGCATTTGAGGTTAGGGTTGTGTACAGATGGTATTAATCCTTTTGCTAACATAGCACAAATAGCTCTTGGCCTGTTATGTTGGTGATATACAACCTGCCATTGACCATGAAACATAAATATGTGTTGCTATCTTTGATGATATAATGTCAGAAGCAACCTGGTAATGATGTTGATGTATATCTTGCTCCTCTAGTGGAGGATTTTTTTGACTTTGTTTAATAATGGTGTTTGAGTGTTTGATGTGTTGGTTGGTGATTTTTTCACTCTTAAAGTGTTATTATTTGGCACAATTAATGATTTTCCTGCATATAGAAATTTTTTCAGATATTATGTGAAAGGCCACTTAGCTTGTCCAGTCTGTGAGAAGGACAATGATTTTTTTCAATTAAAAATTGGTTGTAAGGCTGTTTAACAAGGGCACATACAGTTTCTTCCCGAAGGACACCCATAGCAATTGGTCAAAGAAGGGTTTAATGGGAAGGTGGAGACATGAGTTGCACAAGGCCACGATCAGATACACAGATTTATGAGAGTGTTAAGAATTTAGCCAATAACTTCAGGAAGAAGAAAAGAAAGGTTTCTATTGATAGTAGCTGGAAAAAATGCTCCATTTTTAAGCTACCTTATTGGAAGCATTTAGAAGTTAGACATTGTCTTGACGTTATGCACATTGAGAAGAATGTTTGTGACTCTTTGGTTGGGACGTTGATAAATACCCCTGGGAAGACAAATGACATAATGAAGGCTAGGCTAGATTTTGTTAAATTGGGTATTTGGAAGAATCTTGGCCCGGTGAGTACGGGTGATGATTGTTATTTTTCCCACTTCTTGCTATTCAATGTCATAGTTGGAGAAGAAAACTTTTTGTGAGGCCCTTAGTAGTTTGAAAGTGCCTAGTTCATACTCATCAAATATCGGCACTTGTGTGTCAATGGAGTAGTTGAGACTGGGTAGGTTGAAGTCACACGATTGTCACAACCTAATGCAAGAATCGAATGTCATCGCCATTCGATATACATTGCTTTCTCATATAAGATTGTGCATTACAAAACTATGTATGTTTTCAAATCCATTTGTCACAAAATTTTTAGTGTACTGAAGTTTGATAGGTTGCAAGTAATGATTGTTGAAGGTTTGTGTAGGATGGAAATGTATTTCCCTCTCTCATGTTATGGCATTATGGTCCACTTGATTGTCCATTTGGTGTTGGAGATAAAGCTATGTGGTCCGGTTTTTCTTAGATGGATGTACCCATTCGAGAAGTATATGAAAATCTTTAAGCACTTTGTGAAAAATTGGTATAGGCCAGATGCTAGTATTGTGCAGCGATACGTAACGGAAGAGGCCATTGAGTTTTGCACTGATTATATGAAGCAAGTTGAATTAGCTGGGAAACGTGCTTTCACTGAAGAAAATAACTTGGAGGAAGTTATTGGATTTGGATACCGTACATCGAGTTATGGATTAGAATAAGTCATTTTTCTCAAGGAGGATGATCGCAGTCTTCACCGATTCCTAGGTCTTAATGATCATGAAGAAGGGGTGTGGATTGGCGGTAAGGGGAAGATCAATTGTATAAACTAGAAGTCGAAGAAGGTCATAATTAAGAAAATGAAGCATAAGTAGTAAGAGTTCCTATATTAAGTGTACATTGGACTTAAAATGATTTAAATTAAAATAATTTGAATTCCAATGATTTAAATTCCAACATAGAAACCCATAGATAAATGATTACATCTTAAAAATCTTACAAGTCTTGCAAATTTATTCAAATTCATGATCATAATCTAGGGCATTCAAATTCATTCATTGACATCTTCAATGGCACCAGTCAAATCTGATTGGTCAGGGCGTAAATGGGAGCTTGATGCGAGATGTTGCTCGTAAGCCCGCTGGGACTTTTTAAAGAATCTAATCTTCACCATCAAAGCAAAAAATTTCTTGCGCTTTCATTTGTAGCAATCCTTGAAGCCCTTCAAGTATGATTTCTTAGTACCTACATAGAACAACCAAATAATGAAATATATAAACAATGAAGACAATATAAGCAATACACGAACTATATCAACTAAAACATATTTATTACTAACCTTCCTCAACTCCTAGCCTTTTGCTCGGCTCCGCCTCCCCGTAGGGATTATGATACCACTTCCCATCACGCAAAACCACCCTTGTTCTCTAAGTACATCCTATCATAATACTTTGATAATTTTTCACCCCCCTCGATAGTCAAGCCCTCAACGCTCTTAAAAATGCGAGTTATAAAATTCCCATGCGGTAGGTGAGTCAATACTTTCTTCGAAGTTGCATACTGCAACATATGCCTAAATATAGCCTCCCCGGGGTTGATCCTTCTACCCTCTATGATTAAGTAGAATAGCATAAGGGTTGGGTAATTAGGCTCGGTCAAGTTCCCGCCCTTGGGGACCAAACTCCTATTTATCATCTCATATGTAATACGTTGATTTAAGGGGAGAATCTTTAAATTGAAGGTCTCAAGTTTTCCTAAATTCATTCTATTGTGGTTAAAGTAGCATACACTACACTTAACGGGGTCAATGTAGGGAGGATCAACTTCAAGAGGCCATTTCTCCTGATGGTAGCAATCATCCAATGGACCATTGGGATCCTCCAGGTAAAAAAATTCTGGGACCAAGTATGGGCAATCTAATACCTTATTGATTATCCATTTGCTAAACGGGAAGTCAATTCTCCCAAACCTAGTAGCATAATCCCCACTACCCACTTCTCGCAAGTTAGCATAAAATTGGCATGTCAAATTAAAATATGCTTTCTCATTACACGAAAGCAAATTATCAATGTGTTGCTAAATAGTTTTAGGGCATCGTCTAACCCTAAAGCTAAATATTCATTTCATTCCAAAAAGAAATGTATCTAATAACTTTGCACTCTCACGAAATACTTCATACAAAGTTTGTGCAAATTTAGAGAAAAGTCTTCCATGATCGAAGCCCGAATTGTGGCCGGTTGAATGAGTACGAGATATTCCACGGCCTGAACCACCCCTAGCCATTACAAATACTTTCTTGAAGAATTTGAGGGTTTTTTCGAGTTCGGAATGTAGGCTAGGGTTTGGAAATTGGGAATCGATTTGGTAATCTAATTTGTCCCCTGTTATTTTTTATATAGGCAATACTTTTCGAGTTTGGAAAGTAAGTTTTGTACCTTTCATAAATAGAAAAAAAAAATTTGAGCTAGGAAATGATTTAAATCTCAAAAAAGCAAGCATTTAAAATCCAAGCATATGCCCGGATCTATCACAAGAGCTCGGAAACATAGTTTCCATGCTCGAAAAGTAAGTATTATCTTTTTAAAACACTAACACGAGACATTTCCGAACTCGGAAATGATTTAAATCTCATAAACTTCAGCGTTTAAAATTTCAGCGTAGGCTTGTATATGTCACACAAGCTCGGAAAGGGATTAATGCTAACTGTTATTCACCTCACAAGATGTTTCTGAGTTCGTAATATATATTTATGAACTCATAAAGTTTATCATGCCAAAAGAACCAAATAGTCTCCTATGTTTTCGAGCTCATAAATAATTCTGGTCTATAATTACAAAGAGGGGAAGACTTTATGAATTCAGAAAGTAATCCTGTCTTTTGGCCATTTTCAGATTTCACATGCTTTGATCCAAAAAAACATCACCTATCCCACCGCTAATTTCTTCTACTAAAAAGTAAACAAAACTCCATAACAATAATATTATCCAAATTTCGTGCAATAAAATTTAAAATTAAATCATCTACATGACTTTAAATATAAAGCTCATCACCCAAACTTTACATAATAAAGTTTTAAACCAAATATATTCTCTAACATAATCCAAAGTTTTCCACAACATCATAAAAACTAAGGCTCAAATAGATTCCCTTCCCACCCTATTCTTGGCCTGCAATGTTCTCGTCATCACCCCCATGATCGCCATCATCATCTTCACTCTCGGATAAGACCGACTCAAAATTAGGCAGCTCTTCATATTCTCTCAATTCCAATTGCAAGCTCTGAGATTCCAAGAATGCAGCATGCTGGGTATGTGCGCGAGTCAACATTTCATGGGTCTCGGTCATGTCGGTATGCATACAGTCAAAGTACTTGGTCAACCTAGCCTTCTAACCACTGTCGGTACCTGGAAATCATGTCGAAATCAAATGGATATGCAAATAAAATATTTTAAATTGTAATTGAGTAAAATAGTCAATCCCTTACGAGAGCTCGTTGCCTCTTCCCTTTTCGGTTCCTCTTCGCGATCCCTCTTTGCCATCTTAGCTTTTTTATTAGGTATTTCACACACCTTCTGCTTGCCGTCGTAGTCTAGTTCTAGGTTTTTGTGTTGGAACCAATTCTTTTCATAGTAGTCTATCCTCAAAGGCTTATCTTGTGGAATTATTCCCACCTTCTTTACCATAATGTTTATCAAACCACTATAAGGAAAACCACCCTTCACCATTTGCGCGACCTTCAACCTGAAAAAAGATGATGGAAAAGCCCAGATCTATCTTTCTACCTTCCATGACGTAGTAAAACATCATGAGGTTATCAATAGTCAGCTTACATGCATGTCCACCCGTGGGGAATACATTCAGGCATAATCAATCATAAATAATACGCTCTTCTACGGTAATTGACTGATACCAGAAATCTCTGCTTTCCCCTTTCCTACTCTCTTAAAATACTTATTCACCATGGCTATGGAACAAATAGGAGTAGCATTGCTCACACCTGGCCAAACATGTGTGTGATATATATCAAGGGGGCCATTGGGGTTATCGAGCCTTAATTTCTCGAGAGTGGTGTAGGGGCAACCTAGGGCATTATCAATTGTATACGTAATCACAGATAAATATTTCCCATTAATCCTAGTTATGTCTCTATTGTTAATACTCTGACCAAAATTCACATAAAACTGAATCACCTCATTCGTGTGTAGGGGCTCATCCATGCAAATTAATTTATCCAAATGTTGGGTTTTAAAACATGCTAGCAAATACCCTAATCCTAACCCCTCAATGTCTGAAGATAATATAGCCTTCGAATTAATAAAATTTCTCTTCGATAATCAACATACCTTTGGTTGGCATCAACATTGATGAACTTTATCGATTCATCAACCTCCGGGATATGACATTGACTACAATAACATGCCTTTTACGCATTGCTTTTGCGACTCATGGTGAATTAGTTCGGGGGATTTGGATGTGAAATTTGGGAAAGATCTTGGGGGTTTTGGGATTGTAGGGTTTAGGAGTATGATGAAATTGTATTTGATTTGGGTTTTTTTAAAAACATTGCCCATTTTTGTTTTTTTAAATTCAAAAAGGCTTTCCGAGTTTGGAAATCAATATTGTCTAACTTATAGAAGGGTTAAAATATTTCCAAGTCCAGAAATAACTTTCCGAGCTCAGAAACCATTTATGATGGGAATAAAAAAATGGGGAAAGGGTTTCAAATCACTACAACAAACAACACCTATCACCTCGGTTTTTTAGTGCTTTTTACCTTGGTTTTCAACCCCTGAAAAACCGAGGTAAATGTTGCTGTAGCAAAAAGCCTAGTTTTTACTTCGGTTCAAAACTGAGGTAAATAGTCTCCTTTTACCTTGGTTTTTTACCGACATCGGCATAAAAGGAGACCGATGTCGCTTCGTGGAGGAAGGCTGATATTATGATACCCTGGCTGTGACATCGTTTGAAATGATGTTGACATCTTGAAGCATGCAACATCGATGAAAGGAATATAGTAGCCGAAGGTAGAGGAAGTGCATCGATGTTGCACCCCATGATATTGTTCACAATACGAGCAATTTCGGAGACGATGTGAAGCGATATCACACACAGTGAGGGACCCATGTTGTGTCCCTGATGATTTGAAATGCAGACAAAACAACATTATTTTGTATGTCCGAGCTCGCAAAAACAAAGTAATACCTGTCTATGCGACATTACTAATATGTCTTGTCGGAGTCATTTGTTGTGTTTTTGCATTTTAGTCGGTCAACATTTGTTTCTTAACAAACATTATAATTACAAACATTCGATGATGCAAATGATCGGTCTTCGATAACCATGCATGTTATAAACAATGTGATAATTCGAGTAATGGTTGAACATTAAACAACATTGAATTGTTGTTTATTTAATGGTCATTTAGACCTATAAGATTACGACATACTAGTATACTAAAAATAAAAGAAACAATAAATTAAAATACATAAGGTTGTTATAAAATTGAAACAACAATTTCATTTAACCTCCATTTTCTACATTGTACTGTGTTCATATTTCTAGGGCGACCAGTGAGAAGCCAACTAAGTCCATTTGATATGCTGGAACCCACTGATAACTCCATTTTATCCTATAATAACCAATGCATGGTAAACAAAAATTATGTTACAATTGGGTTGCGCCCAAAATTACACGTAATATATTAATCTGTGGACAACATTATTTGCAAAATGTCGATAGTAACAGAACAGAACCAAATCGACGTCAGACTCATAACTATCGAGGTCGCAGTGACCGAGATTAAACCGAACTCAGATATTCATGTATATGAATGCTAAAGTCAACAATTCCTCACATCTGCGATGTTGAGTCTTACTCAGTTTCACATCGTACAAAGCAATTAAAGACCGATACACACATTCATATTGTGTTCATCCAAATCTAAGCCATTTTCTCACTTTTTACAAACCTCTCATCATATTGGTAAGAAACACAACATACTATATAGAACATGTGATACAATGATTCACCCTTTATTAAATTTTTTGATCTTCCATTAATGAAGAAAAAACATATAGATGGTATACATGGTAACATCTTGGGTGAGATAAACATGTAAAATATGTATTAATACCTCTATAAATTTAAACCTAGATGCTATGTTCTTTGTATACTTGTTGATGATTGAAAGAATCCATTTCAATGATCCCTTTCATTATGGTGTGAAAGAATAAGGCGTGTTTGTTGGATATGTATTGGAGATGGAAATGAGTGTTAGTGGTGATAGTTATTGAAATGAAAAATAGGTTTGATGGGAAATTTTAATTCAAATTTTCGTCCCAAATTTTTGGTTCCCGCTCTAAATTTCACATTGAGTGATAACGCTAGCTCTTCGGTATGTTGATCGAACTATGAGACATGTGTGTGACACTGCATATGTAGCCATAGTGTAATAATGGGTATTTCTCATAAAAATATCCGTTTAAAGGGCCCAGGCCATTCTCTCGACTCGCTCATGCTCTAATTGGGACAACATTGTCGTCAAAATTTGAATAAAATATTGAAATATTCAATTTTGTTTATTGACATCTCCCCAGTTTCTTGGAGGGACCTAATTGCAAAAAAAAAAAGACAGCATGTGGTCTCAAAATTGATTCTGATTGTCCCGAAAAGAAGTAGTGTTATCCATATATAGTCGAAATTTTAATAACCAAAAGTTAAAAAAATTCGGAATATATTTCCCCTTCGACTTCCACAAGATCATACGACCAACAATTGTATACTTTAATTAATCAACTGCAATTTACTCTAGACCACGTACTGGCGCTTTGTAAAAAATAACGACAAAAATTTAATACTATTATATTTCCAACGAAATGTGAGAATATGAAATTTCATGTGATTCTATATATCTTGCAGAAATGTTTGTTCCCATAAAGTTTATCGTTATGGTATTAATGGAATTCTGTTAAACAAAAACTCGGAAGATAACCCAGGTTCAAATGTCTGTAAGACAGTAAGCATTTGTCTATATGAAATATTTGTCGTTTTGTTTGGGTTATTGTCTGTAAACACACAGTAACAACCATGGTAGTTTGGGTCGCAGTGTAATTTCACTAGAGTGTCGTACCGGATCCAAGGAAAGAGCTTTGGGGCGAAAATAGGGCGCATCCCTACTACTGTTCACCGTAGCCGATTTTCACCTGTTTCTCTTCCTTGGTTCTTCTTCTTCGGTGAGGGGCCCAACATCTTTGTTGGGCTCCTCACCGAGAATCGTTTAATATATGGTTTGCTTCCCAAACTAGAAGTTAAGTCCCAGATCTGGGTTTCCTTCCGAAACCTCGAAGTCAGTCCATTCGCTGTGATTAGGAAGAAGATCCCACTTCCGATCGTGGAATCCGAGAACCCATGTCCCATAAATGGGTTCTCTTGAAGGGGAGAACGCTTCGGACCTTAAAGCGTGAGAATTTTCAAATGAGGAGTTGTGCGAATCATGGGTCCTGACGAATCCCGTCGAACATGGGGGAGGACGTTCTTCCCCAAACTTGAAGGAGGAGGATTGGTGTGGATTGCAATTCGGACCAAGACCCAAGCACAAATCTGACGCATCTTTGGGTTGACCACAACCTGGGGTGCCGATGAATAGTGTTCGGTGATTGTCTATCACTGCAAAGGTAACTTTAAATTGGTAAACTTGTGCGGAATTGTGAGAAATTGTGTGGAATGCTGTTGGAGACTCTCTGCTCTCTGTGTGGATTTTGTGGATTATGGTCTGTTATATCTGTGTGGAAAATATGTGGGTACTCTGTTTCTACTCTGTTCGATGAATGGTTTAGTTAATTTTGTGCGGAAGGTGTGTTTGTTGTGGAACGCGGTTCTGTTTGGATTACAACGGTGTGGATTTAAGACTCAGGACTGTGTGAATTGCTATGGAAAGGGAGGAATTATACTTGTGCATATTGTGAGGATCCGTGCTTGATGTTCATGTTGAACACGAAACTGTGACGAATTTTCCACAATTCTGAACTCTTTCTTTGTTTTCTCATGAACACCAATACAAATCTGTATTTCGTCTAATAAATCTGGGCTGTGGTTAGATGAAGATGCTTATAAACAGTTTGTGTCGATTTGTATGCAAAATTCCATTGGCTCGGGACAGGTTTAATGAAACTCATGGGGGATTAAGTTTAAGGATGATTTTAAGGCATAGAGAGTGTTAGTATTTGGGATAACTCTTATCAGATTTAAGTAAACTTGTGTGTAAATCCCGTGTAACTGACCGGCCTAGCCTGTGTTCAAACCCCGGAATGCCCCTCCGGCCTTGCTAGTGCCCAGAACCCGGTCACCTTCCGACTATGCTTGTGTTCGCTGCCACGGCCTTGCATGTGCTCAGATCTCGGACATTACCCGGCCCTGTTTACTTGACCTGATTGGTTTTCAAACCAATAGGCTATGTTCTATGCCATAAAAATTAGACTTGCCTCATCTACTCATGAAAGTTCATAGGGAATTTATGTGGGAGTGGGATATCTGCTAGGCTTCATGCATAAAGAGTGTTAGTGTTTGGAGGAGTTCTTCATCGATTCAGTAAACTTGTGCTCAAGCCCCGGGCAGGACTCCAACCCCGGTCTCTGCCCGGCCAGGTTTACTTGAATTAATTGGAATTTAGACCAACAGGCTATGTTTTATGCCATGATCTAAGAATTAATCTTACACACTCATGAAAATTGCCACGGATTTGGGAAATTAGAGGGTTATTGTTGGATGAGACGTATGCTTTGGGGACAGTCAGATTCAAAAATGGATATCAGGAGAAGTTTTGCTGTGTGCTGGTTGGAATTAGCCATTGGCGGCCGCCCATGGGAAAATGTGCTTACCAGAATTACTAATGATGGTACTCCCAAGTGTTGTCTTCATTCTTCAATCTCATGTGATTACCCAGGTCAGGAAGAAGGGAGGAGCAAACTATTTAAAATTTGGCATTATCTGGACTTCTGCCCAGTTTCCGGAGACTAACTTATGGAAGATGTTAAGTACGAAGGACATTCGAATGCTCGAGGTGGCTGTAGAAGTTCGACTACTCGAGGATATCTTCGACTGCCAGGAGGTCTTTGAGCTTCTAGCTTTATCAAGTTCACGACAAAGCACCCATGCCCTTGAGTGCTCGAGGGGGCTGGCATTGCTGGAAAGAGGATTCTGAGTGATTGAAGAGGCCTTCGAGACATGGAGGTGTTCGAGTGCTTGAGATGAACATTCGAGAGTTGAAGATCTCCGAGCGCTTCAGGAGGCCTTCGAGAGCTCGAGGAGGTTTTCGAGCATAGGAGGAGTTCGAGTGCTCGAGGAGGTTTTCGAGAGTAGGAGGAGTTCGAGTGCTCGAGGAGGTTATCGAGCGTAGGAGAAGTTCGAGAGCTCGAGGAGGTTTTCGAGAGTAGGAGGAGTTCGAGTGCTCGATGAGACGTCCGAATGAGTTCGAGTGCTCAAAGAGCATCAGCGTGAGGCACTTGAGAAATCGATCTTGGGCACGGTTCTGGAGCTCGGTTTCCACGGTCAGGCAAGAAGTTAAAGAGCAAGGCCTTTGTTACTGATGCTCTTTCTCCTAAGCATAGTTTTTACTCATGATTTGACGGTTATTTACCTGCTCTTTGCCCGCGCTGCACTTTGTGGTAAATCGGCAAAAGCTGTCCATTTGCTCAAAATGGAGAGGGTGATTACATAATCACCACGCTTGATGCGCGCAGTATAAGTGCATCCATTCTCTCATCTTCAGGAGATTTATTTAGCTGGGATTCCCAAGGATATGAGGCACGGCCTCAGCACATCCTTGCCCACTTTATCAGTCTCGGTGCCCTCAAGAGAATGTCTGAATGCGAATAACATCCCTCTTTCTCCACTTTAGGGGTGTATATGGTAGAAGCATATATCCACCCTGCCGGACAGGTGCAACATTGGGCATCAGCTTCACACTTTTTGGGACATCCAAGACCCGAGACACTCTCGGCCGTACAAGGAATTTCAAAATATTTGTTCTTGGACTCTTGTACCTTCACCAACATTCCGGTAGCTCAACTTGCTCAAGACCCGAGATTCACAATACTCGGCTGCTTTATGGAATGGAAGTGAAGAGCCCCGTTTCTTAGGGGTTGAAGTGGTTCACTTATTTATGGGTAGTGAGTTTGTTCTCACCCCATTTACCTAGTATTTCTTAGCCTGTCTTCATTTCAGGTTGCTGGTTCGGTTCCATTATCGTTGGGACTTGTTTTGTTTCCCTGCTAGTTTTTATTTAGAAAATGGGGGGGGGGGGGAGGGAGGGGTGCTCTTAGAGTTTCATTCCTCCCCCCCCCTTGGACTTTGCTCCCTAGGTTCATCAAGTAACCTAGGGTTGGACTGGTTTTGTATTTGGTAGGGCTCTCTTAGGGCTCTATCATGGGTTCCACCGTTTATACTATTTACCTATTTACCGACTAGAGTGTCGTAATGTTTATGAATAATTTGGTCCCGTTCCATTGACTAGCTAGTTCATGGCTAAATTCGAAGATAGGGTGGTCCAGACAATGTGGAAACCTTAAGCTTATAGCCGATTATGCATTTCGACAACTTCCAGTCCGTTGGAGGGACCTAAGTGAATGAACAAAAACAAAAGAAAAATGTGTGGTCCAAATTAAACTCGATTCTGATTGTCCCAAAAAGAGGACATGTCATCCATATACAGTCTAACTTATAATAACCAATAGTAATATTATATTTTCCCGTATACTTCCACAAGATCATGCGAAAAAAGATCATATACTTTAAGTAATCAACTAAAATTTACTCTAGACCACATACTGGCACTTCGTAAAAATAAAAATAGAAATTTAATACTATTATATTTCTGAGAAATGCGAGATTATGAAATTTCATGCTATATATTTGGCGGAAATGTTCATTCCTATAATGCTTATCGTTACGGTATTAATGGAATCCTATTAAAAAAACCCGGAAGATAGCCCAGGTTCATGTGTCTGTAAGACAGTAAGCATAGTTTTCAAATGAAACATTTGTCGTTGTGTTTGGGTGATTGTCTCTAAACACACGGTAACAACCACGGTAGTTTGGGTCATAGTGTAATTTCCAAAGAGTTTCGTAATGTACTGTTTGCGAATAATTTTTCCCCGTTCCGTTGACTAGCTAGTTCATGGCCAAATTCGAAGATATGGTGGTCCAGACAATGTGGAAAAATTAAGCGTATAGTTGATTATGCATTTCGACATCTCCCAATTTATTGGAGGGACCTAAGTGAATGAACAAAAAAGAAAAATGTGTGGTCCAAATTAAACTCGATTTCGATTGTCCCAAAAAGAGGCAGTGTCATCCACATATAGCCGAATTTATAATAACCGATAGTAACATTATAATTTCCCCATAGACTTCCACAAGATCATACGACCAACAATCGTATACTTTAAGTAATCAACTACGATTACTCTAGACCATGTACTGGCACTTCATAAAAAATAAGGATGGAAATTAAATACTATTAAATTTTATGTGATTCTATAAATTTGGCGGAAATGTCCGTTCCCATAACGCTTATCGCTATGGTATTAATGAAATTCTATATAAAAAAACCTAGAAGATAACCCCGGTTTGCATGTCTGTAACACAATAAGCATAATTTCCAAATGTTACATTTGTCATTTTGTTTGGGTGATTGTCTCTAAATACACAGTAATAACCATGGTAGTTTGGGCCGTAGTGTAATTTCCATAGAGTGTTGTAATGCACTGTTTGTGAATAATTTGGGACCGTTATAATGATGGGTCCATGGCCGAATTTATACATGGTGGACATAATTTGATGGACATGATTTTATTACTTTTAGATTCCATTAGAAACGTAGACTATGCAATTTCAGCTATTTGGCCTACGATCAATATATACAACGCCGGTTTGGGGTGGGTTTTAGACTAGGTGGTGAAGAAAGTGATGTGACATCACATACATGTGCTATTTCGTTCACCACTGACCAGGGCCGTATTTAATTTTGGATTGGCCCGCTACATTAATATGGCCCAGTGTTTATTATGTGCGAGATAGGAGTGGTTTCGATTTTATCTTAGATAGAGCGATTATGGTCACGATTACGTTGGTTATTCATTGGATAGTCCAGGCCCCATTCAAAAAATGTTTGGGCCCCTATGTTGGGGCCAAACCTAGAACCCATGACTTCGCACTGCTGTCTATGACATTGTCGGTTTATGCAGCACACTGGCAAAGTTGCACAAAATGACAGCATTTCATAGAGGGTATATAAGTACCCGACCACCCTTCCCCTTGACATTCCTAACCAACGGCATCGCACCAAAATCTCACACCAAAAAAGCTAGTCAGAAATTGTTCTAATCGCAACGGAATCAGTTGGTCACACATCAAAGTAGCCTGAAAACCAACATTAAATTGCTTTGGACATAGTGCATTAGCGGATTTCTCAAAATTTCAAGAGCAAGAAACCCTAACAAGGTAATGATTTTTTGATGAAGTTTGATGTTAGTATTTTGGGTTTCATATTCTTCTTTAGTTTTCCATTGCTTGGTTATTCAATCGTGGCATGTTAGTTGTTTACTTTGTGATGTTTTGGTTGAGATTATATATGTTTTAGGACCAGTCGTGTTTGAGTTAAATATTGTGTTGCCTTAGCCGATTGATATACAATGTTGCATATTTATGAACATAAATGTGCGATATTACATTTGTAACATCGGTCTAGACAAAGTGTTTGCAACATGAATCCGAAGATGACTAAAACTCATTGACATCATTGAGTTATTGACTTTTGCACTGACTGTTCAACATCCTTTTCATTGTTAGATGGCTTGCATAAAGCAGACATCTAGAAGGAGAAGGGACAACATCACAGGGGAAGCTCCACTATGCATGAAGAAAGCAAAGATAATGCCCACCCTTCCATTGACAACATGGGATAAATTATGCTTTATGAACGAGGAGCTAGCGAAGCGTTTCAAAAATATCCAAGGCTATAGAATAAAAGAAGTCAGGGTGATGAAGCCTGAGGATGTGGAATGACTACACCTCAATTTTTTCCTTGAATCTTTTAAATCATCACAAATGGAGGGTTTAATATTCTTGGATAAACCGATGTACGATACGGAAGTCAAGATGTTCTATGCCAATTTTAGAATGGAAAATTTGACCTTTTTTAAAACAAGAGTGAATGGGATGAACTTGGAGATATCGAAAGAGTGCATGAACAAGGTGATTGTATGCACAATTGGAAGGGGGATCAGTTGGACGTTGAGCCTCTACAGCTGTATTGTCGGGACAATTGGCCTAGACGGGTCGACGAGAATGACGCATTAGGGCGCTATACCCCAACCGAATGGTGGAGAAGTACTTCAAAATTAAAGTGGGGAACGAACTCATCCCAATGGAGTATATCAAGCTTGGTGTTCTCAACCTTTAGGAGAGAATGATGTTCAATATAATTGTACAAGAACTTATCCCGGCCAAACATCCTACAGAGTGCATGATCAACAAGACTGTCATGTACTACCACCTAGCACAGAAGAAAGTAGTCGACCCAAGGTATACCATCAGAAAGAAGATGCATCAAGTCGACCTCTCCACGAAGAAGACACTCCCCTATGGTAGTGTTACCACACCATTCTAGAGAAGAAGAGGTTCCCATCAAATCGAAAGAGAAGATCCAACCTAAGTACTACGATGCAAACTACTTCATCTTGAAGCATTGGGTTTGGGAGTCATGGGTGTGGATTGATCACAATGTCCCTAAAGGGGTGGATGTGCCTCTCACACCCAGGCTCGCGGCAACTCCATCGGCTTCTGCAGCTATGGGCATTCCCCTCGCCATTATTTACGTGTCATTAACAGGTAACAAAATTTAGTTTTGTTTTGGTTTATTTCAAATTATCATTAATTAAAATTTTAAAATTTTAATTTAATGTAACTAATTTCTTATCCCAGAGGAACAAAACAGAAAGCCTTGGGCATCCTTCTAAAGGACATGACCGAGACCAAGGCCATGGTGCTGTGCATGGAACGCACCGTGCGTAATCTAACAGAAGAAATAGGTGTGCTGAAGTCTATGATTGCTGATGCGATCAATGAATGATGTGTCCATTTTATGTGATATTTTTGTACTTTTTGGGATCACTTTTGTGCTCTTTTGTTATCAAGAATTTGTGTTTTACCTTGAAATTCTCTTAGAAGAGGTAAGAGCGACTTTCGGCTCTTTTACCTTTTTCTAAGTGTATTTTGTGTGACAAAGGAAGAACATTGAGACTTGAAGCCGGAGACCATTGAAGATCACCTTTTGAAGATTTTGAAGATTTGAAGACTAGATTTGAAGATTGAAGACAAAAAAAAAGAATCGGGGATTTGAAGGCAAGGCGACATAAGGGTGAAAATGGCCATTCCCACCCGGGTGAGGCAATTCCCACCCGAGCGAGGCCATTCCCGCCCGGGCAATACCACTCCCGCCCGGGCGAGGCCATTCCCGCCCGGGCGAGCCCAATCCTGCCCGGGCGGCAGCCTGCCACACTTTTGCCTTTTGCTTTTCTTTTCCTCCCTCTTGCACTATAAAAGGGATTTTTGGCCACCCACTTCATATCTTATCATCTTTGGCCAAAATTCCTCCTCTCCCAACCCTAGGTTCTTCAATTTTTCCATCTTTTCTCTCTTCATTTCTCTATGCATTTGTTTATGGATGTTAGTATGATTTGTATTAGCGAAATCTAGTTCTTGGGAGCAATTGATTGAAGCTTCCAAGCTTATGTAGCAAGATTCTATGTTTGCTTATCTATGAACATTTATTGGAGAGCATTTATTATGCCATTAATGTTGTGTTTTATCTCATTTATACCATGAGTTGTTTGAGTATATGAGAAATGTTTGTAAGATTGAAATGTTAGGGTGTTAGGAAAGTTGCAAATTTCTTAACTCATTTGATATGGAAATCCAAGAGCATGGATTTAGAACTTCTTGTGTATAATGTGTGGTAATCCTTGCTAGATGAGTATGTTAATGTGGTTTGTTCTCATATTTGTCATATAGATAAAAAGAAAGGTTTAACCTTGAATGTTGTTTGCTCTTAGTTTAAATTAATGAATGCTTTGTTTTGTTCAATAACTATGTATTTGGTAGAAGGCTTGTTATTATCAAACCTATGGTCCTTTGGGTGAAATGCCATTGATGAAATACCCCTATGGTCGTTGTTTGTCTAGGGTGATCATCATCAATGAGGTTTGCAAATGGTTGTTGTTTGTCTTTGCAAACTACTCTTAAGGAGGAACGAATGTTGATCTTTGAATGGGAAATGATACATTCCCCATAGACACTAAATGTAATTGAATGAGCGAATGAATAAATGAGCTATATGAAGTTTTAAAGTGGAAATCGATTGCCCCCAAGGCTCCATTAATTATCATTTACATCGTATCTTTAGTTGTATTGCACGATTAGCATAGTTCACTTGCTTTGCTAGTTATTGTATTTCAATTTCATAATTTAGGATCAAACCAACCCCCCCCCTTTGTTTACATGCTTATATGTATATATATCTATATATGTAAATGTCTAGTATGTCTTCTCCTATATATGTTTAAACACTTGAAAAGATCCCTCTTCACGTGGACGACCCAGACTTGCCATTATCTACTTTATTGTAGATAGGAAGCATTTAGGGCTTAAAAGTATTAACTTTGAGAGGTACGACGACGACCTCCCAAATTTTGGCACCGCTGCCGAGGATGTGCCTCTCACACTCGGGCTCGAGGCAACTCCATCGGCTTCTGCAACTATGGACATTCACCCCGCCATTATTTACGTGCCATTAACAGGTAACAAAATTTAGTTTTGTTTTGGTTTATTTCAAATTATCATTAATTAAAATTTTAATTTAATGTAACTAATTTCTTATCCCAGAGGACCTAAATAGAAAGCCTTGGGCATCCTTCTAAAGGACATGGCCGAGACCAAGGCCATGGTGATGTGCATGGAACACACCGTGCGTAATCTAACAAAAGAAATGGGTGTGCTGAAGTCTATGATTGCCGATGCAATCAATGAACCTGCGGGGAATAAGGGCATGAGGTTGACGAGGATGAATTGGATACCACAGATGATGAATGAGGGCCAAGCACCGGCGCTAGAGAGTCTTCCACCGAAAAGTTGAAGACTAATTCACAAGAAAATAAGAGCATTTCGTCGGCAGACGATGTTATGCTACCCTTGCCACCACCTCATTCATTGTCGTCCCTGATATGTTCGTTTATCCTAGAACATGAAGAATGTTTGTTTGGATTTTATTAGGATTCTATGCCTTCTGTTTCATTTTCATTTTGCAAGGATGTTACATGTGGTACACAACATTATGTGTTTTGGATATATATACGTACGTATGTACCTAGCTTTAGTCTTACAAATATAACTTCAACAAATCTGAGACTGGCTATGGTGAACTTCGAATGAAACCTTTAAATGGTAGATTCCAAGTTCTGGTTGTATCGGTTAAGTATCCCTAATTTATTAGGTATGATAGATATGTATAACCTTGCGCTTAATTCACATAGTCATAACAGCCATAACCAACATTAACCTAATGGAGGTGCGACATTGCATAAATTAATTTTTTTTGAAAGGAGTTCAGGCACGGGTTTGAACCGAGAAGCATGTGTGACTTCACCGAATGTAAAAATCAATGTCGCTTTTTACGTCTGATTGAAGTCGATCACATTGAGTGATGGTGCGAAGTCAGTATTCTTTTTAATGACTGTTATTGCTAGGTCCTACCCTTATTGACGATGTCGCAGGTTTGTCGGTCAAAACTTTTACTTTGATTTCATAGGGTATTTACTTTAGTTCTTGTGGAACCATGGGAAAAAACCAATGTTTTACCTCATTTTTTAATAACCGAGGTAAATAATATCTTTTACTCCTGAAACAAACCGAGGTAAAAGAAGGTTTTTTGAGCTCAACCAAAAAACTGAGGTAAAAAAGGTGAAGTAATAGGTTTATTTTCTTATAGTGAATGGACATTTACTTCCACTTGAAAAACCTGCCCTTCCCACCTTTCACCCCTTCAAAAAACATTCATACCCCAACTCATCAATCCATTTCATCATCAAAACTCCAAATTGAAGTGTGGATGATTTGAGGTTTGTGTTCATCACTTATATTCCAAATTCCCTCTTAAAATATCTTATTTTCAAATGGATCTTTTTTAAAATATAGGCACAAGCTATGATGAAGTGTTTAGTACCCTTTGATTAATCAATAAGATAAATATAAGCTCCATTTTGATGCTAGTGTTTATTATTTTTAAACATAAATGAGACATTCCAAATATTAACTTGTTAGTGATAGCAAGGGTCTGGATTTTGTTATTCCAATGCACTGTATTTAAAATGGGGTTTGTTAATAAATTGCTAGGTTTTATTTATGCTTCATGATCTTAAATGGTAAAATCATGGTCTATTGTATATGTTCATTGCCTAGGGTTTAGTTAAAATTTTCACCATATATAATTTGTGTATAATATAAATATTAGTAACTTATGATTGGCCAAGGTTAAGCTATTTTTGGTGTGTTTGTAAATGTAGCATTCAAAATGGAAACTATGAAAGGGACTCGTGATGATGTGTCACCATCCGGTAAAGTCAGTCCCCAACAACTGAGATGACATGGGATAAGGATGATAGTACGGGGGATGTAAGAAAACACCGAACACATTGTAGATCATTAGAACATAGAATGTCTAGGAAAGAGTTAACGTCGTTAACTTTCGAAAAGAAGGGAAATTGTGTGTAGGAGCAACGCGCCAAATGGTTTAGTTGGGTGGCGAAGGTCAGTAGAGCAAGGATAGATATCTTCTACGATACTTGGCATGATGTCCCAAATGGTTACAGGGACACTTTATGGATGGAATACAAGGTAGCTTTAGTGAATCATTTTCCTGCTTTTTTTCTTCTACAATTTCTTGACAAATGTACTCTCCCTCGCCACATCCTTGTGTTTTGTAATCACCATAGAGACCTTTTGAAATCTAAGCAGAAGATGTGAGTACTTTGTGAAAATTGGTAACGTTCACGATGTCAAAGAGTTAGCGTGAACATAAATACACTTTTTCTAGAGACGACATATTAAGTGATAAGAAATGTGATCGCCCATGGACAACCTACACCCACATTCTACCCGATAGATGGGAGATTCACAAGCAAAGGGCATTGGAGAATAGTGAAAATGTCAGTAAAAAATAGTACAAATTATTAGTGTGATTAATTATGTACATTAAAATGTTTGTAGTGTTAACATGACCCTAACATCCAACTTATGGTATGAGGGATGTAAAACAATGCGTTTCCAGAGATAATAAAATACCAAACTGATTAACTCGTGGGGGTTATCATGTAGCGGCAATGTCGCTAGTCAAGGAACGTCTAGAACAAGTTGTGCAAATAGCGATAACGGGCGGGATGACGGCAGATGAGGCAAGAGCTTTGGTGCAATCAATTAGTGTGGATGACATTGAGAGGTGTGATCTATTTCTTGAAGGGCGACAAATTAAAAAAAAGTGAATTTGTTGAGGAAGAAGAGAAACGAATTGCTAAAAGAGTGGTACATAATTTTTTAGGTGAATACATTATTAATTTGAACTACATTTAATTGAAATGGAAATAACCAAGCTACATCCATTTATGATTTTACCTAGGAAAAATTGAAAAATGATCAATTGCAAGGATAATTCATTCCAAGTGGTGTATATAATATCCTCTGTGAAGCAATGGAAAAACCCGACCATCCCGGCTGCGTTAGGGGTGTGTGTAGTTTCTTGACACAACGATAAGCATTTGGGATCATGTGGTCCTACAGTTGAGAGGAACCCTCGAGAGCCCATTTGTTGAAAAACAAAGGCCCAACTCTAAGACAAACAAATTGAGCAATAAGATCTAGTAATTCAGAAGTTGGTCCAACACATCATGCTAGTTCTTCTAGACAATTTAGATGATTTAACACCCGATTAGATGCCGCCATCTAGGGGTTCATGACATTCCCTCAAAGATGTTGATGTTAATCGCAGGGAAATGGTACAAAATCTAAGTTTCGATAGGCAATTGTTCAAACCCGATAACAAAGACAATGCCATACTAGCAATTGAGAAAAAAGGTACGAAGGATTTTGTTTACGTCATTTATAACCCTTTTATTTAAGTCTATTATTTAATATCTATTTTGTGCTTTTTAAGAAATCATGTCCGTGTGAACTATACATTGATCAAGGTATGGACGGTAGGCCACTACATGTAGTTGATGGAGTTTTGCATGAGTCGATGAAACAACATCCTTCCATACCAATTTTGGAAGGTCTTTCGAGGGTTTTGTTGGAGAATCCTTTGGTGATGTGCGCACCTTTGCCAACCCCAGATGGAAAATAAAAAAATTTGGCCTTTCCCAGGGAATGTTTCTAACTTGGCCTCATAGACTTATATAAGCCGATCCTATCAAGGATCAACATTTAAAGGAAATAAGGCCTCTATCACCAAAACCGGTGAAGACAACACCAAAACTGGTCAAAACAATGCCCAAATTGGTGCCAACAACACCAACTAAGGTTAGACCTCCATTGGCAAGAGCCAATGTCCCTCGAGACATGCCTGGCTTCATGCGAGTCCTTTACAATTTTCTTCAACCCAATGATTGAAACTCAACATACACATTCTTAGGAAATGAATGTGTATTCGGATGCAAACATGAATTCATGGCGTTATGAAGTGATTTTGAAGACCTTTGGAAATGTGAACAAGTTAATCAAGTGATGATGTCGATAAACACCTTGTAAGTGATTTTATTAATTTTATTACTGGATTCGATTTGAATTACACTTAACATTATTACAATTATTAGCTATTATAAAATTTTCTTAGAACATGAGTTTTACGAGTAACCAAAAGAAGGGATGGATTGCATAAATGTGCCCGGTGATGATAAAGGAAATTGGTTGTACATTCGAAAATACCTAGGCCGTAAGGATAAATTTCTTTTTGCTGCACCATACATCAAGAGGTTATTTACTACGTTCAATTTCTTTACCAACATCCTTTCCACAAATTGTAAATGGTAATTAAATTTTCTTGTCCAGAGACCATTGGAGATTAATATTGATAGTACTCATAAAGAAGGGAGTGTATTGGATGGATCCCCTCCACATCCAACCATCCAATGCATTCGTTGAGATTTTGGAAGATGCGATGAAGGAAAATAGTGAGCAAACAAATTGTTCATTCCACGTGGTCGAAATCAAGGTGGTGTGTTAATTCCTCAATACTATGCTAAATTATTTGATGCATTAGTATTAATAATTTATGTTTCTTGCATATAGTACAAGAAACATGCTCAAACATGGGAGTGCAGCAATTACATCATGTTATACGCATCCGAGTGCGTATAGAAACTCAAGGAAGATGAACTTGAACTTGAGAAGGTATTTGTACATTTGAATGTGGAAATGTTCCTAACTTTACAAGGTATCTGCCAATTATTTAATATTATAATGTTATTTTCAAATTTTCAAAAAGGATTTGAAATCCTACTCGCATGAAGATATCAACCATGCATGAAATTCATTGGCTCATCATCTAATTTTTAATCGGTCACACACACTGGGTAATCCCAATATTGGTAGGGACACTCAAGTTAGATAAAAAATGAACGTTAGAAATGTCAAAATAGATTTGTAGCAATTTCTATTCCTATCTATAGATTAGTGCTTGGTTAGCGATTTCTATTGCTTGGTTAGAATTATCTATAGATATTTGTGTAGAGGCCAGATATTATCGTATATTGTATTTAAATTATGGCTATATATCGAGGCTATTTTTGTGCCGGGATTTCTAATGAAATAAAATTTTTACCAAAAGATCAGATTAGATTTCCGAGTCTGGAAAGAGTTTCGTCCATTTTATAAAATTTTGCAAAGGCCAGAATCAGTTTACGAAGTTGG
The DNA here is from genome assembly GCA_037428765.1 of Rubia yunnanensis. Taxonomy (NCBI): domain Eukaryota; kingdom Viridiplantae; phylum Streptophyta; class Magnoliopsida; order Gentianales; family Rubiaceae; genus Rubia; species Rubia yunnanensis. Next base: position 63,068,221 of record CM075061.1, read on the forward strand.
AAAATATGGAGCCGACAAGGTTTTTGTAAACATTTTCATTCCACTAAATGCTCAGCCTAAAATTTCCAGCAACAGTCCGGAAATGTCACATAAGCTCAGAATCATTTTTCCTATTATTAGAGAGATGAAACGCATTAACATTAGGTTTCCGATTTCAGAAATGTATGAGTTTCCGAATTCGGAATATGGAGCACATGTACGATGGGCAGGCCATTGTTTCCGAGTTCGGAAACAAATAAAAGGTGGTTCCTAGGGCTGATTAAAGGCCGTAAAAACTGCCTTTAATTGCAAAGGTGGTTCCGTGAACCTCCTTATTTTAAAGGCAGAACCATTAATGACGCCAAAAAGTGTCTTTAATTTACCAATAAAACTGCATTTAATAGGCCATTCCTACACTAGTGACCAATACTTCATACTATGACTGGTTTGGGTCTGACACTGATTTCAGCCGGTGATTTTAGTTTGGTGAGTTCGGGTTGAACTTGCGGGATGATTTCACAGTAAACAACCATTATATTTTGTAATAGACTACTCATGCATAAAGGCTTTTGATTTGAAATTTTATAGTATAATGCCTTCCTTGTAAATTATCTACTCCCCCTGTCCAAGCATAAACTGTACATTTTGACTTTAGATAATTGACTCAAAAAAATATTTGACTACTAATATCTTTGAGGGAAAATGCATAAATAACCATGTTAAATATTGAAAGTACAGATATAACCCTGTAAAGTCTAAAAGTGCAAAATTAATCATATGTTTTTGTAAAATTGTGCATTTATAACCATTTCACTCAATTCCGGCATTGACCCAATGAAGTCTACATTTGACCAAATATATAAAGACAAAGTTATCCATGGATTCAAATATGAAAATGTAATTTCATCTTCTTCATCTTCAAACATTTTCTTCTTCTTCTTCATCTCTACGACTATGTCGTCATCCCGTGACATCGCTCTTGAAGCCTACCCCAGCCCTGCCACTAACTTGCCGCCCAGAAGCCCTAGCCCCATTGCACTAATCTCGTTGCCCTGCACACCCCATAATTATCAGAAACCCCTAACCCCATCGGAATTACAGCACCCTCCGCCCTCGTTGCCCTCTTCCACTAGCACCTTCCGCCACCCAAAAACCTTATGCCAATGAATAAAGTGAATGATGGCGTTGGGCAAAACTGATTGGAGAGTTTCACCACCGCACCGAGAGTTCACCTCCGCTGGTATTCAGAGGAGCAAGAAAATGGGAAAAAAGAAAGAAAATTGAAAAAGGAAAATATTTGTTTTGTTAAAAACTAGGGAGGGCATTACTGTCTTTTGCTATTTTTTTTATTTTTTTATATAATGGTAAAGTTATCATTTAGATGATTTCCGGCCAATTTGGCCATTGACATTTTGGTCAACAATTTTCAGGGTTAGATTACACTTTCAGATTTTACAAGGATATATCCGTACTTTTGAAAAAAACATAGAGTTAAAAACACACTGTTCTCTATCTTTATTTTTCTTTTTATTTTTTTCCTTAAACCATCTAGATGAGATGGGGGAAATTATATTAGGCCTTCCCAAGCCGTGTAATACCGAACAACAGAAACATTAAAAGAGATGGAGCCAAGGCTTAGTTGAGATTTACAGAAGGAAGCCCTAAGCTTTTGAAACAACATTCGTTGCCTCCAAAATAATGACTAATTATGGAAGTAATAGTTAGAGGATAACAAGAAAACTATCAGACTAAAGAAGAGGATCATCGAACTTGTTAGTGAATAGCAAAAACTAGACACAAAGCAGTCAGAATCACCCTCCATAGTCTAATGAGCATGTCCTACAGCTGTGGAGAGTCCCATCGTGAACAACAGCAGAGCGAGCCAATAACACCAAAAGTATCCAGCTAGTGAGAATTTGAAACCGTAATGGGGCCGTGCAATGGGCAGAGACAATTTATACCATATGTACCTACAAAGAACTCAATAGAAATCAGTAGCATCCGATCTAATGACCCATCCTTAAGGAAGGAGTGCCAATGTGATCTAGCTTAATTAATCCTTGAGCCGAGTTAGAAAGCATAGAAATTCTGCTAGAGGATGAGTCAATCTGAGATTGCAGACAAGCTTTTGCCAGAGAATCAGCAACAAGGTTAGCCTGTCTGTGAATGTGCACAAGTTCAATTACACCCAAAGATTGGTGAATATCATCAGATAGCTGGAACATTTTCCAATGTGCTTTAAGAGGATCATTAGCAAACTGTACAACATTAAGGCAATCAGATTCAATGTAAACAGGCAAGGATAATGCAGTACACTTTAGTGCAAACTGAATTGCCTTCAATTCAGCTTCAAGAGGGGAAAAGGCATGAGTGTAAACAGTATGTGCGCCCCTGAAACTACCTCTATTGTCTCTAATTATCATTCCAAGTCCACACATATTAGAATGACAGCACCATGAGGCATCAACATTAATCTTAAGACCCGAGCAAGGTCTTCTCCAAGCAATTTTAAAAATTTTAGGCTTTGGAGAAGATTTAATCAGAGGCAAGAAAGAGTGTTCAGCAATACTTAAATCAATAGGAGAGATTATGAACACAGGTTTAGCACTGAAAGTAAAAAAGATCTGATCCCTTATTTGATTAAGTACTAAATTTGGGAATGGCTTAACAGAGTCAAATATGAATCTATTTCTCATCTTCCACAGGTTCCAACATGTAATTGCATTAGCAGTTCGAACTATAGTTGACTGTAATGAGCTTAGGGTAGGGTAAGTAATATAGCATGATATTCTTTCCCAGATAGATGGGAAGGTTCTATCCCTAATTCCCATAAACTGATGAACCATTTTCCAAACTTTTACTGTTCTCTATCTTTAATTATGGATGATTAAAAATTATAAAAAAAATTAATATTATGAAAATACACATTAAGACAAATCTAAAATTATTCCACATGATAATATCCTTTCTTATATATCAAGAGAATTTTATAGTTTAAATTAATCAAGTTTGACTAAACAAATAATAATCCTTTCTTATCTTATGCTGATGATACTGTGGTCTTTCTGAAAGCCAGTAATAATTCTTTGATCAGATTTAAGGCCTTTCTGGCTACATTTGAGGAGGTTACGGGTCAAAAGATTTAATTACAATAAAAGTGACCTCTTTATAGGGAAACATGCAAGTGTGAACACAGTTAATAAAATAAGGAGAACACTAGGCATGAAAATTGGAAAGCTTCCTTTCACATATTTAGGAGTTCCCATTTTTACTGGGAGAGCAAAGAAGATATATTTCCAACCATTATTTGAACAAATAGAGAGTAGAATAGGTAGTTGGAAAAATAGATGGCTCTCGGCTGGAGGGAAAATTACACTTATACAATCATGCATATACTCTGTACCCCAGCATATATGGTCAGTTATAAAACCGAGTAAGCAGGTCATTTCAGTCATAGAAAAAAAACTGAGCAAATTTTTTTGGGGGTTTAATGGTCTAAAACCTAAAAGAGCATGGAGGAAGTGGGATGCACTTTGCTATCCTATCATCCAAAATGGTCTAGGTTTTAGATCAATAACCACCATAATTAATACATGTTCTGTTAAGCTTTTGTGGAAATACCAAAAGGCTGAGGCTTTATGGACACATTTTGTTGCATCACTGCCATCCTCTTCCAGGTCTTCACCAAACTGGAAGAGGATTTGTTTCATAAATGCTTGGGCAGAACCTCAATCTAGAGTCATAGTAGGAACAGGGGATTGTAATTTCTGGACTGCCAACTGGTTAGACATAGGGCCTGTACAGGATTTCTGCGACCAAATGGATGTTGATATTTCTTCTAACTGTACTGTTTCTGACTTTATTACAAATAGATCACTTATGCTTCCTAAAATCTGTACAGTACTACCTACTCATGCCATTTCTCTTTTACAGGAAGCTAAGTTATCAATACACAGAAATGACAGACTTATATGGAAACCAGGAATCAAGGGTAAGTTTTCATTCAAAGCAACTTACCTTTTGCTCAGGAATCAAAGAGGTACTGTGGCTTCTTTTCAATATCTTTGGAGCAATAGAATTGAAAAAAAGGTCTCTGTCTTCATGTGGAAAATGATGAACTCTTTTCTACCATTTGATAATGTTCTGCGTAATCTGAGAATTTCACTGCCTTCTAAATGTTGTATGTGTGATAAACATGAGGATTCTCTCGATCACTTTTCTAATTCCTGTAAATTTGCTGTGCAAGTTTGGAAATTGATTCATCCATTTATGGGAATTAGGGATAAGGATTTCCCATCTATATGGGATAGACTCTCCTTTTATCTCACTTATACTGGAATAAGCTCACTACATTCTGTAATCATTCAATCTTCTGCTATAATAACATGCTGGAACTTGTGGAAAATTAGGAATAAATGTTTGCATGATTCTGTCAATCCAGTAATAGGCTCAGTCCTAAACCATATAAGGACCCAAATTTTTTATATGTTCACTGCCAAACCGGTTTTTGTAGTCTCTAGGATGGATATAGCCATAGCAGATCATTCTTTTCTACCTCTGGCCAAACAACCCCAGAAGCCAAACATCTATAAAATTGCTTGGACAAAACCATGCACAGGTTATAAAATTAATGTCGATGCTGCATGGTGTTGTCATTCTAACATGAGTGGAATAGGTATGATTGTCAGAGATGGTAGGGGTGGTTTTATTGCCGCACATACTATGTTTTCCCCTGCCAACTCACCTTTGGAGGCAGAAATGATAGCAATTAGGTTTTCCTTACAAAATTTTCCAGAACTTTACCCTTCTATTTGTTTGGAATCTGATTGCCTCAATGCTGTAAAATATGTGATTGAACCCCTAAATGCCCCATGGCAATTGTTTCAATTAGCTAATGAGATTCATCAACTCTTGGGGGGAGTCAATCTAATGCATGTTCAAAGACAAGCAAATTTGGTGGCGGATACTCTTGCTAAAGATTGTCTCAGAAACCAGACCACCTCATCTTTGCTTAGGTTTCAAAGCCTAACTAATGTTGTACAGGGACTGATTAGATTAGATCAAGTGGGTACACCTTCTATACGGATGGTTAGTTGAATGGATGCTACTGATTGCAACTAATATTTGCAGGTTGATGGCTAGGAACTGGATGATCTCCGTTCTTGCTAAATGAATTCTTCTGCGAGGCTGACATTTTGTGGGATGTTATGTTTCTGGTGGCAGCATCAGGCATTGCACGATCAGGATGAACTTTAAGGTTTACAATGCATCATGGATACTGCTCATCAAATCCGATGCACCAATTTCTTTCACATCTACATCAATCCACTTGATTCATATTCATCGAGGACTTTTATTCACCTCATCACTAGTTGTTAAACTCGGAACTTGCCTATTGACCGAGGATTAGCTTCTTAGTCTAAGTAAGGTGACTCTGACTGACTTCTGTTTTGCCATGTCGATTCACCAACAAGTTCGATTATCTCTTACTTAGACCACTCTGTAATCCTATACCTAACTCTTTCCTTTCATGCTTTTGGAAGCAACAAATGTTGCTTAATGAGCCTAGTGCTCACTCCTGTATAACCTAACTAAGCTACGGCTTCATCTTTCTTCCTGTAAAGTTTTCTTTTCATGGCTTGGGAAGGCCTAATATAATTTTTCCCATCTATGGATGATTAATTTTTTTAAAAAAAAGAGTAAACAAATAGAAATTTGCAGCTTATAATAGAATGGAGGAAGTATTAAAGATTACATACGTACATAATCGTATTTGTGCAAACTTAAAGTTAATATTATAGAAATGAAAATCATATAAACTCTCTTTTTGGAGACGATTGGAAGATTTTCAAGAAAAGAATGTTGTAAAAACTAAAGTACATTAAGCACTAATTTGGAAAAGTGGAGGACTAAAATTTCAAGTCAAACTGTTCTAGATGATCAACTTAGCGGATCAAGCAATCCATTGGTTTCACGCACGGAAAATACTAAAAATGCCCAAAATTGAAACGTCTGGGACTCAATGTAAGGTCAACTTCTCCGTCTTCACATTTTAAATGATACTTATTCTATTTTATTAGGAAGATTCTATTTGAGAATTTTTTTATTCAATATAAGAGTACTTATTTTAATATTTTTACATTGTATACTCTTAATGGTACTATCACGTGTAGTTTACAATGATTCCTTAAGTTAGGATTAAAGTTACTTTTCATAAATTTGGCACACAATTTTAAAATATATTTTTCTAAGATTTTTACACTTTCATTTACGGTAAAAAATGAATCATTCTCGTCCACTCATTTATCTTTCACTACAAGAAACATGTAAAATCCTAGATCTGAAGAACTTTTTACCTTGATTATTTTTCTAAAATTACTGAGATAAATAGCAGCACAGTAAAATGTGTACTTGTTAAATAACCGTGATAAAAAGCATTTTTACCCTATGATGCCCTTATCGCAGCCATATCTAGAAATCACTTAGCACTACAATAATTATCCTAGGTTCTTTCTCAGTTCAGGCTCTTGGGGAGGTTTGACTCCTTGTTCTTATCGGCTTTTTTCTTTAGCCCATGTGGTACTGACAAACTACATATAGAGATGCTCCCGGTTAGCTTCTAGGAATGCTGTCATTTATCCTTTTAGTGTTTTGCATCATGATGTTCTCATCATTTTTCTTCTTAGACATGAACAATTTCATTTTCAAGATTATTGTCTCTGGGTCACCTTAGGTTAGGCGTGCATTCAAGTGACGTTTGTCCCTGCGTCTAGCTCCAACCACTCCCGTGGTGGTCAAAGAATGAAACAATCCTTACAATCAGCGCCAATGATTTGGTTGATACCTTTTGAATAGTGGTGGTGATTAGGGACGAACTTGTGTGATCTCCTTAACTCCTGGATCCTGCAATGAGTTCCCAAATTAACTATGTGGAAGAAGTTCTGATGCCTAAGTTATAAATTTCCTCTTGATATGTATTTTCTTAGTTTAGTGTGCATAGTTGTTTATTCTATGTAACACTCTATTAGTAGTCTCTATGAGATGTGGGATTATGATCCCACCTATCACGGTGTTCTTGTTTGCATCCCTGGATCATGCCTCTATTATATTTTTGGCATGTTTGATCGTGAGCGAGCTGTCTCTTCTCTTCGTGGCTATGTCCTCAAATCGTGTCCCACTATAGTCGCTACTTGTCAGATCGTGCGTGAGGTGCTTTGAGTGCCAAGGTCAGCTCGTTATTCTCTTGGGCTTAGTTGGTTGGGACCATATATATATGGGCCATATATAGACCAAAAATTAACCAAGGGTATTAATGACTTTTTTATATATGTGACTACCTCTATTGATTTTCAATTGTTATACCTCATAAATAGAACGTTTAGTTGCATCTTTCAATGATTTACTTTTGAAAGACCCAATCTTTCAGTTGTGTTTTTTAAATTACTTTTGTATATAAATATACAATTTATCCTAAAGCAACTACAATAAGAATTATATACTTTTGTATCGTCTCATTTCGTTACCAATTGAGAGTAATAATGAATTTTTATCTATCCAACTACATTCCTGAACCAAAACGACGTCGTTTTACTTTTTTTTACAATAGTAAAAAATATTATGATTTGGTTGCTTTCAATATACTTACACGACCTTATCAAAGTTCTATTATTATACTTGCTTCGAAGTCTTGCTTCAAAGACATGAAGACCGGAGGCCATTGAAGACCATTTTTGGAGACATTGATGACTTGAAAAATGAGAGGAATTGCTATGAAGGTGATTGTATACCACAAGAAGAAGAAAAGGAAACAAAGCAAAGTTCTGGCACCTGTCGCGAGTCGCGACGGCCCATCGCTAGTCGCACGGGTGGCCAGAATTTCACCTTATCCTCTTTGTACTATAAATAGCACTCTCTTTCCTCTCATTCTTCTTCCTTCATCATGTGCATTTTTTGGGTACTGTTTAGAACCCTTTTCCTTCCATTTTCATCTTTGAATTCTCTTGTTTGGGCATTTAAGTGTTTGGGCATATTATGTGTGATTATATGCTATTTGTAAATATTTGTTAGTTTGGTTTTTATTTTGATTTCTTTAGTTGAATTTCCATTTTCACTTGGCTTGGAGACGTATTGTTCGAGTTCTTGGTGTATGGTTCGCACGCGATCCTCTTCACAATAACCCCTACACTATGACCCTGAGTTAGAGTTGAATTTGAGATGGGCTAGGAGGCTTTCTTTGGAAAGTATGAGTAACACACCTCCAAGTGACCATTCTGCGGATACATCTTCATCAATGGAACATTGAATCAAGCACGAAGATGAGCATCCGAGAGGAAACCTCACCATCCTCCCCCCAAGGGCGAGCTCCTCCTCTCTACCAAAGAGAGATCACTTTGGAGCAACCTTTGTTAAGAGACATCATGGCTCCCAACCTTGATCAACAACCGATGTGTATCGAGTATCCCGTGGTTGGACCAAATGGGCATTTTGAGCTAAAGACCGGGTTCATCAACATGCTACCCGTCTTCCTTGGTAGACAGGGGGAGAATGCCAACAAACACCTCACAAAGTTTCACTTCTTCTGTGGTGGTACGGTCCCCCATGGAGTGGATGAAGATTTCTATAAGTTGAAGGCATTCTCGTTCACACTGAGGGATGGTGTAAGAGATTGGCTCCACTACCTACTACCCAAGAGCATTAAGAGTTGGCTTGATATGAAAAAAAGTTTCTAGCCAAATACTTTCCGGTCTCTAGATCCACCACCTTGAAGAAGGACATAAGCAATATCCTCCAATGGCATGAAGAATCTCTCTTCAATTATTGGGAGAGGTTCAAGAAGCTTCTTGCAAGTTGCCCTTATCACGGTTATTCAAAGGGGGGTTTGGTTTATTACTTATACAATGGTCTTCTTGATGAAGATCAAAGGTTGGTGAGAAGTTCTTGTGGTGGCACCCTTGGAAACAAGACATCCTCTGAGGCCATGCAATTATATGAAGAGCTAGTGGAAGAATCGAGAAACTTTAGCTTAAGGGCCGATTTGAGAAGGAGAAATCCAATGCCCGCAGGTGACTCTTCAAATAGTGGAAAGCTCGAGGATCAACTCTTGGCCCTTGCATCCATGGTGAAATATTTGATGACAAAGCCCGGAGGAAATGTGCCACATGTTAAATCATGTGAAATTTGTTACTTAGCGCATCATCCTACAGACACTTTCCCCACTTTGCAAGAGGATTATGTTGAAGAAGTAAGTGCCATAGGCTATCAAGGCTAATAAGGAAACCAAGGATATCAAGGTGGGCAAGGCTACTAAGGTTATCAAGGGTATCGAAACCGGGCATATAATTTGGGAAATCGTGATAACCCAAACCTCCGATATGGAAACCCTCAAGGAAGCCAAAACCCTCAACCATATCTGCCTCCTCAACAACAATATAGGCCACCTCAACAACAATTCCAAAGGCTCAAAGACAAACCCCGAGACTAAGGAAGAGCTCAGGGCTAACAAAGGATGAGGTGATGCAAGCCATTCACCGGTTGGGCATGTGCGCGGAAAAAAGTGAGAAATTCCAAGATGAAGCCAAGGCTAGCATCAAAAACCTGGAAACTAAAATGATCAAAATAGCTCAAGTGGTGAACGGGATGGAAGCCCGGGAAAAGGGTAAGCTACCCTACCCTCCCAACCGGAGATCAACCCTCGACAAAATGCAAGTGCTATCGCTTTGAGAAGTGGTAGAGAGGTTGGACTTCACCGGATAATGAAATTGTTGAAGATGAGCCTAAGAGGATTGAGTTTTTGGAGAAGGGGTTGAGAACGAAGAAGCCCATGAGGAGAAGGCCGAAGAATTAGCCAAAAAGGGCGAGGAAGAAGAAATCGAGGTGGAGACATTGGCACCAAGACCGAAGTCAACCTCCATCCCGAAACCCTCATCTCCTCCTCAAAAAAGAGAAAAGATGGTGGAAGTCCCTCCATATGTACCGGAACCTCTATTCCCAGAAGCCTTGAAAGACAAAAGGAGGAAGGAGGACAACAAGGATATCCACCAAGTCTTTCGTAGATGTGAGGTAAATATCCCACTCTTGAATGCCATTGAACAAATTCCTAGATATGCTAAATTTATCAAGGAATTATGTGTTGTGAATAGGAAACAAAGGGGCAAAAATAAGTTGAAAAATGGAAAAAGTGAGCATTTTTCCGCCTTGTGTAAAAAATAGCTACCCCCTAAATGTAGCAATCTCGGCATATTCACAATCCCTTTCATAATAGGAAATACACATTTTGAAAAAGCTATGCTTTATTTGGGTGCATCAATAAATGTGATTCCTTATTCCTTATATTAAAACCTCAACTTGGGAATATTGCAGAAAACCAGGGTGGTAATCTAATTGGCCGATCGTTCTAGTGCATACCCTAAAGGTATTGTTGAGGATGTGTTGGTTAAGGTGGATTCCTTAGTTTTCCCCGCGGATTTTTACGTCCTTGACATGGAGCATGATAAACATGCCGCCCCAATTTTGTTGGGGAGGCCATTTTTGAAAACCTCTAGGACAATGATTGATGTGCATAAAGGTACCCTCACCATGGAATTTAATGGGACTCTCTGAAGTATCCTAGTGAAGAACATGCTTGCCATGCCCTATATGTTGTTGAATAAGTTGTGAAATATCTTTTAAACTAAGTGGTGATGATTCTTTGTTAGTTGCTTTGCAATGTGATAGTAATAATGCCCACAATGTATACTCTATGAGCACTAACTTGAAGAAAAGCTTTGAGGATTTGAACCTGCTTGAAGAAATGAAACAGAGTCTTTCAAAACCTCCTTCTCTACTCTTAGAGGAGCCAGAGGAACCGGAATTCCTCCCGTCACTTGTGAAAGCACCGGTGATTGAACTTAAACTGTTGCCAAGTGACCTCAAGTACGCTTTTCTTGGGGAAGGGGAGACGCTTCCGGTTATCATTTCAAGCAAGCCCACCAAAGAGAAAGAAGAGAATTTGATGGTGGTGTTACGGGAAAACAAGGAAGCAATTGGATGGACTATTGCCGACATCAAAGGAATAAGTCCATCCACTTGTATGCATAGAATCTTGTTGGAATAAGATGCGAAACCCGTCTGGAAACCCCAACACCATTTGAACCCACCTATGATAGATGTGGTGAAGGCGGAAATCCTCAAGTTACTCCAAGTGGGCATGATCAATCCAATCTCAGATAGCAAGTGGGTGAGTCCAACTCAGGTGGTACCCAAGAAGAGCGGGGTGACGGTGGTCGAAAATGAGAAGGGTGAAATGGTGCCCACCCGAGTTCAAAATGGGTGGCGCGTTTGCATTGACTATCAGAGGTTAAATGTGGAAACCCGGAAGGATCACTTCCCACTACCATTCATTGACTAAAATGCTTGAGAGGTTAGCAAGCCACCCCTTTTATTGCTTTTTGGAGGGATATTCAGGGTACTTTCAAGTGGCTATCACCCCGGAAGACTAAGAAAAGACCACCTTCACGTTCCACTTTGGTACATTAGTTTACCGACGCATGCCTTTTGGGTTATGTAACGCCATCACAACTTTCCAAAGGTGTATGGGAAGCATTTTCTCAGAATTTGTTGAAACTTTTGTCGAGGTATTCATGGATGATTTCACCATTCATGGTAATTATTTTGACAACTGTTTAACAAATTTGGCACAAGTTCTTAAACGTTGCATTGATACTAATCTTGTGTTAAATTCTGAGAAGTGTCATTTTATGGTAGAGCAAGGCATTGTCTTAGGCCATGTTGTCTCCTCTAATGGTATTGAGGTTGACAAGGCAAAGATAGACACAATTCAAACTTTGCCTTATCCTACTAATGTGCGCGAAGTGCGCTCTTTTCTTGGTCATGCAGGATTCTATCGCCGATTCATCCAAGACTTCTCAAAGATAGCATCTCCTTTATGCAAGTTGTTGCAAAAAGAGGTGGAATTTGTGATGGATGAGGGTTGTAAAGGGGCCTTCGATACATTGAAAGGAAGGTTAGTTCGGCCCCTATTATACAACCTCCGGATTGGTCGATGCCTTTTGAGATTATGTGCGATGCGAGTGATTATGCCGTTGGAGCGGTGCTTGGTCAAAGGGTGGCGAGAGCACCTCATGCCATCTACTATGCATCCATGTCTCTAAATGAAGCCCAAAGAAACTGTTCCACCACCGAAAAGGAGTTACTAGCAGTGGTATTTTCTTTGGAAAAATTTTGATCTTACTTGCTTGGTACAAACGTTATTGTGTACACTGACCATGCAATGCTTCGTCATTTAATGATGAAGAAAGAGGCCAAGCCAATATTGATTAGGTAGATCATGCTTTTGACTGAATTTGAGTTAGAGGTGCGAGACAAGAATGGTGCAGAAAACCTTGTGGCCAATCATTTGAGCCGGTTGACTCCATCCGAAGACATTGAGGTAAACCCCACAATGACGGAGAAACTATGGGAGGAATTCCCTGATGAACAATTGTTCACCATTAGGGATCTGTAACAGTGGTATACCGACATTGTAAATTTTCTTGTCGCCGATAAATTCCCTCCTCATTTTTCTAAGGCCCAAAAGGATAAATTAAATATTGATGCTAAGTATTAAGCGTGGGATGATCCCCTTTTGTGGAGACATTGTGCGGATCAAGTTGTTAGGAGATCTATCCCTGATAATGAAGTGCACTCAATTTTTGAATTTTGTCATTCTTATGCATGTGGAGGTCATTTTGGAGCAACGAGGACCGCTAGGAAAGTTTTAGAAAGTGGGTTTTGTTGGCCTACATTGAATAAGCATGCATACACCTTTTGCAATTCTTGTGATGAATGCTAGAGAGTAGGAAATATCTCCAAGGAATGAAATGCCCCAAAGGCCTATTCTATATTGTTAAATCTTTGATGTTTGGGGTATTGAATTTATGAGACCTTTCCCTAGTTCTTATGGCTTTACATATATTCTTATTGCCGTTGATTATGTGTCGAAGTGGGTTGAAGCAAAACCCACTTGGACTGACGATTCTAAAGTGGTTGCAGAATTCCTAAAAGATAACATCTTTTCTAGGTTTGGGGTACCCCAAGCCTTGATTAGTGACCGTGACACCCATTTTTGAAATCAGACCATAGTGGCACTCTTGAAGAAGTATGACATCACTCACAAGACATCCACCGCCTATCACCTGTAAACCAACGGGAAAGCCAAAGTTTCCAATTGGGAAATAAAGTCCATCCTTCAAAAAAGGTTAACCCTAACTAGAAGGATTGGAGTTCTCGGTTGAATGATGCCTTGTGGGCGTATAGGATGGCTTACAAGACACCAATTGGTGTGTCACCATACCGGTTAGTGTTTGGTAAGCCCTGTCATATACCGGTGGAAATTCAACATAAGGCTTATTGGGTGGTCAAAGATATAGATGAGTCCGGCTTGCATAGGAAGTTACAATTGGATGAACTAGATGAGATCCAAAGGGAGTCCTATGAGAACGTTGAAATCGATAAAGAGAAGACAAAGGTATGGCATGATAAGATGGTCATCGGGAAGGACTTTGACTTTGGTCAAAAGGTTCTACTATTCCAATCTCGCCTTCACCTATTCCCAGGTAGTTGAGGTCCCGATGGATTAGTCCTTTTGAGGTGGTTAAGGTATTCTTGCATGGTGCGGTGGAGATTCTAGATCGAGCTAAGTTCAATACTTTCAAGGTAAATGGACAACATTTGAAACATTACCGTGAGAATTTTGTGCCGGATAAAGGAGAGGACGTTGATCTCCTCAATCTGGTTTGTGAGTAAAACCCAAGAAAAGGGAGTAAGCCATGCCGACGACATTAAATAAACTTGGTTTTGATCATCCAGATCGTCATTCGTGACTTTCTGTTGATGTTGTTTGGTTTTCAACTTTATCATTAAGCTTCATTGTTTTGCTTTCTACTTTTCACGGGTTGTTTTCTCCATGATTTTGTAGCAATTTTGAAGCCAAGGAATTGGACTTTTGAAGGGAGAAATGCTTGAGTTAAGAAGGAAAGACTTGGACAAGAGAAGGAATCAGAAATCCTTTTTCTAGGTACTAGATTAGTAGCCCATTGAGAGTCGTGACCACATCATCGCGAGTCACAACGGCCTCAGTAATTTTGGGAGAAATTTCAGCCCTTGGATGCCACTTTCCGCGAGTCATGATGACCTCACGAGGCCTCGTAGCGATTCACGACCACATCGTCGCAAGTCGCAACAGGCTCAGTAATTTTGGGTGAAATTTCAGCCCTCGAATGCCACTTTCGTCGAGTCGCGACCATGTCGTCACGAGTCACAACCACATCATTGTGAGTTGCAGCAACATCATCGCAAGTCGTGATGAGCTCAGAAATCTTATGTTGAAATGGAGGTCTCAGCCTCCACTTTTTGCGAGCCACGATGGCCTCGCGAGGACCTCGTCGCTCGTGAAAGTGGAGGCCGAAACCTTCATTTCAACATAACATTTCTGAGCCCGTCGCGACTTGAAACGATGTGGTTGCGACTCGCAATGAGGCCTCGTGGAAAGTGGCATCCGAGGGCTGAAATTTCATCCAAAATTAATGAGCCCATCGCGATTTGCAACGGGCTACTAACCTGATACTTAGAAATATTTTTTTTCGATACCTTCTCTTGTCCAAGTGTTCCTTTTTTACTCCAAGCATTTATCCTTTCAAAAGTCCAATGCCTTGGCTTCAAAATTGCTACAAAATCATGGAGAATACAACCCATGAAAAGAATAAAGCAAAACAATGAAGCTTAATGATAAAATTTAAAACCAAACAACATCAACAGAAAGTCACGAATGACGATCCAGATGATCAAAACCAAGTTTATTTAACATCGTCGGCATGACTTACTCCCTTTTCTTGGGTTTTACTCACAAATCGGATCGAGGAGATCAACGTCCTCTCCTTTTTCCGGCACAAAATTCTCGTGGTAAGGTTTCAAAATTTGGGAGGTCGTCGCCGTACCTCTCAAAGTAAATACTTTTAAGTCCTATTGCTTCCTATCTACAATAAAGTAGATAATGGAAAGTCGGGGTCGTCCACGAGAAGAGGGATCTTTTCTAGTGTTTAAACATATATAGGAGAAGACAAACTAAGCATATACATACATAAATACATATAAAAACATGTAAACAAGCGTGGGAAGGCTTGATGTGTCCATTTTTTGTTCATAATTCAGTACTATTTTGGGTCACTTTTGTGCTCTTTTATTATCGAGAGCTTGTGTTTTACCTTGAAATTCTCTTAGGAGGGGTAAGAGCAACTTTACGCTCTTTTACCTCTTCTAGGTGAATTTTACATGACAAGGGAAGAACACAGAGGCAATGAAGACCGGAGGCCATTGAAAATCACATTTTCGAAGACTTTTGAAGACTTTCTTCGAAGACATGAAGAATGGAGGCTATTGAAGACCATTTTTGGAGACATTGAAGACTTGAAAAATGAGAGGAATTGCTATGAAGGTGGTTGTATACCACAAGAAGAAGAAAAGGAAACAAAGCAAAATTCTGGCACCCGTCGCGAGTTGCAATGGCCTTGTCGCAAGACCGTCACGAGTCGCGACAGGCCCGTCGCGAGTTGCGATGGCCTTGTCACAAGACCGTCGCGAGTCGCGACAGGCCCGTCGCGAGTCGCGACCAAAGGGTGGCAAGAATTTCACCTTATCCTCTTTGTACTATAAATAGCACTCTCTTTCTTCTCATTCTTCTTCCTTCATCATCTGTGTTTTTTTTGGTACTGTTTAGAACCCTTTTCCTTCCATTTTCATCTTTGAATTCTCTTGTTTTATGTTTAGTTGTTTAGCATTGATTAGTATGAACTCTTGTAGCTATCTATTTCTTGGGAGCAATTGACTAAGGTTTCTTTGCCCATGTCTTAAGAACAAATTGTAGCCTATTCAATACTCTTACTATTATGCATTTATAGAGCATTGAATGTGTTTGTTAATGTCATTAATGTTATTGAAAGCTTGAGTATATGAAGTACTTGTATGATATGCTTGTTAGGGCTTGGGGAAATGAGTTGATTTCCCCCTTTCTTTACTTGAGACCTCGAAGCCCTAAACCCTCGACTCGAGCCGAACCATAAAAGTCCATCACCCTCTCGAGGCCACCGCTTCGAGACATCACCACCTCAAGATCTCGAAACCCTGAACCCTCAACTCGAGTAGAACTAGAAATCCATCATTCTCTCGAGGCCAGCTCTCGAGACTTCGAAGCCTCGAGCTCTCGAGGTGTGATCTTCCATCCTTGAGCCTAGCTTCTTGAGACCTCGAGGTGTGCTCTTTCATTCTTGAGCCTAGCTTCTTGAGACCTCGAAGCCTTGAGCCCTCGATGTGTGCTCTTTCATCCTTGAAGCCGCGAGCCCCTCGAGACCTCGATGCCTCGTACTCTCGAGGTGTGATCTTTAACCCTTGAGGCTAGCTTCTCGAGACCTCAAAGCCTTGAGCTCTTGAGGTGTGAGCTTTCATCCTCAAGCCTAGCTTCTCGAGGCCTCAAAGCCGCGAGCCCCTCGAGACCTCGAAGCCTCGAGCTCTTTAAGTGTGATCTTTCATCCTCGAGCCTATTTTCTCGAGACCTCGAAGCCTCGAGACCTTGAGGTGTGATGTTTCATCCTCGAGCCTAGCTTCTCAAGACCTCAAACATGCAAGCCCTCGAAATATCATATTTCATTCTCAAGCCTAGCTTCTCTAGGCCTCGAGCTCTCGAAGTGTCATCTTTCATCCTCGAGCTCAGCCAGACCTTATACCCCTTGAGACTATCCATTGCGAGTTGTGACGACCATGTCGTGAGTCACGATGGTCGTACAAACTGCTTTAAATAACGAGATAAACCCATTTTTCCACAAACATATCCACAATCTTTCATATTTTCCCGCTACTCTTTCATCTTCTCCACAAGCACTGCCGCTCGCCGCTGCTGCTCGCTACCACCGTGCCGATCCACCACTCACAACCACCACTCAATACCCTATCCTTTCTTCCCAACCTCCACCAAAAATTGAAAAAAAATCATTGAAGAACAAAAACCCTAGAATTTGGGGGTTTTGTCATTTTAAGCAATTCAATTTTGAATTGATTGTGGGCTTCCTCTTTTCTTCTTCCTACGCATCTTGGTGGTACATTTCTTCACTTTATTGAGCTTGAATTGTGATGACGAATGTCTACTCTACTTTTTTATGGATATTGTGTAGATTATGTGTGATGCTTTAGGAAATTGAATTGCTAGATAGTTGTTGATTTTGGTGAATAAATTATGCCTACAATTCAATTTGATTGGTACTGTGTGCATATTTTGTGGTTGCGGTTTGGATTGTATTGTGCTTGTTTGTGTTGGGATTGTGTACATTTGTGTTGTTGTGGCTGAGAACAGATTGTGTGACTTATGCTAGATAGGAGGCATGTTGGCCCTTGATTCAACATGGTTGTTATTTGGATAAAATGTTGTTGTGCTTTGCAATGTTATTTTCCTTTGGGTAGTTTAGCCATGGGACGTGAATGTTGACATTACGAATATACTATTGGTGGCTAAGCTAGTTGAGCACTACTGTGTTTTTGAGATATAGCATATTGATTTCAACTATGTGAGAACTTCATGGATTTGAGAATATGGGCTTGTTGGACATAGTATGGATTATATATGCAATTGTGTTTAGGACTTGAACTAGTTGACTTGATTTTGATTCGGCTTGTGATGATGAACTAGTTTAAAATTGAGTATGAATTTGCAATGTTGCATACACACATATTCCTGTGCATTTGACTTATTTGCTTTGATTATTAGATATGGCCCCCCACGAAGATACCTAGGGCTTCCCCACAAGGCGGGAGCACCGCCGCTCCACCTCTACCTCCTCCACCGGCTCCAGAATCAAGCTCTGTACCTCCCCCTACGGATAGGTACATGGGTTTGACCCGGATCACCGGGTATTATACGGGGAATGTAGGAGGCCCTTGAGAAGCGCCAACTCAAGGAGACAAGCTTTGTTGATGTGACCACATTAGATGCCCTCAGCCTCACTCATCCTATGAGATGCCTCATCGCAAAAGTGGGAATGGAAGAGTTTATGAGTAGGAGCGTGCCCTCTTACCGGAGGTAGACACTGGAGTTCTTGTCCACGGTCCGTATGAGCAACATGAGGGGTGATTAACCCTGCGAGAGGTACGTTACTTTTCACTTAGATGATATATCTAGGCAATTGACCGTCTCGCAGATTGAGGAGGCCTTTGCATTTGACACTGCCTAGGTACGGACCAGGCTGGACCCACAGGCTCATGAGCGATCAATTGAGGATGACATGTATTTTTTGAATGTCATCAATGTAAGGCCGAAGAAATCCCATGATAAGAGTAGCACCATTATCCACCCTGCACTCCATTATGTGCACCGACTCTTGGCTGGCACAGTACTTTGCTCCGTGGAGCCGATGAATGTGCCAGACAATGACATTCACTTTCTGTGGTACTTAACGAGTGAGGGGCTATGATATGGGCTGTGGGTAAAATTATGGATGAAGAGAATCGTGGAGGTGGCAGAAAACCCAAGGGGAAGTTCATGGTTGGAGGCATCATAGGCCTTTTAGCAGAGTACTTGGGATTGGTTCCTCCAGCTGACTTTCCACACTTAGGGAGGCACATGTCCTATCTTATCACTGTTGAGAGGCTAGTTAGATTTGAGATGCTCAGTGCCACATGGACCACGGGGCTCTTCCATTGGTTGTATGGTGCGAGGAAGGTCACATTCATGGCACTTCCTTAGCAGAGCAAGACGAAGCTGGAATTTGACACACCTCTAGGAGATTTGGCAAATTCACCAGACTTCTCATGTAGAGATAATTTCCAGCGCGGGATCCATGACCTTGGCCTAGCTCCTGTCCAGTGTGATGATAGCAATCTACCTCCTTCTAAGCGACAGCAGCAGCAATACTCTACGCAGCCTCCACCAGAGAAAGAGCCCATGCAGGAGGACGATGCTCCACCTCACTATTCCTAGCCTCCACCAAACTTCTACGAGTAGATGATGCAGACTATGCATGATGAATTCCACCAACAGGACAACATGATACTGGAGCACAATGTATTTATCTCCCAGACCTTGATTGATATGGACGAGAAGATTGACCACTTGTCAGCTCGCATCCATGAGATGCAGTCCCAGTTAGGCAGTGTCTCAGGCCCTGATCCGGGATCAGAGAGGCGGAAAACGAGGAGGCAGAGAAGCACATAGTGGCTGGCACAGAATCAGCAGTGCTACTTTAGTGGTAGCCCTTCTTCATCACAACATTGATTTTGTGAGCCCCACATCTTTACCCTTTCCATACTTTGCTTTGTACATTTTTGTCCTTTTGTTTACATTGAGGGAAATGTAGTGTTTTAAGTATGGGGAGGGGAATTTACTACTTTGAGGTGATTGGGTTTGGACACACTTTTGCATAACTCTTTTGTTTTTTTGGATATTTTCTCCTTTTTTGTTTTGGGATGTTTTTCTTTTGATGTACTTGGATAATGTTTGTTTTGATATTTTTCTTAGCCTTAACAATTGGAAAGAATTTTGCTACTTTTTGGATTGGAGACACGTGAAAAATGCTGAAAAAAAAGAAAAAAAAGAATCCGCTAAGTTGAAAACCCGAGAGGGCAACTTAGGCAACATTGGGGGCTCGGATAGGTCGAAAATCCGAAAGGGTGACCTAGGAAAAAATGAGAGGCTAAATGTGCAGAAAAAGGTGAAATGTGAGTCAAAGAAACATGATGTGTGGCTAGGATGAAAACCTGAAAGGGCTCCAAGGAAAAATGAAAGAAAATGAGAGAAATTGAAAAACATTAAGTGTTTACTAATTTTCCGGCGTTAGAGTTATAAGGTTGCAGTGACCACACGGATGGATCGGGTAGCTTGACATTTTCAGGACGTTTTGGGAGTGAAAAATTTAGCTGGAGAAGACGAAGTAAGTTATGAAATTCTTGATCGTTAATATGCTTCGTTTTTAGGTTGATATATTGATATAAAGTGGAGCATGTGTTTTGAACCTTATACATACCTTTAGCTTCACCTTTTATCATTTGATTTGAGATTATCAATTCGGAATTTGGAGATGTTTTAGGGATATCAATGAATTGATGGGTTGATATGGTTTGGGTAGATTTAGGAATAGGGGTTGTGGGAAACTTTTCATTTGACCTTAACATTGGGATGTGTGATATTGAGAGTTTTGTGGAATATTGATTGGGGGGAATAATAGTTAGGATGTGGATACGTCATTCGTGACTTTCTGTTGATGTTGTTTGGTTTTGAATTTTTTCATTAAGCTTCATTTTTTTGTTTTATGCTTTTCACGGATTTTTTTCTCCATGATTTTGTAGCAATTTTGAAGCCAAGGCATTGAACTTTTGAAGGGAGAAATGCTTGGAGTCAAGAAGGAAATACTTGGACAAGAGAAGCAATCAGAAATTTTTTTCCTAAATACCAGGTTAGTAGCCCATCGCGAGTCGCGACCACATCGCCACGAGTCGCCATGGGCTCAGTAATTTTTGGTGAAATTTCAGCCCTCGGATGCCACTTTCTGCGAGTCGCGATAACCTCGCGAGGCATTAATGGCTAAAACTTCCATATATACTTAATTTATTATTTATATTCTTACTACAGTGACCATTAAAAATAGAAGAAAGTGTTTTGATCACCATTAAGGCAATTGAAAATGAATTGTTGACTGTTACTGAATACTGAAAAATACAGCAATTAACGGTGAAATGTGAGCCAAAGAAACATGATGTGTGACTAGGTTGAAAACCTGAAAGGGCTCCTAGGCAAAATGAGAGAAAATGAGAGAAATTGAAAAACATTAAGTGTTTACTTATTTTTCGGCGTTGGAGTCATAAGGTTGTGGTGACCACACGGATGGATCGGGTAACTGGACATTTTGAGGACCTTTTGGGAGTGGAAAATTTAGCGGGAGAAGATGAAGTAAGTTATGAAATTCTTGATCGTTAAAATGCTTCATTTTTAGGTTGATATATTGATATAAAGTGGAGCATATGTTTTGAACCTTATACATACCTTTAGCTTCACCTTTTATCATTGGATTTGAGATTATCAATTCTGGATTTAGAGATGTTTTAGGGATATCAATGAATTGTTGGGTTGATATGGTTTGGGTTGATATGGTTTGGGTAGATTTAGGAATAGGGGTTGTGGGAAACTTCTCAGTTGACCTTAACATTGGGATGTGTGATATTGAGAGTTTTGTGGGATATTGATTTGGGGGAATAATAGTTAGGATGTGGATACGTCATTCGTATGTGGATACGTCATTCGTGACTTTCTGTTGATGTTGTTTGGTTTTGAATTTTATCATTAAGCTTCATTGTTTTGCTTTATGCTTTTCATGGGTTTTTTTCTCCATGATTTTGTAGCAATTTTGAAGCCAAGGCATTGGACTTTTGAAGGGAGAAAATCTTGGAGTCAAGAAGGAAATACTTGGACAAGAGAAGGAATCAGAATTTTTTTTCTAAATACCAGGTTAGTAGCCCGTCACCCATCACGAGTCGTGACCACACCGCCGTGAGTAATTTTGGGTGAAATTTCAGCCCTCGGATGCCACTTTCTACGAGTCACGATGACCTCGCGAGGCCTCGTCGCGAGTTGCATGGCATTAATGGCTAAAACTTCCATATATACTTAATTTAAGATTATATTCTTACTACAGTGACCATTAAAAATAGAAGAAAGTGTATTGATCACCATTAAGGCAATTGAAAATGAATTGTTGACTGTTACTGAATACTGAAAAATGCAGCAGTTAAAGGTTTTTATTTTATGTTTTACACTAATTAAAATTTGAAACGTACACTACAAGAAACTGAACATATTACTTTGCCCTATTTACATATTTTTTTGGATAAGCTCAAAAAATCAAGGTAAAAATTTTGTACCTCATTTTTTGAGGTAAATAGTAGGCTTTTTTTACTGCGGTTCTATGATAAACGAAGTAAATAGTCTTGAAAATTAAATTAAAAATTATTACCGACGTAATTGCGACATAAAAAATATGGGTACGACCTAGCAGTAATAGTCAGTGATGAGAAGATTGACTTTGCACCATCAGTAGAAGTGATAGAATTCTTCCCGACGTAAGGAGTGATGTCGAATTTTCCACTACGCGAAGTCGCACATGCCCCTCGGCCCAAATCTGTGCCTAAATCCATTCAAATAAATTAATTGATGCGATGTTGCATCTAAATCAGTTACATGTTGGTTTACTTGAAATCATTATGTGTGAATAGATTGCGACGTCGCACTTATCCATCAATACTTAATAAATTAACGATACTTAACCAATACATCCAGATCTTTGAATGGATACTTAACCAATACATCCAGATCTTTGAATGTACCATCTAAAGATTCCATTCCAATTTCTCTGTAACCAGTCTCAAATTTCATCAAGTTACATCGGTAAGACTAAAGCAAGGTACGTATGTATATCAGAACACATAATGTTACGTACGTACCATATAAAATCCCATCAAAATTAAAATTAAACAAAATACATAGAATCTTAATAAAATCTAAACAAACATTCTTCATCTTCTACAACAAACTAACATATTATCCATGGCAATCAATGGGGTGGTGACTCGGATGTGATTACATCGTCTGCCGACAAACTACTTCTATTGTTTTGAGAATTAGCCTTTGACTCTTTGGTGGAAGACTCGCTATCACTGGTGCTAGAACCTCCTTTATCATCTATGGTATCCAGCCCATCCTCGTCAACCATAGGCCGCTCATCCCCTGTGGATTCATTGATTACATCTGCAATCATACACTTCAACACTGCCAATTCTTCCATAGCTTACGCATGTCATGTTCCATGTGCAGCATGGTGGCCTTGGTCTCGGCCAAGTCCTTCAGGACGATGCCACATGCCTTTTGTTTAAGTCATCTGGGATAAGAAATTGGTTACATTAAATGAAAATATTGAAATTTTAATTAATAATAATTTGGAATGAACAAAAAACTTCAAAAATTTAAACCCATTAAGGGGGCAGGAATAATGGTTGGGTGAACGTCCATAGATGTGGAAGCCAAGGGAGTCACCTCAGTCCTAGATGTGGAAGGCATATCAATATCCAATTAGGGACATTGTGATCAATCCTCGTCCCCACCTCCCAAAACCAATGGTCCAGCCCGAAGGAGTTTGCATCGTAGTACTTAGGCTAGATCTTCGCATTCAATTTGAGGGGAACCTTCTTCTTCTCCAGAATGGCAGTGATGACGTTACCGTAGGGCAGTTTTCGACTCTTTGTAGAGTTCACTTAGTGCATTTCCTGGGTGATGGTGTACTCGGGGTCGACTAGCTTCTTCTTCGCAAGGTGGTAGTACATGACGGTCTCATTGATCATGCACTCTGTAGGATGTCCGGCTGGGATAAGTATTTGTACACTTATATTGAACATTATTATCTCCTGAAGGTTGAGAACACCAATCTTGATCTTCTTTATTGGTATGAGTCTGTTCCTCGCTTTAATTTTGAAGTACTTCTCCACAATTTGATTGGGGTCAATCGCCTCGGATGGGTCATTCTCGTTAACCCATGGAAGCCAATTGTCTGAGCAGTACAATTGTAGAGGCTTAACCTCCGGTTGATCCTCCCCATCGATTGTGCACCCAATTACCTGATTGATGAAATTTGTTGTCATCTCCTTGTGTATCCCGTTCACTCTTATCTTGTAGATGGCATTCGATTCCCTAATGAAATCATCGTAAAACTCCTTGATCTCCATATCATACATCAGTTTATCCAAGCATATCAAACCCTTCATTCATGATGGTTTGAAAGGTTTGAGGAAAACATTGAGGTGGAGTCATTCCACATCCTCGGGCTTCATCATCCTGGCCTCCTTTATCATTTGGCCCTGGATCTTCTTGAAACGCTTCTCTGCCTATTACTTGACGAAGCGTATTTTGTCCCATGTTGGCGATGGAGGGGTGGTCGTTGTCTTTGCCTTCGTTGTGCGCAATGTACCTGCTCCCGTAGTGTCTTCCATTTTCCTCCTTGTTGTCTGCTTCATTCGATCCATGTGAGAATCAAAGGGAATAGTCAAGAACTCAATGAGGTCAGTGTGTTTTAGCCGACTTTGTATTAATCTCAGACACACTTTGGCTAAACTAATGTTACCTATGCAAAGTGACAGATTCATGTGTTTCAATGTCCGACGTCGTAGGCCAATTGACTTAGCCAAAACAGTATGCGACTAGAACACGAATGGTTCTAAAACACCTATAATCTCAACTAACAACAACATCACAAGTAAACAACTAACATGCTACGATTGAATAACCAAGCAATAGGCAACAAAAGAAGTATATGAAACCCAAAAAACCAACATCATACTTGATTATAAAATCCTTACCTTGTTAGGGTTTCTTGCTCTTCCTCTTTGGATAAATCCGCCAATGTACTATGTCCAAAGCTATTGAATGTGGGTTTTGGGGCTATTGTGATATGGGACCAAGGTTTTCTGCTGAAATTTGAATTTTTTTCGACCATTTTTTTAGGTGGGAGGTTTTGGTGTGACATTATTGGTTGGGAATACGAAGGGGGAGGGTGGTTGGGTATTTATATACCCACAATGAAACACTGCCTTTTAATTATAGGTGCAATGTCGCAGGCTGTGTCGCAGAGGAAGAATAAGATAGAGAATATAGTCCAACATCGCGGGTCGTAGGTTTGGGCCCAAATATTATAAATTTGGACTAGACAAAAGGTAATCAAATTGATAAACAACGATGTTGCGATACTAATCGATCTATAAGAGATATTACCGAAGCATGCCCGACATCGCATGTAATATATTCTGGGCTGTATTAGAGGAGCGGTCCAATCCAAAAATAACTATGACCATGGTTAGTGATGGACTGAAACTATGAAAGCACAATCTCGCTTCAATATCTTCGTTGCTAATTTGGGACCAATGTATGAGTGACGTCTCTATAATGGATTCCAGGCCAAATAGCCTAAATTTCATAGTCTATGTTTCTCATGAAATATAAAAGTAATAAAATTATGTTCATCAAATTTTGACTACCATGTTCAAATTTGGCCATGAACGTGTAATTGGAACAGGCCAAAATTATTCACGGACAGTTCATTACAAAACTGTGGGGAAATTACACTACAGCCCAAACTTCCTCGCTTTTCACTATGGTTAAGAGACATTCACCCAAACAAAATGACAAGTGTTTTATATGAAAATTATGTGTACTGTCATACTAGCACACAAAACTGGGTAATCTTCCCATAACGATAAGCGTTATAGGAAAATTTCTGCCTAGCCCACCTTCACTTAGGGTCGTTAATTGTAGCTAATTAACAGGAGCAAAGGTTGTCCCTTGGTCAAAGGAGGTCAAAGATAAAATTTATAGTTCTGAATGCAACTAAATACTATGCTACTAAAAGGTTAGTTAGCGGTATGCCCCTGGGTATGTCCAAATAGGTGCTATGGCCTAAAAATCAATTAATCACAGCCTCGTCCGGATTGTCAATCTGCACGAGTTGCTATGAATAGTGACATGCTTCATTTTGTGTGCATTAACCGTTGCATTTGGCATAGGTTTTAGCTTGTTTTATTTGGTGGATTGCTAATATTAGTTGAGTTTACGTGACAGGGGGTTTAGACAGCCATGTTTGGTTTTATTGTCTATATCCCCGCATTTTGTAGACTTAATTAGTACTAATGGAAATCTTGTATCCACGGTCTCCAAGATTTTCCTTATGATAATCTTTAGTAGGTTGCATGTGGGTACTTTTTGGTTACATTCTATGTGAAGATCGTTACTAAGGGTAGTAGAAGATATTGAAGGCCGTTTGTAACGAAGATAGAAGAGATCGAAGGTCATTCAGCTCTAGAATACTAGTAGACAAAGGCCACGAACATCATATTGTGGTAGAAGGAGATTTGTGTCAAAGATAGGTGATAATGGAGTTCAAAGTGGCCGACGAAGAAATGGGGAATCGTGGTACCGATGAGTTATGCCAAAGTATGATAACGTTCCAAGAAGAATTAGCCATCAAGGCTGATTCCATTAGATATTTCTTCTGAAGCGCTATAAAATTGACTACTAAAACTCTCAAATCAGACTAACAGTTCACCCATAGCGAAGGAAACAAGTTCAACCAGCCAATGTACCATAGGTCAGCGCGGGTCATTCATGGTTGGCACCAACGGCCTACACCAAAGGAGTTGGCTTGTTCCACAATTTTTTAGTACGGGTCATTGACCCAGACCGCACCAATGCCACAGGCTGCGCTCACCACTTCTAATTATCACTCAAAATTGGCTAAGTATGGGCGCAGACCGTCCCAGTTAGGAAGGACCGCACCATTCCAAGTCCAAGATGTCTAGACCAGCCGGTGGGGTGTGGATAATTAAGCGTCCCGTGCCAAGTTTCTAAGCGAATAAAGTCTCCAGATGATGGTTTGTGCTAAAGGCCGTGTCTTGCACCCCATGCCAAAGGCATTGGTACGGACAAAGGCATTGGTACGGATAATGCTAGATCCAGCGGTTCGTAACAAGTACACGACGCAGACTGTGCCATCCGCGATGGCCTGCGCTAGGCAGTGGCTGACCTAGGGTTTTAGACATTATTGGCCTATTTGGGGCCTTTTTTTAGTCCCAGTCCCCTTCTCTTATAAATATAGCCTCAGTCTAGTAGGTTAAACATGTAGAGAGAAGTAGATAGTGTTAGATTCATTTAGAGTTCATCTTGTAGAGGGAGAAACAGTCTCTCCCTTTTTCTTTTCTTCCTTTTATTTTACTTTAATCTTAGGATGTGGAATTCAAATATATATTTGAATTCCATATCTATGGATTTATTTCTATAGCTTGGGGATAATTGTATGCGCATGGTTTAATCTATATTTTGTGAGATTCTATAGTTCATCCTAATTTTGTGTTCATGATATTATTGTGAATTGTTCCTGAATGTTTGAATTGCATGAATAGTACACTCCATATAAGCACACACTTTAGTCTATATTCATGTTAGTGCAATATTGATACCCCCTTGGGAAGTGAAATCTTGATGTCTGTATGGGTAATGGGGTATGGGACTGCGTGGGTGTGTGCACGGAAGACTCAAGTCATATTCCTGATTATTTGTCGCCGCACCAGTCTTAGCTAATTACTTAAAGTAGTTCAAGAGGTTACAGGTAGAGATATTGAAAAGTAGCAAGCTAGGGTTGTAAAAGGCTCTAGTTTCATAGATAAGGTGCCCCCCTTGACCTAATTGATAGGTGATTGGAAAGTAGCGTATTCATGGTGGAATGCCCAGGACGTAATTGCACGGGGATAAACAGATATATAACAATGGCCAAGCCTTGTTGTACTCCCCTAATTATGATGGCAGTGTTGATGGAGGGTTGCAAGCGCACCCGACGTGACAAGTACAAGGAAGTGTATGCCATCGGCCACACCACGTGTTGTGAACACTCTATTAGGTTTCTCTAAATATCTATGTGAATGAATCAAGGATCAAAAAATTAAATTAACCATGTTACGCAATGACTCCTCAAGTGCTTAGCTTCTTAGATTAATGCTCTTTTCTTTTAAGTCTCGTAGTTGTTAATTGAAAAACCAAATCCCTCCCACTTGTTTGCTTTACTAGTTATTCCTTTCACTCGTACGGATTGATGACACGTATGAGGTTATGTTTTAGTTGATTCTTAAGTCCTAGCATCTTTGAGGACATACACATGGCTTCCCACTAACTACCTTTATAGGTAGCATAGTAGTGAGATTGGGTGCAGAACTATAAATTTTAATTTGAATCCCTTTGACCTCGGGTGCCTTTGCTCAGGTTAATTTGCTACAATTAACGACCCAGGGTAGAGGCGGGTCAAATAGTTAGTATAGTAAAACATCAAGGGTTTTGATTTTTCGATTAACAACTACAAAACATGGAAGTAAAAAAAGAAAGTAATCTATATAGCTAAACACTTGGGGAATGATAGAGTAACATGGTTGATTTAATGCTTTAATCCTCCATTTTTTCACATGTGAGATTTAGAAAAACCTAAAATAGTGTTCATAATATGTGGTTTGGTCGATGGCATACACTTCCCCATACCTGTCACGCTGGGTATGCTCGCAACCCTCTATCGGCACCACCTTCATAATTAGGGGAGTACAACAAGGTTCGACCATTGTTGTAGGTCTGTTTTTCCCCATGCGATTACGTCTCAGGCTTCCACCATAAATGCTCTACTCAATAGGCCTATAAATGAGGCAAAGGGAAGTAGGCACCTTATCCATGACACTAGGACCTCTTACAACCCTAGCTTGATAATTTTCACTACCTCTACCTACAACTCATCAGACCACTTTAAGTAAATAGCTCAGACCGGTGCACTGGAACGCAACAAACGCAATACTCGGCATCCCCTGTGCACACACCCAAGCAGACCCGTACCAAGTTATCCATCACAAATGCCAGGTTTCTTTTCCTAGGGGGGCATCAATATTTTCACAAACATGAATATTGACTAAAGTGTGTGCTTATATAGAGTGTACTATTCATGAAATTTTAACATTCAAGAACAAGTCACAATAATATCATAAACACAATAATTTGGATGAAGGAGGAATCCCACAAAAGTATAAATTAACACATGAATACAATTCATCCCCAAGCTATGGAAACTACACCTTAGACATGGAATTCAAATAAAGATTTGAATTCCACATCATAGAGTAAAGTGCTCTCCTAATTACATGAGTAAAGTGAGAATATGATCCAACTCTTTAACCCTAGTAGATTAAGGCTTATATTTATAGTAGTAGGGGTTTGGGCCTAAAATAGGCCAAAAATGTGTAAACCCTAGTTCAGCCGCCGCTTGGTGCAAACCGTCGTGGATGGAGCTGTCCATGTTGTGTTCCACGTCTGTGCTGGCACGAGCCATCTATTCTAGTGTAGTTCATACAAATCCCTAAGCACTGGCCGTGTCATCCCCCGGGGGTTGTGTACGTGCGATCCGAGTCAATTGGCGTGAGCCGCCATCAGTGTCCTCATTTTTTTCACTTCTGATCTGCTGGACGTGATGTTTGGAATGGACCGCCATCATAAACCTCATTTTCTCAGTATTTTGGCATGGACTGCTTGATTCTTCACATTCCAATGGATGGTATTGACATTTCAAACATGGAACGGCATGGGCTATCAAAAATAGGATGGTCCGAGCCCATACTTAGCCAATTTTGAGTGAACTTGGAAGTTATGCGTATGGCCCATCGTGTTTGGCACGGTCCACATCGGGGCCTTGGCATGGTCCGTGCCTAATGCCTTTGGCATGGACCATGTCATCTGGTGCGGGCTGTTGGTACCATCCTTAAGCAATCCACGCTAACCCATTTGTATTTCGGCCAGTTGGATCGTGAGTCCATTTTGAGAGTTCTTGTAGTCAATTTTATTGTTCTCAAGGTGACGAATACAACTGAACTAATCTTTAAGGCTGATTCTTCATGGATTTTTCCCAGATGTTGGAACAACTCTCTCGGACCACGATTCTCCATTTCTTCATTGGTTGCCTTGAACTCCAACACCACCTATCTTTTTCTCAAACCTCATTCTACCATGATTTAATGTTTGTGGCCTTCGTCTACTACCATTCTAGTGTGAATGGCCTTCGATATCTTCTACCATTATTGCAAACGGCCTTAAATATCTTCAACCGCCCTTGCGAACTGTCTTTACATGGAATGTAACGATGAAGTATCCACGAGCGAACTACTAAAGCTGATCACAAAGGAAGATCTAGGAGCCCATAGATACAAGATGTCCATTAGTATAAATTAATTCTACAAAACGTAGGATTTAGACAAGAAAACCAAACATGGTCGTCAAAACTCCTTGTCACGTAAACTCAACTAATACTAGCTATCAAACATATAAAACAAACCAATTATTACGCTGAATTCATTAGTTGATGCATGCATAATGGTGCACATCAGACTCCCCACAGTTAAACCTTTACGTGTCCTCAAGTAAATAAAAACAAGAAAAGTCATAAGCAACATGTAGCATGCAAGTATAGTTAGCCAATGCATTCAACTTAATCCTAAGCTACCCTAGCTCCCCCAAACAATTGAAAATCCTCACAACTCTCACACTCCCTGAAGATCCTAAACTAACCTATCCACCCAAAACAAAATGTGGAAAAAGATAAGCCAAGAAGATAAGTGTCAATATATATTACTTCCCCCAAAATGATCCCCAAAAGAAATCAAAGAGTCATTTCCGAAAAACAATCCACCAAGGAAATCCAAGAGTCATCAACTTAGTTGTAACATAGGGATAACTTGTGATTCTTGACCTTGTTACAACCAAGGAGGCAAATGTATCATCAATCTAGTTTTTTGTTTTCTCTAAATTTATCTCATTTTGCCTATGGGCCTTTTCAGATTTTGATCCTAGCTTTAACACACAAACGATGCTCACTTCTCAACTTTTTCCAAACAGCCTCTCATTTTTGCCTGGGCTCGTAAGCCTAGCCAGGCCTAGCCTCTCACTTTTACCTATGTCGTTCGACCTATCTGGGATTTTCCCAATGTTACCCAAGTCACCCTTTTGGGTTTCCTACTATTCCAAGTTTTATTTTTTTTCATTTTTAAATTTTTTTGGTGTAGCACAAAATTGCCCCAAAATTGGGCTTTCGTTCTATAAAAGATAAGAACAAATGAAAAGTCACACCCCCAATATCCTAAAATAACCAACCCTATGCAAACTAGGAACCCTACCTAGAAAGTCATGCCATCAAGTATACATCCAAAAATATTCCACTACAATCAAAATCTTAAATCACCAAACAATCAAGAAAAACACAAAATTGCACTA
Organism: Rubia yunnanensis; assembly: GCA_037428765.1. Taxonomy (NCBI): domain Eukaryota; kingdom Viridiplantae; phylum Streptophyta; class Magnoliopsida; order Gentianales; family Rubiaceae; genus Rubia; species Rubia yunnanensis. Next base: position 63,099,092 of record CM075061.1, read on the forward strand.
AGGAATTCCGAGAAATAAGACTCCCTAAGTGCTCACTACTCCCTCCCCACACTTGACTGATGCATTGTCTCCAATGCAACAAAAACCATTTAAAAACATAAGTGAGGTTGGGAGAAATAGTGACACTTACTCTTGCGGCCCCGGAGGGCCTTCCACTCCATGCCTAGTGAAGCTTCTCTAAATGTACCATGTTGCTTGAATTGCGGCCTCGATAGAATCCATCCCCGTGCTAAGCTCCTCTATCTACAACCTCACACCTCCTATCGCTTGGACAACATCTTGCAACACTTGGGTGGAGCTCAAAAGCTTATCCCCAAGTGATTGCAGTCAGTTAATGATGTTCATCAACAGGCGAGAGCGGCTAGGAGGTACTCTCAAAGAGCTCTCACCCTCGACCTCCTCAACATCTATCTCTGGGGTGGCTACAACTCTGTAGAATTCCTTCTCAAAACATGGGTCCAGCTCAATAAATAGGTTATGAACACATGTGTCATGGGTGATGGCAATGCACACCAACTGAGGAAGTACCATGAAGCTACAAGTGATTGCCCCGCCATAAATCCATACAAACCGATCCTCTGATGTAGTGGCTGCCATCATGAATGCCTTGGCCAACTTCTCAATGGTGTACCTTGTTCCCGATTGTCCCAAGTTAGCGAATCCTCACTGTGTAACCGGATGTCTTAAGTACCATACCAGTAGCCCCACCATGCCACCCATAGCAATCTTACAACTCTTTCTTTCCCCCATCACCATACACTCTTGTACAAAGTTCCCTACCTTGTTCGGGTAGAAATTACCCTCAGGAGTTATTTCCCAGAGGCAAGGAACATCCAAACCCGAACATTGCGTCAGTTCACCATGGCAGAAAACTCCTATTACTAGTAGTCGATGAATGTAACAAAATGCTAGATGAAACAAGGCACTGTTCTTGCATAGATTCTTCCGATCAATCCTTGTCAGCTGGCTCAAAAGTTTCCATGAGAGAAAGGCATCCCTTGATGGTGTGTCATCAGGATCTCTTAGTCGTATATCTATCCAAAGGAGCGGGCTATCTCTCGGTGTGTCATCTGATACTCCTTATCATTAATATTGAATTTGATCGCCTTGTGTCCATTCTAGTCCGTAGCCAACAAGAGATTAGCTAGGAAATCTAGGGTTCTCCTGATGTAGGTCTTAGAGTGTTTCTCTAAGAAGCCCTCTAGACCTACCTCACCCAATAGATAGGACACGGGCTCAAGTAAGACTAGAGCTGCGAATGTGTCCTTGCATGCAAAACTGGTCTCTAATATACTCCTTTTAAATTCCTCCACTTCCGTGCTGTAGCCACAAAGATTTTGGTTAATCCCATAAACTATTCAGTCACAAACGTGGGTTTATGAAGAATGGGAGTCACTCGCTAGTGGTTTTCCCTTGACCAATTTCTTTCTTTTCTCACCCTGTGAGGACTTTCCCTTCTCCGACGCATTTCTTTTAGGAGGCATCCTAACAAAATGAGGTAAACAGTGGTAATGTGATCTCAAAAAAGGTGACATACCTCCCCCAAAAGTCATTAATTGTAGCTAATTAACTCAGGTAGAAGACATGGTTAAAAGATAAGAATTTATACTTCTGCACTCTGTTCTCACTGTTATGCTACCTAAAGGGCTGTTAGCAGTAAGCCCTCAGTTTTTTCACAGAGATGCTAGGTCAAAGTATCAATCAAAGCACAACCTCGTACAAGTAGTCAATCAGTACGAGTGAAAGTAATAGCTAGTAAAGAAAACATGCAAAATGGGGGTTGGATTTTCAAATTAATAACTACTAAACATAAAAGTAAAAAAACAAAGAAAGATATTTAACTAAGCACTTGGGGTATCATCAAGAAACATGGTAAATCTAATGCTTCGATCCTTGATTCATTCACAAATATATTTAGGCAAGCCTAATAGAGTGTTTGTAACACGTGGTGTGGCCGATGGCATACACTTCCTCGTCCCTGTCACGAAGGGTGCACTCGCAACCCTCCATCGACATTGCCATTGTAATTGGGGGAGTACATCAAGGTCCAACCGTTATTGTAGGTATGTTTCTCCCCTGTACAATTACGTTCCGAGCTTCCACCACAAATGCACTACTTCTCCTGGGTCCTATCAATTAGGCTTAAGGGTCGTTGGCACCTTATCTATGATCTAAGGAATCTTATAACCCTAGATTGCTACTATTCGTTATCTCTACCCAAAAACTCTTGGACAAATTTACAAAGTCAGCTAAGACTGGTGCGAAGGAAAATAATGCAGAGCATTCTCGAATCCCTCATGCACACACCCACACGGATGCATTCTCCCTTACCCATCATAACATCTAGGTTTCTCTTTCCAAGGGAGCATCGATATTTGCACCATACATGAATATAGCCCAGAGTGTGTGCTTATATATGGTGTACTATTCATGCTTTTCAAATAATCAAGAACAATCATAATAATATCATAAACACAAAATTATGATGAACTAAGGAATCTCACAAAGCAAATAGATTAAACCATGCTCTTACAATTTATCCCCAAGCTATAGAAACTAATCCATAGATATGTATTTCAAATAAATATTTGAATTCCACATCTTAGGATCAAAGAAAATAAAGAAAAGAAAAGAAGAGAGTTTTTCTCTCTCTAGAGTTGCTCTCCTAACTTTAAAACTAAAGATATGATATGATAAGTCTTTTAACCCTAGTATACTAAAGCTATATTTATAGTAGTAGGAGATTGGGCCTAACCAGAATAGGCCAAATTATGGTAAACCCTAACTCGACTACCACCAGGCATGGGCAGTCACGGATGATGTGGCCTGTGGCATGTCCTTGGCACGGAGCACAAGAACTGGTGCGGGTCGTGCCTCTTCACGTGGGTAAGGGTGTCTGTTCTAGTGTGTGGTGCCGGTTGTGATGTCCTTCTGTTGTGGCTGCATTGTTTGGCGTGGGGCACCATCAGAGTGCTAAATTTAAGGCTTCTAATCATTGCCCGTGGTCAGTGTTTCGGGCTGTGGTCAGGAAGAGCCTTTCTTGGGTATGGAACAATGCGGGGTGTAAAAAATGGGACATCTCGTACCCATACTTAGCCGTGTGGAGTAGGACTTAGCCTCGTGCTTACGGCTGTGGTGTTTGGGGTGGGCTATGCCATAACCTTGTGCTGGTCTTCTTGGCGTGTGGCAGCTCTTTTGGCACGGGCCATTGGTGCTAACCATGAACATCCCGCACCGACCCACTTGTGCCTTGGCCTGCTCATCTAGTTTCCTTCACTATGGGTGAACCGTTATTCTGATTTGAGAGTTTTAGTAGTTAATTTTTTAGTGCTTCAGAAGACAATTCCAATGGAACTAGCCTTGAAGGATAATTCTTCTCGGATCATTCTTAGACTTAGGCACAACTCATTGGACCACAATTCGCCATTTCTTTGTGGGCTGCTTTGAACTCTGTTACCGCCTATCTTTGGCTTCAATCTCCTTCTACCACGTATTGATGCTCATGGCCTTCATCTACTACCATTCTGGTGTGAATGGCCTTTGTTTTTTCTACCGTCCTTGCGAACGGCCTTCAATATCTTCTACCGCACTTACAAATAGCCGTCACATAGAATGTAAAAAAAATGTAACCATGGACAATATCTAAAGATGATCACAAGGAAGATCAAGGAGCACGTGTATAAAAGATGTCCATTAGTACCAATTAAGTCTACTAAATGTAAGATTTAAATAAGAAAATCAAACATGGCCATCCAAACCCCTTGTCAAGTAATCTCATCTAATACTAGAAATCCACAAAATAAAACTAGCTAAAAAGTATACTAAATTCAACAGTTACTGCATGCATAATGAAGCAGATCAAACTCTCCACAGTGAACCCTTTACTCATACTCGAGTAAAAAAAAAACAAGACAAAGAATCAAGCAAAATGTGGCATGCAGGCATAAGTTAACCAAGGCATTCAACTTATTCCTCGATTACCCTCTTTCCCCCAGAAGATTAAGAATCTCATAACTCTTACACTCCCCAAAATACATAAGCAATCTAACCTAAAAGATATAAGTTAAGATAGCTTACTTTTCACAAAATGATCCCAAAGCAATCTAAGATTCGCCTTAAAAAATAATCTACCGCGGAAGCACGCATTCAGCCTACTTTTTTGTTTTCACTCAATTTCTCTCATTTTGCCTAGGAGCCCTTCCAAGTTCTCATCCCAGCTTTAACACACAAATAGTACTCACTTCTCACCTTTTTTCCACACGACCTCTCATTTTTGCCTAGGCTCGTAAGCCTGGTCAGGCCTAGCCTCTCATTTTTACCAAAGCCTTTCGACCTATCCTAGTTTTTCCTAATGTTACCCAAGTCACCCTTTTGGGGTTTCGACTTGTCCAGGTTTTTAATTTTTTTTTAATTTTTTCAAGTTTTTAAAATTTCTTTAGTGTAGCACAAATTGCCCCAAAAGTGGGCTTCATGCTACAAAACATAAGATCAAACATAAAAAAAATACACCACCATGATTCTAAAACATCCTATCCCATGCAAACTAGGGACCTTAGCACAACATGTCATGCCACCAAATGTCATCCAAAGTAATCCCTCAACAATCAAAAACTAAAATCATCACCAAAAATGAAAAATAACTACTAATTCAAATCATGAAATGCATCGAGGAAATCTAAAAATAAAGACTCCCTAAGTGCTCACTACTTCCTTCCCACACTTAACCAATACATAGTCTCCAATGCACAAAAATCATGTCAAAACATAAGTGAGGTAGGGAGAAATGGTGATACTCACTCTCATGGCCCCGAAGGCCCTTCATCCTCATGACTCGTGAATCTCCTCTCGATGTATCTTGTTACTTGTAGTGCAGCCTCGATGTTATCCATTCTCGTGCTTATCTTCTTCAATTGTGATCACATTCCTCCAATTGTGTGGAAGGCCTCTTGAAAAACTTGGGTAGAGTTCAAAAACTTTTCCCCAAGAGATTGCAATTGGTCCATAATATCCGAGGATATGCGTGAACGACTAGGAGGTGCTCTTAGAGAGCTCTCACCCTCGACCCCCTCAATGTCTATCTCCGAGTTAGCTAAAAATCCGCAGAACTCTCTCAAATCTTAGGTCCAGAAAAATAAATAGGCCATCAAAGCATGTGTCATGGTCTATGGAGGTGCACTCCGGCTGTGAAAGTACCATGAAACTATAACTGCTCGCTCTGCAATAAAGCCATACATATTTACCCTCTGATGTCATAGGTCTCACCATAGATGCCTTTGCTAACCTCTCGATATTATACTTTGTGCCTGATGATCCCGAGTTAGCCAATGCTCTCTGAGTGACCAGATGTCCTAAGTGTTATGCCAGTAGACCAACCATGTTGCCCATAGATATCTTGCCACTCTTCCCGTCTCCCGTTGCTAAACATTCTTGCACAAACAACCCCAAAAGGTTTGGGTGAAAGTTACCCTTGGGTGTTATTTCCCAAAGGCAATGAACATCTCAACCCGGGCATTGCGTCTGTTCACCATGGTAGAAAACACCTAGAGCTAACAGTCGGTGAACATAACGAAATACCGGGTGAACTAGGGCAGTAATCTTGAATAGGTTCTTCCGATCAATGACCATTAGTTGCACCTAAAAGCATCATAGAGAGAAGGGTAACCCCTGACGATGTGTTTTCTAAATCTCTTTGCTATACCTCCACCCAGAGGCATGAGCTTCCTCTCGGTACGTCATCTTGTACTCCTAATCATCTAGGTTGAATTTGATCGCCATGTATCCATCATCGTCCATGACCGGCCATAGAGTAGCTAGGAACTCTAGGGTCCACCTGACATATGCCTTCGAGTGTCTCTCGAGAAACCTCTCTAGACCTATTTGTCTCAATAGGTAAGTGACGGGCTCAAGTAAGCCCAGAGCCATCAAGGTGTCCTTGCATACAAATCCAGTCTCCAAATTACTCCCTTTTAGCTCTCTCAAGTTCCTCCACCTTTGGACTACAGTTTTAGAGGTGTTGGATAAACCCATAAATCCTTGGTCATTACGGGGGGTGACGAGGAATGGAAGTCGTTATCTTGGGGGTTGCACCCTTCACCGACTTCTTCCTCTTCTCATCCCGAGTGGATTTTCCCTTCTTCGAAACATTCTTCTTAGGTGGCATCCTAACAAAATAAAGGTAAGAGTGGTTATATGATCATAAAAAAGGCATGGTTTACAATATCATTCAACAAGACAACATTCTCCCAAATATTCTAACCATTCAAAACACGATGATCAAAGCATTAAAGCTATTTAAACAAGAACATTCCTCATCAAACAATAAATTTATGTAAGTTCTCACCACCCCAACAATAAGATCATGCAATCAAGATTCAATCTCTCTCCCAAATCACCCAACACATGAAGATCTCATCATTCAAGCATAATAGCATATCAATCCACCCAACATTTTTCTTCAACACAAGATCATGCATAGAAACCCAAACACCTATCTCAAAAACACACTCATTCAAAATCATACTTTTCATAACACCACCACAATGTAAATAAAGCATATAAACAAAGAGTTCAATGGGTTACCCAAAATTTGAAGGTAGGATTAGTAAGACCCACAAAAGAAGAAGCAAAATTTGCTAATTTTTGGAAGAAAACTTCTTTTTTTTTTTAGTTTCACCAAGAGTGTGTGAGAGGGGGTGTTTCTTGAGAAGGAAGAATGTTTCAAATGATAGAATTAGGTGGATAAATATACCATAGGACTAGTATTTCAGCCTAGGTGACTAGGGAGGAAGGTACAATTAGGATTAGAATGGAATTCTAAAATGCTCAATTTAGGGGACAATAGTACAAACCAATTAACTCAAAGGGATATTGGAAGTTTTTTCAAAAATCTTAAGGAATTAGGGAATTTTAAAATTCTTGAACCAAAAAATCATTTTTGAGTTTGAAATTCAGAATTTTCTAAAATTTGCATTGTTGGAACAAATAAAAATTAGAAAATGGGTTTTACGTGTAAAACGTGCTTGGCACGAACTATAGGCTCGTGCTAAATACTCAGGCACGAAGCATAGCCTCACACCAAACTTCTTGGCATGAAGCATAGCCTCGCACCAACCTCATTGGCATGAGGTATCCCCTCGCGCCAAGTATCCCGGCACGAGGCATCCACCCAAAATTTTCCTAATCCTTATTTTTTCCCTCTTTTTCCAAAAAACTATGCCATCCATCAAATCTAATTCCATTAAAACACAATCACAAGTCCTGAACTCAAATTTTCAATCTAAACAAGAGTTTCATCTCGAAAATCCTCATAGCAAAACAAGAACATGCAAAAACTATCTAATCACTTCTCAAAACACGAAAGCAAAAGAAACACTGTATATCTATTGTCGTCCTCACAACTTATTTTATTTTTCATCCAATATAGTTAGAAATACCTACCTGTGGGTCTACAAAATCTCCAACCCCACCCACATTGACATAGTTGTGGAGAGTTCTCCACAATAATCCATCCTTACCTTCGGACCTCTTGTTTGTGATAAGAAAGGAATCCACGTGTCTCGCTAACATTGAGTCAGTATATTTCACTTTAGGGTTAGGGGGAGATCGAGAAGGTTTTAAACTCTCAACCATCTCCCTTTCCCACTGCAAGTTGGTTAGCAAGGAAAAACAATCTAGCATTGACATATTTTCCATCACATCATGTAATTCATCTGGCTCATCATCAATATCATTAACATGGGATTTATTCAAACATTAATTCTCATTTATTCAAACATTAATGACATCCGATCACTCTCCTTTACTATTGTCTATACAATCTGTTTCTGAAATGGTTCCTAGGCCTTTTAGATATTAGGATATGTGGTCTAATAGACAAGATTTTTAGGAACTAGTGGTCAGAAACTGGAATCTAATATCCCATCTACGAGGAATGTCGGGTTTAGTTTTTAAACTTAAGAGGCTTAAGTGTGAAATTAAAGAATGGAACAAGAAAAGTTTTGGGAATGTCAATCTAAACCTGATTCAAGCTGAGGAACGAGTTAGTGAATTGGAAATAACTTTTCAACAATCTCAACATGAGATGGACTTAGTTAAACTGAACAAATCTAAAGCCTTATTGCTCCGAGCTCAGAAAGAAAAGATCATTTTTTAAAGCAAAAGGCTAGGTTAAATTGGATTAAGTATGGAGATGCTAACACTAGTTATTTTCACCATACCATTAGGGAAAGAAGAGCTAGACCAAGAATTAGTAAAATCAAATATGGTTTAGGAAACTGGATTTCAGATCCTCAATTGATTAAAGAGGAAGGAGTTCGTTTTTATAAGGATTTATTAAATGAGGATTTCACTCCAAAATTAGGATCTTACTTTAATTATTTTCTAATGGAAATACCTAAAGTAATTACTGAAGAGCAAAATGTACTCCTCCTTCAACAGTTCACAATCCAGGAACTTAGGCATGCAGTCTTTGATTTAAACAAATCTAGTGCCCCGGGCTCAGATGGTTTCTCAGATGATTTCTATACCACCTTCTGGGAAAACATTAAAAATGACTTGCTGGATGTAGCAAATGATTTTCTATGTAATGGAAATATTCCAAAAGCCATATCCAGCACCTGGCTGACCCTAATACCCAAAAAACCAGTCCCTATCTCCTTCTGTGATTTTAGACCAATTAGTCTATCTAACTTTGTTAATAAGGTGTTTTCAAAAATGTTAATGGAAAGGATGAAATTATTAATGCCTTCCTTAATTTCTCCTGAACAAAGTGCTTTTATCAAGGGAAGAGATATCACTGATAATGTGCTCCAAATGCAGGAAATGACCGGAATTTTAAATAGAACATCAAAGGCTCACAATTTAATTGTAAAAATTGACATGCAAAAGGCTTTTGATAGAGTCTCTTGGTCTTTCCTCAACTCCATACTTCTTCGTTTTGGCTTTCATGGTAATTTTGTTAAAATCATTATGCATAACATAGCTGCAGTTCACTTCTCTGTTTTAATTAATGGAGTAATTTCAGGATTCTTTGCATCTTCTAGAGGCATAAAATAGGGAGATCCCCTATCACCTTTTCTATATAATCTGCTCTCCGAAGCTTTCTCTAGAGGTTTTAAAAAAAAATTAAAATCGGATATCTCCAACATTTTAGTTTACCCCTGTCTTGCACACCTGTATCTCACCTAATGTACGCTGACGATACAGCAGTCTTTCTCAATGCTAAACCTACAACCTTGAAGAGGTTCAAAGGCTTTTTAATTGCATATGAGCAGACCACGGGACAAAAGGTTAACTTTGCGAAATCAGAATTCTTTGTCTCTCACAGAACCCCTTCCCAGACCATCCTCTCTATTAGGAGGTTACTGGGAATGGAACAAGGTTCTTTACCTTTCAAGTATTTGGGAGTTACTATTTTTTCAGGTCGGAATTTACAGGTACATTACAAGCCTCTACTCGAAAGGATGGAGAAAACAATCAACAACTGGAAGAATAGATGGCTTACCACTGCCGGTAAGATTGTACTCATTAACCATTGCCTAATTTCAATCCCTACGCATATTTTTGCTGTTCTAAGTCCTCCTAAGATAGTGTTAAGAAAAATGGAAAAAATTGCTTCAAATTTCTTTTGGGGGAATGTGGATAATACTGATAGGAAAAAATGGAGATCCTGGAAAAACATGAGTCTACCAATAAATGAAAATTGCATAGGCTTCAAAGATATAAAAGCTATAGTTGATGCCTTCTCATGTAAATTGTGCTGGAAATTGCAGCATAATAAAAACCAATGGACCTCCTTAATATGGTCACTCCCCAATTCCTATAAAAAATCACATACTTGGAATAGAATATGCCATATCACAGCTAAGGCAAACAGATTCACTAAGGTGCTTTATGGATTGGGAGAATGCTCTTTTTGGAACTCTAATTGGACTGGAGATGGAGCACTTTTCTATGAATGGCCGGATGGGAGAAATACCCCCTTCGGGGATATTTCTCTTAGGTTTTTCATACAAAATAAAGCTAATCTCCTTCCACAGCTGGAGCCATATTTGGCTACCAATATAATTGACATATTGCAGGCAGCAGAACTGGAGTACTATCACGAGGATAGGCTGATTTGGACCCCAAGCACTGACGGTTTGTTTACAATACGTTCGGCATACCACATTTTCAGGCAGAGGAAAGTAAAAATCAAACATTTTAGCAAGGTATGGTCTACTTTCATCCCTAGGAAAATGTCTGTCATACTGTGGAGAGCAATGAATGGCATACTCCCCTTTGATAATATATTGGCTAGGTTAGGATTCCGATGTGCATTGATATGCCCTTTCTGCAGGAACCATACAGATAATTTAGATCATTTTTTCAATTCATGCCCATCTTCTATTGCTGTTTGGGATAGAGTATGTGATCTGCTACATCTATAACATCCTTTTTTCGAAAACTTGAAGAGCAGAGCTGATTTTTTCCTGTCTTTTAAGGCTGAAACAAAGATTCATTCTAATATTATCACAGCTTTCCTTCTTTTCACAATATGGATCCCGTGGGTCAAGAGGAACAAAATCATATATGAAAATGAACCTTTTTCCACAACAGCTTGTTTACTTGAGATTAAACACATCATTTCTGAAATATTCACTGTGCACCACCTTTTTGGTAATTTAGATAAGCATAAGTACTGGACTGAGTCTAACATTATCCCCCACATTTATCCAAAGAGGAGGAAACCATTAACTACTGTAACATGGACAAAGCCATACTTAGGATATAAGATCAACACAGATGCTTCCTGGAAAATTAATGGTTCATCCTCTTCGGCTGTAGTAGTTAGGAATAGGGCTGGAAACATGGTTACAATGAGAACTAAAATTTTTCAATCCCCTTCACCATTACATGCTGAAGTGATCTCTATTCTATATGGATATGAAATTTGTTCAGAATTGGATATTGAAATTTGTGAATTAGAATCAGATTGCTTAGTTGCTATCAAAGGTATTCATAATCCCATGAGTTCCCCTTGGAGAGTTTTTTCTATCTGCAGTTCACTTAGCTCTAGGCATCTTACATATCCAATTCGACACATTCATAGGGAGGCTAACTGCGCTGCAGACTATCTTGCTAAATATTCACTAGATAATAATCTCCAAGGACATATAGATATTCTGTCTGCTCCACCTATTCTCAGAGGACTTTTATCTCTTGATAAACTTGGTCTACCTGTTATTAGAATAGGTTCCTGATTCTGAGAACTTTCCAATGAGATACATCATAATTTTATCAATCTGCATTCAATATTCTAGAATGGAAACTACTTTGCTCTTTTCTGATTTGCATCAGGTTGGTTACGCAAGCTTCTGGATGGCCTGTGGAACATTCCTTGGACTCGGATACCACTATCCTATCACTGACCAACAAGCGACTTCACTCAAGCCTATAATTTTGACCTACTGCTTTCTCGCACGTTACCTACGCTGATCGGTTCTCCACATAACTATTCTAATTGTTCTTCGCTGTTTTATGGGACTTTTTTCTATATTCATTTTGGCTGGCTTTCCACTGACATACAGGGGTTTCGATTTTTCGATTCGCCGACTTGTTCATGGAAAACAGCGACATGGTATATAAAGAAAGTACCCTTTCTTCGATCTCTGATGACCATTAGCTTAGTTCAGGCACTTATTCGTCTTTTGGAAGCAAGTGCTCTATTGCTTCAGGAGCTTTTTTCAGCTCTTGGACCATCAAATGGATGAACTTTTGTAATCATATATGAATCTTCAGGCCTAATTTCCACTTCTTTAGGTTAGGGGAGCCTAATACATATTCCCCCCATCCTCGGATGGTTTAATTAAAAAAAACATTCATGCTCATTGGTAATACAAGAAGACTCATCATGCTCATCATATAGGGTTACACCTTTGCACATAAAAGAAGACTTTTTTGAATCATGCCTAGATTTATAGATATCAAATTCCACTTTATCCTTGTCATCTTCTAGATATAAGGTTCCCAAGTGGACATCGATTTTAGTCCTAGACATTTTAAGAAAAGGTCTCCCCAAAAGTATTGGGGGTGCACTTCCGTCGTGTGCCATGTCTTGGACATAAAATTCCACCGGCAAAAACCAATTTGCTGACTTGCACCATCACATCTTTTACTAGTCTATGGGACTAGCTTCAGAATGATCGGCAAGTTAGAAAATTACTCTAGTATCCCTAAGCTCACCTAGTTATAGGCATTCATATAGACTAAATGGGATAACTTTAATGAATGCGCCTAAATCTATCGTGTCATGTTCTACAAGTTTACCACCTAAAGAGATAAGGATAGAAAACATTTTTGGGTCATCACATTTCCTAGGTAAGTTTTTATGATTCAAAATGGTGACTCCTCCCATTTTCAAATGTCCTAACCTCTTAGTTGGCCTACGTCTTTTCTTTATGCAATCAACTTTAATAAATTTAGCATATGATAGAACACTCTCAATTAATTCCAAAATAGGGATAGTTACCCCGACCTTCTCAGAGACTTTTCAAATGTTTACATCATCGGTCACCACCCTTGGTCGTCCCCTCAAAGTACTTGGAAATGGAGGCGGAATATTGATCTGTGCCTTGGGCAGTGGAAGTTACTTGGAAGGTGCTTCCTTGACCACAATCTCCACCTCTTCGAAGTGTGCTTTGGTAGCCTTCACTATCCTATCATCCTCTTGCATCATTTTCTACTCGGTCTCACGAACTTCCTCCCCACTTCTCAACTTAAGAGCACTCATGTTCCTTGGATTGATCTCTAGTTGGGAAGGTAATTTTTGGACTTCTTGGCTTCAAGTCGGCTTACCGAGGTGTCAATTTCCCTACTTGAACTTTAATATTTTTTATACTTGAGAAAGATCTATTACCAAGGTTTTCGATCTCATGCCTTGTCCTCTCCGTGAAGACTTTATGTTTCTTCCCCAATTGACCGATGGCCTCTAAGATCTCATCCTTTTTCTGACTTGTAGAGTGAAGAATGATTGTTGGAAGGTTTTTCACCTCTAGGATATGGTTGAGGTTGAGCTTGTCCACCCTGGTATCCTTGAGGTTTGTTATCCTCCCTCCATCAAAAGTTAGGATGATCTCGATACCTTGGGTTGAATGAGTTTCCATAGGTGTCCGACCTTGCATCTCCTTTTGGTTCCGACGGAACACTTGTGGTTGATCCCTAGAAAAGTTTGGTCTTTCAAGCTTTTTGTAGTCAATTTCCTTCACCTCTTGTAAATCATCTATCACTTTGGGATACGCTTCGGAGTTGTAGTTAAGGTTGCAAACTCCATAGTCTTGGACTCGATGCACTATTCCTCGTAAAAGCTCCTTCATCATTGAAGCAAGAGCTTGGACTTGTTCCTCCAACCTAGGTGAGTGTGTGGGCTCATCCAAGACCTTAACCAATGACCTAGTGGCAATTTATTGCATTCCATTAGCCATTTCTTCAAAAAGGGACATTACATCCTTAGGGCTCTTGTTCGCTATCGAACCAATGCAAGCAGTGTTCACCATCCGCATACTTTCATTACATAGGCTCTCAAAGAAATAATACAAAAAATCCCTCTCTTTGAAGGGATGGTGGGGGTAACTAGCTAGTAGTCTCTTAAAGTGTTCCCAATAATCATACATACTCTCGGTAGCACCGTGGGTTATGTTCGACAATTACTTCTTCAACCCGGCTGACTTGGACTCCGAAAAATACTTTTCTAAGAACCTCTGCTTTATGTCCATCTGAAACCCAATGCATCTCGGTGTTAAGTAGTAGAGCCAATCCTTGGCACTACTTTGAAGGGAAAAGAGGAAGGCTGTTAGATTGTAGTCATCTCCGAACACTTCCTTGGGCTTCATGTTCGTTTACACCAAAAGGAGCTCTAATAGATGTTTTTTGGGTCCTCCACCACCAATCCATGGAATGTAGGTAGGAAATGGATCATGCAACTTTTTAGCTCACATATCACATTGGCGGGTAATGGCAGGAAGGTGATGCATAATGGTTGATTCTCTAGATTGGGTGCCATTAGTTCGCGTAGGGTACGATTGTCTTCTGCCATTGCTAGCGGTTCTTCTACTAACATTTTCGACCTCGGTTGAGCCTGTGTTCTTGGCTGAGTAGTGTAAGATGCCTAAATTAGTGGTATAGGTGTGTACCATAAACTAGGACCAAAAATATCCTTGCGAATACAACACTAGGAAACAGATAAAAAGGTAACAAAATAGCTAATACAACAGCTCCAACCCAGAATCAACAACATAAGAAAATAACAAAAAATGCTAATACTGACTACTTTACTAACACGTTATGCCTGATTGACACTTAGACTGATAGCATCCCCAACAGCGGCACCAAAATTTTGACCTGCCACCCCCCAGGTCATTAATTGTAGCTAATTAACCCAGGCAGATGACATGGTCAAAAGATAAGAATTTATAGTTCTGCACCCTGTTCTCACTACTACTCTACCTAGAAGGTAGTTAGCGATAAGCCCTGGGTTTGTCCACAGAGATGCTAGGTCTAAGTATCAATCAAAGTACAACCTTGTACGGGTCGTCAATCCATACGAGTGAAAGAAATATCAACTAAATCAAACATGCAAAAGAGGAGGGGTTAGTTTTTCAAACTAATAACTACTAAACATAAAAGTAAAAAAGCAAAGCAAGCTATTTAACTAAGCACTTGGGGAATCATTGAGCAACGTGGTCAATCAAATGCTTCAGTCCTCAATTCATTCACATGGATATATAGGAAAACCTAAAAGAGTATTGATAACACGTGGTGTGGACGATGGCATAAAATTCCCCATCCCTTTCATGGTGGGTACACTGCAACCCTCCATCAACACAACCATCATATTTAGGGGAGTACAAAAATGTCTTGTAGATATATTTCTCCTATGTGCGATTACATCCCAGGCTTCCACCACAAATGCAAAACTTCCCCGGGTCCTATCAATTAGGCCCAGGGGTTGTTGGCACCTTATCTATTATCTAAGGCTTCTTACAACCCTAGTTTGCTACTACTCACTATCTCTACCCGGAACCTCTTGGAAAACTTTATAAAATCAGCTAAGACTGGTGCGCTGGCAAATAAGTCGAGCATTCTCGAATTCCCCGTATACATACCCACGTGGATGTGTTCTCCATTACCCATTCTAACATCCAGGTTTCCCTTCCCAAAGGGGCATTGATATTTTCACCATGCATGAATATAGCCCAAAGTGTGTGCTTATATGTGATGTACTGTTCATGCATTTCAAATAATCAAGAATAATCATAATAAAATCATGAACACAAAATTATGATGAACTAAATAATTTCATAAAGCAAATATATTAAACCATGCTCTTACAATTTATCCCCAAGCTATAGAAACTACTCCATGGATATGGATTTCAAATAAATATTTGAATTCCACATTTTAGGATGAAAGCAAAATAAAGAAATTTAAATGAGAGAGTTTTTCTCTCTCTACAATTTTATGATATGATAAGCCTTTTAACCCTAGTATACTTAAGCTAAATTTTTAGTAGTAGGATATTGGGCCTAATAATAGGCCCAAAATAGGCCATATTAGGGTAAACCCTAGCTTAGCCGCCACCTGACCTTTTCTGTCACGGATGGTGAGGCCCGTGGCATGGGGTGCGAGATCTGGCACGGATTGTGCCTCTTCATGTGGCGCAAGGCGCCCATTCTAGTGCATGTCGTAGATCTTCAAGAGGTGCAGGGTGAAAAGCCTAGTGTGGGTCGTGACTTCCTTTAAGCGTGGGCTATGTTGTTTTGTGTGAGGCAACATTAGAGTGTTGAATTTGAGGCTTCTTATCCATGCGTGTGGCCGGTGGCACCGGCTTGGTTAGGATGGGTGCTTTGCTTAGAAACCTTGGCGTAGGTCATGTGATATCCCACACCCTACCGGCTGGTCTTGGCATCTTGAACATGGAATGGCGTGAGACGTCGAAAATGGGATGTCCCATGCCTATACTTAGCCATATGGAGTGAGAATTAGCCTCGTGCTTGCGGCCCATAGCGTTTAGCGTGGGCCGCACCATAGCCTTGTGCTGGTTTTCTTGGTGTGGGCAGCTCTTTTAGTGCAGGCCATTAGTGCTGATCATGAACAACCTACGCCGAACCGCTTGTGCCTCAGCCGGCTGAACTAGTTTCCTTCGCTTTGGGTGAACCGTTCTTCTAATTTGAGAGTTTTAGTAGTTGATTTTGTAGTTCTCAAGAAGAAAATTCCAATGGAACCAGCCTTGAAGTCTAATTTTCTCAGATCGTTCTCAGACATAAGCACAAATCATTAGACCACAATTCACCATTTCTTCGTTGGCCGCTTTGAACTTCGTTTTCGACTATCTTTGGCTTCAATCTCCTTCTACTGCGCATTGATGCATGTGGCCTTCATCTACTACCATTGTAGTTTGAATGTCCTTCATCTCTTCTACCATCCTTGCGAATGGCCTTCAATATCTTCTACTGCCCTTACAAATGGCCTTTACATAGAATGTAAACAAAAAGTAACCACATGAGACCTACTAAAGATGATCAAAAGGAAGATCAAGAATCCTAGCCTACCTTCAACAGGGTCATTAAAATTGTAGCTTAGAAGTGACTCGGTTGGAGGCAGTGAGTGTCAGAAGATTTTTAGTTCTACTCCCTCCCTATTTTGATTGCTACGCTACCTATATGGTAGTTAGCAGTAAGGCCTAGTTTTTTCCACAAATATGTCAGGTCTAATTTGTCAGCTCAAAACAAAAACTCGTACCGGTCATCAACCTATACAAGTGAAAGGAATAGCTAGTAAAGATAACATGAAAATAGGGAGGGGGTTTGGTTTTTCAAACTAATAACTACACAAAAAATGAAAAGTAAAAACACAACTACAATATTGGCTAAGCACTTGGGCAAATGATTGAGCATATTGGTCAATCTAATGCTTATATCCTTGATTCATTCACATAGATGTCTAAAAAACCTAATAGAGTGTCCAGAACACGTGGTGTGGCTGATGGCATACACTTCCCCATCCCTGGTTGAACAAGGAGGGAATCACCCTTCTTGGTCATGCTCAAGACTCCCCACTCAAAGTAAGGTTTCAATATTTTCCCATAAACCACCAACTTTGTGCCTTCCTTTTTATTCTTAAACTCGATCGCTCCTTGATCAAACACCTTTATCACTTCATACGGTCCTTCCCATCTTGATCTTAGTTTTCCCAGAAAGAGATAGAGCTTAGAATGCTAAATGAGGACTCTTTGTCCCCCAAAGAAGTCCCTCATCATTATACCCTCAATGTGCCTAGCTTTTGTTCTCTCTTTATAGATCAATGAGGTTTCATAGGAGTTGCACCTGAGTTCTTCAAGTTTTAGTGACTGTGACTTCCTATACTTCCCAGCTTTACTTAAATCTAGGATAAGGCGTTTAACTGCCCAATGTGCTTGAATTCAAGCTCAATGGGGAGGTGGAACCTGTTTCCAAAAAGGGTCTTGTAAGGTGACATGACAATTGGAGTTTTTTATGCAGTACGGTAGGCCTAAAGGGCATCTTCCAACTGAGCACTCCAATCTTTCTAGATGTATTCACTATTTTTTAAAGAATGGCCTTAATTTCACGGTTAGATATTTCAACTTGGCTATTGGTCTATGGTTGGTAGACCGTGCAAGTCCTATGGGTTACTCCATATTTTTCAAGCAATGTTCCCATGAACTTGTTGCAAAAATGTGTTTCTCTATCGCTGACTAGGAATCATGGTTCACCAAATTGTGAGAAGATATTAGATTTAAGGAAACTGATCATGGTTGCTGCATTACTTTTCTTTGTGGCTATGGCTTCTACCCACGTGGAAATATAGTCTACTAAAACTAATATGCAGTAACATTCATTGGATTTTAGAAATGGTCCCATGACATCCATGCCCCACATTAAAAACCTCTACTGGTATAAAAAACGTTTGGGGAATCTCATTTTTGGATGAGATGTTCCCTATCCTTTGGCATTGGTCACATGATGATACCAAATTTTTAGCATCTAACAGTATGATAGGCTAGCATAGACCATAGTCTATTACCTTTTTTGCGGTTCTTTTGTACCCAAAATGCCCCTCCCGACTTGGGATGAATCACAAGTTATCTCATCATCTAGGACACATCTTCTAATTTCTTGATCTGAACAGTGCTTCCACAAGTAAGGGTCATCCAAGACATGTTCCTTTGCTTCATTTATCAACCTCTCCTTCCTTGATTTGTCAAAAAATGGGGGAAACTCTCCAATGGTGAGATAGTTTACTTTGTTGGCATACAAAGGCTGGCTAGTTGTTATCCCGAATAGTTGCTCGTTAGGGAATTCTTCCCAAATAGGTTTCAACCTTTATTTTTTCTTGGCTGGTTTGGGGTCCTCAAGGATTGGTAGTCTACTCAGGTGGTCTGCTACTGCATTTTTAGTGTCTTTCTTATCCCTTACCTCTGGGTCAAACTCACTTACAAGAAGTATCCACCTAATAAGCCTCGGCTTAGCTTCCTTCTTTGTCATCAACTAACGATGTGCTGCATGGCTTGTGTATACTCTGACCTTGGTTCCTAAGAAATATCAACGGAATCTCTCTATGGCAAAGACTACGACTAGTAACTCCTTCTCGGTGGTAGAGTAGTTGTTAAGAATCATTGAGAGTTACTGATGCATAGTATATGACATGTGGTGTTCTACCTATCCTCTATCCTAAAACAGTGCCTATAACATGATCACTAGCATTGCACATAATTTCAAAGGGGAGAGACCAATCTAGGAGCTGGATGATTGGGGCAGTCACTAACATGTTTTTCAAGCTGTTGAAAGCCTTTTTGCACCCTTCATCGACATTGAAGTCAACATGTTTTTGTAGCAATTTTCATAGAGGTGAGGATGTTTTGGAAAATTCCTTAATGAAATGATGGTAAAAATTGGCGTGACCTAAGAACGATTTGACATCCTTAACATTGGTGGGGTAAGGTAGGGATTTAATTGCATCAACTTTAGCTTTATCAACTTCTAAACCATAACCCAACACAACATGCCCTGGGAATATACCTTTTTCCATCATGAAATGACACTTTTCAGAATTAGTATGAGGTTCGTGTCTATACACCGCTCTAGTACCAGTGCTAAATGGTGTAAACATGAATGGTGAGATCATCCATGAATACCTCAACAAATGTCTTGATAAATTCTGAGAATATGCTGACAATGTATCTATGAAAAGTGCCTGGGGCATTGCAGAGACCGAAAGGTATTCGCCTATAAGTGAAGGTGCCAAAAGGGAAAGTGAAAGGGGTTTTCTCTTGATCCTCTAGGTCGATAGCTATCTGGAAATATCCTGAATAGCCATCAAGGAAAAAATAATATGCATGGTTGGCCACCCTCTCAAGCATTTGGTCAATGAAGGGCAAGGGAAAATAGTTCTTACGAGTCACCGCATTTAAGCAGCAATAATCAATACATACTCACCACCCATTTTTAATACAGGCTTTTCTTTGGCACCACTTGAGTGGGACTCGCCCAAGTGCTAATAGAGATAGGGTATATTACCTCGGCCGTAAGTAATTTAAGGACTTTTTCTTTCACCACTTCCATCATAGGCTGGTTTAATTGCCCTTGACATTGGCGTACGGGTTGTGCACCATCCTCTAATAGTGTATGGTACATGCAATTTGAACAGCTTATACCTTTAATGTCAGCCAAAGTCCATTCTATTGCTCCCTTAAATGTTTTTAAGCACATCCAGCAGTTTACCCTCTTGATCATAAGTGAATCTACTCGACATAATCACAAACAATGTTTCCTTTTCACCCAGGAAGACATACTTAAGGTATTCAGGCTAGGGCTTAAGTTTAATTGCTGGTGGTTCTTCTATTGAAGGTTTTCTCTCTAGTAGAGCTAGCTCATCTAGGTTTTTGGGTAGTGATTCCACATAATTTTACCATAAGGATTAATCTCTTGCACGCTCCCCACTAGATTAGCTTCCAAGATATTATCAGGCATATCACTCAAAGAATTATCCTCTAAAGCTAACTCCTTAAAGATATCTCACACAATCTTGTCATACATATCAACCAAAGGGGGATGACATTTCACATTTTGATCAATATATTCATGCTCAATTTCACATTCAGGAGCATTAATTTTCTTTAACAATGTTCTACACTCATACAATATCTTGTTGTTGTTGTGAGAAATTGAACTAACCTTGTTGTGATAAGCTTACTCCTTCCTATCAACCGATTCACTGTTCCCATTAACTCATTCATCTTTCCACTTATCGTGTCAACACCAGAAGATATTTGAATCCCCCAAATTTTTACACAAGAAAATACTTGATTTTGTAGAGTTTCACTAGTGTTTACAAAACTAGACAGAGCTTCGAGTATTTCTTCGCCTAAAGACTTGGGAGTTGAGATCAATTTGCGTGAGCAGTGGTATGTGCACCACTCTTGCTACCACTGAGCTTGCTGAACCGCAAGCTCCACGTCTCTCTTATAGTTACATACCCATAGGCAATACTCTGTAGGGTGGTCAAAATGACACAGCCTACACAGTTTCATCTGCTGAGTGGTATCCTGCCACATCAGTAGATTCCAGCTACCAAAAAACTCCAAAACAAATTAAGAAACAAGAATAAAATAAATTACTATCTAATCTACTACCGCGTTATGCCTAAGTTGATACCTAGACTGATAGCATCCTCGGCAGCGGCGCTAAAATTCTGACCTGCCTCTCTCCCCAAGTTGTTAAAATAGTAGCTTAGAAGTAAACCGGTTGGAGGCGGTGAGGGTCAGAGATACAAAATTATAGTTCTGCACCCTGTTCCTACTGCTACTATCTATAGAGTAGTTAGCGATAAGCCCTAGGTTTATCCAAAGAGATACTAGATCTAATGTATCAGCTAAAAATACAACCTTGTACGGGTCGTCAATCTTTACGAGTAAAAGGAATAGATAGTAAAGCAAACATGCAAATAGAGGGGATTTTGGTTTTTCAAACTAACTACAAAACATGAAAAGAAAAAACACAACTACAATATTAGCTAAGCACTGGGGGAAATCATTGAGAAAGTTGGTCAATCTAATGCTTATATCCTCAATTCATTCACATAGAGATCTAATTAAACAAACCTAAAAAATTGTCCATAATACGTGGTGTGGCTGAAGGCCTACACTTCCTCATCCCTATCATAGCGGGTGCTGTCACAACCCTTCATCGACACCACCATCATAATTAGGGAAGTAAAAAAAGGTCCAACCAGAACCTCTCGAACAACTTTACGAAGTCAACTAAGACTGGTGCGATGGTAGGTGGATCAGAGTGACCTCAATTTTCCTGTGCACACACTCACGCAGACGCATTCTCTTCCACCCATTCAAAACTAGGTTTCTCTTCCTAAAGGGGCATCGATATTTACACCTAGCATGATTATAGCCCAAAGTGGGTGCTATATATATGGTGTGATATTCATGCCTTCAAACTCAAAAGAAAATCACAATAATATTATGAACACAAAATTAGGATGAACTAGAGAATATGAAAAAACATATAGATTACCAAGTCACTATAATTTATCCCCAAGCTGTGGAAACTGCTCCCTTGACATGGAATTCAATTAAATATTTGAATTCCACATCTTAGGATCAAAGAAAAATAAAAAGAAGAAAAAGATAAAGTTTCTCCTAATGAGAGAGTCTACAAACTACTCTTGAAAATGAAGTATGAGATATGAAAACCCAGTAGAAAAAGTTTCTATATAAAGTAGTAGGAGATTGGGACTAAAAATAGGCCCAAAATAGGGCAAACCCTAGCTTAGCCACCACCCGACGTGTGGTGTCACAGATGATACAGCCTATGGCTTGTACTTGGTGCAGGGCATGAGGACTGGCATGGATCATGTCGCTTCATAGGCGCGGAGTGCCAGTTCATGGGCGTGGCGCAGATCTTCATCTCGTGTGGAGCACGAAGCTTCGCGTGGGTTGCGTTCAACACATGGTGCGGTTGTTTCGTCATCATTGGGGAGCTGTTAGAGCGCTGAACATGAAGTCCTGATCCGCGCCTGTGGCCGTTGGTGCAGGCCGTGGTCAGCAAGGGTGCTCGCTTAGAAACTTTTACACAGGCCATGTGATTTCCCACACCCCGCATGTTGGTCTTGGCATAATAGACTTGGGACGGTGCAGGATGCCTAAAATGGGATGTCCCACTCTCATACTTAGCCGCGTGAGGGGTTCTTCACTTTGTAATAGCGATATGTGACCTCTAATATGGGTCATGACATAGCCACATGATGTCTCCTTAGCACGGGACATCTCCTTTTGCTCGGGCCATTGGTGCCAAACCATGCACATTCCGTACCGACGTCCCGCACCGACCCATTCGTGTGTTGGCAGGCTATAATAGTTTCCTTCACTACAGAAGAAATGTCACTCCAATTTTAGAGTTTTTAGTTGTCAATTTTGTATTACTCGAGAAGATGAATCCAACGGAACCAACCTTGATGGCTAATTCTTCTTGGACCGTTCTCGGACTTAAGCATAACTCAACGGGCCACGATTCCCGATTTCTTCATTGGCCGCTATGAACTTCGTTGCCACCTATCTTTGGCTTCAATATCCTTCTACCACTCATTGATAATCGTTGCCTTCCTTTACTACCATTCTAATGTTAATGGCCTTTGTCTCTACTACCATCCTTGCGAACAATGTCTTCTTACCAATGGCTTTCACATAGAATGTAAACAAAAAGTACCCCCAGACGACCTACTAAAGATGATCACAAGTAAGATCAAGGAGCCCGTGGATACAAGATGTCCATTAGTACCAATTAAGTCAACAAAATGCGTGATTTCAACAAGAAAACCAAACATGGCCGTCTAAACCCCTTGTCACATAAACTCAACTAATACTAGCAATCCTATCTAGTAAAAGTAACTAAAAAGTATACTAAATGCATCGGCTAATGTACGCGAAATGAAGCAGATAAGAACCCATGGATACAAGATGAACATTAGTACCAATTAAGTCTAAAAAACTCGAGATTTAGACAAGAAAACCAAACCTAGAAAATATGGTTGAGGGTTCTAAAGTTAGGCCCAAAATAGGCCAAACATAGCAACCATAGTTACCCCTTCCCTCTAGCCGCTGAACCTTTCTCAAATAAACTGATCCAATCAGTGAATCATCTGGAGCTTAATTATGGTGGGTTGGATAGAGCTCAGAAAGACAAAGATTTCAATATATGGTAGAGGGAAATTGGATGCAAATTGAGAGAGTTATGGCCAAAATGGTCAGCCGCCAAGGTTTCACAGACTTGCACGGATGCAACGGTCCGTGAACATTCAAGCACAGGGCACCACAGTCCACGAACATTCAAGCATGGGACATGGGATCTGGTGCAGTTTGTGAACATTCATAACCATGGGCCATGGGATATAGCGCGGTCAATGAAACGGGTTGTCGTGCCACTGTCTGTGAAGATTGTCACGGACCGCGAATAGTTCACGGTTTTTGCTCAGATGTTCTCACGGTCCGTGAAGGTTTTCACGGACCGTGAGCAGAGTATGGTATTTTTTCATAACTTTTTTCATGGTCCGTGAATTGTTTCACTGACCGGCTCCATACTTAGCCAAATATTCAATTCTTCATCTCCAAGCTTCATGGTCCAGGGTCCTTGTCACGGATCGGTGCCATTGCCTCATAAAGGTCTCATGAAGGTCTTCACTAATCATCTCATGTCTCTCATGTAGTGCAGGCTGTGTGCTTTGTCATGTGCCACTGGTGCCTTACCATCTGTGGTCCGTGAAGTGTCGTCGGTGCTTCGTCGGCTGAACTTTGTTTGCTTGGTATGGGTGAGCCGTTAGTCCAAATTGGGAGTTCTAGTAGTCGATTTTGTAGTACTCGAGAATTAAAATCCAATGAATCCAAAATTGAAGGCTAATTCTTTATGGATAGTTCTCGGACTAAGGCAACACTCCTCGGACCATGATTCACAATTTTCTCCTTTGGCCTTCATGAACTCTGAATCGACCTATCTTTGGCTTCAATCTCCTTCTACCACACATTTTTTTAATAGCCTTCATCATCTACAATTCTAATGTGAATGTCCTTTTCCTCATCTACCATCCGTGAGAATGACCTTCAATCTTCTACCGCTCTTGCGAACATCCTTCACATAGAATGTAACCAAAAAGTACCCACGGGCGACCTACTAAAGATGATCACAAGGAAGACCAAGGAGCCCATGGATACAAGATGTCCATTAGTACCAATTAATTCTACAAAACGTGGGGTTTAGACAAGAAAACCAAACATGACCATCTAAACCCCTTGTCACGTAAACTCAACTAATACTAGCAATCCGCCAACTAAAAGTAAAAACTATGTCAAATGCAATAGTTAGCGCACAAAAAATGAAGCAAATCAGACTCCCCACACTTAAACCTTTACTTGTCCTCAAGTAAATATAAGACAAGAAAAATAATAAAGCAAAATGTAGCGTGCAAGAATGAGTTTACGGAGGCATTCAACTCATCCCAAGCTACCCTAGTTCCCCCCAAAGAAATGAAAATCCACACAAATCTCTCACTCCCCGAAGATCCTAAAGTAACCTATCCACCCAAAATAAAATGTGGATAAAGGTAAGTCAAAAAGATAAGTGTCAAGTTAGCTTACTTTCCCAAAATTATCCCAAAGCAATCAGAGAGTCGTCTCCAAAAATAATCCACCAAGGAAATCCAAAAGTCGTCGACTTGGTTGTAACATAGGGATAATGCAAGATTTTTGACCTAGTTACAACCAATGAGTCCAGTGTATAGTCAACCTAGTTTCTTTTTTTCCTTTTTTCTCTCCATTTCACTCATTTTGCCTATGAGCACTTTCAGGTCTTCATCCTAGATTCATCCCACAAAATGTGCTCACCTCTCACCTTTTTCCACACGACCTCTCACTTTTTCCTAGACTCATAAGTCTAGCTGGGTCAAGCCTCTCACTTTTACCTAGGCATTTCAACCTATCCAATCTTTTCCTAATGTTACTCAAGTCGCCCTTTCGGGTTTTTGACTTGTTCGTGTTTTTAATTTTTTTTTCATTTTTCAAAATTTTCAAAATGCTCTTAGAAGAGCAATTAGCTACATAAAAATAACTAAAAATCATAAGTGCTACCCAATACCCTAGACTCCCACACTTAAAACTTGCATTATCCTCAATGAATATACAAAATCAAAGAACACGTGTCCAGGGAAAGAAATAGGAAAGCACTTATAATGAAAAAGAACACTAAAATCTATCCTTGATGGCACAATCATGGAATGTAAAGAACAAACTACCATCACCCTGAATATACTACCCCTAACCTCTAATCAAGAAATATCAATCTAACCACTAGCTTGCATCACAAATCAAATGAAGAATTGAATCAAAATGGAGAGTTACCTCTTAGGTCACGATGTGTGTGTCTCAAGGGTTTTGAGGGTAGGTGGGTTTTGGGTGGTACTTTGGTGGTGGTAGGGAGGTGATAGGGAAGAAATGGTGATTGGGTGGTGTAGGAAAGTATGTGAACTTCATGGGCCGTGCACGTGTACATGCCCCATGAACTTGGGGTATGGTTCTCCTTCTTGTCCACCATTTTGAGTGTCACAAACCATGTACGTCTACATGGTCCATAAGTTGGACTCCCTACTTGATCACCTTCCTCCAAGAACCATATGCTTCCTACAAAACAAACATGAACACCAAGTGTAATAGTGTTCCAAAAACAAAAAAGAAAGCTACAAATAGGAAAATGCGCCAAAAATAGAAAACTAATGTAATTTTTCAAAACTCGGGTTGCCTCCCAAGAAGCTCTGTATATTTAAGGGCATTGGCACAACCCTAATGTTATCCATATGGTGTGAGTTTGTACCCTATCACCTTGGACAACCAAAACTCAAGAGGTGGGGATAAGAATCTTCCAAGAGGAAGATATAGTAGAGGTGGAGTCAACCTTAGAGGGTGGTTTGGAAGCTTAGCATATTCAATTGGCTTCCCTATGGTTTCCTCTAAGGCTTCTGAAAATGTGGGAGTAGGTTCTATAGGTGAAAGTAGGGGTGCAAATAAGTAATATGGAAAATTAAGTAAAATCACCCCTTCCTCAACTTCTTCACTCTCAACAAACCTTTCCCCATCCCCTTTAGATTCATCTATTAAAAACTCACATTAAACTAGGGATGGTTCATTTTTGGAATATTGGGTTTCAAGTTGGCCCACCCTATTCATCAAATTAAGCACTTGCCCTTCAACTTTCTCAATGCTTGAGAATAGTTGAGTTCCCAAATCGCTAATCTCTCTAAGCACTTGTGATTGGTGTAAATCACTACTCTTGGTCATATTAGCTATAGCTTGTATAATTTCTACGCAATCCAATTTGGGAACCAATCCTAGGGATAGTTTTGGAGCATTGGGGAAGTTGGTGAAATCTAACTATCTAGTCCAAAGTCTTGGTTTCCCAATGCATTTCCATACCACAAATTTGAGCTACCACTAAACCTCGAATTTATAGAATCATGGTATGGGTAACAATCTTGATCCCATCAGCCTTAGGAACCAACAACTCCTACCTCTCTCTCATTTTCGCTCATCCAAGAGCAAGACTCCGTAGGGTGGTCACAATGACATATCCTACACAGTCTCACTCTTTGAGCCATTCTTCTCCCATAGTAACTCAACCTTGGTCAAAACTCTATAGGATGATCACAATGACACACCCTACAAAGTGCCCTCCGTTGAGTGCTTTCCCACATTTTTTTCTTTTCTATTAAGCAACAACAAAGAAAACACACAAAATTTAGAATCATAGTGCAAGAGTCCTCGGTTTGCACCAAGAACTCAAGCAATACTTACTCTGGAAAAAAAACAAGAAAAAGATTTAAAAAACAATACTAACTACTCACTAACACGCTATGCTCAACTAATACTTGAACTAAAAATTATCCCCGGCAATGGTGCCAAAATTTTCTCCACCCCGACCCGGGGTCATTAATACAGTTGCAACAAGTACAAATTAATTAACCTGGGCTAAGGCATTCATCCCATGGGATTGTCAGAGATCAGATTTATATTCTGCCCTTGTTATCGCTGCTAGGCTACCATAGGGTAGTAAGTGGCAAGCCCTGGATTTGTCCACAGAGATGCTAGAGTTCAAGTAAAAGTCAAAACACAGCCTTGTGCGGGTTTTCAATCCACACGAGTGAAAGGAATAGCTACTAATATAAACATGAAAACTAGGGGGTGGTATTTTAAACTAACAACTACAAGCATAAAATAAACAAACAAGTAAACTATTTAACTAGGAACTTGGGACTAATTTAGCAAAATGGTAGTTCTAATGTTTTAATCCTCAATTAATTCACATATAGACATACAAAAGACCAATTAGTGTGTTCACAACACGTGGTGTGGCTGATGGCATACACTTCCCCATCCCTGTCAGGTGGGTGCGCATCGACACCGCCATCGTAATTAGGAGAGCACAACAAGGTTCAACCATTGTATTTCTGTTTCTCCTCCATGCTATTACATCATGGGATTTCACCACAAATGCACTAACTCCCAGTGGTCCTCTATAAGCGAGGCCTTAGGTTCATAAGCACCTTATCTGTGATACTAGGGTTTCAACACAACACCTAGCTTGCTACTATCAACTATCTCTACCCATAACCTATTGGAATGGTTAATTAATCATCTAAGACTGGTGTGATGGTATGTGGATTAGGGTTACCTCGAATCTCCCATGCACACACTTGTTCCCCTCCAGCCATTCAAACATCCAGGTTTCTCTTCCCGGGGGGCATCGTGCACCATACATGAACATAACCCAAAGTGTGTGCTCATATGTGGTGTAGTGTTCATGCATTTTTCACATTCAAGAACAATCACAATAATAACATAAACACAAAGATAGATGGAATTTAAGGAATCTCATAAAGCATCAAAAGCTACACATGTGCCAAATATGTCCCAACTTAAATCTACTATACAAAGGTTAGATCCATGGAAAATATTGGGTTATTTTCCATGGAACTAATAAAATAATATGAAAAGAAAAGGAAAGTACAAAGATAAAAGAGAAGGAAGGAGAAGAAGAACTCTCATATTCCTTCTATCTAACTAGAGACAAAAACTAATCTACATTATACCTACAATATTCTACCTAGGGTTTAGTATAAAATTAAGGCTCCTATATATAGTAGTAGGATATTGGACCTAAAGATAGGCCCAAAATAGGCCAAACATAGTAAATCCCTAGTCACCGTTTCCCTCTAGCCGCTGAACCATTCCTGAATAAACTACTCAAATACATGAATCATCTAAAGGTTTTTTTTTAATGAAACCATCCTTAGATGGGGGAAATTCTATTAGGCCTTCCCAAGCCGTAAAATAGACATAATAAAAAGCCGTAGCTAAGTTGAGATATACAGTCATGAGCACTAGGCTATTGAGGCAACGCTTGTTGCTTCCAAAAGAATGAAGATAAAACCTGCAAAACGGTGGAGGATTCCAAAAGCTCTTTGTCTATGGTAGAGAGGATCGAAACTTATTAGTGAATCAGCATAGAAACACAAGGCAGTCGAAATCCTCCCTAAGTCATACAAAGAGCAGCAAGGGGGCTTCCCAGACTGAGCATAAGGCAATATATCAGCATCCGATCTGCATGAGAAAAAGATTAACTTCAGTAGCATCCGAACTAGGTAGCAATCCGTAATGAAGGAGTACCAATTTGGTCAAGTCTAACTAGTCCCTGAACTAAGTTAGGGAGCACAGAGATTCTGTGAAAGGATGAGTTACACTTATGTTGCAGACAGAATTTTGCCAGAGAGTGAGCAACCTGATTTGCCTGTCTATAAATGTGCATAAGGTGAACAACCCCCAAAGAATGATGAATCTCATCAGCTAAGAAAAACAGTTTCCAGGGAGATCTAAGTGGATCATTAGCAAAGAGTACTGCACTAATGCAGTCAGATTCCATACCTACAGGAGAAGTCAAATGAGTAGAAAGTTGAATAGCAAACTTAATTGCTTTTAGCTCAGCTTCTAAGGGGGAGATGGCGTTAGTATATGAAGTATAAGCCTCCTTAAAGCTCCCTCTACTATCCCTAATAATCATACTAAGCCCGCACATATTGGTATTACAGCACCATGCAGCATCTACATTCACCTTGAAACCCAATTTTGGCCTATCCCATGCAATTTTCCAAATTTTAGGCTTTGGGGGTCGTTTGATCAGAGGCAGGTAGGAGTGATCTGCAATATTTAAATCAAAAGAAGAGACTATATATACAGGTTTAGCACAGAATGAATAGAAAATTTGGTCCCTAATCTGCTGAAGCACAAGGATAGGTGAGGGCTTGACAGAATCAAATAGGAATCTATTCCTCATCTTCCATAGGTTCCAAAAAGTAAAAATAGCTGCAGTTCGAACTATAGTTGAATGTAATGGAGTTAGAGTAGGGTAGGTGAGGTAGCATGATAATCTTTCCCAAACAGAAGGGAATACCCTGTTCCTAATACCCATGAACTGATGTATTGATTTCCAGACATTCATAGAAAACTCACATGAATTGAAAAAGTGATCTAGATCATCTTCATGTGTATTACACATACAGCATTTAGAGGCCAAGTAAAATCTCAGTTTTCTTAGGATGTTATCAAATGGTAGAAAAGAGTTTGTCACTTTCCACATAAAAACTGAGATTTTTTTATCAAATCTAGAGTTCCAAAAATGAAGAGTTGATGCAGTCTGACCTGAGTAGTTGCAAAGCAACAAGTATGTTGCTTTAAAAGAGAAGTTACCATCAGTACCTGGCTTCCATATTAGTCTATCAGCTCTATGTGGAGTTATTTTTGATTCCTGCAAAAGAGTAATAATATCAGGAGGCAGAAATGGCTCGATTTGTGGTATGAGACTAGATTTATTAGATATGAAATCAGTAACACTGCAATCCACATCAATGTCAACCCTATTTTGATCACACAAATCAGA
Organism: Rubia yunnanensis; assembly: GCA_037428765.1. NCBI lineage: Eukaryota > Viridiplantae > Streptophyta > Magnoliopsida > Gentianales > Rubiaceae > Rubia > Rubia yunnanensis. The sequence continues at coordinate 63,129,130 of CM075061.1, forward strand.
TAGAATCCCTATACCAAGCCAATTAGCAGTCCATAAATTACATTCCCCCCTCCCAATAATAACTCTAGAGTTAGCTTCTGCCCAAGAGTTTACTGAGCAGATCCTTTTCCAGTTTGGAGAGGTTCTATGAGAGGGAGGAAGGCCTGCCACCAAATGAGTCCATAGAGCTTCAGCCAATTGAAATGTCCACCACTGAGCAAGTTTTAATTATTGTGGAGATAGATCTAAAGCCCAAACAATTTTGCTCAGTAGGTAGGCAGAGAGCTATCCATTTTCTCCATGATCTTTTTGATTTTAGCTCATTACTCCCCCAAAAAAAATCTGCCCAATTTTTTCTCAATGGTGGTAATAATCACTCTTTTAGGTTTAATAACTTGCCAGATATGCTGGGGAATGGAGTAAATGCAAGACTCAATGAGTATAAGCTTACCACCAGTAGATATCCACCTATTTTTCCAATTACCAATCTTACTGTCAATCTGTTCAAAAAGAGGTTGAAAATATATCTTTTTTGCAGCACCAGTAAAAATTGGGACTCCCAGATATGTGAATGGGAAAGCACCAATTTTCATCCCTAAAATCCTCTTAATGTTATTTACCTTTTGAACAGAAGCATGCTTACCTATGAAGATGTCACTCTTACTGTGGTTTATAGATTGACCAGTGACATCTTCAAAGGTAGATAAAAAGGCTTTTAATCTAACCAAAGTCAGTTTTGTAGCTTTAAAGAAAACAACAGTATCATCCGCATATGATAGATGTGAGATTCTTGGAGGATTACCTGGTAGGTCGAAGTATGAAAGCTTACCACTTTGAAATATTAAGGCCAAACTCCTAGAAAAGGACTCAGAAAAAATGTTAAACAAAAATGGGGATAGAGGATCACCCTGCTTAATACCCCTAGTAGATTGGAAGAATCCAACTGGCTTACCATTAATAAGAACAGAGAACCAGGCCTGGGAAAGATTTTTCATGATTGAGAAAATAAATTTTGCATGAAAACCAAATTTAACTAACACTTTATATAGGAAAGACCATCTAACCCTATCAAAAGGCTTTTTGAGGTCTAGTTTTACAATGCAGTTTGGATCTCTTCTCTTCCTATTAAGAAACCTAACCATTTCCTGAAGATAAATGACATTATCTGAGATGTCTCTGCCATTTAGGAAGGCTGTTTGGTTAGGGGAAACAATCTTAGGCATTACAGACTTAAGTCTTTCCATAAGCACTTTAGAGCAAATCTTATTAATCACATTAGAAAGGCTTATAGTTCTATAGTCATCAAAAGAGGTAGGGGTTTTCTTTTTGGGAATTATAGTAATCCATGTACTGCCAATACCCCTAGGCATGTTAGATGAAGTTAGGAAATCCTGGACAGCCATAAGTAGGTCATTAGCTATAATGTGCCAAGACTTAATGTAGAATTTGGCAGTAAAACCATCCGGACCAGGACTGCTGGACTTATTAAGACTATGGACAATCTTTTTGAGCTCCTCAATTGAGACAGGTTGCAGAAGTTTATCATTATCATCCTGAGTGACCAAATTCAGAATATGATTTAAAAAATGATATTGAAAAGGAGAACTATCTGGGGAGATATCTTCACTCAGAAGATCCTGGTAATATTGTATAGCCTCCATCTCAATATCCTGTATATTGTCTAACCATTGACCACTCTTACTCTTAATTTTTGTGATCTTCAGTCTATTATTTCTTTCCCTTACTGAATTATGAAAGAAACTTGTGTTGTTATCTCCTTCTTGCAACCATTTTATCTTAGCCTTGTGCTTCCAAAAGTTTTTCTGTTCAGACAAAGCCTTAACTAACCTAGCCTTAGCCTCCTTAAGTTTAACCAAGTCAGTCAAAGAATCTGAAAGATCAGTTAAAGATTCCTGAGCCTGTAATGCCAATTTAGCTTGTATCACATTATCATGAATGTTGCCAAATTTTTCTTTGTTCCAAATTTTAAGAACCTTTTTAAGTCTAACAAGTTTTAGATAAAAGGATAACATTCCAGAATTATGTAAAGGGATTTCCCAATTTTGCTTGATTACTTCATTAAGTTCCTTCCTCTTGTACCATGTGTTTAAAAATCTAAAAGGCTTGGGGTTAGATTGAATGTCACTGCCTACAGTTAACAACATGGGATTGTGGTCTGAGCTAGCTCTATTTAAAATCTGAATAGAAGATGCAGGAAAACATGATGACCAAGAAGGAGTGCACAGTCCTCTATCCAATCTTTTAACAGTAGGAAACCTTAGTATGTTATTAGACCATGTGAACAAGTTCCCAGAAGTGTTAATTTCTTCCAGGGACATTCCATTTATGAAATCATTGAAATCACTTATACTCCCCAAATTTGGAGAGGATGGACCTTTATACTCATTAATTGATGTAATGGAATTAAAATCTCCAATGAGAAGGGATTCAGAGTGATTATAGGAGCTAAGATCTGACCAAAGAGGAAGCCTACCTGTTCTAGTTCTAAGACCATAAATAAAGAAGGCATCCATTGATTTATTAAGATTAACACTGTTCAAATTAACTGCTAGAAACTGCAGGTTATCAGTTTTAACCGTCAGTGTCAAGCTGGATGACCAAAAAATCCAAATTTGGCCATTATTGGTTGGGAGACAGTTATCATATTTCAACCTCTGTCTGTAAGAGTCACATTGTGAATTATCATGTTTAGGCTCTATTAGACAAATGAGTTCAAAATTACGCCTATGGATAAGATTGCAGAGCCTTAATATAGATGTGTCCATGCCCCTGATGTTCCAAACCAGCATTTTAATGTTATTAGTTGTATTATTCATGAGGAAACATTAGAGGAGCTTTTTGATCTAGTCATAATAACATTTTTCTGTGAGAAGAAAGAATCCTTATTCTTTTTAGTATGTTTCCCAACAGACCTACCTATCTTCAGCTTGCCTAAATTAGGGAGTGAGGAACTTACCTTGTTTACCTGATCAACATCTTCATCAAGAGCAGGGCCTGTGTCTAGAGGGGCAAAGAATTCAGCACTATCTGGATGGTTATTTTGGGTAGCTTCTTCAGTTGATATCTCCTCATCAGCAAGAAGTGAGAACCTGTTCTCCCTATATTTCTGCTGAGAGAAGATAAAAGTTTTTGCAGCAATAATTGAACTGAAAGGGGAAAAGGACCTTCCACGTTTACCATGTAAGTCATCCTTAGCAAAAACTGTCCTAAGATTAGTAAGAGCAGATTGTGATATCCTAGTCAATTGTAATGATGAGCTAGGAGCAGAGGAGAGCAATTGGGGGGAGAATTAGACTCTAGAGTTCCATCATCCAGTAATTGGGAATTTTGATCTCTCACAATCTCCAGATTGTCTCTGTGATTGATACCAGGAGTAAGATCATCTACTTTATTTGTCATATCATGGTGATGGTCAGGCACATCCTCATTAATCACTGGATTTCTTATAACATCCTCAGTAATCAGTACATTCTCAGAAATCAGTGGATTCCTAATAACATTCGCAGAAACCAGTGGAACCAGTGGAATCACTTGGGGATCAGTATCACATTGATTAATCATATTAGTGCATTGTTCAATAGCTGAGGGTTTCTTAGGAATGTATTTAAATTTCTGTGTTTGGAAATTCCTCTGTTTTTCCATTATTGACACCCCTGAGCTCCCTGCTCTAAAATTATCATCCTGATTCAAAATAGTGTTCACATTAGTCTGTCCAGCAGGGCCTTTTTGTTGAGAATCAGTTGGGTTCATTAGAATATGCTCAGCTTTTTTAGGCCAAGATCTCTTAAGTTCAGGATGTAAATAGATACAATAGTTATCCTCATGTCCTATACATTTACAGTGGAAGCAATAGGGTGGGATATCCTCAAATTCTAGAGGGAGTTTGAGCACATTAAATTCATTTCCATCCTCTTCAATTCCAACTCTAATATGTGAAGGCAGTTTTTTTTCAAATCAATTTCCACACACATTTTGACACAAAAAGGCCTGGACAGGGCCGCAGTAGCAGCATCAACTTTAATATAGTTCCCAATTTGGTTTCCCATAATTTCGAGCATAGAAGAGTTGTAGAAATAGACAGGAACATGTGGAATTGATACCCATACCGGAACAATAGACGATTCTGCCTCAGGGGAGAAATCGGGTGTCCATTTGAGAACCTTCATTTGAGTGTTGTTGAAACTCCATTGTCCTTTGAGCCAGAACCTTTGGTAGTCTTCTTTTTCCTGGAAGCATATGAGGACGTGCCGAAAGTCAATTGAGCCTATCTGGAACTTGCCCTTGAAACCTACAGAATTAAAAGATTCGTTCAGTTGGACCATAGAAGGCTTCCCCCTGGCAAACTTACCTATCAAAGCATTGCGGTAGTGAGAGGCGAGGGTGTCAGCATCTCTGACTAACAAGGCAAGCGATTTCCCCCTTGTACTGGACTTTAGGGATGATCTCTGGGTTCAAGGGAAGGGAGTCGTGTAGGGGCGGAGGGCGATTTGCTAGGGCCTGGAGGAAGGATTTCCCTCCTCCGTAGCCTCCGCTACCAGACGGGGGAGCCGCCATAGCGGCGGTGGATAGGTTTCCGATCAAGTAACCATTATCAGTTGGTATAGAGAAGATGGGAGAAAGAGAAGAGGAGAGAAAGAATGAAACGACGGTAAAAAAATCGTTTTGGCTAAATCGCACCAAAAATCGCACAAAGCTACAGTGAATCACACGCAACGATCAAGTGTTATGAATCATCTAAAGGTTAATTATAGTGTGTTAGATAGATATGGGAATGATGAAGAATTTGATATATGGTAGAGGGAAATATGACAAAAATTGAGAATGTTATGGCCAAAACAATCAGCCGCCAAGGTTTCACAGACCGGCACGGATACCACGGTCCATGAACATTCAAGCACGAGGTGCTACGATCCGTGAACATTCAAGCACATGGTGTGGGATCTAGCATGGTTTGTGAAGTAGGTCTTGTGCCACGGTCCTTGAAGGCTGTCACGGACCGCGAACAGTTCACGGTTTTTGCTCAGAAGTTCTCACGGTCTATGAAGGTTTTAACGGAAAACAAGCATCCTGTGGTCTTTGCACAAAAATTTTGTCACATTCTATGAAGGTTTTCACGGACCGGCTCCATACTTAACCAAATCTTCAATTCTTCATCTCCAAGCTCCACGGTCTGGGGTCTTTGTCACGGCCCAGCGCCATTGCCTTGTGAAGGTCTCATACAGGTCTTCACTGATCCTCTCATGTCCCTCGTGTAGTGTGGGTCATGTGCTTTGTCACGTGTTGCTGGTGCCTTACCATGTGTGGTCCGTGAAGTGCCACTAGTACTTTGTCGGCTAAACTTTGTTTGCTTACTACAGGTGAACCGTTAGTCTGAATTGGGAGATCTAGCAGTCAATGTTTTAGTACTCAAGAAGATGAATACAATGGATACAACTTGAAGGATAATTCTTACTGGATTTTTATAAGACTAAGGCAACACTCCTCGGACCACGATTCACCGTTTTCTCCTTTGGCCGTCTGAAAATCTGAACCCGCCTATCTTTAGCTTCAATATCCTTCTACCACGCATTGATGTATGTAGCCTTCATCTTCTACCATTCTAATGTGAATGACATTTGCCTGTTCTACTATCATTGTGAATAACCTTCAATCTTCTACCACCCTTGCGAACGACCTTCACATACAATGTAACCAAAAAGTACCCACGGGTAACCTACTAAAGATGTTCACAAGGAAGACCAAGGAGCGTGTGGATACAAGATGTCCATTAGTACCAATTAAGTCTACAAAATGTGGGATTTAGACAAGAATACCAAACATGGCAGTCTAAACCTCTTGTCACGTAAACTCAACTAATGCTAGCAATCCACCAACTACAAGTAAACTAAAAACTATGTCAAATACAATGGTTAATGCACGCAAAATGAAGCAAATCAAGTGTTAACTAAAATAAATAATAAAAAAATGGGCAAAAGTGATGTGGTATCTCCTAATCGTTCCTAGACTGCAGAAATTATTTGCGTATAAGATGCAAAATTGTTGCGATGGTATGCAGAGGGATCAACCGGTGTATAATGTAATGAGACATATATCATATGGTGAGCAATTGAAAATTTTTTAATGATCTTTACCTCGAGTTTGGAAAAGAACCCCGGCATTTAAGGTTTGGCTTATGTGCTGATGGAATGAACCCATTTGGTAATATAAGTAGTACACACAGTTCTTGCCCTGTTATGTTGGTTATTTACAATCTTCCGTCATGGTTGACAATGAAACGTAAGTATGTATTGTTATATGTAATTATTTCCGGTCCTAAGCAATCGGGTAATGATATAGATATGTATCTTGCTTCTCTTTTTGAGGATTTATTATGTTATTTAAGAAGGGTGAGTGGACACATGACAGATGTGTTGAACATTATTTTACATTGAAAGCGATGTTATTTTGTACTATCAATAATTTTCCTGCCTACGGTAATTTGTCTAGTTACCCAGTGAAAGGCTACTTTTCATGCCCTATGTGTGAAAAGGGCACTGATCACCATGAGTTGAAGCATGGTTGTAAAATTGTATATCAAGGTCATCGTAGGTCCTTCCGACGAATCATCCATGGCCTTTGGAAAAGAAATGGTTCAATGGGAAGTTGAGGCTAGAGAAGCTCCAATTGCACGATCAGTGAAGAATTTACCCAATGACTTTGCAAAATATAAATGTAAAGTTCCCTTGGATGGGAGTTGGAAAAATGTTCCATTTTCTTCAGATTTCCTTATTGGAAGCATTTGGATGTTAGACATTGTCTAGATGCCATGCATATTAAGAAGAATGCATGTGATTCTTTGGTAGAGACCTTGTCAAATACCTCGAGGAAAATGAAGGAAAAACTTAAGGCTAGGTTATATTAGATCGAGATGGGAATTAAGAAGAACCTAGGCCCAGTGAGTTCCGATGAAAATTGTTTCTATCCCTCTGCTTGCTATTCTATGTCTCAAGAGGAGAAAAAAACTTTTTGTGAGACCCTGAAAGGTGGTAAGGTTCCAGCTGCCTATTCTTCGAACATCAGTACTTGTGTGTCACTTGAGAAGTTGAAGTTGGTGGGGTTGAAGTCTCATGATTGTCACAATCTAATGTAGAAGTTAAATGTCATTGCAATTTGATCGTCACTGCCATCCCCTGTAAGAATATGCATTACAAATCTTTGTCTGTTTTTCAAGTCCATTTGTAGTAAAAACATTAGTGTGTCAAAGTTAGACCATCTCCAGTCAATGATTGTTGAATTTTTTTTCCTGATGGAAATGTATTTTCCACCATCATTCTTTGACATTGTGGTACACTTGAATATTCATCAAGTCCGGGAGGTAAAGCTTTGTGGTCCTATATTTCTTAGGTGGATGTACCCGTTTAAAAGGTACATGAAAATATTCAAACATTTTGTGAGAATTGGTAAACGCCCGATGCAAGTATTGTACAGAGGTATGTGGCAGAGGAGGTCATCAAGTTTTGTACCAATTAATTGAAGGAGGTTGATTCGGTTGGGGTCTCAACTCATACACATGAGGGACGGTTGGAATCCCAACTCATAGACATGGGGGATGGTTGAAAGATCATTGGGTTAGGCATGGGAAACTATTAAGCCCACGTGTGGAAGATTTGTGTACAGCCCACCTTTATGTTCTTCGCAATCTTGAAGATGTTGTCCCATACATAGATATTCACATAGATTCAATTAGAGTCACGAACCCTAAGTTTAATGAAGCCTGAGTTTGCAATTACATAGTGGTAATTTTTCATCATGGTTACGTGAACACGTGGCCGTGAGAAACCATCCTATGACAGTGAAATGGTTGGCTCGTAGAACACTTGGTACTGTTCTATCTTATGGAGGATATGATGTCAATGGTTTTACTTTTGCAATGAAATTTTTGGATGATAAGGGTTTGCCTACGAACAGTGGAGTCTCCTTAGTTTCTGAAGCTTTGCATGTCGGTAGTGGAAGTGATAATAATGCAATGTATGCACATCAGTGTTATTTCGGCACAATTTTAGATATCTGGGAGCTGGACTATGTCACTATCCAAGTTATTGTTTTTAAATGTCAGTGGATGGATTTTAACAATGGACAGTGTACTGAGGATTTTGGTTTCACACTGTTTGACAACGAGTCTGATCGGTTGGCGTGAAGATCCTTTCATCTTACCATCCTAAGCGCACCAGGTTTTCTACATGAGAGGCCCTTCCGATCCTAGATGGGAGATAGTGGTGGAAGGGAAATGAGCATTTTTGGATGATTATGAATTCAAAGAAGTTGTGGGATTTGGTCAAAGTTCCACCGCTGTTGTTATCGATGATGCTATCTTCCTTGAGGAGGACGATATGAGTTTGAATAAATTTGTGGGACGTAGCGATTGGGATGAGGGAATTTGGGTCAATGTCCACGGAAAGGTAACTCGTAAGAACAGGGTGTCGAAGAAGGTTCTGAAGAAAAGAAAACATAAGAAGTAACATCCTTGAAATTCTTGATTGTACTTGTATTTAAAAAAAATATTAAACAAATTGCTAAACATTTGAAACACTTAGAAGAAGTAGTTGGAATATAGCATGGTAATTAAATCATAAATCCGTTGTTCAAACTATTCTTCGAGTATTGAAGATAACCATAAATCAACATCCGAATTACAACAAAGGAATTAACAAGTCTCAATTCCAAGTCTCAAATTAAGCAAAATCTATGGAATTTGCGACTCCAATCCATCCTCTTGATTGCCCGCGGATGTGGATAGGTCAAGACGAGGTTGGTGCATTTCCACGAGATGGCATTCATATGCTCTTTGTCTTTTCTCCAACTTCAAAATTCTCCCCTTCATGGCGGCGAACTCCTTGCGAACCCATTTCTAGCAATCTCTTATACCTTTGAGATAGGCCTTCTCGGTTTCTACAAAAGTTAAACATAAAAATATTAAACATAAGTCAAATATTAAAATATTGGTGCACCTTGTTCAACTCTTGGTTTCTTGCTCGACTACCCTCCTTGCTTCAGCTTATCGCACCACTTGCCATCAACCAATATCCATTCCCTATTTTTAAAGTAATTTTTGTTAAAAAAACTTCGGTGGTTTCTCTTTACTGGAAACCTCGAACCCTTCAACCTTCTTCAATATGGTGGTGATCAAACTCTCGTATGAAAGACTTTTCACAACCCTTATCGCATTAGCAATATAATACATGTGTTTAAAGATTGCTGCCTCGGGGTTGATCTTCCTACCCTCCATTATCAAACAGAACATCATCAAGCAAGCATAGTTGGGCTTTGTGACGTGTCCAGAGGATGGAATCAAACATCTTTCAATAATTTCAAAAATGATACGATCGTCGCTTCATAGTAAAGGGAGATAAAAGGTCTCGGCTTCCCCAAATTAGCCGCATCCCGTTGGAAATACCTAATAATGAGTTGTGCAAGATCTATGTAAGGGGGATCAACATGTTCAGGCTATTTTTCTCGATGATAACAATCATCCAGTGGACCTTCGGTGTCTTCCGGGTAAACGCTCTCGGGGTTCCCATACGAGCACTCTAAGGTTTCATTCAAAATCCATCTATCAAGCGGAATATCAAATCCCCCTACCTTAGTGGAGTAACCCTCATTTGGGAGCTCATGTAGATTACTATGGAATTGACAAACAAGTTCAAAATGGGAGGTTTCAGTGCAAGAAAGAAATTTTTCAACACATTGGTCCTTAACTGGATCCATGTTCGGAAAAGATAATTCGTCCCTTTGAACATGGGGACGAACAGGCTCCACACTCGGAAGTGGATTAGTATAGACCAAAAAAACAACATTTTCAATCTATTGTGTGACGAATTTAGGACATGAGTTCGGAACCAGATTTTCCCCACATAACAAAGGGACAAATTATTGGTTCCAGATTCTAAACAACTAATTCATCCCTTTCTTATATGGGGACGTTCAGGTTCTGGACTCGGAACCTCCCCTATATTTAAGAAAAAAACATCATTTCCATAGCTAAATTTTCATAGTCATTTTCATAATCGAAACATTTTCCTTTTTTCATGGCTAAACTTTACCCACATAATTAACTAAAATATATACTAAAATATTACAAAATATTATTGAATTATAGAATTTTAAGAAATCAAATATTCAACACATTCCAACTCTTAAATAAAAGCATATTCATGCATACTAAAATCCAACACATGAAAAATCAAGAAAACATATCAATGTATTTTTCACTCCTTCTCCCTAAAAAACTAGTTTGTGTTATCTATGTCTTCATCGAAGTTTCCTTCCTCTTGGTTTGGATCTTCCTCCGTCTCCTCCTTGCTCTTCGAAAAAAATCGATCGAAGTCAGGTGATTCTTAATCCTCTTAGCACAAGAGTGATCCCTTGGAATTCCAAGAAATGTTGTTGTTGAGCCTCCACTCTAACCAACATCTTGTAGGATTGCTGCATATCTCCACAAATGAAATTCAAGTACTGGGTAATTCGGCTCTTCCAACCACTTTGCGAACCTATTAACACAAGGAAATTAAAAACACATTGTTAAACAATCAAAACATATAATAATTGGACATAATATATTTTGAATTTGTAATATTAAACATAAAAAACTTACGAGAAGATGATCTTTCGGCTATATAAACATCCTCATCCCTAGCCCTTTTTTCATTTTTTGCAGCTTGACCAGGAATCACGCGTTTCTCCCATCTACCGTCAACTTTGAGTTGCAAGTTCTTATTTTGGAACCATGCCATATCATAGTACTCTAGTCTTTGAGGACGATCTTGGGTTACACCTCCGATTTTCTTAATCATGGCCATAATCAATCCACTGTAGGGTAGATCCTTCTTCTTCGCATTCGCCGCCTTGAGCATGTGCATAAGTATGGTGTACCCGGGGTTTATCTTCACACACCCAATCACGTAGTAAAAGAGCACCAAATTACCGATCGTAAGCTCACATGTGTGCCCACCTATTGTCAACACATTCAAGTAAACCCCCTCATAAATTAGGTGTCGCTCAATCGATAGAACCCCAATGTCATAACTATCTGCTGGCCCAGGCGTAGCTCGCCTTCATCCAAAATATTTTCTAGCCATTTCTATGGGGCTTAATGGGGTGTACTTGGTTTCAGATGTCCAACATTGTTGATGATGGATTTCAAGGGGGCCATGGCGATTGATTTTTGTTATCAATTTCTCGGGTGAGGTATAGGTTAATCCTAGGGCTTCATTGATTGTATATTTGTTAATGGTAATGATTTTACCATTCACCTTTGTACTATCCCTATCACTAAAGATTTGACCTAAATTGCCTTTAAATTGAACCACCTCATTGTGGTGCACACTATCTTCTAAGCACGTCAATTTTTCAAGGTGTTGAACCTTGAATCTATCTACCAAATAGTGCAATCCTTTCACCAATAAATGATACCTTAATAACCTTGGAATTAATGGCTTTATGCTTTAGATAGTCCACATACCTTTCCTCCGCCTTGGTGCAGAAAAATTGTTCCAATACACCAATTTGTGGAATGGGGTGATGGCTACAGTCACTCACCTCCCCGGTGCTTTTCTTTCTGGTCTTCTTGCTAGACATTGTTGTGGGTTGGACGAATTGATCTTGATTGTAGGGTTATGGTTTGAGGAGAGCTCAATTTAGGGTTCTAGTGTTTGAAAATGATTGAAATGTTTTTCTGCATTTTTTTATATACTAACTTAGGTTCCGAGTTTAGAACCTGTTCTGAGGGTTTTCATGAAAGGCTGAAAAGCTTCCCATTTCGGAAGCTCTTTCATACGGGAAAAGAAATAACACTAATGGCAGTTTTTCAAAAGGGTATTGAATACCCTTATGAAACCCGCCATTTTCCCTTGTTTCCCACCACACAATGCCTTTCCATCTCCCTACTCCCTTTCTTCCATCCTTTAATCTCCATTCCTCTTCTTCTTCAAATCAAAGGTATGAGTTCTATGATCGATACACCCACTTTCCTCTTCATTTTTGTAAATTTTGATTGCATTTCCTTCTTTTCTATTAAGTTTGAGCTTATTTGCTACACTACTTGTAGGTGGCCAATCTTTGAGTGAGATGAAGCTCTTATTTGTTTGATGTAAAGGTTGGTGCTTCTAAACCCTAGATTTCTTGATTATGAGAGAGATTTTTTCTTTCATTGTTAGGTTTCTTTAGGGCTAATGTTCAAAATGATAGTTTAATCTTTTATTTAAGGATCTTACCTAATGAATATGATTTAGGTAGCACTAGGAGTTTTTACATCTTGTGTTTGATATAGTGAGGGTTGTTGGTTCACTTAGGGACAATTTTAGGGTTTATAATTTCACTAACTATGCTAGATGGAAGTTAGTTTCATAAATTGTTGAGGAATTTGTTAATGTAGAGGGTTAATAATGTCTAAATGATCCATCACGTTCATAGAATTCCCAACCCTCGCAATTAAGATGTAGTGGCGATGACGATGATGTGTCTTGGGAGAGAGGAATAGCAAAGACTCATTGTAGAGCTAGAGCGTAGGATGGCTAGGAAAGAGTTTACTACATTGGTTTTCAACAAGTCGGCCAAGTGTTTGTCCAAAGAATGAGCAAAGTGGTCTAGTTGGGTTGCGAAGATAGGAAGAACAAGGGTCGGCATTAATTACAACAGTTGGCCCTATGGATAGAATGCAAGGTACCCTTAATGGCCATAGTGTTTTTCGCATCTCTTATTGAAGAAATTAACTTTCCTCTTATTTTAAATCCCATAGTTCTAAACCCTCTTGGAGACCTTTCAAAATTGATTGCCTGGATATGGAATTGCTAAGAAAGAAGGCAACGACCATGATGTGCAAGAGTTGGCTAGAACACAAATATACTTTTTTCTAGAGACTACATTTTTTCTTCGGAGAAGGGTGATTGTCCGTGGATAACATACACACACATTCAACTGGAGAGTTGAGAAATCCACAAGAAATGGGCGTTGGAGAATGATTCTATTGTTAGTAATCAAAATTTTAATTTACAAATTGATTCCCTGAATGTGTCTTTAGTGTTGACTTGTCTCTAACACGGGGTACACGGAAAGAAAAACAACGTTCAGCCAGTTTGGATATAGTTCCTCATCGTTTAAGTTGTGGGGTTATGAAATGGCGGCAATGCAATTAGTGGAAGAATGCCTTGAAAAATATGTCCAAATTGCAATCGAGGCCGGATGACCGAAGAAGAGGCAAGGGCAAGTATAAGACCAATTGATGTGGCTGATGTTGATCGGTTTTATTTGTTCCTCAAAGTTAGACAAAACATGGAGGGTATGTACGAGAAGTCGGAGGAAAAAGAAATTCCGGAAAGAGTGGTAAAATATCACATCCTTTATTTTTTCTTCTCTATACCCTATTTCCCCTTTATATTAGCTAATTAATTCCAATAATTGTAATGGTTAGGATAACTTAAGGAATGACGAATTGGAGTGAAAATTCATACCCACATTTAAGAAAGATATACTTCTTGAGGCTACACAAAAACCCAACCACGTGGGGGCATATTAGGGGAGTGGGAGGGTTCATGACCCAAAGAGAGGCGTTTGGGATTACTCGGTACTATAACGGTATACAACCATCGTGGACACACACTTTACAAAAACAAGCCCTTCAATATGAGAAATGGATTAATCAACAAGACATTCTCATTCAGAAGTTGATCCAAGACAGAGGCCTTGCTATTTCCAAGAACTTAGATGATTTGACACCCGATTGGACACCGTTATCAAGAGGATCACACCATTCTCCCAAGGATGATGAGGTAAATCAAAAGGCAATCATTCAAACTCCCAATAATGACGAGGCCAACAACCTCGACAAGGCCATCCTTGCAAGTGATAAAAAGGTACACAATTAGCTTTTAGATAACGTTCACCTTAATTTTGTTGAAATGGTTAACAAATGTAACTGGTGCGATGTAAGCTTCTCATGTGTGTGAATTATACATTGATTGAGACATAAACGGTAGACCACCCCACGTAGCGAATGGAGTTTTGCATGAGTTAATGAGATATCATCACATAGTATCAATTGCACAAGGTTTGTCAAGAGTTTCTCTAGACAAGGTGTTGGTGAAGGGGGTTTCATTTCATATTCTGTCCGGCGAATGCAAAAATGACGGGGCAGCACTAGGAATCTTGATTTTGTGGCCGCAACAACTTATTTATGTCGATCCTATAAGGGATCTAAATTTCAGAGTCACAGGTCCAACAACACCTAAAGCGGTCCACAAAAAATCTAAACCGGTCCAAACACCGGATAAAATTAGACAACCTGTTCCAAGAGGACAAGTCCCGAAAGACTCGCCTTATTGGGTACGAGTACTCAACAATTTGCTTCAACCACATAAATGGAACTCGACTTGCTCTTTTTTGGGTAACGATTGCGTATTTTGTGCGAAACGAGATATCATCGCGCTATGGAGTGATTTCGAAGACCTGTGGAAATGTGAACAAATTAATCAAACGCTAATGTCCATATACATCTTGTAAGTTACATTTGTTTATACATACATTTATTTCTTGATAACTATTTATTAATGTCACATTGTTTACAACTTATGTGAAAATTTTCATATTTGCAAGGTACTTGTATTTTATGTACAATCAAAAGAAGGCATGGGTCAGATACATGTGCCCCGTGATGACTCAAGAAATTGGATGTATAAAGCAAGAGAGAATCGACTACATTGCAAAAATCTTTGGAGGAGGGATAAGAAATTGGTCATTACGCCCTACATTGAAAGGTCGTATCAACAATCAAAATTACGTTTACAAACATAATTTAAGCTATGTTATTAAAATTATTTTAATTTTTTTATTAGAGATCATTGGCGATTGATCATGATTGTTCCGGCAAAGGAACGGGTGTATTGGATGGACCCATTGCATCTCCAACCATCAGAAGCATTCGTCAACATTTTGGAGTCCGCTATGAAGGAAACTTGTAAATTTGATGGAATGAAATTTGAGGTGGAGGAATCAAGGTATAAATTGGCAAAGTCTTGGAAAGACGGTCTTTCCATAGGCTTATGGAAAGACGAGCTTTAATTAGAATAATGAAAGGTAAAAGGTCTCAGTTGTAATATTAAAATTTTAGTATGCAACATGTAGTACTTATAAAATTTATGACCTGGTTCATGCAACACAAAAATTTTATCTTCATTTCTTCTAATTTACACTTTAAACTTGGTATTTCCATGATTTATGAAAAGACCGTCTTTCAAGAGACGAACTCGTATAAATTAGTACAATTTCTTTTCTTTTTTCAAAGTGATTTATTTAGGTTTTCCATATGTTACAAGTTTAATGTGGTCTTTACTTAGTACAAGAAACAAGCTCAAATGTAGGAATGCAGCTATTGTTTATTTGGTAGACTAAATTATTTTTTAGGTCCCTTACATATTACCTAGTACAATCTTTTGGTCCTCGTTTCCAAAACCACCTGCTTTCAGTACCCAACAAATTCAAAACGATTTGTTTTATCCCCAAATCAGATTCCGGGCAGTTTTCAGGTAGACTAAATTATTTTTTTGGTCCCTAACATATGATCTTATACCATCTTTTGGTACCCAAACCCACCTTAAAACCACCTTGAGGGTCAAACAAATCATTTTGAATTTGTAGGGCACTAAAAGGAGGTGGTTTTGAAAATGGGGACCAAAAGATGGTATTAGGTCATATGTTAGAAATCAAAAAAATAATTTAGTCTTTACATTTAGTGATGCATGGATGCTTATGACACATTATGCATCATTTACATCAAATGATGCATGGATTCTTGCAACACATTATGTGACATTTACATTTAGTGATGCATGCTTATTAGCGACCCAATTTGCATACAGTGATGCATATTTATTAGCGACACAATCTGCAACCTTATTTAAATTGTCGTATTGCACCCGTTACATAGGCACCGGTATTTTTTGGGCCTAAAAACCGATGCTAGATAGCGTACTAAAACAATTTTAATAATTTTCCTAACACCGGTTATGCAATAATAACCGGCGTTAAGACATAAGTGATCAATAAAAATATTTAGAAATCAAAAGATGTATTAAAACACAAAATGCACTAAAATATAGAAGAGAAAAAAACATTAATTAAAAACTAAATTATTTTTTTAGTCCCCTACAAAGTATTTTTTATTATCTTTTGGTCCCCATGTGCAAAACTGCCCTTAGACAGTACCCAACAAATTCAAAATGATATGTTTTGGTCCCCAGAGGTGGTTTTTCGGTAAGCCTAAATGGTTTTTCGGTATATTCAGGGGTATAATGGTAATTTCATAAAATAAAAATATTTTCAATTAAAAATTCCTAATTTTAAAATTTCTTTTTCTTCCGCCGCCGCCTGCTACCTGCCGCCTTCCGCCTTTCGCCTGCCGCCTGCCGCCTTCCGCCTTTTGCCTGCCGCCTTCTGCCTTTCGCTTGCCGCCTTCCGCCTGCAATTTCCAGTTTGCCACCACCGCCTGCAAATTTTGCCTGCAATTTTCAGTTTGCCACCACCACCAACACCTTCATTTTCCGCTTGCAATTTCCACCGCCTGCCACCACCGCCTTCACAATAAATTTCTCTGCGTTTCCACAGCCGCATTCACCAGTTAATGGCAGAGCTAAAACACCGCTGCCTTCACCGCTGAGCTCTGCCATGACCATCCGCCGCCGTCGTCGGTATCCGCTGCTTGTCTTCCGCATTTCACCAGTTTGCTCTACTTCGCCTTCCGCCGCCTCTTTCGGTCAAATTACTCTTTTCCATCTTCAAGCTCTGGGACAGGCTCTCATCTGGTCGAGTACCCTGTTTCATCTTTAAGAACTCTGTTCCATACTCAGGTACTCTGTTCTGTTTCGTCTTCAAGCTCCAGGACAGCTCAGTCTCAGCCTCGGGTACTCTGCACTCGGGCTGGATATCAACAGAGGATTTGAAGACGGAGGATTTTCAGCGAGGCCCAGAGTTCATCTCGAGCGGTTGAAGTTGTAAAGGCAGTTGCGAACCCGGCGAAAAATCCATCAATGAAGCGGCAGCGGAAGGCGAAGAATCCGCCATTGAAGGGAAGAAGACGAAGTAATCAAAGCGAAGAAGATGAGGCATAGAAAACTAGTGCGGAAGAAGACATTGTGGAAGAACACGTTGCGGAAGAAAAAGAAATTAAAGCGGCGGAGAGGCAAAGAAGACGAAGATGAGAAGTTTTTTCCCTTTTTCTAATCTAGGGGTAAAATGGTCATTTTACAAATTTTGACCAATTTTTTCGTTGACCTCACCTGAAAA
Organism: Rubia yunnanensis; assembly: GCA_037428765.1. Lineage (NCBI taxonomy): Eukaryota > Viridiplantae > Streptophyta > Magnoliopsida > Gentianales > Rubiaceae > Rubia > Rubia yunnanensis. The sequence continues at coordinate 63,146,440 of CM075061.1, forward strand.
CCACCTTTGGGAACCAAAACATATCATTTTGAATTTGTTGGGTGTCGTCTAAGGGCAGTTTTGCACATGGGGACCAAAAGATAGTAAAAGATATTTTGTAAGGGACAAAAAAATAATTTAGTCTTAATTAAATTCTAAGAACACCGAACACTACTGTTCAAGTTAAGTAGGTAAAACTAACTCTTATCCATCTAAACTAATATAAAAAAAAACTTATTAAAATTCTACAAGAACTCAATTTGTCCTATCTACCATATAATCTCAATATCTGAATCTCTATGTATGGATGCCGGATCTATTGCCTTTTCTGCCCATCCCAATAGACGAGCAAAAGAATGAAATTGTAGCCAAGAAATCTTCTTTTTTATTTATTAGAATGAAATTCTACTGAAATCCTACTTTTCACATTCATAGATGAATCTTGCTATAAATTTCCAAAATATTCTTCCTGCAAAACCAACATACAGTTATTATTACCAAAACAATTCCTATTTATTACATTTTAAAGGATTAGACTTCAACAAATTTTAAATGAGCACATACCTTGCATGCATCTATCTTTGCACCTTTCTAGAGGAAATGAACATTCAACGGATCTTATCCAAAGATTTACAAGTCAAGTGTTTATATACAAATTAGTTTCAACTATGTGCCAGATTTTTATTTAGCTTTGAAGTCAAATACCACATACTTATATCCCTTTTCTCATATTGAATCTTGAAGAGAAAGAAACTCATAAAATACAAAATAAATACCTGGAAGCAAAGATGTTCAATAAGCTAATGAAAAAAATTAGCGCCCAATAAATTAAGGATCGTTCTATTAAGAATGATTCATCCAGAAAACTTGATCCCATTGCAGCTGAGAAAGATCAGCCTAAAAGGTCGTAGCCATCTTATAGAATTAAAGGTACATAATGGTAACACAACAGCTGAAAATTTTCCAACATGAATCGCATTACATGTACAAGAAAAGAATAGAATATATGACACACAATTGTACACAACATTCTTCTAATGTCAACAAATAAAAATGCATCTGAACTTGACATCCAAACAAAATTTACAGCACAAAAATAAAGAAGGGGTGCATTCCAGTTTTGCAGAAATAAGGCAGTTCCAACAAGGCCTACTCCCAATGTATTTTAAACACATATAAATATCAAAGCATCAATTAACATTGTACCAGTAGCATCCAAATACAGGATCAAATATGTGTCAAAACAACCACAAGGAAAATTCATACATCGACGTTACCAGAAGGAAGTCAAAAAAGTGTCTCTCAACCAAACACCAGGTTATCTTAGACACAACCAAATCTATTGCAAAATGCAAGAGATGATTCTTGGAGTTTCATCGCCATTATTTCATTTTTTTTAAATTTAAAACCATCCTTAGATGGGGGGTATATATTGGCTCCCCAGACCAATAAATCAGACCAATAAATCAGCCTGTAATTCGTAAAGTGCAACAAAAATTTACAAAAGGTCATCCTGTAAGATGAATCCGGAGCTAAGTATAGCCCCCGAAGCAAGACAGATTGCTTCCAAAAGCAAGTGATCAACCAGCCAGAGTTGAAGAGAAAGATAATTCTAATCTATCTTAACCAAGAGCATCTAACCGAACGCATCGCGAACAAGGCGAAGAAACGTAAATACGAGACTCCTATTTGTCAACGATGTGTCCGTTGAGATGTTAGTTATCTCCCATATGTGGAGTATCTACCAAGTGTTAGCTTCGAACCAAAGAGACCGTGTGTAGCCGTAGTATTCTGCAATTCCCACAGATCCCAGAAAGCAAGCCTGAAGGGATTCCTCAGTCTGATCTAGAATCAGTTATCCTATGTTGGTGAGATGCACCTTACCTGTATGAAATATAAAGAAAACCAGCAGTATCCATAGCAAATGATAAAAAACAAGAAATAGCAGCAGATGGTAGCATCCATAAGAGATTAGGAAACTACACGAATTCCTTGCATTCCAATTTTATCCAACACAATGAGGCCTTTGAAAAATGGTGGAGCCATATCCATGTTTATATCGCCATTCAAATTATTTTCATTAGCATATTTTGCCAAAATGTCAGCTGCTGTATTAGTCTCCCTTGGGATGAATGTGATTGGATTAACTTTATGCAACTCATGCAAGGAACTACAGATTGAAAAAACTGTCCAAGGACTAACCATAGGTGCCTGGATTCCTTTCACAGCTGAAAGGCAATCAGATTCAATCACACAGCCTTGTAAATTAAGTTCAGTACATAACTGATATGCCTTTTGAATACCTACCAGTTCTGCATGTAGTGGGGATTCTGAGTGAAAAACATGAACTCTTAGTTTAATCACCTCTCCATTCCTATCCCTCACTATCACTGCAGAGGAAGACAAACCTCCAGTTTTCCATGTGGCATCAGTGTTAAGTTTAGCACCAGAAACCGGCTTTTCCCATCCAACAGCTAGAATTACACTTTTCTGTTTTTGTAGTATATCAGACAAAAGGCCTGCTTGGATTAAGTCTTTGTGTTTTTCTTTATTGCCTCTCAATGGGTTTGCAGTAAAAATTAGCTTGATCAGGTCCTTAGTATTATGGAAGCATGAATCTACCGAAAAGGCCTGATTCTCAAATATACTCTTATTCCTATGGGTCCAGAGGGACCATGATGTGACTAAGAGGACTGCAGTAATCATAATAGAGGATATCTTGGATTCTGCTCTTATGGATAAATAAAATTCTACCCTGTTTCTAAAGCTTCCTAAGGCTGGATGGTGAAGATGAATGAGTGTGTTAATTCTGTTCCAGATTTCAAGTGAAGAGGGGCATAAGTTAAAAAAGTGATCTAAAGTATCCGAATGATTCCTACACAAAGGACATTTGGAGGCTAAGGAATAACCATATTTGCATAATATGTTATCAAATGGTAGGATTCCATTAAGCGCTCTCCAATGAAGAACTGACATTTTGGAAGGAATAAAAGGGGACAAGATTTTATGAAGATGTCTGATTTGTGTACCTTTTTGTCTGAGATTCTTGTAAGCTGAGCTAGTGGAGAAATTGCCATCCAGTGTAGGAGTCCATGTCAGTCTATCAGCATGTGTGTTTGTGATTACCACCTCCTGCAAAATTAGGTTAGTAGTGGTAGCCAATTGAGGCTCCAATATTGGAAGATAATGATTTTTGTTAGCAACAAAGGAGCTCAAAGTTATATCAGGAAATGGAATGTCCATCCCTTCAGGCCATTCGTAAAACAGAGCTCCACTACCTTTCCAGTTGGCATTCCAAAAGGAACAAGAACCAATTCCATAAAGAACTCTTGTTAAACTATTTGCAAATTCTGTTACCTTACAAATTCTTTGCCATGTGTGAGAATTCTTGTAGGATTCTGGGAGAGACCACAGATGTTGAGTCCATTGAGACTTATTGAGTTGCAGTTTCCACCAGAGTTTGCAAGAGAAGGCATCCACTGTTGCCTGAATATCTCTAAATCCTATACCATTCTCTTGAACGGGGAAACTCATTTTTTTCCATGAGCGCCATTTTTTTTTATTTCCTGTGATCTCATTATGCCCCCAAAAAAGTCCTGAAGCTAGCTTTTCCATTTTTCTTAAGACTATTTTAGGTGGACTAAGTACTGCAAACAGATGTATTGGAATGGAGAGGAAACAATGATTAATGAGAATGATTTTTCCTGCTGAGCTTAACCACTTGTTTTTCCAGTTGTTTAAAGTATTTTCCATTCTCTCAAGCACAGGGAAATAGTGTACTTGTTTATTCCTTCCAGCAAAAATAGGAGTCCCTAGATATTTGAAAGGAAAGGTGCCTCTTGTCATACCTAAGGTCCCAGAAACTGATTGCAATCTATCCACAGATGTTTTAGGATCAGCAAAAAAATTAGATTTAGCAAAGTTTACTTTCTGACCCGAGGTATGCTCATATGCCTGCAGGAATTTTTTAAATCTTTTCAGATTCTTGTGATTACCATTCAGAAAAACAGCAGTATCATCCGCATACATAAGATGGGTTATTAGTGGACAATTCCTGGGCAAACTAAAATTCTGTAAATAGCCTATCTGAAACAATTTTTTTAACCCTCTTGAAAAAGCCTCAGACAAAATGTTATAAAGAAAAGGAGACAATGGATCCTCTTGTTTAATGCCTCTGTTTGATGCAAAGAATCCTGAAGTTACACCATTTATTAAGACTGAGAAATGAACTGAAGCTATGTTCTGCATTATTCTGTGCACAAATACACCATGGAATCCGAATTGCAAGAGGATTGAGTTAAGAAAAGACCATGATACTCTATCAAAAGCCTTCTGCATGTCTAGTTAAGAAAAGCCTTTTGATTTCAAAAGCCATCGCCATTATTTCAAGAGTACCTGAGGACAAAACTTAAAAAATATCAAAGCTTACATTACATGTAAGAAACTATCAACTAGCACTCATGTGCTAATCAAGTGTAGAAAAGTTTAATTAAAAGGAAAAGACTTTCATAAGTTTTTCATTATTAGAGGGTATATCCCGCTCTCTAACCTTACAATCCCACCTCACATTGAGTTATCCAAAAGAAGGAATTAAAATAAGAAATCTTCAACCAGAAAGGCGGGATAATTTCAATTGAAAATCACAAGAATGTAAGTTTTTATATGGCTATTAGAATATGCGACTTCCTATCAAACCAACTGATACAGAAAAAAGTTTGGCTACGCGGATCAAAGATTTCACAATCATTTTGCAATTAGAAACAGAACATACTACATCTGTTTTCAAGCCACAAACCAATGCTAATCAAGAAATACATTGTATTATCATTCATTGAAACAGAATCATAGGCACATCTCACGGAAGATTTTGTGAACCCTTTCCTGATTACAAACAAATAGAGGCCAACTCCCTTAACCCTTCGAACAACAAATAACATACATCAGTACAGGAACAGTAAGTTACAAATAAAAAAAAGTGCTCACATTAGTAAAACAAAATCTAATGTTTAGTCATCGGGGCCTTGCCTTCATGGACTTGTATTAGCATACCAGATTAATTATCAGAGTAGGTTCGTGAAACATGCTCCTTCTTCGTCTGAATCGTGGTGTTCCTTGGAATCAACCCCGACAAAGTTTTTCATTCCAAGGCTCGGAGGAGTAAATTATAGAGTACTAAATCATGTACCCTCTAATCTCTGTCGTCGACTAAAATTCTGCAAGTGCTGGAACCGGATCCGGGGTGACCCGCCAACCAGAACGATGTTGTAGATGTTGCTCTCCTCTCGGAGGTATTTCTCCATTGACTCCATACATCTTTTCAATATAATCCTTTCGTATAAAGAATCGATCTCAACGATAGTTTGGGTGGCGGAAGAAAACTCCTCTTCACTCAACGCGAACCATCGGCGCCGGTAAGCTGGAGAATACCTAATGGGTCGCTAACATCTACTGTCCATATCTATTTAGAGCTTTAATTTCATAAACATTAATATTATGTGAGATATATACTACTCCCTCTGTCATATAGAGATACAACTTACTTCTTTGCATGTCGTTCAAGAGATAGGTTGACAGCCAATATTTATCTATGTATAATAACGGTAAATAAAAAATTGATATTTAAAAATTACTTATTCTGACGAATTGAACAAAATCATAGACGATAATATTATTGTTCATATATCTATTTAAATATGTAATTAAATTTTGATTGAGAATAGTGTTCAAAAAGTAAGAGTGCAAGTTCAGTTGGGACGGAGGGAGTAATTAAATTTCGCTCCTAAAAGCCATAAGTAGTAGTGCTTTAGTGCCTCGGGGCATGTACAATAGTAAAACCGCTCCGGAATCGCTCTTGTGGTTTAAGTTTATTAAATATTTAATTTCTCTCCTTCACCTCAGCAATTGGAACCACAAAGGAACTACTCCATTTTTTCTCTCTACAATTGGAACCACTTTGAAACAGCCCCATGGACCCCACTTGTTTTCTCTATCATACTCATTAATTTTATCTTCAATATTTAGAGTACGTGATATGAATTAGGTTTTCTTTATTTATTTATTTTTAGTTATTAGGGTTTTTAGAAGATAACGTTATACTCTTTTTTCCACTGAATTTTTAATGAGCTAGTGTGATCATTTATTTTATTTGAGAATAAGGTCCATTAATTCAACCATGTTGGCCTTGGAAGAATTAATGTTTCGGTCATGTGTTTATTTTAGGGGTTAGAATATTCAGTTCTGATTTGATTAGAATTAGATTTGGTAAGATTAGACAAAGTAATATTCATTCAAGATCTATCTTGAAGAATATAGTCATTTATTTTAGGTAGTCTAGTTAAATATGATTTTATCTTCTTAAAGCTTTCATAATCCTCTTCAGTTTCTTGTTTGTAATTTTTAAGACCATACCTATGTACTATAAATAGAGGGTGGTTTTCAACATTATTTTTTACACCACTTTTATCAATCAAAATACAACCTTTTGAGTTTATACTCTTTGCTTGCGAGCTATTCCATTGTTGCTTAATCCTGAGGGCTAGTTAAGTATCAATAAACCTTGTAATCTGATCCTGAAGCTAGTTAGAGAGCGAGTCGAAATTGAGTGTACCCCAAGGGCTAGACCTTGAATTTTGTGCTTCATCGAAGGGTTTGCGAGTTTTCTTGTTTTGTCAAAGATCTTAATTCCGCAATCCAAATTTTTCGCAAGGGGATTCATATCAGTATGTCTCTTGAAAGATGATGGAAAGACCAAGGTTTAAAGTGAAAATTAGAAGAAATGAAGATAAAGTTTTTGGGTCGCATGAATCGGGTTATCAACATTATAACTACTACACGTTGCATAATAAATTTTTAATATTGCAATTAAGACTTTTTACCTTTTATTATTCTAGTTAAAACTCATTTTCCATAGGTTTATGGAAAGACGATCTTTCCCAAAACTTTGCCCAATATTAAATTTAAATAAATTATCTTACCCAAAACAAATTGAAATTTGATATTTAATAATGCACTTTTAATTTTTTTAAAAAATTAATTTCGTTTTTTAAGATTTAATTTTTAAATTTTATTTAATTTTTATTAAATTTTAAACGGCAGAAAAGAAATATTAAAAATTTAAAAAATCAGAAATTTTTAGGGGAAAATGGGGTTAAGTTGGACACGTGAGCCAATAATAAGATGTCACGTGTCCCAATAGGGTAAAGAAAACTAACATGGGGAGCGGTTAACGTGGGCTAAAAAATGAGGACAAATAATTAAACTTCACGTGCTGCCTGACACAAACACTGTGGTGAGCGGTTAAAATGTATTGCAACAGGATATATAGTTTTGAGAAACTTTTAAAATGTATTTTGAAATATAAATAATTGTAATCTGACACTAAATGGTATTAGAAAGGAGTTTCTATAATTACTATAACCGTTAAATGGTCCAATAAGAGATTTTTTTTTCATATATAAATTAATTGACGTAATTGATCAACCTTTGTTCTTCCTTCTCCGTCGCTCTGCTCTAGATTTTGGGCAGAGTAGTGTTTCCTGGCCCTTGTTGTTTAATTGACATTACCATTCATCGTGATTTTAGGGATCTTGAATTCATCGATGTCAGCTTCTAATAACCTTAGAGTTCCTACTCCGAACGATCGTGAAATCCCTGTTGAGTCAAAGGAGGATTCCAACCATTATACCGGATATTCCATCATTAGTAGCCTCCTCACAGATTCCTATGTTGAGGGTTTGAAAAATACTTTCCTTTTTTTTGTGTTCGTGTGGGCTTAAGACACATGAGGCTTCTGAGGTTGTTCGCACTCCTCCTCATGGTTATTTTTTCTGTTATTTAGATTATCTTAAATTTGGACTATCGTTTCCTCTGCCCCAACATGTGTTGGATCTCCTCACTTACTATAAAGTGGGTTTGTGTCATTTTCACCCCAAGGCAGTCTCCATTTTCGTATTTTTCTATTATGTGTGCGAAGCTACCGGTGTTGATTTTTCAATTGATATGTTCTGCAACCTTTTTCATCTTTGGAAAGTAAAAAATTACTCCGATGAATTCACTTTTTACCCTGTGATCCCTACCATTGATTTCGTTAGTAGGTTCCCCAATAACTGTGGTGTGTGGCGTGACATATATTTCTATATAAAACTTGACCCCAATAGTGGTTCAGCTTTCAGTTTGGAACTACAGCATTCCCAAAGTGAAACTCCCTATGGCTGGGGTTCGTCTGGATGCCGAGTCCGCTATTGTAATATCACTTAGCCAGCATTCCATCTCACTTTGCCTTGCTAGTACTTTAAACAAAGGTGTTGAACTCATTGATCCTATTTGTAGCTGGTCTACCCATCTTGATGTAGTTTATATGTGTCTGTTTTTCTTCTTATGTTTATGTGTACGCTTAACTGGCTACGCATGCTTTATTGTAGATATGAACCTGACTCGACACACTACTGAGAGGAACTTCACTTTTGCAGATGAGGATGAAAAGATAGAAACCTTGGCCACTGTGGTCAATAAAAAAACTGAGGTTGTTCTTCCCCAAGCAGCTATTACTGGCACAAATTTTCAAAAGATTGTGTCTGGCTCGCGTACTAAAGAAGTTGAGGGGGATGGTGAGCAGGGACCCAAAGAAAGAACCCATCAAAGAAGGCATAAGGAGCGAACCGAAAATACTTGCACCAGCTTGGGGCCTATGAAGAAGAAGGGCGCGTTGACCAACGTCCTCCACACTCCCTGATGCTAAGTCGCAACTTGTTCGTAGAAGGGACTATTCCTGCTACGCTCGCTAAGCTTTCTCTCTCAGAAACCATGGTTGTGGTATGTTTTTGTTGTATTGAAGTATTACTATAAATCATATGCTTTTCCTTATCATAAAACTTCTCTTACTTTTGGTGTGATTTGAAATTAAGGCTGGCAAGAGCTTGCAACTTGCCTGTAAATGGGTTTCCAGCTTTGGTAAAGGGGAAGGAGCAATACTGGGGGAGCTGCAGGCCAGTAAGGCAGAGTGTAGTTGATGCAGGCAGAAGCTACGTATAAATAGGTCCGACTCCGATTGTTGATTTGAGCACAAATATCCCAATCGAAACCCCTCCGAAACCTGTTGATTCAAGACACTCGAATACCAGATTTGGGCATCAATTTCAAGTCCTTCAAGAACAAGAAAATGGAAAGGAAATATGTATTCTTAATCAATCAAAAGCTGCTGTCAAAGCATACAAAGGAGGGTTAAATACCTCTGTGTCTTAACAAATCCCAAGCCAAAAATAGCACAATAAAAGCCAAACAAAAGGAAGCTACGCATGCATGGAATAAAAGGAAGGTTTGAAACCATCCAGCTCACACATGATGCAGGGAATGGAAACTACGCCACAACCCAGCTCACAGGGCCTCAAATCGCTCCAAATAGGACAACGCTTGTTCGTCTATGATTCGCTCCGCATCATTCTCCCCGGGGTGAAAAGAGTTCGTCCTCGAAGTCAGGTCCACATCATCGTCGTCGGACGAGTCACCATGGAATGGAATGAGGTGTTTCACATTAAACATATCAGCAGTTCGTATATGGCTTGGAAGCTTAAGACGATAAGCGTTCGGATTGATTTTCTCGATGATTTCCACAGGACCAATCTTCTTTGCTGCAAGCTTGTTATATTCGCCGGACGAGAAGCGTTCCTTGGTGAGAACAGCCCACACAAAGTCACCAACTTCATACTCAACGTGCCGACGATGGAGATCGGCACGCTCCTTGTATCGTGCATTTGCAGAGGATAGATTATCACGAACCATATTGTGAATGTCCAGCAAGCCTGCAACAAATTCAGCAGCCTTTCCATGCACTTTGGCGGTGCCCGGAATGGGAATGAGGTCCAAAGGTCCGCGCGGTTGGTTAGAGTAAACAACTTGAAAAGGGCTGAATCCCGTGCTGCGATTGAAAGCATGATTGTGAGCAAACTCGGCTTGACTAAGCTTCAGGTCCCAACTCTTAGTGTGATCACCAACGAGGCAGCGAAGGAGGTTTCCAAGAGATCGATTAACCACCTCAGTTTGACCGTCCGTTTGTGGGTGATAAGCGCTACTGAAGTCAAGGTTGGTGTTCACCATTTTCCATAGGCTTCTCCAAAAGTGGCTGAGGAAACGAGTGTCACGATCGGACACGATTGATATCGGAAGACCATGTAGTCGGTAAATGTCACGAAAGAACAACTGGGCCACATTCACAGCATCAGTGGACTTTCTGCAAGGAATGAAGTGCACCATTTTGGAGAACCTGTCAACCACAACGAAAATCGAGTCGAAACCGCGCTGAGTTCGCGGAAGACCCAACACAAAGTCCATACTAATGTCGACCCACGGATGAGATGGAACAGGGAGAGGCATATAAAGTCCCGCATTGGTTGCCCCACCCTTCGATAACTGGCATATACGACACCGCTTGACAAACTTGTCTACCTCGCTGCGCATTCCCGGCCAAAAATAAGAAGACTGAACAAGTTGGAGTGTGCGGTCTCGTCCCACATGCCCCTCTCCATGCAACTCCTGGATAATCTGAAGGTGCCAACTACACTTGGGAACACATAACCGGTTTCCACGAAATAGAAACCCATTGTGGAGTAAAAAATCAGAGCGCTTACCGGCCTGGACGTCAGCAAGTATTGCTGAGAAATAAGGGTCTGTTGGGAGCAGCTCACAGAAGGAGTCAAACCCGGGCACTTTGACTCGCATGGTGACTAGCAGGTTGTTTCGACGACTAAGGGCGTCTGCGGCACGGTTCGTGACTCCTGATTTGTGCTTTACGACAAAAGTGAACCCCTTAAGGAAGGATATCCACCTCGCATGTCGAGCTAAAACCTTGTCTTGACGGTGGAGATGGCGGAGAGAGTCGTGGTCAGTGTAAAGTATGAACTCGCGATGAAATAGATAATGCCTCCAGTGCCTTACGGCTTGAACCACGGCGTAGAACTCAACATCATAGGTGCTGTAGTTGAGCCGTGCACCCCCAATCTTCTCGCTATAATATGCTACAGGTCTACCCTGTTGGCTAAGGATGGCTCCAATTCCTGTTTTTGAGGCGTCAGTATGTAGCTCGAAAGGTAGGGAGAAATTTGGCAAGACTAAAATGGGCGCACTAATGAGTCGCTCCTTTATCAAATTAAATGCCGATTCGGCGTCCCTTGTCCACTCAAGATTGGTGCCTTTCATGCAATCTGTGATTGGTGCCATGATTCCGCTGAAGTGAGGAATGAAACGCCTATAAAAGGATGCAAGACCGTGGAAACTTCGTACGTCGAAGATCGAGCTCGGCCTAGGCCACTCTCGTACTGCTGCGACTTTCTCCTCGTCTACTCGTAGTCCATCTCCTGAGATGACATAGCCCAAGAACAAAACTGACGTTGTCATGAACACACACTTCTTCACTGCAGCGTAGAACTTTTCACGTCGTAGCACACTCAACACTTCTCGCACATGCTCGAGGTGCTTGTCGAGGTTGGCACTATAGATTAAGATATCATCAAAGTAGACAACGACAAACCGACCAATGAACGGACGCAGAAGTTGGTTCATCACCCGCATAAACGTGCTCGGGGCATTGGATAACCCAAAAGGCATCACCATCCATTCGTATAGCCCCTCTCGCGTCTTAAACGCTGATTTCCACTCATCTCCAGGACGCACGCGAATTTGATAATACCCGCTCTTCAAATCCAGGCGTGAGAAAATTTCGGCACCACTAATCTGATCAAGTAAGTCATTAAAGCGAGGAATAGGGAAGCGGTACCTCACTGTGATCTTGTTGACTGCTCGGCTATCTATGCACATACGCCAAGAACCATCTTTTTTTGGCGTTAATAAGGCGGGTACTGCCACTGGACTCTTGCTCTCTCGAATGTGCCCTTTTGCGAGGAGTTCTTCCACTTGCCTCCGGAGCTCCTCGTGCTCTCTTGGACTCATTCGGTAGTGTGGCCGGTGGGGCAGTGGAGCCCCGGGTTCCAAGTCGATGTGATGTTGAATATCGCGGAGGGGAGGTAGTCCATCAGGCAAGTCGTCGGGGAACACGTCCTCAAATTCGGCGAGTAATGGAGCAACCATGTTAGGGACAAGACTCGCCTCAGATATTTCTTTTCTAAGGAGCAGAAAAACCACCTCGGACGTTTTCATCTCCTCACTGAATTGAGCCAAGGTCAAGAGGTTTGTACTTGACCCATTAGGTGTGGAGGAGCTCGAAATGGGGTTGCTGGTGGGTTTGTTGGGAGCCAAAATGATCTTGGTTCCCTCAAACATAAAGCTGTAAGAGTTCACTCGTCCGTCGTGGATCACTCTCCTATCATACTGCCACGGTCTACCAAGGAGAAGGTGACACGCATCCATGTTCACCACATCACACCAAACCTCATCACGATACTTCGCGCCAACAGAGAACGAAATTAAAGCACGTTTAGATATTGTTACTTCACCTCCACGCTTTAACCAGGCAAGCTTATACGGCTTTGGGTGTTGCTCGGTCTTGATACTCAATTTCCGCACCGCCTCTTCTGAAACGATGTTCTCGCAACTCCCAGCATCAATGACAAACCGATAAACCTTGCCGAGAATGGTGCATGTCGACTGGAAGATGTTGTTTCGAAGCCAGTCCTCTTCAGGTGATTTAGGTGTTAAACACGTCCTGCGCACAACCAGGGACAGGCCTACGTCGCCCTCAACAAGTTCCTCATCATACTCGGCTTCATCGTATAATGGTTGGTCTTCAATCCCCGCGTCCTCATTGTTCTCCTCCGTAATGAGAACCCTCTTCCCGAGCTTCTTGCAGTCAGCTTGTCTGTGCCCTTGTTCTCCACATGCAAAGCACTTCACGGTACTAGTACTTGCTCCGCGCGCAAAACCCGGTACTATAGGTTTATCAGTGCCTGATTTGATTGATCCCCCAAGAGGTGTACTACTCCCTGGTGCTATAGGTCGACTACTTCCAAACGGGTTCATAAACTGGGCCGAGTTGCTACGTCGCGGCTGTTTCTCCATCGAGAGGGCTCTCTGGTGTGCTGCTGATACAGAGATCGGGTCAAACATGTTAACGGTCTCTTGGATTTGAGGTTTTAGACCACCTATGTAACGTGCCACAAGTTGGTCTTCGGTCTCTTGCACTTCGTTCCTCGCGAGCAACTGATAAAACTCTGAGGTGTATTCGTCAACTGTACGAAGTCCCTGTTTTAGATTTTGCAAGCGTTGATACATTATCCTCTGAAAGTTATAAGGGAGAAATGCTGAACGTAAGTGCTTCTTCATCTTCTCCCACGAGGTAATTTTTTGTTTACCCATTCGACTCCGAGTAAGCTTTAGTTGCTGCCACCACGCTGTTGTACGTCCCCGAAATCTTGTTGCGATCAATGCAACTCGCTTCCCATCGGGAACACCTCGGAATTCCAGAATTTCCTCGACTGTTGCAAGCCAATCAAGGAATTCCTCGGCTTGAAGACCTCCATGGAATTCTGGAATATCAGTTTTAAATCCAAACTCCCATCGTCGATCTTCGTGTTCGTGAACCTGTTGGGGCCTTCGTTGAGGCCGCAGATTCTTATTGGCGGCGCCCTCATACTCCGTTGAATCCGCCATGGAACCCCGAGAATGACGACCCCGTTCTTGCTCGCCCAAAAGGATGGAAACCCTTTGAGTTATCTCTTCAATCATCTGCTCCGTATGCTCCTGGAGAACCCGTACAACCCGCTCCTCAAACTGGTTGTTGTCGTCGCGCTCCAGAATGTCATCTACGCGTTGTTGTCGTGGAGGATTCCTTCGCGGCATGATTCAAGATCGACTTCGGCTCTGATACCAACTGATGCAGGCAGAAGCTACGTATAAATAGGTCCGACTCCGATTGTTGATTTGAGCACAAATATCCCAATTGAAACCCCTCTGAAACCTGTTGATTCAAGACACTCGAATACCAGATTTGGGCATCAATTTCAAGTCCTTCAAGAACAAGAAAATGGAAAGGAAATATGTATTCTTAATCAATCAAAAGCTGCTGTCAAAGCATACAAAGGAGGGTTAAATACCTCTGTGTCTTAACAAATCCCAAGCCAAAAATAGCACAATAAAAGCCAAACAAAAGGAAGCTACGCATGCATGGAATAAAAGGAAGGTTTGAAACCATCCAGCTCACACATGATGCAGGGAATGGAAACTACGCCACAACCCAGCTCACAGGGCCTCAAATCGCTCCAAATAGGACAACGCTTGTTCGTCTATGATTCGCTCCGCATCAGTAGTGCATTGAAGACCGATGTTAAGGATGTTGCAGAGTGAGCATGGGTTGCGGAGGAGCGTGTTGCGATCATTGAAAGATAAATGAAAAAAAGGCACTTTCAGCTTGAAGAGATGTAGGCAAATGGTCCCGCTTCGCCAGGATATCCTCAGCTATTGGTTCACCGACTCTTGAAGACTAACTCTTTCTATGCCTTGTTCGAGGAAGTTTCATCTAATGCTCGTGATGTTGGCTATTGTGAGGATTTAATTGAGTTACAAAAGATGAATCCTAGCGCGAAACTTGAGAAACTGCCAAAGTTGGCTAAGTCCAAAAATATTTTGGCGGAGCAGACGAAAGTTCTTAATGATGGTTTTGTGAAGAGTGTCTCCAATGGTGGTTATTCTTTCGCACTATTGTCGTACCTTGCTGGTCTGCCAACTCTTCCTTCCACGGCTGAGCTGAAGAAATGTATGGTTGACTACTGTGAGGAACTTTTTTTCAGCTCTCTACACTTTGAGGATCGCCATCCTGGTCAAGACAATATTGTTATTTATGCTATGAACCCTGGGGGTGAATTGAACTGCAAAGTTATAATTCCTCTTGTCAACATGGAGGATACTGGTGTCGTGGTCCGCTATTCTCTCTCCTCTCTAGCCAAAGTTAGTCAAGTGCCATAGATTTGAAGCCTATTCTGTTTGTTTTATGTAATTTTATGACAATATTTTTGAGTTTGTTTGTATGATTGTTGTATCATTAGCCACTTATTCGATCATTATGCTCGCTTTTTATACCTTGACCGATGTTTGTACATCTATTCACTTGCAGGGCTCTGATACTATGGTTGACAAAAGTTTTTTTTGAAAAGTGTAGAATATCTGGAATGTTACACTCGTTTTCCTTGTGATGATGTTTTTACACTGTTTTCTGGATGCTGCTCTATCAATCTGATTGAGGCAACCAGGCGTATAACAAGAGAATATTCTCAGCTCCTATTTTCTGATCGCATATCTCTAGTGGATTCCATTCTTCTGTATATTGGGTGGAAGATTCCAGCATTCTCATCGACCTCGTCTTCCTCCTCTTACTATCCTTGTAGTAAGCTTATACCCGATGGTTATAATGCTAATTTTCTTGGCAAAGATATTATCCGTGCTTTAGTTGACCTTGAATCAGCTTCCGTGTACTTGTGTTCGCTTAACCTCCCTGTCCATGTCCAAGGATGGGCGTTAACTTTGGGCATTCATTTGAAGTACATGTTTCTAGGTGTTCATGACCTTGAAACAAAGTGGGATAAGTCTGTGAAAGAGACTAAAGATGCCATTCGTTATCTACAAAGAATTTGTAACGAACAAAATGATCTTATCTATCGGCAACAGTTAAACATAGTGAAGATGCTTCGGTAAAAGGAGCTGACTAGGGACTATGCCATAGACATGACATGCAAAGTCTATCAGAAAATGACGATCATAGACAAGCAGTGTACCTATATCGACAATTTATACAATCAACTGAAGAAAAACCAAGAGGAATGCGATCCTCATTCAACCGCTTATATTGGTTGGCAGACAAAGTTCGAAGAAAAGATTGTTGTTAATACACAGCTGCTAAGTGACAACAATGTGCTTCGCGCTGATGTTAACCGACTTGATAGTTATGTGCATTAACTTGAGCAGGCTTGTATTGAATATAAAGACAAGCTCCAGGCTCTTCCCTCGTCATCTCGCAGGGCTAATGGTCACGAAGACCTTATAATGGAACTTGGTGGCCAAAGAATTAACTTGTCAGAGTCTATTCGGTTACACATTCAGTCTCTAGAGAAAGAAGTACACGATTTAAGAGCTGAGATGAAAAGATATGAGGAAGAAAAGATATGAGGAAACTGTCAATGTTTTGAGTATGCAATTGGCTCGCAAGGAGTTTGGCCCCATTACTGACTTTAAGGCATACTATGCTAAACATCTTGGACATATGGAACAAAGGGGCTTTATACCCCCTCTCGCATATTTGTATATGAAGTGGTAACATGAGCATTTGGTTAGCAAAGCAGAAGCCATCGAAGGGACTTGTCGAAGGACTGCACATCCGCATCGCCAATCTGAGCTTAGCCGCTAAGTCGATGAATCGTCATCTTTTGGATCTTCACGAGCCTCAAGGCGTAGATACATGTGTTATTTTGACCAACTTATCGTGTAATAAATTTGCTAATGACTTGGAAAAGCATGCATATTCGCCTTCACTGTGCAAACTTTGTTTTCCATGTTTTGTCTCTTGAATGTTATAGACTGTGAAGCTCCAAACTGAATGGTTAGCTTTTATCGCCTTGTTTTGATAAGCAAAGTTTCAAGATGTTTGTAAGGTTTTTAGCTTCCATGATCACTATAGAAAATCGTTATGGATCATGATTCAAAATACCAATTAGCGCATGTTATGTTTATAAGAAACTATGCTCTCAAATAAGATATATATCTTGCATATATGGTCGAGCTAGCAAGATCTAAAGCTTGTAGTGGTAGGTGATTTTGCAAGATCTATAGCTTGTAGTTGTTTTGTATGTGAGTTGCAAGATCTAAAGCTTGCAACCATAAACAATTGTGCAAAATCTATGGCTTGCGTGTATTTGATTTGCAAAGTTTCAAGATCCAAAGCTTATAAGCATCAGTAATTGCACATAATAGTTATTCCTTTTACTCGTATGAATTGCAACCTGTACGAGGTTGTGTTTCGATTGGTACATTAGACCTAAAATATTTGTGGACAAACCAAGGGCTGGCCACTAACTACCCTCTGGGTAGCTTAGCGGTGAAAACAAGGTGCCTACAAATTTTATCTTTTGACCCCCAGCCTCCGCCTGGGTTAGTTAGTTACGATTAACAACCCACGGGGGAAGTAGGTCACTTGATGCATTTATCCTCGCAAGAGCTCCTTCATCATAGAAACAAGAGCTTGGACTTTGACTTGTCTCTTCCCGGGGTTGTTCATTGTAGCTAATTAACTCAGGCGGAGCACGTTGTCAAAAGATAAGAGATTTATAATTCTACACCATGTTCTCACTGTTATACTACCTAGAGGGTAGTTAGCGGTAAGTCCTGTGTTTGTCCATAGAGATGATAGGTCTAATTACCAATGAAAACACAACCTCGTATGGGTTGTTAATCTGTACGAGTGAAAGGAATAGCTAGTAAAGCAAACATACAAAGGGGTATTTTTGGTTTTTCAAATTAACAACTACTAAGCATAAAAGTAAATAGCAAAGTAAGCCATTTAACTAAGCCCTTGGGGAATCATTGAGAAACATGATTAATCTAATGTTTTGATCCTCGATTCATTCACATAAAATTTTAGGAAAACCTAATAGAGTGTTCATAACACGTGGTGTGGCCGATGGCATACACTTCCCCATCCCTGTCATGGCGGGTGAACTTGCAACCTCCATCGAAACTGCCATCGTAATTAGGAGAGTGCAACAAGGTCCGACTATTGAAGTAGATGTGTGTCTCCCCCGTGAGATTACGTCTCAGGCTTCCACTAGGAATGCACTACTTCCCAATGGTCCTATCAATTAGGCCAAAGGGTTGTTGGCACCTAATCTATGATCTAAGGCCTCTTAGAACCCTAGCTTGCTACTATTCTCTATCTTTACCTGGAACCTCTCGAACAACTTTGCAAAGTCAGCTAAGACTGGTGCGATGGAAAATAAGTCAGAGCATGCTCGAATCCCCCGTGTACACACCCGCACGAACACGTTCTCCCTTACCCATTCTAACATCCAGGTTTCTCTTTGCAAGGGAGCATCGATATTTGCACCATACATGAATATAACAAAAACTTTGTGCTTATATGTGGTGTATTATTGATGCATTTCAAATAATTAAGAACAATATAAATAATATCATGAACAGAAATACTAGGATGAATATAAAGAATCTCACAAAACTTATAAATTAAACCATGCTCCTACAATTTATCCCCAAGCTATAGAAACTAATCCAAAGATATGGAATTCAAAGAAAGATTTGAATTCCACATCTTAGGATCAAAGCAAAATAAAGAAAATAAAGAATATTTTTTTTCTCTCTAGAGTTGCTCTCCTAACTACAAAACTAAAGATATGATATAAAACCCTAGTAGACTAAGGCTATATTTATAGTAGTAGGAGATTAGGCCTAAAAATAGGCCCAAAATAGGCCAAATTAGGGTAAACCCTTGTTCAGCCACTGCCCTATGCATGCCATCACGGATGGTGCAGCCCATGGTGTGTCCTTAGCATGGGGTGAGAGATCTAGTGCAGGTCGTGGCTCTTCATTGCACCCATTCTGATGCATAGTGTAGATCTTTAAGTGGCGCAGGGCGCAAAGCCTGGTGTGGGTTGTGATGTTCCTCTGTCACGGGCCGCTTTATTTGGCATTGGGCGCCAACAGAGTGCTGAATTTAAGGCTTCTGATCTGCGCCCGTGGCTAGTGGCGTGGACCGTGGTCAGGAGGGGTGCTCCACTCAGAAACCTTGGTGCGGGCCATGTGCTTTCCCACACCTAGTCGGCTGGTTATGGCATCCTGGACATGAAACGACATGGGACGTTGAAAACGGGGCGTCCTGCACCCACACTTAGTCGTGTGGAGTGGGACATAGGTTCCTTTTTGCATCCCATGGCGTCTGGCGCTGGCTATGCCACAACCTCATGCTGGTCTTCTTAGCGCAGGGCTACTTCTTTGGCGCGGGCCGTTGGTACCAACCATGAGCGGCCCGCACTGACCCGTTTATGCCTCGTCCGGCTAAACTCTTTTCCTTTGCCAAGGGTGAACCATTAGTCAAATTTGAGAGTTTTAGTAGTCGATTCAGTATTTTGTAAGAAGAAAAATCCAATGGAACCAACTTTGAAAGTTAATTATTTTTGGAATGTTCTCAGACTTAAGCACAACTCATAGGACCACAATTTATTGTTTCTTCATTGGCTGCTTTGAACTCTGTTGCTGCCTAACTTTATCTTCAATCTCATTCTACCACACATTGATGCTCGTGGCCTTTGTCTACCACCATTCTAGTGTAAATGGCCTTCGTCTCTTCTTTCGTCCTTGCGAACGACCTTCAATATCTTCTACCGTCCTGTTGAATGGCCTTCATATAGAATGCAAACAAAAAGTAACCACGGGCGACCTATTAACGATGATCACAAGGAATATCAAGGAGCCTGTGGATACAAGATGTCCATTAGTACCAATTAAGTCTACAAAACATGGGATTTAGATAAGAAAACCAAACATGGCCGTCCAAACCCCCTGTTACGTAAACTCTACTAATACTAGAAATCAACCAAATAAAACTAGCTAAAAAGTATGCATAATGCAACAATTAACACATGCATAATGAAGACGATCAGACCTACTCCTCCAAGTTAAGTGATTGTGCGGGTTCATCGAAGACTTAACCCTTGAACTTGTGCCAAACTGTCACATACTATTAGCCATTTCTTCAAAAAGAGCCATCTTATCCTTAGGGCTTTTGTTGGTAATTGATCCATTACATGCGGCATTCACCAGCCGCATGTTATCATCACATAAACCCTTGAAGAAATAGTAGACTAAATCTCCCTCTTTAAAAAGGTGGTAAGGGAAGCTCAATAAAAATCTCAAGAAGTGCTCCCAATAATTATACAATGACTCGGTAGCCCCTTGGGTAATGTTTGATAGTTACTTCTTTAGCCCGACGGATTTGGACGCTAGAAAATACTTCTCCAAGAACCTCTGCTTCATGTCTATCCACAAGCCTATGCAATCATGGGGGTAAGTAGTAGAGCCAATCCCTAGCTCCATCTTGAAGAGAAAATGAGAAGGCTCTCAGATTGTAGCCATCTTCAGAAATGCCCAGAGGCTTCATGTTGGTCCACACCAAGTGGAACTCTGCTAAATGCTTGTTCAGGTCTTCCCCCACCATACTATAGAAGGTTGGGAGACATTGGATCAATTCTCTCTTTAGCTCATTGTTCACTTTCGGAGGTAATGGGGAGAATGTGATGCATAGTGGCTGACCCTCCAGATTAAGGGCCATAAGCTCCGTCAAGGTTCTATTGTCCTCCGCCATTCTTTGTTGTTCTTCTACCAACACTACTGACCTCTGTTGAACTTATATTATAGCTCTTTGCTTCCTTTGCCTCTGACTACCTGTGTACTCAGTCGGGTAATGCGAAACACCTAAGTTTTTGGTACGAGTATGTACCGTAAACTAGGGGCTAAAGTACCCTTTTGAAGACAACACTAGCAAACAGATCAAAATACATTGGATCATTTTGCTCTTTAGCTCATTGCTTACATACACTTCCCCATATCGGTCACGTTGAGTGTACTCGCAACATCTATCGTCATAGCCATCGTAATTTGGGGAGCACAACAAGGTCTAACCATTGTTTTAGCTCTGTTTCTTCCCCGTACGATTACATCCTTGGCTTCCACCAAAAGTTCTCTACTCCCTAGGCCTATAAATGAGGCAAAGAGGAATAGGCACATTATCTAGACACTAGGACCTCTTGCCACCCTAGCTTGTTAATTTTCACTTTCTTTACCTAATACCCATCTGACCACTTTACGTAATCAGCTAAGACTTGTGTGCTAGAATGCAAAAAATGCAATACTTGGCATCTCCCGTGCACACACCCACGCAGACTCGTACCTAGTTACCCATCACACATGCCAGTTTCTCTTCCCAAGTGGGCATGGATATTTGTACCAACAAGAATATAGACTAGAGTGTGTGCTTATAAGTGTATTCATGCAATTCTAACATTCAAGAAAATTCACAATAATATCATAAACACAATAATTGGGATGAACTAGGAATCTCACAAAACCATAAATCAACAAATGAATACAATTTATCCCCAAGCTATAGAGAATAATCCCTAGACATGGAATTCAAATAAATATTTAAATTCCACATCATAGGATGAAAGAAAAATAAGAAGGAAAGAAAGAAAAGAAGACAGAATGTTTCTCTCTCTAGAGTGCTCTCCTGATTACAAGAGTAAAGTGAAAATATAATCTGACACTTTAACCCTAGTAGACTAAGGTTTATATTTATAGTAATAGGGGATTGGGCCTAAAAATAGGCCCAAATTAGGCCATAAACCCTAAGTATGCCGCCTGACGCGGACCGCTGAGGATTGCGCAGATCTCTCTGTGTACCATGCCCATTCTGCCGTGGGCTGCCAGATCTGGCGCTATCCGTGCCTGCTCCAATGGTGTGGGTTGTCTACTCTAGCACGGTCTGTGCATATAGCTTGGCATGGGCCATGTCATCCCTTGCGGCTCATATCCTTATGATCAGCATGGTTTTTCACAGGGCGCCATCAGAGTCCTCATTTTTGCACTTCTGATTTACAGGACATGTTGTTTGGCATAAACTGTCATTAGAAATCCTATTTTCTCACTATTTTGGCACGGGCCGCTTCATTTTTCACATCACAATGACTGTTCTTGACATTTTGCACTAGGAACAACATGGGCTGTTGAGAACAGGATGGTCCACGCCTACACTTAGTTAATTTTAAGTGAAACTTGAAAGTTATGCGTGTGGCCAGCCGTGTTTGGCGCGGTCCATGCTAGGACATTGGTATAGTCCATGCCAAATTCCTTTGGCATGAACCACGTCATCTGGTGCAGGCCGTTGGTGCCTGATCTGCTTCATTTTGTGTGCATTAACCATTGCATTTGACATGCTTTTTGTTAGTTTTAGTTGGTGGATTGCTAGTATTAGTTGAGTTTGCATGACAAGGGTTTTAGAAAGCCATGTTTAGTTTTCTTGTCTATATCCTACATTTTGTGAACTTAATTGGTACTAATGGAGATCTTGTATCCATAGGCTCCTAGATCTTCCTTGTCATCATCTTTAGTAGGTTGCCCATGGTTTCTTTTTGGTTAAATTCTATATGAAAACCGTTCGCAAGGGCAGTAGAAGATTGAAGGCCATTTGCAAGAACGGTAGAAGAGGCAAAGGACATTCACAATAGAATGGTAGAACATGAAGGCCATGAATATCAATAAGTGGTAGAAGAAGGCCACGAATATCAATAAGTGGTAGAAGGAGATTGATGCCAAATAGGCGGTTTTGAAGTTTAAGACGGTCAAAGGAGAAAATGGTGAATTATGGTCCAAGAAGTGTTGCCTTAGTTTGAGAACGATCCAGGAAGAATTAGCCTTCAAAGCTGGCTCCATTGGATTTTTCCTCTCTAGTACTACAAAATTGACCATTAGAACTCCCTATTCGGACTAACGGTTAACCCGTAGAAGCAAACAAAGTTCAGTCGATGAAGCACCAGTGGCCGGTCATTGACTGCCCATGGTCAAGCACCAGTGGCCGGTCATTGACCGCCCATGCTCAAGCACCAGCGACCCATGACAAAGCACATGGGCTGCACTTTATAAGAGTTCTAAGGGTTACATAAAGACATGCATGATACATTTACTAGGTAAATGTGTCGGTTCGTGACAAAGACCCCGAACTGTGGAGCTTAGAGATGAAGAATTTAAGATTTGGCTAAGTATAGAGCCGGTCCATGAAACCTTCATGGGACGTGACAAAATTTCTGAGCGGAGGCCACATGCTGTTAGTTGTCCTTGAGAACCTTCACGGACCGTGGAAAAACTCTGAGCAAAAACCATGTACTGCTTGCGGTCCGTGAGAACCTCGTAGACCATGACACGAACCCAACTTCATAGACCTTGCTAGATCCCATGGACCATGACTATAAACATTCATGGACTGTGAAAGATCTATCATCACACGGTTATGCATGCTTTTATAATCTGTGGCATCTGTGCCGGTCCATGAAGCCTTGGCGGATGACCTAGGATTTTGCTACTTTTGGCATATTTTAGGTCTATATTTAGGCCCAATCTCCTACTACTATATATTGGAGCCACAGTCTTCTTGTAAACCCTAAGTACAATAAAACCTAGGCATAATGTAGATTAGATTCTCTCTCTAGTTTTGAGAGAAGGAAGAGGAGAGTTCTGCTTCTCCTTGATTCTTATTTTTATCTTTTGTTTTGTTTTCATCTTATTTTATAGATCCATGGCATATAACCTAATATTTTCCATGGATCTAACCTTCGTAGAGTATATTTTTCTCTTGGGATTCATCTTGGCACTTTGTATGTTCTATTTTCTTTATGAGATTCATTAGATTCACCCTATCCTTTTGTTTATGATATTATTGTGATTGTTCTTGAATGTTATAAATGTATGAATACTACACCACATATAAGCACACACTTTGGGCTATATTCATGCATGGTGAAATTATTTATGCCCCCTTGGAAGAGAAACCTGGATGCTAGATGGGTAGGGGAGAATGCGTCTGCGTGGGTGTGTGCATGGAGAATTCGAGAATGCTCTGACCTATTTTCCATCGCACCAATCTCAGCTAACTTTGTAACTATTGTCCGAGAGGTTGCAGGTAGAGATAGCTAGTAGTAGCAAGCTAGGTGTTATGTCGAAACCCTAGTATCACAGATAATGTGCCTACGATCCTTGGGTCCAACGTATATAGAACCCGGGAAGAGTAATTGCATTTGTCGTGGAAGCCCAGGACGTAATAATATGGGGGAGAAACTGACCTACAATGATGGTCGGACCTCATTGAACTCTCCTATGTATGATGATAGTGCCAATGGAGGGTTGCGAGAGCCTCCACCGTGACAGGGTTGGGGAAGTGTATGTCATCGGCCACAGTACGTATTGTGAACACACAGATAAGCATTTTGTAAGTCTTTATGGGAATGAATCTAGGATTAAAGCATTAGAACTACCATGTTGCTAAATGATTCCCAAGTGCCTAGTATAAATTGTTTCTCATTTGTTCATTTATGCTTTGTAGCTAATAATTGAAAATACCAACCCCCCCAAGTTACATATCTACACTACTAGCTGTTCTTTTCACTTGTGTAGATTGATGACCACACGGCGTTGAGTTTAACTAGTACTTGAGCCCTAGCATCACTACGGACAAACCCAGGGCTTTCCGCAAACTACCCTCTAGATAGCATAATAGTTAGATCAGGGTGCAGAACTATAAATTTCATCTTCTTGACCCAAAGTCCTGTGCGCATATTTTAACGATGGACGGGTGGAGGCAGGTCAAGAAATTTGGCTCAGTTTCTTGGTTGCTCTTAAGTTCGAGTATTAGTGAAGCATAACGTGTTAGTAGAGTAGCTATTATTTTTCTTTTTTTTGTTTTTTTTCTGGAGTAGGTATTGCTTGAGTACTTGGTGCAAACTGAGGACCCTTGCACTACAATTCCTAATTTTGTGTGTTTTCTTTACTGGGGTTTAATAGAAAAGAAAAAATATATGGGAAAACACTCAACAGAGGGCACTTTGTAGGGTGTGTCATTGTGATAATCGTATAGAGTGTTGTCTAAGGTTGATTGAGTAAGGGAGAAGAATGGCTCAAAAGCAAGATTTTGTAAGATATGTCATTGCGACCACCCTACAAAGTCTTGCTCTTCGATGAGAAAAATTGACAGAGTGGTAGGATTTGTTGGTTCCCAAGACCGATTGAATCAAAACTGTTACCCATACCATGACTATCTAAATTTGAGGTTTAGTGGAAACTCAAATTCGTGGTATAGAGATGCATCGGGAAACAAACACGTTGGGTTAGATAGTTGGACTTCACCAACTTACCCAATGCCCCAAAACCAATCCCTATGATTGGTTCCCAAATCGAATTGTGTAGAAATTTTGCAAACTATAGCTAATGTGACCAAGAGTAGTGATTTACTCCAATCACAAGTGCTTAGCGATATTGGCAATTCGGGAAATCAACTATTATCAAGCTTTGAGAAAGTGTAAGCGCAAGTACTTGATTTGATGAAAAGGTTGAACCAACTAGGAACAATATTACAAAAATGAACCATCCCTAGTTGAGTGTGAACTTTTGGTAGATGAATCTAAAGGGGATATGGAATTGTGTGTTGAAAGTGAAGAAGTCGAGGAAGGGGTAATTATGCTTAATTTTCCATATTACCTATTTTTACCCATACATCCACATACAGAACTAATTCTAAAATTTTCGAAAACCTTAGAAGAAACCATAGGGAAGCCAATTGAAAATGCTATGCTTCCAAACCACTTATTCCTCTAAGGTTGACTCCTCCTCTACTATATCTTCCTCTTGGAAGAATCTTACCCCCTGCTCTTCATTTTTGGTTGTCCAAGGTGATGGGGTACAAACTCGTACCCTATGGATAACATTAGGGTCATGCTGACGACCTTAAATATATACAGCTTCTCGGGAGGCAACCCGAGCCTTGAAAAAATTAGATTAGTTTAGCATTTTTGGTGTGTTTTTCTATTTGTAGCTTATTTTTATTTTTTGTAAACTATTACACTTGGTGTGCATGTTTTTTTTGCAGGAAGCGTATGGTCTTTGGAGAAAGGTGAGCAAATGAGGAGTCCAACTCATGGACCATGTAGACGTACGTGGTTTGTGACGCTCAAAATGGTGGACAAGGAGGAGAACCAAACCCCAAGTTCATGGGTCGTGTAGACATGCACGACCCATGAAGCTCACATATCTTCATACACCACCCGATCACCAATTCTTCCCTACCACCACCAAAATACCACCCAAAACCCACCGACCCTCAAAACCCTTAAGACACACAAATTGAGACCTAAGAGGTAACTCTCCATTGTGATTCAATTCCTTATTCGATTTGTGGTGCACGATAGTGGTTAGATTGATCTTTCATGTTTAGAGGTTATTGGTAGTATACTAAGGGTGATGGTAGTTTGTTCTTTACATTCTATGATTGTGCCATCAAGGGTAGATTTTAGTATTCCTTTTTCATTATATGTGCTTTCCTATTTCTTTCCCTCGACATATGTTCTTTGATTTTGTATATGCATTGAGGATAATGCAAGCTTTAAGTGTGGGGAAGGGGATTAGATAGCACTTATGATTTTTGGTTGTTTCTATATAATTAATAGCTCTTCTAAGAGAATTTTGAAAATTTTGAAAAATGATTTTTTTAAAACCCGTACAAGTCGAAAACCCAAAAGGGAGACTTTGGTAACATTAAGAAAAGCCCGGATAGGTTGAAAGACCTAGGTAAAAGTGAGATGCTTGGCCTGACTAAACTTACGAGTCTACGCAAAAGTGAGAGGTCATGTGGAAAAAGGTGAGAAGTGAGTACCCTTAGTGTGTTAAAGCTAGGATGAAAACTTGAAAGGGCTCCTAGGAAAAATGAGAGAAATTGAGAGAGAAAAAAAACTAGGTTGGATGAATGCTTTCGCGGTGGATTGTTTTTAGAGACGACTCTTTGATTTCTTTGGGATCATTTTGGGAAAAGTAATATTGTTTGACACTTATATTTTTGGCTTCCCTTTTTCCACATCTTATTTCGGGTGGATAGGTTACTTTTGGATCTTCGGATAGTGTGAGAGTTGTGAGGATTTTCACTTTCTTTGGGGGAAATAGGGTAGCTTCGGATGAGTTGAATGCCTCGGTTAAATTATGCTTGCACGCTACATTTTGCTTGATTCTTTTTGTTGTCATGGATTTACTCGAGGACGAGTAAAAGTTTATGTGTGGGAAGTCTGATCTGCTTCATTTTGCATGCGTTAAAAGTTGCATTTGGCATTCTTTTTAGTTAGTTTTAGTTGGTGGATTGCTAGTATTAGTTGAGTTTACGTGACGAGGGGTTTAGACGGCCATGTTTGGTTTTCTTGTCTTAATCCCGCATTTTCTAGGCTTAATCGGTACTAATGGACATCTTGTATGCATGGGCTCCTTGATCTTCCTTGTGATCATCTTTAGTAGGTTGCCCATGGGTACTTTTTGGTTACATTCTACGTGAAGGTCGTTCGCAAGAGTGGTAGAAGATTGAAGGCCGTTCGTAAGGATAGTAAAATAGGCGAAGGCCATTGACAATAGAATGATAGTAGATGAAGGCCACAGACATCAATGCGTGGTAGACGGAGATTGAAGAAAAATATAGGCGGCTTCGAAGTTCAAGATGGTTAAAGGAGAAAATAGTGAATCGTGGTCCGATGAATATTGCCTTAGTACGAGAATGATCCAGGAAGAGTTAGCCTCCGAGGTTTGTTTCATTTGATTTTCCTTCTTGAGTACTACAAAATCGACTACTAGAACTCCCTATTCAGACTAATAGTTCACCTGTAGCAAGCAAACAAAGTTCAGCCGATGGTCACGGACCGCCCATGGTTAAGCACCAACGACCTGTGACAAAGCACACGGGTCACACTACACTGGAGTTCCAGGGGTTCCGAGAAGACATGCATGAGACCTTGACGAGGCAAATGCATCGAGCTATGACAAAGACCCCGGTCCGTGGAGCTTGGAGATGAAGCATTGAAGATTTGGCTTAAGTATGAAACCGGTCCATGAAAACCTTCACGGGTCGTGACAAAATTTTAGAGTGGAGTCCAGAAGCTGTTAGCGGTCCGTGAGAACCTTCACAAACCATGGGAAAACTCTGAGCAAAAACCATGTACTGCTCGTGGTCCATGAAAACCTTCACAGACTATGGCACGAAACCATATTCACGGATCACGCCAAATCCCATGGACCGCGGCTATGAACATTCACGAACCGTGACACATTTAGCATCCTACGGCTATGCATGCTTCACGTACAGTTGGGTTTGGAGGATGCGTGCTGTAGATGGAAATGGGTGTTGGTGTTGTATATTATAGAGGTGAAATAGGGTTAGGGGGGATTTTGTTTCAAATTTTTGGCTCAAATTTTTGGTTCCTGCTGAAAATTTCAAGATGACCGACGTCAATCTAGGGTCGGTTTTGGGTTCGTTCTATGCATCACAATACGTCGCACATAAGGGCCATAGTCCAATTTTTGAAAATTGACGTAAAATACTCCATGTTAATATTCCGGCCCCTTCCATCAACCCATTTATATCCAAATCGTAACAACATTTTTGTGAAAATGTGAATAAAAAGTAAAAATTTTGACTTCTCCAACTTCATTAGAGGGACCTAGCTGCAAAAAGTAAATTTTTCACCAGTTGTCCCAAAATCGATTCCGATCGTCCCGAAAAGAAAGTTTGCCATCCCTAGTCAAACTTCTAATAACTGAGAGTAATAAAGAAACTGGTCTTATTCCACATAGACTTCCACAAGTTCTTTCGACCGACCCTCATATACTTATATGTAATCATATACAATTTACTCTAGACCACATACTAGCGCTTTCTAGACATCACACATAGACATCAAGTAGGTAGAATAAATCATTTAATATGATCAAATGTAATTTTCGACTAGATAAAGAAGTACATGAACGTGGTTATTAGTGGCCAAAAATTGGGTTACGACCCTACATAAGATACGGGAACCCCTCTCTTCATTGATATGACGGATATCAAAAGTGGAGGACAATTTTGCAAAAATACAAACCCATGACATTCAACCCATTTCAGAATGGAGGAAAAAATACAAACCCATAAGATGCGGAGAATTCAACCAATTTTGCAAATTGATACTATTAACTGCTATCCAATGATAAAGGCAAGTCCCTGTATGACATTCAATTGAGCTATGCATTTTGGCAGAGTACATTTTGAAAAAATACAAACCCATTTCTGAGCAATGCTCCACAGTTGATCTCTCCCCAGAGAAGTGCAATCTTTTGGTAATTGCTGAAACATGTATTAAATTGCATGTAACAAAAGGATATATGTGAGAGATAGTACAAATACATAAAAATAATTTAAGAAAATATACCGGAATAATGTCAATGTCATGCACTTCCTTAACAATTTTTTCCATATAATTCATGCAATGATATCCACATTCCCAAGTACTACTTTGTATCTTGTGCTGATATAAAAAGATTTTGCTCAAATGATTACGAACATGAAATTGATATAGGAAATATGAAGTTTCGGGATAATACGTACATTAATGTTTATGACATTTCATGTATAGTTTGAAGGGTAGGTTCTATTTTGCTCGGAATTGAACCGTAGATATTTTGTAGCAATCCTACAGTTGATGAAAATATATTTATATCAATATATAAAAAATACCAAAAAATGGGGGTCACGTAATAGTTTAATTAGGTATAACTTTTTCCTACATGTAATGATGAAAGAAAGTAATGAATAGAACAATGAATGTCATTGTACCGGATATTAACAGTAATTGTACATAATGAAGCAAAGAATGTGTTCTACTTACAGGAAGACATTTACGGGAACAAATAATTTTGTAGAACATTAAAGTAGATGCAATGAAAAAATGTGTTCTACTTACAAATGAATCAATATTAGGCATAGCCTATTACGTTTTCAAATTCCCCCAACCATCGAGTCGATGCGATATACTCGATCAATTTTTGGTATGAAGACAAGCAATAACCAGTGGCTCCTATAAGAAAATCAAACAACAAAATACCTAATATGGTTATGAATACTTAAACTTTTTTTTTTTAAAAAAAAACACAACATATATGGGTGCTATTGCTTCCAGAGGGGCAAACAACCCAAATAAGAATAAAATCTCTATTTAGTTAATCTTGGACAAGCAATAGAACTTACCCTCGATTGTACGGGAAGACGTACATCATTGCTCGAGTACAGCACATGACAGCTGAGACCTCGTCCGCAGTCAATTGGGCCCTATGATTTGCCTTTTGAGCAAGAGAATTTGAACCAGCCGGAATAAACTGGACGTGGCATCAATCAACCATCCCATCACATAGGTTTCTGGAAAAATAATATTGTAAATGAAACAATTATAATCAAACATCTATAATAATTTAAGCATGCAATTCTTACGATGCCCATATATCAAGTTAGCACCCACTGATCCATTGTATTTCATTTTCTTTGTCCAAGCTGCTTATGAACAGTTTTACCTTGTCTGAAATATGGATGTGTAGACTTTTTCCGATCTGAACATATCCACGTTGGAATTGATGCAGAAGATTTTCTTAGGTCAAAATATTTGTGTAGATACACTTAAAATATCATTAATCTGTTGAACAACAGCAATGCATTCTTTGTCTTCCGTGACCCCCTAAAAAATACATGATATTGTAGTTAGATATGAGAATCTAATAATGTTAGTTGAGATGTTTATGTATATAATTCAGTAGTGGATCATATTA
Source organism: Rubia yunnanensis (assembly GCA_037428765.1). Taxonomy (NCBI): domain Eukaryota; kingdom Viridiplantae; phylum Streptophyta; class Magnoliopsida; order Gentianales; family Rubiaceae; genus Rubia; species Rubia yunnanensis. The sequence continues at coordinate 63,176,788 of CM075061.1, forward strand.
TTAAAGGTTAAATAAGCTCTCACAAAAATGTAATAATCAGAAACCGACATGAGTGGATTTGGTTGCCCGTTCTCCATCGATGTAGTATTTTCTTTTGCTACTTGCTAATGGGTAAAATGTTACTTAGGCATTGAAAACAATAGTTTGGAATAAAAAAGTGTCAGGGGGTAGTTTTGTCCTTCCTTTTACTAATCGAGCGACCACCTATCCATTAGGAGTATCCTCGTGAGTGACCACCTCCTGTAGGGGCGAGTGTGTTAATATGTATCTGGAAGTCAAAGTTAGTTAATATAATTATTTGTTTAACCTCTTCTTTCTCCATGATAGTTTTTGGTGTAAGGTTTTTTTCTAGACTTCCATCTTCATCCGCCACCATGTTCCGAGGTGATTGTTTCTCGTTCTCCTAGGTAAGCAAATTAACAATAAATTATGTTTAAGTAATATTTGGAAAGATATATATGATAGGATCACAACAAGAATACAATTATCACACCTCATCATCTTGTTGGCCAATGACACTGATCAAGTTTCCGAGCCATAGAATGTTATATCCAATGGCCTCAGTTACAAACTCAAATTCTTCATGTTCAATTGGTGATCACTGGTCAAAGAAGCTTAACTCGCTCCCACTTGATGGCTAAGTCTGTTTCCTTATCCTTTGGAAACAAGATACCAAATGCAGCTACGCCCCTTTCTCCACTATGGTTCAAAACTATAGGCATTTGAAAAAAAATTGACAAAAGGGAAAAAACATCAGTAGGACAATAAGTAAGTGTAATTAAGTAACCAAAATTAAATAATGTTATCAATGTAATCAATCTCAATAGGGACCAAGATTCCTCAAAGATTCTATGTCCCTAAAAGTTGATTAAAACAAAAATTCAATTCACTGTATAGTGGTTGAAGGCAGCAGCGTGATGTAACTCTTTTGGTACAACTGGGATAAAATAAACCTGAATTTACTTTTTTTGCGACTAACAGTAGCAGTGCGCGGCCATTCTTTTGGCACAACTGGGATAATATAAGCCTCAATTTACTATTTTGCGACTGAAAGCAGCAATGTGCTACAACTGTTTTGGTTAAGCTGGGATAAAATAAACCTCAATTAACTATATTGCCACAGATACATTTTCTCAGTTCAACTGAGAAAATAACAACATGAAGATATTACTAGCCCAGAACTACCAACATCCAATATCAGCATGACAGCAGCAAATATATGCCCACAACTAATAGCATCCAAAAACTAACAATCCACATCCACAAGAAAGAAACTAACAACAACATAGAAATTAACATCCAAAATCAATGAACATCCATAATGTTCATTATCATCACATACATGCGACAAACGAACAGGTATGTTTTTCAAATATATTATTAAGAAACAACAACTAAACATGCTACGTTGCTATTATCACATTTTGCATGACATAATGTGTGACAAGGTTCATGGTATAGAATACCTTGTCATCATCAATGTATCCCTGTGGGTCACTTGATCCAGATGCTGAAGGAATGAATGCCTAGTTGTCTTTATTCGCGGGGTTGGATGATGTAGCAAGGAAATTGAGGGCATCCAAGTGTGGGGGAATTAGTTTACCCAATTGTCCAGCCAGCCAATTTGTTTGTACCTCAAATAAGGCAACAAATATTTCGTTGATCTTGACGACCTTCGTGGACCCATGTTTTTGATTTGTGATTTCTTCAAATGGTTTTGTGTTTGTGCTCCCACATCGACTAGATACATAATGGCTAACAACAATATGTGGGAGAGCCTCGTTCAACTTGGCCGTTCTGACCCCCATGATCCTTCTTGCCCGTTGCTTGAACAAGAATATCTTCTTTTCCTTCTATAACCAACTCAACCTTTTGCTTCTTATCCAAAAGGTTTTTCTGCTCAACAAAACATATGCAAGCCATTAGTATGCACTGCATGTGAGAATATAAATAGAGAATGAATCAATTATAAATTTGGCTCACAATAGTAAGGGATGCTCTTTTAACGACGTCGTTGGTGTAGATTGATAATTTCTTGTCCCAGTTAGCTTCTAGGAACACCTCTGAGTAATCCGGTTTGAAATCCATGATTTTAACTAAAGCCTCTGCTTCTTCTAGACTTCGACCTTGATCCATAAGCTCATCAATTTTAGCCCCTTTTTGCTCTTCTCGAGTGTAATAGCAAGCCTATGATTCCCTCCATTTCCAGTGTGATGGACATTGTCCTTATGTGAGGCGTATATTTTTGCTGCATCACTTAATACCTATATGTTCATTGATTAGTAATATGCTTACAAAGTAATGAAGAGAAATGAAGAATTTTTAATGAATAACCTTGAATTCAGGGGTTGATCTATGTTTCAAAAATAGCTCCCATTCTGCTTTGTCCATCCATTGATAATCCGTCCATGCATAAATACCATTTTTTTGCGCGACGTACTTTTGAGCCACCTTAGCTTTCCAATTTCCTCCACTTTTCATCCGTATAAATCGTCCATTCATTTTGGAACTCATTAATCTTATTGAATGTCATTTTGGTTTGTATATTTCAGATAATCTAAGGGACAAAGATATATGTTGTCATGGAAAAATTTAATGAACATGAAATGAACAATTGATAATGAAGGATTGTATATCCCAACTATTTTGTGTTATGCTCTTTGAATCTTAGTCCCAAGTAGCAAAACAGAAACCATTCATGTAATATCCAGAATAGCTCAATACCGTGCAATTAGACTTCCTTGTAAATGCTCTAATATTTTTGTCGTAATCACCAACATTGCATCAATCATAAATCCAATTCACAAACATGTCATTATGCTCCCACTGAACTTTATTAGGGGGCCACATGGAATGAAACTCTGTGATCAAATTAAGGTGCTAGGTTACATAAGCTGCAGTCACGCTACAATTCCTTAAGACATACAAATGAACTGACATCAGATCACTATTCAATGGAGTAAATAACATTCCCATTGACCTCAGTTTGTCCATTTTCCTGTCCACATGTTTTTTATTGGGCACCCCAAAATTACTATGTTCTTCCAAATAGCTAGAGTAAAATTCAATCACTTCTTCAGTAACATACCTCTCAACAATACTAGCATCCGACTGACTCATACATTTCATGTATCCCTTGAATACTTTCATGTAACGCTTAAAAGGATACATCCAATGCATACCAACTAGACCACATATATTTATCTCCCATACTAAATGAATAACCAAGTGAACCATTATATCAAAAAAAAGCTTGAGGGAAATACATTTCCAACTTGCATAGCACAATGACAACCTCTTTTTGTAGGACATTCAAATGGTTCCTTTCAATAGACTTCCGACATATGGAACCAAAAAAGAAACAAAGTCTAGTGATTGAGTACCTTACATCCGCCTCCATTACTCCACGAATAGCAACAGGTAACAGTTGTTGCATCAAAACATGACAATCATGAGATTTCAACCCAGTCATCCTAGAATCCTGCGTAACTACTCGACTAACATTCAATGAATAACCGATTGGGACCTTCACTAATTTCAAATAATCACAAACTGAGATTCTCTTCTCCTTTGACAATGGACAAGGTACAGGGGGTAAGTAAGTCCACTTACCCTTCACTTCTGGAGCCATGTCATTTCTGATTCCCAAATCTACCAAGTCCTACCGGACATTCAAACTATATTTCACCTTCCACGGAATATTCGAGAGGGTTCCTATCAAACTTTCACAAACATTTTTCTCAATATACATCACGTCTAGAAAATGCCTAACTTGAAGATGCTCCCAGTATGGTAAATAAAAAAATATTGACCTTTTCTTCCATGGGCCATCACTATGTATTCTGTCCTTGCCTTTATGCTTTCCCAATACAACAATAAATTTCTTAACCTTCTTGTGAATCTGGACACCAGTTAGTGGTGTATGGGATTTCATTCATTCTTTACCCCCAAAAAAATTGACCATATCATCCCGGTATTTATGATTTCCTTGCACCCATTTTCTATGGCCAAGATACACAGTCTTTCTTCCATGGCTTAGCTATTTTAATTTTGTCTTCTCCTCAGAAATACACATTTTGTGCCCCTTCACAACATACCCCGATAGATTTCCATAAGCCAGAAAATCATTGATCGTGCAAAAAAGCATGACACACAGTTGAAAATCCACATTCATATGGCCATCAAATATCATAACCTCATTTTCTTCCCACAATATCTAATCACTCAATGGTCTCAAATACACATCAATGTCGTTTCCAAGTTGTCTAGGACCTGAGATTAATAGAGGCATCATTACATATTTCCATTTCATGCACAAATAAGGGGGCAAATATTAGATAACCAAAATTATGGGCCAAGAACTATGTTTCGATGACATATTTTCAAATGGATTCATCCCATAAGTGGCGTAAATTTCTAGCTTCTGAACCAATTTAGGATATCGCTTGTCAAAAATTTTCCATTGTTCATCGTCTTCCGGATGTCTTATCTTGTCGTCACTTAGTCTTTCCCACTCTCCATGCCATCGCAAGTTTTTTTAATCCTTTGAATTTGCAAATAACCTCATCAACCTTGGAATAAAGAAAGATACCGCATACACTTTCATGGGACCTTCTTCTTTTTCTTAGCCAAACACCCATCAACATCATTCCTTACACCCTTATATCTTGAATGTTTGCACACAGGACATTCAACTACATCTTTAAAATCATCGTCGTGAAACACACAATCATTAGGACATGCGTGTATTTTCTTGTATTCCAAACCAAGTGGACACAATATTTTCTTAGCCTCGTAAAAGCTTTTCGGTATTTAATTCCCTTCTGGAAACTTATCCTTTAGAAGTTTTAGGAGTGAATCCACACTTGTATCACTCCAAGAACTTGTAGCTTTCAAATTGAAAACCTCCATAAAAAAAAGGAGATTATGGTATTCTTACTTTTACATCAGAGATACAATGGCTTCTCTTTTTTGTCTAGCAAAGCACTCAAAATTTTGCACTTCCCCTGAAAATCTCTTACAATGTTATCGAACATAGCATCAACGGTACAATTGTTTCCATCTATCTTGTCAAACCCACCACCTTTATGTTGATGGTCTACCTCTCCATGAAAAGTCCAAACAGTGTAACCTCTGTCAAATCCGTACCTAAGCAAGTGAAATCTAACTAGCTCACGTTCATCAAACCGTTTACGACACACGCATATTTTGGATGGACAAAGTATCCTCTCCTCCCGACCATAGGCATAATAGAGAAATGAATCTAAGAAATGAAATATATTTACCACTCCCTCTAGTTGCACTTGGATAACTAACCATTTTGTTCTTCGTGCAAGAATCGATTCTCAGTCCATTGTATCTAAACATAATAATACAAACAATTAAACAAATATTCATTATTCAAACATAAAAAAAACACAATCAATTTGCTACACAATGCTGAAAAAGTCATGTGTATGTGTATATGTATTTGTATCAACTTGTTTTTGGGAAAGATATATATGTATACCATCTACCAAAATAAACACAACCATGTTTACATTCACTATCATTTACACTCACACAATATGATAATAAACCATCTTAAACCATAGAAACCATTAATAAATACAAATAAACTCTCTCCATGCATGCATTAATGATTATTATCACTACTATTTAATTGAAATTCACAAAAGAAAAGGAAAACTTTCATTCATGGGTCTTCATGGCATTGGTTGATGCTCACCTTCCAAAAAACAATTCCTCCATCAATGAAGAGGGAATGAGATTAAAAGTTCAGATCTAATTTTCGAGTGGCAGTTTGGAGAATTTAATGCTAAATTTAGCACCGGGTTTTGTGAATAGTGACTAAAAACCGGTGCCAACTTCTCAATAGCACCGGTTTTAAACCGGTGCTACATAAACATTTCACTTTTTTAGTGTTCTATTTTAACACCGGTTTTGTTATGTTTTAGCACCCTTTTTTAAAACCGGTCCCATAATTGTAATAGCACCAGTTTTTGCTATTTTTAGCACCGGTTTTTAAACTAGTGTTAATTTTACACCGGTTGTTAGAAAAAAAACCGGTGTGAAATTAACACCGGTTGAAAAACTGGTGCTAAAAATAACAAAAACCAGTGCTATTAAAATTTTGGCACCGATTTTAAAAACCAGTGCTAAAAAATTGGTGCTAGAGAGGGGTCTCTGTGGTAGTGCATATACAATTCACTCTTGAGTACTTACTAGCACTTTAAAAAAATTGACGGACCTTGAATATGCACTCTTGGTAGTGCATATTCATGATTAGGTTCCTTTCTCGGCAGACCTCATCTGTAGGGAGATTTCTGTCCTCATCAACCTCTCCCTATACTCATGCCCTTCAGTTTTGAGTCCCCATACTGGTCTCCCCAACCTGCTCAAACACCTCACACCTCTTCTCAGACCACCTCGGAAGCCAATTATAAAACCAGTTTTTCTGGGATAAGCCAGACAGACACTGCTTCAAAATAAACACTGATGCTTCTTGGCTCCCACACACTGCTTCTGCTGGGCTTATTGGGAGAGATAGCTCTGGATTCCCTCTTTTCATTAACTCATATACTGTAGATGCAATATCTCCCCTCCATGCTGAGATGTTGGCAATCCTTGCTGCATGCCAATCCCTCCACCACTGTGATGGCTCGACTATTATAGAATCTGATTCCCTTCTTGCCATTAATATGATTCATGATCCCTACTCAGCTATCTGGAAGCATTTCAATTTGGATTATAAGATTAAAAACCTTTTAAATGGGGCAGTGCTTCACCATGTACATAGAGAATGTAACTCTGTGGCAAATGCTATTGCCAAGTTTCACTCATCTAATAATCAGCCTCTTTCCCTTACTAATTTGCCGATCAACATCAAAGGCCTTATTGACTTAGATGGGAAACAGATCCCAAATCTTAGAATTTACAAGAATGGCCATAACAGGACTTGATACTGCTAATGTAAACTGGTTTTTATGCAGGTAATGGCTACCAGATTCTCAACTTCACGAAGGAGATACTCTTCGGGGTCATAACAATCACGGCCGATCTATACTCCTTTATCTGCAGATCAGCTTCCTGCCTAATACTACTACAGTGCTACACCCATTCGAGATGCAGATCTGCATTTTATCAGTAACCTCCTATCACTATTACTATTCATCAAAACTCTCCCTCCTTACTAGAACAATCAAGAACTCGCTATTACTTAGTAAAGTTGCCTGGCCAAAGTACAAATTAACACGGGGTGTGGAGATTCGTGGCTTTGGAATCGCAACTTACTAACTTTGATTCATATTGATGATGATTAGGATATTCATTTTGCGGGCAACGCTGTTTCCTTCTGTAATTTTAACTTCTCTACTATGGTTTTGCTTGGCTTGGGGTACCAATATACCAACCCTCACCCTCGGGTGCCTTTCATTTTAAAAAAAAAAATTGACGGACGAAATTTAATTATATTTTTAATTCATCAAAAGGAAAGAATGTGTAATTTCTTCATTTCTATGTGTTGGAATTTATCGGTCTAATTAATAGTGCTCATTGTAAGGGTATTAATTAATAAATTAGTAATCAAAATGAGGGAAGAATAACCCAGTTCCTTGATGCCTAAATCGGAACTACAAGATAGTGACAATGTGATTTGGATTATTGGATATCTCCAATTTTTCATTTTGTCCTCCCCCACCATCTTGGAGGGACCTAAGTGTAAAAACTGAAAAGTTCACTGGTCGTGTTAAAATTGATTCTGATCAAACCGGATGTTAATAAATTTCATGGACAGTTATAAATTTAAATTAGTAGTATTTAATATAAATTAACCATTATTAAGGCCAATTATGCTCGTTTTGGTCAAATGTGGGCCCAGTTGCTATACTAGTGGGTTTAAATTGTGATTGACCCGCCTCCACTCGGGGTTGTTAAAGTCGTAGCTTAATTAACCCGAGCGAAGGCATTCCTCAGTAAAACAGTCCCAAAAGGAATGCAATGGGGTGATGCCAAATTTAAAATTTATAGCTCTGCACCTAACTCATTACTAAGCTACCGATGGAGTAGTTAGTGGCAAGTCTCAATTTTTCCACAGAGATGCTAGGGTCTAATAGTCCACGGTTCTCCAGAAAATGGTCAGTGCTGCTAATGTGGCTTCGTGCAGGTGCAGGGCATCTATCTTGGCACAGGCCGTGTGCCTCATTTAGGCATGGGGGGTTGGTTTAGGCACAGTTGTACTGGTGCGATCCCTATCAATCGGCGCAGGCCATTATCTGGAGCTCCATATTTGCATTTCTTATCTACACCCCGTGTTGTTTGGCGTGGGCCATTAATCAGATTTTTTTTTTGCTCAGTTTCTTGGCACCGACTGCATAAATCTTCACACCCTGTGGGTTGGTCTTGAGATTTGTGACTTCAAACGCCGTGGGTTGTATGAAATGGAACAGTGTGCGCCCATACTTAGCCAAAATTTAAGTGAAAAAAGGACCTGAGGACATGATCAATAGTAGTTGGCACGGCTCGTGCCCGTATTTGGCATGGCTCATATTGCTTGGCATGACCCGTGTTACTTGACACGTGCCGTGTGGTGTGGTACGGGCCGTGAATATAGAGCCGCGCTTAGCTTTAAACGGTCTGTGCTGGCTGGTTTTCCTGGCTGACATCCTTGCTCTGTTACGGATGAACCGTTAGTTCGACTTGAGATTTCTTGTATCTGATTTTATAGCACTCAAGAAGACAAATCTAATAGTTTTACCCTCAAGGGATGAGTCTTCTTGGATATTTCTCAGAACTTCGTGCAACTCCCGAAAAACAATCCCCTATTTCTTCCTTTGCCGTTTTGAACTTTAAATCCACCTATCTTTAGCTTAATCCTTCTACCACCACAATTTATATTCAGTGGCCTTCTTCTACTACCATTCTCTTAAATAACGTTTAATATCTTCTACCATCCTTGCGAACGACCTTCTATGAAAATGTGACAAAAAGTACCCACGAGCCACCTACTAATGATAATCAAAAGAGAAGATCTAGGTGCTCGTGGATAGAAGTTGTCCATTAGTTTAAATTAATTCTACAAAATATGGGATTTAGACAAGAAAAGCAAACATGACTATCTAAACCCTTTGTCGTTTAAACCTAAATAATACTAGCAATCCAACAAGTAAAAAATACTAATAATTATGCCTAATTCATAGGTTAACACATGCATGATGATGCACATCAGTAATCAACACCCAATTTAATATTAGCCAAAGTCGGTATAATGTCGGTCTAATTTCGCTAAACTATATTGACATGTGACCTCACACATACAGTTGGTCATGTGACCTCACATATGTTAGTGGGCTGATTAGGTGATGCCCACATTTAGAGTAGTCGACGTCGCTCAAACGTCGCTTCAACGTCGCTTCAATGTCAGTAGGTAGATGACTATGCGATGTCGCACTCGGTGAGGAAGAACTCACAATGTATCGTAACAAATATGTATATAGATCCCACCTCATACATCACTTCAAACATTCAACTTTCCCTCGAATTTCAAAACTCCCTTCCCATCTTCTCTAAGGTATGGTTTCTGCATGTGCTTATATTACTTTTGTTTTTGTATTAACCTATGTATATAATGTGTGCATTTATTTTTTGTTTTACTTTTTTGAATTTTCTATGGATTAAGGTTCTAGAATTGACCCGCCTCCACTCGAGGTTGTCAATTTGTAGCTAAATTAACCCAAGTGGGGGCGTTCTATCAATCAAAAGGAAGGTCAAAGATAAAAGTTGTACTTCTCCTCCCAAACTCACTACTAAGCTACCTATGGAGTACTTAGTGGAAAGACCATTTTTTTGAATGAGATGCCAGGGTTTAATAGCTAACTAAACACAACCACATATGGGTTGTCAAACTGTTTGTGTGCTAGGAATAGCTAATATTGTCAAATAGGGTTATATGGGTTTTTCAATTAACAACTACGAACATAAAAGATAACACAAGAGAAAATTATATATGCAAGCACTTGGGGAATATTTCCATAACATTATTGAATAAATGTTTTGATCCTCGATTCCATTACATACAAGACATTAAAGCCTATTCTAGTGTTCATAACATGTGGTGTGGTCGAGGAAAGACACTTCCCCATACCTGTCACGTAGGGTGCTCTTGCAATCATCCATCACTACCACCTCCATAATTACGGGAGTGCAACAATGGCCCTACCATTGTGCATATTTTTTTCTCCCCCATACAATTACGTCACGGGCACTACACAACGGATGCTCTATCCCTAGGCCTAAAGAGGCAAAGGGGAACGGGCGCATTATCAATGGCACTAGGGTCGTTAAACCCTAGTTTTGCTACTAAATTTTATCTCTACCCATAATCCTTCAGAACAACTCGCCAGCTAAAACTGGTGTGCTATCATCGTAATAGTAAAGCTCAGTAAAGACCTACGTGCACACACCCACATGGACCCGAACCCTGCTACCCATATCACATCCAGGTTTCTCTTTCCCGGGGTGTATCAATATGTGCACCAACATGCATGTAGACTTGAGTGTGTGCTAATGGAGTTTATCATTCATGGAATTTATAACAATTCAAGAACAAGCCAACATATTATCATAAACATATAGAAATAGGTAGATCTAAGGAATCTCACAAAACATAAGTCCAAACATGAATAAAAATATTATCCCCAAGCTACTAAACTACTCCCTAAACATGGAATCCAAGTATTGCATTGGATTCCACATTTTTGGGAAAAAGCAAAATAAAGGGAAGAAAGAAAAAAATAATCTGGAGAGATAAAAGAGTGTGTTCTCTTTCTAAACTACTCTTGAAATCCAAAATCTGATCTAGAACCTAAACCTTAGTAGACAAAGGTCCACATATATAGTAGTAGCGGATTAGGCCTAAAAATAGTCCCAGAATAGGCCAAAAATCCTAGCAGACGTGATGTTCTTCATTTTCTGTGCATTAACCGTTGCATTTGGCATAGTTATTAGCTTGTTTCATGTGGTGGATTTCTAGTATTACTTGAGTTTATATGACAAGGGGTTTAGAAGGCCATGTTTGGTTTTCTTGTCTAAATCCTGCGTTTTGTAGACTTACACTACCACAAAGACAACCCTCTAGCACCAATTTTTTTGGGTTGTAGCACCGGTTATTTCCGGAAAAAACCCCAGTGCCTAAGTAACCGTTGAAATGGTTGCACCGGTTGAAAAAATTGGTGCTAAATTCCTACTTCTAGCACCGGTTTAGAAAAACCGGTGCTAATATGTACAAATTAGCACCAGTTTTTTATAACCGGTGTTATAAAAAAACTGGTGCTATGTTAAATTTGTGTCCTAGTAGCACCGGTTTTTAAACTGGTGCCAAAAGTGTATTTTTAGCACCGATTTTAAAACCGGTGCTAAAAGTGAATTATTGCACCGGTTGTTTTTAGCATCGATTTTTGAACTGGTGCTAAAAGAGTATTTTTAGCACCAGTTATTTTTAAGCATCAGTTTTAAAACCGGTGCTAAATGTGTATTTTTAGCAATGGTTTTTTTAGCACCGGTTTTAAAACCGGTGCTAAATTTGTATTGTTTGCACCGGTTTTAATACTGGTGCTATACATGTATTGTTATCACCGGTTATTTTATAGCATTGTTTTTAAAATTGGTGCTAATTATATGATAGGCTAGCACCGTTTATTATTTTAGCAAAAACTGGAATTAAATGTGTGACTAATCTGGTCGCTAAAAGTTGCGGCGCGCTGCCGCTTTTTCAATTCATCTTCACGCAACCAGTTTCATATTTACGCTTGTTTTCCAAACCAGTGCTTTCTTTTTCACAGATGGCATCGATTATCATTTGTGCGTAGATTACTTAGATCGGTGCACCAATAAAAATAGCACAAATTCCCAACAATAATTCCCAATAAATACAACAATCATCATGCATAGACAACAAGTAGGTAGAAAAAAGCATTGAACTTGATCAACTATAGCTTTTTACTAGAAAAATAAGTGCATGAAACGTGGTTCTTAGTGGCCTACATAAGATATTGGAACCACCCCCCCATCATGGAGATGACAAGTTTCAAAAGTGAAGGACAATTACATTTCTCATAAGAGATAATACTAACTACTATCCAATGATGGAGGCAAGTCCTTATATGACATTCAATTGAGCTATGCATTTTGGCAGAGTACATTTTGAAAAAATGCAAACCCATTTCAGAGCAATGCTCTGCAGTTGATCACTCCCCGTAGGAGTGTAATCTTCTGGAAATTGCTTAAACAATGTATTAAATTGCATGTTCGAAAAGGATATATATGTGAGGGACTAACAAATACAAAAAAATAATATAGGAAAACGTACTGGAATAATGTCAATGTCATGCATGTCCCTAACAATTTTTTCCTTGTAATACATTCAATGGTATCCACATTCCCAAGTACTACTTTGTATCTTGTGCTAATAGAAAAGAGAATTTGCTGAAATGATTACGAACATAAAAATGACAGAGGAAATATGACGTTACGGGATAATACGTACATTAATATTTATGACATTCCATGTATAGTTCGAAGGGTAGGATCTAATTTGGTCGGAATTGAACCGTCGATATTTGGTAGCAGTCCAACAATTGATGAAAATATATTTATATCAATATATAAAGATATATTTTTAGAAATTGGGGATCACACATGATAGTTTAATTAGGTATAAATGGGAGGTCGTTGCCGTACCCCTCAAAGTTAATATTTATAAGCCCTAAATGCTTACTATCTACAACTAAGTAGATAGCGGCAAGTCAGGGTCGTCCATGAAGAAGAGGGATTTTCTCAAGCGTTTAAACGTAAATGGTTGATATTATGCTAGGAGTAGATATATATACACATATAAAAGAATGTAAAAAGGGGGGTTTGGTTGGTTGGTTGTCCTAAGTTTTGAAATTAAAAAGACAAGATAACTAGCAAGGTTAAGTAATTATGCTAATCATCAAACACTACTAAGAAAAGGGGTTTTAAAACTACGAAGATAAAGCCTTGGGGGCAATTGATATCCACTTCCAAACCTAATGTAGATCATTGAACCATTCACTCATTCTATCACATTAATTACTTGACTTAACATTAACATACCTACCTAGCAAGAATCACAACTCATTATGCATAAGAAGTTCTAAGTTCATGTTCATAGATTTTCATGCAAAGGAGCTAAGGAATTTGTCACTTTCCTAACACCCTAACACTTCAATCATAAAAACACTTCCTATTCTCAAACAACATATGGCATAAGTGAAGTGAAACATAGCATCAAGAATACATAAATGCTAAATAACAAAGGATTCAAGAACGAGTGAAGCAATCTATTCACTACTTCAACTACTTGTTGTGAAGATAAATCTTCTATCCTTTTTAGATAGTAGTTTGCAAGAGTGAATTCGACATCTCTTATCAAACCTCACCAATGACTCCCTTATTACTAAGAGTATCCCATTGATGGCATTTAGCACGAAGAATCAACAAGCTTAGCAACACTTATAAACACTACACCGTGTCTAAGCATTTAACCAATTCATCCATTTACACAAGATTAGTCAAGAACGATCGACATTCATAGACCTTGCTCATTTGCTACCTAAAACAAACATGACAAAGAGTTCGACATCAGCACATTCATCTAGCAATTATCAACACACCAACATCATTTAAGAAGCTCTAACTCATGCTCTTGGATTCCACATTAAAAGAGGGGAGAATTAGCTACTTTCTCCCAACCCTAACAAGCAATCATGCAAGAAATTCATATACTCAAGCTCCCAACAACATCAATGCAATTAACAATTCACATTTAAAGCTCAATAAATGCACAATAGCTAGAGCACCAAAGAGATAGATATAATGGTTCTTACTACATAGAAATGGAAGCTTCAATCCTTTGCTCCCAAGATAAAATTAAGCTAGAGAACTAAAAGGCATAATTAAACTACAAAAACTAAGAAAATAAAGAGGAGAAAACCTAGGGTTTCTAAGCCCGAAAAATGCAAAAGAAAGAGCTGGGCAAAAGCTGCTGAAGAGGAGAAGATAAGGGAAGTATTTATAGCACAAAAATCAAGAATAAATTCAAACCACTCGTCAGTCGCGAGTCGCGACGTGCTCACGACTAACCATCGCGAGTCGCGACGGTATTGCGAATTTCAACATTGTCTCTTCTTTCTCTTTTATATCTCATATCCTTCTCTTCTCTTCACTTCTTCACTTCTTCATGTCTTCAAAAAGCTCAAATCCAAGTCTTCAAATCTTCAAATCTTCAAAGATATTCTTCAAAGTCTTCAAAGTTTTCAAAGTCTTCAAACAAATTACCTTGTCACACAAAATTCTCTAAAAGGTGGTAAAAACATAAAAGTCATTTTAAACCCTCCTTAGATAATTTCAAGGTAAAATGGCACATTTAGAGAACAAAAGTGTACAAAAGTTAATCCCAAAAGTCATAATATAATCGTATAAAATGGGCACATCACTAACCTTTTCCAACATGTAATGATGAACACAAGTAATGAATAGAACAATGAATGTCATTGTACCGATTATTAACATTAATTGTAAATAATCTAGCAAAGAAAGTGAGAAACCTACAAGAACACATTTACGGGAACAAATAATTTTGTAAAACATTAAAGTGGAAGGAATGGAAAAGTTGTGTTCCACTTACAAATGAATCAATTTAAGGCACAGCCTATTACGTTTGTGAATTCCCCCACTCATCGAGTCGATGCAATATGTTCGATCGATTTCTGGTACGAAGACGAGCAAAAACCAATGGTTTCTATAAAAAAAGGAAATATCAAAATACTTCTAATATTTTTAAAAAATAAAATCACAGCATATGGTTGCTATTGCTTCCATGTGGCCGGGTCAAACAACATAAAAAAGAATAAAACTTACTCTCGATTGTATGGGAAGACGTACATCCTTGCTTGAGTTTGGCACATGACAGTTGAAACCTCGTCCGCAGTCAATTCAACTCTGTGATTTGCCTTTTGAGCTATTGAATTGGAAGCGGCCGGAAAAAACTGGACGTGGCCTCGATCAAACAACCCATCACATAGGTATCTGGAAAAATAATATTGTAAGTGAAACAAATATAATGATACATCTATAAATAATGTAACCATCCAATTCTTACGATGCCAATATATCAAGTTGGCACCCACTGATCCACTCAATTTCATTTTCTACGTCCAAGCTGCTAGTGAACAATTTTAGCTTGCCAGTAAATATGGGTGTGTAGACTTCTTCTGATCCAAACACCTCCGCGTTGAAATTGATACAAAAAACTTTGTTGGGCCCACATATTTGTGTAGATAGCCTTAAAACATCATTAATCTATTGAACAACAACGATGCATTCTTTGTCTTCTGTGACCCCCTAATTACATTGAGAATCTAATAATGTTAGTTGAGCAGTATATGTATATAATTTAGTAGTGGATCATATTGTAAAGGCTAAAATGAGTTCTCAAAAAAATGTAATGGCCAACAACCAACATGGGAGGATTTGGTTACCCATTCTTCGTCGATGTAGTATTCTCTTTTGCTACTTGCTAATGGGTAAAATGTTAGTCAGGCATTGGAAAAAATAGATTGGAATGAAAAAGTCTAGGGGTATGTTTGAATTGTCCTTTTACTGATCGAGCGACTACCTCTCCATTCGGAGTATCTTCCTGAGCCACCGCCTCCTGTAAGGGAGAGTGTGTTAATATGTAGCTGGATGTCATAGCTAGTTAGTATAATTATTTGTTTAACCTCTTCAGTCTCCATGGTAGTTTTTAGTGTGAGGTTTATTTCAAGATTTTCATCTTCATCAACTACATTTGTTTCCGAGGCGATTGCTGCTCGTTCTCCTACGTAAGCAGATGAACAAGAAATTATGTTTTAGTAATATCTAGAAAGATATATATGATAGGATCATAAGAAGAATACAATTATCACACCTCATGATCCTATTACCCAATGACACTTATCATCTTTCCCGACCATAGAATGTTATATCCAATGGCCTCAGTGACAAACTCAAATTCTTCGTGTTCAATCGGCAGAGGTGCCTTGGGAATGATCACATGTCCACGAAGCTTTACTCACTCCCACTTGATGGGTAAGTCTATTTCCTTATCCTTTGGAAACAAGATACCAAATGCAACTACATCTCTTTCTCTATTATGTTTCAAAACATATAGGCATCACTTTTTTCCTTTCTGAGAACAAAATTCAGAAAAAGGGGAAAAAACATCAGTTGGACAATAAGTAAGTGTTATTAAGTAATCAAAATTAAATAATGTCATAAATGTAATCAATATTAATAGGGACCAAAGGTCGTTGAAGATGTAATTGGCCCGGAAAGTTGATTATAGCAAGAAATGAATTCTATATATAGCTGCTGAAGCCTGCAGCGCTCTACAGCTATCATCATTTATCTGGGATAAACTGTCTCTCAATTAAAACTATATTGGCAAAGAGACCTTTTCTAAGTTCAACTGAGAAAAGAACAAGATGAAGATATGAGTAGGCCCAAACTACCAACATCCAAAATAAACGTGACAACAGTAAATATATCCCCACAACTAAAAGCATCCAAAATCAATTTGGCAGGAAATTGAAATCCAGAAACTAACAATCACAGAGCAAGAAAGAACCTAACGATGAGGTTCATGGTATAGAATACCTTGTCACCCACAAAGGTTCCTTGTGGAACACTACATCCAGATGTTGAAGGAATGAATACTCGGTTGTCTTTATTTGTGGGGTTGGAAGATGTACCAAGGAAATTGCGAGCATCCAAGCATGGGGGAATAGGTTAACCCTAATTGTCCAGCAAACTAATTTGTTTTGGCCTCAAATAAGGCAACAAATCTTTTGTTGAGCTCGATGACATCTGTTGGTAGTTTGTTTGAATTTGAGATTTCTTCAGATGGTTTTGTGTTTGTGCTCCCACATCAACTAGATGCATAACAGCTCAAAACAATATGTGGTAGGGCCTCGTTCACCTTGGCCATTGTGGGGCAACCTCTCCAACCCCATGATCCTTCTTACCCGTTGCTTGAATGGGAATATCTTCTTTTCCTTGTATAACCAACTCTCCCTTTTCCTTCTTATCCAAAAGGTTTTTCTACTAAACAAAACATATGCAAGCCATTACTATGCATTCCATCTGAGAATATTAATAGAGATAGAATCAATTATGAATTTGGCTCACAATAGTGGGGGCTTCTATTTTAACGTAGTCGTTGGTGTAGGTCGATACTTTCTTGTCCTGGTTAGCTTCTAGGAACACCGCCAAGCGGCCCCGTTTGAAATCCATGATTTGAACTAAAGCCTCCGCTTCTTCTACACTTTGACCTTGATCCATAAGCTCGTGAATTTTAGCCGTTATTTTCCTCTTCTCGAGTTCTATAAAAAGCCTACGATTCCCTCCATTGCCCATGTGATAGATGTACTTCTTATGTGAGGCGCTTACTTTTGCTGCATCACTTAATGCCTATATCTTCATCAATTTGTAAAATGCTCACAAAGTAATGACTAGAAATTAACAATTTTAAAGGAATAACCTTGAATTCTGGGGTTGATCTGTGTTTCTCAAATAGCTCCCATTCTTTTTTGTCCATCCATCAATAATCTGTCTATGCACAAGAACCTGGTTTTTTTGCACGATGTAATTGTGAGCCACCTTAGCCTTCCAATTCCTCCACTTTTCACCTGTATAAATTGTCCATTTATTTCAGAACTTATTCATCTCATTGAATATCATTTTGGCTTGTATATCCCAGCTAATTTAGTGGAAAAAGATATGTGTTGTTAGTTCAAAATGTAATGAAGTTGAAATGAACAAATGAAAATGGAGGATTAGAACACACTTACGAGAGTGTCTTCCCATGCATCTTTCTTTAAATGGTCTGGGAGTGCTTTCCAATTATGCCATGTCTCGAAGCAGATTCTTTGTCGGAATGCATAGCCAACATACAATGACCACCGGCTGCGTATAACCAAGGGTTCAAAGTCATCGATGAAGAATATTTTACGGGGCTCCTTTTGCTTTGCTAGCAACATGGACTTGCACGTGGTTGTGCCTCTACGCTTGCAATACTCTTTAATCTCAAACTTGTCAAAGCTCCCACTCATGTCATCTTTTGATATAGTTTCTTCTTCCCCCCTAGAGTTTTTAGATCCCGAGCATGATTTGGGTGCATCATCTACCTCCTCGCTATTGACATCACAATTTTCATCTTTTGTAGGGGTAACACAATTATCTTCTACGGCTTTAGTACCAAAGTCAAACAATTTCTTCCTCGGCTTCGCCATTCACTCGCTTGTATGAGTTAATCAAAAAATGAAATCTTAACACAACACATCCAAAGACGGATATCCACAAACAACCAACCGAGAACATATTTACCTATTAGCATAATATGTGAAAATTTTGTATGGGGGAAAAAAGAAAGTAGGCAAAAAGTCTAAAATTATTAGCAAAAAAATCATCTATCCACATGAACAACTACCCACACTAATAACCCAACAAATTAAAACACAAAATCACAAACTAAGAGATCCACCAATATATATATATATATAGATTAAACACGGGAAAAAAGAAAACTACCACCCATTTAATGAGTTCTTGTAGAGTTACCCAAAAACCAATCACTCATACCTTATTTGTACACACTCTCGGCAATGTTTGTTGCAACTGGCAGGCTATGCACCAGCTTTACTC
Organism: Rubia yunnanensis; assembly: GCA_037428765.1. Lineage (NCBI taxonomy): Eukaryota > Viridiplantae > Streptophyta > Magnoliopsida > Gentianales > Rubiaceae > Rubia > Rubia yunnanensis. Next base: position 63,195,547 of record CM075061.1, read on the forward strand.
GACCTGGAATCGAGAGCCCTGGAACCGTGAGCCTTCCACCTTGAAGGGCATGTGTGTTGGGGTGTTGGGGTACGAGTTGCGAAGGGCGTGTGTGTTGGGGTGGGAGTTGCAAAAATTTGGTGATAAGGTTATGGAGTGAAGAGGGAAAATTTGGGAGGGAAGCTAAATGATGATTTGTTAGGCCAATTGGGAGTTTAATTTGATCATTCTTGCTGCTTTGTTGGCTCACCTTGGACTTAAATTTGTCAAGCTCCTTTGTTGGCCAACTTGCTCATTTTCATGAGATTTTTATACTACTTCGTATTGAGTTAGGTAAAGAATTTTGAATAAATATTTCTAGACAAATTAATTAAGGTCTGGATACTGTTTAAGACCAATAGACGCTCCTATCTAGAATTGTGTATTTAGTGTTTCATACTATTACTTGTATACAAAGAACAATCATAGAAATAGAGTTTAACCAGGAATTATTATAAGTAAACTTAAACATGTGTATGTAATAATATAATGAAATTAATGTAATTTCTCTTAGTTGCACTTCAGGAAGACTGTATTTGTCTTACCTCAATAATTAAGGAACGATCTTAGTTAACTTAATGGGTTACCAAGTAATGTATATGTTAATTAAGTTATAACTAGCGTATACAGATCACAAATTAAGTTATAGTCGATTAACCAGTGTACATGGAACGCTCACTGACTACAGGCGACTTGTAGAAAGCCGTATGGGTTATCAAGTAATGGATACAGTGAAGTTGGTGCACGTGTATGTTGACTAGAGTTTGACCAACCCTTAGTTGTATTGAACACGATCATATATAGTTAACTAGTGCATATGGAATACTGAGAGTGGCCTTATTGGGATTTTTTTAAATGGGACACTTTCCATTTTTGGCAAGATTCCTACAATCTCATCCACTCATTCTACTTTTTACTTTCTAAACTCAATTTTAACCTCTCATTTTTGTTACATTAATCCAAGAGCTTAAACCTACTGTGCCACTCTTATTGAAACGAAGGGAGTATGTAAATTGATTTCTTTACTTACGAATATATTATACATAATATAATTTTTGGAAACTAGCCCTCAGATTTTAAACAACTTCAACCTGAACTCTCAAGCTCTCGAACCTCGAACCTCGAGCCCCTCAAATCTCGAGCCTCTTAAAACCCTCAAACCTCTCCAACCCTCAAACCCTCGAGCCACTCGAACCCTCGAACCTCAAGCCTCGAACCTCAAGCCCTCGAGCCCCTCGAGCCTCTTGAGCCCTCAAACCCTCGAGCCATCTTACCCTCAAGCCTCGAGCCCTCGAACCCTCGAGGCCTCTAACCCTCGAGCCTCAAGCCCTTAAACCCTCGAACCTCGAGCCCATCGAGCCCTTCAAGCCCTCAAACCTCAAGCCCCTCGAGCTCTTTGAACCCTCGAGGCTTAAACCCTCGAGCCATTGATCGTCTTGCCACAAGCCCTCGAACCTCCTACCTCGAGCCTCAGCCCTCGAGCCCTCCAACCTCCTGCTTCGAGCTCTCAAACCTCAAACTTCAAACTTCCTGCCCCGAGCCCTCGAACTTCCGGCCTCAATCCTTTAGCCCTTGTGCCTCGAGCCCTGAAACCGAATACCCTAACACCTTTCATCCCATGTGTTTGAAAAATCTAGCCTATGTGTGTGTACAATTCAGCCAATGTGTGTGTAAAATTGGTCACTCAACCCAATACCCTAACACATTTCCTCTGCCAAGCTCCCTCCACATTCCCCGCTCCCTCCGCTGTGTCCCACTCTCTCTGCTATCTCCCACTCCCTCCACCTGCAAGCTCCGGCCCCGCTCCCTCCACCCTCCCCGCTGCCTCCGTCGTTCGCACTCCCTTCGCTGTTCCCACTCCATTCCACCTTCACCAAGCTCCGTCCATTCCACCACGGCCAAGCTCCACCGTCCCACACTCTGTCCGCCTTCCATCCTTCATTAATCTACCATTCACCGTTCATACACCATCAACCAAGCTACCGTTCGCCAAGCTCCATTTGCCAAGCTCTGTCCACCAAGCACTGTCTACCCTACAAACACCTTTCGTCAACAAATCCTTGTCCAAACTAGGTAAGCACATACCCTTTCATTTTTGGTTTCCTAGGGATTGTCTACATTATTAGTATGCTGATTGTTTGATTTCATGAAAATACCTAATTGTGGAAAAACCTAATTGTGATTTTGTTTTGGAAATGCGAGAGTTATTACCACAGTATGCTATGCCATGTTCTATGCGAATACAGTTCTATGCCTATGTTTTATGCGAATTCTAGTTTACTTATGAAAATACAGTTCTATGCCTATGTTATGTTACAAGAACTCAGGAGACATTTGGATGCAAATTTATTCATGTGTTGACATCTGGATGAATTTTTTTTGTTTCATTATTTTTTGGGTGTAGTAAAGGGTGATCACAACCATGGTGTATAGTTTATGCCATTTTCCTATCTTTTTTTATGTGCTGACATTCTGGATAAAGAATGTTTCTTCTTCTTGTGTTAATATTCTGTCTGCCAAGTTTATCTTCTTCTCATGGACTGACATTTATTTTCCATGCGCTGACATTCTGGATGCAAATTTTACTTGTGTTAACATTTTTCTGGCGCCTTTCGTACCATAAAACATTTATTTTACTAGGTATGGTCCCCAAAAAAAGTGCACCCAAGGGGAAGACCAACAACCAGAACTCAAGGAAAAAGGCTAGAGTTGGTGATATGGAGGAGCGAGACAATGGGTCTCAGATGGTGCAAGGGAACTCTACAATACTGATGACAGAGGTGGACTGTTATGAGGAAATAAATGTATACAAAGAATTCATTAGCCGGGGCCTCATACTGGAGAGAGAGTTGAGAGGGAAAAGCCATACAAGGACTATGTCAACCTACACATGTGTGAAGGCTTCATCGCACAACCAGATCGTGCGAACAAAACCCTAGCATGTGAGTTCTTGTCCCTAATAAAGTATAAGAATTCAGCAGAGGTTTTCTTCCGTGGTCAGTTCTTTATGCTCGCAGCAGATGTGATCAACCAGTTCTACAACATGCCACCAAAGCCCACAAGTGTGTACGAAGCCACGGAGAAAGCTGTTGAAAAAGCTTCTTGGGAACAGATCATAAGAGAAATTTGTGATGATGGTGATGAAGTTATCCAGAACCTGCCACTAGAATGGTCCAGCATTGAGAAGAAATGCTTGAGTGACGATATAAATGTGTGGTACAGTTTCATAGCTGCCCGCGTGCTACCGGTGAAAATGAATAGTGAGGTTCATAGTTCCCGTATGTTGCTGTTGTAAAAGATTAAAAAGAACTTGAGCATCAATGTTGGGGGTACAATACTGGAGTACATCTGGGATTGTGTCAATTCCCACAACTGTATAGGCTTCTCCTCCCTCATCACTGCCTTATGCGTGAAAGCAGGTTGCAAATTTAATGATAATGATTACACACATATATCTTCCCATCAACCCTTAAATATTCTCGAAGAAGAAGAAAATTGTTGTGTCATCAAGGCCGGTGATAAGTAAATTGTCTAAGGAGAATTCGGATAGGGACATGGCAGCATTGAAAGTGAAGGTGGATGACTTGGTGCGATTGACTAAGCTGGTTGGGAAGATCCCGACGGTCATGTGTGGTGAAAGAATCAAGGAATTGGGTCCAGTCCCTACCATAGATTTGCCATCTTCCAACACTTGGGAGGACAGCTCGCGTGGGGATTGACTACCTTCATTGTGCTCACATCTTGATTTTCTGAAGTTGTTTAATTTGCTTGGTTTATATAGATCTTTGTTTTATCAGGAATATGATTTCCAAAACACATGTTGCTTCTCTGTTGATTTGACTTGGTAGTTTATGACTGTGGAATTTTGATGCTGTTAGTTGTAGGCATCTGTTTGCTATAATTTTGGAACTAAACGAGCAACTCAAAAATAGGTAATGTGTGTGTAAAAGAGCTGCAACACGCTTAACAAAAAGAGTTGTAGCGCACTGCAGCTGGCTGCCGCTACCATAGGAAAATGAAGCTTATTTTGTCCAAGGTTTACCAAAAGAGCGGCAGTGCACCACCTCTCTCAGAGCTGCTCGAAATAGGTACCAATTAGAACATAGCTGTAGAATAGTTAACAGTCACACAAAACACAACATACTACAAAAATACATAAATGTTTTCTCGAATTCATTGCTGTTCAGCCGCTAGTCTTCAACCATCTTCCTCTTTTTGGATTGAACGTCTCCAATTTCTTGGCCATCTTTATCCATCCAAATGACATCTCTGTGCTTCCTCCATATTGCTCCCGCCTCAATCCTATCGTTAATAAGTAGAGGGTAAATAAAGGGGAACTCTAACCTTTCACTTGTAACTTCAAAATCAATTTCGCCATGGAAAGAGTATTTCTTACCGTGTAACACAACAGACCAATCCACATTGCAAAGATCATTAATGTAGAAAACTAGTTTTTCTTGTTCGGCCAAAATAAACTGATCATTGTCATATGCTTCACGACTCTGGTCAACAACGGTAAATCCCATTGGGTTATCACTTTAAACTTCAGTTGTGTTATCAAACCATTGGCACTTGAAAAATGGAATCTTGAATTCTCCATAGTCAAGCTCCCAAATCTCATCAATAACACCATAAAACGACATCACAGCTAGGACATGTTTATTGTCATTCTTATTTCTTGCCACATTGTCTCTGAATCAATGTATACCATACTATTTTGTGTTTTTCTCTTTAAATCCTTGTCCCTAGTAGAAAAAGAGAAATTGTTCATGTCATATATGGAATACCTCAAAACTGTGCAGTTAGGCTTCCTTGCAAATGCTCTATTTTTTGGGTCGTAATCACCTACATTGCATCGATCGTATAACCAATTCACAAAATTGTCATTGTGCTCCAATTGAAATTTATTTGGGGGCAACGTGGGATGAGACTCTGTGATTGAATTAAGGTGCTTGGTCACATAAGCAGTAATCTCCCTACAATTCCTTAAGACATACAAATGAACTGACATCAGATCACTGTTCAATGGAGTAAATAACATTCTCCTTGACCTCGGTTTACCCACCTTCCTTCCAACCTGTCAATTATGGAGCACCCCAAAATTTTTATGTTCCTCCAAATAGCTAGAGCAAATTTCAATTACTTTTTCGGTAACATACATTTCAACAATATTAAACAAAGATAAACCTTTCATCTTCTAGGGAATATTCAAGTGGGTGCCTATCAAACTTTCACAAACATTTTTCTCCATATGCATCACGTCTAAGCAATGCCTAACCTCAAGATGCTCCTTGTACGATAGATGACCTTTTCTTCCATGGACCATCGCAATGTCTTTTTTCCTTGCCTTTATACTTTCCCAACACCACTATCAATTTCTTAACCTTCTTGTGATTCTGCACACTAGTTAGTGGTGTGGGAGATTTCCTTCGTTCTTTCCCCCAACAAAATTGACCACATCATCCTGGTATTTATGGTTTCCTTGCAACCATTTTCTACAGCCAAGATACACTGTCTTTCTTCCATGTCTTAGCTGTTTGAATTCCATCTTCTCCTCACAAATATGACATGCTTTATGCCCCTTCACAACATACCCCAAAAACATTCCATAGGCTGGAAAATCATTGATGGTGCAAAAAAGCATGACACGCAATTGAAACTCCACAATTACCAACACCCATTTTCTTCCCACAATATCTTCAAATCATCAATCAATGGTCTCAAATACACATCAACCTCGTTCCCAGGTTGTCTAGGACCTGAGATTAACAGAGGCATCATAACATATTTACGTTTCATGCACAAATACAGGGGCAAATTATATATAACCAACATCACGGGCCAAGAACTATGCTTCGATGACATATTACCAAATGGATTCATCTCATTTGTACACAATGCAAGGTATAAATTTCTAACTTCTAAACCAAATGAAGGATATCGCTTGTCAAAATTTCTCCATTGTTCACCGTCTGCTGGATGTCTTATCTTGCCATCACTTGGTCTTTCCTGCTCTCCATGCCATTGCAAGTTCTTTGCATCTTTTGAATTCGCAGATAACCTCTTCAACCTAGGAATTAAAGGAAGATACCACATACACTTTAATGGGACCTTTTTCTTCTTCTTAGCCAAGCACCTATCATCATCATTCCTCACACCCTTTTATCTTGAATATTTGCACACAGGACATTCAACCGCATCTTTCAAATCACTGTCATTCAACACACAATCATTGGTACATGCGTGTATTTTCTTGTATTCGAAAACATGTTGACACAATATTTTATTAACCTCGTAAAAGTTTTTTGGTATTCTATTCCCTTCCGGAAACTTATCCTTTAAAAGCTTTAGGAGTGAATTCACCTTGTATCACTCCAAGAACTTGTAGCTTTCAAATTGAAAACCTCCATAAAAAAGAGATTTTGGTATCCTTACTTTTACATCCCGGGTACAATGGCTTCTCTTTTTTGTCCAGCAAAGCACTTAACATTTAGGCTTCCCCTGAAAATCTCTTACAATGTCATCGAACATAGCATCAACGGTACATTTGTTTCCATCTACCTTGTCAAACCCACCACCATTATGTCGTTGCTCAACCTCTCCATGAAATGTCCATACAATGTAACCTTCGTCAAATCTGTTCTTCAGCAAGTGAAATCTAACAAGCCCACGATCATCAAACCATTCACGACACAAGCATCTTTTGCATGGAAAAAGTATCCTCTCTTCCCGACCAAAGGCATAATCAAGAAACGAATCAATAAACGCAATATGTTCACCACTCCTAGATACACTTGGATAGCTAACCATTTTTTTTCTCCACGAAAGCATCAATTCTCGGTCCATAGTATCTAAACAAAATAATACAAACAATTACACAAATATTCATTGTTCAAACATAATAAAAATAAACACAATCAATTTGCTACACAATACTAAAAGTGTCATGTGTATGTGTATATGTATGTGAATCGATCAACTTGTTCTTGGGAGATATATATATATATATATATATATATATATATATACCATCTACCAAATAAACACAATCATATTTACATCCACAATCATTTACACTCTCACAACATGATACTAAACCAACTTAAAACATAGAAACCATTAATAAATACAAATAAACTCTCTCCATGCATGCATTAATGGTTATTATAACTACTATTTGATTGGAATTCAAAAAAGTTAAGGAAAACATACATACATGGGTCTTCATTGCTTTGGGTTATTGCTCACCATCCAAAAAATCTTCCATTAATGAAGAGAGAAGGGAACTACAAGTTCACATCTAATTTTTGAAGGGTAGTTCGGAGCATTAAATGCTCTATTTCGCATCGGTTTTAGTGAATAGTACTTAAAACTTGGTGCCATTTTCCCCATTAGCGCCTGTTTTTGTGAATAGTACTTAAAACTGGTGCCATTTTTCCCATTAGCACCGGTTTTTAACCGGTACTAAATCAACCGGTGCCATTTTTCCTATTTTTTTCAGGAATTATTTTAACACCGGTTTCCTTAATTTTTTTGGCACCGGTTTTTAAAATCGGTGCCAAATATTTACATTTCACCGGTTTTCAAACCGGTGCCAATTTAGCACCGGTTTTTGTAATTTTTTAGCACCGGTTTTATAAGCCGGTGCCAAAATTTTCAATTGATTAGTTTTAGAGATTTTTAGCACCAGTTTTTAGAGCGGTGCTAATTTCAAACCGGGTTTTGCAATTTTTAGCACCATTTTTAAAAAATAGTGTTAGGTTTCACCCGTTTTCATCATTTTTAGCACCAGTTTTTTGACTGGTGTTCAATTTACACCGGTTATTAGGAAAAAAAACCGGTGATACAATTACATAAATTGGTGTTAAATTTACACCGGTTTAAAAACTGGTGCTAACAAATAAAAATTTGGTGCTATTACAATTTTTTCACCGGTTTTAATAACCGGTGCTAAAAAACCAGTGCTAGAGGGAGGTCTCTGTGGTAGTTGATGTGTCCATTTTATGTGCATAATTTAGTACTGTTTTGGGTCACTTTTGTGATCTTTTTCTTATCAAGAGCTTGTGTTTTACCTTGAAATTATCTTAGGAAGGGTAAGAGAAAATTTACGCTCTTTTACCTCTTCTAAGTGGATTTTTCATGACAAGGGAAGAACACGGAGGCTTGAAGACCAGAGGCCATTAAAGATCACATTTTAGAAGACTTTTTGAAGACTTGCTTCGAAGACATGAAGAACGGAGGCCATCGAAGACCATTTTTTGAAGACCATGAGGACTTGAAATATGAGTGGAATCATTGTGAAGATAAATTTTTACCACAAGAAGATGAAAAGAAAATAGGGTTAAATTATGGCACTCATCGCGAGTCCCGATAAGCTCATCGCGAATCACGACCAACGAATCTAACCTTATCCTTTTTGTGCTATAAAAAGCACTCTATTTCCTCTCATTCATATCTTCTTCATCTGCATTTTTGGTAGTGTTTCAAACCCAATTTTCTTCCATTTTCATCTTTGAATTCTCCTGTATTATGTTTGTTTTTTTAGCATTAATGAGTATGAACTCTTGTAGCTAAATCTAGCAATTGATTGAAGCTTCCGGTCTTATGTAGTAAGATTCTATGTTTGCTCATTTATGAACATTTATTGGAGAGCATTTATTATGCCATTAATGTTGTGTTCTACCTCATTTATACCATGGTTTGTTTGAGTATATGAAATGTTTGTAAGATTGAAATGTTAGAGTGTTAGGAAAGTTGCAAATTTCTTAAATCATTTGATATAGAAGTCCAAAAGCATGGATTTAGAACTTCTTGTGTATAATGTGTGGTAATTCTTGCTAGATGAGTATGTTAATGTTGTTTGTTTTCATATTTTCCACATAGATGCAAAGAAAAGGTTGAACCTTGAATGTTGTTTGTTCTAAGTTTAACCAAATAAATGGTTTGTTTGGTTAAATGACTATGTCTTTGGTGGAAGACTTGTTGTTATCAAACCTATGGTCCTTTGGGTGAAATGCCATTGATAAAATACCCCTATGATGGTGTTTGTCTAAGGTGATCATCAATGAGGTTTGCAAATGGTCATTTTTTGCAAACTACTATTAAGGAGGAATGAATGTTGATCTTTGAATGAGAAGTGATAACATTCCCCATAGACAATAAATGTAATTGAACGAGTGAATGAATCAATGAGCTATTTGATGTTTGGAAGTGAAAGTCAATTGCCCCCAAGGCTCCGTTAATTATCATTTACATCGTTTCTTTAGTTGTATTGTATGATTAGCATAGTTCTCTTTCTTTACTTGTTGTTGTATTTCAATTTGTTAACTTATGATAAAAAACCAACCAAAACCCCCCTCCCCTTGTTTACATGCTTTTATATGTATCTATGTATGTATATGCTTAATATGTTTTCTCCAATATATGTTTAAACACTTGAAAAGATCCCCTTCTCGTGGATGACCCCGACTTGCCATTATCTACTTAATTGTAGATAGGAAGAATTAGGGCTTAAAAGTATTAACTTTGAGAGGTTCGGCGACGACCTTCCAATTTTTGACCCCTCTGCGGGGGAAGAGGCATTTATTTTTAAGTGTTTGGGCATATTATGTGTATTTATATGCTAATTTCAAATATTTGTTAGTTTTCTTTTATTTTGATTTCTTAATTGATTTTCCATTATTACTTGGCTTGGAGATTTATTGTTCGAGTTCTTGGTGTATGTTTCGTACGCAATCCTCTTCACAAGAACCCTTACACTACGACCTTGAGTTAGAGTTGAATTTGAGACGGGCTAGGAGGATTTCTTCGGAATGTATGAATAACACCCCTCCTAGTGACAATTTTGTGGATACATCTTCCTCTAGGGAACATCAACTTAAGCATGAAGATGAGCATCCAGGAGGGGGACCTCAACATCATCCTCTCCAAGGGCAAGCTCCTCCTCGCCACCAAAGGGAAATTATTTTGGAGAAAGCTTTGTTAAGACACATCATGGTCTCCAAACTCGATCAACAACCAATTGTATTGAGTATTCCGTGGTTGGACCGAACATGCACTTTAAGCTAAAGACCGGATTCATCAACATGTTACCCATCTTTCTTGGTAGGAAAGGGGAGAATGCCAACAAACACCTCACCGAATTTCACTTCTTGTGTGGTGGTACGGTCCCCTATGGAGTGGATGAAGATTTATATAAGTTAAAGGCATTCCCGTTTACACTAAAGGATCCACTACCTACCGCCCAAGAGTATCAAGAGTTGGCTCAATATGAAAATGATGTTTCTAGCCAAATACTTCCCGATCTCTATATCCGCCGCCTTGAAGAAGGACATAGGAAAATTCCTCCAATGGAATGAAGAATCTCTCTTCGACTATTGAGAGAGGTTCAAGAAGCTTCTTGCAAGTTTCCCTTACCATGGTTATTCAGAGGGGGATTTGGTTTATTACTTCTACAATGACCTTCTTAATGAAGATCAAAGGTTGGTGAGAAGTTCTTGTGGTGGCACTCTTGGGAAAAAAACATCCTCTGAGGCTGTGCAATTGTATGAGAAGCTATTGGAAGAATCAAGAAACTTTAGCTGAAGGGCCTATTTGAGAAGGAGAAATCCAATGCCTACCAGTGAGAAGCTTGAGGATCAAGTCTCAACCCTTGCATCCGTGGTGAAATGTTTGATGACAAAGCCCGTAAATACGCCACATGTTAAATCATGTGAAATTTGTTACTCGGCGCATCCTACAGACACTTGCCCTACTTTGCAAGAGGACTATGTTGAGGAGGTGAATGCCATGAGATATCAAGGAAATCAAGGCTACCAAGGCAACAAAGGATATCAAGGTGGGCAAGGATACCAAGGTGACCAAGGTTATTAAGGGTACCAAAACCTGCCGTTCAATTCGAAAAATTATAATAACCCGAACCTCCGGTATGGAAACCCTCAAGGAAGCCAAACCCTCAGCCATATTGACCTCCTTAACCACAGTATAGGCCACCTCAACAAAAATTTTAAAGGCTCCAAGAAAAACCCCAAGACCAAGGGGAGAGCTCGGGGCTATCAAAGGATGAGGTGATGCAAACCATCCACCAGTTGGGCATGTGTGTGGAGAAAAGTGAGAAATTCCAAGATTAAGCCAAGGAAAGTATTAAGAACTTGGAAACTCATATGAGCCAAATAGCTCAAGTGGTGATCGGATGGAAGCCTCGGAAAAGGGTAAGCTACCCTCCCAACCAGAGATCAACCCTCGAAAAAATGGAAGTGCTATCACTTTGAGAAGTGGTAAAAAGGTTGGATTTCTCATGGTTGGTGAAGTTAATGAGGAAGAACCTAAGAAGCTTGAAATGTTTGAGAAAGAAGTGAAATAAGAGAACGAGGAGGAGGCCAAGGAGCAATCAAGGAAGGGAATGGAGAAGGAAGAGGAGATCACCGTTGAGAAATCAACCTCCATTTTTAAACCTTTATCTCCCCCTCATAAGAAGACAAGAGTAGTGAATATTCCTCCATATATGCCGGAGCCAGCATTCCCGGAAGCTCTATAAGGCAAACGGAGGAAGGAATCCAACAAGGACATATACGAAGTCTTTCTTAGGTGTGAGGTAAATATCCCTCTTTTGAATGTGATTGAAAAAATTCCTAGCTATGCAAAATTTTTGAAGGAATTATGTGTAGTAAATAGGAAACAAAGAACTAAGAACAAGCTTAAAAATGGGAGAAGTGAACATGTCTCCGCTTTGTGCCAAAGAGAGTTACCCCCTAAATGTAGCGATCCCTGTATGTTCACAATCCCTTGCATGATAGGAAATACACATATTAAAAAAGCAATTCTTTACTTAGGTGCATCAATAAATGTGATTCCTTATTCTTTGTATGAAAGCCTCAATCTTGATACTTTGCACAGAACCAGGGTGGTGATCCAACCGATCATTCTAGTGCGTACCCTAAGGGTATCATCGAGAATGTGTTGGTTAGGGTGGATTCCATAATATTCCCTGTGGATTTTTATATCCTAGACATGGAGCATGATAAACATGCCGCCCCAATCTTATTGGGGAGGGCATTTTTGAACACCTCTAGGACCATCATTGATGTGCATACCGGTACCCTCACCATGGAATTTGATTGGATTAAAGTAGAATTTAGCATAATTGACTCTATGAAGTATCCTCTTAAATATTATTCTTTCCATGCTATTGATTTTGTTGACAATGTTGTGCAAGATGTTTTTTAATTGAGTGGTGATGATTCCTTGTTGGTTTCTTTGGAAAACGATGTTGAAAATGCATGTCTTGTGTATTCCATGAGTACTAGCTTGAAGGAAAGCATTGAAGAGTTAAGAAGTCTTGAGGAAGTGGTGCATAGTCTTGACCCTCTAGTCTTAGAGGAACCCGAAGAACCAGAATTCCTTCCATCACTTGTGACAGCTTCGGTGATTGAGCTTAAACCATTTCTGACCTCAAGTACGCATTTCTTAGGGAAGGGGAGACGCTTCTGGTCATCATTTCAAGCAAGCTCACCATGGAGCAAGAAGAAAAGTTGATGGTGGTGTTGCGGGAGAACAAGGAAGCAATTGGATGGATTACTACTGACATCAAAGGCATAAATCCATCCACTTTCATGCATAGAATCTTGTTGGAGGAAGATGCAAGACCCGTCCAGCAACCACAACGCTGTTTAAACCACCTATGATTGAGGTGGTGAAGGCGGAAATCCTCAAGTCACTCAAAGCCGACATGATCTATCCAATCTTGAATAGCAAGTGGTAAGTCCAACTCATGTGGTACCCAAGAAGAGTGAGGTGATGATGGTTGAAAGTGAGAAGGTTTAAATGGTGCCCACCCAAGGCTAAATGCGGAAACCCGGAAGGATCACTTCCTGTTGCCATTCATTCATCAAATGCTTGAGTGGTTAGCAAGCCACCCCTTCTATTGCTTTTTGGATGGGTACTCAGGGTATTTTCAAGTTTCTTTCGCCCCAGAAGACCAAGAAAAGACCACCTTCACATGCCCCTTTGGTACGTTTGCTTACCAGCACATGCCTTTCAGGTTATGTAATGCCCCCGCAACTTTCCAAAGGTGTATGGTAAGCATTTTCTCAGAATTTGTTGAAGATTTTGTCGAGGTATTCATGGATGATTTCACCATTCATGGTAATTCTTTTGACAACTGTTTAGCAAATTTGGCACAAGTTCTTAAATGTTGCATTGATACTAATCTTGTGTAAAACTCTGAGAAGTGTCATTTTATGGTAGATCAAGGCATTATATTAGGCCATGCTGTCTCCTCTAAGGGTATTGAGGTTTACAAGGCAAAGATAGACACAATTCAAATTTTGCCTTATCCTACTAATGTTCACAAAGTGCGCTCTTTTCTTGGCCATGCATGATTCTATTGCCGGTTCATCAAGAACTTCTCGAAAATAGCATCTCCTTTATGCAAGTTGTTACAAAAAGAGGTGGAATTTGTGATGGATGAGGGTTGTAAACGGGCCTTCAATACATTGAAAGGAAGGTTAGTTTTGGCCCCTATTATACAACCCCCGGATTGGTCGTTATCTTTTGAGATTATATGCGATGCTAGTGATTATGTCGTTCAAGCAGTGCTTGGTCAAAGGGTGGGGAGAGCGCCTCACGCCATTTACTGCGCATCCATGTCTCTCAATGAAGCCCAAATAAACTATTCAACCACCAAAAAGGAGCTGCTACTAGCGGTATTTTCCTTGGAAAAAATTCGATCTTACTTTCTTGGTACAAAAGTTATTGTATACACTAACCATGCAGCGCTTCATAATTTAATGATGAAGAAAGAGGCCAAGCCAAGATTGATTAGGTGGAACTTGCTCCTGAGTGAATTTGAGTTAGTGATGTGAGACAAGAAGGGAGCGAAAAACCTCGTGGCTGATCACCTAAGCCGGTTAGCACCCTACCAAGATAGTGAGGTAAATCTATTAATGAAGGATCAACTGCAGGAGGAGGTCCTCGATGGACAATTGTTTTCTATTAGGGACCACCAACCATGGTATGCCGACATTGTGAAATTTCTTGTCTCTGGTAAATTTCCTCCTCACTTTTCTAAAGAACAAAAAGATAAGCTAAAAACCGATGCTAAATATAATGTGTGGGATGATCCCTTTTTGTGGAAACATTGTGTAGACCAGGTTGTTAGGAGATGCATCCCCGATAATTAAGTGTATTCAATTCTCACCTTTTGTCACTCTCATGCATACGGCAGTCATTTTGAGCTAAAAGGACCGCTAGGAAAGTCTTGGAAAGTGGTTTTTATTGGCCTACTTTGAATAAGCATGCATACATATTTTGTAAGGCTTGTGACAGGTGCCAAAGAGTAGGAAATATCTCATCTACAAATGAGATGCCCCAAAAAGCTATGCTATATCATGAAATCTTTGATGTTTGGGGTATTGACTTCATGTGACCTTTCCCTAATTCTTATAGCTTTACATATATTCTTCTTGTTGTTGATTATGTGTCGAAGTGGGTTGAAGCAAAACCCACTAGGACTGACGATTCTAAAGTGGTTGCAGAATTCTTGGAGGATAACATCTTCTTTAGGTTTGGGGTACCCCGAGCCTTGATTAGTGACTGTGGCACCCATTTTCGCAATCAGACCATAGAGGCACTCTTGAAGAAGCATGGCATCACTCATAAGACATCTACCGCCTATCACCCACAAATCAACGGGCAAGCCGAAGTTTCCAACCAGGAAAGCAAGTACATCCTTCAAAAAATGATTAACCCTAACTGGAAGGATTGGAGTTTTCAGTTGAATGATGCCTTGTGGGCGTATATGATGGCTTACAAGACACCAATCGATATGTCACCATACCGGTTAGTGTTTGGTAAGCCCTCTCATCTGCTGGTGGAAATTCAACAAAAAGGCTTACCGAGCGGTCAAAGAATTCAATCTTGATGTAGATGAGGCTGACTTGCATAGGAAGTTACAATTGGATGATCTGGATGAGATTCGGAGGGAGTCCTATGAAAATGCCAAAATCTATAAAGAGAAGACAAAGGTGTGGCACGACAAGATGATCATTAGGAAAGAATTTGACGTTGGTCAAAAGGTCCTCCTATTCCAATCCTACCTTTGCCTATTCCCAGGTAAGTTGAGGTCCTGATGGATCGGTCCTTTTGAGAGGGTTAAGGTATTCCCGTATGGCATGGTTGAGATTCTAGATCGAGCTAAATCCAATACATTCAAGGTTAATTGATAACATTTGAAACCATACCCCGAGAGTTTTGTGCCGGAAAAAGGAGAAGATGTTCATCTCCTCAATCTGGTTTGTGAGTAAACTCCAAGAAAAGGGAGTAAGTCGTGCTAACGATGTTAAATAAACATGGTTTTGATCATCCAGATCATTATTCATGACTTTCTATTGATGTTTCTTCGTTTTGGATTTTGTCCTTAGTTTCATTTTTTTTACTTGATGCTTTTCACGGTATGTTTTTCGATGATTTTGTAGCAATTTTGATGCCAAAGCATTGGGATTTTGAAGGTATAATTGATTGGAGTCAAGAAGGAAAGACTTGGACAAGAGGAGGAATCAGAAACATTTTCTAAGTACCAGGTTAGTAGTCCGTCGCAAGTCGCAATGGCCTCGTCGCGAGTCGCCACAAAGTAGTCGCGAGTTGCAACCAAATCAGATATTTTGTGTGATAATAGAGCTCTCAGCCTCCACATTTTACGAGTCGCGAAGGCCTCATCGCGAGTCGCGACGGAACATCACGAGTCACGACAAAGTGGTCGTGAGTCACAAGGGCCTCATCGCAATTTGTGATGGGTCATCGTGAGTCGTGATGAAGTGGTAATGAGTCGCAACGGGTGTACAACCCTATTTTAAAAAATAGGCAGAATTATTTTTGCCACAAATCAAACCTCTCTCCGCCGCTCTTCATCTTCTCCGCCGCTCCTCCACCAACCCATCTCCTTCTGACTGCCACTCACCGCCGTTAACCGCCGCTCTCCACCACTCACAACCACCACTCCATACCCCTCATTCCTTCTTACCAAGCTCCACCCACAAATCCACCCAAAATTGTTGAAGAACACAAAACCCTAGAATTTGGGGGTTTTGTGATTTTTTTCAACTAGACTTCAAATTACTTGTGGGTTTCACTCCTTCCTCTTCCTAGGCATCTAAGTGGTACAATTCTTTAATTTCTTAAGCTTTACTTGAGATTATGATTGAATCTATTTTTTTGTGGGATATTGTATGAACTTTGTGTGATACCTTAGATTAGTTTGATTGATTGGATCATCGCAGATGTTGTTGAATATATTGTGCTTCCAAGTTGATTTTGAAGGATTGTATGAATATTTGGTGTTTACAGCTCGGTTGGATGTAGGATAACATGAATAATCACTTTCAATATATTGAGTTGCTCGCATTAGTCTTATGCTTACATTGCAATATTACTGTTTCTTTGGTTGAGAGTGGGTTGTTGTTTATAATAGATATGAGGCATGTTGACCCTTGTGAGACTTAGTCTTTATTTGGATAAAATGTTGTTATGCTTTGAAATGGTATTTTTCTTAGGTTAGTTTAGCCATGGAACTTGAATATGGACATTGTGAATGTACTAATGGTTGCTAAACTAATTAGGTATGACCGTGATTTTAAGATATAGCATATCCAATTTCAACTATGTAAAAACTTCATTGACTTGAGAATATAGGCATGTGGGATATAATATGGATTGTATGTGAAATTTTGGGTAGAACGTGAACTAGTAGGCTTGAACTTGATTTGGCTTGTGATGATGAACTAGTTTAAGGTTGAGTATAAATTTGCAATATTGCATATACACATATTGCTGCACATTTGACTTGTTTTATGTGGTTGTTAGATAAGGCCTCTACAAAGAGGCCCAGGGCTCTCCCCGTGGTGGGTACACCATCGTTCCACCTCCACCTCCGGAATCAAGCCTTGTACCTCCCCTACCGGATAGGTACATGGGTTTGACCTGGATCACCCGGTCCTATGCTGAAAGGTAGGAAGCCCTAGTGAGTTGCCAACTCAAGGAGACAAGCTTTGTAGACATACCCACACTAGATGCTCTTGGGCTCACCCAACCTGTCAGATGCCTCCTCTCCAGGGGGGAATTGAAGGATTCATGAGTAGGACCGCACCCTCTTACCGTAGATACACGCTATAGTTCCTGTTCACGGTCAGGATCTGTAGCATGAGAGATGATCAACCAAGTGAGAGGTACTTTTCTTTCCACTTGGATGATATATCTTGGAAAATGACCGTCTCACAGATTAAGGAGGCGTTTGGATTTGACTCTGCGGAGATAGGGGCCAGGCTGGACCCAAATGCCCAGGAATGATCAATCGAGGAGGACATGCAATTTTGGAATGCATCAACATGGGGACAAAGAACTCCCATGATAAAAATAGTGTCATCATCCACCCTGCACTTCGTCATGTGCGCCGACTGTTGCTTAGCACAGTGCTTTGCTCCGCGGAGTCAAAAAATGTGCCAGACAACGACATTCACTTTCTGTGGCACTTATCGAGTGAGAGACCAGGATACGGGTTATGGGCTGAGTTGTGGATGAAGAGGATCATGGAGGTGGCAGGAAAGCCAAAGGGGAAGATCATGGTCGGAGGTATGATAGGCCTATTAACTGAGTACTTAGGATTGGTTCCTCCGGCTGACTTTCCGCACTTAGGGAGGCGCACTTCCTAAATCATCAATGCTGAGAGGTTAGTTAGATTTGAGATACTCAGTGCCACCCGGACCATGGGGCTATTACACTGTTGTATGGCGCCAGGAAGGTCACATTCATGGCACTTCCTCAGCCCAACAAGACGAAGCTGGAATTTGATACATCTCTAGGAGACTTGGAGATTTCACCTGACTCCTCATGCAGAGATGACATCAAGCGCGAGCTCCGTGACCTTTTCCTAGCTCATGTCCAACTGATGAGACTCTGTGATTGAATTAAGGTGCTCGGTCACATAAGCAGTAATCTCCCTACAATTCCTTAAGACATACAAATGAACTGACATCAGATCACTGTTCAATGGAGTAAATAACATTCTCCTTGACCTCGGTTTGCCCACCTTCCTTCCAACCTGTCAATTATGGAGCACCCCAAAATTTTTATGTTCCTCTAAATAGCTAGAGCAAATTTCAATTACTTTTTCGGTAACATACCTCTCAACAATATTAAACAAAGATAAACCTTTCATCTTCTAGGGAATATTCAAGTGGGTGCCTATCAAACTTTCACAAACATTTTTCTCCATATGCATCACGTCTAAGCAATGCCTAACCTCAAGATGCTCCTTGTACGATAGATGACCTTTTCTTCCATGGACCATCACAATGTATTTTGTCCTTGCCTTTATACTTTCCCAACACCACTATCAATTTCTTAACCTTCTTGTGAATATGCACACTAGTTAGTGGTGTGGGAGATTTCCTTCGTTCTTTCCCCCCAACAAAAGTGACCACATCATCCTGGTATTTATGGTTTCCTTGCAACCATTTTCTACAGCCAAGATACACTGTCTTTCTTCCATGTCTTAGCTGTTTGAATTCCATCTTCTCCTCACAAATATGACATGCTTTATGCCCCTTCACAACATACCCCAAAAAATTTCCATAGGCTGGAAAATCATTGATGGTGCAAAAAAGCATGACACGCAATTGAAACTCCACAATTACCAACACCCATTTTCTTCCCACAATATCTTCAAATTATCAATCAATGGTCTCAAATACACATCAACCTCGTTCCCAGGTTGTCTAGGACCTGAGATTAACAGAGGCATCGTAACATATTTACGTTTCATGCACAAAGAAAGGGGCAAATTATATATAACCAACATCACGAGCCAAGAACTATGCTTCGATGACATATTACCAAATGGATTCATCTCATCTGTACACAATGCAAGGTATAAATTTTTAACTTCTGAACCAAATGAAGGATATCGCTTGTCAAAATTTCTCCATTGTTCACCGTCTGCCAGATGTCTTATCTTGCCATCACTTGATCTTTCCCGCTCTCCATGCCATTGTAAGTTTTTTGCATCTTTTGAACTCGCAGATAACCTCTTCAACCTAGGAATTAAAGGAAGATACCACATACACTTTAATGGGACCTTTTTCTTCTTTTTAGCCAAGCACCTATCATCATCATTCCTCACACCCTTATATCTTGAATGTTTGCACACGGGACATTCAACCGCATCTTTCAAATCACTGTCATACAACACACAATCATTATGACATGCTTGTATTTTCTTGTATTCGAAAACATGTGGACACAATATTTTCTTAACCTCGTAAAAGTTTTTTGGCATTCCATTCCCTTCCGGAAACTTATCCTTTAAAAGCCTTAGGAGTGAATTCATCTTGTATCACTCCAAGAACTTGTAGCTTTCAAATTGAAAACCTCCATAAAAAAGGAGATTATGGTATCCTTACTTTTACATCCCGGGCACAATGGCTTCTCTTTTTCGTCCAGCAAAGCACTTAACATTTTAGGCTTCCCTTGAAAATCTCTTACAATGTCATCGAACATAGCATCAACGGTACATTTGTTTCCATCTACCTTGTCAAACCCACCACCATTATGTCGTTACTCAACCTCTCCATGAAATGTCGATACAATGTAACCTCCGTCAAATCTGTTCTTCAGCAAGTGAAATCTAACAAGCCCACGATCATCAAACCATTCACGACACAAGCATCTTTTGGATGGACAATGTATCCTCTCCTCCCGACCAAAGGCATAATTAAGAAATGAATCAATAAACGCAATATGTTCACCACTCCTAGCTACACTTGGATAGCTAACCATTGTTTTTCTCCACGAAAGCATCGATTCTCGGTCCATTGTATCTAAACAAAATAATACAAAAAATTACACAAATATTCATTGTTCAAACATAATAAAAATAAACACAATCAATTTGCTACACAATACTAAAAGTGTCATGTGTATGTGTATATGTATGTGAATCGATCAACTTGTTCTTGGGAGATATATATATATATATAGAGATATATATATATATATATAGAGATATATATATATATATATATATATATATATATACCATCTACCAAATAAACACAATCATATTTACATCCACAATCATTTACAATCTCACAACATGATACTAAACCAACTTAAAACATAGAAACCATTAATAAATACAAATAAACTCTCTCCATGCATGCATTAATGGTTATTATAACTACTATTTGATTGGAATTAAAAAAAGTTAAGGAAAACATACATCCATGGGTCTTCATTGCTTTGGATTATTGTTCACCATCCAAAAAATCTTCCATTAATGAAGAGAGAAGGGAACTACAAGTTCACATCTAATTTTTGAAGGGTAGTTCGGAGCATTAAATGCTCTATTTCGCACCGATTTTTGTGAATAGTACTTAAAACTGGTGCCATTTTCCCCATTAGTACCGGTTTTTGTGAATAGTACTTAAAACTGGTGCCATTTTTCCCATTAGCACCGGTTTTTAACCGGTGCTAAATCAACTGGTGCCATGTTTCCTATTTCTTTCAGGAATTATTTTAACACCGGTTTCCTTAATTTTTTTAGCACCGGTTTTTAAAACCGGGGCCAAATATTTACATGTCACCGGTTTTATTTAATTTCAAGCACCAGTTTTCAAACCGGTACCAATATGGCACCGGTTTTCAAACCGGTGCCAATTTAGCACCGGTTTGAAAACCGGTGCCAATTTAGCACCGATTTTCAAACCGGTGCCAATTTAGCACCGGTTTTTGTAAATTTTTAGCACCAGTTTTAAAAGTCGGTGCCAAAAATTTTCAATTGACTGGTTTTAGAGATTTTTAGCACCGGTTTTTAGATCGGTGCTAATTTCAAACTGGGTTTTGTAATTTTTAGAACCATTTTTTAAAACTGGTGTTAGATTTACACCGGTTTTCATCATTTTTAGCACCGGTTTTTTTACTGGTGTTCAATTTACACCGGTTATTAGGAAAAAAACCGGTGATACAATTACATAAATTGGTGTTAAATTTACACCGGTTTAGAAACTGGTGCTAACAAATAAAAAACTGGTGCTATTACAATTTTTTCACCGGTTTTAATAACCGGTGCTAAAAAACAAGTGCTAGAGGGAGGTCTCCGTGGTAGTTGACGTGTCCATTTTATGTGCATAATTTAGTACTGTTTTGGGTCACTTTTGTGATGTTTTTCTTATCAAGAGCTTGTGTTTTACCTTGAAATTATCTTAGGAAGGGTAAGAGGAAATTTACGCTCTTTTACCTCTTCTAAGTGGATTTTGCATGACAAGGGAAGAACACGGAGGCTTGAAGACCGGAGACCATTATAGATCACATTTTAGAAGACTTTTTAAAAACTTGCATCGAAGACATGAAGACCGGAGGCCATCGAAGACCATTTTCTGAAGACCATGAGGACTTGAAATATGAGTGGAATCATTGTGAAGATAAATTTTTACCACAAGAAGATGAAAAGAAAATAGGGTTAAATTATGGCACTCATCGCGAGTCCCGATAAGCTCATCGCGAATCACGACCAACGAATCTAACCTTATCCTTTTTGTGCTATAAAAAGCACTCTATTTCCTCTCATTCATATCTTCTTCATCTGCATTTTTGGTAGTGTTTCAAACCCAATTTTCTTCCATTTTCATCTTTGAATTCTCTCGTATAGTTTTTGTTTTTTTAGCATTTTGAGTATGAACTCTTGTAGCTAAATCTAGTTCTTGGGAGCAATTGATTGAAGCTTCCAGTCTTATGTAGTAAGATTCTATGTTTGCTCATTTATGAACATTTATTGGAGAGCATTTATTATGCCATTAATGTTGTGTTTTACCTCATTTATACCATGGTTTGTCTGAGTATATGAAATGTTTGTAAGATTGAAATGTTAGAGTGTTAGGAAAGTTGCAAATTTCTTAAATCATTTGATATAGAAGTCCAAAAGCATGGATTTAGAACTTCTTGTGTATAATTTGTGGTAATTCTTGCTAGATGAGTATGTTAATGTGGTTTGTTTTCATATTTGTCACATAGATGCAAAGAAAAGGTTGAACCATGAATGTTGTTTGTTCTAAGTTTAACCAAATAAATGCTTTGTTTGGTTAAATGACTATGTCTTTGGTGGAAGACTTGTTGTTATCAAACCTATGGTCCTTTGGGTGAAATGCCATTGATGAAATACCCCTATGATGGTGTTTGTCTAAGGTGATCATCAATGAAGTTTGCAAATGGTCATTTTTTGCAAACTACTATTAAGGAGGAATGAATGTTGATCTTTGAATGAGAAGTGATAACATTCCCCATAGACAATAAATGTAATTGAATGAGTGAATGAATCAATGAGCTAATTGAAGTTTGGAAGTGAAAGTCAATTGCCCCCAAGGCTCCGTTAATTATCATTTACATCGTTTCTTTAGTTGTATTGTATGATTAGCATAGTTCTCTTGCTTTACTTGTTGTTGTATTTCAATTTATTAACTTATGATAAAAAACCAACCAAAACCCCCCTCCCATTGTTTACATGCTTTTATATGTATCTATGTATGTATATGCTTAATATGTTTTCTCCAATATATATGTTTAAACACTTGAAAAGATCCCCTTCTCGTGGATGACCCCGACTTTCCATTATCTACTTAATTGTAGATAGGAAGAATTAGGGCTTAAAAGTATTAACTTTGAGAGGTTCGGCGACGACCTTCCAATTTTTGACCCCGCTGCGGGGGAAGAGGCATTTATTTTTAAGTGTTTGGGCATATTATGTGTGATTATATGCTAATTGTAAATATTTGTTAGTTTTCTTTTATTTTGATTTCTTAATTGATTTTCCATTATTACTTGGCTTGGAGATTTATTGTTCGAGTTCTTGGTGTATGTTTCGTACGCGATCCTCTTCACAAGAACCCTTACACTACGACCCTGAGTTAGAGTTCAATTTGAGACGGGCTAGGAGGATTTCTTTGGAAAGTGTGAATAACACCCCTCCTAGTGACCATTTTGTGGATATATCTTCCTCCATGGAACATCAACTTAAGCATGAAGACGAGCATCCAGGAGGGGGGGCTCAACATCCTCCTCTCCAAGGGAAAACTCCTCCTCACAACCAAAGGGAAATTCTTTTGGAGAAAGCTTTGTTAAGACACATCATGGCCCCCAATCTCGATCAACAACCAATTGCATTGAGTATTCCGTGGTTAGACCGAACATGCACTTTGAGCTAAAGACCGGATTCATCAACATGTTACCCATCTTTCTTGGTAGGAAAGGGGAGAATGCCAACAAACACCTCACCGAATTTCACTTCTTGTGTGGTGGTACGGTCCCCTATGGAGTGGATGAAGATTTATATAAGTTGAAGGCATTCCTGTTTACACTAAGGGATGGTGTAAGAGATTGGCTCCACTACCTACCGCCCAAGAGTATCAAGAGTTGGCTCAATATGAAAATGATGTTTCTAGCCAAATACTTCCCGGTCTCTAGATCTGCCGCCTTGAAGAAGGACATAAGCAACATCCTCCAATGGAATGAAGAATCTCTCTTCGACTATTGAGAGAGGTTCAAGAAGCTTCTTTCAAGTTTCCCTTACCATGGTTATTCAGGGGGGGATTTGGTTTATTACTTCTACAATAACCTTCTTAATGAAAATCAAAGGTTGGTGAGAATTTCTTGTGATGGCACCCTTGGGAAAAAAACATCCTCTGAGGCTGTGCAATTGTATGAGGAGCTAGTGGAAGAATTGAGAAACTTTAGCTCAAGGGCCGATTTGAGAAGGAGAAATCCAATGCCTACCAGTGACTCTTCAAATAGTGGGAAGCTCGAGGATCAAGTCTCAACCCTTGCATCCATGGTGAAATATTTGATGACAAAGCCCGTAAATATGCCACATGTTAAATCATGTGAAATTTGTTTCTCGGCGCATCCTACAGACACTTGCCCTACTTTGCAAGAAGACTATGTTGAGGAGGTGAGTGCCATGAGATATCAAGGAAATCAAGGCTACTAAGGCAACAAAGGATATCAAGGTGGGCAAGGATACCAAGGTGACCAAGGTTATCAAGGGTACTAAAATCGGCCGTTCAATTCGAGAAATCATGATAACCCAAACCTTCGGTATAGAAACCCTCAAGGAAGCCAAAACCCTCAGCCATATTGACCTCCTCAACCACAGTATAGGCCACTTCAACAAAAATTTTAAAGGCTCCAAGAAAAACCCCGAGACCAAGAGGAGAGCTCGGGGCTATC
This sequence comes from Rubia yunnanensis, assembly GCA_037428765.1. NCBI lineage: Eukaryota > Viridiplantae > Streptophyta > Magnoliopsida > Gentianales > Rubiaceae > Rubia > Rubia yunnanensis. Next base: position 63,219,832 of record CM075061.1, read on the forward strand.
AAAGGATGAGGTGATGCAAACCATCCACCGATTGGGCATATGTGTGGAGAAATGTGAGAAATTCCAAGATGAAGCCAAGGAAAGTATCAAGAACTTGGAAACTCATGTGAGCCAAATAGCTCAAGTGGTGATCGGATTGACGCCTCGAAAAGGGTAAGCTACCCTCCCAACCGGAGATCGACCCTCGACAAAATGGAAGTGCTATCACTTTGAGAAGTGGTAAAGAGGTTGGCTCTCTCACGGTTGGTGAATTTAATGAGGAAGAACCTAAGAAGCTTGAAATGTTTGAGAAAGAAGTGAAATAAGAGAACGGGGAGGAGGTCAAGGAGCAATCAAGGATGGGAAAGGAGAAGGAAGAGGAGATCACTGTTGAGAAATCAACCTCCATTTTTAACCTTCATATCCCCCTCACAAGAAGGCAAGAGTAGTGAAGATTCCTCCATATATGCCGAAACCACCATACCCGGAAGCTATAAAAGGCAAACGGAGGAAGGAACCAAACAAGGACATATACGAAGTCTTTCTTAGGTGTGAGGTAAATATCCCTCTTTTGAATATGATTGAACAAATTCCTAGCTATGCAAAATTTTTGAAGGAATTATGTGTAGTAAATAGGAAACAAAGAACGAAGAACAAGCTTAAAAATGGGAGAAGTGAACATGTCTTCGCTTTGTGCCAAAGAGAGTTACCCCCTAAATGTAGCGATCCCGGTATGTTCACAATCCCTTGCATGATAGGAAATACACATATTGAAAAAGCTTCTTGGGAATAGATCATAAGAGAAATTTGTGATGATGGAGATGAAGTTATCCAGAACCTGCCACTAGAATGGTCCAGCATTGAGAAGAAATGCTTGAGTGACGATATAAATGTGTGGTACAGTTTCATAGCTGCCCGCGTGCTACCGGTGAAAATGAATAGTGAGGTTCATAGTTCCCGTATGTTGCTGTTGTAAAAGATTAAAAAGAACTTGAGCATCAATGTTGGGGGTACAATACTGGAGTACATCTGGGATTGTGTCAATTCCCACAACTGTATAGGCTTCTCCTCCCTCATCACTGCCTTATGCGTGAAAGCAGGTTGCAAATTTAATGATAATGATTACACACATATATCTTCCCATCAACCCTTAAATATTCTCGAAGAAGAAGAAAATTGTTGTGTCATCAAGGCCGGTGATAAGTAAATTGTCTAAGGAGAATTCGGATAGGGACATGGCAGCATTGAAAGTGAAGGTGGATGACTTGGTGCGATTGACTAAGCTGGTTGGGAAGATCCTAACGGTCATGTGTGGTGAAAGAATCAAGGAATTGGGTCCAGTCCCTACTATAGATTTGCCATCTTCCAACACTTGGGAGGACAGCTCGCGTGGGGATTGACTACCTTCATTGTGCTCACATCTTGATTTTCTGAAGTTGTTTAATTTGCTTGGTTTATATAGATCTTTGTTTTATCAGGAATATGATTTCCAAAACACATGTTGCTTCTCTGTTGATTTGACTTGGTAGTTTATGACTGTGGAATTTTGATGCTGTTAGTTGTAGGCATCTGTTTGCTATAATTTTGGAACTAAACGAGCAACTCAAAAATAGGTAATGTGTGTGTAAAAGAGCTGCAACACGCTTAACAAAAAGAGTTGTAGCGCACTGCAGCTGGCTGCCGCTACCATAGGAAAATGAAGCTTATTTTGTCCAAGGTTTACCAAAAGAGCGGCAGTGCACCACCTCTCTCAGAGCTGCTCGAAATAGGTACCAATTAGAACATAGCTGTAGAATAGTTAACAGTCACACAAAACACAACATACTACAAAAATACATAAATGTTTTCTCGAATACATTGCTGTTCAGCCGCTAGTCTTCAACCATCTTCCTCTTTTTGGATTGAACGTCTCCAATTTCTTGGCCATCTTTATCCATCCAAATGACATCTCTGTGCTTCCTCCATATTGCTCCCGCCTCAATCCTATTGTTAATAAGTAGAGGGTAAATAGAGGGGAACTCTAACCTTTCACTTGTAACTTCAAAATCAATTTCGCCATGGAAAGAGTATTTCTTACCGTGTAACACAACAGACCAATCCACATTGCAAAGATCATTAATGTAGAAAACTAGTTTTTCTTGTTCGGCCAAAATAAACTGATCATTGTCATATGCTTCACGACTCTGGTCAACAACGGTAAATCCCATTGGGTTATCACTTTAAACTTCAGTTGTGTTATCAAACCATTGGCACTTGAAAAATGGAATCTTGAATTCTCCATAGTCAAGCTCCCAAATCTCATCAATAACACCATAAAACGACATCACAGCTAGGACATGTTTATTGTCATTCTTATTTCTTGCCACATTGTCTCTGAATCAATGTATACCATACTATTTTGTGTTTTTCTCTTTAAATCCTTGTCCCTAGTAGAAAAAGAGAAATTGTTCATGTCATATATGGAATACCTCAAAAATGTGCAGTTAGGCTTCCTTGCAAATGCTCTATTTTTTGGGTCGTAATCACCTACATTGCATCGATCGTATAACCAATTCACAAACTTGTCATTGTGCTCCAATTGAAATTTATTTGGGGGCAATGTGGGATGAGACTCTGTGATTGAATTAAGGTGCTCGGTCACATAAGCAGTAATCTCCCTACAATTCCTTAAGACATACAAATGAACTGACATCAGATCACTGTTCAATGGAGTAAATAACATTCTCCTTGACCTCGGTTTGCCCACCTTCCTTCCAACCTGTCAATTATGGAGCACCCCAAAATTTTTATGTTCCTCCAAATAGCTAGAGCAAATTTCAATTACTTTTTCGGTAACATACATTTCAACAATATTAAACAAAGATAAACCTTTCATCTTCTAGGGAATATTCAAGTGGGTGCCTATCAAACTTTCACAAACATTTTTCTCCATATGCATCACGTCTAAGCAATGCCTAACCTCAAGATGCTCCTTGTACGATAGATGACCTTTTCTTCCATGGACCATCGCAATGTCTTTTTTCCTTGCCTTTATACTTTCCCAACACCACTATCAATTTCTTAACCTTCTTGTGATTCTGCACACTAGTTAGTGGTGTGGGAGATTTCCTTCGTTCTTTCCCCCAACAAAATTGACCACATCATCCTGGTATTTATGGTTTCCTTGCAACCATTTTCTACAGCCAAGATACACTGTCTTTCTTCCATGTCTTAGCTGTTTGAATTCCATCTTCTCCTCACAAATATGACATGCTTTATGCCCCTTCACAACATACCCCAAAAACATTCCATAGGCTGGAAAATCATTGATGGTGCAAAAAAGCATGACACGCAATTGAAACTCCACAATTACCAACACCCATTTTCTTCCCACAATATCTTCAAATCATCAATCAATGGTCTCAAATACACATCAACCTCGTTCCCAGGTTGTCTAGGACCTGAGATTAACAGAGGCATCATAACATATTTACGTTTCATGCACAAATAAAGGGGCAAATTATATATAACCAACATCACGGGCCAAGAACTATGCTTCGATGACATATTACCAAATGGATTCATCTCATTTGTACACAATGCAAGGTATAAATTTCTAACTTCTAAACCAAATGAAGGATATCGCTTGTCAAAATTTCTCCATTGTTCACCGTCTGCTGGATGTCTTATCTTGCCATCACTTGGTCTTTCCTGCTCTCCATGCCATTGCAAGTTCTTTGCATCTTTTGAATTCGCAGATAACCTCTTCAACCTAGGAATTAAAGGAAGATACCACATACACTTTAATGGGACCTTTTTCTTCTTCTTAGCCAAGCACCTATCATCATCATTCCTCACACCCTTTTATCTTGAATATTTGCACACAGGACATTCAACCGCATCTTTCAAATCACTGTCATTCAACACACAATCATTGGTACATGCGTGTATTTTCTTGTATTCAAAAACATGTTGACACAATATTTTATTAACCTCGTAAAAGTTTTTTGGTATTCTATTCCCTTCCGGAAACTTATCCTTTAAAAGCTTTAGGAGTGAATTCACCTTGTATCACTCCAAGAACTTGTAGCTTTCAAATTGAAAACCTCCATAAAAAAGAGATTATGGTATCCTTACTTTTACATCCCGGGTACAATGGCTTCTCTTTTTTGTCCAGCAAAGCACTTAACATTTAGGCTTCCCCTGAAAATCTCTTACAATGTCATCGAACATAGCATCAACGGTACATTTGTTTCCATCTACCTTGTCAAACCCACCACCATTATGTCGTTGCTCAACCTCTCCATGAAATGTCCATACAATGTAACCTTCGTCAAATCTGTTCTTCAGCAAGTGAAATCTAACAAGCCCACGATCATCAAACCATTCACGACACGAGCATCTTTTGCATGGACAAAGTATCCTCTCTTCCCGACCAAAGGCATAATCAAGAAACGAATCAATAAACGCAATATGTTCACCACTCCTAGATACACTTGGATAGCTAACCATTTTTTTCTCCACGAAAGCATCAATTCTCGGTCCATAGTATCTAAACAAAATAATACAAACAATTACACAAATATTCATTGTTCAAACATAATAAAAATAAACACAATCAATTTGCTACACAATACTAAAAGTGTCATGTGTATGTGTATATGTATGTGAATCGATCAACTTGTTCTTGGGAGATAGATATATATATATATATATATATATATATATATATATACCATCTACCAAATAAACACAATCATATTTACATCCACAATCATTTACACTCTCACAACATGATACTAAACCAACTTAAAACATAGAAACCATTAATAAATACAAATAAACTCTCTCCATGCATGCATTAATGGTTATTATAACTACTATTTGATTGGAATTCAAAAAAGTTAAGGAAAACATACATACATGGGTCTTCATTGCTTTGGGTTATTGCTCACCATCCAAAAAATCTTCCATTAATGAAGAGAGAAGGGAACTACAAGTTCACATCTAATTTTTGAAGGGTAGTTCGGAGCATTAAATGCTCTATTTCGCATCGGTTTTAGTGAATAGTACTTAAAACTTGGTGCCATTTTCCCCATTAGCGCCTGTTTTTGTGAATAGTACTTAAAACTGGTGCCATTTTTCCCATTAGCACCGGTTTTTAACCGGTACTAAATCAACCGGTGCCATTTTTCCTATTTTTTTCAGGAATTATTTTAACACCGGTTTCCTTAATTTTTTTGGCACCGGTTTTTAAAATCGGTGCCAAATATTTACATTTCACCGGTTTTCAAACCGGTGCCAATTTAGCACCGGTTTTCAAACCGGTGCCAATTTAGCACCGGTTTTTGTAATTTTTTAGCACCGGTTTTATAAGCCGGTGCCAAAATTTTCAATTGATTAGTTTTAGAGATTTTTAGCACCAGTTTTTAGAGCGGTGCTAATTTCAAACCGGGTTTTGCAATTTTTAGCACCATTTTTAAAAAATAGTGTTAGGTTTCACCCGTTTTCATCATTTTTAGCACCAGTTTTTTGACTGGTGTTCAATTTACACCGGTTATTAGGAAAAAAAACCGGTGATACAATTACATAAATTGGTGTTAAATTTACACCGGTTTAAAAACTGGTGCTAACAAATAAAAATTTGGTGCTATTACAATTTTTTCACCGGTTTTAATAACCGGTGCTAAAAAACCAGTGCTAGAGGGAGGTCTCTGTGGTAGTTGATGTGTCCATTTTATGTGCATAATTTAGTACTGTTTTGGGTCACTTTTGTGATCTTTTTCTTATCAAGAGCTTGTGTTTTACCTTGAAATTATCTTAGGAAGGGTAAGAGAAAATTTACGCTCTTTTACCTCTTCTAAGTGGATTTTTCATGACAAGGGAAGAACACGGAGGCTTGAAGACCAGAGGCCATTAAAGATCACATTTTAGAAGACTTTTTGAAGACTTGCTTCGAAGACATGAAGAACGGAGGCCATCGAAGACCATTTTTTGAAGACCATGAGGACTTGAAATATGAGTGGAATCATTGTGAAGATAAATTTTTACCACAAGAAGATGAAAAGAAAATAGGGTTAAATTATGGCACTCATCGCGAGTCCCGATAAGCTCATCGCGAATCACGACCAACGAATCTAACCTTATCCTTTTTGTGCTATAAAAAGCACTCTATTTCCTCTCATTCATATCTTCTTCATCTGCATTTTTGGTAGTGTTTCAAACCCAATTTTCTTCCATTTTCATCTTTGAATTCTCCTGTATTATGTTTGTTTTTTTAGCATTAATGAGTATGAACTCTTGTAGCTAAATCTAGCAATTGATTGAAGCTTCCGGTCTTATGTAGTAAGATTCTATGTTTGCTCATTTATGAACATTTATTGGAGAGCATTTATTATGCCATTAATGTTGTGTTCTACCTCATTTATACCATGGTTTGTTTGAGTATATGAAATGTTTGTAAGATTGAAATGTTAGAGTGTTAGGAAAGTTGCAAATTTCTTAAATCATTTGATATAGAAGTCCAAAAGCATGGATTTAGAACTTCTTGTGTATAATGTGTGGTAATTCTTGCTAGATGAGTATGTTAATGTTGTTTGTTTTCATATTTTCCACATAGATGCAAAGAAAAGGTTGAACCTTGAATGTTGTTTGTTCTAAGTTTAACCAAATAAATGGTTTGTTTGGTTAAATGACTATGTCTTTGGTGGAAGACTTGTTGTTATCAAACCTATGGTCCTTTGGGTGAAATGCCATTGATAAAATACCCCTATGATGGTGTTTGTCTAAGGTGATCATCAATGAGGTTTGCAAATGGTCATTTTTTGCAAACTACTATTAAGGAGGAATGAATGTTGATCTTTGAATGAGAAGTGATAACATTCCCCATAGACAATAAATGTAATTGAATGAGTGAATGAATCAATGAGCTATTTGATGTTTGGAAGTGAAAGTCAATTGCCCCCAAGGCTCCGTTAATTATCATTTACATCGTTTCTTTAGTTGTATTGTATGATTAGCATAGTTCTCTTTCTTTACTTGTTGTTGTATTTCAATTTGTTAACTTATGATAAAAAACCAACCAAAACCCCCCTCCCCTTGTTTACATGCTTTTATATGTATCTATGTATGTATATGCTTAATATGTTTTCTCCAATATATGTTTAAACACTTGAAAAGATCCCCTTCTCGTGGATGACCCCGACTTGCCATTATCTACTTAATTGTAGATAGGAAGAATTAGGGCTTAAAAGTATTAACTTTGAGAGGTTCGGCGACGACCTTCCAATTTTTGACCCCTCTGCGGGGGAAGAGGCATTTATTTTTAAGTGTTTGGGCATATTATGTGTATTTATATGCTAATTTCAAATATTTGTTAGTTTTCTTTTATTTTGATTTCTTAATTGATTTTCCATTATTACTTGGCTTGGAGATTTATTGTTCGAGTTCTTGGTGTATGTTTCGTACGCAATCCTCTTCACAAGAACCCTTACACTACGACCCTGAGTTAGAGTTGAATTTGAGACGGGCTAGGAGGATTTCTTCGGAATGTATGAATAACACCCCTCCTAGTGACAATTTTGTGGATACATCTTCCTCTAGGGAACATCAACTTAAGCATGAAGATGAGCATCCAGGAGGGGGACCTCAACATCATCCTCTCCAAGGGCAAGCTCCTCCTCGCCACCAAAGGGAAATTATTTTGGAGAAAGCTTTGTTAAGACACATCATGGTCTCCAAACTCGATCAACAACCAATTGTATTGAGTATTCCGTGGTTGGACCGAACAGGCACTTTAAGCTAAAGACCGGATTCATCAACATGTTACCCATCTTTCTTGGTAGGAAAGGGGAGAATGCCAACAAACACCTCACCGAATTTCACTTCTTGTGTGGTGGTACGGTCCCCTATGGAGTGGATGAAGATTTATATAAGTTAAAGGCATTCCCGTTTACACTAAAGGATCCACTACCTACCGCCCAAGAGTATCAAGAGTTGGCTCAATATGAAAATGATGTTTCTAGCCAAATACTTCCCGATCTCTATATCCGCCGCCTTGAAGAAGGACATAGGAAAATTCCTCCAATGGAATGAAGAATCTCTCTTCGACTATTGAGAGAGGTTCAAGAAGCTTCTTGCAAGTTTCCCTTACCATGGTTATTCAGAGGGGGATTTGGTTTATTACTTCTACAATGACCTTCTTAATGAAGATCAAAGGTTGGTGAGAAGTTCTTGTGGTGGCACTCTTGGGAAAAAAACATCCTCTGAGGCTGTGCAATTGTATGAGAAGCTATTGGAAGAATCAAGAAACTTTAGCTGAAGGGCCTATTTGAGAAGGAGAAATCCAATGCCTACCAGTGAGAAGCTTGAGGATCAAGTCTCAACCCTTGCATCCGTGGTGAAATGTTTGATGACAAAGCCCGTAAATACGCCACATGTTAAATCATGTGAAATTTGTTACTCGGCGCATCCTACAGACACTTGCCCTACTTTGCAAGAGGACTATGTTGAGGAGGTGAATGCCATGAGATATCAAGGAAATCAAGGCTACCAAGGCAACAAAGGATATCAAGGTGGGCAAGGATACCAAGGTGACCAAGGTTATTAAGGGTACCAAAACCGGCCGTTCAATTCGAAAAATTATAATAACCCGAACCTCCGGTATGGAAACCCTCAAGGAAGCCAAACCCTCAGCCATATTGACCTCCTTAACCACAGTATAGGCCACCTCAAAAAAAATTTTAAAGGCTCCAAGAAAAACCCCGAGACCAAGGGGAGAGCTCGGGGCTATCAAAGGATGAGGTGATGCAAACCATCCACCAGTTGGGCATGTGTGTGGAGAAAAGTGAGAAATTCCAAGATTAAGCCAAGGAAAGTATTAAGAACTTGGAAACTCATATGAGCCAAATAGCTCAAGTGGTGATCGGATGAAAGCCTCGGAAAAGGGTAAGCTACCCTCCCAACCAGAGATCAACCCTCGAAAAAATGGAAGTGCTATCACTTTGAGAAGTGGTAAAAAGGTTGGATTTCTCATGGTTGGTGAAGTTAATGAGGAAGAACCTAAGAAGCTTGAAATGTTTGAGAAAGAAGTGAAATAAGAGAACGAGGAGGAGGCCAAGGAGCAATCAAGGAAGGGAATGGAGAAGGAAGAGGAGATCACCGTTGAGAAATCAACCTCCATTTTTAAACCTTTATCTCCCCCTCATAAGAAGACAAGAGTAGTGAATATTCCTCCATGTATGCCGGAGCCAGCATTCCCGGAAGCTCTATAAGGCAAACGGAGAAAGGAATCCAACAAGGACATATACGAAGTCTTTCTTAGGTGTGAGGTAAATATCCCTCTTTTGAATGTGATTGAAAAAATTCCTAGCTATGCAAAATTTTTGAAGGAATTATGTGTAGTAAATAGGAAACAAAGAACTAAGAACAAGCTTAAAAATGGGAGAAGTGAGCATGTCTCCGCTTTGTGCCAAAGAGAGTTACCCCCTAAATGTAGCGATCCCGGTATGTTCACAATCCCTTGCATGATAGGAAATACACATATTAAAAAAGCAATTCTTTACTTAGGTGCATCAATAAATGTGATTCCTTATTCTTTGTATGAAAGCCTCAATCTTGATACTTTGCACAGAACCAGGGTGGTGATCCAACCGATCATTCTAGTGCGTACCCTAAGGGTATCATCGAGAATGTGTTGGTTAGGGTGGATTCCATAATATTCCCTGTGGATTTTTATATCCTAGACATGGAGCATGATAAACATGCCGCCCCAATCTTATTGGGGAGGGCATTTTTGAACACCTCTAGGACCATCATTGATGTGCATACCAGTACCCTCACCATGGAATTTGATTGGATTAAAGTAGAATTTAGCATAATTGACTCTATGAAGTATCCTCTTAAATATTATTCTTTCCATGCTATTGATTTTGTTGACAATGTTGTGCAAGATGTTTTTTAATTGAGTGGTGATGATTCCTTGTTGGTTTCTTTGGAAAACGATGTTGAAAATGCATGTCTTGTGTATTCCATGAGTACTAGCTTAAAGGAAAGCATTGAAGAGTTAAGAAGTCTTGAGGAAGTGGTGCATAGTCTTGACCCTCTAGTCTTAGAGGAACCCGAAGAACCAGAATTCCTTCCATCACTTGTGACAGCTTCGGTGATTGAGCTTAAACCATTTCTGACCTCAAGTACGCATTTCTTAGGGAAGGGGAGACGCTTCTGGTCATCATTTCAAGCAAGCTCACCATGGAGCAAGAAGAAAAGTTGATGGTGGTGTTGCGGGAGAACAAGGAAGCAATTGGATGGATTACTGCTGACATCAAAGGCATAAATCCATCCACTTTCATGCATAGAATCTTGTTGGAGGAAGATGCAAGACCCGTCCAGCAACCACAACGCTGTTTAAACCACCTATGATTGAGGTGGTGAAGGCGGAAATCCTCAAGTCACTCAAAGCTGACATGATCTATCCAATCTTGAATAGCAAGTGGTAAGTCCAACTCATGTGGTACCCAAGAAGAGTGAGGTGATGATGGTTGAAAGTGAGAAGGTTTAAATGGTGCCCACCCAAGGCTAAATGCGGAAACCCGGAAGGATCACTTCCTGTTGCCATTCATTCATCAAATGCTTGAGTGGTTAGCAAGCCACCCCTTCTATTGCTTTTTAGATGGGTACTCAGGGTATTTTCAAGTTTCTTTCGCCCCAGAAGACCAAGAAAAGACCACCTTCACATGCCCCTTTGGTACGTTTGCTTACCAGCATATGCCTTTCAGGTTATGTAATGCCCCCGCAACTTTCCAAAGGTGTATGGTAAGCATTTTCTCAGAATTTGTTGAAGATTTTGTCGAGGTATTCATGGATGATTTCACCATTCATGGTAATTCTTTTGACAACTGTTTAGCAAATTTGGCACAAGTTCTTAAATGTTGCATTGATACTAATCTTGTGTAAAACTCTGAGAAGTGTCATTTTATGGTAGATCAAGGCATTATATTAGGCCATGCTGTCTCCTCTAAGGGTATTGAGGTTTACAAGGCAAAGATAGACACAATTCAAATTTTGCCTTATCCTACTAATGTTCACAAAGTGCGCTCTTTTCTTGGCCATGCATGATTCTATTGCCGGTTCATCAAGAACTTCTCGAAAATAGCATCTCCTTTATGCAAGTTGTTACAAAAAGAGGTGGAATTTGTGATGGATGAGGGTTGTAAACGGGCCTTCAATACATTGAAAGGAAGGTTAGTTTTGGCCCCTATTATACAACCCCCGGATTGGTCGTTATCTTTTGAGATTATATGCAATGCTAGTGATTATGTCGTTCGAGCAGTGCTTGGTCAAAGGGTGGGGAGAGCGCCTCACGCCATTTACTGCGCATCCATGTCTCTCAATGAAGCCCAAATAAACTATTCAACCACCAAAAAGGAGCTGCTACTAGCGGTATTTTCCTTGGAAAAAATTCGATCTTACTTTCTTTGTACAAAAGTTATTGTATACACTAACCATGCAGCGCTTCATAATTTAATGGTGAAGAAAGAGGCCAAGCCAAGATTGATTAGGTGGAACTTGCTCCTGAGTGAATTTGAGTTAGTGATGTGAGACAAGAAGGGAGCGAAAAACCTCGTGGCTGATCACCTAAGCCGGTTAGCACCCTACCAAGATAGTGAGGTAAATCTATTAATGAAGGATCAACTGCAGGAGGAGGTCCTCGATGGACAATTGTTTTCTATTAGGGACCACCAACCATGGTATGCCGACATTGTGAAATTTCTTGTCTCTGGTAAATTTCCTCCTCACTTTTCTAAAGAACAAAAAGATAAGCTAAAAACCGATGCTAAATATAATGTGTGGGATGATCCCTTTTTGTGGAAACATTGTGTAGACCAGGTTGTTAGGAGATGCATCCCCGATAATTAAGTGTATTCAATTCTCACCTTTTGTCACTCTCATGCATACGGCAGTCATTTTGAGCTAAAAGGACCGCTAGGAAAGTCTTGGAAAGTGGTTTTTATTGGCCTACTTTGAATAAGCATGCATACATATTTTGTAAGGCTTGTGACAGGTGCCAAAGAGTAGGAAATATCTCATCTAGAAATGAGATGCCCCAAAAAGCTATGCTATATCATGAAATCTTTGATGTTTGGGGTATTGACTTCATGTGACCTTTCCCTAATTCTTATAGCTTTACATATATTCTTCTTGTTGTTGATTATGTGTCGAAGTGGGTTGAAGCAAAACCCACTAGGACTGACGATTCTAAAGTGGTTGCAGAATTCTTGGAGGATAACATCTTCTTTAGGTTTGGGGTACCCCGAGCCTTGATTAGTGACTGTGGCACCCATTTTCGCAATCAGACCATAGAGGCACTCTTGAAGAAGCATGGCATCACTCATAAGACATCTACCGCCTATCACCCACAAATCAACGGGCAAGCCGAAGTTTCCAACCAGGAAAGCAAGTACATCCTTCAAAAAATGATTAACCCTAACTAGAAGGATTGGAGTTTTCAGTTGAATGATGCCTTGTGGGCGTATATGATGGCTTACAAGACACCAATCGATATGTCACCATACCGGTTAGTGTTTGGTAAGCCCTCTCATCTGCTGGTGGAAATTCAACAAAAAGGCTTACCGAGCGGTCAAAGAATTCAATCTTGATGTAGATGAGGCTGACTTGCATAGGAAGTTACAATTGGATGATCTGGATGAGATTCGGAGGGAGTCCTATGAAAATGCCAAAATCTATAAAGAGAAGACAAAGGTGTGGCACGACAAGATGATCATTAGGAAAGAATTTGACATTGGTCAAAAGGTCCTCCTATTCCAATCCTACCTTTGCCTATTCCCAGGTAAGTTGAGGTCCTGATGGATCGGTCCTTTTGAGAGGGTTAAGGTATTCCCGTATGGCATGGTTGAGATTCTAGATTGAGCTAAATCCAATACATTCAAGGTTAATTGATAACATTTGAAACCATACCCCGAGAGTTTTGTGCCGGAAAAAGGAGAAGATGTTCATCTCCTCAATCTAGTTTGTGAGTAAACTCCAAGAAAAGGGAGTAAGTCGTGCTAACGATGTTAAATAAACATGGTTTTGATCATCCAGATCATTATTCATGACTTTCTATTGATGTTTCTTCGTTTTGGATTTTGTCCTTAGTTTCATTTTTTTTACTTGATGCTTTTCACGGTATGTTTTTCGATGATTTTGTAGCAATTTTGATGCCAAAGCATTGGGATTTTGAAGGTATAATTGATTGGAGTCAAGAAGGAAAGACTTGGACAAGAGGAGGAATCAGAAACATTTTCTAAGTACCAGGTTAGTAGTCCGTCGCAAGTCGCAATGGCCTCGTCGCGAGTCGCCACAAAGTAGTCGCGAGTTGCGACCAAATCAGATATTTTGTGTGATAATAGAGCTCTCAGCCTCCACATTTTACGAGTCGCGAAGGCCTCATCGCGAGTCGCGACGGAACATCACGAGTCACGACAAAGTGGTCGTGAGTCACAAGGGCCTCATCGCAATTTGTGATGGGTCATCGTGAGTCGTGATGAAGTGGTAATGAGTCGCAACGGGTGTACAACCCTATTTTAAAAAATAGGCAGAATTATTTTTGCCACAAATCAAACCTCTCTCCGCCGCTCCTCCACCAACCCATCTCCTTCTGACTGCCACTCACCGCCGCTAACCGCCGCTCTCCACCACTCACAACCACCACTCCATACCCCTCATTCCTTCTTACCAAGCTCCACCCACAAATCCACCCAAAATTGTTGAAGAACACAAAACCCTAGAATTTGGGGGTTTTGTGATTTTTTTCAACTAGACTTCAAATTACTTGTGGGTTTCACTCCTTCCTCTTCCTAGGCATCTAAGTGGTACAATTCTTTAATTTCTTAAGCTTTACTTGAGATTATGATTGAATCTATTTTTTTGTGGGATATTGTATGAACTTTGTGTGATACCTTAGATTAGTTTGATTGATTGGATCATCGCCGATGTTGTTGAATATATTGTGCTTCCAAGTTGATTTTGAAGGATTGTATGAATATTTGGTGTTTACGGCTCGGTTGGATGTAGGATAACATGAATAATCACTTTCAATATATTGAGTTGCTCGCATTAGTCTTATGCTTACATTGCAATATTACTGTTTCTTTGGTTGAGAGTGGGTTGTTGTTTATAATAGATATGAGGCATGTTGACCCTTGTGAGACTTAGTCTTTATTTGGATAAAATGTTGTTATGCTTTGAAATGGTATTTTTCTTAGGTTAGTTTAGCCATGGAACTTGAATATGGACATTGTGAATGTACTAATGGTTGCTAAACTAATTAGGTATGACCGTGATTTTAAGATATAGCATATCCAATTTCAACTATGTAAAAACTTCATTGACTTGAGAATATAGGCATGTGGGATATAATATGGATTGCATGTGAAATTTTGGGTAGAACGTGAACTAGTAGGCTTGAACTTGATTTGGCTTGTGATGATGAACTAGTTTAAGGTTGAGTATAAATTTGCAATATTGCATATACACATATTGCTGCACATTTGACTTGTTTTATGTGGTTGTTAGATAAGGCCTCTACAAAGAGGCCCAGGGCTCTCCCCGTGGTGGGTACACCATCGTTCCACCTCCACCTCCAGAATCAAGCCTTGTACCTCCCCTACCGGATAGGTACATGGGTTTGACCTGGATCACCCGATCCTATGCTGAAAGGTAGGAAGCCCTAGTGAGTTGCCAACTCAAGGAGACGAGCTTTGTAGACATACCCACACTAGATGCTCTTAGGCTCACCCAACCTGTCAGATGCCTCCTCTCCAGGGGGGAATTGAAGGATTCATGAGCAGGACCGCACCCTCTTACCGTAGATACACGCTATAGTTCCTGTTCACGGTCAGGATCTGTAGCATGAGAGATGATCAACCAAGTGAGAGGTACTTTTCTTTCCACTTGGATGATATATCTTGGAAAATGACCGTCTCACAGATTAAGGAGGCGTTTGGATTTGACTCTGCGGAGATAGGGGCCAGGCTGGACCCAAATGCCCAGGAATGATCAATCGAGGAGGACATGCAATTTTGGAATGCATCAACATGGGGACAAAGAACTCTCATGATAAAAATAGTGTCATCATCCACCCTGCACTTCGTCATGTGCGCCGACTGTTGCTTAGCACAGTGCTTTGCTCCGCGGAGTCAAAAAATGTGCCAGACAACGACATTCACTTTCTGTGGCACTTATCGAGTGAGAGACCAGGATACGGGTTATGGGCTGAGTTGTGGATGAAGAGGATCATGGAGGTGGCAGGAAAGCCAAAGGGGAAGATCATGGTCGGAGGTATGATAGGCCTATTAACTGAGTACTTAGGATTGGTTCCTCCGGCTGACTTTTCCGCACTTAGGGAGGCGCACTTCCTAAATCATCAATGCTGAGAGGTTAGTTAGATTTGAGATGCTCAGTGCCACCCGGACCATGGGGCTATTACACTGTTGTATGGCGCCAGGAAGGTCACATTCATGGCACTTCCTCAGCCCAACAAGACGAAGCTGGAATTTGATACATCTCTAGGAGACTTGGAGATTTCACCTGACTCCTCATGCAGAGATGACATCAAGCGCGAGCTCCGTGACCTTTTCCTAGCTCATGTCCAACTGATGATAGCACCATACCTTTCTTTGAGCGACAACAGCAGTAGCACTCCCCGCAGCCTGCACTAGAGACCGAGCAAATGCAGGAGAAAGATGTGCCACTTCACTACTCCCAGCCTCTATCGGACTTCTATGAGCAGATGATGTAGACTATTTAGGATGGATTCCAGCACCAGGACAACATGATATTGGAGCACAATGTGTTTGTCTCCCAGACCTTGATCAACATGGATGAGGATATTGATCACCGATCAGCTCGCATCCATGAGATGCAGTCCCACGCAGGTGGTGTCTCAGGCCCCGATCTCGGAGCAGAGAGATGGAGAGCTAGGAAACAGAGGAGCATGGAGTAGTTGGCTCATTACCAGCAATGCTATTTTAGCGGTTGCCCTTCTTCTTCACATCAGTGATTTGTGAGCACCATATCCTTACCCTTTCCATACTTCGCTTTGTATGTTTTTGCCCTATTGTCTACATTGAGGGCAATGTAGTGTTCTAAGTGTGGGAACTGGTATCTACTTTGAGGTGATTGGGGTTCAAGATACTTTTAGAGATACTTTTGCAAACTCTTTTATTTTGTTTTGGATATTTTTCCCTTTTGTTTTGGGATGTTTTTCTTTTGATGTACTTGGATAAGTTGCCTTTGATACTTTTCTTAACCTTAACATTTGGAAAGCACTTTGCTACTTTTTGATTGGAGAAATGTGAAAAATTTGAAAAAAAATAAATAAAATTGAAAATAGAAAAAATAAAAAAATAAAAAGAATCCCGGTAAGTTGAAAACCCAATAGGGTATCTTAGGCAACATTGGGGGACCGAATAGATCGAAAACCTGAGAGGGCGACCTAGGTAAAAATGAGGGGCTAAATGTGTGAAAAAAGGTGAGATGTAAGCCGGAAAAAAAACATGATGTGTGGCTAGGATGAAAACCCAAAAGGGCTCCTAGACAAAATAAGAGAAAAATTGAAAAATTGAAAAATGTTAAATATTCACTCATAGCCTACAGTGGAGTCATAAAGTTGTGGTGGCCATACAGATGGATTGGGTAGCTTGACATCTTGACGACCTTTTATGAGTGGAAAATTTAGCGGGAGAAGACGAAGTAAGTTTTGAAACTCTTGATCGTAAATATGCTTCGTTTTTAGGTTGATACATTGATATAAAGTGAAACATGTGTTTTGAACCTTATATATGTCTTTAGCTTAACCTTATACCATTGGATTTGGGATTGTCAATTTGGGATTTGGAGATACCGCGTGCATCAAGCGTGGCGATTATGTAATCGCCCACTCCATTTTGAGCAAATGGATAGCTTTATGCCAATTTAGCACAGAGTACAGCGCGGGCATAGAGCGCATGAATAACCATTAAATCATTAGTAAAAACTAGGCTTAGGAGAAAGAGTAACTTTAACCAAGTCTGTACTCTTTAAACCTATTGCCTCACCGTGGAAACCTCACCTCACCGTGGAAACCATGAAAACCGAGCTCCAGGACCGTGGCGAGTTTCAAGCACCTTCTCGAGGTCACGACAGCCGCCTCGTGGGGAGGGCAGCCTCAGCCCCTCGAGTATTCGAACAAGTCCTCCACCTTCGAGTACTCGAACAAGTCCTTCACCTTCCAGTACTCGAACAAGTCCTCCACCTTCGAGTACTCGAACAGTTCCATGAAACGAACAAGTATGATGTCACCACCACCGTTCACTCGAACAACCATCATCCCTCGAGCATTCGAACATCTAGCACCCCTCGAGGACTCGAACAACTACCACCTCTCGAGCCCCCTCCCCTAAAACTACCACCCCTCGAGCGATCGAAACAACTCCCACATCTCGAGTACCCGAGCAACTACCACCCCTCGAGCATTCGAACAACTGCCGCCCCTCGAGCACTCAAACATCGAGCACCCGAACAACCACTATCCTTCGAACACTCAGACCATTAAGACCCCTCAAGGCCTCTAACAACTCACGCCCCTCGAGCACTCGAACAAATACCACCCCTGAAGCACTCGATCAAACTACCATCCCTCGTGCAAGGTCACCACCGTCAAGTGGTCGAGGAGGTCCATGGTTGCCCCCTCGAGTGCTCAATTCCCTTCAAAGCTCAAATTCACAAAGACCCGAAACTCCTCTCGAGGACTCGAACAAGTATTACCCTTCAAGCACCCGAACAAGTACCAATGCCTTTCTCCACTTCCGAGTACTCAAACCACCCCATTGTTGGAATCGCCCCTTGAGTACTCGGCTCCCTTCACCCACACAAATACTCGAACTCGAACACCTTGAGCATACGGATGCAACCATCACTCGAAAACCCCCACACCACCACCTCCAACGTTCGAAGACCTCCCATACTTATATACTTCCCGAATCAATCATCTAATACAGATGCTCTTCTGGGAATAAGCGATTAATCACCATGAAACAATCCTTCATGACGATTCTTACCACTCGATCGGCACTGGGTTGAGCACCATTCATGACAACACTATTTCTCTCCCTCCAAATGCGATAAATCGTTGTAATGAAGGCTAGGATTCCAAGCTTCTTACGAACCTTGGAGCCCTTTATTTGCCTCTTAAGCCCGATCCAAGTCCTGATACGCCCCCATACTACTTTTGAGAATTCACATTTGAATAACAAGTGCTCATTAGTTTCCTCTTCAAGATGGCATTATGAACATATTTTCTCCATGTTATCCCCCTCCTCCGAACAGTGTTTCTCCTTCGTATAGTCTCTAGATTGCAGCCAGCCATACAACAAAAGCAAATTTAGACGGGATAAAACTACGCCAGATGCTATTGAAGACCTTCTCATCCGAACGGCCTTGAACATACACATTCGGATAACGGTGCCGATGCATGAAGAAGTAAGCCTTACTTGTGAATTTGCTCGAGCTAGACCATGAACACAAATGATCCATTAGTTTTTGCATATCCCCATGAAACATGCATCTCATTTCATCCCGTAGCTTACATTGGTCACCAAATTAGCTCGAATATCTCTCCCCCAGCCTACCATTCAATATCCTCGGATTTAAGCTCCAGAAGTCCACGCCTTGAAGATAAAATGAATGGATCCATTTGACCCACAAGCTTTACTTCCTGGTATGAATATCCCATAGCCTCTGGGCCATCGAGGCATGATTCCAGGTGACAAAATCCCTCAATCCGAGACCCCCATAAGATTTTCGGCAGCATAATTTTTCCATGCAACCTTACCTTTGTGCTTGCCTCCCAATAAGAAGCGTTTGCACTTTTGTTCGAGAGCATCTATGACTGTAGTATGTATGATGATGTCCTGAATCCAGAATCCAGCAATACCTCCCACAATCAAACGAACCAGTTCCAACTTTCCGGCATAGGACAGGGTGTGACCCTTTCATTTGGCTATCTCCGAGTCGACCTTCCCAAGTAGGGTTCCGAACTGAGTGACCTTCAACTTGCTAGAGTCAAGTGGTACCCCTAGGTACCGTACTGGAAAGGTAGCCCAAGGAATACCTGTGAAACTTAGGTCCTCTTTCAAGCCTACTCCGAAAAACTTCAATTTTACCGCATTGATAGATAGCCCCGAGGTGCATTCGAATTCATTCAGTGCACTCATGAGGATGTGAACCGATCCTGTATTAGCCTTGGAGAAGAGCATAAGGTCATCAGCAAATGCTAGATGAGTGATCTTAACTGCTTCGCACCTTGGATAGTAAGTAAAATTCCGGGACTCTGTCCTCTTCTTCAACAACCTCGAAAAGTATTCCATGCATATGACGAATAGTAGGGGAGATAATGGATCTCCCTGCCGAATTCCACGTTGCCCCTGGAAGTGATCGCACATCTTACCATTGACTGCAATCGAGAATGAGGAGGTGGTTACACACGTCATGATTCATTTCCTAAGTGTTTCCAGAAAGGCAAGACCAAGTAAAACTTCATCCAAGAATTCCCAAGAAACCGTATCGAAGGCTTTCTGTAGATCCACCATGATCATACACCTCGGGGAAGTCCAAGCTCGTCCATAGCCCCGTACAAATTCTTGTGCTAGCATGATGTTGTCAGAAATATTTCTACCTTTCACAAAGGCTCCCTAGCACGGGTCTATGATCTGGCAAGATTCCTTCCAGCCTGTTTGCGATGATTTTGGTGATGATCTTGTAAACCACATTGCAGCACGCAATTGGTCTAAAGTCACTCACTTTTAGGTTCTCTGGCTTCTTCGGTATCAGGGCCACCGAAGTATGATTTAACTGTGCTAGTATTTCACCTATCCTGAAGAACTCCAATACTGCAGCTATTACCTCCTCTCCCACCGTGTCCCATTGCTTTTTGAAGAAACCCGCTGTATAACCATCCGGACCCGGAGACTTATCATCCACCATTGCAAATAAGGCTTGTTTGACTTCGATACTCTCTACTTGTTGATTTAGGAAAGCCCTGTCAATATCCGAGAGGGTGTTACCCGAACTGATAACGTCAGGCTCAATGGGGACTCTGCTTCTCTTTGTACCAAATAAGCCCTTGTAAAAGTTTGCGAATAGTTCCCCCTTAAGTTCATTAGATGTCACAATATGATCTTGGCTATCAGTGATTGCTGGTATGCCTCCACCTTTCCTTGCCGAAACCATAGTATGAAAATACTTAGACCCTTTGTCCGCCAAAGTGATGTGATTTATCCTGCCCTTTTGTGCGAGAAAAGATGACTCTGCAATATAGTAAAGCATAGCTTTCCTCTTTAATATCCTCAGTGCGTTAATCTCCTCGGCCAAGGAATTCATGGTATCAATTTGATCGAACGCTGCATTATACTCCATATCCGCACTCCGTGCCTTTTCCAATATATGATTGAAGTCGACAATGCCCAGGTCTTCCAATGGGCATTTCATCCTTCGCAACTTTCAAGCCACCGAATACTGATAGGAACCAGCCACCGAAGGTGTCCAGTAGTCCTCCATAACTTGTGTACAACTCAGATGATTTAACCACATGTTTTGGAATCGGAATAGTCTCTGCTTGCCGTCAATCTCTTGCGCCATGTCAACCACCATGGGAGCGTGGTCAGATTGGGCTGAGATTGGGAGAAAGGTAGTACGGCATGCATCACCATCCCATCCATGATTTAAAAGAACCCTATCCAGCTTCCTCCAAATCTTCCAATCGGCATTGTGCCATGTTAGGTGCTCGCCAATGGAAGGTGCATCTTTCAAGCCGCACTTTAAACATACATCTTGGAATTCCTTCATGGGATATAAGCTGGGGGTCGTGGCTCCATGATGATCCTCCACAGTGAGTATTGCATTGAAATCCCCAAGAACCATCCATGGGAAATTCAGGTTGGCACCAAAAGTCTTCAACTCTGCCCAAAGCGGCAAACGTGCCACTCTACCTTCACTATGGCCATAAACAAATGTACAGAAAAACTCAATTCCCGAAGAAAGGTTACGTACCTTTAGATGCATGCATTGCAGAGATTTGCCGAGAACATCGACCAAGAATCCCTTCGGGTCCCAGATGATAAGGATCCTCGAGTTCTGCCACAGATCAAAGTTATGTGTATGCTTCCACCCTTTGAAACTCTCTAAGAAACTATTTAACGCCTTATCCTCCAACTTCGTTTCCAGTAAACCACACAATCCTACCCTATTATTGGAGATGAGTTTTTTCACCCATCTCCTCCTTACAGGGGCTGAGAGACCCCTTACATTCATTGCTGTTGTATTCATTGGGAGCCGAAGGTCCCTCCAGGCTTCAGGCCGCCGCCTTCCGTATTTTTTGAACCATAGCTGTCTGAATTACTTCCTAAAGCATGTAGCATACGTTGAAAGGTTTTCTGGATACCCTTCCCCTGTTCCCGAGTACGTGACTTGCTCTTGCTCTGCACTCTGGTTAGTGCCCCTGAGGCGGAGGGGGGTCTGCTCTTGCTTTTGCTTCTGTTCAGCCTTGGGATTTTGGAGCCTCGAATTTCGGGATGAATCATTTTTTGTGGCAACTTCCCAGCTCCCCCAATCGGGTGATCATCAGTGTCGAACGGTGTTTGGCTGTCGGATGGAAGGTCCCAAGCTGCATTCACAGATTTTGTGCCCCTGTTTTTGCTGGCCTTTCTAATATTTGCTCTTTCAGAACTCCTGCCGCGAGTCAAATCCTGAGCAGAATGGACTTCCTCTTCATTATCTCCATTATCTCCATCCCTACGGTCCCCAGGAGAAGGCCCCTCTGGTGGAGTCTTTCTTGCTGGTGGTGCAGCGTTTGCTGGCAGAGCCATTATCAATTGACTGGCCTCCTTCTGCGCAGCACCTATGACAATGCTATTCCCTCGGTTTGCAGCCACAGCTCTCGCCTTATTCTTTTCTGCAATGTCATCTGCTTTGCCCTTTCCCTTTCTCAGTCTCTCCGAAGTTGCATTGTCGGAGGAGACATCTTCAATGACCACGTTGTCTTTCCTTTGAGCTGAGCCAGCACTTGGAGATTCCCCAATGTTGTCGGCATGCATCTTCTTTACCCATGCTTGATCCCTGTTTCGGTTTGTCCAAGGTGCCTTTCTCCTTTGCATTTAGACGCCATTCTCCTTCATTCCCATAGCATTCTCCAGCCCTTCTCCCATATTTTTACATAACTCTTCGCACTCTTCATTGAAATGGTTATTATGGCCGTAGTTTGGGCACCAAGAGCGGCAGTAGTCATAGATGATTCTCTGCATGTGTACCTCTCTATTTGGAATTCGAAAGGAGACCTTATCTTTTAGCTCTTTGGAAGTGTTGATCTAAATGAGGAGGCGTGCATAAAATCCTCTAAGCTCAAGGGTAGCGTTATCCATAAGGATCGGCTCTCCTATGGATGTAGCAATCTTTTCTAGGGCCTTCTTGTGCCAATATGACTTGGGTAGGTGCTCCATCCTGACCCAAACTGGCTTGATGGCCTAGACCTCTGGGTCATACTGCCCAGATTCCTCAATCTTCAATATGAACAATTTTTTCCCATGGAGGTAGTGGTCCGGTCCATTCATCACTGTATCCCTGTTCTCCGCACTATTGAATTTAAACATGACATATCCGTTCTGATTGCCTTGTACAGTACATGCTACCTTCCATTTTGCAACCAAGAGAGTGCGGATGGCAAACATACCAGGGAAGAATCTGGGGAACACACCCAAGAACCCGTAGAAGGGTTTATGAAGGTCAATGTGAATCTCATCTTCAGTAAGCACGAAGTCGATCGTATCTCCGCTTTCATCAGGAATCTCTATAGATGTCTTGCTCATGAGGATGGCTGGATCATCCCAGAGCCTCCTCCTCTCAAGCATGGGGTCATTCCATTCTCTTGGGTGGACTTGTTGAGATTGCCCAGTTTGCCGAGTTTGGTTAGCTCCATTGGCATTACCCTGGTTCTTAGGGTCGGCCTTGCTTTGATACCCAAAGAGGGAACTCCGTTCACTACCATTGTAGTCACAGAATCAATCCAACACAATTACAAGCTCCAAAAAATATTTCGGACTTACCAACGAAAAGAAACAGAGTGAACAGCATACCAAACCACAATCAATGCACTAACAGAAAATTATCCAATAAGGGACAAGAAAGCCATGCATGCAGTGCATCAACTCAAGAATAAATAACCCATATTCAGTATGGATAGCATAACCTGGAGATCGGTGCGCCGTAAATTCCCGCCGAAGGGTTAAGATCCTCCAAATGGGTTGCTTAAAATCCGCCAAATCCTTCAAGCGCTTCTGATGTAAATACAAGTGGTCCAAGTCAAGGCTGAGGAAACCCACAATGAGACCCTTGAACTCCTCTCAGCAACACAAACCCACCAAATATCGGACTTTTGAACAGAGTCTCCAACTTGGCCGTGAAACCAAAACAAGAACAGAGTCCGGTTTCGGAACCAAGTCAGAATCTGAATCCGAAATCCCAAGAAAAAGTACCTCGATCAGTCCGCGATAGAGCTCCAAATATCGGAAAGGAAAACCCTAACTCCTCGGTCGAATTCAATAAGAAACCCTTCACAAATGTCCTATGGTTTTGTGTAGAATCCAGTGGGGAATCCGGTATACCATATTCTATCGGTGAGAGGTTAGTGAAAGTGAAGAAATCGGCTTCCAAAGAGATGGAAGAAAGGCTTCGCCTTTTTTCTTCTTTTTCACCTCAGAGCCCTTTTTTATTATTAATTAAGCACACACTTTAGTCCATATTCGTGTTGGTGAAAATATTGATGCCCCTTCGGAAGAGAAACCTAGATGTTAAAATGGGTAATAGGGTACGAAGCTGCGTGGGTGTGTGCACGGGAGACTTGAGTCATACTCTGAATAATTTATCATCGCACTAGTCTTAGCTGATTACGTAAATTAGTCCAAGAGTTTATGGGTAGAGATAGTGAAAAGTAGCAAGCTAGGGTTGTAAGAAGCCCTAGTGTCATGGATAAGGTGCCAACGACTCGCTGGCCTAATTCATAGGTCGTTGGGAATTAGAGCACTCGTGGTGGAATTCCCAAGATGTAATCATATGGGGAGAAAAAATTTTACAACTATGGTTGGACCTTGTTTTATTCCCGTAATTACGATGGTGGTGTCGATGGATGGTTGCGAACGTACCCGACGTGACAGGTACGGGAAAGTGTATACCATCGGCCACACCATGTGTTATGAACACTCTATTACATTTATCTAAATCTCTATGTGAATGAATCGAGGATCGAAAAATTAAATTAACCATGTTGTGAAATAACTCCCCAAGTTTAGCTTTATAGATTAATTACCTTTTAATTTTTATGTTTTTTAGTTGTTAAATTGAAAAATCAACCCCCTCCCCTCTCCCTTTGTTTTCTTTACTAATTATTCTTATCACTCGTACGGATTGATGACCTGTATAAGGTTTTGTTATGAGTAATTCTTAAGCCCTAGCATCTTTGAGGACGTACCTAGGGCTTACCACTAACTACCTTTAGGTAGCATAGTAGTGAGATTAGGTGCAGAATATAAATATTAAATTTGAACCCCTTTGACCTTGGTCGCCTCTGCTCGAGTTAATTTGCTACAATTAATGACATTGAGTGGAGGCAAGTCAAATTTTGGCATCGTTGTCGAGGATGCTATTCAGCTTAAGTATCAATTAACATAACATGTTATTAGAGTAGTTAGTATTGCTTTTATCACACAAACTCACAAAATCATAAATCCTAAAATCAAAGATTAAATGAGAATTTTTCACACAAAATCCTAACTCCTAAATCTAACCAAACCTACCACTTATCAATTCACTACTACCCATAGAAACATATCCAAATCCTAGACTGATAATCCCAAGGTCTAATGGCAAAAACCATATAAGAGGTTCAAACACATACATCACTCTATACCAATATATCAACTAAAATGAAGTATAAAAGAATAAAAAATTTCATAACCATACTTCATTTTTCAACTCAATAAGTTACCCAATACAAAGAAGTCCTATGATGTTAGGCTACCTGATCCATCCATATGTCAACCGCAACCTTATGACTCCAATGCCGGCAAATGAGTAGTAAAGTAACAAAATTTTCTTTTTCTTTTATTCTCTCTTTCTCTAATTTTGCCTAGGAGTCCCTTTGGGTTTTCATCCTAGCCACACATCATGTTTCTTTTGGCTCACATCTCACCCACATGTAGCCTCTCAGTTTTACATAGGTTGCCCCTTTCGAGATTTCGATCTATCCGGGCCCCTAATGTTGCCCAAGTTTCCCTCTCGGATTTTCAACATTGCAGGTTTTCTTTTTATATTTTTTTCCATTTCTATTTTTTTCAAAATTTTCTATTTTTCTATTTTTTTCTTCCTTTTTCTCATGTATTTCTAATCAAAAGTAGCAGAAAACATTCCAGATCAAGCTTGCATGCATGTGAGTCCTCTAACCCCTCCCCACACTTAAAACATTTCATTGCCCTCAATGTAAATATGTAAGGCTAGAACAATAAAACTCAAGGTAAGAGGTAGAGTGACTCCCGTTTCTCCATATAGTCGCCGATGATATGGCACAATCCCATGTATTTGTATAGAATCGGTTCTAAAATTGGTTTCAGAACCGGAGAGGGTAGCAAAAGTACCGTAGAAGAATTCACCCCTCGAGAAACACGTCGTCTCTTTGGAGCCGTTTGATCAAGACTAACACCACATAGAACAACATCAAACTCACAAGTACGTAGATATTTGTAACACTAGGTTTAGCATCAAGAGTTAAAAACCAAAGTATTTTCAAAGAACAACCAATCCCTTGTGCAATCACCACTATGAAATTTTCCAATAAATATATCTAAAATATATCGATAAGTATCCAAGCATCATTATAAAATATGGAAATCAAGTCACAATGATGTAGTTAGTACACTACAATCAACAAAGGTACTATAACGATGCAAGAATATTCATATATATATATATATATATATATATATGTAAGATAGTGGAGAAATGATTGGAGGTGTGGTTGTTCTTGGGGGAATTTGGTGAAGAAGAAGGAAGGATTGTGCAGTGTTTAAGCTCAGTAAATCAGAAAACATTCTAATTTCGTCGAACCTACAATGAAACCATTTCACCGTGCGATGGATCTTCGCGACGTGTGAAGATTTTCATCGCATGTCGTGAAATGTTCTATCTATTAGCCCAATAAATTAGAAATTTTTCTGATTTCGTTGTACCATGAGATGAAACCACTGCACCGTACGATGGACCTTTGTGATATGTGATTATTTCATCACACATCTCACAAAGTTTCACCTGAAAGCACAAATTGTCCAAAGTTTTTCTGATTTGGTTGCAAATTGTCCGTGCGACGGACACCATCGCATCGTGCAATGGACACCATCGCATCGTGCGATGGATGACCCTGCTTAGTACTTAGAAAAACTAAAAAATTACCACATGTCCAAGCTTTACCTCCTTTCTCCATGCCTTCTTTCATTCACAAATCTAGCTCCATGTTCTTTGAATTGCTACAAGATCACAGAAAAACACACTGTAAAAAGAACAAAACAAAATAACAAATATTAATCAAGAAAAATTAAAATAGAAGCTGAATTTAATTACGCCGTCGGCACGACATAGCTTTGTATGTTTAAGGTTGTTGGCACAACCCTAATGTTATCCATATGGTGAAGGATTGAACCCCTTCACCATGAGAATCCAAAAATAGAGAGGTGGGGGTACAAAACTTTCAAGGGGAAATTCTTGTGGAGGTGTAGATGGTTGAAAGGGAGTTGGTTGGTTAAGACGCTTGGGATAATCTTTTGACTCCTCTCTTATCTCCCTCAAAACTTCCAAAAATGGTGGAGTTGGTTCACTAGGTGAGGGAAGGGGTGACAATGCTAATGAATTTAGCACAATCACCTCTTTCTCCAATTTTTCATCCTGAACAACCAACTCCTCATCTCCTTCAAACTCAAACTCATTTCCCATGGTGACCTCACTCAGCGAATACATGAGTTCAACTTAGGATGGTTTATTTTTGGAATCACAAGCATCCATTCAGACCAATGCTTCCAATATACTCCTCGCATGCCCCTCAATAGCCTTAACACTATAGGAGAGCTGAGGGTTCGGTTCCTCACTAGTTAAGTTGTTCAAGTTTGCTATTACTTTCATGACTTCCTCACGTGTCAAACTTGAACTTCCTTGTTGGGCTTGGTTTTGGGGTGTAGTATAAGGTGGTATTGGCCAACTATTTTACTCGTAGTGTTGGTTTTTTGGCTCATTCTCATACCACCAATCCGGATTACCACTTAATCCCGGATTGTAAGAACTGTGGCATGGATACCATTCTTGGGTTTCTTGCCCTTGAAAACCAACATCTCCTACCTCTTGGTAGCACTCTTCATAATACCATTGGTTTTGGAAACCAAAGGTTGTTTCCCCCTCATAATGCTCCTCTCTCAACAAATCGCAAGATTCGATAAGATGGTTGGAATGACACATCCTACAAAACCTTGATTGTTGAGCCTCTCTTCTCATCATTCCCTTTTTTTAATATTTTTTTTCAAAAGTCCGAAATCATATTGCAAGGATTCTCGATAAAAATTCACCAAGAACTCAAGCAATACCTACTCTGAACAAAAACAACCACCAAGAAGTGGAAAGTAAAAACAACTAGCTAATATGCAACAAAAGTTGGGTTTGTCCACGTAGAAGAGGGATTTTCTTAATCGTTTCAAAATATAAGGTTAATATTCGGAAGCATTTAAAAGCAAGTAAATGGGGGTGGGGGTTGGTTTTGGTCCTAAGTTATGAAAGTAAAATACAGGATAACTAGAAAATCCAAGTAACTAGGCGAATCATCAACAAACTAAGATAAATATTTAAAAGCTACAAAAGATAAAGCCCTTGGGGCAATTGATATCCACTTCCAAACCTCATGTAGAACATTGAACCATTCACTCATCTATCACATTTGTTACCTATTGGGAATGTTATCACTTCCCATTCGAAGATCAACATTCATTCCTTCTTAATAGTAATTTGCAAAGACAAACAACAAACATTTGCAAATCTTGTTGTTAATCAATCTAAGCAAACCACACCATAGAGGTATTTCATCAACACCATTTCACATGAAGGACCATAGATTTGATAACAACCAGCCTTCTACCAAATACATAGTCATTTAACCAAATATAGCATTTATTAGGCTAAACCTAGAACAAACCACATTCAAGATTCAACCTTTCACTGCATCTATAGAATAAATATGAGAACAATCTACATTAGCATAATTATCTATCAAGAATCACAACACATTATGGACGAGAAATTCTAAGTCTGTGTTCTTTGATTTTCATGCCAAAGAGCTAAGGAATTCGTCACTTTCCTAACACCCTAACATATCAATCATTCAAACACTTCCTATTCTCAAACAACCCATGGAATAAATGAAGTAAAACATAGAATTAAGAACTCATGAATGCTAAATAACAAGAGCTTCAAGAATGAATGAAACAATCTGTTCATGACTTTAATTACTTGTTGTGAAGAAAAATCTTCTATCCTTCTTAGATAGTAGTTTGCAAGAGTGAATTCGACATCTCTTGTCAAACCTCACCAATGACTCCCTTAGTCGAAACACGACTAAAAGTATCCCATTGATGGCATTAAGCACGAAGATTCCACAAGCTTGGCAACAGTTATAAACACTACACCGCGTCTAACATTTAACTAATTAATGTATTTACACAAGATTAGTCAAGAACGATCGACATTCATAGACTTTTCTCATTTTCTACCTAAAATAAGCGTGATAATGAGTTCAACATCATCACATTCATCTAAAAATTATCAACACATCAACAACATTTAAAATCTCTAACTCATGCTCTTGGATTACACATTAAAAGAGGAAAAAATTAGCTACTTTCTCCCAACCCTAACAATCAATCATACAAGAAATTCATATGCTCAAACTTCCAAAAACATTAATAGTATTAAAAACCCACATTCAAAAGCTCAATCAATGCACAATAGAGAAAGGAATAGATAGATACAAATTATACACAAGACATTAGCAAGGAAGGCTCAATCAATTGATCCTAAGTACAAACTAACCTAGATAATGAAAATACATGATTAATATACAAAAACTAATAAAAGAAAGAAGGAAAAACTAGGGTTTTGCAGTCCCAAATTGGGAAGAAGAAGAAGTGTTTTTGAGAGAAAGGATAAGGTGAGTATTTATAATAATAAAAAAGCAATAAAGAAGTCTGGCCACCCGTTCATCACACCGTGCAATGGAAACCATCGCACTATGTGACACACCATTGCACCGTGTAACGGACACCATCACACCATGCGATGGATGTAGAATCCATCACTTTGATTTCTTCCTTCTTTTTGTCTCAAGTCCTCCTATTCTCTTTACTTTTCTTCAATCCTTCAAGTCTTCAAAAGCTCAAATGCAAGTTTTTAAATCTTCAAATATTCAAACATAATCTTCATAGTCTTCCAACGATTACCTTGTCACACAAAAACCACTAGAAAAGTAATAAAAGCGTAAAAAATGCTCTTAACTCTCTTTAGAGACTTTCGGGGCAAAATGCCACATCTAGAGCACAAAAGTGTACAACAGTAAATCCCAAAAGTCCTAAAATAACCATATAAAATGGGCATATCATGGGCCCCATGACAGCGCCCACAACACAAGACATATGAAGAGGTATACTGTGACACGTGGGTACTGTGCCAGCACGAGCTGGCAACTGGTCAACCCCTTTTATGGGGTTAACCATCCTCACTAAGGCACAACAGGAAAGGTGGGGCCACCTAGCAGTACTACAAGAAACTGAACCTATTTCTTCGCCCTATTTACCTCGGTTTTCTTGCTTAGCTAAATCCATTCAAATAAATTAATTTATGTGATACCGCATCTAAATCGATACATGTGGGTTAATGTGAAATCATGTTGTGCGAATGGATCACAACATCGTACGTATCTATCATACCTAATAAATTAAGGATACTTAACCAATACAACCAGTACCTTGAATGGACCATCTAAAGGTTACATTCCAAGTTTACCACATCCTATCTCAAATTTCATCAAGTTACATTCCAAAACACATAATGCTACATACCATATAACATCCCAAAAAAATAAAAATAAAAACAAAACAAATGACATAGAATCTTAATAAAATATAGACAAACATTCTTCATCTTCTACGAAAAACTGACATAGGATATATTGCAATCAATGGGGTGGTGACTTGGGTGGGATAACATTGTCTACCGACAAAATACTTCCATTTTCTCGAGAATTAGCCTTCGACTCTTTGGTGGAAGACTTGCTATCACCGGTGCTAGACTGTCCTTCATCATCAATGGTATCTAGCTCTATCCTCATCAACTCCAAGCCCCTTATGCCCAGGCCACTCATTCCCCTGAGGTTCATTGATCACATCGGTAATCAAAGACATCAGAACCTCTAATTTTACCACAACTTTACGCACGACGTAATCTATGCGCATTCCCATGGCCTTGGTTTTAGCAATTTCCTTCAAGGGGATGCTCCGGGCCTTTTGTTTAAGTCCTGTGGGATAAGAAATTAATTATGTTAAATGAAAATTTTAAAACTTTTATTGATGATAATTTGGAATAAACAAAAAACCTCAAAATTTTGTTACCCGCTAGGGGGGCAGGAATAATTGTGGGGTGAATGTCCATAGCTATGGAAGCTGATGGAGTTTCCTCGGGCATAGGTGTGAGGCACATACTTATCCCCTTTAGGAGAGTTTGATCAATCCGCGTCCCCACCTCCCAAACCCAAAGCTTCAGCCCAAAGTAGTTTGCATCGTAGTACTTAGGCTGGATCTTCACTTTTGATTTGATGGAAACCTTCTTCTTCTCCAGAATGACAGTGATGATTTTGTCGTAGGGTAGTGTCTGACTCTTAGTGGAGAGGGCCACTTGATGCATCTCCTGGATGATGGTGTACCTAGGGTCGACTACCTTCTTCTCCAATGGGTAGTAGTACATGGAGGTCCCGTTAATTGTGAACTATGAGGATGTCCGGCTGGGATAAGTATTTGTACAGTTATATTGGATATCATTTTCTCCTAAAGGTTGAGAAAACGAAGCTAAAGCTTTATTGGGACGAGTCTGTTTCTCGCTTTAATTTTGAAGTACTTCTCCACCATTCGGTTGGGGTCAAGCTCCCCAAATAGGTCACCCTTGTCAACCCGTAGAGGCCAATTGTCCTAGCAGTACAGCTGTAGAGTCTCAACCTTCGGCTGATCTTCCCCACCGATTGTGCACCTAATCACCTGATTGATGAACTCTATCGTCATCTCCACGTCTATCCCGTTAACTCTTTTCTTATAGATATGGTTTGATTCCCTAGAAAAATTGTTGTAGTACTCCTTCACCTCCATATCATATATCGTTTTATCCAAGTATATCAAACTCTCCATTCTTGATGGTTTGAAGGGTTTGAGGAAAACATCAAGGTGGAGTCATTCCATATCCCTGGGCTTCATCAACCTTACCTCATTTATCATTTAGCCATGGATCTTTTCGAAATGCTTCTCTACCTCCTCCTTAACGAAGCGTATTTTGTCCTGTGTTGGAGATGAAAGGGTGGCCATTGTCTTTCACTTCTTTGTCCGTGATGGATCTGCTCCCCTGGTGTCTTCACTTTTCCTCCTGGTTGTCTTCTTCATTCAAGCCATCTGAGAATCAAAGGGACGTAGAACAGTATACAATCAAGAACTCAATGATGTCAATGTATTTTAGCCAACTTCGTATTCATATCGCACACACTTTGTGTAGACCGACGTGACTTGTGCAAAGTCGCAGATTCATGTGTTTTAATGTGCGACGTTGCAGTCCAATTGACTTAGCCTAAATAGTATGCCAATGGAACACGAATGATCCTAAAACACCTATAATCTCAACTAACAAAATTACAAAGTAAACAGCTAACATGCCATGATTGAATAACCAAGCAATGGGTAACAAAAGAAGTATATGAATCCCGAAAAACCAACATCAAACTTCATAAGAAAATCCTTACCTTGTTAGGGTTTGTTGCTCTTACCCTTTGGATAAATCTACCAATGTACTACGTCCAAAGCAATTGAATATGGGTTTTGGGGCTATAGTGATATGAGACCAAGGTTTTCCATTGAGATTTGAATATTTTCAAGCCATTTTTCCAGGTGGGTGGTTTTGGTAGGATATTATCGGTTGGTAATGTGAAGGGGGAGGGTGGTCGGGTATTTATATACCTGCAGTGAAATGTTGTCGTTTGGTGCGACGTCACAGGCTGTGTCACTGAGGAAGAATAAAATAGAGAGTATAGTGTGACACCATGGGTCGTAGGTTTGGGCCTATGATAAGGCCTAAACATTATAAATTGGTGCATGGACTATAGGTAATCAAATCGATATACAACGATATTGAAACACTAATTGATCTATACGAGAAAAAACTGAGGTCTGCCTCACATCGCACATAATAAACGCTAGGCCATATTAGAGGAGCGGTCCTATCCAAAGATAACTACGTCCCTGGTTAGTGGTGGACTAAAACCAAAAAAGGCAGATGTCGCTTCAATGATTTCGTCACCGTGTTCGGACGAATGCAAGAGCGACGTCACTATCATGGATTATGGGCTAAATAGCCCAAATTGCATGGTCTACAATTCTCATGAAATATTAAAGCAATAAAATTACATCCATCAAATTTTGACCACCATGTTCTAATTTTTCCATGAACGCATCACTGAAACAGGCCCAAATTATTCACGGATAGTGCATTACAAAACTCTTGGGAAATTACACTACAGCCCAAACATCTGTTCTTGTCACTACGGTTAAGATACATTCACCCAAACAAAATGACAGATGTTTCATATGGAAATTATGCGTACTGTCTTACAGGCACGCAAATCTGGGTAATCTTTCAAGTTTTTTACATAGTACTCCATTAATATTGTAACGATAAGCATTATGGGAATAAAAATTTCCGCCACATAGAATCACATGAAATTTCATATTCTAGGTTTTTTAAAAATATAATAGTAACAAAATTCCATCCTTCAAATTTTACAAATCGCCAAAACATGGTCTAAAGAAAATTTTAGATGATTACTTAAAAGTATGCAAGTGTCGATCGTATGATATTGTGGGAGTCTATGTGGAAATAAGACCAGTTTCTTGATTACTCTCGGTTATTATAATTTTGACTATATGTGGATGAAAAAGCTTCTTTTCAGGATGATCAAAATTGAGTTTGGGACAACACATTCTCTTTTTAAAATTTTTGCACTTAAGTCCCTCCAAGAAAGTGGGAGATGTCAAAATGCAAAATTGGATATACGCTTATGGAATTCACATTGTCACGACCACCATGATCAATTTAGTCATGAATGCATCACCAAAACGGATCCAAACTATTCACCAACAGTGCTTTATAAAACTCTGGGGAAGTTACACAGTGGTCCAAACATGAAATTTCATATTCTAGTTCTTTTGTGAAATATAAAATTAATAAAATTATGTCCTTGAAATTTTACAAAGCACCAGTACGTGATTTAGAGTAAATTGTAAATGATTACTTAAAATTATACGAGTGTCGATCGTATGATCTTGTGGAAGTCTATGGGGAAATAAAGAACCAGTTTCTTTAATACTCTTGGTTATTATAAGTTTGACTATATATGGATGACAAAGCTTCTTTTCGGGACAATCAGAATTGAGTTTGGGACAATACATTCTTTCTTATTTTTTCACTTAGCTCCCTCCAAGAAAGTCGGAGATGTAGAAATGCAAAATTGGAGATAACATTGCTTTATTCAAATTTTGACGAGAATGTTGTTCTGATTTGGGCATTAACAGGTTGACATAAGGGTCACACACATGTTGCATGTAACGATACGTATACCAAATAGCTAGTGACATCGCTCATTCTAAAATTTCTAGTGGGAACCAAAAATTTCAGATGAAAATTTGAAACTAAATTTCCCACCAAACCAATTTTTATGTCAATAACTATCAACACTAACACCCTTTTCCATCTTCAATACATATCCCACAAACCCACCGTATCAATTCACACCATTACAAGAATGAAAGGGCTCATTCAAATTGATTCCTTCAACCATCAACAATTATCCAAGGATGGAGCATTTTTAGGTTCAAATGTTTTGAGGTACTTTTCCATCTCTTACATGTTCCTTTAGCAATTGTTTTACCATCTATACCTTCTATATGCTTTTCGTCATTAATCAAAGATCAAAGAATTTCGTGAAGGGTGAATCATTGTGTCACATGTTATATACTGTATGTTGTTTTTGTTACCAATAAGATGACATGTTTGTAAAGAGTGAGAAAAATGGATTAGATTTGGATGAATACATTATAAATGTCCGACACCGGCCTAAGTTTATCACTCTATAAGATATGGTACCGAGTAAGCATCAACGTCGAAATGGTGAAGGAATTGTTGAGTTTAGCATTAATATCCATGAATATCCAAAGTCAATTTTTAAATCATCCTCTGCGACATTGGTTTTTATGAGTGCGACATCGCTTTCATACTGATCAGTTACTATTGCCATATTGCGTATAATGTCATCTACATATGAACATATTATGTGTATTTTTGGGTACTTCCCAACTGTAACATAATTTTTGTTTCATGTGCATTGGCTATAATAGGATCAAAGGGAGTTATTAGTGGATTCTAGCATATCAGATTCACGTAGTTATCTTCTCACCGGTCACCCTAAAAATATAAATGTCACACAATTTAGAAAATGGAGGTTAAATACAATTATTGTTTCAATTTTATATCAACCTTATGTATTTTAATATATTGTTACATTTAATTTTAATATATGTCATAATTTTGTTCGTTTAAATGAACATGTCAATTAATGATTCCCACAATAATTGAGTGTTGTATGATGTTCAACCAATACTCAATTTATCACATTATTTATAACATGTAACGGCTATTGAAGACCAATTATTTGCGTCATCAAATATTTAATATTATAAAATTTTACGAGAAATGAGAGCTGATCGACTTAACCGCAAAGTCGCATTAACAAGCTAAAAAATGACTTATTGGCGACGTCGCTTAAACCAGCATCATTTTTTTTGTGACGTCGGATAAACAAAACAACATCATTTTGTCAGCGTTTCATGCCATCAGGCATACAACTTGGGTCCATCACTATGTGCGATATCGCTTCTCGCCACCTCTGTCATTGCTTGTATTATGAACGACAAAATTCTGTGCATCGTCAACACACTTCATCTCCCATCGGCTACTATATTCCTTCAATCAACATCACATACTTTATGATGTTGACGTCGTCTCTAACGATGTCACAGTCGGGATATCATACTGTCGGCCTATGACCATGGACTGACGTCGGTCTCAATTCATGTCAACGTTGGTCCCAAAACAAGGTAAAAAGGTACTATTTACCTCAGTTTTGAACCAAGGTAAAAAGTGTACTTTTCACTTCACCCACATTACCTTGGTTTTTTAGGGATGAAAACCTAGGTAAAAAGCACTGAAAATTGAGGTAATAGGTGATATCTCTTGTAGTGTAGGGTGTCCTATTCAAGAGACAAAATTTGTAGATGAAAAGACTTTAGGGATCTCAAAATCTAAAAGCCTGTGAGGGTACTACTACGGAGGATCAGTATGAAAGAGTTCACTACTGTATCGGCTCCCACCTACACTAAATATATGATGTGAATAAATAGGTATGCGTTAACCGATGCATTAGGCATAATAATTGACTTGTTTTACTTGTTGGATTGCTAGTATTAGTTGGGTTACACGAAAAAGAGTTTAGATGGTCATGTTTAGTTTTCTTTTCTAAAATCTACATTTTGTAGACTTAATTGATACTAATGGACACATTGTATCCACAAACACCTTGATCTTCCTTTTTTATCATCATTAGTAGGTGGCTCGTGGGTACTTTTTGTCATATTTGTATAGAAGGTTGTTCGCAAGAATGGTAGAAGATGTTCAAGGTCACTCACATTAGAATGGTAGTAGATGAAGGCCACCAACTCTACATCATGGTAGTAGAAGGATTAAGCTAAAGATAGGTGGACTTGAAGTTCAAAGAGACCAAGGAAGAAACAGATGATTGTTGTCCGAGTCTTGCGCAAAGTTATAGGAAAGATCCAAGATGAATCAGACTTTGAGGGTGGTTTCATTGGATTTTTAATCTTGAGCGCTATGAAATCAACTACAAGAACTCTCAAATTGGACCAATGGTTCAACCATAGCAGAGCAAAGAAGTCAGCCAAACGAATTGGCAGCGGGTGGCACAGACCGTTCATAGCGAGCACGAGGGCAAGCTACACACGGCCAATACCACAACACACGGCCCGTGCCAAAAGCCTTTGACACGAGTCATTCCAAATCCCAGCATAGGTCATGCCAAATCCTAGCATAGACCGTGCCAACCTTGGCTGGACGTGTTCCCAAGTTCTCTTTTTCACTCCAAATTTGGCTAAGTATGGGCACAGACCATTCCATTTTAAATGGCCTACACTATTCCAAGTCCAAAATGTCAAGACAAGCCTACATGTGTGAAGAATGAAGCATCATGTACCAAGAAACTGAGCAAAATGAGGATCTGATTGATGGCCTACGGCAAACGACACGAGGTACAAATTAGAAATGCAGGAACAGAACTCTAAACGATGGCCCGCGCCAGATGACAAGAGTGGTGCCAAATCCCAGCATGGGTCGTGCTAACCTCGGCTAGCCGTGTTCCAAAGTTTTTTTTTCACTCCGAATTTGGCTAAGTATAGGTGTAGACTATTCCATTTTACATAGCCTACGCCATTCCAAGTTCAAAATGTTAAGACCAGCCCCAGGGTGTGAAGAATAAAGCCAGGTCATGCCAAGAAAATGAGCAAAATGAGAATCCGATTGATGGCCCACACCAATTGACACTAGGTGCAAATTATAATTTCAAAAATGGAACTCCAAATAATGGCCCACCCCAGATAACAAGAGTTGTGCCAAATCCCAGCATGGGCCGTGCCAACCTCTGCTAGCCGTGTTCCCAAGTTCTTTTCTTCTCTCAAAA
This sequence comes from Rubia yunnanensis, assembly GCA_037428765.1. Lineage (NCBI taxonomy): Eukaryota > Viridiplantae > Streptophyta > Magnoliopsida > Gentianales > Rubiaceae > Rubia > Rubia yunnanensis. The sequence continues at coordinate 63,257,012 of CM075061.1, forward strand.
TTTGGCTAAGTATGGGCGTAGACCATTCTATTTTAAAATTCCTACACCACTCTAAGTACAAAATGTCAAGATCAGCCCACGGTGTGTGAAGAATGAAGTAGCCCATGCTAAGAAACTGAGCAAAACAAGGATTCAATCGATGGCCCGTGCCAAACAACACAGGGTGCGAATTAGAAGTGCAAAAATGGAACTCCAAATTAAGGCACGTGCCAGATGACACAGACTGTGCGAGCACGATTGTGCCAATACTAGCATCCCACTCTAGCACGAGTTGTACGGTTCATGCCAGATCTCACAGATCGTGCTGGCACGAGGCTACGTAAGGAGCACAAGTCGTGTCATCTGCGGCGCGTCGTGTCAAGTGCAATCGCTAGGGTGTTAGCCTATTTTGGACATATTTTAGGCCACATCCCCTACTAATATAAATATAAGCTTAGTTTACTAAGATTTGAAGTTTTGGATCATTTTCTTAGTTCATTTTGTGGATTTGGAGAGTAGCTTAGACAGAGAAACACCCTCTCTTCTCTGTAGTTTCTTTCCCTTTCTTTTTCTTTATTTTGGTTTCTCCCAAAAATGTGGAATTTAATGAAATACTTTAATTCCACGTTTAAGGAGTAGTTTATTAGCTTTGGGTTGTTTGTATTCATGATTTAAACTTTTTTTTTTTGAGATTTAGATTTCTTATCGTATTGTCTTATGAATATTTGGGCTTGAACTTATGCTTTCTAAGAATTTGTGATTTATTCCATGTCTTTATGATGATGCCCTTATTCATGTATGGTGGTATAAAATCGTGCTAGGTTCCATTGCTATCTTGGGAGTATTAGAATTGTGGAATAGGTAAAGAACACCAGGGGGATTAGTGCATTAATGTCCTTTTAGGGAAAATCATTATATGCACTATACCATGATTCTAAGTGCCTAGTTGTGTAAGAAATCAACATATTGGGTGGTCGATTTGGTAAATCCTGACAGGGAGGATTCCCTAGCTTACCTCGATAAATTAGCATGTTTGTTTGTAGCGACTAGAGTTGTGCAGACTCCATAGTCATCACAAGGTGTCTTTTCCTTTGCTGATTTATAAGCCTAGGGATTTTGATCCACAGTGGAGTTTCCATGATGTAATGCACTCAAATACATATCTAACAGTTGCGACCTATGTGAGGCATTGCCCTTTTAGGCAAGCTTTGTAATCCTCTAAGCGGGGTTGCGTTAGCATTAGGAATGAAGAGACGAGGAATTGTTTACGACATCACTGGACTAGAGTGCCTTCCCTAATTATAGAGACATTGAGATATAGGCATTGTGGTAAGTACCACATGTGACAGATGGAGGGAAATACCTGGCTATCTCCACACTGTGTGACATAAGAATAATACAAGTTTATATGTCTATAATTGAATCAATCGAGGATGGAAGCCAAATATCAATCATGTTACGTAAATACCCCCAAGGGTATGTTTATATGGTTTATACTCGTTTTATCTTTCATTTCCATAGTTGATAATTGAGAACCCAAGACCCCCTAATTTACCACATTAACTATTCCTAGAACACAGAGGGATCGACAACCTATACATGGTTGTGTTTAATTAACTAATGGACTCTAACATCTCAGTGGAAAAATCTAAACATACCACTACTACCCCTTAGGTAGCTTAGTAGTGAGTTGGATGCAGAACTATAAAGTTTATCTTTGACCAACCCATGCATTCTTCCTTTTTAAAACGCCTTTTCTCGGGTTAGCTACGATATCATTTGAACGACCCCAACTATAGATGGGTCAAATTTTGGCATCGTTGTTGAGGATGCTAGTTTACAAGTTTGCATAACGTGTTAGTTTAGTGGTTAGGATTGCTTTGGTTTTCTTTGTTTTTTAGTTTTTTTTTGTTTAGCCTTTGTGATAGTAATCTTGTTAACTTTAATCATGTTTGCTAGTGTTGCCTCTAGTAGGGTATTGTTAAATATTTGTTTATGGTACATATTAGTGCGACAAACTTAGGATTTTTACACTACCTGACTGAAAATACAAGTTGTAGGAGATGGAGGAAATGGAGAGTTAAAGTAGGGATTTAGCCTAAACCAGTTTTAGTAGTAGCAGAGCCTCTAGAGATGGCGGTGGATAACAGGACACTGAGGGATCTTATGGCTTTGAATCTGGAGAGCCAACCATTGTGTATCACTTTCCCTTCACTACCACCGAATGTGAATTGTGAATTAAAGAGCAGGATGACACATTGTCTCCCCACTTTTCACAGTATGGTAGGGGAAGATCCTAACAAACACCTGTCAGAGTTCCACATTGTCTGCACAAATATAAAGCCTCCGGGGGGTCTCAGCAGATGACTACAACTTAAAGGCATTTCCACTTTCTCTTCAAGATGGGGCTAAAGATTGGTTTTACTATCTCTCGCCCGGGTATAAACTCCTGGATGGATATGAAGAAAAGATTTCTCAAAAAGTATTTTTCGGCCTCAAAATCCGTCGGGCTGAAGAAGAAGCTATCGAATATATCCCAGGGAGCTAATGAATCACTTTATGACTTCTGGGAGCGATTTAAATGATTATTAGCAAGCTGTCCATACCACACTATCGAGGAAGAAGACCTTGTATACTACTTTTTCGAAGGGTTATGCGATGAAGACATGAGAATGGTGAACACTGCATGTAATGAATCAATCGCCAACAAAATCCCAGTGGACATGATGGCTCTTTTTGAGGCAATGGCCAATGGAATGAGACTACTTAGCACAAGGTAAAAGGTTAAGGTCTTGGATGAACCCTCCCAATCCCATAAGTTGGAAGAGAAAATCCAAGCTCCTGCTTCAATGATGAAAGAGCTCTTAAGGGCTAGTTATGTTCACAGAGATTCTTGGGCTCAATTATCAATTAAAAACACAACCTAGTACAGGCCGTCAATTCATACAAGTGATAGGAATAACTTGTAAAGAAAATAGGGGGAGTTTGTTTTTCAATTTAACAACTACGAAACATAAAAATAAAAAGTAAGTAATCTATTTAATAAGCACTCGGGGAATTATTATGAGATATGAATGATTTAATGCTTCGATCCTTGATTCATTCACATGTAAGATTTATAAAAACCTAATACAGTTTTTATAACATGTGGTGTGGCCGATGGCATACACTTTCGTGTACCTATCACATCGGGTGTGCTCACAACCCTCCATCGACACCACCATCATAATTAGGGGAGTACAACAAGGTCCGACCATTTTTGTAGATATATTTCTCCCCCATGTGATTACATTCTAGGCTTCCACCACGAACTACTACTTCCCAATCACATATCCATTAGGTCAAGGGGTCGTTGTCACCTTAATAATGACACTAGGGCCTTTTACAACCCTAGCTTGGTACTTTTCACTATCTCTACTTGTTACCTCTCGGACTACTTTACGTAATCATCTAAGAATGGTGCAATGGCAAGTAAGTCAGAGCTATACTCGGGTCTCCCGTACACACACTCACAGACACAGTGTACTCCCTTACTTATACAGACATCAAGGTCTCCCTTCCCAGGGAGGCATCAATATTTTCACCAACATGAATATAGACTAGAGTGTGTGCTTAATGGAGTGTGCGATTTATATAATTCTAACATTCAATAACAGTCACAATAATATCATTAACACAAATACTAGGATGAATCTAATGAATGTCACAAAAGCATTGATCAAACATGTTTACTATTTATCCCCATGCTATGGAAAGTACTCCATAGATATGGTATTGAAATATGGATTTGAATTCCACATCTAGGATCAAAGAAAAAGAAAATAAAAGAAATGAAAATTAGAGAGTGTTTCTCTCTCTAATGTTGCTCTAAAATATGACGAATTAAGTTCTATCTACTTCTCCCTCTTTTTAACCTAGTTGACTAAAGCTATATTTATAAGAGAAGGAAATTGGGCCTAAATATAGGCCAAAAGTAACTAAACCCCAGTTCAGCGGCCGCTCGGTGTGGGTCGTCGCAGATGGCCCGGCCCGTGCCGTGTACTTGTCATAGAACGTCGAATCTGGCACAGGGCACTGCATCTAGTGCATGCCATTTCTCCCTGCTGCTACGGACTTCTGAATCTAGTGTGTTCCGCACCAAAGCCTTTGGCATAAACCATGGCCTTTGGCGCGATCCGTCATCTAAAAGGCATGTTTTAAACTTTTGATAGTGCGGGACGCGTCCCTTGGCATGGACTGTGGTCTAGAAGGCTGATTCCCTCAGAAACTTGGCATGGGCTGCTTGATTCTCCACACCTTACTGGCTGGCCTGGACATCTTGGACATGGAACAGTGCAGGCTGTCATCAAGGAGACGGTCCATACCCATACTTAGCCATTTTTTGTGAGGATTGGAACTGGTGCGTACCTAGCCCTTAGCATATGGCGTGGTCTGCATCATAGCCTCATGCTGCACACTGTTGGCACAAGACAACACCCTTTTGCACTGGCTGTTGGTGCCAACCATGCACGGCCCATGCCGACCCATGGTACCTTGGCCAACTGAACTTGTTTGCTTTTCTATGGGTGAACCGTTAGTCTGATTTGAGGGTTTTAGTAGTCAATTTTATAGTTTCCAAGAAGATGAATCCAATGGGATCATCCTTGAAGGATAATTCTTTTCAGATCATTCTCAGACATTTGTGTAACTCATCGGACCAGAATTCCCCATTTCTTCATTTGCAGCTTTGATCTCCATTGCCACCTATCTTTGACTCCAATCTCATTCTACCATGCATTCATGTTTATATTCTTCATCTACTAACATTCTAGAGAAGAATAGATTTCAATATTTTCTACCTTCCTTGTAAATAGCCTTCAATATCTTCTACCGTCCTTAAGAATGACCTTCACATAGAATGTAACCAAAAAGTACCCACTGGCGACCTAAAGATTATTATATGGAAGATCTAGGAGCCTTTGGATACATGATGTCTATTAGTACTAATTAAGTCTACAAAACGTGGGATTTAGACAAGAAAAGCACACATGGCCATCTAAACCCCTTGTCACGTAAACTAAACTAATACTGGCAATCCGCCAAACAAAACATGCTAAAAACTATACCAAATGCAATGGTTAATGCATGCATAATGAAGCACATCAGACTCCTCACACTTAACCCTTTAGTCAACCTCGAGTAAATATGGATAAGAAAAAAATTAAGCAAAATGTAACGTGCAAGCATAAGTTAATGGGAGGTCGTCGCCGTACCTCTCAAAGATAATACTTTTAAGCCCTTAATGCGTCCTATCCACAGTAGTGTAAATAGTGGCAAGATGGGGTCGTCCACAGGAAAAGGGATTTTTCTAAGTACTTAAACACCTATATGAGAAAACATACTAAGCATATACATACTGAGATATATATATATATATATATATATATATATATATATATAAACATGTAAACAAAGGGGGGGGGTTGGTTGGATGGTTCCTAAATTAGCAAGTTGAAATACAACAATTAGCAAATCAAGAGGATGATGCTAATCATGTAAGCGCAAATAGAGATGTGATGAAAATACAATTACGGAGCCTTGGGCGCAATCGACTTTCACTTCCAAACCTTGTTTCCATCATTGAACATGTGACTTATTTACTACATTCACTACTTGCTGTGAAGACTAAACTTCTATCCTTCTTAGATAGTAGTTTGCAAGAGTGAGTTCAACATCTCTTGTCAAACCTCACCAATGACTCCCGAGTCGCGACCACGACTCAAGGTATCCCATTAATGGCATTTAGCACGAAGGATCAACAAACTCGGCAACACTTATAACCACTACACCGTGACTAAGCATTTAACCGACCTATGCATTTACACGGGATTGATCAAGAGCGACCACTCATAGACCTCTCCCATTTGCTACAATTGATAAACATGGCAAAGAGTTCAACATTGCATATTTATCTAGCAATCATCAATTCATCAACATAATCAAAAGCTCTAAATCATACTTATAGATCCCTAACAAGAACAGGGGGAAATTTAACCCAATTTCCCCAAACCCTAGCTAGCAATTAATACAAGTATTTCATATACTCAAGCTTTCAACCACTATGATGAAATCAACAAACACATTAAATTCCCACAAATGCATAATAGCAAGAGTAATAAATAAGCTACAAAGTGTTCTTAGGACATAGGTTTGGAAGCTTAGGTCAATTGCTCCCAAGAGATGAGATTAGCTAATAGAGTTCATGCTAAGCTATCTAAAACAACAAATCAAAGCAACTAGATGAATCAAAGAAGAAAAATGGAGAAATAGGGTTTAGAACAGTACAATTTCGCAGCTGCTGAAGAAGTAGAATGAGAGGAGAGAAAAATGGTATTTATAGTGGAAGGAAAAGAAAGTAGGATTCTGGTCAGTGGCCGTCGCGACTCGCGACGAACATGTTGGTCGCGACGGACTCGTCGCGACTCGCGACGGTAACCAGAATTTATTCATTATTTCTTCTTCTCCTCCTTGTGGCATGTAGTCATCTCCATAGTCACTCTTCTCAACTTCTAAGTCTTCAAAGGTTTCAAAAATGATCTTCAATGGCCTCCGGTCTTCATTACTTCGTTACACAAAACATCTACTTAAAAGAGGTAAAAGAGCGCAAAGTTGCTCTTACCCCTCCTAAGAGGATTTCATGGTAAAACACAAGCTGTTGTAATGAAAGAGTACAAAATGGATCCTAAATAGTACTAAAATAAGCATATAAAGTGGACGCATCAAACCTTCCCACACTTGAACCTTACTCGCCCTCGAGTAAGAAAAGATCCAAGTATATGAAAGGGATGATACCTCCACATCCTACTACTAATCCCCCAATTCACTACCTCACAAAACTCTCAATACCGCACATCCCAAGATTAAGATCAAATGAGAATTTTCCACAACCCCTATTCCTAAATCTACCTAAACCATATCACTCCGTCAATTCATTAATTTACCTAGGACATCTCCAAATCCAGAACTGACAATCCCAAATCCAATGATAAAAGATGAAACCAAAGGTATGCATAAAGTTCAAAGCACATGCTTCATCCTATATCAATGTATCAACCTAAAAACGAAGTCTATTAATGATCAAGAATTTCACAACTTACTCCGTCTTGTCCCCGCTAAATTATCCATCCCCAAAAGATTCTCAAGATGTCGAGCTACCCGATCCCTCCGTGTGGTCACCTCAACCTTATGACTCCATCGCCAGCAAATGAGTAAACACTTACTGTCTTTCAATTTCTCTCGCTTTCTCTCATTTTGCCTAGGAGCCCTTTCAGGTTTTCATCCTAGCCACACAATCATTTTTCTTTTAGCTCACACCTCACCTTTTTCCACACATTTGACCTCTCATTTTTACCTAGGCCGCCCTTTCGGGTTTTCGACCTATCCGGGCCCCAATGTTGCCTAAGTTGCCCTCTCGGGTTTTCAACTTAGCGGGATTCTTTTTTTTTTTTTTTTCTTCCTCTTTTTTTTCATTTTTTTTTTAATTGTTGTTGTTCCCCATCCGAAAAGTAGCAAATTGCTTCCAAATGTGAAGGTTAAGAAAAGTATCAAAACCAACATTATCCAAGTACATCAAAAGCAAAACAATATCCAAAACAAAAGGTAAAAGTATCTCCAAATCCCAACTCGCCTATCAATAGTAGATACCCCTCCCCACACTTAAAACACTACATTGCCCTCAATGTAGACTAGGGCAAAACTGTACAAAGCAAAGTATGGAAAAGGGGTAAAGCGTGATGCTCACTTTATCAATGCGGTGAAGATGAAGGGCCGCTGCCGGAGTAACGCTGCTGATACTGAGTCAGCCACTCCTCGCTCCGCTGCCTCCGTGCTCTCCGCTGCTCCACTCTTAGATCGGTGCCTGATGTACCAGCCGACTGGGACTGCATCTCATGGATGCGAGCGGACAGGTGTTCAATCTCCTCATCCATATCTATCAAAGCCCGGGAGACAAACCTGTTGTGCTCGAGAATCATGCTTTCCTGGCGGTGGAAACCCTCGTGCATGGTCCGCATCATCTGCTCATAGAAATCTGGCGGAGGCTGGGAGAAGTGAGGTGTGGTCTCATCTGTCGGAGGTGGAGGCTGTGGAGAGTGCTGCTGCTGCTGATGATGCTGCTGGTGATGATGGTGCTGCTGATGCTGCTGCTGATGCTGCTGAGGAGGAGGTAGGGTGCTGTCATCCGGCTGGACCGGGGCTGGGCCAAGGTCGTGGAGCGCACGCTGGAATTCGGCTGAACATGAAGAATCTGGGGAGATTGCTAAATCCCCCAAAGGTGTGTCGAATTCCAGTCTGGTCCTGCTGTGCTGAGGGAGGGCCATGAAGGTGATCTTTCTGGCACCGTATAACCAAAGGAAGAGTCCAGTGGTCCGAGTGACACTGAGCATCTCAAATCGAACCAGTCGCTCGACGGTGATCAGATAAGACGTTCGCTTCCCCAGGCGTGGGAAGTCTGTCGAAGGGACCAATCCCAAGTACCCCGCTAGAATGCTTATCATTCCTCCGACCATGATTTTCCCCTTTACCTTGTCTGCCAAATCCACAACCCTCTTCATCCAGAGCTCGGCCCACATACCATATCCCTGCCCCTCGCTCGTTAAGTGCCATAAGAAATGAATGTCATTGTCTGGCACATTCGTCGGCTCCGCGGAGCAGAAGACTGTGCCAGCTAGGAGCCTGTGCACATAACGAAGCGCGGGGTGGATGATGGAGCTGCTCTTGTCATGTGAGTTCTTGGGCCTCATGTTGATGACATTCCAGAAGTGCATGTCATCTTCAATTGACCGCTCTGGGGCATCAGGATTCAGCCTGCCCCGAATGTCAGCAGTGGCAAAACCGAAGGCCTCCTCCACCTCGGAGACGGTCATCTGCCAGGAGATGTCATCTAGGTGAAAAGCGATGTACTTCTCACATGGTTGATCATCCCTCATACTGCGAATACGGACGGTGGACAAGAACTCCAGCGTGTATCTCCGGTAAGTGGGCGCGCTCTTGTTCATGAATCCCTCCATTCCCCCTTTGGCGAGGAGGCATCTGACAGGTTGTACAAGGCCGAGGGTGTCCAACGTGGGAATATCAACAAAACTGGTTTCCTTGAGCAGGCGTCTCTCTAGGACCTCCCATCTGTCGGCATAGGACCCGGTGATCCGGGTCAAGCCCATGTATCTATCCGGAGGCGGAGGCGCAGAACCAGATCCTGAAGCCGGAGGAGGTGGAGCGGTAGTGTGATCATCCCTAGTCATCACCCTGGACCTCTTTCTGGGGACCATATCTATCAATCACCAGCAAACAGAACAAACAGGTTAAATGTGAAAAATAGATGTATATGCAATATGGCAAGTCTGTGACCAATCTCAAATGAGTTTATGATGACCGGCTGAAACGAAAACAGTTTAACTAGGTCAAATCGGATGCACAATAGAATGTACAATCTACATTTTGTTTGTCCAGAAGCATATATCATCAAATTCAAGAAGTTGGCACATAGTCGAAATAGATACGCTATGTTATATGTCAAGCTCACAATGAGGCTGAATGGGATTAACCATTAACATTACGTTCACAATGTTCACAATGTTCACAATGATGACTATGTTAACATTGAACACAGCATAGCACAACAATATTTTAGTCTGCTAACAACTATGTGCAGCGAACACGAGGGTACAAATCTAAAACCATTCCAACTGCACGATTTCCAAACCGAGGATGCCGAAGCAGAATACAGACAGTCTATGGCAGGAATGAAAATATGTAAACAACACCCACAAGATAAAATTTCTGCAGCATTACAGCATACCCACGATCGACCAGAACCGAGACTAGAAATTGGAATCACACTACAACACAATGGTAACCAAATTGAACACATATAGAATATATGCAAAATCATAAACATAGTTCAATAGGGTTAAGAGGTGTACCGATACCGCTTAGGACGAGGAGAGAAAGGAAAAATCGGTAGCCCACAATGAATCGGGGCTCAAATCGGCCACGGCGTAAAAAATCTAGGGTTTCGGTTAGGCGTGGCGCGTCAAAGAGGCAGGGCGGCAACGAGGCGGCGGCGGCGACGAGATGCGGCGGTGGCGAGATGGTGGCGGCGGCGGCGAGATGGCGGCGGCGTGGAAGATGAGGAAGTGGAAGAGGTATCGGGTGAGGAAGAGATGTGGAAGAGATGTGTTCCCCCGCTATTTAAATCAGAACCAAAGAAAAAATTTCTGCATGCTCGACCGTCGCGACTCGCGACTACTCTCATCGCGAGTCGCGGAAAGTGAAACCTGTAAGCAAAAATGTCCTGAGTCCGTCGCGACTCGCTACAACGCTCATCGCGACTCGCGATGGGTGTCGCGAGGTAGTCGCGACTCGCGGAAAGGGGGATCCGAAAGGGTTAAAATCCGCAAAAATCTCTGAGTCCGTCGCGACTCGCGACAACGCTCATCGCGACTCGCGACGGGCGTCGCGAGGTAGCCGCAACTCGCGGAAAGTGGAATCCGAAAGGGTCAAATTTCGCAAAAATCTCTGAGTCCGTCGCGACTCGCGACGAGGCTCATCGCGACTCGCGACGGGCGTCGCGAGGTAGTCACGATTCGCGGAAAGTGGGATCCGAAGCCCAAAAATTTTGCACAAAATTCCTGAGCCCGTCGCGACTCGCGACGAAGCTCATCGCGACTCGCGACGGGCAACTAACCTGGCACCTAGAAAATTTTTTTTCTGATGCTTTCTCTTGTCCAAGTTCTTCCTTTTCGAATTTAAGTAGTTCCCCCTTCCAAAATCCAATGTTTTGGCTTCAAAATATCTACAAAATCATGGAGAAAACAACCCGTGAAAAGCATAAAGCAAAACAATGAAAGCTTAAAACTAAACAACATCAACAGAAAGTCACGAATGACGATCCGGATGATCAAAACCAAGTTTATTTAACGTCGTCGGCACGACTTACTTCCCTCCTTGGAGCTTACTCGCAAATCGGATCGAGGAGATGAACGTCCTCCCCTTTTTCCAGTACAAAAGTCTCATGGTAAGGTTTCAAACGTTGTCCATTAACCTTGAAGGTATTGGACTTAGCTCGATCTAAAATTTCCACCGCCCCATGCGGGAAGACCTTAACCACCTCAAAAGGACCGATCCATCGGGACCGCAACTTACCTGGGAATAGGCGAAGGCGAGATTGGAATAAGAGGACCTTCTGACCAACGTCAAAATCCTTTCTGATGATCATCTTGTCGTGCCATGCCTTTGTCTTCTCTTTGTATATCTCGGCGTTCTCATAGGACTCCCTCCTGATTTCATCCAATTCCTCTAATTGTAACTTCCTATGCAAACCGGCTTCATCTATATCAAGATTAAACTGTTTTACCGCCCAATAAGCCTTGTGCTGAATTTCTACCGGTAGGTGACAGGGCTTACCAAACACTAACCGGTATGGGGACATACCGATTGGCATTTTGTAAGCCGTCCTATACGCCCACAGGGCATCATTCAACCGAGAACTCCAATCCTTCCGGTTAGGATTAACCGTTTTTTGAAGGATGGACTTGATTTCCCGATTGGAAACTTCGACTTGCCCGTTGGTTTGTGGGTGATAGGCGGTAGATGTCTTGTGAGTGACTCCATACTTCTTCAAGAGTGCGGCTATGGTCCGATTGCAGAAATGGGTGCCCCGGTCACTAATCAAGGCTCGGGGTACCCCAAACCTAGAAAAGATGTTATCTTTCAAGAATTCTGCAACCACTTTAGAATCGTCAGTCCTAGTGGGTTTTGCTTCAACCCACTTCGATACATAATCAACAGCAAGAAGAATGTACGTAAAGCCATAAGAACTAGGAAAAGGCCCCATAAAGTCAATACCCCAAACATCAAAGATTTCACAATATAAAAGAGGTCGTTGGGGCATTTCATTCCTAGTGGAGATATTTCCTACCCTCTGGCATCCATCACAAGATTTGCAAAAAGTGTATGCATGTTTATTCATCGTGGGCCAATAAAACCCACTCTCTAAAACTTTCCTAGCGGTTCTCTTGGCTCCAAAATGACCGCCACATGCATGAGAATGACAAAACTCAAGTATTGGGTGTATTTCACTATCAGGGATGCATCTCCTAACAACTTGATCCGCACAATGTCTCCACAAAAAGGGATCATCCCACACATAATATTTTGCATCACTCCTTAACTTATCCTTTTGGGCTGTGGAAAAATGATGAGGAAATTTACCAGTGACGAGAAAGTTGACAATGTCGGCATACCACGGTTGGACATCCCTAATGCGATTAATGGTGAACAATTGTTCATCAGGGAATTCCTCCCGTAGTTGCTCCTTCATTGCTGGGCTTACCTCAATGTCTGCCCCCGGAGTCAACCGGCTCAAATGATCGGCCACCAGGTTTTCAGCGCCCTTCTTATCCCGCACCTCCAAATTGAATTCGCTCAAAAGCAAGATCCACCTAATCAACCTCGGCTTGGATTCTTTCTTCGCCATTAAATGACGAAGTGCTGCATGATCAGTGTATACAATAACTTTAGTACCAAGCAAATAAGATCTAAATTTTTCTAAAGAGAATACCACTGCTAGCAACTCCTTTTCAGTGGTGGAGTAGTTCCTTTGGGCTTCATTTAGGGACATGGATGCGTAATAGATGGCGTGAGGTACTCTTCCCACCCTTTGACGAAGCACTGCTCCAACGGCGTAGTCACTCGCATCGCACATTATCTCAAAAGGCAACGCCCAATCTGGGGGTTGTATGATAGGGGCCGAGACTAACCTTCCCTTCAATGTATCGAAGGCCCCTTGACATCTCTCATCCACTACAAATTCCACCTCCTTTTGCAACAATTTTCATAGAGGAGATGCTATCTTTGAGAAGTCCTTGATGAACCGGCGATAGAATCCTGCATGGCCAAGGAAAGAACGCACTTCGCGCACATTAGTAGGATAAGGCAGAGTTTGAATCGTGTCTATCTTGGCCTTGTCAACCTCAATACCCTTAGAGGAGACAACATGGCCTAAGACAATACCTCTCTCAACCATAAAGTGACATTTCTCAGAATTTAGCACCAGATTAGTTTCAATGCAACGGTTAAGGACTTGTGCTAAATTTGCTAAACAATTATCAAAGGAATTACCATGAATGGTGAAATCATCCATAAATACCTCGACAAAATTTTCAACAAATTCTGAGAAAATGCTTACCATACACCTTTGGAAGGTCGCGGGGGCGTTACATAGCCCGAAAGGCATGCGTCGGTAAGCAAATGTACCGAAAGGGCATGTGAAGGTGGTCTTCTCTTGGTCTTCTGGAGCGATAGCCACTTGAAAATATCCCGAGTATCCATCCAAGAAACAATAGTAGGGGTGACTTGCTAACCTCTCAAGCATTTGATCAATGAACGGTAAGGGAAAGTGATCCTTCCGGCTTTCTGCATTCAATCTCCGGTAATCAATGCAAACTCGCCACCCATTTTGAACTCGGGTGGGCACCATTTCACCCTTCCCATTTTCAACGACTGTCATTCCACTCTTCTTTGGTACCACCTGAGTTGGGCTCACCCACTTGCTATCCGAGATTGGGTAAATCATGCCCGCTTGAAGCAATTTGAGGATCTCCGCCTTCACCACATCCATCATAGGCGGGTTCAAACGGCGTTGGGGTTGTCGGACGGGTCTCGCACCTTCTTCCAACAAGATTCTGTGCATACAAGTGGATGGACTTATGCCTTTGATGTCGGCAATAGTCCATCCAATTGCTTCCTTGTTCTCCTGCAACACCACCATCAACTTTTCTTCTTGCTCCTTGGTGAGCTTGCTCAAAATGATAACTGGAAGCGTCTCGCTTTCCCCAAGAAATGCATACTTAAGATCATCTGGCAAAGGTTTAAGGTCAAGCACCGGGGCTTTCACAAGCGAGGGGAGGAATTCCGGTTCCTCGAGTTCCTCTAAGAGTAGAGGAGAAGGTGTTGAGACACTCGGTGTCATCTTTTCAAGCAAGTTCAAATCTTCAAAGCTGCCTTTCAAGTTAGTGCTCATAGAATATACATTGTGGGCATCATCAACATCACATTGCAAAGCAACCAATAAAGAATCCTCACCATTTAGTTCAAAAACATCTTGCACAACTTCTTCAACAATATCTACGGCATGGCAAGAATGTTCTTCACTAGGATATTTCATAGAATCATTTATGTTAAACTCTACTTTCATTCCATCAAATTCCATGGTGAGGGTACCTTTATGCACATCAATCATCGTCCTAGATGTTTTCAAAAATGGCCTCCCCAACAAAATTGGGGCGGCATGTTTATCATGCTCCATGTCAAGGACATAAAAATCTGCGGGGAAAATTAAGGAATCCACCTTAACCAACACATCCTCGACAATACCCTTAGGGTATGCACTAGAACGATCGGCCAATTGGATTACCACCCCGGTTTTATGCAATGTTCCCAAGTTGAGATTTTCAAACAAAGAATAAGGAAGAACATTTATGGATGCACCTAAATCAAGCATAGCTTTTTCAAAACGAGTATTTCCTATTATGCACGGGATTGTGAACATACCGGGATCGCCACATTTAGGGGGTAGCTCTTTTTGACACAATGCAGAAACATGCTCACTTTTTCCACTTTTCAATTTATTTTTGGCCCTTTGTTTCCTATTCACAACACATAATTCTTTGAGAAATTTGGCATATCTAGGGATTTGTTCAATTGCATTCAAGAGAGGAATGTTTACCTCACACCTACGAAAGACTTCGTAGATGTCTTTGTTATCCTCCATCCTCATCCTGTCTTTCAAGGCCTCTGGAAATGGGGGTTCCGGAACATATGGGGGGCTCTCCACCATCTTTGCTTTCTTGTGTGGAGGAGAGGATGGTTCCGGGGTGGAGGTTAACTCCGGTTTTGGTGGCAATGTCTCCAACTTGATTTCTTCCTCCTTATCTTTGTTGGCTAGCTCCTTGGTCACCTTCTCATGGATTGCCTCTTCCTCAACTCCCTTCTCAAACTCTTCAATTCTCGTTGGCTCCTTCTCATGGATTGCCTCTTCCTCAACTCCCTTCACAAACTCTCCAATTCTCGTTGGCTCCTTCTCATGGATTACCTCTTCCTCAACTCCCTTCTCAAACTCTTCAGTTCTCGTTGGCCCCTTCTCAACATTTTCAGCCTCCGGTGAAGCACCAACCTCTCTACCACTTCTCAAAGCAATAGCACTTACATTTTGCCTCGGGTTGATCTCTGGTTGGGCAGGTAGTTTACCCTTTTCACGGGCTTCCATCCGGTTCACCATTTGAGCTATTTAGCTCACTTGAGTTTCCAAGTTTTTGATACTTACTTTAGCTTCATCTTGGAATTGTTCGCCCTTTTCAGCATTCATGCCTAATCGGTGAATAGCTTGCATTACCTCATCTTTGGATAGCCCCGAACCTTCCCCTTGGTTTCGGGATTTGTCTTCAAATCTTTGGAACTGTTGTTGAGGTGGCCGGTATTGTTGAGGGGGTAGCCTGTTTGGTTGAGAGTTCTGGCCTCCTTGAGGGTTTCCATACCGGAGGTTCGGTTGATCACGATTTCCCGAATTATATGGCCGGCTTTGGTATCCTGGGTATCTTTGGTATCCTTGGTTACCTTGGTATCCTTGGTTACCTTGGTAGCCTTGGTTACCTTGGTAGCCTTGGTTACCTTGGTAGCCTTGGTTACCTTGGTAGCCTTGGTTACCTTGGTAGCCTTGACCACCTTGGTAGCCTTGACCACCTTGGTAGCCTTGACCACCTTGATACCCATAGGTACCTTGGTATCCTTGATTTCCCTAATACCCCATGGCACTTACTTCCTCAACGTAATCCTCTTGTAGAGTGGGGCATGTGTCCGTAGGGTGCGCCAAATAGCAGATTTCACATGACTTAACATGTGGCGCACTTCCTCCGGGGTTGGTCATCAAGGTCTTCACCATGGATGTGAGGGTCGTGACTTGATCCTCCAATTTCCCACTGTTGGCAAAATCACTTACAGGCCTTTGGTTTCTCCTCCTCAAATCAGCCCTTGAGCTAAAATTCCTCGACTCTTCCGCTAGCTCTTCATATAGTTGCATGGCTTCAGCAGACGTTTTGTTTCCGAGGGTGCCACCACAAGAACTTCTAACCAGCCTTTGGTCTTCATCCAGAAGGCCATTATAAAAGTAATACACCAAATCTCCCTCCGAATAACCATGGTAGGGACAACTTGCGAGGAGCATCTTAAATCTCTCCCAATACTAGAAGAGAGACTCTTCATGCCACTGCAGAATGTTGCTTATATCCTTCTTCAAAGCAGCGGACCTCGAGGCCGGGAAATATTTGGCGAGAAATTTTGTCTTCAAATCAAGCCAACTCTTTATGCTCCTTGGTGGTAGGTAATGGAGCCAATCTCTAGCACCATCCTTAAGAGTGAAAGGGAATGCCTTCAACTTGTAAAAATCTTCATCCACTCCGTGAGGAACCGTTCCGCTACACAAGAAGTGAAATTCGGTGAGATGCTTGTTGGCATTCTCCCCTTGCCTTCCAAGGAATGCGGGTAGCATATTGATGAACCCGGTTTTCAGCTCGAAATGCTTATTTGGTCCAACCACTGGGTATTCAATGCACATCGGTTGTTGCTCAAGATTGGGCGCCATGATTTCTCTCAATAAGGGCTGTCCCAAAGGGATCCCTTTTTGGTGGGGATGGGGATTGTAGGCTTCTTCTTCCCTTTGCTCATCTTCAATCTCAATTCGGGGGTCCATTGAAGAAGATGTGTTCACAAAATGGTCACTAGGAGGGGTGTTATTCACACTTTCCAAAGAAAGCCTCCTAGCCCGTCTCAAATTCAACTCCAACTCGGGGTCGTAGTGTAAGGGCTCTCGTGAAGAGGATCGCGTGCGAACCATACACCAAGAACACAAACAATACGTCTCCAAGCCAAGCGAAAATGGCAAATCTACTAAGAAATCAAAATAAGATAAAATCAAACTAACAAATATTCACAAGTAGCACATAATCACACACAATATGCTAAAGCACTTAAAAATGAACGCCTCTTCCCCGGCAACGGCGCCAAAATTTGGGAGGTCGTCGCCGTACCTCTCAAAGATAATACTTTTAAGCCCTTAATGCGTCCTATCCACAGTAGTGTAAATAGTGGCAAGATGGGGTCGTCCACAGGAAAAGGGATTTTTCTAAGTACTTAAACACCTATATGAGAAAACATACTAAGCATATACATACTGAGATATATATATATATATATATATATATATAAAAACATGTAAACAAAGGGGGGGTTGGTTGGATGGTTCCTAAATTAGCAAGTTGAAATACAACAATTAGCAAATCAAGAGGATGATGCTAATCATGTAAGCGCAAATAGAGATGTGATGAAAATACAATTACGGAGCCTTGGGCGCAATCGACTTTCACTTCCAAACCTTGTTTCCATCATTGAACATGTGACTTATTTACTACTTTCACTACTTGCTGTGAAGACTAAACTTCTATCCTTCTTAGATAGTAGTTTGCAAGAGTGAGTTCAACATCTCTTGTCAAACCTCACCAATGACTCCCGAGTCGCGACCACGACTCAAGGTATCCCATTAATGGCATTTAGCACGAAGGATCAACAAACTCGGCAACACTTATAACCACTACACCGTGACTAAGCATTTAACCGACCTATGCATTTACACGGGATTGATCAAGAGCGACCACTCATAGACCTCTCCCATTTGCTACAATTGATAAACATGGCAAAGAGTTCAACATTGCATATTTATCTAGCAATCATCAATTCATCAACATAATCAAAAGCTCTAAATCATACTTATAGATCCCTAACAAGAACAGGGGGAAATTTAACCCAATTTCCCCAAACCCTAGCTAGCAATTAATGCAAGTATTTCATATACTCAAGCTTTCAACCACTATGATGAAATCAACAAACACATTAAATTCCCACAAATGCATAATAGCAAGAGTAATAAATAAGCTACAAAGTGTTCTTAGGACATAGGTTTGGAAGCTTAGGTCAATTGCTCCCAAGAGATGAGATTAGCTAATAGAGTTCAAGCTAATCTATCTAAAACAACAAATCAAAGCAACTAGATGAATCAAAGAAGAAAAATGGAGAAATAGGGTTTAGAACAGTACAATTTCGCAGCTGCTGAAGAAGTAGAATGAGAGGAGAGAAAAATGGTATTTATAGTGGAAGGAAAAGAAAGTAGGATTCTGGTCAGTGGCCGTCGCGACTCGCGACGAAGTTCGTCGCGACTCGCGACGAACATGTTGGTCGCGACGGACTCGTCGCGACTCGCGACGGTAACCAAAATTTTTTCATTATTTCTTCTTCTCCTCCTTGTGGCATGTAGTCATCTCCATAGTCACTCTTCTCAACTTCTAAGTCTTCAACGGTTTCAAAAATGATCTTCAATGGCCTCCGGTCTTCATTACTTCGTTACACAAAACATCTACTTAAAAGAGGTAAAAGAGCGCAAAGTTGCTCTTACCCCTCCTAAGAGGATTTCATGGTAAAACACAAGCTGTTGTAATGAAAGAGTACAAAATGGATCCTAAATAGTACTAAAATAAGCATATAAAGTGGACGCATCAGTTAACCAAGGCATTCAACTTATTCCTAGATTACCTGGTTTCCCCCAAAAAGAGTAAGAATCTCACAACTATCACACTCCCGAAGGACATGAGTAATCTAACCACCCAAAAGTGAAATGTGTAAAAAGGTAAGCCAAGAAGATAAGTGTAAAGCTAGCTTACTTTTTCTAAATTGATTCCTAAAAGAAATCAAAGAGTTGTCTACCAAAAACAATCCACCAGGAAAATCCAAGAGCTGTTGACTTGGTTGTAACATAGGGATAATTTTTTATTCTCAACCTAGTTACAACCAAGGAGTCAAATGTATCGACAACCTAGTTTTTGTTTTCTCTCACTTTCTCTCATTTTTCCTAGGAACCCTTTTGTGTTTTCATTCTAGCTTTATCACACAAAGGTTACTCACTTCTCACTATTTTTCACAAAGCCTCTCATTTTTGCCTAGGCTCATAAGCCTAGCCGGGCCTATCCTCTCATTTTTACCTAGGTATTTTGACCTACATGGGCTTTGCCCAATATTACCCAAGTTGTCCTTTCGGGTTTTCAACTTGTCTGGGTTTTTAAAAAAATCACTTTTTCTATTTTTCAATTTTTTTTTGTGTAGCACAAAATAATCTCAAAGGAGAGCTTCATAAATGGTTACCTTTATCGCTTGGAAACTTTTGGAGACACTTGACAGGAACAAACAGGAAGAACTTGTGCAAAAGCACCGCTATAGTTCATCTGGTGCTACACTATGTTCAACGTTTGCTATCGGTGGGAGTGTTTTTCCATGGTGAACTAACACAGTGTCTGGGGTTCAGATGTGCATTGCCTTTGGGTGGTGGCTCCTGAGGGTAACTTGTGCCCAAACTTAGTGGGGGCTTTTGTATAAGGATGCTTAGGAATGGGTGAGAGGAAAGGAGGAAAGATCCCGATGGGAGGCATGGTAGGGATTTTGGCGCAATATTTAGGCCATCAAGTCACTCGGTCTGCATTGGCTAGCTTTGGGCATTCGGTAATGAAGTAAACTATTGAAAAGCTGCCTAAAGATTCTATAATAGTGACTACAACCTCGGACTAAAGATATATGTGGTTATATGGAGGCACGACCACTTGCAGTTTCATGATCCTTCCTCAGTCGGAGTTTACCACCATTAACCACGAGATGAGTTTAGATGATTTGTTCCTGGAGCCTGACCCACAATTTGAGGAGGAGATCTATAGGATTCTATCCAACCTAGAGATAGATATCGATGAGGTGGATAGTGAGACTTCATCTAGAGCACCACCTAGTCACACTCACCTATCAGTGGACATCCTTGACCTATTGAGTACTCTTAGGGAACAATTTTTGAGTTCTAACCAAGTTATACAAGAAGTTGATCTTGCGGTAGGTGGTATGAAGTTGAAATTGGAAGAGTTTTGAGCTAGATTGGAGTCCATGGAGTACATTGAGAAGTACAAGGCTAGGCAAGAGAATGAGGGCCCTTCGAGGTAGCCAGAGTAAGTGCCACTATTTTCCCAACTCCACTTATGTGTTTCCATTTTTTATGCATTGGGTACAATGCATGGTTTATGTGTGGGGGGGGGGAGTTGTTAGGCACTTAGAGAGTTTTTATCTTGAGATTCCTCGGTGGTTTTTGGTGTTTTCTTTGAAGTTTTTGGTATTTCTTTGGTGTTTTTGGTGATTGTTTTGCTTTGGGGTGGTTTTTTATGCTTATTTGATGGTATGACTTGCTTGATAGCAATCATAGCTTGTCTTAGGGTAGTTATTTTAGAAACTTTGGTGGTGTAATTTTTTTTTCCTTATTTTCATGTAGTATGAAGCCCAACTTTGGAGCATTTTGTGCTACATAAATTTTATTTTTTGAAAATTTTGAAAACATAAGAAAATATATACCTGGCTAAGTTGGAAATGGAAAAGGGAAACTTTGGAAACATTGGGAAAACCTCGGATAGGTCGAGAGACCTAGGTAAAAATGAGAGGCCATGCGGAAAAAGGTGAGAATGTGAGTTCAACATGCATAAAAGCTAGGATGAAAACCCAGAAAGGCTACTAGTAAAAATGAGAGAATTTGAGAGAAAATGGAATAGACGATACATGGGCACCATCCTTGGTTCTAAATAAGTTGAAAATCCAGAGTTATCCTTAGTTACAACCATGTTGAGGACCTCTTGGATCTCCTTGGTGGATTATTTTTGGCAACGACTCTTGGATTTCATTTGGGAAAATTTTGGGGGAAGTATGCTAGTTCAACAATCACATTCTTGCTTACCTTTTTCTTCACATGATTTTGGGTGGTTAGATTACTTTTGGGTCTTTAGGGAGTGTGAGAGTTGTGAGATTCTTACTTATTTAGGGGAGCAAGGGTAGCTTGGGAATAAGTTGAATGCATTGGCTAACTTATCTTTGCATGCTACACTTCGCTTAGACTTTTTCTCATTTTTGTTTAATCGAGGACAAGTGAAGGTTTAAGTGTGTGGGATTGATGTGCACCGTATTGCATGCATTAACCAATGCATTTGACATAATAATTTTCATGTTTTTCTTGTTGGATGGCTAGTTTTAGTTAGGTTTACACAACAAAGGGTCTAGACGACAATGTTTTGTTTTCTTGTCCAAATCCCGAGTTTTGAAGAGTTAATTGAAGCTAATGGACACGTTGTGTTCATGAGCACCAAGATCTTCATTTATGATCTCATTAGTATGTTGCTTGTGGATACTTCAACATCATTTCATAGAAGGTCTTCGCAGTTACGGTAGAAGATACTTGAAGGCAATTCAAAAGAATGGTAGTTGATATGAAGGCAAAAGACTTAAAGTGAGGTAGTAGATGGAAATGAGCCAAGAAAGGAAGGTTTGAAGTTCAAAAAGGTTAAAAACAGAAGAAAGCATCAACTGGCCAAACCATTCGACAATGCCACATGTACCAGCATACACCACAAATGCACCGGCACAGACCTCAAACGCACCAACACAAACCCCAACTTTTCCATCCTAGAACCCAACTAGCCTTGGCCATGCCAAGGTGCATAGCATGGCCCGTGCCACAGCTAACGTCACGAGAGGTGGGGGGGTCTGTACCATAACTCCCAGGACAGACCGTGCCCGTTTCAGCTGCCCGCATCCTTTTTTCCCTGTTTCACTCTAAATTGTCTAAGTATGGGAAAAAATTGTAACACATTACTGATCATAACAAGCCTCCAGCCGATGACCCATGCCAAACGACATAGGACATACAAATTAGAAAATCAAAATGGAGGTCCAACGGGTGGGCTGAACCGGACCAAGCATCCTATGCCAGCACGAGTGGCACAGCCTCTGCCGGACACGATGAACCATGCCACCACAAACCAATGGTTCCATCCAGACACAACAGGCTGCACAGCATGAACCCTCCTTAGCCGGTACAGACAGTGTCAGTTTACACTGGCCATGTCTGTTGCGGCTACTTGAGGCCCAATTCCCTACAACTATATATTAGGACTATGTCTACTAGGGTTTAATTTTCATTTTAGACTTCAAGAGTAGGGTAGAGAGAGAAAGGAGCTCTTCCTTCTCTCTAGAATCATTTCTTTTTAGCTCTTTATTTTTCCTCTGCCCAAAGGCATTAAATCCAATTAAATACTTGTGGTCAATGGTTAGGGAGTAGTTTATTAGCCCGGGGATAATATTTGTATTCATGATTTGATTTATGTTTTGTGAGATTCCTTAGATCTACCTATTTCTATGTGTTTATGATGCTATGTTGGCTTGTTCTTGAATTGTTTATGAATTGCATTAATGATACACTTATTTAGCACACACTCTAGTCTAAATTCATATTGGTGCACATATAAATACCCCCGGGGGAAGACAAACCTGGATGTGATATAGGTAGAGGGGTCCGAGTCCACGTGGGTGTGTGCACGTAGGTCTTTTCTGAGTTTTATCGTTATAATCATAGCACATCAGATTTAGCTGGAAAGTTGGTCCAAAGGGTTACTGGTAGAGATAGCATTTAGTAGAAAAATAGGGTTTAGCAACCTTAGTGTCATCGATAAGGTGTTTATCTTCATTTCCCTCTTCAAGCCTAGGAATAGAGCATTTGTGGTGTGGTGCATGGATGTAATCTTACAAGGGAGAAATAGATCTTCACAATGGCAGCACCACTGTTATACTTCCCTAATTATAGACACGGTACCGATGGAATATTGAAAAAGCACCTTACATGACAGGTATGGGGAAGTGCTAACCATCTACTACACCATGTGTTATGAACACTAGAATAGGATTTGATCTCTTGTATGTGATGGAATCGAGGATCAAAACATTTAATCAATCATGTTACACAAATATTCCCTGTGTCTATGTTGATGTGCTTCATTTTGTGTGTGTTAGCTGTTGCATTTGGCATGGTCTTTAGCTTATTTTAGTTGGTGGATTGCTAGTATTAGTTAAGTTTACGTGACAAGGGGTTTAGACAGTCATGTTTGGTTTTCTTATCTAAATTCCTCATTTTGTAGGCTTAATTAGTACTAATGGACATCTTGTATCTAGAGGCTCCTAGATCTTCCTTGTGATTATCTTTAGTAGGTCGCTCGTGGGTACTTTTTGGTTACATTCAATGTGAAGGCCGTTCGTAAGGGTGGTAGAAGATATTGAAGGTCGTTTGCAAGGACAGTAGAAGAGATTGATGGTCATTCAGTTCTAGTATTGTAGTGGACAAAGGCCATGAACATCAATGTGTAGAAGAAGGATATTGGAGACAAAGATAGGTGGCATTGGAATTCAAAGCGGCCAAGGGAGAAAAAGTGAATAATGGTCCAATGAGGTGGGCCAAATTATGAGAATGATCAGAGAATTATTAGCCTTTAGGGTTGATTCCATTGGATTTGTCTTCTCAAGCACTATAAAAATGACTACTAAAACTCTCAAATTGAACCAACGGTTTATCTGTAGCGAAGGAAAAACCTTTAGGGTTAATTCCATTGGATTTTTCTTCTTGAGCACTACTAAAATGACTACTAAAACTTTCAAATTGGACCAACGGCGAAGCACAAACGAGCCAGCGCAGACTGCTAATGTAACGCACCAACGGATTGTGCCAAAGAAGATGTCCCGCAAAAAAATGACTCAGCGTGAAGCTATGGTTCATTCCAACAGTTCTAGTATGAGGAAATGGCATGACCCACGCCATATCCCACGACCCGTACAACATGAGTTTGAGACTTTGATAAAAAAAAGGCTAAGTATGGTGTATACCATCCCATTTATGACTGTCCGCGCCGTTCCAAGTTCAAGATGCCAAGACCAGCCTATGGCCCATGAAAAAGCATGTGCCTTGCATCCAACTTCTGATCAAAATGAGCCTCTAGACCATGGCCCGTGCCAAAAGCATGCACCCACGCCAAACTTCTGAGAAAACCGTGCTTCCAAACCATGACCCCTATCATATGTCACGATCCGCGCCACAGCCCCGCTCCACAGCCCGCATGTCACGGGTCACCCGCTAAGGGTTCTAACAGTGTGGCCTAGCCGTTTATTACCTTGTTATGGTTACTACCTTGTTCTCACGTGCATCACACTCAGCTCGGTTGCACACAACACACCAAGCCTTTCGAGGGGCGTGGATGAGTGTGCAGCAGAAAATACACACACGAGTTTAGAATAGGAGCATGGCTCACACACACAAGCCAAATATGCAATACAAAGCCCAACACTGGGGAGCTAATACTCGTGATTAGTATATTTCAAGAAAGGTAACCGGGTATGGGTAGCTCAGTAATTCACATATATGTTGTGCAAACGTTATCACGAGTGCCAGCTACATAGACAAAATAAGGTCAAAGGCTAAAACAGCACGTAGGCCTGGACCTTGATGAAAATAGCTATGCTAAACTAATAACTAAGCTATTAGAAGTATTTACAAGAAAAGGAGAAGACTTCAGGGATAAGGAGCTTGGGACGTTTCTTCTCGAGCCGGACCATTAACAGTGCTGGCCGGATGGGCGACCGAGCGATGTGCGCACAGGCGTTGGGCACAGATGGCTCGGGCATTGTGCAGAGCATGTTGCAGGTTTAGAGGGAGACATCACAGGCCGTGAGTGGTTAGGCAATCGGCACTAGATGACCCAGAGGCATGTGCGGCACGGTCGAGGGAAACCGGTTTGCAGTGATGCGTTGAGTGGCACGGGACCGTAGCATTGTTTTGGCACCGATACGGGTATGGGGTTGCGTTGAGGTCGGGAATTAATCCCCACCCCATACCATTCTCCCTCACTCAATTATGCGAACGTCCTCGGAGCCATCAATTCTCCAAAGTGCTTCGCTACCCACATTTTTCTTGTACACTTATGCCTTAGAAAAGGGGTTGATTCAATTGTTGGCACTGGTGTACTCTGGTTTAGCCGTGGTCCTTGGCTTCTCATCAGTTCCAGTTTCAGCTGGCTTGATTTTATATCACCCACTCCTTGATCAATAACCAAAGGAATGCCCAACTCTGGATGCTGTCCGATACGCATCATCATCCGTTAACGTTTCTTCTTCTAGCCTTGTGGGACAATAAGGGGTTGCTGATGTGGATGATGACTTGTCTTTCCCCGTCGAGGTTTACAAGGTTTAGCTTACTTGAATGTCTAAAAATGAGAAGTTTGATGGGGAGCGCTAGCCGGAAGATTTATCTTTTCAATCCAGATCTTCTTGGCAACCGACGAATGCTTCCTTTTCTCCTCGGATATATCGGGCAAACCCATCGTTGGTGTAGACCCTCTTGACCCTTCATTTCTGTTCTCCCCACTAGAATCTTGTCTAAAGCACATGACGAGCTGCAAAGCTGAGAGTTTATCCCCAGGTGATCTCTTTGCAGTCATTTTGACCATGCGCAGATTGGTGCCTAAGACATAAAGGCAGTTGCGATATGGGTATATGACAATCTGTGCATCTCTTAGAACGTTCATGCTGAGGACTAAACCAAAGTTATCCATTTTAACATGGAAATCTATTGTGGCTTTCATGGTGCCAACCTGAACTGAGCATTGCCTCACAACACCTGGTACCGGTTGATCTATAGTGTTAACGGCCTTCATTCTGCCCATAGCTTTCTCCAACGTGAGTCACAACCTTGATGCCTTTTTTTTTTTGAGACATAAACATGGCTGGCTCCCATATCGACCATCGCTCGGATGGGTTTTCCATTTATGCACAAGTCCATATGCATCAATGCTCGATTCGGCTGTCGCACTAGTTTCACACGGACAATCTCATGTTTATCAAGCTTAGGTGCGGCCATCCCTACTTTGCTTGACCAATTTATAGCTCTTTTGGATCAAACTGCAGCAACCACCCGGTCAATCTCAAACTCAGTTGACGGATTCAACCACCCTGGTTCTCTTGATTCCACCATGGAATTACACTGCAGATTTAATGCCCCCATGGAGCATGGTTCTTCCTCTTTGGGCCCAGACTCTTCAGCAGACTGCTCCTCAACTACCTCGCTCAGTGCCTCTATAATAGTGATCCTCTGCTCTATTGGACAATCAACAAGGGCATGATTCCCTTTGCACGTTTCACACACCAAATGAGCCTTCCCGATTGGTCCATTCCACCTTGGTTTAGACGCACTTGAACTCACTGCACTTACACTAGGGCTTGCCTCATTCGTTCCAACACCCAATTGGGCCTATAGCTACCTCCATCGTTCGAACTGGGTTTAAACTTACCCCCCATCTTGGGAGCACTTGTACCCGCACCATTACCCACCTTGGCAACTGTAGAGCCGTCCCTTCCCTATTAACCCATTGCAATCCTCCACCATTACAGTCTTCCAGACTTTTGACAAACACCACCGCTGAGTTATAGTCCATGCACCAAGCTCTCCTTAGCTTGAGCCTAGCCCATAGCTTCAATCCCTAGCTGAAGTCATGGAGTTTGTATTCCTCCGGATGGTCAGGCAAATCTAGCATACAATTCTAGAATTCTGACATGTACCCCATAATACTGCCGGTCTGTACCAAGGTCCTTAAAAGAAGTAATGCATTTTCCTTCACGTTTGTGGGCATGAATTGTTGCCTCACCTTGAGCTTCAGTTCATCCTACGTGTCGATGGCTTGGCATCCTACCTTAATCTCCGCATCTTGGGATTGTTACCACACCATAGTAGAGCCCTCTAAGTACATATTGGCGACAGTGACTATCTCAGCTTTCGAATCCATTCCTGCCGCCTTAAAGTATTAATCCAACTCATACAAGAAGTTATCAAGCTCTCTCGCGTCACATGCCTCATCGTATTTTGGAGGTTTGGGGGCTTTTGGTTTATACACAGCACGGACACCACCGCCAATGCCCCCACCTTCAGATAAGTTAGCCACAGCTTACAAGAGTACGCTCACGTCTCTGCCCAGTTTCTCGGTGATGCCTCTCAACTCGACAACATCTAACTCGCGAGATGCCAAAGCTTTCCTCGGATTGGGAATCACCTCATCCTGACGTGCCACCCTTGCATTGGTCACTTTGAGGTCTCTACTAATAATAGAAACATTCATTTTTGTCTGATCTAACAAGTCGGCTAGGCTCCCAGACCCTTGTGTTTCACCAAAGACAGCCCTCTTAATGTTCTCCAACCTATTTGTTTTCTTAGACATAGCAACGACCACTCACTATGTGCCCAAGTGCCAATTAGGTTCTGATACCAACTGTCACGGGTTACCCACTAAGGGTGGTAACCGTGCGGCCTAACCGTGTATTACCTTGTTACGGCTACTGCCTTGTTCCCACGTGCATCGCAATCAGCTCAGTTGTACACAGCGCACCAAGCCTTTAGAGGGACGTGGATGAGTATTCAGCGGAGAATACACACACGAGTTTAGAATAGGAGTATGGCTCACACACACAAGCCAAATATGTAATACAAAGCCCAACAATGGGGAGGAAACACTCGTAATTCACTATATTACAAGAAAGGTAATCAGGTGTGGGTAGCTTAGTACTCCACATATATGATGTGTAAATGTAATCACAAGTGCCAGCTACATAGATAAAGTAAGTTCAAAGGCTAAAAGGAGCTTGAAACGTGTCTTCTCGGGCAGAGAACAGCATTAACGATACTGGTCGGCTAGGCGACCGGGCGCTGCGCGCATGGGTATTGGGCACAGACGGCACGGGTGTTATGCAAAGTGCATCTCGAACGCCGTGGGGGACATCACGGGCCGTGAGTAGTTAGGTGATCAACACTGCATGACCTAGTGGCGTGTGTGGTGCAGTCGAGTGAAATCGGTTCGTAGTGATGCATTGAGCAGCATGGGACAGCAGCATCGTTCGGCGTCGATGTGGGCATGACGGATAAAGAAGCATGGCTTGCATATGCTCTTGCATCCTGAGACAAGTACATGGAGCAGACTGCGCCATACGCGACGACCTGCATGTCACGGGTTGCCTGCTAAGGGTGCAAACCATGTGGCCTAGCCATGCACAACCGTGCCATGAATACCACCTAGATGCCACGTGAGTCGCACACCGCTCGGTTGCTCACAAAAAACTGAGCTCTTGAGGAGACATGGTCGAGTATGCAATGTAATTTACACACTCGAGGAAGTATGGCTCACACATACAAGGAAACGTTACCCAACTACAGCGGAGTAATCACTCATAATCAGTATATTACAAAATGGTAACCAAATGTGGTTAGCTCAGTACTCCACATATATGTTGTGCAAGCGTAATCATGAGTGCCAGCTACATAGGCAAAATAAGGTCAAAGGCTAAAATGACACGTAGGCCTAGACTGTGATCAAAATAGCTACACTAAACTAATAACTAAGTTATTACAAGTAGTCTTCTCGGGACAAAGAGCTTGGGACATGTCTTCTCGGGCCGAGATGCAACATTAATGGTGCTGACCGGCAGGCAACTCGGCACTACACGCACGGGCGTTGGGCATAGATGGCTCGGGCATCATGCACACAAGCCTTGAGTGGTTAGACAGTCGGCAATATATGACCCAGAGGCATGTGCGGCACGGTCAAGGAAAACCGGTTCATAGTGATGCGTTCAGCGGCACGGGACTGAAGTATCCTTTTGGCACCGATGTAGGCATAGGTTTGTATTGAGGTCGGGTGATGAGCCCCACCCCGTAACATCCTCCCCCAATCAATTCGGAGAACATCCTTGGAGCCATCAATTCTCCAAGATGTTTCACTACCCACACTTTTCTTGTACACTTCTGCCTTAATAAAGGGATTGATTTAATTGCCGGCGCTGGTGTACTCTGATGTAGTTATGGTCCTCAGTTTCTCTTCCATTCTATTTTGAGCTGGCTTGATTTTATAGCACCCACTCCTTGATCAATAACCAAAGGAATGTCCAACTCTGGATAGTGTCCGGTACGCATCATCATCTATTCACGTTTCTGCTCCCGGCCTTATGGAACAACAAGGGGTTGCTGATGTGAATGTTGAATCATCTTTCCCCATCGAGTTTTACAAGGTTTAGATTACTTGAACGACTCAAAATGGGAAGCATGATGGGGCGTGCTAGCCGGTAGATATATCTTTTGGATCTAGATCTTCTTGGCAACCGACAAATGCTTCCTACACTCTTTGCTCGACAAATCTTCATTCCTTACAACTGGGGAGTGACCCACAACCTGCTCAGTCTTCAGACTTGCTTCAAAAATCTCCTTGGATCCATCAGGCAAACCCATTGCTGGTATAGACCCAATTAACCCTTCGTTTATGTTCTTCTCACCAACATTCTGTCTTAAGCACTTGACGATCTGCAAAGTCAAGATTTTACCCCTAGGTGAACTCTTCACAGTTTTTTTAACCATGCATGAATTGGTGCCTAAGACGTAAGGCAATTTCCATATGGGTATACGACAATCTGTGCCTCTCTCAGAAATTCCATGCCGAGGACAAAACCGAGGTCGTCCATTTTAACGACATGAAAATCCACCGTGGTGCCTATGGAGTAAAACTTGATCAAGCATCGCCTTGCAATACCCATCACTAGTTGAGTTTCACTATTAATGGCCTTCATTCTTCCCACAGTTTCTCAGGTTTGTCAAGCTTCGGTGCAGCTTTCCCTGCTTTGCTTGACCAATTTGTGGCTCTCTCTGATTTGATTGCAGCAACCACCACCGTGGAATTATACCACAGGTTTTAACCATTTGAGGTTCATCAAGCTTCAGTACGGCCTTCCCCGCTTTGCTTGACCAAATTGCAGCTATCTTGGATTGGGCTGCAGCAACCACCCGGTCGATCTCAAACTCAGTTAACAGATTCAACCTCCCTGGCTCTCTTGATTCCACCATGGAATTACACTACATATTTAATGCACCCATGGAGCATGAAACTTCCTCTTTGACCCTAGACTTCTCCGTTGGCTTCAACTGAACTACCTCGCTCAGTGCCTCCCCGATTTGTCTCGAGTTTCTCGAGCAACAGAGCAGTGACCCTCTGCTCTGTTGGAAAATTAACAAGGGCTTGATCCCTTTGCACATTTTGGACACTAGTTGCGCCTTCCCAGTTCATCCATTACACCTTGGTTTTGACACACTTAAACTCGCCGTGCTTAAACTGGGGCTTACCCCATTCCTTCCAACACCTGAATTGGGTGTAAAGCTACCTCCGCTCTTTGGGCTGGGTCTAAAGTCACCCCCTACCTCGGGAGTACTAGCACCCGCACCATCACCCACCTTGGTAACAGTAAACCACCTATTTCCCTATCAACTCTTTGCAATCCCTCGCCACTACAGTACTCTCGACTTTGACCAACGCCACCACTGAGTTATAGTTTGTGCAGCAAGGTCACCTTAACTAGAGCCTAGCCCACGGCTTCAATCCCTGGCTGAAGTTATGGAGTTTTTACTTCTTCGGATAGTCAGGAAACTCTAGCATACAAACTCAAGAAGCTGTCACGTATCTCATAATACGGCCGATCTATGCAAACTTGGGAAGAAGGCACATACCCCATAATACGGCCAACTTTAGGTTACAACCAAGAATTTTGGCACATGCCCCATAATACGTCCGGTCTTTACCAAGGTCTCCATCTTGACAAGCCCGATCTTCAACCGAATCACTTACATCGACATAGGATAGCCACTCACTATGCACCCAAGTGACGTTTGGACTCTGATACCAACTATCATGGGTATCCCGCTAAGGGTGCGAACCATGCAGCCTAGCTGTGCACAACCATGCCATGACTACTGCCTAGATCTCATTTGCATCGCACACCACTCGGTTGCTCGTAGTACACCGAGCCCTTGAAGGGATGTGTTCGAGTATGCAGCGGAATTTACACACTCGAGGGAGCATGGCTCATACACACAAGCCAACGTTGCAATATAAAGCCCAACAATAGGGGAATCGCTCATAATCAGTGTATTACAAAATGGTAACTGGATGTGGGTAGCTCAGTACTCCACATATATGTTGTGCAAACGTAATCACAAGTTCCAATTACATAGGAAAAATAAGGTTAAAGGCTAAAATGGTACGTAGGCCTGGACCTTGATCAAAATAGCTATGCTAAACTAATAACTTAGCTATTACAAGTATTTACAAGCAAAAGAGAAGACTTCTGGGGCAAGGAGCTTGGGACGTGTCTTCTCGGGCTGGGACGTAGCATTAACGGTGCTGGCCAGCGGGCAACCAGGCGCTGTGTGCATGGGCATTGGGCACAGACGGCTTGGGCATTGTGCACAGTGCGTTGCGGGCGCAGAGGGGGAACATTACGGGCCGTGAACGGTTAGGTGGTCGGCATTGGATGCAGAGGTGTGTGTGGCGCAATTGAGGGAACCAATTCGCAGTGATGTGTTGAGTGGCATGGGACAACAACATCGTTTTGGCACCGATGCATTCGTGGGGTTGCATTGAGGTTGGGTGATGAGCCCCACCCCGTAACACCATGCCAGGCTGCTGAACTAGGGTCCGTGCAACCACTCCTTGTCTCACTATTTTGGCCATAACTCTCTCAAATTTCATCTGATTCTCCTCTACCATGTATCAAAATATTCATCTTTCCAAGGTCTATCCAACGCAAAATATCTTAGCTCCAGAAAGTTTACGGATTTGAGCAGTTTCTTTGAGGAAGATTCTGCTGCTAGAGGGAAAGCTGATTAGGGTTTTGACATAATTTTGGCCTCTTTTGGGCCTATCTTTAGGCACTTTCTTCTACTACTATATATAGAAGCCTTATTATTCTAGTACATCCTAACTAGGCATAATATAGATTTTTCCTCTCTCTAGTTGGATAGAAGGAAACTCTCTCTCTAGAGTTCTTCTCCTCTTTTCCTTCACTTTTCTTTTTTTTTTCTTTTTAATGTACGAAGTAGATTACTTCATCAGGAGAGCACTTTTAGAGAGAGAAATAGTCTCTCCTTTTCTTTTCTTTACTTTTATTTTTGTGTTCATCCTAGATGTGGAATTCAAATCCATATTTGAATTCCATATCTATCGAGTGGTTTCCATAGCTTGGGGATAATTTTAGCGCATATTTTAACTTATGTTTTGTGGGTTCATTATATTCATCATATCATTTATGTTCAATTATATTATTATCATTATTCTTGAATGTTCTAAATGCATGAATATTAAACCACATCGGCACACGCTTTGGGCTGTATTCATGTATGATGCACTTATTTATGCCCCATTGGGAAGAGAAACCTAGATGTTAGAATGGGTAAGGGAGTATGAGTGTGTGCACTGGAGACCCAAGTATTGCTCTGAATTATTTGCCATCGCACCAGTCTTAGCTGATCACGTGAAGTTTTTCGGTAGATTGCGGGTAGAGTTAGTGAAAACATAGAAAGCTAGGGTTGTAAGAGGCCTTAGTATCATAGATAAGGTGTCCATGACCCTTGTTCCTAGTTGATAGGACCTGGGGAGAGTAGTGCATTCGCGGTGTAAGCCTGGGATGTAATTGTACAGGAGAGAAACAGACCCACAACAATGGTTGGTCCTAGTTGTACTCCCCTAATTCCGATGGTGGTATCGATGGAGAGTTTCAGAGAAGTGTATGGCATTGGCCACACCACGTGTTGTGAACACTATAGTAGGTTTCTTAGTAAATCTTACATGTGAATGAATCGAGGATCAAAATATTTAGTTAACCATGTTGCGCAATGACTCCCTAAGTATATAGTTAATTGGATTACTTGTTGTTTTACTCTATGCATTGTAGTTGTTAGTATGAAAATCCAACCCCCCCTTTGTGTTTACATTTACTAGTTGTTCCTTTTACTCTTACGGATTAACTACCCGTACGAGGTTGTATTTTTAGTTGGTACTTGAGCCCTAGCATCTCTGTAGACAAACTCATGGCATACTACTAACTACCCTCTAGGTAGCATAGCAGTGAAAATGGGTGAAGACTATAGATCTCTATATTTGTACTACTCAGCCTCAACTCGGGTTAATTCTAAGCTACGTTTTTAACGACCTCGGGTGGAGGTAGGTCAAATTTTGGTATCGCTACCGGGGATGCTATCCAGCTCAAGTATTAATTACCACAACTTGTTAGTAAAGTGGTTAGTATTTGCTTTTGTTTTGTTTGTTGTTTTTCGGAGTAGGTATTGCTTGAGTTCTTGGTGCAAATCGAGGACCCTTGCACTACGATTCCGAAGTTTTTGCATTTACTTTATTTTTATTTAATTGAAAAAAGAAAATATATATATATATCTATGTATGGGGGGGAAACACTCAACGGATGATACTTTGTAGGGTGTTTCATTAATACCATCTTACGTAGTGTTGCCCAAGGTTGAGTGACTATGGGAGAAGAGAGGCTCAATGAGTGAGATTTTTTAGGATATGTCATTACGACCACCCTACAGAGTCTTTCCCTTTGAAGAGCAAAAGTGAGAGAAAGGTAGGATTTTTCGGTCCCTAAGGCCGATGGGATCGAGATTTTTACCCATACCACGACTCTCCAAATTCGAGGTTTAGTGGTAACTCGAATTCGTGATATGGAAATTCATCGGGAAACCAACACTTTGGGATACATAGTTGGATTTCACCAACTTATCCAATGCCCCAATTCCAATCCTTAGGATTGGTTCCCAAATCAGATTATGTAAATATTTTGCAAGCTATAGCAAATGTGACCAAGAGCAATCACAAATGCTTAGCAAGGTTAGTGATTTGGGGCTATTCTCAAGCATTAAGAAGGTTGAAGGGCAAGTGCTTAATTTGATTGAAAGGGTGAGCCAACTTGAAACCCAATATTCTAAAAATGAACCATCCCTAGTTGAATGTGAGGTTTTGATAGATGAATCCAAAGGGGATGGGATATGGTTTATTGAGAGTGAAGAAGTCGTGGAAGGGGTAATTATAATTAATTTTCCATATTACCTATTTTCACCACTACCTCCACCTATAGAACCCACTCCCACATTTTTGGAACCCTTAGAGAAAACTATAGGAAAGCCAGTTGAATATGCTAAGCTTCCAAACCACCTATTCCCTTTAAGGTTTACTCCTCCTCTTCTATATCTTCCTCTTGGAAGATTCTGACCCCCACCTCTCAATGTTTGGTTGTCCAAGGTGATTGGGTACAAACCCACACCTTATAGATAACATTAAGGTCGTGCCGACAACCTTAAATGTATAGAGCTTCTTGGGAGGCAACCTGAGCTTTGAAAAATTAGATTAGTTTGATATTTTTGGTGTGTTTTCCAATTTGTACCTTTTGTTTTTGGGACACTTTGATACTTGATGTGCATGTTTGTTTTGTACAAAGCATATGGTTCTTGGATGAAGGTGATCAAATGGGGAGTCCAACCCATAAACCATGTAGAAGTACATGGTTCGTGATGCTAAAAATGTAGACAAGGAGGAGAACAAAACCCCAAATTCATGGGGCGCATAGACGTGCACGACGCATGCATCTCATATGTATACCTACATGCCAATCACCATTTCTTTCCTACCACCACCAAAGTACCACCCAAAACCTACCTACCCTTAAAACCATTGAGACACACACATCGAGACCTAAGAGGTAACTCTCCATTGCGATTCAGGTCCTTGTTCGATTTGTGGTGCATGATAGTGGTTAGATTGAACTTTCTTGATTAGAGGTTAGGGGTAGTATATTGGGGTGATGGTAGTTTGTTCTTTACATTCTATGATCGTGCCATCAAGGGTAGATTTTATTGTTCCTTTTTCATTATAAGTGCTTTCCCATTTCTTTCCCTTGACATATGTTCTTTGGATTTTTTATATGCATTGAGAATAATGCAATCTTTATGTGTGGGGAAGGGTATTAGATAAAACTTATGATTTGTAGTTGTATTTATGTAGCTAATAGCTCTTCTAAAAGAATTTTGGAAAAAAATGAAAAAAAAGAAGAAAACCCAGACAAGTTGAAAACCTGAGAGGGCAACTTGGGTAACATTGGGAAAAACTCGAATAGGTCCAAAGACCTAGGTAAAAATGAGAGGCTAGGCCTAGCTAGGCTTACTAGCCTAGGAAAAAATGAGAGGCCATGTAGAAAAAGGTAAAAAGTGATTACCCTTTGTGTGTTAAAGCTAGGATGAAAACCCAAAAGGGCGCCTAGGAAAAATGAGAGAAAGTGAGAAAGAACAAAAAACTAGGTTGACAATACACTTAACTCCTTGGTTATAACTAGGTTCAAAATCCCAAATTATCCCTATGTTACAACCAATTCGATGGCTTTTGGATTTCCTTGGTGGATTGTTTTTGGGATACGACTCTTTGATTGCTTTGGGGATCATTTTGGGAAAAGTAAGCTAGCTTGACACTTATCTTCTTGGCATATATGTTTCCACATTTTTACTTCTGGGTGGACATGTTACTTTAGGATCTTCTAGGAGTGTGAGAGTTGTGAGGATTTTCACTTCTTTGGGGGAACTAGGGAAGCTTGGGAATAAGTTGAATTCCTCAGTTAACTTATTCTTTCACGCTATATTTTCTTTTTCTTGTCTTTATTTACTCGAGGACGAGTAAAGGGTTAAGTGTGAAAAGTCTGATGTGCTTCAATTTTTGTGCATTAACCGTTGCATTCGTCATAGTCTTTTTAGCTTGTTTTAGTTGCTGGATTTTTAGTGTTAGTTGAATTTATATGACAAGGGGTTTAGACGGCCATGTTTAGTTTTCTTGTTTAAAACCCGCATTTTGTAGCCTTAATTAGTACTAATAGACATCTTGTATCCAGGGGCTCCTAGATCTTCCTTGTGATCATCTTTAGTAGGTCGCCCGTGGGTAATTTTTGGTTACATTATATGTGAAGGCCATTCGTAACGGCGGTAGAAGATATTAAAGGCCGTTTGCAAGGACGGTAGAAGAGATCGAAGGCCATTCACCTCTAGAATGGTAGTGGAAAAAGGCCATGAATACCAATGAATGGTAAAAGGATATTGGAGCCAACAATAGGCGGTATTGGAGTTCAAAGCGTCCAAGAGAGAAACGATGATTTGTGGTCTGATGAGTTGCGCCAAATTCTTAGAATGATCCTATCAGAATTAGCCTTTAGGGTTGATTCTATTGGATTATTAGTTTCGAGAACTATAAAATAGATTACTAAAACTCTCAAATTGGACCAACGGTTTATCTGTAGCGAAGGAAAGAAGTTCAGCCGGCGAAGCACAAACGAGCCAGCGCGGACCGCTTACGCAATGCACTAACAGACCGTGCCAAAGGAGACGTCCCATGCAAAAATTACTCGGTGGGAAGCTATGGTTGATGCCAACAGTTCTAGCACTGAGAAATGGAACAACCCATGCTATATCCCATGGCCCGCACAGCACGAGTTTGAGACTTTGCTCAAAATGGCTAAATATGGGCTCAAACCGCCTCATTTACGATGGCCCACGCCGTTCCAAGTTCAAGATGCCAAGACCAGCCTACGCCTCACGCCAAAGCATGCACCTTGCCCCAAAATTATGATTGGAATGAGCCTCCAGACCACGGCCCGCACCAAAAGCATGTGCCCCATGCCAAACTTCTAAGCAGTCTATGCTTCCAAACCACAACCCATGCCATATGTCACGGTTTGCCATAACTCACTCAATCTTCATCCTATTTCCCTCTACCTTATATTGAACTCTTCATCTTTCTGAGCTCTATCCCACGTAATAAATATTAGCTCCAGGAAATTTACGAATTTGAGCAGTTTATTCGAGAAATATTCAGCGGCTAGATGAAAAGGTGATTAGGATTTTTACCTAAGTTTGGCCTATATTGGGCCTATCTTTAGGCCCAATCCTCTACTACTGTCTATAGGATCCTTATCCTTCAAGTAAAATCTAAGTAGGCATAATGTAAATTTTCCCCCTCTCTAGTTAGATAGAAGGAAGAGGAGAGGAGAACTCTCTCTCTAGAGTACTTCTCCTCTTTTTCTTCTGTTTTATTTTTTTTATTTTTAATGTACGAAGTAGATTAGTTCATTAGGAGAGAACTTTTAGAGAAAGAAACACTCTCTCCTTCTCTTTTCTTTACTTTTATTTTTGTGTTCATCCTAGATATGGAATTCAAATCCATATTTGAATTTGATATGTATGGAGTAGTTATCATAGCTTGGGGATAATTGTAGCTCATGTTTTAACTTATGTTTTGTCAGACTCATTAGATTCATCTTATTATTTTTGTTTATCATATTATTATGATTGTTTTTAAATGTTCTAAATGCGTGAATATTACACCACATCGGCACACACTTTGGGCCATATTCATGTATGGTGCAATTATTGAGGTCCCCCTTGGGAAGAGAAACCGAGATGTTAGAATGGGTAAGGGCGTACGTTGCGTCTGCGTGAGTGTGTTCTCGAGGAGACCCCGAGTATATCTCTGACTTATTTTCCAACGCACCAGTCTTAGCTAATTACATAATATTTTCCGATAGGTTTCCGGTAGAGATAGTGAAAACGTAGCAGGTTAGGGTTGTAAGAGGCCTTAGTATCATAGGTAAGGTGCTTACGACCCTTAGGCATAGCTGATAGGATCCGGGGGAAGTAGTGCATTCGTGGGAGAAGTAGTACATTCGCGGGGGAAGTAGTGCATTCGTGGTGGAAGCCCGGGAAGTAATCCCATGGGGGAGAATCATACCTTCAACAATGATCGTACCTTGTTATATTCCTCAAATTATGATGGCAGCATCGATGGAGGGTTGCGAGCGTACTTGATGTGACAGGTACGGGGAAGTGTATGTCATCGGCCACACCACATGTTGTGAACACTATATTAAATTGCTTAGTAAATCTTACATGTGAATGAATTGAGGATCTAAACACTGGGTTCATTATGTTGTGCAATGACTTCCCAAGTGCTTAGTTAATTAGATTTCCTGCTGTTTTACTTTATGCACTGTAGTTGTTAATCTGAAATCCCCCCCTTTATGTTTGAATTTACTAGTTATTCATTTCCCTTGTATGGATTGATGACCCGTACAAAGTTGTGTTTTTAGTCGGTACTTGAGCCCTAGCATTTCTGTGGACAAACCCAGGGTTTACCGCTAACTACCCTCTAGGTAACATAGTAGTGAGAACAGGTGAAAAATATAAATCTTTATCTTTGACGTTTCAGTCTCCGCTCGGGTTGTTTTAAGCTATGCTTTTAATGATCTCGGGTGGGGATGGGTCATATGTCTACATAACTTTCTCTTGAACAAAACCACATTTTGCAATATTAGCTATTCCAAACACACACACGGATTGACGACCCGTACATGGTTGTGTGTAGTTGGCTATTAGACATCTGGCATCTCTGTGGACAAACCCGGTCTTGCAACTAACTACCCTATAGGTAGCTTACACCACAACAAACATCACCTATTACCTCAGTTTTTCAGGCTTTTTTACCTCAGTTTTTTGCCCCTTAAAAACTGAAGTTAATATGGGTGAAGTAAAAAGGTCAGTTTTTACCTCGGTTTAAAACCAAGGTAAAATGTCATTTTTACCTCGGGTTTTCATAAAAATAATCGAGGTAAATAAAAGAAAGCCGCCAATAATGGCGACGTTAGTGTGAAATCACTACACGTGTGAGCATTGATGACATCCCATCTTACAACGAGGATGTGTTGCACGGCATCATAGATATTGTTTGCAACATCGTTATTATTCATATTTGATATCGCATCAAAATGTTCCAAGTTCGCAGTCCAACATTTATTACTATGGTTTTCAATAGCCATAAATAACGTTTTTCACATCGGATTTTTTGCAGAATAACCGTAGTTAATTCTAAAGTTTCCTAAATGACGATCGACAAGCGTGCAAAGTCGCGGTAGTTCTCGTCTGATTGGAATTTGCAACATCATTTAACCATGCCAAAATAGCATATTTTACTAACCGACTTTGTTGGCTATGATTTTTAACTGCAGTTGTGAACCATAGTAAATCAAATATTTTTGCTTCAGATCTTTGGGAATAATGTCTGTAGTAATAAAAGATGGGATGAACGGTGTGCTAGTGATGTCGCATGGAACGATTATCCTGTCAATCTGTCTACGAAGTCTGGTAATGCTTCATGGATCATTGTACAATATTGCTAGGTGGCCAGTCACATCGATAAGCCAATGATAACAATATGCGACATTGCATACCGTAGTTCTGCTTAACCAAATTGTCTATTATAGTGGACGAAGTCGGTCCCCATATAAATAACAGAAATAAAACATTTTATAAATATAATACCCAATGTCGAATGCTGAATCAGATTGAATCTTACTACACCATTCAACAAGGCATGAATACCAGTATGAGAAGAACTACAACATCCATACACTTAGTATGTCATCAAAATTCTCACAAAATGAACTATATCATTGATACCTCATAGCTCGCAAGAGATCTATATCAAGGTGTCAAAAGCTACCTTGCAAAGTATCAATGTTCATTTATGAGAATGATGCTTCACAAAAAAATCAACCTATCCCAACTTTCTCATGTCGTTGGTTTAAGTAAATGCTTCAAATTCCTTACAATCATAAAGTTTCCCCAACTGTCGCATAAATCCTCCAATTGCTTGATGTTGTACGGTTCTCTGTCCTGCCTCCCCCCAGGGTCGTTAATCATAGCTAATTAACCTAGGTGGATGCGTTGTGGTCATAAGATAAGAATTTATAGTTATGCACCTTGTTTCTACTGATACGCTACACGGAGGGTAGTTAGAAGTAAGCCTTGGGTTTATCCTCAGAGATGCTAGGTCTAATGTACCAATCAAAACACAACCTTGTACGGGTCATCAATCCATATAAGTGAAAGGAATACCTAGTAAAGAAAACACGCAAAAATTGGGGAAGAAGGGGGTGGGGTGGGGTTGGTTTTTCAATCTATAAACTACTAAGCATAAAAGTAAAAACACAAGTACAATATTAACCTAAAAACTTGAGAATCATTAAGAAACTTGGTCAATCTAATGCTTCTATCCTCGATTCAATAAAATATAAATTTAGGAAAACTATTAGAGTGTCCATAATACGTGGTGTGGCTGATGGAATACACTTTCCCGTCCCTGTCACGGTAAGTGCTCTCACAACCCTCTATCGATGCTGCCATCGTAATTAGGGGAGTACAACAAGGTCTGACCATTTTTATAGGTATATTTCTCACCCATGCAATTACATCTCGGGCTTCTACCACGAATGCACTACTTCCCTTCGGTCTTTTCAATTAGGTCTAAGGGTTGTTGGAATCTTATCTATGATACTAGGGTTTCTTGTAACTCTAGCTTGCTACTAATAGCTATCTCTATTCGGAACCTCTCGTACATGTTTACAAAGTCAGCTAAGACTTGTACGATGGAAAGTAGGTCAAAACATTCTCGAATCTCCCGTGCACACACCCACACAGACGTATTTTCCCCTACCCATTATAACAACCAGGTTTCTTTTCCCAAGGGGACATTGATATTCTCACCATAGATGAATATAGCCCAAAGTGTGTGCTTATATGTGGTATACTATTCATGCAGTTAAACTCAAGAACTATCACAATAATATCATGAACAAAAAATTATGAAGAACTAAAGAATCTCAAAAAGCATATAGATTAGACCAAGCTACTATAATTAATCCACGAGCTATAGAAACTACTCCCTCGACATGGAATTCAAATAAAGATTTGAATTCCATATCAGAAGATCAAGGCTAAATAAAGAAACGAAAAAGAATTTCTAATAAGGAAAAAGAGTCCAAGCTACTCGTGGAAGTGAAGTATGAGATATATAAACCTAGTAGACAAAGATTCTATTTATAGTAGTAGGAGATTGGGACTAAAAATAGGCCCAAAATAGGGTAAACCCTAGCTCAGCTGCCGCTCGATGTGGGGCGTCATGAATTGTATGACCAGTAGAGCATCCTTGGTGTGGGGTACAAGGTCTAGCATGGGCTGTGTCGAGTTTATGAGTGCGGGCCACCGGATCTGTGCGTGGCACAAATCTTCAAGAGGTGTGGGGTGCGAGGCATAGCATTGGCCACGTCTCTTGGTACGGGTCACGTTATCTTGTGTGGGGCACTATCAGGGCACTAAAAATAAAGGTTCTGATCCGTGCACACGGCCGTTGGCGTGGGCCATGGTAAGAAAGGGTGCTTGCTCAAGAACTTTAGCACGGTCCGTGTGATATCTCACGCCCCACCAGCTGGTCTTCGCATATTAAGCTTGGAAAGGTGCGGTGCACCAAGAACGGGGCATCCCCGCCCATACTTAGCTTTGTGAAGGGGGTCTTCACTTTGTGCAGGCGGCCCGTGGCCTCTGGTGCTGGTTGCATAGTAACCTCGTGCTGGTCTTCTTGGTGCAAGGTAGATCCTTTTGCGCGGGCGGTTGGTGCCAAAAAAGGAATGGCCTGCGCTGACCCGTTTGTGCCTTGCCCGGGTGAATCTGTTTTATTTGCTACAGGTATACGTTAGTTCAATTTGAGAGTTTTAGTAGTCAATTTTAAGTACTTCAAAAGACAAATCCAATGGAACCATCCTTGAAAGCTAATTCTTCTTGGATAGTTCTCAGACATAAGGACAACTCATCGGACCACAATTCCCTGTTTCTTCATTGGCCGCTTTAAATTATGTTACCACCTATCATTGTCTTTAATCTCTATTTACCATGCATTGATGATTGTGGCCTTCGTCTACTGCAATTCTAGTGTGAATGGCATTCGTCTCTACTACCATCCTCGTGAATGGCCTTCAATATCTTCTACAACCTTTACAAACGTCCTTCACATAGAATGTAAATAAAAAGTTCCCATAGACGACCTACTAAAGATGATCAGAAGGAAGATCAAGAAGCCTATGGATACAAGATGTCCATTAGTACCAATGAAGTCTACAAAATGCGGGATTTAGACAAGAAAACCAAACATGGTCGTCTAAACCACTTGTCACGTAAACTCAACTAATATTATGATCTACCAAATAAAACTACTGAAAAAGTATGCCAAATGCATTGGTTAACACACGCATAATGAAGTATATCAAACTCCCTACACTTAACCCTTAACTCGTCCTCGAGTAAATATAAGACAAGATAAAGAATCAAGCGAAATGTAGCGTGCAAGCATAAGTTAACCGAGACATTTAACTTTTTCCAAGATTACCTTGTTTCCCCCATGAAATTAAGGATCTCACAACTCTCACACTCCTCAAGAAAACATAAGTAATCAAACCACCCAAAATTAAAGTGTGGAAAAAGGTAAGCCAAAAAGTTAAGCGTCAAGCTAGCCTACTTTTTCGAAATGATCTCAAAAGCAATAAAAGAGTCATCTTCAAAAAAAATCCACCGAGGAAGCATTCATTCAGCATTTTTTTTGTTTTCTGTCAATTTCTCTTATTTTACCTAGGAGCCCTTTTCGGTTTTCATCCTAGCTTTAACACACAAAGGATACTCACTACTCACTTTTTTCACACGGCCTCTAATATTTTCCTAGGCTCGTAAGCCTAGTCAGGCCTAGCCTTTCATTTTTACCTAGGTTTTTTGGCCTATCTAGGCTTTTCCTCATGTTACCTAAGTCAGCCTTTTGGGTTTTCGACTTATCCAGGTTTTTGTATTTTTCATTTTTTCAAGTTTTTTCAAATTTTTTTGTGTAGCAAAACTTTGCCCCAAAAGTGGGCTTCGTACTACAAAATATAGTCAAACACAAAAATACATCACCAAAAACTTCCCAAAACTTCCCAAAACACTACAAAAGGTGCCCTCACACCAAAAACAACAAAGAGTTCAACGAGGGAAGGAAACAAAAAACATGAAAAAAATAGTCATCAAGAAATCCAACATAGTAAAACATAGGTTAAAAGAGGTACTAGCAAAGGGAATACCATAGTAGAAGATATTTCAACCCCTTCCACACATAGTTCTTGCATTATTTCTAATGCAAGTAACTAAGTGAAAATGAGGTTTGAGCCATATGAAAAATCACTCCCTCCTGCATCGTCTAGCTTCTTGCCTCTGCACGTGCGAAGGATCCAAATATTTCTTTCCCATGCCTGTACTCCTCAACCTGTTACTAATGTCCATGATCCCATCTTGAAGTGCTCCCAAGCCTTTCGTTAGATAATGTAGCTGATCATCCACTCTGTCAAATCTGTCAGCCGTGTCCCCGTGATGGTTATCTAGCTTAGCTCTGGCGGTGGCCAAATCCTGTCTAATCCCAAAGATTAAATATTCCAAGGATAGGGCCCACTCCGGCTGGGACTGCTCAGGTGGCTCTGTCCACGTATGATAATCAGAGGTAGATTGAAATCCCAGTGACTCGTGCTCTCAAAAAGGGCTGTAATATGGATGCTGTCATAGGTGATCTACCCAATTAGAATGGCCTAAAACACTATGTTTGCGAGGCTCAAAGGGTGGAGGAGACTTGTGGCTGATGTGCCTGCTAAACTCAGAGAAATCTCGATGGCGAGATGAAATGTTATGTTTATGTGCACTCCCAGTTCCCTGCCCGATGGAATGTTAAGAACTCTTATGCATGCTAATCGGCCCTAGAAAGGTGGGTGATTCTCCTGATATGTGTTGGGAAGGTGGCGGTGATGTTATAAGGTGCTCCATAGGTGGTGGTATAGCAAGAAGTGAATACTTCTCAAGTTCTTCCTACTCATACTCCTCCTCAGACTCTTCATATCCTGGGTCGTACTCCCTCAAAACTGCCTCTAAACCTACATCCAGTTCGATAATAAGATCTGACAATGTAAAGGACTTGATCAACTTTTTTTTTCACTTTGATGGATCCTCGTGATTTTCTCCCCCTTGTATTTTTAGAAGATTGAACCACACTATCTCTTTATAAGCCTAGTTCATGCCATGACCGAAAGATTGAGCGTAAAGATCTAGCCAAGGTTAGCATGCATATCCTCACTCTTCGGAAGGTGGAAATGCCATGCCAATAGCATAACCATTCCTCCCATTGATATCTTTCCATTGCAAGCATATGAGAAAGTGAGATCTATACTTCTAAGTTGGGGCAATCTCTCCCCATGCACATAGACCATAAAAGGATCCTGCAATCATCATCAGTGGAGGTGGTGGCCAGCCCAATGCAACTCACTATAACAGACAAC
Source organism: Rubia yunnanensis (assembly GCA_037428765.1). Taxonomy (NCBI): domain Eukaryota; kingdom Viridiplantae; phylum Streptophyta; class Magnoliopsida; order Gentianales; family Rubiaceae; genus Rubia; species Rubia yunnanensis. The sequence continues at coordinate 63,301,103 of CM075061.1, forward strand.
AACCTGGCCACGTATCTAAGAGCAGGTTGCACTATGTCACTATTCCTACTCTTCTTTCCCCTTACCTGCATAGTGATAGCACTCCATAATTGAACTAAATCACAAGTGTTTGGCTCATTGTATCCTGACACTTCTCGCTTCTCCATTCATTTGGAGATCTTCCCCAGCTGATAATATGTCAAGGTGCGGGGTTCATCTCCAAAGTGGAAAGTGATGAAGCATCCTCCATGCTGTTTCCAAATCACTCAACAGTAGCTAAGAGCTCTAGGGTATATCTAGTGTAGGTGGGGGCAGATAGGGTCGTGAACTTTTTCATTCCTAACCTCCCTAGCAGAAAGCGGACAGGTTTGTAAAGTTTGAGACTTTAGAGGGTCTTTTCATCTACAAAATTTGTCTCTAATATTCGTTTTGCCCTAATTTTCCTAGAGTGAGTCTAATAAACTCCGATGTCTCGAAATGAATTGAAAATTTGGTCCCCAAAGAAAATACATATTTGTGGCCGAAGATTCTTCCATTAAACTTCTTAGATTCACATATTTTATAGGGGTCAAGGCTTAGTGGGTTGGATAGAGCTCCGAAATAGGAAAATTTTGATATATGGTATTGGAAAATCGGATTAAAAATGAGAGAGTTATGGAAAAAATAGTGAGATATAGAGAGGAAGGGGCAGATAGGCTGAAGATTGGTGAGGCAAAGGGAAATAGAACAAAGGGAAATATCTCTTTCTGGTAATTTTCAAACATAATGAAAATAGAACAAGAAACGGATAAAAGCAATACTAGTTACTCTACTGACGTGTTATGCCTTAATTGATACCTAGACTGATAGTATCCCAGGCAGCAGGGCCAAAATTCTTACATGCCTCCCCTCGGGGTCGTTAATCGTAGCTAATTAACCCAGGTGGAGGTGGTGTGGTCAGAAGATAAGAATTTATAGTTCTACACCATGTTCCTACTGCTACGCTACCTAGAGGGTAATTAGCGGTAAGCCCAGGGTTTGTCCACAGAGATGCTAGATCTAATGTACCAATCATAACACAACCTTGTACGGGTTATCTATCCGTACAAGTGAAAGGAATAGCTAGTAAAGCAAACATGCAAAAAGGAGGAGTTTGGTTTTTCAATCTATAAACTACTAAGCATAAAAGTAAAAAACAAAAGTATAATATTAAGCAAAACACTTGGGAAATCATAGAGCAACTTGGTCAATCTAATGCTTCTATCCTCAATTCTTTCACATAGAATTTTAGGAAAACCTAATAGAGTGTCCATAATACGTGGTGTGGCTGATGGTATACACTTCCCCGTCCCTGTCATGGTGGGTTCTCTTGCAACCCTCGATCAACGCCGCCATTGTAAATAGGGGATTACAACAAGGTCCGACCATTGTTGTAGGTTTGTTTCTCCCCCATACGATTACATCCCAGGCTTCCACCATTAATGCACTACTTCTCTCAAGTCCTATCAATTAGGCCAAAGGGTCGTTTCCACCTTATCTATGATACTAAGGTTTCTTGTAACCCTAGCTTGCTACTATTATCTATCTCTATCTGGAACCTCTCAGGCAACTTTACGAAGTCAGCTAAGACTAGTGCAATGGAAAGTAGGTTAGGGGATTCTCGAATCCCCCATTCACACACCTACACGGAAGCATTCTTCCCTACCCATTCTAATAACCAGGTTTCTCTACCAAAGGGGGCATCAATATTTTCACCATAAATGAATATAGCCCAAAGCATGTTCTTATATGTGTTACACTGTTCATGCATTTAAACTAAAAAACAATCAGAATAATATCTTGAACACAAAATTAGGAAGAACTAAAGAATCTCAAAAGGCATATGGATTAGACCATGCTACTACGATTTATCCCCAAGCTATAGAAACTATTCCCTCCACATGGAATCCAAAAAAATATTTTTCACATCTTAGGATAAAAGAAAAATGAAGAAAAGAAAAATAGTTCCTACTAAGGAAAAAATATCCAAGCTACTCTTGGAAGTGAAGTATGACATATATATACCTAGTAGACAAAGGTTCTATTTATAGCATTAGGAGATTGGACCTAAAAATAGGCCAAAATAGGGTAAACCCTAGCTCATCCGCCACCCGGTGCAGGGCATCACGGAAAGTGCAGCCTGTGAAGCGTCTATGGCATGAGGCGCGAGACCTGGCACGAGCCGTGTCCGTTCATGAGCGTGGGTGTTGGATCTAGTGTGTGGCATGGATCTTCAAGAGTTGTAGAGCGCGAGGCATAGTGTGCGTCACATCTAACCCTTGGTGGAGGTTGCATCATCTTATGTGGGGCGCTGTCATGCTGCTGAAAATGAAGGCTCTGATTCATGCCTACAACCGTTGGCTCGGGCCATGGTAAAAAGGGTGCTTACTTAGGAACTTTAGCGTGGGTCATGTGATATCTCACACCATGCTGGCTAGTCCTGGCATTTGAGCTTGGAAAGGAGCGAGGCGCCAAGAACTGGGTATCTCGAGCCAATACGTAGCCATGTGGAAGGGGTCTTCACTTCATGCTAGCGACATGTGGCCTTTGGCACAGGTCGCATAGTAGCTCTGTGCTAGTCTTCTTGGTACGGGGTAGCTCATTTGGCATGGGTAGTTAGTGCCAAACCATGAACGGCCCGCACCGACCCATTTGTGCCTTGGCTGGTTGAACCAATTTCTTTTGCTACGGGTAACCCGTTAGTCCAATTTGAGAGTTTTAGTAGTCGATTTTATAGTTCTCGAGAAGACAAATATAATAGAACTAACCTTAAAATCTAATTCTTCTTGGATCATTCTTAGACTTAAGCAAACTCAACAGACCACGATTCCCCATTTCTTCATTGGTCACTTTGAATTTTGTTTCTGCCTATCTTTGGCTTCAATCTCCTTTTACCATGCATTGATGATTGTGGCCTTTCTATACTATCAGTCTAGTATGAATGGCCTTCATCTCTGCTTCTATCCTTCCAAACGGCCTTCAATATCCTCTACTTCCTTTATGAACGGCCTTCACATAGAATGTAAACAAAAGTACCCACGGACAACCTACTAAAGATGATCACAAGGAAGATCAAGGATCCCGTGGGTACAAAATGTCCATTAGTACCAATTAATTCTGCAAATCGTGGGATTATAAGAGAAAACAAAACATGTCCATCTAAATCCCTTGTCACGTAAAATCAACTAATACTAGCAATCCACCAAATAAAACTAACTAAAAAGTATGTCAAATGCATTGGTTAACGCAAGCATAATGAAGCAGATCAAGGTGTAATGTCAAAAAAGGTACATTTGTTCTGCTAAGTCATATGATGTTATTGATTAGATTCAACAGGTGAGAATAATAGATACCTTTTGTAGATCTTATTGATTCTCCCTCACTTGCATGACCAAATCCTTCATCAACTGCATGCAATAATAACCTCTTTCCCATGGGGCCATTATTTCTTATGCTATTCGATCGAACAAATTGTTCTTGAACACACTGATAAGTACTTATGGAAAATAGATATTCCATAATACAATGTCGAATTGAATTCTAACATTTAGGGACTTCCATGTGAATTCTCTATGCTTGTTAATTATGTGATATGTCATCATCTTGGTAATTGTGAATGAAATTGTTTCCGGAGGCATTTGATGTAATGGATCGTCCAAAACACCGTTTTGGAAGGAAGAACAATGATGGCAACCATCCAATGTTTGCTACAAAAATGAAGTCCCTATTATCCTCAATATAATCTCATATTGATCAATAGAAACCAAACATTTGTCATTTGTATAAATGTAAATATGGTTGATTCACCACTCATAATAAGGTGTGACATACATGAGATGGTCTTTTTGCATCAACCGGGAGCTGAAGTAGGCCAAATTCTCTTCCATTGCAACATGGTCATGCTTGATCTTCATTGGGAAAAGAACCCCTATCCACCCTTTCATTTTGGAAATGGATTGTACATGCAAGAGCCTGAAAACATGGTTAGTCTTGCTTGCTCGAAGCCAAATGCAATTAGTATTCATCTGAATCAGGTAAGAGTGATGCATTAATACTTACACGCAATTTAGTTGCATCACCAAAGGGGGGGGGTAGATTATTGAAATGGAACAATGAATCCAAATCTTCCTTCCCAATAATTGCATCTACCTTGTACCCTAAAATAGTCACTTCTTCCACTGGGATTTTGTACGAACATGAGATAGGGTGTTGTGTCACAATTGTGTGTATGTTCTTTAGGGAACCATCCTTTGTGGGATTGAATGGTGGTGCCCTGATACTAGAGAGACGGGCCTATATTAGCCTTGGATCCCCACATGTATTGGGAAATTTTTCCGGGCTACTAATAACCCTTGTCTCGATCTACATGAAATCAACCACAAATATTATTTCCAAAAAATTTGTCCCAAATCATAAGAAATAGTATAGATTATCAATGTTATACCATCTTAGCTGGCTTGTTCTCCAAAATATCAACCAAACAAAGAAGCCATTCAACAAACATTTCTAACACTGCGTCAACTGTCATGGCCTTGGGTTCTGGGATCGAAAGAGCAATACCATCTATAAGGCTCTTTGTGACATTTACAATGACGTTATTATTCGTGACCGGCTTATAATGATGCACTCTTATTGATGTGTACACTTTACCTTCTGCCATGATGTGGCTCTCTCTATTAACACGTTCAGCAAGTAGTATGCACAATGAATTATCTTGTAAATGAAGATTCGGTAATTAGTGTAAAATAAATTGGAACATGATTAGTGTAATATATTTACTTATACCTTTATGTTGAGTTGGGTGGCCTCTACTAACTTCATTCTTAGTCAATCAAATGCTTGAGGTATCGTAGAGGTTGGAGACAGTGAAATGAACCTACTTAAAGGCTCCAAGATATCATGTGTTGATGTTGTTGGAGAAGAAGGGCGGGGTGGAGTTGAGATTGTTGTTTTAGAACATGTAATAAAAAAAATTAAAATCTAGTTTCATTTTCCTTCCATTTGATTCTTGCGAGACATAAGCCACTAGTTAGCTCAATTTGGATTTCAATGCATTAATCTCTTTTTGTTAACTAATTGATGCAGTATCAACCTTATGCATTCCGAGTTTCACAGAGATGTCCCTAGGTGTAGCGAGCGTTCTGACACCCCGGACCTAGCCCAGATGTTCTTTATTATTAAGCACAACCCTCCCTCAGCAAACTCTTTCTTCCTTTTTAAGTGTACAAATTACCAATAATAAATTTCATATGATTTTTTCTTGAAAAAATTCATTCCCATCATATCATCTAAAACATAAGCAAAATATACAATTTTTTTGGCAACAACCTCTGCATCTTAGGTGTGAAACTTACCCTTCATATTCTTCCCATGCCGTTTGTATCCTTTCAGCCATTTCTCAAATTGGGGAACCTCGTCGAACGTGGTATAATCTGTTGAAGTCCTTACTTCCTCATCTGTCATTTCTAGCTCCACCATGTTGAGCACTCTAGCCTCAAACATTGTCTTCATGATTATTCTTGTTACTAGTGTGAATCATCCACGACTCATAGTGTGGTGCATCTTGTTCTTTCCTACTAGTTCATTTTTTCCCTTACACCCTATAAGATCATTAGAATAGATATTTCATAATACAAATCAACAATTTTAAAGTTCTTGGTAACACAATGCCCCTACTCTGACCGACATTGGACACCCTTTGGTAAGTACAATGTATGTAGTTGCAGGTAACTGTGCAATTTTGCACAAGTTGTCGGTCTAATCCAGTGTCCAAATTAAGTATGAGTCGACTTTATCGACCTACACCACGATTAGTAGTGTACAACTTCGCATGATAAGCAAAGGCTACTATTTTCTGGGCAAAGGGTAGACATTTAGCATTCTAGAACCCTAGCAACAATGCACAACAAACACATTCTAAAGCAAACAACAAATTTATACTCAATCATAATCAATTTTATCCAATAATATAATGCGTGTGTAAATTTATTAATATGTGCATATTATGTATATACTTGTAAGAATTTCAATGTAAATTCCTTACTGATTTTTCGTCTTCTAGTTTTCTGGCAACAAAAACCTTCCAACTTGATTAACTTATGAATAGATGCTTAATTCTGTTGTTGTAATTCATCTTCTTACCAAACAAATAATCCCTTGCCAATTTGGATTTGAAATCTCTCCATCTCTCACCAAAGTGCCATATAGTTCTCTTCTTCAATTTTGGCATATTATCACACTCGATTTCAAAGGCATATTGCATGGCCCTCCATTGTTTTTCCTTATAAGAATCATCGACACAATGCCACGACTCATACAAGAAGATGTCTACTACTGTCCCAGCAATCCAACCCATGTAACTAGACCACCAATTACTTTGCTCCCCTATCACATTCCCAGTGTCATCGAACTTCATAAAACATTTCTTACCCTTCTCCACTATGTCTATCAGTTTCTTGCAAATTGCCCTACCTTGATCTTGCCTATGTCTCTTCGATCGATTCATATCTCTTTCTTCTTCCGACCATTTCCTTTTATTGTGGTTTACAATTAGAAGACCTAAATGTAGAGTTCAATAAACATAAGACTAAACGATGAATGCAATATAATATTTCATATGAAACCTTTACTATGGATGAAAAAGGAACATAGAAATCTTAACTATACATGTAAATCCCTCGCATGGTACACATAATACACACTTCATGTAGTGTGTCCTCGCTTTAACAAAATGATTTAAACGATACATTTGATCTTAAATTCATATCCAAATAACCACTATTAGCATGCTCCCACATGTATGTAAACCATATTCACTTGAAAAAATAACATCTTCAATGAAAACAAAAACCCTACATGGTTATTGTCCACAATCTTAAAGTTAAGGAAATAAAGAAGAATGAAACATACCAAACTTAAACACCATTTCAATAAACAATCAAAAGAGATGTGGGCATAAACAATTTGATCAAGTAATGATAAAGCTGAAAACTTACCACTTTTTTATTGATGGAATTCCCCACCATGATGACTTTATCCTTTTCCATTTGTTTCTTCCTTTGGGAATGATAGGGTTGTGGTGGATTTGGGTGTGTATTGTGGTTGATTATTTGGTGGTGGAAGAAAATGGAGAAGATGAATGTTGGGGGTTTAAGGGGGTGGACGGTGCCAATTGTGGCAATAAATGTCTTTTCAAAGTGATTTGGGATTTTTAACCAAGTATGGCGCATAAAAGTACTCTCCCACCAGTCATGCGATGTCACACATATTCCAAAAAAAAATTGATCGATATCACTTTACATCTCCATTTGGGTCAAAATTGGTCCAATAGGCCGGTCATTGTCGAACATTCGACCACGCATATGTATCAACCCAACATCGGGATATCTGATAGAATTCACGATCTCAACAATTCATATGGTTTAATGCCCAGTCTTGGGCCTCTTGATAGACCAATTAGACCATTCCACAGGGATCCACGAGGTCGCTATCTATTGATGCTACAGTCGCTACAAAAGAATGTATGAGCGACTACGCATATTAGGTTTTGTTCTACTTTTTAAAATTTATGTGAAGGGAAAAGTAATTCCTTACCCATTGTTCCCATTGTAAAACAAGTTTTCTTTTTGAAATCTACGTGAAAGTAATTGGTTGGAAGTAATTACCTTGTGAGAGCGTCATTGTCCTTAAAAACATGTACATTCATTAACCAGTGTACAAGAGGCCACTACGTACGTCTCCAACAACTGCATATTTGATCTCCAATAGTTATTGCCCATTTCAATTTTAAAAAGCTAGTATGTTTGAGCTTAAGTTATTTAAACATATTTCACAACTAATGCTTTCACAATATCCTGTTCTTCAAAACAGGGTGTTTTAAAGCATGACATGGCCATTGACATATGAGTATCTTTTAATTATCAGCCTAACTTGTTAATTACATAGTCTTTAAATTAAAACCCAGAGACTACAAACCCCATCCAATGGGTGATGCTATTAAAATTACTCGTTCAATGACTATTGTTCTTACAGACTTGTACATTCCTTACCCATGTCATTCGAGGCTATAGCTTCATGATGTGTAAATTCTATAGGGATTTTATTAGAAGCTCACGGACATCAAACTATTAGTCTTCAAGATATAGGTGTGGGTTTGAAATGGATAACTAGTTTAACCCTGAATAATCGTAGAAGTCTTTACATACGTCAATTAGTCAGCCGCATATTTGATCTTTTTTCTAGGCCAATTGTTATCATCTTTCAATTAAAAATAGGTATTCTATTAAATTTGGTGATATTTACCCATATTACACGACTAATTCTTTCACAATAGATGGTTCTTGATACAGTATTGTTTAAGGCAAGACATTTCCATTCACATATGACATCGCATGTATGTACCACCTTCGCTGATTATATAGTGTCTTAATTTAAAACCACATGAACAACAAACTGCATCAAGAGTGTGAGACTGTTAGAATTCATGATTCGACTGTTCTAGAATATTTCAAGGAAAGGCCATGGATTTTTTTCATTCCATGCAATTATGTTGGATTATATTTCAGGAGACCAGTAAATCAACCTTATCACATGAGTCAGTGTTCAAATAGGAGTTCAATAAATGATCGAAACGATAATTGTATATGTATAATCAACTAGTAGGGCTTTTTATGATGAAGAATTTAGAGGATGGGACGTAGCCGTATCAAAATTTTCGCAATACTAGTACTATTTGACACCATTTCAATACCATTTTTGTTGGCCCTACCAAATGGGCTAGCATATAATGAGGATGGGTTGAAAGGCCTATCCTTTGAGTACGGTATCGATGATATATCGTAAAGGCATCAGCTATGTCAAAATGTGTTTGTGAAATTGGGCTAGGGGTGGTTTATCCCCACCAGTGGAAAAGCCCACCAGTTTATACGGTTGGGCCGGTTGTAAAAATTAGCCCAGTTTCATACCTTAACGACATCGCTGACATGTTGGTCTTACTTTGGGTTGGGAAAATTCACATGCGACAATGTTAAATGACGATTCAATTCCCCCAACCAGTAGACCGCCGAAAATTGTTTGAGCCCCAGGTGAAGCACCAGGCCCATTCAGTTCAATGTGCGGCATTTTTTCCTGTACACCATATTTGTCGGCCAATACGAAGTCATCTGTGACATCGCGGGTATCTAAAAAATAACATCGTTTGTGTCGTAGTATATAAACTATCCCTGTTAACCCCAACCTCATTCTTCTCATCGAAATAGAAAATAAACTATCTCAACCTGAAAAAAACAAAATAAACTACCAGAATTTGTCAAATAACTGCCAATATTGACATATAAACTGTCATCAAAGAGCGTAATAAGTTCCATTCAAGAAATCGTAGCCACATTCAGTTAAGAATTCATCAGCAATCAAACCCTAGCAAAGGTAACAATTTGTTTTACACATTTATTGGCTTGTTAGAATGCTTTCATTTGGTTATTGTGTTCGAAATATGTTATATGTACTTCAATGCATAGTGATTCAAAGTTGTTTGGGTGTTTCAATATTGGTTAGGAATTGGTGCATCTCTTTTATTGGTTGTGTAAATCTCAGTTCGAGCATGTTGTTTATGTGTTCATGTCTTGCATCTCAATGTTGGTTCCTTTCATATTCCTTATAGAACACTCATGAATCTTGATTCCATTTTGGTTTTTGGTTAATTCTGAACAAGTCAAACATATATCGACTGGGTGGTCTGTTATTGCTATTTCGCACATTCATACTTATGCATCCGTGAATCGCATATGACCTATTAGTCATGGAAAAGTGCTTGCAATGTGTGTTTAAACTCGGGATAAAATTGCATTCCAGTTCATTTTCTACTCTATTATACTGAGAGTTGCAAATTTTTTTTATTGGCAGATGTCTCTTGTGAAGCAAACTGCGAAAAGAGGAAGGGCAAGAGCAGTGAAGAGGGTTCATCCCACTGTAAAAAGGTAAGGACGATGGAATCTCCTCCCTTTCCAAATTTTGACAAGAAGCGCTTCTTCGAAGAGGTGAACGAGAAGCGTTTCCAAATGGTTAGGGAGAGGAGAGTAAAAACAGTAAGGGTCATGAGGGTGGAGGATGTAGAGAAGCTCCACTTGGACGTTTTCTGGGAGGCATTCAAACCTTCAGGAACGGTGGGTTTAATTTGTCTCAACAAGCCAACCTACGAAACGGAAGTGAAGGAGTTCTACGCGAACTTCATGCATTTAAGAACCACAAACTATTCCACAAAAGTGAACGGGACAACCATGGTTCTAACATCAAAGGTGATCAACGAGGCGATGGGAGCTACCTTTGGAGGAGGTGACCAAGAGTAGCAAGTTGTGCCAATGCAAATATATTGTAGGGATGCTTATCCTCCTATACCAAACGAGGATGATCCAGCAGAGGCCCTTGACCCCAACACGATTGTTCAGAAGTACTTCAAGATTAATTTCAGTATGACACCAGGGTCACGGAAAGTCAAGATTGATTTATTGATGTGGTGGAAAAGATGATGTGCAATATGATTGTACAAACATTGATCCCTATTGGACATCCCTCAGAGTGCACTATCAATAGAATGGTAATATTTTACCACATTGCAGAGTGGAAATCAATCGACCCTGGTTTTACAATCATCAATGAGATGCACACGGTCTCCCTCGCTTGGAAGAGCCAAACCTTCCCCTATGGCAAAGTGATCACTGCCCTGTTGGAGAAGCAAGGTGTTAGGATCAAATCAAAAGTGAAAATTCAGCCAAAGTACTATGATAAGGGCTACTTCTGCAAGAATCACTGGTATTGGGAGGCGGGCACGTGGATTTCTCGTAAATTCCCCAAAGAAGTTCCTCTACATGCCAGGCCCAACGGTACTCCATCGCAATCTACGCAATCACAAGCCCAAACAAACACTCTTATCACAGCCTTGGGTATGAATTTTATTTTATTTCCATCCACTCGTAATAAAACTATGAACTTTATTTAAAATTAAGAATTTATTTCTCTAAAAGGACTTAAAAATAATGCATGGGTGATGCTTGCAAGGGATATGACAAAGAGTAAGGTGTTTAATTAGATAATGATGCGCCTCATTCAGCAGTTGACCCTTCAACATGATAAATATAAAGGGGATGTTGGCTAGTGCTATCAATGCACCTCATGTCGCCAATATGGCAGCACATGGAGCTCAGGCAAGTGAGGGTGAGACGGATGATGAGAGGGAGAAGGATGGTGATGAGACAGAGGGGGTGACATTGGGAGGCTGAGCACGAGGCTTATGCAAAGGAGAAAAAGGGTAAGGATGTTGTCATGGCCAACACTGAAGATGGATCAAACTCCAGTGGTAGCGAGGCTGATACCTCAAGCGATGAGTCCGGTCGTGTGAAAATACTGGAGGACTATGGGAATAATTCATCCAGGGAAGATCTCAACCATCATCTTTCTCCATAAAAAGGCCATGATGAATGTTTGTTGGATTTATTAATTTGTGTTTGATGGTGGGTCTTGGATTAAGTTGGATTTGATGAGTTTTTAAGTTGTTTCATTCCATGAAGTTTCTAGGATTCAAACAATGATTGTTTTATGATTGAATTTGGATTCCATTCATATTAGTACTTCATTTTGTCCATTTTAACTATTTTAATGATTTCTTGACATATAGTTTGTTTTTGATTATGCAATATGTGGCTGGCTATGGTGAACTTGGAAATCTTCATTTAGTTAGTTCATTCCTTGTTCTGGCTTAACTCGTTGAGTGATGATTTCTGAGGTTAGTTGCATCATTGCGACATCGCACTATATTTGCAGACCACTGGATGAGTAAGGACAAGAGAATACCAATACGTAGGCGACTCCGCATATAAATATTTGATTATGCTATTTTAGGCACTGGTTCCGACCGAGGATTCAGTACGAGATTGGCAAGAATAATTCTTTCAAAAATTATTACTCAGTGATAAGTAGTGTGAATTCGAATCCCCATCTTCACAGTCAGTATAGGAACATTGCGAGTTCGCATGCATGGTACCACATTCACTGAATTGTAAATCGACTTGCGTGCGATGTTGACTTTTAACTACCCCTACACCATCATATAGCTACATCGTTGGCATAAAATGGATAGAAAATTTATTTTTTTTACTTTCATATAAACATGAACAGTCACATAAACAACCATCTTGGGTATCTAAATGGATTTGCTAACCAAATCTATGTATTTTTCTTCCGCTTCTTCATTTTGGTGTGTCTTTCAATCCACACACCTTCTTCATGGTCTCTCCTCAAAGATAGATCCACCACATATGTTTCATCCTGCCCAATGTTGCTGGTGTTTGAGGAACTGTATGGACTAATTTCGGACAGTGCAGATGAACAAGAATCTCCGAAATATTGAATTTTTCCATGAATGACCATTGATTTACTAGAATCAGTGGGATCAGCAACATAAACCACCTGTGTTTCCTGTGAAGTAAGAATGTAAGGATCGCCAGTAGATCATGTCCTGCTCCGATCGACAACTGTAAATCCTAGGTCGTCCACCAATACACCAGCAAGGCTATCAACCCATTTGCATTTGAAAAGTGGTACCCTGAAACTTATGTAGAACAGTTCCCATCACGCCATAGTAAGGCATGTTTCCATACATGGGATTCTTATCCCTTGCGATGCTTACATGTAAAGCTTTGGCAACTTCACTGACACCACTATTTTTTATAGCGGTTCGTGTGTCCCATTCTAGGGTTGAGAAGGTAAACCCATTCATGTCCTAGCCCGTGAAGGAAATCACAGTTGCAGAGGGTATGATGGCTAACCATTTCAAGGTGTCACTATGACTGTCTTTGAGCACTATAACGTGTAACTAATCAATGAAAGTGTGATTGTGTTTACCAAGTACTTACTTCTCTGACCAACCAGGCTACTACTCCTTGGTAGTGGCCAAGTGCATATCCACGTATAGGCGAATCACATCAGAGTTTTACAAGACATAGAAATGTACTTTCATCAACTCGTCGTGGGTTAATAACCTAGTAGTTCCTTTTCGCAGAACTTTGTCGTACACTCTATCTACATGGCGCAATTTTGGTATACCAACCGACTCCTCAACCTTTATGAATTTAGTACAATATTCTACAGCCTCCTCGGTCACATACCTCTGCACAATACTAGCATCCAGGTGATATTGATTTTTCAAATAACCCTTGAATATCTTCATATACCTCTCGAAGGGATACATCCGTTGAAGATAAACAGGACCACATATCAATATCAATCATACAACATAAACCAACAAGTGCACAATGATATCAAAGAAAGGGGGAATACATCTCTGACTCACACAATACGATTACTATTTCCTCTTGAAATTATTCCAATCTCCAACGCCTAATCTCCTCACAACAAATTTCCTTGAAGAAACGACACAACCAGGTAATACACTTTTGGACATGAGTTGGCAAGATGGATCTTATCACAACTGGCAGAAATTCTTGAATCAAACAATGTGAATCGTACGATTTCATATTTCCCAATCCCAACCCCTCATCGGATACTTTATTGCTAACCCTCAAAGAGTAGTACACCTGGATAACCATACCTCTCAGGTTGGAACATGTCAACTCCTTCCCAAGCTTTGAAAGCGAGTAGCAAGCAAGGAGCAAGTAAGTCTTTGATCCACGGGCCTCGGGTGCCAATTCAGGTTTAGTTCCCAATTCAACCAAATTTTTCCTAGACTTCAAACCATTTTTTTTTCTTATAGGGGATATTCATCAAAGTACCAACCAAACTATCACATACATTCTTTTCAATATAAATCACATCCAAACAGTGTCAGACATCAAGACTCTCCCAATACGGTAGTTCCAAGAAAATGGAATGCTTCTTCCAACTACTGAAAACCTTAGGTTTTCTTTCCCTCTTTCCAAAGTTATTTGAAAATTATACAACATGTTCGAGATTGATGCACCTGTTAAAATGGGAGAAGGGGTGCCAACTCTATCTTCCCATCAAACTTAACCATAAATTTCCTCCACAAATGAGTTGTTGGAAGTCATCTCGGTGCCCAAGATACACCATCTTACTTTTGTGCCTCAACTGACAATAATATGTTCCTTCCAAACAAATAGGGCATGCTTTGTGACCTTTAACTGAATAACCAGACAAGTTTCCATACGGGGGGGAGTCATTAATGGTGCAAATAAATATGGCGTTAACGCCAAACCCCTCCTTCCAAAACCCATCATACATTGTCATTCCAGGATTCCACAACTTTTTTAGGTCATCCACCAATGGGGATAGGGGATATGTACACATCGATATCGTTCCCCGGTTGTTTAGGACAGAGATCATTAGGGACAACATGATGTACTCCATTTTCATACACAACCATGGGGGCAGGTTGTGAATTATCACCATCACCAGCCACAAACTATGACTGCTGGTCATATTATCGAATGGGTTTATTATGTCCTTGCACAAACCAAGCCTCAAGTTACGTGGCTCATTCCCAAATTCAGGAAATGTCGCATCTATCTTTTTCCATTGATCACCATCAGCCGGATGACTAATGACTTTAGGGTCAATCACTGGCTGATCTACATGCCAAGTCATATTCTTTGCATCCTCGCGATTGTCAAAAAATCTTCTCAATCGAGGAATAATAGGTAGATACCAAACAGCCTTGACAGAAACCTTCTCCGTCCGCCGATTACCATTATCTCCATCAACAACCACCTTCTTTAATTTGAACCTTTGGGCATTGCATTTCAGGAATTTAATCACATTTAAGTGATCACCCCTATAAAGGATATAATCATTCTGACAAGCATGCATATTATAATCCATGCCCATCGGACATACTATTTGGCAGAGTTGTGCTTATAAGCAAAGCTGGCTTATTTTTTAAAGCAGGGGGAGATTAGCTTCTGCTTTTCCCCCAAAAATAGCTTCGACTTTAAAAATAAGCTGCTTTTTAGCACATTACCAAATACTAAAAAGTGGTTTTCTTGTAAGCACAACAGCTTAAAAGCTCTGCCAAACAGAGCCATAGTACCTTCTTCACCTCATATACTGTTTCCAAATATTCTATTCCCATATGGAAGCATTTCCTTCAGCACTTTCAATAAGCCTGAGAACCCAAAATCACTGTAGGAATACTTGCCTTTCAAGTTCATCAACTGCAACGTAGCCTTCTGTACTGTCATTATTTCAGGGCATCCATCGTATAGAAGTGTTTCATTATGTACTTGCAATTTTGAAAGTATTTTAGGATTGCCACTGTAATTCTTGACAATCTCCTCAACCAACCCATCCACCATATCATCCTTCTTGACCCCTACTTCATTTACATTATGATCATCCATGTTCTCCCGATTCCAAAACCAAATTTTATATGCTGGATCAAGACCATGTGTGAATAAATCATCCTTCAAACCAATTACATTTTTATGAATCGCACTGCTCCGACACTTCTTGCAAGGACAATGCACATACGACAAATTCTCCTTGGAAGCATTCATAAATTCATATTTAATAAAGTTAGCTACAAAAGATTGATACTCCACACTTGTTCGATCCTCATCAAAACAATGGGTTTTATCAATAGACATTCCTACAAATTACAACAAAATAAGTACACTGTATTTTTTAACATCCTAGATATATATTAGCAACAAATTATTACAAACACTAACATTCATTCAATTGGTGGATTCCTTAAGCATATACACATATATGTGTCAATATGTAAACCTTCATATATCATGCTCCGAAACACATAAATATAACATCAACCCAATATATATATATATGCAATGCCTACAATCAATCAACACATAGTTAAACACATCATATCAATTGAGCTGTAAAATAGAACCAAATTTGAAGATGAAAATACAAATTGAGGAATGGAATACTTACTTCCTGAGTGTGGAGTTAATCAAATAACCACCACACCATATAGCCCTCCTGCAACCATGAGGAATTGAGTTTTGTAGAACCATCTTCAATGGGGAAGAAATTTTAAGGAATTTTGATTTCAAAATGGTCAAAGGACCAAAGTAATACTGACCAAATCCCTACAAATGTGACATCACATTTTCTAGTCGATACATAATCGATTAGACTAACTATAAGTGCAATGTCGGCATGTGTTGCTTATTATTTGATTGTGACACAAATTAATGACACTTTTTGTGTCAATAAAATATGTGTTGAGAATTTGTACAACATATTTTCTGCATTTAACTAAGTGACGCGTTGAATTTTGCGACACGTTTAGCATCAACTGCACTTAACGCGTGTATTTTTGCAGCACATTATGCGTTATTTAGATTTAGTGCCACATGAATATTCATAACACATTGTGCATCATTTACATTTTGTGATGGATGGTTATTCGCGACATATATTTCACCTTTACATAGTGATTTTTTCTTTGCGACAGATCATGCGACCTTATTTTAATTGTTGAATTGTAATTTGGGACATTATATTGTAACACCAAATAATGTGTAGTATTATTTTACAACATATGTATCAACATATAAAAGTGTTGTACATGATTGTGACGTATGCAATATATTTCATACGTAATATTTATTAGTTGCAAATAATATAACACGGTGTGCAACACATTATGCTCACATGCTTAGACAACCCACTATAAATGAAATTAAAGGAATTATTTTTTTCCCTTAAACAGAGTGGTGCACCTGGTCCTGATAGTTTTTCTGCAATTTTTAGGACCTTTTGGGATATAGTAGGAGCTGACTAATTATTACTAGATACGAATTTTATGATAGGTGCTAAAATTCCAACTGGGATCTCCAGTACTTGAATTCATCTGATCCCAAAAAGGATATTCCTATATCCTTTTCTGACTTCAGACCTATGTCACTCTCTAACTTTACTAACAAGGTATTCTCTCAACTTTCAATTCTCTCACAAAATTAGTCAGCCTTTCTCAAAGGCAAATAACTAGCTGACAATGTCATCTATGTTAAAGAAATGGCAAGATTCCTAAATAATAAACATGGAGCCCCTAACTGTATGCTCAAACTTGATCTGACAAAGGCATTTGACAGGGTCAAATGGTCATTTCTCAGTCAAATACTTAGGAAATTTGGTTTTCGGAACCAGTATATCAACTGATCCTAAATAACCTATCTAGTGCATGGTTCTCTACTATTATTAACTCTAAACCTGCAGGTTTTTTCCAAGCCTCAAGGGGAATCAAACAGGAAGAACTTCTTTCCCCTCTACTTTTCAATTTCTTTTTTGAATCTTTTTCTAGAAGCTTGACTTTTTGTTTCCAAAATAAGAAGATGAATTACTTTAAAATTCCTGCAAACACTGCCCCTATCACACACCATCATCTTCTCACAGGCCACTAGGACATCCATTAAAAGAATCAAAGTTTTCTTGCATGTGTTTGAGGAATGTAGTGGAAAAAAGATAAATCAATTTTTTCATAAGAAATCATGCCTCTATAACACACCAAAGAATAATCAGAAACACTTTAGGAATGTCCAGAGGTGTGTTTCCATTTGTATATTTAGGATACCTTGTATACATAGGTCAAATAAAAGCATACACTTTCAGCCCCTACTGGAAAAATATGATAAAAAATTGAAATCATGTAGTCCTACTAGTAAACTGACCCTAATGAAAGTAGTCATGTATGCTATTCCACAACATCTTTGGGCTATCATAACTCCACCACAAACTGTTATAAAAAATCTGAACAGGAAAATAACCACTTTTTTCTGTGGTGAATATGATACTAGTCCTAAAAAAGTGTGGAAGAGTATCAAAAACATGAGCTATCCAGTAAATCAGAATAGTATAGGGATCAGAAGAATAAAAGACATAATTAGAGCTTTCTCCTTAAAACTATGGTGGAAACAGAACAAGAGAGAAACCCTATGGGCCCAATTCCTAGGGTTTATTCCAAATAATCAAAGAAACGTGGAAGAGAATTCAAAAAGTCAATCAATTTGCTGAAAACCAAACAAGACTAATACATGGCAATGGTTTAGCAAATTTATTCACTGTTAACTGGACTGGACTAAGACCATTAAAGTTCATAGTAGACCAACACCCACATATATACACAGTGGTTCCACCTAACACAACCATTCAACAGTTTGAAAACATGAAGTCAAGCTTCCTACATGCTTTTCAAGCACAGCCTTATAATATTTTTCTCATTTTGCAGTAACTAACTGTGTACTCATTCAGACAGGACAGGTTGATATGGAAGCCATTAAGCAATAGAGATTTCAACTTTAAATTAGCATACAATGTTGTAACTCAAAAAAAGATCTGAAATTAGAATTTTGAAAAAAGGTATGGTTTCCAAAACTTCCAAACAAAATTGTCATCTTTATGTGGAAACTTTATAATGCAATCGCCTTTTGATGACATTAATTTTCTATAATATCCTTAGCATCAAAATGCCAGCTGCCCTAATGCTGATACTCTGAGTCATTGCTTTAATGAGTGTACTCTGGCTATAGACTTGTTGAAAATATTTGACTCTATGATAGGACTGAGATGTAAGCATTTTAACTTTATTTTTTACAGACTATCACATTACTGGTCCTATACTAGAGAAACCAAAATACACACTACTTTAATCACCATCATCCCATCTCTCATATCCTAGCATATTTGGAAAACAAGAAACGGCCTAATTTTTTATAACATAAAGCCGAACAGGGATGCAATTGTTGAAAAAAAAATAAAAAAGACATTTTCCTCATCTTTTACACAAAACCAAAAGCCATTAGAAACATCACAGATAAACACTAGATGATAGTTGGCCTTATTCCATTTTTAAAAAGACCCCAACTGCTAAGAATTAAGTGCATCACATGGTCTAAACCCGTTCTAGAGTAAAAGTCAATATTGATGCCTCATGGAAAATAGGGGGGCATATGTGGGATTGGTATTGTAATATGAAATAAAGATAGGAACCTTGTCAAGGATTTCAGTATATCTACTCAGGTTGTAACAAGTTTTCATGCTGAGCTTATGGCTCTTAAGGAAGATTTTTTATTTCCCAGTAGAGAATGACTTAACTCATTCTCTTTTGAAACTGATTGTGTTATGTTACTGGAGGTTGTGAAAGATCCCCTCAAAGTTCCATGGCAATTTTATTAATTAGCCATTGAACTCAAACATAATATGAGAGACATAACAATCACACACATATTCAGAGAGGGTAATATGGTGGCTGACAGGTAAAGTAAACTAGGAAGTAATATGGAAACAAAAACTTTTACTTTCTAGGAGCTAGACCAAAAAACCGAAAGGCTTCTATGGTGACTGACAGGTTAACTAATCGAGGATTTGAAGGCAAGGTGACAAAGCAAAGAGGAATCAACAAAGGGTGAAAATGGGCAGCCCACCTAGGCGAGGCCATTCCCGCCAGGGCGAGACCATTCCCGCCCTACAAGAGAGAGGTAAAGAAAAGAAACAAGAAAAAGTGTAGCGGGATCCAGCTACACTTTTGCCTTTTGCTTTTCTTTTCCTCTCTCTTGTACTATACAAGGAATTTTTGGCCACCCACTTCTCATCCTATCCTCTTGGCCAAACTTCCTCCTCAAATAACCCTAGTTCTCCATTTTCTTTCATCTTCTTCCTCTTTTTTTTTGTGTATGAATTCATCTATGAAGGTTAGGATGATTTGTATTAGCTAATCTAGTTATTGGGAGAAATTGACCAAGGCTTCCAAGCCCATGTCTTAAGAACAATTTGTAGACTATTTGATACTCTTACTATTATGCATTTATGGAGAATTGAATGTGTTTGTTAATGTCATTAATATTCTTGAAAGATTGAGTATATGAAGTACTTGTATGATATGCTTGTTAGGGTTTGGGGAAATGGGTTGATTTCCCCTTTTCTTGATAGGAAATCCAAGAGTATGATTTAGAGCTTTTGATTGTGTTGATGTATTGATAATTGCTAGATGAATATAATAATGTTGAACTCTTTGTCATGTTTGTTGCTTGTAGCAAATGAGAGAATTCTATGAATGTCGATCGTTCTTAACTAATCTTGTGTAAATGCATGAATTGGTTAAATGCTTAGACATGGTGTAGTGTTTATAAGTGTTGCCAAGCTTGTTGATTTTTTGTGCTTAATGCCATCAATGGGATACTTTTAGTCATGGTTTGACTAAGGGAGTTATTGGTGAGGTTTGACAAGAGATGTCAAATTCATTCTTGCAAACTACTATCTAAGAAGTTTAGAAGTTTAGTCTTCACAACAAGTAGTGAACGTAGTAAATAGGTTGCATGTTCAATAATGGATTAGAGGCTTGAAAGTGGAAGTCAATTGCGCCCAAGGTTCCGCTAATTGCTAGTTTAATCACTTTTTAGTTATTGCATGTTTTGCATATTTAACTTGCTCGATTAGTTAACTTGTCTTCAATTTCATAACTTAGGACCAAAACCTACCAAACTCCCCCCCCATTTACATGCTTATATATATATATATATATATATATATATATATATATATCTATATATCTATATATATATATATCTATATCTATATATCTATATATATATATATCTATATCTATATATCTATATATATATATATATCTATATATATAGATATATATATATATCTATCTATATATCTATATATGCTTATATCTAGTATGTTTTCTCCTATATATGTTTAAACACGTGGAAAGATCTCTCTTCTCGTAGATAACCTTAACTTGCCATTATCTACTTAATTTTAGATAGGAAGTATTAGGGCTTAAAAATATATCTTTGAGAGGTACGTCGATGACCTCCCAAATTTTGGTGTCGCTGCCGGGAAAGAGGCATTTATTTTTAAGTGTTTAGGCATATTATGTGTGATTATGTGCTAGTTGTAAATATTTGTTTAGTTTTCTTTTATTTTGATTTCTTCGTTGACGTGCCCTTTTCTCTTTGGCTTGGAGACATATTGTTTGAGTTCTTCGTGTATGGTTCGTACGCGATCCTCTTCACAAGAACCCCTACACTACGACCCCGAGTTAGAGTTGAATTTGAGACGGGCTAGGATACTTTCTTTGGAAAGTTTGAATAATACCCCTCCTAGTGACCTTTTTGTGGATACTTCTAGTTCTATGAAGCATCTACACGGGCACGAATATGAGCATCCAGGAGGAGACCCTCAATATCCTCCTCTCCAACGGAGAGCTCCTCCTCTTAAGGAAGGGAGATTCCTTTGGGCCAATCCTTGTTGAGGGATATTATAGCCCCCAACCTTGATCAACATTCGATGTATATTGAGTATCCCTTGGTTGGACCGAATGGGTGCTTTGAGCTAAAGACCGGGTTCATAAACATGCTACCTATCTTCCTTGGTAGGCAATGGGAGAATGCCAATAAGCACCTCACCGAGTTCCAATTTTTGTGTGATGGTACAGTCCCTTATGGAGTAGATGAAGACTTTTATAAGTTGAAAGCATTCTCGTTCACATTGAGGAATAATGCAAGAGATTGGCTCCACGACTTACCGACCAAGAGCATCAAAAGTTGGCTTGACATGAAGATGAAATTTCTAGCCAAGTACTTCCCAACCTCGAAGTCCACCGCTTTGAAGAAGGACATAAGCAACATCCTCCAATGATATGAAAAATCTCTCTTCGACTATTGGGAGAGGTTCAAGAAGCTTCTCGCAAGTTTTCATTAACACGGCTATTTGGAGGGAGATTTGGTCTACTGTTTCTACAATGGTCTTCTTGATGAGGACCAAATATTAGTGAGAAGTTCTTGTAGTGGTACCCTTGGGAACAAGACTTCATTGGAGGCTATGCAATATATGAGGAACCAGCGGAGGAGTCAAGAAACTTTAGCTCAAGGGCCGATTTGAGAAGGAGAAATCCAATGCCCACAAGTGGCCTTTCCAATAGTGGAAAGCTTGAGGACCAAGTCTTGGCCCTTTCTTCTATGGTGAAATATTTGATGACCAAGCCCAAAAATATGCCACATGTTAAATCTTGTGAATTTTTTTATCGGCGCATCATACCGACACTTGCCCTACTTTACAAGATAATTACGTCAAGGAGGTGAGTGCCATGGGGTATCAATCTGGGCAAGGCTATATAGGCACCCAAGGCTATCAAGGCAACCAAAGCTATCAAGGGAATCAAGGGTACCAAAGGGAGAGCTCGGGTTTAATAAAAGATGAGGTGATCCAAGTCATTCACCGCTGGAGAATATGTGCGGAGAAAGGAGCCAAGGTGAGCATCAAGAACTTGGAAACTCAAGTAAGCTAAATAGCTCAAGTGGTGAATTGGATGTAGGCCCGGGAAAAGGGAAAATTTCCCTCCTAACAGGCGATCAAGCCTCGAAAAAATGTGAGTATAATCTCATTGAGAAGTGGATGGGAAGTGAAAGAACCCTAAGTAAGGATGGTTGAAAGAGAAGAAAACCTTGAAAAGAAGGTCGAGGAGTGTGCCAAAGAGAGCAAAGAAGAAGAAATTGAGGTGGAGAAATTTGTGCCAAGACCGGGTTCAAATCTCAAAACCTCATCCCCACCGCACAAGAAGTCAAGAGGGGCGGAGATCCCTATCTATGCGCCGGAACCACCATTTCTGGAGGCATTAAAGAATAGGAGGACCAAGGAGGACACCAATGATATCTACAAAGTCTTTTGTAGATGCGAGATAAATATTCCACTCTTAAATGCTCTAAATAAATTTCCTGGGCATGCTAAATTATTAAGGAATTGTGTACCATCAATAGGAAACAACAATTGAATAGTAAGAAAAAGAGTGTGAAGAGTGAATATGTCTTCGCCATGTTTGATGATGAAATGCCCCCTAAATGTGATGATCCTGGAATTTTTACAATCCCTTGTGAGATAGGAGTCAAATGTGTTAACAAGGCCATGTTAGACTTAGGTGCTTCAATCAATGTGATCCCATATTCCTTGTATGAATGTCTACATCTAGGCACTTTGCACAAAACCGGGGTTGTTATCCAACTAGCCTATCACCCTAGCACATACCCGAAAGGTATTGTGAAGGATATATTGGTGAAAGTGGATTCTTTGACATTCCCGGTGGACTTTTATATTCTTGAAATGGGAGGTGATAATAGTGCTAAACATATTCTTTTAGATAGGCCATTTCTAAAGACTTCACGGACCATAATTGATGTGCATAAAGGAACATTGACCATGGAATTTAATGGGCGGAAGGTGGAATTTGACACTAATAATTCTATTGATTATCCTATTAGATACCATTCTTGCCAAGCTATTCATGATATTGATGATAAGGAGCAAGATGTAATTGAGGCCAAAGGTAGTTCCTTAAATGTTGTCATAGATGATGTTTTGAGTGATGCTTTGATTTTAAATGTTGTTAGTACTAACTTGAAGGAAAAAAACAATGGTGAATACACTCTTGGGAAAGCAACATCCAACACTTTTTATGTGTCCATGGGTAATCCAATAAGGGTGGTTGTCCCTCCATCTCTTGAGAAGACTTCGGTGAAAGAGTGCAAACTACCACCGAAAGCTCTTAAATGTTCAGCCCTTGGAGAAGGAGAGAAACCCCCAAATGCTCACGTGCTTGAGATCACCATGGAACAAAAAGGTGAGTTGCTGGAAATGTTGAGGGAACATGAAGAAACGCTAAGCTATTTGAAGAAAGTTTTGTTGGGGGATGATGACAATCCCGATTGTTTTAATCCCGATTGTTTTTATCCCGATCGGGAAAAGGGGACCAATCATCTCGGTTCATTTTGTGAGTAAGCTCCAAGAAGGGGAGTAAGTCATGTCGATGATCTTAAATAAAGTTGGTTTTCATCAGCCGGATAGTCATTCGTGACTTTTTGCCGATGTTGTCTCAATTTAATTTTTATTTTTATTTTTCATTTTTTTAATTCATTTCTATCTCGGTTGTGTTTTCCATGATTTTTTAGCAATATAGATTGTGCATTGGAGAATCGGAAATAATTTTGGAACAGAAAAATTGGCCATGGAAAGAAAGAAAAAAAGGGAGAAGAGCAGGGCTGGCCGCGGATGCTGGGAGCATTCCTGCCCGCGCAATACACGCGGGCAATATTCAAATTTTGTTTTTTTTTCTTCCGGACTTCTCTCCCTAATTTCTCCTCTTTTCCATTTATATCTTCTCCATCTCCTCTCTTCTCCACTTCAATAACTCCCCCAAATAAAACCATCTCCATCTTCCAAATTTCACCATTCCTAGGAAACATTTAATCCTTTCCACTCATCAAATCCATCCTCCAACCCATTAAATCTTCAAATCCAAAAATTTATGCAAGAACCGTAACTTTTTGGGATTTTTGTTCCTGGGTTGAATTGATCACTTGGGAAGCAACGAATTGCTTGGACTCACTTGGAAATGTGTTCTTCCTAGTCACCCTCACAATCACGGGTGTTTGTGCTTAGTTTTGAGGTGTGAGAATTTTTGTGGTGACGTGTTATATTGTCAATTGTTCGTTGGACTCTTGGAGCTAGTTTGTTCTTGGAGCTTGGGAGAATCGTTGCATCAAGAGTTTGTAAGTCATTTTTCCTTAGCCCCTATACTTGAAACTTATTGCCTTAGGTGTTTTACATTGAGGGCAATGCATGATTTTAAGTGTGGGGAGGGGGTTTAATGATTGAAGTGTATATAATTAGCTCATTTTGATTGGAAAAATGCGGAAAAATATATATTGAAAATTTTAGAAACAAAAAATAAAAGAGAAAAGTGCATATATAACCCTATATAATTGATGAAAGTGCAAGTATAACCCTGCAATAATGAAAGTGCAGATATAACCCTGCGATAATTGAAAGTGTAAATATAACCCTAGTCAGTCAATGCTGGAATAATGGCTTTAGGGTTATATTTGCACATATGTATAATAGTTAGGGTTATATCTTCAAATATGTATAATAGTTAGGGTTATATTTGCACTAAAAAATAACTCAGGGTTATATTTGCACTTTCTCCAACATATAGGGTTATATTTGCATATTACCCAAAATAAAAAGAACAAAAATAAAAAGAATCCCGCTAATTTGAAAACCCGAGAGGCCATCTTAGGCAACATTGGGGGCCCGGATAGGTCGAAAACCCAAAAGGGTGACCTAGGTAAAAATGAGAGGCTAAATGTGTGAAAAAAAGTGAGCTATGAGCCAAAGAAACATGATGTGTGGCTAGGATGAAAACCCGAAAGGTCTCCTAGGCAAAA
The DNA here is from genome assembly GCA_037428765.1 of Rubia yunnanensis. NCBI lineage: Eukaryota > Viridiplantae > Streptophyta > Magnoliopsida > Gentianales > Rubiaceae > Rubia > Rubia yunnanensis. Next base: position 63,326,323 of record CM075061.1, read on the forward strand.
TGAGAGAAAGAGAGAAAAAGGAAAAATGTTATGTGTTCACTCATTTGCCAGCGTTGGAGTCATAAGGTTGCGGTGGTCATATGGATGGATCAGGTAGCTTGACATCTTGAGACCTCTTGGGATTGGGAAATTTAGCAGGGAAAACGAAGTAAGTTATGAAATTCTTGATTATTGATATTCTTCATTTATAGGATGATATGTTGGTATAAAGTGGAGTATGTGTTTGAGCTTTATGCATGCTTTTAGCTTCACCTTGTACCATTGGATTTGGATTGTCAATTCGGGATTTGGAGATGTTTTAGGGAGATCAATTAATTGATAGGTTGATATGGTTTGGGTAGATTTAGGAATGGGGGTCGTGGGCTACTTCTCATTTGATCTTAACCTAGGGATGTGTGATATTGAGATTTTTGTGAGGTATTGACTTGGGGAAAGTAGTTAGGATGTGGATACGTCAATTCCTTCGTGCGCTTGGATCTTTTCTTACTCGAGGGTGAGTAAGGTTTAAATGCGGGGAGGTTTGATGTGTCCATTTTATGTGCATATTTTAGTATTTTTTGGGATCACTTTTGTACTCTTTTGTTATGAAGAGCTTGTGTTTTACTTTGAAATTCTCTCAGGAGAGGTAAAAGCGACTTTACACTATTTTACCTTTTTCTAAGTGGATTGTGAGTGATAAATGAAGAACATCGAAACTTGAAGACCGGAAACCATTGAAGATCACCTTTTAAAGACTTTGAAGGTTTTAAGACTAGCTTTGAAGATTGAATACAAGAAGAATCAAGGATTTGAAGGCAAGGCAACAAAGCAAAGAGGAATCGACACAAGGGTGAAAATGGGCAGCCCGCCCGGGTGAGGCCATTCTCGCCCAGGCGGGATCCTGCTACACTTATTCTTTTTGCTTTTCTTTTCCTCTCTCTTGTACTATAAAAGGAATTTTTGACCACTCACTTCTCATCCGATCCTCTTGGCCAAACTTCCTCCGCAACGAACCCTAGTTATCAATTTTCATTCATCTTCTTCCTCTTTGTTTGTGTATGAATTCATCTATGAAGGTTTGCATGATTTGTATTATCTAATCTAGTTCTTGGGAGCAATTGACCAAGGCTTCCAAGCCCATGTCTTAAGAACATTTTGTAGCCTAGTTGATACTCTTACTAATATGCATTTATGGAGCATTGAATGTGTTTGTTAATGTCATTAATGTTCTTGAAAGCTTGAGTATATGATGTACTTGTATGATGCTTGGTAGGGTTTGGGGGAATGGGTTGATTTACCCTTTTCTTGATAGGAAATCCAAGAGTATGATTTAGAGCTTTTGATTATGTTGATGGATTGATAATTGCTAGATGAATATGACAATGTTTAACTCTTTGTCATGTTTGTTGCTTGTAGCAAATGAGAGAAGTCTATGAATGTCGATCGTTCTTGACTAATCTTGTGTAAATGCATGAATTGGTTAAATGCTTAGACATGGTGTAGTGTTTATAAGTGTTTCCAAGCTTATTGATTTTTTATGCTTAATGCCATCAATGGGATAATTTTAGTCATGGTTTGACTAAGGGAGTCATTGGTGAGGTTTTACAAGAGATGTCAAATTCACTCTTGCAAACTACTATCTAAGAAGGATAGAAGTTTAGTCGTCACAACAAGTAGTGAAAGTAGTAAATAGGTTGCATCTTCAATGATGGATAAGAGGCTTGGGAAGTGGAAGTCAATTGAGTCCAAGGTTCCATTAATTGTTGGTTTAATCGCCTTTTAGTTGTTGCATGCTTTGCATATTTAACTTGCTTGATTAGTTAACTTGTCTTTATTTTCAAAACTTAGGACCAAAACCAATTAAACTCCCCCCTCCTTTTACATGCTTATATATATGCTTATATCTAGTATGTTTTCTCCTATATATGTTTAAACATTTGGAAAGATCCCTCTTCTTATGGACGACCCCTCTTCTTGGGAGAACAAGGCACATTCAAGACCCGTAGATCAGTATGGAGCTGGTTTAGATATGCAAGGGATATGTACTTTTATGGGGTTGTGCTTCTAGATTTAGGTCTAGGGTAAACATACAAGTTAGTTTTGGTAGAGGTATTTTTATAGGGCAACCTTGTAAAAGCTGCGTGGGCTATACTCTAATTTGTATACATGAAATAAAAAATATTGCTTTTAAAATTTAGGTTTCAAAACTACGGCAAACAAACATTAACCAGAATGTAATGGATGGCATGATACACAGAGTATTTCGAGGCAACAAACACTACAAGGCTGCCATCCATGTGTTTTTAACAAACATGGTTGCTGCCTAAGTGTGAACAAACAATATCATCATAGGTGGCCAACAACTAATACAGGGTCAAATAGGCAAATAATTTTAGAGCTGGGTTTAATCACATTATGCCCCGCCAAGATCAAATCAGTTTTGTAATTGATAGGCATGGCTGCATGTTTTAATAATTCATCACAGATGCATCATTAATCATGGGTTCCACCAGCACATAAACACGCCATCATAAACAATTTTAGAAGCTATGATATCTCATATAAAATGCAGTTAATATATGCCCAGCCAAGATCAGGCAGTTTGGGTAACAACATTGCTTGGCTGCATATAAGAACCACAAACACATACACATGCATCACTTTTACTGCTCCATTATTGCCTCTGATGTGAAACATTCCTTGCCTGACTCGGGTTCAGCATCAGATTCAGATGAAAAATGGGGAACAGCCACTCAGGTTTCAACTGAATTCGAGTCTCAATATGAGTGGTTGCATATTTGAACATAAACAACACATGGATTCAACAACCCAGCATAAAAAAGTAGCACACATGCTATCACAGACAAGTAGAACACATGCTATCACAAACAAGTAGCACACAAGATATCACAGACAAACACATCACCAAGTAGTTTCTATAAAAAGCAAACCTGCAGTAAGAGGTAAACCGTTAGTAAGTACTCAATAATATTAAATTACAAAGCTACAACAGAATTGAGAGGGATCATGAAATACAAACCTGTGAGTAATAAAACTAATTTTCAACATCAGAATCACTATGACGTACATATCTACTCCAGTTACCATGATATAGACAAGCCACAATTTCCCTGAAACTGGGCTCACCATACTTAGGGAATTCATTGCCCTTGAAGTACACTAAAGGATGTGGATCACACCAGGATTCAGAATTATGTTCATCTAAATCAGGGGGGTGGGTTTCATCAAAATCAGGGGGCTGTGTTTCATCATAATCAGGGGGGTGTGATTCATGTAGATCAGGGGGTTATGTTTTATCGGAATCAGGATCTGAATCCGAGTGGTAGATGACAGCTTCAGGTACATGGCCAAAATGTGTGTCCATAGGGGTATCCCAAGATTAAAATGAATTAGTTTCAAGGACAGGGTACTGGGGTGGGATAACTTTACTGGGCTTCGTGTGTGACTCAATATCATCAAGCCCAGTAAATAATGTGGGATCAATACTCACCTCATACTGAAAGTCATACTCGGATTCACTCAAGGATTGGCAAGGAACAGACTTACCCTGCCCAGCCATGACCCTATCACCATGATCCATCAAGTAAGGGTAGACACAATAGGTTAGAATTGGGTTTCAGATGTAAACAATGACACAGGGAAAAATTCAGTACTCTATGACAAGGGGTGGGACTAGGGTTTCAGATGCAAACAGGCACAAGGGAGAAATAATACAGTACTAGTAAGGGAAAGTTGGACACAACTAAATGGTCAGAAAATCAAGAACAACAATAAACGAGGGGTTATGAGTCACATATGAACATGAATGAGGGTAGATAGTTTTCAAAAACCCTAATCGAACACCACATCAGAATTAAAAAGCTCGGAATAGGAAGAACAAAAAGAAACATGCATTTCACAACTTAATCATGATTGAGCATTGGAAATAATCAAACAACCAAATATACATCGCATGCAAACAAATTTCAGATCATAAGTGTTTTAAAAAGAGGTCCAAAATATCATTGGAAACCCTAATCGAGTCAAAATTAGGATTTCAAAAATTTAACACAGCAAGAACACCACAGTTTGGTCACTTATCTGGCAACAAGGTTCAACAAATCTGCCAACACTCACAAAATAGACATGCTCTTCTTGTCAAAAAACTCAAAAAAAAACATGGACTCAAAAAACTCAGAACAGCAAGAACACCATTGATAGGGGTATTTCAGTCACAGATCGGCACTAAAGCCTCAACAAATCCAACAATAATCACAAAATAAACAAGCAATTCATGTAAAAAAAAAGTCTAAAACTCATGAAATCTTCGCATGCAACCAGTTTTCTACAACAAAACTCAGGAACGTATATATTTCAACATATTCAACATATAAAACACAACAAATCCAGAACCTAGAACTAAAAAACAAACAGAATGAGTTTAAAACCAACCAAATGAGTGAGCACAACACAGATCGGGACTCAAAATATTGTGATAAACATTAACAAATCACATATCGTGTTAATTTTGAAAACCCCTAAACAACCGACGAAAACCCTAGTTTGGAGACCCATAAGGCAGTCATAACAACAATCCGAGATTCTAATCACAGAGAATCATCGAAAGCATCATAAAATCGAGAGAGATAGACCATGTAACAGACATAAATCGAAGGAGGAGCGGCTAGGATTTTCTGTGCTTCAGAGAGTTGAGAGAGAGGAATTGTGTGTTTGAGGAGTGAAAAGAGAAATAAGAGAGTAAATGAGAGAGTAAATGTGAGCGTTGGGACACAATAATGGAGTTTGGGAAGATCAAAAGTTGGGCATGTGAATAATCTGACCACTTTTCAAAATATGCATGCATGCCTTGACACACGTCCTAAAGTGGCCAACAAGCCTAATTAATCAGCCTTAACCCATGTAATTTTGCCAACTTCAAAGGGCATTTTTATCTTTTCACAATCGATCAACTTGACTTGTTTAGGGATTTTCTGATCCATTGCAATTTAATTTGGACAGCCAAATATGAAAAGTATGCAATTTATTGGGGAGGGAGCAGAGGAATGATGCCACGCATCTAATACCCATTCTCTTCTTCTTAGGTGTTGGCTTAGCCAATTATCTCTGGCCGCTAATTCCTTAACATTTTCTTTCATTTTCCACCATAGATTCTCGAGGCTCCGTTATATCCGTTTCCCTCCTCATGATCTACTGGTTGAAGAGGTTTCAATGGATGCTATACGTGTACAATCAGGAACTCTGTCCCAGGAAAATTGAACTTGGATACACTCGCAAGGTTTACAGTGGAACGAGAAGCACAGCGGCTGTGGATCATTAACCTGTATACTATGGTGTTAGATATGCTGGGATGGTTCCCAATTATCGGGGTCTGGAACATCCGGGTGTTGCTAATGAAATCCAAGAGCTTGGTGGAGTTCATTGTTAAGATGAGCTCAGTGGCGGAGGAGGTAGCCACTGAAGTGGGATTAGTAGCATCGACCCGGGCTTTGGTGAGAAAATCCTTAATCCCTCAGAGCTACCAAACATTAAATTATTACTAGAACTCTACTTGATTCTGTTGTGCTTTACATGGTGGGAATTTGTTTGCTGTGTTGTGTTATTAAAAATGCTTCTAGGTTCTAAAGTTTGAGCCAAACCTATAACTCAATTCCTTGTTTAATTGTACTGCTAAAGAACATGAAACATTGATGAACGGATAATGCTCAAGCATTTTAGTTTGAGGTAGACATTATATGTGCAAGACTATAATTACCGAGATGCTAAAGTGTGAACGATAAAATTCCTAAATAGGAACAAAAAAGCACAAGAGAGAGTAAAATTACCATTCTTACTTGAAATGTTTCAGTATTATGTTATTCTTTTTGTTTCTTTTGTTTTTGTAGGTTACTTTAGAGTAGTTTTGAAGTCGATGAACATGTGAGAATCAAAGAGTATGAGAAGGTTTCCATGATCGAGTCAACCTGCTGAAAATAGTTGCAGGATCAAGAAATTAGTGGGTATGAGGACAGACTTGAACTGATGAATATGTCACTTATTTTTTACCTTATATATTGCATTAGTTAAATTACATATAAAATTTAGGATTTTAGAATTATTTTTTATATCTTATATTTTAATATTTTCACCTTCAAATATTATAAAATACAATATTTAAGTTTTATAAAAAAATTACAACATTTAAGGAAAAAGCCCCTGAGCACTGTCCATAAGCTTATGAAAATATTGCATTTTCTAAGACTTTCTCAACATTCAAAAAATATACTTCCTCCGTTTCACTAAGAGTGACACACTTTTCTTATTGGGATGTTTTTTTTAAATGATACTCTCCATTTTTTGCAAGATTCCTACAATCTCATCCACTCATTCTACTTTTTACTTTTTACACTTAATTTTAATTTCTCATTTTTTTTTCATATTAATCCAAGAGGCTAAATGTAGTGCGTTAGTGTTAGTGAAATGAAGGGAGTACTTGGATTGTAAGCTTGTTATTTCTTTTTTCATCTGTACAAGTTCGTTATGCATAGATGATTAATTGTTTTTGTGGCGATTGAAGTTCAGTAGACGGTGAAAAGGCTAAAATTCAACTATTTGGTTCCAGGTTGAGAAGCATCCAATTGCAGTAGTTCCTTGTTAATTTGTGCAGGTATTTTTACATGTTCTCCGTTGGGAGGCAGTTGTCGTGCCTCTCAAAGATAGTATTTATAAGTTCAAATTACGGTTAACTACTAAATAGTAGTTAGCGGTAAAACAGGGTCGTACACGAGGAAAGAAGGGTTTATTCAAGTGTTAAAACATAGTTAAAAAGCATACGAAGATGTCACTCTACGTGTATGGTGACCAAGATGGGGGGTTTTGATTTTAGAAAATACTTCGACTACTTTGAACAACTAAATTAACCAAAAATTAGATGAAAAAAAACACAATTACGATCACACTAAATGATAGATGTAATTAATACGATAACGAGTTTTGGGTGTAATTGGTTTACATTTCTAGTCATCATTTGATTATCGACCACTTATCCTATTTTTATTGCATTAATCACATATTGGGGAGAACTTATCAACACCTTTCGAGTGCTGATATTTCTCACCTGTCCTCGGTTATAATTAGATTGAGTGATCGACGCCACGCAATAACCCTTACCCCCGGGTCACTCTAAACTATTGGCGTCATAGACTTCTCCGAGAATACCAATGCACACGGAGACCCAACACGACTACCATAATGTCTTATAAGAAACACTATATAGCACAAGTATATCTACTAATAACGACTACGAGAATCGACCTTCATGCTAATCATTATTAGTGGTCTACATTGATAATTAGTCGAATCCATTTAAATTCATCCCAAGTCTAAGAAATTCCATCAATCAACAATCATAATTAGTTGTCACTTCTAATTATAACCTAGCATTGACCAACATCAATTACACTGATAAAAAGTCAAAGTTTACCTGATTTGACCAAAAACATAGCAAAGAATCAACTCATAATCATCAACTAATTGATCACCCCAGCATAAATCATGCATTAATCATACAATAAAGCACCAAACATACATGATAATCAAATCACAAAATTGGATAAATCAAATCACAAAATTGGATATATCAAATCTCACATATTCATACTGTAAATGCTTACCAATTGATCCCAAGAGTATATTTAAACTAGATTATGAAAACCCACAACGGAATAGCAAGAATACATGGAAGAAATGAAAAGAACTAAGAAAAGATGAAGAAAACTAGAGATTGGAGGCCCCCAAATCGGGCTCAATTGAAATGGGGAAGAAGAGGGGTTACTTATAGCCTATGTTTGGTCAAACGGGGTCAAAAAGGTGCTACAGTTGCGTGGCTGCGTGTCCGGTGCGCTGGGCGCAATCATCCGCGTTGGACGCGTGGTGGCAAACTAAAGGGCTGCTCCGTGGTTTGCCTCCATGCACGCTGGAGCGCGGTTTCTGGCACTACGAGGCCTGGTCACAAGATCAACCAGTTTGTAGGGCTGGGTGCGCATTCTAGGACTGATTTCTATTTTACTTCTTGTTTGGGCACGTGCAGTACAACGCCTAGGCTGCGCGCGAGGCTTTTTTCATCGGTTGGCCGGTCGATTCGCTGGGTTTGCGTCACTAAGGGTGAACTGTTGCTCTAATTTTTGAGTTCTTGTAGTCCATTTTATAGTTCTCGAGAAGATGAATCCAATGATGCCACCCTTGTAGGTTGATTCTTCTCGGGTCATTTTATTAACTTGATCCAAACTTCCGGGTAACAATTCATCCGCTTCTTTGTCTTTCTTCTTCGACCATTCTATCTTCTGCCACGTTTTGGCTCTTAGCCTTCACTAAACCACTCCAAAGGGCTCACGAGAAATCTACAAATTAAGCTTACAAAATGGAATCTAGATGCTCGTAAGGACCAAAAATCCATTCGACTAAACATAGGTTACAAAATGAAGGATTTAGATATGAAAATCAAAATGGTTATCTAAACCCCTTATGATGTAAACCTACAATCTTCCAACAAAAAACATGACAAAAGAAATGTTAAATGCTTTGGAAAATACATGCATTTGGCGTCTCACCAAACCTCCCCGCACTCAAACCTTTACTCGTTCTCTAGTAAACAAGAACAAGCAAAGGTCTAAGCATAAACTAGCATGTAAAATTTTTCCCAAAACATCCAACATCGTATTCCTAAATTACCCTAATCCCTAAGACATAAGAATATCTCATACTCTCACATCCTAAAGTCTAAGATAATCTAAACAACCATCATACCAATCATAGGTGGGGTATACAATACAAGTGTAAAACTAGGCTACTCTACCAAAGAAGCCACAAAATAGGCAAATGAAGAAAAGCATAATTTTAAAAATATTTATCTCATTTTCTCTAATTTTGCGTAGGAGCCCCTGGATTTTCATCCTAGCTTAACAATTTTTTTTCAAGGCCCACCTTCACCTTTTTCCACACCATTTGGCCTCTCAATTTTGCATAGGTCGCCCTTTCAAGTTTTCAACCTATCCGGGCCTCCCACTTTTGCCTAAGTTTCTCTCTTGGGTTTTCAACTGAGCGAGAATTTTTTTAAAAACAAAACAAATTAAAGTAGAGCATATGCGCACTACAATACAATACAATGAGATATATTTCTCTTAACCTCCCCACATTTGAAACACACATTGTCTTCATTGTGAACCAAAGGACAAGAAAAATAAATAATGGAGGAAGAAAAAAATAACCACAACTAGGACGTTGAAGGTCCTTCTTGGTGATGACAATGCTCACTTCTCAATTAATGTTCTTTTCACCATGTTCTCGAACTCCACCAAATATGCAACTTCAACCCACCCACTACGATTTCACAACTATGCAAATCATGATCAACACTCACAAAAGCCAACAACTAGTAGTACTCCTAGATGGTGGTTTTGGTGGTGGTTTTCTTATGGTTTTGGGTAACGATTTGAGAACATGGTTGGCAATTTTTTTTAAAAAAAGAAAAATACTAGCCTAACTTAAAAGCTCGGGTTGCCTCCCGAGAAGATTTGTGTATTTAAGGTTGTCTACACGACCCAAATGTTATCCATATGGTGAAGGTTTGAACCCCTTCACCATGAGCATCCAAAATTAGAGAGGTGGGAATGCAAAACTTTCAAGAGGAAAGTTTTGTGGAGGTGGAGATGATTTTAAAGGAGATGGGTAGTTTGGAAGTTTGGCATAATCATTTGGCTCCCCTATTGTCTTCTCTAAGAATTCCGAAAATGGTAGAGTTGGTTCAATTGGTGGGGGAAAGGGTGGTGATGGAAAGAATAATAAATATAGGACAATCACCTCTTCCTCAACTTCTTTGTCTTCCTCAACCAACTCCTCATTCCCTTGGAACTCAAATTTATTTCTCAAGGTGACCTCACTCACCGTATCTTCGAGTTCAACTTAGGATGGTGTATCTTCGGAATTTTGAGCTTCCAAACAGCTCATGGAAGATGCAAATTGGCTAATTTCGGTCTCCAAGTTTTTGAATCTTGATGAAGTGGGAGCCTCCAAATCTTGGACCATATTTGATATTGCTTGCATGAGTTCCTCATTCAAGCTTAAACCTCTTCTTTGAGCATGGTTTAGGGGCATGTTATAAGTTGATGAAGGCCAATCATATTGCTTGAAGTGTTGGATTTCCGGTACATTCCCATACAATGAATCCGGACTACCACTCCACTCTGGATTGTAAGAATCATAGGATGGATACCATTCTTGAGCTCCTTGAACTTGGAAACCAGCAACTTCAACCTCTTCATAGAACTCCTCATGATACCCTTAATTTTGAAAACATTTGGTTCTGTTCAACTCGTAGTGCTCCTATCTCAACCAAAAACGAGATGGGGCGCTGGATAGTGATGTGGGTCAGCTAGGAAAGGGGTACGAGTCTTGAGCGCGAGGAAGAACCGTGAGGCATCGACGTGAGGCCGGGCCGCGAGGCTTCTGTGCGAGGCACGGACATGTGATCATCCACACTGGACACGCGGTTGCGAACTGGAGGGCTGCTCCACGGTTTACCTCCATGCGCGCTGGTGCATGGTTAATCGCACAGGGGGCGCTGTTTTTGGCACTGCAAGGCTTGCTCGCACGGGGTAACGGTTAGCGGGCTGGGCGCGCGTTCCTGGATTGAGTTCCATTTTGCTTCTTGTTTGGGCATGCGCGGGCTGCGCCGCCAGCCTTCTTCACCGACCTGTCGGTCTGCTGGTCAGTCTTTCCATCGCTAAGGGTGAACCGTTGCTCCAATTTTGGAGTTCTTGTAATCAATTTTATAGTGCTCGAGAAGACAAATCCAATGATGCCACTCTTGTTGGCTGATTCTTCTAGGGTCGTTTTATGAACTTGGTCCAAACTTCCGGGTCACAATTCATCCGCTTCTTTGTCTTCCTTCCTCGACCCTTCTATCTTCTACCACGTTTTGGCTCGCGGCCTTCACTTAAGCACTCCAAAGGGCTCACGAGCAATCTGCAAATTAAGCTCACAAAACGGAATCTAGATGCTCGTAAGGACCAAAAATCCATTAGACTAAACATAGGTTACAAAATGAAGGATTTATATATGAAAATCGAAAATGGTCATCTAAACCCGTTATGGTGTAAACCTACCTAAATTTAGCAATCTTCCAAAAAAAAGATGACAAAAGAGATGTTAAATGCTTAAAAAATAAAGCATTTGGCATCTCACCATCCATTAAAAAACTTACATTAACTTTTCAAATCTCCTAACTTCAAATTCAAATATTTTAATTTGATACTTGCAGAACGAAACTTAAGAACATACCCATAAAGAATGCTTTGACAAATATTATTGTCTAATATTATCGGCTGTAGACTCTCATTGCCCATAAAAATGCTTCGAAATGCTATGTTCAGGTTATCTTTCATGTGTTATGTTGTAGTGATTATAGTTTCACGACCCAAATCAAATAAATTAGTCAACTGTTTACAGAAACCATGTTGTGGTGTTGCTTACCGACCTCGAACCTCTGGTTAGGAGCGCGTACGATATGCTTTTTGTGCCTCTGTTGACAATCCGTGTGATCTTTTATTAGTCTCTGGCAGTCCAGTTTATAGATGTACATGGTCATACTGTTGATATTTAGCAGTTAAATTGAGGAAAAAGTTGAGAAGACTTTTACTGATGAGTTAAGCGACAAAGGCTTGTTGTTGCCTGGTCAGATATTGAGTTGCAAGAACTATGAGGTGGAGTTATTGGAGTGTTCAATTTGTTTGTTCGCCATTTCCATGGAGACTACCTTGTATACTTCTAGGTAGTGAGCACTGACTCGAAGCATTTGCATCTGATGATTTTGGAATCGGCTGAGGAGTTTAGAAGGTTGGGGAAGCTACCCGAGGAGAATTTTGATTGTTGAGGGCTTTTTGTGCACATGTTTGATTTGGATTTCAGTTCCATTGTGTTACTATATTGGTTTCATCAGTCTGTTGCCTATAAAGACTTAATTCAACAGTTTTACATAATATAAAGAGTACATCCGTTTCTTATGTTGATTAATCCATTTGATCGGCAATTTGACTCATTTTCCTTTACTTGAAGGCCTCTTTTGTCAAAACGGACGTTGGCGGAAGCTTGGTGCTATCAGCAGATATAGATGCCAAACAAGTCTTGAACCAAACCAGGAAAAATGTTGTCACAGATTCATTATTTTTCTTTCATGCTGGAGGATACTTTCGGTCTCTCGTCTGAGTATAATGGTTTCAATTTTCCCTTACCACAGTTTGAAACGTCAACCTGGTTTGTATTAATTGCACTGCATTTTAATATTGGATTTGCATTTTTCCCCAAGTGATTCAGGTTTCACCAATAATTTAATGTAGAGTAAATTGCAAATATAACCCTATATAATTGAAGAAAGTGCAGATATAACCCTGCAATGTTCGAAAGTGCAAATATAACCCTATCTATTCAGGTTATGTGCAAATATAACCTTTTTAGCCGGTTTGTGGCCGGAATGAAGTGAAATGACGAATTTGTCCCTGACGGATTCTTTTTAAAAAATTGGAAATAGCACCATTTTCTCTTTCCTTTTCTCTTATTTCCGTTCCATTCTCTTTTCCCTTTCTTCCTTTTTTTTTTTTTTTAAATAAAAACCACCATTAGGTGGGGGGATTTTATTATGGCTCCCCGAGCCTCCAAATTGGGATTTAATTCCCTTAGAGTCAGTCAAATAGATAGATACATGAGGGAATTGGACACTAGTTGTAACAATTCCAACAGGCATAGGCTTATGCCTTATACAAAAGAATGCCTGTACAAAAGAATGAAGAGTTTGTTTCTCCATACATATATGCAAATCAGAAAACAGGAGTAGCCCTTCTATTTGTGTAAGACTCCACAACCCCTAGTGTCGAATTACACTCCAGCCTAGCATGTCCTGTTTTATGCCCTGATTCTTCTCCAAGAGTGTAGGTTATCCTTCAAAAGCTTTTCTCTCAGTTGTGGGATGCTTCTGAGATCAGTGAAATGCTGTGATTCCCTCCTCAGCTGTCCAAACTTTGCTAAGAAGTCTGCAGGTCCATTGATTTCTCTGTAGATATGGAAAGCTCGAAAACTGTTCTGCCTCATTAAGTCAGCCACTTGTCTGGCCAATTGAATACAATTCCATGGAGGCTCCAGCTTGCCATTGATGATGCTCACTGCAAGTTAACTATCCATCTCCAATGAGACATTATTGAAACCGTTTTCCATTGCCAATTGAATGCCTTGAAGGGCTGCTTGAAGCTCCACCTGCAAAGGGGAAACACCCTGTGTTAGTTTGTAAAAAGCAAACCTGAATCTGCCCCCAGTATCTCTTATGAGACCCCCAACTGATGATGAGTCTTATTTAAAAGATGCATCAACATTCAATTTGAAACCACTATCGGGGGGCTCCCACTTGATGGGGATTAGTTTTGTAGGTGGGGGCTGATTCAGAACAGAAATTAGCCCTCTTTGAATCCATATGCAATCAGAGAGATGGGCAGAAACAAATGGCCTAGCTATAGAGATGAGTCTACAATTTGCCTTAACCTGTTTCCAGGTATGTAGAGGAGTTTTCTTAACACCCTGATATAATGTCTGACCCCTTGCTTTCCAAAGTTCCCATAGAATTAAACAAGGCAGAGAACAGCACAGAAAAACATGCAATTTTGACAGATGTGTAATATTCCAGTAGGTTGTTAATCTATCCCATAGATTAACAAAATGGACCTGTGGTAGTTCTAAAATAGCATGCATTTGTTTCCATATGAAAGAGGCATAGGGGCATGTGTTAAAAAAATGTTGCAAGGTATCCTCATGCTCACAGAAAGGACATTTGGATACATTAACAATCCCAAAATCATTGAGCATGTCATCCATAGGCATCAAATTGTTAAGAATTCTCCAAGTAAGGAATGAAATCTTCACTGGTAGGTTTAGAGACTGTACCTTCTTCAGTGATGTAGATTCTCTATGCCTGTGTCTCAGGCTTCTATAAGCACTTTTAACCGAAAACTTACCTTGTGGGCTTGGGGTCCAAACCATGATATCCATATCCTCGGTGAAAATGTGTTCCCTTTGCATCTCCTGTAAAATATCAGAAGAAATGTATGGTGCCAAAAAAGATAATATTGGTGCCTTGTTAGTATAGAAATCTCTAACTGTCAGATCAGGATGCAGGGGGCCAATACTACCTAACTTGTCAATCAGCATTCCATATCCTAGCCAATTGGAACACCAAAAACTACAGGTACCTCTTCCTAGAATGATTCTAGTATGGTTTTCTGCAAAGTCAGAAACTGACTTCACTCTCTTCCATGCATCAGAGGTTCTTCTATGGCTTGGGAGGGACCAAAGAAACTTGGTCCAAGGTGCTGTGCCCTGCTGCATTTTCCACCAAAGCTTGAGGGAATATGCATCTATAATGGAGTCTAAGTTTTTGAACCCAGTCCCATTTTCTTCTTCTGGGAAAGCCATTCTTTCCTAGGATCTCCAATGCTTATGCTTCCTTCCTTCTGTTTCCCCCCATAGAAAATCTGAGCATAGCATTTCAATTTTCCTGAGAATGAAACTTGTTGGCTGCATCACAGCAAATACATGTTGAGGTATGGAGGAAAGAACATACTTAATTAGTGTTATCCTTCCACCTTTGGATATCCATTTTGAGTTCCATGTGTGTATTCTAGCACTTATAGCTTCTAAAATGCCATGGAAATGTGCATTTAGCTTTCTACCCTTGTAGATAATGCAGCCTAAATACTTAAAGGGGAAACTACCCTCCTGCATTCCCAAGATGCTCTTAATTTTTCTTTTTTGTGCTCTACTGCTTTTGTCACCTGTGTAAAAACTAGATTTCTGCATGTTTACCTTCTGCCCAGTTGCCATTTCAAAGGAGGTGATAAATGCAGCAAAATTTTTGAGAGACTTTTCAGTTGCTTTAAGAAAGATACATGTGTCATCAGCATAAATCAGATGTGTAAGTGGGGTAGTGTGCTGTGGCAGATGAAACCTAGCTAATGTACCAGACTCAAATAATGCATGAAGCTTCCTAGACATGAGTTCAGTTAGGATATTAAACAGAAAAGGTGACAGGGGGTCTCCCTGTTTGAGTCCTCTTGATGCCTTGAAGAACCCATAAGATACTCCATTTATTATGACTGAAAACCATGCAGATGCAATATTAGACATAAGTATTCTAACCAAAGAGCCATGAAATCCCAGTTTAAGCAGTAGAGAATTAAGAGCAGTCCAGGAAACCCTGTCAAAAGCTTTTGTCATATCTAATTTGAGGATAAGATTGAGACACTCATTATCTTTCTGCAAAAATCTAGTAGATTCTTGCATCAGGATAACATTGTCTGCTATTTCCCTCCCTTGAAGGAATGCTGATTGTTCACTTGATATAAGTGAGGGCATCAGCTGTTTTATCCTCTCCATCAGTATCTTGGAGCAAACTTTATTGCTAAAGTTTGAGAGACTGATTGGTCTGAACTCACTGAAGGTTGAGGGGTGCTGATTTTTGGGGATAAGGACTATATGAGTGGAAGCCATTGCCCTTGGAATTGGTGTACCAGCTTGGAAATCTCTTACTGCCTCAGTAAGGTCTTGGGCTATGATGTCCCAACTGCTTCTATAAAACAGTCCATGGAAACCATCAGGTCCACTTGCACTGTGTTCTCCAAGACTAAATACTGCAGCTTTAAACTCATCAGTTGTAACTGGTTTCAAGAGCTCTGTATTGGTCTGAGGAGTAATCAAGGATGGAATGTCTTTGAGAAAAAATGTTAGGTTTTCACCATGCATGTCTGTATTCTCATCCTGGAGAAGATTTGTAAAAAATCTTTCCCCTGCACTTCCAATAGCATCCTGGTCAGTTAACCAGTTCTGATGCTCATCCTGAATCTTTTGTATGGACAATCTAGAGTGCTTCTGTTTTACAGAGTTGTGGAAGAACTGGCTATTGCAGTCCCATTCTTTCATCCATCTAACTCTACTCTTTTGTTTCCAGAAGGTGTCTCTCTCCTTGATTTTGGTTAGGAGGTTTGTTCTAGCAGTATTAAGAGCTTCTAGGGTTAAGGGGTTATCAAGTTCATCATTCTCAGCCTCCAGTCTGTCTACCTCCTGTTCTGCATCTTTTATGTTTTGGAAAACATCTTTGAAGACCTCCCAGTTCCATTGTTTAAGAAAAACTTTGAGCCTTTTGAGTTTATTACAAAATTTTGACATTCCATAACACTCTATAGGCTGCTCCCAGTTATTCCTTAAGACCTGTTGGAATCCCTCTCTCATGTACCACATATTTTGAAACCTAAATGGCTTTGGGTAGGTTTTGGCCTGATTGTTTAAGCTTGCTAAGAGTGGACAATGGTCTGATGTGGTTCTATTCAGCACATGGATTGAGGTGCTTGGAAAGATTTGTCTAAGTTTCCTGTTAACTAGACCTCTGTCTAGCTTTTTAGAAACCTTTTCTTTAACTTTTATTTCTTTCCCTTTCAATCTGTACCTAGCCCATGTGTAAGTGTTTCCCACTGTGTGAGGTTCCTCCATATCCATAGCATTTATAAAGACATCAAAGTCCATTATACTATCTATTTCAGGATTGGAGGAACCATTGTACTCAGACAGAGTTCTAATGACATTGAAGTCACCTATCAAGAGATATGGTAAGGAAGGTAAATTTAGGATTCTGCCATACATCTCTTGTCTTTCTAGCCTAGAGTGCTCAGCATAAACAACAACTAGATACCAGGCTTTCCCTGGATCCTGGTTATCTATTTTGAGTATTGTAAAATTGGAGTCATTATGGATGAGTTGGATGTGTATATTAGTGTTCCACATAATCCATATTTTCCCTGATTCAAATGCTAAACTAGAGTGAAAGTGTAATATCTTAGTGAAACCGTCTAGAGTGTTATGTTTCTGCTTAGGTTCAATAATGGCTAAGATATCAGGTCTATGGACTAAACCTAATTCTTTTATTCTGTCCACAGAGGTGGTTAAACCATTTACATTCCATGCTAAGAGTTTACAATTCATGGGGAATATTTTGTTTTGCAGCTAGTCTAGAACTGATTCTGTTAGGTTGAGTGAAGAAGGTAGGTTTCTTCTTCTCAACCTTGCCAGTTTGATTCTGCTGGTCTACATTGGCTATATTAGGTACAACAGTCACAGAAGGCACAGAATGAGCAGCAGAAATATGAGCAAGAGCTTGTACAGAGGTATCAACTAGAGTAGGCACATTATTATGATTCATGGTATCCATATTATCAGTATGCACATCATTTACATCCTGAGGATCTATATTAGCAATTGCAATCTCAGACTCTTTTCCAGGTATATTGACAACAGATAATTCATTTGACACATTCTCCATCACAGACACACCATTATCTATATGCTCATCATCATTCTCAATCACAGGCACATTCTCATTCTCAATGACAGGCATATTCTCATCCTCTTTCATAGCAGGTAAAGATGTGTCAGTAAAATTATTGGTGGTACTTTAGAGGAAGAATGTGGAACCTGTTTGGTGAGACTCTTCTCAGCATTGGCCAAGAAAGCATCTTTTTGGATACTTATTTCCATAAGATCCATTTCAAGATCCACAGCTAGCTCCTCAGCTTGTTCCTCATTTTCCTGAACCTCATCCAAAAGTTGAAAACGATTAGTAGTTTGGAACAGAAATTGACTAGAAGTACCTGTTCTCATTGGTGATGTGAGATCATCCAGAGAACTTCCTTTCTTTGATGGCTCCAATTTTGCTGGTGATGGTGAGGGTGAATCCTGGATGATCAGTCCTTTTCCTTTGTCTAAAGGTGGTTCCTCCATGGTGATAGCGTCCAGGAAAACATCCTCATCCTCCTCCTGAATTATGTGAAGGTCTGCTCCATCTTTCTTTTTCCAGACCTTCTCAGGTTTTTTTCCAAAGTTCTGGATTTTGTTGAGGTTTCTTGTGGGCACCCGTGACTGGGGCTTGGCCTTTTGGTACTAGCCATTTTGCTGTGTTCTTGGTAGCACCAGGGCCTGCTTGTGGAGTTTCTTGTGCGGAAGTTGAAGTGATCCCATTCCTCATTCTACAGGTTGACCCATTGTGACCCAGTTTCTTGCATTCCTTGCAATAATGGGGGGGATCCTCATAGATGATATTGTAATACTTGTGTTTTCTCAGGGTCCCTAGTCTAACTTTAGCAGGGAGTGGCTTCCTAAGGTCGAATTCTACACTCATTTTGACTGTAGAAGGTCTTGATAAGTTCTCTGTTGGGATATCAGCATAAAGAAACTTGCCTAGAGACTCACCAATACCTTCTATGGCATCAGGGTGAAAGAAGTGTGTCGGTGGCAACTCAACATTGATCCAGATGGGTGCAAATGGGGGCTCCTCATCGATGTCAAAATCCTTGGTCCACTTTAGTATCCTCATTACAGTTCCTCCAAGATTCCATGTGTATCTGCTCCAGCAGCGATGCAGATCCTCGTCTAGGTCGAAAGTGATTCTCACGTGCCTCGCATCCAGAGCAGTGATTTTGTATTCCCCTTTGAAGCCAATTGTCTGAAAATGGTGCCGGAGAAATGGCAAAGTTGGCCGGCCTCTGGTAAATTTTCCAACTAGGGCATCGTTGAAAGGTTCGGCGATGAGGTCGATTTCTTCCTCCGTGAAGAAGAAGCATGGTTCCCCTTTGTATGACAGTTGAGGTTTGAGGTTCAATTTCTTGAGCTTAGGGGTCATTTTGATATCTGGGTTGCTCTTTGGTTTGAGGAAATCAGCGTAGGCCGATGGCGGGCTGCCTCCAGGTGAAGGAGCCGCCATGTGAGGTTAAAACGGTGGTGGTGATGTCTCCGTTACGGTGGTCGGAGGTCGGAGTTTTTGTCAGAGCCTCTTCCTTTCTTTTCTCTTTCCTTTTGTCTTTCCTTTCTTCCCGCTCCAAACTCCTGATGTCTTTTCTCTTTCCTTTTCTCTTTTCTCTGAATCCAACCTGCAGATGGTGGTGGCGGTGGCGTGGCTTACCGGCGGCGGCAGCGCAGGAGATCCAGATCCACGCGCCACCTCTCACAACAGTGCCGGCAAGGTGAGTACAGCTCTATCCCATCACCATCGACGAGTCCAAACTGACGGGAAAAAGGGCATTCGTGGCGATTTGCTTTCGTTGCCGACCAAATCGATGCCTTTGTGGCCGACTCTGATTCCAGCCGGCGGATTAGCTTTATCAAATCAATGCCTCCGTCTCCGATTCCCATCTCGTCATGGTCGTACTGATGGGAAGAAGGGCATTCGTGGCAATTTGCTTTCGTTGCCGACCAAATCGATGCCTTCCTCGCCGACTCTGATTCCAGCCGGTGGATTAGCTTTATCAAATCAATGCCTCTGTCTCTGATTCCCATCTCGTCATGGTCGTTCTGGTCGTTCTTCTGGAGTGCTTCCAGAGTTCACGAATTATTGTTCTAGCTTTGATCTCGCCACCCATCAGATCGAGGTGGTTTTGATTTTCTAGGTTTGTGCCTGGAAGTGGTGTGGTGGTGGGTCTGATGAGTGGCGGGGAAGGGTTTTTTGTGGTGTGGTAGTAGGACTGATGGGTGGCGAGAGGTGGTGATATAATGGCTGGAGGGATTCGTCGTGGTGGTGGGAATGGTTAGTGGTGGTGGCAGGGTGAAGGTGAGGTGATGGCAGGGGGAGGCAGAGGAGCTCCGGTAGTGGCTGATGGTGGTGAGCCGGGTGCTGGCGGCCGGTGGAAGGGTGGTTCGGAAGGATTAGCAATGGCATAGTTAGCTTCGGCGACGCTTCATGTAGGTTCGGTCCAATTCCAATTAATCTCTCTGATTCTGGGGATTGTGGTGGTGCTGGAGGGCTGGAGGTGATGAACTGATGGCTGGCTGCAGGAGATGGCCGGAGGTGAACATGGCGGCGGATTGGAGGTGGCAGGAGGGTAGTTTGTGGGGACATTTTTGTCTTTTTAAATTTTGTATTAGGTTAAAAGGGTATTTTGGTCATTTCCGGTCGGTCAATGGCCGGAAATGGTGAGTCAATGCCGGAATAGTGGCTTTAGGGTTATATTTGAACTTATGTGTAATAGATAGGGTCATATTTGCACTAAAAAATAACTCAGGGTTATATTTGCACTTTCCTCAACATATAGGGTTATATCTGCATATTACCCTTTAATGTAGCTCGCAACTTTTATGAAGGATGTAGCTACTGTACATTGTAAATCTACAGCCCTCAAAGAGAGAATTTTTCTTCTTGTTATCATTTAAGAAAAAAGCTGATTATAATATAACTGAAAAATATTTAAAAAATGATATTTTAAATTATACGTTACGATCATGTAATACTACTCTTAAATGCTTCTCCTGGTCCAACTCCTATTTTTTAATCTCTCGTCTCTATCAAAGTTATTTACTTTTCTAGTTAAAATAATTCCAATCAGATTTACTTTTTTAAAATAGATACACCCTAAGGTGGGGGTTGTATATTAGCGCCCCAAACCATGAAAAGTAGCCATCGGAAATTCCAATCAGATTTACATACATTTGTCTTCTTCGAATATGATAAGTTTTTATTTTTATTCAAATTCTTTTGAGCTCTCGTACTTATTCTCCACTTACTTATATCATTTCCTTGATAATGTTTTGGATGAGACGGTATCACTAGAATCTTATGGTGAGAGAGGAGAACAATTTGAAATTTTAAGTGAAATTCTGAAAATTATATTTCATTTACATTTAACTAGTAAAATTATCAAATTAAAATCTTTCCAAAGAAAATGTGCAGATCGTACGCATGCTTTTAGGTGCAGATCAGAAGGGCCGTTGATGCACTTTCCTGATTACGGAGGTTGTGTCGATTGAACAAGATGAAAGCACCTTTGTGTGGCAGATAAGGAGAAGTGTTGACTATCGACAACACTATGTGACATAAGTATTAGGTTAGGTTTATACGTCTTGTATTTGATTGAATCTAGGATCAAAATATTCTATTGGTCATGTAACAAAAATATCCCAAGTACTAGCTTTATATAGTTTACACTCTTGTTCTTTCATACTTGTAGTTTATAGATAACCCCCCCCCCAAAAAAACCTTGTCTGCAACATGGACTATTGTTGTTACGCTATCAAATTGATGACTCGATTGCGGCTTTGTGTAGTTAACCTTTAAATTCCTAGCATCTCTGTGAACGACCCTAACTTGCCACTATCTACCCTTTGGTAGTTTAGTAGTAAGAACGAGAGAAATAATACAAATTCCTTATCTTTGATTGATAGCGCTCTGCAGGTTAAATCCTCTCTCCTAGAAGTTTGACAATTTAACGACCCGCGGAGTGTGGATAAACCACAAAATCCTACATTCCTCCTGATTGAAGTTGTGGCCTCTCCAGGGTATAATACCACTCTAGTCAACAACCTCTCCATGTACCTTAGCGCCAGATGCAATATGTCACTGCTATTGCTCGCCTTTCCTTGCGGTGGTCGGGTGATACAGTACCAAAATGGTCCCACATCAAATCCTGAGCAATCCTCATTGTTGCCATCCACCTGTCTCTAATGTTTCCACCCAAAACATATGACAATCTTCTAGTAGGTCAGAAAATGGGACACATCCCCCAAATGGAATCTCACCAACTTCTTGCCCCCACCTATTGATTCCTCTTTTGATAGTAAGGAACTCCAATGTTTACTTAAGTGTACATGGGGGCAAACTTCTCCATGAAGTCCTCCAGAACGATCCTCTTCAGGAGAACCTTGACCAATTTATAGATCTCGAGGTCGTTAAGGACATGCTTGTCCACAAACTTGGTCCCAAGTATGGGGAATATCACAAGACGTTCCCATTGCTTCCACTGTTCAGGGTGAAGTGTCTGTAATCCTATGACGGAGACACTCTGACCAGCTCTCTATCTTGGCATCTCAACACAAAATAACAAACAACACAGTCAACCAAAAACATTAACAACCTAAGTCACTGTACAAAGCTACCCAATAATCAACTTTTTGTCCCCAAAAATCATGCAATCCCAAAAATCACAAACAAGCCCCTAAACAATGTCCTAAACATGCAATTGTAACAACCCAATTTTTTTAAAATTCCCAATTCTTCAAAAGAGGGTTATCCCCAAGGTACCTAATCGGAAATCGCTGATAAATTTTGATTAATTAAGGACCATGGAGTGTGCGGAACTCCTCCTAGATAAAATCCCAACAATATTTAACACCTGAAGGAACAAATCATCAATTTTCAGGGAGAAAGAACTCGAAGGGCTGAACCATGTTTTAATAAAATCTCTGCAATTTTTTGTTGTTTCCGGAGCTGATTTCCACTAGGCTTTCTGCAAAATTGGAAGGGGAGTGTTTTGGAACAAATTTTGTGGAATTTGGTTGATTATTGAGGGGATATAAGGATTTAGGCTTGGGAGAGGGTATATGTTGCGACTGGTTTCCTGGGTTAAACAAGAAGAGAACGAGGGTTTCTATAGGGGCCTCGTGCAAGCTAATTGGCTAATCTTAGTGGTATGGGCCGCAATCATTTGACACAGCCCATCCCACTTGAATACCTCGTGCCTTGGCATAGCCCGTACCAAGTCCACTTCCTTCATATTTTTCACAAAATTTTCGGCACCCAAAAACATGAAATCCAAGCGTAATACTATTCAAGCCTAAAATTCAATGACTATAAATACCTAAAACACCACCAATTTGACAAACTATTTCCAAAAATCACATAAAAAATTTAACAAACTAATCAAAACATAATAAAACCACCATTCCTTTATTGTTGTCCTAACAACTTATTTTTCATGCCTTTTCAAAACTAAGAAAAATTCACCATCTGTAACTCCACTCACAACCACTTTCCTATGGACGGGACTCCACATCACACGAGGCTTGTGACCCGCCCCCACTCAGGATCGTTAATGTAGCTAACCATAGCGAAATGATCAAATAAACAAACAAATTGAATCTAAAATGATCAAATTTAAATTTATATTCTGCTCCCAAACCCATTACTAAGCTACCTATAGGGTAGTTAGTGGCAAGATCAAGTTTGTCCACAGAGATGCTAGGTGTCTAATAGCTATATACACACAACCACGTACGTATCGTCAATCTGTCTGTGTTTTAGGAATAGCTAAATATTGCTAAAAAGGGGTTTGGGGGTTGTTCAATTACCAACTACGAGCATAAGAGATCACACGAGAGAATAAGAAAATATAAATAAGCACTTGAGGAATATTTGCATAACATGGTTGGTGAAATGTTTCGATCCTTGATTTCTTCACATACAAGACATCAAAACCTATTATAGTGTTCACAACACGTGGTGTGGTCGATGGTCAACACTTCCCCATACATGTCTTGTAGGATGCTCTTGTAATCTTCCCTTAGCACTGCCTCCGTAGTTAGGGAAGTGTAACAATGGCCCTACCATTGTGCATATCTGTTTCTCCCCTGTACGATTACGTCCCGGGAACTACACCACGAATGCTCTATTCCTAGGCCTATAGAGGAAAAAGAAAATATGCACCTTATCGATGGAACTAGGGCCACTAAATCCAAGTTTGCTACTGAATTCTATCTCTACCCGTAACCGTTTTGGCTAACTCACTTGCTAAGACTACTGTGTTGTTATCGTAAAGGTAAAACTCAGAAAAGATCTACGTGCACACACCTATGTGGACCCAAACCCCTCTACCCATATCATATCTTGGTTTCTCTTCCTCAGGGGGTATCAATATGGGCACCAACATGAATGTAGACTATGACGTGTGCCAATCTTTATGTACCATTCATGCATTTCATAAGCACTTCAAGAACAAGCCAACATAATATCATAAACACATAAAAATAGGTAGATCTAAGGAATTGCACGAAACATAAATAATGAATACAAATATGATCCCCAAGAAAATAAACTACTCCCTATACATTGAACCCAATTATTTCATTAGCTTCAATGCCTTTGGGAAAATGAAAAATAAAGAAAAGAGAAGAAAAGATTCTAGAGAGAAGAAAGAGCTTATTTCCCTCTCTAACTTACTCTTGAAGTCTAAAATGAGCATAAACTTAATCCTTAGTAGACATAGGTCCATATATATAGTAGTACGGAATTCGGCCTGGAAATAGGCCTAAAAACCGTAGAAGCTGCTATGAACCGGGAAAATGGAAACTGGCACGGTCCTTGCCAGCTAGGTGTCCTTCGTGCTTGCACAGGCCATTTGGTCTGGCATGGGTCATTGGCCTTGTGCTGGCATGGCCTTCTGTGTCTAGCACAAGCCGTACCCCTTGTGCTGGCGCAGGCCATGTCAACCGACACAAATTGCCTGTTGGACCTCTATTTTGATGGTTCTGAGTGCACGTCCCATGTTTTTTGGCATGGGCTATTTCCTAGAGCCTTGTATTGATCAGTAAAATTCTGCGTTCCATGTCATCCTTCACACCCCAGGGCTGTTCTTCACATTTTAGACATGAAACGTCGCGGACCATGTAAAATGGCACGGTCCATTCCCATGCTTAGCCAATTTGGAGTGAAAAAGAGAAAAAAGGGACATAGGTTGCTTGAACGGGAACAGTCCATGCTGGGAGTTTGTGGCACGGCCTGTGCTAAGCACCCATGGTAGGGGCCATGCTAGGCTTGGTTCGTGCTGGTGCGGCTGGCCATGTGCCGATGCATGCTGGTTTGTGCTGTCCTATCGGCCAGCTGGGTGGTTTAGCCGGTTGATTCCTTCCTCTATTTTTGACCTCTTTGAACTCCAATTCTGCCCTTCCCAGCTAAATTCAATCTACCACCACACTTTAAGTATGTGTCCTTCACATCTACTACCATTCTTGCGAATGTCCATCAAATTTCTTCTACCTATCTTGCGAATGGCTTTCGATACAATAATGCCAAAATATCCATGAGCAACCTACTAATGAGATCATAAATGAAGATCTAGATGCCCGTGAATACAACATCTCCATTAACTTCAATTAAGTCTACAAAACTCTGGATTTAGATAAGAAAATCAATAATGGTTGTCTAAACCCATTGTCGTGTAAACCTAAGTAAAACAAGAAACCAAACAAGTAAAACATGATAGTTATTGTGTCGAATGAATTGGTTAACTCATGCACTACGGTGCACATTAGCTTACCTCTTACCTTTGGTGCCACATACTAAGCAAGTTCATCTTTCACAATTGTCATTACTTTCTTGTCGACTTTGGGCATAGGAAGGGGTTTAGGAGGTTTAAACTCATTATCTCGCTTTTGTCCCCACTGCATGTTAGTGCCCACATTTGAGAGAAAATAATTCTTTATAGCACAGTGAATACTAACATCATGCATATCAACAATAACACAATAACATTGTCCTTCAAGGAAGAAAGAACATGTATAGTATCAATGGTAGGTAACACATCATTACAATCACTATCACAAACCTTAGCTAATGCAAACTCATCAGCCTTTTCCTTGGGTTTCGGAGGTGGTTTAGGAGGTTTTGATTCCTTTCCACTCTCCACCAACCGTTGCAAGTTAGTGTCCACAGAAAATCAATCCACAATAGAAAGATTATTACTAAAATCATGCATGGCATAAGTGTCATCAACATTCTCATCAAAATTAAAGCTCAAAACATGCTTTCCCTCATTTATTTCATTAAGGCTCTCATCATCATCAATCATGAAAGATTAACATAGAACAAATTCATCACATAAGCTTATACCACTGCATGCAAGAGAAGAAGTAGAGGACTCATGCTTAGATTTATAAATGGTAAACCCATCTTATCAATGTCATCCTCTAAGGTCAATGTTCCCAAGTGGACATTTATCTTAGTCCTTGATGTTTTAAGAAAATGGTCGCCCCAATAAAATTGGGGGTGCACCGCCGTCATGCATGACAACAAGGACATAAAAGTCTGCCAGAAACACAAGATTGCCCACTCTAACCATAACATCCCTAACTAACCCCCTAGGGCTTGCTTGGGAATGATCGGCTAGTTGGAATATCACCCTAGTGTCCCTAATTTCACCTATGTCAATAGTCTCATATAGACTAAATGGGATAAAATTGATAAAAGCTCCTAAGTCATTGATTTTTTAAACCAAATTACGACCTAGAGAAATGGGGATTGAAAATATGCTGGGTTTATCACACTTTTTAGGAATATTCCTATGGGCTAAAGTAGCGACTCCTCATATCTTTAATTGTCCTACTTTTCTAATAGGCTTATTCCTTCTCCTAGTGAAATAATGTTTCAATAATTTAGCATACCATGGAATTTTCTCAATGACATCTAAGAGTGGAATACTAACCTCGACCTTTTTGAAGACTTGGTGGATTGTTCTTCGTTAGATGCCACCTTTAGACTTCCTCGTAGAGCACTAGGGAACGAAGACAGAGGATTGGCCCTCACCTCAGTGGTAGAGAGCTCTCATGTTGGCTCCTCCTCAACTACTACTTCCTCTTCTTAAAAAATGGCCTTGTTGTTTTCCACAATTTTGTCATCTTTTTGCACAACCTCCTTCTCGGCTACTCGTACCTCCTGCCTGCTTCTCAATTTTAGTCAACTCACATTGCATGGATTCACTTTGGGTTGGGACAGTAGTTTTCCAGGGTCTCTTGACCCGAGCCGACTCAGTGAAGTGGTAAGTTAACCAAGTTGCACTTCAAATTTTTTTATGCTTGAGAAAGATCTTGTGCCTAGCTCTTCGATTTCACTTCTTGTTCGCTCTATAAACATATCATTCTTTTTTGTAAACTGTGCAATTACCTCAAGAATTTCCTCCCGATCTGACTTATAAATTGGGGCATTGGTGTTGGAAGTCCCTTCACCCCTCGGGTAAGTTTGATGTAGAATTGCTCCTTGATTTTACCCTTGGTTGTCATCGTGCCACCGGAAATTTGGGTAGTCGCGGTATCGAGGATTGAAGGATTTTACATAAGGGTCTTGACTATCTCCACCTTGGTTCCCTAGGAAACCTTATTGTTGCCCTCTAGCAAACTGCCTATTCTCACCATTGAAATCCAAAGCCTTTACCTCCTCAAAGTTATCCAAAACCTTTTGTGTTGCTCAGTTGGTCTAAGCTGCAAATCCTGCACATTTTCACTGGTTGTATCCTCCCCTTTACGAATTCCTTCATCATAGAAGAAAGAGCTTGGACTTGCTCTTCAAGCTTTGGGGAATGAGCGGGTTCTTTCGAATTCCTCTCATAACTAGCTCCCAAACTGTTGTGTACCATTTACCATTTCCTCAAATAAGGATATAACATATTTAGGGCTTTTGTTTGCTTCGAACCATTGCATTAAACATTAAACATTTGCATGTTTTCATTGCAAAATTTCTCAAAGAAGTAGTACACGAAATCTCTATCCTTGAATGTATGGTAGGAGAATCTTTCCAATAGATGCTTGAACCGCTCCCAATACTCATACAAAGACTCGTTCGGGAGTTGCAAAATATTGGACAACTGCTTCTACAATCCTGCGGACTTTGAAGCAGGGAAATAATTATCGATGAATCTACGCTTCATATCCATTAATGAGGTGATGCAGTGGGAGGTAGTAGAGCCAATCCTTAGTCTCATCTCTCGTAAAAAAGGAAAAGACCTCAAATTATAGACCCCCTCAGACAGCACCGGTCAATTCGTGTTGGAGCAAACCAAATTTAACACCAAAAGGTGTTTGTTGGGATCCTCTTCGGCCATCTTGTGAAAAGTAAGCAAGCACTATATCATTCTGCTCTTGAGCTCACAATTAACATTGGGCGGTAAAGTCGGGAAGAGCCTTCAAAAGGGGTTGAATATCCAAATTTGGAGCCATCAACTCCCTAAGCATTCTATTGTTTTCTGCCATCACAACTCTCTCTTCCTCTACAAAATAGTTGGTCCTTGTGGAACATCTCATCTACCTCTCATTCTCCTCATTCTTTGACTACTTGCATTTTTCCTATATATAGTGTAGAGCTCCTTAGTTCGTGGTACGAGTGTTTACCATAAACAAGAAGCTAAACATTAACATTTAAATATAGAACACTAGAAAACCAAATTAGGATAATAGGCAAAACTATTAAAACCTCAACACAAGAACCAACTAAAGCTACAAAAAGAAAACTGCTAACTACAACTAGTCATTTAAGCTAACTATCAAATTTAAACTAGCATTTCATGGCAGCGAAGCCAAAATTTGATATGCACTCCACGGGGTCATTAACAACACCAACATATTTTTGGGGGAGAAGTATCAACCGACGGTGCACTGGAAGATCAAAGATAGAATTTTTATTGTGGTTTTTATGCTAACTACCAACTATAAGAGAGTAGATAGTGACAAGTTCGTGGTCATCGACAAAGATGCTATAATTCAAAATTTAACTATACACAACTCATAATCGGGCATCACTCCGATTGTATGTCCAGAAGAACTAGTGCTACAAACATAGGGATTGGGAGGAGTTTTGTCAAACAACTACTAATCATTAAAAATATGATATCAAACTCTATTAAGCTGTACTTGGGGATATTTGCTTAACATGATTGGTAAATGATTTTGATCCTAGATTCTATTGCATATAAGACATATAAACCTATCTTATATCTATGTCACATAGTGTGGGTGATAGTTGACACTTACCTTTATCTGTCACACAAAGGTACCTGAGCCCATATTGATCCTATCAACACCGCCTCCGTAATTAGGGAAAGTGTGTCAGCAATCAAAGGATCCAAGTGGTGCTTTTCCTTCCCTATAAAACTTACACCCAATCCTAACAAACCCCTGTGTAAAGGATCAAGTGACTATGAAGTTTCCTTGTGGGTGTTGCAACCGTTAGGTATGAGAGAAAGGAAATATATCCTGGACACTGAACTATAAACTATTCTCCCTTGGCCTATAGAGGCATAGGAATTGGCATCTCACGATGAATCTTGGTTACACTATCACAGGAACTCCCCTTTAACACCATTTTTTTTGTTCTAGCACTGGTTATTTTTTCTTCTAGCACCAGTTTTTTCGTAAAAAACTTGTGCCTAAGTAACCGATGAAACGGTTTCATCTGTTAGAAGAAAAACGGTGCTAAATCCCTACTTTTAGCACTGATTTTTAAACTGGTGCTAATATGTACCACAATAGCACCAATTTTTTTTGTTAGCACCGATTTTTAAACCGGTGCTAATTTTAGCAATGGTAGCACCGGTTTATTTGTTAGCACCAGTTTTTTAACCGGTGCTAAAATATTTACGACGACTAAAAAGAATTCCTTCCGCGCTGCCGCTTTCAGGGGAAGGGATTATTTTTAGTCATAAATATTTTAGCACCGGTTTTTCCACTGGTTCTAATTTTAGCACTGACAGCACTGGTTTTTTTGTTAGCACCATTTTTTTAACCGGTGATAAAATATTTACGATGACTGAAAAAAAGGGAAAAAGTCCCAAAATTAACAATTTAGTAGGACATTAATTTAATAATAAAATTAACTTCACAAAATTGATAATGTAGAAATAAAACCAAAAATATTATGATACAGAATTAATAATCTATGGGACTAAACATTGCAGCGTAGACCTTGGAGAGGAATCAATCTCACCTACACTGACACAGCACCCTCACCCCAGCACAACAACAAACCAACAGTCAACGATTAAGACTATGAAAAGAGCTGCATTTCAGTATAGGTCCGAATTACAACTAAAGTCCAACAGTGGAGAAGAAAACCATACCGTTGATATACCCATCATGCTAAGAAAAAATCCTGATCCAAAGAACATTGCCATAGCCAGAAAAATACCAATTCCAAGTTATAGTACCAAGGCAGTAGAGACTGAAGGAAGCATCATCCTTTCATCTATAACAAGTAACACACATTAGTCCCAACGGATACTCAGGATAGTGGTCACAACTCATTGAATCACAGATTAGAAGATAATTAAATCCTAGAAACTTACATTGTAAAGTGGTTGCCCATCCACAAATATCCATGTGATGTATTTACGAGGAGGATGTAGGCTCTTTGTTTGTGCTGCATATACCGATTCAATCTGCACGATTTACACCTTATAAGTCAGTCGATAACTAGCACTCATTTAATTTCAAATGCACAAAACAGATAACATTGACTAAGAATGCCTAAATGTGGCACCCAAAATTATGTATCAAGAAATGGTTACTAAGCATCTGGAGTTCTATATGGAATTTCTGTTTAAAAAATGCCAGAGAAATTTTTTAACTTTTTTGTTTTTTGAAGTCCCGCAATTGGATTATTCTACCGTACGCGAACATGGCAAGGGCATATTTAGCAATCGGAATGAAAAAAAAAAAAGAGGTAGGTGAAAATCACCTCTTTTCCAAGTCTTTTTTGTAGCACTCGTTAATAGGTATTGGGTCCAAGCTCAACTTTTCAAAGCATGTTGCCCACTCAGTTCTCTTTCCCTTGTAGATTAGATTTTCACACAGTAGACAAAGGGAAAGTGTGTATGCTACAAGGAAAAAACAAATCCTTTACTTCATCAGCCAAATGAGATAGTTATAGTAAGAAAACAAGAAATGCTGAAATTGGGACTGATACAAATTCGGCCTGAAAATGAATTATTCAATTAAGCATGTTCAGTTCAGGACTTCAGATGCATAAAAAAACACGATTACTCACCACATCAAGCCAGGCATAATATGCACACAACTCTATAGTGTTGAACAAACACTCATCTGGGCCATGCTGCAGGCAAGACAAGAAAGTCAGATTTATGAATCACCATAGTTATATCCCTCGAAAAATTTATCTATATCAGCATGAAGAGGCCAAATAAACTCAAGAATACTGATTATTGTATCAATACTTGACAAACACAAGATCAAACTTATTCGCATTCACTTCAAATGGGGATCAAACAACAATTAAGTTTATGAGGAAAGTTTGCGATAAAAATATATAAGCATGGCACTATTAGGACAAAAAGGATGAATTTGGGCAGAGAAAGCAAAGAAAATTTCTTCTTCTAACATCTCCGCAAGCCCAGAAATCACAATGAAACCAGAAAAATTAAAAAAAGAATATAAACCATAGAAAATTCTCCCCCATTCGCACATTTTTCCCCAAAATCTCAAAAAATTTAAAAAGCAACTCCATAAGGGGAATCAGAGGTAAATAATGAGGCAACATTGAGGACTTATTGACGAGTTCTTACCATTTCGGATGAAGCCCTGTTTTAGGGGGTGAGCAAACTGGTGTCTGCCACCACCGCCGCCTCACCCCGCCACCATGAGCAGAATGCAACAATTTAGCAATAGGCCAATAGATCTAACATAATAATCACCGGTAAAGCTAAGATTTCAGAACAACTAAACCTTTACCCCACCTCACCATTGTGTTGAAGTCAGACATATAGCATAAGGATCGAGCACAAAATTGTTGAACAAATTAAATATATAGAACTGTGAAGGTCTTTGTTTGATTTATGAAAAACCTAAAGGAGAAAGGAACATCCAAATAAACATTTGACGTATTGTGAAACTTCACTTCATTAGTAAGTTGACAAAACAAAAACTCAACAATAGGAAAAAGGTTGCTATTATATAGTTGGTCATCATCGCCAGTATTTGAGAATGACCAAAATGATACTCATCTACAGTATCATTCTCGCATCGGCAGCTTCATGATCCCAAACAAAGACTTTAACAATTAAAAAGAACTTATTCTTCGTCACTAATTAAGTAACCTGTGCTGCTATAGGGAGGCCATGTATATTCAATCTCTCAAATAAACACTTTTACGTTGTGAAACATGATATGATCAAGTGTGCTATAAGTTTGATGGAAAGAATATAGCTTCTCAAACTTTATCTCATGCCCGCATTTTAAACTATTAAGTTACAAATACCACACAATTTTCATCTAATAAATTTCAATTTAAACCCTCATGATATCATGACACAAATATGAACATTAGATAACATGGCATGAACTCAACTTATAGCAACATTCAGAGGTAATAATAAAAGTTCACGGCATAAAATGGTTAAAAGGCCAAAATCTCACCCCCATTCGCACATTTTACCCCAAAATCTCATAAGGGGAATATGAGGTTAAGAATGAGGCAACATCGAGGACTTATTGACGAGTTCTTACCATTTTGGATGAAGCCCTATTTTTGGGTGTGAACAAACAGGAGTCTTCCAATACCGCCGCCTCGTCCCGCTACCACATTTGCGTCATCCCGCCACCACTACCACTGCCTGACCTCACCGTCTCACCACCTCACCACCTCTGTTACCCCTACGCCACCACATCGCCGTGTTGGAGCCTCCCTAAAACCTTAACCTACCCAACCACCCCCGCAGAATATTGACATCACTGCTGCCTGACCTCGTCACCACACCGATTTCACCAGAAGAGCAGGTAGATCTGGTCACGACACGACCGCCGCTTGAGCTCATTTCGCCACCACCCCTTGACCTTGTCCCACATCCGCCACTGCTTGACCTCATCCTGCAACCACCACCCCTCGTCCAGCCACCACCGCTGCCTCATCCCACCACCACCGCTGCCTCGTCCCACCACCACCGCTGCCTTGTCCCGCTACCACCACCCCTCGTTCCGCCACCTGATGTGTCCATTGTATGTGCATATTTTAGTACTTTTTGGGATCCCTTTTGTGCTTTTTTTTATCAAGATCTTGTGTTTTACCTTGAAATTGTC
Organism: Rubia yunnanensis; assembly: GCA_037428765.1. Taxonomy (NCBI): domain Eukaryota; kingdom Viridiplantae; phylum Streptophyta; class Magnoliopsida; order Gentianales; family Rubiaceae; genus Rubia; species Rubia yunnanensis. Next base: position 63,358,996 of record CM075061.1, read on the forward strand.
TTAGGATAAATAAGAGCGACTTTACTCTCTTTTACCTTTTTCTAAGTGGATTTTGTGAGACAAAGGAATACCATCGAGACTTGAAGACCGGAGACCATTAAAGATCACATTTTGAAGAATTTGAAGATTTGAAGATTATATTTTAATATTGAAGACAAAAAGAATCGAGAATTTGAAAGCAAGGCAACACAAGGGTGAAAAATTGGCAGCCTGCCCAGGCTAACCCATTCCCGCCCGGGCACAGCCAATCCCGCCTGGGTGGGAGCCTGCTACACTTTTTCTTTTTTCTTTTCTTTTCCTCCCTTTTGTACTATAAAATAAATTTTTGGCCACCCACTTCATATATTATCCTTCTTGGCCAAATTCTACCCTCTCCAAACCCTACATTCTTCATCGTTTTCATCCTTTCTCTCTTTATTTCTCTATGAATTTTTCTATGGTTGTTAGTATGATATGTATTGTCTAAATCTAGTTCTTGGGAGCAATTGAACAAGGCTTTAAAGCTCATGTCTTAAGAACAACTTGTAACATATTTGATACTCTTACTATTGTGCATATATGGAGCATTGAATGTGTTTGTTAATGTGATTAATGTTCTTGAAAGATTGAGTATATGAAGTACTTGTATGATATACTAGTTAGGGTTTGGGGAAATGGGTTGATTTTCCCTTTTCTTGATAGGAGTCCAAGAGTATTATTTAGAGCTTTTGATTGTGTTAATGGATTGATAATTTCTAGATGAATATGATAATGCTGAACTCTTTGTCATGTTTGTTGCTTGTAGCAAATGAGAGAAGTCTATGAATGTCAATTGTTTTGGACTAATCTTGTGTAAATGCATGAATTGGTTAAATACTTAGACATGGGTTAGTGTTTATAAGTGTTTCCAAGCTTGTTGATTCTTCATTCTCAACGCCATCAATGGGATACTTTTAGTCGTGTTTCGACTACGGGAGTTATTGGTGAGGTTTGACAAGAGATGTCGAATTCACTCTTGCAAACTATTATCTTAGAAGGATAGAAGCTTAGTCTTCACAATAAGTAGTGAAAGTAGTAAATAGGTTGCATGTTCAATGATGGATAAGAGGCTTGGAAGTGGAAGTCATTTGCGCCCATTAATTGTTGGTTTAATCACCTTTTAGTTGTTGTTGCATGCTTTGCATATTTAACTTGCTTGATTAGTGAACTTTTATTTAATTTCATAACTTAGGACCAAAACCAAATAAACTTACCCCCTAGTCGTGCTACAAGGGAAGAGGCATTTATTTTTAAGTGTTTGGGCATATTATGTGTGATTATGTGCTAATTATATATATTTGTTAGTTTGTTTTTGTTTTGATTTCTTAGTTGACTTTCCATTTTCGCTTGGCTTGGAGACGTATTGTTTGAGTAATTGGTGTACGGTTAATACGCAATCCTCTTCAGAAGAACCCCTACACTATGACCTAGAGTTAGAGTTAAATTTGAGACGGGCTAGGAGGCTTTCTTTGGAAAGTGTGAATAACACCCCTCCTAGTGACCATTTAGTGGATACCTCTACCTCTATGGAGCATCAATAAGAGCCTGACAATGAGCATCAGGGAGGAGGACCTCAACATCCTCCTCTCCAAGGGAGAGCTCCTCCTCTCAGGAAGGGAGATTCCTTTGGGCCAAGCATTGTTAAGAGACATTATGGCTCCCAACCTCGATCAACAAATGATGTGTATTGAGTATCCCTTAGTTGGACCCAATGGGCAGTTCGAGCTAAAGACCGGGTTCATAAACATGCTACCCATCTTCCTTGGTAGGAAATGGGAGAATGCCAACAAACACCTCGCCGAGTTTCACTTTTTGTATGGTGGTACGGTCCCCTATGGAGTACATGAATACTTCTATAAATTTAAGGCATTCCCATTCACACTCCAGGATGGTGCATGCCATTGGCTCTACTACTTACCATCCAAGAGCATCAAGAGTTGGCTTGATATAAAGACGAAGTTTCTAGCCTAGTACTTCCCGGCCTCGAGATCAGCCGCCTTGAAGAAGGACATAAGTAACATCCTCCAATGGCATGAAGAATCTCTCTTCGACTATTGGGAGAGGTTCAAGAAGCTTCTCGCAAGTTGTCCTTACCATGGTTATTCCGAGGGGGATTTCGTCTATTACTTCTACAATGGTCTTCTTGATGAGGATCATATATTAGTGAGAAGTTCTTATGGTGGCATCCTTGGGAACAAGACTTCATTTGAGGATATGCACTTGTATGAGGAGCTAGCGGAAGAATCAAGGAACTTTAGCTCAAGGGACGATTTGAGAAGGAGAAATCCAATGCCCGCCAGTGACCCTTCCAATAGTTGAAAGCTTGAGGACCAAGTCTCAGCCCTCGCTTCTATGGTGAAGTCATTGATGACAAAGCCTGGAAATGTGCTGCATGTCAAATCGTGCAAAATTGTTACTTGGCACATCCTACAAATACTTGCCCTACTTTGCAAGAGGACTATGTTGAGGAGGTGAGTTCCATGGGATACCAAGGAAACCAAGGCTATCAAGGCAACCCAAACTACAAGGTGCGCAAGAATATCAAAGGAATGAAGGGTACCAAGGTGGCCAAGGGTATCAAAACCAACCGTACTATTCGGGTAATTGTGATAACCCAAACCTCTGGTATGGAAACTTTTAAGGAGTTAAAAACCCTCATCCATATCGGCCCCCCTAAACAACAATATAGGCCACCTCAACAAAAATTTCAAAGGCTCTAAGACAAACCCCGATACCAAGGGGAGAGCTCGAGGTTAACAAAAGATGAGGTGATGCAACCCGTTCACCGATTAGGCATGCGCACGGAGAAAAGCAAAAAATTCCAAGATGAAGCCAAGGTAAGCATCAAGAACTTGGAAACTCAAGTGAGCCAAATAACTCAAGTGGTATGAGATGGAGGCCCGGGAAAACGGTAAACTACCCTTCCAACTGGAGATCTACCCTCGACAAAATTCTAGTGCTATCACATTGAGAAGTGGTAGAGAGGTTGGAACTTCCCTGGGTAATTAAATTGTTGAAGAGGAGCCTATGACGGTTGTGGTGTTTGAAAAATAGGTTTAGAAAGAAGAAGACCTTGAAAAGAAGACCGGGGAGTTGGCCAAAACGAGCAAGGAAGAAGAAATCGAGGTGGAGACATTTGTGCTAAGACCAAAGTCAACCTCCACTCCGAAACCTTCATCTCATCCTTATTAAAAAGAAAAGATGGTGGATATTCCTCCATATGTACCGGAAACTCCATTTCTGGAAGCTTTGAAAGACAAAAGGAGGAAGGAGGACAACAAGGACATCTACGAAGTCTTTCATAGATGTGAGGTAAATATCCCACTCTTGAATGCAATTGAAAAAATTCCTAGATATGCTAAATTTCTCAAGGAATTATAAGTTGTGAATGGAAAACAAAGGGCCAAAAATAAGTTGAAAATTTGAAAAAGTGAGCATGTTTCCGCCTTGTGTCAAAAAGAGCTACCCCCTAAGTGTAGCAATCCCAGCATGTTAATAATCCCTTGTATGATAGGAAATACACATTTTGAAAAAACCATGCTTTATCTAGGTGCATCGATAAATGTGATTCCTTACTCTTTGTATGAAAACCTCAACTTGGGAACATTGCACAAAACCAGGGTAGTAATCCAATTGGCCTATCATTCTAGTGTATACCCTAAAGGTATTGTTCAGGACGTGTTGGTTAAGGTGGATTCCTTAGTTTTCCCCATGGATTTCTATGTCCTTTACATGGAGCATGATAAATATGTCGCCCTAAATGTTTTGGGGAGGCCATTTTTGAAAACTTCTAGGACAATGATTGATGTGCATAAGGGTACCCTCGCCATGAAATTTGATGGAATAAAAGTGGAGTTTAACATAAATTAGTCAATGAAGTATCCTGGTGAAGAATATGCTTGCCATGCCTTAGATGTTGTTGAAGAAGCTGTGCAAGATATTTTTGAGCTAAGTGGTGATGATTCCTTTCTAGTTGCTTTGCAATGTGATAGTGATGATGCCCGCAATGTATATTCTATGAGCACTAACTTGAAGGAAAGCTTTGAGGACATGAACTTGCTTGAAGAGATGAATCAGAGCCTCTCAAAACCTCCCTCTCTACTCTTAGAGGAACCCGAGGAACTGGAATTCCTCCCGTCACTCATGAAAGCTCCGGTGATTGAACTTAAACCTTTGCCAAGTGACCTTAAGTATGCATTTCTTGGGGGAAGGGGAGACGCTTCCGGTTATCATTTGAAGCAAACTCACCAAAGAACAAGAAGAAAAGTTGATAGTGGTGTTACGGGAGAATAAGGAAGAAATTGGATAGACTATTGCCAACATCAAAGGCATACGTCCATCCACTTGTATGCATAGAATTTTGTTGGAGGAAGATGTGAGACCCATACGACAACCCCAACGCATGTTACACCCGCCTATGATGGAGGTGGTAAAGGAAGAAATCCTCAAGTTGCTTCAAGCTGGCATGATCTATCCAATCTCAGATAGTAAGTGGGTGAGTCCAACTCTAGTGGTGTCCAAGAAGAGTGGTGTGACAGTGGCCAAAAATGAGAAGGTTGAAATGGTGCCGACTTGAGTTCAAAACGGGTTGTGCATTTGCATTCACTACCAGAGACTAAATGTGGAAACCCAAAAAGATTACTTTCTATTGCCATTCATTGATCAAATGCTCGTGAGGTTAGCAAGCCAGCCTTTCTATTACTTTTTGGATGGTACTCAGGGTATTTTCAAGTAGCTATCACCCTGGAAGACCAAGAAAAGGCCACTTTCACGTGTCCCTTTGGTACGTTTGCCTACCGGTGTATGCCTTTCGGGTTATGTAACGCCCCCGTGACTTTCCAAAGGTGTATGGTAAGAATTTTCTTAGAATTTGTTGAAACATTTGTCGAGGTATTCATGGATGATTTCAAAATTCATGGTAATTCTTTTAACAACTATTTAGAAAATTTGGCACAAGTTCTTAAACATTGCATCGATACTAATCTTATGTTAAATTCTAAGAAGTGTCATTTTATGGTAGAGCAAGGCATTGTCTTAGGCCATGTTGTCTCCTCTACAGGTGTTGAGGTTGACAAGGCAAAGATAGACACAATTCAAACTTTGTCTCATCCTACTAATGTGCACTAAGTACGCTTTTTTCTTGGTCATGCAGGATTTTACCACTGGTTCATCAAGGACTTCTCAAAGATAGCATCTCCTTTATGAAAATTATTACAAAAGAAGGTGGAATTTGTGATGGGAGTTTTAAAGGGGCCTCCGATACATTGACAATATTCTGCTGCTACTATACTTATCCCCTGTTGCTGGGATAGGTATTAGAACTGTGTGTATTATCTATTCGGAGTAGATTCTTGTGTGGGGAGATACGTTAGTCTCCTCCTGTGCATCCGATACGCTAGTCGGATTGTTTACCTAACCTTCTCTTATCTTATCTTAATTTCTCGGCTAACGGATAAATATGGATCCCAAAGCTTCCTCTGCCAAATTTGCTATTCCTCAGGGACATGCTAAAAAATCAGACACAACTTTCAAGCCTAGAGAATGGTATGATCCGCTACTAGAGAGAAAAAGGGCGTGGAACGATGCAGAAATCATCATGGACAAAATAGATATTACTGCAAAACAGGATGTGGATTTTGTTCTCTTTGAGGATGAAATTATCAAGGAAAAAGTTCGGCTGTTCTATGGCTTTCTTGGCGTATTCCCAGGATCTTTCCCTAATACACATGTGGTAAGGAGCTTGCTCGTGGAAAATGGGGTGTGCAGTGCTGGGCACAAACAATGACAAACGACTACCTCAAATTTGGATTCAAGACAGCAGAGGATAGGGACAAAGTGCTACAGTGTCCTAATCATTACCTAAATGGTAAAAAGGTATTTATTGTCCATCTACCAGAGTCTGGGAAGTATGACATAGGAATCATGGCAAAAAAATCTGATTTGGATACGCATGAACCACTTACCCAAATCTTGCTGGCACAAAAAGGCCCTGGAGAAAATAGCATCCACATTCGGAGACCCCATTCTCATGGAAAACGCAACACGAGACCTCGTGGGATACTATGCTAGGATTCTTATCCTCATTAACACCTCAAAAAAGCTCAAAGAAGTAGTCACATTCTGTATGCCTGATGGAACTACCTACTCGTAACAAATTATCTATGACTACTACAAACCATGGTGCCCTAACTGCGGAGAAAATACCCATTTTTTTAAAGTCTGTGATGAATTCTTTCAGACCAGGGACAGGGCTATTCAGGAGCGCAGGGCTAAAAGGAATAAAAATGCAAACTGCGACAAATGCATTTATTCAGCAGGCAGTGGAAGAGGATTGCAACATTCCTAATGCGGTGACTTCTCGTACCCATGGGGAGAAAGCTTCGAGTAATAACTCAGACAATACGGGATCAAGCAGCACATGATAAGAACTAAACTCAGGAAAGGAGAAAGATGATGACACGGAGAAGGACAGGGAGATGGATCAGGACAAGGTGAGAGATGCTCCTACACAGTCAATCTCTCATGTTCATAAAAAAAGATTTCAGTGGAGAAACCAACCTGGATAGACCACCGCTTTTGGAGATGCAAAAAGACCAATGAAAGGTGCAGGAAACATACCGGATAGTATGCTCCATCTGGAGGCAAGACAGAGCAATCCCCCACGAGCAGGACAACCTCCTACGCCAAAAGCACAAATCACGGGGGGGACAAAGCTGATTAGAGGCAGTTGTAGAACCAGATCTTCTTCCATGCTGCTCAACCCTTTGAAAAAGACTTATCAAAGAGTGGCTGACGTAGCAAAGAGTTCATCGTCAACTGATAGCAGCAAAGGCGGCGGTCCGAGGCCTAAAGGGACCTTGGGTTCCCAATGAATGCGGCTTTCCTTAAAAGTACGCATCCTGTCATTGAATGTGCATTTTCTATGCACTTATACGTATGGTAATAGTGAAGGAAGATTACACAGATTGCCCCTTTGGACAGAATTAAAGAGATATGGCGCAAACCTAGACTCATCATGGATGGTACTTGGCAATTTTAATGCCATCCTTAGTGCAAATGATCACATGGGAAGCACATCCTCGGGGGTCTACCAAATGAGGGAATTTCAAGAAGCTTGCACCGCCTGTGGTCTCAGAGACGCTCCATCACTTGGAGATCACTTCACGTGGCACAATGCGGATTCAATCACAAATGGGATGGAGACTCATGCGACACCACCTTTCATCCTGGGACGGCACTCTCAGACCACCTACCATTTGTGACATCCCTGACGCAAGATATGGAAAAGATAAACAGGCCCTTCAGGTTCTAAAACATGTGGAACACGTATCCGAAGTGCAAACAGGTGGTGCATAATCACTGGTCACCAGAGGTACAGGGAGTCAAACAATCCGCTTTATGCCGTAAGCTATAAAGATTGAAGAAACCTCTCAAGGAACTCGGAAAAAAAGACTTCAACCACATTTCAGAAAAGGCAAAAAGAGCTGACAAGGAGTATGCAGCCGCAATGAAGAATCTAATAGCGGCGAATGCCTCACCCAAACTGGTACATCAGCTGACTGTCTTAAAGCACAATGCACTGCTCTTCTATATGACAGAGTCAAAATTCCTTTCCCAAAAAGGAAGAATTACCTTCGTCACTATGACAGATAAGGGAACAAGATTTTTTCACGGTTTGGTGGCCAAGAGGAAAAGGGGCGAAATTCTGGCAATCCTAGACGCTGAAGATATGATAGTCACATCCAGTGAAAGAAAAGGGACACTACTCGCTGAATTTTACAAGGGCTTATTAGTACAGAAGTTTCACAAACACCGATAGATATAGATATAATCCGCTCAGGCCCCGTACTCAACGACATGGAGAGAGCAACACTGAGCCAAGATATAAAAAGACATGAAATTAAGTTTTCCCTCTTCTTCATGTCTGATGACAAAGCACCAGGCCCCGATGGTTTCACAACGGCCTTCTTCAAGAGTCATTGGGAGATCGTGGGTCAGGATGTCACGGAATCAGTCTTGGAATTCTTCCACAATGGAGAACTACTGAAAAAACCTAACCATACAGCCGTCACACTCATGCCCAAGAAAGAAGACAATCTAAGGGTGGCCGACTTTAAACCCATTTTCTGCTGCAACACCATTTATAAAGTCATCTCCAAAATCATCGCCAACAGAATCGAACCTTTCCTCCCCGGCCTTATTGACCCCTGCCAAGCAGCATTTGTGAAAGGACGAAAGCTATCAGATAATGTTATATTGGCCCAAGAGTTGGTAAGAGAATACAGAAATTCAAGATTATCTCCCTGCTGTATGATCATGGTGGACCTCGCAAAGGCATTCAACATGGTTTCCTGGGATTTCTTACAAGAGGTACTAACTGGCCTAGGCTTCCCGCATATATTGGTTGACAAAATAATGGAATGTGTAACAACATCGACTTTCTCCATTGCGATAAATGGCAAATTATGTGACTTCTTCAAAAGCAAAAGGGGAGTTCATCAGGGTGACCCGCTCTCCCCCCTACTCTTTGTCATTTGCATAGAATACCTCTCGAGGCTGCTGAAAATGAAAACAGAAACTACTCCGTTCTCATATCACCCCAGATGCAAAAATCTGAAAACCACCCACCTAGCTTTTGCTGATGACTTGATGCTCTTTTCGAAGGTGGATTGAAACTCTATTCATACCCTCATGTCTGTACTGAATGATTTCCAACAGACCTCCTGCTTGGCCATCAATGCCGCAAAGTCGCAATTCTTCAGGGTGGGTATCAAAGATGACTTAAGCTTCACAGGTATACCGTGGGCTACCTTTCCAGTCAGGTACTTGGGCATCCCGCTGGACTCTAGTAAATTAAAGGTCTCTCAGGTTCATACGCTCCTCCACAGCATCAACGATGAAATTGAAAAATTCAAAGGGCATACTTTATGATATGCGGGAAAGCTAGAACTCATAAAGTCCGTAGTCCAAGGCATTATTGGTTTCTGGATACAGCACTTCATCATAGAGGGTAATGTCATGGAATCACTTGAACAAAAATGTAAACATTTCCTGTGGGGAGAAAAGAAACAGAAAAAGGTATCCTGGAAGAGGCTTTGCACTTTGAGAAGTAATGGGGGTCTAGGAATTCAGGAATTCAAAATATGGAATATGGCCATCATCGTACAGCAGCTATGGGATATACACTCAAAAAAGGAATCGCTCTGGGTCCGATGGGTCCATTAACAATTCTTGAGCACGAGCAGTATATGGCTTGTACACCCAGGGTCCCTATGTGGAAGAATCTTGGAGAAGTTTTCACTCTACTTCATGAATCTGTGTGAACTCCGGGACAAACTAGTCATCATATCCGGGGGCTCAAGCAACTTTCTCAGGGACATGCTGGCAGTTTGGGCAGGATCTGGTAAATTCATGGCAATTGCTCATGATCAGCTACACAGGTTTACCAATCCTCACTTGTATGATATACCCACCCTCCCAAAGGCAAGATTCTAGAAATCAATTTGGCATGGATCCATACCCCCCCAATTCTTGTTCAATACCTGGCTTGCTTCGCTTGGTCGTTTGCAAACCAAAGACAGGTACCACGGAGGCGAAGATGTACCCACAGACCATATCTGCTCCCTATATCGTTCGGAGGAAGAGACGCATGAACACTTGTTCTTCCAATGTGACTTTGTCAAGACTGTTTGGGATAGGGTGCGATTCTGGATTGGATTGAGAAGAGCCACAAATTCCATTGCCGCCTCGGACAAATGGATCAGAAGACAGGTACGAGGATCAAAATTGAAAAGAACAATGGGACCGCTAACCTTAACAACTATGGTGTATTACATATGGAGTGAAAGGAATAAAGTTCTCAAGCAAGGACTTCGACCGGATTCAGCAAGGGCATTTAAGCGTATACAAAAAGACTTCTACCTCATCCTCAACAGACTATTCCCATATGAGCTACTATTCCAAATAGGGAGCTGTCATTAAAAGCCTGCACAAATGTGGAAAATGTTGTATTCTTTATCAACCAATACATTCTCAAAAGTTTCTTACAGGAAAGCACATTGGTGAACTTCGGAGGCTCACCCGGGAGGTAAACATTTCTTTGCAAGTAAGTACAATGTCGGACACCTATACGGTGGAGTCCAGGGTCATACGGTGGATCTCTTACCTGCTCGGACATCATTTTGGAAGGCCAACAACACCCAAATCAATATAGGTATATGGTAGAACCAATCTACACCACTTCATCTTTTGCTGAAGTGTCACGGAGGCGCCATCCCATCCAATCTTTTACAGGACTGGGAATGCATAAATGGCATCCTCGTGGAGAAGTATAAAAAGAAGGTCGATCGAGGGTGGGTGGTTCGAGGATTGAAGGGTGGCTCGAGGGATACGTGGTTCGAGGGGTGCATGGTTCGAGGGGTGCATGGTTCGAGGGTTGAAAGATGGTTCGAATGGTGCCTCAAGGGTTAGGATGGTTCTAGGGGTAGGATGGTTCGAGGGTTTGGGGTTTGAGGATAGATGGACTAAGGTATTCGAGTACTGAAGGCTTTCAAGTGCTCAACGCATTTGAGTGCTCGACAGGAGCATTCGAGAGCTGGAAGTTTTCGAGTGCTCCAGGGGGGCATTCGAGTGTTGGAGTGTTCGTGTGCTGGGGGCCATTTGAGGGGTGGTCTATTTGCCCTCGAGGGATAGTTTGAGGAATTCGTTTCATTTGTCCTCGAGTTTATCCTCAACCAATGGAAGGGGGCATTCGAGGGAAGTGGGAGTTCGAGTGCTCGAAAGGGCATTCTAGTGCTGAAGGCTGGTTCGAGGATAGATGGACTGAGGTATTTGAGTGCTGAAGGCAGTCGAATGCTCGACAGGGGCATTCGAGAGCTGGAAGTGTTCGAGTGCTCGAGGGGAGCATTTCAAGTGAGGGAAGAGTTCGAGGGCTCGAGGGGACCATTCGAGGATTGAAGCTATTCGTGTACAGATTGTCCTCGAGTGGGGTTTTCTGGAGTACCCTCGAGGGGGGACATTCGAGTGCAGGAATTGAGTACTTGAGAGGGGAATTTGACTAAAACAGGAGTTCGAATACTCGAAGGGCCATTCGAGGATTCAAGATGTTCGAATGCTGGTGGATCGAGAACCGAAGGGTGGTCCGAGGATAGATGGACTGAGGTATTCGAGTGTTGAAGGCATTCGAGTGCTCGACAAGGACATTCGAAAGCTGGAAGTGTTCGAGTGCTCGATAAGGCATTCGAGTGTTGGAGGATTTCAAGTGCTCGAGGGATGGTTCGTTTAACCTCTCGAAGGGGCCAGTCGATGTTTGAAGCTTTTCGAGTGCCAGAAGCCCTCGAGGGATGGTTCGTTTACCCTCGAGAGGGATTCGCCTCGTTTTATCCCCGAGGGCTGGCTCGAGGAGTGAATAATAAAATATAAAAAAAACAACAGCTCCCATTCTTCTAGCCGAAAGGATTTCCTATGGTAGTTGTATGGCCATGCAGGTTGGGTAGGGGGAATTCTGCGTACTCAAATTAATTAACCCCTTTCCAGGTATCACTTAGATTTAACGGTTGCGCTATTTGCCTGCGCTGCACTGAAAAATGTAAAATGGCATCAGGCTGTCCATTTTCCTAAAATGGAAATGATGGTTACAAAACTGTTACGCGGGGTGTGCGCGGTAGAAGTCATGCCCGGTCTCTTATCACTAGGAGGTCTATCCGCGGGGAACATCTGGGAGCACAACAGACTACGGTCATTCTGCTCCCAACCCTAAAGAAAAACCTCGACTTGCATCTAGAGACTATTATCAAAGGCCAATACCACCTCTCTATATTTATCTTAGAGGTGTACATGGTAGAATCGGTGTGCCATCTCTTCCCGGAGGAGAGGACATACTACTTCATTTAAAGGTCGAGACCACTCTCAGTTTGGAAGACACCCGTGGGGAGCAAACCATGGCAAACAAAGCCAGTTCACACTACCGGTTGCATGGCATGGAGCGAGGGGACTAGTGAGTTTGTTCTCATGCCACCTCTGATTTCAGGGATTCAGGGAACTACTGAGTTTGTTCTCATGCCCATCTATTTTCAAAGATGATTTTCACAGGCCCCGGTCACTATGATGAAGTTAGAATCTGTTGGCCACCTGGTTGTAACATCTACATCAGGGGTATTCTTACTAGGTTTCATGTATTAAGGGAGTAGGACAATGTTTCCCACTCCCATTGACTCTCATGGTTTCTTTTTTTTACCATTACCTTCGACTAGTGACTAAGCTGACTTTAACTAATCAATGGTGAAACTTTACTAGACTTTCAATATATAAACACTATAAAATAGGTTGACTTTGTCTAATCAACGATGAACCCATACTTGACATTCAATATGTAAACAATAATAACAAAGTTGACTTTAACTAATTAACGATCAAACTTTATTTGAATAAGTATATAATAAATACTAATAAAAATGTTTGACTTTGTCTAATCAACAGTCAAACCTTACTTGAACTTCTATATATAAATACTAGTGACTAAATTGACTTTAACTAATCAACGGTTAAACTTTACTTGGCTCTCTCTCTATATCGAAACACTAGTGACTAAGCTGATGGATGGTTTGAGGGCTGAGGGATGGTTCGAGGGCTGAAGGATGGTTCGAGAGTCCAAGGGTGGTTGGAGAGGCAGGTGGTTCGAGGATTGACCGGTTGTTTTGAGGGTTGAGGGATGGTCGACGACTGCAGGATGGTTCGAGGGTTCAGAGATGGTTAGAGGAAAGGCCAGAATGACTCTCGAACGGTATTTTGAAGGCCTCGAGGGTAGGTGGTCAGAATGGTGGTTCGAGTGGACATTCGAGTGTCCAAGGTATTCGAGTACTCGAGGGAGGTATTCGAGTACTCGAGGGAGGCATTCGAGTGTTGGAGGTGTTTTGACTGCTCGAGGAAGGCATTCGAGTGCTGGAGGTGTTCGAGTGCTCCAGGAGGCATTCGAGTGCTAGAGGTATCGAAGGGGCTATACCCTCCAAGGAGCACTGCCCTCGAAGGTGTAATACCCTCTAAGCGGCTCACTCCCTCGAGGGCCAACGGTTCGAGAGATCTCGAGGGCCAGTCGTATGAGAGGTCTCAAGAGCCAGAGGTTCGAGAGGTCTTGAGGATTATTGGTTCGAGAGATCTCGAGGGCCATTGGTTCGAGAGGTCTTGAAGGCCACCGGTTCGGGAGGTCTCGAGGCCCACTTATTCGAGAGGTCCCGAGGTCCAGAGGTTTGTGAGGTCTCGAGGGCTAGAGGTTCAAGAGGTTTCGAGGGCCAGTGGTTGGAGAGGTTTCGAGGGCCAGTGGTTGGAGAGGTTTCGAGGGCCAGTGGTTCGAGAGGTCTCAAGGGCCAGTGGTTTGAGAGGTCTCGAGGGCCAGTGGTTCGAGAGGTCTCGAGGGCCAGTGGTTCGAGAGGTCTCCAGGGCCAGTGGTTCGAGAGGTCTCGAGGGCCAGTGGTTCGAGAGGTCTCGAGGGCCAGTGGTTTGAGAGGTCTCGAGGGCCAGTGGTTCGAGAGATCTCAAGGGCCAGTGGTTCGGAGGTCTCGAGGGCCACCAATTCGAGAGGTCTGGAGAGCTACTAGTTCGAGAGGTCCCAAGGGCCACCGGTTCGTGAGGTCTCGAGGGCCAGCGGTTTGAGAGGTTTTGAGGGCCAGTGGTTTGAGAGGTCTCGAGGGCTAGCGGTTCGAGAGGTCTCAAGGGCCAGTGGTTCGACAGGTCTCGAGGGCCAGTGGTTCGAGAGGTCTCGAGGTCCAGCGGTTCGAGAGGTCTCAAGGGCCAGCGGTTCGACAGGTCTCGAGGGCCAGTGGTTCGAGAGGTCTCGAGGGCCAATGGTCTGAGTGGTCTCGTGGGCCAGTGGTCCGAGTGGTCTGGCCAGTGGTTCGAGGGCTAAGGGTCAGGATTTTTTTTTATGGAAATGTGGAGAGTTTCAGCCTTCCCTTTTGGGCTGAAATTGTGAATCACGAGTGAGGGAGTTCTCATTTTCCCTATCTAGTGGGGTGTAACCTTTCATCATTTGGTTGCACAACTACTTGAATTGGGTAGTGGATTAATTAATTAGTGTATGCGAAATTAATTAACCCACTGCTAGCTGAGATACTTGGATTTGACGGTTGTGCGATTTGCCTGCGCTGCACTGAAAAGTGTAAAATGGCATAGGGCTGTCCATTTGCCAAAAATGGAGAGAACGGTTACAAAACCGTTACGCAGGACGTGCGCAGTAGAAGTCATGCCCGGTCTCTTATCATTAGAACGTCTATCCGCGGGGAGCAACTGGGAGCACCATCGACTACGGTCAACTGGCTTCCATCTCTAAAGAAAAAACCTCGTCACCCACACAGAGATCATTACCGAAGGCCAATAACACCCCTTTATTTTCATCTTAGGGGTGTATATGGTAGAAGCGGTGTACCAACTCCATCCGGAGAGGACGCATTGCTTCATTCATTGGAAGGCTGAGATCACTCTCGGTTTCGAAGGCCGTCGCCGCACTTTAACGATGGTTGGGATTACACCTGTGGGGAACAAACCATGGGTCAAGAGCCGGTTACCACTTCCGGTTGGATGGAGGTTCTATGGAGGAGGGGCTAGTGAGTTTGTTCTCATGCACTTCTGTTCTTTTTTTGGTCACCTGGTTGTAACATTTAGATCAGGGGTAGTATTTTAGGTAACATGTATAAAGGGAGTGGGCTAATGTCCCCACTCCCGTACATTCCCATGGCAGTTTTTGGGCCACCTGATTGTACCATCTAGATCAAGGGTAGTTTAGTAGGTTTCATTGTATCACGGGAGTGGGACAATGTTCTCACTTCCGTAGACTCTCACGGTTTCTTTTTATTTACCATTACCTTCGACTAGTGACTAAGCTAACTTTAACTAATCAACAATCAAACTTTACTCGACTTTCCATATATGAACATTATAAACTAGGTTTACTTTGTCTAATCAATAATGAACCCACACTTGACTTTCAATATGTACACACTAATAGCAAAGTTGACTTTAACTAATTAACAATCAAACTTTATTTGAATAAGTATTTAATAAATACTATTAAAAATGTTTGACTTTGTCTAATCAATGGTCAAACCTTACTTGACTTTCTATATATAAATACTAGTAACTAAGTTGACTTTAACTAATCAATGGTCAAGCTTTACTTGACTCTGTTTCTATATAGAAACACTAGTGACTAAGCTGACTTTAATTAATTAACGGTCTAACTTTACTCGACTTTCAATTTATAAACACTAATAACTAGGTTGACTTTGTCTAATCAACGGTCGATCTTTACTTGAGTTTCGATAGATAAACACTAATAACAAAGTTGAATTTAACTAATTAACAGTCAAACTTTATTTGAATTAGTATATAATAAATACTAATAAAAATGTTTTGACTTTGTCTAATCAATGGTCAAACCTTACTTGTCTTTCAATATAAAAACACTAATAACAAAGTTGAGTTTAATTAATCAATGGTCAAACTTTACCTGACTCTCTTTATATAAAAACACTAGTGACTAAGCTGACTTTAACTAATCAACGGTCAAACTTTACTCGACTTTTAATATATAAACACTAATAACTAGGTTGACTTTGTCTAATCAACGGTCGATGTTTAGTTGACTTTCAATAAATAAACACTAATAACAAAGTTGAATTTAACTAATGAACAGTCAAACTTTATTTGAATTGGTATAAAATAAATACTAATAAAAATGTTCTGAATTTTTCTAATCAACGGTTAAACCTTACTTGACTTTCAATATAAAAACACTAATAACAAAGTTGACATTAACTAATCAATAGTCAAACTTCACTTGACCTTCTCTATATAGAAATACTATTGACTAAGCTGACTTTAACTAATCAACGGTCAAACTTTACCCGACTTTCAATATATAAACACTAATAACTAGGTTGACTTTGTCTAATCAACGGTCGATCTTTACTTGACTATCAATAAACAAACACTAATAACAAAGTTGAATTTAACTAAATTACATTCAAACTTTATTTGAATTAGTATATAATAAATACTAATAAAAATGTTTTGACTTTGTCTAATCAACGGTCAAACCTTACTTGACTTTAAATATAAAAACACTAATAACAAAGTTGACTTTAACAAATTAACAGTCATGCTTTATTTGAAGCAGTATATAAAAAATACTAATAAAAAGGTTTTACTTTGTCTAATCAATAGTCAAACCTTACTTGGCTTTCAATAAATAAACACTAATAACAAAGTTGACTTTAACTAATTAACGGTCAAACTTTATTTGATTTAGTATATAATCAATACTAATAAAAATGTTTGACTTTGTCTAATCAATGGTCAAACCTTACTTGACTTTCAATATATAAACATTAATAACAAAGTTGACTTTAAATAATTAACAGTCAAACATTACTTGACTCTCTCTATAAAGAAACACTAGTGACTAAGCTGACTTTAACTAATTAACGGTCTAACTTTACTCGACCTTCAATATATAAATACTAATAACTAGTTGACTTTGTCTAATCAATGATGAAACCTTGCTTGACATTCAAAATATAAACACTAATAACAAAGTAAACTTTAACTAATTAACGGTCAAACTTTATTTAATTTGTATATAATAAATACTAATAAATAGGTTGACTTTCTCTAATCAACAAGTCAAACCTTACTTGACATTCAATATATAAACAATACGAACAAAGTTGACTTTAACTAATTAACGGTTAAACTTTACTTGACTCTCTCTATATAGAAACGCTAGTGACTAAGTTGACTTTAACTAATCAATGGTCAAGCTTTACTTGACTTTCAATATGTAAACACTAATAACTAGGTTCTGGAATGTTAGAGGTTATGGAACTTCACTAGATAGATTAAAGGCTTTAAAATCTAAACATAAGATTGATATATTATGTTTAATAGAACCTTGGCATGATAAACAGAATTTAAACACTTTGATGCATGTCCTTGGATAAAAACACGCCCTTCCAGCTCAGAATGCTAAGATATGGATCCTATGGAACCATGTTTTTAGTATTACTTGCCTACGGGAGTCAGATCAATTTTTACAAGTCAAAATTTCTGATTCTGTTACTTCTGTTAGCTGGAACTGTTTTTTCATATATGCTAGCGTCAGTAGACAAAAAAGGGAGGAACTATGGAATGAATTACAGACACCAATACATGACCCTTCCATATATATAGGTGATTTTAATACTGTTGCTTCAGTAACTGAATACAAAGGTAGAAAATCAACACCAATAAAAAGCATGAAACATTTCAATGGATTTATAAATAACATGGATCTGCATGAAATCCCTACTGTAGGAAACACCTTCACCTAGAGTAATAATAGATTTCGAGATCAATGCAAGGATCTAATGTTCCAGAGACTAGATAGGGGCATTGCTACTTTAGATTGGATGGAACTTTTTCCTAATAGTTCTATACAGGTGCTTAATAGAATGACTTCGGATCACTCCCCCCTTTTTTTATCAGTTCAATCAGCTGAAGAACAAGTCCCTAGGCCTTTTAGATACCAAGAGATGTGGTCAAATAGGCAAGAATTTCAGGAATTAGTAACCTCTAACTGGGCTTTAGTATCCCCTTTCAGTGGAATGCATGGGTTAGTTTTTAAATTAAAGAGGCTAAAGATGGAAATTAAACAATGGAACAGGTCCCACTTTGGTAATGTCAATCAAAATTTGCTACAAGCTGAGAAAGTAGTTAATGATCTGGAAATTTCTTTCCAGTAAACACAGGATGAATTGATTCAAGCTGAACTAATTAAATCAAAGGATATGCTGATAAGAGCTCAAAAAGAAAAAAATATTTTCTTGCTGCAAAAGGGCAGGTTAAAATGGTTTAAATATGGAGATGCAAACACTAGCTACTTTCACCACTCCATTTAGGAAAAGAGAGCAAGATCTAGAATCAGTAAAATAAAGGATGGTAGTGGGAATTGGATATCTGAGCCACAATTGATTAAAGAAGAAGGAGTGAGATTTTATAAGGAATTACTTAACGAAGAGGCCCCTCAAAAAATGGGAACATATCTGCAGCATTTTCTAAAAGAAATTCCTAAAGTGATCACTGACCAACAAAATCTCAATCTTTTGTTACCTTTTAATATTCAGGAACTCAAATTTACGGTTTTTGATCTAAATATATCCGGTGCACCAGGACCTGATGGTTTTTCTGGTGCTTTTTACACTTCTTTCTGGGACACTATTAAGGATGACCTTCTAGATGCTGCAAATGATTTCCTAAATAATGGTAACATCCCTAAGGCCATCTCTAGTACCTGGCTTACCTTAATCCCCAAAAACCCAATTCCTACCACCTTTTCTGACTTCAGACCCATTAGCCTATCAAACTTTGTTAATAAAGTATTCTCAAAGATGATAGTGGAAAGGATTAAACCCCTGATGACACTAATAATATCCCCTGAACAGAGTGCTTTTATTAAAGGTAGGGATATTTCAGATAATGTTATCCAAATGCAAGAGATGACCAGATTACTCTCTAGGAAATCAAAGGTTCCTAATCTCATAGTTAAACTAGATATGCAAAAGGCTTTTGATAGGGTATCTTGGTCTTTCCTGAATTCTATACTACTTCAGTTTGGTTTTCATGGCACATTTGTACACCGCATCATGCATAATATTTTTGCAGCTCATTTTTCAGTTTTAATAAATGGAATAACTGCAGGATTCTTTGCTTCCTCTAGGGGTATTAAACAGGGAGATCCACTTTCCCCCTTTCTGTATAATATTCTGTCTGAGGCCTTTTCCAGAGGCTTAAAAAAACTTTTCAGTGTAGGATATTTGAAATACTTTAGTCTGCCAAGGACCTGTCCACGTGTTTCACACCTGATGTATGCAGATGATACAGCTGTCTTTCTGAACACTAATTCAATCAATTTGAAAAGATTTAAAAATTTCTTGGCAGCATATGAGCAAACATTCAGGACAAAAGGTAAATTTTGCTAAATCAGAATTTTTTGTTGCCCTAAATACATCCACTACTATTGTTCAATCTGTGTGTAGGATTTTAAGAATGGTGAAAGGCTCCTTCCCTTTTAAGTATCTAGGAGCTCCTATTTTTCCAGGTCGTAATTTACAGATTCATTATCATCCTATCTTGGAAAGAATGGAGAAATCTATTAATAATTGGAAGAATAGATGGCTAAGCACTGCAGGCAAGATCATACTGATAAACCACTGTTTCCTTTCAATTCCCACACATATGTTTGCAGTTTTAAGTCCCTCAAAAGTAGTTTTAAGAAAAATGGAAAAACTTGCTTCTAGCCTTTTTAGGGGAAACTGTGATAACATAGATAGAAAAAAGTGGAGATCCTGGAAAAAAATGAGCTTCCCTGAAGATGAAAATGGTATAGGCTTTAAAGATCTAAATGCTATAGTTGATGCTTTTTCTTGTAAATTGTGGTGGAAACTTCAATTGAACAACACTCAATGGTCTGCTCATTTATGGTCACTCCCTGCATCTTACAAAAAATCTCACACCTGGATTAGAATCTGTAAAATTACTGCCAAGGCTAACAACCTATCTAGAGTCATTTTTGGAATTGGAGAATGCTCTTTCTGGAATGCTAACTGGAAAGGTGATGGAGCTCTGTGTTATGAATGGCCTCAAGATTTGGATATTCCCTTCGGGGATATTTCACTTAGGTCATTTATAACTAACAAAGCCTTAATTCTTCCAAATCTGGAGCCTCATCTGGCAACCAATACTGTTAACATTTTGCAGGAAGTAAATCTGGTCCACTCTCATACAGATAGGCTAGTCTGGACTCCAACATCAAATGGGATTTTCTCTATTAGCTCTGCATACAAACTTTTCAGACAAAAAAAAACCAACTATCAGACATATAATCAAGGTTTGGTCCCCTTTCATTCCTAAAAAGATGCCAGTCCTTCTGTGGAGAGCACTCAATGGAATCCTTCCATTTGATAATATTCTTTGTAGATCTGGTTTTTCTCTAGCATCCAAATGTCCTTTATGCAAGAATAACTCTAACTCTTTGGATCATTTTTTTAACTCCTGCTTCACCTCTGTTGATATATGGCAAAGAGTTAATAATCTCTTACATTTTCCACAAACTGTTTTTAGAAGCCTCAAGAGTAGAGTAGAATTCTATCTTTCATTCAGGACTGATACAAAGATAGAATCAAATCTGATCACTGCTGCTCTATTAGTCACAATATGGTCTCTTTGGATAAACAGAAATAAAATCATTTTTGAAAAAAAATCTTTCTCAGCTGATGCATGTTTTCAGGACATTAAGGATTTGATATACTTAATTTTCTCAGCTCATAATCTGAAAGGTAATATAGATAAACATAAGCATTTGATCCAACAGAAAATCACCCCCAAAATCCTTCCAAAAAAGAAAAAATTGTTTAAGGCGGTTATTTGGAGTAAACCACTAACAGGATATAAGATAAATACAGATGCTACATGGAATCTTGGTGGTCAATCTTCATCTGATGTTATAGTTAGGGATTGGAAAGGGGCAGTTTTTAAAATGAGAGTTAACACTTTCCATTCCCCCTCACCATTACATGCTGAACTTTTATCCATTCAATATGGCTATGAATTGTGCTCAGAATTGGATCTGAATTGCTGTGTGATAGAGTCGGACTATCTAATGGCTGTTAAAGGAATTCAGAATCCAATGACAAGCCAGTGGAGAACTTTCTCCATTTGCAGCAGTCTAAATTTAAGACATTTAGTGCACCCAATCCAACACACTCCCAGGGAAGCTAATACGGTTGTTGATTTCTTGGCAAGATTTGCCTTGGAAAATAATTTACGGGGCGATTTACACATTGATAATGTTCCCTTATTTCTTAGGGGTTTTTTACTTCTAGATAATAATGGTATACCAGGGGTAAGAATTGGCTCTCATTCGGACAGTATAAGGACTTAGGTTCTGTGGCTAGGATTTTAATCTGCTGCTTTCTCTTTCTGCTATGAGGCTTACTATAGTTAATCTTATAATTACCTTACTTCCCATTAGAATAGTTACTGCTGTCTGCTCTTCTATGCTTGGCAGGATTCATGTGGCGATGTTGCTGAGATGATGCTGCTCATGGAGTTTATTTGGACCCTCTGCTGTTATGCTGCTGCAAATGGAGTTTATTTGGACTCTCTGCTAGTTGCTCGTTCTGCTCTCCATCACCTAACTCTCTTCTAGACTCTCTTCTGCTATATTTCATGATACACAATAGTCTGCCACTCTTTATTCCTTTTCGATTATATATCATTGACAAACAGGGGTTTCGAGCTTTCGATTCCCCGACCTGTTCGTGATATATAAGTCCATTGGAATATTTAGATTGTCCTGCTTTTAGAGCACCGATGCTCTCTTATTTACTTCTAGCTGCTTTGATTAGGTGTATACACCGCTTCTGGATCATAAACTGGACGATCTTTTGTAAGGAACAAACTCATGTTGCGTCTTTTTTTACTTTAATTCATATCGGTTTGGAGAGCCTAATATATATCCCCCCATCCTCGGATGGTTAAACTTTAAAAAAATAAAAAAAATAATAACTAGGTTCACTTTGTCTAATTAACGGTCGATCTTTACTTGACTTTCGATAGATAAACACTAATAACAAAGTTGAATTTAACTAATTAACAGTCAAACTTTATTTGAATTAGTATATAATAAATACTAATAAAAAAATTTTGACTTTGTCTAATCAACGGTTAAACCTCACTTGACTTTCAATTTAAAAACACTAATAACAAAGTTGACTTTAACTAAGTAACAGTCAAACTTTATTTGAAGTAGTATATAAAAAATACTAATAAAAATGTTTTACTTAGTCTAATCAACAGTCAAACCTTACTAGGCTTTCAATAAATAAACACTAATAACAAAGTTGTCTTTAACTAATCAACGATGAACCCTTAATTGACTTTCAATATGTAAACACTAATAAAAAAGTTGACTTTAAGTAATTAATGGTAGAACTTTATTAGAATTAGTATATAATAAATACTAATAAAAATGTTTGACTTTGTCTAATCAACAGTCAAACCTTACTTAACTTTCAATATATAAACACTAGTAACAAAGTTGACTTTAAATAATTAACGGTCAAACTTCATTTGAATTAGTATATAATAAATACTAATAAAAGTGTTTGACTTTGTGTAATCAACGGTTAAACCTTGCTTGATTTTCTATATATAAATACTAGTGACTAAATTGACTTTAACTAATCAACAGTCAAACTTTATTTGAATTAGTATATAATAAATACTAACAAAAATACTTGACTCTAACTAATCAACGGTCAAACCTTACTTGACTTTTTATATATAAATACTAGGGACTAAGTTAACTTTAACTAATCAACTGTCAAAGTTTTACTTGACTCTCTCTCTATATAGAAACTCTAGTGACTAAGGTGACTTTAACTAATCAACTGTCAAACTTTACTCGACTTTCGATAAATAAGCACTAATAACTAGGTTGACTTTGTCTAATCAATGGTCAAACTTTACTTGACTTTCAATAAATAAACACTAATAACGGATCTGACTTTAACTAATTAACGGTCAAAATTTATTTGAATTAGTATATAATAATTACTAATAAAATTGTTTGACTTTTGCTATTCAACGGTCAAACTTTACTTGACTCTCTCTCTATAGAAACACTAGATTTTTTGGATTCACTCGATTACATTCACTTTTCCTATTTCTTTTCTCTCGAAACTCCACCTATATTCTTCCTCGCCATTCACTTTTCCTTTCATTTTCTTCTTTATTAACTCGATTACATTTTTGTGGGACGAGGCGGCGGTGGTGGTGGAAGGTCATCGTTGTACCTCTCAAAGTTATATTTTTAATCCCTAATACTTTTTATCTATAATTAAGTGTATAATGGAGATTCGGGGTCGTCCTCGAGAAGAGGGATCTTTCCAAGTGTTTAAACATATGTAGGAGAAAATATACTAAATATAAGCACATATATAGAAGCATGTAAATGGGGGGTATGTTTGGTTGGTTTTGGACCTAAGTTATGAAATTAAAGACAAGTAAACTAATCAAGCATGTTAAATATGCAAAGCATGCAACAATAACTAAAAGGTGATTAAACCAACAATTAACGGAACCTTTGGCGCAATTGACTTCCCCTTCCAAGCCTCTTATCCAGCATTGAGCAAGCAGCCTATTTACTACATCAACTACTTATTGTGAAGACTAAACTTCTATCCTTCTAAGATAGTAGTTTGCAAGAGTGAATTCGACATCTCTTGTCAAACCTCACTAATGACTCCTGTAGTCGAAACACGACTAAAAGTATCCCATTGAAGGCATTGAGCATGAAGAATCAACAAGCTTGGCAACACTTATAAAAACTACACCGTGTCTAAGCATTTAACCAGTTCATGCATTTACACAAGATTATTCAAGAACGATCTACATTCATAGACTTCTCTCATTTGCTAAAAGCAACAAACATGACAAAGAGTTCAACTTCATCATATTCATCTATCAATTATCAATTCATCAACACAATCAAAAGCTTAAATCGTACTCTTGGATTCCTATCAAGAAAAGGGAAATCAACACATTTCCCCAAACCCTAACAAGCATATCATGCAAGTACTTCAAATACTCAAGCTTTCAATAACATTAATCACATTAACAAACGATGCTCCATAAATGCATAATAGTAAGAGTATCATATAGGTTAAAAAAATTTCTTAAGACATGGGCTTGGAAGCCTTGGTCTATTGCTCCCAAGAACAATTTTTAGCTAATACAATTCATACTAACATCCATAGACAAATTAATAGAGAAATAAAGAGAGAAGGGATGAAAAAGATGAAGAACCTAGGGTTTGGAGAGGGTAGAATTCGGCCAAGAAGGATAAGATAAGTGTGTGGCCAAAAATTCCTTTTATTGTAAAAGAGGGAGGAAAAGAAAAGAAAAACAAAAAAATATAGCAGGCTCCCACCCGGGTGGGAATGGCCTCACCCGGGCGGGCTGCCTATTTTCACCCTTGTGCCACCTTGCCTTCAAATATTCAAAGCCTACAAAATGTGATCTGCAATGGTATCCGGTCTTCAAGTCTCGATGTTCTTCCTTTGTCACACAAAATCCACTTAGAAAAAGGTAAAAAAGCATAAAGTCGCTCTTACCTCTCCTAAGAGAATTTCAAGGTAAAACAGAAGCTCTTGATAAAAAAATAGCATAAAAGTGATCCCAAAAAGTACTAAAATATGCACATAAAATGGACACATCAAACCTCCACGCACTTAAACCTTACTCGCCCCCGAGTAAGAAAAGATCCAAGCGCACGAAGGAATTGATGTATCCATATCCTAACTACTATTCCCCCAAGTCAATACCTCACAAAACTCTCAATATCACACATCTCAACGTTAAGATCAAATGAGAAGTTTCCCACAACCCCCATTCCTAAATCTACCAAAACCATATCAACCTATCAATTCATTGATATCCCTAAAACATCTCCAAATCCTGAATTGACAATCCCAATTCCAATGGTACAAGGTGAAGCTAAAAGCATACATAAACTTCAAACGCATACTCCACTTTATACCAATATATCATCCTGATGTGCCCTTTTTATACGGTTATATTAGGACTTTTAGGATTCACTTTTGTACACTTTTGTGCTCTAAATATGACATTTTCCCTTGAAATTGTCTAAGGAGGGTTAAAAGCGACTTTCACGCTTTTATCACTTTTTAGAGAATTTTGTGTGACAAGGTAATTTGTTTGAAGACTTTGAAAACTTTGAAGACTTTGAAGAGTATCTTTGAAGATTTGAAGATTTGAAGACTTGGATTGGAGTTTTTGAAGATATAAGGAATTGAAGAAGTGAAGACAAGAGAAGGATATGAGATATAAAAGAGAAAGAAGAAATAATGCTGGAATTTGTATCTGTCGCGAGACCATCGCGACACATGATGGTTTGTCACGAGATCATCGCGAGCACTTCGTGACTCGCAACAGACGAGTGGTCTGAATTTCTTCTTGATTTTTGTGTTATAAATACTCCCCTTATCCTCTCCTCTTCAGCAGCTTTTGCCCATTTCTTTCTTCTGCGTTTTTGGGTGTTAAAACCCTAAGTTTTCTCTTCTTTCTTTTCTTAGTTTTTGTAGATTAATTATGTCTTTTAGTTCTCTAGCTTAGTTTTATCTTAGGAGAAAAGGATTGAAGCTTCCATTTCTATGTAGTAAGAACCATTATATCTATCTATTTGGTGATTTTGCTATTTATTGAGCTTTGAATGTTAATTGTTAATTGCATTGATGTTGTTGGAAGCTTGAGTATATGAATTGCTTGTATGATTACTTGTTAGGGTTGGGAGAAAGTAGCTAATTCTCCCCTCTTTTAATGTGGAATCCAAGAGCATGAGTTAGAGCTTCTTAAATGATGTTGGTGTGTTGATAATTGCTAGATGAATGTGATGATGTTGAACTCGTTGTCATGTTTGTTTTAGGTAGAAAATGAGAAAGGTCTATGAATGTCGATCGTTCTTGACTAATCTTATGTAAATGCATGAATTGGTTAAATGCGTAGACACGGTGTAGTGTTTATAAGTGTTGCCAAGCTTGTTGATTCTTCGTACTAAATGCCATCAATGGGATACTCTTAGTACTACGGGAGTCATTGGTGAGGTTTGACAAGAGATGTCGAATTCACTCTTGCAAACTACTATCTCAGAAGGATGGAAGATTTATCTTCACAACATGTAGTTGAAGTAGTGAATAGATTGTTTTACTCATTCTTGAAGCCTTTATTATTTAGCATTTATGTATTCTTGATGCTATGTTTCACTTCATTTATGCCATGGGTTGTTTGAGAATAGGAAGTGTTTTTATGATTGAAGTGTTTGGGTGTTAGGAAAGTGACAAATTCCTTAGCTCTTTTGCATGAAAATATATGAACATGAACTTAGAACTTCTTGTGCATAATGTGTTGTGATTCTTGCTAGATAAGTATGTTAATGTTAAGTCAAGTGATGAATGTGATAGAATGAGTGAATGGTTCAATGATCTACATTAGGTTTGGAAGTGGATATCAATTGCCCCCAAGGCTTTATCTTTGTAGTTTTAAACCCCTTTTTCTTAGTTTTGTTTGATGATTAGCCTAATTACTTGACTTTGCTAGTTATCTTATCCTTTTAATTTCATAACTTAGGACCACCAAACAACCAAACCCCACCCCATTTACATGCTTTTATATGTATGTATATATGTCTACTCCTAGCCTAATATCAACCTTTTGTGCCTAAACGCTTAGGAAGATCCCTCTTCATCGTGGACGACCCTGACTTGCCACTATCTACTTAGTTGTAGATAGTAAGCATTTAGGGCTTATAAATATTAACTTTGAGAGGTACGGCGATGACCTCCCACATCCAAAAAATGAAGTATATTCAAAATCAAGAAATCATAACTTACTTCATTTTTCCCGCTAATTGTCTCAATCCCAAGAGGCCTGAAGATGTCAAGCTACCCAATCCATCCATATGGTCACTACAAACTTATGACTCTAATGCCAGCAACTGAGTGGACATATAACATTTTACCTTTTTCTCTCTTTCTCTCATTTTACGTAGGATCCCTTTCGGGTTTTCATCCTAGCCACACATCATGTTTCTTTCGCTCATATCTCACCTTTTTCCGCACATTTAGTCTCTCATTTTTACCTAGGTCTCCCTTTCAGGTTTTCAACCTACCTGGGCCCCCAATGTTTCCTAAGATGCCCTCTCTGGTTTTCAACTTAGTGGGGTTCTTTTTTTTCAATAATTTTTTATTCCTTTTCATTTCTATTTTTTTCATGTTTTTCCAATCAAAAATAACAATAAAAATTAAATTGAGATAACCTCGACGAAAAGCCATGAATGACAATCCGGATGATCAAAACCAAGTTTATTTAACGTCGTTGGCATGACTTAATCCCCTTCTTGGAGCTTACTCACAAACCGGATCGAGGAGCTCAACATTCTCTCCCTTCTCCGACACCAAATTCTCGTTGTAAGGCTTCAAATGTTGACCATTGACTTTGAATGTATTGTACTTATCCCAATCTAAGATTTCTACCACACCATGTGGGAATACCTTTACCACCTTAAAAGGACTGATCCATCGGGACCTCAACTTACCGGGAAATAAGCAAAGGCGGGATTGGAATAGAGGACTTTTTTACCCACATCAAATTCCTTCCTAATGATTATCTTGTCGTGACACACCTTTGTCTTCTCCTTATAGATTTCAGCCTTCTCATAGGACTCCCTCCGGATATCATCTAGTTAATCCAATTGTAGCTTCCTATGCAAGCCGGCCTCATCTATATCAAGATTGAATTCTTTGACCACCCAGTAAGCCTTATGTTGAATTTCCACCGGTAGGTGACAGGGCTTACCAAACACTGACCGGTATGGTGACATACCGATTGGTGTCTTGTAATCCATCTTATACGCCCACAAGGCGTTATTCAACCAAGAACTCCAATCCTTCTGGTTGGGGTTAACCATTTTTTGAAGGATGAACATGATTTTCCGATTTCATACATTGGCTTGCCCATTGGTTTATGGGTGATAGGCGGTGGATGTCTTGTGAGTGACACCATACTTCTTCAAGAGTGCCTCTATGGTCCGATTGAAAAAATGAGGGCCACGGTGACTAATCAAGGCCTAGGGTACCCCAAACCTAGAGAAGATATTATCTTTCCGGAATTCCGCAACCACATTAGAATCGTCAGTCCTAGTGGGTTTTGCTTCAACCCACTTCGACACATAATCAACGACAAGAAGAATATATGTAAATCCATAAGAACTAGGGAAAGGTCCCATAAAGTCAATACCCCAAATATCAAAGATTTCACACTGCAAAATAGGCCTTTGGGGTATTTCATTCTTAGAGGAGATGTTTTCTACTCTCTGGCATGCATCACAAGATTGCAAAAAGTGTATGCATTCTTATTCAATGTAGGCCAATAAAAACCACTTACTAAAACTTTCCTAGCGGTCCTCTTTACTCCAAAATGACCACCACATGCATGATAATTACAAAATTCATGAATTGAGTGTACTTCATTATCGAGGATACATCTCCTAACAACTTGATCCGTACAATGTCTCCACAAAAATGGATCATCCCACACATAATATTTAGCATCACTCTTTAATTTATCCTTTTGGGCCTTAGAAAAATGAGGAGGGAATTTACCAGCGACAAGGAAATTTACAATGTCAGCATACCACGGTTGGAGATCCCTAATTGTGAACAGTTTTTCATCAGAGAATTCCTCCCGTAGTTGCTCCTTCATTGCAGGATTTTCCTCAACGTCTTGGCATGGAGTCAACCGGCTCAAATGATCGGCCACAAGGTTTTCCGCACCCTTCTTATCTCGCACCTCCAACTCAAATTTGCTCAAAATCAAGATCCACCTAATCAATCTTGGCTTGGCTTCTTTCTTTGTCATCAAGTGATGAAGCGCTACATGGTTAGTGTACACAATAACTTTTGTACCAAGCAAGTAAGATTGAAATTTTTTCAAAGAAAATAACACTGCTAGCAACTCCTATTCTGTGGTGGAGTAGTTTCTTTGAGCCCTACTGAAAGACATGGATGCATAGTAGATGGTGTGAGGCGCTCTCCCCACCCTTTGAACAAGTACCGCTCTAACGGCGTAGTCATTAGCATTGCACATAATCTCAAAAGGGAAAGACCAATCTGGGGGTTTTATGATAGGGTTGAATTAAATTTCCGCCACAAATCTGCCTCGATGTTGAATTAAAATCCCTTTCGAAAAACCCTCGCTTTGCGGGCAAAAGATATCAGAAATCCTCAATCTGGAGATGATTATGGTTTGAATCCCATGGGGATTTTGGATAATCAGGTACAGACTGAAGATTAACTGAATAATCGGACGAAAATGTTCCCGTTGTTCTTGGGAGAAGACTGCACTTTTTTCACCCAGAATCGCCCTAGCTTAGTCACTAGTCGAAGGTAATGGTAAATAAAAAGAAACCGTGAGAGTCTACGAGAGTGGGAACATTGTCCGACTCCCGTGATACAGTGAAACCTACTAAACTACCCCTGATCTAGATGATACAACCAGGTGGCCCAGAAGGAACCAGAAAAGTCTACGGGAATGGGAACCTTGTCCCACTCCGTGAATATATGATACCTACTAAGCTACACTTGGACTAGATGATACAGCCAGGTGGCCCAAAAAAATGCTACCCCTTTGTGATGACAGGGGTCTGTAGAAATCATCTGTGAAAATACCGAGGAGCATGAGAACAGCCTCACTAGCCCCTCACTCCGTGCTACTTTCAGCTATTCAGCCGTGGTTTGTTCCCCATGGGTGTCTTCCAAACCGAGAATGGTCTCGGCCTTCAAGTGAAGTAGTATGACGTCTTCTCCAGGAAGAGCTCGCACACCGCTTCTACCATGTACACCTCTAAGATGAAGATAAAGAGGTGTTATTGGCCTTCGATAACGATCTCTGGTTGAGTGCCGAGGTTATCTCGATTGGGTTGGGAGCAGATTGACCGTAGTCTGTGTTGCTTCCTAGTGTTCCCTGCCGATAGACCTCTTAATGATAAAGAGACCGGACATGACTTCTACCGCGTACGCCCCGCGTAACAGTTTTGTAACCGTCCTCTCCATTTTAGGCAAATGGACAGCCTATAGCCATTTTGTACTTTTCAGTGCAGCGCAGGCAAATAGCGCAAACCAACAGTACAACTACCATAAAATCGTGTGTGTGAATCGGTTGTCGATCCGTGGTGTTTTCCCCATGGTTATCAAGCCAACCGTCGCTGAAGTGCGGCGACGGCCTTCCAAATCGAGAGTGTTGTAGTCTTTGTAGACGAGTGGCCATGCAAAGTAACAGTAGAAGAACTACGCAGCCTGATGAAAATTTTTTTTTCCGTGGACCCCTTCGAGGACTCGAATGCCTTCAGGACTTGAATGCCTCCAGGACTCGAACGCCTCCTCGAGCACTCAAAGACCTACAGCACTCAAAAGCTCCCCTCGAACCACCAAACCCCTTGAACCAGTACTCAAAAGCTCCCCTCGAACCCCCAAACCCCTTGAACCACCATACCCCTTTAACCACCCCCTCGAACCACCATGGCCCTCGAACTCCCATGGCCCTCGAGTCATTTTACCCCTTTAACCACCACCCTATCTCTCGAATACTCGAACCACCATACCCCCTCGAGCACTCGAAAGCCTCCAGGAGTCGAGTGCCTCCTCGAACCAACATACCCCTCGGATGCCTCCAGGACTCGAACACCTCCAGTACTCGAATGCCTCCTGGAGCACTCGATAGCCTCCATCCCTCAAATGCTCCCCTCAAACCACCGTACCCGTCGAACCATCATACCCCTGGAACCACCACCCAAGCCCTTGAACCACTACCCAAGCCCTTGAATCACTACTCGAGCCCTCGAACCACCAGTCCCCTCAAACCAGCATATCTCTCGAACCCCCATGCCCCCCGAACCTCCTTTCCCCTCGAACCAGCAAATTCGTTGAACCTCCATGCCCCTCGAACCTCCTGACCCTCAAACCACCTAACCCCTGGACCCCCTACCATGCCCCTCGAACCACTACCATACCCCTCAAGCCACCATACCCCTCGAGGCACCATACCCCTCAAGTGTTTTGGGTCGAGGGTCGGGGCTCGAGGGTCAAGGGTCGAGGGTCAGGGGTCAAGGGTCGAGGGTCGGGGGTTGAGGGTCAAGGTTCGAGGGTCGAGGATCGGGGGTCGAGGGTCGATGGTCGAGGATCGAGGGTTGGGGTGGTTGCGAAGTATTGAATCCTCGAACCACCTAAAGCCTGGACCCTATCCTCAGACCAGCTACCCTTCGAGTCTAAAGGGTCGGGGTGTAAAACATATATATATTTATTTTTTTTTCCCAATCCTGCAAAAAGATTGGATGGGATGGCACCTTCATGCCACTTCTGCAAAAAGATGAAGTAGTGTAGACTGGTTCTACCATATACACCTAAATTGGTTGTGGTGTTTTTGGCCTTTCAAAAACAATATCCGGGAAATTAGGAAGTCCAAATCGTAAGAAATATTTACCACTCTTTTACTTACCTGCACAAAATATATACCACCCGGATAGGCTTCCAAAGTCCGCCAATGAGTTTACTTGCAAGAAACATTTAGAGATATTCTTTGACCCAGGTTGGCCGCATTTGTGATGTTTGTTAGAACACGAACTCATGAGGAAATAATGTGTTGAGGATGAGGTAGCAATATTTTTGAATAAGCTTGAATGCCCTTGTTGAATCTGGTCGAAGACCTTTTTTGAGAACTTTATTCCTGTCACTCCATATGTAGTATACAGTTGTTGCTAATGCCAGCGGTCCCATTTTCCGTTTCAGCTTTGATCCTCGAACCTGTCTTCTGATCTATTTTTCAAAGGCTGCAATGAACTCTGTGGCTCTTCTCAAACCCATCCAGATTTTCACCCTATCCCATACAGTTCGGGTGAAATCACACTAGAAGAACAAGTGTTCGTGCGTCTCGACCTCCAAACGACATAGGGAGGATATATGATCCGTGTGTGCATCTACTCCTCTGTGGAACCTATTTTTGGTTTGAAATTGACCAAGAGAAACAAGCTAGGTAATGAACGAGAACCCGACGGGAATAGATCCACGCTAAAGGGAAGTGTAAAATCTGGCCCTTGGGAAGGTGGGTATATCATATAAGTGAGGGTAGGTAGACCTATGTATGTTATCATGGGCCGTAGCCGTGAATTTACTAGATCCTGCCCAAAGCGCCAGCATGTCCTTGACCGAGTCGACTGAGCCACCGGATATGATGATCAGTTTATCCTGGAGTTCGCACAGATTCATAAAGAAGAGTGAAAATTTTTCTAAAATTCTGCCACATGGAGCCCTTGGATGTGCAAGCCAAATACTGCTGGTGGCCAGGAATTGTGAATGAACCCATCGGATCCAGAGCGAATCCTTCTTTGAGTGTATATCCCATAACTGCTGTGCGATTACGGCCATATTCCATATCTTGAAGTTCCAAATTCCCAGACCCTTATTACTTTTCGGAGTACATAGCCTTTTCCAGGATACCTTATTCCGTTTCTTTTCTCCCCACAGGAAGTGTTTACATTTTTTTTCAAGTGATTCCATGACATTACCCTGTATGATGAAGTACTGTATCCAGAAACCAATGATGCCCTGGATCACGGATTTGATGAGTTCCAGTTTTCCCGCATATGATAACGTGTGCCCTTTGAATTTTGTAATTTCATTGTCGATGTTTTCGAGGAGCTTATGAAATTAAGAGACCTTCAATTTACTGGAGTCCAGCGGGATGCCCAAATACCTGACTGGGAAGGTAGCCCAAGGTATAACTGTGAAGCTTAAGTCATCTTTAATACCCACCCCGAAAATTGCAACTTTACCGTGTTGATGGCCAAGCGGGAGGTCTGTTGAAAATCATTAAGAACAGACATGAGGGTATGAACCGAGTCTCGATCCGCCTTCGAGAAGAGCATCAAATTATCTGCAAAAGCTAGATGAGTGATTTTTAGTTTTTCGCATTTGGGTGAAACGAGAACCGAGTGGATTTTGTCCTTCTTTTCAACAGCCTGGAGAGGTATTCTATGCAAATGAAAAAACGTAGGGGGGAGAGTGGGCCGCCCTGACAAACACCCCTTTTTTCCTTTGAAGCAGTCACATAATTTTCCGTTGATCGCAATGGAGAAAGTCACAGTTGTTACGCATTCCGTGATTCTGTCGACTAATAAGTGCGGGAAACCTAGGCTGGTTAGTACCTCTTATAGGAAGTCCTAAGACACCGTGTCGAATGCCTTCGCGAGGTCAACCATAATCATATAGCGGGGGGATGATCTTGACTTACCATATCCTCTTACCTTATCTTGGGCCAACATTACATTATCTGACAGCTTCCGACCTTTCACAAATGCAGCCTGGCAAGGGTCAATAAGACCGGGGAGGAAAGGTTCAATTCTATTGGCGATGATTTTGGAGATGACTTTATAGATGATGTTGCAGCAGGAGAAGGGTCTGAAGTCGCCCATCCTTAGATTATCTTCCTTCTTGGGTATGGTTGAGTCTTTTCAGTAAGTCTCCATTTTGGAAGAATTCCAAGATTGATTCTGTGACATCTTGACCCACGGTCTCCCAATGACTCTTGAAGAAGGCCGCTGGGAAACTATCGGGGCATGGTGCTTTGTCATCAGACATGGAGAAGAGGGCAGACTTTATTTCATGTCTTTCTATATCATGGCTCAATATTGCTCTCTCCATATCATTGAGTAAGGGACCTGAGTGGAGTGTATCTACCTCTATCGAAGTTCGTGGAATTTCTGTACCGAACAATCCCCTGTAAAATTCAGCAAATAGTGTCCCTTTTCTTTCACTGGATGTGACTATCCTATTTTCATCGTCCAGGATTGCCGGAATCCCACCCCTTTTCCTGTTGGCCACTAAACCGTGAAAAATTCTTATTCCCTTATCCGCCATAGTGACAAAGTTAATTTTTCCCTTTTGGGAAAGGAACTTCGACTCCGCCGTGTAGAGGAGAAGTACATTTTGCTTTAAGACAGTCAGTTGATGTACCAGTTTAGGTGATGCATTCACCGATGTAAGATTCTTCAATGCTACCGCATACTCCTTGTCTGCTCTTTTTGTCTTTTCTGAAATGTGATTGAAATCTTTTTTCCCCATTTCGTTCAGGGGTTTCTTCAAGCTTTGTAGCTTGCGGCATAAAGCATATTGTGTGAATCCCTATACCTTTGGTGACCAGTGATCATGTACCACCTGTTTTGAATTTGGATGTGCGTTCCACATGTTTTGGAACCTAAAGGGCCTGTTTAGCTTGTCTATATCTTACGCCAGTGATGTTACAAATGGTAGGTGATCAGAGAGTGCTGACCCAGGAAGAAAGGTGGTGCGGCACGAGTCACCATCCCATTTGTGGTTGTACAAGACACAGTTCAGTTTTTTCCTAATTGTGTAATCCGCATTATGCCACGTGAAGTGATCCCCAAGTGCTGGAGCGTCTCTAAGACCACATGCAGTGCAAGTTTCTTGAAATTCCCTCATTTGGTAGATCCCGTGGGATGTGTTTCCCATGTGATCATTGACGCTGAGGATTGCATTAAAGTCGCCAAGTACCATCCATGGTGACTCTAGGTTTGCACCGTATCTCTTTAATTCTGCCCAAAGGGGCAATCTTTGTACTCTTCCTACACTATTCCCATAGGTGTAAGTGCATAGAAATTGCACATTCAATGTTAGGCTGCGTACTTTTAGGTGAATCAGCTGCGCCATTCTACCTGTTATCTCAACAAAAAACTTTTTGGGATCCCAAACTATGAGAATCCTAGAGTTGGGTGCCACGTCAAAATTGTGGGTGTATCTCCATCCTTTGAGACTCTTCATGAAGATGTTCAGCGTTCGTTCACTTGCCTCTGTTTCCAGAATACCCAATAGACCAATGTTGTTTTCAGAGATGATGTTTTTTGCCCATCTCCTTTTTTCCGAGGTGCCAAGGCCCGTGATGTTAAGGCAAGCCGCATTCATTGGGAACCGAAGGTCCCTTTAGTCCTCGGACTGCCACCTTTGCTACTGTCAGTTGACGATGAGCTCTTCGCTACTTAAGCCACTTTTTGATAAGTCTCCTTCAATGGGTTGAGCAAAATGGAAAATGATCTGGTTCTGCAATTTCCTCTGATCAGCTTTCTCCCACCCGTGATTTGTGATTTTGGCGTTGGAGGTTGCCCTGCTCTTGGGGGGTTGCTGCATCTTGCCTTCGGATGCAACATGCTCTCTGGTATGTTTCCTGCACCTTGCATTGGTCTTATTGCATCTCCATAGGTGGGGTGTCTATCCGAACTGGTTTCTCCACTGAACTCCTTCTTGTTATGAGCCTGAGAATTTGACTGTATAGTAGCATATCCCACGTTCTTCTGATCCATCTTCATGTCCTTCCCCGTGTCATCTTCTTTCTCCTTTTCTGAGTTTAGGTTTTGTCTTATGCTGCTTGATCCGGTATTTTCTGAATTGTTACCCGAAGCTTTGTCCACATGGGTATGCGAAGGCACCTCATTAGGAATGTTCCATTCTTCTTCCTCCGCCTGTACTGACAGAATGCATTTGTCACAGCCTGTAGTTATTTTCCCCCTTGCCCTACGCTCCTGAATGGCCCTGTCCCTGGCCTAGAAGAATTCATCAAAAACCTCAAAAAGATGGGTATTTTCTCCGTAGTTAGGGCACCATGGTTTGCAGTAGTCGTAAAGAATATGTTGCGAGTGGGTAGCACCATCAGGCATGCGGAATGTGACTGTTTCCTTGAGCTTTTTTGAGGTGTCAATGAGGACAAGA
Source organism: Rubia yunnanensis (assembly GCA_037428765.1). Classification (NCBI taxonomy): domain Eukaryota; kingdom Viridiplantae; phylum Streptophyta; class Magnoliopsida; order Gentianales; family Rubiaceae; genus Rubia; species Rubia yunnanensis. The sequence goes on from CM075061.1 coordinate 63,394,452, forward strand.
ATCTTGGCGTAGTAACCAACAAGGTCTCGTGTTGTGTTGTCCATGAGAATGGGATCTCCTAATGTGGATGCTATCTTGTCCAGGGCCTTTTTGTGCCAGCAAGACTTGGGCAAGTGATTCATATGTATCCAAATCAATTTTTTTCCATGATTCGCATGTCAAACTTCCCAGACTCTGGTAGAGGGACAATAAATAGATTTTCACCATTGAGGTAGTGATCTGGACCCTGCAGCAGTTTGTCCCTATTCTCTGCTGTCTTGAATCCAAATTTGAGGTAGCCATTAGTCACTATTTGCACCCAGCACTGGACTCCCCATTTTTCCATTAGCAAGTTGCTTACTACATATGTACCGGGGAAAGACCCTGGGAATACACCAAGAAAGCCATAAAACAGCTTAATTTTTTCCTTGATAATTTCATCCTCGGAGAGAACGAAATCCACATCCAGTGCTGCAGAAATATCGACTTTGTCCATGATGATTTCGACATCGTTCCATGCCCTTTTCCTCTCTGGTAGCGGATCATACCATTTCCTCTGCTTGAAAGTCGTGGTTGATTTTGTGGCCTGGCCCTGTGGAACAACGGGTTTGGTGGAGGAGGCATCATTTGAATCCATATTTAACCATCAAGTTAATAATATACGACAAGAGAGGGTTAGGCAAGCAATCAGACTAGCTTATCGGATGCACAGGAGAAGACTAACGTATCTTCTAGCTTAGTTACTAGTGTTTCTATATAGAGAGAGTCAAGTAAAGTTTGACTGTTTATTAGTTAAAGTCAACTTTGTTAATAGTGTTTATATATTGAAAGTCAAGTAAGGTTTGACTGTTGATTAGAGAAAGACAACCTATTTATTAGTATTTATTATATACTAATTCAAATAAAGTTTGACCGTTAATTAGTTAAAGTCAACTTTGTTATTAGTGTGTATATTGTGAATGTGAAGCAAGGGTTCATCATTGATTAAACAAAGTAAACCTAGTTATTAGTTTTTATATATTGAAAGTCGAGTAAAGTTAGACCGTTAATTAGTTAAAGTCAGCTTAGTCACTAGTGTTTCTTTATAGAGAGGGTCAAGTAAAGTTTGACCGTTAATTAGTTAAAGTCAACTTTGTTATTAATGTTTATATATTGAAAGTCAAGTAAGGTTTGACCATTGATTAGACAAAGTCAAACATTTTTATTAGTATTTTTTTATATATTAGAATCAAATAAAGTTTGATTGTTAATTAGTCAAAGTCAACTTTGTTATTAGTGTTTATTTATTGAAAGAAAAGTAAGGTTTGACTGTTGATAAGACAAAGTAAAACCTTTTTATAGTATTTTTTATGTACTACTTCAAATAAAGCTTGACTATTAATTAGTTAAAGTCAACTTTGTTATTACTGTTTTTATATTGAATGTCAAGTAAGGTTTGACCGTTGATGAGACAAAGTCAAAACATTTTTATTAGTATTTATTATATACTAATTCAAATAAAGTGTGACTGTTAATTAGTTAAATTCAACTTTGTTATTAGTGTTTATTTATTGAAAGTCAAGTAAAGATCGACCGTTGATTAGACAAAGTTAACCTAGTTATTAGTGTTTATATATTGAATGTCGAGTAAAGTTTGGCCGTTGATTTGTTAAAGTCAGCTTAGTCACTAGTGTTTCTATATAGAGAGAGTCAAGTAAAGTTTGACCATTGATTAGTTAAAGTCAACTTTGTTATTAGTGTTTTTATATTGAAAGTCAAATAAGGTTTGATCGTTGATTAGACAAAGTCAAAACATTCTTATTAGTATTTATTATATACTAATTCAAATAAAGTTTGACTGTTAATTAATTAAATTCAACTTTATTATTATTGTCCGTCCAACTTTCTGTACTTTTCCTTCCACCTTCTGTCCTCGCCGGTAACGGCTATTGCCGCCGTTAACGGCAATCCCAACTGTGAACATCTGAGCGACTGAGAAGGCCACAGACGAGCCGGCCGCGACAAAAAACTTTTTTCCTTTCCTTTCATACCATTATCTGACAATAACGGTAATAAACGGACAGATTCCCCCTTTTCTTATGGCGGCACATCCGTCTGCCCGTGGCGGCAACGCGGTGGGCAAAACCTTTCTCTAGGCCCTAGCAAACCGTCTCCCTCCACTGCATGCTAACCTTCCGTCCAATCCTGAAATTGTTCCCAAGACGCTATATAAAGGAGATATAGCTTGCCTTGTCACACGCAAAGAAGCCGAAATCCTTGAATCACACTATGAAAATGCCCTCGTTGTCAAATTTGCAAGAGGCAAGCCACCGATGGTCAAGCTAAATGAGGCATTTCAATCTGTCGGTTTCAAAGGTAGCTTTCAAATCGGCTCGATTGATTTCAGACATGTCCTGATACGGTTCCAAGAAAAAGAAGACTACCAGCGTTTCTGGCTAAAAGGCCATTGGATTTTCCTTGATGCTCATATGAAATTGCTGAAATGGACAATGGATTTTTCTCCAGAAGCAGAATCCTCAATCGTTTCGGTATGGGTTACTATCCCTTACGTACCTTTGTTTTTCTACAATACTGCAATGATAAAGTCGATGGGCAATCAAATTGGTAATTTCATAAAAATGGATGCTGCTACTGAGGCTCTATCTAGGCCATCTGCTGTTAAGCTATGTGTGGAAATAGATCTTAAGAAAAAATAGCCTACCTTCATTAGAGTAGGAATAGAGGAGGATGGGGTAGAATATAATGTGATGAAACTCCCTCTGGAATTTGAAGAGCTTCCACTGTACTGTTACCACTGTAAATCCATAGGTCATGATGACAATCAATGTGTACATCTCCACCCTGAACTTAAGAGAAGTATACCTTTTAAGAAAGTTCATCCTACCACTGATGCCACTATGCTACATAAAGATGGAAAGGATGTGGTTCCTCCTATTTTGAATGCTGGCTCATCTGGAGTTTCTGCTCAAGACAAGGTTCAGACAATTAAGTGCCAGGAAAAGGCTCATAAATCCAAATATGTGCCAAAAACAAAAGTAGCGCTTACTGATGACCTGATGGTTGATAATAAGGCTGTAAACACTGAAGATGGAGTTATTGAGGAGGTTACTAAAGTCAATGAGGTCACTAAGGTCACCGAAGTCATCATTGAGAATAATGGGGAACCAGAACCTCCTATTAAGCTTGTGAATGATGTACATCTTTCTATGGATGTTCCTGAAATTCTGGACATCACGGAACAAGAAGAAACCTCTCAACAAGAAGAAATCAATGAAGATTCTCAGTCCTGTGGTGGTCTCTCTAGCAGAAACTTCATCTGGATTCCATCTCCAGCACTCCGGCACACCTACACAACAACAACTTTCCCCTACTCAGGACCTTCACCCCAAAACCTATGCTGGCAATTCCTCCTCCTCTGCACCACCACACTTTAACCGTAAGAAAGCATCTGCTAGGGATGACACCCCGGCCAAAAGAGGTAAGACTTTCTCTTCTTTGAATACAATTTTGGCTGCTAAAAATTTTATCTTCTCTCAGCAGAGATCCAAACAAAACAGGTTCCTTCTCCTGGCTGAACCTGAAAACCCTGTGGAAGTTTCTGAATCGGTCTCTAAAGCTCCTGCTACCCATGCTGAGGGTCCGGCTCCCAGTACTGAGGTTCCAGATATCCCTGTTTTAAATCCTCCTCAGGATATGCCCCACCATGTGGCACAGGTAAGTCCCACAAAGAACCATAAAAAGTCCTCCAAGTCTAGGAAACCTGCTAAATTAGACAAGCAGGGAACATCTAGCACTTCAGCTAATGAGACCTATTTAACTCAGTGAAATACTATCATGACTAGATCAAAAAGCACTAATGATGTTTCTCCATGAATAGCACAACTATAAAAATAAAATTCCTGGTTTGGAATCTCAGAGGAATGAACACTTCTATGCTTAGACTTTCTAATCTAATCACTAGGCACTACTTTGAACTTCTCTGCATTATTGAACCTAAACATGATAACATGCAATGTGGACATTATAGACAACTACTTCATTATGACAGTTGCATGTATGCCAGTAATGGATAGATTTGGCTTTTTTGGAATACCAACTTGTCATTATCTGTTAAAGCTGATAATCTTCAGTTTCTAGCTGTAACTTTGAACTCTCTGACTCTCAATAAAAGTATGGATGCATTTTTTGTTTATGGTCTGAGAACTAGAAATGGTAGGAAAGATCTATGGTCTGACCTTAGGTCTTTTGTTCACTCTGAGTCAATTTTTATTGGAGATTTCAATGCTATTACATCTATAAACGAATATAAAGGTCCTTCTACTCCCAAACTTGGTAGTACGAAGGACTTTAATGAGTTTATTAATGTAATGGCACTGGATGAAATAAACACTGTTGGGAATTTTTTTACTTGGAGCAACAACAGACTTAGGAACCCTACTAGACAAAGGTTAGATAGAGGTCTCTGTACATCATCATGGTCATCCACTTTTCTTGATTCTTCTGTTCATGTTTTAAATAGAGCTTCTTCTGACCACAATCCTATGATTCTTTCCATTGGCAGTGATATTCAATCTGTCCCTAGGCCTTTTAGATTTATAAATACTTGGTATAAAAGGAAAGAATTCAGGGATGTTATCAAATAGAACTGGAATCTTCCTATCCATGAAACAGGAATGCTTGGCTTTTTTCTTAAATTAACAAGACTGAAGAAGGAGCTTAAAATTTGGAATATGGACCACTTCGGTAATGTCCATGAAAATGTGATTAAGGCTAAATCAGTTCTAGGTTTCCATGAATCTGAATATGATATAAATGCTTCAATTGAAAATCTGGTTAGAGTAAAAGATGCTAAGGCTAGGTTGGTTAAAGCTCTCACAGAGCAGAAGAATTTTTAGAAACATAAGGCTAGGGTAAAATGGCTAAAGGAAGGGGACAGTAATACCAAATTCTTTCATAACTCTGTTAAAGAAAGAAAAAGTAGGCTTGGCATCACAAAAATTAAGAGCAGTAATAACCAATGGCTAGATAACATGCAAGATATTGAGAATGAAGCCATTAACTATTACAAGGATCTCTTAACCGAAGATAGTACCCCTGATAACAACCTGTTTCAATCTCTTTTCTTAAGCCAAATCCCTAAATTGATCAATAGTGAAGACAATGCTAAATTGCTACAACCTGTTGTACTTTCTGAGCTTAAAGAAATAGTGTTTAGCCTGAACAGAAATGGAACTCCTGGTCCTGATGGATTCACTCCCATGTTCTATATCAAATCACGGGATGTCATTTCCAATGATTTATTGTCTGCAGTACATGATTTTTTATCTAGCAGCAACATTCCTAGGGGTATCAGCAGCACTTGGATCACAATTATCCCTAAAAAGGATATTCCTGTGTCTTTCGATGATTATAGGCCAATAAGTCTTTCTAATGTTGTGAATAAAATCTTCTCTAAGGTGCTTATGGAAAGACTTAAACCCCTTATGCCCAGGATTATCTCTCCACAGCAAACTGCCTTTCTTAAAGGAAGAGATATCTCTGATAATGTTCTCTACCTTCAAGAAATGGTCAGATTCTTGCATAGGAAAAATAGAACTCCTAATTGTATTGTTAAACTAGACCTCAGGAAAGCATTTGATAGAGTTAAGTGGTCCTTTCTATATTGTGTGCTAGCTAAATTTGGTTTCCATGCTAAATTCAATTTTTTGTATTATGAAGAATCTATCACAGTTATGGTTCTCAATTCTGATAAATGGTAAGCCTGTTGGTTTTTTCCAAGCATCAAGAGGTCTTAAACAAGGTGATCCTCTCTCTCCTTTCTTGTTCAATATTTTTTCAGAAGCATTTAGCAGGAGCTTAGCTTTTATTTTTCAAAATGGTAAGCTAGCCTACTATGATTTACCTGGTCAGGCTCTTCAAACCTCTCACCTCTCTTATACAGATGATACAGTGGTTTTTCTTAAAGCCAATACTCAAACTTTGATTAGGTTTAAAGCCTTCTTATCTAAGTTTGAGGATACTACTGGCCAAAAGATAAACTACAACAAGAGTGATATTTTCATTAGTAGGCATGCTTCTGTTCATCAAATTACCTCTGTTAGGACAATTCTTGGCATGAAAATTGGTAAACTTCCTTTTAAATACTTAGGTGTCCCCATCTTCCATGGTTTTGAAAAAAAATATTTTTCCAACCATTAATGGAATAGATTGATTCTAGGTTAAATAGTTTGAAAAATAAGTGGCTATCAACTGGGGGAAAAATCACTATCATTCAGTCATGTATTTATTCTACTCCACAGCATATTTGGTCTGTTCTTAAACCTTCAAAGGAGATTATTCACACCGTGGAGAGAAAACTGAGTAGATTTTTCTGGGGGGTGCATGATCTGAAACTTTAAAGGGCATGGAGGAAATGGGATGCTCTCTGCTATCCCATTAACCAAAATGGCCTAGGTTTCAGATCAATTCCCACCATCATTACCACCTGCTCAGTAAAATTGTGGTGGAAATATCAAATTGCTGACGCTCCATGGACCCATTTTATTGCTTCTCTGCCACCCTCCTTTAGAACCTCATCAAATTGGAAAAGAATTTGCTATGTTAATGCATGGGCTGAGTTTCATTCTAGAGTGATAGTTGGTACAGGTTCATGTAATTTCTGGTCATCCAACTGGCTGGACTTATGTCCTGTTATGGATCTGTGTGACAAGAGTCTTATTGACATTCCAACTGACTGTACAGTGGCTAATTTCATCTTTCACAAGGATGCTCTTCTTCCAAAAATCTCCCCTTTACTCTCACCTAATGTTGTCTCTCTTTTGTAGGGTGCAACACTCTCTCCACACAGACAGGATAGGTTAATATGGAAACTTGACAAAAAGGGAAGATTCTCCTTTCACTCTACATATCAATTGCTCAGATCACAAAGAGGCAATATTGCCTCAATTTAGCACCTCTGGAATCCAAGGGTTCAAAAGAAAGTATCAGTTTTTATGTGGAGATTGATTAACTCTTTCCTCTCGTTAGATAATGTTTTGAAAAGGATGAGTTTTTGCATGCCTTCAAGATGTTGTATGTGCTATCAGCATGAGGAATCTCTAGATCATTTGTTTAATTCCCGTCCTTTTTCCATTCACATTTGGAAGACAGTGCATGAGTTTATGGGTGTTAGGGATAGAATTTTTCCATCCATATGGGAAAGACTGTCATGCTACCTCACATATTCTGGCCTCAGCTCTTTACATTCCTTGATCATTAAATTAGCACCTTCAATAACTTGCTGGAACCTCTGGAAGGTCAGGAATAAATATTTGTATGACAATGTACCTCCACTGACCATCTTTGTTGTTTCACAAATCAGGGATCAGATCTTCTATTCTTTCAGTGCTAAACCTGTTTATGTTTCTTCTGTTTTTGACTTGGGTATTGCAGATCACTCCTTTCTTCCTCTAATCAAATCTTCCCCTAAGCCAAAAATTTTTAAAATTGCTTGGTCTAAATCGTGCATAGGTTTTAAAGTTAATGTTGATGCTGCATGGTGTGGTCTTTCTAAAAAGTGTTGGCTTGGTATGATCATCAGAGATAATAGAGGTGGTTTCATTGATGCACACAGGAAGTATACAAATGCTGAAACTCCTCTAGAAGTAGAACTTTATGCAATTTTATTTGCTCTTCAGAGGCTGCTGGTTGCATGCTATTCAGTTCCTATCTGTATTGAATCTGATTGTCTTAATGCAGTCTCCTTTGTTCTGAACCCATCAACTACTCATTGGACATTGTTCCAGTTGGCTGATGACATTAACCTTCTTCTGAATGATATTACCCTAACGCATGTATATAGACAAGCTAACCAAGTTGCTAATAGCATAGCAAAATCATGCCTCCAAGCTCAATCTTGTTCAAACCTATCTTTTAGTTCCCTATCTAACACTGTACAGAGACTGATTAGACTTGATCAGATTGGTGTACCTACTATTAGAATTGCAACTTGAACGGATGCTACTGATCTTACTTGTTTTCTGACAGGTGCACACCTCTGACTCAGAAGATCCTTTCAAGTTCACCATGACTGAGAAGATCTATTCAAGCTGAGAGGATCCGGGATGCTGACCATGATGAGCTTTGCTGGGACTACATTCCAAAGATCAATTTTCAATATTTCCACACTCAGCTTTCTTTCCAACTAGTTTCCAGATTGCCACATCTGTTCCTTATGATGAATGCCAAAGATCAATTTCCGGCTCAGGAGTTTCTCCTTTCCAGTTCACTTTTTAATTCTAGCTCCACCTTTTGACTAAATTGTGCTTTGTTTTATACGATCACTAAATTGTTCGAGGGTACGGAGCTAAAATTATTGGGTGAACACAGAAACCTACTACATAGATTTTGGCTGATCAGATGGTTCGAGTCCTCGAGGGGGTTTGACAGGCGTGGGCGGTCGTTGCGCCCGCGCGCCAAAAGATAATTTATAAGCCCTCAGTGCTTACTTTCTACAACTAGGTAGATAGTGGCAAATCGGGGTCGTCCAATGAGAAGAGGGATCTTCCTAAGCGTCTAAGCACACAAATGGTTGATATACTAGGCTAGGAGTAAATATATATACACACACATAAAAGCGAGTAAAGGGGGGGGGGGGTTGGTTGGTTGGTTGGTTCCTAAGTTAACAAAGATAACTAGCAACGTCAAGTGACTATGCTAATCATCAAACGAAACTAAAGAAAAGGGTTTTAAACTACAAAGATAAAATGCCTTGGGGGCAACGGATATCCACTTCCACATCTAATGTAGTTCATCGAATCATTCACACATTCCATCATATAGCATTCATGACCCAACGCTCACACACCCCATCTAGCAAGTACCCCAACACACACACCACAAGGAGTTCTAAGTTCATGCTCGTAGATCTTCATGCAAAGGTGCTACGGAAGTCGTCACGTTCCTACACCTAAGCAATTCAACCACACAAGCACTCCCTATGCTCAAATCACTCATGGCACACATGCAGTGAAACACACCGTCAAGAGTACATAAACGCCAAATAACAAATGCTTCAGGAATGAGTTTAAATCACCTATTCAATACTTCAACTACTTGTCGTGGAGACTGAACTCCTATCCTTCTTAGTTCGTAGTTTGCGAGAGTGAGTTCGACATCTCTCGTCAAACCTCACCAATGGCTCCCGAGTCGCGACCACGACTCAAGGTGTCATTGGTGGCATTTAGCACGAAGGACCAACAAGCTTGGCAATGCCTATGACCACTACACCGTGACTAGGCATTGAACCAATTCATGCAATTACACGAGATTGGATGAACTTGCAACGCACATTCATCCGCGAGCATATGACTCTCTCGTTTACTACACAAACGAACATGACGAAGAGTTCGACATCAATCACATTCGCCTAGCACATTGTTAACACACTAACACAATCGAAAGCTCTAATTCATATTCTCACATTGCTAACAAGAACAGGGGGGAAATTAACCCAAATCCCCCAAACCCTAGCTAGCAATTAATCCAAGCATTTCATATCATCAAGCTCTCAACAACATCAATGCAATCAACAATTAACATTCAAAGCACAATAATTGCACAATAGCAAAAATACCAAATAGATAGATATAAATGAGTTCTTGCTACATAGATAGTGGAAGCTTCAATCCTTTGCTCCCAAGAACAAGAACTACTCTAGAACAACAACAAAAGACATAATCAAACTAAGAGAAAGCTAAGAAAAGAAAGAAGAAGAAAAACCTAAAAATGGCGCCCAAAACCAGAGAAAACGCGCCTGGAAAGCTTGGAGAAGAAGAGGGAAAGAGATGGTATTTACAGTGCAAAGAAAATAAAGTTGATTTCTGGCCACCCGATGGTCGCGACTCGCGACGGTGTTCGTCGCGACTCGCGACGATGCCCCGGCTCGCGATGGTGTCGCGACGGTGTCGCGACGGGGTCGCGACGGCAGCCACAGTTTTGCATTGTTTCTTTGTCTTCTTCATAGCCATCCCTCTCACTCTTCAAGTCTTCAACAACTCCAAAATGGTCTTCAACGGCCTCCGGTCTTCATGTCTTCGAAGTGAGTATCCAAAAGTCTTCGAAAGTATAGTCTTCAATGTCTTCCGGTCTTCGTTGGTTCCGTGTTCTTCCCTTGTCACACAAAATCCACTTAAAAGAGGTAAAAGAGTACAAAGTTGCTTTTACCTCTCCTAAGTGAATTTCAAGGTAAAACACAAGCTCTCGATAATAAAATAGCACAAAAGTGATCCTAAATACTACTAAATAATGCGCCTAAAATGGACACATCAAACCTCCCCACACTTAAACCTTACTCGTCCTCGAGTAAGAAAAGATTTAAGCATACGGAGGAAATGGCATATCCACATCCTAAAACCCCCAAAATATCCACACAAAATGGACATATCAAACCTCCCCACACTTAAACCTTACTCGCCCTCGAGTAAGAAAAGATTCAAGCATGCGGAGTAAATGATATATCCCAAAACCTAAACTAATCCCCCAATCAAAGCTTCACCAAAACTCTCAATCTTAAAAATCCCAAAATAAAAACTGACATGAGAATTTTGCACACACACATCCCTAATCCTAAATCTAACCAAACCTACCACTTATCAATTCACTACCCATAAAAATATTTCACAGCCCAGAATTGATATTCCCAGAATCCAATGACACAAAATGAAGCTAAAACCATAGAGGAAGTTTTAAACACATGCTTCACCTAATGCCAATATATCAACCAAAAACGAAGTATAAAGAGATCAAGAATTTCATAACCATACTTCGTTTCCTAACCCACTAAGCTACCCAAACCCAAGAGGTCTATAGATGTTGAGCTACCCGATCCATCCGTGTGACAACCGCAACCTTATGACTCCAATGCCGGCAAATGAGTGAAATCATAGCATTTTTCAATTTCTCTCACTTTCTCTCATTTTGCCTAGGAGCTCTTTCGAGTTTTCATCCTAGCCACACATCATGTTTCTTTAGCTCACATCTCACCTTTTTCCGCACATTTTAGCCTCTCATTTTTGCCTAGGCCGCCCTTTAAGGGTTTTTGACCTATCCGGGCCCCCAATGTTGCCTAAGTTGCCCTCTCGGGTCTTCAACTTAGCGGGTTTTCTTTTTCTTGTTTTTTTTTTCATTTCATTTTTTTTTTGTTTTTCTATTTTTTTATTCTTTTTCTCATGTTTTTCCAATGAAAAGTAGCAAAAAGCATTCCAAAGCAATGTAGCATGCATGTGAATCCTCTAACCCCTCCCCACACTTAAAACATTACATTGCCCGAAATGTAAACACGTAAGGCAAGAATAATAAAAATCAAGGTAAGGGAGTTAGAGTGACACCCGTGTCTCCGCAATTCGCCGGTGATATGGCGATATCCAAGTACTTGGATGGTCCCAAGATAGGTTTCGAAACCGGAAGGGTGAGCAAAAATGCCGTAGAAGAACTCACCCCTCGAGAAAAACATTTTCTCCATGGCGCCGTTTGATCAAGACTACACCACGAAGAACACATTAAACTCACAAGTACATAAGGATATGTAATACTAGGTTTAGCATCAAGAGTTAATAACCATAGTATTGTCAAAGAACAACCAATCAACCCTCAATCACCACTATAAGATTATGCATGAAAAATATACAACATATATTGACATGTATACAAGCATCATTATAGGCTAAGAACTTACGGTCACAATGATGTAGTCGGCATACTACAATCAACAAATGTACTATAAAGATGCAAGAATGTTCATATGCCAATATATGTATGATGGTGGAAGAAATGAGAGGTATGTGATGTTCTTGGGAGTGTTGGGTGGAGAAGAAGGAAGGATTATGCAATGTTTAAAATCATTTGGAAACTTGGAAGCTTGGAAACTTGAAATCCGGGCTCAAAAATATTTTCAAAAGTTACTGAGCACGTCGCGACTCGCGACGTGGTTGGTCGCGACTCGCGACGGGCCTCGCGACGTCAGGGCGACTCGCGGAAAGTGGAGTCTGGGAGCTCAAAATGTTCTGAGCTCGTCGCGACTCGCGACGTGGTTGGTCGCGACTCACGACGGGCCTCGCGACGTCAGGGCGACTCGCGGAAAGTGGAGTCCGGGAGCTCCAAATGTTCTGAGCTCGTCGCGACTCGCGACGAAGGGTGTCGCGACTCGCGACGAGCCTCGCGACGTCAGGGCGACTCGCGGAAAGTTGGCGCTGGGAGTGGATTTTGCTCCCCTGTTCGTCGCGACTCGCGACGAAGCCCATCGCGACTCGCGACGGCAGGGTATCCCAGTCTTAAAATTTTTTCGTTTTCTTACCAACTGTTCAAGCTTGCTTCCCTCGTTCATTGATCTCGTTCCTTCATCTCCTTCATTGCAATGCACTTCATATTGCTACAAAATCATAGAAAAACATGCCATAAAAAGAACAAAACAAAACAACAACAAAAACAAACTAAGAAACACAAACTAAGAAACAAAAACTAAAAGAAATGCCGAATTTATTTAACGTCGTCGGCACGACGAAGCTCTGTATTTTTAAGGTCATCGGCACGACCCCTAATGTTATCCGTATGGTGAAGGCTTGAAGCTCTTCACCATGAGCATCCAAAATAAGAGAGGTGGGGGCACAAAACTTCCAAGAGGAAAGTCTTGTGGAGGTGGAGATGGTTCAAAGGGAATTAAGTGGTTAGGGAGCTTGGGATAGTCTTTTGGCTTCTCTCTCGTTTCCCTCAAAACTTCCAAAAATATTAGAGTTGGTTCACTAGGTGGGAGAAGGGGTGACAATGCTAATGGATAATGTAGCACTATCACCTCTTCCTCCATTTTTCTATCCTCGACAACCAACTCCTCATCCCTTTCAAGCTCAAAATCATTTGTATTGGTGACTTCACTCACCAAATCATCGAGTTCAAGTTGGGATGGTGTGTTTTCGGAATCACGAGCTTCCATGCGGGCCAATACCTCTAAAATGTTCCTCACATGCCCCTCAATGGCCTCAACGCTAGAGGAGAGCTGAGTATCCGGCTCTTTACTAGTAAAGGAGTTCAAGTTTGCTATGGTATTTAAGACATCCTCACGTGTCAAACTTGAACTTCCTTGTTGGGCTTGGTTTTGGGGTATGGTATAGGGTGGTGATGGCCAACTATATTGCTCGTAATATTGGTTTTCCGGCTCATTCTCATACCACAAATCCGGATTACCATTCCATTCCGGATTGTAAGAGTTGTGGTATGGATAGCATTCATGAGCTTCTTGCCCTTGAAAACCAATATCTCCTACCTCTTGATAGCACTCTTCATAGTACCCATGGTTTTGGAAACCAAGGGTTCTTTCTCGGTCATAGTGCTCTTCCCACAACAAAGGGCAAGATTCGGTAGGATGATCGGAATGACACATCCTACAAAACCTTGCTTGTTGAGCCTCTCTTCTCATCATGAGTTCCCTCAAGGTGAGACGCCCCATTAAGAAAAAAATTTTTAATTTAATTTAATTTTTTTTTTTTTCAAAAGTTCGGAATCATAGTGCAAGGATTCTCGATAAAATAAATTACCAAGAACTCGAGCAATACCTGCTCCGAACAAAAACAACCACCAAGTAGTGGAAAATAAAAACAACTAGCTAATACACAACCAAATACACCTAAATACTTAAGAATAAATGCCTCTTCCCCGGCAACGGTGCCATTTTGACAGGCGTGGGCGGTCGTCGCGCCCGCGCGCCAAAAGATAATTTATAAGCCCTCAGTGCTTACTTTCTACAACTAGGTAGATAGTGGCAAATCGGGGTCGTCCAATGAGAAGAGGGATCTTCCTAAGCGTCTAAGCACACAAATGGTTGATATACTAGGCTAGGAGTAAATATATATACACACACATAAAAGCGAGTAAAGGGGGGGTTGGTTGGTTGGTTGGTTCCTAAGTTAACAAAGATAACTTGCAACGTCAAGTGACTATGCTAATCATCAAACGAAACTAAAGAAAAGGGTTTTAAACTACAAAGATAAAATGCCTTGGGGGCAACGGATATCCACTTTCACATCTAATGTAGTTCATCGAATCATTCACACATTCCATCATATAGCATTCATGACCCAACGCTCACACACCCCATCTAGCAAGTACCCCAACACACACACCACAAGGAGTTCTAAGTTCATGCTCGTAGATCTTCATGCAAAGGTGCTACGGAAGTCGTCACGTTCCTACACCTAAGCAATTCAACCACACAAGCACTCCCTATGCTCAAATCACTCATGGCACACATGCAGTGAAACACACCGTCAAGAGTACATAAACGCCAAATAACAAATGCTTCAGGAATGAGTTTAAATCACCTATTCAATACTTCAACTACTTGTCGTGGAGACTGAACTCCTATCCTTCTTAGTTCGTAGTTTGCGAGAGTGAGTTCGACATCTCTCGTCAAACCTCACCAATGGCTCCCGAGTCGCGACCACGACTCAAGGTGTCATTGGTGGCATTTAGCACGAAGGACCAACAAGCTTGGCAATGCCTATGACCACTACACCGTGACTAGGCATTGAACCAATTCATGCAATTACACGAGATTGGATGAACGTGCAACGCACATTCATCCGTGAGCATATGACTCTCTCGTTTGCTACACAAACGAACATGACGAAGAGTTCGACATCAATCACATTCGCCTAGCACATTGTCAACACACTAACACAATCGAAAGCTCTAATTCATACTCTCACATTGCTAACAAGAACAGGGGGGAAATTAACCCAAATCCCCCAAACCCTAGCTAGCAATTAATCCAAGCATTTCATATCATCAAGCTCTCAACAACATCAATGCAATCAACAATTAACATTCAAAGCACAATAATTGCACAATAGCAAAAATACCAAATAGATAGATATAAATGAGTTCTTGCTACATAGATAGTGGAAGCTTCAATCCTTTGCTCCCAAGAACAAGAACTACTCTAGAACAACAACAAAAGACATAATCAAACTAAGAGAAAGCTAAGAAAAGAAAGAAGAAGAAAACCCTAAAAATGGCGCCCAAAACCAGAGAAAACGCGCCTGGAAAGCTTGGAGAAGAAGAGGGAAAGAGATGGTATTTATAGTGCAAAGAAAATAAAGTTGATTTCTGGCCACCCGATGGTCGCGACTCGCGACGGTGTTCGTCGCGACTCGCGACGATGCCCCGGCTCGCGATGGTGTCGCGACGGGGTCGCGACGGCAGCCACAGTTTTGCATTGTTTCTTTGTCTTCTTCATAGCCATCCCTCTCACTCTTCAAGTCTTCAACAGCTCCAAAATGGTCTTCAACGGCCTCCGGTCTTCATGTCTTCGAAGTGAGTATCCAAAAGTCTTTGAAAGTATAGTCTTCAATGTCTTCCGGTCTTCGTTGGTTCCGTGTTCTTCCCTTGTCACACAAAATACACTTAAAAGAGGTAAAAGAGTACAAAGTTGCTTTTACTTCTCCTAAGTGAATTTCAAGGTAAAACACAAGCTCTCGATAATAAAATAGCACAAAAGTGATCCTAAATACTACTAAATAATGCGCCTAAAATGGACACATCAGGGTTCGTGACCTCGAGGGGTGGTTTCGGGAACTAAAGGGTTTTGGGACCTAAATGGTTTTGAGACATCAAGACCTCGCACATGGTGGATCGAGGAGTATTTTTTCTGCGGTTCGAGACCTCGAGGGGTGTTTCGAGACCCCGAGGGATGGTTCGAGGCCTCGAGGGGTTCGGGGCCTCGAGGGGTTCGGGACCTTGAGGTGTTTTTCCAAGGTGGATCGAGACTTCGCACATGGTGGATCGAGGAGTTTTTTTCGGCGGTTCGGGACCTCGAGGGGTGTTTTGAGACCCCGGGGGATGGTTTGAGACCTCGAGGGGTGGTTCGAGACCTCGAGGGGTGTTTCGAGACCTCACAAATGGTGGATCGTATCCTAAATGGGCTGTGACAGATTTACGGTTCGACTCCAGGGGCTGTGGCAGATTACGGCTGATAAAGTGTTTTCGAGACCTCGATGGGTGGTTCGAGCCCTCGAGGTTTTTCCTCGCAGTTTGAAACCCCGAAGGCTGGTATTGCCTCGAGACCTCGAGGGGTGTTTTCGAACCCTCGAAATAGTAGGTTGTTTCATGCCAGTATAGATTTTCAATTCTTAGCAAGTCTACTCCTTTTTTCCTGCACACTAACATAGGTTAGTACTATTCTTTTGGAATCAACTAGGATTGGTTCGAGGGTGTTTCAACTCTCATATGTATCTCATATGATCCAAACTTAGCGACGGCTACCTGTATTTTGTGAATGTTCTTTTTAATGGTTTAGGGGGGCCAAATAAAATTCCCCTCCATCTCCGGATGGTTTCATTAAAATTTTTTTTATTATTAGTGTTTATTTATTGAAAGTCAAGTAAAGATCGACCGTTGATTAGACAAAGTCAACCTAGTTATTAGTGTTTATATATTGAATGTCGAGTCAAGTTTGACCGTTGATTAGTTAAAGTCAGCTTAGTCACTAGTGTTTCTTTATAGAGAGAGTCAAGTAAAGTTTGACCGTTAATTAGTTAAAGTCAACTTTGTTATTAATGTTTATATATTGAAAGTCAAGTAAGGTTTGACCATTGATTAGACAAAGTCAAACATTTTTATTAGTATTTTTTTATATATTAGAATCAAATAAAGTTTGATCGTTAATTAGTAAAAGTCAACTTTGTTATTAGTGTTTATTTATTGAAAGCAAAGTAAGGTTTGACTATTGATTAGACAAAGTAAAACCTTTCTATAGTATTTTTTATATACTACTTCAAATAAAGCTTGACTATTAATTAGTTAAAGTCAACTTTGTTATTAGTGTTTTTATATTGAATGTCAAGTAAGGTTTGACCGTTGATGAGACAAAGTCAAAACATTTTTATTAGTATTTATTATATACTAATTCAAATAAAGTGTGACTGTTAATTAGTTAAATTCAACTTTGTTATTAGTGTTTATTTATTGAAAGTCAAGTAAAGATCGACTATTGATTAGACAAAGTCAACCTAATTATTAGTGTTTATATAATGAATGTCGAGTCAAGTTTGATCGTTGAATACTTAAAGTCAGTTTAGCCAATAGTGTTTCTATATAGAGAGGGTCAAGTAAAGTTTGACCATTGATTAGTTAAAGTCAACTTTGTTATTTGTGTTTTTATACTGAAAGTCAAGTAAGGTTTGACCGTTTATTGGAAAATGTCAAAACATGTTTATCAGTATTTATTATATCCTAATTCAAATAAAATTTGACTGTTAATTAGTTAAATTCTTATTAGTGTTTATTTATTGAAAGTCAAGTAAAGATCGACCGTTGATTAGACAAAGTCAACCTAGTTATTAGTGTTTATATATTGAATGTCGAGTAAAGTTTGACCGTTGATTAGTTAAAGTCAGCTTAGTCACTAGTGTTTCCATATAGAGAGAGTCATGTAAAGTTTGACCATTGATTAGTTAAAGTCAACTTTGTTATTGGTGTTTTTATATTGAAAGTCAAGTAAGGTTTGATCGTTGATTAGACAAAGTCAAAACATTTTTATTAGTATTTATTATATACTAATTCAAATAAAGTTTGGCTGTTAATTAGTTAAATTCAACTTTATTATTAGTGTTTATTTATTGAAAGTCAAGTAAAGATCGACCGTTGATTAGACAAAGTCAACCTAGTTATTAGTGTTTATATATTGAATGTCGAGTCAAGTTTGACCGTTTATTAGTTAAACTCAGTTTAGTCACTAGTGTTTCTATATAGAGAGAGTTAATTAAAGTTTGACCATTGATTAGTTAAAGTCAACTTTGTTATTAGTGTTTTTATATTGAAAGCCAAGTAAGTTTTGACCGTTGATTAGACAAAGTCAAAACATTTTTATTAGTATTTATTATATACTAATTCAAATAAAGTTTGACTGTTAATTAGTTAAATTCAACTTTATTATTAGTGTTTATTTATTGAAAGTCAAGTAAAGATCGACCGTTGATTAGACAAAGTCAACCTAGTTATTAGTGTTTATATATTGAATGTCGAGTAAAGTTTGACTGTTGATTAGTTAAAGTCAGGTTAGTCACTAGTGTTTCTATATAGAGAGAGTCAAGTAAAGTTTGACCATTGATTAGTTAAAGTCAACTTTGTTATTAGTGTTTTTATATTGAAAGTCAAGTAAGGTTTGACTGTTGATTAGACAAAGTCAAAACATTTTTATTAGTATTTATTATATACTAATTCAAATAAAGTTTGGCTGTTAATTAGTTAAATTCAACTTTATTATTAGTGTTTATTTATTGAAAGTCAAGTAAAGATCAACCGTTGATTAGACAAAGTCAACCTAGTTATTAGTGTCTAGTTATTAGTGTTTATATATTGAATGTCGAGTAAAGGTTGACCGTTGATTAGTTAAAGTCAGTTTAGTCACTAGTGTTTCTATATAGAGAGAGTCATGTAAAGTTTGACCATCGATTAGTTAAAGTCAACTTTGTTATTGGTGTTTTTATATTGAAAGTCAAGTAAGGTTTGATCGTTGATTAGACAAAGTCAAAACATTTTTATTAGTATTTATTATATACTAATTCAAATAAAGTTTGACTGTTAATTAGTTAAATTCAACTTTATTATTAGTGTTTATTTATTGAAAGCCAAGTAAAGATCGACCGTTGATTAGACAAAGTCAACCTAGTTATTAGTGTTTATATATTGAATGTCGAGTCAAGTTTGACCGTTTATTAGTTAAACTCAGTTTAGTCACTAGTGTTTCTATATAGAGAGAGTTAATTAAAGTTTGACCATTGATTAGTTAAAGTCAACTTTGTTATTAGTGTTTTTATATTGAAAGCCAAGTAAGTTTTGACCGTTGATTAGACAAAGTCAAAACATTTTTATTAGTATTTATTATATACTAATTCAAATAAAGTTTGACTGTTAATTAGTTAAATTCAACTTTATTATTAGTGTTTATTTATTGAAAGTCAAGTAAAGATCGACCGTTGATTAGACAAACTCAACCTAGTTATTAGTGTTTATATATTGAATGTCGAGTAAAGTTTGACTGTTGATTAGTTAAAGTCAGGTTAGTCACTAGTGTTTCTATATAGAGAGAGTCAAGTAAAGTTTGACCATTGATTAGTTAAAGTCAACTTTGTTATTAGTGTTTTTATATTGAAAGTCAAGTAAGGTTTGACTGTTGATTAGACAAAGTCAAAACATTTTTATTAGTATTTATTATATACTAATTCAAATAAAGTTTGGCTGTTAATTAGTTAAATTCAACTTTATTATTAGTGTTTATTTATTGAAAGTCAAGTAAAGATCAACCGTTGATTAGACAAAGTCAACCTAGTTATTAGTGTCTAGTTATTAGTGTTTATATATTGAATGTCGAGTAAAGGTTGACCGTTGATTAGTTAAAGTCAGTTTAGTCACTAGTGTTTCTATATAGAGAGAGTCATGTAAAGTTTGACCATTGATTAGTTAAAGTCAACTTTGTTATTGGTGTTTTTATATTGAAAGTCAAGTAAGGTTTGATCGTTGATTAGACAAAGTCAAAACATTTTTATTAGTATTTATTATATACTAATTCAAATAAAGTTTGACTGTTAATTAGTTAAATTCAACTTTATTATTAGTGTTTATTTATTGAAAGCCAAGTAGAGATCGACCGTTGATTAGACAAAGTCAACCTAGTTATTAGTGTTTATATATTGAATGTCGAGTCAAGTTTGACCGTTTATTAGTTAAACGCAGTTTAGTCACTAGTGTTTCTATATAGAGAGAGTTAATTAAAGTTTGACCATTGATTAGTTAAAGTCAACTTTGTTATTAGTGTTTTTATATTGAAAGCCAAGTAAGTTTTGACCGTTGATTAGACAAAGTCAAAACATTTTTATTAGTATTTATTATATACTAATTCAAATAAAGTTTGACTGTTAATTAGTTAAATTCAACTTTATCATTAGTGTTTATTTATTGAAAGTCAAGTAAAGATCGACCGTTGATTAGACAAACTCAACCTAGTTATTAGTGTTTATATATTGAATGTCGAGTAAAGTTTGACTGTTGATTAGTTAAAGTCAGGTTAGTCACTAGTGTTTCTATATAGAGAGAGTCAAGTAAAGTTTGACCATTGATTAGTTAAAGTCAACTTTGTTATTAGTGTTTTTATATTGAAAGTCAAGTAAGGTTTGACTGTTGATTAGACAAAGTCAAAACATTTTTATTAGTATTTATTATATACTAATTCAAATAAAGTTTGGCTGTTAATTAGTTAAATTCAACTTTATTATTAGTGTTTATTTATTGAAAGTCAAGTAAAGATCAACCGTTGATTAGACAAAGTAAACCTAGTTATTAGTGTCTAGTTATTAGTGTTTATATATTGAATGTCGAGTAAAGGTTGACCGTTGATTAGTTAAAGTCAGTTTAGTCACTAGTGTTTCTATATAGAGAGAGTCAAGTAAAGTTTGACCATTGATTAGTTAAAGTCAACTTTGTTATTAGTTTTTTTATATTGAAAGTCAAGTAAGGTTTGACTGTTGATTAGACAAAGTCAAAACATTTTTATTAGTATTTATTATATACTAATTCAAATAAAGTTTGGCTGTTAATTAGTTAAATTCAACTTTATTATTAGTGTTTATTTATTGAAAGTCAAGTAAAGATCAACCGTTGATTAGACAAAGTCAACCTAGTTATTAGTGTCTAGTTATTAGTGTTTATATATTGAATGTCGAGTAAAGGTTGACCGTTGATTAGTTAAAGTCAGTTTAGTCACTAGTGTTTCTATATAGAGAGAGTCAAGTAAAGTTTGACCATTGATTAGTTAAAGTCAACTTTGTTATTAGTTTTTTTATATTGAAAGTCAAGTAAGGTTTGACTGTTGATTAGACAAAGTCAAAACATTTTTATTAGTATTTATTATATACTAATTCAAATAAAGTTTGACTGTTAATTAGTTAAATTCAACTTTATTATTAGTGTTTATTTATTGAAAGTCAAGTAAAGATCAACCGTTGATTAGACAAAGTCAACCTAGTTATTAGTGTCTAGTTATTAGTGTTTATATATTGAATGTCGAGTAAAGGTTGACCGTTGATTAGTTAAAGTCAGTTTAGTTACTAGTGTTTCTATATAGAGAGAGTCAAGTAAAGTTTGACCATTGATTAGTTAAAGTCAACTTTGTTATTAGTGTTTTATATTGAAAGTCAAGTAAGGTTTGATCGTTGATTAGACAAAGTCAATACATTTTTATTAGTATTTATTATATACTAATTCAAATAAAGTTTGACTGTTAATTAGTTAAATTCAACTTTGTTATTAGTGTTTATTTATTGAAAGTCAAGTAAAGATCGACCATTGATTAGACAAAGTCAACCTAGTTATTAGTGTTTATATATTGAAAGTCGAGTAATGTTTGACCGTTGTTAGTTAAAGTCAGCTTAGTCACTAGTCGAAGGTAATGGTAAATAAAAAGAAACCGTGAGAGTCTACGGGAGTGCGAACATTATCACACTCCCGTGATACAATGAAACCTACTAAACTACCCCTGATCTAGATGGTACAATCAGGTGGCTCAAAAATAAAATCGAAAAAGTCTCCGGTAGTGGGGACCTTGTCCCACTCCGTGAATATAGGATACCTACGAAGCTACCCCTGGTCTAGATGAAGCCAGGTGGCCCAAAAAGATGATACCCCTTCGTGATGACAGGGGCCTGTAAAATCATCCGTGAAACTACTGAGGGGCATGAGAAAAACTCAGTAGCCCCTCACTCCATGAAACTTCCATACAACCGGTTGTGTGAACCGGCTCTTCAACCGTGGTTTCTTCCCCACAGGTGTCTTCCAAGCCAAGAGTGGTCTCGGCCTTCAAGTGAAGCAGTTTGTCGTCTTCTCCAGGAAGAGCTGGTACACCGCTTATACCATGTACACCTTTAAGATGAAGATAAAGAGGTGTTATTGGCCTTCGGTAATGATCTCTGGATGAGTGCCGAGGTTTTCTCGGTGGGGTTGGGAGCAGATTGATCGTAGTATGTGTTGCTCCCTAGTGTTCCCCGCCGATAGACCTCCTAATAATGAAGAGACCAGGCATGACTTCTACCACGCACGCCCCACGTAATGGTTTTGTTACCGTTCTTTCCATTTTCGGAAAATGGACAGCCTGATGCTATTTTTCACTTTTCAGTGCAGCGCAAGCAAATAGCGCAAACTCGGGCATTCTGACCCTGTCCCACTATGGAAGGATCTCGTTTCCATTCTTGCTTCCTCGGCTGGAACGGAAATTTTCGGCACCAGTGACTCCCTGGAAACTGAGTATGATAAGTTAATCCACCTCTCCTGAGAATTGGCTGTTCCCTCTATCTTTTTCCGAGCATTCATATGGATGTTCATAAGTGAATAGAAAAAGATCCATGTCAATGGCATAGACCACAGCAAATTGGTTCAAACTCCAACTAATGCAGGTAAGGCAAGGATGGGTGGTTTCCTGGAACTGAGCGCAAGCAAGGCTGGGAGTTTACCGTGGTTTGAACACATGCAAGGCCGTGGTTCGCCGAGCATTTGCAAGGGTGAGAGTATCCCAGGTTCTGTATAAGCAAGGCCGGAAGGTGACCGGTTTCTGGGCACTAACTTGGCCGCAGGGGGGTATCGAGATCTTAACACAAGCTAGGCCGGTCAGGTAGCCGGGGTTCGAGCCCAAGCTCACCCGAATCGGCTGAATAGTAACACTCTCTATGTCTGAAACACAACATTCTACCTATCCACTATAAGTAAGGAACAACACAGATTCTCCTTAACCATCCCCTCACAAATCAGCCTAGATTTTCCGTAAGGAACTCCATAAGAATCCATACATGGGTGTTCAAGGGGTAGCAAAATAGATCAGAATTTTGGTATAAAAACATAGCATTTGGTCGAGGGTTGCAGTCAAAACCAGCGAGCCAGGTCAGGGTAGAGTACAGGCTTACTAGAATGATAGCACATTAATGCTATCAGTGATTATGCCTAAAATTCGTCACTGTTCTGCATACCAAACGAACGATTCCACACAACATTGAGCTACTTAAAATAGAGTTCCACAACAATCATACTGGTATATCATACAATTCCATTCCTTTCCACAGCAGTTAACACAAATATAGCTCTATAAAAATTGCAGTAAATGAATATGAAAACAGCCTCCCATACTCTGTTTCATAAGAACATAATTCCCTATAAATTACTCCTCATATTTCACATTTGCTCACATATCAATTCCGCACAATAAAATCCTCCAGCCAAATTCATACACAACAAATTCATCCACACTAATTTATCCACAGAATTTGCACAACAGCCTCAACAATTCCTTACAACAAATTCATCCGCAAAAATTCGTACAACAAAATCTGCACAAAATTCATCATACAAATCCACACTAGTCCGCGATAGCCACATAGATTTAGAGAGCACGACTTACATGTGGTTCCACAAGCTCTCGTCTCCAGTGACCCAGATTGTGGACTGAAGTCTTGAACCCAAGTTAGCGGCGGGTTCGGTTCTAGGTCGGGTTCCCAGTCGGAAGTCATCTTCCTCCATGTTCAAAGAAGCACAACCTCCTCCAGAGGACGCCGGAGCCATCACCGTCTTGTCTGAGATGCGCCTTGTTTTGGGTCTCCACAATCTGAGTTCGGAAGACCGATTTTACTCCACAATCCAAGAGAAATTTTGAGAAGAAATTTTGTGAGAAACTCAGATTCGAGCTTCAATCCTTCAAAAACAGCGACGAACCATACATCAGAAGATTCCTGGCGAGGAACCCAACATTAATGTCGAGTCCCTTGCTGGAGAAGAAGAGCCGCGGAAGAGAAACCCGGCGAAAACTAACTACGGTGAACTGTAGCGGGCTACGCCCTATTTTCGCCCTCAGCTTTCTCTTCTCAGCTTTCTCTTCTCAGCTTAGTCACTAGTGTTTCTATATAGAGAGAGTCAAGTAAAGTTTGACCATTGATTAGTTAAAGTCAACTTTGT
Organism: Rubia yunnanensis; assembly: GCA_037428765.1. Lineage (NCBI taxonomy): Eukaryota > Viridiplantae > Streptophyta > Magnoliopsida > Gentianales > Rubiaceae > Rubia > Rubia yunnanensis. The sequence continues at coordinate 63,418,449 of CM075061.1, forward strand.
TATTAGTGTTTTTATATTGAAAGTCAAGTAAGGTTTGACCATTAATTAGACAAAGTCAAATATTTTTATTAATATTTATTATATACTAATTCAAATAATGTTTGACCGTTAATTAGTTAAACTCAACTTTGTTATTAGTGTTTATAAATTGAAAGTTAAGAATAGTTTGACCGTTGATTAGTCAAAGTCAGCCTAGTTATTAATGTTTATATATTGAAAGTTAAGTAAAGTTTGTCCATTTAAAGTTGTATTTATATATACTAAATAAATTAAGGTTGAACAATAATTAGTTAATGTAAATAAATTTTATTCTTATTTGTGTATATTAGGTCAGTAAAGGTTGATCGTTGATTAATTTAACTTAACTTAGTTATTAGTTAAAGTCAACTAAATAAGTGAACGATTTTTAAATTTTTTTTAAAAATAGCTTAGAGCGTTTGCGCAGCTGTTCCCAGCCGATGAAATTTCTGGGAAGATTATTTGAATTTTTCAGCAATTTTTAAAAACATTTTTGGCAAATTTTTTGAATTATTTGGCAGAATTTAAAAACTTTTGACGAATATTTAGAAGTTTTTGGTGGGAAGATTGAATTTTAAAATATTTTGGCGGGAAAAATGAATTTTTAAATTTTTTAGCACCGGCTTTTAAAACCGGTCCTATTTTTTTCCAAAAACTGGTGCTATTTTAAATTATTTTGCAATTTTAGGCGTCAAGATAGAACTACGACGCATCATAGAATACACATAACATGCATTATACAAGAATATAAAAGCCAAAATCAAACATGAATATTCATAGACATAAAAGATAGGAAGATGTAGAATCTCACAAGACAACTACCTAGTCATGAATACAAATAAAATCCCCAAGTAATTACATGGACATTGAACCCAATTAAATCATTGGATTCAATTACATATGAATAAACTAGGAAATAGTAATTGAGAAGAGAAGATATAATCTCTTTCTCTCTCTTCTGGCACTTAGAACTAGGAAAATGAAATTACAACCTGTTTAAGCCTAGTAGACCAGTGCCTCATGAAATAGTAGGAATAAATTAGCCTTAGAGAAGCCCAAAAAAAGGGAAACCCTAGCACCTAAGTTAGCATGGGTCGTGCAATATCACACGACCTACATACTGAAGACAGTTCGTGACCGAACAAAACGTGTGGCCCATGCAAAATAGAATGGGCCACCGACTGGAAAGTGCAATTGATTGTCTAACCAGCGCGGCCCGGAGTCAACATCTATCACTTCTGACTGTGCGGCCGCACATTTAACTTTGGAAGTAGACTGGAGGTCCAAGTCTTGATCTTCACGGCGTATAGGCCATGAAAAAAGACATGACTCACACCTTAACTTAGCCGCACTAGTCGCACAATCCTTTGGTTTGGCACATGCTTTGTCAATGCACATTGGCAGTCCTGGTCGTCACTTCTTTTTGGGATTTAGCTCTTTCTTCTTCGGTCTACTACCATCCTTGCGAATGGCCTTCAAATATCTTCTATATGATTCGTGCAACTTTGAGGATTCTGAATTGCATAAAGAACATTAACATCATGCATATCAACAATAGAATTAATAACATTGTCATTTAAGGAAGAAAGAACATGTATAGTATCAATGGTAGGTAACACATCATCACAATCATTATCACAAAACTTAGCTAATGCAAACTCATTTCCCTTTTCCTTGGGTTTAGGAGGTGGCTTAGGAGGTTTTAATTCCTTGTCACTCTCCACCAATCGCTTCATGTTAGTGTCCATAGAAAAGAAATCCACAATAGAAATATTATTACCATAATCATGCATGGCATAAGTGTCATCAACATTCTTATCAAAATCAAAGCTCGAAACATTCTTTCCCTCATCAAGATCATTGAGGCTCTTATTATCATCAATCATGCAAGATTCACGTTGAACGAATTCATCACTTAATCTTTTACCATTGTTGTATAGTGACCCACCTCCATATGGGGTCGTTAATTGTAGCTAATTAACCTGAGGGGAGGCTTTCCTGTAGGAAAGGTCAAAGATAAAATTTATAGTTCTGCACCCATTCTCGTTGTTACGTTACCTAAAGGGTAATTAGCAGTAAGCCATGGGTTTCTCCACAGAGATGCTAGGCTCAAGTATAAACTAAAAACACAACCTCGTATGGATTGTCAATCTGTACGAGTGAAAGAAAAAGCTAGTAAATGCAAAAAAAAGGGGGTGGGGGATTTTTAGTTTAACAACTACAATGCATTAAAGTAAAAAAACACAATTAATCTATAAAGATAAGAACTTAGGGAGTCATTGTGCAACATGATTAATCTAATATTTTGATCCTTGATTCATTAACATGTAAAATTTACTAGACAACCTAATAGAGTGTTCATAACATGTGGTGTGGCCGACGTCATACACTTCCCCGTACCTGTCACGTCAGGTGCGCTCGTAACCCTCCATTGACACCGCCATTGTAATAAAGGGAGTACAACAAGGTCCAACCATTAATGTAGGTCTGTTTCTCCCCTTTGCAATTACGTCCCGGGCTTCCACCACAAATGCACTACTTCTCTCTGTTCCTCTCGATTAGGCCAAGGAGTCATTGGCATCTTATTTATGATACTAGGGTCTGTTACAACCCTAGCTTTCTACTTTTTCACTATCTCTAACTACAACTTATCAGATACATTTACGTAATTAGCTAAGACTACTGCGATGGTAAGTAAATCTGAGCAATACTCCGATCTCCCGTTTACACACCCACGCAGATGCAACGTACTCCCTTACCCATTCTAACATCAAGGTTTCATTTTCCAAGGGGGCATCAACATTTGCACCATTCATGAATATATCTGAAAGTGTGTGCTAGTGTGGTGTACTGTTCATGAAATTCAAACATTCAAGAACAATCACAATAATATCATGAACACAGGATGAACTAGAGAATCAACCAAAATAAAGATTAAATCATGCGGTAAATTTTATCCCCAAGCTATGGAAACTAATCCATGGATATGGAATTGAAATATAGATTTTACATCTAGGATGAAAAAGAATAAAAAAAGGAAAGCAAAAGAAAAGGAGAGAGTGTTTCTCTATCTAAAGTTGCTCTCTTAGTGAAATAAAACTATCTACTCTACTTTGTAGATGTTTAACCTAGTAGAGTACTAAGGATATATATAGAGGAGAAGGGGATTGGGCCTAAAAATAGGCCCAAAAATAGGCAAAAAGTCCCTAGGTTAGCCAGCACCCAGCGAGGGCTGTCATGGATGGTACTGTCCGCGTCATGTACTTATCACGGGCTGCAAGATCTGATGCAAGCAATGTTCCATCATCTGAAACGGGGCACTGGATTTGGTACGGGCTGTATCGTATCGCCTGGCATGGACTGTGGCTGTTAACATGGGCCGCCGTCTGTAGGCTAGATTTTGGACTTCTGAACTACGTGGCTCAAGACTTGGAGTAGGCCATCATTTGGAGCATTGGTCTACTCAGAAATATTGGCGTGGGGAATGGACTTTGGCATGGGCCATTAGCTGGTCTTGGCATATTGACCTTGGAACAGAGAAGGCCATCGTAAACAGGATGACCTGCGCCTATACTTAGCCGATTTTGATCATAGTCTTGACCTCGTGGGCTCGGGCGTGAGATTTGGCATGGGTTGCGCCACTGCCTCATGCTGGACACTGGTGGCATGGGATGACTCCTTTGGCACGGTCATTGGTTTCTAACAATGAACGTTCTGCACCGACCTGTGGTACCTTGGCCGGCTGAACCTGTTTCCTTTGCTACGGGTGAAACGTTATTCCAATTTTAGAGTTTTAGTAGTCAATTTTGTAGTGCTCAGGAAAACAATTCAATGGAATCAGCCTTGAAGGCTAATTCTTCCCGGATAATTCTCACACTTTGGCACAACTCATCGGAGCACGATTCCCCATTTCTTCATTGGCCACTTTGATTTCCATTGTCGCCTATCTTTGACTCCAATATCCTTCTACCACACATATACGTTCATGGGCCTCATCTACTACCATTCTAGAGGTGAATGGCCTTCGATTTATTCTATTGTCATTGCAAACGACAACGAGGGACCTACTAAAGATGATCAATTGGAAGATCTAGGAACCTGTGGATACAAGACGTTCATTAGTAATAATTAAGTCTAAAAATGAGGGATTTTGACAAGAAAACCACACATGGCCATCTAAACCCCTTGTCATGTAAACTTAACTAATACTAGAAATCCACCAAACAAAGCTAAAAATTATATTGAATGCTACGGTTAACACAAATAAAATGAAGCACATTAGACTCCCCACACTTAACCATTTACTTGTCCTCTAGTCAATAAAGACAAGACAAAGGATTAAGTGAAATGTACAGTGCAAGCATAAGTTAACCGAGGCATCCAACTAATTCCTAGATTACTCTATTTCCCCCAAAAATAGTAAGAATCTCACAACTCTCTCACTCCCCGAATAACATAAGTAATCTAACCACAAAAAAAGTAGAATGTAGAAAAGGATAAATCAAGAAGATAGGTTTAAAGCTAGTTTACTTTTCCCAAAATGATCCCTAAAGAAATCTAAGAGGTGTCTCTCAAAAATAATCCACCAAGGAAATCCAAGAACTGTGGGGATAATTCGTGATTCTCGACCTAGTTACAGCCAAGCATTCAAATGTATCGTCAACATAGTTTTTTGCTTTCTCTCAATTTTTCTCATTTTGCTTAGGAGCCCTTTTGGGTTTTCATCCTAGCTTTAACACACAAAGGGTACTCACCTCACCTTTTTCCATACAACCTCTTATTTTTACCTAGGCTCGTAAGCCTAGCCGGGCCTAGCCTCTCATTTTTACCTAGGTCTTTCGACCTTTCCCAGGCTTTTCCCAATGTTACCGAAGTCGATCTTTCTGATTTTCAACTTGTCTGGGTTTTTATATATATATATATATTTTCATTTTTCAAGTTTTTTTCCAATTGTTTTTATGGTGTAGAATAAACTAACCCAAAAGTGGGCTTCATACTATAAAAGATAAGATCAAAACAAAAATACACCACCAATATTCTAAAACAACCTACCCTATGCAAACTAGAAACCCTAGCATAGAATGTCATGCCACAAAATATCAATCCAAAAACATCCATCAGCAATCAAAAACTAAAATCACCAACAATTAAGAAAGACTACTAACAAAAGCATGAAAATCACCGAGGAAATCCAAGAATGAAACTCCCTAAGTGCTCGTTACTCCCTTCCCCACACTTAACTGATGCATAGTCTCCAATGCAACTAAAATCATATCAAAACATAAGTGAGGTTGGGAGAAATAGTGACACTCACTCTTGCAGCCCTGAAGGGCATTCCTCCTCATCGTGACTAATAAAGCTCCTATCAAGGTATCCTGTTGCTTCAAGCACACCCTCGATGAGATCCATCCTTGAACTAAGATCCTTCACTTTCATCCCCACTCCTCCTATTTCTTGGACTAACTCTTGCAACACTAGGGTAGAGCTCAAAAGCTGATTCTCAAGTGCTTGCAATCGATCAATAATGTCCATGGATAGGTGAGTGTGGCTATGATGTGCTTTCAAAGATGTCCCACCTTCAGCGTCCTGAATGTCTATCTCCGGGGTGGCTAAGACTCTATAAAATTCTCTCTCAAAGTGCCGGTCTAACCATATAAATAGGTCATCCGAGGATATGTCATGGTTGTTGGCGGTGCACTGTGGTTGTGTAAGTACCATGAAACTACAAGTGCTCGCTCTGCCACAAACCCATACATATCTACCCTTTGATGCCTTAGGTCCCACCATAGATGCTTTGGCTAACTTCTCGATATTATACCTTCAACCTAATCGTCCTAAGTTAGCCAATGCTCTCTATGTGACCAGATTCCCTTAAGTGTTATGCCGATAGACCTACTATGCCACCCATAGCTATCTTACCACTCTCGCTTTCCCCCATTATTGTGCGCTTGTGTAAAACGTTCACAAAGTTTAGTTAGAAATTACCCTCGGGAGTCATTGCTTAAAGGAAATGAACATCCAAACTCGCTCATTGTGTTAGCTCACCGTGGCAGAAAACCCCATTGCCCATAGTCGGTGAATGTAACGAAATGCCGGATTAACCAAGGCGGTACTCTTGCACACATTCTTCTGATCAGTCCTTGTCAGCTACCTCCAAAAGTTCCCGAGAGAAGAAGGCATCCCTTAATGGCTTTTCCTAACGATCTTATTACCGCACCACCATCTTAAGGAATGGGTTATCTCCCGATGTGTCATCTGATACTCCTTGGCGGCAAGATTGAATTTTATTTCCTTGTGTCCATTCTCATCCATGACCTACCAAAGAGTAGCTAGGAACTCTACGGTCCAGCTGATGTAAGTCTTATAATGTTTTTCTAAGAACCCCTCTAAACCTACTAAGCCCAAGAGATTGGTCACGATCTCGAGTAAGTCAGAGCCGCCAGTGTGTCTTTTCATGCAAAGTCGGTCTCAACATACTCCTCTTTCGCTCTCTCAAATTCCTCCACCTCGGTGCTGCAGTCATAGAAATATTGGATAGTCTCTAAAGCTAATCGGTCACAATGGCTGGGTTTTGAAGAGTAGGGTTACTGGTTCATAGTTTGCACCAGTCACCGGTTTCTTTCTCTTCTCTCCCCGAGTGGACTTTCCTTACTCCTAAGTATTCCTTTTGGGTGGCATCCTAACAAAATGAGGCAAAAAGAGGTAATGTGATCTTCAAACCAAGGCATGGCTCACATTGTTATTCAATAAGTAGATCCTACCGAAATAGCCTAGACATTCAAAACATGATCATCTAAGCATGAAGGCTATTCAAACAAGAACATCCTCATTGAACAACAATCTCATGTAAGTCATTAACAACCCATCAATAAGACTATGCAACTGAGATTCATCTCCTCCCAAATCACCTAATACATGAAGAACATTTCATTCAAACACAATAGTACATCAAACCAACCAACTTTCTTCAACAAGTGATCATATATACCAGCACAAACATATATCTCAACAGCACACAAACCCATTTGAAAATCATGCTTTTCATAACACCACCACAATGTCAATCAAGCATATAAACAACGAGTTCAATGGATGATCTAGAATTTGAAGCTAAGAATTGCAAGATCCACACAATAAGAAGCAAGAATTGCTATTGTTTGAAAGAAACACTTCAATTTTTTGAGTTTCACCAAGAGTGTATGTGAGTGAGTGTTTCTTGAGAGGGATTAATGTGATGAAATTAGGTGGAGAAAAGTACCATGAGATTAGAATTTTAGCCTACAAAAAATAGGGAGAGATGTACAATTACGATGAGAATGGAATTTCTAAAATTGCAAATTAGATGAAAATAGTACCAATCAATTAATTCCTATGAATATAGGAAGTACTATTTGCATAAAAATTCCTAAGGAATTAGGGAATTTCAAAATTATTGAACAAAAAAATGCATTTTTGAGTTGGAAGTTTAGAATCTTTGAAAATTTGCATTTTTGGGACAAGTTGGCAATGGAAAGAAGATTTTTAGCGCAAAATGTGCTTGGCATGATCCAGGCCTTGTGCCAAACATTTTTGCATGAATCAAGGCCTCACACCAAATATTTTTTCCCGAACCAACACCTCAAACCAAACTCCTTAGTACGAGGAATCCCCTCACACCAACTCCCCTGGCACGGATCTAGGCTCTTGGCACGGATTATGTCAAGTCTTGGCATGCGGTTTCCACAATTTTTACCTAATCCTTAGTTTTTCCTCTTTTTCCAAAAAACTATGTCACCCAAGTTTTTCCTCTTTTTCCAAAAAACTATGTCACCCAAGTTTTTCCTCTTTTTCCAAAAAACTATGTCACCCAAGTTTTTCCTCTTTTTCCAAAAAAATATGTCACCCATCAAATCTAATTCCATCCAAGCATAATTACGAGTCTTGGGCTCAAATTTTCAAATCAAGCAAGAGTTTCATCTCAAACATCCTTATTGGAAAAAAATATGCAAAATCTATCTAATCACTACTCAAAGGACTAAAGTAAAAAAGAAACACCATATATTTATTGCCGTCCTCACGACTTTTTCTTTTTCATCCAAGTCTAATTAGAAATGCATACCTGTGGATCTCCTGAATCGCCATCAGCGACTCCACCCACAATGACATCATGGTGGAGAGGTCTCTACAATGAGCCATTCTTACCTTCAGACCTCTTGTCCGTGATAGGAAATGAGTCTCCGTGTCTCACTAGCATTGAGTCGGTGAATGACACTTTGATGTTAGGGGAAGGTTGAGGAGGTTTTAAACCCTTGACACTCTCCCGTTCTTGTTGTGAGTTAGTTAGCATAGAAAAACAATCTGGCAAAGAGATATTATCTACAACATCATGTACTTCATCGAATCATCAACAATATCATCAAAACAGGATTCATCCAAATGTTCATGCGCATTGGTAACACATGAGGTTTCATTGTGCTCATCACATAAGGTTACACATTTTCACATAAAATAAGAATTTTTTTGAATCATGCCAAGATTTATAGATATTAAATTCCACTTTATCCATCTCATCTTCTAGAGTCAAGTTTCCCAAGTGGACATCAATTTTAGTCCCAGACGTTTTAAGAGAAAGTCTCCCCAAACGTATTGGGGGTGCACTACCATCGTGTGCCACATCTAAGACATACAAGTCCACCAAAAAAACCAACTTGCAACCTCCTACCATCACATCTCTTACTAGTCCACGAGGACTAGCTTGGGAATAATCGATGAGTTGGACAATCACTCTAGTTTCCCTAAGCTCACATATTTCTAAGTGCTCATATAGACTATATGGGATGACATTGATGGATGCACCTAAATCTGTCATGGAATTTTCAACAAGTATACCACCTAAAGTGATAGGGATAGAAAACATTTCGGGGTTATCGCATTTTTTAGGCAATTTTTTATGGTTCAAAATGGCGACTCCCCCATTTTTAAATGTCCTTATCTCTTAATTGGCCTACTACATTTCTTTGTACATGAAACTTAAAGAAATTTAGTGTATGATGGCACATTCTCAATCAATTCCAAGATATGGATGGTTACCTCAACCTTTTCGAAGACTTTTTGAATGTTTACCTCATTGGTCACCACCTTTGGCTTTCCCCTCAAAGAATTTGGAAATGGAGGTGGAATGGTAGCTTGTGCCTCTAGTGGTGGAAGCTCCTTGGAAGGTGCCCCCTTGATCACAATCTCCTATTTTTGAAGTGTGCCTTGGTAGCCAACAATACCCTATCGTCCTCTTGCATAACCCTCTTCTCGGACTCACAAACTTCCTTCCCACTTCTCAACTTGAGTGCACTCACGTTCCTTGGGTTGGACTCTGGTTGGGATGTGAAATTGCTGGACTCCTTGGCTTTAAGTTGGCTTACCGAGGTGATAGGTTGCCCAATTGACCAATGGCTTCTAAAATCTCTTCTCGATCCGACTTGTAGATCGAGCCATGGTTGTTGGAATGGCCTTCACCTTAAGGGTATACTTGAGGATAGGCTTGTCCACCCAGTATCCTTGAGGTTGGTTATCCTCCCTCTATAAAAAATTTGGATGATCTCGATATCCTGGGTTGAACAAGTTTGCATAGGGATCCGGCCATGCATCTCCTTGGTTCCCCTGCATACCTTGTAGTTAAACGCTAGATAATTGTGGCCTCTCCCCATTGTTATAACAAATGGCCTTCACTTTTTGCAAATCATCTACGACCTCGAGACATTCTTCAAAGTTGTTGTAAGGTTGCAAACTCCCTAAACTTTGACTTGATACACTTTCCCTAGAAGAGCTCCTTCATCATAGAAGCAAGAGCTTTGACTAGCTCCTTCATCATAGAAGAAAGAGCTTTGACTTGCTCCTGTAACTTAGGCAATTGCACGGGTTCAGCGAAAACATTCACCTTGTGCCGAATTTTCGCATGCCATTGGCCATTGCATCCTTAGGGACTTGTCCGCCATCGAACCATTGCCAGCGGTGTTCACCATTAGCATATCTTCATCGTATAACCCCTCAAAGAAATAATACACTAAATCCCCCTCCTTGAAGGAATGGTAGGGACAACTTGCTAAAAGTCTCTTGAAGCATTCCCAATAATCATACAAGCTCTCGGTAGCCCCTTTGGTGATGTACGACAGTTGTTTCTTTACCCCCGATGACTTGGACGCTGAAAAATACTTCTCTAAGAACCTCTACTTCTTGTCCAATCAAGAACCAATGCATTCCAATGACAAGTAGCATAGCCAGTCTTTAGCTCCATCTTGAAGGGAAAATGGGAAGGCTCTCTAGTTGTAGTCATATTGAGAAACTCCTACTGGCTTCATGTTTGTATACACCAAGTCAAACTCCGATAGATGCTTGTTTGGGTCCTTCCCTGCCAACCTGTGGAATATCATTAGGTAATTGATCATGCCACTTTTTCAGCTCAAAACTAACATTTGTGGGCAATGGTGGAAAGGTAATGCATAATAGCTTATTCTCCAGGTTGGGTGCCATGAACTCCTATAATAGTCTTCCGCCATTCTTATTCTCCAGGTTGGGTGCCATGGAGGGAAGGTAATGCATAATAGTCTTCCGTCATTCTTCATGGTTCTTACACCAACACTGCTTGCCTCGGTTGAACTTTTGCACTAGTTCTCCATCTCCTTCACCTCCGAACATCTGTGTTCTCAGTTGGGTAGTGCAAGATGCCTAGATTAGTTGAACGGGTGTGTACCATAAACTAGGGCTAACAATACCCTTCCAAATACAACACTAGCAAACAGACCAAAAGGTAATGAAACAACTATCACACTAGCTCAATAAACAAACTATCAACTCAAAACAAAAATAAAAGAAATTACTAACTACTCTGCTAACAAGTTATGCTAATTGGTACTTGAGCTAGATAGCATCCCCGGAAGCGGTGCCAAAATTTGACCTACCTCCACCCAAGGTCATTAATTGTAGCTAATTAACCCGAGCAGAGGCTTTCCTGTGGGAAAGGTCAAAGATAAAATTTATAGGTCTGCACCCGTTCTCACTGCTACACTGCCTAAAGGTAGTTAGTGGTAAGCCCTCAGTTTGTCAACAGAGATGCTAGGGCTCAAGTATCAACGTAAAATAGAATCTCGTACAGGTCGTCAATCCGTACGAGTTAAGGGAATACCTAATAAATGTAGACAAAAGAGGGGGGGTGGGGGGTTTGGATTTTCATTTTAACTACTACAATGCATGAACGTAAAAAAGACACAATTAATCTATAAAGCTAAACACTTACAACATGTCATTGCGCAACATGATTAATTTAATGTTTTGAACTACGATTCATTCAAATTTAAGATGTACTAGATAACCTATTAGAGTGTTCATAACACGTGGTTTGGCCAATGGCATACACATCTCGTACCTTTCACGTCTGGTGCGCTTACAACCCTCCATTGACACCGCCATCATAAGGCGTATAATAAGCTCCGGCCATTGTTGTTAGTCTGTTTCTCTCTCGTACAAGTACATCTCAGGTTTCCACCATGAATGCACTACTTCCCCCATGTCTTATCGATTAGGCCAAGGGGTTGTTAGCACCTTATCCGTGATACTAGAGCCTCTTTTAACCCTAGCTTGCTACTTTTTCACTATCCCTACCCGCAGCCTATCAGAAAAATTTACGTAATCAGCTAAGACTGGTGCGATGATAAGTAAGTCAGAACAATACTCGGGGCTCTCGTGCACACACCCACAGAGATGCAACATACTCCCTTACCCATTCTAAAATCTAGGTTTCCCTTCCCAGAGGGGCATCAATATTTTCACCATACATAAATATAGCCCAATGTGTTTGCTAATGTGGTGTACTATTCATGCAATTCAAACATTCAAGAACAATCACAATGATATCATGAACGCAAAATTAGGATGAACTAGAGAATCTCACAAAACAAAGATTAAATCATGCGCTACAATTTATCCCCAAGCTATGGAAACTACTCCATAGATATGAAATTAAAATATGGATTTAAATTCCACATCTAGGATGAAAAAGGTAAAAAAAAGGAAAGAAAAGAAAAGAAAATAGTGTTTCTGTCTCTGAAGTTGCTCTCTTAATGAAATAAAACTATCTACTCTCATTTCTACATGTTTAGCCTAGTAGACTAATGCTTTATCTATAGGAGAAGGGGGTTGGGCCTAAAAAGGGGCCCAAAATAGGCCAAAAGTGATTAAACCCTAGTTCAGTAGCCGCCCAGCGCTGGCCGTCGTGGATGGCGTGGTTCGCACCGTGTACCTGTCATGGGCTGCAAGTTCTGGTGCGAGCTGTGCTCCCTCATTCGGTGTGGGGTGCTAGATCTTGTACGGGCCGTGTCGCTTCATCTAGCATGGACCATAGCTGTTGACGCAGGCCACCTTCTGTAGGTCGGATTGTAGACTTCTGAACTATAGGCGCAGGTCTTGGCGTGGGCCTTCGTCTGGAGTGTCAGTGTGCTCAAAAGGTTTGACGCACTCCTTTGCTGTGAGGCATCAGCTGGTCTTGGCATCTTTGACATGGAATAGCGTGTGCTGTCATAAAAGGAAGGGTTTGCTCCAATAGTTAGCCTATTTTGAGCAAAGTCTTGAATTCATGAGCGCGGGCTGTGAGATTTGGCGTGGGCCATGCCAGTGCCTCGTGCTGGACCCTTGATGTGCTTCATTTTGCATGCATTAACCATTGCATCCGTCATAGGTTTTGGTTTATTTTGTATGGCGGATTTCTAGAGCTAGTTAAATTTTCTTGACAATGGGTTTAGAATTCCATATTTGGTTTTATAATGTAAATCCTGCATTTTGTAAACTTAGTTAGTACTAATGGACATCTTGTATCCACGGGCTTCTAAATCTTCCATTTGATCATCTTTAGTGGGTCACTCATGGGTACCTTTTGGTTACATTCTATGTGGCCATTCGTAAGGGCAAAAAGATATTGAAGGCCATTCACAAGGATGGTAGAAGAGATCGAAGGCCATTTTCCTCTAGAATAGTAGTAGAAAATGTTCACCAAAATAAATGTGTGGTAGAAGGTGATTGGAGTCAAAGATAAGCGGCAACAGAGATCAAAGTGGCCATGAAGAAAGGGGAAATAGTGGTCCGATGAGTTGTGCCAAATTATGAGAATGATACGAGTAGAATTATTTCCTTCAGGACTGATTCCATTAGATTCATCTTCGCGAGCATTACAAAATTGACTACTATAACTAAAAAAAATTAGACTAACGGTTCACCTGTAGTGAAGGAAACAAGTTAAGACGACTAGGGTACCACGGGTCAGCGCGGGTCGTTCACGATTAAGAACCAATGGCCCGGGCTAGAGGAGATGCCCCGTGGAAACAGTTCCAGCACGAGGCTATGATTTGTGCCAAATGATTTAGGTCGAGGCAATGGCGCGACCCACACCATACCCCACGGCTCGCGCAACTCGAGTTCAAGGATTTGCACAAAAATGCCTAAGTATGGGCACAGACCATCCCATGATCAAGACTCCATGGCCACCAAACGGCCTGCACCAAAGTCTGTGACTTGCGCCAAACTTCTGAGCAAACTGTACATCCTGACCACGGCCTACGTCATAGCCCACTGTCTGTGCCAGAGCCTTGTGCCGGATGAAGCACCCCGCACCAGATAAAGAACCACAGCCTTCATGTGATCATGCATCCCACGACATGTACTTGGCGACGGTCCGTGCCATCCGCAATGACCCGTGCCAAGGGCAGTTGAACTATGGCTTCTCACTATTTTGGTCATAACTACCTCAATTACCATCCATTTTCCCTCTACCATATATCCAAATCTTTTTTATTTTTGAGCTCTATCCAATGCACTAAAACTCAGCTCCAATAGGTTCATGAATTTGAGCAGTTTATTCGAGAAAGATTCTACCACAAGAGGGAAAGGGTGACTAGGATTCTGACTTAATTTTGGCCCATTTTTAGGCCCAATCTCCTACTACTGCATATAGCAGTCTTAGTCTTCTACTAAACCCTAGGTAGGGATAATGTACATTTTTTCTCTTTCTAGTTAGATAGAAGGAAGTATGGAATTCTCTCTCTAGAGTTCTTCTCATCTTTTCCTTCCCTTTTCTTTTCTAGATCTAGTTTTCATATACAAAGTAGATTAGATCATTAGGAGAGAATTTAGAGAGAGAGAAACACTCTCTCCTTTTTCTTTTTTCATTCTTTTATTTTCATGTTCATCCTAGATGTAGAATTCAAATCAATATTTAATTCCATGTCTATGGATTAGTTTCCATAGCTTGGGGATAATTGTAGTGCATTATTTAATCTTTATGTGTATGTGAGATTCATTAGATTCATCTTAATATATGTGTTCATGATATTATTATGATTGTTCTTACATTCCTAAATGCATTCATTTTACACCACTTAATGACCCACACTTTGGGTAGTATTCATGTACGGTGCATTTATTGATGGCCTATTGGGAAGAGAAACCAAGATGGTAGAAAGGGTAAGGGAGTACGTTGCATCTGCGAGAGTGTGTGAACGGGAGAACCGAGTCCTACTCTAACTTATTTTCCATCACACCAGTCTTAGCTGATTACGTAAAGTTTTCCAATAGGTCGCAGGTAGAGATAGCTAAAAAGTAGCAAACTAGGGTGTGAGAGACCCTAGATCACCCTTTTTCCTAGTTGATAGGACTTGGGGGAAGTTGTGCATTTGTAGTGGAAACCTAGCACATAATCGTATTAGGGAGAAACAGACCTACAACAATGGTCGAACCTTGATGTACTCCCCTAATTACAATAGCAGTGTCAATGGAGGGTTGCGAGTGCACCAAATGTGACAGGTACGGGAAAGTGTATGCCATTGAACACACCACGTGTTGTGAACACAATATTAAATTGCTTAGTAAATATTGCATGTGAATGAATTGAGGATTGAAACATTAGATTACGCAATGATTCACCAAGTGTTTAACTTATTAGATTATTTTCTTTTTACTTTTATACATTGTAGTTAATAAATCTTAAAATTTAACCCCCCATTGTGTTTGCAATTACTAGCTATTCCTTTCACTAAAATGCATTGACGAAATGTACGAGCCTAGCATCTTTGTGGACAAACCTTAGGCTTGTTGCTAACTACCCTCTAAGGAGCATGGCAGTGAGAACAGGGTGCAAAACTATAAATTTTATCTTTGACCTTTCTTAAAGCCTTTGCTCGTGTTAATTCTAAGATTTAGTTTTAACGACTCTGGGGGAGACAGGTCAACCCTAGTAGCGTGGGAGGACTTCTTTGGCACGGGTCATTGGTCCCTAACCATGAATAGCATGCGCCAACCCATGGTTGACCTGCTCTAACCCGGTTGTCATTAAAACATGAGCTGAGGAGCTGAGGAGCATAATGAGGTCCGACCATCGTTGCAGGTCTGTTTCTCCCCCGTACTGGGCTTCAACCACGAATACAACTACTTCCCCCGAGTCTTATAATTCTAGGCCCAAGGTTCGTAGACACTTTATCTATGATACTAGGGTTTCAACACAACACGTTGCTTGCTACTATTCACTATCTCTACCCACAAACTCTCCAACAATAGTTACAAAGTCAATTAAGACTAGTGCGATGGCAAATAGGTCAGAGAATTATGAAATCCCCCATGTATCCACCCATGCAAATGCGTTCTCCCCTACCCATTCTAACATCCAGGCTTCTCTTCCAAAGGGGAGTACAACGAGATCCGACCATCGTTGCAGGTCTATTTTTCCCCCATGCTCTTACATACCAAGCTTTCACCACGAATGTAAATACTTCCCCTGGATCCTATACACGCTAGGCCTAAGGTTTGTAGGCACCTTATCTGTGATACTAGGGTTTCAACACAACACCTAGCTTGCTACTGTTCACTATCTCTACCTGCAATTTCTCGGACAATGTTACGAAGTTAGCTAAGACATGTATGATGGAAAATAGGTTAGAGCATTATCAAATCCTCATGCACACATCCACGCAGACGTGTTCTCCCCTACCCATTCTAACATCCATGTTTCTCTTCCTAAGGGGGCATCAATAATTGCACCATACATGAGTATATCCCAAAGTGTGTGCTTATATGTGGTGTACTACTCATGCATTTATAACATTCAAGAACAATCACAATAATACCATAAACACAACAGTATGATGAATCTAATAAATTTCAATACCATTTAGAACATACCAAGTGCTAACTAAATACTCCCTAGACATGGAATTAAATTATATATTTGAATTCCACATCTTTGGGACAAGGAAAGAAGAAAAGAAAACAAAAGATTACAAAACCTACAAGAGGAACTCCTTCCTTCTCTCTAAGCTCTCTCCCTCCAAATGTATTTCCAAAAAATGATCCAACCTCTAGAAAAAAGTAGACTAGGGTCCTATATATAGTAGTAGGAGATTAGGTCTAAATATAGGACAAAAAGAGGCCAAAAGTAGAAAAATCCTAGGTCAGCCGCCAAGGTTTCATGCACTGGCATGGATGCTACTGTCCGTGAAGCATGTATAGCCACGGGATGCCAGATCTGCTACAGTCCGTGAAGCATGTATAGCCACGGGATGCCAGATCTGCCACGGTCCATGAATGCTCATAGCTGCAGCCCATGGGATCTGGTGCGGTCCATGAAGCTCAGATCATGCCACAGTTTGTGAAGCTTTTCACGGACCGCAAGCAACCTGTGGTTTTTGCCTAGAGTTTTCCCACGGTCCGTGAAGGTTTTCACGGACCACGAACAACTTGTGGCTTATACTCATAAATTTTATCACTGGCTGCTAGAAGTTTGTGGTCTTGTTTAGAAGTCTTCTCATAGTTCATGAAGGTTTTAACGAACAGGTTCCATACTTAGCAAAATTCTACAACTCTTCATCCCCTTACTTCACAGCCCGATGCTTTTGTCACTGCCTGGCGCCTTACCTCGTGAAGTTATCATGCTGGTCTTGTGCAGGTCTTCACGAAACCCTTGGATTCTTGTATAATTCAGGCTGTGAAAATTGTCACGGGCCACTGGTGCTTGACCATCCGCGGTCCGTGACTGGATGCTAGTGCTTCATTGGATAAACTTCGTTTGCTTGTCATGGGTAAACCGTTAGTTCAAATCAGGAGTTCTAATAGTCAATTTTGTAGTACTCGACAAGATGAATCCAATGGAACTAGAATTAAAGGCTAATTCTCCTTGGATCATTTTCGGACATAGGAAACACTCCTCAGACCATGATTCACCATTTTCTCCTTTGACCGTCTTGAAATCTGAAGCTGCCTATCTTTGGCTTCAATCTCCTTCTACCACACATTGATGTTCATGGCCTTTGTCTACTACCATTTAAATGTGAATGACCCTTAAATCATATACCGTTAAGAGAAAATAGCTTTCTCAAGAATGTAATGTAACAAATAGCATGCACAGGCGGCCTACAAAGGTACTCATAATGAAGACCAAGGAGCCCATGAACACAAGATGTCAAGAATTACTTATTAACTGTACAAAACATGGAATTTAGAATAGAAAACTAAACATGGTTGTCTAAAAAACTTATCATGTAAACTCAACTAATGTTGCCAAATCGCCAACCAAAAGTAACTAAAAACTATGTCAAATGCATTGGTTAAAGCATACAAAATGGTGTAGATAAGACTCCCACTTGACCCTTTACTCATCCTCAAGTAAATAAAATCAAATAAAATGGGTTAAGTGGAATGAAGCATGCAAAAATAGCCAATGCATTCAACTTATTCTTAAGCTACCCTAGTTCCCCCAAGAAGGTGAAAATCTCACAACTCTCACACTCCCCAAAGTTCCTAAATCAACCAAACCAACCAAAGCAAATAAATGTGCATGGAAAAAGATAAGTGACAAAATATCAAAATAAAACAAGCTTACTTTTCCCAAAGTAGTCCCAAAGCAATAAACGAGTAATCCTTAAACAAAACAATCCACCAAGGAAATAAAAAAGCCATCGACTTGGTTGGAACATAGGGATAAATCTAGATTCTTGACCTAGTTGCAATCAAGGAGTCCAATGTATCGTCAACCTATTTTCTTGCTTCTCTTTTTTCATATTTTCTCTCAATTTCACTCTTTTTTCCTAGGAGCCATTTTAAGTTTTCAACCCAGATTTATCCCACAAAATGTGCTCACCTCTCACCTTTTTCCACACGGCCTTTCACTTTTTCCTAGACTCTTAAGTCTAGCCGGGCCAAACCTCTCACTTTTATCGAGGCCTCTGACATATCTGTGCTTTACCTCATGTTACCCAGTTGCCCTTTTGGGTTTTCAACTTTCCTAGTTTTAATTATTTTTTCATTTTTTCAATTATTCCAATTTTTTTTTGGTGTAGTAAAAGATTACCCCAAAAGTAAGCTTCATACTACAAAAGATAAGCAACAAACCAACACACCGCCAAATCTTAAAGCCATGTTCCACAAGAAAACTAGAATCCTAAAATTCTACCATAACATGAAAACACCAAAAGTTTCCAAAAGCATCCCAATCACAAGTAACCAAAAATCCACAAAAAACAAAACAAACTAAGCATGCGTGCACGAAGAAATCCATGAATGAGAATTCCTAAGTACTCACTAATCCCCTGACTCCTCACACTTAAAAAATTCATAGTCCCTTATGTATTCTCATGTCAAATCAGAGGTGAAGTAGGGAAATTAGTGATACTTACGCTTCCAACCTCGAAGGGCCGGCCTCCTCGTGGCTAGTGAAACACCTTTCATTGAATCTCGTTGCTTAGATTGTGGCCTCAAGGCAATCCACCCTCATGTTTAGCTCCTAAACTTGTGCCTTCACACCTCCAATAGCTTGAAATATCTCTTGAAGACCTTTGGAAGAACCAGATAGTTGCTCCCCAAGTAGGTGTAGTTGATCCATAATGCCCATGGGAAGATGGGATCGACTCAAAAGTACTCTAAAAAATGTCTCCCCTTTGGCCTCTTCTAGATTTACCTTGGGGTTGGTTAATACTCTATAAAATTCCTTCTCTAATTGTGGATTCGGTTCAATGAACAAGTCATCTAGGCTTGTATCAAGGTTGATAGAGGTGCACTCCGGTTGCGGAAAAAAACAAATTTGCAAGTAGGTGCTCCACTGTAAAGCCACAAAAATCTATCATCTAAAGTTGTGGTTCCCACCATGAATTTCCTAAATGACTTCTCAATTGTATTGGTCGATCTCGACCTACCTATATTGGCCAATGCCCTATGCGAGATATGTTGTCTTAAATGTCGGGTAAAAGGACAACCATGCCTCCCATAGGAATCTTCCCATTCTTCTGCTCTCCCATAGCTATGCATTCTTGAACAAAAACATTAACCAAGTCTGGGTAGATGTTCCCCTCCGGTGTCATTGCCTAAAGAAGGTGTACATCGGAGCCCGGACAATGCATCAATTCACCGTGGCAAAGAATGCTCATAACAATGAGTCGATAAAAATAACATATTTCTTGGTGGACTATAGCCATTCTCTTACTTAGATTCTTCATGTCGGTCCTGGTTTGTTGTCTCCAAATATTCCCAAGGGAGAATGGCATTCTTTGGCAATGAGTCTGTCGAATGTCCCGACTGGTCTTCTACCCAAAAACTAATACCACCTCTCTATAGGTCTTTTGGTACTCCTTGTAATCTAAGTTGAACTTAATCACCTTGTGACCCTCCTCGTTTGTGACATTCCAAATAGTAGCTAGAAACTACAGAGTGCACCATATGTAGGTTTTCGAGTGCACATTGAGAAAACCATCTAGGCCTACCCGACCCAAAAGAAAGGTCACTGGTTCAATTAATCCTAGAGCCATCAAGTTGCTCTTACAAGCAAAACTAGTCTCCAAAATGCTCCTATTTGGTTCCCTCAAATTCCTCCATCTCCAGGCTATAGTTCCGGTAATGTTGGTCAAACCCATAAACTCATCGGCCACAGACTTGGGGTTGCAAGGAATGGGAGTTGCTGGTTTAGGGTTTGCACCCTTTACCGGCTTCTTTCGTTTCTCACCCTGCAAAAACTTCCATTTCTCCAAAGTACCCTTTTTTGGAGGCATCCTAGAATAATGAAGGAGAAGAATGGTAATGTGATAGTAAAAAATGTGATACGCCCAAATTTATCGCCGCCACATTGCCGCCGTGGGTGATAGGAATCGATAAAGACAAAGCCCCAAAGGTTTCCTTGCGGAAGAGGCTCTGATGACCAAGTAAGTAAATAGGCTACCAAAGTGTAATTAGGAATGAATATTTGAGTAGATTAGGCCTTTACATAGGTAGGCAAGTAGGGCAACTATTTTGTTTTCTTGTGGAGCAAGTATTCTCACTTTGGGCCAGCCCAAAAAGCTTTACCCAAAAGGAAAAGCTATCAACTTATGGTGGGATGCATGGGTATTTAGGCACATAAGGATTTACACATTATTAAGAAGCTCTTGGAAAGCTGAGGGTTTGGCCTTCAAATTCATCTCGGGATCGTGGGCCTAAATTTGTGCTTGAGTCTATGGGTTTGTCACAACTCCCTTCCGATATGGGTGTTTAAAATTGACATCCAAACGGGTTATTTATGCTCTAAAATACCTTAACACTTTCAGGGGTACTATGTTGGTACCCCTAGCGATGCGTTGAAGGTTCTTCCCAGGTTGAGGATTCGAACATACCTTTCGAGCTGATTAATGTGTTAGGGGTTCGACCCTTGGCTTTCTAGTATGTGTCAGAGCCCAAGGGCCTAAATCCTACCTCTTTTTGTCTCCCTATGGGCTTTCGAGCCCCTAATAAAATTTTCTGAGGGATCCGGTCTTTGGGTCTTCTAATATGTGTTACAGGCTAATGGACCTTCGAGCCCCAATGACGGAAAAAAGATGTTAAAATTTCTTCCTTCTAATTTGAGTTAGAATATGTGGACCTTCAAATTCTTCCACAAGTAGGAAAAGATAAGATGCCTTGGAATTAGGAGCTTCCAATCTGCGCTAAAGCCCGAGATTATACAAGTCTTAATTTTTCACCCCTAGGGGGTACGACCTTCAGGTCTCTAATTTTGTGTTAGAGCCCATGGTTGCTCGAATTCTAGGATTGTAGGATTCCAGGATATATTTGGATGCTGACCTCCCAATTTGCGCTAGAAGTTTGGTACGTCCGATTGTGAACCTCTAGTTGTATAAGCTTCTAGTTGTATAGGGCTCTAATTCCCACATTCTGAACTGTGCCAAAACCCAAGGAATCCAAATCCTTGGTATAGTGAATTTTTCCTTTAAGTGTCTGGTCTATGCTAGAGTTTAAAGGGTGTGCATTTTTGTGTTTAAGTGAAAATGGGTTCAGGCTCCTGGGGTTCTAGTCTCTGTTAGCGTCCATGGAGCTTGAAGAGGCTCCGAGCTTCCAGGGTTCTAATCTATACTAACATCCTTGGAGCTTGAATCCACTTATAAAACAAATGAGGGGTTCAACGTATGGGCTCCTAATCTACATCAGAACCTGAAGGGCTCGAACTCAGAGAGGGAAGCGGGAAAGTCACGTGGGATTTCATCGATTCCCACAATTAAAATTCAAGGTGAGAAGTGGAGGAGTCGCAAGTGTGGATTTGAATCTCTACTTTTCAGGTGCATGAAACCCCTGTTGGATTCCACACGCATGCCACTTTGCCCATAAATACCTTGGGTCTGGCTCCCCCACGTAGCCCGTTTACCCATAAAGTTACTTTTTGCGTGGCAGCCCAAGGTAATGATTACCTTTTAATGTCCTATATATATAACAGGTCTCTCCACTATTCTTTCTTTTATATTTTTCCCCAAATTTCTTCCTAAGTCTCAGAGACCCTCTTTTCTCTTCGAGCGATTTTCAGAATCTTACTCAGAAAAGCTCTTTTTTCTGGCCACTCTACCAGTAAGTTCCCTTTCCCTTAACCTCTCATTTCAATTTTATAATGTTGCAAACACCATTATTGGGGAAGAACTCCATTTTGGCCTATTTCCTGACCGTTTCTACAGCTTGTGGCATAGAGAGTTCTCGCCTTTGGGACTCTGGCACTATTCCTTCATCAGCGATCGGTTCCCTTCCAACGGGTTCATAGACTTGGGAAGTTCTATCAGTTGCTCAGCACCACCTCAGGGTTATTCCTGGATGGGGATTTCTTAGAGGTCCTAGGTTCTGAGTTGGGCCAAAGCTTAGCAGGACATAGATGGTCATCCCTACTTCTTCGAAAAGATTATAACTCCCATCCTTGAAAGCCCTCCATACCCCATAGATCTAGAAGTTGTTGAACTGTTGAAGATGCTACCTCTGTGGGTTTGGCTCCCAAAGGATTTATGGTTGGAGGTGCTTCACGAAGATGAAAATTTGAGGAACAAAAGGCCCGATTGGTGCTTAGTCTATGATCGTCACCTTCAGTTTGGCCTATGTTTCCCCTCATCTTCTTGCGGAGCATCGGATAAGCCTGGCTCAAGTGCATTCGAACGTCATTCTCCTCATCGTGGACTTCATGACTCGATGTAACATATTGGGCATTAAACCCCGCTACGAGGTCTTTCAATCACTCACTATCTCTTCGGAGTATGGCCATGGTACATTCGGATGGGGGTTAAGATACGAAGCTTGGAGGGATCTAAACCCTGTGCAATAGATTCTCAGACCATCATGTAAAACATTCTTCTAACTGTAAAGGGTCGCATCTATCCCCCACTTATACGTTCGAGAAAAAGGCTAAGAAGTACTATGTACCCCATTGGAATCTGAAGCCCAAGTTCGAGAATCCTTCCGTTTATGTTGATCTGGAGGATGTGATAGCTGATAGAGATCCGCTGCTGAGTGACCTCCTCGATATTTCAAGGAATTTTGACTTCATCTTGCTAGAGTAGGTACATAACTAGATCTATAGCCAGAAGCAAATCCTAATAGAACCCATTACTCTGGTGGAGATCGTGAAGCCTTCTTCCTACAAGGGGAAGAAAAAGAATAGTTCGAAGGATAAGAAGGGGGAAGGATCTGGAGGCACTGTACCCAAGAAGGAAAAGAAAAAGAGGAAGGCTTCTTCGATTGATGGTGAAGAGGCTTTAAAAAAGCCGAGAAAACATAAAAAAGGCTAATACCTTGTAAAATTAAGGGCATGCCTCGAAGCTCGTGAAGGCAGAGCTGGAACCTGCTAGGGTAAGCAATTTAGGGAGTCACCCATTGGGATTTCTTCCACCCCCTTCGAAGCTATTTGGGACACCGTTAGTTTATGATTTAGCTACCTTTTCTTTTATCTGGTCCTCTTTTACTTTATTTATGCCGGCTAAATCATGCTTTCCCTTTCTTTTGTTTTGTTTTGTATATTTTGCTTCTACTCTTAGCTTTCACAATGAGATAGAGGTAGAAACAATGTTCGAAGAGGTATCTCCTGAGGGACTGGGCTTATGCCGCAGTGGACTTCACGAAAGGCAACAGGAACTTCTCAACACTACTGCAAAGAGATACCTTAGCTACCGTAAAGGATGCAATTTTTGGAGATTTTCCATCTCTCAAAGCGTGGTATAATGAATTTCTCGAAGGGATAACTACCAAGGTTGGGTTCACCTCGATGCATGATTGCCTTTCGGCTGCCAAAGCCTATAAAACCAATTGGGGGGCGTCATCTTCTCGCCCAAATGAGTCCATCCTATATTACCGTCGTGCAGCTTGGGTAGCCTGAGAGAAGTTAAAGGTGGCTTGAGCGGCCCTAATAACTCCTTTCGAAAAACTTAAGAAATGGAAAGAAGAAGTCCAGAAATATCAGCAAGATTTGGTCCCTTCGTAAGAGCGAACCATTAAGGAGAATCATAGCATCATTACTGTTGTTTTTAGGGACAAAGAGAAGGTTGATAAAGAGAATACCAAACTGTATACAACATACGAGGCAATGACCAATAGCCTTCGAGCGTATGGGCTCTGACTCGGGACTATTGAAGCTCCACTGATTGAATATTTTGAAGGCTTTCTTCGATAAATTATCAATATCATGAAGTATAAACATCTTACTCGAAATCCCATCTATTGTAAAGCTTATGAGGAAGGTAGGAGGTGGCTGAACAGGGTGAAAAAAGTGAAAATGGGGGCTTCAAGTTCCAGTACTTCCCCTAGGAGAAGCGAGACTTTAGGATCTGGTGAAGCCCTTCCTCACGTGGCTTCGACTCAGAGAACTAACATGGGGGGCAACTTTATTGGCACCACTGGCCGAGGGAGAGGCTTTTCGTCTAGTAGGGGAAGTAACACTGCTGGTCGAAGTCGACCACGGTCTCTTGAAGATAAAGAAGAACCTTTAGTTAGGATACCCTGACTCTAGGTCCTAGGGTTCCTGTATTTTCCATCCGAAGGCCAGTAGTGCCCCCAGGAAGTTTTCCTACTTAGTAAAATAGTTTCAATTTATTTTTGTGTACTTGCAAGCCATGCTGACCTAATATTATAAAATAATACCTTTTTCTTTTTGCCATTGTCAGAGCATTTTTTTCCTTTTTTAGGTAGGGCCATTTCCCCCAAGCTAAACTTCATTAACTGGTTTCTTTTTCCACTAGTCCTCAGTCAATCAGTGCTAACTTTTTTGAGCAACTTACAAGGTCTAAACCTTGAATTTTTTTGTGCATTCGAGGGAACTTCGTTGTTCCTTCAAAAATATTTCAAGGTCTGTGCCTTGGGTGCTTGTTGTGTGTTTGACGAGGCTTTGATGGCCCTTCGAATATTTTACAAGGTTTGTGCATCAGGTGCTTTTTGAGCGTTCAATGGGGCTTTGTTGGCCCTTCGAATATTTTACAAGGTCTGCGAATCTGGCGCTTATTGCTCGTTTGATAAGGCTTTTTTGTCCCTTTGAATATTTTTCACGGTCTGTGTCTTGGGTGCTTGTTGCCCATTCGATGGGCCTTTGTTGTCCCTTCAAATATTTTACAAGGTATGTGCCTTGAGTGCTTGTTACACCTTCAATGGGGCTTTGTTAGCCCTTCAAATATTTTACAGGTATGTGCCTTGAGCACTTGTTGCACATTCGATGGGGCTTTGTTGGCCCATTGAATAAGAATTACTCTTATTTCAGGAGAGTGGAAACCAAGAACTTGTTTGAAAGTAATTCGTTTTAATACAAAATTGCTAAAGGCACAGGAGTCTGTTCATCTTACAATGCTATTGAACCGAGGGTTCCCTCCGACCCAAAGGTGTCTCTAAGAAGGCCATTTTGAAACCTTCCCAAGCCTATTGGGATTATGGAGAGTAATACCTCCTAAGGTTAAAAACGTTCCATCTGCACGGAATCACATAACCTTGGAGGGTTTCTAACTCATAACCGCCTCCCGAGGTGGCTTCAACAACTTGGTAGGGTCCTTCCCAGTTTGCTGACATCTTTCCCTCCAGCTCTCTACAATTTCTCTCGTTCCAACTCATCACTAGGTCTCCTTTGGAAAATTGGGTTTTTTGGACTCTCTGGTTGTGATATCGCTTGACCCTTCCTTTGAACCTAGCTTCATAGAGGTTTGCGTTTTCTTTTTTCTATTAGAGGAGGTCCAGGTCTAAGAGGTGTTACTCGTGATTATCTTCCTGCCTTCCGTTGCTTTTAGAAAGCCTTTGAAAGGTAGACAGCCTTATCTCTGCTGGAATGATCACCTCGGAACCGTAAACCAGGTCATTTGGGGTTTCTCCCATAGCATAAGATTCCATTGTTTAGAATGACCAAAGTACGCTGGGTAACTCACTAATCTAGTTCCCACCTACCCTTTGACCCTTGATTGAATGCCGTTGAGAAGGGTTCGATTGTTGATCACTCTTTGCCCATTGGCTTGGGGGTGGTAAACGATGGTATCTCTTTGGTGGATTTTGTACTCCTTGCACCAGGTTCTGAATCGGTTATTTACCAACTGAGCGCCATTTTTGCTTATGATCGTTCAAGGTAGTTCGAATCCGCAAATGATATTCTTCCAGCGAAACCCAATCACGGTCTTTCCCTTCATGCTGGCTAGGGATTCGGCCTTGGCCCACTTTGTAAAGTAGTCTATGGCCATAATCAGGTATTGAAAGTGGCTAGGGGCTTCCAAAAAAGGTCCCACCAAGTCTATCGCCCTTGACAAACATTGTATTATCTTTAAAAAAAACAACATAAAGTTTATAAAATGCAAAATGATCGTCATATACTCATAAAATTTCATGAGTATATGACGATCATTTTGATGAATGAGAGATGCAATGATATCTTGTGTACTTGTAACTAGTGTGCTACAATTTACTCTAGGTCATGTGATATTGCTTTAAAATTCTTCATGGATAGAACTCTATTACATTTTGATTTCCTAAAAACCACGTACATGAAATTTGATGCGATGTTCGGTGGTTGAAATTATTGTTCTCATATCTCTTACCGTAGGGGTATAAGTGGAATACTAAGAAAAATGACAGACAAATACACTGGTGTATCCGTCCATGACCATAACGGAACATTGTTGTTGTCAATTGATAATTCGGTTTAATGTATCTCCAATATTGCATTTCAAATTCTCCTAATTAGGTAAAGGGACCTATGTGCAAAATTGTTAAAAAAATACACTGTCAGTCAAAAAATCTGATAACGTTCAGTCCAAAAAGAAAGATTCGGATCCATAGTTGAAACTCTACTATCCGAGTGTGATAATGAAACTGAGACTAATCTACGTATACTTAAAGAACTTCTTATGAATGACACCTTGTGTACTTGTAACTAGTGTGCTACAGTTCACTCTAGGTCATGTGTTATAACTTTAAAACTCTCCATGGACAGAACTCTATTAAATTTTAATTTCCTAAAAAACCACGAACATGAAAATTGATGCGATGTTCCTTTTGGTCAAGCGATGGCCCTTGTTTTTCTGCTACCATGCCAAAATGTTGGCCCATGTTACAAGTCATTGACGTCGGTTATTTGTCAATCTTAGATCTGTATTCCAGAAGATCTTATGGCATCGCGTATGCAGCTAGACAGTTATAGTCCAAAATTCCTATTCATGGCAATGACTGTCATAGGCCCACATGTAGACTAAGAAACATTGCTCTTGATTCATTTTTTTGCCTGTCTCACTAGCTTGTGTGCAACCTCACAAGACTGGGGGCAGAATACACAAAGTTGCATAACGAATATATGGAGCCCACCAATACACTTCACTTCGAACAATTATATTCAAGGGGATTCTCTACACTCCCTAACCATTTCTTCACAAAGGTATGCTCTCTTGATTCCCTAGTTTACCTTCTTCTTTGTAATTGTCATTAATTTTAATGTGCATATGTATCTCCAATTCCATTGTGTTGTTTTTGTATTCAAAATTTCGTGAATGTTTGCCATAGAGAGTAGGATTTTGGGTTTTATGTTGTCATTAGTTAACCATCCATAATGTTTAGTTTGTAACCATTTGTGCTCCGGTATTCGTGTCATGTAATGGGTCTGTGAATCCTATTGGCGACCTAGCTTATATGCCAGTCATGATTCGTCTAGGTCAAACCATTAGCAAGGCCACTTACACTTTTCTTTCTTAACCCTCTTTGTTAGCAATGTCGCATGTGTTTCTTCAACATATTGGTTCAATCGACTTACACTCGACGTGCCAGCGACATCGATTGCTAATGTATCCTATATAATGTCTGTGGGACACACGAAGGATTAAATTTACCATTTATTATCAATTTTCAGAAATCATGTCTAACTGTCCTGGTTCTTGTAGACTTGCCCCGATCAAGATAAGTATTTTGTTGTTTCGATTCAAATACCTTTTCAATCTCAAATTTTGTTCAAAGGATAACATTAAAATTTTCAAATTGTCAAAATGCACATCTCTAGTAAATCGGATGACGATTGCCATCCAAGGACATCAGCCATAGAAGTCATTACTCACTTCGTTCACACGATCACCAGGATAAAATTTGGTTTCATTCCTATTTTTGTAAGCCCTAACCCTTTGTCACACATGATGTATTATATTTTCAATGCATTTTCTCTACAACCTACATTCATATTTACTAAATGTTGTTATTTGGTCATCAATCATTCCCCAACACACATTTTAGAGCTCCTACCTCCTTACAAGACCCCCATCGTGCTGCATTGCAATGGAAGGGTGTATGAGATGCACTACTCAGGGGCCCATAGGTACAAGACCCTCACCCTTCAGGGGTGGGGTAAATTTCTTGATGAGGAGGAACTCGTGATGGGGGACTCACTAATTTTTGAGATCATAGATGGTGTTGGGCCTGTAGTTTGTAATGTAACTGTTCTTCTTCATCGGTTTTACTGATGATTAGGTTTATAATATTTGTTATAAAACAATGTATTAAAATCCAGAACAACATATCTTGAATTTTATGGTAATCCAGAAAAATGTATCTTGTAACCATTTTTCTCTGGCCCTCTCAAACAAATATTTTATACTATGCAATGAGGGGCTATTATTAATAGGCCCATTCAATTATGCAATGTCTCAAACTAAATGAGATCATGTCGGTTAGGCCCAGTGGCATGCGAAGTTGTACAACTTGTGGAATAACACTGACTTTAACCGATGACGGTATCTGATCGACTACAAATCAGCTTAATGGAAAATATATGCGACATCACTTAGTTCGGGGCAGTTCAATATGAAGTCACTACTAAACGGGTATAAATAGGGGAACCCTGGAAAAACTTTAAGCATATATCCACAAATTCCAACAAATTCCAACGATCTATAGCTTCTTCCCCTCCCTTCTCTTCTCCCTCAGAAAGAGGTATGGATTTTCTAATTCTCTAACACACGTGTTTAATTTGTAGATCTTAATTTGCTATGTTCGATATGTGGTATGTGAAATTGTTTCCAAATTCATACGTTACAATTCGGTGATACAATGTTTTGGTATGTTTCCAAATGATTTAACATTATTTTGATGTTTACAAAGCTTAAATTATTCTTGTTTTGTGTGTTTCTTGTTGTTGTTGTCACTGACATATGCGACCCCGGTGCGTAATCTGTTACAACTCGGCACATGTGACAATAAAGAGTTATCGTACATTCATTAGTTGAATGCCTTATTTTTCATAGCATGCGACTTCATTTATAACCCACTGCATGGGACCGGTGTGGACGAGCGATGGATGGCCTTCCGTCGCATACTGCATTTCATACACTATTTTTGCACTTAACATTTCCACATATGATGCAGGACTAATGGCTGGAAAAGGATCTTCTAATCCACCTTTTTTCTAGGTATTTTACCTATTATGTATTTATACAGGTACACAACTACACACCTCATAACAACTAATACAATTTGGTTATCGTATAGTTCACTGCACAATGGAGGCACCCAACTCCTTTTTTCGTCAACGTTGAACATTATTTGTGGGTTATTGCTAGCCCACGTTTCGACTGCACTTTGAAGCAAATCAATGTTGGGAAAATACCAACTTTGGTAAAGCACTTGAAAAAATGTAGTTGTAGACAAATGCATGTGTGGATACATATACATTCATATTTCTAATATATATTTTTTACTCTGACTTAGTACATCCCGAGGGAGATTTCACAACTGCTACCGACTAAGAAAACCCCCATATGTTGAGGTGGTATGAGACAGACTGGCATATGGACTACTTGGTGGGTGGGAAGATGAAGGCTATTTCCCCAAAGGGTTTCGGCAAGTTCCATAGGGGAAACAACCTACGCATCAGGGACACCTTATTCTTTGAGATGATAGACGATAGGGTACCAATCGTATTCAAAGTCCTCATTGTTCAAGCTGATTTAGTTTATTGTAATTTATGTTATGTGTGAACAAAGAGAATTTAATGTTCGAATTTATGTACTTGCAAGGATATTCTCATGCCTGCATTTTTTCTAATTAATAAATTAAGTATCTTATTTTAACATCATGTAATTGACTGTACATGTTTATATGTGTGACTTCATGTGAGCACTATTTTATAAATCATGTGTTGGCTCGGTGATTTAAAAACATTGAACAAAGGGGTACTGGATCATGAATTAGGAAAGGTTTTTTTTCCGTCACCGTAAAGTTGACGTGTGACATTGCATTGTCATTCGTAATTTTATCTCTAGACATGACGTATTATGCAAAATCAGCCCAGCTTCTACGACATTAAAGACCGACGTCGTAGGCTACTCGGTCATATCATTTACCTCGGTTTTTGATATTTTACTTCGGTTATTTTATTAACCAAAGTAAAAAACCATTTATTTACCCTGGGTTTTTTAAACCGAGGTAAAAGAACTTTTTACCTCGGTTTTTTAGTGTTAAGGAAAATTTGAGGTAAAGGTGTTTTTTCTTGTAGTGATACAGATGTCGGTCTATGCTCGTTTAACAGTCGTACTAATCGACACATGTGCGACCTCACAGATAATTTAATTCCTGGGGTTAAATAACACCATTATATACATTGTTGCAAGAATTCAGCCCGTTCATCAACCCGTTCATGCCAAAATATGAACTTTATTGTTAACAAAATTTGAATTAAAAATTTTGGTGGAAATTATCGTTGTCATAATGCTTATTGTAAAGGTAATAATGAAATACTAACATGATTGACAGACGATTACCCCAAATCGCGGACGAGACACTTGCAATCCTAAGTCAAACTCTTTATCCCCATAACTTATAAAGAAATTGGCATGATCCCACATAGAGTTCCACAATTTATTCATGAATGACCCTTGTATACTTATAAGTAATCATCTACAATTTATTCTGGACAATGTACTTTGGCTTTTTTAAATTTCATGGACGGACTTTTATTACCTTTAATATCATAAAAACCTAGAATATATAATTTCATGCGATTCTATGTGGTAGAAATTATAGTGTTCATAACACTTATTGTAAGGGTAATAATGGAATACTAACACGATTGACAGATGGTTACCCCGGATCACGGACGGGACAATTGCAATCCCAAGTCATACTCTTTATCACCGTAATTTATAGAGAAACTAGCATGATCCCACATAGAGTTCCACAAGTCATTCACGAATGACCCTTTTATACTTATATGTAATCATCTAAAATTTACTCTGGACAATGTACTTGTACTTTTTAAAATTTGATGGACAGACTTTTATTACCTTTTAATTTCATAAAAAACCTAGAATATATAATTTCATATGATTCTATGCGGTGGAAATTATCATGTTCATAACGCTTTTTGTAAGGGTAATAATGGAATACTAACACAATTGACAGACGGTTACCTCGGATCACAGAAGAGACACTTGCAATCCCAAGTCATACTCTTTATCACTGTAACTTATAGAGAAATTTGCATGATCCCACATAGAGTTCCACAAGTCATTCACGAATGACCCTTGTATACTTATGAGTAATCATCTACAATTTACTCTGGTCAATGTACTTGTGCTTTTTAAAATTTGATAGACGGACTTTTATTACATTTTAATTTCATAATAAAGTAGCATATATAATTTCATGTGATTCTATGATGTGAAAGTTATCGTGTTCATATCGCTTATTGTAAGGGTAGTAATTGAATACTAACACGATTGACGGATGGTTACCCTGGATCGCGGACGGTTACCCTGGATCGCGGACGGTACATTCGCAATCCCAAGTCAAACTCTTTATCATCGTAACTCATAAATAAACTGGCATGATCCCACATAGAGTTCTAGAGGTCAATCACGAATGACCCTTGTATTCTTATAAGTAATAATCTAGAATTTACTCAAGACAATGTACTGGCATGATTAAGGTCAAATTTTCTTTCTTGGTCCAATGCAAACCTAGTTGATGTGCTATAGGGCTGAAATAATGAGGCCCAATACCCTATAACTGATGTTGGTTGTCTGTCGTTCGTATTTCACTATACTAATGTGAGGTCACATATACATAGGTACAATGTTGGGCACACTCCTACTATTCGAAGTCGCACTTTCTTCGTTCTAAAAATCTTGGTACACGACTAATATGTGACGTCACACTAACCCTTGGTGGAAGCATAACGCATATTTACATGAAGCCTACCTCACATACACCATTTCAAAGTTTCACATTTCCCTCTATTTTTACCAGATGCCCTGCCAATCTTGTCAAAGGTATGGTTTCCACACGTGGTTGTATTACTTTTGTTATTCTATTTATCCTATAATTTGTTATCAATATAGATTAAGGTATGAATTTGTTAATTTTTTAAATTTTTTATGTTTCCACGAATTGCGGTGGCAAGATATGGGTTTAGGTTGTTGGTATTTGGTGTCTATGTCTTCTAGCTATGGAGTGGTTCAATTGTTTTGTTTAGAACCTAGATTATTTCCAATTTCCTGCTCTTGTTTTTGTAATCGATCTCCTACCATGTGAGGTCGCTTACATGTTAGTCACACCTCTGTTATACCGATATATGTGTGGCGTCGCTTGTCATAGTGACCTTAGCGCTCTCTCTATTAACCATTCGATTATACTGAATGGCTATCAACTTGGCATTGACTAGGTCAACTTACCAAATTTTTTTAATGTTTATTATCAAAATTTTATCTACTACAACAATTAACATATGTGATAATATCAATCACAACAATCATGTCTAACAATGCTGGTTTCATCCGTGACCTGATCAAGGTAACTAATTTTTGGTTTTTTTAAATATTCCTTATATTGTATTAATAATATTTTAAATGAAATGTAAATCAATTATTTGACCAATTTAGATCCGTACTTATTCGGATGATGACAGTCTGCGACGCATACTCTCAGGCAGATTCTTGCATTTTTCCCGTATTCTTATCCAGACAAACTTCGGGTCAATTCCAATTGTGGTAAATGCACCATGTTTTAAAAAATATGAATTTTCAATTGAATTTTTATATAGATTAATTTCATAAGTACTAGCATGGGTTTTTTTTGTTTACAATTCAGTATATCCCTGACAAAATTGTGGAGTTCCTACCGTCATACAAGGTGGATGTTATGATCAGGTGCAAAGGAAGGGAGTACCACATACACTACTCGGGAAGCAGGGTGCTCAAGACCCTTACCCCGAAGGGGTTTGGCCCGTTTCTAGCCGCAGAGAAACTCGTGGTCGGGGACACCCTATACTTTGAGCTCTTAAATAATGTTGGGCCAGACATTTTCCATGTTCTCATTCTTTCCCGGGAACATTAGATGATTTTGTTAGTATTCATATGACAATTTACTTTGAACCAATTGATTCTTATTTGTAATAATAAAGGACCATGACGTTTTATCTGTATGAAATTTTTATTGTTAAATCAATGTTATTGAATTTTTAGCCGTAAATTCAATATTACTTAATGTTCTCATATTAATATAATTAATGTTATCGAATGCTCTCATATGATTTAAATATTATTGAATGTTCACATATTCAAACAATGTTATTGAAGTAATATTGAATCTTTATTATTTAATATAACATAACTCATTGGTGGGCTGAATTTGTAAGGCTCATGCACATATTCGCCATCGGTCACTATTCTTGTGTAGATTTGGACTAACCAATTTACGTGTGACAGTATCGGGCAGACAACACAACTCGGTCAAAACCACATCGTTTTAGAACTGTTACATATATGACCACCCCACCTGCGAGTTCAAGATTCTCCTCATACGTTTTCCACAAATTCCAACGGTCTCTCACCTCCCTTCACTTCTCCATTGGAAGAAAGGTAGGTTTTTCTAACCTTCAAACATGTACTTTGCATTGTCTGATCTATGGTTTCACAATGTTTTATTTTTCTTTGTGTTATAGTTTTTACTCACATTTTTGACATGGTCAACTTCCATTGGATGTAGACTTGGGTACTATGTTTTGGTAGGTGTCTTTTTTTTTTAAATGAAGACCACCATGCGGTGGAGGGATATTTATTAGGCACCCTAAACCCTTAATAATAAAAGAAGAAGCAGTAATTAGCCATAACTGCTCAGTCAGTACAAGAATAACTCCTAAGCTAAAGGAGGCCAAGAGCCCGAAGCAAAACAATTGCTCCCAAAAGTCAATGTGATGGGTTTGTAGGACCAAAATATTACCTAGCAGATCAGACAGACCG
The DNA here is from genome assembly GCA_037428765.1 of Rubia yunnanensis. Lineage (NCBI taxonomy): Eukaryota > Viridiplantae > Streptophyta > Magnoliopsida > Gentianales > Rubiaceae > Rubia > Rubia yunnanensis. The sequence goes on from CM075061.1 coordinate 63,452,468, forward strand.
CAAGGGTACACTATCTCACTATACCTAGTGATAATAAGGAGCAGGTCGGTGATCAACGAATCGAAACACCACTTAGCCACCTATATCACTAGGACAATAGGAGCAAGAGACAGAATGGTACAAAGAATACACGAAACAGTAAAAAAGCACCAAATGCAGGAGTGAGGGTGCAGCTCAGAGAAGTTTTTTGGTTGCTGAAATAGTGGCAGCATCATTTCCTGAAGCTGAAGGAGCAAATATAAGTCCTCTGATTGAGAGTGGTGGCAGTGAACAAAACTTAGGTCCTGTCAAAGAAAAACATAAGAAAAAACAGTTAGTAGCATCAATTCTCCTAAGAAGGGGATCTAACTGTAGGAATCTCTAGGTCATCAAGACAGAGTAGCCCTTTGGTTCTTGCAGGCAGATTCGACCAGCTGAAAGATTGGTGAGTCTTAGTAAGTAACATGAACTTAGCAAGATCATCAGCAGGTTGGTTTCCTTGTCTGAGAGTGTGTATCAGTTTAGTATTCCCCAAAGAGATGTGAATGCTGTCCATAAGATTAAGAAATTTCCAGTGTCTAACAGATGGTAGTAAAATCATATTAATAGCATTTAGACAGTCAGATTCAATCACAACCTGTTGATTTGCATAAGGTATTGCTAACTGTACCCCACATTGGATAGCTAAAGTTTCAGCATGCAAGGGGGAAACTGCAGTAACAAAGTACCCCCTGGCTTGAACAAAACCATACTTATTCCTTATGATGACCGCAATGCCAGCCTTTTTGGAGTGATGCCATGAGGCATCAACATTGATCTTTATGCCCAATTCAGGTTTCTGCCAGGTCACTGTGATAATGGGAGGTTTTGGAGGCTTAAAAATCGGTGGAATATAACCTTCTGAAGCAAGTTCATAGTCAATCTGTCTTGATATGTCAATGGGAAAGGCAGAAAAAGATAAATAAATGTTGTCTTTGACCTCTTTAATGATAGTCTGACAATGAGGATTGAGGTTATCAAAAAGTTTTCTATTTCTAGCCTTCCACAAAGACCAGCAGACAAGGATAGGTGCAGTATGGATCAGTCTGGTGTGGAGATTTGATAGACCAGTATTTGCCCAGAAACTGGCCAATCTATCCCATAAATTTTCAGATTCAAAATATGAAATACCACAGATTTGATGAACTTCCTTCCAGACCATGGAGGAGATAGCACATGTATTGAAAAAATGGTGCAGAGAATCAGCATTATTGCAAAAACAGCATTTAGAGGGGAGGTGGAAGCCAAATTGCACAAGAATATCATCAAATGGCAGTAGTACATTTAAAAGCCTCCACATAAAAACTGAGATTTTGTTCTGAATATGGGTAGCCCAAATACTTCTAAGAGCAGGGAAAGCATTAGTAGGGGGTCTCAGTTTGAGATATGCTGTCTTGACAGAAAAATTCCCAATATAGTCAGGCTTCCACACTAGTTTATCAGGTCTGTGTTCATGGATGGAGGCAGACTTGATAGTATTAATGATGGGGGCAGGGAGCACTAGTTGCAGGAGTGGGAGAAGAGAGTCCTTGTGTCTAATAAAATCAGCAACAGTGCACTGTCTTTGGGTCTCATTTGGGTAATAGAAATCCATTAAGGGGCCAAAATCAGTCCAATTAGAAGTCCAGAAATTGCAAAGTCCCTGACCATGTATCACCCTGGAATTGGATTCTGCAAATTGATTGATTTTGCATATCCTCTTCCAGTTCTGAGATTTTTTGTGAGATTCAGGGAGGGAGTTAAGGAAAACAGTCCAGGGAGCTACACCTAATTGGTATTTCCACCAGAGTTTACAGGAAAAAGCTCTAATGATGGCAGCTAGAGATCTCAGTCCTAATCCATTTTGTTCAGTAGGGTAGCAAAGAGAATATGCAAAATTTTATGTCAATAGGGTTTTTGTATAATTTTATGTTGATAAATATTAGCTTTTTCCGGTTTCAAATGTTTTTGTACCTGTAGCTTCCTCTGATATATACGACCTCGATCGCACATCTGTTACATTTCGGTTACTGCATTATATTGTAACATCGCTTAGTTTCTTGTTTAGTAGCATATTAATCAGTATATGACATCGCACCTATGTTGTCTATACCTTTGGTGCAACCGAAGAGTTCCTAACGTTCTAGCGACATCGGTACATTATGTCTTACATGTCACTGGTTTGGACCAACTCATACCTATGACGTGTAGCAACATTGCATGTAGCAATTCATGCTGCTTCCCATTACACATATTCATTTCTTGTGCACGACTAATGGCTGGCAAAGGATCTTCAAGTCGTCCATTTTTCTAGGTCCTCAATCATTTCACAACATATAACTAGTAAAACACATCTTCACACTTTACCAAAATATTTTGTTTTCATGCAGTACACCGCACGACGGAGCAATCTTAGGCCTATTGTGTTCGACATTGAGAATCATACAATGGCTCCCAAAAGCACACTCTTCCACTGTACTCTGAAGCAACATAAATTTGCGAAGAACCCAACTTTAGTGAGGCATTTTAAATTAATATGCAATGTTAAATATTTCCACACACGTATATAATAATATATTTCTAATCAATAAATTTTTTTTTTGCATTTAGTATATCCCGTGGGAGATTGTACCACTACTGCAGAGTGCAAAAACTCCTATTGTGCAGAGGTGCTATGGGACACAGTATCATATGAACTACTCGGTGGGTGGCAAGATCAAGGTCATTTCCCTAAAGGGTTTTGGAAAGTTCCTTAAGGGAAACAACCTACACATCGGGGACACCTTGTTCTTCGAGCTGATCAAAGTTGGGGGCCCTATCGTTTTCAAGGTAATCATTATTAGAGCTGATTGAGTTTTTTGTAATCTCTTATTTGTTTAAATTTGACAAATGCTATTATAATTTAAGTACTGATTGTGAGAATGTTTTGACGACTTCTATTTTTCTAGATGTTAAACTGTTTAATATGAGAATAATAAGATTGATTTTAAGTGTTGTTATGTGTGTTTTCATTTGATTTGAACATCATATGTGTTTTTCCATTTCCATTTTTATTCTTTTCCATCACCATTGAATTCTTTACTTTAACTTGTCTCATCAAATATGTGCGACGTCGCTAAGTCATTCGCTAAATGTATCAGTAAAATCGATGTCAATGGCAAAATCGATCGTGCTTCCAACACAACATATGAGACGTCACCCACTTATCGGGCACATTATTTATTTCATTTTTTAATCTTTTACTTTGGTTATTTTATTAACTAAGGTAAAAATACCAATTATTCAATGCATTTTTTTATGACCGAGGTAAAAAATACCTTTTACTTAAAAAAAACAATAGCGGTAAAAGAAATTTTTACCTCTATTTTTTGGGGTTAAGAAAAAAACCGAAGTAAATGGCGCAAGGTATTAGGTCATGTTTCTTGTAGTGTTTCTGAAGTATTCCTCATCTCTTTTGTTATCTATTTGTTGGAATATTGCTAGATTTAGATAGGCTTATTTCATAAGGGGTTTAGATAACTTTTTTTTTGGTTTTCGGATCTAAATCCTTCATTTTGTAACCTATTTTGAGTCCAGTGGGTTTTTTGTCCTTACGAGCATCTAGATTCCTTTTTGTGAGCTTAATTTGTAAATGGCTCGTAAGTATTTCAGAGTAGTTTAGTAAAGTTCATTCGGAAGGATGGTAGAAGACTGAAGGCCATGAGTCAAAATGTGATAGAATAGTGAAGGGTCGAAGAAGGGAGACAAAAAAGCGGATGAATTGTGACCCGGATGTTTGAAGAAAGTTCAGGGAATGATCTGAGAAAAACTATCTTTCAAGAGAAGTACCATTGGATTTGTCTTTTCAAGTGCTAAAAAAGTCGAGTACAAGAACTCTAAAATTGAACCAGTGGCTTACCCGTAGCAGTGCATACAAGTTGAAGAAAAGAGCTGAATGGTCAAACGCATGGCTGACACAGCTAGTCGGGCACCCGCATGCCCAAAACAAAGGGGGCAAAATAGCACTCAAATGGAAATTCGTACGGCTCACATGGTGGAGTGTGCGGCTGTGCGTATGGGGTGTGCAGCCCAAACACGACTGCAAAAATTTTGACTTTTTTGGCTAATTTTTTACCACTTAGACTCTAAATTGTCTCCTATGCACAAAGATATGCTCAACTTTATCCTCTAAAAACCCTAGTTTTCATTAGTTCGTATTCATTTTATTCCTTGTTTACCTTTGGATTTCAATCCTTCGTTATGGGTTTTGTTAATCTAGGCTAAATATACTCCTGGGAGCAATTGGTAAGCATTTCTAATATGAATTTGTGAGATTTTTTTTATCCTATTTTGTGCTTTGATTATGAACTATGTTTTTTTCTTTGATTATGAACTATTTTTGTGCTTTGACTATGACTAGGACAATCAACTAGTTGATAATTATAAATTAATTGTTTGCAAGGTTTTTGGTCAGACCCAGATGACTTTGTTTTTTGTCAATGTAAATATTGTTTGTGAACGTTAGGTTGTAATTGGGTGTGACAACTAATCATAATTATTGATTGATAAAATTTCTTAGATTTAGGATGAATTTGGATGGGTTTACAAAATTTCTTAATTGGTACTAATGACCATCTTGTATCCACAGGCTCCTTGATCTTCTTCCGATCATCTTTAGTAGGCCACCCGTGGGTACTATTTGTTTACATTCAATGTGAAGACCATTCGTAAGGGGGGTAGAAGATATTGAAGGCTATTAGCAAGGAGGGTAGTAGTGTTGAAGGCCATTCACACTAGAATGGTAGTAGATTAAGGCCACAAGCATCAATGTGTGGTAGAAGGAGATTAAATCAAAAGATTGGCAGCAACGGAGCTCAAAGCTGCCAACGAAGAAACGGGGAATTGTGGTCCGGTGAGTTGTGCTTAATTCTAAGAACGAACTAATAAGAATTAGTCTTCTGGGTTTGTACCAATGGATTCTTCTTCTTGAGTACTATAAAAATCGACTACTAAAACTCTCAAATTAAACTAAGAAAGGAAACTAGTTCAGCCGGTCGAGGCATAAATGGGTCGGTGCGAGCCCTTCATGGTTGGCATCAACGGCCACGCCAAGAGGACCAGCACAAGGCTATGGCATGGCCCATGCCAAAAGCTTCAGGCTGCAAGCAGGAGACTGAATCCCACTCCACACGGTAAAGTATGGGTGCGAGACGTCCCATTTTTGACATCCTGCGTGGTTTTAAGTCCAAAATACTAAGACTAGTTGTCGGGGTGTGGGAAATCACACAGCCCACATCAAAGTTCTGAGTAGAGCATCCTTCCTGACCACGGCCAGCACCACTGGCCTGACCACGGCCAGCACCACTGGCCATGGGTACGGATCAGATGCCCAAATTTTAGCACCTGATGACACCCCATGCTAGACGATGCGGTCCATGCCACTTAAAAATCTGCACCATACACCAGAACGGGCAGCTCGTGCCACATGAAGAGGCACAACTAGCGCCAGATCATACACCCCACGCCAAGGACATGCCATGGGTTGCACCATCCGTGACAGCCCATGCCGGGCGACTAGTGAGCTAGGGTTTACCCTAATTTGGCCTATTTTTCCCCAATATCCTACTACTATAAATATAGCCTTAGTCTACTAGGGTTGGAGATCATATCATTATTTTTATATCATATCTTTAGTTTTACAGTTAGGAGAGCAACTCTAAAGAGAGAGAAACTCTCTCCTTTTCTTTTCTTTATTTTTCTTTAATCCTAAGATGTGGAATTCAAATATTTATTTGAATTCCATATCTATGGAGTAGTTTCTATTATTGTAGGAGCATGGTTTAATTTACATGTTTTGTGAGATTCTTTAGATTCATCCTAATATTTGGGTTCGTGATATTATTGTGATTGTTTTTGATTATTTGAATTGCATGAATAGTACACCTCATATAAGCACACACTTTGGGGTATATTGATGCATGGTGCAACTATCGATGCCCCCTTGGGAAGAGAAACCTAATGTTAGAATGGGTAAGGAAAAACGCGTCCGAGTGGGTGTGCACAGGGGATTTGAGTATGCTTTGACTTATTTTCTGTAGCACCAGTCTTAGCTAACTTCGTAAAGTTGTTCGAGAGGTTCCGGGTAGAGATAGTGAACAGTAGCAAGCTGGGGTTGTAAGAGGCCTTAGATCATAAATAAGGTGACAACAACCCTTTAGCCTAATTGATAGGACCTTTGGGAAGTAGTGCATTTATGGTGGAAGCCAGGGATGTAATCGCACGGGGGAGAAACAAACCTACAACAACGGTCAGACCTTGTTGTACTTCCATAATTATAATAACGGTGTCGATGGTGGGTTGTGAGTGCACCCGGCATGACAGGGACGGGGAAGTGTATGCCATTGGTCACACTACGTCTTATGAACACTCTATTAGGTTTGCCTAAATTTCTATGTGAATTAATTGAGGATAAAAACATTAGATTAACCATGTCTCTCAATGACTCCCTAAGTGTTTTCCTAAATAGCCTACTTTACTTTTTTACTTTTATGCTTAGTAGTTATTTGTTTGAAAAGCCGAAACCCCCTTTTTCATATTTTCTTACTAGTTATTCCTTTCACTTGTTCAGATTCACAACTCGTACTAGGTTTTGTTTTGATTGGTACCTAGACCTAGAATCTCTGTGGAAAAACTGAAGGCTTACTTCTAACTACCACATAAGTAGCGTAGCAGTGAGAATAGGGTACGGAAATATATATCTCTTTTCTTTTGACCCCTCCGCCCTAGTTAATTAGAAATAATTAATGACCCCCGAGGGAGAGGTGGGTTAGGCGAATTGCATGGCATTATTTAGTTTTTCAGTGGAGGCCACTTAATTCTTCACATCCCATTGGCTGGTCTTGAAAGTTTGCACTTATCTCGGTGCAGGGCATTTAAAACAGGATGGTTCGTGCCTATATAGTCTGCAGGCCATTTAAAGGGTACTTGAGTACGTAGCCTATGGAGATTGGTGCGGTCCATGCCATGGCTTGGCACGACTCTTGCTTGAGACCCATGGTGTAGGCTATATAGTGTGCCACAAGCTATTGGTCCTATGCTTGGTGAAAACAATGAGCGGTCTACGCTGACCCATTGATGCTTCAGCCGGTTGAACTTCTTTCCTTTGCTACGAATAAACCGTTAGTCTATTTTGAGAGTTCTTGTAGTCAATTTTATGGTTTTCAAGGAGAAACATCCAATGGAACCAACTTTGAAGGCTGATTCTTCTTGGATCATTCCCTGAATTTGGTGCAACTCTCAGACCATGATTCTCCGTTTCTTCCTTGGTCGTTTTGAACTTATATGCCGCCTATATTTGGCTCCATCCTTCTACTATCATGATTTGATGTCCATGGCCTTCATCTTCTACCATTCTAATGTGAATGACCTTTGACCTTTTCTACTGTCCCTGCGAACGGCCTTCAATATCTTTTACCATCTCTGCGAACGACCTTCACATAGGATGTAATGAAAAGTACCCACGAGCGACCTACTAAGGATGATCACAAAGGAAGTTCTAGGTGCCCGTGGATACAAGATGTCCACCAGTACCAATTAAATCTACAAAACATGGGATTCAGATAAGAAAACCAAACATGGCCATCTAAAACCATTGTCACGTAATCTCAACAAATACTAGAAATCCACATATATAAAAAGTTAATTATTACGATGAATGCAATGATTAATGAACACATGATCCGCAACCACCCGGGGTCGTAAATTGTAGCTAATTAACCCGAGCGGAGGCTGAGAAGGTTAAAAATAAAATTTATATTTTGCACATGTTCTTACTGCTATGCTACCTGGAGGATTGTTAACATTGAGCCCTGGGTTTGTCCACATAGATGCTAGAGCTCAAGTATCAACTAAAACCACAACTTGTATAGTTTATCAATCTGTACGAGCGAAAGGAACAACTAGTTAATGCAAACAAGGGGGGTTTTGGTTTTTTATATTAACAATTACAAAGCATAAAGTAAAACAGCAAGTTATCTAATTAGCTAAGCACTTTGGCAGTCATTGGGCAATATGATTAATCAAATGTTTTGATCATTGATTCATTCACATGCAACATTTACTAAACAACCTAACAAAGTATTCACAACACATGGTGTGGCCGATGGCATACACTTCCCCGTACCCGTCACGTCGGGTGCACTCCCAACTCTCCATCGACACTGCCATCGTAATTAGGATAGTACAACAAGGTCCAACCATTATTGTAGGTCAGTTTCTTCCCCGTGTGATTACATCTTGGGCTTCCACCACGAATGTATTACTTCCCCCTGGTCCTATAAATTAGGCAAAGGGGTCAGTCACATGTTATCTATGATACTAGGGTTTCTTACAACCCTAGCTTGCTACTGTGCATTAGCTAAGATAGGTGCGGTGGAAAATAAGTCAGAGCATATCTTGGATCTCCCATGCACACACTCATGCAGACGCAACGTACTCCCTTAACCATTCTAACATCTAGGTTTCTCTTCCCAATGGGGAATTAATACTTGCACCATACATGAATACAACCCAAAATGTGTGCTTAATGTGGTGTAATATTCATGCAATTCAAATAATCAAGAACAATCACAATAATATCGTGAACACAAATACTAGGATTAATCTAATAAATCTCAAAAAACATATAAATTAAGCCACGCACTACAGTTATCCCCAAGCTATGGAAACTACTCCATAAATATGGAATTCAAATGTGGATTTGAATTCAACATCTAGGATGAACAGAAAAATAAAAGGAAAGAAAATAAAAAGGAGAGAGAGTTTCTCTCTCTAAAAGTGCTCTCCTAATGTACAAAAAATGATCCAACCTCTAATCTAGAAAAGAAAAGAAAAGAAAAAGAGAAGGAAGAGAAGAAAAACTCTTCAGAGAGAGAGCTCTCCTCTTCCTTCTATCTAAACAAGATAGAGAAAGAAATATACATAATTTCTACTTAGGGTTTCTTAGAAGAATAAAGCTTCTATATATAGTAGTAGAGGATTGGATCAAAAGATAGGCCCAAAACAGGCCAAAATTATGTCAAAACCCTAGTAACCTTTCCCTCTTGTGGTAGAAACTTTCTCGAATAAGCGGTTCAAATCTGTGAACTTTCTAGAGCTGGGATTTAGTGTGTTGGTTAGAGCTCGGAAAGGTGAATATTATGATATATGGTAGAGGGAAAATGGATGAAAATTATGAGAGTTAGGGCGGCTGCGTGGACCGTGAGATTTGGCACAGGGAGATAACAGTAGGCATGGATCGTGAACAGTAGGCATAATCCATAAATAGTAGGCATGGGCTGTTATTAGTAGGTGTGGACCACCAAGTCTGGCGCGGCCCATTTTGGACACATTTTGCAACCTTAGGCATCGTCTCGGAGGGTGTTTTGGTTAAAACTTTGGTGCAGCCTAATGAGCCCATATTATATGGTTAAATTAGGACTTTTTGGATTCACTTCTCTACACTTTTGACAAAAACGACCATATCTATGTAGTAAAAACCTCTATTTCCCTCTATCTTGGAGCATTTGTTATTTAGCATTCATGTGTATTAATGTGATGGTTTACTTCATTAATGCTATTGGTTGTTTGCTATATATTGTTTGTAGGATTGAAGTGTTAGGGTGCTAGGAAAGTTGACATAAGAATCCAAGAACATGGAATTAGAACTTCTGGTGCATAATGTGTTGTGATTCTTGCTAGATAAATATGCTAATGTGGATTGTTCTCATCTTTATCCTATAGATGAAATGCAAGGTTGAATCTTGAATGTGGTTTTTTTCTGGGTTTAGCCTAATCAATGCTATGTTTGGTTAAATGGCTAAGCCCTTGGTAGAAAGCTTGATTTTATCAAATCTCGGTTCTTCGTGCATAATGCCATTGATGAAATATGTTTATGGTGTGGTTTTCCTAAATTGATTATCAATGAGGTTTGCCAATGGTCGTTGTTTGTCTTTGTGAACTACTATTAAGAAGAAATTAATGTTGATCTTCAATTGGGATGTTTTGGAATTCCCCATAGGTAACAAATGTGATAAAATGAGTGAATGGTTCAATAATCTACATGAGGTTTGGAAGTGGATATCAATTACCCCCTAGGCTTTTTCCGTTTGTAGTTTTAAACCCTAAGTTTGTTTGATGATTAGCATAGTACTTAATTTTGCTAGTTATATTGCCTTTTAATTACATAACTACATAACCAAAACCAACCAACCCCCCCCCCCCCCCCCTTTACTTTCTTATATATATATATATATATATATATATATATATATATTTACTTCTAGCATAATATCAACCCTATATGTTAAAACACTTAAGAAAATCCCTCTTCTTTGTGGATGACCCCAACTTACCATTATCTACTTAGTTGTAGATAGGAAGCATTTAGGAATTATAAATTTAACTTTGAGAGGTAAGGCGACGACCTCCCAAATTTTGGCATCCCTGTCGGGGAAGAGGCATTTATTTTTAAGTGTTTGGGCATATTTGGTTGCATATTAGCTAGTTGTTTTTATTTTCCACTTCTTAGTGGTTGTTTTTGTTCACAATAGGTATTTCTTGAGTTCTTGGTGAATTTTTATCGAGAATCCTTGCAATATGATTCCAGAGTTTTGGGAAAAAAATGGAGTGTCTCACCTTGAGGGAACTCACGATGAGAAGAGAGGCTCAACAAGCAAGATTTTATAGGATGTTTCATTCAGACCATCCTACTGAATCTTGCTATATGTTGAGAGAGGAGCACTATGTAGCGAAAAGAACCCTTGGTTTCCAAAACCAAGGGTATTATGAAGAGTGCTACCAAGCAGTAAGAGATGTTGGTTTTCAAGGGCAAGAAGCCCAAAAATGGTATCCATACCAATATTCATACAATTCGGAGTGGAGGGGTAATCCGGATTAGTGGTATAAGAATGTGCCAGAAAACCAACAATACAAGTAAAATATATGGCTCTCGCCATTTTATACCATACCCTAAAACCAAGCCGTATAAGAAAGTTCAAGTTTGACACATGAGGATGTAATAAATGCAATAACAAACTTGAGTAACTTGGCTAAGACTAGTGAGGAACCAGACACTCGAATATCTTCTAGTGTTGAGGCTATTAAGGGTCATGTGAGGAGTATATTGAAAGCGGTGGCCCGAATGGATGTTGTGATTCCAAAGATACACTATCTCATGTCGAAATCGAAGATTCGGTGAATGAGGTAACCATAAGAAATGAGTTTGAGTTCGAAGAGGATGAGGAGTTGGTTGTTGAAGATGAAAAAATGGAGAAAGAGGTGATTATGCTACATTCATTAGTATCGGCACCCTTACCCCCACCTAGTGAACCAAGTCTATCATTTTTGTAAGTTTTGAGTGATACAAGAGAAGAGCCATAAGACTATCCCTAGCCTCCTAACCACCAAACTCTCTTTAAACCATGTCCACCTCAACAAGACTTTCCTCCTGAAAGTTTTGTACCCCCACCTCTCTACTTTTGGATGCTCATGGTGAAGGGGTTTAAGCCTTCACCATATGGATAACATTAGGTTCATGCCAACGATCTTAAATATACGGAGCTATGTCATGCTGACGACGTAAATAAATTCAGCCTTTATTTTACTTTTTGTTTTTTAGTGTTTGTTCTTTTCACGGTGTGTTTTTCTATGATTTTGTAGCAAAGTGAAGTACATTGCATAGGATGAGATGAAGGAATGATATGCTTGAGAAAGGGAAGAAAGCTTGGAAAGTTGGTAAGAAATTTATTCTAAGTGTTGGGAAACCCTGTCTGTCGCGAGTCGCGATATAGATGGCACGAGTCGCGATGAACATAGGTGCAAAAAATAATTTCTAGCACTAGATTGTCGCGAGTCGTGACATGGGCATCGCAAACCATGATGGATTTAGAACAATTTCTGAAAGAAGTGACCTCGCAGACCCAAGATGTCGCGAGTTCCAATAGCTTTGTCGTGAGTAGCGATAAGGTATCACGAGTCGCGATCGTATCTGTCATGAGTCGCGATCGTATCTGTCGTGAGTCATGATCGTATCTGTCGTGAGTCGTGATTGATAAACCATCTTTTCAACAAAGCTTAAATACTGCATAATCCTTCCTTCTTCTCCACCAAATACTCCCAAGAACCACCACACTTCCACTCATTCCTCCACCATCTTACATATATTGACATATGAACATTCTTGCATCTTTATAGTACCATTGTTGATTGTAGTATGCCGACTACATCATTATGACTATAATTGCTATATTCTATAATGATGCTTGAATATGTGTCGATATCTATTGGATATTTTTATTGGACAATCTTATAGTGGTGATTGCAAGATGGATTGGTTGTTCTTTGAGAATACTATGGTTATTTACTTTGATGTTAAACCTAGTATTACAAATCCTTATGTACTTTTAAGTTTGAAGTTTTTCTATGTGGTGTTAGTCTTAATCAGACGGCGCCAAGGAGACAACGTTTTGCTCATAGGGTGAGTTCTTCTACGGAACTTTTACTCCCCCTCCGGCTCTAAAACCAATTTTTGGACCAATTCTATACAAACACATGAGATTGCGCCGTATCACCGGCAAAAATGCAGAGAAATAGGAGTCACTCTACCTCTTACCTTGAGTTTTATGTTCTTTCCTTGCATGTTTACATTGAGGGCAATGTAATGTTTTAAGTGCAGGGAGGGGTTAGAGGACTCACATGCATACTAACTTGATTTTGAATGCTTTTTGCTATTTTTGATTGGAAAAACATGACAAAAAGGAAGAAAAAATTGTAAATGGAAAAAAAATTTAAAAAGAAAGCCTGCTAAGTTGAAAACCCGAGAGGGTAACATAGGCAACATTGGGGGCCCGGATAGATCAAAAACCTGGAAGGTCAACCTAGGCAAAAATGAGAGGTTAAATGTGTGGAAAAAGGTGAGATGTGAGCCAAAGAAACATGATGTGTAGCTAGGATGAAAACCCGAAAGGGCTCCAAGGAAAAATGAGAGAAAGAGAGAAAAAAAGGAAAATCCTATGATTTCACTCATTTGCCGGCAAGTCATAAGGTTGCAGTTTTCATTTGGATGGATCGGGTAGCTCAACGTCTTGAGACCTCTTAGGATTGGGTAATTTAGCGGGGAAAATGAAGTAAGTTGAGAAATTATTGATTCCTTGTATACTTCATTTTTGGGCTGATATATTGGTATAGAGTGAAGTATATGTGTTTAAATCTCCTATATGGTTTTGACTTAATTTTGAACCATTGGATTTTGCTTGATACATTTGTATGAAGTGAAGTGCGTGCTTAAACCCCTCATATGGTTTTAACTTATTTTGTGTTTTTGGACTTTGGGATTATTAATTTGGGACTTTGAAACATTTTTATGGGTAGTGAATTGATAAGTGGTAGGTTTGGTTTGATTTAGGAATTGGGTTTGTGTGTGAAAAATTCTCATGTGAGCTTTGATTTTTGGATTTACGATATTGAGAGTTTTTGTGAGGCTTTGATTTGGGGGAATATTAGTTTAGGATGTGGAAATATGAATTCCTTTGTGTGCTTAGATCTTTTCTTACTCGAGGGCGAGTAAGGTTTAAGTGCGGGGAAGTTTGATGTGCCCATTTATATGGTTATATTAGGACTTTAGGATTAACTTCTATACACTTTTATGCTCTAGATGTGGTATTTTGCCTTGAAATTCTCTAAGGGGAGTTAAAAGCGACTTTTACGTTTTTATTACTTTTCTAGAGGATTTTGTGTGACAATGCAATTTGTTCGAAGACTTTAAAGACTTTGATGATTACATTTGAAGACTTGAAGACTTGAATTCGAAGACTTGAAGACTTGAAGAATTGAAGGCAAGTAAAGAAATGAGGAGGATTTGAGACAAAAAGAAGAAAGAAATCAAAATTCTGAAACATGGATCGGTCGTGACTCGCGATGGATTGGTCACGAGTCATGACAGGCGGGTGGCCAGAACCTTTCTTGCCTTTTTATACTATAAATATTCACGTTATCCTCTCTCTCTTCACAATACTCTTCTACTTCTTGTGATTTTTTGGGTTTCAAACGCCAGTTTTGTTCCTTATTTTCTCAGTTTTTGTAGAATTAATTATTTCTTTTCATCATCTAGGTTAGTTTGTACTTAAGAGCAATTGATTGAAGTTTCCATATCTATGTAGTAGGAACCTCTATTTCCCTCTATCTTGGAGTGTTTGTTATATAGCATGCATGTGTATTAATGTGATGGTTTACTTCATTAATGCTATGAGTTGTTTGAGTATATGAAGTGTTTGCATGATTGAAGTGTTATGGTGTTAAGAAAGTTGAAAATTTCTTAGCTATTTGACATGAGAATCCAAGAACATGGAATTAGAACTTCTTGTGCATAATGTGTTGTGATTCTTGCTAGGTAAATACGTTATTGTGTATTGTTCCCATGTTTATCCTATAGATACAATGCAAGGTTGAATCTTGAATGTGGTTTGTTCTGGGTTTAGCCTAATGAATGCCATGTTTGGTTAAATGGATATGTTGTTTGTGTTAGGCTTGTTGTTATCAAATCAAGGGTTCTTCGTGTATAATTACATTGATGAAATACCTTTATGGTGTATTTTTCCTAAAGTGATTATCAGTGAGGTTAGCAAATGGTCGCTGTTTGTCTTTTTGAATTACTATTAATAAGAAATGAATGTTGATCTTCAATTGGGATGTTTTGGAATTCCCCATAGGTAACAAATGTTTTGAACTACATGAAGTTTGGAAGTTGGCAAGGCTTTTGCCATTTGTAGTTTTAAACCCCTTTTCTTAGTTTGATGATTAGCATAGTTACTTAACTTTGCTAGTTATATTGTCTTTTAATTTTATAACTACATAACCAAAACCAACAACCCCCCCACCCCCCTTTTACTTGCTTTTATATATCTATATATATTTTCTTCTAGCACAATATCAACCCTATATGTTTAAACACTTAAGAAAATCCCTCTTCTTTGTGGATGACCCCAACTTGCGATTATCTACTTGGTTATATATAGAAAGCATTTAGGGCTTATAAATTTAACTTTGAGAGGTAAGGCAATGACCTCCCAAATTTTGGTGTCACTGTCGGGGAAGAGACGTTTATTTTTAAGTGTTTGGGCATATTTAGTTGCATATTAACTAGTTGTTTTTATTTTCCACTTCTTCGTGATTGTTTTTATTCATAGTAGGTATTTTTTGAGTTCTTGGTTAATTTTTATCGAGAATCCTTGCAATATAATTCAAGAATTTGGAAACAAAAAATGGAGCGTCTCACCTTGAGGGAACTCACAATGAGAAGAGAGGCTCAACAAGCAAGGTTTTGTAGGATGTTTCATTCCGACCATCCTACCAAGCCTTGCTATATGTTGAGAGAGGAGCACTATGAGGGGGAAACAACCCTTGGTTTACAAAATAAAGGGCATTATGAAGAGTGCCACCAAGCGGTAGGAGATGTTGGTTTTCAAGGGAAAGAAGCCCTAAAATGGTATCCATACCAATATTCATACAATCCAGAGTGGAGTGGTAATCCGGATTAGAGGTATACGAATGTGCCGAAAAACCAAAAATACAAACAAAATAGTTGGCCTTTACTATTTTATACCGTACCCCAAAACCAAGCCCTACAAGAAAGTTCAAGTTTAACA
Source organism: Rubia yunnanensis (assembly GCA_037428765.1). Lineage (NCBI taxonomy): Eukaryota > Viridiplantae > Streptophyta > Magnoliopsida > Gentianales > Rubiaceae > Rubia > Rubia yunnanensis. The sequence continues at coordinate 63,468,124 of CM075061.1, forward strand.
CATGAGGAAGTCATGAATGCAATAACAAACTTGAACAACTTGGCCAAGACTAGTGAGAAACCGGACACTCGGATTTCCTCTAGTGTTGAGGCTATTGAGGGGCATTTGAGGAGAATATTAGAAGTGGTGGCCCGAATGAAAGTTGTGATTCCAAAGATACACTACCCCATGTCGAACTCTAAGATTCGGTGAGTGAGGTCACCAAAAGAAATGAGTTTGAGTTCGAAGGGGATGAGGAGTTGGTTGTTGAAGATGAAAAATGGAGGAAGAGTTGATTATGCTACATTCATTAGCATCGTCACCCCTAGCCCCACCTAATGAACCAACTCTATCATTTTTGTAAGTTTTGAGGGATACAAGAGAGGATCCAAAAGACTATCCCTAGCCTTCTATCAACTCAAATCCCTTTAAACCATCTCCATCTCAACAAGACTTTCCTCTTGAAATTTTTTTAACTCTCTACGTTTGGATGCTCATGGTGAAGGGGTTCAATCCTTAACCATATGGATAGCATTAGGGTCATGTCGACGATCTTAAATATACGGAGCTATGTCATGCTAATGACTTAAATAAATTCGGCCTTTATTTTAGTTTTTGTTGTTTAGCTTTTGTTATTTTGTCTTGTTCTTTTCACGGCATTTTTTTCTATGATTTTGTAGCAAAGTGAAGTGCATTGCATTGGAGAAGATGAAGGAATGATATCCTTGAGAAAGGGAAGAAAGCTTGGAAAGTTGGTAAGAAAGTTTTCTAACTGTTAGGAAACCCTGTCTGTCTCGAGTCATGACAGAGATGTCGCTAATCGCGATGAACAGGGGAGAAAGAAATTCCCAACACCGGATTTTCATAAATAACGACATGGGTATTGCAAGTCATGATGGATTCAGAACCATTTCTTAAAGAAGTGAGCTCGCAGACCCAAGATGTCGTGAGTTGCAATTGCTTTATCTCGAGTCGCAATCGTGACTGTCACGAGTCACGATGGAGAAACCATGTTTACAACTGAGCTTAAATACTTCATAATCCTTCCTTATTCTCCACCCAATTCCCAAGAGACACAACACTTCCACGCATTCCTCTACCATCTTACATATATTGGCATATGAACATTCTTTCATCTTTATAGTACCTCTGTTTATTGTAGTATGCCAACTAAATGATTGTGACTATAATTTCTATATTCTATAATGATGCTTGGATATGTGTCAATATTTTTTGGATATTTTTATTGGAAAATCCTATAGTGGTGATTTCATGATGGATTGGTTGTTATTCTAGAATACTATGGTTGTTTACTTTTGATGTTCAACCTAGTATTACAAATCCTTATGTACTTGTGAATTTGATGTTGTTCTCTGTGGTGTTAGTCTTGATCAAACGGTGCCAAGGAGACAGCGTTTTGCTTATAGGGCGAGTTCTTCTACGGTACTTTCGCCCCCCCCCTCCGGCTCCGAAACCAATTTTGGGACTGATTCTATACAAATACATGGGTTAGCGTCATATCATTGGCGACTATGTAAGGAAATGGGAGTCACTCTACCTCTTACCTTGATTTTTATTATTCTTGCCTTGCATGTTTACATTGAGGGCAATGTAATGTTTTAAGTGCAGGGAGGGTTTAGAGGACTCACATGCTTGCTTGTTTGATTTGGAATATTTTTTGCTACTTTTGATTGGAAAACCATGAGAAAAAGGAAGAAAAAAATTGAAAATTTTGAAAAAAAAAGAGAAAATGAAACAAATAAATAAAAAGGAAGTCACTAAGTTGAAAACCCAAGAGGGAAACTTAGGCAACATTGGGGGCCCAGATAGATCGAAACCCCAAAAGGGCAAACCTAGGCAACAATGAGAGGTTAAATGTGTGGAAAAAGATGAGATGCGAGCCAAAGAAACATGATGTGTGGCTGGGATGAAAACCCGAAAGGGCTCCTAGGCAGAATGAGAGAAAGAGAAAAAAAAGGAAAATGCTATGATTTCACTCATTTGCCGGCGTTAGAGCCATAAGGTTGCGAATGTTATGTGGATCGATCGGGTAGCTCAACATCTTGAGACCTCTTGTGATTGGGTAATTTAGCTGGGGAAATGAAGTAAGTTGAGAAATTCTTGATTCTTTGTGTACTTCGTTTTTGGGTTCATATATTGGTATAGAGTGAAGTATATGTGTTTGAACCTCCTATATGGTTTTGACTTCATTTTGAACCATTGAATTTTGGTTGATATATTGGTATGAAGTGAAGTATGTGCTAAACCTCTAATATGGTTTCAACTTAATTTTGTGTCTTTGAAATTTAGGATTATCAATTCGGGACGTTAAAATGTTTTTAAGGGTAGTGAATTGATAAGTGGTAGGATTTGTTTGATTTAGAAATTGGGGTTGTGTGTGAAAAATTCTCATGTGAGCTTTGATTTTGGGATTTATGGTATTGAGAGTTTTTGTGAGGCTTTGATTTGGGGGAATATTAGTTTAAGATGTGGACATATGAATTCCTTTGTGTGCTTGGATCTTTTCTTATTGGGATAAGTGTCAATATAACCCTATCTACTTGCATAAGTGCCAATATAACCCTCAGATAATTTTTAGTGCAAAAACAAACCTAACTAGTTAATGTAAGTGTTAATACAACCCTATGACCCCATTTCTGGCATTCACTTCCAATTTTCGGCATTGACCGCATGTAAATTGACCAAAATACCCTTTGTACTAAAATCAGAAATTGAATTGACAAAATTAACCTTATCATTTGTGGGGCCCACATTAACTTTCATTTTCACTCTTATTTCTTTATGAAAATTTGGGATTTCGCATTCTAAGACCTCTGCCGTGGCCGTGAAACTCATCCCAAAAAGTCCACAAACTAAAAGAACACCATTCACACACAAATCCACAAGAACACAATACACACAATCACACAAGACACACAAACTCATAAACAAACTTAGAAGAACCCAGACCATACGATTCATAACAAAAGGAAATAAAAACACAAATGGTCTCAGAATGTTGATAAAATAGAAGAAGAATCCTTACAATTCTCAGCATTTTTAATTTCTCACATGTTTGTTATTGTCTGATTCTTCTCGTAAAACAGAGAACAAAAAATAGAGGTCGAGCTTAACTGAATCGAGAAATGACATCACCCTTCGCCTGAAACTCAAATTGTTCCACCACCATAGTTGTGCTTCCAATAACCAGAAACACTCGCTTGCTGCCTGAAACACAAATCATTCTACCGCCAACCGATATGCTTCCGATGACCTGAAGCCATCACTTACTGCATGAAATACAAATTGATGGCAACTGTATTCCCTTCTGCCTTGAGCACGTCATCTCGCCGCCGCTGCTTCAGCTCGCCACCTCTCAACGGTTCCATTCACTGGATGCCATTGTGCTCAGTCGATACCTTGGTGGAGGATCTTATGACGTTTTACCTGATTGACCCGTCGCCATGCTCTGTCGAGACCTCAGCCCCACCACCACCACCTTCCAGCCCCTCCAACCAGCTCTGTCCCCTCCCGCCATCCCTGCCATCATGACCCCCCTTCCACCCCTACCATCGAAACTCTAGCGCCACCACCCGGCCACCCGCTGCGAACCCTAGAGCCACCATCAAAGCCCCTTCTAGCCCCGCCACCACCAAACCCCCCTTCTAACCCCACCACCACCACCCCCTTCTACCCCCGATGCCTATCCCCCACCACCAAAACCCTAGCGCCACCATCCAGCCACCAAAGAAGAAGAAATACCGCCACCAAAACCCTAGCACCACTATCCGGTCATCGAAGAAGAAGAAATAAGGAGAAATAAGGAGAATGGCGAAGAAGGAGAAATAAGGAGAATGGCGGAGAAAGAGAAATAAGGAAAATGGTGGAGAAGGAGAAACAAGGAGAACGGCATAGAAGGAAGGAGAAGAAACAAATGAAGAAGTTAAGGGTTTTGGAGGCCAAAAATATAATTTCCTTCTTTTCTCATTTGTTTTTAAAACAAATCAGAAGGGAAAAATTGTCTTTTCACTATAATCTGGCATTAAACTATCGGATTGGGTAAAATTGCACTTACATTAACTATATAGGGTTATATTTGCACTTTCAATTATCAAAAGGTTATATTGGCACTTATGTTAAGTAGGTAGGGTTATAAAAGCACTTTTTTCTTTCTTATTTGAGGGCGAGTAAGGTTTGATGAGCCCTTTTTATATGGTTATATTAGGACGTTTAGGATTCACTTCTGTACACTTTTGTGCTCTAGATGTGGCATTTTGCCTTGAAATTCTCTAAAGGGAGTTAAAAGCGACTTTTATGCTTTTATTACTTTTCTAGAGAATTTTGTGTGACAAGACAATTTGTTCGAAGACTTTGAAGACTTTGAAGATTACCTTTGAAGATTTGAAGACATGCATTTGATCTTTTGAAGACTTGAAGAATTGAAGACAAGTAAAGAGAAGAGGAGGACTTGAGACAAAAAGAAGAAAGAAATCATGATGCTGAAACATGGCTCGGTCGCGACTCACGATGGATAGGTCGCAAGTTACAATGGGCGGGTGGGCAAAACCTTTCTTACTTTTTTGTACTATAAATACTAACCATATCCTCTCTCTCTTCACAATACTCTTCTTCTTTCGGTGATTTTCTGGGTTTCAAACCCTATTTTTCTTATTTCTTTTCTTAGTTTTTGTAAGATTAGTGATGTCTTTTCATTATCTAGGATAGTTTTACTTGGGAGCAATTGATTGAAGCATCCATATCTACATCGTAAGAACCTCTATTTCCCACTACCTTGGAGCATTTGTTATTTAACATTCATGTTTTTAATGTAATGTTTTACTTCATTTATGCTATGGGTTGTTTGAGTAAATGAAGTGTTCGTATGTATGATTGAAGTGTTAGGGTGTTAGGTGATGAGACTTCAAATGCATGTACTTTCAACCGCATTTAACATCTCTTTTGTCATATTTTTGTTGTAAGATTACTATATTTAGGTAGGTTTACATGATAAGGGGTTTAGATAGTCATTTTCGATTTTTATATCTAAATCCTTCATTCTGTAACATATGTTTAGTCTTATGGATTTTTGGTCCTTAAGAGTATCTGGATTCCTTTTTCTAAGCTTAATTTGTAGATTACTCATGAGCACATAGGAGTGATTTAGTGAAGTCCATTCGAAAGGATGGTAGAAGATGGAAGGCCACTCACAAAGTGGTAGAAGATAAAGTGAAGAGAAGAGAGAAAAGCAAAGGGTGAAGAATGATCTATGTTTTGAAGCAGAGTTCTGAGAATTTTCCAAGGGGAATCAGAATCCAAGTATGGTACCTTTAGAATCCTCTTCTCGTGTACTATAATACTGACTACAAGAACTCCCAAAACGGATCAACGGTTCACTCGGATGAAGAAAAACAAAACGGGACTTTCTTCCATCGCGACTCGCAACAAGTGTGTTGCGACTCATAAAATGTTAACCTGAGAGCTCACAATTTCCTGATCTTGTCGCAGCTCATGATGGAGGCATCGCGACTCGCAATAATTTCCCTGCAACTTGCTTTTTACTCCCTTTTTTCCTGTACTATAAATATCTTTTCAACCCCTTCTTCCCCAATTCTCTAAGCCCGACTTGGGGGCTCCAAAACCCTAGTTTTTCACCATTTTCTTCCATTTATTCTTCTTTCTTTGTAGATCTTTGTTCTATGTTATGGGTTTGGATTATCTAGCTTAGTTTTGTACTTTGGAGCAATTGGTTGAGACTTCCTTGCTAATGTCTTGAGAATCATTTCTATCTATCTATTGATTTTCTATTGTGCATTGAGCTTTGAATGTAGATTGTTGATGACATTAATGTTGTTGGAAGTTTGAGTATATGAATTGCTTGTATGATTGCTTGTTGGGGTTGGGAGAAAGTAGCTAATTTTCCCCTCTTTTAATGTTAAATCCAAGAGCATGAGTTAGAGCTTCTAAATGATGTTGATATGTTGATAATTGATAGATGAATGTGATGATGTTCAACTCGTTGTCATGTTTGTTTTAGGTAGAAAATTAGATAAGTCTATGAATGTTGATCGTTCTTGACTAATCTTGTGTAAATGCATGAATTGATTAAATGCTCAGACACGGTGTAGTGTTTATAAGTGTTGCCAAACTTGTTGATCATTTATGCTCAATGTCATCAATGGGATAGTCGTGTTTCGACTTAGGGAGTCATTGGTGAGGTTTGACAAGAGATGTCTAATTCACTCTTGCAAACTACTATCTAAGAAGGATAGAAGATTTATCTTCACAACAAGTGGTTAAAATAATGAATAGATTGTTTCTTATTTAGCATTCATGTGATCTTAATGCTATGTTTTACTTCATTTATGTCATGTGGTGTTTGAGAATTGGAAGTGTTTTTATTATTAAAGTGTTAGGGTGTTAGGAAAGTGACGAATTCCTTAGCTCTTTGGCATGAAAATCCAAGAACATGAGCTTAGAATTTCTCGTGCATAATGTGTTGTGATTTTTGCTAGATAGGTATGTTAATGTGGATTGTTCTCATATTTATCCTATAGATGCAATGAAATGTTGAACCTTGAATGTGGTTTGTTCTAGGTTTAGCCTAATGACTGCTATGTTTGGTTAAATGGCTATGTCTTTGGTAGAGGGCTTGTTGTTATCAAATCTATAGTCCTTAGTGTGAAATGACGTTGATGAAATACCCCTATGGTGTGGTTTGCCTAGAGTGATTGTCAACGAGGTTTGAAAATGGTCGTTGTGTGTCTTTGCAAATTACTATTAAGAAGGAATGAATGTTGATCTTCGAATGGGAAGTTTTAGCATTCCCCACAGGTAACGAATGTGATACAATAAGTGGATGGTTCAGTGATCTACATTAGGTTTGGAAGTGAATATTAATTTCCCCCAAGGCTTTGTCTTTTGTAGTTTTTACCCCTTTTTCTTAGTTGTTTGATGATTAGCATAGTTACTTAAATTTGCTAGTTATCTTGTATTTTAATTTCAAAACATAGGACTACAACCAACCAAAACCCCCCTTTTTACTTGCTTTTATTATCTATATATATATATATCTACTTCTAGCCTAATATAACCTTATATGTTTAAACGGTTAAGAAAATCCCTCTTCTTCGTGGACGGTCCAAATTTGCCACTATCTACTTAATTGTATTTAGTAAGGATAAAGGGCTTATAAATTATAACTTTGAGAGGTACGGTAACGACTTTCAAATTTTGGTGCCGATGCTGCATAAGAGGCATTTATTTTTAAGTGTTTGGGCATATTTTGTTGCATATTAGCTATTTATTTTTATTTTCCACTTCTTGGTTGTTTTTTTTGTTCGTAGTAGGTATTTCTTGAGTTCTTGGTGAATTTTTATCAATAATCCTGGCAATATGATTCCGGACTTCTAAAAAAGAAAATAAAATAAAAACAAATGGAACGTCTCACCTTAAGGGAACTCATGATGAGGAGAGAGGCTCAACAAGCAAGGTTTTGTAAGATGTGTCATTCCGACCATCCTACCGAGTCTTTCTATTTGTTGAGAGAAGAGCACTTTGAATGTGAAAGAACCTTTGGTTTCCAAAACCAAGAGTATTATGAAGAGTGCTACCAAGAGGTAGGAGATGTTGGTTTTCAAGGGCAAGAAGCTCAAGAATGGTGTCCATACCACAATTATTACAATCTGGAGTGGAGTGGTAATCCTAATTGGTGGTATGAGAATGACCCGAAAAACTAACAATACGAGCAAAATAGTTGGCCTTCACCATCTTATGTAATACCCCAAAACCAAGCCCAAGAAGGAAGTTCAAGTTTGACACGTGAGGAAGTCATGAATGCAATAGCAAACTTGAAGAACTTGACTAGTGGGGAATCGGACACTCGGTTCTCCTCTAGTGTTAAGGCTATTGAGGGGCACGCGAGGAGTATATTGGAAGTGTTGGCCCGAATCGAAGCTTATGATTTTGAAAATACACCATTCCAAGTCGAACTCGAGGATTCAGTGGAAATGAGTTTGAGTTCAAAGGGGATGAGGAGTTGGTTGTTGAGGATGAAAAAATGGAGGAAGAGGTGATTATGCTACATTCATTAGCATCGTCGCCCCTATCCCCATCTAGTGAACTAACTCCACCATTTTTGGAAGTTTTGAGGGACATAAAAGAGGAGCCAAAAGACAATCCCAAGCCTCCTAACCACCCAAATCCTTTTAAATCATCTCCACCTCCACAAAACTTTCCTCTTGAAATTTTTGTACCCCCACCTCTCTAGTTTTGAATGCTCATGGTGAAATGGTTCAAACCTTCACCATATGGATAACATTAGGGTCGTGCCGGCGACCTTAAGAATACAGAGCTTCTCGGGAGGCAACCCTAGCTTCTAAGTTAGATTTGTATTTTTCTTTTCTTGAAAAAAAATCCTCAACCATGTCCTCAAACCCTTACACAAAACCACAAGAATACCACCACAATCCACCACCAAAAAACCACTACCAAAACCACCATTTAGAGTACAACTATTTGTTGTCTTTTGTGAGTATTGATCGGGATTTGCATAGTTGTGGCTTCATAGTTGATGGATCGAAGTTTCATATTGGGCGGAGTTGGAGAACATGGAGGAGAGAATATTCATTGAGAAGTGAGCATTTCCATCACCGGGAAGGACCTTCAAAGACCAAGTTGTGAGCATTTTTTATTTTTCCCTTATTTCTTTATCTTGTCCTTTTCACATTGAGGACAATGTGTTTTCCAAGTGTGGGGAGGTAAAGAAACATATATCTTATTGTATTGTATTGTAGTGTGCATATGCTCCATTTTGATTTTTTTTTTGAAAATAAAAATCCCGCTAAATTGAAAACCCAAGAGGGAAACTTAGGCAAAAGTGGGAGGCCCGGATAGGTCGAAAACCCAAAAAGGCGACCTATGCAAAAATGAGAGGCAAAATGGTGTGGAAAAAGGTGAGGGTAAGTATTGAAAAAGAAATTTGTGTAAAGCTAGGATGAAAGCCCGAGAGGGCTCCTAGGCAAAATGAGAGAAATTGAAAAAAATTATGCTTTTCTTGATGTGTCTACTGGGTGGCTTTTTCGGTAGAGTAAGATAGCTTGGCATTATATGTATACCTCACTTTTGTTATGGTTTGTTGGTTGTTTAGATTATCTTAGGCTTTGGGATGTGAGACTGTGAGAGATTCTTATGTCTTGGGGGTTAGGGTAGTCTAGGAATATGATGTTGGATGTTTTGAGAAAATTTTTATATGCTAGTTTACGCTTTGATCGTTGCTTGTTCTTGTTCACTCGAGGACGAGTAAGGTTTAAGTGTGGGGAGATTTGATGAGACTTCAAATGCATGTATTTTACAAAGCATTTAACATCTCTTTTGTCATATTTTTGTTGTAAGATTTCTATATTTAGGTAGGTTTACATGATAAGGGGTTTAGATAGTCATTTTCGGTTTTTATATCAAAATCCTTCAATTTGTAACCTATGTTTAGTCTTATGGATTTTTGGTCCTTCTGAGTATCTAGATTCCTTTTTGCAAGTTTAATTTGTAGATTTCTCATGAGCACTTAGGAGTTGTTTAGTGAAGGACATTATAAAGGATGGTAGAAGATGGAAGGCCACTCACAAAGTGGTAGAAGATAAAGTGAAGAAAGGAGAGCAGAGCAAAGGGTGAAGAATGATCTATGTTTTGAAGCAGAGTTCTGAGAATTTTACGAGAGGAATCAGCCTCCAAGGGCTGTACCATTAGATTCCTCTTCTCGAATACTATAAAATCAACTACAAGAACTCCCAAAATGAATCAGCAGTTCACTTGGATGAAGTAAAACAAAACTGGACTTTTTTCCATCGCGACTCGCGACAAGTGTGTCGCGACTCGCAAAATGTTGACGTGAGAGCTCACAATTTCCTGATCTGGTCTATACTTGCGATGGAAGCATTGCGACTCACGATAATTGCCCTGCAACTTGCTTTTTACTCCCTTTTTTTCTTGTACTATAAATAGCTTTTCACCCTCTTCTTCCCTAAAAATTAGCAAAGCAAGAGAACTATGCTAATAATGCAAGACAACAAAAGATACGTTGAAAACAACAATTAATGAAACCTTGGGCGCAATTGACTTCCATTTCCAAGCCTCTTATCCATCATTGAACATGCAACCTATTTACTACTTTCACTACTTGTAAAGACTAAACTTCTATCCTTCTTAGATAGTAGTTTGCAAGAGTAAATTCGACATCTCTTGTCAAACCTCACCAATGACTCCCGTTGTCAAAACACGACTAAAAGTATCCCATTGATGGCATTTAGCATGAAGAATCAACAAGATTGGCAACACTTATAAACACTACACCGTGTCTAAGCATTTAACCAATTCATGCATTTACCCAAGATTTGTCAAGAACAACCGACATTCATAGACTTTTCTCTTTTGCTACAAGCAAGAAACATTACAAAGAGTTCAACATTATCATATTCATCTAGCAATTATCAATCCATCAACACAATCAAAATATCTAAACCATACTCTTGGATTCCTATTAAGAAAGGGGGAAATCAACCCATTTCCCCAAACCCTAACAAGCATATCATACAAGTACTTCATATACTCAAGCTTTCAATAATATTGATGACATTGAAAAACACATTCAATGCTCCATAAATGCATAATAGTAAGAGTATCAAATAGGCTTCAAATTGTTCTTAAGACATGGGCTTGGAAGCCTTATTCAATTGCTCCCAAGAACTAGATTTAGCTAATACAAATTATAGTAACATCCATAAACAAATGCATAGAGAAAAGATGGAAAAGATGAAGAACCTAGGGTTGGGAGAAGAGAAATTTCGGCCAAGAAGGATGAGGTATGAAGTGGGTTGCCAGAAAAATTCCTTTTATAGTACAAGAGGGAGGAAAAGAAAAGCAAAAAATAAAAAGTGTAGCAGGCTCCCGCCCGGGCGGGATTGGGCTTGCCTGGGTGGGATTGGGCTCGCCCGGGCAGGAATGACCATTTTCACCCTTGGGACGCCTTGCTTTCAAATCCTCAATTCTTTTTTGTCTTCAATCTTCAAAGCTAGTCTTCAAATCTTTAAAGTCTTCAAAAGGTGATCTTCAATGGTTTCTGATCTTCAAATCACGATGTTCTTCCTTTGTCACACAAAATACACTTAGAAAAAGGTAAAAGAGCATAAATTCGCTCTTACATCTCCTAAGAGAATTTCAAGGTAAAACAAAAGCTCTTGATAACAAAAGATCACAAAAGTGATCCCAAAAATTACTAAAATATGCACATAAAATGGACACATCAAACCTCCCCGCACTTAACCCTTACTCGCCCTCGAGTAAGAAAAGATCCAAGTGCACGAAGAAATTAATGTATCCACATCCTAACTACTATTCCCCCAAGTCAATACCTCACAAAACTCTCAATATCACACATCCCAACGTTAAGATCAAATGAGAAGTTTCCCACAACCCCCATTCCTAAATCTACCCAAACCATATCAACCTATCAATTCATTGATATCCCTAAAACATCTCCAAATCCCCAATTGATAATCCCAAATCCAATGGTACAAGGTGAAGCTAAAAGCATACATAAATTTCAAACACATACTCCACTTTATACCAATATATCATCCTAAAAATGAAGTATATCAACAATCAAGAATTTCATAACTTACTTCTTTTATCCGCTAAATTTCTCAATCCCAAGAGGTCTCAAGATGTCAAGCTAACCGATCTATCCATATGGCCACCGCAACCTTATTACTCCAACACTGGCAAATGAGTGAATACATAACATTTTTCCTTTTTCTCTCTTTCTCTCATTTTTCCTAGGATCCCTTTTGGGTTTTCATCCTAGCCACACATCATGTTTCTTTAGTTCATATCCCACCTTTTTCTGCACATTTAGCCTCTCATTTTTACCTAGGTCGCCCTTTCGGGTTTTCAACCTATCCGGGCCCCCAATGTTGCCTAAGATGCCCTCTTGGGTTTTCAACTTAGCGGGATTAAATTATTTTCATTTTTTCGTGTTTTCCAATCAAAAGTAGCTAATTATGTACATGTAAATCATTAAACCCCCCTCCCCACACTTAAAAACATACATTCCCTCAATGTAAAACACCTAAGGCAATAAGTTTCAAGCATAAGGACAAAGGAAAAACAACTTACAACTATTGATGCGACGACTCCCCCAAGCTCCAAGAGTCCAATGAACAAGTGAAAATATAGCACATAACCACAAAAAATGGTGAAATTTGGAAGTTGGAGATGTGTTATTTGGGAGAGTTCTTGAATTGGAGAAGAGACGCAATGAAGAAGAAATAAATAATAATAAAAAATTGAACAATGCCCGTCCGCACCGCGAGGACAAGGGCTTGGTCGCGCAGGTGGGAAGGCTCCTAGCATCCGCAGCCAGCCTAATTTCTCTGGGGTTTTTTTTGCCCGTGCCAGTCGAGCGGGCGGGAGAGCTTCCAGCTTCCCGTGGCCAACACCCCTGATCAGTCTTTTTTTTGCCCTCCTTCTTCTTCCATGGCCAAATTTTTCGTTCCAAAATTGTCGTCGATTCTCCAATTCTCGACCTATTTTGCTACAAAATCATGGAAAACACAACCGTGATAGAAATAAAATAAATTAAAATAATTAAAAATAACAATAAAAATTTTAATTGAGATAACCTCGACGAAAAGTAACGAATGAAGATCCGAATGATCAAAACCAAGTTTATTTAACGTCGTCGGCACAACTTACTCCCTTTCTTGGAGCTTATTCATAAAATGAACTGAGATGATCGGTCTCCTTTTCCCGATCCGGGTCAAAACAATCAGGCTTTACATCATCCCCCAACAAAACCTTCTTCAAATAGGTAAGGGTTTCTTCATGTTCCCTCAACATTTCCAATAACTCACCTTTTTGTTATATGGTGATCCCAAGCATGTGAGCATTCAAGGGGTTTCTCTCCCTGTCCAAGGGGTGAACGTTTAAGAGCTTTCGGTGGTGGTTTGCACTCTTCCACCAAAGTCTTCTCAAGAGAAGGGGGGAAAACCACCCTTATTAGCTTAACCGTGGATGCACGAAAAGTGTTGGATGTTGTTTTACCAAGAGTGTATTCGCCATTGTTGTTTTCCTTCAAGTTAGTACTAACAACATTTGAAATCAAGGCATCACTCAAAACATCATCTATGGCAACATTTAAGGAACTACCATCTTTGGGCTCAATTACATCTTGCTCTTTATCATCAATAACATGAATAGCTTGGCAAGAATGGTATCTACTAGGATGACCAATAGAATTATTAATGTCAAATTCTATCTTCTGCCCATTAAATTCCATGGTTAATGTTCCTTTATCCACGTCAATTATGGTCCTTGAAGTATTTAGAAATGGCCTTCCTAAAAGAATAGGTTTAGAAATATTATCACCTCCCATTTCAAGAACGTTAAAGTCTGCAGGGAATGTCAAAGAATCCACTTTCACCAACACATCCTTCACAATAACTTTCGGATATGTGCTAGAGTGATCGGCTAGTTGGAAAACAACCCCAGTTTTGTGCAAAATGCCTAGATTTAGAATTTCATACAAGGAATATGGGATTACATTGATTGAAGCACCCAACTCTAACATGGCCTTGTTAACACATTTGCCTCTTATCTCACAAGGGATTGTAAACATTCCCAGATCATCCCAATTAGGTGGCATTTCATCATCAAACACGGCAGAGATATATTCACTCTTCACAATCTTTTTTTTTAATTTTCAATTGTTGTTTCCTATTGACAGTACACAATTATTTAAGAAATTTAGCATATCTGAGAACTTGATTTAGAACATTTAAGAGTGGAATATTTACCTTGCATCTACGAAAGACTTCATAGATGTCTTTGGTGTCCTCCTTGGTCCTCCTATCCTTCAATGCCTCGGAAAATGGTGGTTCCGACGCATAGATAGGGATCTCCGCCCCTCTTAACTTCTTGTGTGGTGGGGATAAGGTTTCAGGATTTGATTCTGGTTTTGGCACAAATGTCTCCACCTCAATTTCTTCTTCTTTTCTTTCTTTATCCAACTCCCCGGCCTTCCATTCATGGTCTTCTTCTCTCTCAACCATCCGCTCAACAACAACCCTTGCTTGGGGCTCATTCACTTCCCTTCCACTTCTTGATGAGATTGCACTCACATTTTGTAAAGGGTTAATCTTCGGTTGGGAGGGTAGTTTACCCTTTTCCCGGGCCTCCATCTGATTCACCCCTTGAGCTATTTGGCTCACTTAAGTTTCCAAGTTCTTTATGCTCACCTTGGCTTCATCTTAGAATTTTTTACTGTTCTTCGCACACATGCCTAACCGGTGAATGGCTTGCATCACCTCAACCTTTGTTAACCCCGAGCTCTCCCCTTGGCCTTGGGGTTTGTCTTGGAGCCTTTGAAATTGTTGTTGAGGTGGCCTATATTGTTGTTGAGGAGGCCGATACAGTTGGGGGTTTTGGCTTCCTTGAGGGTTTCCATACCGGAGGTTCAGGTTATCATGATTTCCCAAATTGTATGGCCAGTTTTGGTACCCTTGATAACCTTGGTGACCTTGGTATGCTTGCCCACCTTGATATCCTTGGTAGCCTTGGAAGCCTTGATTTCCTTGATATCTCATGGCACTCACCTCCTCAACATAGTCCTCTTCCAAAGTAGGGTAAGTGTCTGTAGGATGCGGCAAGTAAAAAATTTCACATGATTTAACATGTGGCGCATTCCGGGCTTCATCATAAATGATTTCACCATAGATGCAAGGGTCGAGACTTGGTCCTCGAGCTTCCCACTAATGAAAGAGTCACTTGCGGGCATTTGATTTCTCCTTCTCAAATCGGCCCTTGGGCTAAAGTTTCTTAATTCTTCCGCTAGCTCCTCATACAATTGGATCGCTTCGGATGAAGTTTTGTTCCCAAGAGTTCCACCACAAGAACTTCTTACCAACCTTTGATCTTCATCAAGAAGGCCATTGTAGAAGTAATAAACCAAATCCCCCTCTGAATAACCATGATAAGGACAACTTGCAAGAAGCTTCTTGAACCTCTCCCAATAGTTGAAGAGAGATTCTTCATGCCATTTAAGGATATTGCCTATGTCCTTCTTCAAGGCGGCAGATCTAGAGGCTGGAAAGTATTTGGCTAGAAACTTTGTTTTCATATCAAGCCAACTCTTAATGCTCTTGGGCGGTAGGTAGTGGAGCCAATCTCTTGCACCATCCCTTAGTGTGAACGGGAATGCCTTCAACTTATAGAAATCTTCATCCACTCCATGGGGGACCATACCATCACAAAAGAAGTGAAATTCGGTGAGGTGTTTGTTGGCATTCTCCCCTTGCCTACCAAGGAAAATGGGTAGCATGTTGATGAACCCAGTCTTTAGCTTAAAGTGCTCGTTCGGTCCAACCACGGGATACTCGATGCATAATTGTTGTTAATCAAGGTTGGGGGCTATGATGTCTCTTAACAAAGCTGGCCCCAGAGGAATCTCTCTTTGGTGGAGAGGAGGAGCTCGCCCTTAGAGAGGAGGATGTTGATGTCCCCCTCCCAGATGCTCATCTTCGTGCTCAATTTGATGTTCCATAGAGGAAGATGTATCCACAAATTGGTCACTAGGAGGGGTATTATTTACACTTTCCAAAGAAAGCCTCCTAGTCTTTCTCAAATTCAACTCTAACTCGGGGTCGTAGTGTAGGGGTTCTTGTGAAGAGGATCGCGTACGAACCATACACCAAGAACTCAAACAATACGTCTCCAAGCCAAGTGAAAATGGCAAATCAACTAAGAAATCATAATAAAAGAAAACAAACAAATATATACAAATAGCATATAATCACATACAATATGCCCAAACACTTAAAAATAAACACTTCTTCCCTGGCAGCAGCGCCAAAATTTGGGAGGTCATCGTCGTACCCCTCAAAGTTAATACTATTAAGCCCTAATTCTTCCTATCCACAATTAAGTAGATAATGGCAAGTCGGGGTCGTCCACGAGAAGAGGGGTATTTTCAAGTGTTTAAACATATATAGGAGAAAACATACTAGGCATATACATACATAGATACATATAAAAGCATGTAAACAAGGGGAGGTTTGGTTTGTTTTTTATCCTAAGTTATCAAATTGAAAAAAAAAACAATTAGCAAAGCAGAACTACGCTAATCATGCAAGATAACTAAAGAAATGATGAAAACAACAATTAATGAAACCTTGGGCGCAATTGACTTCCACTTCCAAGCCTCTTATCCATCATTGAACATGCAACATATTTACTACTTTCACTACTTGCTGTGAAAACTAAACTTCTATCCTTCTTAGATAGTAGTTTTCTAGAGTGAATTTGATATCTCTTATCAAACCTCACTAATGACTCCCATAGTCTAAACACGACTAAAAGTATCCCATTGATGGCATTTATCACGAAGAATAAAAAATCTTGGAAATACTTATAAACACTACACAGTGTCTAAGCAATTAACCAATTCATGCATACACAATATTAGTCAATAACGATCGATATTCATAGACTTCTCTCATTTCCAAAAAGAAACAAACATGACAAAGAGTTCAACATTATCATATTCATCTAGCAATTTTTTTTAAATGAAAACACCCTAGGGTGGGGGATAATATATAAGGTTCCCCGGGCCTTTGTAAAGACAAATATATGCAGAGTAATGGTTTGTGCACGGAGAACATTAAGGCAACATTGTTGCCTCCAAAAGAATACCTAGCATCTAATAATGAAAATGAGAATTGACGGATCTAGTGAATATGAAGGAGGTTAGGAAAGGAAGTTGGGATTCCAAAAGAAAGAATCTCCACCCCATGTGTTAATTCTTTCCTTTGGCCAGGAAACTTCATTCTAGCACATCAAAATTAAGAGCTTAAAACATAACCAAATCTTCGTTCTAGGAGTTGCAGAAGAGTTGTAAATTTGAGCATTCCATTCTCAGATCCAGAGCAGCCTGAGTGGCTGACCAGTAGGGATGGATTTCTGTATGTATAGAGATCAGCACCAGAAGAGGATTTGAAGTAGAGTTAAGCTCTAGTACCTGTAGGAAACCAAATGACAGAATATTAGCAGTATCAATCCTGCCTTAAGCCATGCCTATGTGTTCTAATATAGGGTGTGTGCTCCCTATCCAGAGAGATGTGGCCTCTAATGTGTGTAGGTATGTTGGAAAGGTTCAGAACCAGTTCACTACTGTAGGCTGGGTGATCCTTAGCAATTGCATCCACCATAGAATTACATTCCCTGAACACATGTTTAAGGTCGGCATTCTTTAGAAGGGAATGCACCTTAGAGGCTAAAGTGAAAAAAGGCCAGTGTGCAGTATAAGGGTTCTTGATCATGTTCACAGCCAGCAATGAATCAGATTCAATGGTGAAGGAACTATCCAGAGCTGGATAGGCTTGGCAGGAAAGTAGGATGGCTATAATTTCTGCTTGAAGTGAAGAAACTGTAGATATGGTAGTAGACTTTATAAGGCATGGAATTCCATCAAAGTTTCTAGCAATCAGACCAACGGTGGAGTTAGTAGAGGACCAGGAAACATCAACATCGATCTTTATGCAGTTTAGTTTTGGCCTTTCCCAGAAGATAATAGATATTGTAGGTTTAGGTGGTGTCTAGGGGAGGGGATCAGATGAGAGAAACTATGGCTCATAGGGAGGGAAGAACTAGAGGGGAAAGGTTTTGCAGTGAGGGATAGGTAAATTAGATCACTAATTTCCCTACATATTTGAACTGGAGAGAAGTGTTTGTTATCAAAATATAGACCATTTCTAGCCTTCCAAAGGCACCAACAAATCAGAGAGGGAAGTATTTTACATATCAGCTGATGCATTCTGGGAAGATCATTGCAATTCAAGAATAAAAAGAACCTTTCATTTATTGAATCCAGACTACAAAGATTAAAATCTAGTAAAGCTGTCATCTTATTCCGTATTTATTGAGCAAGGGGACAAGAGATAAAAAGTGTTGGAGAGAATTAGAGTGATTACATGCAGGGAATTTTGAAGCAAGACTAAAACCACATTTCATCAGCACATCATCAAAAGGCAGGAAAGTGTGCATCAGTTTCCATGTGAAAATAGAAATCTTTTTCTGCATTGTAGGATTCCATATAAGCTGAGTAGCAGGGAAGGTACCTGAGGAGAAATTGAGCATCTTATATGCGGATTTGAAAGTAAAGGCTCCTATCACCTCTGGTTTCCTGATTAATCTATCCTCTCTGTCTTCATTGATTTCTGCTGCCTGCAAAAAAGAGAGAGTATCATGCTCTAAAAAGGAGAAATCTGTGGTAGGATAGAGTCTCTTTTGCTTATAAACTGAGCAACTGAGCAAGATAAGAGTGGAGAAATGATAGGATAGGGATGAGATTCATAAGTGGCCCATTAGGGCACCAGTTAGCAAACCAAAAATTGCAGCTTCCTCTGCCATGAATAATTAGAGTGTCATTTTCTGCAAAAGAGTTAACTGAACATATTCTCTTCCAAGTCATGGATTTTCTGTGTGTATGGGGTAAGGACCAAATCATTTTTGCCCACATTGTGGTTCCCAATTGACTTTTCCACCAAATTTTAAGTGAACAAGAATAAATTATAGCCTAAACTGATCTAAAACCTAAACCGTTCTGAGACCTAGGAGCAGCTAGATCAGACCATTTTTTCCAAACTTTATTCTTCTTCCCTTCAGTCTCACCCCAGAAATAAGTACACATCTTTCTCTCTAATGTCTTAACTATATGGATATGAGGCTTAGTGACAGTCCATAAGTGTTGAGGTAAGGAGTATATACAGGATTGAATTAGGGTCAGTTTTCCTCCCGAACTCAACCATTTATTTTTCCAATTCATTAGCTTTTTATCCAAAATTTCCATTAAAGGTTGGAAGTACATGTTAAGTGTTCTACCTTTAAAGATTGGACATCCTAGGTATTTGAAAGGAAAAGATCCTTTTTTCATTTTTAAGATCATCTTAACCTGATTTATCTTAGCAACTGTAGCCCTTTTACTAATGTGAAAATCAGATTTTTCAAAATTAAATTTCTGGCCTGAGGTGGATTCAAAGATTTCTAGGAAGGCTTTAATTTTAATAAGGTTAGGTTTTGAAGCTTTCATGAAAATAATGGTATCATTAGCATACATTAAGTGGGAGGCTGGTGTGATTGCTGAGGGTAACTGGAAATGTGTGAGGCTGTTATTCAAAAAAATAAAGGAGAGGCTCCTAGAGAAAGATTCTGAAAAAATATTAAAAAGAAAGGGGGAGAGGGGATCACCTTGTTTGATGCCTCTAGTAGCTTTAAAAAAGCCCATGGGATTACCATTTATAAGTACAGAGAAATGAGCCTGGGATAGATTATTCATGACAGCATTAAAAAAATTCCCAGTAAAACCAAATCTACTAAGTATGTTCTTTAAAAAATCCCAGTTAACCCTATCAAAAGCTTTCCTGAGGTCTAGCTTGAGAATACAGTTAGGCACTCTATTCTTTTTATCTAGAAATCTTAACATTTCTTGCAGGTAAAGTATATTATCTGAAATGTCTCTGTTCTTCATGAAGGCAGTTTGATTAGGTGAAATTAGATTCTCCATATAAGGTTTCAATATTTCCATTAAAACCTTAGAAAAGATTTTATTTACCACATTTGAGAGGCTCATAAGTCCGAAATCATCAAAGCAGGAGGGTGTGGCTTTCTTAGGAATCAAGGTTATCCAGGTACTAGAAATACCCCTAGGCATATCTGACCCTAAGATGAAATCATTGACAACAGATATTAGATCTTCCTTAATAAAATCCCATCACATAGTATAAAATTTACTAGAGAAACCATCAAGTCCTGGACTACTGTTTTTGTTCAAACTCTTTATCACTAATTTGAGTTCCTCTTTAGAAACTAGTCTGGATAGAGTTAGGTTATCTTGTTCAGTAATGACAGTAGGTATTTGGCTAAGAAAATGAGGGTAATAAGTGTTATTAGCCATCTAGTTGGGTTCAGATAAGAGTTCAGAGAAATAGGCTACAGCTTCTTTTTGGATATCTGATTGGGAGTTAAGCCATTGTCCCTGTCCATTTTAAATTTTTGAAATATGTAATCTACAATTCCTTTCCTATACTTTCTTATGAAAAAACTGAGTGTTATTATCACCATGTTTGAACCATTTTGATCTAGCTTTCTGTTTCCAGAATTTATCTTTTTCCTTTAGAGCTCTAAGTAATAATGTCCTCTTCTCATTTAGTTTGATTAATTCTGAATCTGAGGGAGAGGAGTCATAAACTAGTTCCTGTAATCTAAGGCCTTCCTCTGCAGTAGCAACATTAACATCTATGTTATGAAAAAAGTCCCTATTCCAAATCTTTATCACTTTTTACAATCTAGTCAGTTTTAGGTAGAAACCTAACATTCCTGACTGGGGGCTAGGAATTGACCAATTTTCCTTGATTAGGTCTATAAATTCTGGTCTATTAAACTAGGAATTTATAAATCTAAAGGGTTTAGGGTGAGAACTAACTAGAGATGATACCTATAGGAGGAGAGGAGAGTGATCTGAGGATTGTCTAATCAGAATTTGGATAGAAGATGATGGGAATTTTTTGTTCCACTGAATAGTACAAAGTCCTCTATCTAATCTCTTAGAAGTGGGATTCCTAAGCCTTGAGTTTTTCCAAGTAAATAGGTTCCCCACTGTGTTAATTTCCTGAATTCCAGAAGAGCTAATCCAATTGTTAAAATCTCTAATACTACCTAGGGAAAGTGAGCTGGGGCCTTTATATTCTGAAAGTGAAGAGATTGTATTAAAATCTCCTATGAAAATAGTTTCATTTTTACATAGTA
The DNA here is from genome assembly GCA_037428765.1 of Rubia yunnanensis. Taxonomy (NCBI): domain Eukaryota; kingdom Viridiplantae; phylum Streptophyta; class Magnoliopsida; order Gentianales; family Rubiaceae; genus Rubia; species Rubia yunnanensis. The sequence continues at coordinate 63,488,950 of CM075061.1, forward strand.
CACTTAGATCATTCCATAAAGACTTCCTACCATCCCTAGTCCTAAGGGCATAAACAAAAATTGCTTCCATGTCAATAGCCGAAATTAGGTGAGCTATTTTTACATACAGGAACTGATTATGATGTGAGATTAGGGAGACTAATACAGGGTCATTCCACATAAGCCAGATTTTTCCATTATGAAGAGGGAGATTATATGTAAATTTGAGCTTTTCCATATAAGATTGACACTGGCTATTATCATGCATAGGCTCAAAGATACAAAGTAGTTGTATTTTCTTCAGCTTAACTAGATGGTTTAGTCTTAGCATTGAAGATTCCATACCTCTAAGATTCCATACCAAAATATTAAAAGTTAAGGTGTGTGTCATTGTTCACATGATTTATGACTTTTAGTAGCTGATCTTAACATCATCTTATTCAGCTGGCTAAGGTAATTGTTCTTTTTATGCTTTAACTTACATTGCTTTTCAGTGTTACCTTTTAGGCTATCAGGCAGTAGTGCTGAGTGGGTGAGATGGCTGTTTGAAAAGCTGGTCTCCTCCACCATGTCCTGCACTTCCAGATCAGTGAGTTCTTGTGGTTGAGGGAGGGTGTCTATATCCTGCAATATAGAGAATCTATTTTCCATCTTTCTTTGTAGTGAGAGTGGGGGTTAGTTGGAGAGGACTGATGCAGGGTTAGCCTGTGGGAGCCAATTTGAATATCATCCTTTGCATAGGCCAAAGGAGTAGGATTAGAAAGAGCAGTGGCATTTAAAAGTTTTGTGAGGGAAGATTGAGAGTTATCTTGGGGTGAGTTGTTAAGGGACTGAGCAGGAGTAATTCTTGGTGATTGATGAGAAATAGTTTCAAGCTCTCCATTTATGATCTGAGGTAAGTAGGAGGAAGGGTTCAGAGAGAGGTTTGTTGTGGCTCTCTGATGTGCTAGATGGCCTTTACTAGGAAGAGAGTTAACAGAATGATTTTCCAAAGTCATAACAAGTGCCTTGTTAAATTTATTCCCAGTAGCCTACCACTGTGGTTGAGTGTGGCTTTGTGGGATGGGAACCTGATTATCCAGTAGCTTACCATTGATGTATTGTGGGTTGGCTCTACACCGATTAAGGGAGTGGCCTTACTTAGCACAATGATCACAGTATAGAGGAATATTTTCATATTCAATTTGGTATTTTCTATTATTAGTGACTGACCCAAGTCTGATGAAATTACTCAAAGGTTTCTGTAGGTCGATTTCAACACACAGTTTAATAGCAGAAGGCCTAGTGAGCATTTCAGTTGCTAGATCATTCTTAATGAAGCTTCCTATACTATTTCCAATGGCCTCAATAGATGCAGAATTATAGTAGTACGGAGGAACTTCCCTGATAGTGCACCAAATTGGCACGATTGGAGATTCCTATGGGTGGAGAAGTCAAGAGACCATTTGAGCATTTTTAGCTGGACTCCATTGAAACTCCAAATGCCTTTGATCCAACACCTCTGGTAATCATTAACTTGATCAAACCTGATCAGCACGTGCTTGTAATCCAAGGAGCCCAGTTCATAGTTGCCGGCAAAACCAACCGTCTTGAACGCTAGCTCTAATTGGTCCATCAACAGCCTTCCCCTTGTGAATTTACCAACCAACGCATTAGCATAATGAGCATAGAGTTTGGAAATTTTGTCATCAGAATAAAGGCATGCCGGATCCCCTAAGTGTTCGGATTTGGGGATTAGCTCGGGATTGTTAGGTAGGGATGTCGTTAGAGGTGGGGATTTGGTCTGAAGGGCAGCTAGGAAAGTTTTTGGTATAGCCTGTGTGGTGTTGCTATCCACCATTGCGGTCAACGGAGCAGGAGCCATCTCTCAGGTGGTCGTTATCGGTAGAAATAGCCGTTATCGGTAGAAATAGCCGTTAACGGCAAAGAGAAAGTAACCATTTCCGGCGAGAGAGGGGAAATGATGTTTCAGTTACTGTAGCGAGAGAACACAGCAACGTTGATGTTTTCTTAGTCAAATGTCATTAAAAAACATTCATCTAGCAATTATCAATCCATCAAAATAATCAAAAGCTCTAAATCATACTCTTGGATTCCTATCAAGAAAAGGGGAAGTCAACACATTTCCTCAAACCCTAACAAGCATATCATACAAGTACTTCACATACTCAAGCTTTCAATAACATTAATGACATTAAAACACACATTCAACGCTCCATAAATGCATAATATTAAGATTATCAAATAGGCTACAAATTTTTCTTAACACATGGGCTTGGAAGCCTTAGTCAATTTCTCCCAAGAACTAGATTTAGCTAAATACAAATCATACTAACTTCCATAAACAAATGCATAGAGAAATGAAGAGAGAAAAGATGGAAAAGATGAATAACCTAGAGTTGGAAGAAGAGGAATTTCGGCCAAGAGGGATAAGGTATGAAGTGGGTGGCCAAAATAATTCCTTTTATAGTACAAGAGGGAAGAAAAGAAAAGCAAAAAGAAAAAGTTTAACAGGCTCCCGCCTGGGCGGGAATGGCCTTGCCTGGGCGGCAATGACCATTTTCACCCTTGTGTCACCTTGCCTTCAAATCCTTAATTATATTTTGTCTTCAATCTTCAAAGCTAGTCTTCAAATCTTCAAAGTCTTGAAAAGGTGATCTTCAATGGTCTCCGATCTTCAAGTCTCGATGTTCTTCCTTTGTCACACAAAATACACTTAGAAAAAGGTAAAAGAGCGTAAAGTCGCTCTTACCTCTCCTAAGAGAATTTCAAGGTGAAAAAAAAGCTTTTGATAACAAAAGAGCACAAAACTGATCCCAAAAATTACTAAAATATGCACATAAAATGGACACATCATTTAGCCTAATGAATAGTATGTTTGGTTAAACGGCTATGTCTTTGGTAGAAGTCCTGTTGTTATCAAATCTATGGTCCTTCGTGTATAATACTGTTGATTAAATACCTTTATGGTGTGGTTTGCCTACAGTGATTATCAATGAGGTTTGCAAATGGTCATTGTTTGTCTTTGCAAATTACTATTAATGAGGAATGAATGTTGATCTTCGAATGGGATGTTTTAGCATTCCCCATGGGTAACGAATGTGATAGAATGAGTGAATGGTTCAATGATCTACATAGGTTTGGAAGTGGATATTAATTGCCCCCAAGGCTTTGTCTTTTGTAGTTTTTACCCCTTTTTCTTAGTTTGTTTGAAGATTAGCATAGTTACTTAACTTTGCTTGTTAGCTTGTCTTTTTATTTCATAACTTAGGACCACAACCAAGCAATACCCCCCTTTTTACTTGCTTATATATATATATATATATATATATATATATATATATCTACTTCTAGCCTAATATAAACCTTATATGTTTAAAAGCTTCAGAAAATCCCTCTTCTTCGTGGACGACCCCGATTTGCCAATATCTACTTAATTGTATTTAGTAAGGATAAAGGGATTATAAATGATAACTTTGAAAGGTACATCGACGACTTCCCATTAGGAAAGTTGCAAATTTCTTAGGTCTTTGACATGAGAATCCAAGAACATGGAATTAGAACTTCTTGTGCATAATGTGTTATGATTCTTGCTAGATAAATATGTTAATGTGGATTGCTCTCATGTTTATCCTATTGATGCAATGCAAGGTTTATTCTTGAATGTGGTTTGTTCTAGGTTTATCCTGATGAATGCTATGTTTTGTTAAATGGCTATGTCTTTTGTAGAAGGCTTGTTGTTATCAAATCTATGGTTCTTTGTGTATAATTCCATTGATGAAATACCTTTGTGGTGTGGTTTTCCGAATGTGATTATCAATGAGGTTTGCAAATGGTCATTTTTTGTCTTTGTGAATTACTATTAAGAAGAAATGAATGTTGATCTTCAATTGGGAAGTTTTGGCCTTCCCCATAGGTAAAAAATGTGATAGAATGAGTGAATGGTCCAATGATCTACATGAGGTTTGAAAGTGAATGGTTCATGCTTTTATATATCTACATATATTTACTTTTAGCTTAATATCTACCTTATATGTTTAAACGCTTAGGAAAATCTCTCTTCTTCATGGACAACTCCAACATGCCATTATCTACTTAGTTATAAATAGAAAGCATTTAGGGTTTATTAATATAACTTTGAAAGGTACGACAACAGCCTTCCACGGTCCATCGTACGGATCCCTTAGGTGCGGGACAACTCCTCTGGCCCCGTTCATTAGTGTCATCAATGAATGGCCCGCATTGACCCGTGGTACCTTGGCCAGCTAAAATTGTTTCCTTTGTTACGGGTGAACCGTTAGTCCGTTTGAATGTTTTAGCTGTCAATTTTATAGTGCTCGAGAAAAAATATCCAATGTAATCAGCCTTGAAGGCTAATTTTTCTTGATTATTCTTAGACTTTGGCATAACTCATCTTACCATGATTCATCGTTTCTCCCTTGGCTGTTTTGAACTCCAATGCCGCCTATCTTTGGCTCCATTCTTCTACCACGCATTGATGTAAGTTTCCTTTGTCTACTGCCATTCTAGAGGTGAATGTTCTTCGATCTCTTCTACCGCTCTTACAAATGGCCTTCAATATCTTCTATCGCCCTTACAAATGGCCTTCACATAGAATGTAACTAAAAAGTACCCATGGGAAACCCATTAAGTTGATCAAATGGAAGATCTAGGAGCCCGTGGATACAAGATGTCCATTAGTGCCAATTAAGTCTGCAAAACACGGGATTTAGACAAGAAAACCAAACATGACCGTGTAAACCCCTTCTCACGTAAACTCTACTAATATTAGCAATCCACAAAATAAAACAAACTAAAAAGTATGCCAAATGCAATGGTTAACGCACACATAATGAAGCAAATTAGACTCCTCACACTTAACATTTTAATTGTCCTCGAGTAAATAGAAGACAAGACAAGGAATCAAGCAAAATGTAGTGTGCAAGCATAAGCTAACCGAGGCATTCAATTAATTCCAATATTACCCTTTTTCACCCAAGAAATTAAGAATCTCATAACTCTCGTACTCCCAGAAAAATATAAGTAATCAAACCACCCAAAATTAATGTGTGGAGAAAGGTAAGCCAAAAGGATAAGTGTCAAGGTAGCTTTTTTTTCCCAAAATGATCCCAAAAGCAATTGAAGAGTCATCTTCAAAAATAATCCACCGCGGAAGTATGCATTAAACCTAGTGTTTTTGTTTTCTATCAATTTCTCTCATTTTTCCTAGGAGCCCTTTTGGGTTTTTATCCTAGCTTTAACACACAAAGGGTACTCACTTCTCACCTTTATTTACACGGCTTCTCATTTTGCATAGGCTCGTAAGCCTAGCTGGACCTAGCCTCTCATTTATACCTAGGTCTTTTGACCTATTCAGGCTTTTCCTAGTGTTACCCAAGTCGCTCTTTCAAGTTTTCGACTTGTATAGGTTTTTGTATTTTTTTCAAGTTTTCCTATTTTTTTGGTGTAGCATAGAATTTCCCCAAAAGTGGGCTTCATACTACAAAAGATGGGGTCAAATAAAAATACACCACCAAAACCATCCCAAAACATACCAAAACACTACAAAAGGTGCCCGCACACCAAAAATAACAAAGAGTTCAATGAGGGAAAGAAAAAAAAACATGAAAAAGATAGTCATCAAGAAATCCAACACAGTAGAAAATAGGTTAAAGGAGATACTAGAAAGGAGATACCATAATAGAAGATATTCTAACCCCTCCCCACATTTAGTTCTTGCAATATTTCTAATGCAAGTAACTAAGTGAAAGAAAGATTGGAGCCATATGAAAGATCACTACCTCCTGCGACGTCTAGCTCATTTCCCCTGCCTAAGTCGAGGACCTGTATAGCACTCCTTTATGCCTGCACTTCTCAAACTATCACAGATATCCATGATCTCATTACAGAGTGCTCCCATACCTACCGTCAAATAGTTAGTTGATTATCCACTCTGTCAAATCTATCAACCGTGTCCCAGTGATGGTCATGTAGTTGAGCTCTGGCGGTGGCCAAATACTATTTAACCCCAAAGATTGAATGCTCCAAGGATGGGCCCCACTCTAGATGGTACTGTAATGGTTGCTAGGCCCATATGAGATAATAATCAGCAGACTCAAAACCTGGAGACCTGTGCTCACTGAAGGGTTTATACTGAGGATGCTGCCATAGGTGAGCTTCTTGATAAGAATTCCCTGAAACACTATATCTGTGAGGCTAGAAAGATGGAGGGGATCTATGGCTGCCAAGCCTACTATGCTCCAAGAAATCCTCATAATGAGAGGAGATGCTATGTCTATGGGCACTCATAGCGACATGCCTTGTAGAATGGAAGGACTCCTCGTGCATGTCGATCGGCCCTATAAAAGGGGGTGGAACTCCTGATACTGGCTGGAAGGGTGGTAGTGGCGCTGGTGGGTGGTCCATAGGTGGTGGCACAGCATGAGATGGAGCTGGCCGCTCAATAGTAATCCCAAGGGGAATCCACTGCTTGGGCTACTCCAGAACATGCTCGTGTTGCTCATACTCCTCCTAAAATTCCTCATCCCCCGAGTCATGCTCTCCCAAAACATCCCCCAGACCTTTTCCATGATCAATGATAAGATCTGATAGCCTGAAGGACTTACCCATCTTGGTTCTCTCACTCTGGGGAAGACTCATGAATTTCTTCCCCATGTACATCCAAAAAACAGAACCATGCTCTCTCTTTATTAGCCTAGCCTCTGCCATAACTGATAAGGTGAGTGTAAAGACTACACTTGGGGTCTGCCTCATGCCCTCACTCTCTGGGAGGTCAAAGTGTCGTACCAGAAATGTAACCATTTCTCCCATTGAGATATTGCCAGTGCGGGCAGCTGAGAAAGTAAGACTCATACTCCAAACAACAAACTCCTCTACCAAGTTGGGAAAAGCCTTCTCTGTGCGCAAACCATAGAATAATCGTACAATTCTTATCATAGGAGGCGGTGGCTTCCCCATGGAAGCTAACTATCATGCTCAATAGCCTGGCCACATATCTGAGTCTTGGGTGCACTATATCGCTGATCTTGCTATTCTTACTCCTAATCTGCCAGGTCATGGCACTCCAAAATGTGGGCAGATTACATGTGTTTGGCTTCCTGAACCCTGATACCTTCCTTTGCTCCTTCCATTTGAAGATTTTCTCCAACTCCTTGTAGGTCAAGGTGCGGGGTTCATCTCCTACATGGAAACTAATACATTGCCTTCTCTGTTTTTCTCGAAACTTCTCGATAGTGGCCAATAACTCCAGTGTATACCTAGTGTAGGTGAGGCGGATAGGGTAGTAAACTCCTTCGTACATATCCTTCCTAGCAACCGTTGGACAGGTCTGTAGAGTTTGAGATCCCTAAGGGTCCCCTCGTCTACAAACTTTGTCTCCAAAATGGGGCAATTTATGAGCCACCCCCACCTTTCTTTGTCGGCCCTAGTGAGAGAAGTCAAACTCATATAGGGTTGCCCACTTGACTCACCCTCTCACTTTGCACACGAGGCATACTCTTCACAGAATATAGTAACTAACCACAAATAAAATGTTGCAAAAGAAATTTCTCCCAATTAACCCCAACACAGAATAATGTCTCCCAAATAAATCTATCAACCACTAGTCACCATCCTTCACAGACATGCAAGCACAATATCATAGTAGACACGCCAATCCGATTCTCCCAAAATAAAGTTAAGTTTGACCAAAATTACCTCGAGTGGTGAGTGTGGTGGAATCTCAGCTCGATGCTTATACACCACTTCTCCTCGGGTGAGTCCAACCAACTCTAATTCTCCCAAAAAGGATCGAAAGTTTAGTTCTCTGGAGAAAATGCCAAATTTGGTCGAATCTTCTCCTAATAAACTGCTCGGATTTATGGGCTTTTAGGTGTAAAGGCTTAGTGGGTTGGATAGAGCTTGCAACGAGGAAGATTTTGATATATGGTGGGAAAATTAGGTGAAATATTAGAGAGCTACGGTTGATTTAGTGAGAGAGGGTCGGCTAGAGGGTTCTAGGCGAGAGTGAAAGGGAGGAGTTGTATTATGAGGAGGAGAGGAGAGTAGAAGGCTGGAATGGAATAGGGTAATGGGTCTAGGGGTTTAAATAGAAGTTAGGCTAGGCAAGGATTGGGTGAGCTGGGCGGCAACACGGATCCCATGGTAAATCTCGCGCCAACATTTGGCATCTGTGTTGGGTGTGTGTCGATCTACATTTCCCACATAGTAATTTTTGTGCCAGCTTCGTGCCCTATGGTGATGTGGTGGCCACGTCAGCTTCATGCTGGCTGACCTTAGCACGAAGCAAAGGTTCGGGCTAAACACCTGGGTGCAAAGCATAGCCTCGCGCCAAGCACCTGGCATGAAGTATAACCTCGTGCCCAGCACTTTCTCTGGTGACTTTTCTTTTGAATCTATATCTAAAGACATGAAAAACACGAGTAGTACTATTCCACACAAATGATAAATGACTACAATTTCCTAAAAAATTTCCACCAAAACTCGAACTCATCCCAAATATTTTTAAAAATTTTAAAGAAACCTACTCATTAAAAATGTTTATTGTCATCTTCATGACTTATTTTTCCCTTAATCATTCAAAACTAAAAAGAGTGGCTTGGTGGGTCACCGGAATCACCATCCTTGATGCAACCAATGACCACATCACGAGGGGTGGGTCGCCAAATCATCCCAGGTTTACCTTTTACCCTTAGATAGATGAATTGGAAAACCCATTCCTATTAAGCTTGGAAATATTCTTATTGCATGTGTTATAAGCACTTTATTAGGTTTTCGAAATCTCACATGTGAATGAGTCGAGGATCGAAGAATTAAATCAACCATGTTACGCAAACATTCCCTAAGTGTCTAGCTAATATAGGCTACGTGCTTTTTACTTTCATGTTCTTAGTTGATACTTGAAAAACAAAACCCTATCCTTGTTTACCGTACTTTCTATTTCTAGCAACACATACGGATTGACAACCCAGATGTGGTTGTGTTCAATTGACTGTTAGGCCCCACCATCTGTGGACATACCTGGGGCTTACCACTAACTACCCTATTATAGCATAGTAGTGAGTTGGGTACAAAACTATAAATTTTATCTCTGACCTTCAATCCATAGCCTATGCTTGGTTTTAACGATGCTGGGTGGAGGCGGGTCAAATTTTGGCGCTGTTTCTGGGGATGCTAATCAATTTGATTATGAATCAGCATAATGCATTAGTTGAGTAGCTAGTACTGTTCTTTTGTTTGTTGTTTTCTGGATTAGGTATTTCTTGTGTTCTTGGTGAAACCCTAGGACTCTTGCACTACGATTCCAAATTTTGTGAATTTTCTTTGTTTGTGTTTAATTAAAGAAAAACACTATGTGGGAAAATACTCAATGGATGACACTTTGCAGGGTGTGTCATTATGATCATCCTATGGAGTGCTGCCCAAGGTTGATTGACTCTGGGAGAAGAGAGGCTCAATAAGTGAGATTTTGTAGGATATGTCCTTGCGGCCACCCTATGGAGTCTTGCTCTTGGATGAGTAAAAATGAGAGAGAGGTAGGAGTTTTTGGTTCCCAAGGCCATTGGGATCAAAATTGGTACCCATACCACGATTCTCCAAATTTGAGGTCTAATGGTAACTCAAATTCGTGGTTTGGAAATGCATCGGGAAACCAACACTTTGGAATAGATAGTTGGATTTCACCAACTTATCCAATGCCCCAAAATCAATCCCTAGTATTAGTTCCCAAATTAGATTATGGAGAAATTTTTCAAACTATAGCTAATGTGACCGAGAGTAGTGATTTACTCCAATCACAAATTCTTAGCAAGATTAGCAATTTTGGAACTCAACTATTCTCAAGGATTGAGAAAGTTGAAGGACAAGTGCTTTATTTGATGGAAAGGGTGAGCAAACTTGAAACCCAATATTCCAAAAATGAATCATCCCTTGTTGAATGTGAAATTTTGGCAGATGAATACTAAGGGAATGAGGAATGGTATGTTTGAGAGTGAAGAAAACAAGGAAGGGGTGATTATACTTAATCAACAATATTACCTATTTTCACCCCTACCTTCACTTATTGAACCAACACCCACATTTTTGCAACCCTTAGAAGAAACCATAGAGAAGCCAATTGAATATGCTAAGCTTCCAAACCACCCATTCCCTCTAATGTTGACTCCTCCTCTACTATATATTCCTCTTGGAATATTCTTATCCCCACCTCTCCATTTTTTGTTGTCTAAGGTTATGGGGTAAAACCCGCACCATATAGCTATCATTAGGGTCGTGTCAACACCCTTAAATATACTGAGCATCTCGGAAGGCAACCCGACTTTTGTAAAATTAGATTAGTTTAGTATTTTTAGTGTGTTTTCCTATTTGTAGCTTTTTTTTGGAACATTATTACACTTGGTGTGCATGTCTGTTTTGTAGGAAGAATATGGTTCTTGGAGAAAGGTGAGCAAATGAGGAGTCCAACTTATGGACCAGGTAGACGTACATGGTTCATGATGCTCAGAGTGGTAGACAAGGAGGAGGACCAAACACCAAATTCATGGGGCATGTAGATGTGCACGGCCCATGTAGCTCACATACTTTTCTACACCTCCAATGACCAATTCTTCCCTACCACCACCAAAGTACCATCCAAACCCACTTTCCCTCAAAACTCTTGAAACACACACATTGAAACCTAAGAGGTAACTCTCCATTGTGATTCAATTATTTATTCGATTTATGGTGCATGATAGTGTTTATATTGAACTTTCTTGATTAGAGGTTAGGGGTAGTATATTGGGGTAATGGTAGTTCATTCATTACATTCCATGATTGTGACATCAAGGGTAGATTTTTAGTGTTAATTTTTCTTTATAGGTTCTTTCCTATTTTCTTCCCTTGAAATATGTTCCTTTGATTTTGTATATGCAATGAGGACAATGCAAAATTTAAGTGTGGGGGAGGGGATCAGATAGCACTTATGATATTTAGTTGTATCTATGTAGCTAATAGTTCTTCTAAGAGCATTTTGGATCCTTCTGAAAATAAAATTGAAAAATATATATACCTGAGTAAGTTGGAAACCCGAAAGGGCAGCTTAGGCAACATTGGAAAAAGGCGGGATAGGTTGAAAGACCTAGGTAAAAGTGAGAGGCTGGGACTAGCTAGGTTAATGAACCTAGGCAAATATGAGAGACCGTGTGGAAAAAGGTGAGAATGTGAGTACCCATTGTGTGTTAAAGCTAGGATGAAAACCCAAAAAGGGTTTCTAGGCAAAATGAGAGAAACCAAGAGAAAACAAAAAACTAGGTTGAGGATAAATTTGCATCCTTGATTGTAACTACATCAAGAATTTAGAGTTATCCCTATGTTACAACCAAATCGATGACTCTTGGATTTCCTTGGTGGATTGTTTTTGGAGACGACTATTTCATTGATTTTGGGGATCATTTTGGGAAAAGTAAGCTAGCCTGACACTTATCTTCTTTGCTTACCTATTTCCACATTTTATTTTGGGTGGTTATATTACTTAGGTTCTTTGGGGAGTGTGAGAGTGTTAATATTCTATCTCTTTTAGGGGAAACAGGGTAATCTAAGAATAAGTTGAATGCCTTGGTTAACTTATACATGCACGCTACATTTTGCTTAGTTATTTTCTTATCTTTATTTACTCGAGGACGAGCAAAGGGTTAAGTGTGGGGGAGGGGGGAGGGGGGTGTCTAATGTGCTTCATTATGCCCTGATGTACTTCATTTTGTGTGTGTTAACTATTGCATTCAGCATTGTTTTTAGCTTGTTTTGTTTGGTGGATTGCAGTACTAGTTGAGTTTACGTGACAAGGGGTTTAGACGGCCATGTTTGGTTTTCTTGTTTAAATCCTACATTTTGTAGACTTAATTAGTACTAATAAACATCTTGTATCCACATGCTCTTAGATATCCCATTTGATCATCTTTAGTGGGTCGCCCATGGATACTTTTTTGTTACATTCTATGTGAAGGCCGTTCGTGAGGGCGGTAAAAGATATTGTAGGACGTTTGCAAGAACAGTAGAACAGATCCAAGTTCATTCACCTCTAGAATGGTAATAGATGAAGGGTACATACATTAATGCGTGGTGGAAGGATGGACCTAAAGATAGACGGCATTGGAGTTCAAAACGGCCAAGGGAGAAACGATGAATCATAGTCTGATGAGTCATGCCAAAGTCTAAGAATGATTGAGAAGAACTATCCTTCAAGGATGATTCCATTGGATTCATCTTCTTGAGCGCTATAAAATCGACTACTAAAATTCTCAAATTGGACTAACGGTTCACCCCTAGTGAATGAAACAATTTCAGCTGGCTAAGGTACCACGGGTTTGTGCGAGCCATTTTAGATGTCACCAATAGCCCATGCCAGAGGAGTCATCCCACACCTAAGGGATCACCATGAGGGCATGCTGTGACCCATCCCAAACTTAACCGCAAAAATTTTGAGCAAAACGCCCTTCCAGACGACAGGTTGTGCCAAATGATGTGGACCGTAGCCAAAATGTGCCATGCCAGATCTAGTTGTCCATGCCTATTGGTCACAACCTGCACTTACTATTTACGCCATGCGCCAAATCTCACAGTCTACGCAGCCACCCCTTCTCTCACTATGTTTGCCGTAATGCTCACAATTTTCATCTGATTTACCTCTACCATATATCGAACTCTTCATCTTTCCGAGCTCCATCCAACACACTAAATTCCAGCTCCAGAAGATTAACGAATTTGAGAATTTTATTCGAGAAAGATTCTGCCACAAGAGGGAAAGGTGACTAGGGATTTGACCTAATTTTGGCCTATTTTGAGCCTATCTTTAGGCTCATTCCTCTACAACTATATATAGAATCTTTAGTCTTCTAAGAAACCCTAAGTAGACATTATGTATATTTCTTTCTCTCTCTAGTTTAAATAAAAGGAAAAGGAAAGCGCTCTCTCTCTATAGAGTTCTTTGTCTCTTCCTTCTCTTTTTCTTTTCTATTCTTTTCTAGATTAGAGGTTGGATGGTTTTAATTTACTTCATTAGGAGATCACTTTTAGTGACAGAAACACTCTCTCCTTTTTCTTTTCTTCACTGTTATTTTTGTGTTCATCCTAGATGTGAAATTCAAATCCATATTTGAATTCCATATCTATGGAGTAGTTTCCATAGCTTAGGGATAATTGAAGCACATATTTTAATTTATATGTTTTGTTAGATTCATTAGATTCATCCTAATATTTATGTTCATGACATTATTGTGATTTTTCTTGATTATTTAAATTGCATGAATATTGTACACACTTTAGGTTGTATTCATGTATGGTGCAAGTATTAATGACCCCTTGGGAAGAAAAACCTGGATGTTAGAATTATACAGTGAGTATGTTGCGTCTGCATGAATGTGTGCACGGGAGACCCAAGAAATTATCTGACTTATTTGCCATCACATCAGTCTTAGCTGATTACATCAAGTTTTCTGATAGGATGCGAGGGTATACATAGTAGTAAGCCATGGTTGTAAGATAATCCAGTACCATAGATAAGGTGCCAACGACCCCTTGGCCGAATTGATAGAACCAGGGGGAAGTAGTGCATTCGTGGTAGAAGCTTGGGATGTAATGGCATGGGGAAGAAACTGACCCATGACAATGGTCAGACCTTGTTGTACTACCCCAATTATGATGGCATTGTCGATGGAGGGTTACAAGTTGGGAGGTCATCACCATACCTCTCAAAGTTAATACTTATAAGTCCTAAATGATTACTATTTACAACTAAGTAGATACCGGCAAGTCGGGGCCGTCCACAAAGAAGAGAGATTTTCTCAAGCTTTTAAACATAAATGGTTGATATTATTCTAGAAGTAGATATATATACACATATAAAAGCGAGTAAATGGGGGGTTGGTTGGTTGGTGGTCCTAAGCTATGAAAGTTAAAAGACAAGATAACTAGAAAAGTCAAGTAACTATGCTAATCATCAAACAAACTAAGAAAAAGGGGTTTTAAAACTACAAAAGCAAAGCCTTAGGGGAAATTGATATCCACTTTCAAACCTATTGTAGATCATTGAACCATTCACTCATCCTATCACATTTGTTACCTATGGGGAATGCCAGTGGAAGATCAACATTCATTCCTTTTTAATAGTAATTTGCAAAATCAAACAACGACCATTTGTAAACCTTATTGATGATCACCCTAGACAAACAATGACCATAGGGGTATTTCATCAATGGAATTATAGACGAATGACCATAGATTTAACAACGAAATGCCTTCTACCAAAGACATAGCCATTTAACTAAAAAAAGCACTCATTAGGCTAAACTAGAACAAATCACATTCAAGGTTAAACCTTTCATTAAATATATAGGATAAATATGAGAACAATCCACATTAACATACTTATCTAGCAGAATAACAACACATTATGCTCAAGAAGTTCTAAGTTCATGTTTCCAGATTTTCATGCAGAGGAGCTAAGGAATTCATCACTTTCCTAACACCCTAACACTTCAATCATACAAACACTTCCTATTCTCAAAAAACACATGGAATAAATGAAGTAAAAAATAGCATTAAGAACACGTGAATGCTAAATAACAAAGGCTTCAAGAATGAGTGAAACAATCTATTCACAACTTCCACTACTTGTTGTGAAGATAAATCTTCTATTCTTCTTAGTTAGTAGTTTGCATGAGTGAATTTGACATCTCTTGTCAAACCTCACCAATGACTCCCTTAGTCGAAACACGACTAAGATTATCCCATTGGTGGCATTGAGCATGAAGAATCAACAAGCTTGGAAATACTTATAAACACTACACCGTGTCTAAGCATTCAACCAATTCATGCATTTACACAAGATTAGCCAAGAACCATCAACATTCATTGACTTCTCTCATTTGCTACCTAAAACAAACAAGACAATGAGTTCAACATCATCACATTCATCTAGCAATTATCAACACATCAACATCATTAAGAAGCTCTAACTCATGCTCTTGGATTCCACATTAAAAGAGGGGAGAATTAGCTACTTTCTACCAACCCTAACAAGTAATCATACAAGCAATTCATATACTCAAGCTTCCAACAACATCAATGCCATTAACAATTCACATTCAAACTCAATAAATAAAAAATAGAAAAAGCACCAAATAGATAGATATGGTTCTTTTTTTTTAATGAGAACACCCGAGGGTGAGGGTTATTTTATTATAGGTACCCCAAGCCTTAATTTTCAAATGATCGAATATACAATTAGAGTTGGATTGTGAAACAACATGGTTGTTTCCAAAAGACCTAAAAGTGTTTGCTAATATTGTGAATACAGCTATCCTAAGTGAATGGATAAGTGTCGAAGTTGCGATCCAAAACAAGAGAATCTCCACCCCTCGTGTTAATCCTCTGTAATGGCCAGGCAACTTCAATCACGAGACAAGAAAATAGTCACAAGTATGCTGAGCTTTGTAGCTTTGAAGCTATCTGGGAAGGATTCCCACTCCCTGATCTGTGCAGGACTCCCTTGTAGCTTCCATAGCAGCAGCCAGAAGCAGAAACAGCAAGGGAGCATCCGGGCTAAGAATAGTAGCAGCAATCTAAGCTTGAGCAATCTCCCCCTCATAGTAGTGCTAGAGTTCCCTTGTTCTGCAAAAACAAAACAAGAAGACATTCAGCAGCATCATATTCTAAAACCTGGGAGTTTTAGTAACTCGAATATGAGGAACACAGCCTCTATCCATATCTATAAGACCCTGAATTCGAGGTGTAACATTAGTCATATCCAGCCCTTGGTTCAAATCAAAGTGATGTTTAGCTATGGCATGAGCTACAGAGTTGCATTCCCTGAAAGTGTGGATCAGTTCAGCATTACCAAGTAAAGATTTCACTTTGTATACCTTATCAAAAACTTGCCACTGTGCCTCATAGGGATTCTGTATCATATCAACAGCAAGCTTACAATCTGATTCCACAATAATGTTACACTCCAGATGTTGAAAAGATTCTGAAGCATATAATATTGCTTCAATTTCGGCATGTAGGGGGGATGAAGATGTAATTGTTGCCGAACTAATTCGAACAGGTAAGCCAAGACTGTTCCTAGCTATAAGACCCACAGAGGCTTTGTTAGGGCACCAGGCTGCATCTACATTGATTTTTATGGATCCATGTTTAGGTCTTTCCCAGCAAACAGTCCTTAAATTTGGTTTAGGGGGAGGCCTTAGCAATGGAATGAGATGCTGAAAATATGGTGGTACTGATACTGTGGATAAAATTGTTGGAGGACAACCACTAACTGTCAATTTAATCAAATTCTCCACCTCAGTACAGATAACATTCATGGATAGAGGCTTGTGGTCATATAGATAGTTGTTTCTAGCTTTCCATAGACTCCAACATATCACAGATGGGAGAAACATGCAATATATTTGATAGAACTTAGTTAAGTCTTGACAGTCCCAAAACAGATAGAATCTTTGAGGAATGGAATGTGATGTACTAAGAGTAAAAGGTATTGAAGGTGTCAGTTTCAACCAAACTGAGTGGGCCAAGGGACAGGAGATAAAGTAATGTTGGATAGAATCAGATTGACAACAAGCAGGGCACTTTGAAGCTAGGCTGTAACCGCATGCAATAAGAACATCATCAAAGGGAAGAAAAGCATGTAGGAGTTTCCAGATAAAGATTGAGATCTTTTTTAATAACAGTGGATTCCATAAGAACTTAGAGACAGGAGAATTACCTGATGGTAGAACTAGAGCTCTATAGGCCGACTTAAATGTAAATTTACCCGATGGTTCTGGCTTCCAGATGATTCTATCCTCCCTGTCCTCAGTAAGTACTGCCTCCTGAAGAAAAAACACAGTGTCATGTTCAAGAAAGGATGCAATTTGATTCAGAATAGCATTTCTGTTGTTAATGAAATCAGCCACAGATATGTCATCCATTGTAGAGGTAATGTTATCAGGGATTTTAGAGAGGAGAGGTCCATGCGGGCACCAGTTGGCATTTAGAAAATTACATCTCCCATTCCCATGTATAATTGAGGAATTGTTAACAGCAAATTCATTGATGTAACAAATTCTCCTCCAAGTAACTGATTTCCTGTATGATGGTGGTAGAGACCATAGAAGTTTAGACCACAATGAAGTTCCCAATTGGCTCTTCCACCATAGTTTGGCCGAACAAGAATCAATAATGGCTTTTACCGATCTAAATCCCAAACCATCCCTGTTAGTAGGTATGGCAATGTTTGCCCATTTCTTCCAAATCTTATTCTGTTTACCTTCAGTCTTACCCCAGAAAAATTGAGCCAATTTTTTTTCAAATGTTTTAATTATAGCTTTTGGGGGATTTGTAACCATCCATGTATGCTGAGGAATAGAGTATAAGACTGATTTAATGAGGATCATTTTCCCCCCAGAGCTTAACCAGCAGTTTTTCCAATTTTGTAGCTTAGCATCTACATTGGCCATCAGTGGAAAGAAATATCTGATCAAAGTTCTTCCTCTGAAAATAGGGCATCCTAAGTATTTGAATGGAAAAGTCCCTTTTTTCATTTTTAAAATTGCTTTCACCTGAACCTTTCTTGCAACAGTAGCCTTTCTACTTAAATAAAAGTCTGATTTCTCAAAATTAAACTTTTGACCTGAGCAATGTTCAAAGACTTCAAGAAAGGCCTTAATCTTAATTAAGTTAGGTTTAGAAGCTTGCATAAATATTATGGTATCATCCGCATACATCAAGTGAGAAACCACAGGAATTGAACCAGGAATCTGGTATGAGGACAAACATTTATTCACAAAGATAAAGGTTAAACTCCTAGAGAAAGCCTCTGAGAATAGATTAAAAAGAGAAGGGGATAGAGGGTCACCTTGTTTGATTCCTCTTGTTGCACTGAAAAATCCAACTGGATTACCATTGATAATGACTGAAAAGTATGCTTGAGACAAATTGTTCATTAAAGCTGTTAAAAAATTCCCATTGAAACCAAACTTAGATAAAATCTGTTTGAGAAAACTCCATCTAACTCTATCAAAAGCTTTCCTCAGATCAAGCTTAAGGATGCAGTTAGGAATTCTATGTTTCTTATCCAAAAATCTAATCATCTCTTGTAAATACAGAATGTTATCGGATATATCCCTATGTTTCATAAATGCTGTTTGGTTCAAGGATATCAGATTCTCCATATGTGGCTTCATTCTCTCCAGAAGAACTTTAGAACAAATCTTATTCAACACATTAGATAGACTAATAGGTCTAAAGTCATCAAATGAAGTTGGGGTTGGTTTTTTTGGTATTAGAGTAATCCAGGTGCTAGAAATCCCCCTTGGAATTTCAGCACCAGAAATGAACTCATTTACCACTTCTAACAAATCTTGCTTAATAATCTGCCAGCATTTGGTGTAAAATTTTGGAGAGTATCCATCTGGCCCAGGGCTGCTGTTCTTGTTTAAGCTTTTAATTACCTTTTCCAGTTCACCCTCAGTCACAGGCCTTGCTAACTCAAGATTATCACTATCAGTTATGATACCAGGAATCTGACTTAGAAAATGAGTGTCAAAAGTATCATCCAAGATTAAATCAGGTTCAGTCAACAAATCAGTAAAGTATTCAACTGCTTCCTTTTGTATGTCTAGCTGAGAATTAATCCATTGACCTGATCTAGTTTTTAGTTTGGTTATGTGGAGTTTACAGTTTCTTTCTTGCACAACCTTGTGGAAAAAAGAAGTGTTATTATCACCTAGCTTATACCACTTTAATCTAGCTTTTTGCTTCCAGTATTTCTCTTTTTCTTTTAAGACTTTTAGCAGCAAAGCATTTTTTTCATTGAGTTTAATTCTCTCAAAAGTTGAAGGGTTCAAATCATATTTAGCTTCCTGAGTTCTTAAATCTTCTTCAGCTTTTGTCACATTTAGATCAATGTTTCCAAATTTATCCCTATTCCATGATTTTAGAACTCTTTTAAGTCTGATAAGCTTAAGGTAAAACTTCAGCATTCCAGTTTCTGACAATGGAGATTCCCAGCTGTCTCTTATCACAGTCATAAAATCTTCTCTTAGAAACCAGGCGTCTATGAATCTAAATGGCTTAGGGTTAGAAGAGGTAAGATTTGAAACCTGTAGGAGAAGAGGTGCATGATCCGATGTTTGTCTATTTAAAATCTGAACTGAGGAAGATGGAAACTTAGTGATCCAAGAGATTGAGCATAGGCCTCTATCTAGTCTTTTCGAAGTAGGGTTCCGAAGCCTAGAATTACACCAAGTAAACATGTTACCTACCGTATTAATTTCTTGGATTCCATTGGAAGAGATCCAGGAGTTAAAGTCTCTTATACTACCTAAGGCAGGAGAACAGGGCCCTCTATATTCATCTAATGAAGTTATTGAATTGAAATCACCTATGAAGATAGTGTCACCCTTTGGAATTGATTGAAGGTCAGACCAAAGAACCTTCCTACCATCTCTAGTTCTTGAGGCATATATGAAAACTGCCTCCATGTACAGATTAACAGAATGATGCAAAATATTTACATGCATAAACTGATCATGAAAGGAATTCAGAGAGATAGTTAACAAATTAGACCACATAATCCAGATCTTCCCATTAGGCAGTGTCAAGTTATGAGTGAATGACAGTTTTTTCATGTAATCTTCACATTGGGAATTATCATGCATAGGTTCAATAATACACAACAAATGAATATTTTTGATCCTGCACAAATTAGTTAGCCTAAGCATTGAAGTGTCCATTCCTCTTAGATTCCACACTAGAAAATTGACATTAAGGTGTGTCATCATTGTTCACTTGATTTAGAACTTTTTGTAGATGACCTAAGCATCATCTTATTTAACTGACTTAGATAGTTATTTTTCTTAGACTTAGTCTTACCTTGGATATTACCTGGTAGAGCAGAACAGGAGGTTTCTTGCTGTATAGATGTGTTCTCCTCTAGCAGCTCCGATGTCTCAGTTTGCAATTCCTTTTCCTTGAAGCTATCAGCAATCTGCAATATTGAAAATCTATTCCCCATTTTCCCAGGTTGGGAGAAAGAGTTCTTGTGGAAAGGACTGTACATAGATAATGAGCCAGAACCAACTTGTATATCATCTTTAGCATAAGCAGAAATTGTTGGCTTAGTAAGTGAAGTGTCCTCAATCAACCTCAAAATAGAGTTATCAGAAATATCTGGGGGTTGAGTGTTTTTAGTAGAGGTATCTAATTTTTCCTGATTTACCATCACAGGGAAAGCTGTATTGTTCAAATTTTTTGGAGATTCCATCGTAACCTCATACTCATTGTCAAGAAAAGCTTGGTCTTCCAGAAGTGGTGGTTTATCAAATTTCTTACCTGTTGCCTGCCATAGGTACTGAGGTAGATTATGTTTCAAATTAGGGTCCTGAGTGACATTCTCATTCTGTAAGTTAGCTTTACACTGAACCAGAGAATGGCCTAGTTTTGAACAATGACCACAGTAAAGAGGGATATCCTCATATTCAATCGGGTATTTCTTATTGTTGGTCACAGAGCCCAGCCTTATGAAACTACTCAGGGGTTTTTGGAGATCAATTTCGACGCAAAATTTAATTGCAGATGGTCTTGTTAGCATCTCAGTTGCTTGATCGTTTTTAATGAAACTGCCTATGCTATTCCCAATAGCTTCAATCGAAGCTGTGTTATAGTAGTAAAGAGGGGGCTCCTTAATAGTACACCAGATAGGAACTATTGGTGATTCTTTATGAGTAGAGAACTCAGGTGTCCATTTTAGGATTTTCAGAGAGATCCCATTGAAGTTCCAAACACATTTCATCCAACATCTTTGATAGTCATTTATATGTTCAAACCGAATCAAAACATGTTTGTAATCAAGGGAACCAAGTTGGTACTTACCTTCGAATCCCACAGTTTTAAATGCCAGTTCCAATTGTTCCATTGTAAGCCTACCTCTTGTGAACTTTCCAACCAGTGCATTCGCATAGTGGGCAGAGAGAGTTGCTATCTGATCATCTGAATACAGGCAAGAGGGCTCTCCCAGGTGCTGTGATTTGGGAATGAGCTCTGGGTTGTTAGGTAAGGATTTCGAAAGCGGAGGAGCTTTGGCTTGAAGAACTGTGGCGAAAGTTTTGGTGGGAAATTGAGTGGCCGGTGGGAGCGCCATCTCAGTTGGTGTTACCAATTGGTACACCGTAGCTGTACCGAAACTATCAATTGGCGTTGCCGGCGGAGGAGCCGTTACCGGCAAGGAGCTGTTACCGGCGGAAGGGGGAAGAGGAGAAATAACAGTCGCGTGTTACTATTCACTGGAATCGCTTTTCAGAGAGAGAGAAATCGAGTCTTGTGTCATTTCTGATAGATATGGTTCTTAATACATAGATATTGAAGCTTCAATCCATTGCTCCCAAGATAAAACTAATCTAGATAATTAAAAGACATGATTAACCTACAAAAACTAAGAAAATGAAGAAGAGAAAAACTAGGGTTAGAACCCAGACAAATCGCAGGAAAAAGAGTCTATGAAGAGGAGAGGATAAGGTGAATATTTATAGTACAAAAAAACCAAGAAATATTTCTGGCCATACGTTCGTCGCGAGTCGCGACGGTGCCCAGTTCTAGTATCTTGATTTCTTTCTTCTTTTTGTTTCATGTCCTTCTCTTTGCTTCACTTTTCTTCAATTCTTCAAGTCTTAAAAAGCTCAAATACAAGTCTTCAAATCTTCAAAGGTATTCTTCAAAGTCTTCAAACAAATTACCTTGTCACACAAAATTCTCTAGAAAAGTAATAAAAGCGGTCTAGTTACTTTTAATTCTCCTTAGAGAATTTCAAAGAAAAATGCCACATTTAGAGTACAAAAGTGTACAAAATTGAATCCTAAAAGTCCTAATATAACCGTATAAAATGGGCACATCACGAGTGCACCCAACGTGACAGGTACGGGAAAGTGTATGCAATCAGTCACACCACATGTTGTGAACACTTTATTAGGTTGTTTAGTAAATCTTGCATGTGAATGAATCAAGGATCGAAACATTAGATTAATCATTTTTTGCAATGACCCACCCAAGTGCTTAGATAATTATAATACTTTTTCTTTTACTTTATGTTTCGTAGTTGTTAATCTGAAAAATCAACTCCCCCCCAATGTTTGCATTTACTAGTTGTTTCTTTCACTCGTATAGATTGATTACCCATATGAGGTTGTGTTTTTAGTTGATACTAGCTCCCTATCATCTCTGTTGACAAACCTAGGGATTACCGCTAACTACCCTCTAGGTAGCGTAGCAGTGAGAATGGGCACATAATATAAATTTTATCTTTGACCTTCTCAGCCTCTCCTCAAGTTAATTAGCTACAATTAATGACCTCGGGTGGAAGCGGATCAAATGTTTGCGCCACTTCCGGGGATGCTATCCATTTTAAGTGTCAATTAGCATAACTTGTTAGTTGAGTAGCTAGTATTATTGTTTTGTTTGTTTTTTCCGGAGTATGTATTATTTGAGTTCTTGGTGCAAGCCGAGGACCCTAGCACTATGATTCCAAAGTTGTGTGTTTACTTTGTTTGTGTTTAACTGGAAAAAAACAAAAAATGTGGGAAACTACTTAACGGGTGACACTTTGTAGGACGTGTCATTATTACATTACTACAGAGTGTTGCCTGAGGTTGAGTGGCTTTTGGAGAATAGAGGCTCAACGAGTGAGATTTTGTAGGATATGCCATTGCAAAGACCCTACAGATTCTTGCCCTTTTATGAGAAAATATGAGAGAGAGAGGTAGGAATCGTTAGTCCCCAATGCCGATGGGATCGAGATTGTTATCCATACCACAACTCTCCAAATTTGAAGTTTAGTGGTAACTCAAATTCGTGGTATGGCGATACATTGGGAAACCAACATTTTGGGTTAGATAATTGGAATTCACCAATTTACCTAATGCCCCAAAACAATCCCTATGATTGGTTCCCAAATCGGATTGCATAGAAATTTTGCAAGTTAGAGCAAATGTGACCAAGAGTAGTGACTTACTCCAATCACAAATGCTTAGCGAGATTATTGATTTGGGAACTCAACTATTCTCAAGAATTGAGAAAGTTGAAAGGCAAGTTCTTAATTTGATGGAAAGGATGGCCAACTTGAAACCCAATATTCCAAAAATGAACCATCCCTATTTGAATGTGAAATTTTTGTAGATGAATATAAATGGGGCGGGGAATAGTTTTTTGAGAGTGAAGAAGTCGAGGAAGAGGTGATTATACTTAATTTTCCATATTACCTATTTTCACCCCTACCTCCACCTATAGAACTAACTCCCACATTTTTGGAAACCTTAGAGGAAACCATAGGGAAGCCAATTGAATATGCTATGCATCCAAATCACATATTCCCTCTAAGGTTGACCCCCCCCCCCCTACTATATATTCTCTTGGAAGATTCTTACCTCCACCTCTTGAGTTTTGGTTGTCCAAGGTGATGAGGTAAAAACCTGCACCTTATAGATAACATGCCGATGACCTTAAATATACGGAGCATCTCGGGAGGCCACCCGGGCATTGAAAAATTAGATTAATTTAGCATTTTTGGTGTGTTTTAATAATTGTAGCTTCTTTTTGTTTTAGGGACATTATTACACTTGGTGTGCATGTTTGTTTTGTAGGAAGCATATGGTTATTGGAGGAAGTTAAGCAAAAAGAAGTCCAACTTATGGACCATGTAGACGTACATGGTTCATGATGCTCGACATGGTGGACAAGGAGAAGAACCAAACCACAAATTCATGGGGCATGTAGACGTGCACGACCTATGAAGCTCATATACTTTCTTACACCCCAATCACCATTTCTTCCGTACCACCACCAAAGTACCACCCAAAACCCACCTACCCTCAAAACCCTTGAGACACACATCGAGACCTAAGAGGTAACTCTCCATTGTGATTCAATTCCTTGTTTGATTTGTGATGCATAATAGTGATTAGATTTAACTTTCTTGATTAGAGGTTAGGGTAGTATATTGGGGTGATGTGTTCTTTACATTCCATGATTTTTCCATCAAGGGTAAAGTTTAGTGTTCATTTTTCATTATAAGTGCTTTCCTATTTCTTTTCCTTGACATGTGTTCTTTGATTTTGTATATGCATTGAGGATAATGCAAGCTTTAAGTGTGGGGAAGGGGATTAGATAGCACTTATGATTTTTAGTTTTTTTTATGTAGCTAATAGCTCTTCTAAGAGCATTTTGAAAATTATGATTTATAAAAAAATTTAAAAACCCAGACAATTTGAAAACCTGAATGGGCGACTTGGGTAACATTGGGAAAAGCCCGGATAGGTCGAAAGACATAGGTAAAAGTGAGAGGCTAGACCCGGCTAGGCTTACGAGCCTAGCTAAAATTGAGAGGTGGTGTGGAAAAAAGGTGAGAAGTGAGTACACTTTGTGTGTTAAAGCTATGATGAAAACCCTAAAGGGCTCCTAGGAAAAATGAGAAAAATTAAGAGAAAAGAAAAAACTAGGTTGATGATACATTTGGTTCCTTGGTGGATTTTTTTTGGGATATGACACTTTGCTTTTAGGGATCTTTTTGGGAAAAGTAGGCTAGCTTAACACTTATCTTTTTTGCTTGTCTTTTTCCACATTTTATTTTGGGTGGATAGGTTACTTTAGGATCTTCGGGGAGTTTGAGAGTTGTGAAGATGTTCACTTCTTTGGGGGAACAAGGGTAGCTTGGGAATAAGTTGGATTACTCGATTAACTTATGCTTCCATGCCACATTTTGCTTAATTCTTTGTCTTGTCTTTATTTACTCGAGGATGAGAAAAGGGTTAAGTGTGGAGAGTCTGATGTGCTTCATTTTTCGTGCGTTAACTATTGCATTCGGCATATTTTTTTAGCATGTTTTGTTTAGTGGATTGCTAATATTAGTTGAGTTTGCGTGACTAGGGGTTTAGACGGCTATGTTTGGTTTTATGGTCTAAATCCCGCATTTTGTAGACTTAATAACTACTAATGGACATCTTGTATCCACGAGCTCCTAGATCTTCCATTTGATCATCTTTAGTGGGTTGACCATGGGTGATCATATTTAGTAGAAGAGATCGAAGGTAATTCACCTCTAGAATATTAGTAGATGAAGGCCACGTACATCGATGTGTGGTAGAAGAATGGAGCCAAAGATAGGCAAGATTGGAGTTCAAAACGGCCAAGAGAGAAATGTTGAATCGTGGTCTGATGACTTGCACCAAAGTATGAGAATGATCCGAGAAGAATTAGCCTTCAAGGATGAATCCATTGGATGTTTCTTCTCGAGCGCTGAAAAATTGACTACTAAAACTTTCAAATCAAACTAACGGTTCACCTGAAGTGAAGGAAACAATTTCAGCCATCCAAGGTACCATGGGTCGGTGTTGGCCGTTCATGGATGACACCAATGGCCCGCGCCAGAGGATTTGTCCCACACCTAAGGAGTCAGCATGAGGACATGGCGCAACCTACACCAAACTCGATGGGTCACACCAAAGTTATGAGCGAAATGCTCTTCCAGATAATAGGTCGTGCTAAACGATGCGAACCAGATCTCGGGGTCACACCGGTTCTCGCAGTCCATGCCTACTAATCATCGCTCACACCTACTATTCACAGTCTGTGTCTACTATTCATTTCTCGCGCCAAATCCCACGGTCTGCGCAGCTACCCCTTCTCTTACTATTTTTTCCATGACTCTAAAATATTTTATCTGATTTTCCTCTACCATATATCCAAACATTCAACTTTCCAAGCTCTATCAGACACACTAAATCCCAGTTCTATAAGGTTCACGGATATGAACAGCTTATCTAAGAAGACATTATGTATATTTCTTTCTCTCTACTTTAAATAGAAGGAAGAGGAAATCTATCTCTCTCTATAGAGTTCTTCATCTCTTCCTTCTCTTTTTTTCTTTTGTTTTCTAGATTAGAGGTTGGAACATTTTTAGTTCATTAGGAGAGAACTTTTAGAGAGAGAAACACTCTCTCCTTTTTCTTTTCTTTCCTTTTATTTTTGTGTTCATCCTAGCTGTGGAATTCAAATCCTTTTTGAATTCCATATCTATAGAGTAGTTTCCATAACTTGGGGATAATTGTAGCGCTTGGATAATTTATATGTTTTGTGAGATTCATTAGATTCATCTTAGTATTTGTGTTTATAATATTATTGTAATTGTCGTGATTATTTGAATTACATGAATATTACACCACATTAAGATCACACTTTGGGTTGTATACATGTATGGTGCAAGTATTGTGCCCCCTTAGGAAGAGAAACCTGGATGTTAGAGTGGATGAGGGAGTACATTGCATCTACGTGAGTGTGTGCTTGGGAGATCCGAGAAATGCTCTAACTTATTTTTCATTGTACTAGTCTTAGCTGATTACGTCAAGTTTTTTGATAGATTGCGGGTAGAGATAATTCATAGTAGAAAGCTAGGGTTGTAAGAAACCCTAGTATCAGAGATAAGGTGCCTGCGACCCCTTGGCCTAATTTTTAGGACCAGGGCAAAGTAGTGCATTCGTGGTAGAAACTCGGGACACAATCGCATGGGGGAGAAACGGATCTACAACAATGGTAGGGCCTTTTTGTACTTCCCTAATTATGATGGCAGTGTTGATAGAGGGTTATGAGTACACCCAGCGTGATAGGTACGGGAAGTGTATGCCATCGGCCACACCACATGAAGTGAACACTTTATTAGGTTGTTTAGTAAATGTAGCATGTGAATGAATTGAAGATCGAAACATTAAATTAATCATGTTACAAAGTGACTCCCCAAGTGCTTATCTAATTGGATTACTTGTTTTACTTTATGCTTCGTAGTTGTTAATCTGAAAAACCAAATCCCCTATTGTTTGCATTTACTAGCTGTTCCTTTCACTTATACGAATTAATGACTCGTACAAGGTTGTGTTTTTAGTTGATACTTGAGCCCTATCATCTCCGTGGACAAACCCAGGGCTTATCGCTAACTACCCTTTAGGTAGCGTAGAAGTGAAAATGGGTTTGGAATATAAATTTTATCTTTGACCTTCTCAGCCTATACTCACGTTAATTATCTACAATCTTTTCATTATGCGTGCATTAACCATTGCATTTGACATACTTTTCCATTATATTTATATGGTCGATTGCTAGTATTAGTTAAGTTTATGTGACAAGGGGGTTAGAAGGCCATGTTTGGTTTTCTTGTCTAAATTCCACTTTTTTTAGACTTAATTGGTACTAATGGACATCTTGTATCCACTGACTCCTTAATCTTCCTTGCAATCATTTTTAGTAGGTTTTCTGTGGGTATTATTTGTTTACATTCTATGTGAAGGCCATTCGTAAAGGTGGTAGAAGATATTGAAGGTTGTTTGCAAGGACGGTAGCAGAGACAAAGGCCATGCACAATACAATGGTAGAAGATGAAGGTCACGAGCACCAATGTGTGGTAGAAGGACATTAAAACCAAAGATTGGCGGCAACAGAGCTCAAAGCAGCCAACGAAGAAATGGGGAATCGTGGTCCGATGAGTTGTACTTAATCCTAAGAATGATCCAATAAGAATTAGCCTTCAAGGTTATTTCCAATGGATTCATCTTCTTGAGCACTATAAAATTGAATATTAAAACTTTCAAATCAAACTAACAGTTCACCCATAGTGAAGGAAACTAGTTCAGCCGACCGAGGCATAAACGGATCGGCGCGGGTCGTTCACAGTTCGGCACCAATGGACCACGTGAAAGGAGATGCCCTGCGCCAAGAAGATCAACACGATGCTATAGCCTAACCTATGCCAGATGGCATAGGCTGCCAGTACAAAGTGAAGACCCCCTTCACGTGGTTAAGTATGGGTGTGAGACGTCCTTTTTTTGGCGTCCTGCATCATTCCAAACTCAATGTGCTAAGACCAGTCGACCGGGTGTGGGAAATCACATGTCCCGCACCAAAGTTTCTGAGAAAGAACCCTTCCTGATCACAGCTCGTTCCATTGGCTATGGGCGAGGATCAGGATCTTCATTTTTAGCACCCCAATAACCCCCACACAAGATGATGCAGCCTGCACCAGGGGTTAGACGTGGCCCGCACAAAGCCTCATACCTCGTACCTGTTAAGTCGGGTGCTCTTGAAATCTTCTATTAGCACTGTCTCCATAATTAGAGGAGTACAACAAGGTCCGATCCTTGTTTTAGACTTTTTTCTCCCTCATTCAATTACATCATGGGCACTCCACTATGGATGCTCTACTCCTTAGACCTATAAACGAGGCAAAGGGAAGTAGGGACCTTATCTATGACACTGGGACCACTTACAACCCTATCTTGCTACTTTTTTCTATCTTTACTCGTAACCATTTGGACTACTCTAAATAGTCACCTAAGACTAGTGTACTAGAAATATAATAGTAAAACTTGGAAACAAATCCTACTTGCACACACCCTTGTGGACCCAGACCCTGCTACCCATAACACATTAAAGGTTTTGCTTCCCCGGGGGGGATAAATATTTGTAGAACATGAATGTAGACTAGAGTGTGTGCTAATGTAGTTTATCATTCATGCAATTATAACATTCAATAAAAAGTCACAATAATATCACAAGCGGAATAATTATAATGAACTAAGAATCTCACAAAAGCATAAATCAACACATGAATACAATCCCCAATCTATAGAAACTACTCCCTAGAAAATAGATCCATGGAAAATATGTAGCTAGATGTCATGGATCTAAGAAAAGAAAAGGAAGAAAAGAAAAGGAAAAGAGAAGGAAAAGAGAAGAAGAACTCTAGAGTGAGAGAGAGCTCTCCTCTTTCTTCTACCTACCTCGAGAGAAAACAAAATCTACATTATACATACATAGATTTTTCTAGAAGACTAAAGGCTCCTATATATAGTAGAAGGGGATTGGGCCTAAAAAGAGGCCTAAAATAGACCAAAATTAGGCTAAAACCCCAATCAGCCAATATTGGCGAGGGCTGTGAATAGTGCAGTGCGGGGCATGAATAGTACAGCACAGGGCGCATAATGTGGTGAGGAACGTGCCGCATCCATGGCGCGGTCCGTGGCATCTGGTGCAGGGCATAAATAGTGCAGCGCGGGGAACATAGTGTGGCACAGACTGTGATGCATCCCTGGTGTGGGCTGCGGAATCTAGTGTGGACCATGCATAGTGCGGTGCGTGGCACATAGTTTTGCACTGGCCATTATCAGGATCCTCATTTTAGTTAGTCTTTTGGTGTGGACTGCTCAATTCTTCATATCCCGCCAGCTGGTCTTGACATTTTACATTTAACACGGCGTGGGAGATCTACACGGGACGGCTGCGCCCATAATTAGCCATTTTAGAGTGAAAAAAGGCACTTGGGCATGCAGCCCAGTGAGATGGGCACAGTCTGCACTTGGCCTTGTTGCGAGCCGTATAGTGTGGTGCGGGCCATTGGTGTCATGCTTGGTGCTAACCATGAGCGGTCTATGGGAACCCATTGAATTTTTTCCTTCGCAACAGATGAACCATTAGTCTGTTTTGAGAGTTCTTCTAGTTGCTTTTATGGCTTTCAAGGAGAAAAATCCAATGAAACAAACCTTGAAGGCTTATTTTTCTTGGATCATTCCCTGAATTTGGTGCAACTCTCGGACCACGATTCTCCATTTCCTCCTTGGCCGTATTGAACTCCAATGCTGACTATCTTTTGCTCCATCCTTATACTACCACGATTTGATGTATGTGGCCTTCATCTATTACCATTCTTATGTGATACAAGATATCCATTAGTACTAATTAAGTTTACAAAATGCAGAATTTAGAAAATAAAATCAAACATAGCCGTTGAAACCCCTTGTCACGTAAACTCAACTAATACCAACAATCTAAAATATTAAACAAGCTAAATATTACGCTGAAGGAAATGGTTAACGCACGCATAATGAAGCACATCAAGGGTGTCGAGAATGCGCCTGCACAAGGCTGGCACACGTTGTGGCAATAATCCCACCTATAGATTTGTTTTGCCTACCCCTGTAGCCCAATTGAAACATATTCTAAACCTTGTATAACACCCCCCCCCCTCCTCATTCCAGCATCCTAACTCAACCCCATCTCCTCTCTATCCCACTCAAATTATCCTCTACTCTCCCTCACACTCCTTTATCCATAACTTCCCCAATTTTCATCTAGTTTACCCCCACTATATATCAAAATCTTCATCTTTTCGGGCTTTATTTAACCCACTAAAATGCAGCCTTAGAAAATTGCAGTTTTACCCAAAATATTTGAAGATTAGTTTGGCCTCAAATTGAGTTTTCTCCCAAAAACTTAATTTTTTTATCCATTCCGGGTGTTAGAGTTTCTTTGATTCATTACAGGAGGGGTGTTGTAGATTTCTTAAGAGAAGATTTCACCACATTCAACATTTGAGGTACTTGGCCAAACTCTCTTTATTATTTGGAAGAGTTGGATTGTTGAATTTTTTCTTGATTGGTTAACTGCATGCTTGAAGTCTTCGTTGATTAGTGTGGTTGATAGAATAAATTTGAGCGATGTTTTTTTGTTTTTTTTTAATAGAAATCCATCCGAGGATGGGGGAAATTTTATTAGGCCTTCCCTAGCCATTAAATAACAAGAGCAAGAAAAGGAAAGGAAGCCGAAGCTTAGTTGAATATACAAGAGTGAGCATTCAGCTCTTGAAGCAATCACAATTGCTTCCAAAAGGAATGAAGAAATATGACTGATACAGTGAGGATTTCATAAGGTGTTAGGCTATGGAAAGAGTCATCGAACTTGTTAGTGAGTCGCAATAAGCGAGCTGCCATATTCACTAGCTATTCTCATAACACTATTCCTGTGGGCGATTTACAGTGCGAAAAACACACTAATTCTACTGTTTATTATCTTCTTTTATTTCTATTTGCTTCACAGACAACGGCTATAACCCCTCTGGTGGAAGCCGTTGCCACCTCCGGTGATTGACTATGGCGTCACCGGCGCCTATACCGAATCCCGACACTAATCCTTCTATGACTACGATTCATCCTATCCCCCAAATCCCCAAAAGCTTTGCTCAAGCCCTAAATTCAAAACCATCGCCACTGCTGATGTCACTTCCTGATACCCCCAATTTACATCCCGTTACAGAATTTAAAGGGAAAGTAGCGTATATTCTTCCTCCAGAGGAGGGAGAACTGCTAGCTGCGCATTATCAGAATGCGTTTGTTGGGAAATTTCTTCGTGGGAAACCAAATATGGAGGCTATTCACATGGCTTTTAAATCGATAGGTTTTAAGTCTAAATTTCAATTGGGTTCTATCGATTACCAACATATTCTTATTCGTTTTCAGGAACAAGAAGATTACCAACGGTGCTGGATTAAAGGGCAATGGATGATCAATGGATTCAGCATGAAGGTTCAAAAATGGACACAGGATTTCTCGCCGTCAGTGGAATCATCAATAGCACCGGTTTGGGTAACCTTCCACAAACTCCCAATTATGTTCTATAATAACTCAGCAATTATGGGAATTAGTAGTCAGATTGGTCGTTTTCTTAAGATGGATGCGGCAACAATTGCTTTAACCCGACCCTCGGCCATTAAAGTTTGTGTAGAGATAGACCTGTTAGCATCACTTCCTAGTACAATTGTTGTAGGAGTTGGAAATAAGGTGGCTGAATATCCGATAGAATATGAAGATTTGCCTACTTATTGCTCACATTGTAAGATAACTGGTCATACTAGTAATAGATGTAACTTCTTACATCCTGAACTAAGGAAAAAGATGGAGAAAAGGAGGGAAGATAAACAACCTAAGGGAGCTAAAGGAGAACAAACAATAGCACAAAGAGTCCTAGTTAATCTAGAGGGCTCCTCTGATTTAACAGTATCACAAAAAGAAAAGGAGTTCCAGGAACAGAAAATTAATACAGAGGGAAATAGAAGCCTGAGCACTGATCTTGGCCCAATTAGTATCAAGAAAAAAGCACCTTCATTCTACTCTCTTGATGATATATCTAAGCCAATAACCACAACAGTTTGAAGGAGAAAAACAATACACTCTGAAGTTATTCCAATTCAGGAAAACACTTTTAAATCAAACACAGTTTCTATTTCTAATGCTTTCAATATATTGGATAATCTCAGTGAGGATCAGGACCAAGAAGGGGAAACTCTAGAGATTTTTCATGAATCTTTGGAGACCCATGATAATCCAGTAATTATACTTTCTGAAGAACAAGTAAACAGGAACATAGTTTTAGGTTCAGGTGATGAGATAGAAAAACAAGGACTTAATCAGGAGATTTCCACAATAATGGTAGGTGAACTGAATCATCAAAACTCTGATCAGATTAATTTAGAGCTAAATGTTGTAGAGGAGGAAAACTTAAAGCCAAATGATCAGATTAATTCAGAGGAGGAAAATTTAAAGCTAAATGAGCCTGAGCTAAGCCCTGTAGTTGGAAAAAATGGAAAAGAAACAGGTAAATCAGGGAATAAAGGGAAAAATTCAGCTAAGACTGGTAGGAATCTTAGATCCACACAAAAAGCCATGCCAAAAATTTTTAAATGATTAAACACACAATTATAGGAAATATACTTGTTTGGAATGTTAGGGGAATAGGTACATCCTTGGATAGACTTAAGATCCTAAAAAACAAACATAAACTAGACATTTTGTGCTTAATCGAACCATGGCAAGATAAACTCAAAATTTCAGAATTTAAACATAATATTGGTTTCAGAAATGCTTATCCTGCTCAGCATGCTAAAATTTGGTTATTCTGGAATGAAACTTTCAATATCTCTATTGCTGATGAAACTGACCAATATGTGAATGTTAAAGTTACTGATGTGGCCTCCTCTAGCACTTGGAACTGTGTTTTCATTTATGCAAGTGTTCATAGGCAAATAAGAGAGCTTTTATGGTCTGATTTAAAAGGAAAGCAAGAGGTTAACACATTATATATAGGGGATTTTAACACTGTGACAACTGTTAATGAATACAAAGGCAGAAAGTCCACTCCAAAAAAAAGTATGAAACAGTTTAATGGATTTCTTAGTTTTATGGATTTGCATGAAATTCAAACTGTTGGAAATTCTTTCACATGGAGTAATAACAGGTTTAAAGATAGATGTAAGGACCTAATATTTCAAAGACTAGATAGGGGAGTGGCAACTTTAGACTGGTTTGATCTATTTCCTAATAGTTCAATTCAGGTTTTAAATAGAATGTCATCAGATCATGCTCCTCTTCTACTTTCAGTTCAAATTGCTGAAGAATTAGCACCTAGACCCTTTAGGTATCAGGAAATGTGGTCGAATAGAGAGGAATTTCATAAATTAGTAATGCTTAACTGGAACATAGATACTCCTTTCAGTGGTATGTTTAGGTTTGTAGCCAAACTTAAGAGGCTAAAGTTGGAAATTAAAAATTGGAACAAAACACAATTTGGTAATGTGGATCAAAATTTGGACCAACAGGAAAATAGAGTTACTGATTTGGAAAAAGCCTTTCAGCAAAATCATGATCAGTTAATCCTAGCAGAACTTAATAAATCTAAACAAACACTGATGAGGGCTCAAAAAGAAAAAAACATTTTCCTCAGGCAAAAAGCTAGGTTAAACTGGTTAAAATATGGAGATGCAAATAATAAATTTTTTCATCATTCAATTAAAGAGAAGAGAGCAAAGGCTAGAATCTGTAAAATAAGAGATAAACATGGAATATGGATTACTGATCCTACCTTGATAAAAGATGAGGCAGTGAGATTTTATACTGACCTTTTGAATGAGGATACATCTCAAAAACAAGGAACTTATTTTCAGCATTTTCTGAAAGAGATACCAGCAGTGATTACAGATCAGGATAATTCCTCTCTTCTGTCTCCATTTTTAATAAAGGAATTACAAAGTGTAGTCTTTGAACTTAATAGAAATAGTTCACCAGGACCGGATGGATTCTCTAGTTCTTTTTATATTACATTTTGGGATACAATTAAAGAGGATCTCTTAGATGCTGCAAATGATTTTTTACAAACCAGAAATATTCCTAGTGCAATTTCTAGCACCTGGTTATTTTTAATCCCTAAAAAACCGGTCCCAGTGAACTTTTCTGATTTCAGGCCTATTAGCCTTTCAAATTTTGTGAATAAGGTTTTCTCTAAGTTGCTAATGGATAGGATTAAACCTTATATGTCACAAATAATATCTTTGGAACAGAGCGCATTTATGAAAGGGAGGGATATATCGGATAATACCATAATGATGCAGGAAATGACTAGAATACTCTCTAGGAAATCTAAAGCCTCAAATATAATAGTTAAATTAGATATGCAAAAGGCTTTTGATAGAGTTTCATGGTCCTTTCTCAATTCAATTCTTCTGAAATTTGGTTTCCATGGGAGTTTTGTCAACAGGATAATGCAAAACATATCCTCAGCACGGTTTTCAGTTTTAATTAATGGATCTGTTTCAGGTTTTTTTGCTTCTAATAGAGGTATCAAACAAGGAGATCCCCTTTCTCCTTTTTTGTATAACATCCTTTCAGAAGCTTTCTCTCGGGGCTTAAAAAAACTTTTTAGTTTAGGTTATCTAAAGTATTTTAGCTTGCCTAAAAACTATTCACAGATTACACATCTAATGTATACGGATGATACGGCTGTTTTCCTTAATGGAAATAAAAAAAATCTGGATAGGTTTAAAAAGTTTCTTACACCTTATGAACAGACAGCGGGACAAAAAATAAATTTTTCTAAATCTAATTTTTTTGTTGCTCCAAATACTGCTATTGATAGAATATGCACTGAGCAGGAATCTAGGTATGACTAGAGGCAGTTTTCCTTTCACCTACTTAGGTATCCCCATTTTTTCAGGTAGAAATAAACAGATATATTATTATCCCATCTTAGAGAGAATGGAAAAAGCTTTAAATAATTGGAAGAATAGGTGGTTAAGTACTTCAGGCAAAATTATCCTTATAAACCACTGTTTTCTCTCAATTCCTACATATATGTTTTCAGTTCTAAAGCCACCTAAGGTAATTATAAGAAAAATGGAGAATATGGCCTCAGGTTTTTTCTGGGGAGATGATAACTTAGTCCATAGGAAAAGATGGAGGTCTTGGCTTAGAATGAGTTTTCCTACCCATGAAAACGGTACAGGATTCAGGGATTTACATGCTACTATTAATGCCTTTTCTTGCAAGCTTTGGTGGAAATTGCAAGTAAATAACACTCTCTGGGCAAATTATTTATGGACACTACCAGATTCATATAAGAAATCTAATGTTTGGAAGAGAATCTGTCAAATAACTGAACTAGCTAATGGTGTGTCTAGAGTAATTTATGGAAATGGAGATTGCTCTTTTTGGAATGCAAACTGGACAGGAAAAGGTGCTTTAACATATGAATGGCCACAAGATGAGGAAATACCTTTCCCAGACATTCCTCTTAATACTTTTGTGATGAATAAAAACTCTTGTCTTCATTTTTTGGAGCCACATTTGGCTACCAGTACAATGCTACTCTTGCAGGTGGTAACAATTTCTCATTCACATGAGGACAGGTTAATATGGACAGCTTCAGCAAATGGAGATTTTAATACAGCTTCAGCCTATAACATCTGCAGACAGAAAGGAGTAACTATTAGGCATTTAAATAAGGTATGGTCATCCTTTATACCTGCCAAAATGTCAGTTTTAGTTTGGAGAGCCCTTAATGGAATTTTACCTTTCGATAATATTATTTGTAAGTTTGGTTTCTCTCTAGCCTCAATATGTCCCATGTGTAGAGTGCACTCAGATTCTCTTAATCACTGTTTTAATTCTTGTGCTTTTGCCACTGCAATCTGGAAAAAGGTCAATGAAGTCTTGGAAATTAATCAGCCAGTTTTTGGTAATTTTAAGAATAGAATTGATTTTTATCTGTCTATCAGAGCTGATTCTGTGATCTGGTCCAATTTGATAATAGCTTTTACAATGGTCACAGCATGGTCAATATGGAAATATAGGAATAAGATTTTGTTTGAGGATCAATCATGCTCTGTGGATTCATGCTTTTTGAATGTTAAAGAACAGGTTTACCAGATTTTTGTTGCTAATCCTCAATATGGTAGCCTAGAGAAGCATAAGCACCTAATACAAAAGGAAATCATACCTGCTCCACATCAGAAAAATAAGATTTTAATCACAGCAGTAAGATGGGAAAAACCAACAGTAGGTTATAAGCTTAACACAGATGCAACATGGAAACCTGATTGTGAATCTACAAGTGCTGTTATAATTAGAGACTGGAGGGGAGAGGTGATTAATTTAAGAGTTTATCACTTTAAGGCTGATTCACCTCTACATGCAGAACTTATTGGAATACACTATGCTTATCTCCTAGGTTTAGAACTTGATCTTTTAACCTTCACAGTAGAGACAGACTGCTTTAATGCGGTTATGGGATCCCAAAACCCAAAAAAATGTCACTGGTCAGTTTTTTCCTTATGCTGTACTTTGAATAAATGGAACAAAGGAACTTTGATTCATTACATTCCTAGGGAGGCAAATGTAGCTGCAGATTATATGGCTAAATATGCTAGGAAAAGGAAAATAACTGGAGATGTTAATCTAGAAGATATTCCCTCTTTTTTAAAGGGTTTGCTATATTTGGATAGAGCAGGGTTACATGGAATCAGAATTGGAACATAGGAACATAGCTAATATTTAAATCTTCGGCTGAAGCTTTTAAACTGGTTTTTATATCCATCTCTACTGGATACTGCTCGCTTTTTGTTTTATGCATTTGCAGGTGGAGCAGACTAAGAATGGAAAGACAGGATTAACTAATCTTTGAACAGAGGAAGAGACTGATTCCTTATACTACAGAGGAGGATACTACAGCTTAAAGGAATCAACTAAGGGGAAGTTTCTGGGAAGACTTTTTGCTGTTTTTTTTTTACAGTACCAACCTTTCTCTCAAGCTCTATGGTTTTTTGGCCAGAAATCATCGACAAATAGAAGTTTCATTCTGTACGACTCTTCGACCTGTTTGTGATGTCTCGGCTAAAACTATAGACTACATAGAGGATGTCTCGGCTAAGTTTGTGTTTTTTTCTTTGCTACTTGTAGGATAAAAACGAATAGGTTACAACCTATTACTTTTAAGATTCACATTCTAAGGAATGATATTTTGTATTTGAACATTGTGCGCCTATTGGCATATCTAACGGTCTGGGGAGCCAATATATACCCTCCATCTCAGGATGATTTTAAAATAAAAAAAAAAAAAAGTCGCAATAAGCGAAACACAAGACAGTCAGAGTCATCCACATAACCTAACAGAGTTTATCCTCATCTAATTACAATTTCCTATGGTGCCAGGAATTTCATTTGCATCGAACTTGTTTGCATCATGATCACCAAAATCCAGGAGATTAGGACATCCACATTCCCAAGTCTAATGGGAAGTCAGATTAGGAAGTCTGATGGAGTAACCATCACTGCTCGGGAAGTATCAAAAATTTCCTTTATGTAGAGCTTCCAGATTTCTGGTTATAGGGCCAGAGTATGAGGAGACGTCGCAGCATAAACAAGATCCTGCATGAAAAGAGTAGAAATCAGTAGCATCCGATCTAGTTGGCAATCCGTAAAGAAGGGGTACCAATTTGGTCAAGTCTAACTAGTCCCTGGACCAAGTTAGGGAGCACAGAGAATCTATGAAAGGATGAGTTGGTCTTTAATTGCAGACAGTTTTTTACAAGAGTATGAGCCACCAGATTTGCCTGTCTATGAGCCACCAGTATGAGCGATGTTTTTTTGTGTTGGGGTCATTTGGTGAAAGTTTGCTATATTTTGTTTGTTGTTGGTTGCTATACTCCTTGTATCCATCATGTCTCATAGATAGAGAGGGGAACCTAGTGTATCCCTTATGGGGTTGAGTTCCCTCACTGAGGAGTATAGGGAAAGGTGGGGCTACCTAATAGGATGCCCTATTCAGGAGACAACGTTTGTGGATGAAGAAACCCTTAAGGGTCTCAAACTCTACAAACCAGTATGGTTCCTACTAGGAATGATTGGTATGAAGAAGTTCACAACTGTGTCAACCCCTACATACACCAATTATACCCTAGATTTTCTATCCACTTTCACAAAGGTGAACAACATACAAATGGGGCATTCTGTGAGATTCCAATTGGTAGATGTACTATGCCCTAACTTATGCTCAGTTAGAGGACATCTTCAAATGGAAGCTCTAGAGAGATGTGTCGGGGTACAATGAGCCTGATATATTTGAGCCATATGATGTGATTGAAAAAGTTCCCTCATATGCTATATTTTAAAAAAAATGCTTTCACTAAAAGAAGAAACAAACCAACTAAGAAAGTAGGCCAATTTGAAATAGGGGGAGTAGCCTCTTAAGACGCCTCTATCAATGTTATCTTGTTTACCCTATATGAAAATCATGACATAGGTGAGCTTAGGGACACTAGGGTTGTTGTCTAACTAGTTGATCATTTTCAAGCTAGACCTAAAGGTATAGTTAAGGATGTTATGGTTAGGGTTAGCAGTCTAGTGTTCCCGGCGGACTTCTATGCCCCTGATGTAGTGCACGATAAAGGTACACCCCCAATTGCACTAGGGATACCGTTCATAAAAACATCAAGGACCAAAATAGATGTACATTTAAGAACACTAACCCTAGAGGATGATGTTGATAAAGTTGTTTTTGAAATTTCCAAGTCGAAGCATGATTAACCTATTTCTTCTCTTGCGTTCAAAGGCATAACCTTATGTGATGAACCTTTTCAATGTGATGATCCTTGCATGATTGAGATGATGAAGGCCTTGATAAGTTCCTTGATGAGAGTGATGAGTGAAATTTTTTTTAGCTTTGATTGTGAAAACAATGTTGATGACAGCTATGCCATGCATGAGTTTAGTGATAAATCTCTCTATTATGGATTGGTTTTTTATGCTCACTAACTTGAAGCAGTTGGTGGAGAGTGGCGAGGACTTAAAAATTCCTCGACCACCTCCTAAACCCGAGGAAATGGGTAATGGTTCGATATTAGCTATTGATACACATATACTCTCTATTTTGGGAAGGGAGCATGAAGGTAAGGATGACAGTTCGTGGAGGCCTCTCCATAAAAATGTCATAATGGGTGGAGTTACGGATGGCGACTCCGAATACCCAATGGTAGCTTCTTTTTAAGTAGAATGCATGAAGAATAAGTCGTGAGGACGATGGTAAATATACGGTATTTTCCTTATTTTTGTATGTTTTTGGTAGCTGATTTTTGCATGGTTGTGTTTTTTTGACAAAGGATTTTGTGTGGGATTCCAACTGATTGTTGAGTCTAAGATCGAGTCTCGTGTTTATAGTTAAAAGGATAGATGATTTGGATGAAAAAGTCTTAGAAATGGGAAGGCGTTGGGGAGCACGGGTCGTGTAAGCTACATGGTCCGTGTAGGAAGATATTGCACGAGGCCTTCATATGGCATGGATCCTACCATGCCTCGTGCCAGCTGAAAAATACTACAGTTTGTATAATTAAATTTTTTGACAAAAACAAGCACGTTTGCCCCCATTAATTCTATAGGTTTCTTTCTCCCTAAGTTGGTTAATTTCAGTGGTACTGGAGGGTCGTCGTCGTACCTCTCAAAATTAAATTTATAATCCCTAAATGCTTCCTATCGACAACTAAGTAGATAATGGAAACTCGGGGTCGTCCACGAAGAAGAGAGATCTTTCTAAGGGTTTAAACATATAATACTGATATTAGGCTAGAAATATATATATATAGATATATATATATACACACACATATATATAAGCAAGTAAATGGGGGGGTGGTTGGTTTTGGTCCTAAGTTATGAAATTAAAAGACAAGCTAACTAGCAGAGTCAAGTAACTATGATAATCATGCAACAACTAAGAAAAAGAGATAAAAACTACAAAACACAAAGCCTTGGGGGAAATTGATTTCCACTTCCAAACCTCTTATCTATCCTTAAATCTACAACCTATTCATTACTCTAACTACTTGTTGTGAAGATAAATCTTCTATCCTTCTTAGATAGTAGTTTACAAGAGTGAATTTGACATCACTTGTCAAACCTAACTAATGACTCCTCCAGTCGATAAACGGCTAAAAGTATCCCATTAATGGCGTTGAGTATGAAGAATCAACAAGCTTAGTAACACTTATAAACACTACAATGTGCCTTAGCATTGAACCAATTCATGTATTTACACAAGATTAGTCAAGAACGTTCGACGTTCATAGACCTCTCCTATTTGCTACAATAAAAAACATAACAAAGAGTCAACATTATCACATTCATTTAGCACTTATTAACACACCAACACCATTAGAAATTATAATTCATGCTCTTGGATTCCAAATCAAAAGAGGGGAAACTTAGCTACTTTTTCCTAACCCTAACAAGCAATCATACTAGCAATTCATATACTCAAACTTCCAAAAACATTAATGCCATTAATAATTCACATTCAAAGCTCAATAAATGCACAATATCAAAACCACTAAATAGATAGATAGGATTCTCAAGACATTGGCTTGGAAGCCTTAATCAATTGCTCCCAAGTATAAAACTAACCTAGATAATGAAAACACGTGATTAACCTACAAATACTAAGAAGAGTTAAAGAGGGAGAGAGAGGATAATTTTTGTATTTATAGTACAAAAAAGTGAGAAAGAGTTCTGGCCACCCGTCAATTGCGACTCGCAACAATCCTTCGCGAATCGCGACCGAGCCAAATTTCAGCATCTTGATTTCTTTCACTCCTCTTCACTTCACTTATCTTCAATTATTGAAGTATTTAAAAGCTCAAATGCAAGTTTTCGAATCTTCAAAGGTAATCTTAAAAGTCTTCAATGTCTTCAAACAAATTGCCTTGTCACATAAAATCCTCTAAAAAAGTAATAAAAGTGTAAAAGTCGCTCTAAACTCTCATTAGATAATTTCAAGGAAAAATGCAACATCTAGAGCACAAAAGTGTACAAAAGTGAATCCTAAAAGTCCCAAAATAACCAAATAAAATGGGCATATCAAACCTCCCCGCACTTGAACCTTACTCGTCCTCGAGTAAGAAAAGATTTAAGCACACAAAGGAATTCATATGTCCACATCCTAAACTCATATTTCCCCAAATCAAAGCCTCACAAAAACTCTCAATATCAAAACTCCTGAAATTCAAGCTCAAATGAGAATTTTCTCACAATCAACCCACAGTAAGAGGTAAAGTGACTCACGTTTCTCCACACAGCCGCCGATGATATGGTGCAATCTCATGTATTTGTGTAGAATCAGTTCCAAAATTGGTTTCGGAGCCAAAGAGGAGAGAAAAAGTTCCGTAGAAGAACTCACCCCTTGAGCAACACGCTATCTCTTTGGTGCCGTTTGATCAAGAATAACACCACGGAGAACAACATCAAACTCACAAGTACATAGGAATTTGTAATACTAGTTTTAGCATAAAAAATTAATAACCATAGTAATATCAAAGAAAAATCAATCCATAATGCAATCACCACTATGAAACTATCCAATAAAAATATCTGACATATATCGATAAATATATAAGCATCATTATAGAATATAGCAATGATGTAGTTGGTATACTACAATCAACAAAGGTACTATAAAGATGCGAGAATATTCATGTCTATAAATGTAAAATGGTGGAGAAATGAGTGGAGATGTTTTGGTTCTTATGAGTATTTGGTGGATAAGAAGGAAGGATTGTGCAGTGTTTAAGCTCAGTTGAAAAGCTAGTATCTTCATTGCGACTCACGACAGTCCTTTTTGCGACTAACGATGCTTTGTCACAATTTGCGACAAAACCTTCGTGACTCACATAATGTTGGACATGTGAGCTCAATTTTTTTAGTTATCTCCTGATTTGGTTATGAATTGTAACCAAATCTTTACGACTCGCGATGGAACCTTTGCGACTCGCAAAATTTTAGGTCAGTTAGCTCAACTCTTTAAGAAATATTTTTCTGACCTGATCATGACTCGTGATACCTATATCACGACTCGTGAAAAGATGGTGCTAGGAGTTCATTTGTTTCTCCCTTTTTCATTGTGACTTACGACATATCCTTC
The DNA here is from genome assembly GCA_037428765.1 of Rubia yunnanensis. Classification (NCBI taxonomy): domain Eukaryota; kingdom Viridiplantae; phylum Streptophyta; class Magnoliopsida; order Gentianales; family Rubiaceae; genus Rubia; species Rubia yunnanensis. The sequence continues at coordinate 63,531,064 of CM075061.1, forward strand.
ACGACTCGCGACAGACAAGGTTTCCCAGTACCTATAAGAAATTTATTACCAACTTTCCAAGATTTCTTTCCCTTCTCATGGATTTCATTCCTTCATCTCCTCCGATGAAATGCACTTCACATTGCTACAAAATCATAGAAAAACACACCATAAAAAGAACAAAACAAAATAACAAAAAATAATCAACAAAAACTAAAATAAAATCTGAATTTATCTACGTCATCAGCACGACTTAGCTTTGTATGTTTAAGGTCATTGGCACAACTCTAATGCTATCTATATGGTGAAGGCTTTAACCCCTTTACCATGAGCATCCAAAAGTAGAGAGGTGGGGTACAAAACTTGAGGAAAGTTATGTGGGGGTGGAGATGGTTTAAAAGGAGTTGGGTGGTTAAGAGGCTTGGGATAGTATTTTGGATCCTCTCTTATCTCCCTAAAAACATCCAAAAAAGGTGGATTTGGTTTACTAGGTGGGGATAGGGGTAATGATGGAAAGAATAATGAATGTAGCACAATCATCTCTTCCTCAACTACTTTGTCTTCAACAACCGACTCCTTATCAAATTTGAACTTGAACTCATTTCTTATGGTGACCTTACTCACCAAATATTTGAGTTTGACTTTGGATGGTGTATTTTCATAATCACGAGCTTCAATTTGGGCCACCGCTTCCAATATATTTCTCACATGCCCCTCAATAGCCTCAAGACTAGAGGAGATCCGAGTGTCCAGTTCCTCACTAGTATTGGCCAAGTTATTCGAGTTTGTTATTGTATTCATGAATCACAAGCTTCCATTCGGGCCAATGCTTCTAATACACTCCTCGCATGCTCCTCAATAGCCCCAACACTAGAGGAGAGTCGAGTGTCCAGTCCCTCACTAGTAAAGTTGTTCAAGTTTGCTATTGCATTCATAACTTCCTCACGTGTAAAACTTGAACTTCCTTGTTGGTCTTGGTTTTGGGGTCTGGTATAAGATGGTGAAGCCCAACCATTTTTCTTGTATTGTTGGTTTTTTGGCTCATTCTCATACCACTAATCCAGATTACCACTCCACTCCGGATTGTAAGAATTGTGGTACGGATACCATTCTTGGGCTTCTTGTCCTTGGAAACTAACATCTCCAACCTCTTGGTAGCACTCTTCATAATACCCTCGTTTTTGGAAACCAAGGGTTCTTTCCCCCTCATAGTGCTCCTCTCTCAGCAAAGAGCAAGACTCGATAGGATAGTCGAAATGATGCATCCTATAAAACCTTGCTTGTTGATCCTTCATCTGCACCATTTTGAATGTTTTAACCAATGCTTTTGACATATTTTTTAGTTACTTTTGGTTGGCGGTTTGGAAATATTAGTTGAGTTTACATGACAAGGGGTTTATACAATCATGTTTGGTTTTCTATTCTAAATCCTACGTTTGTATACTTAATTAGTGATTCTTGACATCTGTGAATGCAATTTTTAGGTCTTCAATATGAGTACCTTTTGTAGGTCACCTGTGAATGCGATTTGTTACATTAAATTCTTGTAAAGGCCAGTTGCTTTTAACTGTAAAAGATTTGAAGGCCATTTGCATTTGAATGGTAGTAGATAAAGATCACGAACATGAATGCGTGGTAAAAGGATATTGAAGCCAAAGATAGGTGGCTTCGAAGTTCAAGATGGCCAAAGGAGAAAATGGTGAATCATGGTCTGAGGAGTGTTGCCTTAGTCCAAGAATGATCCAGGAAGAATTAGCATTCAAATCTGGTTCCATTGGATTTGTTTTCTCGAGTACTAAAAAATTGACTACTAGAACTCCTGATTCGGACTAATGGTTCACCCGCAGCAAGCAAACAAAGTTCATCCAACAAAGCACCTGCGGCCGGCCACGGACCGCCCATGGTCAAGCAGCAGCGGCCCGTGACAAAGCCCATGGTCGGTCTGTTGTAATTATTTATGTGAATGAATCAAGGATTGAATCATTAGAACTACCATGTTTCTAAATAATTCTCAAGTGCCTAGTATAAATAGTTTACTTGATTGTTAATTTCATGCTTTGTAGTTGTTAGTTGAAAATACCCCCTTCCCTCATTGCATGTTTATATTACTAGTTGTTCCTTTCACTTGTGCGGATTGACAACCTGCACGAGGTTGTGTTTCTAACTATTACTTGAGCCCTAGTATCCTTGTGGACAAACCCAGGGCTTTCTGCTTACTACCCCTTGGTAGCTTAGCAGTGAGAACGGATGCAAGACTATAAATTTCATTTTCTTGACCCATAAGTCCTTCGCGCTTGTTTTAACGACGGCAGGGTGGAGGCAAGTCAAGAATTTTGGCACTGCTTCCGGGGATAATTTTCAGTTCTAGTATTAGTTGAGCATGACGCGTTAGTAGAGTAGTTAGTAGTGTCTTTTATTGTTTTTCTTTTGTTTATTTTGTTTGCTGCGAGTAGAGCTTTGGTCATACTTTTCTTGTTACTTGATTCTATTTGCTATTATGACACTGGAAGGATAGTGTGATCCTAGTTTATGGTACATACCCGTACCATGAATCTAGATGTTTTGCATTCTCTAACTAACTCCACAGATAATCAGAGGAGAAGGAGAAAGAGAACTAGATCGGAGGTTCAACCTAGTTGTTTGAAGTTTGAGGAAGCATCGCACAAGATGGTTGAAGATAACTACACTTTGGGAGAGCTTATGACCCCAAACTTAGAGAGCCAACCCTTATGTATCACATTCCCACATTTGCCTCCAAATGTGATTTGTGAGCTGAAAAGTCGGATGATACATTTCCTTCCTACTTTCCACGGTATGGCGAGAGAGGATCCAAACAAACATTTTTTGGAATTCCATTTGGTGTGCACGAATATAAAGTCATCGGGAGTGTCGGAAGATGATTAAAACTTTAGAGCATTTCCCTTTTCACTGTAAGATGGAGCAAAATATTGGTTGTATTATCTACCACCAGGTTGCATTGGTTCGTGGATGGATATGAAGCGGAAATTCTTGGAAAAATATTTTCCATCATCTAAGTCAGCCGGGTTAAAGAAGCAATTGTCCAACATTACTCAAGGAGTGACTGAGAGCCTATATGATTATTGGGAGCAATTCAAGAGACTCCTAGCTAGTTGCCCCCACCACCCCTTCAAGAAAGGAGATTGGTCTATTATTTCTTCAAAGGCCACTTTTACGAAGACATAAGAATGGTAAATGCTGCTTGCAACGGTTTTATATCCAACAAGAGCCTTAAGGATGCAATGGAACTTTTTGAAGAGATGGCCAATGGGATGAGGTAATTTGGTACAAGGTCTAGGTTTAAGGTCTTGGATGAACCCGAACACACACCAAAGTTGGAGGAGCAAGTCCAAGCTCTAGCATCTATGATGAAAAATCTTTTGCTTGGAAAGGTGCACCGAGTCAAGATGTGTAGGGTTTTCAACCTCAAACACCACTCTGAAAAATGCCCCGAGGTCATTGGTGATGTGCAAGAAGTGTCGTGGACTACAACAATCGGGAGAGATCTTAATTAGCTAGGGGTCAACAACAAGTGGTCTGGGGGAACCAGGGTGAAGCTAGATCGGGTCCTTATGCAAATACATTCAATCAGAGGTATAGAGATCACCCTAATTTCTGATGGAGGGATGAAAATTAACCTCAAGAATATAGGGGTGGAAAAGCACCACCTCAACCTTATCCTAGAGGTGAAGGTTCATCCAACAATCACACCACACTTTACAAGTCTGATAGGGAGGAGATCTTGGATGCCATTGGGCAATTGGAAAAGAAACATGATATTTTCGCGAAAAGGACTAAGAGGAAATTGAAGGCCTTGGTACTAGAACCTTCTCAAGTATCAAGAACCTTGAGATTCAAGTTCGAGAACCCACTACCTCGGTGAGCCGACTTAAAGCAAAAGAGTTTGGCAAACTACCTTCCCAACCGGAGGTGAATCCAAAAAATGTGAAGGCACTTAAGCTAAGCAGTGGGAAGGAAGTTTGCAAAATAGAGAAGAAGGTGACACAGAGGATGGCAAGTTAGTGGAGGCCACCCAAGCACATTTCAAAGAATGAGAGATAGTTTTCAAGGAAGCACCCTCCCAGGAGCTTTCACCACCTGAGGCACAAGTTGCTATTCCACCTTCAATTCCAAGGGATTTGAGGGGAAAGCCAAAGAGACAAATGAAGCTAACATTCAGAAAGTCTTTGAAAAAGTGGAGGTATCTATCCCTATCTTGGAATTGATTGATAATGTGCCTTCATATGCTAAATTTCTCAAGGTTTCATGTACTAAGAAAAGGCGTAGACCACCTAAGAAGTTAGGGAAGCTAAAAATTTGGGAAGTCTCCATTTTGAATCACAAAAATTTTCCTAAGAACTGTGATGACCCCAAAATGTTTTCTATCCTGATTTCTTTAGGTGGAACACTTGTTGAACATGCTATGATAGATTTAGGAGCTACTATCAATGTGATTCCATTTAGTCTATTTGAATGTCTTGAAATTGGTGAACTTAAAGAGACTGGAGTGATTTTTCAACTCGGCGATCACTCCCAAGCGAGCCCTCGTAGGATAGTGAAGGATGTGATGGTGAGAGTAGGCAAGTTGATTTTTTCGACAGACTTTTATGTCCTATACGTAGCACACGACGGAAGTGCACCCCCAATCCTTTTGGGTAAACCTTTTCTAAAAATGTCTAGGACTAATATTGATGTCTACTCGCGAATCTTGACTCTAGAGGATGACATAGACAAAGTGGAATTCAACATTTATAAATCTAGGCATGATCAACAAAACCTTCTCTTATGTGCAAAGGTGTGACACTTTTTGATGAGCATGATATTCTTGAACCTTCTTATGTGACCAATGAGCATGGATCTCTTATTGATGAGTTTGTGGAGGACCCCGATGAATTTCATGATTTGGTCAATGATATGTTCGTAGTAGATTGTCTTTCTATGCTAACCAAATTTTAGCGGGAAAAGGGAAGTGTTGAAGATTTGATACCTCCTCGACCTCCTCCTAACCCCAAGGTAACATTCAAGGAGTCAAGGTTAGCAAAGGAAGGAGAGACATTTCTAGGTGCCGACAAGTGCTACAAAGGTAAGGATGGTTCATTGTGGAGACCTCTCCATAGTGACGTCATTGTGGGCAGAGTCACCGATGGCGATTCCGGGGACCTACCGGTAAATGGTTCAAGTTAGAATGCGTGAAGAGAAAATAAGTCGTGATGACGACAATAAATATACGTGGGTCTTTTGTTTTATTTTTTGAAGTAGCAACTTCGTAGAATTTGCATGTCTTGATTGAAATAAAAGATACTTTGAATGAAATTCTTGCTTGATTTGGAGATCTAGATGTAAAAGTGTGTGCTTATGTGTAGATGGAATGGATTTTGATGGGTGACATAGTTTTCTTTCAAAATTTGAGAAAAACTAAGAATAGTAAATTTTTTGGGGTTTGGTTCATGACAATGCTTGTCACGAAGGCAGGTCTCGTGCCATGATGATGGCCACAAGACTCTTTCTCGTGAAGGTGGGAAAACTTGGCAGAAAATTCTTTTTGTCGATTTTTGATTTTCCACCCCCCAACTTGTTTCAAAAATGCAACTTTTCGAAAAGAAGTTTGAATTTCAAAATTTAAAATGCATATATTATTCAAGAAGTGATATTTCCTATTTCCTTAGGATTTTTTATGCAAATAGTACTTCGAACATTAATTGATTGTACTACTTGTCCCCTAATTTGAAATTCCATCTTCATCCAAATTGTACCCCTCTCTCTTTTTCACATATGCTGAAATTCTATTGTCATGGTACCTCTCCACCTAATTTCATCATCTACACATTCTTTCTTCTCAAGAAACACTCACTCACACACACTCTTTGGTGAGCTCGAAAAAAAAGTGAAGCTTTTCTCCCAAAAATTAGCAATTTTTGCTTCTTCTTGTGTGGATCTTACACATCTTGGCTTCAAAATTTGGCTAACACTTTTATCTCTTTTTATATATGCTTGATTAACATTGGGTTGATGTTATGAAAAGCATGATTTTTGAATGAGCATGTGTTGATGTGATGTTGTTTGGGTTTGTGTGTACAATCTTCTGATGATGAAATTATGGATGTCTTGAATGTGATATTGATCTTGAATGATGTGTTCTTTATTTGTGAGTGATTAGAGGGATTAAAAATCTTGTTTTCATGAATATATTGATGTGTTGGTGAAAGATATACATGATATTGTTGTTTGATGAGGAATATTCTTGTTTTAAATGGCCTTATGCTTATACCATCACACTTTGAATGTTTGGTCTTTTTGGGAGAATGTTCTTTGTTGAATGACATCATGGTTTGTGCAATTTTTATTAGTGATCTCATTACCATTCTCCTCTTCCATTGTGTTAGGATGCCTCCTAAAAAGGGTGCTTCAAAGAGAGAAGTTTTAAAGGGGTGAAAGGTACAAACCCTAAACCGGCGACTCCAGTTCCTTGCAACCCCAAGTCTGTGACTGATAAGTTTCTAGGTTTAACCAACATTTCTGGGACTGCAGCCTATCTATGGAGAAATTTGAGGGAACCAAAGAGGAGCATTTTGGAGACTAGTTTTGTTTGCAAGAGCACCTTAATGGCTCTAGGCTTACTTGAACCCATGATCTTTATTTTGGGTCAGGTAGAAGGATATTGAAGCCAAAGATAAGGGGCTTCGAAGTTCAAGACGACCAAAGTAGAAAATGGTGAATCATGGTCCGATGAGTGTTGCCTTAATCCGAGACCGATCCAAGATGAATTAGCCTTTAATACTGGTTCCATTGGATTCATTTTTCTTGAATACTACAAAATCGACTACTAGAACTCCCAATTCAGACTAACAGTTCACCCGTAGCAAGCAAACAAAGTTCAACCGACGAAGCACCAGTGGCAGGTCACGGACTGCCCATGGTCAAGCACCAGCGGCCCATGACAAAGCACATGGTCCAAACTACACAAGAGTTCTAGGGGTTCTGTGAACACCTATATGAGACCTTCACAAGGTAAAGCGTCGGGCCATGACAAAAGTACCGGGTCGTGAAGCAAGGGGATGAAGAGTTGAAAATTTTGTCTAATTATGGAGCCGGTCCGAGAAAACCTTCACAGACCGTAAGAAGACTTTTGAGCAAGACCACAAGCTGGTGGCAGTCCGTGGCACGAACCCAGTTATGAACCACGCCAGATCCCATGGACCGGAGCTATGAACATTCACGAACCGAGATGGATCTGGCATCCTGTGGCTATGCATGCTTCACAGACCATAGCATCCATTCCGGCCCGTGAAACCTTAGCGGCTGACCTAGGGTTTTGCTACTTTTGTACTATTTTTTTATCTATTTTTAGGCCCAACCTCCTACTACTATATATAGGACCCTAGTCTACTCATTTGAGGAGGTTGGAACATATTTTGGATCATATTTGGAGAGAATGAGGGAGTTCCCTTTGTAGGTTTTGTAATCTTTTCTTTTCTTTTCCTGTAGCTTTGTCCCAAATATGTGGAATTCAAATCCATATTTGAATTCCATGTCTGGGGAGTAGTTTGATTAGCTTGGGATTCATTTTGGCACTTGGTATTTTCTAAATGGTTATTAAGATTCATTATATTCGTCCTATCTTTGAGTTTATGATATTATTGTGATTTTTCTTGAATGTTATAAATGCATGAATACTACATCACATATAAGAACACACTTTGGGCTATATTCATGTAAGGTGCATTATTGATACCCTCTTAGGGATAGAAACCTGGATGTTAGAATGGGTAGAGGAGAACGTGTTTGTGTGGGTGTGTACAGGGGGATCTGAGAATGCTCTGACCTATTTTCCATCACACCAGTCTTAGCTAACTTTGTAACTATTTTCGGAGAGGTTGCAGGTAGAGATAACTAGTTTGTAGCTAGCTAGGTGTTGTGGTGAAACCCTAGTATAACAGATAATATGCCTACGATCATCGGGCCTAGCGTATATAGGACCCGAAATGAGTAGTTGCATTCGTGGTGGAAGCCTGGGACATAATAGCACAGGGGAGAAATAGACCTACAATGATGGTTAGACCTCGTTGTACTCCCCTAACTACGATGGCGGTGCCGATGGAGGGTTGTGAGCGCACCCACCGCGACAGAGATGGGGAAGTGTATGTCATCGCCCATACCACATGTTGTGAACACACTAATAGGTCTTTTGTAAGTCTTTATGTGAATGAATCGAGGATTGAAGCATTAGATCTACCATATTGCTAAATGATTCTCAAGTGCCTAGTATAAATAGTTAACTTGATTGTTAATTTCATGCTTTGTAGTTGTTAGTTGAAAATACCAACCCCTCCCCCCCCCCCTAATTTCATGTTTATATTACTAGTTGTTCCTTTCACTCGTGCGGATTGATGACCCATACGAGGTTGTGTTTCTAACTATTACTTGAGCCATAGTATCCTTGTGGACAAACCTAGGGCTTGCCGCTTACTACCCCTTGGTAGCTTAGTAGTGAGAACGGGTGCAGAATTATAAATCTCTATCTTTGACCCATAAGCCACCTGCCCGTGTGAATTAGCTACAATTAACAACCCCGGGTGAAGGTGGGTCCATCCTCTCTTCTCTTCATGAGTTCCCACAAGATGAGACCTTCCATTTTTTTCCTTTTCAAAATTTCATAATCATATTGTAAGAATTCTCGATAAAAATTCACCAAGAACTCAAGCAATACCTACTCAAAAAAACCACTAAGAAGTGGAAAATAAAAACAACTAGCTAATATGCAACAAAATATGCCCAAACACTTAAAAATAAACGCTTCTTCCCCGACAGCGGCGCAAAAATTTGAGAGCTCATCATCGTACCTCTCAAAGTTAAATTTATATGCTCTAAATGCTTCCTATCTACAACTAAGTAGATAATGGAAAGTCGGGGTCATCCACGAAAAAGAGTGATCTTTCTAATGGGTTAAACATATAAGGTTGATATTAGCCTAGGAGTAGATATATATATATATATATATATATATATATATATATACACACATAGATGTATAAAAAAACAAGTAAATGGGTGGAGGGGGAGTGGTTGGTTTTGGTCCTAAGTTATGAAATTAAAAGACAAGCTAACTAGCAAAGTCAAGTAACTATACTAATCATGCAACAACTAAGTAAAAGAGATAAACAACTACAAAAGACAAAGCCTTGGGAGCAATTGATTTCCACTTCCAAACCACTTATCTATCCTTGAATCTACAACCTATTAATTACTCTTAGGTACTTGTTGTGAAGGTAAATCTACTATCCTTCTTAGATAGTAGTTTGCAAGAGTGAATTCGACATCTCTTGTCAAACCTCACTAATGACTCCTTTAGTCGATAAATGGCTAAAATTATCTCATTAATGGCGTTGAGCACAAAGAATCAACAAGCTTGGTAACACTTATAAACACTAAAATGTGTCTTATAATTGAACCAATTCATGCATTTACACAAGATTAGTCAAGAACATTCAACATTCATAGACCTCTCCTATTTTCTACAATAAACAAACATGACAAAGAGTTCAGCATTATTACATTCATCTAGCACTTATAAACACATCAAAACCATTAGAAATTCTAGCTCATGCTCTTGGATTCCAAATTAAAAGAGGGGAAACTTAGCTACTTTTTCCCAACCCTAACAAGCAATCATTCAAGCAATTCATATACTCAAACTTCCAACAACATTAATGCCATTAACAATTCACATTCAAAGCTCAATAAATGCACAATAGCAAAACCACTAAATAGATATATAGGATTCTCAAGGCATTGGCTTGGAAGCCTTAATCAATTGCTCCCAAGTACAAAACTAACCTAGATAATGAAAACACATGATTAACCTACAAAAACTAAGAAAAGAAAGAAATGAAAACCTAGCATTTTCAGTCTAAAAATGGGAAGAAGAAGAAGAGTTAAAGAGAGAGAGAGAAGATAAGGTTGGTATTTATAGTACAAAATAGTAAGAAAGAGTTCTGGCCACCCGTCCATTGCAACTAGAGACCAATCCTTCGTGAGTCGCGACAGAACCAAATTTTAGCATCTTGATTTCTTTCTTCTTTTTGTCCCAAGTCCTCCTCTTCACTTCACTTATCTTCAATTCTTGAAGTCTTCAAAAGCTCAAATGCAAGTATTCAAATATTCAAAGGTAATCTTCAAAGTCTTCAAACCATTTTCCTTGTCATACAAAATCCTCTAGAAAAGTAACAAAAGTGTAAAAGTCGCTCTTAACCCACCTTAGATAATTTCAAGGGAAAATGTTACATGTAGAACACAAAAGTGTACAAAAGTGAATCCTAAAAGTCCCAAAGTAACCATATAAAGTGGCACATCAGGTACCACACCAAGCATTAACACCTTCTTTGAGCATTAATTGAGTGATGCTTTTACTCCAAAAGTTTCTATTTTTGCCTAAACCATTACTGTCTCATTTTAGCCTCTCTCCTAGAAAACCAATTTTTTGAACAACTTTGATTCTCTAAATCTAAATTCAGAGTAAATTCTCCCATCCATAAAGTACATTGAACTTACTAAAAGTACTTCAAAAACATCTACCCTCACTTTACAATTTGAGGAATTCAAAAAATTGGACACTTTTTTCTAAAGGGAGAGCACTCTTTTCTTCTTCTTGTGTGATATAAAGTTCTTAGCCTCCACATTTGGGAAACTCTTTGAACTTTGTGTTTATTTATTTTCATTAGCATGATTGTGTTGTATGTGGGAAGCATGAAGTTTGAATTTTTTTTTTATGTTTTAGGGAAGTCTGTGGGTTTTTTGTAAGTTTTTGCATTAAACTAAGTGTAGGGGAGGTTTATGATTCTTATGTAGAGATGACATGATTTTCCATGTGTTGGGTGTTTAGGAATAATGGTTCTTGTTGAGTAATCTTTGATGCATATGCTTATGTATTCTTGAAATTACAATCTCTTACTTGTTGTGGTAGAATGGGTCCTAAAAGGGATTGGCTGGAGAAAGGGAAAACCACTCAAGGTGATAAAGGGAAGAGGTCGACTAAATTTGGGATATAAAAGCTGACCACTCTCACACCTCCTAACCCCGCTGTTGTTTTTTATTAGTTCATGGGATTGGCCAACATTTCAAGAAGTGCAGCCCAAAATGGGATGTATCTCAATATTCCAAAGAGGGCCATCTTGGAGACAAAGTTGGCGTGCAAGGAGACCTTGGCAGCACTAGGCCTACTCGAGCCTGACACCTATTTGCTAGGTTGGATAGACCTAGAGGGCTTCCTAGAGATGCTCTCCAAGACGTACATCGGGTGGAATTTGGAATTTCTGGAAACTTTGGAGCAGACATCAGATAGTCATGGGAGAAGGACCATTACCTTTCACTTGGACGAAAAGAGTACTCAATGATACATAAAGCAGATGCTCGAGTGTTCGAGTGAAAGTGTAAGAAGGAAGTTCCAAAGACTCACAGACAAGGGCTTTCGTTCTCGTTAAGCAGCTTTTGGCAGAACTTGGCAGGTGTGGATAGGAACCATTTGGGCAAGAGTACAAAAATAGTCCACTTGGCTTGACGGTACGTGCACTGGCTCCCATCCATGAGAGTTCTTAGCAACGAGGGCAGTCTCAATGCCCCGACCGAGATGTGAAAATCTTGTGGGCGATTACTCTGGGCGGGAATTTCTCCAACCTGGTGGAGACTTTCGTGGAAGAGCGCATAGCCAAGGGGAAGAAGATGGGAAGCAGGATACCCATGAGAGGCATGGTTAGGCTTTCAGCCCAATACTTAGGATATTCGGCTCCCTCTCGGTTTACAGTGGAAAACTTAGGTTGTTCTGGGATGTGGATCAAAATGGATAAGTTGTCAACTTGGAGGATTGCTACCACTGCCTTGGAGGATTGCTTTATTTTTTTGTACGGTGCTGCCTCAGTTTGCAACTTCATGACACTTTCGCCACCCGAACGCTTGGCCATCGACCACGATAAATCCTTGGAATACCTTTTCCTAGCTCCAGATTTAAGATTCAAGAAGGGTTTCTACAAAATCCTATCGGCCTCGGACATGGACATTAAAGAGGAATATGGTGGGATTCTACCCTGGTCTGCTTCATTATATGTGCGTTAACCGATGCATTTGGCATACGTTTTAGTTATTTTTATTTGGTGTATTGCTAGTATTCATTGAGGTTATGTGACATGGGGTTTAGATGGCCATGTTTGGTTTTCTTGTCTATATCTCATGTTTTATAGACTTAATTGGTACTAATGGTCATCTTGTATCCAGGGGCTCCTTGATCGTCCTTATGATCGTCTTTAATAGGTTGCATGTGGGTACTTTTCGTTTACATTCTATGTGAAAGCTGTTCATAAGGGCGGTAAATGATATTGAAGGTTGTTTGTAAGGACGGTAGTAGAGATGAAGGCCATTCACACTAGAATGGTTGTAGACAAAGGCCATGATTATCAATGTATGGTAGAAGGATATTGAAGCCAAAGATAGGTGGCAACGGAATCGTGGTTCGATGATTTATGCTTAAGTTTGAGAATGATCCAGGAATAATTAGCCTTCAAGGCTGGTTTCATTAGATTTATCTTCTTGAGTACTAAAAAATTGACTACTAACACTCTCAAATCGGACTAAAGGTTCACCCATAGCGAAGGAAACTAGTTCAGCCAGCTGAGGTACAAACAGGTTGGCGCGTGTTGTTCATGGTTTGGCACCAACATCCCACGCTAAAGGAGCTAAGAAGACCAGTATGAGGCTACTGTATGACCCACACCAGAGTTCACGGACCCCACCACAAAGTGAAGACCCCTTCCACACAACTATATATGGCCACGAGAAACCCCGTTCTTGGCGCTCTGCACCGTTTCAAGCTCTACATGCCAAGACTAGCTGACGGTGTGTGGGATATCACACACCCCGTGCCAAAGTTCCTCAAAAAGTGCCCTTTCTAACCACGGCCCGCGCCAACGGCCATGGGCATAGATCAGAACCTTCATTTCTAGTACCCTAACAACGCCCCGCACAAGATGACGCATACCGCGCCAAGGGTTAGACGCATCCCACACTATGCCTTGCATCTCACACCTCTTGAAGATCAACGCCATGCACCAGATCCGGCTCCCCGCACTCATGAACGAACACGGCCCATGCCAGGCCTTGCATCCCACTCCAAGGATGCACCACGGGCCACAACATCTATGACGCCTCACGCTGGGCGGTGACTGAGCTAGGGTTTACCCTATTTTGGCCTATTTTGAGGCCCAATCTCCTACTACTATAATAGAACCTTTGTAAACTAGGTTTATATATATCATACTTCACTTCCAAGAGTAGCTTGGAGACTTTTTCTTTAGTAGAAACTCTTTTTATTTTCTTTATTTTGCTTTGATTATAAGATGTGGAATTCAAACCTTTACTTGAATTCCATATTCAAATATTATTTTTTATAGCTTGGGGATAAATTGTAGTAGCTTGGTCTAATCTATAGGCTTTTTGAGATTCTTTAGTTCTTCCTAATTTTGTGTTCATGATATTATTGTGATTGTTCTTGAGTTAAAATGCATGAATAGTACACCACATATAAGCACACACTTTGGGATATATTCATGTATGGTGCAAATATCGATGCCCCTTGGAAAGAGAAACCTGGTTGTTAGAATAGGTAGAGGAGAACGCATCTACGTGGGTGTGTGCACAGGGGATTCAAGAATGCTCTAACCTACTTTCCATCGTACCAATCTTAGTAGAATTCGTAAAGTTGTCTAGAGGTTCCAGGTAGAGATAGCTAATAGTTGCAAGCTAGGGTTACAATAAACCCTAGTATCATAGATAAGGTACCAACAACCCTTGGGCCTAATTGATAGAACCCGAGGGAAGTAGTCCGTTTGTGGTGAAAGCCTGGAACATAATCACATGGGGGAGAAACAGAGATACAACAATGGTCGGACCTTGTTGTACTCCCCTAATTACGATGGTAGCATTGATGGAGAGTTGTGAGAGCACCCGTTGTGACAGGGATGGGGAAGTGTATGCCATCGGCCACACCACGTATTATGGACGCTCAATTAGGTTTGCCTAAATCTTTATGTGAATGAATTAAGGATAGAAGCATTATATTGACTAAGTTACACAATGATTCCTCAAGCACTTACCTTAATATTGTACTTGTGTTTTTACTTTTATGCTTATAGTTTATAGATTGAAAAACAAAAAACCCCCTTTTTGTATGTCTTCTTTACTAGCTATTCCTTTCACTCGTACGGATTGACGACCAGTATGAGGTTGTGTTTTGATTGGTACATTAGACCTAGCATCTCTGTGGACAAACCCAGGGCTTATCGATAACTACCCGTTAGGTAGCGTAGCAGTAGAAACATAGTTCAGAACTATAAATTCTTATCTTGTAACCTCAGTGCCTCTGCATGGGTTAACTAGCTACGATTAACGACCCCCAGGAGGGGGGCTGGTCATGAATTTTTGTGCCATTGTTGGGGATGCTATCATCCTAGGTATCAATTAAGGCATAACGCATTAGTAGAGTAGTTAGTTTAGTTTTTATTTCCTTTTTTGTGTTGTTCATTATTAGTTGGAGTTGTGGTTATATTTATTTTGTTACCTTTTGATCGGTTTGCTAGTGTTGTATTTGGAAAGGTATTATTGGCCCTAGTTTATGGTACACACCCATACCACTAGTTTAGGCATATTACACTACCCGTCTGAGAACACATGTGGTCAAAAGAGATGGAGGTAAAGAACTAGGGCACAAGTTCAACCGAGGCCAGAAGGCAGAAGGTAATCGCACCCTACGGGATCTCATGGCACCCAACTTAGAGAATCAACCTCTATGAATCACCTTCCTTCCATTACCCGCCAATGTGAGCTGTGAGCTAAAAAGTGGCATGATCCATTACATTCCTACATTTCATGGATTAGCAGGGGAGAACCCGAACAAACATCTTTTGGAGTTCCATTTGGTGTACACGGACATTAAGCCCCTGGGAGTGTCTGGGGATTCCTACAACCTAAGAGCCTTCCCATTTTCTCTTCAAAGTAGTGCCAAGGATTCTGACGAATTGATTCTTGGATGGACATGAAGCGGAGGTTCTTAGAGAAATATTTTCTGGTGTCAAAGTCTTCTGGGTTGAAGAAGCAATTGTTAAACATCACCCAAGGTGCTACCGAGAGTATGTATGATTAGTGGGAATGCTTCAAGAGACTGCTAGCTAGTTGCCCCTACCACCCATTCAAGGAAAGAGATTTGGTGTATTACTTCTTCAAAGGATTATGTGATGAAGATATGCGGATGGTGAATACTGCATGCAATGGTTCAATAGCAAACAAGATACCTAATGATTCAATGGCCCTCTTTGAAGAAATGGCAAATTGTATGCAGAAATTTGGCACTAGGTCAAGGGTGAAGGTCTTGGACAAACCCACACACTCACCTAAGTTGGAGGAGAAAGTTCAAGCTCTTGCTTCCATGATGAAGGATCTTTTGAGAGGAAAGAGGCATCAAGTCCAAGTGTGTGGAGTTTGCAACCATCAACACAACTCTGAAGCATGCCCCAAATTCATAGATGATTTTAAAAAAAAAGGTGAAGGCAATTGACTACAACAACCGGGAAAGACCACAATTTGCTAGGGGTTAATCACAAGGGTTCCGAGGGAACCAAGGAGATGCAAGGTTGGACCCTTATGCAAATTCATTCAACCCGAGGTATCGAGATTATTCTATTTTTTTATGGAGGGAGGACAACCAACCTAAAGGATACCGTGGTGGACAAGCTCCACCTCAACCATATCCTAGAGGTGAAGGCCCTTCCAAAAATCATGCTCCACTCTACAAGTCGGAACGGGATGCAATCTTGGAAGCTATCGGTCAATTGGGAAAAAACATGACATCTTCGTAGAGAGGACAGGGTGATAGATTGAGGACCTTGGCAATAGAGCTTTCTCAAGAATCAAAAATCTTGAAGTCTAATTTAGGAAACTTGCCACCTTGGTAATCCGACTTATAGCCAAGGAGTTTGGCAAACTACCTTCCCAATCGGAGATCAACCCAAGGAATGTGAGTGCTCTCAAATTGAGAAGTGGGAAAGAAGTTTATAAGACCAAGAACAAGATAATGCAGGAAGATGACAAGATGGTGGAGGCTACCAAAGAACACTTTGAAGAGGAGGAGATTGTGGTCAAGGAAGCACCCTCCAAGGAACTTCCACCACCTAAAGCACAAGTCACTATTTCACCTATATTTCCAAATTCTTTGACGGGACGGCCAAAGGTTGTGACTGATGATGCAAAAATTTGAAAAGTCTTCGAAAAGGTCGAGGTAACCATTCCTATCTTGGAATTAATTGAGAATGTACCATCATAGTCTCAATTTCTTAGAGTTTCATGCACAAAGAAAAGGCGTAGGGAAACTAAGAGGTTAGGATATTTGAAAATGGGAGGAGTCGCTATTTTGAATCATAAGAACTTGCCTAAGAAATGCAATTACCCCAAGACAATTTCTATATTTATCTCTTTAGGTGTTAAACCTGTAGAACATGCCATGATAGATCTAGGTGCATTCATTAATGTTATCCCATTTAGTCTATATGAATGCCTAGAAATAAGTGAGGTTAGGGATACAAGAGTAATTGTCCAACTTTCTGATCATTCCCAAGTTACCCCCCGTTGGCTAGAATGGATGTGATGGTGCGAGTTGGTAAATTATTTTTTCCGGCGGACTTTTATGTCCTAGATGTGGCGCGCAATGGAAGTGCACCCCCGATACTTTTGGGGAGACCTTTTCTTAAAACGTCTAGGACTAAAATCGATGTCAACTTGGGAAATTTAACTCTAGAAGAGAAATGGATAAAGTGGAATTTGATATCTATAAATATAGGCATGATTCGACAAAGTCTTCTTTGATGTGCACAGGTGTAACCCTATGTGATGAGCATGGTAAACCTTCTTGTGTAACCAATGAGCATAAATGTTTAAATGAATCCCATGTTGATGATAATGATGATGATTCCGATGGATTGCATGATGTGATGGAAGATATGTCTGTGCTAGATTTATTTTCTATGCAAACCAATTTGCAGCGGAAAAGGGAGATTGTCAAGAGTTTAAAACCTCCTTGACCTCCCCTAAACCCCCAAATGACATTCACGGACTCAATGATATCAAGACATGGGGATTCATTCATTATGATGGATAAGAGGTCTGAAGGTAAGGATGGATCGTTGTGGAGACCTTTCAACGACAATGTCATCGGGGGTAGAGTCGCCGATGGCGATTCTAGAGACCCATAGGTAAGTGGTTCTACCTAGAATGCATGGAAAAATAAAATAAGTAGTGAGAACGACAATAAATATACGGTGTTTCTTTTACTTGTGTGTTTTTTATTAGTGACTAGATAGTGTTTGCATGAATCTTGTTTTGCTATGTGGATTTTTGAGAGGAAACTCTTGTTGGTTTGGAAATTTGAGTTTGAGACTCGTGTTTTTGTTTGGATGAAGTTAGATTTGAAAGGTGACATAGTTTCTTGAGGAAAAGAGGAAAAAAATCAAGGATTAAGAAATTTTGGTGGATACCTTTTGTTGAGATGCTCAGTGTGAGGCTAGGATGGTTGGCGCGAGGCTATGCTTCGTTTTGGATGTTTGGCGCGAGGCTCTATCTTGTGCCAGAAGTTTATTACGAGACACTACTTCATGCCAAGATATTTGGCAAGAGCCTAGGGTTCGCGCCAGGCATATTTTGCACGTAAAACCAATTTTTCAAATTTTCTTTGTTTCGACAATGCAAATTTTGAAATTCTGATTCTCAAATTCAAAATTGCATTTTTGGTTCAAGATTTTTGGAATTCCCTAATTTCATAGGATTTTTGAAAATACTTCCAATATCCCTTGGAATTAATTGGTTTGTACTATTGTCCCCTCAATTGAGCATTTTAAAATTCCATTCTTATCTTAATTGTACCTCTCACCCTAGTCACCTAGGCTGAAATTCTAATCCCATAGTACATTTCTCCACCTAATTATGTCATTTGACACATTCTTTCTTCTCAAGAAACACTCACTCTCACACACTCTTGGTGAAACTCAGAAACAAAAATTGAAGCTTTCTTCGAAAAGTTAGCCATTTTTGCTTCTTCTTCTTTTGATTGCATGATCTTATTGATGGGTAGGTGATAAATTACATGAGTTTTTTGTTTGATGAGGAATGTTCATAGCCCACATGCTTAGATTATCATGTTATGAATGGTTGGGTTATTTGAGAGAATGTTGTCTTATTGAATTGTAGGCCATGCCTTGTTTATGATCATATCACCATTCTTGTCCTCATTTTTTTAGGATGCCACCTAAGAAGAATTCCTTGGAGAAGGGCAAGTCCACTAGTGGTGAGAAGAAGAAGAAGTCGGCGAAGGGTGCAAACTCCAAGCCGACAACTTCCATTCTTCGCAACCTCACATTTGTGAACAAGGAGTTTATGGGTTTATCTAACATTTTCGGGACTACAGTCCAGAGGTGGAGGAACTTGAGAGAGCCAAAGAGGAGTATTTTGGAGATGGGGTTCGCTTGCAAGGACACCTTGGTGGCTCTAGGCTTACTCGAGTCGGTCACTTACCTATTAGGCCGAGTAGGTCTAGTGGGGTTTCTTGAGAAACACTCAAAGACATACATAATGTGAACCCTAGAGTTCCTAGCTACTATTTGGCTAATTGTGGACAATGATAGACACAAGGCGATTAAGTTCAAATTGGATGATAAGGAGTACAAGATGATCCCCTGGGAGGTAGCGCGCGCCTTTGGGTGGAGGTATGTCAAGGAGATTCAGAAGACACACCGACAAGGGTTACCTTTCTCTCTTGGACATTTTTGAGTGCAACTGACGGACACAGATCGGAAGAACATGTGCACGACTACCGCCCTAGTTCATCCGGCATTCTTTTATGTTCACCGCCTGTTAGCTATGGGAGTCTTTTGCCACGATGAACTAACGCAATGCCCGGGTTTGGATGTTCATTGCCTTTGGGCAATGACTCCCGAGGGTAACTTTTACCCAAACTTGGTTGGGTCTTTTGTGCAGGAATGTTTAGCGATGGGAGATGGGAAGAGTAGAAAATTTTCTATGGGAAGCATGGTTGGTCTTTTGGCGGAACATTTAGGTCATCCAATCGCACAAAGGGCTTAAGCTAACTTAGGAAGATCGGGCACAAGGTACAACATAGAGAAGTTAACCAAGGCATCCAAGGTGGGACCTACGACATCGGAGGGTAGATATGTATGGCTTTATAGCGAAGCGAGCACTTATAGCTTCATGGTACTTCCATGGATGGAGCACACTTCTATTGACCATGACACGAGCTTGGA
Source organism: Rubia yunnanensis (assembly GCA_037428765.1). Lineage (NCBI taxonomy): Eukaryota > Viridiplantae > Streptophyta > Magnoliopsida > Gentianales > Rubiaceae > Rubia > Rubia yunnanensis. Next base: position 63,550,407 of record CM075061.1, read on the forward strand.
TGACCTACTAATTTTTTCGGACAGGAAATGTGAGTGAGAGTTCTATAGAGATTTAGCCAACCCAAAGATAGATGTTGAAGAGGTCGAGGGTGAGTCCACTCCGAGAGCACCCCCTAGTCGCCCTCTTATATCCATAGAAATTATTGGCCACTTGCATTCAATTGGGGACAAGCTTCAGAGCTCTTCTCAAGTGTTGTAGGAGGTAGTCCAAGCAATAGGAGGAATTCACTTGCAAGTGAAAAATCTTAGTTTGAGGATGGATAGCATTGAGGCCACACTTCAAGCAACTGGATACATTGATAGGAGCTTCACGAGTCACGAGGATGAAGGCCCTTCGGGGCCGTGAGAGTGAGTATCACCATTCTCCCTACCTCACCTATGTTTTTATATGACTTTATGCATTGGAGACTTTGCATTAGCATAGTGTGGGGAGGGTTTTCATTCTTGGATTTTATTGGTGCATTTCATGATTTGCATTGGTAGTTGTTCTTCTTGTTTTTTAATGATGTTGGCTTTTGTTGGTTGAGGGATGATTTTGGATTGACATTTGGTGGCATGACATGCTATGCTAGGATTTCTAGTTTCCATGGGGTAGGATATTTTAGGAAATTGGTGGTGTGTTTTTTTGTGTTTGACTATCTTTTGTAGTATGAAGCTTTAAGAGCAGACTGTGGATTCTACATAGCCCTCTGCTCCACAACCTCTACCCTCTTCTCCCCGTCGTTCAACTACCTTTGGGGTAGTTTTTTCCTACACCAAAAAAATTAAAAAATGAAAAAAATTACAAAAAACCTAGGCAAGTTGAAAACCGAAAGGGCGACTTGGGTAACATGAGGAAAAGCTCAGATAGGTCAAAAAACCTAGGTAAAAATGAGAGGCTAGGCCCAGCTAGGCTTATAAGTCTTGGAAAAAATGAGAGGTCGTATGGAAAAAGGTGATAAGTGAGTACCCTTTGTGTGTTAAAGCTAGGATGAAAACCCGAATGGGCTCCTAGGCAAAATGAGAGAAATTGAGAGAAAACACAAAAACTAGGTTGAATTCATGCTTCCGCGGTGGATTGTTTTTGAAGACGACTCTTTGATTGCTTTTGGGATCATTTCGGGAAAAGTAAGCTAGCTTGATACTTATCTTTTTGGCTTACCTTTTTCCACACTTTACTTTTGGGTTTTTTGATTACTTATGTTTTTTCCGGGAGTGTGAGAGTTGTGAGATTCTTACTTTCTTGGGGGAAACAGGTTAATCTTGGAATAAGTTGAATGCCTAGGTTAACTTATGCTTACACGCTACATTTCACTTGATTCTTTTTCATGTCTTCTAATTACTCAAGGACAAGTAAAAGGTTAAGTGTGGGGAGTCTGATATGCTTCATTATGCATGTGTTAACCGATGCATTTGAAATACTTTTTAGTTAGTTTTATTTGGTGAATTTCTAGTATTAGTTGAGTTTACGTGACAAGGGGTTTAAACGGTCATGTTTGGTTTTCTTATCTAAATCTCGCATTTTATAGACTTAATTGGTACTAATGGAAATCTTATATCCATGAGCTCCTTGATCTTTCTTGTGATCATCTTTAGTACGTCGCTCGTGGGTACTTTTTGTTTACATTCTATGTGAAGGCCATTCATAAGGGTGGTAGAAGTTATTAAAGGTCGTTTGCAAGGACGGTAGTAAAGATAAATTCCATTCCCGGTAGAATGGTAGTAGACAAAGGCCACGATCATGAATGAGTAGTAGAAGGAGACTGATGCCAAAGATAGATGGCAATGGAATTCAAAGCGGCCTATGAAGAAATAGGAAATAGTGGTCCAATGAGTTGTGCTTAAGTCTGAGAACTATCCAAGAATAATTAGCCTTCAAGGCTTTTTTCATTGGATTCTTCTTCTGGAGTACTATAAAATCGACCACTAAAACTCTCAAATCGGACTAAAGGTTCACCTGTAGTGAAGGAACCTAGTTCAGTTGGCCGAGGTACAAACAGGTCGGCGCGGGCCATTCATGCTTTGGCACTAACGGGCTGCGCCAAAGGAGCTTCCCCACACCAAGAAAACTAGCACGAGGCTACGGCGCGACCAGCGCCAGAGGCCATGGGCCAGCAGCACAAAGTGAAGACCCCCTCCATAAACCTATGTATGGGTCATTCTAAGCTCAATATGTCAAGACCAACTGGCGATGTGTGGGATATCACACACCCTACACAAAATTTCCTGAGCGAGCACCCTTTCTGACCACGGCCTGTGACAACGGACATAGGCACGGATTGAAACCTTTATTTCCAGCACCCTAATAGTGCCTCGTACAAGATGACATGACTTGCACCAAGGGTTAGATGCGGTCGGCACTATGCCTATTACCACGCACCTCTTAAAGATCTGTGCCACGTACAAGATCGGGTGCCCCGTGCTTATGAACGAACATGGCCTGCACTAGGCCTTGCGCCCCACACCAAGGACGCTCCACGGGTCACACCATGTGTGACGCCCCACACCGGGTGACGGCTGAGCTCGGGTTTACACTATTTTGGGCCTATTTTTAGGCTCCATCTCCTACTATAAATAGAACATTTGTCTACTAGGTTTATATATCTCATACTTCACTTCCAAGAGTAGCTTGGAGACTTTTTCCTTAGTAGAAACTCTTTTTCATTTCTTTATTTTGCTTTGATCCTAAGATGTGCAATTCAAATCTTTATTTGAATTCTATTTTGAGGGAGTAGTTTCTATAGCTTGGGGATAAATTGTAGTAGCTTGGTCTAATCAATATAATTTTTGAGATTCTTTAGTTCCTCCTAATTTTGTGTTCATGATATTATTGTGATTGTTCTTGTGTTTAAATACATGAATAGTACACCACATATAAGCACACCCTTTGGGCTATATTCATGTATGGTACAAATATCGATGCCTCATTGGGAAGAAAAACCTGGTGGTTAGAATGGGTAGGGGAGAATGCGGCTACATGGGTGTGTGCACGGAGGATTCAAGAATGCTCTGACCTAATCTCTATCTCACAGTCTCAGCTGACTTTGTAAAGTTGTCTGAGAGGCTCTGGGTAGAGATAGCTAATAGTTGCAAGCTAGGGTTACAAGAAACCCTAGTATCATAGATAAGGTGCCAATGACCCTTGGGCCTAAGTGATAGGACCCGAAGGAAGTAGTGCATTCATAGAGAAAGCCTAAGATGTTTTTTTTTCCGTGAAAGCACCCAAGGGTGAGGGTTAATATATTGGTACCCCAAGCCAAGATGAGCGAACCAAAATGATGAAGTAAGTTTTTACAAAAGGCAACAACATTGCCTCCAAAAGATCAATTACTACTATCTATGAGACTATGTATGTGCAGAAAGTAGAGGAGGTAGTTGCAATTCCAAAGTAACAAAACTCCACATCAAGTGTTATTTCATTACTTTGTCCAAGAAACTACCCGTCAGTGAGATCAATGAGTGAAAACTGTCAAAAGAAATGTGCTAGTATGCATGTCGATAACACGGAGGTCCCTTCAAGCAGTCGCAGATCCCTTCGAGCAATCGCAGATCCTCGAGCAATCGAAGATCCCTTCGAGTAGTCGATGATCCCTTCGAGCAGTCGATGATCCCGTCTGCAGTCGAAGATCCCGTCGAGCAGTTTGTAGTCCCCTCGTGCGTGAGATTGTCCCCTCATACGTGAGATGAAAGTCACCTCCAGCACACGGGAGTCACCTCGAGAACACGGGGGTCCCTTCGAGTAGTCGAAGATCCCGTCGAGCAGTCGATGATCCCGTCGATCAGTCAATGATCCCATCGAGCATTTTGTAGTCCGCTCGTGCTTGAGATTGTCCCTTCGAGCGTGAGATAGTCCCCTAGAGCAAACTAATGCCACCTCAAGCACTCAAATGCCACCTTGAGCACTCGAGAGCCACCCCGAGCACTCGAGAGCCACCTCAAAAGCCACCTGGAGCACTCGAGAGCCACCTGGAAGGCCCCATTCAAACCTTCCACAAAGAAACGGTGTAGGACCGTTGCCATCACTCCCTCCAATTCCTCAGAATATCATGTAGAGGAGCAAATGAAAGATATTCAAAGGGCGGTTGGTATAAAGTTTGAAGAACTCAAGGAAATAGAGACAAATATGAAGAAACTAGGAAAGCCTATTTCCAATGAAGAGTTGTTTCAAATGGGAGTTCCTCCTAGTGAATGAATTTATGTAGATGGATCAACTTGTATAATTGTTAGTGTAAATATTGTATCCTTAGTATTTGTTGGAATTTGAATGAATAATTAATATTATTTCCATCTCTAATATTTTACACCTCGAACAGGGGCGCCATGTGCGTATTTGGTAAATAGAAATTAAGCAATTTAAAGACAAGCATTTTACCCAGGTTCAATGTTTCCACCTACATCCTGCAAATTTCGCTTACTAGCTAGTCATTTCAAGAGTACAATATGGCTTTCGAGTGCCGCTTTAGAGCCAACCACTCGAACATCATCTAGAGTGCCACTTTTGATCCAACCACTCAAACATCATCTAGAGTGCCACTTTAGAGCCAACCACTCGAACATCATCCATAGCTGGAAACATTATCTAGAGCGCTGCTTTAAAGCAACCCACTCAAATTCCAACTAGAGTGCTGCTTTAGAGCAAACCACTCGAACATCGGCCTTAGCAGGAAACATTATCTGGAGCATCACTTTAAATCAACCCACTCGAATACCAACTAGGGTGCCGCTTTAGAGCAAACCACTAGAACATCAGCCATAGTTGGAAACATTATCTAGAGCGCCGCTTTAAAGCAACCCGCTCGAATACCAACTAGAGTGTCGCTTTAGAACAAACCCCTCGAACATCGCCCGTAGCTGGAAACATTATCTAGAGTGCCGCTTTAAAGAAACCCAGTCAAATACCAACTAGAGTGCCGCTTTAGAGCAAACCACTCGAACATCATAGCTGGTAGTATTTTCTCAAGTTGCTAATGTTCCACCTTCTTGGCACTCGAATCTCGTTCATCTGCTCAAGAACATAACTTCCTCCCAGATGCAATTCGATCACTTTATAAGGTCCTTCCCAATTCACAGCTAACTTCCCCTCAGGCTACTTTCTGTTTTTCTCGTTTTTCCTCATCACCAAGCCTCCCGGGTTGAAGAACACCTTCTTTACCCTTCTCTCATGATATCTTCTGACCCGTTCCTTGACCTTAGCCTCATGTAGAAAAGCTATCTCTGTCTTTTCCTCCATCATATCCAGATCCAGACATCTATTTTGCTGATTCATCGTCTCATCTGTAGCAGCCATTATCCTTGGGCTAGGAACTCCTATTTCCGCAGGAATTAATGCTTTTGAACCAAATACCAGACTATAAGGAATTTCTCCAGTAGCGGAAGACTCAGCTATCTGATATGCCTACATCACATTTGGTAATTCTCATATCCAGTTACCTTCAGCCCCCTTGAGGCACGCTCGTATCCCATTTACTATTACTCTGTTACTCACTTCCACTTGCCCGTTGGCTTGGGGGTGGTAAATAGATGTCACCTTCTGCTTGATCTTATACTCTTCGCACCATTTCTAGAAGGGATCCTGAGCGAACTATGTTCCATTGTCCGTAATAATTGTTCTTGGGATTCCGAAATGGCACACAATGTTCTTCCATCAAAAGGAGATGACTGTTTTCCCCTTATGTTGGTCAATGGCTCGGCCTCTACCCACTTGGTGAATTAATCAATAGCCACTATTAAATATCAGAATTTTCCTGGCGCTTCCATAAAAGGGCCCACCAAATCGATTCCCCATTTGTCAAATGGCCACAAACTATAAATGCTTCTAATTTCTTCCTGTGGAACATGTTTTATAGGTGCATGTCTCTAACACTGATGGAAAGCCTGAATATACCGATTCACATTCTCGAAAATTGTCGGCTCGTAAAATCCTGCTCGAATGAGCCTCCTCGCCATGGACCTGGCTCCCTGATGGCTGCCACATACCCCTTCATGGGCCTCCCTTACGAGGTAATCTGCCTCGTGAGAGTCAATGCATCGATGTAATGGTTGTAAATGGCCTCTTATATATAACCCTTCCCCTTTCAACACATACATTGGAGCCTTCAACCTTATCTTTCTGGCATCCACTTCATTTTCTAGCAGGATTCCCTCTCGAAGATATGCCACAAACGGTGTCATCCAGGAGTCTGCCACTTCAACCGCCATCACTACAGGCTCTTCAAAACTTCACTTGCTCAAAGTTTCCATGAGGAGTTGCTACTGGGATTAGGTTCCCAAATCCGAAGAAGCAAGCTTACTTAGAGTGTTCGTTTTATGATTGCTTTCCCTCGAAACCTGCATCAATGTATAAAATTTGAAAATTTTTAACAAGTTCTTTACTACCTCGAGGTATCTCTGCAGATTATGCTCTCTGGCCTCGTATTCTCCATTCACCTGTTGAACCACAATTTGAGAATCACTGAAAACATCTAGTTTCTCCACTTGCAACTCCTTCGCGAGGTGCAGTCCAGTTATCAATGCCTCATATTCACCTTCATTGTTAGTTGCTTTAAATGCAAAGTTCAATGTATAAGGATAATCTCTGCCCTCGGGGCTAGTAAGTAGCACCCCGGCTCCACTTCCTCCTGAATGTGACAAACCATCCATATACAAATTCCATATTTTTCGTTACCTTATGTCTTCGTTCTGGATGGGCTCCAAACACACTTCAAGGGGTTCTGTAGTTTCCACTATAAAATCTTCCAGTACTTGCCCCTTAATCGCAACTCGAGGATGATACTGGATATTATGCTCTCCCAATGCTACTGCCCACTTCATCATTCTTCTGGAAATCTCTGGCTTTAGGAGGATCTTCCGAATTGGGTGGTTCGTGAGCACCACTATCTTATGTCCCTGGAAGTAGGGTCTCAACCTTTGGGCTGCATGCACGAGAGTTAGAATCAACCTTTCGAGAACCGTATACCTTGTTCGGTCCCTATAAGGCAGGGCTAGCAAAATAGATCGAGTGTTGAAACTTTTCTTTTTCTTTAACCAAACTCGCGCTAATTGCTAGCGGTGACGCATAAATATACAAGTACAATGTCTCATCCTTGTCTAGTTTCATCAAAGTAGGAAATGTCCTCAAAGGCTCTTTCAACTGCTCGAATGCCTCTTCGCACTTACCATTCCACTCGAACTTCTTTGCCCTTCGAAGAACATCAAAGAAAGGAAAGTGCTTCTTTGCCCCCTTCGATAAGAACAAGCTTAATGCTGCCTAAGATCATGTTAGCTTCTGCATATCCTTTATCGATTGTGGGGTTTTCATTGCCCTCGGAGCTTTGACCTTTTTCCGGGTTTACATCGATCCCCCTCTCTGAGGCCATGAATCCGAGAAGCTTCCCTGCCCCTACACCAATGACACACTTAGATTAATTCAACTTCAAATTAGCTTCCCGAAGCTTACCGAATGTTTCTTCCAGGTCTTTAAAAAATCTTCATAACTCTTGCTTTTGACAACCATGTCATCCACATATATCTCCATGTTTTCCCTAGTTGTTCCTTGAACAGTCTATCGACCAGCCTCTGATAAGTAGCCCCAGCATTTTTCAACCCAAAGGGCATCTTCTTATAGCAGTACGCTCCCACATCTGTGATGAAAGATGTCTTTTCCCTATCTTCCTTTGCCATGAGAATTTGGTGATACCCCTTATGTGCATCAAAGAATGCCAAATTTCGGTAACCAGTGATATCTTCCACCAACTTATCGATTGGTGGCAATGGGTAACTATCTTTAGGGCAGCATTTATTTAGGTCCGTAAAATTTATACACATCCTACATGCTCCATCATGCTTTGGAACCATAATTGGGTTGGCAATCTAATCGGGATAGAATACCTCCTCGATAACATCTGCATTCAATAATTTTTCCACCTTCTCTTTAATTGCCTCAACTCGTTTGGGAGCAAACACTCTTCTTTTCTGCTTCATTGGCTTAATCGAAGGGTTGATAATTAGCCTATACAATGCGAGACTCGAATGGACCCCCGTCAGGTCAGATGTATCCCATGAGAACACATTTCCATACCTTCCTAACATGTCTTACATTCCTCTTTTCACATCTTCAGGAATCAGTTTCCCAAAAGCTACTGAACCTTTATCCCAAATAGGCATTTGTATTGTATCAGCTAGTTCCACTTCTGCGTGTACTGCCGCTACATCCCTCTGTTTCCTCGCCTCTCGCACTGCTATTAGGTTACATTTTCGTGCCACAGTCTAATCCCCTTGAATGGATGCCACCCCCTTTTCAGTTGGGAACTTCATCATCAGGTGGTAAGGTAACCCGACCGCCCGAGCCTGGAAGATCAATGGCTTTCTTAAGATCACATCATAAGGAGAAGGTGCATCTATGACACCAACACTACACTTGATAGTCACCCCCTTGTCGCCATCCACCACTCAAACATGCAATGTTATTTCTCCTATGGGAAATAACGGGTTTCCCGTGAATCTCGATAAAAGGGAAGCAGATTTATTTCAAGTTCTCACACTCTATGTCTAACTGGTCAAAACACTCAGCAAACATCACTTCTACCCCACTTTCATCATCAAAAAACACCCTTCTGATCAATGATGTTCCAATAATGGCTGAAATTACCATAGGGTCTGCTCGGTGCATTTGGTCCGGCACAGCATCCGCTTCCGAGAAAGTGACGGCCTCATCCAATCGAAACCTCTTATGATTGGGCTCTTTTGCGAGGACTCTTCAAGCTTCAGCCTTTAAAACAGCGTTCGAGGATCTCTCTCTCACTATGCCATTGATGACGTTAATTACCCTTCGGATGAGTGGGTTTTCTCCATGTTGGATTTCCCCCTTGTTGTTCCTGGGGTTTATCCTGCCTTCCTCCCTGCCCCCTATCTTGAACCACTTGTTCTCGAGGCCTTCTATCTCCTCTACCTCCATTGTTTTTATTTTTTCTTCTATAAGGCTGCCATTGATTTATCTAGGGCCACGATGGGGCTGCTTGGTTCCTACATCCTTGTCCTCAAATCTGTCCTTCCTGCTCACACCTATCAATCTCCATCCTTAATTGAATGCAATCGTTTGTTTCATGACCGTAATCCCTATAATGATCACAGTACAGATTCGTTGCTCTCTGGGCTGCAACTAAGTTTTACGAACTCTGCAAGGGTAGAGGTGTCCGAAACAAACCTCTATGTATGCTTAAAATATATGCAGGGGTTCTTCTTCTGAGCATTGGGGGCAGTGAATTATACCTCTCGAATGGTGTTCTTAAGGGTTCGACCGGCCTTTTCCCTCTATGGTCTACATTTCTTCCAACTTTCTCTGCAAGGCTATCTCTTTTCCTTCTAGTTGCCTCATCTACTCCCAAATATTGCTCCACGACCTCCTGAAGTTTTTGCAGTATCTTAAGAGTATTGGTACTTAGCTTCTTGTATAGTTCCAGGTCCTGCATCCCCAACAGGTACCCCTGGATTAACTCATTCTTCATTGTTTCTATCACCCCCAAACTCTCATCCACATATTGGTGATAGAAGGTTTCCATGCTTTCCCCTGGCTTTTGCTTCATCTAGTAGAGTTCTAACAAAGTTTTGGTGAACTTCCTCTTCTACGTGTACTGGCTCAACAACGCTCCGCTGAAGTCCTGATACGATTGGAGTGATCCCCTTGGCAACTTAATAACCACTCTTGTGCCTTTCCACGGAAGTAGTTGCCCACCAGTTTGCATGTCAATTTCTCATCAAAGACCCTCGAACTCATCAAGCCCAGGAATTTCTGTATAAACTCCCGAGGGTTAGTTTCACCACTGTATGTGGGAATTCCTTCTAGGGGTTTCACTTCTATCGGCCATCGAACCCATGTGATCACCGAGCTGAAAGGAGACCCAGCTGCCTAGCCCGAGGGGCTGATCAACCTATCCAATTCCTTTCTTAACAATTCACTTGCGTCCGAGGGGGGTTCATGCTGACCCACTAGCAGGTTCAACCCCCTATCGTGACCACCCAACAATGGCATATAGAGAGTTTGGATTCCTCCATATCCTGGGTTCATCTAGTGTAGCCGAAGGTTTGGGTATGCTGGTGGTGGTAGCGGTTGAACATAAGGATTGTATAGCTAGGGGGTTGATTCCAAATCTCTCATATCATTGCGTGCCAGAGGAAGTCAGCATTCCATATGCCGCTACTGGACCAACCAGGTCGAGGGTAGGAGCAAATGGGGTAGTGGAAGTAGCGCGCATATACAGGACCTTGGGAATAACCAGAAATTAAAGGTTGGGGCCTAGCCTGTAGCGGCTCTCCAACATAGCCTTGATAAGGATAGGCTATTGGGGGTTGGGGTTGAAAGGCCCAACCTGTAGTTATTCCTAAAGGCGAGGGCGGTACTGCCCACATCGTGAGTCTATCATCCCTCGGATGAGGGGTGATCCAGTAACTGGCTGCAGCCAGAACCTGAACTACTCATTCCACCTCTTGATTTAGGGTTTCCCTCTCCGCATTCCGATTTCCTTGCCCATTTTTTCCATAAGTTTCCCTATACGAGTCTTCCGAAACCTCCGTAAACCTTCCATCCCTCGAATTGACCACCCTCTCGAGCAGGGGATCAGTATTTCCCTGTCTTTGCTCTCCCATTACTTCCAGGGTCCTCTAGGGCCTCAACACATCATGCTGTATTGGTACCGATGTTTTTTCACCAATCGTCACTGAGGCTTGTCCCCCTTGTGGCCTACGCCCGTACTATGTTCTACTCGCAACTCTGCTCTCATTATTTGAGTATTAGTCATGTTGCTGACCTCGATGTGAGCGTCGTTTCCTCCTTCTGGATTCTCCAATGTTAACCTTAGTGGAGATCCAGCCCATGTACCCATTGACCTCAATATTTCACTCCTTCGAACTACCGTGGACATAAACTCTCCAAACCCTTAATCTGGCTTAGTCGTCCTCACAGACAGTGCCACTTGATGCGTCTTCGACCACTGATCGGTTCGTGGGTTTGAGGGTTCTTCTCGAATTAACCTGTAATCAAACTATCTCTGGGGTTCCAAGGGTCAACACTCTGATGCTTAAGTTAGTCCAACTATTTAATATGATTAAGACAGAATGAATGATAAGTAAATGTGTAACTTGTATTTATACTTCATTTTCTAAATAACGTACTCCTTAATTATCGCCCTTAATTACCCACAAATATAATAATTAAGTTAGAATATTGAATATTCTCCTAACCGAACTGTCATACCTGCTACCCAATGACATTCTTGGGACCTCTATCAATCACAGCTAGAATAATGCACAGCTGTCAAAAAGTTAGTTACCTTTAAACAAAGATCGACATGAGAAAGGTAAGCAGATAATTATGCGGCGAACACAATTCGAAGTCCTCGAAAAGGGAAGTGATGCAATGATTACATGGCTTGCGTGTAAGCCGCTCTTCCCAGCATAGCTATATGAAACATCTTAAGCTACGCGAAATTGAAGAAATTTGAATCCCCAAATTCTAAACAATAAAGCCTTGTCAGCTAAATTGACAAAATAAACAGCTCCACATTCCAAAGTTGAAAATTAGTAAATAGAAGTCATGGAAGATTACAACGCAGATCCTAACAGCGAATATCTTCAATCTACGAACCCTCAAAGAACAATCCTACACTACATACTTCAAGACAATCGAAAACAAATACTTTGCCCCTACTTTCTATTTCTACTATATTTTAGTTTGCTCGACCGTTCACATACACTGTGTTCCTTCCTTGAATGGTTGAGGGGCTTGTGGTGTATATATAGCCTGGACCCAATTGTTCGATAACATCCTAAAGTTGGACTTGACCTAGAGTCAAACAAAGACGTGCAGAACAAGGGCGAGTTCAAATAATTAACCCACAATGCCCTAGACATTGGTCCCTTGGCCACGATGATGGCCACGATCACCTGGATCAGGTTTATCTACGATGCTCGAGATGTGGGCTGCTCGGTCATCATGGTGGCCACGACCACCACGAGTGGGGAAATAGAGACCATGACCAATACAACGGCTGGCTAACCCTATAAATAGAGAAAATGCCGAAGCAAGATATGTACCAAAAAATCCTAAAGAACACTCTCAAAAAATGTACTAATTTAAGTATTAGAGCTCTCTCTCCAGAACCAATCTGGGGCTTTGAGTGCAGGACTTTGGATGTGGAGAACTAGCACGTACTTGTTCCTTATCACTGCCACTATTTGAAACCAATTTACTACATTAGTAGGATGTACTGGGAAGTCCGAGATGCCTGTGGGAAACATACAACAACCAGTTGCCATTAGAGAGGAGAAAAAACCATGCACAATCATGTGCAATTTGTGGTATCGGATGCCTCTACTCCACTCAACTCCATTATCAGTAGACCATGAATATGAATGTTACAAAAGCAATATGGTTCCCCTACAACCTAGTCATGCCATACCCCACACCAAGTGGTGTGGCAGCGGTAAGAGGGAACCAATAACCAACCAGATAGTACATGGCCATAGCAATGAGACTGGTCACAAATAAAAGAGAACCAACAGATGGTCCACAAAATCATAAAGGGACAACTGCTAGATAGAAAATACACCAAAGCTTATTTGGGAGGGGAAATTAAGCTCGTCGACTAAAACGACGAAGATCATACCCACCAAGTTAAAATAGGGAATTTTTGCCCCAGCAAGTCAGGTATGAGGTCATCACGACATTAAAACAATACATGAATATGCTCGCATGGTCCGTACAAGACATGGGAGGGGTGAACCCATCATCGCAATACACACCCTCAATATCAATCCCCCTTATAAGGTGCTCGGCCATCATGATGGCCATGATGACCACTATGATCCGTAAAAGAGGAGTCGTGTTTACCACGGGCTGCCACTTCGTATGGCTAGAAAATCCTATAAATAAAATAATAGTGAGTAGCCAAGGTATGTTTCAAACCAAAGAAAAAACACATTGTAAGGCAAAGTACTAATATAGGCACTATATCCTCTCCCTCGGAATCAATCTGGAGATTTATTGCAGAACTTACAAAGGTGGAGAATCTGCACGTACCTGTTCATGATAGCTAACACTTTTAGAATAAATCGACCACATTAACAATGAAGCAAAATAGTAGCCAAAATCAGCTACAACTCTATGTTGGGTTCTTAAGCTAAGTGAGTTAGTCAGATAACTAATGAAGGAAAATGAGGATAATGATCTGTGTTTATTCATGACCTCAGGGTACATTATATAGTGGTACAAAATACCTATACAAGCTAGGAAAAGGAAATTAAATCTAATTACAATCACAAGTAATTTTTATATTCCTTAACACCCTCCCTTAAGTTGGAGCATGGGGATCAGAAATGCCCACCTTGCCAAGTAATGAATGAAACTGGTTACGTCCGAGAGCTTTGGTAAACAAGTCCGCAGGTTGATCTGTAGTGTGGATATGATGAGTAACTATAGTACCGGACTGCACAAGATCCTGGAAAAAATGACAATCAACTTCAATATGCTTTGTACATTCATGGAACACTGGATTTGCGGCAATATGAAGAGCAGATAGACTGTCACGGAAAAAATACATAGGAGCAGTTGGCGGAACTCCTAAGTATTTCAGTAAAGAACTAAGCCATAACAACTCACAACAGGTAACAACCATAGTGCGATACTCCGCTTCAGCAGAAGACCAAGAAACTGTAGGTTACTTCTAGGTCTTCCAAGAAACTGGAGAATCGCCAATGATCACAAAGTAACCAAAAAGAGAACGTCAGGTAATAGGAAAGTAGCCCAATCATAATCACAGTAAGAAGTTAACTATAACGCACTACGGGAAGAGAGAAATAAACCTTGACTAGGATGGCTCTTCAAGTAGTGCAACACACGAACTGCAACTTGCCAGTGAGGAACACAGGGACACTTCATGAATTGAGCAAGTGTATGAACCAAATAACTAAGCTCAGAATGTATGATGGTAAGGTATATCAGGTGCCCAACCATACGCCTATACTGCTCAAGAGCCACGGGGCGCGCCTTATGACGTTAAATAGTATCATCTGACTTAAACTTTGTCAACTAGACCTATTTGCAACCAATCACTTTCTTATCCAGAGACTGAGGGGCAAAAGTACAAGTCTGATTGCGCTCAAGCACACTAAACTCTTCTATCATAGCATCTCGCCAATAAGCATGTTGTGATTCCTTGGAATAAGTGGTGGGGTATGCACTAGATGTTACTACACCCAAAAATCTAGAATGCATACTAGAAAAATTATCACAATTTACATAATCAGTAAGAGGATAGAGAACACCTGAGGATAGTTGGTGCAGAAGTGAACGTAGCAGTAGGGGGGTCTTCAGTAGTAAGAGCACAGGTATAATCATCACAATCATAATCTTCCAAATAAGGAGGAGGTTGGCAAGCACGAACACTCTATCTTGTAGGAGGCAACTCGGTGGAGGGAGAAGATATTGAAATAACAGGTAAAACAAGAAGCAGAGAAAATAGAAATAGACGGCGAGCATAATCAATCGGGTCCAGAGACACCACATCGGGCGGCGGAGAAGAAGGAGTAACCGGAGTTGGCAGCGCGTGAGGCGCATGATCGCTGTTTAACAGTGGTGCGTGAAGTGCGTGAGGTGGTGGCGTCCCAGGCGATGCATTGTCAGGCCGGATCGACAAGGGCTGTCAGTGATAAGGGTCGGTCGTTGGAATCGGAGAAGTGGCCAGCGGTATAGTTACAGCAGCATCCGGAGGTAACAGTACAACAACGACCATCAGGACAGGAGTGGCGCCAAATGGCGCTATAGGGTCGGTGATGTTCAGTGGGACCAGTGGTGCAGCGATCTGGGCATGTGATTCTGGTGGCGGTGGAAATGTTGCTGGCGATGAGGTGGTGACGCCGCCGAGATCCACGGAAGAGGCCGATGTCGGAGTTGCTACATAAGGGAACTATTCTTCAAAAAAATCGGCATCCCAACTGTTAAAAATAATGCGGGATTCCAGATCAAAAAGGCGATGGCCTCTCTTTCCGGCTGGATAACAAAGAAACAAACATCACCGACTTCTTGGTGCAAACTTGTCGCGGTATCTGGGAACGTGAGCAGCAAAACACAAACATCCAAATACCTTTAAAGATGAGTAATTTGGAGCTTATCCATTTAGCATCTCAAAGGGAGTGCAACCATTGAGATGTTTTGTCGGTGTCTGTTAATCAGATAAGCAGCAGTAAGAACACATTCTCCTAAAAACTTAATTGGAAGACTGGCTTGAAACCGTAAGGCACGCGCCATGTTGAGTAAATGGTAAGCTTTCGTTCAAGTCGACCATTCTGTTGTGGTGTATCAACCATAGATGTCTCAAAAATGATCCCAGAGGCAGCAAAATGAGATCTCAAAGGCAAAAATTCAGTCCAGTTGTCAGCCCGAACACACAGTATAGTTCGGCCACATTGATTCTTGACTAGAGCACGAAATTCCAAAAATCAAGAAGCTACTTCTAGCCACTAATAAATAAACCCAAACAGCTCGGGAATAATCATTAACTATTGTAAAAAAAAAATGCACCACTAGAAGATGGTTTTTTATAAGGACCCCAAACATCATAATGTATTAATTCAAATAATGCAGTAGCATTTGTAGAGCTCAATGGAAAACTATGTCTAGTCTATTTGGCTTTATACCATACAGAGCAAGGTATAGTAGTATTATTTGTGCTAAAATCAAGAGTAGGAATAGAAGACAACACCGTAGATGATGGATGACCAAAACGTTGATGCCATAAATCAGATGAAGAAACTGAAGCAACTGAGAATAGACTGCAGGATATGAGAACGAACGCGAGTATCCAACAGGCGAAGCAAATAACCCCCACCCCTCCTCTTCTGTTCACCCATACCAATCACAATCCTCGAACTGATTTTCAGTAAAATGCAATAATTTTCAGTAAACAAGGCTAGACATTTTAAGGCAGATAACAATCTAGAGCATGATTATAAATTGCATCGCAAAGTAGGTATGTAGAGCACATGAGTAAGGGTGACATCACCAAAAAAAATAGAACCATATTGTTTAGCAGACGACACAGATCCATCAGGAAGTATAACATTTATAGAATTGGTAGCAGTAATAATATTATTAAGAGAACCCTTGTCACCAGTCATGTGATATGAGGCTCCCGAATCAAGAATCTAGGGTAAAGTAGAATTACCTTACCCATGGTTGGATAATGAATTAAACTGATTAAATAAATGTATGGTCGTACTCCATTGGTCGTCAAACAGAGCAGGACCGAAATCAGATCGAGTAGGGGTGCCAGAGGAGGCAGCCTCCGCAAACCCTTGCGGCGACGTCACAATACTGGCAAGAATAGCCATAATATTGTGTAATAAATAAATATCAAAAATTCAAAATGGAGCACTGCACTGCACAGTGTCCAGTATTAGCTCAAAACATTTTGCTCAGTTTCTGGTATTAGCATTGCACAGTGCGTGGAAACACGTGCTCCTAGAGGTAGTGACCCATCTAGTCAACCGGCGAGTGAAGACACGCACTTCGGGAAGCAATTTTGGCGTGCATGAATCTCACGTGCACTCTGTCGTCTGTCGAACGAGATTTCTGGAGTTTGCCGTTGAACGAGCTGGGCGAAGAAGCAGCAAAGAGTCTAGCAGCGGAGCACCGGCAGGTTAATGTCGATGAAGAAACTGGAGGTGCAATGACCGAGGCTCATCGGCAGCGGAAACTGAAGCAAAGCTAGCATCGGAGAAGCAGCTCATCGGCGGCTGAAAGGCTAATCGGATACTGGAGGCGGTGGGCTGGTGATCTAGCAACGCCTTTTCTTTTTTTTTCTTTTTTTTTGTGAAAGACAGCGTTAATCGACGGCGTGTGAAAGTTACACACCGATGATGGTAGCGAAAAATTTAGAAATTGGGATTTTTGGCTCTGATACTATGAACTAAAATAAGGATAATGATCTGTGTTTATTCATGACTTCGGGATAAATTATATAGTGATACAAAATACATATACAAGCTAGGAAAAGAAAATTAAATCTAATTACAATCATAAGTAATATTTATGTTCCTTTACCCTAAACCTAGTTGATGTTTGATTTTACCCTTCTACTTTCCGGTTCTCAGCAAGCTCAAACATAAGGGTTTACAAAGCCCAATTGTCTGGTTATTGCCAAAAGCAAATTTAAATTGGGTTTTTTTTGAAAAAAAATAATATTTGGGGTTGACTCAATTTTAGAAGCAAAGACTTTATCACCCACGATATCATGGTGGTGGAAATTTCGCAGGTGAGAGGTGTTCTGCCCCTTTCACGGATATTGTATCTTAGTCACGATCTGGTCACTTGAGCCCAGACTCCAGAGGCAACCACCTTTTCTAAGCTAAAAGAAGAGTAATGATCATCGATGAGCTAACAGAGGATTGTCTTAGTATTCCATCTAGCTGATATACCACGAACATGTCGGCGAATCGAGAAATCAAATCCCCTGTTTGTCTATGATATGCCAGCCGAAAGGGAAGTAAGAGTAAAACCGGAATAAACAGTGGAGCAGCTATAAGGCTAAGTTTTGCTGCTCACAGTGGGGAGTGGTGCCAGCATCCTGCAGAAACTTCAATAAAATCAAAGAGGAGAAAATCCCAACAGCATCAGAGGATGAAGTGAAGGATATCAGCAGCATCAGGTCAGCATCAGACCTGCAAAGCATAGAAGAAGTAGACTCCGGAGGCAACCAACATCACTAGAAATCTATAGGTAACAAGATTACACCCACGGGTGTACCTCAGTGGTTGGGAGATGGGTGGGTAAGCCAATGATCCCAGGTTCGATACTCGGCAGTGGCAGTGTGGGGAGTTCTTGCTTTGCAAGGCTTCCTTGTGCGCACCGAGTCCATACCAAGCCCATTGGTCCTGGTGCTGGGCTACCGTGATTTACCTCTTATACGTTGGCCGGGGTGTCGGTTGGTATGGGCCGCTGAGGGCGAGCGGATCTTCGCCTTTAGCCTATAGGTAACAAGATTCGAACCTCACATTATAGGTAACAAACTAATCCCTAATATACTCTCACGGCCTTTATTCTTTTTAAAAAAAATTAAAATCATCAATGACGGGGATGTTAGGGAATTCAACCCTTTAGATTATCAGATTGGTCAAATAGCCTATATTTGAATGATCTTTACATGAAGATATGGGATAATCTCATTTACACAAAAAGCCTATATAGATGTTGCAATGCTAATCTAGAACCTAAGTGGCAATAAGAAGGTACACCAAGACACAAGCTAGATTTTACAATACCAAACAATGGCCTAGGTGACAGGAAGAAACATACACTGAGGCACTAACTAAATATGAAATTTCAATCATGCCTGAGTGATAATAAGAAGGGTGTAAGGTATGATAAGTGGTATTCACTGTGTAGCTGTGCAGTAATATCACTATAAGAGATAGCACATTTTACCTTAGTTCTAGGTGGTTTTTACCTCGGTTTTTGTCAAAACAAACCGAGGTAAATACTGGCAGAGTAAAAAGTAGGTCTTTTACCTCGGTTGTAACTGAGGTAAAAAATACCTTCTGACCTCGATTTTTTACCGATGTCGGTAGGATTTATCAGCGACGTCGGTTACGGATAGAAGGTCGACGATTAAAGAGCATATGTGCAACCCCGTTTAAGGTGACGTCGGGTTCCACTTGTTGCGAGGTCATCAAATGCACAAATGCAGTCGATGGTGGATGAAATGTTGCGACGTTATCTTGACCGACGACATTCCACACAACGGGTGAATTGCATGACGTGGATCACTCACGTCATGTGCATGCTAACGTGTAACGTTTGCAGAAATGACATTGTTTTGATTGGCCGAGGTCACAAAAAAACACCGATACCTGTGACGTTGGTTACGTGTCGTCGGGGAACTAGTCTGCGTGACGTCGCAGACCTTGTCTTACAAACTTTGTTTATCGTCCATATTATAATATTTAATATTTGATGGTTAAATGATTACACGTCATACCACATTCAATTGTTTTCAATTAATTTGGGAAAGAATGACATGCTCAAACCAACAAAATTATATCTTATAATAAAAATGCATGTCATTACATATTGAAATACATAAAGTAAATTTGAAATTAACTAATTATATTAATTGAAACACCATTTTCTATGGTGCACGCCGTTAAAACTGTTAGGACGACTAGTACATAATTACAAGTCAATCCATCTACGTGTTGGAAGTCCATCGATTACTCTCCTCGGGCCTATTAATATCATTACATAGAAAACAAAATTTATGTTAGAATTGGGTACTTCTCAAATGAAATACACATAATGTACTAAACGTAGACTACATTAAATCCGAGATGGTAAAAGTAAACATAATTGGAGACATGGGACATTGCGGATAAGAAATGAAGACGTTGCATAGACCGAATAAATTGCGACGTCGGACATTCATTCACATGACAACAATATGAAGTGATATGCAAAGTCGGTAAAGGTTTGGTAACATTTTGCATGGGACAAAGACATGTGACCGACGTCGCACATTCAAACTATGTTCATAGAAATCTTAGATTCTTTCTTCATGATCGAAACAAACATGGCACCATCTTGGAAAGAATAACAATAAAAAATATATAACACGTAACTCAAGCATCATACCTCATGTTTGATTGATCACTTATTAATTAAAAAACATATGGTAGGATGATCACACAATTTGTAATTGAACAAGGAATAGATGGAAAAACTACCTCAATTTAACAAAATTTGAATTAAAAACATTTGGTGGAAATTATCGTGTTCATAACGCTTATTGAAAGGGTAATAATGGAATACTAACACGATTGATGTACGGCTACCCCAAATTGGGGACGGGACACTTGCAATCAAAAGTCAAACTCTTTATCATCATAACTTATAAAGAAACTGACATGATCCCACATAGAGTTCCACAAGTCATTCACGAATGACCCTCGTATACTTATAAGTAATCATCTACAGTTTACTCTGGACAATGTACTTGCGCTTTTTAAATGTTGATGGACGGACTTTTATTACCTTTTAATTTCATAAAAAATCTAGAATATATAATTTCATGCGATTCTATGCAGTGGAAATTACCATGTTCATAACGTTTATTATAAGGGTAATAATGGAATACTAACATGATTGACGGACGCTTACCCCAGATCGCGGATGGGACACTTGCAATCCAAAGTCAAACTCTTCATCACCGTAACTTATAAAGAAACTGGCATGATCCCACATAGAGTTCCTCAAGTCATTCACGAATGACCTTTGTATACTTATAAGTAATCATCTACAATTTAATTTGGACAATTTACTTGTGCTTTTTAAAATTTTATGGACAGACTTTTATTAGCTTTTAATTTCATAAAAAAAAACCTAGAATATGTAATTTCATGAAATTCTATAAATTGCCATGTTTATGACGCTTATTTTAAGGGTAATAATGAAATACTAACACGATTGACGGACAGTTACCCTGGATTGCGGACGGGACACTTGCAATCCCAAGTCAAACTCTTTATAACTGTAACTTATAAAGAAAATGGCATAACTCCACATAGAGTTCCACGAGTCATTCACGAATGACCCTCGTATACTTATAAGTAATCATCTACAATTTACTCTTGACAGTGTACTTGCGCTTTAGAAAATTTGATGGACGTACTTTTATTACCTTTTAATTTCAAAAAAAACCTAGAATATATTTCATGCAATTCTATGTGGTGGAAATTATCTTGTTCATTACGCTTATTAAAATGATAATAATGGAATACTAACACGATTGACGGACGGTTAACCTGGATCACGGACCGGACACTTGTAATCCCAAGTTAGGTCACTGTAACTTATAAAGAAACTAGCATGATTAGGGTTAATTTTTCTGTCTTGGTCCAATGCAGACCTATTTGATGTGCTATAGGGCTGAAATAGTGAGGTCCAATACCCTGTAACTGACGTCGGTCATCTCTCATTCATATGTCGATGTATTAGAACTATAACGCGAGGTCGCACAAACATAGGTATAATGTGGGCCTTCCCGCATCAGTGGGCTGAAATGGTGAGGCCCACACTCCTACTAGCCGAAGTCGTGCATCCCTCGGTCTAACAATCTCTATAGACAACTACTATGTGGCGCCGCACTAACCATAGGTGGAAGCATAACACATATTTAAATGGATCCCACCTCGCATACACCACTTCAAAGTTTCACATTTCCCTCAATTTTTATCAGTTCCCCTGCCAATCTTATCAAAGGTATGGTTTCCACATGTGGTTACATTACTTTTGTTATTCTATTTATCCTAAATTTTGTTATCAATATGGATTAGGGTTTGAATGTGTTAATTGTTTAAGTTTTGACGTTTCTATGAATTGGGGTGGTAAGAATTGGTATTTGGTGTCTAAGTCTTCTACCTATGGAGTGGTTCAATTGTTTGGTTTAGAACCTAGATTGTTCCCAGTTTTCTGCTCTTGTTTTTGTAATCGATCTGGTACCATGCGAGGTCGCTTACATGTCAGTCACACCTCTGTTATACTGGTATATGCGCGATGTCACTTGTCATAGTGACCTCGCCGCCCTCTCGGTTAATAATTCGGTTATACCAAAGGGTTATCAACTTTGCGTTGACTAGGTCAACTTAACAAAAAATTTAAATTTTCATTATCCAATTTATGTCTACTACAACAGTTAACACCCGTGACAATATCAATTACAGCAATCATGTCTAACAATGTTGGTTCTAGCCACGACCCGATCGAGGTAACCAATTTTTTATTATTTTTAAATATTCCTTCTATCATACCAATAATATTATAAATGAAATGTAAATAATTTCTGTGGCCAATTTAGATTTGTACTGATTTGAATGATGACAGTCTGTGGCGCATACTCTCAGGAAGATATCTGTATTTTTTCTATATTTTGACCCATACAAACTTTGGGTCAATTCCAATTATGGTAAGTGCTCCCTGTTCTAAACAATTTGAATTTCCAAATGATTTTTTCTATAGATTAATTTCATAAGTACTAACAAAGGTTTTTTATTTATAATTCAATACATCCCTGACAAATTTGTGGAGCTCCTACCGTCGTACAAGGTGGATGTTGTGATCAGATGCAAAGGAAGGGAGTATCACCTGCACTATTAGGGGAGCAAGGTTCTCAAGACCCTTACCCTGAAAGGGTTTGGCCAGTTTCTCGCCGCAGAGAAACTCGTGGTTGGGGATACCCTATACTTTGAGCTCATAAATGGTGTTGGGCCAGTCGTTTTCCATGTTCTCATTCTTCCCCGAGAACATTAGATGATTTGCTTAGTATTCGCATGACAATGTACTTTGAACCAACTGATTCTTATTTGGAATAATAATGGACCTTGACGAATTTTCTATATGAAATTTTTATTGTTAAATCAATGTTATTGAATTTTTAGCCATAAATTCAATGTTACTGAATGTTCTCATATTAATAGAATTAATGTTATTGAATGTTCTCATATGAATTCGATGTTATTGAATGTTCTCATATTAATTTAATGTTATTGAAGTAATATTGAATGTTTATTATTTAATATAACATAACTCGTTGGTGGGATGAATTTGTAAGGCTCGTGCACATATGCGACGTCGGTCACTATTCCGGCATAGTTATGGACTAACTAACGTATGTGTGGCGCGCAGTATATCGAGTGGACAGCACAAAACGGTCAAAATGAGGTCGTTTCATAACTGTTATATATATGAGCACCCCACCTGCGAGTTCAAGCTTCTCTTCATAAGTAGTCCGTGAATTCCAACAGTCTCTCACATCTCTTCACTTTTACATTGGAAGAAAGGTAGGGTTTTTCTAACCTTCAAACATGTAATGTTAGTAATTCCGACTTTGCATTAGCTGATATGTGGTTTCTCAATATTTTATTTTTGCTTTATGTTCTAGTTTTTACTCACATTTTTGACATGGTGAACTTCCGTTGGATGTAGACTAGGGTACTATGTTTTGGTAGGTGTCCATAGGGTTTTTGTATAATTTTATGTTGTTAAATATTTTTTTCCGGTGTTAAGTGTTTTTACCCTTAGCTTCCTCCAATATATGCGAACTCAGTCCGACGTTTATTACATTTCATTGACTACAATAATATAGCGATGTCGCATAGTTTCTTCTTTAGTAGCATATTATTCAGTATGTGATGTTGCACCTATGTCGGTCGTACCTTCGGTGTAACCGAAGAGTTCCCAACGTTATAGCGATGTTGATACTTTATATCTTACAAGCTACTGGTTTGGACCGAATCGCACCTGTGATGTGTAACCGACGTCGCACATAGCAATTCATACTGCTTCCCTATACACATATTCATTTCTTATGCAGGACTAATGGCTAGCAAAGGATCTTCAAGTTGTCCATTTTTCTAGGTCCTCAAACATTTCACAACATATAACTAGTAAAACACATCTTCACACTTTACCACAACATTTTGTTTTCATGCGATTCTCTGCAAAATGAAGCAATCCTGAGCCTATTGTGTTCGACATTATGATCATACAATGGCTCTCAAAATCCCACACTTCCACTGTACTCTGGAGCAGCAGAACTTCGAGATGAACTCAACTTTGGTAAGGCATTTAAAATTAATATGCCAAGTCAAATATTTCCATATATATATATGAATGGGTCTCCTGACAGGTGGTCTGTCTATAAACTTAATGACAGACCAGGGACTAATTTTCAATTAACATAAGTATACAAAATTCACTGGTTAAATTGGAAATATCCAACCCATGGCCTTCTTCCCCATAATTGAGTTCGAGCTCGAGTTGATCACTCCCCATCGATCCAGCTGCTTCTCCCTCACTGGGAAAATATTGATGTTGATCTCGACAAAATTCAGGTTCCTCTCCGGGAGGAATGACCGTACGGTGGTGCAGTCACGATAGTTGGACTAGGAAAAGAATCTCACGCGACCGATTAGCTTCTTCCCATCCTCTTTCTCCGCCTGAGGTTTTTGGTTTATGATCACCTTGAACCCCGGCAGGTGGAACTCCGTCACGTACGATTCCTCTGCTACCGTCGTGTTCTCTTTGAACGATGATATCTGCTTTGAGAAGGCGGTGGAAAGGCTCTGGCTTTTCTCTTGGAAGAATTTCCTGATGGCCGGGATCTCTGGTAGCGGCATTGTGTGAAGGTAATTTTAACTTATGAATTCAACTCTAATCAAGTACTCTGAGCTAACATAATCATTTATGCCTATCAATTTTTCCATTTGTTGAAAAATAGAGAATTGTGAGATGAGAAACTGAGACTTTACTATACTTCAGGAGAGTGCAAGTCTCATGAAGCATTTTGTTTCAAGTGATTGGGTTCAAGATGATGGACTTAAGCATCTCTTTTCTTCCCTTTATAGTGTGGATGTGGTTCTATATAGAAATAAGCAGTTGAAAGAGGTAAACACACCTTAACATTCAGTCCTCATCACATACTAGACGGTAGATTTCTCATCAATTGATTATTTTAAAGATGAGCATTATATATATTGTTTCGGTTTTAGTTCAGTTAATTGGATATTGGTTGCCTGTTTGATTTTGTCAATCTGGAAGTTGTTATTTGCATTCTGTGTTTAGTTAGCTCATTCATCATTTGTTGCATCTATGTGATGTAGCTTTGGAACTCGGACATGGTAGACCAGTTCTTCATTTCACCATGGTGAATGGTCATTTAATCTTATTCATGTATCTTATTTATGCATAGAATAACCCATGGGTTGATGCAGAATTTGATGTCCTCGTATCATTTAATTGTTGTCTATTTCTTCTGTAGCTGGGCTGACATTCTGCATAATGGAGTAGATGACATTTAAACCGTTGTGAGTGACTAGATGGAATGTGTTTTTTTATATTTATAATAATTTTTGTGCCTTTCATTAGGTTTGGCTTAAATTAGGGTGCTTTTCCTTCACGGGCTTCAAAAGATTTAAAACAAAGTTGTAAAGCATCTTGGAATCTTGTAGTGAATCACTCCCAGTTAAACAAATTACCAAAATATCTATCAGAGATATCATTCAAAGCTTCTGTGAAAGATTCTATGGATTTTGTCAGTGAAGCATTTAAAAAAACTGCTATGCTATTGGACATTCTATTTGAGAGTAGCAAGCACAAGATGAACAAACTACTTAGAGATAGCTTTGAAAGCTGGTCTATTGCAAAGAGGATGAAATTAGTTTCAAGAGGATGAAAATTCGCCTAATAGTGTCTAAGATATAAATTTTTTACATGTGATTGAGTTCATGTTATTTAATTTCCTTTGATGTAAATTATTGTTGTTGAAACTTCTGAATGTATTATGTTGTTGTGGCATGTTAAAAACATGTGGAAAATATTTTAAAAATGAACTAAATGTTGCTGAAAATTTTCATATATACTATGCATTTGTTACCTTACAATACGTATCGTTTTCCTTAAAACATGCACCTGATATAAAAACTGTGAATATGAATTGTGAAACTTTTTCATGAGATCATGTATAAGTTAAAATTTGACAATTTAAAATTTTCATATTAACTGTGCATCGATTACTTTACAACATGTACTGTTTAAATAAAAACACGCACTTGATAAAAAAATGTCAATTTCTTTTATTAATAGCAAAACTTTGCCATGAGGTCGTGCATAAGTTACTTTATGAATTGTTTATGTTTTGTTAAAACATGCATATATTATCCTACAACTAGTATTTCTTATAGTATACATAACAGAAGTCACATAATATTGTAGTTTTTCAAATTTTCATATGTAGTACTGCATTTAATACTTTACAATATATACTGATTACATCAAAACATGTGTTTGTTTTTAAAAAACATGATCATAATTCCCTAATTAAAATCAAATAGAGGTCACAAAAAGTATTGTCGGCGTGAAAGAAACACATGAGCACTGCATACTTTGTATAAGAAAACATGCAAATTTTATCAATTTCAAACACGAGAGGGGCTCTCAACATCTAAACAAAATGGAAGATAAAGTGTTCGTGATAGAAATCTTCCATTAGGGAACTTACAAATACAACAGTATTCCTATCTAAACTAACTAACAGTCTCTTATACAATGAATCATCAATTATTAATCTTCAAAAGGGGGATCATCTTTGAATCTTCAAAGTTCAGTGTCATCTTCTTTGAATCCTCCTCGTGACAGAATGTCTTGTGTAGTCCAATGTTCAGTATTGTCCAAATCCATAAAAGTTAAAACCAAAAAAACTATTATCCAACTCTTGAAAAAGGCGTACATACTGGATATTAACAGTTGCAGCAAATAAGCAAACATGTACAAATTCTAATTCAAAACAAACATTAATCAACAATGAAAGTAAAAGTCAAACACAATAAAACTAGCAAGTACATACTGAATTCTAACATATGCAATATATAAGTAAACATGTGCAGTTCTTAATTGAAAAAATGAACAACCAGCAACTTTTTTATTAAAAAAAATAGTCATGCACAACACAACTAACAAGTACACCCAAGATACTAACAGATGCAGCATATAAGTAAACAGATGCAACTCGTTATTCAAAACATACAACTAACAACAAATGAAAATAAAAATGCCATAGACAGTAAAACTAACAAGTACACATTGAATACTAACAAGTGCAATATATAAGTAAACAGCTGCAGCTCATAATTCAAAACAAACAATCAGCAGAAAAGAGAAGAAAAAAAAGGTCATTCACAGTAAAGCTAACAGGTACACGTTGGATAATAACAGCTTCAATATATAAGTAAACAGATGCAGTTCTTTATTCAAAACAAACAACCAATAACAAAAAAAAATTTAATAGTCATACACAACTTAACTAACAAGTACACACGAGATACTAACATATGCAACATATAAGTAAACAGATGCAACTCATTATTCAATATATTTCTCATATAAAGATATGATGGATCCTCATATCTTTAAATATCTTTAACCCATATAAAGATTGCATATAAAGATTGCTTTATATGGTCTCTAATACAATATTGCTTTAATGTCCAGATTGCTTTAGCCCATATAAATAACTTTGTAATATGATTAAATATCTTTCTCTGGGTTTTGAACTTAATGCTTCATGCATTTTGAATCCTTTAGGGATCCTCATGTAAATTTCATCATCAAGTGATCCGTATAAGTATGCGGTAACAATATCCATAAGGTTCATATTAAGTTTCTCATGAAGTGCTAAACTGATAAGGAATCTGAATGTAATTCCATCCATGACTGGGGAATATGTTTCCTAAAAATCAATTCCGGGCCTTTGAGAAAAACCTTGGGCAACGAGTCTAGCCTTGTATCTCACTATCTCATTTTTCTCATTTCTTTTTAGCACAAATGCCCATTTGTGTCCAACAGGTCTCACATATTCAGGGGTGACTACTATAGGCCCAAAAACTTTGTGCCAGTTAAGCGAGTGTAACTCAGCTTCAATGTCCTTTTTCCATTCAGTCCATTCGTGTCTATTTTTACACTCGGTAACAGACCGTGGTTCAGGATCTCCATTATTTTTTTCTATAATATCGCATGCCAAATTGTAAGAGAATGCATCATTGATTTCCTCATTTTGGTTCCACCTTATACCTGTATTGGCATAATTAATCAAAATTTCTTGATTTTCCTCATTTCGTATTTCTACAGGAATACATTCCTCCATTTTGGGGTCATCTTATTTCTCTTATCCTTTTCTTTTACGAGGATTTTTATCTTTGGAACTGAGTGGTGTTCCACACTTCAAGCGTGTCGTGATTTTATGAGTGACTTTGTTTTAAAGTTTCCCTTTCGGGATTTCAATATAAGCAAGAGCATTCTCAGCCGAGATGTGTGATTTAGTCACCTCTTTGTGTCTGTAAATGCATCATGAAGTTGATTTGCTATGTCTTGCATATGAAAAACCCTTTGGAATTTTCCATCACACTCTTTTGTATAAGGATCAAGATGCAATAATGTTGGTACAGATCAGGTAATATTCCTTTCCAGCTGTTATCTTTCTCCCCCTAATGCTGGAAATTTTTCTTCATCAAAATGGCAATCAGCAAAACGAGCTGTACAACTATTCCCAGTTAGGGGTTCAAGGTATCTTACAATAGATGGATTTTCAAAACCTACATAAATGCCAAGACTTCTTTGTGGTCCCATTTTTGTTCTTTGAGATGGTGCAATAGGCACATGAACAGTGCAACCAAAATTCCTTAGATGGGATATATTTGGTTCTTAGCCTGATGCAAGTTATAGTGGGGAGTATTTATGATATGCACTTGGTCTGATGTGAATCAATGTTGCAGCATGTAATATTGCATAACCTCATATTGAAGTAGGGAGCATTGTTCTCATTATTAATCGTCTAGCAATGAGTTGGAGACGTTTAATCAGTAATTCAGCCAGACCATTTTGTGTGTGCACATAAGCAACATGATGTTCAACAACAATTCCAAGTGACATAAAATAATCATTGAAAGTTTGGGATGTGAATTCACTGGCATTATCAAGTCTAATTTTCTTGATCGCATGATCAGGAAATTGAGCTCGCAATTTGATTATCTCAGTGAGTAATTTAGAAAATGCCATATTTTGAGTTGATAACAGGAATACTTGTGACCATTTGCTAGAAGCATCCATCAATACCATGAAGTAACGAAATGGTCCACATGGTGGATGGATAGGTCCACATATATCACCTTGAATACATTCAAGAAACGCTGATAATTTTGTTTCAACCTTTTCCGGTGAAGGCCTTATGATTAGCTTTCCGAGGGAACAAGCCTTACATTAAAAGGATTTTCCACGAGGGATCTTCTGGTCCTTCAGTGGATGCCATGGGAGCTTTCAATAATTCTTCGCATCATAGCTGAACTAGGATGGCCCAGCTGATCAATGTCATATGGTAAATATTAAAGGTTTTATCACTATCGTATTTAATTCTACTGCATTTTTATGAGTGTAATGCAATCCAGTATGGAGCATTGGTAGTTTCTCAAGTATGCATTTCCTTCCAGATTTATACACAATGAGAAGCATATATTTCATGGTACCTTCAGTTACAAACTGGGTATCAAATCCATGAGAATATATATCATTGAAACTCAATAATTTTCTTTTAGACTTGGACAAAAATAAGACATTATTTATTGTAAACATTGTACGATTTGGCAATGTAAAGTTTGCCTCGCCAACTCCTTCAATCAAATCTACAGGACCCGATATTGTATTCACAATGGTATGCGCTGGTTTTACATTTGAGAAAAACCTTTTATACTTTAATATAGTTTGTGTTGTTCCACAATCGAGTATGCAAATTTCTTCATTTTTAATCCTTTGGTTGGCTTCACGATTAGCTTTATCCATTTCACCTCGTTAATTAAAAACAAAACAAATTTAATAAGAAAGCTAATAAATTTGAAAGTAGAAGGCTTTAAATAAAACCATATATATATATATAACAGACATTGGACCATCTAGCTTCATTACCAATGTGGTAGTAGTTTGCCCCTTACAATTTGCCCCTTTCATTCTCTTCCTCTTTTACGGTAGGGTAAGTCTCTTCCTCTTTTATGGGCACTTTCATGGTTCCTCTCATATTGATGTTTCTTGTGGTAGTAGTTACCACTCTTATAGGGAAAATTGTGACCACCTCGACCACATCCATAACCACGACCACGACCACGACCAAGACCTCGACGACCTCGACCTCTCTCTTGACCCTGAAAATAGTTTTTGTATTCGGGTTCGTTGGAGTTAACAGCAATTGCTTCAAGAAAAGCTCTTGAGCCATTCAGGCAAGATTATTCTTTTCTGCAATGAGGAGACAAACAATTAGTTCAGAATATCTTTTAAAACCTCGCACATGATATTATTGTTGCAAGGTCACATTTGATGCGTGGAAAGTAGAAAGAGTCTTTTCCAGCATTTCATTGTCAGTTATTGTAACCCCACAGTATTTCAAGTGGGTTACTGCTGTGTACATTGCATAATTATAGTCACAGACTTTGTTATAGTCTTGGAACCGTAGATTATTCCAGTCATCGCGGTATATGGGGAGCATTACATCTCTTGTGTGATCGTACCTTTCTTTCAAATTTTCCCACAACTTAAGTGGATTTTTCATAGTGAGATATTCATTTTTGAGTCTCCCATCAAGGTATCGACGAAGGAAGATTAAAGATCTTGCCTTGTCCATCCTTGATGAGTTATTCCCCTTCTGGATTGTCTCAAGGAGGTTCATTGATTCCAAGTGCATCTCAACGTCTATCATCCATGGCATATAGTTGTTTCCCCTGATGTCAAGTGGACTGAATTCAAGCTTTATAAGGTTTGACATGATGATGACTAATAGGAAAAGTAAAATAGTTCATTAGATATAATCAAAATACAGAATTCTATAATGATTTCAAAAAATAAAGAGTAATACATGATTCCGATCATCAATGAAAAAATGAAAATCTTCCGGTGAAACTTCTACGGCGAAAATAGTAACATGTAATACTAAAATAATTACAGCAACAAAGATAAATATTAGTCTAGACATTTTATCGGTAAAATTTAGCAAAAATATGAGGTAGAAGAGAGGATGTGGTTTTGTATCATTTGATGTTTTGTATTTATAGTGTAAAATATAGCCGTTTATAGTCGTTACATTACCGCTGAAAATATAGCCGTTTACAACCGTTATATTAATTAATTGTAGTTAAAATTTTAAGAGTAGATTAGAAATATAACGTCATTAGATGAATAGAAAAATATATTAAAGACATAATTAATAATTTAAATATTAAAATAAAGAGGTTAGAGATTAGTTAGATGTAATTTAGAAAGTTAATAAATCACATCACTTTACTATAAGGTGACAAAGCCTCCTGTGTATAGTAATATGGTGTTATGTAGTTAGAAATTAAATAAATCACATCACATTACCGTAAGGCGGCAAAGCCTCCTGTGTATAGTAATATGGTGTTATGCAGTTAGAAAGTAAATAAATCACATCACATTACCATAAGGCGGGGGAGCCCCCTGTGTACAGTAGTAATATGGTGTTATGTAGTTAAAAAGTTAGTAGTGTTATGTAGTTAAAGGGTTAATGATATTATGAAGTTAGAAAGTTGATTGTTATACATCACATAATTTCTATTGTGACTAATTATTATTATTTATTAATTTTAGACATTCTAGTATGTTGCGATTTATTTGAAAATTGAGTCGATCAAAAGGGTCCTGATTAAGAGTTTCCTGGATGAGGAAAAAATTATTAGGTCATAGTTGCTGGACACTTATGTGAAGTTGATCTGTGCAGTCAAATATAAGTTTTAACATATGAGATTCTAAACATCTACAAATTAATAGAAAAGTTTGGACTAGTATTCTTAATACCAACTACTTTGATTCATTATCACAAAATTTTTACAACTTTTAGAAAATGACTTACTCAATGAAGATGGAGAGTGATCGTGCTGATAATGTGTTGTAATTTTTACTAACTTTGCACTAATTTATTGAGAAATTAGTGAAGGGCTTGATGTGGGAAGTAAGTAAGAAGGAGAGAATGAGGAAGAAGATAAGATGGAGAAGAGGATAAGATGAGAAGAAGTGAGAAATGAGAGAATGAAAGGGGCATTTTTTTTCATCCTCTAAGGGGGTATTTATAGTAGAATTTTGGGGGTAATGGCATAGCATTCCCCCTTGGTAAATAAATAGTGATATAATTAATTATCACAAATCTAGCTTATTGTTGGGCATTTCATTATTCTTAACAAACCCCATTTTGAACCCATTTTTCATTAATTACAAATCAAACCCCATTTCGCAAAATAGTAACTGGCATGTCCATAACATAAGTTTATGTACAGATTCTTAAGACTTACCCTATATACATAATATATTTCTAATCAATATATTCTTTTCTTGCATTCAGTACTTCTCGTGGGAGATTGTACCACTACTACTGAGTGCGAATACCCCTTTTGTGCAGAGGTGCTACGGGACAGAGTACCGTATGAATTACTCGGGGGTGGCAAGATCACGGCCCTTTTTCCAAAGGGTTTTGGCGAGTTCCTTAAGTGAAACAACCTACGCATTGGGGGCACCTTGTTCTTCAAGGTGATCGAAGCTGGGGGGCCTATTGTCTTCGAGGTCATCGTATCAAAGCTGATTGAATTTATTGTAATCTCTTTTATGTTTGAATTAAGACAAATGTTATTCGAATTTAAGTTCTAATTGTGAAAATATTTAGACGACTACTATTTTCTAGATATTAAACTGTCTAATTTGAGCATCATAATATTGACTTTACGTGTTCATATATGTGTTTTCATTTGATTTGAACCTCATATGTGTGTTTCCATTTCCATTTTGTATTCTATTCCATCACCATTAAATTCTTTACTTTAACTTGTCTCATCAAATATGTGCGACGTCGCTAAGTCATTCGATAAACGTATCAGTAGAAGCGATGTCAATGGCGAAATCAACCATGCTTCCAAATAATGCGTAGAATAGTCAATGGTCGCTTAGACTGTCCCAAAATTTTTATGTAGGTGTATAGAAATCACATATAATGCGTAGAATAGTCTCTAAGTTAGTACCCGAAAAGACAAGACAATTTAAACCGAAAAATCAGATTAATTTGCCCCAAATGTCCTAACAAATCTGAATCTACAAATCTGATTTGGATTCTAAGACGAAATCACCAAAAGTAAGTAGTTTAAACGACTATGACTCGGATTTCTCCTAACCGCTTTGAAAAACATATTTGAAGTCAATAAATTTTAACCGGACCGTTTTACCGGAAAAAAAAGGTCGCCGGAAAACTTATATTGACAAAGACATATATAATCCAATACCTAAAACAAAAAACCAATTTTAGCTCTACCCTTTAAAACTGAAGAAAAAAATATAAGCATAAAACAATGAAAGAAAAAAAACCTACCAGAATTAAAAATATAACCCACCACCACAACTAAACCTAAAAGAAGGTCAAAAGAGAAAAATAAATAAAAATAAAATGAGGTTCAAACACTCCTTGGCTGCGAAACGTTATTGGCACATGCGGGACTCCGAAGTGGCTGTCGTGCGGCTTTGGCCAGCCGTGCGTGGCTGACGTTGGAGACGCGTGTCCGACAACAATGGAGCGTCAAAGCCTATTTTTTCCTCGGCGAAGCTTCTCCTTTTCGAGGGTATCCAAATTTGTGCAGTACCCGCTGTTTTGTCACCTGCATATACCTCCCGTCATGGATAAAACTCTCCGATGTGACCCTAGCCGCGACCGCTACATGACTGTCGTAGCTACAGCCGACCGCGGTGAGAAGCTTCCACCGGTCTAAAAGCATTGGGGGTGTCGCAGGTTAGAAAGGTGGGACAGAGAGAGATCGAAGATAGCTTTCAAATCGAAGCCAAGATTACATCGACAGGGTCTATGGGGAAGAGATTATGAATGATAAGAGAGTACGGGGGATGTGGTGAGGGAGGGGGGAGAGCACCACCGGAGGTGGAGAGCAACGGCCGCCTCCCTAAAAGTAGATCTAGGGTTTTGAAGATAGGTTGCTGGTTTTTAGAGAGAGAAATGAGAGTATTCGAAAAGGAAAGAGTTTTTTATTCAACAAAATTATTTTTACCTCACGGCCTTTATTCAGTATCTAGCATGGCTTGCTCGTCTTTCGGGGCCTGTTTTATAGATTTACATTGAGGTACACCATAGGAAGGTGCGTAAAGACGTCAACCACATCAGGTGGGCTAAGTTAAATTTGTCTCTATCAAGCATCGCTAAAAGTGAAAAATGCTTCAGCTTGCTCCCTCAACAGAGTTGAGTTTAAGTTTTTGTTGATTTTTCCTTGTTAAATTCCTAAAAACATAAGTAGATTTCCACATACTCTGCCTCTCAACAGAAAGAGAGGTACTTCTATCTCACATCTTGTGTCACGATGGACCGCTAATTTAAGTTGCTGCATATATAGTGTTCTGTGATAGAACTAAATATCACCCTCCTTAATTGTATCCTCTATAATGTCAATGCAAGCTCCCACAGATCTTCCCTCGGACATAGCATCTGCAAGTTTGGCTCGGGTTTCTTCATGACGGCGCAATATGAGAACGGTGTTTAGTACAGCCCATCGGACTTGAGAATCAGCTTTCTTTTGTGTAAAACCCAAGCTTTTCAATAGCATGTCCAACTGTAAGAAAGTATTGGCATCAGTAGTCATTTAAAACAAGTTCAAGTATATGTGAGGAACTGACTATGTGCCTCTTCAGAATTATAAACAGAACTACAGCAACTACACGGTAAAGAAACTTTCTAGTTCAATTTCATAGGTATATAAAATTTGATCCAGTACCGTGCGCATAGATTCTAAGGATTTCATATCATAAACCAATATCACATAGGTTGTCTCACATGAACCCTCCTCTCTCTCTCTATTATATATATGTATATATATATAGAGAGAGAGAGAGGAGGGTTCATGTGAGACAACCTATGTTATGTGAGACAATCTAAGACCAAATCTCAGCCATCAATATGATTAAATCTTCCGGCCACAATTTGATTCCAATTTGCCGCAGATGCTAATTTAAAATTAAATAGAACACGGCCATTGGATTGGACTGAAATCAGGTTATAATGTTTCCGGATCCTTATTACCTTCTCCATTCCTTCCATATTTGCCGCAGATGCTAGTTTGCATGGAATGGACTCCTTGAAAAGGATAAATATAATAAATGTTGGAGAAGTGGCTATCGTCATGGTTACATTTTACTGTGCTTCTTACAAACTTAGTTCACACTAAGAAATATTTCTGGAAACTTAGAGGTACTTCAGATACAACTTGTTAGTTCGTCAAGTGTATCTTATAGGTGCTTCGAGAATTTATAGGTGCTTCAAGTACATCTTGTAGGTGTTCAAGTGTAGCCCATAGGTGTTTTTTTTTATGACTTGGAAAAAGAATATCTTCAAGGTGTTTCAAGTACGGCTTTAAGGTGATTCAAGTACATATTGTATGTGCTTCAAGTGTAGAATGTAGATGCTTGTTTTATAACTTGTACGTGTTATGGAAAAACTCAGAAACAATGTATCTTTAATGTGCTTAAATTACAACTTGTTGGTATTTCAACTACAGCTTATAAGTGTAACTTGTAGGTGTTTATCTTATAATTTGGACAGACTATGAAACAACTTTGGAAATTCTATTTCTAAGGTGATTGAAGTAAAACTCGTTGGTGCTTTCAGTACAGCTTGCAGGTACTTCAAAAGTAGCAAGTACGCACTTCTTTGGCAATTTGTATATGCTACAAAATATAAGTTTTATATTTCAATTATAACTTGCATGTGTTCAATAACAACTTGGAAAATGTATAATTTTAAGGTGCCCCATGCTATATTTGATGGTGACAAGTTGAAGGTGCTTTAATTCATGGTTATAAGTACTTCAATAACAACTTGAAAAAGGTAGTATAATTTGAAGGTGCTTCAAATATAAGTTGAAGGTGCTTTAAGTATAACATGTGGTGCTTTAAGTAGAACATGTAGTGCTTCAAGCTATACTTGTTAGTGTTTCAAGTCATAATTAAGTGCTTCTTTTGTAAATTTTACGTGCTTAAAGTTATACTTGTAGGTATATCAAGTTATTCGTGTAGGTGTTTCAACTTTGAATGTAACTAATTGGGGTTTCTCTTATAACTAGTAGGCACTTCAAGCGTTTGTTGGTTGTAGGTGTTTAACAACTTGGTGTTTAGAATACAACTCGTAGGTGCTTCAACCATCCCTCTTAAGTGCTTCAAATATAGCTCGTAGGTGCTTCTTTCATAACTTGAGTGTGCTACAAAAAATAACTTGGTGCTTAGAGTACAACTCGTACGTGCTTCAACAATCACTAGTAACCTATAGGTACTTCTTTTTTAACTTGTGTGTGCACGAAAACAATTTGGCACATGGATTACAACTCGTAGGTGCATCAACCACAACTTATAAGTGCTTCAAATGTAATATGTATGTGTTTCAACCATCACCTATAAGTTCTTTAAGTGTAATTTGTCGGTGTTTCTTTCACAACTTCATTAATTAAATTTTATATCATTAAATTTAGTTTCAATTATTAGCTTAGCATTTTATTATGCAAAAATTAACATAGTATTGATATTGTGGATGAAATGGTTAGAATCGTGGGTTGGGAGTTTAACACCAATTACGTATAATATAATTATATATATATATATATATATTCAATTAAATAAGAGCCGTGTGATGAATTTGTTTGAATGGTTTAGATTTTGTCTTGCATAACATCCTTGTCTCACATAAATAGACTGTCTCACCTAAACCCTCCCCTATATATGTATATATATAGGTATATATGTATATGTGTGAGTGTGTCTTTGTAGAGATTGAGAAACTGATGTGCTTCATTTTGCATGCGTGAACTGTTGAATTCGGCATAGTTGTTAGCTTGTTTTATGTGGCAGATTACTAGTATTAGTTGAGTTTAGGTGACAAGGGGTTTAGACAGCCATGTTTGGTTTTCTTGTCTAAATCCCACATTTTGTAGACTTAATTAGTACTAATGTACATTTTGTATCCTCGAGCTCCTAGATCTTCCTTGTGATCATCCTTAGTAGGTCGCCCGTGGGTACTTTTTTGTTACATTCTATGTGAAGAGCGTTCGTAAGAGCGGTAGAAGATATTGAAGGTTGTTCGCAATGACGGTAAAAGAGATCAAAGGTCATTCACTTCTAGAATGGTAGTAGACGAAGGTTACAAACATCAAAGCGTGGTAGAATGAGATTGGAGCCAGAGATAGGCTGCAATGGAGTTCAAAGCGGCCAACAAAGAAACGTGGAAATCGTGGTCCGATGAGTTGCGCCAAAGTCTAAGACCAATCCGAGAAGAATTAGCCTTGAAGGCTGATTCCATTAGATTCGTCTTCTCGAGCACTATAAAATCGACTACTAAAACTCTCAAATCAGACTAACAGTTCACTCGTAGCGAAGGGAACAAGTTCAGCCGGCCAAGGAACCACGGGTCGGCGTGGGCGTGGGCCATTCATGGTTAGCACCAAAGGCCCGCGCCAAATGCCACGGGCCTCGCGCACAAGTTTCAATCTCCACTCAAGATCGGCTAAGTATGGAATCGGACCGTCCCATTTACAATGACCCACGCCGTTCCAAGTGCAAAATGCTGAGACCAGCTATTGGGGTGTGGAGAATCAGATGGCCCGTGCCGAGTTTCTGAGCAAAGCAAGCTTCCAGACGACGGTCAGCGCTAAGGCTGCGTCCTACATGATAAGAAGTTCAAAACGAGGCTTCCAAACGACGGCCCTCGCCAAAGGCCACGGTCCGCGCCAAAGGAGTAGACTCGGACCGCGCCAGATCTGACAGTCCGCAGAAGCACAGAGCAGTGGCCTGCGCCCCGCGCCATATGACTAGACGCGGCCCGTGCTAGCAAGGACAAGTACATGGCACGAATCGCACCATCAATGACAGCCCGCGCTAGACCTAGGGTTTTAGACGTTTTTGGCCTATTTTTAGGCCCAATCCCCTTCTATTAAATATAGCTCTAGTCTACTAGGTTAAAGGGTTAAGATCATTTTTTAGTTCATCTAGTAGTAGGAGAGCAACTCTAGAGAGAGAAAAACTCTCTTCTTCTTTTCTTTCCATTTATTTTTGTTTTAATCCTAGGATGTGGAATTCAAATCTTTATTTGAATTCCATATCTATGAAGAAGTTTTCATAGCTTGGGGATAGTTGTAGGCCAATGGTATTTTATGTTTTGTGAGATTCTCTAGTTCATCTTAATTTTGTATTCATGATATTATTGTGACTTGTTCTTGAATGTTTGAATTGCATGAATATTACACTCCATATAAGCACACACTCTAGTATACATTCATGTTGGTGCAAATATTGATGCCCCCTTGGGAAGAGAAACCTTGATATTTGAATGGGTAATGGGGTACGGGTCTGCGTGGGTGCGCACTAAAGACCCGAGTCGTACTCTGAATTATTTGGCATTGCACCAATTTTAGCTAATTACGTAAATTAGTCTGATAGGTTGCAGGTATAAATAGTGAAAAGTAGCAAGCTAGGGTTGTAAGAGACGCTAGTGTCATTGATAAGGTGTCAAGGACCCTTTGCCTAAATCCTTAGGCCATTGGGAAGTAGAACATTCGTGGTGGAATGCCCGAGACGTAATTCCACTGGGGAGAAACAGATCTACAACAATGGTCGGACCTTGTTGTACTCCCTTAATTACGATGGCGATGTCGATGGAGGGTTGCGAGCACACCCGGCGTGACAGGTACAGGGAAGTGTAAGTCATCGGCCACACCACGTGTTATGAATACTCTGTTAGGTTTGTCTAAATCTCTCTGTGAATGAATCGAGGATCGAAACATTAAACTAACCATGTTGTGCAATGACTCCCCAAGTGTTTAGTTTTATAGATTAATTGTTTTTTACTTTTATGTTTTGTAGTAGTTAGATTGAAAAACCAACCCCTCCTTCTTTTTGCTTTACTAACAATTCCTATCACTCGTACGGATTGACGACCCGTACGAGGTTATGTTTTAATTGATTCTTAGGCCCTAGCATCTCTGAGGACATACTCAGGGCTTACCATTAACTACTATTTAGGTAGCATAGTAGTGAGATTTGGTGCAGAATATAAATATTAAATTTGAACTCATTTGACCTCGGTGCCTCTGCTCGGGTTAATTTACTACAATTAATGACCCCGAGTGGAGGCAGATCATAAACACTACAGTAGGTTGCTCCTAATTCACTATTTCAGCCATGTTAGGAACTCAAACGAACAAATGGCTTATGTTAGCATGTGCATCAATGAGTTGAAGAAAAATGTTCTTAACAAGGATTCTAGCATAAAACAGTTTTGATAAGCATGTTAGAAGTGAACAAAGACATCCAGTCCAGGACGGACTTCTAAATAAAACTTCCAAAAGTAAATTGTCCCTTGTTTCCAGAGCCCAATAACATGGTTTGAGTAAGAAACTATTAAAAGGACAAGGCAAGAGATGAAGTTTTATTTTAGATACCTATCAGAATTTCAGGCTTTCAGCACCTAATATCATATGCATTTGAGAAACATATTCCAGAGCCCAATAGCATGTTTTCTAAAATGCCACTACTTACTGAAAGGTAGCCACTGATGCTAGCACTAAATTGCAATAATTGCAGATGAACAGATGTGACAGAGTAGGATAACGAACCTGGCTAATATCTGTTAGGCCACCCTCAGCATAACCAAATAGAAGGTATTCTGTTGCCACACCAGCAAGAGCAATGCACGTAAATCTGTTCAGCATCTGAATGGTATAAAATATGTGAAACTGTGCATCATTCTGGGGCCAAATTTGAATTCAAGGATACTGTTTTATATAATATAGGCTACCATTGCTGATATCTTTCCACTGCTTACCTGTAGAAAACAACAAAGAATCTAATGTCAGAGGATAAGAAAATTAATACTTATTTCGAACAACGGAGAGATTTCTAATTATAAAAGTCCAAACAAGACAAGCTAGTTTAACTGAAGGGAGCACAGTCTTGCTCCATTAATTAAGTGTATCTAATAAAATAAAATAAAGTGTATCTATGAAGAATGGTATTATTATGTTTCTAAATTTGCATATATTAAAACAACCTTAGAAAGCAGAAGCCAAGTTGCTTTTGGCTTTTCCCTTGGGAATAGCACATTGACAGATAGTCTACGAAGCCGTTCAAGATAACTTACTTCTTCATTAAATTCAAAATCCACAAAATCAGTTCCTGCTTGGACATTAAGTGATCCTTCCTTCTTGAAAGCATCTAAGCTAGTTAAGTGCGTAACCTCTGGGGAGGATTCCTAGCAAGTAGGCAGTCAAGAAATGGCCGGCTTCATGCTATGTCATATTTGAGAAAGAGAAACATGTTATAGAATTGAGCAATGACTATCAAAATAAACAAAGCACGGATATTGCTGGAAGCTAAACGAAGAATCAGGACCATGATGCAGTAGTTCCTTTGAATGTGTGTATACATAAATGAATAGTATAGATATGTAGGCATGTAGCTGTATGTGTTTTTGTGTGTCTGTTTCTGAGAGAGAGAGAGAGAGAGAGAGAGAGAGAGAGAACTTGAATAACTCTGTTGTGATACTTTTGGCTGACAGTGTGACCAATGGTATCAAGAAGCAAGCCACTAAATCCTCCATTCAATGAGACCTGTGTATCACAACTTCAATAATGGATAAACAATTATTGCATGATTCATCAGCAGGTCAGAGAGCAGCAAAGGTTAAATAAAGCACATCAAGAATTTATGCATAATAAAAAAGCATAGTCCTAAATGGTATGTAGCATTGTAGCTTATCTGAATACCAAAATAAGAGGAAGCTTCATATTCAGCAAAGAAACAGTCATCCTGCTAGAGAAACCTCTTTATCCATATGCATTCCTGCTCAAACATCATCTTTAACTAATTTCTCAAGAAAATATTGGATGAAAATCCAACTTATATACGGTTTATTTCTCTCTTCCCCACTTAGTATATATAAAATCAATTAGTTAAATTAATGTGAATGGGAGATAGACCTGTCATAACTAGAGCATGGACATTAAGACCAAGTTATCTGAAGTCGATGGTTTAATTGATAGCTAATCATATGTTTGTACCTCCATGATTGTCATTTCCCCAAGTTGTGAGTACATTGTTTTCCTCCACACATTGCTTTAGTTCATTAGAATAAGGCTATGAAAACTTAATCTCACTGCATCCAAATGCTTGTGTAGCTGAACTAATAAAAGATTGCAACAAGAAGCCCTGCACCTAATATCATGTATATCAACTTTATAAGTAACATGGAAAAGTCAAATTTAATAACCAATAGCACCACCTAGTACAGATACGTTTAAGCTAGGAGATGACAAAAAAATATATAGTTCAGTGGTTTTCCCCAAAACAATAATGCAGACTTGCACACAATGATATGCTGTATAAACTTAACAATACTTATTGAAGGAGGTAAGGAGTTAACAGAACATACAGCATCCAGTGTCCAGAGAACCAAAAATCCCAATGAAAAGATCAGCAATTGCTGTGGGTTTAACTGAAACACATTCCATGCTGCAATTCCTCCCAGAAGAGCGGCCACTTGCAGATTTCTTTCAACCGAACCTAGAGTTGTGTTCACTGGTGATAGGAGGGATCTAGTGTCTATCCCATTTAGCCTTAATTCATCTAAAGAATAGAGTCTCTGTGGTATCTGCAAACAAAAATCTACAGGAGAAGTTCAGAGGTCGAAAATATTAAAGATCATGATAATACTTTGAGTCTTCAAAACCTGTAAAAAGCAAACTCCTGGATCATTCTATACATTCAGAAAGTGTTTATAAACTCCATATAAGAGGATCCACAGCCTCATGGACTATCATTTGGGCATGCCTATCTAACTATCAAACCAGTACTAAAGAAGTACAAGGAAGCGAGCTACGACAAAGATAATAGTTAAACGCAGATGAATTACGAGATTGCAAACCTTCAAATGTTTAGTCCATATAGAGAATATCATCATTACAATGGAATCTAAAAGAAAAGGCACGTCCATGGACTTGGGAACAGATGATGGAAGGAAATACCCATACCCATAAAGATTACTCTCCATTCTACGGAAGAAGTCATGCTTCATTGATAACCATCTATCCTAGTGTATATTATGGAGTTCTTTTCCAGTGGATTACTATTCTAAGTTAAGGACCATGTAACATTAATCTGAAGCATAATATTAAAACATTAATAAGATATTAACATCTGCATTTTAAACTGATCACTTTGTGAGGAAGAAGCAATTTTAGAAAGAGAAGTGGAGGAGAGGTAGTAACAGAGAAGCTCTTTTCTTTTCTTCTCTTAAAAAATAAAAAGAATACCAAATACTCAAATGCAGAACTGGTCTAGAGATGTACAGGGCGACCAATATATGAACAATACTAAAATTAATTCAGTACAATGAGTCTCTTTATCATCATACCTTATAACCCTAAAAGGTAATAAGGGCTAGTTCTTAACTCCAGTTATATTCAGATCAGTTAAGATCAATCGAGTTCAAATCAGCCGCTCGAGATGGAAAGAACGGGACTAGGCATCAAAATAACAGTTCTTATATATATACATACATACATAAAAATATTTCAAATGAAGAATAACATGATAATTTGAGATTGGGCAATTGAACCTGCCGAGCAGCGCCGAAACACCTGAGGCCACCAGGTTTTCCCTGAAAATCCTTGACGAGGGACAATGCAGCCATCTCATCTCCATTTCTTAGTTCCTTATCCACTTGCTCTAGTACTCGCGATCGTACAGCATTGGACGAACTCATGACTGTCATAGTATTCTGCGAAGCCCACGTACAATCAAAGTAGTTTGAACAAGATCTTAATATTTTAGTGTTCCAACTCCCAATATTATGAACTACACAACCCATATAGAACTGAAGGTTGACGGGTTCTGGTGATGGTAGGAATGATTTTAGCGCGTGATTACAGGAGAGATGGGGCTTTTGCTCCGAACATGCAAAATCAAAGAAGCTTAAACCATCAGAAGCTTTCTTCTAAGTAGAAATCTATCAAACCATCCGCTTTATCCTCAGCCAAGCGATACTGCTCAAGTGATCAGATGCGCACAGTTGGATGGATTTTACTCCTAGGGTGCGTGATAATTTTAAGAAAAAAGTGTTTTTATAACTATGCATGATTGAGTCAATATAACCTTTCAATATTCGAAAGTGTCAATATAATCAGATAAGTTAGTGAAAGTGTCAATATAATCCTATAAATATTATAAATGCGTTGATATAACCCTACAAACATTAGAAATATGCTGATATAACCCGATAAGATTGCATAATGTGCTGATATAACCCGATAAGATTGCATAATGTGCTTATATAACCCTACATGTTCCGGCGGCGGCCCGGCGAACTATGAGGGTAAAATTGTCCACCTAATTTCAGAGTTAGCCCAAAGGGTATTTTGGTTAATTTACTTAGAGTCAATGTCGAAAAATTGAGGTCAATGCCGGAAATGGGGTCTGAGGGTTATATTGGCACTTTCATTAACTAGTTAGGGTTATATTGGCACTAAAAATTATCATAGGGTTATATTGGCACTTACTCAAGTAGATAGGGTTATATTGGCACTTATCCTTAATTTCAATTAGACCCTCTACTCGAGTTTCTTTTTTGTGAATAGCTATATCACTCGATTTATTTTTACTATTCACGCACCCTGTATTTATAATATTAAAATATGTTCATCTCTTGAAATATGATCTTTTTATAAGGCATGGATAGACCAAGATTTAACATGCAAATGATAAGAAATAAAGATAAAATTTTCGGGTTGCATAAATTGGGTTATAAATTTTATACCTACTACCACACATTGCATAATAAATATTTAATATTGCAACTAAGACATTTTACATTTTATTATTCTAATTAAACTTCATCCGTCTTTCCATAAGCCTATAAAAAGACGATTTTCCCAAGACTTTACCTTAAAATATTACATGTGTTTAGTTTAGATAAAAAAAAGAGTGCGTCTCTTGAAAGATGGCATTTCCATAAGTCATGGAAAGACCAAGGTTTAAAGTGTAAATTAAAAGAAATGAAGATAAAATTTTCAGGTTGCATGAACCGGATTATAAATTTTATAACCACTACA
Source organism: Rubia yunnanensis (assembly GCA_037428765.1). NCBI lineage: Eukaryota > Viridiplantae > Streptophyta > Magnoliopsida > Gentianales > Rubiaceae > Rubia > Rubia yunnanensis. The sequence continues at coordinate 63,594,138 of CM075061.1, forward strand.
TGTTGCATACTAAATTTTTAATATTGCAACTAAGACCTTTTACCTTTTATTATTCGAATTAAACCTCGTCTTTCCATAAGCCTATGGAAAGACCGTCTTTCCCAAGACTTTGTCTAAAAAAATAGAAAATAATTAATCAAAGGAGAAACTACTAATATGTAATTTATTTATTCATCCTAGTAAAATGAGGAATTTATAAAAGTGATATGTACGAAAATAAGTCATAAAATATATACTCTTTCCGTCCCATTATAAATTGCTTTATTACTTTTTCACGGTCTTCAATAAGCATGTTTGACCGTAAAATATCTCTAGCTACCTATAATAGTGTCGCATAAAAGTAATATTTAGAAAATAGATGTTAAGATGAATCTAACAAAATCTCACATAATATTTTTATTATATATAGATTAATATATATTTGCAATCAAAGTTCCAAAAAGCAATTAAGCAATTTATAGCGGGATGAGGGGAGTAGTTGTTTTTCATGCTTTATAAGAAGAGTCTGCCCCCTGCGAGACCATCTTACCGTAAGACCAGGGACTTACAGTAATTTAAGGTAAAAGGCAAAAAAAATCGAGGGTCCTGGCATAATTATTTTATTTTCGGTGCCCATTTAAAACGCGCGAAAAAATAGGGGGACTAACTTGCAAATATAAAAAATATGGAAAGAATTCTGAGAAAAGGACGCGTTTACAGAAGGCGCACAATGGAAAAACACGTTTCGTAAACATTCTCACAATTTCAATCGATATCAACCACTGCAATCCATCGATCCCAACCCTCCAAAGATCAAATTCTCAACTTCTGTGATTAACCATGAACAACGACGATCAATAAGAAATCAGGTTTGTTATTCAAAACTACATAATCAAATCAGTTTTTTGAACATTGTACAATCAGATTATGTAAAATTTCATTTATTTTGCATATCAGAAGATCAATTGATGTGCGAAGAAGATGATAGCAAAACCGAAGCTTCATCAACAAGCCTTTTGAACAATGAACGACAACTTACTGTGGTGAACGACACAATCAATGAAATCAAAAAAATTTCTGTAAAAGGTGAGTATGAAAAACCGGAATCATCATATAAAACCTGATTTAATCTGCTTGCGAATATTTCAGCTCATAAAGCTTATGAATATTTTGATGCAGACTGATCTTTCAGCTCAAAAAGCTTCAGTGTTTTAATGTTCAAAATTGATGCTCTGTACTGGTATGTAAAAATAATGTTGTAGATCTGTATCAAGTTAATCACAATAAACTATTATGTGATGTTACTGATACAGAGATTGATGTGTTAATGAAAGTGACTGATACTTGTGTATCTGGTGTCAATTGTTATTGAATATTGGCTGCTGGAACTAGTGTATCATACTATAAACAGAATGAGTGATTTCATTATGCTCATTGATAAAACTAAATGCTCAGTTCTGGCATGGGTAACAAATCTTGGAATTCTGATTCAAAGACAGACATGCATATACTGCCATGTGATGTTTCTATTATATGGATTGATGTTTTAAGAAAAGTGTTTGATGCTTCTGCACCTAATTCAGAAACAAACCTGCGTATACTGGTATGTGATGTTTCTATCATATATATTGATGTATTAATAAAAGTGTTTAATGTGTCTACACAATATGTCAACTGTTACTGAAACTAAATGATCTGTGATTTTACAATCAAACTAAATGATCTGTGATTTTACTAACAGATCTTCCAGATGATTTTCCTAATCTATTAGAGATAGATGCAAGGGAGTGTTTGCAAGGAGTGAGAGCAAGAACTTGGGAAGGGCTTGAAAAACTGTATCGAGCACATGCAACTGTGCTTGGATTTTGTGTAAGGAAGTCAACAACAAGGCAGTCAAACCAAGGAGTATTAGGGAAAAATATTTCACATGCTCATGTGAAGGAAAGTCCATTTCAAGAACTAAAACCACACCTACTCTACAGCCAGAAAGGAAGAGAAAAAAGAAAATCAAAAGAGTTTCCAGTGATAAGAACAGGATGCAAAGCTCAGATCAGGATCAAGCTTGTTGATGAAAAGTTCTATGAAATCAAGCACCACTTTGTTGAGCATAACCAAGAGTGCACAAGATCAGAATGACAGTACCTACAACGTAGTGAAAGAAGAATCGAAAATGAGAAAGCAAGAGCAATCGAAGCAATGGAAAAGGCAGGTCTCAAACCAGCAGCAAGTTACAAATATTTAGCATGTGCTGCCCAAGGAGAAGAAAATGTTGGGCACACTATGAGGGATCACATTAATTATGTGAACAGGTACAGAATGTACACTATAGAAGGAGAGGATGCTCAAAATGTCATAGATGATCTTTATCAGATTGCAGCTATCGAGGAAGACTACTTTTTTAGAGTCAAGCTGGATGATGAAGGAAAAGTAACTGCACTCTTTTGGAGAGACTCGATGATGAAAGAAGATTACATGCTATATGGTGACATTGTGATTTTTGACACCACTTATCGGACAAACAAGTATAATCTCATTTGTGCTCCGATTGTCGGGATAAACAAAAATCACTAGAACAATGCAATGTTTGGGTGTGCTTTTATTGGAGACGAAAAGGCTGAAACTTTTGTATGGCTGCTGGAGGTATTTAAAAAATCAATGGGGGAAAAACAACCAGTGACTATATTCACTAACCAGGATTTGGCTATGGCAAAGGCAATTAAAGAGGTATTTCTAAACTCTATCTGATGATTGATGTTTCAAGTTATGTGTTTAACCTTTTAAATATTAATTATGATGTTTTAAATATTCCTTCAGTTGATATTTTGAACCAGTGTCTAACTTGTTATATTATTTAGTTGATGTTTCATCAAAAAGGTCTAACCTGTTATGTTATACAGTTGATGTTCTAAATATATATTTTAGAACATTGCTTCTAATTATCTTACTTGTGATGTCAATAATTTAACTTTTAAATCATCACCACAACCTGTTTTAGAACATCTGAGAACTCATCATGGACATGTATACAATTTCTCTTGATTTTGACACTGCAACATGAGCATCCTACATTTATAATTGATGATACATTAGTAGCATATGACTTTTTTAAGAAACAATTTGATGATGCATTTACTAAAATTCTTGTTTCGTAGGTATTCAAAGAAACAAAACATAGACTCTGTTTGTGGCACCTGAAACAGAATGCAATTAGTCACTACGGTAAGGTAAAAAATGATGAAGAATTTGGATCCTCATAGAGCATGGTCGGAGCTTGGTGGAGCGTACCACCATCGATTTTCAAGGTGCTCTGTGAGAATGGGAGCATTGGTGGCTCGCAGAGCATGGCCGGATCCTGGTGGAGCACAGCAGGAGCATTGGTGGCAGAGAATGGTGTAGGGGCACTGGTGTAGCAGAGAATGGAAGTTAGGTGGATGAGAATGGGAGTGATAAATCTAATAGGGTATGAGGGCTTATATACTCTAAGGTTCAGATTTTCAATTGGGCCTTTGTAAAATCTGATTTAGGGTTTTAAATTTTATTTTTAATATTTATTAGATTATTATTAGTATACTTCTAGGGTTTGGTTTAATTTTTGGCCTTTTTGGCCTTATATTGGGCTGAAAACTAAAATTTTAATTTAATATTTAAGGGATGAAATTATAAATTAAAAAATTATATTATATAAAATTAAAAATTCAATTCTACTTTAAAATACTGTTCAATAAATTCAAAATTTTGAAAAAAATTATTATTATATTCATATGTACAGTTTCATAGATATATGAAGATAAAAAATAGTATCCAAATTTGATGAAACAAATAAGGGTTGACAATTTATTAATTAAAGTTACAATCGTTCATTAGTATGTATAATAGTATTAAGTTTGTTAATAACTGACTTGTTCATTAGTTAAAGTCAAACCATTTTATTTGTGTTTATATATGGACGATCAAATAAGGGTTTCCTGTTGATCGGTTAAAGTCAAACCATTTTCTTTAGTGTTTATGTAAAGAAAGTCAATTAAAGGTTAACCGTTGATTAGTTACTTAAAGTCGGACCATTTTTTGTTATTCTTGCATAAATATAGAAATATTAAATAGATGAATTTATTGGTGAAATGTTAGAAAGTGCTATACATGTTCTAGAGTAACTTAGAGTTGGTTACAAAGAACTAAGAAAGAGAAATCGGAAAAGATTACAAATATATTCTTTTGCATTTTTTTGACAAATACTATGTTACTGACTTGGAAAATATAATTGGGTGTATAGGGTAGCATCACATTCCAGCGGATTTCAATTTGGAGTTCGAGTAAAGTTTTTACTTTTTTGCACTTAGGTCCCTCCAAGAAAGTTGGAATTGTTGAATCGCAAAATTGGCAACATCAAAATTCAATTCAATAATATACAATTGTGATTTTGCAATTTGAGCATGTATGTGTGAACGGAAGGGCCTCGAAAGTCTACATTGATTACTTATACATAATCTTAAAAAATTACACTATGGCCAAAAATTGTGTTACCCCATTATCCATTGCTCCAAAATACATATTTATGCTATCTTGCATAAATATAGAAATATTAAATAGATGAATTTTTCGTTAAATGTTGGAAAGCACTAGTATGTGTTCTAGAGTAACTTACAGTTGTTTACATAGAAGTAAGAATGGTAAATCGAAAAGGATTACAAATGTGTTCTTGTGCATGTTTATTGATAAATACTAGGTTACAGACTTGGAAAATACAATTTGGGTGTATAGGGTAGCATTACGTTCGAGCAGATTTCAATTTGGAGTTACGAGTAAGCTTTACTTTTTGCAATTAGGTCCCTCCAAGAAAGTTGGAATTGTCTAATCACGAAATTGGGAACATAAAAATTCAATTCAATAATATACAATTGCGATTTTGCAATTTGAGCATGTATGGGTGAACGGAAGGCCCTCGAAAGTTAACATTCATTACTTATACATAATCTTGAAAAATTACACTGTGGCCCAAAATTGTGTTACGCTATGATCCATTACTCCAAAATACATGATTTTTTTTATTCTTCCATAAATATATAAATATTAAATTGATGAATTTTTTGGTAAAATGTTGGAATGCGCTAGTACGTGTTCTAGAGTAACATAGAGTCGTTTACATAGAAGTAAGAAAAAGAAATCGAAAAAAATTACAAATATGTTCTTGTGCATTTTATTGATAAATATTGGGTTACGGACTTGGAAAATACAATTGGGGTGTATAGGGTAGCATCACGTTTGAGCGGATTTCAACTGGGAGTTATGAGTGAAGTTTTTTACCTTTTGCACTTATGTCCCTCCAAGAAAGTTGGAGTTGTCGAATCCCGAAATTGGAAACATCAAAATTCAATTCAATAATATACAATTGCAATTTTCAATTTGGTCATGTATGAGTGAACAAAAGGGCCTCGAAAGTCAACATTGATTACTTCTTCACAATTTCAAAAAATTACATTATGGCCCAAAACTGTGTTACCCAATTATCAATTGCTCCAAATTATATGATTTTTTATATTCTTACGTAAATATAGAAGAGTCCGTCTCTTGAAAGACGGTCTTTCCATAAGTCATAGAAAGACCAAGGTTTGTAAATTAGAAGAAATGAAGATAAAATTTTTGAGTTGCATGAACCGGGTTATAAATTTTATAACTACTGCTGTTGCATACTAAAATTTTAATATTGCAACTAAGACCTTTTACCTTTTATTATTCCAATTAAACCTCGTCGTTCCATAAGTCTATGGAAATACCGTCTTTCCCAAGACTTTGTCAATATAGAAATATAAATAGATTAATTTTTTGGTGAAATGTTGGAAAGCGCTAGTACATGTTTTAAAGTAACTTAGAGGTGGTTATGGAAACCTTAACTACGAAGAGGAATTGCTTGATATTGTCGCAGAAGATGACGCAAATAAATCGCCTCTAGCTCTATACTTGTGGGATTTTAAAACACCAAGGGACTTTAAATTTCCCTTGCATGTTACAATCCATGACAGAACAACGAACCCAAAAGAGTTTCTACACTCATATAAAAATAGTATGAGGTTTTGCGATGCGAACATCAAATTACTTTGCAAGGCATTTCCTATCTTTTTGACAGGCACAACGACCACTTGGTATGAAGACTTTTCAAATGGGAGTCTCAAAAATCTTGGGCTTTGTTTTCAGACCTGTTCTTGGGTCGTTTCTACAAAAAGAAAAAGTTCACCAAGACGACCACAGATCTCAGTAACATTGTCCAACAAAGTGATAAAAGCCTAGCAGAATATCATAATCGCTGCATTATGGAAAGCTTACAGGTTCTGACTTGTCTTTCCATTCTTCTTTTGGGGCGTTCACAGGAGGCATGCGATCAGGGGAAATCTACAAAGAGCTAATGAAGAATATGCCTAAGAACCCGAGGGAGCTACAAAAATGATTGAGTAGCATGTGAGAATGGAAGAACCGAACAATCGTAACATAGAGAGGGAACGAGGAAAGAAGTGAATGACGGAAGATTCACAAAAGGGATTTATGAAGAAGGGAAAGGGAAGCGTCTCTTTCAGAGCAAGAGAACCAATTTTGCAGATTGAGACATTTCGGTTCCCACAATTGATGCCAAATGATGTGGGAGATCATTTAGAGAATCCGGTCATCCTCTCCAAGATCTTCTTTACCTGCAACGCTTATCCTGGAAGTGACTCTGGGAGAAGGGCTTCGACGATCAAGTTAGTGTTCTCCTTGTAGAACTGGAATTTCTAGAGATATTCACGCTTACCTTAGCTCTTTCAGAGCTTCCTGTATTTATAGACTGACTTCCTTTACAGTTCCTTGATTTCTAAGAGTTAAGATTGTGGGTGTGTTACGATCCCACATTCTTCGTTCATGGTCTTTACGTTCGTTTACTATTCTGTGTTCTTCGGCCCACGTATTCTGGCATAACTGAAAGCTCCATGCATTCTTACTCTTCGCCTTAGGATGAATACATTAACCTTTCCATGAGATAACATTGGGCTGGGCCTAGCGTCCATTGGCCTTTGGATTACTGGGTTACATATATACCATAATTCCTTGGTGCAATTTCATGTTTTTCTTAGTAGTCTCTCTTAATTGTTTGGTGTTTTGGGATTTTGATTGTTGTGGATGCTTTTGGATGGATACTTTGTGGCATAACATGCTAGCTAGGGTTCCTAGTTTGAATGAGGATAGTTGTTTTAGGACATTGGTGGTGTGACTTTGTTTTGATCTTATCTTTTGTAGTATGAAAGCCTACTTTTGGGGAAATTTTGTGCTACACAAAAAATTGAATAAATTGAATAAATGAAAAAATGTAAAAGCCCAGACAAGTTGAAAACCTGAAAAGGCGACTTGGGTAACATTGGGAAAAGCTAGGTCAAATGACCTAGGTAAAAGTGAGAGGCTTGGCCCATCTAGGCTTATGAGCCTAGGAAAAAATGAGAAGCCATGTGGAAAAAGGTGAGAAATGAGTACCCTTTGTGTGTTAAAGGCTAAGATAAAATCCGAAAGGGCTCCTAGGTAAAATGAGAGAAAATAAAAACTAGGCTGACGATACATTAGCTTCCTTGGTTGTAACTAGGTTGAGAATCACGAGTTATCCCTATGTTACAACCAAGTCTATAACTCATGGGTTTCCTTGGTGGATTGTTTTTGGGGATGACTCTTTGATTGCTTTTGGGGATCATTTTGGGAAACGTATGCTAGGTTTACACTTATCTTCTTGGCTTATCTTTTTCCACATTTTTACATTTGGGTGGATAGGTTACTTTAGGATTTTCGGGGAGTGTGAGGATATTCACTTCTTTGGGGGAACTAGGGTAGCTTGGGAATAAGTTGAATGCCTTAGCTAACTTATATTTGCATGCTACATGCAGCTTAAGCCTTTTCTTGTTTCTATTTACTCGAGGATGAGTAACGTTTTAAGTGAGGGGAGTGTCATATGCACCATTATGCATGCATTAACCAATGCACTCAGCGTAATAATTGGTTTATTTTATATGGTTGATTGCTAGTATCAATTGAGTTTACGTGACAAGGGGTTTAGATGGCCATGTTTGGTTTTCTTATCAAAATCCCGCATTTTGTAGACTTAATTGGTACTAATGGACATCTTTATCGATGGGAACCTAGATCTTCCTTTGTGATCATAATTAGTAAGTCGTCCGTGGGCACTTTTTGCTACATTCTATTTGAAGGCCGTTCGCAAGGGCGGTAGCAGATATTAAAGGTATTTCGCAAGAATAGTAGTAGAGATCAAAGGTCATTCACACTAGAATGGTAGTAGATGAAGACCAAGAATATCAAATTATTGTAGAAGGATATTGGAGCCAAAGATAGACGGCATTGGATTTCAAGGCGGTCAATGAAGAAACAGAGAATCGTGGTCCGAGAGAATGTGCCAACTTCTGGGAAAGTTAAAAGAAGAATCAGCCTTTAAGGTTGGTTCCATTGGATTTATCTCCTCGATAACCATAAAATTGGCTACTAGAACTCTCAAAACGGACTCACGGTTCACCCATAGCAAAGGAAAGAAGTTTGCCGGCCAAAGTACAAATGGGTCGGCACAGACCGTTCATAGATGGCACCAACGGCCCGCACCGGATGACGTGATCCATTTCAAATACCTTTGGCACAGGCCATTCCAAGGGGTTTGCACGGACCGTGCCAAACATGACAGGTCGTGCGCTCAGCTTCCAAGTTTCACTAAAAATCGGCTAAGTATGGGCGCAGACCGCTCCATTTTCGATGGCATACGTTGTTCCAAGTGCAAAATGTCAAGACCCACCGGTGGGATGTGAAGAATCAAGTGACATGTGCTATGTAACTTAGTATAACAAGGTTTTCGATAATGGTCAGTGCCAAACATCACATCCCATGGATTAGAAGGGTAAAAACAATGACTCTGATGGCGGCCTGCGCCAAACGATGTGGACCGCATGGACACAACCCGCAAGGGTGGCACAGACCATGCCAGGGTAGATGCACAGACCACGCTAGAGCAAACGGACCGTGCCTTAGAGCAAGCATAAACTGTGCAATATCTGGCGGCCCACGCTAGCATTGACGTAGTACACGGTGCAGACTGCGACATCCGCGATGGTCTGTGCCAGGAGGTGGCTGAACTAGGGTCTACACATTTTTGTCCTATTTTGGGCCTATTTGAGGCACAATCCCCTACTACTATACATATAGCCTTAGTTTACTAGGGTTGGAAAATCTAGAAAGAATTAGAACATATTCCTTTTTTTTTCTTGGAATTAAGAGAGCACTTTAGAGGGAGAAACACTCTCTCCTTTTTTTCTTTTCTTTCTTTTTATTTTTCTTTGATCCTAAGATGTGGAATTCAAATCTTCATTTGAATTCCATTTCTATGGAGTAGTTTCTATAGCTTGGGGATAAATTATATTCATGGTTATTTAGTGCTCTGTGAGATTTCTTAGTTTATCCTAATATTTGTGCTTATGATATTATTGTGACTTGTTCTTGAATGTTAGAATTGCATGAATACTACACTTCATATAAGTACGTACTCTAGTCTATATTCATGTTGGTGCAAATATTGATACCCCCTTGCGAAGAGAAACCTCGGATGTGTGAATGGGGAATGGAGTACGTGTCAGTGTGGGTGTGTGCATGAGGTATCCGAATAATACTCTAATTATTTTCCATCACACTAGTCTTAGCTGATTACATAAAGTAATCTAATATGTTGCGTGTAGACATAGTGAAAAGTAGCAAGCTAGAGTTGTAAGAGGCCCTAGTGTCATAGATAAGGTGCCTACGACCCTTTGCTTAATTCAGAGGCCTTGGGGAGTAGAGCATTCATGGTGGAATGCCTAAGACGTAAGTTCACAGGGGAGAAATAGATCTACAACAATGGTCAAACCTTGTTGTACATCCATAATTAAGATGACGGTGCTAGTGGAGAATTGCGAGCACACCCGATGTGACAGGTACCATGAAATGTATACCATGGACCACACCACATGTTATAAGCACTCTATTAGGTTTTTCTGAATCTCTATGTGAATGAATCGAGGATTGAAGCATTAAATCAACCATGTTAGAATATATTGAAGGTTGTTCACAAGGACAGTAGTAGAGATCAAAGGCCATTCATACTAGAATGGTAGTAGACGAAGGCCACGGACATCAAATTGTGGTAAAAGGATATTGGAGTCAAAGATGGGCGGCATTGGAGTTCAAGGTGGCCAATGAAGAAAGGAAGAATCGGGGTCCGAGATAGTGTTCCAACTCAAGGTTGGTTTTATTGGATTTTTCTCCTCGAGAACCATAAAATCAACTACAAGAACTCTCAAAATAGACTCACGGTTAACCCGTAACGAAGAAAAGTAGTTCGGCCGGTCAAAGTACAAACGAGTCAATGCAGACCATTCATAGATGGCACCAACGGCCCACACCGGATAACGTGGTCTGTACGTGGTTTGTGCCAAGGGGTTTGTGTAGACCGTGCCAAACACAATGGCCCGTGCACTTAGCTTCCAAGTTTCACTAATGGGCGCGGACCGCCCTATTTTCGATGGCCCATGCCATTCCAAGTGAAAATTGTCAAGACCAGCCAATAGGATGTGGAGAATCAAGCGGCCCGGCTAAGTTACTTAGGAAAATAAGGTTTCTGATGACTGTCTGTGCCAAACGTCACATCTCACAGATTAGAAGTGCAAAACCAATGACTCTGATGGCGGCCCACGCTAAGTGACGCGGACCGCATGGACACAACCCTCAAAGGGTGGTATGGATCGCGCCAGGGTAGATGCACAGACCGCACCAGAGCAGATGGACCGCGCCATGGAGCAAGCATGCACTGCACCAGATATGCCAGCCCACGCCACCACTGACGTATACACGGCGTGGACCATGCCATCTACGACGGTCCATGACAGGCGGAGGCTGAATTAGGGTCTACACATTTTTGTCCTATTTTGGGCTTATTTTTAAGCCCAACCCCTACTACTATAAATATAGCCTTAGTATACTAGGGTTGGAAAATCTAGTTAGAATTAGAACATATTTTCATCTGAGTGGGTCTTCTGACAGGTGGCCTGTCCATAAGCTTATGGATAGGCCACTAATATTTTACCGTATACACTGCATTTGTTAAATTGCATATAAAATTTAGAATTTTTGAAAAAAAAATTATATCATATAATTTTATATTTTCACATTCAAATACATATTATTACTTGTTTTAACTTAAAAATACAATATTAAAATTTTATTAAAAAATTACAACATGTAAGGTAAAAGCCCCTGTGAACTGTCGATAAGATTATGGAAAGACCGTCTTTCCTGAGACTTTCTCTTTTCATTTTTTACTCTTGGAACTAGGAGCACACATTAGAGAGAGAAACACTTGCTCCTTTTTCTTTTCTTTCTTTTTATTTTGTTTTGACCCTAAGATGCGGAATTCAAATCTATATTTGAATTCCATGTCTATTGAGTAGTTTCTATAGCTTTGGGATAAATTGTATTCATGGTATTTAGTGCTTTGTGAGATTTCTTAGTTCATCCTAATATTTGTGCTTATGAAGTTCGTGAAGGTGATGCAAGAGGACGATAGAGTGTTGGAGGCTACCAAGGCACACTTCGAAAAAGAAGAGATTGTGGTCAAGAAGGCACCTTCCAAGGAGCTTCTACTGCCCATGGCACAAGTTACCATCCCACCTCCATTTCCAAATGCTTTGAGGGGAAAGCCAAAGGTTGTGACTAATGATGCAAACATTCGAAAAATCTTTGAAAAGGTCGAGGTAACAATCCCTCTCTTGGAAGTGATTGAAAATGTGTCAGCATATGCTAAATTTCTTAAAGTTGCATGCACAAAGAAAAGAAGTAGACCAATTAAGAGGTTAGGACATTTGAAAATGGGAGAAGTCGTCATTTTGAACCATAAAAATTTGCCTAAACAATGCGACGACCCCGGAATGTTTTCTATCCCTATCTCTTTAGGTGGTAAAATTGTTGAAAATTCCATGATAAATTTAGGCGCATCAATCAATGTGATCCCGTCTAGTCTATATGAACGCCTAGAAATAGGTGAACTTAGGGATACTAGAGTGATTGTCCAACTCATCGATCACACCCAAGCTAGTTCTTGTAGACTAGTAAAGGATGTGATGTTGCGAGTTGGCAAATTGGTTTTTTGGCGGACTTTTATGTCCTAGATGTGGCGTACGATGGAAGTGCACCCCCAATACTGTTGGGGAGACCTTTTCTTAAAACGTCTAGGACTAAAATTGATGCCTACTTGGGAACCTTGACTCAAGATGATGTGGATAAAGTGGAATTTGACATTTATAAATCTAGGCATGATTCGACAAATTCTTCTTTTATGTGGAAAGGTGTGACCTTATGTGATGAGCATGAATTCCAGGAAACCTCTTGTGTTACCAATGAGCATGAACACTTGGATAAGTCTCGTGTTGATAATAATTTTTATGAGTCCGAGGAATTGCATGGTGGTTACAATAGTATGTCTGTGCTAGATTATTTTCCATGCCAACACTACAAGAAAAATGACCTAGTACTTCGCCCCTTTTACATCATTTTTTTCTTAACCCCAAAAAACTGAGGTAAAAAGTTATTTTACCTCGGTTGTTTTTTTTCGAAGTAAAAAATACTTTTTACCTTGGTTAAAAAACCGAGGTAAAAAGTCTAACATGACCCACATTGTGACCGAGGTCGCACGTACCTATCGTAGACAAGAATGACCAACGTCGCACGCATGTCTGGCTAACCGAAGTTATGACTGAGGTCGCATGTACCTATCCCAGACAAGAATGACCGAGCACGCATGTCTAGCTTACCGACGTTGTGACCAAGGTCGCACGTACCTATCACAGACACAAACGACCGACGTCGCACTATGTCTGACTTACCAACGTTGTGATCAAGGTCGCACATACCTATCCTAGACATAAATGACCGATGTCGCATGCATGTCTGACTTACTGATGTTGTGATCGAGGTCGCACGTACCTATCTCAGACATAAATGACCGACGTTGCACGCATGTCTTGCTTACCTACGCCAGTTATTTTTGTGACCGATGTCGCACGTCACTCTCGCAGACATGGTACTTAATTGTAAGAATATGAATAACATATAACACCCTTGTGATGCACAATTTAAAATAATTGAATATATATATATATAATGTAAGTTATTTTTTTTAAAAATAAAATATAATTTTTAAATTTTTTTATGCAACTCCATTTCTTTTATATTTTAAAATATTTTATATCTATGCTTTTAACTATGACTTTATGTTTATATTTTAAAATAAAATGAATTAAACATAGAGTTCGATTAATACATGTTCGTAGTCAAATATAGTTAAATAAACTTTATTTTCTCAACGAATAAAATTTTATGTACTACTTATTCATAAATATAAAATAAGTTGTATATAAAATTTTATACACTGGTTTTGTGGGCTTTTTATTGAGCGTATTTAGGAATTGATCATAAAGGCTTTCTCTGTTTGCTTCTAGGAATGCCACATGGTGGTTGTTCGGAGACTCTGCTTCCTCCCCTGTTTCCTCCTTGCTCAGTTCTTTCTCCTTACTTGGGGTACGTTCTTGATGATGATGTACTTCTCTATCACGTCCCAGTGTCTCTTCGTGTGACTGATGATTATGGCTCCTCTCACTCCTAGTGAACACCATTTTTCACCCGAATGACTTAAAAATGAAAAGAAAATTTTTGGTCCACATAGTCGGCACCAAATGATATGAGAGATCATTTAGGGAATCTGGTCATCCCTCCAAGAGCTTCTTTACCTGTAAGGCTTATCCCGGTAGTGACTCCGGGAGAAGGGCTCCGATGATCAAGTCAGTGTTCTCCTTGTAGAACTGGAATTTCTAGAGATAGTAACGCTCACCTTAGCTCCTTTAGACCTTGCTGTATTTATAGACCGACTTCCTTAACAGTTCCTTGATTTTTGAGAGTTAAGATCGTGGGCGTGCCATGATCCTATGTTCTTTGTTTGTGGTCTTCGCATTTGTTGCCTATTCCGTGTTCTTTGGCCCACGTATATGTCACGACTGGAAGCTTCACGCCTGCTTTCTCTTCGCCTTGGGCTAAATACATTCACCTTTCCATGAGATACCATTGGGCTGGGCCTAGCGTCCATTGGCCTTTTGATCATTGGGCTACATATACACCAAATTCCAAGAAAGAAGACTCCCTAAGTGCTCACTACTCCCTTCTCACAATTAACCGATGCATTGTCCCCAATGCAACAAAAGTCGTGTAAAAATGTAAGTGAGGATGGAAGAAATAGTGACACTTATTCTTGCAGCCCCGGAGGGCCTTCGTCTTCGTCATGCCTAATGCTGCTCCTCAAATTTTTTTTGGTCCTATTTGAATCCATGCCAATGGAAGTGTTGAAAACCCTGCATCCAAAAGCATAAAACCCAAGCGTAATTCAACTCCAAACAAAACCACGAGTCTCAGACTCAAAATTCCTAACTCAACTTAAGAAAAGGATGTAATTTTGAAATTTTGGGTTGAAAAAAAATCTCATGAAAGTCATCACCAACCAATTAATAAAACTATGCAATCAAGATTCATATCCTCTCAAATCATCCAACACACGAAGAACATTACATCCAAGCATAGTAGCACATCAAACCACCCAATTTCCATCAACACAAGTTCATACACACAAGCCCAAACACATATCTTAATAACATACACTCATTCAAGAATCATGTCATAACACCACCACAATTCAATAAAGCATATAAACAAAGAGTTCAATGGATTACCCAGAATTAGAAACTAAGGGTTGAAAGATTCACACAAGAAGCAAAAGTTGCTAACTTTTGGGAGAAAATATTCAAAATTTAAAGTTTCACCAAGAGTGTGTGTGAGTGAGTGTTTCTTAAGAGTTAAAGTGTGTCATATGATCCATTTAGGTGATGCAATATACCATAGATATGGATTTTCGAGAGGTACAATTAGGATAAGAATGGAATTTTGAAAATTGCATTCTAGGAGACAATAGTACATATTAATTAATTCCAAGGAATGTTAGAAGTACTATTTGCATAAAAATCCTGAAGAATTAGGGAATTTCAAAATGTTTGTACCAAAAATGCATTTTTAGTTCAAAACTAAGAATTTTCGAAGATTTACATTTTTGAAACAATTTGACTGTGGAAATGGGGAACTAGTATAGATACATCTGTGTGGAACCAAAGACCCCCCCCCTCGTGCCAAATCTTCTAGCAAAGACCCCCTCATGCCGATGGTTTGCGCCAAAATTTTCAACACAAGGCCCCTCGTGCCATGCTTCTGGCATAGTCCGTGCATCTCCCTTGACGCAGATCGTGTTAAGCCTTGGCATGAGGTTGCCATAGATTTTGACCTATTCCTTAGTCTTTTCCCTCTTTTCCCAAAACGTTATGTCACCCATCAAAAATAATTCCATCCAAACACAATCATGAGACTCGAACTTAAATTTACAAATCAAACAAGAGTTTCATCTCAAAATTTGACCCACCTCTACCCAAGGTCATTAATTATAGCTAATTAATCCGAGCAGAGGCTGAGTAAGGTCAGAGATAAAATTTATAGTTCTGCACCCAACTCACTACTAAGCTACCGATACAATAGTTATCGGTACGCCCAGGGTATGTCCACGGAGATGCTATAACTCAAGTATCAGCTAAAACACAACCTCATACGGGTCGCCAATCCGTACGAGTGATAGGAATAACTAGTAAATCAAACAAAAAGGGTAGGGGTTGATTTTTTCAAACTATCAACTACAAAACATGAAAATAAAAAGACAAGTAATCTAATGAACTATGCATTTGGGGAATCATTTTGAGACATGAATGATTTAATGCTTTGATCCTCGATTCATTCACATGTAATATTTACAAAAACCTTATAGAGTGTTCATAACACGTTGTGGGGCGATGGCATACACTTCTCCGTACCCGCTCGCAACCCTTCATTGACACTGTCATCATAATTAGGGGAGCACAAAAAGGTCCGACCATTGTTGTAAATCTATTTCTTCCCCATGCAATTATATCCTAGGCTTCCAAAACGAATGCACTACTTCCCAATCATTTATCAATTAGGTCAAGGGGTCATTAACACCTTATCTATGCCACTAGGGCCTCTTACAACTCTAGCTTGCTAATTTTTGCTATCTCTACCCATAACCTCTTGGACTACTTTACGTAATCAGCTAAGACTGGTGCGATGGCAAGTAAGTCAGAATAATACTCGGGTCTCCCGTGCACACACTCACTTAGATGAAAAGTACTTACCCATACAAACATCCAAGTTTCCCTTCCCAAGGGGGCGCTAATATTTGCACCAACATGAATATAAAATAGAGTGTGTGCTTAATGGAGTGTACTATTCATGCAATTCTAACATTGAAGAACAAGTCACAATAATATCATGAACACAAACATTAGGATGAATCTAGTGAATCTCACAAAAGTAATAATTAAACATGTCTACAATTTATCTACAAGCTATAAACCTACTCTCTAGAAATTAGATCTATGGAAAATATAGAGTTAGATGCCATGGATCTAGAAAAAGAAGAAGAAAAGATGAAGAAAAGAAAAAGAGAAGGAAAGAGAAGAAGTACTTTATAAAGGGAGAGAACTCTCCTCTTTCTTCTATCTAAGCTTGAGAGAGAAAAATATACATTACGCTTACTTAGGTTTTCCTAGAAGACTAAGGCTCCTATATATATTAGTAGAGGATTGGGCCTAAAGATAGGCTCCAAATAGGCAAAAATTAGGTCAAAACCCTAGTTACCTTTCCCTCTTGTGGCTGAATCTTTCTCAAATAAACTGCTCAAATTCATGATTTTTATGAATCTGAGATTTAGTGGGTTGGATAGAGCTTGGAAATATGAATATTTTGATACTTAGTAAAGGGAATTCAGATGAAAAATGAGAAAGTTATGGCTAAAATAGTGAGAAGCTGCCGCTTGGCGCGGTCTGTGCCGTGTACTTGTTCGTGCTGGAGTGTGCTGCATCACGTCCTATGGTGCGGGATGATGCATCGGGCATGACCCACTGCTTCATACTGGTGTGTGACGCCGAATCTGGCACGGGCTGTGGCCTTTGTCGCAAGCCATCGTCTGGAAGCCTTGCTTTGCTCAGTAACTCGGCACGGGCCATCTGATTCTCCCTCCGGCTGGTCTCAAAATTTTGCACTTGAAATGGCGTGGGCCATCGTAAATGGGATGGTCCGTGTCTATACATAGCCAATTTTGAGTGGAGATTGAAACATGTGTCTGCAGCCCAAAGTGTTTGACGCGGTCTGCACCATAGCCTCGTGCTGAATAATTTGGCACAAACCTTTACTTCATGCCGAGATATTTGGCTTGGGCTCATTGTGCCATCCGTGAGCGGTCCACGCCGACTTGTGGTACATTGGCCAATTGAACTTATTTTTTACGCTACGGGTGAACCGTTAGTCCGATTTGGGAGTTTTAGTAGTCCATTTTATAGCGCTCGAAAAGAAAAATCCAATGGAATCAGCCTTAAAGGAGAATTCTTCTTAGATCGTTCTCATAATTTGGTGCAACTCATTGGACCATGATTCCCCATTTCTTCGTTGGCCGCATTGAACTCCATTGCCGCTTATCCACTACTGCATGATAGGGGTATTTGCACCGGTAATTTAGGGCAATAACACCGATATTTTGGCCCCCTAAAATACTTGTGCGTATGTATAGGGGTGTAAAAATACGACAAATTTGCACCGATAAAATGAACCGGTGTAGAAAATTATTTACACCGACATTTTAGGCCGGTGTATAAATTTGAGAATCACAATATATCTGCACCGGTATGATTTGGAACACCAGTGTAGACATTTTGCACCGGTATTTAACATATGAACCGGTATAAAACCATGATTTGTACACCAGCATTAAATTTAACACCAGTCTTTCTTTTGTAGTCAGAATTTTGTTTTGCACCGGAATAAATTGCACTGGTATTTTCTTTACACCAGTATTACTATACTTTATGCACCAACATTATTTAAATAATTTAAAATAAATAATTTAAAATGTGATTTACTTTTTACACCGGTACATGCATTTTATATCGGTGTATTATTTGGCTAAATTTTGCAATGCCCAATTTGTTTTCCGATGGTCCCTCCTAGATCATTTCTGGGGCAACGATAACTAGAGATACTTGTGAACTATTATAAATTGGAAACCTTTGAATCAGTAAGAAATTTGAAACACTCCATTACGAAAATCTCACTCGCAAAACACGCGAACATTATTTTAACTATGAAATAGAAGAAGTATCTTAAGCATGGAATGAAACAAAGTAAAAAATCACACAAGTTTAGTATAAACTAACACCATCCATAGAATTCTAATATCATCAGCCATTCAAAATAAACCATCAACCTATTATGTCGTTCTTATCATCCAAAAGTTGCAACGTAGTGTTCGCCTACTGCTAGTAGTCTCCAAGCCAAGCCACACACCATCTCTCTCCTACACCTTGAATTTCGTACACATGGTACAACCCTTTTCCCTCTGGGAAAATAAGTTAATTTCAAAATTACACTATTAGTCAATAATGTTGCATTTACTAGAGATTAATAATAATAAATTTTAAGATGCAAGGTTTACCTCCAAGATATTGTTTGCCTTTGGGTGATTAACAAATTCTTCCATGAAGAGCATAATGGAGCACCTGCATTGCCACGAACCATTCTAGGTTCGGTACTGCATAGAAAAGGTAAATGTAATTACTAACCCTAACAATATAATTTGAGGGATGAAATGACGGAATGACTTACCATGATGTTGATTTTCCAAGTTTAGTCGGGTTTTGGCTCCATCTTTCTCTTCTCCCTTTGGTATGTGCAAGCAAGCCTGTCAAGAAAGTAAAATAAAATGGTTACTTCTTCCCGTATATTACCAAACTAGGATTTTTGATATGATTGATTGAAATACCTAGAAATGACCCTGAGTTCAACCAAGTTTTTTGGTTTGATACCCCCTGACAATGTGTCCAGAGTGAAAACTTTCTCCGTTTTGGGATGGATAATGATGATGTACCAATGATCGCTCTCGGAAAATTATGTTAAAAAATCAATGAAATGGAAGTAGTTTGAAACTTGAATTTAATTATCAGGAAGAAATACTTACATTCTTATGTAGGGTACGATGTAGAACTCAGTATCCATTGCCTTCATTGTTTCCCTAAATTGTTTGAAATGGAGTCCGACCTCCTGCTCGAAGTTGTTCAGGTTGCCACAGTTGGATGGGCAGAATTTGATGTGGCCTGAACTAGTTTCCCATATTTTCTCCCACACGTGCCTGTAACGTTAATGATACAAAAAATGAATTCTTGATAATTTAAAAAACATTAAGGATGTAGGTTTTGAAACTCACCCCATCCACATTATCGATCCAGGTTATCGAACGCATGTTCCCCAGTTTCTTCCCAAACTCGATCAGAACTTCTATTCCAACACCGCATGTATAATGGCGTGCGAATGTCAATGGTCAGAACATCTAGAAGAACATGCAGTCATTATTCTTTATCATTTCTAAGATAACGACATTTGCTTCCTTTATAAATTGCCCCATGATCGGCCAATCTGTCATGTCTCATTTGTTAACAATTTGCGAACGTGAAATGATACAAAATGATCACTTGAGCATGTAGTATTGAACTGTCGTTGCTAATGAATAATAATGGTACTCGTTTTAGTGCATTGCTTATTTTGGCAGCCTATTTAATCTTGGTCTTGTAGATGGCCGAAAATAAGCAGTCGACTGGGATTTTTTCTTGCCAGTATCCTTTTACAAGGATTAATGAATACGGATACGCAAAAGCACTTTGAGGAATTTAAGAATAACATGTTAAAAGAGTGTACCTCATCGCCGCTGGTCAGAATCAAAACCTCTTCGTCATCCTCAGTTGCTCATCTACCTTGCCTATTAAGGACACCAGCCAATCCACGATGCTATTGAGCGCCTCTCCAACATTATCAAAGTGGTGGTCCGCCAAGGGCAATACCGCCTAGGATGGAGAACTGGCTCGCATACTCTCACTCGAGTAACAATCCTATGTTAGGCATCACGATGACAAGAAACCTGTTGCAGCCCATAGGCAGCCATTTTCTTCCTCCCGACAATGACTTTAATGAAAAGAGTCACGCGTTCTCCATCCCGTTCGTATAATATTTTAGTGAATAGATAAAATGGTTATGGAAATATTTTAGATGTGTAAGTCAATGTATAGGACATACATAGATTATTGAAGGTGTACGTCTTCATCTCCTTCTCCGTCGTTCGGCTCTTCATCGGACTTTGTAGTTGCTACAACAATGTCATCCATTGCCTTCTCTATAAACCTTTTGGGATTTTCAAGGCCTGGCTGAATCTAAACACTAATTGAAGATGCTAAGCCCTTCACCAATTGCTCCAGGTACTATACAATGGCTTTCACGACTGGTTGATCGTTAGATGGTCTCCTCTGGGCTGTCTCTTTGGCTGAGGAACTGTTACTGCACTTGCTGCGGGAAAGATGAGGAACAACCACCACTGTGGGTAGACCTGTCTAAGTTCCTCTGTACCTGCCCGGGTGATCCTTCTTCTTTGTCACTTTTATGAGAATGTTTTCACTTGGCTGTAGTTCCAATAATCCTTTTTCTTTAAGCTCGTTCAATTTCAACTGAGAACCACATAGGAACGCAATTGTTTATATGAATAATGTGAAATACACTTAAAAGTTAATTTAAATGGTCGATTTTGGCGTTACTTATAATGTCAGGTGTGATCTTCTCAACCTCTTTAGATGTGTTTAACCCTTTCTTATCTTTGTTTGCCTCAAGGTAGACAAGAGATTTGTTAGGTGTGAAATCCTTTAGACTGAGTTGTTGCTCAATCTCCCTCATTCTCTCCTTCTTCTTCAGCTCTTAGTCAATTTGTCACGGATGTATAGATTACCCCTTCTGTCCATATGCTGCGTGTAATCCCTACTTTTGTTGCTTTCAATATTTGTCACCCTGAGCCTCTGATATTTTTATAAATAAAAACTTAGTTGAATAGAATTTGTGGGAAACATAGCTCTTAACAAGTATTAATTTTTTCACCATACCTGAAAATCCGGATGCCGGCGCCTTTTTCGAACAGGTGTCATTCCTCTTCATCCATCCACTTGTACTTCTCCCATGCCGGTATTCCTGTTTTATTGATACTTTTGTCCACGTCGTGAATAAACCTATTTACCACCATTGTCTTCCAATTCCTATGTTGGTTTTTTGCCCTCTCTGTAACCTTTTTCTTCAGCATTTCTAGTTGCTTGTCTATCACAGGTGTTCCAATTGTGAACCTCTCCTGGAATGAATCATATGAAAAGGTATGTCATTAATCACATCATCACTAATACTTTACCATGAATAAAAATTTTAAATTACAATTGTCGAGAGTTTTACTAGAACATCTTTCCATGCCTCTTCCTTAACATCTTCTAGGACATCGCTCCAGTGTTCACATGCGCCAAATCTAATGCAGCGCCAAAAAGCGTAATTGCCATAAGCGTGCCACACCGACCAATTCTTAATGTATACCGTTTGATTCCCACGGAACTCAAAAGCAATAGGAGTTGGAGTGTTATGCTTTTCCAACATCACAGGCTGGTACATGCTAGTTTCTTGCCTCCTCAAATAATGTTTTACCTCAAACTTGTCCCATCCTTCTCCATTTTTCCCTCCAGCTTTTGTCAAGTTGTCCGCTTCATTTACAGTTGGCCTTCCTTTGGTGGTGCGCTTTCCCTTTCCCTTGAGAATTGGTGTTTTGGCCAACTATTTACCAGCATCTCTCCTTCAACATCCCCTACAATAAAATCACCATGTTGCACAATTTCTTCCTTCTCCTCACTAGTCGGGTCATTTGTTTGCATTGCATCTTCCTCAAATTGTATCTTCAACGGGATCCTTTTTGGCGGTGGTTCTTGGTATACCACATTAACCTCCTCATTGACCACATGTTTCACCTCCTCATCCTTCTTCGTAAACAGTTGCTTCCTCTTCGTGTTTAATTTCCCCTTCTTTGGCGGCATCTAACACAGTAGAATTGAAAATTCTCAATCCATACAATAACGGTACTTGGAGATCAACATTGATAGAATGTGACAGAAATTGAACAATTCATACATAAAACTACATTCGGTAAGGCATAAAAGTTTATATAACATGGCATAGAACTTGAACAATTAAGGCATGAACTTGATATAGAATGAAATGGAACCTTATAGAAGTTGATAAAATACCATACCGATGTCTTTGGATTCATAAAATAGGCGTACAACCGAGCAATTATCACTCCCCCCTAACGTGACTATCAACATTATCACCAACCAAAAAACTATAGTACTATATCATCCATTCACAAATAAATGCAAAAAATTTAACCCCACAATTGTATAAACATACCATTCAAGTTACCCTTTCAACATTTTGGCAATTTACATGTTTTTTTTAATAGAGGCAATTGATCGAACATGTGTTGTGCGTGAGGGATCAAATGGGTTTTTGAAGAGAAATTGATAGGGTAACCCATGGTAACATAAACACCAACTTACCTTTAGTAATGGAGAGTTTTTGTTGCTACTCCCTTTTGTCTAACTTGCCAAGAATGGAATGGGATGATGATCACGCCAAGTACTTTCTTCTCTGGCCAAGTTCCTCTGGCGTTTCTGTTGCATCTCTTGTGTTGCTCCACACTTTATAGGATAGATGATGGGAGTTACAATGGTTGATGAGGAGTTGTGGTGGTTCAATTAAGTGTGAATTGAATGGTTGGAGCGGTGGATGACTCTTTTGAAAGAGAATTTGAAGGTGTTTGATGAGAATATGAGGAGTTGTGGGAGTTGTGGTTATTTGAAACGGTATTGGATTCTTGTGAAACGTTTTTTATACCGGTAATATGTACAGTACCAGTGTAAAATTAGTGAAAACGGGTACAAAATTTAGCCAACTATTCAAAATCGGTACGTATATCGGATTAGGAAAGGAGAAAAAGCAGCTGCGTGCAGCTGCTTTAAGTGATTTTTTCATTGATCCGAGAGGAACACATGAAAATTTAGGCTAACTGTTGTACACCGGTAGCAAGTACCGGTGTAGAAAATGTTGATATCGGTGTAATACGTCACAAAAAGAAGCTGCGTGTGGCTTCTTTAAATATTTTTTTGGAAAAAATGTTCAACCCGAGAGGAACTTTTGAAATTTTAGACTAACTGTTCAGCACCGGTATATTTACCGGTGCAAAAATGGAAATTACCGGTGTAAAGGTTTCGCGCCTTATCAAACATCAAAGAAATTGAAAATTTTGAAATGTGCACCAAAAATTTGAACACATACATCGGTACTTGTTTAATATTATCGGTGTAAAAAAAGATTTTTATTTATTTAAATTCCCATTTATTGCATTTACCTCCTGTGCATTTTTCAAATGACCCCAATTAATCAAATTGACGTTTAATTATTGTGAATAGACATTGTACTAGTTGTTTCATGCAAATATCGACCACACATGGGCCCCGTATGTTGACATTTCTAAGCATTGTTTAATTTCATAAAATTTGCATATTGACCCCAAATATTTCGTTCCACCCCTTGAAGCTCTTTTCCACCAGCCCAAATAGAATTTTAGGATGCTCTAAATTGAATAAGTAATGTTTCTGTACCTCAATAATACAGAGGAACCCACAAAATTGATTATATGCATTTTTTGCAATTAAGTCCCCCAAATTGTGACATGTGATTACGACATGTTAGGAAACTACATAAATTACCAAATTCAATATTCCGGGCTTAAATCATAATTGCGACATATTTGGGCCCGGGTGGTGATTCATCCTGAAGCGCTAGTAGGTGTTGTATAGTAAACGACAAGGGTTTTTCGTTTCCCAGCATGTTGAACTTGGAAATACAAAAGGGTTTTTTTGTGAACCATCCGGTTCAACCGGATTGCAATTTCGATTTACGAGTAAACTTTTTACATTTTGCAATTTAGTCCCTCCAAGAATCTTGGAAGGGTCAGAATATTAAATTGGCTCCCTATATATGCAATTCAATACACAATGATCGTGTCAATGCATTTGTAGACCCTACTGGTGGACGAAAGACCCTGTAAAACCAACAGTGAATGTTTGCACTATTTTTTCAAAATTATACTATTGCCCACAAATTTACTTGGGGAACCTCCATAGCTCCCAATGCTACAATAATTTTTAGTTCTAACCATTCTTGGAATATAATGTACCAAATTTGATACTCGGATCATGCACCTCTATTTCTAACTGTACAATCAGCTGAGGAACAAGCTCCTAGACCATTTAGATACCAAGAAATGTGGTCAAACAGACAAGAATTTCTTAATTTAGTGGTTTCTAACTGGGAATTAGATACTCCTTTTAATGGGATGTATAGGTTAGTTTCTAAACTTAAGAGGCTAAAGATGGTAATCAAACAATGGAATAAAGTACATTTTGGCAATGTGGATCAGAATCTGTCACAACATGAGAACAAAGTTAATGATTTAGAAATCTCTTTCCAGCAAACTCAGGATGATACTACCCTAGCAGAGCTAAATAAATCCAAACAACTGCTGATGAGGGCTCAAAAAGAGAAAAATATCTATCTAAAGCAAAAAGCTAGGTTGAATTGGCTAAAATATGGTGATGCTAACACGAGTTACTTTCATCACTCAATTAGGGAAAGGAGAACAAAATCAAGAATCAGTAAAATCAGGGATGAAAAGGGAAGTTGGATTTCAGAACAATCTCTGATTAAAGAGGAAGCAGTGAGATTTTATAGAGCACTTTTTAATGAAGAAGAACCTCAAAAAATGGGAACATATATAGAACACTTCCTCACTGAAATCCCAAAAGTAATTACGGATCAAGAAAACCACCTTCTTCTGTCTCCTTTCCAAATTCAGGAGCTTAAATTTGCAGTGTTTGATCTTAATAAATCTAGCTCCCCGGGACCTGATGGATACTATGGTGCTTTTTACACCACTTTCTGGGATACTGTTAAAGGAGATCTCCTAGAAGCTGCAAACGAGTTCCTAAAAAGTGGTAATATTCCTAAGGTTATATCTAGCACGTGGCTAACTTTAATCCCAAAAAGAACAATTCCTATCACCTTCTCAGATTTCAGGCCTATAAGTCTATCAAACTTTGTGAATAAAGTTTTCTCTAAGATGATAATGGAAATGATTAAGCCTCTTATGTCTCAACTTATTCCCCCTGAACAAAGTGCATTCATAAAAGGGAGGGACATTTCAGATAACATAATATTGATGTAAGAAATGACCAGAATTCTATCAAGAAAATCTAAAGGCTCGAATCTTATAGTTAAATTAGACATGCAGAAAGCTTTCGATAGGGTTTCATGGTCTTTTCTTAATTCAATCCTCCTTAAATTTGGTTTTCATGGCACATTTGTTCACCGGATCATGCAAAATACAGCTTCAGCTCATTTCTCAGTCTTAATTAATGGAACTACATCAGGCTTCTTTGCATCTAATAGAGGAATTAAACAGGGTGATCCTCTTTCACCTTTTCTGTATAATATTCTATCCGAGGCATTCTCTCGAGGCTTGAAAAAATTTTTCCATATAGGATATTTGCAATATTTTGGATTGCCTAGAAACTGCCCCCAGATTACTCATCTTATGTATGCTGATGATACGGCTGTCTTCCTTAATGGTAATCACAAAAATTTGAAAAGATTTAAAAGTTTCTTGAAGGCATATGAGCAAACATCGGGTCAAAAAGTAAATTTCTTAAAATCCAATTTCTTTGTTGCTCCTCATACTACAGTGGATAGAGTCCAAATACTGACCAGGAATTTAGGAATGGTTAGAGGTTCATTCCTTTTCCAGTACCTTGGGATCCCCATTTTTTCAGGAAGGAATACTCAGATACATTACCACCCTATTTTGGAAAGGATGGAAAAAACCATTAACAACTGGAAGAACAGGTGGTTGAGCACTGCAGGTAAAATCATCCTAATTAACCACTGTTTTCTCTCTATTCCCACACATTTGTTTGCTGTTTTAAGCCCCCCAAAGATAGTCTTAAGGAAAATGGAAAAACTGGCTTCAGGTTTTTTTTGGGGAAGTAGTGAAAACTTAGAGGAAAAAAAATGGAGAGCTTGGAAAAGAATGAGTCTTCCAGTGCAGGAGAATGGCATAGGTTTTAGAGACCTTCAAGCCATAGTAGATGCTTTCTCTTGTAAACTTTGGTGGTAGTTGCAAATTAATAATACTCAATGGTCCCATCATTTGTGGACACTCCCTGATTCGTATAAAAAATCCCATACATGGAATAGTATATGCAAGATCACTGAAAAAGCTAATAGTCTTACCAGAGTAATTTATGGAATAGGAGAGTGCTCTTTCTGGAATGCTAACTGGACAGGTGAGGGTGCTTTGTTCTATGAATGGCCTCAAGATATGGAAATCCCATTTCCTGATATCTTTCTCAGCTTCTTCATTCTGAACAAAGACTCTAACCTTCCTATACTGGAGCCACACCTGGCTACCAACACAATTTCAATTCTACAGGATGCCAAAATCAGAAGCTCACATGCAGATAGGCTGATCTGGATAGCCTCATTGGATGGAAATTTCTCTATTAGCTCAGCATATAAGGTTTTCAGACAGAAAGGTACAATCATTAGACATCTTCACAAGGTATGGTCAACTTTCATTCCTACAAAAATGTCTGTACTAGTTTGGAGAGCTCTTAATGAAATTCTGCCTTTTGATAATATATTGTGTAAGTTTGGATTCTCCTTAGCTTCTAAGTGTCCTCTATGTTTAAACCACTCTGACTCTTTTGACCATTTTTTAACTCCTGTCCTAGTGCAATAGCAATCTGGATTAGACTTAACAACCTTTTGCATCTTCAACAACCAGTTTTAGGTAGTTTTAGGAACAGAGTAGAATTTTATCTCTCCATAAGGGCAGAATCTAAGATTTTGACTCATTTGTATACAGCAGCTCTCACAGTCACAACATGGTCCCTCTGGATACATAGGAACAAAATTTTATTTGACAATCATTCATTCTCAATTGATGCATGCTTTCAGAATGTCAAAGAACTAATCTTCTTAATATTCACTGCTAATCCACTGAAAGGTAATATTGAAAAGCATAAGGATTTAATTCAAGCTGGAATCATACCAAACATTATACAGAGGAAAAAGGAAATAGTTTTATCAGTAGTCAGTTGGGAAAAACCAAAATCTGGGTTCAAATATTAATACAGATGCAACATGGATAAATGGAGGAGAGTCTTCATGTGCAGTAATAGTCAGAGACTGGAGGGGAGAGGTGATCAAATTGAGGGTTGACTGTTTTCAATCTGAATCCCCCTTACATGCTGAATTAGTAGGTATTCAGAATGCATATCTATTATGCTCAGAACTCGATCTTCATAGTTGTGTGCTTGAGTCAGATTGTTTATCAGCTGTTAAGGGAATACAAGATCCACATGGCTGCCCATGGAGAGTTTTTTCTATTTGTAGCACTTTGAACATTGGGCATAAAGTTAATTCAATCCAATATATTCCTAGGGAGGCTAATACAGCTGCAGATTTTTTGGCTAAATATGCAAAGGAGAAGTCTTTAAAAGGAGATTTAAACATAGGAAATGTTCCACCCTTTCTTAGAGGTTTGTTACTATTAGATAAAATTGGATTTCATGGAGTCAGAATTGGTACCTCACAGGTCAACACTTAGAGATTCTTTTGGGGGCCTAGATTATGTGAGTATTAGATGCACCTTTTATTCTTTTTACTTCTCTACTCATCCAGAAACTGCTGTGCCTATTGGATTCAATTTACAGGTCAGAAGAAACTAAGATCCACATCAAAAGGAAGCACTGATCTAGCTAAAGGGATTTCACGGAAGGCAACACTTGGGCAAAAAAGGGACACTCAAGAGGTCTTATTCCCATTTTGGCTAAAAAAAATTGACTAATAAGGGTTTTGATTAGTCGATTCCCTGACCATGTTCGTGTTTTTGCTGCATGGAAATAAGTCTATCAAACTATATCTACATATCCACTTAGTTTAGACTCGGTTTGGACTAAGCGTTTTAGGAAGGTTTTCCCTTTGATTTTGGATCATCAAATGAATGATCTTTTGTAAAGAACTAAACATGGTGCCCCTTCAAGGTTATTAATTATGGTTTGGGGAGCCAAATATATTCCTCCCATCTATTAGGATGGTTAAAATTTTAAAAAAAATGCACTAAATTTGGCAGTCTTGAAGTAACCATTTAGGCCCACTACATTTGACCTATCTTTTTTGTCTTCATGAGTGTATTTGTCCGATAGAATTTCAAAAAATGCGGTGCAAATTTTTTATTCAATTCATCATCGTGCATGTTTGTCAAAAGTAAAAATGTCAAACCGTCTAAGTGCAACACAATCAAAGTTTAAAACATAATCTACTCTTTCTAACTACCCGTACCTACCCTAATTACTATCCCAACGATCTCCGTCTCGATTGGTTATTGTAGAATATAACTGTTATCACCTAGAAAATGGAGTGCGAGAAACTCGTCCTCATCGTTTGGAACATTAGGCAACCCAAACAAGCCATTGATAGATTCTTGTTTAACAGGGACAGTTTTACCTCTACAATACACGTGATCGTAGCTCGGCCCGTACTTCAAGTTTGCATAGAACTCACTTACAATGGTCAGGTTGAATGGTTGCGGAGTCTTGCAGAATTTTTCCCACCTAAGCTTTTAGGTAGTTTGTTCGAATGGGGAAGATAATTATGTGATGACGACGTCCTTTGTAAGATTCATGGACCAGCCTAGCCTTCTCGGACACGAAGTTACCATCCGGGTAAGTGTGCGGTGATACTTTCGACAATGATGGGGACGGTGAATGGCTTATCCTTTTCGAATTGGATTTGGGAGGCATTTCCTAAAAAACTCATTGAAGCATTTCATCAAACACCTTACATGTAAGTCAAGCTATTCATGATGTCACATTCTCAATGATTCTATTTCATATGCAATTTCTAATTAATCATACTATAAAGGCATTGAAGTGGTTTACCTGATTATATGCCAACCTACATAGGATTTCAACAAAGATGGGTAGTGATGGAGATGGTATTGAGTGAGAGATATAAATTTGATACTGTGAAAATGGAGTGCTGAAAGGGTTTTAAAAAACTGGAACATTTTTTTACACATCGATATTATACATATACCGGTGTAAAAAAAGGCCTAAAGCAGCTGCTTTAGGCAACTTTAAAAAAATTGAAAAAAGTGCTTTTATAACCCTACCTAGTTGACATAAGTGTCAATATAACCTTTCAATATTCAAAAGTGCCAATATAACCCTATCTAGTTAGTGAAAGTGCCAATATAACCCTATAAGTTTTAAGGATGTGCTGATATAACCCTACAACAATAGAAATGTGCTGATACAACCCTACAAACATTAGGAATGTGCTGATATAACCCAATAAGATTGCATAATGTGCTGATATAACCCTACATATTCTGGTGGCGGTCCAGCGAACTATGAGGGTAAAATTATCCACCTAATTTCAGAGTTAGCCCAAAGGGTATTTTGGTCAATTTACATAGAGTCAATGCCAAAAAATTGAGTTTAATGCTGGAAATAGGGCCTGAGGGTTATATTGGCACTTTCATTAACTAGTTAGGGTTATATTTGCACTAAAAATTATCATAGGGTTATATTGGCACTTACTCAAGTAGATAGGGTTATATTGACACTTATCCCAAAAAATTCTATCAACTCTGACCCGCGAGTAAATTTTTAATTGTTTTTCTAAGTATCCAACATTGGTACTCCTACTGGTGCAAATTTAACAAAAATTAGCTGCGTTAGGCTGCTTTAAATGCTAAAATATTTACATTGTCAGACCCGAGAGCAAACAAAAAAAAAATTAGTGTGCACCGATTGGAGTACCAGTGCGTAAGTAAAAAATAGAGTACCTCCCCAGTTTTTCTACACTGGTACAGGTGTAAAAGACCAGCACTAGGTGAAATTTTAATTAAAATTAAAACACATTTTCACCGGTTCAATTCATAAACCCTCCATTGAAATCACAGATCATACCAACGAATTCATAAAAGAGTGTCAATTAAATACACTACACACTAAATTGATTAATGATTATATGATTTTTCACAAAACATGGTTACAAAAACAACGGATAGG
Organism: Rubia yunnanensis; assembly: GCA_037428765.1. Lineage (NCBI taxonomy): Eukaryota > Viridiplantae > Streptophyta > Magnoliopsida > Gentianales > Rubiaceae > Rubia > Rubia yunnanensis. Next base: position 63,624,404 of record CM075061.1, read on the forward strand.
AACGCCCAATATATCTATTCCGCTTCAAGACATTGTCCCCATCTACTATTTCACCTCCTCATCAACCCACAACCCATCACCACGAGAACGCCTTCCAACAAAGGGTTCCCCAACATCTTCCAAACCAGGAAATACTGATGTAAACTCAGGACTATCAGTTATGGTGGGCTGATCAATCTCCTCATCAAAGTAAAACTTCTTCCCATGCAATACCACATGATACTTCTCATTCGAAGGGTCCTTGATGTAAAAAACTTATCGTGCCTGGGTAGCTAAGATGAACTTGTCATCTTCATAGCCTACACGATTCAAGTTAACCAACGTGACCTATGGGCTTCTCAACAACAACACCGGAACCGTGTTCCACCCAATGACACTTGAAGAAAAAAACCTTGAAATATACATAATCCAACTCCCAAATTTCCTTAATTCTCCATAGAAAGGCATCACAGCAACAACCAGATGTTTATCTCTCTTGCTTGCCATCCATATGGATTCAGAATTAATATATACACCACTATTTTGAGTGGTGCTCTTCTCATCCTTCGCCAATGTTGAGAAACTAAAACCATTAATGTCATAATCAAGGTATTGTCTGATGGTGCAGTTCGGCTTCCTTGCAAACGTCCGTAGGTTACTGAGCATCCTTTTGATATTACAATGATTGTAAAACCAGTTAACAAACGTTGAAGAATGCTTGACCTGAATTTCATTCGAGGGCCAGTCTGGATGAATCTCTTCCAGTAGGGAAACATGTATTTCAACATATGTTACAGTCTCGCTACTATTACGCAATACATATAGGTGAACAGTCATCAACTCAGCATGATAGGGTGTATGAAGCATACCCTTAGAACGTGGAATCCCATTCCGCCTTCTGCAGTGGGGTCCACCTGGAACACTAACTGCTCTTCTTCCAAACAAGTTCGCTGTACAATACTTGATGATCTCTTAAGTGTTGTACCTCTAAACAATGGAGGCATTGGGAGGACTACGATTATGAACATAACTATTGAAAATAGCCATGTGACGCTCAAAGGGGTACATCCAATGCATTCCAACAGGCCCACATATATGTATCTCCCTAACCAAGTGTACAACTAGGTGCACCATGATGTCAAAGAATGACGGGGGAAATACTTCTCCAAATGGCATAGAACAACAACAGCCCCTCGATCCAGTTCATCTAGCTATTGCTTGCTAATATTTTTCCTGCATATCGAGTTGGAGAAGAAACACAAGCGCATAACTGAAAATCTAACTTCTTCTTCCAAACACCCATATATTGCTACGGGAAAAAGTTGTTGCATAAGGATATTACAATCGTGTGATTTCAAAGCATTAAGACGCAACTCATCATTCACAAACCAACTCATCAATTATCAAAGTCGAAGTTTCCAACTACGTGCGAATTCCGGTGCGAATTAACCAAAACGAGTAGTTTCTCTGTCATTTTCACCTTCTTCCTCTCCTTCTCTCAGTCACCTTAACTGATAACGGTCATATTATATTTCTCACCTTGTTCCGTTCGCCGCCGCCATGGCGGCTCTCCCGCCGGCCGATCGAAGCCAAGGGGGGACCAAATCATTCCTTCAAGCGCTTGCTAATCGACCTCCTCCATTACAAGCTTCCCTTCCATCAAACCCGGAAATCATTCCCAAAACCCAGTACAAAGGAGAAATCTCATGCCTCGTCAGTCGCAAGGATGCAGACACTCTCTCCTCCCATTATCGGAATGCTCTGATCGGTAAGTTTGCTAGAGGAAAGCCTTCTATGGTCCAACTAAATGAATCTTTTAATTCTGTAGGATTCAAAGGCAAATTTCAATTAGGATCCATCGACTTCCGGCACGTCCTAGTTCGATTCCAGGAAAAAGAAGACTACCAGAGGTTCTGGCTCAAGGGTCACTGGGTATTCAATAATGCGCAAATGAAGGTATTGAAATGGAATTCTGATTTCTCTCCGGAGGTAGAATCATCCATAGTCCCGGTATGGGTAACAATTCCTCATGTCCCAATCTACTTTTATAATTCAGCTATGCTTGAAATCATGGGTAACCAAATTGGGAACTTTATTAAAGTTGATGCTGCTACTGAGGCTCTATCTAGGCCTTCCTGTGTAAAAATGTGTGTTGAAATTGATCTAAAAAAGAAATTACCATCTTGCATTAGAGTGGGAATCGAGGAGGATGGTAATGAATTCAATGTTGTTAAGCTCCCCCTAGACTTTGAGGATATTCCCCCCTACTGTTTACATTGTAAATGTATAGGGCATGAGGACAATCATTGTATTTATCTGCATCCGGAACTAAAGAGATCCTCGGCTAGGAAAAATGATTCTGTAATTAATTTAAATGACTCCCATTTGAAGGGTTTGATGGGACAGACAAAAGGGAACTCAAATAGTAATAAGACTGGTAATTTAGGAGAAGAGAGTTCAGGGATCTCAATAACAGAAAAACAAAAGGGTTATCAGTCTCAGAAATTTATCTATGTTCCTAAGAAACAGCAGAGTCTAGATGCAGTGCAGGAAACTAATGATCTAACTAGCTCTGACCCCCTGGTTGATCCTATGATACCTGGGGTGCCCCCTCAAAAATTCACTCCCAGTAATGTTGACCTGCCAACCATTGTAGCTAGTAGCACAGAGGTTGTTGTGACAGAGAAAGATATTTCTCTATCCCCTCAACCTGAAAAATTAATTCCCACCCCCTCCCCTCGAGCCTTTCCCATGGAACCTAGATCATTTGGGACACAAGATAGGCATCCTCAATCTGCCCCACCTAATTTTAGGTCAGTTTTTGCCAAAGATGATCTACCAAGTAAATGAGGTAAATCCTTTTCCCCTTTCAGCTCCATCATTGCAGCAAAAAATTTTATTTTCTCTCAGCAAAAAAATAGGTCCAACAGATTTCTACCCTTAGCTGGTGAGGAATCATCTGGAGATGAGGGCACCCAAATTGAACTCTCTGCAACCGAAGAAGAAGCCACCTGTTTGAATACTGCTCCTGAAACTGGAACTGATCAATCACAGGGACACAGTGTCCCTCCTTCTGATCCAAGTAAGTTGAAAAAAGGTAAGTCTGTTATGAAAAGTAAACCACATAATGACACCTTTTTCACACAGAAGAATACCATTATGACTAGATCAAAAAGCTCCTCTAATGTTTCATTATGAATAGTGCAACTATTAGAATTAAAATGCTGGTTTGGAATATTAGAGGAATGGATACATCTATGCTTAGACTCTCTAATCTCATCAATAGACATAAATTTGAACTCATTTGTTTAATTGAGCCTAAACATGATAACTCACAATGTGATCAATATAGACAAATGTTGAGGTTTGATAATTGTTTCTCTGCAACTAATGGTCAGATATGGATTTTTTGGTCTTCAAGCATAACTCTGACAGTTAGGAATGATAATCTTCAGTTTCTTGGAATTCACCTAACTAGTTCTACTCTCATTAAGCCAATGGATGTCTTTTTTGTATATGGTCTGAGAACCAGATTAGGAAGAAAGGATCTCTGGTCTGATCTTAGTTCACTTAATCATTCTGAATCCTTGTTTATTGGAGATTTCAACTGCATTTCATCTATATCTGAATACAGAGGTCCATCTATTCCAAAACTTGGTAGTATTAGAGATTTTAATGATTTTATTAATGGACTGGGTTTGGAAGAAATCAATACTATTGGAAACTTGTTTACTTGGACTAATAATCGTTTAAGATCTCCTACAGTTAAAAGACTAGATAGAGGATTATGCACTTCATCATGGACTCTTTCTTTTCCTTCCTCTACAATTCAGATCTTGAATAGAGTTAGCTCTGATCACAACCCCTTGCTGCTAACTGTAGGAAGTGACATACCATCCAATCCGAGACCCTTCAGGTTCTTAAATACATGGTACAAGAGGAAAGAATTTAATGAAGTAATTAAGAAGGATTGGGATACTCCTATGCATAAATCTGGAATGCTAGCTTTTTATTTAAAACTAGTTAGACTTAAGAAAGCCTTAAAAAGCTGGAACAAAGAACATTTTGGTAACACTCATGATAATGTTCTTCAGGCTGAATTAGCCTTGCAGGCTCAGGAAGCTTTAACTGATCAGGATGATTCTGTTAATAATCTGGTTAATCTTAGGAAGGCTAGGGCTAGTTTAGTCAAGGCCATGTCTGAACAAAAGAATTTTTGGAAACACAAGGCTAAGATAAAATGGCTACAAGATGGAGACAATAATACATCTTTCTTTCATAAATCTGTACAAGATAAGAATAATAGATTGAGGATCACAAAAATCAAGGGTAGAAATGGTCAATGGTTGGAAAACTCACAGGATGTGGAGATGGAGGCAATCAGGTATTATCAAGATTTACTGAGTGAAGACTGCCTCACTGAGTGTTCTCCATTCACATCTCATTTTCTCAACCATATACCCAAGATGGTTACTCAGGAAGATAATGAGAACCTATTAAAACCAGTCACTATGGAGGAGCTTAAGAAGATAGTGTATAGCCTTAACAAATCAAGCTCTCCAGGTCCGGATGGTTTTACGGCCAAATTCTACATGAAATCTTGGGATATAAGATCACATGATCTTCTTCTAGCTGTTCAGGATTTCCAATCTTCATCAAACCTGCCTAGGGGTATAAGTAGTACCTGGATTACCATTATCCCAAAGAAGAAAACCCCATCCTCATTTGATGACTATAGGCCTATAAGTCTCTCCAATGTGATTAATAAGATTTGCTCTAAAGTGCTTATGGAAAGACTTAAATCTATTATGCCTAAGATTATCTCTCCTAACCAAACAGCTTTTTTACATGGTAGGGATATTTCTGATAATGTCATTCATCTACAGGAAATGGTTAGACTCATTAACAGAAAGAGAAGGGATCCGAATTGTATAATTAAACTTGATCTCAAAAAGGCTTTTGACAGGGTTAGATGATCATTTCTATATAAAATTTTGGCAAAATTTGGTTTCCATGCAAAATTCATTTTCACTGTTATGAAAAACTTGTCACTGGCTTGGTTCTCTATTCTAATTAATGGTAAGCCTGTGGGATTTTTTCAGTCTTCTAGAGGCATTAAACAGGGTGATCTTCTATCTCCATTGTTGTTTAATATTTTTTCTGAGTTTTTTTCAAGGAGCCTGACCTACATTTTTGACAAGGGTAAGCTAGACTACTTTGATCTTCCAGGTAATCCTCCAAGAATCTCTCACTTATCTTATGCTGATGATACTGTCATTTTCTTTAAAGCTACAAAATTAACCTTGGTTAGATTAAAGGCTTTTTTGTCTATCTTTGAGGAGGTCACTGGTCAGTCTATCAATTATAACAAGAGTGACATCTTCATAAGTAAACATGCTACAGAACATAAAGTGAACCACATTAAAAGGATACTTGGAATGAAATTGGGTTCCTTCCCTTTCACCTACTTAGGAGTTCCAATCTTTACTGGTGTGGCAAAAAAAATTTACTTTCAACCACTCTTTGAACTTATTGATAATAAGATTGGTAATTGGAAAAATAGATGGATTTCCATGGGTGGGAAAATTACATTGATTGAGTCTTGCATATATGCCATTCCACAACACATCTGGCAAGTTATTAAACCAAAAAAATTGATCATCACCATCATTGAGAAAAAAATGAGCAAATTCTTTTGGGGGGATGATTTAAAACCTAAGAGATCATGGAAAAAGTGGTCTGATTTGTGTCTCCCAACTGATCAGAATGGCCTAGGCTTCAGGTCTATCAGTACAATAATTAAAACATGCTCAGTTAAATTGTGGTGGAAGTATCAAATAGGTGATGCCCTCTGGACTCACTTAATGGCTGCCCTCCCTCAATCCTATAGGTCTTCTCCTAACTGGAAGAGAATTTGTTCAGTTAATGATTGGGCAGAGGCTAATTCTAGAGTCATCATAGGGAGAGGTGATTGTAATTTTTGGACTTCAAACTGGCTGGATGTAGGTGCACTGATTGATGTGTGTGACCACAATAGGGTGGATATTGATGTTGAATGTTCAGTCTCTGAATTCATATCTAACAAAGTTTTTCTTATTACAAAAATTGAGCCATTTCTGCCATCTCACATTATCAATCTTTTGCAGGAGTCAAAACTTTTCCCCCACAGAGCTGATAGATTAATTTGGAAACCAGGTATCTCTGGAAACTTCTCCTTCAAAGATACATATAAGTTGCTAAGTAACCACTCAGGTTTGATTTCCTCTGCTAAACTTCTTTGGAACCCCAGATTTGAGAAAAAAATCTCTGTTTTCATGTGGAAAGTTGTGAATTCTCTGCTGCCTTTTGATAACATAATCAGGAAACTTAGATTCAGTCTGGCTTCTAAATGCTGTATGTGCAACAACCATGAGGACTCCTTAGAGCATTTTTTCAACTCATGTTATTTCTCTCTATCTGTTTGGAAAATCATTCATCAGTTTATGGGTATTCAAGATAGAGCCTTCCCTTCGGTTTGGGAAAGAATTTCATACTACTTTACTTTGCCAGCTCTAACCTCCTTACATGCTATAATGATCCGTACTGCTGCCATCTTCACTTTTTGGAATATTTGGAAGATGAGAAACAGATACTTATTTGAATCTACCAAGCCTTCCTCCACCCTTGTGCTCCAGCACATTAGAGATCAGATTTTTTTCTCCTTCAGTGCAAATCCGGTTCACATATCATCTCCTCTAGATGTGAGTATTGCTGATCATTCCTTTCTACCACTTCTTAAACTTTCACCAAAGCCAAAAATCTGGAAAATTGCTTGGACTAGGCCTACATCAGGTGTTAAGATTAATGTTGATGCCTCTTGGTCATGCAATACTTTGAAGTGTGGGATTGGAGTGATCATTAGAGACATTACAGGGGCTTTCGTGGGAGCTTACACTCTATTTACTGTAGCTTTTTCACCTTTAGAAGCTGAATTGAAGGCTATTAAGTTTGCCATCCAGATTTCACATGATTTAACTGGCCCCCTACATATGGAATCTGATTGTCTTTCTGCGGTTCTCTTTTCTACTGAACCACTCCGATGTCACTGGAAATGCTTTTCACTAGCTGATGAGATCCATCAATCACTTAATGACATCAATCTGGTACATATATATAGGCAGGCTAACCTGGTGGCCCATACACTTGCTAAACTTTGTTTGCAATTAGAATGTGATTCATCTTTTATTGATTTATCTGAACTTCCGAACACGGTAAGGGGGCTAATCAGACTAGATCAAATTGGCATCCCTGCTCTACGAATCTTTTAGTTCGGATGCTACTCATTCTCACTCTTGAATGCAGGTTTGAAGTCTATGCTGCATAACTGCCTCCTATTCGCTTCAACAGACTACACACGGCCTTCAAGATTCTCAAGTAACAAGCTTTTGGATGAGCTTGCTATGGACATTCCTGATCATCCACTTTGGAGTAGGGCAATAAGAAAGCTCAACTCAGTTTTCTTCTTTCCCTTACAATCTGCTAGTTCCTTTTGTTTTGCAAAATTAAGCGGATATGCTCATGGTTATTCTCTCTGACTGACCTGTGTCTCGATGTCGATTCACTAAGAAGTTCGAGAGTTCATCCTATAGCATCCTAATTACTCTAGTTCATTCTTTTGGAAGCAATTTATGGTTGCTTCAAGAGCAATTCGCTCAGACTGTACAGTAACTTAGCCTTTGGCTTCTTTATTTTTGTTTTATTACGGCTCGGGAAGGCCAATATAATTTCCCCCATCTATGATGGTTTATTTTTTTTAAAAAAAAACTAACATTAGAGGACTAACTGGAAGGTACCTTTATTCCTTGGATGCTCTCACACACTGATCTCCTCTCAGCAACTGACATATTGTAAGGAGCGGGGGGTAGGTACGTTCACTTCCCTCTTACCTCCGGTGCTAAATCCAACCATATACCAAGGTCCACTAAATCTTTCCTCACATTCAAGCTATCCTTAGTCTTCCCAGGAATGTTCAGAAAGTGTTCCAATTAGACTCTCACAAACATTCTTTTCGATATGCAAACATCCAAACAATGGCAAACATCCAAACAATGGCAAACCTCCAAAATTTCCCAGTACGGGAAATCGAAGAAAATTGACCATTTCTTCCACGGTCCATCTACAACCCCACCACCCTTTGATAATTTCTTACCAAGAACAATATTCAATTTCTTCACCTTGTTGTGAATAGCTACACTGGTCAAAGGTTTGGGTTGGGTGCCTTTCTCCCCTCCTTCCAACCAATGAATGCAATCGCATTATCTTGCAACTTGTGACCTAAGTTATGAGAGTAAAAGAAAAACCAACTAGAAAAGTTAAGTAACTATGCTAATCTTCAAAAAAAACAAAGAAAAGGGGTAAAAACTACAAAAGGTAAAGCCTTGGGGGCAATTGACATCCACTTCCAAAACTAATGTAGATCATTGAACCATTCACTCATTCTATCACATTCGTTACCTATGGGGAATGCTAAAATTTCCCAATCGAATATTAACATTCATTCCTTCTTAATAGTAATTTGCAAAGACAAACAATGACCATTTGCAAACTTCATTGATAATCACTTTAGGAAAACCACACCATAATGGTATTTTATCAACGACATTATACACGAAACCATAGATTTGATAACAACAAGCATTCTACCAAAGACATAGTCATTTAATGAAACATAGTATTCATTAGGCCAAACCTAGAGCAAACCACATTCAAGATTCAACCTTTCATTGCATCTATAGGATAAATATGAGAACAATCCACATTAACATACTTATCTAGCAAGAATTACAACGCTTATACACTAGAAGTTCTAAGTCCATGTTCTTGGATTTTCATACCAAATGAGTTAAGAAATTTGCAACTTTCCTAACATCCTAACACTTCAATCATACAAACACTTCCTATTCTGAAACAACCCATGATATAAATGAAGTAAAACATCACATTAAAACACATGAATGCTGAATAACAAATGCTTCAAGAAAAAGTGAAATAGAGGTTCTTAATACATAGATATGGAAGCTTCAATCAATTACTCCCAAGATTAAACTAATCTAGATAATGAAAAGACATGACTAACCTATAAAAACTAAGAAAAGAAATAAAGGAAAACTAGGGTTTTGAACCCAGAAAATTGCAGGAAGAAGAAGATAGAAAAACGAGAGGATAAGATTTAGTATTATAGTACAAAAAAGTAAGAAATGTTCTGGCCACCCGTCTGCCGCACCTCGCGGCAAATCCATAGCAAGTCACGACCGTGACTTGTTTCAGCATCTTGATTTCTTTCTTCTTTTTGTTTCAAGTCCTCCTCTCCACTTCACTTATCTTCAATTCCTCAATTCATCAAAAGCTCAAATAAAAGTCTTCAAATCTTCAAAGGTAATCTTAAAAGTCTTCAAACAATTTACCTTGTCACACAAGATCCTCTAGAAAAGTAATAAAAGCGTAAAAGTCACTTTTAACTCTTCTTAGAGAATTTCAAGGCAAAATGGCACATCTAGAGCACAAAAGTGTACAAAACTGTATCCTAAAAGTCTTAATATAACCATATAAAATAGGCACATCAACGCATCATGTCAAGTTCTTTGCATCCTTTTCATTCTTAAACAACCTTCTCAGCCTCGGAATAATGGGAAGATACCATATACATTTGGCGGGCACCCACCTCCTCACTGGCACATTATGCTTTCCACCGACAACCACATTTATCTTCTTCTTATAACGCGACACATTACATTTGGGACAAACAATCTTATCCTTAAGGTCACCCCTATATAGGACACAATCGTTCGAACAAGCATGTGTTTTTTCATACTTCAATCCCATCGGACACAAAATTCTCTTAGATTCATAAAGGTTATCAGGAACCCCGTTACCGGGTGGAAGCTTCTCATTCAAAAACTTAAGCAATTTATTCATGCTAGTATCACTCCATGACCCTACACCTTTCAAATTAAACAACTCCATCAAACACGACATGACCGTGTCTTTCTTCTTGCAATCGGGATACAATCATGTATCTTTCTCACCAAGGAAGTTAGCCAAAACCTCGGGCCTCTCCCTAAACTCATTAACAACCTCCTCACACATGTCATCCAATATAGAATCCACAAAACACTCTCCCTCACTACCAACTCTCACTTCCGGTGGTGATTTTTCCCCATGAAAGGTCCACACAACATAATCTTTTGTAAACCCCCCACTATACAAATGGTGTGTCAGGATGTCATTCTTATCAGTACGAATTCGATTTCCACAATCACGACAGGGATATACTATTCACTTCTCTCGACTAAAAACATGCTCCAAGAACTCATCCACAAACATAATATATTCATCTCTCACCCTACTAACGTTGGCATACACATGCTTATGCCTCTAGATGATGCAATACAACTCTACATATCAATAAATGTCCAACAATAAAACTTCAACACATTTAATGCAGTAGAATTTTTCATGATGACTTCCTAATCATGCAACATCATAAGTGCACAATGTACACCAACATTCCACATTACAATTACAACATTCTCAACATGTCCAATAGGAATCAAAAGCCATAGCCTTATAACTACAACAACCTTGAGAACAAATCACAAAATAATATCTACAATTCTACCTCAATCACCATCAAATGATCAAACAAAAATTGTATATATCTCTACTAACCAAAACCATACATGAAATCCTTAATATCTATAAATGTAATTAAAAAAAAGGTACCTTCAAGGGTTTTTATCGTGGAGAATTCAATGCGTTCATCAACCAAAAAACACCATTAATGAACCTCTTCTTCCAAAAATCCCATTTTTAACCCACTAAAAAAAAGGGTAGGTGAGCATTTAATGCAATTTTATACACCAGTATTTAGATATCACCGGTGCATTTGTAGCCTTTAAACAGGTAAAATTAGTTACTGGTGTAGATATTTAGCCAGAACCCTCGTATTTTCTTATCCTGCACCGGTAAGATCACAGTACCAGTGCAAAAACTAATAGTTTTGGCACCAAATTTCTACAAAAAGAAATTTTTGACCCGGTATTAAGAAAATACCAGTGCATGTTCAATTCCTACACTGATTCTAATAGTAACCAGTGTACAAATGCGAATTTTTCCTGCATTTTTTTAATTCTTGCACTGGTAATTTTCCATTACTGGTTTAAAAAGTTGTCCTCTTGGCGCAAATTAATAAAAAAGGGAAATAAGTACACACCGGTAATTGTGTACCAGTGCACATGTTAACAATTGCACCGGTCCAAATACTTATTCAGATAATACCAGTACAAAATATTTGATGTCTGTACACCGGTAGAACTAACACCAGTGCAAAAATAGGTGAACTGTACATCGGGTTACAGGATACCGGTGTGTATGTACTTATTTGCAACGATAATAATGTTTACATGATAAATACCGATGCAATTGCTTACATACGCACCTATATACCTGTACTCATGAATTTATACCAGTGCGTATATACCTATTTTTCAATAGTGATCTTTGGCTCCAATATCCCTCTACCACGCATTGATACTCGTGACCTTCATCTACTATCCTTCTAAAGGTGAATGACCTTCGATCTCTTCTACCATCCTTGCGAACGACCTTCAATGTCTTCCACCACCCTTACAATTGGCTTCACATAGAATGTAACCAAAAAGTACCCACGGGCAACCTACTAAAAATGATCACAAGGAAGATCTAGGAGCCCCTGGATACAAGATGTCCATTAGTACTAATTAAGTATACAAAATGCAGGATTTATATAAGAACACCAAACATGGCCGTTTAAATCCCTTGTCAAGTAAACTCAACTAATACTAGCAATCCGCCAAACAAAACAAGCTAAAAACTATGTTGAATGCAACAGTTAACGCACACAAAATGAAGCACATCAGACTCCCCACACTTAACCCTTTACTCGTCCTCGAATAAATAAAGACAAGAAATATGATTATGCAAAATGTAGCGTGCATGCATAAGTTAACCGAGACATTCAACTTATTTCTAGATTACCCTGTTTCCCCCAAAAGAGTAAGAATCTCACAACTCTCACACTCTCCGAAGAATATAAGAAATCTAACATCCAAAAAGTAAAATGTGGAAAACTTAAGCCAAAACGATAAGTGTTAAGCTAGCTTACTTTTCCCAAAATGATCCCTAAAGCAATCAAAGAGTTGTCTCCCAAAAACAATCCACCAAGGAAATCCAAGAGTCATCAACTTGGTTGTAAAATAGGTATAATTCATGATTCTCAACCTAGTTACAACCAAGGAGTCAAATGTATCGTCAACTTAGTTTTTTGTTTTCTCTCAATTTCTCTCATTATGCTAGGAGCCTTTTGGGTTTTGATCCTAGTTTCAACACACAAAGGGTACTCACTTCTCACCTTTTTCCACACGGCCTCTCATTTTTGCATAGGCTCATAAGCCTAGACGGGCCTAGCCTCTCACTTTTATATAGGTCTTTCAACATATCTGGGCTTTTCCCAATGTTACCCAAGTAGCCCTTTTGGGTTTCCAACTTGTCAGGGTTTTTTTTTCTTTAATTTTCAAAATGCTCTTAGAAGAGCAATTAGATACATAGAAACAACTAAAAATTATAAGTGCTATCTAATCCCCTCCCCCACACTTATGTATTGTTCTCAATGCATATAAAAAAATTAAAGAATATATGTCAATGGAATGAAATAGGAAAACACTTATAATAAAAAAATAACACTAAAATTTACCCTTGATAGAACGATAATGGAATGTAAAGAACAAGCTACCTTCATCCCAATATACTACCCCTAAGCTCTAATCAAGAAAGTTCACTTTAACCACTATCATGCATCACAAATCGAAATAGAGAATTGAATCACAATGGAGAGTTACCTCTTAGGTTTCGATGTGTGTGTTTCAAGGGTTTTGAGGGTAGTTGGGTTTGGGTGGTACTTTGGTGGTGGTAGGGAAGAAATGGTGATTAAGGTGTAGAAAAGTATGTGAGCTTCATGAGCCGTGCACGTCTACATGCCCCATGAATTTGGGGTTTGATTCTCCTCATTGTCCACCATTTTGAGCATCACGAAACAAGTACATCTACATGGTCCATGATTTGGACTCCCTAATTGCCCACCTTCCTCCAAGAACCATATGTTTCCTAGAAAAAAAACATGCACACCAAGTATAATAGTGTCCCAAAAACAAAAAAAAACTACAAATAGGAAAACACACCAAAAAAACCAAACTAATCTATTTTTTCAAAGCTTGGGTTGCCTCCCGAGAAGCTCTGTATATTTAAGGTCATTGGCATGAACCTAATGTTATTCATATGGTACAAGTTTGTACCCCATCACCTTATACAACAAACAATGAAGAGGTGGGGGTAAGAAACATCCAAGAGGAAGATATAGTAGAGGGGGAGTCAACCTTAGAGGGAATAGGTGGTTTGGAAGCTTAGTATATTCAATTGGCTTCCCTATGGTTTCCTTTAGGGTTTTTGAAAATGTGGGAGTTGGTTCTATAGGTGGAGGTAGGGGTGAAAATAGGTAATATGGAAAATTCAGTATAATCACCCCTTCCTTAACTTCTTAACTTAACAAACCTTTCCTCATCCCCTTTAGATTCATCTATCAAAATTTCACATTCAACTAGGGATGGTTCATTTTTGTAATATTGGGTTTCAAGTTGGCTCACCCTTTCCATGAAATTAAGCACTCACTCTTCAGCTTTCTCAATGCTTCAGAATAGTTAAGTTCCCAAATCCCTAATCTCGCTAAGCATTTGTGATTGGAGTACGTCACTACTCTTAATCACATTTTCTATAGCTTACAAAATTTCTACATAATTTGATTGGGAAACCAATCCTAGGGATTAGTTTTGGGGAATTGGGTAAGTTTGTGAAATCCAAATATCTATCCCAAAGTGTTAGTTTCCTGATGCATCTCCATACCACGAATTTGAGTTACCGCTAAACCTCAAATTTGGAGAGTCATGGTATGGGTAACAATATTGATCCCATTGGCCTTAGGAACCAACAACTCCTATCTCTCTCTCATATTTTCCCATAAAAGAGCAAGACTCTGTAGGGTGGTCACAATGACATATCCTACAAAATATCATTCGTTCATCCTTTCTTTTCCACAAGTCAATCAACCTTGGGAAACACTCCATAGGATGATTATAATGACACACCCTACAAAGGGTCATCCATTGAGTACTTTCCAACATTGTTTTTGTTTTCAATTAAACACAAGAAGGAAAACACAAAATTTAGAATTGAAGTGTAAGGGTTCTCGGTTTGCACCAAGAACTCAAGCAATACCTACTCCGGAATACAATAAACAAAAGAACAATACTAACTACTCTGCTAAGACGTTATGCTAATTAACACTTAAGCTGAATAGCATCCCTGGTAATGGTGCCAAAATTTGACCCACCTCCACCCTAGGTTGTTAATTGTAGCTAATTAACCCCAAGCAGAGGCTAAATAAGATCAAAGATAAAATTTATAGTTCTGCACCCAACTCACTACTACGCTAGCGATAGGGTAGTTAACGGTAAGCCTGGGTATATCCACACAGATGGTGGGGCTCAAGTATTAACTGAAACACAACCTTGTACAAGTCTTCAATCCGCCTGAGTGATAAGTATAACTAGTAAAACAAACAAAAGGGGGGGGGGGGGTTGGTTTTTCAAATTATCAACTACAAAACATGAAAGTAAAAAGACAAGTAATATATTTAACTAAGAACTCTGGGAATCATATTGAGACATGAATGATTAATGCTTCAATCCTCGATTCATTCACGAGTAAGATTTACAAAAACTTAATAGAGTGTTCATAACACGTGGTGGGGCCGATGGCATACACTTCCCCATACTTGTCACGTTGGGTGCGCTCGCAACCCTCCATCGACACCTCTATTGTAATTAGGGGAGTACAACAAGGTCCAACCATTGTTGTAGGTCAGTTTCTTCCTCGTGCAATTACATCTTGGGCTTCCACCAATGCACTACTTTCCAATCACCTATCAATTAGGTCAAGGGGTCGTTGGCACCTTATCTATGACACTAGGGCCTCTTACAACCCTGACATGCTACTTTTCGCTATTTCTACTCGTAACCTCTTGAACTACTTTACATAATCAGCTACGACTGGTGCGATGACAAGTAATTCAAAGCAATACTTGGGTCTCTCATACACACACTCATGAAGATGCAACGTACTTACCCATACAAAGATCCAGGTTTTCCTTCCCAATGTGGCATCAATATTTGCACCAACATGAATATAGACTAGAGTGTTTTCTTAAGGGAGGGTACTATTCATGCAATTATAACATTGAAGAACATGTCACAATTATATCATGAACAGAAACATTAGGATGAATATAGTGAATCACAAAAGCATTAATCAAACATGTTTACAATTTATCCCTAAGCTATAAACCTACTCTCTGAAAATTAGATCCATGGAAAATATAGAGTTAAATACCATGTATCTATAAAAAGAAGAAGAAAACATGAAGAAAAGAAAAGAGAAGGAAAGAGAATAAGTACTCTATAAAGGGAAAGAACTCTCCCCTTCCTTCTATCTGAACTAGAGAGAGAAAAAATATAAATTATGGATACTTAGGTTTTCCTTGAAGACTAAGATTTCTATATTTAGTAGTAGAAGATTGGGCCCAAAGATAGGTCCAAATTAGGCAAACATTAGGTAAAAAACCTAGTCACCTTTCCCTCTTGTGGTTAAATCATTCTCAAATAAAATGCTCGAATTCGTGAATTTTATGAAGCTTAGATTTAGTGGGTTGGTTAGAGATCAGAAATATGAATATTTTGATACTTAGTATAGGGAAATCGGATGAAAAGTGAGAGAGTTATGGCCAAAATAGTGAGAAACCATCGTCTGGCGCAGACCATCGCAGATGGCGCGCTCCGTGCCGTGTACTTATCTGCGCTAGCACGGGATGATGGATTCGGCATGGGCCACATCATTTCCTATGGTGCAGGATGCTATGTTAGGCACGGCTTGCTACTTCGTGCTAGTGTGGGTCGCCGGATCTGGCACTGTCCGCGTCCACTCCCTTGGCGCGGGTCGTGGCCTTTGGCATGGGCCATCATTTGGAAGCCTTGATTTACTCAGTTACTTGGCACAGATAGTCTAATTCTCCACACCTCTCAGGATGGTCTCAACATTTTGCACTTGAAAAGGCGTGGGCCATCGTAAATGGGATAGCCCGCACCCATACTTTGCCGATTTTGAGTGGAGATTGAAACATGTATGCACGGCCCGTGGCATTTGGCGCGGTCTGCGCCATATACTCATGCTGAATAATATGGCACAAACCTTTGCTTTGTGCTAAGAAATTTGGCGTGGTCCATGGCATCTAGCAAAGGCCGTTAGTGCCATTCATGAGTGGTCCGCACCAACCCGTGTTACCTTGGCTGGCTGAACTTCTTTCCTTCTCTACGGGTGAACCATTAGTCCGATTTGAGATTTTTAGTAGTCTATTTTATAGCGCCCACGAAGAAATATCCAATGGCATCAGCCTTGAAGTCTAATTCTTCTCGGATCGTTCTTAGACTTTGGTGCAACCTTTTGGACCATGATTCCCTGTGTCTTGGTTGGCTGCCATTGCAGCCTATCTTTGGCTCCAATTTCCTTCTACCATACATTGATGCTCATAACCTTCATTTACTACCATTCTAGAGGTGAATTGCTTTCGATCTCTTTTACCGTCCTTGCGAATGACCTTCAATATCTTCTACCGCCTTTACGAACGACCTTCACATAGAATGTAACCAAAAAGTACCCATGGGCAACCTGCTAAAGATGATAAAAAGGAAGATCTAGGAGCCCGTGGATACAAGATTTCTATTACTACTAATTAAGTCTACAAAACATGGTATTTAGACAAGAAAACCAAGCATAGCCGTCTAAAACCCTTGTCACGTAAACTCAACTAATACTAGCAATCTGCCAAACAAAACAAGCTAAAAACTAAGCCAAATGTAATGGTTAACGCACGCAAAATGAAGCACATAAAATTTCCTTAACACAAACAAAAGCGTACAAAAACCTATGTAATAACACTACTCAAAACATGAAACAAATTAAGCACTGCATATTTATTGTCATTCTCACGACTTATTTCTTTTTCATGCAATTTTAGTCAAAAGCACCTACCTGTGGGTTTCCGGAATCTCCGTGTTTTTCTAAGGTTGAGTTTGTGAATGTCACTTTGGGGTTAGAAGGAGGCCAAGGAGGTTTTAAACCCTCGACATTCATCCTTTCTCGGTGCAAGTTAGTTAGCATGGACAAACAGTCTAGCACAGGCATACTATCAATCTCATCATGCAATTCATTGAAATCATTCACAATATCATCAACACGGAACTCATATAAGTATTCATGCTCATTGGTAACACAAGAATTTTCATGATAATTATGCTCATCACACAGGGTAACACCTATTCACATAAAAGAAGAATTAGTCGAATCATGGCCAAATTTATAGATATCAAATTCCACTCTGTCCACATCATCTGATAGAGTCAAGGTTCCTAAATGGACATCAATTTTAGTCCGAGATGTTTTAAGAAAATCTCTCCCCAAGAGTATTGGGGGTGCACTTCAGAGAGTGCCACGTCTAGGATATGAAAGTCCACCGGAAAAACCATCTTGCCAACTTGCACCATTACATCCTTTACTAGCCCACGGGGCTAGCTTGGGAGTGATCGACGAATTAGACAATCACTCTAGTTTTCCTATGCTCACCTATTTCTGGGCATTCATATAGACTAAATGGGATCACATTGATGGATGCACCTAAGTCTGTCATGGCATTTTCAACAAGTTTTCCACCTAAGGAGATAGGGATATAGATATTCTGGGGTCATCACATATCTTAGGAAAACTTTTATGGTTTAAAATGGTGACTCCCCCCAATTTTAAATTTCCTACCTTCTTAGTTGATCTACTTATCTTTTTTGTGCATGCAAATTCAATAAACTTAGCCTATGATGGCACATTTTAAATTAATTCCAAGATAGGGAGTGTTACCTCAACCTTTTCGAAGGCTTTTTGAATGCTTGCATCATTGGTTACCACCTTT
Source organism: Rubia yunnanensis (assembly GCA_037428765.1). NCBI lineage: Eukaryota > Viridiplantae > Streptophyta > Magnoliopsida > Gentianales > Rubiaceae > Rubia > Rubia yunnanensis. The sequence goes on from CM075061.1 coordinate 63,642,522, forward strand.
TGGACTTATCATCAAAGCATTTAGAAATGGTGGTGGGATAGTAACTTGTGCCTTCGCTGGTGGAAGCTCCTTGGAAGGTGTTTCCTTGACCAAAATCTCATCCTCTTCGAAGTGTTCCTTGGTAGCCTCCAATACCCTATCATCCTCTTGCATCAACTTCTTCTCAGACTCACGAACATCCCTCCCACTTCTCAACTTAAGTGCACTCATGTTCCTTGGATTTACCTTTGGTTGAGAAGGGAGTTTGCCGGACTCCTTGGCTTCAAGTCAGCTCACCGAGGTAGCAAGTTTTCCAACATGAACTTCAAGATTTTTGATACTTAAGAATGCCTTATTTCCAAGGTCTTCAATCTCACACCCTGTCCTTTTCGCAAAAACTTCATGCTTCTTCCTCTGTTGACCGATGTCTTCTAAGATTTCTTCTCGATCTGATATGTAGATTAAGGCATGATTATTAGAAGGGCCTTCACCTCAAGGGCGTAGTTGAGGCGGGGCTCGTCCACTCTGATATCCTTGAGGTTATTATCCTCGATACCTTGGGTTGAACGAGTTTGCACAGGGGTCCAGCCTTGCATAGCCTTGGTTCCCCCAAAACCCTTGGGTAACCCCTAGAAAACTGTGGTTTTTTTCCAGTTGTTATAATCAACGAACTTCACCTCTTTCAAATCATCTACAACTTTGGGACAGGCCTCGGTGTTGTGGTCTAAGTTTCACACCCTACACACTTTGACTTGATACAGTTTTCTTCGCAAGAGATCCTTCATCATAGAAACAAGAGCTTGGACTTGCTCCTCCAACTTAGGTGGTTGTGCGGGTTCATCCAAGACCTTAACCCTTGACCTTGTGCCAAACTATCACATATCATTTTCAATTTCTTCAAAAAGGGCCATTGCATCCTTAGGAATTTGGTTTTCTATCGAACCATAGCAAGAGACATTCATCATTCGCATATCTTCGTCACATAATCCCTGCAAGAAATAATATACTAGATCTCCCTCCTTGAAGGGATGATAGGGAAAACCGCTAGAAATCTCTTGAAGTGCTCCCAATAATCATACAAACTCTCGGTAGCCCCTTGGGTGATGTTTGACAGTTGTTTCTTTGGACCAGCAGATTTGGATGTCGGAAAATACTTCTCTAAGAACCTCCGCTTCATATCCATAAAAAAACCTATGCATCTCAGGGGAAAGTAGTAGAGCCAATCCTTGGCTGTGTTTTTAAGGGAAAATGAGAAGGCTCTCAGATTGTAGTCATCTTCAGAAACTCCCGGTGGATTCATGTTTGTACACACCAAATGGAACTCTGATAGATGCTTGTTTGGGTCCTCCCACTCCATACCATGAAAGGTGGGAAAACATTGAATCATTCCGCCCTTTAGCTCGAAACTTAGATTCGGTGAAAATGGGGGGGATGTGATGCATAGTGGTGGACTCTCCAGATTAGGGTCCATAAGCACCCTTAAGATTTGGTTATCTTCCGCCATTCTTTGCAGTTCTTCTACCAAAACTACCAACCTTAGTTGAACTTCTGCCCTAGTTCTTCGCTTCCTTCTCCCCCGGCCACTTGATTTCTTATCCGGGTAGTATAAAATGCCTAAGTTTGTGGTATGAGTATGTACCATAAACTAGGGCCAACAATACCCTTCCGAAGACAACACTTGCCAACAGATCAAAAGGTAAAAAGATAACTATAACAAAAGCTCAACACATGAATTAACAGAAACAAAATAAGATAAAAACTTATACTAACTACTCTACTAACATGTTATTCTAAATGACAGTTAAGCTGAATAGCACCCCCGGTGCCAAAATTTGAACGACCTCCACCTGGGGTTGTTAATTGTAGCTAATTAACCCGAGCAGAGGACGGAAGGTCAACAATAAAATCTACATTCTTCACCCAATCTCACTACTATGCTACAAAAAGGGTAGTTAGTGGTAAGCCTTGGGTATGTCCATAGAGATAGTAGGGCCTAAGAATCAATTAAATCACAACCTCATATGGGTTGTCAATCCGTGTGAGTGATAGGAATAACTAGTATAGAAACAGGGGGGGTTGGGTTTTTCAATTATCAACTACAAAACATGAAAGTAAGAAGCAATTAATCTATAAAGCTAAACACTTGGGGAGTCACTGCGTAACATGGATTATTTAATGCTTTGATCCTTGATTCATTCACATAGAGATTTAGACAAACCTAATAGAGTGCTCATAACACGTGGTATGGTCGATGGCCTACACTTTCCCGTACCTGTCATATCGGATGGGCTCACAACCATCCATCGACACCGATATTGTAATAAAGAGAGTACAACAAGGTCCGACCGTTATTATAGATCTGTTTCTCCCCCGTGCAATTACGTCCCAGGCATTCCACCACAAATAATCTACTCCTCAAGGCCTATGATCTAGGAAAAGGGTCATGGGCACCTTATTTATGACACTAGGGTCTCTTACAACCCTAGCTTGCCAGTTTTAACTATCTCTACCTACAACCTATCATATTACTTTACGTAATCAGCTAAGATTTATGTGATGGAAAATACTCAGAGTATTACTCAGATCCCCCGTGCACACAGCCACACATACACGTACTCCATTACCCATTAACACATTCGAGATTTCTCTTCCCAAGGAGGCACCAATATTTGCACCCACATGAATATAGACTAGAGTGTGTGCTTATATAGAGTTTACTATTCATGCAATTTTAACATTAAAGAACACGTCACAATAATATCACAAACACAAATATTAGGATGAACTAAGAAATCTCACAAAGCACTAAATAACCATGAATACAATTTATCCCCAAGATATTGAAACTAATCCATATACATGGAATTCAAATGAAGATTTGAATTCCACATCTTAGGATTAAAGAAAAATAAAAAGAAAGAAAAGAAAGGAGAGAGTGTTTCTCTCTCTAAAGTGCTCCCCTAATTCCGAGAGTAAATATGAAAATATATTCTAATTCTAACTAGATTTTTCAACCCTAGTATACTAAGGTTATATCTATGGTATTAGGCGATTGGACCTAAAAATAGGCCCAAAATAGGCCAAAAATGTGTAACCCCCTCTTCAGTCGCCGCCTGGCGTGGACCGTCATGGATGGCGCGGTCCGCGCCGTGTACTACGTCTGTGTTGGTGCAGCCCACCAGTTTTGGTGCAGGTCGTGCTTGCTCCATGGCGTGGGCTGTCTGCTCTGGTGCGGTCTGTGCATCTACCTTGACACGATCTGTGGTACCCCTTACGGATTGTGTCCGGTGGTCTGCATCGTTTGGCGCGGGCTGCCAATTAGAGTTATCATTTTTGCTATTTTTATCCACAGGATGTGACATTTGGCATGGATCGTCATCAAAAACCTTGTTCTACTCAGTTACTTAGCACAGGCCGCTAGATTCTCCACATCTCACTGGCTGGTCTTAACATTTTGCACTTGGAATGACGTGGGCCATGGAAAATGGGATGGTCCACGCCCATACTTAGCTGATTATTAGTGAAACTTGGAAGCTAAGTGTACGGAATTTTGTGATTAGCGTGTTCCTTGCAAACCCCTTGGCACGGTCCGTGTCAAAGGAATTTGGCATGGATTACGTCTTTCAGTGCGGGATGTTGGTGCCATCTTTGAATGGTCTGTGCCGACCCATTTATACTTCGATCGGATGAACTTTTTTCCTTTGCTAAGGGTGAATCGTGAGTCCATTTTCAGAGTTATTTTAGTCAATTTTATAGTTCTCAGACGAATCCAATCAAATAAACTCTGAAGGATAATTCTTCTTGGAACATTCCCAGAAGCTGGCACACTGTCTCGAACCACGATTCTCCATTTCTTCATTGACCACCTTGAACTCCAATGTTGCCTATCTTTGGCTCCAATGTCCTTCTACCATGATTTGATATCTATGGTCTTCGATCTCTACTACCGTCCTTGCAAATGGTCTTCAATATCTTCTTCTGCCCTTGCGAACGGCCTTCACATAGAGTGTAATGAAAAGTACCCATGGGCGACCTACCAAGGATGATCATAAAGGAATATCTAGGGGCCTGTGGTTACAAGGTGTACATTGGTACCAATTAAGTCTACATACACGGGATTTAGATAAGAAAACTAAATATGGCCATCTAAACCCATTGTCAAGTAAACTCAACTAATACTAGCAATCAATAATATAAAAAAACCAATTATTAAGCCAAATGCATTGGTTAATGCATGCATAATGGTGCACATCAAAGGTTATCATAAAATCCTTTTAACATAAGAGGATAAGGAAAATACCTCAAACATCACGGATGGAGGGACATTTTTCTACAAAAAGATGCTCTATGGGCTCAAGAACATAGGAGACACACATTAACTCCTTGTAGATATTCAAGGAGAACATTGGCAGGAAAGTGGAAATATATATGGATCATATGGTGGTAAAAGTTAAAAGCTACACAGAACTCATCCATGACTTGGGTGAGACATTTGAGTGACTATAAAGCCCTAATTTGAATCTCAATCCATTGAAAAGTACCACCACAGTTGGGGATGGAAAGTTCTTAGGCTTCATGGTATCAAACAGATGAATAAAAGTCAATCCTGAGAAGGTCGATGCTATTATAAAATGTACTCCCCCAAATTGGTTGAAGAAGTTCAGTGCCTCATGGGTTCCTTAGAGACCTTGAGCTGGTTCTTATCAAGAGTTGAAAATAATCTTCCCTTCTTCCACATATTAAAGAAAGTGAAGAAGTTCAAATGGACAAAAAAGTGTGAAACTATTTTTCAGCAAATGAAGAACACCTTCACTCCATACCAGTACTTATGAAACCTGAAAAAGGTGAGGTACTTTACTTGAACATCATATACCATCACCAAAAGCCATTAGAACAGTGCTGATAAAGGAAAAACATTAACATCAACACCCATGTACTTCATCAGTAAACCCTTGCAAGGAATGGAAACACGTTATACCACACTGGAATGGATGATCATATCTTTGGTACATGTAGCTCTTGCCTATGACCATATTTCCAAACCCACACAATAGTATTTCTCACCATCCTCCTGATCCGCTGGTCCTCCTTAAACCTGAAGCATCACGTAGAATGATGAAGTGGACGGTCAAGTTAGGCAAGCATGACATCTAGTATAACCCTATAATAGCTATTAAAGGCCAAGACTTGTTTGATTTCATTGTAGAAACAATGGTGGATTTTCCAGAAAGATGGCCACCGAAGATGATAAATAAGGGAAACTACACGTTGGTGGATCATCCCACACTGGAGGAAGTGGAGCAGAAGTTCTCTTGACTATCATGGACGAAAAATATTTTCCATACGCCTTACGATTTGACTTCTGAACCCTTTACAACAAAGCAACGTAGGAGGTTTTGATCACACACTTAATATTTTCCAAAATTTGGCCATGAAACACCTAGATATATACAGTGACTCATAGATAGTGGTTCCATAATTCAAGGGGGAGTATGAGGTTAGGGTAAGGAACCTCTATAGACACTTAGAATTTGTGCGACCAATACTATTGAATTTGAAATGCTATACTTTGATACAGGTGGCAAAGGAACATAACCATAAAGCTTGATGTGCACCATATTTCATGCGCCAACCAATGAATTTGACACAATTGTTACTATATTTTACTTGGTTAATTGCTAGTTTTGGTTAGGTTTACACGGCAAAGGGTTTAGAAGACCACTATTGATTTTCTTGTCCAAATCCCCAATTGTTTTAGACCTAATTGAAGCTTATGGACACTTTCTATTCATAGGCACCTAGATATTCATTTGTGATCTTACTAGTAGGTTGCTCGTGAATATTTCAGCATCATTTTATAAAAGGCCATTCAGAAGAATGGTAGAAAATATTTCAAGGCCATTCAGAAGAATGGTAGAAAATATTTCAAGGCCATTCGCAAGAATGGTAGTAAATATGAAGGCCATGGACTTAAAGTGTTGTAGTAGATAGAATCGAGCCGGAAAAGGAAAAATTGAACTTTAAAGAGGTCAAGAACAGAAGACGACATCAAACGACCGAATCAGCCAGTTGGCCGATCAACCAGCATAAAGGCAGCACGAGCCAGCCTAGCACAACCCATGCTAGGGGTTTTTGGCACGACTCATTCCTGCAACACGGCCCTTGCCACATGCCTCATCATGGACCATGTTGATTAGTGCTGCACGTGTCCCTTGTTTAAAAAATTATCCCAAATGGCTAAGTATGGGCGTGGACCATACCATTTCACACGTTCTAAGTCGTTTCAAGTCCTAAATAAAGTCCTAAATCATCCCAAATTTTTGGTCATCTTCTCTGACGTATCATCTCCTGATTTACTTGACCTTTGCTCTGGAAAGCTTATATCCCTGGTTCACAACTCTGATTAAGGTTGTTATTTCCAACTTTGGGGTCCCTGTCTATCTGAATATCTTCCTCTAACAACATCGAGTTGCCCATAGAAGATGTTAGCTCCGATGGGGATTTCAGTCAGGTCATTGGATCCTATGCCATTCAAGTATGTTGTCCGGCCCATACTTAGAAGATTTAAAGAACTATTTCCTTTTCTTATCTTTGTTTGAACTCCGCGCTCCTGCGAACTTTGAATGTGTTCGAAATCCTCCTCCTGGCTATATGTCATTTTATTTAACCTATTTGAATTTTGGTATTTATTTTCCTCTACCTCAACATGTTGTTGACCTTCTGATGTGCCCATTTTATACGGTTATATTAGGACTTTTAGGATTCACTTTTGTACACTTTTGTGCTCTAAATGTGACATTTTGCCTTGAAATTCTCTAAGGAGGGTTAAAAGTGACTTTTACGCTTTTATTACTTTTCTAGAGAATTTTGTGTGACAAGGTAATTTGTTTTAAGACTTTGAAGAATACCTTTGAAGATTTGAAGACTTGTATTTGAGTTTTTTAAGACTTGAATAATTGAATAAAAGTGAAGAGAAGAGGCGGACATGAAATGAGAAGAAGAAAGAAATCAAAATGCTGGAACTGGGCACTGTCACGAGGTCGTCGCAAGCACGTTGCAACTCGTGATGGACGTATGACCAGAAATTCTTCTTTTTTTGTACTATAAATACTCACCTTATCCTCTCCTCTTCACAACACGAATCCAGCTTCTTCTTCCTGCAACTTTTTTGGGTTCAAACCCTAGTTTTTCTTTCTTTCTTTTCTTAGTTTTTGTAGGTTGATCATGTCTTTCAATTATCTAGCTTAGTTTTATCTTGGGAGCAATGGATTGAAGCTTCCATATCTATGTAGTAAGAATCATATCTATCTATATGGTGCTTTTGCTATTGTGCTTTTATTGAGCTTTGAATGTGAATTGTTAATGGCATTGATGTTGTTGAAGTTTGAGTATATGAATTGCTTGTATGATTACTTGTTAGGGTTGGGAGAAAGTAGCTAGTTCTCCCCTCTTTTAATGTGGAATCCAAGAGCATGAGTTAGAGCTTCTTAGTGATGTTGAACTCATTGTCAGGTTTGTTTTAGGTAGAAAATGAGAGAAGTCTATGAGTGTCGATCGTTCTTGACACAGTAAATGCATGAATTGGTTAAATGCTTAGACACGGTGTAGTGTTTATAAGTGTTGCCAAGCTTGTTGGTTCTTCATGCTCAATTCCATCAATGGGATACTTTTAGTCGTGTTTCAGCTAAGAGAGTCATTGGTGAGGTTTGATAGGAGATGTCAAATTCACTCTTGCAAACTACAATCTAAGAAGGATGGAAGTTTTATTTTCAAAAGTAGTCAAAGTAGTGAATAGATTGTTTCACTCGCTCTTGAAGCCTTTGTTATTTAGCATTCATGTCTTTTTAATGCTATGTTTTACTTCATTTATGCCATGGGTTGTTTGAGAATAGGAAGTGTTTGTATGATTAAGTGATAGGGAGTTAGGAAAGTGACGAATTCCTTAGGTCCTTTGCATGAAAATCTAAGAACATGAACTTAGAACTTCTTGTGCATAATGTGTTGTGATTCTTGCTAGATAAGTATGTTAATGTGGATTGTTCTCATATTTATCCTATAGATGCAATGACCAGTTGAAACTTGAATGTGGTTTGTTCTAGGTTTTTCCTAATGAATGCTATGTTTGGTTTAATGGCTAGGTCTTTGGTAGAAGGCTCATTGTTTTAAACCCCTTTTTCTTAGTTTGTTTGATGATTAGCATAGTTACTTGACTTTGTTGGTTCTCCTATCTTTAAACTTTCATAACTTAGGACCGCACAACCAACCAAACCCACCTTTTACATGCTTTTATATGTGTATATATATCTACTCCTACCATAATATCAACCATTTATGTTTAAACACTTGAGAAAATCCCTCTTCTTCGTGGACGACCCCGACTTGCCGCTATCTACTTAGTTGTAGATTGTAAGCATGTAGGGCTTATAAATATTAACTTTGAGAGGTAAGGCGATGACCTCCCACCTTCTATACGTGTACAAAATTGCATTTTCTCTGTTTGAACCCAATGGGATCGCTATTATAATGAGATCTCTCCTAGTGTGTGAGAAAGTGGACATTCCTTTCACCCTTGATTTGTTTCGTAACTTTTACCATCTTCGAAAAGTAAAAAATACCATAGAGGAATTTACCTTTTATCCAGTCATGTGCTTCATTATGCATGCATTAACCATTGCATTTGGCATAATAATTAGCTTGTTTTATATGTTGGATTGCTAGTGTTAGTTGAGTTTACCCAACAAGGGATTCAGACGGCCATGTTTGGTTTTCTTGTCTAAATCCTGAGTTTTGTAGAATTAATTGGTACTAATGGACATCTTGTATCGACGGGCACCTAGATCTCTCTATGTGATATTCTTTAGTAGGTCGCTCATGGTTACTTTTCATTACATTCTATGTAAAGGCTGTTTGCAAGGACGGTAGAGGAGGTTGAAGGCCATTCATATTAGAATGGTAGTAGATGAATGCCACAAAAATTTAATTGTTGTAGTAGAAGGATAGAGCCAAAGATATACAGCTTTGGAGTTCAAAATGGCCAAGGAAGAAATGGAGAATCGTGGTCTGAGAGCTGCGCCATATTCTGGGAACGACCCAAGAAGAATAAACCTTCAAGGTTGGTTCCATTGGAATTTTCTCCTAAAGAACCATTAAATCGACTACAATAACTCTCAAAATGGACTAACGGTTCATCCGTAATGAAGGAAACAAGTCAGCCGACCAAACCAGCCAAGACCAACACAAAGGGGTCCGTGCCTATGTCTCTGGTGCGGACTGTTCCAGCCTATTCTAGCCGTGTCAGGGCTTGGCACGAGGAGGGTCCATGCCAGGACCCCTGGCGTGGACCATACCCATTCTAGCCTCCCATTTTACCCCGTTCCACTCCAAAATGACTAAGTTTGGGCGTGGACCGTCTCATTTTCGACGACCCGCATCGTTTCAATAGAAAATTGTCATGACCAACAGGCGGGATGTGAATAATTGAGTGGGCCACACCAAATTACTGAGCAAAATAACCTTCCAGAAGATGAGTCGCATCAAACGACGTGGACTGTACCTAAAACGGGCTGCGTTGAACTATTCACGATCCGCAAATACTATTCATAGTATGTGCGCACTGTTTATGGTCCATGTGCACTATTCACGATCCACACACACTGTTCACGGTCCACGTGCACTATTCATGGTCTGTATGCACTATTCACAGTCCGCCATAGTCCATCCGCACTGTTCATGGTCCGTACTAGATTTGTTACCTCGTGCCATATGGTGGCTGACTAGAGTTTTGACTTAGTTTTGGCCCAGTTTGAGCCTATTTTTAAGCCCAATCCCCTACTACTATACAAAGAAGCCTTAAATCTTTTAGGAAAACTTAAGTAGGCATATTGTATATTTTTCTCTCTCTCTAGTTTAGATAGAAGGAATATGCAAGTTATCTCTCTCTCTAGTGCTCTTCTTCTGTTTCTTCTCTTTTCTTCATATTTTCTTCTTCTTATTTTTCTAGATCCAAGGAATCTAACTTAATATTTTCCATGGATCTAATTTCTGGGGAGATAGTTATATTCATGTGTTGATTTATGCTTTTGTGAGATCCTAGTTCATCATGTATACTGTGCTTATGATATTATTGTGACTTGTTCTTGAATGTTGGAATTGTATGAATAGTACACTCCATTGGTACACACTCTAGTCTATATTCATGTTGGTGTAAATATTGATGCCCCATGGGGAAGAGAAACCTCAGATCTGTTAATGGGTAGTTAGGTACGGGGCTGCGTGGGTGTGTGCATAGGGGTCTTTTTCAAGTATTTATCTGTTATGTGCCATCACACCAGTCTTAGCTGATTACATAATGTAGTCTGATGGGTTACAAGTAGAGATACAAAAAGTAGCAAGCTTTGGTCGTAAGAGGCCCTAGTGTCATAGATAAGGTGCCTACTTCCCTTTGCTTCGTTTATAGGCCTAGGGAGTAGAGTATCCGTGGTGGAATGCCCGGGACGTAATTGCATGGGGGAGATATAGACCTACAACAACGGCTGGACCTTGTTGTACTCCCTTAATTATGAAAGCGGTGTCAACGGAGGGTTGCCAGCACACCCAACGTGACAGGTACGGGAAAGTGTATGCATCGACCACACCACATGTTATAAGCACTTTATTAGGTTTGTCTAAATCTCATACGTGAATGAATTGAGGATTGAGGTATTAAATTAACCATGTTACGCAAGTATTTCCCAACTATTTAGCTAAATAGTGTATGTGTTTTTTTACTTTTATGCTTTGTAGTTGTTAATTTAAAAACTAAAAGTCCCCTGATTACTATACTATATATTCCTAGAAACTACATTGAACCCCCTATTCACTATAGTATTCCCCAGGTCTTCCTTTCGCTTCTCCTAAAGCTACATTGACTCCCCTCCTAGTGTCCAAAGTATAAACGCTAGCCAAGATGCAAGCCAAAGAGAAACCACCCTTGTTGTTCAGAGCACTCCACCCTCTCACATAGAAGTCAGTTGAACTCTAGAGCTATGATTTGATTTGGAATATATTAACTTTTTTCTGTAATATTAAATGACATAATTATGTATCTTGAAATTGTGTGCTTTGTTTGACTTCACTTAATTTTCCTACTCTGATTTTATACCTTCGCTTCAAATTTGCTAGTATTGATGTGCCCATTTTATACGGTTATATTAGGACTTTTAGGATTAACTTTTGTACACTTTTTTGCTCTAAATGTGACATTTTGCCTTGAAATTCTCTAAGGAGGGTTAAAAGAGACTTTTATGCTTTTATTACTTTTCTAGAGATTTTTTTGTGACAAGGTAATTTGTTTGAAGACTTTAAAGACTTTGAAGACTTTGAAGAATATCTTTGAAGATTTGAAGACTTGTATTTGATCTTTTGAAGATTTGAAGAATTGAAGAAGAGAAGAGAAGATGAGGATATGAAACAAAAAAGGAGAAAGAGGAAATAGTGCTAGACTTAGAGTCCATCGCGATGCCGTCGTGACTCACGACGGATGAATGGCCAAAAAGTCCCCTTGCTTTTTGCACTATAAATACAAACCTTATCCTCTCATTTTCAGCAGCTTTTCCACATTCTTCTTCCTGCATTCTTGGTGGGTTCAAACCCTAGTTTTTTCTTTCTTTCTTTTCCTAGTTTTTATAGGTTAATCATGTCTTTGTATTGTCTAGCTTAGTTTCATCTTGGGAGCAAAGAATTGAAGCTTCCATTTCCTATATAGTAAGAACCATTTATATATCTATTTGGTGCTTTTGCTATTGTGCATTTATTAAGCTTTGGATGTGAATTGTTAATGGAATTGATGTTATTGGAAGCTTGAGTATATGAATTTCTTATATGATTACTTGTTAGGGTTAGAGTAGAGCTTCTTAAATGATGTTGGTGTGTTGATAATTGCTAGATGAATGTGATGATGTCGAACTTGTTGTCATGTTTGTCTTAGGTAGAAAATGAGAGAGGTCTATGAATGTCAATCGTTCTTGACTAATCTTGTGTAAATGCATGAATTGGTTGAATGCTTAGATAAGGTGCAGTGTTTATAAGTGTTACCAAGCTTGTTGGTCCTTCGTGCAAAATGTCATCGATGGGATACTCTTAGTAATAAGGGAGTCATTGGTGAGGTTTGACAAGAAATGTCGAATTCACTCTTTCAAACTACCATCTAAGAAAGATAGAAGATTTATATTCACAACAAGTAGTCAAAGTAGTAAATAGATTGTCTCGCTCGTTGTTGAAGCCTTTGTTATTTAGCATTCATGTGTTCTTGATTCCATGTTTTACTTCATTTATGCCATATGATGTTTGAGAATAGGAAGTGTTTGTATGATTGAAGTGTTAGGGTGTTAGGAAAGTGACGAATTCCTTAGCTCCTTTGCATAAAAATCTAGGAACATGAACTTAGAACTTCTTGCGCATAATGTGTTGTGATTCTTGCTAGATAAGTATGTTAATGTGGATTGTTATCATATTTATCCTATAAATGAAATGAAAGGTTGAACCTTGAATGTGGCTTGTTCTAGGTTTAGCCTAATGAATTCTATGTTTGGTTAAACGACTATGTCTTTGGTAGAAGGCTTTTTGTTGTCAAATCTATGGTCCTTCGTGTATAATGCCGTTGATAAAATACCTCTATGGTCGTTTATCTAGGGTGATCATCAACGAGATTTGCAAATGGTCGTTGCTTATCTTTGCAAACTACTCTTAAGAAGGAATGAATGTTGATCTTCCATTGGCATTCCCCATTGGTAACAAATGTGATAGGATGAGTGAATGATTCAATGATCTACATTTGATTTGAAAGTGGATATCAATTGCCCCCAAGGCTTTGTCTTTTGTAGTTTAAAAACCCTCTTTCTTAGTTTTGTTTGATGATTAGCATAGTTACTTAACTTTGCTAGTCGTCTTGTCTTTTAATTTTCATAACTTAGGACCACAACCAACCAAACCCCCTATTTACATGCTTTTATATGTATGTACATATATCTACTCCTAGCCTAATAGCAACCTTTTATGCTTAAACGCTTGAGAAAATCTCCCTTCTTTGTGGACGACCCCAACTTGCCGCTATCTGCTTAGTTGTAAATAGTAAGCAAAAATGGCTTATTAATATTACTTTTGAGAGGTACGGCGATGACCTCCCAGGTATGCAGGGTATTGATATTTTCATCAACCACAAGTTTTTGAATCTTCGTGGCTTATTTAGGTCTAGTGATTGTTTTGGTCCTTCTCTTTGGTCTATGTCTTCTGATACTTGGTATTCTTGCACGCTAGTTGAAGCTTTTAGCTCTATCTCCTTGGAGTATCTTGAGCTATTTTTTGGTAATTATTTGTCTAATATTGGCAATTCAGATCCAAACTCTATACCTTTATATCTTAGATGGGACACTTCTACTCCCTCAGTGGCTACATAATCTTCTAGGATTGTCCTTGTAGCAAGTTTATTACTGACGGTTATAACTTAGAGTCTCCTAGTAAAGATATTTTTGCACCTTAGTTTATTCGGAATCTATTGGGGCTTATGTTCATTTGCTTAAGCTCCCTGAACGTGTTGAAGAGTGGGCAATGTCATTGGGTCTTTGCCTAAAGTACATGCTACATGGTGTTAACGATTTGTATCTTGCATGGAAGAAGACTCTTAATGAGACCCAAAAGCATTTTTGTGGAATGAAACAGTTATGTTTGGAGCAGAATAATCTTATCTATCATCAGTAGCTTAACTTGATTAAGATGATTCATCAGCAAGAGGAGGTGAAGAATTTTTCTACGGCTAAAGTACGTAAAGCTTATCAGAAGACTGGGATCAACGACAAACAGTATTCCTGTATCGACGACTTTTTCGACCATTTGAAGAAGAAGCAAGACGAATGTGATGATCATTCCTGCTGTTCTGTAGAGTGACAAAACAAGTATGATGAATAAGTTGCATTGAATATCCAATTGTGTACTAACAGTGATCAATTTCAAGCTCAGTGTACCAGTCTAGATTCAAGCGTTCATAAACTTGAGCAAGCACGCTTCAATTATAAGGATGAGTTGAAAGCTATATCTGCAGGCCATCGTGGTTCTACTGGTCAGGGTGATCTAACTATGAGTATTGGTGGCTAGAGAGTTAATTTATCTGAGGTTGTTTAATCGCATATTCGCCAATTGCAGGAGACAGTCAATAATTTGGAGGAAACCAATAAGAGCTATAAAGAAACTGTCGACCTTATGAGCATGCAACTAGATAGGGAGGAGTTCGGCCCTTGACCCACCTCCACTCGGGGTCGTTAATTGTAGCTAATTAACTTGAGTGAAGGCTGTCCCTTCATCAAAGGAGGTCAAAGAAAAATTTATATTCTGCACCCAACTCACTACCTTGCTACCTATACAGTAGTTAGCGTTAAGCCCTTGGTATGTCCACAGAGATGCTAGGGACTAAAAATCAATTGAACACAACCTCGTCCGGGTTTGTCAATCTGTATGAGTTTCTAGGAATAACTAGTACAGTAAAACACGGGGGTGGCTTTTCAATTAGCTACTACTAAACATGAAGACAAATTGAACGTAAACTATATAAATGGGCACTTAGGGGGTATTTGTATAACATTCTTGATAAATGACATCTATCCATAATTCATCCACATATAGACTTATAAACCTATCTTATGCCCATGTCACACATTGTGGAGATAGCCATGTATTTCCCCCCGTCTTTCACACATGGTACTTACCACAATGCCTATATCTCACCATCTTCGTAATTAGGGAATGCACTCTAGTCCACCAACAATGAATACCATTCCCCATCACTTCACCCCCAATGCCAATGTGCCCCCGCTTAGAGGAATACAAAGCCCGCCTAAAAGGGCAATGCCTCGAGTAGGTTGCAACTGTTAGATATGTAGTGAAATGCATTACTTCCCACACACTCCACTGTGGATCTCAATCCCTAGGACTAGAGAGGCAAAGGAAAAGAAACCCTGTGAAGACTCTAGAGTCGGCACAACTCTAGTTGCTACAAACAAACATGCTAATCTACCAGGTTAAGCCAGGGGTTTTTCCCATTGGGATTTTCCAAATCGACCGCCTAACATGTTGATTTCTCACACAAATAGCCAATCAGAATGATGGCATAACACATAAAAAGAATTTCTCTCGAAGAACATGAATGCGCTCATCTCCCGTGTTCTTTACCTACTCCACAATTCCAACACTTTCCAAAATAGCAATTAAGCCTAGAAAGATTTTATAATACCATACATGCATGAGTGCATCATCATAATGGCATATCATAAATCATAAATCTTATAAAGCACAAATTGAAGCACAAATATTCATGAGACAATAAGATAGGAGCTCTGTGTTTTAACGTCGAGAATTATTTGCAGATAAAGAGATGTCCAAGGGCTATAAACCTAAAAAATTCATAATCAAAGCATGAATACAAATGGCCTCAAGCTACTAATCTACTTTATAGAAATGGAATTCAAATATAAATTTGAATTCCACATCATAGGATCAAAGCAAAATAAAAAGGGAAGAAAGAAAGAAGAGAGAATGAAAAGTCTTAAACCCTACTAGACTAAGCCTCTATATATAGTAGTAGGGGACTGGGCCTAAAAATAGGTCCAAAGTAGGCCAAAAAGTGTGAAACCCTAGTTCAGTTGCCACATGGCATGAACTGTCGCAGATGGCGTGGTTCATGCCGTGTACTAGGTTCATTTTTGCACATCTGAGCCCTTAGAGTCCTCGTTTTTGCACTTCTGATCCATGGAACGTGATGCTTGGCATGGACCATTATTAGAAACCTCCTTTTTATTAGTAATTTGGCATGGGCCGCTCAATTCTTCACATCCCATCGGCTGGTCAAGACATTTTGCACTTGGAATGGTACATGCCATTGAAAATGGGATGGTTCTTGCCCTTACTTAGCTGTTTTGAGAAAAACATGGAAGTTGTGCATGTGGCTCATTAACTTTGGCATGGTCTATGCTGGGCCTTGGGATAGTTTGTGCTAAAGACATTTGACGCGAACCTCGTCGTCTGGTGCAGGCCATTGGTGCCATCCATGAGTGGTCTGCACAGACACATTTGTACTTCGGCAGGCTGAAATTCTTTCTTTTGCTACGGATGAACCATTAGTATATTTTAAGAGTTTTTGTAGTCGATTCTATGGTTTCAAGAAGAGAGATCCAATGGAACCAACTTTGAAGTTGGATTCTTCTCGGATTATTCCTAGAAGTTACAACTCTCAGGCCACGATTCTCCGTTTCTTCCTTGTCCGTTTTGAACTCCAATGCCGCCTATCTTTTGTTCTACCCTTCAAATATAACGATATGAACTTCATGGCCTTTATCTACTACCAGTCTAATGTGAATAGCCTTCAATTTCTTCTACCATCCTTGCAAACAACCTTCAATATCTTCTACCGCCATTGCGAATGACCTTAACATAGAATTTAAGAAAACGTACCCACGGTCGACCTACTAAAGATGATCACAACGGAAGATCTAGGAGCCCGTGGATTCAAGATGTCCATTAGTAATAATTAAGTCTACAAAATGTAGGATTTAGACAAGAAAACCAAGCATGGCCATCTAAACCCCCTGTCACGTAAACTCTACTAATACTAGCAATCCAACATATAAAACAAACCAATTATTACGCCTAATGCATTGGTTAACACATGTATAATGGTGCACATCTGACTCCCACACTTTAATCTTTACTCGTCCTCGAGTAAATAAAAACAAGAAAAGGCTTAAGCGACATGTAGCATGAAAGCATAAGTTAGCCAATGCATTCAACTTATTCCCAAGCTACCCTAGTTCCCCAAAAGAAGTGAAAATCCTCACAACTCTCACACTTCTTGAAGATCCTAAAGTAACCTATCCACCCAAAATAAAAATGTAGAAAAAGATATGCCAAGAAGATAAGTGTTAAGCTAGCATACTTTTCCCAAAATGATCCCAAAAAAGCATTCAAAAAGTCGTCTCCAAAAACAATTCACCAAGGAAATCC
Organism: Rubia yunnanensis; assembly: GCA_037428765.1. Classification (NCBI taxonomy): domain Eukaryota; kingdom Viridiplantae; phylum Streptophyta; class Magnoliopsida; order Gentianales; family Rubiaceae; genus Rubia; species Rubia yunnanensis. Next base: position 63,659,526 of record CM075061.1, read on the forward strand.
ATGAGTCATCGACTTGGTTATAACATAGGGATAACTCATGATTTTTGACCTATTTACAACCAAGGATGCAAATGTATCGTCAACCTAGTTTTTTGTTTTTTCTCAATTTCCCTCATTTTACCTAAGAGCCTTCTCAGGTTTCCATTCTTGCTTTAACACACAAAGGGTACTCACATTCTCACCTTTTTCCACTCTGCCTCTCATTTTTGTCCAGGCTCATAAGCCTAGCCACTCCTAGCCTTTCACTTTTACCTAGGTCTTTCGACCTATCCGGCCTTTTTCCAATGTTACCCAAGTAGCCCTTTTAGGTTTCCAACTTGTCCGTGTTTATATATTTTTTCAAAATTTTCATTTTTTTTTGGTGTAGAACAAAATTGACCCAAAGGTTGGCTTCATACTACAAAAGATAAGATTGAAAAAAAATCACACTGCCAATATCCTAAAACAACCAACCCAATGCAAAATAGGAACCCTACCTAGTATGCTAATACATCAAGTGTACATCCAAAAGCATCCCACAACATTCGAAATAAAAAATCACCAAAAAATCAAGAAAAACTACCAAGAAAGACACAAAATTGCACTAAGGAATCCCAAGAATGAAAAGTCCCTAAGTGCTCACTACTCCCTCCCCCACACTTAACCAATGCATTGTCCTCAATTCAACAAAAACCCTGTAAACATAACTGAGGTTAGGAGAAATAGTGACACTCACTCTCGTGGTCCTGAAGGGCCTTCCTCTTCATGCCTCGTGTTGCTCCTGTCAATGTAACCCATTGCTTGAATTGCGGCCTCGATGCAATCAATCCTCGTGCTAAGCTCCCCCATTTGTGACTTCACACCTCCTATCGCTTGGACAACCTCTTGCAACACTTGGGTAGAGCTTGAAAGATGATCCCCAAGTGAGTGTAGTTGGTTAATGATGACTGTAAATAGGCGAGAACGGCTAGAAGGTGCTCTCAAAGAGGTCTCACCCTCGACTTCCTCAAAATCTATCCTTGGGACAACTCTGTAGAATTCCTTCTCAAAATGCGGCGGGCTCAATATATAGGTAATCTAAACATGTGTCAGGGGTGATGGCGGTGTGCTCTGACAGAGGAAGTACCATGAAGCTAAAGGTGATTTCCCCACCATAAAGCCATACAAATCAATCACCTGATGTTATAGGCCCAACCATGAATGCCTTGGCTAACTTCTCATTATTTTACTTTGTTCTCGATCGTCCTAAGTTAGCCAACACTCACTGTGTAATCAGATGCCCTAAGTACTATTCCAGTAGCCCCACCATGCCACCCATAGTAATCTTACCACTCTTTCTGTCCCCCATCACAAAATACTCCTACATAAAAGGCCCTACCAGGTTCGGGTAGGAATTACCCTCAGGAGTCATTGTCTAGAGGCAATGAACATCCTTACCCGGACATTGCGTCAACTCACCATGGCAAAAAACTCCCATTGCAAGTAACCGTTGAACGTAATGCAATGTCGGATGAATCAAGGCAGCGACTTTGCACACATTCTTTTGGTCTGTCCCTTTTAGCTCCCTCCAAAAGTTCCCGAGAGAAAAAAGCATCCCTTGACAGTGTGTCCTTGAGATCTCTTTGGCGTACCTTCATCCGAAGGCGTGGGCTACCTCTCGATCCATCATCTGATACTCCTTATCATTAAGATTGAATTTTATCGCCTTCAGTCCAGGCCACAGAGTAGCTAGGAACTCTAGGGCCCACCTGATGTAGGTCTTAGAATGTCTCTCTAAGAACCCCTATAGAGCTACTCGGCCTAATAGATAGGACATGGGTTTGAGGAAGCCTAGAGCCGCCAAGGTGTCCTTGCATGCAAAGCTAGTCCCCAGTAAACTGCTCTTTGGCTCTCTCAAATTCCTCCACCTTAAAGCTGCAGTCACAGAGATGTTGGCCAATCCCATAAACTTTTCAGTCACGAATGCGGGTTTGCAAAGAATGGGAGTCACCGGCTCATGGTTTGCACCTTTGACCTATTTTTTCCTCTTCTCACCCGTGAGGACTTCCCCTTTTCCGACACATTATTTTTAGGAGGTATCCTACCAAAATGAAGGAAAAAGTGGTAATGTGATCATAAACAAGGCATGGACCACATTATCATTCAACAAGTGAATTCCTCCTAAATAGCCTAACCATTCAAAAACATGATAATCCAAGCATGAATGCTATATAACAGGAACATTCTCATCAAACAACAATCTCACGTAAGTTCTCACCAACCCATCAATAAGATTATGCGATCAAGATTCATCTCCTCCTAAATCACCCAACATATGAAGAATATAACATCCAAGCATAATAACACGTCAAACAACCCCAACTTTCTTCAACACAAGATCATGCATACAAACCTAACTACATATCTCAAAAACATACAATCATTCAAGAATTAGCTTTTAATAACACCACCACAATGTTAGAAAAGCAAAGAAACAAAGAGTTCAATGGATTACCCGGAATTTGAAGTTGAGAGTTGCAAGATCCACACAAGAAGAAGCACAAATTGCTAATTTTTGTGAGAAAAGCTTCAAATTTTCAAGTTCACCAAGAGTGTGTGTGAGTGAGTGTTTCTTGGAAAGATATAAGGTGTCAAATGATTCATCGAGGTGAAGAAATGTACCATGGATCTACAAAATTCAGCATAGGTGATAAGGGAGAGAGGTACAATCAGGATAAGAATGTAATTTTTGAAGATTTCAAATTAGGGGACATTAGTACAAATCAATTAATTCCAAGGGATGTTGGTAGTACTAATTGCATAAAAAATCCTAAGGAATTAGGGAATTTCAAAATTTATGAACCAATAAGTTTGAAATTCAGAATTTTAAAAAAATTGCAATTTTGGAAAAAATTGACAGTAGAAATGGGGAAACGGTACATATACTTCCATGTGAAAGTACCTGGCACGGACCCCTATGTGCCAAAGACCCTTGGCACATATCCCTCTCGCGTCGATGGTCCGTACCAAATATTTGGCATGAGGCCCCTCGTGCCAAGCTTCCCTCGCGCGGACCGTGATGCTCGGTGTGGACTGTACCTGGTCTTGGCATGGGGATGCCACAAATTTAGACCTATTTCCTTGGTTTTTCCCTCTTGTTTTGAAAAATTAAGTCGCCCATCAAGTCTAATTCCATCCAAACACAATTATGATACTCAAACTCAAATTTAAAAATCAAATAAGAAATCCATCTAAAAAATCCTCAACATGAACAAGATCATACAAAACCTATCTAATCACTACTCAAAACACGAAATCAAAGAAAAAAAGATGAACCATATATTTATTATCGTCCTCATGAATTATTTCTTTTTCATGCAGTTTAGTTAGAACCACCTACCTGTGGGTCTCTGGAATTGCCATCGGTGATACCACCCATGATGACATCATCGTGGAGGGGTTTCCACAACGTGACACCCTTACCTTCAGACCCTTTATTTGCCATAGAAAATGAATCACCATGCCTTTCTAAGGCTGAGTCCATGAACGACACTTTAGGGTAAGGAGGAGGTTGAGGGGGTTCTAAGCCCTCGAAACTCTTCCTCTCCCGCTGCATGTTAGTTAGCATGGAAAAGAAGTGTAGCACAGATATCATATCACTTGAATCGTACAATTCATCAGACTCATCAAAAATGTTATCAACACATAATTTATCCAAGTATTCATGCTTATTCGTAACACAAGAAGATTAATGGAAATCATTCTCATCACATAGGGTCACACCTTTGCACACAAAAGAAGAATTAGTCGAGTTATGCTTAGAATTATAGATGTTAAATTCCACTTTATGCCTAGACATCGATTTTAGTAAAGGTCTCCCCAAAATTATTGGGGGTGCACTTCCGTCGTGCGCCATGTCTAAGACATAAACGTTCTCCAGAAAAACAAACTTTCCAACTTGCACCATCACATCTTTCACTAGCCTACAAAGGATAACTTGTGAGTGATCGGCTAGTTGGACAATCCATTTAGTTTCTCTAAGCTCACCTATTTCTAGGTGTTCATATAGAATAAATGGTATCACATTTATGGATGCGCCCAAGTCTACCATGGCATTTTCAACAAGTTATCCACCTAAGGAAATGGGGATAGTGAACATTCCAGGACGATCGCATTTTTTAGGAAAACATTTTATGGTTTAACACGACAAATCCCCCAATTTTTACATGTCTTACCTTTTTAGTTAGTCTACTTATCTTTTTTTGTGCTACACTTGTACGATTCAAGTGATATGATAAATATCTTAAGTAGACTAACTAGACTAACTAAGTAGACTAACTATCCTTCCTTAAGGTTGATTGTCTTCCCTCCACCAAAAATTTGGATGGTCTCGGTACCTTGGGTTGAACGAGTTTGCGTAGGGGTCTGGCTTTGTGTCACCTTGGTTCCCCGGAACCCTTGTGGTTCACCTTTTGCAAATGTTTTACAACTTTAGGACACACCTTGGTGTTGTGGTATACGTTGCACACCCCACACACTTTGAGCTCATCGCGACTAGAGATGGATGAGTGGTCTAGATTTATTTTTGATTTTTGTGCTATAAATACTCCCCTTATCCTCTCCTCTTCAGCAGCTTCGGCCCAGTTCTTTCTTCTGCATTTTTGGGTGTTAAAACCCTAGGTTTTCTCTTCTTTCTTTTCTTAGTTTTTGTAGATTAATTATATCTTTTAGTTATTTAGCTTAGTTTTATCTTGGGAGCAAATGATTGAAGCTTCCATTTCTATGTAGTAAGAACCATTATATATATCTATTTGGTGCTTTTGCTATTGTGCAATTATTGAGCTTTGAATGTTAATTGTTAATGGCATTGATGTTGTTGGAAGCTTGAGTATATGAATTGCTTGTCATGTTTTTTTAGGTAGAAAATGAGAGAAGTCTATGAATGTCGATCGTTCTTGACTAATCTTGTGTAAATGCATGAATTGGTTAAATGCTTAGATACGGTGTAGTATTTATAAGTGTTGCCAAGCTTGTTGATTCTTCATGCTAAATGCCGTCAATGGGATACTCTTAGTCCTAAGGGAGTCATTGGTGAGGTTTGACAAGAGATGTCGAATTCACTCTTGCAAACTACTATCTAAGAAGGATAGAAGATTTATCTTCACAACAAGTAGTTGAAGTAGTGAATAGATTGTTTCATTCGTTCTTGAAGCATTTATTATTTAGCATTTATGTATTCTTAACGCTATGTTCCACTTCATTTATACTATGGGTTGTTTGAGAATAGGAAGTGTTTTTATGATTGGAGTGTTTGGGTGTTAGGAAAGTGACGAATTCCTTAGCTCCTTTGCGTAGAAATCTACGAACATGAACTTAGAACTTCTTGCGCATAATGTGTTGTGATTCTTGCTAGATAAGTATGTTAATGTTAAGTCAAGTAATGAATGTGATAGAATGAGTGAATGGTTCAATGATCTACATTAGGTTTGGAAGTGGATATCAATTGCCCCCAAGGCTTTATCTTTGTAGTTTAAAAACCCTTTTTCTTAGTTTTGTTTGATGATTAGCATAGTTACTTAACCTTGCTAGTTATCTTGTCTTTGAAATTTCATAACTTAGGACCACCAAACAACCAAACCCCCCATTTTTACTCGCTTTTATATGTGTACATATATCTTCTCCTAGTCTAATATCAACCTTTTGTGCCTATACGCTTAGGAAGATCCCTCTTCTTCGTGGACGACCCCGACTTGCCACTATCTACTTAGTTGTAGATAGTAAGCATTTAGGGCTTATAAAGATTAACTTTGAGAGGTACGGTGATGGCCTCCCAGTGATTATGTGGGTTCATCCCTGACCTTAACCCTTGACCTTATTTCAAATTGTTGCATCCTATTGGCCATATATTCAAAGAGGGATATTGCATCCTGAGGGATTTTGTTGGAAATTGATCCATTACATACGGCATACACCATCTGCATGTCTACATCACATAAACCTTCAAAAAAAAATTTAAACTAGATCTCCCCCTTTAAAGAATGGTATGGAAAGCTTGCAAGCAAACTCGTGAAGTGCTCCCAATAGTCATAGAGAGACTCTGTATCTTCTTGGGTGATATTTGATAGTTGTTTCTTTAGCCAGTGGATTTGGACGCCAGAAAGTACTTCTCTAAAAACCTCCGCTTCATGTCCATCCAAGAACCTATACAACCGAGAGGTAAGTAGTAAAGTCAATCCTTAGCCTCATCTTGAAGAGAACGGAAAAGCCCTACAATTATAGTTATCTTCAAAAACACCCGGAGGCTTCATATTGGTAAACACCAAGTGAAACTTTGACAAATGCTTGTTTGGGTTTTCCCCCTCCATCCCGTGGATGGTGGGAAGCCATGGATCATTCCGCTCTTTAGTTCACAACTCACATTCGGTGGTAATGAGGGAAATGTGATGCAAAGCGGATGACTCTCAAGATTAGGGGCTATTAGCTCTCTCAACGTTTTGTTGTCTTCCGCCATTTCCTACGGTTCTTCTACCAACACTACCGGCCTAGGTTGAAATTCTACTCTAGCTCTCCGATTCCTTTGCTTCCAACTGCCCGTGTTCTCAGTTGGGTAATGAAAAACACCTAAGTTTTTTGTACGAGTATGTACCATAAACTAGGGGCTAACAATACTCTCCCGAAGACAACACCAGCAAACAGATCAAAAGGAAATAAGATAACTATCACAAAAGCTCAACATATGAAACAAAAAAATAAAACAAAAGCAATAATAACTACTCTACTAACACTTTATGCTAATTGACAATTAGACTGATTAGCATCCCCGACAGCAGTGCCAAAATTTGACCCGCCTCCACTCGGGGTCGTTAATTGTAGATAATTAACCTAAGAAAAGGTTATACCTTTGAGAAAGGAGGTCAAAGATAAAATTTATATTATACACCCAACTCACTACTATGCTACCATTAGGGTAGTTAGTGGTAAGCCCTGGGTATGTCAATAGAGATGCAAGAGCCTAAAAATCAATTAAACACAACCTCGTCTGGGATGTCAATCTGTACGCGTTTCTAGGTGTAGCTAGTATAGTAAAACAAAGTGGGGGGGGGGTTGGTTTTTCAATTGGCAACTACTAAACATGGAAGATAAAACAAATGTAAACTATATAAATAGGCACTTGGGGGTATTTGTGCAACATTCCTGATAAATGACTTCTATCCTCGATTCATTCACATATAAACTTATAAATCTATCTTATGCCCATGTTACACAGTGTGGAGATAGCCAGGTATTTCCCTCCATCTCTCACACGTGGTAGTTACTACAATGCCCATATTTTACCATCTCCGTAATTAGAGAATGCACTCTATCCCACCGACGGTGCAGACCATTCCCCATCACTTCACTCCCAATGCCAACACGCACCCACTTAGATGAATACAAAGCCCGCCGAAAAGGGCATGCCTCGCGTAGGTCGCAAATATCTTATATGTCATTAAATTCATTATATCTCGTACACTCCATTATGGATCTCAATCCCTAGGCCTAAAGAGGCAAAGGAAAAGACACCTTATGAAGACTCTAGAGTCAGCACAACCTAGTCACCACAAACAAACACGCTAATCTATCGGGTTAAGCAAGGGGTTTTCCCCCGCTGGAATTTACCGAATTGATCACCCAACATGTTGATTTCTCACACAACCAGCCAATCGGAATCATGGTATAACATATATAAGGAATTTATCTCAAAGGACATGAATGCACTCATCTTCCCGGTGTTCTTTACCTATTCCACAATTCCAACACTTTACAAGATAGCAATGAAGCCTTGCATGATTTATACTACCACACATGCATAAATGCATCATCATAGTGACATGGCATTTATCATAACTCTTATAAAGTAAATGTTCAAGCACAAATATTCATGAGACAATATGAAAGGAGAATATAAACCTCAAAAATTCATAATCAAAACATGAATACATTCAATCCCAGGCTACTAATCTACTCCATAGACATGGAATTAGAATATAGACTTTAATTTCACATCATAGGATGAAAGAAAAATAAAAAGGAAAGAAAGAAAGAAGAGAGAATGTTTCTCTCCAAAATGCTCTCCAAAGTACAAGAGTAGAATAATCTAAGACTAAAGGGTAACAAAAGTCTTAAACCCTAGTATACTAAGACTCTATATATAATAGTATGGGACCAGAAAGTGTGAAACCCTAATTTAACCACCGCCTGGGGCAGAGCGTCCCGAATGGAACTATCCGACCCGTGTACTTGGTCAGTGCTGGCGCGAGGTGCCAGATCTAGCACGTCTCGCTTGATCCGCACTAGCACAGGCCGTGGGATCTGGTGTGGTCACTGCTTACTCAATTAGCACTGACTGTTACTCTAGCGCGATCCGTACATACTCTTTAGTGTGGGCCGGGTCATTCTCCGTGGGTTGTGTTTGCATCGTTTGGCACGGGTCGTATCATCCTCTGTGGGTTGTGTCTGCATGTTCCACCTCATTTGGCTCAATCCTTCATCAAAGTTATCATTTTTGCACTCCTAATCTATGGAGTGTGACGTTTGGGACTGATTGTCATTAAAAAACTTCTTTTGCTCAATAAATTTACACGGGCTACTCGATTCTTCACATCTGTTAGCTGGTATTGACATTTTGCACTTGGAAAAATGCGAGCCGTTAAAAATAGGATGGTCTACGCCCATACTTAGCCATTCTTTTAGCAAAACTTGGAAGTTATGCCCGTGGCCTATTGAGTTATGCGTTGTCCACGTTGGACCTTGGCACGGTCCATGCCAAAGATCTTTAGCGTGGACCATGTTGTCTGGTGTGGGCCGTTGGTTCCATCCATGAGCAGTTCATGCCGATCCATTTTTACTTCGGTCGGCTTCTTCTCTACAGATGAACCGTTTGTCTATTTTGAGAGTTTTGTAGTCAATATGATGGTTCTCGAGGAGACGAATCCAATGGAACTAACTTTGAAGGCTGATTCTTCTTAGATTGTTCCCCGAATATGGTGCAACTCTCCGACCATGATTCTCCATTTCTTCCTTGGCCGTTTTGGAATCCAATGCCACCTATCTTTGGCTCCATTCTTCTACTACCACGATTTGATGTTTGTGGCCTTCATGTACTACCATTCCAATGTTAATACACTTTGATTTCTTTTACCGTCCTTTCAAACGACCTTCAATATCTTCTATCGCCTTTGCAAACAGCCTTTATATAAAATGTAACAAAAAGTACCCATGGGCTACCTACTAAAGATGATCACAATGGAAGATCTAGGAACCCGTGGATACAAGATGTCCATTAGTACTATATAAGTTTATAAAATGCAAGATTTGGACAAGAAAACCAAACATGGCCATCTAAACCCCTTGTCACATAAACTCAACTAATTCTAACAATCCAACATATAAAAAAACAATTATTATGCCAAATGCATTGGTTAACGAATGCATAATGGTGCACATCAACCCTATCACTGACTTTAGAGCTTATTATGCTATGTATCTTGATCGCATGGAGCAAAGTGTTCACATTCCTTCTTACTTGCACATGAAATGGCACTATGATTATGTGATTGCTGAAGAACATTAGGCATCTCAATCTCGTCGTTTTGGTAGTTCTTCCTTTTTTGGATCTTCCCGTGCCTCACAGCGCAGATAATTTGTAATGATTTTTCCTATGAACGTTTCAGCACAATATTCCTTTTGTTCTAGCTTTTGGACGATGTGGTAGTTTGTTTTCAATAAAATCAGACATCAAACTTTGGATGTTTTTTCTTGTGTAGTTGTTTTTTCTTCACAAGATATATTTCTTTTGCATGTATTAACTTTGTTTCAAACATTGGAACTTTGATTTGTGCAAAGCCACAAGATCTATCGCATCCTTTAGTTGTTGTTTGGTAGGCATATATGCCTCATAGTAAGATCTATTGCTTGCTTAGCTAAAAGGTTGTATTTTATGAAGCTGCAAGGTTTATCTCTTGCTTTTGTCACTGTATTGAAGGCAAGTTTATAGAAAGGTCTATAGCTCACTTACTTGAAAGTTTGTATTGTGCAAAGTCGCAAGATCTATTGATTGCTTTTGATGGATCATGCAAAGTGGCAAGATGTGTAGCTTTCATTATAGAAAACTTGTACAGATGTAATCACACATTTTTCTTTGAAGATTTTCTAACTTTGTTTTGCGATTGCAAGGTATAGCTATATAGGTAAGTAAGAAATCTTGCTCTAAAAGATTAAGTTTTATACTATGACCATATTGCCTTAAAAACCGAAAAAGGAACAAATACCACCAATGATCGTGTCATGGTTTCTATACAATGAAACTAGAATTTCTTGTCCTCTTCACTGTTCCTACGCATAAAAATTTCTCAAGTTGATTATGTGCCAGGTGATGGGAACACTGCAACTATCCATTCTCTCTAGCTTGTAGCAGTTGGATTAGTGTGTCTTCGTTATCTTGAACTGTCCATCCCATTTCGGGTACAACTTTCCCTTCTCTTCTGCGATGCTAGCTTCATTCTTCCTTAGCACTAGATCACAAATTTGAAATTGTGTTTCCTTAACTTTTTGGTTGTATGCCTAGCCATCTTTTCTTTGTGCTTTGCTTCCTTGATCGTCGCCCTTTGTCTCTTTTCTTTGAGTTCGTCTAAATTCAACCTCATCATCCCTGGATTGACGTCTTCTTTATATTCTTTGACTGAAAGGCTTGAGTTCCCTATTTCCATTGGTATTACTACTTTGTGCCCTTGTACAAGACTATATGGTGTTTCTACAGTTCGTTGTCACAGTGTTGCTCTGTATGACCACAAGGTGTTGGGTGCCTCATCGACCCAACCTGCTCGCTTTCCTTCCAGTCTTTTCTTAATGTCCTAAAGATTGTTCTGTTTGTTACCTCCACCTGACCATTTTCTTGAGGGTGAGCTAAAGAAGTGATTTTTTGTGCAATTCCTAGCTTCATACACCATTCAGTAAAGAGTCCACTTGTAAACTGTGTTTCATTCCTGGTGACAATGGTTTGCGGAACTCTGAATAGACAAAATATATTCTGCCAGACAAACTTTCTCGTTACTTATGCCGTGACTCTTCCTAATGGCTTCGCTTCCACCCACGTTGTAAAATAACAAACTGCCACAATTAGAAAATTGGCACTGCCAGCACCTTTTGGAAACGGTCTGACTAGATCTATTCCCTATTTATCGAAAGGCCAATCTCCATATATTCCGGTTAAGGTGGACTACATCTTGTGTGATATTGGAGCATTAATCTAACAATTTTTAAACTTGAGGACAAAGTTGTATTCGTCATTGAAAATGGTTAGCTAGTAATATCCGGCTCGAATGATCTTCTTTACGATCGTTTGAGACCCCTTGTTGTGTCCCACATATTTCTTCGTGTACTTCCTTCAAGATCTCATTTACTTGCACTGGCCCCACATACTTTATCCATGGTGACAGGAATCCTTTCTTTTATATGGTGCTTTCTTACACATAGTTGTGAGATCGAATTTCTAACTTCCAGGCTTATACCTTGTCTGTCGGTAGCTTCCCTTTTTCAAAGTAATCAATTAACGATGTCATCTAGTTTACCCCCTCTGTCTAAACTGTTGACATGGTTGTTCTCCCTGTGCTCCTAACTAGAATGACCTTCACCTTCACATCCTTATGTTTGGCTAATGACTCGAACCCCGCTGTTTCTAGCTTGCTTAGGGCGTTTGATTTCGTAATTTCACTTCTGGAACATGGTGGATGTTGAAGTATTCGAGGTGAATGACAAGTTGATGAACCGTGCTTAAGTATTTCACCAATTGCTCTTCTCGCACTTCGTAGTCTTCTCGTACTTGTTGGACCACTATCCGTGAATCGCTAAATGCCCGAATGCTCTTGAACTTCATCTTTACTGTGAGATTTAATACACATATTTACGCCTCATAATCAACTTTGTTGTTGGTAGGAAAAAAATCAAAATGAAGCGAGTATCTGTATTCTCCTCTGTATAGGTTGATCAATAGTATTCCTGCTTCACATTCTTCCTTGCTAGATGCTCCATCTAAGAATACTTTTCAGGTGATGTTCTCCCATTTGGCATTTCTGTTGTCCTTGTTACGATACTGCTATGTTTTCACCTACTGCACTCCTACACTTATCATCTCCATGATGAAATCTGCTAAAGCCCGTGCTTTGATTGTTGTTCGTGGTTGAAACTAAATCTAAAATTGCCCTAATTAAAGAGCCCACTTGGTCATCCTCCCGGATAACTCGGGCTTGCTTAGGATGTTCTTAATTGGATAATCATTATAGAATACAATCTTGTGACTGTGGAAATAGGTTCCTAGTCTTCTTGCTGAATATATTAACGCTAGAGTTAACTTCTCAATTGGCGGATATGCACTTTCAGCCTGCTGTAGTATTCTTCTAGTGTAGAACACTAGTATTTGCTTTGGGCCTTCTTGCCTCACCAAAACTGAGCTCATTGCATTTATTGAAACCGCCAAGTATAAGTATCATGTCTCTCAACACTTGGTGATTTCAATGTTGGTAGTGTCTGAAGTTGTTCCTTCAATAACTCATATTCTATTTGACACTCTTCACTCCAGTTGAACTTCTTAGCCTTTTTAAGGACTTCAAAGAGGGAGAAGTGTCTTTTGGCCGCCTTTCACATGAACCTACTAAGCGATGCCAACAATCACATTAAGATTTAAACTTTCTTAACTGTTCGTGGCTGGGAGTGGTTTATAATCGCTTGTATTTTCTCTAGATTAGCTTCAAATCCTTTTTAAAATACCTTGTATCCCAGGAATTTTACTGCGCCTACCCCAATTGTGCATTTTTTTTGGGTTTAGCTTCATTCCCATTGCATTTAATGTATCTAGGGTTTCCCTTAAGTTCTTAACAAAGTCACATATTTTCTTGCTTTTTATGACTATGTCATCCATATACGCTTCTACGTTTTACCGTATTTTCCTTCGAAACACGTTATCAACCATTCTCTAATATGTGGCCCCTGCATTTTTAAGCCCAAATAGCATCTTCACGAAGCAAAATATCCCGAACCTCGTTATGAAAGCTTCTTTTTTTGCTTCCTCTGGGTTCATCAATATCTGATGATATCTTTTATAGGCATCAAAGAAAGTAAGAACCTCGTATCTAGAAATTGTTTCCACTAACTGATCGGTCTTTGGCAAGGGATAATAATCCTTTGGGCATGCTTTGTGACCCACCTCCACTCGTGGTCATTAATTGTAGCTAATTAAATCGAGCAAAGGCTCACTACTATGCTACTGATAGGGTAGTTAGCAGCAAGCCCTATGTATGTCCACAGAGATGCTAAGGCCTGAAAACCAATTAAACGGAACCTCGTCTGGGTTGTCAATCCGCACAAGTTGATAGGAACAACTAGTAAAGTAAGTAGGGGGGTTTGGTTTTTTTGACTAATAACTACTAACATAAAAGTAAAATCAAACTTAAACTATACAAATAGACACTTGGCAGTATTTTGTAACATGCTTGATAATTGACTTCTATCCTTGATTCATTCACATATAGACTTATAAACCTATCTTATGCTCAAGCCACGGAGTGTGGAGATAGCCAAGTATTTCCCCCCGTCTGTCACATGTGCTACTTATCACAATGCCCATATCTCACTGTCTCTATTTTAGGAAATGCACTCTAGTCCAACAATGTCCCCGACTATTCCTTAGTCACTTCTTTTCCACAGCCAATGCTCCCACACTTAGATTTGTCCAAAGCCGGTCTAAAAGGGCAATGCCTCACGTAGGTTGCAACCTTGGAATAGGTAGTGAAGTGCTCTACGTCCCAGACACTTCACTGTGGATCTCAATCCCTATGCCTAGAGAGGGAAAGGAAAAGACACCTTGTGATGACTTTAGAGTCGGCAGAACTCTAGTCGCTACAAACAACACATTAATCTATTGTGTTAAGCCAGGGGGTTTTCCCCCTATTGGGATTTTCCGAATCGACCACCTAACATGTTGATTTCCCACACAACTAGTCAATTGGAATCATGATATAACACACATAATGATTTTGTCTCAAAGGATATGAATGTACTAATCTCCCCGGTGTTCTTTACCAACTCCAAAATTCTAACACTTTCCAAGATCTTAATGAAGCCTAGCAGGACTATATACTACCACACATGCATGAGTGCATCATCATAATTACATAGCATAAATTATAATTTTCATAAAGCACACGTTCAACCACAAATATTCATTTATTTTTAAGTGATTGGGCATATAATGTGTGAATATTAGCTAGTTGTGTTAATAAGTGTTAGTTAGTTAGTTTTTATTTTTGTTTTTAGTTGATTTAGTTTTTCTTGGCTTGGAGGCGTATTGTTCGAGTTCTTTGTGTATGGTTCGTACGCAATACTCTTCACAAGAACCCTTGAACTACGACCCCGGGTTAGAGTTGAATTTGAAAATGGCTAGGAGGGGCGACTAGGAACCTTTCTTTGGAATTGTGAATAACATCCCTTCTAGTGACCATTTTGCAGAACCTTCTACTTCCATGGAGCACCAATATGAGCACCAAAATCTAGATTGATACACTTGCTACCCTCATTTCTTGGTAGGCAAAGGGAGAATCCCAACAAACATCTCTCCAACTTTCACATGGTTTTTGGTGGTAAAATTCTCAAACGATTAGATGAAGACCTATACAAGTTGAAGGCTTTCCCATTTTCATTGAGGGATGCCACAAGGGATTGGCTCCACTACCTACCACTCGAGAGTATCACCACTTGTCTTTAGATGAAGAAGAAGTTTCTCCCCAAGTACTTCCCGGCATCTAAATCCTCCACCTTGAAGAAGGACATTAGCAATATCCTCCAATGACATGAAGAGTTGTTCTACGACTATTGGGAGAGGTTCAAGAAGCTTCTATCAATTTGTCCATGTCATGGCTATTCGGAGGGAGATTCGGTTTGCTACTTTTACAATAGACTTCTTGATGAGGTGAAAATTCTAGTGAGGGGATATTGTGATGGGTTTATTGGGAATAAGACATCGAGAGAGGCTATGGATCTCTATAAGGAGTTAGCCGAGAAGTCAGGGAATTTTAGTGCAAGATCCAATTTGAGGAGACAAAACCCCAACAACACAAGTGCTCCTTCCAATAATGGAAAACTTGAGGATCAAATGTTAGCCCTCACTTTGATGGTGACGTATTTGATGACTAAGTTTCAAAATGTGCCACATGTAAAGTCTTGTGAACTTTGTTATCAGTACATCCTACAGACACTTTCCCTTGTTTTTAAGATGATTATGTCGAGGAGGTGAGTGCCATGGGATATCAAGAAGGCCATGTATATCAAGGATATTAAGGAAATCAAGGCTAGAAAGGATGCCAAGCTACCAAAATCTACCTTACAATCCGAGTAATCGAGATCACCCAAATTTCCAGTTCGAAAATGCACAAGGGGGCCAAAATGCTCAACCTTATCACCTTTCTCAACAACAATATCATCCCCCTAAACCACAATAAAAAATGCTTCAAGATAAGCCCTACAATGAAAGTGAAAGTTTGGGGGTTGTCAAAAGATGAAATCATGCAAGGAGAAGGCTGATAAATTCCAATAGTAGGCTGAATCAAGCATAAAAAACTTTGAAACTCAAGTGACCCAAATAGCTTAATCCTTGAATTAGATAGAGGCAAGAGATTCAGGAAAACTTCCTTCTCAACCGAAGTTGAATCCTCGCCAAAATGTAAGTTCTATCACTTGAGAAGTGGTTAGGAGGTTGACACTTCCCTGGATGGTGAAGTTTTTTGCAAATGATCCTAGAATGGTTGAGGTATTTGAGAAGATGTGGAAGATGAAACCGAGAAATTGGCCAATGACAAAGTGAGAAAGGGGAAGGAGAAGGAGGGAGGAGATCATCATTGAAAAATCAACTTCCATTCCCAAGCCTTCATCCCCTCCTTAAAAGAAGGCAAAGACAATGGAAATCCCCCCATATGTGCCAAAGCCACCATTTTTGGAGGCTTTGAAAGACAAAAGGAAGAAGGAGGACAACTAGGACATCTATGAGGTCTTTCGTAGATGTGAGGTAAATACCCCTGTCTTGAATGCTATTGAAAAAAATTCCTAAATATTATAAATTTCTTATGAAATTATGTGTCGTGAATACAAAACTTAGAGCCTTTAATAAGCTAAAGAATGGGAAAAATTAGCAAGTTTCCGCTTTGTGTCAAAATGAGTTACCCCCTAAGTGTAGTTATCCCAGCATGTTCATAATCCCTTACATGATAGGAAACACACATTTTGAAAAATACATGCTTGATCTAGGTGCATCAATAAATGTGATTCCTTACTCTTTGTATGAAGGCCCCAATTTAGGTACTTTGCACAAAACCGGGGTGGTAATCCAATTGGTTGATCATTCTAGTACATACCCTAGGGGTATTGTCAAGGGTGCGTATGCTAAGGAGGATTACTTAGTATTCTCCATGCATTTTTATGTCCTTGACATGGAGCATGATGAACATGCCGCCCTGATTTTCTTAGGTACACCATTTTTGAAAACTTCAAGGATGATGATTGATGTGCATAATAGTACCTTCACCATGGAATTTGATGGGATTAAAGTAGAATTTAACACAAATTACTCTATGAAATATCCTAGTGAAGTATATTCATGCCATGTTAAAGATGTTTTTGAAGGTGTTGTGCAAGATGTTTTTGAATTAATTGGTGATGATTCTTTGTTAGTTGCTTTGGAATGTGATAGTCATGATGCATACTGTGTATATTCCTTGAGAACTAACTTGAAGGAAAGCTTTAAGGACTTTTTTTTTTGCGCAAAACACTCAATAGTGAGCGAGGATATTGATTAGGGCTTCCACACCCGAAATTTGAAATAGCGATACAAGACTGAGAAGGCCAGATCCTAAGATAGACTAAAGCTAATGTTAAATCTATGCTCTTGTTAGTGATTCCTTCTGTAAGCCCTCCACCCCCTGTGTGAAGCTCACGAAGGCCAGACTATCAAGAGATTACTAACCAAAACCTTTACGAGCTAATTACTATACTTATGTTTCCATCGGAATTGAGGGAATAGAGTTTCCCTACGGTTGAGGAAGAGAAGACGCTGTGATTGCTAATTTAGCCAGAAAGTCTGGTGTTTGATTACCTTCTCTGTGAATGTGGCTAAAACGAACGTGATGGAACCGTGCAGTGGCTGACTTTATCTGCTGCAGGATTAGCCTGAGTGGCCAAGGGCAAGGCTGCCCCTGGATGATTCTTATTGCCGCAAAACAATCCGATTGAATGTGAAGATGCTCCGTCCTTCCCGCCGCCACTTGTAGTCCTTTCCAGATAGACATCATTTCAGCTCGGAGCACTGCAATATAGGAGGAGAAGCAGGCATTATCTGTGGTCATGAAAAATGATACAACATATGCAATCCTTTTATTTGCATCCCTTATAACACATCCTAGACCTACGTTATCGCCATGTATTGCTGCATCGCAGTTTACTTTGAGGCCTATATCCGGAGGTTCCCACTTTATTAAGTACATCCTAGTTGTTCTTCTCCTTGTAAGATTAGGCAGTAATCCATTGTTAATGAGATGGCAGTTCGAGTGGCAAATATCTAGTGGATGAACCGAGTATATCAGTGAGAATAGATTAGATATGCATTTCCAGATCACGGGTGCATGGCTTTTTTTTATTTTCATGAATCATTTTATTTCTGGCTTTCCACAACTCCCAGCATACTAGGCATGGCAGAACATTCATTATAGAGCAATTAGCCGATGATGAGTGTTTGAGAGACCAGTAAAAAACCAATCTATCCCTAATGTTACTGAAAGATCTAGCTGGGATGTGTAAAGCCTCATGCAATTTGTTCCATAAAAACGTTGCCGTAGGACAAGAATTAAAAAAATGGGATACGGAATCTATGCTATCACACTCTGTGCACTTGGATGGTAAATGTAAACCGGCTGACATTAAGACATCAGCGAATGGTAGAGCACATAAAGTCATTTTCCACATGAAAAAACTGATTTTCATAGGTATGGTCCTGATCCAAATTTTTTTAAAAATCTCCAATTCAGGATTTTTTGGTCTTAGTACTTGATATGCAGATTTGATTGTAAAGGAACCCTGAATATCAGGTTTCCATATCATGTAATCCACTTTATCTGTTAGGGTCATGTCCTTTAGAAGCTCAAAATTTATGTCAGGATTGAATAAACCTGTAAGTTTTGGGAGGTACTGACCTTTGTTCCTTTGAAATTCAGAAACAGTAAGGAATGGAAAGTTTGCTTGTACCTGATATTCTTCAACTTGGTTGATCAGAGGACCCGAGCCAAGCCAGTTGGCTATCCAGAAGTTCGAACATCCATTCTCAATGATCACCTTTGAGTTAGCTTCTGCTATGTCATTAATTTTTCTGAACCTTGTCCATGTTTCCGATTTCCTAGCATTATCTGGTAAAGACCACATGAATTTTTCCCAAGGGGATTGGCCAATTTGAAGCTTCCACCAGATTTTAATAGAAAAAGAGTCAATTATTTCTTGGATGTGCCTTATTCCTAAGCCTTTTTCAGCCAGTGGGTATGATAATCTATCCCATGAAACCCAATGTTTGTTCAGTCCATGTTCAGAAGTCCCCCATAGGATGTTGCTAAAGATAGATCTAAATTTTTGGACTGTGTATTTAGTGGGTGCAGTGACAGCCCATGTGTGTTGAGGTATAGATGTCAAAACATGGTTTATCAATATGATCTTCCCCCCTGAAAGCCACTGGTTTTTCCAATTACTGATTTTTGTGTTTATCATGTCAATTAGGGTTTTGAAGTGTTTATTAAGTTTTCTACCTCTGTAAACTGTAACTCCTAGGTAGGAAAATGGTAAATCCCCTTTTTGCATACCAGTTATGTCCTTTAGTTCTTTTTCCTTACTTCTGCTTAACTTTCCAGCATAGTAAGCACTTTTTTGAAAATTTATTTTTTGGCCAGTGGCCTTTTGAAAAATTTCCAGAAATGTCATCATATTTTTAATGGATTTAGTGGTTCCTTTTAGGAACACCACTGTGTCATCAGCAAAGGAAAGTTGATTTAGATTGTTTGCTGCCCATGGTGTTCGAAACTGCCTAATGTTCCCATTTTGAAACTGAATCCTAAGGTTTCTTGTTAGAAGTTCTGTCAATATGTTGAAGAGGAAAGGAGATAAAGGATCTCCTTGTTTCAACCCTCTAGATGGCTTAAAGAACCCATAAGGTGATCCATTAATCAAGACAGAAAACCAGGTTGAATTAATGTTGTTCATGATGATTTTAACTATGTGTCCATGGAATCCCAATCTTAATAAGAGAGTGTTGATGGTTGACCAAGAAACCCGGTCAAAAGCCTTCATCATATCCAACTTCAGAATAAGATTTAGTGATTCATTCTTTTTGTCCAGCATTCTAACCGCTTCCTTCATCATTAAGATGTTATCTGCTATATCCCTATCTTTTAAGAAGGCTGATTGTTCCTCTGATATTACTGAGTTCATTAATGGTTTAATCCTTCCAACCATAATCTTAGACATTAATTTATTAATGAAGTTAGACAGGCTTATTGGTCTGAATTCACTAAATGACTTAGGAGTCTTTGTTTTTGGTATTAAGACTATCAGGGTGCTTGCTACCGATTTAGGAATTGGGATCCCAACTTGATATTCTAGCACTGCAGATAAGACATCCTGATTAATTATATCCCAAAATTTCCTATAGAACATGCCTGGAAAACCATCAGGCCCTGGAGCAGCATCTGGAGAAAGATCAAATACAGCTGTTTTTACCTCCTCCAAAGTTATAGGCCTTAGCAAATTAATGTTATCATGTTCAGAGATGGAAGGGTGTATTTCTTTTGTTAGAAATGATATGCACTGACCAGTTGGGTCTTCATTTTCATCAGACAGCAGGTTTTTGAAAAAATTTACTGCTGCATCACTAATTTGAGCTGGAGAGTTCAACCAGTTTCCTTCCTGGTCCTGAATCTTCATGATTGATAATCTAGCCTGATTTTCAGTTATGGATTTATGAAAATATTTAGAGTTTAGGTCTCCATCTTTAAGCCATTTCATCATAGTCTTTTGTGTTAGGAAGAGATTTTGTTCAACTAGATGTCTAGTTAGTCTAGCCTTGGCCTTATTCAATTCAATTCTATCCTGAAGAGTATGAGTTGATTCATATCTTAATTCCAACTCAGCAACTTCCTTTTCTGATTTTGTTAAGTTTTCATATACATTTCCAAAAACCAGCTTGTTCCATGTTTTTATATCAGCTTTAAGTCTTTTCAGTTTGAATGAGAAACCAACTAGACCTTGTTCCTGAATAGGCTGAGTCCAACTATCTAAGACCAAGTCCCTAAATTCAATTCTGTTAAGCCACATTTCCTGAAATCTGAATGGTCTAGGGGTTGTGATATCTGAGTTTGAGATTTCTAACAGCATTGGGGAGTGGTCTGAAGTTGTTCTACTTAAGATTTGAACAGTGGAATGGTTGAATGAATTCAAAAAACTGGTGTTTCCCATTACCCTATCCAATCTTTTGGAGGTTGGATTGAAAGATCTGTGGTTAGTTCATGTTAGTAGATTACCAACAGTGTTTAAATCATCTACCTGAACTTCATTTATGAAAGAGACAAAGTCTAAGATTGAATCTAATTTTGGGGAACTAGGGCCAGAGTATTCCCCCACTGATCTTATGACATTAAAATCTCCTCCTAGCAGGGTTGGGGAGCTAGCTATTTTAGCAGCTAAATCTGTATAAACCTTGAGCCTATCTTCCCTACTGTGTGGAGCATAAATGAAAAAAGAATTAAATTTCTTATCCCAGTTTTTTATATCTATCTCCACATGTATGTATTGATTATGGATTTCTAAAAGATTTATGGCAACCCTATCTGAAAACATTATCCATATCTTATTGTGTATCATTCCCAGGTGATGCCTGAAGCAGAACATCTTTTTATACATGTCTAATTGGTTTAAGTTTCCTTTGGGTTCAATTATGACTAAAAGATCCAGTTTATGTATCCTAGACAAATGTTTTAACCTCACCACTGATGTTGATACTCCCCTTACATTCCAAATCATACATTTAACTGTCATTGGAAAATTTGGATTTTAAAGCTAACCTGGAGCTCCTTTTGGGGAGGGTAACCTGTGATTGTGTTTGCTCCTCTGGATTCAATGTTTGCTCCTCTGGATCCGTTTGCTCCGTGGTTGGTTGCAATGTTTCCCCTTCCTGCTGAATGTCTCGATTGCTTACTTTCTCGGAGTCTCTTGGGGATACTGTGATTCCCTGCTTCTCCTTCTCCTGTGATATCATTGTTTGCTTACTATGTACAACTGGAGTGGTTTCAATGTTAGGGGTCCAGGAGAAACGATCATGTAAAAATATATCAGAGTTTAATGGAGTCCTAGCTCTAGTACATAGTATATCATCAGTAAAGGATGTGCAAAGGATATTCTTTTGCAGGGGAGAGGAATGGGCTATGTTGTAACCTCTGGATTCATATCCTTCCTCCTCCAGATCTTCAATGGAGGTGATTTCCAAAGTAGCATCTGTTGTGTCAATGTTAGGCATTTTGTGGGGGGAATCCTGTGTTAACTGGGAGCCTTTTTCTGGTTGGTTCACCTGTAGAGGAGTTGATTCTGCTACCATTAGGGGGTTAGGGCCTAGGACTTTTCCTTCTCCATGTGGTAAACCTTGTTTATGATGTTCATCTGAAGTTATTTCCTCTAGTACAATGAATCTATTTCCGGATGAGGATGCTTTATTTTGCTCACTTTGAATAGAGGCCACTGTGGCAGGGATGACCATTTTCTGCAGGTTTTGGTTCTGCTTAGGTTGATACATCCTAGTTGTTTCCTGATTTCTTCCCTTATTATTCTTTTGTAGGTTTCTGATTTCCTTTGACAAAGCTTCCTCAGGATGTTTAGGATCAGCAACCTTAATGGTATTCTGGATTCCTGAGCCTAAGGGTTCCTTAAAATTCCTCATCCCTTGATCCCTTTTACAATAGGATTCACTATGACCCAGCTTAAGGCACTTCTTACAATACTGAGGGAAGTCTTCGTAGGAAATGGCATAGGATTTGTTATGTGCTATTGAACCTAGCCTTATCTTGTTTGGTCTTGGCTTCGAAACATCCATTTCCACACAAAGTCTAATTGTGGAGGGCCTGGTTATGTTCTTAGTAGGTGCATCAGCAAAAAGAAGCTCTCCTAAAGAATTTCCCAAATATGTTATAGCTTTAGGGTGAAAGAAGTATACCGGGGGAAATTCTACGGTGAGCCATACCGGTGCTAGAGCAGATTCTTCATTGTAGTTGAAATGTTTCGTCCATTTGATGATGCGCATAATAGCTCCTCCCATAGACCAGGTGCATTTGAGCCAGCAGCGATGGTAGTCTTCATCGATGTCGAAGGTTATTCTGATGTGCCTAGAGTCCATCGCCGATAGCTGCACATCGCCCTTGAAGCCAATAGTCTTGATCTAATTTTTGAGGAAATCCATTGTGGGGCGACCGCGACTGAATTTTTTGACCAGAGCTTTTGAGAATGGAGCATCCAGGATGTCCACTTCTTCTTCTGGGTATAAAACTGCTAATTCACCTTTGTAATTGAAATGGAGATGGAGTTCTGGTGAATCTGGGGTGGCTGATTGATGGGATTGTTTTAAAGCTTGGGCGAAGGAAGGTTTTTCCCTGAT
The DNA here is from genome assembly GCA_037428765.1 of Rubia yunnanensis. Classification (NCBI taxonomy): domain Eukaryota; kingdom Viridiplantae; phylum Streptophyta; class Magnoliopsida; order Gentianales; family Rubiaceae; genus Rubia; species Rubia yunnanensis. The sequence continues at coordinate 63,682,240 of CM075061.1, forward strand.
CCATGGCTCAGGCGCCGCCATGGCAGGGCGGAGGACGGTGGCGATAAAGACGTTAGGAAGAAAGAGGGCGTCATTTTTCAGAGAGAGAATAATGCTTAATTTTCAGAGAGCGTCCACATTGGATTTGGTCGCTTTAAGGACTTGAATATGCTTGAAAAGATGAGATGGAACCCTCCTCATCTACCCCTAGAGGAGCCCAAGAAGCCTGAAGTCCTCCCATCACTTTAGAAGCCCCAGTAATTTAACTTAAACCTTTTCCCGGTGACCTCAATTATGCATTTCTTAGGGAAGGAGAGACACTACCGGTTATCATTTCAAGTAAGCTCACCCAAGAGCAAGAGGAGAAGCTAATGGTGGTGTTGCATGAAAACAAGGAAGCAAATTGATGGACTATAGCCGACATCAAAGACATAAGTCCATCCACTTGCATGCTCCAAATCCTGTTGGAAGATGCTGTAAAACCTTTGCGACAACCCAAACTTCAATTGAATCCACCTATGATGGAGATGGTAAAGGCAGAAATCCTCAAATTTCTTCAAGTAGGGATGATTAATCCGATTTTGGATAGCAAGTGTGTGAGCCCAACTCAAGTGGTTCCAAATAAGAGTGAGGTGATACTAGTTTAAAATAACAAGGGTGAAATGGTGCACACTCATTTCCAAAATGGGTGGCACGTTTGCATTGACTACAAAAGGCTAAATGCGGTAACCCAGAATAACCGCTTCCCATTTCCATTTATAGATCAAATGCTTGAGAGGATAGAAAGTCATCCATTCTATTACTTCTTGGATGGATACTTGGGTTATTTTCAAGTGGCCATTACCCCAGAGGACCAAGAGAAGACAACCTTCATGTGTCCTTTGGTACGTTTGCTTATCGGCGTATTCCTTTTAGGCTATGTAATGCCCCTACCACTTTCTAAAAGTGTATGGTAGGAATTTTCTTGACATTTGTTGAAACTTTTGTTGAAGTATTCATAGATTATTTCACTGTTCATGGTAATTATTTTGACAATTGTTTAGAAAATTTAGCACAAGTTTTTTAAGAGTTGCATTGAAACTAATCTTGTGTTCAATTATAAGAAATGGCATTTTATGGTGGAACAAGGCATTGTCTTCAGACATATGTCTCCTCTGAAGGTATTGAGGTAGACATGGCATAGATAGACACAAGTCAAACTTTTCCTTATTCTACTAATGTGTGTGAAGTGCGCTCATTTCCTGCTCATGCATGATTCTATCGCCAGTTTATCATGGATTTTTCAAAGATTGCATATCCTTTTTTCAAGTTGTTGCGAAAGGAGGTGGAGTTTGTGGTGGACGAGGGTTGTAAAAGGGTCTTCAATTCATTGAAGGAAAGGTTAGTTTTGGCCCTTATAATACAACCCCTGGTCTATACCTTTGAGATCATGTGCGATGCAAGTGATTAAGCTGTCAGAGCGGTGCTTGGTCAAAGAGTGGGAAGAGTGCCTCACACCATCTACTATGCATCTATGACTCTCAACAAGGCCCAAAGGAACTACTCTACCATGGAAAAAATAATTGCCAGCAGTGGTATTTTCCTAAAAAAAAAATTGATCTTACTTGCTTGGTCCCAAAGTTATTGTGTACATTGACCATGTAGCGCTTCGTTACTTGATAACGAAGAAAGAGGCCAAGCCGAGATTGATTAGATGGATTTTTATCTTGAGCGATTTTGACTTGGAGGTAAGAAACAAGAAGGGTGCAGAGAACTTTGTAGCCGATCAGTTAAGCTGATATGTTCTATGCCAGGAAGTTGAGGTAAAATAACAAATTGTGGAGCAATAACGGGAAGAGTTCCCTGATGAACTATCGTTCACAATCAGGAACCTCCAAGCGTGGCATCTCGACTTTGTGAGTTTCTCGTCTCCAGTAAATTTCCTCCTCATTTTCCTGAAGCTCAAAGAGATAAGATAAGAGGTGATGCTAAGTATTATGTGTGGGATAATCCCTTTTTTGGAAACATTGTCTGAATCAAGTTGTTAGGAGATGTGTCCCCGATAATGAAGTGCATTCAATTTCTTGCATTTTGTCATTCTTATGCATGCGGTGGTCATTTTGGAGCAAAGAGGACTGCTAGAAAAGTCTTAGAAAGTGGTTTTTATTGGCCTACATTGAATAAACATGCATACACTTGTTGAAAATCTTGTGATGAAAGCCAAAGTGGAGGAAATGTTTCTTCATGAAATGAGATGCCTCCAAAGCCTATTTTGTATTGTGAAATATTTGATGTATGGGGCATTGACTTTATCGGACTTTTTTTCTAATTCTTGTGGCTTTACATACATTCTTCTTGTCGTTGATTATGTGTTAAAGTTGGTTAAAGAAAAACCCACTTGAACTGATGGTTCCAAAGTGGTTACAGATTTCTTGAAGGATAACATCTTCTCTAGGTTTCGGATCCTCGAGCCCTGATTAATGACCGGGGCACCCATTTTTGGAATTGGAAAATAGAGGCACTTTTGAAGAAGTGTGGCATCACACACAAGACCTCCACCGTATACCACCCGTAAACCAATGGCCAAGCCAAAGTTTCCAATAGGGAAATCAAGTCCATCCTCGAGAAAATGGTCAGTACTAACTGGAAGGATTTGAGTTCCCATTTGAATGATGCCTTGTGGGCATATAGGAAGGCTTAAAAAACACCGATCGGTATGTCTCCATACTGGTTAGTCTTTGGAAATCTATACCATTTAACGGTGGATATAGAGCACAAATCTTATTGGGCGGTCAAGAGTTTTAACCTTCATCTGGGTGAGGCCGGTTTGCATAGGAAGTTGCAATTTCAAGAGTTGGAAGAGATACAAAGAGAATCCAATGAAAATGGCGAGATCTACAAGTAGAAGACCAAGGCATGGCATTGCAAGAAGATAAATAGGAAAGACTTTGTCATGGGAGAAAAGGTCTTCCAATTTCTATCCCACCTCTGCCTATTTCCAGGTAAACAAAGGTCGTAGTGGATTGGTCCTTTAGAAGTGGTGAAGGTATTCCCGCATGGTGTGGTGGAATTAGAAGTGGTCAATGGGAAACGGTTGAAACCTTACCATGAGATTTTTGTGTCGAAAAAAGGAGAGAATGTTGATCTTCTTGATTTGGTTAAACTCCAAGAAGGGGAGTAATTTGTGTTGATGATGTTAAAAAAACTTGGTTTTGATCATCCGGATTGTCATTTGTGGCTTTCCGTAGGTGTTGTTTCAATTTAAGTTTTTATCATTATTTTTCTTTATTTTGTGTTGTTCATTCCACGATTGTGTTTTTCCGTGATTTTGTAGCACAAAGAAGGGCATTGCACCAGATGGATGAGGAAAAGAAGGCTTGAAGAAAGGGAGGGAAGATTGGAGAGTTGGTAATGTGAAATTCCGCTAAGTATTAGGGAACTCTGCTTGTCGCGAGTCACAACAGATATGCCGCAATTCACGATGAACAGAGGATTTTTACAACTCCCAGGTGCATTTGTTCATGAGTCACGACATGCCTATCATGAGCATGACCAAAATAAGAATTTTTTTAATAGAAAATGAGAACTCTCAGTTCTTAAATTTTTCGAGTCGCGAAGGCATTGTCATTAGCCGCGACAAACCCTTGCAAGTTGTGATGGCCCCATCACAATCATGACCAGATTCAGAAAACTTTTGTGAAAATGCTAACCCCCAAGTCCATTTAACCGCAAGTCACGACAAGTCTTTCACAAGTGCGATCAAAATCAGAAATTTTTGATGAAAATGCTAACTCATAGTTCCAATTTTTCACACATCACGATGTAGCTATCACGAGCCGCAACGGGTCTTTGCGAGTCGCAATAGACTTGTTGCGATTGCGATCAAATTCAGAAGATTTCTGAAAGAATTCAAGTTCTAGGTCTAAATTTTTGTGAGTCGCGACAAGCATGTTGTGATGTGATATGCTTCATTATGCGTGTGTTAACTGTTACATTAGTTGGCTTGTTTTATATTTTGGATAGCTAGTATTAGTTTAGTTTACGTGACAAAGGGTTTATATGGCCATGTTTGATTTTCTTGTCTAAATCCCGTGTTTTGTAGACTTAATTGGTACTAATGGACATCGTGTATCCATGTGCACCTAGATCTTCTTTTATGACCATCCTTAGTAGGACGCTCACTGGTACCATTTGTTACATTCTATGTGAAGGTCGTTCACAAGGATGGTAGAAGATATTGAAGGCCATTTGCAAAGATGCTTGAAGAGGTCAAAGACCAGTCACATTAGAATGGTAGTAGATGAAGGCCACAGACATCACATATTGGTAGTAGAAGGATGGATCCAAAGATAGGCAGCATTGATGTTCAAAAAGGCAAAGGAAGAAACAGAGACTCGTGGTCCGAGAGCTGTGCCAAATTCAGGGACAAACCAAAAAGAATCAGACTTTGAGGTTGGTTATATTGGATTAGTCTCATCGTAAACCGTAAAATTAACTATAAGAACTCTCAAAACACAGTTACGGTTCATCCGTAGCAAAGGAAATAAGTTCAGCCGGCCGAAGCATCAATGGGTCAGCGCAAACCGCTCATGGGTGGCACCAAGCATGGAGACAATGGCACACACCACACTATACTGCCCACGCTAAGGATCTTTGGCACTTGTCGCACCAAGAACCGACGCGAGCCATGCCCATCTCAATGGCCGGCGTGTTCAAATGTTCTTTTTCACTCCAAAAGGGCTAAGTATGGGGGTAGACCGTCCCGTTTTCGATGGCCAGTGCCGTTTCAAGTGAAAAATGTCGAGACCAGCCAGCAGGATGTAAAGAAATTATCATCCCGTACAAAAAGATAGGGAAAAATGAGGACCCACGCCAAACGACACGGACTGCGGATCTGAGGCACAAAAATGACTATCTTGATGACGAGTTGCGCCATATGACACAGACCACGCTCGGTACAACCCGTACCGGATGCCATGGCCTACGCTAGAGAATTCTACAGCTCGCACCAGCACAGATCAAATAGGTCATGCCAAATCTAGTGCCCCACGCCGGCACTTAGCAAGGCGGCGGCACAGACCGCACCATTCGAGGTGATCCAAGCTAGTGTTGAGTGAAACAGGGTTTCACACTAATTTTGCATATTTTGGGCCTATTTTTAGGCCTAATCCCCTACTACTATAAATATAGCTTTAGTCTACTGCGGTTAGGAGTCTTGGATAATATTTTATTAGGTTATTTGTAATATGGAGAGCAACTTAGAGAGAGAAACACTCTCTCTTCTCTCTAGGTTCTTTCTCTTTCTTTTTTTTTTAAATTTTTCTTTGATCCTAAGATATGGAATTCAAATCAATATTTTAATTCTGTGTCTAGGGAATAGTTTTTATAACTTGGGGATAATTGTATTCTTGTATTGATTTATGCTTTTGTGAGATTCTTAGTTCATCCTAATTATTGTGCTTGTGATATTACTATGTCTTGTTCTTGAATGTTATTATTGCATGAATGATACACTCTATTAGCACATACTCTATTCTACACTCATATTGGTGCAAATATTGATACCCCCTAGGGAAGAGAAACCTCGGATGTGATATGGGTAGCAGGGTCTGAATCCACGTGAGAGTCTGCACGTAGGTCTTTTCTAAGTTTTACTATTACGATGAAAGCACACAAGTCTTAGCTGACTTTTTAGCCGGAAGGGTTATGGGTAGAGGTAGCCAAATGCATCAAGTTTGGGTTGTAAGAGGTCCTAGTGTAATAGATAAGGTGCCTACCTCCTTTTGCCTTATTTATAGGCCTAAGGAGTAGAGCATCTGTGGTGGAGTGCTCGGGACGTAATTGTACGGGGGAGAAACAGACCTACAACAATGGCCAGAACTTGTTGTACTCCTCTAATTACGAAAACAGTGCTGATGGAAGATTGCAAGAGCTCCTTACATGATAGGTACGGGGAAGTGCTAACCATCAACGACACTATGTGTTATGAGCACTAGATTAGGTTGTCAAAATCTCACATGTGAATGAATCGAGGATCGAAGCATATATTAAATCATGCTAAGCAACTATTCCCCAAGTGTCTAGCTTATATAGTTTACGATTTTTTACTTTCACATTAGTAGTTGATAATTGAAAAACCAACCCCATCCCCCAAATTTACCATACTATCTACTCCTAGAAACAAGGACGGATTGACAACCTGGACGTGGTTGTGTTTAATTAACTGTTAGGGCCTAGCCTCTCTGTGGAAATACCCAGGGCTTGCCGCTAATTACCTGATCGGTAGCATAGTATTGAGTTGGGTACAAAATATAAATTTAAATTTGATGATTCTTTGATCTAAGGCCTTCGCTCAGTTTTAACGACCCCGAGTGGAGGTGGGTCAAATTTGGTCACTGCTGCCGGGGATGTTAATCAGTTTAACTGTCTAGCATAATGTGTTAATTTTTGTGTGCTTTAACCGTTCCATTTAGCATAGTTATTAGCTACGTTTATGTGGTGGATCACTAGTATTAGTTGAGTTTACGTGACAAGGGGTTTAGACGGCCATGATTAGTTTTCTTGTCTAAATCCTGCGTTTTGTAAACATAATTGGGAGGCCATCGTCGTGCCTCTCAAAGTTAATATTTATAAGCCCTAAATGCTTACTATCTACAACTAAGTAGATAGTGGCAAGTCTGGGTCGTCCACGAAGAAGGGGGATTTTCTCAAATGTTTAGACACAAAAGGTTGCTATTAGGCTAGGAGTAGATATATATATATATATATACATATAAAAGCATGTAAATGGGGGGTTTGGTTGTTTGGTGGTCCTAAGTTATGAAAGTTAATTGACAAGACAACTAGCAAAGTCAAGCAACTATGTTAAATCATCAAATAAAACTAAGAAAAAGATAAAGCCTTGGGGGCAATCGATATCCACTTCCAAAGCTAATGTAGATCATTGGACCATTCACTCATCCTATCACAATTGTTATCTATGGGGAATGCCAATAGAAGATCAACATTCAATCCTTCTTAAGAGTAATTTGCAAAAACAAACAACGACCATTTGCATACCTCATTGATGATCACCCTAGAAAAACAATGACCATAGGGGTATTTCATCAATGGCATTGTACACGAAGGACCATAGATTTGACAACGACAAGCCTTCTACCAAAGACATAGCCATTTAACCAAACATAGCCATTTAACCAAACATAGCATTCATTAGGCTAAACCTAGAACAAATCACATTCAAGGTTCAACCTTTCATTGCATCATTAGGATAAATATGAGGAAAATCTACATTAACATACTTATCTAGCAAGAATCACAACACATTATGCACAAGATGTTCTAAGTTCATGTTTCTAGATTTTCATGAAAATGAGCCAAGGAATTTGTCAGTTTCCTAACTTCCTAACACTTAAATCATACAAAAAATTCCTATTCTCAAACAACACATGGCATAAATGAAGTAAAACATGGCATTAAGAACACATGAACGCTAAATAACAAATGCTTCAAGAATGACAAAAACAACCTATTCACTACTTCGACTACTTGTTGAGAAGATAAATCTTCCATCCTTCTTAGATAGTAGTTTGCAAGAGTGAATTCGATATCTCTTGTCAAACCTCACCAATGACTCCCTAAGAACTAAGAGTATCCCATTGATAGCGTTTAGCACGAAGAATCAACAAGCTTGGAAACAATTATAAACACTACACCGTGTCTAAGCATTTAACCAATTTTTGCATTTACACAAGATTAGTCAAGAACGATCGACATTCGTAGGCTTCTCTCATTTGCTACCTAAAACAAACATAACAATGAGTTCGACATCATCACATTCATATAGCAATTATCAATACACCAACATCATTTAAGAAGCTCTAACTCATGCTTTTGGATTCTACATTAAAAGAGGGGAGAATTAGCTACTTTCCCCTCACCCTAATAAGTAATCATACAAGAAATTCATATACTCAAGCTTCCAACAACATCAATGCAACTAACAATTCACATTCAAAGCTCAATAATTGCACAATAGCAAAAGCACCAAATAGATATATATATATATATATATGTATATTTATATATATATATTGTATATATATATATATATATATATGGTTCTTACTACATAGAAATGGAAGCTTCAATCCATTGCTCTCAAGATAAAACAAAGCTAGATAGTTAAAAGACATGATTAACCTACAAAAACTAAGAAAAGAAATAAAGAATAACTAGGGTTTGAACCCAGAAAAATGCAAGAAGAGGAGCTGGATTCCTGTATTTGAAGAGAAGAGGATAAGATAAGTATTTATTGTATAAAAAGCAAGAAGAATATCTGGCCATTTGTCCGTCGCGAGTCGCGACAGGCTCGCGATGACCTCGCGACGGACTCTACTTCCAGCACCATTTTTTCTTTCTCCTTTTTGTTTCATATCCTACTCTTCTCTTCACTTCTTCAATTCTTCAAATCTTCAAAAGCTCAAATACAAGTCTTCAAATATTCAAATCTTCAAAGGTATTCTTCAAAGTCTTCAAACAAATTGCCTCGTCACACAAAGATCTCTAGAAAAGTAGTAAAAGCGTAAAAATTGCTTTTAACCCTCCTTAGAAAATTTCAAGGCAAAATGTCACATTTAGAGCACAAAAGACACAACTGAATCCTAAAAGTCCTAATATAACCGTACAAAATGGGCACATTAAAACTCCCCGCACTTAAACCTTACTCGCCCTCGAGGAAGAAAAGATTTAAGCACACGAAGGAATTCATATGTCCACATCCTAACTAATATTCCTCCAATCAACACCTCACAAAAACTCTCAATATCATAAATCCCAAAATCAAAGTTCAAATGAGAATTTTTCATACACACAACCCCAATTCCTAAATCTAACCAAATCTACCACTTATCATTTCACTACCCATTAAAATGTTTCAAAGTCCGGAATTGATAATCCCAAAGTCCAATGGCACAAAATGAAGTCGAAACCATAGAGGAGGTTTAAACACATACTTCACCCATGCCAATATATCAACCAAAATGAAGTATAAAAGAATCAAGAATTTCATACCCATACTTCATTTTTCAACCCACTAAGTTACCCAATCCAAAGAGGTCTAAAGATGTTGAGCTACCCAATCCATCCATATGACAAATGCATCCTTATGATTCCAACGCCGGCAAATGAGTGAAATCATAGCATTTTTTTTCTCTCTTTCTCTCATTTTTCCTTGGAGCCCTTTCGAGTTTTCATCCTAGCCACACATCATGTTTCTTTGGCTCACATCTCACCTTTTTCCACACATTTGGCCTCTCAGTTTTGCCTAGGTCGCCCTATTGGTTTTTCGACATATCTGGGCCCCCAATGTTGCCTAAGTTGCCCTCTCGGGTTTTCAACTTAGCGGGTTTTCTTTTCTTTCTATTTTTTTCAAGATTTTTAATTTTTTAATTTTTCAATTTTTTCTTTCTTTTTCTCATGTTTTTCCAATCAAAAGTAGCAAAAATCATTCCAAATGAATCTAGCATGCATGTGAGTCCTCTAACCCCTCCCTCACTTAAAATATTACATTGCCCTCAATGTAAACATGTAAGGAAAGAATAATAAAACTCAATGTAAGAGGTAGAGTGACACCCGTTTTTGCTGTTAGTCGCCGGTGATATGGCGCAATCCAATGTACTTGTATAGAATCGGTCCCAAAATTGGTTTTGGAGCTGGAAGGGGGAGCAAAAGTGTCGTAGAAGAACTCACCCCTTGAGAAAAACATTGTCTCCTTGGTGCCTCTTAATCAAGACTAACACCACAAAGAACAACATCAAACTCACAAGTACGTAAGGATTTGTAATACTAGGTTTAGCATCAAGAGTTAATAACTATAATATTATCAAAGAACAACCAATCCATCATGAAATTATCACTATAAGATTGTCCAATAAAAATATCCAACATATATCGACACATATCCAAGCATCATAAAGAAATGTAACCAACGTTTATTGGAAAAAGCAACCCCAAAGATTTGGGACCAAAAGCGGTTAGCAGTGACCATTGAATAAGTTTCTTCAGCTTGAGTTGGGTTAAAAGAACGGAATGTATTTGCACCATCACCATCTTCAAATAAAGTATTTTCTACGGTAGCACCATGAATAGCACATAGTAAAGCAGCGCCTAATACACCAGCAACCCCCATCATATGAAATGGCTTCAATGTCCAATGTAGAATATAACAATTAAAGACTCAATGATGTTGTCGGGATACTACAATGAACAAAGATACTTTAAAGATCTAAGAATTTTCATATGTCAATATATGTGAGATGGTGAAGGAATGAGTTGATATGTGGTGGTTCTTGGGAGTATTTGGAGAAGAAGGAAGGATTATGCAGTGTTTAAGCTTAGCAGAAAAATTTGGATTCTCATCGTTACTCACGACAACATTGGTCGCGACACGGGATGCATCGTCGTGAGTCAAGGGCTTTTGGTCTTCAGCACTCGAGATTTCACGGGACTTGAGGTCTAGAGGGCTTCAACTCGAGTTGAGGGCTTTTGGCCTCGAGGACTCAAGGATTCGAGGGCTCCAGCTTGAGTCGAGGGCTTGTGGCCTCGAGAACCTGAGGTCTCGAGGGTATGATGCACTTTTGGGTTCAGCTTGAATCAAGGGCTTGTGGATTCGAGGACCTGAGGTCTCGAGGGCTTGTGGCCTTGAGGACACGAGGTCTCGAGGTGCTCTGCTTGAATTGAGGGCTTATGGCCTCGAGAGCCTGAAGTCTCGAGGGGCTATACATCAAGGACTTTGGCTCGACTTGAGGAATGATAGTCTCGAGGGATGATGGTCTTTTAGGTATGGCTCAAGCTAAGGACTTTGCAGCCTCGAGGTCTCGAGGGGATGATGTCTCGAGGGCTGATCTCGAGAACTAGCCTCGAGAGGGTGATGGACTATCAAGTTCTGCTTGATTTAAGGGTTTACTGCCTCGATGTATCGAGGGGATGAGGTCTCGATGGGATGATGTCTCGAGGGTTTGTCTTGAGAACTGGCCTCGAAAGGGTTATGGATTATCTAGTTCGGTTCGATTCGAGGGCTTGCTGCCTCGAGGTCTCGAGGGGATAATGTCTCGAGGGCTGATGGACTTTCAAGTTCTGCTCGAGCCAAGGGCTTGCGGCCTCAAGGACACGAGGTCTCGAGGGCTGACTGGTCATGAATGATCGATCTCGATGGATGATGGTCTCGAGACTCATGGCTTTTCGAAGTGCTGTTCTTGAGGCCTTGAGGACCCGAGGTCTCGAGGGTTTCTAATTGAGTCGAATAATTGCAGTCTTAAGAACTTGAGGTCTTGAGGGAATGATGTCTCGAAGGTTTTAGCTCGATTCGAGCGCCTGCCTCCTCGAGGACTGATGGCTTTTCGAGTTCGGCTCGACTCAAGGTTTCGAGGTGATGCTGTCTCAAGGATCCATTGGTCGCGACTCGCGATGGCTCATCGCAACTCGCGGAAATTAAAGGCTGAGAGTTGAATTTAAGCACAAAACTTATGATCACATCACGACTTGTGATGGTCTATCGCGAGGTCATCGCGAGGTTGTCATGACTCACGATACCAAGGCCTCCCAGCACTCAGAAAAAAATTTAATCTTTTCTTACCAACATTCTAAGCTTTCTTCCCTTTCTCAGGGATCTCATTCCTTCATCTCCTCCAATGAAATGCACTTCACTTTGCTAAAAAATCACAGAAAAACACACACGTAAAAAAACAAGACAAATAACAAAAACTAATAATCAAAAATCAAAATAAAAGGCTGAGTTTATTTACGTCGTCGACACGACAAAGATCCGTATATTTAAGGTCATTGGCACGACCCTAATTTTATCCATATGGTGAAGGCTTGAACCCCTTCATCATGAGTATCCAAAAGTAGAGAGGTGGGGGTACAAAACTTTCAAGAGTAAAGTCTTGTTGAGGTGGAGATGGTTTAAAGGGAGTTGAGTGGTTAGGAGGCTTGGGGTATTCTTTTGGCTCCTCTCTTATCTCCCTCAAAACTTCCAAAAATGGTGGAGTTGGTTCAATAGGTAGGGGCAGGGGTGGCGATGCTAATGAATGTAGCACAATCACCTATTCCTCCTTTTTATCATCCTCAACAACCAACTCCTCATCCCCTTCAAACTCAAGATCATTTCCCATGGTAACCTCACTCACCAAATCCTTGAGTTTGATTTGGGATGGTGTATTTTTGTAATCACGAGCTTCCATTCGGGCCAACATTTCTAATATACTCCTCGCATGTCCTTTAATAGCCTCAACACTAGAGGTGAGCCAGGTGTCTAGTTCTTCACTAGTAAAGTTGCTCAAGTTTGCTATTGTATTCATGACTTCCTCACGTGTCAAACTTGAACTTCCTTGTTGGGCTTGGTTTTTGGGTATGGTATAAGGTGGTGATGGCCAACTATTTTGCTTGTAGTGTTGGTTTTCTGGCTCATTCTCATACATCCAATCCGGATTACCACTCCATTCCGGATTGTAAGAATTGTGGTATGGATACCATTCTCCTACCTCTTGGTAGCACTCTTCATAATACCCTTGGTTTTGGAAATCAAGGGTTCTTTCCCCTTCATAATGCTTTTCCAACAACAAATAGCAAGACTCAGTAGGATGGTCGGAATGACACATCCTACAAAACCTTGCTTGTTGAGCCTCTCTTCTCATTATGAGTTCCCTAAAGGTGAGACGCTCCATTATTTTTAATTTTTTTCAAAAGTCCAAAATCATATTGCAAGGATTCTTGATAAAAATTTACCAAGAACTCAAGCAATACCTATTCCGAACAAAAACAACAACCAAGGAGTGGAAAATAAAAACAACTAGCTAATATGCAACCAAATACACCTAAACACTTAAAAATAAATGCCTCTTCACCAGCAGCAGCGCCAAAATTTGGGAGGCCATCGTCGTGCCCCTCAAAGTTAATATTTATAAGCTCCAAATGCTTACTATCTACGACTAAGTAGATAGCGGCAAGTCGGGGTCGTCCACAAAGAAGGGGGATTTTCTCAAACGTTTAGACACAAAAGGTTGCTATTAGGCTAGGAGTAGATATATATATATATATATATATATATACATATAAGAGAATGTAAATGAGGGGTTTGGTTGTTTGGTGGTCCTAAGTTAAGAAATTTAAAAGACAAGATAACTAGCAAAGTCAAACAAATATGCTAATCATCAAACAAAACTTAAGAAAAAGTGTTTTAAAACTACAAAAGATAAAGCCTTGGGGGCAATCGATATCCACTTCCAAATCTAATGTAGATCATTTGACCATTCACTTATCCTATCACAATTATTATCTATGGAGAATTCCAATGGAAGATCAACATTCATTCCTTATTAAGAGTTATTTGCAAAGACAAACAATGACCAATTGCAAACCTCATTGATGATCACCCTACACAAACTATGACCATATGGGTATTTCATCAATGGCATTATACACGAAGGACCATAGATTTGACAACGACAAGCCTTCTACTAAAGACATGGCCATTGGACCAAACATAGAATTCATTAGGCTAAACCTAGAACAAACCACATTCAAGGTTCAACCTTTCATTGCATCTATAGGATAAATATGAGAACAATCCACATTAACATAATTATCTTGCAAGAATCACAACACATTATGCACAAGAAGTTCTAAGTTCATGTTTCTATATTTTCATGCAAAGGAGCTAAGGAATTTGTCCCTTTCCTAACTTCCTAACACTTAAATCATACAAACACTTCCTATTCTCAAATAACACATGGCATAAATGAAGTAAAACATGGCATTAAGAACACATGAATGCTAAATAACAAAGGCAAGAATGAGCAAAATAACCTATTCACTACTTTGAGTACTTGTTGTGAAGATAAATCTTCCATCCTTCTTAGAGAGTAGTTTGCAAGAGTGAATTCGACATCTCTTGTCAACCTCACCAATGAATCCCTTAGTACTAAGAGTATCCCATTGATGGCATTTAGCACGAATAATCAACAAGCTTGGAAACACTTATAAACACTACACCATGTCTAAACATTTAACCAATTCATGCATTTACACAAGATTAGTCAAAATGATCGACATTCGTAGACTTCTCTAATTTTCTACCTAAAACAAACATGACAATGAGTTTGACATCATCACATTCATCTAGAAATTATCAACACACCAACATCATTAAAGAAGCTCTAACTCATGTTTTTGGATTCCACATTAAAAGAGGGGAGATTTAGCTACTTTCTCGCAACCCTAACAAGTAATCATACAAGAAATTCATATTCTCAAGCTTCCAACAACATCAATGCAACTAACAATTCACATTCAAAGCTCAATAAATGCACAATAGCAAAAGCACCAAAGAGAAACATATATGGTTCTTACTACATAGAAATGGAAACTTCAATCCATTGCTCCCAAGATAAAACTAAGCTAGATAGTTAAAAGGCATGATTAACCTACAAAAATGAAGAAAAGAAAGAAAGAAAAACTAGGGTTTGAACCCAAAAATTTACAAGAAGAGGGGTTTGATTCGTGTATTTTAAGAGGAGAGGATAAGGTGAGTATTTATTGTACAAAAAGCAAGAAGAATTTATGGACATTCGTCTGTCACAAGTCGCGACGGACTCGCGATGACCTTGCGATGGACTCCACTTTAAGCACCATTTCTTCTTTCTCCTTTTTGTTTCATATTCTACTCTTCTCTTCACTTCTTCAATTCTTCAAATCTTTAAAAGCTCAAATACAAGTCTTCAAATCTTCAAATCCTCAAAGGTATTCTTAAAAGTCTTCAAACAAATTGCCTCATCACACAAAATTCTCTAGAAAAGTAATAAAAGTGTAAAAGTCACTTTTAACCCTCCTTAGAGAACTTCAAGGCAAAATGTCACATTTAGAGCACAAAAGTGTACAAAAGTGAATCCTAAAAGTCCTAAAATAACCGTATAAAATTGGCACATCAGTAATTGATACTAATGGACATCTTGTGTCCACAAGCTCCTAAACCTTCCTTGTGATAATCCTTAGTAGGTCGCCTGTGGATACGTTTTGGTCACATTCTATGTGAAAGCCATTCGTAAGGGTGGTAAAAGACACTGAAGACCTTTCTTGAGGATGGTAGAAGAGATCGAAGGCTATTCACCTCTAGAATGATAGTACATGAAGGCCACAGACATCAAATCATTGTACTAGAAGGATGAAGCAAAAGATATGAGGCATTGCAGTTAAAAATGGCCACGAGAGAAGAAGAGAATTGTGGTGTGACCTGCCCTGACCCAGTTGTCATTAAAACACGTGTTGAGGGGCTTACGGGTCAAAGATATCTTTTACTTATTCTTACTGTAAGATTATTCTTACTGCTAAGCTTACGGGTCGTACACATATTGAGGTACTTGTATTTGAGCTTATTCTTAAACCGACCCAATTGTCATTAAAACACCCAGTTGTCATTATATTCTGCACCCATTCGTACTGCTAAGCTACCAAGGGGAAGTAAACGGCAAGCCCTGGGTCAGTCCACAAGGATTCTAGGGCTCAAGTACTGATTAAAACAAAACCTCGTGCAGGTCGTCAATCTGCACGAGTGAAAGGAACAACTAGTAGTGTAGACATGCAATTGGGGGGGGGGTTGGTGAATTTAACTAACAACTACAAGCATGCAATTGACAAACAGCAAACTATTTATAATAGGCACTTGGGAATCATTTAGCAACATGGTAGTTCTAATGCTTCAAACCTCGATTCATTCACATATAGACATAAACAAAAGATCTATCAGTGTATTCACAATACGTGGTGTGGCCGATAGCATACACTTCCCCAACCCTGTCACGGTGAGTGAGATTTCAACCCTCCTAATTAGGGGAGTACAACAAGGTTCTACCATCGTTGTAGGTCTATTTCTCCCCTGTGCCATAATGTCCCGAGCTTCCGCCATGAATTCAACTACTCCCCCCGAGTCCTATATACGCTAAGCCCAAGTTTCTTGGCCACCTTATCTGTGATACTAGTGTTTCAACACAACTCCTACCTTTCTACACCGGCAACCTCTCAGACAACAGTTACAAAGTCAGCTAAGACTGGTGCAACGGTAAATAGATCAGAGCATTCTTGAATCCCCCGTGAACACACCCACGTGGACGCATTCTCCCCTACCCATTATAACATCCATGTTTCTCTTCCCAATGGGGTATCAATAACTGCACCATACATGGATATAGTCCAAAGTTCGTGCTTATATGTGGTGTAATATTTATGCATTTAAAACATTCAAGAACAATCACAATAATATCATAAACACAAGGACATGGTGAATCTAATGAATTTCATAAAGCAAATAGAATATACCAAGGGCCAAGATGGATCCTAAGTGAAAAATATACTCTAAAAAGGTTAGATCCATGGAAAATATTAGGTTAGATGCCATGGATCTAGAAAATAAGATGATAGGAAAAAGAAAAAGAAAAGAAGAAGGAAAGGAAGAAGAACTCTCATCTTCCTTGTCTCTAAACAAGAGAGAGAATCGACTCTACATTATGCCTTGGTTGTAATCTACTTCCTCCTTTACTTCCTAATAGTTTATTATAAGACTAAGGCTTTTATAATAAAAATAGCAAAACCCTATGGCAAGGTTTTCTCAGAATTTTTCTCAGCAAAACTCAATTTTTTCTCAGAATTTCTTGCGGTCCCTGAAGGTTTTCACAGACTGTGAATAGTACATGGTCTCACTCAGAAGTTTTCTTCACGGTCCGTGAAGGTTTTCAAGGACCAGCTCCATACTTAGCCAAATTCTTCAACTCTTCTACCCCTTGCTTCACGGTCCGATGCTTTTGTCACAGCCCGATGCTTTTCCTCGTAAAGGTCTCATGCAGGTCTTCATGGAACCCCTAGAACTCTTATGTAGTGTGTGCTGTGTGCTTTGTCACATGCCGCTAGTGCTTAACCATGTGCGGTCCGTAAAGTCCTACCGGTGCTTCATCGGCTAAACTTTGTTTGCTTGCTATGGGTGAATGGTTAGTTCGAATTGGGAGTTATAGCAGTCTATTTTGTAGTACTCGAGAATAAAAATCTAATGGAACCATCCTTGAAGGCTAAGTCTTCCTGTATCGTTCTCAGACTAAGGCAACACTCCTCGGACCATGATGCACCATTTTCTCCTTTGGCCGTCTTGAACTTTGAAACCACTTATCTTTGGCTTCAATCTCCTTCTACCATGCATTGATGTTTGTGGCCTTCATCTTCTTCCATTCTAATGTGAATGGCCTTCGCTTCTTCTACCGTCCTTGCAAATGTCTTCAATCTTCTACCGCCCTTATGAATGGCCTTCACATAGAATGTAACCAAAAAGTACCTACGGGCTACCTACTAAAGATGATCACAAGGAAGATCAAGGAGCTCGTGGATACAAGATGTCGATTAGTGCCAATTAATTCTACAAAATGCCAAATTCAGACAAGAAAACTAAACATAGTTGTCTAAATCCCTCGTCACATAAACTCAACTAATACTAGCAGTCGACCAACTAAAACAACTGAAAACTATGTCAAATGCATTGGTTAAAGAATGCGAAATGGTGCAGATCAGACTTCCCACACTGAAACCTTTACTCATCTTTGAGTAAATAAAATCAAAGAAAAATGTTCAAGCAGAATGAATCATGCTAAAATAGCCAATGCATTCAACTTATTCCCCAGGTACCCTAGTTCCCCCAAGAAGGAGAAATTCTCACAAATATCACACTCCCCCAAGTTCCTAATGCAACCAAACCACCCAAAGCGAGTATATGTGTATGGAAAAAGAGAAGTGACAAAATATCGAAATAAAGCCAAGCTTACTTTTCCCAAAAGTAGTCCCAAAAGCAATCAAAGGGAAATCCTCAAGCAAAACAATCCACTCCACCAAGGAAATCCAAAAGCCGTCGACTTGGTTGCAACATAGGGATAACTCAAGATTTTCAACCTAGTTGAAACCAAGGAGTCTAATGTATCATCAACCTAGTTTCTTGTTTTTTTTTCATTTTATTCATTTCTTTATCTCAATTTGTATCATTTTTCCTAGGAGCCCTTTCGGGTGTTCATCCTATCTTTATCCCACAAAGTGTGCTCACCTCTCACCTTTTTCCACACGACCTCTCACTTTTTACCTAGACTCGTAATTCTAGCCAGGCCAAGTCTCTCACTTTTACCTAGGCCTTTAGACCTATCCCGACTTTTCCTAATGTTACCCAAGTCGCCCTTTTAGGTTTTTGACTTGTCTAGGTTTTAATTTTTTAAATTTTTCAATTTTTTTTGAATTTATCCTAGAAGAGCTATTAGTTTCATAAAAAAACTAAAAAACATTAGTGCTATCTAATCCCCTTCCTCACACTTAAAGCTTGCATTGTCCTCAATGCATATACAAAATCAAAGAACACATGTCAAGGAAAAGAAATAGGAAAGCACTTATAATAAAAAAGAACACTAAAATATACCCTTAATGGCACAATCATGGAATGCAAAGAACAAACTACCATCACCCTCAATATACTACCCATAACCTCTAATCAGGAAAGATCAATCAAATCACTATCATGCACCACAAATAGAATAAGGAATTGAATCACAATTGAGTGTTACCTCTTAGGTATCGATGTGTGTGTCTCAAGGGTTTTGAGGGTAGGTGGGTTTTGGATGGTATTTTGGTGGTGGTAGGGTGGTGGTAGGGAAGATATGGTGATTGGGTGGTGTAGGAAAATTTGTGAGCTTCATGGATCGTGCACGTCTACATGGCCTATGAACTTGGGGTTTGGTTCTCATCCTTGTCAACCATTTTGAACGCGCAAACCATGTACATCTACATGGTTATAAGTTGGACTCCCTATTTGCTCACCTTCCTCTAAGAACCACAAGCTTTCTACAAAACAAACATGCACACCAAGTGTAATAGTGTCCCAAAAAAAAGCTACAAATGGGAAAACACACCAAAAATATCAAACTAATCTAATTTTTCAAAACTAGGGATGCCTCCCGAGAAGCTCCGTATATTTAAAGTCATCGGCATAACCGTAATGTTATCCATAGGGTGTGGGTTTATGCTCCATAATCTTAGAAAGTAAAAAAGCGCAGGGGGTAAAAATCTTCCAAGAGGAAGATATAGTAGAGGAGGAGTCAACCTTAGAGGGAATAGGTGGTATGAAAGCTTAAAATATTCAATTGGCTTCCCTATGGTTTCCTCTATGATTCCCAAAAATGTGGGAGTGGGTTCTATAAGTGGAGGTAGGGGTGCAAATAAGTAATATCGAAAATTAAGTATAATCACCCCTTCCTCGACTTCTTCACTCTCAACAAACCTTTCCCCATCCCCCTTAGTTCCATGTACCAAAATTTCACATTCAACTAGGGATGGTTCATTTTTAGAATATTGGGTTTCAAGTTGGCTCACCCTATTCATCAAGTTAAGCACTTGCCCTTCAACTTTCTCAATGCTTGAGAATAGTTGAGTTCCCAAATTGCTAATCTCACTAAGCACTTGTGATTGGAGTAAATCACTACTCTTTGTCACATTAGTTATAGCTTGCAAAATTTCCACACAATCCAATTTGGGAAACAATCCTTGGGATTGGTCTTGGGGCACTAGGTAAGTTAGTGAAATCCAACTATCTAATTCAACGTGTTGGTTACCTGATGCATTTCCATACCACAAATTTAAGTTACCACTAAACCTCAAATTTGGAGAGTCATGGTATGGGTAATAATCTTGATCCCATCATCCTTGGGAACCAACGACTCCTACCTCTCTCTCATTTTCGATCATCCAAGAACAAGACACCCTAGGGTGGTAGCGATGACATATCCTACAAAGTCTCGCTCTTTGAGCCATTCTTCTCCTATAGTCACTCAACCTTTGGCAACACTATATAGGGTGATCGCAATTACACACCCTACAAAGTGCCCCCCGTTGAGTGCTTTCCCACATTTTTTCCTTTTTTTCAATTAACCCCAACAAAGAGAACCCAAAATTCATATTCGTAGTGCAAGGGTCCTCGGTTTGCACCAAGATCTCAAGCAATACCAATCCAGAAAACAAAAACAAGAAAAAGATAAAAGCAATGCTAACTACTCACTAACACGTTATGCTTAAAAAGCATCACCAAAAATTGTGCTAAGATTTGACCTGCCCTCGACCCGGGTGTCATTAAAACATGAGCTGAGGGGCTTATTGGTCAAAAGATAAGATATTTATATTCTGCACCCATTCTTACTGCTAAGCTACCAATGGGTAGTAAGCGGTAAGCCCTAGGTTTGTCCACAAGAATTCTAGGCCTCAAGTACTAATTAAAACACAACCTCGTGTGAGTCGTCATTTTGCACGAGTGAAAGGAGCAACTAGTAGTGTAGACATGCAACTGGGGATGGGGGTGGTGTTTTCAACTACTAACTACAAGCATGCGGTTGACAAATAAGTAAACTGTTTATACTAGGTACTTGGGAATCATTTAGCAACATGGTAGTTCTATGCTTCAATCCTCAATTCATTCACATATAGACATTCAAAAGACCTATAAGTGTGTTCACAATACGTGGTGTGGCCGATGGCATACACTTCCCCAACCCTATCACAGTGGGTGTGCTCGCAACCCTCCATTGCCACTGCCATCATAATTAGGGTAGTACAATGAGGTCCGACCATCATTCCAAGTCTGTTTCTCCCCCGTCATATTACATTCTGGGCTTTCACCACGAATGCAACTACTCCCCCCGGCTTCTATATACACTAGGCCCAAGGTTTCTAGGCACCTTATCTGTGATACTAGGGTTTCAACACAACACCTAGCTTGCTACTATTAGCTATCACTACCCGCACCCTCTCAGACAATAGTTACAAAGTCAGCTAAGACCGGTGCAATGGCAAATAGGTCAGAGCAATCTCAAATCCCCCGTGCACACATCCACGCGAACGCATTCTCCCCCTACCTATTCTATCATCCAGGTTTCTCTTCCCCGGGGGGCATCATTAATTGCACCATACATGAATATAGCCCAAAGTGTGTGCTTATATGAGGTGTAGTATTCATGAATTTTTAACATTCAAGAAAAATCATAATAATATCATAAACACAAGGATATGGTGAACCTAATGAGTCTCATAAAGAAAATAGAACATATTAAGTGCCAAGATGAATCCCAAGGGAAAAATCTACTATAAAAAGGTTAGATCCATGGAAAATATTAGGTTAGATGCCATGGATCTAGAAAATAAGATGAAAGGAAATAGGAAAAGAAAAGAAGAAGGAATGAGAAGAAGAACTCTCTCTAAACCAGAGAGAGAATATACTCTACATTATGCCTAGGTTGTAATCTACTTCCTCATCTACTTCTTAATAGTTTAGTTGAAAAATAAGGGTGATATATATAGTAGTAGGAGATTGGGCCCCAAAAAGGCCAAAAATAGCAAAACCCCAAGTCAGCTGCCAAGGCTTCATGAACAGGCACAGAAGTCACGGTCTAGGAAGCATGCACAGTTGCGGGATGGTAGATCTTCAATTGTCCATGAATGTTCATAGCCACGGTCTTGGGATCTGGCGCGGTTTGTGAAGCTGGGATTGTGCCACGGTCGTTGAAGATTTTCACCGACGGCGAACAATAATGGTTTTTACTCAGAAGTTCATACGGTCTGTGAAGGTTTTCAAGGACCGCAAATAGCACATGGTCTCACTCAGAAGTTTTCTTCACAATCCTTGAAGTTTTTCACTAACCAAATCCATACTTGGCTAAATTCTTCAAAACTTCATCCCCTTGCTTCACGACCCGGTGCTTTTGTCATGGCCCAACACTTTTCCTCGTGAAGGTCTTCACGAAACCCCTGGAACTCTTATGTAGTGCGGGTTGTGTTCTTTGTCATGGGAAAATGGTGCTTAGTCATGTGCGCTCCATGAATTTCCGGCCAAATCCAATGGAACCACCTTTAAAGGCTAAATCTTCCTTGATCATTTTTGGACTAAGGAAACACTCCTCGGACCATGATTCACCATTTTCTCCTTTGGCCATCTTTAACTTCGAAGTCGCCTATCTTTGGATTCGATCTCCTTTTACCAAACATTATGTTCGTGGCCTTCATCTTCTACCATTCTAATTGGAATCACCTTTGCCTTCTCTACTATCATTGCGAACATCATTCAATCTTCTACCGCCCTTACGAAAAACCTTCATATAGAATGTAACCAAAAAGTACCCACAGGAAAGAAGTTCAGCCTGCGAAGCACAAACGGGCCGGCACAGACCATTCATGGTTGGCACCAAAGGAGGCACCAACAGCCCCACCAGATGACATAGTTCGCGCCAAGGGTCTTTGACACGGACCATGCCAAGGTCCAGTGTGGACCGCGCCAAACGAAATAGGCCGGATGCGCAAGATTCATGGTTCACTCAAAATGGCTATGTATGGGTGCGGACCATCCCATTTTCGATAGGCTGCACCATTCCAAGTAAAAAATATCGAGATTCACCAGCATGGTTTGAATAATTGAGCTGTTCATGCCAAATTACTGAGCAAAACAATGTTCCAGAAGAAAGGCTTCGCCAAAAGACGTAGACCGCACAAAAATGGCTGAAACGGGCTGCGCCATATCTGGTGGTCCATGCCTACTATTCACAGGTTCGTGCCAAATGGATTTTGCACGAGGTTACTATTCAAACGTCCATGCCAATGGATTTGGCATGAGGGTACTATTCACAGTCTGCACCGTTCTATTCACAACCTTCCCTCTCTCACTATTTTGGCCATAACTATCTTAATTCTTATCTGATTTCTCTCTATCATATATCAAAATCTTCATCTTTCCGACCTATATCAAACCCAATAAATCTCAGCTCCATAAAGTTCACGGATTTTTGCAGTTTATTCAAAAAATATTTAACCGCAAGAGGGAAATGTGACAAGGGTTTTGACCTACTTTTGCCCTGTTTTGGGCATATCTTTAGGCCCAATCCTCTACTACTTTCTAGGAGCCTTAGTCTTCTAAGAAAACATAAGTAGTCATAATGTAGATTTCTCTCTCTCTCTCTAGGTTGGTAGAAGGAAGCATAGAGTTCTCTCTCTAGAGTTTTTCTTATCTTTCCTTCTCTTTTCTTTTCTTTTCTTCATCTTTTCTTCTTCTTTATCTAGATCCATGGCATCCAACTCTTTTTTTTTTCCATGGATTTAATTTCTAGAAAGTAGGTTTATAGCTTGGGGATAAATTGTATTCATGGTTATTTATACTTTGTGAGATTTACTAGTTCATCCTAATTTTGTGCTCATAATATTACTGTGACTTATTCTTGAATTTTTGAATTGCATTAATAGTACACTTCATATAAGCATTCACTTTATAGAGTTCCCAAGTCTAAGCTTCCTAACTTGAGTGTTCGTTATACTAAGGAGATGTTGATCGTGGCTATGCTTTGCGTACATACCCAACATCTTCGCCATGCTGACTCTGATGCTGAAGGTGTCTTGGTAGCCTATATTATACTATATTTTACTATCTACTTTATAGTGGGTTGTATCACTATTTTTGTTTCTTGCATTTGTTCATTTTGACTTATGCTGTTTCTTATTGTGGCAGATATAGATCTCACAAAAGGTGACATTGATTCATCAATCTTCAATGAAGAAGAAGTAAATATGGATGTCATTCAGACTGGCTATGCTGGTGAAAACATCGTCGTGCCTCTGCTGCCGATTATCACAGGCTCTAGGGATTAACAGACTGAGGGTGGGCAAACTAGTCATCGTCAAACCCTAAACCCACAGAAGG
Organism: Rubia yunnanensis; assembly: GCA_037428765.1. Lineage (NCBI taxonomy): Eukaryota > Viridiplantae > Streptophyta > Magnoliopsida > Gentianales > Rubiaceae > Rubia > Rubia yunnanensis. Next base: position 63,705,998 of record CM075061.1, read on the forward strand.
AGAAGGAGAACAAGAGGGATCAAAGCAGCAGTCACTCAGGACATTCTAAGGACTTTTTGGCTGAGGGGATAAATTCTGATATTTTTTTGGCCTTTCACTACCCGACACACTGGCTATAGTATGGCTTCAATTTTTCTTGGGTAAATTTTGTTATACATTAATATGTCATTTATAACGTAGTGAGTAAATTCATTCCCTAGGTTACACACTTGTAAGGTTGGTGAGGGCCTGAAGATTGCGAGTGAGTGATTATCTAAGCAATCTCCCGCTGATGATTCAAGGTGGTGAAATAAAAATCTCTGGAGACTAAGTGTTAATTATTGGAGAGTTCGTAGAAAGCTGCTAAGGAAAAAGTGATGGCAGCTGAGGAGAAGGTGAAAGCTTGTGAAGAAGAGGTGAGCGTTGCTAAGGAGAGTGTGAGGTTTACAGGGGTGGAATCCTTTGAGCTTTTTTTTGTCAATTGGATGAGATGTAAACCAATGAACCTACTTCCCCTCAATAACCCCAAGTGCCGGTGGATCGGCTATGCAAGACATTATAAGTTTTTTGAGGATATCTCCTAGGCTGCTCGAATTGTCAGGTATTGTGAGGTCGTGAAGAATGTACGTCAGTGGAACTCCATATGTGATTGCAAATGTGTGCCCACTATGTCGAAGTGCATTTAAACTCTAGAAAGCTAGAGGGTCGATTTGAATCAAGCCTTCATTGATAAGATTGCTGATGAGGGGCATCCGTACTCCTTGCTTTCATATCTTGCTAGTCTCCATAGTCTCCCTTCATTGGTTGAGCTGAAAGAGTGTGAGGTGGATTATTATGATGAACTTCCATTTAAGCCACGCACTAATGTTGCAACTCTTAATCCAGATGCTAATGTGTGCAATGCAAGTATTGAAATTCCTCTCCTTCAAGCTAGCAATGGTGATTCCACTCTACAGCCATCACTTTTCTCCTTTAAGATGTCTATGCAATCGCTGCTCTAATTCCGTCTAACCCTAACCCCAAAGTTAGTTAATTCTTAGTATTTATTCATATACATTGGGTTGATGGGTTGTACTCTTAAAAAATCTTTTAGTGTTTGTATGTGTTATTCGCACGACTTTATTTATAAGAGTTGATATGCTTATTGTCTCGCAATTTATTATCAACCTTACTCATGTGTAGGGTTTCAACATTTTGATTGATAGTAAATTTATAAAAAGCTTTGATTTTATGGGACATAAAGACCCTCTCTCTGAACCCGATAGTTTGCTTCGTGCTACTCGATCGTTTATTGAAGAATGTGTTGTGGTAATTTCCTCTGACCTTTTTACACAAGTGGAATCACTTCCCCTATATATTGGGTGGAAACTTCCTTTTTCTTCTACCCCTCCATCTTCGTCTACAAGTTCCCCTTATAGCAAGCTTATTACTGATGGATACTTTGTTAAATCACTTGGGAAGGACATTGTTTGTGGGTTAGTCAATCTTGAGTCTGCTGGCACATATATCCGATCGCTTAACCTTCATGTTCGAGTTCAAGAGTGGGCTCTCTATTTGGGCATCTATTTGAAGTATATGCTCTTGGGTATTGCTGATCTTGAAAATAAATGGGGTATGATCGTGAAGGAAACCCAGGATGCTTTGCGAGTTCTGCTTAGAATCCTACGAAAAAAAATTGATCGTATTTACCGTCAGCAACTGAACATTGCGAAGATGATCTGGCAATAAATGGAGGCTAAGGAGTGTATCACGAAAAAGGATAGCAAACCCATCAAAAGACGTCGATTATTGTAAGCAATGTGTCTGCATTAATGACCGTTTGGAAAAGCTTAAGAAAAAACAGGCTGAAAGCAACCACTTCTCGACCTCTGTTGTTCAATAGCAAAATAAGTTTGATGAACAAGTTTCCATAAACAAGCAGCTACCAGGGGAAAATAAATATCTTCATATTGAATATAATCTTCTTAATTCGTCTATTCATCAGTTGGAGCAAGCTTGCACTGACTACAAGAATCAACTTCAAGTTCCCCCTTCATCATCACGCCGTACCTCAAGCTATGGTGATTTAACTGTTGGTGGCAGAGATCAAAGAATTATATTTTTAGACGCTGTCCGATCTCATATTGTTGTCTTGAAAAGGAATTTAAGAATTTAAGGATGAGAAAATAGTGAACGTTATGAGTATGAAGTTAGATCTCGAAGAGTTTGGTCCTATAGCTGACTTTAAGGCTTATTATACCAAACATCTTGATTGTATGGGATGAAGAGGTATGGCCCGTCACCCTGCATACTTACATATGCTATGGAAATATGATCACTTAGTTAGCAAGGAGCGTCAGGCAGAGGAAAGTCACCGCCAAGCTGAGCAACGTCCAATTGGTCCAATTTTGGTGAACGATATTCTCGTGAAATCAAGTGCCATCCTTACGAGGCTGAACTTAATCATTGTTGTGATGTTTCCTTTACTTCTGGAGCATCATGCTCTTCAAGTCATAGATAATGTGCCTTCTATATTTCTATAGATGATATGATCGTCTGTGCATTTTGTTTTAGTTGGGGTTTATGACTCGTCTTGTACTGATAATGATTGTTTCCTATCTTTTTAACTGCCACATGTTTCTATCATTATCGATCTTTTGCTTTGTCAGCATATCTGCCTTGTAACTTAAATATATTTTTGCTTTGTCCATATTGCAAAGTTGCAAGATCTATTGCTTGTAATTTGTTTAGTTCACAAAGCTGTAAGATCCAAAGCTTGCCAACATCGTTAATTGAGAAAGATCTATAGCTTGCATTTGTTTGATTTGAAAAGTAGCAAAATCTAGAGTTTGAAATCATCGCCATTTGTGCAAGATCTGTGGCTTGCAATTTTTTTTATTCATAAAGTCACAAGATCCAAACCCTTGCCAGCATCGATATTCAAGCAAGATCTATAGCTTGCATTTGTTTAATTTGAAAATTTGAAAGATCTAAAGATCACAAGTATCGCTAATTTTGCAAGATCTATAGCTTGCGGTTGTTTGACTTGCAAGATCTAAAGTTTGATAGTGTTAACGAGAATACGGGATCTATAGCCTGCTCTTAAATTTCATTTGTCAAGTCTGAGTAAAAATAGGAAGAATAGGAAGTGTAATCATGGTCCAGCAAAGTCAATTTTTATATTAAATATGTACAATGGTGATCATATCGTGGCGCAGCAGTGATACTAAAGGAAAACAAGAATAATGTTCCTGTGTCTATGCAGGTAGTCGCTCGCTATTTTTCTTTTAGACATAAAACCACCTTAAGTTAGTTACATGCCACGTGTTTGGGACTGCGATGCCATCCAGTCTTTCTAACTCATAGCTATTGGAATTACGAGCCTTCGTGACTTTGTATGGTCCTTCCCACAGTGGGCATAGCTTTCCTCACTCTTCAGCCAGGCTAGCATCATTTTTCCTCACCACCAGATCACCAATCTAAATTTGCCTTTCCTTCACTTTCTAATTGTACGTTCTTGCCACTCTTTCCATATGTTTAGCTTTTGTGATACTTTCCAAATTTCTTTGCTCTTCCAGTTCGTCTAGTTCCAGCTTCAGCATATCTGGATTATCCATCTCCTTACAATTGCTCATCCTAAGACTTGAATTTCCAATTTCTATGGGTATGACTGCTTCGTGACCGTACACCAAAGCGTTTGGCGTCTTCCCCATTGGCTATCAGATGGTTGTTCTATACGACCATAGCGTGTTCGGTAGCTCATTCTCCTATCTTGTTCTCTTTCCTTTTAATCTCTTATGTATCCCCTGAATTATGGTCCTGTTTGTCACTTACAATTGACCATTAGCTTAAGGATGTGCCACAGAGGTAAACTTCTGAATAATCCCAAGCTTCGAACACCATTCAGTGAACACCACACTTGTGAATTGTGTGTCGTTATCCATGACAATGTTCTTCGGCACTCTGAAGCGGCATAAGATATTTTTCCATACAAATTTCCTAGTGTCTTTAACTGTGACATGTCCTAATGGATTAAAAATGAGGAACTTAGCATTGCTTTCTCCTCTTAGGAATGGTCCCACTAAGTCTATCTCTCACTTGTCGAATTCCAAGGCTCTGTAAATTCCTGTTAAAGTCTATTGCAGTTTATGCAACAGCAAAGCGTTGATTTGGCAACTCCTAGACTTGATGATGAAGTTATGTGCATCATTGAACATAGTCATCCAATAGTACCTGCTGTGACTATTTTTCTAGCTATCGTTCTGGCTCCCTGGTGTGTTCCACATTAGACTTCATGAACCTCTTTTAAGATCTCAGTTGCCTTTGTTGGCCCTACACATTTTATCCACGGGGACACCCTTTTTTGTACAATGTCCTATCTTCGTAGGAAAAATTAGAGGAATGCAATTCCAACTTTATAGCCTCTACCTTATCTTTTGGCAATGTCCCTTTTGTGAAGAAATCCATTAGCGGAGTCATCCAGTTTCTCATTTTCTTGGATCGTTAGCATCAGCGTTGATATGGTTATTCTAACTGGGATAACCTCCATCTTAACATCCCTTTGTTGAGTAAAGGAATTAAAACCTGCAGTGTCCAGCTTAATTTATGAGTCCTTCTTTGTGTTTTTCCATCGTGGAACGTGTTTTATGTCAAAATATTCAAGCTGGGTTATGAGTTGTCGCCCCTTCACCAAATATTTCATTAACTGGTCTTCTCGTACCTCATAGTCGCCTCCCACTTGTTGGACTACAATTAGTGAATCACTGGATACCCGGACACTTCTTACTTTCATTCTGATTGCGAGATCTAATCAACAAATTAGAGCCTCGTAGTCTGCTTCATTGTTTGTAAGCTAGAAGTCAAATCGTAATAAGTGTCTGTGTTCGGCCCCATTTGGTCCACTAAAAGCAGTCCTGCTCCACATCCTTCCTAGCTTGTTGCGCTATCAACAAACAACATCCAAGCCACCTTTTCCCATTTTTTCTTACCTTTGTCAATTATTAAGCTTTGATGGATGCTATCTCTCTCTGTGCCTCTTCAATTGACATTTCTGCAATGAAGTCTGCCAATACTTAAGCTTTGATTATTGTTCTAGGTTCAAATTGTATTTCAAATTGACCTAGTTCCAGAGCCAATTTTCCAATCTGCCTAAAGACTCCAGTTTAGAGAGGATGATCTTGATTGGGGACCCTGTATAAACTACTATTTTGTGGCTATGAAAATAAGTTCTCAATCTTTGTGCCGAATAGACCAAAGCCAAGGTTAGCTTTTCTACAAGCATGTAATTGTCTCCGCTTTTTGTAGGATTTTGCTGATGTAATAAACTAGAACCTGTCTCTGCCCTTCCAAGTGAACTAGCAAATAGTTGATAGCATTTCACGAGACTGCTATGCACAAGTACAATGTTTCTCCCGATACGGGCGATTTCAGTGTTGGCAACGTTTGAAGCTAGTCATTTAACCCCTCGTATTCTCTTTGACAGTCTTCTCTCTAGCTAATTTTTCTTGCCTTTCTTTGCACTTCAAAGAGTGAAAAGTGCTTTTCCACAGCCTTTGATACAAAATGATTGAGTGCTGCCAATGATCCCATTACGATTTGTACTTCTTTAACAGTTTGTGGTTGGGGAATATTCACTATGGCTTGTATCTTGTCTGGGTTAGCCTCCATACGCTTTAAGGAAACCTTGTACCCCAAGAACTTTCCAGCCCCCACTCCAAATACACACTTTTTTAGGGTTGAGTTTCATCCATATGTCCTTTAAAGTGTCTATCGTTTCTTTCAAGTCTTCAGCGAAGTTTCCTACCTTCTTACTCTTGATCACCATATCGTCAATGTACGCTTCAACATTTCTCCTTATTTGATTTATGAACGCCTTTTCAATCACCATCTGGTACATTTCTCCTGAGTTTTTGAGCCTCAAAGGAATCTTTACATAACAACACATTCTGAAGCATGTTATGAAGGTTGTTTTCTTTTCATCATCCAGGTTCATCAGTATTTGGTGATATCCTTTGTATGGATCTAAGACAGGCAAGACTACGTGTCCTGAGATCACTTCCACCAGTTGATCAATCTTTGGAAGAGGATAGGAATCCTTTGGACATGTTTTTTTCAAGTTTGTGAAGTTAATGCACATCCTCCAAGCACCGTTTGAATTCTTCACCATAATAGGGTTCGCTAACCATGTTGGGTATATGAAATCTCTTATTTCTTTCCGTCTATCGATGGCAAAGCAACACTGTTTCTGCTTAACCGGTTTAACTAAGCTACTGACATTCAACGAATAGGTAGCGATGTCTGGGCTTACCCCTCTCAGCCCCTTGATTGCTGGGCCACACATACACCATTGTCCATACCTCGACCCTCAAAATTTAAGGTTTAGTGGTAGCTAAATTTCATGGTATGGAAGTGCATTGGGAAACCAACACTTTGGGTTAAATAGTAAAACTTCACCAACTTATCTAATGCCCAAAACCAATCCCTAGGATTGGTTCCCAAATTAAATTATGGAGAAATTTTGCAAGCTATAGCTAATGTGACCAAGAGTAGTGATTTACTCCAATCATAAGTGCTTAGTAAACTTTCCGATTTGGGAACTCAACTATTCTCAAGCATTAAGAAAGTTGAAGGGCAAGTGCTTGATTTGATGAAAAGGGTGAGCCAACTAGAAACCCAATATTCCAAAAATGAACCATCCCTAGTTGAATGTCAAATTTTGATAGATGAATCTAAAGGGGATGGGGAATAGTTTGTTGAGAGTGAAGAAATCGAGGAGGGGTGATTATACTTAATCTTCCATATTACCGATTTTCACCTCTACCTCCACCTATAGAACTAACTCCCACATTTTTTGAGTCCTTAGAGGAAACCGTCGGGAAGCCAATTGAATATGCTAAGCTGGCAAACCACCTATTCCCTCAAAGGTTGACTCCTCCTCTACTATATCTTCCTCTTGGAAGATTCTTACCCCCGCCTCTTAATGTTTGGTTGTCTAAGGTGATAGCGTACAAATCCACACATTATGGATAACAATAGGGTCGTTCCGACGACCTTAAATACATGGAGCTTCTTGGGAGGCAAACTAACCTTTGAAATTTAGTGTAGTTAAGTATTTTTGGTGTGTTTTTCTTATTTGTAGCTTTTGGTTTTGGAACACTATTACACTTGGTGTCCATGTTTGTTTTGTAGGAACCATATGGTTCTTGGAGGAAGGTGAGCAAAAGGGGAGTCCAACTCATAGACCATATAGATGTACATGGTTTATGATGCTCAAAATGGTGGATAAGGAGGAGAACCAAACCCCAAATTCATGGGGCATGTAAACGTGCATGACCCATGAAGCTCACATACTTTCCTAAACCAAAATCACCATTTCTTCCCTACCACCACCAAAGTACCACCCAAACCCACTTACCCTCAAAACACTTGAAACACACACATCAAAACCTATGAGCTAACTCTCCATTGTGATTTAATTCACTATTATATTTCGGGTGGATGATAGTGGTTGGATTAAACTTTCTTGATTAGAGGTTAGGGGTAGTATATTGGGGTGATGGTAGTTTGTTCTTTACATTATATGATTGTTCCATCAAGGGTAGATTTTAGTGTCTATTTTTCATTGTAACTGCTCTCTTATTTCCTTCCCTTGACATATGTCCTTTGATATTTTATATGTATTGAGGACAATGCAAGCTTTGAGTTAGGGGAGGGGATTAGATAGCACTTATAATTTTTAGTTGTTTCTATGTAGCTAATAGCTCTTCTAAGAGCATTTTGGAGCATTTTGAGAAAAAAATGTAAAAACCCAGACAAGTTGGAAACCTGAAAGGGCAACTTGGGTAACATTTGGAAGAACACGGATAGGTCGAAAGACCTAGGTAAAAGTGAGAGGCTATGCCCGGCTATGCTTATGAGCCTAGGAAAAAAATGAGAAGCCGCGTGGAAAAAGGTGAGAAATGAGTACCCTTTTTGTGTTAAAGCTAGGTTGAAAACCCGAAAGTGCTCCTTGGAAAAATGAAAGAAATTTAGAGAAAAAAAAAACTAGGTTAACTATACATTTTCTTCCTTGGTTGTAACTAGGTCGAGAATCACGAGTTATCCCTTTGTTACAGCCAAGTCAATGAATTTTGGATTTTCTTGGTCGTCTTTTTTTGGGAGACGACTCTTTGATTTCTTTTGGGATCAACAAGTATGTTTCTTTATGTGAAAGTCACGAATCAAACTCGGTGCGATTGTTACTGTAGCTTTGTGCGAATTATAGTGCGATTTAGCCAAAACGAATCACTGACTGTCGTTTTAACTTTCTCCTCCTTCTTCCTCTTCATTCTAACTGATAACGGTCACTGACCGGATTCACCACCGCCGCTATGGCGGCTCCTCCGTCTGGTCGTGGAGGAGGTAAATCCTTCCTCCAGGCTCTAGCAAATCAGCCTCCTCCTCTATGTGACTCCCTCCCTTCAAACCTAGAGATTGTTCCCAAAACACAATATAAGGGAGACATAACTTGCTTGATAAGCCGTAAAGACGCAGACATCCTCGCCTCCCACTATCAAAATGCTCTTATGGGCAAGTTCGCGAGGGGCAAACCATACATGGCACAGCTCAACGAATCTTTCGACTCTGTGGGCTTCAAGGGCAAATTCCAGATTGGTTCAATTGACTTCCGTCATGTGCTAATTTGCTTCCAAGAGAAAGACGATTACCAGAGGTTTTGGCTGAAGGGTCAATGGAGTTTCAATCATGCCCAAATGAAGGTTTTCAAATGGATGTCTGACTTCTCCCCTGAGGCAGAATCATCTATTGTTCCGGTATGGGTTTCTATACCTTATGTCCCTGTATATTTCTACAACTCTGCCATGCTTGAAATCATGGGAAACCAAATTGGAAACTTCATAAAAGTAGATGCTGCAACTACGGCTCTCTCAAGGCCTTCGTGTGTTAAAATGTGCGTAGAAATAGACCTGGAAAAAAATCTTCCGTTATTCATCAGAGTTGGAATTGAGGAAGATGGAAATGAATATAATGTGGTTAAACTCCCGTTAGAATTTGAGGATATTCCACCCTACTGCTATCACTGTAAATGTATAGGGCATGAGGATATATCCTATATCTATTTGCATCCTGAGCTTAAGAGAATAAAGTCCCAGAGGATTGAAAAGGTGTCTCATAACTTTATAAATCTCGTGGATCAAACTGAAGATCAACAAATAGGCTATGAAGGTCATGGTAGAGTGAATTTAAATCTTAATCAGGATGGAAACATAAAAGCTGGTAGTTCAGGAGTTTCAGTGATAGAAAAACAAAAAACGTTCCATGCTCAGAAATTTAAATATGTCCCTAAGAAACAGTTGGTGTCTATCCCAGTTAATGAACAAGGAACTAGTAAGGATAATTTAACTGACAAGGCCCTACTAGGGATTGATCCAGTGACCCCTGAGGCCCCCTGTGACCAACAACAAGATGTAATAACTGAGGCTGAGGTTCCTATCTCCTGTGCTATCCAGGAAACTGCTACTGAGAGTGTTCCTGAGCTCCATCCTATGGTTAGTCAAATGGAAGGTGAAGTACTCCTCCATTCCCAGTCACCTGAATCTGGTATAGTCCTGACCAGTTCTATTATCTCCCAAAATCCTTCCTCTGATCCCAGTACATTAATACAATTACCTAGGCATTCGCTCTCTGCCCCTCCAAACCTTATGACAGTGTTTGCTAAGGATGATTTGCCTAGCAAACGTGGTAGGTCTTTCTCACCTTTCAATTCTATCATTGCTGCAAAAAACTTTATCTTCTCTCAGCAGAAACATAGGGAAAACAGATTTTTACCTCTTGTTGATGAAGAATTATCAAGTGAAGAGGCTACCCATGGTGATAATACACTCAATGCAGAATTTCCTGCTTCACTGGACACCATAGCAGCTCCATATTATGTCCATGATGAAGGTGCTGATCAGGTAAGTAAGGTTAGCTCTCCAGTTTCTAATCCTGCTAGGCTGAAAAAGGATAAGTCACTAGGGAAATCTAATAAACTGAGAAATGAGTCGTTCTTCTCACAGAAAAATACTATCATGACTAGATCAAAAAGCTCTAGTAATGTTTCTCTATGAATAATACAACAGTTAAGATAAAAATGCTGGTTTGGAACATCAGGGGAATGGACACATCTATGTTAAGACTTCGTAATCTGATCAACAGGCACAAATTTGAGCTCATATGTTTAATTGAGCCTAAACATGATAACATGCAATGTGATGTGTATAGACAACTGTTGAACTATGATAATTGCATCCCTGCAAATAATGGCCAGATTTGGATCTTCTGGAACTCTAGCTTAATCTTAACAGTGAAATGTGACAATTTACAGTTCCTTGCAGTTAATCTGAATTGCATTAATCTTCACATGACTATGGATGTATTTTTTATTTATGGACACAGAACTAGAACCGGTAGGAAATCTCTTTGGTCTGATCTCATGTCCTACACTCACTCTGAATCCCTATTCATTGGAGACTTTAATACAATTACATCTATAAATGAGTATAAAGGTCCTTCTTCTCCCAAACTTGGGAGCATGATGGATTTCAATGATTTTATAAATGCAATTGCATTGGAGGAAATTAACACTATAGGCAACTTGTTTACTTGGACTAATAATAAACTAAGGAGTCCTACAGTTAAAAGATTAGACAGGGGTTTATGTACTTCCTCTTGGTCCCTATCTTATCCTGCATCTTCGGTTCAGATTTTGAATAGGGTTAGTTCAGATCACAACCCTATGCTGTTAACTGTTGGTACTGATATTCCATCCAATCCTAGGCCATTTAGATTCCTGAATACATGGTATAAAAGAGAGGATTTTAATGAGGTAATCAAACAGAATTGGGAGATTCCCCTACGTAAATCAGGAATGCTTTCTTTTTATCTTAAGCTTGTTAGACTTAAGAAGGAACTAAAAATCTGGAACAAAGAAAAATTTGACAAGATTCAAGATAATGTAGTGCAAGCTGAACTGGCTATGCAGGCACAGGAACTTATATCTGATCACACTGATTCTGAAATTGAGAGGGTAAAACTCAGGGAGGCTAAGGCTAGGGTAGTTAGGGCTTTGGCTGAACAAAATTTTTTTTGGAAACACAAAGCGAAGATTAAATGGCTAAGGGAAGGGGATAATAATACAAGTTTCTTCCATAACTCTGTAAAGGAAAGAAATAATAGGTTGAAGATCACTAAAGTTAAGAGCACAAATGGTCAGTGGTTAGATAATATACATGATATTGAGATGGAAGCTATAAATTTTTACTAGGACCTTCTAAATGAGAATAGCTCCCCTGACAGTTCTCTCTTCCTATCTCATTTTCTGAATCACATCCCTAAACTGATTAATCAGGAGGATAATGAACAACTTCTGAAACCGGTTTCATTAACTGAGCTTAAAGGGATTGTTCTAAGTCTTAACAAATTGAGTAGCCCAGGTCCAGATGGCTTCACAGCTAAGTTCTACATAAAATCATGGGATATTATTGCAAATGATCTATTGTTGGCTGTTCAGGACTTTCTTACTGCAAATAATATGCCTAGGGGTATTGGCAGTACATGGATACAATAATCCCCCAAAAAAAGACCCCCATCTCTTTTGAGGATTATAGACCAATAAGTCTCTCTAATGTTATAAATAAGATATGCTCTGAATTGCTTATGGAAAGACTTAAGTCTCTAATGCCTAAGATTATCTCCCCTAATCAAACAGCCTTCCTACAAGGGAGAGACATATCTGATAATGTAATATATTTACAGGAGATGGTTAGGTTTCTGAATCGGAAATGAAGGGATCCAAATTGTATTGTTAAACTGGACCTTAAAAAGGCTTTTGATAGAGTGAGGTGGTCTTTTCTATATAATGTTTTAGCTAAATTTGGATTTCATGCTAAGTTTATTTTTTCCATCATGAAAAATTTGTCCCGGGCCTGGTTTTTTGTTCTAATTAATGGTAAGCCAGTGGGATTTTTTCAATCCACTAGGGGAATTAAGCAGGGTGATCCTTTATCTCCTTTCTTATTTAACATTTTCTCTGAGGCTTTCTCTAGGAGTTTGGTATTCATTTTCCACAGTGGTAAGTTGTCATATTTTGACCTCCCAGGTAATCCTCCAAGAATCTCACATCTATCATATGCAGATGATACTGTTGTCTTCTTTAAAGCAACTAACCTAACTTTGATTAGATTGAAAGCTTTCCTGTCTACCTTTGAAGAGGTCACTGGTTAAAAAATTAATTATAATAAGAGTGATATCTTTATAGGGAAGCATGCTTCGGTTCAAAAGGTTAACTATATTAAAAGGATCTTGGGAATGAAAATTGGGGCTCTCCCAGTTTCATACCTGGGAGTACCTATTTTTACTGGGAGAGCAAAAAAGATATATTTCCAACCCCTTTTTGAGCAGATTGACAGTAAGATTGGTAATTGGAAAAATAAATGGATATCTACAGGGGGTAAGATTACACTGATTGAATCTTGCATCTACTCTTTACCTCAACACATTTGGTCGGTTATAAAACCTAACAAAATGATCATTAAACACATAGAAAAAAAACTGAGCGACTTTTTCTGGGGGGATAATGAGCTGAAACCTAAAAGATCTTGGAGAAAATGGACTGCACTTTGCTTACCAACTAATCAAAATGGTATAGGTTTCAGATTAATATCCACCATAATTAAAACATGCTCAGTTAAGCTTTGGTGGAAATACCAAAAAGCAGATGCTCTGTGGACTCATTTAGTGGCAGCACTCCCTCCCACATATAGGTCTTCTTCAAATTGGAAAAGGATATGTTCTGTTAACACATGGGCAGAAGCTAACTCTAGAGTCATTATAGGAAAAGGGGAATGTAACTTTTGGACATCTAATTGGCTAGATATAGGTCCCCTTATTGACCATTGTGATCAGAACTTGGTTGATATTGCTGATGACTGTACAGTCTCTGCATTTTTATCCAATAAAACTAATTTCATCAGCAAAATTAATCCTTTCTTACCACCTGAAGTTACTTCTCTTTTGCAGGAAGCAAAACTATCTCCACACAGGGAAGATAGGCTAATATGGAAACTGGGCATCAATGGTGATTTCTCGTTTAAATTGACATACCTCATGCTCAGCAACTGTACAGGTTTTTTTGCCTCTGTCCAACATTTTTGGAACCATAGAATTGAAAAAAAAATCTCAGTTTTCATGTGGAAGATGACAAACTCATTTTTACCTTTTGATAACATCCTCAGAAATCTGAGATTCTGTTTACCTTCCAAATGTTATATGTGTAATGTACATGAAGACTCCCTAGATCACTTTTTCAATTCCTGTGATTTTGCTGTGAATGTTTGGAAAATAGTTCATCAGTTTATGGGAATTAGGGATAGAATTTTCATATCCATATGGGAGAGATTATCTTGCTACATTACTCTTCCCACCCTAAGTTCATTACAATCCACTATGGTCTGAACTGCAGCTGTAATTACATGTTGGAACATGTGGAAGATGAGGAATAAATTCCTATTTGATTCTATAAAGCCTTCCACAGTTCTAGTTCTTCATCAAATTAGGGATCAGATTTTTTACTCATTTTTTTCTAAACCGGTTTTCATTAGATCTACATTTGACTTGAGTATTGCTCAACACTCTTTCTTGCCTCTGATCAAACTTCCTCCAAAGCCTAAAATTCTTAAAATTGCATGGGAGAGGCCTTGCTCAGGTTTTAAGATTAACGTAGATGCTTCATGGTGCTGCTATACTAATATGTGTGGGATTGGAATGATAATTAAGGACAGTAGAGGTAGTTTCAAGAGGGCCTTCACTGTATATGATAGTGCTTCATCCCCTCTGGAAGCAGAACTGAAGGCAATTAAGTTTGCTATTCAGGAATCTACTGATTACTCCTCACCTGTTCTTATAGAATTTGATTGTCTTAGTGCTGTACTTTTTGTGAATGATCCTACTAGGGCTCACTGGAAATTGTTCACCTTATCTGATGAGATTCACCAATGTCTGGGTGCTTTTAAATTAGTTCACATTTACAGACAGGCAAATTTTTGTTGCACACACCCTTGCAAAAAATAGTCTAAAAACTAAGTCTAACTCTTCTTTTCTCAGATTCTCTGAGCTCTCTAACTCAATCCAGGGACTTATTAGACTTGACCAAATTGGTACTCCGTCGTTAATGATGGTGAATTAGTTCGGATGCTACTGAATTCTACTCTCTCTATGCAGGTTCACATAATTAGGACGGAGGCTCCATGATGGGGTTCCTGTTCCATTGGATGCCTCAATTGCCCCTTATAGGATGGAATACATATGGATTGATTGCATGGGAGCTGTTACTGTGGTTCATGCTCATGATGGAATACACATGATGATGGCTCATGCTCACGATGGAATCTAATTTCACACCTCATTGGTTTTGGGTACCTCCACACTGCCTGACCCTTATCAGTACGATTGAATTGGACACGGGGATTTCTATGTTTGGATAGTTTCACATGGTTCGAGCAATTATATGTGCATACAACTCACTCTTGGATGACTATCAAATTTGCAACTAGCTTGGAGTGATCACATCATTCTCGGTTAGTAGAGGATACGCTTCTAGCCTATGTAGAATGTTTCAGGCTGCCTTGTGTTTCTTTAACTAGATCCACTAATAAGTTTGCACATATCTACTATAGATTAGGAGCTTGGTAATCCTCTATCCATCTTCCGGGTTACCTTCCTGTTTTGGATGCAACAAATGTTGCTTCATGAGCCTACTGCTAGACTTTGTATATTAGAACTTAGCTTCGGCTTCTTATTACTGTTTTAACGTTTGTTTATTTCCTGGCTTGGGAAGGCCAAATAAAATTTTCCCCCATCTACGGATGGTTTAATTTAAAAAAAAAAGATTTCTTTTGGGATCATTTTGGGAGAAGTAGTCTAGCTTGACACTTATCTTCTTTACTTACCTTTTTTTACATTTTACTTTTGCATATTTAGATTGCTCGGGTTCTTCGGGGAGTGTGAGAGTTGTGAGATTCTTACTTTTTTTGGGGAAGTAGGGTAATCTAAGAATAAGTTGGATGCCTGGATGAACTTGTGCCTGCACGCTACATTTTGCTTAATTCTTTTCTTGTCTTTATTTACTTGAGGACGATTAAAGGTTTAAGTGTGGGGGATCTGATGTGCTTCATTTTGTGTGCATTAACAGTTGCATTTGGCATAGTTATTAGCTACTTTTATGTGGTGGATTTCTAGTATTAGTTGAGTTTACATGACAAGGGGTTTAGCCGGCCATGTTTGGTTTTCTTGTCTAAATCCTATGTTTTGTAAATTTAATTGGTACTAATGGACATCTTATATCCACGGACTCCTAGATCTTCCTTGTAATCATCCTCATTAGGTCGTCCGTGGGTACTTTTTGGTTACATTCTATGTGAAGGCCATTTATGAGAGTGGTAAAAGATATAGAAGGTCGTTCGCATGGATGGTAGAATAGATCAAAGGACATTAACCTCTAAAATGATAGTAGTTGAAGGCCACAGACATAAAATTATGATGAAGAAGGATGAAGCCAAAGATAGGCAGCATTGGAGTTCAAAATGACCAAGGGAGAAGCAGAGAATTGTGGTCCAATGAGTTGCGCCAAGGTCTGGAATAAATTCGAGAAGAATTAGCCTTCAAAGTTCATTCCATTGGATTCATCTTCTTGAGAGCTATAAAATTGACTACTACAACTCTCAAATTGGACCAACGGTTCATCCGTAGGGAAGAAAAGAAGTACAGCCGACGAAGCAAAAATGGGCCGGCACAGACTATTCATGGCTGGCACTAAAGGACGCACCAATGACCCACACCAAATGACACAGGATACATAAAGGGTCTTTCGCATAGACCATGCCAAGGCCCAACGTGGACCGTGCCAAATGAAATGGGCTGCGCCAACAAAATTTAAGTTTTAGTAAAACAATGGCTAAGTATGGTCGCGGGCCATCTCATTTTCGACGGTCTACGCCGTTCCAAGTGTAAAATGTTGAGACCAGTCAGTGGGGTGTGAAGATCAAGCTGTCCGTGACAAATTACTGAGCAAAATGACCTTCCAAAAGATGGGTCGCACCGAACGGTTGAAACTGGCCGTGCCAAATCGTGCAGTCTGTGCCTACTATTCGGTTCATGCTAATGGAATTTCGCACAATGGTACTGTTCACAGGTCCATGCCAAAGATTTGGCATGGGGGTACTATTCATGAACCACACTACTATTCACGGTCCGCGCCACATTATTCACAGCCTTCCCTCTCTCACTATTTTTGCCATAACTCTCTCAATTATTATCTGATTTCCCTCAACCATTTATTGAAGTATTCATCTTTCCGAGATCTATCCAACCCACTAAATCTCAGCTCTAGAAATTTCACGGATGGAACCAATTATTTCAAGAAAGATTCAACCGCAGGAGGGAAAGGTGACTGGGGTTTTGACCTACTTTTAGCCTATTTTAGGCCTATCTTCAGGGCCAATCCTCTACAACTATTTATAGGAGCCATATTCTTCTAATAAAATCTAAGTAGTCATAATGTACATTTCTTTCTTTCTCTAGGTTGGTAGAAAGAAGTGGAGAGTTCTCTCTCTAGAGTTCTTCTTCTCTTTCATTCCCTTTTCTTTTCTTTTCTTCTCTTCATCTTTTCTTCATCTTTTTCTAGATCTGTGGCATCTAACTCCATATTTTCTATGGATTTAATTTCTAGATAGTAGGTTTATAGCTTAGGGATAAATTGTATTCATGGTTATTTATGCTTTGTGAGATTTACTAGGTCATCCTAATTTTGTGTTCATAATATTATTGTGACTTGTTCTTGAATGTTTGAATTGCATGAATATTACACTCCATGTAAGCATACACTTTGGTCTATATTCATGTTGGTGAAAATATTTATGCCCTCTTGGGAAGAGAAACCTGGATTGTTTGAATGGGTAATAGGGTACAGGTATGCGTGGGTGTGTGTACGGGGGACCCGAGCAGTATTCTAAATTATTTGCCATTGTACCCGTCTCGGTTTATTACATAAACTAGTCTTATAGGTTGTAGGTAGAGATACTGAATAGTAATAAACTAGGGTTGTATAAGGCCTTAGTGACATAGATAAGGTGCCAACGACCCTTTTTCTAATTCATAGGCCATTGGGGAGTAAAGCATTTGTGGTGGAATGCCCGGGACATAATTACATAGGGGAGAAAGAGATCTACAACAATGGTCAGACCTTGTTGTACTCCCGTAATTATGATGGTGGTGTCAATGGATGACCTGTGCGAGGATAGGTTTCAAATATTTTTAACGCCCTATCATCTCTGAGGACATACCCAGGGCTTACCACTAACTACCCTCTAGGTAGTGTATTAGTAAGATTTGGGTGCAGAATATAAATATTAAATTTGAACCCCTTTGACCTCGGTACCTCTGCTTAGATTAGTAAACTACAATTAACAACCCCAAGTGGAGGTGGTTCATGCGTTAGTAGAGTAGTTAGTATTGCTTTTGTTTTTGTTTCCTTTTGTTTATTCTTATGTTGAGCTTTTGTGATAGTTATCTTGTTGCCTTTGGATCTATTTTCTAGTGTTACATTTGGAAGGGTACTCTCAGCCCCTAGTTTATGGTGCATACTCGTACCACAAACTGAGGTGTTTAACATTACCCGAATGATAACATAGGTGGCCAGAAATGAAGGAAACAGAGAGCTATAGTAGAGGTTTAACCCAGACTGTTTGCAGTGGTAGATGAGCCACTAGAGATGGCAGAGGATAGTAGAACATTGAGGGAGCTCATGGCCTCTGATTTGGAGAGTCAATTTTTATGCATCACATTCCCTCCATTACCACTGCATGTGAGGTGCGAGTTGAAGAGCGAAATGATCCATTTTCTTCCCACATTCCATGGGATGGTAGGGGAAGACCCGAACAAGCACTTGTTCTAGTTCCACTTGGTCTGTACCAACATGAAGCCTCCAGGTGTTTTGGAAGATGATTATAATCAGGAGGCTTTCCGTTCTCTCTTCAAGATGGAGCTAAGGATTAGTAGTAATATTTACCTCCCAGTTGTATAGGCACATGGATAGATATGAAGCGGAGATTTCTAGAGAAGTACTTTCTGGCATCCGAATTTTCCAGACTGAAGAAGAAACTATCTAATATCACCCAGGGAGCTACCGTGTCACTACGACTATTAGGAGCATTTTAAGAGGTTGCTTGGAAGATTTCCATACAATCCTTTCAAGGAGGAAGACCTAGTTTACTATTTTTTTAAGGGTTGTGTGCTAAAAACATGTGGATGGTGAATGCCGCATGTAATGGATCAATCGCTCACAAAATCTAAAAGGATGCAATGGCTCTCTTTGAATAAAGGGACAATGGAATTCAACAGTTTTGCACATAGTCAAGGGTTAAGGTTTTGGATGAACCCTCGCAATCGCCTAAGTTGGAGAAGCAAGTCCAAGCTCTTACTTCTATGATGAAGGAGCTCCTATGAGGGAAGTGATGTGTCCATTTTATGTGCATATTTTGGGACTTTTTAGGAACAATTTTGTGCTCTTTTGTTAACAAGAGTTGTGTTTTACCTCGAAAGTCTCTTAGGATAGGTAACAACGAATTTACGCTCTGTTACATTTTCTAAGTGAACTTTGTGTGACAAGGAAAGAGAATCGAGACTTAAAGGCCGAAGGCCATTGAAGATCATCTTTTGAAAACTTTGAAGATTTGAAGACTAGCTTTGAAGATTTGAATACTTGAATACTTGAAGACTTGAAGAATTGAAGGAGTGTGTAATGGATTGAAGGCTAGAAGACCAGAAGAAGAAGAAAATTATGTTCTGTTCTAGGCGCCCATCGCAACTCACTATGAACGGGTGGCTAGAACACTTTTGCCTTTTTCTTTTACTATAAATAGCATTATATCCTTTCTCTTTCCTCACTTCTTCTCTTCCCGACTTCTGCAGCAAAACCCCTAGGTTTTTCCTTCTTTTTCATCTTGTTTTATCATTGATTATGTTTTAATTGTTGTTGTTGATTGTTATGGATTGTAGTAGCTAAAAGAATCTCTTAGGAGCAATTGATTGAAGCTTCCAAACTCATGAAGTAAGATTCTTGATTTTTCTCATTTATGAACATTCATTAGGAAGCGTTTATTTGCCATTAATGCTATGTTTTACGAAATTTATATCATGGGGGGTTTGAGAATATGATGTGTTTGCATGATTAAAGTTTTAGGGTGTCAGGAAAGTTACAAATTTCTTGACTCATTGGCATGAAAATCCAAGAACATAGACTTAGAACTTCTAGTGTGTAATGTGTCGTAATTCTTGCTAGATAAGTATGTTAATGTGGATTGTTCTCATATTTATCCTATAGATGCAACAAAAGGATAAACCTTGAATGTGACTTGTTCTAGGGTTAGCCTAATCAATGCTTTGTTAATTTAAATGACAATGTCTTTGGTAGAATGCTTGTTGTTATCAAATCTATGGTCCTTCATGTATAGTTCCATTGATGAAATACCTTTATGTTGTGCTTTTCCTAATGTTATTATAAATGATGTTTGCAAAATTTTGTTGTTTGTGTTTTCTAATTACTATTAAAAAAAGAACGAATGCCGATCTTCGATTAGGAAGCGATAGCATTCCCTGTAGGCAATAAATGTCAGTGAAAGGATATAATATCTATAAGAGGTTTGGAAGTGAGAATCAATTTCCCCCAAGGCTCCGTTAATTGTTGTTTTAATAATCTTTTTAGTTGTCATTGCATGATTAGCATTGTTCTCTTACTTTTCTAGTTACTTGTCTTTAATTTCATAATTTAGGACCAAAACCAACAACCCCCCATTTATGTGCTTTTATATGTATATATATATGTGTGTGTGTGTGTGTGTCTATGTCTAGTATGTTTGAACACTTGAAAATATTCCTCCTATGCGTGGATGACCCAAATTTTGGCGCCGTTGTCGGGGAAGAGGCATTTATTTTTAAGTGTTTGGGCATATTATGTGTGACTATGTGTGACTATGTGCTAGTTGTAAATATTTTTTAGTGTGCTTTTCTTTTCTTAGTTGACTTGCCATTTTCGCTTGGCTTGGAGACGTGTTGTTCAAGTTCTTAATGTATGGTTTGTACACAATCCTCTTCACAAGAACCCGTACACTGCGACCCCGAGTTAGAGTTGAATTTGAGAAGGGGTAGGATGCTTTCTTTGAAAAGTGTGAATAACACTCCTCCTAGTGACCAATTTGCATATACTTCTACTTCTTGGAGCATCAACACGAGCATCCAAGAGGAGGACTTCAAAATCCTCCTTTCCAAGGAAGAGCTCCTCCAATCCAAGGAAGGGAGATTTCTTTAAGGTAAGCCCTATTGAGGGATATTATGGCCCCCAACCAGGATAAAAAACTGTTGTGCATAGAGTATCCATTTGTTGGACAAAACATGCACTTTGAGCTTAAGACTGGGTTGATAAACTTGCTACCTATCTTCCTTGGTAAGAAAGGGGAGAACAAAAACAAACATCTCTCCGAGTTCCACTTTATTTATGGTGGTAGGGTTCCCCACAGGGTAGATGAAGACTTCTACAAATTGAAGGCATTCCCATTCACATTGAGGGATGGTGCAAGAGATTGGTTCCACTACCTACCACCCAAAAGCATCAAGACTTGGCTTGACATGAAGCAAAAATTTCTAGCCAAATATTTTCCAGCCTCAATGTCTATCACTTTGAATAAGGATATAAGAAACATTCTCCAATGGCATTGGAAGAGGTTTAAGAAGCTTCTCGTGAGTTATCCTTACCACGACTATCCGAAGGGAGACTTGGTTAACTATTTCAACAATGGTCTTCTTGATGAGGACCAAAGATTAGTGAAGAGTTTTTGTGGTGGTACCCTTGGGAACAAGACTTTAACGGAGGCTATGGATTAATATGAGGAGTTAGCCGAGGTGTCAAGGAACTCAAATTTGAGGGCCGATTTGAGAAGAAGAAATCCAATGCCCACAAGTGATCCTTCCACTAGTGGAACGCTCGAGGACCAAGTCTCAGCCCTTACTTCTATGGTGAAATCTTTGAAGACCAAGTCTAGAAATGTGCCACATGTAAAGTTTTGCAAAATTTGTTCATTGGCGTATCCTACGGAAGCTTGCGCTACTTTGCAAGATGATTATATCGAGGAGGTAATTTCCATGGGATATCAAGGTGAGAAAGAATACCAAGGCTATTAAGGGAATCAATGCTATCAAAACCCCTTACAATTTGAGCAATCATTATCACCCAAATCCCCGATAGGAGCCTACAAGGGTTGAGGTGTTTGAGAAGGAGGTAGAAGAAGAGGCCAAAAAATTGACCAAGGAGAAAGCAAGGAAGGGAAAGGAGAAGGAAGAGGAGATTATAGCTCACAAGAAGGCAATGGTGGTGGAAATTCCTCCATATGTGTCGGAACCACCATTTCTGGAGATTTTGAAAGACAAATGGAGGAAGGAATCCAACAAGGATATCTATGAGGTCTTTCATAGATGTGAGGTAAATATCTCTCTCTTGAATGCTATTGAACAAATTCCTAGCTATGCTAAATTTTTGAAGGAATTGTGAGTTGTGAGTAGGAAACAAAGAAAAGAATCTTTAAAATAAGGAAAATGAACATGTATCCTCTTTGTTCCAAAAGGAGTTACCGTGTTAGGGGAATATTTAATACTCAAACTTAATTACCGCATTCATGGGTAATTAAGGGAAATAATTAAGGAGAACATTATTTAGGACATGGAGTATAAATACAAGGTACACATTTGCTTATGATTCATTCTGTCTTAATCATATTTGGACACTTAGACTAACATAAGCATCGGAGTGCTGACCCTTGGAACCCCAGGGATAGTTTGATTGCAGGTTAGTTCAGGAAGAACCAAGGCCCACAGACCAGTCGGTGGTCAAAGACGCATCAAGTGGCATCGTTTGTGGGAATGACTAAACCAGATCAAGGGTTTTGAGTGTTTATGTCCACAGTAGTTCGAAGGAGTGAAAGATTGAGGTCAATAGGTACGAGGGCTGGATCTCCACCAAGGTTAACATTGGAGAATCAAGGAAGAGAAAATGACACCCACATTGAGGATAGCGAGATAGATAACATTTCAACTATTGGAATGGAGTTGCGAGCAGAGCCTAATATAGGCATAACCCATGAGGGGGGCAAACATCAGTGGTGGTTAGCGCAAATCCCTTGCCGTAAGTCCAGAATGATATGTCGGGGCCCTCGAGGATGCGGGAAGTGATGGGAGAGAAAAGATAAGGAAATACTAATTCCTTGCTAAAAATGGCTGATCAGAGGGATGGAAGGTTTACAGAGGTTTCAGGAGACTCGTATATGGAAGCTTATGGTCAACCCAAGCAAGGAAATCAGAACGTGGGGAGGGTGACCCCGAATTAAGTTGTGGAACAAGCAACTTAAGTCATGGCTGCAGCCGGGTACCGAATCACCCCTCCTCCGAGGGATGATATGGTCATGATGGGGGCACTACCACCCTCACCTTTGGGAATGACTGCAGAGTGGGCTTCCCAATCCCCAATAGCCTACCCTTATCAAGGATATACTAGAGAACCGCTAGAGGCTATACCCCAACATTCTATTCCTAGTTACTCCTATGGTCCCATATGTGCACTACCTCTGCCATATGCTCCCATCCTTGACCTGGCCAGTCTAGGAACAATATATGGAATAATGGCCTCTTCTAGCATGCAAGGATACGGGAGTATGGGAATTAGCCAGGGGTTGTACAATCCTTATATCCAACCACCCCTACCACCAGCATATCCGAGTCTTAGATAGCATTAGATGAACCCAGGATACGGAGGAACCCAACCTCTAGGTGGTCATGATAGGGGGCTGAACATGCCTTCCGGGGGGCAGCACAAACCCCCCTCAGATGCAAGTGAATCGTTAAGAAAAGAATTTGATAGGTTGATCGGTCCCTTGGGCCAGGCTGCGAGGTCTCCTTTCAGCTCGGTAATCACGATGGCCAATAGAATTGAATCCCCCGTAAGGACTTCCAATGTACAGTGGTGAAACTGGCCCTTGAGAGTTTATACAGACGTTCCTGGGCTTGATGAGTTCGAGGGACTTTGATGAGAAGTTAACATGCAAGATGGTAGGTAACTACTTGCGGGGAAAGGCACATGAGTGGTTTAATAAGTTTCCAAGGGGCTTTCTTTGATTGTATCGGGACTTTAGCGGAGCATTGTTGAACCAGTACGAACAGAATAAGAAGTTTACCAAAACCTTGTTAGAACTCTACCACATGAGACAAAAGGCAGGAGAAAGCATGGAAACCTTCTATCATCGGTGTGTAGACTAGATTTTGGGGGTGATAGAAATGACGGAGAATGAGGTAATCTAGGGATACCTGTTGGGGATGCATGATCCGGAATTATACAAGAGGCTGAGCACCAATACCCCTAAGACTTGGCAAAAATTTCAGAAGGTTGTAGAACAGTATTCAAGGGTAGAGGAGGCAACTAGAAAGAAAAGAGATAGCCTTGCAGAGAAAGCATGAAAAAATGTAGAGCACAGAGGGAAAAGGCTGTTCAAACCTATAAGAATACCATTCGAGAAGTATAATCCATTACCTCCAACGCTTGGAGGAAGAACCCCTGCACATATTTTAACCATACATAGGGGGTTGTTTCAAACACCCCCACCCTTGCAATGTTTGTACAATTTGGTTCCAGCCCGGAGAGCAACAAATTGGTACTGTGATCATCACAGGGATTATGGCCATGACAGAAATGATTGCATGCAGTAAAGGATGGACATTGACAGGTGTGAACGGGAAGAACAGTTTCAAGGATAGGGACATAGGATCCAGGCTACCCCCTATGGGCCTCAGATGAACCGGTGGAAGCCTTATAGGAGAAATAATTAAAACAATAGGGGAGAGGAGATAGAAGGCCTCGAGAATAGGTGATTCAAGCCAGGGGCTGGAAGGAAGACATGATAGATCCCAAGAGCAACATGGGGGAAATCAAAATGGAGAAAACCCACCTGCCCGAAGAGTAATTAACGTCATCAATGGCATGGTGGGAGAGATATCTTCAAATGTTGTTATAAGAGCTGAGGCTCGAAGGGTTCCTGTGGAAGAGCTCAGTTATAAGAGGTTTCGACTGGATAAAACGATCACTTTCTCAGAAGCATATGTTGTGCTAGACCAAATGCCCTATGTGGATCCTGTGGTTATTTCAACCATTATGGAACGTCCTTGGTCAGAAGGGTGTTTGTTGATGATAGAAGCGGGGTAGAAGTGATGTTTGCTAAGCATTTTGACCAGTCAGATATAGGGCATGAAAACTTGAAAAAATCTGCTTCTCCTTTGTCACGATTTATGGGAAACCTGATATTCCATATTGGAGAGATAACATTGCCCGTTTGAGTAGCGGAGGGCGATAAGGAAGTGACCATTAGGTGTAATTTTACTATCGTGGATGCACCTTCCCCTTATAATGTGATTCTAGGAAGGCCATGGATATGCCAGGCTCAGGTGGTCTAGTCACTCTATCACCTGATGATGAAGTTCCCAACTGAAAAAGGGGGTGGCATCCATTCGAGGGGATCAGATTGTGGCCTGAAAAATGTAACCTCATTGTAGTGTGTGAAGCGAGGAAACAAATGGATGTAGCCTTGGTACACATAGAGGTAGGATTAGCTGATACAATACAAATGCCTATTTGGGATAAAGGGCCAGTAGCTATTGTGAAACTAATCCCTGAAGATGTGAAAGGAAGATTGAAAGACTTGTTAGGAAAATGGATACGTGTTCTCCTAGGATACATCTGACCTAATGGGTGTTCCTTCGTGTTTCGCACTACTTAGACTGAACATTAACCCTTCGATTAAGCCAGTGAAGCAGAAGAGAAGATTTTTCACTCTCGAAAGAGCTGAGGCAATTAAAGAAGAGGTGGAGAAGTTATTAAGAGCAGACGTAATCGAGGAGGTATTCTATCCTGATTAGATTGCTAACCCAGTCATGGTTCCAAAGCATGATGGAGCATGGAGGGTGTGTATAGACTTTACTGATTAAAATAATTGTTGCCCCAAAGATAGTTATCTGTAGCCACCAATCGATAAGCAGGTGGAAGCCATCACTGGATATCAAATTTCGGTTTTCTTTGATGCGCATAAGGGGTATCACCAAATCCTCATGGTGGAGGAAGACAAGGAAAAAACCTTATTTATTACAGATGTGGCCACGTATTGCTATAAGAAGATGCCCTTTGGATTGAAAAATGCTGGAGCTACTTACCAGAGGTTGGTGAATGGATAGTTCAGGGGTCCAATAGGCAAGCATATGGAAATATATGTGGATGACATGGTGGTCAAAAGTAAGAGTTATGAAGAATTCTTAAAAGATCTGGAAGAAACATTTGGTAGGCTTCGAGAAGCTAATTGGAAGTTGAACCCTTCAAAGTGTATTATTTGTGTGGGAGCAAGGAAGTTTCTCAGATTTATGGTCTCAGAGAGGGGGGTCGATAAAAACCCAAAAAAGGTTGAAGCTTTGAGGACAATGAAAACCTCACAATCGATAAAAGATGTACAGAAGCGTACAGGGTCTCTAGCAGCATTAAGTAGGTTCTTATCGAAGGGGGCAGAGAAGCACTTACCCTTCATTGATGTGCTTTGAAGGTCAAATAATTTTGAGTGGAATGGCAAGTGTGACGAGGCATTTGAGTAGTTAAAAGAACACCTGGGGACATTGCCTACCTTGATGAAACTAAACAAGGATGAGACGTTGTACTTGTATATTTCTGCGTCACCGCTGGCAATCAGCACGGCTCTGGTAAAGGAAAAAGAAAAGGTTCAACATCTAATTTACTTTGTTAGTCGTGCCTTGCAAGGGCCGGGGACAAGGTATACGGTTCACAAAAGGTTAATTCTATCCCTCATACATGCAACCCGAAGGTTGAGACCCTACTTCCAGGGACATAAGATAATGGTGCTCACAAACCACCCTATTAGGCAGATCCTACTAAGGCTAGAGATTTTAGGAAGAATGATGGAATATGCAGTAGAGTTTGGAGAGCATGATATCCAATGTCAACCTCGAGTTGCGATCAAGGGGTAGGTGTTGGAAAACTTTATAGTGGAAACTACAGAGCCCCTCGAGGTGTGTTTCAATTCCATTCAGAATGAGGAAACAAGGAAAAGACAGATATGGAAGTTATTTGTGGATGGTCATTCAGGAGGAAGTAGAGCCGGGGTCCTACTTACTAGCACCAATGGCAGAGATTATCCTTATGCATTAACAATGAAGCTCGGTATGAGACACTAATCACTTGATTACGCCTCAGAAAAGAGCATCAGGTTGAGAAACTGGAGGTTTTCAGGCACTCTCAATTTGTGGTCTAACAGGTGAATGGAGAGTATGAGGCCAGAGAGCGTAACCTGCAAAGGTACCTCGAGGTAGTGAAGAACTTGTTAAAAATTTTCAATTCTTATACTTTGATGTGGGTTCCAAGGGAAAGAAATCATAAAGTGAATGCTCTATGTAAGGTTGCTTCTTTGGATTTGGGAACCCAATCCCAGCAGCAACTCCTTATGGAAACTTTGAGCAGGCGAAGTTTTGAAGAACCTGTAGTGATGGCGATTGAAGCGGAAGACTCCTGGATAACACCGTTCATAGCATATCTTCGAGAAGGTGTCCTACCAAAAAATGAATTGGATGCCAGGAAAATAAGGTTGAAGGATCCAATGTATGTGTTGCAAGAAGGAGGGTTGTATAGAATGAGTCATTTGCAGTCATTACTTCGATGCATTAACCCTCACGAGGCTAACAATATCATAAGGGAGGTTCACGAAGGGGTATGTTGTAGCCACTATGGAGCCAGATATGTGGTGAGGAAGCTCATTCGAGTGGTGTTTTACTAGCCAACAATGTTCAATAATGTGAACTGATATATGTAGGCTTGCCATCAATGCCAGAGACATGCACCTATAACAGATGTTCCACAAGAAGAAATGAGAAGCATCTATAGCTCCTGGCCATTTGACAAATAGACTATTTATTTGGTGGGCCCTATCTCAGAAGTGCCAGGGAAATTCAGATACCTAATAGTAGATGTGGATTATTTGACAAAGTGGGTAGAGGCTAAGCCCTTGACAAACATAAGATGAAAGAAAGTCATCTTCTTTTCCTAGAAGAACATTGTGTGCCATTTTGGAATCCCAAAAATGATCATTATGGACAACGGAACACAATTTTCTTAGTATCCCCTCAAGAAGTGGTGCAAGGAATATTAGATTAAGCAAAAGATGACATCTCCTTACCACCCCCAAGCTAAACGACAAGTGGAAGTGACCAACAGGACAATAGTGAATGGAATACGAGCACACTTCGAGGGGGCTGAAGGTAATTCAATATGGGAATTACCTAATGTATTATGGGCATATTAGATAGCTGAGTCTTTCACTGCTGGGGGAAATGCCTTACAGTCTTGTATATGGCTCAAAAATAGTAATTCCAATGGAAATAGGAGTTCCTAGCCCAAGGATGATGGCTACTGCATATGAGACAATTAATCAAAAAAATTGATTTATGGATTTGGATATAGTAGAGGAAAAGAGAGAGTTAGCTTCTCTACATGAAGCTAAACTCAAGGAATGGGTCAGAAGATACCATGACAGAAGGGTAAATAAGGTGTTGTTTAGCCCGGGAGACTTGGTAATGAGAAAAACGAGAAAAGCAGAAAGGAACCCTAGGAGAAGTTAGCTGTAAATTGGGAAGGATCTTATAGAGTGATCTTATAGGAAATCCTGCCCGAAACAATTCTTCAGTGTAGATAGGTTTCCTTAGCTTCTTCACATTAGCCTCTATTTCTTTGAGTTCTTCAAGTTTTATACAGGGTGCCCTTCGAATATCCTTCATTTATTCCTCTTCAGGATATTCTGAGGCATCAAGAACAACGACAGTCTTACACTATTTCTTCGTGGCATATTCAAATGGATCCTTCTAGGATAACCCAGCACTTTTGCAACATTTTGAGGAAGATCCTTGGGTAACTTTTCTCAAAGGGACAAGATGCCGTTCAGCCTCCTTAGTGGCAGACTTCTAGACCGAGGGGCAGAGCAAAAGCTCAAGGGGGTGAATCCTTTTACCTTCAGCTCTGCCAGCCAATAGAGAATGACATCAAAAGCCTTTTTCTGCCAAGGAGTCCCATTCTCATGAACGTTAACTTCTTCAATCCCGTACTGAGCAGCTTTAAGTAGAAACTTTGGAAGATGATCATTTCTGATTAAGTAGGAGGAGGGAATTTTGTGGGAAGTATGTGGGCACGAAGGCTCACTTCGTGTGCAGAAATTATTTCTTCAAAATTAGCAAAATACTGCTACATTTCTGTGGCTTGTATCTTCCAAGCCTCGATCTACCCTATAATTTTTGTATTTTTAGATAAAAGAGATTCCACCAAAGAGCTATCTTTGCCAGAGGGGCTATCTCAAGGGGCATGCGGAGGTTCGCTTGAAGAAGGGGGATCCTCGATGGCTATCTTCCAAGGAAGCAAGTCCCTTTCAAGGTTAGCCACTCAACATTGAGTTAATAGATGTTGTTCAGCAAGTTATTCCCTCTAGGCTACCAATTTGCAATTTTCTCCCAAGAAACCAATTAGGCGCCCTCCCACTACTAGAAGCCTAGTCGCAGCAGCAAGGTTGGATTTCAAATAACCAAACTTCAAATAAATTTGACGCATTAGTTCTTCCTATTCTTCATTAGCGGGATCGTGACCCTTGACCAATTCGAAAGGATAAGTACCATTAAATTATTTTCTAAGGAAATCCCTAGCAAACCCCTTAAAAGTGGGATGATATTTAGATCGCCACAGCTTCATCTCAGCCTCGAGTTGGTGGAGCTTGTCCTTCAAGGAGGCTTTCTGGTTATTACACTTAGAAAGATCTTGAAGGGAAGTCAGTGGTTGTTTACGTGTCTCATTCAGTTCCTTTTTAGCACTCAAAAGCACCTCACAAGTTCTTTCTAACACCGTTTTCAACGAATTAGACTACGTAAAGAAAACAAAGGCAAAATCATAAGTCTTGGGAAAAAATGAATTTTCATTAATACTCGAAGTAAAAAAAAAGAAAGGGTTTACAAATAAGGGGCCCTAAATGAAAAAAAAATTACAATCAGGGACCAACCCTAGAATCATCTTCCTTTGATGTGGAAGCTATCATTTCTTTCATTGAACCGGCAGTGGAATCCCGCTCAAAAGAGGCATTTGAAGCCTCTAGAAGGTGGATTGCTTGAATCCCCTTAGCACTGAAGAATTGCCATTTGGAATTGATGAAATCTAAAAGGGAAATACGAAGACCGTCATTCTTGGTGGACCCATCCCATTTCGCGTTAAGAGTGGTATCGAGCTCTAGATTAACTATCTCGTCCATCTATTTGGCCAGATCTTCAGATAGAGAGGCGGACACTTGTGGCTTTAAAAGTCCTCGAATAATTCAATACAGCCAATGTTAGAAGGTGGACACTTGAACCCTCTTTGTGAGGGTGTCTTTCTCTAATGTCCATTGATGCCTCTCGGGATCAACACCTTGCCTCCCCCCTTCCAAAAGTTTTTGTTTTTCCTCAAGCGCCCTATCTTTCTCCTCGAGCGCTCTATCCTTCTCCTCGAGGACCTTATATTTCTCCTCGAGGACTCTATACTTCTCCTCAAGGACCCTATCTTTCTCCTCGAGACCCCGCTGGTGATCCTCGAGAGATTTCCTTAGCCGTAAAATCTCAGCATCCTGCTTACTGAGCTCCTAGTGGAAGTTACCGCTGCCTGAGTAACAATGGGAATAAAAGGCCGCTATTCTCTTCATGAACTCGTGATACATTTGGAAGGCCTGGTAAAACAACTCAACTAAGATTAATGATATGAAAATGTGGGGAGGGGGGTATCTCTCTCTGGAAAAAAAACAACAAAAAAAGAGAAGAGCGGAAGAAAACCTCAGGGTCGGATGCCAAGTTTGAGAGGTGATTCTCAATCCCGAGTGTGGACGCTATATCATTCGAAGGAGGTAAGACTGTTGATGAAAATCCTCACCACCATGTGTTCCTATCAATGGCCTTGGTGAGGAGGAATCAATAGTGTTACGGTTCACCCTCATTTTCTGGCGGACGTTCCTAGCGTGAGGTAATAGTTTTTTTCTATCCCTCTCGAGGGCATCACCAATAGAGGAGGAAGGTCTTTCGTGGCTTAAGGCAAGAGGGAAAGCTGGATTCGAGGGGAGAAACTCCAGATTTGGGTGACTAGAGGCCTGATTCGAGGACTCAAAAATCCCATCCGCAGGAGCCTTACCCTACTTCGCAGGCTTCTATTTCTTTAAGCCCTTAGCGAGACCCACTGAAAAAGGAAAAAGAAAGTTAGTAACAATAAATTCAATTACACAGCAAATAGGAGAAGTATTGCTCTATTAAGACACCTTTGGAGGCTCTCGAATGCTTATCATCACTAAAAATTGTCTCGAGGAGAGGGACATCTCTGGGACCATTGAGTCCCCTTCTCCTTTTCCTGGTATCCCTCCGGAGTGTTTTATATACATATTCTTTGTAGATTCTGGGAAAGAATGCAAAATTGCCAATTTGGGGGTTGGGATTGTAGATGAGGCTATAATCGTGAGAGTTGGAAAATAGTTTTTTTTTCTATCCCTCTCGAGGGCATCTTGGCAGATATATATTCCCAAGGTTTGAGAGATTTAACTCGCACAGCCCAATTCCACGGAGGGACTCTATATCTCCTTCTATCAAACGAGATACCTTTTTTCCAACTTTTCCAATCTCCAGAAATTCAAGGAACCCTAAAAACCTTATGGTGTGCCTCTCGACTGACAAACGTGACAATCATATCGGTAGACTGCCCACTATAGGACACGAAGTATAGCGAATGAAGCAGCTTATAACTAGGCCTAATATCAAACTCGTCACACCTGGTCAAGAACATCATAATGATTACCAAGACATTGGGGTGGACTTGGGCAGGGCTCTCTTGAATTATTGTCTAAGAAGTATGGAGAAAAGGGGCAGAAAAGGAAATGTGAGCCCGCAGCAAAGATGTCTGAGGGAAATAGACGATCTTCCTTTGGAGAGGTTGTGGGGGTTATCTCCCTATAAAAAGGGTTGAAAATTGGCATCCAAAACTACTCGTTGGCCGGGAGGGTTCGATTCCAAAATCTTGGAAATAGCGGTTCCCACTAGTGGAACTGGGCCCTGAGCCCTTTAGCCTCAATCTTTGATAAACCCCCTTTTTTCTTCTTTTGAGAGGGATTAGTTAAAAGATATAACTGAGGTGCTCTCGAGTGTGCTTCCTCCCCCTCGTGGACTGTCCTCTCCTCCTCTTCTCTAGCTTCGAGAGGAGCACGGTAGGTCAAAGATGTACTTGACGCCCTTTCCGGCTCAGCTTGTAGATTGAGAGGAGGGTAGAAACCAATTTTTCCGCTTGTAGGGGACCTCTTTATGTAGGGCTTGCCCATGCCTGGAAGCCAGTTTAAACGACATCTCGAGGGGGCAAGTTAGTTATGGGGAAAATCCTCTCTTCCCCAGGACTATTACCAACACACTCAGATGTGTCCTCTCCGACATGGAGTATAAATACAAGGTAAGCATTTACTTATGATTCATTATGTCTTAATCATATTTGGATGCTTGGCCTACTTAAGCATCAGACTAACTTCATGTTCTACAACAAACAAACATATGATCCATGACAATAAATGGGGTGGTGACACGGGTGTGAGCAGATCGTTTACCGACGAACTGCTTCCATTTTATGGAGAATTAGTCTTCAACTCTTCGATGAAAGACTCGTTAGCACCGGTGGTTGGCCTTGTTTCATCATCTCTGGTATCTATCCCATCCTCATCAACCACGGGCCCCTCATATCCCGCAGGTTCATTGATCGCATTTTTTTAATTAAACCATCCATAGATGGGGGAAATTATATTTGTCCTTCCCAAGCCTTAAAATAACAGAAAAACTGAAAGTTAATCATTGATCGCATTGGCAATTATAGAATTCAGCTTCCTCAACATCTGTGGTAAGCCTTGATCATGGCCATGTCCTTCAGGAGGATGGCCCAGGCCATCTTTTTACGTCCTGTATGATAAGAAATTTATTACATTAAATGAAAAGGTTAAAATTTTGATTAATGTTAATTTGGAATAAACCAAAAAAATCAAAATTTTGTAACTCGTCAAGGGAGCGGGAATAGTGGCAGGGTGAACGTCCATAGCTGGGGAAGCCGATGAAGTCACCTTGGGCCCGGGTGTGGGAGGCATATCCCCTATTGGGACATTGAGATCAATCCACGTCCTCACCTCCCAAACCCAATGCATCAGCCCGAAGTAGTTTCCATCGTAGTACTTAGGCTGGATCTTTGCTTTAGATTTGATGGGAACCTTCCTCTTCTCTAGAATGAAGGTGATGACATTGCGGTAGGGGAGTGTTTGACTCTTCACAGAGAAGACCACTTCTTGCATCTCCTGAATGATGGTGTACCCGGGGTCGAATACCTTCTTCTCTACAAGGTGGTAGAACATGGAGGTCCCGTTGATCATACACTCTGCAAGACGTCCGGCCAGGATAAGTACTTGTACAATTATATTGAACATCATTCTCTCCTAAAAGTTGAGAATGCCAAGATTGATCTGCTTTATTAGGATGAGTCATTTCTCCAATTTAATTTTGAAGTACTTCACCACCATTCGATTGGGGTCAAATGCCCTGGATGGGTCATTCTCGTCGACCGGTCGAGGCCAATGGTCTCGGTAGTATGGCTGTAGAGGCTCAACCTCTAGTTGATCCTTCTTACCTATTGTGCACCCAATCATATAATTGATAAACTCTATCATCATCTCCACATCTATACTTTTCATTCTTCTCTTGTAGATGGTCTTAAATTCCCTTGTAAAATTAGCGTGGAACTCCTTAACCTCCTTATTATACATCAGTTTATCCAAGCATATCAAACCTTCCATTCTTGATGGTTTGAAGGTTTCAAGGAAAACATCAAGGTGTAGTCATTCCACATCCTTAGGCTTCATCAATCTGACCACTTTTATCCTTTGGCCCTGGATCTTTTTGAAACGCTTCTCTGCATCCTCCTTGACGAAGCGTATTTTGTCCCATATTGGTAATGGAGGGATGGCCCTTGTCTTTGTCTTCTTTGTGCAAAATAGACCTGCCCATGTGGTGTCTTCCCTTTTCCTCCTGGATGTTTGCTTCGTTCGAGCCGTCTAAGAATTAAAGGGACGTAGAACAGTAAGTGCAACAGTCAATAACTCAATGATGTCAATGTGTTTTAGCCGAGTTTGGATACATGTCGCTAACACTTTGTCTAGACCGGCATGAAATATGCAAAGCCACTAATTCATATGTTTGATTGTGCAACATCGCTGTTCAATCGACTAAGCCAAAA
Organism: Rubia yunnanensis; assembly: GCA_037428765.1. Taxonomy (NCBI): domain Eukaryota; kingdom Viridiplantae; phylum Streptophyta; class Magnoliopsida; order Gentianales; family Rubiaceae; genus Rubia; species Rubia yunnanensis. The sequence continues at coordinate 63,739,434 of CM075061.1, forward strand.
TAGTATGCGACTAGAACACGAATAGTCCTAAAAGACCTATAATCTAAACTAAAACATCACAAAGTAAACAACTAACATGCCACAATTGAATTACCAAGTAATGTACAATAAAAGAAGTATATAACAACTGAAAAATCATCATCAAACTTCAGCCAAAAATCCTTACCTTGTTAGGGTTTGTTGCTCTTCCTCTTTAGAGAAATTTTCCAATGCACTACGTCCAAACAAAATGAATGTTGGTTTTGGTTCTACTGTGATATCTGACAAACCGGTTCTATTGGGATTTTCAATGTTTTCCAACCATTTTTTTCAGGTGAGAGGTTTTGGTGCAATGTCATTTGTTGGGAATGTGAATGGGTAGGATGGTTGGGTATTTATATACCGACAGTGAAACGGTGTCATTTAATGCGACTTTGCAGGATGTGTTGCACATGAAGAATAAGATAGGGACAATAGTACGAAGTTGCGGATCGTAGGTTCGGGCCCAATAGAAGGGCCAAACAATGTTTGGATTGGGCCTTGACGTACGTATATATCGAATCAATATAGAGCGTTATCGCAATAACCATTGCTTTAAATGAGAGAGAAACGAGTTCAAGCCAATATCGCTCATAATAATCATTGGGCCATTTTACAGTACCGGACAAATCCAAAAATAACTACGGCCTTAGCATTGGTGAACGAAAAGCACCAAAGCCTGATGTCGCTTCAATTTCATTGGCACCGAGTCCAAACCAACTCTAGATCGACATCATTAATAAATTTTGGGCCGAATAACCCAAATTTCATACTCTATGTTTCTGATGAAATGTAAAAGTAATAAAACTACGTTCATCAAATTTTGACCACCGTGTTTGGTTTTCTTGTCTAAATCCCAAGTTTTGTGGACTTAATTGATGCTAATGGACACCTTTTATCCATAGGCATCTAGATCTTCCTTTGTGATCTCATTAGTAGGTTGCTCGTGGGTACTTTTCATCATCTTTGTATAAAAGGCCATTCACAAAAAGGTTTGAAGATATCAAAGGCCATTCACGATAATGGTAGTAGGTTGAAGGTCATAGACTCTAAAGCATGGTAGTAGATGGATTGAGGCCAAGAAAGGTGGATTCAATGTTCAAAGGGGCCAAGGAAGAAATGGAGTACTTGTTGTCAGAGAGTTGCACAAAGTTCTCAGAAAGATTCGAGAAGAATCCGCCCTTAAGGGTGGCACCATTGGATTTTTTTTCTTCTTTAGCATTGTAAAGCTGACTACAAGAACTCTTAAATTGAACCAATGGTCCATCTGTAGTGAAGCAAACAAGTCAGCCGTTCGAACAAGCCACCGGCAGCATAGACCGCATATGGCTAAGACAGCATATGGCTAAGGCCACAAGTATTCTTTTCATATGGCTAAGGCCACAAGTATTCTTTTCATAGATGCCTATCCCAGATGGTCGTGTTCCATAAGTATTCTTTTCAATCCAAAAATTTGGCTAAGTATAGGTGCAGACCGTTCTATTTCACACAGTCCACGTCGTTTCAAGTCACAAATGTTAACTCTATCCCACAGGTGTGAATAATTATACAGCCCATGCCAAGATACTAAGCAAAATAAAGATTCGATTGACTTCCTGTGCAAAACGACACGGGTTCAGATAGAAGATCAAAAGTGGAGCTCCAACCCACTGCCCGCACGTGTTAACACAGACCAAACTAGCACACCCATGCAATGACTGATGGCTTGTTCCCTTACAAGGCCACAAGCCATGTCAGGATTGACATCCCGCTCTAGTACGAGGCCATGACGCTCAGCACAGGCCGTGACAAGCGCTACCCCCGTGCCATTTGCGGCTGCTAGGGGTTTTGGCCTATTTTTGTCCTATTTTTAGGCCCAATTCCCTACTACTATATATAAATACCTTTGTCAAATAGGGTTTAGATGTATGCCCATTTTTCATCTTGAAGAGTAGGATAGAGAGAGAGAAAATACTCTTCCTTTTCTCTAGGTTCCTTTTCTTTCTTCTCTCTATTTTTCCTTTGCCTAAGAATGTGGATCCAATTCAATACTTAGATTCCATGTTTAGAAAGTAGTTAACTTAGCTTGGGTTTGTATTTGTATTCATGAATTGAACTTGCCTTTTTGAGATTCAGATTCTCATATCTTTATGTCTTATGAATATTTGTGCTTGAACTTGTGTTTTCCAATATTGTGTGATCTTTGCTATGTCATCATGATGACACACCTATGAATATATGGTAGTATAAAATCATGCTAGGCTTCATTGTTATCTTGAGAGTGTTAGAATTGTGGAGTAGGTTAAGAACATCGAGGAGATGAGTGCATTTATTTACTTTGAGATCATATCCCTACATATGATAAACCATGATTCTAATTGGCTAGTTGTGTGAGAAAATCACATGCCAAGCGATCGATTCGGAAAATCCCAGTGAGGAGAATTCATTGGCTTACTGTGATAGATTAGCAGGATTGTCTGTAGCAACTAGAGTTGTGCCAACTCTAGAGTCATCACAAGGTTTTTTTTCCTTTGCCTCTCTAGGCCTAGGGATTGAGATCCACAGTGGGGTGTCCAGGATATAATGCACTCACTACATATCTAACGGTTGCGACTTATGCCAGGCATTGCCCTTTTAGGCGGGTTTGGTATTTCTCTAAGCAATGGCGCGTTAGCATTGGGACTGAAGTGATGAGGATAGTTTACGGCATCACGAGACTAGAGGGCATCCCCAATTTATAGAAATGGTGAGATATGTATCGTGGAAATACCTAGCTATCTCCACCAAGTGTGACATATGCATAAGATAGGTTTATATGTTTATATGTGAATGAATCGGGGATAGAAGCCATTTATCAATCACGTTACGCAAATACCCCCAAGTGCCTATCTATATAGTTTAATCTCATGTTATCTTTTATGTTTTTAGTTGTTAATTGAAAAACCCCAAGTTTACAATAGTAGCTATTCCAAGCACACAAATGGATTGACAACCCATACATGGTTGTGTTTGGTTAGCCATTAGACTCTAGCATCTCCGTGGACACGGCCTTGCCACTAACTACCCCATAGGTAGCTTAGTCTTCAGTTTAGAAGTAGAATATAAATTTAATATTTGACCATCCTCTCGTTCATTTGTTTGGAACACCTTTGCTCATGTTAGCTACTCTTATTTAATAACCCCGAGTGGAGATGGATCAAATTTTGGCAGTGCTGCCGTGGATGCTAGTTTAAAAGTTTTATTGTCAACTTGCATAGCATGTTAGTTGAGTAGTTATTGTTGTTTTTGTTTTGTTGGTTTTTGTTGTGGATCCTTTGTTATAGTGATCCTGTTATTTCTAATCTTGTTTGCTAGTGTTGCTTTCAGTAGGGTATTGTTTGATTACTAGTTTATGGTACACACCTGTGCCACTAACATATGGATTTTACACTACCCAACGGTGAATGCAGGTAGTAGGAGAAGGAGGAAATGGATAACTGGAGTGGGGGTTCCACCTGAACCATCTTTAGTCGTAGAGGAGCTTCTTGAGATGGAGGAAGTTGATCCAAATCTGGTGAACCAACCTTTGTGTATCACGTTCCCTCCACTGCCATCCTACGTGAACTATGAATTGAAAATCAGGATGATACACTGTTTCCCCACATTCCATAGAATGGCCAGGGAGGATCCCAACAACATCTCTCAGAGTTCCATCTTGTTTGCACAAATAAGAGGCTACATGGGGTCTCGAAGGACAACTACGACTTAAGGGCATTCCCTTTTTAACTTCAAGACACCACAAAAGATTGGTTATACTACCACCTGCCTGGATATATCACCTAATGGATGGACATGAAAAGGCGATTCCCTGAGAAATATTCCCATCCTCCGAGTCATCAGTATTAAAGAAGAAGTTATCTAGCATCACTTAGAGTGCAAATGAATCATTCTACGATTACGGGGAGAGATTCAAGAAATTGTTGGCAAACTGTTGGCAAGCTGTTCTTGCCACCCGTTCAAGGAAGAGGACTTGGTTTATTACTTCTTTGAGGAATTTTGTGATAATGACATGAGAATGGTGAACTCTGCGTGCAACAGGTCAATTTCTAACAAGAGTCTGAAAGATGCTATAGCCATTCTTTAAGAGATGGCTAATGGGATGAGGCAATTTGGTACGAGGTTAAGGTTGAAGGCTTTAGATGAAACATCTCAATCTCCAAAGTTGGAAGAGTAAGCCCAAGCTCTTGCCTCAATGATGAAGAAACTTTTTAAAATGAGGGTTTACCAAGTTAAGGTTTGTGGCTCATGCAATCTCGACCATCACACTGAGGCTTGTCCATAAGTGGTGGAAGAATTGGAAGAGATGAAAGCATTAGAGTTAAACAATGGGAATATGCATTAGTTCGTTAGGGGGCAACAACAACAAGGGTTTCGAGGAAACCAAGAAGATGCAAGGCAAGACCCCTACGCGAATAGTTTCAACCCGAGGCACCGGGATCATCCCAACTTCCGTTGGAGAGAGGAAAACCAATTTCAAGGGTACTGAGATGGAAAAGATCCACCTCAACCAAATCCAAGGGGTGAAAAAACACACCTCTCTCTATAATTCATACCAAGAAGAAGTTTTTAAAGTTATCGGCCCATTGGGGAAGAAGCATAAGGTGTTCACAGAAAAAACAAGGCATGAGATTGAAGATATTGGCACTAGGGCCTTCTCAAGCATCAAAATTCTTAAGATCCAAGTCAGGAAACTCGCCACCTTGGTAAGCTGACTTGAGGCAAAAGATTTCAGAAAACTTCCTTCCCAACTGGAGGTCAATCCAGGGAATGTAAGTGCACTATGGTTAAGAAGCAAGAATGAGGTTCATAATCACGAGAAGGAGGTTTTGCAAGAAGATGATAGGATCTTGGAGACCAACAAGACCAATTTTAAAGAGCGTGAGATCTTTGTTGAGAAAGCATCCTCCAAGGAGTTTCCACTACCAAAAACACGAGTAACCCTTCCACCACCATTTCCAAGTGCAGTAAGGAGGAAGCCGTAGGTGGTGACAAACGTTCAAGCATCCGGAAAATCTTCCAAAAGGTTAAGGTAACCGTTCCTATCTTAGAGTTGATTATATATCTGCCATCATATCTAAATTTGTAAAAGTTGCATACACTAAAAAGAGAAATAAACCAACTAGGAAGGTAGGACGCTTGAAAGTAGGAGGAGTCACCATTTTGAACCATAAGAATTTTCCTAAAAAATGTGACAACCTTGGGATTGTTTCTATTCCTATCTCCTTAGGTGGGAAGTTAGTTGAAAATGCCATGATTGACTTAGGAGCATCTATTAATGTGATTCCATATAGTATTTATGAAAATTTAGATATAGGTGAACTTAGTGACACTAGGGTGATTTTCCAACTCTCTGATCAGTCCCAAGCTAGCCCTAGAGGGTTAGTGAAGGATGTGATCGTTTGGGTTGGCAATTTGTTGTTTTCGATTGACTTCTACATCCTTGACGTGATACACAATGGAAGTTCACCCCTAATACTATTGGAGAGACCATTCTTTAACACATCAAGGATGAAGTTGATGTCCATTTGGGATGCTAACCCTAGAGGATGACATATATAAGGTGAAGTTTTACATCTAGAAATCTAAGCATGATTCACCTAACTCATATTTTCTATGTAAAGGTGTAACCTTGTTTGATGAGAATGATCACTTTGACACTTCTTGCATGACCAATGAGAATGAATGCTTAAATGAATTCCTTGGTAATGATGATATTGATGATGATTCCTTTACATTGGATGATTCTAGTGATGATATATCTGTGTAGGAATGCTTTTCTATGCTCACTTACATGCACTGGTTAGGGAAGAACGGCGAGGGCATAAAAACTCCTCGACCTTCTCCTAAACCCAAGGTAATGGCTGGGGACTCAAAAATTAATAAGGTATGGGAATTCATCCCCAACGAAAAACAAGGGGCTTTTAGAGGAAATGGTAACACATTGTGGAAAACTCTCCACAATGATGTCATCGTGGGTGGAAACCTACCAAATATGGTGTGGTCTGTGCCAACACATTTGGAACAGACTGTGGTCTTTGGTGCAGGCCATCGTCTGGAAGGTTAGATTTGAGCTTCAGATCGCACGGGACGCTGCTCTTGGCACAAACTTCCTCCTGGAGACTTGATAGGCTTAGAAACTTGGCATGGGACACCTTATTCTCCACACCCAGCCAGCTAGTCTCGATATCTTAGACTTGGAACAACGTGGGCCATTGAAAATGAGACAGTCTGTGCCCATACTAAGCCAATTTTGGGTGAGGATTAGAATTAGTGCACGCAACCCATGGCATTTGGTGTAGTCTGCATCATAGCCCCATGCTAAAAAATGTTGGCATGGGCCAACTTCTTTGGCGTGGACCATTGGTGCCAACCATGAACGGCTTGTGGTACATTGGCCGGCTAAACTTGTTTCCTTCGCTACGGGTGAGAGTTTTAGTAGTCAATTTTATAGAACTCAAGAAGATGAATCCAACTAAACTAACCTTGAAGGCTAATTATTCTTATATCTTTCTCAGACTTTGGCACAACTCATCGGATCACGATTCCCCATTTCTTCATTGGCCAATTTGATCTCCGTTGCCACCTATTTTTGGCTCCAATCTCCTTCTACCATGCTTTGATGTTCGTGGACTTTTCCTACTACTATTCTAGAGGTGAACATCCTTCAATCTCTTCTACTGTCCTTGCAAACAGCCTTCAATATCTTCTACTGCCCTTACGAACAGGCTTCACATAGAAAGTAACTAAAAAGTACCCACGGGCAACCTACTAAAGATGATCACAAGGAAGATATAAGAGCATGTGGATAAAAAGTTTCCATTAGTACTAATTAAGTCTACAAAATGCGGATTTAGACTAAAAAACCGAACATGGTCGCCTGAACCCCTTGTCACGTTAACTCAACTAATACTAGCAATCCACCAAATAAAACAAGCTAAAAACTATGCCAAATGCAACGGTTAACGCACGCATAATGAAGTACATCAGACTCCCTATACTTAACCCTTTACTCGTCCTTGAGTAAATAAAGACAAGAAAAAGAATTAAGTTAACTGTAGCGGGCAAGCATAAGTTAACCGAGGTATTCAACTTATTCCTAGATTACCCTATTTTTCCTCAAAAGAGTAAGAATCTCACAACTTTCACACTCCCTAGAGAACATAAGCAATCTAACCACCTAAAAGTAAAATTTGGAAAAAGGTAAGCCAAAAAGATAAGTGTTAAGCTAGCTTACTTTTCCCAAAGTGATCCCCAAAGCAATCAAAGTGTTATCTCCTAAAATAAATCCACCGAGGAAATCCAAGAGCCGTCAACTTGGTTATAACAAGGGATAATTCGTGATTCCTAACCTAGTTACAACGTAGGAATCAAATGTATCGACAACCTAGTTTTTTTGTTTTCTCTCAATTTCTCTCATTTTGCCTAGGATCCCTTTTGAGTTTTCATCCTAGCTTTAACACAAAAAGGGTACTCACTTCTCACCTTTTTTCCATACGGCCTCTCATTTTTGCCTAGGCTCGTAAGCCTAGCAGGGCCTAGCCTCTCACTTTTACCTAGGTATTTCGACCTATCCGGGCTTTTCCCAATGTTACCCAAGTCGCCCTTTTGGGTTTTCAACTTGTCCGGGTTTTTTAAATTTTCAATTATTTCAATTTTTTTGTGTAGCACAAAACTACCCCAAAAGTGGGCTTCATACTACAAAAGATAACTCAAAGAAAAAATCACACCACCAATATCCTAAAACCAATGATCCCCATGCAAACTAGAAACCCTAGCATAGCATTTCTTGCCACCAAATGTTCATCCAAAAACATCCCTCAACAAACGAAAACCAAAATCACCAACAAACAACAAAAACTACCAACAAAAGCATAAAATGCACCTAGGAAATCCAAGAATGAAGACTCCTTAAGTGCTCACTACTCCCTTCCCCGCACTTAACCGATGCATAGTCCCTAATGTAACAAAAATCATGTCAAAACATAGGTGAGGTTAGGAGAAATAGTGACACTTACTCTTGTGGCTCCGAAGGGCCTTCCTCCTTGCCGTGACTAGTGTTGCTCCTCTTAAAGCATCATGTTGCTTGAAGCGCGGCCTCGATGCAATCCATCCTCGAACTAAGCTCATCTACTTGCATCATCACCCCTCCTATCGCTTGGACTACCTCTTGCAACACTAGGGTAGAGCTCTAAAGCTTATCCCCAAGTGCGTGCAGTCGGTCAACGATATCCATGGATAAGTGAGAGCGGCTATGATGTGCTCTCGAAGAGGTCTCACCCTTGCCCTCCTCAATGTCTATCTCTGGAGTGGTTAATACTCTTTATAAATCTCTTTCTCAAAGCGTTGGTCCGACTCAATAAATAGGTCATCAAAACATGTGTCATGGTTGATAGCGGTGTGCTTCGGCTGTTGAAGAACCATGAAACTACAAGTGCTCTCTCCATGATAAAGTCATACATATCGAACCTCCGATGTCGTAGGTCCCACCATGCATGCCTTAGCTAACTTCTTGATGTTATACTTTGTACTCGATCGTCCCAAGTTAACCAATACTCTCTGTGTAACCAGATGCCCCAAGTATTGTGCCAGTAGACTGATGTGTCCATTTTAGATGGTTATTTTAGGCTTTTTAGGATTAGTTTTTGTGCAATTTTGTGCTCTACATGTGGCATTTTGCCTTGAAATAATCTAAGGAGGGATAAAGGCGGCTTTGACGTTTTTATCACTTTTTAGATGATTTTGTGTGACAAGGTGATTTGTTTGAAGACTTTGAAGATTTGAAGACTTTGAAGATTTATCTTTGAAGATTTGAAGATTTGAAGACCTTTACATTTGAGCTTTGTGAAGATTTGAAGAAGTGAAGAGATGAAGAAAGGAGAGCAAAGCAACGGATGAATGATGATCCAGGGTTCTCAGAATTTTCCGAGAAGAATCAGCCCTCAAGAGTGGCACCATTGGATTCCTCTTCTCTAGCACTATAAAATCGACTATAAGAACTCCCGAAATGGATCAACGGTTCACCCGGAGGAAGCAAAACAAAACGGGGCTGGATTTCACTGCTGGTCGCTACTCGCGATGGAACTGGTCGCGAGTCGCGACGACAGCACGAATCCAGCTCTGCAGCAGTATTTTTTCTCCCTTTTTTCTTCCACTATAAATACCTCTTCACCCCTTCTTCTCCACAGCTTTTGGCCCCTTTTTTGGGCCAAAACCCTAGCTTTTCTCTTCTTGTTTTCTTAGTTTCTATGTCTTTTGTTGTTCTAGAGTAGTTTTTGTACTTGGGAGCAAGGATTGAAGCTTCCATTTCTATGTAGTAAGGAGCATTTATATCTATCTATTTGGTGTTTTTGCTATTGTGCTTTTATTGTGCTTTGAATGTTAATTGTTGATGCCATTGATATTGTTGAAAGCTTGAATGAAATACTTGTATGAATTGCTAGCTAGGGTTTGGGGGATTTGGGTTAATTTCCCCCCTTTTCTTGTTAGGAATGTATGAGTATGATTTAGGGCTTTTGATTGTGTTGATGGATTGATAATGTGCTAGACGAATGTGATTGATGTCGAACTCTTCGTCATGTTCGTTTGTGTAGCAAACGAGAGAGTTATATGCTCTTGGATGAATGTGCGTTGTACGTTCATCCAATCTCGTGTAATTGCATGAATTGGTTAAATGCTTAGTCACGGTGCAGTGGTCATAAGCATTGCCAAGCTTGTTGGTTCTTCGTTATTAAATGCCACCAATGATACCTTGAGTCGTGGTCGCGACAACGGGAGTCATTGGTGAGGTTTGACAAGAGATGTCGAACTCACTCTTGCAAACTACGAACTAAGAAGGATAGGAGTTTAGTCTCCACAACGAGTAGTTGAAGTATTGAATAGATGATTTTAACTCATCCTTGAAGCATTTGTTATTTAGCATTTGTGTATTCTTGATGGTGTGTTTCACTTCACTTGTGCCATGAGTTGTTTGAGCATAGGGAGTGCTTGTATGATCGAATTGGTTAGGTGTTAGGAACGTGACGAATTCCGTAGCTCCTTTGCATGAAAATCTATGAGCGTGAACTTAGAACTTCTTGTGCATAACGTGTTGTGACTCTTGCTAGATGGGTATGTTGATGTTGAGTCATGTAATGCTATATGATAGAATGAGTGAATGATTCAATGACCTACATTAAATTTGGAAGTGGATATCCCTTGCCCCCAAGGCTCTTTATCTTTGTAGTTTAAACCCCCTTTTCTTTAGTTTTGTTTGATGATTAGCATAGTCATTTGACCTTGCTAGTTATCTTGTCTTTTTACTTTCGTAACTTAGGAATAACCAACCAACCCCCCCCCCCCATTTACATGCTTTTATGTGTGTGTATATATATCTACTCCTAGCCTTATATCAACCATTGTGTGCTTAGACGCTTAGGAAGATCCCTCTTCTCCTTGGATGACCCCGATTTGCCGCTATCTACCTAGTTGTAGAAAGTAAGCAAAAAGGGCTTATAAATTATCTTTTACACGGAGGGCGCGACGACCGCCCGCCTGTCATAGACCTACCATGCCACTCATAGATTTCTTACAACTCTTTCTTTCCCCCATCATTGTGCACTCATGTACAAATTTCCCCACCAGGTTTGGGTAGAAGATACCCTCAGGAGGCATTGTCCAATGGCAATGAACATCCGAACCCGGATATTGTGCTAGCTCATCGTGGCAGAAAACCCCCATTGCTAATAGTCTGTGAATGTAATGAAATGCTGGATGAACCAAGGCATGCTCTTGCACATATTCTTCCAATCAGTCCCTGGCAGCTGCCTCCAAAAGTTCCAGAGAGAAAAAGGCATCCCTTGACATTGTGTCCTAGGGATCTCTTTGTCGTACCTCCATCCAAAGACACGGGCTATCTCCCGGTGTGTCATTAGATACTCCTTGTCATTAAGATTGAATTAGATCGCCTTGTGTCCATTCTCGTCCATGACCGACCAAAGAGTAGCTAGGGACTCTAGGGTCCACCTGATGTAAGTTTTAGAATGTTTCTCTAAGAAACCATCTAGACCCACTTGACCCAATAGATAGGTCACGGGCTCGAGTAAGCCTAGAGCCGCCAGTGTGTCTTTGCATGCAAAGCCGGTCTCTAGCATACTACTCTTTGGCTCTCTTAAATTCCCCCACCTCTATGTTGTAGTCACGAATATATTAGATAGTCACATAAACTCATCAGTCGCAATCGTGGGGTTGCAAAGAGTAGGAGTTACTGATTCATAGTTTGCACCATTTACCAGTTTCTTCCTCTTCTTACCTCGTGTGAACTTGCCCTTCTCTGATGTATTCCTTTTTGAAGGCATCCTTAAAAAATGAGGTAAAAATGGTAATTTGATCTTCAAAACAAGGCATGGCTCACATTGTCATCTAACAAGTAGATCCTTCCTAAATAGCCTAGACATTTAAAACATGATAGTCCAAGCATGAAGCCTAGTTAAACAAGAACATCATCATTGAAAAAAATATCTCATGTAAGTCATTACCAACCCATCAATAAGACTATGAAATCAAGATTCATCTCCTCTAAAATCACACAACACATGAAGATTATATCATTCAAACATAATAGCACATCAAACCACCCAAAATTTCTTCAACACATAAGCATACATACAATCCCAAACATATATCCCAACAACACACATACTCATTCGAAAATCACGATTTTCATAACACCACCACAATGTCAATCAAGCATATAAATAAAGAGTTCAATGAATTACCTGGAATTTGAAGCTAAGAGTTGCAAGATCCACACAAGAAGAAGCAAGAGTGTGTGTGAGTGAGTGTTTTTGAGATGGAAGAATGTGTCGAATGATGAAATTAGGTGGAAAAATGTGCCATGGTTTTAGAATTTCACCATAGATGATAAGAGAGAGAGGTACATATAGGATAAGAATGGAATTTTAAAATTGCAAATAAGGGGACAATAGTACCAATCAATTAATTCCCACGAATGTGGGAAGTACTATTTGCATAAAAAATTCCTAAGGAATTCGGGAATTTCAAAAACATTGAACCAAAAATGAATTTTTGAGTTATAAATTCAGAGTTTTCAAAAATTTGCATTTTTTGGAACAATTTGGCAGCGGAAAATTGGTTTTTGGAACAATTTTGGACCAAAGGCCGTGTGCCAAATCTCAAGCACGACCCAAGGCCTCGTGCCAAACTCCTTGGCACAAGGATTCCCCTCGTGCCAACTCTCCTGGCACGGACCAAGGCTCTTGGCATGAACCGTGTCAGGTTTTGGCACGAGATCACCACAAATTTTGACCCAATCCTTAGTTTTTCCCTCTTTTTCAAAAAACTATGTCACCTATCAAATCTAATTCCATCTATACACAATCACGAGTCTCAAACTATAATTTTCAAATCAAACAAGACTTTCATCTCAAAAATCTTCATTGCAAACAAAAACATGCAAAATCTATCTAATCACTACATAAAACAGGAAAGCAAAGAGAAACACCAAATATATTAATTGTAGTCATCACGACTATTTTTTATGCAATCTAGTTAAAAACACCTACCTGTGGGTCTCTGGAATTGTCATCGCCAACTCCACCCATGATGACATTGTTTTGGGGAGGTCTCCACAATGAACCATCCTTACCTTCAGACCTCTTGTTCGTCATATGAAATGAATCTTCATGTCTAGCTAAAATGGAATCTTTGAATGTCACTTTGGGGTTAGGAGGAGGTTGTGGAGGTTTTAAACCCTCGACATTCTTTCTTTTCGCTGCAAGTTAGTTAGCAAGGAAAAATATTCTAGCACAGACATCCCATCAATAGCTTCATGTAATTCATCGGACTCATCAACAATATTATCAACACGGGACTTATCCAAGTTTTCATGCTCATTGGTAAGACAAAAGTTTTCATGGAATTCATTCTCATCACATAAGGTCACACCTTTGCACATAAAAGAAGAATTTTTTGAATCGTGCCTAGATTTATAAATATCAAACTCCACTTTGTCCACATTATCTTCTAGAGTCAAGGTTCCCAAATGGACATCAATTTTAGTCCTAGACATTTTGAGAAAAGGTCTCCCCAAAAGTATTGGGGGTGCACTTCCGCCGTACGCCACGTCTAGGATATAAAAGTTCGCTGGAAAAACCAAATGCCAGCTCACACCATCACATCTTTTACTAGTCCATGAGGACTAGCTTGGGAATGATCGGCTAGTTGGACAATCACTCTAGTTTCCCTAAGTTCACCTATTTCTAGGTGTTCTTATAGACTAAAAGGGATCATATTGATAGATGCACCTAAATCTATCATAGCATTTTCAACAAGTTTACCACCTTAGTAGATATGGATAAAGAACACTCCAGGGTCGTCGTGTGTTTTAGGCAAAGTTTTATGGTTCAAAACAGTGACTCCTCCCATTTTCAAATGTCTTAACCTCTTAGTTGGTCTACTTTTTTTCTTTGTGCATGTAACTTTAAGAAATTTATCAAATGATGGCACATTTTCAATAAATTCCAAGATAAGGATTGTTACCTTGACTTTTTTTTGAAGACTTTTCGAATGCTAGCATCATTGGTCACCACCTTTGGCTTTTCCCTCCAAGCATTTGGAAATGGAAGTGGAATAGTAACTTGTGCCTTGGGCGGTGGAAGCTCCTTGGAAGGTGGTTCCTTGACCACAATTTCATTTTCTTTGAAGTGTGACTTGGTAGCCTCCAATACTCTATCATCCTCTTGTATAACCCTCTTCTCGGACTCACTAACATCCTTTTCACTTCTCAACTTTAGTGCACTCACGTTCCTTGGATTGATCTCTAGTTGGGAAGGGAGTTTTCCAAACTCCCTGGCTTTAAGTCAGCTCACTAAAGTGGCAATGCCCAACTTGAACTTTGAGATTTTTGATACTCGAGAAAGCTCTATTACAAAGGTCTTCAATCCCACACCTTGTCCTCTTCGTAAAAACTTCATGTTTCTTCCCCAATTGAGCTATGGATTCCAAGATATCCTCTAGATACAACTTGTAGATTGAGGCATGATTATTAGAAGGGTCTTCACCTTGAGGGTATGGTTGAGGTGGGGCCTGTCAACTCCGGTATCCTTGAGGTTGGTTATCATCTCTCCATCAGAAATTTTGATGATCTCGATACCTTGGGCTGAATGAGTTTGCATAGGGGCCCGGCCTTGCATCGCCTTGGTTCTCCCGGAACCCTTGTGGTTAACCCCGAGCAAACTGTTGTCTTTCCCGGTAATTGTTCTCAATGGCTTTCACCTCTTGCAAATCATCTATGACTTCGGGACACACCTCAGAGTTGTGGTAAAACTTGCAAACCCCACACACATTGACTTGATGCATTTTTCCTTGCAAAAGCTCCTTCATCATGGAAGCAAGAGCTTGCACTTGATCCTCCAACTTAGGTGATTGTGCGGGTTCATCCAAGACCTTAACCATTGACCTTGTACCAAATTGTGGCATATCATTAGCCATTTCTTGAAAGATGTCCATTGAATCCTCAAGGCTCTTGTGTTCTATCGAACCACTACAAGCGGTGTTCACCGTTCACATATCTTCATCACATAACCCCTCGAAGAAATAATACACTAGATCTCCCACCTTGAAAGGGTGGTAGGGGCAACTCGCTAACAATCTTTTGAAGCACTCCCAATAATCATACAAGCTCTCGGCAGCCCCTTGGGTAATATTTTACAGTTGTTTCTTTAGCCCAACAGATTTAGATGCTAGAAAATACTTCTCTAAGAACCCCCGCTTCATGTCTATCCAAGAACCTATGCATCCTGACGGCAAGTAGTAGATCCAGTCTTAAAGGGAAAATGGGAAGGCTCTCAGATTGTAGTCATCTTTGGATACTTCCAGTGGCTTCATGTTTGCGCATAACAAATGGAACTACGGGAGATGCTTGTTCTAGTTCTCTCCCACCAATCCATGGAATATTGGTAGGCAATGGATCGTGTCACTTTTCAGGTCACAACTCACATTGGTGGGTAATGGGGAGAATGAGATACATAGTGGCTGGCTTTCCAGATTAGGGGACATAAGCTCCCTTAAGGTTCGGTTGTATTCCGTCATTCTTTGTGGTTCTTCTACCAACACTGCTTGCCTCGGTTGAAATTCTGCGCTAGTTCTCACTTCCTTCTCCTCCAACCACTAGTGTTCTCAGTCGGTTATTATAAGATGCCTAGATTTGTGGTGCGGGTGTGTACCATAAACTAGGGCTAACAATACCCTTCTGAATACAACACTAGCAAACAGATCAAAATGTAACAAACTATCACAACAACTCAACAACCAAAGTATCGAAACAAAACAAAATGAAAACCAATTACTAACTACTCTACTAACAAGTTATGCTAATTGACAGTTAAGCTCAATACCATCTCCTTAAATGGCACAAAAATTTGAACCGCCTCAACTTGAGTTGTTAATTGTAGCTAATTAACCCAAGCAAAAGATGGTAGGTCAAAGATATAATTTATATTTTGCACCCAGCTCACTACTATACTATTGATAGGGAAGCTAGCGGTGAGCCCTGGGTATATGCATAGCGATGCTAAGGCCTAAGTATCAACCAAAACACAACCTCGTATGGGCCTTCAATCTGTACGAGTGAAAGGAATAGAATAACAACTACAAAACATAAAAGTAAAAAGAAAGTAATCTATTTAACTAAGAACTTGGGGAATCACAGTGAGACATGAATGATTTAATGATTTGATCCTCAATTCATTCACATGTAAGATTTAGACAAGCCTAATAGAGTGTTTATAACATGTGGTGTGGCCGATGGCATACACTTTCTCGTACATGTCACGTCGGGCACACTCCGAACCCTCCATCGACACCGCCATAGTAATTAAGGGAGTACAACAAGGTCTGACCATTGTTGTAGAACTGTTTCTCCCCATGCAATTACTTCCTGGGCTTCCACCATGAATGCGCTACTTCCCAAAGTCCTATTAATTAGGCAAAGGGTCGTAGGCACCTTATCTATGACACTATGGCCTTTTACAACCCTTGCTTGCTACTTTTCACTATCTCTACATGTAACCTCTTGGACTACTTTACGTAATCATCAAAGAGTCGTGTGATGGCAAATAATTCAGAGTAATACTCAGGTCTCCCGTGCACACACTCACACAGACCAACGTACCACATTACCCATACAAACATCCAGGTTTTCCTTTCCAAGGGGGCATCAATATTTGCACCAACATGAATATAGACTAAAGTGTGTGCTTAATGGAGTGTACTATTCATGCAATTCTAACATTCAAGTACAAGTCACAATAATATCATGAACACAAATATTAGAATGAATCTAGTGAATCTCACAAAAGAATTTAATCAAAACATATCTACAACTTATCCCCAAGCTATGGATACTACTCCATAGATATGGAATTGAAATAAATATTTGAATTCCACATATAGGATCAAAGAAAAAATATATGGAAAGAAAAAAAAATAGTCTTTCTCTCTCTAAAACTGCTCTCCTAATACAATATGATGAATAAAATGATCCAATCTCTTTAACCTAGTATAATAAGGCTATATTTATAGTAGTAGGGGATTGGGCCTAAAAATAGGCCCAAGATAGGCCAAAAATGAGTAAACCCTTGTCAGCCGCAACCTGGTGCGGGCCATCCCAAATGGCGCAGTCCACTCCGTGTACTTGTCGTAGTCCGCTGGATCTGGCACAGTCCATGCAAAAACCTTTGGCATGGGTTGCTACATCTAACACAGGCTTCTGCTTCATGCTACTGGGGGCTTTCGAATCTGGTGCGATCTACACCATTACATTTGGCACAGACCACGACCTTTGGCGCAGGCCATCGTCTGTAAGGCTGGATTTGAGCTTCTGATTGTGTGGGATGTCGACCTTAGCATGGACTTTATTTTCTAATAAAATTGGCATAGACTCCCTGATTCTTCACACCTTGTTGGTTGGTCTCGACATCTTAGACTTGCAACGATGCCAACCATCGTAAATGGGACATTCTGCGCCTATACTTAGCTAATTTTGAGTGAGGATTAGAACTAGTACGTGGAGCCTGTGGCATTTAGCATTGTATGCATCATAGACTTGTGCTAAACACTATTAGCATGGTCCAACTCCTTTGGCGCGGGCAATTGGTGCCAACCATGAATGGCCTACGTCGAGCCGTGGTACCTTGGCGAGCTGAACTTGTTTCTTTTGCTACAGGTGAACCGTTAGTCTGATTTGAGAGTTTTAGTAGTTGATTTTATAGTGCTCAAGAAGAAAAATATAGTGGAATAAGCTTTAAAGGATAATTCTTCTAATATCATTCTAAGACTTTGGCGCAACTCATCAGAACAGGATTCCCCGTTTCTTCGTTGGCCGCTTTAATCTCCCTTGCCGCCTATCTTTGGCTCCAGTCTTTTTTTACCATGCTTTGATGTTTGCAGCCTTCATCTACTACCATTATATAGGTGAATGGCCTTTGATATTTTCTATCGACCTTGCGAATGACCTTCAGTATTCTCTACCGCCATTACGAATGGCCTTCACAGAGAATGTAAACAAAAAGTGCCCACAAGCGACCTACTAAAGATGATTACGAGAAAGATCTAGGAGCCTCTGGTCACAAAATGTCCATTAGTACTAATTAAGTCTACAAAACATGGGATTTAGACAAGAAAACCAAACATGGTTGTCTAAACCCCTTGTCACGTAAACTCAACAAACACTGGCAATCCACCAAATGAAACAAGCTAAAATCTATGCCGAAAGCAACGGATTATGCACGCATAATGAAGCATATTAACCATTCATGAAATGATAAAATTCAAGAACAAGTCACAATAATATCGCAGGTACAATAATTAGGATGAACTAAGAATCTCACAAAAGCACAAATCAACACATGAATACAATTATCCCCAAGCTATAGAAAATACTTCCTAGAAAATAGATCCTTGGAAAATATGGAGTTAGATTCCATAGATCTAAGAAAATAAGATAAATAAAATAGAAGAATAAGAGAAGGAAAATAGAAGAAGAACTATAGAGAGAGAGAGAGAGGGAGAGCTCCCCTCTTCCTTTTACCTATCTAGAGAGAGCAATAAAATCTACATTATGCCTACTAAGGTTTTCTAGGAAGACTAAAGGCTCCTATATATATTTAGGGAATTGGGCATCAAATAGACCCAAAATAGGCAAAAATGTATCAAAACCTAGTCAGCTGCCACTAGCATGAACCGTCGCGGAAGGTGCAGTCTGCGCTCGTGCCAGCGCAGGGCACCAGATATGGCACAGGCTATTTTATTCATTCTGGTGTGGGCTCTGGGATCTGGCGCTAGCCATGGCATCTGGTGTGAACCATGGAATCTGGTGTGGACTGTGGCAACTAGTGCCGGTTGTGTCAGGCGCGGTTTGCGTCGTATGGCGCAGCCCGTTATCAGGATAGTTATTTTTACACCTCTAATCTGCGGCCCGTGTCATTTTCTATGGGCCATCATCAGAATCCACATTTTACTCAGTATTTTGGTGTGGGCCATTTAATTTTTCACATCCCGTTGGCTGGTCTCAACATTTTGCACTTGAAATGGCACAGGTCGTAAAAAATGGGATGGTCTGCGCCTATACTTAGCCATTTTGGAGTGAAAATGGGCACTTATACATGTGGCCCATTGAGATTAGTGTGGTCTGCACCAGGCATTGGCGTGGCTCGTGCCAGAAATCCTTAGCGCGGGTAGTATAGTGTGGCGTGGTCGTTGATGCCATACTTGGTTCCAACCATGAGCGGTCTGTGCTGACCCATTGATGTTTCGGTTGGCTAAACTTCTTTCCTTTGCTACGGATAAATCGTTAGTCCATTTTGAGAGTTCTTGCAGTCAATGTTTTGGTTTTCAAGGAGACGAATCCATGGAATCAACCTAAAGGTTGATTCTTCTTGGATCTTTCTCAGAATTTGGCAAAACTCTTGGACCATGATTCTCCGTTTCTTCCTTGGCCGTTTTGAACTTTAATGCCGCCTATCTTTGGCTCCATCCTTCTACTACAATGATTTTTTCTCTGTGGCCTTCATCTACTACCATTCTAATTTGAAAGGCCTTTGACATCTTCAATCGTCCTTGCGAACGGCTCTTAATATCTTTTACCATCATCGCGAACAGCCTTCACATAGAATGTAATGAAAATTACCCAAAAGCAACTTACTAAGGATGATCACAAAGGAAGATCTAGGTGCCCGTGGATACAAGAAGTTCATTAGTATCAATTATGTCTACAAAATACAGGATTTAGATAAGAAAACCAAACATGGCCCTCTAAACCCCTTGCAGCGTAAACCCAACTAATACTAGTGGGAAGCCCTCACCGTACCTCTCAAAGTTAATATTTATAAGCGCTAAATGCTTAATATCTACAACTAAGTAGATAGCGGAAAGTCGGGGTCGTCCACGAAGAAGAGGGATTTTCTCAAGTGTTTAAACATATAAGGTTGATGTTAGGCTAGAAGTTCATATATATATATATATATACATATAAAAATCATGTAAAAGGGGGGTTTGGTTGGTTGGTTGTCTTAAGTTATGAAAGTTAAAAGACAAGATAACTACCAAAGTCAAGTAACTATGTTAATCATCAAACAAACTAAGAAAAAGGGGTTTTAAAACTACAAAAGAAAAGTCTTGGGGCCAATTGACATCCACATCCAAACCTAATGTAGATCATTGAACCATTCACTCATGCTATCACATTTATTACCTATGGGGAAGGACAATGGAAGATCAACATTAATTCCTTCTTAATAGTAATTTGCAAAGACAAACAACGACAATTTCCAAACCTCATTGATGATCACCCTAGACAAACAATGACTATAGGGGTATTTCATCAATGACATTATACACGAAGGACCATAGATTTGACAACGACAATCCTTCTACCAAAGACATAGCCATTTAACCAAACATATCACTCATTAGGATAAACCTAGAACAAACCACATTCAAGGTTCAACCTTTCATTGCATATATAGGATAAATATGAGAACAATCCACATTAACATACTTATCCAGCAAGAGTCACAACACATTATGCACAAGAAGTTCTAAGTTAATGTTCTTAGATTTTCATGCAAATGAGCTAAGGAATTCGTCACTTTTCTAACACCCTAACACTTCAATCATGCAAACACTTCCTATTCTCAAAAAACACATGGCATAAATGAAGTAAAACATAGCATTTAGAACACATGAGTGCTAAATAACAAAGGCTTCAAGAACGAGTGAAACAGTCTATTCACAACTTCCACTACTTGTTGTAAAGATAAATCTTCCATCCTTCTTAGATAGTAGTTTGCTAGAGTGAATTCAACATCTCTTGTAAAACCTCACCAATGACTCTCTTAGCCGAAACACAACTAAGAGTATCCCATTGATGGCATTGAGCACGAAGAACCAACAATCTTGGCAACACTTATAAACACTACACTGTGTCTAAGCATTTAACCAATTCATGCATTTACACAAGATTAGACAAGAACGATCGACATTCATAGAACTCTCTCATTTACTACCTAAAAAAACATGACAATGAGTTCAACATCATCACGTTCATCTAGCAAATATCAACACACCAACATCATTAAGAAGCTCTAACTCATGCTCTTGGACTACACATTAAAAGAGGAGAGAATTAGCTAGTTTCTCCCAACCCTAACAAGTAATCATACAAGCAATTCATATACTCAAGCTTCCAACAACATCAATGCAATTAACAATTCACATTTAAAGCTCAATAAATGCACAATAGCAAAAGTAGTAAATAGATAGCTATAGATTTTACTACATAGAAATGGAAGCTTCAATCCATTGCTCCCAAGATAAAACTAAGCTAGATAATTAAAAGACATGATTAACCTACAAAAACTAAGAAAAGAAAGAAAGAAAAACTAGGGTTTGAAACCAAAAAAAAATGCAGGAAGAAGAGATGGATTCGTGTTGTGAAGAGGAGAGGATAAGGTGAGTATTTATATTACAAAAAGGAAGAAGGATTTCTGGCGAGCCGCGACGGGTTCTGGGCGAGCCGCGATGGATTCTGGACGAGCCGCAACGGGTTCTGGGCGAGCCGCAACGGGTTCTAGGCGAGCTGCGATGGGTTCTGGGCGAGCCACGATGGGTTCTGGGCGAGCCGCAACTGGTTCTGGGTGAGCCGCAACTGGTTCTGGTTGAGCCGCGATGGATTCTGGGCGACCCGCGATGGGTTCTGGGTGAGCCGCGACAGGTTCGTCACGAGTATTCTTCAAAGTCTTCTTGTTCCAGTATTTTGATTTCTTTCTTCTTCTTGTTTCATGTCCTCCTCTTCTCTTTAATTCTTCAAGTCTTCAAAAGCTCAAATACAAGTCTTCAAATCTTCAAAGGTATTCTTCAAAGTCTTCAAAGTCTTCAAACAAATTGCCTTGTCACACAAAATTCTCTAGAAAAGTAATAAAAGTGTAAAAGACTCTTTTAACCCTCCTTCAAGAATTTCAAGGCAAAATGCCACATTTAGAGCACAAAAGTGTACAAAAAATAATCCTAAAAGTCCTAATATAACTATATAAAATGGGCACATCAAACCTCCCCACACTTAAACCTTACTCGCCCTCGAATAAGAAAAGATTCAAGCACACGACGGAATCCATATGTCCATATCCTAAACTAATATTCCCCCAATCAAAACCTCACAAAAACTCTCAATATCGTAAATCCCAAAATTAAAGCTCAAATGAGAATTTTTTCACACACACAACCCCGATTCCTTAATCTAACCAAACCTACCAATTATCAATTCACTACCCATGAAAGTGTTTCAAAGTCCCAAATTGATAATCCCAAAGTCCAATGACACAAAATGAGTTAAAACCATATAGGAGGTTCAAGCACATACTTCACTTTATACCAATATATCAACCAAAATGCAATGACACAAAATGAAGTCAAAACCATGGAGGAGGTTTAAACACATACTTCACCCAATGTCAATATATCAACCAAAACGAAGTATAAAAGAATCAAGAACTTCATAACCCTACTTCTTTTTTCAACCCACTAAGTTACCCAATCCCAAGAGGTCTAAAGATGTTAAGCTACCCGATCCATCCATATGAAAACCGCAACCTTATGACTCCAATGCCAGAAAATTAGTGAAATTATAGCATTTTTTATTTTTCTCTCATTTTTCCTAGGTGCCCTTTAGGGTTTTCATCCTAGCCACACATCATGTTTCTTGGGCTCACATCTCACCTTTTTCTGCATATTTAGTTTCTCATTTTTGCCTAGGTCACCCTTTAGGGTTTTTGACACATCCGAGCCCCCAATGTTCCCTAAGTTGCCCTTCTGGGTTTCCAACTTGGCAGGTTTTCTTTTCATTCTATCTTTGTTTTTAATTTTCTATTTTTTTTTCAAAATTTTCAATTTTTTTCTTTTTCTCATTCTATTTTGATGCCATTCGTGCGTTGGAAATCTTTCTCATGTTTTTCTTCAAGATAATCGTTTATGTTTATCACAACCTTTGCTCAAGGATGCTTTGATCAGGGATCCTGGTTCTTAGTACGTTTCCTTGTAGATCGCTTGATGTTGTGACTCATAGAACCACTATGCTTAGTGGTCTTCTTGGCTGCTAATATCTAAGACCTTCAACCTCTCGGAGTACGGACAAGAAATCTTTGTATCCATTCGAGAATGGCAGTAGAATCCTCCTTCTAATTTTTGGTCCCATGTGATTCTACTCGGTTCTATATAATCCAATGCTTGGATGCTCTAAGAATAAATCTTGGTAAATATTTATCGTCAATAAACTTTGGGCGAGCAACACCATGAAACAGGTTGTGAGCTTGGACACTCTAATCATACGGATGAACCTTCTTCTCCAACTCGGTGATTTTCTCCCCCAAGACGTTTTTCTCTGCTGCTAGTCGAGTGTTCTCAGCCACTAGCCTTGCAATTTCATCCAATGTAACTTTATGAAACTTTGGAATATCTCCAACCTGGGACCTAAGTCCGTAAACCTCGCCTCGGCTATCTATAAGACGGCTCTCAGGGATAGATATCATGTCAGCATCAGCAAGATACCTTTTAAGAGAACCAAACTTACTGATTATGTAATGCACTATTTCTTGAATCAGGTTCAAAGGGGTCACGAATCTCAACAAATTTGAGGGTCACAACACCATTATATTTCCTATGCTTGAGATCCCTCAAGAGCTCTACAAATGCAGGATGGTTTCCACTTTGCCAAGCTTTCAAATCCCCTTTTGTATAATCTAATTCCATCTTAGCAGAGTCTAAAACTGCAGTCAAGCTGGACACATCCTTATCAAGGCTTGCTATATTAGGATGAGTCACATTGCGCCAAGAATCTAACTCTTCGTTGCACTTCCTTAAAACAACCATGGCCCTCATTAACTCCGCCCAACAGTTTCAAGCTCTACCTTGGTCTTAGCAGAATCTTTGCAAATGGATTGAAGTTCCTTTCACAATGCATTAAGCTACGTAAATAAAAATATAGACACAAAATTTTTAAGGGAATTAAATCGTTTATAGCAAAGAGCAAATGGTTACATCAATAGCCCAAAGGGGCAAGTTACATGTCATTCCTTACATTTGGAGGCTTATCCCCTACTGGAACCTTGTTGTTGGGCTCGACTTTAGTCTCGGGCTGCTTGGACTCTTCATTGGGATTATAGATGGCACAGATCTCCTCAACGGAGGGGTATTTACCCGAGGCCTTGAGAAGTTTCATCAATGATAAGCTAAAACCCCCCTTGTACACAGCTTTATCCCATTTTTAGTTTGTAGCCTCCACACCCTCAGACTCAGCCTCCTCATTTAGAAGCTTAATATCATCTTCAGACATAGATGAAGACATCTTGGGCATGATAACTTCTTCGATGAGGAGGTTGCGTCCAACACCCTTGGCCATGTCGAGTAGATCGACGAAGAGATCAAAGAGTTCTCGATTCTGGAGGACCTCATCCTTGAAGGCCTCCAGCAGAACCATTTGAAACTTTGCATCTCAAGCCTTCTTAACATTCTCCACATCAGCATTCTTTTCGAGGATGAGACACTCATTTGTAGCCATGAGGTTGGTGACTTTCTTCTTTTATGCCTTGATTTTCTTTCCAGCGAGGAAATTTTATTGTCCTTTTCCTCTTGAACATAGGAAAGAGAGGAGATATGGTGGGAACTCAGGCCCCAAAGCAGGGAGGAGAGAGAGCATGATATCTGGCCAAGATCCTTAACCACCTGAAAGACAGTAGAAGGATTAGGAACACTTAAAAGTGGAAAAACAAAAAAAAACAATATAAGTGAAAAAAAGAGGTTATCTTCCTAATGGAAAACCAACCTGGATATTTTTGGCAAAAGGACCGAGGACATCGGCCCCCACGATCGAAAGGTACGAGGGGGGTGCCACGACGTTAGCCTCATCTTCAAGGGCTTAAGTAGGAGACTCTTGAGGATCCTTTTCTTAAGAGATCATTTGAAGACACTCCCTCGAGGAGAATCTATCCTCGGGCTTCTACTTTATCTGAGATTTCACGTAAGTAGCAGCCTCGTGAGGGGTAGGGGGAAGAACCTTTGTGGGGTTATTGTTACTTCTTCTTGTTCATTATCATACCTAAATTCTTGGCCACTGAAGAGGATAAAGGAAAGTTAGAAGGTACAAAAGAATGTAACAGTACATGAGTGGATAATAATACATTAAAACACCTTCAAACTCACAATAATCAATAGAATCCTTAAAAGGAGGCTCTTCAGTGGACGGGTCAATAGAACATTGAGGTTTATCTCCCTCCTTAATACACCTCATCTACCTCTTATTCAGCTTAGGCTCATCTTCTAAAGCCAAATGTTGGCACCTCGACAGTTTCTTCTTCTTGGTCGGCTCATAGATGTATTTCTGATAAACTTTTCTTGGCCAAGCTTGTCTCCCAATCGATTTATTTGGATTCTTATAGTCCACATAAGAAAGGAACGAGGCCAATAAATAGTCTCGACTATCCTTTAGGCATTTGGGACAAATAAATTTGACTGACAGATGGGTCTCGACAATAACATCTGGATTCCACCCGGGGACCTTATATCTAACACTGTCAAAAGTGAGTCATCTCTTGATATCTATCCACTTACCTGAGTTAGAAGGGAGAATAAAGCATTTTTGTCTCCTCTGCCTACTGGAAACTGTGATAATGTTCTCGGAAGCTTTGTCGCTATCAGTGGCGCTATACAAGGAACAGAGCATGTGGTATTCGGGTTCTATACCTAACCTATGGCACTGGAACATAAAAAGCATGATGGTTATTACTACGTTAGGATGGAACTGGGGTGGACTCAATTGGAAATCCTTGAGGAGCCTCGATAATATTGGTGGAAACGAGAAGCACAGTCCTGCTCGTAGATGCTTTGAAAATATAACTGATCTCTCCCTGAGAGGGTTTTCTGGAGACCCCGTTGTCCTCAAAAACTGTAGATCAACATCACAAGGAATCCTCTTACCAGAGGGCAGAGGTAGCAAAATCCTTGGTATCGACCAAGACCCGTCGTGAGCCGAGAACTCAAGGGCTTATCCTCCACAAGGAGCTCTCGAGTGTTATCTTCTTGAACCTCGAGAGTGGGAGATATTATCTTGTGGAATCTCCCTTCAACCTCTTCTGGAGCCCTTAAAGAACTCCCATCCCCGTGAAGAGATGGACTAAATTTGATATCAATAATACGGGTTGACATTTGTGTGTGCCCTTTTCCTTTAAGCATATTCATGATGGGTATATAGTTAATATGCCCAATTTAATCAACACTTGGGCTGGAATCCTAGGGAGAATGCTTAGAACCACTAAGTGTGGCCTCTGAATCCTTTTCGTCAGGTGACCCAATCTCAAATCTCTCAGACCTAACCTCACCAGAGCGCCCCCTCTCGTCGGATTTCTTGCTGGAGATAGCCATAATAAAGAGGAGTGAAAAAAATAAAAGAGGAAGGATGAAGATTAGGAGAACTTACTGGTGGAAGAAGAGAAGATAAAAATAGAGGCAAGGAGTAGATAAAGGGAAGAATGCTAAAGAAAATATTCTAAAAGTACATGAAAATAAAGTGAATAGCGGTGGGAGAAGTGGGAGTTAAGAAGCCTAAATTGGCATCCAAAGTAATGGTTATCGTGGAGAAGACAAAGATTTGAAAAGTCGTGAAAAAGTTGTCATACCTTCTTAGAAATCACCGGTGCTCACACACTTTTCCGTATAGCTAGCTCACACGCACGCCTTTTGAAATTCTGCTAGAAATTTAAAAAGGAGAAAACTAAATGCCACCTCAAAGCTCGAGAAAATTACTCAAGGGTATTGTGGATCTAAGATTCCAAAACCTCTGAGGCTCTTCGAAGATACAAATCGTAGACTTAGAAATACCATAAAGATTTGTAGCGTCGAGGCCCTATTAAGTTTTCTTGGGGCTCTTGATGATGGGCTGACCTAATGAAGGCCAAGAAAGTGTCTTGGGACTACTCCAACATAAGATAGATGTTGAAACAGAGAATATTTGGTTACCATATTTATGGGGAATTAAGAGCTACAATTAAGGATAAATTTATGTAGTGATACAGTATAAATATAAGTACTTATTCATTATTATTGATACACATTTTATACGACTTCAAGTATTCTTCTAAATTAAGCATCAATAAGTTTTCCCCTGGGACTTCCCGAGACTTTTTGTTTTGCAGATCATAACCAAAGGATTCAACTGAGTAGCTTGATCGATTTTGAGACGTATCAGGCGGGGCTTCTCCAGCGGCGACAAAGCCCTCCAGTGGCGGTGGGGCTCTTTCTCCAGCGACAGAACCACCAGTGATGGTGGAGCTCCCTTCAGGGGCTAGAAATATCTAGGGATGGAACCGTCCACTTTCCAGTGATGATGGACGCTGCGGAGCCCTTTAGCTACGGAGGTGAGACCCGTGGAGGCGAGATCTGTGGAAACCTGTGGTGGCGAGATCTACGGAGGCATTTTCGGTGGAGGAGAAAGCGACAGTGTGATGGTGGAGGGTAGTGGTGGAGGGCCTATGGTGTCAGGGAGATGGTGGAGGCCGGTGGTGGAGGCCGGCGTAAAGGTGGAAGGAGGGGTGAGAGTAAGGGCTGAATGAGAGACTCTCAGTTTTGCCTTTAATAAATACATAAATGCATTTACTTGTCAACAAAGGTACAATTCACCCTTCTAATGGCTAATATAAGAGTATTATTACCTAAAGAATGAAATACTTTATTTACAATACCTTCTTTTTTATCATGTAACAAAATAAAATTGTTATATTCAATAACTTGTGACTACAACATGCAAAGGGAGAGCTTTGAATTGAAAAATGCCATAAAATGTTGGAAAAATGAAACACCTCATCCCGGGGAGAGGGTGTGGGCTGACCAATATCTTTGACACAGACCCACCTTCACATGGGGTCATTAATTCTTGCTAATTACCCCGATCAGAGGCTGAGTAAGGTCAAAAATAAAATTTATAGTTCTACACCTAACTCACTACTACGCTACCAATATGGTAGTTAGCACTAAGCCCTGGGTATGTCCACAGACCATAAAGATGCTAGGGATCAAGTATCAACTAATAACACAACCTCACACTGGTCGTCAATCCGTACGAGTGATAGAAATAGTTAGTAAATCCAAACAAATGGGGGGGTTGGTTTTTCAAATTAACAACTATAAAACATAAAAGTAAAAGAGCAATTAATCTATAAAGCTAAGCACTTGGGGAATCGTTGTGAGCATGAATGATTTAATGCTTCGATCCTCGATTCATTCAGATGACACGTGGTGTGGCCGATTTCATACACTTCCCCTTACATGTCACGTCGGGTGCACTCACAACCCTCCATCGACACCGGAATCATAATTAGGGGAGTACAACAGGTCCAACCATTGTTGTAGATCTGTTTCTCCCTGTGCGATTAAGCCCCATGTTTCCACCACAAATGCCCTACTTCCCAATCACCTATTAATTAGGTCAAGGGGTCGCTAACACCTTATCTATGACACTAGTTCCTCTTACAACCCTAGCTTGCTACCTTTTGGTATCTCTACCCGTAACCTTTTTGAATACTTTAAGACTTGTACGATGGCAAGTAAGTTAGAGAAATACTCTGGTCTCCCGTGCATACACTCACGTAAACGCAACCTACTCCCTAACCCATACAAACATCCAGGTTTTCCTTCCTAATGGGGCATCAATATTTTCACCAACATGAATATATACTAGAGTGTGTGCTCAATGAAGTGTATTATTCATGCGATTCAAATATTCAAGAATAGTCACAATATATCATGAACACAAACATTAGGATGAATCTAATAAATCTCACAAAAGCATTAATCAAACAAGTCTAAAATTCATCCCCAAGCTATGGAAATTACTCCATAGATATGGAATTCAAATATATATTTGAATTCCACATCTAGGATCAAAGCAAAAATAAAAAACAAGAAAAGAAAAGGAGAGAGTGTTTCTCTCTCTAACGTTGCTCTACAATATGATGAATAAACTCTATCTACTTCTCTATTTTTTTAACCTAGTAGACTAAGACTATATTTATAGGAGAAGAGGATTGGGCCTAAAAATAGGCCCAAAATAGGCAAAAAATGACTAAACCCTAGTTCATCCGCCGCCCGACGAGGGCCGTCGGGGATGTTGCAGGACTCAGGATCTAGTACGGGTCATGCCAACGCCTAGGCACGAGGTGCTACATCTGGCACAAGCCACTGCTTCATGGTACTGTGGGCTATTGGATCTGGCACGGTCCACGCCGACACCTTTGGCACGGACCGTGGCCTCTGGCGTGGGCCGTCGTCTGAAAGACGTGTTTTGGTCTTCTGATCGTGAGGGTCGCGGTCCTTGGCGCGAACCGTGGTCACTGAAGCTGATTCGCTCAGAAAATTGGCACGGGCCACTTGATTTTCCACACCCCACTAGTTGGTCTTGACATCTTGGACTTGGAACAGCGCGAGCCGTGGTAAATCGGACGGTCCGCGCCTATACTTAGCTAATTTTTTGTGAGGATAGAAACGGGTGCGTACGTTGCCAGGGAATTTTGTTCGGTATGCGCCAATGCCTCGTACTGAACACTGCTGGCATGGGCCAATACCTTTGAAGCTACCTGGTTGTGCAAACCATGAATGGCCTATGCCGACATGTTGTACCTTGGCCGACTGAACTTGTTTCCTTTGCTGTGGGTGAACCGTTAGTCCGATTTGAGAGTTTTAGTAGTCTATTTTATAGCACTCGAGAAAATGAATCCAATGAAATCAGACTTGAAGACTAATTATTCTCGGATCATTCTCAAAATTTGGCACACCTCATTGGACCACGATTTCCCATTTCTTCGTTGGCCACTTTGATCTCCATTGCTGCCTATCTTTGACTCCAATATCTTTCTACCACAAATTGATGTTCGTGGCCTTTGTCTACTACCATTCTAGAGGTGAATAACCTTTGATATCTTCTACCATCCTTGCGATCGGCCTTCAATATCTTCTGCCGCGCTTACAAACGTCCTTCGCATAGAATGTAACCAAAAATACCCACAGGCGACCTACTAAAGATGATCACATGAAAGATTTAGGAGCTCGTGGATATAAGATGTCCATTAGTAGTAATTAAGTCTACAAAACGCAGGATTTAGACAAAAGAACCAAACATGGGCGTGTAAACCCCTTGTCACGTAAACTAAACTAATACTAGCAATCTGCCAAACAAAAAAACTAAAAGCTATGCTGAATGCAACGGTTAACGCACACATAATGAAGCAGATCAGACTCCCCACACTTAACACTTTCTCTACCACAGAGATCCCCCTCTAGCTCCTATTTTTTAGCTTCAATTTTTGAAAACCGGTGCCTAAAATGTAATAGCATCGGTTTTTATTTTATTTTAATACCTTTTTTATTTTAACACCATATTAAAAAGACCGGTGTTACGGTTTTTAAAAACCGGTGTTAAATTAACACCAGTTTTTTTAAAAACCGGTTTGGTGATGAAATAAAAAACCGGTGTTAAATGAACACTAATTTTTTTAAAAACTGGTGCCAAAACCAGTGTTGGAAAAAAATTGCACCAGTTTTCAAAAACCGGTGCTAAAAATTTTAAAAATTCAATCTTCCTGCCAAAAATTTTGCCAAAATTTTTTAAAATTCAATCTTCCCACCTAAATTTTCCAAAATTTCACTAAAATATTTAAAAAATTCACCAAAAATTTCAGAAAATGTTGAAAAAAATTTCATGGGCTGAGAGTAGTTGCGCACAGCTGCTCTATGCTAAATTTTTTTTCTTAACTTTCAAAATCGTTCACTTCTTTTGTTGACTTTAACTAATATCTATGTTGACTTAAAATAATCAGCGATCAACCTTTATTGAGATAATATATATAAATAAGAATAAATATTTTTGACATTATCTAATTAACGTTCAACATTTAATTGATTTAGTATATATAAATACAAAAACAAGTGTTTGACTTTAACTAATCAACGGTTAACCCTTATTTGACTTTCTGCATGTAAACACTAATAACTAGGATTACATTAACTTATCAATAGTCATCCCTTACTTAACTAAGTATGTATAAATAGAATGTAAATGTTTCCCTTTAACTAATCAACGGTCAACCTTACTTGACTTTGTATATATAAACACAAATAACTAACTTAACTTTAACTTCTTCTTTTTTAAAATTAAAGCACCCGAGGGTGGGGGATGATATATTAAGGTTCCCCAAACCTGAGACCAAGATCAATAAAATGTACATGGTATTTAGCTTGTTCATAAGGAGCATTGAGGCAACATAGTTGTCTCCAAAAGCCCTAACTATCTACAGAGTAGTATGTGTCAAAACTATCCAAACAAGTAGAGGATAGTTATTGAAATTGCGATTCCAGAAGAAAGAATCTCCACCCCTTGTGTTAATTCTTCCCTTTGGCCAGGCAACTTCAATCCAAAATTACAAAGATTAATCTGAAGAAAATCCAAACCTAGCAAAAAAGACTTGAGATTTCTTCTTATCAGCCACAGATGTATTGTTTGCAACAAACTAAGTTGGAAGTCCATTAAATTATTGCTGAAGCGAGCGTCAGGTGTTCGAGCGCACAAACCATATGGTATTTGATGGTGAGTCCCAAGGAACAAATAAAGCTCCAAAACCCATGTTCAGTATGTTGTCCTGGTGAAAAACCCATGGCAGTTTGAAATGCTCGAAGCCCTGTCCAGGACTCGAAAACCCCAAGGACTCAAAGTATCCTCGAGACTCGAAGTCCTCCAGAAGACTCGAGACCCCCTCGAGGACTCGAAGCCCCCTCATGGACTCGAAGCCTTCTGGAGGAATCGAAACCCCCTCAAGGACACGAAGCTCCCTTGGAGACTCGAAGGCCCCTCGAGGACTGGAGGCCCCTTCGAGGACTCGAAGCCCCCTTGAGAACTCGAAGCACCCCCTCGAGGACACTAGCCCTCATCGCAGACTGGAAGCCCCCCCGTGAACTCGACGACCTGAAGAATACTTGAAGCCCCCTCGAAGACTTAAAGTCCCTTCGAATACTCGATACCCCCTAAAGGACACGAACCCCCCTATTGGACTCGAAGCCTTCTCAAGGACTCGAAGCCCCCTCGAGAACTCGGGCCCCTCTCGAGGACTCGAAGCCCCCTCATAGACTTGAAGCCTTCTGTAGGAATTGAAACCCCCTCGAGGACACGAAGCACCCTGGAGGACTCGAAGGCCCCTCGAGGACTGGAGACCCCTTCGAGGACTCGAAGCCCCCTTGAGAACTCGAAGCACCCCCTCAAGGACACTAGCCCCCATCTTAGACTAGAAGCCCCCTCGTGATCTCAACCACCTGAAGAAAACTCGAAGCCCCCTCGAAGACTTGAAGTCCCTTCGAAGATTCAAGATTCCCTAAAGGACACAAACCCCCCTGTTGGACTCGAAGCCTTCTCAAGGACTCAAAGCCCCCTCGAGGACACGAAGCTCCCTTGAGGACTCGAAGCCCCGTAGAGACTCGAAACCCCGAGGAGGACTCAAAGCCCCCTCGAGGACTCGAAGTCCCCTCGAGGACATGCGGTCCCTCCAAGTTGGTCGAAATCATGTTGGACCGTTGCTTGAAAAACTGCCATACGAAGCATGCATTTGAGTTCAATGGTGTTGTTGTGTACCTGCCATAAGAGAAAATAGCAGCAGTAGTCTATTCCAATAGCTAACATAGGGAGAATAACTGGATTTAATGTAAGGAAAATTTGCAAGCATCACGGTGAATTACTAATTTTTTTGGGTAAATCAGAAACAACCGATTCTAGTCATTAATTCTTATATTTGGTATCCCAGCTGCATCCAGTAAAATCAGACCCCTGATTTCATTGGAAACAGAATCCAAGTGAAAATAACCATTTTGCCTATGAACCGCAGTTTTGGCCAGCGCATCTGCCACTACATTACCTTGTCTAAGTGTATGCACAAGCTTGATATTTCCAAGGCTCAATTTAGATTCATAATATAAATCAAATAAGGGCTATGGAGCTTTATATGGATTCATGATATGCAGTATAGCTTGTGAACTATCTGATTCAATTACACTGTTATGCGAAGCTAGCTGTAAGAGATAAATTCCTTTTTGGATTTCCAAGATCTCAACCTCTACAGAACTGCGTGCCTCGGTAGAATAGCTAGCCATGGTAATTACCCTACCATTTTCATCTCTGAGAATGAGGCCTAAACCAGCAGATTATCAGTCTTCCAAGCTGCATCCACATTTAGCTTACTACCTAGTTCCGGTTTGTTCCACTTTACAGTAGCTATATGAGGTAATGGTTTTGTTGGCCATTTTGGTAATAAACCTGACTGTGTCAACAGTCTGGTATCATCACAGTTAGTGAACAATGGCCTTGCATAAAAAATGTTGAAAATATACTCCCTAATCCTTGTAATAGTAATTTGAATATTAGGGGTTGTATTATCAAACATTTTTTCACACCTTGCTTTCCATAAGAACCAGCAAACCACCATAGGTAAAAGTCTAAATAAGCAAGAATGCAATTTAGTTGGAACTGGATTTGTGAGGTAATATGATAATCTATTCCAGATAGTTGAAAAATGTGGAGGAGTTATCCCTATAATGCGGTGAATTTCTTTCCAGATAAGAGTAGCAAAGGAACATTCATTGAAAAGGTGTTGGATGTCATCAGTGTTGTTACAGAACAAGCATTTAGAAGGAAGCTGAAATCCAAAAACTCTGAGGACATCATCAAAAGGAAGAAATGCATTGAAAAGTTTCCACATAAAGATGGATATCTTTTTCTAAGCTCTTGGAAACCATAACTTACTAAGAGTAATAGAGGTACCTCCGTTAGGTTGAAGTAGCTTATAAGCTAATTTGAAAGAGAAATTCCCTGCTATGTCAGGCATCCATATGAGTCTATCCGCTCGGTCTTCCCAGATTTTGGTGTCCTGCATGACAAGACAAATTTCGGGAATTAGCAATGGATAAATAGAGACAGAAAAACTTGCCCTATTTAGCATGAAGTGGCTAACGGTGCAGTTAAAAGGAATGTTGGTAAGATCATGAGCACAATGATCCATCAATGGACCTTTGCCTGTCCAGTTTGATGTCCAGAAGTTACATTTCCCACCCCCAATAATAACCCTGGAATTTCTCTCGGCTAAAGAATTAACTGATTGAATCATGTTCCAAGTTTGGGATTTTCTAGCAGAAGGGGATAAAGACCAGATAAATTGTGCCCATGGAGCCTTTCCAAGCTGAAATTTTCCACCACAATTTAAGAGAACATGCTCTTATGATTGTGGGGATTGATCTGAATGCAAGACCATTCTGGTCCAGTGGGTAGCACAGATTACTCCACCTCCTCCAAACATTTTTTGGACCCGGATCAGTCTCTCCCCAGAAAAACTTAGACATCATTCTTTCCAAACTTTTGACAACATGAACTGCAGGCTTCATAACAATCCAAATATGTTGAGGGATAGAATAGATACAAGATTTAATTAAAATCATTTTACCCCTAGTACTTAGCCATCTATTTTTCCAGTTTTGCAACCTTCTGTCCACCATTTCTAAAAGGGGCTGAAAATGAGCATTTAGCACTCTACCCTTAAAAATGGGACATCCCAAATATTTAAATGGAAAAGTGCCCTGCTTCATTCCTAAAATCTCTTTAACCTGCCTTGTTTTTGCCACAGTAGCCCCTTTACCCAAGTAAAAATCACTCTTTTCGAAATTCACTTTTTGCCCAGTAGTGTTTTCAAAAACAACTAGGAAAGCTTTCATCTGAATTAGGTTCAATTTACTAGCTTTCAAGAAGATAATAGTATCATCTGCATAACTAAGATGGGAAATTGGGATTGCCCCTTGAGGAAGATAAAAAAATTGCAGTTTACCAGAATTAAACACATATACTAAACTTCTTGTGAAAGCCTCAGTAAAGATATTGAAAAGAAAAGGGGATAGGGGGTCACCTTGTTTTATACCTCTAGAAGATTTGAAGAAACCTACCAGCTTACCATTAATCAACACAGAAAACCAAGCCTGGGTGATATTTTTCATAACCGAATGAACAAATTTACCATGGAGTCCAAATTTTAACAAAATACTATTAAGAAAAGCCCAACTGACCCTATCAAAGGCCTTTGTTAAATCCAGTTTAATAACACAATTTGGATCTCTGTTCTTCCTGTCCAAGAATCTCAGCATCTCTTTGAGATAAATAACATTGGCAGAGATGTCCATGTTGGTCATAAAAGCTGACTGATGTGGGGATATGAGTTTAGGCATAATCAATTTTAACCTCTCCATTAACAGTTTTGAAAAAATCTTGTTAATGAAATTGGACAAACTAATAGGCATGTAATCATGAAAAGAAGATGGAGATTCTTTTTTAGGAATAATAGTGATCCATGTTACTGCAATTCCTCTAGAATGGGAGAACCAGAAAGAAAATCATTTACAACTATCAACAGATCCTGGCATATTATTTCCCAGCTTTTTGTGAAAAAATTTGATGAGAAACCATCAGGCCCTGGACTACTATTTTTATTTAGACCAAAAACAACCAAACTAAGCTCATCTAAGGTAGCAGGCCTAATAAACAAAGCATTATCCTGATCTATTACAATTTTAGGAATTTGACTGCGAAAGTGAGAGAAGAACTCACCATTTGAATCAGTTGAAGGTTCAGAAAGAATATCAGAATAATAATTAATAGCCTCAGTTTCAATTTCATGAATATCCTCAATCGAGACCCCATGTGAGTTTTTTATCTTAGAAACACTGAGTCTTGACCTACTTTCTTTAACAGAGTTATGGAAAAATTTAGTGTTCTCATCCCCATCTTTGAGCCATTTAATTCTGGACTTTTGTTTCCAGAATTTTTCATGTTCTTTGAGGGACCTTAGGAGTAAAGCCTGAGCCTGTTTAAGCTTAATCAATTCAGTTTCTGAACTATTTAAGTCATAAATGATTTCATGAATTCTCAACTCCTCCTCTGCCTTTGTAACATTATCCTGAATATTACCAAAAACAGTTTTATTCCAAACCTTAATTTTTTTTTTAACCTCTGAAGTTTTAAGAAAAAACCAAGCATTCCAGTTTCAGCCAGTGGTAATTCCCAATCATTCTTTATCAGTGTTAAGAACCCAGGCCTATTAAACCAAGCATTGATAAATCTAAATGATATAGGGGATGAGGGAATAGAGCTACCAACAATAAGAAGAAGAGGGGAGTGATCAGAGGCACCTTTATTAAGTACTTGGATAGAAGAAGAAGGAAATTTTGTACACCATTGGAGGGTACAAAGTCCCCTATCTAACCTCTGACTGGTAGGGTTTTTAAATCTACCATTTGACCAAGTAAAGATGTTTCCAACAGTGTTGATGTTATAGAGTGCATTATCATCAATGAACCTATTAAAGTCATCCATACTGGATTTTTTTGGAAACGAGGGACCTTTATACTCATTGAACGAAGATATTGTGTTAAAATCCCCAATGAGTAGGGTATCATTCATATTTCTGTCACTCAAAGCTTTGCACAACAATTTTCTCCCAGCAATTGTTCTGAGTGCATAAACAAAAATCCCCTCCATTGAGGTATTTAGTTTAAGACTGTGAATGTTAACTGACAGAAATTACAAATGATCGACTAACAGAGTGACATTAATTTGATCATTCCACATTAACCATATTTCACCATTTGAAGCCTGCATGCATTTAGTGAAGTGTAGATCTTTCATGTATTTACCACATTTTTCATTATTATGCCATGGTTCAATAAGGCATAATAATTGGATTTTGTGTGTTTTTACAAGATCATGTAATCTACAGAGTGATTTTTTCATGCCTCTAATATTCCAGACCATAAAATTGATTTTAATGGTTGTACTAATCATTAAAACCTTTTTTATTAAAACATTTTGAAGATTTAGTGATGATCTTGTTGAGACTGGGTTGTTTTCCAGGGGACATTATCTTATTGAGCTGAGTGAAAAAATTATTTTTTCTGGACTCCTTACGATCTTGCATATTATGAGTACTTTTAGGACTACATACCTTTGCTGTGTCTACCTCTTCATTATGGACAATGTTTTGTTCAGCAGTGACTTGGGAGAATAAGAGCTCTTCAGTATCTGCAGCAGCACTTACCTCAGAAGATTCTGCATCCTGATCATCCTCGTCCCCATCTACCCCATTTTGAAGGACATCAAGTAGAGGGAAGAATCTGTTATTCCTGTGACCTTCTTTGGAGTGGAAAATCTTTTCTGGAGAAGATCTCCTTCTGATCTTCTTTTTATCAGTCCAGAGATCATCCTTGGAATAGTTCTTCCTATAGACGGGGTTGGGTGTAAAGGAGATCATTTCAGGGGCAGGAGAGGAAGCTCTATCCATACTACCATTTTGAACCTCTATATTCTCATTGTTAGAGGTCAAGTGGAGAAACTCGGATAAGTGTTGGGTGTTTGAGGTAGAGAGGGGGAGCTCAGATGAGAATTGGGTTTTTTTAAGGATGTTTGAATTGTCAGCACCAGGGGATTTTGTCTTACCCCTCGGAACATAGTAACTTTTCTTCTGATGAGTTTTAAAAACCTTGTCCTTTTCCACTGTTGACAAACCAGATGCACCTTCCTGAATAATCGCTGGATCCCCAGAGCTTGTTCCTTTTCCATCAGCTCTGTTGCTAGTGTTTCCTATCACTTCATCAGTAGTACAACCAGCCATAGCATCAGGGTTTAAACCAAGATTGGTATCCTTGGCTTCTTGGTTAATTTTCTGACCAGCTGGTTTACATCTACTTCTTTTGAGTTCAGGATGCAGATAAATACATGTAGAGTCGTCATGTCCAATAGACTGGCAATGGTCGCAGTATAATGGTAAGTCTTCAAACTCAATGGGGAGCTTTAGAACCTTATATTCAGTTCCATCATCTTCAATGCCTACCCTAATGAAAGCAGGGAGCTTTTTCCTAAGGTCCACTTCTACACATAGTTTCACAGCAGATGGCTTAGTAACTCCTACAGTTGCAGCGTCCATTTTTATGAATTGACCTATCTGGTTGCCCATACTCTGAATCATGGTTTCATTATAGAAAAACATAGGCACGTTTTTAATGGTAATCCATACCGGGACAATAGATGACTCAGTATCTGGAGAGAAATCTAAAGACCACTTGAGTACCTTCATTGATGCCCCAAGAAAGTTCCACTGCCCCTTTAGCCACATCCTCTGATAATCCTCCTTTTCCTCAAACCTAATCAGTACATGACGGTAATCAATTGAACCCAGTTGAAATTTCCCTTTGAATCCAACTGACTTGAAAGCTTCATTAAGTTGCTCCATGGTCAGCTTTCCCCTTATGAATTTACCAACTAGAGCGTTGCTATAGTGGCCGACGAGAATCTCAGCTTCCTTTCGAGTAACAATACATGCGATGTCACCCTTGTAAGTGGTCTTTGGTGTGATTTCTGGGTTTGATGGCAAAGAGGCATAGAGTGGAGGTGGTCGATTAGCGAGGGCTTGAAGGAAACTCCTATCCGGATGGGTGCCACCACGTTTCAGCGGAGGCGCCGCCATGGCACTGTGGAGAACAGTAGACGTTTGAGACTGTTATGTTGATA
Organism: Rubia yunnanensis; assembly: GCA_037428765.1. Classification (NCBI taxonomy): domain Eukaryota; kingdom Viridiplantae; phylum Streptophyta; class Magnoliopsida; order Gentianales; family Rubiaceae; genus Rubia; species Rubia yunnanensis. The sequence goes on from CM075061.1 coordinate 63,777,646, forward strand.
GAACGGATATAAATGGGAAGGAACAGTACAAAATTGCGTAAATAATAATTGGTTTAGAGAGAAGGGAGATAAAAGATGAGAGAGAAGGACGAAAACGAGTGACTAAATGCAATCAACTTAACTTTAACTAAGAAATGGTTACCCTTACTTTACTTTCTATATATAAACACAAAATATAGAAACCGTTAATTGACTCAGTCAAGAATAACAAAAATCATGTATTTTTTAGCAATGGATAATAGGGTAACACAATTTTGGGTCACAATGTAATTTTTCAAGACTGTCTAGATGTAATCAATGTTAACTTTTAAGGCTCTTTCGTTCACCCATACTTTCCCAAATTAAAATTTTCAAATCGTATATTACTGAATTACATTTTGGTGTTTCCAATTTCGTGATTCGACAACTCCAACTTTCTTGGAGAGACCTAAATGCAAAAAGTAAAAAACTTTACTCGTAATTCCAAATTGCAATCTGATTAAATGTGATACTACCCTATACACCCCCATTGTATTTTCGAAGACCACAATATAGTATTTATTAATAATCATGCACAAGAACATATTTGTAGATCCTTTCCGATTTCCCTTTCGTACTTCCGAGTAACTAACTCTAAGTTACTCTAGAACATGTACTAGCGCTTTCCAATATCCCACTAGAAAAGTCATCTTTTAATACTTCTATATTTAGGAAAGATTAACACAAATCATGTACTTTGGAGAAGTGGATTATAGGGTAACACAATTTTGGGCCATAGTGTAATTTTCACAGATTGTGTGGAAGCCATCAATGTTGACTTTTGAGGCCCTTTCGTTCACCTATACATGCCCAAATTTCAAATTTGCAATTGTATATTATTGAATTACATTTTGGTGTCGCTAGTCTCGTGACTCGACAACTCCAACTTTCTTGGAGGGACCTAAGTGCAAAAGGTAAAAATTTACTCGTAACACCAAATTGAAATCCGCTCGAATGTGATGCTATCCTATACACCCTCATTGTATTTTTCTAGCCCGTAAGGAATATTTATTAACAATGGGGCGCAAGAAAATATTTGTAATCCTTTTCGATTTCCCTTTCTTAGTTCAACGTAATCCACTTTAAGTTACTCTAGAATATGTACTAGCGCTTTCCAACATTTTTCCCAAAAAATCAATTAATTTTTCATTTCTATATTTATGCAAGAATAGGAAAAATCGTGCCGTAATGAAATTCTGGGCCATAGCAAAATTTTCCATAAATTATAGGCCAAATATTATTTTAGCCCACTTTGGACTAACCCTAATCCTATACATCGAGAATTCGCCCAACAACCAACTCTTCTTCTTCATTTGACCGCCGCATACCATGCTCCACCACTGTTTAGCTTGCTTCGCCACCGTCGAACTTGCTTATCAACAGTTGACCTTTACTTAACTTAGCATGTATTAAATAACAACAAAAATGTTTGACTTTAACTAATCATGAGCAACCTTCATTTGACCTTATATATGTAGACACTAATAACTAAGTTGATGTTAACTAATAAATGGTCAACCCGACCTTCTATGTACACATTTATAACTAAGACTTGACTTTAAATAATCAACGATCAACCATTACTTAACCTAGTATATATAAATACGAATAAAAATGTTTCACATGAATTAATCAACAATCAACCTTTACTTGACTTTCTATACATAAAAAATAAATAATTAAGCCAATTTTAGCTTATCAATGGCCAACTCTTACTTGACTCTGTATATATAAACACAAATTGAGCTGAGTTTGTATATAAAAACATTGAAAGCCTTAATACTGCTGGGCTTATTTCATTAAAACAACTCAACTGATTAAGAACTCAAGGAACCCTAATATTGAATATGCAGCTACGGCCGTTCTCATCTTTCACTCCCCCTCAAACACAACTACAATATTTTTTCCCTCAACTCTGTTACCTCTCAACATCGACACAGATGCTTCAACGTTCCGCTACTCCAAATACACCATTTTTTCATCTCCGTGCTACTTATCAATGGTATGTATGCTCAATGTTGCACTTCAATTGTCACTCAAATTAGAGTGCTCGTTCAGCCACGCCTCTGGGCCGGTGCAGCCAAAGTGAGACGCAATCCTTTTCACCACCTCTCACGAATCCTCGTAGGCGGCAGGAATGGGGTGCTCTGGGGTGAGGCAGTACTCGATGGAGATGACAACCGCATATGCCTCCGCTGCCACGATGTTCACGTCCCTTGAGCATTTGGCTGGTACGGTGGAAATTATTTATTTTGTAAATTTTGGAGAGAATTCTTGCCTGACTCTGTCAATAGAATAAGGTAAATTTAGCCAATACATTGAATGAATATTGGAAAAAATGAGTACCATTTTTTCCCTTCTTTCTGTTAATTTTGTTTTTGGTTTTGCATGAAACTGCAATCCATGTAGTTATCACATCTAGAAGTCCAGTTCACGGCTTTGAGTTGAGCCTGAGGTATATGTTATGAAAAAATCTTTGATGTTCTATTTATTTCATGATAGCTTTGAGTTTATTTCCAGCATGATTAGAATAGGGATAGGTTATTACCACATTTTTGTACATTTTCTGCAGATAGTATCTAATATTTTGTTCTTTTTCTCTTAGTCTTTGTGCTATGGAATGAATCAAGACTCATAGATTATATTGTGAAGTTTGATAATGATGCAGGGGCTGACAAAAATTTGTCACAAAAGGCGTATTTACATTATCTCGTGATATTACTGTGTGATACTTTATCTGTGGGATCATCTTCATTGGATTATTGTGCTCATTTTTGTACCTATAGTCATGTTTTGATTTATCTAATTTTACTTCACTTCTTCTGATTTATCTAAATATTCTAGAATGTGGTACTATATATCTTCAAGAGGAGCATGATTTTTCAGCAATTAGTCTCTCGCACAAGAAGTCGTGAATTGCATTGCCTTTTCAAGTAGAACTGGAATTATAATCACGGTACTTATACTTTTAGCGTGTAGGGATTAGAGGCTATGTATTGATTGTTTCATGTCTAGCTACTTAAGTCTTTATAGCTAGAATGTATCTTAGGGTGCAGGTGTCTTGCAAGCTTTAAGTTATCATTGTATGAAGGCTGCATTTTCCTCTTCTCATTCTAGCGACAAAACTGATCATTTGTCATTTGCAGCTAATTGAAGAAATTTGGCCCCAAAAAGGATTTCCAGTCATAGTTGGGTGAACAAATTACTATATTCAGGTAGACATACATACCATTTTAGAAAATCTGTGCAAGTTTGAAAAAACATACCATTTTAAACATACATACCATTCTGATGATTCTCAGCCGCTACAATATTAATAAGTCAATTTTTATGTGCTGGAGTTAAACGGTTGGTTTGTTTGTGTTTTGTGTAGACCTCAGATGGTGAGGTGGATGACATATGCTCAAAGCTTCATTCTTCACGTCGATTTCTACTTCTGGTTCGAAGTTGTCAGGTTCATCCAAAATAGGTAATTGTTCATCTTTTGCTTCTCAGTACCTGTTTGTGAAGGTTCTTTTATTGGATTGTTCAGCTTTATTGTTGTTCAATAACGGTCATAAGGATATTGGATAGTCTATAAGAACATTTTGTGTATATTTTCTTGCCTATCATTAGCTTGTTCAAAATCACTTTGTACATTTTTCAGTACATTTTTCAGAATCATAAGCTTATGTTTCTTACCTACATTTTTCTCTTTTATGTACATAATGTTGAATTTATCCTTGTTATTAAGGAAATTGAGAAGATCAAGGCAGCAAAAAATAAGTATGCACAAGGGAGGTATGGCCTCAGTCTTCAGTGAAAAATGGTGACATTGAAGAAAGAAGTCGAGCCCTATAAGTTTGTAGCAGAGTTTAGGTAGATTTAGTGGAACTTGATTATCTTGTAGCATATATTTTGGATTTAGAACATAATTTTTTTTTGTTAATTAATATAATTTGAACTATTTCTTTCACTAATATTTTGTGGGTAATGAGAATATTATGCATGTCACATGTAGAAACCCATCCATAATTGCAAGGGGTGGCATTCATATGGGAATTTTCAGCTATTTTCAAACTCATGTTAGCTCAACAAAATGCACTTGGAAGCATCACCATCCCATACGTACAGTATACTAGGCTGACTGAATTACTCACTTCTCTCTACTGCTGCTAATGCTAATAATACTAATCCACCTCCAGTTAATGTGCACATATATCCCAGCAAGCACCTAACCTATCAGTACCAATAACGTCCATATTCTAAACAAAGAAACACTCACCCACCATCGCACCATGGTGGCTCCACCCACTGGCGAGAGTCCATCACCATTATACCTATTCATTTTGACCCAAAAAATAGCTAAACCAACCACCATCTCATCTCTACGAGAATCTACCTCTGAAACTTAACCCCATAACCGAATTCAAAGGAGAGACAGCAGTGCCTTTTCAAGAAGATGAAATAGATCACCTCTCAGAACCCTTCAAGTGTAATTTAATCGGCAAGTGCGCTAGGGGGAGGCCATATCTGGAGTTTATTCGACAACAATTCAAAAAGATCGGATTCAAAAGCGAAGCAAACATCCCATCTCTGGACCGAAGGCATGTGTTCATCAAATTCAAACTTGAGAAAGACATTCAACATTGCTAGATCAAGAGAATTTGGAACCTAGGAGGCACTATCATGAAGGTCCTTAAGTGGACAAAGAACTTCGATGTAAAGGAGGAACCACCGGTAGTACCAATCTGGCTTTCAGTCGAGTTCCCGCCGGCATACTTTCTGCACAAAGATTGCATACCCCTTATAGCCAGCCGCCTAGGAGAGCTCATATTTTCAAACCAGCCAACGATCAATCATACAAGACCTTCAACAATCCACCTCTGTGTAGAGATGGATCTCACTGGAAACTTCCCGGAGAGAATAAGATTGGGTTCTATAAAATATAGCAGGTGGTACGATATCTGATATGAAGACCATCCTTTCTACTGCACCAAGTGTCTAAAGATTGGGCACAAAACAACCGATTGTGGGGTTAGAAAAGCCTCAAAAGAGGTGAAAGAACAATGGCGCCTAATCTCTGACCTTGAACACGGTTCAAGGGGACACACACAACAACAATGGAGAAAATAAACGAAAAATACAAGGAGGAGGATGAAGTATTTCAGGATACTGTTAACAACATATTGCAGGGAACGTCAGAGAAGAAAGATGAAGACATGGAGAACATCTCGACTAAGCAAATGACACATAAAAAGTAAGAAAGCACAAGGATTTCTCATAGTGCCGAGCTAAAGGATACAACCAAAAGAAGTTACAACAACTGGCAATCCCTTGATGACTATCATATCAATGCCAAAAAACATATCCTTCAAACCTTAAATATATTCCTTATTTTGTTAGGATCTTATAAACTCTCAGGTAAAACTGGCCAGAAAATTTCACCTCAGGTATAAGATGTTAAAGACAAGCAAGGAGAACATAAAGAGGGGAATGAGGAACAACAAATGGACGCACACCAACAGACTACTACCATTGCTATTCAACCGCAAATTCAAGACCAGGACAGCAATAATGGGAAGAACCTTGAACACATAGAACAACCAGAAACCTCAGTACAAGGTAATCACATCGAAGGTAACATCAAACCACCTGATAAGGAAAGAAGTAGAAATTTCTTCAGATCTCCTAACACTTGTACTCACTCGCTTGAAATCAAAATCAAAGAGTTCCAATGAATGTTAAAATCCTAACTTGGAATCTGAGAGGTATAGCTGGATCACTTATCAGACTTAGATATCTTTTACATGTTAATAATACATGTACTGATAGTTATTAAGCCTAAACAGAACATAGAAAGACTTAATGGATTTAAACAAACACTGGGGTTTGAGGAATGCTATACTACAGAAAACTCTACGATATGGATAATGGCTAGAAATTAATATATGGGAACTGTCACAACTCTAAATGAACATTTTCTGAGTATTAACTTGAAAAACACACAGACACTAAATGAGTTTCATATAATAGCTGTCTATGGAAAACACTCTAGAGCACCAAGACGGAACATGTTTACAGATATAGAAGAGGCCTTAGAATAAATCAACACCCCATATATTATAGCAGGAGATTTTAATGTTAGTAGAACCCTCTTGGAATACAGAGAAAGATATCCATAGATTCCCCATAGTATGCAAGATTTTGACACTTTTATAGTGTCAAACAATCGAGAAAACATACCAACGGTTTGGAATTATTATACATGGAAAAAATCAAGGAGGGGACATGATAGAATCTGTAAAAGAATTGATAGGATATTAGGAAACTCACAGTGGTTTAATAAATATCCAAACACATCAGTTCATGCTTTAGCCAGGATGCCCTCTGATCGCTCACCTCTAATCTTAGACACTAACATACATGATAATACATCTCCAAAGGCCTTCAGATTCAAAAATATTTGGACACTTAGACCTGAATTACTGCAACTAATACATTCTAACTAGAACCAACCATGCCCACACCTGGGAATGTTTGTTTTTTCACTTAAGTTAAAAATATTTAAATTGGAGTTAAAAACATGGAACAAAAACACATATGGTAATGTTTTTGAAAATCTAAAAATTGTAGAAAAAAGGATACAAGAATTGGAACCTAAATATGACACTAATCAAGACCCCAATGATCTAAACCTCTATATAGAAGCCAATGCAGAGTTAACCAAAAAATTAAAATAATAACATCTTTTCTGGAAACAAAAGGCGAAAGTCAATTGCCTAAAAGAGGGAGATCTCAACACTAATTCTTTCATAACTCTGTAAAAGAAAGGCATAATAGACTCAGAATTAACAAGATTAAGGATGAGAATGGAAGCTGGATTACAGATCAGAAAGAATTGGGGGATCATTCTGCAAATTTCTTCAAAAACATGCTAACTGATAATAATAATGACAAATCGGGAAATTTCATGTTGAGATATTTAGAATTCATACCCACAGTTGTGATAGAACATGAGAATGGTGAATGATCAAATTAATTCAAATGCAAGAGCTGAAAAACATTATTTTTCAACTTGATCCTAACAGTTCTGTTGGGCCAGATGGTTTTGTTGGTAGTTTCTACAGGTATGCACGGGAAATTATAAATATAGATCTACTTTAATATGTGCAGGAGTTCATGTGTGGTATTGCTATACCTAGGAGTATCAGTAGTATACTAATTTGCCTAATCCCAAAAATTGAGACACCAAACACATTATCTGACTTTAGGCCAATTTCTCTGTCTAATTTTGTTAATAAAATATGCTCAAATTTCCAGGTAGATAGGATGTCATTAGTTGTGGATAAATGTATATCTAAAGAACAATCTGCCTTCATTAAGGGGAGGGAAATAAGTGATAATGTGCTTACCATGCAGGAGATGGTCAGATTTTTAGATAAGAAAAACCAGGCCTTAAGCCTAATAGCAAAAATAGACATGTCCAAGGCCTTTGATAGAGTCTCCTGGCCAATGTTGAATTCATTGCTAATGAAACTTGGGTTCTATGGCCACTTTGTGAAACTAATCTTACAAAATATATCAAATGCATGGTTCTCAGTTTTACTTAATGGCAAACCTAATGGTTTTTTCCAGGTCAACAGGGGATTAAAAGAGGGGGATCCCATATCCCCCATACTTTTCAACCCCTTAACTGAGGTACTTAACAGAGGCCTGAAGATCATGTTCAATTCTGAATGGATGGATTACTTCCAGATCCCAGGAGGATTTAAACTAACACACATATCATATGCAGAAGATACGGTGATTTTCTTAAAAGCCACAAAAAAATATCTCCTAAATATGGTAAAATTCCTACATCATTATGAAAAAGCCACTGGACAAGTTATAAACTACTAGAAAAGTGCTTTTTACATAGGTAAAGGGGCTAGCATGGTCACAGTTCAGAGGGTGAAACACATCACAAAGATGAGCCAGGGAACATTTCAATTCACATACTTGGGAATTTCATGCTATAAAGGTAGAAAACTAAATGTTTACCACCAGTACCTAACAGAGAAACTCAACAAAAGAGTCTCAAACTGGAATCCCAAGTTACTAAATCAGGCTGGGAGGACAATACTCATTAGACATGTCCTCACATCAATTCCTCAACATACCCAGTGTGTCTCAACCCCAACAAGTCACATTATCTCTTAAATGGAGGCAATTTTCTCATAATTCCTATGGGAGGAAAATGAAATTGACACCTCTAAAAGACATTAGAGATCCTAGCCTAGACTGTGTTACCCTAGGCTAGAAAATGGGATCAATTTTAGGGATTTCCATACAATCATAGATTCATTCTCAATGAAACTATGGTCGAAACTACAAGAAGGGTAAAGTATTCGGGCACAACTTATATGGTAATTACCAAAGTCTAGCAGAACCTCTGATCCATGGAAAAGAGTCCTAAGAGTAAGTCCTAAAGCAGTAGAGAACTCTAGAGTCATCATAGGTAGGGGTCTTTGTAATTTCTGGACTGCTAATTGGTCTGGACTAGAACTACTAATTGATAATTGGAACCGTAACTATGACCCCCTAGCCCTTATAAGACAATTAAGGATTTCTTAGAAAATATAAACCACATGATGTAGTCACTTAGCATAGGTTTCAGTTCACTGATTATGTGAAAGTTGGAACACTTTATTATGCTCTTTGACAAATAGGATCACATGGTGTGGACTCTATCTACTACATATAAGTTCTCTATACAGTCTTCTTATCAACTGCTTAGGAACAAGAAACAACAAGTGTTGGACTGGAAAATGTATGGAGCTCAATCTTACCCTAAACGATTGCAATATTTGTCTGGAAAGTGATTAATAAACTGTTCCCAGTGGATGATATATTGCAAACTAAGATGATTAATGTTGCTTACCCTCTCTATTTCAAACATGTGGAAACTCTTTGTCATATTTTTAATAAATGTCAAGTCAGTGAGAAATTATGGAAGCATACTGCTCACTTGCTAGAAATAAATGACCATACTTATGATCATATATTCGATAAATTATCTTGATATTGGTCGAACACAGCCTTTTCAAAAAACAATTGTTCAGATCTTACCGTCTTTAATTTGTTGGATAGTGTGGACAAATAGATTCTCATCGGTGTATGATAACAAAAAAGTGAGGGCTGACGGTATGATTCTTGAATTGAACAGAATGTTGGCTGATTATTTAACTGTACATCCTCAGGTTATATATAAATATTGTGATTCCTTGGTTTTAAAAGGACTAATCCCAGTGCAGAAGCAACCAAAAACTAAAATCATTAGAGCCTATAAATGGGAACCACTGGACATAGGATATAAACTGAACACAAATGCCACACACTCCCATTTATCTTACTCTAAAGCTAGAATAATTGTCAGAAACATGGAATGCACAATCAAAATGGCAGCAATAGAAAGCATACCATCAACAAACTTGCCATTAGAGGCTGAACTATTGGCCATCTGATCAGGCCTTCACTTATGTATTCTAAATAACTTCTACCCTCTGATAATTGAAACCGACTAAATGCAGGCTGCAGAGATACTACAAGGAAGGAAAATCTCACCCTGGAAGATCAGAAAGTTATGTTGGGAGATCAACGATGATGCAGCAAACATAGGCACCATGTTTTAACACATTTTCAGGCAACAGAATCAGGCTGCGCACAAACTTGCACATATGGCACTCGATCTGGATACTCAATTGATCACTACCTTACAAGAATAGGACTTCAACCAAAGAGTCAAGGCAGCAATCATGGCAGATCATATGAGACTACCAAACATTAGAGTTCAGCACTAAAAGAACGATGTCCGTCTCCATTAGGCTCATCCAAGGAGTTATATATAGCATTGGTTTTTTGGAAATGTTTTCAAAGGATTGTCTTGGCTAGCAAATGTTAACACTTAGGGTGGAGGCATTTCGTTCGAGACACAATCCTTTCAAAATAATATACGTAGCACCGTTTTTGTCTTAGAAGCACAGTCAGACCCTTACAATAGGAGAGTTCTTAAACCTAAACATCTGTAATGTTTTTTGGTTACAGAGCTAGGGGTGGCCAATACATACACCCCACCTACCAAGTGGTTTCTAATTAAAAAAATAATATCCTAGCGACTACCGACCCAAATATTTTGAAACCCCGAATAATATTTTATATCCATATCCTGACAAAGAATACCATTGTGTGTTTTGTCTATAGCTGCACAAAAATTGTTGATGCCAACTTCAAACGCTTTGCTGTAACTTCCTTGTCGCATTCTCATCATCTTTTCTAAGGAGAATTGTGTCCACCAATGACCTTGCCTCAGATGCTTGGCTAGTAGTGGTCGGGTCAATGACAATGCTATGATTTTGACCACTCGTGTAATGTTTAACATCTTCAAAAAAGAGGAGTAGTAAGTAGGATCGTAGATAGAACCTCTCAGGAAAGAGGAATCATCGTGTGCAGTCGTGGAGGGGGTTGCAGGACTGAGGAAACTGGTAGTGTAATCGGGGGGTGGTTGTCTGAGTGAAGTGTCCAAGTAAGAAAGACTAAGTTTATACATCTGAATGCATAAGAGTGAGGAGAAGAGCCTAAAAGAAAAGGAGAGAATCTCCATGTAGTGAGTGAGCTTGAGAGAGAAGGAGAAAATTCTATTACTACGACTACAGTAGCCTACAGTCGATGCAATGGTGGAGAACGCATTCAGCAAATGCATTCTCTGGATTTTATTGTTTCATGAAAACTGGAGGATGCATTTACGAAATACATCCTCGTGCATTAAAAAATTTTAACAGGAAAATGGAGGACGCATTTTGTGAATGCGTCCTCACGAATCTGAATTTTTTTAATTCTCATTTTTAGAGGACGCATTCTCATCTTCTTGTTTTTATCACCATCTTCCTCACTTCCTCCACCATTTTCCTTGTTTTTAAACCATTCTCAGTTTCTTTCCTCCGTCATTTTCTTCCGGTCACTGCCGTCTCCTCTGTTGCTCAGGCCGCCACCGTAGCTCAGCACACCACTATCCTCCTCCCTCAGTTGGTTCCCCGTGAAGCTCTTGTTATATTTTTGTCGTTCTTTTTAAATCCACTATGTTTGTTCTTTTTTGGGCCTAATTGTTATCCCATTTATAGTTGCAACATCCGGCTGCCTGTTTGTACTCTGAAGAGGCCGACATTTGACCGTCGTTAACCACCCGTTGACCGCACGCACCACCACCTCCTCCGTGAGTTTGAGGGAATTTTTGAATTCCCTAAAGGTATTTGAACAATTCATGATTATACGAATGTGTTGAATGATTATGTGTGATTTGTCCTCTAATATTTTTTATTGAATTTGGAGTAACACTGTAATTTGTGAAGTACCTGAAAAAATCTTGTTGATATGAATGTGTTGAATGATTGTGTGTAGTTTGAATGATTATGTTTGGTCTGATTCTATGAAAGTGTTGAATGAGGATGCATGACTATTTGTCAATTGATTATGTGATTTGTATACTAATTTTTGTATTGAAGTTGTAGTAATGATTTAATTAGTGTGGCATAAGTGAGCATACAATTTTGGATAGTGTAATAGTTTGAAAATCGATAATAGTGTATGATGTGGTTAACCGACTATAATGGAATACTGTATGGTTTAGGGTTTGAGGAGTTGAATATAAGTTGCTGAATAATACTCTCTTTTCGAATATCGAATTATATGTTATGTATTTGTATAATGCAGTTATACGATGTTTTTGATGATGTACCTATACAAAGGGGGTTAGATTAAGTTTGATTTGACTGTGGGTGTGTATTATGATCCTCTCATACTGGAGAGGAACGTGACTCTCATAAGGAGGTTAAGCCACTCCGAGTTGATTTAAATTTTAGAAGGCTTGGTATTGCAAGTGAGGGGTTTCCGTTGAAAATATATTATCGTTGTCCTGAGCTTATTGGTTCGGCCGTATACTATTGGTGTTATAATGTGGAAGATGGCAAGTTTACCGCGACCTTCTTCAACATTGTTGATCGAATGTCATTGTCCTCAGCAGATTTGAACATTATTATGGAGAAGATGTCAAGCATCATTGACCGTGTGGGTGATCTTAGTTCGAGCACGTACATGTCGTTGAGCAACATCTAGAACTGTACACCTTTGCCAAACTTACCACCCCATGTACATTGCTAAGGTTTTGCCATTGGTGATTCTAGCCAACCCAGTGCGTATGTTCACGTAGATTGTGCTTAGCCATCCACAAGTGGTGGTATATATGGTGGGCATCCTGAGGAGCTGAATGTCTTCGATGATGATTATGTGGGTGAAATTAGTGAGCATGTTTTTGGTCATGTTGGTAGCGATGATGAAGGTGAGGAAAAAGAACTTGATGAAAAAAGTGAAGATGATCGTTCCTTATCAATTGATTCGAATCCAGAGGACAATGATGAACAAGTGGTGTGCACGAACAGTGTAGCCATGTCATTCCATCTTTTGGTGAATCCTGATACGTAGCCACATTGTTCAAAGGGTCTCCAGAATCGCCATTGGTGACTCCACCCACAATTACATCGTTGTGGAGAGATCTCCACATTGAGCCATCCTTACCTTCAGACCTCTTATCCATCATATGAAATGAATCTCCGTGTCTTGCTAAAATGGAGTCCGTCAATGTCACTTTAGGGTTAAGAGAAAGTCATGGAGGTTTTCAACCCTCGACATTCTTCCTTTCCCGTTGAAAGTTAGTTAGCATGGAAAAACATCTAGCAGAGATATACTATCGATAGCATCATGCAATTCATTGGCCTCATCAACAAAATTATCAACACAAAAATCATCCAAGTATTCATGCTCATTGGTAACACAAGAGGATTTATGGAATTCAATGTCATCACATAGGGTCACACATTTGCACATAAAAGAGGAATTTGTTGAATCATGCCTAGATTTATAGATATCAAACACCACTTTATCCACATCATCTTCTAGAGTCAAGGTTCCCAAATAGACATCAATTTTAGTCATAGAAGTTTTGAGAAAAGGTCTCCGCAAAAGTATTAGGGGTGCACTTTCATCATACACGTCATCTTGGATATAAAATTCCACCGAAAAAACCAATTTGCCACTCGCACCATCACATCCTTTACTAGTCCATGAGGACTAGCTTGGGAATGATCAGTGAGTTGGACAATCACTCTAGTTTCCCTAAACTCACCTATTTCTAGGGGTTCATATAGACTAAAAGGGATCACATTGATGGATGTGTCTAAATCTATCATGGAATTTTCAAAAAATTTACCACCTAAGGAAATAGGGATAGAAAACATTTCGGGGTTATCACATTTCTTAGGAAAATTTTTATGGTTCAAAATGGCAACTCCTTCTATTTCAAATGTCCTAACCTTTTAGCTGATCTACTTATCTTCTTTGTGCATGTAACTTTAAGAAATTTAGCATATGATGGCACATTTTCAATTAATTCCATGAGAGGGATTATTACCTCGGCCTTTTTGAAGACTTTTCGAACATTTTCATCATTGGTCACCACATTTGTCTTTCCCCTCAAAAGAATTGGAAAATGGAGGTAGAATGGTAACTTGTGCCTTGGGAAGTGGAAGCTCCTTGGAAGGTGCTTTCTTGACCACAGTTTCATCTTCTTCAAAATGTGCCTTGGTAGCCTCCAACACTCTATTATCCTCACCTTCTTCTCGGACTCACAAACTTCCTTCCCACTTCTCAACTTAAGTGCACTCATATTCCTTGGATTGATCTCTGGTTGGGAAGGGAATTTGCCGGACTCCTTGGCTTCAATTCGGCTCACTGAGGTGGTCAATTGTCCAACTTGAACTTCGATATTTTTGATACTCGAGAAAGCTCTATTACCAAGGTCTTTAATCTCACACCTTGTCCCTTTTGCAAAGACTTCATGTTTCTTGCCAATTGACCGATGACTTCTAAGATTTCCTCTCGATCTAATTTGTAGATTGAGGCATGATTGTTGGAAGGGTCTCCACCTTGTGGATATGGTTGAGGTGGAGATTGTCCACCCCGGTATACTTGAGGTTAGTTATCCTCCCTCTATTGGAAATTTTGATGATCTCAATACCTCTGGTTTATGAGTTAGCATATGGATCTGGTCGTGCATCTCCTTGGTTCCCCCGGAACCCTTTTGGGTTTCCCCTTGCAAATTGTGGCCTCTCTCAATTTTTGTACTCAACGACATTCACCTCTTGCAAATTGTCTATGACTTCGGGACATGTCTCAGTGTTGTGGTCTAAGTTGCACACTCGCACACTTTAACTTTATGCACTTTTCCTCGCAAGAGCTCCTTCATCATAGAAGCAAGAGCTTGGACTTACTTCTCCAACTTAGGCAATTGTGTGAGTTCATCCAAGACCCTAACAATTAACCACGTACCAAATTGTTGCATACATAGCCATTTCTTCAAAGAGAGCCATTGTAACCCTAGGGCTCTTGTGGGCTATCAAATCATTGCAAGTGCCGTTCAGCATTCACATATCTTCATCACATAACCCCTCTAGGAAATAATACACTAGGTACCGCTCCTTGAAGGGATGGTAGGGGAAACTCACCAAAAATATTTTGAAACACTCCCAATAATCATACAGGCTATTGGTATCCCCTTGGGTAATGTTTGACAGTTGTTTGACAGTCGGTAGGCAATGAATCATACCACTTTTTAGCTCACAACTCACATTGACAGGTAATGGCGGAAAGGTAATGCACAGTGGCTGATTCTCTAGGTCGGGTGCCATAAGCTCCCGTTAGGTCAGATTGTCTTCCGTTATTGCTAACCATTCTTCAACCAACACTACTAGCCTCAGTTAAACTTCTACCCTAGTATCCATCTCCTTTGCCTCCGAACACCTGTGTTCTCATTCGAATAGTGTAAGAAGCCTAGATTAGTGGTACGGGTGTGTACAATAAACTAGGGCTAACAATACCCTTTCGAATACAACACTAGCAAATAGATAAAAAGGTAAAAAAACAACTATCACAACAACTCAACAACCAAATTATCAAAAAAAAATAAAAGCAATTACTAACTACTCTACTAACAAGTTATGATAATTGATACTTAAGCTGAATAGCATCCCTGACAGCGGCACCAAATTCTGACAAGCCTCCACCCAGGGTTGTTAATTGTAGCTAATAACCCAAGCAGAGGATGAGTAGGGTCAAAGATAAAATTTATAGTTCTACACCCAACTCACTACTACACTACCAACAGGGTAGCAAGCGGTAAGCCCTGGGTATATCCATAGAGATTCTAGGGCTCAAGTATCAACTAAAAATACAACCTTGTATGGGTTATCAATCTACACGAGTGGTATGAATAGCTAGTAAATGCAAACAAAATGGGGGGTGACACTAGGGCCTCTTACAACCCCAGCTTGCTACTTTTTGCCATCTCTCCCCATAACCTATTAGACTATTTTACATAATCAGCTAAGACTGGACTGATGGCAAGTAAGTCAAAGCGATACTCGGGTCTCCCATGCACACACTCACGCTGACGCAATGTTCTCCCTTACACATACAAACATCCTTGTTCCCCTTCCCTAAAGGGGGATCAATATTTTAACCAATATGAATAGAGACTAGAGTGTGTGTTTAATATCAAGAAGTTTAAGAGCAAGGCCTTTGTTACTAACGCTCTTTCTCCTAAGCCTAGTTTTTACTTATGATTTGATAGTTATTTCTGCGCCCTATGCCCGCGCTGCACTCTGTGCTAAATCGGCATTAAGCTGTCCATTTGCTCAAAATGAAGAGGGTGATTACATAATCGCCACGCTTGATGCACGCGGTATAAGTGTATCCATTCTCTCATCTTCAGGAGATTGATCTAGCTGGGATTCCTAAGGATATGAGGCACGGCCTCAACATATCCTTACCCGATCTATTACTCTCGGTGCCATCAAGAGAATGTTCGAAGGCCAACAACATCCCTCTTTCTCCACTTTAGGGGTGTATATGGTAGAAGCAGATATCCACCGTGCCAGATAGGTGCAACATTGGGCATCAGCTTCACACTTTTTGGGACATCCAAGACCCGAGACACTCTCGGCTGCACAAGGAATTTCAAAATATTGGTTCTTGGACTCTTGTACCTTCACCAACATTCCGGTAGCTCAACTTGCTCAAGACCCGAGATTCACAATACTCGGCTACTTTATGGAATGGAAATGAAGAGCCTCGTGTCTTAGGGGTTGAATCAGTTCACTTATTTATGGATAGTGAGTTTGTTCTCACCCCATTTACCAAGTATTTCTTAGCCTGTCTTCATTTCAGGTTGTTGTTTCAGTCCCATTATCGTTGGAACTTGTTTTGTTTCCCTTAGCTAGACTTATATTGCTAAGGGTAGTTAGTATTTTATTTTAGAAAATGGGGGGGAGGGAGGGGTGCTCTTAGAGTTTCATTCCTCCCTCCCTCCCTTGGATTTTGCTCCCTAGGTTCATCAAAGTAACCTAGGGTTGGATTGGTTTTGTATTTGGTAGGGATCTCTTAGGGCTCTACCGTGGGTTCCACTGTCTATACTATTTACCTGTTTACCTAGAGTGTGTGTTTAATGGAGCATACTATTCATGAAATTTAAACATCGAAGAACAGTCACAATAATATCATGAACAAAAATATTAGGATGAATCTAATGAATCTCATTAAAGCATTAATCAAACAAGCCTACAATTTATCCCCAAACTATGGAAAATACTTCATAGATATGAAATTCAAAATAGATTTGAATTCCACATCTAGGATCAAAGAAAAAAGAAAAGATAAGAAAAGAAAAGAAAAAGAGAGTGTTTCTCTCTCTAAAGTTTCTCTACAATATGATGAATAAACTCTATATACTTCTCTACTTTTTTTTAACCTGGTAGAATAAAGCTATATTTATAGGAGAAGGGGATTAGGCCTAAAAATAGGCCCAAAATAGGCCAAAAGTTACTTAAATCCTAGTTCAGCCGCCGCCCGACGTGGGCCATCACAGATGGCGCGGTCTACGCCGTGTACTTGTCGCGAGACGTAGGATCCTAGGCACAGGGAACTGCATCTAGCGCGGGTCATTGCGGCTCCTTGATTCTCCACATCCTATCGGCTGGTCTCATCATCATGGACTTGGAACGTCATGGGCCATTGTAAATGGGTCGGTCTGCACCCATACTTAGCTGATCTTTTGTGAGGATAGGGACTAATGCCCGGGTTGTTGCATTTGGCATGGTCCATGCCAATGCCTTATGCTGAACACTATTGGTATGGGCCAACACCTTTGGCGCGGGCGGTTGGTGCCAACCATGAACGACCCGCACCGACTCGTGGTACCTTGGCCGGCTAAACTTGTTTACTTCGCTTTGAGTGAACCGTTAGTCCGATTTGAGAGTTTTAGTAGTCAATTTTATAGTGCTCGGGATGAAGAATCTAGTGAAATCAGCTTTGAAGGATATTTCTTCTCGAATCGTTCTCAGACTTTGGTGCAACTCATCGGACCACGATTCCCCATTTCTTCGTTGGCTGCTTTGATCTCCATTGCCGCCTATCTTTTACTCAAATGTCCTTCTACCATGCATTGGTGTTTGTGGACTTTGTCTAATGCCATTCTAGAGATGAATGACCTTCGATCTCTTCTACCATCTTTACGAATGACCTTCAATATCTTTTACCGATCTTACGAACAGCCTTCACATAGAATGTAACAAAAAGTACCCACGAGCGAACTACTAAAGATGATCACATGGAAGATATAGGAACCTGTGAATACAATATATCTATTAGTACTAATTAAGTCTACAAAATGCGGGATTTAGACAAGAATACCAAACATGGCCGTCTAAACCCCTTGTCACGTAAACTCAACTAATACTAGCAATCCGCCAAACAAAACAAGCTAAAAACTATGCCGAATGCAACAGTTAACGCAGGCATAATGAAGCGCATCGCACACCATACGCTAATGGGAATTAATATTATAAATGGTAAATATAAAAGAAAAAGTCTTAAGAAAGGCAGTCTTTCCCTAACATTATGTTTATGTATAGAAAAATCAAGTAATAGTAACCGTTGAGTAGTTAAAGTCAAACTTTTTTACCCATATTTATATATGCTAAGTCAATTAAGTGTTGACTATTGATTAAAGTCAACATAGTTACTAGGGTTTATATATAGAAAGTTAAGTAAGGGTTGACCGTTGATTAGTTAAATTCAAATTAGTTACTAATGTTTATAAGTAGAAAGTCAAGGGTTGGTCATTCATTAGTTAAAGTCAACTTCATTATTAGTGTGTATGTGTGTATATATATATAAACTCAAGTGGGAGTTGACTATTGATTAGTTAAAGTCAAATTAGTTTTTAGTGTTTGCATATACTAAGATAAATAAGGGGTGACCTTTGATTAGTTAAAGTCAACTTTATGATTATTGTTTATATATAGAAAGTCAAGCAAGGGTTTACTGTTGATTAGTTAAAGTCAACTTAGCTATTAGTGTTTATATATACTAAGTTAAGTAAGGACTGACTGTTGATTAGTTAAAGTCAACTTAGCTATTAGTGTGTGTATATACTAAGTCAAGTAAGGGTTGATTATTGAGCAGTAGCCTACCCCAACCCGTTCATTAGAACACAAGCCAAGAGGCTTAGTGGTCAAAAGATTATAGATTTATAATCTACACCCGTTCTTATTGCTAAGCTACCAAGGGGTAGTATGCGGCAAGCCCTGGGTTTTCCCACAGAGATTCTAGGGCCCAAGTACTAGTTAGAACACAATCTTTTGTGAGTGAAAGGAATATCTAGTAAAGAAAACATGCAAAAAGGAGGGCATGGGGGGGTTTCAAACTATCAACTACTAAACATAAAAAAGTAAATATGCAAGCAACTAATTAAACTACACACTTGGGAATCATTTAACAACCTGATAGTTCTAATGCTTCAATCCTCGATTCATTCACATAAATACTTACAAAAGACCTATCAGTATGTTCACAACACATGGTGTGGCCGATGGCATATACTTCCCCAACCCTATCACGTTGGGTGCGCCCGCAACCCTCCATCAGCACCGCCATTGTAATTAGGGGAGTACAACGAGGTCCGACCATCATTGTAGGTATGTTTCTCCCCTTTGCTATTATGTCATGGGCTTCCACCATGAATGCAACTACTCCTCTTGGGTCCTATATACACTAGGCCTGAGGATCCTAGGCACCTTATCTATGATACTAGGGTTTCAACACAACACCTAGCTTGCTACTATTCACTATCTCTATCCGCAACATCTTGAAAAATAGTTATGAAGTCAGCTAAGGCTGGTGCAATGGAAAATAGGTTAGAGCCTTCTCGAATCCCTCGTGCACACACCCACATGGACGTGTTCTCCCCCCATTCTAACATTCAGGTTTCTCTTCCCAATGGGGCATCAATAATTGCATCATACATGAGTACATCCCAAAGTGTATGCTTATATGTGGTGTACTACTCATGCATGTATAACATTCAAGAACAATCACAATAATATCATAAACACAAAGATATGATGAATCTAATAAATCTCATAAGCAAATAAAACATACCAAGTGCCAAGATGAATCCCAAGAGAAATATCTACTCTACAAAGGTTAGATCCATTGAAAATATTAGCTTAGATGCTATGGATCTAGAAAATAAGATGAAAAGAGAAAGATAAGAAAAAGAAGAAGGAAGGAGAAGAAGAACTCTCCTCTTTCTTCTCTCTAAACTAAAAAGATAATTCTATTTTACATTATGCCTACTTCTAATCTACTTCCTAATTTACTTTCTAATGGTTTAGTAGAAGACTAAGGCTTTTCCTATATATAGTAGTATGAGATTGGGCCTAAAAATAGGCCCAAAATAGGCCAAAAATAGCAAAACCTTAGGTCAGCTACCGAGGCTTCACAGACCGGTACGGATTCCACGGTCCATGAAGCATTCAAGCACAGGGTGTGGGATCTGGCATGGTCTATGAACATTCAGAGCCGCAGGCCATGGGATCCGATGTGTCCGTGAAGCAGGTCTTGTGCCATGGTCCGTAAATATTGTCACAGAACACAAACAGAACAATTTTTGTGTAGAATTTTCCCACCATTCATGGAGATTTTCACAGACCGTGAGCAGCATGTGGCCTTCGCTCAGAACCTTTTTCATGGTCCCTGAAGGTTTTCACGAACTAGCTCCGTACTTAGCCAAATCTTCAATTCTTCATCTCCAAGCTCCACAGTCCGGTGCTTTTGCACAACCCGACGCCTTTCCTAGTGAAGGTCTCGTGCTAGTCTTCAAGGAACCCATGGATTCTTATGTACTATGGGCCGTGAAGATTGTCACGGGCTACTGGTGCTTGACCATGCGCAGTCCGTGAAGTGCTGCCAGGGCTTCCTTGGCTGAACTTCATTTACTTGCTACAGGTAAACCGTTAGACCGAATCAAGAGTTCTAGTAGTCGATTTTATAGTACTCGAGAAGATGAATCCAATGGAAGTAGCTTTGAAGGCTAGTTCACCCTGTATCATTCTCGGACTAAGGCAACACTCCTCGGACCATGATTCATCGTTTTCTCCTTTGGCCACCTTGAAATCAGAAGTCGCCTATCTTTGGCTTCAATATCCTTCTACCATGATCTCATGTTCGAGGTCTTCATCTTCTACCATTATAATGTGAATGACCTTCACCTCTTCTACCGTCCTTGCAAACGACCTTCAATCTTCTACCACCCTTGTGAACGACCTTCACATAGAATGTAACCAAAAAGTGCCCACGAGAGATCTACTAAAGATTATCACAAGGAATATCAAGGAACTCATGGATACAAGATGTCCATTAGTGGAAATTAAGTTTACAAAATGCGGGATTTAGACAATAAAACCAAACATGGCCGTCTAAACCCCTTGTCACGTAAACTCAACCAATACTAGCAGTCCACCAACTAAAACCAACCAAAAACTATGTCAAATGCATTGGTTAAAGCATGCGAAATGGTGCAGATCAAGTAGTTAAAGTTAACTTAGTTATTAGTGTTTATATATACTAAGTCAAGTAAGAGTTGATTGTTGATTAGTTAAATTCAACTTAGTTATTCGTGTTTATAAGTACAAAGTCACGTAAGGGTTGGTCATTGATTAATCAAGTCAAGTAAGGATCGACCCTTGGTTAGTTAAGGCTAAATATTTTCATTAGTTCTCAAACATAATAAGTTAAGCGATGATTGGTCATTGATTAATTAAAGTCAAACATTTCAGTTGAAGGGTTTATCGCTGATTAGTTTGAGTCATACATACTAAATCAAGTAAGGGTTGCTCATTGATTAGTTGAAGTCAACTTAGATATTAGTATTTATACATAAAACGTTAAGTAAGAATTTACCGTTGATTAGTTGTAATCAACTTAGTTATTAGTGTATATACAAAAAGCCGAATAAGGGTTAACCATTGATTGGTTTAAGTCAATTTAATTATAAATGTTAATATATAGGAAGCCAAGCAAGAGATGATCGTTGATTAGTTAAAGTTAACTTAGTTATTAGTGTTTATATATATATATATATATATATTAAATCAAGTAAGGATTGATAGTTTATTAGTTAAAGTCAACTTTGTTATTACTATTTGTACATAGAGAGTCAAATAAGGTTGAGTGTTAATTACTTAAAGTCAAACATGTTATTTGTATTTATATATACTAATTGAAATAAAGGTTGACCATGATTAGTTAATTTATCGTAGTTATTAATGTTTATATATACAAAGTCACGTAAGTGTTGATCATTGATTAGTTAAGTAAGGGGCAACTGTTGATTAGTTAAACTAACGTTAGTTATTAGTGTTTACATGTATTAAGTTAAACAAGGGTTAATCATTTATTATTTAAAGTTAAACATTTTTATTTGTATTTATATACTAAGTAAATTAAGGGTTGAATGTTAATTAGTTAATGTCAAGCTTTTTTATTCACATTTATACATATTAGGTCAATAAAGGTTAATCGTTGATTCATTTAAGTCAACTTAGTTATTAGTTAAAGTCAACCAAAGAAGTGAACGATTTTGAATGTCAAGAAAAAAAGTATTTAGTTTAGAGCGGTTGCGTGTAGCCCATGAAACTTTTTGCAATAGTTATTGAAATTTTTGAAAATTTTTAAGACTTTTGGCAAGAAAATTGAATTTTAAAATTTATAGCACTAGTTTTTGAAAAAATGGTGTTAATTTATAAAACCCGATACCCTTACATTAGGGGCACCGGTTTTCAAAAATTGGTGCCAGAAAACTAGTGCTAGAGAGGGGTCTCTGTGGTAGTGAAAACTACACATTAGTTGCATACTTAGCATAAAAATACCACAAGCATCAAACAATGAAATTAAAACATCACATCAACACAAATAAAAATACTTAAAATCCTAATATGAAACATCAAACAAGAAACAAGAAACATCAACAATGGTATCTAAAACTAATGACATATTAGGATTAGAACCTATATAGGCTAATACTCCCAACACCTTGAGAAAGGCCCAAGACCCAAAATATGTTCAAGTGGGCTTATGGTTAGGTTTCTCACTAAGAGAGGAAGGAAGCTAAGTCATAGACCAAGGTATTAGGGTTTTATGAGGGTATAAATATAGAGGTATCTCTTCTATTTTTTGTAATACTTTATTGCCTACTTTTTCTCTGAAGTAGCTATCTGCTTGTGACTGACTTGATCATTAGAATCTCCTCCCGGGTTGCCCCGAGGTCTGTTTCCCTTTGTAGATTGCAATTTTTTTAGTTGGGATCGAGATTGGGCTTGGATTGACAGTTCTGATACGCATCAATTGGCATGCCCGGAGGGACCTTTGGTTCAGCCAAATCTAGATCTCTTAGTGTATGTATGTGTCTACAACTTCAACTTGGCGGAGTGAGAGAATGAGGATCAAGGGGATTGGTGCTAGTGGTGAAGTAAGATCT
Organism: Rubia yunnanensis; assembly: GCA_037428765.1. Classification (NCBI taxonomy): domain Eukaryota; kingdom Viridiplantae; phylum Streptophyta; class Magnoliopsida; order Gentianales; family Rubiaceae; genus Rubia; species Rubia yunnanensis. The sequence continues at coordinate 63,800,606 of CM075061.1, forward strand.
TCGTACATGCCTCAACATGCAAAAAAGATAGTTACTCCTGTATCGGTATAAAGTGTGGAAATGGCACCAGTGGAGGCATCGGTAGATCCAGGCTTGATAACCTTTGCAATTGAAGGGTCGCGGTAGGGGCTTTGCCTGGAGCCTCGAGAGATGTGGAGATCACTATATAACCAACCATGAGAATTGGCATTGCGATGCCATTGTTTGGATTGTGAGGCATAGATGGTCATCTCACGGAGTGTTCTGGTGACTTGCACACTGAGGCTTATGAACGAAGATTCTGGGAAAATTGTATGGGGGATGAAGCTTTGGGCCCTTCTCAGAATTTGGATCAGATCAAGCAGATATTGGTGACAATAGGTTATCAGGTTTTTCCCCCTTTGACGATTCCTCAACCATCGATGACTGCAATGCCTTCGATAGCTTATAGTTCTTCATTGTCCCTGGAAACACAATTTGTGGCCAAATTTTGGGCATCTCGTACTTAGGGTATGCGAGGGAAGCTGCACAGCCGAGGCTACAACACCCTTTTCCCGATCATATTCAAGTAAGTTATCCTATGTCTGCCTGATGCCAATGTATCTACTCCAATGCATTGAACATGGTCGAGGGGTCGTTTCATGGCTGGGGGTCCCAAACCAGTTGAACTTAACAAGAGGAGGCCATGTTGAAATGATGGACCATCGTAGGCAAGGGTCCTTACCCTTCAACCACCTAAGAGATGTAAGAGTTAGGTTTCACTTAGGGAAGTTTACTTCATAGCCAGTATACGCTTTCTAGGGTAATGATCCCCTTCAAAGACCAAATCAAAATAGGGATTAATAGTATGGTGGAGCAGAGAGTGCATTGGGGAGGGAGTTGGATAGGCTAATATGGCCAACTGGACAAACTGCGAGGTTTCTATTTGGTTCAGTTGTAACAATGGATTGTTAGCCAAAGAATATGAAGCCACCAGAAGGACTCCCCACCTACTCGGGAGATTCAGACCCCCAAGAATTTATTCAGACCTTCCTCAAATTGATGAACTCTCAAGACTTCGATTAGAGGCTGACTTGCAAACTGGTGGGTAGTTACCTTTAAGGGAAACCCCAAGAATGGTTCAACAAACTACCAAGGGGTTCATTACAGTCATATTGAAATTTCAGTGGGGCACTGGGAGGTCATCGTCATACCTCTCAAAGTTAATACTTTTAAGCCTTAATGCTTCCTATCTACAATTAAGTAGATAATGGAAAGTTGGGGTCGTCCACGGGAAGAGGGATCTTTTCAAGTGTTTAAACATATATAGGAGAAAACATACTAGGCATATACATACATAGATACATATAAAAGCATGTAAAGGGGAAGGGGGGGAGGGGGGAGGGGGGTTGGTTGGTTTTTGAGCCTAAGTTATCAAATTTAAAGACAACAATTATGCTAATCATGCAATATAACTAAAGATAGGATTAAAATGATAATTAACGGAGCCTTGCGGGCAATCGACTTCGACTTCCAAAGTTACTATAGCTCAATGATTCATTCCCTCATTCAATTACATTTATTGTCCATGGGGAATGTTATCACTTCTCATTAAAATAACAACATTCATTCCTACTTAAGAATAGTTTGCAAAGACATACAACGACCATTTGCAAACCTCATTGATGATCATCAAAGACAAACAACATCATAGGGGTATTTCATTAATGGCATTTCACCCAAAGGATCATAGGTTTGATAACAACAAGCCTTCTACCAAAAACATAATCATTTAACCAAACAAAGCATTTATTAGGTTAAACTTAGAACAAACAACATTCAATGTTCAACCTTTCTTTGCATCTATATGATAAATATGAAAAACAAATCACATTAACATACTCATCTAGCAATAGTTACCACACATTATACACAAGAAGTTCTAAATCCATGCTTTTGGATTTCATATCAAATGAGTTAAGAAATTTGCAACTTTCTTAACACTCTAACATTTTAATCATACAAATATTTCATATACTCAAACAACCCATGTTATAAATGAGGTAAAATAAAACATTAATGGCATAATAAAAGCTCTCCAATAAATGTTCATAAATGAGCAAATATAGAATCTTACTACATAAGGTTGGAAGCTTAAATCAATTTCTCCCAAGAACTAGATTTAGCTACAAGAGTTCATACTAATTAATGCGAACAAACCAAACATAGTACAAGAGACTTCAAAGATGAAAAATGGTAGAAACTAAGGTTAGAAATAGTACCCAAAATGTAGGAAAGAAGAGATGTGAATGAGAGGAAAGAGAGTGCTATTTATAGTACAAAAAGGATAAGGTTAGGTTCTGGCCACCCTTTTGGTCACGACTCGCGACGGGTTTGTCGTGACCCGCGATGGGCGCTCGAACTTAACCTTATTTTTCTTTTCTTCTTCTTTTGGTAAACACTTATATTCACAATGATTCCTCTCATTTTTCAAGTCTTCAACTCTTTGAAGAAAAACTCCAAAGTCTTCAAAATTGATCTTCGACGGCCTCTGGTATTCAAGTCTTCAAATCTTTGAAGCAAATATTCAAAGTCTTTGAAAAGTGATCTTTAATGGCCTCCGGTATTCAAGCCTCCATGTTCTTCCTTTGTCACTCAAAAGCCACTTAGAAGAGGTAAAAGAGCGTAAAGTTGCTCTTACCTCTCCTAAGGGAATTTCAAGGTAAAACACAAGCTCTTGATAATAAAATAGCACAAAAGTGACCCCATAAATTATGCATATAAAATGGACATAACTTGCAATTCTGAGTCAGTATTTCCTGAAGAAGAAGTTTACTAAGACGTTGACAGATTTATACTAGACAAAACCGAAGCAAGGGAATCTACAACCACCATTAACCATAGGTATGTCGATGAAATTCTGGGGGTGTTTGAAGGTACAGAAAATGAGATCATCCAAGTTTATTTATTAGGGATGGAAGATCATGAGCTTTACAAGAAGCTAACAGCAAAAACCCCAAAAATACTTTAGTTGCTCCAAGAGGTTGTGAAGCAGCATTCGAAGGTTGAGGAGGCATCTCGAAAGAAGAAAAAGGGGATTGTGGCCAAGAAGTTGAAGCCTAGTGATTCTCGTGGCAAGAGGTTAATGGAAAAACCAACTTTCAAAAGGTGCACACCTATGTGGCATTCCCCGGCATAGATATGGAGTATCCACAGGGGAATTTTCAAACCACCTCCTCTAATGAATGATTCCAACAAAGCCTTCACCTCTAGGAGAGCCACCAACAAGTTTTACGACCACCATAAATATTATGGCCACATTACAAATGAGTGTAGAGATTGAACGGTGTAGAGATTATGGCTACCTTCGGGTAGAGATTGAACGGTGTGAAAGAAAGGGTCTTCTTAAAGAATCCTTGCACCTGCCACACCAAAATGACCATTCAAAGCACAAGAGTGAGTGGAGAAACAGGTGGTCCCCTAAGAAAAAATTCAATACTGGAAATAGAAGAGACCATGGTCCTCAGGAATAGTGGTAGGAGCACTGCAAGGAGCCACAATGAAATCTTCTAGTGGAGAATCAGGATAGGAATGAAGGGAACCTATTGTGCATAGAGTGGTCAATGCCATCAGTAGAGGTCATTGGTGAGAGATCTTAGAATGTTGTAAAGAAAGCACAATTGCGATGTGTCTCGGCGGGAGAACCGGTAGGCAATAGGTTTTAGCCCAATGAGATCATCACATTTTTTGAGGCAGATGCGGTTCCAAACCATACCCCTCATACCGACCCTATGGTTATTTCAGCAATAGTTGGGACTTCATTGGTGAAAAGATTTTTTGTTGATGATGGAAATGGGTTCGAGATCATGTTTTTGAGTTGCTTCAATCAGCTCATAATTGGACGTACAAACCTAATAAAGTCAACCTCATCATTGTTAGGGTTCATGGGAAAAATATTATACCCAGTAGAGGAGATAACTTTGCCTGTAAGGGTCGCCGATAGAGATAAGGGGGTCAGTGTATTGCATTTTCGTAGTCCTTAGTGCTTCCTCTCTTTATAATGTGAAATTGGGGAGTTTGTGGATGTGTCAGGCTTTAGCAGTGTGGTCGTCGTACCATTTAATGATGATATTCCCAATGGAGAATGGAGTGGCATCTATTAATCTGTATTAAGCGGTAGCTCAAAGTTGCAATTATAAAGCAGTAAAAGGAGCAAGGAAAACAAGAAGTGTGTCCTCAATACACGGGGAAGTTGGACCAGCTGATACACAACAGTTTTCCATTCAAAGCTTGGGAACATTAGTTATGGTAAGGATGATAGTGGAAATGGTAAGACGAAAGCTGAAGGCTTTGCTGGACCTATATTATAATGTGATTTCCTAAGATACATCAGACTTGACAGAAGTACTAGCTCAATTAACTATCCACAAGCTTAACATTGACCCTTCGATAAAGCCAGTTAAGCAGAAAAGGAGGATGTTTTCCCCTGAGAGGGATGTGGCGATAAGACTAGAAGTGGAAAAGCTCCTTAAGGTGGAGGTTGTCGAGGAGGTACACTACCTAGAATGGTTATCCAACCCAATCCTAGTCCTAAAACAAGACAGGGTGTGGCACATGTTTATCAACTTCAGAGATCTAAACAAATGTTGCTCGAGGGATGGTTACCTACTGCCTTTGATGGATCAATTGGTGGAGGTGATAACAGGGTATCTGGTTTTAGCCTTTTTCAATGCTTACTAATGTTATCACCAGATAATGATTGGAGAGGAGGACAAGGAAATTACTTTGTTCATAACGGACATGGGTACTTTCTACTATAAGAAAATGTCATTTGGGTTGAAGAATGTTGGTGCTACTTACCAACGGCTGGTTGATAAACTCTTCAAAAGGCAGATTGGGAATTTCCTCGAAATCTATGTTGATGATATGGCTGTGAAGAGTGTAACCTATGGCCAATTTTTGCGGGACTTAGAAAAAATGTTTGATGGGTTACGAGGGGAAAACTTAAAGTTGAATCCATCAAAGTGTGCGGCGCAGGAAATTTTCTGGGTTTCATAGTCTCGGAGAGAGGAATCGATGTTAACCTAGATAAGGTAGAAGTGTTGATGAATATGAAAAGTCCACGTACTATGAAAGAAGTTCATAGGCTTACGGGGTCCTTAGCGGTGTTAAGCCAATTCTTATCGAAGGGGCATAAAAACATCTACCCTTCATTGATGTGCTTCGTAAAGCTAAAAAGTTTGAATGGACAGAGAATTGTGACAAAGCTTTTGCACTGTTGAATGAGCATCTCATAACTTTGCCTATGTTGATGAAACCGGAGAATGGAGAAGTTTTGTATCTCTATATCTCTGCCTCATTCTTGGCTATTAGTGTTATACGTGTAAAGGGGAAAGAGAAGAAACAACATCCCATATACTTTGTTAGAAAATCCTTGCGATCCCCGGAAACAAGGTATACTACTATCGAAAGGATTTTGGCATTGGTTCATGCAGCACGAAGACTACGACCCTATTTTCAGGGTTACACTGTAGTTTTGCTTACCAATTATCCTATCAGGCAGATGCTTCTAAAGCCTGAATCTTCTGGGAGGATGATGAAATGTGCTATAGAATTAGGAGATCAAGACATACAATTCCACCCCAGGGTTATGAATAAGGGTCAGGCCTTGGGGGATTTTGTTGTAGAAACCACAGATGTGATCGAGGAAGAATGTAAAGCTAAAGAAAGAGGCGTAAGGAGGTTATTCGGATTTGGGGGGATTGACACAGAAACAAGTGATGTTTAAGACTTTGTATAAATAAATTTTTGAGAAACTCATTGTAATGTCGATTAATGAATGAGAAACATGGATGACTCTGATTGTCAGATACCTTTAATATAGAATGCTTCTGAAAGACCCCCATCGAAATGAGGAAGATTCGACTCAAGGCACCCAAGTATGTGATACATCATGGGACCTTGTATCGAGGGGGTACTTACATCTCCTGCTTTATTGCGTCACACCTTGTGGTAAACATTAATTGATGCAAGAAGTCCAAGAAGGTGTTTGCGGCAATTACCAGGGAAGTCATTCCTTAGCTAGAAAGCTAATTCATGCTGGGTACTATTGGCTGGCAATGTTTGAGGATGCCAATCGGTATATCCAGGCTTTTAACCATTTCTAGAAATATGTGCCTATAACACATGTTCCTCAAACAAAATTGATTAACATACACAGCTCATGGTCATTCGACAAATGGGGGATTGATTTGGTGGGATCCTTTCCAGAGGAAATGGGAAGGTTCAAATTTTTGATAGTGGCAGTTGATTACTTTACCAAATGGGTCAAGATGGAGCCGTTGGAAAACATCAAAGGGAAATATGTTATCTCATTCTATTGGAAGAACATCATTTGTCAGTTTGACATTCCAAAGACGTTCATTACCGATAATGGGGCACAGTTGGTGAATGATCCCTTCAAGAGCTGGAGTGAAGATTTTAAGATCCAGCTAAATGTGACATCAATATATCATTTATAGGAAAAAGGTCAGGTCAAAGTTACCAATTGCACCCTTTGTCAACGGAATCCGAGCAAGGCTCAAATGAGCTGGAGGAAATTAGGTTATTGAACTGCCCAGTGTGTTATGGGCTTATCAAACGAAGGAATATTCTACTATGGGCGACACACCTTATGGGATTTTCTATGGCTGGGAAGCCGTGATCGCATCAGAAATCAGTGTACCAAGTCTCAAGATGATAACAACTAGTAACGCTAGCAATGAAGATAATCGCCACTTTGATCTGGATTTTGTGGAAGAAAAGCTAGCATTGGCATCAATCCGAGAGGCCAAAGTAAAAGATAAAGACAAGAAATACTATGATCGAAGGGTGAAAAGGGTGCAGTTTTCTGTGGGAGATCTTATAATACGGAAAAATGAGAAGATCCACCAAAAACCTGAGGGGAAGATGGCTCCCAACTGGGGAGGACCCTATCGAGTTCTTGAAACTCATCCAAGAGAAAGTTATACCCTATACACGATGGATGGAGACCACATACCAAAGAGATGAAACATAGTTAATCTCGAAAGTATCATCAGCTTTTAGGATCGGCACCCCTAGGCGCGATTAAGCTCAAAAGTGGCTGATTTTACTACATGTAATTATTCCCAAATTTGTATGCTCTGTACAGAAACTGGTTGACTTAATGAAAATTTTGACACTACAAAGACTTTGATGCAATCTGTTTGCTATTAAGCGGTCGAAATAATTTTCTATTAAGTGATAAAATAATTTTCTCTTAAGCGATAAAATAATTCGCTTTTAAGCTATCAAAATAATTTGCTCTTAACCAATTAAATAATTTTTCTTCAAGAAATCAAAATAATTCTCTCTTAAGCAATAAAATAGTTTGCTTTTAAGCGATTGAAATATTTTACTTTTAAGCGATCAAAATAATTCGCTCTTAAGCGACCAAAATAGTTTGCTCTTAAGCGATCAAAATAATTTGCTTTTATGTGATCAAAACACTCGCTTTTAAGAAATCAAATTATTCACTCATAAGCAGAAAATGCACCTTAGGTGATTGAATAGATCAGCTTTAAAATAGCATACATTCTCGCTCATAAAAGTTTAGTCCATTTTCTTACTAAGCAATTGACTGCTTAGCAGGATTCATTCTTATGATTAACAATTGCATTGATAGCATACAAACAGAAAATATAATTTTATTAAAAGTTACAAAATACAACACTATGTGCACACAATAAGTTGGACCATCAAGTGTTCTCTGGTTTTAGCCTAGTGGAAATCGTAAATAAATGATTAACTTCGCTCTCTGAAGCCTCGGGGACAGGATTAGTACACCGCCTTCACAAAAGTATTAAATCTTCAGTAGATGGGGAATCCCTCTCTACGCAGAATTCATAAGTTGGCGGGACATATTCGTTATTATCAGGAACCACTGTTGGAATCTCTTCCACATGCTCAGTTGGGGAAACTCAGTTTGAATGATTCACACACGGAGTTTTATTCCTAGTTTGGGATTTTTTGGGCTTCATCTTCTAAGAACCCGCTTTCTCAGAGTTGGCATCAACCTCTGAATGAAGACGCTCTTTCCACTCATGAACAACATCAAACACCGCATAGTGGTTGGGATCTCTATCTAAACCATTTTTCCTTATAGCCATTAATCGTAGCTAATTAACCCGGGCCGAGGCTGGGGATCTGAAGATAAAAATTTGTATTTCTGCACCCTGTTCTCACTGCTACGCAACCTAGAGGGTAGTTAGCGGCAAGCTCTGGGTTTTTCCACAGAGATGCTAGGTCAAATGTACCTATCAAAACACAACCTCACACAAGTCGTCACTCCGTACGAGTGAAAGGAATAACTAGTAAAGCAAACATGCAGGGGGGTGGTTGGTTTTTCAAACTAACAACTACTAAGCATAAAAGTAAAAGGCAAAGTACACTATTAAACTAAGCACTTAGGGAATCATTGAGCAACATGGTCAATCTAATGTTTCTATCCTTGTTCACTCAAATAGATAATTAGGTAAACCTAATAGAGTGTCCATAATACATGGTGTGGCTAATAGCATACACTTCCCTATCTCTGTCACGGCGGGTGCTCTAGCAACCCTCCATCGATACCGCCATCGTAATTAGGGGAGAACACAAAGTCCAACTGATGTTGTAGTTCTGTTTCTCCCCCGTGCAATTACGTCATGGGCTTCCACTGCAAATGCACTACTTCCTTTAGGTCTTATCAATTAAGCCCAGTGGACGTTGACACATTATCTATGATCTAGGATATCTCACAACCCTAGTTTGCTACTATTCGCTATCTCTACCTGAAACCTCACAGACAACTTTACGAAGTTAACTAAGACCGGTGCAATAAAATATAAGTTAGACCATTCTTGAATCCCTTGTGCACGCACCTAAGACATGTTCTTCCTTACCCATTCTAACATCAAGGTTTTTTTTTCTAAGGGGGCATCGATATTTGCACCATACATGAATATAGCCCAAAGTGTGTGCTCATATGTGGTGTGCTATTCATGCATTTCAAATAATCAAGCACAATCATAATAATATCATGAACACAAAATTAGGACGAACTAAAGAATCTCAAAAAGCATATAGATTTAGACGATGATACTACAATTTATCCCTAAGCTATAAATATACTCTAGAAAAGATAGATCCATGGAAAATATTGGGTTAGATGTCATGGATCTAAGAAAATAAGATGAAAGGAAAAAGAAAAGAGAAAGAGAAGGAAGGAGAAGAAGTACTCTCCCTTCCTTCTATCTAAACTAGAGAAAGGAAAAATCTATATTATGATTACTTAGGGTATACTAGAAGCCTAAGGCTCCTATATATAGTAGTAGAGAATTGGGTCTAAAGATAGGCCTAAAATAATCCAAAGTTAGGTCAAAACCCTAGTCATCATTTCCCTCTTGTGATAGAATCTTTCTCGAATAAACTACCCAAATCCGTGAACCTTCAGGAGCTGACATTTAGTGTGTTGAATAGAGCTTGGAAAGACAAGATTTTAATATATGGTAGAGGGAAATCAGATGAAAATTGAGAGAGTTATGACCAAAATAGTGAGAAACAGACCCTTGGCACGGGCCGTCATGGATGATGCGGCCCGTGGCATGTCCCTGGTGGTGCGGGGAGAGAGTTCTGGCGTGGGTCGCACCCCTTTATGTGACATGAGGCACTGAGGTTGGCGTGGGGTGCATTGTGCCTCTGGCAGGCGCCATGACGTCTAGCGCGGAGCGCCATCAGTGTGTTGATTTTAAGGCTTCTAATCCATGCCCGTGGCCATTGGCGTAAGCCGTGGTCAAGAAGGTTGATCTGTTCAAAACTTTGGCATGGGCCATGTGATTTCCTACACCCCGTCGGCTGGTCTTGGTATCTTAGACTTGGAACGGCACGGGACGTCAAAAATAGGATGTCCCACACCCATACTTATTAGTTTGGAGTGGGATTTGAACTTCGTACAGGCGGTATGTGGCGTCTGGCACGGGTCGCGCCATAGCCTCGTGCGGAACACATTGGCACGAACCTTGGCCACATGCGGAACATATAAGCACGAACCGTAGACTTGCGCCAAGGCCTCGTGCTGATCATTTTGGTGCGTGATAGCTCCTTTGGCACGGGCCGTTGGTGTCATCCATGAACAGCCCGTGCCCATCCATTTGTGCCTCGGCTGGCTCAATTTGTTTCCATCGACACGGGTGAACCGTTAGTCTGATTTGAGAGTTTTAGTTGTCGATATTGTAGTGCTTGAGAAGAAAAATCCGTTGGAACTAGCTTTGAAGGCTATTTCTTCTTGGATCATTCTCAGACCTAAGAAAAACTCATCGAACCACGATTCACCATATCTTCATTGGCCGCTTTGAACTCCGTTGCCACCTAACTTTGGCTTCATTCTTCTTCTACATGGTTCATGAGTTGGACTCCCCGTTAGGTCATTTTTCTCCAAGAACTATATGCTTCCTACAAAACAAACATATCTAAGAAAAATACACCAAGTGTAATAGTGTCCCAAAAACAAAAAGCTACAAATTGGAAAATACAACAAAAATACTAAACTAATTTTTTTTTGAAGATCGGGTTGCCTCCCGAGAAGCTCCTTATATCTAAGGTCATCGACATGACCCTAATGTTATCCATAAGGTGTGGGTATGTACCCCATCACCTTGGAAAACCAAATATTGAGAGGTTGGGGTAAGAATCTTCCAAGGGGAAGATATAGTAGAGGAGGAGTCAACCTTAGAAGGAATAGGTAGTTTGGAAGCTTAGCATATTCAATTGGCTTCCATATGGTTTCATCTAAGGTTTCTGAAAATGTGGGAGTTGGTTCTATAGGTGGAGTTTGGGGTGACAATAGGTAATATGGAAAATTAAGAGAAAGGAAAGGATAGAAACTCATACATCTCTCCCCTCGGGCCCTAAGCTATGATTGGTCTCTTTATTCATTTCACCGTCTTGATCACCTCTAGCATTCTGAGTATCTTTAGCACGACCACTATAGTCATCATTGCCCTTCGAAGGCTCGGCCTGTGAAGCGGGCATGAGAATGGAAAACTTTCAAAGTTCCTCGGCTGTGTAGAACTTCTTCTCCTTCTAGATAATGTCAAGAAGCCAAACTTGAAGCTTCCAAGACTAGAAACTTTACCCCACTTAGCTTTAGTCTTCTCCTTAGCCTCTTTGTCGATATAATCCTCAAGGGCCTCAACCTGCTCGGTGGTAAGGTGCTTGGACACCCAGCCAAAGAGCTCATTTTGACCCCACAACTTCGCTATCCCAAGAAGTTCAAAAAAAGGCATTGTACAGATCTCGAGAGCCCATTAGCCTGTCAACAAAGCTTTCCAGCAGACCACGCTGGGATTCAGGTGAATAATTCTTCAACAAATGCATTTTCTTTTCTTTTAACTTTCTCAAGTCCTCATATGTCCATCTTCTTCTTCACCTTCACATGCTCATCTTGTTGAGTGGCCTCAACTGCTGCTTTGATAGGACCTTGAAGAGGGGGAAGACCTAGCTGTAGAAGATGCAAGTGGCAGATTGCAAGGTCGATCGAACAGCCGCCACTGCCTGAATAAACACAGGAGTGGAGAAGACTTAACAAGAAAGAATATACATGTATATGAATAAAACATAGGCAGTATTATACCGAAGGCTCGTCGCTTAAATCCCCAAGATACCCCAAGGACAAATTATCCTTTTTGACTTTGCCAGGGGGTTGGTTATGACCAGGCTCAATGGAAGCACCAACAACCTCAGATATTTGCCTCTTCGAGTGACTCTCTTGTAAAGGAGGCTTGTTCTGAGACTTTGGCTGAGTTTAAGCCGGAGTAGGTTGCCTAGTACGCACCCTCCTGCTCAAGGGAATTGATGAAGTTCTCTGCACTGCTCACTGTATAAAGAAAGAATGGGTTACAAATTTTGAAAAGGAAAAAGAGAACTAAATTTCTGAGAAAAATATCCTAAAGACCTTCGGAGGTATCCGAAAAGGTTATCTCTTTGACATGTATTTCCTGGGAAGGAGCCTCAGATTGAAGAGGCCGCAAACACAATGGTCGTTTGTCACTTCTTTTTCGCTTATTATTTAAGTTTCCAGGCCCCTCCGAGAAAATCTCTTTGAAGGATCAACGATCATCTGAAGCATAGATGCCCTCATAAATCTACACAGGCCAAATGAAGGGCTTTGTCCCTTTGGTTTTAGGACAAAAATTATTGGTATCTAAAGGTTCAGCATTTCTAAGATGTTCTACATCTTCATGACTCCCTCATGAACTACATATTCTCTCTTCCTAGTTTTGATGACCACATCGGGGTTCTATCGAGGAGTCTGACATACTCTGGAGCAGTCAAAGGACAAATATTTGTCTTGCCACCCAGGCTTATTAGAGGGGGAACAATGAACCTCTGTCTCAATAGCCTATTGTCTAGGGTAAAGGTCCCCTTAACATCCCGATTACTAATAAGGGAATAAAGAGCTAAAAAAAACTCATATCAAGGGCTCACATTCACCTCCTTGCAACGAACCATAAAATCCATTATGATCACAATCACATTGGGGTGCAGTTAGGATAGAATGACGTCAAACTCTTCCATTAGGTTTGATACGAGAGAAGAAAAAGGGAAGCTTAACCCATCCCTAATATGCTTACTGTAGGTTATTGATCTTCCTACAGGTAAATCAGCATGAAGGTCATCTGCTTTGAGGGCTTTTAGTTGGACATTCAATGGAATTCATTGATAAGGATGAACTTCTTCGATTAGTTTTTTAACCTCCTTAGGAAAGAAGTACTTTGTCGAACTACCCCCACTCGACGAAGACTTACCACTAGAATGTTTCTCTACCACAAACTTCCTCTTCAAAGGTACATAAAAAATTTCATTTCTGGCCTTCTCAATACTAAGACCATCTACAGGCTTTAGACTACCCCTCGATTGATCAATAAAAACCTTGCCTGAAGTATTACCTAACCCGGGAGGTTCAACCCTGGCAGAACTAACCCTGACATGAGGATCAGGGATCTCTCCAGAATTGAGATTAGGGTTTATCGACTCTGTCCTTTCCGAATTAACTGAAAGTCTAACCGATCGAGGATAAGTCTCACCAAAAAAATGATAATTAATGCTCTCCTAAGATTCACTCCCCGATTAACTCAATCCCTCAATATTATCCCTCTCGAGATCTACTGAAGGGGAAGGTTGAGAAAAAAGGGGGATAGTACTAGGATCCGTGAAAACTTACTTGTGGAGATGAAGATGGAAGAAAATTAGGGCTTGGTGGCAGGAGATATTGTGAATTGAGAGCTCTCAGTGAACAACCTGCAAAAACAAGGAAGAAGATATATGGAAGAAAAAGGATAAACCTTTGGGGATTATAAAGGTAGAAGAAAGGGAAAGGACAGAGTAATGGTTGCATTGGGGGACGGAAAGTTTGAAAAGGCATAAAAAGATAAATATTCCATTTAAGACCTCTCACGCGCACCGTCTTCCCACTTTTAAGTCATCCATGCATCTTTATAGGAATTCTAAAAGTCAAGTCATTTGAGAAAATCTAAGTGCTCATCCAGCCGGAGCTAAGCCTCAAAAGACATGGAATCGCGGAACCTGAGAAACTTTCAAAGGTGACCATAACCGTTGTTAACCCGACCATAAGTTATCAATGAGTATAACCCTCGACAATTAGGTTCAACCTTCGATAATTAGGTTCAACCTTCGATAGAATATACCTTCGAAGGATGGAAGATCACTTAGTTTTTCTGGGGCCTTCTGATGAAATAGTAGAATTAGAACCTATATGAGCTAATACTCCCAACACCTTGAGAAAGGTCCAAGACCCAAGATATGTTCAAGTGGGCTCATTGTTGGGCCTCTCACTAAGAGAGGAAGGAAGCTGGGTCATAGACCATGGATATTAGAGTTTCAGGAGGGTATAAATAAGGAGGTATGTCTTCTATTTTTGGTAACACTCTACTGATTTGATCGTCGGAGAATCTCCCCCGGTTGCCCCGAGGTCAGTTTCCCTTTGCAGATCGCATGTTTGCTAGCTGGAATTGAGATTGGGCTTGGATCGACGGTTCTGATACGCATCAAAAAATGCCATCCCTACAACATAATAAAACTTATAGATCCTCCTCTCTTCTTAATTGCAGCAATAGTGAGGCAAGTCTTCTTAGACATCTAAGAAACAACAATAACAACACAAAAATTAGCACAAATCTATAAGAGCAATTCACCAAACACAAAAAAAAACAAAGCAATCCCCAAATATTAACTCAGTGAACAACATAAACCCTAAAACACACAATAGAACATGATTGAACTACATATTGAACAAATAACACAAAATAAGCTCAATAATACTCAGTATAACCTACACAAACCCTAAAAATCACACGAACCAAAAAAATTAAATAAAAATCGAAAAAAAATATGCATAAAAAACCCAAGTGAAGGCATTACCTTTGAAGATAAACACAAAACAAAGGTGGTATTGTGTTCGTTCACCAAAAACTGATGCTAAAATCATAAACATTATCGAAAAATGAAGCGCAACTTCCATGCGTTCATCATGAATCACTCTGATAGCAAGTAGGTTAGGAAACTTGATTTTTGCTGATCCTCCAACCCTGAACCATACCAGACCATCAACAATTAGGATCTGTGTAGAAATGGACCTCACTGGACCCTTCCTAGATAGAATCAGGCTGGGTTCAAAAACTGATAGCAGATGGTACACTGTGTCTTATGAGGATCATCCTTTCTATTGTACTAAATGCTCCAAAATAGGTCACAGATATGGGGAGTGTGATAAGCCTAAGCAACCTAAAGCCCAAGCTCATCCAAAACAGGTTTCAGCTCTACCATCACATCATATTCATAATCAAGCACCTCTCTTGGGTACTCATAATACCAAAGAGGATGCCAAATCCCATACTCTTGCCCCTAAGACCATCCCCAAAAACCCTTTAGATACTTCACCTTCTGTCACTCTTACTGCAAAACAGATTGGCAAGTTGCCAATCATTCAGGAGGAAGTGGCCAGTGCCCAAGATGCTCCAGAAATGATAGAAATAATTGATGTGGTCGACACCCCTCTGGAAGATCAACAAATTGTCACATTGGCTAAGAAGATTCCAGATCTGGTCACCCCGTACAATATCCCATCCTCAATGCAGTGGATGCCAGTGAAAAGCAAGGCAAAAAGAGATCACTCGAATTGGACATCTACTGATGATCTTATGCACTCCTTCACACAGACTAAGACTCCTGCTTCCTTTGATTTTAATCGAACTATTGTCTCCCAACAATTTAAAGAATTCCACCTGACTCTTTCCTCTAAATTCTCAAAACTTCAGGAGGCAATGGATATGCAAGAAATACAAGAAGTGCAAACATTACAAGAGGATAAGGAGGTTCCTCCTGATGAGCAACAACAAGATCCTGTAGCTCCTGGGGTAGAGCATGACTTAGTATCAAAACCACAACAACAAGCCACAGATGGAACTCAGGACCAAGATAAGGATACCCCAATCACAAACACTGATCTACCTCTACCAAAACAGGACAAGCAAGGTGATCAAGATACCAACTCCCAGCTCAAACAGAAAAAACTAGTGGGGGACTCTGACACAACAGTCACCATATCACAAGATACCCCATCAGGTACACTCTCATCATCTACAGATCCTAGTCCCTCTGATCACCTGAAATCACATGATCCTAGGCATGATCCTGGGAAGCTTGCTATTATGCATGACAATATTAGAACCTTCTTCCAAGAACCTAATATTGTTTCCACTTCATTATCCTCTCGTGCAAAAACCAGATCCCAAGGTAAAAAATGAATATAAAGCTCTTAACTTGGAATGCTAGGGGAATACAAAAATCATTATTGAGGCTGAAATCAATCGTCAGAATCCATAGTATCTCAATACTGGTCATAGTAGAAACTAAACAGCATATTGGAAAACTAGGTCACTTCAAACATGAGCTAGGTTTCCAATGTGCTTTCTCTTCCCTGGACTCAAGGACCTGGATAATGTTCAAAGACGACTTTACTGCCTCTATGATTCAAGTCCATGAGCAATTCTCTTTGATATCTGTATCTCATGTTATCCATGATATTGAATTTCACCTGTATGCTATTTATGGATTTCATGACAGAATAGAGAGGTCTAAAATGTTCAATGATATTGAAAATAGCTTAACTAAGACCTCTCTTCCATGTCTACTTACTGGGGATTTTAATGTCATCAGGTATATTAGTGAATATAGAGGTAAATCATCTCCTGATATAAACTGCATAAATGATTTTGATGCTTTTCTTAATTCTAATAACCTGAATGACATTACAACAATGGGTAATCTATTTACATGGACTAATGGTAGGAAGTTGGAACATAAGGTAGCTAAAAGATTGGATAGATCCATTGCAAACTTAGCCTGGTTTACCAAATTCCCAAACTCCTCCATTCAGATTTTAGGTAGGCTTCCTTCTGACCATTCCCCACTAGTCTTAGATGCTAATATTTCTGAGAAATCATACCCAAAAGCATTTAAATTTCAAAATATGTGGACACTAGACCCAACATTCTTACTAGAGGTGGAAAATAACTGGAGGACTCCCATAGATTCTCAAGGTATGCTAGGTTTCTCTCTTAAACTATCTAGACTTAAAGGGTACCTAAAGAACTTGAATAAACAACACTTTGGAAACATTTTTGATAAGATTAAATCAATGGAATCAGAAATAATGGATTTGGAAAAGAAATATGACATATCTGCTGATCCAGCTGATTTTCTGTGTTTATCACAAATTAATGCTGAACTCTCAAAAGTTCTACAGAAGGAGCAGTGTTTCTGGAAACAAAAAGCTAGGAACAATTGGTTAGAAAATGGTGATAAAAACACCAAATTTTTCCATCACTCAGTCAGAGATAAATATGCTAGACTTAGGATCAATAAAATCAAAATCGAAAACAGTCAGTGGTGTAATGATCAGGATAGTATTGGCTTGGCTGCTGTGTCTTTTTACAAAAACCTTCTCTCTGATGACAACTTTGATCTCTCCGGTCAAGACCACCTCCACTTCCTGAGATATATCCCATCCCCCATTTCAGAGGAAGATAATATTTCACTACTCAAACTGGTGGAAATGGATGAATTAAAGAAGGCAGTTTTTGATTTAGGAGAACATAGTGCACCTGGTCCAGATGGGTTTAATGGAAAATTTTATAGGATTTGCTGGGACATTATAAAAACTGACTTACTAGCTGCAGTTAAGGACTTTCAGTGTGGGGTTCCTGTGCCAAAATCTTTTTCAAGCACACTGATTGCTCTCATTCCCAAAGTTCAGACCCCTACATCTTTCTCTGAATATAGGCCCATAAGTCTCTCTAATTTTTCTAACAAAATCTTGTCGAAAATACTGAGTGAGAGACTAAAGCTGCTGAATCATAAATGTATATCAGAGGAGCAGTCTGCATTCATAGAAGGAAGAGAAATATCAGATAACATCTTGATAATGCAGGAGCTGGTTAGGCTTTTAGATAAATAGGGACAGAGCCTAAATGCTATATTCAAACTTGATATGTCTAAAGCTTTTGACAGAGTATCATGGCCTATGTTAAACTCTCTCTTATTGAAATATGGTTTTCATGGACACATTGTCTCACTAATACTTAGAAATATTCAAGCTGCCTGGTTTTCTGTCTTAATCAATGGAGTCCCATATGGATTTTTTAAGGCTACCAGGGGGCTCAAACAGGGGGACCCCCTTTCCCCTATTTTATTTAACTTCATTACTGAGCTTTTAAATAGGGGGCTAAAAAACATGTTTACCTTAGGTTTCATTGACAGATTTGTAGTTCCCCGGGGTTCTTTGGAGATCTCTCATTTGTCTTATGCAGATGACACTGTCATTTTCATTAAGGCAACTAAGAAGTCCCTAAAAAACCTAGTTCTATTCTTAAAGCACTACCAACATGCCTCTGGTCAGTTAGTCAATTTTACTAAGAGTGCTTTTTATGTGGGAAATAAAACTAGTGTTGCAAGAACCGGGATGATTAGAAGCATTACTCTCATGTCACAAGGTTTCTTTCCTTTCACTTATTTAGGAGTAAATATTTTCAAAGGGAGGAAGCTTAATGCTTACTTTCAGCCTATCATTGAAAAACTTAGTGGCAGAATTCTGAAATGGAATAACAAGTGGTTGAATATGGCTGGTAGGATCATTTTAGTTAAACATGTTATTGCCTCTATCCCTCAGCATGTTTGGTGTGTCATGTCCCCTACCAAACACATGATTGAAATGATGGAAAAAATGTGCAGTAATTTTATTTGGGGGAACTCAGACCACGGGGAAAAAAGACATTGGAAAGCTTGGCCGGATTTATGTTATCCTTTATCCCAAAATGGATTTGGATTTAGATGCTTTCATACTGTAATTGATAGTTTTTCTCTAAAGCTCTATTGGAAACTTCAGATAGGATCCACTTTATGGACAAGATTCATTTGGTCCTTACCACCCTCAGCTAGACAATCAGACTCTTGGAAAAGAGTCAAAGCTATAACTAGTATAGCTGAGAACTTTTCTAGAATACAAGTTGGAAAGGGTACCTCCAATTTTTGGAACAGTAACTGGAGAGGGACAGGGTTCCTCTCAGAACAGTGGGAGGCAGACTCTGATATCCCTTTCCCTACACTCACAATTGCTCAGTTTCAGGAGAACAAGAACCTTTTCATGCCTCAGCTAATGGATGGCTTTAATCCAGATTTGCTTCAATCCTTGTTAGCACCTTTTCCTCTTTTTGACAGGGAAGATCATATGGTTTGGACTCCATCCTCTACAGGTAAGTTCACAATATCATCAGCTTTCAAATCAATTTCCAATAAACGCTCAGAGATTAGATCAATGAAACAGATTTGGAATCCCTTGGTTCCTCCAAAGATATCTGTTTTTGTTTGGAAATTGGTTAATTACTATCTGCCTTTTGATGAAAAACTTAGGAAGATGGGCATTCATGTTGTTTCTAAATGCATCTGCTGTCAAAATGAAGATTCGCTATCTCACTATTTCTTACACTGCCATCTAGCATCTGAACTCTGGAAATGGCTTTTCACAATTCTAGAAATCCCTTATAGACATTTTGACCATATCTTTCATGCATTATCATTGTTCTGGACAATCTCAGAATTCTCAAAATCAAAGAATAATGCATGTCATATTATGCCAAACTTACTAATCTGGTTTCTATGGAAGGATAGATGCAGCTTTCTCTATGATTCTAAACCAATAGTGCTAATGTCCATAATCCTACAGATTAAGAACATGGCTGTGTCTATATTCTCTCTAAATCCTATCACTCAATACCCTGATTGCTCTCATTTAAAAGCCATAGGAATTTTCACTAGCTCTACAGTTCCAAAACCAAGGATGATCAAATCTTACAAATGGAACCCTCCAGACATAGGCTACAAAATGAACTCAGATGCACACTGCCCTCAGCTCAATTTTGCTGCAGGAGGTTTTGTTATCAGAGATTCAGCAGGCAAGATTCTCTTTATGGGAATGGAGAAAATGGAACAGATACATGATCCCTTAACTGCTGAGATAAGGGCCTCCCTCTCTGGAATCCAAACATGTATTTCACTTAACTTGTTTCCTTTGATTGTAGAAATGGACTCTTTGCAGGGTATACAGATATTAAATGGTTCAAATCAGGTGCCTTGGAACATCCAGGGACTCATTTGGCAGATTAAGGAACTTACTGAAGCTAGACAAATCTTTTTCACTCATGCGTACAGGGAGCAGAATCAGGTGGCTCATATATTGGCTTCCCTGGCAAGAAGCTTACTGGATCACAATCAAGTGAGGGGCCAGATCTCAATACAGGATGCACCTCTTACTCTAAAACAAGCAATAGCAGGGGACAATCTCAATCTTCCCACAATCAGAATCCATCATCCCCCATGACTATTGCAATCACAGCTTGAGCAGCATCTACAGGGTCCTCTTCTCACTTGTGCACCTATCTCATACTCGGGTTTGATCACTGAACAATTTTTCTGATCAGTACATAGGACTAGAATAGCTTACCATTCTTTTGCTTATAGGTTAGTGGTTTGTGTGTTCCTGTTTAAGGCTGGTATACATTGGATGCTAAGTTGAGTTTCGTACTTACGATTCGCTAAACTGCATCCTTTCCCATATCACCTTAAAACGGGAACAACCACCCTAATTACTAATTTGCGAGGAGAGCCGTGTGTGGCACTCATCAATTTTATTTTTGGAAGCAAGCTGTTTTGCTTTTGTCATGCTTGTATTGAACTGAGCTATGCTCTATCTTCGTGCTCGTTTTTCTTTTCCGGGTTTGGGGTAGCCCATAAACAACCCTCCCTCCTTACTATAAGGGGTGGTTTTAATTAAAAAAAAAGGAGCGATCTACGTAATATTATTTTCTGAATATGAGCGGTCTATGCGTTCATTTTCTGAATTACTCCTAATGTATATTATTTTGAATATGAAATTATGAGTGTTAGATACATGTGTACGTAATATGTATTAATATTAGATGAAAGAAGGACTAATTGTGATCATCAATCAAATTCACGATATTCTAAACTTAATTATTTCCTACATACTTGAATTTGTTAAGGGTGGGACTTCACACTAAAAATTATTAGTATTATAATAGAGAAAGTTCAAGTAATTAAGAGGTCAACTTTCAATTTGACCCTCTAAAAACTGAAGCTCACTTTGATAGTATCACTCTAATTTTCATTCATGTCACTACTGACCACAATTTGACCCCCCCAAAAATAGCATTCAACTTTGACAGTTTTGCTCCAATTTCCATTAAGGCCACTCTAACTCCCTTGTTTGACCTTTTTTTATAATTAAATCCCCAAGTTATGGTGGGGGCATAGCATGAACCACTACCTGTTTATTAAAATAAAAATATATAAGTACAAATAAAAGAGGGGTGGGGGTTAATACCTGACCTCAGAAAGGATTTCTGCAGCCAATACATTTCCTATTAAAATCTAGGGTGCTAGAAAACAAGAAGCAAAAATAAAACACATGGTTCATAGTTTACAAAACGTGGAAAAGTAGAAAACTTTTGAATTTACATCAATGTAATCTTAGATAGGGAAACTCTATACTATCTAGATCCGCAAGCCCTCGAATGTGTCGAGGTAACGTTGAGTGGCTAAATTCATAATCCCATTTTGTTTCACTTGTCATTTTGGCCAATGCATCTGCAAGAGAGTTAGTTTCACGATAGATATTTAAAAAATAAATGTTAGCAAACTCACCTTGCAAATCCCATATGGCTCTCATAAGTGGAATGAGCTTCCAAGGAGTCCTACATTGCCTTTTGATCATCTGCAATAAGATCAGGAAGTCTACTTCTACTTCCAAACTGTCCACTCCATGGTAAAAAAACCATTTGCAGTCCAAATATGAGTGTTGAGTTTCTGCTTCTACTTTAGCTCTTGAAACTCTTCCATTCTTGTCTCTTAGAACCAAACCTACCCCAGCTAGCATTTCCTTGTGATGATCCATCTGTTTTTAGTTTAAAATCTTGCAAGGGCAATTTCCAGCATACTTGCTTAACTGATGATTGTCTGCTCAGTGACTGTACTAGTGCTAAATGCAAAACCTCATAATTCAAAGTATTAGTATCAAAGTTGCACCAAGTTAAATTGGGTACCCTTAGTATTTCTTGAATCAAAAGTAAGGTTCTTCATTGTTTGTAGCCTAGGAATAATGTTATCATATATGAAGCTATTTCTAGCACACCATATAACCCCAGTAGCTACACTATGAAGTAATCTCTCATACACTCTCTACAAGTTAGATTTCAAATTGATGTTCCAGTAATAGAACATTCCATCCCACAGATGTGTGAAATTTTTTGGTGTTAGATCACACAAGTTATGTAAAAAATTCCAAATATTTAACACTATAGGACATTCATGAAAAACATGTTACAGATGATCAGTGGAATTAAGACAGAAACAACATTTAGATGGCATATTGAAGGACTACTCCTGCATGACATCTACTAAAGGGATCAACCGATTTAAAAGTCTCCAATTAAAAATGGCCATCTTTCTAGGGAGATACTTAGACCAGAGATGCTTAAATGAGTTCACTTCTAATCTTTTTGGTCTCAGTATCTCATAAGTAGAGGAAATGCTAAACTGTTCATTTGCTGATGGTTTCAAAATCATTAAATCCTAATAGCCTTCAAAAATAGTGATGTCCTTAGCCACTAGTTCATTATTATCAAAAGTGAAACCATGACGGAATCTCAGTCTCAAAGTTTCCTGATTATAAAAGAACTCTTTAACAGTTAGGTTAGGAGGGATCCCAAAATTCTTCTGAAGCTCTAATGCCAAGCTAATTGAAATACCAGAAAGAAATTTCACATGATCCTATATGTAATTTGGCATTCTCCTTGTCTAATTCATCTACTTCTCTATACCTCTTCCAGGTCTTTGAGATTTTCTTATTATCAGGCAATGACCACATAAAAGAAGCCCAGATACTGCCCCATTTTGCAATTTCCACCACAACTTTAGGGAGAAATTTTTTATAACTGTTAAAATGTGTAAAGGAATAGCAGATAATACATGTTTGATCAGGATTAATCTTCCAGCTTGACTTAACCACTTATTTTGCCATGAGATAAATTTAGCTGTGATGCTATCAAAAAATGGTTGAAAATATGAGTGCTTTGTTCTTCCTATAAATATAGGAGATCCCAGGTATCTAAAAGGGAAGCTGCCTTGAGAGATATGAGCGATTTGTGACAACATTCTATGATAAGATTGTGGGGGGGAATTTAGATAAATAATAAGAATATTTCTCCAAATTCACTTTTTTTCCCTGACACTTGTTCAAATTTTGCCAAAAAACTCATAAATTTTTCAGACTTTTCTTGTTAGCTCTCAGAAAAACTGCAGTATCATCTGCAAAGCTTAAGTGTGTTACTGGAGTGGCAGATTAGGTTGGTTATAGTAATCAATTCTTGCGTTTTCAAATAGAATCTTTAGATTTCTTGTAAAAGCTCCAGTGAGTAGTATAAACAAATATGGAGACAATGGATCTCCTTGTTTAATCCCCCTAGAAGTTTTAAAGAAACCAAAGGGTTTTCCATTTACAAGAACTGAAAAATGTGCAGCTGAAAGATTACCTAACATATTGCCAACTACAGATTCATAGAAAGCCCATTTTGATTAGCAGTTTTCTTTTAAAATCCCATGACACTCTATCAAAGGCCTTCATCATGTCTAATTTGAAAAAGATATTGAAGCCACCTCTTTTATTGTTTAAATGGTCAGCAAGTTCATACATCAGAAGCACACTGTCTGCCAGCTCTATGCCTTGAACAAAGGCTAATTGCTCTTGTGATATGAGATTAGGAATTAAGTGTTTAAGTATTTCTGTGTAAACTATAGAAAATATTTTGTTTAGGAAATTGGTGAGGCGGATAGGCCTAAAATTAGAAAATCTAGAGTTTACTTGCTTCTTGGGAATTAAGGCTATAAAAGAGGCAGCTATGGCTACTGGTATTGTAGTTCCTGATAAGAAATCATTAACAACCTCTAAAAGGTCAGTAGCTACAATATCCCAACAATGTGTATAGAAGACTCATGTGTATCCATCGGGCCCTAGAGTAGAGTCCTTATCCATTTGGAAAACAATATGTTAAAGCTCAGTCAGTTGTACATGTTTCATAAGTATATGATTGGGTGTGTTCTCATTAGTGTTGGAATTTTTTCTAGCATCCGTGTCTTAAATCTTTCATCATATTCCAAAAGTTCATCAGTTTAAAGACTAGAGAAAAAGTTCACTGCTTCAGGTTCAGTTATCCATTCATTATCAGAGGTTTTTATTGCAGCAGTTTTCTACTTTGAGCGTTTAACTTTAACTGAAGCATGAAAGAATTTTGTATTGGAATCACCTTCTTTTAGCCATTTGATTCTTGATTTTTTCTTCCAAAAATATTTATTCTCTTTTAAGAGAAGGTGTATGTTTAGCCTGGGCTAAATGCAGTGAAGATCTACTTTGGTCAGTGTTATTAGCTTGATGTTAAATTTCTTTTTGTAAAACCTTTTCTTCAGCCAGTTTACATTTCCAAAGATTAGCTTGTTCCATTCTTTTAATTTCAGCTTCAATCTTCTCAATTTCATTGAAAATTTAAGCATTCCTCTTGCATTGATTACTTCTGATCACCTTTCATTAACAATGCTTAGAAACTGCTCATGTGTTGTCCTGCAATGCTGAAACTTAAATGATTTGAATCCTTAATTAGAAGCTTGATTATCAAATTTCAACAAGAGTGGAGAATGATCCAAAGGCCATTTAGACTTTACATGTATGGTTATGTTTGGAAAAGGGTTTAAGAACTCTTAAGTTGTTAAACCTTTGTCCAATCTTTCCCATACATTACCTCGTTTTCTAACACCAGTCCATGTATAGTTATTTCTGGATACTGGTATTTCTATTAGACCATTATCATCAATAAAATCATTAAAATCCAGCATAGAGTTGAAACTAGGTGTTGATTGGCCTATACATTCAGATGAATCTCTTATAGCATTAAAATCCCCAATTAGAATGGTATCCTGATTACAATGATTTTCCAAGTTAGACCATAATTCTAATCTATCAGTAGTGTTATGTCTAGCACAATCCAAAGCTGCATTCCATGGAACTGTTTTGACCTTTAACATGAGTTTGAGTCAAAATCATTTTTTTGTGCTATAATATTTTTACTGCTTTGACCAGCCCTTGACTACAATATCGATTCTTATGAGTTTTGATTTTTTAACATGAGCTTGAGTCAAAATCATTTTGTGCTATAATATGTTTTCAAAATGGTTTACATATTCGATGAGTTTTCAAAATCCAATTCAAATTCATCCTTTTTGTTTTCAAAAAATAAAAAATTCAAATTCATCCTAGTATCAAAGGACTTCAACAAATTTAAAATTCATTTCAGAACCACTTTTTGCCCTCTTTCCATAAAAACGAAAATCCTAGAATTCACAAAACATCATATGACTCACACCAAACCAAACATAATGCCTAAATACCAGTTGCGCATCCCAAAATCAGATCCATAAATTTATTTTCAGTGTTACTAGCAGAGTACCACCGCGTGTGATATTATTAATTAAAATATTAGAATTAATTTTTGTGTATAGGTGGTGTCTTACATTTAAATTGAAAATAAAGAATTCAATTTTAAATTTTAGTCGTCTAAGGAAAACTAAATGAGATAGTTAAAAATTGTTAATTATTGAATACAATAAATTTTGATATTTTTATAATATTTCATTCAAATTATTTAAAAAGTAATTATTTATATGTTGAGATTCATTTTAAAAGGCTATCATATTTATATGTATCTCATTTCAATAAATAAAATTAAATATCAAATGACCTTATTAGTCTCACTAATTATAAATTATCCTCATTTAACAGTTAGTCGGTATAAAATGTCCTAATATATATATATATATATAATAAGATATTTTAACATGTTATGATTGATTATATGTAACATATTATAATATTAGCATAAGTTATGATTGATTATATATAGTATAGAATTAAATAAATAACATAATATAATATTATTATGTTATTTTAGACAACATGAGTTTAGCTTAGTGAAAATGACTTCAATATCTCCGATTGACAACACCATAGATTATATATTAAGTAAAGAATTAAAATCAATAACATATTATAATATTATTATAACTTATAATTGACCATATATAGTAAAGAATTCTAATCAGTAACATATTAAAACATTAGTATGTTATTTTTGAACAATTTTATGGATTTAGGTTAATTAAAATGACGCCAATATATCCCCGATTGCAGTACCAAGTAAACAACCTATTATATGGTGCTTCGAAAAATATAATTCAATGTCTAAAAGTGAGCACGCTGCCGTCGGACCTGTCCGACAAGAAGCCGGAGACCAGCATTAGTGTAATTCTAAAAGTCCATAAATTATACCAGTGGCTAACTTTGCAGCAAGCATTAGATTTGAAAAACACCAACCCACACCACTGCAGTTAGTCATTAATCATTTTTTGGTGCGAAATCGCCAAAAACGCTTTCTTCACTGTCGTTTCATACTGTTTTTCTCTTTCTTTTCTTCTTCTTTCATCTCCGCCAACTGATAACGGTCACCTTTCCACCGCCGCGATGGCGGCTCTCCCGTCTGGTATCCACGGGGGATCCAAATCTTTCCTTCAAGCTTTGGCCAACCACCCTCCACCTCTTCGCGATTGCCTTCCGTCGAATCCAGAGATCATTCCTAAGACTCAGTATAAAGGAGAAATTGCTTGCCTTGTCAGCCGTAAAGACGCGGAAATCCTCTCCTCTCATTATCAGAATGCTTTGATCGGTAAGTTTGCCAGGGGTAAACCATCCATGGTCCAACTAAATGAATCGTTCAATTCTGTAGGTTTCAAGGGCAAGTTACAGATTGGTTCGATAGATTTCCGCCATGTCCTCATACGCTTCCAGGAGAAAGAAGACTATCAGAGGTTTTGGCTCAAGGGACAATGGAGCTTCAACAATGCCCAAATGAAGGTACTGAAATGGACTTCTGACTTTTCACCGGAGGCAGAATCGTCCATTGTCCCGGTATGGGTCTCAATTCCACATGTTCCTATTTATTTCTACAATTCCGCTATGCTAGAGATCATGGGAAATCAAATTGGCAATTTCATTAAACTCGATGCTGCCACAGAGGCCTTGTCTAGGCCTTCTTGTGTTAAAATGTGTGTGGAAATTGATTTGAAAAAAAAACTCCCATCTTCTATTAGAGTTGGAATTGAAGAGAATGGAAATGAATTTAATGTAATTAAACTCCCCCTAGAATTTGAGGATATCCCACCCTACTGTTTCCATTGCAAATGTATAGGGCATGAGGATAACTACTGCATATATCTACATCCAGAGCTTAAAAGATCCTGGACTCAGAATAATGGTAAGTCAATTAACCATTCTGAGCCTCAGCTAAAGAATTCTGCTGGGCAGGTAAATGAGAATTTTAAGATGAATCAGACTGGAAATTTAAGGGCTGGGAGCTCAGGGATCTCAATTATAGAAAAGCAGAAAAACTTTCAAGCCCAGAAGTTCATCTATGTCCCCAAAAAACAGCCGATCCCAGTTTCTGAACTAGAACCTGATAATCCTATCCAAATTGACATTGACTCTCCTGATTTGGTACCTAGGATTTCTGAGGAGTGTACTGATCAACAACAAGTGGTGTCACATAATGAAGTAGAACCTATTTCCTGTAAAATCCACAGAGATATCTCTGAAATAGAGAATGAGCCCAAACCACAGTCCCCTGTATCTGAGGCTCAAAAGATTATTTCCTCCCCTCAAGTGCCTTTTACCAGTCCTGGTACATCAGAAAAACTGTCAAGGCATACACGATCGGCTCCAATTACTCGTACAACAGTTTTTGCAAAGGATGATCTACCTAGTAAAAGGGGAAGATCTTTCTCTCCTTTAAGTTCTATTATAGCTGCAAAAAACTTTATCTTTTCTCAGCAGAAACACAGGGCTAATAGATTCCTTCCTCTGGCTGAAGATGAAGCATCATGTGATGAGGTTACTAATTCTGAATATCCAGCTAATGAAGTAGGTTCTCCCTTGCTGACATCAGACCAAGTTGAAGATGATGACCAGGTACTTAGTAGTGGTGTTTCGCCTACTGCTCTTACTAAGCAAAAGAAAGGTAAGTATGTAGTTAAAAATAACAATGAATCCTTTTTTACACAAAGAAACACTATTATGACTAGATCAAAAAGCACCTCTAATGTTTCCCTATGAGTACTACAAATTTAAAGATTAAAATGCTGGTTTGGAACATTAGGGGTATGGACACTTCTATGTTAAGGCTATCTAATCTCATTCATAGGCACAAATTTGAACTCATTTGCTTAATTGAACCAAAACATGATAATCTTCAGTGTGAATTATATAGACAAAGGCTTCATTTTGATAACTGCTTCTCTGCAACAAATGGTCAGATATGGATTTTTTGGTCTTCAAACATTACTCTGTCAGTTCATTGTGATAATCTCCAATTTCTTGGTGCTAACCTAACTAGTTCTAATCTCAGTAAACCTATGGATGTCTTTTTCATATATGGACTTCGAACTAGATCAGGTAGAAAATCGCTTTGGTCAGATCTTAGATTATATAATCATGCTGAATCCCTTTTTATTGGAGATTTTAATGCTATTACATCAATAAATGAATATAAAGGTCCATCTACTCCAAAACTTGGGAGTTTGAGGGATTTTAATGACTTTATTAATGGTATGGCTTTAGAAGAAATTAATACGGCTGGGAACCTGTTTACTTGGTCTAATAACCGATTAAGATCTCCCACTGTTAAAAGACTTGATAGAGGATTGTGCACTTCAGCTTGGTCCACTTCTTTTCCTTCATCTTCAATACAGATTCTGAATAGGGTTAGTTCGGATCATAATCCTTTGCTGTTGACTGTAGGCAGTGATAATCCCTCCAACCCTAGGCCTTTTAGGTTTCTAAACACATGGTATAAAAGAAAAGAGCTGAATGATGTAATAAAAGATAATTGGGATGCTCCTTTGCATAATTCAGGAATGCTAGCTTTCTATCTAAAATTGGTCAGACTCAAGAAGGCTTTAAAATTTTGGAACAAAGACCATTTCGGGAATATTAATGACAATGTCTTACAAGCCGAATTGGCTGTAAGGGATCAGGAGACAGTATGTGATCAAACTGATTCTGTGGCTGAATTAGTTAAGCTCAGGGAGGCTAAAGCTAGGTTAGTTAAGGCCATGTCTGAGCAAAAAAATTTTTGGAAACACAAGGCAAAGGTAAAATGGCTGCAAGAAGGGGACAATAATACATCTTTTTTCCATAGATCTGTCAAAGAAAGGAACAATAGATTAAAGATCACAAAAATTAAAGGAATTAATGGACAGTGGTTAGAAAATACTCAGGATATTGAGATGGAAGCCATAAATTATTTTCAGAATCTTCTGAGGGAGGATTGCCCTCCTGAAAGCTCACTTTTTCAGTTTCATTTTCTAAATCATATCCCGAACCTGGTCACTCAGGAAGACAATGAAAAATTGCTGCAACCGGTTACATTTGATGAGCTTAAAGGGATAGTCTTCAGTCTTAATAAATCCAGCAGCCCAGGTCCGGATGGCTTCTCAGCCAAGTTTTATATAAAATCCTGGGATGTTATAGCTAAGGATCTTCTTTCTGCTGTTCAGGATTTTTTGTCTCCTTCTAACTTGCCCAGGGGTATTGGAAGTACATGGATCACCATAATTCCAAAGAAACAAACCCCAATATCTTTTGATGACTATAGACCTATAAGCCTCTCCAATGTGATTAATAAGATTTGTTCCAAAGTGCTTATGGAAAGGCTTAAGTCTATTATGCCTAAGATAATTTCTCCTAATCAAACAGCTTTTCTTCATGGACGTGATATCTCAGATAATGTAATTTATCTTCAGGAAATGGTTAGGTTTCTTAATAGGAAAAGGAGGGATCCCAATTGTATAGTTAAACTTGATCTTAAAAAGGCTTTTGATAGAGTTAGATGGTCCTTTTTATACAAAGTCTTGGCTAAATTTGGTTTTCATGCAAAATTTATTTTCTCTGTCATGAAAAATCTATCTCAGGCTTGGTTTTCTATTCTAATTAATGGTAGACCGGTGGGATTTTTTCAATCCACTAGGGGCATTAGGCAGGGGGATCCATTATCACCTTTTTTGTTTAATATCTTCTCTGAATCCTTTTCAAGGAGTTTGTCCTTCATTTTTGCTAGTGGTAAGCTGTCATACTTCGATCTACCAGGTAATCCTCCAAGAATTTCACACTTATCATATGCGGATGATACTGTTATTTTCTTTAAAGCAACTAAGCTAACTTTAGTTAGATTAAAAGCTTTCTTGTCCACCTTTGAGGAAGTCACAGGTCAATCTATTAACTATAATAAGAGTGATATCTACATTGGTAAGCATGCTTCGGTTCATAAGGTTCACCACATTAAAAGGATCTTAAGAATGAAAATTGGATCTTTTCCTTTTTCATACCTGGGAGTTCCAATTTTCACTGGTGCTGCAAAAAAGATATATTTTTAACCTCTTTTGGAGCTGATTGATAGTAAGATTAGTAACTGGAAAAACAGATGGATATCCATGGGTGGAAAAATTACTCTGATTGAGTCTTGTATCTATGCCATCCCACAGCATATTTGGCAGGTTTTAAAACCAAAAAAACTGATTATTTCCATCATTGAGAAAAAACTTAGCAAGTTCTTTTGGGGTGAAACTGATCTAAAATCTAAAATATCATGGAGAAAATGGAAAGATCTCTGTCTTCCTACTGAGCAAAATGGCTTAGGTTTTAGGTCTATATCTACCATAATTAAAACATGTTCGGTTAAATTGTGGTGGAAGTTTCAAATGGCTGAGGCTCTGTGGACTCATCTTCTAGCAGCCCTCCCTCCTTCACATAGGACATCCCCAAATTGGAAGAGGATCTGCTCAGTCAGTTTTTGGGCTGAAGCTAATTCCAGAGTTATTATAGGGAGAGGGGACTGTAATTTTTGGACTGCAAATTGGCTTGATGCTGGTCCCCTCATTGATATGTGTGATCAGAATAGGGTGGATATTGATGGGGACTGCACAGTTTCTCAATTTATATCCAACAAAGCTATTGTCATCACAAAAATTGAACCATTCATGTCAGCTAACATTATTTCCCTCTTGTAGGATTCAGAGCTTACTCCTCATAGAGCTGATAGGCTAATATGGAAACCAGGTATCCATGGGAATTTCTCTTTCAAGGATACATACATTTCTCTATGTAACTACACAGGCAGTATATCTTCCTCTCATCATTTTTGGAATTCTAGATTTGAAAAGAAAATCTCAGTTTTTATGTGGAAAGTGACTAACTCTTTGTTACCTTTTGATAATATCCTTAGAAAACTAAGATTTTGTCTAGCATCTAAGTGTTGTTTGTGCAATAAACAGGAAGACTCTTTAGAGCATCTTTTTAATTCATGTGAATTTTCTTTGAATGTTTGGTTTACTGTTCATCAGTTTATGGGGATTAGAGATAGGGCTTTTCCATCTGTTTGGGACAGATTATCCTGCTACCTAACCCTTCCAACTCTTTCTTCTTTACATTCTCTTATAATCCGCACTGCAGCTATTTTCACATTCTGGAATCTGTGGAAGATGAGGAATAGAACTTTATTTGACTCCTTAAGGCCTTCATCTACCTTAGTGCTTCATCAGATTAGAGATCAGATTTTTTACTCATTCTGTGCTAAACCTGTTTATATATCCTCCCCCTTTGATTTCGGTATTGCAGACCACTCTTTCCTACCTCTTCTCAAACGTCCACCAAAGCCACAAATCTGGAAAATTGCTTGGGATAGGCCAAAATCTGGTTTTAAGATTAACGTAGATGCTTCTTGGTGCTGCAACACTTGTACGTGTGGGATTGGAATGAGTTTAGGGATAGTAGAGGTGGTTTTATAGGAGCTTACACATTATTCTCTAATGCTAATTCCTCTTTGGAAGCTGAATTAAAGGCTATCCGGTTTGCAATTCAGCATTCCTCTGATTTGCCTCCACCTCTGTGCATTAAATCAGACTGCCTTAGTGCAGTGCTTTTTGCTAATGATCCATATAGAGCTCACTGGAAATGCTTTTGCTTAGCTGATGAGATTAATCACTCCTTGAAAGATATCAAACTTGTGCATATTTATAGACAGGCTAACTTGGTGGCTCATACTCTTGCAAAGAAATGTCGACAGCTTAAGTGTAATGAATCTTTTCAATCAATTTCTGTGCTACCTAACTCAGTGCAAGGCTTGATTAGACTAGATCAAATTGGGACCCCTTCTATATGGATAGTTAATTAGGTTGGATGCTACTGATTTTATATTCCATATTTGCAGGTTGGGGACATGCTGCCACCAAACTATTTCTCTGGATCTCCATCTTTTGAAGTGCCACAGTGTGACTACAAGAGATCTTCCCAGTTTGCTCAGGATGGACTGATCAGGATCATGATAGGAAGCTAACAGGATGGGATTCTCAGGCTTGGAAAGCATAGTTTTCTTTTGATCATACATTGTCTATTGTTTCTTCACTTAGAAGAGGTAATCATGGTTTAGGCTATGTGGAAGTCTCTGACTGTCTTGTGTTTCGTTGATTCAACTCACTAACAAGTTCGATGATTCTCTTCATAGCCTAACTCCATGTTCCTCCTATATAGCTCTCTCATATTTCATTATCCCTTTGGAAGCAATTATTATTGCTTCAAAAGTAGAATGTTTCACTCATGTATAAACATCTAAGCCTCGGCTTTCTTTTCCATGTTTTGTTCTTATTTATGGGCTAGGGAAGGCCTAATATAATTTCCCCAAAAAAAAAGAAGCAACAAACGAATCTCAAGAAAATCTAACACATCCCAACAATGACATTTAGTATCGATGTAAACAGAAAAACACCCTTCAAGAAGCTGAAAACATAGTACAGAACGGATAATCCGTGCGTGCTACCCGTCCTCTCTATATACGACTTATCCTCGGCCTCACACACCAAGTGTAACGCCTTCAAGAGCCTGTTTGATAACGATGAATTTAATTTAGTTAAGGCCTGACATCTAAAAGCTAACTCCATAAATCAATTGGGTTTGAATCCACATATGACATATGACATTTTGGCATCTGGGATGCTCTCAGAAACAAGAAAAAATACAATCGTGTAAGAATATCAGAAAAGGTCAAATTTTCAGCAATACAAATGATGTGCCCATTTTATACGGTTATATTAGTACTTTTGGAATTAACTTTTGTACACTTTTGTGCTCTAAATGTGACATTTTGCCTTGAAATTATCTAAGGAGCGTTAAAAGCGACTTTTACGTTTTTATCACTTTTTAGAGAACTTTGTGTGACAAGGTAATTTGTTTGAAGACTTTGAAAACTTTGAAGACAATGAAGACTTTGAAGAATATCTTTGAATATTTGACGATTTGAAGACTTGGATTTGAGCTTTTTGAAGATATGAAGAATTGAAGAAGTGAAGAGAAGAGAAGGATATGAGATATAAAAGAGAAAGAAGAAATAATGCTGGAATTTGTGTCCGTCGCGAGACCGTCGCGACACGCGATGGTTCGTCGCGAGCTCGTCACGAGCACGCCACGACTCGCGATGGACGAGTGGTCTGAATTTCTTCTTGATTTTTGTGCTATAAATACTCCTCTTATCCTCTCCTCTTCAGAAGCTTTTGCCTAGTTCCTTCTTCTGCCTTTTTGGGTGTTAAAACCCTAGGTTTTCTCTTCTTTCTTTTCTTAGTTTTTGTAGATTAATTATGTCTTTTAGTTCTCTAGCTTAGTTTTATCTTGGGAGCAAAGGATTGAAGCTTCCATTTCTATGTAGTAAGAACCATTATATCTATCTATTTGGTGCTTTTGCTATTGTGCATTTATTGAGCTTTGAATGTGAATTGTTAATTGCATTGATGTTGTTGGAAGGTTAAGCATATGAATTGCTTGTATGATTACTTGTTAGGGTTGGGTGAAAGTAGCTAATTCTCCCCTCTTTTAATGTGTAATCCAAGAGCATGAGTAAGAGCTTCTTAAATGATGTTGGTGTGTTGATAATTGCTAGATGAATGTGATGATGTCGAACTCGTTGTCATGTTTATTTTAGGTAGGGAATGAGAGAAGTCTATGAATGTCGATCGTTCTTGACTAATCTTGTGTAAATGCATGAACTGGTTAAATGCTTAGATACGGTGTAGTATTTATAAGTGTTGCCAAGCTTGTTGATTCTTCTTGCTAAATGCCATCAATGTGATACTCTTAGTCCTCAGGGAGTCATTGGTGAGGTTTGACAAGAGATGTCGAATTCACTCTTGCAAACTACTATCTAAGAAGGATAGAAGATTTATCTTCACAACAAGTAGTTGAAGTAGTGAATAGATTGTTTCACTCGTTCTTGAATCCTTTATTATTTAGCATTTATGTATTCTTGATGCTATGTTTCACTTCATTTATGCCATGGGTTGTTTGAGAATAGGAAGTGTTTTTATGATTGGAGTGTTCGGGTGTTAGGCAAGTGACGAATTCCTTAGCTCATTTGCATGAAAATCTATGAACATGAACTTAGAACTTCTTGTGCATGATGTGTTGTGATTCTTACTAGATAAGTATGTTAATGTTAAGCCAAGTAATGAATGTGATAGAATGAGTGAATGGTTCAATGATCTACATTAGGTTTGGAAGTGGATATCAGTTGCCCCCAAGGCTTTATCTTTTGTAGTTTTAAAACCCTTTTTCTTAGTTTTGTTTGATGATTAGCATAGTTACTTAACCTTGCTAGTTATCTTGTCTTTTAACTTTCATAACTTAGGACCACCAAACAACCAAACCCCCATTTTTACTCGCTTTTATATGTGTACATATATCTACTCCTAGTCTAATATCAACCTTTTGTGCCTAAACGCTTTGGAAGATCCCTCTTCTTAATGGACGACCCCGACTTGCCGCTATCTACTTAGTTGTAGATAGTAAGCATTTAGGGATTATAATTATTAACTTTGAGAGGTACGGCGACAGCCTCCCAAATTTTGGCGCCGCTGCCGGGGAAGAGGCATTTATTTTTAAATGTTTGGGCATTTTTGGTTGCACATTAGCTAGTTGTTTTTGTTTTCCACTTCTTGGTGGTTGTTTTTGTTCGGAGTAGGTATTGCTTGAGTTTTTGGTGAGCTTTTATCGAGAACACTTGCAATATGATTTCGGACTTTTGAAAAAAAAATTTAATGGAGCATCTCACCTTGAGGGAACTCATGATGAGAAGAGAGGCTCAACAAGCAAGATTTTGTAGGATGTGTCATTCCGACCATCCTACCGAGTCTTTCTATATGTTGTGGGAAGAGAACTATGAGGGAGAAAGAACCCTTGGTTTCCAAAACCAAGGATATTATGAGGAGTGCTACCAAGAGGTAGGAGATGTTGGTTTTCAAGGGCAAGATGCTCAAGAATGGTGTATCCATACCACAATCCTTACAATCCGGAATTGAGTGGTAGTCCGGATTGGTGGTATGAGAATGAGCTGGAAAACCAACAATACGAGCAAAATAGTTGGCCATCCCCACCTTATACCGTACCCCAAAACCAAGCCCAACAAGGAAGTTCAAGTTTGACACGTGAGGAAGTCATGAATACAATAGCAAACTTGAACTCCTTTACTAGTGAGGAGCCGGACACTCAGCTCTCCTCTAGTGTTGAGGCTATTGAGGGGTATGTGAGGAGTATATTAGAAGTGTTGGCCCGAATGGAGTGATTCCGAAAATACACCATCCCAAATTGAACTCGAGGATTCGGTGAGTGAGGTCACCAAGGGAAATGATCTTGAATTTGAATGGGATGAGGAGTTGGTTGTTGAGGATAGAAAAATGGAGGAAGAGGTGATCGTGCTACATTCATTAGCATCGTCACCCCTTCTCCCACCTAGTGAACCAACTCTACCATTTTTGGAAGTTTTGAGGGAGACGAGAGAGGAGCCGAAAGATTATCCCAAGCATCCTAACCACCCAACTCCCTTCAAACCATCTCCACCTCAACAAAACTTTCCTCTTGAAAGTTTTGTACCCCCACCTCTCTACTTTTGGAAGCTCATGGTGAAGGGGTTCAATCCTTCACCATATGGATAACATTAGGGTCGTGCCGATAACCTTAAATATACGGAGCTTTGTTGTGCCGACGACGTAAATAAATTCGGCCTTTGTTTTAGTTTTTGTTGTTTAGTTATTTTTTATTATTTAGTCTTGTTTTTTTTATGATGTGTTTTTCTATGATTTTGTAGCAAAGTGTAATGTATTTCATTGGAGGAAATGAAGGAATGAGATCCATAAGAGAGGGAAGAGAGCTTAGTAAGAAATTTTTTCCAAGTGCTAGGAAACCCTGTCATCGGGAGTCACGATGGCCTTGTCGCGAGTCGCGGCGAGCAGGGGAGAAAAATTCATTCCCAGCACCAGCTTTCCGCTAGCTGCGACGGCATCGCGACGAACCATCGCGAGTCACGATGGGAAGGTAGCGAGTCGCGACGGGGAGGTCGCGAGTCGCGACGCAGAAATTTTGTGCTAAAATTCTACTCCCGGCCTCAACATTTCGCGAGCCGCGACGGCCTCACGAAGGACCATCGCGGGTCGCGACGAGAGCATCGCGGGTCGCGACGAGAGCATCGCGGGTCGCGACCAAAGCCTTCCCTACCCGTCGCGAGTCGCAACAAGCGTGCTACTTAGTTTTAAACCTTCAATCTTATCCATTTTGCCGCCTCTCACCATTTCACCTCCGCTCATTCCTTCACCATCCTACATACATTGGCATATGAACACTCTTGCATCTTTATAGTACCTTAGTTGATTGTAGTATGCCGACTACATCATTGTGACTGTAATTGCATGTCCTATAATGATGCTTGTATATGTGCCACTATATGTTGGATATTCTTAATAGATAATCTTGTAGTGGTGGTTGCAGGGTGGATTGGTTGTTCTTAGAGAATACTATGGTTATTAATTTTCTATACTAAACCTAGTATTACAAATCCTTATGCACTTGTGAGTTTGATGTTGTTCTTTGTGGTGTAGTCTTGATCAAACGGCGCCAAGGAGGCAATGTTTTTCTCGAAGGGTGAGTTCGTCTACGGCATTTTGGCTCCCATTTTTGGCTCTAAAACCAATGGCGGGACCGATTCTATACAAGTGCATGGGATTGCGCCATATCACTGGCGACTACGCGGAGGAACGGGTGTCACTCTACCTCTTACCTTGAATTTTTATTGTTCTTGCATTACTTGTTTACATTGAGGGCAATGTAATGTTTTAAGTTCGGGGAGGGGTTAGAGGACTCAATGCATGCTAGCTTGTTTTGGAATGCTTTTTGCTACTTTTGATTGGAAAAATATGAGAGAAAAAATTTTAAAAAAAAAGAAAAAAAAAAGAAAACCCGCTAAGTTGAAAATCCGAGAGGGAAACTTAGGCAACATTGGGGGCCCGGATAGGTCGAAAACCCAAAAGGGCATCCTAGGAAAAAATGAGAGGCTAAAATATGCGGAAAAAGGTGAGATGTGAGCCTAAGAAACATGATGTGTGGCTAGGATGAAAACTCGAAAGGGCTCCTAGGAAAAATGAGAGAAAAAGAGAGAAAAAGAGAGAAAAGGAAAATGCTATGATTTCACTCATTTGCCCGCGTTGGAGTCATAAGGTTGCGGTTGTCATACGGATGGATCAGGTAGCTCAACATCTAGAGACCTCTTAGGATTGGGTAACTTAGCGGGTTCGGAAACGAAGTATGGTTATGAAATTCTTGATTCCTTTATACTTCATTTTTGGTTGATATATTGGCATTAGGTGAAGTATGTGCTTAAACCTCTTAAATGGTTTTAACCTCATTTGGTGTCATTGGACTTTGGGAATATCAATTCGGGACTTTGAAATATTTTTATGGGTAGTGAATTGATAAGTGGTAGGTTTGGTTAGATTTAGGATTGGGGTTGTGTGTGTGAAAAATTTTCATGTGAGCTTTGATTTTGGGATTTGTGATATTGAGAGTTTTTGTGAGGCGTTGATTGGGGGAATATGAGTTTAGGATATTGACATATGAATTCCTCCGTGTGCTTGAATCTTTTCTTACTCGAGGTCGAGTAAGGTTTAAGTGCGGGGAGGTTTGATGTGCCCATTTTATACAGTTATATCAGGACTTTTGGAATTAACTTTTGTACACTTTTGTGCTCTAAATGTGACATTTTGCCTTGAAATTATCTAAGGAGGGTTAAAAGCGACTTTTACGCTGTTATCACTTTTTAGAGAATTTTGTGTGACAAGGTAATTTGTTTGAAGACTTTGAAAACTTTGAAGACTTTGAAGAATATCTTTGAAGATTTGAAGATTTGAAGACTTGGATTTGAGCTTTTTGAAGATATGAAGAATTAAAGAAGTGAAGAGAAGGATATGAGATATAAAAGAGAAAGAAGAAATAATGCTGGAATTTGTGTTCGTCGCAAAACCGTCGCGACACGCGATGGTTCGTCGCGAGATCATCACGAGCACGCCACGACTCACGACGGACGAGTGGTCTGAATTTCTTCTTGATTTTTGGGCTATAAATACTCCCCTTATCCTCTCCTCTTCAGAAGCTTTTCCCTAGTTCCTTCTTCTGCATTTTTGGGTGTTAAAACCCTAGGTTTTCTCTTCTTTCTTTTCTTAGTTTTTGTAGATTAATTATGTCTTTTAGTTCTCTAGCTTAGTTTTATCTTGAAGCTTCCATTTTTATGTAGTAAGAACCATTATATCCATCTATTTGGTGCTTTTGCTATTGTGCATTTATTGAGCTTTGAATGTGAATTGTTAATTGCATTGATGTTGTTGGAAGCTTGAGTATATGAATTGCTTGTATGATTACTTGTTAGGGTTGGGAGAAAGTAGCTAATTTTCCCCTCTTTTAATGTGGAATCCAAGAGCATGAGTTAGAGCTTCTTAAATGATGTTGGTGTGTTGATAATTGCTAGATGAATGTGATGATGTCAAACTCGTTGTCATGTTTGTTTTAGGTAGGGAATGAGAGAAGTCTATGAATGTCGATCGTTCTTGACTAATCTTGTGTATGCATGAACTGGTTAAATGCTTAGATACGGTGTAGTATTTATAAGTGTTGCAAAGCTTATTGATTCTTCGTGCTAAATGCCATTAATGGGATACTCTTAGTCCTAAGGGAGTCATTGGTGAGGTTTGACAAGAGATGTCGAATTCACTCTTGCAAACTACTATCTAAGAAGGATAGAAGATTTATCTTCACAACAAGTAGTTGAAGTAGTGAATAGATTGTTTCACTCGTTCTTGAATCCTTTATTATTTAGCATTTATGTATTCTTGATGCTATGTTTCACTTCATTTATGTCATGGGTTGTTTGAGAATAGGAAGTGTTTTTATGATTGGAGTGTTTGGGTGTTAGGTCAGTGACGAATTCCTTAGCTCCTTTGCATGAAAATCTATGAACATGAACTTAGAACTTCTTGTGCATGATGTGTTGTGATTTTTGCTAGATAAGTATGTTAATGTTAAGCCAAGTAATGAATGTGATAGAATGAGTGAATGGTTCAATGATCTACATTAGGTTTGGAAGTGGATATCAGTTGCCCCCAAGGCTTTATCTTTTGTAGTTTTAAAACCCTTTTTCTTAGTTTTGTTTGATGATTAGCATAGTTACTTAACCTTGCTAGTTATCTTGTCTTTTAACTTTCATAACTTAGGACCACCAAACAACCAAACCCCCATTTTTACTCGCTTTTATATGTGTACATATATCTACTCCTAGTCTAATATCAACCTTTTGTGCCTAAACGCTTAGGAAGATCCCTCTTCTTCGTGGACGACCCCGACTTGCCGCTATCTACTTAGTTGTAGATAGTAAGCATTTAGGGCTTATAATTATTAACTTTGAGAGGTACGGCGATGGTGCGTCGGTGCGTAATCTTCACGCGTCGCCGATTAAAGCTAACTTGGGTGTCGCTGGTTTCCCACCACCAGCCCGCCGCCGATTTGGTTCATGCTAGTTTACGCTGAGCCTCGGTTCTTGTTTCTCCGCCGCTACCATTAGTTCTCCAATCAAAATTGCCGCGGACGGTTTGGCAACATCAGTTGCCTCCGCTTCGACCGATGAAATCTGCTGCCTCTGTTTGTCGACGCTCCGTCCAACTCCATCCAGTCTTCCAGAAGCGCGTGCTTCACGCGCGGATCCAGAAGCTCTCAGTTTGGTTCAAGCGCGTCCCATCCAAAAATGTGTGTTTCCACACGCTGTGACTTAGACGCGCTCCTCATTCTTCATTCGGTGGCAGAACACGTTTAACAATTTTTCTTGATGTCTCTTGCTACTGATTTATTTTTATTATTATTTATTTAGTAAACAAAACAAATATTTTGTATTATGGCTCTTTTTGCCAGCGTAGTGACGTCACCGCAAGGGTT
The DNA here is from genome assembly GCA_037428765.1 of Rubia yunnanensis. Taxonomy (NCBI): domain Eukaryota; kingdom Viridiplantae; phylum Streptophyta; class Magnoliopsida; order Gentianales; family Rubiaceae; genus Rubia; species Rubia yunnanensis. Next base: position 63,840,696 of record CM075061.1, read on the forward strand.
TGCAGTGGCCGCCTCCTCTGGCTTACCTACATTATCTCATTTTGGTCCTGCTCTGTCTGACGACCAATGGAATACGGCCATACATTTATTTAATCAGTTTTATTCGTTATCTGACAATGGGTCAGGTAAGTCTACTTACCCTAGATTTTTTATTCGGGAGCCTCATATCACATGACTGGTGACAGGGGTTCTCTTACTGATATTATTACTACTACCAATACTGTGAATGTTATACTGTCTGATGGATCTGTGTCGTCTGCTACACAATATGGGTCTATTTTCTTTGGTGATGTTACCCTTACTCATGCGCTCTACATACCTACTTTGCGATGCAATTTATTATCATGCTCTAGATTGTTATCTGCCTTAAAATGTCTAGCCTTGTTTACTCAAAATTATTGCATTTTACAGAAAATCAGTACGGGGATTGTGATTGGCATGGGTGAACAGCAGGGGGGAGTTTATTGGCTTCGCCTGTTGGATACTCGCGTTCGTCCTCATATCCTGCAGTCTATTTCGACAGTTGCTTCAGTTTCTTCATCTGATTTATGGCATCAACGTTTTGGTCATCTATCATCTACGGTGTTATCTTCTATTCCTACTCTTGATTTTAGCACAAATAATACTACAATACCTTGCTCTGTATGTTATAGAGCAAAACAGACTAGACATAGTTTTCCATTGAGTTCTACAAATGCTACCGCATTATTTGAATTAGTACATTGTGATGTTTGGGGACCTTATCGAACACCATCCTCTATTGGTGCATTTTACTTTTTCACTATAGTCGATGATTATTCCCGAGCTGTTTGGTTTTATTTATTAGTAGCTAAGTCTGAAGTAGCCTTTATATTTTTAAAATTTAGTGCCTTAGTGAAGAACCAGTGGGGCCGAACCATACAACGTGTTTGGGCTGATAATGGGACTGAATTTCTGCCTTTGCGATCTCATTTTGCTGCATCTGGGGTCATCTTTGAGACATCTATGGTTTTCACACCACAATAGAATGGCCGGGTTGAAAGAAAGCATCGCCATTTACTCAATGTGGCGCGTGTTTTACAATTTCAAGCCAGTCTTCCTATTGAGTTTTGGGGAGAATGTGTTATTACTGCTGCTTACTTGATTAACCAAACACCGACACAGCATCTCAATGGTCGTACTCCCTTTGAGTTGCTCTATGGGAAAGCTCCGAATTACTCATCATTATGAGTTTTTGGATGCTTGTGTTTTGCTGCTTATGTTCCCAGATATCGTGACAAGTTTGCCCCAAGAAGTCGGCGGTGTCTGTTTCTTAGTTATCCTGCTAGAAAGAAAAGCTATCACCTTTTTTACTTAGAATCCCGTGTGATCTTTACCAGTCGGGATGCCAATTTTTTTTTAAGACCAGTTCCCGTATTCCGCTACTCCATCTTCGGCCCCTTCAGACGAACCCGACGGTGCCACCACATCACTGCCGGTCTCTTCCAGTTCACTGTCGGAGTTGCACGGAATTTTCATTCCGCCATTCATCGTCGGTCAGTCACCGCTGGCCAATGCCGGCACGTTACCGTCAGTTGTCACCGGTCAGTTACCACCGGCCACAGTCGGGCAATCTCCACCGGCCACCGCCGGTCAATCTTCATCGTTCGCCACCGGTCAGTTATCGCCGGCCACTAATGGTCAGTCGCAGGCGGTCAGTGGCCACCGCCGGTCAGTCGCCACCGGTCAGTCATTGTCAGCTGCCTCCAGTCAGTCACTGCCGCCCACTGTCAGTCAATCACCGTCGGCCTCTGCCGAGCAGTTATCGTCGGCGTCTCCTTGTGCCGTATCTCCGGCTCTGGATGGTTCTGCTGCCTGTCAAACAGAGTACTCGTGCTCATCGATCGCTTCCTTACTTGGCAGATTACGATTGTGATGATCATGCCTGTGCTCTTACTACTGAAGACCCCCCCTTACGTCTCCGTTCACTCATGCATCATCACTTTCCTCAGGTGTTCTCTATCCACTTACTGATTATGTAAATTGTGATAATTTTTCTAGTATGCATTCTAGATGTTTAGGAGCAGTAACATCTAGTGCAGATCCCACTACTTATTCTGAGGCTTCCCGGCATTTTCATTGGTGAGATTATATGACTGAAGAACTTACTGTGCTAGAGCGAAATCAGACATGGACATTGGCTCCTCTACATGCGAATAAGAAGGCGAGTGGGTGCAAATGGGTCTACCGAACGAAGTTCCGGTCAGATGGTACTATTAACGTCATAAGGCGTGCCTCGTGGTTCTTGGGAATCGCCAGTTGAAGGAATTGATTATACTGAGACATTTTCTCCTGTTACGAAGATGAGTTCTGTTCGCTTATTCTTATCTGTTGAGGTCATTCGTGGTTGGGAACTACATCAGATGGATGTCTATAATGCTTTCCTGCATGTTGATTTGCGTGAAGAGGTTTTTATGCGACCCCCACCAGGCTATGCCGCGCCCCATGGTCAAGTATGTCGCCTTCAGAAATCTCTTTACGGTCTTTGCCAGGCTCCTAGAAATCGGTTTGCCAAATTGGCTCAGGCTTTACGAGCATTTGGTTTTGTTCAGAGTAAGGCAGATTACTCTTTGTTTGTCTTTTCCCGTGGATAAGTTTCTTTGCATGTTCTGGTTTATGTGGATGATTTGGTCATTGCTGGAAGCTCTTCTGCACTTATCTCTGAGTTCTAGAAATACTAGAGTTCTTGTTTCCATATGAAAGATCTTGGTTTACTTAAGTATTTCTTAGGCATAGAGATTGCTAGAAGACCAGAAAGGATGTTTCTTTCGCAAAGGAAATATGCTTTGGACATTTTATCTGATACAGGTTTGTCTGCCTCTAAACCGACTGACTTTCCGATGGAGCAGCAACATGATCTGGCGCGTGTTGTTGGCCCGCTTTACTATGATCCTGAGCAGTACAGGCGACTTGTTGGGCGCCTGATATACCTTATCATCACACGTCCTGAGCTTAGATATTCGGTTCACACACTTGCTCAATTCATGAAGTCCCCTTGTGTTCCTCACTGGCAAGCTGCAGTTCGTGTGTTGCACTACTTGAAGAGCCATCCGGGTCAGGGTTTATTTCTCTCTTCCTGTAGTGGGTTACAGTTGACTGCTTACTGTGATTCTGATTGGGCTGCTTGCCCTATTACTCTGTCTCTTTCCGGTTACTTTGTGATGATTGGTGATTCTCCTGTTTCTTGGAAGACCAAGAAGCAACCTATAGTTTCTCGGTCTTCTGCTGAAGCGGAGTATTGTGCTATGGCTGTTACATGCTGTGAGTTGTTATGGCTTAGGTCTTTACTGAAAGACTTAGGGGTCGCACATACTGCTCATATGCGTTTGTTTTGTGAAAGTCAATCTACTTTTCATATAGCAGCTAATCCAGTGTTCCATGAACGTACGAAGCATATTGAAATTGATTGTCATTTTGTCCGGGATCTTGTGCAGTCTGGTACTATAGTTACTCATCACATTCACACTACCGATCAACCCGCGGACTTGTTTACAAAAGCTCTCGGACATAATCAGTTTCATTCATTACTCGGTAAGTTGGGCATTTCTGATCCCCATGCTCCAACTTGAGAGAGGGTGTTAAGGAATATAAATATTACTTGTAATTATAATTAGATTATATTTCCTTTTCCTAGCTTGCATAGATATTTTGTACTACTATATAATATACCATGAGGTCATGAATAAATACAGATCATTACTCTTATTTTCTACATAAACCCATGTAATTATATCAAATTTTAACATGGCAAAGTCTTGGGAAAGACGGTCTTTCCATAGGCTTATGGAAAGACGGGCTTTAATTTGAATAATGAAAGGTAAAAGGTCTTAGTTGCAACATTAAAATTTTAGTATGCAACATGTAGTAATTATAAAATTTATAACCCGATTCATGCAACCCAAAAATTTTATCTTCATTTCTTCTAATTTACACTTTAAACCCTGGTCTTTCCATGACTTATGGAAAGACCGTCTTTCAAGAGACACACTCTTTTAACATTTGCGGTGCTCTCAAAAACATGAAAAACAAAACATTTCTGTACATTTCTCAAAAACTAAAAACTTACCAAGAAACTCTAAATGCTTGCCTTTCATGAGGAGAGAAAGGCAGCTACTCTTTTTTTAAAAAAAAATTGGGCAATAACTCAAATAAGCCCCCAATAAAATCACTCTCCTCCCCTTGCTCTGGTGGGAATTGAACCCATGATCTCATGGTAGTAGCACTAAATTTCAACCGCTAGGTTAACATTCAATTCCTATACAGCTACTCCAAATCAAAATACCTCAAGAGATGGTGTTGAAAGATATATCCCACGTCAGTTTCTTACAAAGATAATGACTTATATATAAGGTCTTGGGTCAGCTTCACTTAGTACCAATTGGTTTTAAGATGAAAGCCCAAGATACCTTGAAATTTAATATGGTATCAAAGCCCGAGTTTGGGTTATTGGGCCAATGTGTTAATCCCCTTTAATTTGGCCTGATGTGGATCGTGGAGTGTTTTCACGTTGGCACGTGAGGGGGCGTGTTGAATGATATATCTCACATCGATTTCTTACAAAGATAATGACTTATATATAAGATTTTGAGTCACCTCCACTTAGTACCAATTGGTTTTAAAATGAAAAGCCAAGATACCTTGAAATTTAATAGATGGTGTGCCTGTGATACTAGAAGAGATTTGTTCGAGAAAAGGTTTCGATCGAAAGTGATCTGATCAAGTGTTCGAATGATTCTTCTATACCAGCAAAATGGGTCTTGCGGATTTGTTTGAGAAAAATTGGTCTTACGCATTTGTAAAAACAAGTAAACTCGCAGGTCTGACAATTTTCTAAACCTGCAGTTAACCAAAATTCCAACCTGTGCGACCCATAAATTTTTATTACCCATTTTACTAATTATCTATTTTACCCATACATATTCGGTTTTAAAACGTAATAACTCACTACCACGGGTTATGATCAATATTGCCACCCCTGCCGAAAGTAAAGAGGTAAATATGCATACTAGTGTCTATCCTTTTCCTTGAGGGTACTAGTGAACAATCATTTCAATGCGGAAGTGAGACATACTGATTTGAATTTTAAAGCTATTTTCGAAGGGAAGATTTTAAGAAAGACGGTATTTTCATAAGATTATGGACAATCCACAGGGGCGTTTGCCTTAAATGTTGTAATTTTTTATAAAATTTAAATGTTGCATCTTATAAGTTAAAATAAGTAATAATATGTATTTAAATGTGAAAATATAAAAATATGTGATATAAAAAAATATTTTTAAAAATTTTAAATTTTGTATGTAGTTTAACAAATGCAGTATATAAGGTAAGAAATAAGTGGTCTGTCCATAAACTTATGGACAGACCGCCCATGAGGAGACCTACTAATTTTTGAAAATGTCGGGGTACAGGACCAATTATAGTTTATGGACAGACCGTCCATGACAAAATGTCGGGGTAAAGGGCCAATTATTTTTTAAGGAATGAATTTATTCAGGCTTATCAACTAAAAACATGGAAGAAGCGCATACCCCCACTAGTCACTACTCGTTAACTGTAGGTAATGGGGTGGATAAGAGTGGAGGCTAGAATGCGTAAACACAAACTGCCATTTCCCAGATAAGTATCACGAAGACCAAAGGTCTCTACTTTTTCACATGCAAACCGAAGACAGCCGACCTCAAATGGCTTCCATTATTTTCTCAATCTCAACTCTACTCTGCTTTTTCACAGTTTTGAGCAGAATCTGCTTCAGCGCTGGCCACTCCGTGATAGATGACCTCAACAATCTGAAGCCCCCGGAAAACTTCAACGAGACAATCACAAACAACTGCATCAATAACCCATCACTCAGATACTGCAATGCCCAGCCATTTGATCTCCTGCAAATATTTCAGTCCACCATTGTTGCAAGCCATTTGTGCAATGTTTCTGGAAATCCCAACTGCGTGGAGTCGTTCCCCAAGATAGACCTTCACAACAAGCCCAAAATAGCTCCTCTCTACCTCTCTTTTGACTTCTTCTGGAAGTATTGTCCTCTGACCATCTTGTCCGTTGATGTCTCCAACAATTCACTACAAGGAAGGTTCCCGTCTCAGGTTTTCTACTGCTCACAACTCCACCGACTTGATTTGAGCAACAATTCGCTTTCTGGAGACGTTCCCATTCAGAGCTTCTCTGCTCTCCCAAATCTAACGTTTCTTAACCTATCCTACAATTTTTTCGGGGGAAGCGGAAAAGTAAACACCGACTTCTTCAAACGATTTAATGCTTCTAGTTTCATCCATTCTGGTATTGTGATCGACGACAGCGAATTCAGGCTCAAGGTGGTCATGTTACTGATTGTCTTCCCTCTTTCTGTTCTTGCGATTGCGTCTTTCTTGTTTTGGTTTTGTTTGCGTCGGCCCGAGCATCTTCCTTGTTCTTGTCAAAGCGGCAGAGACCATAAGTTCACACCACTTGTGCTAAAGGCCGCAACCAATGGTTTTTCAAGGAAGAATTTGGTGGCGACTAGTGATTCGTTGGATTCGTACCATGGACAGCTGAGAGATGGAAGTGAGGTGAGAGTGGATGTGTATAAGGACAGCTTTGGAAGCGATGATCGTCGTATTTTCGAGAAGGGATGCAATGTTCTTACTCATCTGAGCCACAGGAGCATAGTTGGAGTAATGGGGTGGTGCGACAGCGGGAACCTAAGAGCCATTGTTAGTGAATGGTTAGATGGAGAGAATAATGTGGAGTCGTGGCTTGCCCATTCTGCGCCCTCATGGAAGCACAGAATGAGAGTAATCACTGGGATACTCGAAGGAGTGCGATACGTTCACGAAGAATGTACTGAAATTGAGTGTGATCTAAAAACAAGCAAGATAATTCTGAATGACCGGGGAGAACCAGTGATTTCAACGTTTAAAGTTGACGAAGAAAGCAGTACAACAAACAGTATGCACACATCGCTTTTTCTTTCTTTCCTTTTTAGGTTGTACAACTAGATATTTCAGAGAAGCAATGTAATTAATCTTGTGAATTGTTTGGTGCATGATCTCAGAAATTTACAAGTTTGGGGTGTTTGTACTGGAGATGGTTTCAAATAGAAGGCCCTTGGAGGAGTTTGAGAGCGGTGAAGTTGGGTTTGTGCGGTGGATAAAGCTGCATTATCCGCACGAAGTGCAGGCCTTGATGGATGAAAGAATGAAGAAAACCGAGGTTATTGTGAAAGAAGCCGTAGAGATAATACAACTGGGGCTGTCGTGTGCTGATGAATCAGGCGTACGTGAGCAGCCGAGGTTGGAGGACATCTCCTATGTCGTGTCAAAATACTCTACCCGGGTTTCCCAACTATCGGCTCACACAAGACTTCCTCGTTCTGGTTATCAAAGGAGTAAATTAGTCAAAGGGAAAGGAAAAGGAAATGGAAAACTCGTTCAACAACACGCCACCTCTGATGATGATCTAGATGTGTGACTTTTACCATCTTTCCTGTGTGACTTTAACCATCTTTCCAACATTGTTTTCTGTCCCATTAGATTTGCCTAGTTTTTGCTATTGCTTTTCTTTTTTTTACTTTAATTTTCTATTTCTGACTCTACATGAACATTAAGGACCCGTTTCTCTCAGATCAGGAACGTGCAATTCAACACCCACACGCCCAAGTGGTTTTCTGTCTCATTAGATTTGCCTAGTTTTTGCTATTGCTTTTTTTAACTTTAATTTTCTATTTCTGACTCTACATGAACATTAAGGATGCGTTTCTCTTAGATCAGGAACGTGCAATTCAACACTCACACGATCGTGCAAGTGGTTGGACATGTGATTCCATTTTCCATGGGGAAGGGTTCGAAACTCGGCAGATGCAGTGTGGGGTTCTCCCAGTGGGGGGACTCCTTGTGGCCACTGAAAACGTCGAGAGCCATGTGTTTAACCGTTGAGAGTGCTGTAATTTACCTCTTCAGTTATGAACGTGGTGTCGTTGCGGTCAGAGTCCTGAATGTGAGGGTTATCACCGTTTGGGAGGAACGTGCAATTCAGAAAATGATTGGCATTAATATTTTGGCTAATTAAAGCCATGCATTTTGCATACGTGTGTGTAGTGTAATTTCATGCCTTGGATAATGATTGACTCGCCAGAGGTCTTTCACAAAGTCAAAGTTAGTGAATGTAAATCTAATGTTTGAAAAGGTTATAAGAGAGAGATTTCAGATTAGAGAAAAACCCAACACTACTAGAGAAATAACCTATGAATTCGGTTAGTATCACATATAACCCCAGTTATTCTCCCTAAAATAAAGAAGTTCATAAGTTTGACCCAAAACTGCAACCGACATCAGGGGATTAACTTCGGTTGTAAATAACTGAACACATGTGTTTTAATTTCCTAAAATCGGAACAAAATTGCAACCGAGTTAGGGTGGATTGACTTCATTTGTATATAACCGAAGTCAAAACGTTTTTACCAAAACCACAATCAACATCGAGTGACTTGAAACTAAAAAAGACAACCGAATTTGGTTCTTTTCTTTGCTTCGATTCTGTGTAGCATTCGAGACCTACCCGACGTTGGTACTTTGGTTTTAGGTATCTGAAACTGGAAAAAAGCTATTGATGCTGGTTGAACTATGCCATACACCAATATTTTCTTTAAAGAATTGAATGCTAAACGACAACCATCACATTGGTTGCACAGTACATACAAATTTATCACTACAAATGCCATCCATCTCATTGATACTCTATTAAGAATATACAGGTAACATTATTCATCTCATTGTAAAGGAGCATACCAATGTAGAATAATACCAAAAATTCTCACAAAATGAACTTTACCATTGATACTCTATTCGTAATCTAGATCGATGCTCCCAATTAAAAGATAATACACCTCGAATGCATCAATGGGCATTTTAGGCAATAACTCATACAAAAGACATAAACGATAAGTAATATGTTACTTGGTATATAGGTGAACAAAAAAATTCACATGCTTCCCCATCATATGCATCGACCAATACTCTTGAATTTCTTCAAAGGACTTTTGTCTTCTAGGAAGTATTGAAAGTTCAAATGACATCAAAATTAAAAATTTCGAATATAAGCTCGGGATATATAAAAATATAATCATGTATATTTCAGTAAGTGCACATATAATTTTGAGATAATTTTTAGTGCAAAAACAACCCTAACTACTTAATGAGAGTACAAATATAACTTTAAAAACTATATTTCAGCATTGACTGGTCATTTCCAGCCATTAACTGACTGGAAATGACCAAAATTTCCTTTCAGCCTAATACAAATTTTGATAGACAAAAATACCCTTTACCCGCCGCAATTCTGCCACCACTACCACTGCTTCATTACCTCCGCCGTCGCCGCCCTGCCTCCACCGCCAGACCACCACCATCTCCACCCACCACCACCACCCCACAATTTCACCGATTTCGGCGTCCCTCCACACCCCAATCTCACTGACCCCGCCACCTCCGACGCTCGTCCACTCCCCCAATCTCCGCCAATCTCACTTGCCCCACCACCTCCATGTAGTCCCTGCCATTTGGTTACGTTTGCGTCATTCTGCAGTCAAACATTTACCTAACTCCACAAATTCACATTTTACAAGTATTCCATGGAATCATACCGGAGACGCAGAGATTAACTATACCATAGCTATACCACCTCCAGCGCTCATCCACGGTCGGCGCTCGTCCACGTCCAGTGCTCATCCACCTCCGGCGCTCGTCCACTTCCCCAATCTCTACCAATATCACTAGCCCCCGCCACCTCCGACGCTCGTCCACCTCCGGCACGCCACCGCGCTGCAGCCCAGCCTACCTTGTCACTGAACAGATTCGCCTAGGCAAAGCCATCTTCTTCGGCGACATCTCCTCCACCTCCGTAACTCCATCTCCTCTGAAACGCCATCTTCCTCAACCACATCTTCTTTGGTGGCGGCGGCCTACACCAGTTCCCCCAGTTGCGGATGCGGCTCAGATTCGTGAAGGTCCACGTAGTTGGTGAGGACAAATGCAGCGAACTGGTGAGGATGAATCCGGTGAAGAGGATGCGGATCCAGCGAAGAGTTGAGAAAGTTGCTGGGTGGGAAGAAGAGAAAAATGAAATAAGAAGAAGATTAAGGCTCTCCAGGGGGCATGAATGTAATTTCAATATTTTTGTATTTTTAATTTTTTTTACAGAGGGATAAAATTGCCTTTTCATTTAATTCTGACCTAAATCACTCAGAATGGGTACATTTGCACTTATACATACTATCTGTGGTTATATTTGCACTTTTAATTATCAAAGGTTAGGTTTATATATATACTTATGTGAATTATGTAGGGTTATATATGCACTTTTCTCCATAAGCTTATTAATGTTGGAAAATCTACATTACAAGTTGTATGTATGCCTCTTGTAGTTGGCTAGTTAAGCCGGTAATAAACTCTTACTTATTATTTTGATAAAAATTTTGTATTTTGATTAAAAAAAACTATATTCAAAACATATCCTCGTGAAACACATGCAGTATCATCCGCATTTCCATCCACTTCTCTATTTTTTTATGCTAGTGATGATAAATATAGACCCCAAAATCGGTGAATGAAAAAATTCTGGTGAATTTGTCACCTTTAAGGATTTTGAATGCACTTTTTTGTGGTTGGTTATTAAGGGATCTTCCAACACCTTATCAATATCTCGACCTAGTGTTTGATAGGGTTCTTCATGAAATGGATCAAACTAGTGGACCATGGAACAACAATCACAACTACCATCCAATGTTCACTACACATAGGGTTGGGAAAATGTTAGTATTGTCACATTTTTAGAAATAGAGAATATGAGTTAGTCCCGACTAACTTTTCATATTAAGGGTAAATCACTACTAGAGAATGGATTTTTTTATCTCACCCCTATTATTTCGATCTTTTTGAAAAATCCCAAGAACCGAGGTAAAAAATTCTTTTACCTTGGTTTTTGAAGAAAACATAATTAAAAATATTTCTTACCCCGGTTTTTATACCAGGGTAAAATTAGTTTTTTTTTACCTCAATTTTCATTTAACAGAGGTAGAATATACTCTTTAGCTGACATTGGAACATGTCGGTTCCATTTTGATTACATTTGAATAGTAACCGAGGTTGACCAGTGGTTGGATATTGACCATGGGAAGACATGGAGTATCAGCTTGGTCGTAATAAGAATACAACATCGTACCTGATACGTAGTTGATGTCACTTATGTTGGGTTGAAGGCATATTAGGGACGCCCATTTCATTTTAATGGAATTATAGGGCCTGCTTGATCGACAACACCAAAATTGCCTTTTAGTCGAGGCTTGCTGAAGGGTTCGTAGTGCGTCGTCAATGTCAGTTGTGTCAGCTACAACCGATGTCAATGTTATATCTTTAACCATTTTGTTTCTATCGAATTCACAAAAACATGTAGCCAAAATCGATTGGCAACAATAATTTCATTTAACTGGATTTTTTGAATTGATTTTGTTAGGGCCATTTTTGATTTGGTTATTCAACAAAAGAACTAAATACCAACCAAAAGAACAAAAAAAAATAAAAAATAAACACTCAATTACCATAGTCAAAAACAAAAGAAATGCATAAATTTTATGGTTACAAGTCAACCATATCTAATACCCAACCATGTAATCCAAAATAATAAATTATTCAAACATCCAAATTATGTTTTTTTTGTTCCACAACAGTCATTCAGCTTCTTCTTCGGATCCCGAGCCATCACTATGGTCGGCCTGCACATCCTGCTCTGCATTTGAGACCCTCTGTCTTAGCCATATGATCTCTACCCTCTTCCTCGTGCGACGGATCAATAAGTTGCTGGGATCAAGCTATGACAACTAACTTCTCACTTTCAGTAGATTATGAAGCATCACATGTCTCTTAAATCTCCCAGTGCACCACTACCTTGTCTAAGTCACGTTGCAAGAAGAAACCCACATCCTTCACAACTAGCAACGCTTTCGGGATCCTACCCCACATTGTCCTTGACGACATAGCTACACATATGTGTAACATGAGAGAGTGTTTAAATATAAAGAAAATATACTCCTTCTGTCCCACTGTAAATTGCTTATTTACTTTTTGAGAGTCAAATTTTGTAAACTTTGACCCTAAATATAAACTAATAAATAAATAATAAATATATCATGTGAGGTATTGTTAGATTTGTCTTCACATATATTTTCTATATATCAATTTTTATGCGACATTATTATACATAACTAGAGATATTTACGGTCAAACATGCTCATTGAAGACCGTGAATGAGTAAATAAGCAATTTAGAGTGGGGCAGAGGGAGTATGCTTTACTTAATCGCCTCAACAATTTTCTTTTTTATTTTCATGTGAGCCCCCCCATGTAACATGAAAATCCAATGAAAATTAAACCCATTGTTATACGTACCTCCGGATTCTATCGGGGGTTGGCTATTGGGTGGCAGTTGTGCTTTCGCATGTGAATGAGATATGAATATGGCCCAAAGACCATTCACGCACCCCTAATGCTTCTTCGTGAATTACTGTTTATTGTAGTACATCGGAAGCATCGCGTTAGTGAACTAAAGGGGGACTTCTTCCTACTTTAGTAACTTTGTGATCAGGTTCCCGTACTGGAGTATTTTGCTCCTTTTGTTCGCAGCCACCATCGCCATGTCATTCACAATGGTGATACTAGGATCGATCTGCTGGTTTTCAATAATTTGGAAGAATATCATGAGGCCATTGATGGTGCCCTCCGTAGGATGGCCTGCCAAGATCAAGTTTAAGATGAGGAGCTCGTACAACATTCGCTCCTTCATTTGAGGATTTAGATCATAATTTTCTTGGGATCATCAAGGGAAGCATCATTATAGTTAAAGTAATTTACCGCCAGAGGGTTAGGGTACAAGAAGTCATTGTTTTTCTCTCCCTCGGCTAACTATCCCTGAAATACAACCGTTGCACTCCGGTAGGGACCTTCTCGATTGGACACCTAATGGCCTTGTTAATGGTCTCAGAACTTATGGTCAACCTCTTCTTGTTCGCTTTGGTCTCGTAATCACCTTTTTTGAAGGCATTCAGGTTAGAGTAAAACTGCACCACCTCTGTTGTGTACGCCTAGAGGTCAATACAGGGAAGGTTTTGCATGGCTAAAGCCTTGAAAGGCTCTAGAAAGTAGTCCAAGTGCTCAGTTACTGCATAATCTGCCTTGATGACCTAGACCTCCTTTAATTTTCTGTCCTTGAGAAGGTTGTACATGTCTTCGTTCTTCTGAAAGATGAACATCGATCGATCAAATTGAGGCATATACCCCCAACTTCTTCTAATTTTCCTTCTTTTTGTGGCCGCAGGGATGGCCCTGCCTCATCCGCGAGGAACTCATCTCCAAGTCTCCTGTTATGGGTCTTCATTCTCGCCATTTCCTTACACATTAAAACAACTGCACCTATTCAACACAATTCACAATTACAACTTCTGAAAGATGAACGTTGATCGATCAAATTAAGGCATATACCCCCAACTTCTTCTAATTTTCCTTCTTTTTGTGGCCGTAGGGATGACCTCGCCTCATCCGTGAGGAACTCATCTCCAAGTCTCCTGTTATGGGTCTTCATTCTCTCCATTTTCTTACATATTAAAACAACTGCACCTATTCAACACAATTCACAATTACAACAATTGTACCACTACATGAAAATGGTACACATTACATCAACTCAATCCATTTACACAAACTATACAATCCACATCAATTAATAAACAAAATACATCAAATTACGATTAGGCGTCAAATGATTTTTTTCCAGGCATTTAACATTTCCTTTGTTATCATTTTGTGGGTAGATTGCTAGTATTATGAAGGTTTACATCATAAGGGGTTTAGATAACCATTTTTGATTTTTCATATCTGAATCCTTCATTTTGTAGCATGTGTTAGGTTTAATGGATTTTTGGTTATTACAAGCATCTAGATTCTTTTTGTGAACTCATTTGTAGATCATTTTTATGCACTTCGAAGTAGCTTAGTGAAGGCTATTCACAATGATGGTAAGACTGAAGCCATGAGTTAAAATGTGGTAGAAGTGGATGAATTGTGATCCAGAAGTTTGAATCATATTCTAGGAATGATCTAAGAAGAATCAGCCACTGAGGGTGGCACCAATAGATTCATCTTCTTGAACACTATAAAACCGACTACAAAAACTCCCAAATTGGATCAACGGTTCACCTATAGCGAAGCATACAAGTTGAAGAAAAATGCCAAATTTTAGAAGTGTCAAAGAAGCATCACAGGTCGTGTAAAATGGCACAACCCATGCCAATGCACCATGCTAATATCCCATGCCAGCCAATTTGGGTCCGAAGATGGGACGTGCACGAAGAATAGGTGAAGACTCAAGTCCAGATGATGGGACGTCCATTTTTGCACTCCCTATGTTCTCAGAGAGAAGAAAAAAGGACCCAGACGATGTGCCGTGCAACTTGGAATGATCCATGTGTGTTTTGTAGGTGCCCAAATGATATCTCATGCATAATTGCACAGGGCGTGCTGGCCAACACGTGCATCATGGGTCATGCCAACATGACACTAGGGATGGCACTAGAGTTTCACTAGGTTTCCAAACTTAGGCCATTAGAGGCCTATTTATCTTCTCCTATAAAATGAGCCATTAGTCTCCTAGGGTTTAAGCAAGTAGACATAATGTAGATTCTTAGAGTGTGATAGGTGGGAAGGAAGAGAAGAACTTTCTCTCTCTAGGTTTCTTCTTATTTTTCCTTCACTTAGTTCTTAGATCCATGTAATTTAATTCAATGAACGGCATGGATTTAGTAGTAATAGATTAGTTTAATTTTCATGAATAATATTTGTATTCATGATTTGATTATAATTTTGTGAGATTTTAGATTACCATATCTCCTATGTCCTTTGATTATTTGTGTATTATTTGTCTTTTCCATTCATGTATAATTTAGGCCATGTTATGCCTTATGATGCCCCCATAATTCCATGCACAGTATAATAATGTGCTAAGCTGTTAAATGCTATCTTTGGAGTGTTAGATTAATGAACTCGTAGGCTCGAGACACCGAGAGATAAGTGCTGATCCATCTCCTCCCTGGTGTCATAAAAATGAACTATGGGAGATAAACTAATTAACCCAAGGAAGATGCTTAAAAATGTAAGAAGAAATATATTTTATATTCTGCCCCCGTTTCCACTACTAAGCTACCTAGAGGGTAGATAATGGCAAGACCGGGGTCATCCATAGGGATGCTAGGTGTCTAAAAACTAACTACAAACAGCCACGACCGGGTCGGTCAATCCTTCTGTGTGTTAGGAATAACTAATATTACAAAAAAAATGGTGCAGGGGGGGGGGGGTTAACTAACAACTTCAAACATGCAAGATCACAAGAGAGAAAAACTATATATTGCTAACACTTGGGGAATATTTGTGTAATATGATTGGTGATATGTTTTGATCCTCCACTCAAACACAGTCAAGATATGCAAACCTATCCTAGTTCTTATAACACGTAGTGTGGTCAATGGTCAACACTTCCTCATACCTGTCACGTAGGGTGTTATTTCAATATTCCATTGACATGGTCTCCATAATTAGATGAGTGCAACAACGGCCCGGCCACTGTGCATATTTGTTTCTCCCTCGTACGATTACATCCCAAGCACTCCACTACGAATGCTTCACCCTAGGCCTACAGAGGCAAAGGGATAGGCACCTTATCGATAATTTTAAGGTTGCAAATTATGCTAACCCTAGTTTTCTACCTACCCTATCTCTATTCGTAACATTTGTAGGCCAGCTCACTAGCTAAGACTAGTGTATGGTCGATCGTAATGTTGATTCGGTAACCCACATGCATACAATCATACAGTTCTGGACTATCATTTCCTGCATACATCTAGATTTCACAACCCGGGGATATCAATAGATGCACCAACATGAAAATAGACTAAGATGTTTGAAAACATGGTGTGACAATCATGCAATTAACAAGAATCATAAGAACAAGCCAGCATAATATTCATAAGAACATAGAAATAGGTACATCTAAAGAGTCTCCCAAAACAAACACCAAATCATGAATACAAATACAAACCCCAAGCTAATTAACTACTCCCTAAGCATTGAACCCAAATATTTCATTGGATTCAATGCCATTAGGCAAAAACAAGGAGAAAAGAAAATTAGATAGAAGGGTTATTCCCTTTATCTCTGTACCTACTCTTAGAGAATAGAAAATGATCTAAAAATGTGACCATACTTAAAACCCTTGTAGACATAGGCTTCTATATATAGTAGTAGGGAAATTGGACTTAGAATAGACCCAAAATGAGGTTAAAAACCCTAGCAACCAAAATTGGTGCGCAGTCGCGTCTGGCACGTCCATACTGATTAGCTCTGGCACGGGCTATGCTAGCTGGCAGGGCCATGTTGGCTAGCTTTGGCATGGGCCATCCCAGCTAACACGGACCAATGGTTGGGGTTTAGTCTTTGGCCTTCTGAGCATGCGTCCACATTGTTCGGCACAGGCTATCGGCTTGGAGTGCATCCTTGATCAGTTGAACGATGCAGGCTATGTAAACCTTCATACGCCATTGGCTGGGTGCATGAATTTTACTCATGAGCGGCACAGGCTGTTTGAATCCTTGTAGGCCATTGGCTAGGAGTAAACTTCTAAGAAAAATGATGGCACGGTCGTGTCAAACGTCACACCTCATTGACAGGTCTTCGAATATTGAGTTGAAATGACACGAGTTATTTTGAAGGCAACGACCCGTGTCCATACTTAGCCGCATGAGGGCCTGACCTGGCATTGGACGTGTTAGAGCTGGGGGCCAGTGCCAAGGGGATGTTGCATAGCCGTACCGGAGGGGAAGACTCTTTCTGAGGGTGTGTGGCACATCCATGCTACACGGCACAACCCGTGGTGATGACCCCTGGCACGGCTGTGTAGGTTGGCACGTTCTGTGTCGGCTGATGATGTGCCCATTTTATACGGTTATATGAGGGCTTTTGGGATTAACTTTTGTACACTTTTGAGCACTAAATATGACATTTTTCCTTGAAATTATCTAAGGAGGGTTAAAAGCGACTTTTGCATTTTTATCACTTTTTGGAAAATTTTGTGTGAGAAGGTAATTTGTTTGAAGTCTTTGAAAACTTTGAAGACTTTGAAGAATAACTTTGAAGATTTGAAGACTTGGATTTGAGCTTTTTGAAGATATGAAGAATTGAAGAAGTGAAGAGAAGAGAAGGATATGAAATATAAAAGAGAAAGAAGAAAAAATGCTGAAATTTGCGTCTGTCGCGAGCCGTCGCAACTCGCAATGGCCTCATCGCGATGACAGTCGCGAGTCGCGATGAGCCGTTGCAAGTTGCGACCGACGGGTGGCCAAAATTTCACCTTACCTTCTTTGTACTATAAATACCATTCTCTTTCCTCTCGTTCAGCAGCTTTTGCCCAGCTCTTCTTCCTGCATTTTTGGGCTTAGAAACCCTAGGTTTTCTCCTCTTTCTTTCCTTAGTTTTTGTAGTTTAATCATGTCTTTTATTTCTCTAGCTTAGTTTTATCTTGGGAGCAAAGGATTGAAGCTTCCATTTCTATGTAGTAAGAACCATTATATCTGTCTATTTGGTGTTTTTGCTGTTGTGCATTTATTGAGCTTTGAATGTTAATTGTTAATTGCATTGATGTTGTTGGGAGCTTGAGTAGATGAATTGCTTGCATGATTGCTTGTTAGGGTTGGGAGACAGTAGCTAATTCTCCCCTCTTTTAATGTGGAATCCAAGAGCATGAGTTAGAGCTTCTTAAATGATGTTGGTGTGTTGATAATTTCTAGATGAATGTGATGATGTCGAATTCGTTGTCATGTTTATCTTAGGTAGAAAATGAGAGAAGTCTATGAATGTCGATCGTTCTTGACTAATCTTGTGTAAATGCATGAATTGGTTAAATGCTTAGATACGGTGTAGTGTTTATAAGTGTTGCTAAGCCTGTTGATTCTTCATGCTAAATGCCATCAATGGGATACTCTTAGTAATAAGGGAGTCATTGGTGAGGTTTGACAAGAGATGTCGAATTCACTCTTGCAAACTACTATCTAAGAAGGATGGAAGATTAATCTTCACAACAAGTAGTTGAAGTGGTGAATAGATTGTTTCACTCGTTCTTGAATCCTTTGTTATTTAGCATTTATATATTCTTTATGCTATGTTTCACTTCACTTATGTCATATGTTGTTTGAGAATAGGAAGTGTTTTTATGATTGAAGTGTTAGAGTGTTAGGAAAGTGACGAATTCCTTAGCTCCTTTGCATGAGAATCTATGAACATGAACTTAGAACTTCCTGTGCATAATGTGTTGTGATTCTTGCTAGATGGGTATGTTAATGTTAAGCCAAGTAATGAATGTGATAGAATGAGTGAATGGTTCAATGATCTACATTTGGTTTGGAAGTGGATATCCATTGCCCCCAAGGCTTTATCTTTGTAGTTTTAAACCCCCTTTTCTTAGTTTTGTTTGATGATTAGCATAGTTACTTAACCTTGCTAGTTATCTTGTCTTTTAACTTTCATAACTTAGGACAACCAACCATCCAAACCCCCCCATTTACATGCTTTTATATGTATGTGTATATATCTACTCCTAGCCTAATTCAACCTTTTGTGCCTAAACGCTTAGGAAGATCCCCCTTATTCGTGGACGACCCCGACTTGCCGCTATCTACTTAGTTGTAGATAGTAAGCATAAAAGGGCTTATAAATATTAACTTTGAGAGGTACGGCGATGGCCTCCCAGCTGATTTGGAGCCAAGTCTTGAGAATTTAAACTTTGACTCCCTTTTTTTTTCTGGCTTGTTTCCATCTACTACCACATGTTGACTCGTGGCCTTCTCTCTACTACCATCCTTGCAAATAGCCTTCTTA
Organism: Rubia yunnanensis; assembly: GCA_037428765.1. Taxonomy (NCBI): domain Eukaryota; kingdom Viridiplantae; phylum Streptophyta; class Magnoliopsida; order Gentianales; family Rubiaceae; genus Rubia; species Rubia yunnanensis. Next base: position 63,859,669 of record CM075061.1, read on the forward strand.
TATGTACTACCAACCTTGCTGACCCACCTCCACTTGGGGTCGTTATGTGTAGCTAACCCGAGTGAAGGCGTTGGAAGTCAAAAAACCCAAAAAGGTTGAATGAGAGTTTATCAAATTTAAATTTATATTTTACTCCCAAACTTACTACTAAGCAACCTATGGGGTAGTTAGTGGCAAAGCCGGGTTTGTCCATAGAGATGCTAGCGTCTAATAACCAACTAAACACAACCACGTAAGGGTTGTCAATCTGTCTGTATGTTAGGAATAACAAATATTGCAAAATTGGGTTTTTGGGGATTTTCAATTAACAACTATGAGCATAAGAAATAACACAAGAGAATAAAACTATATAGGCAAGCACTTGGGGAATATTTGCGTAACATGATTGACTAAATATTTCAATCATCGATTTCATTATATACAAGACATTAAAACCTATTCTAGTGTTTATAACACATGGTGTGGTCAATGGTAAATACTTCCCCCTACTTGTCACATAGGGTGCTCTTACAATCTTCCATTGACACCGCCCCCGTAATTAGGGGAGTGCAACAATGGCCTTTCCATTGTGCAAATCTGTTTCTTCACCGTATGATTAAATCCCAGGAACTACAACACGAATGCTCTATTCCTAGGCCTACAAAGACAAAGGAGATTAGGCACCTTATCAAAGGCTAGGGTTGCTAAACCCAAGTTTCCTACCAAATGCTAACCTTTCGGGGAAACTTGCCGGCTAAGTATAGTGTGGTTTCATCGTAGCGGTAAAACTGGGAAAAGACCTACGTGCAAACTCCCACGTGGACCCAGACCCCACTACTTATATCACATCTACGTTTCCCTCCCCAGGGGGTATCAATAGATACACCAATATGAATGTAGACTATGATGTCTGCCAATCTTAGTGTATCATTCATGCAATTTATAAGCAATTCAAGAACAAGCTAACATAATATCATAAACACATAGAAATAGGTAGATCTAAGGAATCTCACAAAACATAAGTCTAATCACGAATAAAAATACTATCCCAAAGAAAATAAACAATCCCTAAGAATTGAACCCAAGTATTTCATTGGATTCAATGCCTTTGGGCAAAGCAAAAATAAAGAGATGAAAAGAAAATATTCTAGAGAGAAAGAAGAGCTTCTTTCTCTCTATGCCCTACTCTTGAAGTCTAAAATGAGCATAAACTTAGACCCTAGTAGACATAAGTCCATATATATAGTAGAAAGGAATTGGGCCTCAAAATAAGCAAAAAAACCCTAGCAGCCGCAACGGACACAGCCAGTGAGAACCGGTATGGTTCGTACCGACTAGGATAGCTTCGTGCTAGCGTGACCTGTGCGGCTTGGTATAAGCTGCTGGTCTGTGCTAGCATGGTCTGTCGTGTCTGGCATGAACCGATACCCTTGTGCTAGCGCAGTCTGCTCAGTTTGGTACGGGCCACCGGCTAAACCTCCATTTTGATTCTTCTCATTGCACATCTTGTGTTGTTTGGCTCATGCCGTCGGCTGGAGCCTTGTTTTTATCAGTAAGTTGGCACGGGTTGTGTCATCTATCACACCTCGTGGGCTGGTCTTCATATTTTGGACTTGAAATTGTGCGGACCGTGTGAAATGGAATGGTTGATTCCTATGCTTAGCCAATTTAGAGTGATACAGAGCAAAAAGGATGCATGCAACTAAAATGGCACGGTTCATGCTTGGCACTATGGCACAGACACCCCCTCGTGCCATGGTGTTACGGGGTGGGGATCATCACCCGACCTCAATGCAACCCCATGCCTGCATCGGTGCCAAAATGATGCTGCGGTCCCGTGCCGCTCAACGAGTCACTGCAAAATGGTTTCCCTCGGCCGTGCTGTACAGGCCTCTGGGTCATTTTGTGCCAAATTCCTAACCACTCACGACCCGTGATGTTCCCCTTCTGCGCCCACAAAGTGTTGTACACAACGACCGAGCCGTCTGTTCCCAACGCCCATGCGCGCAGCGCCTGGTTGCTAGCCAGCCAGCACCGTTAAAGCTATGTCCCAGCCCAAGAAGACACGTCCCAAGCTCCTTATCCCAGAAGTCTTCTCTTTTGCTTGTAAATACTTGTAATAGCTTATTTATTACTTTAGCATAGCTATTTTGATCAAGGTCCAGGCCTACGTGTCGTTTTAGCCTTTGACCTCATTTTGCCTATGTAGCTGGCACTGGTGATTACGTTTGCACATCATATATGTGGAGTACTGAGCTACCCACATCCAGTTAACATTTTGTAATATACTGATTATGAACAATTGCTCCCCTGTTGTTGGGCTTTATATTGCAACATTGGCTTATGTGTGTAAGCCATGCTCCCTCGAGTATGTATATTCCATTGCATACTCGACCACGTCCCTTCAAGGGCTCGGTGTGCTACGAGCAACCAAGCGGTGTGTAACGAACATGTGATCTTGGCAGTAGTCATGGCACGGTTGTCCACGGCTAGGCTGCACGGTTCGCACCCTTAGCGAGTGACTCGTGAAATTGGTATCAGAGCCCAAACGACACTTGGATGCATAGTGAGTGGCAATCTTATATTGATACAAGAGATTCGGTTGGAGAACGGGCTTATCAAGATGGAGACCTTGGTAACGACCGGACGTATTATGGGGTACGTGCTGGAATTCCAATTTGTAAGCTAAAGTTAACCGTATTATGGGGTACGCACCTTCGTCCTAAGTTTACATAGACCGACCATATTATGGGATACATGCCGGCTTCTCGAGTTTATATTCTAGAGTTTCCTAACTATCCAAAGAAGTAAAAACTCCATGACTTCAGCAGGGATTGATTCTGTGGGCTAGGCTCTAGCTAAAGAGAGCTTGCTGCACAAACTATAACTCAGCAGTGGCGTTCGTTAAAATTGAGAGTACTGAAGTGGCGAGGGATCGCAATGAGTTGATAGGGAAATGGGTGGTTCTACTGTTACCAAGGTGGGTGATGGTACGAGTGCAAGTACTCCCGAGGTAGGGGGTGACTTTAGACCCAGTCCGAAGAGCGGAGGTATCTTCACACCCAATTTGGTTGTTGGAAGGAATGAGGTATGTTCCAGTTTAAGCGCAGCAAGTTCATGTGTGTCCAAACCAAGGTGGGATGAATGAATCGGGAAAGCGCAACTGGTGTCCAAAACGTGCAAGGGGATCAAGCCCTTGTTGATTGTCCAACAGAGCAGAGGATCACAGCTATGTTGCTCGAGGACTCGAGACAAATCGGGGAGGCACTGAGCAAGGTAATTCAGTTGAAGCCGACTGAGGAGTCTGGGTCCGAAGAGAATGTTCCATGCTCCATTGGGGCATTAAATCTGCATTATAAATCCATGGTGGGATCAAGAAAGCCAGGGAGGTTGAGTCCATGAACTGAGTTTGAGATAGACCGGGTGGTTGCTGTAGTACGATCCAAGAGAGCCACAAATTATTCAAGCAAAGCGGGGAAGGCCACACCGAATCTTGAAAAACCTGAGATGGTTAAAACCTGCAGTATAAGTCCATGGGGGTGGTTGCTGCAGTTCAATATGAGAGAGCCACAAATTGGTCAAGCAAAGATGGGAAGGCCGTACCAAAGCTTAACGAACCTGAGAAGTTGTCGGTAGAAGGAAGGCCGTTAAAAGTGAAGCTCAACTGGAGCTGGGTATTGTGAGGCAATGCTCGGTCAAGTTTGACTCCATAGGCACCACAGTGGATTTCCATGTTGTTAAAATGGACGACTTTAGTTTAATCCTCGGCATGGAATTTCTGGGAGATGCACGGATTGTCGTATACCCATATGGAAGTTGCCTTCACGTCTTAGGCACAAATCCATGCGTGGTTAAAATAACTATGAAGAGTTCACCTGGGGGTAAAATCTTGGCTTTGCAGATTGTCAAGTGCTTAAGATAAGATTTCAGTGGGAAGAACATAAATGAAAGGTCAGGAGGGTCTACGCCAGCAATGGGTTTGCCCAATCGCTCGGGCGTTGTGCACAGCACGTCGCGAGCGTAAGAGTGGGACATCATGGGCCATGAGCGGTTAGGCATTCGACACTGGATGACCCGGAGACGTGTACGACGCAATCAAAGCCGGTTCGCAGTGACGCATTGAGCGGCACGAAACCGCAACATTGTTTTGGCACCGATGCGGGCATGGGGTTATGTTGAGGTCGGGTTATGAGCCCCACCTCGTAACATTCTCCCCCACTCAATTTGACGAACGTCCTCGGAGCCATCAATTCTCCAAGGTGCTTCGCTACCCACATGTTTCTTGTACACTTCTGCCTTCAAAAGGGTTTAGTTAATTGCTAGCGCTGGTGTATTCTGATGTAGCCATGGTTCTCGGCTTCTCTTCAGTTCCATTTTTGAGCTGGCTTGATTTTATAGAACCCCACTCCTTGATCAATAACCAAAAGAATGTCCAACTCTGATGCTGTCCAGTACGCATTATCATCCATTCACGTTTCTGCTTCCGGCCTTATGGAACAACAAGGGGTTGCTGATGTGAATGATGACTCATCTTTCCCCGTTGAGTTTTACAAGGTTTAGCTTGCTAGAATGACTTAAAAGGGAAGCATGATGGGTTGCGCTAGCCGGTAGATATCTCTCTTGAACACACATCTTCTTGGCAATCGACAACGTTTCCTACACTCTTTGCTCGATAAATCTTCGTCCCTTACAGCTGGGGAGTGACCCACAACCTGCTCAGTCTTCATACTTGCTTCACAAAGTTCCTCGGATCCATCAGGAAAACCCATTTCTGCATAGACCCTCCTGACCCTTCGTTTCTGTTCTTCCCACCAAATCATGTCTTAAGCACTTGACGAACTGAAAAGCTGAGATTTTACCCTCGGATGAACTCTTCACAGTCGTTTTAACCATGCACGAATTGGTGCCTAAGATATAAAGACAATTTCCATATGGGTATATGACAATCCGTGCATTCCTCAAAATTCCCATGCCGGGGACTAAACCGAAACCGTCCATTTTAACGGCATGGAAATCCACTGTGGTGCCTATGGAGTCAAACTTGACCGAGCATCGCCTCGCAATACCCAGCACCGGTTGAGCTTCCCTATTAACGGACTACATTCTGCCCACAACTTTCTCGGTTCGTTAAGCTTCAGTGCAGCCTTCCCCGCTTTGCATGACACATTTGTGGCTTTCTCTGATTGGACTGCAGCAACCACCTTATTGGATTTATCCCGCAGGTTTTAACCAACTCAAATTCGTCAAGCTTCAGTGCGGCATTTCCCGCTTTGCTTGACCAACTTGTAAGTCTCTTGGATCGGACTGCAGTCACCACCATCATGAATTTATCCCACAGATCACAGATCCATCAAGCTTCAGTGCGGCCTTTCCTGCTTTTCTTGACCCAATTGTAGCTCTCTTGGATTGGACTACAGCAACCACCCGGTTGATCTCAAACTCAGTTAATGAATTCACCCGCCCTGGCTCTCTTGATCCCCACCATGGAATTACACCGCAGATTTAAATGCCCCCGTGGAGCACGGTTCTTTCCTCTTCGAGCCTGAACTCCTCAGTCGACTTCAATTGAACTACCTCGCTCAGTGTCTCACCAATTTGTCTTTAGTCCTCGAGCAGCATAGCAGTAGTCTTCTGTTCTGTTGGACAATCAACAAGGGCTTGGTTCCCTTTGCACGTTTTTCCCACCAGTCGCGCCATCTCGGTTCGTCCATCCCACCTTGGTTTGGACCTACTTGAACTCGCCGCATCTAAACTGGGGTATACCCCATTCCTTCCAACACCCAAATTGAACCTGAAGCTACCTCTGCCCTCGAACTGGGTCAATAGTCACCCCCTACCTCAGAAGTACTTACACCTGCACCATTGCCTACCTCGACAATGGTAGAACTGCCCATTTCCCTATCAACTCTTTGCGATCCCTCGTCATTTGAGTACTCTCGACTCGGACGAACGCCACTGCTGAGTTATAGTCCGTGCAGTAAGCTCTCATTGGCTCGAGCATAGCCCACGACTCCAATCCCTGGCTGAAGTTAAGGAGTTTCTACGTCTTCGGATGGTTAGGAAAAACTAGCATACAAATCCGAGAAGCCGGCAAGTATCCTATAATACGGCCGGTCTATGTAAACTTTAGGACGAAGGCCCATATCCCATAATATGGCCAACTCTAGCTTACAACCTGGAATCTCGGCACGTACCCCATAATACGTTCGGTCTTTACCAAGGTCTGTATCTTGACAAGCCTGATCTTTAACCGAATCCCTTCTTTGACATAGGATGGCCAATCACTATGCGCCCAAGTGCCGTTTGGGCTCTGATACCAACTGTTACGGGTCGCCTACTAAGGGTGCGAACCGTGTGGCCTAGCTGTGCACAAAAGTGCCACGACTACTGCCTTGATCACACGTGCTTCACACACCGCTCGGTTGCTCATAGCAGACCGAGCCCGTCAAGAGACGTGGTCAAATGTGCAGTGGAATATACACACCCGAGAGAGGATGGCTCACACACACAAGCCAACGATGTAATATAAGGCCTAACAACAGGGAAGCAAATGCTTATAATCAATATATTACAAAATGGTAACCAGATGTAGAGAGCTCACTACTCCACATATATGCTGTGCAAACGGTATCACAAGTGCCAGCTACATAGGCAAAATACGGTCAAAGGCTAAAACAGCATGTATGCTTGGACCTTGGTCAAAATAACTATGCTAAACTAATAACTAAGCTATTACAAGTATTTACAAGAAAAAGAGATAACTTTTAGGACAAGGAGCTTGGGACGTGTCATCTCGGACCGGGCGCAGCATTAAAGGTGCTGGCCGGCAAGGAAACCGGGCGCTACGTGCATAGGCGTTGGGCACACACGGCTCGGGCATTGTGCACAGCTCGTCGCGGGCATAGGGATGGGACATCAGGAGCCGTGAACGGTTAGGCGTTCGGTACTGGATGACCCGGAGGCGTGTGCGGCTCGATCAAAGGAGACTAGTTTGCAGTGATGCGTTGAGCGGCATGGGACTGCGGCATCGTTTTGGCACCGATGCGGGGATGGGGTTACGTTGAGGTTGGGTGATGAGCCTCACCCCGTAACACCACGGCTACATCAGAGTACACCAGCGCTAGCAATTAACTCAACCCCTTTTTAAGGCAGAAGTTTACAAGAAATGTGTGAGTAGCAAAGCACCTTGGAGAATTGATGGCTCTGAGGACGTTCGCTGAATTGAGAGGGGGAGGATGTTACAGGGTGGGGCTCATCACCCAACCTCAACACAACCCCATGCTTGCATCAGTGCTAAAATGATGTTGCAGTGCCGGTCAACACGTCACTACGAAATGGTTTCCCTCAACCGTGCCGCACACGCCTCTGGGTCATCCAGTGCTGATGGCCTAACTGCTCACGGCCCGTGATGTTCTCCCCCTCCGCCCATGACATGCTGTGCATAATGCCCGAGCCGTCTGTGCCCAACGCCCGTGTGCACAGCTCCCGGTTACTCACCAACCAGTACCGTTAATGCTGCATCCCGGCCTAAGAAGACATGTCCCAAGCTCCTTATCCCAGAAGTTTTATCTTTTGCTTCTAAATACTTGTAATAGCTTAGTTATTAGTTTAGCGTAGCTATTTTGATCAAGGTCCAGGCCCACGTGCCGTTTTAGCCTTTGATCTCATTTTACCTATGTAGCTGGCACTCGTGATTACGTTTACACAACATATATGTGGAGTACTGAGCTACCCACATCTGGTTACCATTTTGTAATATACTGATTATGAGCGATTGCTCCCCTGTTGTTGGGCTTTATATTGCAACATTGGCTTATGTGTGTGAGCCATGCTCCGCCGAGTGTGTATATTCCACTGCATACTCGACCACGTCCCTTCAAGGGCTCGGGGTGCTGCGAGCAACCGAGCGGTGTGCGACGCATGTGGGATCTAGGCGGTAGTCATAGCACGGTTGTGCACGGCTAGGCCGCATAGTTCACACCCTTAGCAAGCGACCCATGACACGTGGGCTATGGCATAGACTGCACTAGCTAGAGTCCGTGCTGGTGCGGCAGGGGTCTGTGCCGGCACGTCTAGTCTCGCGCCAGCCACTCGGCCGGCCGGCTGGTTGGTCTGTTTCAAGCCTTCTTTACTTTTTAAACTCTTTGAGCTTTAATCCCGTATTTTTTGGCTCAAATTCCATCTACTACCACACTATAAGTCTGTGGTCTTCATATCTACTACCATTGTTGCGAATGGCCTTCGAGTACCTTCTATCGTTGATGTGCATCATTTTGCATGTGTTAACCAATGTATTCGGCACAATAATTAGTTTTTTTTACTTATTGGATTGTTGGTATTAATTAAATTTACACGAAAAAGTGTTTAGATGGTCATGTTTAGCTTTCTTATCTTAATCCCGCGTTTTGTATACTTAATTGATACTCACTGACACCTTGTATCCACATGCACCTAGATCTTCCTTTTTGATCATCATAAATAGGTGACTCATAGGTATTTTTTTTCACATTTGTATAGAAGTCCATTCAGAAGGACGGTAGAAGAGATCAAAGGTTAATCGAAAGAATGGTAGTGTACACAAAGGCCACCGGCTCTAGTGTGTGGTAGTAGAAAGATTGAGCTAAAGTTAGGAGGATTTGAAGTTCAAAATGGCCAAGGAAGAAATAGATAATTTTTGTATTGGAGTTGCACAAAGTTTGGGGAAAGATTCAAGAATAATCAGCCCATGAACTCTCAAATTGGACTAACGGTTCATCCGTATTGGAGCAAAGACGTTAGCCGGATGAACCAGCCACGAGTCACCACAGACTGTTCATAGCTAGTCATGAGGCTCAGCATTCACAGCCTATACCATGACACATGGCCCACACAAGTCGTGCCAAGCAAAATGGGTTGTGCTAAGCTCGGCTGGCCGTATCCCCATGTTCTCCTTTCACTCAAATTTTGGCTAAGTATATTCGTGGACCATTCCGTTTCACACGGCCCGCACCATTTCAAGTCACAAATGTCAAGACCAGACCATATGGCATGAGAAATGATGTGACCCAGGATAAGAAACTGAGCAAAACGAACATTCAATTGAAGGCCTCCGGCAAACAACACGAGATGGAGATCAGAAGTTAAAAAAAGAAGCTCCAGACGATGGCCCACACCGGTTGACACGGACTGTACCAGCAAGAGCCACACAACCCAGGCCATGACCGGCGTCTCACGTTATGTCATGGGTCACCCTCTAAGGGTACAAACCGTGTGGCCTATCTGTACACAACTGTGCCACGACTACCGCTTTAATCCCACGTGCATCGCACAACACTCGGTTTCTCATAGGAGACTGAGCCTTTTGAGGGACGTGGTCGAGCGTGCAGCAGAATATACACACTTGAGAGAGCATGGCTCACACACACAAGCCAACGTTGCAATATAAAGCCCTAGAACAGGGAAGCAAACTGTAAAAGGATGTAGAGAGCTCACTACTCTACATATATGCGGTATAAATGTTATCACAAGTGCCAGGTACATAGGCAAAATAAGGTCAAAGGCTAAAACAGCACGTAGGCTTGGACCTTGACCAAAATAGCTAAGCTACACTACTAACTAAACTATTACAAGTATTTACAAGCAAACGAGAAGAATTCTGGGACAAGGAGCTTGGGATTTGTCTTCTCGGGCTGGGCGCAACATTAATGGTGCTAGCCAACAGGGCGACCAGGTGCTGTACGCATGGGCGTTGGGCACAGGCGGCTCGAGCATTGTGCACAGTGCATTGTGGGCACATGGAGGGGACATCATAGGCCATGAGTAGTTAGGTGTTCAGCACTAGATGACCTGAAAGCGTGTGCAGCGCGATCAAAGGAGACCAATTCGTAGTGACGCATTGAGCGGTACGGGACCGCATCATCGTTTTGGCACCAATGCGGGTATGGGGTTACGTTGAGGTTGGGTGATGAGCCCCACCCTGTAACATTCTCCCCCACTCAATTCGGCGAATGTCCTCAGAGCCATCAATTCTCTAAGGTGCTTAGCTACCCACACTTTTCTTGTACACTTCTGCCTTCAAAATGGGTTGAGTTAATTGCTAGCACTGGTGTACTCTGATGTAGCCGTGGTTCTCAGTTTCTCTTCAGTTCCAATTTTGAGCTAGCTTAATTTTATAGAACTCGCTCCTTGATCAATAACCAAAGGAATGTCTAACTCTGGATGTTGTCCGGTACGTATCATCATCCGTTCACGTTTTTGCTTCCAGCCTTGTGGAACAACAAGGGGTTGCTGATGTGAATGATGATTCATCTCTCCCCATCAAGGTTTACAAGGTTTAGCTTGCTTGAAAGACTTGAAACGGGAAGCATGATGGGGTGCGCTAGCCGGCAGATATATCTTCAGAGTCTAGATCTTCTTGGCAACCAACAACCGCTTCTTACACTCTTTGCTTGACAAATCTCCGTTCCTTACAGCTGGGGAGCGACCCACAACCTACTCAGTCTTCAAAATTGCTTCACAAAGCTCCTCGAATCCATCGGGCAAACCCATTGCTAGCGTAGACCCTTCAGACCCTTCGTTTTTGTTCTTCCCACCGAATCTTATCTTAAGCACTTGACGAACTACAAAGCCAAGATTTTACCCCCGGATGAACTCTTCATAGTCATTTTAACCGTGCATGGATTAGTGCCTAAGATATATAGGGCAATTTCCATATGGGTATACGACAATCCGTGCATTCCTCAGATCTTTCATGCCGAGGACTAAACCGAAATCGTCCATTTTAACGACATGGAAATCCACTGTGGTACCTATAGAGTCAACTTGACCGAGCATTTCCTTACAATACCCAGCACTGGTTGAGCTTTGCTAGTAACAACTTTCATTCTGCCTATAGCTTTCTTGGTTCGTCAAGTTTTGGTACGGCCTTCCCCGCTTTGCTTGACACATTTGTGGCTTTCTCTGATTGGACTGAAGTGACCACCACCGTGGATTTATCCTGCACATTTTAACCATCTCAGATTCGTCAAGTTTCAGTGTGGCCTTCCCCGCTTAGCTTGACACATTTGTGGCTCTCTCTGATTGGACTGCAGTGACCACCACCGTGGATTTATCCCGCAGGTTTTAACAATCTCAGATTCGTCACACTTCAGTGCGGCCTTTCACGCTTTACTTGATCTAACTGTAGCTTTCTTGGATCGGACTGCAATAACCACCTGGTCAATCTCAAACTCAGTTAAATGATTCAACCGCCCTTTCTCTCTTGATCCCACAATGGAATTACATCGCAAACTTAAATGTCCCCGCGGAGCATGGAACTTCCTCTTCGGGCCCAGACTCCTCAGTAGACTTCAACTGAACTACCTCGCTCAGTGTCTCCCCGATTTGTCTCGAGTCCTTGAGCAATATAGCAGTGATCCTCTGCTCTGTTGGATAATCAACAAGGGGTTGATTTCCTTTGCACATTTTCCCCACCAGTCGCGCCATCTCGGTTCGTCCATCCCACCTTGGTTTGGACCCACTTGAACTTGCCGCATCTAAACTGGGGCATACCCCATTCCTTCCAACACCCAAATTGAACCTGAAGCTACCTCTGCTCTTCAGACTGGGTCTAAAGTCACCCCCTACCTCAGGAGTACTTGCACCCGCACCATTGCCTACCTTGACAATGGTAGAACCACCCATTTCCCTATCAACTCTTTACGATCCCTCGTTATTTAGGTACTCTCGGCTCCGACGAATGCCACCGCTGAGTTATAGTCTGTGCAGCAAGGTCTCCTTAACTTAAGCCTAGCCCACGACTCCAACCCTTGGCTGAAGTGAAGGAGTTTTTACTTCTTCGGATGGTCAGGAAACTCTAGAATACAAACTCGAGAAGCTGGTAAGTATCCTATAATACGATCGATTTATACAAACTTGGGACAAAGACACATACCCTATAATACGGCCAACGTTAGCTTACAACTTGGAATCCTGGCACGTACCCTAAAGTACGTCCAGTCTTTACCAAGGTTTCCATCTTGACAAGCCTGATCTCCAACCGAATCTCTTCTTCGACATAGGATGGCCAATCACTATACGCCCAAGTGCCATTTGGACTCTGATACCAATTGTCACGGGTCGCCTGCTAAGGGTGCGAACCGTGCGGCCTAGCTGTGCAAAACCATGCTATGACTACCACCTTGATCCCACGTGCATCGCACACCGCTCGGTTGCTCGCAGCAGACTGAGCCCTTTGAGGGACGTGGTCGAGTGTGCAGTGGAATATACACACTTGAGAGAGCATGGCTCACATACACATGCCAACGTTGCAATATAAAGCCCTACAACAGGGAAGCAAACACTTATAATCATTATATTACAAAACGGTAACTGGATGTAGAGAGCTCACTACTCTACATATATGCAGTATAAACGTTATCACAAGTGCCAGGTACATAGGCAAAATAAGGTCAAAGGCTAAAATGGCACGTAGGCTTGGACCTTGATCAAAATAGCTAAACTACACTACTAATGAAGCTATTACAAGTATTTATAAGCAAAAGAGAAGACTTCTGGGACAAGGAGCTTGGGACGTGTCTTCTCGGGTTGGGCGCAACATTAACGGTGCTGTCTGGCACGGGGCGTTGGGTACAGATGGCTCGGGCATTGTGCACAACATTTCACGGGCACAGGGAGGGGACATCATTGGCCGTGAGTGGTTAGGCATTTGGCATAGGATGACTCAGAGGTGTGTGCAGCGGGATCAAAGGAGACCGATTCGCAGTGATGCATTGAGCGGCACGGGACCGCAGCTTCTTTTTGGCACCAATGTGGGCATGGGGTTGCGTTGAGGTCGGGTGATGAGCCCCACCCCGTAACACATTGGCACAAGGCCATGTCAGCCCATGCCATCCTTGACACCTTGTGTCAAGCGGCTGCTGCTAGGGTTTTGGCTGATTTTAGGGGTATTTTTAGGCCCAATCCCCTACTACTATAAAAATAGCCTTAGTCTTCTAGGGTTAGAAGGTTTAGATCATATTTTGGGTTTGAAGAGTAGCTTAGAGAGAGAAAACACTCTCCCTTTTTCTAGGTTCTTTCTCTTTCTTTTCTTTATTTTGCTTTTTCCTAAAAATGTGAAATTCAATGAAATACTTGAATTCCATGTCTAGGGAGTAGTTCCCTAGCTTAGGGATAGTATTTTTATTTATGTGTTGATTTATGTTTTGTGATATTCATTAGATCTTCCTAATTCTATGTGCTTGTGATATTATGTTGGCCTTTTCTTGAATTGTTATAATTGCATGAATGATAAATTCCATTAGCACATACTCTAGTCTAAATTCATGTTGGTGCACATATTGATACCTTCGGGGAAGAGAAATTGGGATGTGATATGGGTAGCTAGGTTCGGGTCCATGTGGGTGTGTGTACCTAGGTCTTTTATGAGTTTTACAGTTACAATGACATTATGCCAGTCTTAGTTGGCGAGTTGGTTTTGGGTAGAGGTTGAATTTAGTAGCAAAACTAGGGCTTAGCAACTCTAGTGTCATCGATAAGGTGCCTCTCTCCCTTTGCCTCTCTATAGGCCTAGTACTCGGGACGTAACCATATGGGGGAGAAATAGATCTATGCAATGGCAGGGCCATTGTTGCACTCCCCTAATTATAGAGGTGGTGCCGATGGAATATTTCAAGAGCACCCTACGTGATAAGTATGGGAAAGTGCTAACTATTGATCACACTATCTGTTATAAGCACTAGATTAGGTTGTCGATGTCTTATATATGATGGAATCGAGGATCGGAACATGTAATCTACCATGTTACTCAAATATTACCCAATTGTTTGTCTATATAGTTTTCTTTTCTTTTAGCTTTATATTTGTAGTTGTTAATTGAAAAACCCAAAAACCCCCTATTTTACAATAGTGGTTATCCCTAGCACACAGAAAAACTGTCAACCCATACGTAGTTGTGTTTAATTGGCTATTAGACCCCATCATCTTTGTGGACAAACTCAGACTTACCAGTAACTACCCCATAGGTAGCTTAGTAATGAGTTGGGTGCAGAACTATACATTTTATCTTTGACCAACCCATTGCATCCCTTTTATTTTGTTTGGAATTCCTTCACTCGAGTTAATTTAGCTACGACATAACGACCCCGAGTGGAGGAGGGTCAAATTTTGGCCCTGTTTCTGGGGATGCTAGTCTAAAAGTTTAATTGTCAGTTTGCATAACGCCTTCGTTGAGAGGTTAGTATTGCTTTTGTTTTCTTTGTTTTGTTGATTTTTGTTGTTGAGCCTTTGTGATAGTGATCTTGTTACTAGGGAAAGATCAAGTTACACAGTCGGAATTGTTGATGAGAATTCACACACGCCAATTGGTGGGATGGACTACGAGGATGAAAAAAAATGATAAGTAGATTGAAATGTAATGTGATGGAAGAATTTGTTTGGACATGTACTTGAATACCATGTTTTGTTGTTGCTGTTGAATTTGTAACATTGTTAAACTTAGCTTTTTGTGTCATATGTTTCTAATTTGTCAAATTGTGTATGGTGATCTTGATTATGTTTTTCATATTTTGCAAAGACCTTGTTGGATTTCTTTGCTTGTTTGGATGGAAACAATATGTAATTGTTACCAAACTTATTTTACAAAACTGTCTAACAAAGTTCCAAGTTTGGAACTTGCTCTTGGGTTTAAAAATTAAGTGCAAAGACACAATTCAGATCTCGGAACTATGTCGGAAACTTTGGTACACTTTTTAATGAGCTAGTTTTGGACTTGCAACTGACGTTCCGAAATTTGTTCTTCATTCTGATCATGCACTGGAGTTCTACATTTGGAACCTGATTTGATTTTTTAAACCCAGATACTCTATTCCAAGTTCAGAACTGGATTTCCGAAATCTTTTGTTATTTCTAATCCAACAATGTAATTGTTTTACTCTTGTTTACATTTTTCCATTTTTTATAACAGATTAAGTTCCGAGTTTGGAACTAGGGTTCCAATATCATTTCAGTTGTCTGATCCTGAACTATTATTTGAACCTATTGATTCTTAATTGTACTTAATTTGTTACAGATGTTTTTCCAAGCTCGGAACTGGAAATCCGACCTCTTACAGACAGGGTTTCAGACTCGAAACATGTGTTCTGAAATCTTTACTACTATCTGATCCCAATCTGTTAAACTGACTCTTGGTTAACCTCTTTTTATTTTAATTGATAGATGATGTTACAAGCTCGTAATTGGTGTTTCAAAATCTGAGAGTTTTTCTGATTGACATTTTCTAATATTTTATTAAAGAAAAGATAGTGTTCCGAGTCCAGAACACTGTCACCTATATTAAAAATAATGCGAACAAAAATCATCAAATACCAAATCATAAACCTGAACACATTTCTGGAGGCGAAAATAGAAGAAGAATATTTTCAAATCCAAAATTTGGCATGTGACAATGTCAACTTCAAACGTCGGTGCTCTAATTCGTAGAAAGTGGTCGAATTCAACACGAGGCAGACATGGACGTGGATGGGGCAACAATCTTGATGACAATTCGAGAAGGTTTGTATCTCTTCAATTAGAAAATAGATACAATGCCTTAAGAAGTAGTGGCAAATTGTTTGGAAACCTTAAAAATTAAGGTGTTCACGCAACTTCTTCCACCCTAAATATGCATCATTCTTGGAATCTTTGCAGGGACAACGTGCACGCACCACTCTATTTTTAATCATATGTTCAAAAGCCACCCCAATAAATGAATCTACTAAATGAATAGTTTCCCCTGTAAAGATTGAGCACATTCCCTATTCATCAAATTAAGCTCTTGCCTTTCAAATTTCTCAATGCTTGAGAATAGTTGAGTTCCCAAATTGCTAATCTCACTAAGCACTTGTGATTGGAGTAAATCACTACTCTTAGTCACATTAGCTATAGCTTGCAAAATTTCTACACAATTTGATTTGGGAACCAATCCTAGGGATTGGTTTTGGGGCATTGGGTAAGTTGGTGAAATCCAACTATCTAACCCAAAGTGTTAGTTTTCCGATGCATCTCCATATCATGAATTCGAGTTACCACTAAACCTCAAATTCGGAGAGTCGTGGTATGGGTAACAATCTTGATCCCATTGGCTTTGGGAACCAACAACTCCTACCTCTCTCTCAATTTTTCTCATCCAAGAGAAAGACTCCGTAGGGTGAATACAATGACATATCCTACAAAATTTTGCCCTTTGAGCCATTCTTCCCCCATACTCTCTCAACCTTGGGAAACACTCTATAGGATGATCACAATGACACACCCTACAAAGTGCCCTCTGTTGAGTGCTTCTCCACATTTTTTTTCTCTTTTCTTCTAAGCACCAACAAAGAGAACACACAAAATTCAGAATTAGAGTGCAAGAGTCCTCGTTTTCATTAAGAACTCAAGCAATACCTACACCGGAAAACAAAAGTAGGAAAATGATAAAAGAAACACTAATAACACATTATGCTTAAATAATACTCAAACTGAAAAGCATCCCTGACAGCGGCGCCAAATTTGACCTACGCTCGACCCGGGCATTGTTAAAATATGAGCCGAGGAGCTTACTGGTCAAAAGATAAGATTTATATTTTGCACCTTGATCTCGCTGCTAAGCTACCAAGGGTTAGTAAGCGTTAAGCCCTAGGTTTTTCCACAAGGTTGCTAGGGCTCAAGTACTAATTAAAACACAACCTTGTGTGGGTCATCAATCCACATGAGTGAAAGGAACAACTAGTAGTGTAGACATGCAATTGAAGAGGGGGGGTTGGTATTTTCAACTAACAACTACAAAGCATGAAATTAACAAACAAGTAAACTATTTATACAAGGCACTTGGGACTCATTTAGCAACATGGTAGTTCTAATGCTTAATCCTTAATTCATTCACATATAGACATACAAAAGACCTATCAGTGTGTTCACAACAGGTGGTGTGTCCGATGGCACACACTTCCCCAACACAACACCTAGCTTGCTACTATTAGCTATCTATACCTGTAACCTCTCAGACAATAGCTACGAAGTTACCTAAGTCTGGTGCAATGGTGAATAGGTTAGAGCATTCTCAAATCCCCCGTGCATACACCAACGCGGACGCGTTCTCCCCTACCCATTCTAACATCCAGGTTTCTCTTCCCAAGAGGGCATCAATAATTGCACCATACATGAGTGTATCCCAAAGTGTGTGCTTATATATGGTGTAATACTCATGCATTTATATCATTCAAGAACAATCACAATAATATCATAAACACAAAGATAGGATGAATCTAATGAATCTCATAAACCATTTAGAACATACCAAGTGCCAAAGTGAATCCTAAGCTCAAAATATACTCTACAAAGGTTAGGTCCATGACAAATATTAGGTTAGATGCCATGGATCTATATTATAAGATGAAAGGAAAAAGAAAAAGAAAAGAAGAAGGAAAGAGAAGAAGAGCTCTCATCTTCCTTCTCTCTAAACTAGAGAAAGAATCTACTCCACATTATGCCTAGCTTAGGGTTTAGTAGAAGACTAAGGCTCCTATATATAGTAGTAGGAGATTGGGCCTAAAAATAGGCCCAATATAGGCCAAAAATAGCGCCCAATATAGGCCAAAAATAGCAAAACCCTAGGTTAGCCACCTAGGCTTCACGAACCAGCACGGATGTCACGGTCTGTGAAGCATGCAAGATGGGGGCATGGGATCTAGCGTGGACCATGAAGCATTCATAGCCGCAGTCCATGTGATCTGGCACGGTGCGTGAAGCTTTTCTCGTGCCACGGTTTGTGATGGTTTTTGTGGACCGTGAACAGTACACAATATTTGCTCAGAGTTTTCCCACAGTTCATGAAGGTTTTCACGGACTGCAAGAAGCTTGTAGTCTTTGATCAAAACTATTGTCATAGCCCATGAAGATTTTCATTTACCAGCTCCATACTTAGCCAAATCCTCAATTGTTTATCTCCAAGCTCCACGGTCCGGGGTCTTTTTCACGGCCTAATGCCTTTTCCTTGTGAAGGTCTCATGCATGCCTTCACGAAACCCCTGGAACTCTTGTGTAGTGCGGCCTGTGTGCTTTGTCATGGACTGCTGGTGCTTGACCATGTGCAGTCCATGAACTACTACCAGTGCTTCGTCAGTTGAACTTCGTTTGCTTGCTAAAAGATGTTGTTAGTTCAAATTGGAAGTTCTAGTAGTCAATTTTGTAGTACTCAAAAAGATGAATCAAATGGAACCTGCCTTGAAGGCTAATTCTTTCGGGATTGTTCTCGGACTAAGGCAACAATGCTTTGACCACGATTCACCATTTTCTCCTCTGGCCTTCTTGAACTCCGAAGCCGCCTATCTTTGGGTTCAATCTCCTTCTACCATGCATTGATGTTCGTGGCCTTCATCTTCTACCATTCTAATGTGAATAGCCTTTGCCTCTTCTACCATCCTTGCGAACGGCCTTCAATCGTGTACTGCCCTTACCAACGGCCTTCACATAGAATGTCACCAAAAAGTACCCATGGGTGACCTACTAAAGATGATGAAAATGAAGACTAAGGATCCCATGGATACAAGATGTCCATTAGTACCAATTAAGTCTATAAAATGTGGGATTTAGACGAGAAAACCAAACATGGCTGTCTAAACCCCTTCTCACGTAAACTCTACTAATACTAGCAATCCACCAACTAAAACTAACCTAAAAGTATGCCAAATACAATGGTTAACACACACAAAATGAAGCAGTTCATATATCCTAGACGTGGCACACAACGGAAGTGCACCCTCAATACTTTTGAGGAGACTCTTTCTCAAAATGTATAGGACTAAAATTGATGTCCATTTGGGAACCTTGACTCTAGAAGATGATGTGGACAATGTTGAATTTGATATCTATAGATCTGGGCATGACTCAACTCATTCTTCTTTTATGTGCAAAGGTGTGACCCTGTGTGATGAGCATGATTTCCATGAAACTTCTTGTGTTACCAATGAGCGTGAATACTTAGATGAGTTCTGTATTGATGATATTGTTGATGAGTCTGATAAATTGCATGATGCAATTGTTAGTATGTATGTGCTTGAATGTTATTCCATTCTAACTAACTTGCAGAGGGAAAGGAAGAGTGTCAAGAGTTTAAAACCTCCTGGACCTCCTCCTAACCCCAAATTAACATTCATGGACTCAACCATAGTAAGGCATGAAGATTCATTTCCTATGACGGACAAGGGGTCCGAAGGTAAGGATGGCTCATTGTGGAGACCTCTCCATAACTATGTCATCATGGATGGAGTCGCCCATGGCGATTCCGGAGACCCACAGGTAGGTGGTTCTAAATAGATTGTATGAAAAAGGAAATAAGTCGTGAGGATGACAATAAATATACGGTGCTTCTTTTCTCTTTGATTGTGCGATTATTGGTAGTAACAAATTTTGCATGGTCTTGTTTATGACGAAGATTTTTGAGATGAAACTCTTGTTTGATTTGAAAATTTTGAGTTCAAGTCTTGTGATTGTGTTTGGATGGAATTATATTTGAGGGTTACATAGTCTTTTGAAAAAAGAGGGAAAAAACTAAGGAATAGGTCAAAATTTGTGGCAACCTCATGCCAAGTCCTGACACGGTCCGTGCCAAGTGCCACGGTCTGCACCGGGGAGCTTGGCACGAGGGAATGCCTTGCGCCGGAAGATTTGGCACGAGGAATTGGTTTGTGCCATAAGATTTGGCACAAGGGATTGGTTTGTGCCAGAAGATTTGGTACGAGGCTTTTACGAGGCTTTGTCCATGCCAGATAACTATCTGTGCTGATTCCCATTTTTTGCTATCAAATTGTTCCAAAAATGTAAATTTTTGATAATTTTTAATTTCAAACTTTAAAATGCATTACTTCAAATTTTTTGAAATCCCCTAATTCCTTAGTATTTTTTATGCAAAAAGTGCTTCCAACATCCCTTGGAATCAATTGATTGGTACTATTTTCCCTTAATTTGCAAATTTTGAAATTCCATCCTTATCCTAATTGTACCTCTCTCACTTATCACCTATGCTGAAATTCTAAGCCCATGGTACATTCTTCCACCTTATTTTTATCATTTGACACATTCTACCTTCTCATGAAACACTTCCTCACACACACCCTTGGTGAAACTTGAAATTTGAAGCTTTTCTCTAAAAAAAATTGAAATTATTGCTTCTTCTGTGGATCTTGCAACTCTTAGCTTCAAATTCCGGGTAATCCATTGGACTCTTTGTTTCTATTCTTTATTAACATTTTTGTGGTGTTATGAAAAGCATGGTTCTTGAATGAGTGTATGTTGTTGAGATATGTGTTTGGTATTGTATGCATGATCTTGTGTCAAAGGAAGTTAGGTGGTTTGATGTGCTATTATGCTTGGATGTTATGTTCTTCATATGTAGGATGATTTAGGAGGAGATGAATCTTGATTGCATAATCCTATTAACGGGTTGGTTATGACTTACATAAGATTGTTGTTTGATGAGAATTTTCTTATTTAAATAGCATTCATGCTTGGATCATCATGTTTTGAATGGTTAGGCTATTTGGGAAGGATTTACTTTTTAAATGATAATGTGGGTCATGCCTTTTTTAAGATCACATTAACACTCTTTACCTCATTTTGTTAGAATGCCTCCTAAAATAAATGCATCAGAAAAAGGGAAGTCATCACGGGGTGAGAAGAGGAAGAAACCAGTCAAGAGTGCAAACCATAAGCCGGGGACTCCTATCCTTTGCAACCCCATGTTTGTGACCAAAGGTTTTATTGGATTGGTTAACATCTTCGTGACTGCAGCTCTGAGGTGGAGGAATTTGAGAGAGAAAAAGAGGAGAATATTGGAGACCAATTTTGCATGCAAGGACACATTGGCAGCTCTAGGCTTACTCGAGCATGTGTCCTATCTATTGGGTTAGGTAGGTCTAGAGGGGTTCTTAGAGGAGCACTCTAAGACCTACATCAGGTGGACCCTAGAGTTCCTAGCTACTGTTTGGTCGGTTACAGACGAGAATGAACACAAGGTGATCAAATTCAAACTTAATGATAAGGAGTATTAGATGACACACCAAGAGATAGCCTGTGCCTTTGGATGGAGGTACGAAAAAGAAATCCTAAGGACACACCATCAAGGGTCTCTTGGGAACTTTTGGAGGCAGCTGACAGGGACTGGTCAGAAGAATGTGTGAAAAAGCACTTGCCTTGGTTCCTCCAGCATTTCGTTACGTTCACCGGTTACTGGAATTGGGAGTCTTCTCCCATGGTGAGCTAACATAATATCTGGGTTTGGATGTTCATTGCTTCTGGGCAATAAGTCATGAGGGTAATTTCTACCCGAACTTGGTAGGGAACTTTGTACAAGAGTGTACGGTGATTGGGGAAAGAAAGAGTGGTAAGATATCTATGGGCGGCATGGTAGGTCTACTGGCACAGTACTTAGGGCATTCGGTCACACAGAGAGCGTTGGCTAACTTGGGACGTTTGGGTACAAAGTGTAACATTGAGAAGTTATCAAATGCATTCATGGTGGGGCCTATGACATCAGAGGATCGGTATGTATGGCTTTATGGCAGGGCAATCACCTATAGCTTCATGGTACTTCCTCAGCCGGAGCGCACTGCCATAAACCATGACACATATTTAGATGACCTATTTATTGAGCCTGCACCACGCTTTTAGAGAGAGTTCTACATAGTTGTAGCCACCCCGGAGATAGACGTTGAGGAGGCCGAGGGTGGGACCTCTTCGAGAACACCTCCTATCCATTCTCGCCTATCCATAGACATCATTGACCAACTGCACGCACTTGGGGATCAACTTTCAAGCTCTACACAAGTGTTGAAAGAGGTTGTCCAAGCGATAGGAGGTGTGAGGACACAAGTGGAGGAACTTAGCACGAGGATGGATTGCATTTAGGCCATGATTCTACCAACAAGATACATTAAGAGGAGTAGCACAAGGCACGATGGGGATGAAGGTACTTTGGGGCTGCTAGAGTAAGTGTCACTATTCCTCCCAACCTCACTAATTTTTTTATGTGGTTTTTGTTGCATTTGGGACAATGCATCGGTTAAGTGTGGGGAGAGAGTAGTGAGCACTTAGGGAGTTTTCATTCATGGATTTCCTTGGTACATTTTATGTTTTTCTTGGTAGTTTTTCTTGATTGTTTGGTTTTTGATTGTTGCGGAATGTTTTTGGATGTATACTTGGTGGCATGACTTGCTAGGTAGGATTCCTAGTTTGCATGGGGTTGGTTGTTTTAGGATATTTGTGGTGTCATTTTTGTTTTGATCTTATCTTTTTGTAGTATGAATGGCCACTTTGGGGAAATTTTGTGCTACACCAAAAAAATTGGAAATTTTTAAAAATGAAAAAATATAAAAACCCGGACAAGCTGGAGACCCAAAAGGGTGACTTGGGTAACATTGGGAAAAGCCCGGATAAATCAAAAGACCTAGGTAAAATTGAGAGGTTAGGCCCGGTTAGGCTTAAGAGCCTAGGAAAAAATGAGAATCCGTGTGGAAAAAGGTGAGAAGTGAGTACCATTTGTGTGTTAAATCTAGGATGAAAGCCCAAAAGGGCTCCTAGGAAAAATGAAAGAAATTGAGAGAAAACAAAAAACTGGGTTGACAATACATTTGCTTCCTTGGTTGTAACTAGGTCAAGAATCACGAGTTATCCCTTTGTTACAAGAAAGTCGGCGACTCTTGGATTTCCTTGGTGGATTGTTTTTGGGAGATGACTCTTTGATTTCTTTTGGGGATCATTTTGGGAAAAGTAAGCTGGCTTGACACTTATCTTCTTGGCTTATCTTTTTCCGCATTTTTTTATTATTTTGGGTGGACAGGTTACTTTAGGGTCTTTGGGGAATGTGAGAGTTGTGAGAATTTTCTCTTCTTTGGGGGAACTAGGGTAGCTTTGGAATAAGTTGAATGCATTGGCTAACTTATACTTGCATGCTACATGTCACTTAAGTCTTTTATTGTTTTTAGAGTAGGTCTCCTGACAGGCCACTTATTTCTTGCCTTATACACTGCATTTGTTAAATTACATACAAAATTTAAAAAATTTGAAAATATTTTTTTATATCATATATTTTTATATTTTCACATTCAAATACATATTATTACTTTTTTTAACTTATAAAATGCAACATTTAAATTTTATAAAAAATTGCAACATTTAAGGTAAATGCCCCTGTGGACTGTCCATAACCTTATGGAAAGGCCGCATTTCCTGAGACTTTCCCTTGTTTTTATTAACTTGAGGACAAGTAAAGGTTTAAGTGTAGGGAGTCTGATGTGCAACACTATACATGTGTTAACCAATGCATTCAGCGTAATAATTGGTTTGTTTTATATGTTGGATTAATAGTTTTAGTTGATTTTACGTGACAGGGGGTTTGGACGACCATGTTTGGTATTCTTATCTAAATCCCATGTTTTGTGGACTTAATCGGTACTAATGGACATCTTGTAACCACGGACACCTAGATCTTCCTTGTGATCATCCTTAGTAGGTTGCACGTGGGTACGTTTTCATATCATTCTATGTGAAGGCCGTTCGTAAGGGCGGTAGAAGATATTGGAGGCTGTTTGCAAGGGTGGTATAAGAGATCAAAGGCCATTCACAGAAGAATGGTAGTAGACAAAGGCTACATACATCAAATCATGGTAGAAGGAGATTGGAGCCAAAGATAGGCGGTATTGGAGTTCAAGGTGGCCAATGAAGAAACGGTGAATCGCGATCGGATGAGTTGCACCAAAGTCTGAGAATGATCCAATGAGAATTATCCTTCAAGTTAGATTCCATTGGATTTGTCTCCTAAAGAACTATAAAATTGACTACATGAACACTCAAAACAAACTCACGGTTCACCTGTACCAAAGGAATCGATGCGGACCGCGCCAGATGTAGTAGCCCGTGTAAACACAAACCAGGTGGACCACACCAGATGCAATGACCTGTGCCATATGGGTCATCACGAACCACGCTAGACGCAACGGTCTACGCTTGCACGCACCAAGTACATGGCGCGGACCACGCCATCCGTGACAGTCTGTGCCAGGCGGCAGCTGACTTAGGGTTTCACACTTTTTGGCCTATTTTTAGGCCCAATCCCCTACTACTATAAATGTAGCCTTAGTCTACTAGGTTGTGTATTGGGAGTGCATTTTAGAGAGAGAAACATTCTCTCTTCTTTCTTTCTTTCCTTTTTATTTTTCTCTAATCCTATGATGTGGAATTCAAATCTTTATTTTAATTCCATGTCTTGGGAGTAGTTTCTATAGCTTGGGGATAATTGTATTCATGCATTGAATAATGTTTTGTGAGATTCTTAGTCCATCCTAATATTTGTCCTTATGATATTATAGTGACTCGTTCTTGAATGTTATAATTTCATGAATAGTACACTCCATATGAGCACACAATCTAGTCTATATTCATTTTGGTGCAAATATTGATGCCCCCCCGGAGGAGAGAAACCTCGGATGTGCAATGGGTAACAGAGTATGGGTCCGCGTGGGTGTGTGTATGGGAGATACCAAATATTGTAACTGTTGCATTCCAGTACAGCAGTCTTAGCTAATTATGTAAATTAATCTGAAGGGTTGAGGGTAGAGATAGTGAAAAGTAGCAAACTAGGGTTGTAAGAGGTCCTAGTGTCATAGATAAGGTGCCTATTTCCCTTTGGCTCATTCATAGGCTTAGGGAGTAGAGCATTTGTGGTGGAATGCTCGGGAAAAAATCACACAGGAGAGAAACATACCTACAACAATGGTTGGAACTTGTTGTACATCCATAATTACAAAGGCGGTGTCGATGGAGGGTTGAAAGCTCACCCAACTTGACGTGTACGGGGAAGTGTATGTCATCGACAACACCACGTGTTATGAGAACTATATTAGGTTTGTCTAAATATTATATGTGAATGAATCGAGGATAGAAGCATTAAATCAACTATGTTACACTAGCATTCCATAAGTGTTTAGCTATATAGGTTAATGGCTTTTTACTTTCATGCTTTGTAGTAGTTAATTGAAAAACTAAACCCCCCCCCCTTGTTTACTATACTAGCTATTCCTATCGACTCGTCAAGATTCACAACCCAGACGAGGTTATGTTTAATTGATTCTTAGACCCTAGCATCTTTGTGGACATAATTGGGAGTTGGGTGCAGAATTATAAATTTTATCTTTGACCTACCATCCTCTGCTCAGGTTAATTATCTACAATTAACGATCCCGAGTGGATGTGGGCCAGTACACCAATGAGAACGACGGTCAAATTGGTTAAAGATGAGAAGGGGACAAGAATTGATCAAACCTTGTACACACTACAAGAGACAACACCTTTTACCTCGGTTTTGCAGGGGTTTTTCCTCGGTTTATTGTCCAGAAAAAACTGAGATAAATCTAACCGGAGTAAAAAATAGGTTTTTTACTTCGGTTCAAAAATAACCTCGGTTTTCAACCAACGTCAGCACAAATTATCAACAACGTTGGTTAAATAAAGAAGGCCGATGATTGAAGAATGTATGTGCGACCTCATTTAGAGTAACATCGGCTTCCACTTGTATGTGAGGTCGTCGAATGTAGGAAGGGAGTTGAAGGTGGATGAAATAATGCGATATCGTCTTGACAGACGACAGTCCACATAGCATGCAATATTGCATGGCGTGGATCACCTACGTCGTGTGCATGCTGACGTGGAACGTTTACAAAAATGATGTTGTTTTGAATGGCCGAGATAAAAAAATAAAGACACTGATAACTGCAATATCGGTCACGCATCGTCTGGGCACTAGTCTGCACGATGTCACTAACCCAGTCGAATAGACTTCGTTTATCGTGCAATATTATAATATTTAATATTTTATTGTTAAATTATCAAACATCATACCACATATAGTTGTTTTCAATTAATTTGGGAAAGAATGGCATATTCAAACCAACAAAACTATAACATATAATACATTTGTATTAAAATACATTTGTATTCAACTTGTCATCACATATTGAAATACCTATGGTTAATTTGAAATTTACTAATTATTTTTATTGAAACACCATTTTCTACGTTGCACGCCATTAAACTATCATGATGACTAGCGAAATGACAAATCATTCCATCTACATGCTGAAGGTCCATTGATGGCTCTCCTTAGGCCTATTAATATCATTGCATACGAAATAAAGTTTATGTTAGAATTGAGCAATCCTCAAATGAAATACACATAATCTAGTAAAACGTATATTAAATCTAAGATGGTAAAAGTAAATGGAACTGGTTACATGCAACGTCGCATACATGGATTGAAAGCGTTGCAAAAACCGATGAATAAGCGAGGTCAGACTTTCATTGACATGGCAACGATATGAAGTGCTATACGAAGTCGGTATTAGTTCGGTAACATTTTGCATAGGCCGATGATATGTGATCGAGGTTGCACATTCAAACGGTGTTCATAGAAATCTCAGGATCTTTCTTCATAATTGAAATAAACATGGCACTATCTTGGAAAGAATAACAACAAAAAATATATAACATGTAACTCAAGCATCATACCTCATGTAATGTAAGAATCTTTGATCAATTATTGATTAAAAAACATATAGTAGGATTATCACATAATTGATAATTGACATGAAATAGATGGAAAAACTACCTCAATTAATTAGGAATCATAGATTCTCCATCCTTGGACACTTGTTGATGTTTGAGAGAAGCAACTTGGTTAGATCTTTAAATGTTGTAAGGCTGTGAATGAAATGGATGGTGAGAGTTTGGGTTGTAATATTGGTGTTGGAAATGGGAAATGGATGTTAGTGCTGAGATTTATTTGATTGAAATAGGGTGGGGGAAAATTTTGGGTTCAAACTTTTGGCTAAAAATTTGAGTTCCCGCTTGAAATTTTAGAGTTACCAACTTAAGCTAATATTCGTTTCAGTGTCGTACCAATCAATACAATTACGACCTCGCATATAATTTAAATTCTGGGGGTAATATACACTGTTTCAAGATTGCATCCCATCCATTGACCCGTTCATGCCAAAAGCTGAGCTTTATTGTTATCAAAATTTGAGTAAAAAATGGTATCACCAATTTTGCATTTTGGAAAAGGCAATAATGGAATACTAAAGAAACTTGCATAATCTCACTGAGAGTTCCACAAGTTCTTTACGAATGACTCTTGTATACTTATAAGTAATCATCTACAATATACTCTAGACAATGTACTTGCGCTTTTTAAAATTTGATGTACGAACTTTTATTAGCTTTTAATTTCATAAAAACCTAGAATATATAATTTCATGTAATTCTATGTGGTGGAAATTATCGTGTTCATAGCGCTTATTGTAAGGGTAATAATGGAATACTAATACAAATGACGGACAGTTACCCGGGATCGCGGACGGGACACTTGCAATCTCAAGTCAAACTCTATACCATCGTAACTGATAAAGAAACTCGCATAATCCCGAAGAGAGTTCCACAAGTTCATTACGAATGACGCTTGTATACTTATAAGTAATCGTCTACAATTTACTCTGGAAAAGGTACTTGTGCTTTTTAAAATTTGACACACAGGCTCTTATTAGCTAATTTCATAAAAAACGTAGAATATATAATTTCATGTGATTCTATGTGGTGGAAATTATTGTCCTCGGAGACCTAAATGTAAAAATAGAAAAGTTCATCAGCTATGTTAAAATTGATTCCAATCATACCAGACGTTAATAAAGTTGGGTAACAGTTATAAGTTTAAAATAGCTGTGTCTAATACATAATTACCTATTATTAAGGTCAATTGTTTCCTTCTTGGTCAAATGTGAACCTAGTTGATATGCTATTGGGCTGAAATGCTAAGGCCCAATTCCAGAAAATCGGCGCTGGTCCTCTATGGGTTATATGTCATTGTACTAGAACTAATATGTGACATCGCATATACATAGGTACAGTATAGGCCATTCCCATGCTAGTGGGCTGAAATGGTGAGGCCAACACTCCTACTAGCCAAAGTTGCCTACCTTTCGGTGCAACGATCTCTATATACGACTACGATTCAACATTGCATACCCTAGGTGGAAGCATAAATAATATATAAATGGAGCCCACCTCACATACATCACTTCAAATTTCACATTTCCCTCGAATTTTTACAGTGTCCCTGCCAATCTTATCAAAGCTATGATTTCCACATGTGGTTACATTACTTTTGTTATTCTATTTATCCTGAAATTTGTTATCAATATGGATTAGGGTTTTAATGTATTAATGGTTAAAATTTTTGAAGTTTCCATGAATTGGGGTGGTAATATATGGGTTTAAGGTGTTAGTATTTGGTTTCTAAGTCTTCTAGCTACGGAGTGGTTCAATTAATTGGTTTAGAACCAAGAATTGTTCTCGATTTTCTGCTCTTGTTTCTTTAATCCATCTGCTTGATCGCTAGTCGATCGCCCCTCTGTTATACCGATACACGTGCAACATCGAGAATAATTTTTTCTTTATGTAATTGGTCAGAGTGACTTCGCAGCCCTCTCGGTTAACCCTTTGGTTATACCGAAGGTTAAGCAACATCTCATTGACTTGGTCAACTTATCAAATAATTTGTAATCATTATCCAATTTCTTTCTACTACAATAACACCCGTGACAATATGAATTACAACAATCATGTCTAACAATGCTGGTTCTAGCCATGACACAATCGAGGTAATCGAATTTTGGTTATTTTTAAAATATTCCTTCTATATATTGATAATATTATAAATGAAATTCTATTAATTTCTTTGACCAATATAGATACGTACTTATTCGGATGATGATAGTCTGTGACGCATACTCTCAGGCAGATATCAGCATATTTTCCATATTCTGGCCCAGACAAACTTCGGGTCAATTCCAATTATGGTAAGTCATCCCTGTTTTAAAATTTTTGAATTTCTGATTATATTTTTTAATAGATTATTTTCATAAATACTAACGAAGGTTTTTTTTATTTATAATTAAGTGCATTCCAGACAAAATTGTAGAGCTCCTACCGCCATACAAGTTGGATGTTGTGATCAGGTGCAAAGGGAGTGAGTATCACATACACTACTCGGGGAAAAGGGTGCTCAAGACCCTTTCCCCGAAGGGGTTTGGCCTGTTTCTTGACGCAGAGCAACTCGTGGTTGGGGACACCCAATAATTTTAGCTCATAAATGGTGTTGGGCCAGTAATTTTCCTTCTTGCCATTCTTCCCTACGAACATTAAATGATTTGCATAGTTTTTGCATGACCATGTACTTTGAACAAATTGATTCTTATTTGGAAGAATATTAATATTGACGTATTTTCTGTATGAAATTTTTATTTTAGCCGTTAATTCAATGCAATTGAATGTTCTCATATTCATTCAATGTTATTGAATGTTCTCATATTAATTCAATGTAATTGAATGTTCTCATAGTAATTCAATGTTATTGAATGTTCTCATATTAATTCAATGATATTGAATGTTCTCATATTAATTCAATGATATTGAATGTTATTGAATGTTTAGTATTTAACATAATATAACTTGCAGGTGGGCTGAATTTGTAAGGCCCATGCACACATGCGACGTCGGTCACTATTTTGGCATATTTTTTTTATTAACCGACGTATGTGCGACATCACACTCTACCGGTTGGACAACACAATGTGGTCGAAATGACGTCATTTCAAAATGGTTATATATATGAGAACCCCACCTGTAAATTCAAGCTTCCCTTCACAAGTTTGCTGCGAATTCCAACGGTCTCTCACCTCCCTTCACTTCTCCATTAGAAAAAAGGTAGGGTTTTTCTAACCTTCTAATATGTAATGTTAGAAATTCCTACTTTGCATTATCCAATCAGTAGTTTGTCAATGTTAGTAATTCCTACTTTGCATTATCCGATCAGTAGTTTGTCAATGTGTTATGTTTTCTTTGTGTTCTAGTTTTTACTCACATTTTTTACATGGTGAACTTTCGTTGGATGTAGACTTGGGTACTATGTTTTGGTAGGTCTCCATTTTTTGTATTATTTTATGTTGTTAGATCAAAGTTTTTTTGGGGTTATGTGTTTTTACCCGTAGCTTCCTCTGATATATGTGACCTCGGTAAAATGTATGTTACAGTTTGGTTACTCCGATAATGAAGCAATGTCGCATACTATCATTTTTAGTAGCATATTATTTTGTATGGAACGTCGCACGTATGTCGGTCGTCCCTTCGGTCTAACCGATGGGTTCCTGACGTTATGGAGACTTTGCTAGTACGTGTTGTCCATGCCACTAGTTTGGACCGACACATACCTGAGACGCGTAGGCGATGTTGCACGTTGTAACTCATGGCTTGCTTCCCTATTCACATTTTCATTTCTTATTCAGGACTAATGGCTGGCGAAGGATCTTCAAATCATTCATTTTTCCAGGTCTTCAAACATTTCACAACAAATAACTAGTAAAACATATCTTCACACCTTACCACAATATTTTGTTTTCATGCAGTTCTCCACACAATGGAGCAATCCTGAGCCTATTGTGTTCAGCATTGAGGATCATACAATGGCTCCCAAAAGCTCATGCTTCCACTAAACTATGAAGCAATAGAACTTCGAGAAGAACCCAAATTTGGTAAGGCATTTAAAATTAATATGCAATCTAACATTTCAAAATATATAAAAATATATTTCTAATCAGTATTTGTTTTTCTGATTTAATACATCTGGTAGAAGATTGTGCCACTACTGCCGAGTACGAAGACCCCCGTAGTGCAGAGGAGCTACTGGACAGAGTACCATTTGAACTACTCGGGGGGTGGGAAGATCAAGGCTCTTTCTCCAAAGGGTTTTGGCGAGTTCCTTAAGGGGAAAAACATTTGCATTGGGGACACCTTGTTCTTCGAGTTGATC
Source organism: Rubia yunnanensis (assembly GCA_037428765.1). Taxonomy (NCBI): domain Eukaryota; kingdom Viridiplantae; phylum Streptophyta; class Magnoliopsida; order Gentianales; family Rubiaceae; genus Rubia; species Rubia yunnanensis. Next base: position 63,890,555 of record CM075061.1, read on the forward strand.
AAAGCTGGGGCGACCTATCATCTTCAAGGCCATCATTATCAGAGCTGCTTGAGTTTATTGTAATCTCTATTATGTTTGAATTAAGACAAATATTATTCAAATTTAAGTACTGATTGTGAGAATGTTTTCATGACTACTATATTTCTAGATATTAAACTATCTAATTTGAACATCATAAGATTGACTTTACGTGTTCATATGTGTGTTTTCATATGATTTGAACATCATATGTGTGTTTCCATTTCCTTTTTTTATTCTTTTCTATCACCGTCAAATTCTTTACTTTAACTTATCTTTTCAAATATGTGTGACATCGCTAAGTCATTTGCTAAACGTATCAGTAGAAACAACGTTAATGGCAAAATCGATTATGCTTCCAACACAACATATGCGATGTCGCAAGCTACTCGGTAACATTATTTACTTCATTTTTTTAATCTTTTACTTCGGTTATTTTATTAGTTGAGGTAAAAAAAACCAAATATTTACCTTGGTTTTTTATAACTGAGGTAAAAAAATACCTTTTACTTCGGAAAAAAACAACCGAGGTAAAAGAATTTTTACCTCAATTTTTTGGGGTTAAGAAAAAAACCAAGGTAAAAGGGGATAGTAAAAGATCATTTTTCTTGTAGTGGCAGGAGTATGATTGGAAGCTTAGTGTATCTTACAAAAAGTCGGCCAGATATATGCTTAGGTGCTGGAACATGTGCAAGATTTCAACCTGATCTTAAGGAATTTCATTTGACTACAGACAAATGAATTATTCTATATGTGAGTGGGACTTCAAAGTATGGTATCTATCCCTCATATTATTGGGTAAAGTGATTCTGATTCGGCTGGAAATGCTGATGATCGAAAAAGAACTACTGTGGATGTTTCTTCACTGTGTCGAATCTGGTGTCATGATATAACAAGAAATGGAATTCTATTTCTTTATCAACTGCTAAAGCAAAGTATCTTGCCGCTGAAAGTTTTTGTGAATAATTATTATGGATGAAACAAATATTGAATTATTATGGTATGAAAGAAGGGGCTCTAATGGTATTATGTAACTAAAAAGTGCAATTGACATCTCAAATAATCTTGTCAACATTCTCGGACGAAATACATTGATATAAGGCATCACTTTATTCAAAAGCTGGTTAAAAAGAAAGAAGTAGTGGTTGATTATGTTTCAACATTGGACAATTTGTAGATGTATTCACAAAGCCTTTGGACTCTGCAACTTTTAAGCTCCTCAGGCAACAACTATGTGTTGTTGAATTTGAGGTATTTATTATTCTCATCATCATTTCAATTTTATTTACATGTGGAGGCACGTGTGATTATGTTGGAAGTTGAAGACTTTATGGCAAGAGATGTGATGTCAAGTGGGTGAAAAGGTGATGATGGATTTATCATGAAAAGAGAAAAAGTAGGTACAACTATTGAGGAAAAGGGAAAGTAAATAAATTTTCAAATTTTCACCTCTCCGCCTTCTTCTTCTCTCGCATCAAACCCACACCTTACTCCCAATGTTCAAGCCATTTTTGAAATTTGAAGATTCTAGCTCGGATTTATCTTGATAATCACAAAGAGGGAGTGATTGAAAATTCTTAGAAGTCTCAAGGTTGAAGGAATTCAAAACCTTTTTGCTTTTTGTCTAACTCTCTATACGTCCTCAAGTCCAAAAATGCAGAGTATCAAGAACTTCAAGAAGATCTTTGGGTAGCCTATTACGGAGATTATGGTTGTTGAAAGCTCTAAGTCTGAGCCTTGTGATGACATGCATGAGCCAAATGTGGAGGTTTTGTCTTTGATGAAAGGGGGTGATGAAGAGAAGATAACTAATTTTATTGTGGATGACTCCCTCACTTTCAAGGGTATGATTTTTAGTCTTTTATGGATTATGTAGAATGGTTTGTGACAAATAAGAAGATTGTAGATTTGAGGCCGTATAAATATATTCCAGGATAATAAATTGTTTTGATTTGAGGCACTTATTATCTGGTATCATTAGGAATATTCAGTACACTGAGAGATTGAAACCTAGACTTACTGAGCCTACATGTATAGATTATAAGGGTAGAAAGTGCATTTGTTTTGACACCCATGCTTTAGGATCTCAAGAACTCAAGCTTAGAAATACCTATGATTGACATGTTGGGAGTGATTATAGAACTTTGAAACCCACATCTTACTTGCAAATTGTAAAATTTGATCATAAAATGAATAGGCTGGCTGAGAGACTTAGGAAAATTCCTCCTCCAGTGAGTATAGTTTTGGATGATGAGGAGTTAGAGACCAATGATGCTAGTTATGTTCCAACAGAGGATGTGAAAACAAGGGGAGAATCTATAGATATGGAGATTGATGAACCGGGATTGTTTGAGACTGGGAACACTGATTAAGATTATGATTTTGGTTGAAGAGCTTCTAATGTTCCAACACAGGAGGAAGAGCAACTTGTAGAATAGGTTAAAGACCTTCATGTTTCAACACCAGACTTGGAGATACGGGGAGAAAATAATGAAGCGACTGTGGAGATAAAAGGCACGGGACTAAGTGATGTTCCAACATCAATCATTTAGATTGAAGAGACTGACACTCATGTTCCAACACATCAACATGAACTTCAAGTTGAAGGAAGCTATGTTCTAACATCAGTTTCAGATGTTCCAACACATGTTGAGCAGGTATTAGAGACAATACTAATCAGACTGTTGGATCAGTAGAGGGGAAAGCCCAGCCACATAGGAGAATATAAAAATGGAAAGAAATTGAATTACATGCACCACAAAGTTCAAAGGATGCACAAGGGTTGCACCATCTGCAAATGATACCCTTTCCCCTACTTTCTTTGATTCTGATTGCCATGATAGATAGGACATCATCAATTAGAGAAAAATTCTTACAGAGAAGCCAGTTAACATTGGGTCATACAAGGTGTTGTATAGGTAGCCCAGTAATTTAAAGGCCGATGGCCGCTAGGCCCAACCCAATAACATTCTACAATAAAACGAACACTTTCCAGCCCAAGATGCAAGTCAGCTAGATGTGAGGCTTCTAGTGAGAAACACAGGATGAGCCACAAACATAAAGACCACGAACGAAGAGCATGGTGATCGTGATGTACCCACAATCTTAATCCCTAAAAGAAAGAAATTGCAACCATGTTAGCTTATAAATACAACAAGCTCTTGATGAGCTAAGGTAAGTGTAACTATCTTGAGAAATTCCAATTCTTAAAAGAGAACTGACTTGATTGTCAGAGCGATTCTTCCATAATCACTTTTGGGACTAGTTTTGCAGGTGAGGGAGTTCAAGGAGTGAACAACCAGTGATTTTCCTGAACTGACCACCACATCATTTGGCGCCGACTTTGGGGACCGGAAAATGTTTTAATTTCAGAATTAGACAGGTAAATAATGGTGTTCACCAGGAGTGAAAAGAGCCATAATCATTAGTCCCAAGAACAAACACTGGGACATGATAGAGGAATGCATCATAATCAGGACCACACTCCAAATAGGTAAAAAGAGAACTAGTGAAGAAGAAACATAGGAGGAAGAAGAGGAAGCAGAATCCCCGAACAATAATCATGATAAGGAAAAGAAAGCATTTGTGGCCTTTTTAGAAGCGAATGGAAACGGTCTTTACGATCATTTCTTGAAGACGCTTAAGCAAAAACCCCAAAATTAGAAAAATGGGTGATTAATGAGCGTGAAAATCTCCAGTGTGAAGAAGAATTACATGATATCGTGACAGAGGACGACGAGGACAAATTGCCCTTAGTACCACATCTATGGGATTTTAATATGCCAAAGGATTTCAAATACGTGTTAAAATCTATGACGGAACCATAGATCCAAAAAAGTTCCTACACTCATACGATAATAGCATGAGATTTTGCGACGCGAACATTGAATTAGTTTGCAAAGCATTCCACATTTTCTTGTCAGGAACGACGATTACCTGGTATAAGGACCTCCCCAGTGGAAGGATCAAATCGTGGGCACAGTTATCAAATCTATTCCTTGGTCGCTAATATCAGAAGCAAAGGTTAACAAAAACAATCGTAAATTTTAATAACATAGCCTAACGAAGTGAAGAAAGTCTGGAAAAATATCATAGTAGATTTGTGATAAAAAGTTTGCAGGTTCGTGACTTGTTATTTCAATCATCATTGGGAGCATTTACAGTAGGTATACGATCAGAAGAGTTCTTCAAGGAGCTAACAAAGAATATGCCTGAAAACCCAAGAGACCTATAAAAGATGATTGAACAACATGTGAAAATTGGGAATGTAACCGTTCACAGAGTATTCATAGATGACAGAAGCGCTGTCAATATACTATTCGTAGACTCCTTCAATAGGCTGAGTTTCAAGAGAGCAGACCTAAAAAAATCCACATCTTCGCTAGTAGGATTCACGGGGTAAGCTGAAACACCTTTGGGGAATATATAACTGCCCATCACTATTGGAGAAAATGGAAGAAATTGCACCATTATGTACGACTTCGTGGTCATGGATACCTTAAGTACATTTAATTCTATTATTGGAAGTCCATGGATGAACAGAGGTAAGGCAATATGGTCCCCTTACCACCTGGTATTGAAATTCCCAACCCTAGCTGGTATCACGACCATTAGAGGAAACTAGCAAATGGCCAGGTAGTGTATGGTCATAGCAATGAAGGCAAGAAAGGTGGGAGAAAAAGTAAAGATGGTTAGCACAGTTTCAGGTGGAAGTTTAAAGGAACAGCCAGACACAATTTTAGACTTGGGAGAAGAAACGAAGTTGGTTAGTCTGGAAAGCGAAGACAATTCAAAATACATGAAGATTGCAAAACAATTTCCAAACAAGGAGATGACAAAGATTGTTGAAACTTTGTGAATCCACAAAGACACATTTGCATGGAGCATCCAGAATATAGGAGTGGATCCGAACATTGCTACTCATTCTTTGAATATTAGCAGCTCGGTCAAACTGATTAAACAGAAACAATGTTGTTTTTCTAGTGATAGACAAAAAGCAATCGAAGAAGAGGCCACATTGCTGCTGCAAGCCGATATACTAAAAGAGGTCATATATCCAAAGTGGCTAGCAAACCCAGTCATGGTGAAGAAATCAGATGCTGGCTGGAGGATGTGCATTGATGTCACGGATGTGAACAAAGCATGCCCAAAAGACTACTACCCTTTACCAAAAATCGATCAACTGGTTGAGCCAATTTCAAGATATGAAGTCTTGGCAATTTTGGACACATACAAGGGATACCACCAACTATTGATTAATCTGGAAGATGCTAAAAAATGGCTTTTATAACGAGCTTTGGGATGTTTTGTTTTGTAAAGGTATTGTTTGGGCTAAAAAAATGTTGGGGCAACGTACCAGAGAGTGATCGATCATGCATGTTGCAACCAAATAGGAATGAATGTTGAAGCATACGTTGACGACATGGTGATTAAAAGCAAAACAGTGGGTAGCTTTGCAGCATATTTAAAAGAAACTCTAGACACATTACAAGCAATAGGGATGAAGCTCAACCCTAAAAAAGTGTGTAGTTGGAGTAGCCACAGGAAAGTTCTCAGGGTACAAGGTATCCTCCAAAGGTATCGAAGCAAACTTAGAAAAAACCCAAGCTATAGTAAATCCCCCTTGCTATGAATGGTTAACGAGGTGCAAATCCTAATGGGATGATTAGTAGCGCTTAGCCGATTTGTCTTGAAAGCAGTGGAGAAACACTTTCCACTCTTTGAAGTACTAAGAAAGGCCAGAAAGTTCAGTTGGAGCGAGGATTGTCAGAGAGCCTATGATGGGTCGAAGGAGCAGCTTCAAGCTTTACCAAGCTTAAAGTTGCCTGCCCTGGAGAGACACTATACTTGTACTTAGCAATCTCACAGAATGCTATCAGCTTAGTTTTGGTTTTCCTAGAAGGACAGAAACATGTTCCAGTCTATTACATCAGCAGAATCTTGCAAAATGCAGAAAATGAGTACATGCAAGTGGAAAAATTAACCTTGGCTTTAATATACTCAGCACGAAGGTTGCAAATGTATTTCCATAGTCATCACGGGATTTCCAATCAAGAACATCCTCAACAAGCCTTAGTCTTCAGGCAGACTAACGAAGTGAGCTCTGGAACTAGGCCAATTTGAAATTCAATTTTAACCAAGGACAGCGATAAAAGCTTAGGCACTAGCAAAATTCATTGCAGAAATAACGAGCGAAAATGCGCAGGTAGAGAAGATACACAAAAATTTTATAATTGACAAAGGAAAATCAAAGTGGGAAGACATTGTGTGGACATTGTTTGTTGATGGTGCGTCCAGCATAGAAGGATGTGGTGCCGAGTTACTGCTGGTGAATCCGGATGGAGGTGAACACAGATACTCACTCCGCTTCGAGTTTCCACTCACAAATAACAAAGAAAAATATGAAGCTTTAACATGTGAATTGGACCTCACGGTCAGAATGAAAGTGATGAGCGTCCGGGTATCTAGTGATTCTCTAATTGTAGTCCAGCATGTGCGATGAGACTACGAAGTATGAGAAGTGCAACTAGTTAAGTATTTAAAGAAGGTCCAGCAGCTAATAAACCAGCTTGAATACTTCGACATTCAGAACGTACCAAGAACTGAGAACGCAAAGTAGATGCGCTAAGTAAACTATATGGACGATCACAAAGACGTGATAGTAGAAGTCATTCCAATCCAAAGCACAATATCAACGACCATGTCAACAGTCCAAATGGAAGATGTAAGTTGGATAACGCAACTAATAAAGTATCCCGCAAAGGGAACGTTGCTAGAAAATAAAGTGCAAGCCGGAAATTTGGAGTTACGCGCCAAGAACTACACTTATGAGTAAGGAACCAAGTACTAAAAAGGCTTTCTTTCCCCATGGATAAAGTTCATAGGGCCAGTACAGGTGAAGGAAATACTTAGAGAAGTCTACGAATGACGGTGTGGAACACATCAAGGGATCAAAACGGTAGCAAGAAAGATTATCCAAGCAGGATACTATTGGCCGACTATATTCAACAATACGCACAACTTCGTGCTTAAACGTAGGATTTTCCAAATCAATGCTTCTCTGTCACACAAGCCACATCCCGCTTTGCAAGGAATGCATGGAGCTTAGCCTTGTGATAAATGGGGAATAAACCTGGTAGGGCCATTCCTAAAGGGCCAAGGCAATGCCAAATTTATGATTGTAGCAATAGATTACTTCACGAAATGGGTGGAGGTAAAATCATTAGGACAAGTAATAGCTAAAGTAACTAGGAAATTTGTCTGGCAAAACATAGTGTGTCATTTCGGGGTGCCACATGCCATTGTCATGGACAACGGTACACAGTTCACAATTACTGCGTTCATTGATTGGTGTTCAAAGCTTGGGATTCTTTAAAAATTCACTTATGTGGTGCACCCTTAATCTAATGGGCAAGTGGAAGTAACAAACATGACTATCATCAAGAAATTCATAGGCAATTGGAAGGAAATCGAAGTGGATGGATAGAATAAATACCTAACACCCTGTGGTCAAATAAATTAAACATTTGGGAGCCAACGGGGAAGACACCATACAGTTTAGTCTACGGTCACAAGGCGATGATACCAGTAGAAATTGGCAATTCAAGTATTCGAGTATGCGGTTACATGGAGAAAGATAATCTAGAAATGATAAAGTTAGACTTGGATGAACTCAAAGAGAAAAGAGAATTGGCAGAAGAAGCCAAATATAAGGAAAGGATGACTAGAACCTACAATCAAAAAGTGAAGGAAACACAATTTCAGATTGGCGATCTGGTGCTAATAAAGAATGAAGCTAGTCTAGGAGAGGAACGAGGAAAGTTGTGCCCAAAGTGTGAAGGACCCTACAAGGTCACAAAAGATCACAATTCTAACAACTATGAACTAGAAAGACTGGATGGTACAAGTGTTCTAAACACATGGCATTTGATCAACTTAAGAAAGTTTTATGTCTAGGTTGGAGATGGTGAATAGCGATTATCCACATGTACATAAACCAAGAGATCATCCTTGGTGATGTTTCATTTTCATTGTTCCAAACGAGGCACTATCACTACAGTATATTATCAATACATTAAAACCAACCTTGCTGGACCATGATTACTATTTTTTACTTTTTACTTGCAATTATTTGAAGATAAGTTTATTCGTAACATATTGCGATCAAAACATTCAGACTTTACGAGTCGAACATAATTTGGAAAACAACATGCTATAGACCTTGCAGGTAAACAAACCATACATTGGCGAGCTACAATCTCACACAATTATCAAGGCTTTCATTCTATAAATCTTGCAACTTTTCGAACCATCCAATTTCATGCTATAGCTCTTGCGCAACTACTAACATTCACGAGCTTTGGATCTCACAATTTTGCAAGCTATAGATCTTTCACAAGAGCAAATATGCTCAAATAAGTGCCACAATCAAGCAATGGATCTTGCATGGCCAAAGTACAAAAGTTGTTGGTACATCCCACAACTTCATTTTGCTAGTTAAGCAAGCAATAGATCTTGCAGATAGGAAAACTTCACAAATCCGTATAGCGGGAAAATTGTTAGCCATAGATCCAGCAACTTTTCAAATTCACTCAAACATATAATTGGCAAGAAACAGACTCCATAAAATTAAACAAATATGTTTTATTAAGTGATAACAAAGACTCAAGTCTACAAGATCACAGCAAAATTATTTAAAGCATTACAAGAAAACACGGGGGGAGTACAACAATAGATCTACCTAAGCCTAGAGGCTCGAGATAAACCAAAAGAAGATGAACTGCCACAGTGATGTTTGGCTCAGCTTTCCGATGGGGGTGCTCCGTCCTACGCTGCCCTTCTTTAGTGTTACACTCCTCGCAAACCCTATGGTCATACCGTCATTTCATGTGTACATAAGTAGGATGGCGTGTTAGACTCCTTCACCCCATATGGCCAAGATACCTAACATAACATGCCTTGAAGTCGGTTATGGGACCAAACTCCTCACGGTCCAGCTGCATACTCATCACATTAATAGTCTCCTCTTATCGCTTTAGGTCAACCTTTAAATTCTACACTTCGTCCTCTAGGATACGAATATGCAATCAGATAGCCTCAGATAAATTAATCATTTGCCCTCCCGTTCCTAAAATCAAATCCCCACCATGGCTAGTAGCCCTACGAGATGAAAAAGGAAGAGCCTGAAGTCTTTCTTTGTATTCAACACAAGTCTACTCGAGTTGGTGCACTAACGAATCAAGCCAACTTCACTTAGCGCAAACCTCCGCATTATCACTTAGCAGCTATATATTAATAGAAAACTGCTCGTTAAACTTAGTTTGCCAACCAATAGCATAGGTTGAGAGGTGATCACATTCATCCATCTTTTCCTTTAATCAATCTTACAAATTGTCAATACACGTACACTGCTTGTCAATGATCATTATTTTCAGGTGTACTTTACGCATCTTATGGGTGGAATAGTACCTGATCTCCTCCTGTTGGCAAATAATTTTCACCATATTTAACTGTTGCTGATGGATAAGACCATTCTGCTCGTTGCAAATCCTCCAAAGATCACAAAAAAAATCCCAAGTCTCCTTCATAGTTTTGTCCCACTTTGTTTCGAGGTCGTTAACACCCAACAACATGTTCTTCATACGAATACCAAAATTTAGTACCCATTCTTGAACATGAATATGAAGGTTAAGCGAATGCAGGTCCACAGCTGCGGATTCAAGGTCAACCAAACCACGAAGGATATCTTTGCCAAGTAACCCAACATCATTGCCATCGGGTATAAATTTGATGTAAGGACATGATGGGAAGGAAGACGGAGTTCACAAAGACATAGAAGTTTTCCAACCAATATGCAATGGAATGGACTCCACAAGAGTTAGGCGATCAGAACAGATAAGTTGAGAATACTCTTTTGATAGGTGCTTGGTCGCCTCAATCAATTTAATAGGGAAACATTCGGATGATGATGGAAATTCATTGTGAAAAGGAAAATGAACATAACATCCTAGATAGTCAACACTTTTCAAAAAAGTTTAGATCAACCATAATATCAAATACAAGTGAATTAATATAAAGAGAGAGGTCAAATTGTAAAAAGCGAACATAATGATCGCACCATTCACCAATCACACAAAATAATATAGACATACGTGAGGAACATTGTCATCAATTACATAAAGAAAAAGAATCTTAGTTATGTGGCATTAAGATGGACTAACATTAGAAGGGGAAGTTGATGAAGTGTGGACAACAATATTAATGTAGCATCTTCCTTGATCACATAATGAACGGGAGCTTCACCGTCCACATCACCCCCAGGGTTTGCATCACCATTATGATTAGAATTATGCTCAGGATGACGATCCTCGGAATTGGTGGAATTAGAAGGAAGATCCTCAAAGTAGTCAATGGCGCACCTCTTCAGCGAGATACGATAGAAGCTCGAACGGATGACCACTGTCAGAGACGCTCTTAAGAAAACCCTCTTTAAGAATCGATGTTTACTTTTCCAACATCTTTTTAGACTTGGCCAACCTAGGCAGCTTGTCAATCTTTGCGGTCGGAATTAGCTTCCGCAAATCAACCAAGGCCTCATAATGACCAACATTGTGAGCATAGTCAAAACATCCTCGAACAGAGCATAGAAAGATTTAATCTTGACGAGTCAGTCAACTAGAAGCTGAGGGTATCCGGGCAAAGCAGGGTCATTCATCTGTATCTCTTTCAACTGGAAACGTGTCTTCTCCATCTCTTTTTTCAACTGCCACAGTGCGCTCCTCACCAAGATGCGCTCACTCCTCAGCATCTTTAGCAGTGGTGCTCAGAGCAGCACACTCCGCCTGGCTCTCCTGTAACTCCTCCAGTACTGCACTATCCCCTTTGCAAGCGACCCATTCTTAATCAAGTTGCAGACTCTCACTAACCTTAGTTTCAAAGCAAACAAAAAAAATGAACGGTGATACAACAAGGCAAAAAATTTAAGTCATGACAATCATTCAACAGAACAAGAACATAGCATAGCCATTGTTTCTAAAAGAGACAGTTTAGTAAGCATAGTAGGAACAGTCCCCTCCACAAAACAATTGTGGCTTAGCATAAGAGAATGCAGAGAAGGTTGGCTAATGCGCACCTTATTCTTCACAAGCTCCAAAGCGATAGAAGTATTGTTGGTTCGTTCCTTGTGTCTCATCTTCTAAGTTGTGTCTCTGGGGATTCGATGGCTGCCTTTCTTGGTTTTCATGGTAATAGTTTTTTCACAGGCCTGAGTAGTAGTTTCAGTAGCCACCTCTTGATGAATAATAACCTCTGCATTTTTGTTGCCTTCATTAGCCAAGCTCTCCATCACACCGTTCTTATCTTAGGACAGGAGCATCGAGTTAGATCCATATCTACAACTTAACACATGAAAATAATTAGGTGAACATGCAAACATAGAAAAATAAATAGAATCAAAGACATACAGGATCTAGCTGAAAAGAGCAGAAACAACCAAATAAACAAGTTAGACACCTTTGCTTAAAGAACTAGTGGGGAAAAGTGAGATGGAATGTTGGCTAAGTGAGGTTACAATCTCAGACTCAGCATTAAGGTAAACCCCAGCTTTAGGAAATTTCAACTTAGGGATGCCATTGTTCCAAATCGAGAAACCTAGCACAATATTAATACCATGTTTGATATAGAAAAATTTTCTCACCGTACCCCACAATTATATGGAATCCACTAACGAACTCAGCAGTTGGGATCATAGGATAGAGGGTGACCTTATCATAGCTATTTTTTTATTTTTTGAAGATGGTAAAGGTTACAAAATAAATCGATCAAAAAAGGAATACCAGCATCTTTGCACACATGATAGAAGAAACAAAATTGAAACAGCTTTAGGATGAAGCTGACATATAGAAACTTTGTGGTGAGAAAGAAAATCCAACACGTGTTGGGGAAAAGGAAATGAAAGCTCGAACTTAAGGTAGTTTAGATAACAGGAAATATAACCAAACGGAAGATTGCCACGCTCTCAGAGGTTGTAGGGGCCTTAACGTTATATGAGTTTAAAAAGGGAAACCATATTTCAACAGAATAAGAGTCGATGAGGAGACTACTAATGATTGAAGAGCCGGAAAGGTGGTCGAAATTCTCTTCAGAGGCAACAACGATCTCATGGAAATTTGGTGCAGAGACTCCAACATTGTTAGAGTCAGACATAGTAGAGTCCAAAATCCCAAAAATCCAGACGAATATGGTGTCAACTAAAACAACAAAGGCCAAGAGGGATGATTCCAGCCAATATTTAAGGCATAAATACAATGCCAAAAATGAAAAAGAACAGACCATCTCAATAACAAGGAAAACAAGTTACAAAACATAAATAATACTCTGCAAGGTTAAGACCCAGACTGATCAAATTAGAGTATACAAAGAAAGACAGAGGGAAACTTACTGGTTTAGCATGGAATATGAGACAAATTTGAGAGCAATAAGTAAGATGGAAAAAGACGAAAGACTCTGAATGTATATGAGGAGTTAATTATAGAACATGGAGAGCTAGATGACAAAAGGGGAATAAACCGTAATCATGATGACCTGACAAAGAGTAATTTACCTTTTTGGGAATTCAAGAAAGCGGCTGCGATAGTACATGGAATAGTGACAACTTTCAAAGCACTTGATTCAAAGTAATTATAAGAAGAGGAAACCAAAATGGCTAAGGAAATAATAGCAGAGTGCACAACGAATACAAAGGAGAAAATCGCAGAATGAACAGTGGATACAAAGAAGCGAATCCTGGCCTCAAAATTGTAACAGCTATGAAATTATTCAAAAGTTTGAAATTCAAATGAATATATGTTTTATTCAAACTGGAATACATAGCCACGATGCATACAACACTACACAAGAGCAGTTCACATCGCAGCGACAACAAATACACCATTACGCATCGCTTCGAGGAGAAATAGTAAATTCAAATAAATAGCCCATGAACACGGTTATAGCTTCGTGTAGTATAGATTTCATGGCTGGGGAGGGGGCTTATAGTTTATCGGTATCCTAGCAATCGAAAGGATGGTGGCCGCCAGGCCCAGCCCAATAACATTCTGTAACGAGACGAGCATTTTCCGGCCCAAGACGCAAGTAAGCTAGATGCGGCTTCTTGTCATGGCAGAAGATGTGGGTCAAAAAACACTGGCTGAGCAACAAACACGAAGACCATGAACGAAGAACTTGGTGATAGTGATATACCCACAATCTTAATCCCTGAAAGCAAGGAACTGCAACTATGTCAGCCTATAAATACGACAAGCTCTTGATGAGCTAAGTTAAGCGTGACTATCTTGAGAAATTCCAATTCTTAAAAGAGAACTAACTTGATCGTTGGAGCGGTTCTCCCGGAATCACTTCTGGGACTAGTTTTGCAGGTGAAGGAATTCAAGGAGTGAATAACCAATGATTTTCCTGAACAGACCACCACATCACAAGGAAAGTAGTTTTACAGCCTTCCTTGAATATTTGGGATTTAGAAGTGCTTCCACAATTTATGAGGAGTATAATAGGAAGCTGGTGCATGATCATAAGAATTTTCTCTACTGCTCATATTCAAGCAAATCATAAGAATTTTTTTTTGAGAAAGATGAATGATCTCCCATAGACTCTTTCACATACCGACTCTACATCTGTATTAGTTGAGAAAGTGAAGGAAGCCAAGATTCTAGCTATTGATGCAAACATTGCAGCCCTCAAGGTTCATATTGCAACTTTGGAAGCTGAAAAAGCACTGTTGGCAGCTCTTGATATAACCCAATTTGATGACTTCATGATATTTGTTATGATTCTGACATCATTTAGCATGTTTTATGATTCTAGAGGGGAGTTATTTTGGATTTCTCAGATTTCTTTAGGATGATTTTATTTGATCTGTTGGGTTGATGTTCAAACATGGGTTTGGTATTCTATTGATGTCCCAACGTGCTCTTACTGGATGTTGTATTATTTGGTGTTCTTGACATTCGGGGGAGAAATTTCATCTTATGATTCTACGTTTCAACACATCCAGAATGGTTTTTGAGATAAATGTTTTTATTTGCATAAGACTGTGTGCTGAAATTGAAAAAGGTGTTTGGGTCCACAAAATGTCAAAGGAAAAACATGTAAAGTCCATATTTAGTTAATTGGAAAATTGTAAAAAATTATGCAAATATGGAATACTTTGTGTTGAAACATCGAAATAAAATTTCATTCGACAAAAGGAAATCCGTTGACAAAAATATTCCATTTCGTATTTGAGTTTGAAGAATATATCAATTCATATATTTATAACTTGGATTGGACTTAGAGAAATTGTAATTGACTTAACAATATCATCTTTCGTATTTGATAATATCCCCTTTCGTATAAGATTTATATTGATTGGATTTGATATATATTAATTCCTTACTTCAAGTGATAGGATTAGGTAATTCATATTTTCATGAGATTTGATTGTAATCGGAATTAAAGATGGAATACAAACAGTTTTCGCACAAAATATTTTATGCATGCGATGTGGTGCATCTTCGACCACCGACCGGTTGTTGGGCTTGGGTTCATCTCGAATGGACCTGCAATCAAACTAGCCCTAGGGTTCCAGGGGTCAGCACTCTGATGCTTAAGTTAGTCCAAGCGTTCAATATGATTAAGAAAGAATGAATGATAAGTAAATGTGTACCTTGTATTTGTACTTTGTGTCCTAAATAATGTACTCCTTACTTATCGCCCTTAATTACCCACGAATGCAGCAATTAAGTTATATTATTAAATATTCCTCTAACTGGATGGTCATACCTGCGGCCCAATGGCCTTTTGGGCCTAACCTCTATCAAGAGCCCCCAGAAAACCAGGTTCTCGACCTTAGAAAGCTGGAACTTCATAAAGGTCTTTGAGGTCTCAAACGCATAGGACAATTTGAGGACTTTGAAGAGTCAAAATGAACCTTGCATGTTGCGTTCCTGCCTTCGAGGATGAGAGCCTGGTTTTCTAATCAACTTCATCGTTTAAGATTTCGAAAGGGTGTGCGTGTGCTATGCAATGACGTATGTCACTGCCCCCAAACACAACGTCGTTAGAAGATAAAGAGGTGATCACGTCTTTCCATAACTTTATATATTTCCAATGAAGAAATAATAACCTGTCACTTCAGCCCCCATATTTACCCCTCATCCACGCTTCCTTATTTACTTTTCTTATTTGCAAAAGTCTTCTTACAAGATTTCTTTCTATATATCTCTCGCGAGCGATCCAACTTCCATTACTTTTTCCAGAAATCAGTAAGTTCTTTCATCCTTATTCTCCTTCCAATCTTCTCGTTTCCACCCTTTTCCATCATGGCCTTCTCTGATGAGTGTTCCGGTTCGGAGAAACTTTTTGGTGACATTAGGGTAAGCGAGTCAGGGGTTAGTATGCCAAAGAGAATCGTTAGCGACCCAGAATGTACCCATTCCAAAGAACTCCATCATGATTCCATGTTGGAGAGCGCATATCTAATAGTCCTGGGGAAGAGAGGATCTTTCCCATAACTGATATGCCTTCTCAAGAAGCTGTTGAAAATTGGCCTCCAGGCATGGGGAAACCCTACATAAGGAGGTTCTCTGCGAGCAGCATGATTGTTTTTTTATCCTCCTCCAAATGCAGAGCTCGAAGCCATAGGGGAGGAGGAAGAGATACTTTCTTTAAGGGAAAAGGAAATCTTCGGGAGGGGGGGGGGGGTTACCCTCAAGTGGAACTCATGAATCTTCTCTGGCTGAGCCCTTTTAAGAGAAGAAAAAATGGACTTGTCAAAGATTAAGGATAAAGGACTCAGGGAGGGCGCCTCTAGTTCCAGTAGCGGGAACCGCTATTTCAAAAATTTTGGACTCAATCCCTCCTAGCCAATGAGTAACTCCAAATTCCAGTTTTCAACCCTTTCAAGAAGGTTACTCCCCTTATAACCTTCCCGAAGAAATATTGTCTATCTCTCTCCGACATATTCGTTGCAGGCTCACATTTCCCTTTCCGCCCTTTTTTTCCAAACTCCTTAGGCAATTTCAGGTAAGCCCTATGCAAGTCCACCCCAACATTTTGGTGATCATTATGATGTTCTTGACCAGATGTGACAAATTTGGTATTAAACCTAGTTATAAGCTGCTTCCCTCACTATACTTCGTGTCCTATAGTGGGAGGTCTACCGATATGATCATCATGTTTTCCAATCGAGAAGTACATCTTAAATTCTTTTGTATTCCTGGAAATTCGGGTGTGGAAGAGCTGGAAAAAAGGTATCTTATTCGATAGCAGGAGGTATCAAGTCCCTCTGTGGAATTGGGCCGTGCGAGTTGAATCTCCCAAACCTGGGGAGTACATCTGCCCAGATGCCTTCGAGAGGGACAGACAAAAACTGTTGTCCAGCTCTCTCGTCTATAGCCTCTTCAACAACCCTAACCCCTAAATTGGTAGCTTTGCGTTCCCGCCCAGAGTCTATGAAGAATATGTGTATAATACACTCCAGAAAGATACAAGAAAGAGGCGAAGAGAACGTGAGGGCCCCAGAGATATCCCTCCTCTCGAGATCATCGTTAGTGACTCTAGGCATTCGGGACCTTACGAAGGTACCTTAATACAAATCTACTTCTCTCATTTGTTGTGTTATTATGTTCATCACTATTAACTGACTCTCTTTGTTTTTCCATTTTCAGTGGGTCTTGCTAAGGGCTTAAAGAAGCCAAAGTCCTCGAAGCAGTGTCAGGCTCTATTAAGGGGGATCCTTAATTCGTCAAACGAGGCTTCCATTCCGGTGTCTCCCCCTTAAACCCAGTTTCCCCTCCTACAGAAGGCTTCAAAAGGCCTATCTCAAACATTGGTGTTGAGCAGTCTCCTCACACCAGGAATGTCCGCCAGAAGACAAAGGCGAACAACAATACTATCGGCTCCTACTCACCAAGACCAATCATAGGAACACATTGCAATGAGGATATTCATCAGTGACGAGGCCATTTTATACGGTTATATTAGGATTTTTAGGATTGGATTTTGTATAATTTTGTGCTCTACATGTGGCATTCTGCCTTGAAATCATTTAAGGAGGGATAAAAGCGACTTTGATGTTTTTATCAGTTTTTAGATGATTTTTGTGTGACAGGGTGATTTGTTTGAAAACTTTGAAGATTTGAAGACTTTGAAAGATATCTTTGAAGATTTGAAGACTTACACTTGGGCTTTTTGAAGATTTGAAGAAGTGAAGAGGTGAAGAAAGGAGAGCAAAGCAACGGGTGAAGAATGGTCCAGGGTTTTCATAATTTCCCAAGAGGAATCAGCCTTCAAGAGTGGTACCATTAGATTCCTCTTCTCGAGCACTATAAAATCGACTACAATAACTCCCAAAATGGATCAACGGTTCACCCGGAGGAAGCAAAACAAAACAGGGCGAGTCGCGACAACAGCGTGAATTCAGCCCTGCAGCAGCGTTTTTCTCCCCTTTTTCTTCCCCTATAAATACCTCTTCACCCCTTCTTCTCCACAGCTTCCAAGCCCGCCTTTGGGGCTCCAAAACCCTACTTTTCACCATTTTCTTCCATTTCTTCTTCTTTCTTTGTAGATTGTTGTTCTATGTTATGAGTTTTGTTTATCTAGGGTAGTTTTTATCTTGGGAGCAAAGGATTGAAGCTTCCACTTCTATGTAGTAAGAATCATTTTATCTATCTATTTGGTGTTTTTGCTATTGTGCATTTATTATGCTTTGAATGTTTATTGTTGATTTCATTGATGTTGTTGAAAGCTTGAGCATATGAAATACTTGTGTGAATTGCTAGCTAGGGTTTGGGGGATTTGGGTTGATTTCCCCCCTTTTCTTGTTAGGAATGTATGAGTATGATTTAGAGCTTTGGATTGTGTTGATGGATTGATAATGTGCTAGATGAATGTGATTGATGTTGAACTCTTCGTCATGTTCGTTTGTGTAGCAAACGAGAGAGTTATATGCTCTTGGATGAATGTGCATTGCACGTTCATCCAATCTCGTGTAATTGCATGAATTGGTTAAATGCTTAGTCACGGTGTAGTGGTCATAAGTATTTCCAAGCTTGTTGGTTCTTCGTGATTAAATGCCATCAATGGGATACTCCTAGCAATAGGGGAGTCATTGGTGAGGTTTGACAAGAGATGTCGAATTCACTATTGCAAACTACGAACTAAGAAGGATGGAAGATTTATCTTCACAACAAGTAGTTGAAGTATTGAATAGATTATTTTAATTCATCCTTGAAGCATTTTTTATTTAGCATTTATGTATTCTCAATGGTGTGTTTCACTTCATTTGTGCCATGAGTTGTTTGAGCATAGGGAGTGCTTGTATGATTGAATTTGTTAGGTGTTAGGAACGTGACGAATTCCGTAGCTCCTTTGCATGAAAATCTACGAGCATGAACTTAGAACTTCTTGTGCATAATGTGTTGTGATTTTTGCTAGATGGGTATGTTGATGTTGAGTCATGTAATGCTATATGATAGAATGAGTGAATGGTTCAATCACCTACATTAGATTTGGAAGTGGATATCCCTTGCCCCCAAGGCTTTTTTTTCTTTGTAGTTTTAAAACCCCTTTTTTCTTAGTTTTGTTTGATGATTAGCATAGTCACTTGACTTTGCTAGTTATCTTATCTTTTTACTTTCGTAACTTAGGAAAAACAACCAACCAACCCCCCCCCCCCCATTTACATGCTTTTATATGTATGTATATATGTCTACTCTTAGCCTAATATCAACCTTTTGTGCCTAAATGCTTAGGAAGATCCCTCTTCTTCGTGGACGACCCCGACTTGCCGCTACCTACCTAGTTGTAGAAAGTAAGCAAAAAGGGCTTATAAATTATCTTTGAATAGGGGTGCGACGACTGCCCGCTATCAAAAATGGCGCCGCTGCCGGGGAAGAGGCATTTATTCTTAAGTATTTAGGTGTATTTGGTTGCATATTAGCTAGTTGTTTTTATTTTCCACTACTTGGTGGTTGTTTGTTCTGAGTAGGTATTGCTTGAGTTCTTGGTAATTTATTTTATCGAGAATCCTTGCACAATGATTCCAGACTTTTGAAAAAAAAATTTAATGGAGCGTCTCACCTTGAGGGAACTTATGATGAGAAGAGAGGCTCAACAAGCAAGGTTTTGTAGGATGTGTCATTCCGATCATCCTACCGAATCTTGCCCCTTGTTGTGGGAAGAGCACTATGACCGAGAAAGAACCCTTGGTTTTCAAAACAATGGGTACTATGAAGAGTGCTACCAAGAGGTAGGAGATGTTGGTTTTCAAGGGAAAGAAGCTCATGAATGCTATCCATACCACAGCTCTTACAATCCGGAATGGAGTGGTAATCCGGATTGGTGGTATGAGAATGAGCCAGAAAACCAACCATACGAGCAACCTAGTTGGCCATCACCACCCTATACCATACCCCAAAACCAAGCCCAACAAGGAAGTTCAAGTTTGACACGTGAGGATGTCTTCAATACCATAGCAAACTTGAACTCCTTTACTAGTGAGGAGCCGGATACCCAGCTCTCCTCTAGTGTTGAGGCTATTGAGGGGCATGTGAGGAGTATAAGGGAAGCGTTGGCCCGAATGGAAGCTCGTGATTCCGAAAACACACCATCCCAACTTGAACTCGATGACTCGGTGAGTGAGGTCACCAATAAAAATGATTTTGAGTTCAAAGGGGATGATGAGTTGGCTGTAGAGGATAGCAAAATGGAGGAAGAGGTGATAGTGCTACATTCATTAGCATCGTCACCCATTCTCCCGCTTAGTGAACCAATTCCACCATTTTCGGAAGTTGTGAGGGAGATAAGAGAGGAGCCAAAAGACTATCTTAAGCCTCCTAACCACTCAACTTTCCTCCAACCATCTCCACCTCAACAAAACTATCCTCTTGAAAGTTTTGTACCCCCACCTCTCTTATTTTGGAAGCTCATGGTGAACGGGTTCAAGCCTTCACCATACGGATAACATTAGGGTCGTGCCGACGACCTTAAAAATACAGAGCTTCGTCATACCGAGGACGTGAAATAAATTTGGCATTTCTTTTAGTTTTTGTTTCTTAGTTTTTGTTTCTTAGTTTTTTGTTTCTTAGTTTTTTGTTGTTTTGTTTTGTTCTTTTTATGGCGTGTTTTTCTGTGATTTTGTAGCAAAGTGAAGTGCATTGCAATGGAGGAGATGAAGGAATGAGATCAACGAACAAGGGAAGAAAGCTTGGACAGTTGGTAAGAAAACGAAAAAATTTAAGCCTGGGATACCCTGCCGTCGCGAGTCGCGATGGCCTCGTTGCGAGTCGCCACGAGGCATCACGAGTCGCGACATAGAGGTCGTGAGTCGCGACGTGATCAGAAAAATTTTGCTAAAAAACTGCTCTCGGCCTCAACTTTTCGCGAGTCGCGAAGGTCCCGTCGCGACGAAGCATTGCGAGTCGCGGCCACTTCAGTTGCGAGTCGCAATGAAAATTCCAAGTTTTCATTTGATCTTAAACATTGCATGATTCTTCCTTCTTCTCCACCCAACACTCCCAAGAACCACCACATATCCACTCATTTCCACACCATCTTACATATATTGACACATGAAATTCTTGCATCTTTATAGTATCTTTGTTGATTGTAGTATGCCGACTACATCATTATGACTTAATTGCTATGTTCTATAGTGATGCTTGAATTTGTGTGGATTTATATGTTGGATATTTTTATTGGATAATCTTATAGTTGTGATTGCACGATGGATTGGTTGTTCTTTGAGAATACTATGGTTATTAATTCTCTATGCTAAACCTAGTATTCCAAATCCTTATGTACTTGTAGTTTAATGTTGTTCTTTGTGGTGTTAGTCTTGATCAAACGGCGCCACAGAGACAATGCTTTTCTCGAGGGGTGAGTTCTTCTACAGCATCTTTGCTCCCCCTTTCGGTTCCGAAACCGATTTTGGGACCATACAATTACATTGGATTGCACCATATCACCGGCGACTATGTGGAGAAATGGGTGTCACTCTACCCCCTTGCCTTGATTTTTATTGTTCTTGCCTTACATGTTTACATTGAGGGCAATGTAATGTTTTAAGTGTGGGGAAGGGTTAGAGGAATCACATGCATGCTAGATTGTTTTGGAATGCTTTTTGCTACTTTTCATTGGAAAAACATGAGAAAAAGAAAAAAATAATAATAAAAGAAGAGGAAAAAAAAGAGAAAAGAAAACCCGCTACGTGGAAAACCCGAGAGGGCAACTTAGGCAACATTGGGGGCCCGGATAGGTCGAAAACCCGAAAGGGTGGCCTAGGCAAAAATGAGAGGCTAAAATGTGCGAAAAAAGGTGAGATGTGAGCTAAAGAAACATGATGTGTGGCTAGGATGAAAACTCGAAAGAGCTTCTAGGCAAAATGAGAGAAAATGAGAGAAATTGAAAAATGCTATGATTTCACTCATTTGCCGGCGTTGGAGTCATAAGGTTGCAGTTGTCACATGGATGGATCGGGTAGCTCAACATCTATAGACCTCTTGGGATTGGGTAGCTTAGTGAGTTAGGAAAACGAAGTATGGTTATGAAATTCTTGATCCTTTTCTACTTCGTTTTTGGTTGATATATTGGCATTAGGTGAAGCATATGTTTGAACCTCTTATATGGCTTTAGCTTCATTTTATGTCATTGGATTTTGGTGGATATATTGGCATTAGGTGAAGTATGTGCTTAAACCTATGAAATGGTTTTAACTTCATCTTGTGTCATTGGACTTTGGGAATATCAATTCGGGGCTTTGAAATATTTTTATGGGTAGTGAATTGATAAGTGATAGGTTTGGTTAGATTTAGGATTGGGGATGTGTGTGTGAAAAAATCTCATCTGAGCTTTTATTTTTGGATTTATGATATTGAGAGTTTTTGTGAGGCTTTGATTGGGGGATTGGTTTAGGATATGGCCATATGAATTCCTCCATGTGCTCGGATCTTTTCTTACTCGAGGGCGAGCAAGGTTTAAGTGTGGGAAGGTTTGATGAAGCCATTTTATGTGGTTATATTAGGGTTTTTAGGATTGGATTTTGTATAATTTTGTGCTCTACATGTGGCATTCTGCCTTGAAATCATTTAAGGAGGGATAAAAGCGACTTTGACGTTTTTATCACTTTTTAGATGATTTTGTGTGACAAGGTGATTTGTTTGAAGACTTTGAAGATTTGAAGACTTTAAAAATATATTTGAAGATTTGAAGACTTGCACTTGGGCTTTTTGAAGATTTGAAGAAGTGAAGAGGTGAAGAAAGGAGAGCAAAGCAACGGGTGAAGGATGGTCCAGGGTTTTCATAATTTTCCGAGAAGAATCAGCCTTCAAGAGTGGTACCATTGGATTCCTCTTCTCGAGCACTATAAAATCGACTACAAGAACTCCCGAAACAGATCAACGGTTCACCCGGAGGAAGCAAAACAAAACAGGGCTAGAGTTTACTGATCTGGTCTCGACTCGCGATGGAACTGGTCGCGAGTCGCGACGACAGCGTGAATTCAGTCCTGCAGCAGCATTTTTCTCCCCTTTTTCTTCCCCTATAAATACCTCTTCACCCCTTCTTCTCCACAGCTTCCAAGCCCGCCTTTGGGGCTCCAAAACCCTACTTTTCACCATTTTCTTCCATTTCTTCTTCTTTCTTTGTAGATTATTGTTCTATGTTATGAGTTTTGTTTATCTAGGGTAGTTTTTATCTTGGGAGCAAAGGATTGAAGCTTCCACTTCTATGTAGTAAGAATCATTTTATCTATCTATTTGGTATTTTTTCTATTGTGCATTTATTATGCTTTGAATGTTAATTGTTGATTTCATTGATGTTGTTGAAAGCTTGAGCATATGAAATACTTGTGTGAATTGCTAGCTAGGATTTGGGGGATTTGGGTTGATTTCCCCCCTTTTCTTGTTAGGAATGTATGAGTATGATTTAGAGCTTTTGATTGTGTTGATGGATTGATAATGTGCTAGATGAATGTGATTGATGTTGAACTCTTCGTCATGTTCATTTGTGTAGCAAATGAGAGAGTTATATGCTCTTGGATGAATGTGCATTGCACGTTCATCCAATCTCGTGTAATTGCATGAATTGGTTAAATGCTTAGTCACGGTGTAGTGGTCATAAGTATTGCCAAGCTTGTTGGTTCTTCGTGATTAAATGTCATCAATGGGATACTCCTAGCAATAGGGGAGTCATTGGTCAGGTTTGACAAGAGATGTCGAACTCACTCTTGCAAACTACGAACTAAGAAGGATGGAAGATTTATCTCCACAACAAGTAGTTGAAGTATTAAATAGATGATTTTAATTCATCCTTGAAGCATTTGTTATTTAGCATTCATGTATTCTTGATGGTGTGTTTCACTTCATTTGTGCCATGAGTTATTTGAGCATTGGGAGTGCTTGTATGATTGAATTGGTTAGGTGTTAGGAACGTGACGAATTCCGTAGCTCCTTTGCATGAAAATCTACGAGCATGAACTTAGAACTTCTTGTGCATAATGTGTTGTGATTCTTGCTAGATGGGTATGTTGATGTTGAGTCATGTAATGCTATATGATAAAATGAGTGAATGGTTCAATGACCTACATTAGATTTGGAAGTGGATATCCCTTGCCCCCAAGGCTTTTTATCTTTGTAGTTTTAAAAACCCTTTTTTCTTAGTTTTGTTTGATGATTAGCATAGTCACTTGACTTTGCTAGTTATCTTATCTTTTTACTTTCGTAACTTAGGAAAACCAACCAACCAACCCCCCCCATTTACATGCTTTTATATGTATGTATATATGTCTACTCCTAGCCTAATATCAACCTTTTGTGCCTAAACGCTTAGGAAGATCCCTCTTCTTCGTGGATGACCCCGACTTGCCGCTATCTACCTAGTTGTAGAAAGTAAGCAAAAAGGGCTTATAAATTATCTTTGAATAGGGGTGCGACGGCTGCCCGCTAGCAATCAGCAATCTCTGCTCCCTTCAACTGATGCAATGTCCGTATCTGGGATTGAGCATCAACTTTCAAAGATGGTCTCTAACCCTAAGGTTCATATCCCTTCTTTTTTTTCTCTCTGCTTTATTGTTTGTAGCCTTAATCTGAGCTGAATTGTTTTGTCAGGTCTCTAAACTTTTGCGCTAGGCTACCGAGAAAATGGTGGCCTTCATTTCCCATTATTCCGCTGGCGAAGGTAACCTTCGTGAGGAGCTCAGCAAGCAAGATGTTGAGATTTTGCAGCTAAGGAAGGCACTCGAGGAAAAAAACAGGGTGCTCGAGGAGAAGGATACGGCACTTGAAGAAAAGAAAAATATTTTGGAAAGTGAGAGACAAGGTGTTGATGCCGAGAGGCATCAATGGTCGGTAGAGAAGGATACCCTCGATAAGAGGGTTCAATCTGCAGAGGAGAGGGTTCGAGCTGCAGAAGATCCATCCACGCAGATGCAACTGCTCGAGGCCTTGAAACACAAGCTATTGAATAGCCCCAAGCTGCTTGAACTTTTCTGGATCTTCTAAGGGTGGCCAAGGAAATTGGCTGTAGTAAATTAGCCAAGGAATTTTTAAGGCCACAAGGGTTTGTCTCTCTTTCTGAAGATTTGGCCAAGAAGGTGGATGAACTAGTTAACCCAGTGCTTGATACCACCTTGGATTCAAAATGGGATGAGGCCATAAAAAACAATGGCCTTCGTTTTTCCCTACAGGATTTCATCAAGGCCAAAGGGCAGTTCTTCACTGCCGAGGGGATTCGAGCGATCCCCCTTCCTGAGGCTGCAGACGCCTCTCCTGAGCAGAATTCCCCTGCCAACCAGGTCAAAGAAATGATTTCTTCCACATCAAAGGAGGATGATTCTAGGTTTGGTCCTTGATTGTAAAATTTTCATCTTCTCTATTTTTTTTAATTTTACTTAGGGTCTCTCAATTGTAACCCTATTTTTTTTAGAATCAATGAAAATACTTTTTTTTCTTTTTTCCACGACTTATTGATTTTACCTTTGTTTTCTTTTCCTAGTATAATTCATTGAAAATGGTGGTAAAAGGCACTTGCAAGGAGCTTTCGGGTGCCCAAAAAGAACTGGATGAGACAAATAAAGATCTACTAATTGCCTTTCGAGATCTTTCTAAGTGTAACTAAGAGAAAGACTCCTTGAAGGACAAGCTCCATAACCTCGAAGCCGAGATGAAGCTGTGGAAGTCTAAAGATCATCATACTTTCAAGGGGTTTGTTAGTTATTTCCTTAGCAAGGAATTTAATGGTACCTATCCTTTAGAAGTGGTCAAGGGTCATGATCTCGCTGATGAAGAACTAGAAGAACTGATGCGTCAAATTTACTTGAAGTTCAGTTCTCTAAAGTCCTGCCTTGCCACTACAATTGGGCTTGTAGTAGTGGAAGGGTGTCTAATTGGTTGCTTGGGAAAAAAATCACAGATTGGTAGCCCAGAGGGAATTAATTTCCGAATAGCATCTGTTAGCTCAACGTGGAGTGGCTATCCTTGAAAATGACTTACTCGCTTGGAAGATAGCTAGCGAGGACCCACCCCCCCCCCCCCTCTCCCTCCAGAAGCGAACCCCCTTCAGTCCCTCAAGGTAGCCCCCCAGTTGAAGATAGCTCTTTGGTGGAATCCCTTTTATCAGAAAATGCAAAAATCGCTGGGAAGACTGAGGCCTGGAAGGTACAAGCTACAGAAATGGAATAGCATTTCACAGAATTTGAAGAAAAAATCATCACACACAAAGTAAGCCTTCGTGCCCATATGCTTTCTTATGGCATACCTTCCTCCTACTAAATCAGCAATGATCATCTTCCAAAGTTTTTACTTAAAGCTGCCCAGTACTGGATAGAAGAAGTCAACGTTCATGAGAATGGGACTCCACGGCAGAAGAAGGATTTTGACCTCATTCTCGATTGGCTAGCAGAACTAAAGGTAAAGAGATTTACCTCCTTGAGTTTTTGCTCTGCCTCTCGGTCACAGAAGCTTGCGGTTAAAGAATTTTAATGGCACCTTTCCCCATTGAGAAAAATTAGCCAAGGGTTTTCCTTAAAATGTCGCAAAAGCATTAGGTTATCCTCGAAGGCCCATTCAAACTTTCCACGAAGAAACGGTGTAGGACCGTCGCCGTCACTCCCCATGATTCCTCTAAATATCCTGTAGAGGAGCAAATGAAGGACATCCGAAGGGCAGCTAGTATAAACCTTGAAGAGCTCGAAGAAATAGAGGCAAATGTGAAGAAGCTAGGAAAGCCTATTTCCACTGAAGAGTTGTTTCAAGTGGGATTTCCTCCCAGTGAATGAATATATGTAGATGGGTCAACTTAGATAATTGTTAGTGTGAGTATTGTATCCTTAGTATTTGTTGGAATTTGAATGAATAATTAATATTCTTTCCATCTCTAATATTTTACCCCTTGAACAGGGGTGCCATGTGCATGTATGGTAAATAGAAATTAAACAATTTAGAGACAACATTTTACCCAGGTTCGGTGTTACATCCTGCCAATTTTTCCTACTAGCTTATCGTTTGAAGATTACAATATAGCTTTCAAGTACCGCTTTAGAGCCAACCACTTGAACATCAACTAGAGTGCCGCTATAGAGCTAACCACCCGAACATCATCTAGAATGCTGCTTTAGAGAAAACCACTCGAACATCATCTAGAGTGCCGCTTTAGAGCAAACCACTCAAACATCATCTAGAGCGCCACTTTAGATCAAACCACTCAAACATCTGTCATAGCTAGAAACATCATCTAGAGCGCCGCTTTAAAGCAACCGCTCGAATACCAACTAGAGTGCCGCTTTAGAGCAAACCACTCGATCACCAGTCGTAGCTGGAAACATTATCTAGAGCGCCGCTTTAAAGCAACCCACTCGAATACCAACTAGAGTGCCACTTTAGAGCAAACCACATGATCATCAGTCGTAGCTGGAAACATCAGCTAGAGCGCCGCTTTAAAGCAGTCTGCTTGAATACCAACTAGAGTGCCTCTTTAGAGCAAACTACTCGATCATCATAGCTGGTAGTATTTTCTCAAGTTGCTAATGTTCCACCTTCTTGGTACTCGAATCTCGCTCATTTGTTCGAAAACATAACTTCCTCTTGGATGCGATTCGATCACTTTATAAGGTCCTTCCCAATTCGCAGCTAACTTCCCCTCGGGCTCCTTTCTGCTTTTCTCATTTTTCCACATTACCAAGTCTCCCGGATTAAACAAAACCTTCTTTACCAATCTGTCATGATATCTTCTGAATTGTTCCTTCACCTTAGCCTCGTGTATAGAAGCTAGCTCTCTTTTTTCCTTCACCATATCAAGATCCAGACATCTATTTTACTGATTCACCATCTCATCTGCAGCAGCCATCATCCTTGGGCTAGGAACTCCTATTTCCGTGGGAATTACTACTTCCGATCCATATACGAGACTATAAGGTGTTTCCCCGGTAGTGGAATACTCAGCTCTCCGATATACCCACACCACATTGGGTAATTCCTATATCCAGTTACCTTCCGCCCCTTCCAGATGCGCTCGTATTCCATTTACTATTGTTCTGTTGGTCACTTCCACTTCTTTGTTGGCTTGGGGTGGTAAACATGTGTCATATTTTACTTAATCTTATATTCCTCGCACCACTTCTTGAAGGGATCCTAAGAAAACTGCATTTCATTACCCGTGATGATCGTCCTTGGGATTCCAAAATGGCACACAATGTTCTTCCAACAAAAGGAGATCATCGTTTTCCCCTTATGTTTGGCAAGGGATCAGCTTCTACCCATTTGGTGAAATAATCAACTGCCAGTATTAAGTACCTGAATTTTCTTGGCACTTCCGAAAAAGGGCCCACCAAATCGGTTCCCCATTTGTCAAATGGCCACGAACTATAGATGTTTCTCATTTCTTCCTGTTGAACATGTTTTATAGGTGCATGTCTCTAACACTGATGCAAGCCTGAATATACTAGTTCGTATCCTCGAACATTGTCGGCCAGTAAAATCATGCTCAAATGAGCCTCCTCGCCACGGACCTAGCTTCCTGATAGCTGCCACATACCCCTTCGTGAACCTCTCTTACAAGGTAATCTGCTTCATGAGAGTTAACACATCGAAGTAATGACTGCAAATGGCCTCTTCTATATAACCCTTTTTCTTGCAACACATACATTGGAGCCCTCAACCTTATCTTTCTGGCATCTACTTCATTTTCTGGCAGGATTCCCTCTTGAAGATATGTCACAAACGGTGTCATCTAGGAGTTTGCCACTTCAACCGCCATCACTATAGGCTCTTCAAAACATTGCTTGGTCAAAGTTTCCATGAGGATTTACTGCTGGGATTGGGTTCCCAAATTCGAAGAAGCGAACTTACTTAGAGCGTCTGCTTTATGATTGTTTTCCCTCAGAACTTGTGTCAATGTATAAAATTTGAAAAATTCCAACAAATTCTTTACTACCTCGAGGTATCTCTACAAATTACGCTCTCTGGCCTCGTACTCTCCATTCACCTGTTGAAACACAATTTGAGAATCACTTAAAACCTCCAGTTCCTCCACTTGCAGCTCTTTTGCAAGGTGCAATCCAGTGATCAATGCCTCATACTCAGCTTCATTGTTAGTTTCTTTTAATGCAAAGTTCAATGCATAAGGATAATCTATGTTCTAGGGGCTAGTTAGTAAGATCCCCGATCCACTTCCTCCTGAATGTGATGAACCATCCACATACAACTTCCATATCTTTCTTTGCCTTATTTCTTCATTCTGAATGGGCTATGAACACACTTCAAGGGGTTCTGTAGTTTCCACTATAAAATCTGCTAGTGCATTCCCCTTAATCGCAACTCAAGGTTGATACTGGATATATGTTCTCCTAACTCTACTACCCACTTCATCATTCTTCTGGAAATCTCTGGCCTTAGCAGGATCTGTCGAATTGGGTGGTTCGTGAGCACCACTATCTTATGTCCCTGGAAGTAGGGTTTCAACCTTCGGGCTGTATGCATGAGAGCTAGAATTAACCTTTTGAGAACCATATACCTCGTCTCCGGCCCCTGTAAGGCACGGCTAACAAATAAATGGGGTGCTGAACCTTTTCTTTTTCTTTAACCAAAACCGCGCAAATGGCTAGCGGTGATGCAGAAATATACAAGTACAATGTCTCATCCTTGTCTGGTTTCATAAAGGTAGGCAATGTCCTCAAATTCTCTTTCAACTGCTTGAATGCCTCATCACACTTACCATTCCACTCGAACTTCTTTTCCCTTCCAAGAACATCAAAGAAAGGCAAGTGCTTCTTTTCCCCTTCTATAAGAACCTCCTTAATGCTGCCAAAGATCTTGTAAGCTTCTGCACATCCTTTATCAATTGTGGGATTTTCATTGTCCTCAGAGTTTTGACCTTTTCTGGGTTTACATCGATCCCCCTCTCTGAGATCATGAATCCGAGAAACTTCCCCGCTCCCACACCAATGACACACTTAGATGGGTTCAACTTAAAATTAGCTTCCCGAAGCTTACCGAATGTTTCTTCCAGGTCTTTTAAAAATTATTCATAACTCTTGCTTTTGACCACCATGTCATCCACATATATCTCTATGTTTTTCCCTATCTGTCCCCTGAACAGTCTATCGACCAGCCTCTGATAAGTAACCCCAGCATTCTTCAACCCAAAGGGCATCTTCTTATAGCAGTACGTGCTTACGTCTGTAATGAATGGTGCATTTTCCCTATCTTCCTTTGCCATGAGAATTTGGTGGTACCCCTTATGCGCGTCAAAGAACGACAAAATTTGGTATCCAGTGATGGCTTCCACCAACTTATTGATTAGTGACAACGGGTAACTATCTTTGAGGCGGCATTTATTTAGGTCGGTAAAGTCTATACACATCATCCATGCTCCACCATACTTTGGAACCATAATTAGGTTAGCGAGCCAATCAAGATATAATACCTCCTCGATCACATTTGCTTTCAATAATTTTTTCACCTCCTCTTTGATTGCCTCAGCTCGTTCGGGAGCAAACATTCTTCTCTTCAGCTTCACTGGTTTAATCGATGGGTTGATATTCAGCCTATTCAATGCAAGACTCGAATGGACCCCCGCCAGGTCAGATGTATCCCATGAGAACACATCTCCATACTTTCCTAACAATTCTTGTAGTCCTCTTTTCACATCTTCAGGAATTAGTTTCCCAACAACTACTGACCCTTTATCCCGAATGGGCATCTGTATTGTGTCAGCTAATCCTTCCTCTGCGTGTATTGCTGCTACATCAATTCATTTCCTTGCCTCTCGCACTACCGTTAGGTTACATTTTTACGCCACAGTCTGATCTCCTCGAATGGATGCCACCCCCTTTTTAGTTGGAAACTTCAAAATCAGGTGGTAAGGTAACTAGACCGCCCGAGCTTGGCACATCCATGGCCTTCCTAAGATCACATTATAAGGGGAAGGGGCATCCACGACAGCAAAACTACACCTGATGGTCACTCCATTGTCTCTATCCGCCACTCGAATAGGCAATGTTATCTCTCCTATGGGAAATATTGGATTTTCCATGAATCCTGATAAAGGGGAAGCAATTTTTTTCAAATTCTCACACCCTATGTCTAACTAGTCAAAACACTCAGCAAACATCACTTCTACCCCCGCTCCCATCATCAACGAACACCCTCCTGGTCATGGAAGTTCCAATAATTGCTGAAAATACCATGGGTTCTGCATGGGGCATTTGGTCGGGCGCTGCATCCGCTTCCGAGAAAGTGATAGCCTCAACTGGCCGAAACCTCTTATGACTGGCCTCTTCTATGGGAACCCTTCAATCTTTAGCCTTTATAACAGTGTTCGAGGATCTCTCTCCCACCATGTTGTTGTTGACATTAATTACCCTTCAGACGGGTGGGTTTTCTTCATTTTGGTTTCCCTGATTTCCCCCCATGTTGCTCCAGGGGTCTATCATGCCTTCCTTCCTGCCCCCTGTCTCAAACCACCAGCCCTTGAGGCCTTCTATCTTGTCTACCTCAATTATTTTTGTTGTTTCTTCTGTAAGGCTGTTATTGATTCATCCAGGGCCTTGATGGGGCAGGTTCCTATATCCTTGTCCTCAAAACTGTCATTCCCGCTCACACCTATCAATCTCCATCCTTAACTGTATGCAATCATTTGTGTCATAATCGTAATCTCTGTGATGATCACAGTACTGATTCGTTGCTCTCTGGGCTGCAACCGAGTTTTGCAAACTCTGCAAGGGTGGAGGTGTCCAAAACAAACCTCTATGTATGCTTAAAATCTGTGTAGGGGTTCTTCCTCCGAGCGTTGGGGGCAGCGGATTATACCTCTCGAATGGTTTTCTTATAGGTTCGACCGCCCTCTTCCCTCTATGCTCTGCATTTCTTCTTGTTTTCTCTGCAAGGCTATTTCTTTTCCTTCTAGTTGCCTCCTCTACCCTCAAATATTATGTCACAATCTCCTGAAGTTTTTGTTGTGTCTTAGGAGTATTAGTACTCAGCTTCTTGTATAAATCTAGGTCCTACATCCCCAACAGGTACCCCTGGATTACCTCATTCTTCTTTGTTTCTATCACCCCCCAAACTCTCGTATACATATCAGTGGTAGAAAGTTTTCATGCTTTCCCCTAGCTTTTGCTTAGTCTGGAAGAGTTCTAACAAAGTTTCAGTAAACGTCTTCTGCGCGTACCGGCTCAACAATGCTCCGCTGAAGTCCTGATACGATTGGAGCGAGCCCTTGGCCACTTATTAAACCACTCATGTGCCTTTCCCCATAAGTAGTTGCCTACCAGCTTGCATGTCAATTTCTCATCAAAGTTCCTCGAACTCATCAAGCCCAGGAATGTCTGTATGAACTCTGGAGGGTCAATTTTACCACTGTATGTGGGAAGCCCTTCAGGGGCTTCAATTCTATCGGCCATCGAACCCCTGTGAACACCGAGCTTAAAGGAGACCCTGCAGTCTGGCCCAAGTGGCCGATCAACCTATCCAATTCCTTTCTTAACAATTCTCTTGCATCCGAAGGGGGGTTCGTGCTGACCCACTGGCATGTTTAGCCCCCTATCGTGATCACCCAACTGTGGCGTATAGAGCGGTTGGGTTCCTCTGTATCCTGGGTTCATCCAGTGCGGTCCGAGGTTCAGGTATACTGGTGGTGGTGGCAGTTGAACATAAGGATTGTATAGCCCCTGGCCGATTCCCATACTCTCATATCCTTGTGTGCTAGAAGAAGTCATCATTCTATATGCTGCTCCTGGACCGGCCAGGTTCAGGGTAGGAGTAGATGGGGCTAGCGGAGGTAGCTCATATACAGGGCCTTGGGAATAACCAGGAATGGAAGGCTGTGGCCTAGCCTGTAACGGCTCTCTAACATATCCCTGATAAGGGTAGGCTATTGGGGGTTGGGGCTGAGAGGCCCACCCCTTAGTTATTCCCAAAGGAGAGGGTGGTACTGCCCCCATCGTGACTCTATCATTCCTCAGAGAAGGGGTGATCCGGTAACCAGCCGCAGCCAAGATCTGAGCTGCTTGTTCCACATCTTGAGTTGGGGTTGCCTTCTCTAAGTTCTGATTTCCTTGCCCATGTTGGCCATAGGCTTCCATATACGAGTCTCCCAAAAGTTTCGTAAACCTTCTATCCCTCCAATCAACCACCCTCTCGAGGAGGGGATCGGTATTTTCCTGTCTTTGCTCTCCCTTCACTTCCAAAGTCCTCGAGGGCCCCGGCATATCATGCTGGATTGGTACCAGGGTGTTTGCGCCAATCGCCACTAAGGTTTGTCCCCCCTCGTGGCCTACGCATGTACTAGGTTCTGCTCGCAACTTCGCTCCCGTCATTTGAGTATTAGCCATGTCATTGTCCTTGATGCGGGCATCGTTTCCTCCATCTGGATTCTCCTATGTTAACCTTGGTGGAGATCCAGCCCCCGTATCTATTGACCTCAATCTTTCACTCCTTCGAACTACCGTGGACATTAACTCTCCAAACCCTTGATCCGTCTTAGTCGTCCCCACAGTCGGGGCCACTTGATGCGTCTTTGACCACCGACTGGTTCGTGTGCTTGGGTTCTTCTCGAATGGACCTACAATCAAACTATCCCTAGGGCTCCAGGGG
Organism: Rubia yunnanensis; assembly: GCA_037428765.1. NCBI lineage: Eukaryota > Viridiplantae > Streptophyta > Magnoliopsida > Gentianales > Rubiaceae > Rubia > Rubia yunnanensis. The sequence goes on from CM075061.1 coordinate 63,923,695, forward strand.
TTAGCACTATGATACTTAAGTTAGTCCAACCGTTCAATGTGATTAAGACAGAATGAATGATAAGTAAATGTGCACCTTGTATTTATACTATGTGTCCTAAATAACGTACTCCTTAATTATCACCATTAATTACCTACGAATGCGATAATTAAGTTAGAGTATTAAATATTCCCCAAACCGGGCTGCCATACATGCGTCCCAATGGCCTTCTTGGGCCTAACCTCTATCACGATGGGTTTAAAAGGAAGACAATTCGGCTGAGCGACTTACGTGTTTTATTGAAGAAAATTTGCACCCAGGTTTTCATATATTTTGAAAGTGCTCAAGAGCCTTTGTCTGTGTTCTAACATGATATTAAATTGTTTGTCAAATTCTGAATCGTATAGCTTAATTCTTTGAGAGAAGGAGATCTAGTGTCGACGAGTTTCAAGGTAAGAGAGAGTATGATCAAGGCGGATTGGCCCAGCAACGGTGACAGCCTTGCATTGCTGCTTGTTCCAGCTGATTTCCCGCCTCGCTTCTCCCGGGATGCATTTGGGATTTCTCCGGGAAAGAGGTTCTTTGCGTTGGAGTATAATATTGCCAATCACTCGGTGGCGGTGGGGAATGTGTCGTTGGTTCTGAGGAGTGGGGTGAAGATGCATTCTTGGGTTGATTATGAATCGAGTTCGATGAAGTTAGAAGTTAGGATGTGTGAATTCGGTGGCCCTCGGCCGTATACTCCATTGCTAGCTTATGGTGTTGATTTGGAGGTAATGTGGAGAGGGGAGGAGGTGTTAATGGGTCTGAGTTCTTCAAGTGGAAAGCCAATGCAGAAGACGGTTGTGTATTCGTGGAAGTTCAGTTGAGAAGTGTTCCGAAATTGCTGCATTCTAAACCCCTGAATCCGCAAGAGTTGTCTAGCAGGGCAAGGTTGATAAGATGTATGGGGTTTGGAGGGTTGTTCCCATCATTTTTGTTGCAGCATTTGTCGTGCTCCTCTTGCGAATCTTGCTTGCTAAGAGTGCTAATCAACAGGTTCCTGTCAAGTGCTTGACAAATCCGGGGAATTTTGGGTACCAAAAGGTTAATGTATTGGTTAAGTAGTCCAATTTGATGTTTTATGTTTAGTTCTTGTAATTGTACTTGAACTGATGGCTGTACGGGAATGAAATTTTTTTTTTAATTTAAACTATCCGAAGATGGGGGGACATTTATAGGCTCCCCTAACCGTAAAGATGGCTAAAACGCCTAAGAGTTCATACATGATAATATAGGAAACTTCCTTGTGATAATCCAAGAACTATCTGAAAATCCTGATTGCAATTGCTATCAGATAAAATTGAACTATCCACATTTAGCCTAGTAATGCAGATAATGCTAGTATTGTATCTTTCTATATGTATAACTTTCCACTGTTTTCCATGAACCAATCGGCGAATCGAGAATCGAAACCCCAGTATGTCCGTGAAAAACAAGCAAAATGAGATATAATTAGAAAGATAGTCTCTGCCTAAAGTTTCTATGTGTGTGAGAGCTCGATCAAGTTGCCTTCTCATACTTCCATGTGTCACCGTACATTCCAATGGTCATACTCTGAGTAGCCCAACATGTGTAGTCTCTTCCTCCTAAGCCTGTTAATCTGCAATGAAGAAAACAAGAAAGAAGCAGTCTCTGTACCTCAAGAAAACATGAGCCCGAGAACCATATTATGTGTGATCTATGTTACCACTAACAGTTCCTATTCTGACCCCCTGAACTCCATTTTTATCTAGCATAATCAAGCCTTTAAGGAAAGATGGGGTATTGCTTGTGTTTAAATCTCCATTTATGGATTTCTCCCGAGCATATTTTGCCAAAAAATCAGCCACCGTGTTTGCTTCCCGTGGGACATATTGGATTTGGTTTTCTGTGTGCAGCTCATGCAGATGATAGTTAAGAGAAAATAGTCTCCATGAGCCAGAATAAGGATCATGTATTGCTCTAATTGCTTGCTTGCAATCTGACTCAAGTATACTACCTCTAATATCCATATCTAAGCAGATCTGATATGCAAAAAGAATACCTTCCAGCTCTGCATGCAGAGGAGAATCAGATTTAAAGGTTTTGGCTCTCATAAGTTTCACATCTCCCCTCCAGTCTCTAATTATTACAGCACAAGAAGAGTCTCCCCCATTTACCCATGAAGCATCAGTGTTCAACTTAAGACCATTTGTTGGTTTTTCCCATTTTACTGCTGAAATTGAGATTTCTTTCTTCCTTTTTAGAGTTATACTAGGAATGATTCCTGCCTGGATTAGTTTCTTATGTTTGTCAGGATTTCCTTTCAACGGATTTGCAGTGAAAATTATGAGCATCAGGTCCTTAATATTCTGAAAACATGCATCTACTGAAAATGCAAGATTTTCATATAATACTTTGTTCCTATGCGTCCAAAGAGACCATGTTGTAACAATGAGTGCAGCTATGTATACATGATTCAGATTCTTAGAACCTACCTTAATGGAGAGATAGTGATCAACTAGATGACTAAAACTCCTAAAACCAGGTGGATGCAAATTCAGAAGGCTGTTAACTTTTTTCCACACTGCAGTTGCCTGGTGGCAGGAATTAAAAAAATGGTTGATAGAGTCCGAGTGGTTCGAGCATATGGGGCATTTAGAGGCTAGTGAAAAACCAAGCTTACACAGAACATTTTCAAAAGGCAAAATTCCATTCAAGGCTCTCCAAATTAATATAGACATTTTAACTGGTATGAAATTTGACCATACCTTGTGTAAACTTCTGATGCTTGTTCCCCTCTGCCTCAGGATCTTGTAGGCTGAGCTGACTGAAAAATTCCCATCCCTTGAAGGTTCCCAAATCAGTCTGTCCTCATGTGAATTCTTGATGGCTACCTCCTGCAATATTGTGACTATATTGGTAGCCAAATATGGCTCCAGAGAAGGAAGATTAGAGTCTTTGTTCAGGATGAAGGTGCTTAATGTGATATCAGGGAAGGGAATTTCCACATCATCAGGCCATTCATAATATAAAGCACCTTCTCCTGACCAGTTTGAGTTCCAGAAGGAGCATTCCCCTTTTCCATGAATTACTCTAGTCAATCTATTTGTTTTTTCAGTAATGGAGCAGATTCTCTTCCATACCTGAGATGTCTTATAGGAATCAGGTAGTGACCACAGGTGGTGAGACCATTGAGTGGTGTTCCTTTGAAGCTTCCACCATAACTTACAGGAGAATGAGTCAACTGTGGCTTGAAGGTCTCTAAACCCTATCCCATTCTCTTGTATTGGCATACTCATTTTACTCCAAGCTCTCCATTTTTTCCTTGCCTCTGAACTATCAGTTGCACCCCAGAACAAACCAGAAGCCATCCTTTCCATCTTCCTCAAAACTACCTTTGGAGGTCTTAGTATAGCAAACAAGTGAGTTGGGATTGAAAGAAAGCAATGGTTTATTAGTATGATCTTTCCCCCTGTACTAAGCCACTTATTTTTCCAGTTATTAATGCTTTTTTCCATTCTCTCCAGTATAGGGTAGTAGTATCTCTAAGTGTTCCTTCCTGTGAATATGGGAATACCTAGGTATTGAAAAGGAAACTCTCCTGTAGTCATCCCTAATGCCCTTCTTATGGTCTGAATTCTATCTACTGGGGTGGTAGGAGCAACATAGAAGTTAGATTTAGAAAAATTAACTTTCTGTCCTGTTGTTTGCTCATATGCACTGAGAAATCTTTTAAATCTTTTCAGGTTTTCCTAATTTCCACTGAGAAATACAGCAGTATCATCTGCATACATTAGGTGAGTTATCTGTGGGCATGTCTTAGGTAAATCAAAATTTTGCAGAAAACCTGTGTTGAAAAGTTTTTTAATTCCTCTAGAAAAGGCCTCAGATAGTATATTATACAGAAATGGAGAGAGTGGATCTCCCTGTTTTATTCCTCTATTTGATGCAAAGTATCCTGATGCTACACCATTAATTATCACAGAGAAATGGGCTGAGGCTATGTTCTGCAGTATCCGGTTCACAAAAACACCATGAAAACCAAATTTAAGGAGAATTGAATTAAGAAAAGACCATGATACCCTATCAAAAGCTTTCTGCATATCTAGTTTGATGATTAGGTTCTGCTTCCTAGATTTCCTCTTTAACATTCTGGTCATTTCTTGCATCAAAATTATGTTATCTGTGATATCCCTCCCTTTCATGAAAGCACTTTGTTCAGGAGATATTAGTTGAGACATGAAAGGCTTAATCCTTTCCATCATCATCTTGGAAAAAACCTTGTTCACAAAATTTGAAAGACTTATTGGTCTGAAGTCTGAGAAAGTGACAGGTATTGTTCTTTTAGGAATTAGAGCTAGCCAGGTACTAGAAATAGCCTTAGGAATTTTTCCACTTTTCAGAAAGTCATTTGCAGCTTCAAGTAAATCTATTTTTACATTTTCCCAAAAGGTGGTATAGAAAAAACCAGAATATCCATCAGGACCAGGGGAACTGTGTTTATTAAGGTTAAAAACTGCAAACTTTAGCTCGTGGATCAAGAAAGGAGACAGCAGTTGATCATTTTCTTGTTCAGTTATTACTCCAGGTATTTCAGCTAGAAAGTGACTCATATAAGTTCCCTGCTTCTGTGGTTCTTCTTCATTGAATAGAGCTTTATAAAATCCCACTGCTTCCTCTTTAATCTTTGTTGGATCGGAGATCCAAATTCCTTGTTCATCTCTAATCTTACTGATTCTAGATTTAGTTCTTCTTTCCCTAATTGAGTGATGGAAATAACTAGTATTAGCATCACCATATTTAAACCAATTCAGTCTTGCCTTTTGCCTAAGGTAGATTACTTTCTCCTTTTGAGCCCTCATCAGAAACTGTTTTGTGTTATTCAAATCTGTCAATATGGAGTCAGTTGGAGTTTGTTGAAAAGAGATTTCTAAGTCATTTACCTTATTCTCATATTGAATCAGATTCTGATCAACATTGCCAAAGTGAGTTGTATTCCATTGCTTTATTTCCTTTTTAAGCCTTTCTAATTTATAAACCATCCTATACATTCCTCTGTAGGGGGTTTCCAGGTTCCAATTAGATTCCACTAAATTTAGAAAGTCCTGTCTACTAGTCCACATCTCCTGAAATCTAAATGGTCTAGGGGCTTGTTCCTCAGATGATTGTATTGATAATAAAAGAGGAGCATGATCCGAAGACAGTCTATTTAGAACATGTATTGAGCTGTTAGGAAAATTTTCAAACCAGTCTAATGAGCAAAGTCCCCTGTCTAACCTTTGGAATATTAACTCTTTACATCGTTCCTTATATCTGTTATTGCACCATGTAAAAGAGTTACCTACAGTGGGAATATCATGCAAATCCAGATCCCTTATAAAATTATTAAATTGCTTCATGCTTTTTTTAGGGGTTGACTTCCTCCCTCTATACTCAGATACTAAAGCTATAGTGCTGAAGTCACCAATAAAAATAGAAGGAGGAAGATTAGCTGCCTTTAGGTCCTTCCATAAGGATTCTCTGATTAATCTATGTACACTTGCATAAATAAAAACACAGTTCCAACTCAGAGAAGATAAAGAATCAATTATATTTACTTGTACATACTGATCAGTCTCACTTAAAACTGAGATGCTAAAAGACTGGTTCCAAAATAGCCAGATTTTAGCACTCTGAGCAGAGTAAGCATTCTGATATCCCAAGTCATATTTAAACTTTATGATCTTCTGATTTTCTTGCCATGGTTCAATTAGGCACATTATGTCTAACTTGTGTTTTTGTTTCAGGATCTTAAGTCTGTCTATTGAGGTACCAACTCCCCTTACATTCCAAACTAATACATTCCCAATTATGGTGTGTGTTATCATTTAAAAATTTTGGGGTTGGCTTTTTGTGTTGATCTGAGATTTCTACTAGTCTTAGCTGAGTTTTTACCTTTTTCTCCTGACTTTCCATTGTTATGAGTATTCACAGATGAAAGATTCTGCTCTAAGGGACTTACCTGTACCTGTAGCTGCTCACATTCTTTTTCCAAACTAACCATCTCAGAGGTTTCTGATGTTTGTTCTTTCAATTCTTCCTCTGTGCTGGAGCTTTCCTCTGCTGAACCTTTTTGTGCTTGCTCTTCAAACTCCATTTATACTTGTTCTTTTAGAACCACATGGGAAGTATTTTGGTTAGTATTAACATCAATTGCTAATGTAACTTCCTGGGACTCAACTGTTTCATGGAAAATCTCAGCAATCTCCCCTTCCTGCTCTACATGTTCATCATCACTATCTTCCAAGGATTGGAAGGCATTAGAAATTGTTACTGTGTTCTTATTTGTTTCCTTTTCCATTGTGGGGGAATGGGTAGGGGAGTGATTCTTTTTTCTCCAAATGGATGTGGTTATTGGATTTGATATATCATCTAGTGAGTAAAATGGACCATTACGTTTTTTATGACTTACCTTAAAGAAATTTATGTTTCTGTCAGTTAAGATTCCTGTGTTTATTGTTTGATTCTGCACATCCTTTTCCTTTTGTAAACTGTTAGAGCAGATGTCCCTCCCAAGTTTGTTTCCTCTTTTGGGTGAGGGCCTGTTCTCAGATTGTTATTATGGGCAGTATTCTCTAACTTCTTGTTAGTTATTTTCCTCAGATTAGGATGCAGAAAGTTGCAGCTTGTGTTACTATGGCCAATTATTTTGCAGTGAGTGCAATATGTTGGCAAATCCTCATACTCTATTGGGTATTCAGCAACCTTGTTTCCTATACCTACCATAATTGATTTAGGGAGCTGAGCTAACAAGTCTATTTCTACACAAACTTTAATTGCTGAAGGTCTGGTTAATGCCATTGTTGCAGCATCCATCTTAAGAAACCTTCCTACCTGACTACTTATACCAATTATAGCAGAGTTGTTATAGAAATGGAGCGGTAGTTTGTGAAAAGTTACCCAGACTGGTACTATGGAAGATTCCACTGATGGGGAGAAATCTGGTGTCCATTTCTGCATCTTCATTGTGTAACCTTGTATTGACCACTGTCCCTTCATCCAACACCTTTGGTAGTCTTCATTTTCCTGAAATAGAATCAAAACGTGACGATAATCAATAGAGACAATTTGAAATTTCGATTTAAAACCTATTGATTTGAAGGACTGTTGTAGAGAATCCATTTGCGGTTTCCCTCGGATGAACTTTCCGACGAGGGCGTTCTGGTAGTGCGAAGCTAGGATTTCTCCTTCTTCGGGGGGGAGTATATATGCTATCTTTCCTTTGAATTCTGTTGTCGGGTGTAGGTTTGGGGTATCCGGAAGGGACGAAAGGAGAGGGGGTTGTTTTGTGTTGAGAGCTTGGACAAAGCTTCGAGCGACCAGGGCTTAGGAAGGATAGGATTCAGGGGCGGAGGAGGCATCGGCGACACCATGATCAACCGCCGAAGTGTCTATCAAGCGAATAATAGGACCGTTTCAGTGAGAATTGGGTGAGATCGTTAGCAGTTAGAAATGGAGGTGAAGAAGAAGGACGATGACAGTGTGTGAAATCGCACGTTTTCGCACACAGGCACAGTAATGAGACCGTTTGAGTTATCCCTGGCTGTACGGGAATGAAATGTTGTAACTATTGGCATTGGCTAAGTATTGTTGTGTGATTTGATTCTACGTGACTTGTGTGATCAGCTGATTGTATATACTCCCTCCGTCCCACATGTGGTTATATATAATCCTATATAATTGATGAAAGTGCAGATATAATCCTGTCATAATTGAGAGTGAAAATACAACCCTAGATATTTAGGTTATGTGCAAATATAACATTCTCCGATAGTTGGAGGCTGGAATTTAGTGAAAATACTATTTTACCCCCCCCCTAACCTAAACAAAAAAAACACCCAAAAAATATTGAAATTACATTTATTCCCCTAAAACCCTAAAAATAATCTTCTTTCTTCGTCGTCTGCAAATCCATCATATGCCATACTAATTCATCTGCAATTTTCCCATAAACAATATTTCTTCTCCTTCTCTACAATTTCTACTCCTCCTCTTCGCTTTCTCTTCTTCACTTTGCAATTTCTTCTCCTTCACTTCGCTTTCTCTTCTTCCACTCCAGTGGCGGCTCGACTTGTTGTAGTCTGGTGACTCAGATGGTGGCGATGACATTTCTCTCCACCACGTCAATGAGCTCCACAAAGGTTTGTCGACTTTCCAGCGCTTGGTTGAACGGCGTAAAAAATGGTGGCCGATGGTGGCAGAGGTGGCGTCGGGCTAGGGTTTTGGTGGAGGGCTGGGATGGGGTTGCACCGCCAAGTGGACAGCGTGAGTTGAATCTAGCGGTGGACGACGTTGAATCGGCATCAGAGTGAAGATGATAGTGGAGGCGAGTGGCAATTCGGGCTCGTTGATGGTTGATGAAGATGGCCGATGATGGCGTGAGGTGCGAGGTGGAAGGTGGTGGCGTGAGGCGTGGTGCGTGATGGTGGGATAACTGGTGGTTGGGCTGGACTGTGGTAGCAGGATGACTGGTGGTGGGGCTGGACAGTGGTGGCGGAATGGCTGGTGGTGGGGCTAGACAGTGGTGGCGGGATGGCTAGTGGTGGTGATGGGGGTGGAAGGTGGTGGTGGGGCGGGGCGGGGATAGCTGGGTGGTGGTGGCGGCGAGGCTGGGAGCGGTGTGGTGGCAACTGGTGGTGGAACAGTGGTTGTGGTGGCAGCAAAGGGAAATTTTGTCCTTTTAATTTTAGTATTAGGTAGAAAGAGTATTTTGGTCATTTCTTGTCGGTCAATGGTCGAAAATGGTCAGTCAATGCCGGAATAATGACTTCAGGGTTATATTTGCACATATGTATAATAATTAGGGCTATATTTGCACTAAAAACAACTCAAGGTTACATGTGCACTTTTTCCAACATATAGGGTTATATTTGCTTATTACCCTTTTAATTTTTCAAAGTCAAATTTAGTAAACATTGACCATTAATATAAATTAATATATTATAAAAATATCATGTGAAATTTTGTTACGTCTATTTTTTGAAAATCAATCTTTTATATAGAATTAGTAACGATCAAATATGATTATTAAAGATGGTGAAAAATTAAATAGATCAATAGTTGTGGGACAGAGTGAATATGTTCCCTTTGAAAGGGTGAGGCCATATAGTCTGCACCTTTTTTTGCTATCTTTGACAATGTCTTGGTCATAAGAGACAAAAGAGAACTAAACTGTAAATTCTTTGAATTTCCATGTGGTCCATGGCATCCGCGGGCTTAGATTGATGGCTTATTACATGCCTACTTGGTATGTCACAATTGAGTAAGTATGCTGAGAATCACAATTCGGCAAATGCATAAACATATATTCTCCTCGCACAGTGTAGTAAAGAAGTTTAAGGGAAAGTGCAGTAAAGCGAGTTTAAGGGAAAATTGAGTATGCGAGTCATCCACTTAGTGCAGGAGAGCTAGAGACTGAGGATTCTAGGAATAACTGAAATTGCGTTTCACCTAAATTCTAAACCTTTATGCCAAGTTATTTAACAGTTTGGTGTTGAAACACCAAGTTCAGTTTGATGTTAAAACTCAAAACGAAATACGCAGTGCACACACAACTTGGTTACACAGTTCGGTGCAAATACACCTACGTCTGCGGGGCCTTGCCCAGATCAGAAACCATCCACTAGAAAGCAGTCTTTAGTACAAGAAGCTTAACTTAAATACTAATCCATTGCTAACCTATAGAGTGAATGTTGTGAGATCCCCTCACTACCGATCCTACGCCGTTGAACCCCCACGATCAACACGTCTCTCTGGATCTCCTCCTCCCGAGGAATTAAGGCTTCCTTGTTTCTGATCTTTATGAACTTGGTCGGTTGTTTTGACAAACCTCCAAAACCGAGACGAACAGCTTCAATAACGTATCTCACGTAGAGATAAAACCTTGATTGCTTCGCTCAACTTTTTACGAACTTGGTCGGATGAATTAACACTCCTCCAAACACCACCGGCAGATCGCTCCAAACTTCTCACGTAGAGATCAATTCTTGGACGCTTAATGATTGCGTTGTATCTTCTTCTTTTTATATCCTTCGCAATCCTGCCTTGTATCAAACTCTTTCCTTGTCTAACTCTATCAACAATAGACTTCTAGACTAAGGAAAGATCTAATCCTAATCTGGTTTGTAAATGGACAATCCTTTATTAATAGGACTTGTACCATAAATAAACTATTTAATCAATTCCTAACTATTACAGGAATATTCGTTTACCAGAATTAGATAGCCACGAAATCACATACTTATCTTCACAATATTCTGATCTGATCGCATAATTATCCTCCATAATTAGCTCCATAATTCGCGGCTAAACCTTGCTGTCCAGAAAACCTGATCGCAGTGGTGTTAAAACACCAGATCCCAGTATTCACAATATGCCATAAAGAAGTCCAACTCCCAAGGACTCTACAATCTCCCCCTTGGCATATTTGTGAATTCATCAGCACTGGATTTTGACCTACCAACTCCCCCTGAATTCAACTCCGCTAAAACAACCAAGAATTCAGCAATAACACAGGTCATACAGGTTTACTAATAAAATTCAGCAAGTAAAACAATAAATCCATCCAGTTTTCTCCCCCTGGATTCATGAATATGACAAGAAAACCAATTAATCCATATCATCAGATTCTGCCACGACATCATCATCCTCTGAACCATCAGTATCTGAACCATCAGCATTCTGAGTTGTTGCAGCCAGCAAAATCCCTCGCTCAGCCTCCAAAGCAGCCAACTCCCCCTGAAACTTTGCCAAAATAGCCTGATGTCGTTCAATCAGTTCCTGGCATACTCCAACTCGAGCCTCAATAGCTTTCAACCTCGACATACCAGCATCCGAGCAAACCTCTTCCGGATGAATCCAAGGTAAGTCCTTGATAATTCGACCACTCTACCATCGGTTTTAAGACTTGGACAGTAATCCACTCAACAGAGTCCCTTATAGCTGCTCCCCGTTTTTGCAGCACTTTAGTGATCACACACGGATGTAACAGAGCTTCCTTCCTGGTCTTGCGATCACAATCAATGATATCATTAAAAATCAATCTGCCCATAGTCACCTTACAACGCGCTCCCAAACTGGACTTGAGGTTAGACGCAGTTATCTGCTGTCGACCAGTCTCAGGCCATGAGCTCTCCACTCCACCAGTAAGCTCTACCGCCACCTCATCATAATTCTATGGCATCTGGTGTTGGAACACCGGTTTGCCATCCCTTGACGAGCTACGCTTCAGACACTGGTTCAACGCCTTTGGCAAAAAACTCAACAATCTCTCCACGCACATAAACCCTATGAAACCAGGGTGATTCTTCATCTTCACATTCAGCTTTCAGATTCGAATATAACTCCAGCACAAGTTGCTTGTTATAGTCACAGAAACAGGTAGCAGCCTTAAACACCTTGAGATGGTGCAAATAGTCTGTGAATCCACATTCCTTATATTTTACAGCATCAGCTGGTCTTTCCGCCAATATCTTCCTCAGGTGCAGGTAGTGCCTGAGGCTCAACTGGTCTCTGTTGTCGGTCTACACGTAACTTCTTCAGTTTCAGCCCAATCGGCTCATCACTGTCCTCACTAGTGGCCATACTCTTATCTCTGCACCTCTTCGACCTTCGAGCACCCTTGAAAGCAGAGGCCACACTATCCCTGGCCTTCTTTGACATCTGAGTGATATGCATTTCACCAGACTCTGTTGGTGTTTCAACACCCACCTCCATGCATTTTCTCTTTGACCCACGTCTGTCTGGTCTCGAGTGGTATTTCAACACCAACACCAGTACCCTCTACTGTGTCTTCACCACTGGCTATTTCAGTCAGTTTTGCCAGATTTTCAAGATCATACCCCTCAGGATTTTGCTCCCTTTCAGCCAAATTCCACATCCTGTGTTGAATGCACAGGTACCTGGTCATCACCATTTGATATCACATCTGGTGTTTGAATACCAGAAACAACCACATTATCACACTCTTATTTTTCAACAGCTCTATCTGCATCTTCTCCATTTTCAGCTACTGGTTCAATCAACTCTGACACAGTCTCAACTTCAACGGTTCCTGGTGTAGCAATACCAGTACTATTCACATCATAGCTCTCATTGGAAGCACCTGCTTGCTGGTCCATAACATCATTCTCGACTTCTCCTATCTCAGACACATTCTCCAATATCACAGATGCACTCTCAGGTTCCTTCAACATAGACACTGTTTCAATTTCAACAGCTCCCCCTGCATACACTGTCTCCTCATCACTGTCACTGATTTCCACGACCGGAATGGGCAATTGTCGTAGATATTCTTGAAGCACGAACAATGGACCATCAAAGCTCTCCAACTCCATGCCTTTTGCTTTGGCAAAAACAGTGGCCTTAACCACTTTGACCCAGGGATACAACACAGCCTCATCCCCCCATTCTCTTAATGACTGGCCTATGTTGAGCCCTTCTGATCTACTTCCTCAGTAAGTCAACTGTCCAGTAACTTTATCCCATAGTGATTAAACACCATCACTTTATCCTGTGGTGTTTAAATACCACCTCACCAAATTTTTGGTATTTTCTGTTTTTCTATTTTTTTCGACTGTATTTAAAGGAAAACAGTAAATAATACAACAGAATAGACAGATCTGGGTACCTCACAATCGACACACTCCCAAGTGCTGTCTGAGTCCTTCAAAAGTCTCGCCATCCAGAGGCTTTGTAAAAATATCAGCAAGTTGTTCTGCAGTTTGGACATAATGGACTGTAACTTCTCCTTTTTCGACCAAATCCCTGATAAGCTGATGTTGGATATCGATGTGTTTTGTCCTCGAATGTTGCACAGGATTCTTGGAGATATCAATGGCTCTTTTATTATCACATAAGACTGTCAAACTCACATCATTGAATCCATAGTCTCGCATCATCTGCTTCATCCATAATAGCAGATTTGATCCAGCAAAGAAGCATCCACCAGTGGTACTCTTACAATCATCATCATTCCCGGCCCAGTCAGAGTCACTGAAACCTACCAACTGAGAATCCTTATTCCTAGAAAACCATACTCCATACTCCACTGTTCCACTTATATATCGAATAATTCTCTTCACAGCTGCCATATATGATTCCTTTGGATTAGCCTGGTAGTGAGCACAAATACCAACACTCAACCAGATGTCTGGTCTACTTGGAGTTAAATATAACAGGCTGCCAATCATGAAGTCAACAAACTCCTTCACCAATGCTGAAAAGGTGGATCCAAAGACAATATCATCAACGTAAATCTGTGCGATTAGAATATTTGTCCCCTTATGCAGCACAAATAGTGTACGGTCCACTCCCCCTCGACGATATCCCTTCTGACTCAGAAAGGTTGTCAGTCGCTCATACCATGCACGGGGTGCCTGCTTAAGGCCATACAAAGCTTTATTCAACCGATATACATGGTCAGGAAAATGTGGGTCTTCAAATCCCTTGGGCTGCTTCACATAAACTTCCTCCTTCACTAGACCATTCAGAAAGGCACTCTTGACATTCATTTGATGAAGAGTAAAGTCTAGAATACAGGATGCCGCCAACATCAACCTAATTGACTCCAATCTGGCTACGGGTGCAAACGTTTCATCAAAATCGACCCCTTCTACTTGTGTGTAACCTTGAGCGACAAGTCGAGATTTATTTCTTGCAACGTTACCATCTGCATCAGATTTGTTCTTAAAGATCCACTTGGTTCCGATCACATTTACATCAGCAAGCTGTGGGGTGAGGCACAAAACATTGTTCCTTTCAAATAGCTGCAACTCTTCTTGCATCGCCGAAATCCAATACTCATCAATCAAAGCTTCTTTGTAATTCTTGGGCTCAGTAAGAGATATAAAACATGATAATCCTGCCAATTCTCTGTAATTTACCCGTGGCTGATCCCGTAACTGCATGTGTCTGGTCGAACTTTGTTCAGATTCATGTGCTACTGTTTCCGGAGTTTCAACACCGGTTGACTGTGCTGGTGTTTCAACACCAGTAGGATTCACTTGATCGAGAATATCACTTTCACCCAAAGTTTCTTCTTCTCTAACTGCATTTATGTGTCCCGCTTTTCTGTGCAACAGAGCACTGACTTCTTTTTCCGAGCTAAAGCAGGTGACATCTTGATCGAGCAAATAACAGTTATCCATTGATCTAGACCCAGTGAATACTTCAGTTCCATGGTTTACGACACATTTCTCCTTGTCGAAAAACACTGTCATTTCATTGTCACATATATGGCTAATGCTCAACAAGTTTGCTTTCAGACCTTCCACCAGTAATACATCTTGGAACACCGGAAGCCCTTTGATGGCTAACTCACCTTTGCCGATTATTTTACTGCATTTCCCATCACCAAATCTAACATATCCACCAAATCCAGGTTTGAATTTTCGAAGAAATTCAGGTATTCCAGTCATATGCCTCGAGCACGCACTATCGAAATACCAGGAGTTTCCTATATGTGCCCCAAAACAAACGAAACTTGAAAAACAAACATCTTGAGATTTTCGAACCCATACCTGGTTTACTGATCGATGGATGTGATTAGGATTTTGATTGACACGTGTGTTCAGAAATCCGGTTCTGTATCCTCCAGTGTTGAACCGATGACGTGACTTATATCCTGGCATGGTGTTGAAACACAGGTCTGCTGTGTTGACAGACAGTGTCCTAAGCAGCTTAAAACATCTGTTCCTAACATGCCCTTGAGCTCCACAGTATCCGCATCGTCTGATCCTCTTGATGGGACAATTCTTCTCGATTATGCTTGGAGCTGATACACCTTGATCTGCCTCATTTTTCAACACATTCACTGTCCTTTCATAACCAATTCCATATTTGGTCGTCTGTCCCATCCGTAGACAGTCTTCGAGCTTAGCTTTCCCTGTATTGAGACGTCTAATAGCTTGTTCTGCTGCCTCTGCTCGTTGCACCACTTCAGTAAATTCCTTCTTAAACTTTTTCAGTTCTCCAATTGCCTCTTCCTTTTCTAGTTCATTCACTTTCACTTTCTCACTCAGTCTCTTGTTCTCAAACTTGAGCTCTTTGTTTTCATCCGCCACTTTTAACCACATCTTGTACATCTCCATACTTTCCTTGCGAATGTCATCATCACTAATGCTTCTAGTCTCTTCATCTGAGCTACTACTATCATCTTCATTCAGCACACCGAGACCGTCCGTAATAGAGTCTTCTAACTCCACCATTGACACACCGAAAGCAACATGATTTGTATACTCTTCTCCATCCTTAACATCATCTCCTCCGTCATCATCACTCCAGGTTGTGGCATACGATTTTCCTTGCCTTTTAAGTGTATTGGCACACTCAGCTTGTATGTGCCCGAAGCCTTCACATTCTCTACACTGGATTTTCCTGTTCAGGTTTGGATTTGTTGATTTGAACTTTGGTGTTTCAACACCAATTGCTTGGCCAAATCTTGGAGTGAAGTTTGCGTTTGGATTTTTGCTTCCACTTGGCTTCTCTTGTGGCTTCCTGCCCACATTCTTCATAAATCTGGAGAAGTTCCTGGTTATGTTTGCAATTTCATCGGACTCTTCATTGTATGTATACTCTTCTGAATTTCCAGCGGTTATGCTTGAGAAAGCCATCTCTTTCTTACTTGCTTTTGTTTGCAGCATCTCCATCTCATAAGATTCCAGTGAACCCATAAGTTCATCAAGCGTCATTGTTCCTATCCTTCCGTTTTCATTAATCGCTGTGACCTTCATGTTGAAACGTGGTGGCAGTGCTCTCAAAACCTTTCTTACAAGTTTGTGATCTTTGTACTTTTTGCCAAACTGAAAGCTTTGTTGGCAATATCTCGAACTCGTCCATTGAACTCAGAAATTGTCTCATCTTCACGCATCTTTAGATCTTCGAATTGTGCCGTGTAATACTGCAACTTTGATTCTCTGACAAAGCTTGTCCCCTCATGATAAGTTTGTAACACATCCCACGCCTCTTTAGCAGTCTCACAATTTAAAATCATCTTAAACTGATCTTCATCCACTGCCGTAAAAATGGCATTTAATGCCTTTGAGTTGGACACGTGTGCTTTGTGCTCCTTGGTAGAATATTCAGAGAATGGTTTAGCCGTCAATGAGCTTGATCCCGCAGATTCGGCTACTGTAGGTGGAGTGTACTGATTTATGACATTGTTCCAAGCTTGATCATCTAATGCACCAATGAAAACCTTCATGCGTGCCTTCCAATAGGCGTAATTTCCTTGTTCCAGCAACGGTGGTCGCGTGACCGAAGCCCCCTCCTTTGGTGCCATGGTGAAACCTGATCTCACTCTCCCTGTTTAGGGGTCAGCAAGTGCCTTGCTCTGATACCAATTGAAATTCCGTTTCACCTAAATTCTAAACCTTTATGCCAAGTTGTTTAACAGTTTGGTGTTGAAACACCAAGTTCAGTTTGATGTTAAAACTCAAAACGAAATACGCAGTGCACACACAACTTGGTTACGCAGTTCGGTGCAAATACACCTACGTCTGCGGGGCCTTGCCCAGATCAGAAACCATCCACTAGAAAGCAGTCTTTAGTACAAGAAGCTTAACTTAAATACTAATCCATTGCTAACCTATAGAGTGAATGTTGTGAGATCCCCTCACTACCGATCCTACGCCGTTGAACCCCCACGATCAACACGTCTCTCTGGATCTCCTCCTCCTGAGGAATTAAGGCTTCCTTGTTTCTGATCTTTATGAACTTGGTCGGTTGTTTTGACAAACCTCCAAAACCGAGACGAACAGCTTCAATAACGTATCTCACGTAGAGATAAAACCTTGATTGCTTCGCTCAACTTTTTACGAACTTGGTCGGATGAATTAACACTCCTCCAAACACCACCGGCAGATCGCTCCAAACTTCTCACGTAGAGATCAATTCTTGGACGCTTAATGATTGCGTTGTATCTTCTTCTTTTTATATCCTTCGCAATCCTGCCTTGTATCAAACTCTTTCCTTGTCTAACTCTACCAAGAATAGACTTCTAGACTAAGGAAAGATCTAATCCTAATCTGGTTTGTAAATGGACA
Organism: Rubia yunnanensis; assembly: GCA_037428765.1. Lineage (NCBI taxonomy): Eukaryota > Viridiplantae > Streptophyta > Magnoliopsida > Gentianales > Rubiaceae > Rubia > Rubia yunnanensis. The sequence continues at coordinate 63,940,758 of CM075061.1, forward strand.
ATCCTTTATTAATAGGACTTGTACCATAAATAAATTATTTAATCAATTCCTAACTATTACAGGAATATTCGTTTACCAGAATTAGATAGCCACGAAATCACATACTTATCTTCACAATATTCTGATCTGATCGCATAATTATCCTCCATAATTAGCTCCATAATTCGCGGCTAAACCTTGCTGTCCAGAAAACCTGATCGCAGTGGTGTTAAAACACCAGATCCCAGTATTCACAATATGCCATAAAGAAGTCCAACTCCCAAGGACTCTACAATAACGAATAGAAAGTGAAGCTGGTACTTATAATAATAGAAGGTTAAGAGAGCTAGAGTCAGAGAATGCCAGGGATAATGAGTAGAAACTGACATGGGTAGTTGTAATAATAGAAGGCCATGAGAGCTAGAGTAGGTGAGTGAGAGAAGGCCAGGTATAACGATTGATGGCTCTTGTTGCAGATGTGTAGACCAGAAGATGGAGCGGTGTTGACCTGTGAAGATACTCTTCAAGGGGGGAAAAGGGGTTGTTAAGATGGTGATGTGAAGATGCTTAGGAGTGTAAAGCTAAGTTGTTAAGATGTCGTGAGAGTTCAAGTGTGAAAGCTCAGGCCGGAAAGCTCAGGATGGAGCAAAAGCTCGAGGATGAAAGGCTGAAAGGCTGAAAGCTCATGTTTTAAGTTGCATCTCAAGAACATGGAGCAACTGCTACATAGCTACAGAGGAGTGGAAATCTCAGGTGAATTATCATCTCATGCTGCAGAATTATAAGGTTTGCGAATTAAAAAAAGCATGATCAAATGAAATGGAAAGATCAAAGGGAAGCTGTGTTGCTTGCGATTACATGACTCTCTGAATATAAAGCAGGCAGTTTTTTGTCTCTCTGAGCTTGATCCAACCAGATTCAACACAGTTGGTGTACTGATCCATTTAGTAATGCCTAATAGGATAGTGAACTAAGGGTCATACCCAACTCACTTTGCTAACTATCCAAAGTAGCATCCATTAAAAGTGGGACGATTCGATCCACTATCCCGCACCGAGAATGCAGTGGCAATATTATCCACTGTCGAGGCCATCATACTTCACAATCGGGCGTGTTGTGGATATAACGGACGCAGTATGAAAGTTGAGGCTACAATACTTCACAATCGGGTGTGATGCGAACATAGTGGAAGCACGATCTAATAACAAGACCGTGATAGTTGGGCCACGGTCCCACATCTCATAAACACTAAAAATAGGACAGAACACGACAATACTAGGTAAGTTCAAGAAACCAACAAAAAAACATATTATATGCCAGAATACTAACTAAGATGTTTAAGCCTCTTCCCCCGATTCAGTTTGGAGACTTGTTCCAGATACCAAGAGGGTGTTGGGCTCACATGAGTCAATCTTGGGCGATATCATTATTCAGAAATAGTTGGCCATATCATTGCTTCCATCTGTAGGGATAATAAGGGTCAAACCAAACCTCCCCACTCAGATTGAAGGCCATATTACAAACCACTTGGGCCAAAGGCCGCGCTGGCACGTCTGGTGGGACCCAATTGTCAACAATCGAATATTTCAATGGCGTCTCAATTATGAACATGCGTAAGGGCAATCCACAGGCAGCTTCCAACCACGCTGTCGGAGAATATCCGCTATAGGAGACCACCAATCTGCCACCATGGGCTAACCTGCCGACAACGAGTGATCTCCCACCAGCAATTAATCAACATATGACGGTAGCCCCATCACTTGCAAAAAACTCCAACACCTAAAAATGTAGCCACAACGGTATGTTTGCTAATCTGATCACAACCGGAGGTACTATTGTACCAGCAACACAAGAATCTGGATATATTAGAGATGCGGGTAAAACATCATTGGACACCGAAGAACAAGTCTCTGGGCAAGAGTTTATCCAGCAGTGTATGACACTTCACCTGATCATGGAGAAGCGACGTAATTCTACCACCACGACAAGACTGACATCGATTCCTACTACAGAAGGTATAGCTCACTAACAACCAAATCCCGATGTTAAATAGGTTTCATATACACCTATGAATGGGATGCAATTCGCTAATGTGGAGTACCAAGTTTCGTATAGATACCATCGTAAATGCAGGTACCGTTCCTATACAGGTACCTTTGACGATGCAGGCACATCCACGGATGCAAGTGCATATGCAAGTGTTAACATTACAACCACCACAACAGGCACAAGAGCCGATAATAAAATAGTTGAAGCGGTTTTGATCACCACGGGATAGGCTGACCTAAACCTTGGTGCAGCTTCTTATCAAAGGTAGCAGGACCCTCACTAGTCAATCATGGTCAATCAGGGAACCGCTACGCAGCCTCAAATATTGGGAAAGGTTCTTATGCAACATCTATGAATGGACCTGACCATTGGCTCAACTACATTACATTTGGTTTGAGCGGAAATTCCCCTTTATAAAAATCCAATGGGAACTTAGACACAGATGAGTTATGCCTATGCTTATTCCAGCAACACTAAGATACCAGAGAAGCCCACAGAAGATGGAAACCTCAACGTCATCGAAGAGAATCTAGAGTGTATGATCAGAAAACAAAGCCAACATATTTCTTCGGCATTCATACCAGTTATATCGGCAACTCTTCGGAATATGCAGAAACTTCCTGATAATGTTCCCACCAATGATGGATAATCTGATCTGGGTTAGCATATGATGGCTTACCAGGAGGTCATGACACCATGAGACATTCTCTTAATGTTAGATTCAAGCTAGTAGGATTGTACCTCCGGGGTAAAGCCTTATAGTGGTTCAAATCTTTACTAAGAGAAAAACTCGTCGATTATCATACCTTCGGCCGAAGCTTGCTTACACATTTTACCAACTGAAGAAGTTGACCAAGATGGTGATGAAACTTCTAAACCTTCTAGGAGGTCATTGCCGTACTTCTCAAAGTTAATATTTATAAGCTCTAAATGCTTAGTATCTACAACTAAGTAGATAGAGGCAAGTCGGGGTTGTCCACGAAGAAGAGGGATCTTCCTAAGCGTTTATGCACAAAAGGTTGATATTAGGCTAGGAGTAGATATATACATACATATAAAAACATGTAAATGGGGGGGTTGGTTGTTTGGTGGTCCTAAGTTATGAAATTAAAAAGACAAGATAACTAGCAAAGTCAAGTAACTAGGCTAATCATCAAACAAAACTAAGAAAAAGGGGTTTAAAACTATAAAGATAAAGCCTTGGGGGCAATTGATATCCACTTCCAAACCTAATGTAGATCATTGAACCATTCACTCATTCTATCACATTCATTACTTGGCTTAACATTAACATACTTATCTAGCAAGAATCACAACACATTATGCACAAGAAATTCTAAGTTCATGTTCATAGATTTTCATGCAAAGGAGCTAAGGAATTCGTCACTTTCCTAACACCCGAACACTTAAATTATAAAAACACTTCCTATTCTCAAACAACCCATGGCATAAATGAAGTGAAACATAGCATCAAGAATACATAAATGCTAAATAATAAAGGCTTCAAGAACGAGTGAAACAATCTATTCACTACTTTGACTACTTATTGTGAAGATAAATATTCCATCCGTCTTAGATAGTAGTTTGCAAGAGTGAATTCGACATCTCTTGTCAAACCTCACCAATGACTCCCTTAGCCGAAACACAACTAAAAGTATCCCATTGATGGCATTGAGCACGAAGAACCATCAAGCTTGGAAATGCTTATAAACACTACACCGTGTCTAAGAATTTAACCAATTCATGCATTTACACAAGATTAGTCAAGAACGATCGACATTCATAGACTTCTCTCATTTGCTACCTAAAACAAACATGACAACGAGTTCAACATCATCACATTCATCTAGCAATTATCAACACACCAATATCATTAAGAAGCTCTAACTCATGCTCTTGGATTCCACATTAAAAGAGGGGAGAATTAGCTACTTTCTCCCAACCCTAACAAGTAATCATACAAGCAATTCATATACTCAAACTTCCAACAACATTAATGCCATTAACAATCCACATTCAAAGCTCAATAAATGCACAATAGAGAAAGTAATAGATAGATAGAAATAATTCTCAAGACATTAGCAAGGAAGTTTCAATCAATTGCTCCCAAGTACAAAACTAAGCTAGATAATCAAAACCCATAACATAGAACAAATATCTACAAAGAAAGAAGAAGAAATGGAAGAAAATGGTGATAAACTAGGGTTTTGGAGCCCCCAAGTCGGGCTTTGAGAGTTGGGGAAGAAGGGGGTTAAAAGCTATTTATAGTACAAGAAAAAAGGGAGTAAAACGCAAGTTGCAGGGCAGTTATCGCGAGTCGCGATACCTCTATCGCGAGTCGCAACCAGATCAGGAAATTGTGAGCTCTCAGGTCCAGATTTAGCGAGTCGCGACACACTTGTCGCGAGTCGCGACGGAAAAAAATCCCGTTTTATTTTGCTTCCTCCGGGTGAACCGTTAATCTGTTTTGGGAGTTGTAATAGTCGATTTTATAGTACTTGAGAAGAGTAATCCAATGGTACCACTCTTGGAGGTTGATTACTCTCGGAAAAATCTCAGAACTCTGCTTCAAAACATAGATCATTCTTCACCCTTTTCTTTGCTCTCCTTTCTTCACTTTATCTTCTACCACTTTGTGAGTGGCTTTCCATCTTCTACCATCCTTTCGAATGGCCTTCACTAAACCACTCCTAAGTGCTCACGAGAAATCTACAAATTAAGCTTACAAAAAGGAATCTAGATGCTCGTAAGGACCAAAAATCCATTAGACTAAACATAGGTTACGAAATGAAGGATTTAGATATAAAAACCGAAAATGGTCATCTAAACCCCTTATCATGTAAACCTACTAAATCTAGCAATCTTACAACAAAAATATGATAAAAGAGATGTTAAATGCTTTGGAAAATACATGCATTTGACGTCTCATCACCTTCGGCAGAAGCTTAACGAGTCAACTACGGATTTCTTTAAGCATTACACAAAAGAAGGCCTAGATGTCATTAATAGAAAGGACACCATTGTCTAACTGGGATTCATGAATGGTATGCCTGATGAGAATTTATATGAGAAGCTGGTGGTCGATACCCATCTATTGTACAATAGCTCAAAGCCGTTGTGGAAAAATACGCCAAGGTGGAAGAAGCCACCATGTGGAAGAGAGATAATGATAAGACTAGTCGAATGGATTGATTAGAGAAACAAAGGAAAGTCTCGGGTCCACCTAGGCTCTGATTCGAGTGTACACCCCTTCTAACAATAGAGAAAGTATCCTAACCATCAACATACACCATTTTCCTCCGCTAATACTTATGCAAAATAATTCAGGAATAAGGATGGGAGGTCATCCTTGTACCTCTCAAATATTCAATTTATAATACCTAATACTTCCTAGATTACAATTAACTATATAATGGTAGCCGGGATCATCCACAAAAGATGTGGATTTCCCTAAGGTTTCATGCATATAAGATTATATATGTGTAGATAAACTGGGGTGGGTTTAGTTTGGTTTACTAAGTTCTACAAATGAAACAAAAAACAACTAGAATATAAAAGAGAAGATATGCTAATCATACAAACAAACAAAGAAGATAGATTAAACACAAATATACGAAACCTTAGGCACACTTGATTTCCATTTCCAAAGCCTCTTATACATCATTGAACAAACAACTTATTTTAACAATCTTGGATACCTATTGTGGAGGTAAACCTCTCATTCTTCTTAAGTATAACTACAAGAGTGAATTCAACATCTTTTCATAGACCTCACTAATGACCGATTTAGACAATCAACACCTAAAACCATTAGTGGCATCATGCACGAAAAATCAATAAGCTTGATAATGCCTAAACATTTAACCAATTCATATACTTTGTAAGGATTATCAAGAAAGTTCAACATTCAAGACTTCTGCTATATTTTCCACTTCATGACTTACATGACAAAGAGTTCAACATTATCACATTAATCTAGAAATGCATAACATCATCAAGTTGATTAGAAATTCTAACTTCATGTTCTTGGACATGTCAAAAGAAAGGAATTAGCTACTTTCATCTTACTCCTAACATGCTATCATACAAACAATCCATATCAACACACTTCTAATAAAGTTAATGAAGCTAACAACCATATTCAATACATAGAATGTACATGATAGGCAGAAGCATTAATTAGGCATAAGCTTATTCTCATAATATGGGCTTGGAAGCCTTAATCAATTGAGCACCGGTTTAAAAAACCAGTTTTAATATATACTCCATTAGCACCGATTAATCGTGTGACCTGTTGGCACCTGTTTTATTTGGCACCTGTTTTTAAAAACGGGTGCTAAAATTTTGAAGGGGATTAATTGTGTGACCCATTAGCACCGATTTTATCTGCGCGTAGCTGCTTTCAGAGGAAGGGAAACCTCTATAAGTAGCTGCGCATAGCTGCTTTCAGAGGAAGAGAAAAAGGCCCAACATTAATAATTTAGAAGGGCATTAATTTAACAATTATAATAATAGTGAAAGAAATAGTTCAAATTATATTAATTGACAAAAAATTATGTTCTAACTCCAAAATATATGCTACAAGCTTATTGGGTTCCACTAAATCTACCTAAACTCAGCTACAAATTTATCGGGCTCGACATCTTTTTCCGATGCCACCATTTTTCTCCATCCACTATGGATATACCAACTCCAAAAAGGTCGTCCAAAATTATTAGAGGTATGATCCCTGCAAAACATTGGACAGTAGTGCACGACATATAATCAGCACTATTATCACAATGTAAGACTAATAGTCATAATTCAAAAGAAATGTGAATCATTGAGAGCATCATGCAATGGGGTAGCACATACATACTCTAGTTAACTATACATAAACACAATCACATGCAATTCTCCAGTTGACTTTTAATCAACAAAGTCTATATTATTAATGGCAACACCCAATGAAAGCTAACTCTATACTACTAAGCATGTAAATAGAACCTAACCAACCAAGAAGAATTAGGGGGTCCAATAAATCACTAGTGTAGAAATACTCTAAAAAGTATATCTACCAGGGAAACATGTTCGACTTATACAAATCAACCCCACTCAAGTTAGACTATTAGCAGCTGGAATGACCACTAATCATTAAAATATTAACAATCACTAGTCAAATAAAATGACAATCTATCTTTTGAAGCATAACACAGACAACATTTTAAAGGAGCCAAACAGAATCAAACATATTCACCTCTTAATTACACTGAGTAAAATAAGTTAAACAACGTATAATTTGAAACCACGCCATAGAAACTAGGCATTCACAGTCATTATAATATGTAGAATCAAAACATAACAATAATCCCATCGAGTTACAAGCTTAAAACTAAAAAATCTGGGAGACTAGGACTCACTGTCTAAATTGAGTGGTAGAAAAAACATTATCGCATGCCATCAAATTTTCTCGCAGGCGAGAATTAGGTTCTCTATCACCACATTTAACCTCGAGAGGGCCTCTGGAATGAAGAGAAACATGTAAACAAACATGTAAAGAAAGCAAAAGTAACCAAAGCATTTTATTTTCAACTGACAATACCTCCAACAAGAGGTTTAAAAACAATGCAACTATGCTCAGCACATACACCAAGTCCATAGACAGCAGCCTACCAAAAACATAGATAAAATCAAAAAGATTCAAGAACTAGGGAAAATACTCCACAAAAACAATTCGATGAGTTTAAGGAACAAGAAGGCACAAAAAAACCTTGGAGGAAATTTAAAGTGATGAAGCTTTGGTTGGTTGAGTGGAGCTCGCGATAGAGGTGGCACCGACTGAATGTGTTTCTCCTCCTTTGCAGCCAAAGGTACTCCCAGATCTTCACAAATTTTGGCCCATGGTTGAGGGTCTTGAAGCGGGTGTAGAGGTCAGGTTTGGTCGACGGAGGGAGAAGTAAGGGTTTGGTCGAGAGAGGGAGAAATAAGGGTTTGGTCGAGGTGTGGCGGGGGATCGCTTGAGGTGCGGCGGAAGAGAAGGGATTAGAGGCGGAGGAGGGGTTGAGGTGTCATGGCGTCGAGGGATCGGTGGCGGAGGAGGTGTTGAGGTGCTGAGCGGCGGTCTGAATTACGAAGATGTTGAGGTGTTGAAATGATGGAAAATAGGAGGGTTGGGAGTTTGTAATTTTTATCCTTGATTTTATTTTTATTTTCTTTATTTTAATATTAATATTTTATACAAAAAAATTAAACCGATTAACCATATAACGGTATCATTATGTAATTGATGTAACTAATGGAGTGATTTGATACTTGTTTTTATTTATTTCATCGAGATACACATGAGGCAAAGTGTTGGGAAATATCGTCTTTCCACAAGCATAAGAAAAGATTAAGTTGAATTAAAATTATAAAAAAGTAAGTTTTAGTTGTAATATTAAAAATTTATCGCGCAATGTGAAGTAGTTATAAACTTATGGCCCGATTAATGCAATCCAAAAATTTTATCTTGATTCAAGTCGTAGGGCTGATTCGAGTCGTACTCCTAACCATCAACATACACCAATTTCCTCTGCCACTACTTATGCAAATTACTCCAGGCAGAAAGATAGGAGGTCATCCTCGTATCTCTCAAATATATAGTTTATAATACCTAATACTCCGTATACTACAATTAAGTATATAATGGTAGTCGGGATCATCCACGAAAAATGATAATTTTCTTAAGGGCTCATGCATATAAGATTATATATATGTAGATAAAGCGGGGTGGGGTATGTTTGGTTGACTAAGCTCTACAAATGAAACAAATGACAACTAGAATATATAAGGAAATATATGCTAATCATGCAAAGAAACTAAGGATGGATTAAACTCAAAGATACGAAACCTTAGGCACACTTGATTTCCATTTCCAAGCCTTTTAAATATCATTGAACAAACAACCTATTTTAACCATCTTAGATACCTATTGTGGAGGTAAACCTCCCATTCTTCTGTAGTATAACTACAAGAGTGAATTCAACATCTCTTCATAGACCTCACTAATGACCGCTTTAGACAATCAACACCTAAATCCATTAGTGGCATCATGCATGAAAAATCAATAAGCTTAATAATGCCTAAACATTTAACCAATTCATATACTTCCTAAGGATTATCAAGAAAGTTCATAATTCAAGACTTCTCCTATATTTTCTACATCATGACTTACATGATAAAGAGTTTAACATTATCACATTAATCTAGAAATTCATAACATTATCAAGCTGATTAGAAATCCTACTTCATGTTCTTGGACTACATGTCAAAAGAGAGGAATTAGCTACTTTCATCTTACTCATATCAACACACTTCTAATCAAGTTAATGAAGCTAACAACCACATTCAATACATAGAATGTACATGATAGCTAGGAGCATTAATTAGGCATAAACTTATTCTCATAACGTGGGCTTGGAAGCTTAATCAATTTCTCCAAATAAAGGGTTTAGCCAATAACAATCGTCTTAAAAATCATAAGCAAATTCATACAAACAGAAGGAAGAAAAAATGAAGATAATTGAGAGAACGTGGGGTTTTTAAAGAGAAAATTCAACCAAGATAAGGTCCCAAATGAGTGGTTCAAAGTGATATTTATAGTACAAATAAAATGGAAAAGAAAAGGCAAAAAGAGAGAAAAGTGCAGCAGAGCTTGCTCGAGTGAAATAGCCTTCGCTTGAGCAAAATGGACGCCCTTCAGCATTCTTTGTATCGATTCTCCTTTGACCTTTTGTGTTTCCTTCTTCTTGTAATTAAGTTTTCATTCTTTTTTCTTAATGCCAAAACCTTCAACTCCTTGCCTTGATGAGGAAATTTCACTGGGTAAGTGATAAGAGCGCAAAATCACTCCTAACTTTTCTTAGTGATTTCAAGGCAAATTACATAATCTAGAGCACAAAAACGCATCAACACAAGTCAAAAATACCTTAATTCTATCATATGAAATGAACCTATCGAAGGACGTCGTCAAAATAATGTGACTACCACAGGGATAGAGGGTATGACATGGATGAGTGCTACCAGTAAAAGGAGACGATTGAGAATTTCCCTAGCCAAAGAAAGTTTTAGGGAGATATCAATTCTCATCTATCCAATAAACATGATCGTCCAAAAGAAAATTAGTAGGGTCGTAAAGACTCTAAAGCTAAGAAGAGGGAAAAGAAGCAAGATAGGATAGAGAGTCCACATCTGACCCACCTCCACACGGGGTCATTATAATTATGAGTAGCTAACCCGAGCGATGGCGTCCAAAAAGAAGGAGATCAAATTTAAAACTTATTTTCTGCTCCCAAACTTACTACTAAGCGACCTATGGGTTAGATATTGGAAAGACCGAGTTTGTCCACAAAGATGCTAGATGTCCAAAAGTTAACTAAACACAGCCACATCCGGGTTGTCAATCCATCTGTACGTTAAGAATAGCTAAATATTGCAAAACATCTTTATTTGGGGGGGTCAACTAATAACTATGAGCATGGTAGATCACCAGAGAATAAAACTATAAATTATGACACTTGAGGAATACTTGCGTAACATGATTGGTGAAATGTTTCGATCCTTGATTCCATTGCACACAATACATTAAACATATTCTAGTGTTCATAACACATGGTGTGCTCGATGGTCAACACTTCCCTATACATGTCACGTAGGGTGCTATTGTAATATTTCATCGGCACCGCCTCCGTAATTAAGAGAGTGCAACAGTGGCCCTACCGCTTTGCAGATCTGTTTCTCCCCAGTACGATTACGTCTCGGGCACTACACCACGAATGCTCTATCCCTAGGCTTATAGAGGCAAAAGAAAAATAGGCACCTTATCAATGGCAAATGAGCTAACCCTAGTTTGCTACCACATCTAACCATTACCCTTCGGACCACCTCGCCAGCTAAACTAGTGCTGTGTCATCGTAATGGTAAAACTCGGAAGGACCTGCGTACACACACCCACATGGACCCTGCTACCCATATCACATCTAGGTTTCACTCCCAAGGTGTATGAATAAATGCGCCAACATGAATGTAGATTACAGTGCGTGCCAATTTTAGTGCATCATTCAAGAAATTAATAAGAATATGAATAACAAGCCAACATAATATCATAAACACATAGAAATAGGTATATCTAAGGAATCTCTCAGAACATGTACCAAATCATGAATACAAATATAATCCCCAAGAAAATTAACTACTCCCTAAAAATTAAACCCAAATATTTCATTGGAGCACAAACTCGAACCCTAGTAAACATAGGTCCATATATATAGTAGTAGAGAATTAGGCCTTGAAATAGGCCCAAAATAGGTCTAGAAATCCTAGCAGCCGCAACAATGCGCCCAATAGAAAATGACACGGGCAGTGTAGGGTCATGCTGGCACAAGGTGTGTGGCACGGAACGGACCACACAACCTCATTCTGGTACAGGGAACAGGGTCTGGCACTGGTCGTGTAGGGTCGTACCGGTGTGGGTTGCATAGACTGACACAGTCCGCTAGTTGGTGTCCCATTTTGACTTTTGATTTGTGCACCCCATGTCATTGGCGTGGGCCATCTGCTGGAGGCACTCTTTGCTCATTAAAATGGCACGAGGCGTGTCATTATTCACACCATGTTGGCTGGTCTTTGCATTTAGGACTTGAAACTATTCAGACCATGTGAAATGGCGCGGTCTACACCCATACTTAGCCATTTTGGAGTGAATTTGGAGACAGGGGGCACGGGTAGCACGGATCGCCACGACCCATGTTGAGGTGTTGTGGCATGGCTCGTGTTGGCCAGCACGGGCAATGCAAGCCACCCCTGGAACGAGCTATGCTAGGCATGGCTGGCTCGTGTTGGGCTTTGTGTCGGTCAGTCGACCGGACGGCTGATTCGATCGGTTGATACCATCTTCCATTCTTGGCCTCTTTGAACTTCAACTCTTCCATTTCTGGCTCAATTCCATCTACTACAATGCTTTGAAGTTCGTAACCTTCTATCTACTACCATCCTTGCAAATGTCCTTCAAATATCTTCTACCATTCTTGCGAATGGCCTTCTACAATATGATGCCTAAATATTCACAAGCAACCTACTAGTAAGATTATAAATGAAGATCAAGGTGCCCGTGAATACGAAGTGTCCATTAGCTTCAATTAAGTCTACAAAACTCGGAATTTAGACAAGAAAACCAATAATGGTCGTCTAGACCCTTTGCCATGTAAACCTAACTAAAACTAGCAATTAACCAAATAAAAAATTGTAAAAATTGTGCCAAATGCATTGGTTAACGCATGCAATATAGTGAACATCAATCCCCTCACACTTAAACCTTTACTCATCCTCAAGTAAACTAGAAAGAGAAAAAAATTAAGAGGATTGTCAAGCTACCCTAGTTCCCCCGAAGAATGTAAGAATCTCACAACTCTCACTCTCCCCGGAGATGTTAAAGTAACCTAACCACCCAAAATCCATCAAAGAAGAAAAAGTCAAAGTAAAATGATAAGTGATAAACTAGCTTACTCCGCTGAAGAAACCGCCAAGGACAATCCAAAAGATGTTGATGAAGAAACCGCCAAAGATGGCCAAAAGATGTTCAAATTTTAAGTTTCTGATTTTTCTCAATTTCTCTCATTTTTCCTAGGAGCCCTTTTGGGTTTTCATCGTAGCATCCACACATGTTGAGCTCACATCTCACCTTTTTTCCACATGACCTCTCATTTTTTCCTAGGTTTTTCTACCTAGCTAGGCCTAGCCTCTCGTTTTTACCTAGATCTTTTGACATATTTAGGCTTTTCCCATTGTAGCCCAAGTTTCCCTTTTGGGTTTCCGACATGTCTGGGTATACTGGGTATATATATATATATATATTCAAGTTTTTCAAAATAAAATTTTGTGTAGCACAAAATGGCCCAAAGTTGGGCTTTATACTACATGAAGATAAGAAAACAAAAATTACACCACCATAGGTTTCCAAACCCCATCCCCCAAAAACAAACTACAAAGATTGCCGAACAAATCACACCACCAAGTGTATCCAAAGTTCACCCAAACATAGACCATAAAAGGTGCCCTCATTCCTAAAAACAAACCAAAAACTAAGAGTTCAACAATCCAAATAAAGTAAAAGAAAGCAAAGGAAAATACTAGTCATCAACTCAGACACGCAAACCAAGAAGAGTCAGCAGATAAAGGAAGTATCACTATGGCGGTATTCCAACCCCTTCCCCACACTTAGTTCATGCATTGTAATCAATGCATGTGACCAATGTGAAGAATAAAGTTGGAAAACCGATGAGTCTAATCAAATTTTTTTAGGAACAGGTATGCTTGAATTTGTGCTGATGGCAAACTCGTGCTGGCGCGAGTTAGCCTCGTGTTGGCACGGGTTCACCGTCCCACCGACTTCAAACCTGAGCATCTTGTCATGCTAGAAGCTTCGTGCTAATGTGTCCTGGCATGGCTTGTGCCGTGGCACATCCATGCTGGCCATCTTTGGCACGAAGCTAGCTGGCATTTTCTCCTTCAAACTCTTTCCTAAAAATTCCTTCATCCAAAAAACACAAAAACCAAGCTTAATCTTGTTCTAAATAGAAAAGCTATAAAACCTTTAAAAGAAAACAAGTCTCCAAAACCTACTAAATAAAAAACTTTGCTCACCATGGAGGGGATTGCCCTCTTTGTTCACTCCCAAGGTTCCCCACTAAAAGTAGGGTTTCAACCTTTGTCCATTCACCAATAATTTTGTTCCATCCTTCTCATTTTTAGCTTCTGTCGCTCCTTGATCATACACCTTTGTCATCTCATATGACCCTTCCCACTTTGATCGCAATTTTCCTGGAAAAAGACGTAGCTTAGATTGGTAAACAAGGACTCTTTGTCCCACAAAGAAGCCCTTCTTCACCATACATTCATCGTGTTAGGATTTTGTTATTTCCTTGTAAATCAAAGCGGTATCATAGGAGTTGCATCTAATTTCTTCACGTTCTTGTAATTGCAACTTCCTATGCTTCCCGACCTCACTCAACTCCATGTTTAAGTGTTTGACGACCCAATGTGTCTTGATCTCATCTTACTCTTTTGGCCCCCCATTTTTTCGGATCAATTTTGTCCCTGAACTAACAAAAGTATTGAATCTTAACCCTTTCATCCGGTCAAAGCGTTAACTTCGGTCAAAACATTTATTTGAAGGGAGAAATAGTAATTTCTCAGTTTTCTTTTCTTTTTCTCTTTTTTTCATTTCTTTTATCCTTTTTCTATTTTCCTTATTTCCTTCCTTTTCTTTCTCCTTTTTCTTTTCAGTTTCCTTATTATTAATTTTCATCCTTATTACTCACTATTTTCCTTTCTCCATTTTCAGCTCCTCCATCCACCTTCTTCCTCCTCCCCAACGCCGTGCTCCGCCACCTGCCGCCACCTCACCACCTATGGCAACCCTATTTCGGCCACCTTGCCTCATCGCCACCACCACCATCATCTATTCTCAGCCACCTCGCCACCACCACCACTTGTTCTCCTCCCCACCACACCACCACCGCCATTTATTCTTAACCAACTCGCCACCACCACCACTTATTCTTCGCCCCACCACCACCACCTAATTTCTGCCACTTTGCCAGCCAGTCCACCACCATCGATTCTCCGCAACCTCACCATATTAAATCCAAAAAATTGGATAGTAACAGCTCGCTGGAAAAATAAAGCCAGAAAAAGGAAAATCCAAAAATCCAGAAACCTAAGCAAAGGGATGCCATCGTGCTCCCAAACTTTAGTTTGCCTGACTCGCCCCACCACCTTACATACTCCATCCCTCCATAACACCCATAGTCACTAGACTCGCACCTCTAATCCAGCTTCCGACAAAATTGGTCAACGTTTCTCTACTACATCTCCCCACCACCTTTTGAATTCTATCCACCCACCACACGCCAGCACCGATCCTCTTTCGACTCTCCTTCCTCCCACCAAAACCCATGCACACAAGGATGGATTGCTCGGGCGCCAAAAACCCTACCGGGAATGCCAATCTTCTTCTTTGATGCCGATGGAGTGCATTGGTGTGATGGAGACACCAATGGGATGAAGTTTAGATTAGCGCAGGAAACCCTACTAGTGCCACCACCAAAACCCACAGCGCTGATTTTCTTCTTCGACGTTAATAGAGTGGAATGGTCAGATGATGGTGGCGGAGGGAGAGAGTGGTGGCGCTGGGGTCAATGGTGGGATGGAGTTAGGATGGAGGGATGGAATGGTGGTGATGGAATCAACGGAGGGATAGAGTGTGGAAATGGAGTCAGCCGAGGAATGGGTTCAGGATGGAGGGATGGAATCAGCGGAATGATAGAGTGGTGACGATGGAGTTAAGGAAATATGAAAAAAGGAAAAAAAAGAATAACGAAGGTTGAAATTAAAAGAAAAAGAAAAACGAAAAAGAAAAAACGAAAAAGAGAAAGGAAAATGTAAAAGTAGAAGAGAAAAATAAAAAATAAGAAAAGAAAAAGGGAAATGTGAAATTACTAATTTACCTTTAAAATTGACGATTTTGACTGAAGTTAATGCTTGGACCGGACAAAAGGGTTACAATTTAACACTTTTGTCAGTTCAGTGGGTAAAAGTATCGATAAAAAATTAGGGTCCAAAAGAGTAAGATGGAAAGAGTTGGAGGGCCTGGCAAGTCATTCGCCCTAAAAAAATATGAACAAAATGTTTCTTTATTGTCGTCTCCATGAATTATTTTCACTAAATCAAGTCATAAACAACGTCACTCACCAAGGAGGGGGTTGCCCTCTTTATTCACTCCCAAGGTTCCCCACTCAAAGTAGGGTTTCAACCTTTGTCCATTCACCGATAATTTTTGTGCCATCCTTCACATTTTTAACTTCTATTGCTCCTTGATCATAAAACTTTGTGACCTCCTATGACCCTTCCCACTTTGATTGCAATTTTCTTGGAAAAAGACGTAGCTTGGATTGGTAAACAAGGACTTTTTGTCCCACAAAGAAGTCATTCTTCACCATACACTCATCGTGTTGGGTTCTTTCCTTAAATCAAAGTGGTATCATAGGAGTTACACCTAATTTCTTCAAGTTCTTTTGATTGCAACTTACTATGCTTCCCGACCTCACTCAACTCCATATTTAGGTGTTTAACGACCCAATGTGTCTTGAAATCAAGTTCAGCCGAGAGATGGCACCTCTTTCCAAAAAGGATCTGGAAAGGTGACATGCCAATTGGAGTCTTGTATGTGGTCTGGTAGGCCCAAAGCGCATCATCCAACCTAGCACTCCAATCCTTTCAAGATGTGTTCACCGTCTTTTCAAGGATGGCTTTGATCTCTCGATTGGATATCTTTACTTGGCTATTAGTTTTTGGGTGGTAAGCAGTGGATGTCTTATGGGTCACTCTGAATTTATCAAGCAAGGTTCCCATGACTTTGTTACAAAAGTGAGTTCCTCTATCACTATTTGTGGTTTGGGGTACATCAAAATATGTGAAAAATGTTAGATTCAAGGAAACTCAATACTATTGCTGCATCATTTTTCCTTGTCGCTTTGGCCCCTACCCATTTGGACATGTATTCCACCACCACTAGGATATAATAATTTCCATTGGAATTCGGGAAAGGGCCCATGAATTCTATACCCCACATATCAAAGATCTCAACCTGCATTGAAAGAACTTGGGGCATCTCATTCTTGAATGAGATATTCCCTATCTTTTGGCATTGATCACATGAAAAACAAATCTCAGGCATCTTTCAACTTCTTGGACCAATAAATGCCCCAATCCTATACTTTCCTAGCAGTCCTCTTATACCCAAAATGCCCGCCAACATGGGAAGAATGGCACAATCTAAGGACAGGTTCTATCTCTGCCTCGAGAATACATCTCCTAAACTCTTGGTCAGAGCAATGTTTCCATAAATAAGGATCATCCCAAAAATACTCATTTGCCTCATTTATCAACCTATCCTTCCTTGATCTATTATAGGTAGGGTTAAATGCACCTTTGGCAAGATAATTCACCACACCAGCATACGAAGGTTGGCTAGTTATTACCCAAAAAAATTGTTCGTCGAAAATTTCTTCCCGAATGGGTTTCAACTTGGGATTTCCCTTGGTGGTGTCTAGGCTCTCACAAGGTGTTAGTCTACTTAAATGGTCGGTTACCACATTTGCACTACCATTTTTGTCTCTTACTTCAAGGTTAAACTCCTCGGCAGAAGGATCCATCTAATGAGTCTAGGTTTGGCTTCTTTCTTAGTCATCAAATGGCAAAGATCCACATGATCTATTTACACAATGACTTTAGTGCCTAAAAATTACTGCCTGAACTTCTCTAGGGCGAATACTACAACTTCAAACTCTTTCTCCGTAGTGGTGTAATTCCATTGCGTGTATTAAGAGTTATTGACGCATAGAAAATGAAATGGGGTACCCTTCCTATCCTTTGACCAAACACTACTCCCAAAGTGTAATCACTTGTATCACACATTATCTCGAAAGGAATGGACAATTCTGGGGGTTAAATGATAGGTGCGGTTATAAGCATTTCTTTCAAAGTGTCAAAGGCCTTCCTACCCTCATCATCAACAATGAACTCAACATCCTTCTGCAAAACATTTGCATAAAGGAGAGGAAATCTTAGAGAAATCCTTAATGAAATGCTGGTAAAACCCAACATGACCTAAGAATGACCTAATATCCCTAACACTAGTGGTAAAGTAAGGATTTAATTGTGTCTAATTTAGCCTTATCCACATCTAGACCTTGAGCTGACACCAAATAACCTAGAATAATGCCCCTTTCCACTGTAAAGTGGCATTTCTCAGAGTTTAAAACAAGGATGGTGTCAATGCACCTCTCTAGCACGAGTGATAGGTGGTGTAAGCAAGAATCGAAGGAATCTCCATGAATGGTGAAATCATCCATAAAGACTTCAAAGAAATTTTCCATAAATTCTAAGAAGATACTAACTATGCATCGCTAAAAGGTGCATGTAGCATTGCAGAGACCAAAAGACATGCTCATGTAGGCAAAAGTGTTGAAGGGGCATGTAAAGGTCGTTTTCTCTTAGTCCTCGGGATCGATGGCTATTTGGAAATATCCCAAAAAACTATTGAGGAAGAAATAATAGGAGTGACCAAATAATCTCTCAAACATTTGGTCTATAAAATGTAAGGGAAAATGGTCATTGCGAGTTACCGCATTTAAGCGGCGATAATCAATACAATCTCGCAACTCATTTTGAATACGAGTAGGAACCATATCCCCCATCATTGTTTTCTACCACAATCACTCCACTTTTTTTGGAACCACTTGAGTGGGACTTATCCACTTACTATAGGAGATAGGATATATCACCCCCGCCTTAAGTAGTTTAAGGACTTCGCCTTTAACTACTTCCATCACGAGCGGGTTTAACTGCCTTTGAGTTTGGCGTATAGGTTTTTCACCCACATCCAATAGTATACGATGCATATAAGTTGGTGGACTTATACTTTTGATGTCGGCTAAAGTTTATCATATTGCTCTTTTAAATTTCCCAAGTACCTTTATTAACTTATCCTTATGGTCACTAGTGAGCTTACTACAGATAATTACCGGCAATGACTCACTCTCACCTAAGAAAGCATACTTCAGATCTTTGGGTAAGGGCTTAAGCTCGACTACAGGTGGTATCTCTAGTGAAGGATTGGTCTCTGGCATCACTAAGTCATCTAGGTTCTCAGGTAGGGTTTCTATGTAAGTATCTATTTTGGTACTAACCTCCCCCACATTTTCCACTAGACTAGCTGATCTGCACCTTTTTTGCATTCTTTAACAAATGCATTTGTCATATTTTTTTAGTTACTTTTGGTTGGCGGTTTGGCGACATTAGTTGATTTTACGGGACAAGGGGTTCAGACAACCATGTTTGGTTTTCTATTCTAAATCCCACATTTTGTATACTTAATTAGTGATTCTTAACATCTCGTGTTCACGGGCTCCCTCGTCTTCATTATGAGTACATTTAGTAGGTCGCCCGTGAATGATGTTTGTTACATTACATTCTTGTGAAAGCCGTTTACTTTTAACGATAGAATATTTTAAGGGCATTCACATTTGAATTGTTATAGACAAAGGCCACAAACATCAATGCATGGTAGAAGGAGATTGAAGCTAAAGATAGGCAGCTTTGGAGTTTAAGACTGTCAAAGGAGAAAATGGTGAATCATGGTCCGAGGAGTGTTGCCTTAGTCCGAGAATGATCCAGGACAAATTAGCCTTAAATGCTGGCTCTATCGGATTTTTCTTCTTGAGTACTATAAAATTGACTACTAGAACTCCTGATTCGGACTAATACTTCACCCGTGACAAGCAAGCAAAGTTCAGCCAACAAAGCATTAACGGCTGATCACGGCGCATGGTCAAGCACCAGCGGCCCATGACAATCCTCACATCCCACACTACACAGGAATCCAGGGGTTCCGTGAAGACCTGCACGAGACCTTCACGAGGCAAGGTGCTAGGCCGTGACATAATCATTGGGCCATGAAGCAAGGGGATGAAGAGTTGAAATTTTTGGCTAAGTATGAAGCTGGTCCGTGAAAAACTTCATGGACCATGAGAAGACTTCTGAGCAAGACCACAAACTGCTCGTGATCCGTGAAAACTTTCACAGGCCATGACAAAATTTCTGAGCAGAAGCCACAAGCTGTTCGCAGTCCGTGAAAACCTTCACGGACCGTGGCACGATCCCAGCTTCATGAACCACGCTAAATCTCATGGGCCGTGGCTACAAAAGTTCATGGATCGTGGCAGATCTGGCGTTCTGTGGCTATGTATGCTTCACAGACCATGGCATCCGTGCTGGTCCGTGAAGCCTTGGCGGCTAACCTAGGGTTTTGCTACTTTTGGCCTATTTTGGTCTGTTCTTTAGGGACAATCTCCTACTACTATATATAGGAACCTTAGTCTTCCACTAAATTATTAGGAAGTAGAATAGAAGTAGGCTTAATGTAGGAAGAGGAGAGTTCTTCTTCTCCTTCCTTCTTCTTTTTCTTTTTCTTTTTCCTTT
Source organism: Rubia yunnanensis (assembly GCA_037428765.1). Lineage (NCBI taxonomy): Eukaryota > Viridiplantae > Streptophyta > Magnoliopsida > Gentianales > Rubiaceae > Rubia > Rubia yunnanensis. The sequence continues at coordinate 63,960,843 of CM075061.1, forward strand.
CATCTTATTTTCTAGATTGATGGCATCCAACCTAATATTTTCCATGGATCTAACCTTTGTAGAGTAGATTTTTTGCTTGGGATTCATCTAGGCACTTGGTATGTTCTAAATTCTTATTGAGATTCATTAGATTCATCATATCTTTGTGTTTATGATATTATTGTGGTTGTTCTTGAATGTTTTAAATGCATGAATACTACACCACATATAAGCATATACTTTGGGCTATATTCGTGTATGGTGCAATTATTAATGCCCCATAGGGAAGAGAAACCTAGATATTAGAATGGGTAGGGGAAAATGCTGCTGCCTAGGTGTGTGCATGGGGGATTCGAGAATGCTCTAGCCTATTTTCCGTTGCACCAGTCTTAGCTGACTTCATAACTGTTATCTGAGAGGTTGCGGGTAGAGATAGTGAATAGTAGAAAGCTAGGTGTTGTGTTGAAACCCTAGTATCATAGATAATGTGTCTACGAACCTTGGGCCTTGCGTATATAGGACCTGAGGGGGAGTAGTTGCATTCATGGTGGAAGCCCAAGATGTAATAGCATGAGGGAGAAATAGACCTGCAACAATGGTCAGATCTCATTGTGCTCCCCTAATTATGATGGCAGTGTCGTTGGAAGGTTGCGAGCGCACCCACTGTGACAGGGTTGGGGAAGTATATACCAATGGCCACACCACGTGTTGTGAAAACACTGATAGGTCTTTTGTATATCTATATGTGAATGAATTGAGGATTGAAGAATTAGAACTACCATGTTGCTAAATGATTCCCAAGTGCCTAGTATAGATAGTTTACTTGTTTGTCAATTGTTGTTAGTTGAGAACACCAAACACCCCCCCCCCCCAGTTGCTTGTCTACACTACTAGCAGCTCCTTTCACTCATGTGAATGGATGACCTGATAAGCCCATTTTATATGGTTTTATTAAGAATTTTAGAATTCACTTTTCTACACTTTTGTGCTCTAGATGTGGCATTTTGCCTTGAAATTCTCTAAGGAGAGTTAACAGTGACTTTTACGCTTTTATTACTTTTCTAGAGAATTTTGTGTGACAAGGTAATTTGTTTGAATACTTTGAAGAATGCCTTTAAATATTTGAAGATTTGAATACTTACATTTGAGCTTTTGAAGACTTGAAGATTTGAAGATAAGTGAAGTGAAAAGGAGGACATGGAAAAAAAGAAATCAAGATGCTGAAACTTGGCTCAGTCGTGACTCGCAATGGATTGGTCGCGAGCCGTGATAGACGGGTGGCCAGAATCTTTCTTACTTTTTGGTACTATAAATACTAAATCTTATCCTCCCCTCTTCCAACTCTTCTTCTTTCTGCAATTTTCTGGGTTCAAAACCCTAGTTTTCCTTTCTTTCTTTTCTTAGTTTTTGTAGGTTAATCATGTCTTTTCATTATCTAGGTTAGTTAATCTTGGGAGCAATTGATTGGGACCTCCTTGATAATGTCTTGAGAATCATATCTATCTATTTATTGTTTTTGTTATTGTGCATTTATTGAGCTTTGAATGTGAATGTTGTTGGAAGTTTGAGCATATGAATTTCTTGTATGATTGCTTGTTAGGGTTGGGAGAAAGTAGCTAGTTTTCCCCTCTTTTAATGTGGAATCTAAGAGCATGAGTTAGATCTTCTAATGATGTTGATGTGTTGATAATTACTAGATGAATGTGATTATGTTGAACTCGTAGTCATGTTTGTTTTAGGTAGAAAATGAGATAAGTCTATGAATGTCGATCATTCTTGACTAATCTTGTGTAAATGCATGAATTAGTTAAATGCTTACACACTTTGTAGTGTTTATAAATGTTTCCAAGCTTGTTGATCCTTCGTGCTCAATGCCATCAATGAGATACTTTTAGTCATGTTTCGACTAAAGGAGTCATTGGTGAGGTTTGACAAGAGATGTTGAATTCACTCTTGCAAAATACTATCTAAGAATGATAGAAGATTTATATTCACAGCAAGTAGTTAAAGTAATGAATAGATTGTTTCATTCATTCTTGAAGCTTTTGTTATTTAGCATTCATGTTTTCTTAATGCTATGTTTTTACTTCATTTATGCCATAGGGTGTTTGAGAATAGGAAGTGTTTGTATGATTAAAGTGTTAGAGTGTTAGGAAAGTTACAAATTCTTTAGCTCTTTGGCATGAAAATCCAAGAACATGGACTTAGAACTTCTCGTGCATAATGTGTTGTGATTCTTGCTATATAAGTATGTTAATATGGATTGTTCTTATTTTTATCCTATAGATGAAATGAAAGGTTGAACCTTGAATGTGGTTTGTCCTAGGTTTAGCCTAATGAATGCAATGTTTGGTTAAATGGTTATGTCTTTGGTAGAAGGCTTGTTGTTATCAAATCTATGGTCCTTGTGTGAAATGTCATTGATGAAATACCTCTATGGTGTGGTTTTCCTAGAGTGATTGTCAATGAGGTTTGCAAATGGTCGTTGTTTGTCTTTGCAAATTACTATTAAGAAGGAATGAATGTTGATCTTCGAATGGGAAGTGATAACATTATCCATAGGTAACAAATGTGATAGAATGAGTGAATGGTTCAATGATCTACATTTGGTTTGGAAGTATATATCAATTGCTCCCAAGGCTTTATCTTTTGTAGTTTTTACCCTTTTTTCTTAGCTTGTTTGATGATTAACATAGTTACTTAACTTTGCTAGTTAGTTTGTCTTTTAATTTCATATCTTAGGAAACCCAAGCCTCCCCCCCCCCATTTACTTACTTATATATATATATATATATACACACTTCTAGCATAATATGAACCTTATATGTTTAAACGCTTAAGAAATCTCTTTTCTTCGTGGACGACCCTGATTTGCTACTATCTACTTAGTTGTAGTTAGTAAGCATTTAGGGCTTATAAATATAAATTTGAGAGGTTCAGAGATAACCTACCACGACCCGCACGAGGTTGTTTTTTAATTAGTACTTGAACCCTAACATCCTTGTGGACAAACCCAAGTCTTTCCGCTTACTACTCCTTGGTAGCTTAGCAGTAAGAACGGGTGCAGAATATAAATATATTATCTTTTGACCAATTAGCTCCCCGGCTCGCATTTTAATGATGCCCAGGTCGAAGGCATGTCAAAATTTTGGCGCCGCTGCCGGGGATGTTTTTCAGTTTGAGTATTAGTTGAGCATTATGTGTAGTGAGTAGCTATTAATGTCATTATCTTTTTCTCATTTTTGTTTTCTTGAGTAGGTATTGCTTGAGTTCTTGATGAAAACCAAGGACTCTTGCACTACGATTCCAAATTTTGAGTGTTTTCTTTGTTGGGGTTTAATTGAAAAATAAAATGAGGGAAAGCACTCAATGGAGGGCACTTTGTAGGGTGTGTCATTGCGATCATCCTATAGAGTGTTGCCCAAGGTTGAGTGACCATGGGAGAAGAATGTCTCAAAGAGCGAGATTTTGTAGGATATGTCATTACGACCACTCTACGGAGTCTTGCTCTTGGATGAGCAAAATTGAGAGAGAGGTAGGCGTTATTGGTTCCCAAGGCCGATGGGATCAAAATTGTTACCCATACCACGACTCTCCAAATTTGAGGTTTAGTGGTAACTCAAAGTTGTGGTATGGAAATGCATCGGGAAACCAACACTTTGGGTTAAATAGTTGGACTTCACTAACTTACCCAATGCCCCAAAACCAATCCTTAGGATTGGTTCCCAAATCGAATTGTGTAGAAATTTGCAAGCTATTGCTAATGTGACCAAGAGTAGTGATTTACTCCAGTCACAAGTGCTTAGTGAGATTAGCGATTGGGGAACTCAACTATTCTCAAGCATTGAGAAACTTGAAGGGTAAGTACTTAATTTGATGAATAGGGTGAGCCAACTAGAAACCCAATTTTTGGAAAATAAACCATCCCTATTTGAATGTGAAGTTTGGATAGATGCATCTAAAGGGAATATGGAAAGGTTTTTTGAGAGTGAAAAAGTCGAGGAAGGGGTGATTATACTTAATTTTCCATATTACTTATTTGCACCCTTACCTCCACCTATAGAACCTATTCCCACATTTTTGGAAACCATAGGGAAGATAATTGAATATGCTAAGCTTCCAAACTACTTATTCCATCTAACGTTGACTCATCATCTACTATATCTTCCTCTTGAAAAACTATTACCCCTTGCTCTTCATTTTTGGTTGTCCAAGGTAATGGGGTACAAACCCACACCCTATGGATAACATTAGGGTCGTGCCGATGACCTTAAATATATAGAACTTCTCGGGAGGCAAAATGAGCCTTGAAAAAATTAGATTAGTTTAGCATTTTTTGTGTGTTTTTCTATTTGTAGCTTCTTTTTGTTTTTAGGACACTATTATACTTGGTGTGCATGTTTATTTTTAGATAACATATGTTCCTTGGAGGAAAGTGAGCAAACGGGGAGTCCAACTCATGGACTAATGGACCATGTAGACGTACATGGTTCGTGACACTCAAAATGGTGGACAAAGAGGAAAACCAAATCCCATATTCATGGGGCGTGTAGACGTGCACAGCCCATGAAGCTCACAAACTTTCCAACACCACCCAATCACCATTTCTTCCCTACCACCACCAAAACCCACCTACTCTCAAAACCCTTTAGACACACACATCAAGACCTAAGAGGTAACTCTCCATTGTGATGCATGATAGTAGTTAGATTGATCTTTTATAATTAGAGGTTAAGGGTAGTATATTGTGGGTGATGGTAGTTTGTTCTTTACATTCCATGATTTTTCCATCAAGGGTAGATTTTAGTGTTCCTTTTTCATTATAAGTGTTTTCCAATTCCTTTCCCTTGACATATGTTCTTTGATTTTGTATGTGCATTGAGGATAAAGAAAACTTTAAGTGTGGGGAGTCTAGAGGATTGGATAGCACTTATAATTTTTAGTTTTTTCTATGTAGTTAATAGCTCTTCTAAGAGCATTTTGAAAATTTTGAAAAAAATAAATTAAAACCTGGAAAGGTCAAAAACCCAAAAGGGCGCTTGGATAACATTAGGAAAGCCTGGATAGGTCAAAAGACCTAGGTAAAAGTGAGAGGTTTTGTCCGGATAGACTTACGAGTCTAGGAAAAAGTGAGAGGCCATGTGGAAAAATGTGAGAGGTGAGAACGTTTTGTGGGATAAAGCTAGGATGAAAACCCAAAAGGGCTCCTAGAAAAAATGAGAGAAATTGAAAGAAAAAAGCAAGAAATAAGAAACTAGGTTGACGATACATTAGACTCCTTGGTTGCAACTAGGTCGAGAATCTTGAGATATCCCTATGTTGCAACCAAGTCAACGACTTTTGGATTTTCTTGGTGGATTGTTTTGCTTGAGGATTTCTATTTGATTTCTTTTGAGACTACTTTTGGGAAAAGTAAGCTTGGCTTTATTACAATCTTTTGTCGCTTATCTTTTTCCATGCACATTTACTTGCTTTGGGTGGTTTGGTTTCTTTAGGAACTTTGGGGTGTGTGAGAGTTTTGAGATTTTCACCTTCTTGGGGGAACTGGGGTAGCTTGGGAATAAGTTGAATGCATTGGCTATTTTTGCATGCTTAATTCTGCTTGAACCTTTTTCTTTAATTTTATTTACTCGAGAACGAGTAAAGGTTTAAGTATGGGGAGTCTGATCTGCACCATTTCACATGCTTTAACCAATGCATTTGACATAGTTTTAAGTTACTTTTGGTTGGTGGTTTGGTGACATTAGTTGAGTTTACATGATAAGGAGTTTAGATAACCATGTTTGGTTTTCTATTCTAAACCCTGCGTTTTGTATACTTAATTTGTGATTCATGACATCTCGTGTTAACAAGCTCTTTGGTCTTCATTATGAGTACCTTTAGTAGGTCGCCTATGAATGCTATTTGTTACATTACATTCTTGTGAATGCCATTTACTTTTAACGGTAGAATATTTGAAGGACATTCACAATTTAATGGTAGTAGATGAAGGCCATGAACATCAATGCATGGTAGAAGGATATTGAAGCCAAAGATAGGCGACTTCGGAGTTCAAGACGGTCAAAGGATAAAATAGTGAATCATGGTCCAAGGAGTGTTACCTTAGCTCGAGAACGATCCAAAAATCATTATCCTTCAAGAATGGTTCCATTGGATTTTTCTTCTCGAGTACTATAAAATCAACTATTAGAACTCTCGATTCGGACATATGGTTCACCCGTGACAAGCAAATGAAGTTCAACTAATAAAGCACCAGCGGCCGATCACAGACCGCGCATGGTCAAGCACCAGTGACGCGTGACAATCTTCACGTCCTGCACTACACAAGAATCCAGGGTTTTGTGAAGACCAGCACGAGACTAGCACGAGACCTTCGCGAGGCAAGGCATCGGGCTGTGAAAAAAGCACCGGGCCATGAAGCAAATGGGATGAAGAGTTGAAGAATTTGGCTAAGTATGGAGTCAGTCCCAGCTTCACTGACCTCGCCAAATCCCACGGTCTGCGGCTATGAACATTCATGGATCATAGCTGATCTGGCATCCGATGGCTATGCATGCTTCACGGACCGTGGCATCCGTGCCAGTCAATGAAGCCTTGGCGGCTGACCTAGGGTTTTGCTATTTTGGCCTATTTTGGGTCTATCTTTATCCTAATCTCCTTCTACTATATATAGAAGCCTTAGTCCTATAATAAATTATTAGGAATTAGAATAGAAGTAGAATAGAAGTAGGCATAATGTAAAGTAGATTCTCTCACTAGTTTAGAAAGAAGGAAGAGGAGAGTTTTTCTTCTCCTTCTTCTTTTCTTTTTCTTTTTCCTTTCATCTTATTTTCCAGATCCATGGTAGCTAACCTAATATTTTCCATGGATCTAACCTTTGTAGAATATATTTTTCTCTTGGGATTCATCTTAGCACTTGGTATATTCTAAATTCTTATTGAGATTCATTAGATTCATCATATCTTTGTGTTTGTGATATTATTGTGATTGTTCTTGAATGTTATAAATGCATGAATACTACACCACATATAAGCACACACTTTTGGGCTATATTCATGTATGGTGCAATTATTAATGACCCATTGGGAAGAAAAACATGGATGGCAGAATTGGTAGGGGAGAACGTGTCTGCATGGGTGTGTGCATGGGGGATTCAAAAAGGCTCTGACCTATTTGCCATAGCACCAGTCTTAGCTAGACTTCGTAACTGTTGTCCGAGAGTTGCAGGTAGAGATAGTGAATAGTAGCAAGCTAGGTTTTGTGTTGAAATCCTAGTATCACAGATAAGGTACCTATGAACCTTGGGTCTAGCGTGTATAGGACCCGGGGGAATAGTTTCATTTATGGTGGAAGCTCGGGACGTAATAGCATAGGGGAGAAATAGACCTGCAACAATGGTCAGACCTTGTTGTGCTCCCCTAATTACAATGGCAGTGCCGATGGAGGGTTGCGAGTTCACCCACCATGACAGGGTTAGGGAAGTGTATGCTATAATAGGCCACACCACGTGTTGTGAAAACACTGATGGGTCTTTTGTCTATATGTGAATGAATCAAGGATTGAAGCATTAGAACTTCCATGTTGCTAAATGATTCCCAAGTTCCTAGTGTAAATAGTTTACTTGGTTACCAATTACATGCTTGTAGTTAATAGTTGAAAACACGACCCCCCCCCTCGGTTGCTTGTCTACACTACTAGCTGCTACTTTCACTTGAGCGGATTGATGACCTGCACGAGGTTCTATTTTAATTAGTAATTTAGTGCTTGTGGACAAATCTAGGGCTTACCGCTTACTACCCATTGGTAGCTTACCAGTATGAAATGGTGTAGAATGTATATCTCTTATCTTTTGACCAATAAGCCCCTCAGCTCGTGTTTTAACGATTCCCGGGTTGAGGGTAGGTCACTAGCATTCCTAGAATCAAAATGAATATCATTCAAAGGATTTTTATCTAAGGCCATGTTCATAGAAGTGTCAAAAGCCTCATGTATGATATCATCAAAATTATCAATCAAAACAGGAATTGACTCATCAACAATGCAATTTACACTCTCATACATGTTAAATTCCACAATGTATTTACCCCACTCTAAAGTTAACTTCCGAGCATGCACATCAACTTTAGCCTTAGCAGTTTTCAAGAAAGGTCTTCCTAACAATATGAAGGTAGTATCCTTTTTACTTTCCATATTGAAGACATAAAAATCAGTTGGGAATGTTAGTCCATTCACATGAAAAATCACATCCTCCACGATACCTCTTGGGTATATGGTGGAGCGATTGGCCAAATGGACTACCACCCTGGTGGCATGCATTTTTGGAAAGTTCAATGATCTGTACAAAGAGTAATGTATAACATTAATGGATGCCCCAAAATTTATCATAGCATCTTTGATTAAAGTCTCTTGAATTGTGCATTGAATAACAAACATTCCAAGACCTTTACACTTAGGAGGGAGATTTTAATGAGAGAGAGGGATGATTATTAATTTGACCTACCAAGTTATGCCCAAAGTCATGTCTTGAATCACAAAAAAATTTCAACAACTTTTCATATTTAGGCATAAACTTGATAGTGTCAGAAATAGAAGTGCTAATTTCACAATGATTGAGGATCCCGAATGATTCCTTGTGGGTGCTCCGCGCTTTGCTCATTCCTTAACTCATCCAGAAGAGGGGATGGTAGAACTTTCTCATCTAATAACTTCTGTCTCCCCACTAGTTGGCTCACCTTCCCTATTAACTCATTTACTTACCCCCCCCCCAACCTTCTCAACACTCAAGGAGAGTTGAATCCCAAAATTTCAGATGCAACCAAATACTTGGTTTTGGAGATAGTCAATAGTCTTACTGAAATTGGTCAATGCCCCAAGTATTTCTTTACTTGTAGATTTTGGGTTACATGCAGATTTGGGGGTGTATCCCATGATCGAACCAGGTGATTCAATGTATGGTTGCCATGCTCATTCCCACTGGTCTTGCAATACAACATTTTTTATGTGCACCGTAGTGCATGCATTAACCAATGCATTCAACATAATAATTAGCTTGTTTTACATGTTGAATTTCTAGTATTAGTTAGGTTTACACGACAAAGGGTTTAGACGGACATAGTTGGTTTTCTTGCTTTTTGTAGACTCAATTAATACTAATGCACACCTTGTATCCACAGGCACCTAGATCTTCCTTTTTTATCATCATTAGTATGTGGCATGTGGGTACTTTTCATCATCTTTCTATAGAAGGCCGTTCGCAATAATGGTAGAAGATATCGAATGTCATCCACAAGAATGGTAGTAGATGAAGGCCACTAAATTTAAAGCATGGTAGTAGAAGGATTGAGCTAAAGAAATGTGGGTTTGAAGTTCAAAGAGGCCAATGAAGAAAAAGAGGATTTTTTCCTGGAGTTGCACAAAGTTCTGGGAAAAATCTGAGAAGAATCAGTCCTTGAGGATGGAACCATTGGATTCTCTTTCCTAAACACTATGAAATAGATTACAAGAACTCCCAAATGGAACCAATGGGTTTATTCATAGCGGAGCACACAAGTCAGGAAGGCGAACCAGCCACGAGTAGCACAGACCATTCATGGCCAGCACGAGGCCAAACCATACACGGCCCATATAATGCCACACAACCCGTGTCATGGGTCTTTGGCACAAGCCGTGCCAAGCAATATAGACCGTGCCAAGTTCGGCTGGCTGTGTACTGAAGTCCTTCTTTCAACTCCAAATTTGGCTAAGTATGGGCGCAGACCATTCCATTTTGCATGGCCCACGCCATTCCAATTCACAAATGTCAAGACCAGCCCACGGGGTGTGAAGAATGATGTGGCACGTGCCAAGAAACTGATCAAAATGAAGATCTGGTTGATGGCTCGCACTAAACGACACAGGGTCCAGATCAGAAGTGCAAAAATAAAGCTCCTGACAACGACCCGCACCGGTTGACACGAACCACTCCAGCATGGCTGTGCCAAGACCGGTGCCCCATGCCAGTACAAGCTACATGGATCGTGCCATTACCGATGAGCCTCACCAGTATGAGGCAATATCGGCAGCACGGGCCGTGCCAATCGCAATACCTCATGTTAGTGGCAGCTGTTAGGGTTTTTGGCCTATTTTGGGCCTATTTTTAGACCAAATCCCTACTACTATATATATAGCCTTTAGTCTACTAGGGTTGAGAGATTAGATAATTTTTTGGACTTCAAGAGTAGCTTAGAGAAAGAAAAACACTCTCCTTGTCTCTAGGTTCTTTCTCTTTCTTTTCTTTATTTTCCTATTGCTTAAAAATGTGGAATCTGATGCAATACTTGGATTCTATGTTTAGGGCGTAGTTTATAGCTAGGGGATAATATTTGTATTCTTGTGTTGATTTATGCCTTTTGCGGATCATTTGATCTTCCTAATTCTATGTGCTTGTGATATTATGTTGGCTTGGTTTTAAATTGTTATAATTGTGTGAATGATACATTCCATTAGCACACACTCTAGTCTACATTCATGTTGGTGCACATATTGATACTCCTCGGGGAAGAGAAACCTGGATGTGATATAAGTAGTGAGGTACGATAACATGTGAGTGTGTGTACATAAGTCTTTTCCAACTTTCACCGCTACGATGATAGCACACCAATCTTAGCTGGCAAGTTGGTTAGAAGGGTTACAAGTTGAGATAGCATTTAGTAGCAAAATAGAGTGATCCTAGTACCATTGATAAGGTGCCTATTTCCCTTTGCTTCTTTAGGCCTAAGGGTAGAGCATTCGTGGTATAGTGCCCGGGACGTAATTGTACGAGAGACAAACAGATCTGCTCAATGGCAGGGCCATTGTCGCACTCTCCTAATTACGGAGGCGGTGCCGATGGAAAATTGTAAGAGTACCCTACGTGACAGGTATGAGGAAGAGCTGACCATCGACCACACCATGTGTTATGAGCACTAGATTAGGTTTTTGATGTCTTATATGTGATAGAATTTAGGATCGGAACATTTAATCAACCATATTATGCAAATATTCCTCAAGTGTTTATCCGTATAGTTTTCTCTTGCTTTAGCTTTTATATTTGTAGTTGTTAATTGAAAAATCCAACCCCACCCCAAATTTTACAATTGTAGCTATTCCTAGTGCAGAGACAGATTGACAATCTATACGTGGTTGTGTTTAATTGGCTATTAGACCCTAGTATCTCTATGGACAAACCCAGTCATGCCACTAATTACCCCATAGGTAGCTTAGTAGTGAGTTTGGGAGCAGATTATAAATTTTAATTTAACATCCATTTTATTCCTTCTTGTTTGTTTGGAACACTTTCGCTCGGGTTAGCTACGAATCATTTTAACAATCCCAGGTGAAGGCAGGTCAAATTTTGGTTCCATTGTCGAGGATGCTAGTTTAAAAGCTTAATTGTCAATTTGCATAACACGTTAGTTGAGTAGTTAGTGTTGCTCTTTGTTTTCTTTGTTTTGTTGATTTTTGTTGTCAAGCCTTTGTGATAGTGATCTTGTTACTTCTAATCATGTTTGATAGTGTTTCCTTTAGTTGGGTATTGTTGATTCCTAGTTTATGGTACACACCCGTGCCATAAACTTATGGATTTTACACTATTTAACTGAAAATGTAAGTAGTTGGAGACGGAGGAGACGGAGAACTAGGGTGAAGGTTCCACCTGAACCAGTTTTAGTAGTAGAGGAGACGCTCGAGATGGCAGAAGACAATAGGACGTTGAGGGAGCTTATGGCTCCAAATCTGGAGAACCAACCTTGGCATATCACCTTTTCTTCATTGCCACCCAATGTGAACTGTGAACTGTGAATTGAAAAGTGGGATGATACACTGTCTCCTCACTTATGGGATGGCAGGGAAAGATCCCAGCAAACATATGTCGGAGTTCCACCTTGTTTGCACGAATATGAAGCCTCATGAGGTCTCGGAGGACAATTACAACCGGAGGGCATTCCCCTTTTCTCTTCAAGACACCGCAAAAGATTGTTTGTACTACCTCCTGTCCGGATGTATAAGCTCATGGATGGATATGAAGAGAAGATTCCCTGAGAAGTATTTTCTGGCCTCTAAGTCTTCTGGATTAAAGAAGCAGTTATCCAACATCACCCAAGGCACTAACGAATCATTGTATGATTACTAGGAGCAATTCAAGAGACTGTTGGCAAGCTATTCGTCCTACCCACTCAAGGAAGGGGACCTGGTTTATTACCTTTTGAGGGATTGTGCGACGACAATATGAAAATGGTGAACATCGTGTACAAGGGATCAATTTCTGACAAGAGTTTGAAAGATGCTATAGCCCTTTGTGAAAAGATGGCCAATGGGATGAGGCAGTTTAGTATGAGGTCAAGGGTGAAAACATTGGATAAACCATCTCAATCCCCCAAGTTGGAAGAGCAAGTCTAAGCTCTTTCTTCAATGATGAAGGAACTTTTTAGGGGGAAGGTTCACCAAGTCAAGGTTTGCAGTTTGTGCAATCTCGACCATCACACAAAGGCTTGACCATAAGTAGTGGAGGACTTAGAAGAGGTGAAAATTGTGGAATACAATAATGGGAAAAGGCAACAGTTTGCTAGGGGCCAACAACAACAAGGGTTCTGAGGGAACCAATGAGACGCAAGGCAAGACCTCTACGAAAACTCTTTCAACCCAAGGTACCGAAACTATCCCAACTTATATTGGAGTGAAAAAACCAAGCTCAAAGGTACCGAGGTGGACAAGCTCCATCTCAACCCTATCCAAGGGGTGAGGGTCCTTCTAATAACCATAACTCTCTCTACAAGTCAAACTGGGAAAAAATCTTGGAAGCCATTGGCCAATTGGGAAAGAAGCATGAGGTGTTCGTAGAAAGAAAAGGGCGCAAAATTGAAGACCTTAGCAATAGGGCCTTCTCGAGCATCAAAATCTCGTGATCCAAGTCTGGAAACTTACCACCTCGGTAAGCTAACTTGAGGCCAAGGAATCCAGAAAACTTCCTTCTCGATCGGAGGTTAATCTGACATTAAAGCTGAGAAGCGGGAAGGAGATTCGTGAGCCCGAGAAGGAGGTTCTGCAAGAAGATGATAGGATCTTGAAGGCAACCAAGAAAAATTTAGAGGAGCATGAGATTGTTGTCAAGGAAGCACCCTCCAAGTAGATTCCACCACCCGAGGCATGAGAGACACTTCCACTGCAATTTCCAAGTGTATTAAGGAGGGGGGCAAAGGTGGCGACCAATAACTCAAATATCCGGAGAATATTTGAAAATGTTGAGGTAAAAATCCTGATCCTAGAGCTAATTCAACATGTGCCATCATATGCTAAATTTCTTAAAGTTGCATGCACTAAAAAGAGAAATAAACCATCTACTTAAAAGTGGGAGGAGTCGTCATTTTGAACCATAAGAATTTTTCTAAGAAATGCAACAACCCTAGGATGTTCTCTATTCCTATCACCTTAGGTGGAAAGTTAGTTCAAAATGACATGATTGATTTTGGAGAATCCATTAATGTGATTCCATATAGTGTCTATGAACGCCTAGATATAGGTGAACTTAGGGACACTAGGGTGATTGTCCAACTCACCGACCACTTCCAAGCTAGTCCTCGTAGGCTAGTAAAGGATGTGATGGTTTGGGTTGGCAAGTTGGTGCTTTCGAAAAACTCTAACATCCTTTACGTGGCACATAAAGGAACTGCACCCCAATACTATTGGGGAGACCATTCCTCAAAATGTTAAGGACAAAAATCGATGTCTATTTGGGAACCCTAACCCTAGAAGATGATATGGACAATGTGGGATTTGACACCTATAAGTCTAGGCCTGATTCATCTAACTCATATTTTATGTGCAAAGACGTAACCCTATTTGATGAACATGATCTATGTGACACTTCTTTTAGGACAAATGAGAATGAATGCTTAGATGAATTCCTTGGTAATGATGATATTGTTGACAAGTCCTTTACATTGCATGATTCTAGTGATGACATATTTGAGTCGGAATACTTTTCTATGCTCACTACCATGCAATAGTTAGGGAAGAGTGGCAAGGGCATAAAACCCCCTCGACCTTCTCCTAAACCAAAGGTGATGTCTACAGACTCAACATTAGCAAAAAATGGAATTCATCTTCTATGGTGAACAAGGTATCTAAAGGTAAGGATGAAACATTGTGGAGACCTCTCCACAATGATCTTATCATGGGTGAAGTTGCCGATGACGACCCTAGAGACCCATCAGTAGGTTGTTTCAGTTAAGATGCATGAAAAATAAATAAGTTGTGAGGACGACAATAAATATACTGTATTTTTTCTTTGGTTTTTATGATTTGTAGTGAATATTTAGATTTTTCTTGTTTTTGTTTGTGATGAGGATTTTGAGATGACACTCTTGTTGATTTGTAAATTTGAGTTTGAGTCTCGTGATTTGTTTTGGATGGAAACAGGTTTTTCGGGTGACAGTTTTTCAAAAAAAGAGGGAAAAACTAAGGAAAAAGAGGTCAAAATTTTGGCAGCCTCGTGCCAGGGCTCAACACGGGCCGTTCCTTGAGATACGGCTCATGTCATAGCACCTTGGCACGAGGGGGTCTCGTGCCTGGGAACGGCACGACCTATTCGATGAGATACGGTTCGTACCAGACACCCTTAGCACGAGGGGGTCCGTGCAGGTGCTCTCAACACAAGGGTACACGTGTCAGCATCCCATTTGAGCTATCAAACTGTACTAATATATAGATATTTGAAAAATCTTAATTTTAAGCTAAAAATGCATTTTTGGTTTATATATTTTGAAATTCCCTTATTCCTTAGGATTTTTTTATATAAATAGTACTTCAAACATCTCTTGTGATTAAATAGATCGGTACTATTTTCCCCTAGATTTGTAATTTTAAAATTCCATCCTTATCTTGATTGCTGAATTTTTAGATTCTCGGTACATTCTTCCACCTTGTTGAGTCATTTGAAACATTAAAGCTTTTCAAGAAACACTCACTCACACACTCTGATGTGCTTCATTTTTCATGCGATAACCGTTGCATTCGACATAGTTATAGCTTGTTTTATGTGGTGGATTGCTAGTATTAATTAAGTTTATGTGACAAGGGGTTTAGACGGCCATGTTTGGTTTTCGTGTCTAAATCCCATGTTTTGTAGACTTAATTGGTACTAGTAGGTATCTTGTATCCACAAGCTCCTAGATATTCCTTGGGATCATCCTTAGTAGGTCGCCTGTGGGTACCTCTTTGGTTACATTCTATGTGAAGGTCATTCGTAAAGGCGATAGAAGATATTGAAGGTCATTCGTAAAGGCGATAGAAGATATTGAAGGTCATTCGTAAAAGCAATAGAAGATATTGAAGGCCACTCGCAAGGATGGTAGAAGAGATTGAAGGTTAATCACACTATAATGGTTATAGATGAAGGCCATAGACATCAAAGCATGGTAGAAGGAGATTGGAGCCAAAGATAGGCGGCAATGGAGTTCAAAGCGGCTAATGAAGAAATGATGAATCGTTTTCCGATGAGTTGCACCAAAGTCTAAGAATGATTCAAGAATATTTATCCTTCAAGGCTGATTTCATTGAAATTTTCTTCTTGAGCACTATAAATTGATTACTAAAACTCTCAAATTGGACTAACGGTTCACCCGTAGCAAAGGAAAAAAGTTCGGCCAGCCAAGGTACCACGGGTCGGTGCGGACCGCTCATGGGTGGCACCAACATCCCACGCCAGAGGAATTGGCCTATGCCAAATGATTCAGCATGAGGGCATGGCGGGAACTGGGCCAACGCCACAATCCGCATGCACATGTTTCAATCTTCACTCAAATTTGGCTAAGGGCGCAGACCGTCTCCTTTACCACAAGCCCATCTTGTTCTAAGTGCAAAATGTCGAGACCAGCTGGTGGGGTGTGGAGAATAAAATGGTCCATGCCAAGTTATTGAGTAAAGAAAGCTTCCAGACAACGGTCCGCGCCAAGGGCTGCATCCCGCAGATCAAAAGTTCAAAACTGAGACCTCCAGATGACTGGCCGAGCCAGATTCAGCATACCGCACCAGCATGAAGTAGCGGCCCACCCCAGACATAGCGTCCTATGCTAGATGACTCAAAGCAGTCTGTGCCAACAAGGACAAAGTACACAGCGCAGACCGCGCCATTCGTGACGGTCCGCGCCGGGCTGTGGCTGACTTAGGGGTTCTCACTATTTTAGCTATAACTCTCTCAATTTTCATCTAATTTCCCTCTACCATTTATAGAAATCTTCATCTTTCTAGTCTCTATCAAACACAATAAATGTCAGCTCCACAAAATTCAAGGATTTGATCAGTTTATTCAAGTAAGATTCAAGCGCAAAAGGGAAAGGTGGCTAGAGTTTTGACCTTATTTTGGCCTATTTTGGGCCTATCTTTAGGCCCAATCCCCTAATACTACATATAGGAGCCTTTAGTCTTCTAGTAAACCTAAGAACGCATAATGTAGATTTTTTCCTCTCTAGTTAGATAGAAGGAATAGGAGAACTCTCTCTGGAGTTCTTCTCCTCTTTTCCTTCTCTTTTCTTCTCTTTTCTTTTCTTTAGAGTTAGAATTTTATTTTTGAAAATAATCATTAATAGGTGCTGAGAAAATGCCCAGATGCGATTACAATAAGTGGAATTGACATCCAATTCAACGAGCCTCAAGCAATAACTAAAGAATTGCAAGGATATCTAAATTACATGTTAACCAGACTGATCGTAAAAATTGTAATATTGTCATCGGGATATTAACTTGCTTCCCATGAAAATCATGACCATTTGGCAAAGATGAGCATATTAGCATCAATCACTTCGTCAAATAGGAATCTTCAAGAACTGTAATACCACTTGATCCAAAGAAGGATCTATGTTGTTTGAGTTGTAAACACCTTGAAAAACAGAGATCTGAACTCATCCAAGTTAATGGAAACCTAAATTCAAAAACACAAACAAAATTGCAGAAACACGATCTGTACAACCAGATCGAGAACAAAACATTGACGCGATTCAATTGTATAAACACTCAAAAAAATCAATTGAAAAATTACTGTTTCCCCATCTCCCCATGATGGGAAGATGGGGAAAAGAAGATTGAAGAAAAAAGTTAGAGTTTGTTTTAGAAGATGGAGAGACAGCGGATGGGGGGGATTTAGAGTTAGATCATTTTTGGTAATTCATCCTGTAGTTAGGAGAGCAACTTTAGAGAGATAAACACCCTCTCCTTTTCTTTTCTTTCCTTTTATTTTTGTTTTAATCCTAGGACGTGGAATTCAAATCTTTATTTGAATTCCATATCTATGGAGTAGTTTCCATAGCTTGGGGATAATTGTAGGCGCATGGTATTTGATGTTTTGTGAGATTCACTAGTTCATCCTAATTTTGTGTTCATGATATTATTGTGACTTGTTCTTGAATTTTTGAATTGTATGAATAGTACACTCCATATAAGCACACATTTTAGTCTATATTCTTATTGGTGTATATATTGATGCCCCATTGGGAAGAGAAACCTGGATTGTGTTATGGGTAATAGGGTACGGGTCCACATGGGTGTGTGCACAGGGGATCAAAGTAATGCTCTAAATTATTTTCCATCACACAAGTTTTAGATGATTACTTAAAGTAGTCTGATAGGTTGTGGGTAGAGATAAAGAAAATTAGAAAGCTAGGGTTGTAAAAGGCCCTAGTGTCATAGATAAGGTGCCAACGACCATTTGCCTAATTCATAGGTCATTGGGAATAGAGCATTTGTAGTGGAATGCATAGAACATGATTGCACGGGGGAGAAAAAGATCTACAACAATGGTCTGACATCATCTTCACTGAAGGTAAGCTCTTCGCTTGGTCAAAATCTTTTGTCCACTGGTTCTTGCGAGGGAGAATATCTTGCTTTGGCCTTTCACACATTGTTGGACAATGACTCAATGGACCCACATATAAAGAAGATATCTGTCTCTGTTGCTTCGTCATCTATGTTATCATCTTACTCTATAGCTGCAGTTATTTTTATATTTTTACCCAATGTGGTCTCAGTACCTTGGTTTCTTAGAGGGGGGATTTGCTGTCTTACTTGTGTCTCCGTACTGAATTGCCACGTCTTTCCTATATTGTCCCAAATTACCATTCCTCGTATTTTCTTCAATATGTCTTCTTAGGTCCCTGCAACACTCTAGTTATAGTCATGATCTTTGTGAAAGGCACAGTAAAACTCTCTAGATCTTTTCTCCGGTGGTGCAATCATTGGTGCTGGCTCCCTAAATAGATCCTTTTTTGCTAGCCATATCTCCTTCCTTGTCTTTTTTAGAGGCATGTCTTGAAATGATGAACCCTGCAATCCCGGTTCTGCTCTTCTAAAACAGATCCTTCCTTTTCCTTTTTTAGGCCAGCTCTTCTATGAATCCCCCATTGTTCGCTTCTTACCTCGTCCTTTTCTATTTTTCAATTGTTTGCCTCCTCTGTTCGTACGTGTTGTTCAATCATCTTCTGTAGCTCCCTTGGGTTTTTTGGCTTATTATTTGTCAGCTCTTCGTAAAATTCACCAGACCTTATGTCTCTTGTAAAAACACCCAATGGCGATTGAAATGACAAATCACAAACTTGTAGGCTCTCTATGATAAATCAACTATGATATTCTGTGAGGCTTCCATCGTTTCGCTGAGCTATATTGTTGAGATCAACGATTGTTCTGGTGAACTTTTATTTTTTGGTAGAAATGTCCCAAAAATAGATCTGACAGCTGCGCCCAAGACTTGATACTTTCATTCGGAAGGTTTTCATACCACGTGATTGTCGTACCTGATAGAAATATAGGAAACACCTTGTATACTAATTCTATATTCACATCCCATAATCTCATGATGTTTCTATATGAATGTAAGAACTCTACTGGTTCAGTGGTACCATCGTAGACTATAACGTGTAGGGGGGGCATAAAATCTTTAGCCATCTTAAAGTCTTATAAATGTGATGCCATAGGCAACTTGTCTGCGTCATCTTCAGCGATAATGTAGTGTAGCTCTTTTTCATAGTGAAGACGTTCCCATTCTTGATTCACCCTTTTATCTGGTTTTTGGGGTCTTTGCTTCAGAGTCTTCAAAAATTGATCGTACGGGTCTTCTCTGTTCGCTTCTAAGAATGCCATAAGCACCCATTTTTCTTTGTCACGATTATTGTTCGGAGATTCCACTTCTTCCTCTTCCTCTTCTGTTTCTTATTTGCTAAGATCTTTTTCCTTACTTGGGGTATGTTGCTACTAATGGTTCGTACCCTGGTTACGTACAAGCATTTGTTCTTTTGATTGATGATTGTGGATTTTTCCACTCTTGGTGAACACCATTTCTTACCTGAGCAACCTAAAAAATGGAAAAAAAAAATTAATTTCTCCACAGATGGTGCCAAATGATGTGATAGCTTGTTCAAGCAGCTTCTTCACTGCTCACTTCTGTAAGTTCCTCCACCTGCAAAGACAATCCCAGAAATGACTCTGGGAGAATCCCTCCGACGATCAAGTCCTTCCTCTCTTTAAGAAATAGGATTTCTCTAAATATAAGTGCTCACCTCAACTTCTTCTCCATTTGATGTATTTATAGATTAATCTGATCATTCTTCCTTGTTTTTAGGGACAGAGATTGTGGGGTACACCACGATCCCACTTTTTAAGTTTGTGGCCTTTATGGTCTACGTTCATTACTTATTCATCGGCCCACGTTCTTTCTCAATAGTTTGGGTTGAACCGAGTTTGACTGTACTGCTGAACATTGTTAGGCTAGGCCTAACGGCTGCTAGATTTGCTTGCTGGACCATATATACACCACTTCTGATCTATTTTCACATCTTAAATCGCTCCATTTATCTGTTGGGTGGAAAGTTCACATTCCTGCTTCATCTCATTCCTCGTCTACAAGTTGTCCTTGCAGTAAGCTTATTCCTGAAGGGTATAATGTAGAGTCATTTGGCAAAGATATTATCTGTGGCTTAGTTGATCTTGAATCTGCTGGTAAGTACTTATGAACACTTAACCTTCCTATTCATGTTAAAGAGTGGGCTTTATGCTTGGGTATTCTTTTGAAGTATATGTTATTGGGTATCAGTGACCTTGAGAAGAAGTGGAACATGATTGTAAAGGATACTCAAGACACTTTGATGGATCTTCGTAGGATTCTGAACGAGTAGAATGGTCTTATTCATCGGTAACAACTCAACCTGGTGAAGATGCTTCGTCAACAAGTCGAAGCTAGAGAATAAGGCGCGAGCAAGACCCACAAAGCTCATTAGAAGACGTTGATTATTAACAAGCAATGTGCTCGCATTGATAATTGGTTAAGCTTAAGAAAAATCAAGATGAATGTGATCATTTCTCAATCTCTGCTGGTGGATACAAAACTAAATTCGATAAACAGTTCACCATAAACACGCAACTAGGGGGTGAAAATGAAGAACTTCGTACTGAATGCAATTGTCTTAACTTTTTTGTACATGAATTGGAGCAAGCTTGCACAGATTACAAAGATAGGCTATAAGCTCTTCCTTTGTCTTCACGCCAATTCACTAGTCATGGTTACTAGACCACGGGAGTTGGAGGGCAGAGAATCAAGTTATCTGACGCTGTCCGATTGCATATTCGCTGTTTGGAAGAAGAAGTACGAAACTTAAAGAATCGAATGGAACAGTATGAATAAACTATTAATGTTATGAGTATGCAGCTAGATCGCGGGGAATTTGGTCCTATAAGAGATTTTAAAGCATACTATGCTAGGTACATTGATCTTATGGAGCAAAGGGGTATGATGCACCATCCTGCATATCTACACATGAAATAGAGGTATGAACATTTAGTCAGCGAGAACCGTGAAGCTGAGGAAAGGCGCCATAAGGCTGAGCACCATTCTCGAAGAACTGAACAACTCTCTCGGAAGGTGGAGCATCCCTCTCGTGATATTGAGCATAGTCGCCGTCATGGTGGTTTTTCTTCTTCTGGACCATCGTGAAGCTCTAGGCTTAAAAAGTATACGCTGCTTTTCCTTTTTGACTGATGGTGTCTTTTTCGCTATATTTTTTATAATGTGGCTGTTTAAACCTTTGGATGATATGTGACCTATTTTAATAAGAATTTTTGTTTTTGTTGTTTTTTGAATATGAAAGATCTATTTATCGCGGACTTACATGATCTATAGCTTGCATTAGTCATCATTATTGTGAGCAGATCTGGCTTGGAACAAGGTCTATGGCTTACTTTATTGAGTAATATGCGAAGCCGCAAGATCTATAGCTTGCTTTTATCACTGTGTTGTAGGCAAGTTTGCCTAAAAGCAAGGTCTATAGCTTTCATTTTATTTTGCTTGTGATGTCACAAGATCTATAGCTCATTTTTGCTTTGTTGTGAGTACATCTGCCCTGTTTATAAGTTTGAGACTTGCTTAAACACATGTTTTCTTTGAAGCTATATACTGAGTAGCACTAATGCTATCAACTCTTCGTGATCGCTAGTTAGGAATACAGAATTTAAACTTGAGAATGCAAAGTAAAGAAGCTTGCGAAAGAATGTTTTAACTTCAAAAAAATTCAAACTGGGATAATTTCTCCTTCATAACAAAGTAGTGGAATGAACTCCAACCATGATCATTTCATGGTTTCTGTACATGGGGACTAGTTTATCCTATCACCTCAGGTCTTTTACACATAAAACCTTCTTAACTATGTTCCAAGTGTTTGGAACGTTGTTACCATCCATTCTTTCCAAGTCATAGCAGTTTGATATGTGCGCTTTCGTTATCTTGTATGGCCCTTCCCACTTTGGGCATAATTTCCCATGATCTTGTGCCAAGCCGGCTTTGTTCATTCTTAACACAAGATCGGTGATCTAGAATTGTGCTTCCTTCACCCTACGATTATAGGCTTTAGCCATCTTTTCCTTGTACTTAACTTCCTTGATTTCCGCTCTCTTTTTTCTTTGAGTTCATCCAGGTTTAACTTCACCCTATCTAGGTTGGCATCTTCCTTGTACTGCTGAACTCGAAGGCTTGCTTGTCCAATGTCAACTGGTATCACTGCTTCATGTCCATATACTAAGTTGTACGGCATTTATCCAGCTAGTTCTCTGACTGTGGTCCTGTACGACCATAAATTGTTGGGTATCTCGTCAACCCACCCTGCTCACTTTCCCTCCAGTCTTCTCTAAATACCCTGAACAATTGTTCTGTTTGTAACCTCTACCTGGCCATTCGCTTGGGGATGGGCTACCGACATGAATTTCTATGTGATTCCCATCTTGAAACACCATTCTGTAAAAATTCCACTTAACTACGTGCCATTGTCGGTGATGATGGTTTGCAGCACTCCAAATTGACAAACTATATTCTGCCATATTAACTTCCTTGCTACTTCCGCTGTCACTCTTCCAAGGGGTTTTTCTTCTACCTACTTTGTGAAATAATTGACCGCCGCGATAAGAACTTGGAGCTACCCGTGCCTTTTGGAAAAGGGGCAACGAGGTCAATTCCCCATTTATCAAAAGGCCAAGACCTGTATACACCTGTTAACACTGACTGTGGCCTGTGAGATATTGGAGCATTCATTTGGAAGATTTCGCATTTTAGGACGAATTTGTATGCATCATTGAACATGGTTGGCCAATAATATCCAGTTTGAATGATTTTTTTTGCAATCGTTTGAGACCCCTGGTGAGAGCCGCACAATCCTTTGTGTACATCCCTTAAAATTTTTCCTTCCTGCACCAAACCTACACACGTTATCCATGGTGATAAATATCCCTTCTTGTAGAGATTTCCATCTTCAAAGACATAATTGCGAGATCGCATTTCTAACCTCCTTGCTTGAATATTGTCAGCTGGTAGCTTTCCTTTGTCGAAGTACTGAATTAGCGGCGCTATCCAATTTTTGTCTTGTTCTTGAATTGCTGATAGAGTTGTCCTTGCTGTACTTATAATTGGAATGACCTCCACCTTCACATCCTTATGTTTTGCTAATGATTCCAACCCCGTTGTTGCTAATTTTCTTAGAGCATCTGCCTTTGTGTTTTCACTTCTTAGGACGTGTTGAATATTGAAGTACTTAATATTAGCGATGATCCGTCAGACCTTAGTTAGGTACTTCATCAATTATTCCTCATGAACTTCGTAATCGCCACAGACTTGTTGGACCACTATTTGTGAGTCACTGAATACTTGTACGCTCTTCACTTTCATACTAGACGTGAGGTCTAGACCGCATATTTATGCTTTGTACTCATCTTCATTATTGGTGAGTGATAAGTAGAAATGAAGCGAATATCTGTATTCAACCCCCCCCCCCATTTGGGTTGATCAATAGCAGTCCTGCTCCGTGGTCGTCCTTACTCAAGGCCCCGTCTACAAACAACTTCAATGCGACATCCTCTCATTTAGCCTTACATTTATCTTCCTCCAACAATTGTGGTGCATTCACCTTATGCTCTCCTTGATGGATGTTTATGGTTTAAAATGAATTTTGAACTGTCCTAATTCCAAAGGCCACTTGGTTATTCTCCCGGGAGTTCATGGAGTTGACTTTTCAGTGATTCATATGTTGTTTAGCACTTTTTGCTCCAACTAAACTTCCTAGCCTTTCCAGGATTTCAAAGAGGGGAAAGTGCCTCTCTGCTGCTTTAGAAAAAAACCCGCTTAGTGCGGCAAGTGATCCCATTACAAGTTAGACTTCTTTCATTGTTCGTGGTTGGGAGAGGTTAATGATTGCTTGTGTTTTTTCTGGGTTAGCTTTGATCCCTTACAAGGATACCTTATATCCAAGAAATTTACCTGCCCCTACTCCGATTGTGAATTTCTTAGGATCCAACTTCATTCCAATTGCGCTCATTGTATCAAGCATTTCCTTTAAGTCTTTCACAAAGTCACATGCTTGCTTACTCTTGATAACCATGTCATCCACATACACATCAATGTTGCATCCAATCTGGTTGCAGAATGTATGATCGACTACTCTCTTGTATGTTGCCCCTGCATTTTTTACCCGAATGACATCTTTTCATAACAGAATATCCTAAAGCTTGTTATAAATGTTGTCTTTTCTACATCTACTGGGTTAATCAATATTTGATGATAGCCTTTGTAAGCATCTAAAAATGTGAGAACTTCGTATTCTGAGATCGCTTCCACTAGTTTATTGACTTTTGGCAGGGGGTAATCATCTTTTGGCCACGCTTTGTTTGGATTGGTGAAATCTATACACATTCTCCAACCCGAGTCTAATTTTCATACCATTACCGGGTTCGCCAACCAAGTTGGATATATCACATCCCTTATTATCCTTGCTTGTAACAGTGCCTTTACTTCATCCTCAATTGCTTTTTTGTCTATCGTTGGCAAAACTCCTCTGCTTCTGCTTGGTTAGCTTGATTGAGTCAACGATGTTCAAGGAATGAGTTGCTACTTTGGGTTGACACCTCCCATATTTTGCACACTCTATGCAAACATGTTCTTGTGCTCCCTCAAGATTTTTATTACTATCTGCTTTTCTTATTCTTGAAGATATTTTTCTATCTTAACACATTTGGACTCATTATCGTCATCTAGAATGACATCTTCAGTTTCTTCACCAATTTCCAGTGGATAGTACATCTGGTTTAGTGAGTCCCCATTGATAATGGTGCTGACCATCTGTGGTTATTCCACAGTTCTTCTAGCTCTCATTGCGATGATCATGCATTGCCTGGCAGTCTGCTAGTTTCCCCTTACCGTTGCGATTCCATGCGGAGTTGGGAATTTCATGACCAAGTGATATGGAGACCGGATTGCTTTTTCTCTATTCATCCATGGTCTACCAATAATGACATTGAATGAACTTAAGGCATCCATAACCATGAAGTTGCATTTTATGGTGCAGTTCTTCTCATTTTCACCAATTGTGACAGGGAGTTGAATGTTGCCCAGTGGAGTTTTTGCTCTTCCTGCGAATCCCACGATCAAAGATTTGGATTTTTTCAAATCAGCTCTCTTGAATCCTAGTTTGTCGAAGCAATCTAGGAAGAGGATTTCCACTGCTCTTCCATCGTCCACAAAAACTCTATGAACAGTTGTGTTCCCGATCTTAGAAATAATGATCATAGGATCATTGTGTGGTGAAGTGTTAGGAACAATGTCCTCTTCGCTAAACATGATTATTTCCTCTATGCGCAATATTTTATCTAGAGGCTCCTGCAGAGTGAGTATCTGGCCTTAGCTTTCCAAGCATTATTTGACAAGGATTCCATCGATCCATGTATGGAGAAGACCACTTTTTTAGAGCTTCGTTGGGCACATCATCTTCGTATTCTACGGTAGCTGTCATTTTTTTATTTTTACCCTGAACGTTTGATGTAGCCCGTGCCTTGGGCATGAAGTTCCATACTTTGCTTGCTTCATTATATATTTGTACGCCTACTTCTTTCCTGTACAGTCTGAGGTATTAATTTCACAAATTCTCTTCTATTTGCCTCCAACAAATCTCTACAATACTCAATATCATGGCCATGGTCCTTGTGGAAAGCGCAATAGTACTCTTTTGATCATTTTTTCGGAGGCACTGCCATTGGCATCAGTTCGTGGAATAGGTCCTTGTTCGCCAGCCCGATGTCTTTTCGTGACTTTGTTAGCAATCTAGGAAGAGGATTTCCACTGCTTTTCCATCGTCCACAAAAAGTCTATGAAAAATTGTGTTCCCGATCTTAGAAATAATGATCATAGGATCATTGTGTGGCGAAGTGTTAGGGACAACGTCCTCTTCGCTAAACATGATTATTTCCTCTATGCGCAATCTTTTATCTAGAGGCTCCTGCGGAGTGAGTATCTGGCCTTAGCTTTCCAAGCATTATTTGATAAGGATTCCGTCGATCCATGTATGGAGAAGACCACTTTTTTAAAGCTTCGTTGGGCATATCATCTTCATATTCTACGGCAGCTGTCATTTTTTTATTTTTACCCTGAATGTTTGATGTAGCCTGTGCCTTGGGCATGAAGTTCCATACTTTACTTGCTTCATTATATCTTTGTTCGCCTATTTCTTTCCTGTATAGTCCGAGGTATTAATTTCACAAATTCTCTTCTATTTGCCTCCGACAAATCTCTAAAATACTCAATATCATGGCCATGGTCCTTGTGGAAAGTGCAATAGTACTCTCTTGATCATTTTTTCGGAGGCACTGCCATTGGCATCAGTTCGTGGAATAGGTCCTTGTTCGCTAGCCCGATGTCTTTTCGTGGGGATGAAATTTTCGTGGAATAGGTCCTTGTTGGCACCGTTTGTGGGGATGAAATTTTCTTTTCATTCGGTCATTCCCAACGGGGTTGATAATGGTGTTCACTAGAAGTGAAATGAGTCATAATCTTTGTTAGCGGCGTCTCCTAAGATAGAATGCTTTGCGCTCATATTTCTCTTCCTTTAAAGGTGAAATTTCCTTTCCTTTTTAGCTAAGTTTCTCTGGGAGTCATCTATCACCCTTTTCTCGCCTCGCACTCTCTCAATTTTGCGATTATTGGCTTCCTCGGTTTGCACATTCTGCTCTATCATTTTTTTGTATGTCTCTCGGGTTCTCCGGCATGTTTTTGGCTAGAACTTTGTAGAACTCTCCCGATCACATGCCTTTCATGAACGCACCTAAAGAAGATTCGAAAGATAGATCTCGAACCTGCAGGCTTTGTGTAACAAACCGCTGTGATATTCTGCCAAACTTTCGTCGCTTCGCTGCGCTATATTATTAAGATCTGCAATTGTTTTTGTAAATCTCTATTTCTGGTAGAAATGACATAAGAATAAGTCTGACAGTTGTGCCAAGGATGTGATGTTTCCATTTGGTAAGTCCTTGTACCATGTGATTTTCATCCCTGATAAGAATATAGGGAACGCTTTACATACCAACTCAATTTTAGCATCACGGAACCTCATGTTGTTACGATAGGAATGAAAACATTCATTTGGTTCAGTTGTCCCATCGTAAATTTTGAGATGCAATAGCAGTTTGAAGTCCTTGGGCATCTTGAAGTTGCGAAGATGTGGTGCAAGCAGTGATTTGTCTGCACCGTCTTCTGCTACTATACCTTTCAATTCCTCCCCGTATGTAAGGTCGTCGTTCTTTTGAGCAAGTTTCTAACTTACTTTGGGGGGTGTAGGCTTGAGAGTTGCTAGGAAATGGTTATACAATTTCTCTTTGTTCGCTTCTAAAAATGATGTGAACACTCATTTTTATTTTTCCTTGTTCATATTAGGAGATTCTACTTCTTATTCCTCATCTATGTCATCACTGATATGTTGCTGCTCTTTGTTGGGGTTGTGTTCTTGATTCTAGTTGGGATGCACACTCCTATTTTCCCTTGATGGTTGCTCTTGCGTTTGATTATTATGACTCATTTCACTTCTAGTGAACACCATTATCAACCCCGTTGGGAATGACCGAATGAAAAGAAAATTTCATCCCCACAAACGGTGCCAATGTTGTGGTATTCCCTCTTCCGACAAGTTAATCGTGATCACCAAAGTGCACCTGCACAAAGAACCCTGGAATTGGTTCCAGGGAAGAAACTCCGATGCTCAAGTCAGTAGCCGTCTTTTCCACTTAACTCGCCTTAGTATAACTGCACTTACCTTTTTCCATTTTCTCCTTCTTCCTTTTATAATACGCCATGGATATGGCTCCGCTTATTCTAGAATTACCATCATGTGTGTGATCGTGTGTCCAACCTTCATGTGTGTGATTGTGTGTTCGATAAACCTGATTTTATGAGCAATATCTTATTAGGGTTTACAGAATTATCGGTTGGGAGGTCGTCGTCGTACCTCTCAAAGTTAATACTTTTAAGCCCTAAATGCTTCCTATCTACAATCAAGTAGATAATGGCAAGTCGGGGTCATCCACGAGAAGAGGGATCTTTTTAAGTGTTTTAAACATATATAGGAGAAAACATACTAAGCACATACATACATAGATACATATAAAAGCATGTAAACAAAGGGGGGTTTTGGTTGGTTTGATCCTAAGTTAACAAATTAAAGTACAACAACTAGCAAAGCAATAGAACAATGCTAATCATGCAATACAACTAAAGGTAAGATGAAAATAACAATTTACGGAACCTTGGGCGCAATTGACTTCCACTTCCAAACCTCTTATCCATCATTGAACATGCAACTTATTTACTACTTTCACTACTTGTTGTGAAGGCTAAACTTCTATCCTTCTTAGATAGTATTTTGCAAGAGTGAATTTGACATCTCTTGTCAAACCTCACCGATGACTCCCATAGTCGAAACACGACTCAAGGTATCCCATTGATAGCATTTAGCACGAAGAATCAACAAGCTCGGCAACACTTATAAACACTACACCGCGTCTAAGCATTTAACCGATTTATGCATTTACACAAGATTGGTCAAGAACGATCGACATTCATAGACTTCTCTCATTTGCTACAAACGACAAACATGTCAAAGAGTTCAACATTATCATATCTTCCTAGCAATCATCAATCCATGAACACAATCAAAAGCTCTAAATCATACTCATATATTCCTAACAAGAAAAGGGGGGAAATCAACCCACTTCCCCCAAACCCTAGCAAGCAATTCATACAAGTATTTCATATACTCAAGCTTTCAACAACATTAATGATATCAACAAACACATTCAATGCTCCATAAATGCGTAATAGTAAGAGCAATAAATAAGCTACAAATTGTTCTTAAGACATGGGTTTGGAGGCCTTAGTCAATTGCTCCCAAGAGATAGATTAGCTACAAGAGTTCATGCTAATCAATGCTAAACAACTAATCATAAAAACAAGAGAATTCAAGGATGAAAAACGGAAGAAAAGGGTTTTAAACAGTACTATAATCGCAGCAGAGAAAAGGTATGAATGAGAGGAAAGCAAGTGGTATTTATAGTACAAAGAAGATAAGGTGAAATTCTGGCCACCCGTCGGTCGCGATTTGCGACGGCTCATCGCGACTCGCGACGGTCTCGCGACGAGGCCATCGCGATGAGCGACGGGTGCCAGAATTTTGCATTGTGTCTTTTTCTTCTTCTTGTGGCATGCAGTCATCTTCATAGGCCTTCCTCTCAATCTCCAAGTCTTCAACGGCTCCAAAAATGGTCTTCAATGGCCTCCGGTCTTCATGTCTTCGAAGCAAGCCTTCAGAAGTCTTCGAAAGTGTAGTCTTCAATGGCCTCCGGTCTTCATTGCCTCCGTGTTCTTCCCTTGTCACACAAAATCCACTTAGAAGAGGTAAAAGAGCGCTCTTACCCCTCCTAAGAGAATTTCAAGGTAAAACACAAGGTCTCGATAATAAAAGAGCACAAAAGTGACCCTAAATAGTACTAAATTATGCATATAAAATGGACACATCAAGCCTCCCCACACTTGAACCTTACTCGTCCTGAGTAAGAAAAGATCCAAGCATACAAAGGAAATGATATATCCACATCCTAACTACTAATCCCCCAAATCAATACCTCACAAAACTCTCAATATCACACATCCCAATGTTAAAGTCAAATGAGAAGTTTCCACAACCCCTACTCCTAAATCTACCCAAACCATATCATCCCATCAATTCATTGATTTCCCTAAGACATCTCCAAATCCCGAATTGATAATCCCAAATCCAATGATAAAAGATGAAGCCAAAAGTATGTATAAAGTTCAAAACACATGCTCCACTTTACATCAATACATCAACCTAAAAACGAAGCATATTAATGGTCAAGAATTTCATAACTTACTCCGTCTTTTCCCGCTAAATTTTCCATTCCCAAAAGGTCCTCAAGATGTGAAGCTACCCGATCCATCCGTGTGGTCACCGCAACCTTATGACTCCATCGCCGGAAAATGAGTAAACACTTAATGTTTTTTTAAAATTTCTCTCGCTTTCTCTCATTTTACCTAGGAGCCCTTTCAGGTTTTCATCCTAGCCACACATCATGTTTCTCTGGCTCACATCTCACCTTTTTCCACACATTTAGCCTCTCATTTTTCCTAGGCCGCCCTTTTGGGTTTTTGACCTATCCAGGCCCCCAATGTTGCCTAAGTTGCCCTCTCGGGTTTTCAACTTAGCGGGATTCTTTTTTCTTCTTTTGTTTTTTTGTTTTTTTTTCACGTGTCTCCAATCCAAAAAGTAGAAAATTGCTTTCCAAATGTGAAGGTTAAGAAAAGTATCAAAACCAACATTATCCAAGTACATCAAAAGCAAAATATCCCAAAATAAAAGGGAGAAAAATATCCAAAATAAAACAAAAGAGTTGTGCAAAAGTGTTCCCAACCCTAATCACCTAACAATAGTAGATACCCATCCCCATACTTAGAACACTACATTGCCCTTAATGTAGACTAGGGAAAAACCGTACAAAGCGAAGTATGGAAAGGGTAAAAATGTGGTGCTCACACAATCAATGCTATGATAAGGATGGGTCACCGCCGAAGTGGCGCTGCTGGTACTGTGCTAGCCACTCTGTGCTCCTCTGCCTCCTTGCTCTCTGCCTCTCTGCTCTCAGATCGGGGCCTGATGCACCGCTCGACTGGGATTGCAACTCATGGATGCGAGCTGACAAGTGGTCAATCTCTTCATCCATATCAATCAAAGCCTAGGAGACAACGATTATGCTCCAGAATCATGTTATCCTGCCGGTGGAAACCATCGTGCATGGTCTGCATCATACGCTCATAGAAGTTCGGCAGAGGCTGGGAGTAGTGAGGTGGAGCATCATCCTCCTGCATAGGATCCATCTGTGGTGGAGGCTGTGTAGAGTAGTGATGCCGCTGCTACTGCTCCGGGGAAGGTAGGGTACTATCGTCGCGCTAGACAGGGGCTGGCTCAAGGTCGCGGAGCTCGCGCTAGAACTCAACTATACATGAGGAGTCTGGGGAGATCGCCAAATCTCCCAGAGGTGTGTCGAACTCTAGCTTCGTCTTGCTCTACTGAGGAAGTGCCATGAATGTGACCTTCCTCGCACTGTATAACCAATGAAAGAGCCCCGTGGTCCATGTGACACTGAATATCTCAAATCGAACTAGCTGCTCAACAGTGATCAGATAAGACGTCTACCTCCCTAAACGTAGAAAGTTGGCAGGGGAGATTAATCCCAAGTACTCTGCTAGAAAGCCTATCATCCCTCCAACCATGATCTTCCCCTTGGCCTTTCTTGCCACTTCCACAATCCTCTTCATCCACAGCTCTGCCCACAACCCATATCCTGGCCCCTCACTCGTCAAGTGCCATTGGAAGTGAATTTCATTGTCTGGCACATTCGTCAGCTCCGCAGAGCAAAGGACTGTGCCAGCCAAGAGCCGGTGCACATAACGGAGTGTAGGGTGGATGATGGCGCTACTCTTGTCATGGGAGTTCTTCGGCCTCATATTGATGACATTCTAAAACTACATGTCATTCTCAATTGACCGCTCTTGGGCTTGTGGGTCCAGTCTGTTCCGTATCTCGGCGGTGTTAAAACCAAAGGCCTCCTCAATCTGTGAGATGGTCAGTTGCCAAGATAGGTCATCTAGGTGAAAGGCAATGTACCTCTCACAGGGTTGATCACCCCTCATGCTGCTCATACGGACTGTGGACAAGAACTCCAACGTGTACCTCCGGTAAGAGGGCGCGCTCTAACTCATAAATCTCTCAATTCCTCCTTCGGCGAGGAGGCATCTCACAGGCACACTCGTCATCAGATGAAAAAGCGCTGCACGGTCAGTGTGTACAATAACTTTTGTACCAAGCAAGTAAGATCAAAAATTTTCTAAAGAGAATACCACTGTGAGCAACTCCTTCTCGGTGGCGGAATAGTTTCTCTGGGCCTCATTGAGAGACATTGATGCATAGTAGATGGCGTGAGGCGCTTTCCCCACCCTTTGACCAAGAACCGCTCCAACGGTGTAATCACTAGCATCACACATAATCTCAAAGGGTAACGACCAATCTGGGGGTTGTATGATAGAGGCCGAGACTAACCTTCCCTTCAATGTATCGAAGGCCCCTTTACACCCCTCATCCATCACAAATTCCACTTCCTTTTGCAACAATTTGCATAGAGGAGATGTTATCTTCGAGAAGTCCTTGATGAACCGGCAATAGAATCCTACATGGCCAAGAAAAGAGTGCACTTTGCGCACATTAGTAGGATAAGGCAAAGTTTGAATTGTGTCTATCTTGGCGTTGTCAACCTCAATACCCTTAGAGGAGACAACATGGCCTAAGACAATGCCTCTTTCTACCATAAAATGACATTTCTCTGAATTTAGCACAAGATTAGTATCAATGCAACGTTTAAGAACTTGCGCTAAATTTGCTAAACAGTTGTCAGAGGAATTACCATGAATGGTGAAATCATCCATAAACACCTCGACAAAATTTTCAACAAATTCTGAGAAAATGCTTACCATACACCTTTGAAAAGTTGCAAGAGTGTTACATAACCCGAAAGGCATGCGTCGATAAGCAAACGTACCAAAGGGGCACGTGAAGGTGGTTTTTTCTTGGTCTTCCGGGGCAATAGCCACTTGAAAATACCCCCGAGTACCCATCCAAAAGGCAATATAAGGGGTGGCTCGCTAACCTCTCAAGCATTTGATCAATGAATGGAAACGGGAAGTGATCCTTCCGGGTTTCCGCTGTCAATCTCCGGTAGTCAATGCAAACGTGCCACCCATTTTGAATTCGGGTGGGCACCATTTCACCCTTATCATTTTTTACTATTGTCATCCCGCTCTTCTTGGTTACCACCTGAGTTGGGCTCACCCACTTGCTATCCGAGATTGGATAGATCATGCTCGTTTGAAGCAACTTGAGGATTTCCGCCTTCACCACATCCATCATAGGTGGGTTCAAACGGCGTTGGGGTTGTCGGATGGGTCTCGCATCTTCTTACAACAAGATTCTGTGCATACAAGTGGATGGGCTTATGCCTTTGATGTCGGCAATAGTCCATCCAAATGCTTCCTTGTTCTCCCGCAACACCACCATCAACTTTTCTTCTTGCTCCTTGGTGAGCTTGCTTGAAATGATAACCAGAAGCGTCTCCCCTTCCCCAAGAAATGCATACTTGAGGTCATTTGGCAAAGGTTTAAGGTCAAGCATCGGGGCTTTCACAAGTGAGGGGAGGAATTCCGGTTTCTCAGGTTCCTCTAAGAGTAGAGGAGGAGGTTTTGAGACACTCGGTCTCATTTCTTCAAGCAGGTTCAAATCCTCAAAGCTTTCCTTCAAGTTAGTGCTCATAGAGTATACATTGTGGGCATCATTAAAAGAAAGTGCTAATAAGAGCTTTAAAAGAAAAAGAAAAATACTAGAAGCATAAATCAAGAATTAACTGGACCAAACTTGGAGATAATAACACTCAATTTTTTCCATAAATCAGTTTAGGAAAAAAATTGCAAGCTACACATTTCAAAAATTAAAAATAGACAAGGACTTTGGTTAGATAATCATACTGACATACAGGAAGAGGCTATATCTTTTTACTCTGATATGCTCTCTGAGCCAAACCAGCCAAATCCTTCCACATATTACTCCCACTTTCTCAGCCAAATCCCAACAGTAATATCTCCACAAGACAACCAGTCCTCGTCTAAACCAGTTTCAGAAGAGGAATTAAAAATAGTGGTAATGAGTCTGAACAGAAATAGTAGGCCATGTCCTGATGGCTTCACTACAAAATTCTATGCTAAATGCTGGGATATAATCAAACAGGACCTAATAGATGCAGTAAATGACTTCTTGTTAGGCTCAGAAATACCAAGAGGAATAAGTAGTACATGGATAGCATTAATCCCAAAAAAGCAGACACCCTCCTCTTTTGATAACGATAGGCCTATTAGTCTCTCAAATGTAGCAAATAAAATCTGCTCTAAGGTGCTAATGGAAAGATTGAAACCCTATATGGAAAACTTAATCTCCCCAAATCAGCAACTTTTATGAAAAATAGAGACATTTCAGATAATGTACTATACCTACAGGAATTGATTAAGTTTTTACACAGAAAAAATAGGGTTCCAAACTGTATTTTAAAGCTAGACCTTAGAAAGGCATTTGATAGAGTAAATTGGCTTTTCTTGGAAAAGGTTCTTAGTAAGTTTGGTTTCACAGGGAGTTTTTTAAATGCAGGAATGAACAACCTCTCTCAAGCTTATTTTTCAGTTCTCATTAATGGGAACCCTGTTGGATTTTTCAGAGCCACAAGGGGCATCAAACAAGGTGATCCTCTTTCCCCTTTTCTTTTCAATTTTTTCTCTGAAGCTTTCTCCAGAAGCTTATCGTTTATTTTCATGAATAAAAGACTCAATTACTATCAACTTCCCTCAGGCATTACACCTGCATCCCACTTGAGTTATGCTGATGATAGTATTATCTTCTTGTAAGCCTCTAAATCTAATCTAATCGAAATCAAAGCTTTCTTAGAAACTTTTGAACTAACCTCTGGACAAAAGATAAACTTTGACAAATCTGACTTCTATGCTAGTTCAAGAGCAACAACTGTTAAACTAAATCAGATAAAATCGATTCTAGGGATGAAGAAAGGAGTCTTTCCATTTAAATACCTGGGATGTCCAATATTCAAAGGTAGGACCTTAAAACTCTATTTTGAACCTTTGTTGGAAGCTGTAGATAGAAAGCTCCTGAACTGGAAAAACAGATGGTTAAGCCTGGGAGGTAAAATGGTGCTTATTCAATCTTGTCTATACTCCCTCCCTCAGTATATCCGGTCTGTCCTAAAGCCCCCCAAACAGATAATAAAGGCATTGGAAAAGAAAATGACAAGATTCTTCTGGGGAGAAACGGGGGGTAAATCACACAAAATATGGAGAAAATGGACTGACCTGAGTACACATAGAAACCAGAATGGTCTAGGATTTAGATCTGTAAGAGCAACAATAGATGCATGTTCTGCCAAACTGTGGTGGAAAAGCCAATTGGGAACAACTATGTGGTCCAAACTGTTATGGGATTTACCACAGTCCCATAAGAAGTCCCATACTTGGAAAAGGATATGTGATATTAACCCCTTTGCAGAAAAAACTCTCTCATTATACATGGCAAAGGAACGAGTAATTGTTGGAATGCAAATTGGTGTCCAAATGGTCCCCTTTCTAATTGTGTTCCACCTCTAGTCATCTCACCTTTTTACTACTACACTATTGCTGACTTCATCAGAGAAAAAAGTCATATAATGCAACGTATCTCCCCCTATCTTAACATGATACTTTGAGTTTTTTGCAGGTTGCACGGGTTAACACTGAAAGGGAGGATAGACTTATATGGAAACTGGAAGACACGGGCATTTTCTCCTCCAGATCAACCAATAGGGCCCTTACTCAGCAACCAGGTAACTTCCCAGCCACTAGACACATCTGGAACCCCAGACTACCCAAAAAAATATCTATTTTTACATGGAAATTGCTGAATTGTCTCCTACCTTTTAATGATGTCTTAGTCCAATGTGGTTTTAGTTTAGCTTCGAAATGTCCTGCATTTAATCACTGGACTCAATAGAGCATTTTTTCACTTCATGCCATCTGGCTCAGAATGTTTGGGACATTTTCTCAGATATTCTGGGGATTAAACTACAGGCTTTAGACAGCCTGACCCTAAGGTTTTTTACATTTTGGAATAATACTGAACTGTCCTCAGTTCATAGGGATATATGTAGGATGTTGCCATCTCAGATATGTTGGTCATTATGGAAAGCTAGGAATGCATTTTATTATGACAACAAAAAAATTTCACAAGCTCTAATCAGTAAGGAAGTGAGAGATCTTATCTTCGTCTCTTTCTCAGCCAAGCCTGGTCACTCCAATATGTATCTAAATAGAAGTTATCCTATTTCCTCTCTAATCCCACCTCTGAGACCCCCCCCCCCCCCCCAAGCCTTCTATATCCACTGTTTTCTAGAGATTGGACTGGTAAACCTTACCTAATTCAATATTTAACTATCATTGCTAGAACACCATTAGAGGCTGAAATGAAAGCTATCCAAGCTGCAGCTAGGAGCTTCACCAGTTTGGACCCTGGCTGTTCTTATATAGTGGAATCAGATGCCATGCTTGCGGTGAACATGATAAACAATCCCAGAAATGCCAAATGGTCTCTATATGTTTTAGCTTTCGAAATCCACTCTGAACTTAAGAAGGCTACACTCAGGCATGTCTTTAGAGAATGTAATTCAGTGGCTGATGCAATCTCAAAGCATAAACCTTCACAACCAAGCATCAGTATCTCTAACATCCCACCAATCATCAAAGGCCTTATTCACCTGGACATTAATAATTTCCCTTACATCCGAACATAGAAGCAGGCTACCAGAGGATAGATAATGCTGGAGTTTTTTATTTCTTTTGCAGGGACATAGCATGGACATTGAACTGAGTACTGCTCTTTCGCGATTGCTACCGAGCACTCGAGCCTGCACTCAAGCCTTGGAGCCCTCGAGCACTGGATACCTAGAACACTAAAGCTTCGAGTCCTTGAGCCTAGGAGGCCTTGAGCCCTGCATACTTGGAACACTCAAGCTCTTGAGCCCTCGAGCCTAGGAGGCCTTGAGCCCTGGATTCCTCGAGCACTCATGATCTCGAGCCCTGCCGCCCTTGGAGCCCTCGAGCACTCAAGCACTCGAGCCTTCGAACCATCGAGCTATGGAGCCCTCGAGCACTGGATACCTCGAATACTCAAGCTCTTGACCCCTCGAGACTAGGAGGCCTCGAGCCTTTGATCCCTCGACCACTCAAGCTCTCGAGCCCTGCCGGCCTCAAGTTATCAGGCACTCGAACCTTTGAGCACTCATGTACTCGATCCCTCCATCAACCACTCAAGCACTCGAGCCCTCGAACCGTCGAGGCAACGGACACTGGATACCTCGAGCCCTCAAACATTCGAGTCCTCGAACACTGGAGCCCTCGAGCACTGGAGCCCTCATACACTGGAGTCCTCGAGCAATGGAGCACTAGAGCACTGGAGCCCTCAAGCACTGGAACCCTCGAGCCACGGAGCCCTCGAGCCACGGAGCCCTCAAGCCCTCGAGCCCTCAAGCACTGAAGCCCTCGAGCACTGAGCCCTCGAGCACTGGAGCCCTCGAGCACTGGAGCCCTCAAACACTGGAGCCCGCGAGCACTGGAGCCTCTAGCACTGGAGCCCTCAAGCACTGAAGCCATCGAACACTGGAGCCCTCGGGCACTGGAGGCCTCGAGCACTGGAGCCCTCGAGCACTGGAGGCCTCGACCACTGGAGCTCCCAAGCACTGGAGCCCTCGAGCACTGGAGCCCTCGAGCACTGGAGCCCTTGACCACTGGAGCCCTCGATCACTGGAACCCTCGACCACTGGAGCCCTCGACCACTGGAGCACTCGAGCACTAGAGTTTCTCACTCGAGCCCTCGACCACCCAAGCCCTCGAGCCCTTATATCATTGAGATGTAGAGCCCTCGATCACGGGATACCTTGAACACTCATGATCTCGAGCCTTCGAGCATAGGAGGCATCGAGCCCTGGATCCCTCGAACACTCAAATTCTCGACCCCTGCCGCCATCAGGCACTCGAACCAAGGAGCACTCAGGCACTCGAACCATCGAGCCTCGAGCCCTCGAGACCTCGAGCCACCAAGTACTACCTCCTCTCCTCTGGAACCATTAGTCCACTAGTATTAGACCATTCTTTTAAGGGCAACGAGGTTGCCTTATCAATGTAATATTTCCAAAACAACATTGTACATCTTTTGGTTTCTAAATAGGTTTGGGGAACCTAATAAATATCCCCCAAAATTTTTTAAAAATTAAAAAAAATTGTGGGCATCATTAACATCACATTGCAAAGCAACTAACAAAGAATCTTCACCACTTAGTTCAAAAACATCTTGCACAACTTCTTCAACAACATCTAGGGCATGGCAAGCATGTTCTTCACTAGGATATTTCATAGAGTCATTTATGTTAAACTCTACTTTTATTCCATCAAACTCCATGGTGAGGGTACCTTTATGCACATCAATCATTGTCCTAGATGTTTTCAAAAATGGCCTCCCCAACAAAATCAGGGCGGCATGTTATCATGCTCCATGTCAAGGACATAAAAATCTGCATGGAAAACTAAGGAATCCACCTTAACCAACACATCCTCGACAATACCCTTAGGGTATGCACTAGAACGATCGGCCAATTGTATTACCACCCCGGTTTTGTGCAATGTACCCAAGTTGAGATTGTCATACAGAGAGTAAGGAATCACATTTATTGATGCACCTAAATCAAGCATAGCTTTTTCAAAATGCGTATTTCCTATTATGCACGGGATCGTGAACATGCCGGGATCACTACGTTTAGGAGGTAGCTCTTTTTGACACAAGGCGGAAACATGCTCACTTTTTCCATTTTTCAACTTATTCTTAGCCCTTTGTTTTCTATTCACAACACACAATTCCTTAAGAAATTTAGCATATCTAGGAATTTTTTCAATGGCATTCAAGAGTGGAATGTTTACCTCACATCTACGAAAGAATTCGTAAATGGCCTTGTTGTCCTCCTTCCTTCTTTGTCTTTCAAGGCTTCTGGAAACAGGGGTTACGGCACATATGGAGAGATCTCCACCATCTTTTCTCTTTTGTGTGGAGGAGATGAGGGTTCTGGGATGGAGGTTGACTTTGGTCTTGGTGGCAATGTCTCCAACTCGATTTCTTCTTCCTTGCCCTTGTTGGCTAACTCTCCGGTCTTCTTCTCATGGACTTCCTCCTTCTTAACTCTTTTTTCAAACACCTCAATTCTCTTGGGCTTCTCTTCAAAAATTTCATCATCCGGTGAAGCACCAACCTCTCTACCACTCCTCAAAGCGATAGCACTTGCATTTTTCCTAGGATTGATTTCCGGTTGGGAGGGTAGTTTACCCTTTTCCCGGGCTTCCATTCGGTTCACCATTTGGGCTATTTTGCTCACTTGGGTTTCCAAGTTCTTGATGCTTGCTTTGGCCTCATCTTGGAATTTCTCGCTCTTTTCCGCGCTCATGCCCAACCGGTGAATAGCTTGCAACACCTCATCCTTGGATAGCCCCGAGCCCTCCCCTTGGTCTCGAGGTTTGTCTTGGAGCCTTTGGAATTGTTGTTGAGGTGGCCTATAATGTTGTTGAGGAGGCCGGTATGGTTGAGAGTTTTGGCTTCCTTGAGGGTTTCCAGACCGAAGGTTGGGGTTATCACGATTCCCCGAATTGTATGGCCAATTTGGGTACCCTTGATACCCTTGGTAGCCTTGGTAACCTTGGTAGCCTTGACCACCTTGATACCCTTGGTTGCCTTGGTATCCTTGATTCCCATGATACCCCATGGCACTCACCTCTTCGACGTAGTCTTCTTGCAAAGTGGGACAAGTGTCCGTAGGATGCGCCGAGTAGCAAATTTCACATGATTTAACATGTGGCGCATTTCCTCCTGGCTTTGTCATCAAAGTTTTCACCATGGATGTAAGGGCTGGGACTTGATCCTCTAGCTTCCCACTATTGGAAAAGTCACTCGCGGGCATCGGGTTTCTGCTTCTCAAATCGGCCCTTGAGCTAAAATTTCTCGACACTTCCGCTAGCTCTTCATACAATTGCATAGCCTCAGAGAAAGTTTTGTTGCCGGGGGTGCCACCACAAGAACTTCTAACCAACCTTTGGTCCTCATCAAGAAGGCCATTATAGAAGTAATACACCAAATCTCCCTCCTAATAACCATGGTAGGGGCAACTTGCAAGAAGCTTCTTGAACCTCTCCCAATAATCGAAGAGAGACTCTTCATGCCACTGAAGAATGTTGCTTATGTCCTTCTTCAAGGCGGCGGACCCCGAGGCCGGGAAGTACTTGGCTAGAAACTTTGTTTTCATATCAAGCCAACTCTTGATGCTCTTGGGCGGTAGGTAGTGGAGCCAATATCTTGCACCATCCCTCAGTGTGAAAGGGAATGCCTTCAATTTATAAAAATCTTCATCCACTCCATGGGGGACCGTTCCACCACACAAGAAGTGGAACTCAGTGAGGTGTTTGTTAGCATTCTCCCCTTTCCTACCAAGGAAGGCGGGTAGCATGTTGATGAACCCAGTCTTTAGCTCAAAATGCCAATTTGGTCCAACCACGGGGTACTTGATACACATCGGTTGTTGATCGAGGTTGGGAGCCATGACGTCTCTCAACAAGGGTTGCCCCAAGTGGATCTCTCTTTGGGGGAAAGGAGGATGGAGAGGTTCCCCTCTCGGATTCTCATCTTCGTGCTCGATTTGACATTCCATTGATGAACATGTATCCGTAAAATGGTCACTAGGAGGGGTGTTATTCACACTTTCCAAAGAAAGCCTCCTAGCCCATCTCAAATTCAACTCCAACTCGGGTTCGTAGTGTAAGGGTTCTTGTGAAGAGGATCGCGTGCGAACCATACACCAAGAACTCGAACAATACGTCTCCAAGCCAAGCGAAAATGGCAAATTAACTAAGAAATCAAAATAAAAACCAAACTAACAAATATTTACAAATAGCACATAATCACACATAATATGCCTAAACGCTTAAAAATAAACGCCTCTTCCCCGGCAGCGGCGCCAAAATTTAGGAGGCCATCGCCGTACCTCTCAAAGTTAATACTTTTAAGCCCTAAATGCTTCCTATCTACAATTAAGTAGATAATGGCAAGTCGGGATCGTCCACGAGAAGAGAGATCTTTTTAAGTGTTTTAAACATATATAGGAGAAAACACACTAAGCACATACATACATAGATACATATAAAAGCATGTAAACAAGGGGGGTTTTGGTTGGTTTGATCCTAAGTTAACAAATTAAAGTACAACAACTAGCAAAGCAATAGAACAATGCTAATCATGCAATACAACTAAAGGTAAGATGAAAATAACAATTTACGAAACCTTGGGCGCAATTGACTTCCACTTCCAAACCTCTTATCCATCATTGAACATGCAACTTATTTACTACTTTCACTACTTGTTGTGAAGGCTAAACTTCTATCCTTCTTAGATAGTAGTTTGCAAGAGTGAATTCGACATCTCTTGTCAAACCTCACCAATGACTCACATAGTCGAAACACGACTCAAGGTATCCCATTGATGCCATTTAGCACGAAGAATCAACAAGCTCGGAAACACTTATAAACACTATACTGTGTCTAAGCATTTAACCGATTTATGCATTTACACAAGATTGTTCAAGAACGATCGACATTCATAGACTTCTCTCTTTTGCTATAAACGACAAACATGACAAAGAGTTCAACATTATCATATCCAGCTAGCAATCATCAATCCATGAACACAATCAAAAGCTCTAAATCATACTCATATATTCCTAACAAGAAAAGGGGAGAAATCAACCCACTTCCCCCAAACCCTAGCAAGCAATTCATACAAGTATTTCATATACTCAAGCTTTCAACAACATTAATGATATCAACAAACACATTCAATGCTCCATAAATGCATAATAGTAAGAGCCATAAATAAGCTACAAATTGTTCTTAAGACATGGGTTTGGAAGCCTTAGTCAATTGCTCCCAAGAGATAGATTAGCTACAAGAGTTCATGCTAATCAATGCTAAACAACTAATCATAAAAATAAGAGAATTCAAGGATGAAAAATGGAAGAAAAGGGTTTGAAACAGTACTATAATCGCAGTAGAGAAAAGGTATGAATGAGAGGAAAGAGAGTGGTATTTATAGTACAAAGAAGATAAGGTGAAATTCTGGCCACCCGTCGGTCGCGATTTGCGACGGCTCGTCGCGACTCGCGACGGTCTCACGACGAGGCCATCGCGACGAGCGACGGGTGCCAGAATTTTGCATTGTGTCTTTTTCTTCTTCTTGTGGCATGTAGTCATCTTCATAGGCATTCCTCTCAATCTTCAAGTCTTCAACGGCTCCAAAAATGGTCTTCAATGGCCTCCGGTCTTCATCTCTTCGAAGCAAGTCTTCAAAAATCTTCGAAAGTGTAGTCTTCAATGGCCTCCGGTCTTCATTGCCTCCGTGTTCTTCCCTTGTCACACAAAATCCACTTAGAAGAGGTAAAAGAGCGTAAAGTTGCTCTTACCCCTCCTAAGAGAATTTCAAGGTAAAACACAAGCTCTCGATAATAAAATAGCACAAAAGTGACCCTAAATAGTACTAAATTATGCGTATAAAATGGACACATAATCGGTTCGTAGGTTGATCTCCATTTATTCTAAGCTTCACCCGGCCCAAATGACTTTGCTAGTATTCTGGACCTTCTGCTCATTTGGGCCTGGTAGGGACCAGTCAGATTCACAAAACTTGAGAAGTTCAAAACTTGAGAACTTCTGGAAGCATCTCCACATTTGCTAACTTTTGCTACAGACGCAAGGTCAACCAAGGAAAACAAACCTAATCACAAGCACAAGATTTCGTATACAACACATAACGTAAATATAAAAAATAGAAGAACAAAGAAGGGAAAGATCCACAAGAAATTGTATAGCAAGTAACTTCATCATACCCATAATCAACCCATAAGAACAATTCATATAATAATCTCTACAACTTGTAATCATTTGTTTAGATGAAAACCATTAGAACTTCAGCATTCCAGTTAAATAAAACTGTAACTCGTAGGAAAATCTATGTAATAATTAATATGGTAATAAATCAGAGAAGAGAAGTGTAAATGACAATGGGAATAATATAGCCCATATATTTCAAAAGGATTCCAACATTAGGAAACCGAGATGCATAAAAAAAGAAGATGCGACTAGAACTCAGTATCAATCCTAGTAACTCCCATTTAAACTAACCCTAGTTATCAACAAAAGCATGAGATTTGTGCTTCTGTAATCTACAAACATACAAGGCAACCCAGTCAAATGGGGAGGGGGTAACTGGAGTTGTTCAAAAAAACAAAAGGTAATGTAATGCAAGAGAGATTCAACTTCTAGATTTCTTGGGCTGATTACCCAGACCTTCATAATCAAGCTTTTGATTCACCCTTCCATCATGATTGGTCGACAGCCCGAGC
Organism: Rubia yunnanensis; assembly: GCA_037428765.1. NCBI lineage: Eukaryota > Viridiplantae > Streptophyta > Magnoliopsida > Gentianales > Rubiaceae > Rubia > Rubia yunnanensis. Next base: position 64,003,812 of record CM075061.1, read on the forward strand.
AGCTCATTCCATTTATTTGTTGTATCAACTATGGGAATATCGTCAGTTGCAAGATTTGTTGGTGTAGCAGCACATAAATCCATTGATTCTGAAGGAGGGATTTCATCATTGATGTTCTTCTCAAAGCTTTCTAAGGATTCAGTTTGAGTAGACTGAGAAGAAGTCCCCCCAATATCTGTTAATTCCAAGCTACATTTTTTTCCTCAAAGAAAGCCATCAGTTCAATACCAATGCTATTAGCTGATTTCTAATAGCTCTTCAGGTGACAGTAGATTGTTCGACCTTCGAGGTGCTTGTTCAATTCATCTACGTCAAGCTTGCCTTTCTGATGATGGATATGGAAATAGTCAATTGACTGAATTTGTGGAAAATAAGATGAATACTGTTAAAATATTGTGTGCTTACCAAAACCTCATTATCGGTTATTTTGAGAAGCATGCTAGCATATTTTCCTTGTATGCTAACATCTATGGCTACACTGGGGTCACTGAGATAGTTCATCAGCCTTAAGCTACATCGAACAATAAAGTTGTCAATTAATATAGTTGAATATGAAAATGTTAGTTGCAGAGGTAGGATCAAATGGAAGCAGACTTACATGAATTTCGTTGGCTTTCCAGAATGATTACGTAAGTTGCATTTGAAATGCATACCCAGTAAAGCACATGAGGTGTTGTTACACTTCGAGCAAAGAGTTTTATAAGATCGCTACGTTGCATTTGTGATAGTGATAACTGCCTTAACCCAACAATCCCTAACATTGGAAGGAAAACGAAGTAAAATAAGAGCCAAGTGAATTTGTTAAATGATATTAATGCATTTAATGAAGCAATTTTTTTGGGAAAACTTACTGATTTGTTCAAGTTCAGTTGTTTCATTTTCCAGACGCTAGTGTCCAATGGTTTTTGCACCTCCCAATTCTCTTTTAAGTAAAGTTGGTCAACAAGAATACGATCAACATACGCCTTGTTCTCAATCAGTCTCACAAACCAAATCGAAGAAATTACCAAAAAAGTAATCAGGCATAAATAACACGTGATAATAGTGAATAACTCAAAGTATAATTACTAACCAAGTTTTCAGTGAATTTGCTTGCGCTAATGGTGGGTTGAAAATGAGCTTAGTCTGATTGTGTGCTTGGATAAAGGTTCCTGGAAAAAGGAAAGAGAACCTAATATGTTAAGAAATTGTACGAATAATAGGAAACAAAAAAAAGATAAGGCAATCCTAAGGATCTCACTGTTGAATGTACCAAGGTTGACACTGATAATGAGGACAATATGTCATGTGTGGACCATATTGATGGGTTTTGATGGCCCTGGAGCATCGTAGTTGTCCTAAAAAATCAACACCATTGGCCTACACCTGATTGGAAACAAAGGTTTTAACAGCAAGGACTTGGTTACATATTTTATGAATCTCAAAGATGCTTTGCTCAATCCACTTACTCTTGATTGATCAGAACAAAATCACAAACATTCTTTGAAATTCTCTGAGGAGAGGTAGTTCTCAGAGGGAGCATGTGAATTACAGAGCACATGATATCTGGAAAATCGGAAAATTGTTTTTGTAAAAGCATCCACAGTAAGTAGAAACACTATGGAAGAAAAATGAATGGACAAACGTAACTGAACAATCCATCTTCCTTATCGAGACAAGCATCAATATCCTAGGCGGGAGTTATCTCAACACAATCAGATAATTGAAGGGCTAGATGCTTGTCGACTGGCTGGATAAAGCTTCTAAGATTTAAATTCATATGATATGGAACTGTACGGAATTGATGCTTAACATTGGTTATTAGTGAGATTTTACTGGTGTTCAATCTCTCGCTAAGATCTTTCAGGTCTCTACCATATATGGTAACATGCATCACAGTTCTTTATACATTGAGGACCTAACAAATGTGTCACTCTACCAATAATCATAAACATGGTTGCTACATTATGACATAATATTTTGAAGAAACAAAGAAGTAGAAAAAGTACCTCTTCGTCCGCAAATAAGTAAATATGAGGGTCACCTTTCCCATGGCCCTAGGAAATTAGCATAACTTTCGCGAACCAATTGCCACTATCAGGAGTTAGACTTTTCAACAAGGTGCAATGTTCCTCCATGTCTGGCATATGCAATGCAATCAAAGCAACATTAGAACTCAAGTATGGTTTAATATATTTACTAATACATTAGTCCCGAGTCTATTCAGAAATGAATAGTAAGCATACTCTACAAAGAGTCACATCTTAGAAACCAACATCTAATAACAAAAAATAGATATTACTAATAGACCTCAAGGATGAATCTATTAAAGGCCTCGAACAATTTCTTTCCTTCACCATCGTATGTACACATGCTACATTTAAAAGTATGTACAAGACCAAAAACGTCAGATTGATGAAAATTCTAATGTGTCTCTCCATTATAAAAGCAATAAATTTCCAGGCATACATGTGAGTGTTTTTATAAAGAGGGAAATTAACGCGGAATGCATCCTTCCCAGAAACAAAATTCAAATAACATAGTAGAAATAATTTTCAAATACAATGTTTGTAGCTACTCTCGGTAGGAGTAAATGTTGAGTAGCAAAGATTTATCAATATGTAGAAGTCGTAATATGACATTAAAAGAAAAGAAAACTACACATGCAGAGCATATTGAAAGTACATGAGATTCTTTAGATCAACAATAGCCCGAAAACACCAAATGGACAACTGATTAAAGTAAACAAAATACATGCAAAGAGTACTAAAATTAGATGCAATCATTTATACATATAAACTCAAATGGAACCAAATTAACACTCGATTCAACTTAAAACACCTAATTCAACATAAAACGCCCAAATACAGACATACAAATTAAAACAAATATTGAAAAAAGAGCTTACTATATTTGTCAACATGCATGTCCATATTGAACCGGAATAGAGAAAACACATAAAAGTAAAATTATTCTCTCGGACAAAAGAACAAATAGCTTTCATGCGAAAATGCAACACAAAAACACAAAAAATAAATTCAATCCAGGTGGATGAAGGCAACAAGCACAATACACGAAAAAAACAAATATGATAATTAGATGAATCATTGTGGGAGGCAAAAGGAAAAAAAGAAGAAGAAGAGACAACTTCATCTTCTACGATGGAAGGATGAATACCTTGGAGTGAAGGACCTGCTTGCTTGTTCTAAATATGATGCACACTAATTGTCTATATAGGCAGCAAAGGAAGAAAAGAAGGACACACATTGTCCAAGTATAAGAGAGAAGGACATGTAATTAATATGCCATGGGCAGGAACATGCGAGGAACCACGTGTGGTAGACATATGAGAGAAAAGAAAACACATGTTCTCTTAGTAGAAGAGAGAAGGAGGACATGCGTAATGAGAAACCATGGGAGACACATGCAAGAAGCCATGTGTAGGATGTGGTAGAAAAGACGCTAAAAAGGGAAAAGAAAAGAATTACTGTCGACGAAAGAATCACGGTGGAATTGAGGATTCTCTCTTCTAAGATATAAAGATATTGATACTTTCAACTAAAAGTAGGACAAGAAGTGTATTTTGCCCTTGATTTTATTAAAAGTAAATTGCTAAAATAACTCCGACTTTAGGCCGAAAGTGCCAATATAACCCTGCAATCTTAGAAAGTGCCAAAATAACCTTTGATTCCGCTGTCTTTTTAGTCAACAGTTTGATGACACTTTCTGAGATTGCAGAGTTATGTTGACAATTTTATGCTAAAGTTAGGGTTATAAATGTATTTATCCCTTTATTAATTCTTCAAAATTTGTGTTAAAACCAACGTGGAACATTAATACCCCTCATCCCACAAGTTTTGACATACAATAAGTCTCACAAGTAATGACATATTTTGAAAATTACCTAAAATAACAAAGAATCTATTATTAAATTCTCATAATGTTCTCTTTTATTTCAACAATTTAAAGACTGGACTCATTACTTTCGCAAAATATCTCTATTTTTTTTTTACAATTATTCTCTTCTACATCACCATTATTTAGTATTTGATCCAAAAGTAGTTAAGCAATTAATATGGGGAGTTGCTATATTATACCCTATATTTAACTACCACATGCCCTAATACGTATATATACACGTATAATATTTAATTAAAGTTTAAATTTAAAAATCTGAATTATTTAATTTAAATTTAAATTAAAAAAATATGAATTCCCACCTTTTTCTTCCTCTCAGTCACCCGTCGAACATCGGTAGAAAATTTATGCACAACCACTACCCCGCCACTCTCTCCTTGTCATCACCTCCCCGCCGCCACCATCCGAAAACCCAGCCTTTCCCCATTGAAGCCCAGCTCCGCCAGTTCTTCCTCGTTTTTCCGGCGAGAAGAAACCAGCTCATCCATTCTTTCTCGTTTTTTCGGTGACAAAATCCATTCCGCCGATGTTGCGAACGCTCCCGCCGCGGACCAGATTTCCTCGTTACTCACCATCGCCTGAGACGTTTTAGATTTCTCGATGAGGTTCTCGTCGACGTCGTGAGCGAAAAGGGAAACGAGAACGGGCCTCGAAAGGGGAAACAAAAACCGTAGGCGTTGGTTTCCGGGATGAGAAGAAAGGAGAATATACCTGGGCGACGTCGATGAGAACCGGGCCTGGGCAACGTCGACGAGAGCCGAGCTTGGGCGATGTCGACGAGAACAGGACCTAGGCGGGTCGACCAGAGCGGACTTGTGGCGGATCGACGAGAACCAGATCTGAGAAGATGAGAACCTGAGTTGGGCTGGCTGGGGAAGATGGGCGACGAGAGGATGCCGGAGAAGACGGGCGTGGTGGAAACCAAAGGGTCTTCAACGCCAGCGGACTCCGATGGCAGAGAACAATGAACACCACCGCCACCGGAGCCCCACGGCGGAGACCGGTGAACGACCATCGTGGCAAAAAATATAGAACCACCACCGAAAAATTTAAATTAGATTTTAAGTTAATTTTAAATTGTAATTTAATAATTAATTTCTTTATTCTTTAAAATAAATTCAAACTACCTATAGTGTTTTATTTGTACAAATACATGACATGTGATATACCAATTCATTTAGAGAAGATTTTATATTTTATATAGTACTTTTAATCGAAAAATCAATGAACCGGAGTAGTATTAAGCAACGGCCAACCGAATGAATGGTTACCCAGTGGCCTTTGAATGGGAATGACTGATGAGTGACAGTAGATTTTTTCACTGTGATAGAGGTTGGGTTGGGTTAAGACTTGGGGAGAGAGGAAATATCTTTAGTCCCATTACAGTTCACTGTTTCTTCTAAAATAAAAACAAGTGCAGCAGAAGGGGTCAGTACTACAGTTCGACACTCCGTATCAGTCAGATGGCGTCCCACGACAAGGACCACGACCACGGCCATCATCATCATCACCATACCCACGAGTAAGGTTTCAGAATGGATTTTCATGACTTTGAACTTGTACTGAGTCTGAGGTTGACTTTGCATATGTAACAGGGATCCAAAGGCAACTTCACGGGTTGGCCCAGATGGCAAGAAATATCATAGCCATGATGGATTGGCACCGCATTCTCACGAGCCAATCTACTCACCTGGCTTTTTTAGGAGAAGGGCGCGCCCTCTCATTGACAGGGACTTCAATGAAAGAGCATTCACAGTTGGTATTGGCGGCCCTGTTGGTACTGGGTATGCTCCCTTTTTTCCACTCTATCATCGTATTCATATTTTGTACCCTTGTGCTATATGAACATGTTCGTTAGTTTTGATGCTACTTTAGAACCAGGATTCTATTTTTGACTGACTCAATTTCTACAAGTAGTGGGTTCCTCTGACCCATTTAGTTCCTACTAATTTACAAGATAAGCAATTGCACAATGTAAATCCGATGCAATTCTACTTAACTTGGGGAAGTTGCATTAAATTCACTGGTGTAATGACTATGTTAGCTTAATGTTATAGTCCTAGCTTCCATGAAATTCATAGCTGAAGTTTCCTTTGTGATTGCAGGAAAACTGCGCTAATGTTGGCCTTATGCAAATTCTTGAGTGACAAGTACAGTCTTGCCGCGGTAAGTGTTATTTCTAGTTCTGAACTCTCTCTTGTGGATAAAGTAAAAGGCCATGATCCCCTGACACTCTTTACTGATTTTTTTATGTTCCCCTTATATCATGGTCGTTACATAACTTGTTTCCGGAACATATAATCTCTGACCAGAATCAGCAAAGGTAGGATGGTCTTGTCTTCAATCTTTGCACTTGCAAGGAGTCTGTAACGTGTGGTTACTTTATCAGATGAAGGTTTATGAATTTTTATTTCCTGTTTACATTCATCTCATGCCTTTAGTGTAGTCATTGACTAATGACATGTATGCTCATCAGCCTCATCTTACATATGGACGAGGAGCTGAAAAGTGCAGCACATGCGTTATAATTTAGTTCATTTCAAGGTTTCAGACGAGCAACTCATGCGTTATAGTTTAGTTCATTTTCCACAATGACACTCCCGGATTGGGATTCCTTTGCGTACTTTAATTGTTTCTTCAAATTGAAGCATAAGTTTGTTTTTTTGACATAGATGTCCTGAAATGATCTTAAATGTGTTTCTTTCTCTACATAGCTTTCAAAAATCATCCTCAGACTTCAAATGTATCCACTTTTCTGTTTGGAACTTTTAACCGCATTATGTTCTTACTTATGTTATCCACTCTTGAATATTCAAAAAAAGAAGAAGTTATCCACTCTTGGACCAAAAATAGTCTCTCATTTCCATTTACTAGTAGTCTAGTAATAAAAGCTCTTCTCAAACAATGCTATTGTTTTAGGTGGATTATGCATCTCATAGAACGTCATCTGTATTGAGTTCTATTCACTATTTCTCACGTTCTTCTGGTCTCTCTCTTTTTATCAGAAGTTATATCATAACGAAGTAAGATCATTTAAAAACACGAAGAAAAATCAACATCATTACTCAATCCCACTAGGGCTTGGAGAGGATCATTGCTTTGGGGAAAACAATTTATCATTCCCTCTCACTCCTTCAAGTTTCCTCAACTTTTCTTTGCTTTTGGGAGTTTGGAGTGTCTGTAATGACTTGTTCTAAACCAGCCCAATACTTACCCATAACAATTTGAAGACATTGTTGAAAGTATATAAGTCTAGCTCAGGACTCAGATATTGATGAAGTGGATCACAAGATTCACAACTGTCAGTCTTATTTACTTCTTGAATTTGTCTTTCATTAACAAAACTCTTTTCTCAAGTTAGCTTTTATTTTTATGTTTCCTTTCTGGAAAGTTGGAAGAATCAGTAAGGTAAAGATTTTCTCGCTGAGCAGGTTGATTGAGAAAAATAAAACAGGTCTTCATATATTCTTACCTTGCTGTAGCTTAGTGACTTCAAGTTATAAGCACATCAGTACTCCTAAGAGAATGCCAAAAGTGCTACTTTATTCCCCATTTTCCTACATGTACTGAGCGGGGCATGTATAGCTTATTCTGGATATAAATTTTCTTTATATATGCTTATATTCAGTATTTGGGATGTAATTTGGGTGCTCGTGTTCTTTAATACCTTACTAAATTCCAGGTTTCACATTCTCCATGCTCCCTCTGTTTCATGAAGATTGACATGGTAGCTTTAGGTGGTGCTTTTTAGGCAAGTTGAATTGTGTGGATAGGATTCGATGGGGAGAGTGAAAAGATTAATGATTGGATGAGAATAATACACTTTTTGCCATAAAAAAGAAGTGTGACAATCTTAGTAAAAAGACTAAAATGGAAAGTGTAACAAATTTAAGAGTGCAGAGGAAGTATAAATCTTAGAATAGGAGCTTGTGTTTTTCCCTGCTCACGGCTAGTCCATATTTTTAATACTTGAAAACTGAGCAACATGTAAAAAAATTTCCCTTACTGGATTGTACTATATTCTATTTTTGAATTGCATGATGGAATTTATATTAGTTTATTGAGGTATCTGTGTTAACTGTTTAGGTTACAAACGACATATTCACGAAAGAAGATGGTGAGTTTCTTATAAAGCATGGTGCGCTTCCTGAAGAGAGGATTCGTGCTGTAGAAACTGGTGGTTGCCCTCATGCAGCCATTCGGGAAGATATCAGCATCAATCTCGGTCCTCTTGAGGAGCTCTCCAATTTGTTCAAAGCAGATATACTGCTTTGTGAATCTGGTGGAGGTAATCATGCCGAAGTTGACCTTCTCCGTTGATTTTTTTTAGTGTAATAGGCCGCATAGTCTCTTTTACTTCTCTGGGAACTTTTTACCCTCTAAAATGTATCCATAGATGTGATAAGAACCTAAACCAAGAAAGTTACATTTGTCTTCCTGCTGCACCCTCCAAAATGTATCATGATTATTGCATGACAATCCTGTGCACAGGTATCAAATAGACCAACATGTTATCATGGCAGAAAAAATGAGCATTGACATACTTACGCTAATCATATCTAATCTTGAAGGGAAATTAACAGTGGTTCTTGTGTTTTTTTAATCCTGGACACAGATAATCTGGCCGCCAATTTCAGCAGAGAACTGGCTGATTACATCATTTACATAATTGATGTGTCTGCCGGTGATAAAATTCCCCGTAAAGGAGGTCCAGGCATTACACAAGCTGACCTACTTGTATGATTGCACTACATCAGCATAGTACTTTCCTACAATGTGTAATATATCTGGTGATTAATGCATATCAGCATATGTGATAGAAGTCTTGATGGGCATTATCTTTTCTTACCACTTATTCCAGGTAATTAATAAAACTGACTTAGCACAAGCAGTTGGAGCTGATTTATCTGTCATGGAACGTGATGCGCTACGAATGAGAGATGGGGGCCCATTTGTATTTGCTCAGGTTTGTTAGTATTAAGAACAATACTTTCAAATTATTATGAACAGGGTATCTAATGCTGATTGTGCTTGCTGTTTTAGTTTTAGATTGATGTTTATTTAATCTACATGAAAAAGAAAAAAATAAATCCGAGTGATAGTAGCTTGTTTGCATCACCTTTGTTTTTATTCACAAGATTTTGCTGAACAGTTACATTGTATTTAAGAATTTTCAAATCATATTCTGCTGTACAATCTATGCTGTTTGCTGATTCCTTTATCATTTTAATACTCTCACAGTCATGGATCAATGCCCTGAAAAATTTCCGCTGTGATTTCCTTATCCTTTTATTTTATCGTAGACAGACAGATTTAGAATATAATCAGAAGTAGAATTGAATTTATCTGAATGGAGAGGATGGAGAACCAGATGACGCGTATAGTTTAACCTGAATACTGAGATAAATGCTTAGGTGTTGAAATCAACAGACCCCTGGAGTTCAAAAACAGTATAAGGTGTGAAAGTCATAACTTCAGCACCAAAATAAGTGGCATTTAGGTAGTCTTAGGAATCTGACTTAGCCATGCAAAACATACATTTTCATACATTCTGTGCTAGGTTCTGGATTTTGAAAAGCGCAAAGTGCAGCGAAGCACTAACGGTCAAATTTACCGAAGCGCTGGGCGCAAGCGCTTGCTTTTCGGAAAAAAGCGCTCGCAAATCATGTACTAGGATTATTTCAATAAAGACACAACATAGAACTTAGAATAATAACACAATATCATGAAAGACAAATAAAACATTCAACACAATACCAAATTCAAAATTTTAAGGGTGGTAAGAAGAACTAAACGACTAAGATCGAAAGATTCTTCAAATTATTATGAAGTAATTGGCTCTAATCTCTAGTCATCGGAAAAATCATCATTATCTTTACCAAAAGTATCCCTATGGACCTCATCTCCATCCCTAAACTCCTTGTTATCTTCCATACCATTTCCCATATTTCCCTCGATCTCTTCCTCATCCTCATCAACAATGTTCATTCTTCGAGGCATTGAACTAGAAGATGGCTTAAGAAGACTCTTCCTTTTGTCCTTTCTCACGGTTCTAGCTCTTGTAACATAGCTAGGCTCACATGCCCCCGAGGCTTTGGAAACAACCTCCCAAGTTACCTCTGCTGCCGTCGGTTTTTGAAAACGGAAGCAGGGAAAGATGAAAACGGGAGCAGGAAGTGAAGACGAGGAAGTGAGCCGCAGTCGCTTCTATCTTTTGGTAAAGATGAGAGTCTGACCGATTCTTTTTTTTTTGTTTAATTTCCGAAATTATATAAACCCTAATACTACTCTATTTCAGCCCAAAACTCTTTGTAGCCCAAAACTCTTTGTAGCCCAAAACTCTTTGTAGCCCAAACTCTTTTCATTTAAGAAAGAAAATAAAACTAAAAGGCCCATTTCAGCCTTTTAACGGAAAGCGCGCTTTTTTACGCGCTTCGCCAAAAGCGCGCGCTTTTAGTCGGCGCTGGCACTTCTCCGTACGAAGCTCTCAAGTGAGCGCCTAGCGCTTTTTTGCGCTTTAAGTTGTGTTGGAGAGCTCCAACGCCAGGAAGGATCAAGTGGGTAAGATATCTATGATTCAGGGAGTGTCCGAAATCACTCGATCTCCTCTGTAAAAGGAGATTACGAAACATGGAGTGTCCGAAGAGTCACTCATTCTCCTCTGTGATAAGGAGACAGTCAAACATGGAGTGTCTGAAGAATCACTCATTCTTCTCTGTGATAAGGATACCATCAAACACGGAGTGTCCAAAAACACTCCATCTCCTCAGTGAAAAGGAGATCGAAAAAGAAGTGCAGGAGTGTCCGTAAACGCTCTGTCTTCTCAGTGAAAAGGAGACGGCATTAGAAATTTGGAGTGTGATGAAATGCTCATTCTCCTCAGTGATAAGGAGATGGCTTCAACTTGATGCTTGAAGGAGTGCTTGTGAGTTCAACAAAGTGAAGGAGTTTACCCTAATTTGATTGAGGGAGTGAATGTTGGATAATCAAATTAGTTTTTACTGTTTTACCATGGTTAGATTGTTGCTCCATCAAAGCAACCAATGTTGTACAAGCGTAGGAGAGTAAGTTGTTATTAGTTGCGTTTAAAGAGCAGATTTAGCCGAATAGGAGCAGTAAAAATGTAGTTTTTTATGTGATTAGTTCTGCACCATTAGGGAATAATTTCAGCACAAAAATTATCTTCTTAATGTTTATATATATATATATATATATATATATCTTCTTTCTCGTGAAACCGTATGTGATATGGTGTGTTTTACATTTTATGTTTGTTACATGCATATCAAAATATGCAGCAAACATATTTTGTTAAGTGTCCTGTTCCAACAAATTATAAGTAGGTTTTACTTTAGAACTATTGGTGGTTTCAGTAGCTAAATTTCATGAAGACTTGCATGCACCTAGTGAGAATTGTGTAATTGGGGATTAGACTTAAAAAATGATGAATCTGTAACCTTTTATGCGTTCGTGCTCTGGTGTCTTCCTCTTAAGCTATTGGAAAGCAAGAACATCAGTCAGTACCTGGGAAATGACAATCCTCTGATAAGCAGATAGAAGAAAAATACATTGCATTTTGTTGTTGAATGTTGATAAATATATACACATCCTGCCAACAGTTTAGATGCTAACAGTTTAGGTGTGTTTAACTGGCAGGTGAAGCATGGTGTTGGAGTAGAGGAAATAGTGAAACACGTCTTGCAATCTTGGGAAGCAATAACGGGGAATAAGCTTCACTGAAACACTTGAATGAACAGACTCATAGTTAATAAATTCAAGCTGTTGAATATTTTTATAGTACAGCATCTTTGACATTTGGGAGGGGCATAGTTGCCATTGTTGTCTACTTGAGGCCAATAGATCCATTAAAAGATTATTTGACTTGTGAAATCTAGCTAGTTTTCTTGTGGAAAATTTCACTTTATTGTGTACTGCCAATGAGCAAACTCTCTGGATGAAAGTAAGATTTCGGTCCACCTCTAACCTACAGAGCAAGGGCAATGGGTTGATGCATTTAGACAGAACGGTCACACCATTGCCCTACAAACTTATCTTAGTTTAAGTGCATTACAAAATGAAAATATAGGTAAGACTGAAGGACTCGAACTTTGAATATGTGAACAGAAGTTTGAACGTAATTACGAGAGTTGATGCTATCGTTATGTAACACCATTTGACTAGAGCAAAAGAGCGGTATAAAATTTAATGGAGAAAATTGGTTTTGGATTCATTAGCGACAGGGCTTGCAGGTGGTGAGTGTAGTTGATGTATGATGACTAAAACTCTTGAAGGATGCTGTACTTGACAAGATCCGTTTGGCTACTTGTCAAATGGGGGCTTAACTAACTTGACTGAATGATTCATTCGCAGCTTTGTTCAGATCTCTGGTGCTGGCATGCCGCTGAGAATATGGGACTCCGGCGGCCCTAAGGACTATCCCTTTTTTACGCTCTTATGTTGTTGTAGACCTTTCAAATGTTCACTTCTAGCTTAGGCTTCCATCGCCAATAGCACCTTTTCGAGCTTAAGATATGAATGAATTCTCTCTCATCTCCAATAGCATGCTGGCAAGATTACTGTTTTGTTTGACTTAACTAATAGTGTGCTGCACTGATCATAACAGTAAGCTACATTTCTTTCGTGGCCTTCTCGAAAGTACGATTTGTTCTAGTGAATTGAAAGTGCGTACCCCTTTGATGTAGGTATGGTGAAAATTCAATGTTGCACGACCTTTGAAGTTTGAGCTATTCGTTGACTCAATGATCAATGACAACTATTCTTGCTCATTTTCCACAGGCTAACGTCATGTTTTTAATGTTATACAATGCTAGAATTAGGATATGATGCTTCTTATAATGCTAACGTCCCACAATTGGACTTCACTCTTTAATCTTGATTTTAGAGGAAACTATTTAGGCCCTTGCCTTTTCAAAATGTGTTGACCGGGCTTTCATATTTTAAAAGTGAACTTTTTTGTGATTTTGACTAAATTTGTAGACTAAACGGTTGAAGAGCTCAAATGCAAAGGCAAAACTAGACCTGGCAAACAGGTTTTTTCGGTCGGATACGGGTGAGACCCAATTGGTTCGGGTATAATTTGGTATATTGTTTTGTCTTCGGGTATCGGGTCTTGATGGGTGTGTTCAGGTTCGGTGTCTTTCGGTAGTTTTGAAAAATATCTGAACGGGCCGGGTTTGGTTATAGTTGTTTCAATTTCAATACAATTCGGGTATCATTTTTTTGAATCGAGTTCGGATCAAATTTGGCTCAGGTTGTTTCGGTTACAGGTACAATTCGGTTTTACATTTTTTTTAATCAAGTTTGAATCGGGTTTGAGTCTGTTTGGTATTGGTACTTTTCGGGTACATTCTCTTTCGGGCCGGGTTTGGTTGGATTCCAATATATTCAATCCGGATCTTGTTCAAATAAATATAGCAAATTGTCATTATAATGAACATAAAATTTTAATATATTTATTTTGTAAAAATACTTTCGCTGAACTAATCTATTATATATATATATATAAATAAAATTATTTAGTCATTTTTTAATGTATACTTTCAATTTTTTGAAGTGAAAAATTATTTCTCTTGTAAAGAACATGACATTTATGCAAACATTGATCTGTATGCGTTACCACATAAAAATTATAATAGTATGTAAGAACAAAATAGAATAGTTTATATTTAATTTTTTTTCTCTATTTTATGTTGTCGATCATAAGTTCAAGAGCAGTGGTCTCTTAACAAGAGACCACTCAAGAGACCACCACTGTGGTGGTTTTCGGTCTCTTGAGCAATCTTTTAATTTTAAGAGACCACCACTGCCCATGCCCTTAGGTCATAAGTTTTGGTATTGGTACTGTTTTGATGCAAGTTATAATATATATATATATATGTATATATATAGTAGTTCTCCTGACAGGCGGTTTGTCCATAAGTTTATGGACATACTACTTATTTTTTACATTATACATTTACATTCAAATACATATTATTACTTTTTTTAACTTTAAAAATGAAATACTTAAAATTTATAAAAAAAACTTACAACAGTTAAAGTAAAAATCACCGTGAACTGTCCATAAGCTTATGGAAAGACCGTCTTTCTTGATATATATATATATATATATATATATATATATATATTCATGATTGCAATACATTTTAAAAATATAGCATATTAAATTAAGATAAGAAAACATTCATAGAAAGACATGCTCATTTTTTCTTAATCAGGTGAAATATTAGTATATTACCAATAAATCCCTTTAGAACTATTTAACTTTATATAAACAGCCTTGACTCTTGACCGACTTTATATAGAAATTAAATATCCCTATTTACTAATTATAAATTATGAGTCTCATGACTTAATACTAATTAGTTATTTATTTTCATAACTATGATGACTTATATAATCAACCCTCGAAGTGAATTTTTAATATATATTAATTCTCATTTATTTTTATAAATTGTGTCCTACTATTTTACTTAGTTATATTCCACCGTAACTAATTTGATTAACATACATATTTGAGTTCTATAAGTACTTATTAATAGTTATATATTTTATGTACACTTTACAATTATGACTTAACTGAGTTAATTCTATATGATATATTGTACACCCAAAAATTGAAATTGTTTAACTACAGGCTTTATTAATATTTATAATGATGAGTAATGCTCTTGTGTAACTTGTATGAATATGTTTATTTTCTAGTTCTAGTTAATTGCTTATATGATATATCCTCTTATAATCGAGTTTACTTTGAATATCTGTGATGTTTTATTTTATTTGAACGTTAATTACCTTTTAAGTTCATAATCTCAAGCACCATATAATAGAAATTGTTTGGATGACTGTCAATGGGATATTTAAGTCATTTTGACTAACCTAAACTTAAGTTCTCTAAAAATAACATACCAATATTATAATATGGACAAAGTCTTGTGCGAGACGGTCTCACAGCGAGACCGGGGGTTAAATTATAAATTTTATATACTTAATTTGGGATGGGGTATTAATTATAGTTTTCATATTGTTATGGGTTAAATTGTAAATATGGTAAATATGGTAAATATGAACGTACATTTACTGTGAGCCTGTATCTCTTCCTCTTCCCCTCATTATTTACATTTTGTTTTTCTCTCTCGAAAACCGCTCTGTTTTCTGCTGTCCTTCGCGTTTTCCCTCTTTTCTGGCGACCTAGGTTTTCTTCTTCCGTCGCGATTTCTGTACTTTCTTCTGTTTTTGTTGCTTATTACGCATTATATTGTGTTTTGACGCGAGTGTAATCCGTTGTTCTGGTCAGATTTTTGGAGTTTCTTGCAATTTTGCTTGATAATCGGTTCGGCTCTGCATCAGGTAACTCCGACGACTTAGATCTGTTCTTCTAGCCGATAATCTTTGTTTTTTAGTCGTTTTATTGTATGGTAAGCTTTTTGTTGTTGAGCTCTGAGGTTTCTGTACCTTTTTTACGATTATTACTCTATTCTATGTTGAGGTTGTTATCGTAAACGAAGAGGATATTGCGAAGCTGAATGTTTTTACATGCATGTTGTTTATTAGGTTTTCATTGATTTCGATCTTTTTTAACTCTATTATTTTTCATGTTTATCGTTTTGTAGATGTCAAAGAAAGTAGATGTTGTTGATTCCGCTGGTGTATACGATGTTGCAATTAAAATTGCAAAGGCATACTCGCAGCCTTCAGTTTCTTCGAATGCTGCTGTAAAGGAGAAGAGGAAGACTTCTTCCCAAGGTTTGTTGCCTTTTAAATTTGTTTGGCGGGAATATTTGAATTTATTACTATATTTGTTCATTTTTTGTCGTCTAGGGTTTTACATGATGTTTTAATGTTTGATTATGATGTTTTAAGGTTTTCATTTGACTTTATTTTCTGTTTATGAGATGTTTCTATTGGAAAGGTGTTATGTATGTTGTTCTTATTATATGTGTGTTTTACTGTCAATATTGTATGATTTTTAAATTACAGTGATTCTATCATAATTTTCAGTAAGAGTGATGATGTAAGTATATCGGTTGATGTTTTCATTATATATGTTTTTATTTGATGCTTTACAGTTTTGATTTGATGATACAAGTATTGCATTTGACTTTACTGTTCTTGTACTGATGTTTCTTTGTACTGTTTGGGTTTATGTGTTATGATGATGCTGGTGTTTATTAGTTTGATGATACAAGTATTCCATTTGACTTTACTGTTCTGATGCTTTACAGTTCTGATTGGAAGTATATCGGTTGATGTTTTCATTATATATGTTTTTATTTGATGCTTTACAGTTTTGATTTGATGATACAAGTATTGCATTTAACTTTACTGTTCTTGTACTGATGTTTCTTTGTACTGTTTGGGTTTATGTGTTATGATGATGCTGGTGTTTATTAGTTTGATGATACAAGTATTCCATTTGACTTTACTGTTCTGATGCTTTACAGTTCTGATTGGAAGTATATCGGTTGATGTTTTCATTATATATGTTTTTATTTGATGCTTTACAGTTCTGATTTGATGATACAAGTATTCCATTTGACTTTACTGTTCTGATTGGAAGTATATCGGTTGATGTTTTCATTATATATGTTTTTATTTGATGCTTTACAGTTCTGATTTGATGATACAAGTATTCCATTTGACTTTACTGTTCTGATTGGAAGTATATCGGTTGATGTTTTCATTATATATGTTTTTATTTGATGCTTTACAGTTCTGATTTGATGATACAAGTATTGCGTTTGACTTTACTGTTCTTGTACTGATGTTTCTTTTTACTGTTTGGTTTTATGTGTTATGATGATGCTGGTGTTTATTAGTTTGATGATACAAGTATTGCATTTGACTTTACAGTTATGATGCTTTACAGTTCTGATTTGAAGTATATCGGTTGATGCTTTCATTATATATGTTTTTATTTGATGCTTTACAGTTCTGATTTGATGATACAAGTATTCCATTTGACTTTACTGTTCTGATGGGAAGTATATCGGTTGATGTTTTCATTATATATGTTTTTATTTGATGCTTTACAGTTCTGATTTGATGATACAAGTATTCCATTTGACTTTACTGTTCTGATTGGAAGTATATCGGTTGATGTTTTCATTATATATGTTATTTATACTATAAATATTTTTCCTTTTTCTTTTAGAGTGTGGTGTTGCTGTACGTAAATCAGATAGGATTCGTGGCTTGACAACACCTACGTTTACTGCAGGTATATGTTTATCTGTATAATTTTGTTGTATGTTTTGAATTTTTATTAATATTTTAGTTTTCCTCCAGATTTGAATCCTAGAAATGTTAAAAAGAAGAAAGTTGCTGAGGTGTCCATTCCATCATCTACCGTTCCATCTTCATCCATTCCTACAGTCCATAAGAGGTGTGTGAAACAAGCCGCTGTGAAACGAGTCAAACTGGTTAGCGGTAAGGGTAAGGCTCTTGCTGAGCGTGATAGTTTAGCATCTTCTAGGGCTGGAAAAATTTCTGCTGAAAAAGGTAAACATTATTTTTCTCTAATACTTCTTTTTCTGATTTTGATTTTTAATCCATTACTCTTTACCTTTTACCAGTATGGTTTGATGTTTTTATGTAATTCAGGTGATGGTGTTACTCAAGGTTATGCTCTGCCTGAAAAACAATCCCCTAAAAAGGGTAAAGATAGTTTTTCTTTCCAATACTTTGATACTTTTGGTTTTTATTATTTATTATCTTTTACCAAATAGGACTATGTTTTGATGTTTCAGCTTCTGATCTGCCTGTTAAAAAATCTGCTACAAAAGGTACAATATTTCTGATTTTTTATGTTTCAGTTATTACCTTTTACCTTTTATTAATATGGTTTGATGTTTTATATGTTTCAGGTGATGCTGTAAGTCTAGGTGCTGGAGTTGCTGATATCCCATCTGGTAAATCATATGTTTTAACCTTGCTGTTTTAAATTTTCAATACATATGATATTTTTTTTGTTACCTATTATTTGACTGTATTTATTATTTTCGTTTGCAGAGGAGATCTTCAGTACTGCTCCTTCTCAATCTCAAAGACTTCAGGCTACCATTGATGAAACTGGTCATGCAGATCAGTCTAGTGGCAATGATGATGAAATGGAGGAAAGTGATGGGTCAGAATCTGATGAGAGTTCTGACGATGAAGGTGAGAAGCCAAATTCTGTTGAGGAAGAAGGAGAGGATGAAGAGGAATCTGACAAGGGGGGAGGATTCTGACAAGGGGGATGACTCTGATTCTGACAAGGGGGATGACTCTGATTCTGATGACAAGGGGGATGACTCTGACAAGGGGGAGGATTCTGATGAAGTGTTTGATGATGCTGGTGGAAAGTCTGATGATCCAGATGAGGAAGGTGGCAAAGGTGTTAGAGAGAAGAAGAATGATGGTAAAGGGAAATCTGTTGTGAAGAAGAATGATGGTAAAGGGAAATCTGTTGTGAAGAAGAATGTTAGAGAGAAGAGTGGGGGAGTTGTGAAGGCGAAAAATCTAAAGGGTGTCAATGATCCATCCAGGTATGCATTAATGACTAACAATTTTATGATATGTTTCATATTTCGGTGTTGCTTATCATTTTTTTAATTTTTTTGCAGCTCGAAAAGGGGCTACTCTACGAGGTGTAGCCCTGGTAAGATTGTAAAGCTTGTGAAATCATTGACTGATGGGCAGATAAGGTCAGTTATTGATATAGGATTTGAAGGATTGTTGAAGATAAATTTTGGTGTCTTGCCCAAAAATGTGATTCAATATCTGATATCTAACTTCAACCCAATTAGTCGCTTGCAGCGAATAGGTAGTGATAAGTATTATATAACCAGGGATGATGTTTATGATTGCATGTGTCTGCCTATAAGTGATGTTGAGGTTGTAGAGGTTAATAACTCGGGTAAGGGGCAGAATAGGGATATGGAGTTGAGGCTTAATTGGAAGATGGATTTAGGGGCTGATAAACATGACAATATTCCTTGTGATAGGTTGCTATGTAAGATGTCATTATTGACCGAGGGAGGTGATCTTTTTAAGAAGTATTTTCTGATGTATGTGCTGTGTACTTTCCTTGCTCCCACATCTAGAAGTACTGTTGATTTTAAGCTTTTGAGGGTTGTGGAAAGTGTGAATGAAATCAGGAAGATGGATTGGTGTGGGTATGTGTTGAAAAATTCTGTGATGCTGTTGAGAGGTACAACAAAGGTCCATTTGATGCTGTAAATGGTTGTGTATTTCTACCTTTGATGTACTATCTTTATAGATTTCCATTCCAAGGAATCCCATTGCCTACTTCCCTCCCCTTAGTCCAACATTTTAATGAGAGCAAGGTTAAGGTAATTTGTAAGTCTATAGTGAGTGCTGGGTTTGATGCCTACGTGATGAGCAGCAATGGTTTTCCTTTGACTTCAATGGGAAAATTAAAGTTAGGCTTAGGACCAGGTAATGGCACTGCCCGCAGTACCTCTTGCTTTGTAGTGTTGGAAATTCCTGACGATTTACCCACTGACGAGAAAATTCTTGCTGAAGCTCCTTCTGTAAGTTTTTTTATTTATCTTATGTTTGTTGTTTTTTATATGATGTTTCAAATTATGAGTAATAATTTATTTTTTTGTAGGATGCTGTTGAGCGCTCAATGCGATTTGCTAGGAATATTGAAATTGTTACCAGATCCTATGTAGCTGAGATGATGAAGCTTGGTGAAAAAGCTCCAGCTACTGCGCAAGATAGTGATCCTGCAGTTCAGATTCCTGTTTGTTCACAGGATTATTTTTCTGATGGTTTTTTTGATCATATTGAAGAAATCATTAAGAAGTTAGTGAAGAAGTGCACTCCTGAAGTTCCAATATTGAAGACTGGACCTGAACCATCTTTTAGTCTTGGGATTGAGAGCTTGGAAGATATTGGACGAGTTGCAGGTTCTTCTACTGTTGTACGTGAAAAGAAGGGGTCTACAGTTGCTCAGAAGAAGGGAGGACAAGTGGGAAAGTCATCAAAGGGATTGAAGAAGAAATAATGATGTGATGAACTTATGTTTGAGAATGATGTTTTTAAGTACTACTGTTGGATGGTTTTTAGCATTGCTGGGTTTGGATGGTTTTTGGATGTGATGAACTTAAGTTTGTGGATGATGTTTCAAGTATTTTGGATTGTTGGTTAGGTGATTCTCATAATTCTTGTTTGAATTTGACATTTTAAAGTAATGCAGTGATATTTTCATGAGTATGTCTTGATGTTTTATGGTGTTGATAGTAAATCTTATTTTTATGCTTTAACTCTTATTTATTAGCATGATGAGATTATTTAAGCGAGAGATTAGAGATGTTAAAGGAAGGAAGGCCAAATGAAGAGAACAGGTAACATGTGGGGACGTCATAAAATGGGTTCAATCATCATGATGAGATCAGAGATGTTAAACTAATGGACTCAATCATCATGTGTGCCTGGAGTGTTTGAAAACAAATCAGCAGATCATAGGATGTTCAGACACGGGGGAGAGGAGACAAATAGTTGTCCGCCTCGTTATCAATCCATCAAACTCAAACAATGCAGCTTATGATTGCCTTCACTGCACCAGATGTGATTTCCCCAACCATTACCAAATTACCAATCAATGGGTTAACTTAAGGGTGTTATCATACCATCATTTATTAGATTTGCCCGAAATGGTAATATTCTGCAGGCTGGAATCAATTGTCAGCAATCCGCACTTGCATTTGAAAAATGTGCTCACCTTTGAAAAATGTAACATCCAATGAAAGTCTTAAAATGTCAAATGAAAGTATTGAAACATCAAATTTGTTCTGCAATTTCAGAATTCACCCTTCATCAACTTTGGTCTTCCCTAATTCAGATGATTTGGGCTTTTGGAGTCTTTGACCCAAATTCCTTCTTTTGTGGCTTCTTCCTTTCTAGCTTTCCTTTCAATCTCTTACTTCTTCCCTTTGTTTTTGCTCTTTTTGGATCTAGGACTTCGGGTGGTGAGTCTTTGGCATTGTTGGTCGCTGAATGTTCAGTTTTGTCTTGATCTTTTAATGAAAGCAGCTGACCTACTGTAGTCGAATCCCTGTTCAAACCATCCTCTAGTATTCTACGAGTATCTTTGTCATCTTCACATTTCAACACTAAATTGTAGTATTTTCTGAGCATCTCATGGCGCCATGGTATCTTACCTTTCATCTCATTGTAGTTTTCGCTATTTTGTGTTGATGCACCTCCAAGTACTCGGTTCCATATTTCCTTCTTTGCCATCTTTGTCCATCTCTGTAGTATATAATCTTCAGGTATTGTTGTGATGTTGCGCAAGTGGAGCACACGAAGGCTGTGGAAGCACAACAGCCCAACTTCTTCAAAGTATTTACATGAACACTTGATCTCCACTTTACCATCCCTGAGTGTATAATAAACCTTCTCTACCTTTGTTTCATTAGTTTCTGGGCTGACTTTGTAAATATCTTCCTAGCTAATGTTGAATATTTTCTCCACTTTACTCGCCATTGCTAACTTCCACTCTGTTTCGAAGTCCTTGAAAATTTTAAGAGTGTATATCTCCCCAGCTTGCTTTAGTAATCCAGGCCATTCTACAGCTGCTCTTGGTTTTCCTATTGAACCACTGTATTCCCTGCTTGTCTCCGTGCTTCTCCAACTTTTGACAGTTTTTCCAAATATTGCAAAAAACTGTGTCAAGTTGGTTGTTTTTGAAGCATTGAAGCTGATTGCCTTGTTGGTACTTTCACTACGTTGTGATGACAAAGTTCCAGCTGAGAAGAAATCCTTGCTTAATGCAGTGCACCATTTATCTCGGAGTTCGTACAAGCGCTTGAACCAATCTTTTTCTTGCAGCTGGTAGGTTTCTATCATGGAATTCCAGCACTTTTCAAATTCTTCTTCATTTGCACAACCTTTCAAACAGTGGTCGAATGCCATTCCAAATTCTTCATCACTTTTTACTTTACCGTAATGACTAATTGCATTCTGTTTCAGATGCCACAAACAGAGTCTATGTTTTGTTTCTTTGAATACCTACGAAACAACAATTTCAGAAAATGCATCATCAAACTGTTTCTTAAAAAGGTCATATGCTACTAATGTATCATCAATTATAAATGTAGGATGCTCATGTTGCAGTGTCAAACCAAAAGAAATTGAATACATGTCCATGATGAGTTCTCAGATGTTCTAAAACTGGTTATGGTTATGACTTAAAAATTAAATTATTGACATCACAAATAAGATAATTAGAAGTATGGTTCTAAAATATATATTTAGAACATCAACTGTATAACATTACATGTTAGACCTTTTTGATGAAACATCAACTAAATAATATAATAAGTTACACTGGTTCAAAACTTCAACTGAAGGAATATTTAAAACATCATAATAAATATTTAAAAGGTTACACCCATAGCTTGAAACATCAATCGTCAGACAGAGTTTAGAAATACCTCTTTAATTGCCTTTGCCATAGCCAAATCCTGGTCAGTGAATATAGTCACTGGTTGTTTTCCCCCCATTGATTTTTTAAATACCTCCAGCAGCCATACAAAAGTTTCAGCCTTTTCATCTCCAATAAAAGCACACCCAAACATTGCATTGTTCCAGTGATTGTTTATCCCGACAATCGGAGCACAAATGAGATTATACTTGTTTGTCCGATAAGTGGTGTCAAAAATCACAACATCACCATATAGCATGTAATCTTCTTTCATCATCGAGTCTCTCCAAAAGAGTGCAGTTAGTTTTCCTTCATCATCCAGCTTGACTCTAAAAAAGTAGTCTTCCTCGGTAGCAGCAATCTGATAAAGATCATCTATGACATTTTGAGCATCCCCTCATTCTATAGTGTCCATTCTGTACCTATTCACATAATTAATGTGATCTCTCATAGTGTGCCCAACATTTTCTTCTCCTTGGGCAGCACATGCTAGATATTTGTAACTTGCTGCTGGTTTGAGACCTGCCTTTTCCATTGCTTCGATTGCTCTTGCTTTCTCATTTTCGATTCTTCTTTCACTACGTTGCAGGTACTGCCATTCTGATCTTGTGCACTCATGGTTATGCTCTACAAAGTGGTGCTTGATTTCATAGAACTTTTCATCAACAAGCTTGATCCTGATCTGAGCTTTGCATCCTGTTCTTATCACTGGAAAATCTTTTGATTTTCTTTTTCTCTTCCGTTCTGGCTGTAGAGTAGGCGTGGTTTTAGTTCTTGAAATGGACTTTCCTTCACATGAGCATGTGAAATATTTTTCTCTAATTACTCCTTGGTTTGACTGCCTTATTGTTGACTTTCTTACACAAAATCCAAGCATAGTTGCATGTGCTCGATACAGTTTTTCAAGCTCTTCCCATGTTCTTGCTCTCACTCCTTGCAAACACTCCCTTGCATCTATCTCCAATAGATTAGGAAAATCATTTGGCAGATATGTCATTTAAATCAAACATCACTCAGATTGATTATAAAATAACATATTAATTCTATCAGTTTCAGTAACAGTTGACATCAGTTGCCGAAACATCAAACACTTTTATTAAAACATCAATATATATGATAGAAACATCACATACCAGTATATGCAGGTCAGTTTCTGAATTAGGTGGAGAAGCATCAAACATTTTTCTTAAAACATCAATCTGTATAATAGAAAATCACATAACAGTATATGCATGTTTGTCTTCAATCAGAATTCTATGATTTGTTACCCATGCCAGAACTGAGCATCCAGTTTTATGAATGAGCATAATCAAATCACTCATTCTGTTTGTAGCATGATACACTAGTTCTAGCAGCCAATATTCAATAACAACTGAAATTAGATACACAAGTACCGGTCACATTCATTAACATATCAATCTCTATGTCAGTAACATCACATAACAGTTTATTGTGGTTAACTTGATACAGATATACAACAGTATTTTCACATACTGGAGCAGAGCATCAATTTTTGAACATTAAAACACTGTGAAGGTTTTTGAGCTGAAAGATCAGTCTGCATCAAAATATTCACAAGCTTCATGAGCTAAACATTCGCAAGCAGATTAAATCAGGTTTTGTATGATGATTCCAGTTTTTCATACTCACCATTTACAGAATTTTTTTCGATTTCATTGATTGTGTCGTTCACCACAGTAAGTTGTTGTTCATTATTCAAAAGGCTTGTTGATGAAGCTTCGGTTTTTCTATCATCTTCTTCGCACATCAATTGATGTTCCGATCTGCAAAATAAATGAAATTTTACATAATCTGATTGTACAATGTTCAACAAACTGATTTGATTATGTAGTTTTGAATAACAAACCTGATTTCTTGTTGATCGTCGTTGTTCATTGTTATTCGCAGAAATTGGGGATTTGATCTTTGAAGATCGATGGATTGCAGTGGTTGAGATTGATTGAAATCGTTAGAATGTTTTGGAATTTGAAGGTTTCTTCTCAGAACCCGTTTTCAGAACCCGTGTTTCTTCTCAGATTTCTTTCATTTTTTCTGTATTTGCAGGTTAGTCCCCCTATTTTTTCGCGCATTTTAAATGGGAACCGAAAATAAAATATTTATTCTAGGACCCCCGAATTTTTTTTGCCTTTTACCTTAAATTACTGTAAGTCCCTGGTCTTACGGTAAGACGGTCTCGCAGGAGACGGACTCTATAATATGATACTGATTTTAATTATTTACTACATATAATCAATCATAATTTGTTAAAATATATAACTTCTTAAGATAATCAAAACCATAAACATCTCATTGTAATATATATATATATATATACATATATCATATAATTGAAGAAAATCCAAAAAACACATAATCTGAAATAACAAAA
The DNA here is from genome assembly GCA_037428765.1 of Rubia yunnanensis. Taxonomy (NCBI): domain Eukaryota; kingdom Viridiplantae; phylum Streptophyta; class Magnoliopsida; order Gentianales; family Rubiaceae; genus Rubia; species Rubia yunnanensis. The sequence goes on from CM075061.1 coordinate 64,028,552, forward strand.
TGTTTGAATTTTTTTATACATTTCACATTGATAGAGTACTTTTGATAGAAATAAGTATACATATTATTTAGTTATTTATGACAAAATCTTGTTTTAGACCGATTAATTGATAAATGAGGACATTTTATAATTAGTGAGACTAATAAGGTCATTTGATATTTACTTTTATTTATTGCAATGAGATACATATAAGTATGATAGAATTTTAAAATAAATCTCAACAAATAGATAATTAATTTTTAAATAATTTGAATGAAATATTATAAAAATAATCAAATTTTAATGTATTCAATATTTAACTATTTCTAACGATCTCATATAGTTTTCCTTAGATGACTAAACTTTAAAATTTTAAATAAAGTTCTTTGTCTTCAATTTAAATGTAGGCAAAGTATAGGGAAAGATCGTCTTTCCACAGGCCTATGGAAAGACGGGTTTAATTAAAATAATGAAAAGGTGAAGTGTTTTGATTGCAATATTAAAAATTTATTCTATAACGTACTGTAGTTATAAAGTTTATGACTCAATTAATGCAACCCAAAATTTTATCTTCATTTTTTCTAATTTGCAGTTTAAACTCTTCAATTTTTTTTAAAATTAAAACCATCCGGAGATGGGAGGGAATATATTAGGCTCCCCCAAACCAATTATAAATAAGCCCGCAAGGCGCCACTTGAGAAAATCTTTACAAAATATCATCCATTTGATGGTCCGAAGCTTTGAATATGTTAATCACTTGCTTCCAAAAGCGGAGATTCCACCTATTCTAAACTAAAGAAATATAGTGGGCTAAACAAGGTGTAACTTTTCTTCTATCCGGTTGATAAAACCACGAACAGGGCATTGAATCGAAAAATCGGAACACTTATTTGTCAATGATTTGCAGCCGAAGAGAAAGAAAACTTACCACCTGAGTATCCGAGAATTGTTGCAGTTAGTGGAGAATCATCCTTGGCGACCATGCAATCCTCAATCGGGCATCATCTCTGGAAATTGCTTGCAATCAGCATTGCAATCAGCTGAGGATCAGCTGCGCATGTGAGCTGAGAAGAAGAATGCACAAAAGCACACCACCTGCAAAGGATAAAAAGGAGAAAATAGCAGTTTCCATTCTAGCCAAGAAAAGAAAATATATGATCTACTTGTGAAAGCACTAAAGCTGAATGAAATCATAGCAAAATTGTAGACATAAAACTGGATGAAATAGAGAGAGTAGATGTTTAGACCGAAGGGGAAACAATCCGCACCCCAGGATAACCATTTTTGTCAAGTAATAAAAGACCCCTAAGGAATGGTGGAACAAAATCAATATGTACATCTCCCTGCAAATTATTTTCCATAGCATACTTTGCCAAGAAGTCAGCAGCATTGTTAGCTTCCCTGGGGGTATGTTGGATTGGATTCACTAGGTGTCCTAAGTTTAATTTGCTACATATAGAGAAAACTCTCCATGGGCAACACACTGGGTATTGAATTCCTTTAACAGCTATTTGACAATCAGACTCAATCACACAATAATGAAGATTCAGATCTGAGCATAATTGATATCCATTCTGAATGGCAGTTAGTTCAGCATGTAAAGGTGAAGCTGATTGAAAAATGTTAACTCTCATTTTAATCACATCTCCCTTCCAATTCCTCACTATAGCTGCAGATGAGGAATGACCACCACTTTTCCATGTAGCATCTGTATTTATTTTGAAACCATTTAGTGGTTTTTCCCAACTGACCGCAGTAATCAGTTTTTTCTGTTTTGGAAGGATTTTTGGTATTATTCTAGCTTGTATCAATTCCTTATGCTTGTCAATATTACCTTTCAAACGATAAGTTGAGAATATCAGGTATATCAGTTCTTTGACATTCTGAAAACATGCATCAACTGAGAAAGATATGTTGTCAAAGATGATTTTATTTCTGTGAATCCAGAGAGACCATGTTGTAACTATTAGGGCAGCTGTAAATAAGTTGGACATTATCTTAGAATCAGCCCTGAAGGAGAGAAAGAATTCTACTCTATTCCTGAAGCTTCCAAAAACTGGTTGTTGAAAGTGTAGTAAATTATTAACTCTGAGCCAAATATCAATTGAAGAAGGGCAGGAGTTAAAAAAATGATCCAGAGAATCTGAATGGTTCATGCATAGAGGACACTTAGAGGCTAAAGAGAAACCAAGCTTACACAAGAAATTATCAAATGGAAGAATTCCATTTAGAGCTCTCCAGATAAGAACAGACATCTTTGTAGGAATAAAAGGGGACCATACCTTGTGTAAGTGTCTGATGATTGTTCTTTTCTGTCTGAATACTTTGTATGCAGATCTGATGGAGAAATTCCCATCAATGCAGGAGTCCAGACAAGCCTGTCAGCATGAGAGTTTTCCAGTTTGACTTCCTGCAAGAAAAGAATAGCATTGGTAGCCAGGTAAGGCTCCAGATTTGGAAGGTAAGAAACTTTGTTAGAAAAGAATGACCTTAGAGAGATATCTGGAAATGGGATATCCATCTCCTGGGGCCATTCATAACACAAAGCTCCATCACCTTTCCAATTAGCATTCCAGAATTAATATTCACCTATACCATGAATAACTCTAGTGAGACTATTAGCCTTAAGCAGTAATCTTGCAGATCCTTTTCCATGTGTGTTATTTTTTGTAGGATGCAGGTAGTAACCACAGATATTCAGACCATTGGGTATTATTTATTTGCAGTTTCCACCATAGTTTACAAGAGAAGGAATCTACAATAGCATTTAGGTCTCTAAAACCTATACCATTTTCATCTACAGGTAGACTCGTTTTTTTTCCATGATTTCCATTTTTTCTTTTCTGTGTTTTCACATGTCCCCCAGAAAAGGCCAGAAGTTAGTTTTTCCATTTTCCTTAAGACTAACTTTGGAGGACTTAAAACTGCAAACATGTGTGTGGGAATTGAAAGAAAGCAATGGTTAATCAGAATAATCTTACCTGCACTGCTTAGCCATCTGTTCTTCCAATTGTTAATGGATTTCTCCATTCTTTCCAAGATTGGATGGTAATGAATCTGTAAATTACGACCTGGAAAGATAGGAACCCCTAGATACTTAAAAGGAAAAGAGCCTTTCACCATACCTAAAATCCTACTCACAGTTTGGACCCTTGCCACAGAAGTGTTTGGAGCAACAAAGAAATCAGATTTAGAAAAAATTAACCTTTTGACCTGATGTTTGCTCATATGCTTTCAAAAAGCTTTTAAACCTCTTTAAATTTCTGTGGTTAGCATTCAGGAAAACAGCCGTATCATCAGCATACATGAGGTGAGTAATAGGGGAACAGGTCCTTGGCAAACAAAAATATTGCAGATATCCTGTACTGAACAATTTTTTTAAGCCTCGGGAGAAGGCTTCAGACAGAATATTGTACAGGAAAGGTGAAAGTGGATCACCCTGTTTAATACCTCTGGTAGAGGCAAAGAAACCTGAAGTAATTCCATTAATTAAAACTGAAAAGTGAGCTGCAGCTATATTGTGCATAATTCGATGCACAAATTTACCATGAAAACCAAATTGAAGAAGGATTGAGTTAAGGAAAGACCATGAGACTCTATCAAAAGCTTTTTGCATGTCTAATTTTACTATGAGATTAGAAACCTTAGATTTTCTAGAGAGAATTCTGGACATCTCTTGCATTAAGATAACGTTATCAGATATATCCCTGCCTTTTATAAATGCACTCTGTTCAGGGGATTTGAGTAAAGTCATTAGAGGTTTAATCCTTTCCATTATCATCTTAGAGAAAACTTTGTTCACAAAAATTGATAGGCTTATGGGTCTGAAGTCTGAGAAGGTGATTGGAATTGGTTTTTTGGGGATTAAGGTAAGCCAAGTGCTAGAGATGGCCTTAGGAATATTACCACTGTTTAGGGAGTCATTGGTAGCATCAAGGAGGTCTCCCTTAATAGTGTCCCAGAATGTAGTGTAAAAAGCACCAGAATAACCATCAGGTCCTGGAGCACTAGATTTATTTAGGTCAAATACTGCAAATTTGAGTTCCTGAATATTAAAGGGGGACAGAAGAGTGTGATTTTGTTGATCAGTGATCACTTTAGGTATTTCTTTGAGGAAGTGATGTAAATAAGTTCCCATTTTTTTGGGGGGCCCTTCATTAAGTAATTCCCTGTAAAATCTCACACCCTCTTCTCTAATCAGTTGTGGTTCTGAAATCCACTTACCACTACCATCCTTGATTTTACTGATTCTAGATTTTGCTCTCCTTTCCCTAATGGAGTGATGAAAGTAACTAGTATTTGCATCCCCAAATTTAAACCAATTTAAATTAGCCTTTTGCTTCAGATAGATATTTTTTTCTTTTTGAGCTCTCATAAGCATATCTTTTGATTTAATCAGCTCAGCTAAGATCAATTCATCTTGTGTTTGCTAAAAGGAGATTTCCAGTTCATCAACTGTATTTTCAGAGTGTATCAAATTCTGGTTGACATTACCAAAGTGCAGTTTATTCCATTGTTTGATTTCCATCTTTAGCCTCTTTAATTTAAAAACTAACCCATGCATCCCACTGAATGGAGAAACTAATTCCCAGCTTGAGACAACTAGAGCCTGAAATTCCTGTCTATTTGACCACATTTCTTGGTATCTAAAAGGCCTAGGGACTTGTTCTTCGGCTGATTGAACTGATAAAAATAAAGGGGAATGGTCCGAAGTCATTCTATTTAGCACATGAATGGAGCTATTAGGAAATAGATCCAACCAATCTAAGGTAGCAATACCCCTATCTAGCCTCTGAAACATTAAGTCCTTACATTTATCCCGATATCTATTATTGCTCCAAGTGAAAGAATTTCCTACTGTAGGGATATCATGCAAGTCCATATTGTTTATAAATTCGTTGAACTGTTTCATGCTTTTTTTGGTGTTGATTTCCTTCCTTTATATTCAGATACAGATGCAACAGTATTAAAATCTCCAATATATATGGATGGATCATGTGTTGTAGTCTGTAAATCATTCCATAATGCCTCCCTCATTTGTCTATGTACACTAGCATATATGAAAAAAGAATTCCAACTAATAGAGGAGGAAGTATCTGATATTTTAACTTGTAAAAATTGATCTGTCTCCCTTAAGGATGTTATACTGAAAACATGATTCCATAAGATCCAGATTTTAGCACATTGAGCAGGAAGAGCATATTTGTATCCAAGGTCATACATCAATGCATTTAATTTCTGTTTATCATGCCAGGGTTCTATTAAACACATAATGTCTATCTTATGCTTAAATTTCAAAGCCTTTAGTCTATCTAGAGATGATCCAAAACCTCTAACATTCCAGACTAATATGTTCCCTATTGTGGTGTGTTTTATCATTTAAAAATGGGGGGGGGTTGCTTTTTGAGAAGATCTTAAGTTTCTAATTGTCTTGGCAGAATTCTTACTTTTGTTACCAGGCTTGCCACTACTATTCTCAATATTAACCGTAGTAGAAATCTGTTCAGGTTTACTTACCTTGGTCTGACAGGTCTGCTCCATATTTGAAATCAGTTCAGATGATTCAGAAGCCTGATCTCCTTCATTGTCCACTGGGATGGTAATTTGCTCTGTGGAACCTGTTTGTGCATACTCAAGAATAGACATTGGAGCTGCTATAGTTGTTAAAATGTCATCAGAAATAGAGTGCACTGGAACTTCCTGAGATTCCAAGGATTCATGATAAATCTCAACCACTTCACCCTCCTGATCATCCTGTAAATCCTCTAGGGATTGAAAAGCATTTGATATTGTGACTGTATTATTTTTTGTTACTTCTTCCAGAATGGGAGAAGGATCAGAGAGTGGATTCTTTTTTCTCCAAAAAGTTGTGGTTATTGGTTTAGAAATGTCATCCAGGGAGTAGAAAGGAGCATTTCTTTTCTTGTGACTAACATTATAAAAGTTGAGATTATTTTCATGTTGAAGCCCTGTAGTCACTTTTTGAGTTTGAAAATCTTTCTCTTTTTGTAAGACAGATAGAGTTGAGGATCCCTCTATATTTTTTCTTTCTGTTGGAGGGAATTCTAAGCCTGTCTGAGTGTCAACATGTACTGGATTTTTACTCTCCTTATGCTCATTGACTTCAGTTTTGTTAGTATTCTTTTTTCGCAACTCAGGATGCAAGAAGTTACAATTAGTCTGACTGTGACCTATTATCCTACAATGAGAGCAGTATGCTGGCAATTCATCATATTCAATAGGATATTCCGCAACCTTGTTACCAATTCCTACCACAATGGTAGGAGGGAGCTGGGATAATAGATCAATTTCAACACATACTTTGATGGCAGATGGTCTAGTTAAAGCTTTTGTGGTTGCATCCATCTTAAGGTATCTACCTATCTGACTGCTGATACCAATAATTGCAGAAGTATTGTAAAAATGAATAGGTAGTTTGTGTACTGTTACCCAAGCAGGAACAATGGAGGATTCCACGGTTGGTGAGAAGTCCGGAGACCACTTTTGAACCTTCATAGTCGATCCTTTAATCATCCATTGGCCTTTCATCCAGCATCTTTGATAGTCCTCGCTTTCCTGAAAACGGATAAGAACATGGCGATAATCAATGGATCCTAATTGAAATTTAGATTTAAAACCGATTGATTTGAAAGCCGACTGTAGAATATCCATAGGGGGTTTCCCTCGATTAAACTTTCCGATGAGGGCATTCTGATAGTGCGAGGCTAGAAGATCGCCTTCCTCCGAGGGGAGGATGTAGGCTATCTTGCCCTTAAATTCCGTGATCGGGTGCAAATTTGGAGTATCGGGTAGTGAAGATAAAAGCGGGGAATGCTTTGTGTTGAGAGCTTGAAGAAAGCTTTTCGGAGCGGAAAGCGTAGGATCGGGAGGTGGGTTTGGCGTCGGAGACGCCATGATCGGCAACCAGTGGCAGTAAGTAAGATAGGACCGTTGTTAATGGAGTTTAAGACGAGGAAGAAGAGAAGAAATATTAGTGTGTGAAATCGCACAAAAATCGCCCGTAGGAACAGTGTTCAGACCGTTGGAATTTTTTTTTAAACTCTTCAATTTACTAGTATCTATTAATGAAAATAAAATTAAAAAGTAAAACTAAAATATATCTAAGAACTAAGATAGAAACCAATCAAGTGAATCATTAATCAACCATGATTCAAATTATCTGTGTAATTAAAGAGCTAATTAAGGCTAATATTTTACAACAAAATTACAAAGAATTGGAAGATTGAAAATATTAATTTAAAAATATTGCTAATCAAAATATTACTAGTATCTTTTGATTGAAAATATTGATTTAAAAATATTGCTAAAATCAAGAGTAGAAACAGAAGACAACACCGTAGAGGATGGATACCTAAAACGTTAATGCTATAAATGAAATGAAGATGCAGAAACTGAAGCAACTAAGTGAATGTGGATGATTAAAGACAACAAACTTACAAAGAACTGGATGATTGAAAATATTGATTTAAAATATTTTGCAAAATTTAATGAAAATAAATTTTTCGAAAGAAAATAATAATAATTAATATTGTATGAAAAATTTTCTAATAATAAATAAAAGAACTAATCAATATTAATTTTAGTTTATAAAATAATTTTAAATTAATAATTTACAATGTTCTTTTATTTAATACATAAATTTTAAATATACTTTTAAAATAATTTCATCTAACTGTGCTATTAATACACATTTTAAATTTAATTTATTATATGATATTTTAATATTAAATAACATATCAACACTGTTTATAATCGTAATGTTATTTTCAACTATATATGATCAAGTTAAAATTTTATACAATAACAATTGTAACACACTATTCAATCATATTCAGATTTTGTTCGGTTTGAGTTAACATTAATCCAGATGTCTTCAAATTCGGGTTAGCATCAATTCAGTTCATTTTGAATCGAGTAGTAGTCGGGTATGATCAGGTTTCTTTCAAGTACGGGTCCTTTTCGAGTTCGGATTCAGGTTCGGTCCAAGTGCGGGTCCTTTTCGGGTTTCGGTTCAGATTCGATTCGGGTTCAGGTGTTATTCGAGTTTGGGTCCCATTAGGTCTGGCAATTTAAGTTCGGGTACGGTTCAATCGGGTGATTTCGGTTTCCGGTTATTGATTGTGTCTCACTATTTGGGTGTCGGTTCGATTATTTATTACCGGATTTTTGGGTTCAGTTATATTTTGCCAGGTCTAGGCAAAACCCTGAATTTGCCATTTATTGCCATACATTTAAAATAAATTAAAATGTGGTATCATCGATACATATGCTGCAGAAGATCGGGGTACGAAACTCATCAGTTGGCTAACTCAAATACAACTCTTTGATTTACCCTTTTCTTGCAATCAAACCTGATGAAATTTTGAGGGGTCGGGGATTTGATGATGAGATTTCTCCGATGCCTGATCCAGAGTAGAGGCAAGCAATTGTTTAAGTCTTTACAAGTTTGGCTGAATTTTCGGCAACCTTTCTTATGCTAGGTAAAGGTTCCACAAATGCAAGGTGGTTGAAATTTAGAGTTAAGCTCCTCCCACTCCCCCTCCCCCTCCCCCTCCCCCTCCCCCTCCCCCTCCTCCTTATCCTTGAGTAAGTGTCAATATAACCCTATGATAATTTTTAATGCAAATATAACCCTAACTAGTTAATGAAAGTTCCAACATAACCCTCAGACCCCATTTCGGGCATTGACCTCAAATTCCCAGCGTTGACTCTATGTAAATTGACCAAAATACCCTTTGGGCTAACTGTGAAATTAGGTGGACAATTTTACCCTCATAGTTCACCGGACCGCCATAGTTCGTTGAAATTAGATAGGGTTATATCAACACATTATGCAATCTTATTGGGTTATCAGCACATTCCTAATGTTTGTATGGTTATATCAACACATTTCTAATGTTTGTAGGGTTATATCAGTACATCCTTAAAACTTGTAGGGTTATATTGGCACTTTCACTAACTATATAGGGTTATATTGACACTTTTGAATATTGAAAGGTTATATTAGCACTTATGTCAACTAGGTAGTGTTATAAAAACACTTTTTTCTTGGAGTTTATTATGCAATTATAATAAGTTTTATTTGGGATGAAATTGTTTTTAAAAATTGCTAAACACTTGGAGGACTTATTTTTTTAAATACAATTATAACTATATGTACGTAGTATATAATTTTTATTTTTATAAATCAGATCCATTCCCCCTTCATCTTCCCCGTCGTTTAACCGCTTCACTGCTCTTCCTCCAATCGGAGGTGGCGCCACCACAGGCACACAACGATTCTGATAATGGCGCATCCACAGTGCACAATGTTTACGACGGCCGTGCATCCACGACGCACAACATTTCCGATGGCGCCGCATCTAGGCGGAGCATAGCGGCGATGCATCCACGGTGCACAACAATTCTGGCGATGGTGCATCAAGACGGAGCACAACGATGATGAATCCACGGTCGAGCGCAGCGACGATGCACATACGACAACGACGAATGAATGACGATCAGAAGAGGAGAGCGACGCCGGTGGAAGAAACATGCGTTGAAGAACAAGGTGCGTAAGATGCACGCACCCCACCGTGGATGAACGTTCTGGCGCGTGAACTCCACACGCCGCCACCGTAGAGCTCATCTCCGAAAAATTTGACTCTGTTCGCTATGTCCAGAGCTCCGATCTGGCGACGACGAGACCTCTGGTCGACGAGCGCAGTGTCACTGCTACGCCCGCCTTCATAGAGTCATCATGACGAACTCCGAGGGCGGCTCCGACGACCGGTCATCTAAGACAACATTGGCTCACTTTCATTTTTGTTATGGTTTTGACTAAATTATTTTTTTGAGTCCCCTACATATTCTTCAATACCTTCTTTTGGTCTCTCACTCCAAAATCGCATTTAATTGGGCACTAACAATCTAAAAATGAATCTTTTGGTCCTTCAAGCGGTTTTCGGGCGGTTCTCAGAGTGAACTCCAGCATGTGCCCTGCACGTGACACTTTGCTCCAATTTACCCAGGGGTAAAAATGTTTTTTTCCATTAAAAAAATTTCAAAAAAAATTTCAAGGCAAAGAAAAATACTGGGAATCTAATACACTTTCGCATAATTTCTCCAAATTGAAACCCGAATCCCCAAAATCTTCTCAAACTCGCCGGAGAATTGCGACGTTTGGAGAGGCCAGTTGGTCTTCTGTAACATTCCCATCTTACGAGCTAAGTCTCGAGGGTTTAACTGGACGGGTTGGTGATGTTGAATGAAGCATAGTGGTGAATTGATCTAGCGGTGTCGCAGAATCGTAACGGGGACGATTGCAATGGAACCCTAGGTAAAGCCAATAATCGAAGTGCTATTTTTTGTGCTTTTCCACTATAACCTAACCTGTGAATGAAATGGATTGTGCATATGTATGTGATAATGGACGAACATAAAAGGTTGTTGCTGCGAGAAGATAGAGCTAGATTTGGTGGCGAAAAAGAAGTTCATAAATATGGTCAGTGTGTCATATCTGTATGTTTTTGGTTGTATCTATGCACATATATGAGAATGTGGACATTGATGGTAGTCCCCCCGTGGTTGCTGGGTAGTAAATAAATGTGTTTCTCTTTTTGGATGATGTGGTCCCCTATTTTTGTGTTGATTGTGGTCCCCTCTTTTTGGACTGTATTTGGTCCACTGTTTTGATTGGTTTGTTAGATTAGTTTGAAATGTGGATTTAGAAGATTCTTTCTGATAAGATTAATTTAATTTCCGTGGAGATTAATATATTGTGTAGGCCCAATTAGGTAATTTTAAATAATGATTTATGTATGGCTGAGGTTTGTTTTTTATCTTTAGACTTTATTCGGGTTCTGTTTGATTTCAGCTCCTGGTAGCAATCAATTCTCCATTAGAATACACTACTATGGGCACATGACCTCGGACTCCTTTCCAATGTATTTAGGAGGGTCAGTTTATATGGCAGATTTTGTTGAAGCAGATAGTTTCAGTTTGGGTTGTCTGGATTCTACATATAAGCATTTGGGATACATGGGATGGTTCAGTGAACTTTATCTAGACAAGGAAGTGGAATTCAATAAAGTAGATGTAGATCAAATGGTACTGTTTCCTGAAAAAATGAAGGAAATAACAGATATAGGGGTTAAGAATGGGGTAGTTGATGTATATTTCTATGGCCATTATTGGAATTTTTTTGTGTTAGGCATGTAGTGAGGAAGCTATGCAGGTTGAACAAAGGTTTGCTCAGAATAATGGGGACTTGCCAGGTACTGATAAGAAGAAGGTGAGGGGCAGAAAGGGGCCGAAAAAAGTCCCGAAACACAAAGCTCCAGCTAGGCGGAAGAAGGAGGAATCAAATCCTGCTGCTTTGGGTTATTACCAGAATGTGGCTCGGTCAACGAGGTAGCAGCGGAGGATGTTGAAAAAAAAAGGCAGTAAGTTGATCCGGCCAGCCGAAGAGGTACAATATACCTCTTGAAAGAAGTTGACGGGGTCATACTAATAGATGAGCTAGAGAGTATGGATGATGAGGGGCCTGCAACACAACTTTCTCAACAGATTCTACCCATGACTTGGGGGAAATGGGACAGAGAGTTGAGACTGTCAATTTTGAGTTCGCCTATGAGATGAGAGATGCTGATGAGAATACATTCTAGTTTGACATTGACGCTGAGAAGCCGGTGAAGGACGATGAGAAGCATGTGGGTGAAAAAATAGCTGATGAGGATACATTATGGGATGACAAGGAAGCTGAGAAGCTGGTGAAGGGTGATGAGAAACAGGTGGGTGAACAACCAGCTAAAAAGGAAGATGAGGAGCTGGTGAAGAATAATGACATGGAGGTTGATATCATAGAAAAAGAGAAGGAGGAAAATATTTAGGAAGAAGAGGCTTCAAGGTTCAAAATGAGAAAAAAGATAGTCGCTGCAAGGAAGAAAGTTGCACGGTTGAAAGGGAACAGAAAAAATCTAGAAAAATGTTCCATTGCTGAGCATGTTAATGATGACGAGGAAACATGGAAATTTGAAGACCTTGATTAAAACATGGAGGATGATGATGATTTGGAGCAGGTTATTAAGGAGAGGGAAAAGTAGTGGAGTACACTGTCTGGGAAGTTGAATGGTAAACCTGAGGGTGACAAGGAAGCTATTCATGAAGCTGCCAAGGAAGCTAAACCTAAGGCTGACAAGGAGGGTTCAGATTCAGGTGAGGAAGTTGGTGACAGGGATGAATACAGTCAGACCAGTTGTGAAGATGATCAGAAAGTTGGGAAAAGGAGGGCCAGGGTTCATAAGAGGTTTGGGATGCCTGAGGGTAATAACGACGTGGAGTTCCAGGTTGGGCTGGAGTTTCTTAAGAAACAAGAGTTCAAGCTAGCTTGCAAACACCATGTGACAGTTTCTAATCGGAGGATAAGGTTTAAGAAGAACAACCTTAAGAGGTGCATTGTGATATGTGCAACGAACATGGGTAAATGCAACTGGGCGGCCTATGTGAACTTCAAGAAAAGGACAAACAGTTTGGTGCTAACAACACTTCTGAGAGCACATTCATGCAATCCTATATTCCTTTATGGGTGTGCAAGCTACAAGTACTTGAATGAGAGGTACAAGCCGAACTTGATGATTATGCCCAACATAAGAATTTCTGAATTAGTGCAAAAAGTGCATGAGGAACCCTACCTAGTATGCCAAACCACCAAGTGTACATCCAAAAGAATCCCACAAAAATCAAAATCCAAAATCACCAAACAATCAAGAAAAACTCAAAATTGCACTGTAGAATTCCTTCTCAAAACATGGGCCGGGCTCAATAAATAGGTTATCTAAATATGTGTCATGGGTAATGGCAGTGCGCTCAGGCTGAGGAAGTACCAAGAAGCTACAAGTGATTGCCCCGCCATAAAGCCATACAAACTGATCCTTCGATGTCGTAGGCCCTACGATGAACGCCTTGTCTAACTTCTCAATATTGTACTTTGTCCGCGATCATCCTAAGTTAGCTAATGCTCACTGTGTAATCGGATGCCAAGTTACCACTCTTTCTGTCCCCCATCGCTAAACACTCCTGCACAAAAGGCCTTACTGTTAGATAGAAATTACCTTCAGAGTGATTGCCTAGAGGCAATGGACATCTGAACTCCGAAATCGCATTAGCTAACCATGGTAGAAAACCCCCATTGCCAGTAACCGGTGAACGTAACAAAATACCGGATGAACCAAGGTAGTGCTCTTGCACATATTCTTTCGATCAGTCCCTTGATGGAGTGTCCTCGGGATCTCCTTGGCTTACCTCCATTGAAGGTGGGGGCTACCTCTCGGTGTGTCATCTGACACTCCTTATCATCAAGATTTAATTTGATCGCCTTGTGTCCATCCTCTTCCACGATTGGCCATCGAGTAGCTAGGAACTCTAGGGTTCACCTGATGTAGGTCTTAAATTGTATCTCTAAGAACCCCTCTAGACCTACCCGACCCAATAGACAAGACACATGCTCGAGTAAGCCTAGAGCCACCAAGGTGTCCTTGCATGCAAAACCAGTCTCCAATATACTTCTCTTTGGCTGTCTCAAATTCCTCCAGCTCTGAGCTATAGTCACATAGATGTTGGCTAATCCCATAAACTCTTCAGTCATGAACGTGGGGTTACGAAGAGTTGGAGTCACCAGCTTATGGTTTGCACCCTTGATCGGTTTCTTCCTCTTCTCACCCCGTGAGGACTTCCCCTTTTCCAACACATTCTTTTTAGGAGGCATCCTAACAATATGAAGGAAAGAGTGGTCATGTGATCATAAACAAAACATGACCCACATTATCATTTAACAAGTAAATTTCTCCTGATAACCTAAACCACTCAAAACATGATAATCCAAGCATGAATGCTATCTTAACCAAGAACATTCTCGTCAAACAACAATCTCATGTAAGTTTTCACCAACCCATCAATAAGATTATGAAATCAAGATTCATCTCCTCCAAAATCACCCAACACATGAAGAACATAACATCCAAGTATAATAGCACATTAAACCACCCAAACTTTCTTCAACACAAGATCATGCATACAAACCAAACACATATCTCAACAACATACACTCATTCAAGAATCATGCTTTTCATAACACCACCACAATGTCAATAAAGCATATAAACAAAGATTTCAATGGATTACTCAGAATTTGAAGCTAAGAGTTGCAAGATCCATACAAGAAGAAGCAAAAGTTGCTAACTTTTGAGAGAAAAGCTTCAAAATTTCAAGTTCACCAAGAGTGTGTGTGAGTGAGTGTTTATTGGAAAGATATAAAGTGTCAAATGATTCATTTAGGTGAGGAAATGTACCATGGATCTAGAAAATTCAGCATAGGTGATAAGGGAGAGAGGTACAATTAGGATAAGAATCGAATTTTTGGAAATTGCAAATTAGGGGACATTAGTACAAATAAATTAATTCCAAGGAATGTTGGAACTACTAATTGCATAAAAAATCCTAAGGAATTAGGGAATTTCAAAATTTTTGAACCAAAAATGCATTTAGAAGTTCAAAACTCATAATTTTAAAAAATTTACATTTTTGGAACAATTTGACAGCGAAAACTGGGACATGGTACATATGCCTCCGTGTGAAAGTACCTGGCACGGACCCGCCCCCACCCCTCGTGCCAAAGACCCTTGGCACAGACCCCCACACATCAATGGTCCATGCCAAATCTTTGACACAAGGCCCCTCGTGCCAAGCTCCCCCTGCGCATACCGTGATACTCGGCGCAGACCGTGCCAGGTCTTGGCATAGGATTGCCACAAATTTTGACCTATTTTCTTGGTTTTCCCCCTTTTTTGAAAACACTAAGTCACCTATCAAATCTAATTCCATCCACACACAATCACGAGACTGAAACTCAAATTTACAAATCAAACAAGAGTTTTATCTCAAAAATCCTCATCACAAACAAGAACATGCAAAACCTATCTAATCACAACTCATGAAATCAAAGCAAAAAGAAGCACCGTATATTTATCGTCGTTCTCATGACTTATTTCTTTTTCATGCAATTTTAGTGAGAAATAGCTACCCGTGGGTCTCCGGAATTGCCATCGGTGACTCCACTCATGATGAAATTATTGTGGAGGAGTCTCCACAATGTGTCACCCTTACCTTCAGACCCTTTGTCTGCCACAGAGAATGAATCATTGTGCCTCGCTAAGGTTTAATCCGTGAATGTCACTTGGGGGTTAGAAGGAGGTTGAGGAGGTTTTAAACCGTCAACACTCGTCCTTTCTCATTGCAAGCTAGTTAGCATGGAAAAACATTCTAGCACAAACATATTGTCAATTGAATCATGCAATTCATCGGACTCGTCAACAGTATCATCAACACGGAACTTATTCAAGTATTCATGCTCATTTGTAACACAAGAAAATTCATGGGAATCATGGGAATCATGGGAATCATAGTAATCACATAGGGTCACACATTTGCACATAAAAGAAGAATTAGTCGAATCATGCCTAGACTTATAGATGTCAAACTCCATTTTGTCCACATCATTTTCTAGAGTTAAGATTTCCAAATGGGCATCAATTTTAGTCCTAGAAGTTTTAAGAAAAGGTATCCCCAAAAGTATTGGGGTCTAGGACATAAAAGTCTGCTAGAAAAACCAACTTGCCAACCCACACCATCACATCCTTTACTAGCCCACAGGGGCTAGCTTGGGAGTGATCAGAGAGTTGAACAATCACTCTAGGCTCCTTAAGTTCAACTATTTCTAGGTGTTCATAAATGATAAATGGGATCACATTTATGGATGCGCCTAAGTCTATCTTGGCATTTTCAATAAGTTTTCACCTAAGGAGATAGGAATAGAGAACATTCTAGGGTCGTCACATTTCATAGGCAATTTTTTATGGTTTAAAACTACTCCCCCCAATTTTAAATTTCCTACCTTCTTAGTTGACCGAATTCTCTTTTATGTGGATAAAACTTTAAGAAATTTAGCATACGATGGCACATTTTAAATTAATTCCAAGATAGGCATTGTTACCTCAACTTTTTCAAAGACTCCTCAAATGCTTGCATCACTGGTCACCACCTTTGGCCTTCCCCTCAAAGCATTTGGAAATGGAGGTGGGATAGTCACTTTTTCCCCAGGCGGTGGAAGTTTCTTGGAAGGAACTTCCTTTACCACAATCTCATCCTCTTTGAAGTGTGCCCTGGTAGCCTCCAATACCCTGTCCTCTTGCATCACCTTCTTCTCGGACTCACGAACTTCCTTCCCACTTCTCAACTTAAGTGCACTCACATTTCTTGGATCGATCTCTGGTTGGGAAGGGATTTTTTTGGACTCCTAGGCCTCAAGTTGGCTTACCTAGGTGGCGAATTGCCCAACTTAAACTTAAAGATTCTTGATACTTGAGAATGCCTATTGCAAGGTCTTCAATCTCATTCCTTTCCATTTCCGTGAAGACTTCATGTTTCTTCCCCAATTGACCAATGGCTTCTAGGATATCTTCTCAGTCCAATTTATAGATCGAGGCATGGTTGTTGGAAAGGCCTTCACCTCTAGGGTATGGTTGAAGTGGGGCTTATCCACCCCGATATCCTTGAGGTTGATTGTCTTCCTTCCACCAAAAGTTTGGATGGTCTTGGTACCTTGGGTTGCATGAGTTTGTGTAAGGATCCGGCCATGTGTCACCTTGGTTCCCTATGAATCCTTGTGGTTGACCCCTAGCATTGGATGGTCTTGAAATGCTCCCAATAATTATATAATGACTCGGTAGTGCATTGAGTGATGTTTGACAGTTACTTCTTCAGTCCGAAGGATTTGGACACTGGAAAGTACTTCTCTAAAAACCTCTTCTTCATGTCTATCCAAGAACCTATGCAACCAGGAGGTAAGTAGTAAAGCTAATCCTTAGCCCTGTCTTGAAGAGAGAACGGAAAATCCCTCAGATTATAGTCATCTTTGGAAACACCCGGAGGCTTCATATTGGTACACACCAAGTGGAACTATAAAAAATTCTTGTTTAGGTCTTCCCCGCCATCCCATGGAAGGTGGGAAGACAATAAATCATTTTGCTCTTTAGCTCGCAGCTCACAATCGGTGGTAATGGGGGGAATGTGATTCATTGCGGCTGACTCTCCAAATTAGGGGCCATCATTCTCAACGTTATATTGTCCTTCGCTATTTCTTGCGGTTCTTCTACCAACACCACTGACTTAGGTTGAACTTCTATTCTAGCTCTCCGCTTCCTTCGCTTCCAACTACCTGTGTTATCAGTTGAGTAATGCAAAACACCTAAGTTTTTGGTACGAGTATGTACCATAAAGTAGGGGCTAAAAGTACCCTTCCGAAGACAACACTAGCAAACTAATCAAAATGCAACAATATAACTATCATAAAAGCTCAACACATGAATTAAGAAAATAAAACAAAACATAAGCAATACTAACTACTCTACTAACACGTTATACTAATTGACAATTAAGCTGATTAGCATCCCCGGCAGCGGTACCAAAATTTGACCCGCCTCCACCTGGGGTCGTTAATTGCAGCTAATTAACCCGAGCGAAGGTTGTTTCTTGGTCAAAGAAGGTCAAATATTAAATTTATATTCTGCACCCAACTCACTACTATGCTACCGATAGGGTAGTTAGCGGTAAGCCCTGGGTATGTCCACAGAGATGCAAGAGCCTAAAAATTAATTCAACACAACCTCGTCCTGGTTGTCAATCCGTATGACTTTCTAGGAATAAAGAAAGTAATTTATATATCTTAACACTTGGGGAATGATTGCATAACATGATTGATTTAATGCTTCAATCCTCGATTCATTCACATGTGAGATTTAGACAAACCTAATATAGTGCTCAGAACACGTGGTGTGGTCGATGGCATACATTTCCCCGTACCTGTCATGTTGGGTGCCCTCGCAACCCTCCATCGACACTGCCTTCATATTTAAGGGATTACAATAGGGTCCGATCATTGTTGTAGGTCTGTTTCTTCCCCGTACGATTACGTCCCGGGCATTTCACCACAGATGCTCTACTCCCTAGGCATATAAATGAGGTAAAAGGAAGTAGGCACCTTAACTTTGACACTAGGGCCTCTTACAACCCTAGCTTGCTAAGCTTAGAATAGTGTGCTAGAAAGTAACAGATGCAATACTCGGAAAAGACCTTCGTGCACACACCACGTGGACCCGTACCCTGTTACCCATAATACATCCAAGGTTTCTCTTCCCTGGGGGGCATAGATATTGTCACCAACATGAATATAGACTAGAGTGTGTGCTAACGGAGTGTACTATTCATGAAATTCTAACATTCAAGAATAAGTCACAATAATATCACAAGCGCAATAATTAGGATGAACTATGAATCTCACAAAAGAATAAATCAACATATGAATACAATTATCCCCAAGCTATGGAAACTACTCCCTAGACATAGAATTCAAATAAATATTTGAATTCCACATCATAGGATGAAAGATAAATAAAAAGGAAACAAATATTGAAGAGATAATATTTCTCTCTCTAGAATGCTCTCCTAATTACAAGAGTAGAGTGAAAAATGAAAGATCTAGAATAAAATCCTAGTAGACTAAGGAAATATTTATAATAGTAGGGGATTGGGCCCAAAATTATGCCCAAAATAGGCCCAAAATAGTTCAGCCACCGCCCGGCACGGACCACCGCGGATGGTGCGGTCTGCGCTTTGTACTTGGTCCGTGCTGGCGCGGGGCACCAGATCTAGCACAGGCCGCGGGATCTGGCATGGTCCATGCTTACTCCATTGGCGTGGATTGTCTGCTTTAGCGCAGTCCATGCATACTCCTTGGCACAGTACATTTCATCCTCTATGGGTCGTGTCTGTGTCGTCCTTTGCGGGTTGTTTGGCATGGGTCGCCATCAGAGTCCTCATTTTTGCACTTCCAATCCGTGAAACGTGACGTTTGGCACAAACCATCACTGGAAACCTTTTTTTGCTCAGTAATTGGCACAGGCTGCCCGATTCTTCGTATCCCACCAGCTAGTCTTGATATTTTGCACTTGGAACAGCGTGAGCCATAAAAAATAGGACGGTCTGCTCCCATACTTAGTCATTTTTGAGTGAAACTTGGAAGTTGTGCACGTGGCCTGTTGAGTTTGGCTCGGTCCATACCAGGCCTTGGGCCTTTGGCACAGACCACGTCCTTTGGTGCTGGCCGTTAGTGCCATCCATGAGCGGTCAGCGCCTACCCATTTGTACTTCGGCCGACTGAACTTCTTTCCTTTGCTACAAATGAACAGTTAGTCCATTTTAATAGTTCTTGTAGTCAATTTAATGGTTCTCAAGGAGAAAAATCCAATGGAACCAATCTTGAAGGCTGATTATTCATGGATTGTTCCCAGAAGTTGGCAAAACTCTCTCGGAACACGATTTTCCATTTCTTCATTGGCTGCCTTGAACTCCAATGCCACCTATCTTTGGATCCAATCTCCTTCTACCACGATTATATGTCCATGGCCTCTGTCTATTACCATTCTAATATGAATGGCCTTCGATATCTTATACTATCCTTGTGAACGAGCTTCAATATCTTCTACCCCCCATTTTGAATGACCTTCACATAGAATGTAATGAAAAGTATCCACCAACAACCTACTAAAGATGATCACAAAGGAAGATCTAGGAGCTGTGGATACAAGATGTCCATTAGTACTAATTAAGTCTACAAAACACGAGATTTAGACAAGAAAACTAAACATGGCCGTCTAAACACCTAGTCACGTAAACTCAACTAATACTAGCAATCCAACATATTAAAAAAATAATTATTATGCTGAATGCATTGGTTAATGCATGCGTTATGGTGCACATCAAGGCTCCTGCCTAAAGTTTAGGCTGCCTCACAGAAGACTATCTCTATGAAATATATGTTGATCATGAATAAATAATTATTTAAAAAAGTCTTCTTAGTTATAAATATGGGTATAAGATAACATGTAACATGTAAAAAATAATTAAATCTAATTTTAAAAATGTGTTGATCAACTTTAAAAGTTTAGTGTATAATTTAAGCAATAAAGTGCATAAGTTAAAACAAATTAGGAAATTTTTTACCTTTCTATAATGTATTTTTTAAATATAGAAAATATAAAGGAATGAGAGTCCCTATCAGATATTGAAACCATTAAACTGTAACCAAAGTTAAATTAATGATTTTTTTACAAATTTTAAAACCTGCCAATAAATCATTCTGATTTCATTTTTTTAAATGGAAAATATTGAAGCATAAATATCTCATAGATGTCAATCGGATGGAGTTAAAAAGGTGTTTGATATACCTAAAGTATATTCATCGAGGAAGAGATATGTACTAATTGAGACAACTTTAAGTTATCTAGAAACGGTTGCTACATTGAGTTGAATTATAAATACAATGTATAGAGGCTTCTTAAATAGGGAAATACGTTTTTAATTTAATTTTTTAAGCTGATGTGGCAAGCATGGGAGATGCCACTTGTCAAAATGGTCGCTCTTTTAGTTATATTTATAGATTCCAGTACCCCTACGAGCTCATTGAGGTGGAGCGATGATGTGTCCATTTTATGTGCATAATTTAGTACTTTTTGGGGTCACTTTTGTGCTCTTTTTATTATCAAGAGCTTGTGTTTTACCTTGAAATTCTCTTAAGAGGGGTAAGAGAAACTTTACACTCTTTTACCCCTTCTAAGTGGATTTTTCCTGACAAAGGAAGAAAATGGAGGCTTGAAGACCGGAGGCCATTAAAGTTCACTTTTCGAAGACTTTGAAGGCTTGCTTCTAAGACATGAAGACTTGAAGGCCGCAGGCCGTCGAAAACCATTGTTTTGAAGACTTTCTTCAAAGAGTTGAAGACTTGAAAAATGAGAGGAATCATTGTGAAGATGAGTGTTTACCACAAGAAGAAAAAAGTAGACAAAGTTCTTGCGCCCGTCGCGAGTCGCGACTAACGGGTGGCCAGAACCTAACCTTAACCTTTTTGTACTATAAATAACACTCTATTTCCTCTCATTCACATCCTCTTCTTTCTGCATTTTGGTACTATTTCTAACCCTAGTTTTCTCCATTTTTCATCTTTAAATTCTCTTGTAGTATGTTTGGTTTGTTAGCATTAATTAGTAATGGATCCTTGTAGCTAAATCTAGTTCTTGGGAGCAATTGATTGAAGCTTCCAAACTCATGTAGTAAGATTCTATATTTTCTCATTTATGAACATTTATTGGAGAGCATTTATTATGCCCTTAATGTTGTGTTTTGCCTCATTTATACCATGGGTTGTTTGAGTATATGAAATGTTTGTATGATTGAAGTGTTAGGGTGTTAGGAAAGTTGCAAATTTCTTAGCTCTTTTGACATGAAATCCAAAAGCATTGATTTAGAAATTCTTGTGTATAATGTGTGGTAATTCTTGCTAGATGAGTATGTTAATGTGAACTGTTCTCATATTCATCCCATAGATGCAAAGAAAGGTTAAACCTTGAATGTTTGTTCTAGGTTTAACCTAATAAATGCTTTGTTTGGTTAAATGACTATGTCTTTGGTAGAAGGCTTGTTCTATCAAACCTATGGTCCTTTGGGTGAAATGCAATTGATGAAATACCCCTATGATGTTGTTTGTCAAGGGTGATCATCAATGAGGTTTGCAAATGGTCGCTGTTTGTCCATGCAAAATACTATTAAGGAGGAATGAATGTTGATATTCGAATGAGAAGTGATAGCATTCCCCATAGATAATAAATGTAATTGAATGAGTGAATGAATCAATGAGCTATAGGAAGTTTGGAAGTGGAAGTAGATTGCCCCCAAGGCTCCGTTAATTATCATTTTAATCATCTCTTTAGTTGTATTGCATGATTAGCATAGTTCTCTTGCTTTGCCAATTGTTGTCTTTCAATTCGATAACTTAGGATTAAAAACCAACCACCCCCCATTTACATGTTTTTATATGTATCTATATATGTATATGCCCAATATGTTTTCTCCAATATATGTTTAAACACTTGAAAAAATCCTTCTTCTCGTGGACGACCCCAACTTTCCATCATCTACTTAATTCTAGATAGGAATCATTAGGGCTTAAAAGTATTAACTTTGATTGGTACGGTGACGACCTCCAAAATTTTGGTGCCGCTGCTGGGGAAGAGGCATTTATTTTAAAGTGTTTTGGCATATTATGTGTGATTATGTGCTAATTGTAAATATTTGTTAGTTTTTTTTTTGAGTTTTTTTAGCTGACTTGCCATTTTTGTTTGGCTTGTAGATGTATTGTTTGAGGTGTATAGTTCGTACGCGATTCTCTTCAAAAGAACCCCAACACTATGACCCCAAGTTAGAGTTGAATTTGAGACGGGCTAGGAGGCTTTCTTTGGAAAGTGTGAATAACACCCCTCCTATTGACCATTTTGTGAATAATTCCAATTCTATGGAGCATCAACATGAGCACAAAAATGAGCATATGGGAGGAGGACCTCAACATCCTCCTCTCCAAGGAAGGGAGATTCCTTTGGGGCAGGCATTGTTAAGAGATATCATGGCCCCAACCTCGATCAACAACCAATATGTATTGAGTATCACTTGGTTGGACCGAACGGGCACTTTGGGTTGAAGAACATGTTCATAAACATGCTACCCATCTTCCTTGGTAGGCAAGGGGAGAATTCCAACAAACACCTCACCGGATTTCACTTTTTGTGTGGTGGTACGATCCCCCATGGAGTGGATGAAGACTTCTATAAGTTGAAGGCATTCTCATTCACACTAAGGGATGATGCAAGAGATTGGCTCCACTACCTACCACCCAAGAGCATCAAGAGTTGGCTTGATATGAAAATGAAGTTTCTAGCCAAATACTTTCCGGCCTTGAGATCTGCCACCTTGAAGAAGTACATAAGTAACATCCTCCAATGGCATGAAGAATCTCTCTTTGACTATTGGGAGAGGTTCAAGAAGCTTCTCTCAAGTTGTCCTTACCACGGTTATTCGGAGGGGGATTTGGTCTATTACTTCTACAATGGTCTTCTTGATGAGGATCAAAGGTTGGTGAGGAGTTCTTGTGGTGGAACCCTTGGGAACAAGACGTTAGCTCCAGTGCCGATTTGAGAAGGAGAAATCCAATACCCGCAAGTGACTTTTCCAATAGTGGGAAGCTTGAGGACCAAGTCTCGGCCCTTGCATCTATGGTGAAATCGTTGATGACGAAGCTCAGAAATGGGCTACATGTTATATCATGTGAAATTTTTTACATGGCGTATCCTACGAACAATTGCCCTACTTTGCAAGAGGACTATGTCGAGGAGGTGAGTGCTATAGGATATTAAGGAAATCAAGGCTACCAAGGCAACCAAGGATATCAAGGTGGGAAAGGCTACTAAGGTCACCAAGGCTACCAAGGTTATCAAGGGTACCAAAATCGGCCGTACAATTCAGGAAATCGTGATAACCCAAACCTACGGTATGGAAACCCTCAGGGAAGCCAAAACCCTTAACCACACAGCCTCCTCAGGAACAATATAGGCCACCTCAACAACAATTTCAAAGGCTCTAAGACAAGCCTCAAAAACAAGAGGAGAGCTCGGGGTTGGCAAAAGATGAGGTGATGCAAGCCATTCACCGATTGAGCATGTGCTCGGAAAAAGGAAAAAAATTCCAAGATGAAGCCCAGGTAAGCATCAAGAACTTGGAAACTCAAGCGATCCAAATAGCTCAAGTGGTGAATCAGATTGAGGCCCGGGAAAAAGGCAAACTTCCCTTCCAACCGGAGATTAATCCCCGCCAACATGCTAGTGTATCACTTTGAGAAGTGGTAAAGAGGTTGGCTCTCCCCTGGTTGGTGAAGTTTTTGAAGACAAGCCTAGAAGGCTTGAAATACTTGAGAAAGAAAGGGGGGAAGATAACGAGGAGGGGGCCAAGGAGCAAGCAAGGAAGGGAAAAGATAAGGAAGAGGAGATCACCGTTGAGAAATCAACCTCCATTCCCGAACCTTCATCCCCTCCTCACAAGAAGGCAAGAGTTGGAAAATTCCCCCGTATGTGCCAGAATCACTGTTCCAGGAAGCTTTAAAAGAAAATGGAGGAAGGAGTCCAACCAAGACATCTACAAAATCTTTCGTAGGTGTGAGGTAAATATCCCTCTTTTGAATGTTATTGAAAATACTCCTAGCTATGCAAAAATTATTGAAGGAATTATGTGTGGTAAATAGGAAACAAAGAACAAGCTTAAAAATGGGAAAAGTGAGCATGTCTCTGCTTTGTGCCAAAGGGAGTTACCCCCTAAATGTAGCGATCCCACGATGTGCACAATCCCCCTTGCATGATAGGGAATACACACTTTGAAAAATCAGTGCTTGACTTAGGTGCATGAATAAATGTTATTCCTTACTCTTTGTATGAAAGCCTCAATCTTGGTACTTTACACAAAACAGGGGTGGTGATCCAACTAACCGATCGTTCTAGTGTGTACCCTAAGGGTATCGTTGCAGATGTGTTGGTTAGGGTTGATTCCTTAATATTCCCCACAGATTTTTATGTCCTAGACATGGAGCATGATAAACATGCCGCCCTAATCTTGTTGGGGAGGCCATTTTTTGAAGACCTCCAGGACCATCATTAATGTGCATAATGGTAACCTCACCATGTAATTTAATGGGATTAAAGTAGAGTTTAACATAAATGACTCTATGAAGTATCCTCTTGAAGAGTACTCTTTCCATGCTATTGATTTTGTTGACAATGTTGTGCAAGATGTTTTTGAATCGAGTGGTGATGATTTCTTATTAGTTTCTTTGGAAAATGATGTTGAAAATGAATGTCTTGTATATTCCATGAGTACTAACTTGAAGGAAAGCACTGATGAGTTAAGCATTCTTGAGGAAGTGGTGCAAAGTCCTGACCCTCTAGTCTTAGAGGAAACCGAAGAACCAGAATTCCTCCCGTCACTTGTGAAAACTCCTGTGATTGAGTTTAAACCTTTCCTAAGTGACCTCAAGTACGCATTTCTTGGGGAAGGGGAGACGCTTCCGATTATCATTTCAAGTAAGCTCACCAAAGAGCAAGAAGAAAAGTTAAGGGTGGTGCTACGAGAAAATAAGGAAGCAATGGGATGGACTATTGCCAAAATCAAAGGCATAATTCCATCCACTTGCATGCATAGAATTTTGTTGGAAGAAGATACGAGAACCGTGCGACAATCCCAATGCCGTTTAAACCCGCCTATGATGGAGGTGGTAAAGGCAGAAATTCTCAAGTTGCTCCAAGCATGCATGATCTATCCAATCTCAGATCAAATAGTACCCAAGACAAGTGGGATGACGGTGGTAAAAAATGAGAAGGGTGAAATGGTACCAACTTGAGTTCAAAACGGGTGGCATGTTTGCATTGTCTACCAGAGGCTAAATGCGGAAACCCAGAAGGATCACTTCCCTTGCCATTCATTGATCAAATGCTCGAGAGGTTAGCAAGCCACCCTTTCTATTGCTTTTTGGATGGGTACTCGGGGTATTTTCAAGTGGCTATCACCCCAGAAGACCAAGAAAATACCACCTTCACGTGCCCCTTTGGTACGTTTGCCTACCGGCGTATGCCTTCCGGGTTATGTAACACCCCCGCAACTTTCCAAAGGTGTATGGTAAGCATTTTCTTAGAATTTGCTGAAAATTTTATTGAGGTATTCATGGATGATTTCACCATTCATGGCAATTCTTTTGAAAACTGTTTAGCAAATTTGGCACAAGTTCTTTATTGTTGCATTTATACTAATCTTGTGTTAAATTAGGAGAAGTGTCATTTTATGGTAGAGAAAAGCATTGTCTTAGGCCATGTTGTCTCCTCTAAGGGTATTGAGGTTGAAAAGGAAAAGATAGACACAATTCAAACTTTGCCTTACCCTACTAATGTGCGCGAAGTGCGCTCTTTTCTTGGCCATGCAGGTTTCTACCACTGGTTCATCAAGGACTTCTCGAAGATAGCATCTCCTTTATGCAAGTTGTTGCAAAAGGAGGTGGAATTTTTTATGGATGAGGTGTAAAGGGGCCTTCTATACATTGAAAGGAAGGTTAGTCTCGGCCCCTATCAGACAACCCCTGGATTGGTCGTTGCCTTTTGAGATCATGTGCGATGCTAATGATTACGCCGTCAGAACGGTGCTTGGTCAAAGGGTGGGGGAGAGCGCCTCACGCCATCTACTAAGCATCCAAGTCTCTCAATGAGTCCCAAAGAAACTACTCCACCATAGAAAAGAAGTTGCCAGCAGTGGTATTTTCTTTGGAAAAGTTCGATCTTACTTGCTTGGTACAAAAGTTATTGTGTACACTGACCATGCTGCGCTTCGTCACTTGATGAAAAAGAAAGAGGCCAGGCCAAGACTGATTAGGTGGATCTTGCTTCTGAGTGAATTCGAGTTAGGGGTGTGAGACAAGAATGGCACGGAGAACCTTCTGGCTGATCATCTAACCGGTTGGCACCAGGCCAAGATAGCTAGGTAAATCTATCAATGTAGGAGCAACTACGAGAGGAGTTCCCCGATGAAAAATTGTTCGCTACCCGGAACCTCCAACCATGGTATGATGACATTGTGAACTTTCTTGTCTCTAGTAAATTTCCTCCTCACCTTTCCAAGGGACAGAAAGATAAGCTAAAAAGCAATGCTAAATATTATGTTTGGGATGATCCCATTTTTTGGAAACGTTGTGTAGACCAAGTTGTTAGGAGATGCATCCCCGATAATGAAGTGCATTCGATTCTCACTTTTTTTTCATTCTCATGCATGCGGCAGTCTTTTTTGAGTTAAAAGGACCGCTAAGAAAGTCTTGGAAAGTGGTTTTTATTGGCCTACTTTGAATAAGAATGTATACATATTTTGTAAGGCTTGTGAAAAGTGCTAGAGAGTAGGAAATATCTCATTTAGAAATGAGATGCCCCAAAAAGCTATGCTATATTGTGAAGTCTTTAATGTTTGGGGTATTGAATTTATGGGACTTTTCCTTAGTTCTTATGGCTTTACATATATTCTTCTTTCTGTTGATTACGTGTCGAAGTGGGTTGAAGCAAAACCCACTAGGACTGATGATTTTAAAGTGGTTGCATAATTCCTGAAAGATAACATTTTCTCTAGGTTTGGGGTACCCCGAGCCTTGATTAGTGACCGTGGCACCCATTTTTGCAATCGGACCATAGAGGCACTCTTGAAGAAGTATGACGTCACTCACAAGACATTCACTGCCTATCAACCGCAAACCAATGGGCAAGCCAAAGTTTCCAATTGGGAAATCAAGTCCGTCATTCAAAAAATGGTTAACCCTAATCGGCAAGATTGGTGTTCTTAGTTGAATGATGCCTTGTGGGCATATGGGATGGCTCACAAGACACCAATCGGTATATCACCATACCGGTTAATGTTTGGTAATCCCTGTAACCTACCAGTGGAAATTCAACATAAGGCTTACTGGGCGGTCAAAGAATTCAATCTTGATATAGATGAGGCCAGTTTTCATAGGAAGTTACAATTGGATGAACTAGATGAGACCCGGAGGGAGTCCTATGAGAATGCTGAAATCTATAAGTAGAAGAAAAAGGTGTGGCTTGATAAGATAATCATTAGGAAGGAATTTAACGTGGGTCAAAAAGTCCTCCCATTCCAATGCCGCCTTCGCCTATTTCCTAGTAAGTTGAGGTCCCGATGGATCAGTCCTTTTGAAGTGGTGAAGTTATTCCCGCATGGAACGGTGGAGATACTAGATTGAGCTAAGTCCAATACATTCAAAGTCAATAGACAACGTTTGAAGCCTTACCGCGAGAATTTTGTTGCCAAGAAGGGAGATGATGTTAATCTCCTCGATCCGGTTTGTGAGTAAGCTACAAGAAAAGGGAGTGAGTCATGTCGATAATGTTAAAAATGCTTGGTTTTGATCATCTGGATCATCATTCGTGACTTTTCGTTGATGTTACTTGGCTTTAAATTTTGTCATTAGTTTCATTGTTTTGCTTTGTGCTTTTCACGGTTTTTTCCATGATTTTGTAGCAATTTGAAACCAAGGCATTGGAATTTTGAAGGGATAAATGCTTGGAGTCAAGAAGGAAAAACTTGGACAAGAGTTGAAATCAGAAACATTTTCTAAGTACTAGGTGGGTAGCCCGTCGCGAGTCGCGACGAGCTCAAAATGTTTTGGTGGAAATTTTGAAACTCAACCTCCACTTTTCGCAAGCTGCAATGGCCTCATCACGAGTCATGACAGACCATTACGAGTCCCGATGAAGTGGTCGCGAGTTACTACCAAATTAGGATTTTTGGCTGAAAAAGGAGCTCTTAGGCTCCACCTTTCACGAGTCGCGATGGTCCCATTGCGAGTTGCGACCAAATTATAGTTTTTTATTAAAAAATGGAGCTCTCAGGCTCCATTTTTCATGAGTCATGACGGTCCCATTGCGAGTCGCGACAGACCATCGCGAGTCACAGTGAAGTGGTTGCGAGTCACGACATGAATGTTGACCGAGGCACCTTTTGACCTACCTGTTGCGAGTCGTAACGGTCATGCATAGCAATTTAAAAAATGGGCAGACCCTCCTTCATCTTCCATTCCTTCTTCTTCAACATTCATCCTTCACCAAAATCACCTCTTCTTTCCTTCATATTCTCCATCCTCTCCACCGAATTCCATTAAACCCAACCACCACACCATCGCAAATCTGTCCCCCATCCATAACCCACCTTCCCCAAACTCTCAATACCCCAAAAACATCCACAAATCAACCAAATTTGTGAAAATCCCGAAACCCTAGTTTTTGGGGATTTCTTAAATTTGGGCAAATTGGGCTCAACTTAGTTGTGGGTTTCTTTGTTTCACCCTCCTACACACACTAGTGGTACGATTCCTCACTTTCAAACATTTTAATTGTGAATTGTGGGAAGTTTAATTTTGGTGAAAAATTGTGTATTTTGTGAATGATGATATATTGTGCATATTATGATAGTTCTTCACAATTTCGCCTTGAATTGCAAATATTTGTATGGATCATTATGTTGGGTATTTTGCAATGATAAATGTGGGAGATGTTTGGTAGTTAAATAATGATTGGGACTTTTGCTTAATGTGTTTATGATTTAGGTGGATGTGGGATAACATTATGCTCACTTTGAGTGTGTTGATTTGCTCGTGTTGGTGTTGTGCTTTCATTGTGTTATTATTGTTGCTTCGGTTGAGAATTGATGGTAGCTTATACTAAATATGAGGCATGTTGGCCCTTGATTAGACATAGTTGATATTTGAATGCAATGTTATTATGCTTAGGATAGTTTTTCCATGAAACTTGAAATGTTAACGTTATGAATGTACTAATGATGGCCAAACTAGTTAGGCATGACTGTGATTATGAGATATAGCATATTAGATATTCAACTATATGAGAACTTAATGGAATTGAGAATATGGGCATATTGAATATACCAGAGATTCTATGCGCAATTGTGGTTGGGACTTGAACTAGTTGGCTTGGCGTTGGTTTGGTTTGTGATGATTGGAAAAACTAGTTTAAGGTTAGTATGATTTTGTGATATTGAATATATGTACATTCCTGTGCGTTTGACTTGTTTGTTGTGGTTGTTAGATATGGCCCCTACCAAAAGACCTAGGGCTCCTCTACGAGGTGGGCGCACCGCCGCTCCACCTCCACCTCTACCGCCAGCTCTGGAGTCGAGCCCTGTACCTCCTCCTCCTAATAGGTACATGGGTTTGACCCAGATCACCGGGTCCTATGCGGAGAGATGGGAGGCCCTGGCCAGCCGCTAGTTTAAGAAGATGAGTTTTATAGACGTGCCCACATTGGACGCTCTTGGGCTCACTCAGCCAGTCCGATGCCTCCTCGCCAAAGGGGGGTTGGAAGGTTTCATGGGCAAGAGTGCCCCCTCCTACCGGCTATATACACCGGAGTTCCTATCCACAGTCAGGATATGGCATGAGGGATGATCAACCGTGTGAGACGTACATCACTTTCCACTTGAATGATATACATCGACAGATAACTGTCTCGTAGGTTGAGGAAGTGTTTGGATGGGACACTGGAGAGATATGGGCGAGGATGGACCCACAAGTCCAGAAACAGACGATTGGGAAGGACATGCAATTCTGGAGTGTCATCAACATGAGGCCGAAGAACTCCCATGACATGAGTAGTGTCATCATCCACCCAGCACTCCATTGTGTGCACCAACTTTTAGATGGCACGGTACTTTTCTCAACGGAGCCGACGAATGTTCCAGATAAAGACATTCACTTCCTATGGCACTTGACAAGTGAGGGACTGGGATACAAGTTATGGGCTGAGCTATGGATGAAGAAGATTGTAGAGGTGGCAGGGAAGCCGAAGGGGAAGATTATGGTTGGAGGTATGATAGGCCTCTTGGCGGAGTACCTAGAATTGGTTCCACCGGCTGACTTTCTGCGCTTAGGGAGGCGCACTTCCTACCTCATCACTGCAGAGAGGTTGGTTCAAATCGAGATGCTCAGTGCCACCCACACTACGGGGGTATTCCACTGGTTATATGACACCAGGAAGGTCACATTCATGGTACTTGCTCAGCCCGACAAGACAAAGTTGGAGTTTGATACACCCCTAGCGGACTTGGTGATCTCACCCTACTCCTCGTGCAGAGAGAACTTCCAGTGCGAGCTCGCATCTATGAGATGAAGATCTCGATCTGGGAGCAGTGAGGCAGAGAGCTAGGAGGCAGAGGAGCACAGATTGACTGGTTCGTTATCAACATCATTATTTTAGTGGTGGCCCTTCTTCCTCACAGTAGTGATTTGTGAGCATCATATCCTTACCAGTTCCATACTTTGCTTTGTACACTTTTGCCCTATTCGTTTACATTGAGGGTAATATAGTGTTCTAAGTGTGGGGAGGGGTATCTACCGATTTCATGGTTGGGGTTGGAAATATTCTCTTAAACTTGCTAATTTTGGATAATTCTTTTGCTTTTTTTGGATTCTTTTCCCTTTTTTTTGGGATGCTTTTCTATTGATGTACTTAGATGATGTTAGCTTTCATATTTTTCTTAGCCTTAACATTTGGAAAGCACTCTGCTACTTTTTGGATTGGAGAAACATGAAAAAAAAGGAAATTGAAAATTTTGAAAAAAAATAGAAAAAAAATTAAAATAAAAATAATCCCACTAAGTTGAAAACCCAAGAGGGCATCTTAGGCAACATTGGTTGCCCGGATAAGTTGAAAACCCGAGAGGGTGACCAAGGAAAAAATGAGAGGCTAAATATGTGGAAAAATGTGAGATGTAAGCCAAAGAAACATGACGTGTGGCTGGCATCAAAACCCGAAAGGGCTCCTATGCAAAATGAGAGAAAGAGAGAAAAAGGAAAAATGTTATGTGTTCACTCATTTCGCGGCGTTGGAGTCATAAGGTTGTGGTGGCCATATGTATTGATCGGATAGCTTGGCATCTTAAGACCTCTTGGGAGTGGGAAATTTAGCGGGGGAAGACGAAGCAAGTTATAAAACTCTTGATCGTTAATATACTTTTTTTTAGGTTGATATATTGGTATAAAGTGGAGCATGTGTTTTGAACTTTATACATGCCTTTAGCTTCACCTTGTACCATTGGATTTGGGATTGTCAATTCAATTTTTGGAAATGTTTTAGAGATAGCAATGAATTGATGGGTTGATATGGTTTGGGTAGATTTAGCAATAGGGGTTGTGGGAAACTTCTCATTTGACCTTAACATTGGGATGTGTGATATTGAGAGTTTTTGCGAGTTGTTGACTTGGTGGAATAGTAGTTAGGATGTGGATACGTTATTTCCTTTGTATGCTTGGATCTTTTCTTACTCAAAGGCGAATAAGGTTTAAGTGTAAGGAGGTTTAATGTGTCCATTTTTTGTGCATAATTAAGTATTTTTTGTGGTCACTTTTGTGCTCTTTTATTATCAAGAGCTTGTCTTTTACCATGAAATTCTCTTAGGAGGGGTAAGAGACACTTTACACTATTTTACCTTTTCTAAGTGGATTTTGCATGGCAAAGGAAGAACATGGAGGCTTGAAGACCGGAGGCCATTGAAGATCACTTTCCGAAGACTTTGAAGACTTGATTTGAAGACATGAAGACCGGAGGCCATCGAAAACCATTGTTTTGAAGACTTTGAAGACTTTCTTCAACGAGTTGAAGACTTGAAAAATGAGAGAAATCATTGTGAAGATGAGTGTTTACCACATGAAAAACAAAAGAAGACAAGGTAAAGTTCTGGTGCCCGTCGTGAGTTGCAACAAACCCATCGTGAGTTGCGACCAACGGGTGGCCAGAACCTAACTGATGTGTCCATTTTATATGAATAATTTAGGACTATTTTGGGTCACTTTTGTGCTCTTTTATTATCGAGAGCTTGTGTTTTACCTTGAAATTCTCTTAGGGGGGGTAAGAGCAACTTTATGCTCTTTTACCTCTTCTAAGCGGATTTTGTGTGACAAGGGAAGAACACAGAGGCAATGAAGACCGGAGGCCATTGAAGACCACACTTTCGAAGAATTTTGAAGACTTGCTTCGAAGACATGAATACCGGAGGCCATTGAAGACCATTTTTGGAGCCATTGAAGACTTGGAGATTGAGATGAATGACTATGAAGATAACTACATGCCACAAGAAGAAGAAAACAACACGATGCAAAATTATGGCACCCATCGCGAGTCGCGATGGCCTCGTCACGAGTTCCGATGAACCGTCGTGAGTCGCAACCAACGGGTGGCCAGAATTTTACCTTATCTTCTTTGTACTATAAATAACACTCTCTTTCCTCTCATTCACAACCTTCTTCTACTGTGATTTCAGTACTGTTTGAAACCCTTTTTCTTCAATTTTTCATCCTTGAATTCTCTTGTTTTTATGATTAGTTGTTTAGCATTGATTAGCATGAACTCTTGTAGCTAATATATCTCTTGGGAGCAATTGACTAAGGCTTCCAAGCCCATATCTTAAGAACAATTTGTAGCTTATTTATTGCTCTTACTATTGTGCATTTATGGAGCATTGAATGTGTTTGTTGATATCATTAATGTTGTTGAAAGCTTGAGTATATGAAATACTTGTATGAATTGCTTGCTAGGGTTTGGGGGAAGTGGGTTGATTTCCCCCCTTTCTTGATAGGAATCTATGAGTATAATTTAGAGCTTTTGATTGTGTTGATGGATTGAAAATTTCTAGGTGAATATGATAATGTTGAATTCTTTGTCATGTTTGTCGCTTGTAGCAAATGAGAGAATTCTATGAATGTTGATCGTTCTTGACCAATCTTGTGTAAATGCATAAATCGGTTAATGCTTAGACACGGTGTAGTGTTTATAAGTGTTGCCGAGCTTGTTGATTCTTTGTTCTAAATTCCATCAATGGGATACTTGAGTTGTGTTTCGACTACGGGAGTCATTAGTGAGGTTTGACAAGAGATGTCGAATTCACTCTTGCAAACTACTATCTAAGAAGGATAGAAGTTTAGTCTTCACAACAAGTAGTGAAAGTAGTAAATAAGTTGCATGTTCAATGATGGATAAGAGGTTTGGAAGTGGAAGTCAATTGCACCCAAGGTTCCGTAAATTGTTATTTTCATCCTATCTTTAGTTGTATTGAATGATTAGCATCGTTCTCTTGCTTTGCTAGTTGTTGTACTTTAATTTGTTAACTTGGGATCAAACCAACCAACCCCCCCTTGTTTACATGCTTTTATATGTATCTATGTATGTAAGTGCTTAGTACATTTTCTCCTATATATGTTTAAAACACTTGAAAAGATCCCTCTTCTCGTGGACGACCCCGACTTGCCATTATCTACTTACTTGTAGATAGAAAGCATTTAGGGCTTAAAAGTATTAACTTTGAGAGGTACGGCGATGACCTCCCAAATTTTGGCGCCGCTGCTAGGGAAGAGGCATTTATTCTTAAGTGTTTAGGCATATTATGTGTGATTATGTGCTATTTGTAAATATTTGTTAGTTTGGTTTTATTTTGATTTCTTAGTTGATTTTCCATTTTTTCTTGGCTTGGAGACGTATTTTTCGAGTTCTTGGTGTATGGTTCACACGCGATCCTCTTCACAAGAACCCTTACACTACGACCCCGAGTTAGAGTTGAATTTGAGACCGGCTAGGAGGCTTTCTTTGGAAAGTGTGAATAACACCCCTCCTAGTGACCATTTTGCAGATACATCTTCATCAATGGAACATCAAATCGAGCACGAAGATGAGCATCCAAGTGGGGAACCTCGCCATCCTCCTTTCCCCCAAAGAGAGATCCCTTTGGGGCAACCCTTGTTGAGAGACGTCATGGCTCCCAACCTCGATCAACAACCGATGTGTATCGAGTACCCCGTGGTTGGACCAAATGGACATTTTGAGCTAAAGACCGGGTTCATCAACATGCTACCCGCCTTCCTTGGTTGGCAAGAAGAGATGCTAACAAACACCTTACCGAGTTTCACTTCTTGTGTGGTTGTACGGTCCCCCATGGAGTGGATGAAGATTTTTATAAATTGAAGGCATTCCTGTTCACACTGAGGGATTGTGCAAGAGATTGGCTCCACTAGAGCATCAAGAGTTTGCATGATATGAAAACAAAGTTTCTAGCCAAGTACTTCCCGGCCTCAAGGTCCGCTGCCTTGAAAAAGGACATAAGCAACATCCTTCAGTGGCATGAAGAGTCTCTCTTCGAATATTGGGAGAGGTTCAAGAAGCTTCTTGCAAGTTGCCCCTACCATGGTTATTCGGAGGGGGATTTGGTGTATTGCTTCTATAATGGCCTTCTTGATGAGGACCAAAGGTTGGTGAGAAGTTCTTGTGGTGGCACCCTTAGCAACAAAACTTCCTCCGAGGCTATGCAATTGTATGAAGAGCTAGCGGAAGAGTCGAGAAACTTTAGGTCAAGGGCTGATTTGAGAAGGAGAAGTCCAATGCCCGCAAGTGATTCTTTAAATAGTGGAAAGCTCGAGGATCAAGTCTCAGCCCTCACATCCATGGTGAAAACTTTGATGAAAAATCCCGGAGGAAATGCGCCACATGTTAAATCATGTGAAATTTGCTACTTGGCGCATCCTACAGACACTTGCCCCACTTTACAAGAGGACTACGTTGAAGAGTTGAGTGCCATGCGGTATCATGGGAATCAAGAATACCAAGGCAACCAAAGGTATCAAGGTGGTCAAGGCTACCAAGGTCACCAAGGCTACCAAGGGTATCAAGGGTACCAAAACCGGCCATACAATTCGGGGAATCGTGATAACCCGAACCTCTGGTATGGAAACCCTCAAGGAAGCCAAAACTCTCAACCATACCGGCCTCGTCAAAAACAATATAGGCCACCTTAACAACAATTCCAAAGGCTCCAAGACAAACCCTGAGACCAAGGGGAGGGCTCGGGGCTATCCAAGGATGAGGTGTTGCAAGCCATTCACCTTTTGGGCATGAGCACGGAAAAAGCGAGAAATTCCAAGATGAAGCCAAAGAAAGCATCAAGAACTTGGAAACCCAAGTGAGCCAAATAGCTCAAATGGTGAACCGGATGGAAGCTTGGGAAAAGGGTAAACTACCCTCCCAACCAGAAATCAACCCTAGACAAAATGCAAGTGCTATCGCTTTGAGAAGTGGTAGAGAGGTCGGCACTTCATCGGGTAATAAAATTATTGAAGAGGAGCCCAAGAGGATTGAGGTGTTTGAAAAAGGAGTTGAGAAGGAAGAAACCCATGAGAAGAAGGCCGAAGAGTTAGCCAAAAAGAGCAAGGAAGAAGAAAGCGAGGTGGAGACATTGGTGCCAAGACCGAAGTCAACCTCCATTCTGGAACCTTCATCTCCCCCTCACAAAAGAGAAAAGATGGTGAAGATCCCTCCATATGTGCCATAACCCCCATTTTCGGAAGCCTTGAAAGATAAAAGGAGGAAGGAGGACAACAAGGACATCTACGAAGTCTTTCATAGATGTGAGGTAAACATTCCACTCTTGAATGCCATTGAACAAATTCCTAGATATGCTAAATTTCTTAAGGAATTGTGTGTTGTGAATAGAAAACAAAGGGCCAAGAATAAGTTGAAAAATGGAAAAAGTGAGCATGTTTCCGCCTTGTGTCAAAAAGAGCTACCTCCTAAATGTAGTGATCCCGGCATGTTTACGATCCCGTGCATAATAGGAAATACGCATTTTGAAAAAGCTATGCTTGATTTAGGTGCATCAATAAATGTTATTCCTTACTCTTTGTATGAAAATCTCAACTTGGGTACATTGCACAAAACCGGGGTGGTAATCCAATTGGCCGATCGTTCTTGTGCATACCCTAAGGATATTGTCGAGGGTGTGTTGGTTAACGTGGATTCCTTAGTTTTCCCCATGGGTTTTTATGTCCTTGACATGGAGCATGATAAACATGCCGCCCCGATTTTGTTGGGGAGGCCATTTTTGAAAACATCTAGGACAATGATTGATGTGCATAAAGGTACCCTCACCATGGAGTTTGATGGAATAAAAGTAGAGTTTAACATAAATGACTCTATGAAGTATCTTAGTGAAGAACATGCTTGCCATGCCCTAGATGTTTTTGAAGAAGTTGTGCAAGATGTTTTTGAATAAGTGGTGAAGATTCTTTGTTAGTTGCTTTGCAATGTGACGTTAATGATGCCCACAATGTACACTCTATGAGCACTAACTTGAAGAAATGAGACCGAGTGTCTCAAAACCTCCTCCTCTACTCTTAGAGGAACCTGAGGAACCGTAATTCCTCCCCTCACTTATGAAAGCCCCGGTGCTTAACCTTAAACCTTTGCCAAATGACCTCAAGTATGCATTTCTTGGGGAAGGGGAGACGCTTCCGGTTATCATTTCGAGCAAGCTCACCAAGGAGCAAGAAGAAAAGTTGATGGTGGTGTTGCGAGAGAACAAGGAAGAAATTGGATGGATTATTGCTGACATCAAAGGCATAAGTCCATCCACGTGTATGCACAGAATCTTGTTGGAAGAAGATGGGAGACCCGTCCGACAACCCTAATGCCGTTTGAACCCACCTATGATGGATGTGGTAAAGGCAGAAATCCTCAAGTTGCTTCAAGCGGGCATGATCTATCCAATCTCGGATAGCAAGTGGGTGAGCCCAACTCAGGTGGTACTTAAGAAGAGCGGGAGGATGGTAGTAAAAAATGAGAAGGGTGAAATGGTGCGTTTGCATTGACTACAGGAGATTGAATGCGGAAACCCAGAAGGATCACTTCTCGTTGCCATTCATTGATCAAATGCTTGAGAGGTTAGCAAGTCATCCCTTTTATTGCTTTTTGGTTGGGTACTTGGGGTATTTTCAAGTGGCTATCGCCCCGGAAGACCAAGAAAAGACCACATTCACGTGCCCCTTTGGTACGCTTGCTTACCGACGCATGCCTTTCGGGTTATGTAACGCCCCCGCAACTTTCCAAAGGTGTATGGTAAGCATTTTCTCAGAATTTGTTGAAAATTTTGTTGAGGTTTTCATGGATGATTTCATCATTCATGGTAATTATTCTGACAATTGTTTAGCAAATTTGGCACAAGTTCTTAAACGTTGCATTGATACCAATCTTGTGTTAAATTCCGAGAAGTGTCATTTTATGGTAGAGAGAGGAATTGTCTTAGGCCATGTTGTCTCCTCTAAGGATATTGAGGTTGACAAGGCAAAGATATACACAATTCAAACCTTTCCTTATCCTACTAATGTGCGCGAAGTGCGCTATTTTCTTGGCCATGCAGGATTCTATCGCCGGTTCATTAAGAACTTCCCAAAGATAGCATCTCCTCTATGCAAATTGTTGCAAAAGGAAGTGGAATTTGTGATAGATGAGGGGTGTAAAGGGGCCTTCGATACATTGAAGGGAAGGTTAGTCTCGACCCCTATCATACAACCCCCAGATTGGTCGTTGCCCTTTGAGATTATGTGTGATGCTAGTGATTATACCGTTGGAGCGGTTCTTGGTCAAAGGGTTGGGAGAGCACCTCACGCCATCTACTATGCATCAATGTCTCTCAATGAGGCCCAGAGAAACTATTCCACCACCAAAAAAGAGTTGCTCACAATGGTATTTTCTTTAGAAAAATTTCGATCTTACTTGCTTGGTACAAAAGTTATTGTGTACACTGACCATGCAGCGCTTCATCATCTGATGACGAAGAAAGATGACAAGCCGAGATTGATTAGGTGGATCCTGCTTTTAAGTGAATTTGAGTTGGAGGTGCGAGACAAGAAGGGTGCGGAAAACCTTGTGGCCGATCATTTGAGCCGGTTGACTCCAGGCGAAGACATTGAGGTAAACCCCGCAATGAAGGAGCAACTATGGGAGGAATTCCCTGATGAACAATTGTTCACCATTAGGGATCTCCAACCATGGTATGCCGACATTGTAAATTTTCTTGTCACCGGTAAATTCCCTCCTCATTTTTCTAATGCCCAAAAGGATAAATTAAAAAGTGATGCTAAGTATTATGTGTGGGATGATCCCTTTTTTTGGAGATATTGTGCGGATCAAATTGTTAGGAGATGTGTCCCTGATAGTGAAATACACTCAATTCTTGAATTTTGTCATTCTCATGCATGTGGCGGTCATTTTGGAGCAAAGAGGACCGCTAGGAAATTTTTAGAGAGTGGGTTTTATTGGCCGACGTTGAATAAGCATGCATACACCTTTTGCAAATCTTGTGATGAATGCCAGAGAGTAGGAAATATCTCCAGTAGGAATGAAATACCCCAAAGACCTATTTTGTATTGTGAAATCTTTT
Source organism: Rubia yunnanensis (assembly GCA_037428765.1). Classification (NCBI taxonomy): domain Eukaryota; kingdom Viridiplantae; phylum Streptophyta; class Magnoliopsida; order Gentianales; family Rubiaceae; genus Rubia; species Rubia yunnanensis. The sequence continues at coordinate 64,067,333 of CM075061.1, forward strand.
ATGTTTGGGGTATTGACTTTATGGGACCTTTCCCTAGTTCTTATGGCTTTACATACATTCTTCTTGCTGTTGATTATGTGTCGAAGTGGGTTGAAGCAAAACCCACTAGGACTGACGATTCTAAAGTGGTTGCAGAATTCTTGAAAGATAACATCTTTTCTAAGTTTGGGGTACCCCGAGCCTTGATTAGTTACCGTGGCACCCATTTTTGCAATCGAACCATAGCGGCACTCTTGAAGAAGTATGGCGTCACTCACAAGACATCCACCGCCTATCACCCACAAACCAACGGGCAAGCCGAAGTTTCCAATCGGGAAATCAAGTCCATCCTTCAAAAAATGGTTAACCCTAACCGGAAGGATTGGAGTTCTCGGTTGAATGATGCCTTATGGGCGTATATGACGACTTACAAGACACCAATCGGTATGTCCCCATACCGGTTAGTGTTTGGTAAGCCCTGTCATCTACCGGTGGAAATTCAACATAAAGCTTACTGGGTAGTCAAAGAATTTAATCTTGATGTAGATGAAGCTGGATTGCATAGGAAGTTGCAATTGGATGAACTGGATGAGATCCGAAGAGAGTCCTATGAGAATGCCAAAATCTATAAAGAAAAGACAAAGGTGTGGCACGACAAGATGATCATCAGGAATGACTTTGACGTTGGTCAAAAGGTCCTCCTATTTCAATCTTGCCTTCGCCTATTCCCAGGTAAGTTAAGGTCCCGATGGATCGGTCCTTTTGAGGTGGTTAAGGTATTCTCGCATGGTGCGGTGGAGATTCTAGATCGAGCTAAGTCCAATACCTTCAAGATTAACGGACAACGTTTGAAGCCTTACCACGAGACTTTTGTACCGAAAAAAGGAGAGGACGTTGATCTCCTCGATCCGGTTTGTGAGTAAGCTCTAAGGAGGGAAGTGAGTCATGCCGACGACGTTAAATAAACTTGGTTTTGATCATCCGGATCGTCATTCGTGACTTTCTATTGATGTTGTTTAGTTTTGAGGTTTTATCCTTAAGCTTCATTGTTTTTCTTTATGCTTTTCACGGGTTGTTTTCTCCATGATTTTGTAGCAATTTTGAAGCCAAGACATTGGATTTTGGAGGGGGAAATACTTGAATTCGAGAAGGAAGGACTTGGACAAGAGAAGGAAGCAGAAAAATTTTCTAAGTGCCAGGTTAGTGGCCCGTCGCGAGTCGCGACGGGCTTAGAAACTTTCTGTCAAATTATGGGTTTCAGATCCAACTTTCCACGAGTCACGATGACATCGCAAGGCCTCATCGCGAGTCGTGACCACATCGTCGCGAGTCGCGATGGTCACGAATCGCGACGGGCTCAGAAATTTTGGGCAAAAATTCAGCCCTCAGATCCAACTTTCCGCGAGCAGCGATGACATTGCAAGGCCTCGTTACGAGTTGCGACCACATCGTCGCGAGTCACGATGAGCTCAGAAATTTTGGGCAAAAATTCAGCCCTCGAATCCAACTTTCCGCAAATCGAGATGACATCGCGAGGCCTCATCGCGAGTCGCGATGGGCTCAGAAACTTTGAAAAAAGATACAGCCCTCGGATCCCACTTTCTGTGAGTTGCGATGACCTTGCGAAGCTTCGCCGCGAGTCGCCGCCGCCAATACCAATCATTTCTTCCCAATCTCCACCCACCAAATCGCCATCACCATTGTGAAGAACCCAAACCCTAGAATTTGGGGGCTTTGTAGCTTTGGGCAATTCGAATCCGAATTGATCGTGGGCTTCCATTTTTCTTCATCCTAAGCATCTAAGTGGTACACTTCTTCACTCTATTGAGCCTTAATTGTGATTATGAATGTATATTCTACTTATTGGATATTGTGTAGATTGTGTGTCATGCCTTAGGAAATTAAATCATTGGATCTTGGTTGATTGTGGTGAATATGTTGTGCTTGCAATTTTATTTGATGGGTATTGTGTGCATATTTTGCAATTACGGTGTAGACTGTATATTTTCTAGTGCATTTTTTACTGTATTATGCCTGCTTGGTTTTGGAATGTGTGCATTCTTGTTACTTTAGCAGAGAGTAGATGGTGACTTATGCTAAATTTGAGGCATGTTGGCCCTTGATTAAACATATTTGTTATTGGGATAAAGTGTTATTGTGCTTTGCAATGTTATATTGTTTAGAGTAGTGTGGCCATGGACGTAGATGTTGACATTGTGAATGTACTAATGATGGCTAAACTAGTTGAGCATAACTGTGATTTTGAAATATAGCATATTAATTTCAACTATGTGAGAACATCATGGATTTAAGGATATGGGCTGTGGGCAGAGCTATGGATGAAGAGAATTGTGGAGGTGGCAGGAAAGCCCAAGGGGAAGATCATGGTTGGAGGGATGATAGGCCTTTTAGCAGAGTACTTGGGATTAGTCCCTCCGGCTGACTTTTCGCTCTTAGAGAGGTGGACGTCTTATCTGATCACCGTTGAGCGGCTAGTTCGATTTGAGATGCTCAGTGTCACACGGACAACGGGGCTCTTCCATTGGTTATACGGTGCGAGGAAGGTCACATTCATGGCACTTCCTCAGCAGAGCAAGACTAAGCTGGAGTTCGACACACCTCTGGGAGATTTGGCGATCTCACAAGACTCCTCATGTACATATGAGTTCCAGTGCGAGCTCCGCGACCTCGGGCCAGCTCCTGTCCAACGTGACGATAGCACCCTACCTTCCTCTGAGCAGTAGCAACACTACTCTACACAGCCTCAACCAGAGACGGAGCCAATGTAGGAGGATGATGCTCCACCTCATTATTCCCAGCCTCCACCGAACTTCTATAAGCGGATGATGTAGGCCATGCATGATGGTTTCCATCGACAGGACAACATAATTTTAGAGCAAAATGTATTTGTCTCCCAGGCTTTGATTGATATGGACGAGGAGATTGACCACTTGTCAGCTCGCATCCATGAATTGCAGTCCTAGTCAGGTGGTGTTTCAGGCCCTGATCCGAGAGTAGAGAGGCGGAGAGCAAGGAGGCAGAGGAGCACAGAGTAGCTAGCACAGTACCAGCAGCGCTACTTCGGCGGTGGCCCTTCCTCATCACAGCATTGATTGTGTGAGCACAACAATTTTACCCTTTCCATACTTCACTTTGTACGGTTTTTCCCTAGTCTACATTGAGGGAAATGTAGTGTTCTAAGTATGGGGATGGGTATCTACTATTGTTAGGTGATTAGGGTTGGAGACACTTTTGCACAAACTCTTCTGTTTTATTTTGGATATTTTCTCCCTTTTGTTTTGGGATGTTTTGCTTTTGATGTACTTGGATGATGTTGGTTTTGATACTTTTCTTAACCTTCACATTTGGAAATCAATTTGCTACTTTTTGGATTGGAGACACGTGAAAAATAATTGAAAAAAAGAATCCCGCTAAGTTGAAAACCCGAGAGGGCAACTTAGGAAACATTGGGGGCCCGGATAGGTCGAAAACCCAAAAGGGAAGCCTAGACAAAAATGAGAGGATAAACGTACGGAAAAAGGTGAGATGTGAGCCAAAGAAACATAATGTGTGGCTAGGATGAAAACCCGAAAGGGCTCCTAGGCAAAATGAGAGAAAGCGAGAGAAACTGAAAAACATTAAGTGTTTACTCATTTGCCGGCAATGGAGTCATAAGGTTGCGGTGACCACTCGGATGGATTGGGTAGCTTCACATCTTGAGAACCTTTTGGGAATGGAAAATTTTAGCGGGAAAAGACAGAGTAAGTTATGAAATTCTTGATCAATAATATGCTTCATTTTTAGGTTGATATATTGATGTAAAGTGGAGCATGTGTTTTGAACCTTATACATACTTTTGGCTTCATCTTTTATCATTGGATTTGGGATTATCAATTTGGGATTTGGAGATGTCTTAGGGAAATCAATGAATTGATGGGATGATATGGTTTGGGTAGATTTAGGAATAGGGGTTATGGGAAACTTCTCATTTGACTTTAACATTGGGATGTGTGATATTGAGAGTTTTGTGAGGTATTGATTTGGAGGATTAGTAGTTAGGATGTGGATATATCATTTCCTTTGTATGCTTGGATCTTTTTTTACTCGAGGGCGAGTAAGGTTCAAGTGTGGGGAGGCTTGATGTGTCCATTTTATATGCATAATTTAGGACTATTTTGGGTCACTTTTGTGCTCTTTTATTATCGAGAGCTTGAGTTTTACCTTGAAATTCTCTTAGGAGGGGGTAAGAGCAACTTTATGCTCTTTTACCTCTTCTAAGCGGATTTTGTGTGACAAGGGAAGAACACGGAGGCAATGAAGACCGGAGGCCATTGAAGACCACACTTTCGAAGACTTTTGAAGACTTGCTTCAAAGACATGAAGACCGGAGGCCATTGAAGACCATTTTTGGAGCCATTGAAGACTTGGAGATTGAGATGAATAACTATTAAGATGACTACATGCCACAAGAAGAAGAAAAGGACACGATGCAAAATTCTGGCACCCGTCGCGAGTCGCGATGGCCTCGTCGCGAGACCGTCACGATAAACCGTCGCGAGTCGCGATAAACCGTCGCGAGTCACGACCAACGGGTGGCCAGAATTTCACCTTATCTTCTTTGTACTATAAATACCACTCTCTTTCCTCTCATTCACAACCTTCTTCTAAGCGATTTCAGTACTATTTCAAACACTTTTTCTTCCATTTTTCATCCTTGAATTCCCTTGTTTTTATGATTAGTTTTTTAGCATTGATTAGCATGAACTCTTGTAGCTAATCTATCTCTTGGGAGCAATTGACTAAGGCTTCCAAGCCCATGTCTTAAGACCAATTTGTAGCTTATTTATTGCTCTTACTATTGTGCATTTATGGAGCATTGGATGTGTTTGCTGATATCATTAATGTTGTTGAAAGCTTGAGTATATGAAATACTTGTATGAATTGCTTGCTAGGGTTTGGGGGAAGTGGGTTGATTTCCCCCCTTTCTTGATAGGAATCTATGAGTATGATTTAGAGATTCTGATTGTGCTGATGGATTGATAATTGCTAGGTGAATATGATAATGTTGAACTCTTTGTCATGTTTGTCGCTTGTAGCAAATGAGAGAAGTCTATGAATGTTGATCGTTCTTGACCAATGGGATACCTTGAGTCGTGTTTCGACTACGGGAGTCAATTGTGAGGTTTGACAAGAGATGTCGAATTCACTCTTGCAAACTACTATCTAAGAAGGATAGAAGTTTAGTCTTCACAACAAGTAGTGAAAGTAGTAAATAAGTTGCATGTTCAATGATGGATAAAAGGTTTGGAAGTGGAAGTCAATTGCGCCCAAGGTTCCATAAATTTTTATTTTCATCCTATCTTTAGTTGTATTGAATGATTAGCATCGTTCTCTTGCTTTGCTAGTTGTTGTACTTTAATTTGTTAACTTAGGATCAAACCAACCAAACCGCCCCCCCCCCTTGTTTACATGCTTTTATATGTATCTATGTATGTAAGTGCTTAGTACGTTTTCTCCTATATATGTTTAAAACACTTGAAAAGATCCCTCTTCTCATGGACGACCCCGACTTTCCATTATCTACATAGATAGAAAGCATTTAGGGCTTAAAATTATTAACTTTGAGAGGTACGGCGACGACCTCCCACTAACCTTAACATTTTTGTACTATAAATAGCACTCTCTTACCTCTCATTCACATCCTTTCCTTTCTGCGTTTTGGTATTATTTCTAACCCTAGTTTTCACCATTTTTTCATCTTTAAATTCTCTTGTAGTATGTTTAGTTTGTTAGCATTAATTAGTATGAACTCTTGTAGCTAAATCTAGTTGTTGAGAGCAATTTATTGAAGCTTCCAAATTTATGTAGTAAGATTCTATATTTGCTCATTTATGAACATTTATTAGAGAGCATTTATTAAGCCATTAATGTTGTGTTTTGCCTTATTTATACCATGGTTGTTTGAGTATATGAAATGTTTGTATGATTGAAGTGTTAGGGTTTTATGAAAGTTTCATATTTCTTAGCTCATTTGACATGAAATCCAAAAGCATGGATTTGGAAATTCTTGTGTACAATGTGTGGTAACTCCTGCTAGATGAGTATGTTAATGTGGACTGTTCTCATATTCATCCCTCCAAATAGCTCCCACTAACCAAGGCATGAGTGACCCTCCCACCACCATTTATAAGTACACTTAAGGGGAAGTTGAAGGTGGTGACAAACGATGCCAACATCTGAGAAAGTCTTTGAAAAGGTTGAGGTAACCATTCTGGTACTAGAGTTGATTGAACATGTGCCATCATATGATAAATTCTTGAAAGTTACATGCATTAAAAAGAGGAATAAACTAACTAGGAAGGTATGACACTTGAAAGTGGAGAGAGTCACCACTTTGAACTATAAGAATTTGCCTAAAAAATGCGACGGCCCCATGATATTGTCTATTCCTATCTCTTTAGGTGGGAAGTTAGTGGAAAATGCCATGATCGACTTAGATGCATCCAATAATGTAATTCCATATGGTCTTTATGAATGCATAGATATAAGGGAGCTTAGAGACACTGGGGTGATTGTCCAACTCGCCGATCATTCTCAAGCTAGCCATTGAGGGTTAGTGAAGGACGTGATGGTTTGAGCGGGCAAATTGGTGTTTCTGGCAGACTTCTAAGTCCTTGAAGTGGCGCATGACCGAAGTGCACCCCCAATACTATTGGGGTGACCATTTCTTAAAACTTCAAGGATGAAGATCGATGTCCACTTGGGAACACTAACCCTAGAGGATGTCATTGATAAGGTGGGGTTTGATATCTATAAGTCTAGGCATGATTCATCTAACTCATCTTTTGTGTGCAAAGGCATAACCTTGTTTGATGAGAATGATCAATTTGACAACTCTTGCATAACTAATGAAAAAGATTGCCTAGATGATTTCTTTGGCAATGATGACATTGATGATGATTCCTATGTGATGCATGATTATCGTGATGATATGTCCGTCTCGGAATGTTTTTCAATGCTCACTAACATGTAGTGGGTTGAGAAGAGAGGCGAGGATGTAAAACTCCCCCGGCCACCTCCTAAACCCAAGGAAAGGGCTATGGACTCAACATTGGCTAGAAACAGGAATTCATTCTTTAAGAAAAGCAAATCGCTCAAAGATAAGGGTGACACATTGTGGAGATCTCTCCACAATGATGTAATCATGGGTGGAGTTGCCGATGGAAACTCCGGAGACCCAATGGTAGGTTCTTTCCATTGAAATGCATGAGAAAGAAATAAGTCGTGAGGATGACAATAAAAAATACGGTGTTCCTTCTTGTTTTGTTTTTCATGATTATTAGTGATTACATTTTGCATGTTTTTGTGTGTGATAAGAATTTTTTAGATGAAACTCTTATTTATTGGTAAATTTGAGTTGTGTCTCATGATTTTGATTGGAAGGAAATATCGTTTGGGTGACAAAGTTTTTCAAGAAAATGGTAGAAACTAAGGAAAAGAGGGTTAGAATTTTGGTAGCCTCGTGCCACAACCATCAGCATGAGGGGGTTCGTGCCACTCCTCACAACACGAGGGGAGGTTTGTGCATTGCCCACATCACGAGGGGGGGGTCCGTGCCATGTGCTCTAAGCACGAGGGTACATGTTTTGGCACCTCATTTGAGCTGTCAATTGGGCCAAAAATTCAGAATTTCAAAATTTTCAAATTTTAAGCTAAAAGAGTGGGTGTCTTAACAGGCGGCCTATCCATAAGTTTGTGGATAGGTCACTTATTTCTTTTACCTTATACACTGCATTTTTAAAATTACATACAAAATTTAAAATTTTTTAAAATATTTTTTATATCATATACTTTTATATTTTCATATTTTCACCTTCAAATATGTATTATTACTTGTTTCAACTTATAAAATACAATATTGAAATTTTATAAAGAATTATAACATTTAAGATACAAGCCCCTGTGGAATATCCACAAGGTTATGGAATGGTCGGCTTTCCTGAGACTTTCTCAAACTAAAAAAATGCATTTTTGGTTCATAAATTTTGAAATTCCGTTATTACTTAGGTTGTTTGATGTAAATATTACTTCAAAAACTCCTTTGTGCATAAATATATTGGTACTTTTGTCCCCTAAATTTTGCAAATTAAAAAATTTCATCCTTATCTCATTTGTACCTCTCCTCCGAATCACCCTTTTTGCTGAAAAATTGAGATTCATGGTACATTCTCCCACCTGTATGAATTATTTATCTCATTCAAGTTATTCAAAAACATTCACTATCACTCTCTCTTGGCGAAACTCAAAATTGAAGTTTTTCTCTAAAAAATTAGCATTTTTGCTTCTTCTAATGTGGATCTTTCAACTCTTAGCTTCAAATTCTGGGTAATCCTTTGAACTTCATGTTTACTTTTTTTATTTGGCATTGTGGTGATGTTATGTGAAGCTTGAATCTTGAAAGTGAGTATGTTTTGAAGAGTTGTTTGGGTAATGTGAGTGATCTTGTGCTGAAGTAAGTGTGTGTGGGGGGGGGGGATTGATGTGCTATTGTGTTTTGATAATATAATCTTCATTTGTTGTGGTAATTGAGGAGGAATTATTCTTGATTGCATGATCTTGTTGATGAGCTGCTATAATTTTCCATTAGTTTATTGCTTAAAGAGAATAGTTCTTGATTGAATAACCTTTATTTTGAGAAAAACATGGTTTGGAATGAATAGGCTATTTAGGAAGAATATTCTTTTTGAATGTTATTGGAAGCATGCTCTTGTGTATTATTGCATTACCACTTTCTCCTTGTTGTAATAGGTTTCCTTCGAAAAGGAATAGGTCGGAGAAAAGGACACCTTTCTAGGGTGACAAAATGAAGAAGCTGGCAAAATTTGGGAGAAAAGTGCCAACGACTTCCCTTTCTCACAACCCCGCTTTTGTGATGAAGGAGTTCATGGGGTTGACCACCATTTTTGGGAGTGCAACCTGGAGGTGGAAGTACTTGAATGGACCATAAAGGAGCATCCTGGAGATGGGTTTTGCATGCAAGGATACTCTAGAGGCCCTAGGCCTACTTGAGCCTGTCACCTACTTGCTAGGTTGGATAGGCCTAGAAGGATTTCTAGAGAAGCATTTAAAGACTTATATCTGATGGACCTTGGTATTCTTGGAAACTCTGGAGCAGGCAACAGACAAAGAGGGAAGGAGAGTCATCCACTCCCACTTGGATGACAAGGAGTACACTATGTCACATCATAATATTGCCCAAGCATTTGGGTGGAAGTATGTCACATCGGGATATTGCCCAAGCATTTGGGTGGAAGTATGGAGAAGACATTCCAAGGACACATAAAAAAGGTCTTCCACTTTACTTGCTATTTTTTTTGAGAATTCTATTGGGCACAGAGAGGAAGCATTTATGAAAGAGCACCACCAATATTTACCCGACATTGCATTATGTTCAACGACTTTTGTCCATGGAAATATTTTGTCACGCGGAGCTTTCACAATGCTCTAGTTCAGATGTTCATGTTCTTCGGGTAGGGGAACTTCTATCCCAACATGGTGGGCGCTTTTGTGCAAGAGTGTTTAGCAATAAGAGACAAGAAAGGTGTAAAGATCTCAATAGGAGGCATGGTAGGACTCTTGGCTTAACACTTGGGCCCTCTAGTTCCTACTTCTTTTGCAGTGGAAAATTTTAGTCGTTCGAGGACGTGATACACCATGGAGAAGCTAGCACATGCTTTGATGAACACCACCACCACTTTGGATGACTGGTTTGCATGGTTATATGATGGTGCAACAATTTGCAACTTTATAGTTCTTCCATAGCAAGAGCGCACATCTATCAACCATGACACTCGATTGGAAGATTTATTTCTATAGCTTGACCCACGGTTTGAGAGGAATTTCTAAAGGATCTTATCAAACCCAAAGATAAATATTGATGAGGAGGATGGTGAGACTCCATCTAGAGCACCACCTAATTGCACTCACCTACCCTTGAACTTCCTTGACCAACTGCACATTTTAGGGGAACAACTTGCGAGTTCCACCCAAATTGTGCAAGAATTCGGTCACGAGCTAGGGGGAATCAAGTTACAATTGGAGGGGTTTAGAACTAGGTTGGATTCTATGAAGGGTCTAGATTGGAATCCATAGAGTGAGAGTGAAGGAAGAATTTGCTATTAAGGATGAAAAGGCGGATGTCCAAGAAGAGGCCATTGAGAAATTGATAGAGAGATTCCAAATCTCAAGGCTTGATGGCTTTCGAGATATTATTCCCATTGAGAGACAAGAAATGCGACATGAAGAAAGGAGAAGGAGATGCGAGACAAAGCACTTGAGGAAGGACCCTTCGGGGTCACATGAATGAATTTCACTACTTCTCTCTTTCTCACCTATGATTTATATGTTCCATTACATTTGGGATAGTACAATGTTCAAGTGTTGGGAAGGGAGTAGTGAAACACTTAGGAGTTTTTCATATTGAAATTCCTTTGTCTTTCCGTGTATTTTGGTGTTGATTCATTTTGGGGATGTTTTGGATGCACTTTTGTGATGTAACTTGTTTGGAACTTTTTATAGTTTGTCTTGGGATAGTTGTTTTGGAAACTTTTTGGTGGTGTAATTTTTTGGGGCATTTTGTACTACACCAAAAAATTGAAAATTTTTTAAAAAAGAAAAAAATATATACCCGGCTAAGTTGGAAACCCAGAAGGGAAACTTAGGAAGCAATGGGAAAAACATAGATAGGCCAAAAGTTCTAGGTAAAAATGAGAGGCTAGGCCCGACTAGGTTTACAAACCTAGGCAAAAATGAGAGGTCGTGTGGAAAAATGTGAGAATGTGAGCTCACGTGTGCTAAAGCTAGAACGAAAAACTGAAAGGGTTTGATGAGAACCATTATGCATGCACTAATCAGTGCAATCAGCCTAATAATTGACTTATTTTATATGTTGGATTGCTAGTATTAGTTGAGTGTATGTGACAAGGGATTTAGACGTCCATGTTGGGTTTTCTTGTCTAAATCCCACATTTTGTAGAATTAATTGTTACTAATGGAGATCTTGTATCCACGGGCACCTAGATCTTCCTTGTGATCATCCTTAGTAGGTCACATGTGGGTGATTTTTCATCACATTCTATGTGAAGGCCGTTCATAAGGGTTGTAGAAGATATTGAAGGCCGTTTGCAAGGACTTTAGGAGATATCAAAGGTCATTCACACGAGAATGGTAGTAGATGAAGAACACGGACCTCAAATCTTGGTAGAAGGAGATTGGAGCCAAAGATAGGCGACATTAGAGTTCAAGGTGGTCAATGAAGAAACAGTGAATCGTGGTCCGATGAGTTGCGCCATTTCTGAGAATGATCCGAGAATAAATTAACCTTTAAGGTTGATTTTATTGGATACATCTTCTTGAGGGATATATAATTGACTATAAGAACTCTCAAATTGGACTAACGATTCATCCGAAGCGAAGAAAAGAAGTTTAGCCAACTAAGGTACAAATGGGTCGGAGGGGACCGCTCATGGATGACACTAACGGCCCGCACCAGACAAAGTGGTATGTGCCAAATGATTTGGCACGAAGCCTTAGTGCGGACCGAGCCATATTCCATGGACCGTGCGTACATGTATCAACCTTCAATAAAAAATGGATAAGTATAGGCACGGACTATCCCATTTTTTATGGACTGCGTCATTTAAAGTGCAAAATGTCAAGACCAGCCGGTGGGGTGTGGAGTATCAAGCATTCCATGCTGAGTTACTGAGGAAAATGATGCTTCTCACGATGGTCCACGCCAAGGGCCGTATCCCGTGGATGAGAAGCTCAAAACCAATGCTCTTGTTGGCAGTCCGCGCTAAAGGAGTCAACACAGACAATGCCTGACGCAGCGGCTCACGCTAGCACAAAACAGGAGAACAACACCAGACACATCGGTCTACGCCAAATGAGTGGTCACGTAATGCACTGGATCTAGCGGCCCACGCCAGCACAGACCAAGTACACAGCGCAGATCGCGCCATTTGCTATGGTACGCGCCAGGCAGCGGCTGACTTAGGGTTTCCCACTTTTTGGTCTATTTTTGGCCTATTTTCAGGTCCAATCCCCATAAAATTATAAATATAGCCTTTAGTCTTCTAGGAAAACCTAAGTAGGCATAATGTAGATTTTATTTCTCTCTCTAGGTAGAAGGAAGAGGAGAACTCTCTCTCTCCAGAGTTCTTCTTCTCTTTCCTTATCTTTTCTCTTTCTCTTCGTTTATCCATCTTATTTTCTTAGATCCATGGCACCTAACTTAATATTTTCCATGGATATATCTTCTAGGGAGTAGTTTCTATAGTTTGGGCATAACTGTATTCATGTGTTGACTAATGTGTGAGATTCTTAGTTCATCCTAATATTTGTGCTTGTGATATTATTGTGACTTGTTCTTGAATGTTAGAATTTCATGAATAGTACACTCTATATGAGCACACACTCTAGTCTATATTCATGTTGGAGTAAATATTGATGGCCCCGGGGAAGAGAAACCTCATATGTGTAATGGGTAACAGAGTACGGGTCTACATGAGTGTGTGCAGAGGGGATATCGAGTATTGTGGCTGTTGCATTCTAGCACACATATCTTAGCTGATTACGTAAAGTAATTCGATGGGTTGCAGGTAGAGATAGTGAAAAGTACCAAGCCTGGTTTGTAAGAGGCCCCAATGTCATAGATTAACTGCCTACGACCCTTTGCCTCATTCATATACGTAGGGAGTAGAGCACTTGTGGTGGAATGCCTGGAACATAATCGCACAGGGAAGAAATAGATCTATAACAATGTTAGACCTTGTTGTACTCCCCTAATTACAAAGGCGATGTCAATGGAGGGTTGCGAGTGCACCCAACGTTACAGGTACATGGAAGTGTACACCATCGACCACACCATGTGTTATAAGCACTATATTAGGTTTTTCTAAATCTCATATGTGAATGAATCGAGGATCAAAGCATTAAATCAACCATGTTACGCAAGTATTCCCTAAGTGTTTAGCTATATAGATTAATTGCTTTTTAAATTCATGCTCTGTTGTTGTTAATATAAAAACCAACCCCCTTGTTTACTATATTAGCTATTCCTATCGACTCGTACAGATTAACAACCTGGACAAGGTTATTTAATTGAGTCTTAGGCCCTAGCATCTCCGTGGACATACCTATGACTTACCGCTAGCTACCCATTCGGTAGCATAGTAATGAGTTGGGTGCAGAATATAAATTTATCTTTGACCTACCATCCTCTGCTTGGGTTAATTAGCTACAACTAAAGACTCTGAGTGGAGGCGAATCAGGGCTCCTAGGAAAAATGAGAGAAATTTAGGGAAAATGGAAACTAGATTGACGATTTTTCGGCATTATCCTTAGTTGTAGCTAGGTTGAGAATCTATAGTGGTCCTTAGTTACAACCAAGTAGAGGATCTTTTGGATTTCCTTGGTGGTTATTTTTTGCAATGACTCTTGGATTGCTTTTGGGGAACTATTTGGGAGAGTAAGCTAATTCAACACTCATCATTTTAGCTTACCTTTTTCTTCACTATATTTTGGGTGATTAGGTTACTTTAGCACCTTCAAGGAGTGTGAGAATTGTGAGATTCTTACTTCTTTGGGGGAACTAGGGTAGCTTGGGAATAAGTTGAATGTATTGGCTAACTTATCTTTGCATGCTACACTACACTTAAACTTTTTCTTATTTTTGTTTACTCGAGGACGAGTAAAGGTTTAAGTGTGGGGGAATTGATGCGCACCATATTGCATGTGCTAACCAATGCATTCGACACAATAATTGGCATGTTTTGCTTGTTAGATTGCTAATTTTAGTTAGGTTTACACAATAAAGGGTTTACACAACCATGTTTGGCTTTCTTGTTTAAATCCCAATTTTTGTAGACTTAATTGAAGCTATTGGACATGTTATGTTCCATAGAACCTAGATCTTCATTCACGATCCCATATGTGGGTTGCTCGTGGATACTTCGACATCTTTGTATAGAAGGCCGTTCGCAAGGACAATAGAAGATATTTGAAGGCCATTCGTAAGAATGGTAGTAGACATGAAGGCCACCGACTTAAAGTGTGGTGGTAGATGGAATTGAGCCAAGAAAGGAGGGATTAAAGTTCAAAAAGGTAAAAAATAGAAGAACACATCAATTGGCCGAACCAACTGGTCAAACCAGTCGGTCGACCGACCAACCAGTATGATTCCAGATGCGCCTGCATAACCTCAGATGCACCGACACGGACCTTAGTTACGCCAGCCCAGAATTAGCTAGCACGGCCCATGCTAGGGTGCATAGCATAGACCATGCCACATCCCTTATCACGAGAGGGAGGGAGGGGGAGGGGGAGGGGGTCTGTGCCACAGCACATAGCACAAACCATGCCCATATCAGCGGCCAACGTCCTTTTTTATCAATTTCACTCCAAAACCTGCTAAGTATTGGAATGGATCATACTGTTTCACATGGTCTGCACCATTTCAAGTCCAAAATGTGAAGACACGCCCACAAGGTGTGACAGATGACATGACCCGCATCAAATTATTGATCAGAACGAGCCTCTAACCAACGGCCTACTCTAAATGACACGAGACATGTAAATTAGAAGATCAATACAGAGGTCTAGCCAGTGGCCCATTCCAGACACGGCAGACTGTGCCAGCACAGACCAATGGGCCGTGCCAGACGTAGCAGGCCGTGCCAACAAGAACCCTCCTAAGCCAGCATGGACCGTGCCAATTTACACTGGCCATGTCCTTTGTAGTTGCTAGGGTTTTAAACTTCAGTGGGGCCTATTTTAAGGGCCAATTCCCTACTACTGTATATATGGACCTATGTGTAGTAGGGTTTAAGTTTATACTCATTTTAGACTTCAAGAGTAAGGTGGAGAGAGAAAAGAGTTTTTCAATCCCTCCAAAATCTTTTCTTTTCATCTCTTTATATTTTTTTTGCCCAAAGGCATTGAATCCAATGAATTCCATGATGATACACTCCATTAGCACACACTCCAGTATACATTCATGTTGGTGCACATATTGATACCCCCAAGGAAGAGAAAACTGGATGTGATATGGGTAGCGAGGTCTGGGTCCATGTGGGTGTATGGACGTTGGTCTTTTTCTGAGTTTTAACATTACGATGATAGCACACCAGTCTTAGCTAGTGAGTTGGTCTGAAGGGTTACGAGTAGAGATAGCATTTAGTAGAAAAACTAGGGTTTAGCGACCCTAGTGCCATCACTAAAGTGCTTATCTTCCTTTGCCTTTTTAGGCTGAGGAATAGGGCATTCATGGTGTAGTGCTCAGAATGTAATCGTACGGGGGAGAAACGGATATGCGCAACAGTTAGCCTGTTGTTGCACTCTCCTAATTGTGGTGGATGTGCCAATCGAAGATTGCAAAAGCACCCTACGTGATAGATATGGGGAAATGCTGACCATCGATCACACCACATGTTATGAACACTAGAATAGGCTTTGATATCTTTTATGTGATGAAATTAAGGATTGAAACATTTAATCAATCATATTTTTCAAGTATTCCCCAAGTGTCTGTCTATACATTTTTCTCTTGTGTTATTTCTTAGGCTCATAGTTAATTGAAAAACCCCAAAAATGCCATTTTACAGTATTATTTATTCCTAGCAAATAGACAGATTTACAACCTATACGTGGTTGTGTGTAGTTGGCTCTTAGACACCTAGAATCTCTGTGGACAAACCCAGCCTTGCCACTAACTACCTCATAGGTAGCTTAGTAGTAAGTTTGGGAGCAGAATATAAATTTAAATTTGATCATCTCTCATTCAACCTTTTTAGTTTGTTTGTTGACTTACAAACGCCTTTGCTCGGGTTAAATACAACAACTTAACCACCCCGAGTGGAGGCGGGTCACTCGACACAATCTGAAGTAAGTACAAAGGAACAAAATTTGACACAACAAAAGGTATAATGGGAGCTGGCTCAAGATGATCAAGATATTTAAAAGTGGTTTCATAAAAATATAATGACTAGCAATATATATGCGATTAGTTGGAACATGTAAACACTAATAGCCTTTATGATTGGAGCTACAACCAACATATACACAAAGAAATGAGCGATATTCAAGTTTATTAGACCTATATGGACGCAAGAAAGGGTAACACTGACAACCAAATGTTTTAAGAAAATTCTTGTCAGGAATTTTGTGGTAAAGAGATTCATAGGGAGATTTTGTTTTAAGAGTAGTAGAGAGAGTACGATTATGGAAATAGACACAAGTGTGAAATCCATACTCCCTAAACGTGATACGTAAACAAGCTTGTGAGAGAAGGGAAAAACCTTTTTCAACAGTACGATGACGACGTTCAGCAGCACCATTTTGAGTCTGAGTATGAGGATCATAAATACGATAATAAATACGTTGAGACTGAAGACAAGTAGAGACTATACGAAATTCACCTCCCAAATCAGATTGAAATTGTTTAATTTTAGAGTTGAACTGTGTTTCGACCATTTTTTGAAAGATTTGAAAATAGTGAAGAACTTGTGATTTTTCTGAAAGAAAAGAAATCCAAATAGATTTTATAAGTTTTTCAATAAAAAAAAGAAAATAACAATTTCCATTTAATGAGGAAATAGGAGTAAGGCCCTAAACATCATAATACACCAAATTAAATGGAACCTTACTGGGTTCATAAACATGGGAAATAGGTAAATGATGGCTTTTGCCAAGTTGACAAAACTCATAAATACTTTTTAAACTATTTTAAGAAATAGGTAATTGAAAATGAAATAAGATGCCTAAGAGAAGACTCATGAGGATGGACAAGACGTTTATGCCAGGTTTGGATGTTAGTCTTGGCACAAAGAAAAATAGAGGAAAGAGCAGAAGCAGAGGTAGGGGGTAGATTGAGACGATAAAGGCAATTCTCAGCAGTAACGGTTAGGAGTGTCCGACTTTGCATATCCTTAACAAGACAGTGGTTTGGAAAAACTAAGAAATAAGAATTGTTATTAAAAGTAAGTTGAGAAACACTTAATATATTTTAGCTGTTATCAAGAAGAAAGATACTATGCAAATGAACGAGTTTCTTCGAGGATGGCAAAATAGATGAGCCCAAATGAGTAACAGGAAGAGACGTACCATTACCAACTTGTAAGCCATTATTTCTAATGTAATAAAAAGGAATTGAAAGGTTTATGAAATTTAAGGTTACATGATTGGTATTTCCAGAGTCGAAGAACCAAGCGAGATTGTGAAGAGCAGATGGTAGAGCACCGATGGAGGCGGCATAAGCCTGGCACGCGACCGGTTGTTAGTTGCAGCCTCATAAGCATCCAGAATTGCAAGGAGCGTGTGGGAAAGTATCTGGAAACTTCGTAACATTTAGGCACTGCTAACAATTGAGGGCCTTATGACCTTGGGGCCGGCAGATCTGGCAGGATGGCCGAGCAAAAGAGCTATCTGTGGCAAAACTGCAAGGGTATGCAGCGACATTTACGGTGAAGTCAGGACTGCCACATAAAGTTCCTGAATCTGAGCTTCTTCCTGAAGTAACATACCAAGGATTTGATTTGAAGAGACACTGCTTGAGCGAATGTTGAAGGCAGTGCAAAAAGCTACATAAGAAGCACCAAGAACACACTCAAAAAATTCATCGTTAGAGACAAAGTGAGAAAATTCTTGTATAGGGATTCTTTTATATGCCTCCACCTTATCCTTCTCATAACTAATATGTGTCGCGCCTTCCACTAAACTGCCAAAATCAACCATGCTAGCTTTATATTGGTGAATTGAAGTCAAATCCAGTTAGGCCGATGTACTTATACATGGTGTGCATCCAACGCCGTTGTTATCACACCTCGAATCACTACAATCACGAGCCTCCAACACCTCTAAGCTAACTTCATCCCGCTCATACCAATGATGACAAAGATGTTGGGGAAGCATAACAATGAACTCTAACCACCTGAGATTTTCCTACCGGAGCCACACCTGTACATAATTGAAATTTTGGTTTCACCAAATGTCTAATTTAAATAAATATTTAATTTAAATTAACCAAGTATGTTAAATCAACAAAGTTGACCCACAAGACTTGGTTACACAGTTCGATGAATTCACCTACTGATCCGCACCCCACGTGGTCATTAAAAAACCAACCTTCTGGGAGATCAATCAACTAGTAGAGTGCATCACATAGATAAGAATTTATACTGTTGCTCTCATACTCTCTACCAACTACCAAAGAGTAGCTAGTGGCAAGCCTGGGGTCATTCGGAGAGATGCTAGGATTCATAAGTTAACTATGCAAGCTCACAATTGGGCATCCTCCGATTGTATGTCGTGAATAACTAGTATCGCAAACATGGTTTTGGGGGGGGGGGTGTTGTCTAAGAACTACTAAGCATGGAAATCAAGAGAACAAACTATATTAAACTAAGCCTTTGGTATATTTGTGTAACATAACCGGTTGATGAATTTAATCCTAGATTCTATCAAGTACAAGATGGATAAACCTATCCCAATGTCTATGTCACATAGTGTGGTTGATAGCAAACACTTCCCAATGTCTGTTACACAAAGGTTCCCACATCCATTCTATCAACACCACTTTTGTAATTAGGGAAAGTGCATTTTGCAGCCCAACTAATTTGCACTCCTCTTTCCCCCAAAAAGAATTACATCCCAGGCCTCCACTATGAACGCTTCTCCCCAAGCTGATGGAGATAAAGGAATCAGCATCTCATGATGACTTTAGGGTTTAAACTACAATGGTCGCTATCCTACAATCCTAGTTGCTACAAACTATCATGCCTTATCTATTGAGATACAATATTCCAGTTAAAATTAGGCATATACTCACGTGGATTTGGTGCACACAACCTATGTTCATATACTCACATAGCCAAGGACTCATAATCCCACATATTCTAACAGGACACTCCCAATGGGAAAACAAGCCTAGCACCATACATGAAACATATAACTATTGTGTATCATAGGATATAAAAAATGCACTTCACAAGAACGTGAATATTAAATCAAGCATGATATTCATAAACATAAAAGGATAAGGAGACCTAGAATCTCACGGAATCTCTACCAAATCATGAATACAAATTAAATCCCCAAGTAAATTAACTACTCCCTAAGCATTGAACCCAATTTTACCATTGGATTCAATGCCCTTGGGAAAAACTAGGAAAGATTAAAAGAAGAGAGATGGGTTATTCCCTTTATCTCTCTACCTACTCTTAGAAACTAGGAGGATAGAATTACAACTATGAATGTCTCTCTATCTCTAACTCCTAAACCCTAATAAACTAAGGCTCCTTATATAGTAGGTAGGAAATGGGTCTTAAAGAGACCAAAAACTATAGAAACCCTAGGCTATTGCGTTGGCACATGCCGTGCAATAGTACATGACCCATGGAAAAGCGCACAGGATGCTGACTGGAGGGGGTTTCTCAGTTAACTGAGCGTGCATCCTGTAAAATTCCTTGTGGACTGCCGACCGGAAGGGTGTTTGTGCCATCTGAGCTGCGCAGCTTGTGAAAATCCTTGCAGGCCACGAACTGGAGTTGAGTTCTTCATCTTCTAATGGTGTGGCGTGCATATCACTACGGACGCAGGCTGGGTCTTTGAGTCTTAATCGTCAAGGTGTATGGGTCTTACAAAAGGTCACGACTCGCACATATACTTAGCCACATTGCCATCTGGGTTGGCATGAGCTGTGCTAAATGGAACGGTCGTGCCAGTCTTCTAAGTCTTCCGGGATTTAACTCCTTCTCTTCGGCACATTCCATATCCTACCACGACTAAGCACCTGGTTTTCAGTTTACTACCATCCTTGCAAATGGGCTTAAAATATCCTCTACCATTCTTACGAATGGTCTTTATTAATCTACTCTGATGTGCTTACAAGCGATCTAAAATGAAGCTCACAAAATAGGATCTAGATGCTCGCAAGGATATAGCATCCATTAGGTCTAAATGAATCTTCAAAACGAAGGATTTAGACAAAAAAACAACAAAGGCTATTGAAAGCCCTTGTGATGTAAACTCAACTAAATCTAGCAATCAACCATACAAAAGCTACTAATAAATGTGCTAAATGCATTAGGAAACACATGTTTCTAGGTGCACATCAATTCCCCCCCCCCCCCCACTTAAACATTTATTCGTCCTCGAGTAAACAAGAACAAGTAAAGATCCAAGAGGAACATAGCATGCAAAGAATTTCCCAAGACATTCAACATTTATTCTAAAACTACACTAATTCCCCCCAAAGATGTAAGAATCTCACAACTCTCACTCCCCAAAAGAAACTAAGATAATGTATCCAACCACATACCAAATCAAAGGTGATGTTCACAAAAATGAGTGTGTGAAGCTAAGTTACTCTACAAAAAGGACTTCCAAAAGACAATCAAAGAGAACCATAGGATATTTTCAATTTCTCTCATTTTACCCAGAGCCCTTTCGGGTATTCATCGTAGCATCCATAAAAAAATTTCTTTTTGAGCTCATTTTTCACCTTTTTACACATCACGACCTCTCACTTTTTCATAGGTTTTTCAACCCATCTGGGCCTTAACCATTGTTTCCTAAGTTGCCCTTTTGAGTTTTCATCCTAGCATCCAACAATTCTTTTTCTTTTTGAGCTCACTTTTCACATTTTTCTACACCATGGTCTCTCACTTTTGCATAGGTTTTTCAACCGATCTGGGCCTTACCCATTGTTTCCTAAGTCGTCCTTTCAGGTTTTTTACTTAGCCAGGTATATTTTTTTCATTTTTGAATTTTTTTTTAGCAAAAAATGCCCCAAAGGTGAGCTTCATACTATAATAAAGATAAGAAAAAATAAACTCCAAAACACAAAGGAATCTTGTTAGAACTCCTAAGTGCCTAACTATTCCCTCCCCTACACTAAAACCTTGCCTTATCCCCAATGCATCATGCAAAGTAAAAATCAAAAGTGGGTTAGGGATGATAGTAAGCACTTACTCTTCGGACCCCGAAGGGCACGCTCTCATGCGTCTTTCCTCGCGCCTTTTTCTCTTCTCTTCTAGCCTCAATTATTACCTCTCAATGGGAACTAGGTCACGAAAGCCTTCAAGCTTTGAAGCATACAACCTCTCAATTAAATTCTCTATAGCTTCCTCTTGCACATCCATTATAAGACACTGAACCTATTACTTTGCCCTTTTTACCTTAGTCTTTTGGCTTATAGCTCAAAACCCTGACGTAAGAAGTTATTTTACCTCAGGTTTTTTCCAAAGTTAATAATAGGTTTTTTACCGCAATTCTACGATAACTGGAGTAAATAGTTTTGAAAATCAAAGTAAAAATTATTGCCGACATAGGTGCAACGTAAAAAATAAGGGTACGACCTAGCAGTAATAGTCAATGATAAGAACATCGACTTTGCACCAACAGTCGATTTGATAGAATTCTTCTCGATGTTAGGGAGAGACATCAAATTTTCCACAACACAAAGTCGCACGTGCCCCTCGGCCCAAACCCATGCCTATCCAATTAAAAAAATAATTCATGCAATGTCGTATTTTTTTTTTTTTAATTTTA
Source organism: Rubia yunnanensis (assembly GCA_037428765.1). Lineage (NCBI taxonomy): Eukaryota > Viridiplantae > Streptophyta > Magnoliopsida > Gentianales > Rubiaceae > Rubia > Rubia yunnanensis. The sequence goes on from CM075061.1 coordinate 64,088,921, forward strand.
AAACCATCCTGAGATGGAGGGTATATATTGGCTCCCCAGACCGTTAGATATGCCAAAAGGCGCACAATGTTCAAATACAAAATATCATTCCTTAGAATGTGAAACTTAAAAAAAAACTAGTTTGTAGCCTATTTGTTTTTGTCCTACTGGTAGCAAAAACGGACATCCTCTATGTAGTCTATGGTTTTAGCCGAGACATCACAAACAGGTCGAAGAGTCGTACAAAACGAAACTTCTATTTGTCGATGATTTCTGACCCAAAAACCATAGAACTTGAGAGAAAAGTTGGTACTGTATAACAAAAAAACTGCAAAAAGTCTTGCAGATAACTTCGTACTGCACTCATTCTCTTCCTTTGTTCAGAAATCAGTGAAAACCATCTTTCCATTCTTAAATTCTCCACCTGCAAATGCTTATGCAGTAGAGAAATCTTTCCAGGTAACTTCCTTCCCAGCATATGGTTGGTACTGCAATCCGTGTCTTCCTCTGTTCAAAATTTGTTAAACCTGTGTTTCCATTCTTAGTCTTCTCCACCTGCAAATGCATGAAAAAACAAAAGGCGAGCAGTATCCAGTAGAGATTGATATAAAAGCCATTTAAAAGCTTCAGCCGAAGATTGACTCTTAGCTATGTTCCTAAGTTCCAATTCTGATTCCATATAAACCAGCTCTATCCAAATAAAGCAAACCTTTTAAAAAAGAGGGAATATCTTCTAGATTAACATCTCCAGTTATGTTCCTTTTCCTAGCATATTTAGCCATGTAATCTGCAGCTACATTTGCCTCCCTAGGAATGTAATGAATCAAAGTTCCTTTGTTCCATTTATTCAAAGTACAGCATAAAGAGAAAACTGACCAGTGACATTTTTTTGGGTTTTGGGATCCCTTAACCGCATTGAAACAGTCTGTCTCTACTGTGAAGGTTAAAAGATCAAGCTCTAAGCCTAGGAGATAAGCATAATGTATTCCAATAAGTTCTGCATGTAGAGGTGAATCAGCCTTAAAGTGATAGACTCTTAAATTAATCACCTCTCCCCTCCAGTCTCTAATTATAACAGCACTTGTAGATTCACAATCAGATTTCCATGTTGCATCTGTGTTAAGCTTATACCCTACTGTTGGTTTTTCCCATCTTACTGCTGTAATTAAAGTCTTTTTTTTCTGATGTGGAGCAGGAATGATTTCCTTTTGTATTAGGTGCTGATGCTTCTCTAGGCTACCATATTGCGGATTAGCAACAAAGATCTGGTAAACCTGTTCTTTAACATTCAAAAAGCATAAATCCACAGAGCATGATTGATCCTCAAACAAAATCTTATTCCTATATTTCCATATTGACCATGCTGTGACCATTGTAAAAGCTATTATCAAATTAGACCAGATCACAGAATCAGCTCTGATAGACAGATAAAAATCAATTCTATTCTTAAAATTACCAAAAACTGGCTGATTAATTTGCAGGACATCATTGACCTTTTTCCAGATTGCAGTGGCAAAAGCACAAGAATTGAAACAGTGATTCAGAGAATCTGAGTGCACTCTACACATGGGACATATTGAGGCTAGAGAGAAACCAAACTTACAAATAATATTATCGAAGGGTAAAATTCCATTAAGGGCTCTCCAAACTAAAACTGACATTTTGGCAGGTATAAAGGATGACCATACCTTATTTAAATGCCTAATAGTTACTCCTTTCTGTCTGCAGATGTTATAGGCTGAAGCTGTGTTAAAATCTCCATTTGCTGAAGCTGTCCATATTAACCTATCCTCATGTGAATGAGAAATTGTTACCACCTGCAAGAGTAACATTGTACTGGTAGCCAAATGTGGCTCCAAAAAATGAAGATAAGAGTTTTTATTCATCACAAAAGTATTAAGAGGAATGTCTGGGAAAGGTATTGCCTCATCTTGTGGCCATTCATATGTTAAAGCACCTTTTCCTGTCCAGTTTGCATTCCAAAAAGAGCAATCTCCATTTCCATAAATTACTCTAGACACACCATTAGCTAGTTCAGTTATTTGACAGATTCTCTTCCAAACATTAGATTTCTTATATGAATCTGGTAGTGTCCATAAATAATTTGCCCAGAGAGTGTTATTTACTTGCAATTTCCACCAAAGCTTGCAAGAAAAAGCATTAATAATGGCATGTAAATCCCTGAATCCTGTACCATTTTCATGGGTAGGATAACTCATTCTAAGCCAAGACCTCCATCTTTTCCTATGTACTAAGTTATCATCTCCCCAGAAAAAACCTGAGGCCATATTCTCCATTTTTCTTATAATTACCTTAGGTGGCTTTAGAACTGAAAACATATATGTAGGAATTGAGAGAAAACAGTGGTTTATAAGGATAATTTTGCCTGAAGTACTTAACCACCTATTCTTCCAATTATTTAAAGCTTTTTCCATTCTCTCTAAGATTGGATAGTAATATAACTGTTTATTTCTACCTGAAAAAATGGGGATACCTAAGTAGGTGAAAGGAAAACTGCCTCTAGTCATACCTAGATTCCTGCTCAGTGCATGTATTCTATCAATAGCAGTATTTGGAGCAACAAAAAAATTAGATTTAGAAAAATTTATTTTTTGTCCCGCTGTTTGTTCATAAGCTGTAAGAAACTTTTTAAACCTCTCCAGATTTTTTTTATTTCCATTAAGGAAAACAGCCGTATCATCCGCATACATTAGATGTGTAATCTGTGAACAGTTTTTAGGCAGGCTAAAATACTTTAGATAACCTAAACTAAAAAGTTTTTTTAAGCCCCGAGAGAAAGCTTCTGAAAGGATGTTATACAAAAAAGGAGAAAGGGGATCTCCTTGTTTGATACCTCTATTAGAAGCAAAGAAACCTGCAACAGATCCATTAATTAAAACTGAAAACCGTGCTGAAGATATGTTTTGCATTATCCTGTTGACAAAACTCCCATGGAAACCAAATTTCAGAAGAATTGAATTGAGAAAAGACCAAGAAACTCTATCAAAAGCCTTTTGCATATCTAATTTAACTATTAAATTTGAGGCTTTAGTTTTCCTAGAGAGTATTCTAGTCATTTCCTGCATCATTATGGTATTATCCGATATATCCCTCCCTTTCATAAATGCGCTCTGTTCCAAAGATATTATTTGTGGCATATAAGGTTTAATCCTATCCATAAGCAACTTAGAGAAAACCTTATTCACAAAATTTGAAAGGCTAATAGGCCTGAAATCAGAAAAGTTAACTGGGACCTGTTTTTTAGGGATTAAAAATAACCAGGTGCTAGAAATTGCACTAGGAATATTTCCAGTTTGTAAAAAATCGTTTGCAGCCTCTAAGAGATCCTCTTTAATTGTATCCCAAAAAGTAATATAAAAAGAGCTAGAGAATCCATCCGGTCCTGGTGCACTATTTCTATTAAGTTCAAAGACTACACTTTGTAATTCCTTAATTAGAAATGGAGACAGAAGAGAGGAATTATCCTGATCTGTAATTACTGCTGGTATTTCTTTCAGAAAAAGCTGAAAATAAGTACCTTGTTTCTGAGATGTATCCTCATTCAAAAGGTCAGTATAAAATCTCACTGCCTCATCTTTTATCAAGGTAGGATCAGTAATCCATATTCCATGTTTATCTCTTATTTTACAGATTCTAGCCTTTGCTCTCTTCTCTTTAATTGAATGATGAAAAAATTTATTATTTGCATCTCCATATTTTAACCAATTTAACCTAGCTTTTTGCCTGAGAAAAATGTTTTTTTCTTTTTGAGCCCTCATCAGTGTTTGTTTAGATTTATTAAGTTCTGCTAGGATTAACTGATCATGAGTTTGCTGGAAAGCTTTTTCCAAATCAGTAACTCTATTTTCCTGTTGGTCCAAATTTTGATCCACATTACCAAATTCATGCAATGTCGTAGGTTAATCAGTGATGTCGCACATTTCCATCAAACCTAATGAATTAAAGATAATTAACCAGTACATCCAGAACTTGGAATGTACCATTTAATGGTTCCATTCCAAGTTCACAACAGCCAATCTCAAATTTCATCAAGTTACATCGGTAATACTAATCATGGGTACGTACGTATACCCAATGCTACATACCATATAACATCCCATCCAAATGAAAAATAAATAAAAGGCATGGAATCTTAAAAAATTATAACAAACATTCTTCATCTTCTACGACAAACTACTATATTATCCAAATTGGTCAATGGGGTGGTGACTCAGGTAAGATAACATTGTCTATCGATGAACTACCTCTATCATCTTGGGAATTAGCCTCCAACTCTTCGTTGGAAGACTCAATGTAGCCGTTACTAGAACCTCCTTCATCATCTGTGGTATCCAGCCCATTCTCGTCAACCTCACGCCCCTCATCCCCTGTAAGTTCATTGATTGCATCGGCAATCATAGACTTCAGCACCACCAATTCTTCCCTAAGCTTACGCATGTTGTGTTTTGTGCGCAACACCATGGCCTTGGTCTCAGCCATGTCCTTCAGTAGGATGACCCAGGCCATTTGTTTAAGTCTTGTGGGATAAGAAATTAGTTACATTAAATGAAAATGTTAAAATTTTAATTAATAATAATTTGGAATAAACAAAAAACCTATAAACTTTTATACTCGTTTGGGGGGCAGGAATAATAATGGGTGAAGCATCCATAGCTGTGGAAGCCGATGGAGTCGCCTTGGGCTCAGGTGTGGGAGGCACATCCATATCCACTTTAGGGACATTATGATCAATCCATGTCCTCACCTCCCAAACCCAATGCTTCAGCTCGAAGTAGTTTGCATCGTAGTACTTAGGCTGGATCTTCGCTTTCAATTTGATGGGAACCTTCTTCTTCTCTAGAATGGCGGTGATAACATTTTTCGTGGGGGAGTGTGCAACTCTTCATGGAGAGGGCCACTTGGTGCATCTCCTGGATGATGGTGTACTCACGGTTGACTACCTTCTTCTCAAAGTGGTAGTACATGAAGGTGGCATTGATCGTGCACTCCGTAGGATGTCTGGCTGGGATAAGTACTTGTACATTTATATTGAACATCATTCTTTCCTGAAGATTGAGAACACCAAGCTTGATCAACTTTATTGGGATGAGTCTGTTCCCACTTCAATTTTAAAGTACTTCTCCACCATTCGGTTGGGGTCAAGTGCCCCGGATGGGTCATTCTTATCGACCTGTGGAGGCCAATCCCAGCAGTACAGCTATAGAGGCTCAACCTCTGGTTCATCCTCCCCACTGATTGTGCACCTAATCACCTGATTGATGAAATTTGTCATCATCTCCACGTCTATCTTGTTCACTCTTGTCTTCTAGATGGTCTTTGATTCCCTAGTGAAATTGGCATAGAACTCCTTAACCTTCGTATCATACGTCGGTTTATCCAAGCATATCAAACCCTCCATTCCTCACAGTTTGAAGGGTACGAGGAAAACATCAAGGTTGAGTCACTCCACATCCTCGAGCTTCATCACCCTGGCCACCTTTATCCTTGGCCCTGGATAATTTTGAAATGCTTTTCTGCCTCCTTCTTGATGAACCTTATTTAGTCCATGTTGGCGATGGTGGGGTGGTTATTGTCTTTGCCTTCTTCAGGCGAGATTGACCTGCTCCAGTGGTGTCGTCTCTTTTCCTCTTGGCTGCTTACTTCATTTGATCCATCTGAACTGCCTCCACCCTGCCGTCGTTAAAATATATGCGGAGGACTTGTAGGCCAAGATGATGAAATGTTTGTTCAGCACCCTGATCTCACTGCTATGCTACCTAAAGGGTTGTTAGCGGTAAACCCTGAGTTTGTCCACAAGGATGTCAGGGCTCAAGTACTAGTTAAAACACAACCTCGTGCGGGTCATCAATCCGCATAGTGAAAGGAACAACTTGTAGTGTATCACAACACTTCATCTAGGCACGAGTGAAAGGAACGAGCGAAAGGAACTAGTAGTGTATCCGCATGAGTGAAAGGAACATCTACACCCGAGTTGGCCAATACTCCATAGAATTTCTTCTTGAATTGTGAATCATGTTCAATGAACAAGTCATCTAGGCTCGTATCAAGGTTAATAGAGGTGCGCTCCGGTTGCGGAAGAATCATGAATTTGCAAGTAGATGCCCACCGTAAAGCCACACAAATCCATCCTCCAAAGTTGTAGTTCCCATCATGAATACCCTAGATAACTTCTCAATTGTATAGGTCGATCCCAACCTAACCCAAATTGGCCAACCCCCGATGCGAGATAGGATGTCCAAAATGTTGTGCCATGAGGCCAACCATGCCTCCCATAGGAATATTCCCACTCTTCTGATCCCCCATAGCTATACATTCTTGAACAAAAACACTAACCAAGTCTGGGTAGATGTTCCCCTCCGGTGTCATCGCCCAAAGAAGATGTACATCGGAGCCCAAAAAATGCGTCAATTTATCATGGCATAGAACGCCCACAAAAAGGAGTCGGTGAATATAATGTATTTCCGGGTGTACTATAGTTGTGCTCTTGTTAGGATTCCTCTTGTTTGTCATGGTTAGTTGTCTCAAAAATTTCCAAGGGAGAATGGCATTCCCTGGCGATGAGTCTGTGGATAAAGTCCTCGCTAGTTGTCCACCCAAAAGCTAATGCCACTCCCTTATAGGTCATTTGGTACTCCTTGTCATCCAAGTTAAACATAATCGCCTTGTGAACATCCTCATATGTGACCTTCCAAATAGTGACTAGAAACTCTAGGGTACACCCTGTGTAGGTTTTCGAATGCATGTCCAGAAAACCTTCTAGGCCTACCTGACCCAAAAGAAAGGCCACTGGTTCAAGTAAGCCGAGAGCCATTAAGGTTCTCTTGAAAGGAAAACCAGTCTCCAAAATGCTCATCTTTGGTTCCCTCAAATTCCTCCATCGCCGGGCTGCAGTCCCGGTAATGTTGGTTAAACCCATAAACTCATTGGTCACAGACTTGGGGTTGCGAGGAATGGGAGTTGCCGACTTAGGGTGTGCACCTTTTACCGACTTTTTCATTTTTCACCCCTCGAAGACTTCTCTCTCTCTCCGAAGTACCCTTTTTAGGAGGCATCCTAATAAAATAGAAGATAACAATGGTGATGTGATCACTAATAAACATTGCATGGCCCATGATGTCGTTTAAAAAAGAACATTCCCCTAAAAAAACCAAACATTCAAAGCGTGATGGTATAAGCATAAAGGCTATTTAAAACAAGAATATTCCTCATCAACCAACAACATCATGTATGCCTTTCACCAACCCATCAATAGATTCATGCAAACAAGATTCATACACCCTCTAATCACCCACAAATGAAGAACACATAATTCAAGATCAATAGCACATTAAAGGCTTCCATAATTTCATCATCACAACATTGGACACACAAGCCTAAACAATATCACATTAACACATTCTTTTCATAACAACACCACAATATCAATCAAGCATATATACAAAGAGATCAAAGGGTTACCCAAAATTTGAAGCCAAGAAGTGTAAGATCCACACAAGAAGAAGCAAAAATTGCTAATTTTTGGGAGAAAAGCTCCACTTTTTTTCGAGCTCACCAAAGAGTGTGTGTGAGTGAGTTTTTCTTGAGAAGAAAGAATGTGTAGATGATGAAATTAGGTGGAGAAATATACCATGAGAATAAAATTTTAGCGTAGGTGAAAAAGAATTGTATATTTCTTGAAATTTTATTCTTTTCTTGAGAAAAAGAATGTGTAGATGATGAAATTAGGTGGAGAAATATACCAAGAGAATAAAATTTCATCCAAATTTGAAATTTCAGCATAGGTGAAAACTACCTCACCCATCTAAATCCCTTCCATCTACATATAAACACACACTTTCACATTTTAATCTCCAAATCAAGCGAGAATTTCATTCAAATGATCTTTTATTTCATGCAAGACTTGCAAATTCTACCAAGTCACAACTTCAACAAGAAAAATAAAGGCACCACGTATATTTATTGTCGTCATAACGACTTATTTCCTTTTCACGCATTCTAATTTGAAGCACTTACCGTAGGGTCCCTAGAATCGCCATCGGTGACTCCACCCACGATAACGTTATTGTGGAGAGGTTTCCAGAATGATACATCCTTACCTTTGTAGCACTTGTTGTCACCTAGAAATGTCTCTCCTTGCTTTGCTACCTTGACTCCTTGAATTTCACTTTGGGGTTAGAAGGAGGTCGAGGAGCTATCAAATCCTCGATGCTTCCTTTTTCCCATTGAAATTCGGTTAGCATAAAAACAATCTAGTACAGACTTATCATTGACCAAATATACATGATGACGAGCATGATATTAACTAAAACAAATCTAGTACGGTCATATCATTAACCAAATACATCTTTCGCTTCAAGTCAACTCACCAAGGTGGCGAGTTGTCCAACTTGAATCTGAAGGTTCTTGATACTTGAGAAGGATCTAGTACCAAGGTCTTCAATTTACCTCCTAATCCTTTCCGTGAAGATTTCATTTTTCTTTTTCAATTGCCTGATGGTATCCAAGATCTCCTCCCTATCCAACTTGTAAAGTGTGGTAAGATTGTTGGATGGACCTTCACCCCTAGGATAAGGTTGAGGTGGTGCTTGTCCACCTCTATATCCTTGAGGTTGACTATCATCCCTCCATCGGAAATTAGGGTGACCTCTATACCTCGGATTGAAAGTATTTGCATAGGGGTCCAGTCTTGCTTCGCTTTGGTTCCCTCAGAACCCTTGTTATTGACCCCTAGAAAATTGAGGTCTCTCCAGATTATTTTAGTCCATGGAGTTCACTTCTTGCACATCACCAATGACTTTAGGGCATTATTTGGAGTGGTGGTTGACGTTGCAAACCCCACACATTTTGACTTGGTGCACCTTTCGCCACAAAAACGTTTTCATCATAGGTGCTAGAGCTTGGATTTGCTCCTCTAGCTTTTTTGTGTGTACGGGTTCATCCAAGACCTTAACCCTAGACCTTGTACCAAATTGCCTCATCCTATTGGCCATCTCTTCAAAAAGTTCCATCGTATTCTTTGGGCTCTTGTTGGCTATAGAACGATTGAAAGTGACATTTACCATCCTCATGTCTTCGTCACAAAGGCCTTCGAAGAAATAATAGACCAAATATCCTTCCTTGAAGGGGTGGTAGGGCCAACTAGCTAAGAGTCTCTTGCATCTCTCCCACTAATCATATAGGCTTTTAGTTGCTCCTTGAGTAATGTTGGACAATTTCTTCTTCAACCCGGTTGACTTAGATGCTGGAAAATATTTTTCCAAGAATCACCACTTTATATCCATCCACGACCAAATGCAACCCGGTAATAGATAATACAACCAATCTTTTGCTCCATCTTGTAGTGAAAAGGGGAATGCTCTCAAGCTGTAATCATTTCTGACACTCCCGACGGCTTCATATTCGTGCACACCAAATGGAATTCTGGAAAATATTTGTTCGGATCTTCTCCCTCCATACCGTGGAAGGTAGGAAGGAAATGTATCATCCCAATATTCAACTCACAAGCCACATTCTGAGGAAAAGGTGGTAATGTGACACATAAGGGTTGGTTCTCTAAGTTTGGGGCCATAAGCTCTCTCAAAGTGTGATTATCTTCTACCATCTTGTACGATGCTGCCTCAAAATTCAAACCCCTAGGTTGAGCCTTCGATCTAGTTATCTTTCTGCTTCTCCTCCGATTACCTGTGAAATTAGTTAACACCTAGATTTATGGTACGGGAATGTACCATAAACTAGGGTCACATTATCCTTCCAATGTAACAATAGAAAACAAAATCAAAGTAACAAGAAAATTAAGAACAAAAATCCACTTGCAGCAAACAAAACAAATAAAATAAAAACAATAAAAGACACTACTAACTATTCTACTTACATGTCATGCTCAAATAATACTTGAAAATTCTTTGCTCTGCCTCCACCCGGCCATCTTTAAAACATGCGCGGAGTACTTGTGGGACAAGAAGATGAAATTTATAGTTCTACACACCCTGATCTCACAGCTATGCTACCTACATGGTAGTTAGCGGTAAGACCTGGGTTTTTCCACAAGGATTCTAGGGCTCGAGTACTAGTTAAAACACAATCTTGTGCGGGTCATCAATCCGCACGAGTGAAAGGAAAAACTAGTACTGGGGGAGGGGGGTTGGTATTCTCAACTAACAACTACAAACCATGAAATTAACAAATGAGAAAACAATTTATACTAGGAAATTGGGAATCATTTAGCAACACGGTAGTTCTAATGATTCAATCCTCAATTCATTCACATAAAGATTTACAAAATACCTATCAGTGTGTTCACAACACGTGGTGTGGCCAATGTCATACACTTCCCCAACCCTGTCACGCTGCCTCTATCGTCACTGCCATCGTAATGAGGGGAGTACAACGAGGTCCAACCATCATTGTAGGTCTATTTCTCCCCCCTGCTATTATGTCCTGGGCTTCCACCATGAATGCAACTACTCCTCCCGAGTCCTATATATGCTAGGCTCTAGGATAGTAGGCACCTTATCTGTGATATTACGGTTTCAACACAACACCTAGCTTGTTACTATTAGCTAACTCTACCTGGAACCTCTCAAAAAATAATTAAGAAGTCAGCTAAGACTGGTGCGATGACAAATAGGTCAGAGCATTCTTGAATCTCCCGTGCACACACCCACACAGACGTGTTCTCCCCTAACCATTCTAACATCTAGGTTTCTCTTCCCAATAGGCCATCAATAATTGCACCATACATGATTATATCCCAAAGTGTGTGGTTATATGTGGTGTACTACTCATGCATTTATAACATTCAAGAACAAACATAATAATATTATGAACACAAAGATATGATGAATCTAATGAATCTCATAAAGCATTTAGAACATACCAAGTGCCAAAATGAATCCCAAGCTAATCTAACTACTCCATAGACATGGAATTCAAGTATGAATTTGAATTCCACATCTTTGGGACAAAGCAAGAAGAAAATAAAAGAAAAGATTACAAAACCTACAAAAGGAACTCCTTCTTTCTCTCTAAGCTCTCTACTCTCCAAATGTGTTTCCAAATATGTTCCAACCTCCTTGAATGAGTAGACTAGGATTCTATATATAGTAGTAGGATATTGGGCCTAAAAATAGTCCCAAATAGGCTAAAAGTAGCAAAACCCTAGGTCAGCCGCCAAGGTTTCACGGGCAGGCACGGATACCACAGTTTGTGAAGAATGCATAGCCGCGGGATGCCAGATCTGTCATGGTCCATGAATGTTCATAGCCATGGTCCGTGGGATCTGGAGCAATCCGTGAAGCTGGGTTCGTGCCACAGGCTACGAAGGTTTTCACGGACCACTACCAGTATATGGTTTTTGCTTTGAGTTTTCCTATGGGCCCTGAAGTTTTTCATGGACTGCGAACAGCTTATGGTCTTGCTCAAAATTCTTCTCACAGTCTCTGAAGGCTTTTATGGACCAGCTCCATACTTAGCAAAATTCTTTAACTCTTCATCCCCTTTCTTCACGGCCCGGTGCTTTTGTCACGGCCAGAACTTTACCTCGTAAAGGTCTCGTGCAGGTTTTCACAAAATCCTTGGAACTCTTATGTTGTGTGGGCTATGTTCTTTGTCACGGGCCACTGGTGCTGGACCATGGATGATCTATGACCGGCAGCTAGTGCTTCGTCGACTGAACTTCATTTGTTTGCTACGGGTAACCCGTTAGTCAGAATAGAGAGTTCTAGTAGTCAATTTTTTAGTACTCGAGAAGAAGAATCCAATGGACCCATCCTTGAAGGATAACTATTAATGGATATTTCTTGGACAAAGGCAACACTCCTTGGACCACGATTCACCATTTTCTCCTTTAACCGTCTTAAACTTTGAAGCTACCTATCTTTGGCTTCAATCTCCTTTCACCATGCATTGATATTTTTGACCTTCGTCTACTACCATTCAAATGTGTTTGGCCTTCAAATATTCTACTATTAAAAGTAAACGACCTTCGTAAGAATGAAATGTAACAAATAGCATTCACGGGAAACCTACTAGAGGCACTTAAAATGAGGACCAAGGAGCTCATGAACACAATATTTCAAGAATAACTAATTAAGTATATAAAACATGGGATTTAGAATAGAAAACCAAACATTGTTGTCTAAACCCCTTGTCATGTACACTCAACTAATATCACCAACCTTCCAACCAAAAGTAACTAAAATCTATGTCAAATGCATTGGTTAAAGCATGCAAAATGGTGATGTTTAATCACAGGTGCGACATCGCAGGAGTTTTGCAAAGGAAGACTTTGATAAGAGAATATATAGCGACGTCGATGGCTGTAGGATTTGGCCCACATTTGGGCCTGGACCACAGGTAATCGAATTGACATAGGTCGATGTCGTGACACTAACCAATCAATATGAGATGGATGCGAAACATTACCGACATCGCTAATAATAAATACTATGGTGTATTAGAGGAGCACCCCAATCCAAAAATAACTATGGCCCTGGCCAGTGGTGGACAGAAACCACAAATGTACGATGTTGCTTCAATGTTGTAGTCACCAATTTTGGACCGACAAATGAGCGACACTGCTACAATGTATTGCAGATCGAAAAGCCCAAATTTCATAGTCAACTTTTTCATAAAATATAAAAGTAATAAAAAATTTTCATTAAAATTTCGTAACCATGTTTGAATTTGGCCATGAATGTGTCACCAAACTGGCCAAAATTATTCACACACAGTACATTACAAAACTCAGGGAAAATTACACTATGGCCCAAACTTCCTTGCATGTCACTACGCATAAGAGACATTCACCTAAACAAAACGACAAATGTTTCATATGAAAATTATGCATACTGTCTTACAGACCTGCAAACTTGGGTAATCATCCTTTTTTTATAGTATTCCATTAATACACTTACAATAAGCATTATGGGAAGGATAATTTCTGCAACATAAAATCACACCGAATTTCATATTCTAGGTTTATTATGAATTATAAAAGTAATAAAATTCCTTTCATCAAATTTTACAAAGAGCCAGTACGTGATCTAGAGTAAATTGTAGATGATTACTTAAAAGTATATGAGTGTCAGTCGTAAGAACTTGTGGAAGTCTATGTGTAATAAGACTAGTTTCTGTAATACTCCCGGTTATTATAAGTTTGACTATGTATGGATGGCAAAACTTCTTTTCAGGATGATCAGAATCGAGTTTGAGACAACCAGTTCTCTTTTTTTATTGTTGCACTTAGGTCCCTCCAAGATAGTGGGAGATGTCGAAATGAAAAATTGGAGATACACTTATGTAATTCTGATTTGCTTCATTATGCGTGCATTAACTATTGCATTTGGCATATTTTTTAGCTAGTTTTATTTGGTGGATTGCCAGTATTAGTTACGTTTACGTGACACGGGGTTTAGACGGCCATGTTTGGTTTTCTTGTCTAAATCCCATGTTTCGTAGACTTAATTTTTACTAATGGACATCTTGTATCCACGAGCTTTTTGATCTTCCTTATAATCACCTTTAGTAGATCTTCCGTGATTACTTTTTGTTTACATTCTATGTGAAGGCCATTTGTAAGGGTGGTAGAAGATATTGAAGGCAGTTGGCAAGGACGGTAGAAGAGACAAAGGTTATTCACACTAGATTGGTAATAGATAAAGGCCACAAGCATTAATGTGTGGTGGAAGGATATTGAAGCCAAAGATAGGCAGCAATGGAGTTAAAAGTGGCCAACGAAGAAACGGTGAATCATAGTCCGTTGGTTTGTTCTTAAGTCTGAGAATGATCCAAGATAAATTACCCTTCAAGGATGGTTTCATTGGATTCTTCTTCTTAAGCACTACAAAATGGACTACTATAACTCTCAATTCGGACTAACGGTTCACCCGTAGCAAACTAAACACCGAGGCACAAAAGGGTCGGCGCAGACCGCTCATGGTTGGCACCAACGGCCGATTCCAAAGGAGCAGCCCCATGCCAAGAAGACTAGCACGAGGCAATACCACATGCCGCCATCCTGAGACTAAGTCCCACTCCACACAGCTAAGTATGGGCACGGGACGCCCGTTCCAAATCCAAAATACTAAGACCAACTGGTGGGGTGTGGGAAATCACATGGCTCACACCAAATATTCTGAGCGGAGCACCCTTCCATACCACGGCCTGCACCACCGGCCACAGGCGCGGATCAGAAGCCTCAATTTCAGCACCCTGTTGGTGCCCCATGCCAGAAAACACGACTCATACCTGTCTCCGCGCCCTGCACCACTTGAATATCCGCACCACGCACTAGAACGGGCGCCTGTACCACATGAAGGAGCAAAACCCACACCAGATCTTAAGTCCTGTGACAGGGACACACCACGGGCTGCACTATCCATGACGGCTCACACTGGGCAGCGGCGGAACTAGGGTTTACCCTAATTTGGCCTATTTTGGGCCTATTGTTTGGCCCAATCTCCTACTACTATATGTAAGAGCCTTATTCTTCTAGTAAACCTTAAGTAGTCATTGTGTAGATTTCTTTCTCTCTTTAGTTCAGATAGAAGGAAAAGGAGAGCTCTCTCTCTCAAGAGTTCTTCTTCTTTTCCTTCCCTTTTTCTTTTCTTTTCTAGATTAGAGGTTGGATCATTTTTGTAATTAGGAGAGCAACTTTAGAGAAAGAAAAACTCTCTCATTTTCTTTTCTTTCTTTTGCTTTGATCCTAGGATGTGGAATTCAAATCTTTATTTGATTCCATATATATGAAGTAGTTTATATAGCTTGAGGATATACTGTGGGAGCATTGTTTGATTTAATTATTTTATGACATTCACCTGAACAAAACAACAAATGTTTCATTTGGAAATTATGCGTACTGTCTTAGAGAAACGCGGACCTAGTTGTCGTCCAACCTTTTTTTTTATAGTTTTCCATTAATACACTTACGATAAGCATTATGAGAACGATAATTTCTGCCATATAAAATCACATGAAATTTTATATTCTAGGTTTTTTATAAAATGTAAAATTAATGAAATTCCTTCATTCAAATTTTAGAAACCGCCACTACGTGATCTAGAGTAAAATGTAGATGATTACTTAAAAGTATACGAGTGTCAGCCGTAAGAACTTGTGGAAGTCTATGTGTAATAAGACCATTTTTTGTAATAAACTCTATTATTATAAGTTTGACTATACATAGAAGAAAAGGCTTCTTTGTGGGACAATTGGAATCGAGCTTGGGACAACCAGCTCTTTTTTTAAAATTTTTTCACTTAGGTCCCTCCAAGAAAGTGGGAGATGTCGAAATGCAAAATTGGAGATACGCTTATGTAATTTACATTGTCACGGCCACCATGTTCAAATTTGGCCATAAACGTGGCACCGGAACTGGCTTAAATTATTCATGGATACATTACGAAACTCGAGGAAATTACACTATGGCCCAAACTTCCTTGCATTTCACTATGCTTAAGAGACATTCACCTGAACAAAACTACAAATGTTTCATTTTGAAATTATGCATACTGTCATACAAGCACACGGACCTGGGTAATCATCCAATTTTCTTATAGTATTCCATTAATACACTTACAATAAGAATTATGGGAATAATAATTTTTTGCCATATAAAATCACATGAAATTTCATATTCTAGGTTTTTTATGAAATATAAAAGTAATAAATTTTGTCCTTCAATTTTACAAAGCACTAGAACGTGGTCTAGAGTAAAATATAAATGATTACTTAAAAGTATACAAGTGTCAGTCGTAAGAACTTGTGGAAGTCTATGTGTAATAAGACTGGTTTTTGTAATACACTCGGTTATTATAAGTTTGACTATATATGGATGACAAAGCTTCTTTTTGGTATGATCGGAATCAAGTTTGGGACAACCAGTTCTCTTTTTTATTTTTGCACTTAGGTCCCCCAAGAAAGTGGGAGATGTCGAAATGCAAAATTGGAGATAACATTTTTTATTCAAATTTCGATGACAATGTTGTTCTGATTGGAGTAAATCACTACTTTTGGTCACATTAGCTATAACTAGCAAAATTTCTCCACAATCCAATTTGGAAAACAATCCTAGGGATTGGTTTTGGGGCATTGGATAGGTTGGTGAAGTTCAACTATCCAACCCAAAGTGTTGGTTTCCCGATGCATTTCCGTACCACGAATTTGAGTTACCACTAAACCTAAAATTTTGAGAATTGTGGTATGGGTACCGATTTCGGTCCTGTCGGCCTTGGGAACCAACAACTCCTACATCTCTCTCATTTTTGCTCATTCAAGAGCAAGGCTTCATAGGGTGGTCGCAATGACATATCCTATAAAATCTCACTCGTTGAGCCTCCCTTCTCCACATTCTATTTTAATAAAAACAAAAACAAAGAAAACACACAAAGTTTGGAATTGTAGTGCAAGGGTCCTCGGTTTGCACCAAGAAATCAAGCAATACCTACTCCGGAAAATAACAAATAAACAAAAGAATAACACTAGCTACTTAACTAACATGTTATGCAAACTAACAATTAAACTTTTAAACTGGCATCCCCACAAACGACGCCAAAATTTGACCCGCCTCAACTTGGTGTCGTTAAGTTATAACCCAAATTAACCCGAGTTAAGGAGTTCCAAGTTAAACAAGCAAGTCCCAAAAGGGAGAATGCAATGGGTGATGTCAAATTTAAATTTATGGTTCTACACCCAACTCACTACTAAGCTACCTATGGAGTAGTTAGTGGCAAGTCCTAGTTTGTCCATAGAGATTCTAGGGTCTAATAGTCAATTAAAACACAACCATGTATGGGTTTTTAATCTGTCTGTGTGCTAGGAATAACTAATATAGTAAAATGGGGGGTTTTGGGGTTTTCAATTATCAACTACGAACATGAAAGATAAAACGAGATTAAACTATATAAATGGGCACTTGGGGGAATCTGATTAACATGCTTGATAAATGGTTTCTATCCTCGATTCATTCACATATAGACATATATACCAATATTATGCCTATGTCAGACAGTGTGGAGATACCGAGGTATTTCCCCCTATCTGTCACACATGGTACTTACAAAAATACCTATATCTTATCATCTCTGTAATTGGAGAATGATCTCTAGCCCAGTGAAGCCACAAACCATTCCCCATCACTGCACTCTTAATGCTAATACGCACCCTCTTAGAGGAATACAAAGCCCACCTAGAAGGGCAATGCCTCACATAGGTTACAACCGTTAGATATGTAGTGAAGTGCATTACATCTCGGACACTCCACTGTGGATCTCAATCCCTAGGCCTATAAAGAGGCAACAGGAAATGATATCTCGTGATGACTCTAGAGTCGGTACAACTCTAGTCGCTACAAATTAAACACACTAATCTATCGGGGTAAGCCAAGGAATTTTCCCCGTCGAGATTTTCCGAATCGACTGCCCAACATGTTGATTTCTCACACAACTAGCCAATTAGAATCATGGTTTAACACATATAAGGATTTGCCTTCAAAGGATATGAATGCACTCATCTCCCCGATGTTCTTTACCTACTCCACAATTCTAATACTCCTAAGATAGAAATGAAGCCTAGCACGATTTTGTACTACCATACATGCATGAGTGCATCATCATAATGACATAGCATAAATCACAAATTCTTAGAAAACACAAGTTCAAGCACAAATATTCATAAGACAATAAGATAAGGAAATCTAGATCTCGAAAGACCAAGTTTAAATCATGAATAAAAATAACCCCAAGCTACTAAATTACTCCCAAAAAAATATTTCCATGGAAAATATTAGGTTAAAATTCATATATCTAAGAAAATAAGATGAAGAAAAGAAGAGAAAGGGAGAAGAAGTACTCTAAAGAGAGAGAGAGAACTATCATCTTCCTTCGAATGGGTACGATCCACACCGGAGGCCATGGCACTGACCCCCCTAGTGAAGGAGTTTGGCACAACTCGTATCTCGTGGTACGAGCCGTGCTAAAGGCCCTTGGCATGGATCCCATTTGTGCTGGCTGTGGTTGGTAGGGCTGACTAACTTGTTTGCTCCGCTATGGATGAACCATTGATCCGATATGAGAATTCCTGTAGTTGATTTTATAGCACTCGAGAAGACAAATCCAATGGTTCCACCCTCAAGGGATGATTCTTCTTGGATCTTTCCCAGAACTTTGTGGAACTCCCTGACAACAATCATCTGTTTCTTCCTTGGCCATTTTGAACATCAAATCTGTCTATCTTTGGCTCAATCCTTCTACTGCCATGCATTCGAGTCCATGCCCTTCATCTACAACCATTCTATGTGAATGGCCTTTGATATATTCTACCATCCTTGCGAATGACCTTCTATACAAATGTGACAAAAAGTACCCATGAGCAACCTACTAATGATGATCACAAAGGAAGATCTAGGTGTCCGTGGATACAAGGTGTCTATTAGTATCAATTAAGTCTATAAAACTCAAGATTTAGACAAGAAAACCAAACATGGACGTCTAAACCCTTTTTCGTGTAAACACACTTGTAATTCAACAAGTAAACAAGCTGATTATTATGTCGAATGCATCGATTAACACACGCATAATTATGCACATCAATATCCAACAAATTCACTTTATCCATTCACACCATTGCAACAATGAAAAGGCTCAATCAAATTGCTTCCCTCAACCATTAAAAAGTATCCAAGGATGGAGCATTCTAGGTTAAAATATATTAAGGTACTTTTCCATCCTTTACATGTTCATTTAGAAATTTTGTTACCATATACCTTCTATATTTTTTTCCCCTCATTCATCAAAGATCAAATATTTTCATGAAGGATGAATCATTGTGTCATGTGTCATATACTGTATGTTGTCTTTGTTACCAATATGATGACATGTTTGTAAAGAGTGAGAAAAATGGCTTAGATTCGGATGAACACAATATGAATGTGCAGCGTCGGTCATAGTGAGCCGTTCTATACGATATGGTACCGAATAAGGATTAGTCGCATAGGTCAAGGAAGTGTTCATTTTACATTATCCATGAATATCTGAAGTTGCTTTTAACTCGGTCTCAGCGAAGTCAATTTTTATGAGTGCAACATCGCTTTCATACATATCAATTATGGGAGGTCATCATCGTACCTCTCAAAATTAATATTTTAAGCCCTAAATGCTTCCTATCTACAATTAATTAGGTAATGGAAAGTCGGGGTCGTCCACAAGAAGAGAGATCTTTTTAAGGGTTTAAACATATGAAGCGGAAAACATACTAGCCATAGATTTACATATACATACAAAAGAAAGTAAATGGGGGTGGGGAGGAGGGGGGTTTGGTTGGTTTTCCTAAATTATGAATTGAAAGACAAACAACCAGTAAATAAAGATAACAATGCTAATAATGCAACAACAACTAAAAAGATGGTAAAATCAACAATTAACAAAGCCTTGGGGGAAATTAATCATCACTTCCAAACCTCTTATAGATCCTAGGTTCATTCACTCATTCATTGACATTTATTGCCTATAGGGAATGCTATCACTTCCATATTGAAGATCAACATTCATTTCTTCTTAATAGTAATTTACAAACGCAAAAAAAATATATTTTGCAAACCTCGTTGACAATTACTTCAGACAAACAATGCCTGAAGTTATTTCATTAATGGCATTTCACACGAAGAACCATATATTTGATAACAACAAGTCTTCTACCAAAGACATAGTCATTTAACCAAACAAAACATTTTTTATGCTAACTCTAGAACAAACCACATTCAAGGTTCAACATTTCTTTGCTTCTATAGGATAAATATGAGAACAATCCACATTAACATACTTATCTAGAAAGAATCACCTCACATTATACACAAGAAGTTCTAATTCCATGTTCTTGGATTTTCATGTCAAAAGATCTAAGAAATTGGTCACTTCCCTTACACTCTAACACTTCAATCATACAAACACTTCATATTCTCAAACAACCCATGGTACAAATGAGGTAAAACATAGCATTAATGACACAATAAATGATTCCCACTAAATGTTCATAAATGAGCAAAATAGAGAATCTCACTACATAGGTTTGGAAGTTTCAATCAATTGCTCCCAAGGGATTAGTTTAGCAACAATAATCCATGATAATAATCATAGTCAAACTCAAAATAATCCAAAGTGAAATAAGATGAAAAAGAAGGAGAAGCTAGGGCTCTCAAGAGAGGAAATCTGGCCAAAGGGAGAAGATGAGAAGTGGGTGGCCAAAAATGGCTTTTTTAATACAAGAGAGAGAGAAAAATAAAGATAAAAAAGAAAATTTTCAGTAGGTGTCGCTCGGGTGAAAATGGCTTCACTCGAATAGGCTGCCTATTTTCACCATTCTTTGCGTCAATTCCTCTTTGCTTTATCGCCTTGCCTTCTTACCTTCAAATCTTCAATT
This sequence comes from Rubia yunnanensis, assembly GCA_037428765.1. Taxonomy (NCBI): domain Eukaryota; kingdom Viridiplantae; phylum Streptophyta; class Magnoliopsida; order Gentianales; family Rubiaceae; genus Rubia; species Rubia yunnanensis. The sequence continues at coordinate 64,109,333 of CM075061.1, forward strand.
CTTCTTGTCTTCAATAGCTCAATTACAAGTCTTCAAATCTTCAAAGCTATTATTCAAAGTCTTCAAAAGATGGACTTCCCTGACCTCCGGTCTTCAAGTCTCGATGTTATTTCCTCGCTCGAAAGAGCTCTCAAGAGAGAAAATTCTCTCTGGAGAGAAAAAAGGACGCAGTCCTTCTCTGGAATACCGGGGCCGATTTTCTTCCAGTTTCTCACCTACGATTCAGAGTTTCCGGCGAGGAATCCGACATTAATGTTGGATTCCTCGCCGGGCATCTTTCGGTGTATGATTTGTGCTTGAATTTGAAGATTTGATCTTTGGATCTAGGGTTTTTGGGTGAAGATCAGACTTTTCGATCTTGAATTTGTTGATGGAGCGGATTAGATGAAGATCTACCATTGTTCCAAGTAAGTTTTAATCTTTCTTTGATAGATCTAATCTGGATGATTGGCGAGGGGTTTATTTGTGATGAATCTGTGTGGATTTGTATGGAAGATTATTTGTTTATGGTGGATAGTTAATGTGATGTTCATGTTCGATTGGAAACAGAGATGAATTTGAAGCATAAATTTTTTTAGTATTTGGAAGTGTTCATGATGGATTTGATGAGAGAACATTCATGTGATCAGATGCCCCCTGTCCATGATTGTTTGCTTTAATTGGAATTTCGACCAGATTGCTATGTTTTATGCCAAGAATTTAAATTTATTTTCTTGACTGATAAACACTCATGTGGGATTCAAGATTTTGGGTGTTTGAATGTTATTGTTCGATGGGGTTAATGGTTTGGGATTAGTCGGATTCAAGAAAGATGTTTGGAGATGATTGGTTGAATTGGAATCATCAACGACGATAGGCCCAAGGTATTTTCCTCGTTGTTTTGATCTCATGATAATATTCAGATCTAGATGAATGGAGGAGCAGATTATTCGTAAAGGATGGTTTGTTTGGATGATGATTGTTAGAATTTTCCGATCGGGTTCGCTGGAAAAACACTTTTTTCGGCGAGTTATAATGCTTGTTATGCTTGAAAATTTTGGATCTCGTTTTTTTATGCATTATCCAATCGGAAAAGTAACTAGTAATTTCCAGATTTTGGAGGTTGGAATTTCGAATTTTCTGATTGGAAGTCGCCGGAACAACGCCATTCCTGCTGGGGTAAAGCATGAAATAGCCTCGATTCTCTGTCCCTAGACTCGGATTCATAATTCCTCATGCTTGAGATGCATCTCAGGGCTGGAAAAGAGAATAAAGGAGTGTTCATTTGGTTGTTTTTGCCCACCGGAAAAGTGTGATTTCGGCAAGGAGAAAGGTATTTGTTTGGTCAGATTGCACATGCTCGGATTTTAAGGAGGAAGTTCCTTGTTTTGGGTGCTAAATCCGGTTGAAAATTGCACAAAGGAGGATGCCCATATTTTGGTTGAGTTTTTTTGCCAAATTGTTACGGATTCTGGCGTGTTTTCCAGATTCCGGCGGCTTTCCGGTGCTGGAAAACCGCGAGTCCGGCGAGAAACTGGATCTGGGCACTCAGACCCGTTTGTACGCTCCACCGGGTAGCTATACTCGAACAGGGTGAAACGAGGCAGAAGCTAACTAGGGTTTCGGCCCGATTAGTGGCGGCACAGGTTCTATGACCCGCTAAGGAGGTGGCCGGGTCGTCAAGGCAAAACCCTAGAGGTTATGATGTAGGGCCGAGCTGCTGGGATAAAAAGAATTAAAACCCCTGGGCCAAAGCTGGGCTGAAAAAGGAGAATTGATTAAATAGAGGATGGATATGAAACGGGTCAACCTTATAACCCGGTTTTTAACCCGGTCAATGGCAACACTAAAGGAGGCGGCTACGGTCAAGTTGAAACCCTAGCTATAGGGTACTGGGCCGAGACGCTGGGCCGAAATGTGGAGCTGCTGGGCCGAGTGAAAAATCAAACGGGAGGGCTGAAAAAATGCTGCTGTTGGGCTGAAAATGGAAAAAATGGCCGGATGGATTATTCGGATCATGTTATAACCCGGGTCAGGTTATAACTCGGGTTAGGTTCAATGGCGGCTGGGTCAAGGAGAAAATGCCCTCCTGGACCGAGCTGCTGGGCCGAAAAAGAGAGCTGTTGGGCCGAAGGAAATAACCAAGCGGATGGGCTATTTTCATGGAATTTTGGGCCTAATAAATGGAGAATTTTCAGCTTATCTTGGGCTGAATTTGCTTCATTTTTGGGCTCTAATTTATGGTTTTTTGTTGAGTTTTGGCCTTCTCTTTGGGCTAAAATTGTATTGGGTTGATAATTGCACATTTTCCCTCGGAGGGTCGGAGGCCATAGGAGATGGGTAGTGGGTTAATTAATTAGCGTACGTGAATTTAATTAACCCACTGCTAGTTGTTACTTAGACTTGGCGGTCATTATGCGCTCTATGCTCGCGCTACACTTTGTGTTAAATTATCATAAAGCTGTCCATTTGCTCAAAATGGAGTGGACGATTACATAATCGCCGGGCTTGATGCACGCCGTTTAAGTTGTGTCCGTTCTCTCCATCATTAGGGGGGCTATTGTTTAGGGGGATCCACAGGAGCTATTGGCACTGCCTACAACACTCTTGCCCTCTAACATAGCCTCGGTTCATACCATGAGAACGTTTGAAGGCCAATAACACCCCTCTTTCTTCACCTTAGGGGTGTATATGGTAGAAGCTACTCCTCAACTGGCGGTCCTAGCTTCATTCGGATTCAGCTACACCAGCACACCATGGCGACCACTCAAGACCCGAGTACACCACACTTAGCTGCACTTTTTGTCTACCACTGGCGTCTTCTACATTATTCTTCTTCAAGACCCGAGACCCAAGTCTCGGCTGCGATGAAGTTTTCATATGAAGAGCCAGTGCACATTTCTGGTTGCTATGTATAGGTCCAGATTCACACATCTGGACTTGCATTTATTTTTCCCTAGGCTTAGTACTTTCTAGCTTAGGGTTAGCATTTCTTTTAAAAAATTGGGGGGGGGGGGGGGTTACCCATTTGGGTATCCCCCCCCCCCCCCCCCCCCGCGCATCTTTTTCCCTAGGTTTTTAGCCTAGGGTTGGATTGTTTTTGTATTTGGTAGGGCTCTTTTAGGGCTCTACCGTGGGTTCCACCGTCTATACTATTTACCTATTTACCTCGATGTTATTTCCTCGTCACACAAAATCCACTTAGAAAAGGAAAAAAGAGCGTAAGCGTCGCTCTTACCTCTCCTAAGAGAATTTCACGGTAAAACACAAGCTCTAGATGATAAAAAATACTGCAAAAGTGATCCCAAAAAGTCCCAAAATATGCACATAAACTGAACACATCAAGTTACTATTCTCATATTGCGAATATTGTGGTCTATGTATGACTATATTATGTATATTTTTGGGTACTGCCAATCGTAACATAATTTTTGTTTCCTCTGGTTAAAATAGGATCAATAGGAGTTATTGATGGACTTCTAGCATTTAGATGGACTAAGTTGTCTTCTCACTGGTCGCCCAGAAAATTTGAACGACGTACAACGTAGAAAATGGAGGTTAAATACAACTAATGTTTCAATTTTATAGCAAACTTATGCATTTTAATATATTGTTACATTTATTTTTAATCTATGTAATAATTTTGTTGGTTTTAATTAACATGTCAATCATTCTCACAATAATTGAACAAAAATTGAGTGTTGTATGATGTTTAACCATTTATCGATTTATCAATTTTAAATAACGTGTAATGACTATCGAAACCCAATTGTTTGCATCATCAAACATTTAATATTGAAATATATTATGAGAAATGAGAGCTAGCCGACTAAACCATGACGTCTCATGAACTGGTCCCAAAGCAACAAATTAGCGACGTCACATATACCGGCGTTAATTTTTTTTGTGACGTTGACCACTCAAAACGACGTCAGTTTTATTAGTGTTCCACGTCAGCTAGCACATGACATGGGTCTCTCACTACTTGCGATATCGCTTCTCGTGTCCCGTGACATTGCTCGTATTATGAACGACATTATCTTTGCGACTTCACCTCACTTCCTCTCCAATCGGCTGCTATATTCCTATGGTCAATGATGCATGTTTTATGATGTCGACATCATCTATAACAATGTCGCATCTAAAATCTCATGTCATCGGCCCTCTACCATGAAGCGATATCGGTCTCAATTCATACCAACGTCGGTCCAAAGTCGATGTAAAAGGCACTATTTACCTCGGTTTTTAACCAACCGAGGTAAAAATTGTATACTTTTTATTTCACCCATATTTACCTCATTTTTAGGACTGAAAACTAAGGTAGAAAGCCCTGAAAAATTGAGGTAATAGGTGCAGTCTCTTGTAGTGATCGGCTCTCCCATCAACAATGGCAAACTCCTCCTTCACTTCCCGCTCAATAGAATCGAACCTAACTCCCCAAGATCTCATGGTGTCATGCCTAGCCCCGAATTCCCCCATTTGCAAACTCATCCCTCCTACTACGTGACCAACCTCTTGCACTATTTGGGTTGAACTCATGAGTCATTCTCCAAATGTGAAAATTAGTCGAAGAAATCCGTCGGTAGGTTGGTTCGAGTTGGTTGCACTCTAGGTGGGATCTCATCATATTCCCCTTCAATCATTCAATGTCCATGTTTTAGGGTCGATAGGATATTGTAGAAGGCCTTCTCAAACCTCAGATTGGGAGTAGGAAGAGGTCCTCTGAGGTGGTGTCTTGATTGATGGTCATGCGCTCAGGTTGTGGAAGTATCATGAAGTTGCAAATTGTGGCACCACCGTATAACTAAATAAAGCGATCCTCCGAGGTGGTGGTAGAAATCATTTAAGCCATTGCCAACTTATCCACAGTGTACCTCATCCCCAAACGTATTGAGTTTGACAAAGCAAAGCAAGAGAGTGCCAAATGTCCTAAGAATTGCGCTAAAAGCCCGACCATGCCTCCCATGGGTATCTTGCCGACTTTCTTTTTCCATGTGGCTATGCACTCTTACACGAAAGTCTCAACCAAATTGGGGTAAAAATTTCCTTCTGCAATCATCGCTCAAAGGATTTCCCTGTCATGTTTGGTGCATTGAGAAATTTCTCCATTGCAAAGAACTTCCATGGTTAAGAGCCGGTGCACGTACTGCAATACTGGGTGAACTATTGTGGTACTCTTTCTCAAGCAGTTCCAATCCACGCACGTCAAATTTTACCAAAAGCTGCTCAACGAGAGCGGAAGTCCTTGTCGATGTGTCTTTGGAACTTCCTTCCCGTACTTCCACCCAAACATCCTAGCAACTTCTATATGAGTCATTGAGTACTTCTTTTTATCCAAGTGGATTGTAAGGGTTCTCTCCCATCACTGTCTGATGTTTGTTCCACAGTTTCCAAGAACTCTAAATTTCACCTAATGTACGTCTTGGAGTGCATCTCTAGGAAGCCCTCCAGGCCTATCCGACCTAGCAAGAGATGATTACCATTTGAAACTTGTCCAGAGGAGTGTAACTCTCAAAGAAAGTTCTCGAAGCCTCGGTTTTTCCCCATATGATCAGCTGGCCTCACATGTCTTTTCGTCAGCTTATCCTTATCTCTCTTCTTTGACAACTTTCTCCACCTTTGAATACTTATCAACAACCTCCTGCGACTTCTAAAGGGTCTCCGTGGTCTTGGTCATCAACTTTTTGTAGAGCTTGATGTTACCCATACCCTTCATGTACCCTAGGATAACTCTTGGCTCAGTGCCATCCATAATGCTAAGACTTTTATCAACATATCAATAATAAAATGCCTTTTTAGACTCCCAAGCCTCTGGCAGTTTTGATACAATTTAGCCATGGTTTTATAAAACAGTTTCTTCTTAAAGAACTAGCTCAGTAGCGCCTTTCCAAAATCCGTGTATGAATTCAACGAGCCATGACCAACTCATTGAACTATTCGTGGTCTTTCCTCGAAGATAACTTTCCACAAGATTGCATGTTCGCTAATCATTAAAGTCTCGAGAGTTCTTAAGGCTAAGAAAGGTCTGTATAAACTCCCTAGGGTCTAAATCTCCACTGTAGGTAGGGATCCCCTCTGGGGGCTTCATGTTAATCGACCATCTAGTTTACATGATCCACAGACTGAAGGGAGAACCAGCAGTCTGTCTAGAGGGACCAATCAACCTATCCAGATCCCTGTTCAATGCATCACCATTGTTGCTATCAATCCATCCCAATCACGGATCCATGTGTTGGTGCCACAGTCGAGAAGCACAACCGGAAGGAAACTGATACATTTTATGCTGGGCCATATGGCCAAACTGTAGCAAGGATCCTCAGTTGCCCTAAATAACCAGAACATTACATTGGATCTGCCATCGAGGGACGTGGCTAACTCCGGATGTCATATGCCAAGTACAACTCTCCGAACTGGGCCAAAATTTGGGATGTCTCAAAACTTAATAACAACGGCGTCGAGATTGGCATCGAGTAACAGCCCACCGCTCATAATTTAGGAAAGTGGGTTACGGTCGGGTTTGGATTTCTCCTCCTGAGTGGCATGGATATGATACCCTTTATAAGGGATGGGATTGAGGCCTCATATGTACCACCAAGGGCATTGAAGCCATAATCCCCATCGATGGTTGAACCAACCTATGGGGGGTATCGGTGGAAGAGTGATCTAGTATCTTGCGAACATAAGGGTTTGCGCTATATGCGCCAAATATGGTTGTGGATGGAATGTGGCACCACTTGTGCTACGATTTTCTGGGATATCCCTCTCATAGGCTCCTATATGAGAGTCAGCTAAGGATTCTATGAACTGGCCATCATCTCCACATGAGAATTCGGTACAGGATCGATGGAGGATCTGCTACGGTGACACCCTTCATCCATGGCTCGATGCTGACCTCCAGCTACTGTGAAGATCTCGCAACCACCATATGAGATCCCTGTATAGCAGTAATGATCATTCCTTCTTCAATCGATATCACACTCGCATTAGCCCACTAGTGGAAGAAGGGGGCATTAAAGACAGTTATATCAGACCATTAAAGACACTTTCATAGTGTCTTCTCAGGTTCCGCCTTTAATCAATTTCAATCAAAGGCGGTTCAAAAATTACCTTTAATTAGGGTTCGAAATTGGTTCCGAACTCGAAACCTATTTCTGAGCTTCCAAAATAAAAAACTGCCAGAAACCTGGGGTCTTCGGCAGCGAGACAACACAGATCTGGAGCAATAAACAACCTTAGGGGGAGAAAACCCTAACCCATATGATTTTTGAGCGAGGCAACACAGATCTGGAGCAATAAACAACCTTAGGGGGAGAAAACCCTAACCCATATGATTTTTGTTTATATAATGGGTCGAATACCCCCATTAAATATATCTCATTAAAGGTGGTTCTACAATTAGAATGACATTTAAAATAAAAGGGTAATCTGGGATAGCACTTCCGAACTCGGAAGTTCTTTTGGACCTTTAATTAAAGGTGGTTCTACAGGTAAAACCTCTTTTCATTGATTTAGAACCGCCTTTAAATTGAAAAAATTGACCTGGGAGGGAGTTCCGAACTTGAAACCTATTTCGGACCTCAATCAAAGGCGGTTCCAATGCAGCCTTTAATAGAGCCTTCTTCACTAGTGGTCCCAGAACCTTGAGATCCCTGGGGGTTGACAATTTTCTGGCTCTCTTCGTTCTTCTTTTGTGCGGTGATTGCACTTCTTCATCGGCACCTATGTTCCTACTTAATCGTTCGCTTCTACGCAACATATTGCCCGTGAAAGTGGACATAAATCAAGGAATCTACTATTTGATTTAGAGAGTCCCACTGGGCATGACAATCGATGCGTCTGGAACTCTCTTGGGCCACACCATTGATTCCTTAGTTGTGATCTGCAAGAAAGGACCCTTGAGTTTTCGAGTGAAAAACTCCCTGATTGTAAACTCAGGCGAAGTGTACATGTGTATCTAACGAATAGTGAATGAATTGTATAATAGGTCACATCTTAATATATATATATATATATATATATATATATATATATACGTCAACCATATCTAATGTGGTTACCTAGAGTTAGGATTATGTTTGCTTGTGAGCAGGACAGGCCCTAGCATGTTGGAGGCTATTAGTATGCCTTGAATATGTATTAGCCGCTTCGACAGGTTGGTACGGGGGTCTCGCTGCCTGGTCAGCGAGTTGGGGGGTCCAGGGGGGCGGAGCACACCCTGGCCTTGGGGTCCGGGGGGTGGAGTCGCCCCCGGTCCGACGGTATAGCTTGTCTCTTTATTGGACTGCTGTTGATTTGGGCCGAATTGTGTTTTGGCCCAGTTTGTTAGGGTTTAGTGGAGACAGCATATAAAGTGTCTCTCTTCTCTCTGTAAACATTAATTCTGATATAGTGAATCTGTCTCCCATGGATGTAGAAAAAATTTGGTGAACCACGTAAATCTTGTGTCTTGTTATTTTCGTTCATATTTTCTGTTCTTTCTCCATTCCGCACAACAAACTGGTATCAGAGCGGTTTCTTTTTCCGGTGAGATCCATAGTGGGTGTATCGGATTCTAGGCTCATCAGATCGGGGCTGATCGGGGAGAAAGATGTCTGGGTTGAACGTGAAGATCGACAAGTTTACTGGGAGAAACAGTTTCAGTTTATGGCAGATCAAGATGCGAGCTTTGCTGAAACAGCAAGGTTTGTGGGCTCCGCTGACGAAGGATTTCGCGAGCAGTTCTGGCGATGTGGTGGGTCTGGAAGAAAAGGCACACTCGACGATTATGCTGTGTCTCGCGGACGAAATTAGGTATCAGATCAGGAGACTGCTGCACAACTGTGGCTGAAGTTGGAGAGTTTGTATATGACAAAATCTCTAACCAACAAGCTGCTTCTAAAACAATGCCTCTTTGGTCTCCGAATGCAGGAAGGTACGCAACTCAGAGACCATCTAGAGCAATTGAATACTTTGTTATTAGAATTACAAAATATAGATGTGAAAATTGAAGATGAAGATGCTGCTTTGATTTTGCTAGTGTCTTTACCGCTTTCGTATGAGAATTTTGTTCAGTCATTTATTGTTGGTAAAGATTTCGTGTCTCTGGAGGAAGTTAGATCCTCTCTCCATAGTAGAGAGTTACGACATAAGGCAAACGGTACAGGTACAGAAAGTCAGGCCTTTGGCTTGTTTGCTAGTGACGGAAACACAAAGGGCAAGGGAACCGGCAGTAAGAAGAAGGGCAAGAAGTCATCTTCAAAGGGTCCCAAGGCCAATGATGTTTGTAACTACTGTAAGGAGAAGGGGCATTGGAAAAAGGAGTGTCCGAAGAAGGCTAGTAAATCTGGGAGTACATCTGGTACTGCTGCTGTGGCTGAAGGGGATTTCAGTTCTGAAGATGATTTTGCTCTAGCTGCTACTGGGCAAAATAAGCATCCTAATGCATGGTTTCTTGATTCTAGGGCATCTCACCATATATGCCCAAGGAGAGATTATTTCTCAACTTATAAGCAAGCTGAGGGCATCATTACTGCGGCAAATGGTGTTGCGTGCAAGGTAGTTGGGATTGGTTCAATCAAGATCAGGACGCATGATGGTAGTTTCTGTACTTTGAACGATATCAGGCATGTTCCATCGATGACAAAGAATCTAATTTCTCTTCCTACGTTGGATAGAAAGGGTTTCGTCTACTCAGGAAGTGAAGGAGTTCTGTGTGTCTGCAAAGGTTCTAGGCTGGCTCTGAAAGGTGTTCTGCATGGTACTTTGTATTTTCTACAAGGTTCCACGGTTATGGATTCTATTAATGTTGCATCTTCGGAGGTTCACCAAGATGATATGACTAAGTTATGGCATATGAGGCTTGGTCACATGGGTGAAAGAGGGATGCAGATTCTATCGAAGTATGATCTTCTTGGTGGCCACAAGGTCAAGAGCTTGGACTTCTGTGAGCATTGTGTTTTTGGGAAGCATCACCGCAGCAAGTTTCCTAAGGCGATTCATAGAACAAAGGGCACATTGGATTACATCCATTCTGATTGTTGGGGACCTTCCCGAGTTGAGTCACTGGGAGGTCACAGGTACTTTGTTTCTCTGATTGATGATTACTCAAGGATGACTTGGGTTATCATGATGAAACATAAGAGTGAAGCTTTCTCGAAGTTCAAGGAGTGGAAAGCTTTGGTGGAGAATCAGACCGGGAAGAAGATCAAGAGGCTTCGAACTGATAATGGGCTGGAATTCTGCTCGTCTGAGTTTGATCAGTTTTGTAGAGATGAAGGGATTGCCCGTCATCATACAGTCAGGAATACGCCACAGCAGAATGGCGTAGCTGAGCGGATGAATCAGACATTGCTGGCGAGAGCGAGGTGTATGCTCTCTAATGCTGGTTTAGAAAGGAGATTCTGGGCAGAGGCGGTGAGTACAGCTTGTTACTTGATCAACTGCGGGCCTCACACGGGTATAGAGTGCAAAATACCTATGGAGTTGTGGTCAGGTAAAGTTGTTGATTACTCCAAGTTAAAAGTTTTTGGTTATACATCTTATTATCATGTTAGTGATGGTAAGTTAGATCCCCGAGCCAAGAAGGGTGTCTTTGTGGGTTATGGAGATGGAGTTAAAGGCTCCAGGATATGGTCTCCATCTGAGAAGAGGGTTATTCTGAGTAGGGACGTTGTCTTTGATGAAAATTCTTTGCTTAGATCTATGGTGAAGCCCACAGTTGTGCCAGAAATTAGTGGAGTTGATAAACAGGTGGAGCTTGATGTCACTCAAGGTGAAAATAGATTGGAACAATTTGAGGTGGATCAAGAGCCACAGACAGAATCTGAGATACCGGAATCTCCACCACCAGATCCTCAACCATCAGGAGCTACAGTCCGCAGTTTAGCTCGGGACCGACCCAGGAGGGTTGGAGTTGGGGCGCCCAAGAGATATGGGTTTGAGGATATGGTGGGTTATGCACTACAGGTTGCTGAGGAGGTGGATACTCATGAGCCATCCACCTACAGAGAAGTTGTTTCAGGTACTGATGCTGACAAATGGTTTGTAGCAATGGGAGATGAGATGGAGTCCCTCCAGAAGAATCAGACATGGGATTTGGTTCAACAGCCTCAAGGGAGAAAGGTTATCACTTACAAATGGGTTTTCAAGAAAAAGGAAGGGATATCACCTACAGAGGGAGTCAAGTACAAGGCTAGAGCTGTTGCTAGAGGTTTCAGTCAGAGAGAGGGAGTAGATTACAATGAGATTTTCTCACCAGTGGTCAGACACACTTCCATCAGGGTGTTGCTAGTTATAGTGACACATCAGGATTTGGAGCTTGAACAACTTGATGTGAAGACCGCTTTTCTACATGGAGAATTGGAGGAAGAGATATACATGACTCAGCCAGATGGTTTCCAAGTTCCTGGCAAGGAAAAATATGTTTGCAAGTTGAAGAAGTCCTTATATGGGCTTAAGCAGTCTCCGAGGCAGTGGTACAAGAGATTTGACAGCTACATGCTTGAGTTGGGCTACAAAAGGAGTTCATATGATTGTTGTGTCTACTACAGCAAGTTGAGAGATGAGTTATTCATTTATCTGGTGCTTTATGTAGATGACATGTTGATAGCCTCAAAGAGTAAGCATGAGGTTCAGAAGTTGAAAGGACTTCTTAGTGCTGAGTTTGAGATGAAGGATCTGGGTGCAGCTCGGAAGATACTAGGAATGGAGATTCTTAGGGATCGAAGTCAGCAGAAGCTTTTCTTGTCACAAAAAGGCTACATTCAGAAAGTGTTGGCTAGGTTTGGCATGTCTACAGCGAAGCTTATAGACACTCCTAGTGCTGCAAATATCCATCTCACCACCATGTTTGTTCCTCAGTCAGACGAGGAGAAGGAGTATGTGTCTCGGGTTCCTTATGCCAGTTCGGTGAGGAGTTTGATGTATGCTATGGTTTGCACGAGGCCAGATTTAGCACAGGCAGTCAGTGTTATGAGCAGGTTCATGGGGCAACTGGGAAAGGAACATTGGCAAGCTGTGAAGAGGATTTTCAGGTATCTTAGAGGTACGTCTGATGTGGGTCTCATTTATGGAGGTGATACCGAGTGCTTAGTTACAGGCTACTTTGATTCTGATTATGCTGGTGATGTTGACACGAGGAGATCGATGAATGGTTATGTATTCACTTTGGGAGGTTCTGTGGTTAGTTGGAAGGCGACTTTGCAACCTACAGTAACGTTGTCTACTACAGAAGCAGAGTACATGGCTCTGACAGAGGCTGCAAAGGAGGGAATATGGCTGAAAGGACTGGTTAGTGATCTTGGTCTACATCATGATCAGGCTACTGTGTATTGTGACAGCTTGAGTGCAATCTGCCTAGCCAAGGATCAGGTCCATCATGAGAGGACCAAGCATATTGATGTCAGATATCATTTCCTGAGGAGTGAGAGGAGAATCAGGGTGAAGAAAGTGGGAACTGCTGACAACCCCGCTGATATGTTCACCAAACTTGTTCCACATAGCAAGTTTCAACATTGTTTGGACTTGCTGAACATCAGAGCTGATTAGGTGCTCTATGGGCAGTCCCGGGAGTGGAGGGATAAGTCTGCTCATCTGGCACTGTAATGGTGCGTCTGGAGTTTCTGCTTTGAGGATTCAAGTCAAGGTGGAGATTTGTTGGTATGCCTTGAATATGTATTAGCCGCTTCGACAGGTTGGTACGGGGGTCTCGCTGCCCGGTCAGCGAGTCGGGGGGTCCAGGGGGGCGGAGCGCACCCTGGCCTGGGGGGGCGGAGTCGCCCCCGATCCGACGGTATAGCTTGTCTCTTTATTGGACTGCTGTTGATTTAGGCCGAATTGTGTTTTGGCCCAGTTTGTTAGGGTTTAGTGGAGACAGCATATAAAGTGTCTCTCTTCTCTCTGTAAACATTAATTCTGATATAGTGAATCCGTCTCCCGTGGATGTAGCCAAAATTTGGTGAACCACGTAAATCTTGTGTCTTGTTATTTTCGTTTATATTTTCTGTTCTTTCTCCATTCCGCACAACAGAGGCCTGAAGCGAGTAGAAAAATATAGGTCTCGCATATAATATTTAGAGTATGTTATATTTGTAAAATGGGGCCTCACATGTAAGGAAAAAAACTTATTGAGTCAGTTAACTGAAAAAAAATATACATATAATATTTATTAATTTTTTCTCACATGTACATATATTAAAAGGCAAAGTCTTGGGAAAGACGGTCTTTCCATAGACTTATGGAAAGACGGGGTTTGATTAGAATAATAAAGGGTAAAAGATCTTAGTTGCAATATTAAAGTTTTAGTATGAAACATGTAGTAGTTATAAAATTTATAACCCGGTTCATGCAACCCAAAAATTTTATCTTAATTTCTTCTAATTTACAATTTAAACCTTTGTCTTTCCATAACTTATGGAAAGACCGTCTTTCAAGAGACAGAAATATAAAAAGATAAGGTCTTTATATAATTAAAAATTCGAGGACATGGGACAAATATTTCATTTGCCTCATGGCTGAGTCAGGCCTGCTTTTGATGCAAGTGTTAAGAGTTTTACTAGGAATAGAATACTCCTACGATGGTAGGCTAGACAAGCCTATCAGAAGAGAGCTTAGATATTAATAGCATCTTTGGCCAAGACCCAAGTTGGCGCTCGGAGCCATGTACCATCAGGTAGGAATGGGTATGGGGGCTGTTTGTTCAGCGACAGCGGCACCCCAAGAGCTAATATTTAGTTTTTTTTCAAGGGAGGGAGAGAGCGTTTTTGCACTAAGTTAGAGGACATACAATTTAGTTGAGTTCAAATGAAGCCAAAAGAAACGTAATCAAAACTATTGAGATGAATATACTTGTTATTAATAATATAAGAGAGAATTTCATGTAAGTTGAAATAGTTTATTGAGTGCATTGCTCCTGGAAAAGTAAGTCCCCAGTGCATTATTGCTTTTTCGATGTGGCTCTGTGTGAGTATTTACTTGAAGTGAAGTGGGTAGTGTAGGTTCATTGGCATCGCAAGTCACAACTCCTTGCTTTTGTGCATAATCCCATTTGTCTTGAAAGAGATACAAAAATGCCATGAAACAAACTTGAGCTGTAAAAAGTACTGTCCAGAGGGTGGCAATCTTTGATGTCTTGCGGTGATATGCTCGTAACCCTGTGTAAGTGTTGAATATTCCAACCAAGGATATTGTTGTTCCTAGTATCCAGTGGAACAAGTACCAAATGCACCTGCTTTTACTTCCCCTGTTTTTAAGTTAGGGAATAATTATTATATTTTATGAAATATAGATATTGAACTCCTTCCGTCCCAGTCAAATCTGCACTTTTTAGTAAACTTTCTAAGAATATGTTTGACCATAAATTTCAACTAGTATGTAGACAACAAAGTTACTATGTGAGATACCGTTGGATTCTCTACATGATGTGTATTCTAAATATTAAGTTTTAACACACTGTTAATATATGTAACTAAAGTTATCGTTGGTCAAACATGACCTGAAGTTGACCAAAAAATGTGCACATTCGGGTGGGAAGTGGGAGTACCTTTTAATTTAACTACTGTATTTTGAATTTTGAAACCAACATTTTCAACTTAATCAATGTATTTTACATAATATTTCTTGTATTTTCACATTCAAACATATTCAAACACGTTTGATTCAAATTAAATTTACAGCATTTAATAAAAAAGTATGATAATTTATTAAAATTGAACTCCTAAGATTTATGTGATAGTGCACAAATTAACAATTAATATGATACTCAAGTCAATCTATGAATATTACATGGTTGATTTAACTGAGACTAACCTTCTTGGCCTCCGACACCCGAATAAGAGTTGCGCATAAATGGCAGCATAGAGTGCTAATCCCACTTTTTGGTGACAGTTGTTAAACGAATTCTCAAAGTTGCGTATAGATAGTACCGCTCCAGTTGTAGCAATCACGATTGAACACACCTTTTTTCAATGAGATCGATATAGGTAAGGATCACCGATCACCTCTATTTTATAAGATGACCACAATTCCTTCCCGAATGAAATTTTGCTTTAAAATAAATATAAAAGGAAAAGCCTTCTCACAGGCTCACGGTGTTCAATAAATGAGAGAAATAGCTTCTGATACACAAAAGAAGACCATGCACATGATGGGCATTCATAAAACTCCATGGATTTAAACTCCACTGTTTTATCGAGTATACTAGCATTTATACAGGGTTTCAGTATAACTGCCTTCATTTTTTTTATTTTATTACGTGGAGAATTTATAGAGGAAAAGAAGAAAAAAAAAGGCATGTTTTGGGTCCATTTGAGATGGAAATGGGTTTAGTTTGGGCAGTCTGGCCCATAGGTTAAGACCCACTAATAAATGATTATATGATTATATCATCTTCAGTTGCTCTTATTTGACCTTCACAAAGTATTCTTTTACTCTGACTAATCGATGTAATTAAGGGGTGATTTGATGTTTGTTTTTATATATTACAATGAGATATTTATAATTTTGAAAAAAAAATTAAATGCATTGTAATATATAAATAATTATAATTTGACTTTATTGAAACAAAGTTTTTCATAATTGATCTAACCGTTAGTCGATCTAGCAGAAGTTCTTTTTGACCCTAAGTTAAAATTACAATAATTAAATTTTTTTAAAGCATTTCATACGCTTTTATTTAAAAAAAATCACTTCAGCAGTATCTGTTCTTTCCGCAATGTAAATTTTATTTTTCTCCGACATCTCTAAAGTCACACAGTCCTACAAAATTAGTAAATCTAAACACTTTAAACCGGAAAGTTAGAAGTTCCCCTTTCTCTATCTAAACGAGAGCATCATCCCTCTCCCCCCAGAAGCGCAAACCCTAGTTTCAACCAGGGGGCTGCCCCCACCGGTAACCACCTACTCTGGCGGTCCCCCACCCCTCCCATCACCCTACCCCCGTACCAACTATCCCCGGAAAGTAAAGGTCCACTAGAGAGCTATGATGTAAAACTCTGTACCTTTTTTTTCATTGGAGCCCAAGATCCACCAACGCGTCCAGTCACCGACGTTCTCTTTCCTTCATCGGCGTATATCCTCGGAGATAAAACTCTTCACCGCCCACACTTTCTCTTCACTGGCGCCTGAAGAGTCGTCCAGCACCGGCGAGTCCAGCTCCCGACTAAGGCTTCAACGATTTAGAGACTTTCAAGGGTGGCCGACGTTCCCGAGATAATTTACCAGCGATGGTCGGCATTCACAGGCAGGAAACAAACAACTGGCAGTAACAACGGCAACCAGACCAACCAAATCTCCAGAGTTTATGCTCCCGAAGACGCCTCTACTGTGGACCGAATCAGATCCTAGAGAGTCCAAGTCTACTCGAATCAGATCTAGTACATGCCAACTTAGGTAATCTAGGTATTGTGTCAACTCAACCCAGAGCGAGTTGGGTATGAGTCAACCCACTTCAAACATTTTTAACTCGGGTCAACTCGGTGCCAAGTTTCCATCTGGCGATGTCACGGTCATGAGGGTACTTCTCAATTTTTATTTTCATTTTATCTCCTTTTTTAAAATTTTCTTTCTCAGGGTGGGAGTCTATTAATTCAGCATTTTGTTTGTATTTTATTTGCTCATTTTGATGTTTATTGGGGTAGCTTATAAAAAATTGCTCATTTTTTCTAAAATAGTATGTCGTGTATGTTCTCTGCCAATTATAAGTTTTTCTAACGGCTCCTTTTGCTAGGTTAAACTTAGTTGGCTTTTGATCTGGTCTATATGTTGGTATAGGAGAAATTCGAGTCAAGGTAGTTATAACAACTTACTTTTGGAGATTCAGAATACAGTTTACAGTCCAGATTTGTCAACCGAGCAAGTTGAAAAATTATTGATTGATCACCTTGTGTCGTGTTAGAGACTTTCGTCTCCTGATTTTTACTTACATTTACAAAATACTTTTTGATGACCAAAATAACCCGTGGCATTCCTACTTTCTATACGGGACTACAATTTAATGGAGATGAACCGGATCTTTCAGTTTAGGTACTTCACTTTTGTTTTGGTTGCTTTAGAGGTCGAGTAGGACGGTGTTTTTGGACATCTGTGACAAGGTGGCTGATATTTGAATACAGTCATCGGCTTTCACTGGTCGAGCCGAACTAGCCGAAAGTCTCATCGGTATTTGGCCTTTCATCTTACGATATACCCCTTTCAAAATTTTTAGACATAAAGATTGCAGATATGTAATTTGACGTTTAGTGTTTTATGATACCCTTTTTGGGGCAACTTCTAATGTAAGCCTTTGGGCAACTGATGTAAGCGCTCGGGCAACTGATGTATGCCTTTTGGCAATGTAAACCAATTTTTAGCAACATATGAGATTAATAAAAAGGGAAAGACACCCTCTAGATAAAAAGGGAAAGACACCCTCTAAACCTGTCTATGATGGTTTGACTTATTAAAAAGATGTAAATCTCTAGCAGGTCAACTGAATCATTTTGTTCGTATTTGAGGATTCATTTTTTTCCAAACTAAAAGGGTACTTTTACATACGCTGTTTCATGTGTTGTAGAATCGATGATTAGAATCACAATTATCTAAAAAATAAATTATATAAAATAAAAGTGACTCGTAATATTAGTTTAAAATTTATACTATATACTAAAAGAACAACTTTTTGGCCAAGTGTCACTCCCACACTTAGCAAAAAGTTAGCTTTCACCAATTTTTGACAAGTGGCTCCCAAATCCTAACATATAAGTTAACTGCATCAGCTTACTATAATTATTAAAAAAATATTTTTAAATATTGTGCATTCTCTATAAATGAAAATTCTATTTACCTAAACAAATCAGAAGTCAACTTATTATTGGTAACATAATAATCTCATGTCCTTATAATTTTATTAATTATCATTAATCTGATAAGGCAATACCAACTAATCTACTTAAATATTCACATCAATATTTAAAATTACAGTTTAACACTTTTGCCATTTCTTTTAAAAGACACATAATTTTATGGCAAAGTCTTGACCGTCTTTCCGTAAGCCTATGGAAAGACGGAGTTTAATTCGAATAATAAAAGGGAAAAGGTTTTAGTTGCAATATTAATAATTTATTATGCAACGTGTAGTAATTATAAAGTTCATAACCCGATTCATACAACCCAAAAATTTTATCTTCATTTCTTCTAATTTGCACTTTAAACTTTGGTCTTTCCACGGCTTATGGAAAGACCGTCTTTCAAGAGACGGACTCTAATTTTATAACTTTAATTATGCATACATATAGATTATTTTTATGCATACATAAATAATAAATGATTATATCAACCCTTACATCAACTTCTTTTTAAATTAAATAAATAGTAATAACTTATAGATTTATTTTATATATTGCATTGTGTACAATTTTTATATAAATATAACCAAATATTATTAATTATTAAAATTATGAATTATATTATATTATAGATTTTTGTTCATACATCCGTGTATTAGCACGAGTATTATCTAGTTTATAAATAGTGGAGAACATTATGCCATTATAATTACTAAGGGGGCGGAGAAATTGGTTAGTCAACTTAACATGTATTTACATCATACCGTCACTGAAAATACATGTTAAATTAGGATAAAAATTTAGTCTTGACAGGATAAAATAATTTAAACATTATAAAAGGTAAGGGATAAGTGTCAATATAACCATATCTACTTGAGTAAGTGTCAATATAATCCTATGATAATTTTTAGTGCAAATATAACCCTATGATAATTTTTAGTGCAAATATAACCCTAACTAGTTAATGAAAGTGTCAATATAACCCTCAGACTTCATTTTCGGCATTAACCTCAATTTTTTAGCGTTGACTCTATGTAAACTGACCAAAATACTCTTTGGGCTAACTCTAAAATTGGGTAGACAATTTTACCCTCATAGTTAGCCGGAACGTCATAGTTCGTTGAAATTAGGTAAGGTTATATCAGCACATTATGCAATCTTGTTGGGTTATATCAGCACATTCCTAATGTTTGTAAGGTTATATCAGTACATTTCTAATGTTTGCTAGGTTATATTAGCACATCCTTAAAACTTGTAGGGTTATATTGGCACTTTCACTAACTATATAAGATTATATTGACACTTTCGAATATTGAAAAGTTATATTGACACTTATGTCAACTAGATAGGGTTATAAAAACACTTTTAAAAAAAAGTAATTACCTGCAAAATGGCATGGAGATAAAAGAAAGCTTTTCGTCTTCTCCCTTGAAATTCATGTTTAGTGGAGCAATATCTGATGAGAAGTATTCCAAGAGGCATTAGGAAGGCTGTTGAAGCCCATAGCAAAATTCCATGAACTGCGATATCGAATGCCTTCTGAGAATCTCCCTGCCCATTCAGTTCACAGTATTCTTTTATGCATAAAATCAAAATTACAATTTCAATTACCTTCACCAGTTCAAAGAAAGTAATAAAATTACATGGTTTTTGATGACACTGTCTTTTGCTGGCTTCAACTGAATAGAGGATGTGCATCTAACAACAGGGAGAACACCAAATCTTGCACAAATGAACAACTTCACAAGTTTATGCATCCTTGGAGAAAATGACTTTCCTTTACTTTCTTATGTCTACGTCGGAGTATAAGATATATATACTCCTGCCAGGCATAACTTTCTACTTTACACATTTGTTGTCTTTAAAGTAATCAATTAGTTAAGTCGGAAAGACCACATGCAATCATTATAGTATTTTTTTAAATCTAGATTGGAATTATGACTGTTGATGTTGTTGGACAAGAGTCAAGCTTGTGCCTCTTTCTCTTGAATCTCTTTTAATTTTATTATTTGTGAAGCCCCAAATGATGTCACATCCAGAAAAACTTACATCGCACTTTAATTAACTGTAGTTTAGTATTACAGTAAGTTGTGTTGGGTGGAGTTGTAATTATATTAAGATAAGGTCGATCTTAATTCTTCTGACAAGTCAAGTACGTAATTGCAATTTGAAAAATTAAGAAAAATAAATTGGGTCATGGGCCGAGTTTAAAGGAAAATGTGTCGGATCTCTTCCCTCTTATTCTTCTTCTTCTTTGTCCAGATTTCCTTCTTCATTTTTTCCTTTAGCGGATTCCTTTTCCATTATGCTTTTCTCATTTTTCCTCTCCATTCCTTCTCTGTTTCTTCGTCACCAAGATGATTCCTCCAACATCCAATTATCTGATCGAATGGTCGATTTCAAATTTCCTATTCTAATCACCATTTTTGCAATTTTCGTTCAATGTCAAAGACCTAATCGGTATCAAAATTAATGAAAATTCACGCAGCCACTTCGCCGGATCAATTCAAACTACTAAATTTCAATTTGATTCGAACAAAATTTCGTTCAAATCAAATGAAATTTCACCTCATAGAGATCAATCTCTTCTGATCTATACAGAACAAGGTAACTACCGCAACTACAGAGCCTATGTTGCAGAATTAGACATGATGAAATCTCTAAAGCAGTGAATCTATGAATTAACTACTGGAAAAAACAACTATGAACATGTAAAAAAATGTGGTAAACATTAGCAAAACAAACTAAATGAAAATTTTCAGATAGATAAAGCAGACACTAGTAGAGAGCCTCCTATTAAAGGCAGCAATAGAAGGCGGTTACAGAAATTCCATCAAGAATTGTCTCAAAATAAGACTTTTGAAGTCAAAAATTTTAATTCGGATCTGACAGATGAAATTAAAGGCGGTTAATCATGAACCACCTTTTAAAATAATCATTTTTGAGCTCAGGGGGTGGATCCGAGGACATTTCCGAGGGTTTCATGTTACATAGAGCAGATCAATATTCCGAGTTTGGAATACGTTCTTGTTCTATTTCCAAGTTCAAAAACTATTCTTTTATACGGTAAACAATTTGGAAATCATTTTCGAGTTTGGAAATGGTATTGTGTATTTTAAAAAATGCGCCAGTTGTAGCAATAATGACTAAACACACCTTTTTCCAACAGATTGAGATCGTGTTAGGTAAAGATCACCTTTATTTTATCAATTAAGATTACCACAATTCCTTCCCAAATAAAATTTTGCCTTTAAATAAATATAAAAGGAAAAGCCTCCTCACACGCTCACGGTGTTCAATGAATGAGAGAAATAGCTTCTGATACACAAAAGAAGACCATGCACATGATGAGCATTCATAAACTCCATGGATTTAAACTCCACTGTTTTATTGAGTATACTAGCATTTATACAGGGTTTCAGTATAACTGTCTTCATTTTTTTTATTTTATTACGTGGAGAATTTATAGAGGAAAAGAAAAAAAGAAAGGCATGTTTTGGGTCCATTTGAGATGGAAATGGGTTTAGTTTGGGCCGTCTGCCCCATAGGTTAAGCGACTCACTAATGGGTGATTAGGTGATTATATCATCTTCAGTTGCTCTTATTTGACCTTCACAAAGTATTCTTTTACTCCGATTAATGGTTAGATAGGTTATTTTATAATTGATATAATTAATGGGTGATTTGATGTTTATTTTTATTTAATTCAACGAGATTCTTATAATTTTTTTAAAAAATTAAATGCTTTGTAATGTATAAATAATTATAATTTAACTTTGTTATAATAAAATTTTTCATAATTGATCCAACCATTAGCCGATCTAGCAGAAGTTCTTTTTGACCTTAAGATAAAATTATAATAATTAAATTTTCGTAAAGCATGTCATATATTTTTATTAAAAAAAAATCACTTCAGCAGTATCTGTTTTTAATTCTTGAATTTCACGAGAATTAGTACTGGCTCTATTTCCCCTTACGATGCACATTCTTTTAATTATTTACTTGAATATTTTTTTTATCATAGTATTCAAATGATATATTCCATCTATTTTTTTTATTTATGTCATAATTACTATAAATGGATGTTTTCTTTTATTTGACACCATTTTTTTTTGGCAAGATTCCTTCAATTTCATTCACTCATTCTACTTTTACTTTCTACATTCAATTTCATCAACTCATTTTCTTTACCTAAATCAAATTATCTAAACATATGATGCCATAAATAGAAAAAGAAAGGGAGTACTCTAAGTCAAACTAACTTTTAGAAATTATTTTTAGTGTCATCACAATTTAAATTTTCATAATACTGCGTTTTCTATAATTTCCATCTATGTATAACTAAAGATACATTAATGATTAAAGAAACTTTTGATCAATTAAAAAAAACAAAATATATGTACACAAATAGAGACAAATGAAGTAAAAAACCCCACCCCCTAAGCCAAATATTTCTATTGTTAGATGGGAGAAGCCACCTACAGGATCAATAAAAATTAACATAGATGCTTCATGGTATATAGATAAGGCCTCAGTTGGTTTAATTGCTAGGGACAACCTAGGGAACCCATTACTTGTTTTATCTGCTCCAACTAATGCTCTTTCACCTCTTGAAGCTGAATTGAAGGCTATTTCAGTAGCCTGCAACAATTTCCATGATCAGGATCAGCACTATATTTTTGAAACTGATTGCCTCCTTGCTGTTCAGATGATAAATGAGCCATATAGGGCAAATTGGAAGCTTTTTGATCAGGCCTACAGAATTAAAAAAATGCTGGGATCATCACTTATACAATATGTGGCCAGAGAATGCAATGTAGTGGCACATTCAATTGCAAAATTACATCATAGCTCAGCCCAGGGTATTAATATGCAGAACATTCCACCACAAATTAAAGGGATGATATCCTTGGACAAAGCTCAGACTCCACATATTAGAGTACATCGCTATTTTCAAAACTGATACTTTTCTTATGCTTATGCAGGTTGGAGGAAAATGTGTTAAGACAGGATTGAGCTGGCTCCCAAATGCACACTTTGATGAAGATGCTCATGTTATACTACTGCTGCAGAGTGCTGCAACATATGTAGTTTAGATTTGGAGTTGCCTGGCCACAAGGGAGAACTAACACAAGGGGTGGAGGATCTCGCTTGTGGATTGCAACTCCAGTACAGTTGTTTTGTAAAGTCTACATCCTAGCTTAGTTATCTAAATTACTTTTGGAGGCAACGGGGTTGCCTCACCATAGTTTCAATTATTCTGGTCTGTACGAACACATTTGGTTTTGGCTGGGACTGGGGAACCCAATATATATCCCCCACCTACGGGTGTTTTCATTAAAAAAAAAAAAAAGTAAAAAACCCCCAAATTACTGAATACATTAATTTCTTCTCTATCATACAAGGGACCAAAATTGGTGATCAATATTATTTTTTGTTTTTGAAAGAAAACATAACCAACCACTACTACTCCCTCCGTCCCAGCCAATTCTGCATACGTTGATTTTCGCCACATAACTTAAAAAAAGTTTAATCATTGATATCAATAATTGTGTGTAAATACAAGTTATAAAAATTAAATATTGTAAAAATTCATGCCTTTACGAATCTAACAAGATCAAATATGACAATATCCTAACTTATTTATCGATTCAATTTTGAGGTTAAAGTTAAGCAATTTTGACTAAATGAATAGTTAAATTGCAGAAATGGTTGAGACGGGAGAGTATCAAACTTTCGGGGAGAAAAGGGACATATATCTAGGCTCTATTCGGTAGATTTTATAATCCGATTTGCTTATAAGCACCGTATTTTTTTAGTGTTCGATAAAATCTAAAAAATAACTTATTTTGAAAGTAAAAATAATGTTTTGAAGAAAAATAAAAATTGATCTCCCTCTATTTTCAAAATAAATTAATTTTACATATATGTACAGTTCTACCAATCATAGTCTCAGCCCACTACTTGATCTTGTTAGAGGGATATCTAAAAGTTAAAATGGAAAATGATTGACAAAAATAAAGACAGTAATTAGTTATTTAGAATAATATGTCAATAACCACTTGAACGTATGCTAAAGTTTTTTCTAGTAACATGCGTCGGTCATAAAACAACATCATTGCTCATCATTAAGCTTTCCCATGAGTTGATAGAATTTACTAACTCCTATTGTTTAATTGACACTCTTTTTTTTTAAAATGATCTTTTTATATTATCACATTTCTCTTTCGATAAATTTTAAATTACTTTTATTAACTTAATTTGCTTTTTACCTTCTCAATATAATTTCCTCTACTCATTTTACTTTTAAAATAAAATGTGCCTTTTAATGGGTGTCATTAAATTAAGACAAGAGGGACAACATTGTTATCAAAAAGCCTTCATGAAATTCAAACTTAGCTTTCCTCACCAAACTGTGGTCGCTCAGTCCATCTCAGGTCAAATTTAACGTGCCTGTAGTGAGTTTAATTATCTCTTAATTCCCATCGCCTTTATTAAAGTTTGGCATGATTGTGTGCGGGAAAATGAAAAGAGGAATCATTTTATGTGAGATCTTATCATGATAAGGTAAGTATACATATTATACTAAAAAATATAATATAAATATAAATATAATTAATTAAAAAATATGGGATCAATTGTAGAAACGGATGAAAGTTAAGAACTGATTTGCAAAAAGTAGAAAAAGAAAAGAAAAGAAAAGAAAGAAACTACCTAAAGAAACTACATAGTCGTTAAAAACCGTAATGTCAATGACGATTACTGGAGCCCTACAATGCGATGGTGCTCTTCTCTCATTGTCATTTACAGAGCTCTGATTCACGATGATATTCTTAAGGTATTCGCATTGGCGACAAAGTTTCCAGATTTGTGACGTCGTAATTCGTTGTATTTGTGCATATCTGTGAAAACTTGAATCAGAAGAAGAAGAAAAAGATTTTCAGAAGCAAGGAGCTAAGCCAGAGAGCTAGAATATGTTTTTCTCATTCATGGTTTTTCAGAATTGCATACCACTCCAATGCACAACAAAACGTATTTGTTAAAATCAGATCTACAGAAAACTATGCTACCTATTACAAAGAGCCACGTGGCCACTCTATCAACCAAACAAAACAATAACCAAAACGACATTGCATATGTGCGTTTCAGCAACAAACGGAGTTGGCGCCAAAATGTGAAAAATGGATGAACACCCGCCTGAAAGCTGATGAACACCCGCCTGATCATAAAAGTGCTACTCAGTTTTCACCCCCTCCTCAAGCTCTGCTGTGGGAGAAACAAAGCTGAGCTTGGAAATATTTGCACGAAAAGGAACTGGTGGAAGATTTTGGGTCAGCAAATCCGCAAGTTGCAAACGGGAAGAAACAAAAGAAGGAAGCAAGAAACCTTCAAGAAAGTAGTCCCGAACCAAATGGCAGTCAATATCCTTGATGCACAGCCCCAAGAAATAATGCGCAGCCCCAAGATCCTTGATGGTGATTTTCTGATTCAAGGAGTGCTTAACTTCTGTGATAGCATCCAGAGAAGTTCCCATAATAAGAACATCATCTACATAGACTACTAGTGCCAGAAAATATGTGGAGCTGATCTTCAAGAAAAGGCAATGATCATAGTAAGATTGAGTGAAATCCAGGGATAAGAGATGCTGAGTGAACTCCTTATTCCATTGCCTAGATGCCTGCTTCAAACCATAGAGACTTTTGGTCAATTTACAAACCAAAGAAGAATCAGGACCTGTATAACCATCTGGTAACTTCATGTACACCTCCTCATCCAAATGACCATGAAGGAATGCATTATTAATATCCAATTGATGTATATACCACTTGGAAGCAGACACTAAGGCAAGAAGCATTCTGATGGTGACTGCCTTTGCTACTGGAGAGAAAACTTCAGAGAAGTCAATCCCCTCAATTTGATTAAAACCTTTGGCTACCAATCTTGCTTTGTTCTTAGCAAGTGAGCCATCTGCATTGTACTTTGTTTTGTACACCCATTTAGATCCAATTGCCTTCTTTCCAGGGGGCAAATGAGCCAAATCCCAAGTGTGATTCTGCTCCAAAGCAACTAGCTCATCATCCATGGCCTTGATCCACTCAGGTGAATTCTTTGCCTGATGATAAGTGGATGGTATTGGAATATGTGAAATGCTATTAGCTGTATGTGCAGTGATATTGGACTGAGAGATAAAAGGAAGTAGTGAGGAGGAAGATACATAATCCTTTGACCAGACTGGTGGTTTGATAACCCTAGTACTGTGCCTCAGAATAGTTTCAGCGAAAGGTGCAGAAACAGAAATAGGAGATGGATCAGAGTGACTTGGTATCTGTGATTCAGAAGGAGTGGAGAGATGTTCTGAATCCAGGTAGGGCAAAGAAAAAGAGAACTGATCAGGATGTGAGTAAGGAAAAACTGATTCATGAAAAACAACATCCCTGGAAACCACAATTTTCTGATGATGCAGATCAAAAAGTTTATAGGCCTTTTGCCCTGGAGGATAACCAATGAAGATGCAAGGGAAGGCTCTCTCAGCAAATTTATCTTTGTGAGGTACAGTGTTTGTAGCATAAGCAAGACATCCAAAAGATCGAAGATTTTGAATATCAGGACTTAGATAAAAAAGAAGTTGATAAGGAGAGTGCCAAGACAGTGTTGGTGTTGGTAATCTGTTTATGAGATATGTAGCAGTGAGGATGGCATCCCCCCAAAAAATCTTTGGCAAATGAGATTGAAATAATAAGGCTCTAGCTACTTGAAGCAGATGTTGATGTTTTCTCTCAACTACACCATTCTGCTGTGGAGTATAAGAGCAGGATTTTTGATGCAAAATGCCAAAATCTGAAAAGAGTTTTTCACATTCATGATTCAAAAACTCACTTCCATTGTCTGATCTCACAAACTTGACAGAAGCATTAAAATGATTTTTGATCATGATCAGAAAGGTTTTCAGCAGAGCTTGGATTTGATCTTTAGTTTTAAGAAGATAAGTCCATGTGCACCTTGTAAAATCATCTACTAATGTCAAAAAATATTTGCAATTAGTAGTTGATCTTACTCTATATGGCCCCCAAAGATCAATATGCAACAAAGTGAAAGGAAGAGAAGTAGAGGAGGTGCTGGATGGAAATGGCAATCTGTGTTGTTTTGCCATAGGACAGATGGAACATATAATCTCATTTGGAATATCTTTGATTACATCAAAATGTTTCAATACATCAGTAGAAGGATGGCCTAATCTATAATGCCAAGATTTAGGAGACAAATGAGTATGACTGATTGCTGCACTAGAAACTGGAACTCTTGATACTGAATGGAGACAAGCTGACTGAAGTCTTTGATGTATGATTTCTGGCTGGAAAGAATGTGAATCTAGAATGTATAAACCACTGTTTTCTTTGATCACTGCCAGGACTCTCTCAGTCTTGAGGTCCTGCAGTAAGCAATGGTTTGATAAGAATTTGAACTGGATTGGCATTGACCTAGATAACTTACTGACTGAAAGAAGATTGCATTTGAAATCTGGAACATGCAAACAATCAAGTAGGATGACTGATGAAGACAAACTAACAGTTCCTTTGCCTTTAACTAGCTTAGTGGTATGATCAAGCATGTAAAGACTGGAGTAATGTGTCTTACAGGTGCGACTGAAGTGAATTGGGAGATATCTCTGCACATATGGCTTGAAGCCCCACTATCCACTATCCAATTATCATCATTAAAGGAAAACACATTAAGTGAAAGATCAGTAGTAACACTACCTGCAAAATCATGATAATGAGCATAGTTTTCCATTGTTCCCTGATGCTGCATAGGCTCCTTCCCTTTTTGTTTTTTTTCAAATTGTGCTTCCACCATTTTTGCAATTAGAGCTTGGAGTCTTCCATCAACATCACTGAGTGGACTTTCTTCTTCTGCTTCAGTCACTGCATGTGCTGAAAATTTCTGATAATGCTGATTTGGTTGATATGCCTTCTGATATGGTTGTGGAATGAACTGTGGTTTTTGTGTTGGTTGAATCTTAGCTGCAGTGTCTTTGTTTCCTTCCCACCAATCCGGATAGCCTTTGATCTTGAAACAATTCTCCTTTACATGTCCCAATTTCCCACAATGATCACATTTCAGATCAGGTCTCCTAACATTTCTTTTCCTATTACCATCTGTATCCTCATTTTGCTCAGTAGAACCATCTCTATATTGATAAGGCATTTTGGTGTCTCTGTAAACTCTGACCGCCATTGCTGAAGTATTCTGAATCTCTTGATAACCTTCATGCACTGATTTCTGCTTCTCTATTCTGCTGATCATTTGACAAGCCTTTCCAACACTAGGAAATGGATCCATCAGTAAGATCTGGTAACTGATTGAGCTGTACTCTTCATTCAATCCCATCAAGAATTGATGAAATTTGTCATCTTCTTCTTCAGCAGGCAAACAAGCATAATTAATGCAATCAACATTACATCTCCTCCTAGGTCTTAAACAAGCATACTCATCCCATAATCCCTTTAACTCAGTAAAATACACAGCCACAGAATCACTTCCTTGTTTTAGTTCACAGATATCTTTCTTCAATTTATGAATTAGAGGTCCATTACATTCTCCAAACCTCTCTTTCAGTTCATTCCACAGAGTATGCGCATCCTCACAAAACATGAAACCTCTTGCTATTTTCTTCGAAATTGAATTCAGAATCCAGTAAATTAAAGTAGAGTTCACCTTATCCCATCGGTCGAACAGAGGATCATCCATATCTGGTGCCTTCAGCTCTCCTGTCAGAAACTTGAGCTTTCCTCTGGATCGAATTGCCACAACCATCGATCTGCTCCAAGTTATGTAGTTATATTCATTCAGTGGTTCTGCAACCAGTACTAAGTTCGAATTGTCTGAACTTTGAAGGTTAAAAGGATCATCCACATCAATCCTTCTAGATCTGATACCTCTTAGTGAATTCCCAACTGAATTTATAGATTCAGAATCTGAATCCATATCTTATGTATTTTGATAGAAACAAAAAATTCTGAATAAGAAAAAACAACACAGGATCTACCTAGATGGCTCTGATACCATGTGAAAACTTGAATCAGAAGAAGAAGAAAAATATTTTCAGAAGCAAAGAGCTAAGCCAGAGAGCTAGAATATGTTTTTCTCATTCATGGTTTTTCAGAATTGCATACCACTCCAATGCACAACAAAACGTATTTGTTAAAATCAGATCTAACAGAAAACTATGCTACCTATTACAAAGAGCCACGTGGCCACTCTATCAACCAAACAAAACAATAACCAAAACGACATTGCATATGTGCGTTTCAGCAACAAACGGAGTTGGCGCCAAAATGTGAAAAATGGATGAACACCCGCCTGAAAGCTGATGAACACCCGCCTGATCATAAAAGTGCTACTCAGTTTTCAATATCACCTGCGAAAATTAGATGTCATCGGGATGCTAGAGTTCATCTGGGGCATACCTTGATGGGGTCATCAGGGTTTGTAATCAGGTGACATTTCGTTTGATGGCAACGTCATGCAGAAATTTGGTAAAATTGCGCCACATACCAGGCATAATACTCCCTTTGTCTCACCTTAAATTAATCATTTAGTTTATAAAACTATTCTCTACTAAAGTTTGACCACATATTTGAATAGATATATAAGACATAATATTATTGTA
The DNA here is from genome assembly GCA_037428765.1 of Rubia yunnanensis. Classification (NCBI taxonomy): domain Eukaryota; kingdom Viridiplantae; phylum Streptophyta; class Magnoliopsida; order Gentianales; family Rubiaceae; genus Rubia; species Rubia yunnanensis. Next base: position 64,138,781 of record CM075061.1, read on the forward strand.
TGTGATATTGTCGAATTCATCGTAACAAGTAGTTTCTATAAAGTAACTTTTTGTTTGCCATTATTATATGTAGTTAAACATATTAATGGTCAAACATGTTTATCAAACGGTGTGCAATGATTTAGTTCTAAGTTAATCTTAGACGGAAGGAGTAGCAAATTTTGTCGCAGAACTTTCTAATAGCTGAATTTTACAGCGTGGCTGCAACGGAGCCTTCCAAACACATTAACATTCTCTAGATTCATCAATGGCTCCGACAGGGTTTGGTCAGAACAGAAGGGAGGTAGAGTTGCAAAATATTTCTCTCTCTCTTAAAAAAATAGAGAAAAGTGGTAAAATAACCCTATCTTTTAGCTGAAAGTGACAACATAATCCTGCAAAATGAGAAAATATCAAATTATCCCTAACATACTAATGTATATAATAATCTAACCCTGGCTGCCATTGATTTCAATTGTCAATGGGAATTTTGGCCAAAAATGTAATGAAATGATCATTTTATCCCTGGATTAAAATAAGAAAAAATGGAAAGACAAAAATGACCCCGTGTTTTTCCTATTTCTTGTTCTTTCTTTTTTTCCTGCCAGTCATCCTCTCTGTTGACCCTTTTTTTCTTCTTTCTTCTTTTTTCTTCTTATCCCCACTAGTCATCCTCTCCGAACGCCTATGCTTCTCATTTCTTTATCGACTCTCTCGAAACAGCCTCTCGAAGCCAATTTAGTTTCCAAGGCGGTGAGTTAGATTTTTTAAATGCTTTGTTGTTTATTTTGTTAGATTTTCTAAAAATATATCTAGCCCAGGTGGCAGGCAGGTGGTGGCAGTGCAATAAGACTGGGAGGATTTGAGGTGAAGATTGAAGATAGTGGCGGGCAATGGCAAGCAAAGAGAAGAAAGGGGGGGGGAGGTGGTGGTAGGCGAGAAAGTTTAGGGTAGAGATCGAAGATGCAGGTAGAGATTGGAGATGGTGGTGGGCGGTGGCGAGCGGGAGATGAAGAGGGAGGAGAGCTTGTGGCGGGATGGTTTAGGGTTTAGGTTAGAGATCGGAGATAGTGGCAGGTGGTTGGGGGCAGTGGCTAGATGGTGGCAGGTGGTTTATATGATAAAGATTGGGAAAATGGGGGGGATTTAGCTTATTGGGCAGAGATATTTTAGATCTTTCCTCCTAATTTCTTCAGTCAACGTCGGGAGTAACACGAGTGATAACAATTTGTCAAAAAATTTAGGTTATTTTGGCACTTTCTCGTTTTGCAAAATTATATTGGCATTTTTAGCCAAAAGTTAGGGTTAGAAGTGTATTTTGCCCAAAATATTATTAAATTTCTAGCCTACACTTCATTTTTTTAAAGCTTAGTTCAAGAATAAAACTAATATTATTTTAATCTCCCCTTCAGCAAAAGTCTTATAATTAAATTTTAAACCTCAATCTCACTGAAATATTTTATACAATATATTATCGCAATGTAAATTTTATTTTTCCCCGAACATCTCTAAAGTCACAAAATGCTACGAAATTAGTAAATCTAAACAAATTAAACCGGAAAGTTTGAAGTTCCCCTTTCTCTCTCTAAACGAGAGTATTATCCCTTTTCCCCCCAAAAGCGCAAACCCTAGTTTCAACCTGGGGGGGCCGCCGCCACCGGTAACAACCTACTCCGGCAGTCCCCCACCCCTCCCATCACCCCTACTTCTGTACCAAGCTATCCCCAGAAAGTAAAGGTCTACCAGAGAGCTATGACGTAAAACTCTGTACCTTTTTTTCATCGGAGCCCAAGATCCACCATTGCGTCCATTTACCGACGTTCTCTTTCCTTCATCAGCGTGTATCCTCGGAGATAAAACTCTTCACCGCCCGCGCTTTCTCTTCACTGGCGCCTGAAGAGTCGTGCAACACCAGCGAGTCCAGCTCCCGACTAAGGCTTCGACGATTCAAAGACTTTCAAGGTTGGCCGACGTTCCCGAGGTGATACCAACGATGGCCGGTATTCACAGGAAGGAAACAAACAACTGGCAGTACCAACGACAACCAAACCGACCAAAGCTCCAGAGTTTATGCTCCCAACGATGCCTCTACTATGGACCGAATCAGATCCAAGAGAATCCAAGTCTGCTCGGATCAGATCTAGTACGGGGAAACTTAGGTAATCTAGGTATTGGGTCAACTCAACTTAGTGCGAGTTGGGTATGGGTCAACTCAATTCGAACATTTTTAACTCGGGTCAACTCGGTGCCAAGTCACTATCTGGCGGCGTCACGGTCATGAGGGTACTTCTCTATTTTATTTTCATTTTATCTCCTTTTTAAAATTTTCTTTCTCAGGGTGGGAGGCTATTAATTCAGCATTTTGTTTGTATTTTATTTGCTCATTTTGATGTTTATTGGGGTAGATTTTAAAAAATTGGTCATTTTTCTGAAATATTATGTCGCGTATGTTCTCTATCAATTCTAAGTTTTTGTAACGGCTCCTTTTGCTAGGTTAAACTTAGTTGGCTTTTGATATAGTCTATATGTTGGTATAGGAGAAATCTGAGTCAAGGTAGTTATAACAACTTACTTTTGGCGATTCTAAATATAGTTTACAGTCCAGATTTGTAGACTCAGTAAGTTGAAAAATTATTGATTGATCACCTTGTGCCGTGTTAGAGACTTTCGTACTTTCTCCTGATTTTTACTTACATTTACAAAATAATTTTTGATGACCAAAATGACCAGTGTCATTCTTACTTTCGATACGGGACTACAATTTAATGGAGATGAACCAGATCTTTCACTTTAGGAGCTTCACTTTTGTTTTGGTTGCTTTAGAGGTCGAGTAGGACGGTGTTTTTGGACATCGAAAGTCTCATCGGTGTTTGACCTTTCATCTTACAATATACCCCTTTCAAATTGTTTAGACATAAAGATTGCAGATATGTAATTTGACGTTTAGTATTTTATGATACCCTTTTTGGGGCAACTTCTGATGTAAGCCTTTGGGCAAATGATGTCAGCGCTTGGGAAACTGATGTATGCCTTCGGGCAATATAAACAAATTTTGAGCAACATACGAGATTAATAAAAATGAAAAGACACCTTCTAAGCCCCGTCTATGACGGGTTGACTTTAAAAAAGAAGAAGTAAATCTCTAACAGGCCAACTAAATCATTTTGCTCGTGTTTGAGGATTCATTTTTTCCAAACTAAAAGGATACTTTTGCATACACTGTTTCATGTGTTGTAGAATCAATGTCATTATTAGAGTCACAATTATCTTAAAAATAAATTATATAAAATAAAAGTGACTCGTATTATTAGTTTAAAATCGATACTATATACTAAAAGAGCAATCTTTTGGCCAAGTGTCACTCCCACACTTAGCAAAAAGTTAGCTTTCACCAATTTTTGACAAGTGTCTCCCAAATTCTAACATATAAGTTAACTACATCAGCTTACCATAATTATTAAAAATTTATTTTTAAATATTGTGCATTCTCTATACATGAAAATTCTATTTACCTAAACAAATCAGAAGTCAACATATTATTGGTAACATAATAATCTCATGTCCTTATAATTTTATTAATTATCATTAATCTGATAAGAGAATACCCACTAATCTACTTAAATATTCACATCAATATTTAAAATACAGTTTAACTCTTTTTCCTTTTCTTTTAAAAGACACATAACTTTCTTCATGCCGATTCAGTTCACAGTAATCTTTTATGCATAAAATCGAAATTACAATCTCACTAACCTTCACCAGTTCAAAGAAAGTAATAAAATTACATGGTTTTTGATGACACTGTCTCTTGCTGGCTTCAACTGGAAAGAGGATAAGCATCTAACAACAGGCAGAACACCAAATCTTGCACAAATGAACTTCACAAGTTTATGCATCCTTGGGGAAATTGACTTTCCTTTACTTTCTTGTATCTACGTCGGAGTATAAGATATATATACTCCTGCTAGGCGCAACTTTCTGCTTTACACATTTGTTGTCTTCAAAGTATTCAATTAGTTAAGTCGAAAAGACCACATGCAATCATTATAGTAATTTTCAAAAATCTAGATAGGAATTATGACTTTTGATGTTGTTGGACAAGAGTGAAGCTTGTGCCTCTTTCACTTGAATCACTTTTAATTTTATTATATGTGAAACCCCAAATGATGTCACATCCAGAAAAACTTACATCTTACTTAAATTAACTGTAGTTTAGTACTACAGTAAGTTGTGCTGAGTGGAGTTGTAATTATATTAAGAGAGGGTCGATCTTAATTCTTCTTACAGGTCAAGTACGTAATTGCAATTTGAAAAATTAAGAAAAATAAATTGGGTCATGGGCCGAGTTTTAAGGAATATGTGTCGTATCTCTTCCTTCTTCTTCTTCTTCTTCTTCTTTTTCATCCAGATTCCTTCTTCATTTTTTTCCTTTAGTGGATTCCTTCTACATTATGTTTTTCTCATTTTCTTCTCCATTCCTTCTCTATTTCTTTGTCACCTCGTTGATTCCTCCAACATCCAATTATCTGATCGAATGGTCAATTTCAAATCTCCAATTCGAATGACCATTTTTGCAATATTCGTTCAATGTTAAAGACCTAATCGTTATCAAAATTAATGAAAGTTTACGTAGCCACTTCGCCGGATCAATTCAAACAACTAAATTTCAATTTGATTCGAATTCAAATTAGATAAAATTTCACCTCATAGAGATCAGTCTCTTTTGATCTATACAGTACAAGGTAACTACCACAACTACTGAGCCTATGTTGTAGAATTAGATATGATGAAATCTCTAAAGAACTGAATCTATGAATTAACTACTGGAAAAAACAACTATGAACATGTAAAAAACATATGGTGAACATTAGCAAAACAAACTAAATGCTTATGAAAATTTTTAGATAGACTAAGCAAACACTAGTAGCGAGCTTTCTATTAAAGGCAACAATAGAAGGCGGTTGCAGAAATTCCACCAAGAATTGTCTCAAAATAAGGCTTCTGAACTCAGAAATTTTAATTCGGACTTGGCAGATGAAATGAAAGATGGTTAATCATGAACTGCCTATTAAAAAAACCATTAGATGGGAGATGAATTAGATGGAAATGTGAAGTTTGATGAAATGATGGAAGATATTGCAAGGGATTTCAAAGGAAAACCGGAGTCGTTAAAAGCTTTGATTAACGACAAAATGACGCCTTTGTACAATGGTTCGAAACACTCAGTTTTGAGTGTGACTTTGCTAATAATGAATTTGCAGGTGAAATTTGGATCGACTGATAAGTTGATGACTGATGCTCTCAAGTTATTTAGGGATTTTCTTCCCGAAGATATCTAATGACCCATAGGTTGTATGCGGTGAAAAAGAATTCTATACCTGATGGGATTGGAATTGCAAAAAATTAATGCATGCCCAAACAATTTTATGTTGTATAGGGAGGGTGTAGATAAAGATCGAGAAACATGTCGGGTATGTGGCGAGTCTCAGTACAAGTTGAAGAGATGTAGGTTCCATCGAAATCAAAGAAAAAAATCATAAAAAGTGTTATAGTACCTCTCTATCATTCCCCGGTTGAAAAAAAAAATATTTGCGGGAGGACCAACTAATGATATTGCCACCAAAATAAATGGTGAAACCATGCTACGAGCGGCAATTGTCAGGATCAGACATCCATCCCGCATCAGAAAATGCAACTAACATAGTATCAGTGGCTTTATGAAACACGAGATCATGCGAGATAGTACCTTTGAGGTAGTGCAAGATGTGTTTAACATCAATCCAATGTCTCTCGTTTGAAGTATGCATAAATTGACACACCCAATTGCTAGCATAAGATATTTCTGGTTGAGTGATTGTAGCATATTGAAAGCACTGATGAGACGTCAAATGCATGTATTTCCTATGGCATTTAACATCTCTTTTGTTATTTTTTGTGTGGTAGATTGCTAGATATAGGTAGGTTTACATTACAAGAGGATTAGATAATTTTTTGTGGTTTTCATATCTAAATCCCTCATTTTGTAGCCTATTTTATATCTAATGAATTCTATGTCCCTACGAGCGTCTAGATCCATTTTTGTGAGCTTTTACTTGTAGATTGATTGTAGGCACTTAAAATTGTTTTAGAATGCCATTTACAAGAATGGTAGTAGATTGTAGAAGGCCATTCATAAGGATGGTAGTAGACTGAAGGCTACGATTTAAACACATGGTAGTAGATGGATGCTTAGAAAAAATGAGTTAAGTTCGGAAGAAATGAAGACTGGCTCGGTCTGTGCCATGCAAAAATGCTGAGGAGACTAAGCCTAGGCATGGTCCATGCGCTCAAAAAATGAAGATAAAGATTCCAGTCCACGGCCTACAAGTTTTTGCATGATCTTGTTATGCAAATTGGGAGGTCATCGTCGTACCTCTCAAAGTTAATATTTATAAGACCTAATGCTTCCTATCTACAATTAAGTAGATAATGGAAAGTCGGGATCGTCTACGAAGAAGAGAGATCTTATCAAGTGTTTAAATATATAGAGCGGAAAACATACTAGGCATATATATAGATACATATGAAAGCATGTAAGGGGGTGGGGGTTGGTTGGTTTTTGGTCCTAAGTTATAAATTGAAAGACAAGTTAACTAACGAGTAAGTTAAATATGCAAAGCATGCAACAAAAACTAAAATGTGACCTATTTACTACTTCCACTTCCAAGCCTCTTATCTATCATTGAACATGCAACATATTTACTACTTTCACTACTTGTTGTGAAGACTAATCTTCTATCCTTCTTAGATATTAGTTTGCAAGAGTGAATTCGACATCTCTTGCCAAACCTCACCAATGACTCCCTTAGTCGAAACACGACTAAAAGTATCCCATTAATGGTATTGAACATGAAGAATCAACAAGCTTGGCAGTGCTTATAAACACTATACTGTGTCTAAGCATTTAACCAACCTATTCATTTACAAAAGATTAGTCAAGAACGTTCAACATTCACAGACTTCTCTCATTTTCTACAAGCAACAAACATGACAAAGAGTTCAACATTATCATATTCATCTAGCAATTACCAATCCATCAGCACAATCAAAAGCTCCAAATCATACTCTAGGATTTCCTATCAAGAAAAGGGGAAATCAACCCATTTCCCCAAATCCTAACAAACATATCATACAAGTACTCATATACTCAAGCTTTCAAGAACATTAATGACGTTAACAAACACATTCAATGCTCCACAAATGCATAACAGTAATAGTATTAAATAGGCTACAATTTGTTCTTAAGACATGGGTTTGGAAGCCTTAGTCAATTGCTCCCAAGAACTAGATTTAGCTACTAGAGTTCATACTAATTAATGCTAACAAACCAAACATAAAACAAGAGAAATCAAAGATGAAAATGGTGGAAAACTAGAGTTTGAATAGTGCCAAAGTCGGGTGGAAGAAAATGATTGAAAGGAAGGAAAGAAAAATGCTATTTATAGTACAAAGGGATAAGGTTGTGCTTTGGCCACCCAGGATCATAACCTTGCCTTCTTTTCTTCTTCTTGTGGCAAGCACCCTTCTTCACAATATTCCTCTCATTCTTCAAGTCTTCAAAGTCTTCAAAAGGTGATCTTGAACGGCCTCTGGTTTTCAAGTCTCCATGTTATTCCTTTGTCACACAAAATCCACTAAGAAAAGGTAAAAGAGCGTAAAGTCGCTCTTACATCTCCTAATAGAATTTCAAGGTAAAAACACAAGCTCTTGATAACAAAAAAACACAAAAGTGATCCCAAAAAGTACTAAAATATGCACATAAAATGGACACATAACAAATACACCCCAAGAATAGTTAATTATAGTTTAATCTCTCTTTTGCATGCTCTATAGTTGTTAGTAGTCCCCCCCATTATATGTTAAAAGCACTAGCTATTCCCAACACACAATCAGAGTGACGCCCGATTGTGGGTTGTGTGTAGTTAACTCTCAAATTCTAGTGGCTCCGTGGATGACCCCGAACTTGCCACTATCTACTCAATAGTGGTTAGTAGTGATCACAGGAGAAACTTACAAATTTTATCTTTGAAACTTGCTTGCGGGTAATTTGGTAAAAATAATAAGCTCGTGGGTGCGATTCAAGAACAACAACACTACGGTAGAGAGCTGGGTCAGACAAGGGTGTACCATATTGAGTGAGTCGAGAGCCATGTTCCATAGGCAAGGCGATAGGCTTTACACCAGACATATTGCTTTGTTCAAGAATATCACAAATGTACTTATGTTAGGTCAAGTATAAAGAGGATGATGACCTGGAGACCTAAACGCCAAGGAAGTAGTGAAGATCTCCCAAATATCTTAGAGAGAATTTTGATTTGAGAAGGTGCACAAAGTCGTTGATAAATGAGGTGTGAGAGCCAGTGATGATCAGATTATCAACATAAATAAAGACAGATTTTGTGAGAACTGTGCTTCTTGATGAACAACGAAGGATCAGAGATACTTGCCATGAAGCCATGATGAAATATGGAGTCACGTAGCTTATGGAACCATGCACGCGGGGCTTGTTTGAGTCCATACAGAGCCTTACAAAGTTGGCATACATGATAGGGATGACCTGGAGAAACAAATCTAGGTGGTTGAACCATGAAAACAGTTTCAGAGAGGTCGCCATTGTAGAAAACATTGTTAATGTTGACCTGACGAAGAGGTCAACCGTGAGTGAGTGCCAGACTTAACACGAGGAGGGTAGTAGTGGGTTTAACCGATGGGCTAAAAGTATCAAATTAATAAACTCCATATTCTTGATGAAATCCCTTGGCAACCAACTGAGTTTTATAGCAGTCAATAGACCCATCCGAGTGTTGTTTGTTTATGTAAACCCACTTACAACCAACTACGTTAGCATTCGAGGGTCGGGGAATTAACTCCCACGTACCATTTTTCATTAAGGCATCACACTTCGATTGCATGACATGCTGCCAATTGGGATTTTTGGATGCTTGATGGAAAAGTTTGGGGGTTAAGAAGGTACTAGTAAGGGCAATCGAGAGGGGATTTTTTTTGCAGTTAAGGCTTTGGGTTTTAGGTGGTGGGAGGATGCACGAGTGGACATTGTGTGACTTAAATGATCTGATTTTTGGAACCAAGAAGGGGCTGGGAGGGTTCCAAGAGATACATAGAAGGGCTGGGAGGTTTCCAAGAGAGTTAGGATGAGGAAAGAGATGACGACTCGATAGGCAACATAGAGAAGTGACTAGGATTAGGAGACAAGGATGCAGTGTTGCTGGAGTAAGTACATATTGAGAAAGACTTGAGGTTGAGTAATGAGAGGGAGACGTTGTAGAGGATGGGTTTGAGACAAACTCATAGAGAGGCAATGGAGTAGACTCAGAAGAAGCTTGATGAAAAATAGAAAGAGGAAGCGGGATAGAGATGGAATGGGTGTACATGCAGAAGAAGATTACAATATAAGTGGGGGATAGGGAAAGGTAGACTCATGAAAGACAATATAGCGAGACACGTACACACGAGGTGTGGGGACCTGAAAACATATATAGCCTTTTATGTTTTGAGCTGTAGCCCAAAAATATGCAAGAAAGGGATCGGAATGACATTTTGTTGGATGTATGAGGGCGTAAGAATGGATAGCACAAGCATCCAAATGATTTATGGAAGTTGTAATCATGAATTTTGGCATAAAGACATTCATACAGAGATCAAAAGTTGAGTAAAAGAATGATGGTTCTTTTAGTTAAGTATACTACAATGTGAAAAATTTGGTCCCAATATTGAGTTGTAAGAGACGAGTGAGCTAGTAGGGAAAGACCCTTTTCAACAATGACGTGATTTTGACGTTTGGAAGAACCATTTTGTTCAGGAGTATATGGACATGAGACACGATGTAAAATTCTTTTTGATTTAAGTGAGGTATAAATATTTTTGTATTCACCACCTAATCCATTTTAAAAGACTTGACAGTAGTGGAAAATTGTGTCTGAATCATTTTCTAGAATACTTGAAGCAAAAGGATATGAGCAACATGAGGCAAGGGAAAATGTGTTTGTTGATGATGGTAAGAAGAAGGCAAGACTTGAGTTGATGCAGCTTACTAGTGCCTTGTATAGAATATGGAATGAAAGGAACAAGAGGATCTTTATCCAAGAAGATTTGAAGATAGAGCCCATGGCTGCCCAAGTTGAAGCCGGATGCAAATGGAGGAGCAAGAAGAGATGGAGAGAAAATTTTAAAGATGAGCTAGATTGAATATAGAGCTGATTTTTATTTTTTTTGTTTGCTTTTAAATAGCATGTTTTGATAGGGGTTTTTTTTCTTGTAAAAGGCTTAGAGTAATGGCCTAAATTTGTTTTGGTTTTCTTTGATCTATATACAAAACATTCATAAAAAAATTTGAACTTGAAACATTGAATACACCTGAGCTTTATTAGATTGGAAATAAACCCAAACAAATTTTGTAAAATAATCTATAAAACTAAAGTAATAATGATTTCCATTCAAGGATAATTCCAAGGAGGGATCCCAGAAATTTGAATGAATTAAATCAAAAGGAAAAGCCGAGGTGACAGACCGACTAGGTAGATGGAGGCGATGGCTTTTGTCGAGTTGACATGAACCACAAACGGGGGCAAGATTGGTAGTGGACACAAGAAAGTTGTGATTGAAGACTAAACAACAAAGGACTGTTTCATGCGGATTGGCTAGACGATGATGCCAACATTAGAGGGAGGGACGGACAGCAAGAAAAGTGGTAGGGCGATGTGACTCAAAAGTGGAGGGAGACTTGGGTGGATGTTGAAGGTGATACAAACCATTTTAAGCGGTGCCTTTGAGTAGTATTTGGCCATGCATGTTCTTGACATAACAATAATCCAAGTGAAATTAAAATAAAATTGAATTATCATGACGTAATTGAGAAACACGGAGGAGATTTTTTGCTATTTTAGGCACAAAAAGAATGGAATTTAGATGAAGAGGATGAGTAGCATGCCAAGTATTAACAATAGAGTTACTTAAATGAGTAATGGGGAGAGAGTTACCATTTCTGACAACAAGAGAGTCGTTACCTTTGTAGTTGGAGTGCTAGGTCATATTTGCAAGATCAGACGTCACATGATGATTGGTTCCAGGACCAATAACCCAAGGATCAATGACATCAAATGGACTTTCTGAGGAGGCCATGAAGGCAGTTTTGCCAGATTGTTGAAACTGAACCGCATCCTTGTGGTTGGTAACATGAACTAAGTGAGGTTCAGTCGATTGGAGTGGTTTACAGCTTTATGGCCCACTCATTTACCTATTTAACATTGCAAGCAAGAATGATTGATCTGCACTCAGGGGAGTCACTAATAAACAACCTTTTGGGAGATCTACTAACCCACAGAATGTTATGAATAAAAGATGAATATTTGTATTGTTGCTCTCGTTCTTACTACTAAACTAAGAAGGGATAGGTAGTGGCAAGTTTGGGGTCGTCCACAGAGATGCTAGGAATTCAAAGTTTAACTACACAAAGCCACAATTGGGTCATCAATCCAATCATGTGTCAGGGATAGTCAATGTTGAAAACAAGATTGGGGAGGAGGGGGGGTTATCTATCAAATACAAGCATTCAAGAACAATAGATTAAACTATATAAAGCTAGTACTTGGTGATATTTGCATTGCATGAACGGTTGTTTATTTAAATCCTAAATTCAATCAAATGCAAGACGTATAAACCTATTATAATACTCATGTCACATAGTGTGGTCGATAGTGAACACTTCCCCTTGTCTTTCACACAAAGGTACTCTTGTTTTATTCTATCGACACCGCCTTCATAATTAGGAAAGTGCATCAATGGCCCCACCTATTGTGCAGATCTACTTTTCCCTGTAAAGATTTACATCTCGGGCACTCCACTATGAATGCTTCTCCCTAGGCCAATAGAGGCAAAGGGATTGGCACCTTATGGTGACTCTAAGGTTGCAACGATATAGGTCGAATTATGCCAATCATAGCTGCTGCGTACTAACTATCTATTCCTCCTATCGTGCTACAATTTTAGTTCATACTAGTGTACGGGCATGCAGTGGTGCTCACGCCACATGCATACACCTACACAGTCACAGACTTCTCACTCAACCAATCAACCTAGTGACATTGATGTGCTTCATTTTGTGTGCGTTAACGTTGCATTCGGCATAGTTTTTAGCTTGTTTTATTTGGTGGATTGCTAGTATTAGTGAAGTTTACGTGACAAGGGGATTAGGAAAACATGTTTGGTTTTCTTGTCTAAATCCCACATTTTGTAGACTTAATAAGTGCTAGCAAACATTTTGTATCCACGGGCTCCTAGATCTTCCTTGTGGTCATCTTTAGTAGGTCGGACGTGGGTACTTTTTGGTTACATTCTATGTGAATGACGTTCACAAGGACGGTGAAAGTGATCGAAGCCATTCACCTCTGAATGGTAGTAGATGAAGGCCACATCCATTAATGTGTGGTAGAAGGAGATTGGAGCCAAAGATAGGCGGCATTGGAGTTCAAGATGACCAACGAAGAAACATGTAAATCATGGTCTGATGAGTTGTGCTAAAGTATGAAAATGATCCGAGAAGAATTAGCCTTCAAGAATGATTCCACTGGATTTTTATTCTTGAGCACTACAAAATCGAATACTAGAACTCTCAAATTAGACTAACGGTTCACCAGTAGCGAAGGAAAGAAGTTCAGCCGACCAAGGCACAAAAGAGTCAGCATGGGCCCCTCTTGCATGGCACCAACGGCCCGTGCCAAATTCCATGGACCACAAGCACAAGTCTTAATATGCATTCAAAATTGGCTAAGTATGGGCGCTAATTGTCCCATTTATGATGGCTCATGCCATTCCAAGTACAAGATGCCAAGACTAATCGACACCTCGTGCTAAAGGTCATGCCCTGTGCCAAGTTTCTGAGCAGGTCGGTGCTCCTTACAACAGTCCGTGCCAATGGCCATTTCCCGCAGAAATGTTTTGAGCAAACTGATGCTCCTGACCGTGCCCCGCGCCCAGGGGATTGGAAATTCCAAATCCAGCAAGCTGACAGCAGCTCACGTCAAAAGGCACAGCCCGTTCCAGATGATACGACACTGCCCACACCAGATCCCGCGTTCCGCACTAGATGAAGGGACACGACCCAGACCAGACCTTGCAGCCCGCTTAGAAGTATACGCCATGGGCAACACCATCTGCGATGACCCGTACCGGGCAGAGGCGGCTGAACTAGGGTTTAGTCATTTTTTGCCTCTTTTTGGCCTATTTTTAAGCCCAATCCCCTTCTCATATAAATATAGCCTTAGTGTACTAGGCTAAACATGTAGAGAGAGTTTATTTCATTTCTAGACTATTAAGAGAGCAACTTTGGAGAGAGAAACACTCTCTCATTTTATTTTATTTTCTTTTATTTTTGTTTTGATCCTATGATGTGGAATTCAAATCCATATTTGAATTCCATATCTATGGAGTAGTTTCCATAACTTGGGGATAAATTGTAGGCATGCTTTGATTTATATGCTTGTGTGAGATTCATTAAATTCATCCTAGTATTTGTGTTCATGATATTATTGTGACTGTTCTTGAATATTTGAATTGCATGAATAATACACCACATTAAGTACACACTCTAGGCTATATTCATATATGGTGCAAATATTGATACCCCATAGGAAAGGAAAATCTGGATGTTAGAATGGGTTAGGGAGTACATTGCATCTGCATGAGTTTGTGCACGGGAGACCCGAGTATTGCTCTGGTGTATATATGGCCTAGCAAGCAAGGCTAAGGGCCACTTAGCCCAGCCCCAGTAATGAGGTCAAACCTTTTCCAGCCCAAACCGTTGAAAGCCTACACGCACACTACAAAGAACCAAGATCAATAAACAAGGAGCGAAGGGCAACCACGAAGGACCACGAACTCAGAAAGTGAGGATCATGGTTCACCCCATAATCTCTATTCCTAAGAATAGGGAAACATGTTTGAGTCAGTATATAAATACATCAAATGGAGAAGAGGCTAAGGTACGCGCAACTATCTAGAGAAATTCTAATTCTCGATGGAAAAGACTGACTTGATCGCCGAAGTTGTTTTCCTGGAAGTGACTGTGCAGGTTAAGAAGATCAAGAAGTGGAAAACTAGTGATCTACCTAAACGGACCACCACATCATTTGGCGTCGACTTTGAGAACAAACTTTTTTTCATTTCAAGGCCACTCAGGTAAGCAATGGTGTTAACTAGTAGTGAAAAAAATCACAACCCTCAGTTACAGGAGCAAACACTTGGACGTAATGGAGGAACACAACATCAACAACATTATACCCTGAGTAGAGAAAAAGAGCATAATAAAGATGAGACAAATGAAGAAGAAGCAGAATCCCCAAATAAGTATCATGACAAGGAAAAGATGTCAATCATAGCATTCTTAGAAAAGAACAGAGAAGATATGTACGATCAAATCCATATAAAAGGTAAACCATGAATGCGAACATCTCAACTATGAAGAAGAGTTGTGTGACATCATCGCGGAGGATGATGCAGACAAATTACCTCTCGCACCGCATTTGCAAGACTTTAGGATGCCAAAAAATTTGAAGTTTCCTTTACACATTATAGTCTATGATGGAACCATGAACCCAAAACAATTCTTGCATTCATATAGAAACATCATGATATTTCGTGATGCAAGCACATAATTAGCTTGCAAGGCGTTTCCCATATTTCTGTCAGGCACAGTGATCACTTGGTACGAAGACCTTTCGAACAGAAGTATCAAGTCTTGGGCATAATTATCATACCTATTCCTGGCCATTTCTACCAAAAGTAGAAGATCACTAAGACGATCACTAGTGGTGCTTGCTATATTCTAGTGGTGATTGCTATATTCTAGTGGTGATCACTATATTCTATAATGATACTTGGATATGTGTCGATATATTTTGGATATTTTTATTGGACAATCTTATAGTGGTGATTGCATGGGATTGGTTGTTCTTTGAGAATACTATGGTTGTTAACTTTTGATGCTAAACCTACTATTACAAATCCTTATGTACTTGTGAGTTTGATGTTGTTCTCTGTGGTGTTAGTCTTGATCAAATGGTACCAAGGAGACGACGTTTTGCTCGAGAGGTGAGTTCTTTTATGACACTTTTGCTCCCCCTTCCAGTTCTGAAACCAATTTCGGGACCGATTCTATACAAATACATGGGATTGCACCGTATCACTGGTGACTATGTGAAGAAACGGGTGTCACTCTACCTCTTATCTTGAGTTTTATTGGTGTCTTAGATGTTTACATTGAGGGAAATATAATGTTTTAAGTGCGTGGATGGATTAGAGGACTCACATGCATGCTAGCTTGATTTGGAATGCTTTTTGCTACTCTTTATTGGAAAAACATGAGAAAAAGAAAGAATTTCTTTTTAAAAAATTTGAAAAAAATAGAAAATTAAAAAATATTAAAAAGAAAATCCGCTAAGTTGAAAACTCGAGAGGGCAACATAGGCAATATTAGGGCCCTGGCTAGGATGAAAACCCAAAATGACGACCTAGGAAAAGATGAGAGGCTAAATATCTGGAAAAAGGTGAGATGTGAGTCAAAGAAACATGATGTGTGGCTAGGATGATAATCCGAAAGGGCTCCTAGGCAAAATGAGAGAAAGAGAAAAAAAGAGAGAGGAAAATGTTATGATTTCACTCATTTGCTGGCATTGGAGTCATAAGGTTGCTGGGGTCATATGGATGGATCGTGCAACTCAACATCTTGAGACCTCTTGGGATTGGTAACTTAGCGGGTTGAAAAATGAAGTATGGTTATGAATTCTTAATTTTTTATACTTCATTTTGGTGATATATTGGCATTGGGTGAAGTGTGTATTTGAACCTCCTATATGGTTTTGGCTTCATTTTGTGTCATTGGATTTTGGTTGATATATTGGTATGAAGTGAAGTATGTGCTTGAACCTTTCATATGGTTTTAACTTCATTTTGTGTCATTGGACATTGGGATTATCAATTTGGGACTTTGAAACGTTTTATAGGTAGTGAATTAATAAGTGGTAGGTTTGGTTAGATTTAGGAATTGGGGTTGTGTGTGTGAAAAATTCTCATTTGAGCTTTGATCTTGGGATTAATGATATTGAGAGTTTTTGTGAGGTTTTGATTGGGGGAATATTAGTTTAGGATATGGACATATGAATTCATTTGTGTTCTTGAATCTTTTCTTACTCGAGGGCGAGTAAGGTTTAAGTGCGGGAGGTTTAATGTGCCCATTTTATATGGTTATATTAGGACTTTTATGATTCACTTTTTTTTTTAACTTATGTGCTCTAGATGTGGCATTTTTTCCTTGAAATTCTCTAAGAAGAGTTAAAAGCAACTTTTATGCTTTTATTACTTTTCTAGAGGATTTTGTGTGACAAGGCTATTTGTTTGAACACTTTGAAGACTTTTAAAGACATGAAGACTTGTATTTGAGCTTTTGAAGACTTGAAATTGAAGTTAAGTGAAGTGAAGAGGAGGACTTGAAACAAAAAGAAGAAAGAAAGATGCTGAAACTGGGCTAGGCCGCAACTCACGATGGATTAGTCGTGGGTTGCGAGTCGTGACAGATGGGTGACCAGAAAATTTTTACTTTTTTGTACTATAAATCCTGAATCCTATCATCTTCTCTCCAGCTCTTCTTCTTCCAGCAATTTTCTAGGTTCAAAACCCTAGTTTTCCTTTCTTTCTTTTCTTAGTTTTTGTAGGCTAATCATGTCTTTTCATTATCTAGGTTAGTTTAATCTTGTGAGCAATTGATTGAACTTCCATATATATGCAGTAAGAACCTCTATTTCACTCTATCTTCAAGCAATTGTTATTTAGCATTCATGTGTTTTAATGTGATATTTTACTTCATTTATATCATGGGTTGTTTGAGAATAGGAAGTGTTTGTATGATTGAAGTGTTAGGGTGTTAGGAAAGTTGCAAATTTCCATTTGGCATGAAAATCCAAGAACATGGTCTTAGAACTTCTAGTGTATAATGTGTTGTGATTCTTGCTAGATAAGTATGTTAATGTGGATTGTTCTCATATTTATCCTATAGATGCAAGGAACGGTTGAATTTTGAATGTGGTTTGTTCTAGGTTTAGCCTAACTAAAGCTATGTTTGGTTAAATGGCTATGTTTTTGGTAGAAGGCTTGTTGTTATCAAATCTATGGTTCTTCATGTATAATGTTGTTGATGAAATACCTTTTTGGTGTGGTTTGCCTAAAGTTATTATCAATGGGGCTTGCAAATGGTTGTTGTCTGTCTTTGCAAATTACTATTAAGAAGGAATGAATGTTGATATTTGAATGGGAAGTTTTAGCATGCCACATAGGTAACGAATGTGATAGAATGAGTGAATGGTTTAATGATCTACATTAGGTTTGTAAGTAGATATTAATTGCCCCTCATGCTTTGTCTTTTGTAGTTTTTACCTTTTTTCTTAGTTTACTTGATGATTAGCATAGTTACTTGACTTTGCTAGTTGTTTTGTCTTTTACATTCATAACTCAGGAAAACCAACCCCCCCATTAACTAGTTTTTATATATCTATATATTTACTTCTAGCATAATATCAACCTTTTGTGTTTAAACGCTTAAGAAAATCCCTCTTCTTCGTAGACGACCCTGATTTGCTACTATCTACTTAGTTGTAGTTAGTAAGTATTTAGGGATTATAAATTTAACTTTGAGAGGTACGACGACGACCTCCCAAGAGGATAACCAACCTCAAGGATACCGGGGTGGATAAGCCCTTCCTCAACCATACCCTCGAGGTGAAGGCCCTTCCAATAACCATGCCTTGATCTACAAATTGGATCCAGAGGAGATCTTAGAAGTTTTCGGTCAATTGGGAAAGACACATGAAGTCTTTGAGGAGAAGATAATGCATGAGATTGAAAACCTTGGTTATAGAGCTTTCTCGAGCATAAAAAATCTTGAAGTTCAAGTTGGGTAACTTGCCACCTCAGTGAGATGAATTGAAGCCAAGGAGTCTAGAAGGTATAGCTCTTACCTCAGCTTTGCCCTGTAAACTCCCTTCCCAACCAGAGATCAATCTAAGGAACGAGAATGTTCAAAAGTTAAGAAGTGGGAAGGAAGTTCGTGAGTCTGAGAAGAGGGTTCTGTAAGAGGATGATAGGGTATTGGAGGCTACCAAGGTACACTTCAAAGAAGAGGAGATTGTGGTCATGGAGGCGCCTTCCAAGGAGCTTCCACCGCCCGAGGCACAAGCTACCATTTCACCTCCATTTCCAAATGATTTGAGGGGAAAGCCAAAGGTGGTGACCAATGATGCAAACATTCGAAAAGTCTTTGAAAAGGCCAAGCCATCCCTATCTTGTAATTAATTGAAAATGTGCCATTACATGCTAAATTTCTTAAAGTTGCATGCAAAAAGAAGAGAAGTAGGCCAACTAACAAGTTATGACATTTAAAAATGGGAGGATTCACCGTTTTGAACCATAAAAATTTTCCTAAGAAATGCGATGACCCCGAAGTCTTTAGGTGGTAAACTTGTTGAAAATACCATGATAGATTTTGGCGTACCCATCAATGTAACCCCGTTTAGTCTATATGAACACCTAGAAATAGGTGAGCTTAGGGAAACTAGAGTGATTGTCCAACTCGTTGATCATTCCCAAGCTAGTCTTCGTGGGCCAGTAAAGGATGTGATGGTGCGAGTTGGCAAGTTGGTTTTTTCGGCAGACTTTTATGTCCTAGACGTGGCGCACGATAGAAGTGCACCCCCAATACTTTTGGGGAGACCTTTCTTAAAATGTCTAGAACTAAAATCAATGTCCACTTGAGAACCTCGACTCTAGAAGATGACATAGATAAAGTGGAGTTTGATATCTATAAATCTAGGCATGATTCAAAAAATTCTTCTCTTGTGTGCAAAGGTGTGACCCTATGTGATGAGCATGAATTCAATGAAACATCTCGTGTTATCAATAAGAATGAACATTTTAATGAGTCCCGTGTTGATAATGTTGTTGATGAGTCTGATGAATTGCTTGATGCTATCGATAGAAGGTCGGTGTTAGATTATTTTTCCATGCTAACTAACTTGCAGTGGAAAAGGGAGATTTTCGAGAGTTTAAAACCTCCTCGACCTCCCCCTAACCCTAAAGTGACATTCACTGACTCAATACTAGTGAGACACAGAGATTCATTTCCTATGATGGACAAGAGGTCCGAAGGTAAAGATGGATCATAGTGAAGACCTCTCCACAACGATGTCATCATGGGTGGAGTTGCCGATGGAGATTCCAGAGATCCACAGGTAGGCATTTCTAACTAGACTTGCATGAAAAATAAATAAGTCATGAGAACAATAGTAAATATATGGTGTTTCTTTTTGCTTTCGTGTTTTATGCAGTGAGTAGATAGATTTTTCATGTTCTTGTTTGCAATGAGGATTTTTGAGATGAAACTCTTGTTTGATTTTGTGATTGTATTTTGATGGAATTAGATTTGATGGGCAACATCGTTTTTTTTTGTAAAAAAGAAAAAAAATGAGGATTAGGTCAAAATTGTGGCAACCTCGTGCCAAGACCTGACATAGTCCGCCCCAAGAGCCTAGATCCGTGCCACGAGAGTTCGTGGGAGGGGATATCTCAAGCCAAGAAGTTTGGCACGAGGGTTGATTTGTACCAGAATGTTTAGCGCGAGGCCTTGTTTCGTGCCTAAGATTTGACGCGAGGCCTGAATCGTGCCAAGCACATTTTGCGCTAAAGAATCAATTTTTCATTGCCAAATTGTTTCAAAAATGAAATTTTTTTTAAAAAATGTGAATTTCCGACTCAAAAAAGCATTTTTGGTTCAAGAATTTTAAAATTCCCTAATTCCTTAGGATTTTTTATGCAAATAGTACTTCCTATAATCCTAGGAATTAATTGATTGGAACTATTGTCCCCTAATTTGAAATTTTAAAATTCCATTCTTATCCTAAGTGTACCTCACTTCCTCTTCACCTATGCTGAAATTCTAATCTCATGTACATTTCTCCACCTAATTTCATCATTTGACACATTCTTCCTTTTTAAGAAACACTCACTCACATACACTCTTGGTGAAACTCGAAAAATTGAAGCTTTTCTTCCAAAAATTAGCAATTCTTGCTTCTTCTTGTGTGGGTCTTACAAATCTTAGCTTCAAATTCCTGGTAATCTAGCTCTTTGTTTATATGATTTATTAACATTGTGGTGGTGTTATGAAAAGCATGATCTTGAATGAGTGTGTGTTTTTGAGATAAATGTTTGGGTTTGTATGCATGATCTTGTGTTGAAGGAAGTTGGGTGGTTTGATGTGCTATTATGCTTGAATGATGTGATCTTCATGTGTTAGGTGATTTAGGATAGGATGAATCTTGATTGCATGATCTTATTGATGGGTTGGTGAGAACTTATATGGGTTTGTTGTTTGATGATGTATGTTCTTGTTTAAATAACCTACATGCTTAAATTATCATGTTTTGAATGGTTGGACTATATGGGGAGAATGTTGTCTTATTGAATAACATTGTAGGCCACGCCTTGTTTATGATTATATTACCACTCCTGCCTTTGTTTTGATAGGATGCCTCCTAAGAAGAATGTTTCAGACAAGGGCAAGTCCACTTGTGGTGAGAAGAGGAAGAAATCGGCAAAGGGTGCAAACCCCGAGCCGATGACTTCCATTCTTCCCAACCCCACGTTTGTGACCAAAGAGTTTATGGGGATATCCAAAATCTCCACAACTATAGTCCGGAGGTGGAGGAACTTCAGAGAGCCGAAGAGGAATATCTTGGAGACTGGGTTTGCATGCGATGGCATCTTAATGGCTCTAGGCTTACTCGAGCCTGTCACTTACCTATTGGGAAAAGTAGGTCTAGAGGGGTTTCTCGAGAGACACTCGAAGACGTATGCCAGGTGGACCCTAGACTTCCTAGCTACTCTATGGCCAGTTGTGAACGACAATAAACACCAGGCGATCAAATTCAACCTGGATGATAAGGAGTACAAGATGACCCACCGAGAGGTAGTGCGTGCCTTTGGCTTGAGGTATGGCAAGGAGATCCAGAAAACAAACCGTCAAGGGATGCCTTTTTCTCTCGAACACTTTTGGATGCAGTTGATAGGCATTGATTGGAAGAACCTGTGCAAGAGTACTGCCCTGGTTCACCCGACATTCCGTTATGTTCACCGACTGTTAGCTATGGGAATTTTCTGCCACGGTAAGCTGATGCAATGCCCAGGTTCGGATGTTCATTGCCTTTGGGCAATGACACCCGAGGGTAATTTTTACTCAAACCTGGTAGGGTCCTTTGTGCATGAATGTTTAGCGATGGGGGACAGAAAGAGTGGCAAGATATCTATGGGCCGCATGGTAGATTTGCTAGCACAATACTTATGGCATCCGATCACACAGAGAGCGTTGGCTGACTTGGGATGATCAGGTACAAAGTATAACATCGAGAAGTTAGCCAAAACATTCATGGTGGGACCTACGACATCGGAAGATAGATATGTATGGATTTATGGTAGAGCGAGCACTTGTAGTTTCACGGTACTTCCACAGGTGGAGCGCACTGCCATCAACCATGACACATGTTTGGATCAACTATTTATTAATCCTAACCTACGATTTGAGAGAGATTTCTAGATAGTTTTGTGGGAGGCAGTCGTCGCACCTCTCAAAGTTAATATTTATAAGCCCTTTTTGCTTACTTTCTACAACTAGGTAGATAGCGGCAAATCGGGGCCGTCCACAGGAAGAGGGATTTTCTCTAGCGTTTAAGCACAAATGGTTGATATTATGCTAGGAGTAAATATATACACACACATAAAAGCGAGTACATGGGGGAGGGGGGGGGTTGGTTGGTTGTGGTTTTCCTAAGTTACGAAAGTAAAAGGACAAGATAACTAGCAAAGTCAAGTGACTATGCTAATCATCAAACAAAACTAAGAAAAAGGGGTTTAAAACTATAAAGATAAAAAAGCCTTGGGGCAAGGGATATCCACTTCCAAACCTAATGTAGATCATTGAACCATTCACTCATTCTATCACATTCATTACATAACTTAACATTAACATACCCATCTAGCAAGAATCACAACACGTTATGCACAAGAAGTTCTAAGTTCATGCTCATAGATTTTCATGCAAATGAGCTACGGAATTCGTCACGTTCCTAACACCTAACCAATTCAATCATACAAACACTTCCTATTATCAAACAACTCATGGCATAAATGAAGTGAAACACACCATCAAGAATACACAAAAGCTAAATAACAAATGCTTCAAGGATGAGTAAAACCATCTATTCATTACTTCAACTACTTGTTGCGAAGATAAATCTTCTATCCTTCTTAGGTAGTATTTTGCAAGAGTGAATTCGACATCTCTTGTCAAACCTCACCAATGTCTCCCTTATTGCTAAGAGTATCCCATTGATGGCATTTAGCACGAAGAATCAACAAGCTTAGCAACACTTATGAACACTACACCGTATCTAAGCATTTAACCAATTCATGCATTTACACAAGATTAGTCAAGAACGATCGACGCTCATAGACCTCTCTCGTTTGCTACCTAAAACAAACATGACGAAGAGTTCGACATCATCACATTCATCTAGCAATCATCAATCCATCAACACAATCAAAAGCTCTAAATTATACTCATAGATTCCTAACAAGAAAAAGGGGCAAATTAACCCAAATCTCCCAAACCCTAGCAAGCAATTCATACAAGTATTTCATATGCTCAAGCTTTCAACAACATTAATGATATCAACAAACACATTCAATACCCATAAATGCATAATAGCAAAAGCACCAAATAGATAGATAAAAATGGTTCTTACTACATAGAAATGGAAGCTTCAATCCTTTGCTCCCAAGTACAAAACTAAGCTAGATAATCAAAACCCATACCATAGAACAAAAATCTACAAAGGAAGAAGAAGAAATGGAAGAAAATGGTGAAAAACTAGGGTTTTGGAGCCCCCAAGTCGGGCTTAGAGCTATGGAGAAGAAGGGGTGAAGAGGTATTTATAGTGGAGGAAAAAGGGGAGAAAAAACGCTACTGCAGGGCTGAATTCGCGCTGTCGTCGCGAGTCGCGACCAAGAATCGCGAGTCGCGACAAAATCAGTAAAATCCAGCCCTGTTTTGTTTTGCTTCCTTCGGGTGAACCGTTGATCCGTTTTGGGAGTTCTTGTAGTCGATTTCATAGTGCTCGAGAAGAGGAATCCAATGGTACCACTTTTGAAGGCTAATTCTTGTCGGAAAATTATGAAAACCCTGGACCATCCTTCACCCGTTGCTTTGCTCTCCTTTCTTCACTTTATCTTCTACCACATTGTGAGTGGCCTTCAATCTTCTACCATCCTTTCGAATGGCCTTCACTAAACCACTTCTAAATGCTCATGAGCAATCTACAAATTAAGCTCACAAAAAGAAATCTAGATGCTCATGAGGACCAAAAATCCCTTAGACTCAGCATAGGTTACAAAAATGAAGGATTTAGATATAAAAACCGAAAATGGTCATCTAAACCCCTTATTATGTAAACCTACATAAATCTAGCAATCTTACACCAAAAATATAACAAAAGTGATCCTAAATACTACTAAATATGCATATAAAATGGACACATCATTTTGGCCACCCCAGATATAGATGTTGAGGAAGCCGAGGGTGAGAGCTCCTGAAGAGCACCTCTTAGTCATTCTCATGTATCTACGAACCTCATGGACAAATTGCAATCTCTTGGGGAAAGTTTTTTGAGCTCTACCCAAGTTTTACAAGAGGTTGTCCATGCAATGGGAGGAATTCAATCACAATTTGAGGAAATGAGTGCAATAATGGACCCATGGAGGCAACACTTCAAGCAACGGGATACATTGAGAGGAGCCTCACTAGTCACGAGGATGAAGAACCTTTCAGTCCGCACAGAAGTACGCGCCACAGGCCATGGCTGAACTAGGGTTTAATCATTTTGGGCCTATTTTGGGCCTATTTTTAGGCCCAATCCCCTTCTCCTAGAAATATAGCCTTAGTCTACTAGGTTAAACATGTAGAGAGAGTTTATTTCATTTCTAGACTATTAGGCGAGCAACTTTAGAGAGAGAAACACGCTCTCATTTTATTTTCTTTCCTTTTATTTATTTTTTGATCCTATGATGTGGAATTCAAATCCATATTTTATTTCCATATCTATGGAGTAGTTTCCATAACTTGGGGATAAATTGTAGGCATGCTTTGATTTATATTGTCACGTGAGATTCATTAGATTCATCCTAGTATTTGTGTTCATGATATTACTGTGACCGTTCTTGAATATTTAAATTACATGAATAGTACACCACATTAAGCACAAACTTTGGGCTATATTCATGTATGGTGCAAATATTGATGCCCCCTTGGGAAGGGAAACCTTGATGTTAGAATGGGTAAGAGAGTACGTTGTGTCTGTGTGAGTGTGTGCATGGGAGAATTGAGTATTTCTCTGACTTATTTGTCATTGCACCAGTCTTAGCTGATTATGTAAAGTAGTCTAAGAGGTTACAGGTAGAGATAATGCATAGTAGCAAGCTAGGACTGTAAGAAACCCTAGTGTCATAGATAAGGTGCATACAACCCTTGGTCTAATTGATAGGACCATTTGGAAAGTAGTGCATTCGTGGTGGAAGCTAGGAACGTAATCGCACATGGGAGAAACATACCTACAATAATGGTCAGACCTTGTTGTACTCCCCTAATTATAATGGCAATGTCGATGGAGGGTTGCGAGCACACCCGACATGACAGGTACGGGGAAGTGTATGCCACCGGCCACACCATATGTTGTGAACACTCTATTAGGTTGTTTAGTAAATCTTATGTGTGAATGAATCGAGGATCGAAACATTAAATTTCCATGCCTCATAATGGTTCCCCAGTGCTTATCTTATTAGATTACTTGTGTCTTTTTATTTTTATGCTTTGTAGTTGTTAATTTGAAAAACCAACCCTCCATCTCCCCTTTGTTTCCATTTACTAGCTATTCCTTTCACTCGTACGAATTGATGACCTATACGAGTTTGTGTTTTCATTGACTCTTAGACCCTAGCATCTCTGTGGACAAACCCAGGGCTTACCGCTAACTACCCTATCGGTAGTGTAGCAGTGAGAACTGGTGCAAAATATAAATCTTATCTTTGACCTTTCCACAAAAGCCTCTGCTTGGGTTAATTAGCTATAATTAATGACCTTGGGTCTGACCTACCTCCACTCGGGGTCATAAAAATGATTAGCTAACCCGAGCGGAGGACTTTGAAAGGTCAAAGATGAAATTTATATTTTTCTCCCGATCCTACTACTATGCTACCTAGAGGAAAGATAGTGGCATGCCCAAGTTTGTTCATTGAGATGCTAGATGTCTAAAAATAAACTATGCATAGCCACGCCCAGGTTGTCAATCCGTGTGTGTGTTAGGAATGGCTAAATATTGAAAAATAGGTTTTGGGAGGTTTTTTACATAAATAACTATAAACGTGTGAGATCACAAAAGAATAAACTATATAAACTAGCACTTGGGGGGTATTTTTGTAACATGATAAAAGATGACTCTCATCCTTGATTCATTCACATACAATATATAAACATATCTTATGTTTATGTCACATAGTGAGGAGATAGCCAGACATTTCCCTTTATCTGTCACACAAAGGTACCTGTCACCAATACATGCATATCTCACCATCTTAATAATCAGAGATGTGCTCTAGTCCTAAAATGCCATTATCCATCCCCTCATCTCACTCCCAATGTTATGTACCCTCGCTTAGAGGAACAAAGCTAGAGAAATGCCTTGTGTAGGTCGTAATTGTTAGATATGAAAGTGAGGGCAATACGTCCAAGACACTTCATTATATACCAAACCCTTGTCCTAGAGAGGAAAATGAATTAATTTTTGTCACTACTCCAAAGTCAGCACAACTCTAGTTGCTACAAACAATCATGCTCATCTATTGGGGTAAGCCAAGGGTTTCCCCTTGTTAGGGTTTTCCGAATAGGATGCCCAACATGTTATTCCTCAACTCAACTAGCCAATTAGAATTATGGTTTAACCAATCAGAAGATATACTCTCGAGGTAACATAAATGCACTCATCTCCATTGTGTTCTTGAACCTACTCTATAATCTAACACTCCCAAGATAGCAATGAAGCCTAGCACGATATAACACTACCATGAATGTATGGATGCATCATAACAATGGCATAGCATAAATCTCACAAGAATGGAAATCATAAATCAAGCACAAATATTAATAGGATATCAAGATAGGAGAATCTTCAAATTTCAAAGAGACATCATCAATTCATGAATACAAACACTAACCCCAAGTAAATTAACTACTCCTGAGAATTGAACCCAAGTATTTCATTGGATTTAATTCCCTAGGGAAAAATCAAGAAGAAAAGAAATTAGAGAGAAGGGTTATTCCCTTTCTCTCTCTAGAATGCTCTACAATAGTGTAGAATAATGTTCCCAACTAAGTAAAACTTAAAACCTAGTAGACATAGGCTTATATTTTTTGTAGTAGGGAAATGGGCCTTGAAAAAAAACCCAAAATAGGCCAAAAAACCCCCACCAGCCGCAAACGGGATGGGATGCCTCGTGTACCATGATCGTGTTGGGTGCTGCTAGCACAAGCTATGCGGCGTGGCACGATCGTGTGGGGCACTACTGGAATGAGCCATGCAGTGTTGCAGGGCCGTGTTGGAAGTTTCTGGAATGGGCCATGTGGTCTGGCACATCAGTGCTGGGTAGCATTGTTGTGCTGGGTACCCTTGGCACAGACCGTGCTAACTGACACAAACCGTTGGTTGGGCACTCGGTCTTGGCCTTCTGATATGCACGCACACATTTTTTAGTGCAGGTTGTTGGCTTGGAGTGGTGTCTTGACCAATTGAACGGTATGGGCCGTGTGGAACTTTAGGGGGCGTTGGGTGGAGTCGGTTTCTGAGCAAAACGATGGCATAGGCCATTGAGAATGTCACTCCCCATCTGCTGGTCTTCAAATCCTAAGTTAAAATTACACAAGACATTTTAAGGGAAATGGCTTGCATCCATACTTAGCCAATTTTTGGAACAGTGAGCGACACGGTCGTGCGGAGGCTAAGGACTTGTGCCAAGGAAGGCTGGCACGGGCTGTGCGGGACGGATGCTTCATGCCAAGGCCGATTGGCACAGGCTGTGCAGCACTGGAAGCCTCGTGCTGGTGTCTTCTTGCACGTCAACTGTCATGAACCGTGTCTGCTGATGCATTCAGCCTTCATCGTAAGATCTTGGACTTCCAATCCACTCTTTTTCTAGCTTCTTTCCATCTACTATCATGCTTAAGTTTATGACCTTCTTGTCTACTAGTGCCCTTGCGAACGGCCTTCAAGAGGAATGTAGCATGCAAGGATAAGTTAACTAATGCATTTAACTTATTCCTAGGTTTCCCTTGTTCCCCCAAAGAAGTAAGAATCCCAAAACTTTCACGCTCCCCAAAGACACTAAGTAATCTATACAACCAAGTCTTGTGAAGAAAAAGGTAAGCAAAAATGATAAGTGTCAAACTAGATTACTCTACCGAATATGCTGCCAAAAGCAATCCAAGAGATGTTGAAAAAAAAACACCAAGCATAATCCAAAAAGTCCTCAACTTGGTTTCAACTAAGGATAATCCAAAAGATCCTCGACTTAGTTACTACCAAGGATAATCCCAAAATATCCTCAACTTAGTTTCCACTTCCTCTAAATTTCTCTCATTTTTTCTAGGAGCCCTTTCGGGTTTTCATCCTAGTGTTCACACATGTTGAGCTCACTTCTCACCTTTTTCCACACTGTCTCTCATTTTGCCAATGGTGTTTTAACCTAGCTAGGCCTTGCCTCCCCATTTTACCTAGGCCATTCGACCTATCCGGGTTTTCCCCATTGTTTCCTAAGTCGCCCTTTTGGGTTTCTGACTTAGCTGGGTATATATATTTTTTTTTTCAATTTTTCAAATTTTTTGGTGTATTACAAAATTCCCCAAATATTGGTCTCATACTACATGAAGATAAGCAAAACAAAAAATTTCACCACCAAAGTGTTCCCAAAAGAAAACATCCCCCAAATCAAAAACTACAAATGCTACAAAACACACCACCAAAATGTTTCCAAGACATCCCCCAAACATAGACCATAAAAAGATGCCCTTACACCCAAAAGGCAAAAAAAAACAACCAAGAGTTCAACAATCCAAATGAAGGAAAAGAAAAAGAAAATGGAAGAACATAGTCATCATAAAAAACATGCAAATCAGGAATCAACAGATAAAGGGAAGTGCCACCATGGTGGTATTCAAACCTCT
The DNA here is from genome assembly GCA_037428765.1 of Rubia yunnanensis. NCBI lineage: Eukaryota > Viridiplantae > Streptophyta > Magnoliopsida > Gentianales > Rubiaceae > Rubia > Rubia yunnanensis. The sequence continues at coordinate 64,167,180 of CM075061.1, forward strand.
CCCCCACACTTAGTTCATACATTGTCCCCAGTGCATGTGACCAAGGTGAAAAATAAGGTTGGAAACAGTGGAGAGAAATCAGTGGCGTCTGCGACATCTGGGCTCATCCTCATGCTCGTGCAGATGCTGATAATAGTACCCCTCTCTGATACCCTTTGTCCTCAACCTGTAGGTGATCTCCATCATGCCATCATGTAAGAAAACCCATTTTATTCCTCATATGATGAAGCTGATCATCCACTCAGTCGAACCTAACGGCAGTCTCCTCTTGATGGTAGTCTAGCTGTGCTACCAGCCGGTGCACATCCTGCCTGTCCTGAATATAGAATACCTCAAAAACTCCACCCAATCCTACTCGTGTCTCGGCAGCAAAGGCCACATAGAATAATAAGAGGCTGTTTGGTAGCCTGGTGAACTGTGCTCCTAGAATGGGTTGAATTGTGTGTGATTCCATGGATGAGCCTCATGATGTAAAGGGATCGAGACACTTTGCCTGTATGGCTCAGGAATCCGACTAGGTGGAGGCCCATGGCTTTCGCATCTGCTAGACTTTTCAAAATCATAAAAGTGGGAGGAAATACAGCGCCTACGAGAGGCACTAGTGTCATACCTTGTGGAATAATATGGACCCTGATATGGGGGTGGTCCTCCAAATACCTGATCAAAAGGGAGCGGTAGCACTATAGGATGCTTAAAATCTGGTCGTGTCATAACCTGAGAAAGTGATGGCTGTGGCTGGATAAGGTGATTATCTGTGGGAATAAGTTGTGTTGGATGGTCCAAAACTGGCTCCTCATGTATAGGCTCCTCTTGCATTGGCTCTGGGTCATCCTCCTCCTACTGCTCATCATCCTCATCCAAATAGTGGACTCCCAAAATCACCTTTGAACCTGCATCTGGCTTGGTGATAAGTTCCTGCAGTAAGAACGTCTTGCCAAGAGCGGTCCTCGTACGCTGGGGAAATCTCATGAATTTCTTGCCCTTGTACATCCAATTGAAAATTCTCATATCCACCTGTATCAACTTCTCCCCTACAATGAATGGGGGAGTGAGTGTATAAGGAGATCGTGGGTTTGTTCGAATCTCATCATCTACCGAAAGGTGATAATGATCGACCAAAAGCGATATCATGCCCCAAATCATTATCTTCCCAGTGCGGCTCCTGGAGAGGTTGACACTGTGACCAATGAAATCGTCCACCAGATCAGGGTAGGCTCTCCTAGTACAAATCAACCAGAGTATCAAGCAATCCCTATCAGAAGCGGTGGTTGCCTCCCAGTGACATCCAGTCACCACACTCAATAGCCTGACCACATACCTTAGTGTCGGATGCACTATATCACTGCTCTTACTCTCCCTCCCTTACATTTTTTTGGTGATGGTGGCCCAGAACGCATACAAATCATAACCTACCTCTGACTCATTGTACCCCTTACATCTCTCTAAGCCTTCCATCCGAAGACTCTAGCGAGCTGAGTATATATCAAACCGCGGGGCACATCCCCCAAATGAATTCTCACATATTTCCCCATATATCTGTTGGGATCCTTTGTGACAGTAGACAAAAATTCCAGAGTATACCTAGTGTAGGTGGGGGCTAACACTATGTAAAATCCTTCATGCCAGTCCTCTGTAGGAGCACCCTGGCAGGTTTGTAGAGCTCGTGATCCTTAAAAGTCTTCTCATCTACAAAATTTGTCTCTTGAATAGGGCGCCCTACTAAACTGCCCCACCTATCTTGTTGTTCCGCGGTGACTGTGGTCAACCCCATAAAGGGTAAACTAAGTCCCCCTCTTTGTCTATGAGGCATGATAAAAAATATAGCAAAAAAAAAAAACAACCCAACAACAAGAATATGCTAACACTACTCAACCAAGTACTCAAAACTCTCCCACAAGTCTCCAATAATCACAATATTTTCCCCACTATCAAAATGTACTAAACATGCAAATTCTAATAACTTCCAAAAATTCCAAATTTTGAAGACAAGGTTCAGTCGAGATACCTTTGGAGATATCGGGGCTGAAAATTTGAGATATTGTGCTTGATAAGCGTGCAAGACTCCTCCTAGACCAATTTGCACCAAATCCTAACACCCAGAATGGACCAAAAATTATGGCCGAACTGAACTTCATATTTTCTAGGCATAATATTGATGTGTTTGGAAGGAATAATTAGTGGGTTTTGTTGGGCTTGGGAAAAGGAAGATTTTGGGACAAGTTTGAGGCAAATCGGATGAGAATTGAGCGAGTTATGAGCAAAATTAAATTTGGGAAGGAATGGGTTTGAGTATGACTACTGGAAAAATAAGAAGAATGACGAAGAAGAAGGTGATGGACACGAGGTATTTATAGGGGATAAGGGCTTTGTTGATTGGTTGGCTGGGCTGGCACAGTGGAGCACCTGAGAAAGGCCCGTGCTGGCGCAGGTTAGATGCTCCACCACCTTAAAACCTGGCCCTCGTGTCACACACTCAACTTAATACTGATGCAGCATCGCATATCCTGGGCCGTGACACATCCGTGCTGGGCTGCTCTGGAACGAGGCTGACTGGGATTTTTTCATTGAAACTTTTTCCTCAAAATCCTGCATCCAAGAACATTGAAAACTAAGAGTAGCACTGTTGCAGACAAAAATTGATGACTAATATTCCCGAAAACACCACGAAAAATCAAACACATCCCCAAAGATTCACTAAAAATTTTGAAAACCATTTCTTGAAGTAAATAATGTTTCTTTATTGTCATCCTCACGACTTATTATCTCATGTAACTTTTGAAAAACTAAGAAGAGTGGATTGATGGATCGCCGGAATCACCATCCTTGACACCACTAGTAACTACGTCCCTATGGACTATCTCCACATCATTCTTGGTTTTCCCTTTACCTTTGGAGAAACAAACCAAACACATCCATTATTTTCAATAGTGGATACATTCTAGTTGATTTTAGGAGTAGGAATGGGCATAGAATATTTTAATTCCTTAGCCCATTCTTCTCTCTCTTATCTCTCCTCCGATTTTGAATCCAACAGTTTTTTTCCACGCCGGTAATGGCTTCTTCCGCCGCTAATGGCTCCCTCCGCCGCTAATGGCTCCCTCTTGGCCGACAAGCGACAGCACTGGCTTCAGTTTCCTTACGGCCGGCCACCATGGCAGAGAATAGCAACACCATCCACAACCATAAATCCTTCCTCTCTGCCCTTCAATCAAGATCACCACCCCTTCGCCAATCGCTCCCGGACAACCCTGAATTGATCCCAAAATCGGAGCAACTTGGTGAATCCACATGCTTATACTCTGAGGATGAAATACAAAACTCTCAGCTCACTACGCTAATGCTCTCGTAGGCAAATTTACCAAAGGCATACTCATAATGGAACAGCTGGAGTCATCTTTCAAAACAGTGGGGTTTGCCGGTAAATATCAATTGGGATCTCTGGACTTCAAGCATGTCCTCATCAGGTTCGACCACATTAATGACTATCAGCGATGTTGGATCAAAGGGAGCTGGAGCTTCAATGGTGTCCTGATGAAAATCCTGAAATGGTCGCCAGATTTCTCAACGCACAAGGAATCCCCAATCGTTCCTGTCTGGTGCACGATCAGGGAAGTTTCCCTGTACTATTATAATACTTCATCAATTGAGGCCATTGGTAATAGTATAGGTAATTTCATCAAAAAAGATTGGGCTACTGAGATGTTAACCATGCCTTCTGCCATCAAATTGTGTGTTGAAGTAGATTTACAGAAACCACTTCACACCTCTATTAGATTAGGATCAGAAAGTAACAACAGGATGTATAACATTGAGTATGAAGATGTTCCCTTATACTGTGACTGATGCGTCCACTTTATATGCTTATTTTAGCACTATTTAGGATCCATTTTGTGCTCTTTCATTACAACAGCTTGTGTTTTACCATGGAATCCTCTTAGGAGGGTAAGAGCAACTTTGCGCTCTTTTACCTCTTTTAAGTAGATTTTTGTGTGACAAAGTAATGAAGACCGGAGGCCATTGAAGACTACACTTTCGAAGATTTTGAAGACTTGCTTCGAAGATGTGAAGACCGGAGGCCATTGAAGATCACTTTTGAAACCGTTGAAGACTTAGAAGCTGAGAGGAGTGACTATGGAGATGACTACATGCCACAAGGAGAAGAAGAAGAAATAATGCAAAAATTCTGGTTACCGTCGCGAGTCGCGACAGACTCGTCGCGACCAACATGTTCGTCGCGAGTCGCGATGGCCGCTGACCAGAATCCTACTTTCTTTTCCTTCCACTATAAATACCATTTTTTCTCTCCTCTCATTCGAGTTTTGCAGCAGCCGCGATGTTGTACTCTTCTAAACCCTATTCTTCCATTTTTCTTCCTTGATTTATCTTGTTGTTTTGATTTGTTGTTTTAGTTAGATTATCATGAACTCTTGTAGCTAACTTATCTCTTGGGAGCAATTGACTAAGGCTTCCAAACCCATGTCTTAAGAACAATTTGTAGCCTATTTATTACGCTTGCTATTGTGCATTTATGGAGCATTGAATGTGTTTATTGATTTTATTAATGTTGTTGAAAGCTTGAGTATATGAAATGCTTGTATTAATTGCTTGCTAGGGTTTGGGGGATTTGGGTTAATTTCCCCCCTGTTCTTGTTAGGAATGTACAAGTATGATTCAGAGCTTTTGATTATGTTGATGGATTGATGATTGCTAGATAGATATGCAATGTCGAACTCTTTGCCATGTTTATCATTTGTAGCAAACGGGAGAAGTCTACGAGTGGTCGCTCTTGACTAATCCCGTGTAAATGCATGAATCGGTTAAATGCTTAATCACGGTGTAGTGGTTATAAGTGTTGCCGAGTTTGTTGATCCTTCGTGCTAAATGCCATCATTGGGATACCTTGAGTCGTGTCTCGACTACGGGAGCCATTGGTGAGGTTTGACAAGAGATGTCGAATTCACTCTTGCAAACTACTATCTAAGAAGCATAGAAGTTTAGTCTTCACAACAAGTAGTGAAAGTGGTAAATAAGTTGCATGTTCAATGATGGATAAGAGGTTTGGAAGTGGAAGTCAATTGCGCCCAAGGCTTTGTAATTGTATTTTCATCACATCTTTATTTGCGTTTACATTATTAGCATCGTTCTCTTGATTTGCTAATTGTTGTATTTTAATTTGCTAATTTAGGAACCATCCAACCAAAACCCCCCCTGTTTACATGCTTTTATATATATCTATGTATGTATGTGTTTAGTACGTTTTCCCATATAGGTGTTTAAGTACTTAGAAAAATCCCTTTTCCTGTGGACGACCCCGTCTTGCCACTATTTACATTATTGTGGATAGGACGCATTAAGGGCCTAAAAGTATTAACTTTGAGAGGTACGGCGACGACCTCCCAAATTTTGGCACCGCTGCCGGGGATTAGGCGTTCATTTTAAGTGCTTTAGCATATTATGTGTGATTATGTGCTACTTGTGAATATTTGTTAGTTTGATTTTATTTTATTTTGATTTCTTAGTAGATTTGCCATTTTCGCTTGGCTTGGAGACATATTGTTCGAGTTCTTGGTGTATGGTTCGCACGCGATCCTCTTCACAAGAACCCTTACACTACGACCCCGAGTTGGAGTTGAATTTGAGACGGGCTAGGAGGCTTTCTTTGGAAAGTGTGAATAACACCCCTCCTAGTGACCATTTTGTGGATACATCTTCATCAATGGAGCATCAAATCGAGCAAGAAGATGAGAATCCGAGAAGGGAACCACACCATCCTTTGGGACAACCCTTGTTGAAAGACATCATGGCACCCAATCTTGAGCGACAACCGATGTGCATTGAGTACCCATTGGTCGGGCCAAATGGGCATTTCGAGCTGAAAACCGGGTTCATCAATATGCTACCCGCATTCCTTGGAAGGTAAGGGGAGAATGCCAACAAGCATCTCACCGAATTTCACTTCTTGTGTAGCGGTACGGTACCTCACGGAGTGGACGACGATTTTTACAAGTTAAAGGCATTCCCTTTCACTCTTAAGGATGGTGCTAGAGATTGGCTCCATTACCTACCACCAAGGAGCATAAAGAGTTGGCTTGATTTGAAGAAAAAATTTCTCGCGAAGTACTTCCCGGCCTCGAGGTCCGCTGCTATGAAGAAAGACATAAGCAACATTCTGCAGTGGCACGAAGAGTCCTTCTTCGAGTATTGGGAGAGATTTAAGATGCTTCTCGCAAGTTGTCCCTACCATGGATATTCGGAGGGAGATTTGGTGTATTACTTCTATAATGGCCTTCTTGACGAAGACCAAAGGCTGGTTAGAAGTTCTTGTGGTGGCACCCTCGGAAACAAAACGTCCAATGAAGCCATGCAACTATATGAAGAGCTAGCGGAAGAGTCGAGGAATTTTAGCTCAAGGGCTGATTTGAGGAGGAGATGCCCAATGCCTGCAAGTGATTTTGCCAACCGTGGGAAATAGGAGGATCAAGTCACAGCCCTCACAACCATGGTGAAAACCTTGATGACAAATCCCGGAGGAAATGCGCCACATGTCAAGTCATGTGAAATTTGCTACTTGGCGCACCCTACGGACACATGCCCCACTCTACAAGAGGATTACGTTGAGGAAGTAAGTGCTATGGGGTATCAGGGAAATCAAGGATACCAAGGTAACTATGGGTATCAAGGTAACCAAGGCTACCAAAGGTACCCAGGGTACCAAAACCGGCCGTATAATTCAGGAAATCGTGATCACCCGAACCTCTGGTATGGAAACCCTCAAGGAGGCCAAAGCTCTCAACCGTATAGGCTCCCCCCGCAACAATACCGGCCACCTCAACAACAGTTCCAAAAGCTTGAAGATAAACCCCGAGATCGAGGGGAGGGCTCGGGGCTATCCAAGGATGAGGTGTTGCAAGCTATTCACCGGTTGGGCATGAGCGCGGAAAAGAGCGAAAAGTTCCAAGATGAGGCCACAGCAAGCATCAAGAACTTGGAAACCCAAGTGAGCCAAATAGCCCAAATGGTGAACCAGATGGAAGCTCGGGAGAAAGGTAAACTACCCTCCCAACCGGAAATCAATCCTAGGCAAAATGCAAGTGCTATCGCTTTGAGAAGTGGTAGAGAGGTCGGTACTCCACCCGGTTATGAAATTGTTGAAGAGGAGCCAAAGAGGATTGAGGTGTTTGAGAAAGAAGTTGGGCAGGAAGAAGCTCGTGAGGAGGATACCAAAGAGTTAGTCAACAAGGGCAAGGAAGAAGAAATCGAGTTGGAGACATTGCCACCGAGACCGAAGTCAACCTCCACCCTGGAACCTTCATCTCCTCCACAAAAAAAAGCAAAGATGGTGGAGATCCCTCCATATGTGCCGGAACCCCCGTTTCCGGAAGCCTTGAAAGACCAAAGGAGGAAGGAGGACAACAAGGACATCTACAAAGTCTTTCATAGGTGTGAGGTAAACATTCCACTCTTGAATGCCATTGAACAAATTCCTAGATATGCTAAATTTCTTAAGGAATTGTGTGTTGTGAATAGAAAACAAAGGGCTAAGAATAAGTTGAAAAATGGAAAAAGTGAGCATGTTTCCGCCTTGTGTCAAAAAGAGCTACCTCCTAAATGTAGTGATCCCGGCATGTTCACGATCCCGTGCATAATAGGAAATACACATTTTGAAAAAGCTATGCTTGATTTAGGTGCATCCATAAATGTGATTCCTTACTCTTTGTATGAAAACCTCAACTTGGGTACATTGCACAAAACCGGGGTGGTAATCCAATTGGCCGATCGTTCTAGTGCATACCCTAAGGGTATTGTTGAGGATGTGTTGGTTAAGGTGGATTCCTTAATTTTCCCCGCGGATTTTTATGTCCTCGACATGGAGCATGATAAACATGCCTCCCCAATTTTGTTGGGGAGGCCATTTTTGAAAACATCTAGGACAATGATTGATGTGCATAAGGGTACCCTCACCATGGAGTTTGATGGAATAAAAGTGGAGTTTAACATAAATAACTCTATGAGGTTTCCTAGTGAAGAATATGCTTGCCATGCCATAGATGTTGTTGAAGAAGTTGTGCAAGATGTTTTTGAACTAAGTGGTGAAGATTCTTTATTAGTTGCTTTGCAATGTGATGTTAATGATGCCCACGAGGTATACTCTATGAGCACTAACTTGAAGGAAAGCCTTGAGGATTTGAACCTGCTTGAAGAAATGAGGCCGAGTGTCTCAAAACCTTTTCCTCTACCCTTAGAAGAACCTGAGGAACCGGAATTCCTCCCCTCACTTGTGAAAGCCCCAGTACCTGTCCTTAAACCTTTACCAAATGACCTCAAGTATGCATTTCTTGGGGAAGGGGAGACGCTTCCGGTTATCATTTCGAGCAAGCTCACCAAGGAGCAAGAAGAAAAGTTGATGGTGGTGTTGCGGGAGAACAAGGAAGCAATTGGATGGACTATTGCCGACATCAAAGGCATAAGCCCATCCACTTGTATGCATAGAATCTTGTTGGAAGAAGGTGCGAGACCCGTCCGACAACCCCAACGCCGTTTGAACCAGCCTATGATGGACGTGGTGAAGGCAGAAATCCTCAATTTTCTTCAAGCAGGCATGATATATCCAATCTCGGATAGCAAATGGGTGAGCCCAACTCAAGTGGTACCCAAGAAGAGTGGAATGACGGTAGTAAAAAATGAGAAGGGTGAAATGGTGCCCACCCGAGTTCAAAATGGGTGGCGAGTTTGCATTGACTACCGGAGATTGAATGCGGAAACACGGAAGGATCACTTCCCATTGCCATTCATTGATCAAATGCTTGAGAGGTTAGCAAGCCACCCCTTTTATTTCTTTTTGGATGGGTACTCGGGGTATTTTCAAGTGGTTATCGCCCCGGAAGACCAAGAGAAGACCACCTTCACGTGCCCCTTTGGTACGTTCGCTTACCGACGCATGCCTTTTGGGTTATGTAACGCCCCAACAACTTTCCAAAGGTGTATGGTAAGCATTTTCTCAGAATTTGTTGAAAATTTTGTCGAGGTATTTATGGATGACTTCACCATTCATGGTAATTCCTTTGACGATTGTTTAGCAAATTTAGCGCAAGTTCTTAACCGTTGCATTGAAACTAACCTAGTGCTAAATTTTGAGAAATGTCACTTTATGGTCGAAATAGGTATTGTCTTAGGCCATGTTTTCTCCTCTAAGGGTATTGAGGTTGATAAGGCAAAGATAGACACGATTCAAACTTTGCCTTATCCTACTAATGTGCGCGAAGTGCGCTTTTTTCTTGACCATGCAGGATTCTATCGCCGGTTCATCAAGAACTTCTCAAAGATAGCATCTTCTCTATGCAAATTGTTGCAAAAGGAGGTGGAATTTTTGATGGATGAGGGGTGTAAAGGGGCGTTCGATGCATTGAAGAGAAGGTTAGTCTCGGCCCCTATCATACAACCCCCGGATTGGGCGTTGCCTTTTGAGATAATGTGCGATGCGAGTGATTACACCGTTGGAGTAGTGCTTGGTCAAAGGGTGGGGAGAGTACCTCACGCCATCTACTACGCATCCATGTCCCTAAATGAAGCCCAAAGGAACTACTCCACCACTGAAAAGGAGTTACTAGCAGTGGTATTCTCTTTAGAAAAATTTCGATCTTACTTGCTTGGTACAAAAATTATTGTGTACACTGACCATGCAGCGCTTCATCATCTAATGACGAAGAAAGAGGCCAAGCCAAGATTGATTAGGTGGATCCTGCTTTTGAGCGAATTTGATTTGGAGGTGCGGGATAAGAAGGGCGCTGAAAACCTTGTAGCCGATCATCTGAGCCGGTTGACTCTGGGGGAAGACATTGAGGTAAACCCCGCAATGAAGGAGCAACTATGGGAAGAATTCCCTGATGAACAATTGTTCACCATTAAGGATCTCCAACCGTGGTATGCCGACATTGTAAACTTTCTTGTCGCTGGTAAATTCCCTCATCATTTTTCTAAGGCCCAAAAGGATAAGTTAAGGAGTGATGCGAAATATTATGTGTGGGATGATCCCTTTTTGTGGAGACATTGTGCAGATCAAGTTGTTAGGAGATGTATCCCTGATAGTGAAATACACTCAATTCTTGAATTTTGTCATTCTCATGCATGTGGCGGTCATTTTGGAGCAAAGAGAACCGCTAGGAAAGTTTTAGAGAGTGGGTTTTATTGGCCTACGTTAAATAAGAATGCATACACCTTTTGCAAATCTTGTGATGAATGCCAGAGAGTAGGAAATACCTCCACTAGGAATGAAATGACCCAAAAACCTCTTTTGTATTATGAAATCTTTGATGTTTGGGGTATTGACTTTATGGGACCTTTCCCTAGTTCTTGTGGCTTTACGTACATTCTTCTTGGTTTTGATTATGTATCGAAGTGGGTTGAAGAAAAACCCACTAGGACTGACGATTCTAAAGTGGTTGCAGAATTCTTGAAAGATAACATCATTTCTAGGTTTGGGGTACCCCGAGCCTTGATTAGTGACCGTGGCACCCATTTTTGCAATCGGACCATAGCAGCACTCTTGAAGAAGTATGGAGTCACTCACAAGACATCCACCGCCTATCACCCACAAACCAACGGCCAAGCCGAAGTTTCCAATCGGGAAATCAAGTCCATCCTTCAAAAAATGGTTAACCCTAACCGGAAGGATTGGAGTTCTCGGCTGAATGATGCCCTGTAGGCATATAGGATGGCTTACAAGACACCAATCGGTATGTCCCCATACCGGTTAGTGTTTGGTAAGCCCTGTCACCTACCGGTGGAAATTCAGCACAAGGCTTACTGGGCGGTCAAACAGTTTAATCTTGATATAGATGAAGCCGATGTGCATAGGAAGTTACAATTGGAGGAACTGGATGAAATCCGGAGGGAATTCTATGAGAACGCCGAGATCTATAAAGAGAAGACAAAGGCATGGCACGACAAGATTATCAGGAAGGATTTTGACGTTGGTCAGAAGGTCCTCCTATTCCAATCTCGCCTTCACCCATTCCCAGGTAAGTTAAGGTCCCGATGGATCGGTCCTTTTGAGGTGGTTAAGGTATTCCCGCATGGTGCAGTGGAGATTCTAGATCGAGCTAAGTCCAACACCATTAAGGTTAACGGACAACGGTTGAAACCTTACCACGAGAATTTTGTACTGGAAAAAGGAGAGGACGTTGATCTCATCGATCCGATTTGTGAGTAAACTCCAAGGAGGGAAGTGAGTCGTACCGACGATGTTAAATAAACTTGGTTTTGATCATCCGGATCGTCACTCGTGACTTTCTGTTGATGTTGTTTAGTTTTGAGCTTTTATCATTAAGCTTCATTGTTTTGCTTTATGCTTTTCACGAGTTGTTTTCTCCATGATTTTGTAGCAATTTTGAAGCCAAGGCATTGGATTTTGGAAGGGGAAAATACTTGAATTCGAGAAGGAAGAACTTGGACAAGAGAAAGAAGCAGAAAAATTTTCAGAGATCCAGGTTAGTTGCCTGTCGCGAGTCGCGATGAGCTTCGTCACGACGGACTCAGTAATTTTTTGGAAATTTTGGCCTTTCGGATTCCACTTTTCGCGAGTCGCGATGACCTCGCGACGCTCCTTGCGAGTCGCGATTAATGTCATTGCGAGTCGCGACGTGCTCAGAAACTTAGAAAAAAAAATCGATCTCAGACTTCACTTTCCGTGACTCGCGATGACCTCGCGACGCTCATCGCGAGTCGCGACGGTTGAGCAGTCAGAAAAAAAATGGGCCTGTTTTAAAACCCGAGACCATTCTTCCCCTTCACTTTCATCCTCTTCCATCCTCTCAACTTCCACACCACCACACTCCGCACCGCCGCCTCGTCGCTGCGCCGCCGCAGCCTCGTCGCCGCGCTGCCACCGCCTCGTCGCTGCGCCGCACCACCACCACACTCCCCACACTCTCCACACTATCCACACTCAACAATCTCCACACCGAAACCCTATATTTTGGGGGTTTTTGACGATTGTAGGCAATTCGAACCCGAATTGATCGTGGGCTCCCATTTTTATTCTTCCTAAGTGCAATATTGGTACACCTCTTCACTCTATTTAGCCCTAATTGTGATTTCGAATATATATGCTATTTATTGGATATTGTGTAGATTGTGTGAATGGTGTTTGGAATCTAAATTATTATTCTTGTTTGATTGTGGTGAATATGCTGTGCATCCAATTTTATTTCATGGGTATGGTGTGCATATTTTGTATTTCAGTTTGCATGATACATTTCCTTAGTGCGGTTTCTACTGTATTATTGTTATGATTTGGGGAAAGTGGGTTGATTTCCCCCTTGTTCTGCTAGATTTTGAAATGTGTGTATCCGAGTTGTTTTGGCTGGAGAGTAGGTGGTGATTCTGTATTGGAAGCATGTTAGCCTATTGTTATTGAGATAAAGTATTTCTATGTGGATTAGTGTGCTTTGGAATGCTATATGGTTTACAGTAATTTGGCCATGGAACATAGAGGTTGACATTGTCACTATACTAATGATGGCTAAATTAGTTGAGCATAACTGTGATTTTGAAATATAGCATTTAGACTATGTGAGTACTGCGTAGATTTGATGGTATGGGCTTATTGGACATAATGTAGATTGTATATGCCATTGTGAGTATGACTTGAACTAGTTAAACTACTTTTGTTTCAGCCTGTGATGATGAACTAGTTTGAGATTGGTCACAGACTTGCCATATTGCATATATATATATATTCTTCGCGTTTGACCTGTTTGCTCTATTTGCTGGTGATTGACAGATATGGCCCCCAAAAGGAGATACAGCCAAATCCAAGAGCGCACGACCGCTCCACCTCCGCCACCGGCTCCGGAATCGGACCCTATACCTTCCTCCCCGGATAGGCATATGGGTTTGACCCGGATCACCGGGTCATATGCAGAAAGATGGGAGGTCCTCGAGCGGCGCCTGTTAAAGGAGACCAGCTTTGTGGATATGCTCACATTGGAGCTCCTCGGGCTCATGCAACCTGTCACATGCCTCCTCGCCAAAGGGGGACTAGAGGGATTCATGAACAAGAACACGCCCACATACCGACGATACACATTGGAGTTCTTATCCACGATCTGCATTAGCAGCATGAGGGGCGAACAACCATGTGAGAGGTATATCGCCTTTCACCTGGATGACATCTCCTGGCAGATGACTGTCTCCGAGGTGGAGGAGGCCTTCGGTTTTACCACTGCTGAGATACGGAGCAGGCTGGATCCTGAGGCCCCGGAGCGGACAATTGAAGATGACATGCAATTCTGGAGTGTCATCAACATGAGACCCAAGAGCTCACACGAAAAGAGCAGCTCCATCATTCACCCCACGCTCCGTTATGTGCACAGGCTCTTGGCTGGCACAGTCTTCTGCTCCGCGGAGCCAACGAATGTGCCAGACAATGACATTCACTTCTTATGGCACTTAACGAGCGAGGGGCAGGGATATGGATTGTGGGCCGAGCTCTGGATGAAGAGAGTTGTAGAGTTGGCCGGGAAGGTTAAGGGGAAGATCATGGTCGGAGGCATGATAAGCATTATAGCGGAGTACTTGGGATTAGTCCCTCCTACCGACTTCCCACGCCTGAGGAGGCAAGCGTCTTATATGATCACCATCGAGCGACTGGTTCGATTTGAGATGCTCAGTGTCACTCGGACCACTGGGCTCTTCCATTGGCTATACGGTGCTGGAAAGATCACCTTCATGGCGCTCCCTCAGCAAAGCAGGACCAGACTGGAGTTCGACAAACCTTTGGGGGATTTGGCGATCTCCCCAGATTATTCATGTACAGCTGAGTTCCAGCACACGCTTCACGACCTTGGCCCCACCCCAGTCTAGCCAGACGACAGCACCCTACCTCCTCAGCAGCATTAGCACCACTCTCCACAGCCTCCCCCACCGATGGATCCCATGCAGGAGGATGAGGCTACACCTCACTTCTCCCAGCCTCCGCCAGATTTCTATGAGCGGATGATGCAGACCATGCACGAGGGTTTCCACCGCCAGGACAGCATGATTCTGGAGCACAACAGGTTTGTCTCCCAGGCTTTGATTGATATGGATGAGGAGATTGACCACCTGTCGGCTCGCATCCATGAAGTGCAGTCCCAGTCGGGCCCCGATCCGAGAGCAGAGCAGCGGAGAGAACGGAGGCAGCGGAACGAGGAGTGGATAGCTCAGTATCAGCAGCGTTACTCCGGCGGCGGCTCTTCATCTTCACAGCATTGATAGAGTGAGCATCACGCTTTACCCCTTTTCCATACTTTGCTTTGTACGGTTTTGCCCTAGTCTACATTGAGAGCAATGTAGTGTTTAGTGTGGGGAGGGGTATCTACTATTGATAGGCTAGTTGGGATTTGGAGATACTTTCACCTTTTGTTTTGGATATTGTTTTGCTTTTGATGTACTTGGATAATGTTGGTTTTGATACTTTTCTTAACCTTCACATTTGGAAAGCAATTTGCTACTTTTGGATTGGAGACACTTGAAATATACATATATATATAATAATAAATAAAAATAAAGAAAAAGAAAAAGAAAAGAGAATCCCGCTAAGTTGAAAACTCGAGAGGGCAACCTAGGCAACATTGGGGGCCCGAAAGGGCGGCCTAGGCAAAAATGAGAGGCTAAATGTGCGGAAAAAGGTGAGGTGTGAGCTAAAAGGAAAATGATTGTGTGGCTAGGATGAAAACCTAAAAGGGATCCTAGGCAAGATGAGAAAAAGCGAGAGAAATTGAAAAAGAAATATGATATGTTTACTCATTTACCGGCGATGGAGTCATAAGGTTGCGGTGACCACACGGAGGGATCGGGTAGTTCGACATCTTGAGAATGTTTTGGGGATGGATAGTTTAGCGGGGGAAAAGACGGAGTAAGTTATGAAATTCTTGATCATTATTAGACTTCGTTTTTAGGTTGATATATTGATATAAAATGAAGCATATGCTTTGAACTTCATGCATACTTTTGATTTCATCTTTTATCATTGGATTTGGGATTGTCAGTTTTGGATTAGGAGATGTCTTAGGGAAATTAATGAATTGACGAGGTAATATGGGATAGGTAGATTTAGGAATAGGGGTTGTGGAAAATTCTCATTTGATCTTAACCTGGGGATGTGCGATATTGAGAGTTTTGTGAGGTAGTGAATTGGGGGATTAGTAGTAGAATGTGGAAGTATCATTCCCTTCGTATACTTGGATCTTTTCTTACTCGAGGGCGAGTAAGGTTCAAGTGTGGGGAGGTTTGATGCGTCCACTTTATATGCTTATTTTAGCACTATTTAGGATCCATTTTGTGCTCTTTCATTACAACAGCTTGTGTTTTACCATGGAATCCTCTTAGGAGGGGTAAGAGCAACTTTGCGCTCTTTTACCTCTTTTAAGTAGATTTTTGTGTGACAAAGTAATGAAGACTGGAGGCCATTGAAGACTACACTTTCGAAGATTTTGAAGACTTGCTTCGAAGACGTGAAGACCGGAGGCCATTGAAGATCACTTTTGAAACCGTTGAAGACTTAGAAGCTGAGAGGAGTGACTATGGAGATGACTACATGCCACAAGGAGAAGAAGAAGAAATAATGTAAAAATTCTGGTTACCGTTGCGAGTCGCGACGGACTCGTCGCGACCAACATGTTCGTCGCGACTCGCGACGAACTTCGTCGCGAGTCGCAACGGCTGCTGACCAGAATCTTACTTTCTTTTCCTTCCACTATAAATACCATTTTTTTCTCTCCTCTCATTCGAGTTTTGCAGCAGCTACGATTTTGTACTTTTCTAAACCCTATTCTTCCATTTTTCTTCCTTGATTTATCTTGTTGTTTTGATTTGTTGTTTTAGTTAGATTATCATGAACTCTTGTAGCTAACTTATCTCTTGGGAGCAATTGACTAAGGCTTCCAAACCCATGTCTTAAGAACAATTTGTAGCCTATTTATTACTCTTGCTATTGTTCATTTATGGAGCATTGAATGTGTTTATTGATTTTATTAATTTTGTTGAAAGCTTGAGTATATGAAATGCTTGTATTAATTGCTTGCTAGGGTTTGGGGGATTTGGGTTAATTTCCCCCCTGTTCTTGTTAGGAATGTACAAGTATGATTTAGAGCTTTTAATTATGTTTATGGATTGATGATTGCTAGATAGATATGCAATGTCGAACTCTTTGCCATGTTTATCATTTGTAGCAAACGGGAGAAGTCTACGAGTGGTCGCTCTTGACTAATCCCGTGTAAATGCATGAATCGGTTAAATGCTTAGTCACGGTGTAGTGGTTATAAGTGTTGCCGAGTTTGTTGATCCTTCGTGCTAAATGCCATCATTGGGATACCTTGAGTCGTGGTCTCAACTACGGGAGTTATTGGTGAGGTTTGACAAGAGATGTCGAATTCACTCTTGCAAACTACTATCTAAGAAGCATAGAAGTTTAGTCTTCACAACAAGTAGTGAAAGTGGTAAATAAGTTGCATGTTCAATGATGGATAAGATGTTTGGAAGTGGAAGTCAATTGCGCCCAAGGCTTTGTAATTGTATTTTCATCACATCTTTATTTGCGTTTACATGATTTGCATCGTTCTCTTGATTTGCTAATTGTTGTATTTTAATTTGCTAATTTAGGAACCATCCAACCAAAACCCCCCCCCTGTTTACATGCTTTTATATATATCTATGTATGTATGTGTTTAGTACGTTTTCCCATATAGGTGTTTAAGTACTTAGAAAAATCCCTTTTCCTGTGGACGACCCCGTCTTGCCACTATTTACATTATTGTGGATAGGACGCATTAAGGGCCTAAAAGTATTAACTTTGAGAGGTACATCGACGACCTCCCAGTGACCATTGTGCCAAACTGGGATATTCGCTTAGTCAATGTAAAGCAACCCCTCATAACAATGCTGATCCAATGCCAAAATGGTATGCTACAAGGCATAAGTTTGATAGAGCTCCTGTGAGGTTTTCTAACAATCAGCCTCTCTCTAAGATGCCCAACTTAGTAACCATTCCCCATCAGTTAGCTAATACTAATCCTGGCTCTGATCCCCTTTCATATGGCCCTAAGATAACAGAAGCAATCCCTAACATCAGCATATCTCAGTTACCTCACCCCTCCTCCCCACACCAAACCCCTGTACTACAAGAATTAGATAAGTCCCAATAATCTCTTAGGGAACTAACAAATCAAACTGAGGTCACTACTCCTATTAGAGCCCCTAGATTTTATGCTAAGGATGATATTGTGATTGGTTCCCATAGTTTGACACTCCTCCAACTTTCTCCTACTAACCCCTCACTTTCACACCAAGGAAAGATGGAAAATAGATTTTCTGTTTTGCAGGAAATGGATGATCATTCTAGCACTGACGAATGTGTGGCTCAGGACCCCCAGGACCCTTTTGATGTTAGTAAAGATCCTGCTGAGGACTCTCACCCACTGCCTGATCCTCAGGAAGGTTCAAGCAAACTATCAGGTAAGAATAATGGCCAAGGTAAGGCTAAGATTTAAAAAAACTATTATATTAGTCAATTAAATAAGATGATGCTCTGATCTGCCACTAAAAGCCATAAATCGGGTGAACAATGATGCACAGTCTCAAGTTTAATTTCCTGATATGGAATCTGAGAGGAATTGATACCTCAATGCTAAGGCTGAAACATTTGACTATTCATAAGAAAATACAGCTTCTCTGTATTATAGAACCTATGCATGATAATTCTCAATGCCAAACATATATGGAGAAGCTGCATAACTCACATAATCTCCCTCTTCATAATGGCAAAATTTGGATTATGTGGAATGACTCAATGACAGTTAATCTCATATGCCACCATGAGCAATTCTTAAATGTAAAAGTCACCCATTTAGGATCTAACTCTCAAATGGAAATGGTCTTTGTATATGCACTTAGGAATAGAGAAGGTAGGAAGAAACTATGGCATGACCTAAGCCTTCTCCCACCAAATAAAACTATTTTCATAGGGGATTTCAATACAATTATCACACCTGATGAATATAGAGGCCCTAGTTTTCCTAATCTTGGCAGTATTAGGGATTTTCATAATTGGATTAATAACCAGGGACTTCAGGAGATTAATACAGTAGGGAATTTGTTTACATGGACTAATTCTAGGCTTAGAAATCCTACTTCTAAAAGGTTAGATAGAGGTTTGTGTACTGTTCAATGGAGTAATAAATTCTCAGCCTCTTCTATTCAGATCCTTAATAGGAAATCATCAGATTATTCACCCCTCCTCTTACAAATTGCATCCCAGATCCCATCACACCCTAAACCATTTAGGTTTCTCAACTGCTGGTTTAATAGACCAGAATTCCTAGACTTGATCAAACATAATTGGACCATTCCTGTGCCCCAAACAGGAATGATGGGACTATACCTCAAGCTTATTCGAGTTAAGAAAGTGATTAAGATCTGGAACAAAGAAAGTTTTGGTGACATTGATGCTAATGTAATTAATGCTGAAGAAAATATGAGGAGACAAGAAGCAGTCTATGATTTAACACACTCAGAAACTGATTGTATCAACCTTAATGAAAAAAACGCATTACTTCTTAGAGCTTTAAAAGAGAAAGAAAAGTTCTGGAAACATAAATCTAGGTTGAACTGGTTTAAGTGTGGAGATAACAACACCCAATTTTTTCACAAGACTGTTCAGGAGAAAAATTGTAAATTGCATATATCCAAGATAAAAAATTCTCTTGGGCAATAGCTTGATAACCCTGTAGACATCCAAAAGGAAGTTGTTTCCTACTTCTCTGACTTGCTGACCGAGCCTAGGAATTCAGTGGATTTTACCTACTACCCACATTTCATCAGTCAAATTCATGCCATCATTAATGAATAGGATAATCTTAGACTATCCCAGCCTGTAACTGAAACTGAGCTCAAACTTGTAGTTATGCGTCTAAATAAGAATAGCAGCCCAGGACCTGATGGTTTTTCAAGCAAATTTTACATTAAATGCTGGGATTTCATAAAAGATGACCTCATTATTGCAGTAAATGATTTCCTTTCTGGATCAAACATGCCAAGAGGTATTACTAGCACTTGGATAACTATGATTCCTAAAAAATCTACTCCATCTTCTTTTGATGATTTCAGACCTATTAGTCTTTCTAATGTAGCTAACAAAATCTGCTCTAAGGTCCTGATGGAAAGATTGAAACCTCATATGGAGAAACTAATTTCAAATAATCAAACAGCCTTTATGAAGAACAGAGATATCTCTGACAATATCCTATACCTGCAGGAGATGGTTAGATTCCTAGACAAAAAAAACAGAACCCCTAATTGTATGCTTAAATTGGACTTAAAAAAAGCTTTCGATAGGGTTAACTGGGGTTTTATGCAAAATATACTGTGTAAATTTGGTTTCTCAGGTAAATTCCTCAAGGCTATCATGAACAACCTTGCACATGCTTATTTCTCAGTGCTTATTAATGGTAATCCTGTTGGTTTTTTTAAATCAAGCAGAGGAATCAAACAAGGTGATCCACTCTATCCCTTCCTTTTTAATATCTTCACTGAATATTTTTCTAGGAGCCTTTCATTCATTTTTCAAAATAACAGTTTTCCATATTTCTCAATGCCCTCTAATATTACCCCAGTCACTCACTTAAGCTATGCGAATGATACCATTATTTTCATGCAAGCTTCTAAACCTGGTCTGATTAGGATTAAAGCTTTCCTGCATTTTTTTGAGTTAACATCAGACCAGATAATTAGTTATGAAAAATCTAAGTTCCACATCAGTAAGAGGGCTACAATTACAAAGAATCATCAGATTAGAGCTATCCTAGGTATGAAAAGGGGCACTTTCCCCTTCAAGTACCTGGGCTGCCCTATTTTTAAAGGTAGAACTCTATCTAGATACTTCCACCCCATCCTTGAAATCATGGATAAAAGATTAAAAAATTGGAAGAACAGATGGTTAAGCCATGGAGGGAAAATGATACTGATCCAATCATGTCTATATTCTATCCCTCAACACATTTGGACTGTTCTTAAACCCCCTACTTCTATTGTTCAATCCATGGAAAAAAGAATGTCTAGATTCTTTTGGGGAGAAACTGAGGATAGAAAGCACATGGTCTGGAGAAAATGGGCTGACATTGCTATTCCTAAATCCCATTATGGTTTAGGTTTTAGATCCATCCAGTCAATTGTTAAAGCCTGTTCACTTAAATTATGGTGGAAAAGCCAATTAGGTAACACTATGTGGGCCAAATTACTATGGTCCCTTCCCCAATCTCACAAGAATTCAAAAACATGGAAGACAATCTGTAATATTAACCTTACTGCTAAAAGGAATTCTCTAATTATTCATGGACATGGTAAGTGTGATTTCTGGTCTGCTAACTGGTGTCCAAATGGTCCTCTGATTAATTGTACTCTATCTTACATCATTTCTATGTTCTAACCCTGCTCAGTTGCTGAATTTATAAACAACAAAGTATCAATTCTATCTCGGATAGCTCCCTTCTTGGAAAATGATACTTTTCTTTTCTTGCAGGATGCTGAAAATGAGCATGGTAGAGAGGATAAGCTGATTTGGAAACCTGAAATGACTGGTAGATTCTCTTTCAAATCTGCTTACAAAATGCTAACATATAAATCAGGTAATTTCCCAGTTACTAAGCTCATATGGAATCCAAGGTTACCTAAGAAGATTTCTATTTTTACCTGGAAACTGCTTAACTCCTTCTTACCATTTGATGATATCCTCATAAAATGTGGTTATAGCTTGGCCTCTAATTGTCCTCTGTGCAATCAATCTGACTCTATGGAACATTTCTGTATAAATTGTCATCTTACTACATCCATTTGGATTCAGATTGCTGCTATAGTGAATTTCAATTTGCAGAATGTGCATAATATAGTGGATACTTTTTTCATATTCTAGAACTGTAGTGACCTTACTGGAGTGCAGAGAATGCTATGTCATCTTATTCCTTCTCTAATCTGTTGGGATTCATAGAAGGCTAGGAATGCTTATTTTTTTATGACACACCTTTTTTTATCTCCTATATTAGCAAGGAAGTTACAGATACTCTCTACCTTTCCATTACCTCCTCTCCCTGCTTCCCAACTATATTTCCTAACCTAAGTTTTCAGTTCCCTTCTCTGATGTTTCCCCCCAGACCACCACCAAAGCCAACTATTTCCAATGTATACTGGGAATCTCCAGATCACAGTTTCATCAAGGTTAACGTGGATGCATCTTGGTCCAATTCCTCTATTTCAATTGGCTTAATTGCTCGCAATCACCAAGGTTTACCAATCCTTATTAGATCAGAGACCATAACAACCACATCTCCACTGAAAGCTGAAGTTAAGGTAATTCTTTTGGCCTGTCAGATCTGTCTGGACAGATATCCCAACCTCATTATTGAATCTGACTCGCTACAGGCAGTAAATATGATTAATGATCCTTCAGTTTCCAAATGGACCCTATACCCTCTAGTTTTCCGAGTTCACACTCTTTTATCCCATGCTACCCTCAAGCACACACATAGAGAATGTAACTCAGTAGCGGATGCCATCGCAAAATATCAAGCATTATCTGTGATGGTTTCTCCTTTGCATGTGACCAACATTCCGGCACATATTAAAGGCTTAATCTATATGGATAGTATTCATACACCTTTTATTAGAATCCATAGGCAAGCCTTTAAATAAGATTGATACTGCTGATCTTTCCTCTCTTCTGTCTCAGGTTATGGACTACTTCCCTTCATGGCTTTGGATTTTTTTTCTGCTCTTTCGCGATGGCTACCGTTTTTCACAGTCTCATAGGCGCTTTCACATGGCGGATTCCCAGTTTCTACCTATGGAAGCATAAGTCCAGTTTTGGCTACTGATCTTTGGAATCATTTCAAGTTTTCCCATTTGATACGTTGAAACCATCGAGCACTCGAGCCTGGAGCCCTCGAGCCCTGGAGTCCTCGAGCACTCAAGCCTTGGAGCCCTCGAGCCTTGGAGCCCTCGAGCCTTGGAGCCCTCGAGCCTTGGAGACCTCGAGCATTTTCCACTAGCTTCCCACCTAAGGAAATAGGTATCATAAACATCCCGAGGTTATCACATTTCTTAGGAAATTTTTTTTATGATTTAGAGTAGTGACTCCCTTTATTTAAATTTACCTACTTTCATAATTGGTTTTTTCCTCTTTTTAGTGCATGCATTTTTCAAGAATTTAGCATAAAATGGAACATTCTCAATCAATTCCAAAATAGGAATGGTTACCTCAACATTTTTCTAAGATCTTCCAAATGTTTGCATCATTTGTTGCAACCTTCGACTTTCCCTTAAGTGCACTTGGAAAAGGCAGCGGGAGGGTCACTCTTTCCATGGTGGTTGGGAGCTCTTTGGGAGGCTCCTCCTCAATAATAATCTTGCGCTCTTCAAAGTTGGTCTTGTTGGCTTCCACAATTAGATCATCCTCTTGCACAATGTCTTTCTCGGCCTCTCGCACCTACTTCCCGCTCTTTAGCTTCAATGCGCTCACAGTTCTTGGGTTTACCTCAAGTTGGGAAGTTAGCTTGCCAGACTCTTTAGCCTCAAGTGTGCTCACCATGGTAGAAAGTTGCAAGACTTGGACTTCAAGGTTTTTGATGCTTGAGAAAGCCCTAGTTCCAAGTTCTTCAATTTCGCTTCTTGTTCACTCTGCAAACAAATCATGCTTCTTTTCCAATTGGCCAATGGCATCAAGGATTTCTTCCCTATCCAACTTATAGAGGGCATCATTTTTGTTGGAATGTATTTCTCCCCTAGGATATGGTTGAGGTTGTTGACCTCGGTTGTACCCTTGACATTGATTCTCCTCGCGCCAATGAAAGTTGAGGTGATCGTGATACCTAGGGTTGAAGGCATTTGCATAGGGATCTTTCCTCTCATTCCCTTGGTTCTCCCAGAACCCTTGTTGTTGTGGTCCCCTTGAAAATTGCTTATTTCCTCCCTTGAAATCCAACACATTCACCTCTTCCACATCTTCAGCCACTTGAAGGCACATGTCAGGTGGATGGTCCAAACTGCATATTCTGCACACTTTGACTTGTTGGATCCTCCCCTTCATGAATTCCTACATCATAGAGGCCAGTGCTAGCACTTGTTCTTCCAACTTGAGAGACTGAGTCTGCTCATCCAACATTTTCACTCTTGATCTTATGCTAAATTTCCTTTATCTATTCGTCATTTCCTCGAACAAAACCATTGCATCCTTCGGATTCTTGTTGGCAATGGAACCATTGCAAGTTGTGCTAACCATCCTCATATCATCATCACAGAGCCCTTCTAAGAAGTAGTACACCAAGTTGCCTTTCTTAAATGGGTGATAAGGACAACTAGCCAACAATCTTTTGAATCTTTCCCAATACTTATATAGGGACTCATTTGAATTCTGAGATATGTTGGACAATTGTTTCTTCAACCCCACATATTTTGAAGCTGAAAAGTACTTTTCAAGGAAAAATCTTTTTAGATCCATCCATAATGTAATGCACCTCGGTGGAAGGTACTATAACCAGTCATTTACCGAATCTCACAGTGAGAAGGGAATGATTGAAGGTTGTATTCCTCTTTCAAGACTCTGTGCGGCTTCATGTTGTTACATACAAGATGGAACTCTGCGAGATTCTTGTTTGAATCCTCCCCGTCCATCCCATGGGTAAGCATTGAATCATCCACTCGTTAGCTTGCAATTGACATTAGGCGGTAGCGGGGGAAAAGTGATGCAAAGGGGTTGATTCTCCAAATTTAGAGCCATTAACTCCCTCAAAGTGCGGTTGTCCACCACCATGACTACTTGCTCCTTAAAAATTGGTTCTTGTGGAACACATACTCTAGTCCTCCTTCTCCTTCTCCTCCGACTACCTGCGTGTTTGGTAGTTATTTCAAAGTTCCTAAGTTTGTGGTACAGATATGTTCTATAAACTAGAAACCAAACAAAAAACCAACTAAAAAACAACACTAGTAAACAGGTTTAAAACTAATGGAATAGCTATAAACATAGGCTCAACATGAAAAACCAACTAAAGCAACAAGAACAAAACAAAAATAAAAAAAATACAAACTACTCAACTAACATGCTAAGCAAGTTAATGATTAAACTTTTAGACTAGCATCCCCAGCAGCGGTGCCAAAATTTTACCTGCCTCCACTCGGGGTCATAAAAATGAGTAGCTAACCCGAGCGGAGGACTTTGGAAGGTCAAAGATGAAATTTATATTCTACTCCCGTTCCTATTACTATCCTACCAAAAGGGTAGATAGTGACAAGCCCAGGTTTGTCCATGGAGATTCTAGATGTCTAAAAATCAACTACACATAGCCATGTCCGGGTTTTCAATATGGTTGTGTGTTAGGAATAGCTAAATATTGCAAATTGGGTTTTTGGGGGCTTTTTAACTAAACAACTAAAAACATGCGAGATCACAAAGGAAGAAACTATATACACTAGCACTTGGGGGGTATTTCAATAACATGATAAATGAATGACTCTTATCCTTGATTCATTCACATACAAATATATAAACCTATCGTATGTCTATGTCACTAGTAGGGAGATAGCCAGACATTTCCCTTTGTCTATCACATAGAGGTACTTGCCACCAATACATGCATATCTCACCATCTCTATAATTAGGGATATGCTCCAGTCCTAGGATCCCTTAATCCATCCTCGTCATCTCACTCTCAATGCTAGAGCACCCCAGTTTAAAGGAACAAAGCCAGAGCAATACCTTGCGTAGGTCACAACCATTAGATATGAAAGTGAGGGCCATACATCCTAGACACTTCACTATGGATACCAAACTCTAGGCCTAGAGAGGCAAAGGAATTTATATCTTGTGATGACTCTAGAGTCGGCACAACTCTAGTTGCTACAAAAAATCAAGCTCATCTATTGGGATAGGCCAAGGGTTTCCCCTCTTTAGGGTTTGCTAAATAGGCTGCCCAATATGTGATTCCTCAACACAACTAGCCAATTAGAATTATGATTTAACCAATCGAAAGATATACTCTCGAGGTAACATGAATGCATTCATCTCCCAAGTGTTCCTGAACCTACTCCATAATCTAACACTCCCAAGATAGCAATGAATTGTAGCAGGATATTACACTACTATGAATATATGGATGCATCATAACACTGGTATAGCATAAATATCACAAGAATTGAAAGCATAAATAAAACACAAATATTCATAGGAAATAAAGATAGGAGAATCTTCAAATCTCAAAGAAACATCATCAATTCATGAATACAAACACTAAACCCAAGTAAATTAACAATTACCTGAGCATTGAACCCAAGTATTTCCTTGGATTCAATGCCCTTGGGAAAATAAAGAAGAAAAGAAATTACTCTCTAGAATTTTCTCAAAGAGTGTAGAATAATGTTCCCAACTAAGCCAAAATTAAACCCTAGTAGACATTTGCTTATATTTATAGTAGTAGGAAAATGGGCCTTGAAGAATGCCTAAAATAGGCCAAAAAACCCTAGCAGCTGCAAACGAGATGGGATGTCTCGTGTGGCATGGCCGTGCTAGGCACTGCTGTCACGGGCCATGCAGCGTGGCATGACCATGTTTGAAGCTTCTGGCATGCGCCATGTGGCATGGCACATCCGTGCTGGGCAGCTCTGGCACGGGCAGTACTGGCTGAAACGGCCGTGCTGCGCACCCTTGGTATGGACCGTGCCGGCTGACACGTACTGTCGGCTAGGCACCCGGTCTTGGCCTTTTGTTATGTGGGCCCACATCATTTAGCATTGGCTTTTGGCTGGGAGTAAATTAAGTACTCCCAAAGCATTGAACCCAATCTTTCCATTGGATTCAATGCCCTTGGGAAAAACTATGAGAATTAAACTAAGAGAGAAGGGTTAGCCCCTCTCTCTCTACCTATTCTTTGGAAAAACTAGGAGAATGAACTAAACCTAATGCCAAACATGAACCCTAGTAGACATAGGTCTCTTTATATATAGAATTGGGCCTTGAAAGAGGCCCAAAAGGGTAAATAAACTTTAGCTGGCCGTCAGGTATGGGCCGTACAATAACACACGACCCGTGCAATAGTGCACTGGCCACCGGTTGGGCATATGTCATCCGGTCTTCTGAGCACTTGAATGACACGGATCTTATGATTCCTCACAGGTTATCGACTGGAAGCTTTATTTCTTCTTCTGAGCAGCACGAGCCGTACAAAACCTTGTGGGCCACCGGCTGGGAGTCAATTTCTACGAAACTGAAAGCATGATCATGCAAATATTTTCATCCCGTGAGCTGGTCTTAGAATCTTAACTTCAAGGGGCATGGTTTATACCATATGCATACTTAGCTACACAAAACAGCTGAACGGCACGGGACATATAGTTCCTTGTGGCCCATCTTTGGCACCATTCAGTTTGGCTGGCATAGCCCGTGCAGTAATACACGATCGTGCCAATCTTCATTTTTTTTCAATCTTTGACTCCTTTCTCTTATTGGCTTGGTTCCATCTACTACAACATTTTGACTCATGGCCTTCTGTCTACTGCTATTCTTGCGAATGACCTTCTACAATTTACGCCGAAGTGCTTATGAGCAACCTACAAATAAGCTCACTAAACATAATATAGGCACTCATACGGACATAGTATCCATTAGGTCTACAAAGCTTAAAAACTAGGGACTTGAATAAGATAACCAATAATGGTCGTCTAAACCCCTTGTAATGTAACCTAACTAAACCTAGCAATCAACCATACAAAAAAACTAACAAATGTCCTAAATGCATTGGTTAACACATGCTTTTAGGTGTAGATCATCTATCAGAACTGGGGAAGACTCAGCAGGGAATTTGTTCCAAGATGGCGGGCCAGAAGATTGAGGAGGGCGATGACCAGTGGAGCGGCCAAAGAAATGTCCACCACCAGAGGTTACCATATTGGCAGATGGCGGAGCCAAAAGTTGAGCATCATCTTCAAGGTGTTGTTCTTCCTGGAAAAGGAGACCAAGAAGTTCACCATACGTCAAAGGTTCGAACGCATGTAAGAGCAGACCAAAAGGCATCATATTGAGTGTTTAGTCTGTAGAGAATATAATACAAAAGATCATCATCAGATATAGGTCACATACACTCAAAGAGAGAGTCAGCAAATGTTCATTTCTTTTGAAGATAATCAAGGACTGAGAGTGAGCCGTTGCAAAGAGTTTGACATTGATGACAGAAATGCATCTGTTGAGAACAAGTTTACGTAAAGAAGGTTCGCGCAAGGATGCTCCAAGCTTTACAGGTGGTAGTGGCACGAGCTACCATACCAAGAAGTGGGGTCAGCAATGTAGAACAAATCAACAAAAAGGTTATGCAATCCTTGCAAACCTAGGGAGTATAATCTGGATTAGAACCGGTGCAAGCAGGAGGTGCAGAAGAGCCAGATAAGGTAATGTTAGATTCCATAAGGTCGATGGTGGTAGGCGGAGGGGAGTCAGCAGAGAGAAGGAAGCTAGGCCAAAGGCTTCTAAGGGTGATTGTTTGGTACTATGCCTAAGAGTATAGCTGGAGCTATTAAGGCGAATCGCCAAAGGAACAAATTGAAATGTCTGATTTGATGCACTAGAATCATTAGAAGTAGTAGCAAGGAGATTGGAGGATGTGTTTGAGGAGTCAGACATGATGTGGATCGTAGGTTAGGCTGATACCATGTAAGTAATGGAAGTGTGTTTGGAAGGAAATGTTTATTTCTCTATTCCATATCAATCAATATTCATACAGGTACAACAAAATATTCACTTTGCCTATTTCTAGGGATGAGATCTTGTGTTGAAAATTTGAATTCAAGCAGAGGGTAAGAAGATATCCTACATCAGAGTTGTTACAACTGAGTAGAAAATACTAAGCTAATAACAAGCACTAGATTGGAAAGGTCGTAACAAGTATGTGCAGAAAAAAGGTTTATGATGAAGAGGAAATACAGGTGTAGTGGAAGATGGCCCAATCAAATCTCTCTCAAATACTAAGTAATATGATAATACTTAATAAACAAGTAGAAAATGAACACGGTAGGAACACGCCATAATTTTAGCGTTGAAAACCTCCTCAAAACAAGGAGTAAATTCAAGGGATTAGCAAGCCACTTAAGTTCTTTCACTACAATCAATAACAGTGATACAAGTTTTCCCTAGCACCAATTATATGCATACAATATTTCGTCAAGATATCAACACCAATCTTGGTAAATAACATGCACAATAGAAAACTAATCAAGGTAGAAATCAAGTTGAAAGACCAACTCTTACTGACAAGGATTTGACCATTGAACACCAAACTAGAAACCTTCAAATAGGATCTCTACCGTTCATAATGTGCGTCTAAGGCTCATTAATAACATATCCAAAAATCAGAGCAATCTAATGGTTGAATCTTGAAAACGGACAATGGTTGAATTTTGAGATCGAATCGGAATATCGTAACTGGTCTGAAGGGTTTTAACCAACCCAAATTTCCTCTTTTTCATGTGTTTCTTTTTTTTATTCTCTCTATCTTTTCTATCATATACTATAACATTAAGTAATCATGCGTCAACTGCTAACTGGATCAAAAGTAATAGGCCCAATTATACATTCACGTGAACTTTCAATTTTTTTCCAATTAGGAGGTCAGCAACCCCAACCGTTTATCGCCTATCTACTACCATTTTCAAGGAGAGATGATCTAAAAATTGTTACCAATAAATTAGCGATTTGGGTTTGAATCCCCCTCCCCCCGAAGTTGCATTATCATGGCTTTAAAGTCTCCATTATGCACCGTGTTATGTGTAGAGCCTCCATAGCATGGAGAGTGGAAGGTTCACCCCATTTTTTTTTTATCCAACAGGAAATCTCATCCTTTTGTGTGGGACAAGAATGAAAGTACGGTTGTAAAAAAATGTGTATGAGAAGTCCTCGTTCCAAATTGTCCACTGTTCACTTAATATGAGTCCTAATTATAGCCCTCAAGCTTGACTTTTGCACTGTGTCTTGAGTTTTACAACGGTCCTTTTTTTTGAAATTGCAAACCTTTACTCATATTAAAAATGAACCACAGAAGTACAAGCATTACACCTTATTCCTGCAGCTAGATTATGGACATACTATACCACCTCCTTAGGCTCTTTACTACTATTACAACATCAAAACACAGCATCTGATTCTTTATCTGTTGCAGTAACCATTGAAATTGCAAGTCCACCTTATGATTTCCCTGCATCACAGTCACTAAAGGGAAACAGTCAGACTTAACACATACTGACTTATAACCTTTGATAGTAGCCTATTGCAAACCCGCCAAGGCATTTAGTGCTTTTTCTTGAAATAAAGATCCTACATACTCCTGATGTCCCCCACTTATTTGCGTTCCATAATCCTGATTCTCCGATATAAGCCAACCCACTGCCGATGCCTCTCCCGGACTAACAAACTCACCATCCACCAAGCAAATCAACTTCCATTTGAACCTCCGGTACAAGATTGGACTATTGCGAAATGTCACCAAACTTAAGACTCATACTATGTGTACCCCAAATGTGCTGCAAACCATTGTTGCTCTTTGGAAGCCAATGTTTCCACGTACATTTGATGCTTCATAATCTGTTCCCAGTAAGCCTCATTTCTGGCACACAATATCTTCCACAAAATAAAAATTGAATGTGCCAAGCATTCTTCATTTGGAACTGACATCATCCACCTAAAAACCATTCACTGAAAGTCAGTTGTTGCCCCCTCTCAAAGTCTAGGCCCAATTGAGAACAATGCAACACCTGTTGCGAATGTTTACATTCTAAAAATATATGCTCCGCTGACTCCGATGTTGAGTCACACCTTGAATATACCTGTTGTACCACACCTCCGAGCGTGCAACACTTTTAATATCGGCAAAGCATCTACTAACGCACACCAAGCAAGAAATAACATCCATGCCGGAGCAAAAATTTTCCAAAACCTATCCCAAATTCTAGGGTTACCCAACTCTTGCCCAGTCAAAGAGGACATCTCGCCTTTTGCAGGCTTTTTTATAGTCACTATTCACTGAATAATGACCTGAAGGGGTTAAAGTCCACATAGGTATGTTATCCAACATGGAATATGTCTGTGGCAAGGGGATAGACAAAATTTGTCAAGCAATCTAATTTGGAAACAATGTATCAACCAAATGTCGTCACCATGACCCTGTACCACTAACCAGGCCATCTAGTGTGAGAGAAGTGTTTTGCACTGCCAATTGAGTTTGCAGGTCAAACGATCTAACTCCTGGAATCCACTCATCACCCAGTGGAATTTGGAATCCTAAACCAACCCTCCACCTGACATTGCCCCTTAAAAGCTCACGACCCCATAATATCACACGCTAACCCTATGAAACATATGTACCCACATGAACGTTAAAAAACTCTCTAGTATAATACTATGATGTCAAGAAGGTGGATAGTAATGAGGACTTATCATATAATATCTTCCAGGCCATTTTTTTTAAGAACGTCTAATTCATCTCCTTCGCTGCCCGTAGCCCCAAACCACCTAGTAAAGTTGGCTTCGAGAAAAACCTCCAGTTTCTCCAATGTACACCCCTACCTAAAACATTCCCAGTCCAAATGAATGCTGCCATAATACTATCAAGTCTCCTTGTAACTAATGTGGGGAACTTGAAAACGGATATATAGTTGTGGTATTCTCCAATACGGCTGGTTGATCGTGGTTCACCAAGGTGTGCCTGCAAAAGAGATCCTGGAAGCAATTCTGGGGAAACAACTCCGATGTTCCTTTTCGGAATCAAGCTACTTTAGTTTAGTTGCACTTACCGGATTCATACCTTCCTTCTTCCTTTTATAGTACATTACGAACGTGGCTCTATTTTATCTGGGATGGCCATCATGTT
This sequence comes from Rubia yunnanensis, assembly GCA_037428765.1. Lineage (NCBI taxonomy): Eukaryota > Viridiplantae > Streptophyta > Magnoliopsida > Gentianales > Rubiaceae > Rubia > Rubia yunnanensis. The sequence goes on from CM075061.1 coordinate 64,198,109, forward strand.
TCTGATCGTGGGACCGAGAAAAGTGGTTCATGGCTGAAAGTTGATCAAGGTCTCCGCTCTTCTTGGTTTGTGGGTTGACTCCACTTGTTCTGCGTCCGTCTGGCCTAGATCGCTTCGCTAGTTCGCTTCAGGTCCGGTTGTAGTTTTGGGATTATTACTTATTTGGGCTAGGTATGCACCATACTAAGAAGCATGGAGCAATTTCCTCGAAGTGATTGAATGTGAACTGAAGTTGTATATCAACAGATTGGTTGCCATTTGATTTTACCTTCGTAGAAATTGCGAAGTGTTAATAGCTTCGTGGCTGATACAATTCCTTTTCCGCCAACTCTTCAGCTTTCAAATTTTGAATTTTGAATTTCCTATCTTTATTGTTAAGGGTAGTAGCAATGGTTATGTTCAAAAGATCTGCGATTCTATCCGCCTTTTTCGTTGTTCGTTTTTTAATTTTCCTGACGTTTATTATTACTGTATCTCTTAAATGGGGAATTTCAATCGAGTGGCTTCATTTAGTGCGTTGTCTATTCACCTTCCGTTGCCTCCTCGGTATATGTAAAAGGTTACCCACTTTTGTGTCAGAATTTCATCATTGTGCTTTTTCAACTGTCTGTTCTCCTTGATTTTGTTGCTTCCCTTCCTTGTGTTTACATATTGAAACTCTCTTTGTTTCAGTTTTATCACCTCCGCTTGCCAAAATCTTCATCCTCTCCGGCCGAATCAAGGTTTTTTGCGCATCACCTTTCCTCGTCTTTTTGAAGAGTAAGGTTTGTTTTTTTAATTTCCCATCTATAAGTTTGGTTTTACCCATTTTTATAATCCTAGTTAGTATGTTCCAACATGACCTATTTAACCAAGTACGTAATAGTAAAAAATGTAAATGACACGCGACTTGGTTACGCAGTTCAAGGAAATCCGCCTACATCTGCGGGGCCTGGCCCAGTTCATAATGAATTCACTAATTAGAAAGATATAGTACAATATTACAAAATACTTATCTTTACTAACTATAGTGTGTGAACTCTGCTAGCTCCCCTAGCTACTGATCCGCCTTGATCAGACTCCCTCTGACATCGAAACTCGTCGACACTGGATCTCCTCCTCCTGAGGAATTAAGGCTTATGATTCTGAACTTTGTGCAGAAGGTCAGGTATGTTGGAACATATGAAGGCTCTTAGCAATTCTCGAAAGTCTCAAAAATCTGTATGCAGATTTTTGCTCTGTTAAATCCGTGAGTATGCAGCAGTGTTTGTCCCATTTTATATCCATGAATCGGATCGGAATACTCCTTGATTATCTCCACAATATTCCTATTCCAAATCTGCTTCTTGAAGCATATCCAAATCCCAAAAATAAAGGGATTTTCCTTATCACAATCTATCCCATATATTCTCCAATATTAACTCCATATATGTAGGGATTTTCTATAAATCAACTATGCTTCACACGCCTCATTCATAGAAGAATATTCATAATTCCATAAATCATAAATATCATAATCTTCTATCTCCATATTTCCGTACAACAAGTCTCGGCGTGAATCATGCTTCCTTCGAGTGTTCCAACATAGAAGATTTTTACCGTTTCCAAATATGTTCACAAAAACTGCCAATTAAATATTCAATGCAAATCTCTGACTTTACAATCTCCCCCTTTGGCATTTTGTGAACCCGTAATGTTTTGGCCATGAATCTCTCGCAACGGAAACAACTTGTCACACACATAGGTCTTCCAAACTTCACCTAGGTTGGAACATATGCACAATATACACACTACTTAATCCGAAAACAAATTAATACTAGAATTCCCACAAAGCATGAATACCAAATAATCCAGAAATCCAAGAAAAGATAAAATAATTCGGCCATAAATATCCAAAAATCTCCCCGTGGGATCACACATATGCCAAAGACAACAAAAATAGCATATGCCGAAGGCAATAATCAAGCATCAATATACTCCCCCTGAGTTTGTCCACCATGTTGGAACATAGATCAGAAATCCAGATCAGGGTCAAGCCTTCAAACGTGCTTTCTCATTTTCCAGACTTGTCTTCTCTGCCTCCAGCGCTGCAATTTAAATGGCAATAACTCTCAATCTTGCATCCAGATTCATTATCTTTGCCTCTTTTCCTGCTGCTGCTGATGTAGATCCTTCTGGTTTCCATGGTAAATCATGAATATGCCTCAACCTAAAAGTCTTCTTATTTGGCCTCAAGAATTCAGTGTCAATCACCACATTCTCTGCTTTTCCTTTCACTCTGGCACTCTTGGCTAGTGCTGATATCATTGCAGGATAGATAATTGCATCTTTGGCCTTGGGAGCAGTGGCTTGTTTGACCAGATTCTGCTGCATGAATATCCCAAGATTTATAGGCTGCTGTGTTCCAACACAGTAAAGCAACTTGGACATTTCTCTTGTTAATGCAGTGGTATTTGTTGAAGGCATCCAACAGTGAACAGCAATCTGATATAACCCAAAAAATCTTGAGGATAAGCATGATGCTTGTGAATACCCCGTTGCCGACCACTCTACCTTATATCCACCTGAGATAGTTGCTAGGATTTGATCATCAGAAACTTCCAAATCTTCAGGAAAAACTCCATCTATCTCTGGCATCTTAAGACCCAAAACTCTGTTAATCCTGGCAGCAGACAAGTCAATTATCTTTCCCCTCACATAAACCCTTCCATACCAAGGGGAATCAGACTCCAGATTTCCAACCATGAGGTTAGAGTATACCTCAATCACAACCTGCCTATTATACTGCAGCTGAACCGTGGCTGCTTTTGTCATCCCAATTACCTTCAAAAATTCTGAGAACCCACTCTCCTTATATGCTACTAAGTCTACTGGTCTTTCAAGAATAAATTTCCTTTCAGAAAAAACTTCTCCTATTTCCTCTCCTTTTGAATCAAAATAAGAGAATGACAATGCTTCACTCACAGAGAGGGGAGGGAGGATTTTCTTCTTCGTGCATTCCTGCCTTTTCTTGCTCATTTTTGCTTGTGAAGACACCTTGGCATCAGCAGTCTTCCTCTTGCCTTTAGCTGTCTGGTAAAATTCATCGAGCACTTCATCACTCGAGTATGCCAAATTAGGAAGCTCCTGTGTTGGAACACACTCTGAACTTTCAGATTGTCTTTCAAACTGCTCATCTTGATCCAAGTCCTTAGGGTCATTCAGTTCCTCTCCGGGTTCCCCATCATAACATTACCGGACATATCATTCTGGTCTTCACCACCCAGGTCAGCATCAGAATCCACATCCATAGGATTTTCATCTTCACATTGCTGTGTTGGAACGTGCACAGCACTGTCCTCCTCATCACTATCTGACAGTTCGATTATCACATGCTTCCTTAGTTCTTCCATCAGTTTAGCAGTATTTGAATCATAGAATCCAACCTGTAATCTGTCTCCATACCTCACAACTTCCCTTCCAGCAGATTCTTCCTCATTAATCTCTCTTAAGAATACATAGCTTGGACAAGGAATACGACAATATATATATATATGAAACTTATCCTTTTCTCTGTACTCAGCATATTTTCCCATCAGAAATTGCACATCCCAATTCTCAATCCTCCTTATATCACCTATATTACACGTCACAAGCTCCTTGACCTGAACAGTCAGGTATTCACCCTTTATGCTTTTGATATTTGTTAAATCTATAGCAACTCTGTTTGCCTCTAGCCATTCAATAATTTCATCTACACTCTTAAATTCCATGCCCATCAGTTTTAAAGGAGGGGATCAGGACCAGTTACCTTTCCATATCAGTCCTTCCTCTTGGCACTGGTGAGTTTTTCTTGTTCATCGCGTCCAGTACCAGAGCCACCAGCCTCTTTACCTCCATTGGATGCCTCTTCCTCTACACCAAGCTCTTCATCTTGACCAAGATTTCCTTTAGGAAGTGCTTCGACCCCAACTTGATCCGAGTTTTCTCTCCCTTAATCTTGATTTTCTTCCAGTAGCAATTCGTCCCAAGTTTGGTCTACACATCGTCCATTCCTTTTGACCAATGCCAACTCCAAATTTACTGAACACTGTTCCTCCTCCATGACTTCTTGTGTGGGAATAGTAGGGCTGGAGGCCATTTTTGCAGGGGTTCGGAGAGTAGTGTTTTGAAGATGATTTTCGAGATAAATTCGAGAGAGATTCAACAACAGCCAAAAGAGAAAATTTGGAATGTGTTTAGACAACACAGAAACCCAAACCAACTCTTCAACTCACCTCCTCTTTTCCCGTGAAACTCCTTTTTTTATTTCCAAGACTTATAATGATTACCCCTTTTCACTTGTCAACTCGAGATGTCACATCAAAATAACTTCCAACATACCATACAATCCATCTTCTATTTTTGTACATTTTTCTTCTTTATATTTTTTTTCTTTTTCAATTTTCTAAACAAAAATAAATAGAATATTTACAGTAAAATTAAGGTAAGAATTACCTCAAATTTGACAAACACCTAAGTGTTGTCGAAGGCTTTCAAAAGTAGCGGAGTTCAACGGCTTTGTAAAGATATCAGCTAATTGCTCGTGTGTTGGAACATAGACTACCTCCACTTCCTTCCTTTCAACCAGATCTCTAATAAAATGGTGCCTTATATCAATATGTTTGGTTCTCGAGTGCTGGACTGGATTTTTTGAGATATCAATTGTACTTGTGTTGTCACATAAAATCTTCAAGGGGCCTTGATGAATTCCATAGTCTTTCAACATTTGTTTCATCCATAACAATTGTGCACAACAGCTTCCAGCTGCAAGATACTCAGCTTCTGCAGTAGACAAGGATATCGAATTCTGTTTCTTACTATACCACGACACCAAATTCGTACCAATAAAGAAACATCCACCTGTGGTACTTTTTCGATCATCAGCATTACCAGCCCAATCAGAATCACTGTACCCAATCAATTCAGAATCTTGACTCTTAGAATACCAGACACCATACTCAGAAGTCCCACTTACATATCGAATATCTCGTTTAACTGAAGTGAGATGTGACTCCTTTGGATCAGCCTGAAATCTTGCACAAATCCCAACGCTGAAACATATATCTGGTCTACTAGCTGTTAAATACAATAAACTTCCAATCATTCCTTTGTATAACTTCTGATAAACCAAAACTCCTTTTTCATCCTTTACCAGTTTGTCAGAAACGCCCATAGGAGTTCGAACTGCTCGAGCATTGCTCAGACCGAACCTCTTCACTAAATTTAGAGCATACTTACTCTGATTTATGAACAGACCATTCCTTCCTTGCTTGACTTGCAATCCCAGAAAGTAAGTGAGTTCTCCAACCATGCTCATCTCAAATTCGGATTGCATGATGGTGACAAAATCTTGTACCATAGAAGACGAAGTAGAGCCAAATACTATATCATCAACATAAATTTGAGCAATCAAAAATTTCAAATACTTTTCAAGCACAAATAAATTGTGATCTACTCCCCCTCGACGATAGACTTTCTGAAGAAGAAAGTTAGTAAGTCGTTCATACCACGCCCTGGGTGCTTGCTTTAGACCGTATAGAGCCTTCTTGAGGCGATAAACATGGTGTGGATAATGAGGATCCTCAAAGCCTTTAGGTTTTTCAACATAAACCTCTTCATTCACCACTCCATTTAGAAACGCACTCTTGACATCCATTTGATATAACATAAAGTTCATAGAGAAAGTAATAGAAAGTAATATTCGAATTTATTCTAACCTGGCAACTGGTGCAAATGTTTCACCAAAGTTCCAGTTGTGTATATCCTTGAGCTACTAGTCTAGCCTTATTTCGAGTAACTAGACCATCAGTATCAGACTAATTCTTAAAGATCCACTTCGTGCCAATGACATTAATGCCTTTGGGGCGAGGAGTAAGATACCAGACGTCATTTCGTGCAAATTGACTTAGTTCTTCTTGCATAGCAGCAATCCAATACTCATCCCGCAAGGCTTCTTTGTAGATCTTGGGTTCAAGGAAAGAAACAAAGCAATGCAATCCAGCTAGCCTTTGGTAATCCACTCAAGGAACCGATCGAGTACTTCTCATGTTGGATTCAGGTTGGTCTTGTGTTGTAACATAGGGTTCGTTAGATTCAGCTTTGAAAATTTCAACATCAATCTGCTCAGTTGTTCCAGCATGTTGATGCGGTTCGGCTTCTACTAACGGATCTGCCTTGTCAGGTTGAAGCGGCTCTATTGGAACATGAGTGTTACCGGAATCTTCTTCTAAAACATTGAACTTTTGTTCTTCCTCTGAATCATCCACAATAACATTTATGGACTCCATGAGAGTGTTGGTTCGATAATTAAACACTCGATAGGCACGAATGTTAGAATATCCAAGAAAAATTCCTGTATCACTCCGATTGTCAAATTTTGCCAACTGCTCTCTGTCTCTGAGAATGTAACACTTGCTTCCAAACACATGGAAATATGAAACATTTGGTTTCCTGCCCTTCCAAATCTCGTAGGATGTTTTGCTGGTGAATGGTCGCAGATACACTCGATTAATTGTATAACAACCTGTATTAATTGCTTCTGCCCACCATTTCTTGTGAATTTCTTTCTCTGCTAACATAACTCGAGCCATCTCCTGCAGGGAAATGTTCTTTCGTTCTACAATACCATTTTACTGAGGGGTGATAGGTGCCGAAAATTCATGTTGAATTCCGAGCTCGTCAAAAAAATTACTGAATTGAGAATTCTCAAAATCTCTACCATGATCGCTACGAATTCGAACAATCTTCCCAACTGGACTTCCCTTTTCAGTTTGTAACTTTACTACCAGACTTCTAAATACTTCCAACGTATCAGATTTATCTTTCAAAAAGGCTACCCATGTAAATCTGGAGAAATCATCAACACAAACAAAAATATATTTCTTTCCACCTATACTAGGCGTATTGACTGGACCCATCAAATCCATATGCAATAATTCCATATTTTTAGAGGTGGTAATATACTGAACTGAAGAGTGAGGGGATTGAAGTTGTTTACCTTGTTGACATGGTCCACATAAAATTCCATCCTTGCTGGTTAAGGTAGGCATACCTCGTACAACTCTCACATTTGTAATTTTCACCAATGTTTTATAATTGATGTGACCGAGCTTCCTGTGCCACAGAACTCCTTCGTCTTGCTTCGAGATCATACACCGTACTTCTTACTCCAGCAGATAGCAGTTATCTGATGATCTTATGCCTGAAAGAACCTTGGTTTCTCCGTGTTTCACAACGCATTTATCCTTCTAAAATTCCACTGTCATGTTGTCATCACACAACTGACTTATGCTTAACAAATTTTCCTTCAGATTTTCAACAAACAGTACACTAGTGAACACTGGAAAACCTTCAATCCTCAATTCACCTTTTCCAATCACTCTACTCTTCTTTCCACCACCGAAATTCACATATCCGCCATCGTATGGAGTGATATTCGTGAGAAATTCTGGAGTGCCAGTCATGTGGCGAGAACAACCACTGTCAAAGTACCACGAATCTCTGGAATAAGATATGAGGCAAAGTGTGTGCCACCAGACATATGCTAGATCGTTTGACAACCCATACCTTTCTGATCGATTTCATTTTCTGGACCTTGCCTATGTTGGAACATGCCATAAGTTGTCGTCCTGGCATTTGGTCTCTGATCAGTTTTCTGCACTGTTCTTCGAAATATCCTTGAAATGAGTAGTAACTACAGATGAGTGGTTTTTTTTGATACGACATGCCAAACTTCCGTTTTACTTCTCGGATCTTAGTCTTGAGGGTTACTAAATTTTCGTGTGCTTCAGTCTTGTGTGTGTTGCCATACCCAATACCGTGTCGATCACCAAAGTTTCTTCCCATGTCCAGAATATCGTCAAGCTTTGCGTTTCCAGAATTTAGCTTAGAAATTGTTGCTTCATACGTCTCAGCTCTCTTGACTCCTACTATTAGTTTTCCATTCAATTCTTCATTTATCTTTTCAATTTCTGCAATTGCTAATCGCAATTCTCTCAATTTCCATCAACTTCCTTTTTTCTTCGTTCAGCTCTTTGTTTGTGCCAGCTACTTGAACCCACATAGCATACATTTTTTCATAGGTGTTGTAGATTTCTTCATCACTTACAGAAAGATCATCGTCTTCATCGCTATGTGCTTCATACAGATCTATGTTCGAACATACAGGTTTAGCTTTGTTAAGTGTGTTGGAACATCCATCCTCCGATGTATCATGAATCTTTGCTCTGAATGCCACGTAGTTGCTGGTAAGTTCCTCTTCGTCCTTCTCATCTTCTTCATCTTCACTCCATGAGGTGACATATAATTTTTCCTGTTTTTCCTGGTGTTAGTACATTCAGCCTGAATATGACCATATCCTTCACATTCTCTGCATTGAATTCATCCAGGCTGTTTCGGTTCACTGTTTTGATTTCTGAAAAACTGCTGATTTCCTTGTTCAAACCTCATTCCACGATTATTACCATAGTCTTGTTGTCTTGGTCTATTTCCACCAAGCCTTTCCTGAGATTACTTGTTAACCACTTTCTTTAGCATTCTTGAGAAATTCTTCGTGATAAGCGTAAGTTTTTCAAACTCATTATCACTGGCAGACTCGTACTTGTCTTTTGATGCAGATGTATTGAATGCCAACTCCTTAGGACTTCTCTTTGCAGCCTGTTGAAAAGTCATCTCATATGTCTGCAACAATCCCATTAGTTCATCTAGGCTCATTGTTGCTCTGTCTCTCGCTTCTTCTATTGCTGCACCCTTCATTGCAAATCTCTTAGGGAGTGATCTCAAGGTCTTTTTCACCAACTTTGTTTCTTTGTAAACCTTTCCCAGTTGATATGCCATGTTAGAGATGTCCCTAAGTTTCCCGTTGAATATAGCAATAGTGTCATCCTTCTCCATCTTGAGTTCCTCGAACTTTGTAGCCAACATCTGAAGTTTGGACTCTTGAACTCTACTCGTTCCCTCATGAACTGTTTGCAGGATTTCCCATGCTTTCTTGGCTTGATGACATGTAGAGATGAGTTTGAACTGGTTTTCATCAACCGCAGTAAAGATTGCATTCAGCGCCTTTGAATTTACCAGAGAGGCTTTGAGGTCATCAGGTGTCCAACTAGCTTTGTCTTTGAGTTTCTGCTCCCTCTGGCTTAACTCTCCTTCTGTCGATACAACATCTTCAGCAGGATGATTCCACTCATTCCCAACATAAAACCATGCCAGTTCATCCAGCGAATTGATGAAGACACTCATACGTGCCTTCCAATAGTTGTAGTTGTTGCCTTCTAGCAGAGGTGGTCGAGACACTGAAGCTCCTTCTTTAGTCGTCATGGTAAAACTGGATCACACTTTCCTTGACACAACCAAGGGAATAATAAGTGACCAAGCTCTGATACCAAATGCAATTTTGGTTTTACCAATTTTTATAATCCTAGTTAGTATGTTCCAACATGACCTATTTAACCGAGTACGTAATAGTAAAAAATGTAAATGACACGCGACTTGGTTACGCAGTTCAAGGAAATCTACCTAAATCTGTAGGGCTTGGCCTAGTTCAGAATGAATTCACTAATTAGAAAGATACAGTACAATATTAAAAAATACTTATCTTTACTAAATATAGCGTGTGAACTCTGCTAGCTCCCCTAGCTACCGATCCGCCTTGATCAGACTCCCTCTGACCTCGAAACTCGTCGACGCTGGATCTCCTCCTCCCAAGGAATTAAGGTTTATGATTCTGAACTTTGTGCAGCAGGTCAGGTATGTTGGAACATATGAATCGGGCTCTTAGCAATTCTCAAAACTCTCAAAAATCTGTATGTAGATTTTTGCTCTGTTAAATCCGTGAGTATGCAGCCGTGTTTGTCCCCTTTTATATCCATGAATCAGATCGGAATACTCCTTGATTATCTCTATAATATTCCTATTCAAAATCTGCTTCTTGAAGTATATCCAAATCCGACAAATAAAGGGATTTTTCTTATCACAATCTATCCCATATATTCTCCAATATCAACTCCATATATGTAGGGATTTTCCATAAATCAACTATGCTTCACACGCCTCATTCATAGAAGAATATTCATAATTCCATAAATCATAAATACCATAATCTTCTATCACCATATTTCCGTACAACAAGTCTCGGCGTGAATCATGCTTCCTTCGACTGTTCCAACATAGAAGATTTTTTCCGTTTCCAAATATGTTTACAAAAACTGCCAATTAAATATTCAATGCATATCTCTGACTTTACACCATCTATTTACTGTATGCTCTAAATTTGATAACATATACCTTTTCTTCGACTTTCTGGCAATATACTGGTGTTCTTTTTTTGTATATTATCCCGGTCATATTCTCCGACATGTCTTCTCTTAAGCTTTGTTCCAACAGACTTTTATTTGTAGTCCTTTCCCCTAATTAACTCTGTTATTTCTTAATCTAGGATCCTTATTTATTATTATGACTTCCCCTAATTGTGTTGAGTTCCCTGTAGAAGATGCTCATTCAGGTGGGGATTCCAGTCATGTCATTGTATCCTCTACCATACACAGTATGCTGACTGGAACATATTTAGAAGAGTTAAAAGGCTACTTCCCATTTTTAAGCACTTTTAAACTTCGTGCTCCCACAAACTGTGAATGTGTTCACACACCACCATCTGCCTATATATCATGCTACGTAGCCTATTTAAACTTTTGCCTTTACTTTCCTCTTCCTCAACATGTGGTTGATATTCTCTATTTGTATAAAGTTGCGTTGTCCCAATTTCACCCCAAGGGCATTGCTATCGTAATGGGGTTTCTTCAGGTGTGCGGGAAAGTGAACATTCATTTCAATCTTGAGTTGTTTCACAACTTCTACCATCTTTGAAAAGTGAAAAACACAGTAGATGATTTACCTATTATCCTGTGATTACTGGGGTTGAGCTTGTGAGCGGTTTCCCGAGTACTGTTGGTCTCTGGCGTACAAAATATTTCTTCATAAAATTAAAACAAAACCCCAAACTTGGTGTGCCTTCTTGGAACTACAAGGTTCCCAATTCTAAGCTTCCTGGTCTGAATGTTCGTTTTACCGAAGAGACGGAGATCGTGGTCATGTTTTGTGCTCATACACAACATCTCCGCCATGCTGACTCTGATGCTGAAGGTGGTTTGATCGTTTTTGTTTTGATGTGCTTAATCTGCAATCTTTCTTATTTTGACGAAATGTTATTAATTTTTATTTTTTTTTCTTTATGTGTTCGTTTGATCTATGATGTTTGTTTTGTTTCAGATGTGGGCCTAGCCAAAGGTGAAATCAGATCTCTCTTTGATGAGGGCGATGAGAAGGTGGCAGAGGCTACTGTTTAGCCTGATAATGCTGCTTCGAGTAACACCCTCCAAGAAGATGTTAATAAGACAGACCCTGGTGATAAGAGTAAGATTACTAAGAGAGGGGAGATAAGTGGTCGTTACCTTATTGTTGTGGCAAAGGAGAAGAAGCAAAAGAGGGATATGGGCATCGGATCTTTAGGACATTCACTTCCCCTTTGAAAAAGGGTCGTGTTAACCAATCATATTCGCAAACTCAGGCACAAACTGAGAATACTCTGGCAAAGGGGATGATATCTGATATCCTTTCCAACCTCTCTTTACCTGATACACTAGTTGTGGTAAGTCTGCAGCTGAACTCTAGTGGTCTTCTTTATATTATGATCTCTTGTTTGAAAAATGCTAACTAACTTTGTCACGTGTGTTTTAATCTTATAAGATTGGTGAAAGTATTCAACTCGTGAGTGAGCGGCTTTCCAAGTTTTCTCCTATTGATGAGTCACTATCGGAGAAGTATAAGGCATAGGAAGCTTAATGTGAAACTCTAGAAAGTTTGCTTAAAGCTGCTGAGGAGAGGGCAGATGCTGCTGAGTAAAGGGCGAACACTGCTGAGGAGCACGCCAAGCTCGCGGAGATGAAGATAACTCAGCTTCGTGCTGAGTTAAAGGAAATGCATACCAATGGACATGCTTCTCCCCAATACCCTCAAATTCTAGTAGATCGACTCTGCAAGACCAAGTCATTCTATAAATTTTTTAAGGATGTTTCGAGTGATGCTCATGGGAGGTTATCGTCGTGCCTCTCAAAGATGGAATTTATATGCCCAAATTACCACTAACTACTAATTAGCAGCTGAACTCTAGTGGCCTTCTTTATATTATGATCTCTTGTTTGAAAAATGCTAACTAACTTCGTCCCGTGTGTTTTTGTCTTATAAGGTTGGTGAAAGTTTTCAACTCGTGAGTGAGCGGCTTTCAAAATTTTCTCCTATTGATGAGTCACTGTCAGAGAAGTATGAGGCACAGGAAGCTAAATATGCAACTCTAGAAAGTTTTCTTAAAGTTGCTGAGGAGAGGGCGGGCGCTGCTGAGGAAAGGGCGAACACTGCTGAGGAGCACGCCAAGCTCGCGGAGATGGACACAACTCGACTTCGTGCTGAGTTAAAGGAAATGCATACCAATGGACCTGCTTCTCCCCAATACCCTCAAATTCTGGTAGATCGACTCTGCAAAACTAAGTCATTCTATAGATTTTTGAAGGACGTTTCGAGCGATGCTCGTGGGAGGCCGTCCCCGTGCCTCTCAAAGATAGTAATTATATGCCCAAATTACCGCTAACTACTAATTAGTAGCTAGTGGTAAGACGGGGTCGTCCACAAGGAAAATGAAGTTTTATCAAGTGTTAAATGTAGTTAAAAAAAGCACACGAAGAAGTCACTCTACGTGTGTGGTAACCAAGTTGGGGGGGTTGATTTTGAAAACACTATGACTACTTTAACAACTAAATTAACCAACAATTAGAGAAAGAAAAGTAATTACGATCACAACTAGCACAAATAACTTAACTAAGATTATAACGAGTCTTGGCGCAATTGGTTTACATTTCTAGTCATCCTTTGATCATTGATTTATTATCCTATTTTTATGCATTAACCACATATTGGGGAGAACTGATCAACACCTTTCAAGTGTTGATATTTCTTACCTCTACTCGGTTATAGTTAGAGTGAGTGAGCGGCGCCACACAGTAATCTTTACCCTCGGGTCACTATAGATGATCGGCGTCATAGACTTCCCCGAGGATAGAAATACACATGGAAATCCAATAAAACTACCACAATTTCCTACAAGCGAGAAACACATAGATAGCACAAGTATATCTTCTAATAATGACTATGAGGAATTGCCTTCATTCTAATCGTTATTATTGAGTCACATTGATAATTAGTCAAACCCATTCAAATTCATTCTAAGCCTAAGAAATTTAATCAATCAACAATCATAATTAGTTGTCACTCCTAAACATAATCTAGTATTGACCAACAATAATCACATTGACAAAAAGTCAAAGTCTTCCAATTTTGACCAAAAATCTAGCACATAATCAACCCACAATCATCAACTAGTTGATCATCGAAGTCTAAATCATGCATTAATCACACAAGAAAGCATAAAACATACTTGATAATCAAAGCACAAAATAGGATAAACCAAATCTCACAAATTCATAATAGAAATGCTTACCAATTGCTCCCAAGAGTGTATTTAGTCTAGATTATGAAAACCCACAACAAATCTACAAGAATTCATGAAAGATATGCAAAAATTAAGAAAAGATAAAGAAAAACTAGGGCTTTTTAAGGGGGAGATTTGGGTAAGAGTAATGGGAGAGAGGGAGAGTTTGGAGGCTAAAAAATGAAGATAATAACAGCCTAAACCCGTTGTTGTGAGCTGCAATATGGGTTGCAGCCCGCAATGGTGTTACTGCCCTCTTCTTATTTCCATCGCTATTGGTGAACCGTTGCTCCAATTTTGGAGTTCTTGTAGTTGATTTGTAGTACTCAAGAAGAGGAATCCAATGATGCCACCCTTGTAGTCTGATTCTTCTCGGATCATTTTAAGAACTTGGTCCAAACTTCCAGGTTACAATTCATCCGTTTCTTTGTTTTCCTTCTTCGACCCTTCTATCTTATACCACATTTTAGCACGTGGCCTTCACAAAACCACTCCAAAGTGTTCACGAGAAATATACAATTTAAGTTCACAAAATGGAATCTAGATGCTCATAAGGTCCAAAAATTCATTAGACTAAACATAGGTTACAAAATGAAGGATTTAGATATGAAAATCGAAAAATGGTCATCTAAAACCCTTATTATGTAAACCTATCTAAATCTAGAAATATTCCAACAAAAAGATACAAAAGATACGTTAAATGCTTTGGAAAATACATGCATTTGACATTTTATCAGCTCACATCATTGGCTACTGTGAGGCTATGAAGAATCAACGCGAGTGGAACCCCACTTGCTCGCTGAAGAGTTTGCCTTCTATGAAGAAATGTGTTGAGACCTTGGAGAAGAAGAAGGCAAAGCTCAACAAAGATTTTCTTGAAAAGGTTGCTGATGGGAGACATCCCTATTCTTTGCTCTCTCATCTTGCTAGCCTTCCCAATCTTCCCTCTGCAGCTGAGCTAAAGGAGTGCGAGGTGGATTACATGGAAGATCTTCCATTTAAACCTAGCACTGATATTTCAACTTCTAATATTGATGCTAGTGTGGCTACTAAGGTCGATGCAAGTATTGAAATGCCTTCTCAGCAGCCAAGCAAGGAGAATCCCACTTAGCAACCAAGCCAGGAAGCAACTGCTATCGTAGCCCAGTATCCACCCCCCTCTAAAGTTAGGTGATCTCTAGTGTGCTGGGTTTTTTTGGATTATTAATTTTAAACATAAGACAATATTTTGATGTATGTCTGTACAATTTATGTAACTTCCAGTATGAATGTTTATTTATTCTTCCTGTTTTACATTTTCTCATTGCCCTTACTTGTGTGCAGGGATTCAATATTTTGGTTGATCATAAATACTTGAAAATACTTGACTTTATTGGATGTATTTTTTCTTTTAATAAAGAGTGTGAGGAGGTTTTTTCTTCTGATCACTTTTTGTGCATGGAATCGCTTCCTATATGTATTGGGTGGCAACTTTGTATTCTGTCTCTATCTCTCTCTTCGTCTACAGGTTATCCTTGCAGTAAGTTCATTCTTGATGGGTATAATGTTAAATCACTTGGAAAGGTCATCATCTGTGGTTTAGTTGATCTTGAATCTGATGACAAGTATATAAGATCACTTAATCTCCATGTCCGTGTCCAAAAGTGGCCGTTATGTTTAGGCTTTCATTTGGAGTATATATTTCTGGATATTAATGATCTTGAAAAGAAATGGAATACAACTGTAAAAGAAATCCAGGATGCTTTGCATGAATAACATAGAATTATAAGCTAGAAGAATGGTCTTATTCATTGTCAGCAGATGAACATAGTGAAGATTCTCCAGCAACAAGTATAGGCTAGGGATTATGGTGTGAGCAAGACTTGCAAGGCCCATCAGAACACGTTGATCATTGATAAACAATGTGCCCGTATTGATGATTTGTTGGAATTGTTGAAGAAAAAACAAGATGAGTGTGATCACTTTTCATCTTCTGCTCTTGGTTGGTAAAGTAAGTTTGACAAGCAGTTTGCCATAAACACACAAACTCGAAGTGAAAATGAGGAACTTTGTGTTGAATGTAACTGTCTAGATTTGTCTGTTCATCAATTAGAGAACTTGTGTTGAGTACAAAGATAGGCTTCAAGCTCTCCCTTCTACTTCTCGCAGACAAACTAGCTGTGGGAATCTGACTGTGCGAGTTGGCGGGCAGAGGATTAACTTGTCTGAGGTTGTTCGCTCTCATCCCCGCAGCCTAGAAGATGAAGTCTAGAATTTAAAGGTTAAAATCAAGTGGTATGAGGAAACTATTATCTTTATGAGTATGCAGCTAGGCCGCTAGGAGTTCGGTTCTATAACCAACTTCAAAGCGTATTATGCTAGGTATATTAGTCATATGCAGCGAAGGGGTCTGACACACCATCCTGCTTATTTGCACATGAAATGGCGATATGACCATATATTTAGCGAGGAGTGTGAGGTTAAGGACAATCGGCACAAGGCTGAGCTTCTTCCTCGGAAAGCTGATCATAGTCGGCGCCATGTTGGTTCATTTTTGGCTGGATCATCACCAACATCTAGGCTTAGATAGTATGCAGTGATTTTGTTTTGTGGGACGATGATCATGTTTTTATTGCTACTTTTGGACGATGTGGTTGTTCTTTTTCTTTCTTAATACTTTTGGATGCTCTTTGACTTTGTGACTCTCTATTACTCAGAATGTATGTCTATTATGTTTCTCTTCTTATGGTTTTGAATATTGAAAATGTGTTTGTTGCGAGGCTGCAAGATCTATAGCTTGCTTTAGTCGCTGTTTCACTGGCATATCTGCCGTTTGGCAAGATATATTGCATGTTTTATTGAGAATATGTATTGTGCGAAGCCGCAAGATCTATTGCTTACTTTTATCGCTATGTTAGAGGCGGTTTTGCCTAATAGAAAGATTTATAGCTTGCATTTTATTGAGACTGCAAAGCTGCGAGATCTATTGCTCACTCTTGCTTCGTTGTGGGTACAACTACCTTATATTTGAGTTCATGACTTGCTTTCTTGTTTTTTTCCAAAAAGGTGACTTGAGTGGCATTCATAGTTAATAGTTATGCCACTAACTCCATATGTTGGTATGTTGAGAATATGTAACTTAGTGAACTAAATGCAAAGTATAAATATTTGAAAAGGAAAGATTGTACTTCAAAAGTTTCATACTGTGATAATATCGCCTTCAACAGATACATAGGGAGCAAACATCGCCAATGATTATATCATGGTTTCTATACATGAAAGCTAGATTTTCTTGCCACTTCGCTGATTCTACACATAAAACTTTTTTAAGTTAACTATGTACCAAGTGTTAGGAGCATTGCTACCATCCATTCTCTCCAGCTCATAGCAATTTGCTCGGTGCGCTTTCGTTATCTTATATGGCCCTTCTCACTTCTGGAATAATTTTCCTCTTTCTTTAGCTAGGCTAGCTTTGTTTTTCCTTAGCACCAAATTGCCAATTTTGAATTGTGTTTCCTTAACTTTCTAGTTGTAAGCTCTGGCCATATTTTCCTTGCATTTGGCCTCTTGGATCGATGCCTTCTCTCTATTTTCTTCTAGTTCATCGAAATTCAACCACACATTCTCTGGGTTAATTTCTTCCTTATATTGCTCAACTTGAAGGCTTCATTGTCCTATCTCAATTGGAATTACCGCTTTGTGCACATATAACAGACTATACAATGTTTCTCCTATTGGTTCTTGCATTGTTGTCTTATATGACCACAAAGTATTGGCTATCTCATCCACCCAGCCTGCTCGCTTTCCTTCCAATATTTTCTAGATACCTTGAACGATCGTTCTGTTTGTTACTTCTACTTGATCATTCGCTTGAGGGTGAGCTACAGAAGTGAATTTCTGCGTGATTCCCAGTTTCAGACACCATTTTTTAAAAACCCCACTTGTAAACTGTGTGCCATTATCGGTGACGATGGTCAATGGTAGTCCGAACCGACAAATTATGTTTTATCATACAAATTTGGTTGATGTTTTTGCTATCACTTGCCCTGGGGGCTTTATTTATACCCACTTCGTGAAGTAGTTGACCACCTTAATAAAAAAAATTAGAACTGCCTGCACTTCTTGGAAAAGGTCCAATGAGATCAATTCCCCCATTTATCAAATGGCCAAGCTCCATATATCCCTTTTACTACCGATTGCGGCTTGTGCGGTATTGGAGCATTCATCTGGCAGGTTCTGCATTTGAGGATGAAGTTGTATGCATCATTAAACATGGTTGACCAGTAATATCCAACTATAAGGATCTTCTTTACAATCGTTCGAGATCCCTGGTGCGAACCGCACAGTCTTTCGTGTACCTCTTTCAAGTTTTCACCTGCTTGGGATAGCCCCACGCACTTTATCTATCAAGATAAATAACCTTTCTTGTACAAGGTTCCATATTCATAGACATAATTGTGGTATCGCAATTCTAGCTTCCTGGCCTGTACTTTATCCATCAGTAACTTCCCTTAACAAAGTATTCAACCAATGGTGTCATCCAGTTTGCTTTATGTTGTTGAACTGCTGACACTGTTGTCCTTGTTGTGCTTTTTACTGGAATGACTTCCACTTTCACCTCTTTGTGTTTGGCTAATGACTCAAAACATGTTGTTGCTTGCTTATTTAAGGCATGTTCCTTCGTATTTTCACGTCTTGAGACGTGTTGGATGTTGGAGTACTCAAGGTTAGCGATGAGTTGACAAACTCTGGTTAAGTATTTCATCAATTACTCTTCTCGCACTTCGTAATCTCTATGTACTTGTTTGACCACTATTTGTGAATAGCTAAATGCCTGAACACTCTTCACCTTCATGTTAACTATGAGATCTAGGCCACATATTAAATTTTCATATCCAGCTTCATTATTGGTGAGTGAGAAAACAAAGCAAAGGGAATATATGTATTCCCCTACGTTTAGGTTAATCAGCAGCAGTCCTGCTCTATTTGCTAGATGCCCCGTCTACGAACAACTTCCATGCAACGTCCTCCCATTTAGTCTTTCCTTTGTTCTCATCAAAAAGCTATTGTACTTTTGCCTGCTGCTCTCTCACGCTTGTCATTTCGGGAATGAAATCTGCTAAAGCTTGTGCTTTGATTGAGGTTCACAGTTGAAAATGAATTTCATACTGTCCCAATTCAAAAGCCCACTTAGTCATTCTCCCAGATGATTTGGGCTTGTTCAAGATGTTCTTGATTGGGTGGTTGGTAAAAACATCAATTGTATGACTCGGGAAATAGGTTTGCAGCTTCTTTGCCGAATATATCAAGGCTAGTGTCAACTTTTCAATTGGAAGATATGCCACTTAGCATGTTGCAGTATTCTGCTGGTGTAGAATACTGGTATCTGTTTCTGGCATTTTTTCCTTACTAGGGCTGAGCTTACCACGTCTACTGAAACCGCCAAATATAAGTATTGTGTTTCTCGCTGAATTGGTGATGTTAACGTTGGGAGTGTCTAAAGATAATCCTTCAGTCACTCTTATGCGGATTGGAACTCTTCATTCTAGCTAAATTTCCTAGCTTTTTTTAGGATTTTGAAATGTGGGAATTGCCTCTCTGCTACTTTTGAGACAAATCTATTGAGTGCGGCGATTGATCCATTAAGATTTGGTCTTCCTTTACTGTTCGTGTTTGGGGGAGTTTAACGATTTCTTGTATCTTTTCTAGATTAGACTCGATTCCCTTCAAGGATGTCTTGTATCCCAAAAATTTACCTGCCCCAACCCCGATTGTGCATTTCTTAGGATTATCTTCATTCCAATTGAACTCAATATATCTAGGGTTTCTTTTGAGTCGCCTACGAAGTAGCATGCTCGCCTACTCTTAGCGAACATATTGTCTACATATGCCTATATATTGCATCCAATTTGGCTGCCGAACGCATTATCAACCACTTTCTGATACATTGCCCATGCATTCTTTAATCCGAACGGCATTTTCATGAAGCAGAATATCCCAAAACTTGTTATGAAAGCTATTTTTTCTGCATCTATGGGGTTTATCAATATTAAATGATACCTTTTGTAGGCATCCAAGAATGCTAGGACTTTGTACCTCGAGATTTCTTCTACTAGCTTATTGATCTTTGGTAGGGGGTAACAATCCTTTAGGCACGCTTTGTTTATATTAGTGATATCTATACACATTCTCCATCCTGAGTCTGCCTTTTTTACCATCACTGGGTTTGCTAGCCATCCTGGGTATATCACTTCCTTTATGTTCCCAGCCTGCAACAGTGCCTTCACTTCATCCTCAATTGCCTTTTTTCTATCACTAGCGAAACTTCTTTGTTTTTTTTGACTGGCTTGATCGAATCAGTGATGTTCAATGAATGAGTTTCCATACTTGGGTTAACTCCTCCCATATTTTGTACACTCCATGCGAACGAGAGCTTGTGATTTCTCAGAATTTGTATTACTCTTTGTTTCTCTTGATCTGGAAGATACTTCTCTATCTTGACACACTTGGACTTATCATTGTTATCTAAAATTCCATCTTAAGTTTCTTCTCCAATTTCTAGTAATGATCCACCTGATTGAGTGAGTCACTGTTGGTGATAGTACTAACCATCTTTGGTTGTTCTGTGGTTCTTCCTGCTTTCATTACGATGACCATACATTGCCTGACGATCTGCTGGTTTCCCCTCATCGTTTCAGCCCCTGTTGGGGTTGGGAATTTTATTACTAAATGATATGGAGACCATATTGCTTTCACTATGTTCATTAATGGCCTGTCGATAATAGCATTGAATGAACTTGAAGCATCCATGACTATGAAGTCACAGATTATAATGCAGTTCCTCCCATTCTCCCCAATTGTTACAGGCAACTAAATGTTGTTAAGCGATGTTTCCGCTCTTCCTGTGAACCCCATGAGCGCAGATGTGAGTTTTTCAAGTCAGCCCTATTGAATCCAAGTTTGTTGAAGCAATCCACGAAAATGATTTCTACTGCACTTTCATCATCCTCGAACACTCTATAAACAGTTGTGTTCCCAATTTTAGCAATAATGACCATGGTATTATTGTGTGGCAAGGCATTAGGAACATTGTCCTCTTCGTTAAACGTGATTGTTTCATCAATACGCAATCTTTTATCCAGGGGCTTCTGCGAAGATGAATACCTAGCCTTAGCTTTCCAGGCATTATTTGATAAGGATTCTATTGATCAATGAATGGAGAAGAACATTTTTTCTGGAGCTTCGTTAGGCATATCTTCTTCATAGTCTACTGCAGCTGTCATCTTCTAACTTCTGCTGTGAGTGTTCGATGTGGCCTATTTTTTGGCCATGAAGCTTTTTACCTTGCTCGCTTCTTTGTACCTGCTACTGCCTTTTTCCTTCCTAAATTGTCCAAGATAACCATTTCTCCAGTTTTCTTATATTTGCCTTCATAAATATTTGCAATACTTGATATTGTGACCTTGATCCTTATGAAAAGCACAATAGTATTCTCTTGATCTCTTCCCTGGGGGCGCTGCCATTGGCGTTGGTTTGCAGAATAGATCTTTGTTCGCCTGCCAGATCTCTCTTCGTAACTTTGTTTGCGGTGTCTCATGGGACAAAATGCTTTATGTTCCTGCTTCTCTTCCTTTGAAAGTGAAGTTTCCTTTCCCCTTCTTTTCCATATTTCTTTGTGAGTCCTCTATTACTCTCTTCTCGCCTCACTCTCACTCTATTTTTTGGTTATTGGCTTCCTCGGTTCGTACATACTGTTCTATCATGTTTTTGTAGGTATCTTAGGCTCTCTGGCATGTTCTTTGTTAGTTCCTTGTACAACTCTCCCGAATGCATGCCCCCCGTGAATGCACCTAGAGAAGATTGAAATGATAAATCCCACATATATAGACTTTTTGTAATGAACCTGTTATGATATTCTGCCAAACTTTCATCACTTCGCTGAGCTATATTGTTCAAATCTGCAATTGTCTTAGTGAACTTCTACTTCTTGTACAAACAACCCAAAAACAAATATGATAGTTATGCCCAAGATGTAATGCTTCCGCTTGGTAAATCCTCATACCATGTGATCGTTATTCCCGAAAAAAATATGGGGTATGTCTTACATACCAACTCAATTTCAGCACCGTTGAACCTCATCCTATTACGATAGGAATGAAAGAATTCCTTTTGGTCGATTGTCCCATCGTAGATCTTGACATGCAATGGTAATTTGAAGTCCTTTGGCATCTTGAAGTTACGAAGATGTGGTGCAAGCGGTGACTTGTCTGCATCATCTTTTGTAACTATTTCTCTAAATTCTTCCTGACCCTCTTCGACCTGGGGTCGTTAATTGTAGCTAATTAACCGAAGCTGAGAACAGAGGTCAAAGAGAGAAATTTATATTCTACACCAGAATCTCACGATTACACTACCTAGAGGGTAGTTAGCGGCAAGCCTTGGGTTTGCCCACATAGATGCTAGGTCTAATTTATCAACTAGAAACACAACCTTGTGTAGGTCGTCAATCCGTACGAGTGAAATGAATTGCTAGTAAAGAAAACATGCAAGAGGGGGGTTGTATTTTTAATCTAACAACTATAAAATATGCAAAGTAAATAACAGAACTACGATATAAAGCTAGCACTTAGGGAAATTATTGAGTGACTTGGTCAATATAATGCTTCTATCCTCGATTCTTTCACATATAGATCTAAACAAACCTAATAGTGTGTCCATAACACATGGTGTGGCTGATGGCATACACTTCCCCGTCCCTGTCACGGTGGCTGCTCTCACAACTCTCCATCGACACCACCATCATACTTAGGGGAGTACAACAAGGTTTGACCATTGTTTTAAGTCTGATTATCCCCGTCCGATTATGTCATGGGCTTCCACCACGAATTCAACTACTCCCCTCGGGTCTTATCAATTAGGCCCAAGGATCGTAGCCACCTCATCTATGGTACTAGGGTTTCTTGTAACCCTAGCTTGCTACTATTTTAGCTATCTCTACCCAGAACCTTTCGGACAACTTTACAAAGTCGGCTAAGACTAGTGCGATGGTAAGTGGATCAGGGTGACCTCGAATCTCTTGGGAATACACCCATGCAGACTCGTTCCCCTCTTCCCATACAAAAATCTAGGTTTCCCTTCCTAATGGGGCATCGATATTTGCGCTTAACATGAATACAGCCCAAAGTGTGTGCTTGTATTTTGTGTAATACTCATGCATTCAAACTCAAACCTAGTATACTAAGGTTCTATGTATAGTAGTAGATTTTGGGCCTAAAATAGATCAAAATAGGGTAAACCCTAGCTCAGCCGCCGCCCATCGTGAGACGCCATGGATGATGCGGGCCATTGATGTACTTGGAGTGAGACGCGAGGCCTGGCGTGGGTTGTATCTCATTATGGGCGTGGGGTGCCTATTCTTTAGTGTGGTGTGAATCTTCAATGTGGCGCGGGGCGTGGGGGTTGGCGTGGGTCATGTCTGGCACTGGCACGAGTCGTGTCGTCCTGCGGGGGGCCATTGAAGTGCTAAAATTTGAGGTCTTGATCGGTACCCGTGGGAGTTGGCGCGGGCCATGTAGTTTCTCACACCTTGCTGGCTGGTCTTGACAAAATGGACTTGGAACAATGTGGGACGCCTAAAATGGGACATCCCACACCCATACTTAGCTGCGTGGAGATGTTCATTGTTCGGTGTTGCAGCCCATCATATCTGGCACGGGTTTTGTCAATGCCTTGCATAGGTCTTCTTGGCATGGGGTGTCTCCTCTGGCACGGGCCTTTGGTGCCAATTCATGCACAGCACGCATCGTCCCGTTGGTGCTTCGGCCAGCTGAACTAATTTCCTTCGCTACAGGAGAACCGTTAGTCCTATTTGAGAGTTTAAGTAGTCAATTTTATAGTACTCGAGAAGAAAATTCCAATGGTACCATTTTTTAAGGCTAATTCTTTTTGGATCGTTCTCAGACTGAGGCACAACTCATCTAAGCACAATTTCCCATTTCTCCGTTGGCCGCTATGAATTCCGTAGCCACCTATCTTTGGCTTCAATCTCATTCTACCACGCATTGATGATCATGGTCTTCTTCTACTACCATTGTAATGTGAATGGCCTTCATCTATACTATCGTCCTTGCGAACAGCCTTCAATATCTTCTACCACCCTTACAAACGGCCTTCACATGGAGTATAAACAAAAAGTAACCACGGGCGACCTACTAAAGATGATCACAAGGAAGATCAGGGAGCCCGTGGATTCAAGATGTCCATTAGTACCAATTAAGTCTAAAAAACGTGGGATTTAGACAAGAAAACCAAACATGGTTGTCTAAACCCCTTGTCACGTAAACTCAACTAATACTAGCAATCCACCAAGTAAAAGTAACTAAAAAGTATGTCAAATGCATTTGTTAACGCATGCAAAATGAAGCACATTAGACTCTCCACACTTAACCCTTTACTCATCCTCGAGTAAATAGAAGACAAGAAAAAGAATCAAGCAAAATGTAGCATGAAAGAGTACTATTCGAAGCATTCAACTTATTCCAAGATTACCCTGTTTCCCCAAGAAAGTAAGAATCTCACAACTCTCACACTCCTCAAAAGACATACGTAATCAAACCACCTAAAAGTAAAGTGTGGAAAAAGGTAAGCCAAAAAGATACGTATGAAGCTTGCTTAATTTTCCCAAAATGATCCCTAACACAATCAAATAGTAGTATTCAAAAACAATCTACCGTGGAAGCATGCATTCAACCTACTTTTTTTTGTTTTCTCTCAATTTTCTCATATTGTCTAGGAGCCCTTTTGGGTTTTCATCCTAGCTTTAACACACAAAAGGTACTCACTTCTCATCTTTTTCCACATGGCCTCTCATTTTTTCCTTGGCTCGTAAGCCTAGCCGGGCATAGCCTCTCATTTTTACCTAGGTTTTTGGACCTATCTGGGCTTTTCTTCATGTTACCCAAGTTGCCCTTTTGGGTTTTTGACTTGTCCAGGTTTTAATATTGTTTTTCATTTTTTCAAGTTTTTCAATTTTTTTGGTGTAGCACAAAAATGCCCCAAAAGTGGGCTTCATACTACAAAAGATATTCAAAACATAAAAATACACCACCAATTTCTGAAACATCCTACCCCATGCAAACTAGAAGTCCTAGCATAGCATGTCATACCACCAAATGTTCATCCAAAATCATCCCTCAACAAAAACCAACATAATCAACAAACAAGAAAAACTACAAAAGCAAATCATGAAATGCACCGAGAAAATCCAAGAATGAAAACTCCTTAAGTTCTCACTACTCCCTCCCCACACTTTGCCCATGCAAAGTGTCCAATGCACGAAAATCATGTCAAAACGTAGGTGAGGTAGGAAGAATAGTGATACTCACTCTCACGGGCCCAAAGGGAATTCGTCCTCATGACTCGTGAAGCTTCTATCCATGTACCTGGTTGCTTATACTGTGGCCTCAATGCTATTCATCCGCGAGCTAAGATCTTTCACTTGTGAGCGCATTCCCCCTATCGCTTGGACTACCTCTTGAAACACTTGAGTAGAGATCAAAAGCTTGTCCCCAAGAGAATGAAAGTGATCAATGATGTCCCTAGATAAGTGAGAGCTACTAGGAAGTGCTCTCGGATTGGACTCGCCCTCAGCCTCCTCAATATCTATCTCCGGGTTGGACATGACTCTATAGAACTCATTCTCAAACTTTTGGTCCGGTAAAATGAATAGGTCATCCAAGCTAGTATCATGGTCAATTGCAGTGCACTCCGGTTGTGGAAGAATCATGAAGCTACAAATGCTTGTTTCGCCAAAGAGCCATACATATCTACCCTCCGATGTCGTCGGTCCCACCATAGATGCCTTCGCTAACTTCTCAATTTTGTACCTTGTGCCCGATCTCCCTAAGTGAACTAGATCCCTTTGTGAGACTGGGCGACATAGATACTCTTCCAAAAGACCAACCATGCCTCCCACGGAAATCTTGCCACTCTTCTTGTCCCCCATCGCTAAACATTCCTTCACAAAGTACCCCACCAAGTTCGGGTAAAGGTTACCCTCGGGATTCATTGCCCAAAGTTAATGAACATCCAAACCTGGGCATTGCTAGTTCACTGTGGCAAAAAACTCCTATAGCCAACAAACGGTGAATATAACGGAATGCCGAATGAACTATGACGGTACTCTTGCACAGGTTCTTCCGATTCGTGCCCATCAGTTGCACCCAAAAGTGCCCAAGATATAAAGGTAACCCTTATCAATGTATCTTCTGGATATCCTTACCATACCTCCAACCAAAGGCTCGCATAACCTCCATGTGGGTCATCTTGTACTCCTTGTCATCTTTGTTGGATTTGATCGCCTTGTGTCCATCATTATCTACGACCAGCCATAGATTTGCTAGAAACTCTAGGTTCCACATAATGTACGTCTTGTAATGTTTCTTGTGAAACCCCTCTAGACCTACTCGGCTCAACATGTAAGTGACCGACTCGAGTAAACTTAGAACCGCCAAGGTGTCATTGAAAGCAAACCTCATCTCCAAAATGCTCCTCTTAGGCTCTCTCAAGTTCCTCCACCTCCGGCCTGCTGTCCCGAAAATGTTGGATAAACCCATAACCTCTTCAGTCACAAATGCAGGGTTACGAAGAATGGAAGTTGTCGGCTCAAGGTTTGCACCCTTCGTCGACTTCTTCCTCTTCTCACCTCTAGTGTACTTGCCCTTCTCCGAGGCATTCTTATTAGGTGGCATCCTAACAAAATGAGGATAAGAGTGGTGATATAATCATAAACAAAGCATGGCTTGCAATTAAATGAGATAACATTCTTCCAAATAACCCAACCATTCATAACATGATATTCTAAGCATGTGGGGTATTCAAACAAGAACATTCCTCATCAAACATCAATATTATGTAAGTTATCACCAACCCATTCAATTGAATCATGCAACCAAAATTTACTCTCTCCCAAATCACCCAACATCAAAGATCATATCTT
Organism: Rubia yunnanensis; assembly: GCA_037428765.1. NCBI lineage: Eukaryota > Viridiplantae > Streptophyta > Magnoliopsida > Gentianales > Rubiaceae > Rubia > Rubia yunnanensis. The sequence continues at coordinate 64,224,622 of CM075061.1, forward strand.
TCAAGTATAATAGCACATTAGTCCTCCCAACATCCTCTTTAGCACAAGATCATGCATATAAACTTAATACAAACACATACATCACAACACACTCATTCAAAATTCATGCTTCAAATAACACCACCACAATGTCAAATAAAGCACATAAGCACAGACTTCAGTGGGTCACCCAAAACTTGAAGCTAGGATTTGCAAGAACCACAAAAGAAGAAGTGAAAATTGCCAACTTTTGGAAGAAATACTTCAATTTTTAGAGTTCACCAAGAGTGTGTGAGAATGAGTGTTTCTTGAGAAGAAACAATGTGTCAAATGAGAGAATTGGGTGGAGAAGTGTACTATGGAAATAGAATTTCAGCCTAGGTGACTAGGGTGAGAGGTACAATTAGGATAAGAATGGAATTTAAAATGCTTAATTTAGGGGAAAATAGTACTAGCCAATTAATTACAAGAGATTTGGAAGTGTTTTAAAAAATCTTAAGGAATTCGAATTCCAAAATTCTTGAACAAAAAATGCATTTTTGAATTTGAGAATTAGAATTTTTGAAAATTTTGCACTATCGGATTAAAGAAAATTGAAAATTAGGTTTTAGGTGCATAAGGGGCCTGGCGCAAAGCATAGCCTCGTGCCAAACCACCTGGCACGAGGCATAGCCTTGCGCCATTCCAGTCCTAGCACAAAGGATAGCCTTGCGTCGGACTACCTAGTGTGATTCATACAACAATCGTGTTCCTAATCCTCGAGTTTTTCCCTCTTTTTCAAAAGATTATGTCACACGTCCAATTCAATTCCATTCAAAACACAATCATGAGTCTCGAGCTCAAATTTCCAAACCATCTAGAGTTCATTTCAAAAATCCACATAGAAAAACATAGATTCATGCAAAAACTACCTACTCACTAATCAAAACATGAAAGCAAAACATAAACCGTATATTTATTATCGTCTTCACGACTTATTTTCTTTTTCCATTCATCCTAGTTAGAAACACTTACCGATGGGACTCCATAATCGCGTGGAGAGGTCTCCACAATGAGCCATCCTTACCTTCAGACCTTTTATCCGCCTAGGAATGAATCTCCATACCTTGCCATCATTGAATCTGTGAATGTCATTTCGGGGATTAAGGGAGGTTGAGGAGGTTTTAAACCCTCGGTTATCTCCCTTTCCCACTGCAAATTGGTTAGCATAGAAAAAAAATCTAGCACTGACAAATTATCCATTGCATCATTCAATTCATTGGATTCATCATCATTATCATCAACATGGGACTCACTCAAACATTCATGCTCTTTTGTCACACAAGAAGATTTATCATGCTCATCACATACGGTTTCACTTGCACATCAAAGACGAATTTGTTGAATCATGCCTAGACTTATAGATATCAAATTCCTCTTTATCCATGTCATCTTCTAGAGTTAAGATTCCCAAGTGTACATCAATTTTACTCCTAGACATTTTAAGAGAATGTCTCACCAAAAGTATTGGGGGTTCACTTCCGTCGTGCACCACGTCTAAGGCATAAAATTCCACCGAAAAAACCAACTTGCCAACTTGCACCATCACATCCTTTACTAGTCTATGGGGACTAGCTTGGGAATGATCATCAAGTTGAACAATTACTCAAGTATCCCCAAGCTCACCCATTTCTAGGCGTTCATATAGACTAAATGGGATAACATTAACGGATGTACCTAGATCTATCATGACATGTTCCACAAGTTTACCACCTACGGAGATAGGGGATAGAAAACATTCCGGGATCCTCGCATTTCTTAGGCAAGTTCCTATGATTCAAAATGGTGACACCTCCCTTTTTCAAATGTCATAATCTCTTAGTTGGCCTACACCTTTTGTTTGGCATGAAACTCTAAGAAATTTAGCATAAGATGCACATGTTAGATCAATTCCAAGATAGGGATGGTTACCTCAACCTTTTCGAAGACTTATTGAATGTTTACAGCATCGGTCACCACCTTTGGCCATCCTCTCAAAGCATTTGGAAATGGATGTGGAATAGCATCTTGTGCCTCAGGAGGTGAAAATACCTTGGAAGGTGCTGCCTTGACCATAATATCCTCATCTTTGAAAGTGTCCTTGGTAACTTCCACTATCTTGTCATCTTCTTGCATTGTTTTCTTCTCGGTCTAGCGGACTTCCTTCCCACTTCTCAATTTAAGAGCGCTCACATTCCTTGGATTCATCTCTTGTTGGGAAGGTAGCTTTCTAGACTCCTTGGCTTCTTGTCGGCTTAGCGAGGTGACAAGTTGCCCCACTTGAACTTTGAGTTTTTTTATACTTGAGAAAGCTCTATTGCCAAGGTCTTCAATTTCTCGCCTTGTCTGCTCTGCGAAGATCTCATGTTTCTTCCCCAATTGACCGATGCCTTCCAAGATCCCATCCATTTCAGACTTGTAAAATGAAGCATAATTGTGGGAAGGGCCTTCACCTCTAGGATATGGCCGAGATGGAGCTTGTCCTCCCCGATACCCTTGCGGTTAGTTGTCATCCCTTCATCGGAAATTAGGATGATCTCTATACCTCGGGTTGAATAAATTTGCATAGAGGTCCGACCTTGAATCTTCTTGGTTCCCTTGGAACCCTTATGGCTGGCCCCTAGAAAATTGTGGTATTTTCTGGTTGTTGTAGTCAATTACCTTCACCTCCTGTGGATAATTTACAACTTCGGGGCACACTTCAAAATTGTGGTGGATGTTGCAAACTCCACACACTTGGACTTGATGCACTTTTTCTTGCATAAGATCCTTCATCATGGAAGCAAGAGCTTGGACTTATTCCTTCAATTTAGATGAGTGTGTGGGTTCATCCAAGGCCTTCACCCTTGATCTAGTGCTAAATTGCCGCATACCATTTACCATTTCCTTGAAAAGTGCCACTGCATCCATGGGGCTCTTATTTTCTATTGAACTATTGTATGCGGCATTTTCCATCTGCATTTCTTCGTTGCACAATCCCTCAAAGAAGTAATACACCAAGTCTCCTTCTTTAAATATATGGTAAGGACAACTTGCCAAAAGTTGTTTGAAGTGCTCCCAATAGCCGTACATACTCTCTGTGGCACCTTGGGTGATGTTCGACAATTGCTTCTTCAACCCGGCCAACTTGGATGCCAGAAAGTATTTTTTGAGGAATCTCCTCTTCATGTTCATCCACGATCCAATACACCCCGGTGGTAGAAAATAGAGCCAATCTGTGGTGCTAACTTGGAGAGAAAATGGGAAGGTTCTTAGGTTGTAATCATCTTCGAACACTCCCAGGGGCTTCATGTTCGTGCACACCAAATGGAACTCCAAAAGAGGCTTGTTTGTGTCCTCACCCTCCAATCCATGGAATGTAGGAAGCCAATGGATTATTCCACTCTTAAGCTCACAGCTCACATTAGTAGGTAATGGCGCAAAGGTGATGCATAGAGGTTGATTCTCCAAGTTGGGTGCCATGAGCTCCCGTAGGGTGTAGTTGTCTTCTGCTATTGCTAACGGACCTTCTACTACTACTTCTTGTCTTGGTTGAACTTGTGCCCTAGTTCTTCACCTCCTTCTCCTCCAAACAAATGTGTTCTTAGTCGAGTAGTGTAAGATGCCTAGATTATAGCCTGGGTGTGTACTATAAACTAGGGCTAACAATACCCTTCTAAATATAAAACTAGCAAACCGATCAAAGGGTAACAAAATAACTATAACAACAACTCCAACCGAGAATCAACAGCATACACAAACAAACAAATAAAAGCCAAACTAACTGCTCTACTAACATTTTGTGCCTAAGTTGATACCTAGACTGATAGCATCCCCGGCAGCGGCACCAAAATTTGACTGCCTCGACCCGAGGTCGTTGATTGTAGCTAATTAACCCTAGCCAAGGATATAGGCCAAAGATAGAAATTTATATTCCGCACCCCGATCTCACTGTTATGCTACCTAGAGGGTAGTTAGCTATAAGCCCTGGGTTTATCCACAGAGATGCTAGGTCTAATGTATCAACTAGAAATAAAACCTCATACGGGTTGCAATCCGTATGAGTGAAAGGAATAGCTAGTAAAGCAAACATGCAAAGGGGGGTGTATTTTCAATCTAACAACTACAAGACATGCAAAGTAAATAACACTACATATAAATCTAGCACATGGGGAAATCATTGAGTGACTTGGTTAATCTAATGTTTCTATCTTCGATTCTTTCACAAAGAGACCTAAATAAACCTAATTATGTGTCCATAACATGTGGTGTTACCGATGGCATACACTTCCTCGTCCCTATCACGGTGGGTGCTCTCGCAACCCTCCATTGACACCACCATCGTAATTAAGGGAGTACAAGAAGGTCCGACCATTTTTATAGGTCTAATTCTTCCCCGTGCAATTACGTCCCAGGCTTCCACCACAAATGCAACTACTCCCCTCGGGTCCTATCAATTAGGCCCAAGGATCGTAGCCACCTTATCTGTGATACTTGGGTTTCTTGTAATCCTAGCTTACTACTATTTAAGCCATCTCTACCTGGAACCTCTCGGAAAACTTTACGAAGTTGGCTAGGACTGGTACGATGATAAGTGGATCAGGGTGACCTCGAATGTCCCATGAATATACCCATGCAGACTCGTTCACCTCCGCCCATACAAACATCTAGGTTTCCTTTCCCAAGGGGGCATCAATATTTGCGCCTAGCATGAATACAACACAAAGTGTGCTTATATATGGTGTAATAATCATGCATTCAAACTCAAAAGAAAATTACATTAATATTATGAACACAAAATTATGATGAACTATAGAATCTCAAAAGGCATAAATATATAACCAAGTCACTACAATTATCCCCAAGCTATAGAAACTACTCCCTCGATATGGAATTCAAATAAAGAGTTAAATTCCACATCTTAGGATCAAAGCAAAATGAAAAGAAGAAAAAGTTTCCTTGGGAGAGAATCTCCTCTACTCTTGAAAGTGAAAATAAGATCTAAAGTATGAAAAGTCTTTCAAACCTAGTAGACTAAGGTTATATATATAGTAGTAGGAGATTGGGGCTAAAAATTGGCCCAAAATAGGCCAAAATAGGGTAAACCCTAGCTCAGCCGCGGCCCGGTGTGGGGCATTATGGATAACGTGGCCCGTGGATGTACTTGGCATGGGACGGGAGGCCTGGCGCGGGTCATGCCACTTCATGGGCATAAGATTGCCTATTCTTGAGCTTGGTGCAGGTCTTCAATGTGACGCGAGGTGTGGGGGTTGGCGCAGGTTCCGTCTGGCACTGAAGTGGGTCGCGTCATCTCCTGCGGGTCATCATTAGAGTGGTGAAATTTGAGGTCCTGATCCATGCACATGGTCATTGGCTTGAGCCATGGTCGGACTTGGTACTTTACTCAGAAAAATTGGTGCCGGCCATGTAGATTCCCACATCCTGCCAACTGGTCTTGACAAAATAGACTTGGAATGGCGCAAGATGCCTAAAATAGGATGGCTCAAACCAGTACTTAGCCGAGTGGAGGGGTTCGTTAGTGCGGGGCATCTTTTCTGGCATGGGGCATCTCCTCTGGCACGGGCCGTTGGTGCCAAACCATGCACGGACCACGCCGTCCCGTTGGTGCTTCGGCTGGCTGAACTAGTTTCCTTTGCTACGGGAGAACCGTTTGTCCGATTTGAGAGTTTTAGTAGTCAATTTTATTGTACTTGAAAAGAAAATTTTAATGGTACCAGCCTTGAAGGATAATTCATCTTGGATAGTTCTCGGACTGAGGCACAACTCTTTGGACCCTGATTCCCTGTTTCTCCGTTGGCCACTATGAACTCCGTAGCCGCCTATTTTTGGCTTCAATCTCTTTCTGCCATGTATTGATGATCGTGGCCTTTGTCTACTACCATTCTAATGTGAATGGCTTTCGTCTCTACTACCGTCCTTGTGAACAATCTTCATTATCTTCTACAGCCCTTACGAATGGCCTTCACATAGAATGTAAACAAAAAGTACCCATGGGCAACCTACTAAAGATGATCACAAAGAATATCAAGGATCCCATGGGTACAAGATATACATTAGTACAAAGTAAGTCTACAAAATGCGGAATTTGGACAAGAAAACCAAACATAGTCGCCTAAACCCTTTGTCACGTAAACTTAACTAATACTAGCAATCCACCAAGTAAAAGTAACTAAAAAGTATGTCAAAAGCATCTGTTAAAGTGCGCAAAATGAAGTAGATCACATCCCCGTATTTAAGACCATCATTGTCTTGAACAACTTTTTGACTTACCTTTGAGAACTTTGGTTTAAGAGTAGCTAGGAATTGATTAAACAGTTGCTCATTGTTTGCTTCCAAAAGTGAACGCTTATTTTTCCTTTTCCTTGTTCATGTTAGGAGATTCTGCTTCTTCTTCCTCTTTTGTGCCATCCCTGACGTGTTCTTGCTCTCTGCTGGGGATGTGTTCCTGATCTTGGTTAGGATGAACATTCTTATTTCTCCCTGATGTTTGCTCTTGAGTGTGGTGGTTTTGACTCCTTTCACTTCTGGTGAACACCATTATCAACTCCGTTGGGAATGAACGACTGGAAAAAATTCCATCCCCACAGTTGGCGCCAAATGTTGTGGTATTCTCCAATCCGACTGGTTGATCGTGGTTCACCAAGGTGTGCCTGCAAAAGAGATCCCGGAAGCGATTTCGGGGAAACAACTCTGACGTTCAAGTCAGTCACCTCTGTTTCGGAATCAAGCTACTTTAGTTTAGTTGCACTTACCTGGATTCGTACCTTCCTTCTTTCTTTTATAGTACATTACGAACGTGGCTCCATTTTATCTAGGATGGTCATCGTGTGTCTGATCGTGGGACCAAGAAATGCAATTCATGGCTGACAGTCGATCAAGGTACCTGTTCTTCTTAGTTCGTGGGTTAACTCTACTTGTTCTGCATCTGTTTGGCCCAGATCGCTTCGCTAGTTCGCTTCAGGGCCGCTTGTGGTTTTGGGCTTATTACTTATTTGGGCTAGGTATGCACCACATATGATATTGCAAGACTGATGATAACACATTTCTGACAAGCACCACCCTCCCCATCACCGACATCAACTGAGTATTTCTCTTCGATAATTTTGTCTCCACCCTGGCTATAAGATTTCCAAACAGCTCTAATTTCCTCCTTGCGAAGTTAAGAATAACACCCAAGTAGCCTTCCTGGGGACCAAAGTTGTTTATGCAAAGTCCTAGTTGTAAACAATTTCTCGTTGATTCATCTTTGTTGGGACTGAGTGTGATCAGACTTTTGTCACCCTGTTGAGCTTTTCCATCGCCGGCCTAGACACATACATGAAGAAAATTATATCATCGGCATACATTAGGTGTGAAATCAATTGACTTGAACACTTTATTTTAACACCAATTCCATTCCTGGGACAACAGTTCCAGCAGAAAGAACATCGCCTGTTGATAGATGATAAATAAATATGATGATAATGGACATCCTTACCTCAATCCCCTGACTGCTGCAAAAAAAAATCTAAACTCCAGTAATTAACCTTGATTGAAAATGTCACCAAAGTCACTAGATTCATTGTCAGGTCCACCAACGAACTTGAAAAATTAAACCTGATCAGAACTACTCGAAGAAAAGGCCAGGAAATCCTATTGTACGCTTTACTCATACCCACTTTGACCGCTGCTACAACCGCCTTTCCCTTCTTTCATTTTCTAATATACTCCAAGATCTCATTGGACATCTGTATGTTCGCTCCAATTTTTTTTTAATTTTAAACCATCCGGATAGATGGGAGGAATTTATTAGGCTCCCCGAACCCAAACGGAATAGACCCAAAAGGTGCTACATGTAGAGTTTTTTACAAAAGATCATTCATTTGATGATCCAAGAGCAAAAGAAACCCTCTAAGCAAATAGAAAGTTGCTTCCAAAAGCGGTATGTTTAGTCAAATCTAAGCTAACTGAACATGTGAAAATACAGATTGCTAGTCTTATGTCCATCCAGCATGAATAACACAAACATGGTCAGGGAAGCGAAGAATCGAAACCCTTATCAGTCAATGTTATTCAGCCGAGTAAGACGTAAGACCGCCTGAGTGTCCATTGTTTGTTGCCATCCTCGATTTCTCCTATGTTCAAGCAGTGCTTCCTCTCCTATGATCGAAATCCTCCCTTGCTTCAGATGTGGCTCAGAACTCAATTTCTCCTATGCTCAAACAGTGCTTCCTCTCATATGATCGAATCCTCCTTTGCTTCAGATGTGGCTCAGAACTAACCTGAGCAGGATATCTGCAAAACAGAAAGACAGCAGTCTCTATTCCACAACATTTATATGAATTATAGCCAGAGACAAATACCAGCCTATGTGTAATCTGAGTTCCCATTTACAGTTCTTATTCTTACCCCCTGAACTCCAATTTTATCTAGCATAATCAAGCCTTTAAGGAAAGAAGGGGCATTGCTAATTTTAAAGACTCCATTTAGGGATTCCTCCCTTGCAAATTTTGCCAAAAAATCAGCCACAGTATTAGCTTCCCTAGGAGCATATTTGATTGGGTTGTCTCCATGCAACAAATTCAGTTGACAGTTAAGAGAAAAAAATCTCCATGAACCTGAATAAGGATCATGGATTGCTTTAACTGCAGGTTTGCAATCTGTCTCTATGGTACTACCCTTAATATCAAGTTCTAAACATGTCTGATATGCAAATTGAATGCCTTCCATCTCTGCAAGTAGAGGAGAATCTGATTTAAAAGTCCGGTATGTTCGCTCCGATATACCGGCCCATTACAAAACCATTATGAGCCTATGAAATAAGTGAATCCAGCACTGGTCGTATCCTGACTGCAATTACCTTAGCAATTAGCTTATATCTGACATTACATAAGTTGGTCGGCCTAAAGTATGCAAGTGTCTTTGGGACCAGATTCTTCAGTATAAAGATAACCCTTGTTTGATTAATAAACTGCAGCATCCCACCACCATTCAAATATTGAAGAGTGGACTGAGCAACTCGAGGGCCAACCTGGGTCCAATAACTTTGATAAACCCCGACGGCATGCCTTCCAGCCGCACTGTCTTCCAAGGGTTCATGCCAAAAAATAACCCCTTGAACCTCTTGTATAGTGAAACATTCCTGCAGCTCCATGTGTTGTTGAAATATATTCCCATCAGCAATAGATGCCACAAACTCCTCAACCGTACACCCCACCACATAATCTTCAGGATATTCCGCTGGATCAACCAAAATTGATTTCATGTGGCTGAGCATGTACTCCTGCACTTGTGACTCCTCTGTGATTCATTCACCTCCCGGCAACTGCAACTTCGTAATTCAGTTTGTGGTTGTCTCTTAGTCGCCCTCCTATGGAAAGCTTTTGTATTGCGATCACCATCCACCGCCCAAACCATTTTTCACCTTTGCCTCCAGTAATCGGCTTTGTAAAGTCCTCCGGAGTTGGACTTATGTATGGCATATTGTGAATACTGGTGTTCTGGTGTTTTAACACCACTGAGTGAATTCTGGTGATATGGTGTTTTAACACCACTGCTATCCAGCAGTATTCCAGCAGCAGTATGATTGATGTCCACAATTTATGGAGTGTATTATGGGATATAATTGTGCGATCTAATCAGAATATTGTGAAGATAAGTGATTGATTTCGTGGTCATCTAATTCTGGTAAACGAATATTCCTGTAATAGTTAGGAATTGGTTAAGTAGTTTATTTATGGAACAAGTCCTATTGATAACAGGATTGTTCAATTAAATACCAGATTAGCATTAGATCTTTCCTTAGTCTAGAAGTCTATTTGTGGTAGAAGTTCGACAAGGAAAGAAGTTGATTCAAGGCAGGATTGCGATGGGATAAAGAGAAGAAGATTACAACGCAATCAAGTTGACGCGACTAAGATCTATTCTCTACGTGAGAACTTTGGAGCGATCTGCCTGTGGTTTTTTGGAGGAGTGATTATACATCCGACCAAGTTCGTGAAGATCAGAAACAAGGAAGTCTTAATTCCTCGGGAGGAGGAGATCCAGGGAGACGTGTTGATCGTGAGGGTTCAACGACGTAGGATCGACAGTGAGGGGAGCTCACAACATTCACTCTGTAGGTTAGCAATGGATTAGTATTTAAGTTAAGCTTCTTGTACTAAAGACTGCTTTCTAGTGAATGGTTTCTGATCTGGGTAAGGCCCCGCAGACGTAGGTGTATTTGCACCGAACTGCGTAACCAAGTTGTGTGTGCACTGCGTATTTTGTTTTGCCTTTTAACAGCAAACTGATCTTGGTGTTCCAACACCAAACTATTAAACAACTTGGTATAAAGATTTAGAATTCAGGTGAAATGGAATTTCAATTGGTATCAGAGCGAGGCACTTGCTAACCCCTATACAGGGAGAGTGAGATCAGGTTTCACCATGGCACCAAAGGAGGGGGCCTCTGTCACGCGACCACCGTTGCTGGAACAAGGCAATTACGTCTACTGGAAGGCACGTATGAAAGTATTCATTGGAGCATTAGATGATCAAGCATGGAACTATGTTGTAAATCAGTACACTCCACCTCCCAGTGACAAAACTAAAGAATCAAGCTCATCAACGATCAAACCATATTCTGAATACTCTACTGAGGAGCATAGAGCTTACATGTCCAACTCAAAGGCATTGAATGCCATCTTCACAGCAGTAGATGAAGATCAATTTAAGATGATTTCAAATTGTGAGACTGCAAAGGAAGCATGGGATGTGTTACAGACGTATCATGAGGGAACAAGCTCAGTCAGAGATTCAAAGTTACAATACTATACATCAAAATTTGAGGAATTGAAGATGCGGGAAGATGAAACTATCTCCGAGTTTAATGGACGAGTCCGAGATATTGCAAACAAGGCTTTTCAGTTTGGTAAAAAGTACAAAGATCAAAAACTTGTAAGGAAAGTGTTGAGGGCATTACCTCCACGGTTCAATATGAAGGTCACAGCAATCAATGAAAATGGAAGGATTGGGATGATGACACTTGATGAGCTCATGGGGTCTCTGGAATCCTATGAGATGGAGATGTTGCAAAATAAAATCGGAAAGAAGGAGATGGCTTTTACAAGCACAACCTCTGGGAAGGAAGATGAAAATACAGATAATGAAGATTCCGATGAAATTGCTAACATAACCAGAAACTTCTCCAGATTCATGAAGAAGATGGGCAGGAAGCCACAGGACAAGTCAAGTGTGAGCAAAAATCCGAATGCCAACTTCACTCCCAGATTCGGTCAGGCAACTGGTGTTGAAACACCGAAGATCAAATCGGTGAATCCGAATCTGAACAGAAAAATCCAATGCAAAGAATGTGAAGGCTTTGGACACATACAAGCTGAGTGTGCCAATACACTTAAAAGGCAAGGGAAATCATATGCCATAACCTGGAGTGATGATGACGGAGGAGACGATATTAAGGATGGAGAAGAGTATACAAATCATGTTGCTTTCGGCGTGACGTTGGAAGAGTCTTTTGAGATAAATCGCAGTGTGTTGAATGGAGAAGAAAGTGATAGCTCAGATGAAGAGACTAGAAGCATTAGTGATGATGACATTCGCAAAGAAAGTATGGAGATGTATAAAATGTGGTTAAAAGTGGTGGATGAAAACAAAGAGCTCAAGGTTGAGAACAAGAGGTTATGTGAAAAGGTTAGAGTGAATGAACTTGGAAAGAAAAATGCAATTGAAGAACTTGAACAACTTAAAAAGGAATTTGCTGAAGTAGTTCAACGAGCGGAGACAGCAGAACAGGCTATTAGACGTCTCAATACAGGGAAAGCTAAGCTTGAAGATTGTCTGAAAATGGGACAAACTACCAAATTTGGAATTGGGTATGGAAGATCAGTTGATGTGTTGAAAAATAAGGCAGATCAAGGTACACTTGCTCCAAGAATAATTGAGGAGAATTGCCCCATCAAGAGAATCAGGAGATGCGGATACTGTGGAGTTCAAGGTCATGTGAGAAACAGGTGTTTCAAATTACTTAGGACACTGTCCGTCAACCCAGCATATCGGTATTTCAACACCATTCCAGGATACAACACCGTGCACCAAGTCAACACTGGAGGATACAGGAACGGATCCTTGAACACACATGCAACTCAGAGATCACATCGCATCAGTCGACCAGTAAGACAGGTATGGGTTCGAAAGTCTCAAAATATTTGTCTTTCAAGTTTTGTATGTTTTGGAGCACATACAGGAACCTCGTGGTACTTCGACAGTGCGTGCTCAAGGCACATGACAGGAGTTCCTGAATTTCTGCGAAAATTCAAACCTGGATTTGGTGGACATGTTAAATTCGGTGATGGAAAACGAAGCAGAATAATTGGCAAAGGGGAGTTAGAAATCAAAGGGCTTCCAGTGTTCCAAGATGTGTTGCTAGTGGAAGGCCTGAAGGCTAACCTATTGAGCATCAGTCATTTATGTGATAATGATATGACGGTGTACTTTGACAAAGATAAGTGTATTGTAAATCATGGGTCTGGAGTATTCACTGGATCCAGATCAATGGATAAGTGTTATCTACTCGATCAAGATGTCACCTGCTTGAGCTCGAAAAAGGAAGTTAGTACACTGTGGCACAGAAAATTGGGGCACATAAATTATAAATCTTTAGCTCGTATTTCTAGACTAAATGCAGTCAGAGGTATTCCCAAAATCAGTGAAATCAAGGAGACTGTCTGTGGATCGTGTAAGGAAGGAAAGCAAATTCGTATTACTCACCATGCTGTACATGATGTTTCAACATCAAGACTTTTGGAGCTTCTACATATGGACCTAATGGGGCCAGTGAGTACACCAAGTGTGGCAGGGAAGAAGTATATTTTTGTCTGTGTGGATGACTTCTCGAGGTATACATGGGTATCATTCCTCAAAGAAAAATCTGAGGCCGCTGATGTATTCAAGACCTTGGCCCACAAGCTTCTGTAGAAAAAGGAACCGTTCGAATTGCACGCATCAGGAGTGATCATGGAAAGGAATTCGAAAACTCTAAATTTCGGGACATCTGTGAAACGCTTGGTATACATCATGAGTTCTCTGCCCCCATAACCCCTCAACAGAATGGTATAGTAGAAAGAAAGAATCGGACACTGCAGGAAATGGCACGAGCAATGCTGGCTGAGAAAAAAATTCATTCTAGATATTGGGCTGAGGCAGTACACACTGCATGCTACACCATCAACCGAGTATATCTGCGTCCGTTTACCGAGAAGACACCGTATGAGATCTGGAAAGGAAAGAAACCAGATGTGTCGTATTTCCATGTCTTTGGCAGTAAGTGTTACATTCTGAAGGATCGAGAACCCTTGGCTAAATTTGAATCCAGGAGCGACATTGGAATATTCTTGGGCTATTCTCCTACCAGCCGAGCATACCGAGTACTGAATCAACGTTCTGGGGTAGTCATGGAGTCCATTAATGTGGTGATAGATGATTCAGAGGACGACAATGCTGGAGAAGGTGATGCGATTGATTCAGCCGTTCCTACTGGTGTTGGAACACCAGCACCATCTACCGGTGTTGAAACTCCAGAATCTGGAAATCTTGATTCTGACCTGAATCCAACGAGACATATGCAGTTAAGGGATCGACCCCGTGTAAATTACAGAGAATTAGCAGGATTATCGTGTTTCATCTCACTCACTGAACCAAGAAGTTACAAAGAGGCTTTGCTAGATGAATATTGGATCTCGGCAATGCAAGAAGAATTGCAGCAATTCGAGAGAAACAATGTTTGGTTTCTTACCCCACGACCTGTTAATGTAAATGTGATTGGTACCAAGTGGATTTTCAAAAACAAATCTGATGCAGATGGTAATGTCACCAGAAATAAAGCACGCCTTGTTGCTCAAGGGTACACACAAGTAGAAGGGGTTGACTTCGATGAAACTTTTGCCCTTGTAGCCAGATTGGAGTCCATCAGACTAATGTTGGCCGTGTCCTGCATACTAGACTTTACTCTTTATCAAATGGATGTCAAGAGTGCATTCCTGAATGGCATAGTAAAAGAGGAAGTTTACGTGGAGCAACCTAAGGGGTTCGAAGACCCTCAGTTCCCTGATCATGTTTATAGGTTGAATAAGGCGTTGTATGGACTCAAGCAGGCACCTCGTGCTTGGTATGAGCGACTGACAACCTTTCTGATTAAAAAGGGCTATCATCGAGGGGAAGTAGACCGTACACTGTTCGTGCTGCACAAGGGGCCAAAGATTCTAATTGCACAGATCTATGTGGATGACATTGTGTTTGGATCTACCGATTCAGCCCTGGTGAAGGAGTTCGTTGACTTAATGACTCAAGAGTTCGAAATGAGCATGGTAGGAAAATTGTCATATTTTTTGGGATTGCAGGTTACTCAGGAGAAGAATGGTCTGTTTATCAATCAACAGAAATATGCTGAAAACTTGATCAAGAGATTCGGTCTTACAAGTGCAAAGGCAGTACGCACCCCAATGGCAACCACCGATAAGCTTACAAAGGATGAACAGGGGCAAAGTGTGGATCAGAAATTGTACAGGAGTATGATTGGCAGCCTGTTGTACTTGACTGCAAGCAGACCAGACATCTGTTTAAGTGTTGGTATTTGTGCTCGCTACCAAGCTGATCCAAAGGAATCACATATGTCAGCAGTGAAAAGGATTATTCGGTATATAAGTGGAACAGCGGAGTATGGAGTATGGTTCTCTCAGAACAAGGATTCACAATTAGTAGGTTTCAGTGATTCGGACTGGGCTGGGAATGCTGATGATCGTAAAAGTACCACTGGAGGGTGCTTCTTTGCTGGATCTAATCTGGTCAGCTGGTACAGTAAAAAGTAGAATTCTATATCTTTGTCCACAGCTAAAGCAGAGTATTTAGCTGCCGGGAGTTGTTGTGCGCAGTTATTGTGGATGAAGCAGATGATGAGAGATTATGGGTTCAATGATGTGGGGTTGACAGTCCTGTGTGATAATAAAAGCGCCATTGATATTTCCAGGAATCCTGTGCAACACTCTAGAACAAAGCATATCGATATCCGACATCATTTTATCAGAGACTTGGTTGAAAAAGGAGAAGTCGCAGTCCGGTATGTACCAACAGCAGAACAACTGACTGATATATTTACAAAACCACTGGATGGTGAGACGTTTGAAGGCCTCAGACAGCACTTGGGTGTCTGTCGAATGTAAGGTACTCTGATCTGTACTTTCTATTGTACTATTTACTGTTGTGTTGTTTTTTTCAATATGGTGAAAAAAAATAGAAAAATCAAAAGTATCAAAAATATGTGAAGTGGTGTTTAAACACCGAGGACTTCAGAGGGAGAAAAATCAGCTGGGCCGAAAACTTATTGGGCCTAGGTTTGTACTCAGAAGGAAAGAAAAAAAAAGGAGAAAGTCTTTTGGGTTTCGGAAAAAGGGGGGAAAAAGGAGAAAGTGACAAGTTGATTCCCACACAAACTCAAACTCTCGACTGTTCATCTTCTACGTAGCTCACAGCTCCCTGTTCATCAGAAAAATTTGCCAAAACCCTCGATTTTTGTAGCCCACTCAAAACCCTGTAACAATGGTGAGCTCCAAGTTCCAGAAGATGGTCCGAGATTTCGTCAAGGTGCGGGTGCCGGAGAATCCACGAATTGAAGAGCTCGATTCGGATGCAGATGTGGACGAGCTGTGTGGAGATCGAGTGCAGACGCTAGCCAAGTGGGGTGGAAAAGTTCAGAGACGGAAAGCTAGGTTTGATCATTCCTTCGTCTATGATGGAAGGTACTTTTGCTCTGTTCTTGAATTGATAGAATGGATGGTGCAGAACAGAGATTATGTAGACCTTAGAAAATATAAAAGTCTGCATGGCAAAGTTAATGGATTTAAACTTGAGGAGTTATTAACTGGTGGAATAGGAGAGATTAGGGAGATTAGTGAGTATAATGCCAAATTGGTTGGGGTTGGTTTCGGAGAACATTATAGAGTAGGAGATGAAGAGGGTCAGTACTTCACAATGTACACACTGATAGCTTCCCTGCACAGGCCGATTATCAGGAATTTGGGGGATAATGTAGTTGTGCAGCCCTGGATAAAAGTGGTTAAATCCACTAATTTTACTGTGGCTGGTGACACAGAGATAGTGTGTTTTGATGAGTCTCTGTTTCAGACTCAGGAATCACTGAGAAGGTTACCTGTTCCTGTTGTGAACATTAGTGATAGTGAAGATGAGGCTGGGTGTGCAGGTGGCACTGATGAGGCTGAGAGGATTTTGAGGGTGAATGAACCAGAGAGTGCCTCTGTACTGAGTGAATCTGCATTGAATGAGGCCATATCAGAGTTGTTTAGGTCTGAGTCTGCCCTATCAGAGTTTGTGAGATCTGATTCTGAGAAGGAAGATGGTGAAAGAATTACTGCGGAGAGAGCAGGTGTGGCTGATGTGCCAAGTGCTGGTTTGGTTGATACTGATGATCAAACACCAGATGAGAGCCATGCTGAGAAGGAGCAGAGTCCAGTTGATCTGGGTATTGGTGTTGAAACACCACTGGAGACAAGTTCATCCCAGGGATTTAAGAGGAAAAGGAAGGAGGCTGGTGTTGAAACACCATCTGAATTTGGAGACAGATCTGAGACAGGTGAAGAAAGGGTGGCCTCTACCTCCAAGAAAGTGCGAAGATCTAAAAGATGCAGAGTCAAAAGTACAGCCACTAGTGAGGACAGTGATGAGCCAATTGGGCAGAAACTGAAGAAGTTACGCACTGCCAGACAGCAAAGACAAGCTGAGACAGTTGAGTCTAGTGCACAACCTGTACCTGAAGTGAGTGAAGCCATTAGCCCTGAATTCTTTGATGATGCAAGTCAAGAGAAGTGGAAGTTTGTCTGTGACAGGAAGATATTGGCGGAAAGGCCAGCTGATACTGTAAAGTATAAGGAATGTGGATTCACAGACTATTTGCATTATCTCAAAGTGTTTAAGGCTGCTACCTGTTTCGGTGACTATAACAAGCAACTTGTGATGGAATTTTACTCTAATTTGAAGGAGGAGTGTGAAGACGAAGACTCTCCGTGGTTTCACAGAGTATATGTGAGAGGAACAGTGGTGGTATTTTCCCCGGAGGCAGTAAATGTTTGTCTGCAGCGTGGAACATCGAGGAATGTTCAGGCGGTGTTCCAACACCAAATGCCGGAGAATTTCGATGCAGTGGCAGTAGAGTTGACCGGTGGTGTGGAAAGTTCGTGGCCACTGACTGGGAGACAACAAATACCAGCATCAAACCTGACCTCCAGGTATTACTGTTTGTATATGGTGGCGGTTCATAACTGGATTCCATCGGTAAACAACACGATTGTCACCAAAGAAATGGCGACTCTTCTTTACAGCCTGGGAACGAGGCATAGGGTCAATCTGGGCAGGTTGATTTTTAATGATATTTTGGACTGTGCTCGCAAGACGAGGAAGGAAGCTTTAGTCCATCCCTGTGTGATATCAATGGTACTGCAAAAAGGGGGAGCAGTTGCAAGCGAGACCGATGAAGTATTGGCAACCCAAGCCTTACGGCCAACTCTCAGAACCCTGAGTGGTCGTATAGTGAAGGACCTACCCTGGACGCCTCCTGCGACGACTAGCTCGGATGAAGGAGCAGCTCGGCTGAGAGCCATTGAGGCGAGGGCAGCTGTGTGTCAAGAACTACTTGAACGTCATCAGGCCACTGTTGTAAAGATTCAGGGGGAGCTGGCAGCTTTGGCGGCTGAGCGAGAAGCATTGCTGGGAGCTGGGGATTCAGACAATGCTGCATCAGAGGAGTCCGAGTGAAGTTTGAAATGATTGAGATTCTTGGTTTTCTTGGTTTTCTTGGTTCTTCTTGTCATATTACTGAATTCAGGGGGAGATATTAGAGATTTTGTGTTTTGAATGATTTGAATGATGTATGTTTGGTCTGGATAATTGGATATTTGGGCTAGCTGGTATTCTGGTGTTCTATATTGTTTATGCTAGTTGGTTTTCTGGTATTCTATGTTGTTTGTGCTGATGTTCTATGAATTCACCAATATGCCAAGGGGGAGATTGTAAAGTCCTCCGGAGTTGGACTTATGTATGGCATATTGTGAATACTGGTGTTCTGGTGTTTTAACACCACTGAGTGAATTCTGGTGATATGGTGTTTTAACACCACTGCTATCCAGCAGTATTCCAGCAGCAGTATGATTGATGTCCACGATTTATGGAGTGTATTATGGGATATAATTGTGCGATCTGATCAGAATATTGTGAAGATAAGTGATTGATTTCGTGGTCATCTAATTCTGGTAAACGAATATTCTTGTAATAGTTAGGAATTGGTTAAGTAGTTTATTTATGGAACAAGTCCTATTGATAACAGGATTGTTCAATTAAATACCAGATTAGCATTAGATCTTTCCTTAGTCTAGAAGTCTATTTGTGGTAGAAGTTCGACAAGGAAAGAAGTTGATTCAAGGCAGGATTGCGATGGGATAAAGAGAAGAAGATTACAACGCAATCAAGTTGACGCGACTAAGATCTATTCTCTACGTGAGAACTTTGGAGCGATCTGCCTGTGGTTTTTTGGAGGAGTGATTATACATCCAACCAAGTTCGTGAAGATCAGAAACAAGGAAGTCTTAATTCCTCGGGAGGAGGAGATCCAGGGAGACGTGTTGATCATGAGGGTTCAACGACGTAGGATCGACAGTGAGGGGAGCTCACAACATTCACTCTGTAGGTTAGCAATGGATTAGTATTTAAGTTAAGCTTCTTGTACTAAAGACTGCTTTCTAGTGAATGGTTTCTGATCTGGGCAAGGCCCCGCAGACGTAGGTGTATTTGCACCGAACTGCGTAACCAAGTTGTGTGTGCACTGCGTATTTTGTTTTGCCTTTTAACAGCAAACTGATCTTGGTGTTCCAACACCAAACTATTAAACAACTTGGTATAAAGATTTAGAATTCAGGTGAAACGGAATTTCAGGCTTGAACCATTAGCAGTTCCTCTAACTCCTTTTGAACCACAATCTCTCTATCCAAGTTACCCATCACCGAACCCCTTGATTGCACCAGCCCTAGGATCTTATTAAGGCCACGGATCCTGTCTTCAATTCTTCCAAATCTAGATTTACTCCAAGTAGTCAGGCCACGAAGATTTTTGTCCAGCAATACTTGAACTTTATCCACACATCTGAGTGAATGTCGGTCCAAGTCTACATCATTGACACACTAATTTTCATCATTAGAATTCCAGAAGCTGCTAACTATTAACTCTGCTTGTGCATGCTTGGTCCAATAATTTTCAAAATTCAGAGTTTGCCTTCGAAATGAGTTTGGAGCTCTGGTTTCCAACAAAAGCGGGCCATGATCCAATGTATATATAGGGAAGTTTCTAAGCCTAAGATGAATAAACAACTCCAACCATTTCTTATTCAAAAACACCCGATCCAATCTCTCAAAAATTCAGCTATCACCACCCCCTATTATTTGACCAAGTAAACCAACTACCTAACTGAGGTATCTCTGACATCAATAGCCCATTAAGCATGGTCTTCAACTCTTGGCCTGATTCATATATACCGGCAACCCTTCTAACTTATCCCCTTTGTCCAAGGCCTGGTCACCCCCTGCATACCCTGGATATAATCTCAAATATCCTGCCTGAACATCCGTTGTGGACAGCCATACAACAACAACAATACCCACTTCACCCCATTTCTTTCAGTCATGGGCAGACCTACCATGGAGCTTGGTAAGGCTCTAGCCCTACCTGAGATTCCGGTGTTATGGTAGTAGTGGTTAAAAGCGGTTAAAGCCCTTCCCGGCAGCGGAGCGGAGTTTTCCGGCGTATTCCACGATTTTCTAGCATAAGCAACCAGGGAAGAAGGCCGCAGTTAGCCTTTCTATTTTGCTTATAATACATAAAACAACGTCGTTTTGGCTCAATTCAAACGACGTCATTTTGATTAGTGCAGAAGAAAAAAATTTTAATTTGGGTATTTATATTGGGCCAAAATTCAAAAAAGGATGACCCAAATACAAAACCCTTTGCCAAATCTTGCAACAAACCCAAAAAGGCCAAATGTAAATTAGCCAGCGTTCCAGGCTTCCAGCCTCCAGCTCCGGCCGCCGCCGTCCCGCCACCGGCCAGAGACTCTCGACGCCGCCCCACCACCGTTCATCCGTCGCTCCTCCAGCCCCACCTAGAAAAAAAAGTTCTGATTCCGCCACTGCTTTCAGTGATTTTTAGACAAAAGACATTAACTTCGAAACTACTTTTAAACCTATTGACTGTGATCAACAAAGTGCCAAACCACCAGATTGGCCAACAATATCTACATTACTACAAGAGCTTAAAATCGACGAACAACACCAACTATTAACATATTCACAATGAGCCTTTATCTCTATAATAAACAAAAAATTGGGACTGTGATACCTTATGAGACATTTTAAACTTTGCAAAAGTGTTAATGTTTATGCATGGATACTCATCTTTCAAATTGTTCAACTTGTAAATGATTTTTTTACTATTTTCTCTCTCAAGAAAAGCAAAAGCTCACAAACACAAGCCCATCTTCCAGTGAGCTTTAGCGATCTATTCCCGGCGTTTTGGACAGTCAAAACCGATGAGAAGGAACTTTTTGTGGTAACCAGCGATAAAGTAATGCAACACCGACTGGTAAAGAAACAAGAAGCATCTGGTCATCCGGCGAGTCTAGTGGGCCTCTAGCACGTCCAACGGAGGTCCAGCGAAGTCCCAGGGAAGAGGATGGTGACCAGATGCATCCGTCTACGCGAGTCCCAGCAAGCCCGATGGAGCTCCCGCGAGTCTAGTGGAGCTCCGGCAAACCCAACGATAGCGAGGAATATGGCGACCAATCTGGCCTTCAGCGCAAAATGGGTCTACAGTGAGTTCAGCTAATTCTGCCGAGTTCGGAGCTCTGAAAACCACCGACATCTCGGCTAGTCCAACATGGTGAATAGGGTATGGTGGTGACAAGCCCCCCTCTTTGTTTTTTGTTTTTATTTTTGTTCCCTTAGTCGTAATCATAGGAGGTCTGAAGCTAATAGGCGATGCGTTAACTCAACGTATCTTCGACCAAGAAGCAGAGCTGCAATGATTATCAACACCTGATGTGCTTCATTTTGCTTGTGTTAATCACTGTATTCGGCATAGTTTTTACCTTGTTTTGTTTGGCGAATTGCTAGTATTAGTTGACTTTAAGTGACAGGGAGTTTAGACGACCATGTTTGGTTTTCTTGTCCAAATCCCTTATTTTGTAGACTTAATGAGTACTAATGGACATCTTGTATCTACGGGCTCCTAGATCTTCCATGTGATCACCTTTATTAGGTTGCCCGTGGGTACATTTTGGTTACATTCTATGTGAAAGCCGTTCATAAGTGCGGTAGAAGATATCGAAGGTCGTTCGCAAATACGGTAGAAAAGATTGAAGGTCATTCACCTATAGAATGGTAGTAGACAAAGACCACGAACATCAATGCGTGGTAGAAGGAGATTGGAGTCAAAGATAGGCGGTAACGGAGATCAAAGCGAGCAATGAAGAAATGGGGAATTATGGTATAATGAGTTGCACAAAATTCTGAGAATGATCCAAGAAGAATTAGCCTTCAAAGATAATTCCATTGGATTTGTCTTCTTGAGCGCTATAAAATTTACAACTAAAACTCTCAAATTTGACTAACGGTTCACCCGTAGCGAAGGAAAAAAGTTCAAAAGGCCAAGGTACAACGGGTCGCCGCGGCCGTTCATGGTTGGCCCTAAGGGCCGTGCCAATTAAGTTGGCCCGTACCAATAATTTTCAACACAAGGCTAAGGCATGGACTGCGCCAAATATAATGGGCCGCATTCACAAGTTCAAAACTTCACTCAGATCCGGCTAAGTATGGGAACGGACCATCCCATTTATAATGTTCTGCGCCGTTCCAAGTCCAGGATGTCAAGACCAGCCAGCTTGGTGTGGAGAATGACACGGCCCGTGCTAATTTTTTGAGGGAATCAGCTTTCCAGACCATGGTCTGCGCCAAGGGCCGTGTCACGCATGATCAAGAGTCCAGAATACGCCTTCCAGATGACGGACCTGCCAAAGGCCACGGTCTTTGTGCAACAGCACGGATCCATAGGTCACGCTAGATACAGCACCCCGTGCCAAGGCAACATCACGGCCCACTCCATATCCTACACCCCGTGACAAGTACACGGCACGGACCGTGCCATCTGTAACGGCCCACAATGGGCAGTGGCTAAACTAGGGTTAAGTCATTTTTGGCCTATTTTGGGCCTAGTTCTAGGCCCAATCCCCTTCTCCTATAAATATAGCCTTAGTCTACTAGGTTAAACATGTAGAGTAGAGTAGAGAGAAATATATAGAGATTTTATTCATCATTTTGTAGTAGGAGAAACACTCTCTCTTTTATGTTCTTCCTTTTCTTTTTGTTTTGATCCTAAATGTGGAATTCAAATCCATATTTGAATTCCATATCTATGGAGTAGTTTACATAGCTTGGAAATAAATTGTAAACATGTATGATTAATGCTTATGTGAGATTCATTAGATTCATCCTAGTATTTATGTTCATGATATTATTGTGACTTGTTCTTGAATGTTTGAATTGCATGAACAGTACACCACATTAGTACACACTTTGGGCTATATTCATGTATGGTGAAAATATTGATGCCCCGTTGGGAAGGAAAACCTGGATGTTAGAATGGGTAAGAGAGTATGTTGCGTCTGTGTGGGTGTGTGCACTAATGACCCAAGTGACTTATTCGCCATCACACCAGTCTTAGCTGATTACATAAATTAGTCTGAGAGGTGACACGTAGAGATAGTGAAAAAGTATCAAACTAGGGTTTTAAGAGGCTCTAGTGTCATAGATACAGTGCCAACGACCCCTTGACCTAATTGATAGGCGATTGGGAAGTAGTGCATTCATGGTGGAAGCCCAAGACATAATTAGATGGGGGAGAAATATACCTACAATAATGGTCAGACCTTGTTCTACTCCCCTAATTATGATGGCGGTGTTGATAGAAGGTTGCGAGTGCACTCAACGTGACAGGTACACGGAAGTGTATGCCATCGGCCACACCATATGTTGTGAACACTCTGTTAGGTTGTTTAGTAAATCTTACATGTGAATGAATCGAGGATCAAAGTATTAAATCATTCATGTCTCACAATGATTCCCCAAGTGCTTAGCTAATTAGATTACTTGCCTTTTAATTTCATGTTTTATAGTTGTTAATCCGAAAATCAACCCCCCCCCCCCCCATTGTTTGCATCTACTAGCTATTCCTTTCACTCGTACGGATTGAAAACCCGTAAAAGGTTGTGTTTTCATTGACTTTTAGTTCATACCATCTCTGTGGAAATACCCAGGGCTTACCACTAAATACTCTATCGGTAGCATAGTAGTGAGAACAGGTGCAGAATATAAATATTTATCTTTAACCTTTCCCAAAGCCTTTGCTCAGGTTAATTAGCTACAATTTCTCGTCCGACCCGGAAGCATTCATGAGTCGCTCGGACGACCTTGGGTGGAGGCGAGTCAAATTTTGGTGCCGCTGTTGGGGATGTTATTCAGTTTAAGTGTCAATTAGCACAACTTGTTAGTAGAGTATTTAGTAATTAATTTTATTTTTGTTCTGTTTTGATAATTTAGTTGTTGAGCTATTGTGATAGTTGGTTTTTTACCTTTTGATCCGTTTGCTAGTGTTGTATTCGGAAGGTATTGTTAGCCCTCTTTTAAGGTACACACCCGTAGCACTAATCTAGGCATCTTACACTACCAGACTGAGAACACAGGTGTTCGAAGGCGAAGGAGACAGAGAACTAGGGCAGAAGTTCAATAGAGGCAATAAGTCTTGGTTGAAGAACCACAAAGAATGATGGAAGACAATCGTACCTTACGGGAGCTCATGGCACCCAACCTAGAGAATCAGCCATTATGCATTACATTCCCCGCCATTACCCGCCAATGTGAGTTGTGAGCTGAAAAGTGGCATGATCCATTGCCTACCAACATTCCATGGATTGGCGGGGAAGGACCCAAAGAAGCATCTATCGGAATTTCACTTTGTGTGTACGAACAAGAAGCCACCAGGAGTTTTTAAAGATGACTACAATCTTAGAGCCTTCCTGTTTTCCCTTCAAGACAGAGCTAAAGACTAGTTCTACTACTTACCACCGGGATGCATAGGTTTTTGGATAGACATAAAGCAGAGGTTCTTAGAGAAGTATTTTCCAGCTTCTAAATCGGCAGGGTTAAAGAAACAGTTGTCAAACATTACCCAAGGGGCTACCGAGAGCTTGTATGATTATTGGGAACGCTTCAAGAGATTGTCAGTGAGTTGCCTCTACCATCTCATCCAAGAGGGGGATCTAGTGTATTATATTTTTTTGAGGGGCTATACGATGAGATATGCGAACAGTGAATGCCGCTTGCAATGGTTCGATAGCGAACAAGAGCCCTAAGGATGCAATGGCCCTCTGTGAAGAAATGGCTAATGGTATGCGACTGTTAAGGTCAAGGATTAGGTTTTGTATGAACCCGTACAATCACCTAAGTTGGAGGAGTAAGTCCAAGCTCTTACTTTCATGATGAAGGAGCTTTTGTGAGGAAATGTGCATTAAGTCAAAACATGTGGAGTTTGCAACCTTAACCACAACTCTGAGAAGTTTCCCGAGGTCATAAATTATTTGCAAGAAGTAAAGGTCATCGAGTACAACAACCGGGAGGGACTACAGTTTGCTAGGGGTTAACCATAAGGGTTTCAGGGGAACCAAGGAGATGCAAGGTCGTATCCCTATGCTAACTCATTCAACCAGAACAATTGAGATCATCAAAATTTCTGATGGAGGGAGGATAAATAACCTCAAGGATACCGGGGTGGACAAGTCCCTCCTCAACCATACCCTCGAGGTGAAGGCCCTTCCAACAACCATGCCTCAAACTACAAATCGGATCGGGAGGAAATATTAGAAGTCATCAGTCAATTGGGTAAGAAACATGAAGTCTTTGCGGAGAGGATAAGGTGTGAGATTGAAGACTTTGGTAATAGAGCTTTCTTGAGTATCAAAAATTGTGAAGTTCAAGTTGGGAAACTTGCCACCTCGATGAGCCAACTTTAAGCCAAGGAGTCCGGCAAACTCCCTTCCCAACCAGAGATCAATTTGAGGATTGTGAATGCACTCAAATTGAGAAGTGGGAGGGAAGTTTGTGAGTCCGAGAAGAAGGTGATGCAAGAGGATGATAGAGTATTAGAGGCTACCAAGGCGCATTTCGAAGAAGATGAGATTTTGGTCAAGGAGGCACCTTCCAAGGAGCTTCCACAGCCCAAGGCACAAGCTACCATTCCACCTACATTTCCAAATGTTTTGAGGGGAAAGCCAAAGGTGGTGACCAGTGATGCAAGCATTCGAAAAGTCTTCGAAAAGGTCTAGGTAACAATCCCTCTCTTGGAATTGATTGAAAATGTGCCATCATATGCTAAATTTCTTAAAGTTGCATTCATAAAGAAGAGAAGTAGGCCAACTAAGAGGTTGGGACACTTGAAAATGGGAGGAGTCACCATTTTGAACCATAAAAATTTGCCTAAGAAATGCGACGACCCCGGAATATTTTCTATCCCTATCTCCTTAGGTGGTAAAATTGTTGAAAATGCCAGATTTAGATGCATCTATTAATGTGATCCCTTACAGTATATATGAACGCCTAGAAATAGGTGAGCTTAGGGAAACTAGAGTGATGTCCAACTTGCCGATCATTCCCAAGCTAGTCCTCTTGGACTAGTAAAGGCCATGATGGTGCAAGTTGGCAAGTTGGTTTTTTGGGTGGACTTTTATGTCCTAGACGTGGTGCACGACGGAAGTGCACCCCCTATACTTTTGGGGAGACATTTTCTCAAAATGTCTAGGATAAAAATTGATGTCCACTTGGGAACCTTGACTCTAGAAGATGTTGTGGATAAACTGGAGTTTGATATCTATAAATCTAGGTATGATTCAACAAATTCCTCATTTGTGTGTAAAGGTGTGATGCTATGTGATGAGCATGAATTCCATGAAACCTCTTGTGTTACCAATGAGCATGAACACTTGGATGAGTCTCGTGTTGATAATGTTGTTGATAATTCCGATGAATTGCATGATAGTATAGGGTCATATACATACTATCGATAGTATGTATGTGCTAGATTGTTTTTCCATGCTAACTAACTTGTAGTTGGAAAGGAAGAATGTCGAGGGTTTAAAATCTCCAAAACCTCCCCCTAACCCCAAAGTGATATTCACGGACTCCATTTTAGCAAGACACGGAGATTCATTTCATATGACGGACAAGAGGTTTGAAGGTAAGGATGGCTCGTTGTGGAGACCTATCCACAACAATGTCATCGTGGGTGGAGTCACCGATGTCGATTACAGAGACCCACTGGTAGGTGTTTCTAACTAAAATTTCATGAAAAATAAATAAGTCATGAGGATGACAATAAATATACTGTGTTTTCTTTTTGCTTTCATGTTTCATGTAGTGATTAGATAGATTTTGCATGTTATTGTTTGCAATGAGGATTTTTTAGATAAAACTCTTGTTTGATTTGAAAATTTGAGTTTGAGACTCATGATTGTGTTTGGATAGAATTGGATTTGATGGGGTACATAGTTTTTCAAAAAAAGAGGGAAAAACTAAGGAATAGGTCAAAATTTATGGATGCCTCATGCTGAAAAGTTTAGCACGAAGGGATGCTTTGTGCCAAGAGATTTGGCACAAGGGGATGCTTTGTGCCAAGAATTTTGGCACGAGGGGATGCTTTGTGCCAGAAGATTTGGCACGAGGATTTGGTCCATGCCAAACATCTTCTGCGCCAATTTTCAATTTTCCACTCTTAAATTGTTCCTAAAATGCAAATTTTCAAAAATTCTAACTCAACAAAAGCATTTTTGGTTCAAGAATTTTGAAAGTCCCTAATTCCTTAGGATTTTTTATGCAAATAGTACTTTCTACATTCCTAGGAATTAATTGATTGGTACTATTGTCCCCTAATATCCAATTTTTTAAAAAAATCCATTTGTATCCTAATTGTACCTCTCTCTCTCTCTCTCTCTTATCATCTATGCTGAAATTCTAAATCCATGGTACACTTTTTCACCTAATTTCATCATTTGACACATTCTTCCTTCTCAAGAAACACTCACTCAGACACACTCTTGGTGAAACTCAAAAAATTGGAACTTTTCTTCCAAAAATTAGCAATTCTTGCTTCTTTTTGTGTGGATCTTGCCATTCTTAGCTTCAAACTCCGGGGAATTCATTGAACTCTTTTGTTTATATGCTTGATTGACATTGTGGTGGTGTTATGAAAAGCATGATTTTGAATGAGTATGTGTGTTGCTGGGATATATTTTAGGGCTTGTATGTATGATCATGTGTTGAAGAAAGTTGGGCGGTTTGATGTGCCATGGTGTTTGAATGATATGTTCTTCATGTGTTGGGTGATTTGGGAAGAGATGAATCTTGATTGCATAGTCTTATTGATAAGTTGTTGATAACTTACATGAGATTGTTTTTCAATGAGGATATTCTTGTATAAATAGCCTTCATACTTGGATTATCATGTTTTGAATGTCTAGCCTATTTAGGTAGGATCTACTTGTTGAGTGATAATGTGAGTCATGCCTTGTTTTGAAGATCACATTACCACTTTTTGCCTCATTTTGTTAGGATGCCACTCAAAAGGAATACTTCGGAGAAGGGAAAGTTCACTAGGGGTGAGATGAGGAAAGAATCAGTAAATGGTTCAAACCATGAACCGGTAACTCCTGATCTTTGAAAACCCACGATTGTGATCGATGAGTTTATGTGACTCTCCAATATCTCCGTGACTGTAGCACGAAGGTGGAGGAATTTAAGAGATCCAAAGAGGAGTATGCTAAAGACCGGTTTCACATGCAAAGACACACTGGCGGTTATAGGCTTACTCGAGCCTGTGACCTATCTATTGGGTCGGGTAGGTCTAGAGGGGTTCTTAGAAAAATTGTAAGACTTACATCAGATGGACCTTAGAGTTCCTAGATACTTTTTGGTTGGTCACAGACAAGAATGGACACAAGGTGATCAAATTCAATCTTGACGACAAGGAGTATTAGATGAAACACTAGGAGATAGTCCGTGCATTCGGATGGCGGTACGGAAAGGAGATCCCCAGGACACACCGTTAAGGGGTGTCTTTTTCTCTCGAAATATTTTAGAGGTAGCTGACAGGGATTGATCAGAAGAATGTGTGCAAGAGCACTACCTTGGTTCATCCATCATTTCATTACGTTCACAGACTATCAGCAATGTGGGTTTTTACCACAGTGAGCTAACACAATGTCAGGGTTCGGATGTTCATTGCCTCTGGGATATGACTCTTGAGGGTAACTTTTACTCGAACATGGTGGGGAACTTTGTACATGAGTGCATGATGGTGGGCAAAAGAAAGAGTGGTAAGATATTTATGAGCGGTATGGTAAGTCTACTGGCACAATACTTGGGGCATCCGATCACACAGAGAGCATTGGCTAACTTGGGATGATCAAGTACAAGGTATAACATCGAGAAGTTAGCCAAGGCATGTATGGTATAACCTATGACATTGGAGGGCTATATGTATGGCTTTACGGCGGAGCAAGCACTTGTAGTTTCATGGTAATTCCACAGTCGGAGCGCACCGCCATCAACCATGACACATTTTTGGATGACCTATTTATTTAGCCAGACCAACGCTTTGAGAGAGAGTTCTATATAGTCTTAGTAACCCCAGAGATAGACATTAAGGAGGTTGAAGGTGAGACATCTTTGAGAGCACATCATATCCGCTCTCGCCTATTTACGAATATCATTGACTGATTGCATGCACTTGCGGATCAGCTTTCGAGCTCTACCCTGGTGTTGCAAGAAGTAGTCCAAGTGATAGTGAGAGTGAGAATGCAAGTGGAGAAGCTTAGTTCGAGAATAGATTGCATCGAGGCCGCTCTTTAAGTAACAGGATACATTGAGAGGAGAAATACTAGTCATGACGAGGAGGAAGGCCCTTCGGGGCTGCAAGAGTGAGTGTCACTATTTCTCCCAACCTCACTTATGTTTTGACATGATTTTCCTTGCATTAAGGAGTATGATTCAGTTAAGTGTGGGGAAGGGAGTAGTGAGCACTTAGGGAGTTTCATTCTTGAATTTCCTCGGTGCATGTTATGCTTTTGTTGGTAGTTTTTCTAGTTTGTTGGTGATTTTATTTCTTTGATTGTTGAGGGATGTTTTTGGATGGACATTTGGTGGCATGACATGCTATGCTAGGATTCCTAGTTTGCATGGGGTAGGTTGCTTTAGGATATTGGTTGTGTATTTTTTGTGATTGATCTTATCTTTTGTAGTATGAGGCCCACTTTTGGGGCAATTTTGTACTACACCAAAAAAATTGAAAAATTTGAAAATTGAAAAAATATATAAAAAGCCAGACAAGTTGAAAATCTGAAAGGGAAACTTGGGTAACATTGGGAGATCAAAAGACCTACGTGAAAATGAGAGGCTAGGACCGGCTAGGCTTACGATCCTAGGCAAAAATGTGAGAAGTGAGTACCCTTTGTGTGTTAAAGCCAGGATGAAAACCTGAAAGGACTCCTAGGCAAATGAGAGAAATTCAGAGAAAACAAAAAAATAGGTTGACGATACACTTGACTAATTGGTTGTAACTAGGTTGAAAATCACGAATTATCCCTATGGTACAACCAAGTCGACAGATTTTGGATTTCCTTGGTGGATTTTTTTTTGGGAGACAACTCTTTGATTGCTTTGGGGATCATTTTGGAAAAAGTGAGCTAGCTTTACACTTATCTTTTTTTGGCTTACCATTTTCCACATTTTACTTTTTGGGTGGTTAGATTTCTCATGTTCTTCGAGGAGTGTGAGAGTTGTGAGATTCTTACTCTTTTGGGGATAACAGGGTAATCTAGGAATAAGTTAGATGTCTCGGTTAACTTATTCTTGCACGCTACATTTTGCTTAATTATTTTTCTTGTCTTTATTTACTAGCGGACGAGTAAAGGGTTAAGTGTGGGGAGTCTGATGTGCTTCATTTTGCATGCATTAACCATTGCATTTGGCATAATTTTTAGCTTTTTTTTGACAGATTGCTAGTATTAGTTGAGTTTACGTGACAAGGGATTTAGATGGCCATGTTTGGTTTTCTTGTCTAAATCCCAAGTTTTGTAGACTTAATTAGTACTAATGGCATCTTATATCCATGGGCTCCTAGATCTTAACATGTGATCATCTTTAGTAGGTCGACAGTGGGTATGCTTTGGTTACATTCTATGTGAAGGCCGTTCGTAAGAGCGGCAGAAGATATCAAAGGTCATTATCAAGAATGGTAGAAGAGATTGAAGGCCATTCACCTCTATAATGGTAGTAGACAAAGGCCTCGAACATCAATGCATTGTAGATGGACATTAGAGTCAAAGATAGGCGGCAGCGGAGATTAATGCGGCTAATGAAGAAATGGGAAATTGTGGTTCAATGAGTTGCACCAAAGTCTGAGAAAGATTCAAATATAATTAGACATCAAGGAGGATTTCATTAGATTTTTCTTCTCGAGCGCTATAAAATTGACTATTAAAACTCTCAAATTAGACTAACGGTTCACCCGTAGCGAAGGAAAGAAGTTCAGCTAGCCATGGTACCATGGGTCGGTGCAGGCCATTCATGGTTGGCACCAACGGCCCGCACTAATGGAGTTGACCTGTGCCAATAGTGTTCACCACGAGGAAAAGGTTCGGACTATTCCAAATCTCAAGGGCCACATGCACGAGTTTAAAACTTTACTCAAATCTGGCTAAGTATGGGCGCGGACTGTCCAATTTATGATGGCCCGCGCCGTTCCAAGTTCAAGATGTCGAGACCAGTCTGCAAGGTGTGACAATGACATGGATCATGCCAAGTTTCTGAGCAAATTAGCCTTCCATACCACGGTTTATGCTAAGGGCCGATTCCCGCACAATCAGGAGTCGCAAACATGCCTTCCAGACGACGGCCCGTGCCAAAGGTGTTGGCGTGGACTGCGCAACGACAGCCCACGCTGGGCGGGGGCTGAACTAGGGTTTTGTCATTTTTGGCCTATTTTGGGCCTATTTTTATGCCCAATCCCCTTCTCCTATAAATATAGCCTTAGTCTACTAGGTTAAACATATAGAGTAGGGTAGAGAGAAATAGATAGAGATTTTATTCATCATTTTGTAGTAGGAGAAACACTCTCTCTTTTCTTTTCTTTCTTTTCTTTTTGCTTTGATCCTAGATGTGGAATTCAAATCCATATTTGAATTCCGTAGTTTCCATAGCTAGGGGATAAATTGTAGACATGTTTGATTAATGCTTATGTGAGATTCATTAGATTCATCCTATTATTTGTGTTCATGATATTATTGTGACTTGTTCTTGAATGTTTTAATTGCATGAATAGTACACCACATTAGCACACACTTTGGGCTATATTCATGTTTGGTGCAAATATTGATATCCCCTTACAAAGGGAAACCTGGATGTTAGAATGGATAAGGGAGTACGTTGTGTCTGCGGGGGCGTGTGCATGGGAGACCGAGTATTTCTTTGACTTATTTTCCATCGCACCAGTCTTAGCTGATTACGCAATGTAGTCCAAGAGGTTATGGGTAGAGCTTGTGAAAAAGTAGCAAGTCAGGGTTGTAAAAGACCCTAGTGTCATAGATAAGGTGCCAACGACCCCTTGACCTTATTGATAGGTGATTGGGAAGTAGTGCATTTATGGTGGAAGCCTAGGACATTATCGCAAGGGGAGAAATAGAATTACAACAATGGTCGGACCTTGTTTTACTCCCCTATTTACGATGGAGGTTTGCGAGCGCACCCGACATGACAGGTACGGGGAAGTGTATATCATCAGTCACATCACGTGTTGTGAACACTCTATTTGGTTGTTCATTAAATCTTACATGTGAATGAATCGAGGATCGAAGCATTAAATCATTCATTTCTCCCAATGATTCCCCAAGTTGTTAGCAAATTAGATTATTTGCTTTTTAATTTCATGTTTTGTAGTTGTTGATATAAAAATCCAACCCCCCCCCCCCTGTTTGCAATTACTAGCTATTCCTTTCACTCGTACGCATTGATAACCCATACGAGGTTTTGTTTTCATTAACTCTTAGGCCCTAGCATCTCTCTGAACATACCCAGGGCTTACCGCTAACTAACATATCGGTAGCATAGTAGTGAGAATGGGTGTAGAATATAAATATTTATCTTTGACCTTTCCCAAAGCCTTCGCTCGTGTTAATTAGCTACAATTAATGACCCCGGGTGGAGGTGGGTCAACACCTGTATTGTTCGGCATTTCTTGGAGAAGGATTAAACCTTTGGCAGAGTTGGGTTGTATGAGACTACAAAGTGCTAGTAAATTGCAAACGTCAGTCCTCCCATGGATATGGACCATGCAGGTTCGGAGAAGGCATTCATCCTCGAGATAACGATGATTAGTAGTGTGAGGTTGGTGCACAATGGATGATTACGGACAATGAGATCGAGGAGTCTTCTCAGACTTCGGTAAAAATATGGTGGAAAATTTTGGTGTCTGATTCCTTAATTATGATCGGCAGAAACATTGCAGACAACGGTACATATTCATCCAAAATGGGACGGAGGCAGGTTTGGTTTAGACAGAATTAGGTGATCCAATTTTGCACTGAACACATGGGCAAGTTTTCCTTTACTTTGGTCAGGTCTAAGGTCATTGGGTTTGGGTGTGTTGGTCATTTTTCTTAGGCTTCAGTTTTATGTTTAACTTTAGTTTACCTAATAGGAATGTGAGTTCAAAATGGATTTTTTGTCTAGAGCATTATATTAAGAAGTCTTTGCCAACAAGGATTTTTCAGCGTCCTTTCAAATGGAAAATTCATGTTGGCTTCCGATCTACTCTCCAAAGAAATTGTTAAGGAGAAATCCGAGTCAAAATTGTTTAGACTATATACTTTTGGCATAACCCTCTACGGCTGAAGAGTTCTGCAGACTACGGTCAGTTTAGACACTTCAAGATACAGCGACATATCTTGAAGATCCAAATTTTCTTGGGTTAGATTACTTTGTGATTATTAGATAGAAATGTCAAGTCTAATGTGTGCTACTATAACTCTTTGGGTCGGGACGCTAGCTTGAACTATGATATCTGTCTAGTGGGTTGAGGTCGACACTTTCGGATGCAATCACGGTACAGGGGGACCACTTCATCCTCAGAACATCTTTCATTCAGCCACTAAGGCGAGCAAGTCATTGCATTTATGGATCAGGCACAACTCGGATTCTTCCCCCCTAATAAATGATGGTCTTCAAGTCTCTATACACCAAGGCTGGTGTGAAGCAAGCTCTGATACACCATGTTGGTGTGGAGCTCAAGTGGCAGGCTCACCCCACTCTATGTGAGCTATCCATGTGGGAGTTTCGTCCCACTTTGTAATAGATGGGCTTCTATCATTTTAGGCATGGTGTTCCTCCTATAGTTTATCGGTTCATCAATTGTAATAGAAGATACACTAGCATAGTTCTAAATATCAACTAAATGTAGGATAGGCTAACAATTGTGATTGTGCATACAATCAAACGAATTGTAACCCATTCCTATATAAATTAGAAGGGGCTGACTCTTTATTTCCAAAAAAAATCAACTTATAATTACATTGTTTTCTTCTTCTTTTTTAGAAGTGATAATTTAGAGGAAGAACTATTCCAATAGCTGATACTGATAATTGAATTTAATTGTGTCCCTGATTTTGAGTATTTCGGTGATACTTATTTAATTCTGCGTCCAATACTTCACTCCATTTTTGCATTACAAACAATAAACTGCTTTTTTTTCTCTTTGATGGACTTCTATTTTCATTTCATATTCTAGTCAATGCTTCTTATTTTTTTAAAAAGAAAATTAAACTACCAGTTGGTGGGGGGATGTTCATAGGCTCCCCAAACCTTATACCCAAAATTAGCATTAAGAGTTGATCTGCAGTACAATTTCTGTTCTATCGTAAAAGTAAGATGTTGCGCTTCTAAGGGAAAAAGTGGAACTTTATGTAATGTGTTTTATTGAGTATGTTTCTATCTCTTAGACCTCCACCCCTGTGTTAATCTAAGGGTAGCCAGATAATTAATTAAGCACATCATAAATGATCAAAATTTATAGACAGTGATCATGAACTGAGAACCTAAAGTCATTGGATTCTCAGATACACAATCCCTAATCTATCAGCTTCCATAGCTGCTTTGACTTCATCATTCAACTCACTCCAATTCCATATTTTCTTTCCTTCAATTCTCTTAGTGCCTACCATCTTGGCCAAAGCATGCGCCACGGTATTTTTCTCTCTAAAAATATGATCGATTGTTGCGTTACATTGATCTGTAAGTTGCTTCAGTTTCCATGTCGATGTGATCAGTTTCCATAGACTTCTGGTGGTCCCTGTGATGAAGTTACATACCTACAAACAATAAGTTTGGATAGTCAGTGGTAGGAAGTTGTTTTCTAAATAGAGTTCCAGTCTCAATATCAATGTTAATACTTCAGCCTCAAGTGCATCAGATGCATGAGGGCTGTTATGACCACACACTATATGATGTATGTCTTCTGCATTTCTGATTACCATCCCTGCCTTTGGGACTTTGAGTGTTTAGAATAATGTATCATTGTTTAAAATAAATCCACTATCTGGTGGTTTCCATTTAACAATCTTGATGATCTTTGGTTTGGGTATCTTATGCACTGACAAGAAACCTTTAGTCACCAGTAGATCACAATCTATGTACCATTTTTGTGGATTTATGGTGAAAATATCTACCAGAAATTTGTTCAGGTCTGATCTCATCTTATAAATGAAATGGTTTTTGTTATCATAGAGAAATGCACACCTTGCTTTCTAGATTATGAAACATACAAGAGCAGAGATGATGATGAAAAAATGGTTTTTCATTTCGGATGCATCACTATATGACCAAAACCATGAGAGTTTGTCAAATAGCATAGGAAGTAGAAGGTCTACAATATCCAGTAATTGATATGCATATGACCAAAGAGAAGATAAAGCTGGCACAGATTGAACACATGATTTAAAGTTTTAGCTTCTTGTTGGCACAAACAACATATAGATGTATTGATAATCCCTATCCTCCCCAGTATATCATCCAATGGCAACATATTATTTGTTAGCTTCCAACAGAAGATTGACACTTTCTTAGGCAAAAGGATATTCCATACCTTTCTTAAGGAGAATGAATGTGGCTTCTTTTTTCTGAGCATTTCATAAGAGGAAGAGATAGAGAACATACATGTACCTAAAGGTTTTCAAATCATTTAGTCTTTCATATCAGTTAAAACAACAGGCTGCATAATATGATGGCATACGTAATCCTCTAATCCTTGTCTAAGAGTATTGATTAATATGTCCCTTTGATCCAAGAACTCTTTGACAGCGATATAAGGATATGAAATGTCTAGTTCACTGCTCCACTTATCTACTAAGAATCCAAACCAATTTTCTATCCAAAAAATTGTATGTTCCTTTACCAATAAGCACAAATGAGTTCTGGACTGCAATTTGAGATATCTTTACTGATCTCTTCCAAGGATTAGATGTCCTTCCTGATTGTGGCATAGACCAAATTATTTTTTACCACAGACTTGTACCTAACTACAGTTTCCACCACAATTTGAGTGAGAAACCATCTATGATAGATGTGAAGTCCCTAATTTGCAATCCATTTTCAGTATAAGGATAACTTACATTATTCTAGCCCTTCCAATGTCTTTTCTGAGTTCCATCTTTGTTAGTTCCCCGGATGAAATCTAGACATGCCTTTTCTATTCTATTCACAATTGTTATTGTGGGTGCCATAACACACCATGTATGTTGTGGAATGGCAGCTAAAACATGTCTAACTAGTGTTGTTCTTCCATCTTGATTATGGAGCTTAGAATTCCAGTTGTTAACCTTTGCATTCAGTTTCTCAATTAGCTGCTTGAAATATAAGTTCAGTTTTCTGCCCTTAAAGATGGTCACTCCTAGATACAGAAAAGGAAAAGTCTCTTGTGTCATTTGTGTGATATTGTAGATCCTTTTCCTAGTTGCCAAGCTAGATTTATTCCAAACATAAAAAGCACGTTTGTTATAATTAACTTTCTGTCCTGTGTCTTTTTCAGAAATTGCTAAGAATTGGATCAGATTATGAAGAGGCTTATTTTTTTCCTTTAAAAAAATCACAGTATCATCAGCATAAGATAGGTGAGAGATCATAGAGGATCCTGGAATATGAAATGGATCTATCAACCTACTGGAGAACATGTATTTTTCTATTCAGAACCTCAGTAATGAGGTTAAAAAGTATTGGGGATAAGGGGTCTCCTTGTTTGAGACCCCGGGAGGCCCTAAAAAACCATTGGGTACTCCATTAATGAGTACTGAAATGTGAACAATAGATATATTGGATAAAACTACTCTAACAAAGTGTCCATGGAAGCCCATTTTCAGCATTAATGAGTTAAGCATCATCCAAGATACTCTGTCAAAAGCTTTTGACATATCTATCTTGGCAATCAAATTAAGAGATTGATTTTTCTTATCCAACAATCTTGCCATCTCTTGCATGATAAGTATAATATCAGCAGTTTTCCTTCTTGGGATAAAAGCACTCTGCTTCACAGAGATGCATTTATCTATTACCCTTGAGATTCTATCTACCAGAATTTTAGAATAGATTTTGTTACTAAAATTTGATAGAGAGATTGGTCTGTAGTCTGATAGGGTAGCAGGGATTGGGATTTTTGGTATAAGGAAAATAAGTGTACTTGAGATTTTTGCTGGTATAGAGACAGCACACATAAACTCCTGCGCACACTTAAGCAAATCTGGTTTGATGATATCCCAGGCATATCTGTAAAATAAGCCTGGGTATCCATCAGGGCTAGCAGAGCTATCCGGGTTCAAACTGAAAACTATATGTCTTAATTCCTCTATGTATTTCATTTTGATCAGGTAGCAGTTATCCTCATCCGAAATTAACTTGGGAATACTGTCCAAACAATGTGTCAGTGCCTCTCTTGTGATATCTGAACTAGATTGGCTAAGAAGTTCTTTGTAAAAGGCTTCTTCATGATTTTCTATGTCTACTTGTTCAGTTAGCCATTGATTTGATTCAATTCTGATTTTATTTATCTTTAACCTAGAGTGTCTATCCCTGATGGAGTTAAGAAAGAATTTTGTATTCATATTAGCTCCCTGTAGCCATTTTAATCTAGACTTATGTTTCCAGTAGATGTTTTCCTCCTTTAAATGTTGGTTTAGTTTTTTTGTGGCTTGGGATAACTGGTTAAGATCTTGATCTGATAAGGATTGGTCATAGGCTATCTCTAAATCATGTACTTTGGTCTCAGCTTTTTGGATGTTTAGAAAGATATTTCCAAATACATTCCTATTCCACTGTTTCAAAGAATTTTTAATTCTTTTAAGATTTTGAGAAAAGCCTAACATTCCTTGTTGCTCTATGGTAATCTCCCAGTTAGCCTTAATCGGATCATATAACTCAAGTCTCTCTAACCACATTTTCTAAAATTTGAAGGCTTTAGGAGCTGAGTTTTCCTTTATATGAGTATGAAGGAGAAGTGGTGAATGATCTGATGGGGTCCTATTTAGTACCTGTACAGATTTTTTTGGTACTGGGTATTCAATTCTTCATTGGCCAATATTCTATCAAGTCTCCTGCAGACCCTATGTGTCCCTCTCTTACCATTAGTCCAGGTGAATTTATTCCCTACAGTGGTTAGGTCATTTAAGCATGTGGATTGGATATATGTGTCAAAATATAATATACTATTGAGATTAGGAGTACAACTTCCCTTATATTCAGAAATTGACCTAGTGACATTGAAATCTCTTGCATATATTGCAGGTAAAAGTTGATCATTGCTCAGCTATGTGAGTGCCTAAAACATTTGGGCTCTCAATTGTCTATTATATTTAACGTAGATAGCTATGATATGACATAAAGCATTATGATCAGCATTGGTGACCAGGATCTTCAGGAAATCCTGATTATTAACTGTGAGTGTGTGAGTAAGATTATTCCTGCAAAAAGACCCATATCCTTGAATCTTGTGAGCTAATGGCACTATCAAATCCTAATTGAATCCTAAACATATCAATTTTATTTTTTCTGTTTAGTCTCAATTATGATCAATATATCAAGCATGTGAGTGTGAATTAGTTTTTGTAGTCTCAGAATGGAAGCATATATCCCCCTAACATTCCACATAAGGATTTTAAGATTCATAGGAGGATTTAGCTTTAGCTTTCAAGCGAGTGGTGACCATGTTGGAAGAGTTAAAAAAACTTCGTAGTCTATCAGGAGGCTTGAGTTTAGGATTACCTAAATCCTTACAGTGTTGCCTTCTAGTTTGCTCCCAGTTAATGAGAATTCATGTCAGGTTTAGCAGTAGGTTCTTTTCCAGCAGAATGAGCCAACATCTCAATGGATTCATTGTTTGCTTAAGCTCAATTTTCTCTAATTTGTACCTGTGGTTTAAGCTTGGTTAGTAATATTTTATGGAAGCTCTTAAGACTATGAATAATAGCATTTCTATCATAAGGAGTGTAGGGTTCAAAATCAGGAGTATTATTTTGTTTATGTATGATCTAAAGATCATCCATAGAGTGCCAATTTGAGAAATTCATCCTCCTATTTTTACTGATATTATCTATAGCTCTGAATAAAGGCTTTTTTAGGGGGGCTAGCAGAGCTTCTTTTCTTTGGGATCTTTTTGCTTAATTTTGTCATCTGCTAGCCTATGGTTACCATTGTCAGCTCAATGTCAGTTTGAATGCTTTCAACCGCATCCTGGAAGATTTCATCTTGATCTTCCTTCCTTGATTTCATCCTTGGGTCAGATTCAGTGATTGGCACCCTTAGGTCACTTCAGTCATTGGCACTCATTTCTCATATTGTTTCTTAGTTTGAATTCTAGGCTTAGGGATTCTACACTCAGATGTTTGATGTTCTGTCTTCAAACACGTGGAACAGTATCTTAGATGATCATTGTACTTTATACCATACCACTTGCTCTCCTTGGTTGACCCCAATCGTATTCTTGTTGGGAATTCTGCAGTTAGATCTATTTCGATGAAGGGAAAATTTGTTGAGGGTCTCGTATGATTGATAGTGGGATGATCTGCAAAGATGAGTTTGCCAAGACAATTAGCAATATACGGGATTGATTCCTGGTGCAGATAGTATGCCAGCAGGAACTCCACTGTTAGCCAAACTGGGACCAGAGGAGGTTCCTCTTTTACATCGAAGCTCTTGGTCCACTTTATCCCTTTCATTATTGTTCCTCCTAGGTTCCAATTCCTCTTAATCTAGCAGTGATGAATATCTTCATCCAGATCGAATTTGATGAAGATGTACCACCAATTGAGTGCAATGATTATTGCTTCAATCTTGAATCCTATCTTCTTGAAGTGATGCCTGGTAAATTCAAGAGATGGCCTTCCCCTAGGGAATTTTCCGATGAGATTACGCTTGAACGGCTCAGGGAGTGGATCAATCTTAGCATCATCAAGCAAAATGATGATTTCTCCTTTGAACTCAGTAACATGGTTGAGATTTAGTTTGGACTTAGTTTTTTGGGTTGGTTGTTGAGTAAGAGCATATTTTTAGGATAGCTGCGAACTCACACCAGTGGGCGGAGCCTCCATTGGGTTAGGTTTTTGGCGGCTATGGGGTGGAGATTGCAATGTTGCAGAGGAATATTTTCGTTGGGAATGGTGGTTGAGCTATTTTTACTATTTGTGTGTTAGAAGAGATAGGGAGTAGAAAGTTGTAGAGAGAGAGCGGAGATGTAAGAATAATATTAACACAATTTCAATCAATGCTTCAAACGGCCTTCATGGTGAAACAGATGTTCAAGAAATATAAGAATTTGCGACCCCTTGTGATGACATAGTAGAATTAAGACCTATGTGGACTAAAATTCTCATCACCTAAGCAAAGGCCCAAGACCTAAAATATACCTTAGTGGGCTTGTAATTGGGCCACTCACTAAAAAACAAAGGAAGCTAGGTCATAGACCAAGGATATTAGGGTTTTAGAAGAGTATAAATGGGAAGGTATGTCTTCTATTTTTGGTAACACTCTATTGCCAACTTTTTCCCCTACCATTTGCTGACTAGATCGTCGTAGAATCTCTCGTGGATTCCCTAGGGTCCGCTTCCTTTTGCAGATTGCAAGCTTCGTTGAATCAGATCAAGATTGGGCTTGGGTTGGCGGTCACCAAATGCATCAAGTGGCACGCCCAATGGGACCCAAAGTTCAACTAGATCAAGATCTCACAACGTATGTCAGCATCAACAACCTCGACTCGACGGAGTGAGAGGTTGACGAGCAAGACGACTGGTTCAGGTGTTGAAGTTGGGTCCTTATATAGGCTGGGATGGGGGGAGGAGATGACCCTTTCTGCCATAGTACAAGATAAAGAAATGATGCCAGTCAAAGCTTTGGTAAGTCTTGGCCCATCGACCCTTGTGATCAAAGAGTCACAGGCCAGGGCCCTGCCAAGAGTCCCAGGAGAGGTGGAAATCACTATTGAACTGTCCGTAGGAATTGGCACTGTGATGTTATTGCTTGGTAGTGAGGTGTGGATGGCCATCTCACAGAGTGCTTGGGTGATTCGCATGTAGAAGCTTATGAATGAAGAATCCAAGAAAATTGTATGGTGGATGAAACTATGGGGCCTCCTTAGACCTTCGATCAGATCACACAAATGCTAGTAGTGGTAGGTTATTAAGTTGTACCCCCTTCGATGATTCCTCAGCCATCATTGACTATGATGCCTTCGATGAATCATACTTTATCATTGGCCCTGAAGGAGATTAGGGCATTATCATCGGCAAGTCAAATGCACGGAAGTCCCATATATAAGGTATGTGAGAGAAGCTGCACACCCAAGACCCCAAGCCTCATTCCCTGATCATATGCATGTAAGTTACCATGCATCATCTTCGATGCCAATGTATCCAGTCCAAGGCATTGAACATAGCCGAGGAGTTGTGTCGTGGTTACAATTCTCAAACCACTCGAACCTTGCTAGGGGAGCTCAGGCTGAAGTGATGGATTATCGTGGCCTGGAAGTCGTACCCCTCGTTCACCTAGGGGATCTTTAAGGGCCCAATCATAACAAAGGGCACCAGTATAAAAGATCAAAAATGGTCCTAGTTATGGAGTTAGACAGGTTGATGAGCTAACAAGACAAACTGTGGGATCCCCATTCAGTTCAGTCGTGACGACAGCTTGTTAGCCCCAAGATATGAAGCCACCAGAAGAACTTCCTACTTACTCAAGAGACTTAGACCACAAAGCGTTTATTCAAACTTTCCTTGGATTGATGAATTCTCAAGACTTGGATGAAAGGTGGACTTGTAAGTTGGTAGGAAGCTACCTTCGGGGGAAATCCAATAAGTGGTTCAATAAGCTGCCAAGGGGTTCATCGCAATCATATTAAGATCTCAGGGAAGCACTACTGAGTTAGTATTGCAAGAAAAAGAAATTCACCAGAACATTGACGGAACTGTACTAGATAAAGCAGAAGCAGAGAGAATCCACCGCAACCTTCTACCATAGGTATGTCAATGACAGCCTGGGGTGGTCGAAGGTACGAATAATGAAATCATACATGGGTATCTATTAGGGATAGGGGACATGGAGTTGTACAGGAAACTGACAATAAATACCCCAAAGACAATTTAGGAGCTCCAAGAAATTGTTGAGCAGCATTCAAAGGTTGAGGAGGCCATTCGAAAGAAGAAAGAAGAGAGGGGGCTAGTGGTTAAGCAGTCTAAGCCTAGTGACTCCCGGGGCAAGAGGTCGGTGGAAAAGCCAGCCTTCTAAAGGTAGACACTAATGCATCATTCCTAGCAGACATATGGAGTATCCACAGAGGAATTTTTAAGCCACCACCTCCCATGAATGATACCAATCGAGTCTTCACTGCTAGGAGAGCCACCGACAAGTTATACGACCACCATAAAAAATAGCAAGAATTCATGGAAGAAGTGAAAAAACTAAGAAAAGATGAATGAAAACTATGGTTTTTAGGTCTAGGGTCGGGCTTGGATGAATGAGGAAGAAGGAGATAAAGTTTGGGGTATTTATAGTACAAAAGGGCCAAAAGGAAGGCCTAAACCCACAGCAGGTGCGCAGGCTGTGCGCTGGGCTTGCAGGTACGTTAGGTCGTAGTGTGAGACTATGGCGCAAGGCCGTGGTACAAGGACGTGGCGCGAGGCTATTAATGCAAGTTCGTGGCGCGAGGCTACTTGCGCAAGTTCGTGGAGCGAGGAGGTGGCACAAGGCTGCGGGTTGGAGCAGAGGCGCAGACGAATGTGGGTGCATGCTGGGGTCCCCAGGCCACGCGATGGAGAACTGAAGACCTGCAGATCGCTAATCTTCTCTGCGCGTAGGCGCGCCATGGAACGCGCAGAGTGCGCGGCTACTGAGCGTGGCTAATGCCCAGCGTGCGGGCGTAAGCAAGGTCAGGCCGGTTGCATAAACTGTGACTGTGATTGAACGCCAAGACTTCTTTTCCAGCACGCGAGCACGTGATTAAGGGCTCGGGCTACGTGCCACGTTTTTTTCACCCGGCCGATCTTTGCGTCAGTCAACTGGCCTTTGTCTTTAAACCTGGACTTTCTTC
Organism: Rubia yunnanensis; assembly: GCA_037428765.1. NCBI lineage: Eukaryota > Viridiplantae > Streptophyta > Magnoliopsida > Gentianales > Rubiaceae > Rubia > Rubia yunnanensis. Next base: position 64,267,419 of record CM075061.1, read on the forward strand.
TACCACGTTTGGTTCGTGGCCTTCAATCTTCTACCACTCTTGCGGATGGCCTTCACTGAACCAATCTGAAATGCATACGAGCAATCTACAAATTAAGATTACAAAATGAAATCTAGATGCTCGTAAGGACCAAAAATCCATTAGACTATAAATAGGTTACAAAATGAAGGATTTAGATATGATAAAAAATGGTCATCTAAATCCCTTGTGATGTAAACCTACCTAAATCTATCAATCTTCCAATAAAATATGACAAAAATATGTTAAATATTTTGGAAAATGCATGCATTTGACGTCTTATCAGATGTGTCAGGCTCAAGCAGTATTGTCGTCATACCATTTAATAATGAAGTTCCCAGGAGAGAATGGGGTGGCATCTATTTGTGGGGATCAGGTAGTAGTTCGAAGTTATAATTATGAAGTGGTGAAAGGCGCGGGGAAAGAAAGAAGTGTATCTTCAGTACATGGGAAAGCGTGACCAGCTGATACCCAACCACTCTCCATTCGAGGCCTGGGGACAATAGCAGTGGGGAGTATGATGCCAGAAATAGTGAGACAAGAATTGAAGGCTCTGTTAGATTATTACTACGATGTATTTTCCTGGGACACTTTGGATTTGACGGGGGTGCCTGTAGAATTGGTTGTCCACAAGTTGAACATTGACCTTTCGATAAACCTGCTAAACAGAAATGGAGAATATTTTCCCCTGAGAGGGCTGAGGCGATAAGATTGGAGGTGGATAAACTTCTTATAGAAGGGTTTATCGAAAAGGTGTTATACCCTCAATGGTTAGCCAACCTAGTCCTGGTCCCAAAACTAGATGGGATGTGGCGCATGTGCATTGACTTCATAGATTTGAACAAATGTTGCCCAAAGGATAGTTATCCATTACTTTTGATGGACCAGCTGGTGGAGGCAATAACAGGTTATCAGATCCTGTCCTTTTTTAATACCCATAAGAGTTATCACCATATCCTAATGGCAGAGGAGGACAGGGAGAATACTTTGTTCATCACGGATGTGAGCCCTTTCTACTATAAGAAAGTGTCGTTTGGACTAAAGAATGCTGGGGCTACTTACCAATGACTGGTGGACAAACTCTTTAAAAAGCATATTGGGAAGAATTTGAAGATCTATGTTGATGATATGGTGGTGAAGAGCGTAACCTACGATCAATTTTTGCAGAACTTGGGAGAACTGTTCGAGGGGTTACGAGGAGCAAACTTGAAGCTGAACCCTTCAAAGTGTGTGATAAGGGTCGGTGCTAGAAAGTTTCAGGGCTTCATGGTCTCGGAGAGGGGCATTGATGTTAACCCAGAAAAGTTTGAAGGATTCATGAATATGAAAAGCCCACGAAACGTGAAGGAAGTCCAGAGGTTGACAGGATGCTTGGCAGCTTTAAGTCAATTTTTATCAAAGGGGGCGGTGAAACATCTACCCTTCTTCGATGTGCTTCGTAAGGCTAAAACATTTGAGTGGCTAGAGAATTGCGAGAAGGCCTTCACAGCTTTGAAAGAGCACCTCAAAGTACTGCCCACGTTGATGAAACTAGAGAAAGGGGAAGTCTTATACCTCTATATATCGGCATCAGTCCTAGCTATTAGTGTTGTTGGTGAAGAAGAAAGAGAGACAGCAACACCCTATATACTTTGTTAGCAATAAAAAAGGTATACTGCTATCGAAAGGTTAATCTTGGTAAAACATGCTCCTCCTGGTTATAGGGTCTTATACCTCCATATAAGGTTTATATGAAAAAGCCAGAATACATTACTTTAAGTTGCCAAATTCAACATGCAAAATCATGGATCTCAGTTTTGCTGATGACACAGTGGTTTTCCTTAAAGCAAATAAAAAAAAGCTAGCAAAATTTTGAAATTTTCTTGCTGATCTATGAGAAGTCAACATGCCAAAAAATAAATTTTCAGAAATTTGCATTTTACTTGACAAAGCATGCTCCTCCTGCTTATATATCCATGATAAAACATGTTCCTAATATGACACCAGGTGCATTCTCTTCACTTATTTAGGGTGTCCAGTCTATTGTGGAAGAACAAACCATAACTATTTTCAATCTATTTTTGAGAAATTTCATCAAAATTACTACTATGGAAAATAAATGGTTAAATCATGTAGGTTAATTTTTCTGAAACATGTTCTTTCTACTATTCCTCTTCATGTTTTGACTGTCATTAAGCCAACAAGGGGAGTAATAGATAAATTATTATCGCATGTAATGTTTGCCAAATTCTTTTGGGGAAACTCAGAGTATGGGCAAAAAAAACATGGAGATCTTGGAAAAATCTTTGTTTCCCATTGATGGGAAATGGTCTGGATGTTAAGAACTTACATATTACAGTGAAGAGTTTTTCATTAAAATTATGGTGGAAGATGCAAAAAGTAAAATCTCTTTGGTCTGATTATATGTGGTGTTTGCCTGATTATTTAAAAGTTTATAAGACTTGGTGCATGATAAAGGAAGTCAATGACATAGCTTCTGAAAATTGTCATATTCAGGTAGGAAAATGTGAGGTATCCTTTTGGCACACTAACTGGGCAAATAGCTCTACTCTCTTTAATGTGTGGGATATGAAAATGTCATTACCTTATTCTGATATGACAATAGCAGAGTTCTTCCTAAATCAGGAGCAATACATTCCCTTACTTCAATCAGGTTAGGATGATGAGTATATTCAGTTGTTATCAAAAGACTTTCCACTGTTTGATGATTATCCTGATATGTTAGTCTGGAAACCTAAAAATAATGGTTTCTTCTCACTTAGTTATGCATATGATTTACTTAGAGATTGGAAATAAAGTCTTTAAGACATTTGTGGTCAAGATTTTTACCAAAAAAAAACTCAGTTTTTACCTGTAGGCTTCTAAATAGACTTATCCCTTTTCCATATGTCTTAGAGGGTTTTTATTTTCATCTACCTTCAATATGTCCGTTCTGTAGAAAGGATTCTGAGAAAATACATTATTGTTTTAATGACTGTGAATGGACCACAGGCATATGGACTAAAATAAACCTATTTTTTTATGTGGAAAATAAACATTTTCATAATATGTGGGACAGGTTTCATTTTTACTGGAATGTGGAAATAAGATCAAGATTACAGAGCATTTGTGAAAGCTAATCCCATCAATAGTTTCTTGGTTTATTTTGTGTGGAAGGAATAGTTTCTTGCACATCAATAGTTTCTTGATTTATCTATGATAACCAGGTCCCTAAAATTTTATGGCTAATCCAGAATGTCAAAGATACTATCAAAACTTCGGTCCACATTAAAGGTTTAAGATGGAATCAATCAGAAAAAGACCATACATCTACTTGTTTTGTCTATTGCTCCTACTGATGCAGGTGTTAGAACCATAGATCAGAAACTGGTTTTTCGGAAGCTCCCCCAGCAGCAGTTCAATCTAAACATTGATGGATCCTCACTCAAATCAAGGTCAGCTAGGGATGGAATTATAATTAGAAACCAACAAGGCAAAGTGCTGATAGCAAAATCTCAGTATTTGGAAAATAAAGATAGTCTGGAAGCTGAGATCATTGCACTGATCATTGGTCTAAAAATAGCCTATCTCAATGAGTTTAATGATCTCCAAGTGGAAGTAGACTCCGTACTGCTTCTGAAAATGGTCAGAAAGGGATTCAAAGTACCATGGAGATTCTTACCATATTTCAGATCCATGTGGCATTTAAATGGTGAGTTAATAGTTACATATGCTCATAATAGAGAAGCAAATGTTGTGGCTGATGCATTAGCTAAGATAGCAAGTACTACTAAGATCTCCACCGTTTATAATCATGATTCCCTTCCACGGAATGTTAGGGGTTTAGTTGTAGTTGATGCTAAAGAGTCTCCTTATATCAGAAATGTATGAGGGGATTTTTCTCATTGCTATTTTGTTGCACATATTGCTTTGGTTTATGTTTTATGGCAAGTACACCAGGAGAAATTGGGCTTAGAAGGATGAAGAATGTAGAAGATGTTGCAGATAGGCAAACTTCAAGTCCCTGAGTAGCACCTGGATCACTTTAAGTGCACTTCACTCAGGAATGGAACAAGCATTATATGGACTCAGTTTTACCAAATGCTATGGATGGGTTTGCAAATATATTCCATTTGGTTTTCTATGGCAGCAGCTGGAAGGACATTATCAACCGGATGGCATTCAACCAAGTCCAGGTTGGTTCAGTGTACTACTTCTGGGGAAGTGGTATGGAAGGTGATAAACGGGAAGGTCAAATATTTTTGTCAGCACATTGGGTGGAGGCAAAAAAATGGAAGGCCGTTTTAGACCCCGAACATGGTGATGGGCAATCTTTCTGCTAATGCTTAGAGTGGAGGCAAATAGAATGGATTATGGGATTGCTATTAGTTTCTCCACAACTCATATTGTACAAAATATGTATATCTTGAACTATAATGTCTTATCTTTCAAAGGTCGAAGAACTTAATAAAATCACCCCCACCTTTGGTCAGTTTTAACTTTAAAAAAAACTATCTAGATTTATAATCGCACTTTCAATTATCACAAAATTATATGTACACTTTTATGAATTATATAGAATTATATTTCCTTAGCCATCATAAACGGTAACCTTCTTAATTAGTTTAAGAGCTTTATTTTCTTAGCAAGTTTTAACACTCAAGTCATCGATATCGATAAACTTGTTGAATTGGAAAGGAAATTTATTTCAATCAAGAGTCCTTAGACTACATAGTTTGGGCATAGTGCAAAAATACTTCAAAATTGGTTTAGAGTGATAAAATAACCCTGTTTTATACGACACCACCGACTTCTACATATGTTGTCTTAAATAATTATCAGAATTGAAAGAGAGAGACGTAATAATAAAAACATCATTCAGCAAGCCCCACAGCCCATCACAAATATCAAAGCTAAGAACTAGAAGAGACGAGTACGAATGATGATTACCAATAACACAGATTCAAAATGTCTGATAATATCCCACTCAAAAACAAAAGCAATTAAAACCATCCCAGACAATATTTAAGTTACTACTATCAATCTTTTACCACTAGCAAATCCAAGTACTGAGAACTAGAGCAACAAAACTGGAGAAATGAATGCAAACTTGTTACATAAACAAGTTGGGCTTGCAAGCTTTGTAGGTTGTCTTGAGCTTCCTGGTAGGTGGCCTGACCTTCCTGAACACAAGGGGGAACTTGATCTTGGAGTTGTGGAACTGCTTGATACTCTCCCTCTTGCATTTTTTAGCAGGCACTGTGGCCGTCTTGATGATCTGGATGCAATGATGGCGAACCCTGTGGCGAGAAGCCATTTCTGTGTACATCTGCTCCACAGAACCGTTCAAAGTGGTGTCCCTGTACTCCTTGTACATGTTATGGTAGCCAGTCCTACTCTGGTACCTCAACCAGATGCCGTAGTTCTTGATGGTGGTTGGGTTCTTCTCGAAGATCTACAACCGCACACATATAACAAGGCCTTATTTAAGTTGCTGAATATTCACAAGAAATTAATCCAACATGAAAAACTAATAATGAAAGGACCAACATAATGGACATGTCATCACAATAACACAAGAGCAAATAAACAGATTGTTCAGCACAGCAGATTCTCTTTGTTAACAAACAAGCTATCAAGTACAATACTAACACTCATGAGAAAATCAAAGACTTCAGCGGAAGAGAGAGCGCAGTACATCTGGGAGATCAAGAAAATAGTAAAATAACAGCTGTGGTTCAGACACAAGTGATTTCACTCATCCACTCTCACCATGCAAAAGACTACAGGAGTACACTTTATCATGCATAGTTAAAACAGTATAATTATCTCAAAAAACAATCTGACAAATAAGATTGATAATGGAAGGCCCAACAGGTTAAACACATTCATTGTTCCAATGACCTACATCCTGATACAAGTAGTAAGTATGTATACATGCATTTTGCAAGGAACAGTAGATTGCCTTTGGTCAGAAAGAAGTTAGCAACAATACTATCACAAACAAGAAAATCTGAAACCAAAATTGCAGAGAGTAGACATTACACATCAGAGACAGAAAGTAACAGATAAGAACATTCAATCCAAAGAGCACATTTACAAGCTATACACCTCCCAGTAGCACCCTGCCCTGAAAAACTTACAGCAGGGAATACACTTGAAATGATCCTCATCATACTTAAAAAGAAAAAAACAATGCTGGACTAGACCATAACATGGAACAAAAAACCATTAAAAACTACCTCAAAACCTACTGAAAGTCTGCCTTTAAACGAGCTAGTAAAGAACAAGACAGAAACATTGCACGTAAAACAAAAACTATGGCACAAGGGTTATCTTGACAAGACATCAATAATACTTGGAAGAAGAAAAAGCATTACTGGACCAGACCATAACATGGTACTACAAAAGAATCATTAAAATCTACCTAAAAACCAATGGACAGGGTTCTCTGGACAAAAACACAAGTCATGCAATCAATTAAATGAAATTTTAGAAAAATACCTCGTTGATAGCAAGAACTTGGCCATTGCTCTTCTTGACCTTCTTCAGCTTCCTCAAAAAGTACCTATTAGATAAAATTTATGAAAAGAAATATATCAATAAACCTGGGACGAAGGGTATGACCGTAGATGTTGGTAAAAACACAACCCAGACAAGAGATCTATCATCAACAGATTCCAATGAGAAAAATGTCTCCTTCACTCACTCAACCATGGCTCCCTGGCAAAACAATAACACTTAGAATAGCAAGTATGAATGAACTAAAAAAATCCAGCATCATTCGGCCCTACAAAGATCTACGACTAACAGGGTAAAAACAAATCATCATAAGCGCACGACATTCGCATGAAACCCTACAGACACGCATAAACCTGCCGCACACCTTTCTAAAGCCTACAATCAATAATGAATCGGGATACGCACCAAAACTTGGACTTAGCGCGGACTTCATTGGTGGCCCAAAGCTTCATCCGGTAGATCTTGGGATGCTCATCGGTCTCCGACGGAAGAGCTCTTCCCACAACTTGGTATTGATGGAACTGCACACACAAGATATAGACATATGAAACACTCAAACCTAATATAAAATAAATGGATTAAAGGATTAACGATGGCGGATTACCCTGTAGTTCACCATCTTCCCTCTTCTCTTCTCTCGTGTAGCCGTCGGCGGTATGGGGATAATTTCGTGGAGAGAGACAGAAGATGTTAATAGGGTTTTGGTTTTTTCATTTATAAACTAGCTGGAACCCTAGGAAAGGGAATTTTGGGCTTATTGGGCTTTAGCCTTGCTACTCAAATATTCATCTACAATTCTTTTGGGCCCATTTGGATTTAACCTGCTGCTCAAATATTGCATTTAATTTTGACTCTGCTTAGTGGCCAAGTTTTGGGAAATGCAGTTTTTCTGCATAAACTCATGGAAGGACGGGATTTAATTAAAATATTTAAAGGTAAAAAGTCTTAACTCCAATATTAAAAATTTATAATGCAACGTGTAGTAGTTATAAAGTTTATAACTCGACCCAAAAATTTTATCTTTATTTCTTCTAATTTGCATTTTAGATAGACTCCCGCTTAATTGTGCCTCCTTTATGTTTGGCAAAGTCTTATGAAATAACAATCTTCCATAGGTATATTGAAAGACGGAATTGAATTAGAATTATAAACATGTAAAATGTTTTAGTTGCAATATTAAAATTTTATTATGCAACTGGGAGGTCGATCTACCTCTCAAAGTTTATATTTATAACCCCTAATGGTTCCTATCTACAATTAAGTAGATGATGGCAAGTCGGGGTCGTCCACGAAGAAGATGAATCTCTTCAAGTGTTTAAGCATATAAAGCGGAAAACATGCTAGCCATAGATATACACATACATATAAAAAGCACATAAATGGGGGGGGATTTTTGGTTGGTTTTTCTTAAATTATGAAATTAAAAGACAAGTAACTAGCAAAGCAAGAGAACAACGCTAATCATGCAACGACTAAAAAGATGATTAAATCAACAATTAACGGAGCCTTGGGGGCAATTGATTCTCACTTCCAAACCTCTTATGGATCCTCGATTCATTCACTCATTCATTGACATTTATTACCTATGTGGAATGTTATCACTTCCCAATTAAAGAGCAATATTCATTCCTTCTTAATAGTAATTTGCAAACGCAAACAACGACATTTTGCAAACCTCGTTGACAATCACTTTAGGCAAACCACACCATAAAGGTGTTTCATCAATGACATTTCACACGAAGGACCATAGATTTGATAGCAACAAACCTTCTACCAAATACATTGTCATTTATTTAACCAAACAAAACATTTATTAGGCTAAGGCCAAGGGCAATGGGAGAGCACTAGTGGTCTCTTATTAATTAAATATATTATTTCTATCCATCTCTCTTCCACCTCAACTTAAGAAACCATTAAAAAGACCACTCATTTTGTTCTCCACAGTGGCAAGAGACCACTCTCTACTATTCATGGATCCTACTTGATTTTTCTATCCTACTCATTATTTTTTACATTTAATTTAAACAAATTTGAGCACCCAAAATAAATTGAATGTGAAATTTAATAATACATTTTCATTTTTTAAATTTAATTTTGTTTTTTTTACAAAAATTCAAATTTTATTTAAAAATTCGTATTTTACAAAATAAAAATCAGGTTTTACAAAAAAAATTAGATTTTACACAAATTTCAAAGTTTACAAAAAAAATCAAATTTTACAAAAATTTAATTTAAAAAAATTCAGATTTTAACAAAAAACAAAGGTTGGGACAAGAGATGACAAAGGTGAGCCACAAGTGGTCTCTTTGTAAGTGACCATGGAATGGTCACCACCACTGTGGTGGTTTTCGGTCTCTAATGCGGTCTTTTAATTTTAAAAGACCACCATTGCCCTTGCCCTAACTGACGAGACGTCAAATGCATGTATTTTTTCAAAGCATTTAACGTCTCTTTTGTTATATTTTTGTTGTAAGATTGCTAGATTTAGGTAGGTTTACATGATAAGGGGTTTAGATGACCATTTTTTGTTTTTAAATCTAAATCTTTCATTTTGTAACATATGTTTAGTCTAATGGATTTTTGGTCCTTACGAGCATCTAGATTCCATTTTGTGATCTTCATTTGTAGATGTCTCGTGAGCCATTTGGAATGGTTTAGTGAAGGCCACATGCTAAAACGTGGTAGAAGATAGAATGGTCGAAGAAGGAAGGCAAAGAAGCGGATGAATTGTCACCCAGAAGTTTGGACAAATTTCTTAAAATTATCCGAGAAGAATCAGCCTACAAGGGTAGCGTCATCGGATTTGTCTTCTTGAGCACTATAAAATTAGCTGCAAGAACTTCCAAAATGGATTAACGATTCACCTATGGGAAGCAAAATAAGAAGCCGTGAATTGCAACTCGCCCACGCAGATCATCATTCGCCCAGGTGGATGGATCGAATATTGGGCTGAAACCTCCACCGCCCGGGTGAGGCCATTTCCACCTGGGCGACGCCATTTCCGCCCTGGCAGGAGCCTCCTGCACCTTTTCTTTTTGTCTTTCTTTTCCTTTCTCATGTACTATAAATAGCCCTCGTTTGTTCCCCATTCTCTAAGCCCGGCTTGGGGCTCCAAAACCCTACTTATTCACCATTTTCTTCCATTTTTTCTTCTTTGTTTGTAGATTTCTGTTCTATGTCATGGATTTTGATTGTCTTGCTTAGTTTTGTACTTGGGAGCAATTGATTGAAGCTTCCATATCTATGTTGTAAGAACCTATATTACACTTTCTTGAAGCATTTGTTATTTAGCATTCATGTGTTTTAATGTGATGTTTTGGTTCATTTATGTTATGGGTTGTTTGAGCATATGAAGTGTTTGTATGATTGAAGTGTTAGGGTGTTAGGAAAGTTATAAATTTCTTAGCTCTTTGGCACGAGAATCCAAGAACATGGAATTAGAACTTCTTGTGCATAATGTGTTGTGATTCTTTCTAGATAAATATGTTAATGTGGATTGTTCTCATGTTTATCCTATAGATGCAATGAAAGGTTTAACCTTGAATGTGGTTTGTTCTAGGTTTAGCCTAAAGGATGCTATATTTGGTTACATGGCTATGTCTTTGATAGAAGGCTTGTTGTTATCAAATCTATGGTTCTTCGTGTATAATTTCATTGATGAAATATCTTTATGGTCATTAAACGTCTTAAGTGATTATCAATGGTCGTTGAACATCCTTGTGAATTACTATTAAGAAGAAATGAATGTTGATCTTCAATTGGGAAGTTCTAGCATTCCCCATAGGTAGCGAATGTGATATAATGAGTGAATGGTTCAATGATCTACATTAGGTTTGGAAGTGAATATCAATTGTCCCCAAGACTTTGTCTTTTGTAGTTTTAAACCCATTTTCTTAGTTTGATGATTAGCATAGTTACTTGACTTTGCTAGTTATCTTGTCTTTTAATTTCATAACTTAGGACCACAACCAACCAAAACCCCCTTTTTACTTATTATATATATATATATATATATATTTACTTCTAGCATAATATCAACCTTATATGTTTAACCCTTAGAAAGATCCATCTTCTCGTGGACGATCCCAACATGCCATTATCTATTTAGTTGTAGATAGGAAGCATTTAGGGCTTATAAATTTAACTTTGAAAGGTATGACGATGACCTCCCAAATTTTGGTGCCGCTGCCGGGGAAGAGACATTTATTTTTAAGTATTCGGGCATATTTGGTTGCATATTAACTAGTTGTTTTTATTTTTCACTTTTTTTGGTTGTTTTTGTTTTGAGTAGATATTGCTTGAGTTCTTGGTAAATTTTTTATCAAGAATCCTTGCAATATGATTCCAAATTTTTGAAAAAGAGATTTTTTTTTAAAAAAAGGGTATGTCTCACCTTGAGGGAACTCATAATGAGAATAAAGGCTCAAGAAGCAAAGTTTTGTAGGATGTGTCATTCCGACCATCCTACCGAGTCTTGCTATATGTTGAGAGAGGAACACTATAAGGAGGAACCAAGGGTATTATGAAGAGTGCTACCAAGAGGTAGGAGATGTTGGTTTTCAAGGGCAAGAAACCCAGGAATGATAGCCATACCGTAATTCTTACAACCCGGAATGGAGTGGTAATCCAGATTGGTGGTATGAGAATGAGCTGGAAAACCAACAATATGAGCAAAATAGTTGGCCATCACCATCTTATCCCATACCACCAAGCCTAACAAGGAAGTTGAAGTTTGACACGTGAGGAAGTCATGAATGTAATAGCAAACTTGAACAACTTTACTAGTGAGGAACTGGACACTCGGCTCTCCTATAGTGTGGAGATTATTGAGGGGCATGCAAGGAGTATATTGGAAGCATTGGCCCAAATGAAAGCTCGTGATTCTGAAAATACCCCATCCTAAGTAGAACTTGAGGATTCTGTGAGTGAGGTCACCATGGGAATGAGTTTTAATTCAAAGGGAATGAGGAGTTGGTTGTTGAGGATGAAAAATTGAGGAAGATGTGATTGTACTACATTCATTAGCATCGGTCACCCCTACCCTCTCCTAGTGAACTAACTCCACCATTTTCAGAAATTTTAAGGGAGCTAAGAGAGGAGCCAAAAGATAATCCCAAACCTCACAACCACCCAACTCCCTTTAAACCATCTCCACCTCCATAAAACTTTCCTCTTGAAAGTTTTGTACCCCCACCTCTCTATTTTTGGATGCTCATGGTGAAAGGGTTCAAACCTTCACCATATGGATAACATTAAGGTTATGCCGACGACCTTAAAAATACGGAGCTTCTCGAGAGTCAACCCAAACTTTTAAGTTAGGTTAGTGTTATTTTTTCTTGAAAAAAAATCCTCAACCATGTCCTCAAACCCTTACCCAAAACCACAAGAATACCACCACAATCCACAATCCGCCACCAAAAACCACTACCAAAACCACCATCTAGGAGTACTACTAGTTATCTTTTCTGAGTGTTGATCGGGATTTGTATAGCTGTGACTTCGTAGTGGATGGATCAAAGTTGCATGTTGGTCGGAGTTCAAGAACATGGATGAGAGAACATTCATTGAGAAGTGAGCATTGCCATCACCGGGAAGGACTTCCAAAGTCCTAGTTGTGAGTATTTTTTTTCTTTCTCCCGTATTTCTTTATCTTATCATTTTTACATTGAGGACAATGTGTGTTTCAAGTGTGGGGAGGTAAAAAGAAATATATCTCATTGTATTGTATTGTAGTGTGCATATGCTCCACTTTGATTTGTTTTGTTTGAAAAAAAAATGAAAAATGAAAAAAAAGTTCCCGCTAAGTTGAAAACCCGAGAGGGCAACTTAGGCAAAAGTGGGAGGCCCAAATAGGTTGAAAACCCAAAAGGGCGACCTATGCAAAAATGAGATGCCAAATGGTGCGGAAAAAGGTGAGGGTGAGCATTGAAAAAGAAAAATGTGTGAAGCTAGGATGAAAACATGAGAGGGCTCCTAGGAAAAATGAGAGAAATTGAAAAAATTTATGCTTCTCTTGATTTGTCTATTGGATGGCTTTTTCAGTAGAGTAAGTTAGCTTGGCATTATATGAATACCTCACTTTTGTTATGGTTTGTTAGTTGTTTAGATTGTCTTAGGCATTTGGGATGTGAGAGTGTGAGAGATTCTTATGTTTTGGGGGTTAGGGTAGTCTAGGAATATGATGTTGGATATTTTGGAAAACTTTTGCATGCTAGTTTACGCTTTGATCTTTGCTTGTTCTTGTTTACACGAGGACGAGTAAGGTTTAAGTGTGGGGATATTTGATGAGACGTCAAATGTATGTATTTTCCAAAGCTTTTAACATCTCTTTTGTCATATTTTTGTTGTAATATTGCTAGATTTAGGTAGGTTTATATGATAAGGGGTTTAGATGACCATTTTTAGTTTTTATATCTAAATCCTTCATTTTGTAACCTATGTTTAGTCTAATGGATTTTTGGTCCTAACGAGCATCGAGATTCCATTGTGTGAGCTTCATTTGTAGATGTTTCGTGAGCCCTTATGAGTGGTTTAGTGAAGGCCACTTGTTAAAATGTGGTAGAAGATAGAAGGATTGAAAAAGGAAGGCAAAGAAGCGGATGAATTGACACCTGGAAGTTTGGACAAATTTCTTAAAACTATCCGAGAAGAATCAGCCTACAAGGGTGGCGCCATCGGATTTGTCTTGTCGAGCACTATAAAGTTGGCTGCAAGAACTCCCAAAACGGATCAACGATTCACACGTGGGAAGCAAAATAAGAAGCCGCGAATTGCAGCTTGCCCACACGGATCATCATTCGCCCAGGCGGATGGATCGAATATTGGGCTGAAACCTCCACCGCCCGGGTGAGGCCATTTCCGCCTGGGTGAGAGCCTACTGCACTTTGTCTTTTTGTCTTTCTTTTCCTTTCTCTTGTACTATAAATAGCCCTCTTTTCTTCCCCATTCTTTAAGCACGACTTGGGGGCTCCAAAACCCTAGTTTTTCACCATTTTCTTCCATTTCTTCTTCTTTCTTTGTAGATCTTTGTTCTATGTCATGGGTTTTGATTATCTAGCTTAGTTTTGTACTTGGGAGCAATTGATTGAAGCTTTCATATCTATGTAGTAAGAACCTATATTTCACTCCTTCTTGAAGCATTTGTTATTTAGCATTCATGTGTTTTAATGTGATATTTTGCTTCATTTATGCTATGTGTTGTTTGAGTATATGAAGTGTTTGTATGATTGAAGTGTTAGGGTGTTAGGAAAGCTGCAAATTTTCTTAGCTCTTTGACACGAGAATTCAAGAACATGGAATTAGAACTTCTTGTGCATAATGTGTTGTGATTCTTGCTAGATAAATATGTTAATGTGGATTGTTCTCATGTTTACCCTATAGATGCAATGAAAGGTTGAATCTTGAATGTGGTTTGTTCTAGTTTTAGCCAAATGAATGCTATGTTTGGTTACATGGCTATGTCTTTGGTAGAAGGTTTGTTGTTATCAAATCTATGGTTCTTCGTGTATAATGCCATTGATGAAATATCTTTATGGTCGTTGAACATCTTAAGTGATTATCAATGAGGTTTGCAAATTATAGTTGAACATCTTTGTGAATTACTATTAAGAAGAAATGAATGTTAATCTTCAATTGGGAAGTTTTAGCATTCCCCATAGGTAACGAATGTGATAGAATGAGTTAACGGTTCAATGATCTACATTAGGTTTGGAAGTGAATATCAATTGCCCCAAGACTTTGTCTTTTGTAGTTTTAAACCCCTTTTTCTTAGTTTGTTTGATGATTAGCATAGTTACTTGACTTTGCTATTTATTTTGTCTTTTAATTTCATAACTTAGGACCACAACCAACCAAAACCCCCTTTTTACTTGCTTATATATATATATATATTTTACTTTTAGCAAAACATCAACTTTATATGTTTAACCCCTTAGAAAGATCTCTCTTCTCGTGGACGACCCCGACTTGCCATTATCTACTTAGTTGTAGATAGGAAGCATTTAGGGTTTATAAATTTAACTTTGAGTGGTACGTCGACGACCTCCCACTAACCCTACAACAAACCACATTCAAGGTTCAACCTTTTTTTTGCATCTGTAGGAAAAATATGAGAACAATCCACATTAACATACTTATCTAGCAAGAATCACAACACATTATACACAAAAGTTCTAAATTCATGTTCTTGGATTTTCATGTCAAATGAGCTAAGAAATTGTACACTTTCCTAACACCCTAACACTTCAAACACACAAACACTTCATATACTCAAACAACACATGGTATAAATGAAGTAAAACATAGCATAAATGGCACAATAAATACTTCCCAATCAGTGGTGGGACCAGACCTTTATCTTAGGGGGGGCTTGCTGGCAATTTTTTTATTGCATTAAATAGTTAAATTTTAAATTTTAAATAAGGGATACTCCATCTGTCCTAAAAATACAAGTTAAAATTTATTTTTTTAGAACCAAAATATTTTTAAAATTATAGTAATCTCGCAGCAATAAATGAAAATAAATATCAAAACATCTCATTAAAAATATTAATTATATAATGACGTAAT
The DNA here is from genome assembly GCA_037428765.1 of Rubia yunnanensis. Taxonomy (NCBI): domain Eukaryota; kingdom Viridiplantae; phylum Streptophyta; class Magnoliopsida; order Gentianales; family Rubiaceae; genus Rubia; species Rubia yunnanensis. The sequence goes on from CM075061.1 coordinate 64,282,506, forward strand.
CTAACTATTAATGTGATCTAAAATTAGATTATATGAAATCATAATAGTTTTCCATTAACCAATTTTACTGCAATATTTATAATTGAAAAATATATCACATCTTCTAAAAAGAGTAAACAAATAATTCAAACATTCAAGAACAAGTCATATAATATCATGAACACAAATATTAGGATGAATCTAATGAATCTCAGAAAAACATTAATCAAACATGTCTACAATTTATCCCCAATCTATAAATCTACTACATAGATATGGAATTCAAATATAGATTTGAATTCCACATCATAGGGTCAAAGCAAAAATAAAAGGAAAGAAAAGAAAATTAGAGAGTGTTTCTCTCTCTAGAGTTTCTCTTCTAATCAAGGTGAAATCTAAAAAATGATCTAATATTTTAAACCTAGTAGACTAAGGCTATATTTATAGTAGTGGGGGATTGGACCTAAAAATAGGCCCAAAATAGGCCAAAATGAGTAAATCCTAGTTCAGCTGGCCGTGGCACGTACTTTTGCGTGGCTTGTAGGATCTAGCGCGGGTCGTGCCTCTTCACCCGGTGTGGAAGGAAAGAGCTGGCGTGGGTTGCATCACATCATCTGGTGCAGAACGTGGCCTTTGACGTGGGGCACCATCAATGTAATGGATTTGGAACTTCTGATCAGCGGGGCGCAGACCGTCGTTAAGATCATTGGTATGCTTAGAAACTTGGAAAAAAAATCATGTCAAAATATAAATGGGGTTGGGAGAAATCGTGACACTTACTCTGCGGCCCCGAAGGCCTTTATCCTCATGGCTCATGAAGCTTCTCTCAATGTATCTCGCTGCTTGAAGTGTTGCCTCCATGGAGTCTATTCTTGCACTTATCTCCTCCAATTGTAATCGCATTCCTCCCATTGCTTGGACGACCTCTTGCAAAACTTGGATACAAGATTGCAATCTGTCCATAAGGTCCGTGGATACGTGGGTATGACTAGGAGGTGCTCTCAAAGAGCTCTTACCCTCGGCCTCCTCAACATCTATTTCCAGGGTGGCTACAACTCTGTATAAATCTCTCTCAAATCGTGGGTCGGGATCAATAAATAGGTCATCCAAACATGTGTCATGGTTGATGACGGTACGCTCCGGCTGTAGAAGTACCATGAAACTATAAGTGCTTGCTCCACCATAAAGCCATACATATCGACCCTCTGATGTCATAGGTCCCACCATAGACACTTTGGCTAACTTCTCGATGTTATACTTTGTACCTAATCATCCCAAGTTAGCCAACGGTCTCTATGTAATCGGATGCCTTAAGTAGTGTACCAGTAGACCTACCATGTCGCCCATAGATATCTTACCACTCTTTCTGTCCCTCATCGCTAAACATTCTTGCAAAAAAACCCCACCAGGTTCGGGTAAAAATTACCCTCGGGTGTCATTGCCTAAAGGCAATGAACATCAAAACCCAGGCAATGCATCAGCTCACCATGGCAGAAAACTCCCATAGCCAACAGTCGGTGAACTAGTTATTCATTTCACCCGTACAGATTGTGTTTTGAGTTGATACATTAGACCTAGCCTCTCTGTGGACAAACCCAGGGCTTGCTGCTAATTACCCTATAGGTAGCGTAGCAGTAGGTACGGGTAGGTGTTTCTAACTAAACTTGCATGCAAAAGAAACAAGTCGTGAGGACGACAATAAAAATACGGTGTTTCCTTTTACTTTCGTGTTTTAAGTAGTGATTAGTTAGATTATGCATGTTCTTGTTTGTGATGAGGATTTTTGAGATGAAACTCCTGTTTGATCTGAAAATTTGAGTTCGAGACTCGTGATTGTGTTTGGATGGAATTTGATTTGATGGGTGACATATTTTTTCAAAAAAAAAGAGAGAGAAACTAAGGATTGGGTCAAAATTTTTGGTAATCTCGTGCCAAAACCTGACACGGTCAACAGAGCTTGGGTCCGTGCCAAGAGAGTTGACATGAGGCCTTGTTTTGTGCTACAATGTTTGGCACGAGACCTTGTTTTGTGCCTGAGAATCGACACGAGGCCTTGGGTCGTGCCAAGCACATTTTGCGCTAAAAACCAATTTTTTATTGCCAAATTGTTCCAAAAATGCAAGTTTTCAAGAATTCTGAATTTCAAACTCAAAAATGCATTTTTGGTTCAAGAATTTTGAAGCTCCCTAATTCCTTAGGATTTTTCATGCAAATAGTACTTCCTATATTCCTAAGAATTAATCGATTGGTGCTATTGTCCCCCCAATTTGAGGTTTTTTAAAATCCATCTTTATCCTAATTGTACCTCCCTCCCTATTCACCTATGCTAAAATTCTAACTCCATGGTACATTTCTCCACCTAATTTCATCATTTAACACATTCTTCCTTTTCAAGAAACACTCATTCACGCACACTCTTGATGAAACTCAAAAAAATTGAAGTTTTTCTTTAAAAAATTAGCAATTCTTGCTTCTTCTTGTGCGGATCTTACAACTCCTAGCTTCAAATTCTAGGTAATCCATTGAGCTCTTTGTTTATATGCTTTATTGACATTGTGGTGGTGTTTTTAAAAGCATGATTCTTGAATGAGTGTGTGTTGTTGAGATAAATGTTTGGGTTTGTATGCATGATCTTGTGTTGAAGAAAGTTTGGGTGGTTTGTTGTGCTATTATGCTTGAATGATGTGATCTTCATGTGTTTGGTGATTTAGGAGAGGATCAATCTTGATTGCTTGATCCTATTAATGGGTTGGTGAGAACTTACATGGGTTTGTTGTTTGATAGGAATGTTCTTGTTTAAATAGCTTACATGCTTAGATTATCATGTTTTGAATGGTTGGGCTATTTGAGAGAATGTTGTCTTGTTGAATAACATTGTAGGCCATGCCTTATTTATGATCATATCACTACTCTTGCCTTCATTTTGATAGGATGCCTCCCTAGAAGAATGTTTCTGAGAAAGGAAAGTCCTCACGAGGTGAGAAGATGAACCAACCAGCGAAGGGTGCAAACCCTGAGCAGGTGACTTCCATTCTTCACAACCCCACATTTGTGACCGGGGAGTTTATGTGGTTATCCAACATCTCCGGAACTGCAGTCCGGAGGTGGATTAACTCAAGAGAGCCGAAGAAGAGTATTTTGGAGATTGGATTTGCTTGCAAGGACACCTTAGTGGCTCTATGCTTACTCGAGCCCATCACTTTCCTATTGGGATGAGTAGGTCTAGAGGGGTTTCTTGAGAGACACTCGAAGACATTCATCAGGTGGACCCTAGAGTTCCTAGCTACTCTATGGCCGATCGTGGACAATGATGGACATAAGGCAATCAAATTCAACCTGAATGATAAAGAGTACAAGATAATCCACTGAGAGATAGTTCGAGTCTTTGAATGTAGGTATGGCAAGGAGATCCAAGAAACACACCGCCAAGGGATGCCTTTTTCTCTCAGACGCTTTTGGGTGTAGCTGACAGGCACTGATCGGAAGAACCCGTGCAAGAGTACTGCCATGGTTCATCCGATATTCCATTATGTTCACCGAATGTTGGCTATGGGAGTTTTCTGCCACAGTGAGTTGATGCATTGCCTGGGTTTGGATGTTCATTGCCTTTGGGCAATGACACCCAAGGGTAATTTTTACCCGAACCTGGTGGGGTTTTTTTGCAGGAATGTTTAGCGATAAGGGATAGAAAGAGTGGTAAGATATCTATGGGTGACATGGTAGGTCTACTAGTACAATACTTAGGGCATCCGGTTACATAGAGAGCGTTGGCTAACGTGGGATGATTACGTACAAAGTATAACATCGAGAAGTTAGCCAAAGTGTTTATGGTGGGACCTACGACATCAGGTGGTCGATATGTATGGCTTTATGGTGGAACAAGCACTTATAATTTCATGGTACTTCCACAGCCAGAGCGCACCGCCATCAACCATGACACATGTTTGGATGATCTATTTATTGATCCCTACCCACGATTTGAGAGAGATTTCTACAGAGTTGTAGCCACCCCAGAGATAGATATTGAGGAGGCCGAGGGTAAGAGCTCTTTGAGAGCACCTCCTAGTCATTCCCACGTATCCATGGACCTCATGGACAGATTGCAATCTTTTGGCAAAAAGTTTTTGAGCTTTACCCAAGTTTTGCAAGAGGTTGTCCAAGCAATGGTAGGATTATGATCACAATTGGAGGAGATGAGTGCAAGAATAGACTCCATGGAGGCAACACTTCAAGCAACGAGATACATTGAGAGAAGCTTTTTGAGCCACGATGATAAAAGCCCTTCGGGGCTGTAGAGTAAGTGTCACGACCAACCCCACTTATGTTTTGACATGATTTTTTGCCAAGTTTCTAAGCATACCGATGCTCTTAACGATGGCATGTGCCAAGACTCGTGGCCCACTGATCAGAAGTTCCAAATCCATTACATTGACGGTACCTCACGTTAAAGGCCACGTTCTGCGCCAGATAATGTGATGCAACCCAAGCCAGATCTTTCTTCCCACACTGGATGAAGAGGCACGGCCCGTGCTATATCCTACAGCCCAAGCAAAAGTACATGCCATGGCCAGTGCCATCTGTGACGCCCAGTGCTAGGCGGCAGCTGAACTAGGATTATTCATTTTTGGCATATTTTGGGTCTATTTTTAGGTCCAATCCCATACTACTATAAATATAGCCTTATTCGACTAAGTTTAAAATATCAGATCATTTTTTAGATTTCATCTTGTATTAGGAGAGAAACTATAAAGAGAGAAACACTCTCTAATTTTCTTTTCTTTCCTTTTATTTTTGCTTTGATCCTATGATGTGGAATTCAAATCTATATTTTAATTCCATATCTATGAAGTAGATTTATAGCTTGGGGATAAATTGTAGACATGTTTGATTAATGCTTTTATGAGATTCATTAGATTCATCCTAGTATTTGTGTCCATGATACTATATGACTTGTTCTTGAATGTTTGAATTGCATGAATACTACACTTTAGTCTATATTCATGTAGGTACAAATATTGATGCCCCATTGGGAAGAGAAACCTGGATGTTTGAATGGGTAAGAGAGTACGGATCTGCGTGGTTGTATGCACGGGAGAGGCGAGTATTACTCTGACTTATTTTCTATCACACCAGTCTTAGCTGATTACGTAAAGTAGTATGAGAGGTTACGGGTAGAGATAGCAAAAAGTAGTAACCTAGGGTTGTAAGAGACCCTAGTGTCATAGATAAGGTGCCAACGACCCCTTGACCTAATTGATAGGTGATTGGAAAGTAGTGCATTCATGGTGGAAGCTCGGGATGTAATCGCACGGGGGAGAAACAGACCTATAACATCGGTCGAACCTTGTTTTACTCCCCTAATTAAAATAGCGGTGAATGGATGATTGCAAACACACCCGACGTGACAGGTACGGGGAAGTGTATGCCATCAGTCACAACACGTGTTATGAACACTCTATTAGGTTTTTCTAAATCTTACATGCGAATGAATCGAGGATCTAAGCATTAAATCATTCATGTCTCACAATGATACCCAAGTGCTTAGCTAATTAGATTACTTGCTTTTTATTTCATGTTGTATAGTTAGTTTGAAAAACCAAAAACCCCCCACCCCTTGTTTGCATTTACTAGCTATTCCTTTCACTCGTATGGATTGACGACCTGTACAAGGTTGTGTTTTCATTGACTCTTAGGCCCTAACATCTCTGTGGATATACCCAGGGCTTACTACTAACTGCCCTATTGGTAGCATAGTAGTGAGAACAGATGTAGATCGGTAGCGTAGTAGTGAGAACGGGTGCAAAATATAAATTTATCTTTGACCTTTCCCAAAGCCTCCACTCGGGTTAATTAACTACAATAACAACCCCGAGTGGAGGCAGGTCAATGGATAGGACCGATGGAACATCAAGTCACTTACCACCTCCGGTGAAAAAGGGTCGTAGCAATCGGCCTCGCTCTAAGGCTCTGGCGCGAACCGATAACCTGCTGGTGGAGGGAACAATACCTGATACTATCTCCAAACTTTGTCTTTATGATACTTTAGCTGTGGTAAGTTTTATGGTTAGTTTGAGTAACTTTCGTTATACTTTGATATACCTTGTATTTAGAATATTGACTATCCCTTTCATATGTCTTTTGCTCTATAAGGTCGGTGAGAATATTCAGCTCATGAGTAAGTGGCTTTTGAAGTTCTCCCATACCAATGAGTTTCTCATGGAGAAGTATAAAATTAAGAAGAAGGAGTGTGCAACCCCAGAGACTTCCCTTAAAGCTGCAGAGGAATGGGCGAACACTGCTGAGGAGCGTGTAAGGATCGCAAAGGAAGAAATCACCAAGCTTCAATCTGAGCTAAAGAAAATGTGCACAAATTGACCAATTTCCCCTAAATATCCCCCAAATTTTGGTGGATTGGCTTTGCAAATTGAAGTCCTTCTTCAAGTTATTTGAGGATGTTTCCAGCTCTGTTTTCACCGTCGGTTATTGTGAGGCTGTGAAAAACATGCACGAGTGGAACCCAACTATGACGCTGAAGAGTTTTCCCTTTTTTAATAAGTGTACTAAAGCGTTGGTAAAGTAGAAGGCAATGCTCAATGATGATTTTATGGGAAATATTTCTGATGGTGGGCACCATATGCCTTGCTGTCGCATCTTGAGGGTATTCCTTCATTGCTATCCATTTATGAGCTTAAAGGTTTCCAGGTCGACTATTTTGAAGATCTTTCTTTTGCTTTTCCTGAAGTCACATCAACCTCCCTCCTGGAGTCCGAAGCCCAAATAGAGAAATCTAGCTAGGATGCGAGCCAATAAGAGGCTGCCCTTGCTGTTCAAAGCACTCTCCCCTCTCACACAGAAGTCAGTTGAACTTTTAGAGCTATGATTTGATTTTGAAAACTATTAAATTTTGTCTGTAACATCTAGCGAGATTATCACGTATTTTTAGATTGTGTGCTCTACTTGACTTCGCTTAGTTTTTCTATTATGATTTTATACATTTCCTTTAAATTTGTTGGTATGCAGGGTGTTGCTATTTTCATTGACCACAAGTTTTTGAATCTTCGTGACTAGTTTGGGTCAAGTGATCATCTTGGGGCTCATCTTGGGTCTATGTCTTTAGATACTTGGTATTCTGACGTGCTAATTGAGGCCTCTAGCCTTATTTCCTCGGAGTATGTGGAGCTCTTTTCTGGAACCCATTGTCTAATATTGGCAATTTGGATTTGAATTCTATACTTGGGTGGGGTGTGTCTACTCCTTCGGTGGCTATGCCAACTTCTAAAGGTTGTTTGTGTAGCAAGTTTATTCCTGATGATTATAACTTAGAGTCTCTCGGTAAAGATATTGTTCGTACATTAGTCGATCTGGAGTCTGTTGGGGCTTATGGTTGCTTGCTTAAGCTCCTTGAATGCGTTGAAGAGCGGGCAATGTCATTGGGTCTTCTCTCGAAATACATACTTCTTGGTGTTAATGATCTGGAACTTGCATGGAAGAGGACTCTTGATGAGACTCAAGAGAATTTCTGTGGGATGAAACAGTTATGTTTGGAGTAGAATGATCTTATACATCTTCAGCAGCTTAACTTAACTAAGATCATTTGCCAGCAAGATGAAGCAAAGACTTTTGCTGCAAGTAAAGTACTCGGAGCTTATCAAAAGACTAGTATCATCGACAAACAATGTTCCTGTATCGACAAATTATTTGACCGTCTGAAGAAGAAGCATGACAAATGTGATGATCTTGCTCGTTATTCCATAGAGTGGCAATGCAAGTATGAAAAGCAGGTTGCATTAAATGTCTAATTTCATAGTGATAGTGATCGTCTTTGTAGTGTACTCATCTAGATTCAAGCGTTCATCAACTTGAGCAAGCATGCTTCAATTATAAGAATGAGCTGAAAGCTATGTCTGCTGGTCATTGTGGTTCTATAGGTCAAGGTGATATGATAATGAGTATTGGCGGCCGAGAGTTAATTTATCTGAGGCTGTTTGATCGTATATTCACCAACTACAGGAGACGATCTATAATTTGGAAAAAAAATCAATAAGAGCTATCAAGAAATTGTTGACCTTATGAGTATACAACTCGGTCGGGAGGAGTTCGGCCCTATAACTGACTTTAAAACTTATTATGCTAAGTATCTTGATCACATAGAGCAAAGTGGTCAAACTCGGCATCCTGCGTACTTGCACATGAAGTGGTGTTATGATCATATGATCGCTAAAGAACATTAGGCCTCGCAATCTCATCGTTGTGGTGGTTCTTCTTCCTATGGATATTCCTGTGCATCATAACGTAAATAATATGTAATAATTTTTCATTTGAACGTTTTTAGCAAAATTCTCCTTCTGTTTTAGATTTTTGATGATGTGGTAGTCTAATAAAACCAGACGTTATACTTTGGATGTTTTTGCTTGCGTAATTCTTTTTAATTCGCAAGATATCGTATATTGTCTTCATTTTGAATATTGAAACTTTGTTTTTCGTGAAGTGGCAAGATCTATCGCTTGATTTAGTAGTTGTTTCATAGGCATATCTATCTTATAGCAAGATCTATTGCTTGCTCAATTAAAAGTATGTATTGTTCAAAGCCGCAAGATCTATCACTTGCTTATGTCGCTATATTAAAGCAGGGTTGCCTAGTATCAAGGTCTATAGCTTGCTTTCTTAAGAGTATGAAGCCGCAAGATCTATCGCTTGCTTTTTTTGCTTCGTTGTAGGAATATCTGCCTTATTGCAAGATTGATTGCATGATCAATGTAAAGTATGTGTTATGCGAAGCTTCAAGAACTATCGCTTTCTTTTTTGGCTCTATTGAAGCAAGGTTTTTCAAGTTGCAAGTTCTATAGCTTGCTTTCTTGAGAGTGCAAAGCCACAAGATCCATCGCCTGCTTTTGTTGCTTTGTTGTAGGCATATCTACCTTATTGCAAGATTGATAACTTGAAGACATTGTGCGAAGTGGCAAGATGTGTAGCTCTCGTAATCAACAACTTGTACCGCTGTAATCCTGCACTTATTTTTAAAGATGTTTTAACTTTGTTTTGTGGATACAAGGCATAACGATTTAGGTAAGTAAGAAATCTTGCTCCAAAAGATGAATATTTATATTGCGATAATGTCACCTTCAAAATAGAACAAGGGAATGTATACCACCAATGATAATTTCATGGTTTCTATATAGTGAAACAAGATTTTTCTGCCTCTTTGCTGATCCTACACATAAAAATTCCTCAAGTTGATTATGTGTTAAGTGTTGGGAACGTTTTTTCCATCCATTCTTTCTAACTCGGCAACTGGATTGATGCATCTTCGTTATCTTGTATGGTCCTTCTCACTTCGGGCACAACTTTCCTTTCTTCTCAACTGAGCTAGCTTCATTATTCCTTAGCACTAGATCACCAATTTGAAATTGTGTTTCCTTGACTTTCTGGTTGTATGCTCTAGTCATCCTCTCTTTGTACTTTGCTTCCATGATCGCCGCCCTCTGTCTCTTTTCTTCAAGTTCGTCTAAATCCAACCTCATTATCTCTGGATTAATGTCTTTTTTATATTCTTCAACTCAAAGGCCCAATTTTTTGATTTCCAATGGTATTACCGCTCCATGCCTATATACAAGATTGTATGGAGTTTCTCCTATTGGTTCTCGCACTATTGTTCTATACGACCACAAGGTGTTGGGTATTTCATCAACCCAACCTTCTCGCTTTCCTTCCAGTCTTTTCTGGATACCTTGAATGATTGTTCTATTCGTTACTTCCACCTGACCATTCGCTTGAGGGTGAGCTACAAAAGTGAATTTTTGTGCAATTCCCAGTTTTGAATACCATTCCATAAAGACTCAACTTGTGAACTGTGTGGCATTGTCGGTGACAATGGTTTGCGATACTCTGAAGTGACAAACTATATTCTGCCAGACAAATTTTCTCGTTACTTCCATTTTAACTCATCCTAATGGCTTCGCTTCCACCCACTTTGTAAAGTAATCAACTGCCACAATTAGAATCTTGGCACTGTCAGCACCTTTTGGAAAAGGTCTGACCAGATCAATTCCCCATTTATCAAAGGATCAAGCTCCGTATATTCCCGTTAATGCTGACTGTGGCTTGTGTGATATTGGAGCATTCATCAGGCAACTTTTTCACTTAAGGATGAAGTTATATGCATCATTAAACATGGTTGGCCAGTAGTATCTGGCTCAAATGATCTTCTTCGCGATCGTTCGAGACCTTTGGTGCAACCCATATAATCCTCCTTGTACTTCCTTCAAGATCTATTTTGCTTGTGATAGACCCACACACTTTATCTATGAAGACAGGAATCCTTTCTTGTATGAGGTCCCGGTTTCGTAAACATAGTTGTAGGATCGCATTTCTAGCTTCCTGGCCTGTATTTTGTCTGTTGATAACTTCCCCTTTTCAAAGTATTCAATTAATTATGTCATCTAGTTTACCTCATGTGACTGAACCATTGGCATGGTTGTCCTCGTTGTGCTCCTAACTGGAATGACCTCTACCTTCATATCCCTGTGTTTGGCTAATGACTCAAACCCTACTTTTTCTAGCTTGTTTAGAGCGGCCGCTTTCATATTTTCACTTCTTGGGACATGTTGGGTGTTGTAGCACTTGAGGTGAGCAATGAGTTGACAAACCCTGGTTAAGTATTTCATCAATTGCTCCTCTCGTACTTTGTAGTCTCCTCGTACTTGTTGAACTACTATCTACGACTCGCTAAACACCTGGACGCTCTTGACCTTCATCTTTACTGGGAGATCAAAGCCATACATTAATGCCTCATATTTAGCTATGTTATTGGTAATTGAAAAATCAAAATGAGGTGAGTATCTGTCTTCCCCTCCATCCAGGTTTATCAACAGCAGTCATGCTCCGCATCTTCCTTGCTACATGCCCCATCCACGAACAATTTCCATGTGATGTCCTCCCATTTGGAATTTCCTTTTTCTATGTCAAGATACTATTGTGTTTTCACCTGCTACGCTCCCACACTTGTCATCTCCGCGATGAAGTCTGCTAAAGCCTGCTCTTTGATTGCGGTTCATGGTTGAAACCGAATCTCGAATTGTCCCAATTCAAGAGCCCATTTGGTCATTCTCCTGGATGACTTAGGCTTGTTCATGATGTTCTTGATTAGGTAGTCAGTATAGACTACAATCATATGACTATGGAAATAGGTCCGCAATCTTCTTGCCGAATATATTAACGCTAGGGTCAACTTCTCAATTGGAAGATATGTTTTTTTAGCTTGGTCTAGTATTCTGCTGCACAACACTGATATCTGCTTCTGGCCTGCTTGCCTCACCAGAACTGAGCTCATCGCGTTTATTGAAACCACCTAGTATGAGTATAATGTTTCTCCTAGAATTAGTGACTTTAATGTTGGTAATGTCTGAAGTTACTCCTTCAATGACTCATATGTTGATTGGCACTCTTCACTCCAGCTGAACTTCTTAGCCTTTTTAAGGATTTCAAAAAGTGAGAAGTTTCTTTCGGCTATCATTGACACAAGCCTACTAATCGATGCTTGCAATCCCATTAAGATTTGGACTTCCTTAACTGTTCGCGGCTAGGGTAGATTAACAATTGCTTGTATTTTCTTTGGATTAGATTCAATCCCGTTTGAGGATACCTTGTATCCCAGGAATTTTCCGCGCCTACCCCTATTGTACATTTTTTGGGATTTATCTTCATTTCAACTGCACTTAATGTATTAAGGGTTTCCCTTAAGTTATTCACGAAGTCACATACTTTCCTGCTTTTTATGACTATATCATCCACATATGATTCTATGTTCCACCCAATCTGACCGCGAAACACATTATCAACCATTCTCTGATATGTTGCTCCTGCATTTTTCAACCCAAATGGCATCTTCACGTAGCAAAATGTCCCAAAGCTTGTTATGAAGGCCTTTTTTCTGCATCCCCGGGGTTCATCAATATGTGATGATAGCCTTTATATGCATCCAAGAAGGCAAGGACCTCATATCCATAGATTTCTTCCACTAACTAGTTGATATTTGGCAGGGGATAACAATCCTTTGGGCATGCTTTATTTAAATTGGTGAAATCTATGCACATTTTCCACCTAAAAATCTGGCTTTTTCACTATCATCAGTGATGTACCCATTTTATATGGTTAAATTAGGACTTTTAGGATTCACTTTTGTACACTTTTGTGCTCTAGATGTGGCATTTTGCCTTGAAATTCTCTAAGGAGAGTTAAAAGAAACTTTTATGTTTTTATTACTATTCTAGAGGATTTTGTGTGACAAAGAAATTTGTTTGAAGACTTTGAAGAATACATTTGAAGATTTGAAGACTTGTATTTGAGCTTTTGAGAACTTGAAGAATTGAAGATAAGTGAAGTGAAGAGGAGGACATGAAACAAAAAGAAGAAAGAAATCAAGATGCTGAAATTTGGCTCGGTCGCGAGTCGCGATGAATTGGTAGCGAGTCGCGAAGGACGGGTTGGCCAGAAAGCTTCTTACATTTTTGTACTATAAATACTAAACCTATCCTCTCCTCTTCCAACTCTTTTTCTTGCAGCAATTTTCTGGGTTCAAAACCCTAGTTTTTCCTTTTATTCTTTTCTTAGTTTTTGTAGGTTAATCATGTCTTTTCATTATCTATGTTATTTTAATCTTGGGAGCTATTGATTGAAACCTCCTTGCTAATGTCTTGAGAATCATATTTATCTATTTATTGCTTTTGCTATTGTGCATTTATTGAGCTTTGAATGTGAATTGTTAATGGAATTAATGTTGTTGAAAGTTTGAGTATATAAATTGCTTGTATGATTACTTGTTAGGGTTGGGAGAAAGTAGCTAATTCTCCACTCTTTTAATATGGAATCCAAGAGCATGAGTTAGAGCTTCTTAATGATGTTGATGTGTTGATAATTGCTCGATGAATGTGATAATGTTGAACTCTTAGTCATGTTTGTTTATTGTAGCAAATAGGAGCGATCTATGAGCGTTGAACATTCTTGACTAATCTTATGTAAATACACGAATTGGTTAAATGCATAGACAAGTGTTTATAAGTGTTGCCGAGCTTGTTGATTCTTCATGCTTAATGCCATCAATAGGATACTTTTAGTTGCATTTCGACTAAGGGAGTCATTGGTGAGGTTTGATAAGAGATGTCGAATTCACTCTTGCAAACTACTATCTAAGAAGGATAAAAGATTTATTTTCACAAGTAGTGAATAGATTGTTTCACTCGTTCTTGAAGCCTTTGTTATTTAGTATTCATGTGTTCTTAATGCTATGTTTTACTTTATTTATGCCATGGGTTGTTTGAGAATAGGAAGTGTTTGTACGATTGAAGTGTTAGGATGTTAGGAAAGTGACGAATTCCTTAGCTCTTTGGCATGAAAATCCAAGAACATGAACTTAGAACTTCTTGTGCATAATGTGTTGTGATTCTTGCTAGATGAGTATGTGAATGTTGATTGTTCTCATATTTATCCTCTAGATGCAATGAAAGGTTGAATGTGGTTTGTTCTAGGTTTAGCCTAATGAATACTATGTTTGGTTAAATGGCTATGTCTTTGGTAGAAAGCTTATTATTATCAAATCTATGGTCCTTCGTGTGAAATACCGATGATGAATATCTCTACGGTGTGGTTTGCCTAGAGTGATTGTCAAAGAGACTTGCAAATGGTCGTTGTTTGTCTTTGCAAATTACTATTAAGAAGGAATGAATGTTGATTTTTGAATGAGAAGTGATAACATTCCCTATAGGTAACAAATGTGATAGAATGAGTAAATGGTTCAATGATCTACATTTGGTTTGGAAGTTGATATTAATTGCCATCAATGTTTGTCTTTAGTACTTTTTACCCTTTTTCTTAGTTTGTTTGATGATTAGCATAGTTACTTGACTTTGCTAGTTATCTTGTCTTTTTAATTTTAAAACTTAGGAAAACCAACCAACCAAACCCCTCCCATTTACTTGCTTTTATATTTATACACCTATATATATATTTACTTCTAGCATAATATCAACCTTATATGTTTAAACGCTTAAGAAAATTCCTCTTCTTTGTGGACGGCCCCGACTTGCCATTATCTACTTAGTTGTAGATAGGAAGTATTTAGGGATTATAAATTTAACTTTGAGAGGTACATCGATGACCTCCCAAACATTGGCACCGCTGCTGGGGAAGTGACATTTATTTTTAAGTGTTTGGGCATATTTGGTTGCATATTAGCTAGTTTTTTTTATTTTCCACTCCTTGGTGGTTGTTTTTGTTTGGAGTAGGCATTTCTTGAGTTTGTGGTGAATTTTTATCGAAAATCCTTGCAATATGATTTCAGATTTTTGAAAAAAAAGAGCATCTCACCTTAAGGAAACTCATGATGAGAAGAGAGGCTCAACAAGCAAGGTTTTATAGGATGTGTCATTCTGATCATCCTATCGAGTCTTGCTATTTGTTGAGGGAGGAGCACTATGGGGGGGGAAAGAACCCTTGGTTTCTAAAAACAAAGGGTATTATGAAGAGTGCTACCAAGAGGTGGGAGGTGTTGGTTTTCAATGGCAAGAAGCTCAAGAATGGTATCCATACCACAATTCTTACAATCCAAAATGGAGTGGTAATTTGGATTTGTGGTATGAGAATGAGCCGGAAAATCAACAATACGAGCAAAATGGTTGGCAATCACCATCTTATGTCGTACCCCAAAAACCAAGCCCAATAAGGAAGTTCAAGTTTGACACGTGAGGAAGTCATGAATGCAATAGAAAATAACAAATTGACTAGTGAGGAATCAGACATCAGACTCTTCTTTAGTGTTGAGGCTATTGAGGAGCATGCGAGGAGTATATTAGAAACGTTAGCTGAATGGAAGCCCGTAATTATGAAAATACACCATCCTAAGTCGAACTTGAGGATTCAGTGAGTGAGGTCACCATGGGAATGAGTTTGAGTTCAACGGGGATGAGGATTTGGTTGTTGAGGATGAAAAAATAGAGGAAGATGTGATTGTGCTACATTCACTAGCATTGTCATCCCTTCCCCAACCTAGTGAACCAACTCCACCATTTTTGGAAGTTTTGAGGGTGACAAGCGAGGAACCAAAAGACTATCCCAAGCCACCTAACCAACCAACTCCCTTCAAACCATATCCATCTCCACAAGACTTTCCTCTTGAAAGTTTTGTACCCCCACCTCTCTACTTTTGGATACTCATGGTGAAGGGGTTCAAGCCTTCACTATATAGATAACATTAGGGTCATACCAACGACCTTAAATATACGGAGCTATGTTGTACTGATGACGTAAATAATTTTGGCCTTTATTTTGGTTTCTGTTGTTTAGTTTTGTTATTTTGTCTTGTTCTTTTTACAGTGTTTTTTTCCTGTGATTTTGTAGTAAAGTGAAGCGCATTGCATTGGAGGAGATGAAGGAATGAGATCCACGAGAAAGGGAAAAAGCTTGGAAATTTGGTAAGGAAAAAAATTCTTTCTAAGTGCTGGGAAACCTATTTGTAGCGATTCGCGACGAATACGTTGCGAGTCACAATGAACAGGGGAGCAAAAATGAACTCCCAGTACCAGCTTTTCGTGAGTCGCGACAGAATCAGAAAATTTCTGGAAGAATTGAGCGCACAGACCCAAGATATTGCGAGTCACGATGGTTTGGTCGCGAGTTGCGACAAGGCATTGCGAGTCGCGATAAGGCATGTTGCAAGTCACGATGAAGAAACCAGCTTTTCAACTGTGCTTAAACACTGCATAATAGTTTCTTCTTCTTCACCAAATACTCCCAAGAACCACCATATCTCCACCATCTTACATGTATTGACATATGATGATTCTTGCATCTTTATAGTACCTTTATTAATTGTAGTACGCCGACTACATCACTGTGACTATAATTGCTGTATTCTATAATGATGCTTGGATATGTGTCGATATAGTGTGTTACGAACGTGGCTTTACTTTGTCTGGATTTGCCATCATGTGCTTGTTCATGGTTTTGAGAAAGGTGGTTCGTGCCTAGAGCTCGATCGTGACTTCCACCTTTCTCGGTATGCAGTCTAACTTTCCTTAGCTTGCTTCCGCTTCATTTCATGGCCTATTGTAGAGCCCAGTTAGAGGCTGGGCCTAAAGTCCAATTTGATGGGGTTCCTAGGTTAGGTTTACACCAAGCATTAACCCTAAACCAGTCAAACAAATATTGACTTTCTTTGAGTTTTTTTCCACACTATGTCTCAATATGCAGCTTCAAATAATACGTTTCCAATATGTTGGAAGCAAAGTAAACTCATTCGTAGCAGGTCGAAAAATTTATGAATTTGTCAACTTGCTTATCAAGGAGTGCAATGAGAAATGTTAGAATGTGGGCCTGACAGCTCATATCACCACTTAAGGCCCAAAGGCCCAGTTGTTTGACCTAAAGAAGGTTATGCCATTTAGGTATAAAAGAGAGCCTAAGGCTCTCAGAAAATAAGGTTGACTCTTCTGCCCCCATTCACTGTAGCTCCTATCATCTAGAACCCATTTCACATATCTAACTTAGGCATCGAAGCAAGTGCGGTAAAGGGCGCCCCACACTGAATGACCAATGCTATTTTTACAGGTGTTCCCGGTCTGAAATTATCACCGAAAGAAAGGCCAAGCAAGAGGTGGATCAGACAATCTTCACCAGCCAAACTTTATCAGCTAGAAGCCTAGCTTATGCCAAAATCAGGCCTTAACATTAGCGCCGTCTGTGGGGATTCGACGTCAAGTCCCCCACACAGCTTTAACAAATGCTGCTCAAACAAACTTGCACACAAGTCAGGAAACGCATCTGCACAACTAAGAAAATCTATTGTTCACACAATTTATCGATTTCACTTATTAAAGAAAGGGGTAGAGTATACCCAGAAATTTAGCTACCTTTCATGTTAGAAAGAAGAAGTAGAGAACGAGGTAGTTGTCTCCCCAACAACAACAGCCGTTTGGTGTCTGCAAGAAGAGACGCCCACCACACCACTCCTGGTGAGCGACAGTCGGGCTGCAAAAATAGTTTTGACGCATAAAGCTGAGTCAGACAACCCCCACCAGGAAATCTTTGGAGCACTAATAAAATAGAAAAAGAAGCAAAACCAGTTCATGTGGTGTAGTTTGTGCCAAAACAGGGAGTCGACTCAGCCGACTCAGCCAGTTAAGAAGGAGAGTCAACTCAGCAATGAGTGACGCCAACTTGACCCAGTTTAGCAAGTCAACCCAGACCAACCAACGAGTCACTCGGCCCAACTGACTCAATGAGTTAAGTTAATGACTCCACGAGTCTGCAAGTCAACGAGTCATAGAAGAAGTAGAGTATACCCAAAAACCTTTGGCAAAGCAGGGTTAACCAAGAAACCTCTAGTGCAGACGCTGTTCCCGGTGGTCACCACCCCTAGGTGAGTCAGTAGATCCGGAAACCATAAAGCCTCTAATGAGAGTAAGGTCAAAAATGATTTACTCTGCAGTGATGCTGCAAGTTGATCCGACAGATGTTGAATCCCGGCACCCCACAAATCACCAGTCCGGTTTGCATCTTCGGTAATAGAAATTACAGACCCAAAGATTGGTACAGTCTCTCAAATGGCAACGATTTAAGGCAGAGAATGCCTTAATAACAAAAGAAAATATAAATGATAAAGAAGTTTTCGGAAGAAGAAGGAAGAAAAAATAGGTTGCTCAACAAAAAGAAAAGAATAGAGAAAAGATGAGACCTGATCGAGAGCAGGGGAAAGAAAATAGAGAAAGTGGAAGAAGAGAAAGAAGAAAAAGAAAGCAAGAAAAAAAGAAAGGAAAGAAGAAAAAATGAAGAAAAAGAAAAGAAGGAAAAAGAAAGTAGAGAGAGAAAAGAGAGGCATTCAAGAGAAAGAAAAGGGAGAGAGAAAAAAGAAAAAATAAGGAGAAAAAGAAGAAGGGAAAGAAGAAAAGAGAGAGAGAAAGAAGAAAAGAGAGAGAAAGAAGAAAAGGAAGAAAGGAGAAAAAGAAAGAAAGAAAAAATAAAGTAGAGGGAGAGAAATGAGAGGCGTTCAAGAGGAAGAAAAAGAAAGGAGAAAAAGAAGGGAGAGAAGAAAAGAAAGTAGAAAAAGAAAAGAAGGAAATAAAAGGTAAAGGGAGAGAAAGAAGGAAAAGAAAGTAGAAAAAGAGAGGAGAGAATTTCAGGAGGAAGGAAAGAAAAAAGGAGAGAAAAAATAAAGGAGAAAAAGAAAAAGGAGAAATAAGGAAGAAAAGGAGAGAAAGAAATAAGAAAGAGAAAGAAATAAAAAAGAGAAAGAAGAAAATGAAAGGACAAAAAGGAGAGAGAAACAACAAAAAGAGAGAAGAAAAAAGAAAAGAGAAAAGAAAGAAAGAAAAAAGGAAAACAAGTTGCAGGAGGAATAAGGAAGAAAAAGAGAGAAGAAAAAAGAAAAGAAGTTGCTGAAAAAATAAGGAAGAAAGGAAATGATAGAAGAAAAAGGAAAGAAATCCTCTTTCTGAAAAATAAAATAGCAGGAACCACTTTAAGGATGAAGGAAAAAGAGATGAAAAAAATAAAGAAAAAGAAGAAAAGAAAATGAAATATTCTAAAAAATGAAGGGAAAAAAGAGGATGGATAATACTATTTATTATTCAGTTCTGATTTATTTTTTCTATTCCAGATAGGGTACCAAAAGCCAATACCTGGTGCAATGTTAAGATTTGGAACAATCCAAGTCAAACACAGCTCAGGGCAGACATGTTCCGAGGCGAAATAGAGGAGGAGCTTGGCACAACACCAATGCTCGACATAACTCAGAGCAGACCTAATCTAGGGCAAGCACTATGAGTCGATATTGGAACCAGATGCAGCAACAAAACTTCTTCCTGCTCGGCGCAAGCATGGTCCAGGTTAGAATAAAGTTACAATACCATATAGAGTCTAAAAATATAAGCAAGTGCAGCGCAACTGGAGTACGGAGAGCAACCACAACTATGCAGCGCAGCTGGAGTATAGAGAGCAGCTACAACTATGCAGCAGCAGCAGGAGTGCAAAGAGCAGCTATAACTGTGCGGCGCAGCAAAAGTGTAGAGAGAGCCACAACGTTGCAGCACAGCTCGAGTGCAGAGAACAACCATAACTGTGCAGCGCAGCTGGAGTGCAGAGAGCAACTACAACTATGCAGCATGGCCGTAGTGCAGAGAGCTTCCACATGGTAGAGGTCTTCCACACGGCAGAGGTCACACAGGAAAAGGTAGATCGCACCACCAAATAATTAGGGCCAAGTGTGGCCAGAGTGCAGCTACAACGTAGCAGCGCGAGTGAAGTGTAGGGAGCAGCCACAACTGAATTCAGAAAATAGAAAGTAGCCACAACGACGAAGCACAACTAGAGTACAAAGCACATACACATAGTAAAACAACCACCTATAAGGGGGGCTGTATCATCGGCCACCAAGGCAGGCAAGCAGTTAGCCCCCAGCCTACACAAACAGGGTGGTGCCTTAACGGGTTATTGCAAGAGAAACATCAACCACTTACCTGTTCAGGCAAAGCTGACCAGCCCTCGACCCAGTCGTTGTTAAAACACAAGCTGAGGGGCTTACTGGTCAAAGATAGATGATTTATATTCTTCACCATGATCTCACTGCTATGCTACCTAGAGGGTAATTAGCGGCAAGCCCTGGGTTTATCCACAAGGAGGCTAGGGCTCAAGTTCTAGTTAAAACACAACCTCGTGCGGGTCATCAATCCGCACAAGTGAAAGGAATAGCTAGTAGTAAAGACATGAAACTGGGGGGGTTGGTATTTTCAACTAACAACTACAAAACATGTAATTAGTAAACGAGTAAACAATTTATACTAGGCACTTGGGAATCATTTAGCAACATGGTAATTCTAATGCTTTAATCCTCAATTCATTCACATTTAGACATACAAAAGACCTATCACTGTGTTTACAACATGTGGTGTGGCCGATGACATACACTTCCCCAACTCTGTCACGGTGGGTGCGCTTGTAACCCTCCATCGGCACTGCCATCGTAACCAGGGGAGCACAACGAGGTCTGACCATTATTGTAGGTTTGTTTCTCTCCCATGTCCTGGGCTTCCCTCACGAATGCAACTTCTCCCTCGTGTCCTATATGCGCTAGACCCAAGGTTCGTAGGCACCTTATCTGTGATACTAGGGTTTCAACACAACACCTAGCTTACTACTATTCACTATCTCTACCCACAACCTCTTGGACAATAGTTACAAAGTTAGCTAAGACTGGTGCGATGGTATATAGGTAAGATCATTCTCGAATTCTCCGTGCACACACCCACACAGACGCGTTCTCCCCTACCCATTCTAACATCCAGGTTTCTCTTCCCAATGGGGCATCAATAATTGCATCATGCATGAATACAACCCAAAATGTGTGCTTATATGTGATGTAATATTCATGCATTTATAACATTCAAGAACAATCACAATAATATCATAAACACAAAGATAGGATGAAATGAATCTCATAAAGCATTTAGAACATACCAAGTGTCAAAATGAATCCCAAGATAATCTAACTACTCCCTTGACATGGAATTCAAATATAGATTAGAATTCCTCATCTTTGGTAAAAAGCAAGAATAAAAGAAAAGAAAAGATTACAAACCTACAAAAGGAACTCATTCCCTCTCTCCAGACTCTCTTCTCTTCAAATGTGTTTCCAAATATGTTTCAACCTCTCAAAGTGAGTAGACTAGGGTAATATATATAGTAGTAGGAGATTGAGCCTAAAAATAGGCCCAAAATAGGCCAAAAGTAGCAAAACCTTAGGTCACCCACCAAGGTTTCACAGACCGGCACAGATGCACGGTCCGTGAAGCATGCATAGCCATGGGGTGCCATATTTGCCACAGTCCATAAATGTTCATAGCCACGGCCCGTGGGATCTAGCGCTGTCTGTGAAGCTGGGATTGTGCCATGGTCCGTGAAGGTTTTCACAAACCGCAAGCAGCATGCAATTTTTGCTAAGAGTTTTTCTGTGGTCCATGAAGGTTTTCACACACCGCAAATAACTTATGGTTCTTGCTCAGAAATTTTCTCACGGTCTGTGAAGGTTTTCATGGACTGGCTCCATACTTAGCCAAATTCTTCAACTCTTCATCCTCTTGCTTTACGACCTAGTGCTTTTGTCACGGCTCAGCGCTTTGCCTCATGCAGGTATTCACGGAACCTTTGGATTCTTGTGTAGTGCGGGCCATGAAGATTGTCACAAGCCGCTGGTGCTTGACCATGTGTGGTCCGTGACCGGCCGCTGGTGCTTCGTTGGCTAAACTTCGTTTGCTTGTCACGGGTGAACCGTTAGTTCGAATTGGGAGTTCTAGTAGTCAATTTTGTAGTACTCAAGACAAATCCAATGAAACCAGATTTGAAGGTTAATTCTTACCGGATCATTCTTGGACTAGGGAAACACTCCTCGGACCACGATTCACCATTTTCTCCTTTGACCGTCTTTAACTCTGAAGTTGCCTATCTTTGGTTAAATCTCCTTCTACCATGCATTGATGTTCATGGCCTTCATCTACTACCATTCAAATAGGAATGGTCTTCAAATCTTCTACCGTTAAAAGAAAATGACCTTTGCAAGAATGTAATGTAATAAATAGCATTCACGGGCGACCTACTAAATGTACTAATAATGAAGACCAAGGAGCCCGTGAACACAAGATGTCAAGAAACACTAATTAAGTATACATAACGAGAGATTTAGAATAGAAAACCCAACATGGTTGTCTAAACCCCTTGTCATGTAAACTCAACTAATGTCGCCAAACAGCCAACCAAAAGTAACTAAAAACTATGTCAAAAATGTGTTGGTTAAAGCATGCTAAATGGTTCAGATCAGACTCCCCACACATAAACCTTTACTCGTCCTCAAGTAAATAAAATCAAAGAAAAAAGGTTCAGGCGGAATGAAGCATGCAAAAATAGCCAATGCATTCAACTTATTCCCAAGCTGCCCTAGTTCCCCCAAGAAGGTGAAAATCTCACACCTCTCACACTCCCCAAAGTTCCTAAAGCAACTAAACCACCCAAAGCAAGTAAATGTGTATGGAAAAAGATAAGTGACAAAAGATCGGAATAAAGCCAAGCTTACTTTTTCCAAAAGTAGTCCCAAAAGCAATCAAAGAGCAATCTTCAAGCAAAACAATCCACCAAGGAAATCCAAAAGCCATCAACTTGGTTGAAACATAGGGATAACACAAGATTCTTGACCTAGTTGCAACCAAGGAGTCTAATGTATCGTCAACCTAGTTTCTTGTTTCTTTTTTCATTTTTTCTCTCAATTTATCTCATTTTTCCTAGGAGTTCTTTTGGGTTTTCATCCTAGCTTTATCCCACAAAACGTACCAGCTCTCACCTTTTTCCACACGGCCTCTCACTTTTGTCTAGACTTGTAAGTCTAGCCAGCCCAAGCCTTTCACTTTTACCTAGGCCTTTCGACTTATCGGGACTTTTTCTCATGTTACCCAAGTCTCCTTTTTAGGTTTTCGACTTGTCCAGGTTTTAATTATTTTTTTCATTTTTTCAAAATTTTCCAAATGTTTTTGGTGTAGTACAAAATTTCCCCAAAAGTGAGCTTCATACTATAAACAACAAACCAATACACCACCAAATCCTAAAGCCACATTTTACATGCAAACTAGAATCCTAAAATCCTAGCATAACATGCAAACCACCAAAAATTTCCAAAAGCATCCCAATCACAAGTAACCAAAAATATACCAAGAAAAAAAAGCATACATGCACGAAAAAAAATCCATGAATGAGAATTCCTAAGTCCTCACTAATCCCTTCCTCACACTTAAACAGTGCATAGTCTCTTATGCATTCTCATGTCAAATTAAAAGTGAAGTAGGAAAACTAGTGATACTTACGCTTCCAGCCTCAAAGGGCCAGCTTCCTCGTGGCTAGTGAAACACCTCTCAATGAATCCTCATATTCAGCTTCTTAACTTGTGCCTTCACTCCTCCAATAGCTTGAACTATCTCCTGAAGCACCTGGGAAGAACTTGAGAGTTACTCTTCGATTAGGTGTAATTGATCCATAATTCCAGTGGGAAGATGAGATCGGCTCGGAAGTGCTCTCAAAGATGTCTCCCCTTCGACCTCATCTAGGTCTATCTCTGAGTTTGCCAATACTCCATAAAAGTCCTTCTTGAATTGGGGATTGGGTTCAATGAACAAGTTATCTAGGCTCGTATCAAAGTTGATAGAGGCGCTCTCCGGTTACGGAAGAACCATGAATTTGCAAGTAGGTGCTCCACCGTAAAGCCGCACAAATATATTCTCCAACGTTGTAGTTCTTACTATGAATGCCCTAGATAACATCTCAATTGTATACGTTGATCCCGACCTACCCATATTGGCCAATTCCCTATGCGAGATAAGATGTCCCAAATGTTGCGCTAAAAAGCCAACCATGCCTCCCATAGGAATCTTCCACTCTTATGCTCTCCTATTGCTATGCATTCTTGAACAAAAACAATAACCAAGTCAGGGTAGATGTTCCCCTCCGGTGTCATCGCCCAAAGAAGGTGTACATCGGAGCCCGGACAATGCGTCAATTCACCGTGGCATAGAACACTCATTGAAAAGAGTCAATGAACACAACGTATTACCGGGTGGACTATAGCCGTGCTCTTGCTCAGATTCTTCCTGTCGGTCCCGGTTAGTTGTCTCCAAAAATTCCCAAGGGAGAACGGCATTCCTTAGCAATAAGTCAGTGGAATGTCTCGGCCGATCTTCCACCCAAAAGCTAATGGTACCTCTATATAGGTCATTTGGTACTCCTTGTCATTTAAGTTGAACTTAATTGTGCTGTGACTCTCCTCGTCTGTGACCTTCCAAATAGTAGATAGGAACTCTAAAGTGCACCTTATGTAGGTTTTTGAGTGCATGAAAAGAAAACCTTCTAGCCCGACCCAACCCAAAAGAAAGGTCACTGGTTCAAGTAAGCCTAGAGCCATCAAGGTGGTCTTGCAAGCAAAACTAGTCTCCAAAATTCACCTCTTTGGTTCCTTCAAATTCCTCCATCTCAAGGCTGCAGTCCCAATAATGTTGGTCAAACCCATAAAATCATCGACCACAGACTTGGGGTTGTGAGGAACGGGAGTTGCCAGTTTAGGGTTGCACTATTTACCAACTTCTTCCATTTCTCACCCCGCGAAGATTTCTGGGAGGCCGTCGTCGCACCTCTCAAAGTTAATACTTATAAGCCCTAAATGCTTACTATCTACAACTAAGTAGATAGCGGCAAGTCGGGGTTGTCTACGAAGAAGGGGGATTTTCTTTTGCGTATAGACACAAAAGGTTGCTATTATGCTAGAAGTATATATATACACACATATAAAAGCATGTAAATGTGGGGGAGGGGGGTTGGTTGGTTGGTTGTCCTAAGTTATGAAAGTTAAAAGACAAGAAAACTAGCAAAGTCAAGTAACTATCTAATCATCAAACAAAATAAGAAAAAAGGGTTTTAAAACTACAAAAACAAAGCCTTAGAGCAATTGATTTCCACTTCCAAACCAAATGTAGATCATTGAACCATTCACTCATCCTATCACAATTGTTACCTATGGACGAAGGACCATAGATTTGACAACAACAAGCCTTCTACCAAAGACATAGCTATTTAACCAAACATAGTATTCATTAGGAAAATCCTAGAACAAACCACATTCAAGATTCAACCTTTCATTGCATCTATAGGATAAATATGAGAACAATCCACATTAACATACTTATCTAGCAAGAATCACAACACATTATGCACAAGAAGTTTTAAGTTCATGTTCTTAGATTTTCATGCAAATGAGCTAAGGAATTCGTCACTTTCCTAACTCCCTAACACTTAATTCATGCAAACACATCCTATTCTCAAACAACCCATGGCATAAATGAAGTAAAACATAGCATTAAGAACACATGAATGCTAAATAACAAAGGGTTTAAGAATGAGTGAAACAATCTATTCACTACTTCCTCTACTTGTTGTGAAGATAAATCTTCCATCCTTCTTAGATAGTAGTTCGCAAGAGTGAATTCGACATCTCTCGTCAGACCTCACCAATGACTCCCTTAGCCGAAACATGACTAAAATTATCCCATTGATGGCATTGAGAATGAAGAACCAAAAAGCTTGGCAACACTTATAAATACTACATCGTGTCTAAGCATTTAACCAATTCATGCATTTACACAAGATTAGTCAAGAACGATCGATATTCATAGACTTCTCTCATTCACTACCTAAAACAAACATGACAACGAGTTCGACATAATCACATTCATCTAGAAATTATCAACACACCAACATCATTAAGAAGCTCTAACTCATGCTCTTGGATTCCACATTAAAAGAGGGGAGAATTAGCTACTTTCTCCCAACCCTAACAAGTAATCATACAAGCAATTCATATACTCAAGTTTCCAACAACATCAATGCCATTAACAATTCACATTCAAAGCTCAATAAATGCACAATAGAGAAATCACTAAATAAATATATATGGTTCTTACTACATAGATATGGAAGCTTCAATCCATTGCTCCCAAGCTAAAACTAAGCTAGATAATTAAAAAACATGATTAACCTACAAAAACTAAGAAAATAAAGAAAAACTAGGGTTTGAACCCAGAAAAATTGCAGGAAGAAGAAGCTGGATTCATGTTCTTAAGAGGAGAGGATAAGGTGAGTATTTATAGTACAAAAAGCAAGAAGAATATCTGGCCATACGTCCGTCGTGAGTCGTGATAGGGCTTGCGACGGCCATGCGACGGACTTTATTTCCAACAGCTTGATGTCTTTCCTGTTTTTGTTTCATATCCTCCTCTTCCCTTCACTTTTTCAAATCTTCAAAAGCTCAAATACAAGTCTTCAAATCTTCAAAGGTATTATTCAAAGTCTTCAAACAAATTGATTTGTCACACAAAATCCTCCAAAAAAGTAATAAAAGCGTAAAAGTCGCTTTTAACTCTCTTTAGAGAATTTCAAGGTAAAATGCCATATTTAGAGCACAAAAGTGTACAAAAGTGAATTCTACAAGTCCTAATATAACCGTATAAAATGGGCACATCAAACCTCCCCGCACTTAAACCTTACTCGCCCTGGAGTAAGAAAAGATTTAAGCACACAAAGGAATTAATATGTCCACATCCTAACTAATATTCCCCTAATCAACACCTCACAAAAACTCTCAATATCATAAATCAAAGCTCAAATGCAATTTTTTCACATACACAACCCCAATTCCTAAATCTAGCCAAACCTACCACTTATCAATTCACTACCCATAAAGACGTTTCAAAGTCCCGAATTGATAATCCCAAAGTCCAATGACACAAATGAAGTCAAAACCATAGAGGAGGTTTAAACACATACTTCACCCAATGCCAATATATCAACCAAAACGAAGTATAAAATAATCAAGAATTTCATACTCATACTTCATTTTTCAACCCACTAAGTTACCCAATCCCAAGAGGTCTAAAGATGTTGAGCTACCCGATCCATCCATATGACAACCGCAACATTATGAATCCAACACCGGCAAATGAGTGAAATCATAGCATTTTTTCTCTTTCTCTCTTTCTCTCATTTTGCCTAGGAGCCCTTTCAAGTTTTCATCCTAGCCATACATCATGTTTCTTGGGCTCACATCTCACCTTTTTCCACACATTTGGCCTCTCATTTTTTCCTAGATCGCCCTCTCGGGTTTTCGACATATCCGGGCCCCCAATGTTGCCTAAGTTGTCCTCTCGGGTTTTCAACTTAGTAGGTTTTCTTTTCTTTCTATTTTTTTCATTTTCTATTTTTTTTTCAAAATTTCAATTTTTTCTTTCTTTTTCTCATGTTTTTCTAATCAAAAGTAGCAAAAAGTATTCCAAATGAAGCTAGTATGCATGTAAGTCCTCTAACCCCTCCCTGCACCTAAAACATTACATTGCCCTCAATGTAAACATGTAAGGCAAGAATAATAAAACTCAAGGTAAGAGGTAGAGTGACACCCATTTCTCCGCATAGTCACCGGTGATATGGAGTAATCCAATGTAATTGTATAGAATCGGTCCCGAAGTTGATTTTGGAGCCAGAAGGGGGAGCAAAAGTGCCGTAAAAGAACTCACCCCTCGAGAAAAATGTTGTCTCCTTGGCATCGTGTGATCAAGACTAAAACCACAAAGAACAACATCAAACTCACAAGTACATAAGGATTTGTAGTACTAGGTTTAACATCAAGAGTTAATAACCATAGTATTATCAAAAAACAAGCAATCCACCATGCAATCACCACTATAAGATTTTCCAATAAAAATATCCAACATATATTGACACATATCCAAGCATCATTATAGAATATAGCAATTAAAGACTCAATGACATAGTCGGCATACTACAATTAACGAAGATACTATAAAGATGCAAAAAATTTTATATGTCAATATATGTGAGATGGTGGAGGAATAAGTGGATGTGTGGTGGTTCTTGGGAGTATTTGGTGGAGAGGAAGGAAGGATTATGCAGCGTTTAAGCTCAGCTAAAAAGTTGGATTTTTCATCACAACTTACGACAACACTGGTCGTGACTTGCGATGCATTATCGCGAGTCGAGAAAGGTAGGGAAGGCTCGGGTATCACTGGGCTCGAGGATGAAAGATGACGTCTCGAGGGGCATTGGTCTCAAGGGGCTGAAAAGGCTTCAATGGTCTCGAGGGCTTCTGGTCTCGAGCACTCGAGATCTCACGGAACCTGAGGTCCCGAGGGCTTCAACTCAAGTCGAGGGCTTTTAGCCTCGAGAACATGAGGTCTTGAGGGTATGATGCACTTTTGGGTTCAGCTCGAATCGAGGGCTTGTGGCCTCGAGGACCCGAGGTCTCGAGGTCTTCAGCACGAATCGAAGGCTTGCAGCCTCAAGAACCAAAGGGTAAATATGGTAAATAGAAAATGCGATGGAACATTCGATGAGGCCCTTTGAAAGTACAGGTGACCTCATCTAATACAGAAGTAATGAAAGCCCTAAGCTAAGTGGTGAAGAGCCTAGGGAGAACTGATATGCCCAGGAGAGGAGAGGAGAGGGGGGTGTCCAATGGGCACCTTCCCCCCCCAAATGCTAGCCCTAAGCTAAGTGGTGCTAAGCCTAGGGAAGTAAATGTAAGTCCAGATTGAAACTTAAATCTGGACCTATACATAGTAACTAGACATGTATACTGGCTCTTCAAGTGGTCTCCTCATCCCAGCCGAGACATAGGTCTCGGGTCTTGAAGAGGAGGTGCTAGTGAAGGAGCAGCCAGTGGTAGACATGAAGCGCAGCTGAGTGTTGTGGACTCAGGTCTTGAATGGTCACCACGCAGTGCTGATGGTGCATAATCCGAGTGAAGCCAGGACCTCCAAAGGTGGAACAACTTCTACCATATACACCCCTAAAATGAAGAAAGAGGAGTGTTATTGGCCTTCAACGTTCCCGTGTTGTGTACCGGGGAAGTTTTTGAGGGGAAGGGTGTCCTTAGGCAGTGCCACTAACCCTTCTGATTCCCTCAAAAACAGCCCTCCTAGTGGTGAAGAGAACAAACATAGTTTGTATGGCGTGTGTCAGACCTGGCGATTCTGTAATCGCCCGCTTCATTTTAAGCAAATGAACAGCTGTATGCTAATTTTACACAAAGTGTAACGCAAGCACATAACACGTGATCCGTCAAATACCAGTAAGAAGACTAGCAATAGATCAATTAATTTCCCGTACGCTTATTAATTAATCCACTACCCAATGCACATAGTTGTGCAACCCAATGGTGTAAGGTTTCACTCCCACCGAGTACAGTTTCAGGCCAAAGAGAAGGCTGAAACTTCCTGCCAAATCCAGATAAAGTTTTTTTTGCCAGCACCCCTTCGAGGAGTTAACCCCTTAGAGGATGGAGTGACCTATCCCTTGGAGGATCGAACCCTTTCTAGGACAATACCCCTTCGAGGCTATAACCCCTTCAAGGGCAGAGCCCCTTCTAGGACATATCTTAAGGTTTCAAGGGCTTTAGCTCGACTCGAAGAATGATGGTCTTGAGGGATGATGGTCTTTCAGGCTCGGCTTGAGCCAAAGGCTTGCAGCCTCAAGTACCTGAGGTCTCGAGGGGCTGGTCTCGAGGGATGATAGTCTCCAGGACTCATGGCTTTTAGGGTTTGGCTCGAGTCAAGGTCTCGAGGGATGATGGTCTCGAGGACTCATGGATTTTTCGAGTTCGGCTCGAGTCGAGGGATTGTAGTCTCGAGGACATAAGGTCTTGAAGGCTGATGAACTTTCAAGTTCTGCTCGAGCTAAGGGCTTGCTGCCTCGAGGTCTTGAGGGGATGCTGTCTCGAGGACCCGTTGGTTGCGACTCAGGACGGCTCATCGCGACTCGCGGAAAGTGGAGATTGGGAGTTGAATTTTAGAAAAAAACTTTTTATCACATTGCGAATCGCGATGGTCCATCATGGGTCTCGAGGGGATGATGTCTCGAGGGCTTTAGCTCGAGTCGAGGGACTTCAACCTCAAGGACCCGAGGTCTCGAGGGCTTCAGCTCAAGTCGAGGGATTGCAGCCTCGAGGACCCAAGGTATCGAGGGCTTCTAGCCTCGAGGACTCGAGGTCTCAAGGGGATGATGACTCGATGGTTTCAACTCAAGTCGAGGGATTGCAGCCTCGAGGACCCAAGGTCTTGACTCGCGATGGTTCGTCCAACTCGTAAAAAGTGAAGGACGGGAGCTGAATTTTTGCACAAAATTTCTGATTATGTCGCGATTCGTGACCACTCCATTGTGACTCGCAATGGTCCGTCAAGACTTGTGATGAGGCCATCGCAACTCGTGAAAAGTGGAGGCCGAGGCTTCCATTTTTCAGCCAAAATCCCTGATTTGGTCACGACTCGCAACCACTTCGTCGCGACTCGCGATGACAGGATTTCCCAGCACTTAGAAAGAATTCAATCTTTTCTTACCAACATTCCAAGCTTTCTTCCCTTTCTCATTGATCTTATTCCTTTATCTCTTCCAATGCAATGCACTACATTTTGCTACAAAATCACAGAAAAACACACCGTAAAAAGAACAAGACAAAATAACAAAAACTAAACTGTCAAAAACCAAAATAAAAGGCCGAGTTTATTTATATTGTCGGCACAATAAAGCTCCATATATTTAAGGTCATCGGCACGACCCTAATGTTATCCATATGGTGAAGGCTTGAACCCCTTCACCATGAGTATCCAAAAGTGGAGAGGTGGAGGTACAAAACTTTCAAGAGGAAAGTCTTGTTGAGGTGGAGATGGTTTAAAGGGAGTTGGGTGGTTAGGAGACTTGGGGTAGTCTTTTGAATCCTCTCTTATCTCCCTCAAAACTTCCGAAAATGATGGAGTTGGTTTAATAGGTAGGGATAGGGGTGACGATGCTAATGAATGTAGCACAATCACCTCTTCCTCCTTTTTATCATCCTCAACAACCTACTCCTCATCCCATTCAAACTCAAGATCATTTCCCATGGTGACCTCACTCACTGAATCCTCGAGTTCAATTTGGGATAGTGTATTTTCGGAGTCACGAGCTTCCATTCGGGACAACGCTTCTAATATACTCCTCACATATCCCCCAATAGACTCAACACTAGGGGAGAGCCAAGTGTCCGACTCCTCACTAGTAAAGTTGTTCAAGTTTGCTATTGTATTCATGACTTCCTCATGTGTCAAACTTGAACTTCCTTGTTGGGCTTCATTTTGGGGTATGGTATAAGGTGGTGATGGCTAACTATTTTGCTCATATTGTTGGTTTTCCGATTCATTCTCATACCACCAATCCATATTACCACTCCATTCCGGACTGTAAGAATTGTGGTATGGATACCATTCTTAAGCTTCTTTCCCTTGAAAACCAGCATCTCCTACCTCTTGGTAGCACTCTTCATAATACCCTTGGTTTTGGAAACCAAGGGTTCTTTCCCCTTCATAATGCTCTTCCCAAAACAAATAGTAGGACTCGGTAGGATGGTCGGAATGACACATTCTACAAAACCTTGCTCGTTGAGCCTCCCTTCTCATTATGAGTTCTCTCAAGGTGAGACGCTCCATTATTATTTTATTATTTTTTAAAATTTTCAAAGGTCCAACATCATATCGTAATGATTCTCGATAAAAAATTACCAAGAACTTAAGTAATACCTACTTCGAACAAAAACAACCACCAAGGAGTGAAAAATAAAAAAAACTAGCAAATATGCAACCAAATATACCCAAACACTTAAGAATAAATACCTCTTCCCCGGCAGTGGCGCTAAAATTTGGGAGGCCATCACCGTACCTTTCAAAGTTAATATTTATAAGCCCTAAATTCTTACTATCTATAACTAAGTAAATAGCGGCAAGTCAAGGTCGTCCATGAAGAAGGGGGATTTTCTTAAGCGCTTAGACATAAAAGGTTGCTATTATGCTAGGAGTATATATATATATATATACATATAAAAGCATGTAAATGGGGAGGGGGGGGTTGGTTGGTTGTCCTAAGTTATGAAAGTTAAAAGACAAGAAAACTAGCAAAGCCAAGTAACTATGCTAATCATCAAACAAACAAAGAAAAATAGGTTTTAAAACTACAAAAACAAAGCCTTGGGGGCAATTGATATCCACTTCCAAACCAAATGTAGATCATTGAACCATTCACTCATCCTATCACAATTGTTACCTATGGACAAAGAAGCATAGATTTGACAACAACAAGCCTTCTACCAAAGACATAGCCATTTAACCAAACATAGCATTCATTAGGCAAAACCTAGAACAAACCACATTCAAGGTTCAACCTTTCATTGAATCTATAGGATAAATATGATAACAATCCACATTAACATACTTATCTAGCAAGAATCACAACACATTATGCACAAGAAGTTCTAAGTTCATGTTCCTAGATTTTCATGCATAGGAGCTAAGGAATTCGTCACTTTCCTAACTCCCTAACATTTAATTCATACAAACACTTCCTATTCTCAAACAACCCACGACATAAATGAAGTAAAACATAGCATTAAGAACACACGAATGCTAAATAACAAAGGCTTCAAGAACGAGTGAAACAATCTATTCACTACTTCCTCTACTTGTTGTGAAGATAAATCTTCCATCCTTCTTAGATAGTAGTTCGCAAGAGTGAATTTGACATCTCTCGTCAGACCTCACCAATGACTCCCTTAGCCGAAACACAACTAAAAGTATCCCATTGATGGCATTGAGCACGAAGAACCAACAAGCGTGGCAACACTTATAAACACTACACCGTGTCTAAGCATTTAACCAATTCATGCATTTACACAAGATTAGTCAAGAATGATCGACATTCATAGACTTCTCTCATTCGCTACCTAAAACAAACATGACAACGAGTTCGACATCATCACATCCATATAGCAATTATCAACACACCAACATCATTAAGAAGCTCTAACTCATGCTCTTGGATTCCACATTAAAAGAGGGGAGAATTAGCTACTTTCTCCCAACCCTAACAAGTAGTCATACAAGCAATTCATATACTCAAGCTTCCAACAACATCAATGTCATTAACAATTCACATTCAAAGCTCAATAAATGCACAATAGAGAAAGCACTAAATAAATAGATATGGTTCTTACTACATAGATATGGAAGCTTCAATCCATTGCTCCCAAGATAAAACTAAGCTAGATAATTAAAAAACATGATTAACTTACAAAAACTAAGAAAAGAAAGAAATAAAAAAAATTGCAGGAAGAAGAAGCTGGATTTGTGTTCTTAAGAGGAGAGGATAAGGTGAGTATTTATAGTACAAAAAGCAAGAAGAATATCTGGCCATACGTCCGTCACGAGTCGCGACAGGGCTTGCGACGACCATACGACGAACTCCATTTCCAGCAGCTTGATGTCTTTCCTGTTTTTGTTTCATATCCTCCTCTTCTCTTCACTTATTCAAATCTTCAAAAGCTCAAATAAAAGTCTTTAAATCTTCAAATCTTCAAAGGTATTCTTCAAAGTCTTCAAACAGATTGCCTTGTCACACAAAATCCTCTAGAAAAGTAATAAAAGCATAAAAGTCGCTTTTAACTCTCCTTAGAGAATTTCAAGGCAAAATACCATATTTAGAGCACAAAAGTGAACAAAAGTGAATTCTACAAGTCCTAATATAACCGTATAAAATGGGCACATTAACATCTATTTCTCTGAAGTACCCTTTTTCGGAGGAATCCTAACACAATGAAGGAGAAGAATGGTAATGTGATAGTAAACAATGCATGACCCATGATATCATCCGATAAAGAACATTTTCCCAAAAAGACCAAACATTCAAAGCATGATGGTATGAAGGTCATTTAAAACAAGAATATTCCTCATCAGTCAACAATATCATGTATGCATTTCACCAACCCATCAATAGATTCATGCATACAAGATTCATGCTCTCTCTAATCACCCACAAATGAAGAACACATCATTCAAGATCAATAGCACATTTAAGACTTCCATAAATTCATCATCACAAGATTGGACACACAATCTTAAACAACATCACATCAACACATGTTCATTCAAAAATTATGTTTTTCATAACAACACCACAATGTCAATCAAGCATATATACAAAGAGATTAAAGGGTTACCCAAAATTTGAAGCCAAGAAGTGTACGATCCACACAAGAAGAAGCAAAAATTTCTAATTTTTGGGAGAAAAACTCCAAATTTTTTAGCTCATAAAGAGTGTGTGTGATTGAGTGTTTCTTGAGAAGAAAGTGTGTAGATGATGAAATTATGTGGAGAATTGTACCATGAGAATGATATTTCAGCATAGGTGAAAAAGAGAGAGGTACAATGTAGATAAAGATGGAATTTCAAATTAGGGGACAAGTAGTACAATCAATTAATGTTGGAAGTACTAATTGCATAAAAAATCCTAAGGTAATAGGAAATCTCACTTCTTGAATAAAAAATGCATTTTAAATTTTGAAATCTAAACTCTGTTTTCGAAAAGTTGTATTTTTTAGACAAGTTGGGGGTTGGAAAATCAAAAATAAAAAAAAAGATTTTTCTGCCCAGTTTTCCCACCTTCATGAGACAGAGTCTCGTGGCCATCATTATGGCACGAAACCTACCCTTCGTGATAACCATTGTCACAAAGCAAACCCCAGATTTTTCACTGTTCCTTAGTATTTCTCAGTTTTTGAAAGAAAACTATGTCACCCATAAAAATTCATTCCATCTACACATAAGCATACATTTTCACATCTAGATCTCCAAATCAAGCAAGAATTTAATTCAAAGGATCCTTTATTTTGAGCAATACATGCCAATTCTACCAAGAAAAGAAAAGAACCACATATATTTATTATCGTCATGACGACTTATTTCCTCTTCACGCATTATATTTTGAAGTACTTACCGGTGGGTCTCCGAAATTGCCATCGGTGGCTCCACCCATGATGACATCGTAGTGGAGAGGTCTCTACAACCAGCCATCCTTACCTTTGTAGCCCTTGTTAACACCTAGAAATGTTTCTCCTTGCTCTGCCAACCTTTACTCCTTGAATGTCACTTTGGGGTTAGGAGGAGGTCGAGGAGGTATCAAATCCTTGACGCTCCCCTTTTCCCGCTCCACTTTTTCAAAAACTTTCTGAATTTTGGCCTCATTTGTCTCCACCTTCGGCTTTCCCCTCAAAGCACTTGGAAATGGAGGTGGAAAAGCAACTCGTGCCTCAGGTAGTGGGAGCTCCTTGGAGGGTGCTTCATTGACAACTATCCCTTTGTCTTCTTCAAAATGTGCTTTGGTGGTATCCACTAACTTGTCATCCTCCTATGTCAAGTTCTTCTCGGTTTCACAAACTTTCTTACCACTCCTTAGCTTGAGTGCACTCACATTTCTTGGATTCACCTTTAGTTGGGAAGGTAGTTTTCCAGAATTTTTTGCTTCAAGTTGGTTCACCGAGGTGGCGAGTTGTCCAACTTGAATCTCAAGGTTCTTGATACTTGAGAAGGCTCTAGCACCAAGTCTTCAATTTCCATCCTAGTTATTTTCACGAAGATCTCATGTTTCTTCCCCAATTGACCAATGGCATCCAAGATCTCATCCCTATTCGACTTGTAAAGTGTGGTATGATTGTTGGATGGACCTTTACCGCTAGGATAAGGTTGAGGTGGTGATTTTCCACCCCTATATCCTTGAGGTTGATTAACATCCCTCCATAGGAAATTAGGGTGATCTCTATACCTCGGATTGAATGTAATTGCATAGGGGTCCGGTCTTACTCCACCTTGGTTCCCCTGGAACCCTTGTTGTTGACCCTTAGCCAATTGAGGCCTCTCCTGATTATTGTAGTCCATGGTGTTCACTTCTTACACATCACTAACAACCTCAGGGTATTTTTCGGAGTGGTGGTCGAGGTTGCAAACCCCACACATCTTGACTTGGTGCATCTTTCCTTACAAAAGCTCTTTCATCATAGATGTAAGAGCTTGGACTTGCTCCTCCAACTTTGGTGTGTGTGTGGGTTTATCCAATACCTAAACCCTAGACCTTGTGCTAAATTTCCTCATCTCATTGCCCATATCTTCAAAAAGTACCATCGCATCCTTCAGGCTCTTGGCTATAGAACTGTTGCATGCGATATTTACCATCCTCATGTTTTCGCCACAAAGGCCTTCAAAGAAGTTATATACCAAATCTCCTTCCTTCAATGGGTGGTAGAGGCAACTATCTATAAGTCTCTTAAACCTCTCCCAATAATCATATAGGCTCTCGGTCGCTCCTTGAGTAATGTTGGACAATTGTTTCGTCAACCCGGTCAACTTAGATGTTGAAAAGTATTTTCCAAGAATCGTTGCTTCATATCCATCCACGACCCAATGCAACCCGGTGGTAGATAACACAACCAATCTTTTGCTCTATCTTGTAGAGAAAAGAGGAATGCTCTCAAGTTGGAATCATCTTCTGACACTCTCGACAGCTTCATATTCGTGCACACCAAATGGAATTCTGAAAAAATGTTTGTTTGGATCCTCTCCCGCCATATTGTGGAAAGTAGGAAGGCAATGTATCATCCCACTTTTCAGCTCACAAGTTACATTTGGAGGCAAGAGTGGGAATGTGATACATAAGGGTTGGTTCTCTAAGTTTGGGGCCATAAGCTCTCTCTAAGTGCGGTTATCTTTTGCCATCTTGTGCGATATTTCCTCAAAATTCAAACCCCTAGGTTGAGCCTCCAATCTAGTTCTCTTTTTCCTTCTCCTCCGATTACCTGTGGAATTAGTTAGAGGATGCAAAACACCTAGATTTGTGGTACGGGTATGTACCATAAACTAGGGTCAACTATCCTTCCAATGTAACAATAACAAACAGAATCAAAGTAACAAGGAAAACTATGACTAAAACTCCACTCGCAGCAAACAAAACAAACAAAAGAAAAACAATAAAAGAAAATTCTAACTACTTTACTAAGATGTCATGCTCAATTAATACTTGAACTGAAAGGCATTCCTGTTAATGGCGCTAAAATTTGACATGCCCTCAACCCGGTCGTGTTAAAAAATGAGCTGAGTGGCTTACTGGTCAAAGATAGATGATTTATATTCTGTACCCTGATCTCACTGCTATGCTACCAAGAGGGCAGTTAGCGGCAAGCCCTGGGTTTGTCCACAAGGATGCTAGGGCTCAAGTACTAGTTAAAACACAACCTTATGCGGGTCATCAATCCGAACAAGTGAAATGAATAACTAGTAGTGTAGACATGTAACTGGAGGGGTTGGTATTTTCAACTAACAACTACAAAGCATGTAATTAACAAATGAGTAAACTATTTATACTAGCCACTTGAGAATCATTTAGCAACATGGTAATTCTAATGCTTGAATCCTCGATTCATTCACATATAGACATGAAAAAGACCTATCAATGTGTTTACAACAAGTGGTGTCGCCGATGGCATACACTTCCCCAACCCTGTCACAGTGGGTGCACTCGTAATCCTCCATCGGCACTGCCATCGTAATTAGGGGAGTACAACAAGGTTTGACCATCATTATATGCCTATTTCTCCCCTATGCTATTATGTACTGGGCTTCCAACATGAATGCAACTACCTCCCCGGGTCCTATTTATGCTAGGCCCAAGGTTTGCAGGCACCTTATCTATGATACTATGGTTTCAACACAACACCTAGCTTGCTAGTATTCACCATCTCTACCTGCAACCTCTCAGACAATAGTTACAAAGTTAGGTAAGACTGGTGTGATGGCAAATAGGTTAGAGCATTCCCGAATCCTCTGTGCACACACACCCACACAAACGCGTTCTCCCCTACCCATTCTAACATCCAAGTTTCCCTTCCCAATGAGGCATCAATAATTGCACCATAAATGAATACATCCCAAAGCGTGTGCTTATATATGGTGTAATATTTATGCATATATAACATTCAAGAACAATCACAATAAAATCATAAACACAAAGATAGGATGAATCTAATGAATCTCATAAAGCATTTATAACATACCAAGTGCCAAAATGAATCCCAAGCGAATCTAACTACTCCCTAGACATGGAATTCAAATATAGATTTGAATTCCACATCTTTGGGAAAAAGCAAGAAGAAAAGAAAAGATTATAAAATATACAAAAGGAACTCCTTCATTCTCTCCTATTTAAATGTGTTTCCAAATATGTTCCAACCTATCTAAATGAGTAGAATAGGGTCATATATGTAGTAGTAGAAGATTAGGCCTAAAAATAGGCCCAAAATAGGCCAAAAGTAGCAAAACCCTAGGTTAGCCGCCAAGGTTTCACGGACTGGCACAGATGCCATGGTCCATGAAGCATGCATAGCCACGGGATGCCAGATCTGCCATGATCTGCCATGATCTGTGAATGTTCATAGTCGTGGTTCGTAGGATCTAGTGTGGTCTATGAAACTAGGATCGTGCCACTGTCCGTGAAGGTTTTCACGGACTGCAAGCAACATAGATTTTTGCTCAGAGTTTTCCCGCGGTCCATGAAGGTTTTCACGGACTGCGAACAACTTGTAGCTTCTGCTTAGAAATTTTCTCACAGTTCGTGAAGGTTTTCACGGACCGGCTCCATACTTAGCCAAATTCTTCAACTCTTCGTCCCCTTGCTTCACGGCCCAATGATTTTTTCATGGTCTGACGCTTTTGTCACAGCCCAGCGCCTTGCCTCGTGAAGGTCACATGCTGGTCTGATGCAGGCCTTCATGGGACCTCTGAATTCTTGTGTAGTGTGGACTGTGAAGATTGTCATGGGCTGCTGGTGCTTGACCATTTGCGGCCCGTGACCGGCCGCTGGTGCTTCGTTGGTTTAACTTTGTTTTCTTATCACAGGTGAACCGTTAGTCTAAATTGGGAGTTCCAGTAGTCGATTTCGTATTACTCAAGAAGACAAATCCAATGGAACCAGCCTTGAAGGTTGAATCTTCTTGGATCATTCTCGGACTAAGGCAACACTCCTCGGACCACGATTCACCATTTTCTCCTTTGACCATCTTGAACTCCGAAGCCGCCTATCTTTGGCTTCAATCTCCATCTACCACAAATTGAAGTTTGTGGCCTTCATTTACTATCATTCAAATGCAAATGACCTTAAAATCTTCTACCGTTAAAAGAAAATGGCCTTTGCAAGAATGTAATGTAACAAATAGCATTCACGTGGTACCTATTAAAGGTACTAATAATGAAGACCTGAGAGCCCGTGAACACGAGATGCCATGAATCACTAATTATGTATACAAAATGTGGGATTTAGAATAGAAAACCCAACATGGTAATCTAAACCCCTTGTCATGTAAACTGAACTAATGTCGCCAAACTGCTAACCAAAAGTAACTAAAAACAATGTCAAATGCATTGGTTAAAGCATGCAAGATGGTGCAGATCAAGAGCTATTTTATAGCAACCTCAAGAAATTGCAATACGACGGTACATTTTATTTTTGAGATTATTCATTTAAATGTCACTTACAGATGCATGCCTTTGTCATTTAAATTGACGCATGATAGCATGGTCAATAAGTTGACATAGGAACTGTCGTGACATAACCCTCTTTAAAAATTAAAGTGGGGGGAGAGAGAAAGAGAAGAATTGATGTATTATTCTGTTGGCTAAACTAATAAGTATTAGTGTTATCCATCAAGTGGGAACACGATAGCATGAAATGTGGTGTCTTACAAGGTTTGACAACACACCATGAAGAAAGAAAGCACACCTGACCCACACAAGCAGAGAGATGTGAGAAAGCACACACACCCCACACAGGCAGGGAGGTCAAAGAAAAGCACCACTAGCCCCGCGCAGGCAGGGAGATGTTAGCCAACTTAAATAAGTTGATGAGAGCTTGAGGGAAAAGCACCCACAAACTCACAAAGAGGCAAAGCCCAAAAGTGGTAAGGAAAAGCACCTTAACCAAAAGAAAAATGGAAAGGAACATTACCTCAGCCAGAAGAAAAGTGATATGGAAAAGACCCACATAGGCAGGGAGATGCAAGTCAACCCTTACATGCCAAAGTAAGTAGCACTGGCTTATAATAGCCAGAGACCTGCCAATTAGAAGTAACAATCCTCAACATTGGCAAAGAATTGATATAATATGTTGTTGTCTAAACTAACAAATATTAGTGTAATCTATCAAGTTGGAACACGATAGTATGAGATGTTGTGTCTTACAAGTTTGACATCACAATATGAAACAACTTTGGCTAACGACAACCAGAGAGATGCAGGTCCTAGCTAGACTCTTCGGGTAAACGACAAACACCCCAGGCTGCCGATAGTCAGGAAGATGCAGGTTCTAGCCATACTCTTTAGACAAATGACAAGCACACCTGGCTACCGACAGCCGAGGAGATGCAGGTCCCAGTCAGAGAGAAAAATGGCAAGGAAAAACACCTTAGCAAATTTAAAAGTGATATGGAAAAGGCCCACACATGTAGGGAGATGCAAGTCAGCCTCCATAGACCAAAGCACGCATGCCCACACAGACAGGGAGATGCAAGTTAGCCTTCACTAGCTAAAGTAATTAGCACCAACTTAAAACAGCTAGAGGAATTCCAGTCAGCCATAGAGAGCAGGGTCGCGACCCTGTGATATGTACCTAGCCAGGAGAGGGGTATGGTCATGACCTAGTTGTATATCATTGGCCACAAATTAACTTCTACTTGGAGACCCTCAGAAAATACGAAGCAAATCATATGATACTACGAAGGTAGTGTAGCAAGCAAAATCCTTGTGACAAGGTTATGTCTTTGCTAACTAGTCCACGCAAGCCATTGCCTTAAATGAAAAGGCTAAGATGTACGGCCCCGCCCATGAGTGACAGGCCCACAAGAAGAGATTACAATAACAAATTATGAGGCTGAGATGAGATGCTCAGGACAAAGTGAACAGGTCCATGACACACGACTCTGCAAAAAGTCATAAGGCGGTAATCAGAAATTTTGGTCATAATTCAGAAGGATCAGAAGCAAAGTCAAAGTCAGCACCAGCAGGGTCGCAAGTATATTTACAAGGCCACAATACAGAGTCTAGGCCAACACAATAGGCAGCGGCACACGGTTTTGATGAAGATTTATAAGGTTGAAACGAGAGGTTCCATTCGTAAGTTAGAAGTCCCTGATGCAGAGTCTAATTTGGTATCAGCAGGGTCGCAATGCAGGACCCTGGCAGGAAAGGTACAAAGTTCAGATGCACGGTCCCATCAAAGATTTATAAGGCTAAAATGAGAGGTTCCAGCCGTAAGTTAGAAGTCCTCAGTGCAGAGTCCATGTTGACATCAGCAGGACCTCTAGGCAGGGCTTAAGCAGAAAATGAGTCTAGGTCTTCATGGCAGGACCACTAGGAAGGGCCCAGGAAAAATATTCATAGGGTGCAGCGAAGAGTCCAGGCTGAAACTAGCAAGGTCGTGATGTAAATTTATAACTACGAGTGATAGAATCAAGATGCAGGTTCTAGCTTTGACAAAATAGGTCGCGAGTAATAACGCTGGGGCAAGGTTTAGACTGTAATGAGCAGGGCCGCAATGCATGACCCTAGAAAAGAGAAAGGCTTGGAGGCAAAGTTTTGGTTATGAGTAATAAGGGTTGGAGCAAGGCTCATGCTGCAATAAGAAGGGCCACGATGCACGGGCGAAAATGAAGGCTTGAAAGCAAAGTTTTGGTCATGAGTAATAAGGCTGGAGGAAGGGCCGTGTCATACGGCTCTCCCAAAGATATAAGGCTTGAAGGCAAGATTCAAATCCTGATTAATAGTGTTGGAGCAAGTCAATGCTGCGGTGACTAGGGTTGCGACATACGACCTTGGAGAAAACGTAAGACCAGGGCGAGGTCTATGTTATGGTGAGCAAGGCCATGACATATGGCCTGGGTGAAGATGTAAGTTTTAAAGACAAGGTTCAGGCCATGATTAATAAGGCTGGAGCAGGGGTCAGACTGCTATGATTAAGGTAAAGATGCATGGCCCGAGAAAAGATGAAGGCTTAAAGAAAAGTTTCTGGTCATGATTAATATGATGAGGTCTAGGATGCAATGAGCAGGGATACGATGCACAACCTTGGAGAAGAGCGATGCTTGAAAGTAATGTTCAAGTCATGATTGATAAGGCTGGAAGCAGGGCTCAGACTGCGATGAGAAGGGCCGCAAAGCATGCCCCAGGAGAAGATGGAAGGCTTGAAGGCGAGGTTTGGCTGTGATTAATAAAACCAAGATGAGGTCTAGGATGCGATGAGCAGAACCATGATGCATGACCCTGGAGAAGATAGAGGCTTGAAAGTGATGTAGAGCAGCATCAGCGGGGTTGCGACACACGACCCAGGCAAAGGTAGAAGGCTTGGAGCAAAGTTTTGGTTGTGAGTAGTAAGGTTGGGGCAAGGTTCAGGCTGCGATGAGCAGGGCCGCGATACATGGTCCAAGAAAATATTTAAGGTTAGAAAAAGGTTTAAGTTGCAGGGGGAAGTCTTGGTCATAATTTACAAGGCGAGAACAAGGTGCAAACCAAACCAGCAAGGTTACAATAAACAAACCTAGAAAATATTTATAAAGCTTGAGGACAAGGTTCAGTCGTAATTTAGAAGGTTGGGACGTAGAGTCTAGATTGACACAGGCATGGTTGCAGAACACGACCCCGGTAGAGTATTTACAAGGCCAGGATGAAGATTCCATGTTGACACTAGCAGGGTCACAGAGCACGACCCTGGCAGAGTATTTCCAAGGTCGTGGCGTAGATTTCAGGTTGGCAATAGCAGGGTTGCAGAGCACGACCACGACAAAGTATTTACAAGGCTGGGATGTAGAGTCCAGGTTGATACCAACAGGGTCGCAGAGCACGACCTTGGCAAAGTATTTACAAGGCCAGGGCATAGAGTCCAAGTTGACACCAGCAGGGTCGCATAGCATAGCCCAGGAAGAATATTTATAGAGTCAAGATGAAGAGTCTGGGCTGACACCAGTAAGGCTGCGACACAAATCCATGACTATGAGTGACTGGATCAAAATGAAAAGTTCCTACATGGATGAACAAGGACGTCCGTCATCAACCATATTCAGATAGTTATCCAAGACGTTTAGACACATACTATCCCTATACCCCGCACTGTTTAGCAATGCTGCATTAGGCTGGGGGGACTCGTTAGGATATGGGCCTGACAACACCCATATCACCACTTTAATCCCAACGGCTCAATGGCTTCACCTAAAGAAGGTTCATGCCATTCAGGTATAAAAGAGAGCCTAAGGATCTCAGAAGCGAAGGTTAACTATTTTTCCCCCTTTACACTGTAGCTTCTATCCTTTAGAACCCATTTCACATATCTGACTTGGCCATCAGAGCTGGCGCGGTAAAGCCTGCCCGCCTTGAGTGACCAATGCTACTTTTACAGGTGTTCCCAATATGATATCATCACCGGAAGAAGGACCAAGTAGGAGGTGGATTAGACAATCTTCACCAGCCCAACTTTATCAGCTAGAAGCTAGGCATGTGCTAAAATCATGCCTCAACAAGCAACAAAAACAAAACTTCTATTCATGCACCACTTTAGAATCTATATATATATATTTGTTTATCAGTATTTCTAATATAGAAGCGATTAATCTATAGTAGCATTCGAAAGCTCAAGAAAAGTCCATAGCCTGATATGAACATATATCATTGGCACTCCATGTGTTGCATTCCATGTAGAAAGGAGTTTTTTTATGCCCGATATAATTAACAATTTAACAAATAACATATCCTAGACCCCTTTGATAATATTTTCTGTGATAAAAGTGATACTTCATCAAAGCACCTTGGCTATGGCTTGAAAAAACCGTCGAGAGTATCCACAGCTCGGTCCAGAGAAGATGGGTAAGCTGGGTAGTGAAGTGCAACGGGTCATTGGAACCACACCACCATAGTTCCCCTAATAGGAACCACACCTCCACCACCACAAGTCATCCTAGTAGCCGCAAGATCTTCAGAGCTAATTATTACCGCCCCACTTAGGGCGGTGCAAGGCCAAAAGGTTTGTCTTTTGTTGTTCCAGACACCAGACACTCAATTCCAGAATCTCGGTACCAGCCTGTGATTTAGAACACTCAATTGAATAATTACGAAAAGAACCATGTAGAAGCGAACAATTAAAGGAACTCCCATAAAAACAAAAATACATGCACACGCGCACACCCAAAACAAAATCAAAAAATTGGAGAGAAAAAAAAATGGAGCTCTTGATAAAGTTCTTGTAGGCCTGGGGCTTGTCAAAATGGCGGACGATGGACCTGACTGGGTGAACGGGCTGCACGACATAGAAGGAGCATTGGCTGGAGGAAAAGAGAAAATGCCAGATAAAACAGTTTTGTTTCATTTATCATCCGTTGACTGCAAATTTGATTGTACACATAAAACAAAAAATCTCCATTATATTATATTTGTGAATACAATGAAGTTTCTGTGGTTTTTGAAAATCTATTAAAATGTATTTTTAAATATAAGTAATTATAATCTAACATTAAAATTTATAAAAAATGAATTATATCATAGTTAATTTAACAGTTAGACGATTTAACACAAAACGATCTTAACTCCTATGTGATGTATCAGTTATTATTACATTATTTAAAAATTACAACTATTAATATAATATTATTAATTATATTATTAAAATTATCAAATTCGAGTAATTAAGAGCTCAAATTTTACCTAAAGTTTATATTTATATGATATATTTTTAAATTATGATAACTTCGATGGTGATTACAATGTAATTATTTTTTATATTAAAAATCATAATTTACTTTTTTTAAAAATGTATCTTCAATATTTTTATTTTTTTTGGAAAGAAAATACTCTTCATTACCAAAATTGAGATTTACAACCTTATAACATTCTTCTTCTTCTCTACTCTCCTAACATAAACGGTACACAATACTTTCTAAGATTTGGTTTCATCCAAGATCTACAGACTGTACACTCAATGATATTTTTTGCTACATCTTCTTTATGTCTCATCTTCCCATGGCAACTCTCATTTGTAGCTTTCCAAATGGCATAAACTGTCTCAGCAACTGCAAGTTTTAGCAGCTGAGCTCTCCAGTCTTTCCTGCTGCAACTCTGCATCAACCATTTTTTCCTCAGTCCACTTCAATGGTTGTCTACTGATCATCATCCAGGCTAGTAAACTACTCCAATTTTCCTTAGTTTTCCTGCATTCAAACATCAAATGACCCATGCTTTCCCTTTCATCATAAAACGGGCATCCTTCGTCTACTGCCATTCCCAGCTTCTTCATTCTATCTTTTGTCAGCAATCTTTGGTGGCAGCTTATCCATAATAAAAAATTTTCTCTTGGTCTGGCTTAACTATCATGCAACATTTTATCCTATGAAACC
Source organism: Rubia yunnanensis (assembly GCA_037428765.1). Classification (NCBI taxonomy): domain Eukaryota; kingdom Viridiplantae; phylum Streptophyta; class Magnoliopsida; order Gentianales; family Rubiaceae; genus Rubia; species Rubia yunnanensis. The sequence goes on from CM075061.1 coordinate 64,327,396, forward strand.
TCCACTGATCCCCTCTCAGAGCCTGATCTCCCTCACCTTAAATTTCCTTTCATTCTGCTGTTACTTCCACTGATCCAATGTCAGAGCTCTTCTTCTGCACTTCATAAGGCTTTTAATCATCCAAGAGCTTGAACCTAGAACAACAGTGCATATCACCTCACCATTTTTATGTAATAGATATGGATCCACCTGATCTATGATCTACTAGTCTTCTTGCTCAAGTTCCACAAATTCTTCATCAAAACTGCTTCATTCCAATCCACCAGAGATACTACATTTATTCATCCTTCCTTTTTAGTTTGAACAGATCTTCTCCCAGGCTATGGGTGATTTCCTGGTGATTTCCTTGCGATTTCATCTCTACCACTCAATAAATATGATCTGCAAATGGAATCTATATGTTTCAGTACTATTTTAGGGATAGGAAAGCATTGGATCCAGTAATTAACCATTGCAAAAAAGAATACTTCTAATTAGTTATGTTCTCCCTGCATAGCTAAGTAGCTTGGCACTCCAGTGTCTTATCCTCTTAGTGATCCTTTCTATCAAAGGTTAGCAGGCCTGCACTGTTAACCTTCAACTGGTTAAGGGTACTCCCAGGTATTTGAAAGGAAATTCCCCAGCTACAAACCCTGTTATCCTTAGCACTTCATGTTTTTTATTCTCCTCCATTCCTCCAAAAAAACACTTTACACTTTTCTTGGTTAACTTTCAGCCCTGTGGAATTTAAGAATTTCTAGAAAGCTGTCATAAGAACTTGCGCATACTTGCTATCACGTTTTGACAGTAACAACAGGTCATCTGCAAAACTCAGACTCACCAGCTTCATCTTGTCACAACTATAATGATAGCTGAACTCATATTTTCCATGTACCTCCTGTAAGCATCTATGCATATATTCCATTACCAGTACAAATAATAGGGGAGATATAGGATCACCTTGCCTAAATCCTCTTTCATCTTTAATGAAATCAGTAGCATTACCATTCACCACATACTAGTACGACACAGTTTTCACACATATCATAGTCCATTTAAGAAACTGACCTGGTATGCCAATCTCCTGTAATATCATTCCAATATTATCCAATCCACTGTATCATAAGCCTTTTGTAGATCAATTTGTATTAGACACATGGGATCAAAACTTTTCCTACTACAACCTTTTACCAACTCATAAGCCATGATGTGGTCGTGAATATTCCTGCCAGGCACAAAAACAACTTGGCTTTCATCCACAATTCCTGCAATAACCTCACTTAGCATGTTAGTCAAGACTTTAGATATCAATTTATACAGAGTAGAGCAACATGATATATGTCTTAAGTCTTTGGCTTTCTTAGCATCTTTATGTTTAGGTATCAAAGTAACTAGTGTACTGTTGACAGCCTTATACATTCTCCCATTATAAAAGAAATCATTCAAAGATTTCATTACATCCTCTCTTATCACCTTCTAGTTATTTTTAAAGAATCTAGAACCGATTTCATCAATGCTAGGAGCCTTCTGGTTACCAATCCCCTTAAGACCTCTCAATAATTCCTCCTCAGTAACCACAACTATCAGTTTCCTTCTATTCTCTGTACTGAGTACTCATAACCATTTTATCAATAACTTCAGCTTTCCCTACATTCTGTCTTACTAACTCCCTGTAAAAGCCATTAATTTCATCCTCAATACCCTTCTGTTCCTCCACCATCTCTCCATTGTCCTTTTCCTGTTTGAGAATCCCAGTTTGCTTGTTTTTAGCTTTGAGAGAGGCATGTAAATAAGCATTATTTCCATCCCCCAATCTTAGCCAGTTCACCTTAGCTTTCTGCCTAGCAATTTTCACATCAATTGTACTCCATTTCAGCGCATCCTCTGTACACCCGATCGCCCTAAATGTTTTACTTGTCCATTTTTTATCTACCAATACTTTGTGTGCTGTAGTTAACTCCTCCCTCAATTTCTCTAGTTTCTTTTTAACACCACAAACTTGCGTAGTATGGTTTACTAAGTCCTTTTTCAACCTTAGTAACTTCTGCCAAACAACGTACACATGCCTCCCCTCCATAGGTTTATTGCAACTCCTTTGTATTCTCTCTATCACTTTTTCTCCTCATGCACTTGGATTCATAACAAAGCATGGTCAGAAACCCCTGGTTCAAGTACCTCCACTTTCAGCTCAAGATATTTCATAAACAAATGAATATTCCTAATGACTCTATCAATTATAGAGTATATATCCCCCTCTGCAAGTCTATTTGACCAAGTAAAATTTTGTCCTATTGTATCACATTCACAAAAGCCAAATCTATTCATCATTTGTTCCAGGTCATAGAATTCAGTCACCCGTACTTCATACCTCTTATGCTGTCCAGAATTAAGAGCACATTATTGAAGTCTCCCATAGCAATCCAAGCGTCCCCTCATGTTTGTGTTTGTAGTTTCTCCATATCCACCCACAACTTCTTCCTTATTTTTAATTGATTAGTTTTATACACAATAGTTAGCCAGTGTATGAGTTTTCCATCTTTCCCATATATGCCACCATGTATCATTTTATCAGTGCTCATTTCCATCCTCAAATCAACTCTGCTATTATCCCATAGTAACCAGATCCTACAATTAGTATGGTTATCATAGTTATCTGTGTAGCTCCATTTCAACCCCAATTTCCTTCCAACTTCTTCATTAGCCTTTTTTTCACTCCGATTTCCACAAGTGCAGCAACTGTAACATCCATTCCATTGAGATGTAAGCCAATCTCTCTACACTTTGCCACATTATTCAGCCCCTTGATGTTCCTTGATACAATCATGAGACATGTCCATAAAGGTCTCCAGGATCTTTCAAAATCCTAAGACCTCTATTTCCATGCCTCATATTTTAATAACCCTCATAGTCTTCATATGAGTTACCCTTTTTGATCATGTTCAACCCTTTTGTGTCTATTATCTTCTTTCCTTTACCTTTTGTTTTCAAAACACTCCATTCCTCATTTCTAGATCCACCATTCTCAGTTTGCATCTTTTGCATTTTAGCAATCTGTTCCCCTTCAGTGTTCTTTTGTTTAATCTGCCATTTCTTAACCACTTTAGGCCTGGGATTTTCTCTTTACATTGGTGCCCTCCTACGTGGCATTTGTCACAAAAGCAGGTTTCTATTCTAGTTCCACATCCAGCTTAAATTTGTCTCCTCCTACATCCTTAATCCTTACTATTTCAGAGATTTTTTTTGTGTAATGTCAATTTCTATCAGCACTATTGTATAAGACATCCAAAGCTTCTCAGCTGTACACTCATCACTGAACAAAGGTTTCCCTAAAGCACTCCCAATCTTGCCTAGACTTTTAACTCCCCATAGGTGCAGAGGCAGGTTTGGAAATTTCACCCAAATTGCCTTGATTGTATCATGTTTCATTGAAAAGTTTGGTTTCCAGACAAGCAAAAACATTGACATATTATGGATTGTGTAAGGGCCTTTACTCATCACTGTATTCTTATTTGCCAGATTTCTAAACTCCATGATAAAGTACCTATCATCATTGTAATATAGCTCAGGCATTGAGACAAAAGGCTAGTAATTCATCATATATCCCTTAACTGCATTCATAGTTAGATTTCCTCCTAATGCATACATGATCAAAGTTGTTTTCCAGTATTTGAGTTCCTCCTCAACATCATCTACTTAAATTTCTACTTTGACTTCACCATTCGCCATTATTAGGGCAGAGTAATCAATCACTATCCCATTCGATTTAACCCGATTTCCACTTATCACATCTACCAAAAGTTTATCAGATCCCCTTCCAATTTCAACTTTGTTTAACAGCTCAGAGGTTTGAGGACCTACTGTGTTGACCTACCTCCCCCTGGGGTCGTTAATCGCAGCTAAATTAACCCAGTTGGAGGCTTTCCAGTGAGAAGGTCAAAAGATAGAGATTTATAATTCTACACCCTGTTCTTACTGCTACGCTACCTAGAGGGCAGTTAGCGGTAAGCCATGAGTTTGTCCACAGAGATGCTAGGTCTAATGTACCATACAAAAAAAACCTCGTACGGATCTGTACGAGTGATATAAATAACTAGTAAAGCAAACATACAAAAAAGGGGGGGTGGTTTTTAAAACTAACAACTACTAAGGATGAAAGTAAAAACACAAGCATAATATTAAGCTAAGCACTTGGGGAATCATTGAGAAACTTGGTCTATCTAATGCTTATATCCTCAATTCATTCACATAGAGATTTAGGTAAACCTAATAGAGTGTGCATAATATGTGGTGTGGTCGATGACATACACTTCCCCATCCCTATCACGGTGGGTGCTCTCGCAGCTCTCCATCGATACCGCCATCGTAATTAGGGGAGTACAACAAGGTCCAACAGTTATTGTATGTCTATCTCCCTCGTACGATTACGTTACGAGCTTTAACCACGGATGCACTACTTCCCTCTAGTCCTATCAATTAGGTTCAAGGGTCATTGGCACCTTGTACTAGGATTTGTTGTAACCCTAGCTTGCTACTATTATCTATCTCTACCCGGAACCTCTCGGACAACTTAACGAATTCAGCTAAGAATGGTGCAATGAAAAGTAGGTCAGAGCATTCTTGAATCCCCCGTGCACACACCCACGTGGATGCATTCTCCCCTACCCATTCTAACAACTAGGTTTCTCTTCCCATGGGGTTACCGATATTTACACCATGCATGAATATAGCCCAAAGTATGTGCTTATATGTGGTGTACTATTCATGTATTTAAACTCAAGAACAATCACAATAATATCATGAACACAAAATTAGGAAGAACTAAAGAATCTCAAAAAGCATATAGATTAGAACAAGCTACTACAATTTATCCCTAAACTATAGAAACTATAAAAAAAAGTTAGATCCATAGAAACTATTATGTTAAATTCCATGGATCTAAGAAAATAAGATGAAAGGAAAAAGAAAAGAAAAATAAAAAGAGAAGGAAGAAGAAGAAGAAGTACTCTCATCTTCATTCTCTCTAAACTAGAGAGAGGCAAAATCTACATGATGACTAGCTAGAGTTTACTAGAACACTAAGACTCCTATATATAGTACTATAAAATTAGGCCTAAAGATTGGCCCAAAATAGGCCAAAGTTAGGTCAAAACCCTAGTTACCCTTTCCCTCTAGCCGTTGAATCTTTCTGGAATAAACTGCTCAAATCCATAAATCTTCTAGACCTAGAATTTAATGTGTTGGATAGATTTTGGAAAGAGGAATATTTTGATATATGGTAGAGGGAAATGGATGAAAATTGAGAGAGTTATGACCAAAATAGTGAGAACTGCCGCTTGGCAATGACTGTCACGGATGATGCGGCCAGTGATGTGTCCTTAGTGGTGGGGGGCACAAGATCTAGTGCATGGTGCAGATATTCAAGTGGCATGGGGGTGTGGAGCTTTGCGCACACTGCCTCAATCCCTTGGCACAGGTAGCATCGTTTGGCGCAGGGTGCTATCAGGATGCTAAAAATGAGAGTTCTGATTCGAGCCTGTGACCGGTGGCACAGGCCTTGGTCAAGATGGTTGACCCGCTCAAACTTGGTGTTGGCCGTGTGTTTTCCCACACCCCACCGGCTGGTTTTGGCATCTTGAACTTGGAACGATGCAGAATGTTGAAAACTGGACATCCCACGCCCATACTTAGCCATTTGGAGTGGGATTTGAACCTCGAGCTGGCGACCCGTGGTGTTTGGCACGGGTTACGCCATAGGCTTCGCGCGGAACATATTGGAAAAAACCTTAGCCTCACACCATGGCCTCGTGCTAATCATTTTGGCATGGGATAGCTTGTAATGCACGGGTCATTGGTGCCATCCATGAATGGGCCGTGCCGACCCGTTTATGCCTGAGCCAGCTCAACTTGTTTCCTTCTCCACGGGTGAACTGTTAGTCTGATTTGAGAGTTTTAGTTGTCGATTTTGTAGTGCTCGAGAATACAAATCCAATGGAATCAACCTTGAAGGCTATATCTTCTCGGATCATTCTTAGACTTATGCATAATTTATCGGACCCCGATTCACCGTTTCTCCCTTGGCCATTTTGAACTCTAATGCCGCCAATCCTTGGCTCCATCCTTCTACCACCACGATTTGATGTTCGAGGCCTTCATCTTCTACCATTCTAGAGGTGAATAACCTTTGATCTCTTCTACCATCTTTGCGAACGACCTTCAATATCTTCTACCGCTCTTACGAAGGGCCTTCACATATAATGTAAACAAAAAGTAACCACGGGCGACGTACTAAAGATGATCACAAGGAAGATCAAGGAGCCCGTGGATACAAGATGTTCATTAGTACCAATTAAGTCTAAAAGTGCATGATTTAGACAAGAAAACCAAACTTGGCCATCACGTAAACTCACCTAATACTTGCAATCCACCAAATAAAAGTAGCTAAAAACTATGCCAAATGCAACGGTTAACGCACGCACAATGAAGCAGATCAGACTCCCCACACTTAACCCTTTACTTGTCCTCGAGTAAACAAATACAAGAAAAATAATGAAGTGAAATGTAGCATGCAAGCATAAGTTAACTGAGACATTCAACTTATTTCTAGATTACCCTGTTTCCCCCAATAGAGTAAGAATCTCACAACTCTCACACTCCCCAAAAAAACATAAGCAATCAAACCACCCAAAAGTAAAATGTGGAAAAAGGTAAGCCAAAAAGATAAGTTTCAAGCTAGATTACTTTTCCCAAAATGATCCCAAAGCAATCAAAGAGTCGTCTTAAAAAACAATACACCGCGGAAGCATGCATTTATTCTAGTTTTTTATTTTCTCTCAATTTCTCTCATTTTTCCTAGGAGTCCTTTTGTGTTTTCATCCTAGCTTTAACACACAAATGTTACTCACTTCTCACATTTTTCCACATGGCCTCTCATTTTTGCCCAGGCTCGTAAGCCTAGTCGGGCCTAGCCTCTCACTTTTACCTAGGTCTTTCGACCTATCTGGGCTTTTCCCAATGTTATCCAAGTTTCCCTTTTGGGTCTTCAACTTGCCCTGGTTTTTTTTAATTCAAAATTTTCAAAGTGCTCTTAGAAGAGCTATTAGCTACATGGAAACAACTAAAAAACATAAGTGCTATCTAACTCCCTTCCCCACACTTAAACTTGCATTATCCTCAATACATATATGAAATCAAAGAAAATATGTCAAGGGAAAGAAATAGGAAAGAACTTATAATGAAAAATGAACACTAAAGTTTACCCTTGATGGCACAATCATGGAATGTAAAGAAAAAACTACCATCACCCCCATATACTATCCTAACCTCTAGCCAAGAAAATTCAATCTAACAACTATAAGGCATCACGAATTGAAAAGGAATCGAATCACAATAGAGAGTTACCTCTTAGGTCTCGATGTGTGTGTCTCAAGGGTTTTGAGGTTAGGTGGGTTTTGGGTGGTACATTGGCAGTGGTTGGGTGGTGGTAGGGAAGAAATGGTGATTGGGGTGTAGGAAAGTATGTGAGTTTCATGGGTCGTGCACGTCTACACACCTCATAAATTTAGGGTTTGGTTCTCCTCCTTGTCCACCATTTTGAGCATCATGAACCATGTACGTCTACATGGTCCATGGGTTAGACTCCCCGGTTGCTCCTCTTCCTCCAAGAACCATACAAAACAAACATGCACACCAAGTGTAATAGTGTTCCAAAAACAAAAAAAAAGCTACAAACAGAAAAACACACAAAAAATGCTAAACTAATCTAAAATATTTTTAGCTCGGGTTGCCTCCCGAGAAACTCTGTATTTTTAAGGTCATTGGCACGATCCTAATGTTATCCATAAGGTGTGGGTTCGTACCCCCATCACCTCAGACAACCAAAACTCAAGAGGTGGGAGTAAGAATTTTCCAAGTGGAAGATATAGTAGACAAGGAGTCACCTTAGAGGGAAAAGGTGGTTTGGAAGCTTAGCCTATTCAATTGGCTCCCCTATGATTTCCTCTAAGGTTTCCGAAAATGTGGGAGTTGGTACTATGGTGGAGGTAGGGATGAAAATAGGTAATATGGAAAATTAAGTATAATCACCCCTTCTCAACTTCTTCACTCTCAACAAACCATCCCCCATCCCCTTTATATTTATCTATCAAAAACTCACATTTAACTAGGGATGGTTCATTTTTGGAATATTGGATTTCAAGTTGGCTCACCCTATTCATCAAATCAAGCACTTCCCCTTCAACTTTCTCAATACTTCATAATAGTTGAGTTCCCAAATCTTTCTAAGAATTTGTGATTGGAGTAAATCACTACTATTAGTCACATTAGCTATAGCTTGCAAAAATTTTACACAATCCGATTTGGAAACCAATCCTAGGGATTGGTTTTGGGGAATTGGGTAAGTTTGTGAAATCCAACTATCTAACCCAAAGTGTTGGTTTCCCCATGCATCTCCATACCACGAATTGAAGTTACCACTAAACCTCAAATTTGGAGAGTCATGGTATAGGTAACAATATTGATCCCACGGGCCTTGGGAATCAACAACTCCTTTCTCTCTCTCTCTCATTTTTGTTCATCAAAGAGCAAAACTCTGTAAGGTGGTCACAATGACATATCCTACAAAATCTCACTCATTGAGCCTCTCTTCTCCCAAAGTCACTCAACCTTGGGCAACACTCCATAGGATGGTCATAATGACACACCCTACAAAGTAGTGAAACACACAAATTTGACACATCCTACATAATGACACATCCATTGAGTGCTTTCCCACATATTTTTCAATCAAACACAAACAAGAGAAACACACACATTTTGAAATTGTTGTGCAAGAGTCCTCAGTTTGCAACTCAAGCAATGCCTACTCCAGAAAACAACAAACAAAAACATGAAAAAGATAAAAGCAATACTAACTACCCTACTAACATGCTATGCCTTAATTGATACCTAGACTGATAGCATCCCCGGTAACGATGCTAAAATTCTGACCCGCCTCCCCCCGGGCCATTAATCGCAGCTAAATTAACCCAGGCGGAGGATTTCCTATGAGAAGTTTAGAAGATAGAGATTTGTAATTCTGCACCTTTTTCCTACTGCTATGCTACCTATAGGGCAGTTAGCGGTAAGCCATGGGCTTGTCCACAGAGATACTAGGTCTAATGTACCAATCAAAACACAACCTCATACTGATCGTTAATCCGTACGAGTGATAGGAATATCTAGCAAAGAAAACATGCAAAAAAGGGGAATTTTTGGGTTTTTCAAACTAGCAACTACTAAGCATGAAAGTAAAAACACAAGTACAATATTAAGCTAAGCACTTGGGGAATCATTGAGCAACCTGGTCAATCTAATGCTTCTATCCTTGATTCATTCACATGGAGATTTAGGCAAACCTAATAGAGTGTCCATAATACGTGGTGTGGCTGATTGCATACACTTCCCCGTCCATGTCATGATGGGTACTCTCGCAACCCTCCATCGGCGCCGCCATCGTAATTAGGGGAGTACAACAAGGTCCAACAGTGGTTGTAGGTTTATTTCTCCCTTGTGCGATTATGTTACGGGCTTCAACCACGAATTCACTACTTCCCTCTGGTCCTATGAATTAGGCCCAAGGGTCGTTGGCACCTTATCTATGATATTAGGGTTTCTTGTAACCCTAGCTTGCTACTATTAGCTATCTCTACCCTGAACCTCTTGGATAACTTTTCAAAGTCAGCTAAGAATGGTGCAATGGAAAGTAGGTTGGAGCATTCTTGAATACCCCGTGCACACACCCAAGCGGACGCGTTCTCCCCTACCCATTCTAACAACCAGATTTATCTTCCCAATGAAGCATCGATATTTGTACCATACGTGAATATAGCCCAAAGTGTGTGCTTATATGTGGTCTACTATTCATGCATTTAAATTCAAAAACAATCACAATAATATCATGAACACAAAATTATGATGAACTAAAGAATCTCAAAAAGCATATAGATTAGACCAAGCTACTACAATTTATCCCCAAACTATAGAAACTACTCTAAAAAAGTTAGATCCATGGAAAATATTAGGTTAGATGCCATTATCTAAGAAAATAAGATGAAAGGAAAAAGAAAAGAAAAAGAAAAAGAGAAGGAAGAAGAAGAAGAAGTACTCTCTTCTTCCTTCTCTCTAATCTAGAGAGAGGCAAAATCTACATAATGACTAGCTAGGGTTTACTAGAAGACTAATGCTCATATATATAGTAGTAGAGAATTAGTCCTAAAGATATGCCCAAAATAGGCCAAAGTTAGGTCAAAACCCTATTCACCCTTTCCCTCTTGCCGCTAAACCTTTCTCGAATAAATTGCTCAAATCCGTGAGTTTTCTGGAGCTGAAATTTAGTGTGTTGGATAAATCTAGGAAAAAGGAACATTTTGATATATGGTAGAGGGAAATCAGATGAAAATTGAGAGAGTTATGACCAAAATAGTGAGAAACTGCCGCTTGGCGCGGGCTGTCAGGGATGATGGCGAGGGGCGCGAGATCTGGTGCATGGTGCAGATCTTCAAGTGGTGTGAGACTCGTAGCTTTGCGCGGGATGCATCAATCCCCTTGCGCAGGTCGCATTGTTTGGCCCAGGGCGACATCGGGGTGCTAAAAATGAGAGTTCATATCTGTACCAATGGCCGATGGCGTGGGCCATGGTCAGGAAGGTTGATCCACTTAGAAAATTGGTGCATGCCGTGTGTTTTCCTACACCCCTCTGGCTGGTTTTGGCATCTTGAACTTGGAACGGTGCGGGACGTCAAAAATGGGATGTCCCACGCCCATACTTAGCCATTTGGAGTGGGATTTGAACCTCGTGCTGACGGCCCATGGCGTTTGGCGTGGGTTGCGCCATAGCCTCGCGCAAAACATATTGGCACAAACTTTATCCTTGTGCCATGGCCTCGTGCTGATCCTTTTGGTGCGGGCCGTTGTTGTCATTCATGAACGGCCACACTGACCCATTTCTACCTCGGTCGGCTCAACTTATTTCCTTCGCCACGGGTGAACCGTTAGTCCTATTAGAATGTTTTAGTAATCAATTTTATAGTGCTCAAGAAGAAAAATCCAATGGAATCATCCTTGATGGATAATTCTTCTCAAATCGTTCTCGGACTTAAGCTTAACTCATCGGACCATGATTCACCGTTTCTCCCTTAGCCATTTTGAACTCCAATGGCGCCTATTCTTGGCTCCATCTTTCTACTACCATGATTTGATGTCCGGGGCCTTCATATTCTACCATTCTAGAGGTGAATGACCTTTTATCTCTTATACCGTCCTTGTGAACGACCTTCAATATCTTCTACCGCTCTTACGAACGACCTTCACAAAGAATGTAAAAAGTAATCACGGGCGACCTACTAAAGATGATCACAAGGAAGATCAAGGAGCCTGTGGATACAAGATGTCCATTAGTACCAATTAAGTCTACAAATGCGACATTTAGACAAAAAAAACCAAACATGGCCATCTAAATCCCTTGTCACGTAAACACAACTAATACTAGCAATCCACCAAATAAAAGTAGCTAAAAATATGCCATATGCAACGGTTAACGCACTCATAATGAAGCAGATCATGTGTTAATTGTCGATTCCATCTGTGCCAAGATATGCTCATGAGCTGGATTATTCTTCACCATCTCCTGCTCAGCTGGCATATTAATCCTCGTATTCTCATTCTCCATTCTCCCCATTTCTTCCTCATCCTGACTGACAGAATCTGCGCCATCATCTTGGCCAGTTCTATCCCATGTTGGCACCGGCAGGATCACCTTCTTGTTCAGCCTACCCTTCCCGCATTTCATGGTCATGGAGTTTTACACCGTTAGTGTGTGTAAATCCAGCATAAAGTCTTAAAATATTAGAGAAACAATTAAGAGTCCGTCTCTTGAAAGATGGTCTTTTTTAAAATTATAAAAGTACTTTAAAGTTCAAATATTCAAAAAATAATTAATTAACATATAAAACAAAATAATATATACTTATAATTTCCATTGCATTCATCAAATTATCCATTTCTTACAATAAATAATATTTTGATTATCTTTTACATCTTATATTATTTGAGTTATTATATTTTTTTAGTTTATGCAAGAGAAATTATACTTTTCAGATGTTATTTATACTACTCCCTCCGTCCCAGCCGAATCTGCACACTTTTTGGTCAACTTTCTCAAGACACGTTTGACCATAAATTTCAACTAGTATATAGATACCAATATCATCATGTGAGATATTGTTGGATTCTCTGCATGTTGTATTTTCTAAATATCAAATTTTAACACACCGTTAATATACGTAACAAAAGTTATCGTTGGTCAAACATGACCTGAGAAAGTTGACCAAAAAGTGTGCACATTCGGCTGGGACGGAGTAATATAAAATTCAAATCTAATATAAAATGGGGGTTATAGACGATGGATTTAAAAAATGATGAGTAAAAACGGCGTATTAGAGATGTGTACCCGGTAGTCATCAGATTTTTTTTTAAACTACACTTCTAATAATACGACATAGAGATTCTGGTTGATTGTTCCGTTTATCTTCCAAGTGTGTTATCTGGTGTGCTAACCATGCAACTAGAATAGTAGAATCTGTATACACCATATCTTTTCTCTGGGTGTGCTAAAGATGCAACCAGGATAGCAGAATCTGTATACCCCATATCTTCTCTCTTCTATCAGACTATGTAGAGATTGATTCTCCAAGTATAGTCTCATCACCAAAAGCGATATATATGATTTTAGTTTTTTGAGTTATAAACTGCGGGAACCCTAATATAGGATCTCCGGCTCCGGCTTTGCCCATCACATCTTACTACTCAAATATTGGTCTAACTTTATTTCGCTGAATTGTGTGGTGCCTCATCTATTTTTTTTATTATTTGAAACATCATAATATCATAAATTAAACATCAATGGCGGAACCAGGACAATATTTGAGGGGGCTGAACTACACTAGCAAAAAAAAAATTTCCGAACACTTGATTTGATATATTCAAAGAATTTATTTTTTCCGAACACTTAGTTGAAAAACAATTCGACATATAACCATTAAAATTAAAATAAAATTGCACATTATATCACGATAATTAACAAATTAAAAAAGAATTGTAAATAAAAACATACAATTATAAAGTGGTGAACAAATCACAAACTCAAACATTTTATACCTAATTAAAACTATATCTCATTGTATTCAGTTGAATTAATTGAAATCAACATATACCCAATATATAGGCAAAGTCTTGAGAAAGACTGCAGTTCCACATGCTTATGGAAAGATGAGGTTATTTTAGAATAATAAAAAGGTAAAAGGTTTTAGTTGCAATATTAAAAAATTATTATGCAACGTAAATTGGTTATAAAGTTTATGATCCGATTAATACAACTCGAAAATTTTATTTTTATTTCTTCTAATTTACAGTTTAAACCTTGGTCTTTCCATGACTTATGGAAATGCCATCTTTCAAGAGACAAAGACACACACACACACACACACACACACATATATATATATATATATATATATATATATATATATATGGCAAAGTCTTGGGAAAGACGGTCTTTCCATAAGCTTATGGAAAGATAGGGTTTAATTCGAATAATAAAAGGTAAAATATCTTAGTTGCAACATTAAAATTTTAGTATGCAACATGTAGTAGTTATAAAATTTATAATCCGGTTCATGCAACCCGAAAATTTTATCTTCATTTCTTCTAATTTACACTTTAAACCTTGGTCTTCCCATGACTTATGGAAAGACCGTCTTTCAAGAGACGCACTATATATATATATATATATACATATATATATATATATATATATATATATATATATATATATATATATATATATATATATACCAAAAGAAATAGCATAATATAATAAAGAATCTAATGCAAGAGAACCGAATGAAGAAGAAGCAAGGTGCAGAGCCAATTGGAGTTTTTTTCCAATTTCTTTTTTTATGCCTTTAGAACCTAAACGACATTGTTCCCCTAAAATCAAAACGACGGTGCAGAGCTAATTGGAGTTTCTTCCAATTTCTTTTTTTTATGCCTTTAGAACCTAAACGACGTTGTTCCGCTAAAACCAAAACGACGTTGTTTTGCGTTCTGAAGGCCAAAAAAATTAATTTATTAAAACCAATACTAAAACGATGTCATTTTAGTATTGGGTTTAAATTAATAAAAAAACCTGCACATCGTCTTCTCCACTTTTCAGAGAAGAAAACAAGGGCGGAAGCATGTTTCAAGGGGTGGTGGAACCAACTTTTTCGATGGCTCCCTAGGGCTAATTTCCACGCCACCGAATCTTAGGGGTGGCACCAGCACCCTCTCGCGCACCCCTGGTTCCGCCACTACTAAACATACATTAACATTGTTTAGCAACACATTAATTAGCCGATGTAGGTTCAGTTCAATATTTTCTCTACAAATTTTAACAAACCTATAGAAAATAATATGACGTAAATTAGTTGGAGCAGACTTTTATTTGATGTGTTATTTATTACTCTTACACTATTTAAAAATTAGAGAAAGTCTCCTGTCTCACCATAAACTTGTAAGTAGAGTTAAATCTCACGGTTATTAAGTATATTTCCGAGTTATGATATAAAATGGGTCAAATCCCTATAGAATCAAACCCACCACATCTCCTTGTTGCATAACCAAAACCCTCACTCACCGAGATCTAAATTGCAAAACCATGTGTTGAATTTTCCTTTCCATTTTCCAATTTTGAAATTGCGAAGATGAGCATTGTCACTTTAGTCTTGGTCATCATTGCCGTCTCATCTCAGGAGATTCCGATGGTTGCGGCTGATGTTGGAGCAGGATTCTCGGGTGCGATGGTGTCTTTTGCAGCCCTATTGTGGCAGTAAATCCGGGATTCTATATGAGGTCACCATCTTTGTCTAGTTCGCGGTGTCTTTGTTTTGTTGTTTGGATCTGGGGTTGTGAGCCTTATGTGTTATAATTTTTGTTCATTGTTCTCATCTTGAAGGAGAGAAGACGAGAATTCAAAGTATGATGCACTATTTTGCTAACGTTTTAGTAGTCAGTGTAGATAAGAACATGGTCAAGCTGCGCTTAACGCTATAGTTCCGTTTCTGTAATACTGATGCAGTTCTTTTGTTTGAATGAATAGCTATGTCTGTGCATGTTTCAAAAGAGAAAGACAAAATTTTAAGAATAAATTATTCGACATAGATGTACTAGAGTATCCTGGAATTGTGTATTCGGAACTTTATGTTTATATAAAAGCTATTAGGATTGTTAAAGTCTAAGCAAAACTAAAGTTGATACAAAATTTATTCAATTAACCATTTAGATCACACCGCACGATGCAAGGTGAACTATATAATCAATGTGATGTGAGTGGTATTTAATTAGATTATATAATATTTTTTTGCAATATAATGTTCGATGATTACTCAAAATGAAACGATGAAAATGTTTGTCGTAGTTTTGTATTAAAAGAAACATAATAAAATTATGATTTTATATTTTTGTTATGAATTGTTATCAGGGTACTTGATTGTATTTTTCTCCTATAAAGACGTGATATCATGTAGTGGATTTTTTGAAATTACGTGAATTTTCATAAAGGATCTAATAATAGCCTTTTATTCGCTAATTCTTAGGGTATTGAAATTGTATTATTGCGTTCTTTATACTATTAAAGTTTGTTTAATAACAAAATGATACACACTATGTAAAAATACGATACATACTTTATTTAATATCAAATATGATATACGCTGCTTAAGAAGAATGAAGTAGTTAAGTTCAATAGTAATTTGGATAATTCTAACATTAATAACACTATAACTATTCCATCAGAGTTTGTCCCCATGGTCAAGGGTCATTTTAAACCACATATTAAACTGCCTCTAATTTCAAGGTCCACAAGGACCACCACCACAAAACCAATCGCACATTCCATTCATTTAATCATATCATCCTGAAAACACCAAAAAGTAGCCATCTGAGTTCCTATGCTATAGACTGAAGCTATAATTATTTGCATTAGCTAAACATGGTGCTGGGTATATATTATATCCAACTATGTTGGTACAGGGCATATGTCCTATCCAACTATGTTTCACCTAAACAATTCTAAATAAGTATCGATATTGTCTTTAAAGGAATACATAATCAAATAATGTCAGTTTCTAAAGATTACTTACAATAAATGTGTTTCTGACTCTCTTGATGAGCAGTATAATCTTGCTTTTTTCCAAGCCAAGACATGTCTGAAAAGAAATGAAGCAATTGATTCAACTCAACCTACATGGGCACAATGCATACATGTCAATGCAAGAACTGAAAAAGCGCTATTCATCAAACTAAGGCAACTAAATTGCATTCCCCCATCAATAAAAATGAGAGAAACAATGACAATCACAAGGAGTGGCTCTCGCCGATAACTTGTAAAGTTGAAGAGTTTTACCATTCTTTGCCAAGGTGCATTTGAATGACATGGTCGGTTCAGTCTTAACGGTGAGCTAAAAGGAATAGTAACAAATTTTAGAAATAGGTCATACTAAATGAAAGCATGAGGGAAGGATAGTAGATATATACCCGTACACATACAACCTCTTTTCCAGCTCAATATCAACTTTAAGTTTTGGAAAGACTCCATGGACTACACGTTCCAAAAATGAAGGGAAACATTAGTTTGAAAATCTTCATTCAAATCCATCAAAGACTCTCCAAATAAAGTTGATGGAGCCCTAAAAAATGTATTTTAAATTGTTTTAAAAGACTCAATAAAAAAAATAAAGCTATCTATGAAGCAATATAAGTACCATAGATAGATCAATTAGGACCTCAAATAGGTAATGAATTGCAAAAAAGGGACAAATTAGTTAGAATGACAAACCTAAGGCAATAACTTAGATGCTATGGCTATTAGTCCAATATGTGGCAGGCTAATGCAATATGCTACCCTCACCAGAAAAAGTGGTTTAAAAATATTATGAGCTAAAAACCCACTGAATAGATTCCACAGAACTTAGTATGTATACAATATCACCTGTATATATTGGAACGTAGAGAGGTGGTGTTGTTCTCCTATCTGCACCTAAAAGCATAAAAGAAGACTCAACGAAAACTTTGTCAAGGTACATAAGCTAAGTGGAAATGAACAAAAAAAAGCAGAATCTATGTTAAAGTCCGAGCATTAAGCAATAGCATATACATTATTCAATCTCAAAATTATGCGTTTCTCAAAATTTTGCTCCGCGGAAACTCACATCCAGATAAAGTCAACTTTTTTAGGTTCTCATGAAAGATGAACTCAAACTCGAACAAACTCACATTTTCAAGATGCTTGAGAAGAGTGATGTCAAAGCCAAGATCAGGCTCACATGTATAATCAAGTTAGCTTATAGCCAATGCAACATAATTGAACAGTCTCTCTAGCATAATATCATAGCTTCATAAAATGAACAAGACTTTATTCCATAATCTTATCTCAGATTATTTTATTTATGTTTCTTGCAAAAACTAATTGATCTAATCATTCACATTGATAGCGTAAGATGTGAAATGATGTTGGAGAGTTGAAGACAATATAGAGCTGAAGACAATATAGAGCCGTTTTTATTACCTGTAGTATTCCAATGGCTGCAAACCCGTCGACCACTGTCTTCAACTGCACAGGGTGCAAATTCAGTGGCTTGAACAAAAATTTCACATTTTGTGGATTAACTAATACAGATATTAGTCACTAATTTTCTATACTAGATTTTTAAAAAGGCCATTGAGTATTAGTTGTTATAGCGATAAATAAATAGAGACCCCTGAAAAATTGTTCAATCCACAAACTCTTTAAGTTGTATCCTAATGAGCATAGTTTGATATTGGAGCTGTCATGTATGATTATTAAAACATCATTATGTTATATTCTTTCTACCTCAAGAGGTTCAAAAAGATCATCTCTAGCAAAAGAGTAGCCAAACATTGATGTAAAGCACTCATTCCAGAAAGTATAAGTTACACCTTCAAGTTTCCCCATCTCACAAAGATCATCCATGAAAAGCTTTACTTGCACAACTTGATTTGAAAACCCACCAAGTCATAGTAAGTTGAAGATATGAAGATACCATACAGAAAATATTATTCCATATTAATAAGTAAAGAAGGGGGAGATTCTAGCATCTGAGTTGCTTTAATAATCTCTAGCAAGAGAGTAGCCAACTACGAATCCCGTCAAGGAAAGTTGAGAAATCCTGAGTAAAATGAGGCAAATGTTAATCTCACATCATCAACTTCGATGCAAAAATTTAAAAGTGAAGATAAAAGAAGATGAAACAACTATGAAACAAATAAATTTAAATGCCTTTCCTCTATAGCTTTACTACATTTCTCTTGAATTGATCAAAATACAGTCGTAGGAGAACTTTCCCCTTACTCTAGAATCTTGATCTTTCTATTTAAGTAGTCTACTTAAAAATGACTTTCCCCTCCTGGCAGGGATCATGTGTCTTAGGAGGCAAGTTACGTACTACTATATTAGGGATCTCCAAATTGCTCAATAATTGGCGAACCAAGTCAGAACTTCATTTCATGAGAGAGACTGAACTATACCAACAAAAGGTGTTATTCCATCATAGTGCAGTAAAGAAAGAATCATGGACTCACCAGAAGTTGGAAATCACTGATCATCAAGTCAATGTTATTCTTCTTGAGCAGCAGAACACTACAAAAGAAAACAACTATCTTCAATCTAGGCATTTTGGAATGGAAAAAAAATACTCTAAACTAATGTTTGATCATCCAAAATTTCTAAACAAGCTGGCAACATTATACCTAAGAGGCGACACAATCTTGTTGTGGATATCTAACTCATCAATATCCAGATCAAGCAAACGGTTCCTCTTGAGTGCATTCGTTTTCACCAGCTTCTAGAATAAGTTGGCTGGCTTCATATATTTCATATCTACATTTCACCGGACTCCATAACAAAACTTCAATATTCATTATTTTCAATGTAAAAAAGCATGGATAGCGTAATGCACAACATGAAAAATCAAAATGCAACATTAAACCATTTAAAAAGAAAAGAAAAAAAGATTAGTGGGATGTGTTCAGGAAAAGAATAAATCAACGGGGCATTTTCAGAAATAATTGATCGACTATAAACATTGATTAGAATAAAAAAATACAAGCTTTACACATGCTACATGACCCACATAAATCATTTTTTAAAAAATTATAATTTGTGTATGAAAGGGAAGGAATTTACATCTTCTGCGGAGAGAAATGACAGAAAACACGCAGCAGAAATTATTCTGCAACAACCTCTTTCAATTTTCTATTTTTATTTTCTCTTTCAAATTTGTACATGGGGGAAGGATTTTATGTTTATGATGAATGAACTGAAAGTGCATAGAAGAGGAGAAAGTGGGGGAGAAAATAATCACCTCACAGAAGAGAAGCCCAAAATCTTGAAGAGGTTCATCTATAGATGGTGATTAACTACGCGCCAAGTATCCTCCTACTAATACCCGACCCTCGTAGATAATTCTCCGGCTAGAGTTGGATGTGAAAAAGACATCGCCTGACCTAGATAGGCATGTAGAGCAGCACCTTGTCCTCAACACCTAAATCCGGCACCAACGCATTAACACCAAACCACTAATATCACCATATTATCACCGTACCACCACAACCACCATCACCTACATATCACTCTCACCACCATCGCCTTATCACCACCGTACCAACACCGCCACCATGACCTATGTACCACTCTTAATCTCTCACTACCATCGACACTGAAAGACCACCCGCACCACCAAAATCTTCAATTCAATTGAACTTAACGGCTTTGGATTCAACTCAAATTTGGTGTTCATGAGGAAGAGTCACTGGCCCGCCTCTACCCTGGGTCGTTAATCTTAGCTAAGTAACCCGAGGGGCGGCTTGTGGAGGTCAAAGATAAAATTTATATTCTTCACCCGTTCTCACTGCTACGCTACTCAGAGGGTAGTTAGAGACAAGTCATGGGTTTGTCCACAGAGATGCTAGGGCTCAAGTATCAATTAAAAACACAACCTCGGTTGGGTCGTCAATCCGTACGAGTGAAAGGAATAGTTAGTAATTTCAAACAAATGGGGGTTTGGATTTTCAAATTAACAACTACAAAGCATAAAGTAAAAAAGCACAATTAACCTATAAAGCTAAGCACTTAGGGAGTCATTGCACAACATGATTAATCTAATATTTTGATCCTCAATTCATTCACATGAAAGATTTACTAAGCAACCTAATATTGTGTTCACAACATGTGGTGTGGCCGATGACATACACTTCCCCGTACCTGTCACGTTGGGTGCACTCGCAACCTCCATCGACACTGTCATCGTAATTAGGGGAGTACAACAAGGTCTGACCATTTTTGTAGGTCTATTTCTCCCCTTGTGATTATGTTCCGGGCTTCCACCACAAATGCACAACTTCTCCCAGGTCCTATCAACTAGGCCCAAGGGTCGTTGGAACCTTTTCTATGATCTAGGGTCCCTCACACCCTAGTTTTCTACTTTTTCACTATCTCTACCCATAACCCTTGGACAAATTTATGTAATCTGCTAAGACTGGTGCAATGGAAAATAAGTCAGAGTATGACTAGGGTCTCTCATACACACATTCAAGCAGACACAACGTACTCCCTTACCCATTCCAACATCCAGGTTTCTCTTCCCAATTAGGCATCAATAAATGCACCATACATGAATACATCCCAAAGTGTGTGCCGGTATGTGGTGTAATATTCATGCATTTAGAACATTGAAGAACAATCATAATAATATCATTAACACATATAATAGGATGAATCTAATGAATCTCACAAAAATATATAAATTAAATAATGCGCTACAATTATCCCTAGGCTATGGAAACTACTCCATAAACATGAAATTCAAATATAGATTTGAATTCCACATCTAGGATGAACACGAAAAAGAAACAAAAAGAAAGGAAAATGAGAGAGTTTTTCTCTCTCTCTAAGTGCTCTCCTAATGAACTAATCTACTTTATACATTTTTAACCTAGTAGACTAAGGTCATATATCTAGGAAAATGGGATTGGGCCTAAAAATAGGCCCAAAATTGGCCAAAAATGCTAAAAACCTAGTTCAGTCACTGCCTGGCGCAGGCCATCGCGGATGGCGCGATCTGCGCCAAGTACTTTGTCGCGGGATGCATCATCACATATGGTCCTCGGTTCTTCATAAGCGTGGGGCGCTTGATCTTGCGTGGGGCTATGGCGCGAGGCTCTAGCGCTGACCGTGGATTGTAGCGCAGGCCGTGGTCAGGGAGCATGGTTTGCTCAAAAGTTTGGCGCAGACCGTGGGCTATGGCATGGGTTGTGTTCAGAAAGCATGGTTTGCTCAGATGTTTGGCGTATGGCGCAAAATTTTTCTTGGGCCAATGGCTGGTCTTGGTATCTGGATCTTGGAACGGTGCCATTTTTGAGCAAACCCTTGAACTTGAGCCATTTTTAGAAAACCCTTGAACTTGAGCTGTGTAGACCGTGGCATAAGGTGCGGGTCGCGTCATTGCCTTGCGGTGGAATTTTTTGCATGGGGTATCTCCTCTGGTGCTGGTGCTGGTGCTTGGCCATGTACGACCCGCGCTGACCCATGGTACCTTGGCCGGCAGAACTTGTTTCCTTTGCTACGGGTGAACCGTTAGTCCAATTTTTTAGTTCTAGTAGTCGATTTTATAGTGCTCGAGAAGATGAATCTAATAGAATTAGCCTTGAATGCTAATTATTCTCGGATAGGTTTCGGACTTTGGCACAACACATCGGACCACGATTCCCCTTTTCTTCATTGGCCGCTTTGATCTCCGTTACCACCTATGTTTAACTCCAATCTCCTTCTACCACGCATTGTTGTTTGTGGCCTTTGTCTACTACCATTCTAGAGGTGAATGGACTTCGATCTCTTCTACTGTCTTTGCGAGCGGCCTTCAATATCTTTTACCGCCCTTACGAACGGGCTTCACATAGAATGTCACCAAAAAGTACTCACGGGCAACCCACTAAAGATGATTAAATGGAAGATCTAGGAGCCCTTGGATACATGATGTCCATTAGTACTAATTAAGTCTACAAAATGCAGGATTTAGACTATAAAACCAAACATGACAGTCTAAAACCATTGTCACATAAACTCAAATAATACTAGCAACCCACTATACAAAACATACCAAAAACTATGCCAAATGCAACTATTAACGCATGCAAAATGAAGCACATCAGTCGTAAGCGAGTGTGGTGAAATGAGCCTATCCGTAGACACCGGACAATATTTGAGATGAGAGAGAGAGGTGGATGAAACAAAGGAATGATGACGTAAAACGATGCCGCTTTGAGCAACCACTGGTGAGCACAGTAAAATCACAAGGGCGGGGAAAATTAAGAAGAATTGAAATGTGTGAAAACCAGAATATACCCCTGACGACCATTTGTGTCAACCATGGAATGGGAGGATTTCTTTTAAATTTTGATGGATGATAAAGAGGCATAATATACTTTTAAATAAAATTGTGAAAATGAATAATAAACGTAAACACGTCAACTAATATATCCCTACTAATTATAAATTTATCATTATCTTGCAGAAAGTGATTCTGACTATAATTTAAAAATATTAGTTCAAACAAAACATATTTGTGGTCATACTACATATAATCATGAGCTAGCACATTAAACGTATGATCTAATATTTTAAAAACACTATCTATAGAAAAGTTTATTCAAATCAAAATATGATTTGAAAATATTAGTTCGAATAAAACATTTTTGTGATCCTACTACTTAAAATCCCAAACTGACATAATAAACGTATGATCTAAATTTTTTAAAAACACGATCTATAGAAAAGTTGATTCAAATCAAAAAATAATTTTAAAATATTAGTTCAAATAAATTTTTTTTGTAGTCTTACTACTTAAAATCATGAACTAACACATTACATGTAAGATATAATATTCTTAAAACACAATCTATTAAAAAGTTGGTTCAGATCAAAATATAATTTTAAATATTAGTTAAAATAAAACATTTCTAGGATCCTAATACTTAAAATCACGAACTAACACATTAAACACGCTGATATTTTAAAGCACGATCTATACAAAAGTTGGTTCATGTCACAATAAAATTTTAAAATAAAATTCTAAAAATAGTAGTTCAAATAAAACATTTTATGATACTACTATTTAAAATCATGAGGTAACACATTAAATGCATGATATGATATTCTTAAAACATGATCTATAGAAAAGTTGGTTAAGATCAAAATATAAATTTGAAAATATGATTTACAAATAATAGTTTAAATAAAACATGTTTATTGTCCTACTATTTAAAATCATGAATTAACACATTAAACATATGATCTAATATTTTTAAAACATGATCTATATAATAGTTGATTTAGATCAAAATATAATTTCAAAAATATTAAATTTAATCAATTTTAAAAATCTAAAAAAATAAATAAGAGAAAAAATTAAGTTAAATAATAATAAAAACATACATACACAGTATATTGTAAAAAGAAAGAAAATGAGAGAAATATTTAGACCTACGCAGCAATAGCATTCAAGAAAGAAAAAAATATGGGCCATGCTTGCAAGTGGGGGATGAGCTGACAGGTGTGCAAAAGTGCTGGGCTCTGTGTGCTTTAAAATAGTCTCAAGTCATGACCAGTTTAAAATCTTATGTCCCAAAAATTATTCATAAATTTAGCCAGCGAATTTTTTAAAATTTCCTTAAAATTGCATATAAGACTTGGTCTCACCATAAACTATGGTGAGACCAACTCACACGGGTCTTTGTATAAAAATTATTATTATTAAAATTATATTTAATAATTATATTATTAAAATTATTAATCAATGTCAAGTAATTAAGAGGTTGAATTTTACCTTAAATTTATAATTACTATGTAATATATATTTTTACAAAAATATAAAACCTTTAGATTACGATGTAATAAAAGTTTATATTTAAAACTATAGATTAGTTTATTTTAACTTTATCTTCAATATTTTTAATTCTAAAAGTATTAAAGTAGTTAAAAATTTTAAATATTCAAAAAATAATATAATACTCTTATGTACTTGTGTTTTTCATCGCATCCATCAACTTATCAATTTCTCAAGGCAAATAATGTTTTTATAACTTCAATCTTTGTACATCTTATATTCTATTGGTCGTTATATTTTATAATTTATGGATGAAAACTATATGTTTTACTTATACTTCAGAAAATATTTAAACTTTTTATGATGGGTTATATAATTTGTGGATATTGTATTGTCCATTAAAAAATAATATCGATGATGAGATTTTTCGTTTGTGTATGTAAAATTTGTACTCTGATTCAAAGTGTGTTAATGCAGAATTTGGTCGAATGACTGGTCCCTGATGTTTGCCCTAAGCCCGTTCCAAGACCTACAAGAAAACACCAGAAAGTCAGGCAGGTAGACCTTCACCTGTACCTGCTCCGACAATCAAATTAGATCGCTGCTTCCTGTTCAGTATTGAAAAGGTGTTCGGAAATAAGGAGTTAGAGAACTTATCCCGCCTCCACTTGGGGTCACTAATTGTAGCTAATTAACCCGACTAAA
This sequence comes from Rubia yunnanensis, assembly GCA_037428765.1. NCBI lineage: Eukaryota > Viridiplantae > Streptophyta > Magnoliopsida > Gentianales > Rubiaceae > Rubia > Rubia yunnanensis. The sequence continues at coordinate 64,352,052 of CM075061.1, forward strand.
GGGCTTATGAATCAAAGATAGAGATTTATAATTCTACACCCGTTCTCACTGCTAAGTTACCAAGGGGTAGTAAGCAGCAAGCCCTGAGTTTGTCCACAAGAATGCTAGGGCTCAAGTGCTAGTTAGAAACACAACCTCGTGTGGGTTGTCAATCCGCACGAGTGAAAGGAACAGCTAGTAGTGTAGACATGCAACTAGAGGGGGGTTTCGGTATCAACTATCAACTACAAAGCATAAAATGAACAAACGAGAAACTATTTATACTAGGCACTTGGGAATCATTTAGCAACATGGTAGTTCTAATGCTTCAATCCTTGATTCATTCACATAAAGACTTACAAAAGACCTATCAGTGTGTTCACAACATGTGGTGTAGCCGATGGCATACACTTCCCCAACCCTGTCATGGTAGGTGCGCTCGCAACCCTCTATCGGCACCGCCATCGCTATTAGGGAAGTACAACGAGGTTCGACCATCATTGTAGGTCTGTTTCTCCCCGGTGCTAATACATCCCGGGCTTTCACCACGAATGCAACTACTCCTTCTGGGTTCTATATACGCTAGGCCTAAGGTTCGTAGCACCTTATCTGTGATACTAGGGTTTCAACACAACATCTAACTTGCTATTATAAGCTATCTCTACCCGCAACCTCTCGGACAACAGTTACAGTCAGCTAAGACCTGTACGGCAGCAAATAGGTTAGAGCATTCTCGAATCCTCCGTGCACACACCCATGCGGACGCATACTCCCCTACCCATTCTAACATCCAGGTTTCTCTTCCCAATGTGGCATCAATAATGGCACCATACATGAATATAGCCCAAAGTGTGTGCTTATATGTGATGTAGTATTCATGCTTTTATAACATTCAAGTACAATCACAATAATATCATAAACACAAGGATAGGGATAATCTAATGAATCTCATAAAGCAAATAGAACATACCAAGTGCCAAGATGAATCCCAAGCAAAAAATATACTCTACAAAGGTTAGATCCATGTAGAATATTAGATTAGATGCCATGGATCTAGAAAATAAGACGAAAGGAAAAAGTAGACAAAAGAAAAACAAAAGGAAATAGAAGAAGTATTCTCCTCTTCCTTCTCTCTAAACTAGAGAGTGAAACTAATCTATATTATACCTAGGTTAGATTGGGTTTACAAGAACACTAAGGCTCCTATACATAGAAGTAGGACATTGGGTCTAAAAATAGGCCCAAAATAGGCCCAAAATAGCAAAACCCTAGGTCAGCCGCCAAGGCTTCACGGACCTGCACGGATGTCACGGTTTGTGAAGCACGCAAGCCCGAGGCATATGATTTGGCTCGAACCATGAATAATTCATAGCCGCAGTCTGTGGGATCAGGCACTGTCCGTGAAGCTTCTCTCGTGCCACTGGCCGTTAAGTTTTTCACGGACCGTGAACTATACACAATTTTTGCTCAGAAGTTCTCAAGGTCCGTGAAGGTTTTCATGGACCATGAATAGTTTATGGTCTTTCTCAGGAATTCTTCTTGAATCGTTCTCAGAATAAGGAAACACTCTTCGAACCACGATTCACCGTTTTCTCCTTTGGCCGTTTTGAACTTTGAAACTGCCAATCTTTTGCTTCAATTTCCTTCTACCACGCATTCATGGTCGTGGCCTTGATCTTCTACCATTCTAATGTGAATGGCCTTTGCCTCTTCTACTGTCCTTACGAACAGCCTTCAATTTTCTACCGCTCTTGCAGACGACCTTCACATAGAATGTAACCAAAAAGTACCCACGGACGACCTACTAAAGATGATCACAAGGAAGATCAAGGAGCACTTGAATATAAGATGTCCATTGGTACCAATTAAGTCTACAAAACGTGGGATTTAGACAAGAAAACCAAACATGGCTGTCTAAACCCCTTGTCACGTAAACTCAAATAATATTAGCAATCCACCAACTAAAACCAACTTAAAACTATGTCAAATGCAATGGCCAAAGCATGCGTAATGGTGCAGATCAGACTCCCCACACTTAAACCTTTACTCGTCCTCAAGTAAATAAATTCAAACAAAAGGGTTCAAGTAGAATGCAGCATGCAAAAATAGCCAATGCATTCAACTTATTCCCAAGCTACCCTAGTTCCCCCAAGAAGGTGAAAATCCTCACAACTCTCACACTCCCCAAAGTTCCTAATGTAACCAAACCACCCAAAGCAAGTAAATGTGTATGGAAAAAGATAAGTGACAAAAGATCGGAATAAAGCCAAGCTTACTTTTCCCAAAGTGGTCCCAGAAGCAATCAAAGAGTAATTCTCAAGTAAAACAATCCACCAAGGAAATTCAAAAGCCGTCAACTTGGTTACAACATAGGGATAACTCAAGATTCTCGACCTAGTTGCAACCAAGGAGTCCAATGTATCGTCAACCTAGTTTCTTGTTTCATTTTTTTCCATTTTTTCCTCTCAATTTCTCTCATTTTTCCTAGGAGCCCTTTTGGGTTTTCATCCTAGCTTTATCCCACAAAACGTGCTCACCTCTCACATTTTTCCACATGGCCTCTCACTTTTGCCTAGACTCGTAAGTCTAGTCGGGCCAAGCCTCTTACTTTTACCTAGGCCTTTCGACCTATCCGGTCTTTTCCTAATGTTACCCAAGTCATCCTTTCAGGTTTTTTACTTGTCCAGGTTTTAATTTTTTTTCAAAATGCTTAAAAAGAGCTATTAGCTACATAAAAACAACTAAAAATTATAAGTGCTATCTAATCCCCTTCCCCGCACTTAAAGCTTGCATTGAGCTCATTGCATATATAAAATCAAAGAACACATGTCAAGGGAAAGAAATAGAAAAACGCTTATAATGAAAAAGGAACACTAAAATATACCCTTGATGGCACAATCATGGAATGTAAAGAACAAACTAACATCACCCTCAATATACTACCCATAACCTCTAATCATGAAAGATCAATCTAACCATTATCATGCACCAAAAATCGAATAAGGAATTGAATCACAAAGAAGAGTTTCCTCTTAGGTCTCGATGTGTGTATAGGTGGGTTTTGGGTGGTATTTTGGTGGTGGTAGGGTGGTGGTAGGGAAGAAATGGTGATTGGGTGGTGTAGGAAAGTATGTGAGTTTCATGGGTCGTGCACGTCTACATGCCCCATGAATTTGGGCTTTGGTTCTCCTCATTGTCCACCATTTTGAGCATCACAAACCATGTACGTCTACATGGTCCATGAGTTGGACTCCCCGTTTGCTCACCTTCCTCTAAGAACCATATGCTTCCTACAAAACAAACATGCACACCAAGTGTAATAGTGTCCCAAAAAAAGCTATAAATAGGAAAACACACCAAAAATATCAAACTAATCTAATTTTCAAAACTAGGGTTGCCTCCCGAGATGCTCCGTCTATTTAAGGTCATCAGCACGGCCCTAATGTTATCTATAAGGTGCTGGTTTTTACCCCACCACCCTGGACATCCAAAAACCAAGAGGTGGGGGTAAGAATCTTCCAAGAGGAAGATATAGTAGAGGTGGAGTCAACCTTAGAGGGAATAGATGGTTTGGAAGCTTAGCATATTTAATTGGCTTCCCTATGGTTTCCTCTAAGGCTTCCAAAAATGTGGGAGTAGGTTATATAGGTGGAAGTAGGGGTGCAAATAAGTAATACAGAAAATTAAGTATAATCACCTCTTCCTCGACATCTTCACTCTCAACAAACCTTTCCCCATACCATTTAGATTCATCTATAAAAAATTCACATTCAACTAGGGATGGTTCATTTTCGGAACATTGGGTTTCAAGTTGGCTCACCCTATTCATCAAATTAAGAACTTTCCCTTCAACTTTCTCAATGCTTGAGAATAGTTGAGTTCCAAAATCGCTAATCTCGCTAAGCACTTGTGATTGGAGTAAATCACTACTCTTGCTCACATTAGCTATAACTTGCAAAATTTCTCCACAATACAATTTGGGAACCGATCCTAGGGATTGGTTTTGGGGCATTGGGTAAGTTGGTGAAGTCGAACTATCTAACCCAAAGTGTTGGTTTCCAGATGCATCTCCATACCACGAATTCAAGTTATCACTAAACCTCGAATTTGGAGAGCTGTGGTATGGGTAACAATCTTGATCCCATTAACCTTGGGAACCAACAACTCCTACCTCTATCTCATTTTTGCTCATCCAGGAGTAAGACTCCGTAGGGTGGTCGCAATGATATATCCTACGAAATCTCACTCGTTGAGCCTCTCTTTGCCCAAAGTCGATCAACCTTGGGTAACACTCCGTAGGATGATCATAATCTATGTTACCCTAACTCAGATTTACTGTCGTGTTCAAGTAGGAATCGAATACGTCGACACTCAAATTTTCCATTTTGACCGACACAGCGATTCGGTCAACTAAGTGTCTTGACTGACTTTTTTTACACGTCTATCATATAAAGTGTCGTAAAAATATAATTTGATATGTCTATATTTTGCTATTTTTATAAATTATATCAAAATTTAATTACCTTATAATATAAAATATGGTATTGTAATTATATTGTTACACATAACTTGTGCATTACTATTATTAGATTGTGTTCTATGTTCTTACTTATTTAGCATTGCATTCTTATATAAGATAATATATCATTGTGGTATAATAATAGAGATATTATATTGTGTTTTTATTCTTACATATTTATAAATAATATTATATATTTTTATATTATATAACTCTTATTGTTACATATATAGGGTTATTTCGTCTTATACTTATATATAAGATTGTGTGGTATTATTACATATAAATTTTTTTTAAAAATTGCTCTTGCATACAAACAATGTTATATTATTACACAAAATTGCACGTATTTTTATGTCCGTAAAATGGATAATACCTTTAGTATTTTGTAATCATTTATCGCATTTCTTCTGATACCCACACCCGCTTTCCAATTTGTTTATCGATACGTAACTCGATCAGATTTTGATGCGCGTCATGTGTCGTTTTGCACATCGTGTCAAATCGATACACGATTCTTCACCCCTTCTCAAGTGTCGGGGCAACATAGAAAATATTGACACACCCTACAAAGAATCAACCGTTGAGTGTTTTCCCACATTTTTTCCCTTTTTCTCAATTAAACCCCAACAAAGAAAACACACAAAATTTGGAATCGTAGTTCAAGGGTCCTCAGTTTGCACCAAGAACTCAAACAATACCTACTCCAAGAAAAAAAACAACAACAAACAAACAAAAGAACAATATTAGCTACTCTACTAACACGCTATACTTAAATAATATTAGAACTCAAAAACATCTCCGGAAATGGCACCAAAATTTGACCCGCCTTCACCTGGGGTCATTAATTGTAGCTAATTAACCCGGCCAGGGGGCTTATGGGTCAAAGATCGAGATTTATAATTCTACACCCGTTCTCACTGCTAAGCTACCAATGGGTAGTAAGTGGAAAGCCCTGGGTTTGTCCACAAGGATTCTAGGGATCAAGTACTAGTTAGAAAAACAACCTCGTGCGGGTCGTCAATCCGCACGAGTGAAAGGAACTGCTAGTAGTGTAGAGATGCAACTGGAGGGGGGTTTTGGTATTTTCAACTACCAACTACAAAGCATAAAATGAACAAACGAGAAACTATTTATACTAGGCACTTGGGAATCATTTAGCAACATGGTAGTTCTAATGCTTCAATCCTTGATTCATTCACATAAAGACTTACAAAAGACCTATCAGTGTGCTCACAACACATGGTGTGGCCAATGACATACACTTCCCTAACCCAATCACGGTGGGTGCGCTCCTCCATCAGCACCGCCATCGTAATCAGGAAAGTACAACGAGGTTTGACCACCGATGTAGGTCTACTTCTCCCCCGTTCTATTACGTCCCGAGCTTCCACCACGAATGCAACTACTCCCCCAGGTCCTATATATGCTAGGCCCAATGTTCTTAAGCACTTTATCTGTGATACTAGGGTTTCAACACAACACCTAGTTTGCTACTATTAGCTATCTCTACCCGCAAACTCTCAGACTATAGTTACAAAGTCAGCTAAGACTGGTGCAACAGCAAATAGGTTATATCATTCTCGAATCTCCCATACACACATCCACGCAGACGCATTCTCCCCTACCCATTCTAACATCCAGGTTTCTCTTCCCAAAGAACTATCAATAATTGCACCATACATGAATATAGCCCAAAGTGTGTGCTTATATGTGGTGTAGTATTCATGCACTTATAACATTCAAGAACAATCCCAATAATATCATAAACACAAGGATGGTGTGAATCTAATGAATCTCATAAGAAAATAGAACATACCAAGTGCCAAGATGAATCCCAAGTGAAAAATATACTCTACAAAGGTTAGATCCATGGAAAATATTAGGTTAGATTCCATGGATCTAGAAAATAGCATGAAAGGAAAAATGACAAAAGAAAAAGAGAAGGAAAAAGAAGAAGTATTCTCCTCTTCCTTCTCTCTAAACTAGAGAGAGAAACTAATCTACATTATGCCTAGGTTAGATTGGGTTTACAAGAAAACTAAGGCTCTTATATATAGAAATAGGAGATTCGGCCTAAAAATAGGCCCCAAATAGGCCAAAAATAGCGAAACCCTAGGTCGGCCGCTAAGGCTTCACGGACCGGCACAGATGTCATGGACTATGAAGCATGCAAGCCCAGGGTGTGGGATCTGGCTTGGACCGTGAAGCATTCATAGCCGTCATCCATGGGATTTAGCATGGTCTGTAAGGTTCTCTCATGCCACTGTCCGTGAAGTTTTTCATGGACTTCAAACTAAACACGGTTTTTGCTCAAACGTTCTCATGATCTGTGAAGGTATTTAAGAACCACGAACAGTACATGGTCTTACTTAGAAATTTCTTCACGGTCTATGATGGTTTTCACGGCCCGGCTCCATGCTTAGCCAAATCTTCAATTTTTCATCTCCAAGCTCCACGGTCCAAGGTCTTTGTCACGGTCAGGTGCCTTTGCCTCGTGAAGGTCTCGTGCAGGTCTTCACGGATCCTCTGGTGTCCCTTGTGTAGTGCAGGTTGTGTGCTTTTTCACAGGCCACTAGTGCTTTACCATGTGCGGTCCATGAAATATTGTCAGTGTTTTATTGGCTGAACTTCGTTTGCTTGCTACGGGTGACTGTTAGTGTGAGTCAGGAGTTCTAGTAGTCCATTTTGTAGTACTTTAGAAGATGAATCTAATGAAATTAATCTTGAAGGATAATTATTTCTAGATCATTCTCAGACTAAGGAAACACTCCTCGGACCATGATTCATCGTTTTCTCCTTTGGCTGTCTTGAACTTCGAAGCCGCCTATCTTTGGCTTTAATATCCTTCTACCATGCATTGATGGTTGTGTTCTTCATCTTCTACCATTATAATGTGAATGGACTTTACATCTTCTATCATCCTTACAAATGGCCTTAAATCTTCTACCGCTCTTGCGAACGGCCTTCACATAGAATGTAACCAAAAAGTACCCACGGGCGACCTACTAAATATGATCACAAAAAAGATCAAGGAGCCTGTGGTTACAAAATGTCCATTATTACCAATTAAGTCTACAAAATGCGGGATTTAGATAAGAAAATCAAACATGGCTGTCTAAACCCTTTTTCATGTAAACTCAACTAATACTAGAAATCCCAACTAAAACCACCTAAAAACTATGTCAAATGCATTGGTTAACGCATGTGTAATGGTGCATAACAAAACTTATTTTTTTGCATATTCTCGTCCTTGATATATGGTTTTTGGTGGCTGATGGTACATGTCACGTCCCATCAGCCTTTTCCTATTGTAAGTGGATCCTTCTGTTGGAAGCTTGGGTTGGTTGTCTGATCCTGGGCTTCCTCTATCGGTATTGGGCTTCAGGCCCACATATTATCAAGTCCCCCCGGCCTAAGGCCCTGTGGGTTTACGCTAGGCATTGGGCTGAGTCAACGGAAGGGCTGATGTTCCCGCTTATCCTTGTCCTTCAAACTTTACGACTCTTAGTGTTTTTTCAAGGGAAATTTTGTACTAACACTAATTTTGAAAAGTTACATCCTCAAAAAAGGTGGGATTGTGTTATAAATAGTCACATTGCCTATCATAATTGTTGCCATGCGTCAATCATCTGCGAATCTTTCCCGCATCATGCTATAAATTTTGCTCCTTTTCAAGGAAAAACGTATTCATTATGGCGCCTCTCTACTTCTAAGGTGCCTCTTGGGCATGCCGATATTCCTTTACATTAAAGGCCTTGTCTTCAATCTCTTTTCACTTCCAACTCATCTTTTCTTCTTCCTTTTTTTGTGTCTTTATCCCTCCGTTTATCAAGTGCACCCTTTCCTCTTCTTCTTTAAATTTCTCTCTTTTAGCTATGGTTTTTACCTTCGGCGACTCCAAGGACTGCTCATTCTGTGATGTGACGGCCGAGGAAATTTCCTATATATGCTGCTTGTGCAAGATTATGTTTGCCGTCGATGGTGTTGAGTTTGGGGATTTTGAGAACCGTATAATTCTCCATGGGAAAGAGGAGACAGTTTTGATATATCCCGACCACATGAGAGTCATTTACATAGAGACCATAGTACACGGTGGTCTTCATTTTCCTTTGTCCACCTTTTTCATCCTATCCTGGGTTACTTCGGACTCAACCTTACCTACCTGCCCCTTAACTCTATCTGGATCCTCTTAGGCTTTGAGGTTATATGTATGGGTTTGGGTTTTACCCCCCATAATTCCCTTGTTTAAGATTTTCTGTCATTCCACCGCCAATCCAGAGGATGCACCTAAATTTTTGGCAGGGTGGTCCAAAATTGATAACCCATCTCCCTACTCAGGTCGACTGGAAAAGGAAGTTCCTTTTTTTTAGATAAAGAGTTGGTTCTTGGGAGTAAAACTTACACGAGTACTTTCCCAACTGACCCCTACGAAAGCGCGGGATGCGTGCCCTAGTGGTGGGGATATGGCTTCCCTCTGCCAATTTTCTTCCATCTTAGGAGAATTTTCAGTGAAATCTAATTTTTCCCTTAGCGATTTTGTTCTTTGTGCCATCGGCCTGCCCTATTTGCACATCGATGTTACCCCCTTGGATGCCCTGGTGATATCCAGGGTACAAGACCTACTCTGCCTGTCTATTTTTGCTTAGTATTGTCATTTGCACATTCTTCTCTTGAATTTTTTTGCTGACTTTTCTTTTGTGTGCTCTTTTCAGAGAAGTCAGCGGCCAGTCTGATTGGTGATCTTTCCTTGCATCGTGCAACTCTTTCAGGACGCCCCAACCTACGTGCTGATGATACTGAAGGGGAGGTGAACTGCCTGGATCATGCTATCACCATCTTTGAAATCTTAGAGTCTCTAGAACCTGTTACTAAAGATGCGGATAAACCAGTCCGTAAGTGTTTCCGCTCCTTGGTCAAGAGAGAGAAAATCCTGCCTTGGAGGTGGTCTTTGAACCCGTCATTCATCTCTGCCTGCCATGACCCCTGTGGTTCCGGCCATTAAGCCAGCTGCCATCTTGACTCCCATGACCCGCTATCACACTGGGGCTCCAGACTTCCAACTTCACTCCTCCTCCCTCGGAGGCCTCCAACTCTAGTGCTGCTGAAAACCTCGGGGTCATCTGGGTTCCATTAGCCCACACAGAGTTCTTGTCTAAGGTCGTCCCTGATAGAATGATTTTCCGGAATCAATTGTATTTTTGATATCTAAATATATAGAGTGTACAATAGAGGTGTAATAAGGAAAGAACTCTAATCATAATAAATCATAATCTAATCAGGAGTCTGATTTATTCTAACACCCTCCCTTAAGCGAAGCGTCAGATGCTCGCTGACGCACAGCTTGGACCTGAAGAACTTGAACAGCGGACGAGAAAACCCCTTGGTGAAGATGTCCGCAATCTGAAGAGAAGTTGGAACATGAGCAATGCGCAGCTTTCCAGATGTCACCAACTCACGGATAAAATGGCAGTTAATGTCGATGTGCTTCGCCTGCTTGTACGCCATCGGATTCTGAGCTAAGAAGATAGTATTACTATTGTCGCATAACAACAGTGGAGAACCAGAAAGTGGAACCCGAAGATCACGAAGTAAATGAGTGAGCCACACACTTCTAAAGCAGTGTTGGCGAGAGCACGAGATTCAGACTCAGTGCTAGAGCGAGAAACAGTGGGCTGTTTCTTGGCACTCCAAGAAACCATATTCCCACCAAGAAAAATCGCATAACCATAAGTGGACTGACGAGTCTCTAGACAGCGAGCCCAATCAGCATCAGAGTACCCTAACACATCAGGAGTACTAGCAGAACAAAAACTGAGACCAAAATGAAGAGTTCCACGAACATACCGCAAAATCCATGTCACAGCAGCAAAATGGTCATCTCTGGGATCCTGAATATACTGACTTACCATGTTGACCGAGTATGCCAAATCCGGGCGAGAGATGGTGAGATACTGGAGAGCACCAACAAGAGAACGATAAAGTGTAAGATCCCGGAATGGAGGACTGATAGAGCTGTAAAGCTGAGAACCAGCAACAAATGGAGTAGAAACAGGTGCCGTGTCAGACATACCGGCCCGATTCAAAATATTACGAGCATACTTTGCTTGGCCAAGCAGTAACCCTGAGAAGGTAGGCGAAACTTCAAGACCAAGAAAGTAATGAAGAACACCAAGATCCTTGATCGCAAACTCTCTGTGTGTCCGATCCTGTAAGAATGATATCGTCCACACACACAAGTAGGTACAGTAACGACAACCCTCTCAAAAGGACAAATAAAGAAGTATCAGCTGAGCTGCACCGAAAAGCAAGTTGTGTCAGATAATTGCTGAAACACTGGAACCAAGCCCGGGGAGCCTGCTTAAGACCATAAATGGCCTTTCGCAAGCGACAAACATAGTCTGGATGAGTAGAATCTGGATAACCAACGGGCTGCTTCATGTAGACTGGAACATAAAGAACACCATTAAGGAAAGCGTTCTTGACATCCAACTGATGAAGTGGCCAGGAACACATGGTAGCTATGGCGAGAACCATCCTAACAGTGGAGGTTTTGACCACAGGACTGAAAGTGTGGTCAAAATTAAAATCCATAATCTGCGAGAAACCCTGCGCCACAAGTTTGTCTTTGTGACGCTCAATAGTGCCATTTGGTAAATACTTGAGCCTATAGATCTATTCGGAGCCAACAATATTGACATTTGAAGGTCGAGGCACCAAATCCCAAGACCACGAAGAGCGGCCATCTGATCATCCATGGTTGAAACCCAGGCTGGATCCTGAAGGGCAGAGCGATAATCAGTGGGCTCTGTCTGAGAGAGGAGTGCGGAAGTGAGACCATGAGCAATAATATTCGAATAATCCCGGCGCTGAATGGCACCAGTAGAAGACTGAGTTGCCATCCGATGGGTACGAAGCTGGGGTGGTGAAGCTGGATGAGTCGAACCAGCTGACGACGCCGAAGAAGATCGAGCTGCGCTGACCGAAGAGTGGCCGTTGAAAGTCACCAGAGAAAGGACGGCCGATATGGCTGGGACGTGGTGGTCGGTGGCTGAGGCGTGATGGCCGGCGGCTGAGGTGTGGTGGCCATTGGCCAAGGAGCTGGGTTCAGGTCGGCCATCCAGATGGAGCATGGTGATGAAGGAGGTGTAGCTGGAACAGGAACAAGCGTGGTGGCCTCAATCGGTGAAGTAATAACTTCATCAAAAAAAGATGAAATTTCCAGATCCAAAATAGAACGACCATCTGTGGAAGATAAGACATAAGGGAATAAGGTTTCATCAAAACGAACGTGGAGAGAGATATAGATACGCCTAGAAGTGGGGTCGAGACAGTGGAAGCCCTTGTGACGAGGGTTGTAGCCAATAAAACCACATGGAATGGATCGCGGTGCAAACTTATTAGTGGCAATGGCACGCAGACATGGAAATGCACGGCAGCCAAATGGGTGAAATAGGGTATAGTTAGGCACATGACCAAAAACAACCTCAAAAGGTGATTTTCCACCAAGAACTGAACTAGGCAGGCGGTTAATGATGTAAACCGCAGAGGAGAAAGCTTCCACCTAATAATAGTGTGGCACGGAAGAGTGAAAAATCATGGTAAGACAAGTCTCTGTGATGTGACGATGCTTCCGTTCAACTCGGCCATTCTGAGCAGGTGTATAGGGCGATGACATCTGATGATGAATGCCACATGATATGAAGTGAGCATGAAGTCGATGATTAGTAAACTCTGCTCCACCATCGGTCTGAAAATTTTTAATCCTAGTAGAAAATTGGGTCTCAACAAATTTTTGAAACTGGATAAATGTGTCATAGAAGTCCGACTTATACCGCATCGGGAAAAACCATGTGAATCGCAAAAAATTGTCGATGAAAATGGCATAATAAGAAAAACCACCTGGCAATAAAACAGGGGCTGGTCCCCACAAATCACAATGCACCTTATCCAACAAACCAGTAGCGCGCTTGTCACTAGTAGAAAAACATAAATGGCTCGTGGCCATCTGACAAGGAGAGCAACTAACAGATGCTGGCATAGCGGAATTGATAATAATATGGCCACGTCGACTTAACAACTGAACAGTATCATGAGACACATGACCGAGGTGAGAGTGCCACTGCTCAAAAGAAGCTTGAAGCTTTCCAGAGCGTAGTTCGTCTAAAAAGCCAGAATCACCTGTCTCAAGAAAATAAAGACCTAAACTATGACGGCCTTTACCTATTATCTTCCCTGTATGCTTGAGCTCAATGGAAAATGCGTTGGCATCAAATATAACATGGACAGGTAAATCACGAGTAAGCTTACTAATGGACAGTAAACTTCTAGTAATCTTAGGGACCACAAGGACATCATTAACAGAGAAACTAGAGAAATGACACTGGCCGATATGAGAAATAGATAATGATTCACCATTTCCAACAAGAATAGAATTAGAACCACGATAACATTGTACCTTATCAAGATGACTGGTGCGAGCAGTGATATGAGATGTAGCACTTGAATCAACGATCCACTGATTTGACGAAGAATGACGGTTGAGACCATTCAAATTGGCCTAAAATAAAACCTTGTCTGCAATCCAATTAGTGGAGCAGTCTTCCCGAGATATAGGGCCTAAATAAACCATAGAAAAAGACCAAAAATTGCACAACAGACCGAATCGCACAAAAATTGACTGGGTGTTGACGAGAATTTGAGCAACTCGCGAGAAGTTGAGCAACTAGCAAGAAAGAGCTTCAACTCACGAGAAAAAGCTTCAACTCGCGAGAAATTCCAATTCGCCAGGTGCATGAATTCATGTGTGGGAGATAGGAGATGCGCGTTCGCAACACGCGCGCGTGGCCGCAACACGCGCGCGTGGCCGCAACACGCGCGCGTGGCCGCAACACGCGCGCGTGGCCGCAACACGCGCTTCTGGAAAGAGCTGAAATAAGGGTATGACTCGACAGAAAGCATTACTCACTGCCGGAATTCGATAAAGCCAAGACGCGATGGATCCGAATTTGACAAAGCCGCTACCGGAAGTTTTGATTTAGATGAAGCCGACGCACGACCTTCTCTTCGCACGAAGCCAGTACCGGAAGATCTGATACCACGGTGGTGGAAGTTCTGGATTTGACGAAACCACTGCACGATAGATCTAAATTCGGCAAAGATGGCGATGATGAAGCTGGAGGGAAGGGTTTAGAACTTTGGGAAGAAAAAATCGCCGACGGAGAGAAGGTTGAATGAAGAACACTGCCGGATGATGGCCGGAAATTGACCTGTAATTCGCCGGAATATGCTGCCTTGGTCGGCTGGAAAATAAAATTAAAAATAAAAATAAATTTAGGATTTAGGATCAGAACTTGGTCTGATACCATGATAGAATGATTTGCCGTAATCAATTGTATTGTTGATATCTAAATATATAGAATGTACAATAGAGGTGTAATAAGGAAAGAACTCTAATCAAAATAAATCATAATCTAATCAGGAGTCTGATTTATTCTAACAGTCCCCCTGGATCATTACAGTTCCTAGCTCATGGAATGTGGCTTGAAAGTTGCCTTCTCAGCTTATTTTGTTGATCGCAGCATATCTGCTTCTTTGGAGGTATGCTTTTCTCTTTTAGTCTTTTAGCTTTTTCTTGCTCTATTTGTACTATCTGTATTTTCCTTACTCACAATGAAAATATGTTTTTGTAGCATCTTTGCACGACCTTTGCGAATCACTTGCAAATTGATGAGGTTTGCGGTTAGCTGGCCGCTTCTTAGTGGGAGGTCGACAAGCTGGGTCAGAGTGTTAAGGAGCTTACTGTGGATTCACAGTGTCTTTGCCAAAGGTCGACCTTCTGGAGTGTGGCATCACTAGGTTCATGCAGCTTACCGCCAACAAGCTTGAATGAAAGTGACTAAGCTCTATACTTTTCGCTATTGAGCCTTCTCGCATGCCTTCTTGCGCATTTATGCAAAGATTGTGCAGAGTCGGGGAGCTTCGGTGGATGCACTGTATAAATCTTTTGAAGCGACCAATGAGGTTACCAATGCTGATGCCCTCCTTGAAGCTATTGGAGAGGTCTTTGTTCCCTTTAGGGAACATAGTTTCTTTGAGTACTGAACGCTCCTGCACCCCAACATGACTACTGCTAACCTTGAGGGTTGGAACCTGGATGAAGCTGTATTGGAGACTGCTAGGTCATCAAATTTGGTAGGGGCTCAGCTTGGTCGACTGACCCAAGAAGAAGGTGGTGAGGATAAGGCGCAAGACAAGATGCAAGGCAAGGCTTAGAATGAGGTGCAAGGCAAAGCGCATGATGGGATCATGGGAAGCTTTAAGGCTTAAATATCATGTTTTTATTTTGGTTGTGTAAAAGTCCCCATAAGGGGCAAACAATTATGAATTTATGGGGTGTGTTTTCCCCATTTTTCTGTTGTGAAGTCCCTGTGAAGCGGCAAAACATTATGGGGTGTGTTGTTTCCCCTTTTTCTTACTTGGTTTTTAATGTCGGATTGTTTGCTCTTTAGACAATTTGCTTGCTTTATTTTGATATTTTCCCTTAGACTTATCCTGCCTACGTAGAATATGCATGATAAGTCTTTTATAACAATTTTTTTGGGGGCTAGGCAAAAACTTGTTCCTGCTCAAGCATAGTGCCTTCTGAGGTTGGATATATGGTAGGTGTGGGGAATCACGTACCCTTCCATAGTTTCTATCTTGTACACTCCTTTCCCCAGCACCCTCGCCACCTTGTAAGGGTCTTCCCATGTGGAATCTAGCTTCTTCTGTCCTTGGGCTCTACTCGCCTCATTTTTCCGTAGCGCTAGGTCCCCTTCTTTGAGGGCTCTGTGCCTCACCTTGCTGTTGTAGTGTTGTTCCATCCAGGATTTGTAAGCCACTTCCTTTAAAGAAACGTTCTCCCTTAACTCATCCAGTACTTCCAAGTATTCCCTGATCGTTATCTTCTTGAGCCAAAGGTTTTGCCACTCTCCTGTTGGGCACAACTACTTTGGGTGGAATGAATTCTATGCTCTTGAAGCACAGCATGTAGGGTGACTCTCTGGTTGGTGTTATTAGAGTTGTTCTTTAGGCCCATGGGATGCTTGTTAGATTTTCTTCCCACTCATTTTTGGTCTATCCCAACCCCCTTTTCTACCCTTGGAGGATGGTCCTATTTGTCACTTTTGTCTGCCCATTAGCCTAGGGTGAGCCACCGAAGTGAACTGCTGGTTTATTCTTAGCCTTGTGCACTATGACCTGAAAGGCTCATTCACAAATTGTTTTTCATTTTTACTGATGATGGTTAGGGGTATCCTGAACCTGAAAATGATGCTTCTACACACAAAGTTTGTAATCATCTTTCCCATAATGATCGCTAAGGCTTCAGCTTTGACCCACTTGGTGAAATAGTCTATGGCTACCACCAAAAACTTCTTTCTTCCTACTGCCTCGGGGAATGGTCCAATGATATCTATTCCGCATTTGGAAAATGGACAGGACAACTTGATGCTCGCCATCCACTCGGTGGGACTTGTTAGACCTTCGCTTGTTCTGGGAACCTATGAAATTTCTTAACTACTTTTTCCTCGTCCATCGTCATTGTCGGCCAGTAGTACCCAGCTCAAATGGGGTGCATGACCACCATCCTTGGGCCATGTTGACTACTGCAAAACCTCTCATGTGTCTCTCACAGGACCACACTTGCCGTATTTGGATCCGTGCATCTAAACCATGGCTCAGCATACTCGTGCTTGTATACAAGCCATTACTCATCGCATACTTCAACACATTTATTTTTACTACCCTTGCTATTTTTTCATCCTTCGGAAGGGTCCCTTTCTCCAGGTGCTCTTTAATCAATGTGATCTAGCTTGCGGTTGTGTTCACTATGGCTATGTTATCTCCATATATATTGACATCTTCACTTGCTCCTCCACCAGGACCAAATTGGTAGGTGCATAGTTGATGAGGAACTAACTTACTCAAGGCGTCCGCCCTAGTATTCTACGATCTAGGCACCCTGGTGATATTGAACTCTTTGAACTATGCTGCTAGGCTTCTGACTCTTTCTCTGTACTTCATCATTGTTGGCTCTTTGGCCACGTAATGCCTGTTATACAAATCAACCACTAGCATCGACTCTCCATTGACCTGCAACCTCTTAGCTCCCAGTTTCTTGCAATTTCCATTCCTGCTATCAGGGCTTCATATTCTACCTCGTTGTTGGAGGCTTGAAACTTGAAGCGGAAGGCATGGGTTGCTTCCACCCCTTCAGGATCCGATATTACCAAACTGGCGCCTACACCCTCTACTCTAGATGCTCCATCTACGTGAAAATTCAACACCTCCGACCCTGTTAAACTATGGCTTTTCTTTGTAGGCTATTTCGCCTCCTTCGACTAGTCAACACCCTTCTCCTTTGGTATTTTTGCTAGAATATCTGCTATCTATTGGCCTTTGATTGCTTTCTGAGGTGCATACTCAATTCTATGGTTTTATAACTCCACCGCCCACTTGACCATTCTCCCCAATTTCCCATCGAGTCATAATTGATCTCAGGGGATGGTTTGTTAACACCACGATCATGTGAGCTTGGAAATACTGATGCAACCTCCTGGCTGCATTCACCAACGCTAAAGCTAGCTTTTCCTAGCCCTTGTACCTGAGCTCTGGGCCCTGTAGGGCTCTGCTTAGGGAGTATACATGTCACTATACCATTTTTTTCCTCCCTGACTGGGGCTACGCAGATGGCTTCGTCTCCGGCTGCCAGGTATAAGCACAAAATTTCTCCAGGCTGTGGGATGGTCAAGTTTGAAGCGGGCCAGGAACTTTTCCTCTAGCTAACTAAAGTTATATATAGTGTAACACACCCAAACCCTATCGCAAGTATCGGGTCGGGTTTGAGCGTGCTACCGAAAGGGCCGATATTAACGAGCAATTAAAGTTTATATGGAAGCGATTTAAATAATTCAAAAACCTACTTTACTATTACAATGAAAAGGATTTATTACAAATGTCAAATAAAAGTTTCTCTTAACCGTTATAACATTTAAGTTCATAAAAAAAATACAAGTAGCCAGGATCTTTCTCTAACTAAGTAAAGACAACAAGCACTCTTCTTTTACTGTTCTTCTTCACCTGAAAAAGGGTTATTTAACTAGGGTAAGCTCCTTGCTTAGTGACATTCTATCGCCAGTATTTACCCAGTTGAGTTTTAATGATCACAGAATAACAATTAACAATTAACAATTAGCCTTATATGTCCTAGCACATAGTAAAAGGATACGGGTGGTTAATGTCGAGTTGCTGCCAAGTGTCTATATGGCAACTGTGACTAACATACACAACATAACCCAGTCAGTGATACCCGTAGGCTATCAACTCAGAATTCACTTTCCCATTCATGTTGTGTTCAATTACGAGCTCGTATCAGTCAGGTGGTTATGCTAGCATACCAAACTCCACGTGTAGCCAGTCTAATCAGACGATCCGGTCAGAACTGGGGAAAAGGTTGTGTGAGAAGTAAGAACTGGGGATCAAATATTTATACTGGATGAAAGTCTAGGTTCTGACACCTACCAACCTGAAATTTTATCATGTAATCTATGTCCACTTGCCCAAAAAAATTACTTTGGAAAATTATCCCTCACGTCCGCCGTTCATTTCCTCTTCCCAGTAATTCCAGTTGCCCAAATTACTTTGGATAAAATCTTTACGTCCGCCGTTTCTTTCTCCCAGCCATTCCACTTGCCAAAATTACTTTGAATTAAATTCGTACGTCCGCC
Organism: Rubia yunnanensis; assembly: GCA_037428765.1. NCBI lineage: Eukaryota > Viridiplantae > Streptophyta > Magnoliopsida > Gentianales > Rubiaceae > Rubia > Rubia yunnanensis. The sequence goes on from CM075061.1 coordinate 64,370,319, forward strand.
AGCAATTCCATTTGCCAAAATTACTTTGGATAAATTTCCTTACGTCCGACTTCCATTTCTCCTTAATTTTCCTTACTTGTTCATTCATTCACTTGTTTATTTATTACATACTTATTTATTTATTATTATTATTGTATATATATATATACTCAGGAAAATATATATATATATATATATATATATATATATATATATATATATATATCTTCCTTGACAATACTAACTCTTAGCATTTAATTATAATTAGTCAACATATGTATAGTGATAATATACAGGCTATAAACGGCTATATTTCCAACGGTAGTATAACAGTTATAAACGGCTATATTTTATAGTATATATATATATTATGAATCTATCCGATATTTCAAAACCACTTTTCCTCTTCTATCTTATATCTTTCTCAATCTTTTGTTAATAACATGTTGAGACTAATGTCATTCTTTGTTGCAGTAATTATCGTAGTATTGCATGATAGTATTCTCACTGGAGATCTTATGCTGGAAGAATTTTGTGATTCTTCAGTAATGATTGGATTCATTTATTACCTTTTATTTTTCACAATCATCATAGATTTTTGTATTTCTAATTACATTTAATAAATTATTTTATTTCCCTAATATACAGTAATATAAATTATTAGTTTTGTAGATGAGGTTCAGCCATTACGGTTGGGGTTTTCACAATCTCCCCTCCTTAATGAATTTCGTCCCCAAAATTCCCATTTCCCGTGAAAAACTCTGGGTAAGTACTCCTCATGTCTACTTCCAACTCCCAAGTTGCTTCTTCGACCTTATGATTTCTCCACAATACCAAAACCATAGGGATCTCCCTGGTTCGCAATGTCTTGATTTTTCGATCCAATATTTTTACAGGATTTTCCTCGTACATCAGTTTTTCATTCACTTCTAAGTCTTCATAGTTTAGCACGTGTTCGGGATCAGGGTGGTACTTCTTCAGAAGTGACACATGGAAAACATCATGTAATTTCCCCAACTGGCTAGGTAGGTTAAGTTGATATGCAACTGGCCCTACTCGTTGTATGACTTCAAAAGGGCCAATATACATAGGGCTTAGTTTTCCTTTCTTGCCATGCTGGACGAGACCTTTGTGAGGGATTACCTTCAAGAACACCTGGTCACCTACTCCAAACTCCAAATCCCTCCTCCGATGATCGGCGTAACTCTTCTGTCGACTTTGAGCCGTTTGTAAGTGCTGTTTTATATGTTTGACCTTATCCATGGATTCCTCAACCCAAGGTATACTGGTAACTGGAAAAGTATTTTTCTCTCCCACTTCATCCCAAAAGAGGGGTGTTCAAAACTTTCTACCATAGAGCACTTCATATGGAGCCATACCAATGGATAAATGGTAACTGTTGTTATAAGCGAATTCTACCAAAGGTAAATAAGGGTCCCAACTTCCCCCAAAATCCATAACACAGTTTCGGAGCATGTCCTCCAAAGTTTGAATTGTTTTTTCCGACTGCCCGTCTGTCTGTGGACGGGCACTTGTACTAAAGTTCAATTTGGTTCCCAATGCAGCTTGCAGTTGCCTCCAGAAACGGGAAGTGAATCTTGGGTCCCTATCAGACACAAAAGTTATCAGATGCAATCTTACTAGTTCCCGGATGTATAGGACAGTCAGTCTTTCCAAGGAGTATTTAACGTTGATTAGTAGGAAATGAGCCAACTTGGTTAACCTATCAACCACCACCCATATTGCATCAAAATTCTTCAGTGTTTGAGGTAATCCTGTCACGAAGTTCATCGTGATGTGATCCCATTTCCACTCTGGAATTTCCAATGGTTGTAACAACCCAGATGGTTTCTGGTGTTTGGTCTTAACTTGTTGGCACACCAAACAACGTGCCACGTATTCTGCTATTTCCTTCCTCATATTATCCCAACTTTACAGTTGTTTCAGGTCTCGGTACATTTTGGTTCCTCCTAGGTGCACTGTATACTTGGATCGGTGAGCTTCCTCTAACACTCTTTGGGTGATTGCTGAATTCCGGGGTAGCCAAAACCTACCTTTACAGGTCAGCACTCCTTCACGGTCTACTTTAACATCTGGCAGTTTCCCTTCAGCAACAAGCTTTTTCTTCTTTACCAATGATTCATCTGACTCTTGGGCTTTCTTAATCTCTGTGGGTAACTCAGCTTATACCCTTAGATAGAAGAATACAAGTCGGTCAGGTTTGGTCTCGCATTCCCAATTCTCTGCTTGTGATAACATTTCTGCCTCTTTTATCCAGATGTGCGCCAAATTCACCTTCCTCCTTAGTGCATCTGCCACCACGTTTTCCTTGCCAGGATGATAGTCAATTACACACTCATAATCCCCTAAAAACTCCATCCACCGATGTTGGCGCATATTCAGGTCCTTTTGGGAAAATAGGTACTTCAGGTTCTTATAATCTGACATTACTTCAAACGTGACTCCGTATAAGTAATGTCACCACTTCTTTAAGGCAAACACCACTGCAACTAGCTCTAGGTCATGGGTGGGGTAATTCTTTTCATAAATTTTCAACTTTCGAGATGCATAAGAAATCACGTGGCCCCTTTGCATCAATACACAGTCGAGACCATCTCCTGAAGCATCAGTATATACTATGAATCCATATTTTCCCTCAGGTAGGGTAAGGATTGGGGTAGTGGTCAAGCGTTTCTTCAATTCTTGAAAACTAGATTCAGCCTTCTCATTCTATTCGTACTTAACTCTTTTCTGAGTTAAGTAGAATAAAGGGGATGCAAGCTTAGAGAAGTCTTTAATAAAATGCCTATATTACCCTGCTAGTCCAAGAAAACTTTGAACTTTAGTACTATTGTTTGGCACTCTCCAGTTTAGAACTGTCTCAACTTTAGATGGGTTCACTGATATTCCTTCCTTGCTAATCACGTGCCCCAAAATGTTTACCTGGTTTAGCTAGAATTCACATTTTCTAAACTTGGCGTACAACTTGTGCTCCTCAAGCAGTTGTAATACTTTCCTTAGGTGTCCTTCATGCTCCTGCTAACATTTGGAATAGACCATGATGTCATCAATGAAGATGACAACATACTCGTCTAAGTATGGCCGAAATACTCGATGCATGAGGTCCATAAAAGTGGCTGGTGCATTGGTCATCCCAAATGGCATTACTAGGAATTCATGATGACCATATCGAGTATTGAAAGCAGTCATGGGTATGTCCTCCCCCTTCACTCGCAATTGGTAGTACCCTTGTCGTAAATCCAGTTTGGAAAATACAACTGCTCCTTGGAGTTGATCGAACAACTTCTCAATAATAGGAAGGGGGTATTTATTCTTAATCGTCACATTTTTTAAGCCTCGATAGTCAATGCACATTCGAAGAGAGCCATCCTTCTTTTTAACAAACAATACCGGGGCTCCCCAGGGAGAGGTACTCGGTTGAATGAATCCTCGAGTCAACAAGTCTTCAAGTTGTAGCTTCAACTCATTTAGCTCTAACAGCGCCATACTATATGGGGGTTCAAGAAATAGGTGCGGCCCAAGGTACCAGATCAATGGTAAACTCGGTCTTCCTTTTAGGAGGTAAACTTACGAGTTCCTCTGGAAATATCTCAGGGAAGTCTTGGATCACATTTATATTTTCTCCTTTTAACTGGTCCACTGGCTTATTTAAGATATAAGCTAATATTCCAGTCGCCTCTTTGCAAATCATTCGTCGAGCCTTGACTCCAGCAACTAATAATGGGAAGAATCTTTTCCTTCCCACATTCACTTCAATCGGAGGTTTCCCTGGTCTATACAGCTTAACTTCCTTCGTATGACAATTTAGCTGGGCGTGGTTTTTAGCAAGCCAATCCATTCTAAGTATTACCTCATAGCCCTTTAAGGGTTGAGACAAGCGACTCGGCTGAGCTTGCGAGCATTCAGATATTCTATGTTAAGCACTACCACACCGTAGACACTTGTTTGACCTCTTCCAGCAATCCTTCTCATCATGGACTCCCTTTCCACAGTACGTGCAACGTACTTGAGTTGTTCCTCTTGAGACAAAGCTCGAGCTCCTTGACTTGGTCAAGGGTCAGGATGTGTCTCCCCTAGGGACTTTGTTTTGCTCAAAATTTACTCCTTGTGGACTGGGAATGTATACTGATTGGGACCTCACATTTGTCCTTCTCGATTGGTGCATGGCTTGTAAGGCATTCTTAGTTTCCTCCACTCTGTTAGCGGATTTGATGGTTGCAGCATAATTGTGGTGATAGGTCAGGGCTAGGGCATCCTTCAATTTCAGCCTTAACCCTTGGATAAATCTCCTCTTGTGTTCCTCGTCCGTCGAGACCATCTTCTGCAAATTTAGAGAGGCGGGAAAACTTTGCCTCATACTCCGCTACACTCATCAGTCCTTGTTTCAAGTTTATAAACTCCGCTTCTTTCCTTTCGATAACTAGGGGTGGTATGAATTTCTTCTTAAACTCTCTTTCAAAATTCTCCCAAGTCCTGGGAGTCTCCTCCATGTCCCACTTCCTTTGTACTATATTCCACCAATCTAGTGTGCCACCTTCTAATTGGAATATAGCAAAATTCACTTTCCGCCCATCCTTATATCCCAAGGCTCGGAAGGTTCGAGCCATTGTTTCAATCCAATTTTCGGCAACTTCATCATCTGGGCCGCCACTGAACCTGGGTGGATGAAACTTCTGGAATCATTCCAAGGCCGCGTCTTCGGTCTCTGGCCTATGACTTTGATCCCTGACTGGAGATCGAGCTCGATTGTCCCCCTCTATCATGCAGCTCAAAATTTCAGTGACTTGAATTTCGAATAAGTCCATTCCGCGGTGAGTTCGAACTTTCAGCTTGATCCCTTTCCATTGTCCTACATTCAATAAGTTAGTTCCACAGATTGAACCAATCCTTATTGGATTTCCTAACCAGAATAATATAATTCACAAAACTTTTTACATAAGTGGTTGTAAGATATTTGCGATAAGTTTAATAGTCCTCTAGCGTCGTCTCCCGACGTTGGAAATTGGGACTCATTTCTTGTTCTAATGTTTATTCTACGAACGGTTAGTATCTTAGTTGTAAGGTTTTCCTCCAAAAGTTGGCTTACAAGTTTAATCGACTCTTGAATCCTTGGTGGAGTCACCTCCTTCTTTTTGCTCCGCTCTAGGGTATGCTTGGTCCATTAAAGCTCCATCGTGCCCCGAGTTTCTCCAATATACATCCAACGTCCTTTCGTTAGTTGTCGACTATAGGCAGTCAAACCACCCTGTAGCTCCTGGGTATTTACCAGGACCGAGCCTACTTCTTGGATGGTTTCCTGTCATTTGGCATGCCATTGCCCGAGCTCCCTACATCTTTGGTTCTTCAGTCGATGGTTTTTTACGACCGTTGTGTTTGCCCTCGCTTCTTCTGCGTCCGCACGCAGGTGTTGTTCCCACATTGCATCATTAATCAACTGTCCATGGGTCTCAAGGCTAAAGACCCTATTCATTAATTCCACTCGTTCCATAATCAAAGTGTGTACTACCCAATTTGGATAGGCGTGAGTTTCCACCCACTAAGAATCGTCAACCATTTCTGCCCAAGGAAATAACGCCTCCGGGAAGGCTCCGGCATATCTTTTTACCTCAATGACATCTTGAAAAGTATTACTTGCGATTTCTACATTATGGTCCATCTATCGAAATAGAATACTTGTCAGTTTGATAATTTATGTACAATTAACTCTCCTTACTTTATTCATAATTCATTTAATTTCCTCTAGAATCTTTTATTAAGGTAAGTATGAGTTTGCCTTTACTTAGTTTGAGAATGCTCTGATACCACATCTGTAACATGCCCAAACCCTATTGCAAGTATCGGGTCGGGTTTGAGCGTGCTACCGAAAGGGCCGATATTAATGAGCAATTAAATTTTATGCGGAAGCAATTTAAATAATTCAAAAACCTACTTTACTATTACAATGAAAAGGATTTATTACAAATGTCAAATAAAAGTTTCTCTTAACCGTTATAACATCTAAGTTCATATAAAAATTCAAGTAGCCAGGATCTTTCTCTAACGAAGTAAAGACGACAAGCACTCGTCTTTTACTGTTCTTCTTCACCTGAAAGGGGGTTATTTAACTAGGGTAAGCTCCTTTCTTAGTGAGGTTCCATCGTCAGTATTTACCTAGTTGAGTTTTAATGATCACAGAATAACAATTAACAATTAGCTATATATGTGCTAGCACATAGTAAAAGGATACAGGTGGTTATTGCCGAGTTGCTGCTAAGTGCCTATATGGAAACTGTGACTAACATACCTAACATAACCCAGTCAGTGATGCCCGTAGGCTATCAACTCAGAATTCACTTTCCCATTCACGCTGGTGTTCAATTACGAGCTCGTATCAGTCAGGTGCTTATGCTAGCATACCAAACTCCACGTGTAGCCGGTCTAATCAGACGGTCCGATCAGTTTGTTCCCCGCCGACTTCGACCAAACTACAATCGCATCGGGGCCCCCGAATATCACAGACAGGTAATCAGGTAGCAAGTAATTCAAGTTTGACACGGCAAGATAAAGTACAAGCCGGTCATTCACAGAAAAATATCAGAGCAGTTCATAACTCAGTTTCACGATAATGGAACACAGTAATGTACACACTCAGTTTAACAGTCATTATATATTATCAATTTATGTTTGACATGTATGTCCTTTTATAATGGGGTTCAAGTACAGGTTCGAGTATGTATTTCTAGTACAGGGGTTCAAGCAGTTAGGTTTGAGTACAGGGGTTCGAGCAGTTGGGTTTGAGTACAGGGGGTTTGAGTAGTTGGGTTCGAGTACAAGGGGTTCGAGTAGTTAGGTTCGAGTACAAGGGGTTCGAGTAGTTGGGTTCGAGTAGAAGGGGTTCGAGTAAAGAACTCGAATGGAGAAGGTTCAAGTGGAACGATTTTCGGGTGGTACTGGTTTGAGGGCTAAGTGGTACCAGTTTGAGTGGTGAGGTTCGAGTGGTAAGTATTACCAGTTCGAGTGATGAGGTTCGAGTGGTAATTATTACCAGTTCGAGTGGTGAGGTTCGAGTGATAAGGGGTTCGAGAGGTAAGGTTCCAGTGGTACTGGTTCGAGGGTAAGGTTCGAGGGGTGAAGTCTAGTGAGTTCGTGGGGTGAAATCTTTCAGTAATTTGAGAGGTGAAATTTTCAGTGGTTCGAGAGGTGAAGGTTTTCATTGGGTTCGAGAGGTACTATTTAGTAGGGGTTTGAGGGCAAGGGTTCAGTAGGGGTTCGAGGACAGGGGTTCGAGAGGTTACTCTTTAACAGGGGTTTGAGGACAGGGATTCGAGAACAGGAGTTCGAGGGCTACTGTTTAGCAGGGGTTCGAGGGGTCAAGGTTTAACAGGGGTTCGAGGACAGGGGTTCGAGGACAGGGATTCGAGGATAGGGATTCGAGGACAGGGGTTCGAGGGCTACTGTTTAGCAGGGGTTCGAGGGGTCAAGGTTTAACAGGGGTTCGAGGACAAGGCTTAACAGGGGTTCGAGGATAGGGATTCGAGGACAGAGGTTCAAGGACTGGGTTTTGAGGGCTACTGTTTAGCAGGGGTTTGAAGGGTCAAGGTTTAACAGGGGTTTGAGGACAGGGATTCGAGGACAGGGATTCGAGGACATGGGTTCGAGGGCTACCGTTTAGCAGGGGTTTGAGGGGTTCAAGGACAGGGATTCGAGGATAGGGGTTCGAGGACTACTGTTTAGTAGGGGCTTGAGGGGTTAAGGTTTAACATGGGTTCAAGGACAGAGGTTCGAGGACAGGGATTCGAGGGCTACTGTTTAGCAGGTGGCAGTCTGTAAGCATACAAGACAATATATATATTTTTTACTTCAATTTATGTTAAGACAATGAAAACACTCACTGTGGTTAGACTTGGGCTTGGCAACTTCCGTCTCCTATTTTATCACTGCTCACCACTATTCTTTTGGGAAGAAATTTTTCTTAAGGTTGTGTGAGAAGTAAGAACTGGGGATCAAATATTTATACTGGATGAAAGCCTAGGTTCTGACACCTACCAACCTGGAATTTTATCCTGTAACCTATGTCCACTTGTCCAAAAAAATTACTTTGGAAAATTATCCCTCACATCCGCCGTTCATTTCCCCTTCCCAGTAATTCCAGTTGCCCAAAATTACTTTGGATAAAATCTTTGCGTCCGCCGTTTCTTTCTCCCGGTCATTCCACTTGCCAAAATTACTTTGGATTAAATTCGTACGTCCGACAGCAATTCCATTTGCCAAAATTACTTTGGATAAATTTCCTTACGTCCGCCATTTCTCCTTAATTTTCCTTACTTGCTCATTCATTCACTTATTTATTTATTACATACTTATTTATTTACTATTATTATTATTGTGTATATATATACTCAGAATATATACATATATATATATATCTTCTTTGAAAACACTAACTCTTAGCATTTAATTATAGTTAGTCAACATATGTATAGTGATAATATACCGGCTATAAACGGCTATATTCCCAACGGTAATATAACAGTTATAAACAGCTATATTTTATAGTATATATATATATATATATATGTGTGTGTGTGTGTGTGTGTGTGAATTTATCCGATATTTCAAAACCACATTTCCTCTTCTAACTTATATCCTTCTCAATCTTTTACTGATAACATGTAGAGACCAATGTCATTCTTTGTTGTAGTAATTATCGTGGTACTGTATGTTAGTATTCTCACTGGAGATTTTACGCCGGAAATTTTTTATTATTCTTCAATCATGATTGGATTCATTTATTACCTTTTATTTTTCACAATCATCATAGATTTTTGTATTTCTAATTACATTTAATAAATTATTTTATTTCCCTATTATATAGTAATATAAATTGTTAGTTTTGTAGATGAGGTTCAACCATTACGGTTGGGGTTTTCACATATAGTCTCGTCTTCCAGGTTCTGTGAGGGTCGTCGCGAACACCTTGCACCAAATGGCCTGTGGGATGGCAAAGGTGGTCATATTGGAGGAGAAGGTATGGAGATGGACCTCGAGGTATGTTTCCCCGTCATACTATCCCAGGTTAGGGGGTATCTTCAGCTTGGGGTCCACCGTGCACAATGGTATCCTCTTCGTGAAAGGCAACCCCCCTTCCTGTTTTCCTAGACGATGCACTTTTGCCATCACCCAGCTTTCTCCTACTCCTCTCCCACCTTTCTCCTAGGGGAATGTAGGCCTTGCCCCATCTATCCCCTGTTGCCGCGACTGAGGGTTCCGGTTTCTCGGGACCCCGTTTTCTCTCTGAGAGGTAGGTGTTCCTCCTGGTCCTAAACCCGTTGCAACTGGTCTCATTCTCTTTTTCTTCCCACTGGGTGCTCATCCCTTGGTTTCCTTCGCCATGAAAAAGCTTCGCAAGATTGATGAGAAGCTTGTGCCTTTCTTGGCATTCCACTACCCGGGCCTTCTCTCGGTCTTCCATCTCCTTTATCTTCTTCATCATCTCTTTCTGTAAGGCTATGATTGTCTGTAGGATGTCTGAGTCGTTGGTCAACTCCGCGGTGGTTTGTAGCCAGTGTCGCTCCCCCGTGGGTATGAGAGTTGGCTCCTCCCCCGTGTTCGTCAGGTCTTCGATGAATACGTCGTTTAACAACGCTCCTTCCGTGGCCATCGATGGTTCTTCCATGGTGTCTAAGCTATGTGGGTTTGTATGATTCATCCCCACACATGGAGCCAATGGTAATGCAGAATTTGGTCAAATGAATGGTCCATGATGCTTGCTCTAAGATCGTTCCAAGACCTACAAAAAACCACCAGAAATCCAAGCAGGTGGGCCTTCAGTCCTACCTGCTCTGACAATCAAATTAGACTGCAACAACTTGTTCAATATTGGAAACGTGTTTGGAAACAAGGAATATGAGAACTTGGCTTTTTTGCATGTTCTCGTCCTTGATACATGGTTTTTGTGGCTAATGGGACATGTCACGTCCCATCAGCCTTTTCCCGTTGCAAGTAGACCCTTCTGTTGGAAGCCTGGGCTGGATGTCTGATCCTGGGCTTGCTTTATCGATATTGGGACTTCAGTCCCACACATTATCAAAGTGCAATAATTTTTTTAATATAAGTGTTTTAATGCTAGAAATTAAAAATTGAACCTGGCATCTATTTTTTTCTCTCCAGATTTAGTAAAGAGCAAGCCTCAATTTAATCGTTCACAATCAAAACTCATATGCGTAGCACTCAAATTTTCATTTACCATGTTACAACCTACTCTCTTATTTAACTTGAAACTATATTTAGAGTTAGGAGTTAGTTGGTGGTAAGAGAAGTTTACCGTATTAAATTTTTTATTGGAAACACTCTTATAATGTTTCAGATTGCAAAGACTAGCAGGATGAACACCACGCAATATGCGGTGTTTTTGAAGCACATACAGATGCATCGATCGAGAAATTAGTAACGTATTGTGTTCAACAATATTTGATGAATGATATATTTTGAATATTTGTGACATTTAAAGAAATTGGACTACTTATAACATTAATTTTAGTACAAGATTCATTCAAATTGTAAGTAGTTAAAAGTGCTAAAATTATGTTATATCTCCTCTTTAGTATATCACTACATGATTTATTAAGCAACATTTTTTTATCTTTCGTTGTCTAGATTGTAATCAAATTTTGCATGCCCCACTGCCAAATCGAAGATATACTAGTGAAAATAACGTCGTCATCCACTAAAAAAACATGATTACCTATTGTTGTCGTGATGATGCCTGCAAGAGAGCCTTCTTTGAGAAATCTGATCCTCCATCGTTGTCCTTGCTGCGCTGACTCGTGGCTAACTCGTATTGAAGTATCCCTAAGTGGCTACTGAAACCACATGGATAATAATGAAGCCCAAGTTGGTAAATATTCTACGATGAATAAATATACCTACTGACTAGAGATCCACAAAGGAAGATGATGATAAGTTCATAGAATACAAGTCACATATGAGGATGATGAAATCTATGATCTACCTCAGCCACCTCCATAGCTAAATCAACCCCCATGGCTATTATCTCGAATCATTAAGCCATAACTGGAAGAAGTTTGGGATGCTTGACGAGATGAAACTCGAGGCCCAAAAAGCAGAAATTGGGATGCAACAACTTAACAATCCATCTGACTGAACTAGTACACTGCCCGATCGTAGGCTGACTGAGCCCCCCCCAAGAAAAACCTTTTGCACATGGTTGATGAAGCTCATGGAAAAAAGGCGGGCATATTCTCGATTAGCTCTAAGTCTTTTCTTATGCTCTAAGTAAATACCCCGAGCCTTAAAGCTCTAATCATAAACAGTAGTGGTATATACATGCTGCCAAGGTACGCTCCACTTCAGTTAGCTTCACTTTTGGATTATTCACATCCGAGTTAATTGCATTGATCACGACGCCATATTCAAACTTCCATTCTCCTCCTTCAACTTCATGATCGCCTGCTCTTGGGTCGTAATAATCAACTTCATTAATCTGCTCGGAGTAAAAGCTAAAGTAGATGGAAAATATACATTGGATAAGCTAGAAGTGATCGGCCCACATTTCATGGCCATCTCTTGTATAAAAAAGGTCACTAGATAGCTTGGAAATTTTGTGAGTCATTGCTAGATGCTCCTCATAACGTTCTGACTTTTCTCTCTGAAGCTGTCGTTGGACTCCTTGGAATGAGCCAATCAACTCCTTGACTCAGCACCTAAAAGTTCTAGTTTTCTCTCAAGGGTTTTAGCTTTCTGCTCCCACTAATCAGACCTAGATCAACCCTCCAAAAAGTCTGAAAACTATTTGAGTAATAGGTCTTCAGAGGCGCAAGTGGAGTGGCAGACGACAATTGTTTAACACTACAAAAGAGACAAAAATATATAAGGACATGAAGAGAAAATATTTTGAAAAAAACTGAGACATTCATTTACAAAGAATTTTTTGGGGTTTTACAAAAAGCCCAAAGTCTATAACATTAGGGGCTGAACCCTATTGCCATTAGTGACCGCCTCATTTCTATTCCCAGTCTCATTCGACGTACCTCTGGTCCTTGTCCATCGGCTGATCAGTTTAGTCGTCTACAGGTTCCTGTTCAGTCTCCAAATCCTCATCTCTAGATGCATCTCCCACGTCGATGAAGGATCAGGCACAAGAACCTCTATTCTGGGTTCTCATTAACATCGTTTCTCTTCATGACATCAGCCGTAAGAGGCTGGGATAGATTCCCGATATAATCCAAAAGTGGAGATGGATGCCCCATTCCACCGAGTGTGCTCCAGAACATTTAGAGCCAAGGGAGACACATAAGGTGTTACGGAATTAGTATTATAGTTGTTATGGAATTAGTGTTAATTAGTGTTGGTATTGGAATTGGATTTGTATTCCTACCATAGTTGTAGATATAATTGTATTCTGTTACCTTCTCCTAGCTGGGATTGGTATCCTGTACCACTATATAATGTATCCTGAACTCATTAATAAACCTACAGATTATTACCCTTATTTCCTACATGGTATCAGAGCCTAAAATTCTGAAACCTGAAACAGAAAATTTTTCGCTGCCCTAAATTTTTTTGAGCCGCCGCCAAACCCACGCGCCACCGCCGCTGCACCAGAGCCGCCTCCGTCCGCCGGTTTCTGACGCCGACATTCGATGCCGATCGCTGCTCAAGTTCTCCGAGCTTCCGCCCATCGTCTCACACGCCGCCGCCAAGCCCACGCGCCACCGCCGCTGTCCGCCAGTTTCCGACCCGCCATTCGACGCCGTTCGCTGCTCAAAATTTTGTTCCGCCACCATTGTCCGAACTCCTTCACGCACTGCCGATCACCGCCGGTGTGTTCTGATCCGTCCCAGATTTTTACAATATGTCAGGTTCTGAAGAACAACCTCGTTTGGATATCCCTGAGGGTCCAAAACTTCAGGATTTGAGTGGCTATGACGTGATTACAGCTTTAATTCAGCAGCTGCAATTGCAATCTGGTCCTCGTCCTACTTTACCGATTGGTCGTGTGTCGACTGATCCTTACTTCATTGGTTCTGGGGATAGTCCAGGGTTACAACTTGTACCACTCATGCTGACAGGTCAAGAAAATTACAATGAATGGTCTGATGCGATTTGTCGCACATTCTTGGCCTAACACAAGATTGGGTTCATTACTGGATCCATCGTCAAACCCCCGGATGATCATCCTGATGCTGCTGATTGGCCTGGGGTTAATGCTACTCTTGTCTGCTGGATCCTGTAAACCCTGGATCCGGTGATTAGATCTTCTACAAGTTCTTTTTCCACGGTCAAGGATTTGTGGGATGATCTTAAAGCACGGTTTATCTTCACTGATGAATGAGGCTTTTGCAGACGCAAGAAGCCATTCAAGGTTGTAGGCAGAACGGTCAGCCCATCGACATCTATTTTGCCACACTGAAGAAGTTGTTTGCAGATTATCACTGCATGCGACCGCCTCTGGTTTGTATTTGTGACGATTGCAAGGTACTATGCCAGTGCAACTTTCGGGCGAAAATCCTCTAGGAGAGAGAGAAGGATTTGATCTACCAATTCATCTCTGGTCTCGACGAAGGTTTTCACACCTTGCGATCCCACATCTTGAGCATTGAGCCACTGCCATCTGTCATGAAGGTATATGCCCTTGTTACTCAGGAGGAGAATCATAGAGCTATCATTCGAGCTCGTGAGTCTTCTTCTAACTCCATGGCGTATGCTGCACGACGTACCCTACCTGCAAGTTCTTCGCCAGTTGTTCTTTCTGCAGCTGACCGCAAGAATCTTGTTTGTACCCATTGTCGTCGCAAGGGCCATGATAAAGATACATGTTTCAAGATATATGGTGTCCCAGAGTGGTTCAAGAAGGGCAAGAAATCGGCATCACCTGACCGGCCATTAGTCAATGCCGGTCAAACAAGTGGCGCCACCGATCTCTCACTCCCGCCGCCGTTCGCCGGAGCCGCCCTGTCGCCACCTAGCTTGGCGGCAGCGGCCGCCTCTGCTGTACCTGCCCGCTCCGATTTTGGCCCTGCTCTGTCTGATGAACAATGGAGCACGACCATGAACCTGTTTACTCAGCTTCACTCTCTTCCTGGTGATGAGACTGGTAAGCATACTTTACCATGGATCCTTGATTCGGGAGCCTCCTATCATATGACCGGTGACAAAGGTTATCTTTCTGATCTTACTACTACTATGTAAACTGTGATAATTTTTCTAGTATGCATTCTAGATTTTTGGGTGCTGTAACTTCTAGTGCAGATCCCACTACTTACTCTGAGGCTTCCCGTCATTCTCATTGGCGAGATGCTATGGTTGAGGAACTCACTGCCCTAGAGCGCAATCAGACTTGGACTTTGTCTCATTTGCCTGCGCATAAAAAGGCCATTGGATGTAAATGGGTTTACCGAACGAAGTTTCGCTCTGATGGTACCATTGAACGTTACAAGGCTCATCTCGTGGTTCTTGGAAACCGCCAAGTTGAAGGAATTGATTACACAGAGACTTTTGCTCTAGTCGCGAAGATGAGTTATGTTCGCTTGTTCGTTTCAGTTGCTGTTATACGTGGTTGGGAATTGCATCAGATGAATGTTCATAATGCCTTCCTGCGTGGTGATTTGCATGAGGAAGTGTTCATGCGTCCCCCGCCTGGCTATGCGGTTCCGTATGGTCAGGTTTGTCGCCTTCAGAAATCCCTTTATGGTCTTCGTCAAGCTCCTTGGAATTGGTTTGCTAAACTGGCGCAGGCTCTACAGACATTTGGTTTTGTTCAAAGTAAGGCAGATTACTCTTTATTTGTCTTTTCACATGGTTCACATTCTTTACATGTTCTGGTTTATGTGGACGATTTGGTCATTGCTGGTAGCTCTTCTTCGCTCATCTCTGAGTTCAAGAGATACTTGAGTTCTTGTTTTCACATGAAGGATCTTGGTTTGCTTAAGTATTTTTTGGGCATAGAGATTGCTAGAAGACTGGAGGGGATGTTTCTCTCGCAAAGGAAATATGCTCTAGACATCTTATCCGATACAGGCTTATCTGCTTCTAAACCAATTGATTTTCCAATGGAGCTACAACATGATTTGGCACGTGTTGAAGGTCCACCCTACCATGACCCGGAGCAGTATCGTCGCTTAGTTGGGCGCCTGATTTATTTGATGATCACTCATCCTGAACTTAGTTATTTAGTTCATACTCTTGCGCAATTCATGAAGTCTCCCTGTGTTCCTCACTGGCAAGCTGCGGTTCATGTTTTGCACGATCTGAAGAGTCATCCTGGTCAAGGTTTATTTCTTTCTTCTCGTAGTACTCTACAATTGACAGCTTATTGTGATTCGGATTGGGCCGCCTGTCCAATTACTAGGAGCTCCTTATCCGGTTATTTTGTTATGATTGGTGATTCTCCAGTTTCCTGGAAGACTAAGAAGCAACCTACTATTTCTCGGTCTTCTACTGAAGCAGAGTACCCATTGAAGAAAACTTGGACCCATTGAAGAAAACTTAAGCACACTTAACCTTCAAGTTGGACCCATTGAAGAAAACTTGAAGAAGTTTGAAGGAGAGAGGACTCTGAACTTTGATTGACCGTTGAAAGAATGTTTACCAGTGCGATAAAGATTTTAGGTAAGGAAGGATACGTGTGACAACTACAGTTGATAAATGTTTCTAAATTAGAAATAATAATTCTCGCGTTGAAAATAGGCGGTTACGTGTGCCACTTGCGGAAAGTGCTCTCTGTCCAAGATAGTGACACATGGATCCTCCAAACAAAACATGCAGATGATGTAGATACTCGCCAGCTACTTAATAAAGAAATAAATCAAAGATCATTGACGATACATGACCTTTGAATACAAATATCAAAGAGAACCTCCAGCCCTTGCCGAAACTCGATCTTTGGCTCTCTAGGGGGCTAGTGATGGTGGATAGGCCGAAGCCCATGTGGTCAATGTCCACTATTAACATTGGGCCGAAGGCCCATTATGAAGAGAAGATCTCTCATTCGGAGTATATATACGCATTCGTAATTATACTCAAAGTATATTTACGTAATTATAAATATGTGACTATTTTATTATGATAAGACACATATTCTTATATGAAAGTGTGCATATTTATCCCAGTATGATTTGTAATTTAGAGAACTTATAGTGATCAACCCTTATAAATACCGTGGTATGTTTATATTCTATTCTCAATATTCAAATCAAACACTTTTTGTTTGCTAGTATCTGAGAATTTTCCCCCAACACCTCAAGGTTTTTATTTTGCAGGTTCGACACTTGGGAGCAAGGTTCGATTATTAAGTTGACGTGCAAGGGCACAGTTTTTTTAGGAGTTCTCTTTAGAGAGACAGAGAGAGAGGGGGTGAGAACCGGAAATCTTTAGTTCTCGATTATCTAACTAAGACCTTGTCCAGTAGAGCTTATTTGGTTCCGAATTTAATTTATTGGTGTTGAATCTAGTTTATTTGTGTTTATTGGTGTTGAATTTGATTTATTTGTGCTGAATTGAATTTATTGGGGCAAATTCTTGGGAAATGTCGTTTTTCCATAAGTTTATGAAAAGATTAAGTTTCATTAAAATAATAAAAGGTAAAATATTTTAGTTGCAATTAAAATTTTATCATGCAACGCGTAGCAGTTATAAAGTTTATAACATGATTCATGCAACCTGAAAATTTTATCTTCATTTCTTCTAATTTGCACTTTAAACCTTGATCTTTCCATAACTTATGGAAATACCATCTTTCAAGAGACAACCTCATTTATTAGTAGTATCTTTTTCCAAATAATGAAAAGAATGACTTCCAAAATGATATTGTACTCGTTATATATTTATATATATATATATATATATATATATATATATATATACACTCTTTTGGACTTATTACTCAACCAACATCTGCTGAGATTTTAAATAAATATTTATTTATTAATATTTTTCATTTAGCGCTGAGTTTATTAGTGTGAATTTCGTTTAATGATACTAAATTTATTTTATTAGTACTGAAATATGCTGAAATTAAAGCAAACTGGACGTGACCTAAATTTGCAAATGGCTTATCGATAAACTATCTTGTAGATGCGAAAGATAAAGAAGACGTGGAAGGAAAAAAAGATTAGTAAAACTAGGGCAACCATTCAGAACTCCAAAATGAAAACATACCTTTAAACAAATTGAATTAAATACCCAAGCTCCAATTTACATTAGTAAACTAAACCTGCATTATATACGACAAATAGAAGGCCAGCTGCATATCCTCTCTATCTATTCATTCATTACTCCTTTTTTTCCCATGACTTTATACTGCCCATTTCAGGAATAGTTGGAGCTTGGAACCTCACCAAGCATTGGTAGCCTTTGTCACTCCAAGGCTGATAGCTACTAAAGCCAGGATTGCCTGTAGTTTAACAACATAAATAACCTATGAGAAAACTTGCACATCCTTAGCCTTTCCAAAATGGCAGAGTACTGAGATACTATTGTCAGAGGTTCAACCCAATAGATTCAACTCGATCACACCGATACAATCACCCGACAAATTCTTACTCCCTTTCACTGAAATAATGTTTTATTGCTAAAACTAATCCCTCTCCGCATAAAGAATCCTGTTCCACAAATGGTTTCTGTTCCACACAAAGAATCTAGTTTTAGAAGTAAATACACCTGATTGAAACTTTGACATTCTTCAAATTTAATTGATGGTATATATTCCTTAAATAAAAACAGTGCTTCACTGGACAAAAATTCCAAACATCAGTAAGAACAGATGACCAAAAGGGAGATGTACATACACTCACACAATTAACAATAAAAAGGTGTACATTTATGAAACGAGACTCTTTATGTGGAACAGAGGGTGTACTGTTTTGCATTTAAGTTGCTGCATTGGTTGAATCAGAATTTCAGTCATTAATGGTAACAGGACGGCGATACATATAGGAGACAAGACAGGAATGAGATTAACACAGGGAATAATATGCAGTAGTACTTTTTTTGTCATGGAGGGAAATTTTGGTCCAATAAACGGGATAACTTACAGCCAATGTACAAGCAAAGAGTCCAGGTTTTTCTCTGTGATCCAACCTAGCACACATCAAAAGGAAAGCTCCAATGTACCAAGGAACAGCACCAAGGAAAAAACCACCAATAAACCTGGCAAAAGAACAGATCAGACCACTGTATGGTTGATGAAAAATCGAGCAATATGCAGCAAACCAAACATCTCAAGTGAATCATATTTCAGTAAAATGCAACTTAAAACAGAGATCACAAACTACCTAGCTTAAACCCGCACAAGGATTTATTCTGTGTGAGATTCAGTTTCCAATAATTGCAGTAGATACAAGCTTTTATGATGAGACTATCCCCAGGCAGTGACCCGAAATGGTTACATTAAGTCCAAGTAGTTTGCAAACCTTGTTCGAACAATAATTAACAATGAAATTCCCTATTAATCTCAAACCCTTAAACAAGAGATAACCAGCAGTTTAGTAACCTTGTTGGAACTAGTATTAGTTTTTTATCTTGATTTTCACAATAAATGTCAATACTTTGTACTAGAAATGACCAAGTGAACACATATCACACGAAAATAGAAAATTATGGTTCGGTTTCTATAGAGATGTAGTCCAATTCTTTATCTGTTTTATGCAATCCTTGAAAATATTCAATCTCTTAGTACCCTCACCTCTATGTCTAGTAAAGAAAAATCTCAACATTATAAAACTCCTTTCCTTCTATTCAAACCAAAGCCACATAAATGTTCTACCATATTCTCATGGATTATTAATATCAAGGAGAAACATTTACAGATTTTTGAGATCAGATGCTACGATGATGCATAGAACTTATTACTTGTGTAAACTGAACATAGATATAGACAGGGAATCACAAAGGAACTTACAGCAACCACCCAATCCCAATACCACAGCAAGGAAGGCTATGCTCTACAGGTATTCTACCTTCAGCAACAGCGTAACCTGAAGAGACAAAATGCCATAACAAATCAATGAGACAAAATGAAACAACCAAGGTGTAAAGCATTAGTACATGAGGCATAAAAACAAAAACAAAAAATAAATTCCCCAAACAGCAGAAACCTGAAAATTGTAGTCTAAAACTACATGCAGTCTTTCACAACCAACACTAACCAATATTCTATTCGGAAAAATATTGAATTCTAGCTGTTTTGAAAATATGAGGGTAGCAGCCCATGATACTTCTGGCATTGGCAAGAAATAAACATACTTCCTCGCACTTTCAACAAAAATTAAAAAGAAATCAGAAGATCAAAATTTTAGTTCTATGCTAATCGGCAAGAGACATTGATTACAGAGCCCAAAATCTCAGCTAAGGAAATGGCATTACACTGTGAAACTGCGAGGCCGAGTTCAATCAAACCTAGCATATTTTCCGTAAAGCAACATACAACATACAGGGTAGCCAAATCATGCATTGCCAAGTTCAATCAAATCTAGCTTATATTCAGTAAAGCCAGATACAAAAAGATAGAGTAGCCAAATCATGCATAGCCAAGTTCAATCAAATCTAGCATTTATTCACTAAAGCTAGATACAAATACAAAGAGTAGCCAAATCATGCATAGAGCAAGCAAGACCATGGAATGTATGGCAACACCTATGTTGCACTGAGTCGGGGATGGGAACGTAAATAGGTAGGGGACAAAAACCGGCAAAACAGCACATTTCAAAAAAAAACCCCTATAGCTAGAATTCAAAATTTTATACTGTATAAAAATAATTATAAATTCTTGTAAGGGCATCACTTAGGTTTTTAAACACCATAAATTCACTTCTATAAGTAAGGAAGCAGAAAATTTAAAAAATGTATCAATTAGAAGACCGCGGGATACAAACACTTAAATTTTTTGGAGAGGTCCATGGCTCTTAGAGGGAATCGACCAACAAACAGGCTACAGTGCAATTAAGTGTCGGAATGAAGGGTGGATTGGAAACTAGCCGGAACCCTCTAGATCTGCTGATTGTGGGGATAATGCCGCTGCCGTCCGTCCCCAGGACATTGCTGGGAATAAACCGGCCGTCGCCAAGCCCAAACTTCTGGAAACTGTATGGGGACATTTCTCGGCTGTCCCCAGGTCAGGGACCTTCAGCATTCTGGAGTACACGTGCTACATTGGACAAGACTGAGCCTACTGTATCGACAAAACACATGAGAGGAAGCAGTTCCAAAAAAGAGGTTTGTCCCGAAGTGAAATTGTGAAAATAGGATTCATCAAAAAGGTTTCAAGCAAATTAAACAAATGTATAGAAATATGAAAGAAAGATTCAATATTAACTACATTATTACAAAACTTTGTGCCTGAATTCAACTACTCGCGTACCAAATCATCAAACGGCAAAGCAAACAAAACCGAGCAATTAATTGTTACAAACTGCAGCCACCGAAATGCTTATCATCAAAGAAAATAACCATATGATCTTTCTTATGCCCTCAATAGATAGCCATGGAATAAATGTCAACAAATGAACGCGATTCCTACCTAGAAGATGGAATCTTCCTTAAGTTTTCATCAGATTTATACAAGAGAACTAATTAAAACAAAAAACTCAGGTACTCGAACGTTACTACATCGAAGAAGATAAAAACAGGTTTATGATATCGGATCAATGGAGAAGAATATGGAAACCTGGAACAACTTGATAACCAACATGGTGATGGTAATAATAAGGCGACGGAACTGCGGAGGGCTGAGGGAATCCAACGACGGGCACCGACGTTGGCGGCGGAGGCTGAGAATTCACACCTTGGAAAGTTCCATAGTAATATTGGCGGGCGTCGACGGTGTTGGACGGACCGCTCCCTTCTTCTTCGGTCATTCTTTCGATGTGACGGAAAGTGTTGGCAGCGTCTGGTTATGAATTTGAGCGGTTTTGTAATCTCAATTGGAATCAGCTGTTTTATTCTTTCTTGTTTTTATTTAATCTAATTGAACCACTTGATTAGCTGTGAAGTTTGTCGCTAGGATCCAACTATGTTACCCACTTACAGCGTGTCAGCTTTAAGACAAAAAAACAGGCGATAACCTTCGCTTTCAAGGCCCCGGCCGCACTGACACCACAGCCAACATGGAGGAGGTAAATCACAGCACTCTTAGCGATCAAACACGTGGTTCACGACGGTAGAAAATGAAATACGAACAACTGCGCTGGTCGTAATAGATCTACTTTCATGCTAGTTCTTGCTCCAGCATGAAAGTTCCATTTCAGGGAAGGACAACTTACTATGATACTTTCTGTTTTGTCGAGCCCTGCTTTGCAAGAATTCATGCACTTCCCTTTGCTCCATAGGGCCTTCTCTAATAGGGAAAAGCCTTCCATTTCCGTCAAATAACCTTGCCTCCCCCGGCTTTTCCATCGTCCGGGCTCCCTTTCCTCCCATTGTGCTATGCTCCCCCGGCGCAGGTCTACTCGGTAGTTACAAGGAGTCCCCCCACTGGAAGAACTCTCATACTGCACTTGCCGGGAGTCGAACCCGTCTCAATCGGGAATGAGACCACCCACCCAACCGCTTGGGCGATCGTGTGGGTGTGTTAGCTCTAAGACCATGTACAAGGGAAGGTGGTTCCTTTCAAGAATTCATGGATGAAAATTTTTACTTATTGAATATTATTTGCACTGTAAAAGTGGATTTATCATTTTTTTAATGAGATTTATCGTGTTGAATCATGCGTCTAAAAATAATGTAGTAATGGAATTTTTGGTGGCTGTGTAGATATATTTGTGATTTATTCGGATGGAACATGTAATAAATTTTTTAATACAGAGATTTTACCGTCATGTGTGAAAAATTTTAGAGTTAAGTGCTCATATAATCCTAGCCTGAATTTGGCCGGAATTCAGTAAAATGACCATTATACCCCTAATTTAAAAAACCAAAAAATAAATAAATAGAAAAAAAAATTTTACCATCTCCTCATGATGTGTCCATTTTAGATGCATTATTTAGTAGTATTTAGGATCACTTTTGTGCTCTTTTATTAACGAGAGCTTGTGTTTTACCTTGAAATTCACTTAGGAGAGGCAAAAGCAACTTTGTACTCTTTTACCTCTTCTAAGTGGATTTTGTGTGACGAGGGAAGAACACGGACGCAACGAAGACCGAAAGACATTGAAGACTATACCTTCGAAGACTTTTTCGAAGACATGAACACCGTCGTCGTTGAAGACCATTTTGGAGCTGTTGAAGACTTGAAGATTGAGAGGGATGACTATGAAGAAGACAAAGAAACAATGCAAAGTGCTGGCCCCCGTCGCGACACCATCGCGAGTCGCGACCAACACCGTCGCGAGTCGCGACGAACTCGTCGCGAGTCGCGACCAAAAGGCGGCCAGAAATCTATTTTATTTTCTTTGCACCATAAATACCCTCTCTTTCCTCCTCTTCTCCAGGCTTTTCCAGCCCGTTTTCTCTCTGGTTTTTGGGCGAAAACCTAGGTTTTTCTCTTCTTTCTTTTCTTAGCTTTTTCTTAGTTTAATTATGTCTTTTGTTGTTCTAGAGTAGTTTTGTTCTTGGGAGCAAAGGATTGAAGCTTCCATTATTTCTGTAGCAAGAACTCATTTCTATCTATCTATTTGGTGTTTTTGCTATTGTGCTTTTATTGTGCTTTGAATGTTAATTGTTGATTCTATTAATGTTGTTGAGAGCTTGATGATATGAAATGCTTGGATGAATTGCTAGCTAGGGTTTGGGGGATTTGGGTTAATTTCCCCCCTGTTCTTGTTAGTAATGTGAGAGTATGATTTAGAGCTTTTGATTGTGTTGATGGATTGATAATGTGCTAGACGAATGTGATTGATGTTGAACTCTTCGTCATGTTCGTTTGTGTAGCAAACGAGAAGAGTTATATGCTCGTGGTCTATGAGTGGTCGCTCTTGACTAATCTCGTGTAATTGCATGAATTGGTTAAATGCTTAGTCACGATGTAGTGGTCATAGGCATTGCCAAGCTTGTTGGTCCTTCGTGCTAAATGCCACCAATGACACCTTGAGTCGTGGTTGCGACTCGGGAGTCATTGGTGAGGTTTGACGAGAGATGTGGAACTCACTCTCGCAAACTACGAACTAAGAAGGATAGGATTTTAGTCTCCACGACAAGTAGTTGAAGTATTGAATAGATGATTTAAATTCATTCTTGAAGCATTTGTTATTTGGCATTTATGTATTCTTGACGGTGTGTTTCACTGCATGTGTGCCATGAGTTGTTTGAGCATAGGTAGTGCTTGTGTGGTTGAATTGTTCAGGTGTAGGAACGTGACGAATTCCGTAACGCCTTTGCATGAAGATCTATGAGCATGAACTTAGAACTCCTTGTGATGTGTGTGTTGTGGCACTTGCTAGATGGGTATGTGAGTGTTGGGTCCTGAATGCTATATGATGGAATGTGTGAATGATTCGATGAACTACATTAGATTTGGAAGTGGATATCCATTGCCCCCAAGGTTTTATCTTTGTAGTTTAAAACCCCTTTTCTTTAGTTTTGTTTGATGATTAGCATAGTCACTTGACCTTGCTAGTTATCGTGTCTTTTTATCTTTGTTAATTTAGGAAACCAACCAACCAACCCCCCCCCATTTACATGCTTTTATGTGTGTGTATATATAGTTACTCCTAGCCTAATATCAACCATTTGTGTGCTTAGACGCTTAGGAAGATCCCTCTTCTCATTGGACGACCCCGATTTGCCGCTATCTACCTAGTTGTAGAAAGTAAGCAAAAAGGGCTTATAAATTATCTTTTGCACGGCGGGCGCGACGACCGCCCGCCCATCACCTCATCTTCTTCTTCCCCCATTTTATTTTTGCTCTCTCTCCATTTTATTCCCCATTTTATTTCTTCTTCCCCATTTTCTCTCCAGTCCCTCATTTCCATATGAAATTCCACCACCACCACGTCCTGGCTTACCCACCACCACCACGTCCTCCTTTCCATCTGAAATCCCGCCACCACCACATTTCTCTTTCTCGTCCTAGCTTACCACCACTACATTGGTGTAGCCTCCGCCCGCTCAGCCGCTCGTATAGCTGCCGTCACCACCACCACATGTTATCACCCACCTTCGCTAACCCCAATCGCCGTTGTCGCTAACCCTAATTGCCCCCGTCGATCTGGTGGAAAGTCTTCTCGATCTGGTGTCCGGGAGCCGAGTGATGGGGTTGCTGCCACTGTGGCTGGTGGCGTCCGGGAGAATGGAGTCGCCGCCGCCGTGTCTGGTTGTGTCTGGGAGCCGAAGGATAAAGTCACCGCCACCGTGTCTGGTAGTGTCCCGGAGCTGAAGGATGGAGTTGACATCTTTGAGATTTGATGGCTTGTTTGAGGTGGCTGGTTGGGTGTTTTCTGGCTGAGGTGGTTGGAGGTGGCACCGCCGTGGTTGCGCAGCCACTCCCCAACCCGCTATGCAAGGTTTGCATTGTGTTTCTTGCTTTAACTTTTTAAGATTTGATTTGTACAATGAATCCAGAATGATGGTTTCAGATGGTCATCTGAAAGGGAAATATGGTTGTTCTGGAATATCTACCAAGTTTTTTACTAGAGTCAAAATTTCTCTTAGCCTCACATACAGATAATGTTGCATTGCAGATGGTGTCTGTATTCAGAGCAAAGAGCATCCTGGTTGTGTATGGGATACAAAGTTTTTGGAAAATGGCAACATTGTCACTGCATGTTCTGATGGTGTTGTTCGCATTTGGACTGTACACGAGGATAAGTTTGCTGATTCAGTGGATCTTCAGTTCTATGCTTCCTTGGTTTCTCAATACAGAATTAACAGGTATTTAGAGCATAGCTAATCATGGTTGTGTATGGGATACAAAGTTTTTGGATAATGGCAACATTGCCACTGCATGTTCTGATGGTGTTGTTCGCATTTGGACTGTACACGAGGATAAGTTTCCTGATTCAGTGGAACTTCAGTCATATGCTTCCTTGGTTTCTCAATACAGAATCAGCAGGTATCATATTTTTACTTTTCCTGTAATTATACTTTGTTGATTAATTTAGGCTAGCTAGTTTAATCATTACTGGTTCACTGGTAAGAGTCCTTGAGTTTGATAAAATGAGATTTTTGGATGTTATTGTTGGGAATTTTTTTACTGGATTTGATAACTTGTTTGGATCAATATTTGTTTGATATTGTTTGGGCTACGTCAAACATTTGGTTGGGATTTTCCAGTCACAGAAATATGTTCCGACGGTGGCGCGGTGGTGGGGCTTAGCGGCGGCAGTGGTGGTGGCGATGGTGCTTCAAAAAATGAAGAGGAAGAAGAACCTCAGGTATTTTAGTCAACAGATTTGTAATTTGAATGCTCGGGGTGTTTTAGTCTTTTTTTTGTATTTGGTCAATGCTGGAAAATACAAAGCCAACGTCGGAATAGTGCCAAAATGTTATATCGACACTTCTGATGCAAAAGACAGGTTACAATAGCACTTTCCAACTTCACGGGGTCATATTAGCACATATTACCAAAATATTGGGTCATATCAGTATTTTGCTGCTGATTTGGCAAATAGCGGGCCTCGAATTGACAGTCTGAATACATAAGGTCAGATTGACATTGTCGATTGAATTTTCATCCATGGCATTGCTACTCCTTTATTTGACCTTTGGATTGGAAATCAAATTTAGGTTTGAGACTTAGTTACTCTTACGTGGCAAGAGAAGTTTACCGTACTAAATCTTGCATTGGAGATGCTCTAACTTTCAATCTTTCTCTTTCACCTCACCAAAACAATTGCTAAGAGCATGAGCAATGGTGGTTTCTTAATGTTAAGAAACCACACAAGCCTATAGTGGTGGTTTTCTAAGTGGTTTTTTATTAAGAAACCAGTCATTGGTTTCTTACTAAGAAACTACTTTCTCTTATCTGGTAGGATCTCTTGACACACTAATTTCATAATATGCTTGTGTTCTCTTAATTTTCCGTCTTCAGTAGTATTTGGAAGTTTAAAATGAATTTCAAAAATTATTTTGATAAAAAAAACCAAATATTGGTTTCTTACTAAGAAACTACTTTCCCTTATCTGGTGGGACCTCTTGACACACTAATTTCATAATATGCTTATGTTTTCTTAATTTTCTGTCCACAATAGTATTTGGAAGTTTAAAATAAATTTCAAAAATTATTTTGATAAAAAAAATCAAATATGATATATTCAAAAAAATGAAAAAATGGAATGTTTAATTATTTTTTGCAAAAAAAAACGAAAATTAAATTTTAAAAAATGTATTATTAACTTTCACATTCAATTTATATTGGGTTTAAATATTAATGTTAAAATTAATAAGTAGGATAGTGAAATTCAAGTGAGGTACATGAATAGTAGAGAGAGTGGTTTCTTACCATTGTGGAGAAAAATTGGGTGATTTCTTAAGTGGTTTCTTAGGGTGAGGTGGAAGAAAGAGATTGAGATAAATAATATATTTAATTGGTAAGATACTACAAGTGATTTTTACCATTACACTTGGTAAGAGTATTAGGGCATGGGTAATGGTGGTTTCTTAATGTTAAGAAACCACCCATTGATTTCTTACTAAGAATTCACTCTCTCTCATCTGGTGGGACCTCTTGACACACTAATTTAATAATATGCTTATGTTTTATTAATTTCTATTTACAATAGTATTTGAAAGTTCAAAATTAATTTCAAAAAAACATTTGATAAAAAAAATGATATATTCAAAACAAAAAAAGAAATATTTAATAATTTTTTGCAAAAAAAATGAAATGAAATTTAAAAAAATGTAAATTTCACATTCAATTTTTTTTTGGTGGACAAATTTATTTAAATTAAATATTAATGTTAAAATTAATGAGTAGGATTGAGAAATTCAAGTGAGGTACATGAACAGTAGAGAGAGTGGTTTTGATGTGTCCATTTTAGGCGCATTATTTAGTAGTATTTAGGATCACTTTTGTGCTCTTTTATTATCGAGAGCTTGTGTTTTACCTTGAAATTCACTTAGGAGAGGTAAAAGCAACTTTGTACTCTTTTACCTCTTTTAAGTGGATTTTGTGTGACAAGGGAAGAACACGGAACCAACGAAGACCGGAAGACATTGAAGACTATACTTTCGAAGACTTTTGGATACTCACTTCGAAGACATGAAGACCGGAGGCCGTTGAAGACCATTTTGGAGCTGTTGAAGACTTGAAGAGTGAGAGGGATGGCTATGAAGAAGACAAAGAAACAATGCTAAACTGTGGCTGCCGTCGCGACCCCGTCGCGACACCGTCGCGACACCATCGCGAGCCGGGGCACCGTCGCGAGTCGCGACGATGCCCGTCGCTAGTCGCGACCATCGGGCGGCCAGAAATCAATTTTATTTTCTTTGCACTATAAATACCATCTCTTTTCCCTCTTCTTCTAAAAGCTTTCCAGGCGCGTTTTCTCTGGTTTTGGGCGCCATTTTTAGGTTTTTCTTCTTCTTTCTTTTCTTAGCTTTCTCTTAGTTTGATTATGTCTTTTCTTGTTGTTCTAGAGTAGTTCTTGTTCTTGGGAGCAAAGGATTGAAGCTTCCACTATCTATGTAGCAAGAACTCATTTCTATCTATCTATTTGGTATTTTTGCTATTGTGCAATTATTGTGCTTTGAATGTTAATTGTTGATTGCATTGATGTTGTTGAGAGCTTGATGATATGAAATGCTTGGATTAATTGCTAGCTAGGGTTTGGGGGATTTGGGTTAATTTCCCCCCTGTTCTTGTTAGCAATGTGAGAGTATGAATTAGAGCTTTCGATTGTGTTAGTGTGCTGACAATGTGCTAGGCGAATGTGATTGATGTCGAACTCTTCGTCATGTTCGTTTGTGTAGCAAACGAGAGAGTCATATGCTCGCGGATGAATGTGCGTTGCACGTTCATCCAATCTCGTGTAATTGCATGAATTGGTTCAATGCCTAGTCACGTTGTAGTGGTCATAGGCATTGCCAAGCTTGTTGGTCCTTCGTGCTAAATGCCACCAATGTCGCCTTGAGTCGTGGTCGCGACTCGGGAGCCATTGGTGAGGTTTGACGAGAGATGTCGAACTCACTCTCGCAAACTACGAACTAAGAAGGATAGGAGTTCAGTCTCCACGACAAGTAGTTGAAGTATTGAATAGGTGATTTAAACTCATTCCTGAAGCATTTGTTATTTGGCGTTTATGTACTCTTGACGGTGTGTTTCACTGCATGTGTGCCATGAGTGATTTGAGCATAGGGAGTGCTTGTGTGGTTGAATTGCTTAGGTGTAGGAACGTGACGACTTCCGTAGCACCTTTGCATGAAGATCTACGAGCATGAACTTAGAACTCCTTGTGGTGTGTGTGTTGTGGTACTTGCTAGATGGGGCGTGTGAGCGTTGGGTCATGAATGCTATATGATGGAATGTGTGAATGATTCGATGAACTACATTAGATGTGGAAGTGGATATCCGTTGCCCCCAAGGCATTTTATCTTTGTAGTTTAAAACCCTTTTTCTTTAGTTTCGTTTGATGATTAGCATAGTCACTTGACGTTGCTAGTTATCTTTGTTAACTTAGGAACCAACCAACCAACCCCCCCCTTTTTACATTGCTTTTAAGTGTGTGTAAATATAGTTACTCCTAGCCTAATATATCAACCATTTGTGTGCTTAGACGCTTAGGAAGATCCCTCTTCTCATTGGACGACCCCGATTTGCCACTATCTACCTATCTGTAGAAAGTAAGCACTGAGGGCTTATAAATTATCTTTTGGCGCGCGGGCGCGACGACCGCCCGCGCTTGTCAAAGTGGCGCCGTTGCCGGGGAAGAGGCGTTTATTCTTAAGTATTTAGGTGTATTTGGTTGTGTATTAGCTAGTTGTTTTTATTTTCCACTACTTGGTGGTTGTTTTTGTTCGGAGTAGGTATTGCTCGAGTTCTTGGTAATATATTTTATCGAGAATCCTTGCACTATGATTCCGAACTTTTGAAAAAAAAAATTAAATTAAATTAAAAAAAAATTTTCTTAATGGAGCGTCTCACCTTGAGGGAACTCATGATGAGAAGAGAGGCTCAACAAGCAAGGTTTTGTAGGATGTGTCATTCCGATCATCCTACCGAATCTTGCCCTTTGTTGTGGGAAGAGCACTATGACCGAGAAAGAACCCTTGGTTTCCAAAACCATGGGTACTATGAAGAGTGCTATCAAGAGGTAGGAGATATTGGTTTTCAAGGGCGAGAAGCTCATGAATGCTATCCATACCACAACTCTTACAATCCGGAATGGAATGGTAATCCGGATTTGTGGTATGAGAATGAGCCGGAAAACCAATATTACGAGCAACAGAGTTGGCCATCACCACCCTATACCATACCCCAAAACCAAGCCCAACAAGGAAGTTCAAGTTTGACACGTGAGGATGTCTTAAATACCATAGCAAACTTGAACTCCTTTACTAGTAAAGAGCCGGATACTCAGCTCCCTCTAGCGTTGAGGCCATTGAGGGGCATGTGAGGAACATTTTAGAGGTATTGGCCCGCATGGAAGCTCGTGATTCCGAAAACACCCCATCCCAACTTGAACTCGATGATTTGGTGAGTGAAGTCACCAATACAAATGATTTTGAGCTTGAAAGGGATGAGGAGTTGGTTGTCGAGGATAGAAAAATGGAGGAAGAAGTGATAGTGCTACATTATCCATTAGCATTGTCACCCCTTCTCCCACCTAGTGAACCAACTCTAATATTTTCGGAAGTTTTGAGGGAAACGAGAGAGGAGCCAAAAGACTATCCCAAGCTCCCTAACCACTTAATTCCCTTTGAACCATCTCCACCTCCACAAGACTTTCCTCTTGGAAGTTTTGTGCCCCCACCTCTCTTATTTTGGATGCTCATGGTGAAGAGCTTCAAGCCTTCACCATACGGATAACGTTAGGGTCGTGCCGACAACCTTAAAAATACGGAGCTTCGTCGTGCCGACGACGTTAAATAAATTCGGCATTTCTTTTAGTTTTTGTTTCTTAGTTTGTGTTTCTTAGTTTGTTTTTATTGTTGTTTTGTTTTGTTCTTTTTATGGCATGTTTTTCTATGATTTTGTAGCAACATGAAGTGCATTGCAATGAAGGAGATGAAGGAACGAGATCAATGAAAGAGGGAAGCAAGCTTGGACAGTTGGTAAAAAAACGAAAAAAAACTTTTAAGCCTGGGATACCCTGCCGTCGCGAGTCGCGATGGGCTTCGTCGCGAGTCGCGACGAACAGGGGAGCAAAATCCACTCCCAGCGCCAACTTCCTGCGAGTCGCCCTGACGTCGCGAGGCTCGTCGCGAGTCGCGACAACCTTCATCGCGAATCGCGACGAGCTCAGAACATTTTGAGCTCCCGAGCTGTACTTTCCGCGCGTCGCGATGGCGTCGCGAGGCTCGTCGCGAGTCGCGACGTGCTCAGTAACTTTTGAAAATTTTTTGAGCTCGGATTTCAAGTTCCCAAGCTTCCAAGTTTCCAAATGATTTTAAACATTGCATAATCCTTCCTTCTTCTCCACCCAACACTCCCAAGAACATCACATACCTCTCATTTCTTCCACCATCATACATATATTGGCATGTGAACATTCTTGCATCTTTATAGTACATTTGTTGATTGTAGTATGCCGACTACATCATTGTGACCGTAAGTTCTTAGCCTATAATGATGCTTGTATACATGTCAATATATGTTGGATATTTTTCATGCATAATCTTATAGTGGTGATTGAGGGTTGATTGGTTGTTCTTTGACAATACTATGGTTATTAACTCTTGATGCTAAACCTAGTATTACATATCCTTATGTACTTGTGAGTTTAATGTGTTCTTCGTGGTGTAGTCTTGATCAAACGGCGCCATGGAGAAAATGTTTTTCTCGAGGGGTGAGTTCTTCTACGGCATTTTTGCTCACCCTTCCGGTTCCGAAACCCATCTCGGGACCATCCAAGTACTTGGATATCGCCATATCACCGGCGAATTGCGGAGACACGGGTGTCACTCTAACTCCCTTACCTTGATTTTTATTCTTCTTGCCTTACATGTTTACATTGAGGGCAATGTAATGTTTTAAGTGTGGGGAGGGGTTAGAGGATTCAATGCATGCTAGATTGTTTTGGAATGCTTTTTGCTACTTTTCATTGGAAAAACATGAGAAAAAGAAAAAAAAAATAATAATAGAAAAACAAAAAGAAAAAAAATGAAATGAAAAAAAAAAAAGAAAAGGAAAACCCGCTAAGTTGAAAACCCGAGAGGGCAACTTAGGCAACATTGGGGGCCCGGATAGGTCGAAAACCCTTAAAGGGCGGCCTAGGCAAAAATGAGAGGCTAAAATGTGAGGAAAAAGGTGAGATGTGAGCTAAAGAAACATGATGTGTGGCTAGGATGAAAACTCGAAAGAGCTCCTAGGCAAAATGAGAGAAATTGAGAGAAATTGAAAAATGCTATGATTTCACTCACTTGCCGGCGTTGGAGTCATAAGGTTGCGGTTGTCACACGGATGGATCGGGTAGCTCATTATCTATAGACCTCTTGGGATTGGGTAGCTTAGTGGGTTAGGAAACGGAGTATGGTTATGAAATTCTTGATCTCTTTCTATTTCGTTTTTGGTTGATATATTGGCATTAGGTGAAGCATGTGTTTAAAACTTCCTCTATGGATTTAGCTTCATTTTGTGTCATTGGATTCTGGGAATATCAATTCTGGGCTGTGAAATATTTTTATGGGTAGTGAATTGATAAGTGGTAGGTTTGGTTAGATTTAGGATTGGGGATGTGTGTGTGCAAAATTCTCATGTGAGCTTTTATTTTGGGATTTTTGAGATTGAGAGTTTTTGTGAGGCTTTGATTGGGGGATTAGTTTAGGTTTTGGGATATATCATTTACTCCGCATGCTTGAATCTTTTCTTACTCGAGGACGAGTAAGGTTTAAGTGTGGGGAGGTTTGATATGTCCATTTTGTGTGGTTATTTTGGGGGTTTTAGGATGTGGATATGCCATTTCCTCCGTATGCTTAAATCTTTTCTTACTCGAGGACGAGTAAGGTTTAAGTGTGGGGAGGTTTGATGTGTCCATTTTAGGCGCATTATTTAGTAGTATTTAGGATCACTTTTGTGCTCTTTTATTATCGAGAGCTTGTGTTTTACCTTGAAATTCATTTAGGAGAGGTAAAAGCAACTTTGTACTCTTTTACCTCTTTTAAGTGGATTTTGTGTGACAAGGGAAGAACACGGAACCAACGAAGACCGGAAGACATTGAAGACTATACTTTCGAAGACTTTTGGATACTCACTTCGAAGACATGAAGACCGGAGGCCGTTGAAGACCATTTTGGAGCTGTTGAAGACTTGAAGAGTGAGAGGGATGACTATGAAGAAGACAAAGAAACAATGCTAAACTGTGGCTGCCGTCGCGACCCCGTCGCGACACCATCGCGAGCCGGGGCACCGTTGCGAGTCGCGACGATGCCCGTCGCGAGTCGCGACCATCGGGCGGCCAGAAATCAATTTTATTTTCTTTGCACTATAAATACCATCTCTTTTCCCTCTTCTTCTAAAAGCTTTCCAGGCGCGTTTTCTCTGGTTTTGGGCGCCATTTTTAGGTTTTTCTTCTTCTTTCTTTTCTTAGCTTTCTCTTAGTTTGATTATGTCTTTTCTTGTTGTTCTAGAGTAGTTCTTGTTCTTGGGAGCAAAGGATTGAAGCTTCCACTATCTATGTAGCAAGAACTCATTTCTATCTATCTATTTGGTATTTTTGCTATTGTGCAATTATTGTGCTTTGAATGTTAATTGTTGATTGCATTGATGTTGTTGAGAGCTTGATGATATGAAATGCTTGGATTAATTGCTAGCTAGGGTTTGGGGGATTTGGGTTAATTTCCCCCCTGTTCTTGTTAGCAATGTGAGAGTATGAATTAGAGCTTTCGATTGTGTTAGTGTGTTGACAATGTGCTAGGCGAATGTGATTGATGTCGAACTCTTCGTCATGTTCGTTTGTGTAGCAAACGAGAGAGTCATATGCTCGCGGATGAATGTGCGTTGCACGTTCATCCAATCTCGTGTAATTGCATGAATTGGTTCAATGCCTAGTCACGGTGTAGTGGTCATAGGCATTGCCAAGCTTGTTGGTCCTTCGTGCTAAATGCCACCAATGTCGCCTTGAGTCGTGTTCGCGACTCGGGAGCCATTGGTGAGGTTTGACGAGAGATGTCGAACTCACTCTCGCAAACTACGAACTAAGAAGGATAGGAGTTCAGTCTCCACGACAAGTAGTTGAAGTATTGAATAGGTGATTTAAACTCATTCCTGAAGCATTTGTTATTTGGTGTTTATGTACTCTTGACGGTGTGTTTCACTGCATGTGTGCCATGAGTGATTTGAGCATAGGGAGTGCTTGTGTGGTTGAATTGCTTAGGTGTAGGAACGTGACGACTTCCGTAGCACCTTTGCATGAAGATCTACGAGCATGAACTTAGAACTCCTTGTGGTGTGTGTGTTGTGGTACTTGCTAGATGGGGCGTGTGAGCGTTGGGTCATGAATGCTATATGATGGAATGTGTGAATGATTCGATGAACTACATTAGATGTGGAAGTGGATATCCGTTGCCCCCAAGGCATTTTATCTTTGTAGTTTAAAACCCTTTTTCTTTAGTTTCGTTTGATGATTAGCATAGTCACTTGACGTTGCTAGTTATCTTTGTTAACTTAGGAACCAACCAACCAACCCCCCCCCCCCCTTTTTACATTGCTTTTAAGTGTGTGTAAATATAGTTACTCCTAGCCTAATATATCAACCATTTGTGTGCTTAGACGCTTAGGAAGATCCCTCTTCTCATTGGACGACCCCGATTTGCCACTATCTACCTATCTGTAGAAAGTAAGCACTGAGGGCTTATAAATTATCTTTTGGCGCGCGGGCGCGACGACCGCCCGCGCTTGTCAGGTTTCTTTAGTGTTTTCTTAGGGTGTGGTGGAAGAAAAAGATTGAGAGAAATAATATATTTAATTGGTAAGAAATCACAAGTGATTTCTACCATTGCACTTGGTCTTACATTGGTTAAAGCATCCACAATTGTAGCTCCTTAAACTCACTTTTCTTAATAAAGATCACTTTTTATTTAAGGAGTACCATTGTGGAGTTTTAAGGATCACTCCTTAATAGGGAGTAACTCCTTATTTAAGTAGTAGGTACCTCTTTCTTTGTGGACATGTCAACCAATCAATTAATGTCATTTAACATGGTTTGTTTATATTTTTAATTAGTTATAATTTAAAACTAAAAAGAAGTGTCTAAGAAATGCATATTAAGTCCACTACCATTGTTGGTAGTTTATTCTTACCTAGGTTTAATAAAAATTCATTATGTGACACTTAAGAAGTGCCTCTTAAGTCCACTACCATTGTGGATGCTCTTACTCTTTAACTAATTTTTTTTAATAAGGAGCACTCATTATTTAAGGAGAACAATTGGGAGTTTTAAGAACCACATTTTAATAAAGAGTTGCTACTTAATTAAGAAGTTGGTACCTTTTTATTTGTGAAATGTTAACCAATTGCAAATCGCAAAACACCATATAATAACGATTGTTTGCTTATGCTATCAACTGAAAGTATTTATGTAATTTTGACTCCCTAATTTTAATGAAACGACATCATTTCATGTGTAACTCTTCTTTTCTTTGTCACCCTTCCAATCCCTCTTGTTCCGAGATTGGAGAATTCTTGTAGAATTTAGTGGTTAGGGTTTGAGGAGAGCTCAATTAGGGGTTTTGAGTATGAAAGTCGATGGAGCCCTATGATTTGGGATACTTTTTTATACTAACCCAAGTTATGAGTTCGGAACCTGTTCATAGGGTATGAGTTAAAGAGTCGATTTGCTTTTGAGTTCGGAAGCTCTATTTGATGTAGAAAAAAAAAGGCATAAAAGGTGGTTTTTTAAAAGGGTATTAAATACCCTTAGAAAACCCTTCATTTCCCACATTTCCCCCACACCGAAACCTATTCATCCTTATACTCCATTTATTTCAACTTTTAATCTACATTTCTCTTCTTCTTCAAATCAAAGGAATGTGTTCATGATTAATACACCTACTCTCCTCTTCATTTTGGTAAATTTTGACTTCATTTTCTCAATTTTTATGGGGAATGAGCTCATTTACTACTCTACTTGTAGGTTGACCATCTGTGAGCAAGATGAAGCTCTCACTTGTTTGATGTAAAGGTTGATGGTTCCAAAACCTAGATTTCTTGAAGGGGGAGAGATGGTGATGAGACGTCAATTGCATGTATTTTCCAAATCATTTAAATTACTTTTGTCATATTTTTGTTGTAAGATTGCTAGATAACCATTTTCAATTTTTATATCTAAATCCTTCATTTTGTAACTTATGTTTAGTCTAATGGATTTTTGGTCTTTACGAGTATCTAGATTCCATTTTTAAGCTTCATTTATAGATGTGTCATGAACCCTTTGGAGTGCTTTAGTGAAGGCCACGTACCAAGACGTGGTAGAAGATAGAAGGGTCGAAGAAGGAGGCAAAGAAGCTGATGAATTGTCACCCGGATGTTTGGACAATTTTCTTAATATTATCTTAGAAGAACCAGCCTACAAGGTCGGCATAATTGGATTCATCTTCTCGAGCACTATAAAATTGACTACAAGAACTCCCAAAACAGATCAACAGTTCACCCGTGGGAAGCAAAACAAGAAGCTGTAAATTGTAGCTCGCTCGCGCGGATCATCATCGCCCGCGCGGATGGATCTGAATATTGGGCTGAAGCTTCCACCGCCCGGGCGAGGCCATTTCTGCCCGGGTGACGCCTTCTGCGTTTTGACCTTCTTTTTGACCAACTTGGGCTATAAATAACCATTTTCTTCCCCATTTGCCCAAACCCGACTTTGGGGGCTCTAAAACCCTAGTTTCCCCCTTTTTCCATTTTCTTCTTCTTTCTTTGTAGATTTATGTTCTATGTTATGGGTCTTTATTATCTAGCTTAGTTTTGTACTTGGGAGCAATTTATTGAGGCTTCTAAGCCATATCTTGATAACTCTATTTATTTATTTATTGCTTTTGCTAATGTGCATTTATGGAGCTTTGAATGTGGATTGTTAATGGTATCAATGTTGTTGGTTGTTTGAGTATATGAATTTCTTGTACGATTGCTTGTTATGGTTGGGAGAAAGTAGCTAAGTTTCCCTTCTTTTGATATGGAATCCAAGAGCATGAATTAGAACTTCTAATGGTGTAGATGTGTTGATAATTGCTAGATGAATGTGATAATGTTGAACTCTTTGTCATGTTTGTTTATTGTAGCAAATAGGAGAGGTCTATAAATGTTGAACGTTCTTGACTAATCTTGTATAAATGCATGAATTGGTTCAATTCTTAGACACAGTGTAGTGTTTATAAGTGTTACCAAGCTTGTTGATTCTTTGTGCTCAACGCCATTATTGGGATACTTTTAGCCATTTATCGAATAAACGAGTCATTAGTGAGGTTTGACAAGAGATGTGGAATTTACTCTTGCAAACTACTATCTAAGAAGGATAGAAGATTTATCTTCACAACAAGTAGTTAAAGTAATGACTAGGTTGTAGATTCAAGGATAGATAAGAGGTTTGGAAGTGAAATCAATTGCCCCCAAGGATTTGTTATTTGTAGTTTTAAACCCCTTTTCTTAATTTTTTTGTTGATTAGCATAGTTACTTGACTTTGCTAGTTAGCTTTTCTTTAATTTCATAACTTAGGACAAAACCAACCAAAATCCCCCCCACCCCCACCCCCACCCCACCCCACCCCCTTTACTTGCTTATATATATATATGTATATATATCTAGGCTAATATCCACCTTATATGCTTAAACGCTTAAGAAAATTCCTCTTCTTCATGGACGACCCTGATTTTCCACTATCTACTTAGTTGTAGTTAGTAAGCATCAAGGGCTTATAAATATTAACTTTAAGAGGTACGACGATGACCTCCTAGATGGTTCTTTCATGGTTGAGTTATTTAGGGGTAATGTTTATATTGCTACTTTAATCTTCTATATTAAGTGAATACCTAATGAATGTGATTTAGGTAGTACTGGGAGTTATGATATTTTGCTCTTTATATAGTGAGGGTTGTTTGTTGATCTAGTGACACATTTAGGAATTAGAAATCCACTAATTGTATTTTATGAAGTTAGTTTCATAAATTGTTGAGGAATTTGTTAAACCTAAATTGTTTTTTGGGTCCCTAACATATGTCGCAATACCATCTTTTGGTCTCCGAGGCCAATACCGCGTATGTTTAGCAACCAACAAATACAAATTGATTTATTTGGTCCCCAAAGGTGGCTTCTAGGGGTATTTTCATAATTTCACTATTAGGGGACAAAACATTTTACGACACTTTATATAATAGACGTGTCAATTAATCAAAATACATTTTACGACACTTTATATAATAGACGTGTCAATTAATCAAGACACTCAATTGACCGAATGACTGTGTCGATTAAAATAGAAATTCTAAGTGTTGGCCTGTCTGATTCCTACTCCGAAACGATACCAAACCCGAGTCTGGATAACGTAGGTATTTACCACCAAGCCTGGTGGTAATATAAGTGTGTGATTTTTTTTTTAGTCTAATAAAAAGGCAACTTAGCTTAGCTGTACAAAACACACACTTACCCTTCACCCTGTTCATGACTAATGGGATTACATTACCCCAAATTACGTAAATCTTCCTTTGGAACATGATCGCCGAACTCAGCAAGTAAAATGAGAATTAGTCTGAAAAATCAAAGAATTAGATGATTCCACCATCTCCGGCGATGATGAAGCAAATCCTTCTCTTCTCCCTTCCCCCCATCTCCCTTCTGTCTCTCTTACTCTTCCTACTCCCCACCCACCACCACCGCCACCATTATTACAATGATTCCCCTCTCTCAAACCCCTTCCCTCCTCCCCCTAAACTCGCCTACTTCATCTCCGGCTCAAACCGCGACGGCCCCAGAATGGTGCGGCTTCTGCAAGCCGCGTACCACCCCAGAAACTACTACTTGCTGCATCTGGATCAGCGCGCCTCAAGTAAGGAGAGGGACCAGCTGGCCAGCATGGTGGCCTCGGTGCCCATCTTCGTGGAAGCTGGGAATGTGGCGGTTGTGAAAGATGCTGACTTTGTTAATGAAGAGGGGTCTTCTCCTCTTGCTCTTTTTCTTCATGCTGCTGCCATCTTGCTCAGGTGGAAACTTGACTGGGATTGGTTTATTAATCTTGCTGCTTCCGACTATCCTCTCATTCCTCAGGACGGTATGTCTATTCAATTGCCGACTACTATTTGACTGCAAGCCTTTGTATATGTATGAATGTTGTCGCACGAGATCTTATGGCAGCGTTATCAATTTTTCATTATTTTTAGTTAATTAAATCTATTAATGGTCAGAAATATTGGTTGTAGACTGTGAGAAACAGAAAAGTGAACATTAACTGGGGTGGACGTAATACTTTCTGGATTAACATTGTTGTAGTTTTGGACTGTTTATTGTATTGTGGTCGAGTTGATGCCTGATTTTGTCTTACGGATATGAAAACTTGTGTTTCTTATAAGTTAGTAATTCTTTTGTTTTTCTGCAGTCCTCTAGAAGGTAAAATTTTTGTTTGCCTGGTGGGTTTTGGAGGCAGTTTATTTGGCCTAATCCTTGGATTTCATTAGGCACTGTCTTGCTTTTTATTGCCAGCAACATTAAACTTTGAATATGCCAACATTTTAGACCAATATTACCCAAGATATGTAAGTCTAGCTTCCTGGTAGTCTCCATTGTTCACTGTTTTGCTTATACAAAATAATTGCCCCATTTAGGTTTATGTGCCAAAACTGATGCCGAAGTTTTACACTTTTATGGAATACTATATGTGTTTAGATACAACAAGCTTGTGCATGGTTCTAAAAGTTCATCTTGGCTTTTGAGTTTTGTATGTCATATGGAATTAAGATAGTATAACTAGCTCCATCCATTAGAAGAGTCTGAATCCGAATTTGATTCTGTTTTTAGTGTTACAAAGAGGACCCTTCTAGTGGAACAGATTAACTAATCTTAATGCTGAATATTCCTTGCCTGGGAGCAGTGGGAAGGAGCCGACACTTGATTCCCCTTACCTAGTGTGGGGATTACAGTTGCTCTTTCCAGTAGCATATGATTAAGTTTAGTATATTGGCGATATTCACTTGTCATATTCATTGGCAAGTATGAAGTACTTGATCAAGTTATTATTTTATGAACATTGTTGAACATATTGTCATCTCAATGCGTGATAAGCACACATGTATTTACCATTTTATCTCGAAGCTAAAGAAACACCATTCAGCTTGTTCATACAAATATTTGACATATGTTGCATCACGCTTTGGCAGATTTGCTCCACATCTTGTCTTTTTTACCAAAAGACTTAAATTTTATCGAGACAAACACGAGCAAGGAGTAAGCTTCTCTAACTATGTTCCATTTGGGGAAAAAATGTAGCTCATTAACTTCTTGAAGATGCTTGCTATAAGTTGTGTTGCTGTTGTCAGATATGGAAGGGTGTTGGAAGTCATTGTTGATTCTCGCCTTTATCTTCAATCAGGAGGGAAAATGTTCACTGGCAAAGAAAAGCGAACAACACCGAATTCATTCACATTTTTTGCAGGTAGATTTCTAAGTCTGCCTCTTTTTGGATGCTTCTTGTTCACATGGATCAGAAACAATCAGAAAGCTAAGACCTAGGGATTATTAAAGAGGCACTGCATATCTAAAATATATGGTGGTTAGCTGTTCACTGCACTTTCTTTTTCCTCAACTGGATTTGACCTGCTCTTTTAATATAGTTTGAATGTACTTACAAATGTGCATTAAACAAATGGTAATTACAATTGTTTCTTAAAACTTACAAAAGGGAATGCTCACTTACCTGGGTCTGTGATAAAATTCTATGGAACCTGATATTACATACTCTTTGTACTTTTGCACCACTTTTCATGTTTTATCTGCTATTAAAATGGATAGCCGCCATAGTTGAGTACCGCGGCCTTCTTGTCTCCATGCCAATTAATGCTATTCTTTTGCGATTTAGTTTTTGCTCATAAAAAATTACTTCCTTTAGTTGGCTGCCTATTCCAAGTCAGAAGTTTCAGTTTTACTACGTAGTGGTAGTATTTTGATAGGTTGATAGTAGACAGATCCACTTCATGATATATGGACTATATAAGAAATCGTTTCTAGGAAATACAAGGGATAAATATTACAGCCGACTCACATATTTGGATAATGCTTTGATGTATAATGTGTTCATCAACGTTCCCTTAGATCTGTATGTTTGACCGTTCTCCCTTTTTTCCCCCAGGTTCTCCACATGTGATTCTCAATCATGATTTTCTGAAGTTTGTAATCCTAGGATGGGAAAATTTACCTAGGACGCTGCTATTATACTTCACAAACACTAGGCTTTCTCATAAGGCTTATTTCCAGACTCTTGCTCACAATTCAGAGTTCTCTCACTGCATCATTAACTCTAATCTTCGAATTAATTATTGTGATGGCCCTTGTGGCTATAACGACAAGAGTACTAGATTTTTGGATGCTGGGGAACTGCTTGCAAGTGGAGCTGCTTTTGCTGGGAATTTTCCGGCTGATGATCCAATGCTGGACAAGATTGACTCTGTCAGGCTTAATCGGGGGTGGGGAGATATTGCACCAGGGGGGTGGTGCTTGGGAAGAGCATGGAGCGGCAGGGTTTCTTGCTCAGAATGGGGAAACAGTGACATTCTGAGACCCGGTCCAGCAGCAGAAAGGTTAGAGAAGCTCCTCGTAGATTTAATTGGGAGTGCATTGATTGCTCGACCATTATTTATTAGCTAAAGATCACTAAAGCAAATTCCTGTGTTTTGTATATTGCAATAATGTTTTTAGGCAATAATTTTTGTAGGTTATTTAGTTTTAGTTATGGAGGACCCTGTATTTCCCTCCAGGTACATAGCTTGTGACAATATACTTAGTTCAACACTACCTCTAAAATTTTCTTCAATGTAGAGAATTGAGATTCATCTTCTTTGTAAACTGTGGTTCCAGTCAAACAGTTACTTTTTGTGCATTAGACCATCTCTAATGCTAAAGGGTTCTCATAAAAAAAATGGTAAAGGGTTTCTCGTATTTTTAGATTATATGGTGGATTTTTTTATGAGTGCGTCTCTTGAAAGACCGTCTTTCTATAAGTCATGGAAAAATCAAGGTTTAAAGTGTAAATTGGATAAAATTAAGATAAAATTTTTGGGTTGCATGAACCGGGTTATAAATTTTATAACTACTACATGTTGCATACTAAATTTTTAATGTTGCAACTAAGACCTTTCACCTTTTATTATTTGAATTAAACCCCGTCTTTCCATAAGCCTATGGAAAGACCGTCTTTCCCAAGAATTTACCTTTTTTTATTGGAATTTCAGTGTAATGTAAGTAAATTGAATGAGCTGACAGTATCTTTTGAATATTCATCTCCAATACTATCTCAATATGATTTGTACATAAAAAAAGTCTAAAATTATTCATGTATACAAGAAATTTATCGTACTAATTTCTG
Organism: Rubia yunnanensis; assembly: GCA_037428765.1. Taxonomy (NCBI): domain Eukaryota; kingdom Viridiplantae; phylum Streptophyta; class Magnoliopsida; order Gentianales; family Rubiaceae; genus Rubia; species Rubia yunnanensis. The sequence goes on from CM075061.1 coordinate 64,411,908, forward strand.
ATTGGGTCCCCTGATAAGTGCCCTGTCCAGAAGCTTACGGACAGGCCAGAGACCAATTTGCAACTAACGTAAATTAAGCAAACCCTTCTTCCCCAAATTGAACCGCGAATCATTCTTCTTCCACAAACCCTCATTCTTTGCAAATTTCTCCATTCTTCATTCTTCTTCCTTCCAAAACTTCAATATCTCTCGTTTCCAAACTTCAATCTCCATCCTCTGCAAATTTAACTTCTCTCAGCGACTAAATCTATTTTTTTTCCGATGAGCTCTTCAATTAACCGGTTAGTGTTCGGCGAAATTTGCAATGAGCTCTTCACCCTGCAAAAATATCTATATCAACGAAATTCAATTTTAAACGAATGAAATTTAGTTCAAAACGATGAAATTTTGCCTATAGTGTCAAAGACATGAAAATTTTCACATCCGAGTAAGTTTATCTTGTTGAATTACCTTCGATGTAAATGAAGTTGTTGTTGAAACTTCTAAATGTATGAATTCTGCTACTATGAACATGTAAAAAACATGTGGCAAATATTCGAAAAACAAAACAAATGTTGTAAAAAAAATTTTTTATACTATGCGCATGTTACCTTACAATACGTATCGTTTGTATTGAAACATGCACCTGTTATAAAAACTGTGAATATGAATTATTAAATTTTTCAGAAGATCGTGTATAAATTAAGCTAAAATTTGACAATTCAAATTGTCGTATTAAATGTGCATTGATTAATTTACAACATGTACAATTTAAATAAAAAAAATGCACCTGATTTAAAAATGTCAATTCCTTTTATGAATAGCAAAGCTAGGAGCCAGTGCATAAGTTACCTTAGGAATTGTTTTTGTTTTGTTAAAACATGCATATGTTAGCCTACGACTCATTTTTCTTATAGTGTACTACTAAAAAAAGTTTACTTAATTTTGTAATTTTTAATAAAAATTTCATATGAACTGCATTTAATACCTTACAATGTGTACTAATTACATTAAAACTTCTATTTGTTTTCAAACACGAGAGGAAATTTTTCCGATTTTAAATAAAGATATGCCACAAAAAGTCTTCTCGGCATGAAAACAACACATGTAAAAGTATTGCATACTTTGTATAATATCATGCAAATGTTGTCGGTTTCATACATGAGAAGAACTCTAAACACTTGAACAAACGGTAAGATACGCGATAAATTCTACAAGTGCTCGTAACAAAATCTTCTATTATGGAACTTACCATTACAACAATGTTTCTATCTTGATTAACTAACAATCTCTAATACAATGAATCAATTATTCATCTTCAAAGGTAGATCATCTTCGAATTCCTTGAGTTCAATGTCAGCTTCATCTAAATCAAGTTGCGTCGATATTACTTGTGGACTCCAATGTTCAATTTTGTGTGATTACATACCAATTCAAGTTTAGATCCAAATTCTGTAAAAAGTCATATGCAATTGGATACTAACAGCTGCAACATATAAGCATACATGTATAATTCCTAATTCAAAACGAACAATAATCAACAACGAAATAAAAGTCATACACAATACAATTAAGAAGTACACATTGTATAATAATAGTGCAACATATAAGTAAACAAATGCAACATGTAATTCAAAACAAGCAATCAACAACGAATGAAAATAAACAGGCATTCACATTTCAACTAACAAGTACACGCTGAATACTAACAGATGCAACATGTAAGTAAACAGATGTAGTTCTTAATTCAAAACGGACAATCAACAACAAATGAAATAAAAAAGCATACACCGTACAACTAATAAGTACATATTGAATACTAAGAGATGCAACATATAAGTAAACGAATGAAGCTTGTAATTCAAAACGATAAACAATCTAACAATGAATGGAAATAAAAAGTCATTCACAATACAACTAACAAGTACAAGTTGGACAATAACAGCTGTAACATATAAGTAAACGGTTGCATCTCGTAATTCAAAGCAAGTAATCAACAAGTTTGTTGTAACAACAAGAGGACATTCAAAATCAGATCACAAAAAAATGCACATAGCAACTTAAACACAGAAAAACAATGCTTATCCAACGCTCAAAAAAACAAGGAACATACCAAACCTGAAAAATTGAACGAAAAGTGAGTAATAATAAAGGCGGAAACAAACCCTAGATGTACGATATACCTCATCCTGCAAGTGATGCAAAAATGAAGTGTAAAGTCCAGATTTGATACGTTGGCAATTTGTGGGAACTATGCAAATATTGTATTCTTGTGTTGTAATGTCAAAGAAGGAATTTCGGTGATATAAGGAATGGGTGAAGATGAAATCTGAGAAGCATATATACAACTGTTTGATTTGGAGAATCTAAAAATTTCTATATTTGTGGAATTGAATTAGAGTTATAGGATTGGAATATTCAGTTATGGTTAAGATATGGACGAGATCATCTAATTCCTTAATTAAAGGGACTAGATTTGATAATTCATATCTCAAAGGGATTTGATGATAATCAGAATATTTGATGGAGATGGAATTATACTTTGTAGAAAATAAGGGTAATAATGTATGTTTGTATTCATGAATTCAGGATACATTATATAGTAGTACAAGATATCTATACAAGCTAGGAAAAGGTAATAGAATACAATTACATCTACAATTATGGTAAGAATACAAAAATCTAATTCTAATTCCTTAGCACTCCTCCTTAAGTTGGAGCATGGGGATCGAAAATACCCAACTTGCCAAGTAAAGAATGAAACCGGTTACGTCCGAGAGCTTTAGTGAACAAATCCATAGGTTGGTCTGTCGTACGGATACATTGAGTAACATTTGCGCCAATTTGTACAAGATCCCGGACAAAATGACAATCACCTTCAATGTGCTTTGTGCGTTCATGAAAAACCGGATTGGCCGCTATGTGAAGAGCGGATTGACTGTCACAAAACAATTTCATAGGATAGGAGTGCAAAACCCCTAAGTCCTTCGGTAAGGACCTAAGCCACAACAACTCACAATAGGTAACTACCATAGCACGATACTCTGCTTCAGCAGAAGACCGAGAAACAGTAGGTTGCTTCTTAGTTTTCCAGGAAACCGGAGAATCACTAATCATAACAAAACAACCAGATAGAGAACACCTAGTAATAGGGCAGGCAGCCCAATCAGGATCACAATAAGCAGTCAATTGTAAAGTACTATGGGAAGAAAGAAATAAACCTTGACCCGGATGACTCTTCAAGTGTGCAACACACGAACCGCAGCTTGCCAGTGAGGAACACAAGGAGACTTCATGAATTGCGCAAGAGTATGAACTGAATAACTAAGTTCATGACGAGTAATAGTCAGGTATATCAGACGGCCAACCAAGCGTCGATACTGCTCCGGGTCATGGTAGGCTGGACCTTCAACATGTGACAAATCATGTTGTTGCTCCATCGGAAAATCAATTGGTTTAGAAGCAGATAAACCTGTTTCAGACAAGATGTCCAAAGCATATTTCCTTTGCGAGAGAAACATCCCCTCCGATCTTCTAGCAATCTCTATGCCCAAAAAACACTTAAGCAAACCAAGGTCCTTCATGTGAAAACAAGAACCTAAGTATTTCTTGAACTCGGAGATGAGTGAAGAAGAACTACTAGCAATAACCAAATCATCCACATAGACCAGAACATGTAAAGAAACGGATCCATGGGAAAAGACAAATAAAGAGTAATCTGCCTTACTTTGAACAAAACCAAATGCCCTTAAAGCCTGAGCCAGTTTAGCAAACCAATTCCTAGGAGCCTGACGAAGACCATAAAGAGATTTTTGAAGGCGATAAACCTGACCAGGCGGAACAGCGTAGCCAGGCGGAGGGCGCATGAACACTTCTTCATGCAAATCACCATGCAGGAAGGCATTATGAACATCCATCTGATGCAGTTCCCAACCACGGATGACTGCAACAGACAGAAACAATCAAACACAACTCATTTTCGCAATCGGAGCAAAAGTCTCAGTGTAATCAATTCCTTTAACCTGGCGATTACCAAGAGCCACGAGGCGCGCCTTATGACGTTCAATAGTACCATCAGAACGAAACTTCGTCCGGTAGACCCATTTGCACCCAATTGCCTTCTTATGCGCAGGCAAAGGGGACAAAGTCCATGTCTGATTTCGCTCCAGCACACTAATTTCCTCAGCCATAGCATCCCGCCAATGAGAATGATAGGAAGCCTCGGAGTAAGTAGTAGGATCTGCACTAGATGTTACAGCACCCAAAAATCTAGAATGCATACTAGAAAAATTATACAATTTACATAATCACTAAGAGGGTAGAGAACACCTGAGGAAAGTGACGATGCATTAGGGAACATAGTCGAAGGGGGGGTCTTCAGTAGTAAGAGCACAAGCATAATCATCACAGTTGTAATCTGCCAAGTACGATGGAGGACGACGAGATCGAACACTTTGTCTTGTAGGTGGCAACTCAGAGGCGGAACTATCCGGTACCAGAGAGGCTGGTAAAGCATCGGCGGTAACTGGCAGAGAATTACCAGAAGCGGACGGCGAAGGTAGGCCGGCGACGGCTGGCATGGAAGTACCGACGTCGGGCGGCAGAGAATGGCCGGTGAATACCGGCGATGACCGACAGTAACTGGCCGGCGACTGCCGGCGTTGACTGACCGGCGTTAACCGGCCGACGTTGATCGGCGTGGAATGGTTGTCGTTGACCGGCCGGCTTGGTCTGGTGTTGACTATCTGGCGACTGCTAGTGTTGACTAGCCGGAGTTGACCGGCGGTGACTGGCCAACGGTGGCCAGCGAGATAGCAGACGGCAGCAGCTGGCCACCGGAGGATGGCGGAAAGCCAACGGCGACCGGCAGCGGTGGATCGGTAGTGGAAGGCGGAACCAAAATTCCGTACGGCTCCGGCGAGAAGGAGGAGGAATCTGGCGGTGGTGTGGTGGCGCCGCCAGGTTCATCGGATAAAGCAGACGTCAGAGTTGTAGAGTACGGGAACTGGTCTTCAAAGAAATCAGCATCCTGACTGTTAAAGATCACTCGGGATTCTAAGTCAAAAAGGCGATAGCCTTTCTTTCCGACAGGATAACCAAGGAACAGACACTGCTGACTTCGTGGTGCAAACTTGTCACGATATCTGGGAACATGAGCAGCAAAACACAAGCATCCAAAAACCCGTAAGGGTGAATAATTTGGAGCTTTCCCATGGAGCAACTCAAAGGGAGTACGATCATTGAGAAGCTGAGTCAGTGTTCGGTTGATCAGGTAGGCAGCAGTAAGAACACATTCTCCCCAAAATTCAATAGGAAGACTGGCTTGGAACCGTAAATCACGCGCCACATTGAGTAAATGACGATACTTTCTTTCAACTCGACCATTCTGTTGTGGAGTATCAACCATAGATGTCTAAAAAAATGATCCCAGATGCAGTAAAGTGAGATCGCAAAGGCAAAAATTCAGTGCCGTTATCAGCCCGACCTCGTTAAATTGTTCGGCCCCATTGGTTCTTCACTAAGGTACTAAATTCTAAAAATCTAGAAGCTACTTCAGATTTGGCCACTAACAAATAAACCCAAACAGCTCGGGAATAATCATCTACTATGGTAAAAAAATAAAATCCACCACTAGAAGATGGTGTTCTATAAGGTCCCCAAACATCACAATGAATTAATTGAAACAATGCAGTAGCATTTGTAGAACTTAATTGAAAACTATGTCTAGTCTATTTTGCTCTATAACATATAGAGCAGGGTACAAAATGTGTACTAATGCCAGAATAAATAGAAGACAACACCGTGGAAGATGGATGACCAAAATGCTGATGCCATAAATCGGAAGAAGATAATGAAGCAACTGTAGGAAGTGACTGTAGGACAGGACGGTGAACACGAGCATCCAGCAAAAGAAGCCAAAACACCCCCCCTTCTGTTCACCCACGCCAATCACTCTCCTCGTACTGATTGTCTGTAAAATGCAATAATTTTCAGTAAACAAAGCTAGACAGTTCAGGGTAGATTACAATCTAGAGTATAACAGTAGGTTGCATCGCAATGTAGGTATATATAAAACATGTGGCAGTATAAAACCACCAAAACAAATAGATCCATATTGAGTAGCGGAGAACACCGAACCATCTGGTAGAAAAACATTCACAACATCAATAGTAGTAGTAAGATCAATTGAGAACATTTGTCATCGGTCATATGATATGAGGCTCCCGAATCAAGTATCCATGGTTAAGTACGCTTACCGGACTCATCGCCAGTAAGAGAGTTAAACTGATTAAATAAGTGCATGGTCGTGCTCCATTAGTCATCGAACAGAGAAGGGCCAAAATCAGAGCGTGTAGGTACACTTCCGGAGGAAGCCCCAGCCACCAGACTAGGCGGCGACAAGGTAGCTTCGGCGAACAGTGGTGGGAGCGGGAGATCGGTGGCGCCTCCGGTACCGGCGGCGGTGACTGACGGCCGGGAAGGTGGCACCGATTTCTTGCTCTTTTTGAACCAGCCTGGTACACCATGTAACTGGAAACAAGTATCTTTATCATGACCATTGCGACGACAATGGGTACAAACAAGATTCTTGCGGTCAGCTACAGAAAGAACAACTGGCGAAGAACTTGCAGGTGGTGAACGTCGGGCATCATACACCATGGAGTTAGAAGAAGGCCGTGCATACACTTTCATGACAGATGGCATTGGATCAATGCTCATGATGTGGGATTACAAGGTGTGAAAACCTTCGTCGAGGCCAGAGATGAATTGGTAGATCAAATCCTTCTCTCTCTCTTGGAAACTTTCGCAGCAAGATTGCATTGGCATAATGCCTTGCAATCTTCACGGGTACAAATCATGGGAGGTCGCATGCAGTGATAATCTGCAAACAACTTCTTCAGTTTGGCAAAGTAGATGTCGATGGGCTGACCGTTTTGCCTGCAACTTTGAATGGCTTCTTGCGTCTGCAAAAGCTTCATACCATCGGCGAGAATAAATCGTGCCTTTAGGTCATCCCATAGATCCTTAACTGTGGCAAACGAACTTGTAAAAGATCTCAATACCAGATCCAGGGTTTGCAAGATCCAGCAGACAAGAGTAACATTAACCCCAGGCCAATCAGCAGCATCAGGATGACCATCCCGGGGTTGGGTAATGGATCCATCAATGAACCCAATCTTGTGCTTAGCAAGGAATGCGCGAAAAATCACATCAGACCATTCAATATAATTTTCTTGACCTTTTAGCATGGTCAGTATAAGTTGTAAACCTGGACCATCGCCAAAACCAATAAAGTAAGGATCAGTCGACATACGACCAATCGGTAAAGTAGTACGAGGGCCAGATTGCAACTGCAGCTGCTGAAGTAAAGCTGTAATCACATCATAACCACTGATATCCTGAAGCTTCGAACCCTCAGGAGCATCAAAACAGGTCAGTTCTTCAGAGCCAGACATATTGTAAAATCATGTACAGATCAGGAGCAGGTACAATAACCAGCGACAGATCGAATCAACAGGACATACCGGTGCAAAACAAGCGGCGACGCTTGAAGGCGGACGACGATCGGTGGACGCCGGACGGCGGCAGACGCGTGGCAGTGGCGGACGGCGCATGGCGGCAGATGCGACGGACGGCGCGTGGTGTGCGACGGCGGCAGATCGGAAAAAATTTAATGCAGTGGAAACTTTTCTATTTGAGGTTTCATAATTTTAAGCTCTGATACCATGTAGAAAATAAAGGTAATAATGTATGTTTGTATTCATGAATTCAGGATACATTATATAGTAGTACATGATACCTATACAAGCTAGGAAAAGGTAATAGAATATAATTACATCTACAATTATGGTAAGAATACAAATTTAATTCTAATTCCTTAACATACTTGCACAAGAAAACTGATACCACTAGAACAAACTAGCTCTATCCCAACACATATTTTATGACATTTTTTTTATTAATGTTGTTATAGAATACTATTACGACATCAAGTAAGATAGCAAGATAATATTAATAATATTTGTGTTGTTATAGTTAGTTATACCAACATTTTAAATGTAATATTGTGATATGATTCTATCTCAACATTGCGTAATTTATGTCCAAATTAATGTAGGGATAAATGAGTTATTAATTCATTACTAAATGTAATATAACATGTATTATAGTTCTAAATTTATTTTAAAAAAGTTAATGACATTGATGTAGTTATAGTGAGTCAAAACCAACACTAGTAATGGTGTCCTAAAAACATTTTATTCTAACATTATAATATTTATATGTTTATTTATCATTAATCTTGTGGTAAATTAATTATTGTATAAAATTGTAAAAAATAAATGGGAAAAAGTAGACAAAACAATAACTTAGCATCATATAAGCTAATTAGAGTCTTGCCGCTTTTTCATTTCTTTTCATAAAATTTTAACGTTTTTTCTTTCTTTCTTTCTTTCTTTTTTGGTTTTCATTCTCTCTTTTCCAAACAAAAAAAAAATCCATCATTTGTTGAACATTAATTATTTACATTTTGTTCTTTTTCTACTCCACGGATACTTTCTGCTATCCTTATTATAAAAATGGGAAAAAGGGGAAAAAGGGGAAAAAATAAGCTCTCTTGCCGCGTACAGTCTAGCGTTTAGTTTTGGCGCGCACGGTCTTGCCACGAAACACGAATCTCGACACTAAATAAAAAATCCCATTTGAGAACAGAGTATGCATCCAAAATTTAGACAGAGCAACGTCGACTAACGACAACGTGGAAACGGAGTCTTACAGTGTCCAAAATTCATAAAGTATTGCTGCTAGTTTCACCTAGCCTCTTTCGCTTTTTTTTTGTTTCAGATCCATTTAGATAGTTGAGTGCATATTTGTGTTACTTAATTGGTTAATTTTGGTGGAGGAAATTGAGATTTCATTAGTAGTATATTTGTATGAACATAAAGTGTTTGACAAATTGCCTCTTATCATAAGAAGTATCTTGGTTTCTTAAATCATAATCTACCGTTGATGTATCTTTCTGTTGATTCACGTTGCTGCAATTTATGTCGAATTTTTGCATAGGCTCTGGATGGTGATTTAGAGAACTATCTTGAGGAAGTAATGCAAGAAAATTAACTAAAGAAACACTACAAGAGACAACACATTTTACCTCGGTTCTACAGGGGTGGAGTAAAAGGTAGTTTTTTACCTCGGTTCAAAACCGAGGTAAAAAGTAGTTTTTACCTCAGTTTTTTGAAAAATAACCGAGGTAAATACTCCAATGGCCGACCGGGATACTGAATATCGTGCGATATCGGTACTAGTTGAGGTGGTCGATAGAACCTGAAGCTTGCAACTTCGCCAAAAGCGATGTCGCAAATTTCATGAGCGAAGTCGTCTCTTCTGTACTCGAAGTTGCTCATTCCTGTTACCGACGTCGCACATTCATCTTCTTTTGACTGCGGTTACAAACTGCAGTAATTATTTTCTTTTACTTTGGTTTTATGAAAAAACTGGGGCAAATATGTGATTATAGACCCACAATCCGACCACTGAGCAACGCCGTCTACAAAGTGTGACGTCTGCGGGATAGTGCGACGTCGTCTTGATCGACCTCGTTTGGTCGACACTTGTGCGATGATGACGTGGCATGTTGATATCACGACGTTGTTTTAGTATACCGACCTCGTGATTGTACGATGAATGTGTCGGTTACACGATGAACGAGGTATTTGCAAGGTCATTTTAAGCGATGTTGCTAATATTATGGTACCATCGCTAATCTGTGGTGACCAGTTGGAGGCGGCGCTTTGCAGTCGTTTGAACATAATGGTATATTCTACACCAGCGACGTCGTTACATTTAATACAAATAGCAATACAAATTTCATTAAAAATGTGTTTCTGGCCTCAAACACCATTTAGAGGACATGTAGCTACAACAAGAGTAATGCATACAGACAAGAAGGATACATAATACACCTTCAATGCACATAAAAAGATATCAAAATTCACACAAAATGAACTATACCATTGATACTCCATAAGTAGATAGGGATCTACATCAAGGCGTCCAAAGTTGAACTATCACCTAAAGCACTTGGGAAGAAATTGAGAGTTTGTCTCCAAGTAGGTGTAGTTGATCCATAATGCATGTGGGAATATGAGATTGGCTGGAAGTGCTCTCAAAGATGTCTCCCCTTCAGCCTCTTCTAGGTCTATCTATGGGTTGACCAATACTCTATAAAAGTCCTTCTTGAATCGTGGATCGGGTTCAATGAACAAGTTATTCAGGCTCGTATTAAGGTTGATAGAGGTGCGCTCTGGCTGCAGAAGAACCATGAATTTGCAAGTAGGTGGTCCACTGTAAAGCCACACAAATCTATCCTCCGAAGTTGTAGTTCCCACCATGAAGGCCCTAGATAACTTCTCAATTGTATAGGTCGATCCCGACCTACCTATATTGGCCAACGCCCAATACAAGATAGTATGTCCCAAATGTCGCGCCAAAAGGCCAACCATGCCTCCCATTAGAATCTTCCCACTCTTCTGCTCTCCCATAGCTATGCATTCTTGAACAAAAACGCTAACCAAGTCCAGGTATATGTTCCCCTCTGGTGTCATCGCCCAAAGAAGATACATCAGAGCCCGGACAATGTGTCAATTCGTTGTGGCATAGAATGCTCATAGAAAGGAGTCGATGAACATAACGTATTGTCGGGTGGACTATAGCCGTGCTTTTGCTCGAATTCTTCCTGACGGTCCTGGTTAGTTGTCTCCAAAAATTCCCAATGGAGAATGTCATTCCTTGGCGATGAGTTTGTGGAATGTCCAGGCCGGTCTTTCACCCAAAAGCTAATGCCACCTCTCTATAGGTCATTTGGAACTCCTTGTCATCCAAGTTGAACTTAATTTCCTTGTGACCTTCCTCGTCTGTGACCTTCCAAATAGCAGTTAGAAACTCTATAGTGCACCTTTGTAGGTTTTTGAGTGCACGTCGAGAAAAATTCTACGCCTACCTGACCCAAAAGAAAGGTCACTGGTTCAAGTAAGCCTAGAGCCATCAAGGTGGTCTTGCAAGCAAAACTAGTCTCCAAAATGCTCTTTGTTGGTTCCCTCAAATTCTTCCATCTCCGGGTTGCAGTCCCGGTAATGTTGGCCAAACCCATAAACTCATCGGCTACAGACTTAGGATTGAGAGGAATGGGAGTTGCTAGTTTAGGGTTTGTACCATTTACTTACTTCTTCCGTTTCTCACCCCGCGAAGACTTCTCTTTCTCCAAAGTGCCCTTTTTCGGAGGCATCCTAACACAATGAAGGAGAAGAATGGTAATGTGATAATAAATAATGTTTGGCCCATGATGTCATCCAATAGAACATTCTCTCAAAAGACTTAACATTCAAAGCATGAGGGTATAAGCATAAAGGCCATTAAAACAAGAATATTCCTCATCAATCAACAACATCATGTATGCCTTTCACCAACACATCAACAGATTCATGCAAATAAGATTCATTCTCTCTCTAATCACCCACAAATGAAGAACACGTCATTCAAGATCAATAGCACACATACTCACATAAATTCATCATCACAAGATTGGACACACAAGCTCAAGCAATATCACATCAACACATGCTTATTCAAAAATCATGCTTTTCATAACAACACCACAATGTCAATCAAGCATATATACAAAGAAATCAAATGGTTACCCAAAATTTGAAGCCAAGAACTGTAAGATCCACACAAGAAGAAGCAAAAATTGCAAATTTTTGGGAGAAAAGCTTCACTTTTTTTGAGCTCACCAAAGAGTGTGTGTAATTGAGGGTTGCTTCAGAAGAAAGAGTGTGTAGATGATGAAATTAGGTGGAGAATTTTACCATGAGAATGAAATTCCAGTATAGGTGAAACAGAGAGATAGAGGTACAATGTAGATAAAGATGGAATTTCAAATTAGGGGACAAGTAGTACAATCAATTAATGTTGGAAGTACTAATTGCAACAAAAATCCCAAGGAAATCGGAAATCTCACTTCTTGAATAAAAAAGGCAGTTTTAGTTTTGAAATCCAAACTTCTTTTTCGAAAAGTTGCATTTTTAGACAAGTTTGGGGTGGAAAATCAAAAATCGACAAAAAGAATTTTTTCCCAGTTTTCCCACCTTCAGGAGACAGGGTCTCATGGCTATCATCATTGCACGAGACCTGCCCTTCGTGACAAGCATTGTCACGAAGCAAACCCCATATTTTTCACTATTCCTTAGTTTTTCTCAACTTTTGAAAGAAAACTATGTCACCCATCAAAATCTATTCCATCTACACATACGCACACATTTTCACATCTAGATCTCCAAATCAAGCAAGAATTTCATTAGAAGGATATTTTATTTCATGTATGACATGCAAATTCTACCAAATCACTACTTCAAACAAGAAAACAAAAGAATCACGTACATTTATTATCGTCATCACAACTTATCTCCTCTTCACGCATTCTAATTTGAAGCACTTATCGGTGGGTCTCTGGATTTTCCATCGGTGACTCCGCCCACGGTGACATCATTGTGGAGAGGTCTCCACAATAAGCCATCCTAACCTTTACAGCCCTTGTCGGCACCTAGACATGTCTCTCCTTGCTTTGCCAAACTTGACTCCTTGAATGTTACTTTGATGTTAGGAGCAGGTCGAGGAGGTATCAAATCCTTGACGCTTCCCTTTTCCCGCTGAAATTTGGTTACCATAGAAAATCAATCTAGTATGGACATATCATTGACCAAATCATGAAATTCATCGGGGTCCTCCACAAACTTATCAACAAGATAATCATGCTCACTGGTAGCACAAGAAAGTTTAAGAATATCATGCTCATCAAAAAGTGTCACACTTTTGCACATAAGAGAAGGTTTTGTTGAATCATGCATTTATTTATAAATGTTGAATTCCACTTTGTCTATGCCATTTTCTAGAGTCAAGATTCCCGAGTGAACATCAATTTTAGTCCTAGACGGTTTTAGAAAAGGCCTCCCCAAAAGGATTGGGAGGTGCACTTCCGTCGTGCGCTACGTCTAGGACATAAAAGTTTTTCAAAAAAACCAACTTGCCTACTCGCACCATCACATCTTTCTTTAGCCCAGGAGGGCTAGCTTGGAATAATCAGTGAGTTGCACAATCACTCTAGTCTTTTTAAGTTCACCAATTTCAAGACATTCAAATAGACTAAATGGAATCACATTGATAGAAGTTCCTAAATCTATCATGGCATGTTCAACAAGTGTTCCACCCAAAGAAATTGGGATAGAAAATATTTCGGGGTCATCATATTTCTTAGGAAAATTCTTATGATTCAAAATGGCAACTTCCACACTTTTTTGCTTCCCTAACTTCTTAGGTGGTCTACGTCTTTTCTTAGTACATGCAACCTTAAGAAATTTAGCATATGAAGGTACATTGTCAATCAATTCCAAGATAGGGATAAATACCTCCACTTTTTGAAGACTTTTCGAATATTGGCCTCATTTGTCTCCACATTCGGCTTTCCCCTCAAAGCACTTGGGAATTGAGGTGGAATAACAACTTGTGCCTCGGGTGGTGGGAGCTTCTTGGAGGGTGCTTCCTTGACAACTATCTCTTCTTCTTAGAAATATGCTTTGGTGGCCTCCACTAACTTGTCATCTTCTTGTGTCACCTTCTTCTCGGTTTTGAAAACTTCCTTCCCACTCCTTAGCTTGAGTGTACTCACATTTCTTGGAATCACCTCCGGTTGGGAAGGTAGTTTTCCTGACTCTTTTGCTTCAAGTCGGCTCACCAAGGTGTCGAGTTGTCCAACAAGTTTCTTGATACTTGAGAAGGCTCTAGTACCAAGGTCTTAAATTTCCCTCCTAGTCCTTTCTGCGAAGATCTCATGTTTCTTCCCCAATTGACCAATGGCATCCAAGATCTCCTCCCTATATGACTTGTAAAGTGTTGTATGATTGTTGGATAAACCTTCACCCCTGGGATAAGGTTAAGTTGGTGCTTGTCTACCACTATATCCTTGAGGTTGATTGTCATCCCTCAATAAAAAAATCATGGTGATCTCTATACCTCATATTGAATGTATTTGCATAGGGGTCTGGTCTTGCTTTGCCTTTGTTCCCCTGGAAGTTGTTGACCCCTATCAAATTGAGGTCTCTCCCAATTGTTGTAGTCCAAGGTGTTCACTTCTTGCACATCACCAACTTTTGGGCATCGTTTTGAGTGGGACCCGAATGGATTTTGGGTCAGTGGATGTCATTGTTGGGTTCTCCACCGCGAGTACTATAAAATCGACTATTTAAACGCTCAAAACGGATCAAGGGTGAATGAGATATGGATGTTTGAAATATCACTATTGAAAGAGAAAAAATGGGCGAAAATTGGCCCGGGTAATTTTCCCTGGACTGTCCAAAATGTGTATAGATCGCATGGAAGTCTCTAGAAGGCCTAACCGCATAGTATATATGGAATTGCTTGTGTGTAATTCTTAAGAGATAAGAACAAAATACTTCCATATTTTGTGAAATATCTTGTCTTAAATAAATATGCGGTTTACCATGTTTAATACGATGAAGAATATTTGTACAAATATTTCTTCCTTTTCCAGCAGATTTGATTCGAGTATTCATGGAATGTCTCGGATTTGATGAGTTGGTGATTGGAGAATATTCTTCTCTAATTACAGAAAATCAGAATATCATGTTTCCATGATTAGGGTCTCTTAGAGTAGTATAAATAGAGCCTCTAAGTCAGTCAGAAAACTTGCACCATTCTCAAGTTCCTCAATTATTCTAAACTTGAGTCTCACTTCTTTCTGTCTCTGTCGGTGATAGTCCTTCGGATCTTGCGTAAATCCCAGGTAACTCTTAAGTGTTAATTGTTGTCTGCGATGGTTTTATCCTAGGGAACGATGTCCACGATGGGACTCATTCGTTTCAATGGCAGCGAGTGTTACTCGTGACTCCATCACTTTGTGATTACTTGAAACATGATTTATGCTTTGATTATTTGTAATTTAAGCTTTTTGATTGTATGCTTGAATAATTAATAAAAGTTTATTATTTTTGCATATATTAATTACTCGTCCAATTTTGTTATTTAATTTTTTGCATGATATAATCAATATATATCCAACAATAGGAATGAGTTTCCTAATACTGCATCATAGGATACATTTTCTAATATAAGAAATGAATGTTTAATACAATAATTATTATTGCATATAAATCCATTGGGTAATTTTTTTATTAATTGTCATTGGAGTGTCATTTGCGGCTGCTAATTTTTCATTAGTTTTGGCTAAATATTTACTTGGAATTATTCCTGCTCTAATGCAGGATTGATCTGCTCCGCTATCTATTAATGCTACTACTGCAATGCTAAAATCTTCTACTCCTATAGTTATTAAGGAGTACCATTTTTTCATATTGATTTTATTAATAACATTGAAGAATCGATCATCTGTTGGAGTGTCTTTAGTTATTTTAATATTTAAATTAGTGCTACTTGGTTCTATGCTCTTCGGATTTATTGTACTAAGTTGTAATTTCAGTTATAAATCTTTTTCTTTTAAGGAATTTAATTCATTTTTAATTGAATTAATCTCTGTTTTTAATTTATTAATTTCTATCCTTAAATCATCAGATTTTACCGGTTTCTTCTAATCTACTTCTGAATATTTTTTAATTATTTTACTCAAACTAAATGCTTCTTCTATTCTTGGTTTTTCTTCTTGTTCTACCAAATCTTTTAATCTTTGTAAATATTCTGTTTTATTTGTTTAATCTTCTAATTTATCAATCATCTCTAATAATGCTTCCCTATTATTTGTTGAATTATTTAGCATATTAATTGTTGGAACCTTACATTGACATATATCTGAATTACTTGAGCTATCTGAACTAGATTCATAATCTGTTTGTTCATTATCTGAATTATCTATTAATAATGATAATAATTTGTTTTTTAGCTCTTTTTCTTCTGAAAATAATGAATTGGTCGTTTTCTCTGTCTTACAGTGTGAGGTTGTATGGCCAAATTTTTTGCATTTAAAACATTGAATATTTTTATAACTACTCCTTTTGTAAAAAATATTATTGGATGATGGTGGTTGTAAAAAATCTTATTGTAAAAAATCATATTTTTTGTTTTTCTTAAATACCTCTTTATTTTTGGATGATGGTGGTTTAATACCCATTATGCCGAATTGTTGACAAATGATTTCATCTCCTTCCTTTCTGAACCATACTTATGTTGAATTTTTAAATCTTGGCATAATGTTAAAGCTTCTTTCTTAACAAAAGAAAATATTTGACCGAATGTTAAAGTATTGTAATCTATTTTCTCTGTTCCTAATTTTTTCTATAAATTAGTAATTATTCTTTGGGAAAATAAATTTGATAATCCTATAATAAATTTTTCTTTCCAGAATGAAGAATTTGAATATATTCTTCTTAATACTTGAGTTAGGAATATATCTTTATACCATTTGAAATCAGTTAAAGACGGACATCTTAAATTTGTTAAACATATTTTTGAACTAGTTAACTCTTCTTCTGGGTTTCCTATGAAATACATTGATATAACATAAATTAGATATGTTGAACCATCTTGAACCATTACATATTCTATATTATTACATTCACCTTGAACTTCTTTTGTTTCATGATTCATTATGGTTTGTTTATCTTCTAATGTGAGTAATTATCCCACCATCCTTTTAATTGTCCTGTAAATCCTGTTACTAATAACATTACAATATTTGGTTCTATAATATTAATTTTTTTCTTTATATGTCATTCTGGCCATACCCATTTCTTGTAATATATTTAATATTTGATATTCTGATTTTCCATCTATATTCCATTGATATAATGATGATCCATCATATCTATTTAATGATGTGTTTTGTTCTTGATATTGAATATCTGGTGGAGTAGGTCTAGGATAGTAATTTTTTGTTTTATCATTTCTCCAATTTCTTCTAAACCTATTAGTCTTCATTTTATTAATTTGTAATTTTGGTTTATCATTAGATTGTTCTGGGTAATCTTCAAATTTTTGTTCTGTTAAATCTAATTGATTTTCTATTTGATATTCTGATTCTTCTTCTGAGTCAGAAGAAGAGTTTGATGTACTCCAAGATCTGAAACCTAAAAGATCTTGGAGAAAATGGACTGCACTTTGCTTACCAACTAATCAAAATGGTATAGGTTTCAGATCAATATTCACCATAATTAAAACATGCTCAGTTAAGCTTAGGTGGAAATACCAAAAAGCAGATGCTCCGTGGACTCATTTAGTGGCAGCACTCCCTCCCACATATAGGTCTTCTTCAAATTGGAAAAGGATATGTTCTGTTAACACATGGGCAGAAGCTAACTCTAGAGTCATTATATGAAAAGGGGAATGTAACTTTTGGACATCTAATTGGCTAGATATAGGTCCCCTTCTTGACCATTGTGATAAGAACTTGGTTGATATTGCTGATGATTGTACAGTCTCTGCATTTTTACCCAATAAAATAATTTCATCAGCAAAATTAATCATTTCTTACCACCTGAAGTTACTTCTCTTTTGCAGGAAGCAAAACTATCTCCACACAGGGAAGATAGGCTAATATGGAAACCGGGCATCAATGGTGATTTCTCGTTTAAATCGACATACCTCATGCTCAGCAACAGTACAGGTTCTTTTGCCTCTGTCCAACATTTTTGGAACCATAGAATTGAAAAAAAAAAATCTCAGTTTTCATGTGGAAGATGACAAACTCATTTTTACCTTTTGATAACATCCTCAGAAATCTGAGATTCTATTTACCTTCCAAATGTTTTATGTGTAATGTACATGAAGACTCCCTAGATCACTTTTTCAATTCCTGTGATTTTGCTGTGAATGTCTGGAAAATAGTTCATCAGTTTATGGGAATTAGGGATAGAATTTTCACATCCATATGGGAGAGATTGTCTTGCTACATTACTCTTCCCACCCTAAGTTCATTACAATCCACTATGGTCCGAACTGCAGCTGTAATTACATGTTGGAACATGTGGAAGATGAGGAATAAATTCCTATTTGATTCTATAAAGCCTTCCACAGTTCTAGTTCTTCATCAAATTAGGGATCAGATTTTTTACTCATTTTGTTCTAAACCGGTTTTCATTAGATCTACATTTGACTTGAGTATTGCTCAACACTCTTTCTTGCCTCTGATCAAACTGCCTCCAAAGCCTAAAATTCTTAAAATTGCATGGGAGAGGCCTTGCTCAGGTTTTAAGATTAACGTAGATGCTTCATGGTGCTGCTATACTAATATGTGTGGGATTGGAATGATAATTAGGGACAGTAGAGGTAGTTTCAAGAGGGCCTTCACTGTATATGATAGTGCTTCATCCCCTCTGGAAGCAGAACTGAAGGCAATTAAGTTTGCTATTCAGGAATCTACTGATTACTCATCACCTGTTCTTATAGAATCTGATTGTCTCAGTGCTGTACTTTTTGTGAATGATCCTAGTAGGGCTCACTGGAAATTGTTCACCTTATCTGATGAAATTCACCAATCTCTGGGTGCTTTTAAATTAGTTCACATTTACAGACAGGCAAATCTTGTTGCACACACCCTTGCAAAAAATAGTCTAAAAACTAAGTCTAACTCTTCTTTTCTCAGATTCTCTGAGCTCTCTTACTCAATCCAGGGACTTATTAGACTTGACCAAATTGGTACTCCGTCGTTAAGGATGGTGAATTAGTTCGGATGCTACTGAATTCTACTCTCTCTATGCAGGTTCACATACTTAGGACGGAGGCTCCATGATGGGGTTCCTATTCCATTGGATGCCTCAATTGCCCCTTATAGGATGGAATACATATGGATTGATTGCACGGGAGCTGTTACTGTGGTTCATGCTCATGATGGAATACACATGATGATGGCTCATGCTCAGGATGGAATCTAATTTCACACCTCATTGGTTTTGGGTACCTCCACACTGCCTGACCCTTATCAGTACGATTGAATTGGACACAGGGATTTCTCTGTTTGGATAGTTTCACATGGTTCGAGCAATTATATGTACATACAACTCACTCTTGGATGACTATCAAATTTGCAACTAGCTTGGAGTGATCACATCATTCTCGGTTAGTAGAGGATACGCTTCTAGCCTATGTAGAATGCTTCAGGCTGCCTTGTGTTTCTTTAACTAGATCCACTAATAAGTTTGTACATATCTACTATAGATTAGGAGCTTGGTAATCCTCTATCCATCTTCCGGGTTACCTTCATGTTTTGGATGCAACAAATGTTGCTTCATGAGCCTACTGCTCGACTTTGTATGTTAGAACTTAGCTTCGGCTTCTTATTACTGTTTTAACATTTATTTATTTCCTGGCTTGGGAAGGCCAAATAAAATTTTCCCCCATCTACGGATGGTTTAATTTTTAAAAAAAAGTACTTGAATCTTGTGGATTTATTTGAGATATTACTCCTATGTTTCTTGAAGTACTAGCCTCATTCTTTTTTATTAATGATACCGAATTTTCTATCTTTTTTGGAAATGGTGATACTTGAAAATGTGGTTTTGAAGTTTCATTTGGAAATCTTTCTTGTTAACTATCTAACTTAGTTGATATAAAATCAACTTGATTGGCTATAGTATGTAATATCTGATTCGAATAATTATTTTGTTGATAAACCTTTTTAATATCCTCTGAATTTACCATTTCTGATCCCTCTTTTCCTAATTTAAAAGGGGATGCTAGTATTGTCTCATTATCTATAGTAGTTTCTATATTTTTTAATGGTGGATGGATTGAACTTACAACCGTATTATTTTGTAATTTCCATTTTTTATATAAATTAGATTGAACATTAATAACTGGGATTTCTTCTTATTTTTCCTTGTTGATTATACATTCTTTCTTTAAATAGTATCCTAACCACATAATTTTTTTTATTTTCCTAATCCTTTTTTCATTTAAACATGTATAAAATTCTTGTTTTATTTTTTCTTTAATTTCCTTATCAAAATTTTCAAACCATAACCTACATTGAATATTTTCTAAACTGTAATAATCTTTGTTTAAATATTCTTTATCTATTGAAAATTCTTCGATGCTAGTCATCATATTTAATTCCGAATTTCTCATTTGACTATAAGTTGGTGATCCTATTGAAGAATTAGAATCTTGAATTATTTCAGGTAATGGGGTTGAGTATCTAATTTTAGAATCTTGAAAATTTGAAGGGAGATCAGATGTTGAATGCCTGTGTGATTGATAACTATCTAGGTTTGAATACTTAGATTCCTGAGCAAAATTATGCCTATGATTTTCTATATATCTATTAGACATGGACCTATTAAATTTTATTAATATTTTCCCATCCTTTTGTTCTTCAATTTTTGAGGGTTCTGTTCATTTTAAATTTCTTTGTATGCTTAGTGTCCTTTCAGCTATTATTTCTTCTAGAATAGTTATTTCATTCCACCTCAATAGTTTTGAAGTTTCTATTTTTGTATCATCTGAATTTGTAGTAACATATATTGATTCATCCTTTTCTGTAGGATTTAGTTTGAAATATACTCTATAAATTAATACAAAATGTTCAGTTTCGTATACTATTTTATCTTGTTTTAATTGGATATCTAATTTTAATGAATTCATAATATTTGGGTCCGTTTGGCTAACCGAATAATTGGGAATACAATCAAATCTTATTGTACCATTACAAATATTAGTTTGAATCATAGCCAATATTGAGTCCTTATACTCAATTAACCTATCATCTCTTAATACCATAAATATTGGAGTATCAATTCCTAATCTTACTAGTAGGTGCAAGGCTACTTGAATTAGGCCAAAATGTAAGAATCTATAATTGTGTGCTCTATATTTAGTAATAGCTTTTTGTGAAAGCAATTTTATAGATTGAAATTCTTGATTCATTGGAAGTAATTCTTCATGAATTTTAATTGAATATGCTTTACTAAATTCTAATTTGACATGATGATAAATTGAATTAATATTATGTCCTGGTAGTACTTGTTGGATTTCATGACTCTGTAATATGCTAGATGATGCTAAAGATGTAGATGCTAAATTTGAAAGACTTGACTCTCCGAACAAAAATCTTTTAACTATTTCTGTCATATTAACTTCTCTTTAATTGTTCAATTTACTGTATGAATTAGACTAGTTTACATTTATCGGGACCACATCTATACCTTGCGTGGACCACCTCTTCTTTGGGCTGACCAACCGTCTTACAGGCTCCGGATGCTGACCAGCGCTAAATGTATACAATCTAATACAGACTCTAAATTTCACAATCGCTGATAAGTTAATACTTAAGAAACAATAAAACTAATTTGTCCAAATAGTCATAATTAATTTTAAACTTGGCTCCGATACCATTCTAGAGGATCACAGACAGCATATATAACAGAGTATAACATTAAATGAAAATAACAGAATAATCAAAACAATTATCAAAATAATTTGTAAGTAGAAAATAATCTTAAAGAGTACCTTTAATTTGAATGAATTATATTCTTGAATGAATTAAGGAAGATTGGAAGTACATATCGTTTGAGGGTAGGTTGGAAGTTTGTTTGAACTTAGAGTGTGGAGGTTAAGAAGTAAGAAGGGGCTGAAATCCAGCGTACCTAATCCTGAACTAATGCTTCTCTATTTATAGAAGCATTTTCCTATTCTATTACATTGAATTGAACTTTTAATTTGAAATCCGGAGTGGAGTTTACATTATTGAGTGGAGTCTAAGTGGAGTCTGGGACCCTCCATTATTGAGTGGAGTCTAAGTGGAGTCTGGGACCCTCCATTATTGAGTGGAGTCATTGAGTGGAGTCTGAGTGGAGTCTGGGACCCTCCATTATTGAGTGTCTACTTGAAATCGTCATTGCTTACGTATTCAGAAATTGAACGGGTCTTCACCCATTGGACCTCCGAATGGATCTTCTTCTTGAATTTGTTCTTTCTTAATTTCTTTAGTTTGTTGACTTTTGAATTGCTTGTAAAATGCTAACATCTTCTTGAAATCTTCATCTTCTTCATCATTTGGAATTTGTGCCGGTCAGGGTTGAACACTTAGGGCCTGCTGAGTTGAATGAATTTTCCAGAGCATGTTGAATCGGACTTTTTGCTTTTGTACTATCATCTTTGTTGAAGATAATTCTTGACTTTTCTCCTGTCTGTAAGTAATGAGTTACTGCTTTCGCAGGGCAGAATTATGTTTTGTAATTATTCCACCATTTAATTTTGAATTGTTTAACTAGTGAAAAGGGCATATTTGAATGTATTAGTTTGATCCGGAAGCTCCAAGAAAAAATCCATGGAACTCTGAATATGGAATGGAAAAATAGAGTTTTCTCAAATGGTTTGAATTTGCTGAGTCTATTGAATGTCTCTAATCCTTCTAGTACTGGAATGGGGAGTATGTCTGTTGATGGTCCTAACTTTAACCACCAATCATAGAACCGCATTGGAATATCTCCATTGAATTGTTGGTGAAAATTAATAAACCATGAATGATCAAATGACCTAATATAGAAAGTTCTATACCAGCCTTGTATATAATCTGCATAATTGAATCCTTTGGAAAAGTAATTGACCGAAAAGTTCCGAGTGGAATGGATATTTTGAAAATGGCTGGGACGGAGAACTTGTTTAATATATATATATATATGTATATATATTCATACACATCCATGTGTGGGTAATGAATACATGTACGAACATTATAATCAATTATTTTAATTTTTAATTTTTAATCAATAATTTTCTGTAACCACACTTTACACCTATCTCAACACCTCTGTTAACCACATTAAAATCATTGTGGGGATAGATCAAATGTTGTTATAAATACTTAATTCTTACAATTATTAATGTGTGTAGACATATTTTTTTGTTGTAGTGTACATGCGATTGAGCTATATATTGTGGACATTCTGGCTAAGCTACTTATGGATTTATTTTGAGAAAATCTGCACTCGGGTTTTCAATATTCATAAGTAGCCGAGAGCTTTGCATTTGTGTCCCAACATGATCAAAACCTTTTGATCCAAAGTTCATAATCGTATGCCTTAATTTCTCAGGAGAAGGATATCCAGCGTCGACGAGTTTCAAGGTTAGGTGGAGTTTGATCAAGGCGGATCGACAACTAGGGGAGCTAGTAGAATTCACGTGTTTAATTAGAAAAGATAAGTATCTTGTATGGTGTATTTTGTACTGGCTTTCTAATTAGTGGATTCATTCTGAACTGGGCCAGACCCCGCATATGTAGGTGAATTTCACTGAACTACGTAACCAAGTCATTTGTCTGTGTTATTTTACTTTATTACTTACTTGGTTGTTTTAGCTTATGTTGGAACACGGTAATCACAATTAAATCAAATAGGTAAAACCAAATTTCAATTAGTATCGGAGCTCAGTCACTTATTCTTACATTGGTTGTGTCAAGGCAAGTATTGATTGATTTTACCAGGGCGACCAAAGAAGGAGCTTTGGTATCTCGGCCTCCACTGCTAGAAGGAGAAAATTACAACTGTTGGATAGCACATATGAAGGTCTTTATCAGCTCTCTTTATAAACTTGCATGGTATTTCATTGAAACATAATGGAGTCATCGCATGGAAGATGTCGAATCTAGCTCAAAGAGAATGAAGGAGAAACAAGTGCAAAGAAGCGAAGGCTCAAAGATAAGTCAACATGGACTCAAGATGAGCTGAAGTCCTTGATAGCTAACTCCAAGGCTTTGAATACTACCTTCACTGCAGTGGATGAAGACTAGTTTAAACTCATATCAACTTGCTATCAAGCAAAGAAAGTATGGGATATACTGCAAACAATGCATGAAGGAACAAGTCGAGTGTGTGAATCAAAGATACAAATTTTAGCCACAAGATTTGAGGAATTGAATATGGAGGAAGATGGAATGGTTTCTGTGCTCAATGGAAAGCTAAGAGATATCTCCAATATGGCTTACCAAGTGGGGAAAGCTTACGAGGCAAAACTGGTGAAGAAAACACCGAGGTCTCTTCCTAAAAGATTTTCAATGAAGGTTGCTGCTATTGAAGAAGCAAGAAAGATGGAAAATATGTCACTAGATGAGTGATGGGATCATTGCAGACATATGAGATGACACTTGAACAACCATCAAAGAAAACACACAAAGAGTTAGCATTCAAAGCCTCTTCCTCAAAGAATGATCATGAAGGTGACAATGAAGGTGAAGTAGAAGAACTTACTTTTATAACCAAGAATGTGTCAAGAATGTTGAAAAATGTGGTAAATAAAAAATCACAAGACATATTTGGTAGAAATAGACCTTGTCCACAGGAGTTTGGCAACTTTCGAGGACCACGGATGGAACGTAACAATTAACAGTTTTTGAGAAATTAGAACAATGAATCAAAACAGCCAGAGAGAATTCAATGCAGAGAATGTGAAGGTTATGGTCACATCCAGGATGAATGTGCTAATACACGAAAGATGCAAGGAAGATTATATGTTACCTCATGGAGTGAAGATGAAGAAAAGGAGGAAGAAGAAGAACTCACTAGCAATTATGTGGCATTTGGAGCAAAGATCAAAGATATTGCTAAAAATGGAAGCGCATGTTCCAACACTAGAAAAAATGAGAAACCGACATATTCCAACACAGAAAAGCTGAGTGATAGTTCTTCAAGCGATGATGGTCAGGTGGTAGATGGTGATGATATTTACCAGGAGTGTGAGAATATGTATGCAATGTGGCTTAAAGTTGTTAAAGGTAACAAAGTACTAAGATCAGAAATACTCCAACTTGTGGAGAAAAAGACAGAATTGGTAGGTCTAGTTGAAAAAAAATTGAAAAATGAGATTGACCTGCGGAAACAGCATCTAAAATCAGTAATTGATAGAGCTGAGATGGCTAAAGCTATAATCACAAAGTTGAACACTTGAAAGGCAAAGCTTGATGATGTACTGGAAATGGTAAAGAACGTTGGAAATAGGCAAGGAATTTGCTATGATAAAGCAGACAAAATCCCGATTGATTTCAAAGCAGAGGTATAGGCTATGAAGAAAAAGATAATGAAGACATGTCGATGCAAGCCTATTTTATGTCATTATTGTTCCTATTAAGGTCACATAATGAATGGGCGACAACTGTTAGCATGTTCTAACATGAATGATGCAGAGCAATCTAAATTGGTCAGGAATGTATGGATCCCTAAACAAAGTACTATTTTTCTTGTTGCTCATACATCTTTTATTGTACATTCTACAGATTCTTGGTACTTTGATAGTTGTTGCTCTAGGCATATGATTGGAACTCAGAAATACCTGAACAATATCAATCGATACGATGGTGGTTTTGTTACCTTTGGTGATGGAAAAAAGAGTTGTGTTGTTGGCAAAGGAGAACTACAGATTGAGGGATTTCCTAGTTTTACAAGTGTTCTGCTAGTTGAAGATCTGAAAGCTAATCTATTGAGTATCAGTTAGTTATGCGATGATAATATGACTGTGGAGTTTCATAAAGACAAGTGCATTGTGAAACATGGTGAAGATAAAGCATTGTCTCTGATTCGATCTTTGGAAAATTGTTACTTACTGGAACAAGAAGTGAGGTGCCTAAGCTCAAAAGAAGATGTAGGAACTATGTGGCATATGCAGCTTGGTTATATCAACTACAAAACATTGGTGAAGATTGCAAATGCTAAGGCAGTTCGAGGTATGCCTACTCTCACTAACAAAAAGGGAACTGTGTGTGGACCATGCCAACAAGGTAAACATATTAGATCTCCTTATTCACATGTTCAGTATATTCCCACTTCAAGAAATCTCAAATTACGACACATGGATTTGATGGGTCCGGTCAATACTCCAAGTATGACAGGCAAAAAAGTATATTTTTGTATGTGTTGATGATTTTCCAGATACAATTGAGTGGCATTTCTCAAAGAAAAATCAGATACGGTGGATGTTTTTAGAAGTCTGGTGATCAAGTTACGGACAGACAGAGGGAGTCCTGTTGGAAAGATTGTGAGAATTCGTAGTGATCATGGCCGAGAATTCCAGTGAATTCTGTGATGAACTTGGCATCCAACATAAATTTTCTGCACCTATTACACCTCAGTAAAATGGGATTATTGAAAGTAAGAACGAACTCTACAAGAGATAGCTCGAGTCATGTTGGAAGAAAAAAGAATTCACAAGAAATGATGGGCAGAAGCAATCAACACAGCATGCTATAGTATAAATAGGGTGTATCTTCGTCCATTCACAAGCAAGACGTCTTATGAAATTTGGATGGGCATAAAGCCTAATGTTGCTTATTTTCACGTGTTTGGAAGCAAGTGCTACATTCTCAGTGATAAAGAACAGTTAGGAAAGTTTGACAGCCACAGTGATGAGGGAATCTTTCTTAGTTATTCAGTGAATAGTCATGTATACATAAAGTATAATCTCCACACGAATATCCTCATGGAGCCAATTGATGTGATTGTACATGATTCAGATGACAAACAAGTATCAGGAAAAGGAGACGATGAACCAGTTTCTGTCCATGTTCCAACTTAGAATAACTCAACAAATTAGCAAGTCGATGTTGGAACACCACACCCTTCTGAGAATTGTGATGACCATGAAGACATCGATGCTGGAACATCAACCCCCAGTGCTCCACCCTATGTTCCAACACAGGTTGAACCAGAGCCGAGAGTGAAGAGAACTAGAACTTTACCACATGTTAATTTAGGGAACTGGCAGGATTACAATGTTTCATTTCATTGATTGAACCGAAGAATTACAAAGAAGCCCTACTTGATGAATATTGAATTGCGGCAATACAAGAAGAACTTGGACAGTTTGAAAGGAATGATGTGTGGTATCTCACTTCCCGTCCCAAAGGAGTAAATTTTATTGGCACCATGTGGATTTTCACAAACAAGTCAGATGTTGATGGTTAGATTACTCGAAATAAAATCAAGGCTGGTGGTGCAAGGGTACACTCAAGTAGAAGGGGTTGACTTTGATGAGACATTTGCACCGGTTGCCAGGTTAGAATCTATTTTGATTTTACTTGGTATATCATGTACTATGAACTTCACATTGTACCATATGGACGTGCAAAGTGCCTTTTTGAATTGATTGGTGAATGAAGATGTCTATGTCGAGCAGCCAAAGGGATCCACATCAAGTGTACCGACTCAAAAAAGCACTATATGGTTTGAAACGGGCGTCAAGGGCATGGTATGAACGACTCACTAACTTTCTAATTAAGAAAGGTTATAGTCGAGGGGGAGTAGATTGCACTCTATTTGTACTCAATAGGTCATAAAAATTTCTAATTACTCAAATTTATGTAGACGACATTGTTTTTGGCTCTACTTCACCATCTATGGTACATGGTTTTGTCAATCTCATGAAGGATAAATTCAAGATGAGTATGGTTGGTGAACTTACCTATTTTCTAGGAATTCATGTGAAGCAACAAAAGAATGGCATGTTCATCAATCAGAGTAAGTATACTATGAATCTTGTGAAACATTTTGGCCTAAGCGATTCTCGATCAGTTCGAATTCCAATGGGGGATAGAGATAAGTTGATGAAGGATGAGTAAGGTATTTCAGTTGATTAAAAGTTGTACATGAGTATGATTGGTAGTCTATTATACCTTACAACCAGTTGACCAGATATATGTTTTAGTGTTGGAGAATGTGCAAGATTTCAGGCTAGTCCAAAGGAAACTCACTTGATTGCAGTAAAGTGGATTATTCGGTATGTTAGTTGAACTTCTGAACATGGTATTTGGTATTCTAAAAATTAAGACTCGGATCTATTTGGCTACAGTGATTCTGATTGGGCTAGTAAAGCAGATGATCGCAAAAGTACTACTGGTGGTTGTTTCTTTATTGGCATGAATTTCGTATCTTGGTATAGCAAGAAGCAAAATTCTATCTCTTTATCATCTATTGAAGCTGAATATCTCGCTGCTGGAAGCTGTTGTGCACAATTATCATGGATGAAACAAATGCTTAAAGATTGTGGAATTCATCAAGGGGTCTCTGAAGATTTTATGTGACAACAAAAGTGTTGTAGACATATCCAAGAATCCAGTCCATCATTCTCGAACAAAGCACATTGATATAAGGCATCATTTTATTTGAGATCTTGTTAAGAGAAAAGAAGTCATGGTGGCCTATGTTCCAACATTGGAGCAATCCGCTGATATTTTACAAAGCCACTGGATTCAACCACATTTGAGCTCCTCAGACAACACCTAGGTGTGTGTCATATTTGAGGTATTCTTTACAACCTATTTATTAGCTGTAGATTTTTTTTTGCTTCTTATTTTTGTGTACATAAAAATGGAAAAACACAAAAAAAATAGAAAAGAGAAAAAGAAAAACATTGGAAGTGGTGTGACCATGTTGGAATATAGAAGGCTAATCAATCAGAGGAGAGGGAATTGGATTTGACTGCTGGTTGGTGAAAGAAGTTAATTGTTACCTTGGAAAGGGAAAAGTGGTGCGAATTTAGAGAAAATAGAAAGTAAATTTTTTTTAAAAAATTAACCTCCCATCTTCTTCCCACTTTACCTCTTTCGCTCAACCTCTCTGCCTCTCCCGATATTCTTTCCATTTTTCTTGTTTGTGTGGGATTGTGCACGTATTTTTTGTGAAAATCTTTGGCAAAGAGGTAGAAAACAATCAGGTATCTTAAGAACTTGTTGTCAGCAGTCAATCAATCCAAACTCTCATCATGGAGAATAGTAAGAACTTCAAGAAGCTGTTTGGAGAGCTTGAGCAGAGCATTAATCTGACGGAGAGCAATGTGGTTGAACCTGGGGATAGAGTGCTAGAATCAGGGGTTGAAGTGATTCCACCACCAGTTCAGTCGGTACATGATCCCTTTCTGCTAGTCAAGATAAAGGTATTCTGGGACAACTCTTCTACTTTTAATGGCCAGACATTCAAATCATTTGATGATTGTATAGGATATTATCTAAAGCATAAGAAGCTGGTAGGCTTAAAAGGGTATAAATCCATGTCAGGGAAAGTTGGTGTGTATGCTTTAAGTCATTTGCTGAAAGAGACTATTGGGGGTATTCAATATATCGAGGATTGGAACCTTATATTGACAGAACTAGAATGCATAGAGTATGAAGGAGAAACGTGACATGTGTTTACATCAGAGCATCAGAGCCTAGAAAGCTGAGACTGAGAAGAGTTAATGGGTGGCTGGAAGAATTGGGTGTGCTAAGCTTTATTAGCTATAAGGCTGTTCAGGTGTATGATCCCAGTGTTGATGAAAAAATGAATGAAATGAAGGAGTTCCTCTTTGCTGTCATTGAGATTGAATTAGATGAAGAGGAGTTAGAAGCTAGGGATGTTGGTGATATTCCAACACAAGGTGAAGATGAAGGGGGAGAATATGTTGATATGGAAATTGATGAAGATTATGAACTGGGAGGTGAATATGCCCCCAGAAAATTGGAAGAATGAAAAGGATACCAATGCTGAGTTTGTGCAGATTTTGACCCCAAAAATGGAAACGGGGGGAGAACAACTTGATGCTAATGATGTTCCAACATCATATCAACATATTGATGAGAAAGATGAAGTCGGGGTTGAAGAACCTGGCCTTGATGATGTTCCAACATCAGCCCAGCAAGAAAGTGAAGGAGCTGGAGAAGAGAGTGATATTCCAACACAAGAACGCACTGAGACTGAAAGAGATGCTGATGTTGGGACTGATCTTCCAACACAAGAAGTTCTAGTTGGAGATCATGTATACACCAGTGATGAGGTGTTGAAAGAGTTTTTTCAGACCAGGAGATCAAAGAGGAAGTTGACAGAGACAGAATCAAAGACAGTTCAACCCGAGAAGAAGAATAAAAGAGTGAAGAAAGAGACTGGGCAGAGTTCAAGGAAGGCTCCATTTGCTAAGGATACATTGAAGGCAGATTTTTTCAATGAAGGCTATCAGAATAGTTGGGATCTCATCAATGAGAGAACCATTATTGCAGAAAGGTCTCTAGAGTTGGAGACTTATAGAACTTGTAGCTTTGCAGCCTTCTTGGAGAAAGTGGGTTATGCCACTGCTGTTACATTCTACAAGGACTACAATAAGGGTATGGTTTTAGAGATTTATGCCAATGTAATGGTACAAAACCTGGATATTGAGTCAGTCTGGTATGAGTGGACTTATATACGAGGAAATGTGATTGATAAGACGTCAAATGCATGTTTCCAGAGCATTTAACATCTCTTTTGTCATATTTTGGTTGGAAGATCGCTAGATTTATTTAGGTTTACATCCCAAGGGGTTTAGATGACCGTTTTCGGTTTTCATATCTAAATCCTTCATTTTGTAACCTATTTTTAGTCTAATGGATTTTTGGTCCTTAAGAGCGTCTAGATTCCTCTTTAAGATTAATTTGTAGATTGCTCGTAAGCACTTCAGATTGGTTTAGTGAAGGCCGTTCGCAAGGATGGTAGAATATTGAAGGGCACAAGTCAAAACGTGGTAGAACATAGAAAGGTTGAAGAAGGAAGACAAAGAAGCGGATGAATTGTAACCCGGAAGTTTGGACCAAGTTCTTAAAATGATCCAAGGAGAATCATCATACAATAATGGTACCATTGGATTTGTCTTCTTGAGCACTATAAAATCGACTGCAAGAACTCCCAAAATGGATCAGTGGTTCACTCGTAGTGATAAAAATGAGAAGAGGGCTGCAGCACCATTGCAGGCCGCAGCCCATCCGCAACAGCACCATTGCAAGCTGCAGCCCATCCACAGCAGCGAGTTTTGGACAGCTTTAAAAGCTGTTTTCAGCCCCAAAAACTCTATCTATTCATTCACTTCTTCCCCATTTCAATGGAGCCCGACTTTGGGGCCTCCAAACCCTAGCTTTCTTCATCTTTTCTTAGTTTTTGCATCTTTTCCATGGATTCTTGTAGATTTGTTGTGGATTTTCATAATCTAGATTAAATATACTCTTGGGAGTAGTTGGTAAGCATTTCTAGTATGAATGTGTGAGATTCTTGTGTGATTATCAAGTAGATTTGGTGTTTTCTTGTGTGATTAATACATGATTTAGACTAGGGTGATCAACTAGTTGAAGATTGTGGATTGATTATGTGCTAGATTTTTAGTCAAACCCGGAAGACTTTGACTTTTAGTCAACGTTATTATTATTGGTCAATGTTAGGTTGTAATTAGGAGTGACAACTAATTATGATTGTTCATTGATGGAGTTGCTTAAACTTAGGTTGAATTTAGATGGGTTTTCCTAATTATCAATGAGCCCACTAATAACGATTAGCATGAAGGTTGATCCTCGTAGTTGTTATTAGTAAATATACTTGTGCTATCTATGTGTTTCTCGCTCGTAGGTCATTGTGGTAGTCATGTTAGATCTTCTTGCATATTGCTATCCTCGGGGAAGTCTATGACGCCGATCGTCTAGGGTGACTCGAGGATAAAAGCTATTGTGTGGCACCAATTGCCCACTCTAACTATAACCGAGGAGATGTGAGAAATATCAACACTCGAACGATGTTGATAAGCTCTCCACAACATGTGACTAATGCATAAAAATAGGATAGTTAATCTATGATCAAAGGGTGAATAGAAATGTAAACCAATTGCGCCTAAGACTTGTGACAATCATATTTAAGTTATTTGTACTAATTGTGATTGTGTTCGCATCGTTCTTTCTAGTTGTTTGTTAATTTAGTTACTTCAAGTAGTCGTAGTGTTTTTCCAAAACCAAACCCCCCATTTTTTGTCACCACATATGTAGAGTGACTTCTTCGTGTGCTTTTCAACTACATTTAACACTCAATAAAACCCTTTTTTCTTTGTGGACAACCCCGTCTTACCACTAGCAACTATTTAGTAGTTAGCCGTAAGTTGGGCATATAAATACTACCTTTGAGAGGCACGAAGATAGCCTCCCAGTGATCAGGTTCTCTGCTGAGGAAATTAATGACATCCTAGAGTTGACAAATCCTGAATTTACTGGGTCATATGCAGAAGATCTGGAATGGACAAATGACCTGATTATAAATGAGATCTCAGGAGGTTTGGTGCCATAGTGGCTAACTCAAGGAAATGCAGCCATGTCTAATTCGACCTGTAAATACTTCTGTCTGTCCCAAATAGCCATCAATTATTGGATTACCTCCACAAACACCTCAGCCTTAACCAGAGAGATGGACAAGCTGATGTACTGCATCGGTAAGAAGATTCTAGTGAATCTAAGACTCATTATTCAGGAGAACATTGTATTTCAAGCCGTGTCATCTAGAAAGAAGAACTATTTACCACATCCTTTATTGATTACTGCATTGGCTAGAGCAAGAAAGGTGAAGGTCAAGAGTGATGATGAGATTATAGTGGCTAAGATTTTCAAGGCAAATTCTAGGACCTTCTCAATAAGAGAGTTTAATGATCTCTCCTGGACTTCTTCTAAGACTGGTAGTTCATCCAATGCTGCATCAAAGAAAGCTAAGGAGGCAAAAAAAGATGAATTTGAAAGCAAAAATTGTAGCTCTACAAGTCCAAATTGTTGCACTTGAAGCAGAATTGACCAGGCTGGATGCAAATGAAGATGCTCAGGAGGAGCCTGCTAATGAAGTTGATGCCTGATCTTAATTTTTTTCCTTGATATTCTGAATTTTTATGGTGTTTTAGCATGTTTTATGGCCCCAAGGGAGAGTACTTTTAGAATTTTGGATTCTAGATTTCAGTTCTGGATATTATTTTGAGCCCAACTGGAAGCTACGAGCATGATGGATATTCTGATGCTTGATATTGTTTTTACTCTCGGATTTCTAGTACATATATTTTGGTTGTGTTGGTATTGTGTTCCAACATGTTTTTCTAAAAAGTTAAGTACTGATTGTGTTTGATGTTCCAACATGGATGTTGAAGTCTTGATGATTAGGAGCTGTAGTATTTAGGGGGAGCTAAATTCTTTTTGAGCTCATGTTCTCACATCCATATTGGTTTAAGCTGCTATTTACATTTGCATAGTTGTTGTGTTGAAAGTCCAAAAGGTTGATGGGACCACAAAATGCTAAAGAGGTGATTGTAAAGTCCAAATTTGATAAGTTGGCAAGTTGGGGGAACTATGAAAATATAGTATTATTGTGTTGTAACATCAAAGAAGGAATTTCAGTGATATAAAGAATGGGTGAAAATTAAATCTGAGAAGCATATATATCGTCCAATTGTATTTGATTTGGAGAATATATCAATTCTCATATTTGTGGGATTGGATTAGAGTTATGGAATTGGAATATTCAATTATAGTTAAGATATGGACGAGATAATCGATTTCCTTAATTAAAGGGATTATATTTGATAATTCCTATCTCCAAGGGATTTGATGATAATCAGAATATTTGATAGAGATGGAATTCTACTCGCACAAGAAAAGTGATACGTGCAATCGAGCTATACATTGTGGACATTCTGGCTAAGCTACTTACAGATTTATTTTGAGAAAATCCGCACTCAGGTTTTCGATATTCAGAAGTAGCCTAGAGCTTTGCATTTGTGTTCCAACATGATTGAAACATTTTGATCCAAAGTTCAGAATTGTATGCCTTAATTCCTCGGGAGGAGGAGATCCAACATCGATAAGTTTCAAGGTCAGAGGGAGTCTGATCAAGTCATATGGGTAACTAGGGGAGCCAGTAGAATTCACGTATTTAATTAGAAAATATAAGTATCTTGTATGGTGTACTTTGTACTATCTTTAGGATTAGTGGATTCATTTTGAACTGGGCCAGACCCCACAGATGTAGGTGAATTTCACTAAACTGCGTAACCAAGTTGTGTGTCTGTGTTGTTTGACTTTATTACGTACTTGGTTATTTTAGCTTATGTTGGAACACGGTAATCACAATTGACTTAATTAGGTAAAACCAAATTTCATCAAGAAAAACAAAATGATGACGCCGGAGAAACGAGCAATGGCGGAAAAAGGAGGAGAAGAAGAATGGAAAACGAGCGGGTACGCTGCACATTCAATTGTGGATAAAACTTACAATCAATATCAAAATTTTGAGCGGATTACGAGCGAAAAACGAGCGCAAAGAAGAGGTGAAATAAAAGTGAAAACAAACATCGGCAAAGAAGCAGAGAAGAGGTGGACATGACGGAGAAGAGTTGGAGAAAGAGAGAGGAAGAAGAAGAGAGGAGAAAAGGATAATGGTCTGATTAAGCAGAAAGATATTTGTAAGGATTATTCTTTTCCTGATTAAGAATTCAATTTTTCATTAATTACAAACATAACCCATTTTACAAAATAGTCCCTGGCATGTCCATAAGCTTATTGACATGCCACATTTCCTGAGACTTTCTCCTAATTATTGTAGACATTTTTTATTTGAGTAATAGAGAATTGCAATTTAATTTTTATTTTACTCCATAGTTTATAAGTATGTTATCTATAAAAAACATACATATAAATTAGAATTATTTTGGTATAATTATAAATTTGACTTTATTTTTAAGTTTTATAAAATTTTAAAACTATTTTCAATACGTAGAATTTCAATTTTCATATATTCTATATATTTAGACCGACTAACAGTTTGAATAAATTTGAGAAACTTTACTTCAATAACTTTTAAGGTCAAATTATAATTATTTATACTCTGCGATACATTTTAAAAGTTTTTCAAAGTTATAGGAATCTCGTAGCAAAAATAAAAACAAACATCAAACCACCCTATCAGTAACAACAATTATAAAATAACCCTGTCTAACGGTTAGTTAGACTAAAATAAAAAAATTTATATTATAAAATATAATATGATTGATATAACATTTTTCAAAATATTAAATTTGTATAGATTTATGTGTATGAGAATGGCAAGACGTCAAATGCATGTTTTCATTAAGCATTTAACATCTCTTTTTAATGCTTTTGTTGGTGGATAGTTAGGTTTAAACAGGTTTTTGCATAATAGAAAGTTAGAACCATCATGTTTGGGTTTTCTATGTAACTTCTCTATTTTGTGAGCCGATTGTGAACCTAATGAGATTTTTCCCATGTGAGTGTCGAGATCTCTTTTTGTGTGCTTAAGTGTAGATCACTCATGAGCGAAGCCATATGCAAATATGGTAGTAGATAGAAGGGCAATGGAAAGGTTGGTAGAAAAATGAAGGTCATTAATCCAAAATGGTAGAAGATGAAGGATTGCAGAAGAAGGAATCCAATTGTCCAGAGTCAAATAGGAAGGCACGTACCGTGCAGAATAACACAGTCCGTGTAATTAGCTCATGCCCAAGAGAAGGACCGGGGCACGGGCAGTGCAGATTGACACAGTCCGTGCAATCAGAAGGAAGGTAACATAAGGTCCAGGTCACGACCCGTGTAGATCGACATAACCCGTGCAATCAGTGAGGCTCAGATCAAAGCTCCATGATATGGGTTGTGTAGATCAATACGACCCGTGCAATCAGAGGCGTCAAAGTCAACCTTCCAGTACACAGTCCGTGCAGATATACACAGATCGTGTAAAACAACATAGACCGTGCTCGGTTGGTATCTAGGGTTTTAGGGTTGGTCCTTTTGGGCCTTTTTCCCTCTTCACTATAAAATGTCTAAATTCTTCTAAGCTAAAGGAGGCCGGCTGATTTTGTAATAGATCTAGGTTCTCTCTCTCTCTCTCTCCCTCTCTCTCCATTCATATCACTTCCCCATGGCATTTAATCTATTGAAAATCATGGGTTTAGTTGTAGTAGCTTAAAATTATAACTTAGGGTTATTTGTAAGCATGATTTGACTTTAGATTTGTGAGACTTTTAGATTCATATCTATTTATGTTGCTATAACTATCATGCTTAATTTGTACTTTAGCATCTTTCCATGATTAATGTAATGAATGAAATTAGGATGTACACTTAGTCGAATTCATGCATGCTTTAGTACTAGGCTTTGAATTTATTTTGGGAGTGTTGTAAAATCAAACTTGCTTGTACTTGTAAGTACCGGGGTGTAGCACAATCCTTGTGAGCTACCGGGGTGTTAACATGGTGATAATGGCAATTGGTTTAGTTGTGCATGATATTTAGGAGCATCTGATTCAATTCTTAAATTAGGTCGGGATGGCCAAAATAGGTCGGATGTTGTTATTTTCCTAAACAAGGGTATCATGATTAATAACCAAGAGTTAAGTTCTTAGTTTGTGATGGCTAGGGGTTGTGCCAAAACTAAGGTTATCATGAGACACTGATGTCCGAAGCACAAGGGGCTGAGGTTGGGTGTTCATAGTGGAGGTCCCAATGATCCATGCTACTACCGTGTTTAGCGGTTGCGATCGATGCAAGGGATCATTCTTTTAAGCGTGGGCCTGTTAGCCATGGTAGTGATGGTTAAAGGTGGTCGGTGTGCAGCAAACCTCAAACTATATATAGAGGAGGCAAGGTGTTAAGGAGGGGGCAGAGCCATGGTATGACAGCCCATGGGAGTTCTCGAAGAATTAACATCTCCACACCGTGTGATATAACACTAAATAGAATTAATTATAGTTCTCTAATGTGAATAGAAGTCAAGGATCAAATCGTTATGTCAATCATGTGATGCAAATACCCTCAAGGCTAGTAATCATATCTTAATCTAGCTGTGTTCTTACATGCTTGTGGTTATTAGTCTAATCTCAACGCAAAACCCCCCTGATCTATGCTTTTGATTCTTGACACACAATTAGGGTGATGCCCGAGAGTGGACCATGTGATACTAACTTATGAACCCTAATATCTCTGTGGATAATACCCGGACTTACCACTAGCTACGTTATTGTAGTTAGGAGTGAGCACATGAGCAATATATAAATCTTATCTTCGGTTGCAAGGTCCCCGAGTTTTGTAAAGACGCTTGGGTCCTCACCAAATTTTGGCGCTGTTGCTGAAGATATTAGTTTGGTTTATTTGTCACCTAGTATAGTTAGTCGGTTGAGTAGTTTTGTTTTTGTTTTATTTTGTGCTTTTGTAGTTTTTGTGTTGAGCTCTTATTTGTTTTCTTCAAGTACTCCACTTGTTTGTTAGTGTTTGTTTAAAGACTAGTACTCTCAATTACTCCCAACCTCCACAAATCAACCTTGATACACCACACATGATTGTCATTCAAGACCAATATCATATCTATTTCACAATTTTAGATGTTCATGTTGGTATTTTATTAAACACAAAACTATTTAAATATAATTGGATTCGAGTAGTTGTGAACTCGGGATGTTAATTCAAGTTTGGTGGTGTGAAGTGCACACTTGAATAAAATATCTACGAGTTTACAGCTTTGTAGGGTAAGTATTAAAATTGTGTTAGTTAGACTTATGATAACTAACCCGCCCTATCCTAGAATGTGGAAAGTTTTATTGTTTTAGAGTTTTTTTTATAATTCTAATAACCACATGGCTTTGTCGTAAATGATGAACTGTTGTATCGTTTCATGACACATGTTTCCTATATATACATGAGTACGCATACATGGTAAGATAGGACAAGAAAAAGGGAAAATATCAAAATTTTCTCAAACACACGTAGCAACCAAAATCCCAGTTACTCAAAAGCATTATCTTGATTCAAGTCTAGAACAAGAGGGTTTATCAATTGTTTTATCCTTGAATGGATCTCGTGTAACCCAATGATGTATAGGGTCAAAATACTCTTTAAAGAAAGCATACTAATCACGATTCATGCAGATATCCAAGAAAGTTTTATTACAATCATCCAAGCGTGATTTTACCATTTCATTGGAGAACTATTTTACAGATTACTGCAACAATGCATATGGTGGAAGTAATTCCTCGTCCAAGATATGCTGCCCACTGTTGCTGAAAAAAAGTAGCGGCATGCAGTTCTTTTCAATGACGAAGGGCTTGGTGTGAACTTATAGGGTAGAACCAACAACATACACAAACATCATTATCGAAGGCCTTGACTACATTATCAAGGTAGAACCTGCAACTAAAGGCCTTGGATTCCCATCAAGGTTAGTCACACTATGTGAAGGTCGGCACTACGTCGCTCTAGGATCATAGACCTCAGCAATGAAAACCAGCACACTTGAAGGTCGGGAGTCAAACCTTGATCAATCATTAATAGAAAATCTCAACTACTTGAGGTAGAAGCTGATAGAGGGCATGCAGGTGAAATATACTTCTTACCTGCCATGAGAACAATGCATTTCGGCTATGCATTCAAACCTCAACTCAGAGGACGAGATACACACTCAGAAGTGCCGAATTTACCACAGGCCATAGCATTATTTAAGTCCCTTCGGGGACATCCGATAACATTATTTAAGGGCCTCACTCCCCACTATGAGGTAGAAGCAGATTCAAAAGGGCCGATTATCATATCTTAGTTGTACACCTTTAACAGACCTTTTCGGTTTGAGGTAAAAGCGCATTGGGTTAGACACGAGAGCATTTCACCTGCCCGCTAGCAAAATCTAGTTTTAATTTACTGATTGCATTTGCCCCATTATGGGGTCCTTATTTGACCTTTCACCCAAAGGTGATGGATTTATTATGGAACACATATGTAATAACAAGTGAGTGACTATTTTAACAACACACCTCATTGGGCATCTCCCTCCGTCCCTCTACAACTGTCTTACTTTCTTTTTCACTGTTCAATTATGATTCTATAATTTTAATATCTTAAATTATGTATAATAATAAATATAGAAAGTAGATATTCTAAAAATATTTGTTACGATGAATCTAACAATACTTTATATAATTATTTTCAAGTTTGTAGTATATTTATAGATTGAGTTAAGTGCTAAAATAACCCTATATTTAAGCTGAAAGTGCCAATATAACCCTGTAAAATGAGAAAGTTCTAAAATAATCCTAACTTATTGATGTATGTGCCAATCTAACCCTAAACACTCTTGACTTCAATTGTCAATGAAAAATTTGAACGGAGTTAAATAAAATGACCATTTTACTCCTTATTTAAAAAAAAGCAAAACTAGAAAACCCTAATTAATCTCTCTCTTTCTTATTGGTGACCCTTTTCTTCACCGTTGGGAATCACCCAAAATTCTTCTCTGCGCAGGCTAGGTCCGCCCAAGTTGTTGAGTTGCTGAATTCATCTTTCAAAATTTGACCTTTTGTCCTGCTTTGTCCCTGGCCCAAGTTGTTAGATTGCTGAATTCTCCGCTGAGACCCTTTTACACCGCGTTAGGTAGGGTGCTCAAATCGGCGAAGAATTTGGGATGAGGACGAAGGGTGGCATAGTGGTGTGGAGGGGGCTGGTGGGGGGCGGCGCTGAGTGAGGAGGGGGGAGGGGTGGTGGCGGGTGGGGGAAAATGGAAAAGAAAATTTTAGTTTATGGGATAAGGGTATTTTCATCCTTTCACATTCAGTCAAAGTCCAAATTCTTCCGTCAACAGCAAAGTTAAGACAAAAAGTTATAAATGCATTATTCTTTATAAAATTAGGGTTTTTTTAATATCTTTCCATGTTATTGGATTAAATTGACACTTTCCAGTTAAAATTGGGGTTACACGCGTGAAAATACGTAAATTACCATACTCGACAAAAGAAGTGTCCAGTCCCCAAAGTCTGAGAGGGCATCTCCAATATCGTGATTAGGTCTTGAGGAGAAACTCGCACCCCACAGAAACAAAGGTGGGATGAAGGGGGGCGAAGTTGAGACGAAGAAGAAGCGGGTGGCGTTAGAATCGCTAGGATGGCTGACGGAGTCCTCAATTATGCCCAAGAAGCAACGCGCCATCGAAGGCGTTGGCGCATCCTCTATTTTGGAGCTCAAAGCGCAACTCTACAAGTCTCAGGAAGACTCCAAAAGGGACCGCCTCTCATCGGATCTCCATCTCCACCCAGCTAAGCACAAGATCACCGCTCGCGATCCCTTCTCCGCCAAAAACTCCGGCGTCGAAGCCCGCGCTGCTAAGTATGGCCAGCCTTTTAATTTTCATTTAGGGCTTTCTAGTTACATTGATACTTACTTGCGTGTCCAAGTGCATTTTTTCCTTCTTTTTGGAGTCGTGCTAGTGGTTGTTTAATTATGCATTTATGCTTCAGAAAGGAGCTTATTTTGTGTGTGTATGTTTTTTTTTCTTTGGAGGAAATGTTTGTTGATATACGTCTTTGCTTCTTACTAGTCTCTGTTATTGTAGTCTCTAAATGTGCTTGATTAGTTTAAGTTATGCTTCTGTGTGATCTTTTAGGGATAAGCTTGAGCTGAAAGCTATTAGAGACGGAACAGCTAGCTATGCGGCATTGGAGAAGAAAGCGGAGCTGTATGACAAGCTGGTCCGTGGAGAAATTTCTGATGAGGAGGATCAAGAGAAATATTCTGTGGATTTTTTCCGCAAGGGGCTTGAACAAGATGAGTCAAGGAAGTCTCGAGGGCACGAAACTCCTGCTGCTGGAGGACAAGGTCATGACCATGGTGTTGATGATGATGATGATGATGATGATGATGATGTATCAAGACTAAGCAGTGTCAGACCTGCTGAACTTGGTCGCACATCT
Source organism: Rubia yunnanensis (assembly GCA_037428765.1). Lineage (NCBI taxonomy): Eukaryota > Viridiplantae > Streptophyta > Magnoliopsida > Gentianales > Rubiaceae > Rubia > Rubia yunnanensis. The sequence continues at coordinate 64,452,422 of CM075061.1, forward strand.
TCAACGGTAGACAGGCAGGAGCATAAGCGTTTTGTGAAGTAAGTTACAAAATTCAAATCGTTCTTTATGGATGTCTTTTTTGATTATAGTTTCAGTTTATCTTTGAATTCATTAAAAAAAAGACTACATTAGAAATGTAGGAGCATTGCATTGAAAATATATTTGTATGTTGTAATGTAAAATGGAAAAACAAGTATGAAAAGGAAATAGAGTAGATATTCGTACAGAATATTGGTTAAACATAGGAAGTCCCCCACCCCTCTTTTTCTCTGTTTCTTTAAGCTGTGTTTAGTTTATAAAGATGAACCTGTTTGGATTGGATTTCTCCTGCTGATTGTGGTTCATTCCATTCTGCATTATAGTGTTTACAGTGGTTGACTTGAACATGACTTCTTAAAAGCAACCTCACCAACCTGGTATGTTTAACCTCTAAACAGTACGTAGTTATGATGCAAGAATAAGTTTCAAATAATAATTACAACCTTACCCTTACAATAGGTGATGAGGAATGGGAATAGGAATTAAGTAGTTTATTTTCCAGGATACTACACAGAGATTGAGATTACTATACTTTCTTACGATTAACATTGTGATTATGAGCTGTGTGATGTAGCTTATCTTTTAGGTGTGACGCCTAAAAGATCCCGAGGTGTGACGCCAAGGGTTTAGGAGTGATTCCTTAGTTTATCTTTGCTTTCTTAAGTTTCTGCAGTTTTATTCCTCTAACCTACAGCCATAAGCCTATATTTTTCCTACCATAAAGCCTAGTTCTATACCTGAAATCCGTTCTAAATTTATGATCCGTTGGTGCTACATCAATAGGCATACTGGACTTAGAAATACCATTCTCACGTTTGCTTGGAGGAAACCGGCAAAGGATTCATTTTCATAGATGCTTTGATAGCAATTTGGATTTGAGTGGGGTGGGGTGGGGATTGCTACAGTTTTCCAGGGAGTTATATATTTCAGAAGGGTTTGCCACAATGATGTTTGTTGACTTATTGTTCTCCGATTAATGTACTGGTTGACTAATGTTCTTGAAGATTTTTTTTCTTACTCTTACTTATTATTGTTATACTATCTGTTTATATGCGGATATGAGTGGCTTTTCTCACAGGGGATACTAAGGGGATAGTGATGTTCTGAGGTTAATGATATCCTTGGAGATAGTGATAAGAGTATTAACTAGTGTTTGAAATCTTATTTTCCGTAGGCAACATGGGATCATCTAATTTCAGGATGGATTCGAGGAGTTCAATTACTGATAATATAAATGTTATAAGAAATGGATAGCACAAAAAGCCTGCTATGCATCACACTGAAAATTTGTTTATATTGATATCTCACGTTTGCTCCCCACATCACCCCTTATTTCTAAAATTGAACTTTTTGAGACGGCTGTTTCTTTGCTTCTGAATACTCAACCATATGTGTAACGATAATCCACTATTCTAACCCGAACTTTAGATAAAACTCCAATAAATCTGCTGAAACTAAAGGTAAAACTCCAATAAATCTGTTGAAACTCCTTAGAAGCAAAGCTAAGTGGAAGTAACTCCCTAATTACTATTAGAACTGTGCAAACAGCCTCAGCACTTACAAACCAAAGGCACCAATTTTTTTCCAGCTAGAGGTAAGAAATAATTTCAAAGACAACCTCATCTCCATCCTCTACCAGGTCTTCAACTAGAGGCTCTAGATCTGTAAAATGTAGATTATTAACTCTCTCAAGTCTCAAGTAACCAAATTTGGGAATTTATATTGGAATAGATAGTGTGGTATTTATACGTCAGAATTTTGGTGGATTGAGCCCTTTTGTAATAAATGAAAAAAGAATTTGACAAGAAGAGCTGACATATGTGTATGTTTTCTTCAGTATATAATAAATTAATATACCCCCTTTGTCCTTGCATAAGTTGAATACCTTGACTTTTGACAATTGACTCAAAAAATGTTCGACCATTAATATCTTTAATTATATACAATTAAAAATTATTAAATAAATGAAAAATGGTAGCGTTGTCAACGCGACGGTGGTGGTGGTCGGAGGGGGAAACAATTTTGTCGAGACAGGATTCTTGTAGGTTGAAAATTTGTCCTCTGTTTGATGACAGTTGCTGGTGAATTTTCTCTGATGAATTACTGCGATCTGAACCACAAATTCATGGTTGATATGTTATGTAATGATGTTCAGTGATGCTGTTTTTGGCTGCTCACTAATTGTTTGATGAAATACCTATGAAGATATAATATTGTTTTTTGTCAGTAATTTTACTTGATTGTTGTGTTTGTGTTTGTGTTATTTTAGAGGAAATATATAGAGATTCAAGTTGAAAGTAATGGTGATATCTGTTTGCAGTTGGGTTTTTAGTTGTTAGAATATTGCAGTACATTGAGCAAAGTGGGAGAAATGGCAGTGTAAGTTGGGGGATGCAGTGCCGATTTCTTCCTCCTTTTTTTGCTGTCTGATTATAATTAAATTTGTATACTATGTGTTTGCACTAAGGAACAAGGTAGCTTCTGCTCCTGGAAAGGTTTTTATGACTGGAGGTTACCTAGTTTTGGAGAGGCCAAATGCTGCAATTGTGCTCAGGGTATTTGGGTCTAGGGTAAAATGGGAAAAGAAAATCTAGCTTAAGGGTCGAGGGTATTTTTGACATTTCAAGTTTGGTCAACGTTCAATTTTGTTAGTCATTGCCGCAATTAGGACAAAAGGTTATAACGGCACAATTCATCATAAAGTTAGGGTTATTTAGGCACTTTCTCATTTTGCAGGATTATATTGACACTTTCAACCTAAAGCTAGGGTTAGAAGTGTAAATATCCCTAGCATTTTATAGTTTAAATCAGTCAATTTTGACTAAATGAATAGTACAATTGCAGCTTATTTGACTTCCAACAGTTGACTTGAAAAATGTTTGATCCTTAATATCTTTTATGGAGGGTATTAAAACTTGTGTAAAGTTGATATTTTGAAAATATATGTCATAACGAATTTAACTAGATATCGCATTATAGTATTATACTTATACACCAATTCAATTTTATGGTCAAAGTAAATTTTTTTTTGACTAAATGAATTGTTAAATTGCAGATTGAAATGGGACAGAGGGAGTATATACATATATGAATCTTGTTTTTTGGGAAATGTTTGTCCATATTAATATACATTATATCATCTACCTTGATATGGCTTTTACCTTGTGAATTTTCTGCATTGATTTTGTTGATATAATCAAGAGAGACATTGCACTCATGGGAATGGTAATGATTTAATGGCTAGATTAAGGTTTTTTTTCTTCTGATAAACTCTCTTTGATTGTGATGGTTGAAGATCAATGTTGATGTTTTCTTTTCCACCTATTGTTAGGGAAGTGCACGAGGAAGCAAAACTAGCTAGGGAAAAGGCATCTGACGTCAAGATGCTGAGGCAAGAACAAGCTGCAGCCCGTCGAGAGAAATTAAAGCAGGCCTATCTCAAAAAGAAGCTTGAAAAATTGAGAGCTTCCTCCAAACTGGAGCAAACATGACATCATGTGGTAAACGTTTACCATATTTTCCTGAGTTTCTTTGTGATCATCAACGTTTACTGTTTACTAAAATGCCTTGCAATGTACAGTTAGTAGATTTTCTGCTTTATGGGTTCCAGACTTCCCTAGGATGGGATGTTCACTGACACACTTTCACCACCACTCACTTGTACCTGTTTGAAATCCAACTGATTAATGACATTAGCAATCCGATGATACATATCTTCTTGATTGACCTCTGTAGAGAATCTTGCAGAAATTTGGTTTGTTGGAACTATCTAGTGCCAGTATATGGTGTTTGGATCATGGGAGTACTGTCAGCCATGTTACTTATGTTTCACTTTTCGATTAGAGCATTCAGGAGATTTTTTATCTTTTGAATAACCACAATTGAGGTTAGCCGCAGCATAAATTCTCCCGAGAGGATAACAGAACTCCTAACGAGTTGAAGGATATGTTTATATTGAATTTGCACCAACCATATGAGGGGTTCGTTGCAGGTTTGAAAAGCAGGATTAGATTTTTAACAGATTCACAAGACATGGCTGGCTACTAAATCAAACTACAAACCAAAAGGGAAATAAGTACTGGGAAACTATATTGTACTTAATTTTGTAACTAAAATCGTTTTAGGGAACCTTCAAGTTAAATGTACTCCCCCTTGGTCCTCCTTAAATGGCCCCATTCAAAGTGGTACAGATTTTTTTAGAAAATGAAATGTGTGGTGGAGGTTGAATTGGGAGAATAAAAAGTAGACTGAGTGGTTGAAAACAATCTAGGACTTACTAAATATGGAAGGAAACAAAATAAAAAGGTCATACCAAAATGGAAAGTGAGCATTATAAGAGAACCAGATGGGGGTAAGTCAAGTTAAACTGATTGGTTCTGTTAATATATCTGGCTTTTCAAAGAGCATGTCTCGGTGAGACCAGGTATAGATGAAAATATAGGGCAAAGTTAAATTAAAATCGGGGCTCAAACCGCAAATATTATTGGCTTGGGGATTTTATTTATTTTTTTTGAAAAATCAGGTGTTATCTTTCTCATTGATATAAGATTGTTACAATATTGTGCCAGCCAGGTTAAGGCCGTACAACCCCTACCTAATAATTATAACTAATCTATCTGATTTATGCTTAAACACCTAGTTAGTACACAAACTGTGGGGTGAGCCTTCACAAATGAACCTTTCAATCCAATTTCTTGATTGAATTCCACATGTCATATCGGCAGTCTGCTACTCGATCCTTCCAAATTTTGTCTTCACTGGGTTGCATCAGCTCCGTTGTTTTGGAGAGGTTGTTGCTGGATTTCTCCAATCTTTGGTACAGTGGCGTTGGGGTAATTTTGAGTGCATTTTTGTTTTTTTTGAAGCAGTCTGAAACTGCGTGCCTCCATAATTATTCATCGTTGGTCAAGTTCATCTCCGTTCGGGGATCTTTTAAAATGCACAAATAAAAGTGGAGGATTGTATTGCAATTACGCCTAAAGATAGCAAAAACATGCGTTTTCAATGAAGGTTTGAAACGAAAAACACGCCTTCCAACTTAATCCTTCTTTAAATGTTTCATCCCAAATTCAATCACAAATCGCACGCGCTCCAATTACATCATTGATCAACAACAAAATCGATCAGCACCAACAAACTATTAGACATGTGATTCATATAATCAATTATGTATTGATTCCACATTATTCACGGATAATTTATTGATTTCGATGAATTTTGAAGAGTTGCATATTTTTAAAACTCATCTGCATCTCAATTAGCAATCTTCGCAACATTTTAATACCTTACAACAAATTCAAATTGGCCTCAAAAAAGAACAAAACATCATCCCTACAAAAGGTCTGTATTTTATACATTAATTATCTGCTTGCGAATTGAACTTTTCATAAAAAACATCAATCTTTCGATATTTTGGATAATGTTGTAAATTCATGAAAATGCTCAATAATGACAGAATTATGGTTACCAAAAATAAACGCTTGATGTTTCACTTGATGTATTTCATGTTACAACCACAAGTTTTTTTAAAATACCATATATACTATTACTCCGTCCCAGGCGAATGTGCACACTTTTTGGTCAACTTTCTCAGGTCATGTTTGACCAACGATAACTTTAGTTACGTATATTAACGGTGTATTAAAATTTGATATTTAGAAAATACAGCATGCAGAGAATCCAACAATATCTCACATGATGATATTGATATCTATATACTAGTTGAAATTTATGGTCAAACGTGTCTTGAGAAAGTTGACCAAAAAGTGTGCAGATTCGGCTGGGACGGAGGGAGTATTAGTATTAGAAAGAAAAGTTACATATTGCTCTTCCTAGTTGAAGAACCTTGTCATATACTACTTGTAAACTGTTTCTAGAAACTTTCTTTGTTAAAAATGCATTACAACTGTACCTAAGTAGACGAACTATTTCTTAGACCAAACTTTGTATTTCCTTTCACACTGTGTGTGCGATACTGGTGTGATAGTGTGTGCGATACTGAATTCATCTTCCTCTTCACTCTAACCCTATCTCCCTTTCCCTCCCCCTCTTTCTGATTAATCTCTGTACCCCCTGGTCTTTGCCGGATCTCCTCGGCCGTTAGCGGCTATTGAGCTGTTAACGGCTACCATGGCGGGTTTAGTAGTTCCAGAAACACTAGATACCAACCAGGGTACACACCATACTCCACCTCCTATCTCATTCGCCGCTGTGCTCAAAAACAAAGCTCCCCCTCTATCCAAGTTATTACCAAGTAATCCCGAGCTTATCCCCAAATCTGAGCACCTAGGCGAGACAGCTTGTCTATACTCAGATGAGCAAATTGAGAAATTATCATCGCACTTGCGAATGCCCTTGTCGGCAAGTTTACCAGGGGTAGATGCTCAATGGAGCAATTGGAACAAGTTTTCAAAACTGTGGGCTTCACAGGTAAGTACCAACTTGGCTCCCTCGATTACAAGCATATTCTCATTAGGTTTGAATTATTAAATGATTATCAAAGAGCCTGGATGAAAGGAATTTGGAATTTCAATGGGATACTCCTTAAAATGCTAAAATGGACCTCTGATTTTTCAATCCATAAAGAATCACCTATTGTTCCTGTCTGGTGTACAATTAGAGAGGTTCCTCTGTATTACTATAACTCGGCAGCAATTGAATCAATTGGTAATAGCTTAGGCAGTTTTATTAAAACTGATCTGGCTACTGATATGCTCACAAGGCCTTCAGCCATCAAATTATGCATTGAAATTAATCTACAAAAAGCCATCTGTAATCACATCAGGCTTGGTTCTGTAACTAATAACAGGAAATACCAGGTAGACTATGATGATATACCCCTCTACTGTGAGCATTGTTCTAAACTAGGACATTCCAAATCTCAGTGTAGAGTTTTTCCCCCAAATGCTAATACTACTGTTGAGCATATAATACATCAGGCACAACCTCAGTGGAAAGCCACTGGGAAAAAATTTGATACTCCCCCCTTGTTCTCCCCTGAGGATCAGACTGCCTTAGACACTACTGAGACCTCTAAGGAACTTAACACTGATCCCATACCTACATCCCCTCTTGATCTGGAAACTAACACTTACATACAGACTCCTGAACTTCCTAAATCTCCTGCAGTGGTTAGGGACAATCCAGCTGCCAATCCCTCTAGTCCTTCTGCTCAGGCTCCACTTGATAATTCCATAACTAAACTATTAGAAAGAACTGCCTTCAACAGTTTTACTTCAATAGCCTATGCCTCTGATGATATCAAAGTAGGAACCTCCCACCCCAATCTGGTCAGGAAGAAGGGGACATCCCCCTCTCTTCTTGACAGAATGGGGAACAAGTTCTCTATTTTGCAGGTGGATTTAGATGAAACAGCTCAGGATCAGGATGATCTAAACCACCAAGCCAGTTCGAGCTCAACTCCATTACAGGGATAGAATTCTCAGTCTGGTAAGGCAAAAGGTAAAAAGACAAATTACTTCAGTCAAATTAATAAAATGATGCTTAGATCATCAACAAAAAGTCATAAGTCTAGTGAACAATGATCGGTCCTCTTTCAATAAATTTCTTGATTTGGAATATAAGGGGCATGGAAACATCAATGTTGAGATTATTAAACTTAATCAGGATTAAAAAGATCCAATTCTTATGTATCATTGAGCCAATGTATGATAATAATAAATTCCAATCTTACAAGGATAAACTTAATTTTGCTGATGGATTAACCCTTTATAATGGTAAAATTTGGCTGATGTGGTCCAGTTCCTTTTCAGTAACCCTTCTCTCAGCTCATGAACAGTACCTGCATGTGGACATATCTCATAGATCTCTAAATCTGCATATGGATGCTGTTTTCATTTACGCTCTAAGAAATAGGGATGGTAGGAAGATATTATGGAAAGACTTAGCAGCTATAAATCAGGGTGATACCATTTTCATTGGTGATTTTAATTCTATTACCTCCCTTTCCGAATATAGAGGCCCTAGTTCTCCCGCTAGAGGTAGTATTAGAGATTTTAGTACTTGGATAAGCACTTTAGGGATTCAGGACATCACCACTGTAGGCAATCTTTTCACTTGGTGTAACTCTAGACTTAGGAATCCTACTTCCAAAAGGCTAGATAGAGGACTAAGCACGATTTCATGGAATCAGAAATTTCCCTCCTCTTCCATCCAAGTTTTAAACAGACAAACTTCTGACCACTCCCCTCTGCTTTTAAATATCTCAAATCTCTCTACTCTTAGCCCCAGACCCTTCAGATTCCTTAATGTCTGGTTTAATCGACCTGATTTCATCACTCTAGTTCAGAGCTTTTGGGATAAACAAATGGTAGAAAAGGGTATGCTAGGTTTCTTCCTCAAGTTAATTAGGTTAAAGAAGGAGATAAAAATCTGGAATCGGGAATGTTTTGGTAATATAGACACCAATCTAATTAATGCTGAAGAAACTCTCAGAATTCAGGAAACAGTTTATGATTTAAACCCTTCTCAATCTGAACTCATTAAATTAAACCAGAAAACAGCTTTATTACTGAGGGCTCAGAAAGAGAAAGAAAAATTTTGGAAACAAAAGGCTAGAATGAAATGGCATAAATTGGGAGACAATAATACACAATTTTTTCATAAGATTGTGCAGGAAAAAAATTGTAGACAGCAAATCTCAAAAATTAAGAACAGGGAAGGTCAGTGGCTAAATTCTCAATCTGAAATCCAAAAAGAGGCCATTACATACTACTCAGACCTGTTAGTTGAATCTAACCAGGACCCCAACCAGACTTACTATGCTCATTTTCTGAGTCAAATTCCCACCTTAATTACTGCTCAGGATAATTTAGAGTTAGCAAAAACAGCCTCTGAATCAGAGGTTGAGGCAGTACTAAAGGGTTTAAGCAATAATAATAGTCCTGGTCCTGATGGATATACTAATAAGTTCTACTCTAAGTGCTGGTGCATTATTAAAAAAGATTTAGTGGATGCTGTTAATGATTTCATTAATGGTTCACCCATTCCTAAAGGTATATCCAGCACATGGATTACATTAATACCTAAAAAAGCAACCCCCAGCTCATTTGATGATTTCAGCCCTATTAGTTTTTCTATTACTATTAATAAAATATGCTCTAAAATATTAATGGAAAGACTCAGACCCTATATGGATAACCTAATCTCCCAAAATCAATTGGCTTTTATGAAAAATAGAGATATTTCGGATAATATCCTCTACCTACAGGAATTGGTGAGATTTTTAGATAAAAAGGCTAGGACTCCAAATTGCATACTTAAACTGGACCTAAAAAAGGCATTTGACAGGGTTAACTGGAACTTCTTAAAATGTATACTTAGAAAGTTTGGCTTTGATGGTCCTTTTCTAAATGCTGTATTTTCAAATCTTTCCCAAGCTTTTTTTTTCAGTCCTAATTAATGGAAATCCTGTGGGTTTCTTCCAAGCTACTAGAGGCATCAAGCAAGGTGATCCACTCTCCCCTTTCCTCTTTAACATTTTTTCAGAAGCTTTTTCCAGAAGTTTATCATTTATTTTTAATACTGGAAGGCTATCATATTTTCAGATGCCATCTGCAATTTCACCAATTTCACATCTTATGTATGCTGATGATACCATTATTTTCATGCAAGCCTCGAAACCTAATTTAATCAAAATCAAGGCTTTTCTAGATATTTTTGAACTCACTTCTGGCCAAAAGTTTAATTTCCACAAATCTGATTTTTACATTAGCAAGAGAGCTTCTAATATTAAATTACACCAGATGAGGTCAATTCTGAAAATGAAACAGGGATCTTTTCCGTTTCAATACCTGGGCTGCCCAATCTTCAAGGGTCGAACTCTGAATCAATATTTTCACCCTTTAATGGAAAAGGTAGACAATAAGTTGAAAAACTGGAAGAATAAGTGGCTAAGTTCAGGGGGAAAATTAGTCTTGATTAAAAGTTGCTTGTATTCCATACCACAGCATTTATGGGCTGTGACTAACCCCCCAAAATCCATAATCAGATTGCTTGAGAAAAAGTTGGCCAAATGCTTTTGGGGTGAAACTGATGGTAAAACAAATAAAATATGGAAAAAATGGTCAGAGCTAGCTAAACCAACATCTCTAAATGGCCTGGGCTTTAGATCTATCAAAGGCATAATTGATGCATGTTCCCTTAAGCTGTGGTGGAAAAGTCAGTTAGGAATAACTCTATGGTCTAAATTACTTTGGTCTTTGCCTGATTCATATAGAACATCTACTGGAAAAGAATTTGCTCTATCAATTCCATAGCTGAAGAAAATTCTCTTATTATCCATGGTAGAGGAGATTGTAATGCTTGGACAGCTAACTGGTGTCCTACTGGACCACTGATCAATAAGATCCCAACCAATATAATTGAGACATTAATGCAGTATTCAGTTTCTGACTTCATTAGGGAAAAATCAGTTACTCTTTCACTGATTTCACCTTATCTGGACAATGATACTTTGTCATTTTTGCAGGAGGCGATGGTTGTGGAAGATAGAGAAGATAGGATTATATGGAAGCCAAATACTTCAGGTGCATTTTCATTTAAATCAGCATATTACACCATCACAAACTGTACAGGTAACTTCCCAATCTCCAAAAATGTGTGGAATGTAATGCTGCAAAAAAAGGTATCGGTTTTTACTTGGAAGTTGCTTCATTCATTCCTTCCTTTTGATGATATTCTGATAACTTGTGGATATAGTTTGGCTTCAAAATGCCCTGTGTGCAGCCACTCTGATTCTATAGATCACTTTTTCATTTCCTGTACATTGGCAAAATTGATATGGAGCAGAATGACTTCTCTGATAGATTTCAAACTGTCACATTATCAATCTCTCCCTCAAAGATTTTACTCCTGTTGGTACTGTCCAGACTTAACCAAGAGCCTGCAACTGATGTGTAAAATGCTACCCTCTCTCATTTGTTGGAGTCTTTGGAAGGCTCGGACTAGATACTTATATGACCAGATCCCCTTCTCTACTGAGCAAATATGTAAAGAGATTTTTGAGCTTCTCAAATTATCACTATACTCATGCCCTGCTAAGATGAACCCTACTACTGCATTCCCTCAAACACTTAGACATCTATCTCCCCTTCTTAGACCACCTCCTAAGCCAATCTTTAGATCAGTCTAGTGGGAAAAACCGGCAATCAATTCTATAAAAATAAACACAGATGCATCATGGTTCTCTCATACATCTGCTGCTGGGATTATAGTAAGAGATAACACTGGAAGGCCTCTTTTCATTAAATCAATCACTATTAAGGCTGTGTCTCCTCTACATGCTGAACTCTTAGCTATACTTGTTGCTTGTCAATCTTTCCCACATAGAAATTTATCCTTAACCAACGAATCAGACTCAATTTCTGCCATTAATATGATTCAGAACCCATACTCTGCTGATTGGAATCTTTTCAACTTGGCTTATAAGATTAATAGTCTATTAGGAGGTGCTGTTCTAAAACATGTGTATAGAGAATGTAACTAGGTGGCTAATGCAATTGCGAAGCACCATTCTTCTCACAATCTACCACTTAATTTGTATAATCTGCCGCCACAGATCAGGGGCCTCATCTCCTTAGATATCCAGCAGTGTCCTTATGTTCGAATTCCAAAACATGGCCTTAACAGGACATGATACTGCTGATGGTTGTTTATAATTATGCAGATCTTCGCGCTACACGGGGTGCACTCCTGCGGTTTTGATTGGAATGATATCAGTATGGCTGCCAACCTGGTTCTACAGCCCTTCACCACACAAGAAGTCTCTTTCACCATAACTTTTGATGCTGCCATTCTAGTGCTGCTCAAGTCTTCCAATTGTACTTCTGGTTTTTGGTATCTCCACCATTAATATCTGACTTACTTCCATTGAAGTTGCCTGGCCAAAGGAGAGAATTAACACGTGGGGTGGAGATTCTCTCCTTTGGATCGCAACTTTCAATACAGATTATGTCACCTTGTATAGATGTTCACTCATCCACCAATATAGATAGTATGTAGGACTTTTGTAGGCATCTACTTTGCCTTACAGTTAAGATAGTAAAACTCTGGATGTACAAGTTTTTTGTTCTAGTTTCAAGGCTTGGGGAACCTTAATATATATCCCTCACCTTCGGGTTTTTTCATTAAAAAAAAAATCCCAAAAAGCTTTATTTGGCTCTTTTGACGACCTTTCCTGGATGACTGAATTTGTATGTAAAATGACATGACATAATTCTGTCCTGATGACTGCTTTCATTGCTCTCCAACACGTTTCCGCTTCTGCTTGAAGAGGAGATATGGATAGAAAAAAATCCAACCCATAAGTTATCACCCGATTATTGTCATATTGCTTGACTTCCCATGCTCATGCCCCTATGTATTTTTTGTTGATTGGAAGGAGCCAACAAAACTGATATGCGTGGAGTGTGTCTATTGAGAATTAGGAATGTCCTACTGCTTTGCATGTTGAACAATCTCTGTCATATTTATTGTGTCTTGTGCCTCTGATGCATAAATTTTTAGCGAACACTACAAGAAACCGTTAGTATTGCTTTGCGCATTTTACCTTGGTTTTTTCCTTAACCCTAAAAAACTGAGGTAAAAAGTTCTTTTACCTCGGTTGATTTTTTTTCCGAAGTACAAAGTGTTATATACCTCGGTTAAAAAATTGATGTAAATAACTAATTTTTAACCCCGATTAAAAAAATCAAGGTAAATAATGTTCCCAATCGAAGTAAAAAGAATAACCGACATATTTGAGAAGTCGGTTGGGTTGGTCAGATCATGTAGTATATCGACCTCGCTAAATATATCATTTTGTCCGACTTAGAGTCAGTGACCTAGAGCGACATCGCATACGACCGGACTTAGTCAGTGACTTTGCTTCCATTGACCAAATTTAATCCTAAAATCCCCATTCCGAGTTCCCTCTTTGAAGTTCAAATCCACATTCTTGAAGGTGGCCAACAGGGTTGTTGATTGTGCTCAATTACCAAATAAGTTTTCAAATATCACAAATTTATAGTTTCATCTTCAAATTAGGTTTTAGGTTAGTATATTTCATATGAGAGGATGTGCTTATGTAGGGGTTGATTGAAATTAGGCATTTCATTGTATATGGGTTTCGGTATAGATATGTGTACTAAGATAATGAATGTTTTTGTTAACATATATATATATATATATGATTTGTGTATGCATGTCATGAAGTGAATGAATGTAAGTGGATGTATTTATTGCTAAGATAGGTCGATAAAGAGTGTACTTATTATTGTATTGTAGGAATGTCTATTGATAAAACTCATTGTTTCGATGAAGATTGAACAAGCGATGTGTATCCAACTTCATTGAATATTCATTTACGAATGCCGCGAAGGAGAATTTGTCTTACGTATATTGTCCTTGCAAGAAGTGTGGGAACACCGCTATTCATAAACAAGCAATTTCTTTTAAGGAAGACTAATTTATATACAGTTTTGATCCAACATGAAAATTTTGGTTTTGGCATGGGGAGAATGCGGATGAGCATACTAGAAATGAAGGAGAGGTCGAGAAGAATGATAGAATGGATGAGTTAGTTGAGGAGATCATCAAGAATTACAGTGGTGATCCTAAAAGAATTTCAGAGCTCCACGGGCATAAAGACACTTCTATACGATGGATGCCTTGAAGGAATGATTGTATTGAAGGATACATTACAACTGATGAATGACAAAGCTAAGTATTCCTATAGTGATGTCGGTTTCTCTGCTTTGTTGAAAGTGTCGAAAGAAATGCTTCCAGTTGGCAATAGACTACCCAAAATGGTATATGAGTCGAAGAAGGTACTATGTCCAATGGATTTGGATTATGAAAAATACATGCTTATCGGAATGATTGTATCTTATATAGGGGAAGACACTTACATGCAGAGGATTGGCCTAAATGCAATGCTCCGAGGTTCAAATTGAAAGAGGTCGATGCTGATGGAGAAATCAAAAATTGCCGGACAAAGAAGGTTCCTATCAAGGCTGTTTGGTAACCTATTATTCCTCATTTGAGAAGATTGTTTGAAAATCTTGAGAATGCTAAGAATTTGAGTTGGCATGCAGATCGGACAATGGTTGTTACTGAAGTGATTAGTCATTCGGCTGATGGTGATCAGTGGAAGAAGATAGATGCTGTATTTTCAGACTTTGGGAATGAGCCATGTAATCTGAGGCTTGTTTTGTGCACCGATGGAATAAGCATGTTAGGTAATATAAGCAACAATCATAGTTCTTGGCCGATGATGTTAATGATTTACAACTTACCCCATTGGTTGTGCATGAAAAGGAAGAACATAATGTTATCTCTAATTATCTCCGATCCAAGACAAACGGGCAACGATATCGATGTCTACTTAGTCCCCTTGGTGGATGACTTGAAAAGGTTGTGGTTACCTGGGATTACAATGTATGATGGATTTCAGAAGGAGTTTGATTTCAGAGCGATATTGTTCTGCATTGTTAATGACTTTCCCACGTATGATAACCTTTCTAGCTATTCCGTGAAATGACACAAGGCCTGCCCAATTTGTTTACATGACACATATTATTGTCAGTTGAGGCATGAAAGCAGACTGTGTACCTTGATCACCGGAGATAGCTTCCAACAACTCATCAGTGGAGGAATAAACGTGATGAATTCAATTGAAAGGTAGAGTTGTCACCTCTACACCTGTATTAACATGTGCGTCAATCTTGTACATGTTGCGAGATTTTTGTAATGACTTTTGGAAGAAGAAGAGGAAACCAAAGGTAGACGGTAATTGGAGGAAGCGTTCCATATTTTTGAACTACCGTATTGGGAGAAACTGGACACCCGACACTGTTGGGATGTGACGCATATTGAAAAGAATGTATATGACATTTTGGTTGGTACTTTGATGAATATCTCGGGTAAGACAAAGGATGGCGTGAAGTCAAGGAAAAATATGGTTGAAATGGGAATTAGACCTGATTTGGCCCCACAGGTGTAGGGGACGAAGACATACTTGCCGGTAGGTTGTTACTCACTTTCATAAGCAGAGAAAGAGTTGATATGTTCTAGTATGAAAGGAATGGATGTCCCGATGGGCTACTCATACCGGGTTAGCAATCTAGTGTCCTGTGAGGGATTGAGATTGGGGAATATGAAATCTCACGACTCACATTGTTTGATTCAAGAATTTCTCCCGGTTGGATTAGATCTAACTTTCCAACTCACGTCTGGAAGTACGGTTGTGTCACTTCTTCAAGGAAATTTGTTGTAGAGAGATCAAGCATGGGAAATTGGCGGAACTCCAGGAGGAGATAATTATCATGTTGTGCGAGTTGGAGATGTATCCCCCCCACCATTCTTTGACATAATGGTGCACTTATTGGTTTATGTTGTACGGAAAATATTGATTTGTGGTCCTGTTTACCTTTGTTGGATGTATCCTTTCGAGAGATATATGAAAATATTCAAGGGTTATTTGAAAAATCATTTTCACCCGGATGCCAGTATAGTCCAGAGGTATATAACCGAGGAGGCGGTAGAATACTGCATGGAATTCTTGAAGAATGAAGGGTCGGTTGGCGTACCAAAATTGCTCCATGGCGATAGAGTAGGGGGAAAAGGTTTGCGAAAAGGAACAACTCGGGTATTAACCCACAACTAGCTGATAAAAATACACTTATATGTCTTGCGCAATTCAGTTGTGGTTCGCCCCTACATGGATATGCACATGGTCTCAATCAAAGAGAGGCACCCTAGTTGGTCAGCGAAGCAAGTACTTGCCAAACACAATCACACCTTCATTGATTGGTTACAGCAAACTGTAGTTGGAGAAAGTTACGGTGAAACCTTAAATTGGTTAGCCTTCATGCATTCTTCTATGACTATTTCTTTCACTGGCTATGACATAAATGATCTCAACCCATGAATGGGACACACACACCTCAACAAAAAATAGTGGCGTTTGCATAGTTTCGGAAGCATTACATGTCAGCAGCTCAAAGGATAAGAATCCAGTATACGGGAACATGTCGTACTATGGTGTGATTGAAGAAATTTGGGAACTAGTCTATACAAGTTTCAGAGTCCCAATTTTCAAATGCAAATGGGTTGGCAACAGTGCGGGTGTATCGATTAATGAGTTAGGTTTTATAGTCGTCGACTTCAGCAAGACACGTTCTACTGGCGATCCATACATGCTAGCATCACAGGCTATACATGTGTTTTATGTAGATGATCCTTGCGATTCTAGTAAATTAACTGTCATTGAAGGGAAAAGCCAATTTGTGGGGAGAGGTTAGTCCATCCTCATTGTCAGAGATTATTCCACACACACCACCCGTTGGCAGTGATGTCAGCCAGGAAGTGATAATTGGTGTGGATCTAGCATGGAGGAGAGACCACGAGGAAGGTGTTTGGATTGAGCAGCATCCAAAATCGAAGAAGAAGAAAAAGAAGACATAGATTTGTTCCCATTATGTAGTTTCTAACCATTTCATTGGCCCATTCTCTTTTGATTATAAATTTGAGATAATAATGTTGTATAATTGGTAACCACTTGGCATTCCCATTTCAAATCGAATCACACAAGAAATGGTTTTGGGGATGTAATAGTCGACATCGCACAACTACTCGTCATAAGAATTGGTTAGAACGAGTACTCTAGTGTGACTTCGCACATTAGCCGCATAGTCCCTTAAAACAGGAGTTTGCGATGCCAATTATATCGTCGCTAAGGTGGTCGGTTGAAAACAATACCTAAATCCACAAAACCAATTAATTCCCGCGACCTCGCCGGCTTGTCTGTAAGACTTCGTTTCAACTGAATAGTGTATTAAGGTAAGCATGCGACTTTGCACATTTCAAACTTTGATTTATGAATTGAGTTATGAATTTTAATTACCAGAACTCGGAATGGTAAACCCACAAGGGAATCATTCTGAGTTCACAACAGACTACTACACAACAACCAGTATCAATAATATTGACAACACACCAAACATGATTGCATATAATTGTACCATCTGAAAAATGATATCATAATTAAATTCTAGCGTATAATCGCTACCAAAATAAATCTCCACAATAGTAGACAACATTAATAAAATTCATTACATCAACAAACTAAACATAAAATCACATCATAGCTTGTCTTTTGGCATCCTGGGTTGCTGATTATCCACCATTTCATTCTCACTACCCTTCTCATCCTCACCTGACCCTAATCCGTCACTGGAATCCATCGCCTCATCATCGGTGTCCAATGCATCACCAATTCATCTTCATTTTATGCTGGCCCCCTCCTGCAGTCCCAGGGTTAAGAATGGCCCTCAGCTCCAACAACTCCTCCATCATCCTTTACTGGTTTTGCTCCAAACGCAGCATATTATCCTGCACCATCTCCATGCCCTTTTGGAGGATGCTCCAGGCACTGCGTCTCAGCCCTGACAATACATTTCGACAACATAATAACTAAAAACATAATCCTAAACAACAAAAACAATTGATAATAGAAAAACAAATATGACATTGTCTAGAGTTTGGGAACAATGTGGAGCTCTCCTTCCTGGATAATAAGTAATGACGAACAAAAACTAGTGGCAAGGGTTGGGTTTTTAATAAGGAGGTGGTTATGGCAGTTGGATTGGACGGTTTTGAGGTGGTTTCCTGGAAATGAGATGTTTTGAATGTGCGACCTCGCTGTGTTGGAATGCGATGGGTTGGACCATTGATCCTTTAAGTACTCTGTCATTATTATGTTAACCCTGTCTGCGACCTTTCATATATTCCGAACCTTGTCGTACACTACATGAATATTGGACGATGTCGCATGACATGGTTACTAGGCTAAATATAATAGCTGGCCCAATTGTCAGAACATATTGGGCTTGGACAAATTCCCATGTACACCTTGCTTTAACGTTGGCCACAGAGACATAATGACAAAATGCTAGCGACCTCGCACATGATGCTGGGCTGATTAAAGTTGTGGGCCCAAATTCATTTAAACACCAGCCCAAAAGCAAGGCCCGGAGGTATTTGTTTAAAAAATGTGATAAAATAAATATCTAACTTCCAAAAATAAATGTGATCATCAATTTAATCTCGAACAGTTGTTTATAACGTTGAGCCCTTCATCAAAACTCGTTCCAAAAACACTATGGAAGTAAGGCTGTTAATTGGTTAACATGGTACCAAATGTAATACATTGTATAAAATTGCCTCACATGTTTCAATGAACAATGGTACCATGTGTGATGTGTTGTACTAGATTTACCTTTTTAATTGTGCTACGTTGTACAGGATTACACATTGTAATGTTGAAGAGTTACGACAAACGCTTCTTTCTCAGACTATTAATCCTCTTACATGTTTTAATGAATAAGGGTACAAAATGTGATACGCTGTACTGAATTACCAATTACAATTGTCTAACATGTTCGTACAATTTATTTAGTAATACTATAGGTCCGTTCTCCATGCATAACATGATTACCCTTTATAATTGTAACAACTGATATCCACTTGGTTCGAATAACATAAGTTTTGCAAGGCCGGCTATTCCCTATAATATTGATTGTTCATGAGATACAAGGGAGAACTTATTGTAATTACTATAAGTATCATCTAGTAGGTATTTATAAGGTCGGCTATGCCACACCATACACAATTGCAATAAATGAACTATTACTGTCCAAAACATGAAACGTTTTAGAAGACTGAGTGTTCGTGGGGATAACGATAATTCCCCATTCAATAAGTATAACTAACATTACAGTCTTTTATAAAATTAACTATAACAAGACATAAACAAGTCATCATGTATCAAACAAAAAAAGTTACTCCTATTATGAGCGCAACTGATTTGATGTTGTAACAGATGGTCAACTGCAATGTTTGATCACTGACATGTACGTATATGATAACGCGGGTGACAGAGTTCACTTTACTTGACGAATAATTTTAAAAATAAATCACTATGGATTCGTGATAAATGTAGATACAATCCTCTAACAACAATGGGTTTGACTATTGAAGGAAAATATTAAGTTCTATGTTATAAATAATTATGGATATGATAGACATGCCCTAGTTGTTGACTTTGCAGGTATTCCCGCATCTACCAAGGATGAGTCGAAGAAATATCGATGTTGATCATAAATGTGAAATGGTCCATTTGGTCCCCAAACATGCCCAACTTATGAATTCCAACCCACGTATATAGCGACGCCGCACAAACGTCTTATAATCAGAGTCTGAAACGAACATATTACAAAGTCGGACATTCATATGGGATGGGCCTATTAGGCCGCTTTTGACCCACTAATAGACCTAAAATAGATGAAATTACTGGGTGTCGCATGAATCGTACGTATGGCGGGAGTATGCGTCGTACTTAGCAAAAAAAGGCTAAAAAACTTTGAAAGAATATTTATTGCAAAAAATGGTGCCCTCCATCCCCCAAGAACCAAATTTTATCTTCATCAACTCATTTCTTCTCCAACCTATCACTATTTAAAAAGAAATCACATCCATCTCCACATTAGATGCTAAATGGACGTCACCAAAGTTGAGGATGTGAAGGTCACCAAAGTTGGGGTTCCATGAATCAAATTGTGGTAAGGTTTAATCTTTCACACCATGAAAACATGATCGTACTGTTCATGTTACGTTCATTGACATTGAATTTTGAATGAGGGTTTGTTGTTATTTAGTGTCTTATGTATCATCTATTTTGTCATATGGCCAATACATGAAGGGTTGTATGTGGTTACTTCAAAGGTTACAATTTTGAATGCATATTGTGTGTACCACTTGTTGTTTTCAAATGGTGGTTATTAGTTATGGAAATGACTTCTCCAACTTATTTTTTTGCATTTCTTTTAACCATTTGGAGATCCCCCCCCCAATCGAACATGTATATAGTGTGTCACTTAATGGATGAAATGGTATTATTGTGGAAAAATCCTTGATTTAATACCATTTTGCAATCACTATTTAGTGTGCGTAATTCACTAGTGTGTTGTGGTTGACATAATGTTGTGTGATTTTTTGTCTTTCTTTTTAGGTCGTGGTGTGGTAATCCACAATAAGAGGAAATTTCCCAAAGGATGAGGAGAGAAAAATGGATCAAAAGACGTAAGCACAGTCGGGGTAGGGCTATTTGCAAGAAGTTAATAGACATTGGACAAAGGTATGAAATGTCCAATGAAATTTGACCATATTGGAAATGCTATAGGCGAGGATAGAAATTGGTGGTCTAGTTACCTAGGATTGATAGCTAGAACAAAGGTTGACATTTCCTTGTACGAGTCTTGGCCTCGGGTCAATGCGGCTACAAGGAGAAGCTTTGGAAGACCCTTGAATTAGCATTTGAAATCAAGTGTAAAGATAAAGAAAAGTTGAAGACTAGAACCATATGCCACTTTGGCGAGAGATGGAGAGATTTCAAGGCCAAATTGGTGAGGGATTATGTTTTCGAGAAGAAGAAACATTGTAACCCAAGGATTAAGCATCCGTTCATAAGTGACTCTAGCTGGAAGAGTTTTGTAACAAGAAAACTGGCAGACGAAGCATCAGTAAGAGATTAACATTTACATGGTTTGAGGTTTATACATGTTGGATACATAGTTATATTTGTAAAGTGCGTCAATCTTTTTTATGCTGAGATGAACTTATGCATGATTTTATTATGATTAAAACATCAGTTGTCTATGTGTTTTGTGACTGTGAATGCTTTATCATTGTATTATTCCCTATTTTCCCTAAATGTAAGTACTAGGAATGGGTTATGCGATGTCTCATAGAACACATTAGACTAGTGTCCATCGGTACAGGAGGGCTAGCGACATTGTGTGACAACAAAGATTAGGTATTTTCTTCAATCGATTATCACATCGACGTTGCACATTGTCCATTCGTAAGATACGAATTACCTACCAAAATGTGTACGATGTCACACAAAGACATGGGAACTTTGATAAATTTTGACCTCATTATTTGTTTTGTTCATTTCATTTGACACGCGCTTGATTGGATGATTTGTTAGGATCTCAGAGCTAAACATGTTGAAGTTGCAGAAGGAAACAAGATGCGACATACCATGAGTCGGGGTGGGTATACACTAGTCATAAGAATTATCATAAAGGAAATGTTCGAGGCAAAAGTGTTTAATAAAGTAGAACATGGGATGGAGGATGACGAGGCGAGGATTTCAACGGAATATCCCACACCAGACGAGGTTCCCCAATTTGAAAAATGGTTAAAAGGATATGCAAAGCGAGAGAAGAAGGAGGGTAAGTTCCACACCAAAGAAGCGGAGATGGTTGCCCAACAAATTGTGAGTTTGCTGACAATTCAGCTGAATTAATGTGTGAAATTGTTCGAGATAATTTCGACCTATTATATGAGTTCGATTATTAGTAATTTTTAGGAGGACTTAAAAAGAAAACAAGAGTCGGGAGAGTTTGTCAGGGTTGGAAAGAAGGACATACTAGGTGTATCGCTTAACAAGGAAGAACATCCGGGCAGGGTCTAAGGTGTCGGCACACTCGCTACACATAAGAACATATTTGTTAAACCTCGACAACCTAAGGTTGATATTTTGTCAAGTAGTCAACAAAGAGAGATTTATGGTTTGAAATCCACATTAAGCTAACTAGTGGCTTATGTCTTGCAAGAATCGAATGGGAGGAAAAGGCCACTTGAATTGGAGAAGATCATTGCAAGTTCTAAACCCCCTTGCGCCACTTCTCCGGTAACCTCACCACATGAACACCCGGAGTGTCGTAGTGGGCTAGCCCCACCTTCTCTGACTTCAACAACACCTATTGCATTTGACCGACTTAGGACAAAACTAGTAGGGTCAACACATAGGAACATGGAGGTTTAAGTAAATATATTACACTTTTCGTATTCAAATTAGTTTATACTTTGTTCTTAAATAGCAATTCTTTTTTTGAAGGATAATTCCTTATGCATTCTTCCTGCCGAGCGTGAGAGCCATGTTGTGGCGGAAGGTAAAGTGTACACATCCATACGATTGCATCATCATAAGACGGTCGCAAAGGAGACCGTGGTGGTCAATGTCACAAAAAGCCTTGTTGATGGTATAGGTCTTCCAATCCCAGAAACCGAGGCAACTATAGTGGATGGCGCCGTGGGAATATTTGTTGAATGACCCTTTCATTTGGTCTCTATTTTGGACAAGGTGCCCCCCAAAAAGGTAAAAATAAATTCAGTTGTAAGGCTATGAGCAAATACAAAAGTTATTTACAAAACTTTTTGAATTTTTTCCACTTAGATTGAGACAATCAATAGTAGCCCGGCCACAACATCAAGAACATGTTGGGATCCAAAACCTACAATATCTCGTGTCTCTAGAGTGAAGACACCTCCATTCAATCCTTCCAAGGATGGGTCTCTAAAGGATATTCACACGATAGCGAAAACTCACCCTCCCTCATCTTCGTACAAAATTAACATGGATGAAATTGGTATTTTGGGTTACAAGGCAAATCCAATCATCCAGACGGAGGGTTTTAAGGCATTATTCCATTTCAATAATGTCCCCCACCCGTAATGCAACTACATTGCATGTAAGTGTAAATGAATCCATAAAATGAGCGTCTAACACTTTTTTATTTACTGCGTTTCCCCTAAATTTATCAAGACTAACTATGTATGTAGGCTTTTGCATATGCAATCAAAATCCAAAATGAAAGGGTGGATATGGGTTCTTTGCCCCTTTAAGATCCAACATGAACATGTGGCGATGGAAGAGCGTTTGGCCTACTTGAGCTTCCCGTTGATGAAAAATGACAATTCAATATATATCACACCACATTACAAGAGGTGAGTCAACTCTACTTCCTTACAAAAAAAAACTAATGTTTTGATTCAAATTAAATATTATTGGATTATAAAGAATTAATGACAATTTCATTTTTCTAGCAATCATTGGATGGTCGTCGTCTTCGTTATTCCAACAAGGACGGTGTACTTGTTCGACCCATTACATCAAATGCCTCCGGAGACAATTTCATTCGCAATTGAAAAGGTGATGACAAATCACTTAATCAACCCCCGCAAGGCATTCTATTGGAAATCCCTAAAGGTTAGAATACGAATCTAAATATAAACATGACATAATTATTGCTATAAATACATATCTTTGTGTTCCTAATAAAACTGTGTGTATCGATAGCATAAAAAAATCGGCCCCATGGCAAAGCGGTTACTATTGCATGCACTTTATGAAGGACTTCTTGGCGAATGTGACTGAGAATCAATATGACCTAGAAAAGGTAAATCAAATCCACACATTATGTTTCAATAAACAATGAAATGGACTACGCTCAAACTTTGTATTAATATGGTGTTTACTCCATCTTATAGTATTTTCCCGAGGACAAATTGCCATACGCCATCAAGCATTTGGACGAAGTACGTAAAAATTGATCAATTTTCATCATGGTAAAGAATTTGAAGGATTTTCTTATCCCATCCATTATATGAGGAACTATTATTGGGTTAAGTTTTTTGTGCAAGCATAATTCTCTAATATGCCCATTGATATTTTCCAAGGTTTTTTCTATGCCGTGACATAGATCTCTATCTACTTTTGGAGTATCAATGGTAAACTTCATTTTGTGAGAATTTTGGTAACTTTTTAGGTCCATTGAAGGTGTATTATGTATTCTTCTTGTCTGTACGCATTACGCTTGCTATAGCTACATGTCCCATAAATGGTGTTTGATGCCGGAAACACATTTTTAATGAAATTTTTTATTGTTTTTATATTAAATGGAACAACGTTGTTGGTGTAGAATTTACCATTCTATTGGCACGAATTCTCATATGGCATCGCTAAATGGTCACCACAGATTAGCAATGGTACCATGGTAGAAACGGCGTCGCTTAAAACGAGGTCGCACATACCTCGTTCATTGCCAAAGCGTTCTCCACACAACCACAAGCGAGGCCGGTTTACAAAAATGATGTCGTGGTATCATCATGCCACATCATCATTGCACAGGTATCGACCAATCAATTTCGATCCAAACGACGCCGCACGACATCGACCACATTGCACTTTCAAGTTGACGTTGCTAATTGGTCAGGTGGTGGCTCTATGATTACTTATTTACCCCGGTTGATTTTGACATAAAACTATGGAAAAAGACAATAATTACTGCGGTTTGTAACCGCAGTAAAAAATAGATGACAATGCGAGGTTGGTAACATGAATGAGCGGCTTCGTCTACATGAACAGATGAATTCACACATGAAATTTGCGACATCGATCATAACAAGGTTGCAAGATTCTGGGTCTGTCGGCCACCTCCACAAGTTACCGACGCTGCAACATCTGGTAGCCATGTCGGCCATTGCAGTATTTACCTCAGCTATTTTTCCAAAAAAACCAAGGTAAAAACTACTTTTTACTCCGTTCACATGTACCTCATTTTTTGGGACAAAAAACCGAGGTAAAAACTCCTATATAACCGAGGTAAAAACTCCTATATAACCGAGGTAATAGGTGTTGTCTCTTGTAGTGAAAGAAATATGGATTCATACTTCCCAGCTTTAGATGGGATTTTCCTCCTCTCTTTGTATCGCTTTTTAGTTTCAACTCTTCCATATTTTCCACATTACAAAGGCTAATAGAATGATTTTTTTCGTACTTGGTGCATTGGATCCATTGTGAGAACCATGCAAGAATGTCTGTTTGATCAACGAAGTCAAAATCGAAAATGGATGAAGCTCTCCATATCCTCCTTGATGATTCACATCTCATGAATAAATGGTGAACATCCTCATTCTCTCTGACACATGCTGCTTGTTGTGTTGTTATATTTCTCTTCATAGTTAGCCTCTAATGGAATGACATTGTTTACCACCCACCATTAAAAAGAGTAGGATTTTTTGAGGCAGTTGTAGATTCCATACTTTCCACGACATTTTCTTTGTTTCCATATGTGCTACTTGATTCAAAATATTTTGATTTGGAATATTATTGATAGCTATATGGTATCCTTTTTTAACCATATACTTTTCATCTTGATTATGTTTCCATAATGCCTGATTATTACCCTCGATGTTGCTATCTAAATGAATAGATAGTATATGAGGTACTATTTGTGGTGGGAAGATTGTTCTTAACTTCTTATTAGCGCAACTTTTCATCTTCTGTTTTGATCAATCAAGTGTGCTACATTGAGATCGGTCATAGAAGTTATTGTTGACCCAATATGTATCGCATGATGTTGGTTTGGAATCCATTGACCATAAATTTTGATTGATTCCCCATTCACAACTCTCCAAGAAAGATTAATGATGTCTTCTGCCCAAAGTATGGATCCCCAAGAATCTCCACTTCTGACTTGAGCCGTTATGAAGTCTTTATTTCTCAAATATTTGGCTTTGAATGTTCGCATGAGAAGATTGGGGATTTTCCTCCATTAATGCTCATGCATGGTTTGCTAACACCTTGTTCATGCCCTTCATAGATCTGAGGCCAAGTTCCCCATCTTCTTTAGATTTCGTCACCCTTTTCAAAGCTTTCCAATGAATTTTTCTTCCCTCTACATCTCTTCCCCACATAAATGCAGCTGCCGTTTTATCCATCTTCTCTAGGATGCTATTTGAACACGGTATATACCTAAAGGGTATATGGGAACTGATGATTGTACATGCTTTGCCAGTATAATTCTTCCTGCTAGGTGAAGCATTTTGGATTTCCAAGAAGCAAACTTGTCTTCGAACTTCTGATGAAAAGTGAATTTTTTTTTCTTTTTCCAGCCCCTATATGATATTCATTCCCAAGTATTTTCCTCCTATCTATGTGCCATGAATGTTCAATGTGTACCTTGTGTATTCTTGCATTTGTGGAGGGGTGCCAAGGATAAAATATGTCCCACATTTGTCAAAATTAAGTCTCTATAATGAGAATCTGGCATAGAAATCAAATTTTTTTGCCAGATCATTAACCGCTTGGTATATACACCTTGTGAAAGTATGAAATCATCAACGTACATGAGATAATTTATGCGAGGTGCTCCTCTTAATATTTGTACTCCTAGATTTTGATTTTGTTATATTTTAGTTTCTAACGATGGAGACACGTAGTGCTGAGTGATTATGAACAAATAGGGAGAGAGCGGGCATCCTTGTTCGAGTTCTTTGTTGGGAGCAAAGAAATTGGATTTTCTACCATTGACTACCACTTAATATGTGACCAATTGTACGCATTGCATGATTAAATGTACCCACTTTGGGGGGAAGCACATTGCTCTTAGGGCTTTCTCCAAAAAGCTGACTCTATC
This sequence comes from Rubia yunnanensis, assembly GCA_037428765.1. NCBI lineage: Eukaryota > Viridiplantae > Streptophyta > Magnoliopsida > Gentianales > Rubiaceae > Rubia > Rubia yunnanensis. Next base: position 64,478,788 of record CM075061.1, read on the forward strand.
ATTAGGCCTTCTTACTCAAATTCAACTTTATTGCAGCATAACCTTAACAAATAATCTTCTTTTTGCTCAGGTAATCAAGTATTTCATGTGTTTTTTCAACGACATTTCTTCCCGGAATGAAACCATTCTGATTCTAGCTATCAAATAGGCAGTATGTTTCTTCATCCTCAAGGCAAATATTTTAGCTATGACTTTATACTTGACATTGCATAAGGATATTGGTGTGATATCACCTGGTCTCTATGGTACCTTTTTAGGATTAATATGATTTGAGTTCTATTCTGGTATCCCTTAAATGCTTTTCGTTCAAGATTTTCAAAATAGCCTGGGAAACATAATTACCTACTATCTGCCAATACTTCTTGTAGAACCTCTTTGGTAAACCATCCTCTCCAGGTGCTTCCAGGGACTCATCTCTTTGATAGCATTCCGGACTTTTTCTCTATGGTTCCTGAAGTCCTTGTACTTGTATTGGAGATAATCTTTTAGTATTGACCTGTATATATTGCTGCTCAGATATGTTTCCTTGTAAACCTAGTGGATACCATTTAGATTGAACAAATACTGATTTGATGTGATCAGTAATGATATTTTTAACTTTGTTTGGATCAGTAATCCATTCCTTAGATGGAGATAATATGCCTTGTATAGTGGTCCTGCATCTTCTCTTTGTTGGCCATCTATGGTATAAGGCTACATGTTACACAGAGATGTCATGGTATTTGTCGCCCGACACAAACACGACACAAAGGCCAGACCAAAGGAGAAAATGTCATACAAGCAAGGGGAAGTAGCCACGATGGACACACTAAAACATCCCTAACAAAGCATGCACATAATGGAGGAAAATTACAAAGGAGAATCATAGAAAACGATTGGATCATACATTCACCAGTCTCTGGAACCAAACAGACGATAGATCTGCAGCCCGTTATCCATGAGGAAGAGGAAGAAAACCTAGCACACCAAGCCAGCAAAGCTGAGCAGAGAGAGAACTGAAAATCCGCCAAGTGATGTCATGACCAAACCACGTAACATGATGAACGAAGGAAAAACACACCCAGGTCACGACTGCATCCCTGACCAACAATTTCGAATAATTAAGGTACGCTCGCTAGAAGGTACGTCCCCCTCCACAACAATCACCTCGTTCAAATTGATACAGTACGTAAATTACCACTATACTTCCCCCACACATTGAAAGACGTCAGGGGCGGAGCCATAAAATTTGTTTGGTGGGTCACAATTTAATTTGATGACCCTATTTTTGAAGGTAGTGTTAAAATTTTGAGAAAATTTTTAGATTTAGAGGGATAATATTGATCTAAAATTATAAATAAACTAGGGCACTAATTAAAAATTATATATTAATTAACAAAAAAATATTTCTTTTGAAAAAAAATGGTAGGACAAACTTGCACTTGAATAGATCCGCCACTGGAAGACGTAGAGATAGGTAGAGCTAAGCGTGTAGGTATCAAGCAGCATATCTCAGGATCCAAATTATTGCATTGAAGCCCAAAGATTAAACATCAAGGCCCAAACAACACACCAGGTTGGGTTAGAATAGTCAGGAATTGACGATAGCCCAAAAATCTTATACATCAATCAAAAAATTAAAACATCCGCTGGAAAAATAATAAAATCACTAGTTTAGTCCTCCAGTCTTTAGTTTTTCAATTTACCCTAATTTCCACACTCTGTTTCCGTCTCTAAGTCTACCAACACGACGACATTGCAGAGTCCTACAGCGGGAATGAAATGGAGTGGACAATTTTGTGGAGCCAGAGAGTTCAAGAAAATGGTGCAATCAAATTTTGGGTTTACAGCGTTGATACTGTCAACATTGGACAGAGATCGGCGAGAGAAGGAGTGGAGCTCTGACCGCGAGAGGTAGGAGTGGAGCTCTGACCGCGAGAGGTAGGAGAGGAGAAGGCTGTCTGACGAGCGCGAAAGAAAAATGAGATTTAGGGCTGAAAACATACAATTATTTGCATAAGACGTCTAAAGTTCCACACATTTTTAAACATAGATCTTGAGCCAGAAATAATTATATATGGACCACAAATTTAAGATCTCGTATTTTGTATCTTCTTTATTTTTAAAGCGTGGGTATTCTAACATGCGGTCTGTCCATAATCTTACGTACATGTCACTTTTTTATTACGTTATACACTGTATTTGTTAAATGACAAAATTTTGGGAAAAACCATTTTTCCATATGCTTACGGAAAGATGAAATTTAATTAAAATAATAAAAGATTTTTTTTTTAAAAATAAATCCACTTGTGATGGTAGGGGTTTGGCAGACCCCTACCCGTTTATTAATTTAAAATGAAAGATACAGAAAAAGAGGGGGGCTTAATACCTTATCTATGAGAATTCAGCTGATGATATGTGAAAAACTATACAAGAATCCTATTATAACCTAAAGATCAACCAGCGTAAACCATGGAAAAAGTACATAGGTAGCTAATTATTCTACTCTAACATGGGGAGTTCCATTCGCATCAAGCTTTACGTGTCCAGCCACTAAGCTAGGCAAACCTGCAGAATCATAAGTGTTATTTACCTGGTCGCGGCTCACCATCTTTGCAAGTAAGTCGGCAGCTCCGTTGGCTTCTCTGAAAATATGATGCAGCGAGTAATCCAATTCTTGTAGCAGGTGCCATATCTCCCTCATCAGAGGTAGCAATTTCCATGGAATCTTGAGTTGTTTGTGTATCATTCCAGAAAGGACTTTGGAATCTAGTTCAATGTCAATATTCCTGATGCCTTGTTCAATAACAAGATGAATACCATGCAAAAGAGCATAGGTTTCGGCCTGCAAGACAGAGTCAGCCAAGATGGATTTTGAAAGAGCTATGGTTACCTGACCAACATGATCTCTGATTATGCATACGATACCAGCATCACCAGTGCTAAGAAAGGAGCCGTCAGTATTAAGTTTGAATCTGGAAGGTAGAAACCACTTTATGATTCTAACTGGCCTGTGTTTTATAGAGTTCTGCCTCAGTAATATGGGTATATGGGATAAAGCCCATTTGAAATCCAGATTGAATGCCAAAAAGGTATCATTGAAATGATATAGAATCCGTTTGAAAATGAGCATTATATATGGTATTGTTCCTTCAAAGATGTAGGTACATCTGACACACCACAGGTACCAGAGTACAACACAAGGAACTATTCTAATGATCTTTAACCAGGAGCCAGCAGAGGAAGAGACATTCCAGTAAAAGTAGATTCTATCCCACAAAAGTTGGAAATGGTTATTGATAAGGCCGAATGTGGAGTTCACAAATTTCCAAAGTTTGTCGACTTTTACACAGGAGTTAAAACAGTGATGAATAGTTTCAGATTCTTGAAAACAGAAACAACATCTGGAAGGTAGATGGAATTGGAAATCCTCTAGCACATCTGGAAGGGCAATTAGTCTATTTAAAAGTTTCCAATTAAATAAACTAATTTTTTTAGGTAAGAGTTTAGACCACAGATGAGTATAGGATGGTATCTTCAGTTTCTTCTCTCTTATCAAGTCATAAGCTGATTTAACAGTAAAGGTTCCTGTCCAAGAAGGTTTGCATATGAGGATATCATCGTAATCAGGAAAAAGTTTATATTCCATATCCAGCGAGTGGTAAATGTGATCAGGTAGTGAGGTCTTGATCAGGCCAGAAAAAATATGGTTTATTTTGAATGTATTCAGCCACAATTAATTTTTGATAAGGAAATTCAGTTGGATGAATTAAGTAGTCCGTTAGTGGTCCCATAGAGGTCCAATTTGAATTCCAAAAAGAAACTGAACCCGATCCAAGAAGGACTGTTGTGTTATTTAAAGCTATGTCTTGAACTTCCTTAATCATTTTCCAACTTCTGGATGTTTTATGAGTATCTCTCATAGACCACATGATTTTAGCCCAAAGAGATTTTCCAGTTTGAAGTTTCCACCACATTTTGAGTGAGAAAGATTTTGTTAGAGTGTTTAAATTTTTGAAATTTAGTCCATTTTCCTCTGTTGGAAAACATAGTTTGGGATAAGATTTCTAAAATCTGTTTTTCTGTTGATTGTCTGAAGTATTCTTCCAGAAGAATCGAGCAAGAGTTTTATGGATTAGGCTTATAATGTGTTGAGTAGGCCTCAATACAGTTATAAGATGAATTGGCATTGAGGTCAGAACATGTCTAATTAGTATCGCCCTACCAGCTGGAGATAGAAGTTTATTATGCCAATGATTGATTTTATTTTGAATTGAAAACAGCATGCTTTGGAAGAGTGAATTTTTAACCCTTCCAGTGAAAATCGGACATCCCAGATATTTAAATGGAATGGTTCCTAACAGCATGTTTGTTTCTCTTTTAATCAAAGTTATGATTCTGTTAGGTGTATATTTTGATATGAGGAAAGGGGATTTTTCAAAGTTCACTTTTTGACCAGAAGCCAATTCATAAGATTTCAGAAAGCTCAGAATCGTTTTTAAACCCTGTTTGGTCTATTTTAAAAAAATTGCTGTGTCATCAGCATAGGAGAGATGTGATGATGATTTCATCCCACATGGAAGTTTGTAGGGATGAATATTTCCGAATTGGTATAGAAAATTTAGGTTTTGTGAAAATGCTTCAGCCATTAGTATGAAAAGTAGGGGGGATAAAGGGTCACCCTGTTTTAAGCCCCTGGAAGCAGGGAAAAATTCAACTATTTTTCCATTTATCAGTAATGAGAAATAGGCAGATTTGATGTTCCTCATAATAAGCTCAACTAGGGTGTTGGAAAAACCTTGCTTAAGAAGGAGTTTTTCCAAAAAAACCCAAGAAAGTCTATCAAATGATTTCATCATGTCCAATTTTATAATCATATTAAAACCTTTTGTTTTTGAGTGTATATGGTTAGTGAATTCTTGCATGAGAAGAACATTATCAGCAATTTCTCTACCAGAGACAAATGCAGACTACTCTGGGCTTATTATAATATCCAGATAGGTTTTAAGTCTTGTGGAGAGTAGTTTTGAGAAAATTTTGTTTGAGAAATTACATAAACTTATAGGCCTATAATCTTTGAAGGAGGAACAGACATCTTTTTTGGGCATTAGAATTATTTGAGTTGCTAAAATGGTTTTGGGAATATCTTTACCATCAAAGAATTCTTCCACTGCCAACAGTACATCAAATTTTATAATATCCCAACAGGTATGGTAAAAGCATCCAGAAAAACCATCAGGTCCCGGTGCTGAATGTTTATCCATGGAATGAACAATGTTAGTTAGTTCATCCATACTAATTTTTTTAAGTAGATTTGAGTTCATTTCATTGTTTACTACATGTGTTATATTATCCAAAATCCAGGTTGTATTAATTCCTGATGGGTCCAATGGTTCATCAGTAAGAAGATTTGAGAAGAATCTAACAGCTTCTTCTTCAATAGCTTCTATATTATTTAACCAGTTTCCATCATTAGATCTGATTAGGGAAATTGATTGCCTTTTATGTTTACTTAAGATTGATTGATGAAGGAATTTTGAATTAACATCCCCTTCTTTCAACCATTTTAGTCTTGATTTCTGTTTGAGAAAAATTTCCTGATTATTTAGAGCTAATTTCAGTTTTGCTCTGGCCAGGTTTAAGGCTTGTATTGTGACACTTGATTCCATCTGTTGTAAATCCTTTTCAGCATTAGTGACTAAGTCCTCACTGATTTGAACAGCATCAAAAACATTACCAAAAACCTCTTTGTTCCAAATTTTAAGGATTTGTTTTAGGTTTTTAAGTTCGAAAATTAGTCTTTTCATACCTCGAAGATTGGTATGAACACTCCAAGCATCTTCCACTAGCTTCATGAATGTGTGATGTGTCACCCAGCATTCTTGAAACTTGAATGGTTTTGAAGTAGTCTTTGGGGAAGTATTAGATACAAAAAGGATTAAAGGGGTATGGTCAGAGCCTTCTCTAGAGATTGTTTTAATTTTGGAGCTAGGGAAATTGGACCACCATAAATTGTTTGATATCCCTCGATCAAGCCTTTTCCAAACCCTACCTTTGGTTCTCATTCCAGTCCAAGTGAATAGGGAGCCAGACGTAGGGATTTCAGAGAAATTTTGATCATTTAGAAAAGTGTTAAAATTCTTTATACTGCTCTGATTTGGGGTTGAGTTCCCTAAATATTCCTCATTTTTTTAACGACATTAAAGTCTCCAATTAAACACAGAGGTTCTGTTTTGAGTGATGCTAAGTCATGCCACAATTTGTTCCGTTCATGAATTGTGTGCTTAGCATATATAAAACCAAGCTGACACACAGCGGACAGGTTTGGAGATGTAACTTTCATGATAACCATCTGTTCTTCAACTTTATATATGTCTACTGAGATGTCCTCATCCTACATTAACCAGATTTTGTTTATTGAATTTGCATACGAGTTACTAAAACCTAACAAAGAAGAGATGTTTTGGATTTGATCAGGATTCAGTAAAGGTTCTATTAGAACACAAAGTTTGATTGAATTACGTCTTTTAATATCTCTTAAACGGATTTGAGTAGGTTTGTTTCCTATTCCTCGAACATTCTATACACATAGATTTACACTATTCATGGGTATGTTTTGGACAGATTCAAAGATGAACGGGTGAAAACCGTTTTAGGTGTTGAGGAATAGTTTTTTTTCGTGTACTTCCTCTGTTTATTTTTGACCTCAGGTTGATTAGGTTTGAGGATGCTGTTTAATCTTAACTGATCCTTAATAAGAGATGCTTTTATCTCATCTAAGTTAAACCTTCTTTGTTTCAGTATACCTTCCTGTTGCTTAAAGGAGGTTTAAGTATTAATCCAGTCCAGAGGTTTGGGAAATTTCTTACTAGATGATAAAAGAGGGGAGTGGCCTCCATTTATTTCAATATAGTCAAGGTTATGAGCAGAGTTTTTAATGAATTGGGTATCATCATGGGTAGAGTCTTTAGTATCACGAAAAAGCTCACCATACGAATTAACGCCTCAGGTGCGATTTCACACAGTTTAGGTGCGAAATAGCCAAAACGCCGATTTTCCCTGTCGTTTTATTCTACTTTCTCCCTCTCTCTATTTTTCCAACTGATAACGGTCTGATTCCGTACATTTCCTATGGCGGCTCCTCCGCCTGGCCGTGGCGGAAACGCTGCGGTCAAGTCGTTTCTTCAAGCGCTTGGTAGTCGTCAACCTCCACTTCAAGCAACTCTCCCTTCCAATCCAGAAATTGTTCCAAAAACGCACTACAAAGGTGAGATTGCTTGTCTAGTCTCCCGTCGTGAGGCTGAGACGCTCGCCTCCCATTACCAAAACGCCCTAGTTGGTAAATTTGCTAGAGGAAAGCCATCTATGCCTGCTCTAAATGAAGCTTTCCAATCGGTCGGGTTCAAAGGTAAATTTCAGATAGGTTCGATTGATTACAGACACATCCTCATCCGATTCCAAGACAAAGAAGACTACCAGAGATTTTGGCTTAAAGGCCACTGGATCTTCAATCAGGCTCCAATGAAGGTACTCAAATGGACAATGGATTTCAACCCAGAGGCAGAATCCACTATTGTACCGGTATGGGTTACCATTCCCTATGTTCCTATCTTCTTCTATAATATTGCGATGCTAGAAACTATGGGAAATCAGATAGGTACATTTATTAAGATGGATGCAGCTACGGCTGCCCTTACTCGGCCATCTGCTGTTAAAATGTGTGTCGAGATTGATCTAAAAAATAAACTTCCATCATGTATTAGGGTGGGAATTGAGGAGGAAGGTATTGAATACAATGTGGTTAAGCTTCCTTTAGAATTTGAGGATATACCCCCATACTGCCATCACTGTAAAACTATAGGGCATGATGATAATCACTGTGTATACCTACATCCTGAGCTTAAGAGAACTAAATCCTACAAAATGGACTCACAGGGTGGTAAGAATGGGCCTTATTTTAAAGAGCAACAAAGAGCTGTAGTTTCTATCCCTAACGAGGATATTGCCGTCTTAAATAAAGATATTACTAGGGCAGGGACCTCAGGTTTGTCTGTTCCTGAGAAACATGGCTTTCATATAACTAAGACTCTTAAATATGTCCCAAAAATAAGGGATTCTCCAAAGACTAACATGGAGGAGGCATCGCTTGTGGAAGTTGAGACATCTGAACATTTAATGGAGAGCAACAAGGTTAAGTCATCTGATACCATAATTTCGAAAGTTGATAGTCTAGTTGATGATCAGGATAAAATATGCACCACCTTGTCCGACCCTCTTGATTTAGTATCTGAGGTTCAGGGCGATAAGAATCAGAACAATAAGTCAGATTTGACCCCTTTGGTAACTAAGATCAATCAGTCTCAGAGAGAGTTGGGTCGAAATGAAGATCATCTGGTGGAGTTTCCTGAATATAAATCCAAACACTCATTCTCCGCTCTACCATTTCCCATCCCAAAAACTCAGTTTGCCAAAGATGACATCCCTGGTAAAAGAGGTAAATCTTTCTCACCTTTCCATTCCATTATTGCAGCTAAAAACTTCATTTTCTCTCAGCAGAAACACAAACACAACAGGTTCCTACCACTTGAAGATGATGATGGTGATAATGAGGAGAGCTCACACAGACAAAACACAAATGATACTGTGATACTAGAGGATACTGTAGATGTCCTGGTGGGAGTTTCTCCTTCCCAGAAATCTGACTCTTATATAGATCAGACCAGCTAGGTCAGTTCTTCTACTCCCAAAAATTCAAAAAAGAAGAATGCTAGTAAGGCAATGAATGAGTCTAATCATAGGAATGAGACATATTTAACTCAGTTAAATACTATCATGACTAGATCAAAAAGCGCCAATAATGTTCAAATATGAATAATACAACCCTTCAGATAAAATTCCTGGTTTGGAACCTGAGAGGAATGGATACCTCCATGATCAGACTCCAAAATTTGGTTGCTAGACATCATTTTGATCTTATTTGTTTAATTGAGCCAAAACATGATAATCTTCAGTGTGACTCATACAGACTTTTGCTGAAATATGATAACTGTAAATATGCAATGAATGGTCAGATCTGGCTTTTCTGGAATGCAAGCATATCTCTAGTAGTAAAATATGACAATTTACAATTCCTTGCTGTTTCATTGCATAGCCTCACTCTGAATAAAAATATGGATGCCTTTTTTGTGTATGGACTTAGAACTAGGGATGGAAGGAAATCACTTTGGTCTGATCTTAAGTCCTCTACTCAATCAGAAGCTATGTTTATAGGGGACTTTAATGCCATTACATCAGTTGCAGAATATAAAGGTCCTTCGTCCCCTAGAATAGGTAGTATGAATGACTTCAATGAATTTATTAATCAGATGGCTTTGGAAGAAATTAACACAGTAGGCAACTTATTCACATGGAGCAATAACAGGCTTAGAAATCCTACTATTAAGAGGCTAGATAGGGGTCTTTGTAGTTCTGCATGGTCTTCTACCTTCCCTGCATCTTCTATTCAAATTTTAAATAGGTCCACTTCTGATCATAGCCCTATGCTTCTCACTATAGGCAGTGATATTCCATCCAACCCTAGACCTTTCAGATTCTTGAATACCTGGTTTAAAAGGAAAGAGTTCATGAATGTAATTAAGACTAACTGGGAACTCCCACTCAGTTGCTCAGGAATGCTTGGTTTTTGTCTTAAACTCTTAAGATTGAAGAAAGAATTAAAAATCTGGAATAAGGAACATTTTGGGAATATTCATGATAATGTGATGAATGCTGAAAATGTCCTTCTCACTCAGGAGCAATTATATGATCAAAATCCATCTGTGGTTAACTTGGTAAAGCTCAAGGAAGCTAGGGCTAAGTTAGTTCGAGCCTTAGTTGAACAAAAAAGCTTCTGGAAACATAAAGCTAAGATTAAATGGTTAAAGGAAGGAGATAATAATACCAGTTTTTTCCATAATTCAGTCAAAGAAAGGAAATGCAGACTAAAGATTACTAAAATTAAAGCAGGTAATGGACAATGGTTAGATAACATGCAGGACATAGAAACTGAAGCCATCCGGTATTACCATGATCTTTTAACAGATGATAGCCTGCCTGAAAGTAATCTTTTTAAATCTCATTTTCTCAGCCAAATTCCCAAACTGGTCTCCCAGCAAGATAATGATTGCCTTCTGCACCCAGTTACTATGTCTGAGCTAAAAGAAACTGTTCTTAATCTCAATAAAGACAGTAGCCCAGGTCCAGATGGCTTCTCATCAAAATTTTATATTAAATCATTTGATATCATCTCCTCTGATTTACTAAATGCTGTTCAGGTCTTCATTGATGGGAATGCCATCCCTAGGGGTTTTAGTAGCACCTGGATCACAATTATTCCTAAGAAGAAGACACCCATCTCATTTGATGATTACAGGCCAATTAGTCTTTCCAATGTACTTAATAAAATTTGCTCCAAATTAATAATGGAAAGACTTAAACCTTTAATGCCAAAAATTATCTCCCCTCATCAAACTGCTTTTCTTAAAGGGAGGGATATTTCGGACAATGTTATTTATTTACAAGAAATGGTGAGATTTCTGAATAGGAAACAAAGTCAACCTAACTGCATAGTTAAGTTAGACCTCAAGAAGGCATTTGATAGGGTTAAATGGTCCTTTCTATATAGTGTCCTAACTAAATTTGGTTTTCATGCTAGATTTATATTTCCCATCATGAATAACCTGTCACAGGCTTGGTTTTCAATCCTAATAAATGGTAAGCCAACTGGATTCTTCCAATCTACGAGGGGTATCAAACAAGGAGACCCCCTCTCTCCTTTTCTTTTCAACATTTTTTCTGAGGCCTTCACCCGAAGTCTAGCACACATTTTCCAATCAGGTAAGCTGGCCTATTATCAACTTCCAGGTAATGCACTACAAATTTCTCATTTATCCTATGCTGATGATACAGTGGTATTTTTAAAAGCTGATCATAAGACTTTGATTAGATTCAAAGCCTTCCTGTCAACATTTGAGGAGGTCATAGGACAACAAATAAACTATGGAAAAAGTGATCTGTACATTGGGAAACATGCCTCTCCTCACACTGTTAATAAAATAAAGAGGACTTTAGGGATGAAAATAGGAAGTTTTCCATTTACCTATTTAGGTGTTCCTATTTTTACAGGTGTTGCACATAGAGCATATTTCCAACCTTTAATTGAGCAGATTGATAACAGGATTGGTAGTTGGAAAAATAAGTGGCTATCCACTGGGGGAAAAATCACATTGATAAAATCTTGTATTTTCTCCATTCCACAACATATCTGGTCAGTGCTTAAACCGAGCAAGAAGATTGTTGCTGTCATAGAAAAAAAAGTTAGCAGATTTTTCTGGGGTTCTATTGACCAGAAACCTAAGAGAGCATGGAGGAAATGGGAAGCTCTTTGCCTTCCTATTAACCAAAATGGTTTAGGATTCAGATCAATTAACTCCATAATTGATACTTGTTCGGCCAAACTTTGGTGGAAATACCAACAGGCAGTTGCTCTGTGGACACATTTTGTTGCATCTCTTCCACCCTCATATAGATCCTCCCCTAATTGGAAAAGAATATGTAATATTAATGCTTGGTCTGAATCGAATTCCAGAGTGATTGTGGGTAGAGGTTCCTGTAATTTTTGGACTTCTAATTGGCTGGATGCTGGTCCTATTATAGATTACTGTGAGCCAGACCAGGTTGAAATCCCTGAGGACTGCACGGTTTCTGATTTCATCACCAATAAGGACACACTGATCCAAAAATTCTCTCCATTACTTCCCCCTAACATCTTCTCTCTTTTGCAGGATTCAAAATTATATCCACATAGAAGTGATAGGCTTATATGGAAACCAGGTATTAGGGGTGATTTCACTTTCAAGAGCACATACCTCCTACTCAGCTCACAATCTGGTAATATTGCTTCAACTCAGCTGTTTTGGAATAGGAGAATAGAGAAAAAAATCTCAGTTTTCATGTGGAAACTGATCAATTCGTTTTTACCTTTTGGCAATGTCTTGCAAAATATGAGAATTTGTCTGGCCTCTAAATGCTACTTATGTAGTAATCATGTGGATTCCTTGGAGCACTGCTTCAATTCCTGCCCTTTCTCATTAAATGTCTGGAGTACTATTCACCAGTTTATGGGTATTAGGGACATTCTTTTCCCCTCTATTTGGGAAAGAATCTCCTTCTATCTAACATATCAGGGCTTGAGTTCTCTGCACTCTACTTTAATTAGAACTGCTGCTTTCATTACATGTTGGAATATTTGGAAAATGAGGAACAAATGCTTACATGATGCTGTTTTCCCTAATAGTAATGCAGTTCTAAATCATATCAGAGACCAAATCTTCTACTCTTTCTGCTCCAAACCAGCTCATATTTCATCTGTATTTGACTATGGTATTGCAAACCACTCTTTTCTACCTTTGATAAAAGCAGCTCCGAAACCTAAAATTTTCATAATTGCTTGGAAAAGGCCAAATGAAGGTTTCAAGATTAATGTAGATGCTGCTTGGTGTGCTTACTCTAATATGTGTGGATTAGGACTGATTGCCAGGGATCCTACGGGTAGTTTTATTTTGGCTAGGACTAGCTATACTCAGGCTAATTCTCCTCTCGAGGCAGAGTTAAGAGCTATACTATTTGCTATTCAGACTGCTGTGAGATTCTCTGCCCCTATTGTCATTGAATCAGACTGCCTAAAAGCTGTCCACTCTGTTGAAAACCCATTATTGGCAAATTGGCAACTCTTTCAGTTGGCAGATGAAATTCATCAAGCTTTAGGTGATATGTCTCTACGTCACATACATAGGCAATCTAATTTGGTTGCTGACACCTTGGCTAAACACTGTCTCAAGGCTCAGTCTAACTGTGTTTTTCATAGTTTGCTTTTGCTTCCTCAGATATGTAGAGGTCTGGTTAGGCTTGACCAGTCTGGTACGCCCTCATTAAGAATTTCTCAATGAACGGAAGCTACTGAATATGGTTTTTCTATTGCAGGTTGGTTGATTCTTTGGATAATCTGGATTATACTTCAAGACTCGGAGGCATTTTGGGGCTGCTCCTTGCTGCAGCTGCTCACTGATCGTAGCACCTTTCTCCTCGACATATAGTTTCTTTGAGATTTAGCAAAATATAGGCATTTTAAGCTAAGTGACCTTCTCTGACTGACTTGTGTTTCGTTTTCGACTCACTAACAAGTTCGAGGATGCTTTGCTTGGATTTATGTCTTAGGAATATATTACAAGCTTCTTCACATCCTTTTTGGAAGCAATTTTGTATATCTAAACTAAGCTCCGGATTTACTTTTCTCTCTGATGTACATGTTTCATATTTTTACGGCTAGGGAAGGCCAATACATCTTCCCCCATCTATGGATGGTCTTCGCAAAAAAAAAAAAAAATTTAGTATCAGAAGTAAAATCACCTTTCTCTATTTCCTGTGCATTAATAGCAGTTTTTGCCAACAAATTTGGAGCAATAGTGAGGATATTGTGGCGAGTAGTTGGGTTGGTGATAACTGAGTTTGGAGATATAGATGAGGTATTAGTGATTTCAATCTGTTTTAACATATTTGCCTCCTTATTATCCTCCTGCCTAAAGGCCATATAAGAAACAACAATACTCTGTTCAGGACATAAAAGATTATTAGCAGTGCCATGAGTATTAGATTGAACCTGTGATCCTTGTCTAAGGACCGAGTCTTCGGAACTTGCACTTTTGCCCTGCTGTGAGTCCCCATGAAAAGGAATATTGTCCTGAAATGTCTGCTTAATATTATTATCAACTTTACTCTTATAAACAAAATGTGACTTTGGACCCAAAGTGCCAGTTGAAGGCAGACCATTTCCTTTACCTTTATGTCTGCCCTGTTCATCAAGGGAAATGGTCTTATTACCTTCTTTAATTGAAGTGCTTTGAGGTTTCCATGGAGTGAATTTGGATGAGTTCTTGTCAAACCTGCACGCTGTATCTAGATGTCCTAGTTTGAGGCAATGAGAGCAATAAAAAGGCACACTTTCATAGTCAATGTATTGCCAGAAGCCTATATCCCTAAAGCTTAGCCAGATTCTTTCCACCCTAGGTTTAGTAACATCTAATTCGACACAGATCCTTGCCACATGAGGTCTAGTCCTATTAATAGAGGCTCTGTCTACCCTAATTGGTGTTCCAATGATGTTACCAATTGACATAAGCACATTATGGTCGAAAAATTGCTGTGGCAGGCCATAGAGGGAAATCCAAATTGGGGCAATTGGGGAGTCAGCGTTGGGATTAAAATTAGGCATCCATTTTGTGATTCTGAGAGAATAAGAACCGAAGTTCCAAATTTTATGGAGCCAGCACCGATAATAATCATCAGGGAGAGAAAAGGATATCAAAACCTGTCTGTTATCTAGCAAAGTGATGTTGTTTTGACCCTTGAACCCAGCAGTATGAAAATCTTTCTGGAGCTTCTCTAGCTGTGGCCGGCTGCGCGAGAATTTCCCGATCAAAGTCCATTTGAGGGGGGCTTCCAATCGTAAGCATTCCTCCTCCGTGAAATGGAGGCCAGGTTCTCCCAGCTGATCAATTCGTTGTTTTGGAGTGAAGGGAGCGCTGTGAGCATCTTGTAGGTTTGATGGCGAGAGATTAAGAGCTTCGCAGAGTTCCTGATTGACTGCTTGGGCATAAGATAACGGAGGGTTGGATGGCGGTGGCTCCGCCATGTTGGCGGTGTCGGATGGATGAAAGAGACGAGGGCACAGAGCTTTGACTCCGATCACACCGTTTGTATGTGAAAATCGCACACAGAGCTTTCAGAGGGTGAGGATGACTGAAAATAAAAGATAAAAGATTTCAGTTGCAATATTAAAAATTTACCATGCAACATGTAGTAGTTATAAAGTTTATAGCCCAATTCATGCAAACTGAAAATTTTATTTTATTTCTTCTAATTTACACTTTAAACCTCTGTCTTTCCATAGCTTATGGAAAAACCGTCTTTCAAGAGACGGACTCAATCGGGGCAAAGTTTTGGGAAAGACCGTCTTTCCATAGGCATATGGAAGGACGATGTTGAATTAGAATTATAGAAAGGTAAAAGGTTTGAGTCTATCTCTTGAAAGACGATCTTTCCATAAGTCATGGAAAGATCAAAGTTTAAAATGCAAATTAGAAAAAATGAAGATAAAATTATCGGGTTGCATGAATCAGGTTATAAACTTTATAACTACTACACGTTGCATAGTAAATTTTTAATATTGCAACTAAAACCTTTTACCTTTTATTATTCTAATTAAACTCTGTCTTTTCATAAACCTATGGAAAGACGGTCTTTCCCAAAACTTTGCCAAAAGATTTTAGTTGAAATATTAAAAATTTATTATGCAACATGTAGTAGTTATAAGTTTATGACCTGATTAATGCAACCCAAAAATTTTATCTTAATTTATTGTAATTTACAATTTAAACCTTGGTCTTTCCATAACTTATGGAAAGACCGTCTTTCAAGAGACAGACTCTACAATTGGGGCATTCCAATTTTAAAATGAATAAAACCTGGTCAAAATTGAAAATAAAGTGAAAAGTACAAAAACAGCTGAAATGTCACAAAAAAGGAAATAGTGCAAAAAATAGTTGGAACAGAGGAAGTACAACATTTAAGGTAAAAATACCTGTTTACTGTCAATAAACTAATGAAAAGACCACCTTTCTAAAAAAAATCATCTTTAATTATACACGTAATCTTACCATGAAACATTCTCGAAATATCTCATTTCAAATATTACGTACTGATAACACTTTGAAATATGAAATGTAAGAGCTTTTGACCAAGTTCACTATTTATTAGATTAATCAAACAACATGCTCCCTCCCTCCCAGTCGAATATGCATAAATTTTTTTATCAACTTTCTCAAAACATATTTGACTATTAATGAGTATATAAACACCAATATCAACATGTGAGATACTGTTGGATTCCCTGCATGATGTATTTTTTAAATATTGAAATTTGGTTTTACCAAATTTTTCTAATTCTTATTAGTATGTTCCAACATAACCTATCTAACCAAGTATGCAATTAATTAAAGCATTAACGACACAAGACTTGGTTACGCAGTTCGGTGAAATCCACCTACATCTGCGGGGCCTGGCCCAGTTCAGAATGAATCCACTAATTAGAAAGATACAGTACAAAGTACATCTTATAGAATACTTATCTTTACTAACTATAACATGTGAATTCTGCTAGCTCCCCTAGCTACCGATCCGCCTTGATCAGACTCCTTCTGACCTCGAAACTCGTCGACGCTGGATCACCCCCTCCCGAGGAATTAAGGAATACGATTCTGAACTTTGAACGGCAGGTCACGTATGTTGGAACATATAATTCTGGCTCTTTGCAATTCTCTCAAAAGATTGAAAATCTGTGTGCTGATTTTCTCTGATTAAAAACGTAATAAATGTAGCCGTGGTTGTCCCCTTTTATATATATGAGCAGATCAGAATTCTCCATGATTATCTCCATAATATTCCTATTCCATATCTGTTTCTTGAAGCATATCCAAATCCCAAAATAAAGGGATTTCCTTATGTCAAATATCTCCCATATATTCGATAATATCAACTCCATATTTGTAGCGATTTTCCATAAATCAACTATGCTTCTATACACCTAATATATAGCAGAATATTCAGATTTTCATAACTCACAAATACCATAATATTCTATCTTCTTTTTCCGTAAATCTTCTTGGCGTAAATATGATGTTTTTGCATGTTCCGACATGGAAAGTTTTTCGTTTCCAAATATGTTCACAAAAACTGCCAATTAAATATGCAATGCATATCTCTTGACTTTACAATCTCCCCCTTTGACATTTTGTGGACCCAAAACTTTTTGGCCATTAATCTCAGAACGAAAAAATTGTCATCACACACATAGGTCTTCCCAACACCACCTATGTTGGAACATAAGCCCAATACTGAATATGATAAAAAATTGAATACCATAATTCCATCAAAACATGAATACCAAAAACCGAATACCAGAAATCCAGGAATACCATAAAAAATAAACTTCGGATAACAGCCAAATTCAATCCAAAATCCAAAATTCTCCCCCTGGGGCCATAAACATGCTAAAGACAAATAAAATAAAATAAAACATAAGCAGAAAGCAAGCTCCCCCTGACTGTGACATCTATGTTGGAACATAAAATTTTCAGGAACATGCCTCCAGCTGAGCTTTTTCAATCTCCAGTTTTGCCTTTTCTGCTTCAAGCGCTGCCGTTTGAATGGCTATTGCTCCCAGTCTCGCATTCAGGACCACCAGTTTAGCCTTCTTTTCAGCCAATGGAGAAGTAGACCCAAAAGGACTCCATGGTAGATCATGAACATGCCGCAACCCAAATGTCTTCTTGTTCGGCCTTAGGAATTCCGTGTCAACAACCATATCTTTTGCCTTCCCCTTTACCTTGGCACTTTTGGCCAACGCTGAAATCAAACCGGGATAGACAATGACATGTTTTGCTTTGGGAGCTGTGTCTTGCCTCACCAGGTTCTGCTGAATAAACAGTCCAAGATTGGCTGGCTTCTATGTTACAACACAGAATAGTAACTTGGCCATTTCTCTCGTCAGGGCAGTCGTGTTCGAGGATGGCATTCAGCAGTTAACTGCTATCTGATACAGGCCAAAGAACCTTGATGACAAGCATGGAGCTTATGAATACCCTGCTTCAGACCACTTAGCCTTGTATCCTCCTGAGATTGTTTCCAGTATTTGATCATCTGTTACTCCTAAATCCTCAGGAAACACCCCCTCAAACTCTGGTGTTTGCAGCCCCAAAACCTTATTTATTCTAGTAGCTGAGAGATCCACAATCTTTCCTCGCACATACACCCTTCCAAACCAGGGAGAGTCAACTTCCAGATTTTCAGCCATCAAGTTGGCATACACCTCAATAACCACTTGTCTATTATACTGCAGCTGGACAGTGGCCGCCCTCTTCATCCCTATCAAATTCAGAAAATCTAAAAAACCACTCTTCCTGTATGCCTCCAGGTCTATAGGTCTCTCGGGAATAAACTTCCTCTCAGCAAAAACTTCTCCTATTTCTTCACATTTTAAATCAAAGTATGAGAAAGAAAGTGCATTGCTTACAGGGAGGGGAGGAAGCACTTTCCTCTTGGTAGATTCCTGACTCTTCTTGGCCCTTTTTGTTGGTGGAGAATCTTCTAGTGCAGCTATTTTTCTCTTGCCCTTGACTGACTGTAAGAACTCATTTAACACTTCATCACTTGAATAATTCATCTCAGAGTGTTCATGTGTTGGAACATACTGAGTATCCTCTACTTCTTCAGTTTCAACAGTATGTGTTCTAACATACTGCACTTTTTCTGATTCACTTGGTTCTGCAACTAGTTCTTCACCGTGAGCTTCTTCCCTGTCATCATGTGCATCGCAGTTATATTAACATGGTCTTCTCCTTCCATATCATCATCAATAGCCATCTCTACACTATTTTCATCCTCAGCCTGCCGTGTTGGAACATAGGCAGCATGTTCCTCTTCCTCACTGTCAGAGACGTCAATAATTATTGGTTTCCTCAGCTCCTCCAATCTCTGAGCTGCCCTCAAATAAAAAAAATCCTACAGGTAATCTATCTGTAGACCGAATCACTTCTTGTCCTGCAGCCTCCTCATCCCAAATTTCTCTCATAACAACACAGCTCGGACGAGAAATAGATGAATAAATATAGAACTTGTCCTTCCCTCTATACTCATTATACCTTCCCCTCAGAAACTTCACTTTATAGTTTTCGACATTCCACAACTCTCCAATATTCTCAGTCACAAATTCCTTGACCTTGACACTCAGGAATTCACCCTTTACACTCTAAATCTTTGTCAAGTCTACTGTCAATCTATTAGCTTCCAACCATTCAAATATATCATCTATAGTCTTGAATTTCATCCCATGGATTTTAATAGTTGGAGGATCAGGGTTAGTTACTTTTTGAAACGGGCCATTTCCTTTGGTACTATGACATTCATCCTGATCTCCATCACCCAGACCAGAGTCACCTGCTTTGAAATCTTCTTCTCTCTGTTCAACATTGTCAACCTCCAGAAGTTTGACAGATTCTTGAGTTTCAGATTCGGCCGAGGGAGAGTTTGGGGTTGAAGACATTTTTTGGCACAAAGTTGTTGCGGGAGAAGGATTGTGGGGGAGATTTTGCAGCAAGACTTCGAAGAATACCAAGAAGAATGAGAGAGTGGCCGAAAAGAGAGGAATTCGAAAGGATTTGGACAATTTTGAATCTAACACAAACTCTTCAACTCTCCTCTTTTGCCACGGAACCCCTTTTTGGTTTTCCAAGATGGGTAATGATGTCTCTTTTCCCTCTTGTCAACTCAAAATATCACATCAAAAACAACTTCCAACATATCATAACTTCTAACTGTCCAACTATTCTTCTTCTATGTTTGCACACCTTTTCTTCTTTTCATATTTTTTTGTTTTTTTTGAATTTTTGACAGAAAATAATTAAAACAATAAAATATTTACATTTAACTAAAGGCAAGGATTACCTCAAATTTGACAAACGCCTAAGTGTTGTCTGAGACTTTCAAAAGTGGCAGTGTCCAACGACTTTGTAAAGATATCAGCAAATTGCTCGTGTGTTGGAACATAAACTACCTCAACTTCCTTCCTTTCAACAAGATCTCTAATAAAGTGATGCTTTATGTCAATATGTTTGGTTCTCGAGTGTTGGACTGGATTTTTTGAGGTATCAATAGCACTTGTGATGTCACATAAAATCTCCAAGGGGCCTTGATGAATTCCATAGTCGTTCATCATTTGTTTCATCCATAATAATTGTGCACAACAGCTTCCAGTAGCAAGATATTCAGCTTCTACTGTAGACAAAAAGATCGAATTTTGTTTCTTACTATACCAAGAGACCAGATTCGTGCCAATAAAGAAACATCTACCTATAGTGCCTTTTCAATCATCATCATTACCAGCCCAATCAGAATACCTATACCCAATCAACTCAGAATCTTGATTCTTAGAATACCAGACACCATACTCAAAAGTCCCACTTACATATTGAATAACTCTTTTGACTGCCGTGAGATAAGACTCTTTTGGATCAACCTGAAATCTTGCACCTATCCCAACGCTGAGACATATCTGTTCTACTTGCTGTTAAATACAATAGACTCCCAATCATTCCCCTGTATAAATTTTAATCAACTGGAATTATTTTCTCATCCTTGACAAGTTTGTTAGAAACTCTCATAGGGTTTGAACTGCTCAGGCATTGCTTAAACCAAATCTCTTCACGAGATTCAATGCATACTTGCTTTGATTTATGAACAAGCCATGTTTTCATTGCTTAACTTGCAGTCCTTGAAAGTATGTGAGCTCTCCAACCATGCTCATTTCAAACTCAGCCTGCATAACCGTGACAAACTCCTGTACCATAGATAGTGAAGTATAACCGAATACTATATCATCCACATAAATTTAGGCAATCGGAATTTTTGATGACTTATCGAGCAAAAATAAAGTGCGATCTACTCCCCCTCGACGATAACCTTTCTTAAGAAGAGAGTTAGTAAGTCGTTCATACCATGCCCTGGGTGCTTGCTTTAAACCATATAAGGCCTTCTTGAGGCGATATACATGACGGGGGTAATGAGGATCCTCAAATCCTTTAGGTTGTTCAACATAAAATTCTTCATTTACCACACCATTTAGAAACACAATCCTGACATCCATTTGATACAGAGTAAAATTCATAAAGCAGACAATAGCAAGTAAAATTTGAATTGACTCTAACTTGGCAACTGGTACGAACATCTCATCAAAGTCAACACCTTCAACTTGTGTGTATCCTTGAGCAACCAGTCTAGCTTTTTTTCGAGTAACATGGACGTCAGCATCAGATTTATTCTTGAAAATCCATTTTGTGCCGATGACATTAACACCCTTAGGGCGAGGATTGAGATACCATACATCGTTTCTCGCAAACTGACTTAGTTCTTCTTGCATTGCAGCAATCCAGTATTCATCCAGTAATGCCTCCTTGTAATTCTTAGGTTCAATGAGGGAGATGAAGCATTGTAATCCAGCCAACTTCCTGTAATCCACCCGAGGAACTGGTCGAGTACTCCATGCCATTGAATCAAGTTGATCCTGTGTTGGAACATAGGATCCGACAGTGGGGGATGATGTTCCAACATGCTCCGTGTCAACTGGTTCAACATCAGTCTGCTCAGATGTTCCAACATGTGATGAATCTTCCTTGTCAGGTTGACGAGGCTGTGTTGGAACATGAGTGTTACTAGGTTCTTCTTTTTCGACATCTGAGTTTTGTCCTTCTTCAGAATCATCCACAATAACATTGATAGACTCTATAAGTATGTTGGTCTGATTGTTATAAACACGGTAAGTACGGCTATTGACAGAATACCCAAGAAAAATTCCAGTATCACTACGATTATCAAATTTTTCCAATTGCTCTCGGGCTCCGAGGATATAACACTTGCTTCCGAACACATGAAAGTATGAGACATTCAGTTTCCTACCCTTCCAAATCTCATAAGAAGTTTTACTGGTGAATGGACGCAGGTATACTCGATTAATCGTGTAGCAGGCTGTGCTAATTGCTTCTGCCCACCATTTTTTGTGAATTTCTTTCTCGGCTAACATAACTCGAGCCATCTCCTGCAAGGTTCTATTTTTCTGTTCTACAACACCATTCTGCTGAGGAGTTATTGGTGCAAAAAACTCAGGTTGAATACCAAGCTCATCACAGAAATCACTAAATTGATAATTTTTAAATTCTTTACCATGATCACTAAGAATTCGGACAATCTTTCCAACTGGACTTTCTTTTTCAGTCTGTAACTTTATCACCAAACTTCTGAATACTTCCACCATTTCAGATTTTTCTTTAAGAAAAGCTACCCATGTATATCTGGAGAAATCATCAACACATACAAAGATATATTTCTTTCCACCTATACTTGGTGTATTGACTGGACATTCAAATCCATATGCAATAATTCCATATTTCTTGAGGTGGTTATATATTGAACTGATGAGTGAGGAGATTGAATTTGTTTACCTTGTTGACATGGTCCACACACAATTCTGTCCTTGCTTGTTAGGGTAGGCATTCCTTGCACAACTTTTGAATTTGCAATTTTCACCAAGGTTTTGTAATTGATGTGACCAAGCTTCCTGTGCCACAAAATTCCTTCATCTTGCTTCGAGATCATACATCGTACATCTTGTTCCAGTAGATACCAATTATCTGATGATCGTATGCCTGAAAGAACCTTGGTTTCTCCGTGTTTCACTATGCATTTATCCTTTTGAAATTACACAACCATATTATCATCACATAATTGACTTATGTTCAGTAGGTTGGCCTTCAGGTCTTCCACGAACAGTACATTAGTGAATACTGAAAATTTTTCAATATGTAGTTCACCTTTTCCAACCACTCGACTCTTCTTTCCATCACCAAACGTAACATAACCACCATCGAAGGGTGTGCTATTTGTAAGGAATTCTTGAGTTCCATTCATATGGAGAGAGCATCCACTATCAAAGTACCACGAATCTCTGGAATATGATATAAGCAAAGTATGTGCAACAAGACATGTACCAGATCTTTTGACAACCCATACCTTTCTGGCCGTTCTGGTTTTCTGGACTTCACCTATGTTGGAACATACAACGAGCTAATGTCCTTCCATTTGATCTCTGAATAGTTTTTGACATCTATCCTCGGAGTGACCTTGGTATGAACAATAGCTGTAGATGAGAGGTTTTCTTTGATAGGGCTTGCGAAAGTTTCTCCTTACCTCTCGAAGCTTTGTCTTGAGATTCGCTGGATTCTGGAGTAACTTGTGTGCCTCAGAGTTGAGTGTGCTTGTGTTATACCCAATTCCATGTCGATCTCCAAAATTCTTTCCCATATCCAGAATATCATCAAGATTAGCTTTTCCAAAATCCAGTTTAGAAATTACTGCTTCAGAAGTCTCAGCTGTCTTGGTTGCTAATATCAGCTTTTCATTTAATTCTTCAATTTCCTTTCTGAGTTCAGCAACTTCTACATGCAGTTCTCTTTCTGTTTCCATCAACTGCACTTTTTCTTCCTCCAGTTCTTTGTTTGTATTAACCACTTGAAGCCACATAGTATACATCTTTTCATAAGTGCTGTAGATTTCTTCATCACTAACAGCAAGTCCATTATCTTCATCACTGGATGCTTCATATGGATCTATGTTGGAACATACAGCTTTAACTTTATCCAGTGTGTTGGAACATCCATTCTCCGATGCATCATAAGTTTTTGCTCCAAATGCCACATAGTTTCTTACAAGTTCCTCTTCGTATTTCTCTTCTTCTTCATCTTCACTCCACGAGGTGACATAAGATTTTCCCTGTTTCTTCTGAGTGTTTGCACATTCAGCCTGAATGTGACCATATTCTTCACATCCCTGCATTGAATTCGTCCATGCTGTTTTGGTTCACTACTTTGATTTTTGCAGAACTGCTGGTTTCCTTGCTCAAATCTTGTTCCACGATTATTTCCAGTATCATGTGGCCTTGGTCTATTTCCTCCTAACCTCTCCTGAGATTTCTTTTTTACTACTTACTTTAGCATTCTTGAGAAATTCTTTGTGATAAGTGCAAGCTTTTCAAATTCATCATCACTCTCAGAATTGTGATTGTCCTTTGATGAAGATGTTCTGAATGCCAACTCCTTTTGGATAATTTTTTGTAGCTGGTTGAAACATCATCTCATATGTCTGTAATAATCCCATTAGTTCATATAAACTCATGGTGCCTACATCTCTTGCTTCTTCTATTGCCACAACCTTCATCGCGAACCTTTTAGGAAATGATCTCAAGGTCTTTTTCACTAGCTTCGCCTCTTTGTAGACTTTTCCAAGTTGGTATGACATATTTAAGATGTCTCTGAGTTTTTCATTGAATATAGAAATGGTGTCATCCTCCTCCATCTTGAGTTCCTCAAACTTAGCAGCCATTATTTGTAGTTTAGATTCTCGATCTCGACTGGTTCCTTCATGAACAGTTTGCAAAATATCCCATACTTTCTTGGCTTGATGACATTTAGAGATGATTTTGAACTGGTTTTCATCAACCATAGTGAAGATTGCATTCAGTGCCTTTGAATTCGCCAGAGATGCCTTGAGGTCACCAGGAGTCCAACTAGCGTTGTCTTTGAGTTTCTGCTCCCTTTGACTTGACTCTCCTTCTTTCGCCTTAGAGCTTGTATCAGCATCTTCGGTAGGGGGATTCCATTCATTCTCAACATAGAACCACGCAAGTTCATCCAGTGAGTTGATGAAAACTCTCATGCGTGCCTTTCAATAATTGTAGTTGTTGCCTTATAGTAGAGGTGACCGAGACACCGGAGCTCCTTCTTTAGTTGCCATGGTAAAACCAGATCACACTTTACACAACCAAGGGAAAAATAAGTGACCAAGCTCTGATACCAAATGAAATTTGGTTTTACCAAAATTTTCTAATTCTTATTAGTATGTTCCAACATAACCTATCCAACCAAGTATGCAATAAATTAAAGCATTAATGACACAAGACTTGGTTACACAATTCGGTGAAATCCACTTACATCTGCGGGACTTGGTCCAGTTCAGAATGAATCCACTAATTAGAAAGATACACTACAAAGTACATCTTATAGAATACTTATCTTTAATAACTATAACGTGTGAATTCTGCTAGTTTCCCTACCTACTGATCCGCCTTGATCAGACTCTCTCTGACCTCGAAACGCATCGACGCTGGATCTCCTCCTCCCGGGGAATTAAGGAATACGATTCTGAACTTTGAATGGCAGGTCACGTATGTTGGAACATAGAATTCTGGCTCTTTGCAATTCTCTCGAAAGATTGAAAATCTGTGCATATTTTCTCTGATTAAAAACGTAATAATGCAGCCGTGGTTGTCCCCTTATATATATATAAGCAGATTAGAATTCTCCATGATTATCTCCATAATATTCCTATTCTATATCTGTTTCTTGAAGCATATCCAAATCCCATAAATAAAGGGATTTTTCTTATCACAATATCTCCCATATATTCGATAATATCAACTCCATATTTGTAGGAATTTTCCATAAATCAACTATGCTTCTGTAAGCCTAATATATAGCAGAATATTCAGATTTCCATAACTCACAAATACCATAATATTCTGTCTTTTTTTTCTGTAAATTTTCTTGGCGTAAATATGTTGTTTTTGCATGTTCCAACATGGAAAATTTTTTCGTTTCCAAATATGTTCACAAAAAATGTCAATTAAATATTTAATGCATATCTCTTGACTTTATAAATATCAAATTTTAGCACACCGTTAATATGCGTAACTAAAGTTATCGTTGGTTAAACATGATTTGAGAAAGTTAGCCAAAAAACGTGCACATTATACTGGGACAGAGGGAGTACTAATTTTTAATAAAATTAAGTTGTGGCTCAAAAAAGAAAGTTAAAGATGAATCGAAATGGTAATAGAATAGATTCATACAGGTTCTCTCTTCAATTCAAAACCTTCGCCACAAGAGCTATAAAATAATACGCCACATTGTATTTAATGTGGGGTAGGTATAGATCCCATATTATTATATTTATTCAACACATAAACTCCGTGATAAAAGAGAAGCATTCAAAACATTTTTCTAAAAACAACATAAGTGTGCACCAGACCACTTATTCCAATATATAAAAAAACATCTTATGCTCAACAGAGTTTAGTAGTGAAATTTGGTTTTTTCGAATTATGTTAATTATTATTATTATATTTCAACGTAATTTATCTAATTAAATATGTAATAAAGTAAAATATAAAAACATTAGACTTGGTTACGCAGTTCGATGAAATTCACCTACATCTGCGGGGCCTGACCCAGTTTAGACTGAATTCACTAATCAGAAAGATACAGTATAAAGTACATCATACAATTATACTTATCTTGTCTAATTATTACGTGAATTGTGCAAGCTCCCCTTGCTATCGATCCGTCTTGATCAGACTCCCTCTGACCTCGAAACTGATCGACGCTGGATCTCCTCCTCCCGAGGAATTAAGGTATGCGATTATGAACTTTGAACAACATGTTACGTATGTTGGAACATTTGAATTCTGGCTCTCGCAATACTCTCGCAATATATAAAATCTGTATGCTGATTTTTTCTATTAAATCTGTGAGTATAATGCAGCTATGATGTCCTCTTTATAGTCCATGAAAAAAAATCAGAATTACTAATATTCCTATTCCTCATCTGCTTCTAAAGTATATCCAAATCCCAAATCCAAATCGCATAAATAAAAAGATTTTTCTTATCTCAAATATCCCATAAATCCCTTTCCATAATTATAGGAATTTTCCATAAACTCAATATGCTTCTACCACATGCCTAAAATACCATATTGCAAAATCTCCTTTCTTCCACAAACAAATATCCACACAATATTCTATCAACGATTAAATCCTTTTAGACTTTACCTTTCCGTATGTTACAACATAGAAAGTCTTTGTACGCATGAACTTTATTCCATCTCTGATTCTCATACGCATCAAGTCATGTGCAAATATAATTCATTCTCCACATAATATTCCGATTACAATCAAATCCCTTGGAGATAGGAATTATCAAATCTAAGCCATTAAAAAAAGAATTAATATATCTCGTTCATATCTCATTTGAAACAATATTTATCACATCAATTCCAATTTCATAAATCTAGTCCAATCCAATAAATATAAGCATTGATATATTATGAATTTAAACACCATGAACAAATATATTTTTCTCAGATTTCTTTGCAAACTTCCATAAATCTCGATAATTCATTCTTTGATGTTTCCATACAACAATTCCATATTTGCATCATTTCCACAAATTGCCAACTAGATAAATCTAGACTTTACAATCCACCCCTTTGGCATTTTGTGGACCAATCACCTTTTGACATTTCAACACAGAGCTTATGCAAGTACAAACATCAACCTTAAAACCAATCTGGATGTTGAAACATAGAAACATATCGTGTCTGCCTGAATTCCAGATTCCCTCAATATCCAGGAATAATAAGTATGTTGGAACATCAACCCAACAGAGCCAATAAAGTCATCCAAGAAATCAATATCCCCCCTTGGTACCATAAACATGCCAACGTCAATAGACATAGATAACCAATATCTGTAGCTCCCCCTGAAATAAATATCTGGCCTATGTTAGAACATAGCCACATTAGAACCTACGTACAAACCTTTTTCTGGAGCAGCTATATGTGCCTCTAATTGTGCCTTCTTCTCATTAACATTAGAAGTTGTAGCCCCAAAATTCCATCATGCACATGTCTTTGATCAAATGTCCTCTTGTTTGACCGTTTCTCGAATAAGAGCTATAGTATTTCAAGAGAGAATTTGATATTTTACAGCAGTCTGGAATAGACAGAAATTCCTGGTAGTCAAGATAGATGTAGTAGCGCTCCCTTGAGTAGCCACCGAGACTAAAATCCTTCAGTAATTTCTGATAGAATCTGATTGTCCTTCAGTGAAAAGTCCTCAGCATATATAGTCTCTAAATCCTTGAGGGTAAGTAGTCAAAGTCATCGATTGATCAGTCTTCCAGAAATGTCACTACCTTGCCTTTGATGTAAATCTGTTGTACCACTCAGAATCTGGATCAATGTTGCCTCCCATAAAGTTTGAATAAAATTCTTCCACAATGTCTCGGTTGTACTCCTTGTAGATTGAGACAGCAGTCTTGAAACCCAAATAATCCATGTAGGTGATAAATCCACATTCACCATATGCACCCCAAATCAGTTTACCTCTCAGCTAAAATCCTCCTCTGACGCACAACATTATATCTCTCATGGCAGTCTCATCAGTAGTGCCTTCAAGAATATGCTCAACTTGTGTTGGACCATCAGTCCTTGATGTTGGAACATAGCAACTCTCAGTTTCACCTGTTTTCTCTGATGTTGGAACATAGGATCCTTTCATTGCTTCAGAATCAGCAACTCCAGTCTGTATTGATGTTGGAACATCACCATACTAAGCTTCCTTCACTCCATCAGTATTTTCTCCTTTTCAATTTTTGTTTTGTATTTTTCTTGTGTATGTAAAAAAATTAAAATCACACAAAGTTTGAGAAAATAATAAATGCCTCAAATTCGAAAAACACCTAAGTGCTGTCTGAGAAGCTCAAAAGTTGCAGTCTCTAAAGGTTTTGTGAAAATATCCGTAAATAATTTTGATGTTGGAACATCATTAACCATCTTTCTCTTAACCTGATCTCAAATAAATTGATTCCTTGTATGAATAAGCTCAGTCTGAGAATGTTTCAATGGATTCTTTGAGATGTCAATAGCACTTTTGTTGTCACATAACACTGTTAGAAGCCCTTCTTAATTCCATAATCACTCAACATTCGCTTCATCAATAATAATTGTGCACAACAACTTCCACCAATAAGGAAACATCCACCTATGGTGCTTTAACGATCATATGCATTACCATCACAATCAGAATCACTTTCATCAACCAGATGAGGGTCTTGATTCATAGAATACCCGATTTCATACTTCGAAGTCCCACTTACATATCAAATTATCCTTTTTACTGCAATAATCATCTTAAATTCAGCCTGCCTAAAAGTCACAAAATCTTGTACCAAGTATGGTGAAGTGACCCAAAGATCATATCATCAACATAAATTTGAGCAATCAGTATATTTGATGATTCTCAAAAAATAAGAAAGGTGTGATCTACTCCTCCCCCCCCCCCCCCCGCCGACGATAACCTTTCTGAATAGGAAAGGTAGTGAGTCGCTCATACCACGTCCTTGGTGCTTGTTTTGATCCATACAAAGCCTTCTTGAGTAGGTGATATACTTTCTCATTAACCACACCATTTATGAGAGCACTCTTAACAACTATGTGGTACAATGTAAAATTCATAGTGCAAGCCATAGAAAGGAGAATGCGAATATTTTCTAACCTGGTAACTGGTGTGAATGTCTCATCAAAATCAACTCTTTCAACCTGAGTGTAGTCCTGATAAACTAACATTTCTTTATTATCATTGTGTTTGAATTTCCCAAGTTCTTCTTGCATTGTCGCAATCCAATACATATGAAGTAGAGTCTCTTTGTAATTCTTGAGCTCAATGAGGGAGAGAAAACATTGTAGACTGGCAAGTTCCTTGTAGTTAACCCGAGGGATCGATCGATCCCTTCTTCTGCTTCATTCATCCTGCACCGATGTTGGAACATGGGAGAGTTATGGGGAGGATGCTGTTCCAACATCACTGAAGTTATAAGAGTCATCAACTTCATCTGTAAGATCTACCTTATATGATGTTCCAACATCATTACGTCCCTGATCTGAGAAATCATCCGATGTTGGAATATGGTCACCTGTAAGATCTACCTCATCATATTCAACACTCAAGCGGTTCACTTCTTGTTCAAACAAATAATATTTGTCTGATATGACCAAATACCAGTAAGCACTTTGTTGTTTCCATGTTTCAATAGGCACTTCTCCTTATGGAATTCCACAATCATATTATCATCACAATATTGGATGATACTTAGGAGATTAGCCTTTAGATCTTCCACCAATATAACACTAGTAAAGGTTGGAAATCCCTTTATCGACAACTCAACTTTTCCAACTACCCTGTTTTTCTTTCCATCGCCAAATATAACGAATCCACCATCATAGGGTTTGACGTTCCTTAGATACTCTTGAGATCTAGTCATATGTTGAGAACATCCACTATCAAGGTACCACGAATCCCTAGGGTGTGCAATAAAGGAAGTGTGAACAACAAAGCAAATTTAGGGGGTTTTAAGGATCCATATCTTTCTAACCATCCTTGGTTGTTGCACTTGATCCATGTTGGAACATGCTGCCAGCTGACGTCCATTCATAATATCTTTGAGAAGCTTAATACAACGATCCTCTGCATGACCTTGATAGGCACATTAACCACACATTAAGGCTTTTCATGGGTGTGTTTTGACAACTTTTCTCTTCATAAATTAAACCTCTGGTTTGAATGCTTCAGTGCTGGTAGATGGTTTTTCATAACCTATACCTTGTCGATTTCCAGAACACTGACCCATGGTGAGAATGTCATCCAATTTTGCTTTTCCAGAATTTAATTTTTTAATAGCTGTTTCAGGAAATTCAGCCCTCTTTGTCATCGAACTCAGATTAAATTCCAGCACTTTAATTTCCTTTAGGAGTCCTTCCACTAGGGATGTTATCTCTCTTCCTTCTTCAACTAAAAGTTTTTGCTCCCTTTTTAAGAGTATGTTAGCATCAGCAACTTTCAGCCACATTTCATACATCTTTTCATAAGAAGCATAAACATCATCATCACTCACAATCTTGTCTTCGTCATCACTCGAGGAGTATTCTTCACATACCTTCTCCGTGTTGGAACATCATATTTCAGTTACCTGAACCATATTGGAACATCGATCCACTTCTTCTTGTCCGATTTGGAACATTCATTACGAAGTTCTGAGTCTCCTTGAAGTTTTGCCCCAAAAGCCATATAACTGCTGGTAAATTCCTCTTCATGATTCTTCTCTTCTTCATATTCACTCCATGAAGCATTTGATTTTCCATGCTTCTTCCGAGTCTTGATACATTCAGCCTGGATATGTCTATACCCTTCACATTCTGGGCATTGTATCTTTCATGATTGCCTCAATTCACCATTTTGATTTCTTGAGGGTTGATGAGTGGTTTGCTCTATGCTTGATCTATGATTGTGTCCAAAGTCTTGAAACTGTGATCTGTTCCCACTAAACCTTTCCTGGGAATTATTATTTACCACTGTTTCAGCATCCTTGAAATTCCTTGTGATAAAAGCAAGGTCTTCATTTTCATCATCGCTATCCTCCTTTGTTGGATGTTCCAACGTCATTTCTTAGGTTTGCAGTGATCCCATCAACTCATCCAAAGTCATTGTGGCCACGTCCCTTGCTTCTTCTATTGTTGTTACTTTCATGGAAAATCTTTGGGGAAGTAAACTCAGTATCTTTTTCACCAACTTAGACTCTTTGTAAAATTTTCCCAATTGATGCACCATATTTGTGATGTCTCTGAGTCTTCCATTGAATACTGCAATAGTCTCATCTTCTTCTGTTTCCAACTCTTCGAATTTTGTGGCCAACATTTGTAGCTTTGATTCACGCACACGATTTGTCTCCTCGTGTACAGTTTGTAGGATATCCCATGCTTTCTTTGCTTGTTGGCACGTTGAGATGAGTTTGAACTGATCTTCATCTACTGCAGTAAAGATGTCATTTAATGCTCTGGAGTTCGCCAAGCCGCCCATTTTTTCAACTGGTGTCCACGACTCTTTAGACTTAACTACTGGCTCTTTAGAACTAGATTATCCTCCTTCAGAACTTCCAACAACAGGGGGTTTCCATTTTGTTTCAACATAGTGCTAAGCCAATTCATCCAGTGAATTTATGAACACCCGCATGTGAGCCTTCTAGTAGTTATAATTCGTTCCTTCCAGTAGTGGTGGCGGAGGCACAAAAACTCTTTCTCTGGTCGCCATTGGTAAAACCGAATCACACTTTCCTTGTCAAAACCAAGGTAAAACAAGTGACTTAGCTCTGATACCAAATGAAATTTGGTTTACTCAATTATCTTAATTATTACTACTATGTTCCAACATAACCTATTTAACTAACTATGCAATAAAGTAAAGCATAAAGACACGAGACTTGGTTACGCAATTCGGTGAAATCCACCTACATCTGCGGGGCCTGACCCAGTTCAGAATGAATCCACTAATCAGAAAGATACAGTACAAATACAATTATACTTATCTTGTCCAACTATAATGTGGATCATGCAAGCTCCCATTGCTACCGATCCGCCTTGATCAGACTCCATTTGACCTCAAAACTCGTTGACGTTGGATCTCTTCCTTCTGAGGAATTAAGGTATACGATTCTGAATTTTGAACAACAGGTTACGTATGTTAGACATATGGATTCTGACTCTTGCAATACTCTTGAAAGATATAAAATTTGTATGCATATTTTTTCTGTTAAGTCCTTGAGTATAATGCAGTCGTGATATCCTCTTTATAGCCCATAAACAGATCAGAATTACCATAATTATCTCCATAATATTACTATTCCTTATATGTTTCTGAAGCATATCCAAATCACATAAATAAAAATATTTTCCTTATCTCAAATATCTCATAAATCTCTTTCCATAATTATAGGGATTTTCCATATACTCAGTATGCTTTTACAACACGCTTAAAATACCATATTGCGAAATATCATTTTCTTCCATAAACAAATATCCACACAATATTCTATCAACGGTTAAATCCTTTTAGCCTTCAACTTTCCATATGTTACAACATAGAAAGTTTTTGTACACACGAACTTTATTCCATCTCTGATTCTGATACGCATGAAGTCATGTGCAAATATAATTCATTCTTCATATAATATTCTGATTACAATAAAATCCCTTGAAGATATGATTTATCAAATCTAATTCATTAAAGAAAGAAATTAATATATAGTTTGTCCATATCTCATTTGAAACTATATTTATCTCATCAATTCCAATTTCCATAAATCCAGTCCAATCCAATAAATATAAGCATTGCTATATTCTAAATTTAAACTCCATGAACGAAATATTTTTTTCTCAGATTTCTTCGCAGACTTCCATAAATCTCGATCATTCATTCTTTGATGTTTCAACATAACAATTCCATATTTGCATCATTTTCACAAATTGCCAACTAGATAAATCTAGACTTTACACCTAGGAATATAATTTAATATACACTGCCACAGTTTTTTTTTCAATTATGTATACATGTCACAGAAGGTGGATGAAAAGTACATCATGAGAGAAGAAACGTTATCACCGCTGCTTAACCGAACCAAACAGTTCTTCAAAAGGACGTTTTGGAGCTTCAGCACGAGCAACTATCTCCACCACCTTGTAATTAGATTGTGGATGCAACAGTGCCTCAACAGCAATTTCAGCTACCTGATCTCTGGAAATGGAACCATCAAAAAGAGTATCCTGAAACATAGATCCGCCATTCAGATTGGAAACAAAACAGTAACTAGATGGTCAAAATGCTTACAGCTTAAAGACAGACCTCTGGTTCCATTACTATATTTCCTGTAGGTGGATCATTTTTTAACCCACCAGGTCTTATGATTGTGTAGTTGATTCCTGCTTTCTTGATGTATTGCTCTGCCTGAAGCTTTGCTATCAGCACGAGCCCAAAGACATTGAGAATAATATATGTGGGATTTAACAATTGTCCCATGGCAGCTCCATTTACTAAAATCGAACTAATGAGGATAAATCTATTTATATCACGTTTCTGGCATGCTTCAACAAGGTTCACTGTGCCAAAATTGTCAACCTGCAGAATAAGACTAAACTCCTTCAGTACAGACCTATCCATCAAAGATTTACATCATGCAAACTTCAGCAGTGTAAGGGGTGCAAGCACTTCAATTCTCATGTAATATAACGACAGTCCATCAGAAAACAATCAGTGGTTCTGAATTGACCGAATGCACTTCAATGTAACCACTGTGGAGTGTATCATGTCACTCCGTACTAGTAAAACTCATCTTAAACCAGCATCAGTCTATGAAGAATAAAACAGTTCAGTTGAGTGGAAGGAAAACTAGCAGGAAGTGAATAAGCCGAGTATAAGAAATTTCTCAGGCAATGAAACACATCAAAAACGATAGTCCACCTATCTTATGCTGTAATTGGGGATACTGGACACGATAGGATAGGATGAAATGAAGTTAATATGATTCCTATGTAGAAGTTAAGTTAATATGATTCCTATGTAGAGTTTTACCCAGAATACTCCAGACCATATAATCAGTTTTCACGGGAACCATAGTCCATTTAAATCCTGTTAAAAATACTCAGTGACAAGAGATACAGAAGTACCCAAAGTAACTGCAATGACTTTGCACTTCCCACGGTCTAGAGCTTTATGCTTTGATTCAAAATCTTTCAAACTTGAAAGTGTGACCGTTTTCTTGATAAACCACATTAGCTTCTTCAGCTCAACAACCTCATAACTAAACATAAGCTGCTCCAACCCATTCCAGCTATTGATTACAAGAAACATATTTCCCAGT
Organism: Rubia yunnanensis; assembly: GCA_037428765.1. NCBI lineage: Eukaryota > Viridiplantae > Streptophyta > Magnoliopsida > Gentianales > Rubiaceae > Rubia > Rubia yunnanensis. The sequence goes on from CM075061.1 coordinate 64,513,048, forward strand.
GTTTTGAGAGCATCTGCATACACAGAAAGTAGTCCTAGTACTTAGCTGTATCCTTAATCCTACTAACAACTATTACTCCTGGATCACAAACTGCATGACTCCCATAATGAATCACTGGCATTCCTATTCTACAGAAGATAAAAACACATGCAGCCAATATACTGAGCTACCGGTGGAATTTGCCCTACTAATTTGAAGTAGCAAGATATACTGGGGATCCCACATCAATGCCTATAACCTTAGATCCATCGTACAACTAATACTAGATGTTAAGGGAACTTTTCCAGAATCTTATATAATTTTTATGATAAGATGGCAATGTGGGATAGTTTCAGTAAAACCATGCATCTGATGGCAGATACTTGTCAAAAAATTAATCAACAGTATGTGAAGGCCTGTCTGTAGGATGACAAATTCACAAGTCACAACTTCCCTATATGAGCATCAGTCAAGATGCAGCAGAGCATTCTAGCTTTCTGCTCTAGGAAAAAGATGGTATAACAGAAGCAGATGGACAATAATCCAATCATTAATCAATTAACTGAGCACTTTGGTAAACCTAATAAATAGTAAATACCACACCAGATAGACACATATGTAATAACAGACACGCCGACTCATAAAAACCAAAAAAATAAATGACTCGGGGAGTCTTAGACAAAACCTTCCATGGTGACAGCAAATCCCAGGAAGGGCGAAATCCGGTTGAACAAATAACAGCCTCAGTATCATCACCGATGGCATCAGCTAGTTTGGTTGAACCATCAGTGACATCTGCTTTGACCTGTGGATGAACAAGTAGCAGTTTACTTAAACTAACACTTTTCAGTGACAAACTTATCTTTAATTCATCATCAGACTCCATGAAAATATTGGAGAATGTAGGAACACACAAAATTAGAATTAATGGACTCACGAATTGAAGATGGGGGTTATTTCCAGGGAATGTTGTCTTGGCCTTGTCAATGTCCCGGACACCAGCCTTGACTGCAAATCCTCTAGCCAACAGCTGCTCAACTATCCTCTTTCCGGTGCTTCCAGTGGCCCCCGCAACAAAGATGTTCTTCTTTCCCCCTTCAGCATTTTCTTTCACCTCACTTCCTTCCTATGACAACAATTACCGATTGCATTAAATTCGTGCATGCAACCCAAGTTAATGGGAATTGATATGTTCCATTCATCTACCATTGATGCTTTGAGGCAAGAAGAGCGAGGTTGGGAACTGGAGAATGGTCTGGTGCTAGTAGTGAAAGATAAGGAATGAAGTAGAGAGGATCTCAGGAGAGATATGGCCATTGTTTATTTGGAACTATTCCGCCACTTTTCTTTGCACATATACTGAATTCAATTAGCGGCCACACACAAGGCTTCTAAACTTAGCACTTGCGTATCACGGCGCTGTACACCTCTGCGCCGTCAATTTGGCGTCACAATTTCTTGCACCTTCCTAGTATAGATAATCCCCCGCTTTGGTTGTTTTTTATAGTGGCACCTTAGCCAAACTAAAACAACAAAGTTTTGGCTAAGTATCACTCCCAAATCCGCTAGCCACATCATTTGCATTCGAAGGAAAATTAGAAAATAATACCTCTAGATAATAAATGTCACAGTGTATAATGCTATCGGTATTGAATGTTAGTCTCTGTATGAAAAATTGAAGAGAGTATTAATTACTATGTTCGCTTCGTTCCACCCATATCGGCAAAGAGAGAAATTTTTGGGCATAATTTGGAGTGGGCCTCACTTGCCAGCCCACGTGAAGAATTAGACCGAAACTCAGATTGATTATTTTTAACGCTTCCTTCCCTTTTTTTTACTATGTTGGCTTATTCCCTCATTTTCTACGCGTCAAACACAGCAAGAAAATTTCTTGTTCAATTGAAAAAAGGAAGAAATAGAAGCCAAATTTTTACAGCCACAAAATTTTTACAAGTCCAAAATCCCTATAAATACATGCTCTAAATACAAAAACGTAGCCACTACATAGTCTGAAACCCTATTTACTCTAGTAAAAATACAAGCCAAAACTTCCAAAAGATACAAACTGTTGAATACAAAAACCCCCAATCATTATAAAAAAACATGTGAAAGTTATGAGGGAACCCTTAGATAAGGTCAGTTTAGTCAGGGAGCCCTCCAAAGCATCCTGAATAAGTTGGTTGCTCCTATGATGTTTGCATCTTCCCTTTCATCATAGAGTTTTTCATCTGAGACAGCATGCTAGAGAAGAATCTGACAATTGAGGAGAGGCAACAAATAACGGAATTCCTTTTGGAGAATAACAACATTGGGAAGATAAAGCACTCAAGGAGGCCAAGGCAGCAACTCTTTCTAGTTGTTCAATCCGTACCGTGAGCACAATATGGGAAATAGCAAAAGCCCAGCTCGGATCAGGGCAACCGCTGAGCATGAGGCATAAGATGGATGGCCAGAATGTCCACAACAAGATCAGTAGTGATCTTTAGGCTTTAAAAGCCTTGCCTGCACATAAGAGAAGAACAGTGAGGGAGACATCCACTGGCTTACATATAGGGAAGAGTAGCGTGCAAATGGCTGTAACATCGAAGACCATAAGGAGCCACGCAAACAGTATCAAACCCGCTTTGACAGCTAAGAGCAAAATCACAAGGTTGGTTTTCTGTCTAAGTAAGCTAAATCTTGAAATGCAATTCAGAGAAATGGACTACATAATCCACATAGATGAGAATTGGTTTTATCTCAGTGGGAGGTCATCCCCATACCTCTCAAAGTTAATACTTTTAAGCCCTAATGCTTCCTATCTACAATTAAGTAGATAATGAAAGTCAGGGTCATCCACGAGAAGATGGATCTTTTGAAGTGTTTAAACATATATAGGAGAAAACATACTAGGTATATACATATATAGATACATATAAAAGCATGTAGAAAATGGAGGTTTGGTTGGTTTTTTATCCTAAGCTATCAAATTGAAATACAACAACTAGCAAAGCAAGAGAACTATGCTAATCATGCAAGACAACTAAAGACGAGATTAAAACAACAATTTACGGAACCTTGGGAGCAATTGACTTCCACTTCCAAGCCTCTTATCCATCATTGAACATGAAACCTATTTGATACTTTCACTACTTGTTGTGAAGACTAAATTTCTATCCTTCTTAGATAGTAGCTTGCAAGAGTGAATTCGACATCTCTTGTCAAACCTCACCAATGACTCCCATAGTCGAAACACGACTAAAAGTATCCCATTGATGACATTTAGCATGAAGAATCAACAAGCTTGGCAACACTTATAAACACTACACCGTGTCTAATCATTTGACTAATTCATGCATTTACACAAGATTAGTCAAGAATGATCGACATTTATAGACTTCTCTCATTTTCTACAAGCAAAAAACATGACAAAGAGTTCAACCTTATCATATTCATCTAGCAATTATCAATCCATCAACACAATCAAAAGCTCTAAACCATACTCTTGGATTCCTATCAAGAAAGGGGAAATCAACCCAATTCCCCAAACCCTAACAAGCATATCTTACAAGTACTTCATATACTCAAACTTTCAAGAACATTAATGACATTGACAAACACATTAAATGCTCCATAAATGCATAATATTAAGAGTATCAAATGGGCTAAAATTGTTCTTAAGACACGGGCTTGGAATCCTTGGTCAATTGCTCCCAAGCACTAGATTTAACTACAAGAGTTCATGCTAATTAATGCCAACAAACCAAACATAATACAAGATAATTCAAAGATGAAAAATGGTATAAACTATGGTTAGAAAACAATACCAAACGCAGAAAAGAAGAAGATATGAATGAGAGGAAAGAGAGTGCTATTTATAGTACAAAAAGGATAAGGTTAGGTTCTAGCCACCCGTTGGCCGCGACTTGCGACGGGTGCCAGAACTTAACCTTGTCCTTTTGTTTTATTGTGGTAAACACTCATCTTCACAACGACCCCTCTCATTTTTCTAGTCTTTAAATCTTTGAAGAAAGTCTTCAAAAATATGATCTTCAACTCTTTGAAGAAAGTCTTCAAAGTCTTCGAAAAGTTATTTTCAATGGCCTCCGGTCTTCAAGTCTACATGTTCTTCCTTCGTCACACAAAATCCACTTAGAAGAAGTAAAAGAGCGTAAAATTGCTCTTACCCCTCCTAGGAGAATTTCAAGGTAAAACACAAGTTCTTGATAATAAAAGAGCACAAAAGTGACCCCAAAAAGCACTAACTTATGCACACAAAACTGAACCTGAACCATATAGAACATGTAAGCATATATCCCACATTTCAAAACTCATGGTTATATGTTCTTTTAGTAGACCCATATTTGGTGAAGATGAGCGGGTTATATTTGATGGGAAGTTAAGGATTTTCCCTTTCGTGCAAGAACAGGTTGCCATAAATAAAATTAAGAACATGCCAGCAGGTACTGTGGATTTAGTGCTTGTTCCATTAATCACAAGGGATGTGATAAGGGACAAAGTAGTAAAGAAAGTAATATTAGCAATCAAGGCAAAGTGGACAAGGCACATGAGCAAAGATATTTACATATAACAGGATAATGCCACACCATATATATTAGTTAATGATCCACTGTTTCTAGTTGTGGCTATATCTGATGGCTTTAATATCAAATTAGTTAGCTAGCCCGCTAATTCCCCTGATCTAAACATACTAGATTTAGGGGGTTTTTAAACTCTATACAGCCCCTACAACAAGAACATGTATCAAGCAATATTGTGGAGCTTCTTAGAGTAGTGTGCAATGCATATGAAAGGGAAGATGCTGCTACACTGAACAACGTATTCGCGACTCATCAAGCATTAGTAATAGAGATAATCAAAGTAAATGGTGGCAAAAACTACAAGCATCCACACATGAATAAGGACAGAATGATCAGAGAAAAAACATTTGATCTGCTTCATTTTGCGTGCGTTAACCGTTGCATTTGGCATACTTTTTGGTTGGTTTTAGTTGGTGGATTGCTAGTATTAGTTAAGTTTATGTGACAAGGGGTTTAGACGGCCATGTTTGGTTTTCTTGTCTAAATCCTGCATTTTGTAGACTTAATTGGTACTAATAGACATCTTGTATCCACGGGTTCCTTGGTCTTCATTTTCATTATCTTTAGTAGGCCGCCCATGGGTACTTTTAGGTTATATTCTATGTGAAGGCCATTCGTAAGGGTGGTAGAAGATTGAAGGCCGTTTGCAAGAGCGGTAGAAGAGGTAAAGTTCATTCACATTAGAATGCTAGAAGATAAGGACACGAACATCAAAGCATGGTAGAAGGAGATTGAAGCTAAACATAGGCAGTTTTTGAGTTCAAGGCAGCCAAAGGAGAAAATAGTGAATTGTGGTATGAGGAATGTTTCCTTAGTCCTAGAACGATCCAAGAAGAATTAGCCTTCAAGGTTAGTTCCATTGGATTTTTTTCTTGAGTTCTACAAAATAGACTACTAGAACTTCCGATTTGGACTAACAATTCACCTGTGACAAGCAAACAAAGCACTAGTGGCCGGTCACAGACCGCACATGGTCAAGCTCCAGTGGCTCGTGACAATCTTCACGACCTACCATACACAAGAATTCAGGGGTTCTGTGAAGAAATGCATGAGACCTTTTCGAGGCAAGGTTCTAGGTCGTGACAAAAGCACCGAGCCGTGAAGCAAGGGGATGAGAGTTGAAGAATTTGGCTAACTATGGAGCCGATCCGTGAAACCTTCCCGGGCCGTGACAAAAATTTTGAGCAGAAGCCATAAGCTATTCGCAGTCCGTGAAAACCTTCACGGACCGTGGGAAAAATCTGAGCAAAAACTGTAAACTGTTCGCGGTCCGTGACAATTTTCACAGACTGTGGCACGAGACTTGCTTCATAGACCACGCTAGATCCCACGACCCATGGCTTTGAATGTTCACGGACCACGCCAGATTTCACGCCCGTGCTTGAATGCTTCATGAATCGTGATATCTGTTCCAGTCCCTGCAGCCTTGACAGTTGACCTAGGGTTTTGCTATTTTAGCCTATTTTTAGGCTCAATTTCTTACTACTATATATAGATGCCTTAGTCTTCTACTAAACCATGAGAAAGTAGATTAGGAAGTAGAATAAACCTAGGCATAATGTAGAGTAGATTCTCTCTCTAGTTTAGAGAGAAGGAAGATGAGAGTTTTTCTTCTCCTTTTCTTTTCCTTTCCTTTTCTTTTCATCTTATTTTCTAGATCCATGGCATCTAACATAATATTTGCCATGGATCTAACCTTTGTAGAGTATATGTTTTTTCTTGGGATTCATCTTGGCACTTGGTATGTTCTATTTGCTTTGTGATATTCATTAGATTCACCCTATCCTTGTGGTTATGATATTATTGTGATTTTTCTTGAATTTTATAAATGTATAAATACTACACCACATATAAGTACAAAATTTGGGCTATATTCATATGTGGTGCAATTATTAATGTCTCATTGGGAAGATAAACCTGGATGTTAGAATGGGTAGGGAAGAATGAGTCTGCGTGGGTGTGTGCACGGGAGAGTCAAGGATGATCTGACTTATTTTCCATCGCACTAGTCTTAGCTGACTCTGTAACTGTGTCCGAGAGGTTGCAGGTAGAGATAGCTAATAGTAGCAAGCTAGGCATTGTGTTGAAACCATAGTATCACAGATAAGATGCCTATGAAACTTGGACCTAGCATATGTAGGACCCGTGAGGGAGTAGTTGCATTCGTGGTGGAAGCCCGGGATGTAATTGTACTGGGGAGAAATAGACCTACAACGATGGCCGGACCTCATTGTACTCCCCTAATTACGATGGCAGTGCTGATGGAGGGTTGCGATCGCACCCACTATGACAAGGTTGGGGAAGTGTATGTCATCGGCCACACCACGTGTTGTGAACACACTGATAGGTATTTTGTATGTCTATATGTGAATGAATCGAGGATTGAAGCATTAGAACTACCATGTTGCTAAATGATCCTAAGTGCGTAGTTTAATTAGTTGCTTGCATATTTACTTTTTATGTTTAGTAGTTGATAGTTTGAAACCCCCCTCCTTTTTATGTTTTCTTTACTATCTATTCCTTTAACTCGTGCGACCCACACGAGGTCGTGTTCTAACTAGTACTTGAGCCCTAGCATCTATGTGGACAAACCCGAGGCTTGCCGCTTACTACCCCTTGGTAGCTTAGCAGTGAAAATGGGTGCAAACTTATAAATCTCTATCCTTGACTCATAAGCCCCTCGGCTCGTGTTTTAACAATTACCGAGTCGAGGGCAAGTCAAATTTTGGCGCCGCTACCGGGGATTGTTTTCAGTTCGAGTATTAGTTGAGCATGACATATTAGTGAGTACTTAGTATTGGTTTTATCTTTTTCTTGTTTTTGTTTCCATGAGTAGGTATTGTTTAAGTTCCATGAGTAGGTATTGCATTCCAAATTTTTTGTGTTTTCTTTGTTGGGGTTTAATTGAAAAAAAAATGTGGGAAAGCACTCAACGGAGGGCACTTTGAACTTTATAGGTTGTGTCATTGCGATCATCCTATAGAGTGTTGCTGAGTGACTATGGGAGAAGAATAACTCAAAGAGCGAGACTTTGTAGGATATATTATCGCTACCACTCTACGGTGTCTTCCTCTTAGATGAGTGAAAATGAGAGAGAGGTAGGAGTCGTTGTTTTCAAAAGCCGATGAGATGAAGAATGCTACCCATACCATGACTCACTAAATTCGAGGTTTAGTGGTAACTCTAATTTGTGGTATAGAAATGCATCAGGAAACCAACACGTTGGGTTAGATAGTCAGACTTCACCAACCTACGTAAAGCCCCAAAACCATTCCCTAGGATTGGTTCCCAAATTGGATTGTGCAAATATTTTGCAAGCTATAGCTAATGTGACCAAGAGTAATGATTTACTCCAATCACAAGTGCTTAGCGAGATTAGCAATTTGGGAACTCAAAAATTCTCAAGCATTGAGAAAGTTGAAGGGAAAGTGCACAACTTGATAAATAGGGTGAGCCAACTTGAAACCCAATACTCCAAAAATGAACCATCCCTAGTTGAATGTGAAATTTTGGTAGATGAATCCAAATGGGATGGGGAAAGATTTGTTGAGAGTGAAGAAGTCGAGAAAGAGGTGATTATACTTAATTTTCCATATTATTTGCACCTCTACCTCCACCTATAGAACCTACTCCCACATTTTTGGAAGCCTTAAAGGAAACCATAGGGAAGCCAAATGAATATGCTAAGTTTCCATACCACCTATTCCCTCTAAGGTTGACTCCTCCTCTACTATATCTTTCTCTTGGAAGATTCTTATCCCCATGCGCTTCATTTTTGGTTGTCTAAGGTGATGGGGTACAAACCCACACCCCATGGATAACATTAGGGTTATGCCGACGACCTTAAATATACAGAGTTTCTCAGGAGGCAGCCCGAGCTTTGAAAAATTAAATTAGTTTAGTATTTTTGGTATGTTTTCCTATTTGTAGCTTTTTTGGGACACTATTACACTTGGTGTGCATGTTTGTTTTGTAGGAAGCTTATGGTTTTTGGAGGAAGGTGAGCAAACAGGGAGTCCAACTCATGAACCATGTAGACGTACATGGTTTGTGACGCTCAAAATGGTGGACAAGAAGGAGAACCAAACCCCAAGTTCATGGGCCGTGTAGACGTGCACGACCCATGAAGCTTACATACTTTCCTACACTACCCAATTACCATTTCTTCCCTACAACCACCCTACCACCACCAAAATACCACAAAAAATCCACCTATCCTCATACCCTTGAGACACCCACATCGAGACCTAAGAGGTAACTCTCCATTGTGATTCAATTCCTTATTCGATTTGTGGTGCATGATAGTGGTTAGATTGATCATTCATGATTAGAGGTTATAGGTAGTATATTTAGGGTGATGGTAGTTTGTTCTTTACATTCCATGATTATGATATCAAGGGTAGATTTTAGTGTTCATTTTCATTATAAGTTATTTCCTATTCCTTTCTCTCAACATATGTTCTTTGATTTTGTATATGCATTGAGGATAATGCAAGCTTTAAGTGTGGAAAGTCTAGGGGATTGAATAGCACTTATGATTTTTAGTTGTTTTTATGTAGATAATATCTCTTCTAAGAGCATTTTGAAAATTTTGAAACATGAAAAAAAAACCCGGACAAGTCGAAAACCCGAAAGGGCAACTTGGGTAACATTGGGAAACGCCCGGATAGGTCGAAAGACGTAGGTAAAAGTGAGAGGTTTGGCCCGGCTAGACTTACAAGTCTAGGAAAAAGTGAGAGGCCATGTGGAAAAAGGTGATAAGTGAGTACCCTTTGTGTGTCAAAGCTAGGATGAAAACCCGAAAGGGCTCGTAGAAAAAATGAGAGAATTTGAGAGAAAACAAAAAACTAGGTTGAATGCATACTTCTGCGGTGGATTGTTTTTGGAGACGACTCTTTGATTGCTTTGGGATCATTTTGGAAAAAGTAAGCTAGCTTGACACTTATATTTTTGGCTTACCTTTTTCCACATTTTATTTCAGGTGGATAGGTTACTTTAGGATCTTCGGGGAGTGTGAGAGTTGTGAGGATTTTCAATTTTTTTGGGGAACTAGGGAAGCTTGGGATGAGTTGAATGCCTCAGTTAACTTATACTTGCACGCTACATTTTGCTTGATTTTTTTTCATGCCTTACATTTACTCGAGGATGAGTAAAGTTTTAAGTGTGGGCAATATGATCTGCTTCATTTTTGTGTGCGTTAACCATTGGATTTGGCATACTTTTTGGTTAGTTTTAGTTGGTGGATTGCTAGTATTAGTTGAGTTTACGCGACTAGGGGTTTAGACGGCCATGTTTGGTTTTATTGTCTAAATCCCGTGTTTTGTAGACTTAATTGGTACTAGTGGACATCTTGTATCCACAGGCTCCTTGGTTTTCATTTTGATAATCTTTAGTTGGTCGTTCGTGGGCATTTTTGGTTACATTATATGTGAAGGCCGTTCGCAAGGGTGGTAGAAGATTGAAGGTCATTCGCAAGGATGGTAGAAGAGCTGATGGCCATTCACATTATAATGGTAGAAGATGAAGGCCACAAATATCAAAGTGTGGTAGAAAGATATTGAAGCCAAAGATAGGCGGCTTCGGAGTTCAAGGCGGCCAAAGGAGAAAACGGTGAATCGTGGTATGAGGAGTGTTGCCTTAGTCCAAGAACGATCTATGAAGAATTAGCCTTCAAGGCTGGTTCCACTGGATTCTTCTTATCAATTAATACAAAATCAACTACCAGAACTCCCAATTTGGACTAACGGTTCACCCGTGACAAGCAAATGAAGTTCAGCCAGCAATGCACCAGCGACCGGTCACAAACCGCGCATGGTCAAGCATCAGCGGCCCATGACAATCTTCACAGCTTGCAATACACAAGAATCCAGGGGTTGTTTGAAGACCTGCACAAGACCAATATGAGACCTTCATGAGGCAAGGCGCCGGGCTGTGACAAAAGCATCGGACCGTGTAGCAAATGGATGAAGAGTTGAAGAATTTGGCTAAGTATGGAGCTGGTCCATGAAAACCTTCACAGGCCATGGAAAAATTGACAAAATTTACAAAATTTTTTAGCACAAGCCACAAGCTGTTCGCAGTCTGTGAAAACCTTGACGGATCGTGGGAATACTCTAAGCAAAAATCGTGAACTGTTCACAGTCCGTGACAATCATCACAGACCATGACACGCGACCTTCTTCACAGACAACACCAGATCCCACAATCCGTAGCTCTAAATGTTTGCGGACCATGCCAGATCCCACACCCCCTGCTTGAATTCTTCACAGACCGTGACATCCCTGCCGGTCCGTGAAGCCTTGGCCGGTGACCTAGGGTTTTACTATTTTTTTCCTATTTTGGGCTTATTTTTAGGCCCTATCTCCTACTACTATATATAGAAGCCTTAATCTTCTACTAAACTATGAGAAAGTAGATTAGGAAGTAGAATCAACCTAGGCATAATGTGGAGTAGATTCTCTCTCTAGTTTAGAGAGAAGGAAGATGAGAGTTCTTCTTCTCCTTCCTTTTCCTTTTCTTTTCGTTTCCTTTTATTTTCATCTTATTTTCTAGATCCATGTCATCCAACCTAATATTTTCCATGGATCTAACCTTTGTAGAGTATATTTTTTGCTTGGGATTCATCTTGACACTTGGTATGTTCTATTTTCTTTATGATATTCATTTGATTCACCCTATCCTTGTGTTTATGATATTATTGTGATTTTTCTTGAATTTTATAAATGCATGAATACTACACCACCTATAAGTACACGCTTTAAGATATATTCATGTGTGGTGAAATTATTGATGCCTCCTTGGGATGAGAAACCTTGATATTAAAAAGAATAATTTAAGTAAAATTTAGTATAGGATATTGATTAATTTATAAATACATATTTCATATTTTTGTTAATGTATTGCTTATAATTGATTGTAATTTTATACAAAATATAGTAAATTGATAATTTGGTTATCGTTATTTTAAGATGTGTAATTCAATGTAAACAAAAAATATATATTCATGAAGGCGTACCTCCTCATTTCCTTCTCCATCGATAGGCTCTTCACTGGACTTTGTAGTAGCTGCAGCAATATCATCCATCGCCTTCTTGATAAACTTCTTGGGATTGTCAAGGCCTGGCGGAATCTGAACACCACTTGCAGATGCAATGCCCTTCATCAATTGCTCGAGGTTGGATACCATGACTTTCACGACCGGTTGATCACTAGATGGTTTCTTCTAGGCAGTTTGCTTGCTTGAGAAACTGCTACCACACTTGCTGCGGGAAAGATGAGGAACAACCACCGATGTGGGTAGACCCGTCTGAGTTCCCCTGTACTTACCCGGATGATCCATCTTCTTGGTGGCTTTTATAAGGATGTCTTCACCTGCCTACAGTACCAATGTTCCTTTTTTCCTTCAGCTCATTCGATTTCAACTGAAAAACACATAGGTAAGCAAATGTCCTTAAGAATATTGCGACAATCAATACAAAAATTAATCTAAGTTATTGATGTTGGCGTAACTTACAATGTCCGGTGCGATCTTCTGAACCTCTTTCGATGTGTATAACCCTGTCTTATCCTTGTTTCTCTCAAGGTAGACAAGAGATCTATCCAGTGTGAACTCCTTTTAACTGAATTGTTGCTCAATCTCCTCCTTAGTGAATCCCTTAACGGTTAACCTCATTCTCTCTTTTTTCCTTCAGCTCCTCAGCCAATTTGTCGCGGATGTATCGATTACCCTTTCTACCAGTGAGGTGGGTGCAATTCTTGCCCTTGTTGCGCTTAATATTTGTCTCTCTAAGCTTCTGATATCGCATTAAAAAAACAAGTTTAGTAGAATTTATGGGCAACAAAGTTCATAATTAGTATTATATTTTTTTATGATACCTGAAAATCTGGATGCCGCCGCTTCTTCTCAAACAAGTTCCATTCGTCTTCATCCATACACTTGTACTTCTCCCATGTTGGCACTCCCGATTTGTTGATACCTTTGTCCATGTCATTGATGAACCTGTTTGCTACCTTTGTCTTCCAGTTCCTATGTTGGTCTCGTGCCCTATCTGTACAATCCTTCTTGAGTATTTGAAGTTTTGCGTCTGTCATTGTGAAGTTCTATTGAAACAAAACATACGAACATGCATGTCATTAATCATGTCTTCACTATGACAATACTAAAACAAAGATTTATAAACTTCAATCGTAGAGAGTCTTACATGAACATCCTTCCATTCCTTCACATCTTCAGGGACATTGCACTAGTGTTTACAATGGCCAAATCTGATGCGGCACCGAAAAGCGTAATTTCTATAAGCGTGCCACGTTGACCAATTCTTAATGCATGCTACTTGATCTCCATGGAACTCAAACGCAACAGGAGTTGGTTTGCTGTGCTTTACAATCATCACAGATTGGCACATGCTAGTTCCTTGTCTCCTCATATAACTTTTGATCTCAAACTTGTTCCATCCCTCTCCATTTTTGCCTCCAGCAATTGACGAGTCATTATTCGCTTCATTAACAGTTACTTGATTTGACAGTGCTCTTTCCCTTTCCCTTCCCCCCTGCCAACTGGTGATTTGGCCACCATTTCACCCGCATCTTCTCCGTTATCCCCTGCAATCCCATCACCATGTGGCGAGGGTTCTTTCTTCTCTTCACTAGTCGAATCATGTTGCGTTGCTCTTTCCTCAAACTATATCTTCAACGGTATCCTTTTTGGAGGAGGTTCTTGTTTCACCAAATAAACCTCACCATTGACCACGTTGACCTCCTCCTTCTTCTTTCCTACTGGTCGTTTCCTCTTGTTGATTAAAAAAAGCACTGTTTCTACCAAAAACGAATTGGATGAACCTTTGGAGGTTTTTTTCTCGCCGGTGTTGTTCAAGGGTTGTGTGTTGTTCAACCTTTTATAGGACAAATGAGGGGATGTTTTGTGGAGTTATAAAGATTAATGAGGAGTTATGGTGGTTGAATGTAGTGGAAATTGAAAGGTGGAAGTTGTGGATGACGGTTTTGGAAGTGGAATTGAAGGTGTTTTGATGAGGAGAGGTGGAGTCATGGTGGTTATAGGCCGAAGAAGTGGGTGTTCTAAATTCAAACCCATCTTTTTTACACCGGTAATAAGACAAATACCAGTGTAGATTTGCCTGACCAGAGACCAACCAGTTGAAAAACTTTCTAACTGTTGTACACCGGTATGGAAACCAGTGTACAGAGTAGGCTACCGGTGTAAAAAAGGAAACAAAGCAGCTACACATAATTTCTTTAAATAATATTTTTCCTGACCCGAGAGCATGTTATTGAAAAGTTTTCTAACTGTTGTACAGCGGTGTATCCAGTAGGCCTACTGGTGTAAATGTGCAAAAAAAAAGTTGAGCGGGACTGCTTTAAATAATATTTTCCCACACCCGAGAGCAACTTGTTGAAAATATTTTAGCTCTTGTAAAATGGTATGTTGATTATCTTTACCGGTGTAAAAAATTTCCCGCCATAAAAAACAACAAAAATAAGAAATAAATTCAGTGCGCGGTGCAAAAAAATTGAATTTATACACCGGTTATTTGTAAACTTACCGGTGTACAAGTTTATTTCTTGTCATGAATTCAATATTTCTATTTATTCATTTTCAACCCCAATATTTCCGTCGCAACTTCAATTATTAAGATTGATGAATAATTTATGTAATTAGACATTATAATAGTTGTTTCACGCTAAATTTGAATACACATGGGCCCCGTACGTTGACTATATTAAGCATTGTTTTATTTTATGACATTTGCATTTTAACGCCTAACATTTTGTTTCACCACGTGGACCACTATAACATGGGCCACAAAATTATTTTATGATACACCATAGTTAATTAGTAATTTTTCCGTAGTTCCACAGGAAGTACGGTCCAGACAATTTGATTTTATACGTTTCTTGCGCTTAGGTCCCTACAAATGTAACATGCGATTGCGATATGTTGGGACACTATATAAATGATCAAATTTAATATTTTAGGCTTTAATCATAATTGCAACATAATTGTGTCCGGGTGGTGATTTGATCGAAAGCGCTAGTATGAGTTGTAGAGTAAACGACAAAGGTTTACTTCATAGTATCAATGTGTAGTCTAAATATCGTCCAGACTAACTACACGGTCCGAACCCGCTCATGTTCCCACATGTGAAACTTGGAAATACAAAAATGGATGTTTGGGGTACTATCCGGTTCGATTGGATTTCATTTTTGATGAACGAGTAAACATTTTACTTTTTGCACTTTAGTCCCTCCAAGAATCTTAGAAGTGCCGAAAAGAAAAATTGGTTCCACGTATAAGCAATTCAATACATTACGATCATGTTCAATTGTTTGTAGTCACATCGGGGTTACGGAAGGACCTGTAAAATTAATATTGAAATTTTGCACTATAATTCCCAAAACTGCACTCTTGCCCACAAATTTATATGGGGGACCTCGATAGCTCCTAATCCTACAAAAAAAATCTTATTCTAACTATTCATGTAATATAATAAACCACATCGATGTGACTGATGTAAGCATTAAGGCCAACTGCAATCGGTCTACAATTTATACCAGTCGAGAGTAATACGGTGCAAAAAATTACAACAACAAAGAGTAAACATTTTGAAGTCAGCCCATCATTAGCCAAGTTATTATCGAAATGAAAAGTTTCAGACAATATAAGTGCAACAAAGTGAACATTTGGTACAGAATTATTGGCCAAGTTATTATCCCTTCTTAGGCACTACTACAAGTTTCCTACAAGTAATAACGAGAAAATGGTTCGACATCGTCATCTTCTCTTATTGCATGACCATAACGGGTACTTGTACCAACATCCACGTTCTCCACATCGCCTCTATGGAAGTTAGGGAAATTTCCAACAGCTTTCACGGTGTTAGGAAATTGATACGTCATAACCTTAACCATATGGTCAAACCAGGATCTTTGAAACTTTGATTCTTCTAGCAACTTTGCTACAACGACCTCCAAGGCACCAAATTTAGATTCAATAGTAGGGATATGCATGTCAGATGTTTGTCTGTAGAAGGATTCTACACAAATCTTACCCATTGGTTGCCCAAATACGTTATGTGGATGAGACTTAACTCCCGCTCTTGAACAAAGGGCAGAGATGATACAACAATAGGCATAAGATCCCATCTAATCCCATTCCCTCTGAAACATCGGACAAATTCGACGACCAACATTCCATCGAAACTTTTTTTTATTGCATACAAGAAGGTGAGGTGAAGTTTGTGGACTTCTGTGTTCACAGTGACTGGGTGGATTCTAGACGCCACGAAGTGATACCACCCATTCATTTCCGGAGTTAGAGTCATCTTAGGTATTTTTCCGAACCTGATTTGACCAACTCATCTATGTCGGTACCTGGCCTACTTGCTGCCCCAACAATCTCCTTCTTAATTGGTTGTTGTAGAACGTAGCCGTCGTTACCTAGAAAATGTAGTGCTAGAAACTTGTCCTCATCGTTTGGAACACCAGGCAACTCAAACAAACCATTTATAGCTTCTGGTGTGAGAGGGACAATTTTACCTCTACAATAGACTTGACTATAGTTCGGGCCGCATTTCAAGTTTGCATAAAACTCACTTACAATGCTCATGTTGAATGGTTGCGGTGTCTCGCAGAATTTTTCCCACCCAAGCGTGCAGATGGTTTGATCAAATGGGGAAGATGCTAAAATACCCCTCTCAATGTGATGAAGACCTTCTTTTGTATGATTCATAGACCAACCTAGCCTCTTCCAAGAAGAAGGTACCATCCGGGTAAGTGTGCGACGACACTTTCGGCATATAAGGAGACGGTGAATGGCGTATCCTTTTCAAATTGGATTTGGGAGCCATTTCCTAAAAAACATATTGAAGGATTTTATCAAACACCTTACATACAATTCAAGGTATTCATCATGTCACATTCTCAATGAATGTAGTTAAGATCCCAATGTTAATTAATCATATGGAAAGGGTATTGAAGTAATTTGCCTGACTGTATCTGCACCCTTGTTGGATTTCAAAAAATATGTCCACTGAAGGAGATGGTATGGAGTGATAGATCCTAAACTCCTTTTATGGAAATGGGGAATTGAAAGGGATTTAAAATAATCGCATTTTTTACCCGAGAGTAAAAATAAAAAAATTCTAAGTATCCAACATCGGTATTTTTACTGGTGCCTATTCATAAAAACAAATAGCTACGATAGGCTGCTTTAAATGTTAAAATAATTACCATGTTCACACCCAAGAGGAACACGATAAAAAATTTTCTAACATTCCAGCAGCAGTATCTGTACCGGTGTAAATTCATAAAAAAACAACTGCTTTAGGCTGCTTTAAAAGGGAAAAAAAATTACAATGTTTAGACCCGAGAGTAAAAAACATAATATTTTTCTAAGTATCCAGCACCGGTATGAGTACCCGTGTGTATGTACAAAACAGAGTGCCTCCTCTGTTTCTCTACACCAGTATATCTGGATACTTTATCAGTGTAGAAACAGTGCTTTTTTTTAAAAAAAATGTAGTATATACTGTAGCACATTTTCACCGATTCAATTCAAAAACATATACCAAATGAAAACACTAATGATACCAAGAAATTCTATAATATTGAGAGATCCAAATACATTACACGCTAATTCGATTCATAAAAAGATAATTTTTACACAAAATATTAGTAGAAAAACATAAAATGACATGGAACAATCTATCACTTCCGCTTCAACACATTGTCACCACCTACTATTTTACCTCTATCATGAACCCACAACCTATCACCATGAGAACATTGACCCACCACAGGTCCCCTAACATCCTCTAAACCAGGAAATACTGATGGAAACTCAGGACTATCAATTATGACTGGTTGATCAATATCCTCTTCAAAGTAAAACTTCTTCCTGTGCAGCACCACATGATACTTCTCATTTGAAGGGTCCTTCATATAAAAAACCTATTGTGCCTGGGCAGCTAAGATGAATTTTTCATCTTCATATCCAACACGATTCAAGGCGACTAACGTGAAGCCCATGGGTTTCTCAACTACAATAGCTGAACCATGTTCCACCCAACGACACTTGAATACAACAACCTTGAACTCTACATAATCCAACTCCCAAACTTCCTTAATCACCCCATAGAAAGGCATCACAGCAACAACCAGATGTTTATCTCTCTTGCTTACCTGCCACATGGATTTGAATTCAATATATACACCACTATTTTGCATCGTGCTCTTCTTATCCTTTTCCAAAGTTGAGAAACTGAAACCATTAATGTCATAACCAAGGAACCTTCTTATGGTGCAATTGTGCTTCCTTGTAAACGCCTTTAGTTTACTTGGCATCCCTTCAACATTGCAACGATTGTAAAACCAGTTAACAAACCATGAAGAATGCTCTACCTGTATTTTATTCGAGGGCCAGTTTGGATGAATCTCTTCCAACATGGAAACATACTATTCAACATATTTTCCGATCTCGCTACTGTTATATAATACATGCAGGTGAACTGTCATCAACACAGCATGAAATTGTGTATGAAGCGTACCCTTAGACCGTGGAGTCCCATTCCACCTTCGGTAGTGGGGTTCACCTGGAACACCAACCAAGTTTGATGTAAAATACTCGATTATCTCCTCAGTGACGTACCTCTAAACAATGGAAGCATCAAGCCAACTAATATTATGAACATAACCCTTGAAAACAACAATGTGATGCTCAAAAGGGTACATCCAATGCATTCTGATAGGCCCCTTTATAGGTATCTCCCTAACCATGTGTACCACTAGGTGCACTGTGATGTCAAAGAATGATAGGGGAATATACTTCTACAAAAGGCATAAAACAACAACACCCTCTCGCTCTAGTTCATCTAGCTATTGTCGATTAGTATTTTTCATGCATATCGAGTTGAACAAGAAACACAAGCGAATAATTGAAAATCTAACTTCCTCATCCAAACACCCTCGGATCATAACGGGTAAAAGTTGTTGCATAAGGATAAGAAAATAGTGTGATTTCAAAGCATTAAGACGCAATTCATCATTCACAAACTGACTAACATTAGAGGAGTAACCGGATGGTACCTTCATTCCTTGGATGCTCTCACACAGCGATCTCCTCTCAGCAACTGATAGATTTTAAGGAGCGGGAGGCAGGTACGTTCGCTTCCCTCTTACCTCTGGTGCCAAATCCAACCGAATGCCAAGGACTACTAAATCTTTCCTTGCATTTAAGCTATCCTTAGTCTTCCTGGGAATGTTTAGAAGTGTGCTTATCAGACTCTCACTAACATTCTTTACGATATGTATCACATCCAAACAATGGCGAACCTCTAAATTCTCCCAGTACGGAAAATAAAAGCAAATGAACCTTTTCTTCCACGGTCCATCTACGATCCCACCACCCTTGGATGACTTATTACCAAGAACAACAATCAATAATTTCACCTTGTTGTGAATGGCTACACCAGTCAATGGTTTGGGTGCCTTTGTCTTCTCTTCCCATCAATGCATACAACCGTGTTATCCCACAACTTATGCTTCAACGGCAGGAATTTACGGTGACCCAAATAAACAGTCTTAAGCTCATTTTTCAACTGATGGTAATTTTTCCTCATCCTCACAAACTGGGCAAGCCTTGTGACCCTTGACTACATACCCGAAAAGGTTACCATAAGCTGGGAAATTATTTATGGTACAAAAAGTCATTGCCTTCACTTAAACTCTTCACCACTAAAACCATCAAACATTAGGCGCCAACCGACCATAGCACCTTCAAATCTTCTATAAGAGGAGCAAGATAAGTGTCTATGTCATTTCCAGGTTGTTTCGGGCCTAGAATTATGATCGGCATCAGCACATAGTTCCTCTTCATGCACAAGTACGAGGAGAGATTGTAAATGGCAAGCATAACCGGCCATGAACTGTGTTTCGATGACATATTACCAAATGGGTTCATACCATCAGTACACAAAGAAAATATCAAATTCCTAGGTTCGGATGCAAACTTTGGATACATCATATCAAATTTATTCCACTGGTCTACATCAGCCGGGTATCGAATCATACCATCATATTTACAACCTCCCCTATCTATGTACCAGGTCAAGCTCTTTGCATTCTTATCATTCTTAAACAACTTTCTCAGCCTCGGAATAATCGGAAGGTACCACATACATTTGGCGAGAACCCGTCTCCTCACTGACACAACATGATCTCCACCAATACCCACATTTCTCTTCTTCTTATAATGCAACACATTACATACCAGACAAACAATCTTATCATGTAGGTCACCCCTATATAAAACACAATTGTTCAGACAAACATGTATCTTTTCATACTTCAACCTCACCAAACACAAAATTCTCTTAGCTTCATAAAGGTTACCCAAAACTTCGTTTCTAGATGGAAGATTTTCATTCAAAAACTTAAGCAATTTATTCATGCTAGTATCACTCCATGACCAACACCTTTAAAATTAAACAACTCTATCAAACACGACATGACCGTGTCTTCCGTCTTGCAACCGAGATACAATGGTCTATCCTTCTCACCTAGGAAGTTAGCCAAAACCTCGGGCCTTCCTCTAAATTCATTAACAACCTCCTTAAACATGTCATCCAACATAGCATCCCTAAAACATTGTCCCTCACTACTAACTCTCGCTTTCGGTGGTGATTTCCCCATGAAAGGTCCACAAAATATAATCTTTTGCAGACCCCCCGCTATACAAATGCAATTTCAACATGTCCTTCTTATCTCTACGAGTTCAATTTCTACAATCATGACATGGGCATAATATTTGCTTTTTACGACTAAATGCATGCTCTAAGAACTCATCCACAAACATAATATATTCATCAATCACCCTACTAACGTTGGAATACATATGCTTACGCCTCTCGATGACACGATACAACTCTACATATCAATAAATGTCCAACAATCAAACTTCAACACATTTAATACATTAGAATTTCATGAAAACATCCTAATCATTCAACATTAAATGCACAATATACACCAGTATTTCACATTATAATTACAACATTCTTAACATGTCCAACATTATAAAAATCAATAGCCAATTATGACTACATCAACCTTGAGAACAATCACAAACTAATATAAACAATTCTACCTCAATCACTATCAAATGATCAAACACACAAAAAAAATCTCTACCAACCAAAACCATATATGAAATCATTAATATCCATAAATGTAATTAAAAAACTGGTACCTTCAAGGGTCTTCATTTAGGATCATTCAATGCCTTCATCAACCAAAAAACACCATTAATGAACTCCATCTCCCAAAATCCCATTTTTAACCCGCCAAAAATATTGGTAGGTAAGCATTTAATGTGAGTTTATACTTCTGTATTAATATTATACCGATACATCTGTAATTCATACACCAGTACACACAAATCGGTGTAGATATTTAGCATTTTGGGAGGTTTTTTTGGAAATATGCACCGGTAAGTTCATATTACCGGTGTAAAAATTTTACTTTTGGCGCCAAAGAACCAAAAAAATACAATTGGTATACACCGGTAATCCAGTACCGGTGTAATAGAGAGCAACTGCACCGGTCGTAACAACCTGCACATTGACTACTGGTGCAAAGTCAGGGTTAATATACACTGGTTGACAGTTTACCGGTGCATTTGTACTGAAAGGCACCGGTACTGATGTTTACATATTTTTTACCAGTGCAACTGTGTACATTTACACCGGTATCCTATGCTCAGGAATTTATACCGATGCGTATGTACTTGTTTTCTAGTAGTGCACTCACACGGTCCCAAACTATCGCTCCCCCAATTATATCTAGGTTTCACTCCCTGAGAGATATCAATAAATGTGTCAACATGAAAGTAGACTAAGGTGTATGCCAGCATGGTGTAACAATCATCCAATTAACAAGAATCTAAAGCACAAGTCAACATAATGTTCATGATTATATAAGGATATGGAGATATTATAATCTCACAAAATAAATACCAAGTCATGAATATAAATATAAATATAAATCCCCAAACTAAATCACTACTCCTTAAGCATTGAACTCAAATATTTCATTGGATTCAATGCCTTTGGGCAAAAATAAGGAGAAATAAATTAGAGAGAAGGGGTTAGCCCATTTCTCTCTCTACCTACTCTTAGGGAAACTAGGAGAATGAAAAATAGAACTATCCAAACTTAAATCCTAGTAGACATAGGCTCCTATATACAGTATTAGGTTGAAAAGGGCCAAAAAGAGGCCAGAAACCCTAGCATCCGTCATTGGCATGGGCCGTGCTATAGCACATGACCCGTGTTGTTTGGCATAGGCCAGCGGTTGGGCACTTGTCTCTACCATTCTAAGTACATGACCGTGCCATTTGCAATTGACCGCTGGCTGGGGACTCCTCATTGAGCATGTGAATGGCACGGGTCATGTAAATCTTCAAGGGCCGTCTCTCAGATGCATGATATTCTTGCGGGCCATCGGCTGGGAGTTAAAATTTGAGCAAAATAATGGTGTAGGCATGTCTATCTTCACACCACATGGGTGGTCTTCGAGTGTTAAACTTTGAGAGGCACATGCCGTGTAATATTTCACGACCAGTGCACATATTTAGCCGCACATGGCCTTCTTAGATGGCATGAGACGTGTTGTTCCACGCGGCCCGTGCCAAAGCAACCTGGCACTATCATGTTGGCTGGAATGGCCCGTGTTGATTCACATAGCCGTGCCAGGTTTTCAAGTGTTGGACTTTGACTCCTTTCTTCTTCCAGTTTGATTTCATCTACTACCACGTTTTAACTTGTGGCCTTATATCTACCATCATCCTTGCAAACGACCTTCTACTATCTACTACCACTCTTGTGGATGGCTTCTAGAAAACTATGCCGAAGTGCTCACGAGCAACCTACTAATAAGCTCACAAAAGAAGATATATGCGCTCGTGAGGAAATAGTGTCCATTAGATCCAATCAAGTCTACAAAATTAGGGGTTTAGATAAGAAAACAAACAATGGTCATCTAAACCCTCTGTAATGTAAACCTAACTAAAACTAGAAATCAACCAACTAAAATACAATAAAAAAAAGTCAAAATGCATTAGTTAACACATACTTTTAGGTGCAGATCAATTCCCCACACTTAAACCTTTACTCGTCCTTGAATAAAAATAAATGAGCAAAGATCTAAGAGGAAAGTAGCATGCAAGGATAAGTTAACCAATACATTCAACCTTATACCTAGACTACCCTAGTTCCCCCATAGATGTAAGAATCTCACAACTCTCACTCTTCACAAAGAATCTCAAAACTCTCACTCTCAACCGATTATACCAAGAGATAGGCAAGGTATACATGATATGTGCAAAACTAACTTACGCCACTGAAGAAGCCACCAAAGACAATCCAAGAGATGCTTAGCATAGTTTCCAATTTCTCTCAATTTCTCTCATTTTTCCTAGAAGCCCTTTTGGGTTTTCATCCTAGCTTAACACACAAATGAACTCACTTCTCACCTTTTTCAACACCATGGACTCTCATTTTTGCCTAGGTTTTTCAACCTATCCAGGCCTTTCCCATTAGTGCCTAAGTCGCCCTTTCAGTCTTTTGACTTAGCCAGGTACTCTCTTTTTTTCTTTTTTTCAAAATTTCCAACTTTTTTTGTGTAGCAAAAAATTCCCAAAGATGGGCTTCATACTACATGAAGATAATCAAAACAAAAATGACATCATTAAAAGAGTTCCAAAACATTCCCAACAAACTACAAAAAAGGTGCCCTCACATCCAAAAACTAACTAACAACCAAAAATTTGAAAATCCATATGAGGGAAAACAAAGGGAAAATAGTCATCATCACAAATGTTGAAATCAAAGCGAAACAGATAAACAATGAAACAAAGGAAATGCCACCATGAAGGTGCTCTAACCCCTCCCCTCACTTAGTTCATGCATTGTCCCTAATGCATGTGACCAAGGTAAATCGAAAGGTTGGAAACACCAAAAAGTACTAAGTGTCGTCTGCGACGTCCGACTCCACACCCCCGCCCTTGCGAATCCTGATGATGGTACCCATCTTGAATGCCTACGGTCCTCAAATGATCAGTGATCTCCCTTATGTCTGGTGTAGAAAGCCCATGTCTATCCTCAAATACTGGAGCTGATCATATACCATGTCAAACTTGTCTGCAGTCTCCCCCTGGTGATAGTCAAGCTAGCTCAAAGCTAGTGTACATCCTGCCTAACCCCAAAGATAGAGTCACCCCAAGACTACATCCACTCCAGCTCGTGTCTCGGTGGCTGGGTTCACATATCATAAGATGAAGCTGACTGGTATCCTAGTAAACTGTGCTCCCAAAAAAGGCTGAACTGCGGGGTGCTGCCAAGAGTGAGCCTCATGCTGAGATAGGATAGATATGTTGTTTCAGTGTGGCTTAGGAGCAGGAGGGGGGTCACGGCCGATGTGCTTGCTTGACTCTGCAAAGTCGTCATAATGGGGAGGGGGGAGTAACTGCGCCTGTGAGAATCTCTAGAACTATACCCTGTAGAACTATGTCCTCTCTGATCTCGATCAACCCCTGGATTTCCCTAGATGTTGACTTTGTGAGATTCTTAGATTTCCTTTATCTTTATGTCCAATGAATATTTGTGCTTGATTTATGCTTTACATTCTTGTAATATTTATGATATGTCATGTTTTATGATGCACCCATATACCCATGTGAAGTGTAATATCATGCTTCACTTGTCATGTTATCTTGGGAGTGTTAGGTAAGAGCTGTTGTGCGGAATGGAGAAAGAATAGAAAATATGAACGAAAATAACAAGACACAAGATTTACGTGGTTCACCAAATTTTGGCTACATCCACGGGAGACGGATTCACTATTTTGTGCGGAACAGAATTAGAGTTGGTTTACAGAGAGAAGAGAGACACTTTATATGCTGTCTCCACTAAACCCTAACAAACTGGGCCAAAAACACAATTCGGCCAAAATCAATAGCGAGACTCCCGTTTGTTTCCCGGGGGCGACTGCCGCCCCCCCGGACCCCCAGGCCAGGGTCGCAGAAGCGGCTATTACAGTATTCAAGGCATACCAACAAGAGCTACTGTAGGTTCGTGAGTATCGGGGAGATGAATGCATTCATGCTATCTCGAGAGTACCATCTTGATTGTTAGACTCTAATTCTGATTGGCTCATTGTGTAATAATTATTCATGCTAGGGACGATAGTTTCCCTAATGAGAGGAAACCCTCAGCTTACCCCGATAGATGACCATAATAGTTTGTAGCGACTAGAGTTGTTACTTAGTGACTAGGGTCATTTCAACCCCAAAGTCATCACGAGGTGCCAACTCTTATGCCTCTTTAGGCCTAGGGATTGGTGTCCATAATGGAGTGTTTGGGATGTATTGTCCCCCATCTCATATCTGACGGTTTCTACCTACGCAAGGCCTTGCTCCTTTAAGCGGGGGCGTGTTAGCATTGGGAGTGAGATTGATGGGGAAGGAATTGCGGTGTCGAAATGGAAATCGAAGTGCATTCCCTAGTTATGGAGGTGGTGTGGTAGCTTCATAAAGTGAAGATGAACCTTTGAGTGATAGACATTGGGAATTCCCCGCTATCTCCACACTATGTGACATAGGCATAGGATAGATTTATATATCTTGCATGTGATAGAATCTAGGATCAAAGTCATTCACAGGCCATATTATGCAAATATTCCACAAGGCTAGTTTATAATAGTTTAATAATCTCCTTTTTGCATGTTCTTTAGTTGTTAGATTGAAATCCCCCAATCTATATTTAGCGCATTAGCTATTTCCGACGCACAATTGGAGTGACTTCCGATTGTGAGTTTTGTATAGTTAACTTTAGAATTCTAGTGTCTCTGTGGATGACCCCGGACTCGCCACTAGCCACTCTATAGTAGTTAGTAGTGAGCACGGGAGTAACTTTACAAATTTTTATATTTGTGAAGCGTCCATGGGTAATTTGGTGAAAAAGAACGACCCTGCAGAGTGCGGATCACACACCGAGGAGAATACTGAGACAACAGAGTTGGGGTAAAAAGAAACTACCCCTCACCGATTGGCCCTAAGGGCATGAGCATTGATGGTTTATTAGTGATTTCCAAACCACTAAGAAGCCATATACCCCCACAATAATGGTTTGTGTGGTTTTTTATTGAAGGAACTAGCCCACGGTTACATCTCCAAGCAACTATTCATGCAACCAGTGGTGGGGCCTGCCTAACTTTTTTGTCGCAACGGGGACAAGTGTCATTTACTAATTGGGATACATGTCCCTGCCGTCACCATTCCTTTTTTTTAAAAAAAAATTCTCTGAAAAAAATTTAAAATTCCAAAGTTTGATCTGCAAAAAAAAATCTCTAAAAAAATTTGAAACAATCTGCTAATTTTTAATTAAAAAATAGAATTTTATACCAGTCCATCTAAATTTTTTACATATAAATAGAGCTCAATATATACAATGTTATCAGCGACTTCCAATTCCAAAATTTCTACCCTAATTTTTCATCTCCAATATTCTTATCCTTAAATTCTTTTTCTAACAAAAAAAATATTTAAAATAAATTTTAATGGTAAAATTAATTAGTACGATAGAGAAAATCAAGTAGGACCCACGAATAGTAGATAGGGTGGTTTCTAGCATTGTAGAAGAAAAAAAATGGTTTTTAGATGGTGAATTTTGGTGAGGTGGAAGATAGAGATTGGGAGTAAAAATGTATTTAATTGGAAGAAACCACTTTTGTGGTTTTCACCATTGCCCATGACCTATGTTCTGGATTAGAGCATATCCAATAGAAAAGTCATTTTGGGGGGTCTCTTTTGCCAAATGTCATGTTTTAATTGACAGTCTTATTTGAATTTTCATCTTCAATACTACCGTCGCAATTAAAACTTTGGTATGAAATGTCAATTATTTGTTTGAACAAAATTTTAGTTTGGCTTATGCATATTTGTGAATCCCTATTACTTTTTCTTGGGAAAACAAGGGTCTCAATATGAGCCTCTCTAAATAGAAGCTCTACTTTACCCCCTCTAAAGAAAAGTGTATCACGTCGATATCCTCATTTGACTCTTGCATTAGAGATGTTTTTGTGACGTGAAGATATATTACTGTGACATATCAAGTGACTTTTAGCATATTGACTCTTGCATTGAAGTTGCTCTTATAAGAAACTTTTAAGTGCTTAATTAACTACTGAGCAGTGGAATACTCAAAACTCAAACTTAGGTTTCTTTTGATAGTTTCGATTCGGTTATAGCTCTTTCTATTGGAACTAATTTTTTTGGGCAAGATTCCGGTGGGCTTCGGACACAGTTTGCGCTATACTATGAGAGCGTTTGATTTGTCTCCTCAAGTACTATAGTGTACTATACTCACAGGTTAAATTCAGGTTCAGTTTGAATGAGAAATGAGGGCTCAAAAGTGATTACTTGAAGGGTAACATTTTGAGTTTTGTTGGATATTGGAAATACCACATTGAAAATGGGAGAGAAATATTTATAGTATAAAGGCTAGGATGGAAGCAATAGGGATATCAATAAGTGTTATGGGAAACCTGGACTTAAATCCACGTACGTACAGTTCAGATCGGATTAGATTCGGACAGGTCGGCCTCGGGTTCTAAGAAATGTTTAGGTAGGTCTTTTTGGACCATGGCCCAACTTTAAATTTTGAACCTCCCAACAGATAATCAACCCTGCTGATTGCAGAGGCGTGAAAGGCTCATATTATTCCCCCGTCCTGATTGCAGAGGTGTGAAAGGCTCATGGTCTTCCTCCTTTTTCATTGTAGGTCGTGGATGGCTCCTAATCTATATCCCTTCTGAATTGAAGAGGTGTGGATCGCTCCACCATTAGCTCCTTCCCATTAGTGGCTTTGGCCTATAAAGGCTGCCTTTACCCTTATTCTAAAATACACCAAACATTCTTCTCTCCTCAGTTCTTCCTTGTTCTTCATAGTCTTCTTGTTCTTCATCGAGTCTGAGAGTAAGCACAGACTTTCTGGTTTCGGTATACCATCTATGTTCATTTTTCAAATTAATTCTATTCTTTACACTCAAAACAATTGTTTAATTTATTGGAAATTGGGTTCCTAGAATCTTAATTATAAAAAATAATTTTTCTAATAATCCTTAAAACCTAATCAATCTGTTATTGACCAGCCTCCACTCAGGGTCATTAATTGTAGCTAATTAACCGGAGCGGAGGGTTTGAGAAGGTCAAAGATAAAAATTTATATTATGCACCCAACTCACTACTATGCTACCGATAGGGTAGTTAGTGCTAAGCACTGGGTATGTCCACAGAGGTGATATGACCTAAAAGTCAATCACACACAACCATGTCCGGGTTGTCAATCTGTACCTGTTGCTGGGAATAGATAGTATGGTAAACATGTGGGGTTTGGTTTTCAGTTATCAACTACTAACATGAATAGTAAAAATCAAGTAAACTATATTAGCTAGACACTTGGGGAATGCTTGTGTAACATGGCTGATTTAATGTTTTGATCCTCGATTCATTCACATGTAAGATTTAGACAACCTAATCTAGTGCTCATAACGCATGGTGTGGTCGATGGCCAACACTTCCTTATACCTATAACGTCGAGTGTGCTTGCAATCTTCCATCGGCACTACCTCCATAATTAGAGGAGTACAACAAGGTCCGACCATTGTTGTAGGTCTGTTTCTCTCCCGTATGATTCCGTCCCGGGAACTTCACCACAGATGCTCTACTCCCTAGGCCAATAAATAAGGCAAAGGTACGTAGGCACCTAATCTATAACACTAGGACCTCTTACAACCCTAGCTTGTTACTTTTCGCTATCTCTACCCGTAACTCTTTTGAATACTTTAAATAGTCAGCTAAGACTGGTGCACCGACAATATAAAAGTAAAGCTCAAAAAATACCTACATGCACACACCTATGTGGA
Source organism: Rubia yunnanensis (assembly GCA_037428765.1). Lineage (NCBI taxonomy): Eukaryota > Viridiplantae > Streptophyta > Magnoliopsida > Gentianales > Rubiaceae > Rubia > Rubia yunnanensis. The sequence continues at coordinate 64,541,601 of CM075061.1, forward strand.
CCCGAACCCTGCTACCCATATCACATCGGAGGTTTCTCTTCCCCGGGGGGTATCAATATTTGCACCGACATGAATATAGACTACATTGTGTGCTAATGGAGTGTACTATTCTTGTAATTATAGCATTCAAGAACAAGTCACAATAATATCACAAGCACAATAATTATGATGAACTAAGAATCTCACAAAAGCATAAATCAACACATGAATACAATTATCCCCAAGCTATGAAAACTACTCCCTACACATGGAATTCAAATAAAAATTTCAATTCCACATCATAGGATCAAAGAAAAATTAAAAGGAAAGAAAGAAAGAAGAGAGAATGTTTCTCCCTCTCGGATGCTCTCCAAATTACAAGTGAACTAATGAAAAATGGCAATAGTCTCTAACCCTAGTAGACTAAGGCTATACTTATAGTAGTAGGGGATTGGGCCTAAAACTAGGCTAAAAATAGGCCAAAAACGTGTAAAGCCTAGTTCAACCACCACTAGCGTGGACCGTCACGGATGGCACGGTCTGTGAAACTTGTAAGGCTCGTGTGGGCACGAGGCGCCAGATCTGGTACGGCTCATTTGACCCACGCTGGTGCAGGTAACAGAATATGGTGCAGTCTGTGCCTCTTCCATGGCGCGGGCCATGCAAATTTGAGTTGTCTGTGCCTCCTCCTTGGCGCATGCCGTGTGATTTTGTGCATTCCGTTTCATCTCCTTGGCACAGATCGTGTTTGGCGCGGACCGTGGTGTCTGGCGGGCCCATCATTATTATGGTCATTTTTACACTTCTGATCCGCAGGCTGGTTCATTTGGCGTGACCCATCATCAGAAACCTTGTTTTGCTAAGTATTTTGGCGTGGGCCTCTCAATTTATCACATCTCGTCGTCTGGTCTTGACATTTTGCACTTGAAATGGCGTGGGCCGTAAAAAATGGGACAGTCCGTGCCAATACTTAGTCATTTCTGATTGAAAATAGGCAACTTAGCACCCGGGCCGTTGGGATTGGTGCAGGCTGTATTGTCTAGACGGATCGTTGGTGCCACCCATGAGCGGTCCGCATCAACCCATTTGTGCTTTGGCCTGCTGAACTTCTTTCCTTCGCTACGGATAAATCGTTAGTTCATTTTGAGAGTTCTTTTAGTTGATTTTATGGTTCTCAAGGAGAGAAATCCAATGGAATCAGCCTTGAAGCCTGATTCTTCTTAGATCATTCCCAGAAGTTGGCGCAACTCTCGGACCACGATTCTCATTTTCTTCCTTGGTCATTTTGAACTCCAATGCCGCCTATCTTATGCTCCATCATTTTACTACCATGAACTGATGTTCATGGCCTTCATCTACTACCATTATAATATAAATAGCCTTTGACCTCCTCTACCGTCCTTGCAAACGGCCTTCAAGATCTTTTACCATTCTTGCGAACGGCCTTCACATAGAATGTAACAAAAAGTACCCATGAGTGACCTACTAAGGATGATCACAAAGGAAGATCTAGGTGCCCATGGATACAAGATGTCCATTAGTATTATTAAGTCTACAAAATGCGGGATTTAGACAAGAAAACCAAGCATGGCCGTCTAAACCCATTGTCATGTAAACTCAACTAATACTAGCAATCCAACATATAAAACAACCCAATTACTACGCCGAATGCAACGGTTAACGCATGCATAATGAAGCACATCAAACCCCTCACACTTAACCCTTTACTCGTCCTCGAGTAAATAAAGACAAGAAAATGACTAAGTAAAATTTAGGGTATATGCATAAGTTAACCGAAACATTCAACTTATTCCTAGATTACCTGTTTCCCCTTAAAGAGCAAGAATATCACAACTCTCTCACTCCCCGAAGAACTTAAGTAATCTAACCACCCGAAGTAAAATGTGGAAAAAGGTAAGAAAAGAAGATAAGTGTCAAGCTAGCTTACTTTTCTCAAAATGATCCCCAAAAGCAATCAAAGGGTCGTTTCCAAAAACAATCCACCAAGGAAATCCAAGAGTCTTCGACTTGGTTGTAACATAGGGATAACTCTAGATTCTCAACCTAGTCACAACCAAGGATGCAAATGTATTGGCAACCTAGTTTTTTGTTTTCTCTCAATTTCTCTCATTTTTCCTAGGAGCTCTTTCAAGTTTTCATCCTAGCTTTAACACACAAAGGGTACTCACATTCTCACCTTTTTGCACACGGCCTCTCATTTTTGCCTAGACTCAAAAGCCTAGCATGGCCTAGCCTCTCACTTTTACCTAGGTCTTTTGACTTATCCGGACTTTTCCCAATGTTACCCAAGTCGCCTTTTTGAGTTTTCGACTTGTCCAAGTTTTGTAGGTTTATTTATTTTTTCAAAATTTTCAATTTTTTTGGTGTAGCATAAAATTTCCCCAAAGTGGCCTTCACACTACAAGAAATAAATTAAAAATTACACCACTAATAGTCTAAAAAAACCCCCAATGCAAACTAGGAACCCTACCTAGTATGCCATACCATCAAGTATACATCCAAAGTCATCCCACAACAATCAAAAACCAAAGTCACCAAATAAACATAAAAAAACTACCAGGAAAAACATCAAAATGCACCAAGGAATCCCAAGAATGAAAACACCCTAAGTTCTGACTACTCCCTCCCCCACATTTAACCTATGCATTGTCCCCAATGCACCAAAAACCATGGAAAACATATGTAAGGTTGGGAAAAATAGTGACACTCACTCTCATGGACCCGAAGAGCCTTCCTCCTCATGCCTCATGTTGTTCCTCTCAATGTACCTAAAATATTGAATTGTAGCCTCCATGAAATCCATCCTTGTGCTAAGCTCCTCCAATTGTATCCTCATACCACCTATCGCTTGGATGACCTCTTGCATCAATAGGGTAGAGCTTGAAAGATTTTCCCCAAGGGAGTGCAATTGGTCACATATGTCAATAGATAAGCGAGAACGGCTAGGAGGTGCCCTCGAAGAAGTGTCACCCTCGGTCTCCTCAATATTTATCTCCGGAATAGCTAAAACTCTATAAAAATCCTTCTCAAAATGCGGTCGAGAAAAAGGAATAGGTCATCCAAACATGTGTCATGGGTGATGGTGGTGTGCTCCGGGTGAGGAAGTACCATGAAACTACAAGTGCTCACCCCACCATAAAGCCACACAAAATGGTCCTCAGATATGGTAGGTGCTACCATGAAAGCCTTGGCCAACTTCTCAATGTTTTACCTCGTTCCCGATCTACCTAAGTTGGCCAATGCACGCTGAGTGACTGGATGCCCTAAATACTGTGCCAAAAGCCCTACCATGCCACCCATAAAAATCTTCCCACTTTTTCTCTTCTTCATCGCCACGCACTCTTATACAAAAGTCCCTACCAGGTTTGGGTAGAAATTACCCCCAGGAGTCATTGCCCAGAGGCAATGAACATCCGAACCTGGACATTACGTTAGCTCACCATGGCAGAAAACTCTCATTGCCAGTAAGTGGTGAAAGTAATGAAATGTCGGAAAAACAAGGGCAGTGCTCTTGCACATATTCTTCTGGTCAGTCCCTATCAGCTGCCTCCAAAAGTTCCCTAGACAAAAAGGCATCCCTTGACGGTGTATTCTCGGGACCTCTTTGTCATACCTCCATCTGAAGGTGTGAGCTACCTCTCGGTGGGTCATGATGTACACCTTGTCATCCAGATTGAACTTTATCACCCGGTGTCCGTCCTCATCTGTGATCTGCTTAAGAGTAGCTAGGAGCTCTAAGGTCCACCGAATGTAGGTCTTTGAGTGCTTCTTGAGGAACCTCACCTAGACCTACCTATCCCAATAGATAGGTAATGGGCTCGAGGAAGCCTAGAGCTGCCAAGGTGTCTTTGCATGCAAACCCAGTCTCCAATATGCTCATCTTCAGCTCTCTCAAATTCTTCCACCTCCGGGCTGCAGTACTAGAGATGTTGGCCAATCCCATGAATTCTTGAGTCACAAATGTGGGGTTGCAAAGAATGGGAGTCACCGGCTCATGGTTTGCACCCTTTGTTGGTTTCTTCCTCTTCTCACCCTGTGAGAACTTCCCTTTCTCTGACACATTCTTTTTCGGAGGCATCCTAGCACAATGAAGGGAAAAGTGGTAATATGATCATAAACAAAGCATGGACCACATTATCATTCAACAAGTCATTTCCTCCTAAATAGCCTAACCATTAAAATCATGAAAATCTAAGCATGAAGGCTATTTAAACAAGAACATTCTCATCAAAAAAACTCATGTAGATTAATACCAACCCACCAATAAGATCATACAATCAAGATTCATCCCCTCCTAAATCACCCAACAATGAAGAACATATCATCCAAGCATAATAGCACATCAAACCACCGAATCTTTCTTCAACACAAGATCATGCATACAAACCTAAACACATATCTGAACAACATACACTCATTCAAGAATCATACTTTACATAACACCACCACAGTGTCAAATTAGCAACTATTGACCTATTTCCTTGGTTTTTCCTTCTTCTTTCGAAAAAACTATCTCACCCCTCAAGCCTAATTCCATCCAAACAACATCATAAGACCCGAACTCAAATTTACAAATCCAACAATAGTTTCATCTCAACAATCCTCATCACAAAAAAGAACATGCAAAATCTATTTAATTATTACTCAAAACACGAAATCAAAGTAAAAAAGAAGCACCATGCATTATTATCATCCTTGCGACTTATTTATTTTTCATGCAATTTTAGTGAGAACCACCTACTTGTGGGTTTCCGGAATCACCATCCATGACTCCACACATGATGACATAGTTGTGGAGGGGTCTCCACAACATGTCACCCTTACCTTCGGACCCTTTGTCCATCGCAGAAAATGAATCATTGTGCCTTGCCAAGGTTGAGTCTGTGAACATCACTTTGGGGTTAGGAGGAGGTCGAGGGGGTTTTAAGACCTTGACACTCTTCCTTTCCCGTTGCAAGTTAGTTAGCATAGAAAAAATAGTCTAGCACATATATATTATCACTCGAATCATGCAGTTCATTAGACTCACCAAAATTATCATCAACACAAAATTCATCCAAGTATTCATGCTAATTTATCACACAAGAAGCTTCATATAAATCATGCTCATCACATAGGGTCACACCTTTGCACATAAAAGAAGAATCAGTCGAATCATGCGTAGACTTATAAATGTCAAATTCCACTTTATCCACATCATCTTCTAGCATTAAGGTTTCCAAATGGACATCAATTTTAGTTCTAGACATTTTAAGAAAAAAGTCTCCCCAAAATTATTAGGGGTCCACTTCCGTTGTGCGCCACATTTAGAACATAAAAGTCCGCTGGAAAAAACCAAATTGCCTACCCGCACCGTCACATCCTTTACTAGTCCACGGGGGCTAGCTTGGGAGTGATCGGTGAGTTAGACAATCACTCTAGTTTCCCTAAGCTCACCTATCTCTAGGCATTCATAAAGACTAAATGGGATCACATTTATGGATGCCCCTAAGTCTATCATGGCATTTTTAACAAGCTTTCCACCAAGGAGATAGGGATTGAAAACATTCCGGGATCGTTGCATTTATTTGGTATATTTTGTGGTTTAAAATGGAGACTACCCCATTTTTAAATATCCTACATTCTTAGTTGGTCTACTTATCTTTTTTGTGCATGCAACTTTAAGAAATTTAGCATACGATGGCACATTTTCAATTAGCTACAAAATAGGTATTGTTACCTTGACTTTTTTGGAAGATCCTTTGAATGCTAGCATCATTGGTCACCACCTTTGGCCTTTCCCTCAAAGCATTCAGAAATAAAGGTGGAATAGTCACTTGTGCCTCTGGTGGTGGAAGCTCCTTTGAAGGCACTTCCTTGACCACAATCTCATCATGTTCGAAGATTGCCTTATTCATCTCCAATACCCTATCATCTTCTTGCATCACCTTCTTCTCGGACTCACAAACTTCCTCCCCACTTCTCAACTTGAGTGCACTCACGTTCCTTCGATTGATCTCCGGTTGTGAAGGGAGTTTTTCGGACTCCTTGGCCTTAAGTCGGCTAACTGAGGTGGCAAGTTGCCCAACTTGAACTTTGAGGTTCTTGATAGTTGAGAAAGCCTTATTGATAAGGTCTTCAATCTCATGCCTTGTTCTCTCTGCAAAGACTTCATGTTTCTTCCCTAATTAACCGATGGCTTCTAAGATATCTTCTCAGTCAGATTTATAGATTGAGACATGGGTGTTAGAAGGGCTTTCACCTCTTGGGTATGATTGAGGTGAGGCTTGGAAATTGATCCATTACATGTAGCATTCATCATATACATATCTTTATCACACAACCCTTTGAAAAGTAGTAAACAAGGTCTCCCTCCTTGAAATGATGGTATGGAAAGCTTGCAAGAATCCTCTTGAAATGCTCCCAATAGTCATAAAGTGACTCAGTAGCTCCCTGGATGATATTAGATAGATGCTTCTTCAGTCCGGCGGATTTGGATACCGGAAAATACTTCTCTAAAAATGTCTGCTTCATATCCATCCAGGAGCCTATACAACCAAGAGGTAAGTAGTGCAACCAATCCTTAGCTCTATCTTGAAGAGAGAACGGAAATGCTCTCAGATTATAGTCATCCTCAGAAACTCACAGAGGTTTCATGTTTGTGCAAACCAAGTGGAACTTCGATAAGTGCTTGTTCAGGTCTTCTCCCACCATACCGTGGAAGGTGGGAAGACAATAGATTATTTTTCTCTTCAGCTCACAACTAACATTTGGTGGTAATGAGAGAAATGTGATGCATAATGGTTGACTCTCCAGATTAGGGGCCATAAGCTCTCTTAATGTCATGTTATCCTCTGCCATCTCTTGCGGCTCTTCTACCAACACAACCAGCCTAGATTGAACCTCTACTCTAGCTCTTTGCTTCCTTCATTTCTAGCTACATGTGTTATAAGTCGGGTAATTCCAAACACCTAAGTTTGTGGCACGCGTATGTACCATAAACTAGGGGTTAACAGTACCCTTCCGAAGAAAACACTAGCAAACAAATCAAAAAGTCATAAGATAACCAACAGACATATTCAACCAACATCAATAACCAACACAAACAAATAAAAACATAAGCAATACTAACTACACTACTAACACATTATGTTAATTGACAATTAGACTGATTAGCTTCCCCGCCAGCGGCACCAAAATTTAACCCACCTCTACTTGTGGTCTTTAATTGTAGCTAATTAACCCGAGCAGAGGCTTTAGAAAAGGTCAAAGATAAAATTTATATTCTACTATGCTACCGATAGGGTAGTTAGTGGTAAGCCCTGGGTATGTCAACAGAGATGCTAGGACTTAAAATTCAATCACACAACCATATCCGGGTTGTCAATCTGTACCTATTTCTAGGAATGGATAGTATGGTAAATAGGTGGGGTTTGGTTTTCAATTATCAACTACTAACATGAATAGTAAAAAGCACGTAAACTATATTAACTAGACACTTGGGGAATGCTTATGTAACACGGTTGATTTAATGCTTCGAAGCTTGATTCATTCACATGTGAGATTTAGACAACCTATTCTAGTGCTCATAACACATGGTGTGGTAGATGGCCAACACTTCCTCGTACCTGTCACGTCAGGTGCGCTTGCAATCTTTCATTGGCACCACCTCTATAATTAGGGAAGTACAACAAGGTCCGACCATTGTTGTAGGTCTGTTTCTCTTCCGGTATGATTACATCCCGGGCACTCCACCACAGATGCTCTACTCCTTAGGCCTATAAACGAAGCAAGGGAAGGTAGGCATTTTATCAATGACACTAGGACCTCTTACAACCCTAGCTTGCTACTTTTAGCTATCTCCACCCATAACCCCTCGAACTACTTTAAATAGTTAGATAAGACTGGTGTGCTGGCAATGTAACATTAAAACTCGAAAAAGACCTATGTGCACACACCCACATGGACCCGGACCCTGCAACCCATATCACATTGGAGGTTTCTCTTCCCCGGGGAGTAACAGTATTTTCACCAACATGAATATAGACTAGAGTATGTGCTAATGGAGTGTACTATTCATGCAATTATAACATTCAAGAACAAGTCGCAATAATATCACAAGCACAATAAGTAGGATGCACTAAGAATCTCACATAAGCATAAATTAACACATGAATACAAGTATCCCCAAGCTATGGAAACTACTCCCTATACATGGAATTTAAATAAATATTTTAATTCCACATCATAGGATCAAAGAAAAATAAAAAAAAAAAGAAAGAAGGAAGGAAGGGATAATGTTTCTCTCTCTAGGATGCTCTCCAAATTACAAGTGAACTAATGAAAAATGGAAAAAGTCTCTAACCCTAGTAGACTAAGGCTATATTTATAGTAGTAGGGGATTAGGCATAAAAATAGGCCCAAAATGTGTAAAACCTAGTTCAGCCGCCACTGGCACGGACCGCACCATCTTGTAAGGTCTATGCGGGCACGTGGCATAAAATCTGGAAAATCCTGTTTGATCCACTCTAAACAGGCCATGGGATCTAACATGGTCTATACCTCCTCCTTAGCGTGGTCTACGTTGTCTCCTTGACGTGAGCTGTGGCATCCTCTATGGGTTGTGTCTGGCGTGGACCGTGGTGTCTGGCATGGCCCATCATCAGGATGGTCATTTTTTAGGGTAATATGGTAAATAGTATAGACGAAGGAACATCCGATGGAGTCCCCTGAAGAAACAGGAGAGCCCGTATAATACAAAAGTAGTAGTAATGCTAACCCTATGCTGGATGGTGAAAAGCGTAGGGAGAAGTGAAATATCAAAATAATGCTAACCCTAAGCTAGAATGTGCTAAGTTCAAGGTGGTAACTGCAAGTCCAGAACGAGGTGTGAATCTGGACCTCTATATGCAACCAGAAATGTATGATGGGTCTTCGAATGGTCTCCTCATCACAGCCGAGTCATGGGCCTCGGGTCTTGAAGAGAAGGTATGTTGGTGATGCGCAGTCCGAGTGAAGCCAGAACCCCCAAAGGCGGAGCAGCTTCTACCATATACACCCCTAAGATGGAGAAAGAGGAATGTTATTGGCCTTCAGCGTTCTCGTGTTGTGTTCTAGGGTTATCAATGGAGAGGAAGGGTCTTCGTAGGCAGTGCCAATAACCCTTGTGATCCCCTCTAAGATATCCCACCTGATGATGTAGAGAATGGACACAACTTGTATGGCATGTGTCAAGCCTGGCGATTCTGTAATCGCTCACTCCATTTTAAGCAAATGGACAGCTTTATGCCAATTTAACACTGAAAAGTGTAGCGCGCGCATAAGGAACGTGAGTAAAGTTTCATTGGAAATGCAAATCGGCTTCCCAACCATGGTTTGTTCCCCACGGGCTTCATCCCATCCGTCGTTGAGTTGTGGCGACGGCCTTCTAAACTGAGTGTGGTCTTGGGCTTCTGGCGATGTTCTATTTTGTTGTTTTTGTTTTTTTACCCCTTTATCCCTTGAGACCCCTCGAGGCAGTGGCCCTGGAGGGGTTCGAGGGTGGGGGTTTTTATTTCCGAGTGTCATGCCCCTTTGAGGTTAGAATCGTTCGAGGGCCGAGCCCCTTCGAGGTTAGAACCCTTTGAGGGCAGAGCCCCTTCGAGGGCAGAGCCCCTTCGAGGTTAACCCTTCGAGGGTAGCCTTTCGAGGGCAGGGCCTTTTCGAGGTGAAAACCCTTCGAGGGCAGAGCCCCTTCGAGGTTAACCTTTCGAGGGTAGATCTCCCTTCGAGGTTAGGACCCTTCGAGGGCAGAGCCACTTCGTGGTAAGGACCCTTCGAGGTCAGAGCCCCTTTTAGGTTAGAACCCTTCGAGAGCAATGTCCCTTTGGAGTTAGTACCCTTCGAGGGCAGAGAGGCCCTTCGAGGGTTGAATCCCCTCGAGGGCAATGCTCCTTGCTTTTTTTTAAAAAATTATTATTATTATTATTATTTTCGTGCTACCTCCGTCCCACTTCTGCAAAAATATGAAGTGGTTTGCGGGGAGGCCTTTTCATCTGGTTCTACCATATACACTTATATTGTAGTTTTGTTGGCCTTCAAGATTAGCTGATCTCCGTCCCACTTGTGCAAAAAATATGAGGTGATCTGCTGACTTGGAGTGCGGCCCTATAAACTGGTTCGACCAAATATACCTATACAGTGGCGAAGGTTTGTTTGGCCTTCCAAAAATGTCCGGTCTCTGGGTAAGAAGGAGAGATCAGGTGTGACTTGACCGCACACTTAAAGCAAGTGGACAGCTTAATGCCAGTTAATGTAATCGTCCATTCCACAATTATGTAACTGTCCATTCCACAATTATAATGTGCGTGCTGGGTCATTTGGCATGGGACTTCATCAAAAACCTTATTTTTCTCAGTATTTTAGCATGTGCTACTCAATTCTTCACAACCCGTCGGCTGGTCTTGACATTTTGCAATTGAAACGCACGTGGGCCATTGAAAATTAGGCAGTCTGTGTTCATGCTTAGCCATTTTGGAGTGAAAATGGGCAACTTAGCATGCGGTCTTTATCAAGCCTTGGCACGACTAGTGCTAAATACCTTGACACTGACCGTGTCATCTGGTGTGGGTCGTTGGTGCTACCCATGAGTAGTCTGCGTCGACCTGTTTGCTTTTTGGCCGGATGAACTTCTTTCCTTTGCTAAGAATGAACCGTTAGTTCATTTTTAGAGTTCTTATAGTCGATTTTATGGTTCTCGAGGAGAAAAATCCAATGGAACCAACCTCAAAGGCTGATTCTTCTTGGATCGTTCCAAAAAGTTGGTGCAACTCTCGGACCACGATTCTCCGTTTATTCCTTGGCTGTTTTGAACTCCAATGCCACCTATCTTTGGCTCCATCCTTATGCTAAAATATTCCATAGTAGAGGATTAAAATGGTTGGATTAAAACAGCCTATTAAGGATTAAAACGGCCATAGTAGAGGATTAGGCCTAAAAATATGTCCAAAATAGGGTAAAAACCCTAGTAGCCACTAGCTAACATGAGGTGTCACGATTGGCACGACACATGCTGCTGACGTGACCTCGTGCCGATGCAGCTTATCAGTCATAACATGGGTCGTGTGATTCCCACTGGTCTTGGCACGACTGTACTAGTGCGGTCCATATCAACCTGCATAGATCGTCATCTGGAGCTCTATTTAAGCACTTGTAATCTGCACCCTATGTCGTTTGGGACAGGCTGCATCATTCTTCACACCCCATGGGTTGTTCTTGACATTTGTGACTTGGAACAGCGCGGGCCGTGTGAAACAGAATGGTACGCACCCATGCTTAGCCAAAATTGGAGTGAAAAAATATTTGAGTACACGGCCAGCCAAGCTTGGCATGACCCGTGCTGGGTCATGTTACAGCTTGTGTAGCTTGGAACAGTTCATGCCAAAGGCCCCCACAAAGTGGCATGGTATGGGCTATGTATGGTCTGGCCACGTGCTGACCATGAACGGTCTGTGCTACTCGTGGTTGTTCGGCTGGCTGACTTCTTTACTCCGCTATGGATGAACCGTTGGTCCAATTTGAGAGTTCTTATAGTCAGTTTCATAGTGTTCAAGAAGACAAATCCAATGGTAACACCCTCAAGGGTTAATTTTTTTCGGATATTTCCCAGAACTTTTTGCAACTATCAAACAACAATTCTTCGTTTCTTACTTGGCCTCTTCAAACATCAAATCTGCCTTTCTTTAGCCCAGTCCTTCTACTACCATGCTTTAGAGTACGTGGCCTTTATCAACTACCATTCTTATGAATGGCCTTCGATATCTTCTATCGTCCTTACGAACGGTCTTCCATACAAAAATGATGAAAAATACCCACAAGCCACCTACTAATGATGATCAAAAAGGAAGAACTAGGTGCTCGTGGATACAAGGTGTCCATTAGTATCAATTAAGTCTACAAAACTCGGGATTTAGACACGAAAACCAAACATGGCCGTCTAAACCCTTTGTCATGTAAACCTAACTAACACTAGCAATCCAACAAGTAAAACAAGCTAATTATTATGTTGAATACATTGGTTAACGTATGCACTACGGTGCATATCAGGGACCATTTGTGAGCCCAACACAAGCCTTTCTTGGGAATTTTGTAGAAATTCAAAAAGTTTTTTAAATATGCTTTAAAGTTATTTCAAATTAAAAATCTATTTGAATTCATTGAAAATAAATTTTCAAAAATGGCAAATGACAATGTTAATACTGGAAACATTGGTGAGTCGACACCCCAAGTTCAGATTAGGAGTGGTCTACCATCAGTGGATATGCCCATGATTCAGCCCCTAGTAAGGCAGCCCCATATTGTTAGACCTATGATGAATCCAAATATGGAGAGAGATATTCATCAAAAAGGTATGTCATACCAACGTTACCAATTGCTCAATAAGAGGGAATTTCACTTGACAAGTTTGATGGCATGGGATTCAAGGCATGGAGACAAAACATGCACTTCTTTTTTACCACGTTGAATCTCGACAAGTACCTCAAGGAAGACAAACATGTCATCTCTCTAGATAAGATTGATATGTATGCCCAGGCAAGCTTTGACAATTGGATTCAAGGGGACTATATGAGCACGGGCTATATTATAGCATGTATGAATGACTTGTTGTACATTGGGTACGTTACAGAGAAAATGAGAAAAGATTTGTAGCTGGACATGCACAAGAAATACAGCTTTGAAGATATGAGCACAAAAAAAATGCAATGGCAAGGTTTTTGAACAAAATTGTAGACTCAAGGTTAATTATAGAGGAGGTCGAAGAGTTGCAACTGATCATTCATGAGGTCATAACTAAGGCATGAACATTTTTGAAAACTTTCGAGTGGGTTTTTCATTGAGAAGCTTCATTCCTAGTGGGAGAACTTCAAACACTATCTGTTGCACAAACAGAAGGCAAAGAAAGTTGGGGACTTAATTGTCAAGTTTCGAATTGAGTTAACCAATCAAAATGCCCATAGGGTGATATCTGAGCATAAAGTCAATCTAGTAGAGCATAACAGGAAGAAAAGAAAGTTTCAACTCCAAAACTTAGACAACTTCAAGAAGCAGACACCAAAGAAGTTCAGTGGGAAATGCCACAAGTGTCAAAAGATTGGGCACAAGGCGGGTGGAGGTCACAGCAAGCACTACAAGAGACAACACCTATTACCCCGGTTTTTCAGTGCTTTTTACCTTGGTTTTTAGCCCTAAAAAAACAAAGGTAGATGTGGGTGAAGTAAAAACTATATTTTTTTACCTTGGTTCAAAACCGTGGTAAATGGTACCTTTTACCTCGGTTTTGGACTGACGTTGACATGAATTAAGAACGACGTCACCCCATGGTAAAAGGTCAATGGTATGATACCTCGGTTGCAACAACGTTAGAGATAACATTGACATTATAAAGCATGCAACGTTGATCGAAGGAATATAGCAGCCGATAGGAGAGGAAGTGTGTTAACTTTGCATAAGATGATGGCGTTCTTAATACGAGAGATGTCACTGGCTATGTGAAGCAATATCGCACATAGTGAGGGACCCATGTCATTTGTCTGATGATGTGGAACGCTGACAAAATGATGTCATTTTGAGCATCCAACATCACAAAGAAAATGATGCCGGTTTATGCGACGTCATTAATATGTCCTTTTGGAGCTAGTAAATGCGACGTCACGGTTTAGCCTGTCAGCTCTCATTTCTCGTAAAATATTATAATATTAAATATTCGATGACATAAACAATCGGTCTTTGATATCCGTTACATGTTATTAATAATGTGATAAATCAAGTAATGGTTGAACATCATACAACACTCAATTGTTGTTCAATTATTGTGGGAATCATTAATTGACATGTTCATTTAAACCAACAAAATTATGACATATAATACAAATAAATGTAACAATATATTAATATACATAAGGTTTCTATAAAATTTAAACAATAATTATATTTAACCTCCATTTTCTACATTGTACAACGTTTATATTTTTAGGGTGGCCGGTGAGAAGACAACTACGTCCATCTGATATGCTAGAAATCCACTGGTAACTCCTTTTGATCCTATTACAACCAATAAACGGAAACAAAAATTATGTTACAATTGGGTAGTACCCAAAATAAACGTAATATATTCATACGTAGATGACATTATTCACACTATGGCAATAATAACTTATTTGTATGAAAGCGACGTCGCCCTTATAAAAACAGATGTCGCAGAGACCGATTTAAAAGCAACTTTGAATATTCATGGTTATTAATGCCAAACTCAACAATTCCTTGACCTCTGCGACTTTGATTCTTATTCGGTACCATATCGTACAGAGCAATGAACTCTTACCGACGTCGCACATTCATATTGTGTTCATCCGAATCTAAGCCATTTTTCTCACTCTTTACAAACATTTCATCTTACTGGTAAAACAAACAACATACATTATATATAACATGTGACACAATGATTCATCCTTCATGAAATTCTTTTATCTTTGATGAATGAATAAAGAAACACATAGAAGGTATAGATGGTAACAAAATTTCTAAATGAACATGTAAAAGATGGAAAAATATCTCAATAAATTAGAAACTAGAAATGCTCCATCCTTGGATACTTGTTGATGGTTGAAGGAATCAATTCGAATGAGCCATTTCATTGTTGTAATGGTGTGAATAGATGGGGTGGGTTTGGGGGATATGTATTGGAGATGGAAATGGGTGTTAGTGCTGATAGTTATTGACATGAAAAATAGGTATGGGGGGAAATTGTATTTCAAATTTTCGTCTGAAATTTTGGTTCCCGCTAGAAATTTTATTTCAAATTTTCGTCTGAAATTTTGGTTCCCGCTAGAAATTTTAGAATGAGTAACTTCGCAAGCTATTCAATATATGTATCGTTACATGCGACATGTGTGCCCCGCCAAGTATGTGGCCATACTCTAATAATTGAAATTTGCCGTAAAAATCCCCGCTTAAAGGTTCCAGGCCCTTCTGTCGACCCATTTATGCCCAAATCGGAACAACATTGTTATCAAAATTTGAATAAAATAATGTTATCTCCAATTTTGCTTTTTGACATCTCCCACTTTCTGGGATAGACCTAAGTGCATAAATAAAAAGAGAACGTGTAGTTCCAAACTCGATTTTGATCGTCTCGAAAAAAACTTTCATCCATATATAGTCAAACTTATAATAACCAAAAGTAATAAAGAAACTGGTTTTATTTCCCCATAGACTTCCACAAGATCATACGACCGACACTAGTATACTTTTAAGTAATCATCTACAATTTACTCTAGACCACGTACTGGCACTTTGTAAAATTTGAAGGATGGAATTTTATTAGTTTTATATTTCATAAAAAACCTAGAATATGAAATTTCATGTGATTCTATGTGGCTGAAATATTCGTTCCCATAACACTTATCGTTATAGTATTAATGGAATACTATAAAAAAATCCAAGAAGATTACCATTAATAGTATTCCATTAATACTATAACGATAATCGTTATGGGAACGAAAATTTTTTACCATGAATGATCAGTTGCAACTCATGAATGATCATTTGCAACTCTTCGACCTCCTCTATGATCGACCTTGAGTCTACAATTTTGTAGTTCAGAAACCTTGCCATTGCATGCTTTTTTGTGCTCATATCTTCAGACTTGTATTTCTTGTGCATGACCAGCTACAAATCTTTTCTCGATTTCTCTGTACTGCACACACTGTACAACAAGTTATTCATTCATGCTATAATATAGCCCTTGCTCATATAGTCCCCTTGAATCCAATTGTCAAAGCTTGCCTGGGCATACACATCAATGCTATCCGGAGAGATGACATGTTTGTCTTCCTTGAGGTACTTGTCAAGATTCAGTGTGGTAAAAAAGAAGTGCATGTTTTTTAATAGAAGGTTCATGCGCTGGTAAGAAAGTATGCATAATTTCCATATGAAACATTTTTCGTTTTGTTCGGGTGAATGCCTCTTAACCGTAGTGAGAAGCACGGAAGTTTGAGTCGTAGTGTAATTTCCCCAGAGTTTCATAATGCATTATCCATGAATAATTGGGGCCCATTCTGATGATGCGTTCATAGCCAAATTCAAACATGGTGGTCGTGACTATGTGAATTACATAAGCATGTATCCAATTTTGCATTTCAACATCTCCCACTTTCTTGGAGGGACCTAAGTGCAAAAATACAAAACAGAATGTGTTGTCCCAAACTCGATTCCAATCGTCCCAAAAAGAAGCTTTGTCATCCATACATAGTCAAACTTATAATAATAGAGAGTTTTAAAGAAACTGGTCTTATTTCCACATAGACTTCCACAAGATCATACAACTGGCACTCGTATAATTTTAAGTAGTTATCTATAATTTACTCTAGACCACGAACTGGCGCATTATAAAATTTGAACTATGGAATTTATTACTTTTATATTGCATAAAAAACCTAGAATATGAAATTTCAAGTGATTCTATGTTGCGGAAATTTCTGTTCCCATAATGATTATCATTATAGTATTAATGGAATACTATAAAAAACCAGAAGATTACCCGGGTCCTCGTGCTTGTAAGGCAGTACGCATGATTTCCATATGAAACATTTGTCATTTTGTTTGGGTGAATGTCTCTAGACCGTAGTGACAATCATGGAAGTTTGGTCAATACTGTAATTTCCCCAGAGTTTCATAATACACTGTCCATTAATAATTTGGGCTTGTTCCTCTGATGCGTTCATGGCCAAATTCGACCATGGTGGTCAAAATTTGATGGACGTAATTTTATTACTTTAATATTTCAGGAGAAACGTAGGCTACATAATTTGGGCTATTTGGCCCGCAATCCATTATAGCGACGTCGCTCTTGCGTCGGTCCTAAATCAGTGATGAGGATATTGAAACAACATTGGGCTTTTTTTTTTTTAGTCCACCACTAACCAAGGCTGTGGTTATTTTTGGATTAGACCGCTCCTCTAATACGGCCCAGTGTTTATTATGTGCGATGTCGGACAAGGATCGGGTTTATCTTGTATACATCGATAGTATTGCAATATCACTGTATATCGATTCGATTACATATAGTCCCGGCCTAAATTTATGATTTTTGGGCCCAAGCATGGGCCCAAACCTACAATCTGCGACATTGCACTATATTCTCTATCATATTCTTCCTCTGTGACATAACCTGAGACATTGCACCTATGATTAAACGACAGCTTTTCATTGCGGGCATATAAATACCCGACCACCCTCCCCCTTCCAATTCCCAATCAACGATGTTGCACCTAAACCTCCCACCTTAAAAAGAAATGATCGGAAAATATTCAAATCTCAACGGAAAACCTTGGTCTCAGATCACTATAGCCTAAAAATCAACATTCAATTGCTTTAGATGCAGTACATTGGCAGATTTCTCCGAAAGGGAAGAGCAACAAACCCTGACAAGGTAATGATTTTCTGATCAAGTTTGATATTGGTTTTTTAGGTTTCATATACTTCTTTTGTTGCCCATTGCTTGGTTATTCAATCGTGGCATGGCAGTTGTTTACTTAGTGATGTTATTAGTTGAGATCATAGGTGTTTTAGGAGTGTTCCATTTGCATACTATTTCGGCTTAGTCGATTGGCCTGTGACGTCACACATTCAAACACATGAATCTGTGACTTTGCATAGCTTGCATCATTCTACCTGACGTGTGTGCGACATTAATACGAAGTTTCTAAAACACATTGACATCATTGAGTTCTTGACTGTTGCACTTACTGTTCTAAGTCCCTTTGATTCTCGGATGGCTTGAATAAAGAAATAGCCAGGAAGAAAAAGGAAGACACCAAGTGGTGCATACCCAGATTAAATAAGTAATAAGCCAAAAACCACAAGAGGGCCTGAAGCAAACTAGGGAAGCGATCAGGGCCAGACGGACGCAGAGCAAGTGGAGTCAACCCATGAACCAGGAAGAGTGGAGACCTTGATGAACCATCAGCCACAAACCACGTTTCTCGGCCTTACAATTAGACACACGATGGCCATTCCGGATAAAATGAAGCCATGATTGTAATACCATAAAAGGAAGAAAGATGGTATGAATCTAGGTAAGTGCAACTAAACTAAATAAGCTTGATTCTGAGAGAAATAGTTCAAAATAATGGTGGCCTTAAATATGGGCACGAACTGAGAGAAATAGTTGCAGAAGACGATGCGGACAAGTCGCCACTCGCACCACATCTTCACAACTTCAAGATGCCAAAGAACTTCAAATTACCATTGCATGTTATGATCTATGATGGGACAACCGACCCAAAGGAATTATTGCATTCCTATCATAAAAGTATGAGCTTCCGCAATGCTGAAATTGATTTGGTATGTAAGGCATTCCCCAATTGTTTTTGGGAATAGCGATTACATGGTATGAAGATTTGCCATGAAAAAGCATCACATCTTGGGCACAGCTATCAGATTTATTTTTGGGTCATTTCTACCAGAAGCATAAGTTCACCAAGACAATTGTAGATCTGAATAATATAGCTTAACAAAGAGATTAAAGTTCGGCAGAATATCACAGCAGGTTTGTTACAAAAAGTCTGCAGGTACGGTATCCGATCGGGACAGTTCTATAAGGAACTAATCAAGAACATGCAAGAGAATCCAAGAGACCTACAAATATTATAGAACAGTATGTACGAACCAAGGAAGCCAACAATCGCAAAATAGAGTGAGAGCAATATGGTCTCCATACCATTTCGTAATGAAATTCCCAACCCTAACAGGGATCAAAATGGTGAGGGGAAACCAGCAGATTGCCAGGCAATGTATGGTCATCACAATGAAAATAGGAAGTAGTGTGGAATAACCAAAGATGGTTAGTACTATCACCAACCGTGACTCACTCAAGCAGGTGGATCATCCTGTAGAAATTGGAGAAAAACCTTAAGATGTCATTTTAGATGACAATGATGAGTCTAAGTGTGTTAAGATAGGGAAGTATCTTCCAGATGAAGAAAAGAAAAGAGTAATACAAATTCTGAGAGATCACAAGGACATGTTAGCATGGAGTGTACGGAACATGGGATGAGTGGACCCAAGTATGGCAACTCATTTCTTGAACATCATTGATTTGATCAAGCCGGTCAAACAGAAACAAAGAAGTTTTTCCAGTGATAGACAAAAGGAAATTGAGGATGAAGTGAAGGCACTGTTGCAGGCTGGGATCATAAAGGAGGTGATATACCCAACATGACTAGCGAACCCAGTAATGGTAAAAAAAGGTACTCATGATGGAGAATGTGTATAGATTTCACAAATCTAAACAAAGTATGCCCAAAGGATTGTTACCCCCTACCAAAGATCGATCAGCTAGTTGAAGTGATCTTGGGGTATGAAGTCCTAGCGTTTTAGGATACCTACAAAGGGTATCATCAGATATTGATAAACCCCGTAGAAGCAGTATATTTCATAACAATTTTTGGGATATTTTGCTATGTAAATATGCCGTTTGGATTAAAAAAATGTAGGGGCAGCGTATGAGAAGGAGGGTTGGTATTTTAAACTAACAACTACAAAGCATGAAATTAATAAACGAATAAACTATTTATACTAGGAACTTGGGGATCATTTAGCAACATGATAGTTCTAATGCTTCAATCCTCGATTTATTCACATAAAGACTAACAAAAGACCTATCAGTGTGTTCACAGCATGTAGTGTAGTTAATGGCATACACTTCCCCATCCATGTCACGGTGGGTGCGCTCGCAACCCTCTATCAACACCACTATTTTAATTAGGGGAGTACAACGAGGTCTGACCATCGTTGCAAGTCTGTCTCTCCCCCGTGATATTATGTCACAGGTTTCCACCATGAATGCAACTACTCTCCCGTATCCTATATACGCTAGGCCCAAGGTTCGTAGGCATCTTATCTGTGATACTAGGGTTTCAACACAACACCTAGCTTGCTACTATTAGCTATCTCTACCTGCAACCTCTTGGAAAATAGTTACAAAGTCCACTAAGACTGGTGCGATGACAAATAGGTCAGAGCATTCTTGAATTCCCCGTGAAAACACCCATGCAGACGCATTCTCCCCTACCTATTCTAACATCCAGGTTTCTTTTCCCAAGAAGCATCAATAATTACACCATACATGAGTATATCCCAAAGTGTGTACTTATATGTGGTGTACTACTCATGCATTTATAACATTCAAGAACAATCATAATATTATCATAAACACAAAGATATGATGAATCTAATGAATCTCATAAAGAATTTAGAACATACCAAGTGCCAAAATAAATCCCAAGCAAAACATCTACTCTACATAGGTTAGATCCATGAAAAATATTAGGTTGGATGCAATTGATCTAGAAAATAAGATGAAAAGAAAAAGGAAAGGAAGAAAAGGAGAATGAAAGAAGAACCCACATCTTCCTTCTCTCTAAACTAGAGAGAGAATCTACTCTACATTATACCTAGCTCTATTTTACTTCCTCATCTACTTTCTAGTAGTTTAGTAGAAGACTAAGGCTCCTAGATATAGTAGTAGGAGATTGGGCCTAAAGATAGGCCCAAAATAGGCAAAAAATAGAAAAACCCTAGGTCAGCCGCCAAGGCTTCACGGACCGGCATGGATGTCATGGTCCATGAAGCATTCAAACACTGAGTGCCAGATCTAGTACGGTTTGTGAACATTCATAGCCATGGTCTGTGGGATCTAGCGTGGTCTGTGAAGCTTCTCTCGTGTTATGGTCCATGAAGAATTTTGCAGACCGCGAATAGTACACGGTTTTTTCTCAAGGTTTAATCAGAGTCTGTGGAGGTTTTCATGGACCACAAACAGCTTTCTATCTTGCTCACCACTGTTCTCACGATCTGTGAAGGTTTTCACGGACTGGCTCTATACTTAGCCAAATTCTTCAACGTTTGATCTTCAAGCTCTATGGTCCATGGTCTTTGTCACGGCCCATCTCTTTGCTTCGTGAAGGTCTCGTACAGGTCTTCACGGATCCTATGGTGTCTCTCGTGTAGTGTGGGATGGGTGTGTGTCACAGGCCGTTGATGCTTTACCATGGGCGGACCGTGACCGGCCGCTAGTGCTTCGTTGGCTGAACTTTGTTTGCTTTCCACCGGTGAACTGTTAGTCCAAATAAGAAGTTCTAGTAGTTAATTGTGTAGTACTCGAGAAGACAAATCCAATGGAACCAGCCTTGAAGGATAATTCTTCCTAGATCATTCTTGGACTAAGGAAACACTCCTCAGACCAAGATTCACCGTTTTCTCCTTTGCTCATCTTGAACTTCGAAGTCGCCTATCTTTGGCTTCAATCTCCTTCTACCACACATTGATGTTTGTGGCTTTTATCAACTACCATTTTAATGTGAATGGCATGTGTCACTTCTATTGTCGTTACGAACAGTCTTCAATCTTCTACCATTGTTGCGAATGGCCTTCACATAGAATGTAACCAAAAAGTACCCACAGGCGACCTACTAAAGAGGATCACAAGGAAGATCAAGGAGCGTGTGGATACAAGATGTCCATTAGTACCAATTAAGTCTACAAAATTTGGGATTTAGACAAGAAAACCAAACGTGGTCGTGTAAATCCCTTGTCACGTAAAATCAACTAATGCAAGAAATCCACAAACTAAAATCAACTAAAAATTATGTCAAAAGAATTTGTTAAAGCATGCATAATGATACAGATTAGACTCCTCACACTTAAATCTTTACTCGTCCTCGAGTTACTAAAATCAAAGAAAAAGGTTCAAGCGGAATGAAACATGCAAAAATAGCCAATACATTCAACTTATTCCCAAGCTACCCTAGTTCCCCCAAGAAGGTGAAAATCCTCACAACTCTCACAATCCCCAAAGTTCCTAAAGTAACCAAATCACCCAAAACAAGTAAATGTGTATGGAAAAAGATAAGTGACAAAAGATCGGAATAAAGCCAAACTTAAATTCCAAAAAGTAGTCCCAAAAGCAATCAAAGAGTAATCCTCAAGAAAAATAATCCACAAGGAAAATCCAAAAGCCATTGACTTGGTTGCAACATAGGGATAACTCTAGATTCTCTACCTAGTTGCAACCAAGGGGTCCAATGTATCGTCAACCTAGTTTCTTGTTTTTTTTCCTCTCAATTTCTCTCATTTTGACTATGAGCCCTTTTGGGTTTTCGTTCTAGATTTATCCCACAAAACGTGCTCACCTCTCACCTTTTTCCACATGGCCTCTCACTTTTGCCTAGACTCGTAAGTCTAGCTGGGCCAAGCCTCTCACGTTTACCTAGGCATTTTATCCTATCTGGGTTTTTCCTAGTGTCCCAAAATCAAAAAGAAGTTACAAATAGAAAAACACACAAAAAATGAGTAACTAATCTAAAAACAAAGTAAGCTCGGGTTGCCTCCCAAGAAGCTGCACATATTTAAGGCCATTGGCACTACCCTAATGTTATCCATAAGGTGCAGGTTTGTACCCCATCACCTTGGACAACCAAAAATGAAGAGCAGGGGGTAAGAATCTTCCAGGAGGAAGATATAGTAGAGGAGGAGTCATCCTTAGAAGGAATAGGTGGTATGGAAGCTTATCATATTCAATTGGCTTCCCTATGGTTTCCTTTAAGGTTTCCGAAAATGTGGGAATTGGATCTATAGGTGGAGGTAGGGGTGAAAATATGTAATATGGAAAATTAAGTAAAATCATCCCTTCCTTTACTTCTTCACTCCCAACCAACCATTCCCCATCCCCTTTAGATTCATCTATCAAAACTTTACATTCAACTAGGGATGGTTCATTTTGAGAATATTGGGTTTCTAGTTGGTTTAACCTTTTTTATCAAATCAAGCACTTGCCCTTCAACTTTCTCAATGCTTGAGAATAGTTGAGTTCCCAAATCGCTAATCTCCTGAACACTTGTGATTGGAGTAAATCACTACTCTTGGTCATATTAGCTATAGCTTGCAAAAATTTTACACAATACAATTTGGAAACCAATCTTAGGGAATTGGGTTAGTTGGTGAAATCCAACTATCTAACCCAACGTGTTGGTTTCCCTATGCATTTCCATACCACAAATTTGAGTTACCACTAAACCTCAAATTTAGGGAGTCGTGGTATAGGTAAAAATCCTACCTCTCTCTCATTTTTGCTCATCCAAGAGCAAAACTCCGTAGGGTACCAATATTTACATTGACATGAATATAGACTAGAGTGTATGCTAATGGAGTGTACTATTTATGCAATTATAAAATTAAAAACAAGTCACAATAATATCACAAGAACAATAAGTAGGATGAACTAAGAATCTCACAAAAGCATAAATCAACACATGAATACAATTATCCCCAATAAATGGAACTAATCCCTAGACATGGAATTCAAATAAAGATTTGAATTCCACATCATAGGATCAAAGCAAAATAAAAAGGAAAGAAAGGAGGAAGAGAGAATGTTTATCTCTCTAGGATGCTCTCCAAATTACAAGTGAACAAATGAAAAATGGAAAAAGTCTCTAACCATAGTAGACTAAGGCTATATTTATAGTAGTAGGGGATTAGGCCTAAAAATAGGACCAAAATAGGCCAAAAATGTGTAAACCCTAGTTCATCCGCCACTGGCACGGACCGTGCCATCTTGTAAGGTCTGTGCGGGCACGTGGCGTAAAATTTGGTGCATCCTGTTTGATCCACACTAGCATAGGCCACAGGATCTAACATGGTATATGCCTCCTCACTGGCGCGGTCTGTGTTGTCTTCTTGACGCGAGCCGTGGCATCCTCTGCGGGTTGTGTCTGGCATGGACCATGTAGTCTGGCGTGGCCCATCATTAGGATGGTCATTTTTTACAATTATGATGTGCAGGCCGGGTCGTTTTGCATGGGCCTTCATTAAAAACCTCATTTTGCTTAGTATTTTAGCATGGGCCACTCAATTCTTCACAAATCGGCCGCATCTCGTTTGATCCACACTAGCGCCGGCCATGAGATGTAATGTGGTATGTGCCTCCTCCTTGGTGTGGGTCGTGTGATTTGGCACGGTCCGCATTGTCTCCTTGACATAAGCCGTGGCATCTTCCGCGGGTTGTGTCTAGCGTAGACCGTGGTGTCTGGCTTGGCCCATCATCAGGATGATCATTTTTTACAATTCTTATGCGAGGGATGGGTCATTGGCACTGGCCGTCATCAGAAACCTCATTTTTCTCAGCATTTAGAGTGGGCCGCTCAATTCTTCCAACCCACTGGCTGGTCTTGACATTTCGCATTTGAAATGGCACAGACCATTGAAAATGAGGCAGTCTGCACTCATACTTAGCTTTTTTTTATTGAAAATGGGAACTTAGCACGTGGTCTGCACCAAGCCTTGGCACGGCTCGTGCTAAAGACCCTTGACGCCGGCCACATCATCTGGTGTGAGTCGTTGGTTCTACCCATGAGCAGTCTGTGTTGACCCGTTTGTTTTTTGTCCGGTTGAACTTCTTTCCTTTGCTATGGATGAACTATTAGTTCATTTTGAGACTTCTTGTAGTTGATTTTATGGTTCTCGAGGAGAAAAATCCAATGGAACCAACCTTGAAGTCTAATTCTTCTTGGATCGTACCAAGAAGTTGGTGCAACTCTCAAACCACAGTTCTTCATTTCTTTCTTGGCCATTTTGAACTCCATTGCTGCCTATCTTCTGCTCCATCCTTCTACTACCACAAATTATTACTGTTTGTGGCCTTTATCTACTACCATTCTAATGAGAATAACCTTCGACCTCTTCTACCATCTATGCGAACGACCATCAATATCTTCTACCGTCCTTGCGAACGGCCTTCACATAGAATGTAACAAAAAGTACCCATGAGCGACCTATTAATGATGATCACAAAGGAATATTTAGGTGCACGTGGATACAAGATGTCCACTAGAATTAATTAAGTCTACAAACTGCGGGATTTAGACAAGAAAACCAAACATGGCCGTCTAAACCCCTTGTCATGTAAACACAACTAATACTAGCAATCCAACATATAAAACAAGACAATTATTATGCCAAATGCAAAGGTTAATGCATGCATAATGAAGCACATAAGTTATTGTGAAGTTTATACTATAATTAGTAGTAAAATTATCTTATATGTTCTAAATTTGTTTAAACCGATAGATTGTTGAAATAAAAAATCTTGAAAATTGATAGTTTTTTAAAATATGGATTAGCTTCTTTTAAATTGGATCTACTACTCTGAAATTACATACTCGGATTAGCTTATCAAGCTGAAATTAAAATTTGAATATTTAAAATTTGAATTTTAAATTTGGTATCGAAAATTGAAGGTTGAAATTGAAAATATATATATATATATATATATATATATATATAATGTATGTATATTTGAATAATATTTAAAAGCAACTATTAGTGTATGACCAACAAAAAATCTGTCTAAGGAGGCTAGCAATTTTAAGTGGGACTGGCCCACCTCCACTCGGGGTCGTTAATTGTTGTCGTAGCTAACCCGAGCAAAGGCATTCGAAACAAACACAAGGAGAGATAGGATGATCAAATTTATATTTATATTCTTCTCCCAAGCTCACTATTAAGCTACCTATGGGGTAGTTAGTGGCAAGAACGGGTTAGTCCATAGAGATGCTAGGGTCTAATAGCCAATTAAACACAACCACGTATAGATTGAGTTTTTAGAATTAACAAACATAGGAACTAAAATAGTAGAATACTATTTAGATAGACACTTGGGGAATATTTGCGTAACATGGTTGATTAAATGTTTTTATCCTCGATTCTATAACATATAAAATATCAATAACTTAGTCTAGTGCTCATAACACATAGTGTGGTCGATGGTTAGCAATTCCACATACATGTCACATGGGGTACTCTTGCAATCTTCCATCGGCATCACCTCCATAATTAGGGAGTGCGACAACGGCCCTGCCCTTGCACATATCTATTTCTCCCCTGTATGATTATGTCTCGGACACTACCCTACAAGTGCTCTACCCTTAGGCCTAAAGAGGCAAAAGGGTATAGGCACTTTTTTATGGCACTAGGGTTGCTAAACCCTAGTTTTGCTACTAAATGTTATCTCTACTCGTAACTCTTCCATCCAACTTTCCAGCTAAGACTAGTGTGCTGTAATCGTAGAGGTAAAACTCAAAAAAGACCTACGTGCACACACCCACATGGACCCGGACCCCGCTACCCATATCACATCCAAGTTTCTCTTCCCCAGGGGGTATCAATATGTGTACCAACATGAATGTAGACTAGAGTGTGTGCTAATGGATTGTATCATTCATGGAATTATAACAATTCAAGATCAAACCAACATAATATCACAAGCACATAAAATTAAGAAGATCTAATAAATCTCATAAAATATAAATCAACACATGAATAAAAATACTATCCATAAGCTATAAAACTACTCCCTAAACATGAAATTCAAGTATTGCATTGAATTTCATATTTTTAGGCCTAAGTAAAATAACGAAAAGAAAGAAAAAGAACCTAGCGAAAAGGGAGAGTGCTTTCTCCCTCTAAGCTACTCTTCAAATCCAAAATATGATTTAGAATATAAACCCTAGCAGACTAAAGGCTATATGTATAGTAGTAGGGGATTGGACCTAATAATAGGCCAAAATTGGCTAAAACCCCTAGCAGCCACCACTAACACGAGGTGCCACGATTGGCACGGCCTATGCTGCCAACGTGGCCTTGTGCCGGCGTAGCCCATCAGTCATAACACGGGATGTGTAGCTCCTACTGGTCTTGGCACAACTGTGCTAGCGTGCTCCATGTTAACCAGCACAGATCATCAACTAGAGCTTCATTTTTTCACTTCCGATCTGCACCCTATGTCGTTTGGCATGTGCCGTCAATCAGAACTTCATTTTTCTTAGTTTCTTGGTATAGGCCACATCATTCTTCACACCCTATGGGTTGGTCTTGACATTTGTGAATTTGAATAGTGCGGGCCATGTGAAACAGAATGGTACATGTCCATACTTAGCCAAAATTGGAGTGAAAAAAGGGACTTGAGGACACGGCTATCCGAGCTTGGCACGACCCGTGCTGGGTCTTGTCACAGCCCGTGTAGCTTGGATTAGCTCGTGCCAAAGGCCCCTGATAAGTGGTGTTGTACGAGCCATGTATGGTCTGGCCTCGTGTTGACCATGAACGGTCCATGCTACTCGTGGCTGGTTCGACCGACTAACTTCTTTGCTCCGCTACGGATGAACCGTTGGTCCAATTTGAGAGTTCTTGTAGTCAGTTTCATAGCATTCAAGAAGAAAAATCCAATGGCACCACCCTCAAGGGCTGATCATTCTCGGATATTTCCCAGAACGTTTTGCAACTCTTGAACAACAACTCTATGTTTCATCCTTGGCCTCTTTGAACTTCAAATCTGCCTTTCTTCAGCTCAGTCCTTCTACTACCATGCATTATAGTACGTGGTCTTTGTCAACTACCATTCTTGCGAATGGCCTTCAATATCTTCTACCGTCCTTGTGAATGGCCTTCTATACAAAGATGATGAAAAGTACCCACGAGCCACCTACTAATGATGATAAAAAAGGAAGATCTAGGAGCTCGTGGATACAAGGTGTCCATTAGTACCAACTAAGTCTACAAAACTCATGATTTAGAAACCAAAACAAAACATGGCCATCTAAACCCTTTGTCATGTAAACCTAACTAACACTAGCAATCCAACAAGTAAAACAAGCTAATTATTATGTTGAATGCATTAGTTAACGCATGCACTACGGTGCATATCAGGGACCATTTGTAAGCCCTCCACAAGCCTTTCTTGGGAATTTTGTAGAAATTCAAAAAGTTTTTAAAATACGCACTAAATTTATTTCAAATTAATAATCTATTAGAATTCATTAAAAATAAAATTTTGAAAATGGCAAATGACAATGTCAATAATGGAAATATTGGTGAGTCGACACCCCAAGTTCAGATTAGGAGTGGTCTACCATCAGGGGATTTGCCCGTGATTCAGCCCCCGGTAAGGCAACCCCTGATTGTTAGACCTACAGTGAATCCAAATATGGAGAGAGATGTTCATAAAACAATGTATGTCATGGCAATGTTTCCAAATGCTCAACAAGCGAGAATTTCACTTGACAAGTTTGATGGCACGGGATTCAAGGCATGGATAAAAAACATTCACTTCTTTTTTACCAGGCTGAATCTTGACAAGTACCTCAAGGAAGAAAAACATGTCATCCCTCCAGATAACATTGATGTGTATGCCCAGGCAAGCTTTGACAATTGAATTCAAGGGGACTATATGAGCAAGGGCTATATTATAGCATGAATGAATGACTTGTTGTACAGTGTGTACAGTACAGAGAAATCGAGAAAATATTTGTAGATGGCCATGCACAAGAAATACAAGTCTGAAGATATGAGCACAAAAAAGCATACAATGGCAAGGTTTCTGAACTACAAAATTGTAGACTCAAGGTTGATCATAGAGGAGGTCGAAGAGTTGCAACTGATCATTCATGAGGTCATAACTAAGGCATGAACATATTTGAAACCTTTCAAGTAGGTGCCTTCATTGAGAAGCTTCCTTCGTAGTGGGAGAACTTCAAGCACTATCTGTTGCACAAAAAGAAGGCAATGAAATTCGAGGACTTAATTGTCAAGTTTTGAATTGAGTTAACCAATCGAATGGCCCATGGGGTGAAATTTGAGCATTAAGTCAATCTAGCAGAGCATAACGGGAAGAAAAGAAAGTTTCAACTCCAAAACTCATACAACTTCAAGAAGCATCCACCAAAGAAGTTCAGTGGGAAATGCCACAAGTGTTAAAAGATTGGGCACAAGGCGGATGGAGGTCATAGCAAGCACTACAAGAGACAACACCTATTACCTCGGTTTTTAGTGCTTTTTACCTTGGTTTTTAGCCCTAAAATTTTTTTTAATGTGGGTGAAGTAAAAAGTATATTTTTTACCTTGGTTCAAAACCTAGGTAAATGGTACCTTTTACCTCGGTTTTGGTCCGACGTAGACATGAATTAAGAACGATGTCACCCTATGGTGGAAGGTCAATGGTATGATACCCCATTTGTGACATCGTTAGAGATAATGTTGACATAATAAAGCATGCGACATCGATCAAAGGAATATAGAAGCCGATGGGAGAGGAAGTGTGTTGAATTCGCACAAAATGATAGTGTTCTTAATACGAGAGATGTCGCAGGCTATGTAAAGCAATATCGGACATAGTGAGGGACCCACGTCGTGTGCCTGATGATGTGGAACACTAACAAAACAACATCATTTTGAGCATCCAACGTCGCAAAGAAGATGACACTGGTTTATGCAATGTCGCTAATATGTCATTTTGGATCTAGTTAATGCGATGTCGCGGTTTAGTCGGTTAGCTCTCATTTCTCATAAAATATTATAATATTAAATATTCGATGACACAAACAATTGGTCTTCGATATCTGTTACATGTTATTAATAATGTGATAAATCAAGTAATGGTTGAACATCATACAACACTCAATTGTAGTTCAATTATTATGGGAATCATTAATTGACATGTTCATTTAAACCAAAAACATTATGACATATATTACAAATAAATGTAACATTATATTTATATACATAAGGTTGCTATAAAATTTAAAAAATAATTATATTTAACCTTCATTTTCTACATGGTAATGAGTTTATATTTTTAGGGTGGCCAGTGAGAAGAGAACTATGTCAATCAGATATGCTATAAATCCACTGGTAACTCCTTTTGATCCTATTACAACCAATACCCGGAAACAAAAATTATGTTACAATTGGGATGTACCCAAAAATACACGTAATATATTCATACGTAGACGACATTATTCACACTATGGAAATAATAACTGATTTGTATGAAAGCGACGTCGCTCTCATAAAAACCAACGTTGCTCTCATAAAAATTGACGTCGCAAAGACCAATTTAAAAGAGACTTTGGATACTAATGCCAAACTCTACAATTCCTTGACCTCTGCGACGTCAATCCTTATTCGGTACCATATCGTACAGAGCAATGAACTCTTATGGACTTCGCACATTCATATTGTGTTCATCCAAATCTAAGCCATTTTTCTCACTCTTTACTAACATGTCATCTTATTGGTAAAAAAACAACATACAATATATAACATGTGACACAATGATTCATCCTTCATGAAATTCTTTTATCTTTGATGAATGAAGAAAAAAACATATGGAAGGAATAGATAACAAAATTGCTAAATGAACATGTAAAAGATGGAAAAGTACCTCAATAAATTTGAAACTAGAAATGCTCATCTTTGGATACGTGTTGATGGTTGAAGGAATCAATTTGAATGAGCCCTTTCATTGTTGTAATAGTGTGAATAGATGGGATGGGTTTGGGGATATGTATTAGAGATGGAAATGGGTGTTAGTGCTGATAGTTATTGACATGAAAAATAGGTTTGGGGGGGGGATTTTATTTCAAATTTTCGTGTAAAATTTTTTGTTCCCGCTAGAATTTTTAAAATGAGCAACGTCGCTAGCTATTTAGTATATGTATCGTTACATGCGACATGTGTACACCGCCGAATATGTGGCCATAGTCAATAATCAAAATTTTTCATAAAAATCCCCACTTAAAGGGTCTAGGCCCTTCTGTCGACCCATTTATGCCCAAATCGGAACAACATTGTCGTCAAAATTTGAATAAAATAATGTTATCTCCAATTTTTTATTTTGACATCTCCCACTTTCTTGGAGGGATCTAAGTGCATAAATAAAAAGAGAACGTGTAGTTCCAAACTCGATTCTGATCGTCCCAAAAAGAAACTTTGTCATCCATATATAGTCAAACTTATAATAACTGAGAGTAATAAAGAAACTAGTCTTATTTCCCCATAGACTTCCACAAGATCATACGACCAACAATTGTATACTTTTAAGTAATCATCCACAATTTACTCTAGACCACGTACTGGCACTTTGTAAAATTTGAAGGATGGAATTTTATTACTTTTATATTTCATAACAAACCTAGAATATGAAATTTCATGTGATTCTATGTGGCAGAAATTTTTGTTCCCATAACTCTTATCATTATAGTATTAATGGAATACTATAAAAATAAACAGGAAGATTACCCAGGTTCACGTGCTTGGAAGACAGTACACATAATTTCCATATGAAACATTTTTCATTTTGTTTGGGTAAATGTCTCTTAACCGTAGTGACAAGCATGGAAGTTTGAGTTGTAGTGTAATTTTCCCAGAGTTTCATAATGCATTGTCCATGAATAATTTGGACCCCTTTTGGTGATGCAATTATAGCCAAATTCAAACATGGTGGTCGTGATTATGTGAATTACATAAGCGTGTGTCCAATTTTTCATTTTGACATCTCCCACTTTGTCGGAGGACCTAAGTGCAAAAATACAAAAGAGAATGTGTTGTCCCAAAATCGATTCCAATCGTTCCGAAAAGAAGCTTTGTCATCCATATATAGTCAAACTTATAATAATAGAGAGTTTTAAAGAAACTGGTCTTATTTCCACATAGACTTCCCCAAGATCATACCACTGACACTCGTATACTTTTAAGTAATTATCTATAATTTACTCTAGATCACGTACTGGCGCATTGTAAAATTTAAAGTACGGAATTAATTACTTTTGTATTTCAAAAAAACCTAGAATATGAAATTCATGTGATTCTATGTGGCGGAAATTTTCGTTCCCATAATGCTTGTCGTTATAGTATTAATAGAATACTATAAAAAACTAAAATATTACCCGGGTCCTCGTGCTTGTAAGGCAGTACGCATGATTTCCATATGAAACATTTGTCATTTTGTTCAGGTGAATGTCTCTAGACCGTAGTGACAAGCACAAAATTTTGGTCAATACTGTAATTTCCCCAGAGTTTTGTAATACATTGTCCGTGAATAATTTGGGCTCGTTGACGGGTTCATGGCCAAATATGAACATGGTGGTCGAAATTTGATGGACGTAATTTTATTACTTTTATATTTCAGGAGAAACGTAGAATATGCAATTTGGGCTATTTGGCCCGCAAACCATTATAGCGATGTCGCTCTTGCGTCGGTCCAAAATCAGTGATGAGGATATTGAAGCGACGTCGGACTTTTTTTGTTTTAGTCCACCACTAACCAAGGTCGTGGTTATTTTTGGATTGGACCGCTCCTCTAATACAGCCCAGTGATTATTATGTGCAATGTCCGATAGGCATCGGGTTTATCTCGTATACAACGATTAGTATTGCAATATCACTATGTATCAATTCGATTACATATAGTCCAGGCCCAAATTTATAATGTTTTGGCCCAATCGTGGGCCCAAACCTACGACCCGCGACAGTGCACTATATTCTTTGTCTTATTCTTTCTCTGCGACACAGCATGTGACATCGCACCTATGATTAAGCGACGTCTTTTCATTGCGGGCACATAAATACCCAACCACCCTCCCCCTTCCAATTCCCAACCGATGATGATGCACCTAAACCTCCCACCTGAAGAAAAAAAATGGTCGAAAAATATTCAAATCTCAATGGAAAACCTTGGTCTCAGATCACTATAGCCCAAAAACCAACATTCAATTGCTTTAGATGCAGTACATTTGGTAGATTTCTCCAAAGGGAAAGAGCAACAGACCCTGACAAGGTAAGATTTTCTGATAAAGTTTGATGTTGGTTTTTCAGGTTTCATATACTTCTTTTGTTGCCCATTGCTTGGTTATTCAATCGTGGCATGTTAGTTGTTTACTTTGTGATGTTATTAGTTGAGATTATAGGTGTTTTAGAAGTGTTCCATTTGCATACTATTTTGGCTTAGTCGATTGGCCTACGACGTTGCACATTCAAACACATGAATCTGTGACTTTGCACAGGTTGCATCGGTATAGCCGACGTGTGTGCGACATTAATACGAAGTCAGCTAAAACACATTGACATTATTGATTTCTTGACTGTTTCACTTACTGTTGTACGTCCCTTTGATTCTTAGATGGCTCGAATGAAGCAGACATCTAGGAATAAAATAGAAGACACCACATGGTGCATACCTAAACCAAATAAGTAATAAGGCCAAAACCACAAGAGGGCCTGAAGTAAACTAGGGAAGTGATCAGGGCCAGATAGACGCAGAGCAAGTGGATCCAACCCACGAACCAAGAAGAGCGGAGACCTTGATCAACCATCAGCCACGGACCGCATTTCTCAGCCTTACGATTAAACATGCTATGGCCATTCCAGGTAAAATGAAGCCATATTTATAATACTATAAAAGGAAGAAAGATGGTACGAATCTAGGAAAGTGCCACTAAACTAAATAAGCTTGATTCTGAAAAGAAGGTTACTAACTTAAACGTCGGATTTATTTCCTTGGAATCGCTTCTGGGACCTCTTTTGAAGGCACACCTTGGTGAACCAAGATCAACCAGCCGGATTGGAGAATACCCTAATATTTGGCGCCAGTTATGGGGACAAAATTTTTTCCAGTCATTCACTCCCAATGGAGTTGATAATGGTGTCCACCAGAAGTGAAAGGAGTCAAAACCACCACACTCAAGAGCAAACAACGGGGAGAAATAGGAACGTACATCCTAACCAAGATCGGGAACACATCCTCAGCAAAGAGCAAGAGTACGTAAGGGATGACACAAAAGAGGAAGAAGAAAAATCTCCTAACATGAACAAGGAAAAGGAAAAAATAGTGTTCGCATCATTTTTGGAAGCGAACAAAGAGCAACTGTATAATCTGTTCCTAGCTAATCCTAAACCAAAGTCCTCAAAGGTAAGTCAAAACAATGGTGGCCTTAAAAATGGGCATGAATTGAGAGAAATAGTTGTAGAAGACGATGCGGACAAGTCACTGCTCGCACCACATCTTTGCGACTTCAAGATTCCAAAGAACTTCAAATTACCATTGCATGTCAAGATCTATGATGGGACAACTTACCCAAAGGAATTCTTGCATTCCTATCATAATAGTACGAAGTACCGCGATGCTGAAATTGATTTGGTATGTAAGGCATTCCCCATATTGTTTTTGGGAACAACAATCACATGGTATGAAGATTTACCAAGCAAAAGCATCATAACTCGGGCACAACTATCAAATTTATTTTTGGGTCGTTTCTACTAGAAGCAGAAGTTCACCAAGACAATTGTAGATCTGAACAATATAGCCTAACGAAGCGATAAAAGTTTGGCAGAATATCACAGCAGGTTTGTAACAGAAAGTCTGCAGGTGCGGCATGCGATCGGGATAGTTCTATAAGGAACTAACAAAGAACATGCAAGAGAGCCCAAGAGACCTACTGATACGAATTCGGTTTATTTATTTATATTTATTTATTAGGATTTTTAGAAGATAACACTATACTCTTTTTCCCATTGGGTTTTAAAATGAGGTAGGGTGATCATTTATTTTATTTTAGAATAAGGCCCATTAATTCTGCCATGTTGGCCTTTGAAGAATTAATGTTTCGGTCATGCATTTATTTTAGTATTTAGAATATTTAGTTATAATTTGATTAGAATTAGATTTGGTAAGATTAGATAAGCCAATATTCATTCAGGATTTATCTTGAAGAATATAGCCATTTATTTTAGGTAGTTCAGATAAATATGGTTTTAGCTTCTTAAAGCTGCCATAATCCTTTGCAGTTTCTTATTTGTATTTTTTGAAGACCATACCTATGTACTATAAATAGGGGTGGTATTCAACATTATTTTTACCTTACAACCTTTCATCAATCAAATATACAACCTTTTGAGTTCATACTCTTTGCTTGCGAGCTATTCCATTGTTGCTTAACCCCCGAGGGCTAGTTAAGTATCAATAAACCTTGTAATCTAATCCTGAGGGCTAGTTAGAGAGAAAGTCGAAGTTAGGCATACCCCGAGGGCTAGACTTCTGAATTTCGTGCGAGATAGTGCGGGTTTGCAGATCCCTTCACTAGATCAAAGATATAATTCCGCAAATCGTGAGTCTTCGCAAGGAGATTCATATCAGTTGGTATCAGAGCAAAGCAAAAAATCTTTGGGATTTCAAGTTTTGTTTGAATTTATTTTCAAAAAAAA
This sequence comes from Rubia yunnanensis, assembly GCA_037428765.1. Lineage (NCBI taxonomy): Eukaryota > Viridiplantae > Streptophyta > Magnoliopsida > Gentianales > Rubiaceae > Rubia > Rubia yunnanensis. The sequence continues at coordinate 64,576,710 of CM075061.1, forward strand.
ATCAAAAAAAAACTTAGAGTTCCGCCGCCAGTTTTCAACACCGCCGCCGGTGAGCTTCATCTCCGACAACTCTGTCATCTCCACCGCTGCTCAGCTCCATCTTCGATCGGTCACTGCCATCCGCTACTGCCGCCTCCGATCAGTATCTCAGATGAATCCGCCGCCGTACTGCCGTCCTGTTCCGCCTTCGAACGACCTCGGATCTGCTCGCCGCTAGTTCTTCTCTGACCAATTCCAAACGTCGCTTCTCCATCTCCACCAATTAGAAGCTACCGTCCATCGTTTCTCAGATCGTGAACAGCTTTGACACCGACCGACCACCGAAGCCGTCGTCTGCTCTCCATCTTCTGCAACTCCGATCGCCGTCGGTGTGCCGCCCTTGACCACCTCCGATTCGCGTCAACACCGGTCAGGCCTGCTTCCTTTGTATTCTCGGTCGTCTTCAGGCTCTTCAGGAGCGAGTTAGAGCGCCGGCGAAGACACATTCCGGTGAACAGAAGTTCAGCGCCAGGAAGAAGGTCGGCGCATGTCCATCAATCGCCAGTTCATAGCCAAAGCGCGTGGGAATCACGCGCGCGTCTCATTGAAGGAGCGTGTCCTTCACGCGCGAAACAACCAGCCATCTCTTCTTCTCGTGATCTGTCCATTATCTCGTGAGATTTTCAATTTCTCGTGGTTTATTGGTTTTCTCTACAGCAGCTTGTATTTTATCGCGAGTCGAAGCCACATCAGCATCCAGTCACTGCCTAGTCAGCATTTTGTCACCATTTTATTAGCAGTTCTTCATAGGGATGGCTTGGGACGTTGATCTACGGTTATTTTTATATCATTCACGTTTCGAGGATGAAACTTTTCGACCTCAGAGGGAATACGAATTAGGTTTATTTATTTATATTTATTTATTAGGATTTTTAGAATATAACACTATACTCTTTTTCCCATTGGGTTTTTTAATGAGGTAGTGTGATCATTTATTTTATTTTAGAATAAGGCCCATTAATTCTGCCATGTTGGCCTTTGAAGAATTAATGTTTCGGTTATGCATTTATTTTAGTATTTAGAATATTTAGTTATAATTTTATTAGAATTAGATTTGGTAAGATTAGATAAGCCAATATTCATTCAGGATTTATCTTGAAGAATATAGCCATTTATTTTAGGTAGTTCAGATAAATATGGTTTTAGCTTCTTAAAGTTGCCATAATCCTTTGCAGTTTCTTATTTGTATTTTTTGAAGACCATACCTATGTACTATAAATAGGGGTGGTATTCAACATTATTTTTACCTTACAACCTTTCATCAATCAAATATACAACCTTTTGAGTTCATACTCTTTGCTTGCGAGCTATTCCATTGTTGCTTAACCCCGAGGGCTAGTTAAGTATCAATAAACCTTGTAATCTAATCCTGAGGGCTAGTTAGAGAGCAAGTCGAAGTTAGGCGTACCCCGAGGGCTAGACTCCTGAATTTCATGCGAGATAGTGCGGGTTTGCAGATCCCTTCACTAGATCAAAGATATAATTCCACAAATCGTGAGTCTTCGCAAGGAGATTCATATCACCTACAAAAAATAATAGAACAGTATGTGCAAACCAAGGAAGCCAACAACTGCAAAATAGAGCAAGAGAAATATGGTCTCCGTACCATTTAGTAATGAAATTCCCAACCCTAACAAGGATTGAAACGGTGAGGGGAAACCAGCAGATCGCCAGGCAATGTATGGTCATCCTAATGAAAATAGGAACAACCGAGGAACAACCAAAGATGGTTAGTACTATCACCAATAGTGACTCACTCAAGCAGGTGGATTATCCATTAGAAATTGGAGAAAAAACTTAAGATGTCACTTTAGATGACAACTATGAGTCCAAGTGTGTCAAGATAGGGAAGTATCTTCCAGATGAAGAAATCAAAGAGTAACACAAATTCTGAGAGATCACAAGGACACGTTCGTATGGAGAGTACAGAACATGGGATGAGATGACCCAAGTATGAAAACTCATTCCTTGAACATTTCTAATTTGATCAAGCCGGTCAAATAGAAACAAAGAAGTTTTTCTAGTAATAGAAAAAAGGCAATTGAGTATGAAGTTAAGGCACTATTGCAGGCTGGGATCATAAAGGAGGTGATATACCCAACATGGCTTGGAAACCTAGTAATGGTAAAAAAGGCACTCGGGATGGAGAATGTGTATAGCTTTCACTAATCTAAACAAAGTGTGCCCAAAGGATTGTTACCCCCTACCAAAGATCGATCAGCTAGTAGAAGCGATCTTGGGGTACGAAGTCCTAGCATTCTTGGATGCCTACAAAAGATATCATCAGATATTGATGAACCCCATAGAAGTAGAAAAATAGCTTTCATAACAATTTTTGGTATATTCTACTACGTGAATATGTCGTTCGGATTAAAAAATGTAGGGGCAGCGTATGGAAGAGTAGTTAATAATGCATTTCGCAGCCTAATGGGATGCAATATAGAGGCATATTGACCTGCCTCTACCTGACTGTCGTTAAAACATGCGCAGAGGACTTATGGGTTAAGAAGATGAGATTTATAGTTCTGCACCCTAATCTCACTGCTATGCTTCCTAGAGGGTACTTAGCAGAAACCCTGGTTTTTTTACAAGGATGTTAGGGCCCAAGTACTAGTTGAAACACAACCTTGTGCAAGTCGCCAATCCACATGAGTGAAGGAATAGCTAGTAGCGTAGATATGGAACGGGGGGGTTTGTATTTTAAACTAACAACTACAAAGCATGAAATTAACAAAAAAAGTAAACTATTTATACTAGGAACTTGGGGGTCATTTAGCAACATGATAGTTCTAATGCTTCAATCCTCAATTTATTCACATAAAGACTTATAAAAGACCTATCAGTGTGTTCACAACATGTGGTGTGGCTGATGGCATACACTTCCCCATCCCTGTCACGGTGGGTGCGCTCGCAACCCTCTATCGGCACTGCCATCGTAATTATGGTAGTACAAAGAGGTCTGATCATCATTGCAGGTCGGTCTCTCCCCCATGATATTACATCTCAGGCTTCCACCACGAATGCAACTACTCTCTCGGGTCCTATATATGCTAGGCCCAAGGTTTGTAGGCACATTATCTGTGATACTAGGGTTTCAACACAACACCTAGCTTGCTACTATTAGCTATCTCTACCCGCAACCTCTCAGACAACAGTTACGAAGTCATCTAAGACTGGTGCGATGATAAATACATCAGAGCATTCTCGAATTCCCCGTGCACACACCCACGCGGACGCCTTCTCCCCTACCCATTCTAACATCCAGGTTTCTTTTCCCAAGGGGCATCAATAATTACACCATACATTAGTATATCCCAAAGCATGTGCTTATATGTGGTGTACTACTCATGCATTTATAACTTTCAAAAACAATCACAATAATATCATAAACACAAAGATAGGATGAATCTAATGAATCTCATAAAGATTTTAGAACTTACCAAGTGCCAAAATAAATCCCAAGAAAACAATATAATCTACATAGGTTAGATCCATGGAAAATAAATGATTAGATGTGATGGATCTAGAAAATAAGATGAAAAGAAAAAGGAAAGGAAAAGAAAAGGAGAATGAGAGAAGAACCCTCATCTTCCTTCTCTCTAAACTAGAGAGAGAATCTACTCTACATTATGCCTAGCTCTATTTTACTTCCTCATCTACTTTCTAATAGTTTAGTAGAAGACTAAGGCTCCTATATATACTAGTATGAGATTGGGCCTAAAGATAGGCCCAAAATAGGCCAAAAATAGCAAAACCCTAGGTCACCCGCCGAAGCTTCACGGACCGGCACGGATGTCATGGTCCATGAAGCATTAAAGCACTGAGTGCTAGATCTGGTACGATTTGTGAACATTCATAGCCACGGTCTGTGGGATCTAGCATGGATCGTGAAGCTTTTCATGTTCCATGATCCATGAATCACGTGCCATGATTCATGAATAGTACACAGTTTTTGCTCAGGGTTTAATCATAGTCTGTGGAGGTTTTCACGGACCATAAATAGCTTTTTGTCTTGCTCAGCACTGTTCAATGGTCTATGAGGTTTGTGCACACACCCACATGGACCCAAACCCCGCTACCCATATCACATCTTGGTTTCTCTTCCCCAGGGGGTATCAATATGTGTACCAACATGAATGTAGACTAGAGTGTGTGCTAATGGAGTGTATCATTCATGCAATTATAACAATTCAAGATCAAGCCAACATAATATCACAAACACATAGAATTAGGAAGATCTAATAAATCTCACAAAACATAAATCAACACATGAATAAAAATACTATCCATAAGCTTTAAAAATACTCCCTAAATAGGAATTCAAGTATTACATTGAATTCCACATTTTTTTGCCTAAGTAAAATAATGAAAAGAAAGAAAAAGAACCTAGCGAGAAGAGAGAGTGCTTTCTCTCTCTAAGCTACTCTTCAAGTCCAAAATATGATCTAGAATATAAACCCTAGTAGACTAAAGGCTATATATATAGTAGTAGGGGATTGGGCCTAAAAATAGGCCAAAATAGGCTATAACCCCTAGCAGCCACCACTAACACGAGGTGTTGCGATTAGCACGGCCCATGCTGCCAATGTGGCCTCGTGTCAGTATAGCCCATCAATCATAACACAGGTCGTGTGGCTCCCAGTGGTCTTGGCATGACTGTGCTAGCAGGGTCCATGTTAACCAGCACATATCGTTATCTGGAGCTTCATTTTTAAACTTCTGATCCGCACAGACCGTTTGGCGCGAGCCATCAATCATATCTTCATTTTTTCTCAGTTTCTTGGCACACATCATTCTACACACCCCCATGGGTTGGTCTTGAAATTTGTGACTTGGAACAGAGTAGTTCGTGTGAAACAGAATGGTACACGCCCATACTTAGCCAAAATTAGAGTTTAAAAAAGGATTTGAGGACACGGCCAGCTGAGATTGGCACGACCCGTGCTGGATCTTGTCATAGCATGTGTAGCTTGGAACAGCTCGTGCCAAAGGCCCCTGGTAAGTGGTGTTGTACGGGTTGTGTACAGTCTGGCCTCGTGTTGACTATGAATGGTTCATGCTACTCGTGGCTGGTTCGGCCGGCTAACTTCTTTGCTCCGCTACGGATGAATCGTTGGTCCAATTTGAGAGTTCTTGTAGTCAGTTTCATAGCATTCGAGAACAAAACTCCAATGGTACCACCCTGAATGGCTGATTTTTCTCGGATATTTCCCAGAACTTTTTGCAACTCTTGAACAACAATTACCATACATTAGATTACGTGGTCTTTGTCAACTACCTTTCTTGTGAATGGCCTTCCATATCTTCTACCGTCCTTGTGAATGGCCTTCTATACAAAGATGATGAAAAGTACCCACGAGCTACCTACCTACTAATGATGATCAAAAAGAAAGATCTAGGTTCCCATGGATACAAGGTGTCTATTAGTATCCATTAAGTCTACAAAACTTGGGATTTAGACACCAAAACAAAACATGGCCGTCTAAACCCTTTGTCATGTAAACCAAACTAACACAAGCAATCCAACAAGTAAAACAAGCTAATTATTATGTTGAATGCATTAGTTAACGCATGCACTACGGTGCATATCAGGTACCATTTGTGAGCCCACCATAAGCCTTTCTTGGGAATTTCGTAGAAATTCAAAAAAAATTAAATATGCTCTAAAGTTATTTCAAATTAATAATATGTTTGAATTCATTGAAAATAAAATTTTGAAAATGGAAAATGACAATGTCAATAATGGAAACATTGGTGAGTCGACACCCCAAGTTCATATTAGGAGTGGTCTACCTTTAATGAATTTGCATGTGATTCAGTCCTTGGTAAGGTAGCCCCATATTGTTAGACCTACGGTGAATCCAAATATGGAGAGAGATGTTCATAAAAAAATGTGTCATGCCAACGTTTCCAAATGCTCAACAAGGGGGAATTTCACTGGACAAGTTTGATGGCACGGGATTCAAGGCATGAAGAAAACACATCCACTTCTTTTTTACCACGTTGAATCTTGACAAGTACCTCAAGTAAGACAAACATGTCCTCTCTCTGGATAACATTGATATGTACGCCCAGGCAAGCTTTGACATTGGATTCAAGGGGACTATATGAGCAAGGGCTATATTAAAGCATGAATGAATGACTTGTTGTACAGTGTGTACAGTACAGAGAAAACGAGAAAAGATTTGTAGCTGGCCATGCACATGAAATACAAGTCTGAAGATATGAGCACAAAAAAAATGCAATGGCAAGGTTTCTGAACTACAAAATTGTAGACTCAAGGTCGATCATAGAGGAGGTCGAAGAGTTGCAACTGATCATTCGTGAGGTCATAACTAAGGCATGAATATCTTTGAAACCTTTCAAGTAGGTGCCTTCATTGAGAAGCTTCCTTCGTAGTGGGAGAACTTCAAGCACTATCTGTTGCATATACAGAAGGCAATGAAAGCCGAGGACTTAATTGTCAAGTTTTGAATTGAGTTAACCAATCGAAAGGCCCATGGGGTGAAATCTGAGCATAAATTCAATCTAGCAGATCATAACGGGAAGAAAAGAAAGTTTCAACTCCAAAACTCAGACAACTTCAAGAAGCAGCCACCAAAGAAGTTCAGGGGGAAATGCCACACGTGTCAAAAGATTGGGCACAAGGCGGATGAAGGTCACAGCAAGCACTACAAGAGACAACACCTATTACCTCGGTTTTTAGTGCTTTTTACCGTGGTTTCCAGCCCTGAAAAAACAAAGGTAAATGCGGGTGAAGTAAAAATTATATTTTTTACCTTGGTTCAAAACCTAGGTAAATGGCACCTTTTATCTCAGTTTTTGACCGACGTCGACATGAATTAAGAACGACATCACCCTATGGTAGAAGGTCAATGGTATGATACCCCGATTGTAACATCGTTAGAGATAACATTGACATTATAAAGCATGCAACATCGATCGAAGGAATATAGCAGCCGATGGGAGAGGAACTGTGTTAACTGCACACAAGATTATGGCATTCTTAATACGAGAGATGTCGTAGGCTATGTAAAGAAGTATTGCACATATTTAGGGACCCACATCGTGTACTTGATGATGTGGAACACTGACAAAACAACATCATTTTGAGCATCCAACGTCGCAAAGAAAATGACGCCGGTTTATGCGACGTCGCTAATATGTCATTTTGGAGCTAGTTAATGCGATGTCGCAGTTTTGTCGGTCAGCTCTCATTTATCGTAAAATATTATAATATTAAATATTCGATGACACAAACAATCGGTCTTCGATATCTATTACATGTTATTAATAATGTGATAAATCAAGTAATGGTTGAACGTCATACAACACTCAATTGTGGTTCAATTATTGTGGGAATCATTAATTGACATGTTCATTTAAAACAAAATTATGACATATATTACAAATAAATGTAACATTATATTTATATACATAAGGTTGCTATAAAATTTAAACAATAATTATATTTAACTTCCATTTTCTACGTTGTACAGCGTTTATATTTTAGGGCGGCCGGTGAGAAGACAACTACGTCCAACTGATATACTAGAAATCCACTGGCAACTCGTTTTGATCCTATTACAACCAATACACAGAAACAAAAATTATGTTACAATTGGGAAGTACCCAAAAATACACGTAATATATTCATACGTAGACGACATTATTCACACTATGGCAATATTAACGGTTTTTTATGAAAGCGACGTCGCTCTTATAAAACCCTACGTCACAAAGACCAATTCAAAAGCGACTTCAGATATTCATGGATATTAATGCCAAACTCAACAATTCCTTGACCTCTATGACATCGATTCTTATTCGGTACCATATCGTACAGAGCAATGAACTCTTACCGACGTCGCACATTCATATTGTGTTCATCCAAATCTAAGCAATTTTTCTCTCTTTACAAACATGTCATCTTATTGGTAACAAAAACAACATACAGTATATAACATGTGACACAATGATTCATCCTTCATGAAATTTTTTTATCTTTGATGAATGAAGAAAAAAATATATAGATGGTATAGATGGTAACAAAATTTCTAAATGAACATGTAAAAGATTTAAAACTACCTCAATAAATTTGAAACTAGAAATGCTCCATCCTTGGATACTTGTTGATAGTTGAAGGAATCAATTTGAATGTGCCCGTTCATTGTTGTAATGGTGTGAATAGATGGGGTGGGTTTGGGGGATATGTATTGGAGATTGAAATGGGTGTTAGTACTGATAGTTATTGACATGAAAAATAGGTTAAGGGGGAAATTTTATTTCAAATTTTTGTCTGAAATTTTTTGTTCCCGCTAGAAGTTTTAGAATGAGCAATGTCGCTAGCTATTCAGTATATGTATCGTTACATTCAACATGTGTGTGCCGCCGAATATGTGTCATTAGTCTAATAATTGAAATTTGTCGTAAAAATTGCCGCTTGAAGGTTCCAGGCCTTTCTGCCGACCCATTTATGCCCAAATCGGAACAACATTGTCATCAAAATTTGAATAAAATAATGTTATCTCCAATTTTGCATTTTGACATCTCCCACTTTCTCGGAGGGACCTAAGTGCAAAAATAAAAAGAAAACGTGTAGTTCAAAACTCGATTCCGATAGTTCCGAAAAGAAACTTTTTCATCCATATATAGTTAAACTTATAATAACCGTGGGTAATAAAGAAATTGGTCCTATTTCCCCATAGACTTCCACAAGATCATATGACCAACACTTGTATGATTTTAAGTAATCATCTACAATTTACTCTAGACCACGTACCGGCGCTTTGTAAAATTTGAAGGATGGAATTTTATTACTCTTATATTTCATGAAAACCCTAAAATATGAAATTTCATGTGATTCTATGTGGTAGAAATTTTCGTTCTCATAACGCTTATCGTTATAGTATTAATGGAATACTAAAAAAAAGCCAGACGATTACCCAGGTTCATGCGCTTGTAAGACAGTACGCATAATTTTCATATGAAACATTTGTCATTTTGTTCGGGTGAATGTCTCTTAACCGTAGTGACAAGCACGGAAGTTTAGGTTGTAGTGTAATTTCCCCAGAGTTTCGTAATGCACTGTCTATGAATAATTTGGGCCCCTTCCGGTGACGCTTTCTTGGCCAAATTCAAACATTGTGGTCCTGACTATGTGAATTACATAAGTGTACATCCAATTTTGCATTTCGACATCTCCCACTTTCTTGGAGGGACCTAAGTGCAAAAATATAAAAGAGAATGTGTTGTCCCAAACTTGATTCCAATCGTCCCAAAAAGAAGTTTTGTCATCCATATATAGTCAAACTTATAATAATCGAGTGTTTTAAAGAAAGTGATCTTATTTCCACATAGACTTCCACAAGATCATACGACCGACACTCGTATACTCTTAAGTAATTATCTACATTTTACTCTAGACCACGTACTGGTACATTGTAAAATTTGAAGGACGGAATTTATTATTTTTATAATTCATAAAAAACCTAAAATATGAAATTTCATGCGATTCTATGTGGCGGAAATTTTCGTTCCCATAATGCTTATCGTTATAGTATTAATGGAATACAATCAGAAGATTACCCAGGTTCGCGTGCTTGTAAGGCTGTACGCATGGTTTTCATATGAAACATTTGTCATTTTGTTCGTTCGGGTGAATATCTCTAGACCATAGTGACAAGCACGGAAGTTTGGTCTGTAGTGTAATTTCCCCAAAGTTTCATAATACACTTTTCGTGAATAATTTGGGCTCGTTCCGGTGATGCGTTCATGGCCAAATTTAAACATGGTGGTCGAAATTTTATGGATGTAATTTTATTACTTTTATATTTTAGGAGAAACGTAGCCTATGAAATTTCGGCTATTTGGCCCGCAATCCATTATAGTGATGTCACTCTTGCATCGGTCCAAAATCAGTGACGAGGACATTGAAGCGACATCGGGCTTTTTTTGTTTTAGTCCACCACTAGCCAAGGCCATAGTTATTTTTGGATTGGACCGCTCCTCTAATACGGCCCAGTGTTTATAATGTGCGATGTCGAACAGGCATCGGGTATATCTCGTATACATCGATTAGTATTGCAATATATTTGTATATTGATTCGATTACATATAGTCCAGGCCCAAATTAATGATGTTTGGGCCTAATCATGGGCCCAAACCTACGACCCACAACATTGCACTATAATCTCTGTCTTATCCTTTCTCTACGACATAGCCTGCGACGTCGTACCTATGATTAAGCGACAACTTTTCTCTGCGGGTATATAAATACCCGACCACCCTCCCCCTTCCAAATCCCAACCGACGACATCGTACCAAAACCTCCCACCTGAAAACAAAACTGTCGAAAATATTCAAATCTCAACGAAAAACCTTAGTCTCAGACTATAGCCCCAAAACCAACATTCAATTGCTTTGGACGAAGTACATTGGCGGATTTCTCTAAAAGGGAAGAGCAACAAACCTTGACAAGGTAAGGATTTTCTGATCAATTTTGATGTTGGTTTTTCAGGTTTCATATACTTCTTTTGTTGCCCATTGCTTGGATATTCAATCGTGGCATGTTATTTTTTTACTTTGGATGTTATTAGTTGAGATTATAGGTGTTTTAGTAGTGTTCCATTTGCATACTGTTTTGTCTTAGTCGATTAGCCTGCGACTTTGCACATTCAAACACGTGAATCTGTGACTTTGCATAGGTCGCGTTGGTCTAGCCGACGTGTGTGCGACATTACTACGAAGACGGCTAAAACACATTGACATCATTGAGTTCTTGACTATTGCACTTACTGTTCCACATCCCTTTGATTCTCAGATGGCTCGAATGAAGCAAAAGTCCAGGAAGAAAGGGGAAAACACCACGTGGTGCATACCCAGACCAAATAAGTAATAAGCCCAAAACCACAAGAGAGCCTGAAGCAAACTAGGGAAGCGATCAGGGCTAGACGGACGCAGAGCAAGTGGAGTCAACCCACGAACTAAGAAGAGCGAAGACCTTGATCAAGCATCAGCCACGAACTGTGTTTCTCGGCCCCATGATTAGACACACGATGGCCATTCCAGATAAAATAAATCCATGTTTGTAATGTACTGTAAAAGGAAGAAAGAGGGTACGAATCCAGGTAAGTGCAACTAAACTAAACAAGCTTGATTCTGAAAAGAAGGTTACTGACTTGAATGTCGGAGTTGTTTCCTCGGAATTTATTTTGGGACCTCTTTTATAGGTACACCCTGGTGAACCACGATCAATCAGCCGGATTTGAAAATACCATAATATTTGGCACCGACTATGGGGATGGAAATTTTTCCATTCGTTCACTCCCAACGGAGTTGATAATGGTGTTCACTAGAAGTGAAAGAAGTCAAAACCATCACACTCAAGAGAAAACAGCGGGGAGAGATAGGAACGTACATCCTAGCCAATATCAGGAACACATCTCCAGCAGAGAGCAAGAACACTTAAGCATGACACAGAAGAGGAAGAAGAAGCAAAATCTCCTAACATGAACAAGGAAAAGGAAAAAAGAGTGTTCGCATCATTTTTGGAAGCGAATAAAGAGCAACTATATAATCAATTCCTAGCTACTCCTAAACCAAAGTCCTCAAAGGTAAGTAAAAAATTTGTTTAAAACAATGGTGGCCTTATATATGGGGATGAATTGAGAGAAACAGTTGCAGAAGACGATGCGGATAAGTCACCGCTGCCACCACATCTTCGCAACTTCAAGATGCTAAAGAACTTAAAATTACCATTGCATGTCAAGATATACAGTGGGACAACTGACCCAAAGGAATGCTTGCATTCCTATCGTAATAGTATGAGGTTCCGTGATGCTGAAATTGAGTCGATGTGTAAGGCATTCCCCATATTGTTTTTGGGAACAGTGATCACATGGTATGAATATTTATCAAGTGAAAGCATCACATCTTGGTCACAGCAATCATATTTGTTTTTGGGTCATTTCTACCAGAAACAGGAGTTCACTAAGACAATTGTAGATCTGAATAGTATAGCTTAACAAAGTGATGAAAGTTTGGAAGAATATCACAGTAGGTTCGTTATAGAAGTCTGCAGGTGCGGCATGCAATCAGGATAGTTCTACGAGGAACTAACAAAGAACATTCCAGAGAACCCAAGAGACCTAAAAAACATGACAGAACGGTATGTGTGAACCGAGGAAGCCAAAACCCGCAAAATAGAGCGAGAGCCAAGCGAGAAGAGAGTAATAGAGGTCTCGCAAAGAAATATGGAAAAGAAGGGGAAAGAAAACTCTGCTTTAAAAGGAAGAGAGGCGGAGACACAAAGAATTTTTTCCTAGGAGACACCGATAACAAAATTGCAAAGAGAGATCTGGAAAGCGAACAAAGATCTATTCCATGAACCAATACCAATGGCAGCGCCCCCAGAGAAGAGATCAAGAGAATACTATTGCTTTTTTCATAAGGATCACGGTCACGATATCGAGTATTGCAGAGATTTACAAAGGCAAATAGAAGAAAACCTGAGAAATGGTTATTTGGGACAATATAGGAAGGAAAAAGGTGGTAGTAGATACAACGAAGCGAGCAAGGCAGGAAGCTACATGGCCAAAACACAGGCCACAGCGAACACTCAGACAAGAAATCAAAAGATGACAATTGTGGTAGACTATGAAGAAAATATGCCTAATGAAGCTCCAGAAAAAATTATCTTCTCTATACATGGATCAACATAATCCTTATCAAAAAATGCCTGGAAAGCTAAGGCCAGGTATTGACCACCGCAGGAGCCCCTAGATAAAAGATTACGTATTGATGAAACAATCACGTTTAGCGAAGAGGACGATGTTCCTAATGCCTCACCACACAAAAATCCCATGGTCATTTTTGCTAAAATTAGGAATACAATTGTTCATATAGTGTTTGTGGATGATGGAAGTGCAGTAGAAATCATTTTCATGGATTTCTTCGACAAGATTGGATTCAAGAGGACTGACTTGAAAAATCCACATCTGTGCTCGTATGGTTCACAGGAAGAGCAGAAACGCCGCTTGGAAACATTAAGTTGTCTGTAACAATTGGGGAGTATGAGAGGAACTGCACTATAATCTATGACTTTGTAGTCATGGATGCTCCAAGTTTGTTCAACACTATTATTGGAGGCCATGGATGAACAGATAGAAAGCAATTTGGTCTCCATACCATTAAGTAATGAAATCACATCCCTATCATTGTGGGTGCGCTCGCAACCCTCTATTGGCAGCGATATCATAATTAGGGGAGTACAACGAGGTCTGACCATCATTGCGGGTCTGCCTCTCCCCCATGATACTACGTCTCAGGCTTCCACCACGAATGCAACTACTCTCTCGGGTCCTATATATGCTAGGCCCAAGGTTTGTAGGCACATTATCTGTGATACTAGGGTTTCAACACAACACCTAGCTTGCTACTATTAGCTATCTCTACCCGCAACCTCTCAGACAACAGTTACGAAGTCAGCTAAGACTGGTGCGATGATAAATACATCAGAGCATTCTCGAATTCCCCGTGCACACACCCACGCGGACGCCTTCTCCCCTACCCATTCTAACATCTAGGTTTCTTTTCCCAAGGGGTATCAATAATTACACCATACATTAGTATATCCCAAAGCATGTGCTTATATATGGTGTACTACTCATGCATTTATAACTTTCAAAAACAATCACAATAATATCATAAACACAAAGATAGGATGAATCTAATGAATCTCATAAAGAATTTAGAACATACCAAGTGCCAAAATAAATCCCAAGTAAAAAATATACTCTACATAGGTTTGATCCATGGAAAATATTAGTTAGATGTGATGGATCTAGAAAATAAGATGAAAAGAAAAAGGAAAGGAAAAGAAAAGGAGAATGAGAGAAGAACCCTCATTTTCCTTCTCTCTAAACTAGAGAGAGAATCTACTCTACATTATGCCTAGCTCTATTTTACTTCCTCATCTACTTTCTAATAGTTTAGTAGACGACTAAGGCTTCTATATATAGTAGTAGGAGGATTGGCCTAAAGATAGTCCCAAAATAGACCAAAAATAGCAAAACCCTAGGTCAGCTGCCAAGGCTTAACAGACCGGCACAAATGTCATGGTCCATGAAGCATTCAAGCACAAAGTACAAGATCTGGTACAGTCTATGAACATTCATAACCGCGATCAGTGAAGCTTCTCTCGTGCCATGGTCCAGGAAGATTGTTGTGGACCGCAAATAGAACACAATTTTTGCTCAGGGTTTAATCACAATCTGTGGAGGTTTTCACGGAGCGCAAAAAGCTAGCAATCTTGCTCAGCACTATTCTCCCAGTCCGTGAAGGTTTTCACGGACCGGCTCCATACTTAGCCAAATTCTTCAACTCTTGATCTCCAAGCTCCATGGTTTAGGGTCTTTGTCGCGGCCCGGTTCTTTGCTTTATTAAGGTCTTGTGCATGTCTTCATGGATCCTATTGTGTCTCTCATGTAGTGTGGGGTGTGTGTTGTGTCATGGTTGCTGATGCTTGACCATAGGCGGACAATGACTGGCCGCTAGTGCTTCATTGGCTGAACTTTGTTTGCTTTCCACGGGTGAACTCTTAGTCCAAATAAGGAGTTCTAGTAGTCGATTGTGTAGTAATCAAGAAGAATAAATAAATGGAACCAGCCTTGAACAATAATTCTTCTTGGATCGTTCTCACACTTAGGAAACACTCCTCAGACCATGATTCATAGTTTTCTCCTTTGACCGTCTTGAACTTTGAAACCGCTTATCTTTGGCTTCAATCTCCTTCTACCGTGCATTGACATTCATGGCCTTTATCTACTACCATTTTAATGTGAATGACCTTTGCCTTTTCTACCATACTTGCGAACGGTCTTCAATTTTCTACCCTTCATACGAACGGCCTTCACATAGAATGTAACCAAAAAGTACCCACAGCTGACCTACTAAAGAGGATCCCAAGGAAGATCAAGGAGCCCGTGGATACAAGATGTCTATTAGTACCAATTAAGTCCACAAAATGCGGGATTTGGACATGAAAACCAAACATGGTCGTCTAAATCCCTTGTCACGTAAACTCAACTAATACTAGGAATCCACCAACTAAAACCAACTAAAAACTATATCAAATGCACTGGTTAAAGCATGCATAATGGTGCAGATCAGACTCCCCACACTTAAATCTTTACTCATCCTTGAGTAAATAAAATCAAAGAAAAAGGTTCAAGCGGAATGAAGCATGCAAAAATAACCAATACATTCAACTTATTCCCAAGCTACCCTAGTTCCCCAAAGAAGGTGAAAATCCTCATAACTCTCACACTCCCCAAAGTTCCTAAAGCAAATGAACCACCCAGAGAAAGTACATGTGTATTGAAAAATATAAGTGAAAAAATATAGGAATAAAACCAAGCTTACTTTCCCAAAAGTAGTCCCAAAAGCAATCAAAGAATAATCCTCAAGCAAAATAATCCACAAGGAAATCCAAAAGCTATCAACTTGGTTGCAACATACAGATAACTCTGGATTCTCTACCTAGTTGCAACCAAGAAATCCAATGTATCGTCAACCTAGTTTCTTGTTTTTTTTTCCTCTCAATTTCTCTCATTTTGACAAGGAGCCCTTTTGGGTTTTCATCCTATCTTTATCCCATAAAACATGCTCACTTCTTACCTTTATCCACACAGCCTCTCACTTCTCTCTAGACTCATAAGTCTAGCCGAGCCAAGCCTGTCACTTTTACCTAGGCCTTTCGACCTATCTGGGCTTTTCCTAATGTTACCCAAGTCACCCTTTTGGGTTTTCAATTTGTCCAGGTTTTAAAAAAATCAAATTTTCAAAATGCTCTTAGAAGAGCTATCAACTACATAGAAACAACCAAAAATCATGAGTGCTATCTAATCCCCTTCCCCGCACTTAAAATTTGCTTTTTCCTCAATGCATGTACAAAATCAAAGAACATGGGTCAAGGGAAAGAAATAGAAAAGCACTTATAATGAAAAAGGAACACTAAAATCTACCCTTTATGGCACAATCCTGGAATGTAAAGAATAAATCACCATCACCCTTAATATACTACCCATAACCTCTAATCATAAAAGATCAATCTACCACTATCATGAACCACAAATAGAATAAGGAATTGAATCACAATGGAGTGTTACCTTTTAGGTCTCGATGTGTGTGTCTCAAGGGTTTTGAGGGTAGGTGGGTTTTGGGTGGTATTTTTTTGGTGGTAGGGAAGAAATGGTGATTGGGTGGTGTAGGAAGGTATGTGAGCTTCATGGGTCGTGCACGTCTACACGGCCCATGAACTTGGGGTTTGGTTCTCCTCCTTGTCCACCATTTTGAGCATCACAAACCATATACGTCTACATGGTCCATGAGTTGGACTCCCCATTTGCTCACCTTCCTCCAAGAACCATATGCTTATTACAAAACAAACATGCACACTAAGTGTATTAGTGTCCCAAAAATAAAAAGAAGCTATAAATAGAAACACACACAAAAAATGCGAAACTAATCTAAAAATAAATTAAGCTCAGGTTGCCTCTTGAGAAGCTCCGCATATTTAAGGTCATCGGCACGACCCTAATGATATCAATAAGGTGCTGGTTTGTACCCCATCACCTTGGACGGCCAAAAATGAAGAGCAGGGGGTAAGAATCTTCCAGGAGGAAGATATAGTAGAGGAGGAGTCAACCTTAGAGGGAATAGGTAGTATGAAAGCTTAGCATATTCAATTGGTTTCCCTATGGTTTCCTCTAAGGTTTCCAAAAATGTGGGAATTGGTTCTATAGGTGGAGGTAGGGGTGGAAATATGTAATATGAAAAATTATGTACAATCACCCCTTCCTTGACTTCTTCCCTCTTAACCAACCATTCCCCGTCCCATTTAGATTCATCTATCAAAACTTCACATTCAACAAGGGATGGTTCATTTTCAAAATATTGGGTTTCTAGTTGGTTCAACCATTCCATCAAATCAGGCACTTTCCCTTCAACTTTCTCAATGCTTGAGAATAGTTGAGTTCCCAAATTGCTAATCTCCTAAACACTTGTGATTGGAGTAAATCACTACTCTTGGTCACATTAGCTATAGCTTGCAGAATTTTTACATAATTCAATTTGGGAACCAATCTTAGGGATTGGCTTTGGGGCATTAAGTTAGTTGGTGAAATCCTACTATCTAACCCAACGTGTTGGTTTCCCTATGAATTTTCATACCACGAATTCGAATTACCACTAAACCTCGAATTTAGGGAGTTGTGGTATGGGTGACAACTCCTACCTCTCTCTCATTTTTGCTCATCCAAGAGCAAGACTCCGTAGGGTGGTCGCAATGACATATCCTACAAAATCTTGCTCTTTGAGCCATTCTTCTCCAATAATCACTCAACCTTGGGCAACACTCTATAGGATGATCGCAATTACACACCCTACAAAGTGCCCTTCATTGAGTGCTTTCCCACATTTTTTCTATTAAACCCTAGCAAAGAAAACACGAAAACTTTGGAGTTGTAGTGCAAGGGTTCTCGGTTTGCACAAAGAACTCAAGTGGTACATAGTCGAGAAAATAACAAACAAACAAAAATAAGAAAAGGATAAAAGAAATACTAGTTACTCACTAACATGTTATGCTAAACTAATACTTGAACTGAAGAGCATCCCCGGCAGCGGCACCAAAATTCTTTAACTTGCCTCCACCCAGCCATTGTTAAAACACATGCAGAGGACTTATGGGTTAAGAAGATGAGATTTATATTTTTGCACCTTGATCTCACTGTTATGCTACCGGAAGGGTAGTTAGCGGCAAGTCCTGGTTTGTCCACAAGGATGCTAGGGCTCTAGTACTAGCTAAAACACAACATCTTGTGGTTCGTCAATCCACATGAGTGAAAGAAACATCTAGTAGTGTAGACATGCAACCGGGGGGGTTGTATTTTCAACTAACAACTACAAAGTATGAAATTAACAAACGAGTACACTATTTATGCTAGGCACTTGGAAATCATTTAGCAACAAGGTAGTTCTAATGCTTCAATCCTCGATTCATTCACATAAAGACTTACAAAAAACCTATCAATGTGTTCACAACACATAGTGTGGCCGACCACATACACTTCCCCATCCCTATCACGGTGGGTGCGCTCACAACCCCTCATCGGCACTGCCATCGTAATTAGGTGAGTACAATGAGGTCCAACCATCATTGAAGGTCTATCTCTCCTCCATGATATTGTATTCTGGGCTTCCACCACCAAAGCAACTACTCCCCCCGGGTCCTATATACGCTAGGCCCAAGGTTCGTAGACATCTTATCTGTGATACTAGGGTTTCAACACAGCACCTAGCTTGCTACTATTAGCTATCTCTACCCGCAACCTCTCAGACAATAATACAAAGTCAGGTAATACTGGTGCAATGGAAAATAGGTCAGAGCATTTTCTAAATCCCCATTCACACACCCCACGCGGATGCATTCTCCCCTACCCATTCTAACATCCAGGTTTCTCTTCCCAAGAGGAATCAATAAGTGCACCATACATGAGTATATCCCAAAGTGTGTGCTTATATGTGGTGTACTACTCATGAATTTATAACATTCAAGAAAAATCACAATAATATCATAAACACAAAGATAGGATGAATCTAATGAATCTCATAAAGCATTTAGAACATACCAAGTGCCAAAATGAATCCCAAGCAAAAAATCTACTCTACAATGGTTAGATCTATGGAAAATATTAGGTTAGATGCAATGGATCTAGAAAATAAGATGAAAAGAAAAGGAAAGGAAAGCAAAAGGAGGAGGAAGGAGAAGAAGAAGAACTCTCATATTTCTTCTCTCTAAACTGGAGAGAGAATCTACTCTACATTATGCCTAGCTCTATAAAGTTTCTAAACTGGTGCGGTCCATAAAGTTTCTTTTGT
Organism: Rubia yunnanensis; assembly: GCA_037428765.1. Classification (NCBI taxonomy): domain Eukaryota; kingdom Viridiplantae; phylum Streptophyta; class Magnoliopsida; order Gentianales; family Rubiaceae; genus Rubia; species Rubia yunnanensis. Next base: position 64,595,688 of record CM075061.1, read on the forward strand.
GCCACAGTCCGTAAAGATTTTCATGGATCTCGAACAGTGCACAGTTTTTGCTCAGGGTTCAATCACGATCCGTGGAGATTTTCAAAGACCGAAAATAGCTTGTATTCTTGTTCAACACTGTTCTCACAGTCCGTGAAGGTTTTCACGGACCGGATCCATACTTAGCTAAATTCTTTAACTCTTGATCTCTAAGCTCTACGACCTAGCTCTTTGCTTCTTGAAAGTCTCGTGTAGGTCTTCACGAATCCTCTAGTGTTTCTCGTGTAGTGCACGCCGTGTGCTTTTTCACGGGCCGCTGATACGTAACCATGGGCAGATCGTGACCAGCCGCTGGTGCTTCATTGGATGAACTTTGTTTGCTTTCCACAGTGAACCGTTAGTCTAAATAGGGAGTTCTAGTAGTCGCTTTTGAAGTACTCGAGAAGAAAAATCCAATGGAACCAGTCTCGAAGGCTAATTCTTCCTGGATTATTCTCAGACTGAGGCAACACTCCACGGACCATGATTCATCATTTTCTCCTTTGATCATCTTAAACTTTGAAGCCACCTATCTTTGGATTCAATATCCTTCTACCACACATCGATGTTCATGATCTTCATCTACTTCCATTCTAAATTGAATGGCCTTTGCCTTTTTTACCGTCCTTGCAAATAGCCTTCAATCTTCTACCGCTCTTGCGAACGGCCTTCACATAGAATGTAACCAAAAAGTACCCACGGGTAACCTACTAAAGATGATCACAAGGAAGAAGATCAAGGAGCCCGTGGATAAAAGATGTCCATTAGTACCAATTAAGTCAACAAAATACGGAATTTAGACAAGAAAACCAAGCAAGGCCGTGTAAACCCCTTGTCATGTAAATTCAACTCATTCTAGCAATCCACCAACTAAACCAACTAAAAACTATGTCAAATGCATTAGTTAAAGCATGCGCAATGGTGCAGATTACATACGTAGATGATATGGTCGTCAAGAGTATGCAAACATGTGACTTATCGGGAGACTTAAAAGAAACCCTAGATACATTGAGGGCAATTGGAATGAAGCTAAATCCTAAGAAATGCCCAATCGGGGTTGGGGCTGGTAAAGTTTTAGGATGCAAGGTATCCTCGAAAGGGATTGAGGTTAATCCAAAAAAGATACAAGCAATCTTTAAACTCTCCTAACCACAAATAGTAAAGTAAGTCCATATCTTAATGGGATCACTCGCCAAGCTCAGTAAGTTTGTCTCGAAAGTAGCAGAGGGTCACTTCCCACTGTTTAAAATTCTGAAAAAGGCTAGGAAGTTTATTTGGAATGAAGAGTGTCGATCCGCATATGAGTCACTGAAGGATCAATTTTAGACACTCCCAGTATTAAAAACACCAATTCAGGGAAAAACACTATACTTGTATATGGGGGTTTCAGTAAACGCGGTAAGCTCAGTCCTAGTAAGGCAAGAAGGCCAGAAACAGATACAGTATTCTACACCACCAGAATACTGCAACAGGCGGAGAGGGTATATCTTCCAATTGAGAAGTTGGCCATAGCCTTGATATATTCAGCAAATAGGCTACGAATATATTTTCAGAGTCATACGATTGTTTTTTATACTGACTACCCAATCAAGAACATCTTGAATAAGCCTGAGTCATCTGGAAGAATGACTAAATGGGCTCTTGAATTGGTACGGTTTGAAATTCATTTTCAACTGCAAACCTCAATCAAAGCCCAAGCTTTAGCAGATTTCATTGCCAAAATGACAAGCGTGGGGGCACAGCAGGCAAAAACACAACAGTTTTTTGATAAGGATAAAGGAAAGGAAAAATGGGAGGACGTCACATGGAAGTTGTTCATAGATGGGACATCTTGCAAGGAAGGATGCGGAGCAGAAAAACTGTTGATTAACCTAAATGGAGTGGAATACAAATATTTTCTTTCCTTGACTTTGAAGTGTTAATATGCGGCCTAGATCTGACAGTTAACATAAAGGTAAAAAGTGTTTGGCCATTTATTGATTTACAAATAGTGGTCTAACAAGTATATGGAGATTAAAAAGTGCGGGAAGAGCAAGTGATGAAATACTTAACCAGAGTTCGTTAACTCATTGCTAACCTTGAGTACTTTAACATCCAACATGTCCCAAGAAGTGAAAATATGAATGAAAATGCCTTAAGCAAGCTAAAAATGACAGGTTTTGAGTCATTAAACGAACACAAAGATGTGAAAGTAGAAGTCATTCTGGTCAGAAGCACGGAGAGGACAGCTATGTTAGCAGTTCAAAAATAAGAAGCAAACTGGATGACACCATTTGTTGAATAATTTTTCAAGGGGAAGCTACCGACGGATAAATTATAAGCCAGGAAGCTAGAAATGCAATCCCAAAATTATGTCTATGAAGATGGAACCTTGTACAAGAAAGGTTATTTATCTCCATGGATAAAGTATGTGGGGTTACTGCAAGCAAGAAAAATCTTGAAAGATGTACACGAAGGACTGTGTGGTTTGCACCAGGGATCTCGAATGATTGCAAAGAAGGTCAATCGAGCTAGATATTACTAGCCAACCATGTTCAACGATGCATACAACTTTGTCCTCAAATGCAGAAACTGCCATATGAATGCTCCAATATCGCACAAGCCACAGTCAGTGTTAATAGGAATGTATGGAGCTTGGCTTTTTGATAAATGGGGAATTGATCTCGTTAGACCTTTTCCAAGAGGTGCTGGCTGTTCCAAGTTTCTGATTATGGCGGTTTATTACTTCACAAAGTGGGTAGAAGCAAAGCCTAGGGTGAGTAACAGCAGAAGGAGCAAGAAAATTTGTATGGCAGAATATACTTTGTCTCTTCAGAGCTTCAACTAACAACTCAAAAAAAGAGAGAAGTCGTCGATCAAAGAGGCTAAATATAAGGAAAAGATAGCCAGAGCTTACCACCAGAAAGTCAAGGAAACAGAATTCCAAATTGGAAATTTAGTGCTAAGGAAAAATGAAGCTAGCCTAGCTGAAGAGAGATGAAAATTATGCCCGAAGTGGGAAGGGTTGTACAAGATAACGAAAGCGCACCAATCAAACTGCTACGAGCTGGAGAGAATAGACAGTAGCAGTTTTCCTAACACTTGGCACATAGTTAACTTAAGAAAGTTTTATGTGTAGAATCAGTGAATTGGCAAGAAAATTTAGCTTTCATGTATAGAAGCCATGTTATAATCATTGGTGGTGTTTTCTCCCTACGTTTGTGTTAAAGGCGATATTATCGCAGCATGAATCATTTGAAGTACAATCTTTTCTTTTCAAACATCTATACTTTGCATTCACTTTGCTAAATTACACGTCCTAAATATACCAACACATGGAGTTAGTGGCATAAGTATTAATTATGAATGCCACTGAACTCACCTTTTCGGAAAACATACAAGAAAGCAAGTCTGAACTCAACTATAGGGCATATATACCCACAATGAAGCAAGAGCGAGCAATAGCTCTCATAACTTTGCACTCTAAATAAAATGCAAGCTATAGATATTTCTATTGGGAAAGCCTTCATCTAATACAGTGACAAAAGCAAGCAATAGATCTTGTGTCTTCGCACAATACATATTCTCAATAAAGCAGGCAGTAGATTTTGCTACATGATAGATATGCCAACAAAATAGCGACTAAAGCAAGCTATAGATCTAGTAGCCTTGTGATAAACACATTTTCAATATTCAAAACCACAAGAAGAGAAACATAAGAGACAAACCTTAGGATTAAAAAATAGTCATGAAGTCAAAGAGCATCCAAAAGTATAAAGACAGAAAAAGAACAACCACATCATCCAAAAGTAGCAACAAAAAAAACATCATCGTCCAAGAAAAGAAAATCACTGCATACTATCTATACCTAGATGTTCGTGATGATCCAGACAAAGATGAACCACCAAGATGGGGACTGTGCTCAGCCTCACGAAGAAAACGCTCACCCCTGCACTAATTTTCCTAAGCCTCACGCTCCACGCTCATTATATGGTCATATCATCATTTCATGTGCAAATAAGCAGGATAGTGTGTTAGACCCCTTTGCTTCATATGACCAAGATACCTAGCATAATACGCATTGAAGTCGGTTATAGGACCAAACTCCTCGCAATCCAGTTGCATACTCATAACGTTAACAGTTTCCTCATACCTCATACCGTTTAAAATTCATACAGCTTCCTCATATTCTAGGCCACGGAGATGCAAGCGGATAGCCTCAGACAAGTTAATCATCTACCCTCCAACTCCCACAGCCAGATCCCTATGGCTAGTAGGTCTGCGAGATGACGAAGGGAGAGCTTGAAGCCTATCTTTGTACTCAACACAAGTTTGATCCAATTGATGAAAAGACTAATCTAAATGGTTACATTCAGGACAAAGTTCCTCATTTTCACTTTGAATTTGTGTGTATGGAAAACTGCTCGTCAAACTTACTTTTCCATCCAAGAGCAAAAGATGAAAAGTGATCACACTCATCCTACTTTTTCAACAATTCCAGCAAATCATCAATACGAGCACATTGTTTATCAATGATCAACATTTTCTGATGGGCCGCACGATTTTTGCTCACACCATAATCTCTAGCCTCTACTTGTTTCCAGAGAATGTTCACCATGTTCAGTTGTTGATGATGAATAAGACCGTTCTGCTCGGTTATAATCCTACGTAAATTGCACAAAGCATCTTGGGTGTCCTTTACAGTTGTATTCTAATTCCTCTCAAGATAATCAATACCCAAAAGCATATATTTCAAATGAATTCCTAAACATAAAGCCCACTCTTTGATGCAAATAGGGAGATTAAGCTACTGATATATTCTTGCCAGCAGATTCAAGATTAACTAAACCACGGATGATGTCCTTGCCAAGCGATTCAACATTATACCCATTAAGAATGAACTTACTACAAGTACAACTTGTAGACAAAGAAGGAGATGAAGACAAAACACGAATTTTCCACCTAATAAATAAGAGAAGCGATTCAATGCACAAAAAGCGATCAGAAGAAACAGCCTCCTCAAACTCTTTGGTGAAAAATTGAGTAGCATGAAGCAAGCTAATAGGCTTGGAAAAGGAATCACTACATCCCATAAATTCAAGTCTTTTCAACTATTTATGATCAGCCAAAATATTGAAGCCCTGCACACAAGTAAGGGCAATAAGAAAATGTAAAACATGAAGAATAAATCAACATTCATAGCTGAAGTTACATAAATATTGACTTAAGTTTACAATTAATAATCCAAAAAACCAAGTACACTAGAGATTAACTAACTTTGGAGGTAAGCAGAGGCTGGGCAACGATAGTAGTCGCTTCCTGGCTTGGCTATTGAGGGGGATTCTCCTCGCTTGGCTGCTGAGCAGGGGTTTCAATGCTCACATTAAACTCACTTGCCACACAGGAATCAGGACTAGAAGTTGGAATATCGGTGCTAGGTTTAAATGGAAGATCTTCCAGGTAATCCACCTCGCACTCCTTTATCTCAGCCGCGGAGGGAAGATTGGGAAGGCTGGCAAGATGCCAGAGCAAAGCATAGGGATGTCTCCCATCAGAAATATTTTCCAGAAAATCTCTATTCAGATTTTCCTTCTTCTTCTCCAGGGTCTGAACACATTTCATCATAGAAGGCAAACTCTTCAGTGAGCAAGTGGGGTTTCACTTGCATTAATTCTTCACAGCCTCGCAGTAACCAACTGTCACGCTTCTCAGCAGTTTTCGCCCTTTCCTCAGCAGCCTCCGCCCTCTCCTCAGCAGCTTTAAGCGAACATTCTAAATTTGCACATTTAGCTTCCTATGCCTCATACTTCTTCAACAGTGACTCATCAATAGGAGAAAACTTGGCAAGCCGCTCACTCACGAGTTGAAGACTTTTGCCAACCTTATAAGACAAAAACACATAGGAATAAGTTAGTGTCAGCATTTTATAAACAAGTTATCAAGATATAAAGGTCACTAAAGTTCAGCTGCAGATTTACCACAGCCAGTGTACCAGGTAATGAGAGGTTGGAAAGGATATCAAATATCATCTCCTCCGCCAAAGGATTCTCAGTTTGCGCCGGAGTTTGCAAACTGGATTGGTTAACACACCCCTTTTTCAAAGGGGAAAGTGAATGTCCTAAAGATCCACCACCCCTATCCCTTTTCTACTTCTTATTCTTTGCCACAATGATGGAGCGACAACCACTTGTTTCCCCTCTCTCAGTAATCTTAATCTTATCACTAGGGCATGTCTTTTTAACACCTTGTTGGAGGGTGTTACTCCCAGCAGCATTATCAGGCTGAACAGTAGCCTCAGCCACCTCCTCATCGTATTCTTCAAAGAGCGATCCATCAATTTTACCTTCGGCCAACTACTTCGGGCTAAAGCATTGGGTTTGGGAGGTGGGAACGTGGATTGATCACAATGTCCCTAAAGGGGATATGGATGTGCCTCCCACACCCAAGCCTGAGGCGACTACATTGGCTTCCACAACTATGGATGTTCACCCCACTATTATTCCTGCCCCCCTAGTAGGTAACAAAGATTTTAGGTTTTTTTGTTTATTACAAATTATTATTAATTAAAATTTTAACATTTTCATTTAATGTAATTAATATCTTATCCCACGGGAATTACACAAAAGGCTTGGGGCATCCTCCTAAGGATGTGGCCAAGACCAAGGCCCTAGAGCTATGCACGGAACACAACGTGCTTAAGCTTATGGAAGAATTGGTGGGGCTGAAGTCTATGATTGCCGATGTAATCAATAAACCTGCAGGGGATGAGCGGCCTAGGAATGAGGGGTGTTGGGTTGATGAGAATGGGCTGGATACCACAGATGATGAAGGAGGGTCTAGCACCAACAATACTGAGTTTTCCACCGAAGAGTCAGAGGATAATTCTTAAGAAGATGGAAGTAGTTCGTCGGCAGACGATTTTATCCCTCCTAAGCCACCACCCGATTAATTGTCATGGATCATATGTTAGTTTTTCGTAGAAGATGAAGAATGTTTGTTTGGATTTTATTGGGGTTCTATGCCTTTTGTTTAATTTTCAATTTGATAGGATGTTATATGGCACATTGCATTATGTGTTTTGGATATGCGTACTTACCTAGCTTTAATCTTACCGACGTAACTTGATGAAATTTGAGACTGGTTGTGGTGAACTTGGAATGGAACCTTTAGATGGTACATTCCAAGTTCTGGCTATATTGGTTAAGTATTGTTAATTTATTAGGTATGATAGATACATGTGACATCGCACTCCATTTGCACAGCATGATTTCACGCTAACTGACATGTCACCAATTTATATGTGACATCACATAAGTTAATTTATTTGAATGGATTTAGGCATGGGTTTGGGCCGAGGGGCATGCGTGACTTTTCCTAGTGGACAATTCGATGCCGCTCCCTACGTCGGGTAGAATTTGGTCACATTGACTGATGGTGTGAAGTCGATCTTCTCATTACTGACTGTTACTGCTAGGTCGTTCCCTTATTTCTGACGTTGCAATTATGTTGGTAATTAATTTTACTTCAATTTTCCAGACTATTTACTCTGGTTATTGTAGAATCGCGTTAAAAAAACCTATGATTTACCTCTTTTTTAAATGAGGTAAATAATATTATTTACTTCCAAAAAACCGAGGTAAAAGAAATTTTTAGCTCGGTTTTTTGAGCTAAGCCAAAAAACCAAGGTGAATAGGGGGAAGCAATATGTTCAGTTTCCTGTACTAAAGGTCAACATGAGGAAGGGAAAGGCTTAAGCTAACCTAACTGAAGGTTAGCTCTCATATTTAGATATGTGCCATATGATGACTGAAGAAAACATGGTTGGGAGAAACCCATGGGAGTGGTGGTATGATACAGGTGCCACTAGACACATCTGCTTGAATAAGGGTATATTCACAACATATTATAAAAGCTAGACAGAAGAGAAAATATTCATGGGAAACTTCGCTACTTTAGAGATTGAAGGTCAAGGGAAGGTGACTTCCAAGAATCTCCCAACGGATAGTCAACCCTCCTGATTGCAGAGGCTTGAAAGGCTACTGGTCTTTCTCCCTTTTCATTGCAGGGCGTGGATGGCTTCATATTTTGCGCCTTATAAATTGAAGAGGCGTGGATCGCTCCATATTTTTATCCTTCCCTTTAGAGGATTTGGCCTATAAAAGGTTTCCTCTATTCTCATTCTAAAAGGCTGCCTATAAAAGGGTTGGTTTTTCAAGTAAAAAGCACGTAAACTATATTAGCTAGACACTTGGAGAATGATTGAGTAACATGGTTAATTTATTGCTTCGATCCTTGATTCATTCACATGTGAGATTTAGACAACCTAATCCAGTGCTCATAACACGTGGTGTGGTCGATAATCAGCACTTCCTCGTACCTGTCACATCGGGTGGGCTTGTAATCTTCCATTGGCACTGCCTCCGTAATTAGGGGAGTACAACAAGGTCCGACCATTGTTGTAGGTCTATTTTTCCCCGTACGATTACATCCCGAGCACTCCACCATGGATGCTCTACTCTCTAGGCCTATAAATGAGGCAAAGGGAGGTAAGCACATTATCTATAGCACTAGGGCCTTCTACAACCATAGCTTGCTCATTTATGCTATCTCTATCTGTAACCCTTCGGACTACTCCAAATAGTCAGCTAAGTCTGGTATGCTGGAAATGTAACAGTAAAACTCAGAAAAGACCTAAGTGCACACACTCACGTGGACCCAGGCCTTGCTACTCATATCACATCCGAGGTTTCTTTTCCCCAGGAGGTATCAATTATTGCACCAATATGAATGTAGACTAGAGTGTGAGCTAATGGAGTGTATCATTCATGCAAATATAACCCTAGTAAACTAAGGCTACATTTATAGTAGTGTCAATTGGGCCTAAAAATAGGCCCAAATTAGGCAAAAAAAATGTGTAAACCCCTAGTTCAGCCGCTGCTCATAAGGCTCGTACCAGCGCAGGGCACTAGATCAAGCACGGCCCATTTGATCTGCACTGGCGTGAGCTGTGGGATCTGGTACGGGTTGTGCCACTTCCTTGGCACGAGTCGTGGCACTTTCTGTAAATCGTTTCTGGCATGGTCTGTGGCATCTAGCGCAGCCCATCATCAGGATATTCATTTTTGTACATCTGATCTGTGGGTCGTGTTGTTAGGCGTGGGCTGTCATTAGAATCCTCGTTTAGCTCAGTATTTTGGTGCAGGCTGCTCAATTCTTCACATCCCACTAGCTAGTCTCGACATTTTGCACTTGAAATGGTGCGGGCCATCAAAAATGGGATGGTCCACTCCCATTCTTAGCCATTTTAGAGTGAAAATGGGAACTTGAGCACACGGCTCGTTGAGATTGGCGTGGTTCGCACTGGGCCTTGGTACAGCTCGTGCTAGAGACCTTATGCGTGGGCCGCATCATCTGGTGCGAACAGTTAGTGCCTTGCTTGGTGCCACCCTTGAGCGGTCCATGCCGTCCCATATATACTTCGGCCGGTTGAACTTCTTTCCTTCGCTGCGGATAAACTGTTAGTCCATTTTAGAGTTCTAGTAGTTGATATTATGGTTCTCAAGGAGACAAATCCAATGGAACCAACCTTAAAGGTTGATTATTCTTGGATAGTTCCCAAAATTTGGTGCAACTCTCAAACCATGATTATCCATTTCTTCCTTGGCCATTTTGAACTTCAATTCCGCCTATCTTTGGCTTCATCCTTCTACTACCATGATTTGATGTCCATGGCCTTCATATACTACCATTATCATGTGAATGGTTGTTGACCTCTTCTAGCGTCCTTGCGAACGGCCTTCAATATCTTCTTGCATCCTTGCGAATGGCCTTCAATATCTTCTATCGTCCTTGAGAACGGCCTTCACATAGAATGTAACGAAAAGTACCCACAGGCGACCTTATAAGGATGATCAAAAAGGAAGATCTAGGTGCATGTGGCAACAAGATGTCCATTAGTACCAATTAAGTCTACAAAATGTGGGATTTAGACAGTAAAACCAAACATGGCAGTCTAAACCCCTTGTCACATAAACTCAACTAATACTAGCAATCCAACATATAAAAAAACCAATTATTATGCCGAATGCAATGGTTAATGCACGTATAATGAAGCACATCAAACCCCCACACTTAACCCTTCACTCATCCTCGAGTAAATAAAGATAAGAAAAGGACTAAGCGAAATGTAGCGTGCAGGCATAAGTTAATCGAGGCATTAAACTTATTCCTAGATTACCATGTTTCCCCCAAAAAAGCAAGAATCTCACAACTCTCACACTCCCTAAAGAGTCTAAGTAACCTAACCACCCAAAGTAAAATGTGGAAAAAGGTAAGCAAAAAAATATATATATATATTCTCTCTCTAGCTCTGGGGCGAAAAAAGAAGAAAAAAGGCGCAGCCTTTCTTCCATCCTTTGGAGGCCAATTTCTTCAAATTTCATTCACTTTTCACCGATGAATTATGGTTTAACGGATTCTCCTCTTGAATCTGCACACAATCATATGCAATTTGTGGTGAGTGTTTGATCTTAATCGGCCTTGGAGCAGGGTTTGAATACGGAAAGGGAGAGTTCTTGGTGGATCTTGTTCGTGATTTGGGTTTGGATCTTGGATACAGATTCGGATCAGGAGTTGAGCAAGAGATCGGATTGGTTTCTTGCCTTGAATCCTTGTCCGAGTTGGAGATTTGGTTGAAAAATCCAATATTTTTTGGGTTTTGGTTTGGATCTGGTTGCGCAAAGGGGTTTAAAAGGGTTTGATTAAAATTTTCATCACACTTTTTAATCAAATTCCTATCTCCTTCATCGGATTTGCATCAAGGGTTTGGAGGATTGGAATCGGACATCATGAAGAACTCAAGGATTTGCGATCGGATGCCACGGTTTCCACGGTTTCCACGGTTTCTAGGTTTTTCGATTCAATTCCTTGCTGTTTAATTGTTTCTCGGTTTGGTGCATTGTTTTGTTGATTCCGTTTTGTTGGTTGGAGGATTTTGGTTTTGAATTCAAGCATTGTATTAATTTGTTTCGTAGTTTTTGGTGAATTCCGATCGGTTTGGGTTAATTCCGATCAGAATAGTGCTTGTTGGTTGAGTTCGTTTGATTTTTGTGTTGTTTATGTGAAATTCGGTCGGTTTGGGTTGATTTCGATTGGATTGGTGTTTATTTGTGTGGTTGGTTGTCCGATTTGCTTTGGTGAAGCCAATTTGCTCATCGGAATCCATACTTTGTGGTTTGTTCTTGGTGCACCACAATGGTGATTAATGGGGAGTCTTCATTGGGTGGTAAGAACAACAATAATCCTCGGAAACAAGGCACGGCCGAGGGTGGTACTACCAAGAGGCAAAATCAGCAAGTGCATCCAAGAGAATGGAATGATCCGAAACTTGAGAGAAGGAGGCTATGGAACGATCCAGACATTCTCATGAACAAGTCGACTATTGAAATTGTTGCAAACAATGGAGATAGTGTTGACTTTGTTCTCACTGAGGATGAGATACACAAAGAGTTACACAAACCCTTCGATGGATTCTTAGGTGTGTTTCCAGGTTTATTCCCTGGAATGTATGCTATTCGATGTCTTTTGGTGGCTAAGTGGAAGGTTGCGTGCACTGTTCAGAGCAAGCAGAATGGCTATGTCATGTTCAGGTTTAACTGTGCTGAAGATAGAGATTTGGTGATGAATGGTCCAGACCATTATCTCCATGGAAAGAAACTGTTCATGTTGTTAGTGGATGAATTTGGACAGTATGATGCGAGCATCCAAGCTATTAAACCAGTTTAGATCCGGATGGAACACTTACCAAAGACTTATTGGCACAAGAAGGCATTGGAGAAGATTGCCTCTTCACTAGGAGATCCAATCCTCATGGATAATGGTACTCTTGAGTTGAGGGGCTACTATGCACATCTCTTGGTATGGATTGATACATCCAAAAAGCTCAAGGAGGAGGTGAGCTTTCGTGTTCCAACTAGTGAGGTCGTAGTGCAAAAAATCATCTATGATTATTGTAGACCTTGGTGTACGAATTGTGGTGAAAACAATCATCTCATAGAAGTGTGTGATGACTACTGGAAAGCCAAGGAGATGGAGGGAAAAAGTCCTACGGAACTGGTAGGTAACAAAGAGGTTAAGGCGAAGGGAAAGAAAAATTGGAGATTTCGATATAATGACCAAGTTTGGGTGAGGAAGATGCAAGCTGAAAATCTTGGAGATACACTAGACTCAAATTCGGTTGGAGGGGGGAACGTGTGATCATTGAGGATGCCTCTTCGGACAATGAGGAGGTTGAGAGGCGAAGGATGGGTAAGGGTAAATTGGTTGAAGGCATAGTCAAAAGCATTGAGAAAGCGGGAAGTGCTAAAAAAGGATCGGGTATAATAATACAGGATGAGGTTAATCAGGCTGTTGTTGCGCTGCCCGCAGCACCAGCGCCCAAGGCTGTAAGCACTGGCGCTGAAAACCTTGCTGTAGGTGCCAGGTCAGCCCAGGTAGCGCGCGGCAGGAGCGTCGAGCACTCGAAATCCAGCGTCCGTGCTGCTAGACAAGCAAATCCAGCGCCCAAAGAATCCATTGGGCAGCAACAAGCGTTCGGAGACGATGACAATCCGATTGAGAGTGATGGATTTTTGCCTAAACAAATGACCCATCCGGAAGCTCGAGGCTCAAAAATTCCTAGATTGCATAGGAGCAAGAGCAAGAGTAGACCTCCCCCCTACTCTAGGGGCTTTGACTAGGTCTCGGAGTAAGAGCAGGACAAGAACAAATGAGCAAGGGAAGGTCATCCAGAAAACCTTCCAACGCATGCTATCTACTTCAAGGAGCAACTCGGGTAGTTCTGGTACTCAAAATTCTGATGGCGGCGGTCCGAAGCCAAATGGGACCTCGGTTTCCCAATGAATACCGCATCTATGAATGCCAGGGGTCTATCAGCCCCTGTACGGAGGAGATGGGTGAAAAATATCATCTCCACTAATAGAGTTGGATTGTGTGGTTTGTTGGAGACGAAAATGGAGGATAAAGTATTGAAAATTTTCTTAAAGAGTTTTAAGGGATGGAAGTTTACGCATAATTTTGAGCTGTGGAAGAACTCGAGAATACTCATTATTTGGGATCCGAAAGGCTTCTCAGTGGATGTTCTTGGGAAATCTCCACAATTTATTCACCTCAAGGTTCGTAATCTTTCTTCTGCCATTGAGTTTTTCTGTTCGTATGTGTATGGGCATAGTGAGGGATGTTTGGCGCGTCTACCACTATGGGAGGAATTGAAGTCATTTGGTGCTAGTCTGAATTCTCCTTGGATGGTTCTTGGTGATTTTAATGCTATTCTTAGTGTTGATGATCATTATGGATCTATTGTTCCTAGCTTGTATCCAATGAAGGAGTTTCAGGATGTTTGTGTAAAGTGTGGACTAAGGGATGCGCCTGCTTTAGGTGAGCACTTAACCTGGCATAGTGCTGATTGGAAAATTTGGAGGAAGCTGGATAGGGTGCTCTTGAATCATGGATGGGATGATGCTGCTTGTCGTACAACCTTTTTACCAATTTCGGCACAATCACACCACTCTCCCATGGTGGTGGATATGTTGCAAGAGATTGTTGGAAAGGGTAGGCCTTTTCATTTTCAGAATATGTGGTTAGGTCATCCGAATTGTGGGCAAATAGTAGAGGATTATTGGAGTCCGTCGGTTGAGGGGACTAAGCAATTTTCGGTGACCAGGAAACTGTTTCGGATGAAAAACCCATTCAGGGAATTGGGTAAGCTTGATTTTGACCATATTTCTGAAAAGGCTAAGCGTGCGGATGCGGAGTACAACAAGGCTTTTGATGAATTTGACTCTAAGGATGCCTCGGATCATGATGTTGTGGCATTGCGAAACTTGAAGAAGCAAGCTATGCTGTATTATCTGGCGGAATCTTCTTTCCTAGCTCAAAAGGGAAGGATAAATCATATTACTCAGGCGGACAAGGGATCAAAGTACTTTCACACTATGGTCTCTGAGAGAAAATGATGGGGTATACCAGCGATCACTGATAGTGAAAATCGGATTGTAACTTCTAATAGTCGCAAGGGTGAACTATTTGCAGATTTTTACAAGGGATTGTTTGGCACAAGAAGAGACAGAGTCACTACTGACCTGAATGTTTTTGGTGCGGGCTGCAAGCTCACGGACATGGATAGGGCCTATCTAAATCAGGAAGTTGAGGGAATTGAAGTTAAGCAGGCGCTATTTGCAATGGCGGATGATAAGTCTCCGGGCCCTGATGGTTATACGGCCGGATTCTTTAAGAAACATTGGAACACTGTGGGTGAGGAAGTGACAGCTGCGGTACTGGAATTCTTTTAGACAGGTGATATTTTGGCTCAGCTTAATCACACTTCGGTGGCATTGATACCGAAAAAGCCAGATAATCTAAAAGTGGGTGACTTTAGACCAATATCGTGTTGTAATGTGGTCTATAAAGTTATCACAAAAATTATAGCGAACAGGCTTGAAGGTATTTTGCCAGGGATCATTGACCCTTGTCAGGGTGCATTCGTGAAGGGCAGGAATATCTCGGACAATGTAATGTTGGCGCAGGAGTTTGTACGGGGTTATGGAAGGGTTCGTAATTCTCCTAGGTGCATGATTATGGTGGATTTACAGAAAGCTTTTGATACAGTCTCTTGGGATTTCCTGGAAGAAGTTTTACTCGGACTGGGATTTCCGGAAAGGCTGACTGATAGAATCATGACGTGTGTCTGCACTTCTTCATTCTCGATAGCAGTTAATGGTAAACTGTGTGATCACTTTCAGGGACAAAGGGGTATTCGTCAGGGAGATCCATTGTCGCCTCACCTGTTTGTGATTTGCATGGAGTATTTCTCGAGATTGTTGAAAAGGAGAACGGCATCTAGACACTTCACCTTTCATCCGAGATGTGAGACTCTACGGATCACGCACTTGGCTTTTGCGGATGACCTCATGCTCTTCTCTAAGGCTAACACAAGTTCAGTACACATACTCATGGCTGCCTTGAACGAATTTGAGAGCACTTCGGGTTTAGGAATTAATGCGGCAAAGTCAAAGTTTTTTGGAGTTGGCATAAAGGAGGATCTGAGTTTCACAGGCATTCCTTGGGCGACATTCCCTGTCCGGTATCTAGGCGTGCCACTTGATTCCAGTAAGCTGAAGGTGACACAATTTGGTACTCTACTAGGGAAGGTGGATTTGGAAATAGCAAAATGGAAGGGGCATATGTGGGCAAATTGGAGCTTGTGAGATCAATTGTGGGAGGTATTGCGGGATTCTGGATTCAGAATTTTATCATACAATCTACAGTTATGGATGCTCTGGAACAGAAGTGCAAACGATTCCTGTGGGGAGGTAAGCATAAGGCAAAGGTTACGTGGAAGAAACTCTGTGCGCTTAAGTCTTATGGTGGCCTCGGCTTGAGAGACTTCAGCACGTGGAACCGTGCCTCAATGGCTAAAAGGATATGGGATATTCATATGAAGAAGGATAGCCTATGGGTCAAATGGATTCACTCGTTTTACCTTCAAGGGCATGACTTTTGGAGCCTAAACCCGAGAATTGCAAATGGTAGATTGGGAGAGAGATTCTCGAGCTACTTTGGTGACCTTTGTAAGCTCAGGGATGATTTATGTGCAATGTTTAACGGTGATATGCAAGAGGTAATTTCCCACCTTGGAGTATGGACTGGTTCGGGAAAATTTACTAGCACGGCTTATCTCTACATGCATCGCCACAAATATCCGGGTGTTTATGAGGTTGGCCGATCAAGTGAGAAAGTCTTCAATAGCATTTGGCATGGTTTTCTTCCGCCAAAATTCTCATTTATTGCTTGGTTAGCGGCTATTCATAGACTACATACCAAGGATAAGCACCGATTGGAGGAAGGGGATAGCATGGAGAAGGTATGTTCTTTATGCCATCTTGAGGAAGAGACTAATGAACATTTGTTTTTCAAGTGTGAGTTTTCTGAGGTTGTATGGGGGCGTATTCGGACTTGGATTGGGTTAAGGAGAAGAACTAGCTCAATTCCAAGTTCCATGACTTGGGTTAGGAGGCAAATAAAAGGTTCGAAAATGCGAAAGAAGTTTGGTATTTTAGCCTTAATCACCACAGTCTATCGCCTTTGGCGGGAAAGGAACAGTGTGGTCATGAATGGTGCTCAACCAAGTTCTGATAGAGTTGTAAAAATCATCATGAAGGATTGCTACATGGTGATGAATAGGCTATTTCTGGATGAGCACTTGTTTTAGATGGAGTGCTGTGGGAAGGTTGATGGTGCTGGTTGTTTCGGACCGGGTGCTTTCTGTTTTGGGTAAGGGGGCTGGTTGCTTGGCGCTATGCTTCGTGGCATCAGGCCCTCACGTAGACAGAGGTTAATTGGTGGGCTGGTTGCTGGGAATAGGCATCACGGTTAGGTGCTGCTTGGTGCGGGAAGCTGGACTTTGCAGCCCGGTTGATGCAGTTTTCAGCGCCAAGGGGGAGTTGTTTTCGGCCCGATAGAGTCCGGTAATGACCACAGCTTTTCTCGGATTTCTCCTGGCAATTGCAGCTCGGTTTTAGGTGCTGCTTGGTGCGGGAAGCTGGATTTTGCAGCCCGAATGATGTGTTTTTCAGCGCCAAGGGGGAGTTGTTTTTAGCCCAATGGAGTCCAGAATTGTCTACGGTTTTTCTCGGATTTCTCCTGGCAATTGCAGCTCGGTTTTCTGGAAGAGGCAATGGGTTTTAGAGTATGGATTCACACTCCGATGCTCTTTCTCCTAAGCCTAGTTTTGACTTATGAATTAACGGTTATTTATGCACTTTATGCTCGCGCTACACTTTGTGTTAAACTGGCATACAGCTGTCCATTTGCTCAAAATGGAGTGGGCGATTACATAATCGCCACGCTTGATGCACGCGGTACAAGTGTATCCATTCTCACATTTTTAGGAGGTTGATTCGAATAGGATTTACAAAGGTTGGAGGCACGGCCTCATTAATCTTTGCCCACAGAATTACTCTCGGCGCCAATAAGAGAATGCTTGAAGGCCAATAACATTCCTCTATCTCCATCTTAGGAATGTACATGGTAGAAGCAGATCTTCACACGTGCCAATATGGTGCAAACATGATCATCAGCTTCATTCTTAGGAGACATCCAAGACCCAAGATATCCAAGTCCCTCGGCTGCATTAGGATATTCAAATCATTCGACATTGGATTTTAGCAATTCCATCAGCATTCCGGCAGAGACATCAACTCAAGACCCGAGTCTCAGCTCTAGGCTGCATTAAGGAATTTGATTGGAGATGGCCCCATTTGTTAGGGGTAGAAGCGGTTTCTTTGTGTATGGGTAGTGAGTTTGTTCTCACCCCATCTTTGAGTGTTTTTTAGCCTGTGTTTTTCTAGGTTGTTTTGTGCTCCCGTTGCTCAATTCTCTTGCTTAGGGTTGGTAGTTATTTTACTCAGATTAAAAGGGGGGGATGGGGGAGTGTTATCCCTTGGATTTGCACTCTTCCATTCCCCTCCCCCCCCCCCCTACCTCATTTGTGGATTTTCTCCTTAGGTTTACCTAAGGTTGGATTCTTTTGTATTTGGTGGGGTCCTTTTTGGGCCCTGCTGCAGGTTCCACCGTCTATACTATTTACCTATTTACGTGGAAAAAGGTAAGAAAAGAAGATAAGTGTCAAGCTACCTTATGTTTCCCAAAATGATCCCCAAAGAAATCAAAGAGTCGTCTCCAAAAACAATCCATCAAGGAAATCCAAGAGTCGTCGACTTGGTTGTAACATAGGGATAACTCTAGATTCTTGACCTAGTTACAACCAAGGGTGCAAATGTATCGTCAACCTAGTTTTTTTTTGTTTTCTCTCAATTTCTCTCATTTTACCTAGGAGCCCTTTCGGGTTTTCATCCTAGCTTTAACACACAAAGGGTACTCACATTCTCACCTTTTTTCACACGGCCTCTCATTTTTGCCTAGGTTTGTAAACCTAGTCGGGCCTAGCCTCTCACTTTTACTGAGGTCTTTCGACCTATCTAGGCTTTTCCCAATATTTCCTAAGTTACCCTTTCAGGTTTCCAACTTAGTCGGGTTTATATTTTTTTCCATTTTTTAAAATTTTTCAATTATTTTTGGTGTAGCACAAAATGCCCCAAAGTTGGGCTTCATACTACAAGAATATATGATCAAAACAAAAAAATTACACCACCAATGATCTAAAACATCTATCCCAAGACAAGCTATGAACCCTACCTAGCAAGTCACCACCAAGTAACATCCAAAACATCCCACAAAAGCCAAAACTCAAAATCACCAAAGAGATAACAAAAAACACAATGAAAAACACCAAAATGCGCCGAGGAATCCCAAGATGAAAACTCCATAGGTGCTCACTAATCCCTCCCCCACACTTAAACTATGCATTTTCCTCAATGACAAAAACCATGTAAAACACATAAGTAAGGTAGGGAAAGTATTAACACTCACTCTTGCGGCCCCGAAGGGCCTTCCTCCTTGTCCACTTCCTCATTTTTTTTAGGAATTTTCATGACTCCATGCAAATGGGAGTGTCGAGACCCTGCATCCAAATACTTGAAACTCAAGCGTAATTCCATTCCAAAATGAATTTCTATCAAAATGTGACAAGAAAAAAATGTTTCAAAACTTACTAATCATAAGAATTCACAATGGATTGTTGAAGTACAAAATGCATCAAAAATTCTAAGGAATTAGGGAATTTCAAAATTTATAAAGCAAAAATGCATTTTTTAGCTTAAAATTTGGAGTTTTTGAAAATGCATTTTTGGAACAATTTGACATCTCAAATGGGGAAATAGCACGGATACCCTAGTACCAAGGAAACCTGGCGTGGACCCCCCTTGTGCCAATGACCCCTGGAATGGACTGACCTGCCTCCACCCAGGGGCATTAAAACCATAGCTTAGAATTAACCCGAGTGGAGGCTTTGGAAGAGGTTAAAGATAAAATTTATATTTTGCACCATGATCTCACTGCTACGCTACCTAGAGGATAGTTAGCGGCAAGCCCTGAGTTTGTCCATAGAGATGCTAGGACTCAAGTATCAACTAAAAAAACACAACTACATAGGGTTGTCAATCCATACTAAGCACGTAATCAAATAAAGCTAAGCACTTGGGGAGTCACTGCGCAACATGATTAACCTAATGTTTCAATCCTCGATTCATTCACATACAAGATTTACTAAGCAACCTAATATTGTGTTCACAACACGTGGTGTGGCCGATGGCATACACTTCCCCGTACCTGTCACGTCAGGTGCACTAGAAACCCTCCATCAACGCTGCCATCGTAATTAAGGGAGTACAACAAGGTTCGACCATTGTTGTAGGTATGTTTCTCCCTCATACAATTACATCCCGGGCTTCCACCATGAATGCACAACTTCCCTCGAGTCCTATCAACTAGGCCTAAGGGTCGTTGGCACCTTATCTATTATCTAGGGTCTCTCACACCCTAGTTTTCTAGTTTTTAGCTATCTCTACCCGCAACCTATCAGAAAAATTTGTGTAATTAACTAAGACTGGTGCAATGGAAAATAAGTCAGATTATTGCTTGGTCTTCCATGCACACACTCACGCAGACGCAACGTACTCCCTTACCCATTCTAACATCCAGGTTTCTCTTCCCAAAGGGCATCAATAAATGCACCATACATGAATATAGCCCAAAGTGTGTGCCGGTATGTGCTATAATATTCATGCATTTAGAACATTCAAGAACAATCTTAATAATATCATGAACACATATAATAGGATGAATCTAATCAATCTCACATAAACATAAAGGTTAGATCATGCACTACAATTTTCCCCAAGCTATGGAAAATACTCCATAGACATGGAATTAAAATATAGATTTGAATTCCACATCTAGGATGAACACAAAATGAAAAGAAAGAAAAAGGAAAAGGATAGAGTATTTCTCCCTTCTTAACAGCTCTCCTAATGATCTAATCTACTTTGTACATGTTTAACCTAGTAGACTAAGGTCAGATATATAGGAGAAGGGGGCTGGTCATAAAATTAGGCCCAAAATATGCTAAAACCTTAGTTCAGCAGCGTCTGGCGCGGACCGTCGCGCATGGTACTGTCTGCGCCAAGTACTTTGTCGCAGGACGCATAATCGCGTGCAGCCATGGTTCTTCATAGGTGGGGGGGAATTGATCTGGCGTGGACCAATGGCTGGTCTTGGCATCTTGATCATGGAATGCCGTGGCCGTCGTGAATGGGATGGTTCGCGCCCATACTTAGCCATTTTGGGGCAAACCTTTGAACTTGAGCTGCGCGGACTGTGGCGTATGGTTCAGGTCGCACCATTGCCTCGCGCTGGACTGTTGGCATGGGGCGTCTTCTCTGGCGCGGACCATTGGTGCTTGGCCATGAACGGTCCGCGCTGACCTGTGGTGCCTTAGCCGGTTGAACTTGTTTCCTTCGCTATGGAAGAACCATTAGTCTGATTTTTTAGTTCTAGTAGTCGATTTTGTAGTGTTTGAGAAGACTAATCCAATGGAAATATCCTTGAAACCTTATTCTTTTCGGATCGTTCTCGGACTTTGGCACAACTCATCAGACCACAATTCCCCGTTTCTTTGTTGGCCGCTTTGATCTCCGTTGCTGCCTATCCTTAGCTCCAATCTCCTTTTACCACACATTGATGTTCATGACCTTCATCTACTACCATTCTAGAGGTGAATGGCCTTCAATCTCTTCTATTGTCCTTGCGAATGACCTTCAATATCTGCTATAACACTTACGAACGGCTTTCACATAGAATGTAACCAAAAAGTACCCATGGACAACACACTAAAGATGATCAAATGGAAGATATAGGAGCCCGTGGATACATTATGTCCATTAGTACTAATTAAGTCTACAAAATATAAGATTTAGATGCTAAACCAAACATGGTCGTCTTAACCCCTTGTCATGTAAACTCAACTAATACTAGCAATATGTCATACAAAACATACAAAAAACTATGCTGGATGCAATGGTTTATGCACGCAAAATGAAGAACATCTGACTCCCCAAACTTAACTCTTTGCTCGTCCTCGAGTAAACAAAAACAAGACAAAGAATTAAGAGAAATGTAGCGTGTAAAGCATAAGTTAACCGAGGCATCCCACTTATTCCTAGATTATCCTGTTTCCCCCAAAAAGAGTAAGAATCTCACAACTCTCACACTCCCCGAAGAACATAAGCAATCTAAACACCCAAAATAAAATGTGGAAAAAGGTAAGCCAAAAAGATAAGTATCAAGATAGCTTACTTTTCCCAAAATGATCCCAAAGCAATCCAAGAGTCATCTCCAAAAACAATCCACCAAGGAAATCTAAGATCTGTCAACTTGGTTTTAACATAGGGATAATTCATGATTCTCAACCTAGTTACAACCAAGGAGTCAAATGTATCATCAACCTAGTTTTTGGTTTTATCTCAATTTCTCTCATTTTACCTGAGAGCCCTTTCGGGTTTTCATCCTAGCTTTAACACACAAAATGTGCTCACTTCTCACCTTTTTCCACACGGTCTCTCATTTTTGCCTAGGCTCGTAAGCATATCTAGGCCTAGCTTCTCATTTTTCCCTAGGTCTTTCAACCTATCCAGGCTTTTCCTAATGTTATGTAAGTTCCCCTTTTGGGTTTTCGACTTGTCCAAGTTTTTTTATTAAAAAAATCATCTTTTTCAAGTTTTCCAATTTTTTTAGTGTAGCACATAATTGTCCCAAAAGTGGGCTTCATGCTACAAAAGATAGGATCACACATAAAAATAAACCACCAATATCCTAAACAAACTACCCTATGCAAACTATAACCTCCAGCATAGCATGTCATACCACCAAATATTCATCCAAAAGCATCCCTCAACAAACACAAACAAAAATCACCAATAATCAAGAAAAAATACTACCAATGAAAATCATGAATGCACCGAGGAAATCTAAGAATGAAAACTCCCCAAGTTCTCACTACTCCCTCCCCACACTTAGCCAATGCATAGTCTCAATGCACAAAAATCATATCACAACATAAGTGAGGTAGGGAGACTGGTGATGCTCACTCTCACGGCCCCAAAGGGCCTTCATCCCCGTGACTTATGAAACTCCTCTCCATGTACTTTTTTGCTTGAAATGTGGCCTTAATGTTATCCATCCTCGAACTAAGATCTTCCACTTATGAGCGCATTCCTTCTATCGCTTGGACTACCTCTTGTAACACTTAAGTAGAGATCGAAAGCTCTTCCCCAAGTGAATGCAAGTGGTCAATGATGTCTGTGGATATGCGAGAGTGACAAAGAGGTGCTCTCGAAGTGGACTCACCCTCGGCCTCCTCAATATCTATCTCTGGGTTAGCTAAAACTCTATAGAACTCTCTCTCAAATCTCCGGTCTGGAAAAATGAATAGGCCATCCAAGCATGTATCATGGACAATGGCGGTGCACTACAGCAGTGGAAGTACCATGAAACTATAAGTGCTTGCTCTGCCATAGCACCATACAAATCTACCCTCTGATGTCGTAGGTCCCACCACTGATTCTTTTGCTAACTTTTCTATGTTGTACCTTGTGCCCGATATTTCTAAGTTAGCTAAAGCCCTTTGTGTGACCAGATGACCTACATGTTGCGCCAACAGACCAACCATGCCTCCCATAGCTATCTTGTCACTCTTCCGGTATCCCAGTGCTAGAAATTACTGTACAAATGACCCCCACCAAGTTCTGGTAAAAGTTACCCTCGGGTGTCATTGCCCAAAGGCAATTATCATCCAAACCCAGGCATTGGATCAATTCACAGTGGCAAAAGACACACATAGCCAATAGACAGTGAACATAACGAACACCGGGTGAGCTAGGGTGGTACTCTTGCACAGAATCTTCTTATATGTTCCTGTCAGTTGCACCCAAAAGCGTCCAAGAGAGAAAGGTAAACCTTTTCGTTATGTCTTCTGGATCTCCTTGCCATACCTCTACCCAAAGGCATGTGCTACCTCCCAGTGGGTCATCTTGTACTCCTTATCATCCAGGTTGAATTTTATCGCCGTGTGTCGATCATCGTCCACGACCGGCCATAGAGTAGCTGGAAACTCTAGGGTCCACCTTATGTGCGGCTTGGAGTTTTTCTCGAGAAACCCCTCTAGACCTACTCAGCTTAATAGGTAAGTGACCAGCTCGAGTAAACCTAGAGCCACCAAGGTGTCCTTGCAAGCAAACCCCATCTCCAAAATACTCCTCTTCGGCTCTCTTAAGTTTCTCAACCTCCCGACTATAGTCTCGAAGATATTGGATAAACCCATAAACTCCTTGACCACAAATGTGGGATTGTGAATAATGGAAGTCGTTGGCTCGGGGTTTTCACCCTTCGCCGCCTTCTTCCTCTTCTCACCTCGAGTGGACTTTTCCTTCTCCGAAACCTTCTTCTTGGGTGGCATCCTAAAAAAATGAGGACAATAGTGGTGATATGATCATAAACAAGGCATTTACTATATTATCATTCAACAAGATAACATTCTTCTAAATAGCCTAACCATTCATAACATGATAATCTAAGCATGAAGGCTATTTAAACAAGAACATTCCTCATTCAACAACAAACTCATGTAAGTTGTCACCAACCCATCAATAAGATCATGCAATCAAGATTCACTCTCTCCCAAATCACCGAACACATGAATATCACATCATTCAAGCATACTAGCACATCGATCCTGCCAACTCTTTCTTCAACACAAGATTATGCATACAAACCCAAACACAACTCTCAAAAACACACACTCATTCAAGATTCATGCTTTTCATAACACCACCACAATTTCAATAAAGCACATAAACAAAGAGTTCAGTGGGTTACCCAAAATTTGAATCTAGAACTTGTAAGACACACAAAAGAAGAAGCAAAAATTGCTAATTACTGGGAGAAAGTTTCAATTTTTTTGAGTTTCACCAAGAGTGTGTGAGAGTGAGTGTTTCTTGAGAAGGAAGAATGTGTCAAATATTAGAATAAGATGAAGAAATATATCATAGGATTGGAATTTCAGCCTAGGCGACAAGTGAGAGAGGTACAATTAAGATAAGAATGGAATTTTTAAAATTGCATATTAGGGGACAATAGTACAAATCAATTAATTCTTAGGAATATAGAAAGTACTATTTGTATAAAAATCCTAAGGATTAGGGAATTTCAAACTTTTTGAACCAAAAATGCATTTGAGTTGGAAATTCATAATTTTTCAAAAATTTGCATTTTTGGAACAAGTTGGCAATGGAAAATCAAAAATTGGCGCAGAAGTTGTTTTGCGCAGACCAAAGCCTCATGCCAGATCTCCTGGCACGAAGCATCCCCTCGCGCTAAACATGATGGCACAAAGCATCCCTCCGCGCCAGCTCCTGGCGCGGACCTAAGCCCTTGGGGTGGACCGTGTCAAATCTTGGCTCGAGGTTGCCAAAATTTTGACTTAATCCTTAGTTTTTCCCTTATTTTCAAAAGACTATGTCACTCATCAAATTTATTTCCATTCAGACACAATCACAAGTCTCGAACTCAAATTTCCAAAACAATCAAGAGTTTTATCTCAAAAATCCTCATCGTAAAACTTGCAAAGTCTATCTAATCTTTACTCAAAAACACACAAGCAAAAAAGAAACACCATATATTTATTATTGTCCTCATGACTTATTTCCTCTTTCATGCTTTCTAATTAAAACCACCTACCTATGGGCCCCTAGAATCGCCATCGGTGACTCCACCCACGATGACATCATTGTGGAGAGATCTCCACAACAAGCCATCTTTACCTTCGAATCTCTTATCTGTCATAAGGAACGAATCCTCTTGTCTTGCTACCGTTGAGTCTTTGAATGTCTCCTTGGGGTTAAGGGGGGTTGAGGAGGTTTTAAACTCTCGACCATATCCATTTCCCACTGCAATTTGGTTAGCTTGGAAAAACAATATAGTACAGACATATTATCCACAGCATCGCGCAACACATCAGACTCATCATCAATATCATCAACATGGGGTTCATTCAAACATTCATGCTTATTAGTAATACAAGAAGATATGTCATGCTCATCACATAGGGTTACACATTTGCACATAAGAGAAGAACTTCTTTAATCATGCCTAGATTTATAAATTTTAAATTCCACTTTATCCATCTCATCTTCTAGAGTCAAGGTTCCCAAGTGGACATCAATCTTAGTCCTAGACATTTTAAGGAAAGGTCTCCCCAAAAGTATTGGGGATGCACTACCGGCATGCATCACGTCTAGGGCAAAAAAGTCCGCCGGAAAAATCAACTTTCCAACTCGCACTATCACATCCTTCACTAGTCCACGTGGACTAGCTTGGGAATGATCAGCGAGTTGGACAATCACTCTATTTTCCCTAAGCTCACCTAGTTCTAGGTGTTCATATAAACTATATGGGATCACATTGATGGATGCGCCTAAATCTATCATGGCATTTTCAACAAGGTTACCACCTAAAGAGATAGGGATAGAAAACATTCTGGGGTTATCGCATTTCTTAGGAAAATTTTTATGATACAAAATGATGACCCCTCCCATTTTCAAATGTCCTAACCTCTTATTTGGCATACTTCTTTTCTTTGTGCATTCAACTTTAAATAATTTAGCATACAATGGCACATGCTCAGTCAATTCTAAGATATGGATAGTTACCTCGACCTTTTCAAAGATTTTCAAATTTTTGCGTCATTGGTCACTACCTTCGGCTTTCTCCTCAACGCATTTGAAAATGGAGGTGGAATGGTAGCTTAGGCCTTGGGTGGTGGAAGCTCCTTGGAAGGTGCCTCCTTTACCATAATCTCATCTTCTTCGAAGTGTGCCTTGGTAGCTTCCAATACCTTGTCATCCTCTTGCATAACTCTTTTCTCGGACTCACAAACTTCCTTCCCACTTCTCAATTTAAGTGCGCTCACATTCCTTGTATTGACCTCCAGTTGGGAAGGGGGTTTTCCTAACTCCTTGGCTTCAAGTCAGCTTACCGAGGTGGCAAGTTACCCGAATTGAACTTCAAGGTTTTTGATACTCGAGAAGGCTCTATTACCAAGGTCTTCAATCTATCGCCTTGTCCTCTCCACGAGGACTTCATGTTTCTTGCTCAATTGACTGATGGCTTCTAAAATTTCTTCTCGATCCGATGTGTAGAGCGAGGTATGGTTGTTGGAAGGGCCTTCATCTTGAGGGTATGGTTGAGGAGGGGCTTGTCCACCCCAGTATCCTTGAGGTTGATTATCCTCCCTCCATCGGAAATTTAGATGATCTCGATACCTCGAGTAGAATGAATTTGCATAGGGGTCCGGCCTTGCATCTCCTTGGTTCCCCCGGAACCCTTTTGGTTGACCCCTAGAAAATTGTGGCCTCTCCCAATTTTTGTATTCAATGGTCTTCACTTCTTGCAAATCCTCCACTACCTCAGGACATTATTTGAAATTGTGGTTAAGGTTGCAAACTCCACACACTTTGACTTGATACGATTTTCCTCACAAAAGCTCCTTCATCATGGAAGCAAGAGCTTGGACTTGCTCTTCCAACTTGGGTAATTGTGCGGGTTCATCCAAAACCCTAACCCTTGACCTTGTGTCAAATTTTCGCATATCATTAGCCATTTCTTCAAAAATGGCCATTGCATCCTTAGAGCTCTTGTTTGCTATCGAACCATTGCAAGCAGTGGTCACCATTAGCATATCTTCATCGCACAACCCCTCGAAGAATAATACACCAAATTCCCCTCCTTGAAGGGGTGGTAGGGACAACTCTCTAAAAGATTCTTGGAACATTCCCAATAATCATACAAGTTTTTGGCAGCCCCTTGGGTGATGTTTGACAATTGTTTCTTTAGCCCCACCGACTTAGATGCCAGAAAATACTTCTCTAAGAACCTCCACTTCATGTCCATCTAAGAACCAATGTATCCCAGTGGCAAGTAATATAGCTAGTCTTTAGCTTCGTCTTGAAGGGAAAATGGGAAAGCTCTCAAGTTGTAATCGTCTTGAAACTCCCGGTGGCTTCATTTTCGTACACACCAAGTGAAACTCCGAAAGATGCGTGTTCGGGTCCTCCCCCGCCAATCCATGGAATGTAGGTAGGTAATGGATCATGCCACTTTTCAGCTCACAACTAACGTTGGTGGAAATTGGGGGAAGGTGATGCATAATGGCTTATTCTCTAAGTTGGGGTCCATAAGCTCCCATAAGGTACGATTGTCTTCTTCCATCACTAGCGGATCTTTAACTAACACTACTTGCCTCTGTTGAACTTCTTCCCTAGTTCTCTGTCTCCTTCTCCTCTGAACAAATGTGTTCTCAGTCGGGTAGTGTAAGACACCTAGATTAGTGGTATGCATGTGAACCATAAACTAGGGCTAGCAACACCCTTCTGAATATAACACTACCAAACGGATCAAGAGGTAACAATGAAACTACAACAACAGCTCAACAACAAACTAACAACACAAAACTAAAACAAAAGTAAAAGGAAACAACTAACTACTTTAACTAACATGTAATGCCTAATTGATACTTAAGCTGGATAGCATCCCCAACAACAATGCCAAAATTTGACCCGCCTCCACCCAGGGTCATTAAAACCATAGCTTAGAATTAACCCGAGTGGAGGCTTTGGGAAAGGTCAAAGATAAAATTTATATTATGCACCCTGATCTCACTGCTACGCAACCTATAGGGTAGTTAGCGGTAAGCACTGAATTTGTCCACACAAATGATAGGGCTCAAGTATCAACTAAAAAAACACAACCTCGTACGGGTCGTCAATCTGTACGAGTGAAAGGAATAGCTAGTAATTACAAACAAAATGAGGGGGTTTGAATTTTCAGATTATCAACTACAAAGCATAAAGTAAAAGGAAAGTAATCAAATAAAGCTAAGCACTTGAGGAGTCATTACGCA
The DNA here is from genome assembly GCA_037428765.1 of Rubia yunnanensis. Taxonomy (NCBI): domain Eukaryota; kingdom Viridiplantae; phylum Streptophyta; class Magnoliopsida; order Gentianales; family Rubiaceae; genus Rubia; species Rubia yunnanensis. The sequence goes on from CM075061.1 coordinate 64,623,652, forward strand.
ACATGATTAACCTAATATTTTGATCCTCGATTCATTCACATGCAAGATTTACTAAGCAACCTAATATTGTGTTCACAACACGTGGTGTGGCCGATGGTATACACTTCTTCATACCTGTCATGTTGGGTGCACTCGCAACCCTTCATCGATGTTGTCATCGTAATTGAGGGAGTACAACAAGGTCTGACCATTGTTGTAGGTATTTTTCTCCCATGTGTGATTATGTCTCGGGCTTCCACCACGAATGCACAACTTCCATCGGGTTCTATCAACTAGGCCCAAGGGTCGTTGGCACCTTATCTATGATCTAGGGTCTCTCACACCCTAGTTTTCTACTTTTTAGATATCTCTACCTGTAACCTATCACAAAAATTTACGTAATCAGCTAAGACTGGTGCAATGGCAAATAAGTCAGAGTATTGCTCGGGTCTCCCGTGCACACACTCGCGCAGATGCAACGTACTCCCTTACCCATTCTAACATCCAGGTTTCTCTTCCCAGTGGAGCATAAATAAATGAACCACACATGAATACAACCCAAAGTGTGTGCCGATATGTTGTGTAATATTCATGCATTTAGAATATTCAAGAACAATTATAATAATATCATGAACATGTTAATAGGATGAATCTAACTAATCTCACTTAAACATAATGGTTAGATCATGCACTACAATTATCCCCAATCTATGGAAACTACTCCATAGACATGGAACACAAAATGAAAAGAAAGAAAAATGGAAAAGAAGAGAGTGTTCTCCCTCTCTAAGAGCTCTCATAATGATCTAATCTACTTTGTACATGTTTAACCTAGTAGAATAAGGTCATATATATAAGAGAATGGGCTTAGGCCTCAAAATAGGCCCGAAATAGGCCAAAAGATGTTCCCGACTTCAGTCGCCGCCTGGCGCGGACCGTCTCGAATGGAAAGGGGCCATGGCGCGAGGCTCTGGCGCGGACCAACGGCTGGTCTTGGCATCTTGATCTTTGAACGGCGTGGGCCATCGTGAATGGGACGGTCTGTGCCCATACTTAGCCTTTTTTGGGCAAACCTTAAAAATTGAGCTTCACAAATCGTGGCATATGGTGCGGGTTGCGCCATTGCCTTGCACTAGAACTATTGGCATAGGGCATCTCCTCTGGCGCAAACCGTTGGTGTTTGGCCATGAACACTCTGCGCTGACCCGTGGTACCTTGGCCGGCTGAACTTGTTTCCTTTGCTACAGGAGAACCATTAGTCCACATTTTGAGTTCTAGTAGTCGATTTTGTAGTGCTTGTGAAGAAAAATCCAATGGAATCAACCTTGAAGGATAATTCTTCCCAGACTGTTCCCAGACTTTGGCACAACTCATTAAACAACGATTTCCCGTTTCTTTGTTGGTAGCTTTGATCTCGGTTGCCGCCTATCCTTGGCTCCAATCTCCTTCTACCATGCATTGATGTTCATGGCCTTTGTCTGCTACCATTCTAGAGGTGAATGGCCTTCGATCTCTTCTACCATCCTTGCGAACGGTCTTCAATATCTTCTACTGCACTTACGAACGGCCTTCACATAGAATTTAACCAAAAAGTACCCCCGGGAAACCCACTAAAGATGATCAAATGGAAGTTCTAAGTGCTCATGGATATATGATGTCCATTAGTGCTAATTAAATCTACAAAATGCAGGATTTAGATGATAAAACCAAACATGGCTGTCTAAACCCCTTGTCAAGTAAACTAGCAATCCACCATACAAAACATACCAAAAACTATGTCGGATGCAACGGTTAACGCAGGAAAAATGAACCACATCACGGACCATATGGCCTGGTATGGTCCGTGCCAAATCATGGTGTGAGGGCCCTCGTGCCAAGGTCGTCTGGCGCGGGCCGTGCTAGATCATGGCACGAGGTTGCCACAATTTTTACCCTATTTTTGTCAGTTTTTCCTTTCTTTTTGAAAAACTAAGTCATTCAACAATTCCTACTTCCATCCAAACAAAATCGCAATGCTTGACTCAAATTTTCACATCAACAAGTGTTTCCATCTCAAAATCGTCATCACAAGTAAAAGCATGCAAAATCTATCTAATCACTAAATCGAAATCGGAAATTTAAAGTAAAAAAGAAGCACCGTATTTTTATTGTCGTCCTCACGACTTATTTTCACTAAATCAAGCTATCACAAATTTTCCTCACTGAGGAAGAGATCGCCCTCCTCATTTACTCCCAAAGCTCCCCACTCAAAATAGGGTTTCAATCTTTGCCCATTTACCACCAATTTTGTGCCATCTTTCATTCTTAACCTCTATCGCCCCATGATCATATACCTTTGTCACCTCATATGGTCCTTCCCACTTTGATCGTAATTTCCAGGGAAAGAGACATAGCCTACATTGGTAAACAATAACTCTTTGTCCCACAAAGAAATCATTCTTTACTATACTCTTGTCATGTTGGGTTTTCGTTCTTTCCTTATGAATCAAAGCGGTATCATATGAGTTGTGCCTAATTTCTTCAAGTTCCAGCAATTGCAACTTCTTATGCTTCCTGGCTTCACCCAAGTCCATGTTAAGGCGTTTAACGGCCCAATGTGTCTTGAATTCAAGTTCAACCGGGAGGTGTCATCTTTTGCCAAAAATGATCTAGAAAGTTGACATGCCAATTGGAGCCTTGTATACAGTACTTTAGGCCCAGAGCGCATCATCCAACCTCGCACTCCAATCCTTTCTAGAGGTATTCACTGTCTTTTCAAGGATGGCTTTAATTTCCTGGTTGGATATCTTCGCTTGGCCATTGGTTTGTGGGTGGTAAGCAGTGGAAATCCTATGGGTAACTCCATATTTTTCAAGCATTTTTCCCATGACTCTGTTGCAAAAGTTGGATCCTCTATCACTTACTAGAGTTTGGGGTACACCGAAACGTGAGAAAATGTTGGACTTGAGGAAGCTCACCACTGTTGTCAAGTCATTTTTCTTTGTTGCTTTAACTTCTACCCACTTTGACATATAGTCCACTAGCACTAAGATGTAGTAATGTCCATTGGAGTTTGGAAATAGATCCATGAAATCCATACCCCACATATCAAAAATCTCAACTATCATTGAAAGGCTTGGGGCATCTCATTTTTGGATGAGATGTTCCCTATCCTTTAGCACTGGTCACGTGATGACACAATTTTTTTTTTGCATATGATAGCATATTGAGCCAGTAAAGGCCGCAATCTGTTACCTTTCTTGCGGTCCTTTTGTACCCAAAGTTTCCAACGACTTAGGAGGAATAGCACAATCTAAGGACACAACCTACCTCATCATCGGGGATGCATCTCCTAATTTCCTGATCAGAACAATGCTTCCACTGGTAGGGATCATCCCAGGCATAGTTTTTTGCCTCATTCACCGATTTATCCTTTCTCAATTTGTCAAAAGATGGGAGAAACTCTCCAGTGGTAAGGTAATTCACTATGTTAGCGTACCAAGGTTTTCTAGTTGTTACTCCGGACAATTTTTCATCGGGAAACTTTTCCCGAATAGGTTCCAACTTCGCCTTTCCCTTGGCTGGCTCTGGGTTCTCGAGGGTTGGTAGTCTGCTTAGGTGATCTGCCACTATGTTTTCTGTGCCCTTCTTATCTTTTACCTCATAGTCAAACTCGCTTAACATAAGTATCCACCTAATGAGTCTAGGTTTGGCTTCTTTCTTAGTTATTAAATGATAAAGGGTTACATGGTCTGTGTACACTATGACCATGGTTCCTAATAGGTATTGACGAAACTTTTCTAGGGCAAAGACTACGGCTAGTAAATCTTTCTCTATGGTAGAGTAGTTGTGTTGAGCATCGTTAAGATTTGCTGATGCATAGCATATGACGTGTGGCGTTCTACCTATCTACTGGCCTAGAACAGCTCTTATAGCATGATCACTTGCATTGCACATGATCTCGGAGGGGAGGTAAGGTATGGATTTAATTGTGTCCACTTTAGCCTTATCGACTTCTAACCCTTGAGCTAACACAACATGTCCTAGCAATATGCCCTTTTCCACCATGAAATGGCCTTTCTCAGAATTTAGCATAAGGTTCATGTCCATACATCAATCTAGCACCCATGTCAAATGATGTAGGCACGAATTGAAGGAAATCCCGTGGATGGTGAAATCATCCATGAAGACCTCGACAAATTTCTTGATAAATTTTGAGAATATACTGACCAAACACCTCTAAAAAGTACATGAGGCATTGCAGAGACCAAAAGGCATACGCCTATAAGCAAAGGTACCAAAAGGGATAGTGAAGGTGGTTTTCTCTTAGTCCTCTGGATCAATGACTATTTGGAAGTATCTCGAATAGCCATCGAGGAAACAATAATAGGCATGGTCAGCCACCTTTCCAAGCATCTGGTCAATAAAGGGTAAGAAAAAATGGTCCTTACGAGTCATCGTGTTTAAGCGACGGTAATCAATACACACTCATCCCCACTTTTCTTTGGCACCACTTGGGTGGGACTTACCCAAGTACTATCAGAGATAGCATATATTACCCCAGCCTTAAGTAGCTTAAGGACTTCACCTTTAACTACTTTCATCATAGGCGAGTTTAGTTGCCTTTGAGGTTGGTGTACGGGTCTTGCACCCTCCCTTAATAATATACGGTGCATACAAGTTGAAGGGCTTATACCTTTAATGTCAGCTAAAGTTCACCCTATTGCTCCCTTGAATTTCTTAAAAACCTCAAGCAACCTACCCTTTTGGTCACTAGACAGTTTATTAGAGATAATCACAGGTAGTGTTTCATCCTCGCCTAAGAAAGCATAATTCAAGTGTTTGGGTAAAGTCTTGGGTTCGACTACAGGGGGTTTCTCTATTGAAGGTTTGGTTTCAGGTAAAACTAGTTCCTCTAGGTTCTTGGGTAAGGCCCCCACACAATTCTCACCTTGAGGATCAACTTCCTTTACACTCCCCACTAGGTTAGCTTCTAGGGAATTAAAACATATATCATGCAAAGAATCATTCTCTAAGGTTAACTCTTTGTTCACATCAAACATGTCTTGCACAATATTATCATACATATCAACCAAAGGGGGGGTAGTTCAAAGTTTGATCAATTGATCTATGCTCTATTCATGCTCACGATCACCCTTCAACAGTGCTTTGCATTCATGCATAAAGTCAATGGCATCAATAGAGATAGGACTGGCCTCATTATCATTATAGATCTCAATTGGCTCTCTTTTCCTCGAATCATCCAAGTATGAAGGTAATGGGGCCTCCTCATCCACAAACTTGTGTCTTTCTATCACTTTATTAACCTTGATGATCAACTCATTCACCTTCTTATCTACAGTTTTAATACTGTGAGAGATTTGAGCCCCACAATTATGAATGTAAGTATACTTGATTTTGAAGATTTTCACTAGTCTTTGAAATACTAGTTAGAGCTCCAAGTATCTCTTCACACGCAGACTTGGGGGTCAATATCAAATCGGGTGAATAATGGTACGCGCACCATTCTCGCTCCCATCGATCTCGTTGAGCTGAAAGTTCCATTTCCTTCCCGTAATTGCTTAACCACAGGTAACACTTTGTAGGGTGATCGAAATAACACACCCTACAAAGTTTCATCTGTTTAGTGGTATTTCCCCACATCATCATAGTTCAACCGAAAAAACTACCAAACAAACAAAGAAAAACAAAATCGATACTAACAACTCAACTAAAGCATTATGCAAATTGACAGTTAAAATGCAACAGGCGCAATACTCGGCATCCCCCGTACACACACCCACGCAGACCCGTACCCTGTTACCAATCACATGTCCAGGTTTCTCTTCCCAGGGGGGCATCAATATTTGCACCAACATGAATATAGACTAGAGTGTGTGCTTATATGGAGTGTACTATTCATGCAATTTGAACATTCAAGAGCAAGTCACAATAATTAAATATAAGCCTTAGTTTACGGAATGTATTATGCATGCTCTCCTAATAAATATAAGGCTTAGTCTACTATGGTTTGAGATCTTATATTTATAGTAGTAGGGGATTTGGCCTAAAAATAGGTCCAAAATAGGCCAAAACGTGTAAACCATAGTTCAACCACCGCCTGGTGCGGACCATCATGGATGGCACGGTCCTCGTCGTGTACCACGTCCGTGCTGGCGTGGGCTACCAGATCTGGCCTGGTCCATGCTTGCTCCATTGTGCGAGCCATCTGTTCTGGTGCGGGTAGTGCATATCCCTTGGCGCAGTTTGTGTCATCCTCTGCGGGTCGTGTCCGTGCTTTTCGTGGCATTTGGCGCAGGCCGCCATTGGAGTAATCATTTTTGCACTTATGATCTGCAGGATGGGACGTTTGGCACGGACCGTCATAAGAAATCTCATTTTGATCAATATGTTGGCACGGGCATCTTGATTCTTCTTGACATTTTAAACTTGGAACGGCATGTGGCATCAAAAATGAGACGGTTTGCACCAATACTTGGCCAATTTTGAGTGAAACTTGGAAGTTATGCACGTGGCCAGTCGTGTTTGGCATGGTCCACGCAGGGGCCTAGGAACAGTCTGTGTCAAAGTCATTTGGAATGGACCATGTCATTTGGTGTGGGCCATCGGTGCCATCCATGAGCGGTCTGTACCGACTCATTTGTACTTTGGCCGACTGAACTTCTTTCCTTTGCTACGGGTGAACTGTGAGTCCGTTTTGAGAGTTCTTGTAGTCAATTTTATGGTTCTCAAGGAGACAAATCCAATGGAACCATCTTTGAAGGATGATACTTCTTGGATTGTTCCCAAAAGTTGGCACAACTCTCTCAGCCCACGATGCACCATTTTTTCTTTGGCCGTCTTGAACTCCAATGCCGCCTATCTTTGGCTCCAATCTCCTTCTACCACGATTTGATGTTTGTGGCCTTTGTATACTACCATGTTAGTGTGAATGGCCTTCAATTTCTTCTACCGTCCTTGCGAACAGCCTTCAATATCTTCGACCTCCCTTGCGAATAGCCTTCACATAGAATGTAACAAAAAGTATCCACGAGTGACCTACTAAAGATGATCACAAAGGAAGATCTAGGAGCCAGTGGATACAAGATGTCCATTAGTACTTATTAAGTCTACAAAACACAGAATTTAGACAAGAAAACCAAACATGGTCGTCTAAACCCCCTTTCATGTAAACTATACTAATACTAGCAATCCAACATATAAAAAAACCAATTATTACGATGAAGGCATTGGTTAACGCATGCATAGTGGTGTGCATCAATTAGCATCATGGCCGCGGCGCCAAAATTTAACCTGCCTCCCCCCGGCATCGTTAAAACCGAGCGGGGGCTATGGATCAAAGGATCGTCAAATTTAAATTTATATTTTGCACCCGATTTAATACTATATTACTGATATGGTAGTTAGAGGTAAGCCCTTGGTATGTCCACAGAGATGCTAGGGCCTAACAGTCAATTAAACATAATCACGTCCGGGTTGTCAATCTGGATGTGTTACGAGGAGTAAATAGTATAGTAAAAAGCACGTAAACTATATTAGCTAGACACTTGGGAATGCTTGCGTAAAATGGTTGATTTAATGCTTCGATCCTCGATTCATTCACATGTGAGATTTAGACAACCTAATCTAGTGCTTATAATGGTCAGCACTTCCACGTACCTGTCACGTTAGGTGGGCTTGCAATCTTCCATCAGTACCACCATCGTAATTAGGGGAGTAGAACAAGGTTTGACCGTTGTTGTAGGTCTGTTTCTCCCTTGTACGATTACGTCTCGGGCACTCCACCACGGATGCTCCACTCCCTAGGCCTATAAACGATGCAAAGGGAGGTAGGGACCTTATCTATGACACTAGGGCCTCCTACAACCCAAGCTTGCTACTTTATGTTATCTCTACCCGTAACCCTTCAGACTCCTTCAAAAGGTCAGCTAAGACTGGTGTGCTAGCAATATAACAGTAAAACTTAAAAAAGACCAACGTGCACACACTCACGTGCTGCCCATATCACATCTCAGGTTTCTCTTCCCCGGTGGGTATCAATATTTACACCAACATGAATGTAGACTAGAGTGTGTGCTAATGGAGTGTATCATTCATGCAATTATAACATTCAAGAACAAGACACAATAATATTAAAAGCACAATAATTATGATGAATTAAGAATCTCACAAAAGCATAAATCAACACATGAATACAATTATCCCCAAGCTACGGAAACTACTCCATAGACATGGAATTCAAATATAGATTTGAATTCCACATCATAGGATCGAAGCAAAATAAAAAGGAAAGAAAGAAAGAAGAGAGAATGTTTCTCTCTCTAGTATGTTCTCCAAATTACAAATGAACTAATGAAATATGATCTAACTCTCTAACCCTAGTAGACTAAGGCTATATTTATAGTAGTGTGGGATTGGGCCTAAAATAGGCCCAAATTAGGCCAAAAATGTGTAAAACTCTAGTTTAGCCGCCATTGGAGCAGCCGTTGCGGATGGTGTGGTCTGCTCCCCTCATAAGGCTCGTACTGGCGCGAGGCACTAGATCTAGCGTGACCCATTTGATCTGCGCTAGCACGGGCCGTGGGATCAGGCGTGGGTCATTCTGCCTCCTTGGCGTGGGCTGTGGCGTCTTCTACAAGCCGTGTCCGGCGCGGTCTCTGGCGTCTGGAGCTGCCCATCATCAAGATAGTCATTTTTACCCTTCTGATTCATGGGTCGTGTCGTTTGACGCAGGCCGTCATCAGAATCCTTGTTTTCCTTAGTATTTTGGTGCGGGCCGCTCAATTCTTCACATCATGCTGGTTGGTATCGACATTTTGCACTTGAAATGGTGTGAGCCATCGAAAATGGGACGGTCCGCTCTCATACTTAGCTGTTTTAGAGTGAAAATAGGCACTTAAGCAATGCGGCCCGTTGAGATTGGCACAGACTCGGCTCGTGCGAGACGTTACGACCCGTGCCAGAGACCCTTGGTCCGGGTTGCGTCGTCTAGCGTGGGTCGCGTCATCTGGCGCGGGTCGCAGTGTCTCACCAGGCCGTTGGTGCCTTGCTTAGTGCCACCCTTGAGCGGTCTGTGCTGACGCGTTTATATTTTGGCTGGCTGAACTTCTTTCCTTAGCTACGGATGAACCGTTATTCTTTTTTTAAAGTTCTTGTAGTCAATTTTATGGTTCTTGGGGAAACAAATCTAATGGAACCAACCTTAAAGGATGATTCTTCTTGGATTGTTCCCATAATTAGGTACAACTCTCGGACCACGATACTCCCTTTCTTCCTTGGCCAATTTGAACTTCAATTATGCCTATCTTTCGCTCATCCTTCTACTACCACGATTGGATATTTGTGGCCTTCATCTACTACCATTCTAATGTGAATGGATTTCAACTTCTTCTATCGCCCTTACGAATGGCCTTTAATATATTCTACCGCCCTTGTGAACGGTTTTAACATAGAATATAACAAAAATTATCCACAAGCGACCTACTAAGGATGATCACAAATAAAGATCTAGGTGCTCGTGGATACAAGATGTCTATTAGTACCATCTAAGTCTACAAAATGTGGGATTTAGACAAGAAAACCAAACATGGCCGTCTAAACCCCTTGTCACGTAAACTCAGCTAATACTAGCAATCCAACACATAAAAGGAACCAATTATTATACAGAATGCAACGGTTAATGCACACATAATAAAGCAAATCAGAGGCTGGTGATTTTAACTTTTTGAACCTGATATCCACTTAGCATTGCTATAACCTTCCAGAAAGAAATCACTGGAGTTTTGAGGAAATTCAAAAAGTGTTTTAAATATGTTCAAACATTATTTCGAATTAATAATTTGTTTGAATTCTTTGAAAACATATTTTTGAAAATTGAAAATGAAAATGTCAACACTGGAAACATTGGAAACATTGGTGAGTCGACTCCCCAAATTCAGTTTGGGAGTGGTCTGCAATCAGTGGATTTTCCAGTGATTTAGCCCCTGGTGGGCTAGCCCTCGATAGTGCAACCCCGGGTTGTTAAACCTATGGTGAATCCAAATATGGAAAGAGATGAGACATGTCATGCCAGCATTACTGAATGCTCAACAAGCGAGAATTTTTCCCAACAAGTTTGATGGCACGGGATCAAGATGTGGAGTCAAAAGATACACTTCTTTTTTTACCACGCTTAAAATCAGACAAGTACCTCAGGGAGGACAAACTTGTCATCTCTCCTAATAACACTAATGTGTACACCCATGCAAGCTTTGACAATCGGATTCAAGGTAGACAATATGAGCAAGGGCCACATTACAGCATGAATGATTGACTTGTTGTACCATGTGTATAACACTGAGAAAACGAGCAAAGATTTATGGTTGGCCCCGCACAAGAAATACAATTCTGAAGATGCGAGCACATAAAAGTATGCAGTGGTAAGGTTTCTGAACTACAACTGATTACTCATGAGGTCATAGTTGAAGGCATGAACATCTGTGTAACGTTTTAAGCAGGTGTCAACATTGAGAAGCTTCCTTCCTAGTGGGAGAAATACAAGAACTATATGTTGCACAAACAGAAGGTAATGAAAGTTGATGGCTTGATTGTGAAGCTTCAAATTGAGTCAACCAATCGGAAGACCTTGCTGCAACATTCATCCACCTTGTGCCCAATCTTTTGACAGTTGTGGCATTTCCCGCTGAACTTCTTGGCTGGTTGATTCTTAAATTTGTTCGAGTTCTGGGGTTGAAACTTTCTTTTCTTCCCCTTATGCTTAGCTAAATTAACTTTCTGCTCATATTACACCCCATCGGCCTTCCGATTGGTTGACTCAGTTCGAAGCTTGACAATAAAGTCATCGACTTTCATTGTCTTCTATTTGTGCAACATATAGTGCTTGAAGTTCTCCCACTAGGGAGTCAACTTCTCAATGAAGGCACATACTTGAAAGGTTTCACAGATGTTCATGCATTCAGGTATGACCTCATGAGTGATCTGTTGCAATTCTTCAACCTGCTCCATGATCGGCCTCTGGTCTACCATTTTGTAGTTCAAAAACCTTGCCACTGCACGCTTTTTTGTGCCCGCGTCTTTAGACTAACATTTCTTGTGAGGGTCCGCCATAAATCTTTGCTCGTTTTCTCAGTAGTGTACACATTGTACAACGAGTCAATCATTTGTGTTGTAATGTAGCCCTTGATTATATAGTCCCCTTGAATCCAATTGTCAAGGCTTTCCTGGGCGTACACATCAGTGTTGTCCGGAGAGATGACAGGTTTATCCTCCTTGAGGTACTAGTCCAGATTCAGCATGGTAAAAAAGACGTGTATCCTTTGAATCCACGTCTTGAATCTCGTGCCACGAACTTGTTGGGCAAAATTCCTGCCTATTGAGCATTTGGCAATGTTGGATTGACATGCATGTTTCGATGACAATCTCCCTCCATAATTGGATTCATTGTAGGTCTACAACCTAGGGTTGAACTACCAAGGGTTGAAACACTGGCAAATCCACTGATGGTTTACCAATCTCAAATTGAATTTGGGGCGCCGACTCACCATTGTTTCCAGTATTGACATTTTCATTTGTCCTTTTCAGAAATCTATTATCAAAGAATTCAAACAGATTATTAATTCAAAATAATATCAGAACAGATTTAAAACACTTTTTGAATTTCCTCAAAATCCGAAGGGAAGGCTTGTGGAAGGGTCACAAATTGTCCAACTTAAAATCGTCAGCCTCCTTATATACATATATATATATATATATTCAATGACAGCTTTCAAATTTTAATTTTTGACATCAAATTTCAATTTCAAATTTCAAATCTTCATATTTCAATTTCAGTTTTCAAAATTAAATTTTAAATTTTCAACTTAATAAACTAATCCGAACTAGTTTGTAATTTGAGAGAAATAAATGCAATTTTTAAGAAACTGATCCAAATTTTAACAAACTTTCAATTTTCAAGATTTTAGATTTCAACAATTTAATAGTTTAAACAAATTTAGAATAGATCGGGTAAATTTTACTACTAATTATAGTATAAACTTCACACTAACACATTGGTTAGTTTTTAGGGATTATAGTAAAATTTAGGGCAAAATACTGATATGACCCTATGTTTTGGAGGTTTGTGCTAATATGACCCTGTGAAGTTGAAAAGTGCTATTGTAGCCCTATGTTTTGCATCAGAAGTGCCGATATAACCCTGTGGCACTATTTCGGCATTGACCAAACCTAAAATGACTAAAATATCCCTAGTCTTAACCTAATAATATAATGACTAAAATACCCCTACAATCTTCTTCTTCATCATCTCTAAGATCACAACCATGGTTGTTCCGCCACCACCTCCGCCGCACCACCACCTCCACCGCCGCTTCACCACCTCCGCCGCCTACCACCGCTGGAATCTGGATTTCTGTCGCCACCACCGCTCCACCACCTCCGCCACTGGAGTTCACCGGAATCTGGAAAAATTCCTTGGGCGAACCCACTCCAATCCTCCTCCACTAGTTTGAAATTAACCCACTCCTAACTCTACTGATTAGAATTCTGATTCCTGAAGAAAAAAAATGTTGAAATCCAGCAACAAATCTAGAAGCTCAATCTGTAACACAATAACAAAATCCAGCAACAAAATTCAGATTCCATCTGTAACACAGTAAATAAAAAGCTCAATCCCTGCTCCACTTCTTCCCAGCACCTTCATTTCACATGAATTACTGCAAACCTGTCTCGACGCCGCCCGATTCCTCGACGCCACCGATGCGACGCCAGATGCGACGCCAGATGCGACACCGCCGATGCAACGCCCGATGCAACGCCTCGATGCCTCAATGTGGTGCCTCAACGATGCAACGCCGCCCGATGCGATGCCTCAATTTTGGGCCCAATGCGATGCCGCCGATGCTATGCCCGATGCGACGCCTCGATGCCTTGATGCGGTGCCTCGACGATGCGATACGCCCGATGCGATGCCTCAATTTTGGGCCCAATGCGACGCCTAGATGCGGTGCCTCGACGATGCAACGCAGCCCGATGCAACGCCTTGATTTTGCGATGCCGCCCGGACGAGTCCAACCCAAGCTAATGGCGAATTTTGGGTCGAAACAGAGAAGAAAAGAGGAACAGACAAGAAGAAGAAAAGAGAAGAGGATGAAGAAACGAACAGAGAAAAAGAAAGGAGAAGAAATGAACAGAGAAGAAGAAAAGAGGAAGAAGAAAGAGGAAGAAGAAAGAGAAGACGAAAAGAGCAGAAGATAAGAGAACCTGGTATAATTGTCTTTTAACATTTTTTTATTTTTTATTTTTTTAAAAAAAACAGGGGTATAATAGTCATTTCATGTATTTTCGGCCAAATTCAGGCCTCCGGGGTTATATTAGCACATTTTAGCAAAACACAGGATTATAATAGCACTTTCCAACTTCACAGGGTCATATTAGCACAAACCCCAAAACATGGGGTCATATGAGCACTTTACTCTAAAATTTATTTTTCAGATTTAAGATTGCAAGAAAATTTCCAATAAACTAAACAATCGTTATGAGTGTAAAGAACTAGATTAAGTAAGTTGAAAAATGAACATAAAATGGTATACTGAATCTAGAAAGTGGTTGAATTCAAGCATAGTTGATTTGTAGATCTATGTCCTTAATTCGCAAAACACCCTATAGTCTGTGACAGTTTTATAGCCTTTTTGAATCCCAAGATACAACTGTTGAAGTATTCTGCCCTGCACAACCACAAACAGAAAGCGACAAACCAACAAATTTGTGCTTACTCCAAACTCGATGAAGAACTAGAAAACTATGAAGAACAAGGAAGAACTGAGGTGAGAAGGATATTTGGTGTATTTTAGAATGAGGGTAAAGGGAGTCTTTTATAAGCCAAAGCCACTAATGGGAAAGAGCCAATAGTGGAGCGATCCACGCTTCTTTAATTCAAAAGGGAGGAAGATCAGGAGTCATCCACGCCCTGCAATGAAAAGGGAGAAAGACCAGGAGCCTTTCACGCATCTACAATCCAGAGGGTTGACTATTCATTGGGAGAATCAAAATTCGAAGTTGGGCCATGGTCCAAAAAACAATCAGAAGGGAGGAATAACATGAGATTTACACATCCCTGCAATCCGTTGGGAGGTTCAAAATTCAAAGTTTAACCATGGTCTAAAAAGCAATTAGGATGGAGAAAGGTTTGAGTCAAAGTCTCCCACAACACTAGTTGATATCCCTAGAGTTTTCATCCTAAGCTTTATACTATAAATATTGTTCTCCCATTTTCAATGTGGTATTTCCAATATCCCCCCAAAACCACATTGGTACTCTTCAAGTAATCACTTTGAGCTCTCATTTCTCATTCAAACATAACCCAATTTTAATGTGCGAGCATAGTTCAATATAGCACTTGCAAAGATGAAATCAACACTCCCATATTCCGACACAAACAATGGCCAGAGCCACCAAAATCTCGCTTGGAAAAATCCAGTTCCAACACTTTCATAGTCGAAGCAATAGTGCTAGTGAAGGTACAAGATTATGCAGATAATGATTAATGTACTCTAATGCTTTTGGTAAATTCTGGCTAGATATTAAACTTAACAGGCCCTGAGCACCACAGCTGTTAAGTGTTTTTTATTCTTTTCAAAAACAATAGAGGTTTGGAGAGTCACTAATAATAAATAAGAGTCCTTTTCTGAACCACTAATAAGAAACTAGCAACTCAATTTAGGAAAACATTCGCATAAAAAGCTCAATTTTTGCATTACAATCAAAAAAAATATGACTGGAATTCAAGCTTATAATCCTACAAATGCAGTTCAGCAATCAGTAAATTATCTGCTCAGTGTTAAACAAGAACGTTACCAGAATTATGGTAGATGCACAAGGGAATCTTGGCACACATCCGAAGACTAAATTACACATTGGCATAAATGGCATAGACATCATTGTAACCAAATAATGCAGAATTCACAACTTGCATTCTCCGACTGGCCTCACACAAAGTACACTACATCTGCATCCCTACCATAAAACAACTTGTTCTCGGCTTCCATTATCTGCTCAAAATTGGAAATTTGAATTCAGAGAAATTCCAAAGATACATTTAAAAGTAGACAAACATATAAACCAAAAAGAATGTGTGAAAGTTACCTCTACTAGGGAAAGAATCTCCTCTCTTGAGTAGGGAACAGATACTCCATTGTTAACTACTATCTCTATGTCAGCAACTGACATTTGTTCAACATGCTGCACATGTCTATGTCGCCCAAGTGCCGCACTAAAAGTCTCCAATCTGCAGGTATATAAGCAGGAAGCATTCAGCTACTTATCTTCCACTGACAATAAGAAAACAAAGGTGTTCATCAACCGAGTCATCCAATATACAGACCTCTCTAGAGTATTGCCATCAGCTCCAGTTGGGTCAACGTCCATGGCCTCAGTGTCTCTAGATGTAGGAAACAAACATAGAAATGTGTCACAACCACAGTATGCTGCTACAAGCCTACAAGTGTATGCTTTCCAAATGGCTAGAGCCATGAACTTATCATACAAAGCCATAGGGCACTAAAGGGCTGGGTTCTAAAAAGCGCGCTTAAAGCGCAAAAAAGCGCTGAGCGCTCATAGGAGCGCTTTGTATCGAAAAGCGCTGGCACAGACGAAAAGCACGCGCTTCCGAGCACTTTTTAGCGCTTTTTTTGAAGTGCGAAGCGCTCAAAAAAGCGGGCTTTTCGTTACAGCCCCAAAAGCCCATAAACATACCAAAAATTTAACTCCAAATAAATAATTACAGCCCTAAAGTAAAGGCCAGGTAATTTAACATTAAAGGCCCATTTGCATCTTGTGGTTTGCCTTGAAAGAATGGAGGGGCTCCCTAGTAATTATAGTTGAAATTTGAAGGCTAAGTCTCCTCTCTTCCAATGTGGGACTAATGTAGTATAGTAAGGCTAAGTCTAAAGCCTTTGCTGCCTATATTGAACTTCTCTTTCTTGAACAGAAGTGAAATGCTTAGTTTAAGTTCAATGAATTCTGTCTCTTGATGCAGCATTACTTCTTTGACAATTTCATACAATTTTTTAAGTTGGTGATTGCTTATTCTATACCCACAATTGGATGAACTGATATACATGAGTGGTGAATACCACTGGGAAATCTACACTCCAAATCTATCAAACCTTACCTACTATTTAGATAACTAATACTGGAAGTGATAATTAAACTAATTCTGCCGAACGAAAAGTTATAGCTGACTGATGATTTCAAACGAAGACAACTCAGGAACATGCATCACCACAACATATAATTTTCAACTGGTTGTATCTTTTACAGGTATGCTGCATGTCATTGATTTTGGCCGGAACATTAGGAAGCCTAAATTTCTCTAGCCTTGCTATTGCTGGCAAAGTTTGAAAGTCTATCATGTGTCTTTATTGAAATAATCCTAGTATATGATTTGCGAGCGCTTTTTTCCGAAAAGCGAGCGCTTGCGCTCAGCGCTTCGCGCTTCGGTAAATTTTACCGTTAGCGCTTCGCTGCACTTTGCGCTTTTTAAAACCCAGCTAAAGGGTATGATTCTGGCTTTCTTTAAACCAAAAAGGCAAAGTAGATAAACAGTCTCAGAGTGCACATTCTTAAGCTAGCAATATGGGAGATACATGAGAATTACTTTTCACTACTGGACATAAAGGCTACTAAAAGAGAAACATGGAGCCATCAGCCCAAGACTACTGGCAGTAAATCAGAGGTGAAACATGATGGGAAATGCACAGGTAGAGCTTGGTATACAACTTCTGTGCAAAGAAAATAATTCCAACTCCTAATCATTACATAGACTATTTTGCTATTTAAGACTATGGGTGATGATGCTGAACTATGTCAAGTAAACTTGGTTTCTGAGATACAATAGGTCTTCCCTCAATTAACTAGTCAGTGCAGACAAAACTTCTCTGAACAGAGGGTTTGAAAACACAATGCAGAAATAACATAAGCTAGTTAAAAACTTTGGAATCCCTCCTAACATGATAAAATCAAACTACAATCTATGTCATAGCACTACAATCTATGCTTCAAGGTAAATTATCACCTTCCAACCAAGGTGCAGGAATAAGAGAGCAAACCAATATTTAAACGAAAAATATAACATGAACCAATTCACAAGCTGATCCTCCATCTATTTATGTAGCCAGTGGCCAGACATAATTTTACCTTGAAGCATCACCATTTTCCATGTTATCCCTCCTGCCTTCAGACTGAGGTCTGTCAGTATTACCTGTACCCTCGGCTTTCCGCTTTCTCTCCATTTCTTTCTCCCATTCTTGTTCACGCTCCTCCATTTCAGTTAGCTCTTGATGGTATATAGCGAAGTTCAGAACTTGAAGAGCCGCATCAACATCAAGTTTCAACACCTAATCAAGAGAAAATCGTGCACTCGGTTGTTGACAGATAAAATTGCATGACATGAACCATTGGAACAGATCCTCAAGAGAACTATAAGAGTAACGATTAGTGTAGTGAGCTCAGATGAATTCAGCAGCATATATCTTTACCTCTCTCCTTAACTTCAATTTGGCATGGGCAGTCGAAAGACGAATTATGGTTTCCAAAGTCCTGGCAGTAATTGGAAGAGTTCCACTTCCAGTCTATACAAAAAAAAAATTTACTTTGATAAATATTAGACGTATTCAAACACCAAACTCCACCAGTTTGTGAAACGGGGGACCAACCTTTGCATTGGAACTAGCACTACGCAGCTCTGCATATGCAGTTGCAATTTGATCAGAAGCCTGTACATCATGATAAATATCAGTATTAATCAAAGGTCGTTACCAGAAACCCTGATCAAGAAATAGCAAGGCCTGAGATTTAAATTTCAATTTATTCCAATATTGGAAATGGAGAAGGTATGAAGAAGACATAAAAAATAGAGAGTCTGAAGAAAGACGGCCTTTTCATAAGCTTATGGACAGACCTCAAAGGCTTTTACCTTAAATGTTATTTTTTTATAAAATTTAAATATTACATTTTAGAAGTTAAAACAAGTAATTATATGTATTTGAAGGTAAAATATAAAAATATAGTATATAAAAAAATATTTTTAAAAATTCTAAATTTTGTATATGTAATTTAACAAATGCGGTAAAAAATAAGTAATCTATCCATGAGCTTATGGACAGGCCACTTGTCAGAAGACCCACTCTAAAAAAATATAAGAGCAGCAACCTCGTCAGTTAATTCAGGTTGGATCCTGTTTTTAGCATAATGAATATACTTCTTCAGGAAATCAATGGTAAGAGTTTCTCGCTTGCGACTTGTTTTTCGCCCATGTAGCATTCGGTTATACTTGACAAAGACAGTGGAATTTGTCTCTGCCTCATCCTCCCTTTCACAAGTACCATCAGATGCCATGCTATCTGAAAGATCAGGTTGATTGACTTCAATCATTGATTGCATATTGCAAACATCATTGAAATCTCTATTAAGCAGCTAAATCCACATACCTGTACTAGAACGAAACCTATGCATCCGAAGGACATGGTCTGAAATCAGACGGTCAATACCAGGATCCATTTGATCCAGAACAATGAACAGTAAATCAAAACGAGAAAGTAAGGAATCTGGAAGCCCAATGTTCTTTGTGGGTGTCAACGAGCGATCATACTGGCATAAACAGCAATTGATATAATGAGTGCATAAGAATTTGTAACTTGAGAGCTAGCTCCTTTTCCTTATTATTGCCTATTTATGTTTGATTAGAAACCAAGTTTTTTATTCAAATGCAATGCAATGCAATGCAATGCTTAGGGATATAGGTGTTATCTCCCTGTATAATTCTCTAAATTATGTTATTATACCTAATAAGGGTCCTTGACACTCCCAGGTGATGGTTTTCTTCTAAAGTACAGTATACAGGTAAAAGAGGGAATAGCAAGTAAATGCTTCACAGTGTTCTTATCATTCCCTGGAAAATAAGGAAGCTTACTGTTCCATATATTGGATTAGCAGCAGCTACAACACTGCAACGGGCATTCAAGGATGCATGAATTCCAGCCTTTGCAATAGTCACGGTCTGCTGTTCCATGACTTCGTGAATAGCAACGCGATCTTGATCATTCATCTTGTCAAATTCATCAATACAAACAACCCCCCGATCAGCAAGAACCATGGCACCAGCTTCAAGCCTTCTTTCTCCTAAAAACATTACCAATTTTTCAAGTTAAAGTTACATTTAGTCATGCTAATTCTTGTAACATCAAAAAACTAGGCTACCTGTTTCTTGATCAGAAGTAACAGCAGCTGTCAATCCAACTCCGGAAGAGCCCCGGCCAGTAGTCGATATGGCCAACGGAGCAATATTCATGATCGCTCTAAGCAGCTGAGACTTGGCAACAGAAGGATCCCCCACCATCATCATGTTTATGTCACTGAGAAACAGCAATGAAAATGATTGGACTAAGGGCGGAACAACAGGAGAATGTAAAAGGCAATGAGTAAATTACACAACAAAATAGAAGATCCACATAGACATGCACTTTCCTAAAGCAAATGTAGGGGATTTTTGGCTTACCCACGCAAATGTGTACCATTTTTCAGGTTCTTTTCAGTTCCACCAAGCATCAATAGAAGCAATGCTTTTTTAATCCATGTGTGGCCGTAAATAGATGGGGCAAGTGAACTAGCTAGTAAGTCAAAGGCATCATCTCTCTTAGATATCTTTCGAATGTTGTCCACATCTTTGTTTCCAAACACTGTCGCATGTGTTGATTTGTTCAGAGGAAAGAGAGAGTTGGCTATTAGGACAGTCCTGCACCCCCAAGAATTAAAAAAATTATTGAAACTTAACTTTAGAGCTGCAGCATTTTCAAGTAAAAGAAAATTAGTACAGTATCATGTAGCGACCTGAATACGCCATTGACGCTCCCTTTGCTTTTCGCAGGTAGTGCTTTGTATACCCCAACTATAGCCATGCGGTCACCAGGCTTGCACTTATCCACTAAATCATCCTCTAATATGATATCTACTGTTCTTGGCAGTTGACCTGGAGCGGAGTTTTCTGGAACTTCTTGCATTGAGAGTGATTGATGGTCCTTGTATGTGCAAAGCCCATACTCAGTGACCAACAAATGGCCTTTATCATCCTGTAACAAATCCATCCATTGTAAGAAACACATACTCTGATGAGTAAAAGAAAACTACATCAGGTCCAGGAAGCTCTAGATTACCCGTGTTGGATACACAGAACCAGTTGGCAAGCCCATATTTGATGTAATATCTCTGTATTCACGTGATGTGAACTGCTCTGTCTCCGGGCAGAAGTGAACACTCTTCACTACTTTTGGCCTCACAAGAGAACCTGACAATCATAGGATTAAGACAAATCATAACTACCTGAGATATGTATTAATTTAGACAATTTAACTGGTGGAAATAAGTATATCATTCCTAAAGACATTTAAGTCCATCGAATATGCCAGCACTTGTAAAACTACTGTAGGCCACGTGAAAGTCAAACTAAGCAAATAATAGATCTTTGATTTCATCAAGATTGAGGTTGTAAAAAATTAGTCAATCCAAGTAAACAGAAGCCCAAAAATTGAATGCATACGTCTCATGGAGATTACATCTCTACACAAACTTTGTCTCAAGAATGTATTAGAAAAATAAACATGTGTAATAGCAATGCTAAGGTGTGAAAGAAGATGCACTTCAACCTATTAATTTTATTACATCGTCAGGTAGCAAAGAGGACAGTGGATTTCCTGTTTTCCATTTTAGAAAATGCACAAGGCTCGTACATTAACCACATTGATTAACATATATAGTATAAATTCGTTTAAATCCTAATCATCAATGTGTCACCAAAGGTGACCTGGACAATAAAAATATGCAACTATAACATGTAACTCACTATTTTCCAGCAACATAATCATAATAATCCTAACATGCCACCACTGATATACTACAATGCACTTCGATTGGTGTTACACTCCCTTTACCCACAAGTCAAACGCAATAATCTTAAATGCGTGAGTGTAGCTAAAACTGATCTAACATGGCCAGAGTGCATCTAATTCCCACTTCAACTTTGCAACAGTCAAAGATACCAGAGCGCCAATCAGAAAGTGCATTCTACAGCAGTGACAAAAAAATAAAAGGGAGAAAAAGAAATTACATTTTGTAACAATCCCCTCAACGCACACTATCGAACCAATGAACCCTGATAAGAGGTCCCTTGGAGTGACTCTTCGCGAAACAAAAGGACCATCAAGCCCAACAAGGACTTGCTCCCCTTCCCTCAAGTACTTTGCATTGATGCCACGAACCATTTCTGTCATTGAATCACATAGTGGCTGCATATACTCACTGGGGTTCTGCAGAAGCCTAGAATTTTCAGGCCGAATGGAAAAAAATGAGGATCAGAACAATGCTTACAGAATGAAACCAAACGCGTGCAAGACTATATAGAATCCACTTAGGCCCTTCTGTATGTCTGAAGAGCAAAGACATTAAGGCACTTCATCATTAAACCTCACAAACTAGGTTTTCCTACAAGTCCATAATTGTGACAAATACTATAATAACTATCAAACAAAATCTCTCTTTCATAAAATCATAGAGAAAAAACAGTTTATTTATAATAGCATGTTTTTACAGATTCATAACAATTTCTTCGAAGAAAATTCTAAACACACAGGCCTGCCTTTTAATATTAAAATGGTCCTATGAAATTTTCCCCAGTTAAAACCTAGCAGACTACAAAACAGTATTCAAAACCCTATCTGCTTCAATTCCCAGTGATAATTCCTTCGAGTATCAATTAGATTCCCGAACCAGCCCTTGTTATTTTATTTCAGACAAATAAAGACAGCACTGAAGATTAGCTCAAAAAGAATAAAAACATTAACGGTAATAGGCAACGGAAAACATTGAAACCTGCGGGCGAGGTCGGCGCCTTCTCGGTGGTTGTAGAAATGAGACAGCTTAATAATCAGACGACGCTCTTTGTTGTAAATCATATTGTCGATATCTTTCTTCAGCTCGATATTCATTTCCTGGAACGAATCAATCACTCACCTATGTTAGCTACCTATCCGCAGATTAACGTAATCTGATTGTAAAAAAAGAGACGGAGAAATGAAGGGATTACACTTTGGTCGAAGAATTTGAGAAATGCTCGCTTGTGCGCTGCCCTAACTTCCTCGCTGAGATCCATTTCGCGTCCTCGTCGCCTACACTCTGTGTCTGTGTGCACTAGGGATAGCAGGAGAAAGAGAACAAATGTTCGGATTCTGGAGTCAGCTTCTTTTTGTTTTGGGTCTAGGGGTTTTGCCCTTGGCGGGAAAATGAGGAGTGGCGAGTCTTGCGACACTCCTTTTGGCGGGAAATATATTGGGAGGGAGTGTTTTAGGACTCTTGGGCTAGCCCATTCAGAAAGGTAATTACATACAGAGTCACTCTTTCCCACACTAGTTAATTTTGCACTTATCACTATTTATTTTTTCAAACTTTATTATTTAAAAAAATAAATTTTAAGTAATGCAAAAAATAACATATTATCATGTGTGATATCATTATAATCGTGTTAATATCTATTTTTATAATATTATTTTTTCATATTTTTAAATGTGATCAATTAAAGATATTAATGGTTAAAATTATTTCTAATTATTGTGAAAAAATTAAAATTTACAGAAATAGCTATGACGGAGGGAGTACTATTTTAGTGTAGGTGGGCCGTGGCCGGATCGATTTAATCAATTTATAATTTATTCAATTCGATTTAATCAATTTATAATTTATTCGATTCGATTTAATAGGGTTGATTATTGATATTTTAACATCGAAATCCGACCGAATTAACAAAAAAACTGAATTAATCTAACCGAATTCAGAATTCGAATTTCAGTTTGAAACCAAACAAACCATCTAAACGAAACCCTTTGGAATTTTTTTGGGAGAAACCGACTATTCAAGGGTTTACTACAAAACACATTAGACACTTACACAACAATTCAAAGAATGTACTAAACATTTAGAATTATATTATCATATTTATGTATTTATTTTTTTAATTGTAATTCGATATTTTGGTTGGGTTTAATATTGAGGTTCAATATCCAAAATCAAACAAACAACCATAATCAAAATTCGATTTACACAATTCGGTTATCTAAAAATTACATTCTAAATTTGGTTTGGCTTATTCAAATTTGGATTATTTGGTTTTCGGTTTTCGATTTTTGATTTTTTATCCCACCGCTATTTTAGAGTGCTCCCTAAGTTTCAAACTAACTACACACATACTATTTAGAGCAAATGATTTCTATGAGCCACAAACAATTGACATCATTCACTTTTGCCCCTACATATATGTTTTGAACACTCTTAACCCTTGAACTAACAGAAGTGTTAGTGAATTGGGCTTTGGTTCAGAGGTTAATTTACCCTCTCTATAACATAGAGGTCAAAAGTTCTAGTCGCACCCCGAGTAAGAATTGTAAATATTAAAGCAATTTCTTGTTATGGATTATCCGGCGTTGTGGGACCATGTCGGTGGTCCCCGCTGGAGTTTCTCAGCCTACAGGTGGTTTATGAAGGTGCTATTATGGTGGTTCCGGCTTCGATGATGGTGCAGTCATTGGGTGTTATTCGGATGGCGTCTCAACTATTCACATGGATGGAGTTTCAAGGCTTCGCTAGGTTTCAACATATTCAAATGGTGGTGTCTCCCAAATTAGTCATATATGTAGAGTATGATGTTTACATGTAATTTAGTTGCTTGTATGTAATCTTTAAAAAAAATACTAACAGAAGTGTTAAGTCGTGTCTCTTCCGTCTAATCAAATTGTTAGGTTTAACTTTTGTTGACATTTTGAGGGGCAAAAATGTATTTTCCTATTCAAGCCTAGAATTCCTTGCAACTCATAAGAATGTCTTCTGGAGGAGTGTGTGTGATACAGAATAAATCTCAACCTGGATCTCATCATAATTGACGATAAACGGCTCGAGAAGATATCTCAACTCGAATCTCGCACAGCTCGACAAGAAATTCATCTAAATTGCAAGGAATTATGGGGTTGAATAGGAAAATACACTTTTCCCCTCAAAATGTCAACGAACGCTGAACTTAACGGTTTGACAAGAAAGAAGTGGCATGACTTAACACTTATGTTAGTTCATGGGTCAATAGTGTTCAAAAATATAATGGAGGACCAAATGTGATTGATGACAATAGTTTAGGGGCCACTAAAGTTGTTTGCCCTACTATTTATCATATAATTTTAATTATATATTTTAGTGAATAAATAAATAAACAATAATACTTGAACCGCCTCCACTCGGGATCGTTAATTGTAGTTAACTCGAGCGAAGGCGTTGGAAGTGAAACAAACCAAAAAGGTTGAATGAGAGATGATAAAATTTAAATTTGTAGTTTACTCCCAAACTTACTACTATGCTACCTATGAGGTAGTTAGTGGCAAGGACGGGTTTGTCCACATAGATGCTAGATGTCTAATAGCCAAGTACACACAACCACGTACGGGTCGTCCATCCGTCTGTGTGTTAGGAATAACTAATATTGTAAAACGGGGATTTTTAGGTTTTTCAATTAACAACTACAAGCATGAGAAATCACACGAGAGAATAAAACTATATAGCCAAGCACTTGGGGAACATTTGCGTAACATGATTGATCAAATGTTTCGATCCTTGATTCCATCACATATGAGACATCAAAGCCTATTCTAGTGTTCATAACACGTGGTGTGGTCTATGGTCAACACTTTCCCATACCTGCCTCTTGCAATAGTCCATCTGCACCGCCTCCGTAAATAGGGGAGTGCAACAATGGCCTTGCCTTTGTGCAGATCTATTTCTCCACCGTACGATTACTACCTAGGCACTGCACCACGAATGCTCTATTCCTAGACCTACATAGGCAAAGGAAGATAGGCACCTTATCAATGGCACTAGGTTCGTTAACCCCTAGTTTTGCTACTAAGTGCTATATTTACCAGTAACCCTTCGAACCAACTTGTTAGCTAAGATTGGTGTGTTGTCATCGTAACGGTAAAACTAGGAAAATACCTATGTGGCCACGTGGACCAGGACCCCGCTACCCATATCACATCCAAGTTTCTCTTCCCTGGGGGGTATCAATAGGTGCACCAACATGAATGTAGACTAGAGTGTGTGCTAATAGAGTGTATCATTCATGCAATTAATAAAAATTCAAGAACAAGTCAACATAATATCATAAACACATAGAAATAGGTGGATCTAAGGAATCTCACAAAACATAATAAAAAATATGAATACAAATATAGTCCCCAAGCTAATATTGAAACCAAATATTTCATTAGTTCAATGCCTTTGGGCAAAGCAAAAAATAAAGAAAAGAAAAGAAAATATTCTAGAGAGAAGGAAGAACTTCTTTCTCTCTCTACCCCACTCTTAAAGTCTAAAAAATAGGCATCCCCTTAAACCCTTGTAAGCATAGGTCAATATATATAGTAGTATGGAATTAGGCCTCAAAATAGGGTCAAAAACCCTACCAGTCGCAATGGACACGACCAGTGGAAATTGGCACGGTCAGTGCTGGTTAAGGTGGCTTCATGCCGCCACGGCCCGCTGGTCCGTGCTGGCGCGGTCCATCGTGTCTAGCACAGACCACACCCCCCGTGCTGGCGCGGGCCGCTCGGTTTGGCACGGGCCACTGACTAGACCTCCATTTTGATGCTTCTGATTGTACAACATGTGTCATTTGGCGCGGCTCATTGGTTGGAGCATCATTTTTATCAGTAAAATGGCACAGGCCGTGTCATCCATCACACCCCCGTGAACTGGTCTTCACATTTTGGACTTAAAACGGTGCAGATCGTGTGAAATGGTATGGCTTGTTCCTATACTTAGCCGATTTGGAGTGAAACAAAGAAAAAAGGATACGAGCAACTGAATGGGCACAGTCAGTGCTGGGGCTGGGGCACGAACCCCTCCCCATGCTGTTGTGGCACAGTCCGTGCTATGCGCCTTGGCATGGGCCATGCTAGCAGGGTTCTGTGCTGGCGCAGCTGAGGTCCGTGCCGGAGCGTCTGGTCTTGCGTCGGTCGGTCGGTCGGCCAGCTGGTTCGGCTGGTTGATGCCTTCCTCCATTTTTTACCTTTTTGAACTTCAAACCCACCTTTTCTTGGCTCAATTCCATTACCACCACACTTTAAGCTCGTGGTCTTCATATCTACTACCATTCTTGCGAATGGCCTTCAAATATCTTCTACCGTTCTTGCGAATAACCTTCTATACAATGATGACGAAATATCCACGAGCAACCTACTAATGATATCATAAATAGAGATCTAGATGCTCGTGAATACAACTTGTCCATTACCTTTAATTAAGTCTATGAAACTTGGGATTTAGACAAGAAAACCAACAATGTTCGTCTAAACCCTTTGTCTTGTAATCCTAACTAAAGCTAGCAATCCAACAAGTAAAACGTGATAATTATTATGTCGAATGCATTGGTTAACCCATGCAATACGGTGCACATCAACATTATGTAATGATGTTGGATTCATTACAACAAATAGTTTCAAACTATCAATTCCTTATGTATAGTCATTATATGTAGTTAACAAATAGAGCAAATGACTTATGTGTCCCCTCAACTATCACCATCGTCCACCTTTGGCCCCTCGTCTTTTTTTTAACACTTTTGTCTCCTCAACTTACAAAATAGATTAATCGTGGCCATTCTGTCAACTCATACCATTAACTTTAAAGTTTTCCCTGTTAGTTGTGGGTAAAATTCATTTTTCACCTTTTAAATTTATAACACATCCCCTATTTTTTTTAAATTACAACCTAGCCCTCTTATAATTACAACCCAACCCTTTTTTAAATTACAACCTAGCCCCGTCCCCTGGGCTAGAGCCACCAGTGGTTCATTCTCTTCGACCTGGTCCCCATTCTATCGAACCTGCTAGCGACACCGAGAAACCTAAGCAAATACGCTGGGAAAAGTTCCCGCTGCATCTTCTGAGCACCCAAGAGCCTCAAAGACATCAATGATGAGCACTACCAACCATGGATACTATCTGTCGGTCTCTACCACTGCTAGCCACTACGTTGGTACAGTTCAAGACGTCCCTCATCGGATCAACGCTCTCTCGTCCAACCACCCACCTCAACCGAACACTTCTCCCACCCAACAAAAATACAGTCATTCACTCCATTTCCTATCAAAATAAGCTAGAGGATGGGGATAAGCTAGGGTTTTTATGGAATTGGGTAGGGGTGGGCAAAAAAACTGAAAACCAAAAATTGAACTGAAAACCAAATTGTCGAATTTGAATAACTCGAACCCAAATTTAATATATGATTTTTGGATATCCAAATTGAATAAATGGAATCCTAAATTTAGTTTTGGATCGGTTTTGGATATCAAAACTCAAATCATAACCTGAATCCTTCATTTCTTCCTCATAGCACAAATTCTCTGTAGCGCAAGTAAAAACACGCATACACACAACACAACGCCTTCTGAGAAACTCTATTTTCTCTCTCTAAAACCAGCACACACAAAATTAGAGAGAAAGAGAAAGAGAAATGGGGAGGCCATTGTGTTTCCTAGACATCAGCATCAGCGGTGAACTGGAGGGCCATATGGTGGTGGAGCTCTACAATGACATCGTCCCTAAGGTGGTTGGGAACTTTAAGGCTCTTTGTACCGGAGAGAGGGGAATCAGTCCTTACACTAGCATTCCGCTTCACTACAAGGGGACACACTTCCACTGGGTTGTCAGTAATTTGTCTGTCGTCGGTGGTGATTTTGTGTCGGGCGATAGATTCAGTGGAGAGTCCATATTTGGCCCGAGGTTTGAGGATGAGAATTTTCACATCAAGCATGTGTCGGGAGGGATTGTATCCATGCATAACTTAGGACCAAACTCCAACAGTTCTATTTTTCTCATCTTTATCAATGACACCCACCATTTTGATGGAAAACATGCGGCATTTGGTTGGATCATCAAAGGATTAGAAGTTCTCCACGCTATTAAACATGTTCCATTGGTAGAAGACATAGAATATTTTGTTCCAGTTGTTGATGTGGTTATAGAAAACTACGGTGAAATTCTTAAGGGAGAATATGGAGGAACATGCAATCGCTTTAACAATGGTGATATGTTTGCGGAATGGCCAGATGAGCTTCAGCCCCCAACCTACCGACATTGCCAGGTGGATGGAAGCTATTATGAGGATTAAAGCTAAGGGAACTGAAAATTTCAGGGGAGGAGACTACAAGATGGCTCATAGAAAGTATTGTAAAGCACTTCGCTACTCGAAGAAATGCTGGGAAGTGACAGTAATTGTTGAAGCTTCAAGGTTGTCACAAAGGAATGCTCAAATTGCTCTGCTTGTAAACTGAAGTTAGGAGATCATCCAGAAGCATTGCATGATGCAGATTCTACAATTCTAGATGCTGAAGATAACTCCAGGGCTTTCTATTGTCAAGGACAGGCATACACGGCACTAGAAGACCTGGTCAACCTGGATTCTGCAGTTAAAAGTTTCAAGAGTGCATTAAAGTTGGAACCTAATGATGCTGGTATAAGGAAGGAACTTGCTGTTGCAAGGAAGGAGATTGCTGATAAACTTGAGAAGGACAAAAGAGCTTATTGGGGGAAATTGTAGATGAGTTAACAAACATGTGTCAGTAACGGGCTTGGAAGTATATTTTTGTGAAGTTTTTTGCTGTCTTACATGGTACTGTGCAAGGATACACTGACTTAGAGAATAGTACTATGAGGCACTTTTCTCGGGGCTCTAGGCAGCTTTTGAGTTTTGTGACACTATTCTAAAATTCGTATGAAGTTGAACTCTATTATAATGCATGTGAAATAATTGAAAAATCCGTCTCATCTTGTGTACCAGTAAAGTAGTTATGGAGAAAGGCAAGATGGTGAAAAAAAATCAAAATCAAACCCCAAACCGAATACCGAATTATAATTAATTTAATATATAATAATTTAATTTTAAAAATACAAAATTAAAATTATAAATAAATATAAGTTGAATAGTGGCAAAGTTACAAAATTCAAAGCCATAACATGAACATAATTTGTGCATGAACATGAATGTTATTTAATGGTGTTTAGGATGCTATATGGGCAAACATTTATTACGGAACTCATTATGTTTAGGACATGTATGCTTGGTTGAACATCGGATCCATCATGTTACTGTATAAATTCTTTTGCTTTTCTCATTAGTTTTGTCGAGAATTTTCTTACCCTTTCTTCTTTTTTGTCATCCACTACTTTTAATTCAAACATCTATTTTTTGTTATGTATAGTTTTGTATGGTACAAAAACTTGGGTGAGACCGTCTCACTCAACATAATTATGAGACCAAGGTTCTATATGAAAATGAGAAAAGATAGAGGGCCTTCTGTATCATTATATAGGTCACATATAAGCTAAGTTTCCCCTAATTATACTTACTGATTCTACACCCTTTGTTACTGCATTGCTCCTCCTCCACAACGCTTCCTCCTCTGCCACAACTCCACTATGCCTCCTCCTCCGCCGCACCTCTTCCTCCACTGCACTTCCTTCGCACTCCTCCTCCTCTGTCACGCCTCTTTCACCCTCCTCCTCCTCAGTCCCGCTCCTTCTTGCTTCTCCTCTTCTGAAACCTTAGAGCATCCACAGTGGTAGCTCCTTAAGCTCACTTTTCTTAACAAGGAGCACTACTTATTCAAGGAGTACCATTGTGGAATTTTAAGAATCACTCGTTAATAAGGAGTTGCTCCTTAATTAAGGAGTATGTACCTTTTATATTTGTGAAAGATCAACCAATCAATGTAGACTCTTGGTATTACTTGTTTTATATTTTTAATTTGATGGATTATAATCAAAGTTTAATTTTGATTATGAATATTTTTTCATAAATGGAATTATTTGTTTTTTAAAATTTGAATATTTCCATTTTTATTTATATATAATATTATTTTATATCACGTAATCTATTATATTGGAACGTAGAAGATCAAAATCCAACTATGCAAGTGACGAAAGAATTAATTCAAGAACTTCAAAGTTCAATCCATCGACGCACGAAGAATCGAGATCGGGATATCATCAAAAACTTAGAGCGGATATCGTTGAATATTTCAAACGTTTTGAAAATAAGGATCAAATGTAGTTTCTTTAGAAATTATTATGATATTGATTAATATTGATAATTTTAAATCATAAAAATTTTATTTAAAATATTATTGTGGATGAAAGAAAAACATGTTTGTGTTATATTATATTGTAAATACAACATAATTTTTAATTTGTATGGTATTAGTAGTTTAAAGACTAAATTATTTTTTTAGTCCCCTACATATTCTTCAATACCTTCTTTTGGCCCCCCACTCCAAAACCGCGTTTCATCGGCCACTAACATTCTAAAAATGAATCTTTTGGTCCCCTAAGCGGTTTCCGGACAGTTTTTAGGTTGAACTCCAGCACGTGACCTGCATGTGACACTTTGCTCCGATTTGCCCAGGGGTAAAAATGTAAATTTCCATTAAAATCAATTACAAAAAATTCCTTTTTTCCCTTTCCTTAGTTTCCTTTTACCATTTTACTTCCTTACTCATCCCCTTTGTTGCGCCACTGCCCTCCCCTGTTCACCACCACTCCCTGCCCACCACCACACTCCACCGTTATTCACCATCTTCGGTGAGAAGAGCTCCCAGGTCCCACCGCCTTTTGGCATGAGTTTTCTTTCCCGACGAGAAGAACTCCTCAAATTATTTATACACCGATGAAGTTCAGCAGCGGTTGTTTACTGGCAGTGACTTGGTGGCTCAGGGGCTGGGACGGTGCACCGAGTTGAAGAGACATTACTATTGGAGGAATCTGCCACCGGAGGTGAGAGGCGGCGAGGATGAGGTGGAGATGTAGCAGCAGACCGACTCCGACAAGTAATTAGGGTTCCATGAGTTACCGCCATCGCAGAGCTGAGTCAGGTTCTCGGATATGTTGTCCCAGGTGTCGGATATGTCTCTGGTGGTTCTCCCCTGAGCAAATCCTTGCCGCAGTCGAGGACGAATGAGGTTTTCTTGACGCCGGCGAACAACCACTCCACCATCGCAGCCACTCCACTATCATGGAAAATTACATTTTTACCCCTTGGCAAATCGGAGTAAAGTGTCACGTGCAGGTCACGTGCCGGAGTTCGGCCTGAAAATCGTATGAAAATCGCTTGGGGGACCAAAAGATTCATTTTTAGAATGTCAGTGGTCGATTAACCACAATTTTGGAGTGGGGGACCAAAAGAAGGTATTGAAGAATATGTAGGGGACTAAAAAAATAATTTAGTCTATTTTATAATATAAATAAAATTTTAAATATGATTAGAGATGATGATGTGGCACTAAAGAAGCGATTCTCAAATATCCTTCCATTGTTGATAATTGGTTCTTATCTATTTTTTATCAAAATTGATGATGTGGCCTTGAGAAGTGTTCCTTAAGTTCACTACCATTATGGATACTCTTAGGTTCGTTCGTTGCTTATATTTTTCTCATTTTCCAGCTCTAATTATTGATTTGCGGTTTTGATGTGGTTATTTAATCAATTTTTTGTGATACTTTTTTTCCTATAAACCACTGCAATAGTTTCTAAATCAGAACATGAAAATGATTCTAGATTTGGGGGATTTTCTCTCTGATCTCGAGTGATGAACCTCTACCGTTGTGCTCTAAGGATTACTCATATAGCTCTTGTTCGATCAAGAGGTATTAATCTCCTTCCCCCCCCCGAAATTCATGCTCCTGATTTTGTCCCAGATTTTAGCTTGTTAATCTACTCTAATTTCTTATTTTGATGCATTTACAGGTTAATTTGCTGCAAAATGATTTGGAATGTATGTAACATGTTGGTCAGAGGTCGTAAAATGGCGTTTAGCTACATGAAGTTAGGTGTTGAAGTGATCAAGTCCCACAATCTTCTCCCTAAAGATGGACAAGGTTCATTAGTTCTTTCGTAGAGTTGCACTTCGATGGCCACAACTTTGGTTCGACTATGAAGGAGAAAGATCTGAATCACGTGTGGCACAAGAGCTTCTACTTGAACATTTATAACGCTTCCAAGTCTCTACAATCTGGTCTTGGATGCCCACGTCTACTATAGTGTTAAAGAGTCACTCACTCTGTATTCAGATGTTGCAACCTTGCATTGTGTTAGAATAAATCAGATTCCTGATTAGACTATAATTTATTATGATTATAGTTCTTTTCTTATTTCACCTCTAATGTACTCTCTATATATTTAGTCATCAGTAATACAATTCCTTATGGCAAATCTTTCTATCATGATATCAGAGCAAGTTCTGATCCTAAATCAAAAATTTATTTTCATTTTATTTTTATTTTTTCCAACCGATCAAGGCACCTGATTCTGGAAAATTACCGGTCGATTTCTGGCGACTTCCGGCCATCTTTTGGCAGTCTTCTTCGTCCAACCTCCTCTTCGTCGGCGTCTCTCTCTTTCCGAAGATCCAAACTCTTCATCTCCGACTTCGTCATCGTCATCTGACGGCGTCCGTATCTCACCGGCGTTCAAATTCACCTCTGACGGTGACAAATTTCATCGGCGTTCAAGTCATCTCAGGCATTAGACTCTTCTTCCGGCAGCGGCTTTGTTTTAGGATATCAAATATCTTGTCAAATTCAGATTTGTCGTCTTCAAGTTCAATCGCCTTCTCTGGCGCACTCGTCACGTCTCGGCCACAGCCAGATCCACGCGCCAACAGCTCTTTTCATAAGTGCGTGCGGATGCGCGCCTACTCTCTTCCGCACGTAAATTTACACGCCTAGTGACCCAGCAGCATCTTCTGCGCGTCTTCGCATGCGCCTGTCAATTTTGGGCATATTTTCGAGCCTTCCATCGGCACATTGAATCACACGCATATTTTCTGGGCATCTCCTTGCTATGGCTTATTTGGCGCATTTATCTCGGGATGATTGCTCCACAAATTGGATTG
Source organism: Rubia yunnanensis (assembly GCA_037428765.1). Classification (NCBI taxonomy): domain Eukaryota; kingdom Viridiplantae; phylum Streptophyta; class Magnoliopsida; order Gentianales; family Rubiaceae; genus Rubia; species Rubia yunnanensis. The sequence continues at coordinate 64,656,652 of CM075061.1, forward strand.
CGGACAAAGTTTTGTTTCAGGCCAGTTTGAATGGTTTCAACCGTCATCCTTCGTCTAATTATTGGATCATTGATTCAGGTGCACTGCTCGCACCAGTCATCTTGATAAGGTACAATGTTATCGTGGTTCTGATTCTATTCTTGTTGGAAGTGGCGAATCATTATCTATTTCTCACATCGGTCAGTGTCATTTCTCTGATTTCTCTGTTAATGATATCCTTGTGGTCCATAAGATTACTAGAAGTTTATTGTCTATTAGTAAGCTTACTCGTGATTTACTTGTCCGTGTTATATTTGATTCCTACACGTTTTCCATTTTGCACAAGCATACATGGAAGATAATCAATAAAGGCCGTCATAGTTCAGGTCTTTATTTTCTTGAGATTTGTGATTCCATTTTTTTTTGGAAAATGACGCTCTGGAAAGCTTCAGGCTTCTTTTGAGCAGTGAGACTCTCGCCTCGGTTATGTGTCTCATGATACCGTTCAGTTGTTAAGTCGGCGAGGCCATATTACTATCACTTCCGCTATGCCGACATCTATTAGTTGCTATCCTTGTCAGTTGGCCAAGAGTAGCAGTTTACCTTTTTCCACTAGTGATAAGCACGCTTCTAGTTTGTTGGATAAGGAGCATTGTGATTTGTGGGGACCAAACCCTAGTTTATCGGTAGGTGGTTTTTCTTATTATGCCATTTTCATCGATGATCTTTCGCGATTCATATGGTTTCTCCCGATGCGGTATAAATCGGACTTCTATGACACATTTATCCAGTTTTAGAAACATGTTGAGATCCAGTTTTCTGCTAGGGTTAAAAAATTTCAGACCGATGGTTGCACAAAGTTTACTAATCACCAACTTCAAGCTCACTTCATATCATGTGGCATTCATCATCAGATGCCATCGCCCTGTACACCTGCCCAGAATGGCCGAGCTGAGCGGAAGCATCTTCACATCATAGAGACTAGTCTTGCCATATTTTTTCACCCTTCTGTGTCGTATTATTATTGGGTGGAAGTTTTCTCCTCCGTGGTTTACATCATTAACCATTTGCCTAGTTCAGTTCTTGGTGGCAAATCACCTTTTGAGATTGTTTTTGGTCATGTGCCTGAATATACCCTCCTTCACCCATTTGGCTGTTGTGCATTTCCATGTCCGCGTGCCACTGCTACTGATAAGTTTGCACCGCGATCCATTCCGTGTGTTTTTATTGGCTACAACCCTCGTCACAAGGGCTTCCAGTGTCTCGACCCAACTTCTGGGCACATCTATGTCTCTCACCACGTTCGTTTTGATGAAACTTTATTTCCTTATGTCTCATCTTCCGCGAACAATTGTTCTATTTTGGATCTGGAGATTTCATCATTTTTTATAGAGTTGTTACTTTATCGATTGGGGTCACCACGCATGTGCCCATTCCAGCCTCCCTCCTTCACCACTATGCTCCATCTGGACGGCCGACCCAGACCCGGCTCCTCAGCTGCTGGCCATCACATCTCAGCTGCCAACCACCACGCCTTAGGCATAGGCTCCCACACCTCAGCCAGTCTCGACCATCCTTTCTCTGGCGTCTTCCGATGGTCACTCTCTGGTGAGCTCTGCATAGTCTTCTTCAACGTCATCAGCTGGTTCGATTCCTCCATATTTACCACCATAGCCTTGTACCTATTGGATGGCTACTCGATCTTCTACTGGTACTATTCAGCGTCAGGATGATTCAAGGGCAAATATGGTAAATAGAAAATATGGTGGAATACCGAGGAGGGCCCCATGAAAGTTCAGGCAATCCCACCAAACACAAAAGGTAATGCAAACCCTAAGCTATATGATGAGAATCCTAGGGAAAAGCTAAGATGCACGGGAAGGGGATGAAGGGAACTCAAAACGGGGACCCCCCCTAAAAAATGCTAACCCTAAGCTAGATGATGCTAAGCCTAGGGAAATAAATGCAAGTCTAGATACAAGTGTGAATCAAGACCTATACATAGCAACTAGAAGTGTGTACTGGCTCTTCATATGGTCTCCTCATCGTAGCCGAGACATGGGGCTCGGGTCTTGAAGAAGAGATGACAAAGAGGTCACTAGTGGAAGATATAAAACACAGTCGAGTGTAGTGTTCTCGGGTCTTGAATGGTCGCCATGGTGTACTGGTGATGCTGAATCTTAGTGAAGCCGGGATCGCCAATGGAGAAGCAGTTTCTACCATGTACACCCCTAAGGTGAAGAAAGAGGGGTGTTATTGGCCTTTGAACATTCTCGTGGTGTGAGCCGGGGCTATTTTAGAGGGCAAGAGTGTTTGTAGGCAGTGCTAATAACTCTTGTGGATCCCTTCAAAAATAGCCCTCCCAGTGATGGAGAGAACGGACACAACTTATACGGCATACTTCAAGCCTGATGATTCTATAATTGCCCACTCCATTTTAAGAAAATGGACAGCTATATGCTAATTTAACACAAAGTGTAGCTCGCGCGTGATAACCGTCAAATCCAAGTAACGACTAGCAGTGGGTAAATTAATTTCGCGTACGCTAATCAATTTACCCCCTACCCGATTCCTATGGCCGTGCAACCAAATGAAGAAAGGTACCCTCATCGGCCATAGTGCACTAGTATTTCCAAGGGAGATGTGCAATCAAAGTATGGAAAACCTCATACATCCGCCCAAATCACCACTCGAGGGGTATGCCAGCCCTCGAGGGGGCATTATCCACACCTTCCACCCATCGAGAGTTTACCAAATAACCATCCACCACTCGAGGGGTATATCAAGTTTGTTTGTTCATGACTTTCCATCTGGGGGGTGCACCTCAGGCGCCTAGATCCATCATCCGGGTCTAGGGACAAAGAATCGAGGCTAGTACCTGCATAACCCGAGCACACCTTCCACCCCTCGAGAGTCTACCAATTAACCATCCACCACTCGAGGGGTATACCAGGTTTGTTTCATCACCACTTTCCATTTGGGGGGTGCACCTCAGGCATGCAGAACCATCATCCGGGACTGGGCGCAAAGAATCGAGGCTAGTACATGCATAACCCGAGCCAGATTAGCAATTTTTCGACGAACCCGATTGGAAAGTTCTAACCTTCATCCTCCAAAGAATCCATTCCTTCTGAAAAATCTGCACTGCCAATCATCTTGATCTGGGCATTATCGCGAAATTGAAAGACAGGGAGAATACCTTGGGCAAATCATCGTTGATGATTTTGATTAACCCAATTCACCGTGGTCGCCCACCGTACCTCGAATAGTAGCTTGTAAATTCCGACCAAGCCTCGATTAATAGCATCTTTCAAACAACACATAGTGAATAATCTCAAAACATCTGTCTTGAATCCGACTAATCCCAAAACATCAATCCCATCAATTAATAACATTCAAACACCCAAAATCTTGAATTCCATATGAATGTTCATCAGACAAGAAAATAAATCTGAATTCTTGTCATAAAACATAGCAATCTTATAAAAAATTCCAATTAAAACAAGCAACCATGGCCGGGCGGGTACCGGGATTTGATCACATAATTTCCCTCTCATCAAATCCATCATGAACTCTTCCAAATACTAACATTTTTTATGCCTCAAATTCATCTCTACCCCCAGTCCGACAGTAACCTCACATAAATTATCTGGCATAGACAAATACAAATCCACAGAAGAAGGTGTCTGCTAAAATCTGGGTCACACGAGAAGGCAAAGTAGGTTGAATATAATTCTTATTTAATTAGGCCCAACAATCCTTGAATTCAGCCCACCCGTCGGAGCCCACCTTATGTCTTTTTGTGAATGAAAACCGGGTTAGAAGAGGACCTGTTTCCTATTTTTACAATTCAGCCCACTTCTATTTCTTTTCGGACCAACAGAGAGTTTATTTGGCCCAGCAAAGAAGCCATACTCATCTCTTCCTTTCCACCTCTCGGGACTCCTTCCCTCAAACCGACCAGCTCTCGAATCATCCATCTCTTAAATCCGTTGGACACTCCACCTCTCGAGGGTACATCTCGCAACTCGAACCCATTGCGCACGAACCACCAGTCGAGAGGTTTATGCGAACCACCACTGGAACCCATTGCGCACGAAAACCACCCACCACCTCTCGAGTCAACCCTCTTCGAACCCGTTGTACATTCCACCACTCGAGGGTACATCTTATCACTCGAACCCGTTGCGCATGAACCATCACTCAAGAGTACCTTCCGCCCCTAGAACACGAAAGAGTACGCTATCCACCAGTCGAGAGTACCACTCAAGAGAGTATAGATCCACCGCTCGAGAGAGTCAATTATCCACATTATCTACCACTCGACTGCACATTATCCACCATTCAAGAGGGTACACCATCCACAGTACACGAATACACCATGTTCCACTGGAGTTGGCACATCATCCACTCGAGAGAGTACATTGTCCGCTCAAACCACCATTCCACCCACCACTTGAATCCCTAGTCGAGAGTACAAGGCGTGGACCCAAGCTGCAAGGGTTTAAAAGAATCCCTAGGGAGCCTCTACCCCATTTCTTCCTTCTCAGGTTTGGTGACCCGGCAGCGCTCCAAAATGGGTCAAGCGCCCAGATTTGTATCTTCGCCAGAATCGTGACTTACCATCCCAGGTTAATCATTAGAATCTGGGAAAAATCCTCCAAATAATCCATCCTCCATGAAAAATCTGTTCCTCCATTCATCTTGATCTGGGTATTATCATGAAATTGAAAAAATGAGGAAAACACCTTGGGCAAATCATCGTTTATGATTCCGATTAAACCAATTTGCCATTGCCGGGGGTTACCAGGATCTAAACACATAGAAAATCATCTTCGAACATCAGTCATGAATCCAATTAATCCTAAAGCATCAACCTCTTCTAACAATAGCATCTGAACACCCAAAATCTTGAATTCCATATGAGTCATTGTCAAACAAGAAATAAATCTGAGTTTTTGGCATAAAACATAGTAATTTGGTTGAAAATTCCAGTTAAACAAACAACCATAATTGGGGGGGGGGGGGGTTAAAACCGGGATCTGATCACATAGTTGCCCTCTCATCAAATCCATCATGAATTCTTCCAAATACTTACATTTTTATGCCTCAAATTCATCTCTACTTCCAATACAACATTAACATCACATAAACTATCCACCATAGGCAAGTAATCATCCATACAAATATGCACAGATGGTTCATAAACAAACTCTTTAACCAACATCCAAATTAGATCTATCGACAAGAGACTAAAACTTACTTGGACCAGTGATAGATTTGAATTTGGACACATCCATGGCACGCGCAAGTCAACGGTGATGCCCAATGGGGAATCTGTTGAAAAATTCTAGATCAAAAAGGCAGATCTTGCTCCAAAAATCCAAGATTCAAGGTTAGAATCTTCAAATCTACAAGTTCAGAAATCCGAGTCTGAAACCATCCTCCTCCATGACGCGCGTAGATGTCTGGTTGAGAATCCTTTAACAATTCAAGATCCAGAAAAGCAGACCTTTATCCAAAAAATCCAAGATTCAAAATGAAATTCTTCAAATACAAGAACAAATAATACGTTGAAAGATGCCCGATGAGGAATCCAACAGTAGTGTTGGATTCCTGGTCGGAAACTCAGAGCCATAGGAGAGGAACTGGAAGAAAAAAGCTCAGGTGTTCAGGAGAATGACAATGTTCTTTTTCCTTCCAGAGAGCATTTTTTTCTGGAGAGAGAAAAAACACTCACTGCTGATGTTCAGAGATTATTCAGATATTATTGCTCATGATCTCACTTCTACACTCCTTTCTCAGACAGAGCCCACTGATTATTGATATGCCCTTCAGGATCCAGCCTGGGTTTCAGCCATGGATGATGAGATGGCCGCTCTTCGTGGTTAGCACACTTGGGACTTGGTGTCTTGACCTTCAGATGTTAACATTGTTGGCTCCAGATGGGTCTATAGGCTCAAGTATCGACTATATGGCACTATTGAGCGTTACAAAGCTAGACTTGGGGCGCAGGGTTTCTCACAGATTCTAGGTTTTGATTTTGACCACACTTTCAGTCATGTGGTCAAGCGTCCACTGTTAGGACGATCCTCGCCATAGCCACCATGCGTTCCTGGCCACTTCATCAGTTGGATTTCAAGAATGCTTTTCTTAATTGTGTTCTTGATGTTCCGGTCTACATGAAGCAGCCCGTTGGTTATTAGGATTTTGCTCATCCAGACTATGTTTGTCACTTGCGAAAAGCCATTTATGGTCTTAATCAGGCTCCCTGGGCTTGGTTCCAGTGTTTCAGCAGTTATCTGACACAACTTGGTTTTCACTGCAGCTCAGCCAATACTTCTATATTGGTCCTCTTAAGAGGGTCATCGTTATTGTACCTACTTGTGTATGAGGACGATATCATTCTTACAGAGAATAACTCGGCTCTTGTTTGCCAGTTCATCGATCAGACACACAACGAGTTTGCGATCAAGGATCTTGGTGCTCTTCATTACTTTCTTGGTCTTGAAGTTTTGCCTACTTCCGCAGGGTTACTGTTTGGCCAACCAAGCAAAGTATGCTTGTGATATTTTGAATCGGGCTGGTATGTCTGACGCGACACCTATTTCTACCATATTTGTCGCTGGTTCTCAGCATCATAGCTCTACCAGTCCTTCGTTTTGGGATCCTACACTTTATCGTTCTCTTATTGGTGCTCTCCAATATCTCACCATCCAACACCCAGATTTGGCATTCTCGGTCAACACGGTGAGTCAGTATCTTCAAGATCCCAAAGATGACCATTTTGCTGCAGTGACACGGGTTTTGCGGTATGTTCGTGACACTCTTCATTTTGGTCTTAGCTTTCATTCTGCTAGTAATCCTAAGGTGTTAGGGTACTCTAATGCTGATTGTGCCCGCTGTCTGGAAACTCGTCGGTCCACTTATGGTTATGCGGTTTATCTTGGTGGGAATCTGGTTTCTTGGAGTGCCAAGAAATAACCCACTGTTTCTCGCTCTAGCACTGAGTTTGAATACTGTGCTCTCTCCAACACTGCTTTAGAAGTGGTATGACTCATTCATTTGCTTTGCGATCTTTGGGTCCCACTTTCTGGTTCTCCACTGCTACTGTGCGGTAATAGCAATGCTATCTTTTTGGCTCAGAATTCGGTGGATCACAAGCGGGCGAAGCACATCGATATTGACTACCATTTTTTTCGTAAGTTGGTGACATCTGGAAAGCTACGCATTGCGCATGTTCTGACTTCTCTTCAGATTGCAGACATCTTCACCAAGGGGCTCTCTCGTCCGCTATTCGAGTTCTTCAGGTCCAAGTTGTGCGTCGACGAGCATCTGATGCTTCGCTTAAGGGGGGTGTTAGAATAAATCAGATTCCTGATTAGATTATGATTTATTATGATTAGAATTCTTTACTTATTTCACCTCTATTGCACTCTCTATATATTCAGTCATCAATAATACAATTTCTTACAGTAAATCATTCTATCACACTAGCTTCTTAAAAAATGCATAGTGTTTTCTTGAGTAAGAGGGGAGTTCAGCTTGAGAGTTTAGGCCATGGATGATCAGTCGATAAAGTTATCTATGTTGATTTTTAGTCTTGGAGAACCTAAGTAGTATGCTCCAATGGATCGGTTGGAAATGGAATTCTTCAATAGAACCCATAGTTTTACGTTGTTTCACTTTTCATCGTGACATTCCAAATGGGAAACTAAATTTTTTATCCTGCAATGTTACTCGGCTACTCTTATATTATGTACAATCTGGAAAATTGATACATTGTTAAGAGAATAATAATGGGTGTTGCTATATCACTCATGTATTTTACTAGGTTACGCACTAATACGTATATACGTGTATTATACAAATTTTAATTTTTCAGAAAAACAAAAAACAGAAAGTAAAAAAACCCAAAAACAATGGTTTCGCCGGTGCCACCGCCACCGTCACCATACCCTGCCACCGCCGTCCCCAGCCTTCTCCGCCGCCGCCCCAACCATCTGTCGCCATCCCCAACTTCTCTGTCGTCCCCAACCCTCGAGTTTTACTCTAATTCCATTAACAATGGTTCGATTAATCACTTCTACTTGGCCATTTGCTTGGGGATGCTACACATCTATTACTTTCTTCTGTATCTTGTATTCCTTGCACCATTTTTTAAATGAGCCGTGGGCAAAATCTTTTCCATTATCCATTATTATGGTACTCGGGATTCCAAACCTGCATAGAAGATTTTTCCAACAAAAAGCAATCACTGATTTTCCTATCATATTGGTTAAAGGCTCTACTTCCATCCACTTTGTGAAATAATCCACAACCACAATTAACTATTTGAACTTCCTAGGGGCCACGGGAAATAACCCAACCAAATCAATACCCAATTTGTCAAATGACCATGAGCTGTGGATATTCATCATTTCCTCCTTGGGGATGTGTTTAAGCGGTACATGTTTTTGACACTGATGGCAGACCTGTAGACACCTGTTTAGCATCTTTAAACATAATCGACCAATAATACCCTGCTCGAATAAGCCTCTTCAATGCTAATCTTGCTCCTTGGTGGCTTCCACATATACCCTCATGAGCTTCCCTGATCAAATAATCTGCCTCATGGGAATTTACACATCAAAGCAGTGGTTGCAAATGCCCTCTCTTGTACAAGATTCCATCCTACAACACATATTTCAGTGATTTGAGCCTAATTTTTCTAGCCTCCATTGCATTCTCTGACAGGGCCCCTCTCGAAGATAACTCACTATGGGCGTCATCTAACTGCTTTCTTCTTTGACAACCATTACCAGATGTTCTTTGAAACTTTGATTACTTAAGGTCTCGATGAGTAACTGCCCTCGAGGCTTAGCCCCAAAGTCTGATAAAGCTAATTTTCTTAGAACATCAACCTTATAGCTTCAAAACATAGGTTTTAAAATTCTTCAGCAAGAATTTCACCACTTCCAAGTATCTCTAAAAATTACGTTCCATGGCCTCCTATTCTCCATTAACTTACTTAACCACAATTTGAGAATCAGTAAATATTTTCAAATCTTCCACCTTTAACCCAGTAGCCAATCACAATCCCGTCAGGGCTTCATATTCAACCTAATTGTTTGTTACTTTGAATACAAAATGCAGCGCATATGGGTAATCTTTTCCTTCAGGGTTAATGAGCAGCACCCCTGCTCCGCTCCCCCCCCCGAATGCGAAGAACCATCCACGTATTGCTTCCAAACTTCCTTCTTTTGAGCTGCCTCATCGAGTTCAATAGGTTAAGTAATTTCCCCTATGAAGTCCGCTAAGGCTTGTCCTTTGATTGCAGCTCTAGGATGAAATTGTATATCATGTTCTCCTAACTCCACAACCCATTTCATCATTCTTCCCGATGCTTCTAGTTCAAGAGAAATTTCCCGAGAAAATGATTTGTGAGCAAGATAATTGTGTGTTCTTGGAAGTAGGGCAGCAATCTCCGTGCGACATGTACTAGTGCCAAAATTAATCTCTTGAGGGCTGTATATCTTGTCTGTGGCCCCTGGAGGGCTCGAATTACAAAGTATATGAAGTGCAATAGCTTTTCTTTCTCCTTTACGAGCACTGTACTGATGGCCAAGGGTGAGATAGAAATATATAGGAAAAGAACCTCTTCTTTTTCTGGTTTCGTAAGAGTTGGTAACACTCGGAGGTGCTTTTTTAGCTGTTGAAATGCCTGCTCACAATTATCAGTCCACTCAAACTTCTTTTTCTTTTGGAGTACATTGAAGAAGGGAACATGTTTTTTAGTCCCATTCGAGAGAAATCGACTTAGAGCCGCCAAACATCATGTAAGCCTCTGCACCTCTTTCACATTTTGTGGGGTTTTCATCCTCAATAGGGCCTCAACTTTCTCTGGAATAACATCAATGCCCCTCTCAGATACCATAAAACTAAGGAATTTCCTAGCTCCCACTCCAATCACACATTTGGTCAGATTCAGTTTTAGGTTTGCATATCTAAGCATCTCGAAGGTTTTCTTCAAATCCATCAAGAACTTATCATAACCTCTACTCTTCACCACCATGTCATTGACATATATCTCCATATTCTATCCAATATGCTCCCTGAACAACTTATCTACTAACCTTTGGTATGTCACCCCTGCAATTTTGAAGCCAAATGGCACATTCTTGTAGCAGTACATACCTACATCCGTCATGAATGAAGTTTTCTCCTTATCCTCTTCTGCCATTAGTATCTGGTGGTAGCCCTTATGAGCATAAAAAAAGGCCAATACTTGATACCCTGCAATCTCTTCCACTAACTTGCCGATGGGGGAAATGGGTAACTATTTTTAGGGCAACATCTATTCAAATCTGTGAAGTCTATGCACAGTCGCCAAGTCCCATCATGCTTCGGGACCATTACCAGTTTAGGTAACCATTCTGGATAAAATACTTCCTTGATTACCTCCACCTTTATTAATTTATCTACTTCAGCCTTGATTGCCTCTACCCTTTTGGGTGTGAATGTCATTCTCTTCTGCTTAAAGGGTTTAAATGCTGGATCAATGTTCAACTTATGAAATGCTTACCTAGAAGGGATCCCTGTGAGATCCGAGGTACCCCACAAAAACACATCCTCATATTCACCCATAAAACTCCTTAACTCCTCTTTTATGTTCTCAGGCATGAGCTTTCCTACGGCCACTGTCCCTCTATCTCGAATGGGCACTTGTTTAGTTTCTGTGAGTTTAAGTCCCCCATGTACCAAGGTTACATCCCTCATTTTTCCCGCTTCCATTACTGTTGTGTGGTTACAACTTTTAGCTACTGCCTGGTCCCCCCGAATTGAAGCTATCCCATTGCTTATCGAAAACTTTGTCATCAAGTGATATGGGGACCATACTGCTCGGGTTTGACACATCCATGGCCTCCCTAGAATCATATTATAAGGGGAATATGCATCAACAACTGTGAAGCAATAGTCTATCATCACTCCTTTATCTCCTTCTGATATCCAAACTGACAGGGTAATCTCTCCTAAGAGGTATATAGGGTTTCCAATGAATCTCGAGAGGGGTGTGATAGACTTTTTCAACTTGTTCCTCCCTATGTCCAATTGATCAAAACATTCAACGAACATTATCTCAACTCTGCTCCCATCATCAATAAAGATCTGTTTCCCTAAGGAAGTCCTAATTACAACTGAGACCACCATAGGATCTGCATGCGAGATCTGATTCGGAACCTTGTCCCCTTCAGAGAAAGTTATTGTTTCATCTTGCCAAAATATCTTATGCCTTGGCTCTTCTACAGGGGCCTTGCAAGAATCAACCTTCATAACTGAATTTGAAGACCTTTCACCTACAATCCCACTTATTATGTTGACCACCCTACGAATTGGAGGATTGTCACCATTTCTGTTCTCTTGATTTCCAGCTGGCTATTCTCGTGGGGCTCCATCCTTTCTTCCTTGCTCTTTATCTCTAGGTTCCTAGCCTTGAGGCCTTATATCTCTCCGACCTCCATTATTTTGGTAGTTTCTCCTGTTTGGTGATCAATCATTTTAGGGTCTAGGAGGTTCAATATGATTTTCCTGCCTAAGACCAGGACCTTAAAGTCGTCATTCCTTTTGACACCTCTCTATTTCCATTTTTAAATGGATGCAATCATTTGTATCATGGCCATAGTCCTTATGAAATCACAAAATAAATTCATAGCTTTTTTTCCAGCCATTGCTGCGGGCGTGTTCAACATTGGTTGGGGCTGCCTAAGTATCCCTTGGTAGATACTTAAGATATATGCTGGTGACCTGTTCATGGGCATGTACGTCTCAAAGTTAGGCCTTACTACTTCCATAGGTTTCTTTCCCCAGGGTCATTACCTCTTCCTGGCTTATCAGTCGTGCTTTCCTTCTTCCTTCTCATAGCTTTTTCAACTTTCAAATACTGTTCGACAACTTCTTGAAGTTTCTAAAGGCGTTTGAGGGACATTGGTACTCAGTTTCTTTTACAACTCTATATCCTGCATCCCCATCATGTATCTTTGGATTACTTCATTTTTTGGTCTCCATCACCCCCAAACTCTCATCCACATAACGATGATAAAAAACATCTGTTGTTTCTCCAAGATTCTATTTTGTCTGATATAACTCTAACAGATTTTTAGTAAACTACTTCTTTTCGGCATATTGGCTTAATAATGCTGCACTGAAGTCCCTGTAGGAATGAAAAGACCCCCCGGAAACTTGTTATAACACTCCATAGCCTTTCCTCAAAGGTAGCTCCCCACTAGATTGCATGTCAACTTTTCATCGAAATCCCTTGAGTTTATTAGACTGAGGAATGCCTGAATGAATTCTCGAGGATCTGATTCCCCACTATAAGTAAGAAACTGCTTTGGGGTTTTTGTATCCATTGGCCAGCGTTCCCCCGTTATCAATTGAGTAAATGGTGATCCTGCTGCTTGGCCCAGTGGCCCAATCATTTTGTCCAATTCCCTCTTTAGTACATCTCCTGTATCTTCCATTGGTCCTTTCTGTTCTCCTGATGCATTCAATCCTCTATTGACATCTCCATATGGCATTCCATACATGGGCTGTTGGGCCATATGCCCAGGATTTATCCAAGTCTGCATAGCCTCTAAACTTACGTGGGGCTGTCAATAGGGTAGTTTGGTATTACTGTGCTTCCACATCCCTGAAGCCCATATAATATCTCGGTTTGGGGTAGTGCAATTGTCGAAGCTATCGATAATGAAGAGGTGCAGAATAAACCACCCCGGATGGATATTCTAGGAAAGAAGGCTGAGGTCGTGCTTGATACCTCTCTCGAGCATACTCAAAGTAGGGGAATGCCAACATAGGTTGGGAAAAATTACACGCAGGTTTTTCCAGGGCCGTCAAAGGTATCACATCCCTAAATATACCCATAGGTATCGAGAGAGGCGTGACTTGGTATCCTGCGTCTGCCAACATCTGAGCCGCTTACGCCAAGTCTGGTTGTGAAACAACCACTTCCATAGCTTGATTCGTTTGCACAATTCGTTCATATGCTTCGATATGGGAATCACCAGACTCTTCTGTGAAGAGACCATCTCATTTATCGTATGACTCAGCGGGTATATCTTATGTAGGATTTGTGACCCTTACACCTTATCCTGCACACCCTCCATAGGTCTCGAAGGTCCAGCTACATCTCGAGGGGCCTCGACTATCATTGGAATAGGCTTAATAGGGCCTAGCATTACTTCCTGCCCACCATTCGAGACCTGCAACACTCCCAGCTCACCTACCGAGTCTGGCACCACTTCTCTCTCAACATTCTGGGACATCGAGGGGTTAACCATCCTTCTTCTTCTTCCTCGATATGGGAATTGTATCTCGCTAGAAGCACTTGTTCCTTTCAACTTTAACCTCTCAATTCTTTGAGTATTCGTAGAAGTGAACATAAACCAAAGGACCCAAATTTGACTAAATTGGTCCCACCGGCCGTGCCAATTGTTGCATCTCGAAACCAATCATGCTACTTTGTTGAATCGTTTGGTTGTGATCTGCAAAACAACAAGCCCCAGGGGACGTCTCAGGGAAAATCTATCTGATGCTTAAGTCAGAAGAATACTTGAAGGCGTATAAAAAGTGTATATGAATAATAATGAATACGTACCTGGTATTATACTGTATCACTAGATGGTATTTATCCTTAATTATAACTCTTAATTCCCCATAAATGCAATAACCGGATATTCTCTCTTTCAACATCTATCTTGGGCCGAAGCAGGCTGACCTTCATCAGGTCAGCCCATCATCATAAGCGATAGAAAATAACCTCGCTTTTAAGCTATCAAAAACTCACTTTCAAGTGATAAAAAATAATCTCACTAATACGTGATCGAATGCTCACTTTTAAGTGATAAAAAAATATAATCTCACTTTTTAAGTGATAAAATGTTCTCTTTTAAGCAATAAAAAATAATATCACTTTAAGCGATCGAAAGCTCACTTTTAAGCGATAGAAAATAGTCTCGATTTTAAGCAATAAAATATAATATTGATTTTAAGCGATCAAATAATTTTCTTTTAAGCGATAAAAAATGATCTCGCTTATAAGCGATCGAATAATTCACTTTTAATCGGTAAAAAATTACCTCGCTTATAAACAATTGAAAGCTTGCTTTTAAGAGATAAAATAAACTCGTCGTTGGGCGATCGAACAGTCCACTCAAAAGCAATGAAATAGATTCACTATTTAATTATAGAATAGTTCGCTCTTAGGCAATAAAACCAAACCGTTTTCAAAGTATCAAATGCCCTTCATGCGATCTGAACAATTTGATACTAAAGCAGCAAATATACCCTAGAGAAGCAAAAATATATGCTTAAACGATGCATTCCTTTGCGAATAAACAATTTATTACATAGTCCACTGTCTAGTAGGATCTATTCATATGCTATACAAACATAAAACTTTATTGTAATAAGTATTATACACCTACGATCAATCAGAACATTGAATATTCTCCGATTTTACCCCAGTAGAAATCGTAAATAAATGGTCAACTTCACTCTCTGAAGCTTCGACGATATGGTTATAATGCAAAAGGGTTTAGATAGGGACCCAAATTAAAAAGGCAATTAGAGCTCATACATATTTAGCCTCACAAACTACACTATGGTTAGTCTCAGCAGTTGTGGCCTTGCCATGACCAGCCTTGACATTCTCCTTGTTACCCTTTAATGTTTGATCACTAGAATTCAGATTAGGCTCAGAAATTGTAAGGTCGCGAAGGTCTGCAGCTGTTGAGAACTTCTTCCCCTTCTTGATGACATCGAGGAGTCGAAGCTTGAAGCCGCCTGGGCTGGACAGCTTACCCCGCCCAATTTTCATTTTGTTCATGGTGTCTGGGTCAGTATACGCCTCAAGGGCCTAGGCCTGTTCGGGGGTAAGGTGATCAGCTACCCAGTTATAGACATCGGTTCGACCCCAGGATTTTCCAATCCCAAGAAGGTAGAGAAAGGCATTGTACAAGTCTTGAATCCCCATCAGCTTGTCAACGAAGGTTGCCAGTAGAGCGTGTTGGGCTTCAGGCAAACACTTCTTAGACAAACACTTTTCTTTCTCCTTCGACCTCCTCAAGTCCTCCTGCAGATCATCCATCTCTTTCTGCATCTTGGCATGTTCATCTTTTCAAGCAACTTCAAAGGCTGCTTCGATAGGACCTTGCAGGAGATGAAAGACCTGGCTGGAAAAGACGTCGGTTGACTGCAAGGTCGATCAAACAGCTGCCACCACCTAAATCAGCATGGGAAAGAAGGAAGAAAAAGTTACATACCAAGGGCCCGTTGCTCAAATCCCTGAGGTAGTCCAAAGGCAGGTCATCATTATTAAACTCATAGTAGCACCAGTTTTAGTGGAAGGCCTAGCCTCCTCGAACCTTGCCTTCTTCTAGGGTTTCTCCTGCACAAGAGGTCTTTAGCACCCTCGACTGGAGATCCTCATCCCACTCAAGAGCTTTAACGAAGTTTTATACACTGCCCACTGCATAAAGAATAAAGAGAAAAGAATATGTTACAAGCCTTGACAAGAAACAAAAGCAAGTTTCAAGAAAGAATATCCCAAAGACCTTTGGAGATGTCCGAAGAGGCTATATCTTCAACAACTATTCCTTGCAAAGGATCCATAGATCAAAGAGGCCTTGGACATAGAGGTCCGTCGTCACCTCTCTTTCTCTTATTATTTTTTACAGGACCCTCCAAGCAAACCTTTTTGAATGCTCGATGATCAGCTGAAGCGTAGATGCCCTCATAGACCCACTTTACCCAAATGAAAGGTTTAGCACCCTTGGTGTCAGGGTAATAGATATTAGTATCTAAAGGATTAGGACTCCGAAGGCGATCTATGTCTTTGTGTAGTCTCTGTGGAACCACATATTTCCTCGTCCTTGCCTCAAGAATGACATCAAGTTTCCATCAAGGGGTTCGATAAGTTCCCGTGCAATCAAAGGACAAAAAAATATTTTTCCATCTCGAATTATTGGAGGGATGGATGATGAATCTTTGACCAAATAACCTATTACCTAAGGTAAAAATACCCTTTACATCTCGAATGCTAATTAGAGAGTACACAACTCAAAATAACTCATAACAAGGGTCTACACCCACCTCTATACACTGAACCAGGAAGGTCATTATTATTACAATCACGTTGGAGTGAAGTTGGGACAAGCTAACATCAAACTCCTTTATTAGGCTTGACAACAAAGAAGGAAAGAGGAAGCTAATACCCGACCTAATATGCTTATTGTAAGTCACGGCTCTTCCTATGGGTAAAGAAGCATGCTCGTTCACTTTGAAGGTTTCTGATCAAGCATTAAGGGGGACACGCTGGTTCGGGGGAATTTCTTCGATAAGCTTTTTCACCTTCTTGGGAAAAACATACTTTGACGAGCCATCCGCTGCGACGAAGGCTTCACAACCGAACGCCTCTCAACTAAAAATTTCCTTTTTCAAAGGTTCATATAAAATTTCATTTGTAGCCTTCTCAATCCCAGAGCCACCTATGTGCTCAAAGCTACCCTTCGAAGGATTAGCGAACCCTCACCATAAACCCCACCTAACCTAGGGAAATTAACCCTAGTAAAATCAACCCTCTCGTGGAGACTGGGAGACTTGTTGGGGCTACGAATAGGGATTACCAACTCCGTACTCTCTTAATTGATCAAGGATTTAATTGATCGAAGAATTTAATTTATCGAAGGGAAATCTTGCCAGAAAAAGGGGAATTGTCACTGCCTGGGGGCTTATTTCCCAATGAACCCACTCCCTTCTCACTATCTCTCTCTAAATCTAGAAGGGGAGAAGATGAGGAAAAACCAGGGATAGAGTTAGGATCTATGGAAATTTACTTGTTGAAATGAAGATGGAAGTAGGTTTAGGCTCGGGGACTGGAGAAGTGAATCAAGAGCTCTCGAGGAGGGAAACCTGTAAAAAGGAGAGTAGAAATGGATAGAGAGAAAACCCTTGGGTTTATAAAGGCGGAGGAAATAGAAAAAGACAAATTAATGATTACTTAGAAAGACGGGAGGTCTGAAAAGGCATGGAAAAGGTGAAAAGTCCATTTACCACTGCTCCACACACATCGTTTTCCTGCTTTAAGCCCATTCACGTGTTTTTATCAAAATTCTAAAGGTCAACCCATTTGAGAACAATATAAGTTCTCCCTATAAAGAAGAACAGTTGAAGGTGATTCACATCGTGACAAACCACATCAGAAGTCTAATAATGGGTATAACATTCGAACCTTTTATGAGATATGCCTTCGAAAGTTGAAAGATCACTTAGTTTTTCTGGGGGCTTTTAATGAAATAGTAGAATTAAGACCTATATGGGCTAATATTCTCATCACCCAGAAAGAGGCCCAAGACTCAAAACATACCCAAGTGGGCTTGTAAATGGGCCACTCACTAGAAGACAAAAGAAGTTAGGTCATAAACCAAGGAAATTAGGGTTTTAGAAAAGCATAAATAGGAAGGTATATTTCCTTATTTTTGGTAACACTCTATTACCTACTCCCCCCACCAATTGCTAACTAGATCATCAGAGAATCTCCCCCCAGATTCTTTGGGGTATGTTTTCCTTTCATAGGTTATAGGTTTCAGTGAACCAGATTAAGATTGGGCTTGGGTTGACGGTCACAAGATGCACCAGAGCCAAAGATAGGCGACATTGGAGTTCAAAATGACCAAGGAAGAATCTGAGAATAGTGGTCCAAGAGTTGCACCAACTTCTGGGAATGATCAGAGAAGAATCATCCTTCAAGATTGGTTGCATTGAATTCCTCTCTTTGATAACCATAAAATTGACTGCAAGAACTCTCAAAATGGATTAACGATTCATCTGTAGTGAAGGAAAGAAGTTTACCCGACCAAAGCACAAATAGGTTGGCTCAGACCACTCATGGGTGGCGCCAACAGCCCACACCAGATGAGGTGGTCCACGCCAAAAGTCTTTGGCATGGACCATGCCAAGGCCCGGTGCAGACCGCACCAAACTTGATGGGCCACACACCCAAGTTCCAAGTTTCAATAAAAAAATAGCTAAGTATGGGCGCAGACCGTCCCATTTTTTATGGTCTGCTTCATTCCAAGTGAAAAATGTAAAGACCAGCCGGTGGACCACACCAGAACCACCTGCGCCAAAGGAGTCGACGCTGACCGCGCTAGCACAGACCAAAGACGCGGCGCAGACTGCGCCATCGCGATGGTCTACGCCTAACGGCGGTTGAACTAGGGTTTCATACATTTTGGCCTATTTTGGGCCTATTTTTAGGCCGAATCCCCTACTACTATAATTACAGCCTTAGTCTACTAGGGTTAGAGAGTTGGATCATTTTTCATTAGTTCATTTATAATTTTGAGAGCATTCTAGAGAGAGATATGTTCTCTCTTGTTTCTTTCTTTCCTTTTTATTTTGCTTTCATCCTATGAGGTGAGGTTCAAATCTCTATTTGAATTCCATGTCTAAGGATTAGTTTCCATAGCTTGGGAAAAATTGCATTCATATGTTGATTTATGCTTTTGTGAGATTCTTAGTTCATCCTAATTACTGTGCTTGGGATATAATTGTGACATGTTCATGAATGTTAGAATTGCATGAATAGTACACTCTATTAGCACGCACTCTAGTCTATATTCATGTTGGTGCAAATATTGATACCCCCCCGGGGAAGAGAAACCTCAAATCAGTTATAGGTAGCATGGTACGGGTCTGCGTGGGTGTGTGCACGGAGGTCTTTTCTGAGTATTGCTCTGTTATATTTCTAGCACACCAGTCTTACGTGATTATGTAAAATAATTCGATGGGTTACGGGTAGAGATTTTGAAAAGTAGAAAGCTAGGATTGTAAGAGGCCCTAGTGTCATAGATAAGGTGCTTACTTCCCTTTGCCTCATTCATAGGCCTAGGGAGTAGAGCATCCATGGTTGAGCGCTTGAGACGTAATAGTAGGGGGCAGAAACAGACCTACAAAAATGGCCAAAACTTGTTGTATTCCCTAATTACAGAGGCAGTGTCGATGGAAGGGTTGCAATCTAGGTAGTGTACGCCATCGACCACACTACGTGTTATGAGCACTATATTAGGTTTCTATAAATATCACATGTGAATAAATCGGGGATCGAAACATTAAATCAACCATGTTATGCAAGCATTTCCCAAGTGTTTAGCTAAATAGTTTACGTGCCTTTTACTTTCTTAAATACTAGTCTTCTACCCTTCTTAGATAGTAGTTTGTAAGAGTGAATTCGACATCTCTTATCAAACCTCACCAATGACTCCTTTAGTAAATAAACAACTAAAAGTATCCCATTAATGGTGTTGAGCATGAAGAATCAATAAGCTTGGTAACACTTATAAATACTACACCGTTTCTAAGCATTGAACCAATTTATGCATTTACACAAGAATTGTCAAGAATGTTCGACGTTCATAGACTTCTCTCATTTGCTACATAAAACAAGCATGACAACGAGGTCAACATCATCACATTCATCTAGAAATTATCAACCCATCAACACAATCAAAAGCTCTAATTCATACTCTTGGATTTCATATCAAGAGGAGGGAAAATTAGCTACTTTATCCAAACCCTAACAAGAAATCATACAATTACTTCATATAATCAAACTTTCAAGAATATTAATGAAATTAACAATCCACATTCAATGCTCCATAAATGCATAATAGTAAAAGCATTAAATAGGCTACAAAGTGTTCTTAAGACATAGGCTTGGAAACCTTAGTCAACTGCTCCCAAGTACTAAGTGTAGCTACTAGAACCCATGCTAATTACCAACAACAATTCAAACATAATCAAAGCTAATACAAAGATGAAAATGGTAGAAACTAGGGTTTGAAAAGTGGGGAAATCAGCCTGGAGAAGAAATGAGGAGAGAGAGAAGATAAAGTGCTATTTACAGTACAAGAAAAAGAAGATAGAATTATTGCCATCCGTTCATCGTGACTCTCGATGGGTTCATCGCGAGTCGTGACGGGCACCTAGAAACAAAACATGGTTTCTTTCTTCTTCTTGTTTTCTAGCCTTCACTTCAGAAAAAGTTTCCGCAACTCTTCAAGTCATCAAAACTTCAAAGGTAGTCTTCAAAGTCTTCAAAACATGATCTTTAATGGCCTCCGATCTTCAAGTCTTGGTGTTCTTTCCTTGTCACACAAAATCTACTTAGAAAAGATAAAAGAGTGTAAAAGTCGCTCTTACCTCTCCTAAGAGAATTTCAAGGTAAAACATAAACCCTTGATAACAAAAGAGCACAAAAGTGATCCCAAAAAGTCCCAAAATATGCACATAAAATGGACATATCAAACCTCTACGTACTTAAACCTTACTCGTTCTCGAGTAAGAAAAGATTCAAGCACACGAAGGAATTCATGTATCCACATCCTAAACTAATATTCCCCCAAATTGATAACACACTAAACTCTTAATATCACACATCCCAAAGTTAAGGTCAAATAAGAAGTCACCCACAACCCCCATTCCTAAATCTATCCAACCATACCAACCTATCAATTCATTGATATCCATAAAAACATTTCCAAGTCCAAATTGATAATCCCAAATCCAATGGCACAAAATGAAGTTAAAAACATGTATGAAGTTCAAACACATACTTCATTTTACGCCAATATATCATCCCAAAAATGAAGCATATCGACAATTAAGCATTTCATACCTTACTTCATTTTCCCCGCTAAATTACCCAATCCCAAGAAGTCTCATGATGTTAAGCAACCCGATCTATCCATATAGCAACCACAACCTTATGACTCCAACGCCGACAAATGATTGAAATCGTAGCATTTTTTCTCTCTCTTTCTCTCATTTTGCCTAGGAGCCATTTCAGATTTTCATCCTATCCACACATCATGTTTCTTTGGATCACATCTCACCTTTTTCCGCACATTTAGCCTTGCCTAAGTCTCCCTTTCAGGTTTTTGACCTATCCGGGCCCCCAATGTTGCCTAAGTTATCCTCTTGGATTTTCAACTTAGTAGGTTTCTTTTTATTTTTTTGTTGTTTTTTCATTTTCAATTTTTTTTCAAAATTTTCATTTTTTTCGTGTGTTTCCGATCAAAAGTAGCAAAAACTTTCACATGTAAAAGCTAAGAAAATCCAAGTACATAAAGTGAAAAGCATCCCCAAAATAAAGAAAAACATCCCAAATCTCCAAGTCTAAGAAAAGCATCCAAAGCGAAGCAGTAAAAGTAATAAATACCCTTCCCCACACTTAAAACACTACATTGCCCTTAATGTAGACAAAACAAGGCCAAAACATACAAAGAAAAGTAGGAGAATGTAAAACAATATGCTCACAATCAGGAATGGGATGACCTTGCACCGTCGTCGGAGTTCCTGCTATAAGTCTGCTGATACTGCACCACCCAATCGGCATTCCTCTGATGCCGCTCTCTCTGCCTCACTGCTCTAGGGTCCGAGCCTGGGGCACCACCACCCTATGACCGCATCTCTGAAATCCTGGATGAAAGATAATTAATCTCTTCATCCATCTCCATGAGGCTCCGGGAGACGTACATGTTATGCTCAATCTGTCCACGAAAGCCGTGCTGGATTGTGTGCATCAAGCGCTCATAAAGCTTGGGTGAAGGGTGAGGGAACTGAGGTGGCACATGATCCTCCTGCATTGGATCGGTCTTTGGCGGAGGCGGTGGAGGATACTGCTTACCCTGTGGCTCATTGGCTGGTAAGGTGCCCTCGTCAGGCTAAACAAGGAGTAGAGGTAGGTCCTTGAGCTCCTACTCAAAATCCACCCTACATGGTTGGATTGCCAAATCCCCCACAGGTGTATAAAACTCCAACTTGGTCTTATGACGCTGAGGAAGTTTCATAAAGGTGACATTCCCCACCCCATACAACCAATGGCACACTCCTCGAGCCTCTCTGGTGTCTATCAAGTTGAACTTGTTCATCCTCTCCACAGTGATGAAGTATGAAGAACCTCTGCCCAAGCACATGAAGCTATCTGGGGCAACCAAGCCTAAGTGCTCCTCTAGGAGGGTATTCATACCCCCCCATGATAATCTTGCTCTTTGGCTTCTAGGCCACATTGATGACTCTCTTTATCCACAACTCTGCCCACAGTTCATATCTCGTTCTCTCACTTGTAAGATGCCACAGGTGATGAATATCTGTGTTAGGTATGTTCGTCGACTCCTACGAACAAAATAGTGTGCCTGCTAAGAACCTGTTCACAAATCGTAGCGTGAGATGGTTGATGATGTTGCTCTTGTCATGGGAGTCCCTCATTCTCCCCGTAACTATGCTCCAAAACATCATGTCTTCCTCAATCGTGCATTTTGGGGCTTTTGGTTCCAACCTCGCTCGGACCTCTGCCATGTCCCACCCAAATGATGTCTCTATCTACAAGACTGTCATCTCTCGAGACATATTGTTGACGGGCGGGCGGTCGTCGCGCCCGCCGTGCAAAAGATAATTTATAAACCCTTTCTGCTTACTTTCTACAACTAGGTAGATAGCGGCAAATCGGGGTCGTCCAATGAGAAGAGGGATCTTCCTAAGCAATCAAGCACAAATGGTTGATACTAAGCTAGGAATAACTATATTTACACACACTTAAAAGCAAGTAAATAGGGGGGGGGGTTGGTTGGTTGGTTGTTCCTAAGTTACGAAAGTAAAAAGACAAGATAACTAGCAAGGTCAAGTGACTATGCTAATCATCAAACAAAACTAAGAAAAGGGGTTTTAAACTACAAAGATAAAATGCCTTGGGGGCAACGGATATCCACTTCCACATCTAATGTAGTTCATCGAATCATTCACACATTCCATCATATAACATTCAGGACCCAACACTCACACACCCATCTAGCAAGTACCACAACACACACATCACAAGGAGTTCTAAGTTCATGCTCATAGATCTTCATGCAAAGGCGCTACGGAATTCGTCACGTTCCTACACCTAAACAATTCAACCACACAAGCACTACCTATGCTCAAACAACTCATGGCACACATGCAGTGAAACACACCGTCAAGAATACATAAACGCCAAATAACAAATGCTTCAAGAATGAATTTAAATCATCTATTCAATACTTCAACTACTTGTCGTGGAGACTAAACTCCTATCCTTCTTAGTTCGTAGTTTGCGAGAGTGAGTTCCACATCTCTCGTCAAACCTCACCAATGACTCCCGAGTCGCGACCACGACTCAAGGTGTCATTGGTGGCATTTAGCACGAAGGACCAACAAGCTTGGCAATGCCTATGACCACTACACCGTGACTAAGCATTTAACCAATTCATGCAATTACACGAGATTAGTCAAGAGCGACCACTCATAGACCACGAGCATATAACTCTTCTCGTTTGCTACACAAACGAACATGACGAAGAGTTCAACATCAATCACATTCGTCTAGCACATTATCAATCCATCAACACAATCAAAAGCTCTAAATCATACTCTCACATTACTAACAAGAACAGGGGGGAAATTAACCCAAATCCCCCAAACCCTAGCTAGCAATTCATCCAAGCATTTCATATCATCAAGCTCTCAACAACATTAATAGAATCAACAATTAACATTCAAAGCACAATAAAAGCACAATAGCAAAAACACCAAATAGATAGATAGAAATGAGTTCTTGCTACATAGATAATGGAAGCTTCAATCCTTTGCTCCCAAGAACAAAAACTACTCTAGAATAACAAGAGACATAATTAAACTACAAAAACTAAGAAAAGAAAGAGAAGAAAACCAAGGGTTTTCAAGCCCTAAAATGCAAGAAGAAAAGGGAAAAAAACTTGTGGAATGAAGGGGAGGAAGAGGTATTTATAGTGGAAGAAAAAGGGGAGAAAAACGCTGAAACAGAGCTGACTGGACGCTGCCGTCGCGACTCGCGACGAGCTCGCGACCAGATCAGTAACTCAGCCTTGCTGTTTTGTTTTGCTTCCTCCGGGTGAACCGTTGATCCGTTTCGGGAGTTCTTGTAGTCGATTTTATAGTGCTCGAGAAGAGGAATCCAATGGTGCCACTCTTGAAGGCTGATTCTTCTCGGAAAATTCTGAGAACCCTGGATCATCATTCATCCGTTGCTTTGCTCTCCTTTCTTCATCTCTTCACTTCTTCAAATCTTCACAAAGCTCAAATGTAAAGGTCTTCAAATCTTCAAATCTTCAAAGATAAATCTTCAAAGTCTTCAAATCTTCAAAGTCTTCAAACAAATCACCTTGTCGCACAAAATCATCTAAAAAGTGATAAAAACGTCAAAGCCGCCTTTATCCCTCCTTAGATGATTTCAAGGCAAAATGCCACATGTAGAGCACAAAATTGCACAAAACCTAATCCTAAAAATCCTAAAATAACCATCTAAAATGGACACATCAAACCTCCCCACACTTAAACCTTACTCGCCCTCGAGTAAGAAAAGATTCAAGCACACGGAGGAAATGACATATCCACATCCTAAAAACCCTAAAATACCCGCATAAAATGGCCACATCAAACCTCCCCACACTTAAACCTTACTCGCCCTCGAGTAAGAAAAGATCTAAGCACACTGAAGAAATGATATAGCCCTATCTTAACTACTAATCCCCCAATCAAAGCCTCACAAAACTCTCAATATCATAAATCCCAAAATAAAAGCTCACATGAGAATTTTTCACACACACATCCCCAATCCTAAATCTAACCAAACCTACCACTTATCAATTCACTACCCATAAAAATATTTCAAAGCCCCGAATTGATATTCCCAAAGTCCAATGACACAAGATGAAGTTAAAACCATTGAAGAGGTTTAAGCACATACTACACCTAATGCCAATATATCAACCAAAATCCAATGACATAAAATGAAGCTAAAACCATATAAGAGTTTCAAACACATGCTTCACTAAATGCCAATATATCAACCAAAAACGAAGTAGAAAGAGATAAGGAATTGCATAACCACACTTCGTTTCCTAACCCACTAAGCTACCCAATCCCAAGAGGTCTATAGATGTTGAGCTACCCGATCCATCCGTGTGACAACCGCAACCTTATGACTCCAACGCCGGAAAATGAGTGAAATCATAGCATTTTTCAATTTCTCTCAATTTCTCTCATTTTGCCTAGGAGCTCTTTCGAGTTTTCATCCTAGCCACACATCATGTTTCTTTAGCTCACATCTCACCTTTTTCCACACATTTTAGCCTCTCATTTTTGCCTAGGCCGCCCTTTAAGGGTTTTCGACCTATCCGGGCCCCCAATGTTGCCTAAGTTGCCCTCTCGGGTTTTCAACTTAGCGGGTTTTCTTTTTTTCTTTTTTTTCTTTTTCTTTTTCTAAATTTTTTTTCTTTTTGTTTTTCTATTTTTTTTTCTCATGTTTTTCCAATGAAAAGTAGCAAAAAGCATTCCAAAACAATCTAGCATGCATATGAGTCCTCTAACCCCTCCCCACACTTAAAACATTACATTGCCCTCAATGTAAACATGTAAGGCAAGAACAATAAAAATCAAGGTAAGGGGATAGAGTGACACCCGTGTCTCCGCAATTCGCCGGTGATATGGCGCAATCCAAGCACTTGTATGGTCCCGAAATTGGTTTCGGAACCGGAGGGGGAGCAAAGATGCCGTAGAAGAACTCACCCCTCGAGAAAAGCATTGTCTCCATGGCGCTGTTTGATCAAGACTAACACCACGAAGAACACATTAAACTCACAAGTACATAAGGATATCTAATACTAGGTTTAGCATCAAGAGTTAATAACCATAGTATTTTCAAAGAACAACCAAATCACACTCAACCAACACTATAAGAATAATCATGAAAAATATCCAACATATATTGACATGTATACAAGCATCATTATAGGATATGCACTTACGATCACAATGATGTAGTCGGCATACTACAATCAACAAATGTACTATAAAGATGCAAGAATGTTCATATGTCAACATATGTAGGATGGTGGAGGAATGAGTGGGTATGTGGTGGTTCTTGGGAGTGTTGGGTGGAGAAGAAGGTAGGATCATGCAATGTTTAAAATCATTTGGAAACTTGGAAGCTTGGAAATTTGAAATCCGGGCTCAAAAAAATTTTCAACAGTTACTGAGCACGTCGCGACTCGTGACGAGGTTCGTCGCGACTCGCGACGAGCCTCGCGAAGTCATCGCGACTCGCGGAAAGGTGAGTCCGAGAGCTTAAAATTTTCTGAGCTCGTCGCGACTCACGACGAAGTGGGTCGCGACTCGCGACGAGCCTCGCGAAGTCATCGCGACTCGCGAAAAGTTGAGTCCGGAAGCTTGACAAGTTCTGATCACGTCGCGACTCGCGACGAAGTTCATCGCGACTCGCGACGGAGTCTCCCGATGTCATCGCGGCTCGCGGAAAGTTGAGTCCGAAAGCTCAAAAATTTCTGAGCACGTCGCGACTCGCGACGGTGTTCATCGCGACTCGCGACGGTGTTCATCGCGACTCGCGACGGTGCCTCGCGATGTCATCGCGACTCGCGGAAAGTTGGCGCTGGGAATGATTTTTCTCCCCTGTTCGTCGCGACTCGCGACGAAACCCATCGCGACTCGCGACGGCAGGGTATCCCAGGCTTAAAATTTTTCTTTTGCTTACCAACTGTCCAAGCTTTCTTGCCTCGTTCATTGATCTCGTTCCTTCATCTCCTTCATTGCAATGCACTTCACTTTGCTACAAAATCACAGAAAAACAAGCTATAAAAAGAACAAAACAAAACAACAACAAAAACTAAGAAACAAAGACTAAAAAAAACAAAAACTAAAAGAAATACCGAATTTATTTAACGTCGTCGGCACGACGAAGCTCCGTATTTTTAAGGTCGTCGGCACGACCCTAATGTTATCCGTATGGTGAAGGCTTGAAGCTCTTCACCATGAGCATCCAAAATACGAGAGGTGGGGGCACAAAACTTCCAAGAGGAAAGTCTTGTGGAGGTGGAGATGGTTCAAAGGGAATTGAGTGGTTAGGGACCTTGGGATAAACTTTTGGCTCCTCTCTTGTTTCCCTCAAAACTTCTGAAAATATTAGAGTTGGTTCACTAGGTGGGAGAAGGGGTGACGATGCTAATGGATGTAGCACTATCACCTCTTCCTCCATTTTTCTATCCTCTACAACCAACTCCTCATCCCTTTCAAACTCAAAATCATTTTTATTGGTGACCTCACTCACCGAATCATCGAGTTCAAGTTGGGATGGTGTATTTTTGGAATCACGAGCTTCCATTCGGGCCAATACCTCTAATATGTTCCTCACATGCCCCTCAATGGCCTCAACACTAGAGGAGAGCTGGGTATCTGGCTCCTCACTAGTAAAGGAGTTCAAGTTTGCTATCCTATTTAAGACATCCTCACGTGTCAAACTTGAACTTCCTTGTTGGGCTTGGTTTTGGGGTATGGTATAGAGTGGTGATGGCCAACTAGGTTGCTCGTAATATTGGTTTTCCGGCTCATTCTCATACCACAAATCTGGACTACCACTCCATTCCGGATTGTAAGAGTTGTGGTATGGATAGCATTCATGAGCTTCTTGCCCTTGAAAACCAATATCTCCTACCTCTTGATAGCACTCTTCATAGTACCCATGGTTTTGGAAACCAAGGGTTCTTTCTCGGTCATCGTGCTGTTCCCACAACAAAGGGCAAGATTCGGTAGGATGGTCGGAATGACACATCCTACAAAACCTTGCTTGTTGAGCCTCTCTTCTCATCATGAGTTCCCTCAAGGTGAGACGCTCC
This sequence comes from Rubia yunnanensis, assembly GCA_037428765.1. Classification (NCBI taxonomy): domain Eukaryota; kingdom Viridiplantae; phylum Streptophyta; class Magnoliopsida; order Gentianales; family Rubiaceae; genus Rubia; species Rubia yunnanensis. The sequence continues at coordinate 64,684,416 of CM075061.1, forward strand.
ATTAAAATTTTTTTTTTCTTCAAAAGTTTGGAATCATAGTGCAAGGATTCTCGATAAAATAAATCACCAAGAACTCAAGCAATACCTACTCCGAACAAAAACAACCACCAAGTAGTGGAAAATAAAAACAACTAGCTAATACACAACCAAATACACCTAAATACTTAAGAATAAACGCCACTTCCCCGGCAACGGCGCCATTTTGACGGGCGGGCGGTCGTCGCGCCCGCCGTGCAAAAGATAATTTATAAGCCCTTTCTGCTTACTTTCTACAACTAGGTAGATAGCGGCAAATCGGGGTCGTCCAATGAGAAGAGGGATCTTCCTAAGCAATCAAGCACAAATGGTTGATACTAAGCTAGGAATAACTATATTTACACACACTTAAAAGCAAGTAAATAGGGGGGGGGGGTTGGTTGGTTGGTTGTTCCTAAGTTACGAAAGTAAAAAGACAAGATAACTAGCAAGGTCAAGTGACTATGCTAATCATCAAACAAAACTAAGAAAAGGGGTTTTAAACTACAAAGATAAAATGCCTTGGGGGCAAAGGATATCCACTTCCACATCTATTGTAGTTCATCGAATCATTCACACATTCCATCATATAGCATTCAGGACCCAACACTCACACACCCATCTAGCAAGTACCACAACACACACATCACAAGGAGTTCTAAGTTCATGCTCATAGATCTTCATGCAAAGGCGCTACGGAATTCGTCACGTTCCTACACCTAAACAATTCAACCACACAAGCACTACCTATGCTCAAACAACTCATGGCACACATGCAGTGAAACACACCGTCAAGAATACATAAACGCCAAATAACAAATGCTTCAAGAATGAATTTAAATCATCTATTCAATACTTCAACTACTTGTCGTGGAGACTAAACTCCTATCCTTCTTAGTTCGTAGTTTGCGAGAGTGAGTTCCACATCTCTCGTCAAACCTCACCAATGACTCCCGAGTCGCGACCACGACTCAAGGTGTCATTGGTGGCATTTAGCACGAAGGACCAACAAGCTTGGCAATGCCTATGACCACTACACCGTGACTAAGCATTTAACCAATTCATGCAATTACACGAGATTAGTCAAGAGCGACCACTCATAGACCACGAGCATATAACTCTTCTCGTTTGCTACACAAACGAACATGACGAAGAGTTCAACATCAATCACATTCGTCTAGCACATTATCAATCCATCAACACAATCAAAAGCTCTAAATCATACTCTCACATTACTAACAAGAACAGGGGGGAAATTAACCCAAATCCCCCAAACCCTAGCTAGCAATTCATCCAAGCATTTCATATCATCAAGCTCTCAACAACATTAATAGAATCAACAATTAACATTCAAAGCACAATAAAAGCACAATAGCAAAAACACCAAATAGATAGATAGAAATGAGTTCTTGCTACATAGATAATGGAAGCTTCAATCCTTTGCTCCCAAGAACAAAAACTACTCTAGAATAACAAGAGACATAATTAAACTACAAAAATTAAGAAAAGAAAGAGAAGAAAACCAAGGGTTTTCAAGCCCTAAAATGCAAGAAGAAAAGGGAAAAAAACTTGTGGAATGAAGCGGAGGAAGAGGTATTTATAGTGGAAGAAAAAGGGGAGAAAAACGCTGAAACAGAGCTGACTGGACGCTGCCGTCGCGACTCGCGACGAGCTCGCGACCAGATCAGTAACTTAGCCTTGCTGTTTTGTTTTGCTTCCTCCGGGTGAACCGTTGATCCATTTCGGGAGTTCTTGTAGTCGATTTTATAGTGCTCGAGAAGAGGAATCCAATGGTGCCACTCTTGAAGGCTGATTCTTCTCGGAAAATTCTGAGAACCCTGGATCATCATTCATCCGTTGCTTTGCTCTCCTTTCTTCATCTCTTCACTTCTTCAAATCTTCACAAAGCTCAAATGTAAAGGTCTTCAAATCTTCAAATCTTCAAAGATAAATCTTCAAAGTCTTCAAATCTTCAAAATCTTCAAACAAATCACCTTGTCGCACAAAATCATCTAAAAAGTGATAAAAACGTCAAAGCCGCCTTTATCCCTCCTTAGATGATTTCAAGGCAAAATGCCACATGTAGAGCACAAAATTGCACAAAACCTAATCCTAAAAATCCTAAAATAACCATCTAAAATGGACACATCAATTGTCAAGGTGGATGGTGATGTACCTCTCACACGGCTCATCATTATGCATGCTGCATGCTGCACACCTGCATAGTGGACAAGAACTCCAATGTATAGCTCCGGTAAGTGGGGGTACTCTTGCCCATGAAACCCTCCAAACCTCCTTTGGCGAGGATGCAGCTAACTGGCCCTGTCAACCTGAGAGCATCAAGTACCGTTTGATCGATGAAGCTTGTCTCCAGGAGCTTACGAGTAACTAAGATGTCTCACCTATCCGTATAAGGCCTGATAATCTGGGTTAAACCCATGTACCGGTCTTGAGGAGGAGGTACATGGTTCAGCTTCAGAGTCGGTGACAGATGTGGAGGTGGAGCGGCATCACTCGTACCTCGTTGAACCCTAGGTCTTTTCATCGGGGCCATGTCTATCCATCATAGAAAACATGTCAAATGCACAAGAACATAAACATATGCAATATTTTAGAATCACAATCAATCCTAAACTAGTTTAGCTAACATCACAAATTCCATAATGTCAACATTCAAATCCAAGCTAAACTATCATCTACAACTGCATATAAAAATCAAGCCACTTTTAACATGCCAACAATTCCAAGTCCATATCACAGGCCATTCACTGCAAGTCACCCACAACATTGAGATTATGAAACAACCAACATTCACTTAAGTATTTCTTTAACACATGTTAGAGCCAAAAACAAACTAAGTTCTTTGCATTTTATCACTTCACACACTTGTTAAGTTCTTGGACAAAATTATGACAACCTACGAAATTTATATCAATTATGCATCAATATCATCCTATAGTCAAAATCTTAATCAATCTAAATCCATCACCAAAATATCCACAAGGCTCAATCAAGTCCAACAATCAATATCCACCATTTCACAAAATATCTATTGCATCATTCACAATCAAGTCCAAAAATCCCATAACTTGCAAGTTCATACAACTCATCACACTTATGAATATCACAATCCAAAAGCATAAAGGTGAAAAGCACAAAGAACTACACAACTTATCATCATTCACAATTTGCACCATTTCACAAAATTCAAACTACACACAAATCACAGTTCAAAGATTCAAAAGTGAACAATTGTACCAACAAAGTGTGTAGGAAGATGAATGACCCAATTTGCTATGAATTTCAAGAACCCCAAATTCTAGGGTTGGTTCTTCACTAGTTGAGGTTGATTTGTGGGCAACTATGGTGAGAAGATAGATTATGCATGGTCTAGGATGGATTTCCATTCGATTGGATGTGGATTGGTGGCTGGAGATGTAGAGGAGCGGTGGTTAGGGTGGTGGAGATATGGTGAAAGCGACGAAGGGAAATAGAGGTCTTGAGAGGAAGACATCATTTCTGCCCATTTTAAAAAGGCTCTATACGCTCATCGCGAGTCACAAAGCCTGGGATGTGACTCGCGATGAGGAAGTCAAACCGGTAAGAAAGTCAACCACTTGGTCACGAGTCATGATGGAACTGTTGCGAATCGCAAAAAATGGCATCTGGGAGTCATTTTTAGCAAAAGTTTTTCCTAATTTGGTCATGCCTTGTGACCAAAGATTCACGAGTCATGACAAATTCATTGTAACTCACAATGGAACCTTCGAGACTTGCAAAAATTTGGACCCGCGAACCGAAATTTTCCAACTTCTTTTGATTTGGTCGCGCCTTGCGACCAAAGCTTTGTGAGTCATGACAGGTTCGTCATGACTCACAATGAAACCTTCGCGACTCGCGATGGAATCTTCGTGACTCGCACAAAGTTGGACTTGGGAGCCAAAATTTTCCAAAATTTTCTTATTTGGTTGCGGCGCACTACTAAATCTTTGCGAGTCGTGACAGGTTCATTGCGACTCACAATGAAACCTTGTGACTCGCACAAAGTTGGATCCATGAGTTGAAAATTCCCAAGTTTCCCCTAATTTGGTCTTGACTCCCGACCTTACCATCGCGACTCGTGACAGAAGCTTCGCGACTCACAAAATCTTGGGGCTGAAACTCACATTTTCTCCAAGTTTTTTAATTTCATCTCGACTGGCGACACAACCATCGCGACTCACAATGAATGATACATCTTAATACTTTGAAATTGTTTTTAAGGGTTACCATATGTCCAAGCTTTTATTTATTTTCCCAAGCATTCCTTCCTTCATCAAATCTGATCTGATTCATTTTGCATGCGTGAACCATTGCATTTGGCATATTTTTAGTTAGGTTTAGTTGGTGGATTTCTAGTATTAGTTGAGTTTACGTGACAAGGGGTTTAAACGGCCATGTTTGGTTTTCTTATCTAAATCTCACATTTTGTAGACTTAGTTGGCACTAATGGTCATCTTGTATCCACGAGCTCCTTGATCTTCCTTGTGATCATCTTTAGAAGGTCGCCTATGAGTACTTTTTGGTTACATTCTATGTGAAGGCCGTTCGTAAGGGCAGTAGAAAATTGAAGGTCGTTCCCAAGAACTGTAGAAGAGGCTAAGACCATTCACATTAGAATGGTAGAAGTTGAAGGCCATGAACATCAATGCGTGGAAATTATAATAGTAAAAGATGATGGCCACAAACATCAATGCGTGGTAGAAGGAGATTGAAGCCAAAGATAGGCGGCTTCGAAGTTCAAGAGGGCCAAAATAGAAAATGGTGAATTGTGGTCCAAAGAGTGTTGCCTTAGTCCAAGAATGATCCAGGAATAATTAGCCTTTAAAGTTGGTTCCATTGTATTTTTATTATTGATTACTACAAAATCGACTACTAGAACTCCCAATTCGGACTAACGGTTCACCTATAGCAAGAAATCGAAGTTTAGCCAACGAAGCACCGACGACATTTCACAAACCGCGCATGGTCAAGCACCAGCGCCATGTGACAATCTTCATGGCCCATGGTACACAAGAATCCAGGAGTTCTATGAAGACTAGCATGAGACCTTCACAAGGCAAGGCATCGGGTTATGACAAAAGCACGAGCTTTGAAGCAAGGGGATGAAGAATTGAAGATTTGGCTAAGTATAGTGATGGCCCATGAAAACCTTCATGGACCATTAATAAATTTTTTAGCAAGACCATGTACTATTCGCAGTGCATTAAAACCTTCACGGACCTTGAGAACTTCAAAGCAAAAATTGTGAACTGTTCGCGGTTCGTAACAATCTTCACGGACTGTGGCACGAGACCTTCTTCACAGACCGTGCTAGATTCCATGGCCCATGGCTCTAAATGTTCACAGACCACGTCAGATCCCATGCCCCGTGCTTGAATGCTTCACAGACTGTGACATTCGTGTCGGTCTGTGAAGCCTTGGCGGCTGACCTAGGGTTTTACTATTTTGGGCCTATTTTTGGCCCGATCTCCTACTACTATATATATGAGCCTTAGTATTCTACTAAACCATTAGGAAGTAGATTAGGAAGAAGAATGAAAGTAGGCATAATGTAGAGTAGATTCTCTCTCTAGTTTAGAGAGAGGAAAGAGGAGACTTCTTCTTCTCTTTCCTTATTCTTTTCTTTTTCTTTTTTCCTTTCATTTTATTTTCTAGATCCATGACATCTAACCTAATATTTTCCATGGATCAAACCTTTGTAGAGTATATTTTTTTCTTGGGATTCATCTTGGCACTTGGTATGTTCTAAATGCTTTATGAGATTAATTGGATTCATCCTATCTTTGTGTTTATGATATTATTGTGATTGTTCTTGAATGTTATAAATGCATGAGTAGTACACTACATATAAGCAAAATTTTTGGGATATACTCATGTATGGTGCAATTATTGATGCCCACTTGGCAAGAAAAATCTGAATGTTATAATGGGTAGGGGAAAATGCGCCCGTGTGGGTGTGTGCACGTGGGATTGGAGAATGCTTTAACCTATTTTCTATTGCACCAGTAGCTCATAACTATTTTCTGAGAGGTTGTGGGTAGAGATAGTGAATAGTAGCAAGCTAGGTGTTGTGTTGAAACCATAGTATCACATAAGGTGCCTACAAACCTTGGGCCTAGCGTATATAGGACCCGTGGGGAATAATTGCATTCATAGTGTAAGCCCGAGACGTAATAGCATGAGGGAGAGACTGACCTGCAATGATGGTTGGACCTTGTTTTACTCCCCTAATTACGATGGCGGTGACAGTGGAGGGTTGCGAGCGCACCCACCGTGACAGGGCCACACCACATGTTGAATGAATGTCATTGGCCACACCACATGTGAACACACTGATAGGTCTTTTGTATATCTATATGTGAATGAATCGAGGATTGAAGCATTAGAACTACCATGTTGCTAAATGATTCCCAAGTGCCTAGTATAAATAGTTTCTCGTTTGTTAATTGCATGTTTTGTAGTTGTTAGTTGAAAATACCAACCCCCCAGTTTCATGTCTACACAACTAGTTGTTCCTTTCACTCGTCCGGATTGACGACTTGCACGAGGTTGTGTTTTAATTAGTACTTGAGCCCTAGCATCCTTGTGGACAAACCCAGGGCTTGCCGCTTACTACCCCTCAGTAGCTTAGCATTAAGAACTGGTGAAGAATATAAATATCTATCTTTGACCTGTAATCCCCCCGGCTCGTGTTTAACAACAACCAGGTCGAGGCAGGTCAAAATCTAGCTCCATGCTCTTCAAATTGCTACAAAATCATGGACAACACACACCCATGAAAAGAATAAAACATAATAATGAAAATAACGACCAAAAACTCAAATTGAAACAACATCAATGGAAAGTCACAAGTGACAATCCAGATGATCAAAACCAAGTTTATTCAACATTGTCGGTATGGCTTTCTCCTCTTTTTGGAGCTTACTCACAAATCGTATCAAGAAGATCAACATCTTCTCCCTTTTCTAGCACAAAACTCTTGTGGTAAGGTTTCAAACGTTTTCCATTGACCGTGAAGGTATTTGATTTAGCTTGATCTAGGATTCCCACCAAACTATGCAGGAATACCTTTACCACCTAAAAAGGGGCCAATCCACCGCGACCTCAATTTACTGGGAAATAGGCAAAGGCAAGATTAAAATAGGAAGACCTTTGACCCACGTCAAATTCCTTCCTAGTGATCATATTGTCATGCCACACATTTGTCTTCTCCTTGTAGATCTTGGAATTCTCATAGGACTCCCTTCAGATCTCCTCTAATCCTTGCAATTGTAGCTTTCTATGCAAACCGGCCTCATCTATATCAAGGTTGAATTCTTTGACCGCCCAATAAACCCTGTGCTCTATTTCTACTGGTAGGTGACATGGCTTACCAAAGATTAACCAATATGGTGACACACCAATCGGTATCTTGTAAGCCTTCCTATATGCCCACAAGGCATCATTCAACCGAGAACTCCAATCCTTCCAGTTGGGATTAACCATTTTTTGAATGATGGACTTGATTTCCCTATTGGAAATTTCGATTTGGTCATTGGTTTGTGGGTGATAGGTGGTGGATATCTTGTGTTTGATGCCATACTTCTTCAAAAGTGCCTCTATGGTCTGGTTGCAAAAATGGGTGCCACGGTCACTAATCAAGGCTCGGGGAACCCCAAACCTAGAGAAGATGTTATCTTTCAAGAAGCAACCACTTTGGAATCATCAGTTCTTGTGGGCTTTGCTTCAACCCACTTTGACATATAATCAATGACAAGAAGAATATATATAAAGCCACAAGAATTAGGAAAAGGTCCCATAAAGTCAATGGCCCAAACATCAAATATTTCGCAATACAAAATAGGCCTTTGAGGCATTTCATTCCTAGAGGAGATATTTCCTGCTTTTTGGCATCCATCATAAGATTTTCAAAAGGTATATGCATGCTTATTCAATGTAAGCCAATAAAAATCACTTTCTAAGAATTTCCTAGCGGTCCATTTTGCTCCAAAATGATCGCCACATGCATAAGAATGACAAAACTCAAGAATTGAATGCACTTCATTATCGGGGATATATCTTCTAACAACTTTATCCACACAATGTTTCCACAAAAAGGGATCATCCCACACATAATATTTAGTATCATTTCTTAACTTATCTCTTTGAGCGTTAGATGGGGAGGAAATATACCAGAGACAAGAAAGTTTACAATATCGGCATACCACGGTTGGAGGTCCCTGATTGCGAACAATTGTTCATTGGGGAACTCCTCCCGTAGTTGCTCCTTCATTGATGAATTTACCTCAACTTCTTGGCATAGAGTCAACTGGCTCAAATGATCAGCCACAAGGTTCTCCGAACCCTTCTTGTTTTGCACCTCCAACTCAAACTTTCTCAAAAGAAGGATCCATCTAATCAACCTTGGCTTGGCCTCTTTCTTCATCATCAAATGATGAAGCGCTGCATGGTCAGTGTACATAATAACTTTTGTACCAAGCAAATAAGATCAAAATTTTTCTAAAGAAAATACCACCACTAGCAATTCTTTATCTGTGGTGGAGTAGTTCCTTTGGGCCTTATTGAGGGACATGAGTGCATAGTAGATGGCGTGAGGTGCTCTCCCCACCCTTTGACCAAGCACCGCTCCGATGGCATAATCACTAGCATCGCACATAATCTCTAAGGGCAAAGACCAATGCAGGGGTTGTATGATAGGGGCCAGAACTAACCTTTCCTTTAATGTATCAAAGACCCCTTTACAACCCTCGTCCACCACAAATTCCACCTCCTTTTGCAAAAAAATTGCACAAAGGAGATGCAATCTTTGAAAAGTCCTTGATGAACCAGCGGTAGAATCCTGCATGGCCAAGAAAAGAGCGCACTTCACGCACATTAGTAGGATAAGGCAAAGTTTGAATTGTGTCTATCTTTGCCTTGTCTACCTCAATACCCTTAGAGGAGACAACATGACCTAAGACAATGCCTTTCTCTACCATAAAATGACACTTCTCGAAATTTAACACAAGACTAGTATCAATGCAATGTTTAATTACATGTGCTAAGTTTTCTAAACAATTGTCAAAAGAATTACCATGAACGGTGAAATCATCCATGAATAACTTGAAAATGTTTTCAAAATATTCCAAGAAAATGCTTACCATACACCTTTGGAAAGTGGCGGGGGCGTTACATAGCCCAAAAGGCATACACCAATAAGCAAATGTAACAAATGGGCACGTGAAGGTTGTCTTCTCTTGGTCCTCCGGAGCAATGGCAATTGAAAATAGCTCGAGTACCCATAAAAAAAGAAATAGAATGGGTGACTTGCTAGCCTCTCGAGAATTTGATCAATGAATGGCAATGGGAATTGATCCTTTTGGGTTTCTGTATTTAGCCTCCGGTAGTCGATGCAAATGTGTCACCTGTTTTGGACTCGAGTGGGCACCATTTCACCCTTTTCATTCTCAACTACCTTAACCCCACTCTTCTTGGGTACCACTTGAGTTGGGCTCACCCATTTACTATCCAAGATTGGATAGATCATACGCGCTTGAAGCAACTTGAGGATATCTGCCTTCACCACCTCCATCATAGGTGGGTTCAACCGGCGTTGGGGTTGTCGTACGAGTCTTGCATCTTCCTCCAATAAAATTCTATGCATGCAAGTGGATGAACTTATGCCCTTGATGTCGATAATAGTCCATCCAATTACTTCCTTGTTTTCCCATAACACCACCATTAGCCTCTCCTCTTGCGCTTGGGTGAGCTTGCTTGAAATGATAACCGATAGTGTCTCCCATTCCCTAAGAAATGCATACTTGAGTCAATTGACAATGATTTAAGCACAATCACTAGGGCTTTCACAAGTGATGGAAGGAATGTTGGCTTCCTGGGTTCTTCTAAGGGTAGATGAGGAGGGTTTGAGAGGTTTGATCTCATCTCTTCAAGCATGATCAAGTCATCAAAGCTTTCCTTCAAGTTAGTGCTTATAGAATATACATGGTATGCATCATTACTATCACATTTCAAAGAAACTAACAAAGAATCATCACCACTTAATTCAAAAACATCTTGCACAACATCTCCAACAACATCTAAAGCATGACAAGCATATTCTTCATCAGGATACTTCATGTTAAACTAGTGAAGAATACATCCTAGTGTTTTCCATGCTTAAGATGAAGTATTCATCACCCTTAGGGTATGCACTAGAACGATCTGCCAATTAGATTACCACCTCGGTTTTGTGCAAAGTACCTAAGTTGAGGCTTTCATACAAAGAGTAAGGAATCACATTTATTGATGCATCTAGATCAAGCATAACTTTTTCAAAACATGTGTTTCCTATTATGCAAGGGATTGTGAAAATGACGGGATCACTACACTTAGGGGGTACCTCTTTTTGACACAAGGCGGAAACATGCTAATTTTTCCCATTTTTCAACTTATTCTTAGCTCTTTGCTTTCTGTTCACAACACATAATTCCTTAAGAAATCTAGTATATCTAGGAATTTGTTCAATGACATTCAAAAGAAGGATATTTACCTCAAATCTACAAAAGACTTCGTAGTTGTCCTTGTTTTCCTCCTCTTGTTTTTCAAAGCTTCCGGAAATGGTGGTTCCGACACATATGGATAAATTTCCACAATCTTTGCCTTCTTGTGAGGAGGGGATAAAGGTTTGAGAATGGAGGTTGATTTTTCAACAATGACCTCCTCTTCCTTCTCCTTCCCCTTTCTTTCTTTCTCCTTGGCCAATATCTCAGCCTCTTCTTCCACCTCCTTTTCAAATGCCTCAACCCTTCTAAGCTCATCTTCAACAATTTTACCACTTGGGGGGGGGGGGGTTCAACCTTTTTACCACATCTCAAAGTGATAGCACTAGCATTTTGGCGGGGATTCATTCCGGTTGGGAAGGAAGTTTTCCCTTTTCCCGTGCCTCAATCAAATTCACCGCTTGTGCTACTTGGTTCACTTGAGTTTCCAAGTTTTTGATGCTTGCCTTTGCTTCATCTTGGATTTTTTTCCTTCTCCACACACATAACCAACCTTCCAATGGCTTTCATCACTTCATCTTTTGATAAGCCCGAGCTTTCCCCTTGATCTTGGGGCTTGTCTTGAAGCCTTTGGTATTGTTGTTGAGGGGGCCTATATTGTTATTGGCGAGGATGATACGGTTGAGAATTTTGACCTCCTTGAGGGTTTCTATACCGGAGATTCGAGCGATCTCTAATACCTACATTGTAAGGCCAGTTTTGGTATCCTTGATTCCTTTGACAGCCTTGTCCACCTTGATAACCTTGGTAGCCTTACCCACCTTGATATCCCATGGCACTCACCTCCTCGACATAATCATCTTGCAAAGTAGGGAAATCGTCCGTAGGATGCGCCGATGAACAAATTTCACAAGACTTTACATGTGGCACATTTCTGGACTTGGTCATCAATGACTTTTCCATAGAAGTAAGGGTCGAGACTTGGTCTTCGAGCTTTCCATTGTTGGAAGGAGCACTTGTGGTGTTGGAATTTTTTCTTCTCAAATCAGCTCTTAAACTAAAGTTCCTCGACTCCTCGGTTAACTCCTCATAAATCCCCATAGCCTCCGTTGAAGTCTTGTTCCAAAGGGTACCACCACAAGCTCCCCTCACTAATCTTTAATCCTCGTCAAGAAGACCATTGTAAAAATAATAGACCAAGTCTCCCTTCGAATAGCCATGGTAAGGGAAATTTAAGAGAAGCTCCTTGAACCTCTCCCAATAGTCGTAGAATGACTCTTTATGCCATTGGAGAATATTGCTAATGTCCTTCTTCAAAGTGGCGGACTTTGAGGCCGGGAAGTACTTGGCAAGAAACTTTTCATGTAAAGCTAAGTTTTTAGGCTTCCAGGTTATAGGTAATGAAGCCAATCCCTTGCACCATCCCTCAATGTGAATGAGAACACCTTCAATTTGTAGAAGTTTTCATCTACTCCGTGGGGAACCGTACCACCACACAAAAAGTGGAATTCAGAGAGATGTTTGTTGGCATTTTCTCCTTGCCTACCAAGGAATATAGTTAGTAAGTTTATTAACCTGGTCTTCAGCTCGAAGTGCCCGGTTGGTCCAACCAATGGATACTCTATGCACATCGGTTGTTGATCAAGGTTGAGGGCCATAACATCCTTCAATAGAGTTTGACTCAAAAGAATATCCTCTCCAAGAAGAGGATGTTGAGCGCCTCCTCCCAAATTCTCATCTTTATGCTCGTCTTGGTGCTCCATGGAAGTTGAAGTATCCTCAAAATGGTCACTAGGAGGGGTGTTATTCACACTTTCCAAAGAAAGCCTCCTAGTCCTTCTCAAATTGAACTCTAACTGGGGTCGTAGTGTAGGGGTTCTTGTGAAGAGGATCACGTACGAACCATACACCAAGAACACGAACAATACGTCTCCAAGCCAAGAGAAAATGGAAAATCAACTAAAAACCAAAATAAAAACAAACTAACAAATATTCACAACTAGCACATACTCATACATAATATTCCCAAACACTTAAAAATAAATGCCTCTTCCCCGAAAGAGGCATCAAAATTTAGGAGCTCATAGCCGTACCTCTCAATTTCACTATTTTAAAGCCCTAATGCTTCCTATCTACAAGTAGATAATGGCAAGTCGGGACCTTCCGCGAGAAGAGGGATCTTTTCAAGGGTTTAAACATATAAAGTGGAAAATATGCTAGGTATAGATATACAAAGATATATATAAATGCAAGTAAATGGGGGGGGGGGGAGGTTAGATTGGTTTTCCTAAGTTATGAAATTTAAAGACAAGTTAACTAAAAACCAAGGAAAAACTATTAAATATGCAAAAAACTAAGAGAACAAGATTTAAAACAAAAGTTAGTGGATCTTGGGTGCAATTGACTTCCACTTCCAAGCTTCTTATCTATCATTGAACATGCAACCTATTTATTACTTTCACTACTTATTGTGAAGACTAGTCTTCTACCCTTCTTAGATAGAAGTTTGCAAGAGTGAATTCGACATCTTTTATCAAACCTCACCAATGATTCCTTTAGTCGAGTAACAGCTAAAAGTATCCCATTGAACCACTACACCGTGTCAAAGCATTGAACCAATTTATGCATTTACACAAGATTAGTAAAAAAACGTTCGACGTTCAAAGATTTCTCTCATTTTCTACCTAACATAAGCATGACAACGAGTTCAACATCATCATATTCATCTACAAATTATCAACTCACCAACACAATCAAAAGCTCTAATTCATACTCTTGAATTTCATATCAAGAGGAGGGAAAATTAGCTACTTTTCCCAAACCCTAACAAACAATTATACAAGTAAATTAACAACCCACATTCAATGCTCCATAAATGCATAATAGTAAAAGCATTAAATAGGCTACAAAGTGTTCTTATGACATGGTCTTGGATGCCTTAGTCGATTGCTCCCAAGTACTAAGTTTAGCTACTAGAACCCATGCAAATTACCAACAACAATTCAAACATAATCAAAGCTAAGACAAATATGAAAGTGGTAGAAACTAGGGTTTGAAAAGAGGGAAAATGGGCTGGAGAAGAAGTGAAGAGAGAGAGAAGATAAAGTGCTATTTATAGTACAAGAAAAAGAAAATGAAATTTTGCCCCCCCCCCCGTTCATCGCGACTCGCGATGGGTTCATCATGAGTCATGACGGGCACCTAGAAACAGAACATGGTTTCTTTCTTCTTCTTGTCTTTTAGCCTTCATTTCACAAAAAGTTTCCTCAATTATTCAATTCTTTAAATCTTCAAAGGTAGTCTTTAAAGTTTTCAAAAGATTATCTTCAATGGCCTTCCATCTTCAAGTCTCGATATTCTTTCCTTGTCACACAAAATCTACTTAGAAAAAGTAAAAGAGCGTAAAAGTCGCTATTACCTCTCCTAAGAGAATTTCAAGGTAAAACACAAGCTCTTGATAACAAAAGAGCACAATAGTGATCCTAAAAAGTCCAAAATATGCATATAAAATGGACACATTACCAGGGCTTACTGCTAACTACCATATCAGTTGCATAGTAGTGAGTTGGGTGCAGAACTATAAATCTAAACTTGAACCCCTTTGACCTCGGTGCCTTTGATCCGGTTAATTTAGCTACAATTAATAACCCCAAGTGGAGGCGGGTTAAATTTTGGTGCTGTTGTCGGGGATGCTAATCAGCTTAACTGTCAATGAGCATAACACGTTAGTAGAAGAGTTAGTATTGCTTTTGTTTTTCTTTGTTTGTGTTGGTTATTGCTGTTGGTTAAATTTGTGTGTTGGTTATCTTGTTGCCTTTTAATCTATTTGCTAGTGTTATCCTTGGAAGGTTATTGTTAGCCCCTAGTTTATGGTACATACACGTACTACAAACTTAGGTGTTTTACATTACCCGACTAATAACATGGGTAGCCGGAAATGAAGGAAGTGGAGAGCTAGAGTAGAGATTCAACCTAGGCCGGTAGTGTTGGTAAAAAAACTGTAAGAAATGGTGGAGGATTACATAACGTTGAGGGAGCTTATGGCCCCTAATGTGAAGAGTCGGCTACTATGTATCACATTCCCCCCATTAACTTTAAATGTAAGCTGCGAGATAAAGAGCAGAATGATCCATTGGCTTCCCACCTTCCACGGGATAGTGAGGGAAGACTCGAACAAGTAATTTTTGGAGTTTTACTTGGTGTGTAAAAATATGAAGCCTCCGGGTGTTTCTGAAGATGATTATAGTCTGAGGGAATTTTAGTTCTTTCTTTAGGATGGAGCTAAGGATTGGCTTTACTATTTACCTCCCGGTTGCATAGGCTCTTGGATGGATATGAAGCGGAGATTTTTAGAGAAGTACTTTCCGGCGTCCAAATCCATCAGACTAAAGAAAAAGTTGTCTAATATCACCCAAGGAGCTACAAAGTTACTCTACGACTATGGGGAGCATTTCAAGAGGTTACTTGCAAGCCATCCATACCATCCTTTCAAGGAGGGAGACCTAGTTTACTACTTCTTCGAAGGGTTGTGTGATGAATACATGCAGATGGTGAATGTTGCATGTAATGGATCAATTGCCAACAAAAGCACTAAACATGTGATGGCTCTCTTTGAAGAAATGACCAATGGTATGGGACAGTTTGGCACAAGGTCAATGGTTAAGGTCTTGGATGAACCCTCACAATCACCTAAGTTGGAGGAGCAAGTTCAAGCTCTTGCTTCCATGGAACTATTGCGAGGGAAGGTTCCTCGAGTCAAAGTGAGCAGGTTGTGAAACCTTGACCACAACACTGAGACGCGTCCCAAAGTTGTAGAAGATTTACAAGAGATGAAGGTCATAGAGTATAACAACCGAGAGAGACCACAGTTTGCTAGGGGTTAACCACAAGGGTTCCGGGGGAACCAAGGCGATGCATGACAAGATCCCTACGGAAACTCATTCAATCAAAGGTATCGAGACCATCCAAATTTTTTGTGGAGGGAAACAACCAACCTCAAGGATATCGGGGTGGACAAGCTCCACCTCAACCATACCCGTGAGTTGAAAGCCCTTCCAACAATCATGCCTCAATCTACAAATTGGACCAAGAAGAGATTATTGAAGCCAGTGGTCAACTGGGGAAGAAAAATGAAGTCTTCGCAGAGAGGATAAGGCGTGAGATTGAAGACCTTGGCAATAGGGCATTCTTAAGTATCAAGAATCTTGAAGTTCAATCTAGGCAACTCGCCACCTCGGTGAGCCGACTTGAGGCAAAAGAGTTCGGTAAACTCCCTTCCCAACCGGAGATCAACCTGAGGAACGTGAGAGTACTCAAGTTAAGAAGTGGGAAGGAAGTTTGTGAGTCCAAGAAGAAATTGATGCAAGAAGATGATAGGGTATTGAAGGCTACCAAGGCACACTTTGAAGAGAATGAGATTGTGGTCAAGGAAGCGCCTTCCAAGGAGCTTCCACCACCCAAAGCACAGGTAGCTATTCCACCTCCATTTCTAAATTCTTGAAGGGGAATGACAAATGTGGCGACCAATGATGCTAACATTCAAAGAGTCTTAAAAATATTCAAGGTAACAATCCCTATCTTAGAGCTAATTGAAAATGTGCCATCATATGCTAAGTTTCTTAAAGTTGCATGCACAAAAAAAAAGAAGTATACCAACTTAGAAGGTAGGACATTTAAAAATGGGGGGAGTTTCCATTTTGAGCCATAAAAATTTGCCTAAGAAATGTGACGACCCCGGAATGTTCTCTATTCCTATCTCCTTAGGAGGAAAACTTGTTGAAAATGCCATGATAGACTTAGACACATCCATAAATGTGATCCCATTTAGTCTTTATGAATTCCTAGAGATAGGTGAGCTTAGGGAAACTAGAGTGATTGTCCAGCTCGCCAACCACTCCCAACCTAGCCCTCATGGACGAGTAATGATGTGATGGTGTAGGTTGGAAAATTGGGTTTTTCGACGGACTTTTATGTCCTAGACGTGGTGCACGATGGGAGTGCACCCCAATACTTTTGGGGAGACCTTTTCTTAAAAACGTCTAGGACTAAAATTGATGTCCATTTAGGACCTTAACTCTAGAAGATGAAATGGATAAAGTGGAATTTGACATATATAAGTCTAGATATGATTAGACTGATTCTTCTTTTATGTGCAAAGGTGTGACCCTATGTGATGAGCATGATTTCCATGAATCTCCTTGTGTTACAAATGAGCATGAATACTTAGATGAATTCCATGTTGATGACATTGTTGATGAGTCCGATGAATTACATAATTTGAGTGATAATATATCTGTGCTAGACTTTTTTCCATGCTAACTAACTTGCAGCTAAAAAGGAAGAGTGTCGATAGCTTAAAACCCCATGGACCTCCTCCTAACCCCAAACTGATGTTCACAGACTCAACCTTGGTAAAGTACGGTGATTCATTTTCTATGATGGACAAAGGGACCGAAGGTAAGGGTAACACGTTATGGAGACTCCTCCACAATGATGTCATCGTGAGTGGAGTTGGCGATGGTGATTCTGGAGACCCACTGGTAGGTGGTTCTCACTAAAATTGCATGAAAAAGAAATAAGTTGTGAGGACAAAAATATATATACGGTGCTTCCTTTTTCTTTGATTTCATGTTTTGAGTAGTGATTAGATAGATTTTGCATGTTCTTGTTTGTGATGAGGATTTTTGAGATGAAACTCTTGTTTGATTTGTAAATTTGAGTTAGAGTCTCGTGATATTGTTTAAACGGAATTCGGTTTGATGGGTGACTTAGTTTTTCGAAAAAAGAGGGAAAGTCCTAGGAAATAGGTTAAAATTTATGGTAGCCTCATGCCAAGAGCTGGCACGGTTTGTGCCAACTAACACCGTCTGAGCATGAGACCTTGGCATGAGGGGAGCCTCGTGCCAAGAGCTGGCACAGACCGCTCTAGGCTATATGGTTCATGCCAGGGGTCTTTGGCACGGGGGGGATCCATGCCAGGTACCTTCGGCACAAGGGTATCTGCGTCGTTTCCCTGTTTTTGCTGCCAAATTGTTCCAAAAATCCAATTTTTTTTTTTGAAAATTCAGAATTTTAAGCTAAAAATTACATTTTTGGTTCATAAATTTTGAAATTCCCTAATTCCTTGGGATTTTTTTTATGCAAATAGTACTTCCAATATACCTTTTGAATTAATTGATTTGTATCACTGTCCCCTAATTTGCAATTTTCAACATTTCATTCTTATCCTAATTGCCCTCTCTCCCTTATCACCTATGCTGATTTTTTTAGATCCTTAATACATTTCTTCACATAAATGAGGCATATGACAAATTAGAGTTTTCCAAGAAACACTCACTCACACACACTCTTGGTGAACTTGAAAATTTGAAGCTTTTCTCTCAAAAGTTATCAACTTTTGCTTCTTCTTTTGTGGATTGTACAAATCTTAGCTTAAAATTCAAGGTAATCCATACTCTTTGTTTCTTTGCTTTATTAACATTGCGATGGTGTTATGTAAAGCATGATTCTTAATGAGTGTATATTGTTGAGAAATGTGTTTGGGTTTGTATGCATGATCTTGTGTTGGAAAAAGTCTAGGTGGTTTGATGTGCCATTATGCTTCAATGATATATTCTTCAATGATATATTCTTCATGTGTTGGGTGATTTATGAGGATATGAATCTTGAATGCATGATCTATTTGATGGGTTATTATGAATCTACATGTGGGCCATGCCTTGTTTATGATCACATTACCACTTTTTCCTTCATTTTGTTAGGATGCCTCCGAAAAAGAATGTGTCGGAGAAAGGGAAGTCCTCACGGGGTGAGAAGAGGAAGAAACCGGCCAAGGGTGCAAACCATGAGCCGGTGACTCCCATTCTTCACAACCCTACGTTCTTGGCTGAAGATTTCATGTGATTGTCCAACATCTCCGAGTCTGCAGCCCAGAGTTGGAGGAATTTGAGAGAGCCAAAGAGGAGTAAATTGGAGACTGGCTTTGCATGCAAAGACACCTTGGTGACTCTAGGTTTACTCAAGCTCGTTTCCTATCTATTAGGATTGGTAGGTCATGGAGAGGCACTCGAAGACCTACATCAGGTGGACCCTAGAGTTCCTAGCTACTCTATGGTCAGTCACGGATGAGAATGGACACATGACGATCGAGTTCAATCTCGATAACAAAGAGTACATCATGACCCACAGAGAGGTAGCTCACACCTTCGGATGGAGGTATGGAAAAGAGGTCTCGAGAACACACCGTCAAGGGATGCCTTTTTCTCTTGGGAACTTCTAGAGGCAGCTGACAGGGACATGTCGGAAGAATATGAGCAAGAGCACTGCCTTGGTTCAACCAACATTTTGTTACGTTCATCGGTTACTGAGTTTTCTGCCACTATGAGCTAATGCAATGTCCGGGTTCGTATGTTCATTGCCTCTAGGTCGTGACTCCTGAGGGTAATTTCTACATGAACTTGGTAGGGATCTTTGTACAAGAGTGTTTGGCGATGGGAGATAGAAAAAGTGGGAAAAGTAAGCTAGCTTAACACTTATCTTCTTTGCTTACTTTTTTCAACATTTTACTTTGGGTGGTTTGATTACTTAGGTTCTTCGGGGAGTGTGAGAGCTGTGAGATTCTTGCTCTTTTGGGGGAAATAGGGTAATCTAGGAATAAGTTGAATATCTCGGTTAACTTTTGCCTACACTTTACATTTTGCTTAATTATTTTCTTGTCTTTATTTACTCAAGAATGAGTAAATGGCTAAGTGTGGGGGATCTGATGTGCTTCATTATGCATGCATTAACGGTTTCATTTGGCTTAATAATTGGTTCATTTTATATGTTGGATTGCTAGCATTAGCTGAGTTTACGTGACAAGGGATTTATACAGCCATGTTTGATTTTCTTATCTAAATCCCACATTTTGTAAACTTAATTGGTACTAATGGGCATCTTGTATCCATGAGAACTGAGATCTTCCTTTTTGATCATCCTTAGTAGGTTGTTCGTGGGTACTTTTTTCTACATTCTATGTGAAGGTTGTTCGCAAGGGCGGTAGAATATATTGAAAGTCGTTCGCAAGGATGGTAGAAGATGCGAAGGCCATTTATATTATAATGATAGTAAATGAATACCACATACATCAATTCATAGTAGTAGAAGAATGGAGCCAAAGATAGGCGGCATTGGAGTTCAAAACAGCTAAGGAAGAAATGGAGAATTATGCTCTGAGAGTTATGCCAACTTCTGGGACTGATCCAAGAATAATCACCCTTCAATATTGGTTCCATTGGATTGGTCTCCTTGAGAACCATAAAATTGACTACAAGAACTCTCAAAATGGACTAACGGTTCATCCGTAGCGAAGGAAAGAAGTTCAGCCGACCGAAGCACAAACTAGTCAGTGCGGACCGCTCAAGGGTGACACCAACGACCTGCACTAGACGACGTGGTCTATGCCAAAGGTCTTTGACATGGACCGTGCCAAGGCATGGTGCAGACCACGCCAAATTCGATGAGCCACGCGCGCAAGTTCCAAGTTTCATTCAAAAAATGGCTAAATATGGGCGCATACCATCCCATTTTTTATGGTCTGCACCATTCCAAGCGCAAATGTCAAGACCAGCTGGTGTGATGTTAAGAATTGAGTGGCCTGCACCAAATTACTGAGCAAAACGAGGTTTCTGTTGACGACCCGTAGATCAAATGTGTAAAAATGACCATCTTGACGACGGGCCGCACCAGACACAACGGACCACGCCAGCACGACCAGCGCCAAAGAAATCAATGCAGACCACGCCAGATCTGGCGCCCCACACTAGCATGGACCAAGGACGCGATGTAGACTGCGCTATCCACGACTGTTTGCGCTAAGCAGCGGCTGAACAAGGGTTTCACACTTTTTGGCCTATTTTTGGCCTATTTTTAAGCCCAATCCCCAACTAATATAAATAGAGCCTTAGTCTACTAAGGTTAGAGAGTTGGATCATTTTTCATTAGTTCATTTATAATTTGGAGAGCATTCTAGAGAGAGAAACATTCTCTCTTGTTTCTTTCTTTTCTCTTTAATTTGCTTTCATCCTATGATGTGGTATTCAAATATTTATTTGAATTTCATGTCTAGGGAGTAGTTTTCATATCTTGGGAATAATTTTATTCATGTGTTGATTTATACTTTTGTGAGATTCTTAGTTCATCCTAATTATTGTGCTTGTGATATTATGGTGACTTGTTCTCGAATCCCCTTGGGAAGAGAAACCTCAGATGCATTATGAGTTGTAGGGTACGGGTCTGTGTGGGTGTGTACATGGAGGTCTTTTTCAAGTATTGCTCTGTTATGTTTCCAGCACACTAGTCTTAGCTGATTACGTAAAGTGGCCTGATGGGTTACAGGTAGAGATAGTGAAAAGTGGAAAGATAGGGTTGTAAGAGGCCCTAGTGTCATAGATGAGGTGCCTACTTCCCTTTGCCTCATTCATAGGCCTAGAGAGTAGAGCATCTGTAGTGGAGCGTCTGGGATGTAACAGTACAGGGGAGAAATAGACCTACAACAATGGTCGGACCTTGTTGTACTCCCCTAATTACAGAGGCAGTGTCGATGAAAGGTTGCAAGCACACCCGATGTGCAGGTACGGGGAAGCGTACGCCATCAACCACACTACGTGTTATGGGCACTATATTAGGTTTCTCTAAATCTCACATGTGAATGAATTGAGGATCAAAGCATTAAATCAACCATGCTACGTAAGCATTTCCCAAGTGTTTAGCTAAAAAGTTTACGTGCCTTTTACTTTCATATTCTTAGTTGCTAGTTAAAAAACCAAACCCACACCCACCCCCTATGTTTACCATACTAACTATTCCTACCAACACGTACGGATTGACAACCCGGACGTGGTTGTGTGTGATTGACTTTTAGGCCCTAGCATCTATGTGGACATACCCAGAGCTTACCGCTAACTACCCTATCGGTAACATAGTAGCGAGTTGGGTGCAAAACTATAAATTTAAATTTGAGCCCCTTTGACCTCGGAGTCTTTGCTTGGGTTAATTTAGCTACAATTAACGACCTTGAGTGGAGGTGGGTCAACCATATTACATTATTATTACATAACACTATCATTCTCAATAGGGACCAGAGTGCCATGAAAAGAAAACCTAATTTAAGAAATGCAGGGTAATGCTGTGAGATTTTGGTTGGAACTGGAGACACAAATTTAACTTGATATTAGAGACATTTTTATGAAATGTATGAAAAAATAGGTGACCCGATCTTGGATTACGAATATTCTAGCAATGATCAAGACCAGCTCGGAAGAACGTTAAAAAATGATACACCTCTTTCATCGATAACTCCTACCTCTGTTGAACACACTGCGCAAAACACATGCTTAACTACTTTATCGCGGGAAGATTCATCTTCAGATTTGGTTGAGTTTCTTGGTCATCTGCTCCCTTTCCTTTTACTTCCCAGAATTTCTTACATTTTAGTTTTCAAGGGCTATTTCGTCGGGAGGAAAGTCAAAAGCCATACGACAGAGAAAAAATGAGGCATGGAAATTAAATAGGGTTTTAACTTAGTAAATATATGGTTTTACATCTTTACCCCTCTTCTTAACGGACCAATATGTTAAATGGGCTTAAAAAATATAAATAAAACAAGTCTAAGGTACCAATTTTTTTTTTTGAAAAGTAGATGACTAAAAAGAGTATTTTGAAAAGTAGAGTACTAAAAAAATTATTCAGTCATTTGTAAGGTACTAAAAAAATTATTTTGAAAAGTAGAGTACTAAAAAAATCATTCAGTCATTTGTAAGGTACCAAAATTGGGGTTTAGTTATATTTGAATTAGTTCATATGTTTTTAACATTTGTTAGGTATTTTAAGGACTTTGTTTAATCTTTTATTTTTCTATAATTTAATGATAGAAATATAATAAGCAAATATATATTAGTATATGCATATAGAATATTTATTAATCATTTTAAAGGCTTTGATTATGGTTTAGAATAATAGAACTTACAACTAATAATATATTAATTAGTTTATATGTTTAAAATATTTGTTAATCATTTTTAGTATTTAGTTAAGATTTTCATCCTTTTAAAAAATAATTACAGATCTTACAACTAACAAATATATTAGTTAATTTATATGTTTCTAATATTTGTTAATAGTTTTAATAACTTAGTTTGGACTTTCATTCAAAAAAATATTTATATAACCTATAAATAACAAATATATTAATTAGTTTAGATGTTTAAAGTGTTTGTTAATTGTGTGCTTAGTTTAGACTCTCATCTTCTTCTTTTATTCTATAATAACGATAGAAATTTTTTCTAATAAATATACTAATTAGTTTATATGTTTATAATGAGTTAGTTCATTATTATTAAATGGACTTTCCTGTTGTAGACGAAACTATGTGGGTGATATAATTTTTCTGTTCATTGTTTTAAGTGATTAGATTATGGTTTTTAGTCATTACTTTATTCTTGTTAAGAAGAATTTTTAGTGTTACACAAAATATGTGACGTATATAAATTTATTACATAATAGTTTCAAATGATTAGATCACAAGTTTAATGCATTAGTTCATTAATATTAAACAAAATTTTCTGTTGTAAACGAAATTGTGTGGGTAGTATAAATTTTTTGTTCATTGATTAAGTGATTAGATTACGGTTTTTAGGCATTACATCATTATTATTAAGAAGAAATTTTAGTATTGCACACAATCACGCGACTTATAAATTTATTAGTTCATAGTTTTAAGTGATTAGGTCGCAAGTTTAATGCATTAGTTACTTAATATTAAACAAACTTTTCTGTTGTAAACGAAACTGTGTGGGTGATATAAATTTTCACTTCATTGATTTAAGTGATTAGATCATGATTTTTAGACATTAGTTCATTATTATTGAGTAGAAGTTTTAGTATTGCACAAAATCATGTAACTTATATTAGTTCATAGTTTTAAATGATTAGATCACAAGTTTAGTGCATTAGTTCATTTTTTAAAACAGACTTTTATATCGTATACAAAATTGTGTGGGTGATATAATTTTTTAGTTCATTGATTTAAGTGTAAGATAATGGATTTTAGGCATTACTTCATTATTGTTAAAAAGAACTTTTAGCATTACACAAATTATTTGACTTATACAAATTTATTAGTTCATAGGTTCATAGTATTAAGTGATTAGATAACAAGTTTGATGCATTAGTTCACTATTATTAAAAAGGACTTTTCCTGTTGTAGATGAAATTGTATGTGTGATATAATTTTTTTAATCCATTGATTTAATTGATCAAATCACAGTTTTTAGGCATTAGTTCATTATTATTGAGTATAAGTTTTAATATTACACAAAATTACGTGACTTATATAAATTTATTAGTTCATAGTTTTAAGTGATGGATCACAAGTTTAATGCTTTAGTTCATTATTATTAAAAGAAATTTTCTGTTATACTTGAAACTGTGTGGGTGATATAACATTTTAATTTACTAATTTAAGTGGTTAGATCACGGTTTTCAGACATTAGTTCATTATTATTATGCATGAGTTTTAGTATTACAAAATATTAAGTGACTTACCTAATTTATTAGTTCATAGTTTGAATTGATTAGATCACAAGTTCAATTCACTAGTTCATAATTTTAATTGATTAGAACACAATTTTAATGCATTAGTTTATTATTATTAAACATAATTTTTTATTGTAGTCGATACTGTGTGGATGATATAATTTTTTAGTTAATTGATTTAAGTGATCAAATCAGGAATTTTAGGCGTTAGTTCATCATATTTAAGCAGAAGTTTAGTATTACACAAAATTATGTGACTTATATAAATTAGTTCTTATATTTAGAATATTTATCAATCATTTTTAGACATCAATTTATTATTATTAAATGAATTTTTTAGTAATAAATAAAATTATGTGATTAATATTAATTATTAGTTCGTAGTTTTAGTTGATTATATCACAAATTTTTTACATTAGTTTATTAATACTAAACAAGTTTCTAAAGCCTAAATCTCACAACATCACGAACCCTTTTTCATAAGCTAATCTTATGGATTTAGAGATCTTAAACCATGAACCCTTCAAGGTGCCACTGGAATCATGAAATATATAAGAATCAATAAAGCCCATCTTATTTTTTTTTGTTTAGAATATAAGACCATCTTTTTGGGCAACTTTGATCCAACAAATTTCTGACCAAACTCGTCGTGCCCGCAACTAGTGCATCTGGTCATGGAGCTCTGCTCCAGAGGCATTCGTTCACACTTACCATTCCATGGGGGTTATCCATAGGGATCTCAAGCCCCAGCAACACACGGTGCATTTGCACTGGAGGAAAGCACGGTCACCTCGACAACGTCGGCAAGAAGAACACCCACTACCATACCTTCTAGTGTTGATTATAGATTTGGTTTAACAAAAATGTGTGAAATTGTATCCCGCTAATCACCTCCTATTTAACCAAAGAAAGTATGAAATCTTAGTGCTAATCAAAGACCAGGGTTCGAAAAGAAGGAATGAGTGAAGGTGAAAAGAGGAATTGGGCTATCTTATGACTCGCTTTTACGCAGTTCCTCTGAACCGTCAATTTCATACAATTTTCAAAAATTGCATCATAGTCCTTCGTCTCACCATAACTTATGGTGAGATAGCCTCATAGGAGATTTTCTCGTTGAATTGAATCTCCAGGCTGCAAACAATAACTATAATATTGTTTTGTATTGAATTTTTAAGGGCCATTGTCTTGTGTCTATCCACCTTTAATGAAGGTGAATGTGGAGTGCTTGAAGGCTTGAAGAATGTGAAGGTTTTGAAGATGAATATTAAAATGAACTATTTATCTTAAATGTTAAATGTAATGCTGGATTGTTATGGTTGAATTTGTATTGTACTTGTTAGAATTTTATTTTGAAACTTGATTTTGATGATGTAGAAATTAAATTGCGCGCACACACACACATATATATTTTTAAAAAGTTTAAATTAAGTTATATAGTTTTAGTAATTATTTAAATTTTTTACCATAAATTCAGTTTATTCGGTTTGAATTTGATTTCAAACTGAAACAAAATTCCAAATTCAGTTTGAATAATTTGATTTTTTGGGTTATTTGGGTCAGTTTCAATTTTGGGTTTTTTAGGGGCAAAGCCGAATAACCCAAACTGAATGAACCAAAAAGCGATTAAATTAAACCGATGCTCACCCATAGAATTGGGGGTGGAATTAGCCACGGCCCGCCGAGGGTGTTGGCAAGGGGGAAATCTCACCTAGGGTGTTGCCGAAGATTCCGGTGATGCCGATGACTAGAGCCACGCTCGGGTACTTGGGCAGCGCATCATCTTCTTCATCTCCCGAGGTTTTTCTTCCAGTTGGGATTGTACCTAGGTTTTAGGAGGTGAGGGCTACGGGTTTCAAGGGTTGAGGGCAGCAGGTTTTAGTGGTGGAGAGTGGTTCCCAGTGATGGAGGGTGGCGATTTCAGGTGGGGCGGCGGAATGGGGGGAATGAGAGGGCTATGGCATTGGGGAAGGGGGGAAGGGAAGGTAAGGGGGGGGGGAGAAAATATAAAGAAGAAATAGAAAAGCAGAAAATAAAGAAAAAATATGGGAAAATGTCACTTTTGCCCTTAAAATTAATGTTAAAAACATAGCTTAACGGTTTGATCTGACAGAAGGGCCACGATTCATCTGTTTTGTTAGTTTAGTGGCCAAAAGTGTTTAATAAAATGAGGGGCCAAAGGTGGACCATGGTGATAGTTAAGGGGCCATAGAAGTTATTTCCTCTAAAAAAATATTAACAATCAAACATACTTGTTAAAGACTGTGACTCAGTTTGTTCCTCCCAAATAATAACAGTGATCCTAGTACGTGTTAAGCCAACATTGTTACACCTGGATCATGCAACCAAAGTCCCGAATTGGATTCGGGGGTAAAAACTATGATGCCTTAGTCTGTAGTTTCCTTTGTGGATACAATTTATATCCTGCTAGATGTTCTTAACATGGTATCTCAAGTTCTCCTGTATTTATTGGTTTCCTGGACTGTTGCTATCGGAGTAGCATTTGGCATGAGGATTGTGTTGGTCATGTCCATCGTGGTGGTTGCGCAACTTTCATCTACATGGGTAGCATATGCCATGATCTCTTAGTCGTAGCTCGAGTGGTGGTCACGTGTGTGACCATCGTGGTAGTTACCAAATAATTCTATGCACAAATAACACTAGCCACAATCTCTTAGTTATAGCGCGTATTTCTCGATGTGCATTTTCTCTTCATGCTAAGAACACTTCAATCAGTTTTGCTAAGCTAGCTTACTTGCTCGATGAGCTTGATTTTTAGGCCTTGCTTGTACCATAAGCGCCCCAACCACAAGACGTTGAGGGGTAAGTATGAAGATGTAATGCGTTGACCAACAGGACAACCAGACCAATGATTCTGAAATCCTACAGCTAACCAAATTTTGGGCTTAATCATCCTATCACATGGTATGCAATGCTAACCATGAATTCTTTGTGGGTAGTTAATGACTTGTTCTCTATGATTTGAATGGAAATGTCTTATTCCAGACATTGGATTATGTGTCTAGGATTCATTTATCATAGGGTGGGTTATTTAGGGGACTTCCACCAAAGTGTTATGATCGTTATGGTGGACTTTTTTTAGAGCAATTTGTCCTTCAAACGCCACCTGCCTTGTACCTTCTTGATTTGGGTGAAAGACTTGATTGATTTGACAACTGCAGTGTTCTAGTGTCTCAGAAAATGAGGTTAGGTTTTCCATATATAAATAGGTCTTGATGAAAGCCTTTCTCTCTACTTAACTTTAATTTTTCTTTCTTTGAGTATTAGACATTGCCAGATTTTCAAAAATTTTTGGGAAGATCTTTCTTGCTTCAATTGCCGGAATTGTGATTTGCATCCTTGTTCTAAGTAAGCACTCTTTCTACTTTTTTTTTGTAATCATTAGTGTGAGGTCTTTGAGTACTCATATGTTTGTGAGTGTTTTAGGAAGTTTTTAGAGCTTGAACCATCCCATGACAAGTGATGATTGTATGTTGGGATTGAGAGTCAGCCATTTAGTGCAACTGCTGTGGAGTTTGACCGTCTCCATGGTGAGAATGAGTTTCTTAATAGTGAAGCTACTACAACTAAATCCGGTGACGAAGGGATAGATGATCGGTTATCCGGAGCCGGGCCAAGAACACGTAGTTGTAGTTTGCTTACTTCTGGTCAGATTGATATGTTAAGACTTGTTTATCCATTTATAAGTAGGGTGGAAATTGAGATTCCTAGGCCATCAAAAAGTGTTCGTTTTCCGCCTAATGGGTTAGTACCCATTTACGATATGGTTCTCGTATCCTATACTTGACTATCTATACCAAATTTTAGATAGTTATAGGTTGGATCTGTGTCAAGTGAACCCAAATGCAATGATTGTTATAGTGGAATCTAAAAAGGTGTGTGAAAGGGCTGATGTTGTCTTTGATGTTGAGTTATTTCCGGGGCTATATCCACTCCGAAAATTGAAGAACTCCGTGGATGAATTTTCTTTCTGATGAAGCTATTTTGTGTGAACGCTTCAACTTTGGATCTTTGCTTGATGGGCTGATAACCTGACAGAGATATCACGCGAGTGATCAGGAGGAAGAAGCTCTGACGCTCAAGTTAGTTTTAGGTTTTTTTTAGTGAAACGTGGATGAATTTTCTTTCTGATGAAGCTATTTTGTGTGAACGCTTCAACTTTGGATCTTTGCTTGATGGACTGATAACCTGATAGAGATATCACGCGAGTGATCAGGAGGAAGAAGCTCTGACGCTCAAGTTAGTTTTAGGTTTTTTTTAGTGAAAAGACTTTGGTGTTTTGATGTACTTACCTTTATTCTTATACTTTTTCCATTTTGAAACCTCATGTCGCTATAATCACATTGGTCATTCCATAAGAATTTGACCTCTTCTGTTGGCTTAAGTTAATCAAGATACAATATGCTTTTGACTTATTCTATTGAATTAAGTCGTTCGAGATGTAAGGGGCCTAAAGCTAAAGCCTAATCTTAAGCCATTTGACTCCTGCCCCTTGGAGTATCACTTGTAATAGTAAAAGCCATTTAAAGTGTTAACTTCCATCTTGAAGTGTACCACTTCTACCACAACACTATCATAAGCCCTCAAAAATTACAAGTTACGAATTAATTTGTATTTCTTAAATAACCTATATTTAAGTTCTTTAACTTGTACAAAATTCCTTGCGTGTTTGAATTCTCCTTTCAAGGAAATTGACACAGCAAAACACTTTCTCATAGAAAGTAAAACCCATAATTATTGTGGTTGTGTGTATTGATATATATATATATAGTGAGTACAAAGAGATACAAAAGTACAAAACAAATATGGAATATGATATTTATAAAACCAATTAGAAAAGGGTATTCCTTTCTTATCCCAATTCTAAACCATCTATATCTCTATTACCCCCTTAAGCGAAGTGTAGGATTACTAGAAACGTAAAGCTTGAAGCATAAGAACTCAAACTGAAGATGAGGTAAGCCCTTTGTAAAGATGCTTGCAAGTTGTAAATCAGCAGAAACATGAGCAACTTTGAGCTTTCTAGAAGACACCCTTTCACGCACAAAATTATAGTCAATATCAATATGCCTTGCTCTCTTATGCAAAACTGGATTATGAACCAGAAAGATAGCAATATTGTTATCACACGGCAAAACATGAGGCACAAGAGTCGATACACGTAAATCCCGAAGAAGATTCATCAACCAAGCTAACTTTGCAGTAGTATTTCCCGTAGCGTATTCTAATTCTGAACTAGAACGTGAGACTGTAGGTTGCTTCTTAGCACTCCAAGACACTAAGTTACTGCCAAGAAAATTGGCATAATCGTACGTGGACCTACGAGTCTCTATATAACAAGCCCAATTGGCATCATAATAACCAAGAATTGGTAAACCAGACAATTTTGCGCGAAACTGAAGCCGAGACTGAAGAGTACCACACACATAACACAAAATATGTGCAACAACTTGGAAATAGTTATCAGTATGAATCTGTATGAACTGACTGACCGCATTCATAACATAAGACAAGTCAGGACGTGTAATCGACAGTTACTGAAGTGCACCAACTAAAGACTGAAATTTTTGAACAGCTTACTGGAAGAGCTGAGACGCTACAAAAATGCCACAATGCTTTCCCTCCAATCCCCTCCCCTCCAGGATGCAATGCCCTCACTTTCATATCTAACAGTTGCGACCTACGTGAGGCATTGCCCTTTTAGGCGGGCTTTGTTTCTCTAAGCAGGGGACACGTTAGCATTGGTAGTGAGATGACGAGGATGGTCTGCGGCATCCATGGACTAGAGCGCATCCCTAATTACGGAGACGATGAGATATGCATGTATTGGTGGTAAGTACCTTTGTGTGACAGACAGAGGGAGGTATCTGGCTATCTCCACACTATGTGATGTGGGCATAAGATATGTTTATATATTTGTATGCGAATGAATCAAGGATAAGAGCCATTTATCGATCATGTTACGCAAATACCCCCAAGTGCTAGTTTATATAGTTTATCCTCGTGTGATCTTATATGCTTGTAGTTGTTAGCTAAAATAGTTATTCCTAAAACACAGACGGATTGACAACTCGTACGTGACTGTGTTTAGTTAGCTTTTGGACACCTAACATCTCTGTGGACAAACCCGGGCTTACCACTATCTACCCTATAGGTAGCATGGTAGTAAGAATGAGAGAAGAATATAAATATCTATCTTTAACTCCTTTGAACGTCCTCCGCTCGGGTTAGTATAGATCTCTCATGAAAAAGGTCATTTGTTAACGACCCCGAGTGGAAGCGGGTCAGCTGGACGTGTTTTTGGTTGGGCGCCCGCCACCAGTAATCGCCACCAATATTCTCGAGATCGCTTTTACAAGACGAAAATTCTCCAGACCCCCTCAAACAACACAAAAGGCTGATGCAACATCCAAAATCAAACAAGAACAGGAGAGTATTCGCATAGCAAAAGCTGAAAGAATTTTTTTAAAACCTTGATGGAGATTAGGGAGAAACAAAGAGAGAAAGTTGGCGAAGAGGAGGGCAGAGGAAGGAGAGAACAACGGAGTAAGGAGGAAGAGTGGATTTAGTCGAAGATATGTTGTAAAATTAGGGTGACATTTTTAACCATTCAGGGGGGGGGGGAGATAGGTTAGGCCCAGTATTAAATTTTAGAAAGATATAAGGACATTATTGGAATTTCAGGTGTGTTTTTATTTTGCCAAATAGGAAAAATATTGAAAGTGTGCGGATTTGGTTAGGAGTCTTGGGACAGACAAAAAGAGAAAGTGTGTAGAAATGACTAGGACGGGGGAGTACCATAATCCCTCATTGTCATCCCTTGTGGGGGTGAAGGGTGGTGCTTATTGTGGCTGAAAGGGGAAGGGGAAGGGGAAGGGGAAGGGGAAGGGGAAGGGGAAAAGCAAGAAAATGGAAAATGATGATTTTGCCTTTAAAATTGACGGGTTGACCAGACGGAATGACCACAATTAAGCAAGTTTATATGTTGAGTGGTCAAAAGTGTTTAAAAAAATAAGGTTATAGGTGAACAATTATAATAATTTATGGCCACATAAATCATTTGCTCTATCCCGTAATGGTAACATTTGCATAATTAACCATGATTAAATATTTTTTTGCATCAATTTCAGAAGGTCAACTTGAAGTGGGAAGGGGGAGGGAGAGACTGTGTGAGTATTAACTCGCACAAAATTCAGTTTTGTGGAAAAAGAGCGTGAAGGGTAAGCTTGGGATTTACAAGAAGCGGGTGTAGTGTGGGATGAGAGTAGCTAGACGCATAAGTCACAACTAACACCACCACCACCACCACCCTCCCTCATTTAACCACATCACTTGTTTCCCCTGCACTCTCACTCTCTATAAATCCCCCTCTGTCTCCCCCTCGTTCTCATCGAATCTCAACAGCAATCCACCTTCCTCCGCCACCATGCCCACCATGCATTCCCTCCAGTCCCCTCCCCTCCTCCGCCCTCCTCTCCGCCACTCCACTTCGCAGTTCCTCTCCCTCACTGCCAGGCCCCCCACCCCGATTTCCAAGAAGCTCCCCTTCATCCGCGCCTCCTCCGCCATCCAATCCGCCCCCAAGCGCGAGAAGGATCCCAAGAAGCGCGTCGTTATCACCGGGATGGGGCTCGTTTCCGTGTTCGGCAATGACGTGAATGCCTACTACGACAAGTTGCTTGCCGGAGAGAGCGGGATTACTCCCATCGACCGCTTCGATGCTTCCAAGTTCCCTACCAGATTCGGAGGCCAGATTCGGGGCTTTAAATCTGAAGGCTATATTGATGGCAAGAATGATAGGCGCCTTGATGATTGCTTGCGCTACTGCATTGTTGCTGGTAAAAAGGCCCTCGAGGATGCCGATCTCGGCGGCGATAAGCTCGGCAAGGTCTGCTCACTCCCGATGTTCATTTCAATTTACTTCTTTTTCCTATCCAATTTTAATGCATTGTGTTTTTTCCTTCATTCATAGCTTTTTATACTCCCAATCCCATTTTAAGGCTAATAGTTATAAAAAAATTGATGTTTATATCAATGGAATTTTACTCAGTCCGGAGTTCATAAAGTCAGACAAGAGGGGGGAGTGCTCACTTGCTGAAGGACATTACCTTTTGTGGGTTAAAAGGAATGAAGCTCTTGTTGCATGATTCCTAAGTATTCTATTTTAAGATTGTGTTATGTGCTCTAACTCTTAACCTTTAGTTAGGGGAGCCTAATCTTGGATTTTAAGGTTTGGATCTTTCATGTTTTTTACAATAACCTAAATTATGTTTAAAGTTTGTTTTCTGAGAAAATTGACTAATGGATATTATCCTAGAAGACACCATTGGGCAACTGAATTTGAACTAATTGTGATGGTTTCTTGGGAGTAAAAAAGAAATCTGCACTTTATTTTTATTTTTGGACATTCTGTAATATTCATGTTGTGCATACAGATTGATAAGGAGCGAGCTGGTGTTCTGGTTGGGACAGGCATGGGTGGTCTAACAGTTTTCTCAGACGGTGTTCAGGCTCTGATAGAGAAAGGCCACCGAAAGATTACTCCTTTTTTCATCCCTTATGCGATAACAAACATGGCATCTGCCTTACTTGGCATTGACTTGGGTTTCATGGGGCCCAATTACTCTATTTCAACTGCTTGCGCTACCTCAAATTATTGTTTCTATGCTGCTGCCAATCACATCCGTAGAGGCGAGGCTGATATGATGATAGCTGGGGGAACTGAAGCTGCCATAATTCCAATTGGATTGGGAGGTTTCGTTGCCTGTCGAGCGTTGTCTCAAAGAAATGATGATCCACAAACTGCCTCTAGACCTTGGGATAAAGAGCGAGATGGTTTTGTCATGGGTGAAGGCGCTGGAGTTTTGGTATGCATCCTACTTCATAAATTCTATGTCATGGGTTTCATATTGGTTTTACATTTATTGCAAGACTAGAGTTGTTCTTTTATCTGCTGCTGGGAGCATAAGAAGTGTAGTGATTCTTTAGGATTGTGGATTCTTATACAGCAGTGCTGCATGCTGGGGATCTATCACTTAATTAACTAATCACCATTCATTGACTTCTCATATTATATAATCATAATAATATAAGATGTGCTCTGATTCTTTGGGATTGTCGATTACATTGACTATAACAGTGCATGCTGTATACTACCACACCATTAACTGATCTCTATATTTGACTTCTCGTTTTATTAATTTACTAGTTCAAGTATCTGTAAGAATTTATGGAAAGTCTTGTATCTTGTTTGGGTTTTTCTATTCTTGAATTGAGTGAATGTGATAAATATGTGAACTTAGCAGGGTAGCATGGCATTTTTTAGTTTGTTTCCCAAGTGGAAAGTACTAAACGACTAAGCTCTTCAGTATATATGTATTTTCTCTTTCTACTATACTGCTGAAAATTATTCCCACATCACCAATCAGATACTCTAGGTTTAGCTATGGTTTCATACAGGGTCTTTGATTTTGTGTGGTGCCCAAAACTTGTATATCGAGTTTCTTATACTTGCAGTAGCTAAGCATACTCATTCAATCTACATTTGTTCTCAAAGTATGTCACATCTTTATGTCTCACTCATTATTTAAGCATTATATTCTAGTTCTTAACACAAATTTTAACTTAACAGTGATTTTCCAGTTCTGTACCGTTTTATCATTAAGATTTATCGGTCAATTATAAGCAATATATTTTTGACTGTGTAATTGGATGAAAAGATTTGTTTGACTTCTCTGAGACTCTGACCAAATCACATCTTGGTAGGTGATGGAGAGTTTGGAACATGCGATGAAACGTGGCGCTCCAATAATTGCTGAGTACTTGGGAGGGGCTGTTAACTGTGATGCTTATCATATGACAGATCCACGATCTGATGGACTTGGTGTTTCTACATGCATCCAAAGCAGCCTCGTAGATGCTGGTGTGTCTCCTGAGGAGGTATTTAACTGTAAAAGGGTTGTGCTTTCGGGCAGAATTATGATGCTAATTTGCAATCCATGCTACTGATTCACATTGATAACCATACTACGAATGGTTTTGTTTATTCACGTTATTGAACTGTGAAATGAAGGCATTTCATGTCTTCTTTTTCAGGTTAATTACATAAATGCTCATGCTACCTCCACGATAGTTGGTGACCTGGCTGAGGTTAATGCTGTTAAGAAGGTGTTCAAAAATACTAAAGAGATCAAGATGAATGCAACCAAGGTAATCTTTGTTTATAATTACCAGGAGTCTGTGTTGCATAGAGAACACAGCACAATCTCACCAACAAAAGACTCAATATGTAGGGTCATGCTCCAGGAATTTTGTCTCATGTGGTTCTGACTTATCTGTATTTGGTTACAGTCAATGATCGGGCACTGTCTTGGTGCTGCTGGTGGTCTAGAAGCTATTGCAACCGTAAAGGCCATTACAACTGGCTGGCTTCATCCTACAATAAATCAGTTTGTATGTTCTCGTCACACTTAATATTATTACTGTTATTCTGATAGTTTTCTCAATTATTTGTCCATCAAAAAGTACTATAAATCTATTATTTTCAATTATATGTTGTCCTCTTTAACTTCACCTCAGTATTTCATAGCTTACTCACTTTTTGCTGTCAAATGTGCACTTTTGTGATTTTAGAACCCAGAGCCCGCTGTGGAGTTTGATACTGTTCCAAATACCAAACAGCAACATGAAATAAATGTTGGTAAGTTGCTTTTGAAACTCAACTTTCCCACTAGTTGAATTCCCGTAGAACTTCTTTCATTTTATACACCCTGACACATTTATATGTAACCTCTTGCAGCCATTTCAAATTCATTTGGATTTGGTGGACACAACTCCGTGGTTGTCTTCTCGGCATTCAAGCCTTAAATCCCTCTTTCCTTGAATTTGTTGCGGGAGCTATTTATGTCGTAATCTCTGGTAGATTTCAATCTTCCCAACTTACCTAGACTTGTGAAGAGCTTGAGCCTTTGTTGCCACATTGCAGCCATTTCTAATTCTTTCGGATCTAGTGGACTGACTCTTTGCACACCTTTTCTGCAGTCAAGCCTTGAATATGCTCATCCTATGTTTGTAGCAACAGCTTTCTCACTCGTTAGAGATTTGTTCTGTTCGATTTTGAATTGCTGCGACATGAGCAGGGAAGGCAATGCTGCTGTTCCATTAGATTACTATGAGCTAAGCTTCCTAATTTTTTTAATGGTTAAAGACTTCTCATTTCTTGTAGATTATTGAATCTTGGGAAAAGTTGAGCCTGGAGCTGAGTACTCGTCAATTTTGAGTTAAGAAGAAACCGGATGCTATTTATATGTATTAATTAATCTGTGTCTGTAGTATTAACTAGCCAGCCCGATTTTGAGCTTCGGTCAAAACCGAGGAGTAATTAAATTACAAGTAACCGAAGGTAAAGTATGGAGTAGATAATTAATACTCGCTCAAAAATTAGCAGGATAAAATTTGGTGGAATTTGAGAGGAAAACAAAAGTTGGTGGGGTTTAAAAGAAAATGAATAAAATATGATAAAATGATGTTAGTGAGAAAAAATAGTTAGTAGGAGGGATGAAAAATTTATTAAAGTATGAAAAAGTAATAGCAATGGGGCGGGACCGGCAACGGATATTATAGTGTGTATCAGTGTTTTCCTAAAATTTTCATACTCATATTTGTGACATCACTCATGATGGGTATAACTTTAAAATTACTGCTCAGCCCATCATATATTATACAAAATTCACATATACCCTCATTATCCACTTGGGTCTCTCTATCCTCTACCCACTTCATACTCATTTTACCCATCCCACTTATGTCTCAAAAAATTGTTAAAATCCATTTTTTATTGTAAATTTTATATTAAAATTAATAAATGTATTTACATGAAAATATTATTAATAAGATCTGTGCAAGATGGATTAAAAAATAATTTATTATATATATATATATATATATATATATTAAATTAACGGGTATATAACAGGTTTAGTAGGACGGGGATGAACCAGTATCTTCGTCCGACCACTACCATAACGAGTATAATTTTCATACACATACCCTTCCCTCCCACCAAAACTACTTTCATACCCGTCCCAATGAATACAAGGCGGATCTCAACTAAAACCCTCCTCACTTTCTACTCTCTCTGTCCCAATGGATGGATAGAAGGCGGATCTCAACTAAAACCCTCCTCACTCTGTCCCAACTGCTTTTGCCATGAGGAAAAGATAAAATTTTTTTGCTAGCTTACGTGGCAGTGGGGCAGGCTATTTTTAATGTTTTGTTGCTTTGTTTTTCAGGCTGTTTTAGCCCATTTGTTAGCAGAGTGGAATAGTAACTCTCTAATTTATTTTGGCGGGTTGTTGTTCACATATTTGGAGGGATACGGATTTTTTAAAAATAAAATAAAGGAAAATCCAGTACAATGAATATTCCTCACTTTTTACCTTAGATTGAAAATGCACCGTACAAAAATTTAAAACTAAAATATTTCTTACCAATTAGAACCTTAGAGCATCTCCAATGCATTGAGGATTTTCCTTATTTAACGGGTACAAATGGTGGAATATCGATTCACCTTCAGTCTGACGTAATATTAAATGTTTCGAATGTGGGTCTTGTTTGAAATCATTCTCCAATTCAAACTTCAAATGAATAATTATTATGTAACGTGAATATCACAAACTCCCAATTATAATGTTACGTGTATATATATAATATTGAAATTGTATTTTAATATTATATTTGATCTCAACAAATATAATATTCATACACTTAATTATATTTTGGATGCATCTAATTATTTGACAAGAGTAATGATGGAGAATAAATAATTATATTGGTTCAATAAAAATAGTTTTTATGAACTCGAGTATAACATTAATCGGCACTAACTTATTTTTAGTTCATGTTTAAAATAAAATTGATTCTATTTTAGAAATTAATTTGTTATTCTAATTAAATTAACTAATTATTAAATAGACAATGAGTTAAGAAACTTTCTAATTTATGTCTCAATTTTACTTTTATGGAGAAAGAGTAAAAAACAAAAATTAATTGAAATTAATTTTTGTTTTTTTTCAATTTATAATATATGCATCATTATTATTTATATATTATTAAATATAAATGAATATATTTAGCACTTAACATGTGGATTTTTCATTATTATTAAAATACATCATTCAATTATTTTATAACCTATAAATTCATAGTTACTTTTTAGAATTTGAAAAAAAAAATTGAATTCTAATGTTAATAGACTAATACTTATAATTTTTTGAGTATAAATTTGTATATATATATATATATATATATATATATATATTACCACATAGATTGAAAATATTTTTAAATCTCTTTAAATTATTATTTTATTTTATATATAAAAATAAATCAATGTTTAAAATTAATTTTGCCATTTCATTTTCCAATATAGTTTGGTTTATTTTTAGTGGTGTACAAAATTATGGTAAACGTGAATTTGGGAATTTTTCCAAACAAAACTACATCAAAACACCAAAGTATCTACCCCAATAAAAAAAATTAAATAAGGCGCTTTTGTTTTTTTTGGCTGATTTGGCAAAGCGCGGCCTTCGATATCATCCTCGGAGAATAGAAGTTCATTTCGATGGGGTCACTTATATTTTTAGCCACGTAATATCGACGTTCACCTCCGACTCCTAGATTGGAGATTAAATTTAATAATAGGCGTTAGTAAATATTACGTGGCAATTAAAGTTTACTCTAACTAAACCCGCATTGAAGATGCTCTTAATTCTACCCTTTTCACCTATAATGACATTCATTTATAAGGCACTTTACCCCCACAAATTCAAGAGCATAAAAAATATTCCTTTGCCACCACCCCTATCATGTAACCAAAATAGGAACCCAACATGTAAATCTTATTTTTGTTCCATCAAGGTCGAAGCCACTTTCATCGAACCCTACCAAGTCCAAAATTGGATTGATTTCTCTCGAAGTTTTGTAGATCTTCCCTTCATCATAGGGTAATTAAAAAATGAGGGAGAAGAATTTAACCAACATCGAAAAGCAACACTTAAATGAGTTTTTGCTAGAGAACAACCGGGGGGTGGGGGGAATCCGCCAAGGCAAGCGCGAAGAGCCAGCAAGCAGATTCGAATGCAATATTCGGACTGCGAGTTACATATGGGCAAGGGCCAAACTCCAAATATGCATGGGATATCCACTTGACATGAGGTCAAAATGTTTGGCCACACATGTTACAACAAGGTAACCATTGACCTCCAAACTTTAAAAGCTTTACCTGCACACAAGAAGGAAAGTCAGGGGCACAAGTGCTGGATTAGGTGTTGCAAAGAGCACAGTTCAAAAGGCAGTAGCAGCTAGAGTGATAAGGAGCCACACAAATAGCATCAATTGTGCTCTTTCAAAGATGAACAAGGTAAGACTTAAGTTTTGTTTGAACAAGTTAGCTGCCCAGTTCAAATTCAACTCAATAAACACAACAACCCATATAGATGAGAAGTGGTTTTACATATCGAAACCAACTGTACGTTACTTACTTGCCTCGGATGC
The DNA here is from genome assembly GCA_037428765.1 of Rubia yunnanensis. Lineage (NCBI taxonomy): Eukaryota > Viridiplantae > Streptophyta > Magnoliopsida > Gentianales > Rubiaceae > Rubia > Rubia yunnanensis. Next base: position 64,723,094 of record CM075061.1, read on the forward strand.
GGTGGAGCCACATAGAACCTGTAAACACATATCGCACATAACAAAGCTCATGTTCACATGTCCAGTTAGTCGTCCAATATATGAAGCAAATAGGGAGATGCTATTCGATTGGAAGATATGACTGTTTCCCTTTGTTGAAAGGGTTCCAGCAAAAAAGAAAAGCGAGAAGAAAATCAAGAACGTGCCAGCATGTACAATAGAAACAAAGACAGTGAAAAAGATTAAAAGGGATGTAATTGGTGCCAAAGTTATCACAAAAATCATTCCAGCAACTAAGGCAAAGTGGCCAACATTTATGGGCAAAGATATATTCATCCAACAAGATAATTGCAGAGCACGTATCAACAATTGGGAGCCCGAATTCAGAGTTGTGGCAGATACTGATGGATTCAACATAAATCTGGTAAGCCGCCCTCAAACTCACCATATATGAATATCTTAGACCTTGGGTTTTTTTTAACTACATTCAAACCCTACAACATGAACCCTAACTAAAGCCGTAGAAGGTATACTACAAGCAGTGTACTTAGATTTTAACTGAGAAGATCCAGAAACACTCAACAAATTATTCTTGACACATAAAACATCCATGATCAGGATAATAAAAATGAAGGGCTGCAACAATTATAAGATGCCACATATGTCAAACGATTCACTTTCAAGGGTTGGCTAACTACCGAAGATGCTAACGTTGGATGAGGCTGTAGTGAGGAAAGCAATGCAACATCTAATAACTATTCAAGATACAGATGATGTGGAAGGATTGATGCATGCATTGGGGTATGGGTTGTGGTGAATGTAGCAGAAAGTAAGCAATTTGAAGGGGTTAGGCTAATGGTAATCTTTTGAAGTCCCAGAAACTTGTTTCTTTTGGTGTGACAAACAAGTTTTTGGTGTAACCCCTTTATTATTAATGAAATTTTCAGTTTATGTTTCATGCAAGAGCTCTCCAACTACATTTTTACCGCAGGGACTCAACATAATAAGTCACCAATGGCATCAACAATCAGAAAAAACAAGGATGTTCAATCAGGCTAGAAAGAGAATGGGAATGCACAAGTATCATGCGCTTCGTAAATGCATGTCAAGGTTGTGACATCCTTGAAATAACCTCCCTGCTTAGTTGAAAGTCATGTCCGGAATGTCTGTCTGGCTCCCGTTAAGACTCAATAGTGGTAAATAAAGCACTGATTTATCAAAAAATAAATTATATTATTATAAACCACATTCAGCTATTACATAACATCAGTTGACTTTATTTATAATACAACATGGGATAAAATTTAAACATATATCTATATCTACAAGCCCACGATCCAACTCAAACTACCCACACCGGGTTCTAGCACGTCATGGTTCTCCAGTGTCTAGTAGGTTTGGGGGAAAATAAGGTATCAACTGAGTGATCTTATTTCTCAGTAAGGCCACACTAATAAACAAGCGATTATCAACATAAATATAGTAAACACATCACACATATCCAAAATAAATAATAGTAGATAAAAATAGCAACAAGCAATTAGAATGCAATTAAAACAAAATTAGAAATTAAAAGTACAGATATTTAAAATGATACGAGGGTAGCGTGAAAAGGACCGTGAATACTCTATATGAGTATAAGCACGACTTACTATTCAACCTACCATAAAGAATGCCAACAGAGCCAATAATATCCATTTGTCAACCACGCCCAACATAAGAGGAAGAAAGCCGAGTACTCGTATTGGTAAATCTCAAGATTCCCATTCAAGACCTTCTTAATTACCTAGTCGCACGACCAAGTCCACTATCGGCTCACGGGTTTCAATAATTAAGCAGGATCGGGGTCCCACCTAAAATGCACATGTACAAGCAAGTATTGGTGCGATAAAGTACACAAACGTACCATCGTAAAGTCAAGTATATTCAAGTAAGGCATGGTGCAATAAAGTACACCCGACCACATTTATAACATCACTAGTTCAAACCAGCCCATTAAGTGCAACAATAGAAAGCGGTTCTAGGAAAAAAAATGCGGAACCGCCTTGGTGAAGGGGTTCCAAACTCGAAACCCTTATTTGTGGCTCGCCAAAATCACTCAAAGGCGGTTAAAACACATATTAAGGCGGTTTTTATATAACCTCCTTTAATTTACATTAATTAAAGGTGGTTAACTAAATAACCGCTTTTAATTAACCATAATTGAAGGCGGTTAGACACAATCGAATTTAATTCTTCATTGTTCCAAGTTCGAAACCATGGGCTAATATAATTTACGAGTCCATAACCTCTTGCCTTTTCCCTTTACTAAATGACGATAGTCCTTCCAAACTTGGAAAGATTATCGGACTCCAAACTCAGAAATGTGTTAATTCGGGGAGTATTTACTATGGTAGTGGGTTTCGAGTTCGGAACCCATTCTGCGTATATATAAAAAAATTGGGCCCAATTGTTTTAATTCTCATAAACAATCAATTTGAAGGGTTTTCTCCCATTTCTAGTCCTTTGATGAAGAAGCAAATCTAATACATTAAAGTGCATCATTTTCCATTGGAGAAGGTAAATTATATATAAATTTATTACTTGAAATTATGGTTTCAAATCTATAAATGTTGAATCAGGGTTTGTAGATTAGTTAGTGGTGACTTATGATTATTGTTGGTTGAATACTAATGGCACTACTGGGAATACCCCACATAGGCACCAATATTTCATTACAAAGGCACTGGTAGAATCTCCCCCTGTTCTACTGATGCCTAAGTGACCTGGTGTAAATTTTAACAGTATTGAGCACCGGTAAAGCGTATTGGTGCTATGAAAATGAGCACCGGATATTTTTGTATAGGTGCTTGATTATTTCCACACCGGTGTTCATGAAACAATGACCTATTACATATATTAAGCATTGGTATGTCAAAAATCTTACCAGTTCTCAGTATTTTTACATGGGATCTATTTGTACCGGTGCTTGTTTATTTCCATGCCGGTGTTCTAGAACCAATGAACACTTACAGAATGTGAATCGGTAAGTAAAATAAATTCTACCGGTGCTCATATGTTTCAGCACCGGATGGTAATTGGGTACCAGTGTTGGACATTTTTAGAATCAGATTGTATTATAGAACCGACATTGCATTTCTTAGCACTGGAATGAAATTTTTTTTGACATTTTAAATTAGCACCGGTATGGTATCTATTAATAGCACCGGTTTAAATTCGAAGGATCGGTTCTTAATGTGGATGAATTGTGGCACCGTTATGGTTGTAATTACAGTACCAGTGCTAGTTTTATTAAAAATTGGTTTGAGTAATTTTTAATTTCATACCCCATCCTATATCAACCTTAAGGAAAATTGATATAATAAATCCCATAGAACCTACTGAAATATAGTAAATTTTCTTTTGAAAAAAAATGTATCCCAAATTGGAAATAAAGAAAGCCAAATACATCATTGTTCATATACTACTCCAATCACTCATCATCAAAGTCTTCAACATTTGTCTTAGCCTCTTTTGCATAAACATTAATCCATGCCCCGCACCATTTTTCAGCCACCTCTTGAATTTCATATGCATTGTATGTTCCTTGGTTCCTTGAGAAATCCTGCAATTTGATTAGATGTTAGTTAGTAGGACACGGTACTGAAAACGAATGCAGAAGTGTTGTTTTTTGTTTACTAGTTGTGATACTTATGTCAAGTAGATTCTTTGAGGTTGTGTTCAGGACCAATTCTTCCAGGAATCACATGACATAGTGGAGCATTCCCAGCACTCACTTGATTGCGATGCTAAGATAGAAAACAACAATTCCCAGTGTATAATCAGTGTAAGGAGAAAAGAAAAATTACAAAGTACTTGTAAAATCTTTTTATGAATACTTACATTGATGTTTGGTATCTTCTAGGTGAAACCTGATGAGGGTTCCTTCTTCCTCTTCTCCCTCTCATATTTATATTATTTTCAAATATGAATATTAAAACTTTGAAGGGAAAAAAAAGAGTAAAATTGAATGGATAGAAATAACTAGAAATCAATTGGCTTCCAACCTAATCGTCAGATTTTATACCACCGGTCATTGTGTCCAAGGTGAAAACATAGTTTGTTCTAGGACAAATTATGATGAGGAACCAATGTGACCTGCGTTAATACGTAACAAGTCAATATTTTAGGAACCAATGTTCATTTTCTTCATTTAAACATAAAGAAAATGTGTCATACTTCTGGAGGTAGGAGGTAGTAAATAAATGTCAACTTCAGACGCAACCATCGTGGCCCAGACGGGGGCAAGTCGGTTTTTGATATCGCCTTCTTCATGACTGGTGTCGCTCATTTCTGTGTTTGTGACACAGAATTGGATTCTGCCCATGTTGGTGTCCTTTGCTTTATTCCATAGGTCCATGTAAGAGTACTAGTAAATTTATGTCTTCGATTGTACGTGAAATATGAATTTTAAACTTTCAAATTTGAATCTTACCCCATCCACAAATTCACCCGAGTGTTAGAGATCTATGTAATGTAATGACAATTTCCAAGCTTGCCTCCGAACTCCAACATTTTCTCAATATCTAGGCAGCATTTGTAAGGTCTGACAAATGCGGATACCTCAAACTTGTTGTAATACGCAATCCTACCCTAGCATTCATTTTCTTCACCTCCTCATTGTAAATTTTTATGAACGCCTACATCATTGGATATGCAGTCAATTTTTGTCTGTTTACAATCTGCATGTGCAAAGTGTAAATAGAATTTCATTAAGTATATGAAAAGTGTTGAAATAAAATAGTAATGTGGTATAAAAGGATTACTAGTTTCAGATGCTTCAGTGGTACGTAGTCGGTGGGATGTGGTTTCTCAGATCTGTAAGTGGTTGTAGAACCGGATGACTACGTCAACGATGTAAAGATTGGCTGTTACACGTAACAATAAAGCAATGTCACTTTGAAATATATCAATTGAACTTTTGGTATATGCACATAGTAAACTATTTGTATAAAATATTTTAATTGAATTACCTCATCGTCGTTCGGGACGTCCAGGAATTTTGATTCATTGCCCGGGGGAACCTCCATAGCCACGTCTAGCTCCTCTTCCTTTGCGGGGTCCTCATTTTGATCGACCAAAGCCACTGGCCAATCAACCATATGTCTAACAACCTCTCCAACATCGATGAATTTGTGGTTGGCGGAAGGCAATCCTACCTTTTCAAAGAAGACTAGCTCACAAACTCGGACACAAGCAACTCCACCTGTTGAAGTATGGTTGTGGAGGGATTTTTGGAGTAAACATTTTACCACCATGGTTTCTTGTCCCTAGGTTCTTTACGAATAAAGAAACCTTCTCCCCATTCTTTCATGCATTGTAAAGCAACAGGTGTTACAAAAACATTAAATGGATAGAAATACCGGGGATCACATAAATTAAATTGAATTGAAATATTAATTTTTACCTCCTCATCGCCCTCCTCATTGCTAGGATCACCCTCAAACTTGGTTTGTGCCACGTTGATCTGGCTTAATGCCTTCTCAATGAATCACTTTGGATCATCGAGGCATGTGGGATTTGAACTCCTACAACAGTTGCAACCCCCCTTGATTAGTTGTTCAAGGTATGACACCATCACCTTGACCACTGGCTGGTCAGCAGGTTACTTCTTCGGGGTTACCAGGCTGGGGGATGAGCTGCTACTGCATTTGCTTTGGTTGTGGGTTAGATGGGGCACAACAATCTTTTTTGGGAGGTTGATCTGCGTACCCCTGTACCTCCTTGGGTAATCCTTGACACTGGTTGCCTTTATCAAGATGTCCTCCCCGGATTCTAGGATTAATGTGCCCCTAGAAGCCTCCTCATTCATCCTTATCTGTGATTAGGGGCAAGTTAAATACACTATAATGAATGGGTAATACTATGATCAAGTATTAAAAAGAACTTACGATATCAACAACGATGACCCTGTCCTTCTGGTCTGTATATTTTGCCTTATCCCCTAGCTTGTTGGACTCAAGGTAGACCAATGATCTATCGACATAGAACCTCTTTGTGCTCAGCTCCTCCTCAATCTCCTCATTTGTGTAGCCCTGAGCAGCAACTTTGGGCCTCTCTCCTTCTTTCAAATTCTTGACAATCTTTGCCTGAGTAACCCGGTGACTGCTCCTACCGGTCTGATGGGTATATTTCTTTTACTTTGATTGCTCGCTAGCCTTGTCCCAAATATTCAATCCAATCACAATAAGTAAAGTAAGTGTTATGTAAACTGTATATCAGTAAACATATTGTTAGTAAATAGAATATCTCAAACTCTAGTATCGTCCTCATTTTGTAGAACTTGTTACGCTCCTCCTCTTCCATCCACTTGTATTTTTCCCAAGGTTTTGCTTTGGATTTGTTTGTGCCATCAACCCCCTTTTGGATGTATTTCATTGCAATCTTGGACTTCCAATTGTTAGGGGCATTGGCCTCCGCAATATTTACAACTCTCTTCAATGTTTTGAGCTTAGTCGCAGTCAATTTCTGCTCGAACTTGAAGCTCTCCTGCATTGAATTTACCCAATAAATTTCTTAAGTTAGCAACCATCGATAAAAATTCGTGTCCAATGGTTTTTAGAAAAAACTATTATAAAATGATCAGTAAGATAAGATCTTACCAAGATATCCTTCCATGCCACCTCTTTGGTGTCAGCGGGGATGTTATTCCAATATCTATGAGTCCCGAACTTGATGCGCCCATGGAAAGCAAAGTTATAATATGCAGTTCACGCGGTCCAATTCGTTGTGCAAACCATGTCAGCTAAGTTGAAAGTAACCGGTACTGGATCCTTCTTCTTTGCAAGCACCACAGATTGACATGTGGCTGTACCACATTCTTTGCACCAAGTCTCAATCTCGAACTTGTCGAAGGCCTTCCCGTTCCTTCCACTTGCTTTTGACACATCGCCAATTCTGATCTTCTTCTAGTTGCCTTTTTTTACTGGAGGCTCCTCGTCCGGTGAAGAGAGATATTCTTCTTGAGTCTTACCAAGTTCCTCAATTTGTATTTTGAGGGAAACGATGGGTGTGGTGGGCTCTTCAGACACGATATTGGGTTGTGTCTCAACTTTTTTTCTCTTGCCGATGCTAGTGACTTTCTTTGGTTTAGAAGGAATCTACAATACATAATACAAAGCCGCTAACAACACAATTCATACAAAAAAATAAAATCCAAACCCACAAGGCCCACACGAAGAACCACAACAATCCAAGATCCACAATAACCACATCAATCCACATCCACAAGAATTAAATTAATCGAAGGACCATTAATGCATTGCACAATCCACCATTGTCATACATAACAAATCGCGATCCATGATTAATTTGATCCACAAAAACCACACCAATCCAATACATCCAATAATTCAAATCCACAATCCCACAATATTCATACATGTAATCAAACCATCTGTTGGTATGCCTTGAATACTGTAATAGCCGCTTCTGCGACCCTGGCCTGGAATACAACTACATCTACAATTATGATAAGAATATAATTCCAATTCCAATTTGGACTGATGTTGATTTGGGCCGAATTGTGTTTTGTTCCAATCCCAGTTTGTTAGGGTTTAGTAGAGACAGTATATAAAGTGTCTCTCTTCTCTCTGTAAACATTAATTCTGTTCTGCACTTAGATAGGTAGAAATCTGGCCAATTTCTTGGCGTCTGTAACCTGCTACCTATTATAGTAAATCCGTCTCCCGTGGATGTAGCCAAATTGGTGAACCACGTAAATCTTGTGTCTTGTTATTTTCGTTCATATTTTCTGTTCTTTCTCCATTCCGCACAACAAACTGGTATCAGAGCGGTTTCTTTTTCCGGCGATATCCGTAGTGGGTATATCGGATTCTGGGCTCATCAGATCGGGGCTGATCGGGGAGAAAGATGTCTGGGTTTAACGTGAAGATCGACAAGTTTACCGGGAGAAACAGTTTCAGTTTATGGCAGATCAAGATGCGAGCTTTGCTGAAATAGCAAGGTTTGTGGACTCCGCTGACGAAGGATTTCGCGAGCAGTTCTGGCGATGTTGTGAGCCTGGAAGAAAAGGCACACTTGACGATTATGTTGTGTCTCGCGGACGAAATCATCACCGAGGTCTCAGATCAGGAGACTGCTGCACAACTGTGACTGAAGTTGGAGAGTTTGTATATGACGAAATCTCTAACCAACAAGTTGCTTCTGAAACAATGCCTCTTCGGTCTCCGAATGCAGGAAGGTACGCAACTCAGAGACCATCTAGAGCAATTGAATACTTTGTTATTAGAATTGCGAAATATAGATGTGAAAATTGAAGATGAAGATGTTGCTTTGATTTTGCTAGTTTCTTTACCACTTTCGTATGAGAATTTTGTTCAGTCATTTATTGTTGGTAAAGATTCTGTGTCTCTGGAGGAAGTAAGATCCTCTCTCCATAGTAGAGAGTTGCGACATAAGGCAAACAGTACAGGTACAGAAAGTCAGGCCACTGGCTTGTTTGCTAGTGATGGAAACACAAAAGGCAAGGAAACCGGTAATAAGAAGAAGGGCAAGAAGTCATCTTCAAAGGGTCCCAAGGCCAATGATGTTTGTAACTACTGTAAGGAGAAGGGGCATTGGAAAAAGGAGTGTCCGAAGAAGGCTAGTAAATCTGGGAGTACATCTGGTACTGCTGCTGTGGCTGAAGGGGATTTCAGTTCTGAAGATGATTTTTCTCTAGCTGTTACTGGGCAAAATAATCATTCTAATGCGTGGTTTCTTGATTCTGGGGCATCTTACCATGTATGCCCAAGGAGAGATTATTTCTCAACTTATGAGCAAGCTGAGGGCATCATTACTACAGCAAATGGTGTTGCGTGCAAGGTAGTTGGGATTGGTTCAATCAAGATCAGGACGCATGATGGTAGTTTCTGTACTTTGAACGATGTCAGGCATGTTCCATCGATGACAAAGAATCTGATTTCTCTTCCTACGTTGGATAGAAAGGGTTTCGTCTACTCAGGGAGTGATGGAGTTCTATGTGTCTGCAAAGGTTCTAGGCTGGTTCTGAAAGGTATTCTGCATGGTACCTTGTATTTTCTACAAGGTTCCACGGTTATGGATTCTGTTAATGTTGCATCTTCGGAGGTTCACCAGGATGATATGACTAAGTTATGGCATATGAGTCTTGGTCACATGGGTGAAAGAGGGATGCATATTCTGTCGAAGTATGATCTTCTTGGTGGCCACAAGATCAAGAGCTTGGACTTCTGTGAGCATTGCATTTTTGGGAAGCATCACCGCAGCAAGTTTCCTAAGGCGATTCATAGAACAAAGGGCACATTGGACTACATCCATTCTGATTGTTGGGGACCTTCCCGAGTTGAGTCACTGGGAGGTCACAGGTACTTTGTTTCTCTGATTGATGATTACTCAAGGATGACTTGGGTTATCATGATGAAACATAAGAGTGAAGCTTTCTCGAAGTTCAAGGAGTGGAAAACTTTGGTGGAGAATCGGACCGGGAAGAAGATCAAGAGGCTTCGAACTGATAATGGGCTAGAATTCTGCTCGTCTGAGTTTGATCAGTTTTGTAGGGATGAAGGGATTGCACGTCATCATACAGTCAGGAATACGCCACAGCAGAATGGCGTAGCTGAGCGGATGAATCAGACATTGCTGGCGAGAGCGAGGTGCATGCTCTCTAATGCTGGTTTGGAAACGAGATTCTGGGCAGAGGCGGTGAGTACAGCTTATTACCTGATCAACCGCGGGCCTCACACAGGTATAGAGTGCAAAATACCTATGGAGTTGTGGTCAGGTAAAGTTGTTGATTACTCCAAGTTAAAAGTTTTTGGTTGTACATCTTATTATCATGTTAGTGATGGTATGTTAGAGCCCCGAGCCAAGAAGGGTGTCTTTGTGGGTTATGGAGATGGAGTTAAAGGCTCCAGGATATGGTCTCCATCTGAGAAGAGGGTTATTCTGAGCAGGGACGTTGTCTTTGATGAAAATTCTTTGCTTAGATCTATGGTGAAGCCCACAGTTGTGCCAGAAACTAGTGGAGTTGATAAACAGGTGGAGCTTGAAGTCACTCAAGGTGAAAATAGATTGGAACAATTTGAGGTGAATCAAGAGCCACAGACAGAATCTGAGATACCGGAATCTCCACCACCAGATCCCCAACCATCAGGAGCTACAGTCCGTAGTTTAGCTCAGGACCGACCCAGGAGGGTTAGAGTTAGGGCGCCCAAGAGATATGGGTTTGAGGATATGGTGGGTTATGCACTACAGGTTGCTGAGGAGGTGGACACTCATGAGCCATCCACCTACAGAGAAGCTGTTTCAGGTACTGATGCTGACAAATGGCTTGCTGCAATGGGAGACGAGATGGAGTCTATTCAGAAGAATCAGACATGGGATTTGGTTCAACAGCCTCAAGGGAGAAAGGTTATCACTTGCAAATGGGTTTTCAAGAAAAAGGAAGGGATATCACCTACAGAGGGAGTCAAGTACAAGGCTAGAGTTGTTGCTAGAGGTTTCAGTCAGAGAGAGGGAGTAGATTACAATGAGATTTTCTCACCAGTGGTCAGACACACTTCCATCAGGGTGTTGCTAGTTATAGTGACACATCAGGATTTGGAGCTTGAACAACTTGATGTAAAGACCGCTTTTCTACATGGAGAGTTGGAGGAAGAGTTGTACATGACTCAGCCAGATGGTTTCCAGGTTCCTGGCAAGGAAAAGTATGTTTGCAAGTTGAAGAAGTTTTTGTATGGACTTAAGTAGTCTCCGAGGCAGTGCAGGTTGAGAGATGGGTCGTTCATCTATCTGGTGCTTTATGTAGATAACATGCTGGTAGCCGAAAAGAGTAAGCATGAGATTCAGAAGTTGAAAGGACTTCTTAGTGCTGAGTTTGAGATGAAGGATCTGGGTGCAGCTCGGAAGATACTAGGAATGGAGATTCTTAGGGATCGAAGTCACCAGAAGCTTTTCTTGTCACAGAAAGGCTACATTCAGAAAGTGTTGGCTAAGTTTGGCATGTCTACAGCCAAGCCTATAGACACTCCTAGTGCTGCAAATATTCATCTCACCACTATGTTTGCTCCTCAGTCAGACGAGGAGAAGGAGTATATGTCTCGGGTTCCTTATGCCAGCGCGGTGGGGAGCTTGATGTATGCTATGGTTTGCACGAGGCCAGATTTAGCACAGGCAGTCAGTGTTGTGAGCAGGTTCATGGGGCAACCGGGAAAGGAACATTGGCAAGCTGTGAAGAGGATCTTCAGGTATCTTAGAGGAACGTCTGATGTGGGTCTCATTTATGGAGGTGATACCAAGTGCTTAGTTACAGGCTACTCGGATTCTAATTATGCTGGTGATGTTGACACGGGGAGATCGATGAATGGTTATGTAATCACTTTGGGAGGTTCTGTGGTTAGTTGGAAGGCGACTTTGCAACCTACAGTGACGTTGTCTACTACGGAAGCAGAGTACATGGTTCTGACAGAGGCTGCAAAGGAGGGAATATGGATGAAAGGGCTAGTTAGTGATCTTGGTCTACATCATGATCAGGCTACTGTGTATTGTGACAGTTTGAGTGCAATCTGCATAGCCAAGGATCAGGTCCATCATGAGAGGACCAAGCATATTGATGTCAGATATCATTTCCTGAGGAGTGAGAGGAGAATCAGGGTGAAGAAAGTGGGAACTGCTGACAACCCCGCTGATATGTTCACCAAACCTGTTCCACATAGCAAGTTTCAACATTGTTTGGACTTGCTGAACATCAGAGCTAATTAGGTGCTCTATGGGCAGTCCCGGGAGTGGAGGGCGAAGTCTACTCATCTGGCACTGTAATGGTGCATCTGGAGTTTTCTACTTTGAGGATTCAAGTCAAGGTGGAGATTTGTTGGTATGCCTTGAATACTGTAATAGCCGCTTCTGCGACCCTGGCCTGGAATACAACTACATCTACAATTATGATAAGAATATAATTCCAATTCCAATTTGGACTGATGTTGATTTGGGCCGAATTGTGTTTTGTTCCAATCCCAGTTTGTTAGGGTTTAGTAGAGACAGTATATAAAGTGTCTCTCTTCTCTCTGTAAACATTAATTCTGTTCTGCACTTAGATAGGTAGAAATCTGGCCAATTTCTTGGCGTCTGTAACCTGCTACCTATTATAGTGAATCCGTCTCCCGTGGATGTAGCCAAATTGGTGAACCACGTAAATCTTGTGTCTTGTTATTTTCGTTCATATTTTCTGTTCTTTCTCCATTCCGCACAACACCATCCACATTCCATGAGACACAAGAACCACATGAATCCATAGTCCACCAATAATGTCATGAATCCATTTGTACTCAATCCATTACAAGAATACAATGCCTAATCCAAGAACTTACAATACTACAAGAAAACAATCTAGTTTTTCAATATACAATTTCATCCCAAAAATTGTATAGTCAAACAAATATACAATAGCATGGAATCCATTGCCAAGAAACACATAGAGGATCCACTATAATGACATTTTAGTTCTTAGAGGCAATTCATCGAACATGATATGCACATACGATGATTCAAGCTAAGAAAGGAAAAATTACAAACTTTGACACACATATAATGGTAAGGGGACACTTAACTTTGATTATTGTGAACTCTTGTAGTGTAGAGAGGCCCCAATGGCAGCCAGTAAATGGTAAAAAGGATGAATTTTCCTGTGGTGAATCAGGCACCGGTGATGGGGAAAATGGGACAAATGCATCGGTTTTGGTTCCTAAAACCATGTACCCTCGAGGTTATATACACGGAGGGATTAATGTGGAAGTTAATGGGAGTTATGGAGAGTTAAAGATGGTTGAGACGTGGGAGCACCGACCGTTAATGGCAGAATTCGAAGAAGAACCGACGTCGAGGAAAATGAACTGACATCGATTCCTAAATTTGGGCCTTTTATAATAAAAACAACTACATTGCTATAAGTGATTTGATTGTGGTGCCTATGATATAATATTAAATATTTAAGTATTAAGGAACATAGCACCGGTACATTACCCATGCTTATGTATTATGGAACCGGTTCTATTAGTTTGCCTACGCAGCTGCACCAGGCTACTTTTAACCCCCCTTTTTAATTTCTAGACTTGAACATAGAGCAAGGCTCCAAAACTTTTGTCTAAGTGTTGAGCACCGCTACAAAAACCGGTGCTTAGCTAAACAATGCTGGTTCCTTAGAGATGAACGCAACTGCCCCAGGCTGCTTTTAGGGTCTTTTTTTATTTGTGATTTTGGACAAAGAGCAAGTCATCAAAAATTTTGTCTAAAAACTGAGCACTGATATACATGCCGGTGAAGTATTAAAAAAGACCAGTGCCTTAGTAGATGAAATCAGCTGCTTTTACCTGCTTTTAAATGCATTTATAATTTTTGATATAGACAGTGAGTTAAATGAAAATTGTTTTGTCTAAGTGTTGAGCACCGGTATTAGAACCGATGCCTAACCTTAATATACCGGTGCCTTAGATTTTCATTTTCCTGGCTATTCTGGTCGAAAATATTTAAACATTTTTTATTCCCACTAAAATTTATAGCATTGGTAGCATGATCTACATACCGGTTCTAATGTTAGTTCCAGCTTCTAAAAATTAGGAATTTGACACCCTTACAATTTGGGATTAGTTGGATGACAAAATAGATCAAGAAATTAATTAATTCACATATGTACAATGTGTATATCACGGTCTTTGCATTAATTGTATAATCAAAATATGTCGTAATATGTACGTAGTAAAATTACATTACAAATTTTTAATATTGTTGTGACCATGAATTACCCCTACAAGTAATATTGGGTAATTCATAGTCACAACAATATTAAAAAGTTATTGGGCCGTAACGTAATTCATACATGTATTTTTGAATTACCCCGATCAATGATACCAACTTAGTGTCTAACTTGTAAAATACATTGGGGAGGTCAATAGTTCCATTAACTTCAAGCGGATTTCAATTCGGAGTTATGAGCAAACTTTTTATTTTTGCACTTTAGTCCCTCCAAGAAAATTGGAATTGTTAAAATCCTAAATTGGCTAAGTATAAATGAAATTCAATGTTAGGGGATGGCAAATTTGCGTTGTGGACATGTTTTTGTCAAAGGAAAGGCATCATTTGGGAACTTTGACCTCTACAACATAGTATTGGAAATTACACTATAACCCCCATTTGTGTTGCAACAATGACCATTGCTCCAACAAACTTGATTTTTTGTTATTCTTGTTTTTACAAATGATATTGTAATAAATTGAATTAAAATTCATTTTTGGGTTTTGAAAATTTTGAGTTACAGTACAATTAGTGGTAATACAGTGCCAATATTGTAAATACACGTGCCTATGAACAGCATACCTGTGCTAATATTTGCATAATGCAGTTGCGCCACACTACTTTTTTACATATGGATATGGTCAGAGAGAAAATAGACTGAGCACTGGTCTCTCAACCGGTTCAAATGACAATTGTACCGGTGTAATTTGAATAAAGCAGCTGCGTCAGTCTGCGTCCATGCCGATTGTTAAATTCTGGTCACAAACAGAGCAACTTTTCACTTGTAAGTTTAACTTCCCATTCACGATGTTCTTTTCACCAAAAAATTACATGGTAGCTATTCCTATTCCATCTCTTATTGGTCATTGTTATGAGCATGCTGTAGTTATTTTAAGTGATGTAAATAATTACACCATGCACACAATAATGACCAGGAAGTGGCAGCACCGGAACAACCACCACGAAAATTATATAAAATTAGGGTGTCCATATTTAATAATTATCCAAGAACAATAAAAACAATTTGGGTGTCCCTAATTAATAATTATCCAAGAATAATAAATAAAAGTCGGGTGTCCCTAATAAATAATCATCTAGAAACAACAAAATCATCCTTCAGTTTATTTCACGAATAATAACAGAAAAATGGTTCCGCGTCCTCGGAGCAAGCTGCGTTGTTCCCTTCATGTGACGTTGATCCCACACGAATGTCCTCGACGATGTCATTGTCCATCTATGACCAGAAATGACTGAATGCATTGACTGCAAATTGGTAGCTTAGCACTTTCCCCATATGACCACACCATCTCCATTGAAATTGGTAATCCATCCGCAAACTTTGAATTCCTGTCTCAAGTGCGAAGACCCTAGATTCAATGGAAATGGCTGATTTCGATGATCCTATCTTGCATAATGATTTGACGGAAATTTGCATCATCGGGTGGCCAACTGTGTCGCACTCATAGTTAGGTATTACGCTTTCAAACAAAGTGAAGAAATGATGCTGCAAAAACCATAGGATTCTGTCTTCTCTTTGTCCTCATCTGGACTCTCATGAATTCATTCCCAAACATTCCAGAAGTTTCTTTTTTATTGCATATAACTTGATTATCCGAGTCTTGTGCACTTAGGTGTTCACGGTGACGTGGGTCAATACGGGAGGCCACGAAGTGATACCACACATTCATTTCCGGTGTCAAGTGATTTCTTCTAATTTTTTGTCCACCTGGGAAACACTAAAGCGTCGACATTGGTACCTTCAGTTGTGATGCATTGGACAATTTTTCTCGATACTTCGTCGTCCAAATCATCATCCTCATTGATCAAAGCTAACATATTGTCATCCTCTTCTTGTACATTAGGCAATCTGTACAATTCATTGATAGCTTCAGAAGTTAGATGGACTAATTTCCTCTTCAAATTTACATAGAACTCACCGACGATGGTCAAGTTGAAAGCGGGAGGTGTAGCACAAAGCTTTTCCCATTCCAATTGCCGAATAGTTTCTTGAAAAGGTGGATTTATTTCTATTCCCCTTTCTGGATAATGCTTTCTCATTCTGTAACTTTGGGCCAACAACCTTGCCTCAGACACAAATCTCTCTTTCGACTACCTCGAGTCAGCACCTCTTGAGGGTGATGAATACCCTTCTTTTCTAGGCCTCTTACTTGGGGTTTTGGGGGCTATCCTCTATATTCACATACAAGCATTTTATCAAACAACTTGTATGTAATGGGAATTCACTCAAAGTTCAAACAAATTCAAACATGAAACATCTGATTATAAGAATAACATGAATCTATATATATCTACCTCACAAGGGATTATAAAACTAAATCTACGTATTCCAACTAGAGTCACAATTGAATTTCAAACTAGGGATTATGATATGAGCTAAGCAAACTAGGTTTTCATTGCAAAAACAAAACATGACTAAATTGTATTAGATCATTAAAAGATTAAAGGGTGAATATGATATTGCCTTATGAAGCACAATCAAAGTGTAGGGGGGAAATAGGATTTTCTGATCTTTGACGTGAAAAACTTTGAGCGTTTGTATGATAAAGTGTTATAGGAAATTATGTTTTAAAACCGGTTGATAGCACTTTCGAACCGGTAAGAATAACTAGTAGCGATATTCTAACTGGTGCAAATGTCCTAAAAATGCAGTCTAACGCAACTACTTTGGTGCATTTGAAATATATTTGAAGAGACCAAAGAGCAAGTCTCATTTTTTTCTAAGTATAAAAGCAATGGTAACAAAACCGGTGCTTATTTTCATCCTAACAGGTACCTGGATATTGTAAGGCAGTCTGACGCAGTTGCTTTTGTGCATTTTAAATAATTTTGAAGAGACCAGAGAGAAAGTCTCAATTTATTTTCTAAGTATCAAGCACCGGTAACAAAACCAGTGCATATTTTCATCCTAACCGATACCTGAATATTGTAAGGTAGTTTGACGCAGCTGCTTTTGTGCATTTGAAATATTTTTGAAGAGGCCAGAGAGCAAGTATTTTTTTTCCCAAATATCAAGCATCGGTAACTTAACTGGTGCATATTTTCATCCTAACCGGTGCCTAAATATTGCAAAGCAGTTTGACACAAATGTTTTTGTGCATTTTAAATATTTTTGAAGAGACCAAAGAGCAAGTCTCAATTTTTTTCTAAGTACCAAGCACCACTACCAAAACCGGTGCTTATTTTCATCTTAACTGGTGCCTAAATATTGTAAGGCAGCCTGACGCAACAGCTATAATACATTTTAAATATTTTTGAAGAGACCAGAGAGCAAATCTTTATAGCGCCAGTTTTTATACCAGTTCTAATACTATTTATACCGGTTATTTTACATGGAACAGAACATATACTCTGTTCTTTAGCACTGGTATTTAATTATTATTTCGGTGCTCAGTCAAATGAAATGCAAATTTTATCAAAAAAAACAAAAATAAGAAGTTGTAAAGTAGAAGATTAATGACCACTTATAATTAATATGGAGTATGCATAAGGGTACAAAAGGGTACACAAGAGAACGATAAATCAAACTTAAAATCCTATCTTTTCCTTTTGAAGACTACATCACCACCCACAATATAACCATTCTCATCCACCCACAATCCATCCCCATGTGATCGTCTACATATGGGTGGTCCACTGATGTCCTCCAAACTCGGGAATGCTAAGGGAAACTCGGCAGTTTCAAATTTGACAGGCTTATCAATTTCATCTTAAAAAAAGAACTTCTTCCCATGGAGTACAACATGAAACTTCTCAATGGTTAGGTCTTGGATATAAAATACCTGGCAAGCTTGGGTGGCTAAGATGAACTTGCCATTCTCGTAGCCCACTCAATTTAAGTCCACCATTGTAAAAACCCACGGGCATCTAGGAACAAACCTCTATACTATTTTTAACTCATCTACACTAACCCACCTCCACCTCAGGGTCGTAATAAATGATCCACGGGAGGTCAATTAAAATTAACCCAAGGGAGAGGGTTTTGGAAAGGTCAAATATAAAATCTTATATTATGCTCCCATTCTTACTACTATGCTACCTAAAGGGTAGATAATGGAAAGCTCAGGTTTTTCCATAGAGATGTTAGATGTCCAAAAGTCAACTACACACAGCCACATCCGGGTTGTCAATCCGTCCATAGGTTAGGAATAGCTAAATATTGCAAAATAGGTTTTTAAGGGTTTTTAATTGATAGTTACAAACATACGAGATCACAAGAGAATAAACTATATAAGCTAGCACTTGGGGGTATTTGTGTAACATGATCGATGAATGACTTTTACCCTTTATTCATTCATATACAAATATATATAAACCTATCTTAAGTTCATGTCATATAGTGGGGAGATAGCCAGACATTTCCCTTTGTCTGTCACACAAAGGTACTTGCCACCAATACATGCATATCTCACCATCAACGTAATTAGGGATGCATTCTAGTTGAAGGATGTAGCAGTTCATCCCTGTCATCTCACTCCCAACGCTAACACCCCCCCCCCCCACTTAAAGGAACATAGCCCGCCTAAAAGAGCAATGTCTTGCATATGCCGCAACTGTTAGATATGAAAGTGAAGGCAGTACGTCCCATACACTCCACTGTGGATACGAATCTCTAGGCCTAGAGAGGCAAATAAATTGACATCTTGTGATGACTTTAGAGTTGGCACAACTCTAGTTGCTACAAACAATCATGCTCATCTATTGGGGTAAGCCAAGGGTTTTCCCTCATTAGGATTTTCCAAATCGACCGCTCAACATGTGATTTCTCAAAACAACTAGCCAATTAGAATTATGGTTTAACAAATAGGAATATATACTCTCGAGGTAACATGAATGCACTCATCTCCCCGATGTTCTTGAAACTACCCCATAATCTAACACTCCCAAGATAGAAATGAAGCCTGACACGATATTACAATACCATATATGTATGGATGCATCATAATAATGGCATAGCATAAATCTCACAAGAATGGAAAGCATAAATCAAACACAAATATTCACAGGACATAAAGATAGGAGAATCAACAAATCTCAAAAAGCCAACATCAATTCATGAATACAAACACTACCCAAAGTAAATTAGCTACTCCCTAAGCATTGAAACCAAGTATTTCATTGGATTCAATGCCCTTGGGCAAAATCAAGAAGAAAAGAAAATATAGAGAAGGGTTATTCCCTTTCTCTCTCTAGAATGCTCTCCAAGAGTGTAGAATGGTGTTCTAAACTAAGCCCAAACTTTACCCTGGTAGAAATAGGCTTATATTTATAATAGTAGGGAAATCAGCCTAGAAAAAGGCCTAAAATAGGCCAACCAACCTAGCTGCCGCAATTTGCATGGGACGGCTTGTGTGATGCAGGGCATCCTAGCCATCGTTGGCGCGAGCTGTATGGCCTGGTACGACCATGGTGGGTGCCTATGGCATGACCCATGTTGATTGCCACGGTCGTGCTGGGCACCCCTAGCACGGGCCGTGCTGGCTGACACGGGTCTTGCCAGCTGACACATGCCATTGGCTGGAGCTTGGTTTTGTCCTTCTTATCATGTGTGCCTACGTCATTTAGCGCAAGCTATCGGCTGGGAGTGGTATCTCGAACAACTAAATGACACAGGCCGTGTAGAACTTCACGGGGCATCGGGTGGGAGTCGATTTCTGAGCAAAACGATGGCACTGGCTGTTGAGAATTTCACACCCCATCGGCTAGTCTTCAAATCATGAGTTAAAATGACACGTGTCATTTGAGAGGAAACGACCAGCATCCATACTTACCCAAATTTGGGATGTTGGATGACACGGGTCGTGCTGGGACCGGTGGCTTGTGCTAGAGGAGACTGGCATGGGCTGTGCTGATTCAAGCGCCTGTGCCGAGGGGAACTGGCATGGGCCATGCTGATCCAGATGCCTCATGCAAAGGGGCACTGGCACGAGCCGTGCTCGACTGGGCACTTCATGCTGATGCCCATTAGCATGGGCTGTGCTGCTCCATGCAGATCGTACTGGTGCCTTCTAGCACGGCCGTGTCGCCTGGTACAGAATATGTCGGTTGATGTGGTTGTTCTTCATCTTTGGAACTTGAACTTTGACTCCACTCTTATTCTGGCTCCTCTCCATCTACTACCATGATTTTAGCTCATGGTCTTCTACTATCTTCTACCACTCTTGCAAGCGGCCTTCTCCTATCTATTACCATTTTTGCAAACAGCCTTCTACAAAGTGACGATAAAATACTCATAAGACACGTACAAGTAAGATCACAAAGGAAGATCTAGGTGCTCGTGAATACAAAGTGTCAATTAGTTCCAATTAAGTCTACAAAACTTGGGATTTAGATAAGAAAACCAACAATGGTCATCTAAACCCTTTGTCTCGTAAACCTAACTAAAACTAGAAATCAACTAAACAAAACATTATAACAAGTGTGCCAAATGCATTAGTTAATGCATGCATAATGGTTCAGATCAATTTCCCCACACTTAAACCATTACTCATCCTCGAGTAAACAAAACAAGGAAAGATTCAAGAGGAATGTAACATGCAAGGATTAGTTAACTAATGCATTCAACTTATTCTTAAATTTCCCCAATTCCCCCAAAGAAGTAATAATCTTACAGCTCTCACACTCCCCAAAGAGACTAAGTAATATATACAACCAAATCTTGTGAAGAAAATGGTAAGAAAAAATGATAAGTGTTGAACTAGCTTACTCCACCTTATAGTCTGCCAAAAGCAATCCAAGAGATGTTGCCGAAAAACCACCAAGGATAATCCAAGAGATCCTCAACTTGGTTGCAACCAAGGATAATCCATAAGATCCAACTTAGTTGCCACCAAGGATAATCCCAAAAGATTCTCAACTTAGTTTATGACTTCTCTCAATTTCTCTCATTTTGCCTAGGAGTCATTTCAGGTTTTCATTCTAGCATTCACACATGTTGAGCTCACTTCTCACCTTTTTCCACATGGCCTATCATTTTTTCCTAGGTTTTTAAACCTATCTGGGCCTTGCCTCTCATTTTTACCTAGGTCTTTTGACCTATCCGGGCTTTTCCCATTGTTGCCTAAGTTGCCCTTTTAGGTTTCCAACTTAGCCGGGTATTTTATTTTATTTTATTTTTTCCATAATTTTTAACTTTATTTTTTGGTGTAGTACCAAATTCCTCAAAGATGGGATTCATACTACATGAAGATAAGAAAAAAAATAAATACACCACCAAAGTGTTCCCAAAAGAAAACATCCCCCAAATCACAAACTACAAAAACTACCAACAAAACACAAAGGAATCTTGTAGAAATCCCTACGTGCCCAACTACTCTCTCCCCCACACTTGAATCATGCATTGTTCCCAATGCAACATGAAAAATGAAAATCATAAGTGGAGTTGGGAAAATAGTGGCACTTACTCTTGTGGCCTTGAAGGGCCTTCCCTTGATCGTCTCACCTCTTGTCTTCCCCTTCTTTCTTCATGCCGCATCTCTTGTCTCTCAATGGGGACTGGGTTTTGGAACCCATTGATGAAACGTCAAATGCATGTATTTTCCGAAGCATTTAACATCTCTTTTATCATATTTTTGTTGAAAGATTGCTAGATTTAGTAGGTTTACATGATAAGGGGTTTAGATGACCATTTTCGGTTTTTATATCTAAATCCTTCATTTTGTAAACAATGTTTAGTCTAATGGACTTTTGGTCCTTATGAGCATCTAGATTCCTTTTTGTAAGATTAATTTGTAGATTGCTCATGAGCACTTAGGAGTGGTTTAGTGAAGGCCATTCAAAAGGATGGTAGAAGATTGAAGGCCACTCACAAAGTGGTAGAAGATAAAGTGAAGAAAGGAGAGCTAAGCAAAGGGTGAAGAATGAACTATGTATTGAAGTAGAGTTTTCAGAATTTTCTGAGAAGAATCAGCCTCCAAGAGTGGTACCATTGGATTCCTCTTCTCGAGTACTATAAAATCGACTACAAGAACTCCAAAACAGATCAACGGTTCACCCGGAGGAAGCAAAACAAAACGGGACTTTTTTCCATCGCGACGAGTGTGTCGTGACTCGCGAAATGTTGACCTGAGAGCTCAAAATTTTACTGATCTGTCATGATGGAGTCGCGACGGCCTCGCGATACTGCCCTGTAACTTGCGTTTTACTCCCTTTTTTCTTGTACTATAAATAGCTTTTAACCCCATTCTTCCCCAACTCTCTAAGCCCGACTTGGGGGCTCCAAAACCCTACTTTTCACCATTTTCTTCCATTTCTTCTTCTTTCTTTGTAGATCTTTGTTCCATGTTATGGGTTTTGATTATCTAGCTTAGTTTTATCTTGGGAGCAATGGATTGAAGCTTCCATATCTATGTAGTAAGAACCATATCTATCTATTTAGTGTTTTTGCTATTGTGCATTTATGGAGCTTTGAATGTGAATTGTTAATTGCATTGATGTTGTTGGAAGCTTGAGTATATGAATTGCTTGTATGATTATTTCTTAGGGTTGGGAGAAAGTAGCTAATTCTCCCCTCTTTTAATGTGGAATCCAAGAGCAAGAGTTAGAGCTTCTTAAATGATGTTGGTGTGTTGATAATTGCTAGATGAATGTGATGATATCAAACTCGTTGTCATGTTTTTTAGGTAGCAAATGAGAGAAGTCTATGAATGTCGATCGTTCTTGACTAATCTTGTGTAAATGCATGAATTGGTTAAATGCTTAGATACGGTGTAGTATTTATAAGTGTTACCAAGCTTGTTGATTCTTCGTGCTAAATGCCATCAATGAGATACTCTTAGTCCTAAGGGAGTCATTGGTGAGGTTTGACAAGAGATGTCGAATTCACTCTTGCAAACTACTATCTAAGAAGGATAGAAGATTTATCTTCACAACAAGTAGTTGAAGTAGTGAATAGATTGTTTCACTCGTTCTTGAAGCCTTTATTATTTAGCATTTATGTATTCTTGATGCTATGTTTCACTTCATTCATGTCATGGGTGGTTTGAGAATAGGAAGTGTTTTTATGATTGAAGTGTTCGGGTGTTAGGAAAGTGACGAATTCCTTAGCTCATTTGCATGAAAATCTATGAACATGAACTTAGAACTTCTTGTGCATAATGTGTTATGATTCTTGCTAGATAAGTATGTTAATGTTAAGTCAAGTAATGAATGTGATAGAATGAGTGAATGGTTCAATGATTTACATTAGGTTTGGAAGTAGATATCAATTGCCCCCAAGGCTTTATCTTTGTAGTTTTAAACCCATTTTTCTTAAGTTTTGTTTAATGATTAGCTAGTTACTTGACTTTGCTAGTTATCTTGTCTTTTAATTTTCATAACTTAGGACAACCAACCAACCAAACCCCCCTTTTTACATCCTTTTATATGTGTATATATATCTACTCCTAGCATAATATCAACCATTTACATTTAAACGCTTGAGAAAATCCCTCTTCTTCGTGGACGACCCTGACTTGCCGCTATCTACTTAGTTGTAGATAGTAAGCATTTAGGGCTTATAAATATTAACTTTTAGAGGTACGGCAACGACCTCCCACCCATAGAGTCTTGAAATATGGAACCTCTCTAGTACTTGCTCAATGGCCTCCTCTTGAACGTCAGCCCTCTCATCACTGATAGCGAACTCGTCCTTCACCTTTTCTATAGATCCCAATCTATCTCCCCACGAACTCATGAAATTTTCCATCACACCCATCCTTCTACCAAACTCATCTAATTGTAAACTCATACCTTCGACAGCTTGGCCAATTTCTCGCACCATTTGGGTGGACATCCAAAGTTTCTCCCCAAATGTGAAAAATTGGTCAAGCAATTCCATTGGTAGTGTTTCGCGAGTAAGTGGTTCTCGAGATGGAATCTCACCATTTTCTTCCTTTGCCTCCATATCCGAACTCAAGCGAGTGTTGTAGAAAATCCTTTTGAATCTTGGATCAGGGGCGATAAAAAGGTCCTCTAAAATGGTGTTTTGGTTGATAGGGGTGCGCTCTGATTGTGGTAGAACCATGAAGTTTCATATTGTAGCACCGCCGTACAACCATACGACACTATCCTCGAAAGTAGTGGGACCAACCATTAACGTTTTTGCTAGCTTCTCCCTTGTATACTTTGTGCCCGAGCATCCCATGTTTGCCAGCGCGAATGATTGTGGTACCGGATGTCCCAAATGTTGAGCTATGAGTCCCACTATGCCACCCATTGGTATCTTGTTACCTTTCTTTCTTCCCGCGGCTAAACATTCTTCAATGAAGCCCCTGACCAAGTTGGGGTATAAATTTCCTCGATGTCATTGCCCAAAGAAGTTGGACATCCCGACTAGGGCACTGCAAAATCTCCTCATGGTAAAAGACCCACATGGATAAGAGCTGATGAACGTACCGCAAAGCCGGGTGGACTATCGCGGTACTCTTGTTCAGATGATTCCTCTCTATTTCTGATGAAGTCCTCCAAAAGATGCTAAGTGAATACGAGAGGCCCTGCCGGTGTGACCTTGGAACCTCCTTCCCGTACTTCCATCCAAATGCCTGGGCAACTTCCCTGTGTGACATAGTATATTCTTTGTCGTTGAGATAAAAGTGGATAATCCCCCTCCCCTCGCTGTCTGTTATTTACTCTAGAGTTGCCAAGAATTCCAAAGTCCATCCGATATAAGTCTTCGAATGCTTATCTTGAAAGCCTTCTAGGCCTACCCGACCAAGAAAATAGGTGACGGGCTCGAGTAGGCCTAGAGCCTCTATAGTTTCCTTGTACATGAAACCTATCTCCAAGATGTTTCTCTTTGGTCCATTCAAGTACTTCCACCTATGGGCTGCACTCCCGAAAATGGTGGTCAACCCCATGAATTCCTCCGTCACAAACGCGAGGTTTGGAGGAAGGGAAGTCTCCGGCTCTTTTCTTCCAACTTTAACCGATTTCTATCTTTTTTCACCTCGGTAAGGTGTCTCCTTGTCCGGGTTGCTTTTCTTTGGTGCCATTCTACCACAACAAGAAGAAGATGGTAATGGAAAGAATATGCATAAAGTGTTCTTCAAGAAATACATTCCCTTTAACTAGCCAACTTTGCAAATCATGCTATTTTAACACAAAGGCTATTCAATCAAGAATCATTCTACCTAAATAACACACATAGCAATCAAGAATCATTCCTCCCAAACAACCACATTATAACAATTCATATCATCACAACCCAAAAATCATGTACTTCTCCCCCACACTTAAATCATCACAAACTCACACTAAATGTCGTTGTAAAAAGTTAATTTTTTGTTGTAAAAAGGTTTTTACAACGGTCCGCAACCCCCGTTGTATTGAGTTGTAAGAGGCTTGGTTGTAAATTCTACAACGGGCTTAGTTTTCCCATTGTAATTGAGCCTTTACAACGGTAATATACATTATTCCAACCATCTTTTCTGTTGTAAATGAGTTTTTACAAAGACATTTGATGTTGTATAGACGCAACTACCCAACTATATATTCCCTCCAAATCCTGTTGTAAAAACACATTTATTACTCCGTCCCAGGGGAATCTGCACACTTTCTTTTTATGGGTGTCCCGGGAAAATCTGTACACTTTCCGTTTAAGGAAACATTTAACCTCTAAAAAGATATTTTCGCCCTTATACATTTTAAAATTTACAAAATCCACCAAACACCATACTCTCTTTTCTCTCTATTTCCCACTTCCTCAAAATGCAAAACTCCACCGGAGGCCGCCACATTCAACTCCGGCAGCCTCCGCCATCAACTTAGCAGCGGAGACTTCTCTAAAGGTGGCCTCCGAGTCATCAAAATGAAGGAGGAGACTTCTCCAAAGGTGGTTTCACGACTTCTCAAAAGGTGGTTTTGCTGGCGTCGAAAGCAGAGATGTGCGGCTGTCAGTGGAGAAGACGCAGTGAGGTAGATTGAATCGGGTTTGGGTAGATTAAATTGGGTTTAGGGTGAGGTAGATCAAATGAGGTTGAGGTAGATCGAATCGGGTTAGCCACAGCATGGTTACAGAGAGATGAGATGTCATGTTTTCATATTCGACATAGTTGCAGAGAGATGAGGCGCAGATCGGAGAGCCGCGACGGGTGGAGGAAGGTGGAGAAAGCGTAGAATTTTCATATTTGAGGCATCGGCAGGAAGCAGAGATGAGGTGGCGGGTGTCGGAGATGAGTCGGAGAGGCAGAGATGAGTCGGGAGGATGGCAGTAAAAGGAAGGCTCCGGAGGGAGTTGAGGAGGAGACTCGGATTTAGGGTTATGAAAGGCAGGGGACGGAGGACGGAACCAAGCATTCTCTTTACGAATTCTGCCCCTTGCTGGTGTTTGTGGATGTGGCTGGTGGTCCAAGGGGAAGACGGTGCAAGGGCAAGGAGGATATCCACGTCCGATCCTATGTCGGAGTTGAATAGCACAGAGGTGGAGGCGGCAGGGGGAGTCGAGGTGGCAGAAGGTGGAGTTGAGGAGGCGGAGAAGGAGGCGCGGTGGAGGGAGGAGCAGAGGAGGTGCGACAGAGGGAGGAGGGGAGGAGGAGGTGTTGAAGGCAGGGGTAGAATGGTCATTTCAAGCAGGGTAAATTCTGAGAAGAGTTTTCTCTTTCTGCAGAAAACCCTGGGACGGAGGAAGTATAAGAAAATATCATTGTGAATGAATGTATTCAAGAAATTCATCGAAAAAAAGCATCCACAACTTTTGAACATTTTGTTTCTCCTCGACTTATCAACCAAATATAAAAAACTAGCTAAGAAAATACATCATTCAATCATGATAGTTTAAGCAATTCAATTTGAAACCTAACTATTGAACACTAGCCACAAGATCATCGAACGGTCAAGTCTTGCATAATCTTGTTATTGCACCGCAATCCAACTCTAAGTGCTCCTGCTATTGAATCATGCACATAGATGAAGGAACTCATTACAGCAGAAAAAATAATTTGTCAAAAGGACTGGCAGCACAAGTTCCGAAAGGATAAGAAGACAAAGATGACTAAACAATGCGCCTAGGACAAGATGACAAACATGAAACAAAAATAGCCATTTCCTTTCCTTACCAAGAAACCCTTCAAAATCATTTATCAGGATAGAATTTTGACAAATTCGAATCCAGAAATGCAATTATTCATATTATCTTTTTGACCCTCTTTGTCAATCAAACTTTAAGCCTTTATTCAAAAGTGCTGCTAGGCTTCAATAATAGTTCAACTCAGATATGAGTGGAAATGAAAGAAATTTAGCTCAGATTTGAAAGCATATAAATAGTTAAGGAAATAGAAACCCTTTCCTTGTAGGAAAGGTTATAGATGGTAGTTACCTTATAGAATTAGTTATAGATGGTAGTTACCTTATAGAATTAGTTATAGATGGTAGTTACCTTATAGAATTAGTTATATATGATAGTTTCCTTATAGACTTAGAATTAAATTCCTGTTAGACTTTGGTTTGTTGTAAGCCTATATATTGTAATCCTCATCATTGATGAGATGTGTCATTGATTAATATCAGTGCACCATAATAAAGTCCTTCTATATTTTATCATGGTATCAGAGCCTAAAATTCTGAAACCTGAATAGAAAATTTTCCACTGCATTAAAACCTGTCGTCCGACGTCCACGCGCCGCCGATCTTGACGCCACGCGCCAACCACCGCCACGCGCCGATCGCCGTTCACCGCCGTCCAACATCCGACGACCACTGCTCGCCCTCGCGCGCCGCCGCTTACTCTCCGTCGGTGTGTCCTGTGCTCCTGATTTGTACCTGATTTTTACAATATGTCTGGCTCTGAAGATCAGCCTCGTTCTGCTGCTCCGAAGATTCAGGATATGAGTGGTTATAATGTGATTACAGCTTTACTTCAGCAGCTGCAATTGCAATCTGGCCCTCGTACTACTTTACCGATTGGTCGTGTGTCGACTAATCCTTACTTCATTGGTCCTGGCGATGGTCCAGGTTTACAACTTGTACCGCCCATTCTGATGTTGGTTTTGAGGCTACTGCGCTTCAGAACAATAATGGCTATGAGGTAATTGCGACTTTACTGAAACAGTTGCAGTTGCAATGTGGCCCTAAAATACCTATACATGTTGGTCGTTTGTCGACTAAGCCCTACTTCATTGGCACTTCTGACGGACCTGGTTTGGTTATTACACCCACCGTCCCGAAGGGTCAAGAGAATTACCTTGAATGGTCTCCTACAAATACTGCTCTACCAGCTGCTACTGTTACGTGCTACTTCTACCCCTATTGAGAATTTTTAAATTTTTTTTTGTTTTATTGATTAGCAATTTCATAATTTTCTTCGCAAGTTGGACATTCTTGTCATCATGCTCCAACTTGAGGGAGGGAGTTAAGGAAATAGAAACCCTTTCCTTGCAGGAACCCTTTCCTTGTAGGAAAGGTTATAGATGGTAGTTACCTTATAGAATTAGTTATAGATGGTAGTTACCTTATAGAATTAGTTATAGATGGTAGTTACCTTATAGAATTAGTTATAGATGATAGTTTCCTTATAGACTTAGAATTAAATTCCTGTTACACTTTGGTTTGTTGTAAGCCTATATATTGTAATCCTCATCATTGATGAGATGTGTCATTGATTAATATCAGTGCACCATAATAAAGTCCTTCTATATTTTATCATAAATGAATGAAAAATCATGAAAAAAACTGACCTTCTAAAGGTTAGGATTGTTTTACTGGACCAATGCCATTGTCACGAGAATCTGTAGCTTTTTTCCCATCTTAGCACTTTTTTCCATCATCAATTTTTCCAAAATTTTCACCTTTTCATTATAACAGTCACGCTCTTTTTTCCTTTCTTCTTCCATGTCGTCTAACCGTCTTTTCAGCAGCCCGGTCTCTTTTTCCTTGTCACGAAGGTTACGAGTAAGTTCTTCACGACTAGCTAGAGGTCCTCTCACATCCTTTGGTATCGTACCGTATCCAAAACAAACGACGTGAGAATGTTCCATCCTTCCAAAGCACTTTTGGATGACATCAAAATGTGAGAGACCATCATCCTTTTCTACTTCTAGTATGCCCTCCTTAACAACAAGAGTACGTCTCTTGTGAGACCGTCTCATGGTGAGACCAAGGACTAGAGGTAAAATAGGAAAAGAGCAAACTAAATTCGGGGGCCAAAAACTAATAGAACTGGATTAAATTGCAAATTATCACAATTACACATTAAGTCCCTGAACTTTTAAAACATTAATATGAAACCCCATCTTGAAATCTTTGCAATTTAATCCTTGGTCTCACCGTAAGACGGTCTTATACAAGACTTTGTCTAACAACAATTTAATAGGTGGCATAAATAAGAAATAAATCGGGTATTAAGAAATAAGACACCCCTCATGAATGTGCAGGATATATGTAGCTGTTAACTTATGAAATCAAGTGCATGTGTCGAACAAAAATTACTTATCCATATAAAATGTGGAGTCCGATTGCCATTTTGTTCTTACTTAAAGGTATTTAATCTTATTTACTTCTATAACTCATGAGGTATCAACCTAAGTTGGACATGATTACAGAACATATGTGTGAGTACAGTTCTTACTTAAGATTGGTCTTGCAAATTAGAGTTTTACAGCAAAATCTTGCACTCAAAGATTCACATACAATATCTAAGATTGATTGCCTAATAAAAGATCACGAACATCAGAGACCCTAAACTCTAAAGCATAAAGAATTAATATTTCATGTCCAATCTTGTAAGCTGAACTCTGTAAGAGTCACATAATTTTAAGTGTAAATTCATTGCACATTTCAATTCTCAAATAGCTTAATATTTGCCAGTTGCTTCCTCGTCAGAGTTCCATTGTTTCTCAAAATACTAAAATGGATATTACCGGTAGAGTTCAAACTTAATACTGATGGAGCCTTTAACAACGGGGCTGCAGGCGTAGGCTGTTTGATTAGGGATCATGTTGGCCACGTAATTGTTGCTATGTCAAAATCTATCTCGGTTGAATCTGCTTTGCAGGCTGAGACCACCGCACTTCTACATGGATTACATCTCGCGTGAGATAAACGCATCAACAGAATTGAGATTGAAACTGATTCTAGAGTTCTGATTGGAATGGTTCAACATCAGCTTTGGTTTAAATTAAAAAAAAAACATCAGCTTAAAATTCCATGGAGATTGCTGATCATGCTGAGGGAAATTTGGGACCTTCTACAGGGAATGAATTACTCATTGCATCACGTTTTCAGGGAAGCAAATGGTGCGGCTGATTCTCTCGCAAAGATGGCTAGCCGGAAACAAGTAAATACCATCTACGGCCCCACGGATATGCCCACAGGAGTTGCAGGACAGGTAAAGTTGGATGCAGAGGGTTTTCCCTATTTTAGGAGAATGTAGCTCTTTTCATGTAATTTTCCTTTCGTTTTCGTCTCTGCTGATCTTTAGGGTAGTTATAGGATGATGTTTAGCTTTCAAAGATCGACAGATAGACTTTCCGAGGTACGGTATTAAGCCCCCCTCTTCTATGTATCTTTTCTTTAAATTAATAAACGGGTAGGGGTCTGCCAAACCCCCCACCATCACAGGTGGATTTATTTATTTTTTTAAAAAAAGTTCCATTGTTTCTCATTCTTGTTCTCCTAAAAACTTCAGATATCTTTGCTCCCTTTGTTTTAAAGCAAAAAAAAAGATAATATTAATAGTCTGCTGCTTTTGTCATTTAATAACATAATGTATATAATAATATTAGTAATCAGTATCCATACCAGGTCTGACCAAATAACTTCCTTGATTGGTTTGCTACCAGTGCGGTACATCATTCTTTGCGTACCCCTGTTCTCTGAGTTCCTCTCACTCAGTTTCTAAACCAGCACAACACAATTTCAGCATTCAATATCCCCTAAATACTATTTTGCAAAAAGCTACAGTTATATGAATTAATATTTACATTAAACGCATCACTCATGTAGTGCTCTTTCACTAACCATTCCCAATCATCTTTAGTGTTGCATCTTCGATGGTTCCATTTTTGTTGATATTATCTCGTTTCATAAGACCACACCAATTTTTCCACAATCTTTTCATGTGATCCTGTCACGTTGTAAGTCCAAGTCCTCACCGCCAAATTTGTTCTAAAATAAACAGTGACTGAGATACAAAAATCGCATGTAATAGGAAATTAAAAAGTAGTTATTTTCTCACTATTAACGATTGCCACAAATGCTCCATGACGTTGGCATCCCAAGAGTGAATGCGAACAGGAACAATATTTCGGTCACGAACAAGTTTACCCATATGCCTTGCCATCTCCTTTTGATTTTCTCCAACTGGGCCATTGTTAAAGAATTCAACCTGCATCTTTTGGCCCTCCCTTACATTACAGACTCGTGTACATTAGTTTACCCCGCGAGTTTTAGCAACCTTTTTCTCTTCTTTGTAACAAGTGTATCTACAAAAAGAAATGCAAACCAACGATGATTTATTAAAAAAGAAAAATCAACAGAGCAGCTAGCGAGAAAACCTGAGAAATCAAATTTAAACTGAAACAAACTGAGAAAACCTGTATCGGTGGTGATAGAGTAGATGATAGAATATCCAATGATTTGGTTTAATTAGGATTGATACTGTACATGTATAGAACAGTCTATGTTAGATGTACTTAGCTCCATATACTCTATTTATTCATCTATGATAGACACACCAAATATGGTGAATTACACTTTCATGGTATCAGACAGGTAACGATTTTTTGCTTTGTCCTGCTCTTCCCCCATTTCAAAAAATCTTGAACCTTCCGAAGCTTCAATGGCCGACAACCCATTAAGCTACTCTACCCTCATTCATATGTTGCCAATTAAACTAAATTCCGGCAACTACATGATGTGGAAGTCGCAAGTTCAAGTGCTCCTCGAATCAGAGGGTCTATTTGGCTTTCTGGATGGCTCCAATCCAAAGCCCGTTATCTTAGTCAGAGGTGTATCCTCGGCTGGTTCCTCTTCTCCGACCACCAACGACGACGTCGCAAAATCCCAGGCCGTGTTCAATTCTTGGGTGGCGTAAGATAAAAGGTTACAGGCGCTGCTTCGTTCGTCGCTCACCGAGGAGGCTATGCTGGAAACGATCAGTTGCAGCTCAGTGAAGGAGATGTGTGACTCCTTAGCAACATCTTTTGAAAATGTCTCTGCTTCTCATGAGTTACAACTCAGGGACGAACTCCATACAATCCGGCGTGGCTCCTCGTCGGTGATGGATTTCCACCGCTGCTTCAAGGCCGTTATCAACGGACTCGCCGCCATGAACGCTCTGATCTCGCCCAAAGATCGAGTTATGCTATTTCTGTGAGGTTTCGGCACTGGGTTTGTTGAATTCACCAGCGTTCAGTTGGCTCAATCGTCGCTGCCGACATACTCCAATGTGGTCGCACGAGCCCGCAGCCATGAGATTTTCAACCAGAACTCCCTCGGAGTAAATTCAGGTTCAAACTAAGTTCCAGTAGCCTTTGACGTCTTCTCCACAGCTTCTTCCGGCAATCAGGCATTCTACTCACCGGTGCGTGAAGCCCATGCGCTGTCCTCGGGTGTGTCTACCACTACGCCCGGCCGTGGCACCACTTCCGGTCGGTCAGTTCGTTCCTCAGGTGCTACTGGTTCTGGTCGCAGAAAATGCTAGAATCCAAAGTGCCAAATCTGCCACAATTTTGGTCACACAACTCCACAGTGTTCTAGACTCTCGTCAGCAGCTCGTCACTCTGAGTCAGCTCATCTTGCCGAGGCTTTCCAGTCATCTGTCTCCCTTGATGATTCTACCTCCGACTGGTAATTGGATTCTGGAGCAATGAGTCATATGACTTCCACTTCCTCTGGCATGGACAGTGTTGTCCCTGATTCTGGTAACCGTTCTGTCATTGTTGCTAATGGTCGTTCTATTCTTATTTCTCATATTGGACATCGTCAATTTTCTAGTGATTTGTCTTTATCTGATGTGTTGGTGGTCCCTGATATTACAAAAAAATCTGTTTTCAATTAGTAAATTGACAAAGGATATGAATGTTGTGATTTCTTTTAATGAGGATTCGTTTGTGATTTAGAATCGGTCCACAAAGGAGGTCGTGGGCCAAGGTCGATGTGATCATGGCATTTATGTGCTTGAGAAGAGTGGTGCTGCTTTTATTGCTCATGTTAAAACTAATAAACATAGAGCTTCTTTTGATGTTTGGTATGCTAGACTAGGGCATACTTCCATTTCAGTTATTTCTTTGTTAGATAAACTAAACCTTGTTGATGTGGTTT
Source organism: Rubia yunnanensis (assembly GCA_037428765.1). Taxonomy (NCBI): domain Eukaryota; kingdom Viridiplantae; phylum Streptophyta; class Magnoliopsida; order Gentianales; family Rubiaceae; genus Rubia; species Rubia yunnanensis. The sequence continues at coordinate 64,756,130 of CM075061.1, forward strand.
CTTTACCGCCTAAACACGTACTTTGTTCGCCTTGTGAAATGGTGAAAAGAAAAAGGCTTTCTTTTGTGGACAATCCTAGACGGACACATGCTGTCCTCAATTTAGTGCACTGTGACTTGTGGGACCCTGCTCCGATTTTATCTGATAGTGGATTCTCTTATTATGCTGTTTTTGTTGACGATTTCTCGCGATTTACCTGGTATTATCCATTGGCACAAAAATTGAATTTTCATGGAGACATTCTTGCAGTTTTAGAACTTGGTTGAAAACCAATTTTCTTGTTCAATCAAAGTGTTTCAGAGTGGCGGTGGTACATAATTCACAAATGCACGCCTACGATCCCATTTTTCAAATAAAGGGATCCTTCATCAGATTTCTTGTCCATCCACACCGGAGCAAAATGGTAGAGCGAAACATAAACACCGCCATGTTGCAGAGATGGGATTATCTATGCTTTTCTCCTCTGGCTTGCCGATCCCGTACTAGGATGTTGCTTTTGCCACGGCTACCTACATCATCAACAAGCTTCCCACCCATGTTCTTCGTAATGCCTCACCATATTCTCTACTATATGGATGTCATCCAGACTACTCCAACTTTCACTCATTCGGATGTCGGGTGTATCCCTTCATTCGGCCATTTGCTCATCACAAACTGGCCCCTCGCAGCACTCCATGCATATTTGTAGGCTATAGTGCTCGCCATAAGGGTTTTCGCTGTCTGGATCCTATTTCTAAGAAGGTCTATCTCACTCGGCATGCTTGTTTCGATGAGTCTTCTTTCCCATTCACGAATGATACTGTTCGCATTGCCCCAGAATCTCTGGATGTCTCGAGGTTTATTGATTTTGACTTGGATGAGTTGTCTGCATCCCCTGCTGCCCCTCTATCACCTACTAAGAATTTGTCTGGGTCGACGGTCCCGTCCGCTAGTTCTCCGACACTCGTGTCTCCATTGCGGTCCTCTTCGACTGATGCTCCACTGCATTCTCCATTACTTGTGAGTCATCGTATGACCACTCGCTCTCAGACAGGTAGTCGCACAGCAAAGCAGTACCCAGACTATATGATGACAGGGTTTCTTGCGATATTACTTACACAAACTGAACCTCGAGGGTATCGATCTGCTCTTAAGGATCCCCACTGGGTGGCCGCTATGGATGAAGAAATGGGTGCTCTTCGGCAGCAACACACTTGGGATCTTGTTCCCCGCCCTACTGGTGTCAACATCATTGGCTCCAAATGGATTTATCATCTCAAGCATCGTCAGGGTGGTACCATTGATCGGTACAAAGCTCGTCTTGTTGCGCAGGGATATTCTCAGTTGCCAGGCTTCGACTTCACCCACACTTTTAGTCCGGTAGTTAAGGCCTTCACAGTCAGAATTATCTTATCCTTGGCCACTACTTTCTCCTGGCCGCTTCATCAGTTAGACGTAAAGAATGCATTTCTTAACGATCTTCTTGATGCCCCAGTTTACATGGAGCAACCGGCCGGTTACACTGATCTCGTTCATTCTGATTGTGTATGTTGTCTTCGCAAGGCTATCTATGGCCTCAAACAAGCTCCTCGGGATTGGTTTCAGCGATTCACCTTCTACTTATCTCATATGGGATTCCGGTGCAGTTCTGCCGACACTTCCCTGTTTGTGTTCTCCCGGGGATCTAAGATTATATACATGCTAGTATATGTGGACGACATCATTCTTACCGGCAATGATCCTATTCTCATTCGTCGGTTCATCACCCGCACTGATCGTGAGTTTGCCATTAAAGATCTTGGTGCACTTCACTATTTTTTGGGATTGGAGGTCTCTCAATCTTCATCTGGACTTTTCTTGGGGTAGTCTAAGTATGCGATGGAGATACTTCAGCGCGCGGGTATGACAGATGTTGTTCCTGTTTCCACGCCTTTTGTTCCTGGCTCTCAGCTTCACAGCACCTCGGGGTCTGAGTTCTCGAACCCCAAGCTTTATTGCTCACTAGTCGGTGCCTTGCAGTACTTGACCATCACTCGTCCTGATCTCTCCTATACGGTCAACTCTGTTAGCCAGTTTCTCCAGTCGCCTCGAGAGGATCACTATCAGGCTGTCACTCACATCCTTTGGTATATCCGTGGCACGCTTCATCATGGTCTGTCTTTTCGACCATCCCATAGTGGTCTTTCCCTTCTGGGATACACCGATGCTGACTGGGCCCGTTGTCTAGAGACTCGGTGCTCTACTTATGGCTATGCCTCTTGGAGTTCTAAGAAGCAACTGACTGTGTCTCGATCCAGTTGTGAGTCCGAGTATCGTGCTATGGCAAACACTACTGCTGAACTTACCTGGGTGTGTAATCTGCTTAAGGAGCTTCGGATTTCCCTTTCGTCGTCGCCTCTCCTACTTTGCGACAATAGCAGTGCCATTTTTCTTGCTCAAAATCCGGTTGCACATAAATGGGCCAAGCACATAGACATCGAGTACCACTTCGTTCGTTGCCTCTGGTAGGCTTCGTGTTAGTCATGTTCCATCCTCTCTGCAGGTTGCTGATATTTTCACTAAGGGTCTGTCACGTAATCTTTTTGATTTGTTTCGTTCCAAGCTTTGTGTATCATGTAGCCCTACACTTCGCTTGAGAGGAGGGGGGGAATAGAGTAGATGATAGAATATCCTGATTGATTTGGTTTAATTATTGTAAAGTCTATGACTGTTGAATTAATTTGTTGGCAATTTTTGTTGAATTAATGTTGAGCAGAATCATACCATGTTGGAACACTGCTGGAGCAGAATTTATGAACAGAATTAACGCCAAAGCTTTAACGAAGTTCAAGCCAAAATGTTGGAGTGTTTTGGAATTTATGGTAACTATAGATTTGGCTATACATCAGGCGTAAGAAGCATATTTGGTTTTATGGAAAAATTCCTACTTATATGGAGAAGATTTGATTGAATATATGGGAGAGTTTGAGATAAGGTAAATCCCTTTATTTATGGGATTTGGATATGCTTCAACAAATCAGATTTGGAATAGGAATATTGTGGAGATAATCATGGATGCTCAGATCTGATTTGCGAATATAAATATGGGACAAACACGGCTGCAAAACTAACGATTTTACAGAGCAAAATCTGCACCTAGATTTTGAGATCTTACGAAACTTGCTAGAGCCAATATACTGTGTTCCAACACTGTCCTGCTGCACAAGTTCAGAATCGTATGCCTTAATTCCTCGGGAGGAGGAGATCCAGCGTCGACGGAGTTCGAGGTCAGAGGGAGTCTGATCAAGGCGGATCGGTAGCTAGGGGAGCTAGCAAAGTCCACACGTCGTAGTTAGTTAAAGATAAGTATTTTGTATGCTGTACTCTGTACTATCTTTCTAATTAGTGGATTTATTCTGAACTGGGCCAGGCCCCGCAGATGTAGGTGATTTACACCGAACTGCGTAACCAAGTTGTGTGTCTTGAACGCTTCACGTTATTTTTACACTTGGTTAAACTAGGTATGTTGGAACACACTAGTAAGAACTAGGAAAATTGGTAAAACTAAATTTCATTTGGTATCAGAGCTGAGTCACTTATTGTTCCCTTGGTTGTTTCAAGGAAAGTGAGATCCGGTTTTACCATGACGACAAGAGAAGGAGCTTCAATCTCTCGACCACCACTGCTAGAAGGAAACAACTACAACTATTGGAAGGCTCGTATGAGGGTGTTTATTAATTCCCTGGACGAACTGGCATGGTTTTATGTTGAGAATGAATGGAATCATCCTACAGAAGATGCTACCAGCTCTAAGGATGTGGAAGGGGAGTCAAGTCAAAAACTCAAAGACAAGTCTAAATGGACTCCAGGTGATCTTAGAGAATCTCTAGCAAACTCAAAGGCTCTTAATGCAATATTCACGGCAGTCGATGAAAACCAGTTCAAGCTTATATCTACATGCCACCAAGCGAAGAGAGCATGGGACATCCTACAAACGGTTCATGAAGGAACCAGTCGAGTGAGGGAGTTCAAACTACAGATGTTGGCTACCAAGTTTGAAGAACTAAAAATGGAGGAGGACGACACCATTGCCACATTCAATGGAAAGCTTAGAGATATCTCTAACATGGCTTATCAACTTGGAAAAGTGTACAAAGAAACCAAGCTGGTGAAAAAGACCTTGCGATCTCTACCTAAAAGGTTTGCAATGAAAGTAGCAGCAATAGAGGAGGCAAGAGATGTATCCACAATGAGCCTAGATGAACTAATGGGGTCACTGCAAACATATGAGATGACATTCCAGCAACCTACAAAAAGGGTATCCAAGGATTTGGCGTTTAAAGTTTCTCCAGACAAAGGAAGTAATGAGTCTGACAGCGATGATGAGTTTGAAAAACTGGCACTTATTACAAAAAATTTCTCAAAGATGTTAAAGAAGGTGGTCAATAAGAAATCTCAGGAGAGGTTTGGCGGAAACAGACAAAAGCAACAAGATTCGAACAACAATCGTGGATTGAGGTTTGAACAAGGAAATATGCAGTATGGGAGAAATCAGTACAATGAATCAAAACAGGCTGGAAGAATTCAATGTAGAGAATGTGAAGGATTCGGTCATATTCAGGCCGAATGTGCTAACACTCGAAAGAAACAAGGAAGATCATATGTTACCTCTTGGAGTGATGATGAAGAGAAAGAAAAAGATGAGGAAGAATTAACCAGTAATTATGTAGCCTTTGGAGCAAAGGTCCATGATACTTCAGAAAGTCAGTGTTCCAACACTCTAAACAAAGGGAAAGATGTAAGTTACGATATGAATCCGGACGAGGCTCGCAGTGATGAAGATGATCTTTCTGTCAGTGATGAAGAGATATATAGCACATACGAACAAATGTATGCCATGTGGGTTCAAGTAGCAGACAAAAACAAAGAACTGATTGAAGAAAAAAGGAAGCTGATTGACAGCGAAAAGGAGTTACGGTCCACGATTGCAGAACTTGGAAAACAAAATGAAGAACTGAGTCAGAAATTAATAGCAGCAGTCAAGAGGGCTGAGATGTCTGAAGCAGCTATCTCAAAAATGAATTCCGGGAAAGCAAAACTGGATGACATACTGGATATGGGAAGGAACTTTGGCGATAGACACGGAATTGGATACAGGAAAGAACCAGAGATTGAAGTGTATGAAAAACCAGTAACTCTCAAAGCAAGGATTCGAGAAGTAAAACGGAAGTATGGAAAACCGTTTCAAAGAAAGCCTCTAATCTGCGGATACTGCAGGTATCAAGGACATACTGAATATCAGTGTAAAAAACTGATCAGAGATCAAATGACAGGAAGAGAACTGTGTTCCAACACAGTCGATACTCATACAAGAATCAGGAAGATATGGATCATTAAAAGGTCCGGTACGTGTATGGTCGCACACACTTCTTTATCAGCATATTCCAATGACTCATGGTACTTTGACAGTGGCTGCTCACGTCACATGACTGGCAGTTCGAAATACCTTACAAATCTTACTCCATATGATGGCGGGTATGTAACTTTTGGAGATGGAAAAAGAAGCAGAGTAATTGGCAAGGGAGAACTGAAGATTGAAGGGTTTTCTGTCCTCACAAGTGTATTATTCGTTGAAGATCTAAAAGCAAATTTGCTAAGTATAAGCCAGTTGTGCGATAACAACATGATAGTTGAGTTTCAGAAGGACAAATGTGTAGTGAAGCATGGAGAAAACAGGGTTCTGTCTGGAATACGATCTTCAGACAATTGTTATCTTTTGGAACAAGAAGTTCGATGTATGCTTTCAAAGCAGGACGAGGGAATTCTATGGCACAGGAAACTCGGACACATCAACTATAAAACACTGGTGAAAATTGCTAACATGAAAGCTGTACGTGGAATGCCTACCTTGACCGGGAATGATGAAATCATGTGCGGACCATGTCAGCAAGGTAAACAAACTCGTGCTCCTCATTCTTCAGTACAATTTATTACTACTTCTAGAAATCTGGAATTGTTACATATGGATTTAATGGGGCCAGTGCACACACCTAGCATAGGAGGAAAGAAATATATTTTTGTATGTGTTGATGACTTCTCCAGGTTTACATGGGTAGCCTTCTTGAAAGAGAAATCTGATACGATTGAGGTATTTCGTAGCCTTGTAGTAAAGCTACAAACGGAAAAGGGAAGTCCTGTAGGAAAGATAATTCGGATTCGAAGTGATCATGGCAGAGAATTTGAAAATGAACAATTTAGTTCTTTCTGCAATGAACTGGGGATTCAACATGAGTTTTCTGCTCCTATCACTCCTCAACAGAATGGTATTGTCGAAAGAAAGAATAGAACTCTTCAGGAGATGGCTCGAGTTATGTTGGCAGAGAAGGATGTTCATAAGAAATGGTGGGCAGAGGCGATCAATACAGCGTGCTATACAATTAATCGAGTGTATCTTCGACCGTTCACTGATAAGACAGCCTATGAGATCTGGAAAGGCAGGAAGCCAAATGTTTCGTATTTTCATGTGTTCGGAAGCACTTGCTATATCCTCAGAGACAGAGAACAGTTGGCAAAATTTGATAATCGAAGTGATCCAGGAATTTTTCTAGGGTATTCTATCAACAGTCGTGCCTACCGAGTCTTCAATCATCGAACTAACACTCTCATGGAATCCATAAATGTCATTGTGGATGATTCAGGAAAGGAACAACTTCCAGAAGGAGTAGAGGAAGAATCCGCCAACACTCATGTTCCAACACAGCCTCAAACTACGGACAGAGAAAAGCCGTCAGAACCAAACGAGCACCAGGATCCTCGCTCTACTGAAGCGGACCATGTTCCAACACATGACCATGTTCCAACACTGCTCCCTCCTACTAATGACCATGTTGCACCACACATTCAACCTGTCTCAAATTTGCGAAATACTCGATCAGTTCCTCGAGTTGATTATCGACGACTGGCTGGTCTACACTGCTTTGTGTCACTAATTGAACCGAAGAACTATAAGGAAGCTTTACTTGATGAATATTGGATTGCTGCAATGCAAGATGAACTCGCACAGTTTACCAGGAATGATGTTTGGTACCTTACCCCTCGTCCCAACGGCATCAATGTCATTGGTACAAAATGGATCTTCAAGAACAAGTCCGATGCAGATGGCTTAATTACCAGGAACAAAGCCAGACTTGTTGCTCAAGGATATACGCAAGTGGAAGGTGTTGACTTTGACGAAACCTTTGCACCAGTTGCCAGGTTAGAATCTATTCGAATTCTACTAGCTATTGCCTGCTTCTTGAACTTTACTTTGTATCAAATGGATGTTAAGAGTGCGTTTCTAAATGGAGTGGTGAATGAGGAAGTCTATGTGGAACAACCTAAAGGTTTTGAAGATCCTCATTATCCGCATCATGTATATCGCCTCAAGAAAGCCTTATATGGATTAAAGCAGGCACCTCGAGCATGGTATGAACGACTTACTAACTTTTTGCTTCAGAAAGGTTATCGTCGAGGGGGAGTAGATCGCACTTTATTTGTGCTTGACAAGTCATCAAAGTTTCTAATTGCTCAAATATATGTTGATGACATAGTATTTGGCTCTACTTCACCATCTATGGTACAGGATTTCGTCATCACAATGCAGTCTGAATTTGAAATGAGCATGGTTGGTGAATTGACTTACTTTCTGGGGTTACAAGTCAAACAAGGACGGAATGGTCTATTTATAAATCAAAGTAAGTATGCCTTGAACTTGATTAAAAAATTCGGACTCAGTAATGCTCGTGCGGTTCGCACTCCTATGGGGGTTTCTGATAAGTTGGTGAAAGATGAAAAAGGAGTGTCAGTCGATCAAAAGTTATATAGAGGCATGATCGGAAGTTTGTTATATCTCACGGCTAGCAGACCAGATATATGTTTCAGTGTTGGAATATGTGCTAGATTTCAGGCTGATCCTAAGGAATCTCATCTTACTGCAGTCAAAAGGATTATTAGATATGTGAGTGGGACGTCAGAATATGGTGTTTGGTACTCAAAGAATCAAGATTCAGAATTGATAGGATACAGTGATTCTGATTGGGCTGGTAATGCAGATGATCGGAAAAGTACTACCGGAGGATGTTTCTTTATTGGAACAAATTTGGTGTCTTGGTATAGCAAGAAACAGAACTCAATCTCTCTATCTACTGCAGAAGCAGAGTATCTTGCAGCAGGGAGTTGCTGTGCACAATTATTATGGATGAATCAAATGCTGAAAGATTATGGAATTCATCAAGGTCCCCTAAAGATTTTATGTGATAATACAAGCGCAATCGATATTTCGAAGAATCCAGTTCAACACTCAAGAACCAAACATATTGACATAAGGCATCATTTTATTCGAGATTTGGTGGAAAGAAAAGAAGTGGAAGTGGCCTATGTTCCAACACATGAGCAGCTTGCCGATATATTTACAAAGCCACTCGATGCTACCACCTTCGAGAGCCTTCGACAACACTTAGGTGTTTGTCAAATCTGAGGTAACTCTTACCTTTGAAGAATTCTTCGTGTAAATAATTTGTTTGTGTTTGTTATTTCTGTCAAAAATTAGAAAAAGAAAAAAATGGAAGGAAGCAAAAGCTGACCAAAAATAGGAGAAGAGTGTTGGAAGTTAAATGAGGAATAACTCATTGATGGGATAAGAAGAGGAAAGGCTATCATGACAACTTTTGGGAAATCTAAAAAGGATCTTCGCGGGAAAAGAGGTAAGTGTATGAAGAGTTGAAAGTTGTCTCAAACTCTAAAACTTCCCTTTCGCATTCTGTTACATCTGGCCGATTTTTCCCCAAAAACTCTTGCCAAAAATCTTGCTGCAAAACTCCTCTCTATCTCGGCATTGTTCTAAATAATGTCAATCCCAAATTCTCCGAGAAAAGAAGCTTCAGTGCCGGAAAGTTTGGAAGAAGACCGGAGTTTAGTGAATTCGGAATTGGTAGTGTTCGATGAGCCGAGAAGGCATGCTGAAGTGAATGAGTCACAAAATCAAGATCAGAACAGAGTAAGCACTATCCTTGAAGAGGATGAGGAGATGACTGAAGCAGAGGCGGAGAAAACTGAAGAAGAAAAGGAAGAGGAGGAGACATTTGTCAAGAACCAGAGTAAAAACTCAGATGCCCAAGAGCATGCGTCAGAAGGCAAGAAACAAGCAAAACCTAAGGTAACTGGTCCTGACCCTCGACCATTCAAATTCTTGGGCTTTGAAAGTAGAAGTGTGGATGATATTTTTGAGTGGTTACAAGCTAATAGATACTCTGTGGATTTAAGCAAAATCAAGAGTGTAAGAAAGGATTTAGAGGTATTGCATGTCAAAATTAAGGAGTTTGTGTCTGGTCATTTTACTGATGTTTGGGATATTGAGTACAAGACTGTGAAGTTTATGAGAGGGATGTATGGTCAGTTGAATGGAAAAGGGAAAGACAAATTTCATGTTTTCTGTCGTATGACTCCTCATAGTTATGTGTGGATTAGAGAAGTCAGTGAGGAACAGGCTGTTGGGTTAAAGAAAGTAAAATATGGAGATAAGCTACAGGTCGGATTTTATGATGAAGTGAATGCAAAGAGGATGGATAAACTGAGGGAACCCGTGTTCATTGAACTATCTAATGATGATGAGGAGAGTGTTCCAACACACTCAGAAGAATCTGTGTATATGGAGGTAGAATCTGATGCTGATCTGGGGGGTACACAAGGTAATGAGGTTCAAGAAGAGTTGAATGATGAAGCCACTGATGAGTCGAATGAAGAAGGGAATCAAGAGATGGAAGGAGCTGATGAAGATCTACCAGTTCAGGGCAGTAATTCAGAAGAAGAGCAGATTGAAAGAGCTGACAATGTTCCAACACAGGAGACTGCAGACATGACTTATTCCAGTGATGAGGTCCTGGATGAATTTCTTCAGAAGGCAAAGGGAAAAAGGAAGGCTAGCTCTGCTGTGGATACCGGGGCAGCAAAGAGAAGCAGAAAGAGACGTAACAGCGTCCAGAGGAAGGTTCTGCCACCACCATCTATCTCCCAGGCATTCTCGGCAGTTTATTTTGACAAGAAGGGAGCTGAAATGGAGGAGTTTTTCTCGGAAAAGAAGGTTATTGCAGAGAGACCACTAGATCTGAAGGCCTACAAGGAGAGCGGATTCACTGATTTCTTGAAGATGACTGGAATGACAGCTGCTGCAACTGTTCAGTTACAGTACAACAGAGATGTGATACTCGAGGTATATGCTAATCTCATGCCTGGAAATTTAGACATTTCTTCTCCCTGGTTTGATAGAGTTTATGCTAGAGGAAAGATTATAGAACTATCTGCTTCAAAGATAAATATGCTGTTTGGGCTAAAGACTCCGGACATAGGGGGAGTGTTCCCGGATGATTTGGGTCTAAATGATGATGAAATTTTGGCTGTAATTTCTGGAGGGTATAAGGATAAGTGGCCGGCTGCAGGATATTCTCAGGCATCATGTCTGACATCCAGATTCTTCGGGTTGTATCAGATTGCAGTCCATTGTTGGTTACCATCCAGCAACACCACAGCATTAACCAGAGAAATGGCCAAGTTGCTCTACTGTGTTGGAACACAGAAGAAAGTTAATCTTGGACTACTAATTCAGCAGCACTTGGTTCGACAGGCCACAGCCCCGAAGGTGAATGATGCAGTGATATACCCATGTCTGATCTCAGCACTAGCCAAAAGTGCAAAGGTGAAGGGAAAGGCCACGGATGTGATAGTTGATACGGAGTTCTTGCGGCCTAACAAGAAGACATTTGGACTCAGACGTGTGCATGATCTCCCATGGAAAGCTACTGGATCATCTTCCTCAGCCAATGCAGCCAAGAAGACTCGGTTGATGGCAATACAGGCTAGGCTTGGAGCTGTAGGAATTCAGATTGCTGCCCTGCAAGCAGAACAAGCAAGATTGGAAGAAGAAAAGTCCAAGCTGGAGGATTGATTCAGGGGGAGTTTTATTTTAAACAAAGACTGGTCTTCTATGTTACAGTTGGAATTTGGGTTCCTTTGGCCTATGTGTGGTCCCAGGGGGAGAAATTTGGATATTTTGATTTTGGATTTCATATTTGGTTTTTGGTCTTTTGAATTGGTTTTCCTTATCGGTTTATTATTGGAATTCTGGGATTTCGGCTTTCACTAATTGAATTCTAGTAATGTGATCTTTATTCTGCTCATTGGATGATTGTTAGCTATGTCCAAAATATTTTGGGTCCACAAAAATGCCAAAGGGGGAGATTGTAAAGTCTATGACTGTTGAATTAATTTGTTGGCAATTTTTGTTGAATTAATGTTGAGCAGAATCATACCATGTTGGAACACTGCTGGAGCAGAATTTATGAACAGAATTAACGCCAAAGCTTTAACGAAGTTCAAGCCAAAATGTTGGAGTGTTTTGGAATTTATGGTAACTATAGATTTGGCTATACATCAGGCGTAAGAAGCATATTTGGTTTTATGGAAAAATCCCTACTTATATGGAGAAGATTTGATTGAATATATGGGAGAGTTTGAGATAAGGTAAATCCCTTTATTTATGGGATTTGGATATGCTTCAACAAATCAGATTTGGAATAGGAATATTGTGGAGATAATCATGGATGCTCAGATCTGATTTGCGAATATAAATATGGGACAAACACGGCTGCAAAACTAACGATTTTACAGAGCAAAATCTGCACCTAGATTTTGAGATCTTACGAAACTTGCTAGAGCCAATATACTGTGTTCCAACACTGTCCTGCTGCACAAGTTCAGAATCGTATGCCTTAATTCCTCGGGAGGAGGAGATCCAGCGTCGACGGAGTTCGAGGTCAGAGGGAGTCTGATCAAGGCGGATCGGTAGCTAGGGGAGCTAGCAAAGTCCACACGTCGTAGTTAGTTAAAGATAAGTATTTTGTATGCTGTACTCTGTACTATCTTTCTAATTAGTGGATTTATTCTGAACTGGGCCAGGCCCCGCAGATGTAGGTGATTTACACCGAACTGCGTAACCAAGTTGTGTGTCTTGAACGCTTCACGTTATTTTTACACTTGGTTAAACTAGGTATGTTGGAACACACTAGTAAGAACTAGGAAAATTGGTAAAACTAAATTTCAATTATGATTGATATTGTACATATATAGAACAGTCTAGGTTCGATGTACTTAGCTCCATGTACTCTATTAATTCATCTATAATAGACCCACCAAATATGGTGAATTACACACTTTCAGGTGGGATGACTTGAGTTTTCTTCACTATTAGATGTCTGAAAATTCTCGAAAGATGGTCTTCTCCAATTCAGGTCTCAAGGGATCATATCCTTGAATAGCACCATTGTTGTTGCCTGCTGCAGCTGGTCTCAAAGATCTTCCGTTTCCAATATTAGTGTCCAATCCAGGAGAAAGACATTCTTTATTACACAAGTCCACTTCAGTGTCCTTAGCTACGGAGGAGGATTGTTCACCCTATCCTTATGTTATCCAATGGCAGTCGGAGCAACGAAAGATGGTCGTTCCATTCCCGTGCTAAAAACAATATTCTGCACTTGATGGCTGCATTTGATGGCTGATTTTTCAAAGTTGCATTTGATGGTTGTGGTTGAAAATTTTGCAGTTGTACTTCAATATTCTGCACTTCCTCACCTACAAGCTGTGTATATTAATTTTATCGCAATACCAAAAGAGTTAAGTTTGTGCTTCTTACGTCTACAACTCAGTCACTTTATTATAAATTATAAAGATTTTGGTGTTTGGCAAAACATTAAAAAGTTAAAATTTCAAATGAGCATAAGGCAAAAATGAATAAACACAATTAATTACAGTAAATGAAAAGGTAAAGATAGTTTATGTTCTTCATAGATCTGTCATATGGAATATGACTAAAATGAATATATTTTCACAAGTTTTGTAGAAATCAATTACTCCATCTTGATGAGGATGACAAGATCAGTTTAACATTAACAAATATTGTACTAAAGTGCTTTTGCAATTCACCGAAATTTTGTTATGCAAGCAAATCTAAGATTAGCATTTACAGTTTCTTAATGAAATTTCGTGTTGCATGTATTTTTTACGAAGCCCACAACAAAATGAACTAAAAACACTATGAGAGACAACACATTTTACCTCGGTTTTTTGTCCAAAAGAAACCGAGGTAAATACTGCGGGAGTAATAAAGTGCGCGGTACCGAGGTAAAAGGTGCATGTTACCTCGGTTTTCAACCGACGTTGGTTGAAACTTTTAGCGACGTCGGTTATAGATACAAGGTCAACGACTAAAGAACGTGCATACGACTTTGTTCAAGGCGACGTCAGGTTCCGCAAGCTGCGAGGTTATCGAAAGCCCGGATGCAGTCGAAGGTGAATGAAATGTGGCGACGTAGTCTAAACTGACGACAGTTCACACAACGTGCGAGATCGCATGATGTTGACCACTCACGTCTTGTGCTAGCTCACGTGGAACCTATACAAAAATGGCATCGTTTTGAATTGTCAAGGTCGCACATAAAAACTGTAGATACATGTGACGTCGGTCACGTGTCATCTGTGTTTAGGGTAGGCAATGTCGCAAACCTTGTTGGTCACACTTCGTTCATCATCAATACTTTAATATTTATTATCTGATGGTTAAATGATTAAACGTCATACCATATTCAATTGTTTTCAATTAATTTGGGAAAGAATGACATGTTCAAACCTTCAAAATTATAACATATAGTACAAATAAATGTCATCACATATTAAAATACATAAAGTAAATTTGAGATGAACTAATTGTTTGAATTGAAACACCATTTTCTACGGTGCACACCATTAAAACTGTCAGGACGACTAGCAAAATGACATGCCAATCCATCCACATGCTGAAGGTCTATCGATGACTCTCCTCGGGTCTGTTAATATCATTACATAAAAAAATTACGTTAAAATTGGGTAGTCCTCAAATGAAATACACATAAAGTAGTAAAACTTAGACAACATTAAATTTGAAATGGTAAAATAAAAAAGAATTGGAGACATGCGACGTCGCAGATTATAAATGAAGACCTCGCTATTACCGAATATATAGCGACGTCAGACATTCATTCCCATGATAACTATATGAGGTGGTATGCGACGTCGGTAAAGGTTCATTAACATTTCGCACAGGACGATGACATGTGACCGACGTCGCTCATTCATACTATGTTCATAGAAATCTCACGATCTTTCTTCATAATCGAAACAGATATGGCACTATCCTGGAAAGGATAACAACAAAAAATATATACATGTAACTCAAGCCCCATACCTCATGTAATGTAAGAATCTTTGATCTATTTTTTTATTAAATAAACATGTAGTAGAAGCATCAAATAATTGTAATTAAACATGGAATAGATGAAAAAACTACCTCAATTAATTAGGAATTAGAGATTCTCCATCGTGACCGACGTAGGTTACCATTCGTTTCTATGTCGTAAGATTCGACATGTCTACGACCTCGCAGATAATTTGATTCTCCGGGTTAAATAACACCATTACATACACCATTTCAAGATTGCAGCACGTCAATCGACCTATTCGTGACTGAAGCTGAACTTTATTGTTAACAAAATTTGAATAAAAAAACATTTGGTGGAAATTATCGTTCTCATATGTAACACTTATTGTAAGGGTAATAATGGAATACTAACACGATTGACGGACGGTTACCCTGGGACGGATCGTGGATGGGACACTTGCAATCCCAAGTCAAACTTTTTAACACCGTAACTGATAAAGAAACTCGCATAATCCCACAGAGAGTTCCACAACTTCCTTACGAATGATCCTTGTATACTTATAAGTCATCATCTACCATTTACTCTGGACAATGTACTTGTGTTTAAAAAATTGATGGACGGACTTGTATTACATTTTAATTTGATAAATAACCTAGAATATATAATTTCACGCAAATCTATGTGGTGGAAATTATCGTTCTCATAACTAACGCTTATTGTAAGAATAATAATGGAATACTAACATGATTGACGAACGGTTACCCCGGGACGGATTGGGGACAGGACACTTGTAATCCCAAGTCAAACTCATTAACACCGTAACTGATAAAGAAACTCGCATAATCCCACAGAGAGTTCCACAATTTCCTTACGAATGATTCTTGTATACATATAAGTCATCATCTACAATTTACTCTGGACAATGTACTTGTGCTTTTTAAAAATCGATGGACGGACTTGTATTACCTTTAAATTTGATAAATAACCTAGAATATATAATTTCACGTAAATCTATGCAGTAGAAATTATCGTTCTCATATGTAACGCTTATTGTAAGGGTAATAATGGAATACTAACATGATTAGAGGATGGTTACCCAGGGACGGATCGCGGACGGGACACTTGCAATCTCAAGCCAAACTCTTTGACACCGTAACTGATAAAGAAAATCGCATAATCCCACAAAGAGTTCCACAACTTCCTTACGAATGATCCTTGTATACTTATAAGTCATCATCTACAATTTACTCTGGACAATGTACTTGTGCTTTTCAAAAATCGATTGACAGACTTGTATTACCTTTTAATTTGATAAATTACCTAGAATATATAATTTCACGTGAATATATGCGGTGAAAATTATCGTTCTCATATGTAACGCTTATTGTAAGGGTAATAATGGAATACTAACACAATTGATGGACGGTTACCCCGGGACGGATCGCAGATGGGACACTTGTAATCCCAAGTCAAACTCTTTAACACCGTACCTGATAAAGAAACTCGCATAATCTCACATAGAGTTTCACAACTTCCTTACGAATGATCCTCGTATACTTATAGGTCATCATCTACAATTTAGTATTTACTATGGACAATGTACCTGTGCTTTTTAAAAATCAATTGAAGGACTTGCCTTTTAATTTGATAAATAACCTAGAATATATAATTTCACGTGAATCTATGTGGTGAAAATTATCGTTCTCATATGTAACGCTTATTGTAAGGGTAATAATGGAATACTAACACGAATGACAGACGGTTACCCCGAGACGGATTGCGGACGGGACACTTACAATCTCAAGTCAAACTCTTTAACACCGTAACTGATAAAGAAACTTGCATAATCCCACAGAGAGTTCCACAACTTCCTTACGAATGATCCTTGTATACTTATAAGTCATCAACAACAATTTACTCTGGACAATGTACTTGTGCTTTTCAAAAATCGATTGACGGACTTGCATAATTTTGATCTATTTTTTCATCTTCATCAAATGCGGATCTAGTTGATATGTGATAGGACTGAAATAGTCTGGCCCAATAACCTGTAACCGATGTCGGTCATATGTCGTTTATATGTCGTTGTTCCATAACTATAATGTGAGGTCACCTATACATGGTACAACGCCATTTTAGTGGGCAGAAATGGTGAGGCCCAGACTCCTACTAGCCGAAGTCGCACGTCCTTCGCTCCATAAATCTCTATAGACGACTCACGTGCAACGTCGAACAAACCCTAGGTGGAAGCATAAAGCATATTTAAATGAAGCCAACCTCGCATACATCACTTCAAAGTTTCACATTTCCCTCAATTTTTTTACGTGCACCTACTAATCTTCTCGAAGGTACGGTTTCCACGTGTGGTTACATTAGATTTGTTATTCTATTTACCCTAGAATTTGTTATCAATATGGATTAGTGATTGAATGTGTTAATTGTTTAAAGTTTCATTGTTTCTATGAATTGGGGTGGTAGGATATGGGTTTTGGGTTTTAGTATTTGGTTTCTAAGTATTCTAGTTATGCAGTGGTTCAATTTTTTTTTGTTTAGAACCTAGATTTGCTCCTAATTTTTTGCTCTTGTTTTTGTAATCGATCAGCTACCATGCGAGGTCGCTAACATGTAACTATGTCCTCTATTACACCGTTACACGTGCAACATCGAGTGTCTTAGTGACCACGCTAGCTTCTCGTTCAGAAATTCCATTTTACCGAAGGGTGATCAACATTGCTTTGACTTCGAAGGTGATAGAAATTACAAAACAAATCAATTATAAAAGGTATGTTCGCATTCTCACACACCCAAAGAAACCCCATTATGATAGCGATGCCCTTAGGATGAAATTGGGACAATGCAATTTTATATGAGCAAAGAAGTTCAATCACATGTTTAGAAAGAGGAAAATAAAGGTCAAAGTTTAGATACGCTAAATAACAGGAAATATAGCTAGGGTAGGAGTACGGACGCATTCAGATTTGGAAGGTAAACGAAGCTTATAAGAAGATAGAAAATAGAAAAAATCCTTTAAATCATTTACATAAGAATTGGTCAGGATACTGGGTATGGTGGAGGATCCGGCAACATGGTCGGAATCCTCGTCGGAGGCAGCATCTTTTATGGGAGACTTACCACGGTTAGAAGAAGACATATGGATCCTAAAAGTTGGAGGTAACAATCTTGGTTAAAGTCAAAATCAACGAAAACAAGTTTCGTAGAAAAAGGGTTAACAAAAAGTAGGCCGGAGAAGATGACCAAAAATTAGTTAGACAAACCACCAAAATCAACCGAATCAAAGAAAATTTTCCAACTTATTAATCCCAGAGAATACATCAAAGATATGGGAAATTATTTAATAGCAAAACTTACTCTTGAAGAAGATGAAGGAGGGTGACACGCGGAAAATCTAGGAATGCTCAGAGGAGACGAAACCCTAGATAATGGAGAAGAGAAGCTGAAACGAAAGTGACAAAGGATACTTAAATATAAAAAATAAAAGGCACAATCAAGAAAGATAAACAATTCAGGAAAACTCAATGATGATAATCTGACACAAAAAGCAAAGTATCTTTTGCTTATAATGAGACAACGACGGTATTTGAAAAGACAGCACACTGATTGCGAGCCATATTAAATTCTTCGCTTCAAAATTCCTCATTTAAGAGATACAGCAAAAACAAACATCAGGAAATTACAGACTGGAATACCGAAGAATGAGGAGAAAATCTTGGATTTTAGAAACAAAACCATCGCAAAATAGCCTTTCCACAAGGAGTTCAAAATTCAAAAGTTGAAGAATGATTGAGGATAAAGATATAGCTAATAAACAACATCACTTTGCAATGCCGACAAAAGTAGCATTATGCGACGAACATTTTGTGGACAAGCAACATCAGTTCGCACTTATGCCACACATTCGCACCATTGCTTCGTTTCTTATAGTTTTCATGGCTATGGGGCTTATGGTGTACATGTGGCCCAGCGATCAAAAGACCAATGAACGCTAGGCCCATGCCAATGTTATCTCATGGAAAAGTGAGTGTATTCAGCCCAAAACGAAGAGCAAATAGGCGCGAAGCTTCCAGTCCTGCCAGAATACGTGGGCCAAAGAACACGGAATAGACAACGAACGCGAAGACCACAAATGAAGAACCTGGGATCATGGCACACCCACGATCTTAACTCCCGGAAACCAAGGAACTGCTAAGGATGTTAGTTTATAAATACAACAAGCTCTGAAGGAGCTAAGGTAAGCGTGACTATCTCTAGAAATTCCAGTTCTACAAGGAGAATACTAACTTTATCCGGAGCCCTTCTCCCGGAGTCCCTTCTGGGATAAGCCTTGCATGTAAAAGAAACTCTTGGAGATGACGACCAGATTCCCTGAGTGATCTCCCGCATCAGGTATAGTTTAGTACGTATCAATATGTAATACATTATATTATATTATATTTTAGTTATTACATTAGATTATCATATATTTCAACTTTCTTTAATCTATATAAATAATAATTATAAAATATTGATATTTTAATACTATACAAAATTTTAAAAATTTCTCTAGGATTATGAATTCAGATTTTTTTGGATCAAAATTTACAAGTTCATACTCCCTCAATTTGAATGTAGAAACTAAAAAATAGAATTAGTGGGTGAAATTGAAGGAATCTTGCAAAAAATAGAAATTGTGTCATTTAAAAAACATCCCAATAAGGTAAGTGTGCCATTAATAAATGTTATTCATGCTGTAAACCATTTCTATAGAAATTGATTGCATAAATGTTATTCATGCTGTAAATGACCCCCCTAAAAGCTCCATGGCAATCCTTTGAACTTACTTCTCATTTGGCTCTAGATGTAGGAAATATACCAGTCACACACAAACTCAGATAGGGCAACTTAGTGGTGGATAGATTGAGCAAACTTGCCATCAAATCACAACCAAAGAACCTCAGTTTTCATCAGCTAGACCAGAAAATAAAGTGACTGGTTCATTTGGATAAAATCCAACTCCCAGCAATTAGACTTGCTTGAATGGATTTTACTGATATGTTGTTACTTTTCAACAGGTAATAAGCACAAGGAGAAGGCTGGAGGCAGTATTCCAACAAGGGACACAGTTAAATCGAAGGAACTCCACCATTAGAAGGAAAATCGAGGCACAAATTAAAGAACAATGAAGTACTGAAGCAGCTGAAGAAATCAGTCACTCATTTTTCATACTCAGAGCCTTTTAGGAGATCTGGCCATTTACCCATGTTAACACGAGGGGTGGATATATGGGAAATGGAATAATCGCCAAAATTGCCCTAAGTAGACTTTTGCTAGGCAATTTGGATTTCCGCATATTATCTTTTTGTACAAAGTCTTCAAAATCATTTTTGAAGCAAAACTTTGTAAAAGAATCTTTTTGCGTTTTCAGGTTTGGGGAACCTAATACATAGCCCCCCATTAATATGGGTTAATTTTTTTTTAAAAAAAGTGTGCTATTAATAAAGAAACGGGGGGGGGGGGGGGATTTTATATTTTCCTAATTCAATAAATTAATTATGAATTTGTAATTGTATCCTAAATTTAATTTTTTTAGATCTAACAGACCTACAATTTTTTCATCATTATAAATGAGCCTTCTTATATTTGACCCTGGTTCTGCTACTGTTGCTGCCAGAAATGTCCAACCTTTTACTCATGTTGGTTTTGTCAGAAAATGATGTACGGAGTACATTATTCGTTGATCACTGAAGTTTTTTTTCTTCCCTAGAATGTTTAATAAAAAATGACCTTTTTCTATAATGTCTTTCTTGGTCGGAAATGATTTATTGACCATGGTAGTGAAAATAGCAAAATGTTATCAATTAATCACAATATATTTTAAAAAATTATTGAAAGAAGAAAAAAAATGAACATCTATAGCTCAGCTGCAAAAAGTTTAATTAGTAAAAGTTATCATCTAAATTAAATAGTTTATAAAAAAATGTATGATAAAAATAAATATATATTTATCAAACATGCAATGGCACAATATTACAATCAAATCTTCAAAACTTAGATAAATTTTTATATTCTTTGAAATCCTTGGACATGCAATGTTGATAATGGTAATATTATTTTGTTAAAGTTATATTTATTAATATTTTTTAACAAATAATTAAACACAAAGTTTTGAATTAGGCAGAGTCTATTATGCTATTAATGTAAATCTCAATTTTGGGGTGGGGATTTCTTCAAATTTGATAATAAATCTAGGGAACTATTGTGCAATTATCAAATAATTATATATATCACAAAAGTTTTTATTTATTTTATATTTCTTCACTCCTCCGATCAACGAATCAGTAACCGCCCGATCTCCGATTTTGCGCCATCGCTTTACCACCGCGTTTCTCCTTCTTTCATAAGCATCTAGGCGGAGTTAGGGCGACCGTTGGACAAATATCTTTCTTCCGTCGATGACACCACCGCTCAACAATCGGTAACCGCTAAACCGTCAGCGATTCTTTGTAGATATGATCGATCGAAGACTTGCAACCAAGAGCGAGGCTTTGCTCTGAGCTTTTCAACTTCTTCTGCCGATGTGCAATGCCAACGCATCAATATCAAGTCCGCGGCAGAGCTACGCGACAGCGACAACGCTATGGTTTGCAGACAGCGACGACAAGGTGAGGCGACGACGTTGCTGCCTCTTCTGTCAAGCGAGATCCATGCACCTTTTGAAGAAGATGACTAGCGCGTGCAATCACGCGCTGGCGACAGCGGCGAACGTTGGAGACAGCGGTGGACGACGACGGAGATAGCGGTGGACGACGACAGACTAGGTTTTTCTTACGAGAGGTGAGGTTTAATTTTGTGCTTTTTTCCCGTAGAGATAAAATGAGGTTTAATGTTTTTGACCGAGTTTATTTTCACAAAGGTTTCTCTGGTACAGTGGTTAGTATTTGACTGTTGGTGTTAGAGGTCTTGAGTTCGAAGCTTACCTAGAGGTTTTATTTTGAAGAATTTATGTTCCTTGTTGACCGCGTGTATATTCAATAAGAGTCTTTGGTGTAGCGATTGCTTCTCCAGGCTTTGAGGTTAATGATCGAGGTTCAATTCTCACCAGGTTCTTTTTCTTGAAGAATTTTTATTCTTGAGGTACTGTAGATTTTTGTTGATGTTTATAGATGTTTTTTTGTTATTGACGCAGGCGGAAACTCCGATTTCAATTGTTGATTCGACGCACGAATGCCCAATTGAAACCCTTCTGAAAACCTATTGATTCAACACAATCGAATGCTAGATCCAGGCATCAAAATCGAATTTAATTAGAACACGAAATTGGGAAAACTGAAAGGAAATCCTTTTATATATCTCTGCCCCTTATTCAAACGAAAAGAGGCTATAAATAGCCCAGCCCCTAGGACTCAAAACGACAGGAAGAGAGGAAAACGCCCCCAAAACGTAAAACTCATAAAACAAGAAAAAAGAAAAGCCAAAGGACACAGGTCAAAGGCGGTCAAAACACTCCAAAAACGTTAAAGCTCGTTCATCGATGGTTCGGTCCGCATCAGTTATGATGATGTTTTTCATTATTCAGGTGAGGTTTAATTGATATGAGTTGAGATTCTGCATTTTTTTGGGGTGATATAGATTGATATTTGAAGTTTTTTAAATTTATTTTCTCATGTTGATGTTTTTCATTTTCTGGCTGAGGTTTTGGTAATAGGAGTTGATGTTTCTAATGTTTTTTTTCTTTATGTTGATGTTTTTATTTTTCGGATGAGGTTCAGGTGTTAGTTGTTGATGTTTGTAGTTTTTTAAAATAAAAATCATTGATGTTTTATAATTTTCAGAGTGAATAATTTATACTCTTGAGGTACTGTAGCTTTTTTGTTGATTTTTTAGTTTTTTTTCCTCTCATGTTGATGTTTTTAATTTTCTAGCTGAGTTTTAGGTGATAGAGGTTGATATTTGTAGCTTTTTTGATGATATGGTTGATTTTTTGTAGTGTTTTTTTCCTTATGTTGATGTTTTCATTTTTTGGGTGAAGTTTAGATAATAGTAATTGATATTTTTAGCTTTTGAGTGATATATGTTGATGTTTGTAGTTTTTTTTAAAGAAAATGATATTTTAGGTTTGTTGATGTTTTTATGATATTCAGTTGATTTTTTATTAGTCGTAGTCGACGTTTTTTTCCCCATTTTTTGGTTATTTTTTGGTTATTTTTAAATATTTTTTTGCTGTTTTATTTTATTATTTATATTTTTTGTTGCAGTTTTTTAGTTGATTGATTTTTCGTTGATATTCTGCTATTTTCTGCTGATGTTGCTGCAGTTTTTTTCTGCAGTTTTTAAATTAATTTTTTTTTGCATTTTTTAAACATTTTAAAAATATTTTAAAAATATATTTTTTTGCAAATTGTAGGTGGCGGGAAAATGATGGAAAAAAATTGGATGAAAAAGACCCTGGAAAGTTATTAGCGATATGTCTCTGTAAAATAATTTGAGATAGACCTTTGTAAAACTATTAGAGATATGTCTCTATAGCTAGACTATTGTTAGAATTGCATTAAGGCCATTGCCTAAAGTTTAGGTTGACTCGTAGGAGACCATCTCATAATTAATTATATTAAAAATTAGGCAAAGTCTTGGGAAAAACCGTCTTTCCACAGGCTTATGGAATGATGTGGTTTAATTAAAATAATAAAAGGTAAAAGGTCTTAGTTGCAATATAAACAAATTATTATACAACGTGTAGTAGTTATAAACTTTATAACCCGATTCATGCAACCCAAAAATTTATCTTTATTTCTTCTAATTTGCACTTTAAACCTTGGTCTTTCCATGACTTATGGAAAGACCGCTTTTAAGAGACAAACTCAAAAAATTATATTTATTTATATATAGGCAAAATTTTGGGAAAGACCGTCTTTCCATTGACTTATGGAAAGACGGGTTCAATTAAAATAATAAAAGGTAAAATGTCTTAGTTGCAATATTAAAAATTTATTATGGAACATGTAGTAGTTATAAAGTTTATAACCCGATTAATGCAACCCAAACATTTTATCTTCATTTCTTCTAATTTGCACTTTAAACCTTGGTATTTCCATGACTTATGAAAATACCATCTTTCAAGAGTCGAGTTATAATGTGCAAATTAGAAGAAAAAAAGACGGTCTCTTGAAAGACGGTATTTCCATAAGCCATGGAAAGATCAAGGTATAAAGTGCAAATTAGAGAAATGAAGATAAAACTTTTGGACTGCATGAATCAGGTTATAAATTTTATAACTACTATACATTTATAATAAAGACAGTCTTTCACAAAAATTTGCCATTATTTAAATTCATCTTGAGATTAAAATACACCAAAAAAATTCAAATAACAATCACTGTTAACAAAACTTGGAATATGAATAGACTAAAATTAGACGGTGAGTTATAAAGTGAAGGAGGTTGAGTTTGTGGGAGAAGTTGGGCTTCAACATTTATCATCAGGTATACTGCCAACAACGAGGATCACCCCCCAACTCCCAAGCCAAAATTGCGAGCGCAGGAGAAGAACAGATAAGTTCCATAGTTCACGTAGCAAAATTGGATGGCGTTGTTGTTGAATTAAGAGGAGTGGAGAATAGTAATGGATCCAGAACAAACATTTATAAGGGTCCAAGAACGGTTCTCAGATATGCTGACTCCCAAAATCCGAGTAACGCTTGAATACTTGTACCTTCTCATCGCCATCACCCTTTTCTGCATCCTCGTTGTCATGCACGCCAATTACGTCCAGCAGGTATCTCAATCTCCAATCTCTCGCTGCTTGATTATCGGATTTTGATCCTATCTCGCACACTTGTTTTTCTAGGTATTTGGAAAATTTAGTTGTGAATCCTTTCGCACTAGTTTGCATAATCTTGTTTTGTAAGTTTCCGATGACATGTATCTGCCTATATTTCTGAGAGCACTCCCGTTTTCCTTTTGTTTCCCCTATCTATTGTTGCTAAAATTTTGAATTGTTGTTCATCTTTTTTCATATCATAATATGACCTTCTTTATGCGTTTCTGTTAATGTTAATGGTAGCCTGGCTGTTCAAGTGAGATTTCAGGTGTCGACTTGTCACAAGTTCAGCTTATTCAGATTAAGGTATGATCCCTTGGACCTCTCTAGATCTTTTAACTTATAAATGATGTTCCAATTGGAATCCAGAGTGCTGGTTTGAAGCTTCTTGTCAATGTTTTAAACTCATATAGTAAAGATGAATGAAACAGGTTGTATTCTTTCATTGTCTAAGCTGCATCTTTTGTTCGTGGAATTGTGAGATGAAATGTAATGTGCACAGTATTAGTGACTTGTATTACTCAAGGCATAGAGAAGGTAGAGATCTGTAGAGCCATTAACTATAGAACAGTATGACGTTGTTATCATTATTGTTGATATTAAATACCAATATGATAGTACTATTTTGAATAAAATTCATGAAAAATAAAGTAGTTCAAAAAAAGTCGAATTATTCTCTTTGGAAAATGATGAACAGCATAAAGTTTATTAATCTGTATCTGATTAGGATATTGTATATTTTGTTCCTCGATTTGTAAGGGCAAACACGGAACTTTAGAGTTAGGTCCCATTCCAAAATGTCAGACTAATCAAACACCAGTAATCATAATCATTGTCATTCTAGGTTGTAAACCAAGCAGCTACGTTGGAACTATAATACATATTCCAGTTTCATTCTACTATTATACCCATTCCACAGCCATTCGTGTGGAAAAACCACAGGTCATCTTAGTGTTGAGTTTAGTTATACTTTACTTGGCATTCAAATGGAATGAGATTGTTGGTAAGGGATCAGTTGTTGAGATATGATAGTTTATTAGTCGGATCTTTTGCGTTGCTCTCAATCTCTGTTTAGATCTTCATAGGTCATTATTTTTCAAAAAATTTCACTTTCACTTACTGACTGATATTTTAATTTGTGCTGAGCTAATATTAAGATGTAGGTTAGCAATATATGTTTGATTTCTGGTGAACTCTTATTCTAAAGCTTTAATTTTATATCATTTATACAGATTTCTAGTGTTGGTTCATGGACGCTGAATGAGACTGAGCATGATATTATAATTGCGAATGAGAATCAAGAAAGTGAAAGAGACCTCAAAGTTGCAAATTTAGATGGAGATGGAACTACTCTTTTATCTGGAAAGTTTTGGTTGGAGTGGCTTAGCTCTGGTGCTATGAAGGACAAATCTCCATTTAAGTACTGGAAGACATACAATGAATTTTCAGAGTCTCAAGCTGAAGGTTCAACTGTGGATGAAAATTCCGTGTCACCCACTCATGATGAAATCCACAAAATCAAGAAAGACGGGTCATGGAGTAGGTTTTCACTTAGGGAATCACTTAGAGCAGCAGTGGTTCACCTGGGTAAAAAGTGGTATGGACGCATATCTTTATTCTGGAGAGTTACTAATCGAATTCTTGGAGGTTTGTGGGTGAGTTATGCTACTCTTGTGCATTCTACTTGTTTTAAATTATTAGGGCTGCTTAGTTTTTCTTTTAATATGTGATCTTAGCTTTCCTCATTGATCATCATCCACCTGAAGAATGTAGTTTTTTCAGTGCAAGTTCTGCGTTAATGATTTCAAATTGCAATTATCTGTAGGTCCTCATGCACTTATAAGTCTGTTTGTCTGCACAGTAGGAGGCACTTATTAGCCTGTTTGTCTGCACAGTAGGAGGCACTTACTAGTCTGTCTGTCTGCATAGTAGGAGGCACTTACTAGTCTGTTTGTCTGCATAGTAGGAGAATTCCATACATGTGCAGTGTCAGCTGGTAAATATCTCATAAAGCTGTAGACCCATTGATAGCCTGCTGTAGGCCTTCCGAAGCATTTTCATTGAATCTTCAGAACGAGAAGAGAAGCAAATTTATTTGGTCTTCATGGTGCCTCATGTGAAATACTATCTGCAATCATGGTGTATGATGTTTTTCTTGGGTTTTTAGTGCTTTATGGACACTAATGGATTGGGCATGCATGCTTGCTACTTGATTAGCTAGTAGTTAAGTGTTGAACTGTTGATAATATAATCCTTTGACTGAGGTGTATTTTGCTTGATGTCAATTTGGAATTCAAGGGACTAAGGCTCTATTTGGCAGAGCTTTTAAGCTGCTGTGCTTCTAAGTAAAACACTTTTTAGTGTTTGGTAAAGTGCTAAAAAACAGCTTATTTTGAAAGCAGAAGCTATTTTTGGGGGAAATGCAGAAGCTGGTCTCCCCTTGCTGTCAAAATAAGCCAGCTTTGCTTATAAGCACATCTATGCCAAACAGAGCCTAAATTAAAAGCATTCTGTGGTGAGAATTAAAAGACCTTTAGTTGGTGGGGTGATGTTGTTATCTTAGCAATGGTGATAATTCAAATATTGTCTTGCAGGAATGTACCAACTTATCATGGATATACTTCATGGTTATAAATTCTATGGTTTCAGGATTTTTGAAAAGGTTACTAAACTTTATGTTACTAATTTGGTTCAACAAATTTTTACTATCTAATCTCACTGTATAAGGTGTTATTGACATCTTAATGTTACTGGAAAATGACTAGCTTTTAAATATTCTCAAATATGATGCTTATTACCCTTTGTACTCCCTGAGTCCCTTTTTAAGGTTCATCCATAAAATAGGCAGAGAAATTAAGGCAATGCCCTTTTTAAGGTTCATCCATAAAATAGGCAGAGAAATTAAGGCAATGGAATAAAGTATAAATTTTACTTGGTCTGCTTGCTCATCATGCCCATTTTTCTTTTGTGGTAAGGAAAATGAAGCTTAATTTGGGACATCGATTGAGGTACTATTAAAACTTAAAATGAGACCGAGGGAGTAGTTTTTTTTTCACTCCATTTTTTGTTGATGAATTTTAAGCATATGAAGAAATTGTTTGCTCTTGTTTGGCCTTTAGTTTTCTTTTAGTTTGCTCTTGTTTGGTCTGTAGTTTCTTTTAATTTGCTCTTGTTTGGTGTATAGTTTTCTTTTAATTTGCTTTTGTTTGATCTGCAGGTTTCTTTTAATTTGCTTTTATATCATATTTACACAGGACATTGCAGGAATACATTTGAATCTTGATATTCCAAAGTGGCTGAGAGTTCTTCATTTAGACAGGCTGAACTCCTATGCTGGTAAACTTCCATGCTTCCTTTTGTGAATTATGTTGTGTTGTATGCACAAACAAGTTCTTCACAAGGTTACTACAAAATAAGCTTTTTTATGCATCTTGTCTGAGTAGGTCTTCTATTTGAGGGCTTTCAGAAAACATAAAAATGGATTTTTTGTATATTCACTTTAAGAGGGACTCCAGAAGTTCTACTTTTGAGTGTTTTACAAAAGACAGATGATTGAAAAATGTGAGACCAATATGAGAAGGAAACTATCTTGCTAAGTAATGCATGAAATATGCATAATGGTCAAAGGATTCGTCAGCAGAAATTGAAAAGCCATTTATGTAGCCAATGTTCACCTTAGATGTAACAACCGCTGGCTCTCAGGATTAGTTGTAATTGAAATATATGATGACTGTCTCTGGTGAGAGTAAAACCCAATCTAAGTAATTTAACTACAAGGATAGCACAAGGTTCACATAAAGACAGGAATAGTTGAAGAGAGGAGCTCAGGCTGAAAACTTGCGAAGCCACAGAAAGGGATACAATGAAACAATAGGCACTATCCCCTTTCTACCTCTTTATATAACTGGAGTTTGCAGAAATAAGTAGAATAGCCAGTTGAATCAGGGTGGAAATTGCTTTGAA
The DNA here is from genome assembly GCA_037428765.1 of Rubia yunnanensis. NCBI lineage: Eukaryota > Viridiplantae > Streptophyta > Magnoliopsida > Gentianales > Rubiaceae > Rubia > Rubia yunnanensis. The sequence continues at coordinate 64,784,146 of CM075061.1, forward strand.
ATGCCCATGCATCCTGATAACTTTATTGACATCATGTTACTTGATTATCAAAATTTTTATTTTACACATCCACTTGCAAAACCTAGTATGTAGTTTGGTTTCCCTTGTTTTATCGAAGATCTCCTTTCTTATCCATATTACATTAAGTCTGCTTCTACTTAAGCTATTTCTTGTCAATTGTTGGGTGTCTTAAGACCATTATGTATTGCATTTCACAATAAACTTCCATCTATACATTTTCTGCACACTTCCTACATATCTTACACTTATATTTTCTTATAACAGATCAAAATATAAGCTGTTTTTGTTTACCTTATATGCCATAGTTTTTTCCCTGCAGGGTTAATGTTGTGTCACGTTTATTTTGACAATTCTTTTGTATACTGAACTTTGAATTGAATTTGTTAGAGACCCTGTTTTTATTGTTTCCCATTTTCTCCCATGCTTGATTTTGAAATCCCAGTTCAGTGGCTTGGAACTAGAAGCAAAAAATTTGAACCGACTTATTTGTACACTATGGAGAAGGTACGGAGCTCTTTACTTCTACAAGCCTCTAAATAGACGTCTAACATATGTAAATTCTGATTGACAATGATGCATGTATAAAATTTTCTAATGCTAATAAAGAACAACTGTACCATAGGTAGAGTTAGTTACTCTTGTATTATAACTAGCCCTTTTTTCCAGTGCATGGATCAACCCCACCATTGTGTCGCTGATATTTAAATATGACGTTATCTTTCTTTATGGTCCTATTCCAAGGCTTCTAGGTCTTCCATTGCCCCTTCTAGTATTTTTCAGTGGCTCTATATTATTTACGTCTTATGGGGACATCTAACGGTCTCCTATGTAAATACCAAACCATCTTATGCAATTATGCTTATTTTTCAACTATCTGTGGCTACTTTTACTTTGTTTTTAATGATATCATTGTGTATTCTGTCTATTCTAGTATATCTGACATCCATCTCAACCTTCTCATTTCCAAAATATATTTTTTGGTTCGTGTTCAAATTTAGTCGTCTAACAGTATGACCCGTTCAGAATTGCTGGGTTAGCCTTCTATTATAATTGGAGAAAAGCTGTAGATAGTATTGGAAAGCTAGGTGGAGGGGGGCAAAAACCTTACTCCCTCTGGGAGCAGTACAAAGTAGTGGCTTCATAGACCCAAACCTGTACCAATTTGGAAATAAACACATGTAAGATATTATAGAGATGCTTTTGGCCATTTGAACACTATGAGAGTCTCAACATATCCTAATAATAACTGGCCCAAACGGCAAGAGGAAGGTCTCCATGTGGTTAAAAGGAGACATTTCCTTGCAATCACAGCTAAAATCAGCGAAAGCATTGATGGCTAGATTTTGTTTCTGGGAACCAGATGTTTGCTTGATATGGATTAGAGTATGCGATGTTGTCTTTTCTTGTTTGTTTCATGTTGGACAGCTTCTTTTGTCAGGGCTACTTCCTGCTGCCAGAAGAAGCAAGGTCAAAGCACAACATACGTACCGTAAATGTTAGTATCTCAGCATGGCATCCTTGTTTCGGGAACAGGTAGAATCCTTGAATACGGTTTTCCTAGTATACTTGTACTTTTGAGGGATGATATTTCTTCTGTTTAATCTTTTGTATATTTTACGAGTTTGCGAGGCTTGGACATTGTGTAGTAGGACATTGCATTTTAAGTGAATATTCTCAGCAGGACATTGCATTTACGAGTGGCGACTCATTCTCATCTAAAGCCGTCCTAAGAGAACAGAATCCAATCAAAATGTGGATATATGAAGAATTTTCTTCTTTCATTAGGTGTCATCCTATTTTTTCAGCTGCTTGTCTCAACTGTTTGTTTTAATTTAGAAAGGGGTTTCTACTGCTCCAGAGTCGTATTATGTTGCAGGATTTCTTGAGCCAGTTATATCATTCATTTTATGTATTATTGGTGCATGGCCAAAGGGTCTTTTTTAAAGTAGAACTTGGCATATGCTAGAGATAATTAAATAGAAAAGAACTGCTATTAGACGTTTTCACGTTAAGTAGGCAACATCTGGAAAACTGCTAAAAAAGTATTTAAAGTTCTGGTAAAATTTGTATGTCAGGGTATATGGGAGCTACTAAACTTATGAAATAGGGTATAATTTTGAAGAAATTATGATTAGGCCATTAAAATAACTGGCAAACTTTTTAAGGGCTGTACACATATACTAATTGTAAAACTCCCTCCTCCTCACCTAAAACTTCTTTTTTCATTGTTAGTCCATCCCACTTTAGGCTTCTTACTCCTCTGCCCTCTTAAGTTTGGCATACTTTCCCTTGTAGCTTGTTTTTCTAAGATTGTCACTTCCTTTTATGGTAAAAAGTGAACTATTCTCATCCACTCATTAATTTTTTAATTTTCCACACTCAATTTCCTCCACACAATTCTACTTGCCTAAAGCACACCACCTAAAGCTACCATGCCAAACTTAAGAAAACAGAGGGAATACTTTGTTTGTATGCAACTGGTATGCATTTACGATCCAAACAGCTACTTTTAAAATCTGAATCTCCTATAAAATCCAATTTCATTCTCTCCTTTCAACTAACCGCCCAATTACATTACTTTATACTACTTTATTCCTTTCCTTAATCCTATCAGAAATCTTCCCCATGCAGCTTGACGTGGGATGAAGTATAATACATGACTACTGATCACTGCTTTTTCCCGATGAAATCTAGGTCACCATGGTTTTTACAAACTTATTTGTGATTTGTCTCAATATCTATCACGGTATTCTCTTCCTCTAATTCAGGTGTGTAATCACATATCTAATTTTATTAATAATTTAAATCAAGCACACTCCAGATCTGCTTAATGGTGGTGTATTTATTAGAATTTTAAAGCACTATATCTGAATCTAACAAACATGAGATCTAGAGTTGTGTGAGAAACAGTGGTCTCACCACTCTGGAAAGAAAATAGTATACGGTCATATGACAGCATGGAAGTTAGACAATTGGGCAAGCACTTGTGTGGATTAGAATACATCGGGGTATTAGAAGTAAGTACTCTTTTATATGCAGGAAACTAACCTGCAACTCACAAATCAAAAATAAGATTGTGGTTTTTTTTCTCTTTCAAAAAGTCAAAATGTTTACTATTGTCTTTTTCCTCTTCTGATGTATGAAGAAAAAAAAGAAGCAGATGCCCAATAGTCAAGAAACAAATAAAACATGAGAAATAGGGTAAATGTTGCTCTGAACTATTTATTTATTAATTTTTTTAAACTGAGTAGAATAGTACCAGGTGAGTGAGGATAACGTTGTACTTTTATGTTTACTGAGAACAGTGAAGGTATATTGATGCCTTTAATAGTAAAACCCTTTTAAAATAATTAAAAACCTCCCATGCCCTTTATGAAGTTTTCTCTTTATTTTTTGCTTATTTATGGAAGGAGCTTATTTTTTTTGCTGATTCCCATAAGGAGCTCCCAAGTTCTTGTAGAAAGATTCTGTTGAACAATAAGTGAAGTGTTGGTTTTGTTCTGGAATGCTTTAAATAGTTACTCTTTACTTTAAAAGGCCAAAACAATCGTATTTTAATAGAACCCATCCATCTGTATTCATTATTTTAATCTCCAAAGATCAATTCATTATCTATTGTATGGCACTCTGCTTAATTTTGGTTTATTTTTTTGTTTTCTTCAGGTGGCAACAGCTTTTAATAAACAGACTTGTGGGATATGATACTATATTGATGAATAGTCTATTAAATTCTCCTGGCCAAGGTAATAAGTATTCTCACATTTGTGTCAATTAACCCAAACAATTCTGTTCAGTTTCTGAAAGCATAGGGGACAATTTCTTTTTTGTCTATTCTTTTTAAAAGGTTTTCTTTGAGTTTGGAGCTGAATATATGGTCTTTCTCTCATTCTTTAAGTATAAGAGAAATATCTTTCTTATCTTCACTTTTGCACCGGAAAGTTAAGATAATAGATTTTGATGCTCATCTGGAAATTTATTTCTGTCTAATCTTGAACTGTTATCATTTTCTAACTTCTTAATTTAGGTATCCTGGAGTGACTGTTAAATTATGATCCAGTGCTGAAGCTCTTAGTTTGAGTTTTCATTTCGTTGGAAATAGTATAAACTGCAAAAGTAGATGCTGAATAAATGTTTTTGATCTTTGATGTTCTGAAATGATTTACTAATTTCATGCAGGATATCTTTATAATTTTCAAACCAATGAGTTCTACAACCTTACGTATGCACACAAGCAACCAGAAAGTTCTGCAGGATTTGGAGGTTGGTTGCTTTGACTTATGTGTGTAATTTATGCTTTTGGATGAACTCAGCGAGACATATCTTAGTTGGAAGTGTTCATATTTTCATATGAGCCAATATGCATTTTTATTAAGATTAAGGCTCTAGCTATATAAATGTGGTACTTGCCACTTGTAACTTTTGACAGCCTGTGTTATGATAGACCTTGTAATCTTGGCAGAGAACTGATCAGATAGTTTGCTGTGGTTGTCAGAAGTACATTACTTAGTCCAGACCAAAAGAAGAGGGATGGTTATCTTGTTGTGTTTGTAATTTGGAAGATTATTGGGTTCTTTACATGAGGATGTTTACAAGTCTGAGATTAGTTGTGGTGTTATGTGCTCCTCCTTCCGTCCTAGAGTTTACTTCCCACATTCCTATGTAGGCTATCCCAATGTTGTCTTCCCACTTTGTTTTGTTACTCTTTGGTAAATTTTCATTTCATTCTCGAGTAATCATTTATATTTCTTTCTAAATTTTTTCCCCTTTTCATCTCACGAGCGAACTATAAATAATAAGGATTGTTCACTTTTATTTTGTGTCAACAGAGGATAATTCAGGCCTTTTACCACTTCAGATGGCTGCACAAAATGATGCAGTTTCAATCATTGTACATCAACTTCCCGGCTTTCCTTCCTTCTGCCTGATACCCCTCAATCTTCCTACCATTTCACTTTCCTTCTTCCCCTCTTTGATGCTTTCCTATATTTTTCCTCCACATCATTCCACCCTCTATATGTGTATATGCCAAAGCCGGTGAAGTAAACTGTGGAACGGAGGGAGTGTATTCTAACTTCTAAGAAACCTAAAGATTAGATATTGTATCTGCATTAGGAAGACACCTACAGGTGCCACTATTAGCATGAAGTATGGTTGTTTTCTGATCTGAAGCCCCAGTTCTCTTGCTTGTAAATTATTCTAGTCACATGAAACCTGTTGCTACAGTTTTCTCATATACTCCCTTCATCTCACTAATAACTTCCGAATCACTTTTTGCACAAAGTTTAAGACAAGTCTATGTGGCATCTCCTTCACATGGGTTGATTGTTCTTTTTAATGGGTGATGACAGTGGGCCCACATAAATCAAATGAAAGGAAGAGTTATGACCACATATTTATGGCTAAATGTAGAAAGTTTAGAAATAGGAAGTTATTAGTGGGATGGACCAAAAGGGAAAGTAGGAAGTTATTAGTGGGACGAAGGGAGTGCATTTCATATCTTTGATTTTTCTCTGGCTTATACTTTCTGCGCACTTGCTTTAATTATACTTTGGACATGCCTTTACTTGTCAAACGACCAATTTTTGAATGTGTAACTTTGATAAAATTTAATTTTATTCTCCAGTATCAAATTCTCCACCCACTTGCCCATCTCTCTTTTTCTTAATCCCGTACCAACATTATTTGTGAAGCTCATGTTGGGACCGATGGAGTATAACTTTTAGCTGATATCCTACTGTTTCTGGTGGAACTATGGACTAATTTCAGTAAGTTCTCCTGATTAAATGCAGTTTTGAGATTAATTTACTGAGCAAGGAACATCGTTATTGTTTCTTTAGGCACATATTGAGTCAGTCCATTCTGTGAACTATTTAGCAAGGCTTTGTAATAGACTGGAAATCTATGGTTTGCATTTTCACCTCCTTCGCTGTTAACTTGCCCATCCGATCACATCCGTGTAGACCCTGGATGTCCATAAGTGCACTTTATGTCAGCCATTTGGTCAGCTTGTTATTTTCATTGTTCTAATCCAATATACTTCAACAATTAATTTGTAATGTTGTAGTTTTCGTCTCCTGATGAGATATTTTATGTAATATGTAGTTGTGATGTCCTCTGCACTCTACTCTCTTAAATCTTTGACAGATTATATACTGAAAATTATACTAGGTTTTGGCTGTATTCCATCCTAAAAGTTCTTTTTCATTGCTTAACTGAATCATCAGTTGGGGGCAATTGCGTTGCTTTCGCTTCTACTTACTAGGTCTATGTCAGAATTTCAGACCATTGTTACATTGCATGCTCTTACTGATGTTTTTTCATCACGCTATCAGAGCTTTAAGAGTTTGATGGTGAGAACATGACTTGTTGAAGCTGTGATACAACTTTTATTCACCAGAATCATATATCTTGTTAGGCTATCCACTTTGTGAGAAAATTCAGTTCGTTTCTGTGATTGCCACCTTTTGCAGAGTATCTGCAAAATGTGGTCTTGTTTTAACGATGCAATTTTTACATGCTGTAGCTGCAATGCTGCTTCTTGGACTATATATTGTTCTCTTTGGTTATCAGTTTGTGGGGAATAAGCATATCAATTTCTTTTATATCTTTTTTTGCAGATTATCTTGTTACAAAGTGTGGCGTGTTCATGATGTCACTTTTTGTTTTTTTCACTACTACGATGTCGGTTTCATTCACATTGAGAGAGACACAAACGCGCATGCTGAAGTTTACAGGTCTTGAGTCATTATCTGCTTATTGTAGACTCTGCTAGCTTATATCAAGAGAGTGTCTACTTATAATGCTTATTACTTAAAAGTCATTATAATTATGTTGTTTTTATTCTCAATAATTTTGCAGTACAACTCCAACATCATGCTCGACATAGGCTGCCAACATTCCAATTGATATTTGTGCATGTGATCGAATCCCTTGTCTTTGTACCAGTAAGTATAATAATGTTTGATTTTAGATTGTTTATGTAATCATTTGGTGTGATTCATGCTGCACTTTCTAAATTCATTCTGTTTGTTTCAGATCATGATTGGCATTCTATTTTTCCTGTTCGAATTTTATGATGACCAACTACTGGCTTTTCTGGTTCTAATTCTTGTTTGGCTTTGTGAGCTGTTCACTTTAATCAGGTTCCTCTCTACTCCCTCTCCATCTTTCTCTATCTCTTTGCCTGGTGTTGTATATAGAAGCAAAAGGCATGCTGTACAGTAATTTCTCAATTTATACAAAAATGCTATGACTCTGACTTGAAGGGTTCAAAATGAATTTGACACTAAGTGTTCAAAATATTCAAATTTTAATCTGCCTTGGTTGAAGACTCAGTTATGTGCCTTAAGATACGTTCTTTCTTATTGTTCATCTATTAGCTAATTATGCAATATGCACACCATTGTGTTAAGAGTATCTAGATATGCACTGTCCACTGATTATGTTCTCTATGTTACTCCTTCCGCTCTATAAAGGAGACCATTTTTCTTTAGCTATATCCTTTCAAGGAAGGTAAGGAACAACAGAAAAATAATTGTAGTGTCACAAAAATTTTTTTTTTCACTTAGGTTTCTACTAATTCATTGTAGAATGTTTTGGAATGACATAGGTCAAATAAAAAGTGTCATATATCTACATTAGATAGGAAAAAATAAGGTAGGAAGATATAAAGTGGACTCTTTTTTAGGAAAAAAGGGATTTTGTAAAGTTGACTCTTTTAATAGAAGAGAGTAGTACTTGGTTATGAATGGTTGGATGTTCCATAATTCAATTGCGCAAGAATAATTTGAGTCTCGTATCTGACTTAGTTCACTCATTCAAATTTAAAACCTCTGTTGAGCATATTTTTAGTCCTTGGTATAGACGGGGATGAAAAAAGTTTAGGGATTCCTATTAATCCAGGCTGTTATCTATTTCTTTCTTTCTTTTAGAGTTATTGCTTCGGGACACATCTCTTTGCTGGGCAGGGTGAGTGATACTGATCTTGATGTCTTCTAATACTAATGGTTGCTCTTTATTGCAGTGTGCGCACGCCAATATCAATGAAATTCTTTCCTCGTTTCTTTCTGCTCTACTTCCTGGTGTTTCATATATACTTTTTCTCATACACTTATGGTATGGTTGAAACAGTTGAATTGATCTTGAACTCTTGCTGCAATGGGTTTTATCTGATGGAATTTTGAATTGCCTTTGCTAGGTTTTTCTTATCTGGCACTCTGTACAACAGCAGCATTTATGCAACACCTTATCCTGTACTTCTGGAATCGTTTTGAGGTAATATATACTCGGGTGTGGGAATTGTTTCTGATTGTTTAATTTGAGAGTTTTTATATTAAAAATACTTAGCATGCGATTCCAGATGCATTTGTTTTTATCTGATTTACTCAAGGATTCACACAGGATCTTTAACAAGGGCCGCACATGCACATGTTAAGATATGTTTTGTGATTATTATTAAAACTCGTCACTTAAGATTATGTTCGTTAAATAATTTTTTAATAGGGATTCGAAAATTGGAATAAATAAACCATTTAGAGAATGGGAGCAATCAGTTCAAATTGCAGTAAAAAGTGTTTCGAAAGTAGTTAAAAAGACATATTTTGGAAAAAAGTTATAATTGTTACATGGACCTATATGGTGAAACTGAGGGGGTAAATATCTAATCAATTTGGTATATTTAGCATTTATATATTCGAAATGGCTGATTCTATTTGAAATCTTTGTTTCCCAGTTTTAGTTGATCAAAGCTTTATGGGAACCTTTTCATACTACGTAGCTTTCTTAGGTGAAAGTAATAAATTTCAGAAGACTTAAATTGGTGCCTAAGATACCTTGTAGTCTTAATCCTGATATGCTGGTTGAGCTCTTGTCTTTGGATGATTTATATTAGGCAGGTGTAGTTCCCATTAAACTGGTATTTTCTCCTCATGAGCTGTTCTTTGATTTGTGGTTCATTGCTAGAACATGAGACTTTTAAATGGTATCATTTAGCTGGCAGTCTATTTAAGTAGAAATGATAATTTCAGATGGTCCTCAGCGCTTAGCTTGTATGTACTTGGAAGAAATAGGTGTTAACAGATAGGTTGAATAGTTTGTGAGACTTGAACCAATGTATAAGCTAGTAATCTCACCTAATATAAGAAGGGGTTTGTAAGTCACCCTGGACAGCCATTTAGAGGACCTTTTCATAAGCAGAGATCTCAAAAACAATGGCCGGTTGTAGTTGCCTTACCTCTTCCTTTGTGAATAGTTTCTTTTCATGCTCATCGATTAAATGTAGTGAATATAGTAGTTGTAGGGCAATGAATCCTATAGCTGTGTGTATACTACTCTCACTTCCCTTCTACTACCAAAATGCAGGTTCCAGCCCTTCAAAGGTTTGTGCAGAACCGGCGTTTTCAACAACACCCTGATTTTCATATTACATCCTCGACTATTCTTGCATCAACATTGCATATTACAAGGTTGAACACAAGGAATTCAGGTATATTGAATCCAGAGTCCGCTTCTGGGTCTGGTCTGCAAGCTGGAGTTGGTTTACCAGAGCCTATAAATGATCCAGCTGGTTTTAATGGACTTCAAGATAGAGTAGATAATGGCAATCCAGGTAGATTGGGAAATCCTCTCCATCTGGATCTTCGCCAATCAGACGCTGCTGGTAACCCTGGGTCAATGAACTCCTTCAGTTCTTTACTATTATGGATTCTTGGAGGGGCTTCTTCTGAGGGTTTGAACTCCTTTCTTTCAATGTTTCGAGATCTACGGTACCAGGGTCAAGGTTTCACCGGCTCTGCTCAGCAGGAAAATCATGCACCCCAAAGGGCTGAATGAGGATGATTATCTTCCCGACTCCTCCCTGATCATGCTATTAGTGAAACTATGTGGGAAGTGTACAGATTTCACAATGTTGTATGTAATCATGTAAAATTGACATCGATTGCTGTGCTTAAGAAGGATTAAGATGTAAAAACGGAGAACACTAGATATGTATGTATAATTTTACTCAGAGATGGTCTTATGTAAGGCAGCCTAAACTTTAAAGCAGGGCTATTTATGCAATTCTAACAATATTGAGAAAAGTGCATATATAATCCTATATAATTGATGAAAGTGCAGATATAATTCTGCAATAATGAAAGTGCAGATATGATCCTGCGATAATTGAAAGTGTAAATATAACCCTAGTTAGTCAATGTTGGAATAATGGCTTTAGGGTTATATTTGCACATATGTATAATAGTTAGGGTTATATTTGCATATATGTATGATAATTAGAGTTATATTTGCACTAAAAAATAACTCAGTGTTATATTTGGCACTTTCTCCAATATATAGGGTTATATTTGCATATTACCCAACAATATTCTAGCTTCAAAAACCTATCTTTAATAATTTTACATGGATATATCTCTAAATATTTTATAGAGATCTATTGCTAATATTTTTTAAGGGATTTTTTGTCCAATATTTTTCCATCATTTTTTTTACCATCTGCAATCTGCAAAAAAAAAAATTGATAAAAAATTTAAAAATGTTAACAAATTTTAAAAAATAAATATGATAAGCGAACTGAAAATTATAAACATTAGTAAAAAAAATAGCATAATATCAACTAAAAAAATGCAATAAAAAACATGTAGAAAATAAAATATAATAGACATCCAACCCGTAATCGCAACGACCCTGCCCTGCGGTAATGATTCCTCGAGCATTACGACCTTTACCACAACGGAGATAGTTTTCTTTGTATCATTTCCCAAAAAGTTAACACCGTGCATTGATGGGTGTTGTGGTCCCATATTGACTCTATATTGAATTGCAGATAGAGAAATGGTAGAATGATAAAAAATTCAAATAAAAATTAACAAAATATTGAAAAAAAATGTTGACTATAACTAATAAAAACTCAACTGAAAATCATAAAAACATCAACAAATCTAAATTATCATTAAAAAAAACACAAACATCAACCTATATCACCCAAAAACTAAAAACAACAATTATTATCATCTAAACTTCACCCAAAAAATGAAAAAACGTCAACATAATGGAAAAAAACACTACAAAATATCAACCATATCACCAAAAAAGCCACAAACATCAATTTCTATCATCTAAAACTCATATAGAAAATGAAAAATATCAACATGAGAGAAAAAATATCAATAAAAAAGTTACGGTACCTCAAATGTATAAATTATTCCCTTTGAAAATCATAAAACATCAATTTTTTTAAAAAAACTAAAAATATCAACCTATATCACCCAAAAGCTAAAAACATCAACTCCTAACACCTGAACTTCATTCGGAAAATGAAAACCATCAACATAAGAAAAAAGAAATTACAAAATCAACTCCTATTACCAAAACTTGAGTCGGAAAATGAAAAATATCAACACGGGAGTTTTTTTAATAAAAAAACTACAAATATAAATCCATATCATCCAAAAAAAACTACAGAACATCAACTTATATCAATTAAACATCACCCAAATGATGAAAAACATAAAAAAACTACAAATATCAACCAAAAACTATAACACCTCAAGAATGAAAATTCTTCAAAAGATAGGTCTTGGTGAGTTTTGAACCAAGGTCTCAAACCTCAGAGTTTAGAGCAATAACCACTACACCAAAGACTCTTATTGATTATATACTTAGTCAAATAATATCAAACCTCATCATGTACATAAAGAACATAAATTCTTCAAAATGAAGGTCATAACAAGACTCAAACCACTGACCTTCAACCTCAAAAATAAAAGTACTAACCACTAGACCAAATTTTTTTTGTTGACAATAAACTCAGTCAAGTAAATATTCAATCTCAGCAAGTATTTGGAAAAAATTAAAACACAATATTAAACCTCACCTCTCATGGGAAGAAACCCAGCCATCCGCCGTTCGCCTTTCACCGTCGTTGCTGCCTGCCACCGACGTCCCCTCAAGTGGCACGTGAAGAAACATGCATCGTCTTCTTCACTTGGTGCGTGTATCTCAAGCACCTTCTTCAGCACAATCTTCCAATGCCGGAGGAGTGTTACTTCAGCAATGCCGCCGGAAACAGGACTCGAATTAGAGCGACTGAGTTCACTAGATCTGATTCTCCGCCACCTCTGACTGAAAATCCGACTCCACGTTGTAAATCCGCGATTGAAAATCTGGTTCTCTGCTGACTCTGACTGTAAATCGGAGCAAAGTCATCGTTCGCGCTGTAAATTCGACTGAGTTCACCGGATCTGATTCTCCACCATCTCCGCCACCTCTGCATTGTTAATCCGACTCCGATTCTCTGCGTTGCAAAAATGCCTCGGCGAGGAGCCGCAACATACACTCTGAGAAAATGCCTCGCGAAAACGCTTGAAAATCGGCCACTGAAGATTAAGTTTTCGGCTAGATAACTGGCAGAGATGGAGGCTGATAGAAAACAGGAAGATCGGCGTAGGTTGAGGAAATCTGGCGAAACCCCGGCAGAATCCGGCCGTAACCGTTGGCCGGATGTGGTTTCCGGTGGGAGGAGGCGGTTTCCGAATGGAGGAAGAGGAAAAAAGGAAAATAAAAATTCTGAATTTATGTGATATTTATAGCATTTTGATAATTGCACAACAAGTCCCTAAATTTATTAGTATATATATTTTAAAATCCATCCAAAATGAAACTATCTTATAGTTGCACAATATTCCCCGGTCCAAAGTTTAGGCTGCCTAAAAGAAGACTTTGCATTTTACTCATGGTTTCCGGATAGAAAAAAAAAAGTAAGAGTGAAGTGCATAAATAGTACCAACTGTATTTGTACTCTTTTTTGGCTAATTTTCTTGATCTATGTTTGACCACCGATAACTATAATTACATATACTAACTATATAAAAAAAATAGATAGTTAGAAAATAAATAATATAAGAAATTTAGGAATATTTTACTTGATGATGTTGATTACTGATTGAAATTATGTTCAAACGCGAATTGATAAAGTTGATAAAAAATGGTTCAAATATAGGTGGAATGCAAGGAGTAGCATGTTACGAAATAGCCTTATCTTGTGTATTTATCTAATTTTTAAAGTTCAAAACAGGTATTTATCTTTACGTTTTCATTCCATTTTGGATAATTATGTCGGGTTGCTCCTTAAGAGATTAAAACTGCAAATTCCTCCTTGAAGTTTTTGTATTTCTACAATTTGATCGTCTAAATTTTGTAAATTTTCGTTATACCTTATGTATCAATAAAGTTGTGAAATTTTAAATATACGTTTACCTTTTCTTTTCTCTTTTCCATTTTCCCTTTGCCCTTTTCTATTTCCTCTTTCTTGTGCCACCGTCAGTTACCATAGCTCAGATTGGACACCATTACATGTGTTGGTCAGTCCAAAATCGGATCGAACCAGATTGGAATCAGAATCATAAAAAATCTTGGATTGAGAATCGGTCTGATAGTGATTATTTAGGATTGGGATCAGATTGAAATTATCCCGGTTTTGAATCGGTACAAATCGGTTAGACCGAATTTTAGTAAACTTTATTTTTTTTTTAAAAATATTTGGTGTTGGAAAAAAATTTAATTAAATTCTTGTCTTTTAAAAATAGTGAACTATAAGTTATTAGAAAAATTTTTCCTCAAAATATGGAAGAATACTAGCTCATTAGAAATAAATCTAAATTAGTGTGTAGACTTAAATAATAAATACATAAAAGGTATACATAAGAGTAACTTATCGGTCCATCCGCTCCGGACAGGAAAAATCCGGTCTTAGACCGGATCGGACCGGAACCCAGAATCCTAAAAATTCTTGGACTGAAATTCTATATATCCGGTTCCGATATTTATATTCCGATTCGATTTGGTCCATTTTACCGATCCGGACTGGTTCATGAACACCCTAGACACCACCAGACGTTAGTATGCAAGCCATTCATTTGCCATCGTAGAAGCTTCGTCAACACAAAATCAGAATTTGCATCCCGTCGATGCCATTCACCAGCTGCTCTTGCACCACCCAACATCAACCCGAATCTCTTTGGCTCTGCCTTCAATTCCAGTCATGTGTCGGCTCATGGCTCTACCTTTGCCTTTGGTTGTCTATTGGGGGAAAACGCCCGATTCCCAGTTTGAGTGTTTGCAGAGTTTTACAGGTGACTGAAAGAGACTAATTTACACATTCGTTTCATCATTACCAAAATAAAATTAATAAAATGTTAATAACCTGAAATAAATAATATCGTAGACAAGGTTCAAATTCAAGGGAATAAAAATTTTATCTGACAAGTAAGTAAAACTATTTCGTTCATATTGGTAACATAATGAGGGGGTTATGAAATATTTTTTTTAATAAAAACCAATTAAATCAAGAATAATAAATAAATATTTAATCAATAATATAATGGGAAAAGTACCAAAATAATCTATATAATTGCAAAAGTGCCAATATAGCGCTCAAGTTTTTGAAAGTAAAGAAACAACCCTAATTTTCATCGAAAGTGATGAAATAGTTCTAGAGTACCCTTACCGGCATTGACTCTAACAAATTCGGCTTTGATTTGATCCGAAAAGACTAAAATACTCCTTGGATTAAAGCTGAAGTGAGACGCCCATTCGATTCCATACCGGTGTCACCACCCGAAACCACGCCCCTCCTACGTGCCCAGCCCAAGCCCAACCCAACCCAACCCCACCAGAATCCTCCCTACACCATCGTCCCCAACCCATTCATCCTTAGCCACACATTTTAAGCCTCCAAACCAGCCAGAAACCATCCTCTCTCCCAAGCGCCTAGCCCATGCCCAACCCAATCCCACCGGAACCCCTCCCTCTATGACATCATTCTAGCCCCTTCGTCCTTAACCCCACCTCTCAGCCACCATTCCACCATCCCCACGTCATCGACGATGAAGAACCTCTAGCCAGCCAAAGCAGGATCACCTTTGCTGCAGTTCGACGACGTCCCTACCACAAGTCAGCTCATTTCGGTGCATTGCTCTGACCGAAGACCCAGCCCGCCACCAAATGAAGCAGCACCAAGCTCCAGTCCAAAAATGTCTGATCTAGAGCAGCAACAATAGCATCCGAATTGTCGAAGCACCTACAGCCGAAGCAGTCCAAAATTGATGAAGCATCCAAATTAGCAAAACACCTAAAGCGCTACAGTCCAAAATTAACCCAATATGGAGCAATGACGGTGGCATCTGAATTAACCCAATCTGGAGTGGTGGAGTCGAAGTCAGAGTGGCCGACTGGTATTGGTATTAGAAATAATAACTGGAAACAACATGACCATCAGAGTTTACTAAGGCTGATATGGGAGGTCATCGTCATACCTCTAAAATATACAATTTATAAGTCCTAATGCTTCCTAACCATAATTAAGTAGATAGTGACAAATCGGGATCATACACAAAAAAGAGGTAAATTCCTAAGGGTTCATGAATATAAAGATGAATATAAGCACACACACACACATATATATACATGTATAGATTTAAAAGCAATTAAAGAGGGGGGGGGGGGAGGGGTTATGGTTTGGTTTTTCTAAGTTGTGAAATGAAAAGACAAAGCAACTAGCATAAAAGAGAAATTGAGCTAATCATGCAACAAACTAAGAAAAGATGATTAAAACTCAAGTTACAAGACCTTGAGCGCAATTGATTTCCATTTCCAAGCCTCTTATAGATCAGAGAAAAAATCACCCATTTCTTCATCTTGATTACCCATTATGAATGTTACACCTTCCATTTTGAAGACAAACATTTCATTCTTCTTAACAGTAGTCTACAAAAGTTTTCAACGACTATTTGTAAACCTCGCCAACGATCACTTTAGACAATTGAAGCCTAAAGTTATTTCATCAATGACATCATGCACAAAGAACCAATAAACTTGATAACACCTACTAAATGTCTAGGAATTTAACCAACAAATGCATTCACTAGGGTTAATCTAGAAAGACTGACATTCAAGACTTCCCATTAGTGCTACCTTATGATAAACATGACAAAAATCGACATTATCACATTCATCTAGCAATCTTAACATCATCTACACAACTAGAAATTCTAATTCCATGTTCTTGGATTCCATGCCAAAGAGATAAGAAATTGAGCACATTTCCTAATTCCTAACATGTCATCATACAAACAACTCATATTCTCAAATTTCCAATCACATAAATGAAGCTAACTATCACATTTAAAGCATATCAAATGCATAATAATCAAGATTCTAAATAGAGTTTAAGAGTTTCTCACCACATGGGCTTGGAAAGTTTAATCAACTGCTCCCAAGAAGAAAACTAGCCTAGATAATGAAAACCCATAACAAATGTACAAGACTTCATGGAAGAAGTGCAAAAACTAAGAAACGATGAAGAAAAACTAGGGTTTGAAGGCTCCAAGTACTCTCTCAAATGGGAAAGAAGGGTGGCTATTTATTATCCATGGAAATAGAGGAGAAAAGGCCAAAAATGTCAAATTCTGGGTTAATTTCACGGGCCGCTGCTTATTTCACTGCCTGCTACATATTTCACGGCCCGCGAAGGTGCTTCTGCACTCTTCTTATTTCCATCGTCACGGGTGAATTGATGATCCATTTTGGGAGTTCTTTTAGTCATTTTTATAGTAATCGCGAAGAAGAATCCCAATGATGCTATCCAAGGACACCAATTCATCTCGGATCATTCTCATAACTCGACTCCAAAAACCTGGATCATTTTTTTGCCGCTACTTTGCCTTTCTTTTTCAATCTATCTTCTACCACTTTGTAAGTGTCGATCCTTCTTATACCATTATTATGAATAGCCTTATTAAATCTTCTACCATCATTGAGAATGACCTTCTTCATGATGATCTCCAAATATGCTCACAAAACACATATGAATAGACCAGATCACACTACTGGAAAACATGTACATACGCACCTGTATAAATTCATGAGTACAGGTATACCGGTGCGTATGTAACCAATTGCACCGGTAATTATCATGTTACCATCAGTACTGGTGCAAATAAGTACATACGCACCGGTATCCTGTCAACCGGTGTAAAGTTCACCTATTTTTGCACCTGTGTTGGTACTATCCGTGTACTAATTTGAATTATATTGCATCGGTATTATTCGAATAGTTAATTTTACCGGTGCAATTGCTAACATGTGCACCGGTACATGATTACCGGTGTGTACTTATTTACTCTTTTTATTAATTTTGCGCGAATAGGTAAACTTTTTAAACCGGTAATGGAAAATTACCGGTGTAGAAATGAAAAATAGAGGGAAAAATTAGCATTTGTACATCGGTTACAATTATCATCAGTGTAGAATTGATCACGCATCGATATTTTCTTAATGCCGGTGCAAAAATAAATTCTTATTCTGAAATTTGGCGTCAAAACTATTAGTTTTTGCACCGGGATTGTGATTGTACCAGTGCAGGACAGGAAAACATGCTCAATTTTGCTGTAAATGTACACCGGTAACGAATTTTATTGGTGTAAAATGCTTCAAATGCATCAGTAAAGTCTAAATACCGGTGTAGAAAGTAACATTAAATGCTCACCTACCCCTTTTTTTAGCGGGTTAAAAATGGGATTTTTGGAAGAAAAGGTTCATCAATGGTGTTTTTTTGTTGATGAAGGCATTGAATTCTCCACAATGGAGCCCCTTGAAGGTACATTCTTTTGAATTACATTTATGGATATTAAGGATTTCATGTTTGGTTTTGGTTAGTAGAGATATTTACATTTTTATGTTTGATCATTTGATGGTGATTGTGGTAGAATTGTAGATATTAGTTTGTTGTTTGTTCTCAAGGTTGTTGTAGTTATAAGGCTATGACTTTTGATTCCTATAGTGTTGGACATGTTAAGAATGTTGTAGTTGTAATTGTAATGCGGAAAATTAGTGTATATTGTGCATTTATGATGTTGCATGATTAGGAATTCATCATGAAAAATTCTATTGGACAAATTTTTTTGAAGTTTGATTGTTGGACATTTATTGATATGTAGAGTTATATCGCGTCATCGAGAGGCGTAAGCATGTGTATGGCAACGTTAGTAGGGTGAGCGATGAATATATTATGTTCGTGGATGAGTTCTTGGAGCATGCTTTTAGTCGAGAGAAGCGAATATTATATCCCTATCGTGATTGTGGAAATCGAATTCGCACTGATAAGAAGGACATCCTGAAACTCCATTTGTATGGCCGGGGGTTTGTGAAAGATTATGTTGTGTGGACCTTTCATGGGGAAAAATCACCATCGGAAGTGAGAGTTAGTAGTGAGGGAGAGTGTTTTGGGGATGCTAAGTTGGATGACATGTGTGAGGAGGTTGTTAATGAGTTTAGAGGGAGGCCCGAGGTTTTGGCTAACTTCTTTGGTGAGAAGGATACACCATTGTATCTCAGTTGCAAGAAGAAAGACACGATCATGTCGTGTTTGATGGAGTTGTTTAATTTGAAAGGTTTAGGGTCATGGAGTGATACTATCAAGAATAAATTGCTTAAGTTTTTGAATGAAAAGCTTCCACCCGGTAATAGGGTTCCTGATAACCTTTATGAAACTAAGAGAATTTTGTGTCCGATGGGATTGGAGTATGAAAAGATACATTCTTGTCCAAACGATTGCGTTATATATAGGGGTGACCTTAAGGATAAGATTATTTGTCCAGTATGTAATGTGTCGCGTTACGAGAAGAAGAGAAATGTGGCTGTTGGTGGAGAGCATGTTGTGCCGGTGAGGAGGCGGGTGCCCACCAAATGTATGTGGTATCTTTCTATCATTCCGATGCTGAGAAGGTTCTTTAAGAATGAAAAGGATGCAAAGAACTTAATGTGGTACATTGATAGGGGAGGTTTTAAAGCTGGAGATATAATTCGACACCCGGCAGACGCAGACCAGTGGACGAAATTTGATAGGATGTATCCACACTTTGCATCCAAACCTAGGAATTTGAAAATTTTTTTGTGTACTAATGGTATGAACCCATTTGGGAATATGTCCTCAAAACACAGTTTGTGGCCGGTTATGTATTCCATTTACAATCTTCCCCCGTACTTGTGCATGAAGAGAAAATATGTGTTGAGGACCATCATGATTTCAGCCCCAAAAAAACCTGTAAATGACATAGACACTTATCTTTCCCCTTTGACAGAAGATTTGAAGGTGCTTTGGTCGGCAAACGCCTTAATGTTTAATGGTGGTAGTGGTGAAGAGTTTACATTGAGGACGATGCTTTTTTTGTACCATAAAGGATTTCCGGGCATATGGTAACCTTTCCGGGTATGTGGTCAAGGGTCACAAGGCTTGCCCAGTTTGCGAGGATGAGACAGATTACCATCAGTTGAGGAATGAGTGGAAGACTGTTTATTTGGGTCACCGTAAATTCCTCCCTGTAGGTCACAAGTTGCGGGAGAATGCAGTTGCATTTGTTGGTGGGAAGGAGAGGAGTAGCTATTCAAAACAAGGTGAAGAAATTGAATGTTGTTCTAGGTAAGAAGTTATCAAAGGGTGGTGGGGCTATAGACGGACCATGGAAGAAACAATCTATTTTCTTCGATTTGCCGTACTGGGAAGACTTGGATGTTTGCCATTGTTTGGATGTCATGCATATAAAAAATAATGTTCGTGAGAGTCTACGAGGAAAGGATAGTTTGAATGCGAGGAAATATTTAGTGGACCTTGGTATACAGTTGGATCTAGCACCAGAGGTAAGAGGGAAGCGAACGTACCTGCCCCCCGCTCCTTATAATCTATTGGCTGCTGAGAGGAGATCGGTGTGTGAGAGCATCGAAGAAATGAAGGTACCTCCAGTTACTCCTCTAATGTTAGTCAGTTTGTGAATGATGAGTTGCATCTTAATGCTTTGAAATCACACGATTGTCATGTCCTTATGCAACAACTTTTTCTCATCGCAATACATGGGTGTTTGGAAGAGGAAGTTAGAATTTCTGTTATGCGCTTGTGTTTCTTCTTCAACTCGATATGCAGGAAAAATATTAGCAGGCAATA
Organism: Rubia yunnanensis; assembly: GCA_037428765.1. NCBI lineage: Eukaryota > Viridiplantae > Streptophyta > Magnoliopsida > Gentianales > Rubiaceae > Rubia > Rubia yunnanensis. The sequence continues at coordinate 64,804,160 of CM075061.1, forward strand.
GCTTCATGAACTGGATCGAGAGGCTGATGTTGTTCTATGCCATTTGGAGAATTATTTCCCCCCATCATTCTCTGACATCATGGTGCACTTGGTGGTACACTTGGTTAGGGAGATACGTATGTGCGGGCCCATCAGAATGCATTGGATGTACCCCTTTGAGTGTCACATTGCTGTTTTTAAGGGTTATGGTCATAATCGTAGTCAGCCCGATGCCTCTTTTGTTAAGAGGTACGTCGCTGAGGAGATCATCGAGTATTGTAGAGCAAACTTGGCTGGAAGGAAAGAGGTTGGTGTTCCTAGTGGATCCCACTGTGGAATGCGGAATGGGATTCCACGTTCCAAGGGTACGCTTCATTCACCCTATCACGCTGAGTTGATGACTATCACCTGTATGCATTGTGTAATAGTAGTGAGACTGTAACATATGTTGAAGAGCATGTTTCCCTGTTGGAAGAGATTTATCTAGATTGGCCCTCGAATAAAATTTAGGTTTAGCATTCTTCAAGGTTTGTTAACTGGTTTTACAATCGTTGTAATGTCGACGGGATGCCAAGTAACCTACGAGCGTTTGCAAGGAAGCCAAACTGCACCATTAGCCGATACCTTGGTTATGAAATTAATGGTTTCCATTTCTCAACATTGGCGAAGGACGAGAAGAGCACCACTCAAAATAGCCGTGTATATATTGAATCTGAATCCATGTGGCAGGCAAGCAAGAGAGATAAACATCCGATTGTTGCTGTGATACCTTTCTATGAGGCGATTGAGGTAATTTGAGAGTTGGATTATGTAGATTTCAAGGTTGTTGTCTTCAAGTTTCGTTGGGTGGAACACGGTTCCAGTGTTGTTGTTGAGAAGCCCATGTGGTTCACGTTGGTCGACTTGAATCGTGTAGGATATGAAGATGACAAGTTCATCTTAGCTACTCAGCCATGACAATATTTTTACATCAAGGACCATTCAAATGAGAAGTATCATGTGGTGTTGCATGGGAAGAAGTTTTACTTTGATGAGGAGATTGATCAGTCCGCCATAACTGATAGTCCTGAGTTTCCATTGGTATTTCCCAGTTTGGAAGATGTTGGGGGATCCATTGTGGGAAGGCATTCTTATGGCGACGGGCTATGAGTTGATGAGAGAGGTGAAATAGTAGGTGGGGACAATGTCCTAAAGCGGAAGCAATAGATCGGTCGTTCCCGACCGTTTGTGACCTTCTTTGTGAAAAATCGTATGGTACTTTACCGATTTATCGTGTAATGTATTTAATTAACACTCTTTTATGAATTCGTTGGTATGATGTGTGATTTCAATGTAATGTTTATGAATTGTATTGGTGAAAATGTGTTTAAATTGGGATTAAATTTTCCATTAGGTGTTCAATTTTTACACCAGTAAATATAAAATTACCGGTGTTGGAAACATGGGAGGGACTCTGTTTTGTACATAAGCACCGGTACACCTACCGGTGTACAGTACTTAGAAAATTTGTGGGTCTTTTTACTCTCAGGTTCGACATTGTCAATTTTGTGGCATTAAAATCAGCGTAACGCAGCTGCTTTTTGTAACATTTGTACCGGTTAATGTAACGGTGCTGGGTACTTAGAAATGTTTTTTGAAATTTGCTCTCGGGTCATATTAGTTAACAAAAAAAATTTTTAAGTAGCCTAAAGCAGCTACTTTAGGCCTATTTTTACACAGGTATATATGTAATACTAGTGTAAAAAAAAGTTCCAAATTTAGAAACCCAATCAATACCCCATTTCCACAGTACAAAAAATTTATATATCTTACACCATACCATCTCCATCACTACCCATCTTTGGTGAAATACTACGTAGGTTGGCATATAATCAGGTAAACCATTACAATGCCTCTATTGTATGATTAATTAGAAATTGCATTTGAAATAGAACTATTGAGATTGTGACATAATGAATAGTTTGACTTGCATGTAAGGTATTTGATGAAATGCTACAATGTGTTTCTTAGAAAAAGCCTCCAAAATCCAATTCGAAAAGGATACGCCATCCACTGTCCCTATCATTGCCGAAATTATCACCGCACACTTACCCGGATGGTACCTTCGTGTCCGAGGAGGCTAGGTTGGCCCATGAATCTTACAAAAGACGGAGTCATCACATAGAGAGAGGAATTGAAGCATCTCCCCCATTTGAACAAACTATCCGGAAGCTTGGGTGGGAAAAATTCGGTCAGACTCTGCAACCATTCAACCTGACCATTGTAAGTGAGTTCTATGCCAACTTGAAGTGCGGACCGAGCTACAATCACGTGTATTCTAGAGGTAAAATTGTCCCCGTGACACCAGAATCTATCAATGGCTTGTTTGGGTTGCTCAATGTTTCAAACGATGAAGACGATTTCCTTGAACTACATTTTCTAGGTGATGACAACTATATTCTACAATAAACAATTGAGAAGGAGATCATTGGGACGGTAACCAGGGAAGGTACGGATGTAGAAAAGTTGGTCAAACCCGATTGGAGCAAAATACTTAAGAAAACTCTAACTCTGAAAATGAATTAGTGGTACCACTTCGTGGTGTCTAGAATCCACCTGGTAACTGTTAACACAGAAGTTCACAAACTTTGCATCACCTTTTTGTATGCAATAAAGAGGGAGCTTTGATAGAATGCTGGTCGTCAAATTTATCCTATGTTGCAGAGGGAACGGGATCAGATGTGATCTTATGCGTATTGCATTATCATATCTGCACTTTGTTCAAGAGCGGGAGTCAATGCCCGTGCACATGACGTTTATGGCCAACCAATGGGTAAGATTTGCGTGGAAACTTTCTATAGACAGATAACTGACATGTCTGTCGCTACTCTTGAATCCAGAGTTGCTGCATTGGAGATCGGTGTAGCAAACTTACTTGAAGAATCCAAATACCAAAGATCTTGGCAGGAACACCAAGGTTATAACGTATCAATTTCCTAATGCCGTGGCAGAAGTCGGAAATTGTCCAACCTTCCGTGCAGGCAATGTCTAGAACACGGACGTTGGCACAAGTACCCGTGATGGTGATGCAACAGGACCTGCTGACGGGGTAGAACCATTTTCTCAATATTATTCGTAGAAAACTTGTATTAGAGGTTAGGAAGAGTAGATTCTGTACTCAACTTTGACCGTGTTACACTTAGACAGTTTGACATTCTTACTTTTGACAAACATGCACGATGATGAATTGAATAAAAAATTTGAGGGCCGCGTCCATTGAAATTCTGTCCGTCATATACACTCATGAAGACCAAAAAGACGGGCCAAACGTAGTTGGCCTATTTTTTTTTTACTTCATGACTGCTGAATATGGTGCATTATATTCCTAGAATGGTTATAATTGAAAAATATTGTAGGAAAGCAAGCTATGGAGGTTCCCCAAGTAAATTTGTGGGCAATAGTGTAATTATGAAAAATATAGTGCAAGCATTCATTGTTGGTTTTACAGGGCCTTCCGTCCACTAGTAGGATCTTCAAATGCATTAACACGATCATTGTGTATTGAATTGCATATATGTGGAGCTAATTTTATATTCCGACCATTCCAAGATTCTTGGAGGGACTAAATTGCAAAAGTAAAAAGTTTACTCGTAAATCAAAATTTCAATCCGATCGAATCAGATGGTTTACAAAATAACCCTTTTGTATTTCCAAGTAAAACATATGGGTAAATGAACGGGTCCGGGCTCCATATTTAGTTTCGAATATGTTCGGATTACATATAGAAACATTGGACTAAACCCTTACCATTTGCTCTACAACACTTACTAGTGCTTCAGGACGAACCACTACACGGGCACAAATATGTTTCAATTATGATTTGATCCCGGAATATTCTATTTGATAATTTATGTATTTTTCTAACACGTTGTAACCGCATGTGACAATTAGGGGACCTAATTGCAATTAATACATACAATCAACTTTGAGGGAACCTCGGTATCGTTGAGGTACAAAAACGTTACTTATTCAATCTGGAGCATTGGAAAATTCCATTTGGGCCGGTGGAAAAGTGCTTGAAGGGGTCGAACGGAATGTTTGGGGTCAATCTGCAAATTTTATGAAATTAAACAATGCTTAGAAACGTCACCATACGGGGCCCACGTGTGGTCGATATTTGCTCGTACAATATCTATTCACAGTATTTGAACATCAATTTGATTGATTGGGGTCGTGTGAAAAAATGCACGGGGGGAAAATGCAATAAGTGATAAATTTAACAACTAATAAACTTTTTTTACATCGGTAACAAAGTAGAAGTACCGATGTATTTGTACAAATTTTGGCGCGCATTTCAAAAAAATCAAAATTTTGGATTTTCAATATGGCGCAAAACATCTTACACTGGTAATTCAAGATTTTGCACTAGTATGTATACCAGTGCTGGATAGTTAGAAAAAGTTTCATAAATTACTCTCAGGCTGAAAGTTATTTTACAAAAATTCATTTAAAGCAGCCGTAGGCAGCTGCTTTTTCCACATTTTTACATCGGTATTTTTCTTTTATACACCGGTACTATATACCGGCGTACAACACTTAACCAAAATTTTTGTGTGTTCCTCTCGGGTGAAAGAAAAACTCATTTAATGTAGCTCAACGTAGTTGCTTTCCTTCATTTTTTACACTGGTATTATTACCAGTGCTGAACATGTAGCAGAAAATTTTACCCATTTTCATTCTTCTTACACCGGTATTGTATGTATTACCGGTGTAAACAATGTAAATTCAGATTTCAAAACCATTTGAAAAGGCCATAACTCCCGCAATTCATCATATTCTCACTTCAAATCCTTCTATTTCTCTTCCAAAACCGCCATCAATCACACCAACCATTCAATCCACACATAATTGAATCACCACAACTCCTCATCAACCATTGTAACTTCTCATCTCCCATTCCATCCCCATAATGTGTGGACCTTAACACAAGAGAACCAAAAAAAATGAGAGAGGAAGTTGGGGAGAGAAGAAAGTACTTGGCGATCCCTTCTTGGCAATTTTGGTGAAAGGGAGTAGCAAAAATAATGCTCCATTGGTGAAGGTAAGTGTTGGGGTTTACGTTACCATGGGTTACCAAGTCAAATTCTCTTAAAAAACCTATTCTAATCCTCACGCACAATACATGTTTGATCAATTGCCTCTATGACCAAAAATATGTAAATTGACAAAAAGTTGAATGACACTCTTGAATAGTATGTTTATACAAATGTGGGGAGTAAATGTTTTGCCTTTTTTGTGGATGGGTGATATAGTTCTATAGTATTTTTGTTGGTGATAATGTTGATAGTCACGTTAGGGGGGAGTGAGAATTGCTCGGTTGTATGCCTAATTTATGAACCCAAAGACATTGGTATGGTATTCTATCAACTTCTATAAGGTTCCATTTCATTCTATATGAAGTTCAATGCCTTAATTGTTCAAGTTCTATGGCATGTTATATAAACGTTTATGCCTCATATGATGTAGTTTCATCTATGAATTGTTCAATTTCTATGCCATGTTTTGCTCAAAAGTTTTACGAACTAGTTGATCAAGTTCTACGCCACATTCAATCAATATTGATATTTAAGTACCGTTATTTTTAAAACCGTTATGGATTGAGAATTTCCAATTCTACTGTTGTAGATGTCGCAGAAGAAAGGGATATTCAACACGAAGAGGAAGCGGCTGATTACGAAGAAGAAGGAGTAGGTGAAAGATGTGGTAGATGAGGCAGTGGATGTGGCGGACCAAGAACCATCACCAAAAAAGGATCCCATTGAAGATAAAATTTGAGGAAGAAGCAACTCAAAGGAATGACCCGTCTAGTGAAGAGAAGGAAAAAATCACGGAATTGGGTGACCACTTTGTAGGGGATGTTAAAGGATTGGACGCCGGTAAATAGTTGGCCAAAACACCAATTCGAAAGAGAAAGTGAAGAGCACCATCAAAGGAAGACCAACTATTAATGAAGCGGATGACGACTTGACAAAAGCTGGAGGGAAAAATGGAAAAGGATGGGACAAGTTTGAGGTAAAAAGTTATTTGAGGAGGCGGGGAACTAGTATGTGCCAGTCTATGATGTTGGCAAAAAATAACTCTCTAACTCCTGTTGCGTTTGAGTTTCGTGGAGATCAAGCGATATGCATTAAGAATTGGTCAGCGTGGCATTCTTATGGCAACTATGCTTTCTGATGCCGGATTAGATTTGGCGCATGCAAGCACTGGAGCGATATCCCTGAGGATGTTACGGAAGAGGCATGGAAGGATGTTCTCGAAAATTGTAAAATTTTTATGAAATGGTAAAGTCTTAGTGAAGACATGATTCCTGACATGTTTTTTCATATGATTCATTCTTGGAGAGCTTCACAATTGAAACACCGGTAATAGACGGGCAACCAGAAATATTTAAGAAGAAGGTTACAAAGGGGGCAAAAAACCAACATAGGAATTGGAAGACAAAGGTGGCAAATAGGTTCATTCACTACGTGGATAAAGGTATCAATAAAACAGGAATACCGACATGGGAGAAGTACAAGTGGATGGACGAAGACGAATGACACTTGTTTGAAAAGAGGTGTCAGCATTCGGATTTTCAGGTAAGATAAGAAAATTAATACTTGTTAAGAGACATGTTTCCCAAAAATTCTATTCAACTAAATTTTCATTTATAACAACAACAGAGGCTCACAGTGACAAATATTGAACGAAACAAGGGCAGGGATTACATGCACCACATAGGCAGAAGGGGTAATCGATACATCCGTGACAAATTGAGTAAGGATCTGAAGGAGAAGGAGAGAATGAGGTTGGCCGCCGAGGGATTCACTGACAAGGAGATTGAGAACAACTCAGTCTAAGGGACTTCACACCTAACAGATCTCTCATTTACCTTGAGGCAAACAAAGATAAGAAAGGGTTATACACATCTAAAGAGGTTGAGAAGATCGCATCGGACGTTGTGAGTCACGCCAAAATTGACCACTTAAATTAATTTTCTTGAGTATTTCACATTATTCATATACACAATTGCGTTCCTATGTGATTCTCAGTTGAAATTGAATGAGCTTAAGGAAAAAGGAGCATTGGAACTATAGTCGGGTGAGGACATCCTCATAAAATTCACAAAGAAGAAGGACCACTTGGGGAGGTACAGAGGAACTCAGACGGGTTTACACAATGGTGGCTATTCCTTATCTCTCTCGAAGCAAGTACAGTAGCAGTTCCTCAGCCGAGGAGACATCCCGGAGGAGACCATCTAACGATCAACTGGTCGTGAAAGCCATGGTATCGTACCTGGAGAAATTGGTTAAGGGCTTAGTATCTGCAAGCGATGTTCAGATTCTACGAGGCCTAGAAAATCCCAAGAAGTTTATAGAGAAGGCGATGGATGACATTGCTGTAGATACTACAAAGTCCAGTGAAAAGCCCAGTGACGGAGAAAGAGATGAAGAGATACACTATTAATAATCAATGCATGTCTTATACAATGATTTACACATTTGAAATATCTCCATAACCATTTGATCGATTCACTTAAATATTATACGAATAGGATGGAAAACGCGTGACTATTTTAATCAAAGACATAGTCAGGAAGAAGAAAATGGTCGCCCATGGGCTGTGACATGTATCTCGTCGTTGGGATGCCCAACAAGGAAGTGTTGCTTGTGTGAGAGTATAGGAGCATGTCCTCCATCCTAGGGCAGGATTTCCCTCGACGGACCACCACTTTGATAATGTTGGAGAGGCGCTCAAAAGCGTCGTGGATTGGTCGGTGTCCTTAATAGGCAAGGCAAGTGATTAACCGAGTGACATTGATGAAATCAATGCTGGAGATGATACGAATGACGATGACGAGGAGGTTATGATTCTCACCAACGAAGATGAGATACATTCTTCTAACACATTACTTTTCAATTCCTCAAAGTACTTTTGCGTATCCCTATTCAATAATCCTTGTAACAGGATACTGGCGAGCAAAAATCTCAGTCGACGGCTAATTTCCACCCATCCGCAAGACCTAGATTAAATAGGCTGCCAAAATAGGTAATGCACTAAAAAAGTCCCATTATTCATCATTAACTACAAAAGTTAAATACTACATGCTCAAGTGATCATTTCGTATCATTTTCACGTTCGCAGATTGTCAACAAACGAGACCTGAGAGATTGGCCAATCATGGGGAAATTCATAAAGGAAGCAAATGCTGCTATCTTGGAAATGATAAAGAATAAGGAGTGCATGTTCTTCCCAGTATTTCGACCATCAACATTTGCACGCCGTTACACATGCGGTGTTGGAATAGAAGTTCTGGTCGTGTTCAGGAAGAAATTGGGAAACATGCGTTCGATGACCTGGATCGATAATGCACAGGTCGATGTGTGGATGGGGTGAGTTTCAAAACTTACAACCTTTATGTTTTTTATTTTATCAAGAATTCATTTTCATGTATGATTAACATTACTGGCACCTGTGGGAGAAATTACATAAAACTAATTCAGGCCGCGTCCAATTCTGCCCATCCAACTGTGGCAACCTAACCAACTTCGAGCAGGAGGTTAAACTCCGTTACAAACAAATTTGGGAAACAATGAAGGCAACGGATGCTGAGTTCTAAACGTACCCTACATAAGAATGTAAGTATTTCTTCCTGATAATTACATTCACATTTCAAACGACTTCCATTTCATTAATTGATTAACATAATTTTCTGACAACTAGCATTGGTACCTCATCATTATCTGTCCCCGAACGGAGGAGGTTTTCACTCTGGACACATTGTCAGGGGGTATCAAACCAAAAAACTTGGTCGAACTTAGAGTCATTTCAAGGTATTTCAATCAATCAAATAAAAATTCCTGGTTTAATAATCGACGAGAAGAAGTAACCATTTAAATTTACTTTCTTCATAGGCTTCCTTGTACCTACCAAAGGGAGAAGAGAAAGACGGAGCCAGAACCCGACTACACTTGGAAAATTAACAACATTATGGTAAGTCATTCTATCATTTCATCCATCAAATTTTATGTTTAGGGTTAGTAATTACGTTTACCTTTCCCGTGCAGTACCGAACCCAGAATGGTTCATGGCAATGCGGGTACTCCATCATGCTCTTCATGGAAGAATTTGTTAATCACCCGGAGACAAACAATATCTTGGAGGTAAAACTTGCATCTCAAAATTTGATATTATTAATCTCTAGTAAATGCAACATTATTGACTAACAGTGTAAGTTTGAAATTAATAGATTTTCACTGAGGGCAAAGGGCCGTACCACGTGTACGAAATTCAAGGTGTAGCAGAGAGATGACGTGGGGCTTCGCTCAGAGACTACCAGCAGCAGGCGAACACTACGTTGTAACTTCTGGATAATAAGAATGACATAATAGGTTGATGATTAATATTGAATGGTTGATTATATTTGACGTAAATAGGTAAATAGTATAGACGGTGGAACCTGCAGTAGAGCCCTAAATGGACCCCACCAAATACAAAAGAATCCAACCCTAGGCTACATAGTAAACCTAAGGAGTAAAGTCTGAAAGAGGTAGGGGGGGGGGGGGGGAAATAGTAGAGTGTAGATCCAGTAGACAACACTCAACTATCCCCCCCCCCTTTTGTCCATATGAAATAACAACCTACCCAATGCAAGATAGCCAAGCAAAGGGAGCACAAAAACAACCTGGAAAAACACAGGCTATAACCCAAATGATGGGGTGAGAACAAACTCACTACCCATAAAACAAATCCGCTTCTACCCCTAACAAATGGGGCCTTCTTCAATCCAATTCCGAAATGCAACCGAGAAGGGTCTCGGGTCTTGAAAATATTTGGATCGTTGATGAAGGGACTAAGAACCAAGAACGGATAATAAGAAAATCCTAATGCAGCCGAGGGTGTCTCGGGTCTTGGACATCACATATAATTTGAAGCCGATGAACCAAATGGACAACTGCTTCTACCATATACATCCCTAAGATGAAGAAAGAGGGATGTTATTGGCCTTCTGACATTCTCGTTTTGCACCGAAGCTGATCGTATGGGCCAAGATGAATGAGGCCGTGCCTCGGACCTTAGTGTCTCCCAGTAAAACCAACTTCCGAAAGATGTGAGAATGGATGCACTTCTACCGCGTGCACCAAGCGTGGCGAGTATGTACTCGCCCACTCCATTTTGAGCAAATGGACAGCTATATGCTATTTTAACACAAAGTGTAGCGCGAGCATAAAGCGCATAGATAACCGTCAAATCAATAGTGAAAGCTAGGCTTAGGAGAAAGAGTAAGAGGACAGAAAGCCTTACTCTAAAACCTATTGCCTCCCACCCGAATGCCGAGCTGCAAGTGCCAAAAGAAGTCCAAGAAAAACCATAAGCCAATCCTGACACCATCGAGCCCAAAGCAGCCTCTCCCGGCGCTGAAAATCGCGTCAACCATCGCTGAAAACCATGCCAAAGACCCGAACCGTGACACGCCGTTCCAGCGTTCAATCGCCCAAACCATCTCGCAAACCGGCGTCATGCATCCCATTGACCGTAACGAGATCTAGCGCAACGCCTGACGCCAGCACAGCGCCAGGAATGAAGCACTTTGACCCGAAGTGTGAAGCACATATCACGGCCGCCAGCACCCTTCAATCTCCAAGCAACTTCTACACTTAGAATAAGTGCTCATCCGGAAACAGCCTATTCATCACCATGTAGCAATCCTTCATGATGATTTTCACCACTCTGTCCGAGCTTGGTTGAGCACCATCCATAACCACATTGTTCCTTTCCCTCCAAAGGCGATAAACCGTGGTGATCAAGGCTAGTATACCAAACTTCTTTCGCATCTTGGAGCCCTTAACTTGCCTCTTCACCCAAGTCATGGAACTTTGGATTGAATTAGTTCGTCTCCTTAAACCAATCCAAGTCCGAATACGCCCCCAAACAACCTCAGAAAATTCACACTTGAAAAACAAATGCTCATTTGTCTCCTCTTCCAAATGGCACAAAGAGCATATCTTCTCCATGCTATCTTCTTCCTCCATCCGATGCTTATCTTTCGTATGAAGTCGTTGAATGACCGCCAACCAAGTGATGAATGAGAATTTTGGCGGAACAAACCCACGCCAAATACTGTTGAAAACCCTTTCACTTGATCGACCAACATCATAAACATTCGGGTATCTATGACGATGCATATGAAGATAAGCTGCACTAGTAAACTTTCCCGAGCCAGACCAAACACCAAGATGGCCGATTACCTCTTGCAAGTCTCCATTAAACATTGAACACAATTCGTCCCGGAGTTTGCAAAGGTCACCAAAGTAGCTCGAGTATCTCTCTCCCAATCTTCCATTTGCAATTCTCGGATTTAATCCCCAAAAATCTACTCCCTGAAGGTAGTACGAGTGAATCCATCGGACCCAAAGGCTATCCTTTTTCAAGTGAACATCCCACAGCCTTTTAGCCATTGAAGCCCTATTCCACGTAACAAAGTCTCTCAAACCGAGGCCTCCAAAAGACTTAGGCGCACAAAGTTTCTTCCATGCCACCTTCGCCTTATGTTTTCCTCCCCATAAAAACCTTTTACATTTCTGTTCAAGAGCATCCATTACCGTAGTTTGTATAACGAAATTCTGGATCCAAAATCCCGCAATACCTCCAACAATTGATCTCACAAGTTCCAATTTGCCTGCATAGGAGAGGGTATGACCCTTCCATTTAGCTATTTCCGAATCAACCTTTCCCAATAGTGTACCAAATTGTGTCACCTTCAACTTGCTAGAATCAAGTGGCACGCCTAGGTATCTAACTGGGAATGTCGCCCAAGGAATACCTGTGAAGCTCAAATCCTCCTTTATACCAACCCCAAAGAACTTCGACTTTGCTGCGTTAATCCCCAAACCCGAAGTGCGCTCAAACTCATTCAAGGCGTCCATGAGTATATGTACAGAACTCGTGTTCGCCTTAGAAAAGAGCATGAGATCATCTGCAAAGGCCAAATGCGTGATCCGAAGAGTCTCGCATCTCGGATGGAATGTAAAATGCCTAGACGACGTCCTCCTTTTCAGTAGTCTCGAGAAGTACTCCATACAGATCACAAACAGGTGAGGCGACAAAGGATCACCCTGACGAATACCCCTCTGTCCCTGAAAGTGATCGCATAGTTTACCATTGACTGCGATCGAGAACGAAGAAGTGCACACACAGGTCATAATTCTGCTCGTTAGTCTTTCCGGAAATCCCAGTCCAAGTAAAACCTCTTCTAAGAAATCCCAAGAGACTGTATCAAATGCTTTTTGAAGATCCACCATAATCATACATCTGGGCGAATTTCGAACTCTGCCATATCCCCGGACAAATTCCTGCGCTAACATGACATTATCCGAGATGTTTCTGCCCTTCACAAATGCTCCCTGACTAGGGTCAATGATACCTGGTAAAATGCCTTCAATCCGATTCGCCATAATCTTCGTGATAATTTTATAGACCACATTGCAGCACGCAATTGGTCTGAAGTCGCCGACCTTCAGATTATCTGGCTTCTTCGGAATTAGAGCCACTGCAGTGTGATTTAGCTGCGCCAAAATGTCGCCTGTCTGAAAGAATTCCAGTACTGCAGCCGTAACTTCCTCTCCCACTGTATTCCACTGCTTCTTGAAAAATCCTGCCGTATAGCCATCCGGACCCGGAGACTTATCGTCCGCCATTGCAAATAGCGCCTGTTTGACTTCAATACTCGCCACATCCTGATCCAAGTAGGCTCTTTCCACCTCGGTAAGTTTCGGACTCTCATCAAATATGCTCGGATCCGTAGCCACTCTGTCCCTCTTCAAGCCGAATAGTCCTTTATAAAACTCAGCAAATAACTCTCCCTTGCGACTATTGGAAGTAACAATCCGATTGTCACTGTCGATAATTGCAGGGATACCTCCTCCTTTTCGTGCAGAGACCATAGAGTGAAAATACTGTGATCCCTTATCCGCCTGAGTAATATGATTAATCCTTCCCTTTTGCGCAAGAAAGGAAGACTCCGCCAAATAAAATAACATTGCTTGCTTCTTTAACTTGCGCAATGCCGCAACATCATCCTCCGAAGCATACTTAGCATCGAATTCATCGAAAGCCTTGTTGTACTCTGCATCCGCAGCCTTTGCCTTCTCGGAAATATGGCTTAAATCAAGGTGACCCAATTCCTTCAAGGGGTACTTCATACGAAATAATTTCCGGGTCACCGAAAACTGCTTAGTCCCTTCAACCGACGGACTCCAATAATCTTCTACAATCTGTCCACAATTCGGATGACCCAACCACATATTCTGAAAGCGAAATGGCCTTCCCTTTCCATCAATCTCCTGCGACATGTCCACCACCATGGGAGAGTGGTCTGATTGAGCCGAGATTGGTAAGAAGGTTGTACGACAGGCAGCTTCATCCCAACCATGATTCAATAGCACTCTATCCAGCTTCCTCCAAATCTTCCAATCCGCACTATGCCAAGTTAGATGTTCTCCCATTGCAGGTGCATCTCTAAGTCCACACTTTACACAAACATCCTGAAACTCCCTCATCGGATACAGACTAGGTACATTAGTCCCGTAATGATCTTCAACGCTAAGGATAGCATTAAAATCACCAAGGACCATCCAAGGCGCATTCAGGCTAGCTCCAAACGACTTCAACTCCTCCCATAGTGGTAAACGCGCCAAACGTCCTTCACTATGCCCATACACAAATGTGCAGAAAAACTCAATCCCAGAAACAAGATTACGAACTTTCAGATGAATACATTGCGGCGTTTTCCCTAGAACATCAACCAAGAAGCCTTTCGGATCCCAGATGATTAATATCCTCGAGTTCTGCCACAGTTCAAAATTGTGCGTAAACTTCCAACCCTTAAAACTTTTCAGAAAAATGCGCAAGACCTTATCCTCCATTTTTGTTTCCAACAAACCACACAGACCAACTCTATTCGTGGAGATGATATTTTTCACCCACCTCCTTCTCACAGGAGCCGATAGACCCCTGACATTCATTGCTGATGTATTCATTGGGAAACAGAGATCCCTTGTGGCTTCGGACCGCCGCCTTCAGTCGATTTACTTCCAGAACTATCCGAATGACTCCTTGTAGCTGCTAGTATTCGCTGAAAAGGTTTCTGGATACCCTTCCCTTGCTCATTTAATCGAGTCCTACTCTTGCTTCTAGACCTGGTCAAAACCCCTGATGCGGAGGGAGGTCTACTCTTACTCTTACTCCTGTGCAATCTTGGTATTTTAGAGCCCCGAGCATCCGGATGAATCATCTGCTTAGGCAGTTTACCCGCCCCTTCAACCGGATTATCATCATCACCAAAAGCTTGCTGTTTTTTATCGGATTCAGTGGCCAAACGAGTGCTGGATTGCCTGCGCTCAGTGCTTCTACCTCGCGCACTTGGTGCTTGTTTTCCTACGCCAGCAGCTCCAGGCAGCACTCGGACAGAATTGGTGCCAACGCCACGCCCAGCGCCCACAACTTCTGGCGCTGATTGCCTTGATCCCGCGCCCGTGCCTTGAACTCCAGCGCCCTTGCTTGCAGCACCAGTGCTTATGGCAACGGGCGTAGGTGCTGCAGGCAGCGCAACAACGGCCCGATGATCATCATCCTGCACTCCCTGAATGGTTATTCCTGGCCCTTTTCTTGCACTTCCAACATTCTCGATATTCTTGACTATGCTTTCAACTACTTTTCCTTTCCCTTTCCTTTGCCTTTCTACCTCCTCATTGTCCGAAGAGGCGTCCTCAATGGTGACACTCTCATTACCTCCAACCGAATTTGAGTTCTGATTATCTCCAGTAGTTGCAGCTTGCATTTTCCGAACCCAAACATGATCATTGTGCCGAGTTCTCATATTTTTCTTACCTTTTGCTTTCACAAACTTACTCTCGGCCGTAGGCTTCATTGGTTGGTTATCCTTAGCATTCCAATAGTCCTCGCACTCCTCCATTAGGTGATTGTTTTCGCCACAATTAGTGCACCAAGATCTACAATAATCGTAGATGATTTTCTGCACAAACAAATCACCAGATGGAATTCGAAAAGTCACCTCCTCCTTGAGCTTTCTTGATGTATCAATCCATACCAAGAGGCGTGCATAATAGCCCCTTAACTCAAGAGTACCATTGTCCATAAGGATAGGTTCTCCTAGTGAAGTAGCAATTTTCTCTAACGACTTCTTGTGCCAATACGCCTTTGGTAAGTGTTCCATCCTCACCCAAACTGGTTTAGTGCCTTGGATGGTCGCATCATATTGCCCGGATTCATCAACTAGCATCATGAACAACTTCTTTCCATGGAGATAATGATCAGGACCATTCATCACCTTATCTCTGTCCTCTGCACTGTTGAATTTGAACATGACATATCCATTCTGCTTGGTCTGAACATTACACTGCACCCCCCACTTCGCAACCAACAATGTACGAATGGCATACATACCTGGAAAGAATCCCGGAAACACACCCAAGAAACCGAAAAATGGCTTGTGTAGATCCTTATGAATCTCTTCATCAGTGAGCACAAAATCGACACTATCTCCACTGTTTGCAACAATTTCAATGGCCGACTTATTCATTAGAATTTCAGGATCATCCCATCTCCTTCTCCTCTCTAGTTTCGGATCACTCCAATCCCTTGGATGCACTTGCGGATTCTTCCTATGATTAGCATTCATATCGGCCATACCATCACCATTGTTGTTCTTTTCAACCGATTTGTTCCCCACATTCTTCACCATTGTAATGGTGAATTCCGATAAAACAGATCGGATTCACCAAAACAACCAATTCACAACAAAAACAAGCAATCCGAAAAATACCAATAGAAGCACACCAACAAAGAACAATGCTTGCACTCTAAATCGAAAAACCCTAGGATTAATCGGTTTCAAGAACAAACTTAACACAAACCCGAATCACCAATCCCTAATCAACTTCAAGAACATGCAAAACATGCACCAAAAGCTTGAAATCAAAGCCGTAATCCACCAATGCGAAAACCGAATTCAAAAACAAACAAGAACAGTACTTGAATCAAATCCGATTTAAACCCTAAAAGAAATCGGGAACAAGAAGTGACCTTAAAACCGAGATCTTGCAAGCACTAGATCGGATGCACACATACATAGAATCATGCTCCAAATCGAAATTCAAATAAAACTCAAGAAGATGGATCGAATAAACCTGGAAACCGTGAAAACCGTGATCTCCAAGCAAACCGAACACAATTCTTGCGTCCGAAGATGGATTCCGGTCAAAACCTCCAATCTTAGTGCCAAATCCGATCCAAGTTGTAGGAATATGATTATAATTCGTGGTGAATTATGATCAAAACCTTTATACTCCTTTGCACACACCAAATCCCAATCCAAATCGGAGAAAGATTGAGTTTTTCAATCAAATCTCCTTCTCGAACTAGGATTCAAGGGAAGAAGAGTTGCGATCTCCCTCCCTGATCTTGATCCGAATCCGAATCCACACTCCAAGCCCAAATCACGATCGAACTCCACCAAGAACTCTCTTTGCCGAATTCAAACCCTACTCCAAAGCCGATTTAGATAAAAAACTCACCACGGATTGCATATAGTTTTGTGCGGAATCCAGAGTAGAATCCGTTAAACCATAATTCATCGGTGGATTGTTAATGAAATTGAAGAAATCGGCTTCCAGAAGATGGAAGAAAGGCTGCGCCTTTTTTCTTCTTTTTTTCGCCCTAGAGCTAGATTGAGAGCTTTTTTGAGAGCTCTTTCACGATTCTAGATTGAGAGCTCTTTCGAGATTCTATGGGTGGTGGTGCATGGCCGTTTGGTTGATTATATTTGAATTCTACGGATGGTGTTTGGTTACACTAAACTTCTGTTTTACTTTGTTTTATTCCATGTTTAAGACACTTCTTATATTTCATATGTTGGGATAATGTTCGCGTGTTTTGCGAGCCATATTTTCGTAGTAGAATGCTTCAAATTTCTCACCTATTCAAAAGTTTCCAATTTATAGTAGTTCACATGTGTCTTTGGCTGTCGTTGCCCCGGAAATGATCCGGGATGGACCATCGAAAAACAAATTAGGCATTGAAAATTTTAGCCGCATAATACACTGGTATAAATAAATTTCACAGGTACCGGTGTAAACAAATTCCACATTTTAAATAATTTATTTTCATTATTTCAATAATACCGGTGCATAAAGTATAGTAATACCGGTGTAAAAAAATACCGGGGCAACATACCAGTGTAAAAAAACTATATTTCGACTACAAAACAAAGACCGGTATCAGATTTAATACCGATGTACAAATCATTGTTTTACACCGGTTCTTGGATTAAATACCGGTGCAACATACGGATGCAAACTATATTCCGGTATTACACCGATTTCCCAAATAATACCGGTGCAAACATTTTGGGATCCTGCTATTTTGCACCGGCATAAGATACCGGTGCAAATGCTGCTCTACACCGGTCCACTTTACCGGTGCAAATTTCTTGCGTTTCTACACCCTTATACACACGCACCAGTATTTTTGGGGGTCAAAATACCGGTGCTATTGCCCTGAATTACCGGTACAAATGCCCCTGTCATGCAGTAGTGTCATAAAGGTAAAACAAGTTAGATACCGAATGCTTACAAACTAGGAAAATTAGGGCTAATAACCACACAAAATGATTCTAAACTTCTATTTTGCAAAACAACTAATAATGTGACTAACCACTAGGGGTAGGCGTCAGTTCGGTTTAATCGGTTTTCAGTTTAATCGGTTTTCGGTTCGGGTTATTCAATTTTGCCCCTAAAAAACCAAAAACCAAATCCGACCCAAATAACCCGAATAACCCGAATCATCCGAACCGAATTCGGAATTCGGTTTTGGTTTGAAACCGAATTCAACCCGAATAAACCGAATTGATTTTATATTTTAAAAAATAATTACTAAAATTATATAAATTAACTTTAAATTAAATAAAAATATGTAATCTAATTTCTATATCATCAAAATCAAGTTTTCAAAATAAAAACCCAACAAATACAATACAAATTCAACCATAACAATTTTAACATTACATTTAAGATTAAAGAAAAATAGTTCATTTTAATATTCATCTTCAAATCTTTCACATTCTTCAAGCCTTCAACCAATCCACATTCACATTCACCTTCATGCACTCAACAAACTTACTTAGGTTTTAGAGTTTGGGGATAATTTTTTAAGTTAAAGATTGGTCCTCCAACTTAAATTTATTTATAAATTATATTTTATTGTTTCAAAATTTAATTATTATATATATATATATATATTTATTTATTTAATTACAATTTGGTATTCGGTTTGAATTTTGGTTCGGATTTCGGTTTGAGTTTTAATATCCAAAACCAAATTAAAAACCATATTAAGAATTCAGTTTATTCAATTCGGATATTCGAAAACCGTATATTAAATTCGGTTTGGGTTATTCAAATTTGGATAATTCAATTTTCGGTTTGAATTTCAATTTTCAGTTTTTTTGCCCACCCCTACTAATCACCAACAAAGTAAGATAAAAAGGATGTTACTTTTACTAAGAAAACATCAAAATCGTGTCCCTATATGATACCACAACTTTACACGCCAACAACTTAGTCACAACCTCAAATTTAGGGTCTACCCCTAGAAGTTTCCAGGGCATTTTATCTAAGGAGACGTGATGGTTCCACCCATGAACTCACCCATCATGACAACGATCTACTTTCACAAACAAAATTTTCTCCTTGCATACCCCACAATTCTGAAGTTGGTAGAACATCCGAAATAGTTCAATGGTAAATACAACTTTATCCTTGTTTCAGAATCTCTTAAAACCTACGACCACAACCTTCCCTTTTGGATTTAATTTTTATAGTGCCAACTTATAGTTACTCATAACCTTGATCATGTACATTTGAACTGGGATATACACACCATACTTTAGGTGATGCTCGTACACTGACATGAACCCACTAGAAGGATAGAGAACATCCTTTGTAGTTAGAAGAGATCTAACCTCCCTATTACAGAAACACGAATAGACTCACTTCAACCTATCGAGGTCTACGTAACCAAATTAGTAAAAGGGATTAATGCAGTATTAAAAGATGACGGATTCCCCACCCCTTCGTTACATGACTCTGACGAACTGACCTAAACTGCTCCAGGAAATCTCATTGTTTATATGTTGATAGATTCTAAGGGAAACTCACAAGTGAAAGGAATAGAAACCCCATAATTATGGAATACCTCAAGCATAGCGGTCGGCCAGCCAGAAGGTCCTAAAGTGGGCTCAAGATGGAAAGATTAGTAGACGATTCCATAAACAAGGAGAACACAGAGAAGAGAAAGGAAAAATCTAACTTGTGTTTACGGTGCAATGGTAACAGTGAGAGTAAAGTTGGGTAGCATATGTATTGAGAAATTTTTAAAAAATAGTTCTTCATGAGACGTCAAATGCATGTATTTTTCAAAGTATTTAACATCTCTTTTGTTATCTTTTTATTTAAAAATTGTTAGATTTAGGTAGGTTTTCATCATATGGGGGTTTAGATGACCATTTTGGTTTTCATATCTAAAACCTTCTTTTTGGTAACCTACTTTGAATCTAATGGAATTTTATCCTTATGAGTGATGTGCTCACCTCTTTTTAGCACATTTGAAACTCATAGTTGTAATAGATTAGGGTCGTTTATGTAAGGTTAATGGATGCCTTGTTGATAAGAAGGTTAGGATGATGATTTAGGAGTTTTTGGAATGCCTTTTTGTTGATCGTTCATGATGAAAGATTCAAGTATGAAGATACATAAGGAAAAATAAGAGTTTAGAAGTGAATGCCAATACAATTTGGTAAAAGAAAAGTCCGGATTTGAAGAACGTAGATCGATCGACCGACGTGAAGACCAGTCGAGTGTTTGTGACCGGGTGTGCGGCTAATGCCCTTGATTGTGCGCCCACGCTCTCGAGACAAAGGGAGGATTGTGACTTCAGCTCCATTTCGCGTAGCCAGCGCATTCATGAATGTGCCCCCGCACTGGAAATAAAATCATGCCCAACCAGGTGCTTCAGCGCACGGCTAGCGCGCCTCTACTACTTTTTGACTTTTTCTTGACCAACTCTTGTACTATAAATGGCTACTATCTTATCCTCTCTTTATAACTTTTCTCTTGGCCAAAAATACTCTTCCCAAAACCCTAGTTCTTCATTTTCTGTTCATCTTTTCCATCTTTATTTTGTATGATTATGCTTGGGCTTACTAGTATGAACTCTAGTAGCTAAACTAATCTCTTGGGAGCAATTTATGAGGCTTCCTTGCCCATGTCTTGATAAACATTTCTACTTATTTATTTCTTTGTCTATTATGCATTTATGGAGCTTTAATGTTGGTTGTTTATGTCATTAATGTGATTGGAAGTTTGTTAATATGCAATGCTTGTATGATAACTTGTTGGGAATGAGTGAAAGTAGCTAATTTCCTCTCTTTTGATATGGAATCCATTGGATCCATCTTCTCGAGTACTACGTAATTGCACGGGGAGAAACAAACCTACAACAATGGTCAGACCTTGTTGTACTCCCCTAATTACGATGGCAGTATCGATGGAGGGCTCCAAAAGCATCGGCTATGCCAGGGACGGGGAAGTGTATGCCATCGCCACATCATGTATTATGGACAGTCTATTAGGTTTTCCTAGATCTCTCAATGTGAATGAATCAATGATAGAAGCATTAGATTGACTAAGTTGCTCAATGATTTCCCCAAGTGCTAGCCTAATATTGTAGTTGTGTTTTTACTCTTCATGTTATGGACACCACGTATTATTGACACCCAGGGCTTACCGCTAACTACCTTATAGGTAGTGTAGCAGTAGGAAAAGGGCGGAGAACTATAAATTTCTATCTTTTGACCACACCGCCTCCAACCAAGTTAATTCTAAGCTATGGTTTTAACGACATCAGGGGGGGTAGGTAAGAATTTTGGTGCCGCTATTGGGGATGCTATTAGTCTAGGTATCAATTTAGGCATAACACGTTAGTAGAGTAGCTAGTATTGATTTTATCTGTTTTTGTTCTATTTGCATGATGTTTGAAAAAGAAAATTTTAAAAATTACCAAAAAGAGATATTTCCCAACATTGAGACTTTGTATTTTGTATCTTGTGTGAATGATCTATCTTGCGACACTATTCTTGTTGAGCATGCTTTTTCTAATTTGAACAAGGATACTTCACCACGGTATCTCATGTCCAATATGCAGAGGGAAAGGGAGATGGTCGAGAGTTTAAAATCTCCTCGACCCCCTCCAACCCCAAAGTAACATTCATGGACTCAATGATAACAAGACGTGGAGATTCATTCCTATTGGCGGACAAAATGTCCGAAGGTACGGATGGCTCGTTGTGGAGACCTCTCCATGACAATGTCATTGTAGGTGGTTCTAACTAGAACGCATGAGAAAGGAAATAAGTCGTGAGGATGACAATAAATATACAATGTTTCTTTTTCTTTCGTGTTTTGATTAGTGACTAGATTGGTTTTGCTTAAATCTTGTTTGCTATGTGGATTTTTGAGATGAAACTCTTGTTGGTTTGAAATTTGAGATTGAGACTCGTGATTGTGTTTGAATGAAATTAAATTGGATAGGTGACATAGTCTTTTGAAAAAAAAATGAAAAACCAAGGATTAGGGAAAACATTTAAGGATGCCTCGTGCGGAAGAGCTTGGCGCAAAGCTATGCTTCGTGCCCAAGTGTTTGGTGCGAGGCTCTGTCTCGTGCCAAATGTTTGGCATGAGGCAATGATTCTTGCCATGATGTTTGGCGCCAGCCAATGATTCGCGCCAGGCAGTTTTGCACATAAAGCCAAAATTTTAATTTTTCTTTTTTCCAACAATGCAAATTTTTTAAATTCTGATTCTCAAACTTAAAAAAATGCATTTTTGGTTCAAGAATTTTGGAATTCCCTAATTCCTTAGGATTTTTGAAAATACTTCCAATATCCATTGGAATTAATTAATTTATACTATTGTCCCATAAATTGAGCATTTTAAAATTCCATTCTTATCATAATTGTACCTCTCACACTAGTCACCTAGGCTAAAATTCTTATTCCATAGTACATTTATCCACCTAATTCTATCATTTGCCACGTTCTTTCTTCTCAAGAAACACTCACTGTCACACACTCTTGGTGTAACTCAAAAAGAAGTTTTTCTTCCAAAAGTTAGCAATTTTTGCTTCTTCTTTTGCGGGTCTTACAAATCCAAGCTTCAAATTTTGGGTAACCCATTGAACTCTTTGTTTATATTCTTTATTTGACATTGTGGTGGTGTTATTTAAAGCATGAATCTTGAATGAGTGTGTTTTGAGATATGTGATTGAGTTTGGATGTATGATCTTGTGTTGAAGAAAGAATTGGGAGGATTGATGTGCCATCATGCTTGAAAGATATGATCTTTAGTGTTGGGTAATTTTGGGAGAGAGTGAGTCTTGATTGCATGATCTTATTGATGGGTTAGTGATAACTTACATGAGTTTGTTGCTTGATGAGGAATGTTCTTGTTTGAATAGCCCACATGCTTAGATTATCATGTTATGAATGGTTGGGTTATTTGGGAGAATGTTGTATTATTGAATTATAGGACGTGTTTTGTTTATGATCATATCACCACTCTTGTCCTCATTTTGTTAGAATTCCACCTAAGAAGAATGCCTCAGGGAAGGGCAAGTCCACTAGGGGTGAGAAGAGGAAGAAGTAGGCAAAGGGTGCAAACCCCGAGCCGACGACTTCTATTCTTCGCAACCCCACATTTGTGACTGGGTAGTTTATGGGTTTATCCACCATTTCTGGGGACTGCAACCCCGAAGGTGGAGAAACTTGAGAGAGTTGAAGAGGAGTATTTTAGAGATGGGGTTGCTTGCAAGGACACCTTGGCGGCTCTAGGTTTACTCAACCGATTCACTTAGATGTTGAGCCGAGTAGGTCTAGAGGGGTTTCTCGAGAAACACTCCAAGAATTACATTATTTGGACCCTAGAATTCCTAGCTACTCTATGGCCGGTCGTAGATGATGATGGACACAAGGCGATCAAATTCAACCTGGACAATAAGGAGTACAAGATGACCCACCGAGAGGTAGCATGAGCCTTTGGGTGGAGGTATGGCAAGGAGATCTAGAAAACACACCAAAAATGGTTACCTTTCTCTCTTGTACGCTTTTGGGTGCAACTGACGAGCACAGATCAGAAGAACCTGTGCAAGAGTACCGCCCTAGTTCATTCAGCGTTCTGTTATGTTCACAGTATGTTAGGTATAGGTATCTTTTGCCACAGTGAACTAACGCAATATGCGGGTTCATATGTTCATTGCCTTTAGGCAATGACTCCCGAGGGTAAATTTTACCCAAACTTGGTGGGGTATTTTGTGCAAGAATGTTAAGCAATGGGAGACAGGAAGAGTGGCAAAATGTTGATGGGAGGCATGGTTGGTCATTTGGCAGAATACCTAGGTCATCTAGTTACACAAAGGGTTCTATCTAACTTAGGGAGATCAGGAACAAGGTATACCATAGAGAAGTTAGCAAAGTAGTCCGTGATGGGACTTACGACATCGGATGGTAGATATGTATGGCTTTATGGCAGAGCGAGCACGTGTAGCTTTATGATCCTTCCACAACCAGAGCACAATGCTATTGACCATGACACAAGCTTGGATGGCATACTTATTTTGCCGGACCAGAAATTTGAGAGAGAGTTCTATAGAGTTATGGCCAACCTAGAGATAGATGTTGAGGAGGCCGAGGGCGAGTCCACTCCGAAAGCATCTCCTAGTTGCTCTCGATTATCTATGGACATTATTAACCACTTAAATTCACGTGGGGACAAGCTTTTGAGCTCTACTCAAGTGTTGCAAGAGATAGTCCAAGCAATAGGAGGAATGTGCTCGGAAGTGAAAGATCTTAGTTCGAGGATGAATAGCATTGAGATCACGCTTCATGCAACCAGGTACATGGATAGGAGCTTCATGAGTCACGAGGATGAGGGCCCTTCGAGGCCGCAAGAGTAAGTATCACTATTTTCCCTAGCTCACTTATATTTTGATATGACTTTTGTGCATTGTACACTTTGCATAGGTAAAGTGTGGGAAGGGAGTAGTGAGCACTTAGAGAGTCTTCATTCTCAGATTCCTCAATGCATTTCATGATTTGCTTTGGTAGTTGGTTTTCTTTCTAGTTGAGGATGTTTGTTTTTGTTTGTTGAGGGATGATTTTGGATGAACATTTGGTGGTATGACATGCTATGCTAGGATTTCTAGTTTGCATTGTTTTAGGAAATTGGTGGTGTATTTTTAGTTTGATTATCTTTTGTAGTATGAATCCCAATTTTGTGCTACACCAAAAAAAATTGGAAAACTTGAAAAAATGGGAAAAAAATAAAAAATCTGAACAAATCGACACTTATTTTTTTGGCTTACCTTTTTCCACACTTTACTTTTGGGTGGTTTTGATTACTTATGTTTTTTGGGAAGTGTGAGAGTTGTGAGATTCTTACTTTCATGGGGGAAATAGGGTAATCTTGAAATAAGTTGAATGCCCCGGTTAACTTATGCTTGCAAGCTACATTTTACTTGATTCTTTGTCTTTTCTTCTATTTACTCGAGGATGAGTAAAGAGTTAAGCGTCGGGAGTTTGATCTGTTTCATTACGCTTATGTGAACGATGCATTTGGTATGCTTTTTAGTTATTTTTTACTTTGTGGATTGCTAGTATTAGTTTAGTTTACGTGACAAGGGGTTTAAACGGTCATGTTTGGTTTTCTTGTCTAAATTCCGCATTTTTTAGACTTAATTGGTACTAATGGACATCTTGTATCCACTGGCTCCTGGATCTTCCATATGATAATCTTTAGTAGGTTGCCCGTGGGTACTTTTTGCTTACATTCTATGTGAAGGCAGTTCGTAAGGGCAGTAGAAGATATTAAAGGCCGTTCACAAGGACGGTAGTAGAGATGAATGTCATTCGTATTAGAATGGTAGTAGACAAAGGCCACAATCATCAATGCATGGTAGAAGAGATTGAAGCCAAAGATAGGCGACAACAAAGTTCAGAGCGACTAATGAAGAAATGGGGAATCGTGGTCTGATTAGTTGTGCCTAAGACCGAGAACGGTCCAAGAAGAATTAGCCTTTAAAGCTTGTTCCATTGGATTTTTCTTCTTGAGTACTTCTAAATTGACAAAAAAACTCTCAAATTGGACTAACGGTTCCCCCGTAGCGAAAGAAACTAGTTCAGCCGGCCAAGGAACCAACGGGTCGGTGTGGGCCGTGCATGGTTTAGCACCAATAGCCAGCACCAAATGCGATGCCCCGTGCTAATAAGACCTGCACGAGGCTATGACGTGGCCCATTCCAGAGACCACGGGCTGCCATCACAAAGTGAAGAACCCTCAATGTGGCTAAGTATGGGCACAGGACATCCCATTTTTAGCGTTACACGTCATTCAAGCTCAATATGCCAAGACTAGCCAGTGGGGTATGGGTAATCACATGGCTCGCCCCAACGGTTATGTGCGCGTATTAGAACCTCAAGTTTCAACACCCTTACGGTGCCTCACAGAAGATGACGTGGTCCGCACCAGGGGTTAGACACGACCCGCACGAAGCCTCGTGCCCTGCACGATATGAAGATCTGCGCCACACCCAAGATCTAGTGCCACACACAGATGAAGGGACACGATCCACGCCAGTCCTCGCGCCCCATGCCAAGGATAAGCCACGAGCCGCATCATCCGAGATGCCCTGCACCGGGTGGCGGCTGAAGAAGGGTTTACCCTATTTTAGGCCTATTTTTTTAGCCCAATCTCCTAATACTATATATAGAACCTATGTCTACATGGTTTTCATAACATATACTAAATTAGTTAGATTAGAAGAGTAGTTTTGGAAACTCTCTCCTTAGGAGAAGCTTTATCTTTTTATTGTTTTTATTTTTCTTTGATCCTAAGATGTGGAATTCAAATGTTTATTTGAATTTCATGTCAAGGGAATAGTTTTTATAGCTTGGTGATAAATTTTAGTGACTTGGTTTAATCTATATGTTTTTTGAGATTATTTAGTTCATCCTAATTTTGTGTTCATGATATTATTGTGATTTTTTCTTGAGCTTAAATGAATGAATAATGTACCACATATAAGCACACACTTTGGGCTACATTCATGAATGGTGCAAATATCGATGACCCTTGGGAAGAGAAACTTGGTTGTTTAAATGGGTAGAGGAGAACGCATCCACGTGGGTGTGTGCACGGGGATTCTAGGTCACTCTGATCTACTTACCATCTCACCAGTCTTACTTGACTTCGTAAAGTTGTCCGAGAGGTTCCGGGTAGAGATAATTAAATAATAGCAAGCTAGGGTTACAAGAAACCCTAGTATCATAGGTAAGGTGCCTACGACCTTAGGGCCTAATTGATAGGACCTGAGAGAAGTAGTGCATTTGTGGTGGAAGCCTGGGACGTAATTGTACGGGGGAGAAATAGACCTACAGCAATGGTCAGACCTTGTTTTACTCCCCTAATTACGATGGCAACGTCAATGGAGGGCTGTGAGAGCACCCACCGTGACAGGGACGAGAAAGTGTATGCCATCGGCTACACCTTGTATTATGTCTATTAGGTTTGCCTAGATCTCTATGTTAATGAATCAAGGATAGAAGCATTAAATTGACCAAGTTGCTCAATAATTTTCCCAAGTGCCTAGCCTAATATTGTAGTTGTGTTTTTACTTTTCATGTTTTTTAGCAGTTTGACTGAAAAACCAACCTCGCCCCCCCTATTTGCATGTTTGCTTTTCTAGCTATTTGTTTCACTCGTACGGATTGACAACCGGTACACGGTTGTGTTTAAGTTGATACATTAGACCTAGCATCTCTGTGGATAAACCCAGGGTTTACCACTAACTACCCTATAGGTAGCGTAGTAGTAGGAACAGGGTGCAGAGCTTTAAATTTCTATCTTCTCATCACACCATCTCCAACTGGGTTAATTCTAAGCTACAGTTTTAACAACCCTGGGGGGAGGCAGGTCAGAATTTTGGTGCCGCTACCGGGGAACAAAAAGAGATGTTTCCCAACATTGAGACATTGTATTTGCTATCTTGTGTGAATGATCTATCTTGCGACACTATTCTTGTTGAGCATTCTTTTTCTAATTTGAACAAGTATAATTCACCACAGTGTCTCATGTTCAATTTGCACTGGGAAGGGGAGATGGTCTAGAGTTTACAATCTCCTCGATCTCCTTCCAACCCTAAAGTAACATTCACGGACTCAATGATACAAAAAATGGAGATTTATTCCTATTGGCAGACAAAAGGTTCGAAGGTGAGGATGACTCGTTGTGGAGACCTCTCCACGATGATGTCATTGTGGGTGGAATCGCCGATGGCAATTCCGGAGACCCACAGTTAGGTGATTCTAACTAGAATGCATGGTAAAGGAAATAAATCGTGAGAATGACAACAAATATATGGTATTTTTTGGCTTTCGTGTTTTGATTAGTGAATAGATAGTTTTTGCATGAATCTTGTTTTGCTATGTGGATTTTTGAGATGAAACTCTTGATGGTTTGAAATTTGAGATTGAGACTCGTGATTGTGTTTGAATGGAATTAAATTGGATAGGTGACGTAGTCTTTTAAAAAAGCAAGAAAAACCAAGGATTAGGGAAAATATTGGTGGATGCCTTGTGCTGAAGTGCTTGGCGCGAGGCTATGCTTTGTGCCCAAGTGTTTGGCGTGAAGCTCTGTCTCGTGCCAAATGTTTGGCGCGAGGAAATACTTCTTGCCATGATGTTTGATGCCAGCCTATGGTTCACGCCAAACATTTGGCACGAGATATATTTTGTGTGTAAAACCAAATTTTCAATTTTTCTTTTTTCCAACAATGCAAAATTTTGAAATTCTGATTCTGAAACTTAAAAAAATGGATTTTTGGTTCAAGAATTTTGGAATTCCATAATTCCTTAGGATTTTTGAAAATACTTCCAATATCCATTGGAATTAATTGATTTGTACAATTGTCCCCTAAATTGAGCATTTTAAAATTTCATTCTTATCCTAATTGTATCTCACCATAGTCATCTAGGCTAAAATTCTAATCCCATAGTATATTTCTCCACCTAATTCTATCATTTGCCACAATCTTTCTTCTCAAGAAACACTCACTCTCGCACACTCTTGGTGTTACTCAAAAAGTGAAGTCTTTCTTCCAAAAGTTAGCAATTTTTGCTTCTTCTTTTATGGGTCTTACAAATCCTTGCCTCAAATTTTGGGCAACCCATTGAACACTTTGTTTATATGATTTATTTAACATTGTGGTGATGTTATTTAAAGCATGAATCTTGAATGAGTGTGTTTTGAGATATGTGTTTGAGTTCGGATGCATAATCTTGTGTTGAAGAAATAATAGGGGGGATTGATATGCCATTATGCTTAAAAGATATGACCTTTAGTTTTGGGTAATTTTGGGAGATAATGAATCTTGATAGCATGATCTTATTGATGGGTTGGTGATAACTTACATGAGTTTGTTGCTTGATGAGGAATTTTCTTGTTTGAATAGCCCACATGCTTAGATTATCATGTTATGAATGGTTGAGTTATTTGGGAGAATGTTGTCTTATTGAATTGTAGGCCAAGCTTTGTTTATAATCATATCAACACTCTTGTCCTCATTTTGTCAGAATGCCACCTAAGAAGAATGCCTCGGGGAAGGGCAAGTTCACTAGGGGTGAGAAGAGAGAAGTCGGCAAATGGTGCAAACCCTGAGTCGACGACTTCTATTCTTCATAACCCTACATTTGTGACCGAGGAGTTTATGGGTTCATCTAATATTTCTGGGACTGCAGCCTAGAGGTGGAGGAATTTGAGAGAGCCGAAGAAGACTGTTTTTGAAATGGGGTTCACTTGCAAGGACACCTTGGTGGCTCTAGGTTTACTTGAGCCGGTCACTTACATGTTGAGCCGAGTAGGTCTAGAGTTCATATCTACTCTATGGCCGATCGTAGATGATGATGGACACAAGGCGATCAAATTCAACCTGGACGATAAGGAGTATAGGATGACTCATCGGGAGGTAGCGCGATCTTTTGGGTTGAGGTATGGAAAGGAGATCTAGAAGACACTGACAATGCTTACCTTTCTCTCTTGGACGCTTTTAGGTGTAACTGACAGGCATGGATCGGAAGAACCTGTGCAAGAGTACTGCCCTAGTTCATCCGGCGTTCTGTTATGTTCACCGTCTGTTGGCTATGGGAGTATTTTTCCACAGTTAACTAATGCAATATTCGGGTTCGGATGTTCATTTCCTTTGGACAACTAACCCATGCAGGTAACTTTGACCAGAACTTGGTGGGGGTATTTTGTGCAGGAATGTTTAGCGATGGAAGATATGATGAGTGACAAAATATCGATGGGAGACATGGTTGGTCTTTTGGCATAATATCTAGGTCATCCGGTCACACAAAGGGCTCTAGCTAAATTAGGGAGATTGGGCACAAGAGATAGTCCAAGTGATAGGAGGAATGTGCTCGCAAGTTGAAGATCTTAGTTCGAGGATGGATAGCATTGAGATCACACTTCAGGCAACCAATTACATGGATATGAGTTTCACGAGTCATGAGAATGAGTGCTCTTCAGGGCCGCAGGAGTGAGTATCACTATTCTCCCTACCTCACTTATTCTCCCTACCTCACTTATATTAGTTCAAGATTTTGTTTGGTAGTTGTTTTTCTTGCTAGTTGATGATGCTTGTTTTTGTTTGTTGAGGGATGATTTTGAATGAACATTTGGTGGTACGACATACTATGCTAGGATTTCTAGTTTGCATGGGGTAGGATGTTTTAGGAAATTGGTGGTGTATTCTTAGTTTGATTATCTTTTGTAGTATGAAGCCCGCTTTTGGGGCAATTTTGTGCTACACCAAAAAAATTTGGAAAACTTGAAAAAATGAAAAAAAACCCTGGACAAGTTAAAATTTGGAAAGGGCCACTTGGGTAACATGAGGAAAAGCCCGGATAGGTCCAAATGCCTAGGTAAAAATGAGAGGCTAGGCCCATCTAGGCTTACGAACCTGGGCAAAAATGAGAGGTTAGGCCCGTCTAGGCTTACGAGCCTAGGCAAAAATGAGAGGCCGTGTGGAAAAAGTGAGAAGTGAGTACCCTTTGTTTGTTAAAGCTAGGATGAAAAATCCAAAAGGGCACCTAGGCAAAATGAGAAAAATTGAGAGAAAACAAAAACTAGGTTGAATGCATGCTTCCACGGATGATGGTTTTTGAAGATGACTCTTTGATTTCTTTTGGGATCATTTCAAGAAAAGTAAGCTAGCTTGGCACTTTTTTTTGGCTTTCCTTTTTCCACACTTTACTTTTGGGTGGTTTTGATTACTTATGTTTTTCGGGGAGTGTGAGAGTTGTTAGATTCTTACTTTCTTGGGAAAAATAGGGTAATCTTGAAATATGTTGAATGCCTCGGTTGACTTATGCTTGCACGCTACATTTTGTTTGATTCTTTGTCTTGTCTTCTATTTACTTGAGGACGAGGAAAGGGTTAAGTGTGGGGAGTCTGATATGGTTCACTACGCGTGCATTAACCGATGCATTTGACATACTTTTTAGTTACTTTTACTTTGTGTATTGCTTGTATTTGGTTGAGTTTACGTGATAAGGGATTTAAACGTCCATGCTTGGTTTTCTTGTCCAAATCCCGCATTATGTAGACTTAATTGGTACTAATAGACATCTTGTATCCACGGGTTCCTTGATCTTCCTTATGATCATCTTTGGGTACTTTTTGCTTACATTCTATGCAAAGGCCGTTCGTAAGAGCGGTAGAAGATATTGAAGGCTATTTGCAAGGATGGTAGTAGAGACGAAGGCCATTCACATTAGAATGGTAGTAGACAAAGGCCACAATCATCAATGCATGGTAGAAGAAAATTGAATCCAAAGATAGGCGGAAATAGAGTTGAAAGCGGCAACCGAAGAAATGGGGAACCGTTGTCTGATAAATTGCGTTCAAGCCCGAGAACGGTATAAGAAGAATTAGCCTTCAAGGATGGTTCCATTACAACTAAAACTTTCAAATCGAACTAACGGTTCTTGCATATCGAAGGAAAATAGTTCATTGGGCCAAGGCACCAACGGGTCGGCGCAGACCTTGCATGGTTTGGCACCAACGGCCTGCGCCAAACGAGATGTCCCATGCTAAGAAGACCAACACGAGGCTATGGCGTAGCCCATGCCAGAGGCCATGGGCCGCCAGTACAAAGTGAAGAACCCTCCACGTGGCTAAGTATGGGCACGGGACATCCAACTTTTGGCATCCAGCGCCGTTCCAAGCTATTCGGTAATATTATTTACTTCATTTTTCTAACCTTTTACTTCGGTTTATATAATAACCGAGGTAAAATACCAAAGAGTCTATTTACCCGATGTGTGTTATATTGTGTTCATATTTTGTGGGATTATTATGATTTTATTGAGATATAATTTACACATTAAGGTGTCTTTGGTGCAGGAATTCATGGATTGTGAAGAATTGAGAGGGAGCTATACATTGTACTTTTTTTTCCTTAACCAATGGTTGTTTCCCACTGGATTTTCTAGGTTAAGGTTTTTAATGAGGCGATGTGCTCCAATGGAAAATGTTCTTATTTTATAAGATATTTTTCCAGGGATGAAGGATGAGAGGCAAAAGAAGAATTGCTGAAGTTATAGGGTGAAAAGTAAATTATTGAAGAGACGAGGATTTGAAGAAAATAAAGATATTCACTTCCCATATTGATAAGGACTGTATTATCTCCTTCCATTTGAAATTTCTTAATTTTAAGAATTAGTTAATTAGAGTTAGAATAGATATTATATTATTTCATTTTTCATTTGGAGGAAGAGTCTGATTTAGATTTGGATACTTTGGTAGCCGCACGCATGTATAAATACATGCCAATGTTTTGAGGAGACACGCACGCAGACACAGAGAGTAGTTAAGTTTATGAAAATATTATTAAGGTTTGTTTGAGTTCGGCGGCTGGAGCAAATTGCTGGGAGCAGAACTATTTGGTTGAATTAGTTACATCTATTGATTTCCGAGCGCACACTTTTAAATTCAAGCTCCTGGTTTGTTATTTGTTTTTCGTAAGTTGTTAATTTATTATTTAAATTATGTTCTATTTTAATAATATTTATTTGTTTAGTTTAATTATTATAAGTAGCTAATTTGTATATCGGCATGGAATAGCAAGCATTAGTTTATGAATCGTGAGAGCTAATTGTTTTATAATTGATTCTTATGTGTTCTTGATTGTTCTTGGTTTAATTTATTTTTAATGTGTTTAAGTCTGGCCAACTTGAATATTATTGGGATAATGCTATCTAATTCCACCAATACGTAATCGTTGGAAAGAGTTAGTAAGTAGCGAGTCCTTGTGAAAAAATAGCTAACTAGCTAAGACTGTAATAGCAAGATGGGGAACAATTAATTGTGCTTTACTATTTGTGAATACTTGGGTGATTGCTATATCAGGTTCTTTTCATTCTTTTTTATAATGAAAACACCCGAAGGTGAGGGAGAATATATTAGAGGTTCCCCAAGCCTTGATCCCAATGGGTAGAATATACATTGTGTTCGGATTGTTCTGAGTGAGTATTGAAGCAACCGGGTTGCCTCCAAAAGACCTAGAAAAGTATACTAAATATTGTGAAACAACTATCCAAAAGAAAGTGGATAGGTGTCGAAATTGCGATCCAAGTGAGAGAATCTCCACCCCGCGTGTTAATCCCCTCAAATGGCCAGGCAACTTCACACACAAAATGATAGAGTCTACTCAACTGAGATGAGTACGGAAGGGTAAGCTAAATGAAGTTAAGATAAACTAAATCCTAAGACTAGTGAAGGATCAGCTCCAAAACATTGCCTTTATGCCAAAGTAGTAGTCGATATAGACAGTGGAGATGCAAGCCGGGAGAGGAATCCAAAATCATCCCGCCTCTAAATGATGAGAAATATAGCAGGAGGCTAGGAGATGCCAGCACTGGAACTGGCAACACGGGAAGCTGTAGACATGAAATCTCCAGTAGAAAGAAGTGCCGAGTAGCCCCAAACCCTGTAAAAACAAAACCAGAGAAAACAAGTATTTAGCAGTATCTATTCCTAAACTCTTAAAGTCTTAGAGACTCGAATATAAGGAACATTTCCTCTGTCCATAGAGATTAACCCCCTGATATCTGGTGGAACATTGGTCATATTCAGGCATTGGTTATGATGAAAATGGTATTTCGCAATAGCGTGAGCTACAGAGTTACACTCCCTATAAACATGAACTATTTCAGCTCTCCCAAGCAAGGATTTTGCATTAAAAACCAAATCAAAAACTTGCCATTGTGCAACATAAGGATCGTGAATCATTTCAGCTGCAAGTTTAGAATCAGATTCTATAATAAAGGTATGATCAAGATGGTTGAAAGTATTGCAAACAAACAAGATTGCTTCTATTTCAGCATGTAAAGGAGAAACAACCGAAATAGTTGTCGAACTAATCATGATAGGTTGACCTAAACTATTCCTAGCTATAAGACCAACCGCAGCTTTGTCAGAAGACCAGGATGCATCTACATTAATTTTAATAAAACCAGGCTTAGGCCTTTCCCAGAAAACTCTCATTATGTTTGGCTTTGGGGGAGGTCTAAACAAAGGGATGAGATGCTTAAAAGATTGAGGGATTGAGTTAGTAGATAATAACTTTGGAGGGCACCCACTTAGTGTCAATTTAATCAGTACTTCAACCTCATTACAGATTAGAGACACTGAAAAAGGCTTGTGATCATATAAGTAATTATTCCTAGCTTTCCATAGACTCCAGCACAGCATAGAGGGTAGAATCATACAATATATTTGGTAAAACTTTGGAAAATCAAGACAGTTCCAGAATAGATAGAATCTTTGAGGGATGGAATGTAAAGCATTGAGATTAATCTGAATCGAGGAGGTCAGATTAGACCAGACAGATTGGGCCAGAGAACAGGAGATGAAGTAATGTTGGATAGAATCCGACTCACAACATTTTTTATTTTGGTTATCTGAAGTTTGCAGTTTCTTTCTTGCACCACCTTGTGAAAAAAGGCTGTGTTATTGTCCCCAAGCTTATGCCATCTTAGTCTTGCCTTCTGTTTCCAGTATTTCTCTTTTTCCTTAAGTACCTTAAGGAGTAGAGCATTTTTTTCGTTTAGTTTAACACGCTCAGAGGAAGAAGGGTTCAGATCATAGTTCACTTCCTGAATTCTTAGGTCTTCCTCAGCCTTTTTGACATTGAGATCAATGTTTCCAAATTTATCTCTATTCCAACACTTTAGTACTTTTTTAAGTCTGACCAGTTTGAGATAGAACCTTAACATACCAGTTCCAGTTATAGGAGATTCCCAACTGTCACTTATCACTCCAGTAAATTCATGTCTTTGAAACCAGGCATCAATAAACCTAAATAGCTTAGGATTGGATGAGGTCAGATTGGAAAACTGAAGGAGAAGGGGAGCATGATCAGAAGTCTGTCTATTTAAGATTTGGATCGAAGAAGATGGAAATTTAGTGTTCCAAGAAATTGTGCTCAGGCCTCTATCAAGTCTTTTAGAGGTAGGGTTACTTAACCTAGAATTACACCATGTAAAAAGATTTCCTACCGTGTTGATTTCTTGAATTCCATTTGAGGTAATCCAGGAATTAAAATCTCTAATACTTCCTAAGGCCGGAGAACTGGGACCTCTATATTCCATTAATGAAGTTATTGAGTTAAAATCCCCTATAAAGATAGTGTCACCCTTCGAAATAGACTGAAGTTCAGACGATAAAACCTTCCTACCATCTCTATCTCTAAGAGCATATATAAAAACTGCCTCCATAAATAGATTGACAGATTGATGTGAAATAGAAACATGCATAAACTGTTCATGAGAGGATAGCAGCGAGATAGAGAAAGAATTAGACCACATAAGCCAAATTTTCCCATTAGGCAGAGTCAAATTGTGTGTGAAAGAGAGTTTCTCCCATTAGGTTCTTTTCATTCTTAATGCTATCGAGGTGTGTTTCTGGTTCAACGAATACTTTCTGGGGGCATCTTGGAAAGGAAACAATTAGGCTCTTATAATTTGTTAATTTTAATTGGTTAATTGTCGATAAAGTACAAAATAATTGGGGAGGTTAAGCGTAACTACTTTCCTATAACTGATAGATGCATATAAATTGATTTATCTTTGCGCCTATGATCGATGTTTAACTAATGTGAGTTATTCTGAGCCGATTACCTTATTCATATACTTTAAATATTTTTATATCTGTTAGTTACATTTTTATTTCATATTTTATATGAGTTAGTTCCATTATTAGTTGTTAGACAAATATGAAATTAAGGCGTGGTGGCTACACCAAAAGTGTTCTGTATTAGTAGGTATTTTATTATAGTTTTTGCTCCATTCCTCGTGGGATTGACTCTGCTTACTACTTTTCTAATTTCATCTTTAGAGTTTGTAGATTTTTTTGGTGAGTGAAATGATAATCACCAAATTGACGCCGCTGCCGGGGAATGGTAAGTCAATTTCTATAATTGTTTCCTACTAATCCGTGTGTTACTGTGCTTGGTTTATGAGCAGATCATCCAATCCAAATTTAATATTCGACCTGGAAGTTGAGAAGACAGCCAAGCAGAACAAAAAGCAAACAAAGGCATGGAAAACAGTTTTTACCGAGACCCTTCGGTTTGACCAAACTTAACCCGTCATGATTTCAGCAACCACCTCTGATTCAAGAACTGATATCGAGATGGACGGAGCTGACCGAAACCCAAATCCTGGGCAGAACTCAAACAACCCATACATGTGAGAACTTACTGGTCATAGTGAAGATGACCCCCCACTCCTATTCAGCTGCCAGAGACCGAGAATCCTATTGAAATCAAGCTAGCATTCCTGAACATACTTCCAAAGTTCCATGGAAGAAGCACCGAAGACCCTTACAATTTTTTGAGCGAATTTATCAAGATTTGTAAGGTTCGAAAGAGGCCATCCACCATGATGAAAGATCAATTCAAATTGGTGGCATTTCCATTCAGTTTGACAGGAGCAACAAATCAGTGATTTTAGAGCTTGTCCCCCAACTCCATTGCGACATGGGGAGAATTGAAGATATTGTTCTCGGAGTACTACTTTCCAGCCACAAGAATAGATGCCTTGAAGAGGGAGATCACAAGCATCAAGCAAGAGTATGATGAACCATTGAGTATGTATTGGCTAAGGTTCAGGAAGTTGGTAGACAGTTGCCCTAATCACCGAATGACGGAAGGCAAGTTGCTTCAATGCTTCTATCAAGGGATGACATCCAGCAACAAGGACTTGGTGAACTCTTCCAGTAGTGGTGGATTTTCTTACCTTCGAGTGAATGAAGCTAGAGAGATCATCAAGAGGTTTGTGGGTCTAAGAAGGAGTATGATCAGCAGGAAGTACGAATCTTGAAGAAGGTGGCATAGACATCCACTCCCGAAAAAGATGAGATCACTTCTATCCAAGGTCATTGACAAGGTTGCGTCTGTACAAGAAGGGCCTTGCGATACGTGTGGAGTAGTGAACCATATGACGTCGCAATGCATTCTGACCATGGGAGAGATACCTGTCCAAGCACATGCTATGGGATATTTCAATGAGAGGCAGGAAAAAGGTGGACCATATCCCCAAAATTTCAATCCAAGGTATAGGGATCACCTTAACTTCTAGTGGAGAGAACAAGGTCCCCATCCGCAGCCGCAACCTCAGCATTACCAACGAGCCTATGTTCCACCAATGCAACGAGAAGCTCTAGTTTTTCCCCAGCCCCAGCAAGGAGTTCAAGATAAATCTCTGAATGAAAAGATGGATATGTTGATAGACATGATGGTGAAGCAATCCAAGAAGACACGAATCAACCTTGGAGGAGTATACACGGCAAATTTCCTATCTGTCAAATTCTTTGAATGAACTTAGCATGAAGCAGCCTGGATTACCTTCTCAGGTCCAATTGAACCCTTATGAGATGGTAAATCAGGTCACACTAAGTAGAGGAAAAAGGCAACGAAACCACACAAAAAATCTGAGAATCCTGAGCATAGTGATACCAGAGATAAAGGTAAATCCAAGGTACCAGACGGGGTAAGTAAGAGGTTGAGTTTACATGATCCTACACTTAAAAGTTTTCCTCATTTTCCTCGTAGATTAAAAAAAAAGGAAGAGCCTATGGATTTTTTATCAATTTTTGGAAAAATGGAGATTAATTATCCATTCTTGCAGGCAATAAGGTTACCACCAATAAGAAAGTTCTTGAAAGATTTTATTGTAGGGAAGCCAAAGGATTCAAGCAAGATAATGATGAGTGAATCTGTGTTAGCTGTGGTCCAAAAGAAAATGCCTCAAAAGTGCAAGGACCCAGGTATGTTTTCCTTACCTTGTTACATTGGAGATAAGAAGATTGATGCTGCCATGTGTGATTTAGGAGCTTCTATTAATGTTATGCCATTATCCGTGCATCTAACTTTGAATAGAGCTGAAATGGTAGACACTAGAGTGATAATTCAATTGGTAGATAAATCTTGTGTATGTCCTGAAGGGTTGTTGGAAATGTGCTTGTGCGAGTCAATAACTTTGTGTACCCTGCAGATTTTTATGTGGTAAAAATTAATCATACTAATGATAAGGGAACACAAGGGGTATTTTTGGATCGTCCATTCTTGAAGAAAGCAAACACCATTATTAATGTTGGGAATGGAACTATTTCACTTGATTGTTTTGGTGATAAGTACACACTCAACATTGATAAACCCTTGCAGAAATCTATAGCTACTGAGAATGTGAATGCAATTGATCATACTGACATGTTTGTCCAGTATTGTCTTGAGACTAAAGTTTTGCAGGATAAGATGGGAATTCAAATTCCTACAAGTCTAGAAGAGGTAAATGTTCAAGTCTCAAGCGATAAGGAAATTCGCAAATTGTTGTGTTCAGTGTACTCTCAGAAAGTGGTGCCCAGAACTGAAATAAATCAAGGAATGCCTCGACTCAGTCCGAAGCGGATGTTCAAAAAAATTCTAAAGTTTGTACAGGGTCCGGTTTGCCCAAACGGGACCCGTCCGCCAGACTAGTCCCATCAGATGTGAAAACCTCAAATTTGGAGTTGAAGGCGTTACCACCCGATCTGAAGCATGTTTATCAAGGAGGTTATGATACTCTACCAGTGAGTATGGAGTCACTCAAGTGTGAGGAAGAAAGAAAGTTCCAACTCTAAGAATTGGGAGTTCTGTGATTGACAGGGTTTGATCAAGTTATGCGGTACAAGGAGCGCAATAAGATGTGGCATGACAGAAATTTGAAGTCAGAGGAATTTGTGGTTGGGCAGAAAGTTCTTATTTCCGAGTCCAACTTTCAACATATGTCATGGAAATTCAAGTCTAAATGGACTAGACCATTTGAAGTGGCTTATGTTTGGCCTGATGAGATGGTAGAGATTATAAGCATGGACGCAAAAAGGGCATTCCTCGCCGATAGTCATCGTCTTATGCCGTACTATGATACTTCTTGGGTGGCATTAATGGAAGAAATTCCATTGTGCCCAACAAATAATCATTAAAGGCATATGAAGGTCCAGCCAAAGACTATAAACAAAAGTGCTAATTGGAAGGCAGCCCAATTTTCTTAGTTTTTTTTTCTTCTTTTAAGTTTTTATTTTTTATCTTTTAGGAATTTCAATTTCTCATCTGATCTCAGTTCTTGATTTACAGATTTTGAAGTACTTGAATTTTCACCATGGAAAATGCGCACCTTTGGAGAGCTGGACTCGCAGGGTTCCGTTTGGCCAAACTGGAGGTCTGCAGCAGAACATGATCCAGATCCAATGCTTAATTCTTGTTGGAAATTTCTCTGAAACCAACCACTATAAGTTTCCTCTTTCCCTTTTATTTCAATTATCATGATGTTTGACTATGTGTGAAACTTTTTCTCATTAGAGCTTTGCATTATTTGCTTGAGGGTAAGCAACGTTTAAGTGTGAGGAGGTTTCTTGTGTGCTTTATTTTGTATTTTTGGAAAAAAATAAAAGAAATTATTAAAATTTCAGTTTTTTGAGTCAAACATGTGTTTTTGTGTTGTTTTGAGTCGATAATTTGACATGAGAGAATTCTAGTGACTCTTGATAAAAGTATCATGCCGGTTGTAAACTTCATTGTAACAATCTTGGTAAATCTGATATGCCTTGAGGTTTTTGAATGAGATATTCTATGATTTGTGAAATTTTATTGATATGATTTTTGGGATGACGAAAAAGGATGAGTTTAATTGAATATTTTAGCCTACTAAAGTGAGGTTTGAGCTAGAGTAGAGCACTCTCTACATCATTCTTTGTTCTGAGAGATCACATTGTTATAATTGAAGTTGTTATGTGTGAAAGTGATGGAATGCTCTAGGATGAACCACACATGTTAAATAGCCCACCAGTTACATTAACTCCTAGTGAAACACTTTGAAGTTTTGACTATGTTCTTTGATATGAGTTACTATATATTTAGCCAAAGCCTTGTTTATCCTTTCCCTTGGCCCTATTATGCACGTTCTTGGAGTTGATGTTGATGAATTCATCCATTGTGTTCTCTTGAGTTGATGACATTACTGAGTATGTGTCCAGTTTGCCCAGACAGAATGGTTTCGAAAATTGAAGGCTGAATTTTATTATGAACACTGACACTGTGGTTCCATTTGGCCAAACTGGAGGCCGTAACTATGAAAAAAAAGAGAAAAAAATTCTTATTGTTTGTTATGTTGCGAATTTTCTCTCAAAGGTACTGATTTTGGCATACATTGGAGAAGAATGGTGCTGGAAAAACTTTTTGAAAAGAAAAGAATAAAATAGCACCTACATTTGATGTGATATTACTTGGCTTTCTCATAATAGCCATGAGATGAAGATTGCTGGTGAATGTCTACTATATATGGGTGATGGTTGAAGAAAAAAACATGCATAATATTTTGATCGATATTGTTTGAGCTTAGAACCCCTTAGGATCTCACCAATCTGAATGGTCCTTAGCCCCGTTACAAACCTTGAAAAAGACCTTCCTGATTTGCATATTAACTTCTCTATGTTATAACTTGTGAGTTATTTGAGTGATTGTCCTTCATATATTGAGAGTGATTGAGTGAACTGTGAGAAAATATTCATTACTTGTCCGATTTTGATTGAATTGATGATTGAATTTCATGATCTTAAGCATTTTCATTTAAATTACTTCAAGGGTTGATGATTTCCAGGTGCGTTAATGTGATCTTTTACTCTTTGACAGGGGAAAATTTATCGTTATAAAAGTAGAATCTAGAGTTTTTAAATGTTGAATTTTTGTTTGTCTCGTTGTGAGACTTGTGTTTCTATCTTACTTTTTATTTTTATAGAGTCATTATAGATAGAGTCTTATGAGTGAATGAGAACTTATGAACACTATGGATTATTGATTGCTCTTATATTCTACACTTCATACTTGAGGGCAAGCGTGATTCAAGTATGAGGATATTTGATGTGTGTTATATTGAGTTCATATTTTGTGGGATTAGTATAATTTTATTGAGATATAATTTGCACTTTAAGGTGTTTTTGGTGCAGAAATTAACGGATTGTGAAGAATTGAGAGGGAGCTATACATTGTACTATTTTTTCCTTAACCAATGGTTTTCCCACTGGGTTTTCCAGCTTAAGGTTTTTAATGAGGCGGTGTGCTCCAATGGAAAATGTTCTTATTTTATAAGATATTTTTCCAGGGATGAAGGATGAGAGACAAAAGAAGAATTGCTAAACTTATAGGGTGAAAAGTAAATTATTGAAAAGATGAGAATTTGAAGAAAATAAAGATATTTACTTCCCATCTTGATAAGGACTGTATTATCTCCTTCCATTTGAAATTCCTTAATTTTAAGAATTAGTTAATTAGAGTTAGAATAGATATTATATTATTTCCTTTTTCGTTTGGAGGAAGAGTCTGATTTAGATTTGGATACGGGTTTACATACTTTGGCAACCGCACGCATGTACAAATACATGCCAATGTTTTGAGGAGACAAGCACGCAGACACAGAGAGTAGTTTAGTTTACGAAAATATTATTAAGGTTTGTTTGAGTTCGGCGACTGGAGCAAATTGCTGGGAGCACCTATGCATAATTATAATACATAATTACTACCTTGTACTACAGTCTTTAATTTCTTTGTACTGCTTTTATTCTAGAATATATTTGGTGAACCATTTCTCCTAAACACACCCACCTGACGCACACACCCACAATTCCTCATTCACTTTTCCAATTCTACCACATTC
The DNA here is from genome assembly GCA_037428765.1 of Rubia yunnanensis. NCBI lineage: Eukaryota > Viridiplantae > Streptophyta > Magnoliopsida > Gentianales > Rubiaceae > Rubia > Rubia yunnanensis. The sequence goes on from CM075061.1 coordinate 64,845,591, forward strand.
CATTGCAAAGCAACATACATACACGTGTTAGTATCATTGAAAACTCACACACTATCATCTTCAGCCCTCTTTTCCATTTTTCATTTTCATTTTCATTTTCATTTTCATTTTCATTTTCATTTTCATTTTCATTTTCAAGATCTCCCACATCTCGTTTCCATCTCCAATCCCCCACAATCCATTTTCATTTCTAACCCCCCACAATCCATTTTCAATCTACCACATTCTATCTTTATTTCCAAACCATATATCATAGTAATTCATGTGTAAGAACTATAGAAAATTCAAACACTAAATTATTCACCCAAAATCAAAACACTACAATTTTTAACCATATCTTGAAGAACTTGGGAAAGAATATAGGAAAGGAGGAAGGAGAAAGTGGTCACGCAAACCAACAAAGATCAAATATTTGCTAAAAACAATGGTAAGGAAATTAATAGTTCTCTACTTAATACTCTGGCATGTTTTTTTTTAAAGATTCATTTCTTGAAGATTATAAAATTTAGGAATTACAACATATGGGCATGATGAAAGAATTTCTTAAAATAAAAAGTGGAGGAAATGGTCGGCATTAATCTATATGTTTTTAATTTAGAAATGTGACATAGAAAACTATTTTAATCCAATCTAAGAATTTTCAACTTAAAACATGACATGCAAAACAATCCTAATCAAATTCAAGATCTTTTTATAACATTCAACCTAATCCTAAGAAAATTTAAGATTAGAAATAATATTTGAGAGATACAAATCTATATTGAGGTAATATTTATGTGTCATGGTCATATTTGTTAAAAAATTCAAGAGATAATTATAATATTAAAAATAAGAGATAAGTGCCTATATAATCCTACCTACTTGAGTAAGTGCCAATATAACCCTGAGATTATTTTTAGTGCAAAACAACCCTAACTAGTTAATGAAAGTGCCAATATAACCCTCAGACCCCATTTCCGGCATTGACTTTGATTTTTCAGTGTTGACTCTATGTAAATTGATCAAAAAGCCCTTTGGACAAAATATGAAATTAGGTGGGCAATTTTACCCTCATAGTTTGCCGGACCGCTGCCAGACCACCATTAGACCGCCATTGGACCACTGCTGCACTGCCGCCGTAACATGTAGGGTTATATCAGCACATTATGAAATCCGATAGGGTTATATCAGCACATTCCTAAATTTTGTAGGGTTATATTAGCACATTCCTAAAACTTATAGGGTTATATTAGCACATTTTATAAACGTTAAGTGTGTGGTACTCCGCTGGCCTTCACGGGGGACCACATCATCATATACACCATTATTACATAATAAAATTATCTTATATACCATAAAATTCGGCATCATGACACCAACATTCTTATTAAATACCATGATCACATATCATAGCCTCACTTCAAAACTTATCAACATTAAAAACCCTATGTCGAAGAACACAACAAAATAACAACCACACACAACACTAAAGGTTATCCAATCAATCCGGACTAAACACACCAAAATATACAAAATATCCTTAAAACCCCTATATTGTATAGTATGTGCTGATATAACCCTACAATTTTTACAATTGTGTTGATATAACACTATAAGTGTTAAGAATGTGTTGATTTAACATTACCAGTTTTCAAAATGTCATGATATAACCCTACCTATTACGAAGACAGTGTAGCAGTGGTCCGGCGGTGGTCTGGCAATATTGGAGTATTAATGACTCTAAGATTAATAACGTCATTTCCTTTTTTTAGTATTTAATTTTTTTTCATAAATTCTTTTATCGCAGTTATTTTTTTGAAGTAAATAATATTATTTACCTCGGTTAAAAAAACCGAGGTAAATAATAGGTTATTTATCGCAGTTTTACGATAAACGTGGTAAATATTTTTGAAAATCAAAGTAAAAAGTACTGCCGACGTACGTTCGAAGTCGAAAATATGAGTACGACCTAGCAGTAATAGTCAATGATTACAGGATCGACTTTGTAGCTGAAGTCAATTTGGCCATAATATTATTGACGTTATAGAGCGAGGTCGTATTTTTCACCATGCGAAGTCGCATATACCCATCGGTCCAAACCCGTGGCTAAATCCATTCCAATTATAAATTAATTCATGCGACGTCGTAGGTTAGTAACATATTGGTAATATCAAAATCATGTGTGCGAATGAAGTGCGATGTCGCACTTATCTATCATACCTAATAAATCAACGATTTTTAACTAATACAACAAGAACTTGGAAGGTACCATCAAAAGGTTCCACTCCAAGTTCACAATAGGCAGTCTCAAATTTCATCAAGTTACATCGGTAAGACTAAATCTAGGTACATATATCAAAAACACATAATGATACGTACCATATAACATCCCATCAAATTTAAAATTTTACAAAAAACATAGAATCCCAATAAAATCAAAACAAACATTCCATCTTCTATGAAAAACTAACATATGATCCATGGAAATCAATGGGGTGGTAACTTAGGTGGGATAACATCGTCTGCCAATGAACTACTTCCATTGTCTTGAGAATTAGCCTCCAACTCTTTGGTGGAAGAATCGGTATCGCCAATGCTAGACCCTCTTTCATCATAAGTGGTTTCCAGCCCATCCTTGTTATCCTCAAGTGCATTGATTGCACAAGCAATCATATACTTCAGTCCCACCAATTCTTCCATAAGCTTATGCACGTTGTGTTCTGTGCACTGTGCCAGGGCCTTGGTATCGGCCATGTCTTTCAGGAGGATGCCCCAAGCCCTTTGTGTAAGTCTCATAGGATAAAAAATAAGTTAAATTAAAATGTTAAAATTTTAATCAATACTAATTTGAAATAACCATAAAACTTAAAAAATTTATACCCAATCGCGGGGCAGGAATAATGGTGGGGAAAGCTACCATAGCCGTGAAAGCCGATGGAGTCGCATCGAGCCTGAGTATGGGAGGCAGATCCATATCCTCCTTGGGGACATTGTGATCAATCCACGTCCCCACCTCCCAAACCCAATGCTTATGCCTGAAGTAGTATGCATCGTAGTACTTAGGCTAGATCTTTGCTTTTGATTTAACGTGAGCTTTCTTCTTCTCCAGAATGGCGGTGATGACGTTGCCGTAGGGGAGTGTCCGACTCTTCGTGGTGAGGGCCACTTGGTGTATCTCCTGGATGACGGTGTACTCGGGGTTGATTACCTTCTTCTCTACAAGGTGGTAGTACATGAGGGTCCCGTTGATCGTGCACTACATAGGATGCCCGGCCAGGATCAGTACTTGTACATTTATACTGAACATCATTTTCTCCTCAAGGTCGAGAGCCCCAAGATTGATCTTCCTCGGTTGGATGAGACCGTTCCCCACTTCAATTTTGAAGTACTTCCCCACCATTCAGTTAGGGTCAAGTGTTCAGGATGGGTTATTCTCGTCGACCCGTGGATGCCAATTGTCCCGGTAGTACAGTTGTAGAGGCTCAACCTCCGGCTTATCCCCCCACCGATTGTGAACCTAATAACCTGATTGATGAACACTGTTATCATCTCCACGTGTATCCCATTCACTCTTGTCTTGTAGGTGGTCTTCGATTCCCAAGTGAAATTGGCGTAGAACTCCTTGACCTCTGTATCATACTTGGGTTTATCCAAGCATATCAAACCCTCCATTCATGGTAGTTTAAAGGGTTCGAGGAAACATTGATATGGAGTCACTCCACATCCTCGAGCTTCATCATTTTATCCTTCGGCCCCGGATCCTTTCGAAATGCTTCTGTGCCTCCTCTTTGATGAAGCGTATTTTGTCCTATGTTGTCGATGAAGGGGTGGTCGTTGTATTTGCCTTCTTGGTGCACGATGGACCTGCTACCGTGGTGTCTTCCCTTTTCCTCCCGGCTGTTTGCTTCATTCAAGCCATTTGAGAAACAAGAGAACATAGAACAATAAGTGCAACGTTCAAGAACCTAATGATGTCAATGTGTTTTTGCCAACTTTGCATTCATGTCGCAGACACTTCGCCTACACCGATGTGATCTATGCAAAATCACAGATGCATGTGAATGTGTGACTTCACACGGCCAATCGACTTAGCCAAAAAAGTTTGCGACTAGAACAAGAATGGTCCTAAAACACCTATAATCTCAACTAACATCAACATTACAAAGTAAACAGCTAACATGCCACAAATGTAAAACCAAGCAATGGGCAACGAAAGAAGTATATCAAACCCGAAAAAGCAACATCAAATTTATCAAAAATTTCTTACCTTAGTTAGGGTTTCTCGCTCTTCCCCTTTGAAGAAATCCACCAATGTACTACGTCCAAACCAATTGAATGTGAGTTTTGGGGTATATTTAAATGAGAACAAGGTTTTGCGTTGAGATTTGAATTTTTTCAGACCATTTTTTCTGGTGGGAGGTTTTGGTGCGACGTCGTCGATTGGGAATGCAAAGGGGGAGGGTGTTCGGCTATTTATATACCTGCAGTGATACATAACTGTTTAATCTCAGCTGCGACGTCGCAGGCTACGTTGCAAAGAAAGACAAACACAAAAAATACAGTGTGATGTTGTTATTCGTAGGTTTTGGGTCACATATATGATTGGGCCCAAACATTATAAATTTGGGCCTGAACCAGAGGTAATCGAATTGACATGAGCCGAAGTCATGAAACTTAATCGAAACCAATATGAAGAGGGATCGATGCATGCCCAACATCGCTTTTAATCAACTCTACGCCGTATTAGAGCAGTGGCCTAAACTATAAATATCTACGGGCCTGATCAGTGATGGACTAAAACCACAAATTCCCAATGTTGCATCCATGCTGTCGTCACTGAGAATTAACCAACAATACGACGACATTGCAAAAATGGATTGCGGGCCGATCAACCTAAAATAAAATATAATAAAGGCCCAAACGATTCAACTAGAGAATCAATTAATATGGGATTATTTTTTGAGACATTGACACGGCCACCATGTTCCAATTTGGCAATGAACACGTCACCGGAACGAGCACAAATTATTCACAGACATTACGAAACTTAGGGGAAATTACACTATGGCCCAAACTTCCTTGCATGTCACTACACTTAGAAGACATGCACCTGAACATGAGGAAAAATGTTTCATATGGAAATTATGCATACTGTCTTACAGGGACGTGAACTTAGGTAATCGTTCGTTTTTTTAATAGTATTCCATTAATACACGATAAGCGTTGTGGGAACGATAATTTCTTACACATAAAATCACATAAAATTTCATATTCTAGGTTTTTTTAATGAAATTTAAAAGTAATAAAATTCCACCCATCAAATTTTAGGATGCTCCAGTACGTGGTCTAGAGTAAATTGTAGATGATTACTTAAAAGTATACAAGTGTCAGTCGTAAGAATTTGTGGAAGTCTATGTAAAATAAAACCTGTTTCTTTATTACTCTCGGTTATTATAAGTTCCACTATGGATGACAAATCTTCTTTTCAGGACGATCGGAATCGCATTTGGGACAACCAGTTATCTTTTTAATTTTTGCACTTAGGTTCCACTTTCGTCCGGGAGATGTTGAAATGCAAAATTGGAGATACCCTTATTTAATTCACATTGTCACGACCACCATGTTCCAATTTGGTGATGAACGCGTCAACGGAACGGGCAAATTATTCACGGACAATACATGACAAAACTTTAAGGAAATTACAATATGGCCCAACTTCTTCGCATGATCACTATGCTTAAGAGACATGCACTTGAACATAACGGGAAAATTTCAATATGGAAATTATTCATACTATCTTATAGGGACGTGAACCTGGGTAATGGTCCATTTTTTATAGTATTCCATTAATACACTTATGATAAGCGTTATGAGCACGATAATTTCCGCCACATAAAATCACATGAAATTTCATATTCTAAGTTTTTTTATGAAATATAAAAGTAATAAAATTTTGTTCATCAAATTGTAGGAAGCGGCAGTGTGTGGTCTAGAGTAAATTGTAGATCATTACTTAAAATTATAAGAGTGTCAGTCGTAAGAACTTATGGAAGTCTAAGTGGAATAAGACCAGTTTCTTTATTACTCTCCGTTATTATAAGTTCCACAAGGGATGACTAAGATTCTTTTCAGGTTGATCCGAATCGAGTTTGGGACAATATATTTTTTCACTTATGTCCCTCCAAGAAAGTGAGAGATGTCAAAATGCAAATATAGCGATAAAATATTTTTCTATTCACATTTTGACAACAATATTGTTCCAATTTTGGCATAAACCGGTCCAAGAGGACTCGCAACCTTTAAATGGATAATTTTATGACAATTTTTGAATATTAGAGGCCATCGTATGCGTCCTTGCACACAGGTTGCATTTAATGAAACATGTACCGAAGATCGAGCGACGTCGCTCAGTATGAAATTTCTAGTGGGATCCAAAAATTTCAGACGATAATTTGAAATAAAAATTCCCCTCAACCCTATTTCATAAAATAACAATTACCACTAACACCAATTTCCATCTCCAATACAAATCCTACAAACCCACCCTATCCATTCACATCATTACAACAATGGAAGGGCTCAATCAAATTGCTCCCCTCAACCATCAAGAAGTATCCAAGGATAGAGCATTTCTAGGTTCAAATTAATTGAGTACTTTTCCATCTTTTCCATATTCATTTAGCAATTTTGTTACCATATACCTTCTATATGTTTTTTCCTCATTCATCAAAGATTAAAGTTTTTAATAAAATAGTATGCTTGTGTTACATGTTATATACTGTGTATATTTTTTTGTTTTCAATATGATGCCATGTTTGCAAAGAGTGAGAAAAAAAGCTTAGATTCTGATGTACACAATATGAATGTGCGACGTTGGTCATAGTTAATCGCTCCTTACGATATGATACTTGATGCGAGAGATCACTTAGGGAATCTGGTCGTCCTCTCCAAAGAGCTCCTTTTACCTTCAAGGATTATCCCGGAAGTGACTCCGCGAGAAGGGCTCTGACGATCAAGTCAGTATTCTCCTTGTAGAACTGGAATGTCTAAAGACTGTAATGCTTACCTTAGCTCCTTCAGAGCTTGTTTTATAGACTGACACCCTTAACAGTTCCTTGGTTTTCGGGAGTTAAGATTGTGGGCGTGCCCTGATCCCACGTTCTTCGTTCATGGTCTTCGCGCTTGTTTCCTATTCTGTGTTCTTCGACCAACGTATTCTGGCAGGACTGGAAGTTCCGCACCTGTTTTCTCTTTGCTTTGGGCTGAATATACTCACCTTTTTGTGAGAGATAACATTGGGATGGGTCTAGCATTCATTGGCCTTTTGATCGTTGGGCCACATATGTACCATAAGCCCCCCTAGCCATGAAGACTATAAGAAACAAAGCGTGTGGCATAAGTGTGAACTGATGTTGCTTGTCCACAGAATGTTCGTCGCGTAATGCTACTTTTGTCAGCATTGCAAAGTGATGTTTTCTTATTGGATATATCTCTATCCTCGATCATTCTTCAACTTTAAAAAATTTGAATTTTGAACTCCTTGGGGTAAGGCTATTTTTGTGATGGTTTTGTTTCTAAAATCTAATATTCGATCCTCGTTCTTCAGTATTCTAGTCCATAATTTCTTGGCGTTTATTATTGCTGTTTCTTTTAAATGAGGAATTTTGAAATGAATAATTTAATATGGCCCTTATTCAGTGTGTTATCTTTTCATATACCACTGCTGCTCGTTATAAGCAAAAGGTACTTTGCTTTTTGTGTCAGATTATCATCATTGCATTTTCTTGAACTGTTTGTATTCCTCGATTGTGCCTTTTATTGCTTATATTTAAGTATCCTCTGTCACTTTCGTTTCAGCTTCTCTTCTCCATTATCCAGGGTTTCGTCACCTCTAAGCATTCCTAGATTTTTTGCGCGTCACCCTTCTTCATCTCCTTCAAGAGTAAGTTTTGTTGTTAAATAATTTCCCATATCTTTGTTGTATTCTCTGGAATTAATACATTAGAGTAATTTCTCTGATTCTGGTGATTTTGATGGTTTGTCTAATAATTTCCGATCATCTTCTCCGGCCTTTTTTTTAGTAAACCCTTTTTCTTCGAAACTTGTTTCTACTGATTTTGGCCTTAACTAATATTTTTACCTCAAACTTTTAGGATCCATATGTCTTTTTCTAATCGTGGTAAGTCTCCTGTAGAAGATGCTGCCTCCGACGGGGATTTCGACCATGTTGCCGGATCCTCCACCATACCTAGTATCCTGAACAATTCTTATGTAGAGCTCTCAATCGAAAGAGCTCTCAATAAATTCTCTCTCTAGCTCTGGGACGAAAAAAGAAGAAAAAAGGTGCAGCCTTTCTTCCTTCCTTTGGAGGCCGATTTCTTCAAATTTCATCCACTTTCCACCGATGAATTATGGTTTAACGGATTCTACTCTTGATTCCGCATAAAATCATATGCAATTTGTGGTGAGTTCTTGATCTTAATCGGCCTTGGAGTAGGGTTTGAATACGGAAAAGGAGAGTTCTAGGCGGATCTTGATCGTGATTGTTGGGTTGCTCTCGGATCGGTCTCGGATTGGGGGTTGCAAGGGAGATCACATCGGTTTCTTGCACAATTCCTAGTTCGAGAAGGCGATTTGGTTGAAAAAATCCGAACTTTTTTGGGTTTTGACTTGGATTTGGTTGCGCAAAGGTGTATAAAGGGTTTGATTAAAATTTTCAGCATACTTTTTAATCAAATTCCTACCACCTTCATCGGATTTAGCAAGGATTTGGCGATTTGGAGTTGGAAGCATCAATCAAACTCAAGGTTTTGATCAGAATTGCTTGGAGGTCATCACGGTTTTCAGGTTTTTCGATTAAACCTTTTGCGGTTTGATTGTTTTTCAATTTGGAGCATTGTTTATGTGTTTTGATCCCGATTTGGGTGTTGGAGGTTTTCGGTTTTCAATTCATATAATTTGTTTTTGAATCCGATTGATCATAGGGTTAGTTCGGTTTTGAATTCAAGCTTTGCGATTTGTTATTGCTTGTTTTCAATCCGATTTGGTGTTTAGTTTTTTATTGATGAATCCGATCGGTTTGTGTTGATTCCGATTGGACTTTGCTATTTTCTGTGTAATTCCGATCGGTTTGGGTTAATTCCGATCGGATTTGTACTATTTTGTGTGTTTGCTTGTTCGAACTTCTTTGGTGAATCCGATCTGTCTATCGGAATTCACACTTTGGGGGTTTGATCGCAATGGTGATTAACGGGGAGAATTCTACGGTTGGCAAGAGCAAGCTTAATCAACGGAAACAAGGAATGGCCGAGGGTGTTCGTAATGAAAATCAGAATCAACAAGTGCATCCAAGGGAATGGAATGATCCGAAGCTTGAGAGAAGACGGAGATGGGATGATCCAGAAATTCTCATGAACAAGTCGACTATTGAGATTGTTGAAAACAATGGAGATAGTGTCGATTTTGTGCTCACTGAGGATGAAGTTCACAAGGACCTATACAAACCCTTTTATGGTTTTTTGGGCGTATTCCCAGGGTTCTTTTCTGGAATGTATGCAATTCGAACTCTTCTGGTAGCTAAGTGGAAGGTCGCATGTACCATTCGGAGCAAGCAAAATGGATATGTCATGTTCATGTTTAATAGTGCTGAAGACAGAGATTTGGTGATGAATGGTCCTGACCATTATCTCCATGGTAAAAAACTGTTCATGTTTTTAATGGATGAATCCGGGCAGTATGATGCGCAAATTCAAGCCACTAAGCCAGTCTGGTTAAGGATGGAGCACTTGTCAAAGAGTTATTGGCATAAGAAGGCACTGGAAAAGATCACAACTTCGTTAGGTGATCCAATACTAATGGATAATGGTACTCTTGAGTTAAGGGGGTATTATGCTCGTCTTTTGGTTTGGATTGACACTTCGAAACAGCTCAAAGAGGAGGTAAGCTTCCGTATTCCATCTGGAGAAGTGTTCTCACAGAAAATCATCTACGACTATTGTAGACCTTGGTGTGCGAATTGTGGTGAAAAAAATCATCTCATGGAAGTTTGTGATGACTATTGGAAGGCCAAGGAGATAGATCGAAAGATGACTACGGAAGATAACATGGATAAAAAGACAAAGGGAAAGAAAAATTGGAGATCTCGTTACAATGATCGGGTTTAGGTTCGGAAGATGCAAGCTGAAACCATTGGAGATACACTATGTTCAAATTCGATTAGAGGGGAAGAGCATGTGATCATTGAGGATGCTTCTTCGGACAATGAAGAGGTAGAGAGGCAAAGGAAAGGGAAGGGAAAGTTGGTTGAAGGCATAGTTCAAAGTATTGAGAGAGTGGGAAGTGCTTGGAAAGGGCCTGGTATAACCATTCGGGGAATGCAGGATGAGGCCGTTGTTGCGTTGCCCGCATCGCCAGCACCTGTACCTGCAAGCAAGGGTGCTAGAAACCATGGCATTGGCGCTAAGTTTGCCCAGGCAGCACCTGATGTTAGCGCTGGAAACCGTGGGAATGGCACTAAATCTGCCCAGGCAGCGGTTGATGATGATAGCGCTGAAAACCGTGGAGCTGGTACTAAGGCACAAGCAGCGCTTGGAGCTTCTGGCGCTGGAAATCAAGCACAAACAGCGCGCGGCAGAAGCACTGAGCGCCAGAAATCCAGCACCCGTGCTGCCAAGGAACCCGATAGGCAGCAGCAAGCTTTTGGAGATGATGACAATCCCATTGATGGGGCTGGAAAATTGCCTAAGCAGATGATTCATCCAGATGCTAGAGGCTCAAAAATTCCAAGAGTGCATAGGAGTAAGAGTAAGAGTAGACCCCCCTCCACTCCAGGGGCTTTGACAAGGTCTAGAAGTAAGAGCATGACTCGTATAAATGAGCAAGGGAAGGGTCTCCAGAAACCTTTTCAATGCATGTTATCAGCTACAAGGAGTCACTCAGATAGTTCTGGAAGTAAATCACTGGAAGGCAGCGGTCCGAAGCCAAAAGGGACCTCTGTTTCCCAATGAATACATCAGCAATGAATGTCAGGGGTCTATCGGCCCCTGTGAGGAGGAGGTGGGTGAAAAATATCATCTCCACGAATAGGGTTAGACTGTGTGGATTGTTGGAAACGAAAATGGAGGACAAGGTATTGCGAATTTTTTTAAAGGGTTTTAAAGGATGGAAGTTTACGCATAATTTTGAGCTGTGGCAGAACTCGAGGATACTCATTATCTGGGATCCAAAAGGTTTCTTGGTTGACGTCCTTGGGAAGACTCCGCAATGTATTTATCTGAAAGTTCGTAATCTTGCTTCTGGTATTGAGTTTTTCTGTACATTTGTGTATGGACATAGTGAAGGACGCCTGGCGCGTTTACCACTATGGGCGGAATTGAAGTCATTTGGTGCTAATCTGAATTCACCTTGGATGGTTCTTGGTAACTTTAATGCTATCCTTAGTGTTGATGATCATTATGGAGCTACTGTTCCCAGTTTGTATCCAATGAAGGAGTTTCAGGATGTTTGTGTAAAATGTGGACTAAGAGATGCGCCAGCTTTGGGCGAGCACTTAACCTGGCATAGTGCGGATTGGAAGATTTGGAGGAAGCTGGATAGGGTGCTTTTGAATCATGGATGGGATGATGCAGCGTGTCGTACAACTTTCCTGCCAATCTCGGCTCAATCAGATCATTCTCCCATGGTGGTAGATATGTCGCAAGAGATTGTCGGGAAAGGTAGACCTTTTCGTTTTCAGAATATGTGGTTAGGCCACCCGAATTGTGGGCAAATAGTGGAGGATTATTGGAGTCCGACTGTTGAGAGGACTAAACAGTTTTCGGTGGCCAGGAAATTATTTCGGATGAAAAACCCATTCAGGGAGTTGGGTAAGCTTGATTTTGACCATATTTCTGAAAAGGCTAAGCGTGCGGATGCGGAGTACAATAAGGCGTTTGATGAATTTGATGTTATGGTTGCTTTGGATCAGGATGTTTTGGCATTGCGTAATTTAAAGAAGCAAGCTATGCTGTACTATCTGGCGGAGTCTTCTTTTCTTGCTCAAAAGGGAAGGATAAATCATATTACGCAAGCGGACAAGGGATCAAAATACTTTCATACTATGGTCTCTGGAAGAAAAGGAGGGGGTATCCCAGCGATTACGGATGGTGAAAATTGAATTGTAACTTCTAATAGTCGCAAGGGTGAACTATTTGCAGACTTTTACAAGGGATTATTTGGCACTAGAAGAGATAGATTACCCACGGACCCTAATGTCTTTGGTGCGGGTAATAAGCTATCGGACATGGATAGGGCTTATCTAAATCAGGACGTGGAGGGTATTGAGATACAGCAGGCACTGTTTGCAATGGCGGATGATAAGTCTCCGGGACCTAATGGTTACACGGCCGGATTCTTCAAGAAACAGTGGAATATCGTGGGTGAGGAGGTGACAGTTGCGGTCCTGGAATTCTTTCAGACAGGTGATATTTTAGCGCAGCTAAATCATACTTCGGTGGCATTGATACCGAAGAAGCCTGATAATTTGAAAGTTAGTGATTTTAGACCAATAGCTTGCTGCAATGTGGTATATAAAGTCATCACAAAAGTTATAGCAAATAGGCTTGAAGGTATTTTACCAGGGATCATTGACCCTTGCCAGGGTGCATTCGTGAAGGGCAGAAGTATCTCGGACAATGTAATGTTAGCACAGGAATTTGTTAGGGGTTATGGAAGGGTTCGCAACTCTCCCTGATGCATGATTATGGTGGATTTGCGGAAGGCTTTCGATACAGTCTCTTGGGACTTCCTGGAAGAAGTTTTACTTGGACTGGGATTTCCTGAAAGACTGACTAATCGAATCATGCAGTGTGTGCGCACTTCTACATTCTCGATAGCAGTAAATGGCAAACTGTGCGATCACTTCTAGGGACAAAGAGGTATTCGTCAGGGAGACCCATTGTCGCCTCACCTGTTTGTGATTTGCATGGAATACTTCTCGAGATTGCTAAAAAGAAGAACGGCCTCTAGACACTTCACTTTTCACCCGAGATGTGAGGCACTTCGGATAACCCACTTGGCTTTTGCTGATGATCTCATGCTCTTTTCTAAGGCTAACACGAGCTCCGTACATATACTCATGGATGCCTTGAATGAGTTTGAGCGCACTTCGGGTTTAGGAATCAATGCTGCAAAGTCGAAATTCTTTGGAGTTGGTATAAAGGAGGACTTGAGTTTCACGGGTATTTCTTGGGCGACATTCCCGGTTCGGTATCTAGGCGTGCCACTTGATTCTAGCAAGTTGAAGGTGACACAATTTGGTACTCTGCTAGGGGAGGTTGATTCGGAGATAGCAAAATGGAAGGGTCATACTCTTTCGTATGCAGGTAAATTAGAACTTGTGAGATCAATTGTGGGAGGTATTGCAGGATTTTGGATTCAGAATTTTATAATACAATCTACGGTAATGGATGCCCTCGAACAGAAGTGTAAACGCTTTCTATGGGGAGGTAAGCATAAGGCAAAGGTGGCGTGGAAGAAACTTTGCGCACCCAAATCTTTTCGTGGCCTCGGTTTGAGAGATTTCTACACGTGGAACCGTGCTTCAATGGCTAAAAGGCTATGGGATATTCATTTAAAGAAGGATAGTCTGTGGGTTAAATGGGTTCACTCGTTTTATCTTCATGAACAAGACTTCTGGGATTTAAATCCGAGGATTACTAATGGTCGTTTGGGAGAAATATATTCGAGCTACTTTGGTGATCTTTGTAAGCTCAGGGATGAATTGTGCGCAATGTTTCATGGTAATACGCAAGAGGTAATTACCCATCTCGGCTTATGGTCTAGTTCAGGGAAGTTTACTAGTGCGGTTTATCTTAATATGCATAGCCATAAATATCCAGGTGTTTATGATCTTGGCCGATCAAGTGAAAAGGTCTTTAACAGTATTTGGCGTGGTTTTGTTCCACCGAAATTCTCATTTATTGCTTGGTTGGTGGCAATAAAGAGACTACACACCAAAGATAAGCATCGATTGGAGGAAGGGGAAAGTATGGAGAGGGTTTGTTCTTTATGCCATCTGGAAGAGGAGACGAATGATCATTTGTTTTTCAAATGTGAGTTTTCCGAAGTTGTATGGGGGCGTATAAGGGCTTGGATTGGTTTAAGGAGATGGACGAATTCAATTTCGAGCTCTATGACTTGGGTAAAGAGGCAAATTAAAGGTTCAAAAATGCGAAGGAAGTTTGGTATTTTGTCCTTAATTACCACGGTCTATCGCCTTTGGAGGGAAAGGAACAATGTGGTTATGGATGGTGCTCAACCAAGTTCTGAAAGAGTGGTGAAAATCATCATGAAGGATTGCTACATGGTGATGAATAGGCTATTTCCGGATGAACACTTGTTTTAGATGAAGACACTGCTTGGAGGCTGTTGGGTGTTGTTCGCGTCGCACTGGGTGCTTCACTTTTCGGGTCTTGGTGCTTCAATCCTGGCGCTGTGCTGGGCGTCAGGTGTTGCGCTGGATTTTGCTAACGGTTTGAGCGATTGGTTGCTGGAGCGAATGCTGGATTTGTGCATCACGTTGGGTGCTCTTGGCGCGGGAATTGGTTTTTTAGAGGCTGATGGATGCGATTTTCTGCACCGGGAGAGGGCTACTTTGTGCTCGTTGGGACCAAGCATTGGCTACGGTTCGGCTCGGTTTTCTTCTAGCGAGAGCAGTTTGTTTTTCTGGAGGAGGCAATAGGTTTTAGAGTAAGGATTTACACTCCATTGCTCTTTCTCCTAAGCCTAGTTTTAACTAATGATTTAACGGTTATTTATGCGCTTTATGCTCGCACTACACTCTGTGTTAAATTAGCATATAGCTGTCCATTTGCTCAAAATGGAGTGGGCGAGTACATACTCGCCACGCTTGGTGCACGCGGTACAAGTGCATCCATTCTCACATTCTCAGGAGGTTGGTTGGATTGGGAGTTACAAAGGTTGGAGGCACGGCCTCATTGACCTTTGCCCATAAGATCAACTTCGGTGCAATTAGAGAATGCTAGAAGGCCAATAACATCCCTTTTTCTTCATCTTAGGGATGTATATGGTAGAAGCTGTTGTTCATCCATACCAGAAAGGTGCTACTTGGACCATCGGCTTCAACTCTTCATGCGACATCCAAGACCCGAGACACACACTTCTCGGCTGCATTAGGATATTCTCATCATTCATCTACGGTCCGGTAACTACATTAGTTTAAGACCCGAGACACACAATTCTCGGCTGCATTCTGGATTCGAAGTGAAGAAGGCCCCATTTGTTAGGGGTAGAAGCGGATTGTTTGTTTATGGGTAGTGAGTTTGTTCTCACCTCATATTTTCGATTATTTTATAGCCTGAGTTTTTCCAGGTTGTTTTTTACTCCCTTTGCTTGGTTATTTTGCTTAGGGGGTTGTGTTTTTCTTAGACAAAAATGGGGGGGGGGGAGGTTGAGTCTTGTCCTTCGGACCTGCACTCATCCGTCCCCCCCCAACCTCACTCACGGATTTTACTCCTTAGGTTTACTATGTAAACTAAGGTTGGATTCATTTGTATTTGGTAGGGTCCTTTTTGGGCTCTACCGTGGGTTCCACCGTCTATACTATTTACCTATTTACCTGAACAATTCTTATGTAAATGATTTAAGGGATTTATTTTCCTTTTATATCTTCTTATAAACTTCATTTGCCTTCCAAATATGAATGCGTATGTACTCCTCCCCCTTGCTATATTTCCTGTTACATAGCATATCTAAACTTTGGCCTTTCTTTTCCTCTTTCTAAACACGTGATTGAACTTCTTTGCTCATATAAAATTACATTGTCCTAATTTCATCCTAAGGGAATCTCTATCATAACGGGGTTTCTTTGGGTGTGTGAGAATGTGAACGTACCTTTCACAATTGATTTATTTCATAATTTCTATCACCTTCGAAAGGTGAAAAACACCATAGACTTATTCACCTTATATCCCGTAATTTCTTGGGTTGAACTTGTGAGCGGTTTCTCTAGTAATTTTGGTAATTGGCATAAGAGATACTATTTTATGAAAGAAAAAAAAAATCCTAAGTGTGGTGTACCTTCCGGGAACTAAAAAGTTCCTAAGCTTTCTGATTTGAGTTTTCGTTATACCGAGGAGATTCCGATCAGGGCCACGCTTCGTGTGCATACACAAGATCTTTGCCACATTGACTCTAATGCTGAAGGTGTCTTGTTTGCTTATGTTTTGATGCGTTTACTCTGTATTGTTTCTTATTTGGTGCATTGTTATCTTCTCTATTTTTGCGTGTGTTCATTTTGATCTATGATGTTCATCTTGTGTTAGATATGGATCTATCTAAAGATGAGATTAACCTATCACTCTTCAATGACGAAGAGGTGAATGTGGCCGCTGTTGGTGGTAACACCTTGTCCCAGGGTACGAACACTATAGACCCTAATGATAAGGGTAAACAGACTGAAGGTGGGCAGACCAGTAATCGTCACCCGTTAATTTGCAGAAGGAGAAGAAAAAAAAGAAAGATAGAGTCAGTAGGCCTTTAGGGCATTATGTTCCCCCCTTGAAAAAGAGGCGTGTTAACAAAACCGGTTTGCAAATTATGGTGTGAACTGAGAGCCCTTTGGCGGAGAGGATGATCTTTGATATCGTCTCTAACCTTTCTTTACCTGAAACACTAGCTATGGTAAGGATGCAAATGAACTTTGGTAATGTTCCTTATGTCTTAATTTGTTGTTCGTAAAATACTGAATAACTTCGTTCCATGTATTGTTGCCTTATAAGGTTAGTGAAAGCCTTCAAATTGCGAGCGAGCAGTTGTCCAAGTATTTTCCCATTGATGATTCACTGTTGGATAGGTACAAAACATTGGAAACCAAGTGTTCAACACTAGAAAGTTCACTTAAATCCGCTGGGACGAAGATGAAAGCTGCTGAGGAAAAGGAGAGTGCTGCTGAAGAGAGTGTTAGGCTCGCAGGGGTGGAGACTACTGAGCTTTGTTCTTTAAACAAAATGCACACCAATGGCCTACCTCCCCTCAATACCCCCAAGTGCTGGTAGATCGGTTGTGCAAGACAAAGTCGTTCTATAAATTTTTTGAAGATATTTCCAAAGCTGCTCGCACTATTGGTTATTGTGAGGTTGTGAAGAATCATTGAGAGTGGAACCCAACTTGTTCTTGTAAGAGTTAGCCTCCTCTGAAGAAGTGCACTGATACCCTGGAGAAAAAGAGAGAAGCTGAATCAAGCCTTTATCTAGAAGATCGCTGACGAGGGGCATCTGTATGCTTTGCTTTTGCATCTTGCTAGCCTTCCTAGTCTTCCTTCTGTGGCTGAGCTAAAAGAATGTGAGGTGGATTATTTCGAAGATCTTCCATTCAAGCATAGCGGTGATGTAACAATTCCTAATCCAGATGCTAGTGTGTCTAGTGCGAGCACTAAAACTTCTATCACGCAGCCCAGTGAGGGGAATTCCACTCAGCAGCAAAGCCAAGATGCCTCTGCAATCATTGCTCAGCTTCCGCCTAGCCCTAACTCCAAAGTTAGTTGATTCTTAGCTTCTTTTATTTATTGGTTTTTGGATTGTAATCTTAAAAAAATATTTTGATGTTTGAATGTACAATTTGTGCAACTTTAGTTATGAAAGTTGATCTATTTGCTGTCCCACATTTTCTTATCGCATTTACTTGTGTACAAGGCTTCAATATTTTGATTGATCGTAAATTCCAGAAAAGCTTTGATTTTATGGGACACAATGACTTTCTTTCTGTGTCTGTTAGTTTGCTTCGTACTACATGATCCTTCACCGAAGAGTGTGCGGGGGTTGTTTCTTTTGATATGTTTACACGTATTGAATTGCTTCCCTTATGTATTGGGTGAAAACTTCCCATTCCTTCTTCACCTCCATCTTCATCCATGAATTGTCCCTGTAGTAAGCTCATTCCTAATGGATACAATGTTGAATGGCTTGGCAAGGACATTGTTTGCGCTTTAGTCGATCTTGAGTATGATGGCACGTATATATGATTGCTTAACCTTTTTGTTCAAGTTCAAGAGTGGGATCTATGTTTGGGTATTCGTTTGAAGTATATGCTCCTGGTTATCAATGACCTCGAAAAGAAGTGGGATGCAATTTTAAAGTACACCTAGGATGCTTTGCGAGATCTACGTGGAATTCTAAGCGAGCAGAATGGTTTTATTTAGTTGGGGAAACAGTTAACGTTATGAGTATATAGTTGGATCGCGAGGAATTCGGTCCTATAACAGAATTCAAGGTGTATTATGCTAGGTATCTTGATCATATAGGGCAAAGGAGTATGATCCGCCATCCTGCGTACTTACATATGAAATGGAAATATGAGCACTTAGTTACCGTGGAGCGTGAGACAGAGGAAAGCCGTCGTAGAGCTGAGCACCATCTATATGGAACTGAACACCCTTCTCACTTAGCCAATCACCCTCCTTACGAAGTTGAGCATAGTCATCGTCGTGATGGTTCCTCTTCTGCTGGACCATCAAAATCATCCAGGGGTAGATGGTATGCGCTGTTCTTCTATCTTGACCTATAATATCTTCTTTATAGTTATTGATGGTATGATTGTCTATTTGTTTGGATGTTCCTCGACTTTAAAACTTGTCTTGTTTTCATAAAAACTATTTTCTATTTTTCTGATGTTGTGTTTTTCCTTTGAGATCGGTTTATCGTGAATCTACAAGGTGCCTTAGTTGTTTTAGTCTTTGTTTTGTAGGCATATTTGCCTTATAGAAGGATCTATTTCCTGCTTTGTTGATAGTACAAAGCCGTAAGATCTGTTGCTTGCTTTTATCACTGTATTTAGAGGTATGTTTGCCTAAAAGAAAGATCTATAGCTTTCGATCGTTTGACTAACGAAACTGCAAAATCTAAAGTTTGCAAGCCTCTATGGTTGTGCAAGATCCATAGTTTCTATTTTTCAGACTAAGTTTGAGTTTACAAAGTCTGAGTATCTTGATCTTAATATGTTACGAATAATATAACTTCTAACATTTGCAAGTAAATAATAAGAGGTATGATCGTGGTCCAGTAAATTGGTATTTTAATATTAAATGCGTACTTCTACGATAATATCGCGTTAGGGACAATGGAATGAAAACAACCAAGGATAATATCCTGGTGTCTGTACATGTAGATGTTTGGTACTCTTCTTATAGATATAAAACTTCCTTAACTTGATAACATGCCATGTGTTGGTGACAGCAGTACCATCCAACCTTTCTAACTCGTAGCTATTGGATTTATGTGCCTTTGTAACCTTCTAAAGTCCTTCCCACTTTGGGCATAACTTTTCGTGTTCTTTTGCTAGGCTGGATTCATTCTTCCTCAACACTAGATCACTAATCTGGAACCGTGTTTCTTTCAATTTTTGATTGTGAATTCTAGCCATCATTTCCTTGTACTTCGTCTCTGCAATTCTTGTCAAATCTCTCTTCTTTTCTAGTTCATCCAGTTCGAGCTTCATCACCTTTAGGTTGCCTTTTTCCTCATAATCGGTTACTCAAAGAATTGAATGACTAATTTCCATTGGGATAACTTCCCCGTGACCATAAACCAAACTGTACGGGGTCTTTCTCGTTGGTTCTTGAACAGACATTCTGTACAACCATAATGTGTTGGGTAACTCATCTACCAATCCAGCTCACTTTGCTTCCAATCGCTTATAGATATCTTGAACGATAGTCCTGTTCATTACTTCTACTTGGCCCTTTGCCTGGGAGTGCACAACAGACGTAAACTTCTGAACAATCCCAAGTTTTGAGCACCAGTAGGTGAACACTTCGCTTGTGAATTGCGTACCATTGTCTGTGATAATGGTATGTGGAGCCCTGAAGTGACATACTATGTTTTTCCAGACAAACTTTCTAGTGCCTTCAGTTGTGACCCTTCCTAATGGTTTCCCTTCCACCCACTTTGTGAAGTAGTTGATTGCTACGATTAGAAACTTGGCGTTTCTTTCACCCCTTGAGAATGGTCCAAATAAGTCAATCCTCCATTTATCAAATGGCCATGCACCATAAATTCTGGTCAAAGCTGTTTGTGGCTTATGCAACAATGAAGCATTAATTTGGAAATTCCTACACTTAAGCACAAAGTTGTGTATGTCGTTGAACATAGTTGGCCAGTAGTGTCCAGATTGGATGATCTTTTTTGCTATCATTCTAGCTCCTTGATGTGTTCCACATAGGCCTACATGAGCTTTTTCTAGAATATATTTTATTTGTGTTGGTCCCACACACTTTATCCAAGGAGACAGGAAACCTTTTTGGTATAAGATCCCATCTTTGTAGGCGTAATTAGTAGAACATAACTCCAGTTTCCAAGCCTGAATCTTATCTTCTGATATCATCTCCTTAATGAAGAAGTTAATTATTGGGGACATCTAGTTAAATTCATCTTCTTGGATGACTGACAGAATGATTGACATGGGGTTTCTGACTGGGATGTCGCTCTGCTCGCTAAAAGAGTTGAATCATGTTGTTGCTAGCTTACTCAATGCATCTTCCTTTGTGTTTTTGCTTTGCGGTACATGCTGTATGTCAAAATATTCAAGCTGTGCTATGAGATGCTACACTTTTTTTTTAAAACAAATTTCCAGTTGCTCTTCTCGCACTTCAAAGCCCCCCCACACTTGTTGGACAATGATTAACAAATCAATGGATACTCGTATACTTATGACTTTCATTCTGATGGTGAGGTCCAATCCACAAATCAAGGCTTCATATTCTGCTTCATTGTTCATGAGGAGGAAATCGATCCGTAATGTGTATCTATGTTCGCCTCCATCTGGGTCTACGAAAGCAATCCTACTCCGTAACCTTCTTTTCTGGATGCGCCATCAACGAACAAGGTCCATGCAACTTATTCCCACGTTGACTTGCCTCCATCGATCCTTAAGTTTTGATACATGTTTGTTCTCTATTCTTCTTCGCTCATCATTTCTGCAATGAATTCAGCTAACGCCTGAGCTTTGATCACCTTCCTGGGTTTGAATTTCGAATTGGCCTAATTCCAAAGTCTACTTTATTAGTCTTCCCGATAACTTAGGCTTGCTAAAGATGTTTCTGATTAGGGAGCTCGACTACGATGCGATAAGCATGAATATATGTTTGCAGTCTTTGTGCTGAGTACACCGAGGCTAAGGTCAGCTTTTCCATTGGCATATATGCCTTCTCTGAAATTTTCAATATTATGCTTATATAGTAATCTGGCACTTGCTTTTGGTCTTTGAAACGAACCAAGATAGAGCTGACCGCGTTCTGCGGTATCGCTAAATACAAATATAATGTCTCCTCAGGGGCAAGGAATTTTAGTGTTGGAAGTGTTAAAAGCTATTCTTTTAAGCCATCTGGCACTCTTGACTCCAGCTAAATGGGAGGTCATCGCCTTACCTCTCAAAATTAATATTTATAAGCCCTAAATGCTTACTATCTACAACTAAGTAGATAACGGCAAGTCGGGGTCGTCCACAAAGAAGAGGGATCTTCCTAAGCGTTTAGGCACAAAAGGTTGATATTAGGCTAGGAGTAGACATATATACATACACATATAAAAGCATGTAAAAAGAGGGGGGGGGGGTTTGGTTGTTTGGTGGTCCTAAGTTATGAAATTAAAAAGACAAGATAACTAGTAAAGTCAAGTAACTAGGCTAATCATCAAACAAAACTAAGAAAAAGGGGTTTAAAACTACAAATATAAAGCCTTGGGGGCAATTGATATCCACTTCCAAACCTAATGTAGATCATTGAACCACTCACTCATTCTATCACATTCATTACTTGACTTAACATTAATATACTTATCTAGCAAGAATCATAACACATTATGCACAAGAAGTTCTAAGTTCATGTTCATAGATTTTCATGCAAAAGAGCTAAGGAATTTGTCACTTTCCTAACACCCAAACACTTCAATCATAAAAACACTTCCTATTCTCAAAAAACCCATGGCATAAATGAAGTGAAACATAGTATCAAGAATACATAAATGTAATAAAGGCTTCAAGAATGAGTAAAACAATCTATTCACTACTTCAACTACATGTTGTGAAGATAAATCTTCCATTCTTCTTAGATAGTAGTTTGCAAGAGTGAATTCGACATCTCTTGTCAAACCTCACCAATGACTCCCTTAGTACTAAGAGTATCCCATTGATGGCATTTAGCACGAAGAATCAACAAGCTTTGCAACACTTATAAACACTACACCATGTCTAAGCATTTAACCAATTCATGCATTTACACAAGATTAGTCAAGAACGATCGCCATTCATGGACCTCTCTCATTTGCTACCTAAAACAAACATAACAACGAGTTCAACATCATCACATTCATCAAAGTCCCGAATTGATATTCCCAAAGTCTAATGACACAAAATGAAGTTAAAACCATTTAAGAGGTTTAAGCACATACTTCACCTAATGCCAATATATCAACCAAAAACGAAGTACAAAGGAATCAAGAATTTCATAACCATACTTCGTTTCCTAACCCACTAAGTTGCCCAATCCCAAGAGGTCTCTAGATGTTGAGCTACCCGATCCATCCATATGCAACTGCAACCTTATGACTCCAACACCGACAAATGAGTGAAATCATAAAATTTTCCTTTTCTCTCTTTTTCTCTCATTTTGCCTAGGAGCCCTTTCGAGTTTTCATCCTAGCCACACATCATGTTTCTTCGGCTCACATCTCACCTTTTTCCCCACATTTAAGCCTCTCATTTTTTCCTAGGCCGCCTTTCGAGTTTTCGACCTATCCGGGCCCCCAATGTTGCCTAAGTTGCCCTCTCGGGTTTTCAACTTAGTCTTTTTAAATCTCTTGTTTTTTTTCATGTTTTTCCAATCAAAAGTAGCAAAAAGCATTCCCAATCAAGCTAACATGCATTGATTCCTCTAACCACTCCCCGCACTTAAAACATTACATTGCCCTCAATGTAAACATGTAAGGCAAGAATAATAAAAACTCAAGGCAAGAGGTAGAGTGACACCCGTTTCTTCGCGTAATCGTCGGTGATATGGCGAAATCCCATGCACTTGTATAGAATCGGTCCCGCCATTGGTTTCGGAGCTGAAATGGGGAGCAAAAATGCCATAGAAAAACTCACCCCTCGAGCAAAACATTGCCTCCTTAGCGCCATTTGATCAAGACTACACCACAGAGAACAACATCAAACTGACAAGTACATAGGAATTTGTAACACTAGGTTTAGCATAGAAAATTAATAACCATAGTATTCTCAAAGACAACCAATCCACCCTGCAACCACCACTACAAGATTATCGATTAAAAATATCCAACATATATCGACACATATACAAGCATCATTCTAGGACATGTAATTATAGTCACAATGATGTAGTCGGCATACTACAATCAACAAAGGTACTATAAAGATGCAATAATGTTCATATGCCAATATATGTATGATGGTGGAGGAATGAGAGGAGGTGAAATGGTGAGAGGCGGCGAAATGGAGAAGATTGAAGGTTTAAAATAGAGCAGCACGCCCATAGGGAAGGCTTGGTCGCAACTCGCGACGGTCTCGTCGTGACTCGCGATGGACGTCGCGAGGACATCGCGACTCGCGATGGGCATCGCGAGGCCATCGTGGTAGTCGCGATGTCCTCGCGACGTCCATCGCGGCTTGCAAAATGTGGAGGCCGGGAGCTGAATTTTAACACAACATTTCTGATCACGTCGCGACTTGCGACCTCCTCGTCGAGACTCGCGATGGTCTGTCGCGAGGCTGTCGCGGCTCGCGAAATGTGGAGGCTGGGAGAAGAATTTTGGAACAAAATATCTGATCACGTCGTGACTCGCGACCTCCCCATCGTAACTCGTGATGGTCTATTGCGAGGCCATCGCGGCTCGCAAAAAGCTGGTGCTGGGAATGTATTTTGCTCCCCTATTTTTCGTGACTCGCGACGAAGCCATCGCAACTCGCGATGACAGGACTTCCCAACACTTAGAAAGAATTCATTCTTTTCCTACCAACATCCCAAGCTTTCTTCCCTCTCTTATGGATCTCATTCCTCATTTCCTCCAATGCAATACACTACACTTTGCTACAAAATCATAGAGAAACACACAATAAAAAGAACAAGACTAAATAACAAAAACTAAACAACAAAAACTAAAATAAAGGCTGAATTTATTTACGTCGTTGGTACGACAAAGCTCCGTATATTTAAGGTCGTCAGCATGACCCTAATGTTATCCATATGGTGAAGGCTTGAACCCTTTCACCATGAGCTTCCAAAAGTAGAGAGGTGGGGGTACAAAACTTTCAAGAGGAAAGTTTTATTGAGGTGGAGATAGTTGAAAAGGAGTAGGGTGGTTAGGAGGCTTGGGGTAATATTTCGGCTCCTCTCTTGTCTCCCTAAAAACTTCCGAAAATGATAGAGTTGGTTTACTAGGTGGGAGAAGGGGTGACGATGCCAATGAATGTAGCACAATCACCTCTTCCTCCATTTTTCTATCCTCAACAACCAACTCCTCATCCCCTTCGAACTTAAAGTCATTTCCCATGGTGACCTCACTCACCGAATCCTCGAGTTTGATTTGGGATGGTGTATTTTCATAATCACGAGCTTCCATTCGGGCCAACACTTCTAATATACTCCTCACATGCCCCTCAATATCCTCAACACTAGAGGAGAGCCGAGTGTTCGGTGCCTCACTAGTAAAGGAGTTCAAGTTTGCTATTGTATTCATGACTTCCTCACGTGTCAAACTTGAACTTCCTTGTTGAGCTTGGTTTTGGGGTATGGTATAAGGTGGTGATGGCCAACTAGTCTGCTCGTATTGTTGGTTTTCTCGCTCATTCTCATACCACTAATCTGGACTACCACTCCATTCTGAATTGTAAGGATCGTGGTATGGATACCATTCTTGAGCTTCTTGCCCCTGAAAACCAACATTTCCTACCTCTTGGTAGCACTCTTCATAATATCCTTGGTTTTGGAAACCAAGGGTTCTTTCTCCCTCATAGTGCTCTTCCCACAATAAATAGTAAGACTCGGTAAGATGGTCGGAATGAAACATCCTACAAAACCTTTCTTGTTGACCCTCTCTTCTCATCATGAGTTTCCTCAAGGTGAGACACTCCATTTTTAAAAGATTTTTTTTTTCAAAAGTCCGAAA
Source organism: Rubia yunnanensis (assembly GCA_037428765.1). Taxonomy (NCBI): domain Eukaryota; kingdom Viridiplantae; phylum Streptophyta; class Magnoliopsida; order Gentianales; family Rubiaceae; genus Rubia; species Rubia yunnanensis. Next base: position 64,870,742 of record CM075061.1, read on the forward strand.
CCATATTCCAAGTGTTCTCGATAAAAGCTCACCAAGAACTCAAACAATACCTACTCCGAACAAAAACAACCACCAAGAAGTGGAAAAAACAACTAGCTAATGTGCAACCAAAAATGGCTAAACATTTAAAAATAAATGCCTTGTCTCTTGCAGCGGCGCCAAAATTTGGGAGGTCATCGCCGTACCTCTCAAAGTTAATATTTATAAGCCCTAAATGCTTACTATCTACAACTAAGTAGATAGCGGCAAGTCGGGGTCATCCACGAAGAAGAGGGATCTTCCTAAGCGTTTAGGCACAAAAGGTTAATATTAGGCTAGGAGTAGACATATATACATACACATATAAAAGCATGTAAAAAGGGAGGGGGGGGGGTTGGTTGTTTGGTGGTCCTAAATTATGAAATTAAAAAGACAAAATAGCTAGTAAAGTCAAGTAACTAGGCTAATCATCAAACAAAACTAAGAAAAAGGGGTTTAAAACTACAAAGATAAAGCCTTGGGGGCAATTGATATCGACTTCCAAACCTAATGTAGATCATTGAACCACTCACTCATTCTATCACATTCATTACTTGACTTAACATTAACATACTTATCTAGCAAGAATCACAACACATTATGCACAAGAAGTTCTAAGTTCATGTTCATAGATTTTCATGCAAAAGAGCTAAGAAATTTGTCACTTTCCTAATACCCAAACACTTCAATCATAAAAAAACTTCCTATTCTCAAAAAACCCATGGCATAAATGAAGTGAAACATAGCATCAAGAATACATAAATGCTAAATAATAAAGGCTTCAAGAATGAGTAAAACAATCTATTCACTACTTCAACTACATGTTGTGAAGAAAAATCTTCCATCCTTCTTAGATAGTAGTTTGCAAGAGTGAATTCGACATCTCTTGTCAAACCTCACCAATGACTCCCTTAGTACTAAGAGTATCCCATTGATGGCATTTAGCACAAAGAATCAACAAGCTTGGCAACACTTATAAACATACACCGTGTCTAAGCATTTAACCAATTCATGCATTTACACAAGATTAGTCAAGAACGATCGAAATTCATAGACCTCTCTCATTTGATATCTAAAAAAAACATGACAACGAGTTCGACATCATCAAATTCGTCTAGCAATTATCAACACACCAACATCATTTAAGAAGCTCCAACTCATGCTCTTGGATACCACATTAAAAGAGGGGAGAATTAGCTACTTTCTCCCAACCCTAACAAGTAATCATACAAGCAATTCATATACCCAAGCTTCCAACAACATCAATGCAATTAACAATTAACATTCAAAGCTTAATAAATGCACAATAGCAAAAGCACCAAATAGATAGATATAATGGTTCTTACTACATAGAAATAGAAAGCTTCAATCCTTTGCTCCCAAGATAAAACAAAGCTAGAGAACTAAAAGACATAATTAATCTACAAAAACTAAGAAAAGAAAGAAGAGAAAACCTAGGGTTTTAACACCCGAAAATGCCGAAGAAAGAAACGGGCAAAAGCTGTTGACGAGGGGAGGATAAGGGGAGTATTTATAGCACAAAAATCAAGAAGAAATTCAGACCACTTGTCCATCGTGAATCGCGATGAGCTCTCGATGAGCTCGCGATGAACCATTGCGTGTCGCGACGGACACAAATTCCAGCATTATTTCTTCTTTCTCTTTTATATCTCATATCCTTCTCTTCTCTTCACTTCTTCAATTCTTCATATCTTCAAAAAGCTCAAATCTAAGGCTTCAAATATTCAAAAAACAAATTACCTTGTCACACAAAATTCTCTGAAAAGTGATAAAAACGTAAAAGTCGCTTTTAACCCTCCTTAGATAATTTCAAGGCAAAATGTCACATTTAGAGCACAAAAGTGTACAAAAGTTAATTCCAAAAGTCCTAATATAACCGTATAAAATGGGCACATCACTAAACTTGGCTTTCTTTAGAACTTTGAATAGTAGAAAGTGCTTATTTGCTGCCTTTGAGACGAACCTGTTAAGCACTGCCAGAGACCCCATTAGAACTTATACTTGCTTGACCGTTTGCGCCTGAGGGAGGTTGATTATAGCTAGTACTTTCTCTGGGTTGACTTTGATTCCCTTTGAGGACACTTTGTATCCTAAGAATTTTCCTGCGCCCACCTCAAATACACATTTCTTGGGATTGAGCTTTATTCCTATGGCACTTAGTGTGTCCAGAGTCTCTTGTAGATCCGCCGTGAAGCTATCCACCTTCCTGGTTTTGAGGACAATGTCATCGATATACACATCAATATATTGCCCTATTTGATTGCAAAAAGCATTATCCACTACTCGCTGGTATGTTGCCCCTACGTTCTTAAGTCCGAACGGTATCTTTACAGAACAAAAAGTCCCAAAACTTGTTATGAAATCCATTTTCTCAGCATCTTCTATGTTCATCAATATTTCATGGTAACCCTTGTACGCATCCAAAAATGCTAGCACCTGATAGCCTGAAATTGCATTAACTAATTGATCGATTTTTGGTAGGGGATAGCATTCCTCTGGTGCATGCCTTTTTTAAATCTATGAAATCAATGCACATCCTTCATCCAATGTCAGACTTTTTTATCATTACTGGATTTGCGAGTTAATTTGGATATATGACCTCCCTTACTATGCTGGCTTGAAGTAGTGTTGTAACCTCTCCTTCAATTGCTTTTTGCCTTTCACTAGTGCTATAACCTCTTATTCAATTACTTTTTGCCTATCGCTAGTGTTGTAACCTCTTCTTCAATTGCTTTTTGCAACGCTGCTTTTGTTTAACCAATTTGACCGTATCACTGATATTCAAAGAGCATGTTGCAATGTGTTTGTTCAATCCTCCCATGTGAATACTCCATGCAAAAGTGTCTATGTGTTTTTGCTGGATTTGTACTATTCTCTCCTTTTCTTCATTGGGAAGGTATTTTCCTATTCTTACACATCTTGAGTTGTCTTCGCTATCTGGGCTTATTAGCTTCGTTTCTTCCCCCAGGTTCGTGTTGATTCTAGTTGGTTTGGTGGTCTACCATTTCAGATTGTGTTAAAAATCTTCGCTTTCTTTCCCACTCTTCTTGCCTTCATTGTGATGACCATGCATTGTCTCACCGCTTGTTGGTTTTCTCTTATAGTTCCAATTCCAGACGGTGTTGGGAATTTCATGACCAGGTGGTAAGGTGACCATATGGATTTTGCTCTGTTCATCCATAGTCTTCTTATTATAGCGTTAAACATGCTTGGGACATGTCTACGAAGTCACATAGGATTGTGCAGTTCCTTCCGCTTTCACCGATAGTGACCGGTAGTTATATAAAGCCCAAATGCATTTCTGATTGCCCTGTGAACCCAACAAGCAAGGATGTGGAAATTTTGAGGTCCGTTCGCTTGAACCCTAGTCTATTGAAGCAATCTACAAATATTATTTTGACCACACTTCCATCATCTACGAACACACTGTGTATATCATCATTTCCAATTTTTGCTATGATAACCATAGGGTCATTGTGAGGCGAAGAGTTTGGTACTGTATTCTCTTCACTGAAAGTAATCGCCTTATCCGAGTGGAGTCTCTTATAAATAGGTTCTTGCGGGGGACAATATTGTGCTCTAACTTTCCAAGCATTGATGGACAACGATTATGTAGATCCATGTATATACAAGATTACTATTTCCGGAAGTTCATCGCCCTCACCTTCCTTGTAGTCAATTTTTGCGATCATCTTTTGATTCTTGGGAAGTGTAGGCGCTATCCCCTGATTTCTTGCTAGGGTGTTCGCTGTTTTGCTATTTTCGCTATACTGACTTCCCTCATCCTTTTTATATTGACTTAAGAGGCTATTCCTCATGTTTTCTTAAATTTGTTTTCTTAGGTCTTTATAGTACTCGATATCATGGCTGTGGTCCTTCTAGAAAACACAATAATATTCCCTGGATCATTTTTCTGGTGGTGCGAGCATGGGTGGTAGTTCTCAAAATAGATCCTTGTGTGCTTGCCATATCTCTTTCCTTGGCCTTTGTCAAGGGTGTTTCCTGAAATGACGCAATCTGCAAACTTGGTTCTCTTGCTTTGAAAAAGTTGCTTCCTTTTCCTTTCTTCATAAATCCTTTCTGTGAATCTTCCATCATCCACTTCTCACCTTGTTCCCGCTATATTTTTCAATATTTCACTTCTTCCATTCACACATGCTACTCAATCATTTTCTGTTGCTCCCTCAGGTTCTCAGGCATATTCTTCATCAGTTCTTTGTAGAATTCTCTTAATTGCATGCCTCCTGTGAATTCCCCCAAGAAGACTGGAAAGACAAGTCATGAACCTGTAAGCTTTCCGTAATGAAGAAATTATGATATTCTTCTAGGCTTTCGTTACTTCGATGGTCTATGTTAATGAGATCTATGATCGTCTTGGTAAACTTTTGCTTTTGGTAGAAATGACCTAAAAACAAGTCTGATAACCGTGCCCAAGATTTAATACTCCCATTTGGAAGGTCTTTGTACCAAGTGATTGCCGTTCCTGGAAAAAAGATAGGAAATGCCCTGCACACTAATTTGATATTTACATCACGAAACGTCATGCTATTTCTGTACGAGTGCAGAAACTCTTTTAGGTCCATTGTTCCATCGTAGATTTTAACATGCAAAGGATGTTTAATGTCCTTTGGCATTTTAAAATCACGCAAGTGTGGAGTTAGAAGCAATTTATCCGTGTCATCTTCCGTGATAATGTCACATAATTCCTCTTCATAGTTACAGTTTTCACGCTTTTGATTTGCCCCTTTTTTTGGCTTATGGGATTTTTCTTGAGCGTATTCAGGAATTGATCATAAAGGCTCTCTCTGTTTGCTTCCAGGAATGCCACAAATGCCCTCTTTTCCTTATCATGGTTATTGTTCGGAGACTCTGCTTCCTTCTTGCTGTGCTCTTTCTCCTTACTTGGGGTGTGTTCCTGATGATGACGTACTTCTCTATCACGTCCCAGTGTCTGTTCGTGTGGCTGATGGTTATGGCTCCTCTCACTCCTGTTGAACACCATTTTTCACCTGAATGACCAAAAAACAAAAAGAAAATTTTTGATCCCCACAGTCGGCACCAAATGATGTGGGAGATCACTCAAGTAATTTGGTTGTCCTCTCCAAGAGCTCCTTTTACCTTTAAGGCTTATCCCAAAAGTGACTCCAGGAGAAGGGACGATCAAGTCAGTATTCTCCTTATAGAAAATAGAATTTCTAGGGATAGTAACGCTTACCTTAACTTCCCTAAAATTTGCTATATTTATAGACTGTCACCCTTAGCAGTTCCTTGGTTTATAAGAGTTAAGATCGTGGGCGTGCCCTGATCTCACGTTCTTCATTCATGGTCTTTGGGTTCATTGCCTATTCTGTGTCCTTTGGCCCACATATTCTGGCATGACTGGAAGCTCCGCGCCTGTTTGGTCTTCGCTTTTCGTTGAATACACTCACATTTCCGTGAGATAACATTGGGTTGGGCCTAGCGTTCATTGGCCTTTTGATCGTTGGGCCACATATACACCAATAGTGAACAAGGACCGACATCACAAAGGTCAAGAAAAGTTGAAATTAGCAATATCTATGAATATACGAAGTTGCTCTTTACTCGGTCATTGCAACATCGATACTTATGCATGCGGCATCGCCTTTACTCCGATAAGTTACTATTTCCATATTGAGATTAATTTCATCTACGTATGACTGGGTACCACCCAATTTTAACATAAAATTTGTTTCCTATGTATTTGTTGTTATAGTATCATTTTTTAAAAATTTTAAGCACCCTAAGGTGGGGGACATGTATTAGGTTCCCCAGACCTATGTAGAAATCAAAAGATGTACAAAGATGTTTGGGATATTACATCGGTAAGGAAACCTCGTTTCCTTCAAAAGAATAGACTAATAGTAGTGGACTGGTGGATGTAAACTGAAAGGAGTTGAAACTTGCTGGGTCGGGGTCCGGTGGTGTGCTCGAGGAGTGATGCGTTCTGGGTGTCGAGTGCTATAGTTCTCGAGGGGTGGTGTGCTTGTGTTCGAGAGGTCCATAGTTGCTGAGTGCCTTAGTTCATGAGGGGTGTTTTACTCGTGGTCGAGGGCTCTATAGTTTGAGGGCTTCAAGATTTGAGGGCTCTGTGATGTCGGGACTCCATGGGGTGAGGTCTGTTGGGCGCATTCTTGATGCTCCAGTCTTGAGGTCTCGTTGCCAGTCTCAAGTTCTCGATGCTCCATGGGGAGTGTTCTCGAGTCTCCAGTCTCGAGTACATCGGTCTCGAGTGTTCGCTGCTCCGGTCTCGAGTGTTCAATGTTCCATTCTTGGGTGCTTAAGTCTCGAGTGCTTAATACTCCAGTCTCGAGTGCTCGATGTACCAGACTCGAGTGCTCGATGCTCGAGTGCTCAAGTGATCGATGCACCACGTGCTCGGGTACTCGATGCGTGGGTGCTCGAGTACTCAATGATCGAGTGCACGATGCTCCAAGGTCGAGTGGTCAATGCTTCAAGCTGAAGTATTCGAGTGCTCAATGCACCAGGCTTGAGTGCTCGATGCACCAGGCTTGAGTGCTCGATGATCCAGACTCCAGCAGTGCTCGATGCTCCATTCCTGAGTGGTTGATGCTCCTGTCTTGAGTGCTCGATGCTCCTGTCTCGAGTGCTCGATGCTCCATTGTTGAGTGCTCGAATACCCATCTTGATTTCTCGATGCTCTATTCTCGAGTGCTTGAATACCAGTCTCGATTGCTCGATGCTCCATTGTCGAGTGCTCGAAAACCCTCCTCGATTGCTCGAAGCTTCATTCTTGAGTGCTCGATGCTCCAGGCACCAAAATGAGAGGGCGATGCTCCAGGCTCCAGTGTCGAGTGCTCAATGTTCCAGTCTCGAGTGCTCGATGCTCTGATCTCAAGTGCTCCCTGCTCTATGCTCGATGCTCCAGGTTCTAAGGATGAATGCTCGATGTTCCAGTCTCGAGTACTCCATGCTCGATGCTCCAGGTTCCAAGTGTGAGTGCTCTGTGCTCCATTCTCAATTACTCAATGGTCCAGTCTCGAGTGCTCGATGCTCCAGTCTCAAGTGCTCGATGCACCAGGCTCGAGTGCTCGAAGCCCCAAGCTCGAGTGCTTGATGCTCCAGCCCCGAGTGCTTGAAGCCCCAGGCTCAAGTGCTCGATGCTCCAGGCTCGAGTGCTCGATGCTCCAGGCTCAAGGAAGAGAATTATCTATGTACAATGCCGTGATTCAAACTGATATACTTCGAGGTGTCTAGTTCTCGATTACTCTGTAGCTCTAGGGTTCCAGTACACGATGCCACCAAAGCTTGATTGCTCGAGGGTGCAAAGGCTCTAGGGCTCCCTGTTCTAGTGTTTGACGCTCCAGGCTCGAGGTGGAAGTAGACTAAAACCAAAGGTGTGTCCCTGCACAAAATGAAAGGAAAAACTCGGTAGTATCTATTAATTAGCAGCATGCTTCTATGTTCGGATGTAAGGAAAATCATTTTTATCCAGTTTGATAAGACCTCTGATGAAAGCTGGAATGTTAGAGATGCTAATGTCATATTGGGGAGGGTGGGTCGGTTTATGCTTTGAGATTGCATCAGCAACTGCATTACATTCCCTATATACATGTCTTAAAATTGCTTGGTTAAGCTCAGTGTGAATTTGGAAAGCTAAGACATATAGAGACCATTTGGCATATCTGGGATTGTTTATCATGTTCACCATGCTCATGGGATCTGATTCCACTATGTATGAACATCCGGGGTCCAAACTGGGGAAGCATCTAGCTGCTACCTGGATGGCCTTCATTTCCACCTCTAAAGGTGTACTAGCAATGGTAGTGAAGGATTTTATTAGGCACAGCTTACCAGTCCAGTCTCTAGCTATTAGGCCAATTATGGACATGTCAGGAGACCATGATGCATCCACGTTCACAGCTATACTGTTTTGTGGAGGCTTTTCCAAGAGATAATGGATATCGAAGGCTTAGGTGGAGGTCCCAGAGGCGGAATTAGGGAGGAAATAGGATAGCTTCTGGTAAGATACACATTGGAGTGAGCAGGTTTAGCTGAGAATGACAGAAAGATAAGATCCGTCACTTCTTTAATAATTAATCCTTGTGAAAATTTTTTGTTGTCATAGAGGAAGGAATTTCTTGCTTTCCATAATGACCAGCACATCAGAGATGGAAACATTCTACCAATATCTCTATGCATCTTAGAGGGTTCAGTATTGTTCCAGTAGGCAAAAAACCTTAGGGTTAAGCTGTGTAATGTATCCATTTTTATCCCCAGAATGTTAGAAGTATTATCCCAAACTGCTTGAGCTAAATGGCATGAAGTGAAAAAATGCTTTATTGAATCAGGATGATCGCATGCAGGACATTTCGAGGGTAAGCTAATACCACATTGGACTAAGACATCATCAAAGGGAAGGAGGGTATTCAGCAACTTCCATGTGAAAATGGAAATCTTTTTTGGTAGTCCAGGGTTCCAAATATATGCAGTGGCTGGAAAATTACCTGATTGCTGGGTACGGCCTCTATATGTTAATTTGAAAGAGAAGATACCTGTATCTTCTAGTTTCCATATTAGTCTATCTTCCCTGTCTGTGTGAAGCCGTGCATCCTGCAAGAAAGTAAAAGTATCATGTTCCAGATAAGGTGAAATATTCTGCAGTATCTGGTTTTTTTCTCGGATGAAATCAGCAATGGTGTGATAGTAAAAGGGTGACAGGGTTGAGGGTGGGACATATTTAGAGAGCGGACCATTTGGGCACCAGTTTGTATTCCAGCAATTACTCAATCCTTTACCATGTATGATGAGAGAGTTTTCTTCTGCAAAGGAGTTAATACTACATATCCTTTTCCAGGTATGGGATTTCTTATTGGACTGTGGAAGTGCCCATAGCAGTTTTGACCACATGGTTGTACCCAATTGGCTTTTCCACCATAGTTTGGCTGAGCATGAGTCAATTATAGCTCTTACAGATCTAAATCCTAAACCATTATGGAATTTATGTTTACACAGGTCAGTCCATTTCCTCCACACTTTGTGTAATTTTCCGTCCTTTCCCCCCCAGAGAAACCTTGTTATCTTCTTTTCCAGTGCTTTTATTATCTATTTAGGGGCCTTTAGGACTGACCAAATATGCTGTGGGAGGGAATATAAACAAGATTCAATAAGCACCATTTTTCCTCCCAAACTTAACCACCTATTTTTCCAGTTCAGAAGCTTTCTATCTACAGCTTCCAACAAAGGTTCAAAATATACATTTAAAGTCCTACCTTTGAAAAATGGACATCCCAGGTATTTAAATGGAAATATTCCTTTCTTCATCCCTAAGATTGATTTTATCTGATTTATCTTAACAGTTGTTGCTCTTTTGCTAGCATAGAAATCAGATTTATCATAGTTTATCTTTTGCCCAGAAGTTAGTTCAAAAGTTTCTAAAAAGGCTTTTATTCTGATCAGATTAGACTTTGATGCTTGCATGAAAATGATAGTATCATCAGCATAGCTCAGGTGAGATGCAGGTGTGATACCAGTGGGGAGCTGATAGTAATTGAGCTTTTTATTCATGAAAATAAAAGATAAGCTTCTGGAGAAAGCTTCAGAGAAAATGTTGAAAAAAAGGAGATAGAGGATCACCTTGTTTGATGCCCCTTGTAGCTCTGAAAAATCCAACCGGATTACCATTTATAAGAACAGAAAAGTAGGCCTGAGAAAGGTTGTTCATTATAGCTTTTAAAAAACTCCCTGTGAATCCAAATTTACTAAGAATCCTTTCCAGAAATTGCCAATTAACTCTATCAAAAGCTTTTCTAAGGTCTAATTTTAAGATGCAGTTTGGTATCCTATTTTTCTTGTCTAAGAACTTAATCATTTCTTAGAGGTAGAGTACATTATTAGATATGTCTCTATTTTTCATGAACCTGGTTAGGGGAAATTAAGTTATCCATGTATGGTTTCATTCTTTCCATTAGCACTTTAGAATAGATTTTATTTGCAATGTTTGATAGACTAATAGGCCTGTAATCATCAAAGGAGGAGGGTGTCTATTTTTTGGGTATTAAGGCTATCCATGTGCTGCTAATTCCTCTTGGTATTTATGAGCCTAGCAAGAAATTATTTACTGCATCTATTAGGTCCTGTTTGATTATATCCCAGCATTTAGCATAAAATTTTGGGGTAAAACCATCAGGGCATGGGATACTATTCCTATTCAAACTCATTACCACTTTTTTAAAATTCGTCTTCTGAAACCGGTTTGGACAAAGACTGATTGTCCTGGGGAGATATTAGTTCTAGGATTTGGCTGAAAAAGTGGGAATAATATGTGGTAGTGTTGGGCTGATTAGGTTCAGAGAGTAGGTCAGAGTAAAAAGACACAACCTCCTCCTGTATGTCAGTATGAGTTTCTAACCAGAGACCTTGTCTATTTTTTATTTTTGAGATGTGTAGCTTGCAGTTCTTTTCCTGAACTGATTTATGAAAAAAAGCTGTGTTATTATCTCCAAGTTTGGTCCAGTTAGTTCTAGATTTCTGCTTCCAAAATTTTTCTCTTTCTTTTAAAGCTCTAATTAGCAGGGCCCTTTTCTCATTCAGTTTAATTAATTTTGTATCTGTGCCTATGGAGTCATAGTTTATCTCCCGCAGTCTTAAATTTTCTTCAGCAACTAATACATTGGAATCAATGTTTCCAAAAGAATCTTTATTCCAGACCTTAATTACCTTTTTTTAGCCTTATTTGTTTAAGATAAAGTCTGAGCATTCCTTGGTTAGGGATTGGTATGGCCCAATTATTCTTAACCAATTCTATAAATTCTGATCTGTTGAACCATGTGTTAAGAAATCTGAAGGGTTTTGGCTGGGAGGGGACTGTGGATGAGATTTCAGAAGAAGAGGGGAGTGGTCTGAGGATTGCCTATTTAGTACTTGAATGGAAGATGCTGGGAATTTAGCATTCCATTGCATGATACTAAGACCTCTATCCAGTCTTTTGAAAGTAGGTTTTCTCAACCTAGAGTTAGTCCATGTATAGAGATTTCCCACTGTATTGATTTCCTGAATTTCATTAGTGGTTATCCAATTATTAAAATCTCTTATACTACCTAGACTTGGGTTGGAAGGTCCCCTGTATTCTGTAAGTGAAGAAATTGTGTTAAAATCACCTATGAAAATTGTTTCTAAAATTGGAAGGTGACTCAGGTCATGCCACATGACCTTTCTGCCTTCTCTATTCCTAAGGCCATAGACAAAAACATCATCCATTTCAATCTTTGTTATAACATGTGTAATTTTAGCATGTAAAAATTGTTCATGCTGGGACAGTAAGGCAACATTTAGAGTGTCATTCCAGAACAGCCATATTTTCCCATTTTGAAGAGGTAAGAAATGTGAATAGCTAAGTTTCTCCATGTAGGAGTGACATTCACTGTTATCATGCATTGGCTCTATTATACACAACAACTCAATTTTGTTTTTCCTGACGATGTGTTTTAATCTAAGCATTGAGGTCTCTAAACCCCTAAGGTTCCAGACCAGGAAATTAATGGAAGTGGTGTATGTTATTGTTCACCTGATTTGTGGCTTTTAGTATTGGATCTTAACATCATCTTATTTAACTGATTCAGGTAAGTGTTCTTCCTAGACTTGGACTTACCTGTAGTATTTATATTACCTGTTGATTGAGATTGAACATTAACCTGCTCAGGTATTGTAGTTGTGTCATCCAGGAAAGATCCTTCTTCCTCCGTTTCTCCTAGCAGTGTTTGTTGTGGTGGATGGTTCAATTCTTCCTCTGCTTCTGGGGATACACCCATGTCCTACAGAATAGAAAATCTATTTTCCATCTTTCTATGTTGAGAAAGTGGAGGGTTAGTGTGAGAGAATTTGTGGGTAAAAAGTTTTTGGGACCCTATCTGTATATCGTCCTGAGCATAGACCTTGTGAGTTTTGTTATGGCTTGGTAGTGTTGTTGCATTGATCAACTCTATGATAGGTGATACTGGGTCAGCTTGGGGTGAGTCTGTGAGGACAAGGATTGGAGATGGATGTGGTGTGTGTGTGTTGTGTTACTTACTGGACTGACTTCTTGCAGTGCAATGATCTTAGTAGAGTTATTTTCCAGGTGCTTAGGTATGTAGGAGGATGGTTGCAGGGTAGGATTAGTAGTGGCTTTTTGATGCAGTAGTTGATCTTTGAGATGGGTGCTATTAGTAGGTTTTGGATCATTAACAATTTTAGGCATCTTCTCAAACTTATTCCCTGTGGGTTGCCATTGTGGAGCTGTGTTGGTCTGGGTTAGGCCTCTACATTGGTTCAGTGAGTGTCCTAACTTAGCACAATTTTTGCAGTACAGGGGTATATCCTCATATTCAATGTTATACTTCCTATTGTTTGAGACAGAGCCTAATCTTATGAACTGATTTAGGGGTTTTTGCAGGTCTAGCTCAACACAGAGCTTAATTGCAGAAGGTCTAGTTAGCATTTCAGTTGCTAAATCTTTTTTGATGAAATTTCCAATACTATTCCCAATAGCCTCTATAGATGAAGTATTGTAATAGTAAAGGGAAACTTCCCTGATTGTACGCCAGATGGGGACGATCGGCGATTCCTTCTGTGTGGAGAAATTCGGTGACCATTTGAGGATCTTCATGTGAACTCCGTTGAAGCTCCACAGACCTTTGATCCAACAGCGTTGATAGTCGTTTGGTAGTTCAAAGTGGATGAGTATATGTTTGTAGTCGAGCGACTCCAATTGGTATTTCTCAGAGAAGCCCACAGTCTTGAAATCCCCTTCTAGCTGCTCCATAGATAATCTCCCTTTGGTGAACTTACCCACGAGGGCATTCGTATAGTGAGCCGAGAGTGTGGATATGTCATCGTCAGAGTATAAACAAGCGGGTTCTTAGAGGTGTTTGGATTTTAGGGTGATCTCTGGATTGTTTGGTAGGGCTGAGAGGAGTGGCGGAGCTTTCGATTGGAGCGCTACGATGAACGATTTGGCATTTGTGGTTGTTGTTTTGTCAGCCACGGTTTCCGATAAACGGAGAAACTCTCTCGTCAAGGCGAGAGAAAGCCGTTAATGGCGGAGATGTGGCCGTTACCGGTCTCTACAGTAGAAAAACGATTACAGAGGGGGTGGAGGAGGAGAGAGAAGAGAGCGCTTTGATTTTTGTTATAATATCAAAGAGAGTTATCCATGGACTTCTAACATTTAGATGGACAGAGTTATCTTTTCACTGGTCGCCATGAAAATCTTAATGTCGTACAACGTAGAAATAAGAGGTTAAATACAATTAATGTTTCAATTTGATATCAACCTTATGCATTTTAATATATTGTTACATGTATTTGTAATACATTTTATACTTTTGTTGGTTTTAATTAACATGTCAATCATTTCCACTATAATTGATCAATTGATGTTTGTATGATGTTTAACCATTTCACGATTTATCACACTTTAAATAATAAGTAATGGCTATCGATGACAGATTGTTTGCGTCTATGTGGAATATTTAATGTTATAATATTTTACGAGAAAAGAGATCTAACTAATTAAACTACAACGTTGCATCGCTTGTACTAGCATCATTTGTTTTGCAATATCATATTTTTCAGTGTCCCACGTCAGCTGGCACACGATGTGGGTCCCCCACATTGTGCGATGTCACTTTTCATCTCCTATAACATTTCTCCTATTAATACCGACGTCGTTGTTGCCGACGTTACCGCAATTCCAATCCCATCGGCTGCCATCTTGCTATGGTCGACGTTGCATGATTTTGGATGCCGGCATCGTCCTTCACAATTTTGCAGCTGCGGTATCTTGTCGTTGGTTTTCTTGCATGGAGCGACGTCAGTCTCAATATCTGCCCACGACGGTCAAGAACTGAGGTAAAAGGTACTGTTTACGTCGGTCAAGAACAAGGTACTACTCCATTAATTAGCACTGTGTATTCTGAGGCTCACAATTTGGCACTGGAACTGGTGTACTGTTCCTATGTGCGATTTACGGTGCGATTAACACACATCACACTACTATTCCTTTCCTCAAGTTCGTCGCCTCCATTTCTGTCTGCAACGGTCATATTACTGTTTCTCGGTAACTACTTTGGTTGTTGATCATGGCGTCGCCGACGCCTCCTCCACCCCCGGACCCTTCTCTCTCGAAGCCCCCGGTTATTCGAAGCTTCGTCCAAGCTCTCAATACAAAACAATCCCCTCTCCTAGCGTCCCTCCCAGATACTCCAAACCTTCACCCGATAACAGAATTCAAGGGCAAGATTGCATACATACTCCCCCCTGAAGAAGGAGAAATCCTAGCTTCGCACTACCAGAACGCCCTCGTCGGAAAGTTCATCCGAGGGAAACCACATATGGATCCACTTCAACAGTCATTCAAATCAATAGGCTTTAAATCGAGATTTCAATTAGGCTCTATTGATTATCGACATTTTTTATTCAATTTCAGGATAATGAAGACTACCAAAGGTGCTGGATGAAGGGCCAGTGGTCAATTCAAGGCTACACAATGAAAGTGCAGAAATGGACATCAGATTTCTCTCTGTCTGTGGAATCCTCCATGGTACCAGTTTGGGTAACTTTTCATAAACTACCAATCCATTTCTATAACAACTCTGCTATCATGGGTATAAGTAGTCAGGTAGGAAGGTTTCTTAAGATGGATGCTGCAACTATGGCATTATCCAGACCTTCAGCTATTAAAGTTTGCCTAGAAATTGACCTGTTAGCCCAGCTTCCTAAATCAATTATGGTAGGCATAGGAAACAAGGTTGCTGAATACCCAATAGAGTATGAGGACCTGCCTACATATTGTACTCACTGTAAAATAATTGGGCATAGCAACACAAACTGCAATTTTCTGCACCCCAACCTGAGGAAAATAACTAGTAAGAAGATAGAGAATATTGCAAATAAGAACAATCTGAGATCAGATTCCCACCCAACAGAGGAAATAAACATTGAAGGTACATCTGCTCTTACAGTTTCACAAAAGGAAAATGATGTACAGAATCAAAAAATAATCACTGGATTCCAAAATGACAGTAACATTAACTTCTATAAGGTAAGTCATAAAAAACGTAATGGCCCATTTTACTCATTAGATGATATATCTAAGCCAATAACCACATCCATATGGAGAAAAAAGGACCACCAACTTGAACAAACATCCATACCTGAAAAGGAAACAAACATAAACACTGTAACAATTTCTAATGCCTTTCAATCCTTAGAAGATAGTGAGGAAGAGCAGGAAGGGGAGATTGCAGAGATTTTTCATGAAACAGTTGAATCACAGGAAGCACCTCTTGCCATTATCTCTGATGTTTCTGGTAATAACATTATTTCCCCCGTGGCACAAAAAGACATAGCACAATTGGAGATTATAGAGCAAGCACAAACAGGTTCTGTAGAGCATAGTACCAGCAACAAGGAAGGATTGAAAGAAACAACTACAACAACTCCTGATCAGAGCATTACGGAAAAAGAAGGTGAGCGGGCAAAGGTAAGTCCTTCAGATCATTTGTTATCTGGGATTATTGGTCATAGCAATGGAAAATCAGGAGAAAAAGGCAAAAACTCAGCAAAGACTAGTAGAAAACTTAGATCATCACAAAAAGCCAATCCCAAAATTTTTAAATGATAAAACACACCATAATAGGGAATGTACTGGTTTGGAATGTTAGGGGAGTTGGCACTTCAATTGACAGACTTAAAAATTTGAAACTTAAACACAAGTTAGACATAATGTGTTTAATAGAACCATGGCAAGAAAATCAGAGGATCATAAAATTTAAAAACGAATTGGGATTTCACAATGCCTACTGTGCTCATAGTGCTAAAATCTGGTTATTTTGGAACCAGTCTTTTAGCATCTCTGTTCTAAGTGAGACTGATCAGTATGTACAAGCTAATATAATTGACTCCTTATCTTCTCTGAGCTGGAACTGTGTTTTTATCTATGCAAGTGTACATAGACAAATAAGAGAGTCATTGTGGAGTGATTTAATGGTAGCTAATCTTCACCCTTCCATATATATTGGAGATTTCAACACTGTAGCTTCTGTATCAGAGTATAAAGGGAGAAAGTCAACCCCAAAAAAGAGTATGATGTAATTTAATAAATTTTCAAGTGACTTGGATTTGCATGATATACCTACGGTAGGTAATTCTTTTACATGGACCAATAATAGATATAAGGAAAGGTGCAAAGAGTTAATATTCCAAAGGTTAGACCGGGGAATTTGCTCATTAGATTGGTTTGATAAATTTCCTAACAGCTCAATCCATGTTCTTAATAGACTGTCTTCGGATCATGCTCCTCTCCTCTTATCAGTACAATCATCAGAGGAACAAGCCCCTAGACCTTTTAGATTTCAAGAGATGTGGACTGGTAGACAGGATTTTCTTAATTTTAGTGGAATCTAACTGGAATCTGGACACTCCCTTCAGAGGGATGTATAGGTTAATAAATAAACTGAAAAGGCTTAAGATGGAAATAAAGGATTGGAATACAACTCACTTTGGCAATGTTGACCAGAATCTGTCACTATATGAGAATAAGGTTAATGATCTAGAAATCTCATTTCAACAAACTTCTACTGAATCTACCCTGACAGATTTGAATAAATCTAAACAACTTTTAATGAGGGCTCAAAAAGAGAAAATAATCTTTCTTAGGCAAAAAGCAAGGTTGAATTGGTTTAAATATGGTGATGCAAATACGAGTTATTTTCACCATTCAATAAGGGAAAGGAGGACTAAAAATAGAATTAGTAAGATTAGAGATGAGCAAGGAAATTGGACCTCTGATCCTACACAGATTAAAGAGGAGGCAGTGGGATATTATAAAGCTTTATTCAATGTGGAAGAACCTCAGAAACAGGGAACTTATATGAGTCATTTTCTAGCTGAAATACCAAGAGTAATAACTGAACAAGAGAATAATTTACTGCTGGCTCCTTTCCTGATTCATGAGCTCAAGTTTGCAGTTTTTGACCTAAACAAACATAGCTCCCCTGGACCTGATGGATACACTGGTTTTTTTTATACCACCTTCTGGGAAATTGTTAAATCTGATTTACTTGAAGCTGCAAATGACTTTCTAATAAGTGGAAACATCCCAAAGGCAATTTCCAGCACTTGGCTAGCTCTAATTCCAAAAAAACCAATACCTGTCACTTTTTCTGACTTCAGACCAATAAGCCTTTCTAATTTTGTTAACAAGGTTTTCTCTAAGATGATCATGGAAAGGATTAAGCCGTTTATGTCTCAACCCCCTGAACAAAGTGCTTTCATGAAAGGGAGGGATATTTCTGACAACATAATTTTGATACAAGAAATGACCAGAATGTTAACAAGGAAATCACAGAAGCAGAACTTAATCATTAAATTAGATATGCAGAAGGCTTTTGATAGAGTCTCATGGTCTTTTCTTAACTCAATTCTCCTTAAATTTGGTTTCCATGGTATATTTGTTAACCGAATTATGCAGAACATAGCTTCAGCCCATTTCTCAGTGCTAATTAATGGAGTAGCATAAGGTTTCTTTGCATCAAATAGAGGAATAAAACAGGGAGATCCCCTTTCTCCATTACTGTTCAATATCTTATCTGAGGCATTCTCCCGAGGACTTAAAAAACTGTTTAATTTGGGTTATTTGCAATTTTTCAGTTTACCTAAAACATGTCCACAGATTACTCATTTAATGTACGCTGATGATACTGCTGTTTTCCTTAGTGGAAATAAGAAATACCTGAAAAGATTTAAAAAATTTCTCTGTGCATATGAGCAAACATCAGGACAAAAAGTAAAATTTTCTAAATCTAACTTCTATGTTTCTCCTAACACCTCAGTAGAAAGATCTCAGATTCTGAGTAGGAATTTAGGGATGGTTAGAGGAGTGTTTCCTTTTCAATATCTAGGGATCCCAATATTTACAGGAAGGAACACTCAGAGATACTACTACCCCATATTGGAGAGAATGGAAAAAAGCATTAATAACTGGAAAAACAGGTGGTTGAGTACTGGTGGTAAAATAATTCTAATAAACCATTGTTTTCTTTCTATCCCAACTCACTTGTTTGCTGTACTAAGGCCTCCAAAGTTAGTATTGAGGAAAATGGAAAGGATGGCTTCTGGATTGTTTTGGGGAGCTACTGATAGTACAGAGACCAGGAAACAATGGAGAGCATGGAGAAAAATGAGTATTCCAGTACAAGAGAATGGGATAGAGTTTAGAGACATTCAAGCTATAGTTGATTCATTCTCCTGTAAGCTATGGTGGAAGCTTCAAATGAACACTACTCAATGGGCTCAGCATCTTTGGACACTACCTGATTCTTACAAGAACTCTCAGGTATGGAAGAGAATATGTAACATAACTGAAAAAACTAATAGTTTGACTAGAGTTATTCATGGAAAAGGAAAATGCTCCTTCTGGAACTCAAACTGGTCAGGGGAAGGAGCTTTATACTACAAATGGCCTGATGATGTGGAAATTCCTTTCCCTGAAATCACACTAAGCTCTTTCGTCCTGAACAAAGACTCTAATCTTCCTATTCTGGAGCCACATTTGGCTACCAATATAGTTTCAATTTTGCAGGAAGTATCCATCAGGAACTCACATGAGGACAGACTGATATGGACATCTTCGGTGGATGGAAACTTTTCAGTCAGCTCGGCCTATAAGATCCTGAGGCTGAGGGGAACAAGCATCAGACATCTTCATAAGGTATGGGCAAATTTCATACCTGTCAAAATGTCAGTACTAACTTGGAGAGCTTTGAATGGAATTCTGCCCTTTGAAAATGTTTTGTGTAAGTTAGGTTTTTCACTAGCCTCTAAATGCCCTATATGCTCTAATCACTCAGACTCTATCAAACATTTCTTTAATTCCTGTTGTAAGGCTTCTGCAGTATGGAATAAAGTTAACTGCATGCTGAATCTGCATACACCTGAATTCAGGAGTTTTAGTTATTTAGTTGAATACTATCTCACCATTAGGGCAGGCTCTGTGATTCTGCATCATGTGTATACTGCTGCACTCATTGCCACAATTTGGTCTCTTTGGATTTATAGTCACAAAATACTCTATGATAATCATTCATTTTCTGTAGATGTATGCTTTCAGAATATAAAGGAACTGATTCTCATAATTTTTACTGCAAACCCATTGAAAGGCAATTTGGACAAGCATAAGAAATTAATACAAGCTGGAATCATCCCTCATATAACTCAAAAAAAAAGAAGAAGGAAATCACAGTTACTGCAGTTAGATGGGAAAAACCAACAAATGCTTATAAGATTAACACTGATGCATCATGGGTAAATGGAGGAGACTCTTCTTGTACAGTAATAGTTAGAGATTGGAGGGGAGATGTTAAACATATGAGAGTCAAAACTTTTAAATCAGATTCTCCTCTATATGCAGAGATGGAAGGCATTCTATTTGCATATCAGACATGTTTAGAACTTGATATTAAGGGTAGTATTATTGAGACAGATTGCAAACCTGCAGTTAAAGCAATCCATGATCCTTATTCTGGTTCATGGAGATTTTTTTCTCTTAACTGTCAACTGAATTTGCTGCATAGAGACAACCCAATCAAATATGCTCCAAGGGAAGCTAATACTGTTGCTGACTTTTTGGCAAAATTTGCAAGGGAGGAATCCCTAAATGGAGTTTTTAAAATTAGCAATGCCCCTTCTTTCCTTAAAGGTTTGATTATGCTAGATAAAAATGGAGTTCAGGGGGTAAGAATAAGAACAGCAAATGGTAGCTCAGATTACACTTAGGATGGTTTTTGTTTCTGGCTATAATTCAAGGCACGTTATAATTGTTGTGGAACAGAGACTGCTGTTTTTTCTTTTCTTTCCGTTTTGCAGATTTCTTGCTCAGGAGAGAGGTCTGGGCACATCAGAGCATGAGGCTACATAGTCTATCTTTTCAGCAAAGAAATATAGGGGTGCAATGCACGGCTAAGGGACATTGACTGATAAGGGTTTTGAATTTCATCTCCCTGACTATGTTCGTGTCCCTTAGTCCGAATGATCCCTCTTTACACTCTATATAGCGTAGTACATGTATACAAGCCGAATTGGTAGTATTCATATCTTGCTTCCCACTTTGGATCATCACAGGCATGATCTTGTACAGATGTAACTCTTTTGCTATCCCATGGGTAACTATATGGTTTGGGGAGCCAAATATATTCCCCCCCATCTATTTGGATGGTTTAACTCAAAAAAAAAGGTACTGTTTACCTCGATTTTGAATTGAGGTAAAAAATGTACTTTTTACTTCAACTGTATTTAACTCAGTTTTTTGTGGACTAAAAACCAAGGTAAAAAGTCCCGTAGAACCGAGGTAAAATGTCCTATTTCTTGTAGTGTTATATGTTATCTTCCTTTAATTTTTAAAAAGAATTCAAGAGATAATTCTAATATTGAAAACAAGATTTTAGAAAATAATATATATATATATATATATATATATATATATATATATTATATAAGAATCCACAATAAGATGATTCTAATATTGAAAATAATAATTTTTTGAAAAAAAATTATTTTAAAGAATTTGTAACATGCAAGGACATTCCAATCAAATTTAAACATTAAAAATAATATTTTATATAAAAGAAATATTAAGAAATACGTATATTCCAAAATGACATGCAAGATATTTTAAAAAAATATTATTGGAAATAAATTTTTATAAATAATACATCCTTAATTTAAAATAATAATTATGTTTTTTCATTTACTGTCAAGCAAGCTTGACATGAAAAGTAGTTCACAGGATTATGCAGAATATATCTTCAGCTCATTTTTCGGTGTTAATTAATGGAACAGTTTCAGGATTCTTTGCTTCTAATAGAGGAATCAAACAAGGAGATCTCCTATCTCCTTTTCTGTATAACATCCTTTCTGAGGCTTTCTCCCGTGGTTTAAAAAAACTTTTTAGTTTAGGCTATCTAAAATATTTTAGCTTGCCTAACAACTGTCCTCAGATTACTCATCTTATGTATGCGGATGATACGGCTGTTTTCCTAAATGGAAATAAAAAAAATTTGGACAGGTTTAAAAGGTTTCTCACAGCATATGAACAAACAACGGGCCAAAAAGTAAACTTTGCAAAATCTAACTTTTTTGTAGCTCACAATACCTCTGTGGACAGAGTACATGCTCTGAGCAGGAACTTAAGCATGATCAGAGGTAGTTTCCCTTTTATTTATCTAGGAATTCCCATTTTTCCAGGAAGGAATAAGCAGAGATATTATTACCCTATCTTAGAAAGAATGGAAAAAGCCATTAGTAATTGGAAGAATAGGTGGTTAAATACTTCAGGCAAAATCATTCTAATTAACCACTGTTTTCTTTCAATTCCTACTTATATGTTTTCAGTTCTGAATCCACCTAAAGCAATATTAAGGAAAATGGAGAATATGGCTTCTGGTTTTTTCTGGGGAGGTAGTGAGTACACAGAAAATAGGAAAAGATGGAGGTCATGGCTTAGAATGAGTTTCCCTGTCCAAGAGAATGGCACGGGATTCAGAGATTTACAAGCAACAGTTAATGCCTTCTCTTGCAAACTGTGGTGGAAGCTGCAAATGAATAACTCTCTTTGGGCACATCATTTATGAACACTGCCTGATTCCTATAAGAAATCTAATGTATGGAAAAGAATCTGTAAAATAACTGAATTAGCTAATGGTTTTTCAAAGGTTATTTATGGAAAAGGAGATTGTTCATTCTGGAATGCAAACTGGTCAGGAAAAGGTGCTCTGATTTATGAATGGCCCCAAGATGAGGAAGTTCCTTTCCCTGACATATCTCTCAATTATTTTATAATGAACAAAAACTCTTACCTGAATATCTTGGAGCCACACTTGGCTACCAGTACAATGCTAATCTTGCAGGATGCAAAAATCACTCACTTACATGAGGATAGGCTGATCTGGACTGTTTCAGTTGATGGTGAATTTAATACTGCCTCTGCTTATAAGATTTGCAGACAGAAAGTTGCAACTGTAAGACAATTACATAAGGTATGGTCACACTTTATTCCTGCAAAAATGTCTGTTTTAGTTTGGAGAGCACTTAATGGAATCTTACCTTTTGACAATATCCTCTGTAAGATAGGCTTTTCTCTAGCTTCAATATGCCCTATGTGTAGGAAGCATTCAGATTCTCTAAATCATTGTTTTAACTCATGTCCTTTTGCTATTGCAATCTGGAACAAAGTGAACTTACTTTTGCATATTAATCAATCAGTTTTTGGGAGCTTTAAGAACAGAATTGACTTCTATTTGTCTATCAGAGCTGAATCTTTGATCTGGTCCAACTTGATAATAGCATTTATAATGGTCACATCTTGGTCAATATGGACATATAGGAACAAGAAACTGTTTGAAAATCTATCTTTCTCTGTGGAAACATGTTTTCTGAATGTTAAAGATCAGGTTTACCAAATTTTTAATACTAATCCACAAAAAGGTAATCTTGATAAACATAAGTATTTAATACAAAATGGAATCATTCCTGTCCCCCATCAGAAAAATAAGAAGTTGATCACAGCAGTAAGATGGGAAAAACCAACTGTTGGGTACAAACTCAACACAGATGCAACATGGAAACCTGATTGTGAGTCAACATGTGCGATTATAATTAGGGACTGGAGGGGAGATGTGATTAAGTTAAGAGTGAACCATTTTAGTGCTGACTCACCTTTACATGCAGAACTTATTGGTATCCACTTTGCTTATCAATTAGGTTTAGAACTTGAACTATATTCTTTCACAATTGAGACAGATTGTCTTACTGCTGTTAAAGGAATTCAAAATCCAAAAGGAAGTCCCTGGAAAGTCTTCTCACTATGCAGCACCCTGAATGAATGGAATGAAAGAGCTCTGATTCATTATATCCCTAGGGAGGCTAACTTAGCAGCAGATTTTATGGCTAAACATGCTAAGGAAAAAAAACTATCTGGTGATCTAGATTTAGGAAATATACCTCCTTTTCTTAGAGGCCTGTTACTGTTGGATAAATCTGGGGTGCATGGAATCAGAATAGGAACCTAATAGTGCATAGCTAGTGGTTACAGTATTTATGGTAGGAGCTGATGTTTATACTATAAAATCTCTTTTCGACTGGATACTGCTCTCTATTGTTTGCTGTTTTTCAGATGAGGTGGCCATGAATATACACAGCTTAGGAAGGTTACAAACTGATCAGTGGAAATGGAAAAACAGCTTGTTAGGAAGGATTATATCTCAACTCAAAGAGAATCAAGCGAGGAAGATACATTGAGGCTTACTATCTGAGGCTTCTTCTCTAAGTTCTATGATATCATAGGAAATTTTACATTACAAAGACCCTTCTGTTTGGCAGGAACATTATCGGCAAATAGGAGTCTCGTTTTTGTACGATTCTTCGACCTGTTTGTGATGTTTCTGCTTCAATTTTAGGGTACATTGGGGCTCTTTAAGCCATTTTTTGCTTTAGTGATGATATTCACATACCTATTAGATATAAGTGAACTTTACTTTGAATATACATTCCTTGGAATGACTGTTGGTTAATTATCGATGTAATGTAACAATTAGTGTCTATTTGGCTCATTTTATCGGTTTGGGGAGCCAAAATATTCCCCCCATCTTAGGATGGTTTAAATTAAAAAAAAAAGACATGAAAAGTAGTTTTAATAATACAAACATATCTTATAAAAGTACATCCCTAGATTGGGATTATTATCAAAATTCAATAATAGTTTTATGATTGAAAATAAACTTTATACTTATCATCCCTAAACAATTTATAACACAAGATGATTTTGATATTGATGATGAGATTTTAGGAAAAAAATACATCTTGAAATTGGATTAAAACCTTGAAAAATAGATAAAACATTCATGTCTTACTATTCAATTTGTTGGAAATTTATAATATTTCTCAATGAGAGGAAATTAATTG
The DNA here is from genome assembly GCA_037428765.1 of Rubia yunnanensis. Lineage (NCBI taxonomy): Eukaryota > Viridiplantae > Streptophyta > Magnoliopsida > Gentianales > Rubiaceae > Rubia > Rubia yunnanensis. Next base: position 64,894,757 of record CM075061.1, read on the forward strand.
TCAATCTTAATTAGATCCTTTATGTATAAGTATGAATCAAAACGACATATATATTTTTAATTTAGATAAATCCTGTATTGATGCATTTAAAATTAAAGATTATTTGAAATGATAATGTACAATCAAAATTAAAATCATCATTATTGGGTATAAACTTTAAACAAAGTAATAAAGAATGATCTTATGTATTAAAGAAATAAAAAATATATATAAATAAATAAATATTTAGATCATTATATCAATATGTATATCCAACACTGAGCTCAATTACATTACCTATCAACTTTTTGAACAATAAATCATTTAATTTAGAAAAGTTTTTAGAAAGAGAAAAACCTCTACTTAAAAATTCAACTAGTACCTTTAGAAATATATAATACTAATGAAATGGAATCGAGAAATAAGATATTAACATGAAAGCATTCTTTAAATGATAATTTGAGTCTAATAAGTGTACTACGTTAACAAAATTTAGCGCACTCAAGAAACTCAAACTGATTCCCGAGGATGTTGACCCAAACTAAGGTGAGTGTTTCATCACTTGCATAAATTCAATATTAGCATGCTATGTATGATTGTTTCCTTTGAATATGCTTCTTTAATAAATTATGTCATGTATGATACGTCACATGTTATATTTTCTAGTCACTTGAACTTGTTATGAAGAGGATGATGTGTACTTTATCGCATCAAACTCAGCTTGATTGATCTACACGTGTGTGACCGGCTTGTATTTTATATTGACGTGTTTATTTGATTGCTTGCTCTTTGCTACTTGAATTGAACTTTTTCTTGATAAATTTGGGGTCTCCAGCATGATTGTGGTTATTTTGAAATTGACGGGGATGACAAGGGCCGGACTGTACGACTAGACCGTTTGCACGCGGTATTTGGTATGCTAGCATTACAAATTGTTACCTGATACCATCTTGTAAATGAACATGTGTGTGGGCGAACCTGACCAGATAAGATATTTAACACCTGGCATTCGGGCAATCTTGAAAGTAAAATTATTTTGGTCCATGCTTAGTTTGCTAGTCATAGTACTCGTATAGGGGCTTGACTACGACTTGGTATGACCGCCGGTATCCTTACTTATGTTCTTATTTGTAATTATGTGATCATTAAATTCAACTTGGTAATTGTTTGTGATGAATCTCACTGAGCAAAACAGTTCATCCTAATTTAAATAAATCCAACAAGTACATCGATCATGCGAGAGTCAAAGAAAACTACCGCGATTGAAGCCTTCACTTCTTTTGAGTTAGGATCCAAAATAGTTGTATAGATCTTTAGTCATTAAACTTTAGGTTTTATCAAGATAGAATTGTATACCTGAAAATTTTGTGAATTGTAAGTTTATTATGTAATAGTCAGCTAAGATTTAAGGTTAAACTTTGTATCACACTTCCGCATAATTTATTGCTCAATTCTTCACATTTTAGGGACCCAACTTTAGTTGGGCTCCTCGGTAACACAAACTGACTCGATCCAATACTCGCTAACAAGTGGGATGGTCGAGGTGGGGGTGTTACACCTACAATAATCATTGTATACACCTTAAGAAAATTCATAGAAAGAAAAAAGAAGAAAACATAAAAAGAGGAGAAGAACTAGGGTTCATGAGCACAAATTTGTCGACTCCTTCAATGGATAAGATAGGGTAGTATTTACAGTCCATGTGGCCAAGATTGGTCTTCAAAAAGTCAATAGAAAGTGAAGCGGGCGTGAACCAGGCAAATGGGGTGCCAGGTCGCACATAGGAATGCACGGGTAGCGCACAAAGCTGGAGGTCCATGCGCTCGAGCAGGACGTTCGAGGAATCGGGCGCCTGTGCACAATGTTGTGCGGCCTGTGCATTACGTGGTTAAGAGGTGTTTAGAAAGTCAATTTTGGGCGAACAGACACTCCCTATAGCATTTGATTCGTGCGCTTGACTGACTACACCCAATCTGCCAATCTTCAAGTTGGGCGGTCCTTACTCTTCATGTCTGGATTCCCTTGATCCTCCGATTTTCATTTCAGATATTTTCTTCTACCAACCAACACATTGGCTTTCACTTCTAAGTTTTTGCCTCGAATTACCCTACCAGAATCTCAATCCATGTGTATGATCATAAAGGATCCTCCAAAATTCCTTAAACTAAAGAGTTAGGATAGAAATCATACATCATCATCCTAATCCTCTTATCGACAAAAAAATCATTAAGCTTACATAGAACCTATAATCTATTAAAAATTTGATATTCGAATGTGTTAAAACGAGTGTATGAAGTGAGCACATCAAATCACCCACACTGAAACATTTACTCGTCCTCGAGTAAACGATCAAGATCTAAGGTGGTTTCCTAATCCACTACCCCCAAAGCACAATTAAATTCTCATTGAGAACTCCCAAATGTACAATACAAAGAACTGCCTATCCCCCATACTTTTTACCTAGATGACTGTACCAAAAAAAAAACATAACCAAAATAATAATGAGGCAATAAACATGAAAACAAAAACAAAAAGAGACTGAATCTTCCCAAGAGCTCACCAAAAAGGCAAAAAAGAATCTTGAGATCTTTCAATATCTCTCATTTTGTCTTACTCTACTTAGGAGTGCTCTCGGGTTTTCATCCTAGCCTCTTGTTTAATTTGACCTCACACCTTACCTTTTCCCTCAGGATTAGGCCTCTCATTTTTGTATAGGTTTTTCTTTCGAGTTTTTGACCTATTCGGGCATCCAATATTTGCTTAAGTTGCCCTCTCAAAATTTTAACTTAGCGGGATTCTTTTTATACTTTTTTTTTCATTTTATTTTTTTTCTAATAAAAGCTTTTCTAAAAAGCTCCTTACTTGAAAGAAATAAAATTAATAAATACAATTACCAAATGACCAAACATGAGCATCCAAATTCCCCCCCACCACACTTAGAGCAAACATTGTCCCCAATTCATATTAACATTTAAAAGACAAAAGTAAAGTAGAGGAATAAGAAATGCTCACATTAGGACCTTTAAGGTCATACATCATTATCTTGGTTCGCGAATCTCTTCGCTCTCTCCTCCTTGAGCTTCCTATGCCTCTTTACTAACTCCAATTGTGGGGCCCTCTCAAATGATATGGATGAGAGCAATGCAATGATCACATCCATGTTATTTTTCACTCCCCCGTAAGTCTTCTTGGATGATTCTCCACTCGTTGGTCATAACCATCTATCTTTTATCCCAAGCCCCCAATTCTATCGTCATTACTCCCGAGTGTTTGTTACATGACTTGGAAGGATTAATGGAATTGAGCGAGAGAGTTTGGTAGAAATGCATGTGGTGGTGATAAAATTTCGCCTCCTCGACTTGTTGACTAAATATGGTGTCATCAGTGGGGAAAAAATGCAAGTTTGTCCTAGGATTAACCGTGATACCAACTGATGGAAGAACCATGTATGGTGTATTCTTCGCACAATAAAAACAGATGAATTTTGTAGGATCACTTGTGGTTCGAACCATCTTTGCCTCCACTAAGCTCTGGATAGTTTAAAAGTGACTCTCTGGTTGACGACCTAGTGGTACAAAGTGTGGTAGGGCACGAGTATTCACATGATGCACAAAGAGTGATATCATCCTTCCTAGACTCATGCAACCATGGTCCTTCCTCGAAAACTCTATGGAATCATCAACCCATATGTAAACCCAATGGGGGGGACATCCATCAAATGCAATTACACAAAGGCACTTCAAATCAAGTGTATAGGTGTGGGTGAACTCTCCATGACTGAAAAAGAGTAGGTGCGAGAAGACGATGAATATACCGAATCAACGAAGGAACAGTAAGAGAGATATTGGATTTATGAGATCTTGCCTCCCCCATGAGAAGTCTCCAGAAATCTAAATCATTGTACCCCGTTTCTCTATCAAACCTCTCATTTTGCAGGATGTATTTCCACCCAAAAACTATCATTAAATAACCGTAATATAATTTCCTTCTACGATTATTTAGCTGGAATGAGATCCTCGGGAGACCATTCTTGTAAGTAATATTTTTCACAGTAGAGAGAAACTCTAGTGCCCATGACTCATAAGTAGGCGCCTCCACCTCCAAAAAAAATTTCTAGTCCACCACGGGTCAAGAGTGCAGTGACCGAGTCCAACAAGCCCAACTTAGACAATGTCTCTTGGTGAGAGAAACGAGTGGCTATAATGTTTCTCTTCAGTTTTGTCAAATCCTCCCAACACTTGGCATATTTTCCCACAATCTTCTCTAACCCACCATAAGGAGGCTTGGGTTTTTGGAAGGTAATGGGATAGAGAAGCTAGCTCCATCTACTATTCTTTTCTTGGGAGCCATGATAAATCACCAAAAATTATCACATCAAAAGCACAATTAAGCACAAGATATCAAGGCCTAATTCTCCCCACAAACACTAAAACCACAACAAGCACTATACCCACAACCTTAATCAATAATATTCACTTGTAACTATTACCATGCACATACACCATTAAATTCCTCAAAACACAAAAGAGAGGGATTTTTCCAAGAACTACCCAATATGGTGCTTCAGCATTTTCCGGTTGGATTGAGTGCTCAAACTTTTTAGATATATCCAACAATCTCCAATTGCCAATAAATATTATCATTTTTGCCCAACTTCTCTGGATTGAAGAACAACCCAAATTTTAGGTTTTGAGTGTTCTTGGAGAGAAATCTTCATATTTATTTTTGGGGATAAGATGGATGTGTTTGTTGTTTAGAAAAGTTTAGAGATGGTAGGTGATAAGACATGGGTTTGTAAGCCCATGTCTCAACTTTAGGCCCAAAGGTCCAATACTTGACCTAAAAAAGACCCATACACTTCAGTTATAAAATGAGAGATTAAACCATCAGAAAGGTAGGTTTTGGTTCAGCCTCAATAACACTATAGCACTATCTTCTTCATACCCATTTTCCATATCTAACTTGGGCATCGGAGTGGGTATGGTCACACACCACCCCACCCTGAGTGCTATTTTATATGTATTCATCAGACCGGAAACGACATCGGTAGGAAGCTCAAACGAAGTTTGTACTGTAGCATCTCCAGCATCTCCAACATCTCCAACAATCCAACATAATCAGCTCCAGGCCAAGTCCATTACAAAATTAGGCATTAACATTGGTGTCGACTGTGGGGATTCAACGTCAAGACCCCGATGCAGCTCTTGCAGCTACGCTCAAACAAGCTTGTACACAAACCAGGTCATACACATCTGAGTAAATATATTGCTTCTCAATCTGCACTCTGTGGGGTCGTTAATAACACTAACCTTTTCACAAGAGAGTAGTACTAACCCGCAGAGCATTGGGAGATCAAAGATAGAATTTATACTTTGCTTCTGTATGCTCACTACTAACTACTAGAATGTAGCTAGTGGCAAGTCTAAGTTCATCCATAGAGATGCTAGAATATGAGAGTTAACTAGACACAAAACACAATCGGGTTCCACTCCGCTTGTGTGTCAGGAAAATCTAACACTAAAAATGAAGGATTGCGGGATTTTATCTAACTACTAATCATGCAAATCAGAGAGATTAAAATATATTAAACTAGCCTTGGGGATATTTGGTAACATGACTGTTGAATGATTTTGATTCTAGATTCTATCACATGTAATACATATAAACCTATCTCATGTCAATGTCACATATTGTGGATGATAGTCTAACATTCTCAGTGATTTTCACACAAATGTTCATCATCATCTTATAGGTTATCACCACTACCTCCATCATTAGGGAAATTTCATCGATAGGCTATGTGTATGCTCTCCTCTTTTTCTGTAAAAATAATTCACAATGCCAATGCACCCCCGCTTAAAGGAATAACTCTTTGAGAACAATGCCTTACGAAGGTAGAAACCATTAGGTATGAGAGTGAGGAAAATACATCCCATCCACTCCACTATGGACACCAATCCCTAGGCCTAGATATGCAAAATAATCAGCATCTCGTGATAACTCTAGGGTTGAAATGACTAGGGTCGCTACACAACAACCTTAGTTGCTGCAAACTATCATGCTCATTATATCATGGTACACTGAGGGTTTGCACCTCTGTTAGGATATCTATCATCCCTAATATGAATTATTATTATACAATGTTCTAATCAAGTTAGGCTCCAACAATCGGAACGGTAATCTCGATCATACATGCATGCACTCACAACACCGGTACTCACAAACCTACAATAAGCCTAACCCAACACTCCCAAGGTAGAAAACAAGCCTAGCACAATGGCATGTCACATATGAAACTATGGTGCATCATATAACATACATAGCATGCATCTTACTAGAATATAAAACATAAATCAAACACAAATATTCATAGAACATAAAAGATAGGAAAATCTACAAATCTCACAAAATCATCATCCAGTCATGAATATAAAAGAAATGCCCAAATAATAAAATACTCTATTACTACTAATAAATCCATGACATTCATTGGATTAAATGACATAGATTTAAGTACTAAGAGAAGGAAAAGAGAAGAAGAGCTCTAGAGAGAGAGAGAGAGAGAGAATTCTCCTCTTCCTTCCTACTTACCAAAAAGTAAAATCTACATTATGCATACTTACTAAACCCTAGGAGAATAAAGGCTCCTTATATACAAGAATATAAATAGTCCTCTAAAGGCCCAAGTTTAGATAAACCTTAGTGAAACCCTAAGGATACCATTACTGCCATGTCAGCATGGGCCATGCAAAAGTACACAGTCCGCACCACACGGTTCATAAAAGGTACATGAGCCATGGAATGGAGCTGCTCCCCGGGTGTACTGAGCATACGGCCCACAAAAAAGCACACGGGCTATGGAGCGGAGTCGTAGTCTTCTTCTTCTAAGCGTGTGGTCTCGCAATACCTTGCTTGTCATAGACTGGAGACCTCATTCTTCAACTTCTTGGCACACGATCCATGCAAAAACACATGGCCCACCGCTGGGACTTAGTCTCCTCAGCAAGTGGTTAGGCACGGGCTTCTCATGGGTCGTACCAGTCTTCGACTCTTTCCAAAACACTTGTTTTCACCACTCTTGGTGAACTGCTGATCTAATTTGGGAGTTCTTGTAGTCAATATTATAGTGCTCAAGAAGATGAATCAAACGATACTATCCTAGGATGATAATTTTTCCAGATTGTTCCCAGAACTCAGTTAAACTTCCGAATCTTAATTCATCTGCTTCTTTGTCTTCCTTCTTCGACCCTTCAATTTTCTACCACATTTTGACTTGTTTCCTTTAGTATTTTAACATCCTTGTCAACCGCCTTTGATAATCTACTACAATTCTTACGAATAGCCTTCTACATAGTCCGAAGTGCAAACAATCAATTGATCTGCACCTAAAAGCATGCGTTAACCAATGCATTTAGCACATTTACTAGTATGTTTTGGATGGTTGGTTGCTAGGTTTAGTTAGGTTTACATTACAAGAGGTTTAGATAGCCATTATTGGTTTTCTTTTCTAAATCCCTAGTTTTGTAGATTTAGTAGACCTAATGGACGTTATGTCCTTACGAGTGTCTATGTTCTGTTCTGTGAGCTTATTTTTAGATTTCTCATAAACACTTTGACATAGATTGTAGAAGGAAATATGTAAGGATGGTAGATAGTAGAAGGCCATTCGCAAGATTGGAAGTAGACAGAAGGCCACAAGTCACAACGTGGTAGTAGATTGAATCGTGCCAAGAGGAGAAAATAGTTAAAGCTTAAACAAGATGTAGACTGGAACGGCTGTGTTATATTGCATGGGTCGTGCCAGCCAATTGGATGGTGCCAAAGTCATGGCACAAGTTGCAGTGAATTGCACGACCTGTGCCGTTTAAAGGGCTCGTGCAGCTAAGTATTAAGCACAGATCGTGCCATATCGCACAACCCGTAAACCTTAAAGATGAAGATCCAAAGACCAGTCCACGTCCCATGATGTTTTGTACGGCCACACCATCAGTTGCTAAGAAATCAACCGGTGACCTGCAAGGTATTGCACGGGCAATGATGCTCAGAAGGTGAAAACAAGCTTCAAGCCGGAGGCCCACGAGGAATGACATGGGTCATGTAGTTCAAATTCTCAGAAGATGTTCCCATCCGGTTGCTCATGAAAAACTGCATGGCCGTGCGCTTAGAAGACTAAAGGATACAAGCTTAGCCAGTGGCCTGTGTACTATTGCACGACCCGTGCTGGTGGCTAGCTTGGGTTTCCTTGCTTTTTTGGGTCTCTTTCAAAGCCCAATTCCTATCTACTATATAAAGGGACCTATGTATACTAGGGTTTAAGTTTGAATAGTTTATTCTGCATTTTCCTAGCTTTTTCTAAGAGTAGGTAGGGAGAGAAAGAGTCTAACACTTCTGTCTTAGTTTCATCTTCCTAGTTTTGCTCAAGGGCATTGAATCCAATGGAAATAATGGGTTCAATGCTTATGGAGTAGTTCATTAGCTTGGGGATTTAAATTTTTATTAATGACTTGGTTGTTATTTTGTGAGATTCTAAGATCTCCCTATCCTTTAATGCTTATGAATATTATGCTTGACTTGTGCCTTATATTCTTGTTAAATGCATGATTGACATCCAATGTTGGCATACAACTTAGTCTATTTTTCATGTATGTCACGACAATTATTGTCCACTTGAGAGTGTCGCTCGGGTGATAAGAGGGGTGAGAGTCCACGGTCGTGTGGGTGTGTGCATGTGGGTCGTGAGCACTGCTCCAATGACCATACTCTAGTATCAACTGGAAAATGGTAGCGCGATAGGCAAGGACATGATAGTTAGTAACAACTATGGTTACTGTTATTTGACCTATGTTGTTGCAACCCTAGAGTCATCATAATATGCTAATCTCTTTACCTCTGTAGACCCACAGAGAAGTATTCATAGCGGAGTGTCCGGGATGTAATTCCTTAAAGGGAAGGGGAGTGCATAACGGCCTGGCCGCTTGGAACACTTTCCTAATCACGGAGGCAGTTTCGATAGAATAAGATGTGGCATGCGTATTATGATAGGTTTATACGTCTGTATTTGATAGAATCTAGGATTGAAATATTCTACCAATCATGTAATACAACTATCCCCAAGTGTTAGCTTAATTTAGTTTATTCCCTTGCTCTTGCATGCTTAGTAGTTCGTACAAAACCCCCAAAAAACCTTTTTTTGCAACATTGACTATTCCCGACACGTGATCGGATTTACGACCCGATTACGACTTTGCATAGTTAACCTTTAGATTCCTAGCACCTCCATGGATGACTAGTACTTGCCACTATCTACCCCATGATAGTTTAGTAGTGAGTATGGGAGCAACAATACAAATATTTATCTTTGCATCTAGTGCTCTGTGGGTTAATTCTCCAATAGGTTAATGACCCTGCGGAGTGCAGATCAACAATCTACAAATAATAGATCACAAAAATGGATCTAGATGCTCATTGATGTGCTTCATTTTGCAAGTGTTAACCGTTAAAGTCAGCATAGTTTTTTAATTTGTTTTATCTGGTGGATTGCTAGTGTTAGTTGAGTTTACGTGACAAGGGATTTAGATGGCCATGTTTGCTTTTCTTGCCAAAATCCTGCGTTATGTAGACTTAATTAGTACTAATGGACATTTTTTATCCATGGGCTCCTAGATATTCCTTGTGTTCATTTTTAGTAGGTCTCATGTGGGTACTTTATGGTTACATTCTATGTGAAGATCGTTCGTAAGAGTGGTAGAAGATATTGAATGCCGTTCACAAGGATGAAAGAAGAGATCGAAGGCCATTTACCTCTAGAATGGTCGTAGACAAAGGTCACGAATATCAATTCATGGTAGAAGAAGATTGGAGCCAAAGATAGGCGGCATTGGAGTTCAAAGCAGCCAACGAAGAAATTGTTAATCGTGGTCCAATGAGCTGTGCTAAATTTTGAGAACGACCCAAGAACAATTAGCCTTCAAGGGGTATTCCATTGTCTTTGTTTTCTCGAGCACTACAAAATTGACAACCAAACTCTCAAATCGGACTAACGGTTTACCCGTAGCGATGAAAAGAAGTTCACTTGGCCAAGGCACAAACAGGTCAGCACGGAACACTCATGCATAACACCAATGGCTCGAGCCAAAGGAGTTATCCCACACCAACAGTGTTCATCACGAGGCTATGGCATGGCCCACACAAAATGCCATGGTCCGTAAGCACAAGTCTCAATCCGCATTCAAAATTGGCTAAGTATAGGCACAAATCGTCCCATTTATGATGGCCCGCACCATTCCAAGTCCAAGATACTAAGACCAGCTGATGGCCTGCGCCAAAGGCCGCTCCCCATGCCAAGTTTCTGAGCAGACCAATACTCCTGACGATGGCTCGTGCCAAGACCAGTGCCCCGCAGATAAGAAGTTTCAAATCCAACACACTGACTGAGGCTAGCGTTAAAGGTTATGGTCTGTACCAAATGATACGATGCGACCCGCACCGGATCCAGCGTCCTACGCCGGATGAAGAGGCACCACTATAAGAAACAACACCAATTACTTCGCCCCTTTTACCTTGTTTTTTTCCTTAACCCCAAAAAACTGAGGTAAAAAGTTCTTTCACGTCGGTTGTTTTTTTTAAGTAAAAGGTTTTTTTACCTCAGTTAAAAAACCAAGGTAAATAATTGGTTTTTTACATTGGTTAATAAAATGACCGAAGTAAAATTTTGAAAAATGAGGTAAATAATGTTGTCGAGTAGCGTTCAATGCCGCTATTTTATGTGGTAGAATCTGGCCAATTTCGCGTAATACATCGTTTCTAGAGATACATTTACGAATAACATTACAACGTCATATACATGAACTTTATGGTGACAGAAAGAAATCTTCACTAATTCGTACACGACCAGTGCCCCATTTTTTCAATGTTTTTAAATCAAAGGACCAACAAATAATTTATAAAATAGTGCTCACATGAAGTCACACATATAAACATGTACAATCAATTACATAATGTTAAAATGAGATACTTGATTAATTAGAAAAAGGCGCACACATGAGAATATCATTACAAGTACATAAATTTGAATATAAAATTGTCTTAGTTCACATATAACAGAAATTACAATAAACTTAATCAAATCGAACAATGATGACCTTGAAGACGATAGGTACCCTAGCTTCTATCATCTCAAAGAACAAGGTGTCCCCGATGCGCAAGTTGTTTCCCCTTAGGAACTCACCGAAATCCTTTGGGGAAAGGGCCTTCATCTTCCCACCCCCCGAGTAGTCCATATACTAGTCTGTCTCATAGCACCTCAGCACTTCGGGGGTTTTCTCAGTCAGTAGAAGTTGTACAATCTCCCTCGGGATTTACTAAGTCATAGTAAAAAATATAGATTAGAAATATGAGTGTATATGTCTACATATGTGTTTGTCTACAAATAAAATTTATTCTATTACTTTACCAAAGTTGGTATTTTCCCAATGTTGAGTTGCTTCAAAGTGAAATTGAAATGTGGGCTATCAATAGCCATGGAATGATGTTCAATGTCGAAGAAAAAAAGCTTTGGGTGCCTCTGTTGTTCAGTGAACTGTACGATAAACGAAAAGTATTAGTCATAACAAGGTATGTAGTTGTGTTGTAAAAATACATAATTATATAGGTGAAATAACTTTAAAAAAGTTTGATTAGAAGATCCTTCGCTAGCCATTAGTCCTACATCATATGTGGAAATGTTAAGTGCGAAACTAGTGTATGAAATGCAGTGTGCGACTTCGAGCCATTTATTACTCGTTCACGTTAGTCCAAAGCAGTGGGTTAGTCAACGTGTAGAAGCAATGCCAGGGACATGTCAATAAAATTGACAGGTAGACAGAGCCATAAGCGAAGTTGCATTATGAGAAAAATATGTCACTGAACAAATGAATATGTGACGTTGCTTTATTGTCAATGTACTGAGTTGTAATAGATAAGACACCGATGTCTCATATGTGACTTCCCTCTACCCAATCATTGTTAAAACACGCACGAAGGACTTATGTGGCAAGAAGATGAAATTTGTAGTTCAGCACCCTGATCTCACTGCTATGCTACCTAGATGGTAGTTAGCGGCTAGCCCTGGGTTTGTCCAAAAGGATGCTAGGGCTCAAGAACTATTTAAAACACAACTTCATGTGGGTCGTCAATCCATATGAGTGAAAGGAACAACTAGTAGTGTATACATGCAACTGGGGGTGGGGGGTATTTTAAACTATCAACTACAAAGAATAAAATGAACAAACGAGAAACTCTTTATACTAGGAACTTGGAAATCATTTAACACCATGGTAGTTCTAATGCTTCAATCCTTGATTCACTCACATAAAGAATTAAAAAATACCAATCAATGTGTTCACAACACATAGTATGGCCAATGGCATACAATTCCCCAACCCTGTCACGGTGGGTGCGCTTGTATCCCTTCATTGGCACCGCCATCGTAATTAAGGGAGTACAACAATGTCCGACCAGCATTATGGGCCTGTTTCTCCCCCGTGCTATTACATCCCGTGCTATTACATCGTAAGCACCTTATCTGTGATATTAGGGTTTCAAAAACAACACCTAACTTGCTCTATTAGCTATCTCTACACGCAACCTCTTGGACAACAGTTATGAAGTCAGCTAAGACTGGTGCGATAGCAAATAGGTCAAAACATTTTCGAATCCCCCGTGCACACACCCACGCGGATGCATTCTCCCCTACCCATTCTAACATCCATGTTTCTCTTCCCAATGAGGTAATAATAATTGCACCATACATGAATATAGCCAAAAGTGTATTCTTATATGTGGTGTAGTATTCATGCATTTATAACATTCAAGAACAATCACAATAATATCTTAAACACAAGGATAAGGTGAATCTAATGAATCTCATAAAGCATATAGAACATACCAAATGCCAAGATGAATACCAAGCAAAATATGCTCTACAATGGTTAGATCCATGGAAAATATTAGGTTTGATGCCATGGATCTAGAAAATAGATGAAAGGAAAAAAGAAAAAGAAAATAAGAAGGAAGGAGAAGAAGAACTCTCCCCTCTCTTCTCTCTAAACTAGAGAGAGAATCTACTCTACAATATGTCTAGGTATTTTCTACTTTCTAATCTACTTCCTAATAGTTTAGTAGAAGAATAAGGCTCATATATGTAGTAGTAGGAGATTGGGCCTAAAAATAGGCCCAAAATAGGTCAAAAGTAGCAAAATCCTAGGTCAGCTGCCAAGACTTCATAGACTGGCACGAATGTCACAGTCTGCGAAGCATTCAAGCACGGGGTGTGGGATCTGGCGTGGTCCATGAACATTCATAGCCATGGACCATGAGATCTGGCGCAGTCCGTGAAGCAGGACTTGTGCCACAGTTCGTGGAGGTTTTCACCGACCGCAAACAGTACACGGTTTTTGCTCAGAGTTTTCCAAGGGTCCGTGAAGTTTTTCACTGGCAGCGAGTAGCCCATGGTCTTCGCTTATAAATTTTGTCATAGCTCGTGGAGGTTTTCACGGATTGGCTCCATACTTAGCCAAATCTTCAACTCTTCATCTCCAAGATCCACGGTCCGGGGTCTTTGTCACGGCCCGACGTCTTTGCCTCCTGAAGGTCTCGAGCATGTCTTTACGGAACCCCTGGAACTCTTATGTAGTGTGGCCTGTGTGCTTTTTTATGGACCATTTCCTTAACCATGGGTGGTCCGTGAAGTGCCACCGGTGCTTTGTCGGCTGAACTTCGTTTTCTAGCTACAGGTGAACCATTAGTCCAAAGTTCTAGTTGTCAATTTTGTAGTACTCGAGAAGATGAATCCAATGGAATCATCATTAAAGGCTAATTATTCTTGGATCTTTCTTGTACTAAGGAAAACCTTCTCGGATCACGATTCACCATTTTCTCCTTTGGCCATCTTTAACCTCGAATCCGCCTATCTTTGGCTTCAATCTTCTTCTACCCTGCATTGATGTTCGTGGCTTTTATCTACTACCATTCTAATGTGAATGAACTTCGCCCCTTCTACCATCCTTGCAAACGGCCTTCAATCTTATACCACTCTTGCGAACGGCCTTCGCAATTATGTAATGTAAAAGATAGCAATCACGGGCGACCTACTAAAGGTACTCATAATGAAGACCAAGGAGCCCGTGAACACGAGATTTCAAGAATCACTAATTAATTATACAAAATGCAAGATTTAGAATAGAAAAACCAAACATGGTTTTCTAAACCCCTTGTTATATAAACTCAACTAATGTCGCCAAACCGTCAACCAAAAGTAACTAAAAACTATGTCAAATGCAGTGGTTAAAGCATGTGAAATGGTGCAGATCAGACTCACCACACTTAAATCTTTACTCATCCTCGAGTAAATAAAATCAAAGAAAAAGGTTCAAGTGGAATGAAGAATGAAAAAATAGCCAATGCATTCAACTTATAAGTTACCCTAGTTCACCTAAGAAGGTGAAAATCCTCACAACTCTCACACTCCCCAAAGTTCCAAAAGCAACCAATCCACCCAAAGCAAGTAAATGTGTATGGAAAAAGATAAGTGACAAAAAATCAAAATAAAGCCAAGTTTACTTTCCTCAAAGTAGTTCCAAAAGCAATCAAAGAGTAATCCTCAAGTAAAACAATCCACCAAGGAAATCTAAAAGCCATTGACTTGGCTGTAACATAGGGATAACTCAAGATTCTCGACCTAGTTGCAACCAGGGAGTCCAATGTATCATCATCCTAGTTTTTTGTTTCTTATATCTTTATTTTTTCTATCAATTTCTCTCATTTTTCCTATTAGCCCTTTTGGGTTTTCATCCTAGCTTTATCCGACAAAAAGTTCTCACCTCTCCTTTTCCCACATGGCCTCTCACTTTTTTCTAGACTCGTAATTCTAACTAGGACAAGCCTCTCACCTTTACCCAGATCTTTTGACATATCCGGGCTTTTCCTAATGTTACCCAAGCCGCCCTTTTGGATTTTTGACTTGTCTAGATTTTCATTTTTTTTCTCATTTTTTAAAATTTTCAAAATGCTCTTAGAAGAGCTATTAACCACATAGAAACAACTAAAAATCACAAGTACCACCTAATCCCCTTCCCCACACTTAAATCTTGCATTTTCCTCAATGCATATACAAAATCAAAGAACACATGTCAAGGGAAAGAAATAGGAGAGCACTTATAATGACAAAGGAACACTAAAATATACCCTTGATGATACAATTATGGAATGTTAAGAACAAACTACCATCACCCTCAATATACTACCCATAACCTCTAATCATGAAAGATCAATCTAACCGCTATCATGCACCACAAATCGATCAAGGAATTGAATCACAATGGAGAGGTATCTCTTAGGTCTCGATGTGTGTGTCTCAGGGTTTTGAGGGTAGGTGGGGCTGGTATTTGGTGGTGGTAGGGTGGTGGTGGGGAAGAAATGGTGATTGGGTGGTATAGGAAAGTATGTGAGCTTCATGGGTCGTGTATGTCTATAAGGCCCATGAACTTGGGGTTTGGTTCTCCTCCTTATCCACCATTTTGAGCATCACAAACCATGTACGTTTGCATGGTTCATGAGTTGGACGCCTTGTTTGCTCACCTTTCTCCAAGAACCATAATCTTCCTACAAAACAAACATGCACACCAAGTGTAATAGTGTCCCAAAAACAAAAAGAAAGCTACAAATAGGAAAACGCACCAAAAATATCAAAATAATATACTTTTTTCAAAACTCGAGTTACCTCTCGGGAAGCTCCGTACATTTAAGGTCGTCGGCACGACCCTACTGTTATCTATAGGGTGCGGGTTTGTACCCCATCACATTGGACAACCAGAAATAAAGAGCATTGGGTAAAAGTCTTCCAAGAGGAAGATATAGTAGAGGAGGAGTCAACCTTAGAGGGAATAAGTGGTTTCAAAGCTTAGTTAATTGAATTGGCTTCTTTATGGTTTCCTCTAAGGTTTCCAAAAATATGAGAGTAGGTTCTATAGGTGGAGGTAGGGGTGCAAATAAGTAATATGGAAAATTAAGTATAATCACCCCTTTCTCGACTTCTTCACTCTCAACAAACCTTTCCCCATCCCCTTTAGATTCATCTACCAAAATTTCACATTCAACTAGGGATGGTTTATTTTCAGAAAATTGGGTTTCTAGTTAGCTCACCCTATTAATAAAATTAAGCACTTTCCCTCCAACTTTCTCAATGCTTGAGAATAGTTGAGTTCCCAAATCACTAATCTCGCTAAGCACTTGTGATTGGAGTAAATCACTACTCTTGGTCACATTAGCTATAGCTTGTAAAATTTTTACACAATTTTCTTTGGGAACCAATCCTAGGGATTGGTTTTGGGGTATCAGGTAAGTTAGTTTTTTACTATTGGGGCATCGGGGATTTTTACACAATTTTTTCGATGCATGTCCATACCACAAATTCGAGTTACCACTAAACCTGAAATTTGGAGAGTCGTGGTATGGGTAACAATCTTGATCCCATCAGCCTTGGGAACCAATAACTCTTACCTCTCTCTCATTTTTGTTCATCCAAGAGCAAGACTCTGTAGGGTGGTTGCAATGACATATCTTACAAAATCTCACTCGTTGTGCCTCTCTTCACCCAAAGTCACTCAATCTTGGGCAACACTCCGTAGGATGATCATAATGACAGACCCTACGAATCATCAACCGTTGAGTGCTTTCCCACATTTTTTTTCCAATTAAACCCCAACAAAGAAAACACACAAAATTTGGAATCGTAGTGCAAGGGTCCTCGGTTTGAACCAAGAACTCAAGAAATACCTACTCCAAGAAAAAAACAACAAACAAACAAAAGAACAATACTAGCTACTATACTAACACGTTATACTTAACTAATACTCAAACAGATAAGTATCCCCGACAACGATGCCAAAATTATTTACCTGCCTCCACCCGGCCATTGTTAAAACACGCATAGAGGACTTATGCGTAAAGAAGATGAAATTTATAGTTCTGCACCCTGATCTCACTGCTATGCTACCTAGAGGGTAGTTAGCGGCAAGCTCTAGGTTTGTTCACAAGAATTCTAGGGCTCAAGTACTTGTTAAAACACAACCTTGTGCGGGTAGTCAATCCGCACGAGTGAAATGAACAACGAGTAGTGTAGACATGCAACTTGGGGGGGTGGTATTTTTAACTATCAACTACAAAACAAAAAATGAACACGAAACTATTTATACTAGGCACATGGAAATAATTTAGTAACTTGGTAGTTCTAATGCTTCAATCCTCGATTCACTCACTTAAAGACTTACGAAAGACCTATAACTGTGTTCACGACACGTGGGTGGCCGATGAGTGCGCTCGCAACCCTCCATTGACACTGCCATCGTAATTGGGGGAGTACAAAGAGGTCCGATCATTGTTGTAGGTCTATTTCTCCCCCATGCTATTACATCCCGGGCATCCACTATGAATACAACTACTCCTCTTAGGTCTTATATACGCTAGGGGCAAGGATTGTAGGCACCTTATCTATTATACTAGGGTTTCAACACAAAACCTAGCTTTTCTACTATAAGCTATCTCTACACGCAACCTCTCAGACAATAGTTATGAAATCAGCTAAGATTGGTACGATGGAAAATTGGTCAAAGCATTCTCGAATCCCCCGTGCACACACCTATGCAGACACTTTCTCCCATACCCATTCTAACATATAGGTTTCTCTTCCCAATGGGGCATCAATAATTTCACCATACATGCATATAGCCCAAAGTGTGTACTTATATGTGGTGTAGTATTCATGCATTTATAACATTCAAGAACAATCACAATAATATCATAAACACAAGGATAAGGTGAATCTAATGAATCTTATAAATAAAATAGAACATACCAAGTGCCAAGATGAATCCCAAGAAAAAAAATATACTCTAAAAAGGTTAGATCCATGGAAAATATTAGGTTAGATACCATGGATATAGAAAATAAGATGAAAGGAAAAAAAAGGAAGGAGAAGAAGAACTCTCCTCTTCCTTCTCTCTAAACTAGAGAGACAATCTACTCTACATTATGTCTAGGTATTTTCTACTTCCTAATCTGCTTCCTAATAGTTTAGTAGAGGACTAAGGCTCCTATACATAGTAGTAGGAGATTGGGCCTAAAAATAGGACCAAAATAGGCCAAAAGTAGCAAAACCCTAGGTTAGCCGCCAAGGCTTCATGGACCGGCACAGATGTCACGGTCCGTGAAGCATTCAAGCATGGGGTGTGAGATCTGGTGCAGTCCATGAACATTCATAGCCATAGGCCATGGCATCTGACGTGGCCTATGAAGCAGGTATCATGCCACGGTTCGTGAAAGTTTTCACGGACCACGAACAGTACATGGTTTTTGCTCAGAGTTTTCCCATAGTCCGTTAAGATTTTCATGGACCATGAGCACCCTGTGGTCTTTGCTCAGAACTTTTGTCACGGCCCATGAAGGTTGTCACGGACCGGCTCCATACTTAGCCAAATCTTCAATTTTGTATCTCCAAGCTCCACGCTCTGGGGTCTTTGTCACGACCCGACGCGTTTGCCCCGTGAAAGTCTCATGCATGTCTTCATGGAACCCCTAAAACTATTGTGTAGTGTAGCTCATGTGCTTTGTCATAGACCGGTGGTGCTTCACCATGGGCGGTCCGTGAAGTTTTGCTGGTGCTTCGTCGGCTGAACTTCGTTTGCTTGCTACGGGTGAGCCGTTATTCCGAGTAGGGAGCTCTAGTAGTTGATTTTGTAGTACTCAAGAATAAGAATCGAATGGAACCAGCCTTGAAGGCTAAATATTCCTGGATCATTCTCGGAATAAGGAAACACTCATCGGAGAACGATTCACCATTTTCTCCTTTGGCCTTCTTGAACCTCAAAGCCGCCTATCTTTGGCTTCAATCTCCTTCTACCATGCATTGATATTCTTGGCCTTCATCTACTACCATTATAATGTGAATTCCCTTTGCCTCTTCTACCATTCTTGCGAATGGCCTTCAATCTTCTACCGCCCTTGCGAACGGCCTCTCAAGAATGTAATGTGACAAATAGCATTCACAGGCAACCTACTAAAGGTACTCATAATGATAACCAAGGAGCCCGTGAATACGATATATCAAGAATCACTAATTAAGTATACAAAATGTGGGATTTAGAATAGAAAACCAAACATGGTTGTCTAAACGGCTTGTCATGTAAACTCAACTAATGTTGCCAAACTGCCAGCCAAAAGTAACTAAAAACTATGTCAAATGGATTTTTTAAAGCATGCAAATGGTGCAGATCAATATGTCAGAGCCAGATAATGGCAAGAAACACACAAAACCAAAAAAATGAACCTTTATAAACATCACAATAAAGTTAAACCCTTTGGAAACATACCAAAACATTGTCTAACCAAATTGTAACATAAGAATTAGGAAACATATTCACATACCACAGATAAAACATAGCAAAGTAATATTTACAAATTAAACAAATGTGTTAGGGGATTAGAAAATCCATACCTTTTTCCAAGGGAGAAGAGAAGGGAGGGAGGAAGCTAGAGACCGTTGGAATTCACGGGAAATTTGTGGATAGATGCTTAAAGTTTTTTTAGGGTTCCCTATTTATACCCATTTAGTAGCGACGTCATTTTGAACTACCTCAAACTAGGAGATGTCTCATATATTATTGTTTATGCCGAATATATGTCGCTCAGTAACCGACGTCGATTGAATCCATTGTGTTTTCCCCCAAATTTTACAACTTCGCACGCTACTCGGCCTAAGCAACATGATCTCATCCACTTCGCGGCATCGCATCATTGAATGGGCTTAATAATAACAATCCATCAAGAAAGCAATCTAAAGATTAGCTTCCGTTACAATATTTGTTTGCAACAACAATTTGCTAAGAGGTAGAAGGAGTTACATATGTTGAAAGAGGGAGAGGACTGGAGCTACATGAATATGAACAATTCAATAACATTGAAATAAATTCAATAAATAAAATTATTGATAAAAAAATCAAGAATTACCATAAAATTCAAGATATGTTTGATTTTTAATACATTTGTTTTGACAAAATGCTATAAAGTCAATAATCATTCGAACCCATGGGAAAGAACAGTTACATTAAAAACTACAGACCCAGCACCATTTACAACCTCAAAATGTAGCGTGTCCGTAATCACGAGTTCCTCCTCATCAAGAAATTTTCCCACCCTTCTGGGGGTGAAGATCTTGTACCTCAAGGCCCTGAGTAGTGCATCTCATACACCCTTCCATTACAACGCAACACGGTGGGGGTCTTGTAAGGTGGTAAGAGCTCTGAAATGTGTGCTGGGACGTACTGATTTACAAACAAATAACAACATTTAGTAAATATGAAAGTAAGTTGGAGAGAAAATGCATTGAAAATATAATACATCATGTGTAACAAAGGGTTAGGGCTTACCAAATTGGAATGGAACCAAAGTTCGTCCTTGTTAGCTTGTGGATGAAGTGTGTACTGACTTCCGCGAATGATGTCCTTGGATGAAGATCGTCATCTGAATCACTAGGGATCTGCATTTTAATGTTATCCTTAGAAAAAGAATTGAAACTAAATGGAATTTAAATCAGAACAACAAATGACTTCCCTCGATCAAAGCACGTCTACTCAAACCAGCACTGTTAGACATGATTCCTGAAATTCAATAATAATTAGTGAATTTAATGTGTTGTGTAGCCCACAGACATTATATAGGATAAATTAGTAAGTGACATCGCTGACACGTTGGCTACCAGTCGATTAAACCGATATGGTAATGAAGGGAATGCATAATTGCTAATAATGAGGGTTACAAGAGCAGAGTATAACCGACCTAGCTAACGGTTCAACCCAAACGAAACATAACTGACATACAAGTGAGGTTGCATGTAGGATTTACAGACTCATTTTCACGAGATGAATACCAGAGCACGGAATGGGTACAAACAATAGATTAGGGATGGTTAACAAACGAGAACTTTAAACCCATAATCCTACTAACTAGAGCAAACATCCACGGAAATTTGAATCTAAAAAACAGGCAACACAATGGAATTGAAGATACATATACAGATCAAATTTAATGATAAATAGATTTTTTTTTAAAAAGGTAATCTAGGGAATCTAGAGAGCATACCTTTGTGAAGAAAGGGTTAGGGGGTGAAGAAAATCTCCTAAAATATGATTTTTTGAAGTGAAGTCTAATGGTGGGCTCCATATATATTCATTACGAATATTTTTGTATTCTGCCCCCTGTCTTACGAGGTCGTAAAGAAGCCGATAAGACCAACGGGAAAGCGAACCATGCGCAATGTCGTGCAGCCTACATGTGGGCCTCAACATTTGACTCAATTACCATAGAAGTTTTGAACTATAACAGTCCAACTGCATATGCAACGTCACATCATCATCTAGAATACATATTTATGATTGACAAATAACCGATGTCGATTACTAATAACATGGGCCTCAACATTTCTGCCAAGTACCAAAACAACAGTGGCCATTATTTGACCAAAACGAGCATCATTGACCTTAATAATGGCTACTGGTATATTAGATACTAGGAATTGATGTCTATACATTTCCATGAACTTTACAGACGTGTAGTTCGATGGGAATCGATTTTAATTTACACAACAGGTGAACTTTATTGATGTATAACTAGTTTGATGGGAACCACCACATAGAAGTTCGTGAAATTTCTATTCGTGTTTTTTAAGGAAATAAAAGTGTAATATGGTTCTGTCAATGAAGATTTCTAAAGCTATAGCATATGACCTAAAGTAAATTGTAGAACACTAGTTACAAGTACACAAGGTGTCATTCAGAAAAAGTTGTTGAAGTATATGTTGATTAGTCTCTGATTTTTTATTACACTCGGATAGTATAATTTTAGCTACAGATCTGAGACTTTCTTTTCAGACTGAACGTAAATCGAAGTTTTGAACTGACAGTGTATTTTTTAAAAATTTTGCACATATGTCCTTTCACCAAATTGGGAGAAATCTAAATGGAAAAATGGATATACACTCAACCAAATTATCAATTGACAACAACAATGTTCTGTTATGACCATGGACGGATACATCAGTGTAATCAGCCGTCATTTTTCTAAGTATTCCACTCATACCCCTACGATAAGAGTTATGAGAACAATATTTTCCACCAAAAAGAATCACATGAAATTTCATATTCATATTTTTTAAGGAAATAATAATGTAATAGGGTTCTGTCCATGAAGATATTTAAAGCGATAGCACATGATCTAGGGTAAATTGTAGCACACTAGTTACAAGTACACAAGGTGTCATTCAGAAGAAGTTGTTGAATTACAGGTTGATTAGTCTTGGTTTCTTTATTACACTCGGATAGTATAATTTCATCTACGGATCTAATTTTCTTTTTGGACTGAATGTAATCCAAGTTTTGGACTGACAATGTATTATTTAAAATTTTACACATAGGTCCTTTCACAAAATTGAGAGAAATCAATATGTAAAACTGGAGATACACTCAACTGAATCATCATTGATATCAACAGTGTTCCGTCATAGTCATGGACGGATACACTAGTGTAATCGTCAGTCATTTTTCTTAGTATTCCACTTATATCTATACGATAAGAGTTATGAGATCAATATTTTTTACAACAAAGACTCGCATGAAATTTCATATTCGTGTTTTTTTAGAAAATAAAAATGTAATATAGTTCTGTCCATGAAGATTTTCAAAGTGATAGCACATGACCTAGAGTAAATTGTAGCACACTAGTTACAAGTACACAAGGTGTCATTCAGAAAAGGTTGTTGAAGTATATGTTGATTAGTCTCAGTTTCTTTATTACACTCGGATAGTATAATTTTAGCTACGGATCTGAAACTTTCTTTTCAGACTGAACTTAATCGGAGTTTTGGACTGACAGTGTATTTTTTTAAAATTTTGCACATGGGTCTTTTCACCGGAAAGGAGAAATCGGTGATTGAAGGTTGTTTATTTTGATATTGACAATAATTCTATTTTGATGTTCCCATAAATCGTTCGACCGAAGGGCCATTAGGTTAACACCAAGGATTTTGCAATTATATGACACATTTTTGAAAATTGACTATGGACACTATGTGCGACATCGCATGCGTGCTACATACAACGACACTATAATAGAACATGAGTCGACATCGGTTATGCTGAAAATTTCAGCGGGAAATGAAAATTTGAAGCAAAAATTTGAACCACAAATTCCCCCCCCCCCCCCCAATCCCATTTCAAGTAAATAAAACTCAGCACTTACACTCATTTCCCATCAATAACACAAACCCAACACCTCCAACTAACACACCATCCATTCCACTCACACCTTACAATAATTAAGGATAGCTCATTCAAATTGCATCTCTCAAACATCAACAAGATCCAAGGGAGGAGCATCTAAAGGTTCAAATCCCTTGAGGTATTTTTCTACCCATTCCATTCATCTACAAATTTGGTGATAATCTTATTGAATATATTTTTTTCTTCATTGATTAATGATTATGAAATTTCATGAGTATATGACTATCGTTTTTCCTATTATAAATTGTATCTTGTTTTTTTAGAAGATAATGCCATGTTTGTGAAGAGTGAGACATGATGCTAAGCTTTGTATGACCATAGAGTATAAATGTGCGACGTCGGAGAATGTGCGACGTCGGAGAATGTGCGACGTCGGAGAATGTGCGACATCGGAGAATGTGTGCCGTCGGTGGCATTCATTCGTCCCATGCAAAATGTTAACGAACAGATGCCATCATGCCAAGGTTGCACATATCAAGGAGCTTTCAACACTTCTATTTGTAACCGAGGTAGTTGTTGAATCGATATGTACGACATCATTTTCTCTTATTTGCAACATCGGTTGGGACCAGATTAGATACTTAATAAAATTGGGATTAATGTTGCATACGCTTCACTCCATTTCGTAAAATTATTTTATGGATTGCCCTATTCTTACACATGTTTTATTTTTTTATTTTTTTTGTAATAGGGACAAAGAGAGTCATCGATGGACTTCCAACATCTAGTTCGATGGACTTGTAAATTCTCTAGCACCTTCACATTTATAATGTCGTACAACGTGGAAAATGGTGGTCAAATACAATTCATTTTTCAAATTCATATTAACATTTCAATAATGTTGTAACATGTTATTGTATTAGTTGATATAGTTTTGTTGCTTTAAAAGCATCATTCCCATCACACATTAAATGAAAATAATTATATTATTTTATGACGTTTAGCCATTTTACAATTTATTGTTTCTTTGACAACATGTAATGGCTACCGATGAATGCTAAGTTGTGTCAATGAATAATAAATATTTTAGTAATAACTAATTTTTAACCGATACGCGATGTCGCATTAACCGGTGCCAAATTGGAATCTGATTGAGGTTGCACAAATCGACCTCGTTCGTGGTAACCAACGTCAATTAGAAAAAATAGCACCGTACTCGTCCATGTTCCATGTCAGCAGATAGACGACGTGATTCCTCACCGTGTGCGATGTTACATTGAATGACAATTGACGCTGCTGATAAGCAGACGGAGGTCAACTTCATCGACGTCACAAAATTTGATCTGCATTCGACTTCTATCATGCTACAAATGACCTCACATGAATGGTTACCGAGACTTCATCCAAACCGACATTGCAGACATGATTTGTCGATGGGAGCTCATTGCCCTAATCAACGTTGCACGTTATAACAACCGGCGTCGGTTAAAAACTGAAGCAAAAGGAACTTTTTACCTTGGTTCCTAACCGTGGTAAAAAATTCACTTTTTACTCCGCCAATATTTACCTCGGTTGTTTTTGGACCAAAAACTGAGGTAAAAACCCCTCCAGAACCAAGGTGAAAGGTTTCGTCTCATTTAGTGCACAACCCATGCTATATCGTGCAGCCTACAGAGAAGTATGCGCCACGGGCAGTTAAGTATAATGTGTGGTGATTCTTTCTAGATAAGTATGTTAATGTGGATTGTTCTCATATTTATCCTATAGATGCAAAGAAAGGTTGAACCTTGAATGTGGTTTGTTCTAGGGTTAGCTTAGTAAATACTTTGTTTGGTTAAATGACTATGTTTTTGGTAAAAGGCTTGTTGTTATCAAACCTATGGTCCTTTGTGTGAAATGTCGTTGAAGAAATACCTCTATGGTGTTGTTTGCCTAGGATGATTATCAACGAGGTTTGCAAATGGTTGTTGTTTGTCTTTGCAAATTACTATTAAGAAGGAATGGATGTTGATCTTCGAATGAGAAGTGATAACATTCCCCATAGAAACTAAAGGTAATTAAATGAGTGAATGAATCTAGGATCTAGAGGAGGTTTTCAAGTGAGGATCAATTTCCCCCAAGGCTCCGTTAATTGTTGATTTGATCATCTTTTTAGTTGTTGTTGCATGATTAGTATTGTTCTCTTGCTTTGCTAGCTGTTGTCTTTCAATTCATAATTTAGGACCAAAACCAACCAACCCCCCTCCCCCAACACATTTACATACTTATATATATATATATGTGTGTGTGTGTGTGTGCTTATATCTATTATGTTTCTCGCTATATATGTGTAAACATTAGGAAAAATCCCTCTTCTTCGTGGATCATCCTGACTTGCCATTATCTACTTAGTTGTAGATAGGAAGAATTAGGGCTTATAAATTTGATTTTGAAAGGTATGGCGGCACCTCTCAAATTTTGGTGCTGCTACTGGGGAAGAGCCATTTATTTTTAAGTGTTTGGCCATATTATGTGTGATTATGTGCTATTGTAAATATTTGTTATTTTGCTTTTATTTTGTTTTCTTAGTTGACTTGCCAATTTTTCTTGGCTTGGAGACGTATTGTTCAAGTTCTTGGTGTATGGTTCGTACACGAACCTCTTCTCAAGAACCCCTACACTACAACCCCGAGTTAGAGTTGAATTTTAAATGGGCTAGGAGGCTTTCTTCGGAAAGTGTGAATAACACCCTTCCTAGTGACCATTTTGTGGGTACCTTTACTTCTATAGAGCATCAACATGAGCATGAAGATGAGCATCCATGAGGATGACCTCAACATCCTCCGCTCCAAGGAAGAGCCCCTCCCATCCAAGAAAGGGAGATTGCTATGGAGCAAGCCTTATTGAGGGACATTATAGCTCCTAACCTTTACCAACAACCGATGTGTATTGAGTATCCTTTGGCTGGACCGAATGGCCACTTTGAGCTCTAGACTGGATTTATAAACATGCTACCTATCTTCCTTGGTAGGCAAGGGGAAAATTCCAACAAGCATCTCAGCGAGTTACATTTTTTGTGTGGTGGTACGGTCCCCCACGGAGTAGATGGAGACTTCTTCAAGTTGAAGGCATTCCCATTCACATTAAGGGATTATGCAATGGATTAGCTCTACTACCTACCACCCAAGAGCATTAAAAGTTGGCTTGATATGAAGACAAAATTTCTAGCCAAGTACTTCCTAGGCCTCGAAGTCCACCGCTTTGAAGAAGGATATATGCAATATCCTCCAATAGCATAAAGAGTCTGTTTTTGACTATTGGAAGAGGTTCAAGAAGCTTCTCGTAAGTTTTCCGTACCATGGCTATTTGGAGGGAGACTTGGTTTACTATTTCTACAATGGTCTTCTTGATGAGGACCCAAAACTAGTGAGGAGTTGTGGTGGTACCCTTGGGAACAAGACTTCAACGGAGGCTATGCAATTATATGAGGAGCTAGCTGAGGAGTCAATGAAATTTAGCTCGAGGGCTTATTTGAGAAGAAGAAATCCAATGGCCACAAGTGACCCTTCCAATAGTGGAAAGCTTGAGGACCAAGTCTTGGACCTTATTTCTATGGCAAAATCCTTAATGACCAAGCCCAGAAATGTGCCACATGTTAAATCTTGTGAAATTTTTTTATCGGCACATCCTACGGACGCTTTCCCTACTTTACAAGATGATTATGTCGAGGAGGTGAGTGACATGGGGTATTAATGTGAAAAAGGCTATCAAGGCAACCAAGGATCTATTAAAGCAACCAAAGCTATCAAGGGAATCAAGGGTACCAAAACCGGACGTACAATTTGGGTAATTGTGATAACCCAAATCTCCGGTATGGAAATCCTTAAGGAGGTCAAAACAAGTAGCCGTATCGCCCTCCTCAACAACAATATCGGATACCTCAACAACAATATCAAAGGATTCAAGACAAGCCCCGAGACCAAGGGGAGAGCTATAGCTTGACAAAATATGAGGTGATGCAAGTCATTCATAGGTTGAGTATGTGTGTGGAAAAGGGAGAAATATTCCAAGATGAAGCCAAGGAGAGCATCAAAAACTTGGAAACTCAAGTAAGCCAAATAGCACTAGCCGTGAATTGGATGGAGGCGTGGGAAAAGGGTAAACTCCCTTCCCAACCGGAGTTGAATCATGCCAAAATGCTAGTGCTATCACTCTGAGAAGTGGTAAAGAGGTTAGCTCTCCCCCGGGTGATGAATTTGTTGAAGGTGAGCCTAGAAGGCTTGAAATGTTTAAGAAAGAGGTAGAAGAAGAGGCCAAAAAATTGCCAAGAAGCAAGCAAGGAAGAGGAAGGGGAAGGTGAAAGAAGAGGAGATCATTGTTGAGAAATCAACCTCTATTCCCAAATGTAAAATATTGGAAGAATCTGAATCGTGCGAATCTGGCTAATCCTCTGTGTGCGAATTGAAGTGCGAAAAACACACTAAAGGCACTGTTCATAATTCAGTTACTTTCACTGTTTCTTCTTCTTCTTTCTTTGCTGCCTAACGGCTCTTTCTGCTGAATCTGGGTGACGGCCATGGCGTCTCTGACGCCAAACCTATCATCTGATCACACCTCTACCACAAGCAAAAGTTTTCTTCAAGCCTTGAATACAAAATCATCACCACTCACAAACACCCTCCCAGATACGCCTAATCTCCACCCAATTACTGAATATAAGGGCAAACTGGCTTTCATCCTCCCACCGGAGGAAGGAGATATTCTGGCCTCTCATTACCAGAATGCCTTGGTTGGCAAATTCAACAGGGGCAAATCGTCAATGGAGAATCTAGCTGCTGCTTTTAAATCAATAGGGTTTAAGGCTAAGTTCCAATTGGGATCAATTGATTACCGACACGTTCTTATTCGGTTTCAGGATTGCGATGATTACCAGCGGTGCTGGATGAAGGGCCAATGGATGGTCTATGGAGCTTCAATGAAGGTCCAGAAGTGGACTCCGGATTTCTCACCTACAGCAGAATCTTCAATTGTTCCCGCATGGGTAACTATCAATCAATTGCCTTTACACTTTTACAATACTTCTGCGATTATAGGTATTAGTAGTCAGATTGGTAAATTTCTGAAAATGGATGCTGCAACTCATGCTCTATCTAGACCCTCTGCAATTAAGGTTTGTGTGGAAGTAGATCTTACGGCTCAACTCCCAAATTCTATAGTTGTAGGAATTGGAAGTAAAGTAGCTGACTATTTTATTGAATATGATCAGCTACCTCAGTATTGTAATCACTGTAAGATCATTGGCCATAGTGAGGTAAATTGTAACTTCCTGCATCCAGAATTGAAAAAAAAAAGCATAAACCTAGCTAAGGCAACTCTGACAAAGGATAGAATAGATAATGGAAAAGAGGATAACCACCCAGAAAAGACTCAGGAAATCCTAGAACATGACTCTAATGCTACATTGGAACTGGAAGGACCATCTAAATTATCAGTCTCCCGAAAGGAATCGGAATTCCAGACTCAGAACCTGAAAACAGATCATAATAAGGGTGGGAATAATTTGAGGAGAGAAAATCCTGACTTACATGTTAAAAGAAATAAACCTTTCTACTCTTTGGATGATATCTCCAAACCTATTACCAACCTCTTTTGGAGGAAAAAAACCCAACAATCAGAACCCTTTCCTACTCAGGATGATCAAGTTACAAGGAACATGGTTTCCATATCAAACGCTTTCCATACTTTGACTAACCTACAGGAGGAGGATATTGATGCTCAAGAGGAAGATGTAGTGGACATCTTCCATGAATCATTGGAATCACATGAAGTACAGATACCTCAGATAGAAGCTAAAAAAGATGATAAGGAGGAGGCCCTCTCAGATGAGCAGAGATTACCAGAAGAAGAGGCTCCTGTTCTGGTGCAAAGTTCCCCTGAAATACAAGAATGTTCCTTACCTCAGGACCCAAACAACGAAGGTGTACATAGCTCTGCTGCGAAGCAAACAGAACAACAGCAGGTTAGTATTTCTCCATCAGATAAACTGAAGAAAGATGTAGATAAAAGGGGTAAAAATACAAAAGTCTCAGTGAATAATTTAAGGAAAATTAGATCCTCTCAAAAAGCTACCCCCCCAGTTTTAAATGATACAATACACCAAAATAGGGAATATACTGGTGTGGAATGTTAGGGGATATGGCACTTCACTGGATAGACTAAAATCCTTAACTAGGAAACACAAGATTGACATTCTATGTCTAATTGAACCATGGCATGAAAACCAGAATTTGAACCTATTGAAACACGAACTTGGTTATACTAATGCTACTCATGCTCACACTGCTAAGATTTGGCTTCTCTGGAATCAGAATTTCAGTTTGACAACTGTTACTCAATCTGACCAGTTCATACAAACTAGAGTTACAAAAAATGCCACTTCAGCCTATTGGAATGTTTATTTTATTTATGCTAGTGTACATAGACAATTGAGAGAAAAATTGTGGTCAGATTTACAAATTTCAATAACTGCTCCATCAGTCTTAATTGGTGATTTCAATACTGTGGCATATGTTAATGAATATAAAGGCAGGAAATCTACCCCAAGGAAAAGCATGAAACAATTTAAAGAATTTCTAACTATGAATGACTTACATGAAATACCTACTGTGGGTAAATCTTTCACTTGGAGCAACAATAGATATAAAGATAAAGGGAAGGATCTACAGTTTCAAAGGCTAGATAGGGGAATATGTAACTTAGAATGGCTGGATCTTTTTCCTAATAGCTCTATACAGGTTTTAAACAGAATGACTTCTGATCATTCTTCTCTCCTCTTAACTATTCAATCTGCTGTAGAATTATCTCCAAGACCTTTCAGGTACCAGGAAATGTGGTCTAATAGAGAAGATTTTCATGAGATAGTTTTATCTAATTGGAATTTACCATCCTCTCTGGTAGGAATGAGAAAATTTGTTCACAAGTTAAAGAGGCTCAAGACAGTAATAAAAGAATGGAACAAAACTAGTTTTGGGGATGTTAATAACAATCTATCACAATCTGAGGCTAGAGTAAATGACCTGGAAATCCAGTACCAGCAAAATCAGGATGAATCAGTTTTCAAAGAGCTTTTGAAGCCTAAAGCATTGCTCCTGAGATATCAGAAGGAACAAAACATTTTCCTGCAACAAAAAGCTAGGGTAAACTGGTTCAAACTAGGTGATGCTAACACTAGATATTTCCACCACACAATTAAGGAAAAGAAAATCAGATCTAGAATAGCTAAAATTAAAGATAGTGATGGAAACTGGATATCTGAACCAAGTTTGATAAAAGAAGAAGGTGTGAGATTTTTTCAGCAATTACTGAATGAGGATTCATCTCAAAAAGAAGGGAGATATCTAAAAAAATTTTTGCAGGTGATCCCAAAGGTAATAACTGATCAACAGAACTCTAATTTGCTTGCCCCTATTGACTCACAAGAATTGAAAGCAGCTGTCTTTGATCTGAATAGAACTAGTTCACCTGGCTCTGATGGATTTTCTGGTGTTTTTTACACAACTTTCTGGGACATCATTAATTATGATTTGTTGGAAGCTGCTAATGATTTTTTAACTACTGGGGACATTCCAAAAGCTATGTCAAGTACATGGCTCACTTTAATACCCAAAAAAGCCATCCCAAACACATTTGCAGATTTCAGGCCATTAAGTCTATCAAACTTTGTAAACAAAGTTTTTTCTAAATTGTTAATGATGAGGATTAAGCCACTAATGCACCTAATGATTTCCCCTGAACAAAGTGCTTTCTTTAAAGGTAGGGATATTTCGGACAATGTGATCCTTATGCATGAAATGACTAGATTACTGTCTAGAAAGTCTAAGATATCAAATTTGATAATTAAACTAGGTATGCAAAAGGCTTTTGATAGGGTCTCTTGGTCTTTCCTTAACTCCATCCTACTACAGTTTGGTTTCCATGGTAAATTTGTTAGACTTATCATGCAAAACATTGCCTCTGCAAACTTCTCAGTGTTAATAAATGGTGTTATATCAGGTTATTTTTCCTCCTCCAGGGGAATTAAATAGGGAGATCCCCTCTCACCTTTCTTATACAACATTTTATCTGAGGCTTTTTCAAGGGGATTGAAGAGACTGTTTTCTATAGGATATTTACAGTACTATGACCTCCCCAAATCATGCTCTCCTCTTACTCATCTAATGTATGCAGATGACACGGCTGTGTTTCTCAATACTAAGCCCAACAATCTGAGACATTTTAAACATTTTTTAAAGGCTTATGAGATCACTTCTGGTCAGAAAGTTCACTTTGCTAAATCAGAATTTTTTGTATCACATAACTCTTCTCCTCAGCAAGTCCAAACTGTAAAAAGGATTTTAGGAATGGAGAAAGGATCATTTCCTTTTAAATACCTAGGAGTACCTATTTTTACTGGTAGGAACTTAAAGGTGCACTA
This sequence comes from Rubia yunnanensis, assembly GCA_037428765.1. Taxonomy (NCBI): domain Eukaryota; kingdom Viridiplantae; phylum Streptophyta; class Magnoliopsida; order Gentianales; family Rubiaceae; genus Rubia; species Rubia yunnanensis. The sequence continues at coordinate 64,926,494 of CM075061.1, forward strand.
TATGCCTGTTATTGAGAGAATGGAAAGATTGGTAAACAATTGGAAGAATAAATGGTTAAGTGTTGCTGGTAAAATCATTCTGATTAACCATTGTTTCCTCTCCATTCCAACACATATATTTGCAGTCCTGAAACCACCTAGGATAGTTCTAAAAATAATGGAAAAGATGGCATCCAATCTAATCTGGGGTAAAACAGATTTGGAAGCAAGGAAATGTTGGAGATCATGGAAAAGAATGAGTTATCCAATAACTGAAAATGGTCTAGGGTTAACGGATTTGACAGCCACAGTGGATGCATTTTCATGTAAATTATGGTGGAAGTTACAAATTAATGAGACACAATGGTCTTCACTTTTATGGACACTACCTGTCACTTATAAAAAATCTCAGATTTGGAGTAGAATAAGTGCAGTAACCCCTAGGGCTAACTGTCTAACCAGGATCATCTTTGGGAAAGGGGATTGTTCCTTTTGGATGGGAAATGGTGCACTATGTTACATCTGGCCGGAGGATAGGAACATTCCTTTTGAAGATCTAACTCTGAGCTCTTTCATTAATAACAAATCTGCCTTCTTACCAAATATGGAGCCTTATTTGGCTACCAATATTATACATATATTGCAGGAGGTTAAGCTGGAGCACCAGCATGAGGATCAGCTAGTCTGGACTCAAACAACTGATGGGAAATTCACAGTCAGATCTGCATACAACTGTTTCAGACAAAGGAGTCCTGAAATTCAGCATTTTCACAAGGTTTGGTCTGCTTATATCCCTAGAAAAATGTCAATACTTACTTGGAGAGCTTTAAACTGCATCCTCCCTTTTGATGATATTTTAAGCAGGATGGGTTTTTCATTAGCTTCGAGATGTCCCTTTTGCTTGTGTAATAAGGATAATCTAGATCATTTCTTCAACTCATGTCCTTTTTCCTTTTCAGTATGGAATAGTATTCACTCTATGCTAAACCTGCCACAAATTAGTTTTTGGAATCTGAAAAGTAGGGTAGCATTTTACTTATCTTTCAAGGCAGACTCAAAAATACACTTCAAATTGATAAATGCTGGCCTTGTAACTACAATGTGGTCATTATGGACAAGCAGAAACAAATATATTTTTGAGAGCATACCTGCCTCATGTGATAATTGTGTCAGGGATATTAAACACATGATTTACACAATTTTCACTGCTCACAAATTGAATGGTAATAGGGATAGGCACAAAAATTGGATTCAGGCTAACATCATTCCACAAATTTTTCACAAACATAAGCCTGCAATTACAGTAGCAATCTAGGAAAAACCTCTTACTGGCTTTAAAGTTAATACAGATGCTTCATGGATCAGTAGTGGATCTTCCTTTGCTGCTGTAATTGTAAGGGATTGGAAAGGAGATGTAGTCAAGTTGAAAGTTAAAAATTTTCATAGTGCATCCCCTCTGCATGCTGAATTATATGCTATAAAAATGGGATATGAAATCTGCTCAGAACTGGACTTAGGTGTGTATGTTTTGGAATCTGATTGCTTAACTACAGTCAGTAGTATACATAATCCTAGGAGAAGCCCTTGGAGAGTATTTTCTATTTGTAATACACTTCATGTACAACACTCCTCTCATCCAATTCAACATATACCTAGGCAAGCTAATATGGCTGCTGATTTCTTGGCTAAATTTGCAAAGGAAAACAATTTACATGGTGATATTGACATCAGGTCAATTCCGAACTTTCTTAGGGGTCTGTTAATTTTAGATTCTATTGGCTTTTCGGCAATAAGAGTTGGATCTTCTAGATAGCAATAGGATTAGAATGAGTGCCTGTGATCAATTATACTCCGTTCTATTATGTAACATATTGCAGGCTTTTTGAATGTCTTAGCTTAAGGATTGTTAGCCTTGTGTTTTTGTTTGTTAGCATGGGTACTGCTCCGCTTTTTCGTCATTTCAGGCACTACACCAGCAAGTAAGGATTTGGAAGAAAAATGAGTCAGTGCACAGACAGTGGAATACTAGGGGACTGATTTTAGCACACAACCTGTTGCGGGATTAAGTACATAATCTGCGGGCACTCTGCATTAGGGACTTCGACTTCTCGATGTCCACACCTCTAGAGTCTCCTTAGGACTTATAACCAGTGGACAAAGAGGGGTTTTGATTTCTCAACTCCCCGCCCTGTTTGCGGTATAAGTTTTTAGGTTCTCCAAGGGAAATAGACCTTTGTTAAGGTTCAGAGTTTCTACTCTTCAGATATCCTTTTGATGATTATATTGTAATAGTATTCAAACCTTTTGCGCCAAAGCTTGGCTATTTTATGGCCTGGGGAGCCTAATAAACACCCCCCATCCTCGGATGGTTTTTAAAAAAAAACCTCTATTCCCAAATGTTCATCCCTTTCTCAAAAGAAGGCAAGGGTGGTGGAAGTTCCTCCATATGTTCCGGAACCACCATTCCTGGAAGCTTTGAAGGATAAATGGAGGAAGGAGTCCTATAAGGAAATCTACAAAGTCTTTCGTAGATGTGATGTAAATATCCCTCTCTTGAATGCTATTGAACAAATTCCTAACTAGGCTAAATTTTTAAAGGAATTATGTGTTGTAAATAGGAAACAAAGAGCAAAAAATAAGCTTAAAATGGGAAAATGAACATGTCTCCGTTTTGTGCCAAAGGGAGTTACCCCCTAAATGTAGCGATCCCGGCATGTTCACAATCCCTTGCATGATAGGGAATACACATTTTGAAAAATCAATGCTTAACCTAGGTGCATCAATAAATGTGATTCCTTACTCTTTGTGTGAAAGCCTCAATCTTGGTACTTTGCACAAAACTGGGGTGGTGATCCAACTAGCCGATCGTTCTAGTGCATACCTTAGGGGTATCATTGAGGATGTGTTAGTTAGGGTGGATTCATTAATATTCTTCATAGATTTTTATATCCTTGACATAGAACATGATAAACATGCCGCCCCCATCTTGTTGGGAAGGTCATTTTTGAAAACTTCAAGAACCATCATTGATGTGCATAATGGTACCTTCACCATGGAATTTGATGGGATTAAAGTAGAGTTTAACATAAATAACTCTATGAAGTATCCTCTTGAAGGATATTCTTGCCATGTTATTGATATTGTTGAAAATTTTGTGCAAGATGTTTTTGGATTGAATGATGATGATTCCTTGTTAGTTTTTTTGGAAATTGATGTTAAAGATGCATGTCTTGTATATTCCATGAGTACTAACTTGAAGAAGAACATTGAGGAGTTGAGCATTCTTGAGGAACTGGTACCAAGCCCCACTCCTCTAGTTTTAGAGGAACCCGAAGAACAATAATTCCTTCCATCACTTGTGAAAGCTCTGGTAATAGAGCTTAAAATTTTTCCAAGTAACCTCAAGTACACATTTCTTGGGGAAGGGGAGACGCTCACAGTTATCATTTCAAGAAATCTCACCCAAGAGCAAGAAGAAAAGTTGATGGTGGTGTTACGGGAGAATAAGGAAGCAATTGGATGAGCTATTGCTGACATCAAAGGCATAAGTTCATCCACTTGCATACATCAAATGTTTTTGGAGGAAAATGCGAGACCCGTGCGACAACCCCAATGTCGATTGAAACCACTTATGATGGAGGTGGTAAAGGTAGAAATCCCCAAGTTACCCCAAGTGGGAATAATCTATCCAATCTCAGATAGTAAGTAGGTGAGCCCAACTCAAGTGGTACCCAAGAAGTGAAGTGACGGTGGTAAAAAAATGAGAAAGGTTAAATGGTGCCCACCCGAGTCCAAAACGAGTGGTGTGTTTACATTGACTACTGGAGGCTAAATGCATAGAACTGGAAAGATCACGTTCCGTTGCCATTCATTGATCAAATGCTCTAGAGGCTAGAAAGTCACCCATTCTATTGCTTTTTTATGGACACTCGGGATACTTTCAAGTTTTCATTGCCTTTGAAGATAAAAAAAGACAACCTTCACGTGCCCCTTTGGTAAGTTTGCTTACCGGTATATGCCTTTTGGGATTTTTAATGCCCCCGCTACTTTCCAAAGGTGTATGGTAAGAATTTTCTCATAATTTGTTGAAATATTTTTTAAGGCTTTCATGGATGATTTCACCGTTCATGGTAATTCTTTTGACTACTTTTTAGAAAATTTAGCACAAGTTCTTAAACGTTGCATTGATACTAATCTTGTGTTAAATTCTTATAAGTGTAATTTTATGGTAGAGCAAGGCATTGTCTTAGGCCATGTTGTCTCCTCTAAGGGCATTGAGGTTGACAAGGCAAAGATAGACACTATTTAAACTTTGTCTTATCCTACTAATCTGCGCAAAGTGCACTATTTTCTTGGCCATGCAGGATTTTACCGCTGGTTCATCAAGGACTTTTCAAAGATAACATCTCTTTTGTGCAATTTGTTACAAAAGAGGTGGAATTTGTGATGGATTAGGGTTGTAAATGGGTCTTCGATACATTGAAGGAAAGGTTAGTCTCGGTCCCTATCATACAACCCCCAGATTGGTCTTTGCCTTTTGAGATCATGTGCAATGCAAGCAATTACATCGTTGGAGCAGTGATTGGTCAAAGGGTGGGGAGAGTGCCTCACGCCATCTACTATGCATCCATGACTCTATATGAGGCCCAAAGAAACTACTCCACCACAGAATAGGAGTTGCTAGCGGTGGTATTTTCTTGGAAAATTTTTTATCTTACTTGCTTGGTACAAAAGTTACTGTATACACTGACCATGCAACGCTTTATCACTTGATGACAAAGAAAGAGGCCAAGATATGATTCATTAGGTCGATCCTGCTTTTGAGCAAATTTGAGTTGGAGGTGTGAGGTAAGAAAGGCACGGAGAACCTTGTGGCTGATCATCTGAGCCGGTTGCCTTCATGCCAAGATAGTGAGGTAAATTTATCAATGAAGGAGAAACTACGGGAGAAGTTTCCCGATGAACAATTGTTCGCAATCAGGGACCTCCAACCGTGGTACGCCAACAATGTGAACTTTCTTGTCTTCGGTAAATTCTCTCCTCCTTTTTCTAAGGCTCGGAAAGATAAGCTAAGAAGTAATGCTAAATATTATGTGTGGGATGATCCCTTTTTATGGAAACATTGTGTAGATCAAGTTGTTAGGAGATGCATCCCCGATAATAAAGTGCATTCAATTCTCACTTTTTTTATTCTTATGGATGTGGCGGTCATTTTGGAGCTAAAATGACCAATAGGAAAATTATAGAAAGTGGTTTTTATTGGCCTACTTTGAATATGCATGCATACACATTCTGTAAGGCTTGTGATAATTGTTAGAGAGTAGGAAATATCTCGTCTAGAATTGAGATGTCCCAAAAAGTCATGATATATTATGAAATCTTTGATGTTTGGGGTATTGATTTTATGGGACCTTTCCCTAATCTTGTGGCTTTACATATATTCTTCTTGCCATTGATTATGTGTCAAAGTGGGTTGAAGCAAAACCCACTAGGACTGACGGTTATAAAGTGGTTGCAAAATTCCTGAAATATAACATCTTCTCTAGGTTTGGGATTCCCCGAGCCTTGATTAGTGATCGTGACACCCACTTTTGCAATTGGACCATAGAGTCACTGCTGAAGAAATACGGTGTTACTCACAAGACATCCACCTCCTATCACACTCAGACTAATAGGCAAGCCAAAGTTTCCAATAGGGAAATCAAGTCCGTCCTTGAGAAACCGGTTAACCCTAACTGAAAGTGTTTGGTATAATGTGTGGTGATTCTTGCTAGATAAGTATGTTAATGTGGATTGTTCTCATATTTATCCTATACATGCAAAGAAAGGTTGAACCTTGAATGTAGTTTGTTCTAGGGTTAGCCTAATAAATGCTTTGTTTGGTTAAATGACTATGTCTTTGGTAAAAGGCTTGTTGTTATCAAACCTATGGTCCTTTGTGTGAAATGTCGTTGATAAATACCTCTATGGTGTTGTTTTCCTAGGGTGATTATCAGCGAGGTTTTCAAATAGTCATTGTTTGTCTTTGCAAATCACTATTAAGAAGGAATGGATGTTGATCTTCGAATGAGAAGTGATAACATTCCCCATAGAAACTAAATGTAATTGAATGAGTGAATAAATCTAGGATCCATACGAGGTTTTCAAGTGAGGATCAATTGCCCCCAAGGCTTCATTAATTGTTGATTTGATCATCTTTTTTGTTGTTGTTGCATGATTAGCATTGTTCTCTTGCTTTGCTAGTTGTTATCTTTCAATTCATAATTTAGGACCAAAACCAACCAACCCCCCCCCCCCCCCGCACATTTACATACTTATATATATATATACACATATGCTTATATCTAGTATGTTTCTTGCTATACATGTGTAAACATTTTGAAAAATCCATGTTCTTCATGGACGACCCCGACTTGCCATTATCTACTTAGTTGTAGATAGGAAGCATTAGGTCTTATAAATTAAAATTTGAATTACCAAAAATTCTGAATTACCACGACCTTGATCAGAAAACCAAGGGGCTTTTAGCTCTGGACAAACAACAGATACCTGCAATTAGAATTTTGAATGGATACTGTTGATTTTAAAATGAAAATGCAGGTTGGAATCATCGAACACTCTGACCTCAAGCTATCGAGCCTTAGAGCCCTCGAGGCCTAGATCCCTCGAGCACTCAAGCTCCCGAGCCCTGGACCCCTCGAGCAATCAGCCATCGAGCCTAGGAACAAGCAAGAACTTAACTATCAACCCCTTGGGCCTACAAACCATCAAGCACTTGAGCCTCGACCAAGTCAACCATGAGCACTCGAATCAAGTGGCGGTAGCAAAGATAAAGAGACACTAGATAGAATAAGGGTGGAATACAAGTATCCTCCCCATCGAGCCCTCGATCTGCCATGCACCCGACCCCGAGACCTCGAGCCATTGAGCACTTGAGCACCGAACTCTAGAACCTCGAGCACTTGACACGGAGACCTTGAATCACTGAGCACTCGAACCTCAAACTCTCCAGAATCTAGAATCCATCATTCTAGCTTTAGAGCCCTTATGACTCGAAGCGGCGACTCTTTCATACCAAGAGCCTTGACACCTCGAACAAGGCGGGGAAGAAGAAGAGAAGACATAAGATAAAAACAGTTTTGAAACTTGATTTCCATCACTTGAATCATTTCTTACTTAGAGCCTTTTTAGAGATCTAACCATTTAACTATGTTAACACGAGGGGTGGAGACATGGAAAATGGAATCATCGCCAAAAATGCCCTAAGTAAATTTTTGCTCAGACAGCTGTAGTGCGGGGAGCAGCTACACGACAGAGGTCCTACAGGAAAAGGTATACCACACAAGCAGATACTTGGGGCCAGGTGTGGCCAAAGCGCAGCTACAACTATGCAGCAGCAATAGGGATGCAAAGAGTAGCTACAACTGTACGGCGCAGCTGAAGTGCAGAAATCAGCCAAACGACGGAGGTTCTACAGGAAAAAGTAGATCGCATTAGCAAGGCCGTACCGGGCCAGGTGTGGCCAGAGTACGACCACAATTTTGCAGTGCGGCTGGAATGCAGAAAGCATTCATAAGGCACTCATGGCCAGGTATGGCTAGAGCGTAGGCTATGCAACAAGAGTCTCAAGCACAGACACACCTAACAAGGCAAAGAAAGTTCAGCCACGACAGAGAAAGCTCATCCATGCAAGAGAAAGCTCAGCTACCAGCATGTTCAAACAGGGTGCCAATCAACCCTCAGCCTGAAATGGCAGGGCAATAACAACCTCGTAGCATGTTCAAACAGAGAGCTGATCAACCCTTGTGCCTGTTCAAGCAGTGAAAATGATCAGCCCCCAGCCTACGCAGACAAGACGACACCTTAATGAGTTATCGCAAGAGAAAAATCAACCCTTTTCCTTTTCATGCAGGGCTATTTAATAGCAGCCTCAAGAAAATGCAATACGACGGTATATTTTATTTGTGAGATTATTCATTTAAATGCCACTTACAGTTGCATACCTTTGTTATATGAGTTGACATATGATGGTGATAATGTATGGGCCTGAAGACCAGGATGCGACTGACAAGGGCCCGGGAAGATAAAGAAGGGCCAATGCCGAGTCAAAGCCCAGTCTGGCTCAACGGGCTAGAAAAGGCAGCGGCCAAAGAACTGATGGGATGCGATCTGTCCCATCAGCCACCAACACACTATATAACTAGGAAAAGAGCATGGAAGAAGGCAGGTTCTCTGAAACCTAGCTTACCAAATAGGCTTCCAAATGCTTTTAGAAGAATCCCGATCTAACTTGATCGTCGGAGAAGGTCTGGCAAAAACCAACGTGTTAACATGGTTCTTTCTTTCCTGTAGGATTTGGAGCTAGTTCGAAGCACGAATCAGGGACGACAGGGACTACCAGATCTCGCATTAACATTGGCATCATCTGTGGGGATCGCTTAGCTTTTAGCATCCACGTAGCTCACACACCATGGAAGGACAACCACCAGTAGTGACTCTGCTCAACCATGTGCTTATGGAGGATGTGACGCATGAAGATGAGGTGAATGATGAAAGAACTAGTATCCAACTCTAATGTCTTGCAGACCATCGTCAACTGTCAGAAAGAGATGATGAGAAAGCTGAAGAGTTAGAGGAGAAGGAGAGAGCCCGTGAAGGGGGAGGTTTGGAGAAAATGAGACATGTCATAAAGTCCACGAAGCTTTCCCAAGAGTAGGGGGATCAGTAGGCGAGCTCCCAACATGTGGAAAGAGGTGGAAAGACCATTCGCACCCCCGCCAGAGGCAGGGATAGTCGGGCATTGTCAGGAAGAAGAACGGTTACCGGGAACATGGAGCTTCACCAGGCTTCTACAGGGGACACCTAGCATAAGCCCTACATCCTGTTAAAGGAGTAGAAATGAGTAAGCAAGAGCAGCTAAAGATCAAAAGCAAGGAGAGGTCGTCAAAGAGGGAAGAAAGGGGATTGACGTTCTCTAGAAAAATCCAGATCTATGCAGAGGACCCCAAGCTGAAGATACCTCCCATCTTGGGAATGTACACAGGGGACGCAGACCCGGAAAACCACCTGCAAACTTTCTTTACCAACATGGCCACGTTCCCAATACCTAAGGTCATTTGGTGAAAAGTGTTTGCAACCACTCTTACAGGGGGCATCCAGAGTTTGGCTAAAAACCATGGAGGATGAAACTATAGACAACTTTTAGCAGCTGCAGAAAAAATTCTCTACTCGTTTCGTGCAGAAGAAGAATTTAAAGAAAACTAGGTCCGAGCTCCTTGCTAAACAAAAGCCAACGGATACGTAGGCGGAATGCCAGGAGAGATTCATTGATGAAGCAAACCAAGTGCAGGAGAGGAGCAACCAGTTTCTGGTGGACACCTTCATAAACGAGCTGAGGTATGAGTTAATCCTAAGGGATTGCACTCTCAACACCCTCAGGCACATAGAAGAATTAATGAAGAGGATTGGCAATTTCAGCAGGGCTGGCCTTGTAGAAAAGAAACGGAGAGAGGCCATGGGAGGACCAGATCCTTAAAAAGGTGAGACATGGGAAGAGAAGTTCAAAAATAAGATCGAGCCTAAGGAGTGGGGGAATTCAGTTTTCATCAAAAAGTTCACCCCTTGATTAAGACACCCAGGGAGATATTTGCCCTGGTATCAGGAAAAGGAATCCTGGATCCCTCCTGGAAGATGAGAGTGCCACCTAGGAGAAGGAACAAGTCACTTTTCTGCAATTATCATGATGACCATAGCCACGACACGGATGATTGTATCCACCGGAAGAAGTCCATTGAGAAGAATGTTAAGAACGGGACTCTTGCCTACCTGGCCAAAAGTGCAAGGGCTCACAACAAGGCAATGTATCAGGGCTAGGAAAAGTCAGGAGGGTACAAGGTGCGGGAGGCACACGATTGGACCCTAGATAGAAAGAGACACTCAGATAAAGGGAAATAGTAGCCAGAGTGGAAGAAAAAGAAGAGCTATGAGAGAGAAGTAAGAGGGTCAGAGAGGATGACTCCGAGCTGATGGTCACAGATATATATGTCATAATTAGAGGTAATGCAGGGGGCAGGAAAAAGTCCCAGAAGAAAGTGCACTACAGGAATACACCTTCGATGACCCCAGCGGACAGAATGTTGTGGCAGGGCGAGGTGATTTCCTTTAGTCCGGGCAATCCGATCCCGGACAGGCCGGCAGGTGAGGATGCTATAATAATCATGGTAAAAGAAATGGAGTGCAGGATCCATAGGGCGTATGTGGATGGAGGAAGCTCGACGGAGGTAATGTACTAGCATTGTTTTAAGAAGCTGGATGAGAATATGAGAAGGAAGTTAACACCAACAGATGTCCCATTGGTAGACTTTGCAGACATGATCATATGGCAGAGGGAGTGATCACCTTGCCGTAACAGTCGGAGAAGGGAACATGTTCAAAACCATGGACATGGAGTTTATAGTGGTGAAGGTTAACTCCGCATACAACTTGATACTAAACAGGTCGACCCTAGCCTTGCTGAAAGGAATAATGTCGACTCTGCACCTGTTGTTGAAGTTTCCAACAATAGGAGGCATAGCGCCCATCAAAGGAGACCATCAGAGAGCTAGGGAATGCCATGGGATTGCCTTGGGTAAAAGAAAGACGGAAGCGCAGGATCTGCCCTCGGGGCGACGGGTCAAGAAAGCCTGAGTGGTAAGAATGATGTCCAGTTCAGTCAACCCTAGGGAGCTGGGAGTAGATACGTAGGAAGAGGCCGTAGGGGAAGGACAGAAAGTGCAGGTGGGCACATCTCTTCCCCCAAAGGTGAAGCCGAGCCCTATGAAAGTATTGAGGGGCCATGTGACTGCTTTTGCCTGGAAGCTGGAAGATATGATAGGAGTGTCCGAGAGTGTCAGATGTCATGAGCTGAAGGTTGAACCCACACACAAGTCCATTAAGCAAAAGAGGAGGACACTGTGCAAGGAAAGGAACAAAGCAGTGAATAAGCAGATAGAAAAGCTGGTAGCGGCAGGGATACTCAGGGAGGTCGCGTACCCAACTTGGCTAGCTAACTCGGTCCTTGTTAAGAAGGGGGACGGGAGCTGAAGGATGTGCGTGGATTACACAGATTTGAATAAGGCCTGCCTCAAGGATTGCTATCCCCTGCCTGATATAGACCAAATAGTAGACACTCTTACAAAGTACCCGATCAAATGTTTCCCAGAAGCTTACAAAGGCTATCACCAAATCCCTATGGCAAAGTCAGATGTAGAAAAGATAACATTCATAACGGAGAAGGGAGCATTCGGCTACCAAATGATGTCTTTCGGCCTGAGAAATACAAGTTCCACCTACCAGCTGGTGGTGGAAAATATTTTCAAAGTACAGATAGGATGGAACCTAGAGGTATGTGGATGACATGGTCATCAAAAGCACCTTTTTTGAAGGTTTTGTTGCTAACGTCAAGGAAACTCTGGTGCACCTGGAAGAGGCAGAAATGAAGTTAAACCCAGAAAAATGTGTGTTTGGAGTAGGAGCAGAGAAGTTTTTGGGAACATGGTGTCAAATGGGGGTTTAAGAGCAAACTCGAAAATGGTCAAGGAAATCCTGGAAATGAAGGCTCCAGCCATAGTAAAGGAAGTCTAGAGCCTGTATGGAAAGTTAGCGGCCATGAACCATTTCCTGTCAAAAGCCGCATAAAGGGCACTTCCCTTTTTCAAAGCGTTCAAGGGGAGTGTAGACAGCAGGGGAAAGGTGCAATGGGGACAAGTAGAGGAGCAAGCATTTGAAGAATTGAAGGAACACTTAAAAAATCTCCCAAAGCTAACCAGCCCCAGGACGGAGAAACCCTATACTTGTATCTGGCAGCAGGGGAGGAAGCCATTATGTGGCCCGGGTAAGGGAGGAGAATAAAGTGCAGCAACCTATGTACTATGTGAGCAGAGCATTGCAAGGCCTTGGTTGTAGGCACACCAATCAAGAGAAGCTAGCATTAGCACTGCTAAATGCAGCTAGAAGGTTGAGACAGTACTTCCAAGCTCACCCAATCGTGGTACTGACAAACCACCCTCTAAGGTCGATCCTGACACGGCCAAAGGCATCAGGGAGATTGGTCAAGTGGGCAGTGGATCTAGGCAAACACGACATTAAGTATGCCCCTCAAAGAGTAATCAAGGGGCTGGTGATAACATATTTGCTGGTGGAAATGCTAATGGGAAATAAGACCATCGGAGCGAACCCGCTGAGGGTACTAAAGATGGGAGCCTTTCAGGGCCGGATGTATAGAGCCTGCATGTAGACGGAGCTTCAGGGATGGATGCTGCAGGCGCAAGACTTGTGTTGAGATCTCAGAACACAAGGGCAGACGACCTGAGCAAGTTGACCTCCTCAGCACATGCACACTTGACAAAATCAGTACTGGTGGAGGAGCTGGAGTTGAGGTCAACGGAGGCTAGACCTAAATTGGTTGGAGCAATAGGAGATACAGAGCCAGACTTGACCACCCCAATTAGGGGTTATCTGGAAAGAATGATCCTTCTAGAGGATGAGAAGGAAGTTAGGGTAATCAAGAGGAAGGCGCTTAGGCTTGCTGTATGGAATGACATCCTATATAAGCACGGATATTTGGAACCCTGGCTTAGGTGCGTGGATCCAAACATAACAGATGTAATTTTGAGAGAAATACACGAAGGGAGTTGTGGCAGCCATCAGAGCCCCCAGACGCTAGCCCTGCGTGCTACCATGGCTAATTCTACTGGCTAACGATAGCAGCAGACATAAAAAAAATGGCCAGGGAATGTCACAGGTGCCAGGAGAATGCCAGGGTCCAGTAACTACCAGCAAAGTAGATTTTGAGCATCAAATCACCATGGTCGTTCGCTAAATGGGGGATAGACATTATTGGTCTGTTCCCCGAAGCAACAGTGAGGAAGAAGTTTCTCATAGTGGTGTGAACTATTTTACCAAAAGGGTGGAAGCAAAAGTTGTGGCATCCATCACGGGGAAAAGGTTACGAACTTTGTATAGAGAAGCATAGTATACAGGTTTGGGATCCCCTAAACCATAGTCAGTGACAACAGAAAATAGTTCACAAACAAGCCCTTCAGATCATGGTGTGCTGGCTTGAGAATAAAGTAGCATTTCACATCGGTGGAACATCCCCAAGCTAATGGCCAAATAGAGGTGACCAACAGGACAATCGTTCAGGGACTGAAAAGAAGATTGGGGCTGGAAAAAACTGAATGGGAAGAATAGCTGACCTCCGTCCTATGGGCCTACAGGACCGCGATCGGAGAATCCCTGTACATGCTGTGTTTCGAAAGGCAATCATCCCAGTAAGAGAGTGGTCTAGCCGAGGAGGGTTTATGGGGCAAAGACTTTGTTGTTTATCTGGAGACACTAAAGGGAAAATACTGAGACATTAGAGGAGCTGCGGAAAAATGTTTCCTTGAAGGAAGCAGCATACAAGTTCTGGATTGAGCAACACTACAACATATGAGTCAGGCATAAGGTGCTTAAAAAATAGGATCTACAAGTCAAGTAGAGCTCAGGAACAAAAAAAAATGGATGCTGAGTGGGAAGGCCCGTACAAGGTGTCCAAGGTGCTGGGAAAAAGAGCCTACAAGCTGGAAACTATGACAGGTAACCCATTTCCCTGCACTTGGCACATATCAAATATGAGGAAGTATTATGCCTGAGAAGGCCGTGTTTTTATGATGTATGTAATGTGTAAGTCAAACATAATGATAGTGTAACTTATATTTTGCGTGGGAGAGATAGAATTCTTGAAGAGATCAAATATTTTGTAACCCATAAGGGGCATGATCTCGAGGAAAGTCATGGAATGTCCCCACTAGATGTAGTTTTCGAAGAACCACGTATTCAATTTCCAGGCTGCCAGCAAGCAAAAACCAAGGCAAACCAAACCTGGCCTTTTCAGGCCAGGAGCTACTCCCAAAAAGGTATATGCACACCTGACCTTTTCAGGCATGAAGTTGTGCCCAAAAAGGCATATGCACACCTGACCTTTTCAGGCAGGGAGTTGCGTCCAAAAAGGCATATGCACACCTGACCTTTTCAGGAAGGGAGTTGCACCCTAAAAGGCATAAGCACACCTGACCTTTTCAGGCAGGGATTTGCGCCCAAAAAGCCAAATGCACACCTGACCTTTTTCAGGCAGGGAATTGCGTAAAAAAGGCACATGCACACTTGACCTTTTAAGGCAGGAAGGTGAATGCAACTTTCTAAGACAGGGAAGCGTGCCTAAAAAGCCTTAGGCAAAGCAAGCAAAGAAACAAAGAGAGGCAACGCCCCAACTATTTCTCTTAAAAATAAAAAAGGGGGAACAAGGAACCCCAACCTAAGCTACCAAAAGTTTTACCCTATCAACCAAAGGACTTTCCAAAATAAACAAAAATGTCTTTGCCGTATAAGCCAGGGAACTTCCACGAGACAAAAGAAATATTTTGTTTTGCCACTTATGGGGACTTACACAAAAAAACTAGAAATAAATTTTCAAAATCTTGAAGTTCTAACAACCTCGCCTTGTGCCTTTCCTTGTGCATCGTCATGTGCCTTGCTCTGGTCTCCTGCCTGCTTGCCCAACGCCCCTGCTGGAGCCTGCGGTGCCTTCCCAGATAAGCCTGCATCTAAGTTTGACGACCCTGCGGCATGCAATGCAATCTCATCCAGATTCCACCCCTTGAGATCGATAGTGGTCATGTCAGTGTGGAATAATGATGTGTCCATTTTAGGCGCATTATTTAGTAGTATTTAGGATCACTTTTGTGCTCTTTTATTATCGAGAGCTTGTGTTTTACCTTGAAATTCACTTAGGAGAGGTAAAAGCAACTTTGTACTATTTTACCTCTTTTAAGTGGATTTTGTGTGACAAGGGAAGAACACGGAAGCAACGAAGACCGGAAGACATTGAAGATTATAATTTCGAAGACTTTTGGATACTCACTTCGAAGACATGAAGACCGGAGGCCGTTGAAGACCATTTTGGAGCTGTTGAAGACTTGAAGATTGAGAGGGATGGCTATGAAGAAGACAAAGAAACAATGCAAAACTGTGGCTGCCGTCGCGACACCATCGTGAGTCGCGACCTCGCGACCAACACCGTCGCGAGTCGCGAGTCGCGACCAACGGGCGGCCAGAAATCATTCTTATTTTCTTTGCACTATAAATACCATCTCTTTCCCTTTTCTTCTCCAGCTTTCCCAGCCCGCTTTTCTCTCTGGTTTTGGGCAAAAATTCTAGGTTTTTCTCTTCTTTCTTTTCTTAGCTTTCTCTTAGTTTAATTATGTCTTTTGTTATTCTAGAGTAGTTCTTGTACTTGGGAGCTATGGATTGAAGCTTCCACTTCTATGTATTGAGATTCATTTCTATCTATCTATTTGATGTTTTTGCTATTGTGCATTTATTGTGCTTTGAATGTTAATTGTTGATTGCATTGATGTTGTTGAGAGCTTGATGATATGAATGCTTATATGAATTGCTAGCTAGGGTTTGGGGGATTTGGGTTAATTTCCCCCCTGTTCTTGTTAGGAATGTATGAGTGTGAATTAGAGCTTTTGATTGTGTTAGTGTGTTGACAATGTGCTAGGCGAATGTGATTGATGTCGAACTCTTCGCCATGTTCGTTTGTGAGAGAAACGAGAGAGTCATATGCTCGTGGATGAATGTGCGTTGCACGTTCATCCAATCTCGTGTAATTGCATGAATTGGTTTAATGCTTAGTCACGGTGTAGTGGTCATAGGCATTGCCAAGCTTGTTGGTCCTTCGTGCTAAAAGCCACCAATGACACCTTGAGTCGTGGTCGCGACTCGGGAGTCATTGGTGAGGTTTGACGAGAGATGTCGAACTCACTCTTGCAAACTACGAACTAAGAAGGATAGGAGTTTAGTCTCCACGACAAGTAGTTGAAGTATTGAATAGGTGATTTAAATTCATTCTTGAAGCATTTGTTATTTGGCGTTTATGCATTCTTGACGGTGTGTTTCACTGCATGTGTGCCATGAGTGGTTTGAGCATAGGTAGTGCTTGTGTGGTTGAATTGCTTAGGTGTAGGAACGTGACGAATTCCGTAGCGCCTTTGCATGAAGATCTATGAGCATGAACTTAGAACTCCTTGTGATGTGTGTGTTGTGGTACTTGCTAGATGGGGTGTGTGAGTGTTGGGTCATGAATGCTATATGATGGAATGTGTGAATGATTCGATGAACTACATTAGATGTGGAAGTGGATATCCGTTGCCCCCAAGGCATTTTATCTTTGTAGTTTAAAACCCCTTTTCTTAGTTTCGTTTGATGATTAGCATAGTCACTTGACGTTGCTAGTTATCTTTGTTAACTTAGGAAACCAACCAACCAACCCCCCCCCCCCCTTTACTTGCTTTTAAGTGTGTGTATATATATTTACTCCTAGCCTAGTATCAACCATTGTGTGCTTAGACGCTTAGGAAGATCCCTCTTCTCTTTGGACGACCCCGATTTGCCACTATCTACCTAGTTGTAGAAAGTAAGCATTGAGGGCTTATAAATTATCTTTTGGCACGCGGGCGCGACGACCGCCCGCGCCTGTCAAATAACATGATGTATTCAGAAAAGTTGGGCTCCCAGAAGGGAATAAAGACCTTATCGATGGCCTCATGGAGAGCGTCGGCATCAGTGATCTCGCCAGTGATATCAAAGGCCATGTACATCACCTCCACAGGAGTTAGGAAACTCTATGATTCTGCACGAATTTGGAGTAGATGAGCGGGAAGCCGCGCGAGAAGACCCTGCCCTGGAAGGCCTGAAGTTGAGACACGCCATCCTCAAGCTCACTGATAGTAAGCTGCAAGGACCGAGTCACTCCACGCTCCAGCTCTAGGTCTCCCCCAGCACTAGTGGCCCTCTTGTAGAGTTGATGTGCATTAGCAGTAAGATCTTTCATGTTGTGGCGCGGATGAGAGACTTCGCGCTAGGAGGAATCCAACTCACCACGCACCTCCTCTAGCTCCAGTTGCCCCCTAAAGGCGGTGCACAAATGCTAAAAATGAAGAAATCAAGTCACAAAACTAGAAATAAATCCTAAAGAAACATACGTAAATAGCAATGACAAGTATACCTCCAAGGCAGCGGAGACCTTACATGTCAGCAGCATTGGAGGAAGAGATGACGTTCAAGGCACGGTCAACGAGCCAGGCATTGTAATGCTCCACAGGGAGAGCCTTAGACAGAAACTCCATGTGAGACTGAGGCCCGCGAATGACCCCAGAGCCCACTGTAGCACGAGGGATAAGGTCTCCATGAGGTGCAGAACGGACGAAGAGAGTGGCGGAAGAAACAAGCAGGACAGAAGAAACACCTAAAGGCAGGATAGGCACACACGGAGGAGTCTCAGGGACCACATCCGCAACATGGCTTTTTCTCTTTCTTGACCAGGCGGTGGCACCTGCTAACCAGCCTGCTAGCGCCCTCGGGGGAGAGATCGCCAGGCTCAGAGCTGGTAAACATAGTGATGGCAGGATCAGGGCGGTTAACCTCTTCGTTATCATCATCAGTGCGCAGGTTTGGGTGGCTGGATGGAGTGACACAGTGGGACAGTCATGAAATATCACCAATGAGGCTGGCCACCGATATGCCTGCATAGAAAAAAAATAAGATAGAGAAAGACAGTGAAAAGAGATACAAAAGAGCAAAAAGAAAGAAAAAGTAAACAAGTAGAGTTAGTTATGTACCCTGGAGATCACCAGGACCACCCAGGGGGGTAACAACGATTGGCAAGTAAGGCAGGCCGACAGGAAAGAGAACGAGATCACTGAGGGCAAACTCAGCTTTTACCAATAACACCTCTAATACAAAGGAAAACTGACTCAAGGATGCCACCTCCCCGAGACTAGGGCAGGTGCCTTGGTTCGTCACAGGGCTGGCAGGGAAGGCTCCGGTATGTGCCTCCCTCCCTAACATCAATTCCCTATCCATATAGATAAACTTGGTTTTCCACTCAACTTGGGTAGGGAGGTCAATTATCAGCTTGGGGCTGCCCTGTCGGAATCTTAAATGCATCCAACTAGGGGGATTAACCACAGGATGGCAGAAGATCCTAAACAATGGAATAGAGGGAGTAAATCCCATCCCAGAGGCACAAAACTTCAAACCCTAACAGGATGCGTACAGAGTTAGTGGGAAGGTTAGTAAGGCTAAGATCAAAATATCCCAGGACGGATTGGAAAAAGGTGGACAGGGGAAAGCAAAGCCCGCCAGAGGCAATGGTCTATATATACTCAACTATCATGTGGTCTAGGGAATTTAAAACATTCTCATTAACCCTCGGAAGGATAATATGGTTAGTGAAATCACCAAATTTGACGCCATTAGCGAACATAATTTTGCAAATGTGCCGAATGTAAGCGATTACATTCAGGGAAACCCTACAGCAACAATTCTCTTTGGGTTCACCTACAATCCTACCCATTGCTAGGGGAAAGAGAAGAGAGGAAGTTTGTTACCTGATCAATGGAGGTTTGGATTGCATTATCGACGAAGAAACGAGGGGAGAACGGAAAGTTGAAAACAGAGAAGGGTAAAAGGCGAGTATTAAATACAAACAGATGATCCCCAGGACCCAAGGGACGTCTTGGAAGCAAGGCGACGCCTCAGAATGATTATGTTTCTTACCTAAAAAAGGAGCAAATTTTAGGATGAGGATCATGCAAAGGGCGCAACAGACAGGCGTGTGGTGATAATTATGACAAGGGAGACGACGGTTCAAGTTATGGTCCCACTTTTCTCAAAGTCGCAACTTTTCAAAAAGGGGGAAATCTATTTTTTCCCTCTTGAAACACGAAGTGACGCACAACTTGAGTGAATAGGAACCAACCATAGCACCAAGAAGATCCGCCTTAATTCAGCCCGACATCATGCGTGGCATAGCGCAGAACCTCGGGCTGAGGGGACTTGATAATGTATGGGCCTGAAGACCAGGACGTGACTGTCTTGGGACCGGGAAGACAAAGAAGGCACAATGCCGAGTCAAAGCCCAGTCTGGCTCAACGGGCTGGAAAAGGCAGCGGCCAAAAAACTGATGGGACGCGACCTGTCCCATCAACTACCAACCCACCATATCACTAGGAAAAGAGCATGGAAGAAGGTAGGTTATTTGAAATCTAGCTTACGAAACATGCTTCCCAACGCTTTTACAGTAATCCCGACCTAACTTGATTGTCGTAGCAGGTCCAGCAAAAGCTGACCTGTCTAACTCGTGGTTCTTTCTTGTAGGCTTTGGAGCTGGGATCAGGGATGACAGGTACTACCAAATCTCACGTTAACATATAGCATGGTTGATGAGTTGACATTGGGAATGACGTGGCATAACCCTCTTTAAAATGGGGGTGAGAGAGAATGAGAATAATGGATGTATTATTCTGTTTCCTAAAATAACACGTATTAGTGTTATCCATCAAATGGGAACACAATGGCATGAAATGTTGTGTCTTACAGGTTTGACAGCACAACCTGAAGCAAGAAAACACACCTGACCAACGCAAGGAGGGAGATGCAAGAGAGCACACCTGCCCCACATAGGCAGGAAGGTCAAAGAAAATAACCCTTGGCCCTACGCATCTAGGGACATGCCTGCCAGCCCAAAGGGGCTGATGAAAAACACCCCTAGCCCCATGTAGGCAGGGAGCCATTAGCTTACTTTTTACAGGGTTGTTGAGGTGCTGGGCAAAGGAGCATACAAGTTGGAGACATTGGATGGGAAGCAAGTGTCGCACACCTGGAACATGGCCAACCTCAGGATTCGTAGAATGGTACCATTCTAGTTTTTAAGGATGCTATGAGGCCTATTTTATTTTGCGCATGGAAGACAAAATTCTTGGTGGATCAAGTCTTTTGTAAGCCCATAAAGGGCATGATCCGAGGGAATTTTTCATAACACCCATGCAAATATTTTTTTGTTAACAAGTGAAATGAAGTGCAACTGTTAAGTAAAAAGTAAAATAAGTGGCAAGAGCTAAGAGAAACAAAGATTCTACGACAGTCGACAGTTAGAAGAACTATCAACGTCAACAACAAAAATAAGGAACGAGTTAAAGGAACTCGTTCACAAAGTGTCCTTTACACCGTACAATCAGGTGTATGCCAGCCAGCCCAAAGGGGCTGATGAAAAACACCCGAAACCCCGCCAAGGCAGGAAGTTGTTAACCAACTTAAAGAAATTGATGAGAGTTTGAGGGAAAAGCACCAACAAACTCGCAAAGAAGCAAAGGCCAAAAATGGTAAGGAAAAACACCTTAACCAAAAGAAAAGCAGTAAGGAAAATCACCTTAGCCAGAAGAAAAGTGATGTGGAAAAGACACACACAGGCAGGGAGATGCAAATCAATCTACACATGCCAAAGTAAGCAGCACTAGCTTATTACAGCCAGAGACCTGCGAGGTTTGATAGCATGAAATGAAATAGCTCTGGCTGTCAACAGCCAGAGAGATGCAGGTCTCAGCTAGACTCTTCAGGCAAATGACGAGCACCCCTGGCTTCCAACAGTCAGGGAGATGCAGGTCCTTGCCAGACTCTTCAGAAAAATGACAAGCACCCCTGGTTGCTGACAATTGGAGAGATGCAGGTCCTAGTCAAGGAGAAAAATGGCAAAGAAAAACACCTTAGTCAATAGAGAAGAGGTATGGAAAATCCCCCCACGAAGGCAGAGAGATGCAAGTTAACCTCTACAGGCCGAAGTAAGCAACTTGGTGGAAACAGCCAGGGGAATACCAGTCAGTCATAGATAGCAGGGTCACGACCTTATGCCATATACCCAGCTAGAAGAAGGGTAGGGTTACGACCTAGCTTTATATCATTGGCCACAAATTAACTCTTACTTAGAGACTCCTAGAAAATGGGGAAGCAAATTGTGTGATACTACAAAGAAAATGCAGCGAGCAAAATCCTTAAGACAAGGCTGTCTTTGATAACTAGTTTGCGCAAGCCATTGCCTGCGCGGGGAAAGGCTAATATGTGAAGCTCTAGCCATGAGTGGCAAGCCCAAAAAAAATATTACAACAAAAAATTATGAGCTGAGATGAGATGTTCAGGGTGCAATGGATAGGTCCAAGACAAATAACCTTACAAAAATTAATGAGGTTGCAATACAGAGTTCAGGTCGATACAACAGGCACCGACATACGTCACTAACCATAGGCTTGCGCTAAAAATTCTGGCACAAAGCAGAGCCTCACGCCAAAATTTTGGGCACAAAGCATGGCCTCGTGCCAAACTCCTTGATACAAAGCAAAGCCTCGTGCCGAGCATCTCAGCACGAAGCACTACCTCATGCCGAGCATCTCAACACGAGGCATCCACCCAAAATTTCCCCTTATCCTTAGTTTTTCCCTCTTTCTTTTGAAAAACTAGGTCACCCATCAAATCTAATTCTATTCAAACTCAATCACGAGTTTGGAACTCAAAATTTCAATCCAAACAGGAGTTTCATCTCAAAATTTCTCTTAGCAAAATAAGAACATGTAAAAGCTATCTAATCACTACCAAAAAAACAAAAGCAAAAGAAACACCGTACATTTATTGTCGTTCTCACGACTTATTTTCCTTTTTCATGCAATCTAGTTAGAACCACCTACCCGTGGGTCTTCAGAATCATCATCGGCGATGACTCCACCCACGATGACATCGTTCTGGAGATGTCTCCACAACGAACCATCCTTAATTTCGGATCTCTTGTCTGTCATAAGAAATGAACCTCCGTGTCTTGCAAACATTGAATCTATAAATGTCATTTTGGGTTTAGGGGGAGGTCGATGAGGTTTTAAACTCTTGACAATCTCCCTTTCCTGCCGCAAGTTGGTTAGTGTGGAAAAACAATCTAGCACAGACATATCATCCATCACATCATGAAATTCATCGGACTCATTATCAATATCATCAACATGGAATTCATTCAAACATTCATGCTCATTGGTATTACAAGAAGATTCGACATGCTCACATAGGGTTACACATTTGCACATAAAATGATACTTTGTTGAATCATGCCTAGATTTATAGATATAAGATTCCAATTTATCCATGTCATTTTCTAGAGTTAAGGTTCCCAAGTGGACATTGATTTTATCCCTAGACGTCATAAGAAAAGGTTTCCCCATAAGTATTGGGGGTGCACTTCCGTCATGGCCCACGTCTAGGAGATAAAAATCTGCCAGAAAAACCAATTTTCCAATTCGCAC
Organism: Rubia yunnanensis; assembly: GCA_037428765.1. NCBI lineage: Eukaryota > Viridiplantae > Streptophyta > Magnoliopsida > Gentianales > Rubiaceae > Rubia > Rubia yunnanensis. Next base: position 64,948,675 of record CM075061.1, read on the forward strand.
CATCATATCCTTTACTAGTCCATGAGGACAAGCTTGGAAATGATCGGCAAGTTGGACAAATTACTCTAGTATCCCAAAGCTCACCTATTTCTAGGCGTTCATATAGACTAAATGGGATAGCATTAATGGATGCGCCTAAATCTATCATGGCATGTTCTACAAGTTTACCACCTACATTCCGGGGTCATCGCATTTCTTAGGTAATTTTTTATGATTCAAAATGGCGACTCCTCCCATTTTCAAATGTCCTAACCGCTTAGTTGGCCTATGTATTTTCTTTATGCATGCAACTTTAAGAAATTTAGCATATGATGGCACATTCTCAATTAATTACAAGATAGGGATGGTTACCTGACCTTTTCGAAGACTTTCAAATGTTAGCATCATCGGTCACCACCTTTGGTCGCCCCCTCAAAGCATTTGGAAATAGAGGTGGAATAGTGCCTTGTGCCTCGGGAGGTGGAAGTTCCTTGGAGGGTGCTTCCTTGATCACAAACTCCTCCTCTTCGAAGTGTGCTTTTGTAGCCTCCACTATCCTATCATCCTCTTGCATCATCTTCTTCTCGGTCTCACAAACTTCCTTCTCACGTCTCAACTTAAGAGCACTCACGTTCCTTGGATTGATCTCCTGTTGGGAAGGTAGTTTGCTGGACTCCTTGGCTTTAAGTCATCTTATCGAGGTGTCAAGTTGCCCAAATTAAACTTCAAAAATATTAATACTTGAAAAAGCTCTATTACTAAGGTCTTTAATCTCACGCATTGTCCTCTCCATGAAGACTTCATTTTTCTTCCCCAATTGACCGATGGCCTCTAAGATCTCATCTTGTTCCTACTTGTAGAGTGAAACATGATTGTTGAAAGGGCATTCACCTCTAGGATATGGTTGAGATGGAGCTTGTCCACCCCAGTATCCTTGAGGTTAGTTATTCTCCCTCCGTCGGAAGTTAGGATAATCTCAATACCTCGGGTTGCATGAGTTTGCATAGGGGTTCGGCCTTGCATCTTCTTGGTTCCCCTGGAACCCTTGTGGTTGACCCCTAGAAAATTGTGGTCTTTCACAGTTGTTGTATTCAATTGCCTTCACCTCTTGTAAATCATATATGACTTCGGAACATGCTTCGGAGTTGTGATTAAGGTTGCAAACTCTACACACTTGGACTTGATGCACTTTTTCTCGCAAAAGCTCCTTCATCATAGAAGCAAGATCTTGGACTTGTTCGTCCAACTTAGGTGAGTGAGTGGGTTCATCCAAGAACTTAACCCTTGACCTAGTGCCAAATTGACGCATACCATTTGCCATTTCATCAAAGAGGCCCATTGCATTCTTAGGGATCTTGTTCGCTATCGAACCATTGCAAGCGGCATTCACCATCCGTATTTCTTCATCACATTGCTCCTCGAACAAATAATACACAAAATCCCCCTCTTTGAAGGGATGGTAGAGGCAACTAGCTAGCAGTCTCTTGAAGTGTTCCCAATAATCATGCATACTCTCGGTAGCACCTTGGGTGATGTTCAACAATTACTTCTTCAACCCGGCCGACTTGGACGCTGGAAAATACTTCTCTAAGAACCTCCGCTTCTTGTCCATCCAAGAACCAATGCATCCCAATGGCAAGTACTAGAGCCAATCCTTGGCACTAATTTGAAGGGAAAATAGGAAGATCTTAGATTGTAGTCATCTTCGAACACTCCCATGGGCTTCACGTTCATGCACACCACGTGAAACTCCGATAGATGTTTGTTCAGGTCCACCCCTTCCAATCCATGAGATGTAGGTAGGCAATAGATCATGCCACTTTTTAGCTCACAGCTCACATTGGCAGGTAATGGCAGGAAGGTAATGCATAGTGGCTGATTCTTCAAGTTGGGTGCCATGAGCTCCGTACGGTACGATTGTCTTTTGCCATTGCTAGCGGCTCTTCTACTAACACTTCTGGCCTCGGTTGAACTTGTGCCTTAGTTATTTGCCTCCTTCTCTTCCGACCACCTGTGTTCTCAGTCGGGTAGTGTAAGACACTTAGATTAGTGGTATGGATGCGTACCATAAACTAGGGCCAACAATACCCTTCCGAATACAACACTAGCAAACAGATCAAAAGGTAACAAAATAACTATAACAACAGCTCCAACCAAGAATCAACAACATAAAAAAACAAAAATAAAAGCTAACCAACTACTCTACTAACAGATTATGCCTAATAGACACTTAGACTAAACAGCATCCCCGGCAGCGGCGCCAAAATTTTGACTTGCCTCCCCCCGGGGTCGTTAATTGTGGCTAATTAACACGAGTGGAGGCTTTCCTCTGGGAAGGTCAAAAGATAAAAATTTATAGTTCTGCACCAATTCTCACTGTTACGCTACCCATGGGGTAGTTAGCAGTAAGTCCTGGGTTTATCCACAGAGATGCTAGGTCTAAATATCAATCAAAACAAAACCTCGTACGGGTTGTCAATCCCTATGAGTGAAAGGAATAGCTAGTAAAGAAAACATGCTGGGGGGGTTGGTTTTTCAAACTTACAAATACTAAGCATAAAAGTAAAAAAGCAAAGTAAGTTATTAAACAAGCACTTAGGGAGTACTACAAGGTCCGACCGTTGTTGTATGTCTGTTTCTCCCCCGTGTGATTACGTCTCGGGCTTCCACCACAAATGCACTACATCCCAATGGTCCTATCAATTAGGCCAAAGGGTCGTTGGCACCCTATCTATAATCTAAGGCCTCTCACACCCTAGCTTGCTACTATTCACTATCTCTACCCGGAACCTCTTACAAAACTTTACAAAGTCAGCTTTGACTGGTGCGACGGAAAATAAGTCAGAGTAAACTTGAATCCCTCGTGCACAATCACACGCGGACGCGTACTCCCTTGCCCATTCTAACATCTAGGTTTCTCTTCCCAATGGGGCTTCGATATTTTCACTATACATGAATATAGCCCAAAGTGTGTGCTTATATGTGGTATACTATTCATGCAATGCAAATAATCAAGAACAATCACAATAATATCATGAACACAAAATTAGGATGAACTATAGAATCTTACAAAATAATTAAATCAAACCATGATCCTACAATTTTATCCCAAGCTATAGAAACTAATCCATTGATATGGAATTCAAATAAAGATTTGAATTCCACATCCTAGGATCTAAGGAAAAGAAAGAAAAGAAAAGAAAAGGAGAGAATTTTCTCTCTCTAAATTTGCTCTCCTAATTACAAAAATGATCCCCTCTATAACCTAGTAGGCTAAGGCTATATTTATAGTGGTAGGATTTTGGGCCTAAAAATAGGCCAAATTAGGGTAAACCCTAGTTTAGCCGCCGCTCGGCACCGACCGTCACAGATGGTGTGGCCCGTAGCGTGTCCTTGGTGCGGGGCGCGAGATCTGGTGCGGGTCATGACCCTTCATATGACACAGGGTGCCCATTCTAGTGTGTGACGCAGATCTTCAAATGACACAGGGCACAGAGTTTGGTGCGGGTCGCGTTGTCCCTCTGGCATGGGACGTGTCGTCTGGCGCAAGGTGCCAATAGAGTGCTGAGATTGAGGCTTCTGATATGCGCCCATGACCGGTGGTGCGAGCCGTGCTCTAGAAGGGTGCTCCGCTCAGACACTTTGGAATGGGCCGTGTGATTTCCTACCCCCTACCAGCTGGTCTTAGTATTTTTTGACTTGGAACGGCATTGGACGTCGTAAATGGGATGTCCCACCCATACTTAGTCGTGTGAAGTGAGACTTAGTCTCGTGATGGCGGCCCGTGGTGTCTGCCATGGGTCATGCCATAATCTCGTGCTGGTCTTCTTGGCGCGGGGCTGCTCCTTTACTGCTAGTCGGTGCCAACCATAAACGGCATGCACCGACACGTTTCTGTCTCGGCCGGCTGAACTTGTTTCCTTTTACGGGTGAACCGTTTGTTCGATTTGAGAATTTTAATAGTCAATTTTATAGTGCTCAAGAAGACGATCTGATGGAACCATCTTTAAAGGCTAATTTTTCTCGAATCATTCTCAGACTTAAGCACAACTCATCGGACCACGATTCACCACTTTTTCGTTGGCCACTTTCAACTCCATTGCCGCCTATCTTTGGCTTCAATCTCCTTGTACCACACATTGATTCTTGTGGCCTGATCTACTACCATTCTAGTGTGAATGACCTTTGTCTCTTCTACAGTCCTTGCGAACGGCCTTCAATATATTCTACCGCCCTTACAAACAGCCTTCACATAGAATGTAAACAAAAAGTAACCACGGACGACCTACTAAAGATGATCACAGGGAAGATCAAGGAGCCCGTGGAAATAAGATGTCCATTAGTACCGATTAAGTCTACAAAAAGCGTGATTTAGACAAGAAAACCAAACATGGTCGTCTAAACCCATGTCACGTAAACTCAACTAATACTAGCAATCCACCAAATAAAACTAGCTGAAAACTATGCCAAATGCAACGGTTAATGCATGCATAATGAAGCAGATCAATCTTGCATGGTGGCGGAGAGGTTGCGCGGCGGAGCGGAGCGGTTTCAATAGAATTTGATCATCCATTTTTCTTTCATTAAGGTGGAGAACCGAGAACGACAACACAAGGATTACGGTGAGATTCTGGCAAGATTCCGACAGAGGCGGTGGAAAATCGGTGGAAAATCGGTGGAATCTGGCTGTAATCTGACAGAAACCTATGGTAACCGTCGGCGGGAGACAGTTTTTTATCATTGGAGGAGGAGGAAAGAAAAATGAAAATTCTGATATATTTTTTAATATACATAGAATTTTTGATAATTGCACAGTATGTCCCTTTTTATTAGTATATTATAAAAAATACCATCCCAAATGAAATTTACAATAATTGCACAATAAATCTTGACCTAACGTTTATGGTGCATAAAATAAGACTTTGCGAATAAATTTTAATAAAATTATATTTTGTAATTAAAATATTAAAATTATTCTAATAAGTGGAATGAAAATAATTGTAATTTTCTTTATTAAGTAAATAATTTAGAGTTTGTCTCTTGAAAGACGGTCTTTCCATAACTCATGGAAAGACCAAGGTTTAAAGTGTAAATTAAGAGAAATGAAGATAAAATTGGGTTGCATGAACCGGGTTATAAATTTTATAACTATTACATGTTGCCTACTAAAATTTTAATATTGCAACTAAAACCTTTTACCTTTTATTATTCTAATTTAACCTCATTTTTTCATAAATTTATGAAAAAATCGTCTTTCCCAAGAATTTGCCAATAATTTATCACAAGCACCACGTAATAGAATTTCTTTGATTCGAATGGTTCTTCTACCAGGAATCGTTACGTCATTTTGACTTTCCTAACTGGTTCGATCTATAGTCATTAGGTCCTCCTAAAAAGATCTACTAAATTCATAAGTTGTTCCCAAGAATCAAAACGGGGAATTCCCGATTTTCTGTGAAATACTCGATACCGTTTTGCAACAACCTTCTTCTCACCCTTCGTCTCCTGCCGTTTTGGCTCCCGGCGCTCTCTGTTTCTTCCAACCTCAGCTTTCCGTCTGTCACTATTTTGCCTCTCGCCACTCTCTGTTTCCTCCCAACGACAGCGCTCTGTCTGTCACCATTTTTCCTATCGCCACTCTCTGTTTCCTCCCGACATCAGCGCTCCGTCTGTCACTGTTTTTGCCTCTCGCTGATGTCAGCACTCCGTCTGTCACCGTTTTGCCTCTTGCCGCTCTCTGTTTCTTTCAACCTCAGCGTTCCGTCTGTCACCGTTTTGCCTATCGCCGCTCTTTGTTTCCTCCTGACGTCAGCGCTCCATCTGTCACCCTTTTGCCTCTTGCCGACGTCAGCGCTCCGCCTATCACCGTTTTGCCTCTCACCGCTCTCTGTTTCCTCCCAACGTCAACACTCAGTCTGTCACCGTTTTGCGTATCGCCGCTCTTGGTTTTAGTGGTACGTCAGCACTCCACCTCTTCACATTCAGGTAATACAAGTTTCGATCTTATTCTGATAGGAAGGAAATATAAGTTTGTGAGGGGTTTATTCGATGTTTGTATTCGGGGTTTCTCGGCTTGTGGATCGAGCGTATGCGACATGGATGATATTGTTGGAAAATGATGGTTAAAAGGTTGAAATTCGTCAACTTTTTGGGCTTCGTTTAGAGTGGGACCCGAATGGATTTTGGGTCAATGGATGTCATTTTTGGGTTCTCCTCCGCGAGTACTATAAAATCGACTATTTAAACTCTCAAAACGGATCAAGGGTGAATGAGATATGAATGTTTTAAATATCACTCTTGAAAGAGGAAAAAATAGGCGAAAATTGGCCCAGGTAATTTTCTCTGGACTGTCCAAAATGCGTGTGGACATCATGGAAGTCTCTGGAAGGCCCAACCGTATAGTATATATGGAATTGCTTGTGTGTAATTCTTAAGAGATAAGAACAAAATACTTCCATATTTTGTGAGATATCTTGTCTTAAATAAATATGCGGTTTACCATATTTAATACGATGAAGAATATTTGTGCCAATATTTCTTCCATTTCCAGCAGATTTTATTCGAGTATTCGTGGAATGTCTCGGATTTGGTGAGTTGGTGATTGGAGAATATTCTTCTCTAATTACAGAAAATCAGAATATCATGTTTCCATGATTAGGGTCTCTTAGAGCAGTATAAATAGAGCATCTAAGTCAGTCAGAAAATACACACCATTTCTCAAGTTCCTCCATATTCTAAACTTGAGTCTTCTGTCTGTCTTTCTCGAAGTTTCCATTTGGTGCTTTGTCAAGGTGATAGTCCTTCGGGTCTTGCGTGAATCTGAGGTAACTCTTACGTGTTAATTGTTACCTTCGATGGTTTTATCCTAGGGAACGATGTCCACGACGGGACTCATTCGTTTCAAGGGCAGCGAGTGTTACTCGTGACTCCATCAACTTTGTGATTACTTGAAACATGATTTATGCTTTGATTATTTGTAATTTAAGCTTTTCGATTATATGCTTGAATAATTAATAAAAATTATTATTCTTACATATATTAATTGCTCGTTCAATTTTGTTATTTGATTTTCCGTATGATATAATCAATATATGTCCAACAGTCTTGAAACGAATGATATTTGTTGATTTATATTGATTAGAAGATTACAAGTTTGCGTAAACATATATATATCAATGCATGTTTGGTTTAAATATGCATGCGAATGAATTAGTTGAGTTATAATGTATTAAATCCTGAATGCATGATTGTATATGCATAGTTACCAGTTTTACCGTTATTAAATCTGGTTAGCAATAAGGATTTGTGCAAAAATTTGGGAAACTGCATTCCATCAATTAGTTATGCATTGATAAAGAATTATGTTGCATGCCTAATTATCGCATCCGATTAAAGTTTATGGAAATTGTATGTTTGGAAAATTATGCATGCTAATGGTTTTGGTTATTTATAACAAAATCATATTGAGCAATTTGTTATGAATAATTATTTAAAATATTATACTACGATATTTGAGATTTGTACATATATTTAACGATGGAAATCTTTTGTATGTATGCATTGGTGAATCCGAGTATACACGGTTGTATCTCTCTTATGGAAGAGAAACTAGGCATGGAGATACAGCAGGATTTGCTTGGCAACATGAATGAATCAAGAGTGTAACCACGGTTGTGCTAACTATAGTACGTATACACGTTGATTAAAGTGAATCATGACATATGCTTTATATACATATATTGCTTGGATTATATTTGATAACCATTTGCGTGAATCTGGGCGTGAACAAGACTTTGTTACAAAGAGTGTTATGTGAATAATATGTGCACATATATGTCCAGTACACTAAGGCTATCGAATTTGATAGTGAATGGATTTGGTTATATTAATCACTTGATTATGTGGAAAACTGAGTTGAGCATGTATGTTAAATTACATGGCATAATTATGGAAATATGCTAATTCCGTGATATTCATGCTTATGAGATTAAATGTTGATATGGTAAGAAATCATATTTGATTCTTTGCATGAAAGATTGAATTAAATTTACGGGGAAAAAATGCCATGAGTTTAGAATATGGGATCAGACATTATTATTCAATTACATGAAAGCAGTACATATGTTTGGAAATTATGAGACATGTTTAATTTCCGAAGCCCTTGAAATGTTAGAGTATTTGCTTAAATACTTAATCAAATGTTGAAATACCTATTTTGCATGGTATAATAATTTGGTGATGTGGGCTGCTTATATTGGTTAAAGATTTAAACCATATTTGTGTGCAAATGTGCTGCTAGTGATTAATGACTTTTATATGCTTGGTCTGAGAATCGCATGCGAAAAATTGGTAAACTTCATTTGCACTTAAACATGACATCTCTCGGCAAGAGTGAAATATATTTGTGCATGAATGAAGTATGTGACATTGGGGACTTGATTTAGCTGCATATACAAAAATTGTAGATCTATGTTGTGTCTAAAATTGTGTTATGCTTTATATGCTATAATTATATTAATTGTTTGGGAAAGTGCCCTTTTGATGCAATGAAAGGTTTGACAAGGCTTGTCCCGATAATTGGCTATCTTGATTGATCGCTTACGAGCATATGGCTCACGAGTGACAATTGTTAGATTGCACAGATAGAGCATATGAGCTCGAAGTTTGACATATATAGGTTATTTTGTATGACCTGATAAATGTGAACGTGAAGACATTAGTTTACAACTATGTCTAGGGTATTGGTTCTTGTGAACCATGGTATAAACCCTAAAGCATGAGTTATCATGACTATGCTAAAAACCTTTGATTATTTGTAATCAAAGAATTGAGGGGAAAATCTCAAGAATTTGGTTGAGAAAACTAAGAATCCTGAGAATGGGAATCCCGAGACTTTTGGTCAAATCTCTTGATTTATGGTTGAAAAATCTAAGAATCATGAGATATGGAATCCTAAGACATTTGGTCAATTCTCTAGATTTTTGGTTGGAAAGCCTTAGAATTATGAGATGAGTAATCTTAAGACATTTGGTCTAGAAACCCCAAGACATGAGTTTTTGAGAAACTTAACATGTGTGGGGATGTTTAATAAAACCAGCCCAATGTGGGGGGTAGACGAAAACCTAAAAATTCAACGACGATATGAATTTTGATAGGTACTTGAAGTGAAAAAGTAACCACGAGAGATTTGAATCAAGTTGATCAAGTCGGGAGGACTTTAACTCGAACCAAAAGGGTAAACTCGAAATCAAGTCGAGAAGTGCACTCAAACTTGAGTTGAGCAATGGACTTGAATGTGTTTCGAGCATAAAGACACTCAAGTTTGATTTGAGTAGTCTGAAAGTAAAGTACAGTTGTACTGAAGCTTGGTTTTAAAATGGGCATGAAATTGTGTGGAGTTGGTAAACTCACACTATGCCTTAGTGAGAGTTAATCCAATCCTCGATTGATTGATACTGCATCGGTTGTAGTATTGGTCATGCGGGGAAGAACAATTAATTGAGATCGGAAAGTTTAGTTATCTCTAATTCCAAGGGAGTTGAAGGAATAAGAGAGACTTTCACGATAAAAGATCAATACATGAAGGTGTTTTGATTGTTGAAAGGATCAAGCCCTAAAGATATTTTATGGGTAAGAACCTAGTGTTTGATTCATTATTGAACACACGGACTTTTAGTAAGTTGGGTTTGTATATTAACGAAACCACTTACGTGATGCATAGAAAACATATGAGGTTATCTGTGACCATGATGTGAATACATAGAATCCTATGGGGAATGTGATTCACAATGTAGACATTTGCAAGGTCATTTGGTGATTGAAGGAAATTGCTAGAAATGATCAAGCGTTGTGGGGGAGCCTTTAAGTTGGCTGGCGATCTTTTAAATAAGATACCCCAAGAAGGAGAAAAATAAAGCTCCTCATAGAGCCATCCTAAAAGTTCTTTCGAATGTGTGGGTTGGCATATTGCGAATGTAGTAAAAGTAATACTTAAACAGTATCTTTACTAGATATGCACAATGTTGAAGTGCTATCAATTTCTTGAAATTCACAAGAAATATTATGCAGAAACTAGAAATATATCTTGATGGAAAGTGTATTTTGTGGAAGTATCTGTTAAAGATCTTGATTTATCTTAAATGGACTTAAGAGTCAATAGATGAAATCATTAAGGATCAGGGATAAACCAACGAAGGAAACGAGATTCCATGAAATAATTTTTGTGGAAAGTGGTGATCAATAGAGAGATTGATCTACCATGAGTGCAAATCACTAGAGTACTAGTAGATTTGAACAATTAGTAAGTATATTTGTGTACTTGATGGGTGTTCTCTAGACGTGAGAATGAGTCCAAGGGTGATGGTACTTGCTATCAAGGTTTTGTGAAAGCTAGAAGTACATCTAATGGACCTAAATGGTTATTTGGAGACTTAGATATTAAAATCTGAATAGAGCAAAAATGAAAAGCTCAATGCTCCTAAATGATCCATCATGTGACCAAACTAATTGTTCTAGCCAGTGATATTAAATCAATGAGTTTGATGAAGGCAGATACGCTAAGAGACACGAAAAATGACCATGTCATTTATGTCTTTGATTTATGATTTTCTCATTGATAGTAAAATTGATACGATGATTGAGTCTCTTGGAGATATGTCGTATTCAATGGAATGACTCTAAACATTATGAGTTATTTTTTTTTTGTAAAAGTGAGGTGTCTCTTAAGAAGAGAACTCAAGAGTCATTGATAGTCTGTTGTACTTATTAAAGTGCACATTAGACTATTCTTACAATGGATAGTAAGATGATACACGAGTAATCTAAAAAAGATCACTGGAAACAAGCTGTGTGTGAAACTCGTGGATATGGCTTGAGTTGTGTAGAGAAATGGTTCTCTCTTGCTAGATTCATAGAGGAATCTAAGTCCATTGTGTTGGAAAAAAAATTGGGAAAGATATACCCTAGGATGACCAAAGCATTTTTATGCGTATTGGTGTAGCGTAAAGCTTGTAGCTTAAAGCCATATTGATGATGGTGTGTCGACATAGACACTTTACCATTGGACGACTACTCTCTATGAGAATTATTGATATTGACTACGTAAGGTCAATGTGATAAGAGTTGTTATTCTTTGACAAAAGGATTCAATCGATTTCTTGACGAAGAAATTGAATCGAGAGTTAGTTGAGAACTCATCGAAAGGAATATGACTAAGTCCAATAAATGGTGGGTTACGTACGTGGACACCCAACCTATGTGACTGGAGATCCCAAGATCTAGGTTCAAAGGGACAACTAAACTGCAAAGACCCATCGCGATCACTGTGGGGGTTTCATACCTCCTGTCTTATTCCTATGATGAAGAAACAGTGATGTGAATAGAGGTTAAGCATTAAATTGCTTTTAATGATTCAAGGCATCGAGTATGTAGTACTCGAAAGAGCGCAATAGTTTGCGGAACTGCTCTTACGCCAAGAATCACCTATGTAAGCGAGAAGTGTGGCCGCTTCAAAAGGGAATTGTTGGGACGCAATTCTTTAGAAACCTTACAGAACTAGGCGTGTGCCATGGCCTTATTAATGGACACAACCGAGGAAAGCGCAAGGGCTAGGAAAGATGTCTGTGGGAAGTGCATTGTCGTTCACACAAGCGGTTGGGGAAGTTCAAGGACATCGTGTCTACTTCCTAACCAGTGGGCTAAGTGTACTCTCTCAAGGGAAAGTTCAAAGGGTGACACCTACTTATCCTATGCAGCATCTATGCCGTCGAAATGAATCTATCACCAAGTCAAACTCCGTGTCTGCTGTGATTGTTCTGATTCCTACATCAATATCTATTCATGTGGGGGGTTGTTGGAAAATGATGGTTAAAAGGTTGAAATTCGTCAACTTTTTGGCCTTCGTTTAGAGTGGGACCCGAATGGATTTTGGGTCAATGAATGTCATTTTTGGGTTCTCCTCCGCGAGTACTATAAAATCGACTATTTAAACTCTCAAAACGGATCAAGGGTGAATGAGATATGAATGTTTTAAATATCACTCTTGAAAGAGGAAAAAATAGGCGAAAATTGGCCCAGGTAATTTTCTCTGGACTGTCCAAAATGCGTGTGGACCGCATGGAAGTCTCTGGAAGGCCCAACCGTATAGTATATATGGAATTGCTTGTGTGTAATTCTTAAGAGATAAGAACAAAATACTTCCATATTTTGTGAGATATCTTGTCTTAAATAAATATGCGGTTTACCATATTTAATACGATGAAGAATATTTGTGCCAATATTTCTTCCATTTCCAGCAGATTTTATTCGAGTATTCGTGGAATGTCTCGGATTTGGTGAGTTGGTGATTGGAGAATATTCTTCTCTAATTACAGAAAATCAGAATATCATGTTTCCATGATTAGGGTCTCTTAGAGCAGTATAAATAGAGCCTCTAAGTCAGTCAGAAAATACACACCATTTCTCAAGTTCCTCCATATTCTAAACTTGAGTCTTCTGTCTGTCTTTCTCGAAGTTTCCATTTGGTGCTTTGTCAAGGTGATAGTCCTTCGGGTCTTGCGTGAATCCGAGGTAACTCTTACGTGTTAATTGTTACCTTCGATGGTTTTATCCTAGGGAACGATGTCCACGACGGGACTCATTCGTTTCAAGGGCAGCGAGTGTTACTCGTGACTCCATCAACTTTGTGATTACTTGAAACATGATCTATGCTTTGATTATTTGTAATTTAAGCTTTTCGATTATATGCTTGAATAATTAATAAAAATTATTATTCTTACATATATTAATTGCTCGTTCAATTTTGTTATTTGATTTTCCGTATGATATAATCAATATATGTCCAACAGATATATGGATGATATGTGTTTGGTTCTTGTCGAAACTTATCACATAGGAGGGAGTTTCTAATATTCGTTATTCATGTGGAAGTTGAACTAGGTTTTTTCTATTGAATGTTTAGAAACTGCACAAGTTATTAGGTATAGTATCTCTTCTGTCCTAAGATATTTTTGTTGTGCAGAAAGCTGGCACTCCATCTTAAATTGTGTAACTCTCCATTCCCACTCTTTTTTCTTGGTGCTTTTGGTGTTTAATCTTACAGTTTGAAGAATTTGAGATATTTAATATCTCTGTTCTTTTCCTCCTTATAAATTAAGAATTTAGTTCATGTCTTGGGAAAGAGTTCCACTTAAACTGTTAAAGGCATTTGATACTGCAATGCTGTTGGTATGTTCTCTTTGTATATATTTTGCTTTTGAAAGATGTTGAGTGCCTTTTACGACATATTCATATTTGTAAGAATACAAGTATAATATTTTCATGCTGATAAATTTTGACTTTATGGTTAATCAATGATTGTTCAGAAAGGTTCGTAATTTGGTTGAATCAAGTGAAAATTGTCTGATCATGCCTATAGTTCTCAGATAGTCCATTTCCTTCTCTGGAGTTTAATGTTGTATTAGCATTTTAACAGTGAATGTGAACTCCTTTTAGCTCCATGATGTTGGTGTATGAGATTTAGATTTATACTAGAATATGTATAGTATTTCTGGTTTCTGCATATGCTTCTCAGTGCATGGTATTGAATATGCCTTCCTAGCTCATGATATCCCCAAAATCTTCAGTGCCAATGAACTATTTGATAAAATTGCTGAAAGAAAGTTTTATGATTGTGATTGAATTGACACATTTCGTTGTTTTCTTTGCAAGGTTAAGAATGAGGATGCATTGAAGGTTGGGTAGTTTGTAAAGATTGGCACTTCAGGAACTCCATGTAGATTGGAACTAAACCTAAAGATTCTTAATTTAGTTATTCTTGATTAACCTAAGCGTAATATGGAACTAGGTTTTTTAAATGCCAAGAAATACTACAAGTTGCTTTTTCTGGGAAAAAAAGCGGAAAAGGAATGGAAAAAAGATCGATTTGAGTGGGTGCTAGAAAGTATAAAACTGGTTTTCTTGTGAATAAATGTTGTCCGGATGACCAAATGAGTGGAAGTTCATCAAGTGGTCTGATGGAAGAGATACACATTCTGCATGAAATCTTTGAGTTTTGGTTAGGATAATTGAATAGTAAGATACAGGCAGTTGAATTCTTTTATTTTTTTGAAGAAGATTGGTACAGCGACTTTTGGAGAGCACCCTCTCTGGCTTTTCATAAGATTGAAAAAGGAATTAACACTTTCATGCTCTGTTATTCAGTTGAACTATGTGATCGATCAATGTTGTATTTATGAGTAAGATATATTATCTGTTTTCACATGTATGGAGCTTTTGATTGGCTGTTTCTTGTATGAGGGTTGTTATCAAGGAAGAAGATGATAGTACTCTTTTAGCCTATCCATTTACATTCTGTGGCATTTATTTTAGAGGAAGTTACAAATTATGAAAACTGTGTCTGGTGTTAGACCTGTTCTGATTTGTTGACTTTACCATTTTATTTTTGTATGGCTGAAAAAAATTTGTCTGGCTAGACATAATGTGAAAATACAGTGCACTGCACATCAATTGGTTAATTTAACTATTTGCATTGCTATCACACCATCCTATACTGATTCCATCATCCAGATTTCGTACTTGGAAACATGTTTCTTGTGTCTGGGTGTTCTCCTAATTTGATACTGACCTTTTTTCTCACTTTGCATTCTGTTTCGCTTCCTTTTAGCTGATTGGCTTAACTTGGAGAAAATATATTTGGCAAAGGAGGGATTTCTTGCCTGATCCTAAGGCCATGTGCATTGGTAAAGACCGCTAGCGGTCTCTTATCCACAATGGTTTTTCTCTATCCTACTCATTAATTTGATCATTAAATATTATTTTAAATAAATTTGTCCACCAAAAATAAGTTGAATGCAAAATTTAATAGAATGTTTAAATATTTAAATATAAATTCATTTTTTTAAAATATGTTAAATAATTTGTTTTTCTCGTTCTTGTCAATACCATGCTTCAGTGTAAAAAATAAAATTAATTTCAATTTTTTGATGAAACTATTAAAACGAAATTAAATAAATAAATACTATGAGAATTCATTTTTTTTTATAAAATAATATGAAAAACATAAAAAGTGCGAAAACTAATTATAACAACTATAAAAATTACAGAAAATACTAAATAAAATATTGATCTACTCCAACCAAATATTACAATTTTAAAATCAAAATTATATTAAAATTGAAATTCTTTTAAAAAAATGGAAAAAAATTTTAAAAAAACACGCTTGGGACATGTGTCGCCACCAGAATGGGACACGTGTCCCATTCAAAAAAATTTGCAGCGTCCACATTATATAAAAACCGTTGCGGACACGTGGCCCAATCCCTGGGTGACACGTGTCCGCAACATGTGTCCCACTCGGTCAAAAAAATGAAACGCACAAAATGCCCATGTGCGTTGTCAGTGGGCTCGGCCTCTTAACCGGGCTCTTACCAAGAGCCTTTTGTGTGGTCTCTTGTTAAGAGACCACCACTGTGGTGGTTTTCGGTCTCTTGAGTAATCTTTTAATTTTAAGAGACCACCACTGCCCATGCCCTTATGTTGGTTGCTCTGTATAATTTTTTCTTTTCTCGCATATAAAAAGGTTCGTAGGCGTTCAATCTGCTACCGATGTTGTCATCTTCATTTTGGTAAAAGTGCAGGCAAGGTATGCATTAGTCGTTAAAATCGCCTTTCCGTTTCATTAGTTTCAAAAAGCTTTGATCTAAACAAAGGGAATACATAGCAGTTGGTTGTGTGCATCGATCTGATTCTCAGAAAGTGGCCATACTTTGAGATTAGAGTATAGTATACTTCTAGTGTTCTGAGTGGGTAGTACAACTTGGGTTCACCTCTCTATTAGTTTTTAGTTAGATACATGGTTTACTGCTGTATGATCTGTGGAGTCTATGGCCAAGAAGAAAAAGAACAATTTAAGTTGTAAGCCTCTTCCGCCTTCCAAGAGGCTGCGACTAAAAGTGCTGTGAGTTATGAAAGAAGAGCGTAGAAAATAAGTGTAATGATGTGTGTTTTATTCATGAACTCATGATACATTATATAGTAGTACATGATACCTATACAAGCTAGGAAAAAGTAATAGAATATAATTACAATTACAAGTAATATTCTAATTCCTTAATACCCCTCCTCAAGTTGAAGCATGGAGATCAGAAACGCCCAACATGCCAAGCAAGGAATGAAACTGGTTACGTCCGAGAGCCTTAGTGAACAAGTCTGCAAGTTGGTCTGACGTGCGGATATGCTGAGTAACAATAGTGCCAGATTGAACGAGATCCCGGACAAAATGACAATCAACTTCAATGTGCTTTGTGCATTCATGGAAAATTGGATTTGCCGCAATATGAAGAGCAGATTGACTGTCACAAAACAGTCGCATAGGAGAAGAGTGCATAACCCCTAAGTCTTTCATTAAAGACTTAAGCCATAACAACTCACAACAAGTAATAACCATTGCACGATACTCCGCTTCAGCAGAAGATCGAGAAACAGTAGTTTGCTTCTTAGTCTTCCATGAAATCGGAGAATCACCAATCATCACAAAATATCTGCAAAGAGAACGCGAGTAATTAGGCATGCAGTCCAATCCGA
The DNA here is from genome assembly GCA_037428765.1 of Rubia yunnanensis. Taxonomy (NCBI): domain Eukaryota; kingdom Viridiplantae; phylum Streptophyta; class Magnoliopsida; order Gentianales; family Rubiaceae; genus Rubia; species Rubia yunnanensis. Next base: position 64,965,235 of record CM075061.1, read on the forward strand.
ATCACTTTAAGCAATCAACTGTAACGTACTACGAGAAGACAGAAATAAACCTTGACGATGAAGGTTCTTCAGGTACTGCAACACACGAACATCTTGTCAGTGAAGAACACAATAAGACTTCATGAATTGTGCAAGGGTATGAACCGATTAACTAAGTTCAGGACGAGTAATAGTCAGATATCAGGCGCCCAATCAGACGTCTATACTGCTCTGGGTCATGGTAGGTTGGACCTTCAACACGTGCCAAATCATGTTGTTGCTCCATTGGAAAGTCAGTGGTTTAGATGCAGATAAATATGTATCTGATAAAATGTTCATAGCATATTTCCTTTGCGAAAGAAACATCCTCTCCGGTCTTCCAGCAATTTCTTTGCCCAAAAAATACTTAAGAAGACCAAGGTCTTTCATATGGAAACAAGAATTCAAATATTTCTTGAACTCAGAGATGAGCACAGAACAACTACCGGCAATGACCAAATCATCCACATAAACCAGAACATGCAAAGAAACTGATCCACGGGAAAAGACAAACAAAGAGTAATCCGCCTTACTCTGAACAAAACCAAATGCTCGTAAAGCCTGAGCCAATTTGGCAAACCAATTTCTAGGAGCCTGGCGAAGAGAGATTTCTGAAGGCAACATACCTGACCAGGAGGCACAACATAGCCTGGTGGGGGTCGCATAAAAACCTCTTCATGCAAATCACCATGCAGGAAGGCATTATGGACATCCATCTAATGCAGTTGCCAACCACGAATGACCGCAACAGATAAGAATAGGTGAACGAAACTCATCTTCGCAACTGGAGCAAATGTCTCAGTATAATCAATTCCTTCAACCAGACGATTCCCGAGAACCACTAGGCGCTCCTTATGATGTTTAATAGTACCATCTAACTTAAACTTCGTCCGGTAGACCCATTTGCAACCAATCGCCTTCTTATTCAAAGGCAGAGGAGCCAAGTCCAAGTCTGATTGCGCTCAAGCGCAGTAAGCTCTTCGGTCATAGCGTCTCGTCAATGAGCATGTTGTGAAGCCTCGGAATAAGTGGTGGGATCTGCACTAGATGTTACTACACCCAAAAATCTAGAATGCATACTAGAAAAAGTATCACAATTTACGTAATCAGTTAGAGGATAGAGAACATCTGAGGATAGTGACGATGCATTAGGTGAACGTAGACGTAATGGGGGTCTTCAGTAGTAAGAGCACATGCATAATCATCACAATCATAATCTTCCAAGTAAGGAGGCGGTCGGCGAGCACGAGTACTCTATCTGATAGGGGAAACCCGACAGTGGAACCATCCGGAGCCGGAGATACTGTAGAAGGAGACTGTGTCGGGTGGTCAGAGCCGGCGATATTCGGGGTCGGAGAACGAGCATAGGCCGGCGACCGGCGGTGGAATTCTGACAGCGGCTGGCAGTGAAGCACCGTGGATGGCTGGCAATGGTAGACCGAGGATGGCCGTCGCAGACGAACTGGCGGCGGCCAACGGCGATGAAATAGTGGTGGCCGGAAGCAATGGATCGACGGCGGCCGACAGCGATGGACCGGCTACGGCTGGCAACGATAGGCCGGTGGCGGACATAGGTGACAGGCCAGTGACAGGCCAGTGGCTGACGGCGGCATGAGGAGACCGACGAAGCGGTAAAGGACCGGTGGCAGTAGGTCGTGCGACTCTTGCGGGGAAGAGGAGACCGGTGGTGAGGTGGTGGCGCCGCCGGGATCTTCGGAAGAGGCCAATGTCAGAGTTACAGAATACGAGAATTGGTCTTCAAAAAAATTGGCATCCCGACTGGTAAAGATCACACAGGATTTCGAGTAAAAAAGGTGATAGCATTTCTTTCCGGCAGGATAACTAAGAAACAAACAGCGACGACTTCTTGGTGCAATCTTGTCACGATATCAAGGAACATGAGCGACAAAACACAAGCACCCAAAAACTCTTAAGGATGAGTAATTAGGAGCTTTCCCATAGAGCAACTCAAAGGGAGTGCGACCATTGAAATTCTTTGTTGGTGTCTGGTTAGTCAGATAAGCAGCAGTAAGAACACATTCTCCCAAAAAATCAATAGGAAAACTGGATTGGATCCGTAAAGCACACGCCACATTGAGTAAATGGCAATGCTTTCTTTCAACTCGACCATTCTGCTGCGGTGTGTCAACCATAGATGTCGCAAAATGAACCCAGATGCAACAAAATGAGATCTCAAAGGCAAAAATTCAATTCCCTTATCAACCTGAACGCGTTGTATGGTTCGGCCCCACTGGTTCTTCACCAAGGCACTAAATTCTAAAAATCTAGAAGCTACTTCTGATTTAGCCACTAATAAATAAACCCAAACAACTCGGGAATAATCAACTATAGTCAAAAAATAAAATACACCACTAGAAGATGGTGTTCTATAAGGAACCCAAACATCACAATGAATTAATTGAAATAGTGCAGTAGCATTTGTAGAATTCAATGGAAAACTATGTTTAGTCTGTTTTGCTCTATAACATATAGAGCAAGGAACATAAGTCTTATTAGTGCTAAAATCAAGAGAAGAAATAGAAGACAACACCGTAGAGGAAGGATGTTCAAAATACTGATGCCATAAATCAGAAGAAGACACGGAAGCAACTGTCGGAAGAGACTGCGGGATAGGAGGATGATTATGAGTATCCAGCAGACGAAGCTAATACCCCCCCCCCCCCCCGATACGAATTAGGTTTATTTATTTATTTTTATTTATTAGGCTTTTTAGAAGATAACACTATACTTTTTTTTCCATTGAGTTTTTTAATGAGGTAATGTGATCATTTATTTCATTTTATAATAAGGCCCATTAATTCAGCCATGTTGGCCTTGGAAGAATTAATATTTCGGTCATGCATTTATTTTAGTGTTTAGAATATTCAGTTCTGATTTTATTAGAATTAGATTTGGTAAGATTAGATAAGGCAATATTCATTCAAGATTTATCTTGAAGAATATAGTCATTTATTTTAGGTAGTCTAGTTACATAAATCTTGAATGAATATAGTCATTTGTTTTAGGTAGTCTAGTTAAATATGGTTTTAGCTTCTTAAAGTTGCCATAATCCTTTTCAGTTTCTTATTTGTATCTTTTGAAGACCATACCTATGTACTATAAATAAGGGTGGTATTCAACATTATTTTTACCGAAGAACCTTTCATCAATCAAATATACAACCTTTTGAGTTCATACTCTTTGCTTGCGAGCTATTCCATTGTTGCTTAACCCCGAGGGCTAGTTAAGTATCAATAAACCTTGTAATATGATCATGAGGGCTAGTTAGAGAGCAAGTCAAAGTTAGGCGTACCCCGAGAGCTAGACTCCTGAATTTCGTGCGAGATAGTGCGGGTTTGCAGATCCCTTCACTAGATCAAAGATATTAATTCCGCAAATCGTGAGTCTTCACAAGGAGATTCATATCAGTTGGTATCAGAGCAAAGCAAAAGATCCTTGGATGAGTTCATCAACAGGGATTTCGAGTTTTGTTTTTGAAAAAAAAATCAAGAAACAAAAAAATATATAAAAAAATCATAAAGCAGAATCCGCCGCCACCGCTACTCAGAATTCTCCGACGATTCCGTCGCCGCACCGCCATCCAACTCAGTCTCTTACCGACCTCCAGATCCACAAGGTCTGCTCGTGGACCTCTGCTACTGATCTTCTCCGCCTCCGAAGACCACCATTCATATTGCCGTTAGTTTTAGGAGGAAACGTCGCCGTCGATCCGATCGAATCTGCTGCCACAGAAGCATCGACCCCGGAATTCTTGTCATCCACCCCACAACTTTCTTCAACTCCGACGAATCCAACTCTTCCACCGGCTATCTCACTCGGTCTCTGTTCAAGTTCCTAGTTTAGCGCAGAGGGTTTCCTGCGAAGAAGACAACCGACGCGTGTGTTACACGCGCTAGATCCACTCGCACATCGATTTGAAGCGCGTGCTCCTCACGCGCGCAGATTTGATCCATTATAATATCTCGCGCTTTGGTCATTATACCGTGAGTTGTTAAAGTTATCGCGGACTGATCTTATTTTATCGCAGCACACTTATTCATATCGCAAGTTGGTCCTTTTGTTGTGAGATATTCCATTTATCACGAGTTAAGTTGTTTTTCTCGCCAACTTGTATCTTCTCATGAGTTGAAGCAGTTTTCAGCCTAGTCAGCACACAATCTCTGCCTAGTCAGCATCCAGGCACCGTTTATTAGCCGTTCTTCACAGGGATGGCTTGGGACGTTGATCTACATTTATTTTTTAAGATTGTTCACGTTTCGAGGACGAAACTTTTCAACCTCGGAGGGAATGATACGAATTGGGTTTCTTTATTTATTTTTATTTATTAGGTTTTTTAGAAGATAACACTATACTCTTTTTCCCATTGAGTTTTTTTAATGAGTTAGTGTGATCATTTATTTCATTTTAGAACAAGACCAATTAATTCAGTCATGTTGGCCTTGGAAGAATTAATGTTTCGGTCATGCATTTATTTTAGTGTTTAGAATATTCAGTTCTGATTTTATTAGAATTATATTTGGTAAGATTAGATAAGGCAATATTCATTCAAGATTTATCTTGAAGAATATAGCAATTTATTTTAGGTAGTCTAGTTAAATATGGTTTTAGCTTCTTAAAGCTGCCATAATCCTTTTCAGTTTCTTATTTGTATCTTTTGAAGACCATACGTATGTACTATAAATAGGGGTGGTATTCAGCATTATTTTTACCGAAGAACCTTTCATCAATCAAATATACAACCTTTTGAGTTCATACTCTTTGCTTGCGAGCTATTCCATTGTTGCTTAACCCCGAGGGCTAGTTAAGTATCAATAAACCTTGTAATCTAATCCTGAGGGCTAGTTAGAGAGCAAGTCGAAGTTAGGCGTACCCCGAGGGCTAGACTCCTGAATTTCGTGTGAGATAGTGCGGGTTTGCATATCCCTTTACTAGATCAAAGATATTAATTCCGCAAATCGTGAGTCTTCGTAAGGAGATTCATATCACCCCCTTCTGTTCACCAACGCCAATCACTTTCCTCGTATTAATTTTCTGTAAAATGCAATAATTTTCAGTAAACAAAGCTAGACATTTGAAGGCAGATAACAATCTAGAACATGATAATAAGTTGCACTGCAAAGTATGTATATATAGCACATGAGTAAGGGTGACAACACCAAAGTAAATAGACCCATATTGGGTGGTGGATGACACAGAGCCATCAGGTAGAACAACATTCACAATATCAATAACAGTAGTAAGATCAGTAAGAGAACCTTTGTCACCAGCCATGTGATATGAGGCTCCCGAATCAAGTATCCATGGTAAAGTAGACTTACCGGATTCATTATCAGTAGGAAATTAAACTAATTAAATAAATGCATGGTCGTGCTCCAGTGGTCATCAGACAGAGCAGGCCAAAATCAGATTAGGTAGGGATGCAGCCAGAGGAAGCCGCTGCCACTAGACCAAGTGGCGACATGGTGGTGCTGGCGAATGGTGGCGGGAGAGGAAGTGTCGTGGCAAAACCTCCGGTTACGGCGGTGACGGTCAGCGGAGAGGCTGGTGTCATCTTCTTGGCAGCACTGGCTTTCTCCTTCAACTCCTTGAACCATTCTGGTACACCAAAGATCTGGAAGCAAGGAATCCTTATCGTGACCCTTGCGATGATAATGTGTACAAACAAGATTCTTGCGGTCAGATGCAGAAAGAGCAACTGGTAGGTGAGCGTCGTGCAGCATACGCCATGGAGTTAGAAGAAGGCTCACGAGCTCGAATAACAGCTCTCTGATTCTCCTACTGGGCATACACTTTCATGACAGGTGGCATTGGATCAATGCTCATGATATGTGATCCCAAGGTGTGAAATCCTTTGTCGAGGCCAGAGATGAATTGGTAGTTCAAATCCTTCTCTCTTTAGGAAGACTCTCGCAAAAATATTGCAATGGCACAGTGCCTTGCTTTCTTCACAGTCACAAACTAGGGGAGGCCGCATGTAGTGATAATCTGCAAACAACTTCTTAAGTTTGCCAAAGTAAATATCGATGGGCTGACCATTCTGCCTGCAACTCTAAATAGCCTCTTGCGTTTGCAAAACTTTCATACTATCCCCAAGAATAAATCGTGCCTTCAGGTCATCTCACAATTCCTTAACTGTAGCAAACGCTTGTAGAAGATCTCAACACCGGATCCAGGGTTTGCAAGATCCAGCTGACAAGAATAACATTAACCCCAGGCCAATCAGCAACATCAGGATGACCATCATGGGGTTTGGTAATGGATCCATCAATGAACCCAATTTTGTTCTTGATAAGAATGCGCAGCACATCGCATCAGACCATTCAATGTAATTTTCTCGACCTTTCAGCATGTTCGCCATAAGTTGTAAACCTGGACCATAGCCAGAGCTAATAAAGTAATGATCAGTCGACATACGACCAGTATGTATAGTAGTCTGAGGGCCAGATTGCAATTGCAACTGTTTCAGTAAAGTCGCAATCACATCATAACCACTCATATCCTGAAGTTTCAAAACCTCAAGAGTAGCATCAATACGGGCATGTTCGGGATTTCTTTCGGAGTCAGACATAGTGCAAAATCAGGTTCAGATCAGTAGTGGGTACATTATCAGCAGCAGATTGGATTGGCAAGACACACCAGCGCGTTGAACCAGCGGCGGCTCGTGGAGATTGGTTCACCGCGCGTGGAAATTGATGGTGGCGCGTGAGAATCGGCGAGCTTCAGCGGTGGCACGGCGGCGGTGCGTGGAGGAACGCGCTGTCGTTGGCGGCAGCAGGAGCTCGGGAAAATGGCAGCGGAATTTTTCTTTTAAGGTTTCAGGATTTTAGGCTATGATACCATGTAGAAAATAGGGTAATGATGTGTGTCTTTATTCATGAACTCATGATACATTATATAGTGGTACAGGATACCTATACAAGGTAGGTAAAGGTAATAGAATATAATTACAATTACAAATAATATTCTAATTCCTTAATATAGCTGATAAGAAAGGCATTAAGCTGCATTCTGCCTCCTGAAGAACACGTCCACTGGCTACATAGTCCATGCGCAAGTTTAGGGATGGAGCTCGGGTGGCCACAAATTATCTTTTGTTCCTCATTGGCGACGCGAGTAAATACTTATGCTGGCATCAAACTTCAACCTCATACTATGAATCGTGATCTTGCTTCTGAAGTTGATATGCTGGCACAGATATGAATACAGCGCAAAGTTTCCACCCTCTCCATGGTCATCGGCCCGGAGGACGATGAGGACGTACTTGATGAATGTCCAGAAAATGAGGCTAAGAATTCCATAAAAATCTTCCTCCATGGGATTCTTGAGCTTAACAGAAGACGACGTATAGCGGCGATGTTCCAATGTCTCCATACACAACTCATTGGGCTTGAAAAGCCAACAGCAGCGTCTGCAACTTATTATATTCCTATATGCATTATATTTATGCACATTTTTTCTGGACTATGTGCATTTACACTGATTTAACTATCGAATTCTGGAAATGAGGATCGATAAAGAATTGAGAAACGTCTTGCCTTTGTATGCTGCACTGATGGTTGATATTTCTTGCGGCTACAAAATAATTAGTATACACAAAAATAAGTATAAAAGGTTTCTTGGACTAACGGTTAAACCAATTATAAAAAGTATCGTTCTATTAACTTTTAGAGTTAAAATATAATTATTTATACATCGCAATACATTTTAAGAGTTTTTCAAAGTTATAGGATACTTGTTACAATAAATAAATAATAATAATCAATTACCTCATGAGTTACATCAATTATAAAATGACTCAATCTAACGATCAGTTAGTCTAAAACAAGACTTTGTGAATAAGTATAGAAAATTACAATATATTAATTTAGATGATAAATATTATAAAATAAGGATTTGCTTATAATTATTTCATCTTCATTATTCATAAAGTTATTTTTAAAGACAATGTTTTGAAAAACACCGTCTATGAAAAGATGGTGTTTTATTAGAATAATAGAAAAGTAAAATATTTTAGTTGCAATATTAAAATTTATTATGCAATGTGCAGTAGTTATAAGTTTATGACCCGATTAATGCAATCTAAAAACATTATCTTCATTTCTTCTAATTTGCAGTTTAAATCTTGATTTTTTTCATAATTTATGCAAAGGCTATTTTTTAAGAGACAGATGCAAAGGCTATTTTTTAAGAGACATACTCATTCTTAAATGGCTAAACTTTAGAATTTAATATAAAATCCTTTTTTCGAATTAATTGGGAGACGAAAGAACACATAAAAATTTATCTCAATTTTGTAATTAGGAACACCGTGCAACGTAAATATGTGAAAGAATGTAATAGTAGTATATAATAATAAAAAAAAAGTCTCTAATACAGTATAGTTCAAACTGTTATCTCCTTTTCACAATAGATCTCACGAAGAATTGCAAGAAAATTTAAACAACAAAATAATGTGAATAAAGTATTACAAAATGACAATATATTTATTTTATTCTTTATTTAATAATTTCTAACTAAATTGATTATTTAACTTCATAATTCATATGATTCCAAAAAAAAATTTTAAAAATTATTTTTGTTTCATTTAAATGTGAGACAACAAGAAGTACTATATAAAAACTTATCCTAATCTTCTTACTCAAAAAATCCACATGTAGGACTCCACTAATAAGCTCATGAAAGACGAGACAAATTTTCATGTTTATTGTTTTAGCTTCATCTTTTTATTACCTTGAGTTATCATTTGTCGGTTGAAAATCATTTTATTGTTCTTTTAAAAGAGATCAAGAATAATTGAAAAATATCATAATAATAACATAAAGTCTTACTTTAGGCAGACTAAACTTTAGGTATGTGCTTATTTTGTAATTATTATAAATTCAAAATTGGGGTGGAGTTTTTTTTCTAAAATTTTCTAATGAATTCAGGGACTACTGTGCAATTATTGAGATACTATATATATCACAAAAATATGTAAAATTTTCATTTTTTGGATTCCGATTGGAAACCGCTCCTCCCACTGAAAATCACTGCCATTCTGCCGCTAACCAGCACCGGATGCCGGGATCTCGCCAGAATCTCGCTCCGCCATGCAAAACTGTCGCGGTTCTTCCTGTGACGCCTTGCCCTAGCTCTGGCGGTGGATTTTAGATCGGTGCAACATTTTCCCTAGCTCCGGCGACGAAGGCGCTCTGCGAATCACTCCTCTGCTTTGAACGACGTGACAATCGATGGCAGTGATGGAGGTGTTGCCTTCTCCTCTGGATTCGAACGGTGATCAACGTTTCTGATTCCGCCGGTGACGATCTATGCTTCTGTTAGCGGAGTGAGAAGGAAACATTTCCGGTGTGACGAGAATGCAGATTGACAGAGCGAGAACGCAGATCGATAGTGGAGCTAGGGTTTCGCTGACAGAGGCGAAGGTGACGAGAGACGAGGTGATGGAGACGAGCGACTGCGATGGAGAGAGAAGACTGTGCTGAGATTCACGCGCCGAATGAAGAGGATGACTAGCGCGTGCCATCACGCGCTGGCGAGGCGACGGCAGATGGCAGACGGAGGCGACAGCGGACGACGAGCTTCTAAGGTGAGGTTTCATTTCATGTTTTATTTTATTCAAAGACATTCTGAGGTTTATTAATTTTTGACAGGGTGCATAATCAATAAATGTTCTCTGGTGTAGTAGTTAGTATTCTTGTTGTTGAGGTTTGAGGTCTAGAGTTTGAATCTCACCTATGACATTCATTTTTGAAGAATTTATGTTCTTGATATACATGATGAGGTTTAATATTATTTGGCTGAGTATATGTTTATTAAGTGTCTTTGGTGTAGTGGTTATTGCTCTAGCATTTGAGGTTGGAGACCTAGGTTCAAATCCCACCAAGTCCCAAGTCCCAAGTCCCCTTTTTTTAAGAGTTTTTATTCTTGAGGTACTGTAGTTTTTTATTGATGCTTGTAGCTTTTATTCTTTTATGTTGATGTTTTTCATTATTCGAGTGAAATTTAATTAATATGAGTTGTGGTTTTGTAGTTTTTTTTGGGTGATATGAATTTATTTTGTAGTTTTTTTATTTTCTCATGTTGATGTTTGTCATTTTCTGGCTGAGGTTTTAGTAATAAGATTTGATGTTTGTAGTGTCTTTTTCCTTATGTTGATGTTTTTCATTGTCCGAATGAGGTTCGGGTGTTAGGAGTTGATGTTTGTAGTTTTAATTTTTTTTTTTATGTTTTATAACTTTAAGAGGGAATAATATATACTCTTGAGGTAACGTAGCTTTTTTGTTGATATTTTTATTTTTTTTTCTTTCATGTTGATATTTTTCATTTTGTAGATGAGTTTTAGGCGATAAGGGTTGATGCTTGTATCTTTTTTGATGATATGGTTGATTTTTTTTTTTGGTAATAAGAGTTGATGTTTGTGTGTCTTTTTTCTTATGTTGATGTTTTTCATTTTTTGTTAGTGCTTCAAATGTAGGTTGTAGGAGCTTATTTTATAGCTTGTGTGTGTTATGAAAACAAATTGGTGCTTAGAGTACAACTTGTAAGTGCTTCAATTGTTGTTTGTTAGGAGTTAATGTTTGTACCCTTTTTTATGATATGGTTGATTTTTTGTAATGTTTTTTCCTTACGTTGACATTTTTCATTTTTTGTTAGTGATTCAAATATAGGTTATAAGTGCTTATTTTATAACTTGTAAGTGTTTCAATTGTTGCTTATTTGGAGTTGATATCTGTAGCTTTTTTGATGATATGGTTGATTTTTTGTAGTGTTTTTTCCTTATGTTGACGTATTTCATTTTTTGTTAGTGTTTCAAATGTAGGTTATAGGTGCTTTTGTTGAGGTTTTTAGTTTATTTTTTGTTAGTCGTAGTCGACGTTTTTTTTCCAATTTTTTGTTGATTTTTATTTGAATATATATATATATATATATTACTGTTTTATTTGATTTCTTTATTTTTTTTGCTGCAATTTTTAGTTGATGTTTTGCTATTTTTTGCTGATGATTCAGCAGGATTTTGCTATGTTTTTTTTAAAAAAAAATCCTTTTTTACATTTTAAAAAAAAAAAATTTTTTACAAATTGCAGGTGGCGGGAAAATGATGGAAAAGAATTGGACGAAAAAGCCCCTGGAAAGTGATTATCGATAGGTCCCTATAAAATTATTAGAGATAGGTCCCTGGAGCTAGAATATTGTTAGAATTGTAGAAAGACTCCTACCTAAAGTTTTAGGCTGCCTCACAGCTCACAGGAGACAATCCCCTAATAATAATAGATAAATAAAAATTTATCCTAATTTTTCAATAAAAAACATCGTGCAGGGTGGGACTCCCACTAATAGTTAAATCAAATAAAATATTTTATTTTAAATTATATAAAAATAATTTGTAATTTTATTTATTATTTAAATATTAATACATTTAAAAATGTTCATTTTATTTGAATAAATTATTTTTAAAAATTACTATTTTCTTATATGATTTGAATCGATTTTGGTCAGTTTATGATCCGGTCCGACCCAATCCAAACTATGGCAATTTTGGCCCAACCCTACCCGATCCTGACCAGCCCCGACAAGTGGGTCAACATGATCAACCCTAGTAAATAGTTTGTCACAATTGTAACCAAACATAAAAGGGTAAAATGCATTCATGCCCCCAATTCCTTGGTTAATGCACATATACCCCCCTGTTTTTTAAAAGTGCACATGTGCCCCTAGATTATCTTAAACTTAAAAACTCATACCCCACCTGCCTAGGTCCGACGTTAACCTACAGTTTTCTGGCAATGGCCAATATTGAAATTACTAAAATAACCTTCACTTCATTTTTTAAAAAATTTAAGGACCATTTTACCCTTCATTGAAGGTGGGCCCACCCTTCATCAACATCGATATAAAAATGCTATGTCAAAATTTTGAGTCAAAAAACAGCGCAATCTATACTAGGATTCGAAATTTTTCATCTGCAAATTGGCCAAGCAAGATTTAGTTCCTGTCTCCAACCCTAATTATAGCGAATTTCCCTTGTTTGTGTCAGATTACTCGAACGGATTCAACATATGGGGTGAAATATGAAATTGGTTTCTAATTTTTTATTTTTTGTCTTCAGGGGCAAAACAATCCTTTCCTTTGAGTCCGATAATAACCAAAATTGATCAATTTTCCAAGGTTACAAAAGCACTTTAAAAAAACTGGGGTATATTTGCAGAAAACGAGGAACTAATGGGCATATTTTTCAACATAAAAAGATAAGACACCAATCCAGGTATAATTCGAACACATTACTACAACTAGATTATATTTACTTAACTAAAACTCCAGCCAAAAAGCGAGATGTCGATGGTTGCAGTACCAAGTTCCTGTAGGATCAAATACTACTAATCACACACCATCAGGGCCACAAAAAGATCCCACAATTCGAAAGCTGCAAGACTAGATGCCAAGGTTCTCCACGCTAAGCACTAAATCAACTGCATTAGAGTATCCTAACTCTGAACCCAACTGTCTCATTGATCTCTTCAAGTTTTTATATGCTTCAACAAAATCTTGGGAACAGCCTCCAATTTGTTTCAAACCCAGTAGAATGTTAGCAATATCATCAGAAATTTTTCCTATAATGCCTTTCATGACAGGGATTTCCTGTGGAGGGTAGAGACAAGCTCCAAGCTCTTCAAGTTGTGATGCAATATGCTGACAGAGCTTCAACAGGTTTTCTTGAGAGTCAACAGAATTAACCAAAGCTCCCTGCCTTTCCAATTTCAGCAAGCTGACGATAGAACGAATAAGTTCGTTCATCAGATCAAGAATTTCAGAGACGACAACACAAGTCGACTGAGCAATCTTCATCTCTTCATGTGAAAGGTCATTGCCCAAGTCATCAGCATCAAATTCATCATCACTCTCATTAGATTCCATATCTTGTACTTCATCATCAGCATCAAATTTAACACTACTCTCACCAGAATCCATATCTTTTACTTCGTCATGGTTATCAGAGGAAGCTTCCTTCAGTTCTTTCATTTCCCGAAGAACATCTTTGACTGAGATAGTAACTTGTTTCAATGCTCGACCTATTGCAGTGATGTTGGTTGATGGGGTTTTCTTAAGAGCACCACAAGATTCCCAAACTTTACCTACCAACTGGGGAATTGAAATTCTGTGTCTTCCATCTTTAGAGTCTGAAATTTATGTTCAAAAGAACAAATGTTAAAAAAAAGTTCAAAGTCTTTGTACACAAAAACATTAGACTCATACTTTAACTAGATATCAGGGTATGTATATCAGATCATTGACTATTAAACCATACACAATAAATACATTCGGAAGATGCACTTATTAATGAAAGTCTACCATGAAGTCATCTTCAAAGTAAAATGCTTCCCTTAAGCTGTACCCGACATGTGACATTATTACTATCCTTTTCTTTGAACCCCTCCTTAGTGTCACTGAAAAGTCTGAAATACATCATTATTTATAATCCTATCATGGCCACTCATTGTACATGATAGTGTAATAATGTAACATTTTAGGAAAAGGAAAAACCTTGATCTTTTCCTTGATGTCTTCTCACGTGCGAAACAAATTAAAGTAGCAACTAAAAAAAGTCAGAAACCAAAACTGCAGAGAACTCAAGAAATGACTTGGACATTCAGATGTTATGAAGAAACAGGGTCATACGTGCAATGGCCAAAAGGAGAGGAAAATACCGTAAGAACACACTGACTCTTTCATCAGATTCAAACTGAAATCGACGACTTGTTTCAGAGAAGTTTGAATGCAAGAAGTAAGGGTGGGTCCCGCTCCCACAGCTGTTCCATGAGCAAGCAGAAGGAGGCCCTGAAGCGAATTGAAGAACGAAGCCATATTTTCTTTCAGGGGTTCTACTCCTGATTTCTCTCCAGTCCAAAGCATTCCAACTGCATTGCAGGCAACCAATTATAGTTATTACAACAGAAAGTTTCATAGTTCACAAAAAATGCATCTCACAAATCCCAAAAAAAATGAGTTTTTAAAAAAATAGGAAAGCCACAAAATGAATAACAACTAATGACTAAAAACACAGCATCATTCACAGGCTATCTTCTAATTACTTACACTGATCATTTCATGTGTCCTTCCGGGAATTCCTGACTAGTCCTTCTCAGTGGATTAAATTTTTCACATTGTTCAGTAATTTAAGAGTTATAGTTTTCTCACTTGAGGTCAAGGGTGTTGTTCCTAACCAAACAGAAAGTGGCAGCAAATGATTTCTACCATGTGTATTATCATGATCATCTAATCGAGTGATAATCATGATTCAGTTACTACCAACACAGCACGTCATGCTAAACTTCATGTTATTTAATTACAAATCCAACCATGGTCAACCATTTAATTCAATAATGACAGACTTCATAGTTGATACTAGTACTACAGAGATTATCTATCACTACTATTATATGCACAATTAATTTACAAGCAAAAGAGTCCCGAAAAGGCGAAAGCTCCAATAAGCAGCACAAATTTCAGATTCAATCGGAGAACTCAGAAATACAACTAAATGAATACCCATAGTGGCCTCTTTGGAGAGTTGTTCGCCTATTTGAACGACCTGACTCCAGTTCACTTTCTGAAGGTTTGAAGTTGGTACTCCATCCAATGCCTGATTGCACAGAAACCCGCTAGTTATACGGACAGACATATGAGGCATTTAACAAATTGAAACAATCCAGAAAAAGAAAATCAAACCACCTCAAGAGTTTCATGGATGGTGTTGATGTAGTCGACCAAAATCCGGTTCAGATACACTTGTTCAGGCGAACTTCCCATGACCTCTCCCACACAACAATCAACAAATTCTGGCGAGGGTTTAGTAGAGGTTTTGGTAATTGTCCGAGATTTTTATAACCCAAACAAACACTCAAGCGCCAAACGACATCGTTCATCTTTTCGGGTACTTTAAGTTTTCCCATTTATTTATTTTGTACTAAATTGTCTAAGACTTCGTCTCATGAAATACCGGTATTTTCATAAGTTATGAGAAGACCAATGTTTAAATTGCAAATTAGAAAAATTAAGATAAAAATTTCTGGTTGCATTAATTGAGTCATAAACTTATAACTATCGCACATTGCATAGTAATTTTTTAAAATATTTGATCCAAAGTCTTTTATCTTTCTATAATTATAATTCAAACCCGTCTTTCCATATGCATATGAAAAGAAGGCATTTCCCAAAACTTTGCAATTGTCTAAATGAACCTTTACAAATATATATAATCTTGATTTAAACTATCTAACCTTTTAACAAAGTCAATTTATAGTTATTGTGGTTGATTCCTTCTAAAATAATGGCAGTGATAAGGAGTCTGCGTTCTCCGAGACTTTCCGCCTTGAGCGCTGTAATCTAAGTTCCGGATTGACTCCCAGGTAAAATTTTTGATGTATAAATCAGCATTTTCTCTTAAGAGTATGCTTTTTGGGAATTTTCTCCTTACCTTGGTCTCTGACTTATTCTCTATCTATAGGCTTGTTGAGTTGCGGCCACGGAGGTGGCGCCTGGCACGCAAGTTATAGCTATCATGGTCATCGTGTTAGCCGAACAACCCACTTCCAGACATATAGAATAGTTACGATCTCCCTGGTTGTGGCCATCATATTGGTCGGGACCGGCGTATCTCGCATTGTGGGTCGAGTGTTCACTTCACGTGTGTTCGTTTGGTTGGAAGGTATCTCCATTGAGTATTTTGGGTTGTTGTGCGAGACTTGGGCCTGTTGTTTGGGCCCTATATATACCATAAGTCCCCTAGCCACGGGGTGTCAAGGGGAGAGTGCGGAGTCGTTGATTGAATGTGCAAAGGCTTGTGAGCATATAGGTTGAGCTCGCAGGATTGACTCAATCTGTGTGTTTGATCGTCTTGTAGCATAATGCATAGTGGTGTCTTTTAAGACTTCGTGGGTTTACATAAGTCTTGGTTTTTTGAAAATTTAGGGGTGTGATGTCCCGGTTCCTCTGTACACTAATTCTTACTGGGAATACAGAGTGTTTAGTCCCAATTGTTTAGTGAAGTTCTTGAAATGAAAAATTATTTTTTTGCCACAATTTAGTCGTTCCTTATTTTTCCATCAGCAAGTGGGGGTAATGAAAAGGCTCCACATAAGCATCGTAATAATTTCTTGGGGCCTTTTTTTGAACCGTGTTCCTCCCCCGTTATGCAGCCAACTTTCCAAATTCTTTATGTTTTGAAAAATTAACAAACCGTTATGACAACTATTTCTTTTGTACGTCTCAATTACTGGAATTCTGTAAATGTGGGGTTTGTGCTTATAAATAGTCCTACCTATCATATTTCTCCTCCCTTTACCCCTCTCTCTCTCTCATAATACTCGCTTTCAAGAACTGGGAAGTCATCGTCGCACCTCTCAAAGTTACAATTCATAACCCTGAAGTGCTTTCTAAATACAATTAAGTAGATAATGGAAAATTGGGATTGTCTACAAAAAAAAAAGAATTTCCTAAGGGTTCATACACACACACACACATATATAAGTAAGTAAAGAGGGGTGGAGGTTTGGTTGGTTTTTCTAAGTTATGAAATTAAAAGACAAAGAAACTATCATAAACTAGAAATCAAGCTTAACATGCAACAAACTACAAAGAGTGAATTTAACACAAAGTACGGGACCATGGGCGCGACTGATTTTCACTTCCGAGCCTCTTATCTATCCTTGAATCCACAACCTATTTACTACTTTGACTGCTTATTAAGAAGATAAATCTTCCATTCTTCTTGTATGGTAGTTTACAAGAGTGAATTTAACATCCCTTGTAAACCTCACTAATGACCCTTTTAGTCAAGAAACGACTAAAGATATCCCATTAATGGCATTATGTATGAAGAATCAACAAGCTTGGTAGCACTTATAAACACTAAACCATGTGTCTTCATTCTTGAATCTTTCATCATGAATACGATCAATAAAAAGGCATTCCAAAAACTCCTAAATCATCATTATAACCTTCTTATCAACAAGGCATCCATTAACCTTACATAAATGATCCTAATATATTACAACTATGAGTTTGAAATGTGCTAAAAAGAGGTGAGCACATCACTCATAAGGACACAATTCCATTAGATTCAAAGTAGGTTACCAAAAAGAAGGTTTTAGATGTGAAAACCGAAAATAGTCATCTAAACCCCTTATGATGCAAACCTACCTAAATCTAGCAATCTTTCAACAAAAGATAACAAAACAGAATTAAATGCTTTGAAAAATATATGCATTTGACGTCTCATCAAATCCCCCATACTAAAACATTTACTTGTCATCGATTAAAAAAGAACAGGCAAACACTTAAGCGTAACTAGCATGCAAAAGTTATCCCAAAACACCTAATATTTTATTCCTAGACTACCCTAACCCCCAAGATATAAGAATCTCTTACACTCTCATATCCCAAATCCTAAGGTATTCTAAAAAACCAACCACAACAAGAGTGAGGTATACATATAATGTCAGGCTCGCTAACTCTACCCAAAAAACTACCAAATAGACAGACCAAGAGAAGTATAAAATTTAAATTTCTCTCATTTTGCCTAGGAACCCTCTCGGGTTTTCATCCTAGCTTCACACATTTTTCTTTTTCCAATGCTCACCACCTTTTCCACATAATTTGGCCTCTCATTTTTGCATAGGTTGCCCTCTCGGGTTTTCAACCTATCCGCCACCCCCCCCCAATTTTGCCTGAGTTGCCATCTCTGGTTTTCAATTTAGTGGGGTGTTTTTGTTTTGTTTTCTTTCTTTTTTTTATAGAAATTAAACTAAAAATTACAACTATACACATGAGCAAACATGAGCATCCAAATCCCCTCCCCCGCACTTAGATTATGCAATGTCCCCAATGCATGTAAAGAATCAAAAGCAAAAGTAGGGAAGAAGAATATGAAATGGTCACAATTCCCCCAATACAACTGCGCCCTGAATCCTTGTTCGACAAATAGATGCATCAATTGATCCATACATCAACCCAATTAGGGTTACCATCTCGGTGTGGCGTGAATGCCCAAAGGCATTTCAAATCAATTACGCAACAACTGTTAAACTCCCCTTGACAAAAAAATGTAGGATTGAGAGGCGGTGGAGATACTGGATCACCAGATGGATAATCGAAGAAGCTTTGGATTGATGATGTCTTCTTTCTCCTGTGAGAAGTTCCTAAAATTCTTGGTCAGTTTATCCTTCTCCTTCCTCAAATACTCCTTCTACTTCGGCCTCTGGAGCGTAGTTCCACATAAAAGCCAACATTACATCATCATATAAAGCTTTCCTTTGTCTATCATTTAGGTGAAACACGATCCCCTGGCTATGGGAGGTTGTCGTCGTACCTCTCAAAGTTAAATTTATAAGCCCTAAATACTTCCTATCTACAACTAAGTAGATAATGGCAAGTTGGGGTCGTCCACGAAGAAGAGGAATTTTCTTAAGCATTTAAATATATAAGGTTGATATTATGCTAGAAGAAGTAAAATAAATATATATAAGCAAGTAAATGGGGGGGGTGATTGTTTGGTTTTCCTAAGTTATGAAATTAAAAAAACAAGATAACTAGCAAAGTCAAGTAACTATGCTAATCATCAAAGTAACTAAGAAAAAGGGTAAAAAATACAAAAGGCATAGCCCTGGGGGCAATTGATATCCACTTGCAAACTTAATGTAGATCATTGAACCATTCAATCATTCTATCACATTCGTTACCTATGTGGAATGCTATCACTTCCCGATTGAAGATCAACATTCATTTCTTCTTAAGAGTAATTCACAAAGACAAACAATGACCATTTGCAAACCTCATTGATAATCACTTTAGGCAAACCACACCATAAAGGTTTTTCATCAAAGGCATTATACACGAAGAACCATAGATTTGATAACAACAAGCCTTCTACCAAAGACATAGTCATTTAACCAAACATAGCATTCATTAGGCTAAACCTAGAACAAACCTCATTCAAGATTCAACCTTTCATTGCTTCTATAGGATAAATATGAGAACAATCCATATTAAAATACTTATCTAGCAAGAATTACAACACATTATACAGTAGAAGTTCTAAGTCCATGTTCTTGGATTTTCATGCCAAATGAGTTAAGAAATTTGCAACTTTCCTAACACCCTAGCACTTCAATCATACAAACACTTCCTATTCTCAAACAACTCATGATATAAATGAAGTAAAAAATCACATTAAAACACATGAATGCTAAATAACAAATGCTTCAAGAAAGAGTGAAATAGAGGTTCTTACTACATAGATATGGAAGCTTCAATAAATTGCTCTCAAGTATAAACTAACTTAGATAATGAAAACATATGATTAGCCTACAAAAAATAAGAAAATAAAGAAGAAAAACTAGGGTTTGAAACCCAGAAAATCGCAGGAAGAAGAAAGAGAGTAAGAGAGAGATAATAAGGTGAGTATTTATAGTACAAAAAAGTAAGAAAGGTTCTGGCCACCCGTCCATCGCGACTCGTGACCAATCCATCACGAGGCGCGATCGAGCCAAGTTTTAGCATCTTAATTTCTTTCTTCTTTTTGTTTCAAGTCCCCCTCTTCACTTCACTTATCTTCAATTTCTTCAAGTCTTCAAAAGCTCAAATGCAAGTCTTCAAATCTTCAAAGGTATTCTTAAAAGTATTCAAAGTTTTCAAACAAATTGTCTTGTCACACAAAGTCCTCTAGAAAAATGATAAAAGCGCAAAAGTCACTCTTAACTCTCCTTAGAGAATTTCAAGGCAAATTGCCACATCTAGAGCACAAAAGTGAATCCTAAATCTCCTAAAATAACCATATAAAATGGGCACATCAGGCTACCATCTTCACAAATGGTATTCTCACCGTGGAGAGAAACTCAACTATCCATGATCTATAAGATAGTTCACTGACATTCACGAATTGCTCCAGGCCACCTTTATCCAACATATGATTGATCGGCTCCAACAAACCCAACTTAGTAAATACTTCCTTATCCACAAATCGAGTGGCCATCATGACTCTATTATTTTCCAACCTCTCCCGTATTTTGGAAAAATCCCATTTTATCTTTGTCAACCCATGATAAGGAAGAGATTGGTCGTAAACTACGGAAAGTGCTTGGTTAGAGGAACTAGTTTCTTTTGTTCTTCTCTTCTTAGGGGCCATAAAAAGAATTGAATCAACTTCTCAACCTACAACAATAATGAAGCATAAAGTCAAACCTCAAATAGCACCACAACAATAGTTCACAAAAATTGCACTAATGCTACCACCACAAAAAAAAAAAAAAAAAGAGACCCCAACACTATCATCACAAGAATCCACAAAATGCACCACCACAATCTCCACAACAATCACAAACACTACCACCACAACAATCCACAATATTTCCACAACCTCCATCAAGAACTTATAACCATCTTCATGCACAACAATCTCAACTATACCATTAAGTTCTTCAAAACACACAAGAAGGCAACTTTTCAAGAATTACCCATAATGGCGCTTTGGCATTTCCGGGTTGAGTTGGGTACTCCAAGTTGGTGTAGAAGCCTCTAATGATCCTCAAGTGCCAAGAAATATCACCATTTGCTCCCTAATTTTTTTTGTCTTTGGGCGTTCTTGAGGAGAAATCTTCAATTTTCTTGGTTTGGAGGATGAATTGTGTTTGTTTGTGGTGTGAGAGGTATTTAGGAATGGTAGGGAAAGGATTTCTATGTTAGAGATGGAGGATTTAAGGAGTGGAGGTTGAATGGGGAAGAATGTTTGGAGTAGGAGAAGACAAGGGAGTTCTTGGGTGTGGATAAGAAGCGAGAGAAAGGAAAATTTATGCAAAAGGGAAGGAGAAAAGAGAAGAAAAAGATAAGGAATGTGAAAAAAAAATTTAAAAATAGGGGGTAAAGGCAATCGGGCGCACTGCCAGCTAAGACTGATGTCGGCTTCCTGCTACCTCGGCTGCTTAAGGCACGCGGCCTTCAGTAATGGGCACCCTTCCCGCCCACAGATTTTACACGGCCATTCAGCCTTCAGTCGTAAAATACGCTGCGCACACAGTTATATGCCTGGATGCCGCAAGGTTACTATGTGTGCCATTTTTTGCCAGAAACCACAATTTTCCTTATTTATTCACCTTGTTTCATCCTGTTTTCCTTGAAATCTTCAAAATAAACACCCAAGCATAATATTGCTCCCAAAAAGAAAGATAAAACAATTGAATATTATCAAAACCAAGTTTATTTAACGTCGTCGGCACGAATTATGAATAACAAAAAAAATAAAGCCACATCGACGGAATGTCACGGGGATGATCAAAACCAAGTTTATTTAACTTTGTCGGCACGAATTACTCCCTTCCTTGGGTTCACTCACAAATCGGACCAAGAAGATTAACATCCTCTCCTTTTTCTGGCACAAACTGTAATGGTAAGATTTCAAATGTTGTCCATTGACCTTGAAGGTCTTGGACGTAGCTCAATCCATAGTTTCAACCGCACCATGCAGGGATACCTTCACTACTTCAAAGGGGCTAATCCATTGCAACCTTAGTTCACCGGGAAATATGCGAAGGTGGGGTTGAAATAGAAGTATCTTATGACCCACGTCAAAATCGTTCCTATTGATCATCTTGTCATGCCATGTATTTGTCTTCTCCTTGTAGATTTCGACATTTTCATAGGTTCTCTTCTTATTTCCTCCAACTCTTGCAATTACAATTTCCTATGCAACCACACCTTATCTATATCAAGGTTAAAGCTCTTGACCGCCCAGTAAGCTTTATGCTCTATCTCCACCAAAAAAATGGCATGGTTTTCCAAAGATCAACCAATATAGTGACATACCGATTGGCATATTGTAAGTCATCCTATGTACCCAGAAGGCGTCATTCAATCGAGAACTTCAATTCTTCCAGTTAGGGTTAACCATTTTCTCAAGGATGGAATTGATTTCCCCATTGGAAACTTTGGGTTGGCCATTAGTTTGCGGGTGATAAGCAGTGGAAGTCTTGTGAGTGACTCTATACTTCTTCAAGAGTGCCTCTATTGTCCAATTACAAAAGTGGGTGCCACAGTCACTAATCAATGCTCGGGGGGCCCCAAACCTAGAAAAGATGTTATTCTTTTAAAAATCTGCAACCACTTTAGAATCGTCAATCCTAGTGGGTTTTGCTTCAACCCACTTTGACACATAATCAACTGCGAGAAGAATGTATGTAAGCCACAAGAGTTAGGAAAGGGATTATCACAATATTTTCAAAAAGGTATGCATGTTTATTCGCAGTACGCCAATAAAAACCACTTTCTAGGACTTTCGTAGCGGTTCTTTTGTTCCAAAATGACCTCCACATGCATGAGAATGACAAAATGTAAGAATTGAATGCACTTCATTATAGGGGATGCATTTCCTAACAACTTGATCTACACAATGTTTCCACAAAAAAGGGATTACTGCACACATAATATTTTGCATCACTTCTTAGCTTATCCTTTTGAGCCTTAGAGAAATGAGGGGGAAATTTACCGAAGACAAGGAAATTGACGATGTCGGCATACCATGGTTAGAGGTCTCCAACAATTGTTCATAGGGGAACTCCTCCCGGATTTGCTCTGTTAATGTCGCATTTACCTTAACTTGTTGGCATGGAACCAATCGACTCAAATGATCGGCCACGAAGTTTTCCGCGCCTTTCTTGTCTCGTACCTCCAAGTCAAACTCGCTTAAAAGCAAGACCCACCTAATCAATCTTGGCTTGGCCTCTTTCTTCGTCATCAAATGATGAAGCGTTGCATGGTCAGTGTACACAATAACTTTGGTACCAAGAAAATAAGATCAAAATTTTTCTAAGGAAAATACCACCTCTATCAATTATTTTTCCGTGGTGGAGTAGTTCCTTTGAGCCTCATTGAGAGTCATGGATGTGTAGTAAATAGTGTGAGGCACTCTCCCCACCCTTTGACCAAGCATCGCTCCGACGACGTAATAACTTGCATTGCACATGATCTCAAAAGACAAGGACCAATTCAGGGATTGTATGATAGGGGCCGAAACTAATATTTCCTTCAATGTATCAAAGGCCCATTTACAACCCTTATCCAGCCAAATTCCATCTCCTTTTGCAACAACTTTCATAAAGGATATGCAATCTTTGAAAAATCCTTTATGAGCCGACGATAGAATCTTGCATGACCAAGAAAAGAACACACTTCACGCAAATCAGTAGGATAAGGAAAATTTTGAATTGTGTCTATCTTTGTCTTGTCTACCTCAATAACCTTAGAGGAGACAACATGGCCTAAGACAATGCCTTGTTCTACCATGAAATGACATTTCTCATAATTTACCACAAGGTTAGTGTCAACGCAACGCTTAAGAACTTGTGCTAAATTTTCTAAACAATTGTCAAAAGAATTACCATGAATGGTGAAGTCATACATGAATAATTCAACAAATTTTTCAACAAATTTAGAGAAATAGCTTACCATACACCTTTGGAAAGTGGCGGGGCGTTACATAGCCCAAAAGGCATACGCCGGTAAGCAAACATACCAAAGTACATGTGAAGGTTGTCTTCTCTTGGTCCTCTGAGGAAATGGCCACTTGAAAATAACCTGAGTATCCATCCAAGAAGCAATAGAATGGACAACTTTCTAGCCTCTCGAGCATTTGATCAATGAATGGCAATGGGAAGTGATCCTTCTGGGTTACCGCATTTAGCCTTCGGTAGTCGATGAAAAATCGCCACCCATTTTGGTCACGAGTGGGTATCATTTCACCCTTGTCATTCTCAACTACCGTCACCCCACTCTTCTTTGGCACCACTTGAGTTGGCCTCACCTATTTGCTATCCAAAATTGGATAAATCATCCCTGCTTGAAGTAGTTTGAGAATCTTTGCCTTCATTACCTCTATCATAGGTGGATTTAATCGGCATTAAGGCTGTTGAACGGGCTTTAAATCGTCTTCAAACAAGATTCGGTGCATGCAAGTGGATGGACTTATGCCCTTGATGTCGGAAATAGTCCTTCCAGTCACTTGCTTATTTCCCGCAATACCACCATTAGCTTATCATAGGTGGCTTTACTCTTGGGCGAGCTTGCTTGAAATGAGGACCGGGAGTGTCTCTCCTTCCCTAAGAAATGCATACTTTATGTCACTTGGCAAAGGTTTTAGCTCAACAACTGGGGCTTTCACAAGTGATGGGAGGAATTTTGGTTTCTTGGGCTCCTCTAAGGGTAGGGGAGGAGGGTTCGATCTCATCTCTTGAAGAATGTTCAACTTCAAAAAGCTTTCCTTCAAATTAGTGCTCATTGAATATACACGGCATGCATCAAGAATATCACATTCCAATGCAACTAACAAAGGATCATCACCACTTAATTCAAAAATATCTAGCACATCATTTTCCACAATATCTATAGCATGACAAGAGTGTTCCTCAATAGGATATTTCATAGAGTCATTTATGTTAAACTCTACTTTAATACCATCAAATTCCATGGTGAGGGTACCATTATGCACATCAATTGTAGTCCTTGAAATTTTCAAAAATAGCATCCCCAACAAAATTGGGGTGGCATGTTTATCATACTCCATGTCAAGGACATAAAAATTTGTGGGAATATTAAGGAATCCACCTTAACCAACACATCCTAAACAATTCCCTTTGGGTATGCTCTAGAACGAACGGGCAATTGGATTACCACCCCAGTTTTGTGCAAAGCCTAAATTGAGGATTTCATACAAAGAGTAAGGAATCACATTTATTGATGCACCTAAATCAAGTATGACTTTTTCAAAATGTGTATTTCTTATCATGCAAGGGATTGTGAACATGCCGCAATCGCTACACTTACGGGGTAATTTCTTTTGGTACAAAGTGGAGACATGTTCATTTTTCATACTTTTAAGCTTATTACACTATAAGAAAAATAATCTTTTAATTTGCCCCTTTTACCTCAGTTTTTTTTGTTAACCCCAAATAACCGAGGTAAAAAGTTCTTTTAACTCAATTTTTTTGGAAGTAAAAGATTTTATTTACCTCGATTATAAAAAAAACTAAGTGGAATATTGTATGTAAAGGTAATGGTGATCGTCGTTTCACTCACCAAAATAATCCGTAAACTCTAAAGATGAAATTAGCACAGTAGTAAGCAGAGTCGATCCCACGAGGAACGGAGCAAAAACTATAATAAAATACCTACTAATGCAGAACACTTTTGGTGTAACCACCACGCCTTAAATTCATATTTGTCTAACAACTTATAATGCAACTAACTAATATAAAATATGAAATAACAATGTAACTAACAGATATAAAAATATTTAAAGTATATGAATAAGGTAATCGGCTCAGAATAACTCACATTAGTTAAACATCCATCATGGGCACAAAGATAAATCAATTCATATGCATCTATCAGTTATAGGAAAGTAGTTACGCTTAAACTCCCCAATTCTTTCGTACTTTATCGACAATTAACCAATTATAATTAACAAATTATAAGAGCCTAATTGTTTCTCTTGCCAAGATTCCCCCAGAAAGTATTCGCTGAACCAGATACACACCTCAATAGCATTAAGAATGAAAAGAACCTGATATAACAATTACCCAAGTATTCACAAGTAGTAACGCACACTTAATTGTTCCCCATCTTGCTATTACAGTCTTAGCTAGTTGCTATTTTTCACAATAACTCGCTACTTACTAACCCTTTCCAACGATTACGTATTGGTTGAATTAGATAGCATTATCCCAATAATATTCAAGTTGGTCAGACTTAAGCACATTACAAATAAATTAAACCAAGAACAATCAAGAACACATAAGAATCAATTATAAAATAATTAGGCCTCACGATTTATAAACTAATGCTTGTTATTCCATGCCAATATATAAATTAGCTACTCATAATAATTAAACTAAACAAATAAATATTATTAAAACAGAACATAATTAAAATAATAAATTTAAAACTTACAAAAAACAAATAACAAACCAGGAGCTTGAATTTAAAAGTGTGTGCTCGGAAATCAATGGATGTAACTAATTCAACCAAATAGTTCTGGCCGAGTGTCACTCGCACAAATTTACTATTTTCTTTTCTCCTTTTTTTCTTCTCTTATTTTTTTATATTTCTTAATTATATACATTTTTATGTTAGTTAAGCAATTACTTTATATTATTATTATCATTATATAATTTTTAAATTATGCATCCTAATTATTTACATAAATATTTAATTCCACTATTCCTGTGAATTATTTTCCACTTACTTAGTTATAACAAAAAAGTTACAACCATTAAAATTATATATATATATATATATCGATTTGTGTGCTACTCATACATAATAAATCGGATCAATGACTAATAATTAGTTTCTTTTATGTCAGATATATGGTACAGAATTCAAATCGTGTTAGTGGTTAGGCTATGGGTTATTGATAATATGGTATATATATTTTAATCTAACTTGGGAGGGTATATTTATAGAAGAGTAAGTCGTAAGCTTATGGACGGGCTAGGGACATAAATTTGGTTTATTTTTGTGGGTCACGCCCACTTCAGATCTAAAAACTAAAGGATCGCACTTCCAACTGAGGATCGTAAAATCCAAAATGGGGAAGAAGACTGTGACGAGAAAAACTACTGCTCGCTACCCTGATCCTGCCCAGAACCATCGTTGTCGGAGAGTTCAAGCGCCAACGGAGCAACCTCCTCGAGACGCCTCTGTCGGAAACCAGGAGCCATCGCTTCAATCACCTCCGACAACCCACGCTGAAACTCTGGTGCCGCTGTCAGCCTTTGGACACTTCCAACGATAGTGGCATGATTGTGTTCAAATTGAAGAGGGAACGCTCTGCATTTTCTGTAAATCGGTAAATCCCAAACCGAGAGAACGATCAAAGCTGTTTGGGAGCGTTGCAACTATTTTCCACATGTGAGTTGCACGCTCCATCATTATGGTAATTACAGACTCAGCCCTGTTTGTGTTCATTTCGGCGACCTTACTGGTGTTGTCTTTTTGTACGTATTTTGAATTTTGTGAATTCAATAGGCCTTCGACATGTTTTACATTTGTTGCTAATTTGCTTGTACTTGCCCTGATATTATTGTATGGAAATCATGAAATTTATTTTATATGTATAGTTGATGATAAATGTATGATGAGCTACGATTGTTAACATTGCATCTAGAATTGATAATGTTGTAGGCTTGCTATAATGAAACCACGTATTGTTAAAGTGGTGCATTCATTTTATTTGTGGTCTTCTACATTTTATGAAATTACGAGGTCCATTTGTTTGCTTATATGTTGCAGCTGTTATTATCCAATGTGTACCTGTTAGTTGTACTGTGAATAACCTTTTTTTTTCTTCTCTTTTTTGCTGATTGTTTTTTTTTGAATTATGAGTTGTATCTGTTTACTTATATGTTGCATCTGTTAGTATTTAATGTATACTTGTTAGTTGTAGTGTATATGACCTTTAGTTTTAATTTGTTGTTAGTTGTACATTTTGAGTAACGATTTGCATCTGTTTACTTATATGTTGCACCTGTTAGCATCTTGTGTGTACTTGTTAGTTGTGTTCTGTATGATTTTTTTTAATGTTGTTGGTAGTTAATTTTGAATTTAAAACTGCATTTGTTTACTTATATACTACAGTTGTTACTATCCAACGTGTACTTGTTAGTTGTACTGTGAATGACCTTTTTTTCTTCTCATTTTTGCTGATTGTTCATTTGAATTCTGAGTTGCATCTGTTTATTTATATGTTGCATATGTTAGTATTCAATGTGTACTTGTTAGTTGTACTGTCTATAGACCTTTTGTGAATGACTTTTTTTTCTTCTCTTTTTTGCTGATCGTTCGTTTTGAATTACGAACTGCATCTGTTTACTTATATGTTGCATATGTTAGTATTCAATGTGTTCTTATTAGTTGTACTGTCTATGACCTTTTGTTTTCACTTGTTGTTAGTTGTACGTTTTGAATAACAATTTGCATCTGTTTACTTACATGTTGCATTTGTTAGTATCGCGTATGTACTTGTTAGTTGTATTGTGTATGACTATTTTAAAAATAATAATTGTTGTTGGTTGTTCATTTTGAATTAAGAACTACATCTGTTTACCTATATATTGCATCTGTTAGAATTCAGTATTTACTTGTTAGTTTTATTGTGTTTGACTTTTACTTTCATTGTTGGTTATTGTTGTTTTGAATTAGAAATTGCACATGTTTGCTTATATGCTGCAACTGTTAGTATCCAGTATGTATGACTTTTTTCAGGAGTTGGATCTATACTTTTTTTTGTTTTAAAGTTTAAGGATCGGACAACAATGTACATTGGACTACAAAAGATGTTCCAACATGAGGAGGATTCAGACGAAGATGACACTGAACTTGAAGATTCGAAGATTATCCCCTTTGAAGATTAATAATAATTGATGATTTATTGTATTAGAAATTGTTAGTTAATATAGATAGGAATATTGTTGTAATTGTAAGTTCTATAATGAAAGATTTCAGTCACACGAGCACTTTATCTTCCATTTTGTTTAGATGTTGAGAGCCCCCTCTCGTGTTTGAAATTGACAAAATTTGCATGTTTTCTATACAAAATATGGAATGCTTTACATGTGTTGCTTTCATGCTGAGTTGCCGACAATATTTTCTGTGACCACACTTTGATTTTATTAAATCAGGGAAATTTGCTCATGTTTTATTAAAACAAACACATCTTTTAATGTAATCAGTATATATTGTAAGGTATTAAATGCAGTATATGTGAAAATCTGAAAAACTAAAAAATTATGCGACCATGTTATGTATACTAGTTGTAGGCTAACATATGCATGTTTTAACAAAATATAAACGATTCATAAGGTAAATTATGCACTGCCCCATGGCAAAGTTTTGCTATTCATAAAAGGAATTGATAATTTAAAATCATATGCGTGTTTTTATTTAAATAATACATGTTGTAAAGTAATTAATGCAGAGTGAATATTAAAATGTTAAATTGTCAGATTTTAGTCTTATCTGTCTGTATAAAACTATAACATATACTAGTTGTAGACTAACATATTCATGTTTTAACAAAACATAAACTATTCATAACTTACCTTATACATGATCTTCTAGAAAAGTTTCATAATTCATATTCATAGTTTTAAAACAAGTGCATGTTTTATACAAATGATATGTATTGTAAGGTAACAGGTGCATAGCATATACAAAAAATTTCATCAGCATTTATTTTGTTTTTTTTTTTTGAATATTTGCCACATGTTTTTTGCATGGTCATAGCAGCAGAATTCATATTTTGATGAATCTCCAGCATCAATTAGTCCGAAGAATCATGTCATAAAGGGTCTTTGATCTCAGGTCCTGCATTTCTGCTCCTAATCCTACATTTCTGTCTCCTCCATTCTTTTCATTCCTGCTTCTAAGTTTTGCCCCTGCACTGTTCTCTGAGGACTCTTCCATTATTGATCGTTTTCAGCAACCAGATCACAAAATGGAAAAAGAAAAGAAGCCGAGAAAACACAACTCTTAGAAAGAATTGTTGAGCAACTCAAAAATTGAAAGAGAAACAGTATTATTCAATCATTCAAGAGCAACCTGGCCTGATACCATATTTAAAGAATGCAACAACGAAATTATAGAAGTTTTCTATGTATTCTTATGAAAAATAAAGGTGATGATCACCCTGTACACAAGCTGGCCGGGACTAGAAATAGTTAAAGAATAACAAGAAACTAACTGATTCTACCGCTTAAAACTGAAAACCTAACACCAACTATAAACTGATGCCATCCCGGTTCTCAGTTTTAATCAGCTTCTGAATGTGTTCAAATGCTAACTGAATCTGGAACTGATCTTGGTCTGCAAACTACCATTTACCATCTCAGTTTTCTGATTCTTTACAAACTCACTGCTAAAAAACCGGGCTTCGCAATATATAGCCAAGCTACTTGTAATCATTACAAAAAACAATCATTATACCTTCCTTCACACACCTCTGTCAACAAGAACTTTTGGATCAATAGAAAAATGTTGAGTGGATTATGTTGTGAAGGATCCATTCCAAGATGCAGATGATGGTCTCTCACATTCTCCATCCCCTCCTCCAATAGAATTGTTTTTACCAAAGAGACTCATACTTTCGCAAAATAGACAATCCCCCTCATACCTAAGAGTTAAACCCCTCACATTCCACAAGAAAAAAGGGCTTTGGTTCGGACAAATCCCTCTTTCCCTACAACCCAACCATTTCCAAATCAAGAAACGACTATCTTCTTCACCGAAGACAACCAAAAACAAAGCCTTTTCCAGTCACTCAACGTGTCCAAATTCACCACCAACCAAGACTCTAAGCACTATAATCTACCTGTCAAAATGATCCGAATTTCATAGGTTAAACAAGAATCAACTGAAAGCACTATTGTATTACTTTCTGTTTATGAACAAAAAAGAAAAACAGATGAATTTTGTTCCGCGGAAGAATCTGTACCAGGCAGTGGTTGTATCGGGAAGAGCAGGAAGAACCCTAGGAGGCGGCAAGACGCGGCGGCGGTGGCGGAGTTGGGTGGTTTGGTGCCCGGCAGTTGAGCAGCATCCCTGAACGGCGTCACTCAGTGGAATCCTCGGCGGTGAATCCGAATTCGACGACGTCCAACGGTTATGCTGGCTGGATCGATGGAGAGGAATCAACCGACTCGAGCTGGAAGAAATCACGCAGTGGTGACACTCGAATTTGGGGGAAGAAGGATATGAGTTGGATATTTGCGATTTAACGTGCGAATTTTGTTTAATTTATGTTAATTGTACATTGGTCCTTGTCATATTTATAAGATTATGAACATACGGCATGTCAAGAGATCCACTCTTTATAGAATATATTTCTAATTTTAAAATTATCTTTACAATATGAGTCTGTCTCTTGAAAGACGGTCTTTCCATAAGTTATGGAAAGACCAAGGTTTAAAGTGTAAATTAGAAGAAATTAAGATAAAATTTTTGAGTTGCATGAACCGGGTTATAAATTTTATAATTACTACATGTTTCATACTAAAACTTTAATATTGCAACTAAGACCTTTTACCTTTTATTATTCTAATCATACCCCGTCTTTCCATAAGCTTATGGAAAGACCGTCTTTCCCAAGACTTTGCCTTACAATATTGATTTCAAAATTTCCTTCCATGATTTCATTCCCTCTCTACCGCTTGAACCAAATGCCCCTAAGTGTATATTTATAGAATATATTTTCAATATTGAAATTGTCTTTTCAATACTGAGTTTAAATTTTCTTTTCCTGATTTCATTCCCTTTCCACTTCTTGAACCAAACAGTCCCTAAGTGTTTTGAGTTCAAATTTAGAAGATGGATTAGGATATATTTCGTAAGGATAAAGTGTTTTGAGTTTGAAAGATGAATTGGGATATGTTCTGAAGAAGGATTTGAATTGGTGTAGTGTGTACGGCACTCTACGAATGATTTTGAGTTGAAATTTGGAATGTGTGACGTAATTATGTGTATGTAGGCATATCTATTGTTTCACGCACCTCCGTGTGCTATCATTGTGCATGTCAGATCAGGCTCATATGCTCAACTCTTCTTAATTAAAAAAATTTTTGTTTCCATTTTTTTTATCATTGTTATTATTATTTTTATTTCATTTTTGTATTATTATTTTTATTATAAATAGTTTTAGTGATTACTATTTACATTTTTTGTATTATATATATATATATATATATATTATTTACCCGATGTCATGAGTATAGCCTTTTTTAAAAGAATAAGAACATAATGTGATTTGCATATCTTATTTACCAAAGGAGTAATATGATTTACATATGAGTGGATATGTAATTCGAGAATAAAGTGAATTGAACACTAAGAGTTTAATTGTTAAATACATTTTTCTAAAAATAAATTTTCTAATGATTATCCTATTTGTATTATTAATTGTTTTTTTCCTCCTCATTATTATTAATTTGATATTATCTTTATCAAAACTTTGACGAATATTAACTTTGATTTGATAACATTGCATATTAATATAGTTATAATAATATTATTCATTTATTATTATTAATACCAAAACTTACTTATTCATTGGTTAATAAGGATTGAACTATTTAAGTTTGGATTAAGCTAGTGATTAGTGTTCCTCTAATTTATATTTACATTTATCTCCACTTAATAGTTGCTCTTGTTTTCAATTTTAATTTTGTTTTATACATACATATTGTGTGTTAATTTATAATGAGTCTGTCTCCCACGAGACCGTCTCATGGTAAGACCAGAGACATAAAGAAGAATAGAAAAATATAATAATAGTAAGTTTTTAGATTTGGGGGCTAAAGGATTAATACTTTAGATTCTGGGTACTTTTAGAAACCCAACAGAAGTTTAGGGGATGATTTGCAAATATCCAATAAAAATAGAAAACCCCTCCCCTTCATGTACCTGTTGTCGCCTTCTTCCACCTTCTCCAGCACCGCCGCCATCGTTCCTATGCTTCCCTATGCGTCGTCACTATCGCCCCTCTGTGTTGTTGTCCCTGAGACCGATCGACAAATCTCCGACGATGAGGGGAATGAATTTGTCGCCTAGGCCTCAAATTCGTATCGCCAGATCCCAATTTTGTCGGGTCCAACCTCACAACTTGTCTATCTATTCGATTCGATGAGAGCAGCACTGAGGAGATAAATTCATTGTGTAGCAATCGAATTTGCAGTCCTCGACGGAGCCGGGGGGCATCAAATGCAATTTAGAAAGGGTTTGTGATGTGGAATTAGGGTTAGTTTTTTAGCATTTATGGACAAGTGGGATTGGTATTGATAACATTTTATTTGCTTCATTTAATTAAATTATTTTATTTCCTTTTCCCCTTTTCCTTAGGAGATTTAGTTTCCTTTTCCCCTCTTTATTAGGAGATTTAGTTTCATTTTTCATTCTTCATAAGGAGATTTAGTTCCCTATAAATAGAGGAGACATTGTTATGTAATTTTCATTCTTGTTTTGATTAATAAAAGTAGACATTTGGTTGCAAACACTAGCAGTTTCATCTTTCCTATATCATGTGCTACATCAGTATGTATCAGAGCCACACTGATCCTACATGGATGCATGTTGAATTTTTAAGTATTCATGGATAATTGTTAGAATCCACTTCAGGGCAATCTGATTGCCAATGACAATCTGTAGCCCACTCAGCCAAATGCTCCAATACCGAGACAAAAACTGAAATGGAACAAAATTTTGAACAAGGTACCATACACCTTAATCATCCAGACCTGAAATTGAGAAGTTTGATAACCTTGTTCTTGAGCAAGGGGAAGAATTCGAGGTGAAAGAGAGTAAGTTTTATGGGTGGGAAGTATTTGGGTGTTCATAACTTTAAAACGCTTAATGATAACAAGAGTTGTACCATAACCATGGTTGAGAATGGTCTTGTTATATTCAAATTTAGCACAGTAGAGGATCGAGATTATATATTTGATGGAGGTGACTATCATATCTTTGGAAGGAAATTTTTTTTGATGAAAGTGCAAGAACATGGAAGAGTCGAAAGGAAGATGTTGGCTATTGCACCGGTTTGGGTGAGGTTGGTTGATTTACCACCACCTTGTTGGCACCCAAAGGCATTAGCTATAGGAGACCCAATATGCATGGACAACCGTATGTGTGATAGGAAGGGTAATGTTGCAAGATATTTGGTGAACATGGATACTTCAACAATTTATAAGACGATGATTACCATTACACGAGTGGATGGTACAAGGCATGAGCAGCCGGTAAAACTGGAGAACTGGACAAGATATTGTGAAACATGCGATGATCTGGGGCATTATACTTCGGATTGTGAGGAGTCGGAAAATGTAAAAAGGAGATGTGGCTTAAGAACGGGGATTGATAAAGACGATCCATAAGGACCATCCGAGAAGGGTGCTATGGAGAATAAGGAGAACAAGCAAAGTCCAGTTGAGACTCATGCTCATGATCGATAGGGATTATAGGAAGGGGAATGGAAAGTAGTTGAGAACAAGAGGAAAGCAAGGGATGTGCAGCAAATGAGGTTTAGTTATGAAAAGGATAATGAGCAATCATCTCCTTTACATTCAACTGATTTTTATGAGATGGATAAGAAAGGGAGCAAGCAGCCAATGCCCAAATAAATATTTCACAAGAAGGATCAACCATTTGGAGCAACCAAGGCAACGCCCATGCCGTTAAAATAGATGGAGGTAAATAACGGTAAGAAGGTAAAGAAGAAAGTAACTCTAGTGTACAATTCTTCTTCTGATGATGATCTCAAGCCTCATTTGAGGGTGAATATTCTTTACCCAGGAAGGAATGATACGGGGAAAATGCCGTTCAATTGCCTTCTGAACCCCGGGAGAATGATGTGGAATTAGGGTTAGCATTTATGGACAAGTGGAACCGGTGTTGATAACATTTTATTTGATTAATTTGATTAAAGTATTTTATTTCCGTTTCCCCTTTTCCTTAGGAGATTTAGTTTCCTTTTCCCCTTTTTAATAGGAGATTTAGTTTCCTTTTCCTTTCTTCATTAGGAGATTTGGTTCCCTATAAATAGAGATGACATTGTTATGTAATTTTCATTCTTGTTTTGATTAATAAAAGTCAACGTTTCTGTTTCATCTTTCATATATTGCGTGCTACATCAGTTTTCTTTTGTTCCAAGAGGGGTTTGTCGGTCTGAAGGAAAAGCTAGTGAACGGTGCAGGGAAGGGACGACAGAGCTGGTCCGATACGAAATCAAGTGCGGGCTCAGGTTGCATGACATGGATGACGGAGGAAGAACGGTGGAGCTATTTTTCGGCAGTGGGTGAATTCTGAGCACGGGAGGGACGATGTCAAAGCCTGGTCAAACTCGGATCAAACATGGGCCGGGTATTTGGGTTTTCTGTATGGGCCAAATTTATATTTGAAATTGATTCTTAAAACTCATATCTATTTAATAACACGTCAAATTAAATATTAAATCATCAAAATAAAATAATTAAACATCAAATTAAAACTTTAAAAGATACATTAAATTAAAATAGTTAAAATCAAATAAAAATAATAATTTTAGATAATGAAACATCAAATAAAATACTATACATATCAATAAAAAAAGTTAAACATCAAATAAAAATCTGTAAAATACACAAACCAAAATAGTAAAACATCAAGTAAAATACAATACGTATAAAAAATAATAGTAAAAACATCAAATATAATACTATACTCATCAAATAATAATTGTAAAATATCAAATAAAATACTAATTTATAAAATAAATAAAAATAGCTAATACAAATAAAAACCAACTAATTATTCAAAGGCCAAATTGATCTTAAACCAATTTGTTGGCACTTGATTATTATTTACTATAATACTGTGATCTTACACTTTTATGCGGTGATAATTCAATTTTTTTAAATGTTTCACAAAAGTACTGATGAAGACTTGATTAAACATCAAACACTGATAACTTAAAATTGAATGTATTTAGTAAATCAGCACTACACAACAAAACATATAAAATTAGCATATAAAAGTAGCAACTTTTTAAAGTTTTACTCCAGCTTGTGAAAATGTCAATCGCCATAACTATTAAACCATTAAACATAATTTATTACAAAAGGGTTTAAATGCCCTAACAAATCCCTAACATAAAAAAAATTCCAAATCAACCTAAAACATCAATAATAATCAAGCGCCTCAACACTAACAATCAACCATCATAACTGAAAAATGAATGTCGAAAAATACATCAGAAACAATCAAATTCTATTTTTTCCCCGACTTGTTTCCCTTCACCACTGGTTTTTCTACATACCTGCCTTCTCCTGCTGGTTTTGAAGAGGAAGACTCTCATACTCCATCAACACAGAGATCAAACATTGACTTTGTGTTTTGTCAAGGGAAAATCTTCAGGAGCACGATTCTTCAAATCACTTTTTTATTATTATCTCCTCAATGGCATCTTAGAGCTGTCTTGGAAATAAGTCCTATGAAATAAACATAAAACATCACATACAGTAATAAAAACATCATTATATGAAATTAAAACTTTTCAATAGCATACATAACATCACTGACAACTACATTGAGAAACATCAAATACAATATTTAAAATATCAATCTAAAAATTTAAGAACATCAACAACACACACTATAATATCAAAACAATAAAATTGAACATCCCTTGCATACTTAAACATGAAAACACCACAAGCATCAAACAGTGAAGTTTAAAACATTACACCAACACCAATAGCAATACTTAAAGCTTAAACATGAAAGATCACAGGCAGAACCAGAAACATCAACAACAGTATCTAAAACATCACAGTTGAAAAAAAAACTTATAGATCTCGCTTACTTTTTGATTGCAACATAAGTGGGTAAGTCTTCTTAGACATCTAAGAAATAGCAATAATAATACAAAAAGTGGCACAAATCCTAACAAAACACTAAGATATCACACACAATCAAAACAACAAAACTGAATATCAATTGTACACTTAAGCATGAAAACACCACAAACATCAAACACTAATTAAAACATCACACCAACACAGATAAAAATACTTAAAACCTAAACATCAAACGGAAAACGAAAAACCAGAAACATCAACAACAATATCTAAAACATTACAACTGAAAAATAACAAAACTTACAGGTCCTCCTTCCTTCTTGATTGCAACAGTAGTGGGCGAATGTTCTTAGGCATCTAAGAAACAGCAAGAACAACACAAAAATTATCACAAATCCATAAGAACAATTCACTAAACAAAAAAAAACAGAGAAATCTTAAAATATTAACACAGGGAACAACATAAACCCTGAAACACACAATAAAACACCACGAAACTACATAATGAAAAAAAATAACATATGCACAATAATACTCAGTATAATCTACACAAATCCTAGAAAATTAAATGAACCAAAAAATTAAACAAAAACCGAAAAACAACAGAATATGCATAAAAAACAAGAGAAAAGACATTACCTTCGAAGTTAAACACAAAACAAAGGCCGTATTGTGTTAGATTGTTGGAAACCAAACCCAAAAACAAAATTTTGCCGAAAAATTTAGCCAAAAATCCAAGAGCTCTTTGCAAACCACTGCGCACAACAAAGGAGGAAGAAATATGGAGAGGATGTGCGGTTGATTTGAAGGAAAAGATCATGTGTGCAGTTAAGATTTGGAGTTCAAAGAAAATGCGGGGAGAGAAGTTGCATAAGCACGCAGGTTTTGTAATGTGAAAGTGAGAGAAGAAGGTAAAAAGTTTATTATTTATATCTAGATTTTAATGTAAATTAACTAAATTACACACCCAACCCCTGAACTTTTAATGCTTCAATTTAAAATCACATGCTAAATTCTTTGCAAAATAATCCCTGATCTCGCTGTAAAACCGTCTCGCACAATACTTTGTCAAATATAATTAATTTTATAGTCCCCCCGACGTTCATAATAATTTAACTATACTGGTTCATTCTTACTTAAACTTGAGTGTATTCTAAACCCAAGTTTAAAATTTTATTTTCATGGTTCTTATACATTTTTTGTAGGTGTGCTTTCCAGGTTTATTTCTTGTTCTAGACATTGCTGGGTATTTAAATTTTTCAAAGCTAGTATTACACACAATTATACCAAAACCTAGGTACGAGGATGCAGTATATTTGACACGATGTCAAAAATATCTTTATTATAGTTTTCGTAGTTTAGTATTTTTAGGAGGATAATAGTATTCTCTATTTTTAATTAAATTTTTTAATGAGGTAGTGTGATATTTTTATTTATTTTATTATGAATAAAGCCCATAAATTCGGTCATGTTGGCTTAGAGGAGTTTTGGCTATATTTTATTTTAGTATATAGAATATTCAGTTTTAATATGATTAGATTAGATTTGGTAATTTTAGATAAGACAGATTCCTTCAGAAATTTATCCAATATTTGGATTGATTAACTTGAATGAAT
The DNA here is from genome assembly GCA_037428765.1 of Rubia yunnanensis. Classification (NCBI taxonomy): domain Eukaryota; kingdom Viridiplantae; phylum Streptophyta; class Magnoliopsida; order Gentianales; family Rubiaceae; genus Rubia; species Rubia yunnanensis. The sequence goes on from CM075061.1 coordinate 65,003,312, forward strand.
TTGATCATAATTTAGATTTAAATTTGGTATTTTAGCTTAGTATATTTTTAACTTCTTAAAAGTGTCATAAGTCATTCTAGTTTCATAAAGGGATTACCAAATTCTTGTTTATTTAATGGCCTTTATCCATAATAATAAAAATAAATAAAAATGATCACACTACCTCATTAAAAATTCAGTGGAAAAAAGATTATACGATTATCCTCCTAAAAATACTAAACTAAGAAAACTATAATAAATATTTTTCACGTCGTATCAATATTGAAAGTAGACCGTTTTGATGTTATTTTCATTTTTAAAGATTAATTTTCACCTTTTATTGTGTTGGAAGTCCACAAGGATAACATTTACTTTGTAGGGCACTTGTTTAGTATACTGTTTACATTTTGCATAAGTTTAGATTAAGTACTCCATCCGTTTCACAAATATTGGCACCATAGGTTTATGTATTTGGATTTAGGTGAATGAAATGAGTGGATCAAATTGAATGTAGAAAGTAAAAAGTAGAATGAGTGGATGAAATTGAAGGAATCTTGACAAAAATAGAAAGTGTACCAATATAAAAGAAACAATAAAAAAAGGAAAGTGTGATAATAATAGAGAAACAGATGGAGTACATTTAATGACTTAATTTTGTTGTGTTGGTTATTATGATTGTTATTTTATTGTTTGGTTTTTTTGTTGTTTAAAGTTCATTATTATTTCGGAACCTTCAAATTAAAATGAGAAACTGATTCAAACTTTGAGTCGGCCATCCCCAAGTGATTCAAAAGTTTTCTCAATTCAAATGAAAAGAATACCTTCATAGTTTAAAAACTTTAAGGCAAAGTCTTGGGAAAGACGGTATTTCCATATGCTTATGGAAAGACGGGGTATAATTAGAATAATAAAAAGTAAAAGGTCTTAGTTGCAATATTAAAATTTTAGTATTCAACATGTAGTAGTTATAAAATTTATAACCCTGTTCATGTAACCCAAAAATTTTATCTTTAGTTCTTCTAATTTACACTTTAAACCTTGGTCTTTCCATAACTTATGGAAAGACCGTCTTTCAAGAGACGAACTCAAACTTTAATATAAAATTTATAGATTTATACTTTAATCCAATATTCTCTAATGAAATACGCTTAGTTAGGATTTAACTTCTCTTCTTTAAAACTATTTTGGAGGACATTTTTTTTTCAATTTAAAAAATATTTATAGGCTCACAAGAAGTGTATATCGATGAAACTATTCTTATGTCTCATTCCTTAATAAGTTGTCGAAAATTCTCACTCGAAAATCAATTCTTGTAGTTTATTTTTCAAACTAGCTTAATTGTTGATATGGCAGTCTAGGCCTGATTATGGATCAAATCCAAAGTGCTGATTATAATTTCTATGTCAAGTGGAATCTTTTATTAATTGATGTTTTGATTTTTCCTTTATTTGATTTGAGAAAGATTTGATACCACATGTAACACGCCCGCCTCGATCGTCCCACTTGTTAGTAATGGGTCTAGTAGTTAGTAATGGGTCTAGTAAGGTTGTGTTACCGAGGAGCCCAACTAAAGTTGAGTCCCTCAAATGTGAAGAATCAAGCAGTACAATTATGTGGAAGCATGATACAAAGTTTAAGCTTAAATCTTAGCTGACTATTACATAATAAACATACAATTCACAAAATTTTTAGGTATACAATTCTATCTTTATAAAACCTAAAGTTTAATGACTAAAGGTGTATACAATTATTTTGGATCCTAACTTAAAAGAAGTAAAAGTTTCACTTGCGGTAGTTTTCCTTCACTCTCATGATCCATGTACCCGTTGGGTTTATTTAAACTACGGTGAGCTACTTTGCTCAGTGAGGTTCATCGCAAATAACTACCAAGTTGAATTTAATGATCACAAAATTACACATAAACACATAAGTCCTAATACATAATAAAAGGATGTGGGTGATCATACCAATTCGTAGTCAAGCCCCTATATGAAACGATTTCAAAAATATCATTTATTATAGTTTTATTTATTTATTGATTTGATTTGGGTTTTAGGATGAAGAGCACTATACTCTTTTTTTCATTGAGGGTTTTTAGTGAGTTAGTTTGATCATTTTATTTTTATTCATTTTATAATGAGGCCCATTATCTTCTTTTTTTTTTTAATCCAAGTGATCACCAGAAATCATCATTATAACTTCATTTGGTAGCGAAGAACCAGGACTAAAGATCCAACAATAATAAATCTGCTCTCGAAAAGAATTAAGCAGAAACATCTTTCACCTGAAATAAAACAGTAAGAACAACCAGTCCATAATATACTGACAACTATCAATGGCAGATGCCCTTCAACTTGGAAATTACAGCACACAGATAAATCTAGAGCAGACACCTCCATACTCGGCATGTGGCGCCAAATATAGTATGTTATCCAGTAGCAGAAGAAGCTATATTGAACCACAAGTTGCACATCACAAAATGAATGATGAGGAAGCCAGTTTCGTAATCATAAACTGACAGAATGTTAGCTGTAGCAAGCATCCAATATATTAAAATGTATCAACTGTCAGCTGATACTTGTAAGCCTTCATGATTTCAGCTTCCCTTGAAATCGTCTACGTGCCAGAGAAAGCTTTGATCTTGCAGTTGCCCTCTGATCTTCATCACTATCTTCACTGTCCAGAACAATCAATTCGTCCGTGTCAACTGAAGCAGCCATTGTTTTCTGCTTCTTAGCTTGTTGTTTCTTGTCGACGCAGCTAACGTGTTGTGCAGCTGAAACCTTTGATTCCATTTCAGACTTTTTATTCGCAGCTGTTAAAATTGAAGAAATCTGTATAAATCGTTCTTGGCGAAGAACACCAAGAACACACACTAAACGCACATAGTTATGAAGCAGTTGAAGAAGAGGATATTTGGGGAATTTTTCTGATTGTATTGATCCACAATGAAAGGCTGTACATGCACCTATATATACACACTACATCTCCTTGTAACCAACTCTCCCTAACTAACTGATTTACAGCTGTAATCTTGCAAACAAAACAGCTCAAAAATGCTGCTGGAGAATGAAACAGAAGAAAGGCGGTTGAGCCAATTCCCGCCAATAATTAAACGACGCCGTTTGGCTTAATTGAAGCTTGTTCAAATGCGCGTTATCCGTTGAACCACGGTTCGACCAGGGCTTTCGGTTCGATCATCCAAACTTGAGTTTGATGCTGATTCTGATGAGTTTGATGCTGATTCTGATGAGCTTGATGCCAGTTCTGGTGAGCCTGAGGATGATTCTTTCACACCCCCCTCAAGATGGACGTTGGGGAGAGCACAAAAGTGCATCTTGAACAATAAAGAATGGAGGATTTCAGCACAAACAGGCTTGGTGAAAATGTCTGCTAGCTGAAGCTTGGAAGAAACTGGACAAGGAGTAAGAAAACCAGCCTTAAACTGATTTCTGGTAACATGGCAGTCAATCTCAATGTGTTTAGTGCGTTCATGAAACTTGGGATTTTCCACAATGTGAATGGCTGCCTTGTTGTCACACCAAAGAGGAATTGGGAGAGGAAAGTTGATCTGGAAATCAGACAACAGATAGGAAATCCATTGCAACTCTGTGGTGGTGAGAGCCATGCTCCTGTATTCAGATTCAGCTGATGACCTGGAGACAGTTTGCTGTTTCTTAGACTTCCAGGAAATCAAAGCATGACCAAGGAAAATGCAGAAACCAGTGACAGACATCCTGGTGTCTTTGCATCTGGCCCAATCTGCATCACAATAAGCTGAAACTTGAAGATCATTAGAACTGGGATAGAACACTCCATGACTGGGATATGTGTGGAGGTACTTCACAACATGAAGGGCACCAGTCATGTGATGCTCGGTAGGAAATTGCATAAACTGGCTAAGTTGGTTAACTGCATATGTCACATCAGGTCTGGTGGCATTGAGATACAACAGTCTTCCAACTAACCTTCTGTAAGCACTAGGATCAGCAAGCAGTGGTGAGGGTGCATCCATGTCCCAATTGGAAGGAAATGGAGTGGATGTGGCTCTGGCTTTTGAGCAACCAACATCATCTGCAATATCTGTAATATATTTCCTCTGAGTGAGATAGATGCCTGATGAAGATCTGGCCAGTTCCAATCCCAAGATGAACTTGGCAGGTCCAAGATCTTTGATGGTGAATTTAGAATGCAGAAATGATTTAACCTGTTGAATATGAGCCTCAGATGAACCTGCAACCAGAATATCATCCACATAAACCAGCAATGCCAACTGGTGATCAGAAGATGACTTCAGAAACAGACAATAATCATTGGGAGATTGAACAAAACCAAAGGATAACAAGGCCTTGGTTAGTTCTGAATTCCACTGCCTTGACGCCTGCTTAAGTCCATAGAGTGACCTTTTGAGCTTGCAAACCTGGTGAGGTAAGGCTTTGGAGTATCCTTCTGGAGGCACCATGTATACCTCTTCATCCAGATAGCCATGAAGAAAGGCATTATTGATGTCCAACTGGTGCAAATGCCATGACTTTGCTGCTGTGAGAGCAAGCAAAAGTTTGATTGTAACAGTTTTAGCAACTGGGGAAAAACTATCAAAGTAGTCCACCCCCTCTATCTGGTTGAATCCTTTTGCCACTAGTCTAGCTTTGTATCTGTCTACACTGCCATCAGACAATAGTTTCACTTTGTATATCCATTTACATCCAATGGGCTTCTTACCAGTAGGCAAGGGAACAAGCTCCCAAGTTCCATTTTCTTCAAGAGCTTGGAGCTCAGTATTCATGGCAGCAATCCATTCAGCCTGCAAGCTAGCAATTCTATATGACTGTGGCTCCTTGATTTTAGATATTTGAGCAAGAAATGTCACATATGAGGGGGTAAAATCAGGTGGATGGTGAGGATCATGAAGGGAGGTTAAAACAAAATCATCATGCCATGCTGGTTTTTGCTTATGTCTAGTACTCTTCCTGAGTTGAAGTTGTGGAGTGGGGGAATCAGGTGGTATGATACTATGACAAGGAAGATCATTATCATCAGAAGGCAGTGAGGTATCAACAATAGGCTCTTGAGGTGGAACATGAGTGTGAGAAAGTTGAGGAGGGTTAGGAGATGGTGGAGTGATGTCTGTATGTGGATGAGCAATGTGATTTTGGATATCAGTGTGATAGTATGGTGGGACAATAGGCAATGACACAGAAGCAGTAGAGGAAGATTTGGTAGAGTAAGGGAAGATGTTCTCATGGAATATAACATCCCTGGAAATTACTATCTTTTGACTGGTTATGTCAAAGAGTTTGTAACCTCTTTTGTCTGGGGGATACCTAACAAAGATGCAGGGAAAGGCTCTGGATTGTAGTTTATCTTTGTGAGGGGTAGTATCTGAAGCAAAACACAAACATCCAAAAGTTCTGAGTAAGGTATAATCAGGTGACTTATTCATGAAAATGGCAAAGGGTGATTTCTAAGAAAGTGTGGCTGATGGTATTCTATTTATAAGAAAGGTAGCTGTGAGAATGGATTCCCCCCAAAACCTTTTAGGTAAATGAGATTGAAACAGCAATGACCTAGCAACATTCAACAAATGTTGATGTTTTCTTTTAACAGTCCCATTTTGCTGTGGTGTATATGAACAAGTTTTCTGGTGGAAAATACCAAGATCAGACAAAATGGTGTTAAAGGTAGTGTTAATAAACTCTGTGCCATTATCAGTTTTAATGGCCTTAACAGTCTTTTGAAACTGATTCTGAATGAAAGTGAAGAAGGACTTGAGTAAAAAGGGAACTGAGTCCTTTGTTTTAACCAAAATGGTCCATGTGTATTTGCTGAAATCATCAACAATAGTGAGGAAGTGTTTGGTTCCTGAGAGTGTAGAAACATTGTATGGACCCCAAAGATCAATATGGAGCAAATCTAAAATGTGCTCAGAACCTTCTTCATTAATAGGAAACTCAAGTCTCTTTTGTTTTGCTTGAGGACAAACTGTACAAGTGTAATCACTAGGAATTGAAACAGATACATGCTCAACTAGGTGCTTTAGAGCTACTATAGAAGGATGACCTAGCCTATTGTGCCATGTGTGAAAGTCACACTTGGCAGTTTTATTTGCATACAATGAATGGTGAGTTTGGCTGATGTATGAGAGACTGAGGTAGTGTAGAGCAACTTGAATGGTAGCTTCTGAAAAAGAATGAGTATCTAGGACATAGAGACCTTGCACTTCCTTTGCAACAGCAATGACCTTAGAGCTTTTAAGGTCCTGCAACAGACAAAAAGACTTGAAGAAACCAGCATGTATAGAGGTAGTGTTCAAAAGTTTGCTGACAGACAGAAGATTGAAATGGAATGAGGGTACATGGAGGCAATCAATGAGTTTGAGGTTATGTGGCATGTGAACTTCACCTATGGCAGTCACATACTTTGTGGTGTTATCAGGTAAATGAACTAGTGTAGGTATTTGCACTTTGGTAGATGTATGGAAAAATGTCAAGTTACTGCACATGTGACTACTTGCTCCACTATCTATAATCCAGGAAGAACAGTTATTAGAAATTGAAGCATTGCAAACATGAAATAGAGTGCTACCTGAAAAATCAGTCAGATGAGCCAAGTTGACAAAGTCTGTGGGTGCACCTTGCTCCTGTGCTTTCCCTTTCAGCATTTTCCTAAATTCCAGCTGGATCATGTTAGCCAGCATTCCCTGCAGTTGTGCTTGTCCTGACTGAGTAATGACATCATTCATATTCATTCCATTTGTGGCTCCCATTTGATCTTCTAGCATAGTAGTACCAGGCATTTGAACTCCAGCAGCATTGGCATTGTGAGGATATCTCCCCTTCTGTGGTGGTTTCTCTCCCATACTTTCATAGAACCAGTCTGGAAAGCCCTTCAGTTTGAAACATGTTTCCTTTGTGTGGCCTATCTTTCCACAATGATCACATTTAAGGTCTGGATTCCTTATCACTTTCTGCTTAAAACCATCCCTGGAGTAGCTTGCTCCTTTCTGATATCCAGTTCCTTTGGCCAGCATCACAGCATTGTGAGGATCATTTTCAGCATATCCATCAATCAGCAGCCTCCTTCCTACCATAGCTGATGTTTGTCCTGTCCCCTGGTAGCTGGTATGCACATTCCTTTGCTTTTCAACCTTGCCTATGATAGCACATGCTCTTGCTAAGTTTGGCAATGGATCTTGCATCAAGATCTGATCAATGACTGGCCTATATTCTTCATTCAGTCCCATGAGAAACTGATGCATCTTATCTTCATCCTCATCAGCAACCATAGCCTTATAGTATCCACACTTGCAACAAGTACAACAGTTACACCTTCTTCTAGGCCTAATGCATGCATAGTGATCCCACAGTCCTTTAAGTTTTGTATAGTAGATAGCCACATAATCTCCTTCTTGTTTTATGTTGCTAATTTCTTTCTTCAAGTTATAAATCTGTGCACCATTGCTCTCACCAAATCTATCCTTTAATTCATCCCACAGATCTCTAGCATTTGATGCAAACAGAGATCCACTAGCAATCTCTTTAGACAATGAGTTCTTAAGCCAGGCAGTTACCATAGAGTTAACTCTCTTCCATTGTTTATATGTCTTATGCTCAGGTGCAGGTTTTTCAATTTCACCAGTTATAAACCCTAGCTTCTCTCTTGTCTCTAAAGCAGTGATCATAGATTGACTCCAGGATAGGTAGTTTACCTCTGTCAAAGGTTCAGTGACCAGCATTTGATTGGACTGATCATAGTTCTGCAGGTACAATGGATCCTCCGCTCGGATTCTGTAGTAGTAATCATCATCATCGATCTGCTTGTTCTTTCTCACGTCGGAACCTTCTGCTCTCTGTTTCTCCGGCTGAATCACCGAGTTTTCATCGGAATTGGAGTTCATCATCGCAGCAGCTTCAGAATTAAATCGCACCAGTATTTTGGAGTAGAATTTGAGTCCTGATCGGTAGAATCGTCAGGGGTAGCTTATCTGTATCGAATCAAGCAACCTAGAAGCTCTGATACCATGTTAAAATTGAAGAAATCTGTATAAATCGTTCTTGGCGAAGAACACCAAGAACACACACTAAACACACATAGTTATGAAGCAGTTGAAGAAGAGGATATTTGAGGAATTTTTCTGATTGTATTGATCCACAATGAAAGGCTGTACATGCACCTATATATACACACTACATCTCCTTGTAACCAACTCTCCCTAACTAACTGATTTACAGCTGTAATCTTGCAAACAAAACAGCTCAAAAATGCTGCTGGAGAATGAAACAGAAGAAAGGCGGTTGAGCCAATTCCAGCCAATAATTAAACGACGCCGTTTGGCTTAATTGAAGCTTGTTCAAATGCGCGTTATCCGTTGAACCACGGTTCGACCAGGGCTTTCGGTTCGATCATCCAAACTTGAGTTTGATGCTGATTCTGATGAGCTTGATGCCAGTTCTGGTGAGCCTGAGGATGATTCTTTCAGCAGCATGCATATTGCTTAATTTACTAAGAGGATTCAGTGGCTGCCTGTGGTCTGAACATGTGCTACTATGATCTGCTGTCTTCTTATCTTGAAACTGAAAGTGACCGGCTTCGGGTACCACTAATGAACTAGAGGAGTGTGTAGGAATTTTGCTAGAGTGCTTTGGCCTTTCCTTGACATTGTCGAGAAAGAAATGCTCCAGTAGCGAGCTTCTTATGTCTTGTCCTTGGAAGGCCATTCCCATTTCCATTAATAACTGCACTATGAGGCTCGCTCTTGTGATGGCTGTCAGTATGGGATGGCGGAAGATTCCTACTCGTCCCAGATGAGTGATGCTGAGTTGAAGATTTCTTAGCAACAGAAAGCAGAATCTCCTGATCATCAGTAGTCCCTATCTTTGAGTCAAGAGGTTGTAGCAGTTTCTCTTTTTCTGACTTGATGGATGCGGTTTTAGGCTTTGATGTTTCATAGCACTGATTGTAATTCTGCTCAAAATCAGAATCAGCGTTGATTGAAGGCAGTGATTCTAAACAACCTGTTCTCAAGGTGGATTTCCCGATGACAGACACTAGATCAGTTGTGTCATTATCCTTGTTCATGTGCAATGACGTTGAAGGTTCTGACAACAATTTCTTGGTCATCTCTTGCAGATCTTGATGGCTTCGAATCTCTCCAATTGTCGCTCTACAAGATTCTTGTTTGAGCTCCTTACACTCCAACTCTCGTCCGGAATGCTCAGAATTGATGGATACCGTTTTATGCTTTGATCTTGCATCATCATGATTGAAATTCTGCTGGAAATCAGAACCAGCCTTTTGCGAATCTTGATGGCTTTGAATCTGTCCAATTGTCTTTCTACAAGGTTCTTGTTTGAGTCTCGTATACTCCAACTTGTGTCCAGAATGCTCACTTGGCCCCTCATTAACACTCTTTCCAGCAATCCTTTCTCGGTCCAGTTCTGAAGACTCCAGGGACAACTTCCGACTGATTCCACAAAACATCTTGTTGCCACCCAAGTTCTGATGCATTTCTTCCATTGATGTATCTGATCCTTTAGCTTCAGCACAGTCCAAGCTTTGAGCTTGACAGCATTACCCAGCAGCTGTGGCAATTTCACATGCTCCAATCCTTGCATACTTTTCAGTCATGGACCTTGCCTTCTGGTCGAAAACTTGCCTATTGTATTTGTATTCCTGGCTAGCTTCATGCATTAGGCCATCGTCGGGATTTGGTTCACTGAGCAACAGTCCAATGCTCGTTAAGACTGTCGAAACATTCAAAGACGGTTGCCAAGCTCCCTTAGGAGGAAGATTGAGGATATCTAAACAAATCCGACCTCCGGTATCGATATTGGGATGATAAATAGGCGTGGCGAATGTCACATTTGGGGACTGAAATGGGTACCTGTCGGGTATTTGGATCTTCAGCTTGAAGAATCCATCAGCGTACACGGTCCCTTCAGGGCCTTCAATCTGGGCTTCGATTGAAGAGAGTGAGGCGGCGGCGGAGAGAGAGGGGAAGGAAGCACCGGGAGGAGGGTCGGTGAGGAGTAACTTGAGCTCCTTGTGCATCCGGAGATTCAGCCTTGCGGCTTGCGCCATTTTAGTTGAGATTTTGGGGGAAATGGGGGAGATTAAGGCCCATTGACTTAGGCATGTTGGCATTGGAAGAGTCAATTTCGGCCATGCTTTTATTTTAGGGTTTAGAATATTCAGTTATAATTTGATTATAATTAGATATGATAAGTTTAGATATGGCTAATTCATTCAAGAATTCATCCAATTCATTCAAGAATTCATCCAATATTTGGGTTTATTTACTTGGATGAATATGGTCATCATTTAGATTTAAATTAGGTATATTAGTTTCATATTGGTTTAACTTCTTAAGCTGTCATAAGTCATTTCCGATTCTATTTGTGAATAGGGTTTCTAGCCGAAATTGAACCCTATAAATAGGGGGGCTTGGAAGAGTTTTTGGACACACTTTTATCGATAAAAAATATCAATTTTTTAGTTCATACTCTTTGCTTGCGAGCATTTTCATTGTTGCTTAATCCTGGAGGTTAATTAAGTATCAATACTCTTTATTGTGAACTAATCATGTGGGCTAATTAGTGAGCAAATTTGAAATTCGAGAAATTATGAGGGCTAGTTGAGATCAATTTTGTGCGATCAAGTGAGGGTTTGCAGATTCCTTCATTGGGTCCAAGATTTAAATTCCGCAATCCAGATTCTTTGCAAAGAGATTCATATCAGTGGTTTCTGGCCGAAATTGAACCCTATAAATATGAGGGCTTGGCTGAGTTTTTGGACACACTTTTATGAATAAAAAATATCAATTTTTGAGTTCATACTCTTTCCTTGCAAGTGTTTTTATTGTTGCTTAATCCTGCGGGTTAATTAAGTATCAATACTTTTTATTTGTGAACTAATCATGCGGGCTAGTTATTGAGCAAATTCAAAATTGAGAGCAATCACGAGGGATAGTTGAGATCAATTTCATGCAATCAAGTAAGGGTTTGCAAATCTCTTCATTTGGTCAAAGATTTAAATTCCGCAATCCAGAGTCTTCGCAAGAAGATTCATATCAGAGTTCCTTTGCTTAGTGAGGTTCATCGCAAATACTTACCAAGTTAACTTAATGATCACATAATTACAAATAATCACATAAGTCCTAACACATATAAAAGGATACAGGAGGTCATTCCAAGTCGTAGTCAAGCCCTTATATGGGTACTATGACTAACAAACTAAGCATGGACCAAAAACGTTTCACTTTCAAGATTGTCCGAAGGCCAGGTGTTCAACATCTTATCTCGTCACCCACACCTACCCACATGTTCACTTACAATTTTGTATCAGATAACAATAGGTCATTCTAGCATAGCAAACATTGCGTGCAGACGGTCTAGTCGTACAGTCCGGCCCTTGTCATCCCCATCGATTTCTACCAAACTACAATCGTGTCGGAGACCCCGAATTTATCAAGAACAATTTCAATTCTAGTAGCAAAGAGCAAGAAAGAAAATAGACACGGAAAGATAAAGTGCAAGCCAGTCATACACGTACGTAGATTAATCAAGCCGAGTTTGATGCGATAAAGTACACATCATCCTCTTCATAACAGGTTCAAGTTAAGACTAGACAATATAATGCGTGACATATCATGCATGACATAATTTATTAAAGAATCATATTCAAAGAAAAAAATTATACATAGCATGCTTATAACCCGTTAAAATACTTGTACAGGTGTCTTATTTGTCTCAGTAAGTTGAATGAAGGGTGGCAATTCATATGCAACATTGATATGCGTATTGATGTCTTGCATAAGTAATGGGTAGCTGAAGTGCAGTTTCTTGCCATTGTTGAGCACCCTTATCTGGTGAAGATTGTTGGCTACTGTGGTGTACATGGAGACAGAGGTATCCAGAGGTTGTTCGTATATGAGTTCATGCAAAACTTAATTCTGGAAGATCATCTTTTTAGCAAGCTCTATCCCGCTCTTGCATGGAAAACAAGGCTGCAGATAGCGCTAGGAGCGACCGAGGGATTGGCTTACTTGGACAGAGAATTGGAAGTCCATCTTCTTTCTTTTACCCTAGGAACTAAGGTAGTTATTTCATATGATGGTTCTATGAGCTTGCTGCTCCTAATGTTCATGTGAAAACTTTGTCTAATTTTAAATGTGCTTCAGTTTAACCTTTTGATATAGTAGTGTCTTTTATGACTTTGGTTGCATACATTTTCGGGTATTTTTTGCAATTTCAAGACATCAAATGTTCTGTTTAATGATGAATTCAAGCCAAAGATTTTGAACTTCAGCCTTGCTCAGGAGGGGCCAGATGGTGAACTCACTCATAACAATGCTCTATAACAAAGGGAGCAAGCAGGAAAGATAACTGTGCTTTGTAGTGGATATGTTATATGTAGAAATCACATTTTGTGCTCATAATTCAAGTTTGTATGTGGTTTAGCTTGATGGTAATAATGTGCTTATGTAGGCACAAGTGCACATTTCATGTAGTTTTACTGGAAAATGGTTGTTCATGTTATCTACATTATTGCGATGTGAGATTGTGCATTTTTTTTGCGTTGTTGTCCGGATTCCATAAGATAGAGAGATATAGCGGCCCTTTGTAGCAGGTTAGTATTAAGAAAGTTGATAGATGCAAAAGTCTAAAATGTCTCAAAGTTTGTGTGTTTTAACGTCTGTGAGTTTGTATGTGTTGAATGTGGTTAAGTTCCTGTTTAACTGTCCCTCCTCCAAAGTGGACTAATTTCTGTTGTGAAAGTGCTTGACATTATCTAATTATCCTGACTAATATTAGGAGTTGCTTCTGCGACTCTTTCTTTGTTCTGTCCACACCCTGCACATAAATGTGTGTGCATCTTTTTCCCATCTTGTAGGAAAGGAAAATACTAGCTAATTGGAGATTGAAAAGGAGGTGAAGTGAGTTATTTTTTTCATGTTCACATAGTGGTGCTTTGCAGTTATTTTCTTTTAAAAACCTATTGATTAAGTTCCTCATGCATTTAGCTTAGGCTTATGTTATCCAATATCCTCGTACATATTATTATTTGGCTTGACTCTTAAAGAAAATGTACATGAAACGGTTTCTGTTATCATTGTTATAGGATGTTTGAATTTTTTTTAGTATTAATCATTGAAAGTGTTGGTACACTTTGGCGTCAGAACTTATTGTGAAGTGTTAGTACAGTTTAATGACTCGATATTGGCACAAAGATAAATGATTCTTAACCATCATTGTCAAGTAGAATAGTGAAAAGACCAATGGGTAAGGTTACAAGTTTTGAATAAGTGGATTTTTTAACGCTTGAATACAAGTACGTGTTAATCAATGAGTTTATCAATGAAGTCTCATGTATCCATCTTGCATTCTGAAATACATAACTGATTTTTTGGTTTATAGTTTCATATAGATCCTGTTCATAATGGGCAAAAAATATTAAAATTTGATTCACCGAAGTCTCTCATTGATGTAGCTCATCATAAAAACAAAGCCGCTCCTCCTCCTTCGACGCCGCCAACGAAGCCTCCTTCATCCTAAGATGCCCTCCTCCTGCAGATTCTCTCGCGTCCCCAAAGACTTCAGCTTTGACTTCCGTCCGCCAACGATCTCATCTTCGCCGATGGCATCCTTGTCTCGCTCTTCACAACATTAACACCAGCGTAGCTATTCACCACCCTAACCCGACTTGACCCCACCGTTGTTAGAAACCCTCACCCCCACACACCGCGATTATGTCGCGCACTGCGACTCAACGCCCTCCGCGGAGCCTTAGCCGCGACTCAACCCCCCACCGCAAAAATCCTAAACCCACGGAACCCTCATTCTTCCACCTCTATTAATGGTGATAAGGGTTGCAATAACGAAGACGACAGTGGCGCCAAAAACTTTGAGAGCTCTACTCTTCTCTACTCAAAGAACTTCGTCGTTGTATTCTGCTCCCGCCGCCAAGGAAAAGACTCATGGCCAGATTTGGGTTTGAAGGCAAGGATAAATGTTTGAAGGAAATGGTGGAGGGTAAAAACATTTTTTCTGATTTTTTTATTTTTCTATTTTGGGCAAGGGCAAATGGTCTTTTTGACAGAATACGGTCATCAGAACGTTGACTAAAAAGTCGGCAGAGTCAAAGGTTATTTTGGCACTTTCTAAAATTGCAAGGTTATATTGGCACTTTCAGCTTAAAGTCGGGGTTATTTTAGCACTTAACTCTTTAAATTATTTACTTGTATTATTATAGAGGTTTTTTTTCTTATGATTATATTATCACTCGTGATTTTCAAATATGCCCAACATTTTCTCTTCTCATAACAAATAGAAACAACCATTTATTTCTAACATTTCAACAAGAGTTTAGTTTGTTAGCAATGAACGTTTAGCATAAGAAACTGGTGCCAGTCAAATAGATGGAGAAAATGGCGCTAAGCTTGAACATAGCTACTTGTTCGACCGGGAAAGTCAGCAAGAATTTGGCCACCTAACATTTTCTTAAAATTAACAACTTATATTTCTCCAAATTCATTGTTTCTTTTATATTTTACTTCATTTCTTACTATAAATTAATTCTAAAAAGGTTATAATAATTATCATCTCATTTTCATTCATTTCTAATAAATTCCACCTCAATTGATTACTTTAACTTTATAATTTTTATAGTTGATATTACAATAAATATATTTATATTTTAATTTAAAATTTTAACTTTAACTCTAAAACATAAATGTGATATTTTTATTTAAACAATTATTTTTAATCAAATAAACCGCGCTAGGACTCCAACTAGTTGAATGTAAATGACTATGAAACATAAACATTATATCAATATAGTTATGTATCTTTCTCAAATATTATTTCTAATCTTTAATTTTGTTAGGATTAGGTTGCATGTTACAAAAAGATCTTGAATTTGATTAGGATTGTTTCGCATATTATATTTTAAGTTGAAAAATCTTAAATCAGTTTAGAATCGTTTTGCATGCCACATTTGTAAATAGGGGTGTTCATGGGTTGAGGCGAGTCAACTAACTCGGTCCAAATTGACCCTAAATTTAGGGTAAAATTGATCGGGTTGGGTCACAATTTTCATAGTTTAGGATCGGGTCGGACAGGGTCATGGGTCGATCCAAATTGACCAAAATCATATAAAAATAGTAAACTTGCTATATTTTAAATATATTTTTAGCTTTATAAATATATATTTTTCTCAAGAATGTTAAATTTTTTATGAAGTAAATTAATGGTGGATATATTATATTATATAATTTTTTAATGATTTTTTTCAAGAAAATGAGCTAAAATTGCAAACGGGTCAAAATTTGACCCGACCCATTTTAACTCATATGGGTAATTGACCCGACCCGATCTGATCCAAATGAACGAGTCAAAATGGGTCGAATCGGGTCAGGCAATTTGAACACCCCTATTTGTTAATTAAAAGCATATAGATCCTTGCCTTTGTCGACCATTTCCTCCACTTTTTATTTTAAGAAAATCTTTTATCATGCCCATATGTTGTAATTCCTAAAATTTAGAATCTAAAGGTATCTTTAAAAAAAAGGCAAAGTATTAATTAGAGAACTATTTATGTTCCCTTACCATTGTTTTTTATCATAGATTTGATCCTCGTTGGTTTGCTTGACCACTTTCTCCTTCCTCCTTTCATATCTTCTTTCCCAAATTCTTTAAGATATGGTTGAAAATGGTAGTGTTTTGATTTTGGGTGAATAATTTAGTTTTTGAATTTTCTATATTTCTCACACATAAATTACGATGATATATGGTTTGGAAATGAAGATAGAATGTGGTAGATTGAAAATGAACTGTGGGAGGTTTAGAAACACAATGAAGTGAGGCAGATTGGAGATGGAAATGAGATGTGGGAGATCTTGAAAGAAAAGAAAATATGGAAGAGAGGGTTGAAGATGTAGGGTTTTAAGTGTAGTGTGTGAGTTTTTAATGATACCAACACATGGATGTATATTGCTTGCAAATGGAACGTGGTAGAATTCGAAAAGTGAATTAGGAATTGTGGGTGTGTGCGTGAGGTGTGTGCTCTGGAGAAATAGTGGATCTCCTCCTGACATGCGATCGATTCATAAGTTTATGAAAAGTTCATTTATTTTTTACATTATACGGTGTATTTGTTGAAGGGTCCGTCTCTTAAAAGACGGTATTTCCATAAACAATGGAAAAATCAATGTTTAAAGTGTAAATTAGAAGAAATGAAGATAAAATTTTTGGGTTGCATGAATCGGGTTATAAACTTTATAACTACTACATGTTGCATAAATTTTAATATTGCAACTAAAACTTTTTACCTTTTATTATTTAAATTAAATTCTATCTTTCCATAAACCTGTGGAAATGCGGTTTTTCCTAACACTTTACCTTTGTTAAATTATATACTTAATTTAAAAATTAAAATTTTATATTAAATTTTCATATTTTCTTATTCAAATATATGTTATTACTTGTTTTAACTTTATAATACAATATTTAAATTTGATTAAAAAATCATTTAACATAAAAAGTATATTAAATTATTTATAAATTTATGTACATATCGCCTTATACGAGACTTTAACTAGGAGAAATGGTTCACCAAATATATGCTAGAAGTAGTACAAAGAGTGTAGTACAATATAGTAATTATGTGAAGTAATTATGCATGTGGGGCCGAGTGTCACATGCACAAATTTACTATTTTACCCTCTTTTCTCGTCTAATTTTTTAGATGTGTGTCAATTTGTGTGTTACTCGTACATAATAAATGAAATTTATAACCAAGAATTTTATTTTTATGTTAGATATATGCAGGGTTGTCTCTAAAAATTTTGAGGACATGTGCTAGATAAAAAATGAGGCCCTTAAAAATCAAATATAATTATTTAAATTACTACTAATAATTATTAAAATAATTGTACAATTAATTCTAAGTGATTATTTTACATGGTAGTAGTAAAAATTCAAATTTTTGGAGTGCAGCTGGGAAATAAGTAAAATTTCATCCGTACACAGTATCACTATGCGTTAAAAATCTATCCAGTAATAAAATTAATCTGATTATTAAATTTAAATGATAATATACACCCCACTTTTCATGGGATTTAGGCTCTGATTGACAGGGCTTATAAGTGTTTCGCTTATAAGTTAAACACCTGTTTTGTATTTGGTAAACAACAAAAAAAGTGCTTATTTAAGAAACAGAAACTCTTTTTTGGGGAAAAGCAGAAGTTGGTCTCCCTCTGCTTTCAAAATAAGTCAGTTTTGCTTACAAGCACAGCTCTGCCAAACACAACCTTAGAACTATATACAACTATGCAAATTTTCCTACTGCAAAGTTGAAACATCTTTTCAGCCACCAATCTGACCTTGTTCCCATTCTGTTACAACTACGAGATAGAGCACAAGATTGTGCGCTTAATCCAAGACATAGACCATTCCATTTTGAAAATTACTGGATACAATCCCCACATTGTCAAGCAAAAGTTTTAGAATATTGGAAATACACAGCACCAGATTTTCCATCGTCCATATCTGAATGTTCAGAAGGGCTTTTGAGGTGGGCAAAAGAAGAGTTCCATAACCAACATAAAAAGAAAGAACTTTCAAATCAGCTCCAGAGGTTGCAACAAGGGATTATTACAGATGAAGTTCAAGCTGAAATGGCCTCTATAAAGTTCCAATTAGAGAAACACATCCTTATGGAAGAGGCTAGATGGAAGAAAAGAACAAAGCAATATTGGATAGAAAAAGGAGATAGAAACACGGGTTTCTTCCACTCTTTTGCAAATAAAAGGAAAAGAAGGAATACCATCCATGGTTTAAATAATAGCCACATGTAATGGTGCACAGATGATAGGGATATGGAGAGCATCATTTCGGGACATTTCCAGTCTTTATTTGAGAGCTCACATCCATCCTCGTTCATCACCACTTGACTAACAAGGTCACCTCAAAAATTTCCTCAGCAATGAATGCTAGCTTAATCAGGCCATATACTCAAAGTGATATGTATGCTGCCTTAAAGTCCATGGCACCAAATAAGTCCCCATGCCCCAATAGAATGCCATCATCATTTTTTCAACGTTATCGGGAAGTTGTAGGTCCTAAGGTGTCTTAAGAAGCTCTGCAATACTTGAATGATGGAAAACATATGCAGGATCTCAATGATACAAATATTGTATTAATCCCAAAGGTAGACAAGCCGAAGGAAATCTCACAATTTAGGCTAATTAGTCTATGCAATGTGGTACATCATATAATTTCTAAATGCAGGCTTAGATTGTCCTGGATAGAGTGATCTCTCCACATCATAGTGCGTTTGTTAAGAACAGGATGAAGCGCATGAAGCGCATCATTATATTAAAAGAAAACGCTCGAGAGCAAGGGGCCAAATGTCAATTAAACTTGATATGAGCAAAGCCTTTGATAGGATCGAATGCCCTTTTCTGCTAAAAACACTTAAAAAGATGGGTTTTGATCTGACCTTCGTTGAACTGATTGAGAAATGTATTGCGACGGTTCATTTTTCTTTCTTACTGAATGGGAAAAGCTTTAGTAGAGTTACTCCTACACAAGGCTTATGACAAGGAAACCCCCTATCTCCTTACCTCTTCATCATTTGCTGCGAGGTCTTCTCTCATCTAATATAGAATGAGATTAGACACAATAATATTCATGGTCTAAAGATTGCGAGGAGGGCACCAGCACTATCTCACCTCTTGTTTGCACATGATACATTGATTTTACGGGAAGCAACTCCTTAAGAGGCACAGGTACTGCGGAGGGTTTTGCAACAGTATGAGGAAGCATCGAGACAGAGAGTAAATTATGAGAAATCAACGATAATGTTTAACTTGAACACAACCGAACAAGATAAATTACAGACACTGCATATAATGCAAATGACAGAGGTTGTCAACAAGAATCTCGAAAGAGCTCTCAGTGCTGGTGAAAAAAGAGAAAGAAGGTACGACCTTTCCTTCACCAATTTTAAGGCAGATTTCTCTAATTTCATCTATTTTCATCGATGGATCATGATATCTAGGATTCCGCACATAACCATGTGAAATTTTTGGAAAATTTTATCTAATATTTCATTTGAAGGTTTTGAGAGATTGTGAGTTTTTGAAATTTATTTCGGCAGCATTGATCTAAATTGAAGTCAACCGATTTTAATTTGGATTTGGATTTCTTGGGGATTTTTTTTCTTAGATATTGTTGGGGAAAATCCAATAGAATCTTCGAGTTGAATTATTGGCAATTATTGGGTTGGTGGTGGTCTTTTCATCCAGATTCTTAATCGGATTCTCACCATCTACCACCCTTGTTGTTAGAGGATTTAATTGAGCGGCGGGCCAGTAACAATTCTAGACCAAGCTAACGGTTTATGGAAAAGTCATTGCTCACAGATCACGGTGCGGTAATAACTGATCGCGACACAGTTTGCTGAGGATTCTGTCGCGGGTGGTCTTGGTGTGGCAGGTAATCACGCTGCAACAGTTTGGGAATTGGGGAAGCATGGTCCATCGCAGTGCAGCAATCTCGATCGAGACACGTCTGTCAAGGCACGTTTGCGATGCGTCAATCCAGGTGTGATTGTGGCGCAACATTCACACAGCTGCAATCACGGAACACGGTGCGGCACTTGCGATGTGGCACGGTAACACATGGTTCCTAGTGACTGGTTGCGCGGCAGCGGAGAGCAAAAACCACGGTCAGTTTTAACTTCGGCCAGTTAGGTGGATCATTGTTTTTTCATTGAGCCAGGTTCTAAACTAATCTTAGTCTTAATTTTCTAGATTAATTGCTAGAATATATTAGGCTATAGTTTTGAATTGGATTATTGTGTGGGGATTGATATGTTAGTCTCCCATTGTGAGCATTTATTTTGATACGTTAGTCGGAATTTGTATTGTTTTTCTTTGTTTTCTCTTGTTAAATTGGCTATGGAGGGTGCTTCTACTTCTGCCGCACCAAGCCAAGGCAAGAAAAGGTATAGGAATAAAAATAATGCCAGAGTTCAAGATCAAGCAGAAGGATCCGATAATCGTATGGAACAGGGTAATCCGAGTTTGGCACCAAGGTTGTCGGATGACCCGTTACTTAAGAAGAAAAGGCAGTGAATTACCCAGAGATTTTAATGGAGAAGTTGCCCCTTGAAACTGAGTCGAGCAGTGGAGATGGGGTAGATTTTGTTCTTAGTGAAGATAAAGTCATCAAGGAATTAAACAAGCCTTATTATGGTTTCATGGGTGTGCTTCCTAGTTTTTTACCAGGTATGTATGCTATTCGAAATTTGTTGGTGGCAAAGCGGAAGTTGGCATGTATGGTGCAATTAAGGGAAAATGGATTTTTAAAGTTTAAATTTGCTAATGCCGAGGATAGAGATTTGGTTCTTCATGTGCCGGATCATTTTTTGAACGGTAAAAAACTCTTCATTCATGAAATTCCAGAATTGGGAAAGTTTCATATGCGAATCCAGTCCTAGAAACCCATCTAGATTAGAATGAAGCATCGACCAAAATATTTTTTGCATAAGAAGGCACTTGAAAAAATTGCTTCCTCCATAGGTGAGCCTATCCTCATGGACAATGGCACACTCGAACTAAGAGGATACTATACCCGACTCCTAGTCCCAGTTGATACCTTGAAAAAACTTAAAGAGAGGATAGTTTTTTGCAAACCAAATGGTGATCTGCACACATATAAAATTATATATGATTATTGCCCACCATGGTGCCGGAATTGTGGCAAAAACACACACTTAATGGAGGTTTTTGATGATTTCTAGAATGCCAAAGTAGATGTTGCCTGAAGCCAAGTACTTGAAGCAAATAAGAGGAAATTAAAAAGGCAAGGCAAAAGTTAGTGTTTCAGACCAAAAGAAATGGGCACGGATGGAGAAAAGCAATGATAGAATGACCATAGATTCGGACTCTGCCCAAGGGGAGTGTAACATTGGAGTTTTTCATGCCGAGACAAGCAAAAACTATAGCAAGGCCGAGTCACCAAAAACCGTAGCAAAGGAAAAAATGCAAGCCAAAACCGTGGAGGCTAGCATTCCCGTACAGCCTGCATTCAGAGGTGATGATATAGAACAACAAAGTTCTGGAAAAATCCCCTTGAAAATGGTCCATCCCACGGCTAGGGCCACTAAAATCCCACGGGTGGGTAGGAGCAGGAGCAATCCGCCTATTGGCACGAGCGCGGTTACTAGAAGTCGTAGCAAGAGCAAAACTTGTATACCTGGACCCAGAGGTGTAAAAAAGCCTTATCAACATCTTATGAGTGTTTCTCACAGTAACTCTAATAGTTCCGGAAATAGTACAAAATATGGAGGCGGTCCGAAGCCAAAACAGACATTGGTTCCTAAATGAATATGGCATGCATGAATGTCAGAAGTTTAACCACCCCTGCAAGAAGGAGATGGGTCAAGAGGATCATCTCTGAGAATAATGTTGGGCTTTGCGGTTTGTTGGAAATGAAATTGGAGGATAAAGCTTTGAATATTTTCCTAAAAAGTTTCAAAGGGTGGAAGCATACTCATAATTTTGATCTTTGGCCAAATTTGAGGATATTGGTCATTTGGGATCTGAGAACACATATGGTTGATGTATTTGGGAGGATGCCACAATGTATTCACTTAAAAGTACGTAATCTATCCTCGGGAGTAGAATTTTTAAGCACTTTTATTTATGGTCATAGTGAAGGAAGGAAACCTAGGCAACCATTGTGGACTGAACTCAAAGGATACGGTGCTAATTTGAGTAGACCATGGATGGTTTTCCCATCTTGAGCAAAAATTATCATTTTGGAAGTACGGTTCCGAGCCTTTATCCGATGTCGGAGTTCCAAGATGCTTGTACTAAATGCAGGCTGAGGGATGCACCATTTATGGGAGACCACTTCACATAGCATAGTGTGGATTGGAAATTACGAAGGAAGCTAGACTATGTGCTACTTAATCAAGGTTGGGATAATGAAGCGTGCAAAACAACATTCTTGCCAATCTCTTCACATTCAGATCATTCCCCGTTTATGGTTTCCATGGCTCAAGAGATTGAACACAAGAAAAATCTTTTCCAAGTTCAAAACATGTGGCTACTCCACCCGAGTTGTAAGCAAATAGTGAAGAATTCTAGAACCCTCATGTGGATTGTTTTAAACAATACTTGGTATGTCGCAAACTTTCAAGATTAAAAGCTCCCTTCAAGGAGTTGGGAAAAAGGAGCTTTAACCATATTTTGGAAAAGGCTAAGATGGCAGACAAGGATTATAGTGATTCCTTATTGAGATTGGATGTACTAAACGTTACAGTCCATGAAATTGACGAATTGAGGAGGTTAAAGAAACAAGCTCTCTTCTAGTATCATGTAGAATTATCATTCCTCTCTCAAAAAGGAAAGATTAATCACATCACTATGGCAAATAAGGGCACATCATATCTCCATCAAATGGTGGCCGAAAGGAAATGAGAAGGCATTCCGGCAATCGTCGATGGGGATAATCGTATTGTCCCATCGAATGTGAGAAAGGGTGAACTTTTTGCAGAGTTTTACAAGGGTCTTTTTGGCACGGCTAGAGACAGAGTTTCCATTGAACATGATGTCATAATCTCGGTTCCAATCTTAAGTGATATGGATAAGAGGTTTTTTGGGGCAAAGTGTTTCAAGCCATGAAGTGAAAGTTGCATTGTTTGCTATGGATGAAAATAAAGCACCTGGGCCGGATGGTTATACGGTTGGATTTTTTTAAGAAGCAATGGGATATAGCAGGTAGAGAAATTACGGAGGCTATCATGGAATTCTTTGAATCGAGTATGCTACTCACGCAGCTTAGTCACACATCCATTGCTCTAATACCGAAGAAGAATGATAACTTAATGGTGGGGGACTTTTGGCATATAGCTTGTTGCAACGTGCTATATAAAATCATTACCAACATCATTGCAAATAGGTTGGAAAATATTCTACCCGTGCTCATTGATCCGTGCCAATGGGCTTTTGTGAAGGGGAGAAATTTGTCGAAAAATGTTATGTTGGCTCAAGAGTTTGTTCGAGGCTATGGAAAGGCAAGATCATCATCTAGATGTATGATTATGGTGGATTTACAAAAGGATTTTGACACGGTTTCTTGGGATTTCTTAGAAGAGGTGTTAATTGGGCTTGGATTTCCGGTTTTTTTGAAGGATAGAATCATGGCTTGTGTGAACTCAGATTCTTTCTCAATTTTGGTCAATGATAAGCTATGTGATTACTTCAAGGGACAAAAGGGAATAAGTTTGGGGGACCCCCTATCTCCCCTCCTTTTTTGTGAAATGCATAGAGTACTTCTCGAGACTTTTAAAGAAGAGGGCTGAATCCAAGCACTTTACCTATCACCCGAGGTGTGAAGTGCTCAAGATTACTCACCTTGCCTTTGTGGATGATCTCATGCTTTTATCTAAAGCAAACATGGATTCGATGCACATACTTATGAAGGCTTTAAATGATTTTGAACAAACTTCCGGGCTCACTATTAATGCAGCAAAGTCAAAGCTTTTTGGAGTGGGAATTAAGGAGGATTTGAGCTTTAGGGGCATTCCATGGGCCACTTTTCCGGTGAGATATCTTGGAGTTCTACTTGATGCTAAAAATTGAAGGTCACTCAATTCGGTGTGCTGCTTGGAAAGGTTGATTCGGAAATTGCTAAGTGGAAGGGTAACACTCTCTCTTATGCGGGAAAATTGGAGTTGGTGAAGTCCATTTTTGGGGGCATTCCGGATTTTGGATACAAAATTTCATCATCCAAAAGGTAGTCATGGAAGCTATTAACAAAAGTGCAAGAGGTTTTTGTGGGGGAGGTAAGCACAAAAGCAAGGTTTCATGGAAAAAGTTATGCAAGCCAAAATCAAATTGAGGTCTCGGCCTTAGGGATTTCTTCACTTGGAATAGGACATCCATGGGGGAAAAATTGTGAGACATCCACACAAAGAAAGACAGTCTGTGGGTGAAATAGATTCATGCCTTTTACATACAAACCGACGGACTTTGGTGGATCAATCCTAGAATTGCAAATGGAAGACTCGGTAATAGGTACTCATACTACTTGGTGACATTTATATCCTAAGGGATGAACTAAAAAATTTATTTAGTGGATACCTTGTGGAATTGAGGAGAACCCTAAGCACTTGGACTGGCTCGGGTAAATTCACGAAAATGGCCTACAACTTTATGCATCGTCAAAGATAAGTACCAGGAGATTGCACATGGTTAGCTACTCTTGGAAGATTCCACACCAAAGATAAGTACTGGGATGGTGAAGATGAGCAAAAGGACAGAATATGTGCACTTTGCAATCTCGAAGTGGAATCAAACAACCATCTATTCTTTTGGTGTGATTCTCCCAAACCATGTGGAGTCGGGTGAGGAAATTGATTGGACTAAGGAGAAAGACTTTATCAATACCAAGTTCTGAAAAGTAGATAAAAAGACAAGCAAAGGGTTCTAAACTATGAAAGAAACTTGGCCCCTTGGCACTAATCACAACGGTTTACCGTATTTGGAGTGAAAGAAACAGTGTGGTACATGATGTCATTCAACCAAGCTCGGCAAGGGTCTCAAAAATCATCAAATATAATTGCTACATGGTACTAAGTCGTATCTTTCCGGAGGAGCATCTATATTGATTAGCCCAAGGTAAGGACACTTGCGCCACAATTTTTCTTACCGGTGCCATGACAAGATGGTGCCTTAGCATGGTTCTCTAGTGCCATGGTGCAAGGGTTTTATGGTATGGTTTCCTGGTGCACTGGCGTTATAGTTTTTTCCGCAAGGATTTTCTGCTAGCGCGTTTCCATGGCACCTGGCTTCCTAGAGCCAAGGAAATCAGGCGGCATGGTTATATGGCGCTACGGTTTTTTTGGCACTAATGCATCATGGAGCCACGGTTTTATGGAGGAGTTTTATGGACACCATAGCCATGTTTTATGCCAGAGCCAAGATTATCTGAAGCAACGGTATTCTGGAGCCAAAGCATGCTGGCACCACGGTTCTCTACCGACACAATTTTGGCAACGGGACTTCCTGGCACCATGGATTTCTGGCATCACAATTTTCTGGTGCCACTATTTTATAGAGCTAAAGTAGGCTGGCACCAAGGTTTTTTGGAGGAGTTTTATCAACACCATGGCTATGGTTTATGTATGTTAGTACCACAGTTTTACGGCGCTGAATCATGTTGGCACCACGGCTGTCTGGGGGAATTTTCTAGAGGTTTCTTGCATGATAGCACCACGGCTGTGGTCTAAGCCAGCGCCATGATATTCAGGGAGAGAAGGAAAGCGACCATGGGCTTTGCTACATCACGGGTTGCGATATCCCTTTAATGTGCGCCTGTGTCTTGGCATGTAGCTTAACCCAAAGGTCCTGCCCATATGGAGATTTACTTTCAACATGGTTTTCTTAATTTTACCATGTTTTTGGTGCGGAGGGCTCTAACATATTTTTCATCCTTTGTGTTGGCTAGTATGTAACTAGAATTTAAGGATTTGACGGAACTTGTAGTTTATCTGCTACATTCATGGCAAAAGGAAAACATGGTTGGAATGTACGTTCCTCTCAAGGTCTTCCTAGCCTAGGTTGTTACTTTGTTTTTTATAGATATCACGAGCCATATGCTCGTGCAACACTTAGTGTTAAATTGGCATAGAGTTGTCCATTAGCTCATAATGGAATGGGCGATTACAGAACTGCCGCCCTAGGCATACACGGTACAAGTTGTGTCTGTTCTCCAAATTTATTTCAAAGGTTTTATTAGGTGGGACTCACAAGAGCACTTGGCACTACCTCTTTTTGCTCTTGACACCAATATAACTTTGGAAAGAGAACATATTGAAGGCCAATAACACTCCTCTCTCACCACCTTAGGAGTGTATATGGTAGAAGCTGACTCATCATGCCAACCAATGGCACGTAGGCGACCACAGCTTCACTTTGCTGCATCACACAAGATTTCTCCATTCAAGACCCAAGTATACTTCTCTCGGCTGCATTAGGAACGGAATTCCACATACGGCTGCAACACTTTGCTACACGGCATACTACAATGCCACGGTTTTAAAGACCGGGGATAACATCACTCGGTGGTGTACTTTTTTTCACAGTTTAGAAGACCCGAGACCAATAACCTCCGATGCATATAGGATGCCAATATTTGGGGCAAGAAAAGCCAGTATCCTCTCTAGTTGGTATGTATGGGTCCAAATTGGCATCTTAATCTTAACTCGCATTTATGTTGATTTGATTTCTCAGCTTGGATAGAAGGCCTTGCATGTAGGAGATAGAAATAGTTTTTTGGATATGGGTAATGAATTTGTCTTCACCTCTCTTTCATATATCATGCTTTACTCTGTTGTTTTCCCATTCACTATATGGATGTGCATGTAGTCTCCCCTACCTTGTCACTAGTTAGCTTGGGGCTAGCAAGAATCTCACTGTATTACGGGAGGGTGCACCTAAAATGCATCCACCCGGACGTTCCAAAACTTTTCTATTTACCATATTTATCCTCGACAGAGACTGACACCCATGAGAAGCATTTGGGTTTACCGACCATCTTTGGAAAATCAAAAGCCACGGCTCTAGAAGGAATAAAATATAGTATTTGGTCAAAAGTAGAACACTGGGAACACAAACAACTTTCAGAGGGGGGGGGAGTACTGATTAAGTCAATACTACAGACTATTCCAACTTATACAATGTCATGCTTTATGCTACCTGATGGCCTGATAGATGAAATTTATATGTTGTATAGCCATTACTGGTGGGGTAGCTCCTCCAAGAAAAATAAAATCCATTGGGAAACTTGGCCCAAATTATGTTTTCTGAAAGGCATGGGTGGGTTAGAGGAATGCTAGGAAAGAAGTCTTGGCGTCTATTGACTAACCCAAATTCCAAAATATCAAAATTTATAAAGGCTAAATACTTCCCATCAACATCTTTCCTAGAAGAAAATTTAGGGTGGGACCCATCATATGCATGGATATCCATTTTAGATGGAAGAGATCTGATTTCTAAAGGTGTTTGAAAAAGGATTGGGTCAGGGACAGACACAAGCATTAAGAAGAATCTTTGGCTGCCAAGTCTGGAAAATCAGAATCCTACATCACTATCAACTGACTTCCTAGACGACCTAAAAGTTGTCCATCTTATGTATGAAAATGACACTAAGTGGAATTAGGATCTGATCTGAAACACTTTCAATCAGGAAGAATTCTTCCTTATACTGTCATTACCTAGGAGTATTAACTCCTCAAACCCTGATATATGGATATGACTTCCAACGGTTGATAGTAAATATACTAAAAATCTGGATACAATATTGGTCTAAAATTTTCAAACTTATCCTATGCTGGGAACATGGCGTTAAGTAGCTCGGGACCCTTTCCGCACTGTAAGAAGATTTGGAAATTAACAGCACAACCAAAGACCAAAAAATTCCTATGGAGATTATGCAAGAATAATCTGCTGTTCGCAGCTAATTTATGCCTCAAACATGCGAATGTAGAAGATTTTTGCCTAAGCTGGTCATCAGAGGATACATCTTTGGAACATATGTTCTTTCAGTGCCCCTTAGCACACTAGTTATGGTTTGCTGCAAACCTACATGATAGGATATTTCACTTTCATCAGCTAAGCACAAGTATGTGTGTTCAGGATCTCCTTGTGGAAATGAATGCACAAGATATGAAAATTACAGCTACATTGTTATCCCAACTTTGGTATCATCGGAACAAGCTGCTACATGGGGAATAAAATGAAATCCATCCACAACAGTGTGTGATCTATTCCATGAAGTTTTTATAAGAATAGGACAAAATGAATGCTGAGATTGCGTCTGACACATTGAGCCAAAATCGAAATGCTTCTTCAACAAAGCATGGACACACACTTTACTTTGACGCAGTTTTATCTCCAACTAGTACTTGCCTAGGCTGGTATATTTTCTCTCTGGATGGGAACTGGTTGTATGGAGAATCCCATTGTATGCATGTTGTTCATGTGGTGAAGCATGCAGAAGCCATTGCTCTCTGCACCACTTTAATTGAAGCATTACAGAGGGCCATACAGGTTGATCATATAAAGGGAGATGAACATATGGTTATCAATGATGTAAAGAATCTTAACGAGGATCTATCTTACTTTGGTCTCATATTATTGAGGACATAAGGAGATTAGTTGAAAGCCATGAATTCACAGAGGTGAAATGGATTAGACGACATGATAACTCTATTGCCCATTTATTAATGCAACATGCAAAAAACAATGGCGATGAAATTTCTTCTTGGGATAATTCCCCACACTTTGTAACAAACTCTTTTAATTAATTAATGAATACTTTCCATTTCAAAAAAAAAGTTTGTTAACTAACTAGTAATTTACATGTTTGAAAATAAAAGATAGCTACTAGTTCATTAACCATTATTTTAGGGATTAACATTCACTCATTCTTAATAATAAGTATATGTCAAAGATACACATGTTAATTACCATATAAAAATACATTACCATTGTCTCACAAACAACTTATACAACTATTTACGGTAAAATTTATTTTTATACACATAGTAAAAGTAAACAAATATATTTTGGGGCCTTGTTCCGTTGCTCACTTTGCTCATGCTAATAGACGGTCCTGGTATAAAACACAAATCGTGTTAACGGTTAGGTTGTGGGTTATTGATAATATGGTGTATATATATATATAATCTAACATATTTCCAATATTTAAATTATCTTTCATGCTCTAAATTCTTAAGAATAAGTGTTTTGAGTTCAAATTTGAAGATGAATTGGGATATGTTTCTTAAGGATAAGTGTTTTGAGTTTAAATTTGGAAGATGAATTGGGATATGTTCCGGTGACGAAGGACTTGAATTGGTGTAGGTATGGACTGCAGTATGGGGCGAATGATTTTAAGTTGAAATTTGGAATAGGCTTATCTATTGTTTCACGCACCTTCATGTAGGGATGTTCAAATGTGGGTACTCACACTTTTGGGTGCCCGCACTTCCCGGTACCCAAATATGCGGGTAGTTGAAAATGCGGCCCGTGGCCCATTACGGGTACTCGGATTGAGCAAGCTAAGTAAAATGTACCCGTTGGCGTGTTAAAATTTCAAATTTTGAGGTAAAGTATTATTTCATCATGTTACATAAATTTTTATTAGTACAAGGAAAATATATTTACGATGATGGCAATGTAGTTTACAAATAATTATCACATTTCCGATCATCTCACCGGCACGTATCCAATCTTCTCATCCACGACACCTTTCCAATGTCCTCTGACGACAACAACCGGCGTGATTCCAACTCTTTCTATTCTCTAAAATCCTCTGAATGCCGATCAATTCTTCCTCACCAGCCCGCCGGCGTGTTTCCGATTCCTCTCATCCGATCCGTCCACGGCGCCTTTCTGATGTCTTCCGATAACAACAACCACCACATTTCCGATGGAAATGAGCAACTAAATCTGTTGCTAGATCCTATTGAAGCAGTTTAAATTTTAACTGCTTTGATCGTAAAATCAAATGCTGTCGAATCGGAATTTGCAGGAGAAAACACAATTGTAAATGGTGGGATTCAATTTCAAGCAAATGAAATTCAGATGCAAGAAGCTAAAATACTACTAAATTCCAATGAAGGTATGATTTTCTCTCATTAGACTGAAATTCTAGTGTTCAATTGCAATAGATATGAATATAGCTCTTTTTGAAACTTTTGCACACTGAAATTTGACTGCTATGAACATATATGACCATGTGGAGACATTAGCAATATAAACTACATGCTACACAAAAATTTCGTATATTTTATGCACTTGTTAACTTAAATCATATATAGTTTACAAATAAACATGCATTAGATTAAAATGAACAAAACATAGAGAATGCATTTGTCAATTTCAACTTTTGAAAAACTTGTGCATTGTTCAGATTATAAAATATACAAAATACACTACACATTGCATATGTTACACTGAAACTAGTATTTCTTATGCTTATCATAATATAGCTTCTATAATTTTTTAATTTTAAATAAATTCCTAAACACTTTGCGCAACTTACATTAAAACATGCATATCTTACATTAGAAATTTATTCTTTATTGGTACAGGTACAGATTTTCCAAATTTAAATAAAATTGATGCCACTGAAATCTTAACGACGTAAAAGCAAAAAAATTGGAAGCACTACATGCTCTGTACAAGAAGCATAAAAATGCTATTGGTTTCGGCTACAAGAAAGACTCCCAATATCTAAATAACAGCTAGATTTGAGAAAAGTAATACAAGTGCTCTTCTGGAGGCCAATTGAAAAGATTAAAAACTATCACTACTAGCCTTGTTCCTTGCATGGATAATGAAAATCATACTGAAAAGAAGAAGAAGAGGAGGAAAAGAAAGGACCTGATTACAAAAACAGGATGCCTAGCTAAAATTAGAGTAAACTAGACACCACATCATCGTACACAATCATGATCTAACAAGACCAGCCTGGTAGTATCTCAGTAGGAGTGAACGGAGGATTACAGAAGACAAACGAAAGACCATCATAACAAAGGAACAATCAGGTTTAAGACCTATTGTAGGATATAAATACATGTCTTTTGAAGCTGGTGGAGAAGAAAATCTAGGGCATACAATGAAAGACCACCTCAACTTTGTGAGTCGACTTCGAATGAAATAAATAGAGAGTGGAGATGCTCATAAACTTGTTGATACACTCATGGAAATCAATGACAAGGACAAAGATTTCTTCTTCAAAGCCAAGTTCTACGAGGAAACAAAACTATCAGTAGTGTTTTGGAGAGATTCAATAATGCTAGAGGACTACAAACTCTACGAAGATGTCACCATATTTGACACTACATACAGAACAAACAAGTATACCTTGATTTGTGCACCAATAGTTGGAATCAACAATCACTGGAACATAACAATGTTCGCTTTTGCTTTTATAGCAAATGAGTTGGCTGATACTTTTGTGTGGCTCCTCAACACTTTCGAGAAATCAATGGAATGGGGGGAAATTGTCACAATATTCACAGATCAAGATCCTGCAAGGGGCAAAACAATAAATGAGGTATGTTTTAAAACTTTGTTACTTACATTTCTGATCACTAAATATGCACTGTTAGACATTGCACCTGTTACCTTATAGTATGCATTACATATATTATAAGCTACATTTGTTACTTTAGAAATCAAATCTCCTGAAAATGATGCATCTTCAAAAAATTTATTTCTTACAGACCTGAAACTGAGTAGGGAATGTTAGCTTTTGCACCTGTCAGCTTATAGTATGTATAGTAATCAACCTCCATTTCTTGGTAAAACTTCTAAGTTTTCCAAAACACAAAACACAGGTTTTTTTGTATGGCACATAAAACATAATTCAATACAGCATTATGGGAGAATAAAGAAAGATGAATCTCTCAAAAACAATTTACACTATTGTATGAAAAAATGTCATAATCCAGCAAAATTTGAAGAAAAATGGACCTCGATGATCACCACATACAAGCTGGAAAGACACCTAGTTTCAATGCATGTACGACACTCGTAAAAAATGGAGCACGGCATTCAGCAAGGATATATTCTCAGCATGCATCTTATCATCACAGTGAAGTGAAATCACAAACCACGTACTATGATTCAGTGCAAACAAAATAACAACACTGACACACTTTTATGAGCTCTTCAACCAAACAATCAGAAAGTAGAGGAGTGATGAAGTAGAAAAGGAAAATACATGTACAAAAAAAAGCCAAAATTTGAAAAAAAAAAAGCAAGTATGTTTACAGTAAGAATATCTGTTAATTAGCCAAGAACGCAAAATTGTTAACTTACAGTGTGCATTTGTTTCCTAAAAATTGGGCTTGTACATGTTTGGTTAAACATGCTGGTCAGGTTTACACACTTGCATTGTAAAAAGGATTCAAAAAAGAATTTTCTCTAGCAATGGCAACTAAGGTCAGGGAACTGTTCTCAGAACCACCGTCAAGAAAATATGAAGTCAGCCTAGAAAATGATGAATCTAAATACGAGACAGTCGAGTACAAAAATGACGATGGGCTAGTTGAAGTACAATGCAAATTCTTTGAAGTGTCAGGTATGCTGTGCTTTCACATTCTTAGAGTATTGCACCTCCACACCATTACAGATATACATCCTCGAAAGGTGGACAAAAAAGGCCAAAACAGAAGTATGGGACACGGTTCTTGGCCAAGGGAAATAATTATCATAAAACAACAATGGTGATGTTTCATGGAAGAATCATATTTCCCAAAATAATACAATTTAGTTCTAAAGAGAGAAGGAAACTCAGAAGCTAGAAGCACTTTTCAAGAGATGTTTGACACATGCTCAGTAAGAATAGAAGACTTGTTGGTATTGGAGACCAAAGCCATTGAAAATTAGCCACAAGTAGCCAATGCAACTCAGCCATAACAAGTGGACCTAAGGTACTGGATCCAGCCTAAGTGAAGACAAAAGGAAGACGAAAAAGGCTCAAGTCAGGCATGAAAAAGAAAAAACCAAGGAAGAAAAGTACTGAATTTGTCACAAAAACACTAGATATGAAGACACTGTAAATAGTAGCATTATTTAGGATACATGTTGCATTTGTTTACCTATATATATATATATATATATATATATATTTTTCATTATCATACTGTATACCTAAGATATTTTTTACTTAAGATTTTTATACATTCAATCACATACTGTATTTTTTAGCTTACCACTATAAATTATCAATTCTAAATTGCATTGTTTTTGCTTGCCCAAGTACCAACCTTTGTTTCACAGAATTTTATTGATATGGAATCACTGAATACCAACTAACTGATATGTAATTACTTAGCTTACAACTGTAATTTATTAACTTATAGACTGCATTTGTTTTCCTATAAGCTCATAAACTCAACAGAATAAACCACATAACATAACTAAAATGTAACTTGGTATTAATAAGCATACAAACATTACTTCTTAACCTTCAACATGCACTGGTTTCCCTAAAAAGACTTTTATTATATTTCACGTAATTCTAGTGATACGAAAACCACTGAATACATGTAGAACTACATAGCTTACACCTATAATTTATTAACCTATCAATTGCATTTGTTTTCCTATAAGCTCAGAAAATCAACACAATGAACCACATGAAATAATTGAAAATTCAACTTGGCATTAATAAGCATACAAATAGTACTTCTTCAAATTCAACATGCATTTGTTTCATACAACCTTCAACCTTAAAAAAATTCTAAAACAGCATCTCAAATTTGCTCAACATATTACCCATAAAACAATCAGTCACAAAATAAGCTGATTACAAATCATCCAAAAATACCTTCAACCTTAAAAAAAAATCCTAAAACAGCGTCTCAAATTCGCTTAACATATCACCCAAAAACCAATCAGTCACAAAATAAGTTGATTACAAATATCCAACAACAATTAAAGAAACTACAACTAGAGATCCTCAAGTCCTTCAATCCCTAGGGAAAATGAAGGAATCATAGAATGAGTTTTCTTCATGTATTCATAAAAAATGTTATCAACCCATGCATGTGTCCTTAGGTCTTCCATAACTTCTCGTGTGATCATCACATGCTTAGGATCCTCATTTGTTGTAGTTGTGTTTTCTTGTTGTGGTTCTGATTGGGGCCATGGCTGCAGTTGTTGTTGCACAATTGGACTGGCATTTTTCCTCTCAAGGTTCTACACCAAAACTCGTGTAATGACCTCCATGTCTTGTTTGAAAACAAGACATGCCTTATTCATAGGCTGGCAGAGAAGAAAAAAGATCACTCCAACGAGAAATCAAAAAATGTTTTCAAAATTATGAACTATAAACTGCATTACATTAACTAACATCTGCTTTCGTTTTAAAACAACATGCACTAAATTTAAATAAGTGTAAAAAGATGAAAAAAACTTACATTACTGGTATCTTTCTCAATATCCTCATTGCTCATCACACCATTTGAAATGCGGTGCGAAATGATTCCAAGCTCTTAAGCAACACCATCAAATGCAATAGTTGGAGTATGCAGCCCCTCACAACCAATATTCTTATTCTGAGCTCCCTCAGATTGTTGTTGGCTGCTTCTTTTATATTTCACCCTCCCATCCTTGGTCAAAGGAAACCCAGTCTCTACCATAAACCCCTTATCATAACCCATTTTCTCAAGATAATGAGCCCTGTCGAGCAAAGATTTGTTCGACCAACACATGCACAAGGGTGGTCTAGTAGGGTCGGGCTAGCCTCTAAAAGGAAACCTATAAATATAAGCAAACATCATTACAAACACACAACTACCAACACAAGACACGTCTCTTTTACCAGAATCATATTTAAAGCTAATAACACCCTCACAGAGATGATCAAGCACTAATCCACACCAATCAAGACTTGATGGAGATGCCAAGACGACTACCACCATAAATGAAGACATTCCACGACTTGATCAAACATTTAAAGGATATGTTCGAGATCCTCTAAGTGACATGGCAGGACCTATGACTAGGTCAAGGACTAAGCTTAGGGATGCTGCTTTAAATGCTTTGATTGATCGCCTTAATGATGAAGAATTGAAGAAGGAGTTACCATCGACATCTTGGATTCATTATTCAAGATTGTCGACGAACTGAAGACATTATGAAGAACACTATACTCTTTTTTCCCACTGGGTTTTTAATGAGGTAGTGTGATCACTGTAAAATAGTGTCATTTTGGGTTTATTGGACTGATAGCTCGGCCATGTGGGCTTTGAAGAGCTGAATTTTGAAAATACAGTCCATTAAGGGTTAGTATATTCAGTTTTATTCTGATTAGAATTGTATTCGGTAAGATTAGATAAGGTAATATTCTTCAAGGTTACTTCTTGAAGAATTTAACCTGATTACCTTAGATTACCATTTATTTTAGGTATTTTAGTTAGATATGGTTTTAGCTTCTTAAAGCTGCCATAAGTTGATTCAGATTCCATTTGTGATTAGGGTTTGAGGCAAGATTGTAACCCTATAAAAGGGGAGGCCTTATGGACGAATTTTAGAACCTTTCATCAATCAAATATACAACCTTTTGAGTTCATACTCTTTGCTTGCGAGCTATTCCATTGTTGCTTAACCTCGAGGGCTATTTAAGTATCAATAAACCTTGTAATCTGATCCCGAGGGCTAGTTAGAGAGCAAGTCGAAGTTAGGCGTACCCCGAGGGCTAGACTCCTGAATTTCGTGCGAGATAGTGCGGGTTTGCAGATCCCTTCACTAGATCAAAGATATAATTCTGCAAATCGTGAGTCTTTGCAAGGAGATTCATATCAGTTGGTATCAGAGCAAAGCGAAGGATCGACTGAGGCTGAAAAAAAGAGGAAAAAAAAGGGTTTCGAGTTTGCATTAATTTATTTTCGAATTTTTTTAATATATATATACTCTTTCGTGTCGTGTTTTAACTGTGTTTGTTTGATCTTTCTTACCAGGAGGATTGAATCTAGAGTCGAAGGACATCGAAGGGTCTGAGAGTTAGAATACTTCGGTATTACTATCCGCCTTCACCTTCATCAATCGAGTCAGAAGGGTCTGAGCGTTAACAAGTATTATCCGCCTTCACCTCCCGGTCAGTTTCATAGTTTTAAGTAGCTTAAACAGTTTATGTGCTTGTGATATTTTTGTCAACTCTACTGAAAATTATTGCATGCTCCTAATCCTATTTGTTTTCTTTATCGTTCTTTGATTCCGTGATCTAGAATTGTTCTTTGATTCTTGATTACACCTTATTCAAAAAAAAGAGTGTCTTGTGTCATTTTCCACATATATATATATATATATAGTGTCATATTCTTGATCCTTACGATCTTGAATACCTCGAAGTTCATTTGAATCAAGAGGAAGTTGTCGCAGTTTTCTTATTCTAAGTTTTATATAGGCGATTCTTGTTCCAAAAAATTTTCAAAAATAAAAAACAAAAGGTAGCAGATTTTAGGTTTCAAAATCGGAATTTAGGATTTGAAATCTGAAATTTGGGGCAGATTCGCAATTTTCAAAAGTTTGGGGGCAGATTTGCAATTTCCAAAAATTTTGGTAATTGTGACCGAAATTTTTCTTGGGGAATGACATTCTGTTTGTGAGTTTTATAGTACAAAAAAGGGGAAAAATGAATTGTGGCTGAAAAAAAAGGAAAGAAAAAGGAATCCGGTTTGAAAAAGGAAAAGAAAAGTCAAAATCCGGAAGAGAAAAAGGAAATAAAAGCCAATTGTGAGAGGGGGTTTGATCTAAAATTTTGACTTGGGGGACAAGTAAGTCATTAAAATCCTTTTCCACAAGTGATTTGGATTTAAGTTCCTATTCCAATTTGTTCTTGAATTTTCGGAACCTATTTGTAGCCTATATAAAGCAATCTTGTTTTGGTCATAATTCATTCAATACAGCTCCGATTCGTGCCATTCAAATTGTGTTTTGTAGAATTTGGAATTCCAGATCGTAGAGCCAAATTTTGAGTTTATATATTTTTAAATTTCGAAATAAATTCTGCAGTACTCATCTCCATAGTTTGCTTTGAATTGCGGTGAATTGATCAGTTGCCCTCGCATTAGCCTTCGCCTTGTGAGTTGTGAGTGTTATACACTTGGTGAGTGACCTTACTAAAAAAAGGGGAAGGGGGGACATTTATTCTTGACGGTTTGTTTCTTCTTAGCAGGGATGGCGGACGATCCATTCGTCCTGCCATTTGTTGGCAATCCCAACAATAAACCTAAAACAAATTCCATGAATGTCATAAATGCTATAATGAGTGAGGTTCAGAGATTGTCAAGGAAGGTAGATGAGTTATCAAATCCAACGACACCTCGTTCTTCAAGACAAGTTGAATCTGCTTGTGACATCAAAGGTTTGAAGTATGATATTCCTAGATTTGATGGTCGACACAATCCTGTGAAATACTTGGATTGGGAGAGGCAGATCGAGAATCTATTTGATCTTTACAACTACCGTGAGAAAGAGAAGATCAAGATTGCACAGTATTCTTTCACCCATTATGCCACGGAATGGTGGGAGGATTTGAAAGAATCAAGATATCTTGCCGGAAAGAAACCTATCTCCACCTGGGAGAGATTGAGGACCAACCTTCGATTACATCATGTTCCACGAACATATTTGATGAAACAACATTCGTATCTCAGCAATATAACGCAAGGAAATCGCAGTGTAGATGAATACTGGCAAGATCTTGAATTAGCTATGAGAAGAGTTGGCATGAGAGAAAATGATGCCTTTATAAAGAATCAGTTTATTGAAGGTTTAAGAGAAAATCTTCAAGTTCCGGTTAAGCTCCATTCTTATGTTTCCATGCAAGATTTATTGTTCAAGGCTAGGTTGGTTGAGTCAACATTAAGGCCCAATGGAAGCTCTAATTTTGGCTATGACAGTCAAAGGCAATTCTATGATTTCAGAAGCCCAAATTCGACCAGAGGTTGTAGCAATTTGAACTTGGGTGGCCGAGGAAACCTTAATTCAACCAAAACCTACTCAAATCCACCATTGGAACCCACTGATCAAAGAATGATCGCAACCAATCAGTCTCTTAGCCAAGATACAGGTAAATCATTTTCTACTTTGTCATATACAGTTTTTTCTAACACTCCTACATGTTTTCATTGTAATGAACGAGGACATGTTCACAATAACTGTCCCTATGAACGAATTATAACAACAATGGAGGAGGAGGATGATGATGATATGCCTGCACAGTATGACACCGAAGAAGAACAAATAGATGATGAAATCATCATTTTTGACAGAGATGAGAAAAGTCCTGAAACACAAGATGTTTTTGAGGCGTATTCCACAGATGTTGCCGAAATTACTCCCCCAAAAGGAGCAAGTAATTTCGACCAAAATAGTGTCAATTCTGCCAAAATTATAGTAAATGTCACCATAGACAAGTTCCAGGTCGATCCTAAGGTAGGTAAGACAGGTAAGTTGCAGAATGATTATGAAAAGTCGTATAAATTCTTGTCTTCACATATTAGTCATTTACTTTCTATTTATATGATGAGGCATGAACTATCTACTGACTCTGATAAATTTTTTTATGCTTCAATAAGAGATGTGAATCGATCTTTGACTAATCATTCTTTTGTTCTTATAATGTCCTTTAAAGAAAGTTACTATTCCAAAGAAGATATTCCTGTAGATATGTTTTCACGATTTGTTAAGTTGTTCCAGGAATTCAAGGATGTCTTTATAGGTTATATGCTTCCCGTTTCGAGGACGAAAATTTTCGATCTGGGAGGGAATGATACGAATATCAAATACTTTGATGCACAGAATGCTGATAAAGCTAATCAAAGCCGCAAGTTGATAAGGTTCATCGTGGGAGATTATGTTTGGGTTCATCTGCGAAAAGAGAGGTTTCCAAATGCTTGGAAATCTAAGTTGAGTCCATGTGGAGATGGTCCTTTTAGAGTGTTGGATCGTGTGAACGACAATGCTTACAAGATTGAGTTACCAGATCATTATGGTGTTAGTCCGACCTTCAATGTTGCTGATTTATCTCCATTTACATTTGAAGACGATTCAGTTTCGAGGGCAAAACCTTTCGACCATGGAGGGAATGATGGAGATGCCAAGACGACTACCACCATAAATGAAGACATTCCACGACTTGATCAAACATTTAAAGGATATGTTCGAGATCCTCTAAGTGACATGGCAGGACCTATGACTAGGTCAAGGACTAAGCTTAGGGATGCTGCTTTAAATGCTTTGATTGATCGCCTTAATGATGAAGAATTGAAGAAGGAGTTACCATCGACATCTTGGATTCATTATTCAAGATTGTCGACGAACTGAAGACATT
This sequence comes from Rubia yunnanensis, assembly GCA_037428765.1. Lineage (NCBI taxonomy): Eukaryota > Viridiplantae > Streptophyta > Magnoliopsida > Gentianales > Rubiaceae > Rubia > Rubia yunnanensis. The sequence continues at coordinate 65,042,221 of CM075061.1, forward strand.
ATGAAGAACACTATACTCTTTTTTCCCACTGGGTTTTTAATGAGGTAGTGTGATCACTGTAAAATAGTGTCATTTTGGGTTTATTGGACTGATAGCTCGGCCATGTGGGCTTTGAAGAGCTGAATTTTGAAAATACAGTCCATTAAGGGTTAGTATATTCAGTTTTATTCTGATTAGAATTGTATTCGGTAAGATTAGATAAGGTAATATTCTTCAAGGTTACTTCTTGAAGAATTTAACCTGATTACCTTAGATTACCATTTATTTTAGGTATTTTAGTTAGATATGGTTTTAGCTTCTTAAAGCTGCCATAAGTTGATTCAGATTCCATTTGTGATTAGGGTTTGAGGCAAGATTGTAACCCTATAAAAGGGGAGGCCTTATGGACGAATTTTAGAACCTTTCATCAATCAAATATACAACCTTTTGAGTTCATACTCTTTGCTTGCGAGCTATTCCATTGTTGCTTAACCCCGAGGGCTATTTAAGTATCAATAAACCTTGTAATCTGATCCCGAGGGCTAGTTAGAGAGCAAGTCGAAGTTAGGCGTACCCCGAGGGCTAGACTCCTAAATTTCGTGCGAGATAGTGCGGGTTTGCAGATCCCTTCACTAGATCAAAGATATAATTCCACAAATCGGGAGTCTTGTGCTATTTTGTTATCAAAAGCTTGTGTTTTACCTTGAAATTCTCTTAGGAGAGATAGGAGCGACTTTAAACTATTTTACCTTTTTCTAAGTGGATTTTGTGTGACAAATGAAAAACATCGAGACTTGAAGATCGGAGACCATTGAAGATCACCTTTTGAAGAATTTGAATATTTGAAGACTAGCTTTGAATATTGAAGAAAAAAAGAATCAAGGATTTGAAGGCAAGGCAACACAAGGGTGAAAATGGGCAGTCCGCCCGAACGAGCCCATTCCTTCACAGGTGAGCCCATTCCCACCCGGGCGGGATCTTGCTACACTTTTGATTTTTGCTTTTTTTCCCCTCTCTCTTGTACTATAAAAGGAATTTTTGGCCACCCACTTCATATCCACTTCTTCTTGGCCGAATTTCCTCCTCTCCCAACCCTAGTTCTTCATTTTCTTTCATCTTCTTCCTCTTTGTTTGTGTATGAATTCATCTATGAAGGTTAGTATGATTTGTATTAGCTAAACTAGTTCTTGGGAGCAATTGACCAAGGCTTCCAAGCCCATGTCTTAAGAACAATTTGTAGCCTATTTGATACTCTTACTATTATGCATTTATGAAGCATCGAATGTGTTTGTTAATGTCATTAATGTTCTTGAAAGCTTGAGTATATGAAGTACTTGTATGATATGCTTGTTAGGGTTTGGATAAATGGGTTGATTTCCCCTTTTCTTGATAGGAAATCCAAGAGTATGATTTAGAGCTTTTGATTGTGTTGATGGATTGATAATCGCTGGATGAATATGGTAATGTTGAACTCTTTGTCATGTTTGTTGCTTGTAGAAAATGAGAGAAGTCTATGAATGTCGATCATTCTTGACTAATCTTGTGTAAATACATGAATTGGTTAAATGCTTAGACACGGTGTAGTGTTTATAAGTGTTTCCAAGCTTGTTGATTCTTCGTGCTCAATGCCATCAATGGGATACTTTTAGTCATGTTTCGACTAAGGGAGTTATTGGTGAGGTTTGACAAGAGATGTCGAATTCACTCTTGCAAACTACTATCTAAGAAGGATAGAACTTTAGTCTTCACAATAAGTAGTGAAAGTAGTAAACAGGTTGCATGTTCAATGATGGATAAGAAGCTTGGAAGTGGAAGTCAATTGTGCCCAAGGTTCCGTTAATTGTTGGTTTAATAATCTTTTAGTTGTTGTTGTATGCTTTGCATATTTAACTTGCTTGATTAGTTAACTTGTCTTTAATTTCATAACTTAGGACCAAAACCAACCAAACCCCCCCCCCAATTTACATGCTTATATATATTAATAGATGCTAATATCTAGTATGTTTTCTCCTATATATGTTTAAACACTTGAAAAGATCTCTCTTCTCGTGGACGAACCCAATTTTCCATTATCTACTTAATTGTAGATAGGAAGCATTAGGGCTGAAAAATATAACTTTGAGAGGTACGACGACGACCTCCCAACATGCAAATTTGCAGCAACTTCTTTCCCCTTCCTTTTAAACTGTCTAGTAGGAGTCTCACATTCTTTACCCTTCTGCTTGCTCAACATACGAGGTGAGGACCTCTCCTTCAAACCGACTGCATATTTCTTCTTCTTCAAAGCACTAGTGCCTTCTCCTTCCGTCCTTCAAAAGAGACCATCCCAGTAGGTTAAACATCGTCACTCTCACGCACATCCACATCAGCTTGAGCACCCTCACTCTCATTTCTATAATCGTGACTCTCAACCACAGCCACATTAGGTTGATCAATATCACTATCCCTCTCACGCGCATCCGCAGCAGCTCGCGCTTCCTCCCTCTCAACTACATCCAAAATATAAAGATGTTTATTAATATACTCTCTAACCATACTATTAGTAATTGAATTATCTAATGACTGACACTCGCCATCATCACTGAACCCATCTTCACCATCATCCCTGTCCACACCTTTACCTCCATCCTCAAAATATGCATCAACTTCAGCATCAATTTCTGCTGAAACTTCCTTCCCCTCAACACCCTCAGCACCCTCAACACCACCACCTTCAACACCAACTTTAGCATTAACCCCTTCAACACCAGCATTATCATTCTTAATCATCACATCCAAAACCTCCCTAATATCTTTCTTCACTACCCCATCCGCATCAACCACAGAATCCTCATCAACAGCCTTAGCACCCTCTAAACCACCAGTAACTACCTTCTCTACATCACCAACCAATGCACCCCCATCAACAACTCTAGAGACCTCACCAGCCTTTACACCATATTCCTTCTCACAAACCTTAGAAACCCCGGCCTCATCAACATCAGCTGACTCTCTACTCATTTGAATAACATTAGTCAGCAGTGTGTCAAAGTCAAATTCCTAACTTGATCCACCTTCACCCACAGTTGATCCACCTTCACCCACAGTTGATCCACCTTCACCCACAGTTGATCCACCTTCACTATCTTTCAGCTTCTTCACACTCACATTCATCCGTTTCTTTTTTCCCTGCTTATGAACAACAGGAACTGAAATATGTGGAGTAGCACCACCACCAATTCTGGCAAACCTACGTGCCAATGCAGCTACTACACAAAAAAATCAAAAACAAAAACTGTATAAGCACATATTAAAAAAAATAATCACACAAATAAAATACAACATATAAAGAAAATAAAATAACCTCCAGAAGCATAAGACTACTGAACCTTTTTCAACTCATCTTGAAGAGAAGATTCATCCTCTTTTTAGATTTCCTAACCAGCATCTTAGAAGCTAAAAAACATAATATATTTGAATAAGTAAATGAATAAGCAAATAATAATACATAAAAAATAACAATTACCTTCTTCTATCTCAGGTTCTTGATGTTGAACTGTATCTTCATCTCCTTCAGACATAGCTAAAAATAGTCATATACCAAACAATCATATACTAATGCATAAAGCATACTAATATATGCAAGTTGTAATAAAAAAATGCATGCATACTCTGACAGTCAATAAGCAACCTAATCTGAAAAAACACACAATATAACTATCTAATGCATAGACTATACTAATATATGCAACTTGTAATGAAACAAATGCATGCATAGTCTGGCAGTTAGTAGGCAACGTAATCTGACATACACATTATAAATAACTTATGCATATATTAAACTAACATAAGCAGCTTGTAATGAAACAATTACATCCTAGCAAATCAGAAAGAATAACAATAAATAGCTAAAAATCAGTGAAAATCAAAACATAGACTAAGTAACTAATACACATGTTATATTAACATTTACAACTTCTAAGGCAACAAGTGCACGATATAACAATCAGTGGACTAACTATCATCCAGTAAAAATAAAAAAACAAAGTAAGTAACTTATACATATATTACACTAACATATGCAACTTCTAAGACAACTAATGCACATTATAAAACAAAGTCAAAACATGCAGATCTGACATACAAATCAGGAAAAAAAAGATAATTAACCAAAACATTTGTTAGCCTAACATATGCAACTCCTAAGAAAACAAATGCACATTATAAAACAGAGTCAAAACATGCAGATATGACATACAAATCAGAAAAATGGAATAACTATATAATACATATGTTAGCCTAACATATGCAAATCCTAAGACAACAAGTGCACACTATAATAATCAATGAACTGACTATTATCCAGTAAAAATAAAAAAATAGAGTAAGTAACTTATACATATATTACACTAACATATGCAACTTCTAAGACAACAAATGCACATTATAAAACAGAGTCAAAACATGTGGATCTGACATACAAATCAGGAAAAAAAACAAGATGATAAACTAATACATATGTTAGCCTAACATATGCAACTCCTAAGAAAACAAATGCACATTATAAAACATAGTCAAAACATGCGGATCTGACATACAAATCAAAAAAACATAATAACTATTTAATACATATGTTAGCCTAACATATGCAATTTCTAAGACAACAAATGCACATTAAAACAATAACTAGACTTCCAACATACAACAACAAAATACAGAGGAACTAACATATACATATCTTATGATAACAGATGCAACGTCTAAACAATCAAATGTATGTTATAAAAAAGACTCAAAACATGCAGATCTGACTTACAAAAAAGTCAACAACAACAACTTGTATGCATATCTAACTTACAAATAAACATTCTAAAAAAAGTCAACATCAACAAGACTGTAAAATACACATACACACAATAATAACAAAAAAACCACAAAACTCCAAATATTCAAAACGGAAAAAAAAAATGAACCAGGAGAAGGAGAAGGCTGAGACAACTTCTCAGCTTTAGGAGGAAGACCTTTCCCCTTTGCCCTACCCATAGACCAAGTCAAATACACAAAAAAACCTTACATCAGAATGACGAACAACTATAAAGAAAAAACGGAAATGAACGACAATGGAATTTGAAAACCTAGAATGTCAGATTTACCGAATGCTATCCCTGACGAAGAAATTGATCAGCGAAGTTGAACGGCGAGATTGCGGCAAAGTTAAAAGGTGAGATTTCGTGAAGAAGATAAAATTGAAGAAATCGAACAGAGAAAACGCAGAAGATAAAATTTTACCATTGACAAAGCGCAGAAGACAGAGCAAATATCTTTCACGCGTGAGGACACAGTAAATGGATAAACAGTTTCCAAGAAAAACTGCTAAAAACAGCAGAGAAAAAGAAAATTAAAAAAAGGAAATTAGGATTTATAATTACAACCCCATTTTCTAAATAATTACAATCTGAACCCCATTTTGCATATCGGTCCCTAGCATGTTCATAATCTTATGGACAAGCCGTCTTTCCTGAGACTTACCCTTAATTAGATGTAGTTAAAATTTTCCAAATACCCAGAAATAGCATTTTTGCGACCTTGACTCAGACTCGTTAAAATGTAAAATTTCTACGCTGGGTATCCGTCTCTGAAAAATGAGAAAGTACCTGGTATTTTAAACAGTGTCAGTGGATAGACGGGTTGGGTAGTGCGAGTCGAGTATTTTTTAGCACCCTTACCTCCATGTGTTGTGATTGTGCATGTCAGGTCAGGCTCACATGCACAACTCTTCATAATTAAGTTTTTGTATTTATTTAATTTGTTTTCATTTTTACTTATTATTGCAATTATATTTTAAAATTTTAATTCACTATTCTTATTTTGAGTCTATCTCTTGAAAGACGGCCTTTCCATAAGTCATGGAAATACCAAAGTTTAAACTGCAAATTAGAATAAATGAAGATAAAATTTTTGGGTGCATGAAATACCAAAGTCTAACTACTATATGTTGCATAATAAATTTTTATTATTGCAACTCATATTTTTTACCATTTATTATTATAATTAAACTCTGTTTTTCCATAAGCCTATGGAAAGATGGTCTTTCCCAAGACTTTACCTCTTATTTTTATTATAAATATTTTTAGTAATTAATATTTACTTTTTTCCATATTGATCACGTGAGAACTCCTATGTTCGGTGAGAACGCTAACTTATGTGAGATGACCATTGATTTTTATACAGGGAAAGTCTCAGGAAAGATGGCGGCATTTCCATAAGCTTATAGATAGTCCTTAGGGGCATTTGACTTAAATGTTATAATTTTTTATAAAATTTAAATATTGCATTTTATAAGTTAAAACAAGTAATAATATGTATTTAAGGGTGAAAATATAAAAATATATGATATAAAAAATATTTTCAAAAATTTTAGATGTAAGAAATAAGTAACTTGTTCATAAGCTTATGAACAGTCCGCCTGTTAGGATACCCACTCTTTTATATATCAACGAATCAGAGTAGAAGAAAAAATCTGACATAAAGCGAATTAATATGCCAAATTCGCAAATCCTGATTCGGGTCAAACAGTCACTCAATCGCATCCGAATTTGGGCCAAAATTGGCGTACTGTTGCACTGCTCATAGCCATCTCCCCGATTATTTCGGATTTGAATTGTTGTCCAGCATTTTTCATGGTGTTTTTCATCATGGATTCAGGCCAAAATCCGTGACGATATGAAGCAGGTTTGTTTCAATTTCGTGGGTTTGTAAGCTTGTTTTTATTAGTGTTCTTCCATTAGGGTTTTCTTTCATCGATTCTTTTGGAATTTGCTTTTTAAAAGGGTTCTGAGGATTTTAAGCTTCAATCATAAGGCCTACAGATTCAGTTCTGATCCACCACCATCTATCCGTCATCCACCATCACTTTGTACATTTATCAATTCATCAAAGAAGCAGCTGGCCCTGAACAAACTCTCCAGCTCTCCGCCACAACATTGAAAATAGAGGTATTAATTAAAACTATGAATCAATCATTCTAGTAAATTGCTCATCTTCTTTACTATTACCGTTTTTAAGTTTTTACTCTTTATGGATACAGACAATGAGTTTTAACTTATTTCCCCCAAATTTGAGACGTGTAGTTTTTATTTTTCTGGTTGGTTTGTAGGAAGTTGTAGATTTTGTTGGGTTCTTTTAGTTTGTGGAAAGAGTTGGGTGGGCCAATTTTTCATTCACGAAGAACTTCTATGTTTTTCCTCTATCTAATGTCAATTCATGGTCAACTTAGGGAAAGGGAATAGAAGTTTGTAGGAAAATACTATCTCCCATCAAGAAGTTGTTTGAAAAAAGGGAGAGTAGCTTTTACTTATCATCACAGATTTGGATGTTTCTATTGATTTTTTTACCTTTTAGTTTTGATCATAAGAAAATCTTCTTTGGATGGGTAGGATCCTTCAAACTTGTAATCTTGTAGTGTTCTCTGTGTTTCTTAGGCTGGTTTTGTTTGATAGTTGGTAGGGTTAAAATGTGCATAGAAATCTTGGATCCTGATAACCATATCAAAGTCCAAAGAAAGGGCTTACCATGCCTTGAATGTGCATAAACTTTTAAGTGGATCATATTTATGGTTCACTGCACAAATTGTTATATCCAAGAAAGTTGCAGACTGTAATGGCACATTAATTCTGTGTAGCTGTGTATCCAACTTACTCCTGAAGAGTTCCAGAGCCGTAGGTTTGCATTTGTGTTTGATATAGTTTTTTATTTATTCATTGGATTATCATTCGAATGGCTTCCTAATGGCTTTCTTCTTTCCATTGCTCTGTTGATAGTGTCTTTTGATGGTGATTTTGTTCAACCTCATTTTAATTGAATTTGACTGTGTGTACTTGGATGTCTTCGTTGCCGTTTCGGATGCATGAGCCCAAATAGAATCTTTTTATGCAGTTTTATTATGTTTAAAATTGGAGTATGTATTTGATTATTTGCCACGCTAGCAGTTTTACTATAGTTTACTGTTTATACCTTTTGAGGTACCGGTGAAAGTTTTGTATTGTGTTGTTTATAATATTTTATACCTTTAAGGGGTGAAATTTATGTGTCCAATTTCAAGAGAGGCTGTGATGCATGCTTAATATAGTCCAACTACCCTCCATGGGACCTTGCAGGATGGTTCACCGCAGAATAGATGAGTTTGCAGAAGATTGTTTAGGGAGGTCCCATTTCAGCTGCATGGGCTCCTTAGACAAGAACAACCCTTTTGGCAGTGCCCGGTACAAGAAGATGGCGCCTGAGGTCAACCCCACAGAATGGGGAAAAGGGTCGCAGTGGGAAGTCAACTGGAAACTGGTAGTTGACATTGTTCAAGACATCGTTTGTTACCCTAAGTTGGAGAAGTTCTGCACAATGAGGATGTTAGCTGATGAACATTATTTTTTAACCATGTTGAGCATCCAATCTCCTGAGCTTTTTCCAAACCATGTCGAGATTACTTAATCTTGATTCTTGAGCACCATTTTTGGGCTATAGTATCATATTCATATGCATTCTTATAACAAAAAGATTAGCATCTCAAAGCATATAGAGAATAGACTACTACATTTGAAGGTGACCTAGAATTGCATCTTTTACCTTTTCTTTTTCTCAATTGAAAATGAATCCCTTTTATAGAATAGTCACTACAGAGCAGGCAAGACGACGAAAGCACTTACAATTATATTATGAAGCACCTAGAGGTTAAACTTGAAACACCCATAAGTTACATAAGTTACAAGTGAAACACCTTAAATGATAGCTTTTAACATACATTTGAATCACTTGTAAGTTATAAGCGAAGCATCTACAAGCATATATTTAAATGCCTAAAAGTAAGTGATTCAAATGCAAGATGTAGCTGTTTCTTTTATAACTTGCTTGTGCTACGCAAACAACTTGGTGATTAGAGTACAAACTATTGGTGCTTCAACAATTGTTTGTAAGTGTTTCAAATCTAAGTTGTAGGTGCTTCTTTTATAACTTGTGTACTATGAAACAAGTTGGTGCTTAGAGTCAGTGGCGGATCTATTGATACGCGAGGTAGGGCTCCAGCCCTACCTCGGTCGCCGGCCGGAGCTAAGAGGTGGTGGGAGCGCGTCTCCGGCGCGGGCGGAGCGCGTCTCCGGTGCTGAGCGCAGCTGCTCGCCGGAGAAGAAGGCCGCGCTGCGGCCTTCTTTTTTTTAAACCCAGACGTACTAAAACGACGTCGTTTCATTTAGCTTTATTTTTTTAATGCCAAAGTAGTAAAACGACGTCGTTTCACGTTAGTGAAACGACGTCGTTTCACTAAGTATTATGAAAAAAAAAATGAAATCGGAAATGGATTGGGCCGAAAGCTGAGCCCAATCCAAATGCCAAACATAACATTAATCCATTGTATTATATAAATAGAATGGAGGCGGGAAAGGACAGCAAAGAACCAGCTCTCCCCTTCCTCTGCCTCTCGACACTCGCCTCAGCGGCTCAGCCCGTCGCCGCCGCCGCCGCCGCGCCACCGCCGTCGCCGCCGCGCCACCGCCGTCCGCCACCGGCTTCTGCTTGCCTGCCTCGTCTCCCGCCGCCTCTCCAAACCACGGTAAGTCTTCTCTAGTTCTCTTCTCTTTATGCTAATATAGTAATATTTATTAATTTTAGGGTTTATAATTTGTTGTTTTTCTAATTTATTTCTTCAACACTTAAATAAATATATGTATAATGTGAACATGATTTTTAGATTGGATGTTGAATTGAATTTATATGGTTGTATTATATATGATTGTTGAAGTTTAGTTGAATTACATAAATTGATTTAGTTGAATTGCATATTTAGTTGGAATTTAGTTGAAATTATAATTGTTTGATTTATTTTGTATAATTGTATATGACAATGAAATTGTCAATTTGTCATAATCGGTTTATGGAATTATCAATTAGAGATATTTGTTAAATTGAATTTAGATGAATATGATTTTATGAACTTTTTATTTTCATTTGTTAATTATCAATTTGGGATATTTTATTAAATTGAATTTGAATCGATGAAAAATAAATCAATTTACATAAACCGGACGCCGGACGCCGGACGCCTCTGCACGCCGGGCGCCGAAAATTTTTCAGCCTCCCCTGAAAAAATTTTCTGGTTCCGCCCCTGCTTAGAGTACAATGCGTAGGTGCTTCAACCCTCGCTTGTGAGTGTGTTATAAGTAGTTTGTAGTTGTTTCTTTTACAACTTTTACGTGCGCTTAGAGTACAACTCGTATATGGTTCAACCATCTCTTATAAGTTGGTGCTTGAATAACAAGTTGTAGGTGCTCCTGTTCTAAGTTGTGTGCTATGAAAACAATTTGAATAAAAATTATTTCAAGGTGTTTAGCGCACAAGTCATAAGTGCCTCAAAAGTAACTTGTAAGTGCTTCAACTATATAATGTAGGTGCTCCATGGTGCTTAAAGCACAACTATAGCTGTTTTAACTACAGCTTGTAAGTGCTACAAATGTAGTCTGTAAGTGCTTCAAATATAGTCCATGAGTGCTTCGTCCATAACTTGTGTGTGCTACGAAAGTAATTCTTTTCGGAAAAAATTGAAGAGCCTTAGAGTACAAGTCATCGGCACAACTTACAAAAACAACTTGGTGCTTAGAATACAACTTGTAGGTGCTTCAACCACCACTTACAAATGTTTTACATGTAACTTGTAGGTGCTATCTTTAAACCTGGGTATGTTACAAAAACAACTTGATATGCCGCCTTCACCACCATCGTAAACAATTCTTTCTCTTGCTCTAACTCTTCCTCCACCGGCGATGGCAGCCACGCATTATAGAAATGCATATTGCGCACTAATTTTTTTATGCAAAAGAAATCACTTGATGTAATTGGCGACTAAAGTTTTAGTTCGGCCGTAAACCATTGGGAAAATTTTGAAATATTTGGTATATTCAAATATGTTTACGTTCCAGAACCTGGTGAGATTGTTGGTGGGCAGAGAGGAGGGGATTGGGGGAGTGTCGGAGCACCGAAATACGAAGGGGGACAAGGCAAAGAATTTTTCCTAAATTGGTAAAAGGATCCAGATTTGATGACATGACCCGAGTTTTGGGGTTATGACCCGTACTGATGATCCGCGGGTTTTATTAGGGTGAAGCAAATATTAGCCATTAGATTAATTAATCAACAACTTAGATTTGTTCTCACAGAAGTGAGTGTTCTCATTTGTGGGTTCAGGTGAAAACACCCATTTAGGTGACTATTTAGGTGAGAACATCATCTGAAAACAAATCTGGACCAATCAATCATTTAATCTGATAGCTTACATTTACTTATGTGTTCCGGAAATATAAATCAGAAAGAAAATAAAGCTTAGAAATACGGCCGAACCTCCGTTGTCTCACCATTGCACTTGTCGGTACCTTACCCTCATTTTTAACTAAATACTAAATAAGTTGTTTAGCTAAGCAAGATCACTATTTTCACTTATTCTCTTCCTATTTTAAAATTAGCTTTATCTCAAATTTCAAGTATTTCTTCACATTCATTGCTTGGAGCAAAATTTTTGTCAACTTGCCACATAATTCAACTATTCCAAACATATTTATAAAATGATGATGAATGATGGATGAAGTACTTACGAATTGTACTATAACCAACAAGTTGTTTTCGTATCACACGCAACTTAGAAGAGAAGCACTTGTGAATCACATTTGAAGTACAAACAGTTGATGTTCGAAACATCTACAAGTGGTACTCTAAGCACCGAGTTGTTTTCGTGCCACAAAAAGCACCTACGAATTACATTTGAAGCACTTACAAGTGATGCTCGAAGCACCTACGAGTTGTACTTTGAGCACCAAGTTGTTTTCATGGCACAGAAACACCTACGAGTTGTAATCTAAGCATCAAGTTGTTTTTGTGGCGTAGAAGCACCTATGAGTTACATTTGAAGCACATACAAGTGATGCTTGAATCACCTGCGAGTTTTACTCTAAGCACCAAGTTGTTTTCGTGGTGCAAAAAGCACCTATGGGGTACATTTGAAGCACTTACAAGTGATGCTCGAAGCACCTTCGAGCTGTACTCTAAACACCAAGTTATTTTCATGGCACATAAACACCTACGAGTTGTACTCTATGCACCAAGTTATCTTTTTGGCAAAGAAGCACCTACGAGTTACATTTGAAGCACTTGCAAGTGATGCTTGAAGCACCAATGGGTTGTACTCTAAGCACCAGGTTGTTTTCGTGGCATGGAAACACCTACAAGTTACATATGAAGCACTTACAAGTGTTGCTCGAAGCACCTACGAGCTGTACTCTAAGCACCAAGTTGTTTCTCGAAGTACCTACGAGTTGTACTCTAAGCACCGAGTTGTTCTCGTGCACAGAATCACCTTCAAATTACATTTGAAGTATTTACAAGTGATGTTCGAAGCACCTACCAGTTATATTATAAAGACATTATGAATTAGTTGAAGGTGTAGCCTTTTGGCCCCTCATGTTCCGACTAGCTGCAAGCACTAAGCACCTAACATTTCTTTTTTAGCTTTTTTTCATCTACAACTAGAGCTTGTCAAAAAAACCAAAAAATTGATAACCGGTCAAAATCAAACCGGTATTTAATTCGGTTAACCGGTTAATTAGTTAATCGATTGATGTCGGTTAATTGGTTTCATTATCGATTTTATTATTTGGTAATCGATCTAACCGTATAACCGGTAAAAGATTTTATAACAAAATAATTAATTTCAACTTTAAAAAATAATTCATTAAACTTTTGGCCTTAATCACAAAACTCAATAAGAAAATTTTAACTTCCTAATCCAAATTAACTTATTCTTTAAACTCTTTATTATTAACCCATATATCCTTAAATAATAATTATGCCCAAAGCAAATAATTATGCAAACAAAAGTCGATATAGCTAATAATTGTGTCCAACATTAATAATTATCGACAACTCTTGATAAAATTTTAATATTAATTCAAAAAATTATTCAGCTCCTATGCAACACAATTACCCAATTCCTAAATTTCTCATCTTTTATTCCAAGATTTATCCCTAAATTATTCAATTGCAGTTAATAACATAGGATTTATCCCCAATGTCAATTCCTTCTATGTATATGTAGGTCTGTGTTTTCCGCTAATTTTTTCCTTATTGAAGGCATTTGTTTCGTTGTTATATTTTTATTACCATGCTTGTTTTATATTTTGACTTGACACAGCTAATGCATGCCTATGTGTATGGTAATCAATAATAGCCGACACATCATCTGAAACCGATACTAATCGAACCGATAAAATTGACAACATTATTAGTCGATTATTCTGTTCTTTATAAAATTTTATAAATCGGTAGAAATCGAAACCGATTAACCGACAAATCGAACACCCTATCTACAACTCTAAAGAAAGTTAAGAAGCTAGGTATACTGGATAGTAAATAATCTAAGGGCATGGGCAGTGGTGGTCTCTTAACAAGAGACCACTTAAGAGTCTCTTGCTAAGAGACCATTTAAGAGATCGGACGTGGGCCCCTTATTCTGACCGAAGCACATGGTGCAAGGGCCGTTGAAAAGAGGCCCATTTTTTGGTTACTTAAGGGACACGTGTCGCTCCCTGAGTGGGTCACATGTCCCACTAACTTGCTGATTTTTTTTGAATTTTGAATGGGACATGTGTCCCATTCTAGTGGCAACACGTGTCCCACTAAGTTGCTGTTTCTTTTTGTTTAATTTTGAATGAGACATGTGTCCCATTCTGTTGGCGACACGTGTCCCGCCGTATTTTTTGAATTTTTTTTAATTTTTTTTGAATTTTGAATTTAATTTTTTATTCCATCTTCCTCCAATTTTTGCCTATAAATATAGATGATTTTAACTCATTTCATCACACTACTTCTAATTTCAATACTTCCACCTCACTAATTCATCTTCTACATTGTAATCTATTTTTTGTGATGGATCCACGAAGAACGTCGAAAGGCAAAGATAAGGTAATTCCAAATTCTTTCAATTTGGAAAATTCTTCGCAAAATCCGAATTATCGTCCATTTTCAAATTTGAAATTTAGTATTTTCTGTAATTTATATAGTTGTTATAATTGGTTTTTACAATTCTAATTTTTTTATATATTTTTTTAAAAAATGGAATTATGTTATTATTTATTTTTTAAATTTCGTTTTAATAATTTCTTTAAAAAAATTGAAATTAAATTTATTTTTTTACACCGAAACATGATATTGACGAGAACGAGAAAAATAAATTATTTAACATATTTTGAAAAAAATAAAATTATATTTTAAATATTAAAACATATTATAAAATTTTACATTCAACTTATTTTAGATGGACAAATTTATTCAAAATAAAATTTAATGGTTAAATTAAGGAGTATGATAGAGAAAATCAAGTGGGGTTCATGAATAGTAAAGAGTGGTCTCTTACTATTTTGAAGAAAAAAAGGGATTGTCTCTTAAGTGGTCTCTTAAAGTGAGGTGGAAGAAAGAGAGAGATAAAAATAATATATTTAATTGGTATAACGGTCTTTACCACTGCCCATGGCCTAAGGGTAAGAGCAATGGTTGTCTCTTGAAATTAAGAGACCGATCTAGAGACCGAAAACTACCACAATGGTGATCTGTAGAGCGGTATCTTAATAAGACACTCCATAGTCTCTTACCAAGAGACCACATGTGCCCCCACCTCTTGTCCCAAACTTTGTTTTTTCTTAAAATTTGAAAATTTTAAATTAACTTTTTGTAAATCTGATTTTTGTTTTGTAAAATCTGATTTATTTATTTTTCCGTAAAATTTGATTTTTTTAATAGAATCTGAATTTTTGTTAAAACACAATTAAATTTTAAAAATGAAAATGTATTTTTAAATTTCACATTCAATTTATTTTGGATGCTCAAATTTGTTCAAATAAAATATAAAAAATTAATGAGTAGAATAGAAAAATCAAGTAGGATCCTTGAATAGTAGAGAGCAGTCTCTCACCATTGTAAAGAACAAAAGAGGTGGCCTTTTAAGGTGAGGTAGAACATATAAATATATTTAATTCGTAAGAAATCATACCATTGCTCTTGGCCTAAGACTACTCATAGCCAATCAAAATGACCACAAACTTGCCTGCAAACCAAATGCAAGGAACTAAATTTGTCAATTCATGAGACCCCGAGCTGGTAGTGTTTACAATTTTATGGATTTGATTAAAAAAACACACTTTGAAATGCATGTCAAAATGCAAAAAGTAAAACAACACAGCTTATAATCCAATCCTACAGAAATAGCATTAAATTGCTAGGGCAAAAAATAACACACAACAAAACCTGCGTTTCCAGAACTATTTGCATTTTACATTCAACTTGTGTGTGGTAATCTAAGCACCAAGTTATTTCGCACCACACACAAATTATAAAAGAGCACAATAATGTAAACTGAGAATGTGACATAAACATTCATAGTGTTTATACAAGGCCTAATCGATGCTGCTCCAAAGAAGAAATTAGGCAGCAGCACTGGCATTGTTCAGAGTTCTTAGAATATTTTGCTGCAGATCTTCTTTCTTTGCGCCAACTGTATCAATGATCTTCCCTTCTTGAGGAACATGAAGGTTGGCATTAAATCCACGGTTGGAAAGTCTGAAGTCTCACTTCGGGATTAACTTTACCTTTGCTCGTTGATCCCTTCCGTCCACCTCTTTTCATGGCCTGCATAAGTTACAAGGCAAGTCTCATGCACAAACTAAACCAATAGAGAATAACTATGATGCGAAAAAAAAAGAGAAAAAAAGTGGAGAATTAGATTCATTTTCTTCATTAGATTCTAGTTCTAAATATTTTGCTTTTAGGGTTACACATCGGTTGCATTGTTGCATATGCCATGTTAGTCCTTTTTTTGACACGTTTGAAAATTGGTGAACGCCATTGATTTTGGTATATATCTTGCATCATAGTGTTGGCCAGTAGAGGCTGTAGAGCAGAGTAAAACAACACATCACCTATACCTTTTGACGCTTTGCTTTGCATCTTCAGCTGATTTAGCTACTAGCCTACAACCTTACAAACAACCTGCATAGAGAATAAACAATGGTATACATGGCAGACAAAAAAGAGAAGTTGCTAAGTAGAAGAGAAATAGAGTAAAGGATTGATAAGAGAAAAACCTGCATAAGCTCCTTTTTCAACCTGCTTATTCAAATTAAAATTGTTAATTGCCAACTTAATCAACAAGGAATGAATTATTAAGAACAAAATGTGTGCCATATGAGTAGGAAGCAATGTTTGCCATATTAACTATAAACTAGAAAGCACTTAGCCTTAGGTGAAAATTTTCTCAATCTGAAGTGTACTTCATATGAGTAGGAAGCAACGTGTTGGAGGCGAGCTGTATACAAAACCCCACTCAGCTCAAAATGTACATGAATTAGACTAAGGCTATGTTCTTTTCCACTGATGAAAAGATCTGAATTGAACTCTGTATAATTTATTTGCTATCAACAATCTAATACTGAACTGACGTGAAGGTTTCAAATTAAAAGCATTGGTACAAATCTAAGACAAGACACAATTCCATTCAATTATATAAAATCTGGAAGGAAAAAGGAGCAATACCAGAAACAGAGAAGGAGAAAAATCTTAAATTTCATGCATAACAGTTGTATGTCGGCTTCTTAAATTCAACGGTTCATGCACAAGCTGATAAACATTACAGTTACTCAAAACTGAGCGAGAAATATAGATAAGATATAGACAACAAACATGCAATATAAAAGAAATAACAGAAGACCGTATGGTACTTTGCAAATGCGCTGACAAGCTTGTGTAAGACTTTGTCTTGAACAACGACGGTATTGACAAGTCTTTGGTTTAGAATTCATCCATAAACAAAGGGCATTGCTGTGAAGAAGAAATGCCTGCCCAAGATAGAAAAACGAGCACGGTCTGACATATGTATGGGATTAGATTGTCCTATCTACATTCTATAAACAGTTCTAAAAGGCATAAGTGTCTGTTCATATATGCATATAATGAACACCACTACAGTAGACTGCAACAGAAGATAAACAACATATGAGCAGAAAGATGCAAGACCTAAAGCATAGAGACCTCAATGTGAAAGAAGAACATGTCAATCAAATCTTCTAAACAGGAAAAAACTTTAAAGCTGATGCTATATTTACCAATTCAATATACAGAACCCTGGAAGGTGTTTATCCTCGTGTGACTTTCTAGGTAGATTGAAGAGCTCGTTAGCTATGAAAATCTGGATAAGCACTATCATGGCCCAAATATAAAGATGACCCAGATAAACTAGTAAACATACAGAGCCAGAAAAGGAGAGATCATACAACTCTGAAACTTAGAATCATAATCAACTGCGAGACTTCATGCATAGTGAAATAGAAAAACAAAGGCAACATACCGAGAGGGGGTGATAAATGTCAACTATGGCATATCAGTTCTCCTGTAATTCCTGGAAAGGAATGAGTGACATCATGAAACAGATTTAGCAGGCCTTTTAAAAAAATGTTGCATCCTATAGCTTTCAAGCTGTTCCTGTCTGGAATTAAACTTAAATTCACCCAGTACCTGGTTATAATTTAGGAGAGAGTGGTACCTCCAGGTATATACGGCAAACACGTCGGCCGGTTGCTGCTCCGACGCCATCCGTTCCAAATCTGTCATCTCAGGCGGTATCTTGTAGCGCTGTGCCTCCGCCCCGCCAAACATATACAATTAAGGTCAAATCAACAGTGATTCTTTACAATTAACGTCATCTTGGTTTTAAAAAATCAATGGAATTTAAATTGAAAACACCTATAAAAAGGATAGTGTAGAAAATAAGGGTAATAATCTGTGTTCTATTCATGAATTCAGGATACATTAGTACAGGAGACCTATCCTAGTTAGGAGAAGGTAACAGAATACATCTACAATTATGGTAGGAATACAAATCCAATTCCAATACCAATACTTAATTAATACTAATTCCATAACAACTATAATACTAATTCTATAACACTCCTCCTCAAGTTGGAGCATGCGGATCTAAAATGCCCAACTTGCCAAGTAAGGAATGGAACTGGTTACGTCCGAGAGCTTTGGTGAACAAATCCGCAGGTTGATCAACCGTACGAATATGTTGAGTAACAATAGCGCCAGATTGAACAAGATCTCGAACAAAATGACAATCAACTTCAATGTGCTTAGTACGTTCATGGAAAACCGGGTTGGCTGCTATGTGAATAGCTGATTGACTGTCACAAAACAATTTCATAGGAAAAGTGTGCGAAACCCCTAAGTCTTTCAGCAATGACCGAAGCCATAATAACTCACAGCAGGCAACTGCCATAGCGCGATACTCTGCTTCAGCAGAAGACCGAGAAACAGTAGGTTGCTTCTTAGTCTTCCAGGAAACTGGAGATCACCAATCATAACAAAATATCCGGATAAGGAACGCCTAGTTATAGGACAGGCGGCCCAATCTGAATCACAATAAGCAGTTAATTGAAGAGTACTACGAGAAGAGAGAAATAAACCTTGACCAGGATGACTCTTCAGATAGTGCAAAACACGAACCACAGCTTGCCAGTGAGGAACACAAGGCGACTTCATGAATTGCGCAAGAGTATGAACTGAATAACTAAGTTCAGGACGAGTAATAGTTAGATATATCAGACGCCCAACTAAGCGGCGATACTGCTCCGGGTCATGGTAGGCTGGACCTTCAACACGTGCCAAATCATGTTGTTGCTCCATTGGAAAATCAATTGGTTTAGAAGCAGATAAACCTGTATCAGATAGAATGTCCAAAGCATATTTCCTTTGCGACAAAGCAGGGCCAAAATCGGAGCGAGCAGGGACCGCAGAGGAGGCCGCCGCCGCCAAGCTTGGTGGCGACAAGGCGGCTCCGGCAAACGGCGGTGGAGGCGAGAGATCGGTGGAGCCACCAGTGTGACCGGCGTTGACTAATGGCCGATCAGGTGGTGCCGATTTCTTGCCCTTCTTGAACCACTCCGGGAAGCCATGTATCTTAAAACAGGTGTCTTTATCATGGCCCTTGCGGCGACAATGCGTGCAAACAAGATTCTTACGGTCGTCGGCAGAAAGAACCACTGGCGAACGTCGTGCAGCATATGCCATGGATGTAGAAGAAGAATCACGAGCACGAATGACAGCTCTATGGTTCTCCTCCTGAGTAACAAGGGCATACACCCTCATGATAGATGGCAGTGGCTCAATGCTCAAGATATGAGATCGCAAAGTGTGAAAACCTTCGTCGAGACCAGAGATGAATTGGTAAATCAAATCCTTCTCTCTTTCCTGGAGGATTTTCGCCTGAAAATTGCACTGGCATAAGGCTTTGCAATCTTCACAGGTACAGACCACAGGAGGTCGCATGCAGTGATAATCTGCAAACAACTTCTTGAGGGTGGCAAAGTAGATGGCGATGGGCTGACCGTTCTGCCGGCAACTTTGAATGGCCTCTTGTGTCTGCATAAGCTTCATCCCATCGGCGAAAATAAAGCATGCCTTTAGATCATCCCACAAATCCTTGACGGTAGAAAAAGAACTTGTTGAAGATCGGATCACTGGATCTAGAGTCTGTGAGATCCAGCAAACAAGAGTAGTATTTACGCCAGGCCAGACAGCAGCATCAGGATGATCATCTTGGGGTTTGGTAATGGATCCATCAAGGAACCCAATCTTATGTTTGGCCAAGAATGCGCAACGGATCGCATCCGACCATTCACTGTAGTTTTCTGGGCCTTTCAGCATGATTGGTACAAGTTGTAATCCTGGACCATCACCGGGACCAATGCAGTAAGGATCAGTCGACACACGACTAATTGGTAAAGTAACATAAGGGCCAGATTGCAACTGTTTGAGTAAAGCTGCAATTACATCACTAGCACTCAGATCCTGAAGTTTCGTCCCCTCAGGAATCTCGAAACGAGGTTGTTCATCAGAACCTGACATGTTGTAAAATCAGGGACGGATAAGAACATCGGTGAGTAGTCGGCGACGACGCGTGGCGGACGGCGGCGCGTGGAGAAGACCGGCGGCGCGTGGCGGTGTCGTCAACGTACGGCAGCGGAATAAACGCGAGCAGCGGACGTCGTTTCAACGGGAATCGTCGGGCTCCGGCGAACAGCGGCGGCACTGGTGCAGCGGCGGTGGCGCGTGGGCTCGGCGACGGCGCGTGGCGGCGGACGGTGGCTCGGGAAAAAATCAGGGCAGCAGAAAATTTTATGTTTCAGGTTTCAGAATTTTAGGCTCTGATACCATGTAGGAAATAAGGGTAATAATCTATGTTCTATTCATGAATTCAGGATACATTATATAGTAGTACAGGAGACCTATCCTAGTTAGGAGAAGGTAACAGAATACATCTACAATTATGGTAGGAATACAAATCCAATTCCAATACCAATACTTAATTAATACTAATTCCATAACAACTATAATACTAATTCTATAACAGATAGATTACCTCAAAAAAGTACGCTTCGACTTCGATCGAGTGAGAGAAGATATCACAAATTTTCTTCCGGCAGCGTGAAGTCGTAAGCTAGGAGCAGAAATGCAGAGGCCGGAGGTCATTTCGACTGGACAGATTCAATTTCGCTGGAAGACATCAGAGAAGCTATCGGTGCAGTTACTTCAGTATTTAAAACCCTGTATAATTTTCTTCCGGCGGCGTGAAGTCGTAATCTAGGAGCAAAGATGCAGAGGCCGGAGGTCAGTTCGGCTGGACTGATTCAATTTCGCTGGAAGACATCAGAGAAGCTATCGGTGCAGTTACTTTAGTATTTAAATCTTGTCGAAAAGTGCAGATCCTGCTACAATTGAAGATGCGGTATAACTATAGACATTTTGATTATGTGAAAATATAATTTTTTTCGGCAGTTTGGGGATGAAATTTAGTGAAAAGATTATTTTGTCCCTTTATAAAACAAATAGAAAAGGCTATAAAATTACACTCATACCCCTTCATCCTCTTCCCCTTTTACTTTCCATTTCCTTGTTTTTCACAAAAACCAAAGTCGTGCTCAGCTTTGGTTCAGTTTGAGGCGAAGGCATGCAATCACAGTACGGCGTTTGAGAGCGAGAGTGCCGTCGTCGAAGACGAAGACCGGCTTGGTTCGTAGGTAGAGCGGCTTGCAAATGTGATGGAAAAATCCTAACAAGTGAGTGTTCCTAATCATCTCTCCCTTGTCGTCCCTCATCGCCATCATGAATTGAACCATCCAGATACTCGCATCTAGCATTCAAAGGTCACCTTTCTAGATTAATTTAAAATATATGCAATAATCATCAACTGCTTGAAGTTTGGTTATTTCAATCAAGGTCTGTAAACAAGAGTTACCGATTGCAAATCTCTTTCTGGCGATTGACCGGGGAGAGAAGGTACTACAGGCCATGTACACCCATTTTCTCAGCTCGAGGCAAAAGCGGAGGCGTCATTTTCTTCTTTTTCTAAGGCATCGTCGGCCTCTCTCTTCTCCACCCGATTTGGCCGGAGCAGCAGACTGGAGGCTTCGTTTTCTTCTTCTTTTATGGCATCACCAACGTCGTTTGAAGCGTACGGTGTTGTTTTCCTCTTCTTCAACAGCGTCGCCGGCCTCTCTCTCCTCCATTTGATTTGGCCGGAGCGGCGGACTGGAGGCGTCATTTTCATCTTCTTTCACGGTATCACCGTCGTTTAAAGCGTACGATGTCATTTCTTCTTCTTCAACGACATTGTCGGCCTCTCTCTTCTCCACCCAATTTAGGGTTTCTGGCAATGGTGTTCAGCGGCGGTGCAGCCTTGAGTTGGGCATGGGTATTCCAACATGCTTTTCGGACTCAGGCTTGGTTTTTTAATGTGTTGAATTATGCTAATTTGTTTTGGGTGGCGGGTTGGTGGTGGTGGTGGAATGGTGATGGGATGGCGGCGCTGGTGGCAGAACTGGATGGTGGGGGCATTTTTGTCTTTTAAATTTTGTATTAGGTTAGAAGGGCATTTTGGTCATTCTCAGTCGATCAATGGCCGAAAATGGTCACTCAATGCCAGAATAATGGATTTAGGGTTTTATTTGCACTTATGTATAATAGTTAGGGTCATATTTGCACTAAACAATTACCTGGGGTTATATTTGCACTTTCGCCAATATATAGGGTTATATTTGCATATTACCCTAAAAGAATTGAGAGGAAGAGTGTGTGTGGTAAATTGGGTTCATGACTCGCTAGGATTTGTTTACCCGATAAAAGATCCGCGTCTTTTATGATTTTATCTCTGTTTAAATTACTCCCTCAGTTTCATTGGATGTGGCACACTTTCCTTTTTTGGTAGTTTTTGTGAATTTGACACACTTTCCTTTTATGTTAAGATTCCTTCAATTTCATCTACTGATTCTACTTTTCTCTTTCTAAATTCAATTTCATCCACTCATTTCATTCACCTAAATCCAAGCACCTAAACCTATGGTGCTACATCCAACGAAACGGATGTAGTATGTTTCAATAGTTGGGCATTAAATGTCAGCCTTCAAATTAAATGTTTCAATGACCATGATGTATTTTCAGATAAGTGATTGTTCTCACCTAAGATAGATGTTCTAATTGAAGCTCTTTCAATATTAATATTAAGCATAATTCATAACTCGCGGATCCTTCCGGGTTGAAACAGGTCATAACAAAATCACAAATCATCGAAACCGGAGAGAACATCCAATTTTCCCCAAGCTCTGAACATTCCATTTCTCTTCTGATCACCGAAATTAGAATTTGTGTCTTCATCTTTCATACCTCCAATCAACGCTCCAAATGGATTGCCAAGAAGATCCATGTCTAGAGGAAAAACCACGTCGAAGAAGTCTCTCGAGAGATGCCCCTATTTCTCAGGAATCACATCTATAATGTTAGTATGAATAATAGCTATAATGTTAAGGGTTTTCTGAAAATGCAGTTTTAGGTTTCTTCTCTAGAATTGGTTGTGATAGTGTTATGGTAGTGGTATACAAGACATAAGTCGTCACTTTAAACAACTTGAGCTCGCACAAGTAATACACTAAGGGCTTAAGTCGAATAACTTGAAGTTGTGCTTTAGTCAAAGGCCCATTGTATCTTGAATGTCTCAATCCAACAGAAAAGGTCAAAAGCATATTGCCTCATGAACGGCATAAGCCAATATAATAGGTCAAATGCTTACAAAACGATTGGCATGAGGATAGGAACAAAGAAATTTCAAAGTGGAAGAATTAGAAGTATAAACATTGAGGTAAGTACATCAAAATGATCGAGTCTTTGGACTAAAGACAAACTTGAGACTAATTTGAGCGTCAGAGCTTTTTCCCCTCGATCACTTAGGGGATTTCCCTTACAGGTTATCAATCCATCAAACAGCGATCCGGAGCCTAAGCGGTCACATAAAAAAGCTTCATCAATTGGCACACCCAGTGGGACAGTTTGCAAGGACTTCATTTTTCTGTTAATGGTTGGTAACTCACGCAAACCACTGCGGATCAATAAAATGATGGTTCCTGTAAGACGATCTTTAAGGATAAACTCAAGGATGATCGAACAAGAAATGACGCATCATGAAGAAGCTGGTCCATCTAGACCAAGAGAAAGGGAACCAGTATTGCAAGACATCAGACGGTCAAAACACTTGGGAACTACTGGTACGGAAAATGTGCATGTACATCCAAATATGGTGCCCGCCTCGGTTATCCAAACACAAATTCTCCCAACAACGAACCAAAGGCAAGACCTATTTCCCAAAATCAAGTGGCTTCACAACCTAGGATTTAAGAGAACTGTGATGGAGAAATAGCCAGTGTTATCGCTTCATCTCATGTTTCCCTTCATAAGGATTCAGATGAAATAGCTTTTATGGCTCCCGAAGGGTAGATTTTGAGAACTTTAGAAGGAATCGCCAAAGGAAACACTTCTATACCTCAGAAGTTGAACCCGCGCATGGTCAGCACGTATCACGAGTGGTGATTGAAGTAATGAATAACTCTCCTGGACACCAACAACCAGATCCAACATATGTCGCACATGTTCGACCCATAGCACTTGGGCGGACAAGTGCCTTTCGTCCGGTCGCCATGGAAATTGTCTCCTCGGGAATTGTTGTCCTATGATTTCTTGTATCAGGGACCTCCACTCAACCGATATACAATAACTCCGTGTATTCTCAAGGATTTAGCCCTAATAGCCATATTTCCCAGTTCCTAGTTCCAGAGGGCATGCAAGGTTTTCAACAACATATGCGACCCAATGGTTATCCATCATTCAGAGCTCACCGGTAGCATTTTTAGCACCCAGAAGGGATGATGGGTGGAGCACCTTCAACAAATGTTTGCATTTTGAATCAACCTTGGATGATGGCTTATCCAGGATTGATGCATCAAGGGACTTCATCAATGCAGATGCCACTACTATATATTGGGCTGACATATCCACTAGCTCAACCCACAGGGGAATCATATGGCACAAGGCCCCAACCTCCGTTATACTTTGGTATGATAGACCGAAATGCAGAACAACACAGCGCAAATATATTAGATCAAGAGCTAGAGTGGCTAATCGGCAGGGATCATCAAGCACATTATCCCCATTTGTACCTTACATAGCAATTTATGCCTAGCCACCATACTTCAGAACACCAGATGGTCTGCCCACTTATAACAAGGAAATAGACCCAGGAGAATTTCTAGCGACATTAGAAATTTCATGTCCGCCCAAGACACTCTGATTGAGCTCGTATGTAAGATTGTGGGGTCATACCTTAGGGGAAAAGCTTTAGCTTGGTATGAATAACTTCCAAGAGGCTCCATCTCATCCTACTTTGATTTTGGAGATTATTTATATGCCTGATTCTACCAAAAGAAGCGGTTCACTAAAACTGGTCCTGAGATATTTAACCTCAGACAGAAGACAAATGAGTCTACTGCTGAATTCTACAAGTGATATACTGATGAAAGTTTGACTGTGGTAGATAACTGATGCAACTGTCATAATGGTTTTCATGAATGGTATGGTTCATGAAAGGATATATGATAAGCTTGTGGAAGAAACACCAAAGACTGTGCATCAGCTACAGGAGCTCGTTGAAAAACAAGCAAAGGTTGAAGAAGCAGTCAAAAGAAAGAAGGATAATAACAAAATAGAATGTCATAATTGAGTTGAAGATGGAAAAGGTAAAAAGTCTATTCCTTTAATGTCAAGGATAAAATATGATGCATTCACTCCATAAAACGTTGAGTGTTTGTACCTAATTAGGCTGAAGCCATTAAACTCAAGGTCCATAAGCTATTGGATGTTGACATTGCCGAGGAGATTCTTTATCCAGAGTGGGTTGCCAATTTAGTGATGGTCAAAAAGTTAGACAGAGGATGGAAAATGTGCATCGACTATACAGACCTGAACAAATGTAGCCCGAAGGATAGTTAGCCATTACTGGCAATTGGCATGTTGCTCGAAGCCATCACTGGATTTGAGGTCCTGACATTTTCAATGCTCACAAAGGCTATCATCAAATAATAAGGGCGAAAGAAGATAAAGGAAAGACTTCCTTCATAACCGACATTGAGACATATTGCTACAAGAAGATACCTTTCGGCCTGAAGAATGCATGAGCAACATACCAACGCTTGGTGGATGCTATATTCAAACAACATATGGGTCAAAATATAGAAATATATGTCAACGATATGGTGGTCAAAACCTAAGTTGCGCTAACTTTCTGTTGGACCTTGAGGAAACATTTCAGAAGTTAAGGAATGCAAACCTTAAGCTGAACCTCTCCAAGTGCATCATAGGCGTAGGGGCGGGGAAGTTTCTAGAGTTCATGTCTCTAACAGGAGAATAGATGTGAATCCAGAAAAGGTGGAAGCCTTCGCAAAAATGACACCCCAAATACCATTAAGGAGGTGAAAAAGCTGATGCGATCCTTAGCAGCCTTAAGTAGGTTCTGGTTGAAAGCTGCAGAAAAATACTTGCCCTTTTTTGATGTGTTGAAAAAGGAAAAGGAGTTTAAATGGACTCAAGAATTCGAAGATTCCTTTGCTCATCTGAAGCAACACCTGAAGCAATTACCGACTTTAACCAAGCCGGAATTAGGGGAAATATTATATTTATATATCTCTGCTTCATGAGCAACAGTAACCGTGGTTATAGTAAAAAAGGTGGGAAGCAACAAAAAACCTGTATACTCCATGAGTCGTGCATTGCAAGGAGCTGAGCTTCGTTACACGAATTTGGGAAAACTTATTTTGGTGCTAGTTCATGCAGCGCATCGACTTCGACCATACTTCTAGGCTCATCTGATTGTTCTCCTTGCCAATCACCCAATCAGACAAATCCTTCACAAACCTGAGGCGTCAGGGATGGTGATGAAATGGGCTATAGAATTGGGTGAACATGACATCCAATTTCAACCAAGGAGCATCATAAAGGGCCAAGCATTGGCAGACTTGATAGTAGAGACATCAGATGTTACCTCTGATGAACTGAAGATTGTAGAAGGTGAAAAGTGGAAATTGTAGGTTGATGGTGCTTCCAATTTAGTAGGTAGTGGAGCAGGAGTCCTATTAACAAGCTCTAATGGTAGGGAATATCCATATGCCCTACACTTCACCTTCAAAACCACCAACAATAAGGCCAAATATAAGGCTTTGATCACATGGCTTCTCTTAGCAAAATAAGTTGGAGCACGAAAATTTGAGGTCTACCGTGATTCTCAAATTGTAATCCAAGAAGTTAGGGGAGAATATGAAGTACGAGACAGGAGCCTGTAAAAATACTTAACCTTGGCCAAAGCACTATTGCAAAAATTTGAAAGTTATGTTATCACTCAAGTTCTCCGTGAAGAAAATCAAAAGGTCGATTCCTTAAGAAAATTTGCTTTAGTTGACTTAAGCACTCAATCTAAATAGTAGTTGTTGATGGAAACACTTACCAGAAAAAGATATGAAGGAACACTCGTAGGCATCACCAATGTGCCAGAATCATGGATGACTCCAATTATGACATATTTAAAGGACGAAAGCCTCCCACGGGATAGTAGAGAAGCTAAGCGGATAAGATTGAGGGCCTCACTAAGAGGAGTAGATTTTACACAGAGGGGAATTCCGAATTTAATTTTTTAGCATTTGTTTGTTGCTCGGTTGAAGCCTTATCTAAACCATGCTTAGAAGATGTGTACCAAAATCAAGTGGAATTGTGAGAGTCGATGCTAGCATCACCAATAGTATCTAAATAATTCTCAACATCTTCACACGAAGTGGTAAGATCGACAACTTTATAACTCTTTTGAATAACACTGTCAATAAAGCCTATACCTACAACATTTCAAAGCATAAGTTCAACAATAGGGTGAAGACAAAGAGGCAACATAAGCATCAAATGTCTCTAAGAGAATGACAAGTAAATCAATGTTATACCTAAGTCGAACATCACTTCGAAAAAAGAACATTTTGTATAATACACGCGCAAAGGCCAAAAGTAACCTTCACCATGCTTAAAAGGTTTTAAGCTAAGGTTTTTCCTTACAAAATCATCAACGAAGGGGACAACTTTCTTTCCTTTACCCCCTTGGATATCTCGATCTCACTATCACCAAAGACATCATGATGCCAAGGCGGGAATAAATAGCTATTGGAACTAAAAAAGAAATACTTATTCTTCCAAGATTTTGGATAAAGAGAGTCAACCATGAACTTTCCACACTTTGGATAGACAGTAAGCCATCCAAATTCCCAATTACACCGAAGGGTGTACACATATCAAAATAATTCTAATGTGGGTTTTACTTCCTCTTCATAGCATCTCACCAAAAATCTAAAAACATGAAGAATGACATTCGGATGAAGCTACCATAGGGAGATATTGTAAAATTTCATAATATCAACCAATAAAGAAGGAATCGGGAACCTCAACCCATGCAAAAACTGTAGTCGACATTTCTGCAGAGGGATCAACCCTATCTCCTTGACCAGCAACAGTTAAGACAGGCGGGGTCAGTTCCAAAAATTTTAGAGTACTCTCCAGTTATGGAACCTAAAACAGAAGGAGAACTTGAAGTAGATTTCACTGAAATCGTCTTCTTCTTCCTGGACTTTCTCTGATGATTGGGTTGAATATTAGAAGGAGATTTAGAAGAATTACCATTCAAGGGAAAGGAAATTTGGAGGGGCCGGCTATACTAGGATCATCATGATCTATTTTGGGTTCCGATTTAGGTGATGAATTTTCAGAATAACATATTTCAAGAAGAAAAACACTACCTCCACTCTCTAAATGTGGATCTCCAGGAGGATTTTTTTTTTTTGGAAAAGGCATGAAGAAGAAAGAGACTTACTTGCTTGATATTACTTCACACTCAAAGAGAATGTCGAAATTCTCCTGGGTTTGAAGGAAATATGATAAAGGAGTAAAGCATTAGTCAAATATGTTTCTGGTATATTAAAAGGCAAAAAAACATTCAAAATTACCTCAAAAGATAAGCTAGGCCTAAATCTGAAGCCTATTCAAGTTAGAGAGAAAGCATGCGTGACAAAAAGAAGAAAAAGGGATATGAGGCACATATCTTGTATGTGTGGTTTAAAGCACGAGGAGACAACACATTGGTGGGGCCCTAAAATAAATTGAAAGGGAAACGATGCTTGAAAATCAAAGTCAAAATCTGACACACAAATGGGAATTCACGTGGATGTTGACTATTTATCCTAATGGTACATTTTATTTTCATCTTTTTTAATTAATGAGCTTATGAGGAGAAAGCTTCCTCCATTTGATGGACCCGAGTTCGTAGCCATGCACCCATCACCTATCATTCCAAATTTATTGATGAAAGCAAGCCATAATATGTGGCCTAATCTTTAGTCAATGTGTGTATAATATTCAATGTGTGCATAAAATTCATTGATGAAACCAAATAATTTCAAATTCAATGTGTCCATAATATTTAGTGTATGTGGCATACTGGTTCATTAAAACCAAGCCATACTTACCTTCTGCACGTGTGGGAGCAATGCTTCAATTTTGTGAATAGATTAAAGATCCAATTATCCTACATGGTGCATCTATTCAAAAAACATTAGGACAAATACCAAGACTCATTTGAATAGAAGAATTTAGGCATGCGAGGAATTCCACTCAAGACCAAAGATGTTAGAAATAAATTATTTAAGAAATATAAATTACTTTGTTATTTATATTTCTAGGGGGCTTATGATAGTGTTGTGGTAGAAATGGTATAATTCAAGGCATAAGTCATCACTTTAAACAGCTTAAGCTAGCACAAGTGATACACTAAAGGCTTAAGTCGAATAATTTAAAGTTGGGATTTAATCAAATTCCCATTGTATCTTGAACGTCTTAATCCAATAGAAGAGGTCAAAAGAATATCGCCTCTTGAACGGCTTAAGCCAACAGAATAGGTCAAATGCTTACAAAACTATTAGCATGAGGATAGGAACAAAGATATTTCAAAGTGGAAGAATCAGAAGTATAAACATTGAGGTAAGTACATTGAAAAGCTAGAGACTTTGGACTAAAGACAAACTTGAGACTAATTTGACTAAAGACAAACTTGAGACTAATTTGATCGTCAGAGCTTTTTTCCCGATCACTCGAGGGATTTCCCTTGCAGGTTATCAATCCATCAAATGGAGATCCAGAGCTTAAAAGGTCACACAAAACAGCTTCATCAGGTTGTGTTTGGATTGCGCATCAGATGCTCGATGGAATGCTTGAACCAGATGTGGTTTCCTAGAATGTGTTGATTTTTGGCTATTATTTGAATGGATATGATAATGATGATGATGGGGTTCTTGGCATTCTTTCTAGAATACAAATAAATGTGATGTGATATCTTCAACTTAATCACCGAATTCCTTCACAGAAAAGACCAGGTACCAGCACAGTCTCTGAGCTAACTCTAATGGAGTTCGAGGAGGAGCGTGCCAACGAACATGGCAGTGAGGTGGACGAAAGAGACACCTAAGGATACACATTGGATTTTTGGCCAAAGACGTCACTGCCAATGATCTGAAGAAGACGTTTTGTACACTTCTTCTAGTGTAGAAAATAAGGGTAATAATGTGTGTTTGTATTCATGATCTCGGGGTATATTATATAGTGGTACAGAATACCTATACAAGTTAGAAAAAGGTAATAGAATAAAATTACAATTACAAGTAATATCTACATTCCTTAATACTCATCCTCAAGTTGGAGCATGGAGATCAGAAATGCCCAACTTAACAAGAAAGGAATGGAACTAGTTACGTCCGAGAGCTTTGGTAAATAAGTCTGCAGGTAAAACTGTAGTGCGAATATGATGAGTAAAAATTGTGTCAGACTGCACAAGATCCCAGACAGAATGATAATCAATTTCAAGATGCTTTGTACATTCATGGAATACTGAATTTGCCGCAATATGAAGAGTAGATTAACTGGTACAAAATAAACGCATAGGAGTAGAATTTGTAACCCCCAAGTCTTTCAGTAAAGACTTAAGCCATAATAATTCACAACAGGTAATAGCCATCGCACAATACTCTGCTTCAGAAGAGGACCGACAAACCGTAGGTTTCTTCTTAGTCTTCCAAGAAATTGGAGAATTGCCAATCGTTATGAAATATCTAGAAAGAGAACACTGGGTAATGGGGTAAGCAGCCCAATCAGAATCACAGTAAGCAATCAATTGCAATGCACTGTGGGAAGAGAGAAATAAACCTTGACCTGGATGACTCTTCAGGTAGTGTAAAATGCGGATAGCAGCTTGCCAATGAGAAACACAAGGAGACTTCATAAACTGTGCAAGTGTATGAACCGAATAACTTAGCTCAGGATGAGTGATGGTGAGATAGATCAGGCACCTAACCAGACACCGGTATTGCTCAGGATCATGATAAAGTGGACCTTCAACACGTGCCAAATCATGTTGTTGCTCCATTGGAAAATCATTCGGTTTAGAAGTGGATAAACCTATGTCAGACAAAATGTCCAGGGCATATTTCCGTTATGAAAGGAACATCCCATCCGGTCTTCTAGCATTCTCTATACCTAAGAAATACTTAAGCAAACCAAGATCTTTCCTGTGAAAACAAGAGCTCAAGTATTTCTTGAATTCAGAGATAAGCGACGAAGAAATACCAGCAATAACCAAATCATCCACATAAACTAGTACATGCAAAAATATTTAACAGCGGGAAAAAGAAAATAGAGAATAATCTGCTTTACTATGGACAATGCCAAATGCACGTAAAGCCTGAGCTAGTTTCGCAAACCAAATGCGAGGAGCCTGTCGAAGATCATAAAGAGATTTCTGAAGGCAACATACCTGTCTAGGGGGTGCAGGATAGCCTGGTGGAGATCACATGAAAACCTCTTCATGCAGATCACCATGCAGGAAAGCATTATGCATATCCATCTGATGCAGTTCCTAACCATGAATAACTGCAACAGACAAGAATAGACGAACCAAACTCATCTTTGCAACAGGAGCAAATGTCTCCGTATAGTTAATCCTTTCAACCTAGCGATTCCCGAGAACCACCAGGCGTGCCTTATGTGCTCAATGGTACCATCAGATTTAAACTTCGTACGGTAGACCCATTTGCAACAAATTGCAGTCTTGTCCAGAGGTAGAAAAGTCATTGTCCAAGTCTGATTGCGCTTAAGCGCAGTAAGCTCTTCAGTCATATCATATCACCAATGAGCATGATTTGACACCTCTAAATAAGTAGTGGGATATGCACTAGAAGTTACTACACCCAAAAATCTAGAATGTGTACTAGAAAATTTATCACAATTTACATAATCAGTAAGAGGATAGAGAACACTTGAGGATAGTGATGAGGCATGAGTGATCAAAGCAGGAGGGGAGGTCTTCAGTTGTAAGAGCACAGGCATATTCATCACATTCATAGTCTTCCAAGTATGGAAGAGGTTGGTGATTGTGGACACTCTGTCGGAGAGAAGGCAGCTCATCAACGGGAGGTGATGCCAGAGTAACCAACAAAGCAGATAGTGAAGTGAAAAGTAGTAGGCAGCGGTCGGAACTATCCGGAGCTGGGGACTCCGCATCAGGTAGCGGAGCAGAAGGTGAGGTAGGTGGTGGCAGTGCGTGAGATGCGTGGTCACAGGACGATGATGATGTGTGAAGCGCGTGTGGTGGCGGTACCTCGGGCTACGCATCATCTGGCTGGAGCGGTAAAAGTAGCCGATGATCTAGGCCGATCGGCGGATCTGGCTGGAAAAGCAGAGCAGTGGCCAACGGTAAAGGTACGACGGCGGTCGGCGAGAATGGCTTCGGTGATGATGG
Organism: Rubia yunnanensis; assembly: GCA_037428765.1. NCBI lineage: Eukaryota > Viridiplantae > Streptophyta > Magnoliopsida > Gentianales > Rubiaceae > Rubia > Rubia yunnanensis. The sequence goes on from CM075061.1 coordinate 65,074,508, forward strand.
AGGTGGTGGCATCATCGGGGTCCATTGATGAGGCCAACGTTGTAGCTTTAGCATACGAGAAATGGTCTTAAAAAAAAATTGGCATCCGGACTGTTGAAGAAAGTACGGGATCCTAGGTTATATAGGCGATATCCTTTCTTTCTGGCAGGATAACCAAGAAACAAACATCCCGACTTCTTGGTGCAAACTTGTCACGATATCTGGGAATGTAAGCAACAAAACACAAGCATCCAAATACCTTCAAAGGTGTGTAATTTGGAGCTCGTCCAAAGAGCATCTTAAAGGGAGTGCGACCATTGAGATGTTTTGTTGATGTCTGATTAATCAGACAAGTAGCAGTAAGAATACATTCTACCCAAAAATCAACTGGCATATTAGCTTGAAAATGCAAGGCACGTGCCACATTCAGCAAATGGCGATGCTTACGTTCAACACGACCATTCTGTTATGGTGTATCAACCATAGATGTCTCAAAAAATGATCCCAGATTCAGCAAATAGGATTGCAAAGGCAAAAATTCAGTGCCATTGTCAGCCCGGATGTGCAGAACAGATCGACCGAACTGGTTCTTGGCTAAAGCACAAAACTCCATAAATATAGAAGCTACATCTGACTTAGCTACTAACAAATAGACCCAAACAACTTGAGAATAATTATCAACTATTGTTAAAAAATAAAATACACCACTAGAAGATGGTGTTCTATAAGGACCCCAAACATCATAATGCATTAATTCAAATAATGAAGTTGCATTTGAAGGAACAAAATTCTTATTTGTGCTAAAATCAATAGAAGAAACAGAAGAAAATACCGTAGAGGAAGGATGTTCAAGACGCTTATGCCATAAATCAGAAGAAGATATGGAAGCAACTATCGAAAAATACTGCAAGATAGGAGGACAAACACGAGTATCCAGCAGACGAAGCCAATACCCCCCCCCCCCACTGCCTTGCTGTTCACCCACACCAATCACAGTCCTCATACTTATTTTCTGTAAAATGCAATAATTTCCAGTAAACATAGCTAGACAGTTTTATGAAAATAACAATCTAGATCAAAATAATAATTTGCAACGCAAAGCAGGTATGTAGAGCACATGATTAAATGTGACATCACCAAAACAGATAGGACCATATTGTGTAGTAGACGACACAGATCCATCAGGCAGTATAACTTTCACAGTATCGATAGCAGTAGTAATATCACTAAGAGAACCTATGTCACCAGTCATGTGATATGAGGCTCCCGAATCAAGAATCAAAGGCATAGTAGACTTACCTAACCCATGGTCAGAAAAAGAGTTAAACTGATTAAATAAATTCATGGTCGTGCCCCATTGGTCATCAGATAGAGCAGGGCCAAAATCAGAACGGGTAGGGGCACAGCCGTTGGAAGCCGCCGCTGGAAACCTTGGCAGCAACACAGCAGCGCCGGCGAATAACGACAAAAGTGAAGGGGTCGCGGCGGTAGGAACCCCGCAGCCAGTGACAATGTTTGGCCGAGCTGGTGCCATCTTCTTGGCGACGTTGGCTTCTTTCTCAACTCCTTGAACCATTCTGGAATGCCTGTGATCTGGAAGCAGGAGGATTTGTCGTGACCCTTGTAATGATAATGCGTACGAATGAGATTCTTGCAATTAGCTAAAGCGAGGACATCTGTCGAAGAACCCGTAGGTGGTGGCCATCGTGCGGCATATGCCATGGAGTCAGAAGAAGACTTGCGAGACCGGATAACAGCTTGGTCATTCTCCCCCTGGACAACAAGCGCATACACACGATTGCTTGTGGTAGTTACAATGCTTATGATATGGGATTGCAATGTGTGATAGCACTCATCGAGACCAGAGATGAATTGATAAATCAAATCCTTCCTCTCTCTAGGGAGGCTCGTACATCAAGATTACATATGCACAACAATTTACTAGTTTCACAGTCATAAACTAAAGGAGACCGTATAGAATTGTAGTCTCCAAACAGCTTCTTCAGGTTTCCAAAATAGGTGGCGATGATCTGACCATTCTGCCTAGAGTTCTGAATATCTTTGCGCATCTGCAGAATTTTCATACCATCACCAAGAGTAAAACGGGTCTTCAGGTCAGCCCATAATTCTTTAACTGTGGCAAAAGAACTAGTAGAAGATCGCAATGCTGGATCCAGGGTTATCAAGATCTATCAGACAAGTGTAGCATTGATCTCAGGCTAATCAGCAGCATCAGGAGGATCATCCTAGGTTTGGTAATAGATTCATCAAGGAATCCAATCTTATGCTTAACAAGCATAGCGTGGCAAATTCATCAGTCCATTATGAGCGCACCCACCGTGACAAGGTTGGGGAAGTGTATGCCATCGGTCACACCACGTGTTGTGAACACACTGATGGGTCTTTTGTATGTCTATATGTGAATGAATCGAGGATTGAATCATTAGAACTACCATGTTGCTAATAATTCCTAAGTGCCTAGCATAAATAGTTTACTTGTTTGTGAATTGCATGCTTGTAGTTGTTAGTTGAAAACATCGAAACACCTCCCTCCCCCCTAGTTGCATGTCTACACTACTAGTTGTCTTTTCACTCGTGTGGATTGATGACTCGCACGGGGTTGTGTTTCTAAGTAGTACTTGAGCCCTAGCATCCTTGTGGACAAACCCAGAGCTTGCTGCTTACTAACTGTTGGTAGCTTAGTAGTAAGAACGAGGGCAGAATATAAATCTCTTATCCTTTGACCAATAAGCCTCTCGGCTTGTGTTCTAACGACGCATGGTCAGTGTATGTATGTTCATATAGTCTTATATGCATGAACCCTTTGGAAAATCCCTCTTCTCTAGGGGATTATCCCTACTACCACTATCCACTTAATTACAGTATATGAAACCATATGTGTTATACTTTTTGGGAAAGTCTCATGAAAGACGGCATTTCCATAAGCTTATGGACAGTCCTCAGGGGCATTTGCCTTAAATATTATAATTTTTTATAAAATTTAATTATTGCATTTTATAAGTTAAAACAAGGAATAATATGAATTTGAAGGTGAAAATATAAAAATATATGATATAAAAAAATATTTTAAAAAATTTTAAATTTTGTATGTAATTTAAGAAATGCAGTGTATAAGATAAGAACTAAACTTATGGACAGACCGCCTGTCATGAAACGCACCAACACCAAACATTCAAAATAAAGAACAGACAAACACAATCTAAAATTTGAAACACTGAACAAAGGCAAAACTACAAATAATCTTTGACAAAACAACAAGAAAATATGGCTAGAGATGGTGCAATACTAGTTTAAGGTGAAGGCTGCGATAATTTCTCAACTTTCGGGGCCAAAATTGGTTTCTTACGCCGCCAGTTGCACCAACATCTCGGCCAGAAATTTGTTTCGTCCGAGACATAACCTACCACCAAGAGAAAATAAAATCAATCAAAAAGAAAATCGAAGTCTCAAAGGAAAATTGAGCAATAATATAATGGAAAACAAAGTTCTAGAATCGAGGCGACGCTAGAAAACTTACATCAAACGCTACAAAAATTGATGGAGATAACGGACAGCGATGCCAAAATATGAGCGCAGAATCGAATAGGAAAACACACGGGCAAAAGAACGTGTCCAAAAGAAGATCAGTTTCTGAGAACAAAAAAAAAAAAAAAAAAAAAGCTGAACTGGAGATCTTTTCAAAAATCTGGCATCAGGCTTTGCCAAAGAAGATCAGTTTCTTTTTGTGGAAAATGTTACATTGTGCTAACACTCTACCTTCTCAGCTCTCGGAAAAGCCGTTCTGAAAAATCGAAAGCTCCAAAACACTGTATAACGTCCACTTCTTCTCCGGCCATGGCGGCGACGCCATGGAAACAGGCAACACAAACCTTCGCTCAGGCGCTCAAGCTCAATCCTTCCCACTCCATCCCCGAGGTTTCCGACCTCCACCCCCATTTCAATTATAAGGGGGAAATTGCTGTTCTGTATCCGGAGGACGAAATTGACATTCTTGCTGCCCCGTTCTCCAAAGCTCTAATCGGGAAGTTTAGCAGAGGCCGCCCCACAATGGAGTTCCTCCGAGCTCAGATCAAAACCATTGGGTTTAAAGGCGAAGCCCAACTGTCAGCAATGGATTCCAGACATGTTCGGATTACCTTCGACCTAGATGAGGATTACCACAGATGCTGGCTGAAAAGAACTTGGTCATTGGGAGGTAACATCATGCGGATTATCAAATGGACCAAGAACTTTGATTATGATGAGGAATCTGCCCTAGTTCCAGTGTGGCTTACGATTGAATTCCCTCCGGTATATTTCTTTCATCCTAAAGCTATATCTGATTTGGGAAATTCTCTAGGTGAACTGCTTTTTGCTGATGCTCCCACTAAGAATTTAACTAGACCATCCACTATTAGACTATGTGTAGAAATGGATGTCTCTAAACCCAGGCCTAGTAAGATCAGATTAGGATCTATAGCTCACAATAAGGCTTATGCAATCACCTATGAGGATGTCCCACAATATTGTATGAAATGCCTTAAGCTTGGCCACAATGAGTCCTACTGTAAAAGAGAAGCACAAGCTTACAATGCAAACCACTTAGATCACCTAGAATCGCGAAAGAATACCTCAGGTTTTGTTTCTGATCCTAAACATCCCAAACATAATAGGGAAATCAGGAACTTGACAGTCAACTACAAAGAAAAACAGCAGACCTCCACCAAAGTCTACCAGCCTAAGGCTAATCAAAATCAGTTGAAAACTCCAGCATTAATAACTGTGAACCCTACTCAGAGAGAGGAAAATAAAAATTCGGTATCAGAAAACAGATTTGCAGTACTTGAGGAGGAACAAATTCAACCCTTAGAAGGTACTGATCTAGGGAGAACTAATATAGTTCTTCAACATGATCTAGACAATAGTGCTGAAAATTCTTCAGTAGATTTCACTACTAACCCTCAAGAAAGGTTACAACACCAACATGCCACTGAAAATGAGGATCCCTGCTCTGATTGCAATTCTGTGGAGGATCATAATGATGAAGGATATGAAACCAGAGGCTACAATACAGCTCCTTCATCTCCGCTAAAGAAGAACATCCACTCTATATCCTTCAATGATGATACTGTTTGTGACAAATTGAAATTTGCAACAAATTCGGATATATTTTTGACTGATCAGTTTTCCTGGCAGCCTAATAAAGAAAATCTTTCAGATATTGACTCAATTCAGGTAAAGGAGACACAGTCATTCTCCACTCCAACTTCACTGCCAATAATAAAGGGGAGCAGGGTCAGTCAAAAGGAACAGGAGGAATCCACACCTACAGCACAGGATAAGCAAGGGACCCCACAAACGGTAACTCAAATAAGTCTCCCTAAGAGGAGTTCCAGGTTAGCCTTAAAAACAAAAGTTTCCAATGACAGTTAACTGTTTAATATGGAATGTGAGGGGATTATCTACTTCTAAAGTAAGGCTTAAACATTTAGCCAAAAAACACAAACTGGATCTGTTGGTAATCATTGAACCAAAAGGGAATCTCAATCAGTTAGATATGTATAAAAAAATGTTCTGTTTTCGCCACCACTTAGGACCCATACATAATAAAATCTGGATAATGAATTCTGATAGAATAGGTATTGATTTGCTAGCAGTCCATGATAATTTCATACATGTGGAATTAACTATAAAACAGAGTCAGGAGAAACTCAAAGCCTTTTTCATATATGCCCCACAATCTAGGGAGGAAAGATTAAAGGTTTACAAGGAATTAGAGGATAGATTTGATTCTTCGCCTACTTTAATTGGAGGGGACTTTAATGTGATAAGATCAACAGCAGAATATTCAGGACCTAGCGCACCAAAATTAAACTCAATCATGGACTTTGATTCCTTCATTAATGAGGTCCAAATAGCAGATCTATACACTGTAGGTAACCATCTAACATGGAGTAATAATAGATTGATCAACCCAACCTCCAAAAGATTAGACAGAGTAATGGGAAATACAAGCCTTTTCAATTTATTTAACCATTCCTCCGTTCAGATTCTCAGTAGAACTTCCTCTGATCACTCACCTATGTTATTAGTTCTCTCTAATTCCGACATCTCTTCCCCTAAACCATTTAGGTTCCAGGAAATGTGGCTAAACAGAAATGAATTCATGGATCTTATATCCACAAACTGGTCAAGGCCAATCTTAGAACAGGGTCTTCTAGGATTCTCCCTAAAGCTTAAAAGACTGAAAATTGAAATAAAAAACTGGAACAAAACAGTATTTGGTAATGTACATGATAATATTGCAAATTCTGAATCAGCAGTCTCTAATTGGGAAGCAATCTATGACAGATCACACGCTTTAAGTGATAGGATTAATTTGAATAAGGCCAAGGCAATCCTAACTAAACATCTGGTCGAACAGAACATCTTCCTCACACAAAAAACAAGAATGAAGTGGCTTAAAGATGGCGATTTAAACACAAAATATTTCCACAAGTCTATCTCTGAAAATCAGGCTAGGTTAGGCATATTAAAAATTCAAGACATTGATGGTAACTGGCTAAACACACAGGCTGAAATTAATGAGGCAGCAATATCATTCTTTAAATCATTATTAACAGATGGAAATGATGATCCATCTGGTCAATGCCTCTCTTTCCTAATGAAGGAAATCCTCCCAGTTGTCACTGAATCTGATAATATCAATCTTTTACAACCTATTTCAGTTGAGGAAATTAAATCTGCTGTTTTTGAACTATCTGCTAATTCTGCCCCTGGACCTGATGGCTTCCCAGGTATTTTTTATAGAAAGGCTTGGGAAATAATCAAAGATGATTTACTGGTAGCTATATTGGAGTATCAAGCTGGTATCCCAATCCCCAAAGCTGTGGCTAGCACATTCATAACCTTAATACCAAAAACAAACACCCCTAGGAACTTCGGTGACTTTAGACCCATAAGCTTATCTAATTTCATAAATAAACTTATGTCTAAAATCATGGTAGAAAGAATTAAGCCACTCATGAGTTCAATTATTTCAGAAGAACAATCTGCATTCTTAAAAGAGAGAGACATTGCTGATAATATACTAATTATGAAAGAGGCAGTTAGGTTGTTAGACAAGAAAAATGAATCTTTAAATCTAATCCTTAAACTGGACATAATGAAAGCTTTTGACAGGGTATCTTGGTCTACCATTAACTCCCTCCTTCTGAAATTAGGTTTTCATGGACACTTAGTTAAAGTAATAATGAATAACATGAGTTCTACTTGGTTTTCAATACTGATAAATGGCTCCCCCTGTGGGTTCTTCAAACCTTCCAGAGGCTTAAAACAAGGGGACCCAATTTCACCTTTTCTATTCAATATCTTAACTGAGCTCTTAACTAGGAATTTAAAGATTCAATTTCAAAATGGCAACATTAAAAAATTTAGGACTCCGGGATCAATAAATAACATCACCCAGCTCTCTTTTGCAGATGACACAGTGATATTTCTCAAAGGGACTAAAAAATCTTTGCAAAACTTAATCAGATTCTTGGATATCTACCAAAAAGGATCAGGACAAAAAATAAATTTTTCCAAAAGTGCTTTTTACTCAGGAGGTCTAAGTGTAAATAAGATAAAGGAGATCAAAGATATTACTAACATCACTCAAGGATCTTTACCTTTTTTATACCTAGGAGTCATAGTCTTTAAGGGTAGAAAACTTAATTTGCATTTTAAGCACTTAATTGATTCTGTAAATAGGAAAATTACAAACTGGAAAAATCAATGGCTATCTGGAGGGGGGAAATTAGTCTTAATAAATCACATCTTAACAGTTATCCCACAGCACACTTGGGCCGTAACTGCCCCAACTTCCCATACTGTTAAGAAGCTTGAGTCCATTTTCAGTGATTTTCTATGGGGAGAATCAGATCAGGGTCTGAACAAACACTGGCTATCATGGAATAGGATTTCATACCCTCAAAAAGAACAAGGGCTAGGAATTAAGCATATTCAATCAATAATAGATGCATTCTCGATTAAAATATGGTGGAAGCTTCAACTGGGGCAATCTAATTGGACTAAGTTTATGTGGTCATTACCTCTATATGCCAGAAAATCAGAAACTTGGTCTAGATATAGGAAGATAAATATTATTTCAGAATCTGCAACTCAGGTAATTATAGGAAAAGGATCTTCAAATTTCTGGATTGCAAATTGGTTGGGCTCTGGACCACTTATTAATCGGGTGGAAGATCAGGTAAATGTCCCCTTTCCCTTTCTTACTGTGGCAGAATTTCAGCTTAATAAAGGTAACTACCTTCCCCATCTCTCTCTGCTATTTGGTTCTGATATTCATTTAGAGTTACTTAAGGACATACAAATCAAAGAATATCAGGATTATATGATCTGGAAACCAGATATATATGGGAAATTCACAATTAAAAGTGCTTATCAGATTCTGAGACCAAAAAAAGCTGAACTGGAGATCTTTTCAAAAATCTGGCATCAGGCTTTGCCAAAGAAGATCAGTTTCTTTTTGTGGAAAATGTTACATTGTGCTCTTCCATTTGCTGATATTCTAATGAGACAAGGGTTCCATTTACCTTCTAAATGCCCATCATGTGATCATACTGACTCTATATCCCATTATTTCAACTCATGTGGGTCAGCTTCTTTTCTGTGGGATAAGTTTCATGATGCATTACATCTTCCAGTTAGATCTTTTAACACAATATGGGATAGATTAGAATTCTACTGGCTTTTTAAACCGGCATCATCTCACCATTCTATCAGGCTCACTCTCTCTGGTTTGATATGTTGGCAATTATGGAAAACTAGAAACGAAATTATACACGACAACAGGAGAAGCAGTGTCATTAATCAGTGGAAATATGTAACTGACTTGTGTCACATGAGCTATTCGGTAAATTACAAATTATGTTGTCATTCACAATGTAGTCTGGTTAGCAGAAATCTAGTCCCACCGTACAAACGGAGAATCAGGAAAAAATTAAACATACTCAAATGGGAGCCTCCTGATTATGGATTGAAAGTTAACTGTGATGCGGCTCTACAAGGAAATTCAATTGGATTAGGGTGTGTGTTGAGAGATCAACTTAAAAGAGTGAAATCAGCAGTATCATGCTATATGGAATACCCTGATATCTTACCACACCCTACCTTATTAGTCCTTAATGCAGAATTGCTTGCTATCCTTGCAGGTCTTGAGGCAGCATTGGGCATGACTCTTCAGGTGCACATTCAATCAGACTGTTCGTTAGCGATTCAAATTCTTGGTGGTCATAGCTGCCCGTGGCAGCTTATCAAGATCCGAGACCAGATTAACACGGCAGCATTGAGCTTCCAAGCTGTTACATATAGTCATATCCATAGAGATGGCAACCAAACTCCGGATTTTCTAGCCAAACTAGCAGTTAGAAGAAGGATCACCTCTACATTTACGGAAATTCAGGAGTCCATCAGGTTTAACTTTCTTAATCGTAGGGAAATCTTGTTTCCGCAATTTAGATGGTCTAATCAATTCCTTACTTAGTTGCACTGTATTAGGTTATCGAAATGGTTCTTGGCTTGATTTTCGTTGACTGTCTGGCCATCGTAAGCTTCACACAGGGGGTGGAGAGCTTACCGATGGAATCACATTCAATAAAAATATGCCGAGAACAGATCCTTTTGTATAGTTACTACTTTTCTTGTACTTGGCTGTTTTGGCATGACTTAAGGGAGTGGGATCCCATAATAAACAAACCCCACTCATCGAGGATGAGTTTTTGAATTAAAAAAAAAAGAACGTGTCCAATGGCTGAAATAATTACTCGGGTCAGGTCATCCAAGGTACCAAATCCAACGGCTGAATTAGGGTTACCTAATTCTAGGTTTCAAAAGATGCACACGACTTATTTGATTCCACAGTAGACAACAAAACAGATGCACCATAATCTAAAACATAAAGCTCATTTTCACTATGACCGTGACCCAAAGTTTCACTTGTGATTTTATGCCGAATAATAAATGAGCGATCATCAAAGAAGAAAACAGAGTTTAAAGCTCAAGTTAATTTGCTAGTCGAAAGAAAATTTTTAGTGATATCAAGCACAATAAGCACATCATAAAGACACAGCAAATTAGAAATCTAAGAATCACCAACATGAGTTTTAGGGAGTTGAGAACCATTGTCAACAATGATACAGTCAAAATAAAAATAAGGTGTCACATAATCAACAACATCAATGGATGATGTCGTACGTTTTGTGGCGCCAGAATCTACAATCCACTTGGGGTCATGCTTAAATTCTGAGATACCAACCGTAATGAAAAGTCACAAAGTAAAATATAACCAGTGGCAAACAGATTGGAGAGGCAATGGTGTGCTGGAGAATATCCACCCGCATTAGGCCATGGGCAGTGGTAGAGACCGCTAGCGGTCTCTTACCAATTAAATATATTTTCTCTCTCTCTCTTCCACCTCAGCTTAAGAGACCACTTAAGAGACAACCCTTTTTTTCTCCACAATTGATACTATTCATGGAACCCACTTGATTTTCTCTATCATACTCATTAATTTGAGCATTAAATATTATTTTAAATAAATTTATCCACCAAAAATAAGTTGAATGCAAAATTTAATAGAATGTTTAAATATTTAAATATAAATTCATTTTTTAAAAATATGTTAAATAATTTATTTTTCTCGTTCTTGTTAATACCATGATTCAGTGTAAAAAAATAAAATTAATTTCAAATTTTTTGATGAAACTATTAAAACAAAAATAAATAAATAAATACTATGAGAATTCATTTTTTTTATAAAATAATATGAAAACATAAAAAGTGCGAAAACCAATTATAACAACTATAAAAATTACAGAAAATACTAAATAAAATATTGATCTACTCCAATGACAAATGTATGGTCTAGTCTGACCAATTATTACCAACAACCTATTACAATCAATTTCCACTGTAGACTATCCCAATTAATTTATCTCGCAGTGCTTCCTCTGCTGCCGACAACTCTCCCTTTTGAATCAAACTATCAACCGATCCCGCTCTGATTGTTTTTCAACGAATTCCCGCTGTGATATGTTGTACTCCATTTTAGCTCTTTCATTCTCCGCAAATATTTCCTCCTTTTTTTTGTAGCTGCTTCAATTGCGGCCGCACACTGCATTCTAGCGGATTCTTTTGATTGTTCATCATCTTTTGTTCTTCCCCTAGCCTTTCCTTTTCCCCTTGCCTTGCATTTAGCGGCTTTCACACCAATAGGATATTGCATAGCTTGAGCATCATCGCCACTACGGGGTGTTGATGGCACCCGTGGTGAATATTCTTCTCCATCAGTGTCTTTTGGGCCATATTGTGCTATAAATTTAGGGTTCTTTCTGCAATCGTCATAACAATGGAAGAATAAAAATTGTTGCCCATCATTTTCATCTGCAAACAAGTTCATGGTCCATGCCTTTACATCTACTTGGCTAGAGCCACTCCTGCCCCGACTGAAGTGACGCGCGGCTTTACTTTCACATCCCATGTATTTACCAATATCGTGCGCCATTTTTTACCACCGACACTTGCACGACTTCATTGACCGGTTGGAATTTGCATAATGATTCACATCGCGCATAATTTTAGACCAAAACACACCAGCATTTTGACCTGTACCCACCACACAGCCGGTGGAATGCTCGAACCATCCGCCACATAGAGTTTTATCATCCTCTACACTCCATTTATCCCGGCTACCTTTCTTCTTTGTAACCTTACTCCCGGACACTATTGCAACTTCATCATTTTCTTCACCTACATCATTTTCTAAACGAATAAATCATTTTTCCAAACCAAAACAAATGTCAAACATATACTAATTTTGAAACTATGTTTATGAAATTTTAAAATACATGAACATATTAAATGATACACTGGATTCTTCAAATAATATACTAGATTGCACACACTAGATTGCATACACTAGATTGCATGTTAAAATGCATATACTAAATGCATATACTAGCAACATATATTTTTCATGTTCAAATATACTTATTTTAAAATATAACAAAGGGAAGTGAAGGCAATGTAAATTTATTATAAACTAGAAAATGAAGACAATGAAGGCAATGTAAATTAATTACGGGCTTACCGTCTGTAACATCGTGACTTCCATATTGTTGCCCATCTTCACCACCAAAATTCTGACCCGGTGAACCGCGACCTCCTCGGCTTGAAAATGCTCCCGATTCGTTTATAGAATCAAGATGTGGAGAATGGAAGTGTTGACCATATAAATTATGGTACGAATTTTGCGATTGAATGTTCGCATTTTGGGAGTGGTTCGGGTAAGGAGGGTTCATGTATGCATTTGGGGAAGAGTAGCATTGATTTTGAAAATTCATGTATGAATGTTGAGAATTCATATAGAAGTTGGGAGGGATGTTCGGAGAATTTTCAAAAAATTCCGAATTTGGAAAAGGACGATAATTCGGATTTTGCAAAAAATTGTCCACATTGAAAGAATTTGGAATTACCTTATCTTTGCCTTTCGACGTTCTTCGTGGATCCATCACAGGAAATGGATAGCAATGTAGAAGATGAATTAGTGAGGTAGAAGAATTGGAATTGGAAGTAGTGTGATGAAATGAGTTGAAATCTTCTATATTTATAGGCAAAAAAGGGTAGGGAGATGGAATTTAAAAATTAAAATAGAAACTATAAAAAAATTTTAAAAACTACAGATTTTTTTTAAAAAAATACGCCTGGGACACGTGTTGCCACCAGAATGGGACACGTGTCCCATTAAAAAACTACCCGTTAAGAGCCATTGGGGGGACACGTGTCGCCCCCTGAGTGGACCACGTGTCCCCCCGATGTAAAATTCTGCTCCACCCAAAAAAATATCCGTTGCGGACACGTGGCCCAATCCATGGGTGACACGTGTCCGCAACAAAAAATTCAAAAAAAAAAGAGTTTCGGCTGAGTTGGACACGTGGCCCACTCAGGGGGGCAACACGTGTCCCACTCAGTAAAAAAAAAGAACAGCGCACAAAGCCCATGTGCGTCTGTCAGGTGGAGTGGCCTCTTCACCGGGCTGTTACCAAGAGTCTTTTGAGTGGTCTCTTGTTAAGAGACCACTCAAGAGACCACCACTATGGTGATTTTCGGTCTCTTGAGCGGTCTTTTAATTTTAAGAGACCACCACTGCCCATTCCTTAGGCGCGGTTCACAAATGAGCATAGCTGTTGAGAGTGCAATGCACAGTTTCAAAATAGAGGTTGCAGGAAAAAATAGAGCGTGTGTGCTTCACGCGTGTCAGGGGTTGCATGTGTGTAGGGTTTGGAACATTGAGTCACGCGCCTCTAAAAATGCCCTGTTTGCAGATCGGGGACGGAAGTCGGCTGCTTCTGAACTGAATCTCCGTGGAAGACCACTGTCGAGAGAGACAGTGTCGTTGGGAAACTAAAAGAGTGCAACTGAAAAGTACGATGGAAAACGAGCTACTGCGGACGATGGAGAACATACGCTGGAGATGATGCCAAAGTTTTCTACTGGAATTGGTCGGAACTGCTGGAGAGAGATACTAGAAATAGTTGAATGAAAATACGAAGGGTTAGGGACCGCACAGTCTGAACTAAGCCGGGTCTGGACCAGAAATTAGTCAGAAATTTGGCCTGGAAAGATAATGGCAGTGGTTTCCAGACCAAAGAAGCCTTGACACCATGTAAATATGATTTCTCGTTATTGATTCATGGGAATAAATAGAAGAGCACATCAGCGAGTCGTAAGGTAACTACAGCTCTAACTCTCAATGAACCATTGTCCTCTATTTGACTAAGTCTAACACCCCTCTCCCCGAAAACGAAGCGTCGAATGCTTAGAGACGCAAGATTACATCCATTTTCTTTGCATCCAAAAAAGGGAACAAAATGCAGCAGGAGCATGCAGATTATAATATATATAGCTAAGACTCAAAATTATAGTACTAGTGATGTTAAAGTTTACAAGACATTTCAACTCGGGCCTTTGAATCAAATAGTAATATAATTTACTTATATTACTGTTAATAAATTCAAATATCTAATCCAAAAAAATTCTTATTTTGATATAATATGCTCTTTATTTCTAAGAATTCTGTTGGAATTTTAAAACATATGATACTGATCAACATAAATTAATTATTTCTCCCCTAGCTCTTAACCACACACTCACACAGTGGTGTTAATTTCATCTATTTAGAAAAATGAACATACTCACATACATTTTTTATTTATGGCTTCGATGGCGTTTAAATTATTGATAAAGCATCCAAAACCTCAGTTTTCCTCTAGCTCCGCTGCGCGACACTTTTCTGCCTCCCCAAACTACTGGTCACCATGACACCACTAGTCAACCCTCCGCCCCTCGATCACACCTCCCCACTCTCCATTCTGTGGCATTTACACTACCTCAACATCAACATTGGCGCACTCTCCTCTGAGCAGTGACAAAGATTTTATCATTTTTGATTCGTGACACGTCAGCCACTAAGAAGCTTGTAAATAAGTACAATTTCCGATCTAGAATTTATATATGGAAGACTCTAATCTAATTTAAGATTAACTTCAAGAAGTTACATCTGAAATAGTATGTCATGAAATAAGTCTTTTCAATGTAGGTAAAATGTAATCCATAAATTATATTTATCGATATGCAAACACATGAACAAAGATTCCAGGTAAGGACATACCCGACCGTCATCTTAGATTCTCTTGAGAGCTTTATTAAATATCTTGTACACGTGAAAGAAAATATGCATCATAAGTTAATTGATGACTGAATGTTGAGAAAATTGGTGAAACAGATCCAGAAAGCGAGCCAAACATAGTTTCAAAGACTGAGCTCCATTATCATTTCACTTATAATCATATGTCTATTCTCAATGACTGCTCAAGAACTTTCAACTTCTTCTGAAACCCTTTGACCTTTCACGCATATTCAATAGCACGTTGATCAGTGTCATTCAACGGTCCCATTCAACCCTTCACAAACCTATAATCACTATTGTTTAGGATAATATGCTACTAAATAGTAAAAATAGGGAAACATAATACTTCTCCAACATAGGCTACCACTCTAGTACGATTATGAACGTCAATCGCGTACTCACGTAATGACCCTCTAGTGTTAGCAACCGCGACACCACCATCCAACCTCATGACCTTCGATGGACCTTGTCCACACCCCTCACCTCCACTGGCCTTGCGCTTCGTGAAAAAACCACTTCCCGCACCATCTTCATTCAGATGATGACTTATGTTTTAAGCAACGACCATCACATTAGTGACTGACCCGCACCCCAAGCTCTAACTAAAGGAGTTAACCCATGGGATGCTGAGAGCTTAAAGATAAGAATTTATAGTGTTGCTCCCATAAAAATTGCTAACTACAATGATGTAGCTTGTGGTAAGTTTGGATTTTGTCTACAGAGACACTAGTATCTAATAAGTTAGTCGAACACAACCCACAATCGGGTGTCACTCCTATCTTGTGTCGGGAATAACTTATAATAACAAGCAAAGGTGGGTTTTGTTTAACTAACAGCTATAAGAATATGACCAAAGTGAAGTAAGATATCAATTAACTAATATTGGGGGTATTTGTGTAGCATGACCGACATATGGATTTGATCCCAGATTCTAATTCTATTCACATATAAACATAACTTCATGTTTTTGTCACATAGTGTGGAGATGGTCGGGAATTCCCACTATCTGTCACACACCGGTTATTCTCCCGTTCAACCATCTCACCTCATTCGTAATTAAGGATATTCCTCAATCTTTTGATACCGCTAAGATCCCCGTAATCTCACTCACGTTGCTAATGAGCCCTCGCTTAAAAGACTTCAACCTTGCATGGTTCACAACTATTAGATGGGAAAGTAAGTATATTACATCATCGGGCTCTCCACTATAAACATCGATCCTAGGACTAGAGAGGAAAAATAATCGATGCCTTGTGATGACTCTAGGGTTCTCAAGACCCTAGTTGATACAAACTATGAACACTTAATTATCGGGGTAAGCCGGGATTTCCTTTGTTAGGAATTCTTATACAGCAATCCACGGTCCACTGCTTCTAACATGCAATTCTTCACACGACTAGCCAACTAAATTAAAGTGTAACTAATCGACTTGGTACTCTAAAGATAGATTTTATTGCACACATATCCCCGATACTCTCGAGACTACAATGACACCTCTAATGTAACAGTCCCAAATTAGCACTCAAGCCTAGCATGATATTATGCAATGAATGAAATCATGTGTGCGTCATAAAACATGTAATGTCATAATTCATAAAAGAATATAAGATACAAATCATACACAATATTCATAAACATTAAAATATAGGGGACTCTAGAATCTCACAAATCTGAGTCAAATCATTAATACAAATACTACCCTAAGAAAGAAATCTACTCTACTACTATTAAATTCATGACATTCGTTGGATTAAATGCCTTGGATCTAAGAACTAAATGAGGGAAGTAGAAGAAGAACCCTAGAGAGAGAGAATTCTCATTGCCTTCCTTCCCACCTACCATCCTCTAAAATCTACATTATGGATACTTACTAAACCCTAGGAGATTAAAGGAACTTTTTATAGGAGAAGATAAATGGGGCTAAAAAAATCCCAAGTTGAAACCCTAGTGCCGCGCTGGCATGGGCTGTGCCAAATTGTACGGTACGACCATCACAACCCGTGCAATTGTTTACGGGGGCGTCGTGCATGCAAAACATGGTCTAAGCGCACAAGCCATGCCAAATTGCACGACCCACTGTCTGTGTCCTCATTTCTTCCTTCAAAGCGCACATGGCGTGCCAAAATGCATGTCCCATCATCTGGACTTGAGTCTCCACGTGTTCTTTGTGCTCGGGTGGTGCAGGTTTGCATGCCCCGTCTTGGACCCAGCTTGTCTGGCATTGGGAATTGGAAAGGGTTGTGCCAAGTTTCTCGGCATGTGCCGCTTCTTTGACACTTCCAAGCACTACAAGAAACAATACTTTTTACCTCGGTTCTACAGGATTTTTTACCTCAATTTTTAGTGCATAAAAAACTAGGTAATATACCATAGTAAAAAGTACATTTTTTTAACCTCGGTTTTGGATCAACGTCGACAGGTTTTGTGTCTGATGTTGGTCCAAGCAAAATGGCTGACGATAGGAGACAATAGCAGCAACTTTTTTTAGGCCAGAGTCAACATGTATAAGGACCGACGTCGGTCATAGATAGATGACAAACGATGGGAGAGGAAATGTTGTGACTTCATCTTGACCGATGTCAGTCTAAATAAGAGCGACGTCGTAGACGCTGGAAAGCAACATCGCACACTATGGGGAACCCACGTCGTGTGCATGCTGATGTGGAACGCTGACCAATATGACGTCATTTTGAATGGATGATGTTGCCAAAAAAAGTTGATGCCCATTTATGCAATGCCAGCAAGGTGTCGGCTCTACACTGGTTTGTCCGACGTCATGGATTAGTCGTGAAGACATCGTTTCTCGTACAATATTGTAATATTTAATATTTGATGACACAAACAATAGTTTATCTATAGCCATTACATGTTATTTAATATTCAATAACTCGTGAAATGGCTAAACATCATACAACAATCAATTGTTGTTTAATTAATGTGGGAAAGAATGACATGTTAAAACCCACAAAACTATAACATATATTAAAAATACATGCTACAATATATTAAAATATGTAAGATTGATATATTATTTTAACATTAATTGTAGTGAAATGACAAGTTCATCTATCTACATGCTGAAAATCCATCGATAACTCTCTTTGTCCTATTACAACCAATACACAGGAAAAATTTTTATGTTAGAATTGGGTAGTCACCAAATGAAATACACATAATATCGTCATGCGTAGATGAAATTAATCTTAACATGGAAAAAGTAACTAAGCTGCTTTAAAGCAGTGTCCCATGCATGAGTGATCGATGTCGCAATGTACAAATGATGAGTGATGTACATTCAGTGATATTTCAATCATTTCCTACACCTATACGATGTCATTCTTTGTTCGGTACCATGTCGTGTAGGCCAATTAACTGTGACCGACGTCGTACATTCAAACCGTGTTCATACGAAAATGTAATTATTGTCCACAATCAGCCCTAATATATGCCTTTTTCTCACTCCTTACAAACATGGCATTATCTTGGAAACACAAACAATATACACTATATAACATGAACACAATCATC
Source organism: Rubia yunnanensis (assembly GCA_037428765.1). Lineage (NCBI taxonomy): Eukaryota > Viridiplantae > Streptophyta > Magnoliopsida > Gentianales > Rubiaceae > Rubia > Rubia yunnanensis. The sequence continues at coordinate 65,092,764 of CM075061.1, forward strand.
ACACTTCATGAAAATATTCAATCTTTGATCAATGAGAAAAAAAAATATAGAAGGTATGGTAATAAAATTGCTAAATGAACATGGAATGGATGGATAACTACCTCAATTAATTTGAACCCGGGGATGCTCCTTCCTCGAATACTTGTTGATGTTTGAGAGAAGCAATTTGATTGAGCTCTTTAATTTTTGTAATGGTGTGAGTGGAAAGGATGGTGTGGAGTTGGATTTGGAAAAAGTGTGTTGGAGATGAGAAATGGGTGTTGGTGCTAAATATTATTGACATAAAATAGGGTTTGGGGAGGGGGGATTTTGGTTCAATTTTTTGCCTCAAATTTTCAGTTCCCGCTAGAAATTTCAGGTTGACCGATATCGGTCGGGGGTCGATTTTGAGTTTGTTATGTGTGACAAAATTGCAACATCGCACATAAGGGCCATAGTCTAATTTTTGAAAAGTGTCATTAAATACTCCGGGTTAAGATCGCGGCCCCTTCCGTTAACCCGTTTATGCCCAAATTGGAACAACATTGTCATGAAAATGTGAATAAAAATGTTACCTCTATTTTTTCATTTTGACTTCTCATACTTTCTTGGAGGTACCTAGGTGAAAAATTAAAAAGTTCACCGGTTGTCCCAAACTCGATTCCAATCGTCCCGAAAAAAAACTTTGTCATCCCTAGTCAAACTTCTAATAACCGAGAGTAATAAAGAAACTAGTCTTTTTTTTAATGAAAACACCCGAGGGTGGGGGAGGTATATTAAGGTTCCCCAAGCCTCCATCAAACAAGTAAAATTTACAGACAGATAAGCCGAAGTTCGTGATAAGGCAATATGGTTGCCATCCAAAAGGTCCTTCTAGTTTCTATATGAAGTACTTGTGTAAACAACTATCCTAGCAAAGGAAGGATAGATGATGAAGTTGCGATCCGAAGGTGAAAATCTCCACCCCTTATTCCAAATAAGGGGTGGAGATACCCTCGTAGTCTTATTCCAAATAGACTTCCACAAGTTCTTCTGACATACCCTCGTATACTTATAAGTAATCATTTACTTTACTCTAGACCATGTACTAGCACTTTCTAAAATTTGATGGATGGAATTTTATTATCTTCTTATTTCATAATAAACCAAGAATATGAAATTTCATGTGATTTTATGTGGTGGAAATTGTCGCTCCCATAATGCTAATCGTAAGGGTTATTAATGGAATACTAATAAAATTTACGGACGATTACTCCGGTTCACGTCCCTCTTAGACAGTATGCATTATCTCCACATTATCTCCTCTTAGAGTTCTGAAGTGCAGTGAACATGCTAGGAAGTTTGGGCAATTATGTAATTTTTTTCAAAGTTTTGTCATATATTGTCCGTGAATAATTTGGACCCGTTTCATTAACCCGTTCATGCCTAAATCGGAACATTGTGGTCGTGACAATGTGAATTAGATAAGGGTATCTCAAATTTTGCATTTCGATTTCTCCCACTTGGAGGGACCTAAGTTCAAAAATTAAAAAGTTCACCGGTTGTCCCAAAATTGATTCCGATCATCCCGGAGGGGGCCTTTGCCTTCCCCAGTCGAACTTATGATCCACGAAAGTGATAAAAATATGGCATGATCCCACAGAGACTTCCACAAGATCTTCCGATTAACCCCTGCATACTCTAGACCACGTACTAGCGCTTTTAAAAAATTGATGGACAAAATTTCATTATCTTTTTAATTCATAGAAAAGCAAGATTATGTAATTTTGTGTGATTCTATTTAGTGGAAATTATCGTTCTAATAACGCTCATCATAAGGGTATTAATGGAATACTAATAAAAATGAGGGACAAATATTTCGGTTCGTTGATGCCTAAATCGGAATAAAAATGATTGTGATAATGTGATTTAGTTAATTGGGTATCTCCAAATATATATTTAGACCTCTCCCACCTTCTTGGATAGACCTAAGTATACAAACTAAAAAGTTCACCGGTCGTGCTAAAATTGATTACTATCAAACTAGACGTTTATCAAGTTCATGGACATTTATAAATTTCATCTAGTAATTTATAATATACTATTAACCGTTATTAGGGTCAATTATATTTGTTTTGGTCAAACACGAGCCCATTAGCTATGTTAGTGGGTTGAAATGGTGAGACCCGCATTTAGGTTAACCGACGTCAGTCATATGTCGGTCATATATCGACAAGTTTGATTGATGTGAGATGTCACACATGCTGAGGCGGAATTCACAAGGGTTCCAAACGACTATATATGTGAAGCCCACCTCATAAATCACTTCAAACACTTAACTTTCTCTCGAATTTCAGTAGACCCCCCAAACACTCTTCTTAAAGGTATGGTTTCTAGATTCTTATATTACTTTCATTTTTTTCCTTAAAATTTTTATGTATATTGTATGTGAATGTGTTCTATGCTTTTTTATGTTTTGAAGTTCCTATCGATTAGGGTTCTAGGGTGTACACATTTCTTTTCTATGTTCTCCCCCAATTTTGTGTTTCCTTTTTTTGGTTTAGGACCTTTAATTTATCTGGTTTTCTGTGGTTGTTTATGTATCTGCTAGGTTAAAATGCGACGTCGCCTGTCCTTCAATCCACCTTCATTTTGAGTGATCGTCGTGCGATGTCGCTCATTCATATTTGTGCTATTTTTCTATGTATGAGACGTCGCACTCTTCTCAGTAACCAAACGGTTTGACCAATAAGTGATCGATGTTACTCGTACAAGTCGGCCATGCCATTATTTTGTACTGACATGTATGTGTTTTTCCTGGCCGACTTAAACAATTATCAAACCAATTTCATTATATATTTCATCTGTGACAATACGAATTTCACAAATCATAGCTGGCAATGAAGGTTCGAGTAGTCGTTTACCAATTAAGGTGAACGATTTTTTGTTTAGATTGCTATGTAAATTCCTTTTCTTTGATTACTTATATTCTTATTTCATTAGTAATACTTTTATTGACCAATGCATATCTGTAGCGATTTGGATGAGGACCATGTGCGGACTTCATTTGGTGATCTCATTCCACATTTTGTCTGTACTTTGATCGAGACAAACTTCGGTTCAACTCCAATTTTGGTAAGTCCTACCTGCTACACTTGTGTTTTATTTTCAATTAACAATTTCTCTAGAATACTTTCATACATACTAATGTGGTTTTCTGTTTATGCTTTAGTAAATCCCAAGCCAAATCGTTCCACTCCTACCAAATGTCAAGACACCTGTTATCTTGAGGTGCGGCGGAAGAGAGTATCACATGCACTACTCAAGGAACATGAGGCTTAAGACCCTAACACTATTCGAGTTGTTAGATGGTTCTGAGCCAATAGTGTACAATGTTATCATTCTCGGGTCATGATTTTAGTTTTACTAATAATTTGGAACAAATTAAAACAACTTTATTTGAATTTGGATCACATGTAACATTAGGAGTGTTAGTTGAATGTGATTTTTATGTACTTTAATCTTTAATCTATTTGTTGAATGTTATTTTAATGTTATTGAATTCTTTATATTTAACCTACCATATGAAACAAAGTTTTAATATTACGATCATTCACAAAACTAGAAAAGACTTGTGTGCAGTGAATAATTTATTTCTGTCATTCTGAAACTAGCAAATATACTTTTACCAAAATTTCAAAATAAATTTGCATTGTTGACTGACTATTTCCCCTGGTGGTGGACTTCTCATACACAACCAAAAAAATGTTGTTGTAGCAATGTACTATTTACTAGTGTGAAAGTGACTTTTATTCGTTTTGGTCATTGGCGGGCTCATTTGTTATGCTAGCGGGCTGAAATTGTTAGGCCCACATAAACGTGCGACACCGATCATGGGTCAATTGTTTGTCGCCTAAACCAATATAGGTGCGACATTGCTGCATGTGAGGCGGACATCACAAGGGTCTAAAATGATGTCGTTCTAAAATGGCTATAAATATGAGGTCCCTCATAATTAGTTCAAGGTTTTGTTCCTAAGTTTCCAGCGAATTCTAGTAGTCTCCCACCCCCTCTTCTCTTCTCTCTTGTAAATGGTATGGTTTTTCTACTCTTCTAACACCTACATTTTTGTAATTTTAACTTTACATTGTTCCATCTATGGTCTGTGAATGTGTTGTGTTTTTTTGTTTTTCTAGTTCTTACTCTATTTGTTAGAGTGTTAAGTTTCCTTGAATGTAACCTAGGTACTGTGTTTCAGTATGTTTTTGGATGTTTTTGTGTAATATTCTGTTGTTAAAGCATCATTTTTATCCTGAGATTATGTGTTTTTTGCTGTAGCTGCCCTGATACATGCAACATTGGTAACCTATCGTTTACCACTTGGTCTATGGAAATGGCGTGCGACGTCGTACATTCTTATTTTTAGCAATATGTTCTTCTGTATGAGACGCCGCACCTATGTCGGTTTAACCGTCGGTGGAATCTATTGGTTACCAAAGTCATATATAGCCATTTAAGCTTGCTTTAAAATTGTATATGCAACCTCCTTTGTGTGTCGGTTAAGTGTTTAGTTTGGTCGACTATAGAGCGATGTCGTTGGTACATGTCAACCAAGCCGCTGTTTTGGATCGACATGTACCTGCTATGCATGTCCGACGTCGCACTATGCATTTACAAGGCTAGTTTGCCCTAAACATTATCATTTTTTATTCAGGCTTAATGGTTGGCAAAGGATTCTCAAGTCGCCCCATTTTCCAGGTCTTTAATCATTTTACATATATATTCACACTTTACCACAATTAATATTTTTATTGTTTTCATACAGTTCTTTGCACAGCGGAGCAACCCATAGCCTCTTGTGTTCGACCTTGAACAACATACAATAGGTGCTGATAGCCCACATTTCTACTGCACTCTAAAGCAGTAGAACTTCGGAAAAACTCAACTTTGGCAAGGCATAAAAGTAGCTAATTAAATGCATGTAATTATTTGATTTTAAATTAATTAATATTTTTTAAATTTCATATATATATATATATATCTTATAAATATATTTTTTTGTGATTAATGCATCCCAAGAGACATTGTACCACTCCCGTCGAATGAAAAGACCCCCGTTGTGCTGAGGTGCTACAAGAGAGAGTGGCGCGCCCTATCCCCGAAGGGTTTTTTGTGAGTTCCTTTATGGAAACCGCCTACCCATTGAGGACACCTTGTTCTTCAAGGTCATAGAAGCTGGGGGGATGACTGTCTTCAGGTCACCATGATGCGAGTTGATTGAGTTTATTGCAAATTTTGTTATGTTGGAACCAAGACAATTCTGATTTGAATTTATGTACTAATTGTAAGGATATTTTCATGATTACTATTTTTCCAATAATTTAACTGCCCTATTTGAACAATATATAATTGAATGTAGGTGGGATTTGATATGTGCATGATTTTAAAAACCATGTTGAAAAGTACTATTCAACACCATTTTCTACAATTGTTTTAAAACCCATTGAACAAATAATTTTGTAGATCAAAATCAATCTTTTTCAACTTTAACCTTTAAAATTTCTACCTGCGATGTCGGTCATTCATCGCATAACATGTTGGTGAAAATGACATATAATGCATTTTTGGCTGCCCTTTATAAACATCATATGCGATACCGCACACAATTTGGTAAGATTATTTACTTAGTTTTTTTAAACCTTTTACTTTAATTAATATAATAACCGAGGTAAAAAACATATTATTTATCTCAGGTTTTTTAACCAAGGAAAAAATATCATTTACTTTGGGAAAAAAATTAACCGAGGTAAAAGAACTTTTTTTTCGGTTATTTGACCTAAGCCAAAAAAATTGAGGCAAAAGGGGAAAAGTAATAGGTCATTTTTCTTGTAGGGAATATTTGGCTCTTTTCTTCAATTTGTATGCGCCGTTATAGGTGAACCACTGATCCAATTTGGGAGTTATTGTAGTAGATTTTGTAGCGCTTGAGCAGAAGAATTAAATGAGGCTGATTCTTCTTGGATCATTCCCAGAACTCGGTTCCAACTCCTTGATCACACTTCATCCGCTTCTTTGCCTTCCTTCTTCGACCCTTATATCTTCAACCACGTTATAACTCATGGCCTTCAGTCTTCTACCAATTTTACAATTGACCTTCATTAACCTACTCCGAAGTGCTTATGAGTAATATACAGTTAATCTCACAAAAGAAGATCTAGACGCTCGTAACGACAAAAATCCATTAGACTCACAATAGGCTACAAAATGAAGGATTTAGATAAGAAAATAAAAATGGTCATCTAAACCCCTTATGATGTAAACCTATCTAAAACTAGCAATCTACCCACAAAAATATGGCAAAAGAGATATTAAATGCTTCAACAAATACATGCATTTGATGTCTTATCACTGATTTTGCAATGACCACTAGATGCACCGGTATATTGGTCAGCGGGTAGCAACCCTGACAGGCTGTAAAAATTCAATGCTAAAAACAAATAGTGAAATACATCACTAACCCACATTTAAGCAAACCAGAAGCCTTTAAATTCAAGAAAAAAATACATACCTCGCTTGCCCACATGCCTCCACACCTCCACCACACGAGCAATCAATACCATATAGATTTCATGTTATTCTTCCAATTTAATTCTCTATTAACAAGAATGTTATCGTTCCATATCGGCATCAAATCATTTACAAGACACTTAACATACACAAAATTATCTTTTCAACCACCAGAGTCATTAGGAACCCCCTGCACGAGATCAACTTTTGACGTTGTAGGTTTAAAAGTCATCCAAGACTTAGTAACATCCACCTTATGAATGTTATAATACGTACAAAACAATTCCACACTAAAACTCATCCTATCCTTATGCCACACTCACTGAAAGCCAACCAGTATGGCTACATCCTCAGGATGTTACTGAGCAAGAGCAACACCATAAGGCTCCAACATGCACATAAAGTAATCCTAAGTATGAATGGTCAGGCTATACTACAACTGGTGTTCGTACACACTGAACATACCTGACAGTAGCCTCATCACAACATGTCCAACACATGCAACCCTGATCTCACAACTAGATAAAAAAGGATGATAATCCCTCAATACAGCCACATCAACCATAGTCAGTATACTACCACACCCCACTCTCGCCATCCTTGAATTCTACAAATAATTATATGAAATTACCCATATCCCCAGCTCAACTATCTGGTGACTGATTATGATAATAGCTATTAAATACACCCTTGTCGTTCCTTTTATATTTCAAACTCATCCTCACATTCTAGGGAAACTAACAATGGCAGCCCAAAAAAAAGATAAACCCAATCGAATATACACATATGTCTTTACCTAAGGAGCCATTATTTACCCCATCATCTTTCCATTACAACGTCAAAAGGTGATCAAACTCACCTCATTAACTCACCTCGTGATCACACCTTCCTATTTTTAATAATATTAAAGCACGACGACATAGCTTGCCACGACTCCTGGCTAGGGGGGCTTATGGTATACACCTACCTAAACCAATCAAAATCTAGCCTAAAGGTAACACCTTGCACCAGCGAACCAAGATAGAAAACACAAAAGAGCAGCTCGTATAACACAACAAGCACCTCATCTCAAGAGGAACACAAAGAGCAGCTTGCATAACACAAGGAACACCTGACCGCGAGAGGAAAGATAATCAGTGCCCATAATAATCTTAGCAAGATCATGATTCAGTGATAAAAGGAACGATGTGGACCACTATCAACCATGATTACACAACTCATCTACTATGAATGGAAATCGAGAACAGTAAAAAAGATAATGGAATTTTCTCCAACAAAACCCTTACATCAAAATGAAAGCTGACATTGGCGCTGAAACTTAGTCCCTAGACCTTGTTTACAGGAACGCTGGATGATCGAGCCAACCCGTGCTGATTCTGGAGATTGTTGAGGTCCGTAAGGAATTCCCCGCATCATATATTATATAATATTTCTTATATTTTCACATTGAAAAACACCTTATTACATGTTTTAACTTATAAAATACAATATTTAAAAATAAAAAACACAGTTTTTAAGTTAAAAAGTAAAGTGGCATGTCCATAAGTTTATGGATAGGCCACCTTTTCTAAGACTTCCCACGCTATTAATTATGTATCTATATTCCGATACAATATATATTGTTCTACTTGCTTCTGAGTAAGGGGTCTCATAGTTAAAATAAACTAAACTACATATAATGTAAAAATAATATTACATTATATAATAATATAAGAGGAGGTTTTCTGATAGTTGACATATTCTTAAGTTGTGGATAGTCCACTACATATTTTCACTTATACACTTCATTTGTTAAATTACCCACTCATATTTTTTATATTATAAACTCACCATAGTGAGGGGGTATATATTAGGCTCCCCAAACCCTGAATACATGAAGCTCCATGAGCTCAATAAGTTCTACAATGAAGATAAACAAGTGGAAGGCTATTTACACTAAGCTTTGTTTCAAACCTCTTGTTCACACCCCTGTGTAAACAAATATTTGGCCTTTGAACCCCATTTCGGATTCCACTATAGCCTACCATATTTAGGCCTCCACACTCCGTGTTAATATAAAGGTATGGCCCTCCGCAGTGGCTCTTGGAAAAACACTTCTCTTGAAGTGCTTCACTCCGTGATCGTATCATATCTTTGACAATGCTCTGGCACCAAGCTGATGGTGACTGATACAATGCTTTGGTGCAATATTCTGCTAAAATGTGGTGCAAAATTGATGAAGAGTGAACTCCTATCAGTAATATATTTGTCCGATTTGGTTTCCTCAGCTTGCCATCAACTTTTTCTTCAGTTCTTACACTATGGCCGGGACATTGAATCCAAATGTGATCTTCTGTACCTAACATAAACAAGTGGAAAGAGAGGGACATGTTCTACCAAGCAGTTTAAAACTCCACAAAACAGTTCTCGTGCTAAACTTTTAGCCTACTCTAATACGTGGATATGATTCTGAATTAAGCTTGACTTGTTCAACTATTTCTTTTGGAAGATTTGAAGAACTAAAAGTTTGTTTTACTTGATTTTTGCTGGTTAACTTTGACAGTGTATCCGCAACTCCATTAGCCTCTCTGAAAATGTGTTGAATTGTAAATTTAACTTGCTGGAGCAGCTGTCAAATTAATTTCATGTGTTGAAGACATTTCCAATGGATTTTGTATTATTTATGCACCATCTTTATCAATGTCTCTGAATCAGTTTCTATGTCTATTCTGCTGATGTGATGGAGTAGAGCTAATTGGAGTCCATTCAGCAGAGTTATAGTCTTCGCCTGCAAACTAGTGTCAGCATTGATAACCTTTGATGGAGCTACAATCACTTTACCCCTATGATCTCTTATAATGCATCCAATACCCGCTTCCCCTTTCTTTAAACAAGATCCATTAGTGTTTAACTTAAAGTTAGTTGGTAATGTCCATTTAATGATTACTACAGGTTTCTAGATTTTTCTTTTTTGATATAGAAGTCTAGGGATATTGGTTAGATTCCATCTAAAATCCAGATTGTGAGCCAGAAAAGTATCATTAAAGTGAAATAGAATTCTGCTAATGATATTCCTTGGTAAAGGTTTATCCCTTCAAAAGTATAAGAGCATCTAGCACACCAAAGATACCAGATAACCACACAGGGGATTATTCTAATAAGTTTAGAAAATGTAGCATCAGAGGTGTCAAGATTCCAATAGTGATAGTATCTATCCCACAGGAATTGAAATTGATTGGTGCTCAGGGAAAAAACACTATCAGTGGTATTCCATATTTGTTGCACCTGATCACAGTTATTAAAGCTATGATGTATCGACTTTGATTCTTTGAAGCAGAAGCAACACCTTGATGGAAGATGAAACTGAAAATCTTCCAGCACATCAGATAGGGCTATTAACCTATTCAGTAGTTTCCAGTTTAAGTAGTTTTTTTTTGTATTAAATTAGACCACAGATGTATAAATAATGGTATTCTTGTTTTCCTTGGTCTAATTAACATATAAGCTGACTTTAAAGTAAACTGACCACTTGGTTTTAACTTCCATGCTAATTTATCTTTATATTCTGAGAAAATTCTATGATCCAAGTTAAGAATGCTAATAATGTTACCAGGTAATACAGTTATGAAAGTGGTTACATAGAAATAATTATTTTCTAAGAAAGAAACTGATATATCTGAATAAGGAATATCAGATATCAGAATATGATAAGCAAATGGGCCAATCTTAGTCCAGTTTGTATACCAAAAAGAGACTGATCCTTGGCCAATCTGAACTTGTGTGTGATCAACTGCTATTTGTTGAATCTTCTTGATTCTCTTCTATGTTTTCGAGGTCTTATGAGTGTCACTTATTGACCACATGGTTTGGGCCCAAAGAGAATTCCCTTGTTGAAATTTCCACCATAATTTGATGGAAAGACTTTTAGTTAGAGTTGTTCAATTTTTAAAATTTAATCCATTTTCATCTGATAGAAAGCATAGTTTATGATATGATTTCCAAGTTTTCTTTTTTGAGTCATTTTCGGGACTGGAATCCGAGTTCCAGAAAAACCTTACAAGAGTTTTGTGTATCTGAGAGATTTATGTTTGGTTGACTTCATGACAGTAATGAAATGAATTGGCATTGTTGCCAAAACATGTCTAATTAAAACTGCCTTGCCAGCTGGAGATAATAGCTTATTATTCCAGTGGTTTATTCCTTCCTTAGTTGATGTTAGAATTCCCAAGAAAAATGAGTTGTATGTTCTCCCTGTGTAGATAGGGCATCCCAAGTATTTAAAGGGTAGGGAGCCTTCTACCATTTTTGTTTCTTGTTTGATTATTTTAATGGTTTTGATATGTTGTGTTTTGAGATGTAAAAAGATGATTTCTCAAAGTTAACTTTTTGTCCTATTGCTAGCTCATAAGATTTTAGAAAATTGATTACAGTTCTTAGACCATGCTTTGAGTACTTTAGTAAAGTTGTTGTATCATCAGCAAATGAAAGATGAGTTGATGATTTCATTTTGTAAGGTAGCTTAAATGGATGAATATTTCCATAGTTGAATTGGTAATTTAAGTTTTTAGAAAAAGTTTCAGCCATTAAAATGAAAAGAAGATGAGATAGGGGATCCCCCTGTTTTAGTCCTCTTGATGCTGAGAAAAAAGCCTACTATTTTTCCATTGATTAATAATGGAAAAAAGGCAGATTTAATGTTCAACGTGATTAGGTTAACTAGTTTGTTTGAAAATCCCAGCTTGATAAGGATTTTGGATAAGAAGGACCATGAAACTCTGTCAAAGGCCTTCGTCATGTCCAATTTGATGATCATATTATGTCATTTTACTTTTGTATTCAAATGATTGGTTAGTTCTTCCATTAAAATGACATTATCAGCCTATTCCATGCCTGAGACAAAAGCAGACTACTGAAGACTGATTATCAAGTCTAGGAATGGTTTTAATTTGTTAGAAATTATTTTTGAAAAGATTTTGGTTGTAAAATGGCAAAGGCTTATAGGTCTAAAGTCCTTGAATGTGGACCACACATCTTTTGGGGGGATAAGTATAATGAGTGCTAATGAAATGACTTTAGGAATTTCCTTTCCTTCAAAAATTTCTTCAACTGCAATTAAAACACCAGTCTTTATTATATCCCAACATTTGTGGAAAAAAATCCCTAAAAAACCATTAAGTCCAGGAGCTGATTGGCTTTCCATGGATTTGATTATTTTTGTTAGTTATGACATTGTTATTGGTTTGATAAGTTCAGAGTTCATGTCATCAGCCACTACACTTGTGATGTTTTCCAAGATCCATGCAGTGTTTATTCCAGATGGATCTTGATGTTCATCAGTTAGTAGAGTTAAGAAATATCTGATAGCTTCATTCTTTATCTCTTCTGGTTGTTGTAACCATTGACCCTCAGAGTTTTTAATTGAAGCAATTATTATTTTCGTGTGTTTATTCTAGACTGATTGGTGAAAGAATTTGGAGTTGGCATCTCCTTCCTTCATCCATTTTAATCTGGACTTTTGTTTCCAAAAAATCTCTTGATTTATTAAGGCTTGCTTTAGTTTTTCTTTTGCCAAATTCATGGATTGTAGGTTTTCCTCAGTTTCTGAATCTTGCAAGTCTTTTTCTGCTCCGAGGACCATTTCCTCATATTTTTGAACATTGTCAAAAATGTTTCCAAAGGTGGTTTTGTTCCAGTCCTTGAGAGTGATTTTTAAGTTTTTTAATTTAAAAGCTAGTATGTGCATTCCTTTGTTATTTGTGTAAACATTCCAAGCATATTCAGTAGTCTTCATGAATGTAGGATGATTAATCCAACATTCCTAAAATTTGAAAGGTTTTGGATTGGATTTTGGTGAGGTTTGTGAAATGTGAAAGATTAAAGGGGTGTGGTCTGATTCCTCTCTTGCCAAAGTTTTGATTTTGAAATCTTGAAACAGGAACCACCATAGATTGTTAGATATTCCTCTATCCAATCTTTTTCAAACTCTCCCCTTCGGTCTCATTCCAGTCCATGTATACAAACTCCCCGAAGTAGAAATTTCTGACATACTTTCAGTGTTTAGAAACTTGTTAAAGTTTCTAATACTCATCTTGTCTGGTATGGAGTGGCCTAAGTACTATTCATTAGTTGAGATTACATAAAAGTCTCCAATTAGACACAGGGGTTCTTTATTTAGATGAGCCAAGGTTTTCCACAACTTATTTCTTTCTTTGATGGTATGTTTTGTATAAATAAAACCCACTTGGCATTCAGTTGATAGGTCTTGTGTTCTGATTTTTGTTAGGAGAAGTTGCTCATCAGTGAAGATGATATCCACTGAAGTATCATCATCCCAAAGAATCCATATTTTACAATTTGCAACAGCAAAAGATTTACTAAAACCAAGCTCTCGTGCAATGCATTGAGCTTGGTCACAATTTAGCATTGATTCAATTAAGGTGCGGATCTTGATTGAGTTATGTCTTTCAATATTTTTAAGTCTTATCTGAGTAGGTTTATTACCCACCCCTCTGATGTTCCAAACACATATATGGATTCTTATCATGAATGTGTTTTGGAAAGATTCAATTATGGACAGGTGAAAACCGTTTTAGGGGTAGAGGAATAATATTTTTTTATGTATTTCCCCTGTTTATTTTTGTGTTCTGATTCAGAGTGCAGGTATGTGCTGCTTGGTTTTTCAATTAAAGCATTAAACCTAGCCTGAGCAGCAGTGAGACTTGCTTTTATTTCTTCAAAATTCAATCTTTCCTGATTAAATATATGTTCATTATGTCTTTTAGAGGTTTTTGTATTAAGTCAGTCAAGGTTTTTATTACTTTTTATGTTAGAAGATGGTAGAGGGGAGTTACCTCAATTAATCTCTATAAAATCTTCATCTAATTTTTCATTAATCAAATTATGATTTAACCTTAGGTGTCCAGGGGAATCATATTTGACCAGTTTATTCTTTTTAACAGTACCCAAATCTGTAGAAGTATCTTTTTTTAACCTTTCACATTTTTCTCCTAGGTTTCCATTTGATGTTACATTCATGCTTTCCTTATTAGTACTATCTTACTGTGTGTTTGTTAAGATTTTAACCAGAGAGTTTTCAACTAGAGAGTCTTTTAAGACAACATTATTATCTTTAGTTGATTTCTTAAAGGCTGGTTTATTCCCTTGTAACATCTCAGTACTAGAGTTGATATCGAGAGAATGGATAACAGTCACTTTTGAGGAGTTAGTTGACACAACATTGCTAGGGTGATTATTCTCATCTAACACATTTGAGAGAACAGCTGGAAGCACAACCATTCTAGTTCTTTTCTCAGTATAAACATTAGCATTCTCTTGTTGAGTAAGAGATTGAACCTGGGATCCTTGTTCAAGGATCAAAACTTCAGAAATTGCATCTTTATGTGCTGGATTTGTATTTTGCACTTTTTTGCCTCCTATTTCCTTATCATGCATCAAATTATTTGAGAGATTATCAACTTTATTCTTAAGAATAGGGATGTAAACTTTTTCCTGAGTAGTGAGTCCAGAAGAGGAAGGGCCATTCTCTTTACCTTTGGATCTGCCCTGTTCTTCCGTGGGAATGGATTTATTACCTGTTTGAGTGGTTACATGCTTTGGTCTCCAAGAAGTAAACTTGGAAGTGTTCTTATCAAACCTGCAGACAGAAGCTAAATGCCCTAGTTTGAGGCAATTAGAATAGTACATAGATACTCCCTCATATTTAATGTAATGCCAAAATCCTAAGTCTCTAAAGCTCAACCATATTCTTTCCAACATAGGTTTAGTGACATCAATTTTGACACAGATTCTTGCAACATGTGGTCTAGTTCTATTCAGTGAGGCTTTATCTACCCTTATTGGAGTTCCAATGAGATTTCCAATTGACATTAACACCCAATAATATAAAAAATGTTGTGGTAAGCCATACAAAGCAATCCAAATAGGGGCAATAAGGGAATCTGCATTAAGGTTAAAATTTGGTACCCATTTTGTCATTCTAAGTGAATATGAACCAAAATTCCAAATTTTATGAAGCCAAAAACGATAGTAATCATCAGGTAATGAAAAGGATATCAGAACCTGTCGATTATCAAGAAAGGTGATATCTGTTTGACCTTTAAAACATGTTGTGTGGAAATCTTTCCAGAGTTTTTCCATTTGTGGCCAGCTTCAAGAGTCCCCACCACATCGGAGAGGTGCTTTTAGTTTCGAGCACTCTTCATCGGTAAATGTAACCCAGGTTCACCCAGATGCTCAAATTTTGGTTTTGGATTGAAGGGAGCACTGTTTTCGATGGGGTTTTTGATCAGATTGAGGTTTAGGGCTTGTCTAAGTTCATCTTTGAGGGCTTGAGCACAGGTAATGGGAGAAGGAGGGCCAGTTGGTGGCTCTGCCATCATGGCAGCACCGGCGTAGAAGGGTGGGATGAGTGTATTGGAGAATTTCGGATCCTAAAATTTTGGAGCGATCAGAAAGCATTCGTTGATGGGTTGGACTGGTGATCTTCACTTCCCAACTAAATTTAATATTTTATAATAGTTAAATATTGCACATCTTTATTATGTATTTTTATATTTTCACATTCAAATACACATTATTACTTGTTTTAACTTATAAAATATAATTTTTAATTCTTTTAAAATATAAATTTTAAGGTAAAGAGTAAAGTGGCCTATCCATAAACTCATGACCATACCACCTCTCTTGAGACTTCCCAATAAAGTAATTTACTTATCGAAGTTAGTTCAGTTTAATTTCAAAAGTCAAACTAAGCAATTTTGACATTGACATGGGAGAATGTGTACTATGCATATTTGGTAATTCTTGATAGTGAGATAAATCTATAACTTTTACTAAATGAGCAGCTTCTTTGTTAAGTGGCATCTCCATATTTAACCACATCACTTTTCACAAAATTTTGACAAGTGCCACTCCCAAAACTTGCCAAGTCAACTTTAAAAAAATAAATTTAATATGACATTATTTACTTTTCAATTCCAATATATTTCTTGGAAACTTAGGATTTTTTTTATTCAACCACCAGAAGGTGTGGAAATATATTGGCTTCCCAGACCATGGTAAAATGTAATCACTGATTTACTAAGGTTAGAGTATAACTTGAACTCCCCACAAAAAATTAGTTTTTCCTGCAACATAGTTGCCTCAAAATGAATCTAAAGCTAAAATCTATGCTAGTGATAATGGGTTAAGTGGGATGCCTAATCTAAGTAGTTAAGATGGGCACGATTCCTGTGAGCACAAGACTCCACCCCCGTGTTATCCGTGCTATAGGCCAGGTGCACATACGAACTACTTCAGGTTAGGCCTGGACAAAAAAATCCTACTGCAATAGTCGGATGGTGGGAAGGCCAAGCATGTCACTCATAGGAGCAGATATGAGTTTCTCCAATTGTTTAAGCTGTGCGAGATTGAGATTGTCCACTTGAATCATTGTTAACTCATGTGCCACTCGATTTCCTTCCCTGTTAGTATGCTGGATGGTGATCTGCAGTGCGTTCATCATCTTCCATAAGTCCCAGAGATCCATCTTCAGTTTCCATGGAGGTTTTTCTTTCCTTTTTATTATCCTCACAGCCTGCAAACAGTCAAGTTCCACAATGAGTAGTAGAAATTGGTGTTGAATACTCACCTTTATTGATTTTATGGCTGCTAAGAGTTCTTCTTGGAGCGTATTCTGAGCCCAGATAGTTTCGAAGGCCATGGCCACGCAGGTTGCTAAATTGTTCCTGGTAACAAAACCAGCCCTAGATTGACAGTTAAGTTTATACAAAGCATCTGAGTTCAGTTTGAACCCATGATCATGTGGTCTCCAAGAAACTAACACAATTTTTGGCTTTGGTTTCTTTATCAAAGTGGGCAGAAGACCAGTTGTCATATATTCATGGTGGTTCTCATGATAACTCATATGATTCATATTCAGAATTTGAGCAGGGAGGCAATTAATTTGCGTAATTTTGAACTGAAAGGTATATGCCGCACCATGAAAAGTATGGTTGTTCTTAGATTTTCCATAACAACCAGCAGGCAACAAATAACAATGTATGAATGACTCTGATTCTATTAGAAGATCCAGATTTACATGACAAGATCCAAGAAAGCCTATCGTATATATGATCAAATGTTCTTGTAGCAATTCCTAATCTATGAAAGACAAATTCCGGATTCTCAATACAAAAGGACGGTCATTAAAAAAAAGAGTCATTGTGTTAGTGTGAGGGGAGTGTGTACATTTTGAAAAAAAATGATATTCCCATTCTTTGCAATACATTATCAAAAGGCAGAATACCATTTAAAACTTTCCACATAAAAAAATGAGAATTTTGGTGGGATATACCTATGCCATACCTGGGATAGGGATTGGACCTTATTTCTTTTCTTCCTCAATTCTTGGACTGTTGATGAAAGGGTGAACATACATGAGGTCGTCGATTTCCAGATCATGTCATTGTCATTGTCGATAAGGGTCACCTCTTTAGCATGGTTTTGTAAATCTTGATCTGGTAATGTTCCCTGCAGAAGAGATATATAATGTTGTTTTTACAGCAAAAAATATTTAACCTGTAGATGGGGGAAAGGGATGACAATTGATTGTGTCTATTTTTTTCCATAGGGGACCTTCCCCAAGCCAGTTAGCAAGCCAGATGTTGCAGCTTCCTCTTCCTATCAGTATGTGAATCAGCAAACTTTGAAACTGATACCACTCTTCTCCAAGCCTTCGACTTTCTATTAATTTCTGTGATGGACTAGATGTAGTTGGCCCATAGGGTTTTACCCTGTTGAGTTTTCCACCACAGTTTAACCGAGAATCCATCTATGATTTTCTTAAAGTCCTTAAGTCCCAAGCCATTTTCATCCTTTGGGTAGCACAAAGAAGTCCAGGACCTCCAGTGTTTTTTAAAGTTTGGATCAGTTTTGCCCCACAAAAATTGGAACATATAGAACTGATCTGTCTAAAGTGTGTACAGTAGGTTTTGTAAAGCACCATGTGTGCTGTGGAATGCAAAGAAGGACATGTTTGATCAGAATCTTCCAGCTTGGGTTAGCCACTTGTTGTTCCATTTACCTATTTTAGAGTTAATTCTTTCCACTAAATAATGGAAAAATATATTTTTTTGCCTTTGAAAATGTTAACTCCAAGATAGATAAATGGGAGGTGACCCTGTAGCATTCCAGTCTTAGATTTAATCAAGTTAGTTCTAATTGAAATAGCTCTCTAACCTATTAGAAATGCACTCTTCCGAAAGTTTACCTTTTGTCCCGTAGCTACTTCATATATCTTTAAGAATAGGACCATGTTTTTGAGTGATTTATTCATCCTTCTTAAGAAAATAGTAGTATCAGCTCCTCTAGGCATAATGAATTTGTCTATATAATCATTATGGAACATAAATTTAAGACCCATGTTAAGCAGTTCATTGATGAGATTAAAGAGAGTAGGGGAAACTGGATCCCCTTGTTTCAAACCTATAGAAGGTTTAAAAAAACCATAGGGACATTTATTTATAAGAACAGAGAACCAGGAGCTGTTAATATTACCCATTATTAGAGCTACAACATGTCCATGAAACCCAAACTTTGATAGAAGTGAATATAGCGGCCATGATACACGGTCGAATGCTTTAGACATATCTATTTTAGCTATTATGTTCATGGATTGAGTTTTCACTACAAGGAACAACATTTTTTACCTCAATTTTGCAGGAGTTTTTACCTCAGTTATTAGCCCCAAAATACTGAGGTAAATATTACCGGAATAAGAAGCATATTTTTAACCTCGGTTCAAACCATTCCTAGTAAAAACCGCTCCTTGAAAAAGAGCCAATGTAAAAAGTGTGATGGGACCGAATATGTTGCGACATCACAATTTCAAAATGCAGTTAAAAAAAAGAAGAAACGAGAATGGTGCGATGTCGCTAGCTCTTTTTCCAGAAATAAAAAAAACTACCAAAAGCAGAATGATCGTCAATTCTGCTTTCGGTAGTTCACAACCAACATGAATTATCCGGCCAGATCCCATAGCTCTATTCACATGCCCATTTTCCCAAACAACAGCACAAAACAAATTGAAATCCCTCTATAATCAGTACATATTTGATCAAATTCAAATCAACAAAATACAAATCTAATACATAACAACAGATGTATACAGAGAATACATCGATTTGAAAAAAAAATCACAAACACATTTCTAGCTAGGACGTTGGCGGAGCGTGGCGCGGCAGAGGCTGCTGGCGCGGTGGAGAAGCAGACGGATGGCCGAGCTCAGTGGATAAACGGACGGCTGGCGGGCCGCGGTGGAGAAGCAAACGGAGCAGCGGGCGAAGATGCGCGGCGGAGCAACGACTTGAGCAGAGGACGGAGCAGCAGACGAAGATTCGACGGACGCTGGCAAAGCAGGCGGAGCAAACGGGCGGAGCAGCTGAAGTCGCGGTGGAGAGTTTAGCAGCGGCGTGGCAAGCTTGATTAGAACCGATGGCGTCGGCGTCGGCGCCGGTGGAATGGAAGAAGAGGAGAGACGGAAGGGTAAAAAAAAGAAGAGAGGTGGAGGGAACGGGAAATGTGGAAGATGAAAAGGATGGATTAGGGTTAGGCTTACAGTGTATTTGGGCTTGTTTTATTCGTGGACTTGGTTTATTCATGGTGGGCTGACCAATTGTGTTAAAATTAAGCATCTAATTTATTTATATTCGATTGTGGGCTAACTATTGTGTTAAAATAAACATATAAAATTAAGCATATAAAATTGTGTTAGTATTAAGCATATAAATATTGTGTTAATATTAAATTGGTCGAAGCATATAAAATTGGGCTGACCAACTGTGTTACAATAAACATCTAATTTAAGAATTTTGAATTTATATGCTTAAATTATTCAATTGTGTTACTTTATTTTTTTTTGAAAATTCAATGAATTTATTCTATATTTAGATGTTTATTTAATCAATGAATTTATTCTATACATTCAAAATTCATCATGTTATACTAAGTCAAATATTCATGTTAAGTAAATGTTTAGTTTTTATAGGATAAAATATTTATATATCTATCAAATAGAGTAATCATCCTAGGTTATTTTCTAAACAGAACAAAATATTTTTATTAAACAAAGTTGTTGAAACCGTTTTTCCAAATATAATTTGGATAAACATTAAGGATGACCGTTCATTTGTTAAGGTCAAATATTTTAATTAGTGTTTATGTAATGTAAGTCAGATAAGAGCTGGCCATTGATTAGTTAAGTCAAACATTTCATTAGTGTTTATGTATAGAAATCAAATAAGGGTTGACCATTTATTGAAAAATTACACTATGGCCCAAATTTGTGTTGTCTTATAATCCATTGCTTCAAAATACATGGTTTTTGTTATTTTAGCATAAATATAGAAATATTAAATAGATGAATTTTATGGTGAAATTTTGGAAACTGCTAGTACATGTTCTAGAGTCACTTAGAGTTGGTTACATAGAAGTAAGAAAGAGAAATCGAAAAAGATTACAAATATATTCTTGTGCATGTTTATTAATAAATACTATGCTACAGACTTGAAAAATACAAATGGGGTGTATATGGTACCATCACGTTCGAGCTGATTTAAATTTGGAGTTACGAGCAAAACTTTTTTACTTTTTGCACTAAGGTCCCTCCAAGTAAGTTGGAGTTGTTGAATCAGGAAATTGGCAACACAAAAATGCAATTCAATAATATACAGTTGCAATTTTGCAATTTGGGCATGTATAGGTGAACAAAAGGGCTTCGAAAGTCAACATTGATTACTTCTACACAATTTTGAAAAATTATACCGTGGCCCAAAATTGTGTTAGACTATAATCCATTGCTACAAAATACATTATTTTTGTTATTCTTGCATAAATATAGAAATATTAAATAGATGAATTTTTTGGTGAAATGTTGGAAAACGCTAGTACATGTTATAGAGTAACTTAGAGTTGGTTACATAGAAGTAAGAAAGGGGAAATGTGGAAAGATTACAAATATATTTGTTGTATATGTAGCCCAGTGATCAAGAGACTGATGGCCACTAGGCCCGGCCCAATTTCATTCCTGTAACAAGGCAAAGGCTTTTCAGCCCAAGGCGCTAATTAGTTACGTGTGAGATTTCCAATCATTACAGAGAACGTGAACCGAGAAACGTAGAACGAACGACAAACACGAAAGCCATGAACATAGAATGTGGTGATCATTGTGTGACCCGCGATCTCTATTCCTAAAAACAAGGAACCATAACTATTTCAACCTATAAATACAACAAGATCAGGAGGAGTTAAGGTAAGCGCAACTAACTTGAGAAATTCCAACTCTTAGAAGAGAAGACTGACTTGATCGTCAGAGCTTTTCTCCTAGAATCACTTTCGGGATTGGTTTTGCAGGTGAAGGAGCTCAAGGAGTGAACAACAAGCGGTTTCCCTGAAATGACCACCACATTAATATTCTTGTGCATGTTTATTGATAAATACTATGTTATAGACTTGAAAAATACAATTGGGGTATAGAGGGTAACATCACGTTCTAGTGGATTTCAATTTCGGAATACGAGTAAAGTTTTTATCTTTTGCACTTAAGTCCCTCCAAGAAAGTTGGAGTTGTCGAATCACGAAATTGGCAACTCCAAAATGCAATTCAATAATATACAGTTGCAATTTTCCAATTTGGGCATGTATGGGTGAACGAAAGGGCCTCGAAAGTCAACATTGATTATTTCTACACAATCTTAAAAAATTACACTATGGCCCAAAATTGTGTTACCCTATAATTCATTGCTCCAAAATAAATGATTTTTGTTATTCTTGCATAAATATAGAAATATTAAATTGGTGATTTTTTTGGCAAAATGTTGGAAAGCGTAACTTATAGTTGATTACATATATAGAAGCAAGAAAGAGATTAGCAACGTGTCAAGTGGAAAATACTAAAAGAGCAACTTGGAATTAGCCACATCTCAAATAAATTAAATGTATAGTTCGAGTCATATGTGATCGAAGTCGAATATTAATAAATAAACTATATTTTTCACCGAATAAAATTTTATATACTACTTATTTTATATAATTACGAATAAGTAGTATATAAAATTGAGTCAGTCTCTTGAAAGACGATCTTTCTATAAGCAATGGAAAGACCAAGGTTTAAATTGCAAATTATAAGAAGTGAAGATAATTTTTTTGGATTGCATGAATCAGGTTATAAACTTTATAACCACTACACGTTGTATAATAAATTTTAATATTGCAACTAAGACCTTTTACATTTTATTATTCTAATTTAACCACATCTTTCCATAAACCTATGGAAGACGGTCTTTCCCAAGACTTTGCCTATAAAATTTTATCCGGTGAAAAAATAAAGTTTATTTATTTATATTCGACTTCGATCATGTATTACTCGAACTCTATGTTTAATTTATTTCATTTGAAAATATAAACAAAAAGTCATAGTTAAAAGTATAATTATAAAATCTTTTAAAATTCAAAAGAAATGGAGTTGCATAAAAAATTTTAAAACTAAATTTTAGTTTTGTTAAAAAACAAATTACATTATTAATATATATATATATAATTATTTTAAATCGTGCATCGTAATGGTGTTATCTTTTGTATATTTATAAGTACCATGTCTGCGAGAGTGCATGCACAAGCGACTTCAGTGAGCGAGACAGACGTGCGATGTCGGTCATTTCATGTTTGCGAGAGGGACATGCAACGTCGGTCACAATAATAAGCGACTTCGGTAAGCCTGAAGTGCATGTGACGTCGGTCATTCATGTGTGAGAGAGTGACGTGCGACGTTGGTCACAAAAATAACCGATGTCGGTAAGCCAGACATGCGTGCGACGTTGGTTATTCATGGTTACGAGAGTGACATGCGACGTTGGTCACAAAAACAATCGACGTCGGTAAGTCTGACATGCGTGCGACGTCGATCATGTCAGACTTTTTACCTCAATTTTTTATAATCGAGGTAAAAAAGTATTTTATTAACCTAGGTAAAAATATTATTTAATTTTAAAAAAAGAACCGAGGTAAAAAAACTTTTTGCCTTGGTTATTTGGGGTTAACAAAAAAACTGAGGTGAATGGGGCGAAGTAAAAGGTCATTTTTCTTGTAGTGTTTAGAGACGAATAGCCTTATCATCTCTTGTATAATGAGTATATTGTTAGGTATCTCCCTATTTTGTATAAAGGCTGATTGCTCATGTGAGATACATTTAGGGAGTAGATTTTATTTGAGATATTAGTTAAGCTTATCGGCTTGTACTCACTTAAATTTCTGGGAGTTGGGGTTTTGGGGATGAAAGTAATTAGTGTGCTTCTGATTGATTTCAGAACCCCCACTCCACACACGAATTCATTTACTGCTTGTAGCAGATCCTGCTTGATTAAATCCAAAGACTTTCTATAAAATGCACCATTGTATCCATCTGGTCCGGAGCGCTATCTTTCCCTAAGCTAAAGATAGTTCTATGCAATTCATCAAGATACAAAAGCTTCACCAGAGTGATGTTATTTATGTACATGATAACCCGAGGGATAAATTTAAGAAGGTAGTCCATTCATCAATCAAAAGATTATGGAAAAAGAGGCAGCCTGGTCACCTATGGCATTGTGATCTTCTAACCATTGTTCACTCTCTATTTGAATTTTGTTAATTCTTAACTTGGAGTGTTTATCTTTGACACTATTATGGAAAAAAGTTGTATTTAAGTCACTTGATTTAATTCATTTAGTTTGTGTCTTTCGCTTCCAGAAATCTTGTTCTTATTTTAATGACTTGGTGAGTTTAGCTGTAGCCTCATTCAGCTTAATATGTCTGTGTATGCTAAAATATAGATCTAGCTTAATCTACATCTAGTTTTATCTCCAAGTCTCCTACTACCTTTTCAACTTGCAGAACATTATCAAACAAATTCCCAAATTGAGTTTTATTCCATGTTTTAAAGATTTTTTAAGTCTTCCCAATTTTAAGGCCGGTCCTACCATACCTTGCGTGACCTCAGGTTTGCTCCCAATTTTCTCTCATCAAACCAACAAAGTCCGTCCTATTGAACCACATGGATTGAAATCTAAATGGTTTAGGAAGCTGTTTCTGAGAGAATGATATGTTCAGAATGAGTGGATTATGGTCTGAGCTACCTCTTCCTAATGTCTGAACTAAGGAGTTTACAAATTTATCAAACCGGCTTAAGTTTCCTAGTGATCTATCAAGTCTCACAACCACCCTATCCACTGATCTTCTCCCATTAGTCCAGGTGAATGGATTACCAACTGTGGTGATTTCATTTAGATTATGAATAGTAAGAAACCCATCAAAGTCATTTATAGAATTGGCACTTTGGATTCTCTTGCCTCTATACTCATTTATGCCGAAGATAGCATTGAAGTCACCAGTAACTAAGATCGCTGTGTCCAGATTAGTTAGGATTGTGTCTAAATAATTATATTTTTTCATCCTAGTAGACCTAGTATGAGGCCCATATATTGAGATAACACTGAAATTAGTTCCTGAATTAAGATGTGTGACATTATTATGCAAAAACCTTTCATGTTTGACAGTTAGATTAGCCTTTAAAGTGTTTTTTAACCAAAATCCAAATATGACAATCATCAAGTGCAACTGCTTTATCAAGTCCTAATTGCAATTTGAAAACCTCTAGTTTTCTTAACTCATGCTTAGGCTTAATGATAACTAGCAGTTCTAATCTATGTGTGTGGATCAGTTTTTTAAGTCTTGTTAGTATTTTCATAATTCCCCTTATATTCCAAGTAATAGTTTTATAATTCATAGGGAAACTATGTTTTTCTTTTTTGCACGAATCATGATTAGATTAGGAGATCTAAAGAAGCTTATATTAGTATTTGATTAAGAAGTAACTTGACTGCTTCCTTCATCATTTCCCTTATTTTTCATTGTATCCGTGTTAACTGGATCATTTGTCTGCACCTGTACCTGTGAGGATTTAGGATTTGTTAGTGGCAAAAAAATTGAATCCCACCTTTTTCCATTGTGTTCACTTTTGGTGCAGTTTGGTCAGTGTGAATCTGCTTCTCTTTATTCATTAGAACTGAAAAACGGTTGCTAAACTACCTTAAGTCTTGTGTAGCACTTTTTTGTCCATTAGATGAGTGTCAATGTGAGCCCTCTTGCGCTGTGTATCATCAGATGATTTCCATTTGTGGCTATTCTGAGTGGATAGTTTTTTCTTTTGCTCTGCTGATCTTAGTATCTTCACCCTCCATAATGGTGATTTTGACCTTGGTTTTCTTTGGAGGGGGGATTGCTTGAGGAGACATGTGTGATGATTCTTGATGGTGTAAGTAAGTTCTCTAACTGATCCTTATAGATATTGTGGGTATCCTCATACATGTTAATCTCTTCATTAGATTCAGGGAGTTTGGTAGGCTTATCCTGGTCTTTTTTCAGGGATCTGGGTTTGGGGTTGTAGATCAATGAGGTTGAGGACTTGGGGCTTTTTGTTCTTCTGTGTGGTTTGTTGGTTGGAGCGTGATTTTGGGTGAGGTTCGCATTCTTGATTCGAGTGTCCAATCTTAGCACACTTAAAGCAGTAAGAATGGTGGTCCTCATAGGTAATATTGTACACCTACTCTATATTTTGGATCCCAATCTAATTCTACTGGGAAAATCAGAGAAAAGATTCATTTCAATGCACATTCTAATGGTTGAGGGCCCGGTTAGGTTCTTTGTGTGGGGGGGTGTCAAAAAATATCAATTTACCCAATCTATTTGCAGTATGAGGGATAGACTCAACATGCAGGAAGTAAACAAGGGGGAATTCGATGGTTACCTATATTGGCACGATTGGTGGTTCTTCATTCACATCGAAATCCTTTGTCCATTTGAGAACCTTCATTAGGTTTTTGACCAGATTCCAGTTCCTCTTGATCTAGCATCTGCGAGTATCCTCGTCATGTTGAAACTTGATGAAGATGTGCCTATGGTCCAGCGCCATGATTGTTCGGTCTCCCTTGAACCCAATCTTCTTAAATTGCAATATGATGAACTCTAGGGTTGGGCGACCTCTGGCGAACTTCCTGATTAGGTGTTTCTGGAACGGCTGGGCAAGGATATCAATTTATTTATCTTTGAAAAACACAACAATTTCCCCTTTAAACTCAGTAATTGGATTCAGATTTAGCTTGGCTGACTGATCTAAAGATTGGGTGTTTGGTTGTGAACTCACCATCGAGGCGTAAGAGGGTGGGCTCACGCCTAGAGACGGAGCCGCCATGGAGCTTCGAAGCGACCTACATTGGCGAGGACGGATTCCAGTGGGTGGTGGAGTTTGGTTGATTTTGCAGGTATACGTTATCAATGGTTGTAGGTGATTTGAGTTGAGAGGGAGCATTCTTAGAAAGAAGTTAGAGAGAAGTTGAAAACTGATGATAATTAATGCAGTAACTCTACTAAAAGAGTAAATTCTTGTCCAAATGGCACTCCCACATTTATTTTGTTTTAAATACTATGTCGTGTTTAATTCTCATAGAGTCTGTGTCTTGAAAGACGGTCTTTTCATAAGTCATGGAGAGACCAAGATTTAAAGTGGATATTAGAATAAATGAAGATAAAATTTTCAGGTTGCATGAATCGGGTTTTAAACTTTATACTACTACACGTTGCATAATAAAATTTTAATATTCCAACTAAGACCTTTTACTTTTTACTATTCTAATTAAACCCCGTCTTTCCATAAATATATGGAAAGACGGTCTTTCCCAAGACTTTGCCATTCCTATATATATACATATATAATAAAAATTTATTACTTATAAGAGTCAGACAAAATCTTGGGAAAGACTGTCTTTTCTTAATATTATGGAAAGACGGAGTTTAATTAGAATAATTAAAAGGTAAAAATGATAAAAAAATTATTATGCAACGTGCTATCGTTATAAAGTTTATGACCCGATTAATGCAATCGGAAATTTTATCTTCATTTCTTCCAATTTACAGTTTAAACCCCGATCTATTCATGTCTTATGGAAAGACCATCTTTCAAGAGATGAACTCTAAGATTTATAAATGATGCTATTTTTTCATTTTCATTCATTAATCTGTGCATCGGCATGGAGTGTTATCTTTTATACATAAATTCATTAATTATAGAATGTTAATTTGCCCTTTCCAAATTAACATACTTTAAATGGATTCGCAACAAGTAACGATTCGGGACAATGCGATTAGGCTGTATTAAGCAACTACAAGGTCATCAAAGTTTAACTTGAGTTCATCCCATTGAACTTCTGCAGTGCAACTCAGTACCTTTTGCTTCTGTTCTTTTCATGATTCTAAGTCTTTTGCATGATTCAATGAACAAGCTGAAAAACAATCCAACAAATTAAATATTGTGTTAATTGGGCATGTCTTGCGAGAAATTCTTATTCAAGCATTGAAAAAGCCAAAAAATATTTACTCAACCGATGTGTAGATCAAATTGGTGATTCTAACATGAACCTAAGCGAGAGCGCACGCCCACACATACATACATATATACATACATACATATATACGCACATACATACACACATACATATATATACATACATATATATATAATATGAATAATACCTTTAGATATTTTAAATAAAAATTTATGGAGTGAGTGTATTTTTAATCATCCAATCATCTTAAATTACAACTTTTGACCATTCAGTTAAAATTGCATGATTTTAGTTATCAAGCTCTTGGTTCTATTAAAATTTGAACATCAGTACTGTTAAAACGAATGTTAAAACAAACGGAAGTTAAAATTAGAAGGTATTTTTGTTTTTCCACTTATTAAAATATTTATTTAGTATTTTAAATATTTGTTGAGGATTTTTTGAAAAGGTTTTATAAATTTTTAAGTTGAATTGTAGTTTTAAAATTAAATGAAAAAAACAAAATCCACTCACTCCCCTTTTCTTCATTTAGAGCAAGTGCTACAACTTCCCTAAACTAATTCAATATTCCATATATATTTTTGATTCAACTCAAACAGATTCCCTATTTTACATAGATAATTTGACATTTATTACACTGTAGTTGATTTTTTATTTAAATCTAAGAGTTTATTTTTAATCACTTCAAAATATATTATATAAATGAAGTTAACTACAAAAACAATTAATATAACAAATTTGAAACCAAAAATTTAATGTTAATTAGAAACTAGTTTGCTTTTCATATTCTTTTTATGTATTCAACCCGTTTGAAATAAATAGTAACAACATAAAAAAAATCAAAAAACTATATACTATAAATAAAGAGTCCGTCTTTTGAAAGACGGTTTTTTCATAATTTATGGAAAGACGAATGTTTAAAGTGTAAATATGAAGAAATGATGATAAAATTTTCGGGTTATATGAATTGGGTTCTAAACTTTATAGGTACTACACGTTGTATAATAAATTTTTAATATTGAAACTAAGACATTTTACCTTTTATTATTCCAATTAAACCCATTTTCCATAAGCCTATGGAAAGACGGTCTTTCCCAAGACTTTGCCATAAATAAAAGAGATTAATTCTAATCTTCTAAACAAATCATTATTGACAAAATCCAACAAAAAATAAATAAATAAATAAGCATCCCACATGAGTTTGAGATTTTTTTATTTTCTCTAAAAAAAGTTTTTGGATGTGGAAGATACTTTTTTAGTTGGAATGGAAGAATGTGGGAAATTTGATACTTAAATTTTTAATAGAAAAAATATTACTGTGTTATGAATTGATGTATTCAATTGAAATTGCATTACATTTTTATTCTATATAAATTTTTATTCTCTTCTACAAATGTAGGGAAGAAAATAGTCTCTTTCATCAAAATCCTTATTTTGGGGAAGGAGATGTGAAACCCGCTGGAGTTAAAAAATTATGTAAATTCCTATGATCAATGAAAATCCTTATTATAGTGCTCTTACGCACCTCCACCTCGACCGTATTGGGTATTCATTCAAATTCTAAAAAAGGTTAACTAATAATTGTAATGTTTAATTAACACTTCTCAAAATTTTATTGAATTCTCACCTGCGCACATGCAATCCCTCACATGCAAAATTTTATGGTGATAAGTGAGCTACTTTTAATTAATCACTCGTGAATTTAATGTTGTTGTAGATATTTTAGGTAAATTAGCTAGTGGTAACACATGAACTTCAAATGAAAAACATACGTCACAACAAATTAATCCATGAGCTAGCTTAAAAAATCCATTTAGTTTGGAAGTATTACCACCAAGGAACATCTCCCACAAGCATCCAGTCCCCATCCTTATCCTCATATATGGGAACATATTCTGAGCTGTCTTCATCTGTAAATATTCTAAAACATATGTAAATATGAGACAGTTTTTTGTATCCCCTCCATCTCAACTATTTTTGTGGAGAGAGGAAAAAAAGTATTTTTAACTATCTATTATTTTATGTTTTTTTATTCATGTACTGGTGGGGTGCCCTAATTTTATTTTTCTTTTACATTTAATTTCATTACAAACGATGAATAAAAACTAGTAAAAAAGGAAAATAAAGTGAAAAGTGCAAAAATAGTTGGAACATTCCAAAGAAAGAGTGCAAAAATAGTTGGAATATCCCAAAGAAAGAGTTTAAAAATAGTTGGAACAGAGCAGCGAGTATGTTTTACGCATCGGTTTTTTCTGTTGCTATACAAAACTAAATAATAACATGCACGCTCTGTCGACAGATAAACACCACTTTCCTTATCTCAGGACTGTAAACAAATACAGAATCGGTGTGGTAGCCGGTTCCATTCTTCACACTGTATCTAATCTTAGAAAAGACGTTTTTTTGATGCGTATATCTGTAACTCTGTGTTTTATATCTCTCTTTTTCATTTTACTTTTCACTATAGTTATAAGTAAGTAGGATATACTCCGTATTTGCCAAGCATCCGCCTCCATTACAAGTTATATAGTACAAGATTTCTGTTTCTATAAGAGCATCATGTTTACCAAAAAGTGTTTCGAACAAATATTCAAATGTTGCATTTGCAGTTTTGACGGAGTATAAATCCCTAATTTCATATGATTCTAAATAACCTGCATATTTCCATACGCTAATGGAAATACGGCGTTTTCCAATACTTTATCCTAGAAATTGAATGCTAGAGGAATACTTCATTTCATTTCTTACTTTATTTCATAAGACAATAAAAAAAGGAATGAATTGGGAAATTATTAACAAAAACAAGTGACTAAATACAAATAAGTTTGGTATGAACCATGACCCAACTGAATAAAACAAAGCAGCGGCTAGTTGTATGGAAGTACTACATACCAATGCCGAAGAGGTTAACGAGTTGGGTGACGAGATGAGAGTAACATTTTTGAGCCTGTAAATCAATTTTTCGCAGAAATGGAGCACCATCCATGCTCACTTTCACGTACTTCTTTTCCAAATTTTCAACCTTCTTCCTCGGATAACCAAAAAGTGGAGGCCATCCAACAAACTGTGGGGATTTCCTCTCACTTTTTCGGCTAACGTTTCCATCACTTTTCTCTAACCGTCGCCCCGGAAGACCCAGCCTAAGCTCCGTGATCTCCAGTCCAATCCCATCCATCGACATCGACGATCGATTTTGTCACTCTTGTTTCAAACGTTTGCGCTCTATCTCTCCTTTTGTCCACATGAAAACAACTCCGCTTCATGTTCTGTATCCCTACTAGAAGACATCACAAGAGAAGTGTCTGCTAAGCCCTACTCAGTTACTGTTCACAAACGAGGTAATGGTAAAATACACTTTGTGTTCGCTAAAGTATCAATAAAGACTGCAGCTCCAATTCCAGATATGCATATTCCTACCCTCTGGAATAGCATGGTTAAATGGTACATTTCATGTGCTGTGTTTGATCCACAAATGGCAAATTGTTTGGTTGAATGAGATACATTTTACGTGAAGCTGTCAGGCTTATTAATACTTGCATTTAGTACAGTAGGTGTTGTGCTGGGTCCACCAGGAAAATAGTTATTGTTCTGTAATTTCTCGCTGTACGTATATTTTGTGCAAGTGTTGAATGGTCAAGTCCTGATATTTTGGGCTATGTAAGTGAACTTTTGCATTCAGAATCTAAAATTTTGAGAGTTTCTGGGTGTTTTGGTCTCAGAGTTATAGACATGTGGAATCATGGGCTGAACTTGGGTGCTGATTAAGTTTTATGATTGTTTAGTCCTACATTTATATGGGCTGTTTATTCACTGTCCTACTTCGCCATCTGTTCTTGATAGAAGAAAGACAGAGTCTTGTATAAGATCGTCTCATTGTGAAATCAAGAATTAAATTGTAAATTTTTTTGATGGGGTTTATGTTTTAAAAGTTCAGGAATTTAATGTGTAATTGTGATAATATGAAATTTAGTCATATTATATATTATATTGGACAACTTATTTTCCAAATTTGGCCACATTTTTCATTCCCGTTTATTCAGGATGCTCAATTGTTCTCTCAGTATTCAACTGTTTTCACTCACAATATTCAACTGTTTTCACTCACAATATTCAACCGCTTTCACTCACAATATTCAACCGCTCAGATTCTTACAAGCGCTCAGATTTCTTCTATATAATCGGTTATTGCTTCGATTTTGTTTCAATTTCAAGTGCGCATTAGTCGGATTGAATCTGCGATTTTGTTCCTACGGTTTTTTGTTGATTTCTATTCTGTTTTTGACAATCTACGACTGGACGAGTTCGGATTGTGCTTAATCTGCGAAGGTAATGTAGTCGCTAGGGTTTTTTGTTCGTATTTTGTTGTTTAAAATTTTTTCCCCAATTTTTTGGATGCATGTGATGTTTTATGCTTTGTGTAGGTTTTCTGAGTGTTTCTTTTGCTTATTTTGTGTTTCTCTTTTGATTGTGTAGTCTAATGTTGCTTTAATGTGTTCGATTTGAAGTTTCTAGGGTTTCTGTTGTTGACTGTATTTATATTTTGGGGATTTCTCTGTTTATTGTGTAGGTCTTACTGTTTCTGTGTTCTATTGCTTGCATGTGATGTTATATTACTATTTTTTTGGATTTTGCATTCGTTTGGTTTCTGTGTTGAATGTGTTTGATGTATTGGGGTTCATTTAGTTTGTGTACTAATATTTGTGTTTTTGTTGTTGTTTTGTAGATGTCGAAGGACAAAGTTGCAGGTGATTCGGCTTTAGATGATCTTGCGGACATTGCAAAAAACTATGAGGACTCTAATGGAATTATTCACCCGCCCGTCATAAAAAATCCAAAGAAACGAGGACCTTCTGAAGGTATTTTCTCTTTATCTCTGTTTTAGCGGGAATTTTTTAATGTATTTTGTTGCTGTTGAGTAACTTGTGATGTTGTAATTTTATGACATGATGTTTCATATACTTCTGTTGATGTTTCACTTTTTCTCTTTGTGATGTTGTAATTTTATGACATGATGTTTCATATACTTTTGTTGATGTTTCATTTTTCTCTTTTCATGTTCATAAGTTATCTATTTGTGTCTTTCTAGTGTGATTTTTCATCTATTGTGTCTTTTCATGTGTTGTGCTTCAGTTTTAGTTATCTATGTTTTCAAGTATTTGATTTGTCATTTTCTGTTTGAGCTGATATGTTGATTTTTTATGTTTATTGTATGATGTTCTAAGTTCAGGTCACGATGTATAATTTTTAGTTTGATATGTTTTCAAGTTCAGTCTATGGTGTTTTATGTTTACTGAATGATGTTTTATCAGGTTATGGTGTATGCTTTTCTGCTTGATTTTTTTTTCAAGTTTAGGCAACGGTGTTTTTTTAGTCTGATATGTTTTCAAGTTCAGGCTATAATGTTTCTAAGTTTGTTGATCTTTTGTCATTTTCGATTTGTGCTAATATGTTGATTTTTTAAGTTCATTGTATGATGTTCTAAGTTCAGTTCCTGATGTCTGATTTTTGGTTTGATATGCTTTCGAGTTTAGGCTATGATGTTTAAGTTTACTGAATGATGTTTTAAATTCAGGTTATGGTGTATGCTTTCCGGCTTGATATTTTAAAGTTTATGCTACGATGTTTTAAGTTTACTGGAAGTATTTTAAATTTAGATTATGATGTATGCTGTCAGTTTTATATCCTTTTCAAGTTTAGGCTATGATGTTTTAAATATACCGAATCATGTTATAACTTCAGTGTATGAGCTTGTTTGTTGGATGATATTTTGTGTATGTTTTATCTGTTTAGTTGTATGTTTCAACTTAGGAGTGTGATGTAGTTTTTCATGTGGGATGAGTTTTGAAATGATGATTTTTATATTTTTTTCTTTGAATTTGTTTGGGCTTACTGTTGCATTATATTTTCTTGATATTTATATAATTAAATTTAATGTTTCAGATGCAAATGTTAGCTGTGCTGTGAGACAATCACACCGACTGAGGGCTGGTCCTAATGTTAATTTGGTATCAGTTCTATTTATCCTTATTTAATTTTTGTGAAAGATGTATATTAATGTTTTATATTTTAAATTTTATGCTGCTTTTCTGTTTCAGGACTGCCCTCTATGAAGAGGAGACTGAAGGAGAAAGCCAATAGAAATCTTAATTTGGCTGATAAAGATGACACTGATGAAGTTGATAAAGATGGACTGGAAGCTGCACGCAATTTAGAGTCGGTGCTGACTGAATCAGGTTCTGGTTTGGATGGTGCTGCTAAGGCTGACAAATCTGGTCCGGATGCTGCTGAAAAAGCTGATAAAGTTGGTTTGGATGTTGTTGATAAGGCTGACAAATCCGGACTGGTTGGTGTTGTTGCTGATGAAGTTGCTATGCCTCCGGATCGTGTTGTTGCTGACGAGGCTGCTAAACCCGAGAGTTTGTCTTTCACTTTTTTATTTACTCTTCTGAATAATGTATATTAATGTTTCATACATTTGTAATGATGTTTTTGTTCTATTTCAGGAGTCTTCCCTGCAAAGAGGAGACATAAGCAGAAAGTGAAGATGCATGTTAATTTGTATGATGAAGATGAAATTTTAAAAGGATTTGGTGGTCCCAATTTGCAGAATGTGGTGCCTGAATCAGGTTCTGATCCTGCTCAGAAAGTTGCTAATCCTGAGATTCAATATAATAGGAGGATGTTGCGGAAGTTTGTGGCTGTGAAGAAATCCAAGAAATCCAAGGTTGCTGCTGAGGGTGTCAGTGGTAAAGGTATTGAAATTAAATTAGTTGTTTTCAATTTTTCAACCTTCTAATGTTTTATCCTTTTTTCTTATGGAATTTGATATAATGTATTTTTTTTGTAGCTGTTGGTGTTGGTAAGGGTAAAAGGCTTGCTTTGAGGAGTGATGCTAGTTTGAAGAATCAATTGAAAATGGATGATGTTGTTGGAGGTGAAAGTGCCAAGAGGGGGACTCTTGTGGAAGACTGTGGCTGTGCGAAATACTCCGGCTGTGAAGAAACCTAAAGTTGCTTCTGAGGGTGTCAGTGGCAAAGGTATTGTTTTAAATTGATGACATGGTGTTTTAACATTATGGTATGATGCTTCATATTTTGTAGTTGGTCATTTCAAATTTCTATCATTTTTTTCATGATGCCAAGGTATGTAGTTTGCAGCTTCTTGAGTCCTACTGCTAGATCCTTTGTGGATTTAAAGATGGTTTGTGTTGTTGAGAATGTAGCGGAGATTAAGAGTTATGACTAGTGTGGGCATGTGCTTAAAAAGTTAGGTGATGCTGTGCATATGTCTAAGACTACTAAATACTCAACAATTAATGCGTGTGTAGTTGTTCCATTGATATGCTATGTGTATAGGTTTCCTTTTCAAGGAAAACCATGCCCTCCTATAGTTCCTCTCATTCGTCACTGGAACACTACTTTGTTGCTGAAACGTTGTAGGAAGATTGTCGAGACAGGTTTTAATTCATGCCCCATGTCTAAGGATGAATTTCCTTTGAATTTTATGGGGACGTATGTGGGTAGTGGTCCTACTGTGACTTCCAAGCATGCTACGACATCCAAAGAAAATGCAACATCTAAGGAAGGAAGTCATACGAAAGAAGAAGCAGTTGGTTCAAGATCTCAAGTTTTAAGCTTTGTGCTTCCAGAAGATTTGCCTATCGATGCTGTGATTATGAATGATGGGGGGTCTGTAAGTATTCATATCTTTTTTCTTTTGATGTTTTAATTGCAGTACCTGATGTTTTAGATTTTCCATGAGATGTTTTAAGATTGTGGTTCAGGTGTTAACATATTTGATGTTTGGTGTTATAGAATTTGTATGTGATGTTTTAAGTTTAAACTTTTGGTGTTACTAGCTTTGATGTTTTAATATCAGTAATTGATGCTTCTTATGCTGTATGAGATATTTTAAATTTCAAACTTCTGTTGTTGTTATCTTTTTGTAATTTTTTTTGCCTTTTTTCCTAGGTTGTTGATCAAGTTGTCTGTAGGTTCAAGAGGAATATTGAGGTTGTCACTTGGGCCTTAGTTTCTGAGTTGGGTGGAAGTGCTAAGGATGCTGTAGCTACTGTTAATGCTCAGCTTGATTATTCTTCTTTTGACTCAGACGATTTCGATAACTCTGAGTTGTTTGATGCTGTTGATGAAATTGTAAGGAATGCTTTTAGGAATTGCACTCATGTTGCTGCTTCGGTTGCTGCTACTAGTAATATAGGAGTGACGCCATCATTTGATCTTGGCATTGAATAACTTAGAGGGGCATCATCTGCAAAAG
This sequence comes from Rubia yunnanensis, assembly GCA_037428765.1. Taxonomy (NCBI): domain Eukaryota; kingdom Viridiplantae; phylum Streptophyta; class Magnoliopsida; order Gentianales; family Rubiaceae; genus Rubia; species Rubia yunnanensis. The sequence goes on from CM075061.1 coordinate 65,127,977, forward strand.
GTCCAGGTTCAAAGAGAATCAATAAATTAGGAATTGAGTGCGATGAACTAGTATTTGAGATTGTTTTTATGAATATTTGTTGGTTTGAACAGTTCAGTTTTTAAGTTAGGGATTTGATAGGGGCAGTTGAACCCTTTATTTGATGAATTGTGATATTGTTATGGTTTGACAGCTTATGTGATGATATAAAAATGTTTCTAGTTTTCTATGCTTTGTTGGAAATGATCATTTTATATTTTGATTTGATGTTTCATTATCGGTGTGTGGTGTTTTATACTTTTGAACAATCAGTGTTTGAAGTTTTATGTTTAATGGGATGTGATCATTTTGTTTTTTTTGATCAGATTATTCATAATCAGTGTGTGATGTTTTATACTTTTGATCAATCAGTGTAAAGTATTATGTTTCGTTGGCTGTGATCATTTTATATTTTTGATGTGATTTTTCATAATTAGTGTGTGATGTTTTATACTTTCGATCAACCAGTGTTTGATGTTTTATGTTTTCATATATTTTTTCTGGAAAATACTTGGTCATTCGTAAGATAGATTAAGACTTATGAGGAAGCTTTTATTTGTAAATCATCATCTAGTAAAATAATAACACCAGTACATATAAGTGTAACATCCAAAAATTGAATCCAATAACATTAGAATGTTTAAGAACAGTTGTAGGTTTTAAATATCATGGTAAAAAAATTAACATCCTGATCAGAACGTATTTCTAAAACATCAAAATGTAACAATGTAACACCATTCCTTGAGTGTGTAACATCACAGTATTGCAGTAAACATATACCAACAAGCTGGTTTTATATCAATTGAGCTTTTGGTGTCTTGGATCCGAATTCCTTCTTGAATGACTTCTTCCTTTTTTCAATCTTACCTTTCACTCTTGCACTTCTTCCTTTTGTTTTTATTTTTGGTGGATCGAGCACTTCGGGAGAAGCCTTTGTTGTTGAACCTCTTGCACTGTTATTTGCCGAATGCTCTTGTGTATCCATTACTTTCATTTGATTGATTGTATCCGAGTCTCTAATCAGCCCTTCTTCAAGGATTCTTCTAGTTTCTATGTCCTCTTCACACCTCAAGACAAGATTGCAGTACTTTCGTAGCATATCACGATGCCATGGTACCTTACCTTTGATCTCCTTGTTTTGTGGTCCTGTTCCTCTGAGCACCTTGTTCCACATTTCTTGCTTTGCCATCTCTATCCATCTCTTGAGGATTTAACTTTTAGGTATTGATGTGATGTTTTGTAAATGCATGATTCGAAGAGTATGGAAACATAATAAGCCTACCTCTTCGAAGTACTTGAAAGAGCATTTGATTTCCACCTTTTGATCCTGTTTCTTGAAAGTAACCTTCTCCATTTTTGTGTCGTTATTTTTTTGTTGTACTTCATAAACATCTTCAAATCCAAGGTTGAATTTTTTTACTGCCTTACTTGCTATGGCTAGCTTCCTTTCTGCCTCGGAGTCCTTGTACAACTTATGTGTGTAAATTTCAGATGCATGTTTCAAAAGTCTAGGTCCTTGTTTGGCTGACCTTGGTTTTCCTATTGATCCATTGTATTCTTTGCTGGTCTCTGTGCTTCTCCAGCTCTGTACAATTTTTTCAAAGATTGAGAAAAACTGTGTCAAGTTTGTTGTTTTGTTTGCACTGAAGCTGATTGCTTTGTTTGTGCTTTTGCTTCTTTGTGATGATAATGTCGCAGCCGAGAAGAAGTTTTTGCTCAATGCGGTACACCATTTCTCTTGTAGTCTGTATAGGCTCTTGAATCACTGGTTGTTATGAAGCTGGTACTTATCCATCATAGAGTTCTAGCATCTCTGGAATTTTTCTTCATTTGCGCATTTCTTCAAACAATGGTCGAACGCCACGCCAAATTCTTCATCGCTCTTCACTTTACAGTAGTGACTGATTGCATTATGTTTCAAATTCAGTAGACACAACTTGTGTTTTATGTTATTGAACACCTGGTACAACATTTTGTTTCAGTATGAAACAATAGACTTTATTTATGAAAGGTTACCATCTGCTATTGAAACATCATGCATCTGGTATTTATGTTTAAATTGGTTTTAGTAAGCATCAAGTAATTTATCATGAAATTTCATTACATAGTACAGGAGCATTATACATGATTTTCAGAAATGAATTTATGGTGTTTGTATAATCATATATGTTTAGTTATGAAACATCAACTCAACATCACAGTAACTGAGCAGATTCCAAAACATACAGATTTTGAAACATCACATAAAGATTCAGAAACATGAACACAGTAACTGAGTAGGTTGCGGTAAGTACCTTTTGGATTGCATAAGCCATAGCTGAGTCCTGATCAGTAAATATTGTCACTGGTTCTTTTCCTTCCATTGAATTTTTGAATATTTCCAGCAGCCAAATGAAAGTCCCTTTCTTTTTGTCACCAATAAATGCACAACAAAACATCACATTGTTCTAATGGTTGTTGATTCCTACAATCGGTGCCCAGACAAGGTTGTACTTGTTTGTCTTGTATGTGGTGTCAAATATCATCACAACACCATAGAGCATGAAATCATTTTTCATCATTGCATCTCTCCAAAAAAGCACAGATAGTTTACCCTCCTCATCCAAATTGACTCTGAAGAAGAAATCCTCGTCTCTTCCATCTATTTTGTAGAGCTCATCTATCATATTCTGTGCATCGCCTCCTTCAATTGCTTTCAACCTTAACCTGTTGATATAATTAATGTGGTCCCTCATCGTGTGCCATACATTTTCTTGTCCATTTGCGTCGCATGCCAAGTACTTGAAAATAGTTACTAGTTTTAAACCCGCCAATTCCATAGACTCAATTGCTTTTGCCTTTTCATCCTCTATCTTCCTCTCACTATGCTTGAAGTATTGCCACTCCTTCCTTGTAAATTCACGGTTGTGCTCAGTGATGTGGTGCTTGATTTCATAGATTTTTTCATCAACAAGCTTGATCCTGATTGCAGCCTTACTTTCTGCTCTTGTAATGGGAAATTTTTTTGTCATTCTTCTCTTATTTGTGGTTGTTGGGTCAGGGTGTCAAGATTGTTTGAAACTGATTTCCCTTGGCGCGAACATGTGTAATATTTTTCCTTAACCTTACCTTCACTTGCTAGTCTTTGTGTTGACTTCCGTAAGTGTAGTTGCATGTGCACCATATAACGTTTCAAGCTCTTTCCATGTAGTTGCTTGCACTCCTTGAAGGGATTCTATTTGATCTATTGCCAACAAGTTTGGTAGACCTGTCATTGAAAACTCCTAATTAATAATAATGAGAAGATGCTACACACAATGTTGCAGACTTATAACATCATGTTATATATTTGAAACATCAAACAACTTATGAGAAACATCACATCATATTTTCTGCAAATTGTTATTCTGATTACGTTCAGTTAGCATGTAACACCATGTTATATATTTAAAACATAATGCCAGATTGTATGAACTGAGGAGAAGTTCATAAGATTCTATGATAATACGTGAATATGTTTGAGCTACTGAAATCTTGTGATTGTCATGAACATTAAAAAAGAACACGTAAAATTCTTAGCAAGATGGTGTTATTCCTACATGAAAGCATCCTAACCCAACATACATCAATCATACACAATTTTCAAATGCATAATAGAATAAGAAAGTACAACTAAGTTAAAGATTTGAATCATTCATTAATGACACAAAATAGCAAAGTTGGTGAAACTCTAATTCATCACAGGACATAATAACATGGATAGAAAATAATAGAATAATGCATCATGTATTTGAAAACTCCCAATATATTATAAAAAGAAGCTGTACATTATTTTGCAGAGTTAGAACATTATGTTATATTTTTGAAACATCAAGCAGTACAAGAGTAACATCACACTATGTTTCTGCAAATTGTTATTCTGATTATGTACAACTAGTATGTAACACCATGTCATATATTTAAAATATCATGTCATATTTCATAAACATTGCTGTTGTAAATCAGTACATTGTCCAATTATTTGTCAATTTGCAAAATGTAAACAGTACCTATTAAAAATAAGTTCTTATACCGCGACCTCTACAATTTGAAAGCTCTTACATTTTAAATGAAATTTGTAGCACATTCACAACTAATATACATTTCTCTAGAACAGAGCAACATGATGTGTTCATCCATATTAGATTTTTGCTACTACTTAGTTTTTATACTGTTGATTTGACAGGAGCTAAACGTAATGGAATTGTTCACATACTCAGTCTGCTGCTCTCCAAATAAAAAATAGAACATCATACTCAAGTACAGAAAGTTCAGCTTCTTACTTTGTGAACCAGGTACGATCTGTTCATCATTGATATCTGTTTTGCTTTCTTGTGTAGGATTATGTGTTTTCTTTGATTGTATGATTTCTAATTGATTTTTGATCTGGATATCACCTTCTTTCATATTGATCCGATTTTGAATCTGCAAAATATCAAAATTTTGTTTAGAGCAGATTTGTTGTTATTGATGTTGAATTTAAACCTAATCTATGTGTACCTTGCTTGCTGGATAAATTCCTGATGTGGATTGAAGTTTTATTCAAATTGGACTGGTTTAATTTTGATGAAGAACAAAGTTGGGAGGTGTGAGAGGGATGATTGATTTTGATTTTGATTTGTGTGTTTGATCCATTTTTCTTTCACGCGTTTATTTATTTTGTGCTATGAGCCTGATTTATTTTCATGCTTTTGGGCTGGGAATGGGTAATGGGTCAGATGTTTCGTTTATTGCTTCTTGGTTCCTAAGTTTTTTTAGCATTTTACAAGATTAATCATGTATCCAGTTTTATTAGTTTTTTGCCCCCGAATTTAGTTTCCTCTTTTCCTATTTTGCCTCTACTCCTTGGCCTCACCATGAGATGGTCTCACAGGATATGGACTCTAGAAGATAAACTTCTATTGTTGGGATTGTGTGTATTGATATCTATATGTGAGTACGAAGGGTTCTAAGGTATAACTTCTTTTAAAAAAAATTACAAGGTACAATTATAAATGGAATAAAATATTAAAAATCTATCAAGAAAATGATTCCAATGATGGTTAGACCAAGAAAAAGCCCAAACAGTGTATTGGGATTGTTTTGGCCCAGTAAAGGTGTTAGAAACGGTCAGACTTAATGGCTGCATTTAGTGGTAATTAAGAGTTATAATTGAAGCCAAATACTTTTAAGGTTATACTACAGTATAAATACTAGGTACACATTCATTTTTGGATTGATTCTATTCTACACCGTATTCGTATACTTTGCCGACTTAAGCATCAGAGAGTTTCCCCCATGACCTCTCGGAGCTTGTTGTATTTCAGATCACGACCAAAGGATTCATCAGGGCAGCTTGATTGGTTTCGAGACGCATCAATTGGCATGCCCGATGAGACCTATAAAGTTAGATTTGAGTCTTTTAGTTTATGTCCACTTTTACAGCTACTCGAAGAAGTGAGAGGTTAAGACTAAAGGGACCAGTGCTAGTGATGAGGTACAATCCCCATACAGAAGAAGAAGGAAGTAGTTAATTCTTCGATGTCACAAAATGTTGAGCGCGAGGTGGTGTAAGTCTCTTTAGTTGAGTCTAGAATGGTGCATGTCTCGACTGTTGGCATGAAGCCGTTCAAGTCTCGAGTGGGCTTAACCCGCCACTTGTCGAGGCCTCCCAAACCGATGTGGCAGGATTGATGTCACTATATTGCATGCATTAACCAATGCATTCAACATAATAATTTGCATTTTTTACTTTTTTAATTGCTAGTTTTAGTTAGGTTTACTCAACAAAGGGTTTAGACGACCATGTTTAGTTTTTGGGTCAAAATCCTGAGTTTTGTGGACTTAATTGATACTAATGGATACCTTGTATCCACAGGCACCTAGATATTCCTTTATGATCTCATTAATAGGTTGCTCGTGGGTACTTTTCATCATCTTCATAGAAAGCCATTCGCAAGGATGGTAGAAGATATCGAAGGCCATTCGCAAAGATGGTAGTAGATTGAAGGCTATAGACTCTAAAGCATGGTAGTAGATGGAATTGAGCCCAAGAAAGGCAGATTCAAAGTTCAAAGAGGCCAAGGAAGTAGCTGATGAGTTGTTGTCCAAGAGTTGAATCAGCCCTTGAGGGTGGCACTATTGGATTCGTCTTCTCGAGCGCTATATCGGTTACAAGAACTCTTAAAGAAAACCAACGGTTCATCCATAGGAGAGAAAACAAGTCAGTTGATTGAGCCAGCCATGGGCATCACGAACCGCATAAGTCCAGCACGAGGGCTAGACCTAGCACGACCCGTGCCAAGTAACACAGCTCGTGTCAAGGGTTTTTGGCACTGTATGTTCCAACCAACATAGCCTGGGCCAAGCCCTAGCACGGACCGTGCCAATTCCAGAAGGTCGTGTGCCACATGTCTTCTTTTCACTCCAATATTCGGCTAAGTATCAGCACAGACAGTTCCATTTTACACGATTTACATTATGCCAAGACCGGCCTACGGGGTGTGAAGAATGACGCAACCCATGCCATGATATTGAGAAAAATGAGGATCTGATTGACGGCCCACACCAAATGACACGAGGTACGAATTAGAAGATAAAAAATGGAGCTCCAGCTGACGGCCCATGCCAATTGACGTGGATCGTACTAGCATGAGGCTTATGGCCCATGCCAGGACCAAAGGCCCATGCCGGCATGAGGCCACGGGCCATGCCAGCATGAGGCCACGGGCCATGCCAGGAACAGTGTCCCATGCAAAAACGAGGGTACCTCGGCCAACACGGGCCGTTCCAGATGCCACCCCCCGTGCGGTTTGGGGATGCTAGGGTTTTTGGCCTATTTTAGGCCTATTTTTAGGCCCAATTCCCTACTACTATATATATGGACCTTTACCTATTAGGGTTTAAGTTTATGCTCAGTTTTTAGACTTCAAGAGTAGGGTAGAGAGAGAAAGGAACTCCTCATTATCTCTAGAATTTCTTCTTTTCATCTCTTTAATTTTGCTTTTCCCAAAGGCATTCAATCCAATGAAATACTGGGTTAAATGCTTAGGGAGTATTTAATTAAGCTTGGGGTTGTATTTGTATTCATAAATTGAATTTGGATTTTTGAGATATAAATTCTCCTATCTTTATGTCTGGTGAATATTTGTGCTTGAACTTGTTCTTTCCACTATTGTGAGATCTATACTATGTCATTATGATGATGCATCCATGCATGTATGGTAGTATAAAATTGTGCTAGGCTTTATTGCTATCTTGGGAGTGATAGAATTGTGGAGTAGGTTAAGAACACCAGGGAGATGAGTGCATTCATTTCCTTTGAGAGAATCTTCTTCTATGTGTTAAACCATGATTCTAATTGGCTAGTTGTGTAAGAAATCACATGTTGGGCGGTCGATTAGGAAAATCTCGACGAGGAGAATTCCTTGGCTTACCCCAATGGTTTAGCGTGATTGTTTATAGCAACTAGAGTTGTGCCATCTCTAGAGTCATCACAAGGTTTCTTTTCCTTTGCCTCTCTAGGCATAGGGATTAAGATCATAGTGGAGTATCTGGGATGTAACACACTCACTACATATCTAATAGTTGCGACCTATGAAAGGCATTGCTTTTTTAGGCGGGCTTTGTATTCCTCTAAGCGGGGGTGTGTTAGCATTGGGAGTGAAGACACGGGGATGGTCTGCAGTGTCAGGGGACTAGAGCGCATCCCTAATTTATGGAGACGATGATATATGGCATCTTTGTAAGTACCACGTGTGACAGACGAGGGGAAAATACCTGGCTATCTTCACACTGTGTGACATATGCATAAGATAAGTTTATATGTGAATGAATCAATGATAGAAGCTATATATCAATCATGTTACACAAATACCCCTAAGTTATTGTCTATATATTTTTAATATCGAGTGATCCTTTATGTTCGTAGTTGTTAATTAAAAACCCACCAAAACCCTCATTTTAAAATATTAGCTATTCCTAGCACACATATGGATTGATAACCCGTACGTGATTGTGTTTAGTTGCCTATTAGACCATAGCATCTCTGTGGACAAAATATATATTTCCACTAACTACCCTATAGGTATCTTAGTAGTAAGTTTGAGAGAAAAATATAAATATAAATTTGATCACCATCTTCTGTTTGATAACGCTTTCGCTCTGGTTGATTAGCTACAGTTGATGACCCCGAGTGGAGGTGGGTCAAGGATCATCGAGACGTCCAGAGGTTAATGTGGAGCAGGGTGCTAGGAATACATGCCTTGTGCAGAACATGCCAGCTGGGTTACATGATGAAAGATATGGGCATTCATAGTGATGTGGTATTCTCGATAAGGTCAGACGACTGATGTTCACTCTGTATCCCTATGAAGTGACTCCGGGGAAAATTCTCTAATGATTAAGTCAGTACTCTCCTTCAGAGAATTAGTATTTCTCAATTTAGTTTCACTTCCCTCAACTAGTGCTTTTGTTCTTGTATTGATAGCGGACTATAATCCTAGCTCCGCATTGTTAGGATCCATGATCGTGGGCTGCATCATGGTTCATTTAAACTTGGTTCATGTCTTTTTTCATGGCTATGTCCTAATCGTGGCTCTGTCTTTCTCGGTTCGTGACCTAGTCCTTCTGGACATGATCCCACTTTTCATGGTTCGGGGCAAAGAGCTCATGGGTGTGGTTTTGTGTTTATTAGTTTGCAACCAAATTTTGGGCTGGGCCTCCAGAGCAACATCCTCTGGTCAATGGGCTAGGTATACACCATAAGCCCTCCTAGCCATGAAGACTAGGAAGCACGAAGCGATAGCATTGTTTGTGGAATATATCTTGGGCAAATAGTTGTTTTGTGAGTTTCTTAAGCTTTAATAACATGTTCGTCATTAGTATAACTTACATTGTCTTCGTGAAGTGTTTATTGGTTCTTGGCTATACTTGCAGTTTTGTTGATATCTCTGATTTTGAATTTTGAATTTGAATCTTCACAATACATGTCACACTCCAATATACTTAGCTGTTGATATTTTATTTCATTGAACCGAGATTCTCTCCTTATTCTTCGCTAGAATGCTATGATTTTCCTTAGCTTCCATTATCATTTCTCCCAAAAAAAGGAATTTAAATCAATTGACTTAATTCCATCATTATTCACTGTACCGTCTACTCAAATTCCGCTGCCGTCTCGAATTCTGTAAAAGGCAACTTGCTTTTGTGTCAGAATGTAATCATGATGCTTTTTGATTGATTCAACTTCTCATTTTTAACGTTTGAGTATTTGAGTTTAAATACAGAAATTTATTACTTTTTTCCAACCATTCAATCTTTCGTCTTCTTCCGCCTTTTCTTAATCCTTCTGTGAATCATTGTTCTTCATCCCTTCTAATAGTAAGTTTTTCTAGCTTTTTCTTTAGGTTTCTAACCTGACCTCTTCCAATCCGAAGCATTTTAGATTCATTGATGCTTGGTTTCAGCGGGAAGAATTCATTTCAGTGATAAAAAATAGCTGGGACTCTCCTATTGGTGGAACTGGTATGCTAAGATTCTATCTCAAGTTGATTAGACTTAAGAAATCTATGAAAAACTGGAACAGAGAGATATTTGGAAACATTGATTTAAATGTTAAAAAAGCTGAGGAAGATTTAAGAGTACAAGAGGTGAACTACGACATGAATCCCACATTATCTGAGCGTATAAAATTGAATGAAAAAAATGCTGTCTTGCTTAAGGTTTTAAAGGAAAAAGAAAAATATTGGAAACAGAAGGCTAGATTAAGATGGCATAAGCTTGGGGATAATAATACTTCCTTTTTTCATAAGGTAGTGCAAGAGCGAAACAGTAAACTTCAGATAACTAAAATAAAAAACAGGGAGGGGCAATGGATAAATTCTCAAGTAGATATTCAAAATGAAGCTATTCACTATTTCTCTGAGTTACTGTCTGAATCTGAGCTGTCCACTGATGATACCTATTTCTCCCATTTTCTAAGACAGATCCCGGTTATTATAGGAGATAATGATAATCATGCTCTTGGTAAGCCTATATCAGAACCAGAACTTGAATCTGTCATTAGGAGTTTAAACAAAACAAGTAGTCCTGGGCCAGATGAATTTTCTCCAAAATTTTTTATAAAAAGCTGGTCTATAATAAAAATAGATTTAATGGATGCTGTCAATGAGTTTATTTCTGGTGCTGATATTCCTAAGGGTATCTCTAGCACCTGGATTACCCTCATACCAAAAAAACCAACTCCAAGCTCATTTGAGGACTTTAGACCAATTAGCTTGTCAAATATTTTGAATAAGATTTGTTCTAAAGTACTAAATGAGAGATTAAAACCTTACATGGATAACCTGATATCCCCAAACCAATCTGCATTCATGAAGAATAGGGATATATCAGATAACATTCTATATTTAAATGAAATGATCAGATTTTTGGACAAAAAATACAGAATCCCAAATTGCATGCTGAAATTGGATCTTAGGAAAGCTTTTGACAGAATTAGATGGAAGTTTCTAGAGCATATTTTGATGAAGTTTGGTTTTAATGGGAATTTTTTAAAGGCAGTCATGAATAACCTGTCACAAGCATACTTTTCAGTTTTACTAATGGAAATCCAGTAGGATTTTTCAAGGCAACAAGGGGAATCAAACAAGGTGATCCTCTATCCCCCTTTCTCTTTAATTTATTTTCAGAGGCCTTCTCAAGAAGCTTAACTTATATTTTTCACAACAGAAGTTTATCTTCATACCAAATTCCTGGCTCATTACCTGCTGTTTCTCACTTGATGTATGCGGATGATACGATAATATTTATGCAAGCATCTAAGGCTAATCTTATTAAAATCAAAGCTTTTCTGGAAGTTTTTGAGTACACCTCAGGCCAAAAGTTTAATTTTGAGAAATTAGATTTTTATCTAAGTAGTAAGGCTACTGTCTCTAGGAAGAACCAGATTAAAGCAATTCTGAAAATGAAGAAAGGCTCTTTTCCATTTAAATACCTAGGGTGTCCTATTTTTAAGGGCAGGGCTTTGAATAGATATTTTTTCCCCATCTTAGCTAATGTAGATCTTAAGCTACAAAATTGGAAAAATAAATGGCTAAGTTCTGGGGGGAAAATGACCTTAATTCAATCGGTATTATACTCAATCCCTCAGCATATATGGATGGTAATCAAACCCCCAAAAGGGATCATTAAAGCTTTTGAGAAAAAAATGGCTCACTTCTTTTGGGGAGAATCAGAAGGGAAAAAAAATAAGATTTGGAAAAGATGGTCCCAAATTGCTAAACCAACAAAAATGGGAGGACTAGGGTTCAGATCTGTTCAATCAATTGTTGATTCTTGTTCGGCTAAACTGTGGTGGAAAAGCCAATTAGGGGTTTCACTGTGGGCTAAGCTATTATGGTCACTTCCTCCTTCCCATAGAAATTCTGCAACTTGGAAGAGAATTTGTTATATCAATTCATTTGCAGAAAACAATTCGTATGTTATCTATGGAACTGGGAAGTGTGACTTCTTAACTGCAAACTGGTGCCCTCAGGGACCTTTGATTGGTCAGCTACCTGAAAGCACACATAATATGTTAGATGGCCTTTCTGTGGCTGATTTTATAGCCAACAAAGAAAGTATTTTAAACCAAATATCATCTCTTCTGGACAATGATACTGTACAATTTTTACAGGGTGCAGAACTGAACCTTGAGAGGGAGGACAGGATGATTTGGAAGCCTGAAGCTTCGGGTAATTTTACATTTAAGTCTGCATATAGGTCACTCGTTCAACTATCAGGTAACTACCCTGTAACTAAGTATCTATGGAACTCCCTCTTTCTCAAAAAGATTTCTATTTTTGTGTGGAAACTGCTACATGCCTTTCTTCCCTTTGATGATATACTGATTACATGTGGTTACAGTTTAGCTTCCAAGTGTCCAGTTTGCTGTGATTTAGACTCTATCCAACATTATTTTATCACTTGTCCATTAGCTAAGAAAGTTTGGTCTTACTTGACTGCATCCATTCAATTTAATCTTAATGACCAACACTCGATATCCCAAAGATTTTTTCTATTCTGGAGTTGTCAGGATTTACCTCAGTTTTACCAAGTTTATTGCATGATACTGCCATCCCTGACCTGCTGGAGCTTATGGAAAGCTAGAAACAACTTTCTATATGATCATAAACCATTCTCTGTGGATAGTATTTGTATGGAGGTTAATGACCTGATCAGATTGACACTGAGTGAGTGTCAGCCAAAGTTATTATCCACACACTCAATTTCTCCAGCCTTCAAGCATCTAATCCCTTTGTTGAGACCTCCCCCAAAGCCAAATATAATGAAAGTTTACTGGGACAGGCCTGAACCTGGTTGTACTAAGATAAATGTGGATGCCTCCTGGAGCTCTGGTAAAGCTTCGGTTGGTCTTATTGCCAGGAATAGCCTCGGTCAGCCTATCTGTATTAGCTCAACTTCAATTTCTGGTGTATCTCCTTTACACGCGGAAATCGAAGAAATACTGCATGCTTGCTACACCTTTGCCCACCTTGATCATAACTTTATTATTGAATCAGACTCAAAACTGGCGGTAGAGATGATCAGTAATCCTTATGCTGCAAAATGGGAACTCTTTCAGATGGTTTTTAAGGCTAAATCTTTGATCGGTACGGCTGTACTAAAACATGTCTATAGGGAGTGTAATGTTGTGGCTCATGCTATCTCTAAACACCACTTTCTGAACAACCAAAGTCTCAATCTAACCAATGTTACTCCTGAGATCAGAGGGCTAATAATCATGGATAGAGATAATGTTCCCCATCTCAGAAGCTCTAAACATTTATAATTTTTGGAACAGATACTGCCTAATTATTTGCTGTTATATTTCGTGCAGGACTGAAAGATTTGAGGCACGAATTGGCACCCACTCTGAGGCACGAAGCAATACGTATCAACTGCATGCTTGATACGTCACTTAATGCTTTCTTCAGAGCAATCCCAACTTTTTTCAGCTTTCAACTCCAGGAGGTGGTGGTTGTCTTAGCCAAGGCAGCTCTATTTTGACATCGCATTGATGACACAAAAGGCCATATCACTACTCTCCACATCTAAGGCACTCGGAATATCACATTCGAAGGATAGCTTTCAGCAACATCTTTACATCCTCATCAATTGAGTTGTCTGTTTCATTTTCTCACATTTAGAAGTTGCCTGGCCAAGGGAGAGAATTCACACGAGGGGTGGAGATTCTCTCCCTAGGATCGTAACTTCTACTTACATTACACTACTTTGTTTAGTGTTTATAGTGGTAGATTAGCACTTTTGGAGAACAATGTTGTCTCATCTCTTCGGTTTTTGCCGAACTCATGTACAAACAGTCTCTTGGTTTTGATATAGGGCTTGGGGATCCCAATAAAGAACTCCCCCACCTTCGGGTGTTTCATTAAAAACAAAAGCTTGTTCTTTAGTTTTTTTGTTGTACTCATTTTCCTGAACCTATAAAGTATCTTTTTACGCTTGAATCAGATTTATTCTGGTTATCTTCTATGGTTTACTATTTATTTTACTTTAAACTTCCACAAGAATACATGTATCTGTGTTTTTCATCCCTTATTAGGTTTTTTATTTTGAATTTTAGGACTCCTACCTGTCTGATTATCTTCTTCTAAACGTATCGATAATCGCATAGATGATGTCCTAGTTGACAATATTCACTCCGAGAAGGATTCCGATCATGTCACCCGTTCTTTCACCATTAACACTGTTTTGTATGACCACTACTTGGAAGACTTAAAGACTTATTTTCCTTATCTGTCTTCATTTGAGCTTTGGTCTCATGCAAACTCTGAGAGTGTTCGTACACCTCCTGTTGGTTACATATCTTGTTATCTAGCCTACCTCAACTTTGGTCTTTCCTTTCCCCTTCTTCAACATGTTATTGATCTACTTCTATCATACCAAATTGCTTTGTCCCCATTTCATCATAAGGGTATCAAAATTATTATGGGTTTCAACCACGTGTGTGCCAAAGTGAATGTCCCTTTTACTGTTAACTTGTTTTGTGGCTTGTATTAGCTTCATAAAGTAAAAAACTCCTCAGAAGAATTAAATTTTTACCCTATTATTCCTGTTGTTGAGCTCGTCAACGGTTTTCCTACTAGCTGCGGTATATGGCGTAAAAAATATTTTTATGTAAAAATAAATCAAGAATTCAAAGGGAACCTTTTGTCTTGGAACTATAATATTCCTAAGTCTAAGCTTCCTAGTCCGGAAGCTGGTATTAAAGCTTATTCCAAGGCTATGTTAACACTCAGCGAACACTCACTATGTCTACGCCATGCTGATTCTGATACTGAATGTGTTCTATTTTCTTTTAATCTTGTTGTTTCACCAAGCCATACTTTTTTTCCTCTTATTTTTGACACTACCTTTTTACTTGTGTGTTTTTCTGACTTGTGCTGTATACTCAATTTAAGATATGGATCTAGCTGGAGGTGTCACAAACAAGTTGTTTCTTGGTGATGATGAACACGAAGAGATGGAGGAGACACCTGTCTACTCCATTGATACCATCGCTAATGATGTCTCTCAAGAGAATATCATTAAGGAAAACTCTCAATTGCTACCTACTAAAGGTAAAACAATTGATGGGGGAGAAGTGGCTGCTGATAATACTATTGATGCCTCTAGAGGATGGAGGAGGAAGAAGTGACTTGATGGGTCGTCAACTACCTTGGTGCCTCCTAAGAAAAAGTGGCATACTGCCCAGTCTCGTTCTAGGGCTCTTCCATGAAACAATAATTTACTGGTGGAGGGGACTATTCCCGCTACTCTCTCCAAACTTCGTCTTCATGAAACAATGGTCGTGGTAAGTTTGCTAGAAGTTTGAAATAATATTTATTTTGATTTGGTATTCTCTTATCGCGATGCATAGCTGTTATATTCACTTGTGTATTTCTTTATAAATGTTATAAGTTTGGTGATAGTTTTCACGTTAGTGAGTAAATTACCGAATTTTCCAAGGAAGGCAGTTTGCTCTTGGAATAGTGTAAGGCTAAGAAGAAGAAGTGCGAGGCTTTGAAGACCTCTCTGAAGCTACTGAGAAGCGCACATAGGCTACTAAAGAAGAAGCCAATAAGCTCTGTTCTGAGTTGAAGGAGATACAGAATAATGGTCCTGCTTTGCCTAGCTATCCCAAATTTCTTGCTGGCCGTCTCTTTAAAATGAAGTCCTTCTTCAAACTGTTTGAGGAAGTTTCTAGCTCCGTTGCAACATTGGTTATTGCAAAGATTTAAAGGATTTACCGGAGTTGAAATCCACTATGAAGGTGAAGAAATGGCCTTCCTTGCTAAATCTGAGGTAGTACTGGAGTAGTGAAAGCCTAAGCTGAATGAGGGGTTCATTCGTAAGATTTCTGATGGTGGGCATCCTTATGCCCTACTATCACATCTCGCGGGTCTTCCTTATCTGCCCTCTATCTTTGACCTTCAAAGCTGCCAAGTTTATTATTTTGAAAGCCTCCCGTTCGGTTCTCCAAATGCTACATCAACTCCTAACCCAGAGGCTAATGCACATGTGGAGAATTCTACCCAAGATTTGAACCTTGAAAAATCTGCTCTTGTTGTCTAGAATGCGTCTTCCTCTCATAAAGAATTTAGTTGATTTTTAGAGATGTGATATGATTTAACACCATATTAACTTTTTCTGTAACATATAATGGTATTTTTGTGTATGTTCGCATTGTGAATTGTGTTTGATTAAAACTTGGTGTTTTTACTTTGTTTTTATAATTTTGTTTTGTATTCGTTCTAGGTTTTAATATTTTGATCAACCATATATTTCTAATCTTCTTAGCTTTCTGGGATATAGTAGTCGTTTTGGGCATCATCCTGAGAAGTGTTTGTCTGCAGCTTTGGAGATGAACCTGCTAAGTGCCACTAGCGATCACATCAATGTATGTACTTCTTTGATTGTTCCCGGTTTGGGGAGATTAACTGTTGCTTATAACTTCTCCGGATTGGCCTCAATTCCATTGGGAGACACTTTATATCCTAAAATTATTTCCTCACCAACTCTGACTATGCATTTCTTGGGGTTGAGTTTCATACCAATCGTTCTCAGCATATCTAGGGTTTCCTTCAAATCTTGCACGAACTGGTATATCCTTTTGCTCTTGATAACCCTGTTGTCAACAAATATTTCAATATTTCATCCTATTTGGTTGAGAAATGCAGTGTCGACTACTCCCTGATATGTTGCTCCTGCATTCTTTAGGCCAAACAACATATTCACATAGCAAAGCACTCCAAAGCTTGTTATGAAGGCCATTTTTTCTGCTTCTTCTAGGTTCATTAGTATTTGGTGGTATCCTTTATATGCATCTAAGAATGCTAGGACTTCATACACTGATATCACTTCTACTAACTAGTCAATCTTAGGCAAATGATAGTAGTCTTTTGGGCATGCCTTGTTTTGATCAGTGAAGTCTATACACATCCTCCATCATGCGTCTGTCCTTTTTTTTACCATCACTGGGTTTGCTAATTACTTTGGGTAGATTACCTCCTTCATAATACCAGGCTGAAGCAATGCTGCAACTTCTTCCTCGATTGGTTTTTGTCTGTCACTAGCAAAGTTTTGTTGCTTTTGCTTGCTGGTTTAAACAAAACACTGATATTAAGAGACCGGGTAGCAATTCTTGGATTGACCCCTCCCGTATTCTCTACATTCCATGCGAATGTATCTCTGTGACTTCACAAGATTTCTGTGACCTTTTCTTTCACCTCGTTTGGGTGATACTTTCCTATCTTGACACACTTAGAAATGTCCTTGTCATCCAAAACAACGACTTCAATTTCTTCTCCTAGATCTACTTGAGGCTCAAATTGCCCGAGTAAGCCATTATCCGAGATAGTGCTAAACATTTTAGTATGGTCCACATTTTTTCCTTCTTTCATCATAATGACCAAGCACGACCTAGCTGTTTGTTGATTTCCCCTTATCGTTGTGATTCCTACTGGAGTTGGGAACTTCATCACTAAGTGATATGAGGACCATATTGCCTTTGTTGTATTCATCCAGGACCTGCCGATGATATCGTTAAATGGACTTGGTACTTCCATGACAACGGAGTCACACATGATGGTGTAATTTTTGTCATTATCACCTATGGTAACGGGCAGCTATATGTTACCTAAAGGCGTTTTCGATCGCCTTCTAAATCCCACAAGAGAGGATGTAAACTTCTTCAAATCAATTATTTTGAATCCCAACTTATCAAAGAAATCAATATATAGGATTTTGACTACACTTTCGTCATCCGCAAACACTTTATCAATTGTGGACTTTCCAATCGTAGCAATAATGACCATCAGATCATTATGAGGCAAAGCATTGGGAACTACATCCTCTTCACTAAATGGTATTGTTTCATACTAATGAAATCTCTTATCAGTGGGCTCTTGCGGTGGAGAGTATCTAGCTTTGGTTTCCCAAGCATTATTGGATAGAAACTTGGTTGATCCATGAATTGATAGAATTATTTTTTTTACATATAATTCGCCAGGTCTTCCTCATAATCCACCACTGCTGTCATCTTCTGATGTTTTCTTTGTGTATTCACTATGCCTTGGTTTTTTCGATAGAGCTTGCTACTTTGTTAGCTTCGCTGTACTTGTATCCCGCATCTTTCTTTTTGTACTGGCTCATATAGCCATTCCTCAAATTTTCCTTTATTTTCCTTCCCAATTCTCTGCAATATTCGATGTCGTGTCCATATTCCTTGTGTAAGGCACAATATTATTCTCTAGATCGCTTATCTGGTGGTGCTATCATTGGTACTGGTTCGCAAAACAACTCCTTGTTTGCTTGCCATGTTTCATTTTGCTACTTTGTCAAATGAGTGTCTTGAAATGGTGTGACCTGAACCCGTGATTCTCTTCCTTTGAAAGGGATATTCACTTTCCCTTTCTTTACAACACCTCTCTGTGGATATTTTGTTATACTCTTTTCACCTCTCTCACATTTTATCTTGCGGTTGTTTGCCTCTTTTGTTCACACATAGTGTTCAATAATTTTTTGCAATTCCCTTTGGTTTTCTTGGTGGCCTTTGCCATGCTTCTCAAAGATAGTATTTATAAGCACAAACTAGGGCTAACTACTAAATAGTAACTAGTGGTAAGACGGGGTTGTCCACGAGGAAAAGGGGATTTTATCAAGTGTTGAAGCTTAGTTTAAAATCACATGAATGAGTCACTTTACGTGTGTGGTAACTAAGTTAGGGGGGGGTTTTAAGTTGGAAAAACACTACGAATACTTTAACGACTAAATTAACTAACAATTAGGGCAAAGAATACAACTACAATTGCACTAACATGAAAGATGTAATTAATATGATAACGAGTCTTGGGGTTTACATTTCTAGCCATCCTTTGACCATAGATTAATTATCCTATATTTATGCATTAACCACATAATGTGGAGAACTTATCAACACCTTTCGAGTGTTGATATTTCTCGCCTCCCCTCGGTTATAGTTAGAGTGAGCGATAGGCGCCAAACAATAACCCTTACCCTTGGGTCACCCTAGACGATTGGCATCATAGACTTCCCCAAGGATAGAAATACACACAGAGATCCAACATGAATACTACAATGTCCTACAAGCGAGAACATATAGTAGCATGAGTATATCTAATAAAAACGATTACGAGGATCGACTCATGCTAATCATTATTAGTGGACCACGTTGATAATTAGTTAAACCCATTCAAATTCATCCTAAGTCTAAGCAATTGCATCAATCAACAAATATAATTAGTTGTCACTCCTAATTACAACCTAGCATTGACCAACAACAATCATGTTGACTAAATGTCAAAGTCTTCCAGGTTTGACAAAAAAACCTAGCACATAATCAATCCACAATCTTCAACTAGTTAATCACCCTAGTCTAAATCATGCATTCATTACATGAGAAAGCACAAAAAATACTTGATAAATAAAGCACAAAATAGGATAAATAGAATCTCATAAATTCATACTAGAAATTCTTACCAATGCTCCCAAGACTATATTTAGCCTTGAATATGAAAAACCATATCAAAATATCCAGAATCCATGGAAGAAATGAAAAAAACTAAGAAAAGATGAGTGAAAACTAGGGTTTTTGTGTCTGGGTTCAGCCTTGGGTGAATGAGGATGAAGGAAATAAGGTTTGGAGTATGTATGCTACAAAATGTGGTAAAATGGGTCACAACTCATTGCAGGCGCTCGACCGCGCGTTAGGCGCACGGGTGCACGACGACACGAGACTTTGACGCTAGGTGGAAGCACGAGAACTCGCGGGCACGTGACAACAGGAGGCAAAGCTGTGCGATGCTGGGATGCGAATGCACGGTCCTTTGCACTGGACACATGGTCGCAAACTGGAGGCTACTTCCACCACTTGCTCCCCTGTGCACTGGTGCGCGGTTAACCGTGCAGAGAGCGCGATCTTCAGGTTTTTGCGCACTAGCTGCATGATCAGTTCCAGCGAGGCTGCTCCATAACCTCTTTTCCACCACGTGGGTGTGTGCCGGGATGCATTGGCCATGCAATTGCTCTCCTATACTCGGCCAGTCGGCCAGCCAGTTTTTGCGTCGGTTGAGTGTCCTTTGTTCTTCAAAATCCGAACTTTGTTCTACCACATTTGGGTCGTGGCCTTCAATCTTCTACCATTCCAAGGAATGACATTCACTAAATCAATGCAAAGTGCTTACAAGCCATCTATAAGTTAAGCTTACAAAAAAAGAATCTAGACGCTCATAAGGACCAAAAATCCATTAGACTATAAATAGGTTACAAAATTAAGGATTTAGATATGAAAATCGAAAACGGTCATCTAAAACCCTTATTATGTAAACCTATTTAAATCTAGCAATCTTCCAACAAAAAGCTACAAAATTGATGTTAAATTCTTTAGAAAATAAATGCATTTGACGTCCTATTAAACCTCCCCGCACTTAAACCTTTACTCGTCCTCAAGTAAACAAGAACAAGCAGAGATCTAGGTGTAAGCTAGCATGCAAAAGTTTCCCCATAACATCAACGTCATATTTCTTAACTACCTAACCCCCAAGCCATAAGAATCTCTCACACTCTCACATCCCAAAGTCTAAGATAATCTAGACAACCTTCATACCAACCAAAAGTGAGGTATACAATGCAAGTGTAAAACTAGCTTACTCTACCAAAGAAGCTACCAAATAGACAAATGAAGAGAAGCATAAAATTTTTCAGTTTCTCTCATTTTTTTTCATTTTTCCTAGGAGCCCTCTCGGGTTTTCATCCTAGCTTCACACATTTCTTTTCAAGGTTCACCCTCACTTTTTTCCACACCATTTGGCCTCTTTTTTGCATAGGTTGCCCTTTTGGGTTTTCAACCTATCCGGACCCTCCAATTTTGACCAAGTTTCCCTCTTGGGTTTTTAACTTAGCGGGGTGTTTTCAAATTTTTTTCACTACAAATGCTCTCAAAAGAGATACTTGCTACAAAAAAACAAACTACTAATCACAAATATCATCTTATTTCCATCCCCACACTAAAATGTTGCATTGTTCTCAATGCAAATAAACATTCTAGAGCATATGCCAAGGATGGAAAATGGGAGAATATTCATGATGAGTAACAAACACCAAAATACGCTTAGTAGCACAACTGTAAGATCTAACGAGAAAAATATCACAACCAAAATATACTCTCCCCACAACCTCCATGATAAAGGTCCAATAACAACCACTTTCATGCACAAAAAATCGAATAGAGCATTGAAATTGCAATTAAGAAGAGAGATACCTCTTTGGTTTGGAGTTGTATGCTTCAAGCGGGTCGCAGGTAAACAGGTTCAGGGTGTATTTAGTGATGGTGGGGGGAAATTTTGGTACTTTGGAGATGGGAGAGTGTGTGAGCATCGCGGACCTTGCACCTCTATACGGTTCGTGAGTTGAACTTCTCCTAGCCCCGGTTGCTTTCCCATTTTCTCCAAAACTAAATGCTCCTACAAAACAATCATGCAAACCAAGTGTAATAGTGTTCCAAAATAATAATAATAATAAAAAGAGGAAAAAATTAATCATGAATTCCAATTAAAACAACAAATCTTCAAATTTCTTAACAAAAAGGTCACAATTACATCGATGGAATGTCACAAATAAATATCCGGATGATCAAAACCAAGTTTATTTAATGTTGTCGGCACAACATACTCCCCTTTATTTTCAAGCTTCATGCAAAACACTCCTCGGGTCTCCGGAATCACCATCTGTGATTCCACCTATTCTTGTCTCCAAATGTACTGGTCTTCAACATTGCCTCGCCTTTAACCTCACCTTCGGAGCCAAATGAACTTGTGCGCCTTGTCCCTTTTTGGGTGGTTTTGGGGACTGCTTGGAGTGAAGGGGGTTTAGATGATGTTTCTTCAACTCATTCTTCACTCGCTGCAAGTTAATACTAGAGACATTCGCTTATGCAGCATTGACCTTGTTCAAAGTACTAAAAACTTGCTTAGACACTTTAATCATTCCATTATCAACTTCAACTAAGTCAATAATGTGGAAATGTTCAAGTTCATTGTGAGGCTCATGAAAAAGTTCAAGTATAGTGACACCATGGTTAAACATTTTATCCTTGTAGAACTCATAACCTACCTTTTCTCTGTCGAACTCTAAGGTCAATGAATCACTATGCATGTCGCTTAGTTCTTGCCATTTAAAAAAATGGTCTCCCTAACAAGATAGGATGTGCACTCTCATCATGCGACGTATTAAGAACATAAAAATTGGTGAGGAAAACTAATTTATCCAATTTAACCAACACATCTCACACTAGTTCTTTCAGAATAGCTTGGGAATGGTCGGCTAGTTGTATGATCACCCTAGTTTCATGCAAAGTCCCTAAGTTAAAAGTCTTGTATAGAGAGTAGGGAATTACATTAATAGAGGCTCCTAGGTCTATCATTTCCTTTTCAAAAACTTTTTCACCTATGGCACAAGGGATAGTGAACATACCAGGATCATTGCATTTAGGAGGTAATTTCTTTTGAGAGAGAGGCGGCACTTGTCCACCAATTTTAATTCTTTCAACATTCCTCAATGCTTTAGTTTTCTTAGGGGTGCATAAATCTTTAAGGAATTTAGCAAACCTCGACACTTGATTGATAGCATAAAAAAGGGGAATGTTTACCTCACATTTGCGGAGACTTCAAAAAGGGCTTTGTTCTCATCCTTGAGATTCTTGTCCCGCAAAGGCAGGCACCAGAAAAGGTGGTGGTGGAAGGATTTTTTTTCAATCTCTCTCTTCTTTGGTGGTTGAGTGCTCACCTCCTCAACCCCTTGGCCTTTCACCAGAAGCTCCTCTTCAACTTCCTCTCCATCCTTAACAACTCGATCAGGCTCCTTGGTTTCATTCCCACTCTTGAAGGTGATTGAGCTCACATTTTGCCTTGGGTTCAATTTCGGTTGTGAGGGAAGTTTCCCGGAATCCCTAGCTTCCAATCGGGCCACAGAGGATGCAATTTGGCTAACTTGAAATTCTAAGTTCTTGAATCTAGCTGAGGTGCAGTCCTCTAAATTTGTGACCATGGTGGTTATGGCATGCATAAG
Source organism: Rubia yunnanensis (assembly GCA_037428765.1). NCBI lineage: Eukaryota > Viridiplantae > Streptophyta > Magnoliopsida > Gentianales > Rubiaceae > Rubia > Rubia yunnanensis. The sequence continues at coordinate 65,150,618 of CM075061.1, forward strand.
CTCCTCGTGCTCCAACCTTGATCTCCCCTCTCGGGGGTTAGATGAGCCCTCATCCCTTGGGTAGGGTTGTTGTGGTGCCCGGTTGTACCCTCGATTTCCATGGTATTGGGGTTGTCTTCCTTGACGATTCACTTGATACACACCTTGGTTACCTTGAAAACCACCTTGGTATCCCCTATTTCCTTGGAAACCTTGACCTTGACCACCTTGGTAGCCCATTACCTTTACTTCTTCAAACCCTTCATCTTGGAGTTGAGGGTATACATCGATGTGATAATCCAATGAACAAACCCTAAAAAATTTGGCTTGATGCATCCTCCCCTTCATTAGCTCCTTCATCCTGGAAGCTAAAGCTTAAACTTGCTCCTCAAGCTTAGTGTTTTTCAGATATGGAGCTTCTTGCACCATTGCTCTTTCTCTCACACCAAATAGTCTTATTCCATTAGCCATTTCTTCAAACAATTCCATGGAATCTTTCGGGTTCTTGTTGGCAATTGACCCATTACAAGTGGCATTGATCATCCTCATATCTTCAACGGACAAACCATCGAAGAAATAGTACACAAGATCTCCTTCATTTCATGAGTGGTAGGGGAAACTAGCTAGCAACCTTTTGAATCTCTCCCAATATTCGTATAATGATTCACCCAAATTTTAAGAGATGTTCCTTAAATCCTTCTTTAGCCCCGCCAAATTGGTTGCCAGAAAGAACTTGTCCACAATTTTCCCCTTCATCTCTTTCCATGATGTTATACTTCCCGAGTGAAGGTAGTATAACCAATCTTTGTCCGCATCCTTCAAGGAGAAATGGATCACCCTTAGATTGAAATTGTCCTCCGAAATTCCAGATGTCTTCATGTTCATGGTCACATAGTAGAACTCAGACAAATGTTTGTTTGCATCCTCTCCGCTTATCCTATGGAAAGTTGATAGATAATGGATCATCCCGGTCTTAAACTCACAAGTGACATTTTCTGGAAGAGGAGGGAATGTGATACAAATGGCTTGGCTTTCTAGGTTGAGAGCCATGAGCTCCCTCAATGTTCTAGTATCATCCTCCATAGTTGGTGTAACTACTTCGGGTGATGGTTGGGTGGCTTGGTTAGCAAAATGGGCCACTCTCTTTGCTCTCCGGAATGTTCCTAAATGATTGGGATCATAGTGCAAGGATTCTGGTCTATTGGTACGAGTATCGACCATAAAATAAGAACCAAATCAATACAACCTTATCCCAAGTAACAATCTCAAAGCAAGTAAAACGTTAATAACAAACAACTTAAAATAAAAACACACAAAAAATACACTAACACTTTAATAAAATACGTCTTTCCCTACAACAATGCCAAAATTTGGGAGGCCATTGCCGTGCCTTTCAAAGATAGTATTTCTAAGCCCATATTATGGATAACTACTAAATAGTAGCTAGTGGTAAGACAGGGGCTTCCACGAGGAAAATGGAGTTTACCAAGTGTTGAAGCATATTTGAAAAGCACACGAAAGAGTCCCTCTACGTGTGTGGTAACTAATTTGGGAGGTTTTGAGTTGGAAAAACACTAAGACTACTTTAACAACTAAATTAACCAGCAATTAGAGAAAACAATACAATACAATTACACTAGCATGAAAGATGTAATTAATATGATAACGAGTCTTGGGCGCAATTGGTTTACATTTCTAGTCATCCTATGATCATAGATTAATTATCCTATTTTTATGCATTAACCACATAATTTTAAGAACTTATCAGCATCTTTCGAGTGTTGATATTTCTCGCCTCTCCTAGGTTATAGTTAGAGTGAGCAATAGGTGCCAAACAATAACCCTTACCCCCGGGTCACCCTAGACGATTGGCATCATAGACTTCCCCGAGGATAGAAATACACACGAAGACCCAACATGATTATCACAATGTCCTAAAAGCAAGAAATATATAGGTAGCACAAGTATATCTACAAATAACAACTACGAGGATCGACCTTCAGGCTAATCATTATTAGTGGACCATGTTGATAATTAGTCAAACCCATTCAAATTCATCCTAAGTCTAAGAAATTGCATCAATCAACAATCATAATTAGTTGTCACTTATAATTATAACATAGCATTGACCAACAACACTCATGTTGACTAAATGTCAAAGTCTTCAGGGTTTGACCAAAAACTTAGCACATAATCAATTCACAATCTTTAACTAGCTGATTACCCTAGTCTAAATCATGCATTAATCACACAAGAAAGCACCAAATATATTTGATAATCAAAACACCAAATAGGATAAACTGAATCTCACAAATTCATACCAGAAATGCTTACCTATTGCTCCCAAGAGTATATATAGCCTAGATTATGAAAACCCATAACAAAATAGCAATAATCTATGGAAGAAATGAAAAAAAGAAAGAAAAGATGAGTGAAAACTAGGGTTTTTGTGTCTAGGTCCGGCTTTGGGTGAATGAGGATAAATGAGATAAGGTTTGGAGTATATATGCTACAAAATGTGGTAAAAAAGGGTCAAAGCCTGTTGCAAGCATGCGGGTGTGCAACAACACGAGGTTCTGATGCGAGGTGGAGACGCGAGAACGTGCGGGCATATGAAAACCTGAGGCAAAGCTGCACAATGCTGAGATGTGAGCGCACAAGCACGCAGTCCTTCGTGCTGGACTTGCGATCGTGAACTGGAGGCTGCTTCAACGGCTTGCCTTACTGCGCGCTAGCGTGCAATTAACTGTGTAGGGAGCACAATCCGATCCTGCGAGGCTACTCCATGGCCTCTTTTCCAGTATGCGGGCATGCGCTGGGATGTGTTAGATACGCGATTGCTGTCCTTTACCCGATCGGTCGACCGACCGGTCTTTGCATCGGTCGACTAGCCCTCGGTATTTAAAATCCAGACTTTCTTCTACCACATTTGGGCCGTTATCTTCAATCTTCTACCATTCTAGCAAATGGCCTTCACCAATTCAATCCGAAGTGCTTACGAGCCATCTATAAGTTAAGCTTACAAAAGAAGAATCTAGACGCTCGTAAGGACAAAAAATCCATTAGACTATAAATAGGTTACAAAGTGAAGGGTTTAGATATGAAAACCAAAAATGGTCATCTGAACCCCTTATTATGTAAACCTATCTAAATCTAGCAATCTTCCAACAAAAAGCTGCAAAATAGATGTTAAATGCTTTGAAAACACATGCATTTCACGTCCTATCATTTTCTAGCATGTTTTTTGTGAGTTCCTTGTAAAATTCTCTTGATTGCATGCCCCCTGTGTTTGCTCCTAACAAGGATTGGAACAAAAGATTGTGAAGTTACAAACTTTTAGCGACGAACCTATTGTGGTAATTTGCTAGACTTTTATCACTTCGTTGGGCTATGTTGTTTAGGTCCACTATTATTTTGGTAAACTTCTTCTTCTGATAGAATTTCCCTAAAAAAAGTCTGACAACTATGCCCAATAGCTAGTACTTTCATTTGGTAAGTCCTCGTACCATGTGATTGCTGTCCCAGACAAGAAGATAGGGAAAGCTTTGCAAACTAATTCAATTTCTGCATCACGAAATTGCATTATGTTGCGATAGGAATGTAGGAATTCCTTGGGGTCTGTTGTCCCATCATATATTTTAATGTGTAAGGGTAGCTTGAAATCCTTTGACATCTTGAAATTGCAAAGATGCAGTGCTAATGGTGACTCATCTGCATCATCACCTGCCACTATATCCCTTCACTCTTCTTCATAATTAAGAATCTCATTCCTTTGTCTTGATTTTTTATTTGTATTCAGGGATTTTAATTTCATAGTGTCCAAGAACTGATTGTACAAATGTTCTCTATTGGTTTCTAAGAAGACCGTGAAAACCCTCCTCTCTTTTTCTTGATTTGTGTTAAGAGATTCTGCTTCTTCTTCATCATCCCCTGTATCTTCTTTGATGTGTTCCCACTCTTTACTGGGAATGTGCGCTTGATCTTGACTGAGGTGCATGCTCTGATTGTATCCAACTGTTTGTTCTTGTGTATGGTGATTCTGGCTTCTTTCACTTTTGGTGAACACCATTGTTTACCCTAAGGAAATGAAGGACTCCAAAAAGAAAAAAAATATTTTCATCCCCATAGACGACGTCAATGATGTGGTATTCCCGATCAGGCCAGACAGCTGATGTTTACCATGTATCACTATGAACCTGCAAAACAGATCTTGGAAGTGACTCCGTGGAAAAAGATCTGATGATCAAGTCAATACTCTCCTTTAGAGAATTATTATTTCTCAGTTTAGTTTCACTTCGCTCAACTAGTGTTTTTGTTCTTTTATTAATAGCAGACTATAATCGTGGCTCCACATTGTTAGGATCCATATTCGTAGGCTTCATTATGGTCCCTATAAACTTGCTTCTTATCTTGTTTCATGGTTGTGTCTTGATCATGGCTCCACCTTTCTTGGTTTGTGACTTAGTCCTTCTGGACATGATCTCGCATTTCCTGGTTCGTGGCTAAGAGCTCATGGCATGGTTTTGTGTTTATTAGTCTGCAACCAAATCTTGGGTTGTGCCTCCAGGCTAACATCCCGTGGTCCATGGGCTAGGTATACACCACACAAAAGTTTCTGGCATTTTTATATCGAGGCTTATAAATAGACTATTCAGGCAAATCGAAACATGGGATCGGTTGGCTCACAACTGGATTTGGCACAGGCGGTGCAGTTTTTGGCTGTTGCAGGATATCAAGTTAATCCTCTTTCGATACTCATGGTTTTATCGAGAGATGTGATACCTACAATAGCTTTGGAGATGCTAGTGGATCTCATCTCTCAACCCATGTTGGCATTCCCTTATCTTGGATATGCTGGGGAGGTGTATCAGATGCGGCCTTAACTTTCTTTCCTAGATTATCCACTATGGATGGTATGTTTAACACCTTCCTCAATGTCAGGGACTTTGATAGCTGGTTTCCCAAGAACATAAGCTAGATATGGAATGGTGTCTTCCATGGGGATCCTGGGGAATGGTAGTACGGGAATACATAATCCTATGACCTATCAAGAACTTTATGGCCCTTATACACATTTTCCAATGCATCCGGGCTACATGGGTTCCCAGCCCATGTATCAGATGTCACATGGAGAGATTAATCGAAGGTTGAACCCACCCAGGGATTAGCAGGAATTGACAGGAATGATGGAGAATCATTGAAGAGATAATTGAACAGGTTGATTGGGCCAATGGGTCAAGCAGCAGGATCACCCTTTAGCCCAGTGATAACTGGAGTTTGATGGTTGGTGCATACAAAACCCCCAGATGGGCTTACTACTTATAGTGGGAATTAGATCCTCGAGAATTCATTTAGACATTTATGAGTCTGATGAATTTGAGGGACTTCAAGGATAAGTTCACATGCAAGCTAGTTGGGAGTTACCATCGAGGGAAAGCCAAGAAGTGGTTTAATAAACTACCTAGGTGTTCTTTACATTCCTATAAATATTTTAGTGGGGCACTATTGAGCCACTATTCCTAGAAGAAAAAGTTCACTAAGACTTTGTTGGAATTATACCAGGCTAAAGAGAAGTCAGGGGAGACTAAAGAGGCCTTATATCATCGTTATGTGGATGAAAGCTTGGGAGTGGTAGAATCCAAAGAGAATGAGGTCATTTAAGGATATTTCTTGGAATTTAGGATATGGAGTTGTAAAAAAACTTTAGTACCAACACTCCTCGAACCTTACAAAAACTTCAGGAAGTAGTGGAGCAGTACTCAAAGGTTGAATAAGCTACCAAGAAAAGAGTGAAAGTTTGACGGATAAGGCAGGGAGAAGTAATGATCCTCGAGGGAAGAAACCAATGGAAGTGGTTAGGGAAAATTTTGATAGGTATACACTCCTGAATAGTTCTCTAGTTCATATTTTGAGTATACATTGAGGAATGTTATGGGCACCCCAGCCCATTCAGAACACGCCGAGTGCAGTGGCGGTGAGAAGGGCCACGAATATGCATTGTGATCATCACAAAGACTATGTACATGATACGAATAATTGTTCCCAGCTAAGAATGGAGATTGAAAGGTGTGAAAGGGATGGACGATTTCAGGGCCTTTGACCTAGATGGGGAAATCGATGAGAACCCCGAGACCTAGGAATGATTGCAGGGACTAGCCACTCTACATGAGAAATTATCAGAACAATGGAGGAAGAGGAGATGGTAGACCTTGAGACCAAGGGCCTTGAAATAGGGGTTAGGAGAGAAGAGACGAAAGGCCATGATGGTAACCTGTCGGGAGTTAAGAAAACATGAATGGGGATAATCTGTCGATTCATTGGGTGATCAACGTGATTAATGTAATTGTGGGAGAGAGGTCTTCAAATACCGTTACGAAGGCTGGTTCACGTAAAGCCCCCCATGGGAAAGTCATGACATAAGAGGTTTCGACCAGATGAGATGATAACATTTTCGGAGGCTGATGAAGTTCCGAATCAAACTCAGCATGCTGATCCTATGGTGGTCTCCGCTGTGATTGAGAATTATTTGATAAAGAGGGTTTTCCTTGATTATGGGAGTGGAGTTAAATTAATGTTTGCTGATTGCTTTGATCAGTTAGACATAGGGTATAGCAACTTGAAAAAAAATCTGCCTTGTCCTTGTCTGGCTTCACGGGAAAACTATATTCCCTTTAGAAGAGATTACCTTGTCGGTTCGAATATCAGATAGAGATGGGGGGTAACGATAGACTGTATATTTTCATTTATTGATGCATACTTGACGTATAATGTGATTCTTAGAAGATCGTGGATGTGCTACGTTCGAGCAGTGTGGTCTTTGTACCCTTAGATGATGAAGTTTCCAACAGATAAGGGAATAATTTCTATTCAAGGGGATTAAACAGTAGCTAAAAGTTACAACCTTACAACGGTAAGGGAGGCAAGGAAGATAAGAGATGTGGCTTTAGTGCATGGAGAAGTCAGCCTTGCAGACACATAACAAATGCAGGTTCGGGATATGGGGATACTGGTTGTAGGAAGGTTATTGTCGGAAGTTATTCGTAAAAACTTGGGAGATTTTTTAGAAGAATATGGTGATGTTTTTTCTTGGAGTACTTTGAATCTTAGTGGGGTACCTTCGAGATTGGTGACTGATAAGGTGAATATCAACCCGTCAATCAAGCTAGTTAAGCAAAAACGAAGGGTATTTGCTCCTGAGAGGGTGGAGGCTATTAAAGCAAATGTGGAGTACTAAGGAGGAAGTTATTGAAGAGGTGATTTATTTGGAATGGTTAGATAATCCAGTTATGGTACCAAAACTCGATGGAGCTTGGCAGATGTGTATTGATTTCAACGATTTAAACAAATGTTGCCCCAAAGATAGCAATACCTTGCCACCAATTGATAAATTGATCGAAGCCATCACTGAGTACCAAGTCTTGGCTTTCATTGATGTTCACAAGGGATACCATCAAATACTAATGGTGGAAGAGGATAAGGAGAAGACTTCATTTATCACCGAGGTAGGCATGTATTGTTATTAGAAGGTGCCATTTGGGCAGAAGAATGCAGGGGCGACATATAAGCGATTGGTGGAAAAGTTATTCAAGAAATAGATAGGCAAAAATATAAAGATATATGTCGATGACATGGTTGTGAAAAGAAAAATTCATGATGAATTTCTTGCAGATTTGAAGGAGACATTTGAGAAGCTTTGAGGGGCTAATTTGAAGTTGAACCCAACTAAATGAGTGATTGGCATGGGGGCTGGAAAATTACTTGAATTCCTGGTATCTAAGAGGGGCATTGATGTTAACCCAGAGAAAGTCGATGCCCTAATGAGAATGAAGAGCCCCCAAACACTGAGAGATGTGCAAAAGCTTACTGGGTCCTTGGTAGAGTTTATTCCTCTTGAAGGGAGCTGAGAAACATTTTCCCTCTTTCAATGTGGTTGATGTGTCCATTTTATATGGTTATTTTAGGCTTTTTAGGATTAGTTTTTGTGCAATTTTGTGCTCTACATGTGGCATTTTGCCTTGAAATCATCTATGGAGGGATAAAGGCGGCTTTGACGTTTTTATCACTTTTTAGATGATTTTGTGTGACAAGGTGATGTGTTTGAAGACTTTGAAGATTTGAAGACTTTGAAGATTTATCTTTGAAGATTTGAATATTTGAAGACCTTTACATTTGAGCTTTGTGAAGATTTGAAGAAGTGAAGAGATGAAGAAAGGAGAGCAAAGCAACAGATGAATGATGATCTAGGGTTCTCAGAATTTTCCGAGAAGAATCAGCCCTCAAGAGTGGCACCATTGGATTCCTCTTCTCGAGCACTATAAAATCGACTATAAGAACTCCCGAAACGGATCAACGGTTCACCCGGAGGAAGCAAAACAAAACAGGGCTGGATTTCACTGCTGGTCGCGACTCGCGATGGAACTGGTCGCGAGTCGCGACGACAGCACGAATCCAGCTCTGCAGCAGCGTTTTTTCTCCCCTTTTTCTTCCACTATAAATACCTCTTCACCCCTTCTTCTCCACAGCTTTTGGCCCCTGTTTTGGGCCAAAACCCTAGGTTTTATCTTCTTGTTTTCTTAGTTTCTATGTCTTTTGTTGTTCTAGAGTAGTTTTTGTACTTGGGAGCAAGGATTGAAGCTTCCATTTCTATGTAGTAAGGAGCATTTATATCTATCTATTTGGTGTTTTTGCTATTGTGCTTTGAATGTTAATTGTTGATGCCATTGATATTGTTGAAAGCTTGAATGAAATACTTGTATGAATTGCTAGCTAGGGTTTGGGGGATTTGGGTTAATTTCTCCCCTTTTATTGTTAGGAATGTATGAGTATGATTTAGGGCTTTTGATTGTGTTGATGGATTGATAATGTGCTAGACGAATGTGATTGATGTCGAACTCTTCGTCATGTTCGTTTGTGTAGCAAACGAGAGAGTTATATGCTCTTGGATGAATGTGCGTTGCACGTTCATCCAATCTCATGTAATTGCATGAATTGGTTAAATGCTTAGTCACGGTGTAGTGGTCATAAGCATTGCCAAGCTTGTTGGTTCTTCGTGATTAAATGCCACCAATGATACCTTGAGTCGTGGTCGCGACAACGGGAGTCATTGGTGAGGTTTGACGAGAGATGTCGAACTCACTCTTGCAAACTACGAACTAAGAAGGATAGGAGTTTAGTCTCCACAACAAGTAGTTGAAGTATTGAATAGATGATTTTAACTCATCCTTGAAGCATTTGTTATTTAGCATTTGTGTATTCTTGATGGTGTGTTTCACTTCACTTGCGCCATGAGTTGTTTGAGCATAGGGAGTGCTTGTATGATTGAATTGGTTAGGTGTTAGGAACATGACGAATTCCGTAGCTCCTTTGCATGAAAATCTATGAGCATGAACTTAGAACTTCGTGTGCATAACGTGTTGTGATTCTTGCTAGATGGGTATGTTGATGTTGAGTCATGTAATGCTATATGATAGAATGAGTGAATGATTCAATGACCTACATTAGATTTGGAAGTGGATATCCCTTGCTCCCAAGGCTCTTTATCTTTGTAGTTTAAAACCCCTTTTCTTTAGTTTTGTTTGATGATTAGCATAGTCACTTGACCTTGCTAGTTATCTTGTCTTTTTACTTTCGTAACTTAGGAACAACCAACCAACCCCCCCTTTTACATACTTTTATGTGTGTATATATATCTACCCCTAGCCTAATATCAACCATTGTGTGCTTAGACGCTTAGGAAGATCCCTCTTCTCCATGGACGACCCCGATTTGCCGCTATCTACCTAGTTGTAGAAAGTAAGCAAAAAGGGCTTATAAATTATCTTTTGCACGGAGGGCGCGACGACCGCCCGCCTGTCAGTGGTTTGAAGAGCAAAGAAATTTGAGTGGAAATAAAGGTGTGAAGAGGTGCTCAAACAGTGAAAAAGAACATCTGCAAACATTGACAACTCTCGTGAAGCCAGAGAAAGGTGAAATTTTGTTCTCGTATATCCCCGCTTCACCTTTGGCTAACAATGCAGTGCTAGTGAAGGAGAAGGAAAAGCAACAACATCCCATATATTTTGTAATTCGAGCTCTTTAAGGGCTTGAGATGAGGTATACATTTCTCGACAGGTTGATCTTGGCAATGGTTCATGCCGCACAAAGGTTACACCCTTACTTCTAGAGACTTACTGCAGTGCTGCTTACCAATCATCCCCTTAGATAAAACCTCTTAAAACCAGAAGCTTTGGGGATAATGATAAATTGGGATGTGGAGTTAGGTGAACATGATATAGAGTTTCAACCCAAGACAACAATCAAAGGTCAAGCTCTTGAAGATTTTATAGTGGAGACTATGGAGCTTATCGAACTGGGAGACAATATTCAAAAGAAGGAAATTTGAAAGATGTATGTGGATGGTTCCTCACATTCGGGTGGAAGTGGAGCAGGGGTGTTTCTCACCATTCTTGAAGGCAAGAACTATCCATATGCATTGCACTTTTGATTGAAGGTTACAAATAATGAATCCAAATATGAATGTTTGATTACTGGGCTGCGTTTGGCTAAGTAATAAAAGGTGGAGGATATGGAAATTTACAGTGATTCTCAAATTGTGGTTTAGCAGGTTAATGGAGAATATGGGGCCAGGGAACGCAATTTGTAGAGGTATCTGGAGGTAGTAATACCTTTGTTGAGGGGGTTCTGAACATACATCTTGACACAAGCTCTAAGAGAAGAAAATCACATAGTATATGCTTTAAGAAAGCTTGCTTCATCAGAATTTGGAGCCCAACCTCATCAGACAGATCTGCTTCATTTTGCATGCGTTAATCGTTGCATTTGGCATACATTCTAGGTAGCTTTAGTTGGTGGATTGCTAGTATTAGTTGAGTTTACATGACTAGGGGTTTAGACGGCTATGTTTGGTTTTCTTGTCAAAATCCCTCATTTTGTAGACTAAATTGGTTCTAATGGACATCTTGTATCCACAGGCTCCTTGATCTTCCTTGTGATCATCTTTAGTAGGTCGCCCGTGGGTACTTTTCGGCTACATTCTAAGTGAAGGCCGTTCACAAAGGACGGTAGAAGAGGTGAAGGCCATTCACATTAGAATGGTAGAAGATGAAGGACGTGAACATCAAAGTGTGGTAGAAGGAGATTGAAGTCAAAGATAGGAAGCGTCGAGGTTCAAGATGGCCAGAGGAGAAAAATGGTGAATCATGATCCGAGGAGTGTTTCCTTAGTCTGAGAATGATCTAGGAAGAATTATCCTTCAAGGATGATTCCATTGGATTTGTCTTCTTGAGTACTACAAAATCAACTACTAGAATTCCCAATTCGGACTAACAGTTCAGCCATAGCAAGCCAACGAAGTTCAGCCAATGAAGCACCGGCATCACTTCATGGACCCTGCATGGTCAAGCACCAGTGGCTCGTGATAATCTTCACGGACCATTCTACACAATAATCTAGGGGTTCCGTGAAGACCAACATGAGACCAACACGAGACCTTCGCGAGGCAAGGTGCCAGGACGTGACAAAAACACCAGACCATGGAGCTTAAAGATGAAGAATTGAAGATTTATCTAAGTATGGAGCCGGTTTTTGAAAACCTTCACAGGTCGTGAAATATTTTTTGAGCGAAGACCACAGGCTGCTCCCGGTCTGTGAAAACCTTCGCGGACCATGGGAAAACTCTGAGCAAAAATCATGTATTGTTCGCGGTCTGTGACAATCTTCACAGACTGTGGAACGAGACCTACTTCACAGACTGCGCTAGATCCCACGCCTCGTGCTTGAATACTTCATAGACCATAGCATCCGTGTTGGTCTGTGAAGCCTTGGCGGCTGACCTAAGGTTTTACTATTTTTGGCCACTTTTGAGCCTATTTTAAGGCCCAATCTCCTACTTCTATATATAAGAGCCATAGTCATCAACTAAACCAATTAGGAAGTAGAATAGAAGCTAGATATAATGTAAAGTAGATTCTCTCTCTAGTTTAGAGAGAAGGAAGAGGAGAGTTCTTCTTCTCCTTCCTTCTCTTTTTCTTTTCCTTTCCTTTTCATATTATATTCTAGACCCATGGAATCTAACCAAATATTTTCCATGGATTTTACCTTTGTAGATTAGATTTCGAGCTTGGGATTCATTTTGGCACTTGGTATGTTCTATTTGCTTTATGAGATTCATTAGATTCATCATATCTTTGTGTTTATGATATTATTGTGATTGTTCTTGAATGTTTTAAATGCATGGGTGGTACACCACATATAAGAACACAGTTTAGGATATACTATGGTACAATTATTGATGCCCCTTTGGGAAGAGAACCCTGGATGTTAGAATGGGAAAGGGAGAACGCGTCCACATGGGTATGTGCACAGGGGATTTGAGAATGCTCTGACCTTTTTTTGCCTAGCACCAGTCTTAGCGGACTTCATAACTGCTGTCCGAGAGGTTGTGGGTAGAGATAGTGAATAGTAGCAAGCTAGGTGTTAAGTTGAAACCCTAGTATCACAGATAAGGTGCCTACAAACCTTGGACCTAGCATATATAGGACTTGGGGGGAGTAGTTTCATTTGTTGTGGAAGCCCATGATATAATAGCACGGGGGAGAAATAGACCTGCAATAATGGTCGGACCTCGTTGTACTCCCCTAATTATGATGGCAGTGTCAATGAAGGGTTGCGAGCACACCAATCGTGACATGGTTGACCAAGTGTATGCCATCATCCACACCACTTGTTGTAAACACACTGATAGGTCTTTTAGATACCTATATGTGAATGAATCGAGGATTGAAGCATTAGAACTACCATATTGATAAATGATTCCCTAGTGCCTAGTATAAATAGTTTACTCATTTGTTAATTGTATACTTTGTAGTTGTTAGTTGAAAATACTAAAACCCCTCTCCCTAGTTGCATGTCTACACTACTAGCTGTTCCTTTCACTCGCATGGATTGACAACCTACACAAGGTTGTGTTTTAATTAATACTGGAGCCGTAGCATCCTTGTGGACAAACCCAGGGCTTTTCACTTACTACCCCTTAGTAGCTGAGCAGTAAGAACTGGTGTAGAATATAAATCTCTCATATTTTGACCAATAAGCCCCTCAGACCGTGTTTTAAACAATGACCGTGTTTTAAACAATGACCAATGTAGCTTGGTTTATTGCTCTAAAGCTATTATTCTTGTAGAGATAGAAGTACCAAGCCTGAGGATGATAATAGTTTCTGAAAGAGGAGATAATGATGATAATTGGGGCTTAGATCTCAATATGGCGGAAGAAACACAACAATTGGCAACCCTCCACTAGGCTAAACTAAAGAAAAGAGTAAAATGTTATCATGATCAAAGGGTTAGGAAAGTTCAATTCCACTCGGGGGATTTGGTGATGAGAAAAAAAATGAGAAGAGTCGGCGTGAGCCTGAAGGAAAGTTAGCAGCTAATTGGGAATGACCTTATAAGGTTGTGAAAGCATATATTAGAGGCAGCTACATTCTTGTTATGCACATTATTGAATGCGTTAACCAATGCATTTGACATAATAATTTTCATGTTTTACTTTTTGGATTGATAGTTTTAGTTAGGTTTACATGACAAAGGGTTTAGATGACAATTGTTGGTTTTCTTGTCTAAATCCCGAGTTTTATAGACTTAATTGAAGCTAATGGACAAGTTATGTTCATGAGCACCTAGATCTTCAATCTTGATCTCATTAGTAGGTTGCTCGTGGATACTTCAATATATTTGCATAGAAGGTTGTTCATAAGAACACTAGAAGATACTTAAAGGCCATTCGTAATAATGGTAGTAGATATAAAGACCACAGACTTAAAGTGTAATAGTAAATAGAATTGATCCAAGAAAGAAGGATTTGAAGTTAAAAAAAGTCAAAAAGGGAATAAGGCATCAACCGTCCGAACCAACCGGCCAACCGGCCAGCCGACCAACTGACACGAGACCAAATGCATCGGTATGAGACTAGACACGCCAACACGAGGCCATCCATACCAGTACGAATCAAGGCCAGCATGGCCTGTGCCTGGGTTTCTTAGCACAAACTGTTCCAGGAGTGCTTAGCATGAACTGCACCAGGGGTGCTTAGCATGGATTATGCCAAGAACACAGACCATGCCACAGGCCCCAGCATGAACCGTATCCATTCATGTAGCCCGCATCCCATTTTGCACCAGTTCACTCCAAATCAGTTAAGTATGGGAACGGTCTGTGCCATTTTACATGGTTTGTGCTGCTTAAAGTCCAAAATTTGAAGACCGGCCAAGGGGTATGATGGGTGACACAGTCTGTACCATTTTATTAACCAAAATGAGGCTCCATCCGACGACCTATGCCAAATGATATAGGACGTGTATCAGAGGCATAAAAACGGAGATGCAGTCGGTGGCTCGTGCCAGAACGAGCGGCCCATGCCAGCATGAGGGGTATGGCCCATGCCATGCCAGGCTGAGAGGCCCACGCTAGCACGAAGGTCTCTTAGCTGGCATGGACCGTGCCTGTGTCCATAAGCCATGCTCATTTTGGCTGCTAGAACTTTTAACATTATTTTGGGGCTTTTTCAAGGCCCAATTCCCTCCTTATATATATGGGCCTATTTTAGGTCTTCTAGGGTAAACTAATTAGGTACAATATAGATTGTTTTCTCTCTTTTGGTAGGTAGAAGGAACATGTGAGCTCTCTCTCTCTAGAGCACTTTTTCTCTTTTCTTTCTTTTCTTTTCTTCATTTGATTTTCATAGATCTATGGCATTTAACTCAATATTTTCCATGGATCTATTTCTTAGCAGTAGTTAATGAAACTTGGGGTAGTGTTTGTATTCATGAATTGATTGTGGCATTTTGAGATTTGGTGATTCTCTTATCTTTATGCCCTATGAATATTTGTGCATGAACTTATACTTTCCACTATTTTGAGATTTATGCTATGGCATTATTGTGATGCATCCATACATGTATGGTAGTGTAAAATTGTGGTAGACTTCATTTCTATCTTAGGAGTGTTAGAATTGTGGAGTAGGTTAAGAACACCGGGGGGATAAGTGTATTCATGTTCCCTTGAGAGAATATTCTTCTATTTGTTAAACCATGATTCTAATAGGCTAGTTGTGTGGCCCACTTTTACTCGTGTTCGTTAATTGTAGCTAATTAGCCAGAGCGAAGGCTTAGATCAAAGGATCAAAGGTCAAAGATAAAATTTATAATTCTAAACCCAACTTACTACTATGCTACTGATAGGGTAGTTAGCGGTAAGCCTTGGATATGTCCACAGATATGCTAGGACCTAAAAGTCAATAACACACAACTACGTCTAGGTTGTCTATCCGACACGTTGCTAGGAATATATAGTATAGTAAACAAGAGGGGAGGTTTTTGGTTTTTCAACTAACAACTACTAACATGAAAAGTAAAAAACACTTAAAATATATAAGCTAAGCACTTGGGAAATGCTTGCGTAACATGGTTGATTTAATGCTTCGATCCTCGATTCTTTCACATGTGATATTTAGAAAAACCTAATATAGTTCTCATAACACGTAGTGTGGTTGATGGCATTTATTTCCCCACACCTGTCACGTCAGGTGCACTTGCAACCTTCCATCGATATCACCTCCATAACTAGGGTAGTACAACAAGGTTTGACCATTATTGTAGATCTATTTTCCCCGTAAGATTACATCCAGGGCGTTCCAACACAGATGCTCTACTCCCTAGGCCTGTAAACGAGGCAAAGGGAAGTAGGCACCTTATCTATGAAACTAGGGCCTCTTAAAACCCCAGCTTGCTACTTTTCACTATCTCTACCCATAACCCATCAGACTACTTTACGTAATCATCAAAGATTGGTGTGCTGGCAGCATAACAGAGCAATACTCAGAAAAAACCTTCGTGCACACACCCACGCGGGCCCATACCCTACTACCCATAACACATCCGAGGCTTTTCTTCCCCGGGGGGCATCAATATTTTCACCAACACAAATATATACTAGGGTGTGTGCTAATGGAGTGTACTATTCATGCAATTCTAACATTCAAGAACAAGTCACAATAATATGACAAACACAATAATTAGGATGGACTAAGAATGTCAACTAGACATGGAATTAAAAAAAATTAGAATTCCATATCATAGGATGGAAGAAAAATAAAAAGGAAGGAAAGAAAGAGGAGAGAATATTTCTCTCTAGGATGCCCTCTTAATTACATGAGTAGATTCTAAATTCTAAGATATGATGAAACCCTAGTAGACTAAGGATATAGTTATAGTAGTAGGGGATTGGGCCATAAAATAAGCCCAAAATAGGCAAAAAAAATGTGAAACCATAGTTCAGCCGCCGCTTGGCACATACCGTCGTAGATAGTGTCAGAGCTATGTATTTGGTCCGTGCTGGCACGGGCTGCGGGATCTAGCATAGTCCACGTAGAATCCTTGGCGCGGGCCATGTGATTTGTCCTAGTCCACATCGTATCCTTTGGTGTGGGCCATGGCGCTTAACACGGGTTGTGCTTGTGCCGTCCATGGCGTATGGCACGGCTCATCGTCAGAATGATCATTTTTGCACTTCTGATATGAGTGAGGTGACGTTTATCGCAGACCATCACCAGAAACCTTATTTTTCTTAGAAATTTGGTGTGCGCCACTCAATTCTTCACATCTTTACCAGCCAATCTTGACATTTTGCATTTGAAACGGCATGGGCCATTAAAAACAGGACGGTTTGTGCCCATACTCAGCCAATGTTTTAGTGAAACTTGGAACTTGCGTGTGTGGCCCGTCGAGTTTAGGGCAGTCCACGCCGGGCCTTGGCACGATCCATGCCAAAGACCCTTAGAGCAGGCCATATTGTCTGGTGCGGGCCGTTGGTGACACCCATGAGTGGTCCGCGACGACCCGTTTGTGCTTTGGCCAGCTAAACTTCTTTCCTTTGCTACAGATGAACCGTTAACCTATTTTGAGAGTTCTTGTAGTCAATTTTATGGTTCTCGAGGAGACAAATCCAATGAAACCAACCTTGAAGGATGATTATTCTTGGATTATTCCCAAAAGTTGGGACAACTCTCAGACCACGATTCTCCATTTTTTCCTTGGCCGTTTTTAACTCCAATGCTGCCTATCTTTGTCCGTGGCCTTCATCTACTTCCATTCTAATGCGAACGATCATCAATATCTTCTACCATTCTTGAGAACAACCTTCACATAGAATGTAACAAAAAGTATCCACGAGCGACCTACTAAGGATGATCACAAAGGAAGATCTAGGTGCCCGTGGATACAAGATGTCCATTAGTACCAATTAATTCTACAAAACGTGAGATTTAAACAAGTAAACCAAATATGGCCGTCTAAACCCCTTGTCACGTAAACTCAACTAATACTAGCAATCCAACATATTAAACAAGCCAACTATTACACAGAATGCAACGGTTAACGTACGAATAATGAACCACATCAGACCCCCCACACTTAACCCTTTACTCGTCCTCAAGTAAATAAAGACATGAAAAAGAATTAAGTAAAATGTAGGCTGCATGCATAAGTTAACCGAGGCCTTCAACTTATTTCTAGATTACCCCATTTTCCCCAAAAGAGTAAGAATCTCACAACTCTAACACTCCCCGAAGAACCTAAGTAATCTAACAACCCAAAGTAAAATGTGGGAAAAAAAATTAAGAAAGAAGATAAGTGTCAAGCTAGCTTACTTTTCCCAAAATGATCCCAAAAGCAACCGAAGATTCGTCAAAACAATCCACCAAGGAAATTCAAGAGTCATTAACTTCGTTGTAACATAGGGACAACTCTTGATTCTCGACCTAGTTACAACCAAGGAGGCAAATGTATCATCAACCTAGGAGCCCTTTCGGATTTTCATCCTAACTTTAACACACAAAGGGTACTCACATTCTTACCTTTTTTCCAACAACCTCTCATTTTTGCCTAGGCTCGTAAGCCTAGCCGGGCTAAGCCTCTCATTTTTACATAGGTATTTTGACCTATCCGGGCTTTTTCCAAAGTTACCCAAGTCACCCTTTTGGGTTTCCAACTTGCTCGGATTTTTGAATTTTTTTTTTCATTTTTTCAAAATTTTCAATTTTTTTTGGTGTAGCACAAAATTGCCCCCAAAGTGGGCTTCATACTAAAAGAAATAAGATCAAAACTAAAATCACACCACCAATATCCTAAAACAACCAACCCAATGCAAACTAGAAACCCTACCTAGTGTACCATACCGCCAAGTATACATCCAAAAACATCACACAACAATCAAAAACCAAAGTCATTAAAGAAAGCAAGAAAAACTACCAAGAAAAACATCAAAATACACCGAGGATTAAAAAAAGAATAGAAAACTCCCTAAGTGCTCACTACTCTCTCCCCTACACTTAACCTATGCATTGTCCCCAATGCAACAAAAACCATGTAAATATAAGTGAGGCTGGGAGAAATAGTGACACTCACTCTCATGGACCCAAAGGGCCTTCCTCCTCCTGCCTCGTGTTTTGATTTTTTTTATGTGAATCTCCATGAATCCATGCTAATAGAAGTGTTGAAACCCCTGCATCCAATAACATGAAACTCAAGGGTAATTCCATTCCAAACAAAATCATGAGACTTGGACAAAAATTTACAAAGAGTTTCATCTCAAAAATCCTCATCACAAACAAGAACTTGCAAAATATATCTAATAACTACTCAAAACATGAAATCAAAGAAAAAAGAAGCACCATATATTTATTGTCGTCCTCACAACTTATTTTCATGAAATCAAGTTGTCACAAATTTTATTCACCAAGGAGGGGGCAACCCTCCTTGTTCGCTCCCAAAGCTCCCCACTCGAAGTATGGTTTCAATCTTTGCCCATTTACTACCAACTTTGTGCCATCTTTTTCATTCTTAATCTCTATTGCCCTATGATTATATACCTTTGTCATCTTATATAGCCCTTCCCACTTTGATATTAATTTTCCAGGAAAGAGACGAATCCTAGATTGGTAAACAAGAACTCTTTGTCTCACAAAGAAGTCATTCTTTACTATACTCTCGTCATGTCGGGCCTTCGTTCTCTCCTTATAGATTAAATCAGTATCATAGGAGTTGCACCGAAGTTCTTCAAGTTCTAGCAATTGTGACTTCCTATGCTTCCCAGCTTTACTTCAGTCCAAGTTAAGGCGTTTAATGACCCCATGTGCCTTGAATTCAAGCTCAACCAGGAGGTGGCATCTTTTGCCAAAGAGAATCTGGAAGGGTGACATGCCAATTGGAGTTTTATATGCAGTGCGGTAGGCCCAAAGAGCATCATCCCACCGAGCACTCCAATTATTTCTAGAGGTATTCACTGTCTTTCCAAGGATGGCTTTAATTTCTCGGTTGGATATTTCTGCTTGGCCATTGGTTTGTAAGTGGTATGCAGTGGAATTCTTATGGGCTACTCCATATTTTTCAAGCAGTGTTCCCACGACCCTGTTGCAAAAGTGGGCTTCTCTATCACTAATTAAGGTTCAGGGTACACCAAAACGTGAGATAATGTTGGACTTGAAGAAGCTCGCCACTGTTGCCGAGTCATTTTTATTTGTGGCCATGGCTTCTACCCACTTGGATATATAGTCCACTAGCACTAGGAAGAAGTAATTCCCATTCGAGTTTGGAAATGGACCCATGAAATCGATACCCCACATATAAAAATCTCAACTGGCATCGAAAAGGCCAGGGGCATCTCATTTTTGAATGAGATATTCCCTATCCTTTGGCACTGGTCACATGATGATACATAATTTTAAGCATCTCATAGTATATTGGGCTAGTAAAGACTGTAATCTGTTACCTTTCTTGCATCCCGTTTGTACCCAAAGTGCCCCCCGACTTGGGAGGAATGACACACCCTAAGGACACAACCTTCCTCATCATGGAGGCCGCATCTCCTAATTTCCCAATTAGAACAATGCTTCCACAAGTAGGGATTATCCCAGATGTATGCTTTTGCCTCATTCACCAATCTATCCTTTCTCGATTTGTCAAAAGATGAGGGGAACTCTCTAGTGGTAAGGTAATTCACTATATTAGCATACCAAGATTGGCTAGTTGTTACACTGAACAAATTTTTATCGGGAAACTCTTCCCAAACAGGTTCCAACTTTTCCATTTCCTTGGCTGGTTCTGGGCTCTCGAGGGTTGGTAGTCTACTTAGGTAATCCACCACTACATTTTCAGTGCCCTTCTTATCCTTTACCTCTAGGTCAAACTCGCTTAAAAGAAGTATCTACCTGATGAGTCTAGGTTTAGCTTCTTTCTTCTTCATTAAATGATGAAGTGCTGTATGGTCTGTGTACACTATGACCTTGGTTCCCAAGAGGTATTGACGAAACTTATCTAGAGAAAAACTACAACTAGTAATTCTTTCTCCGTGGTGGAGTAGTTGTGTTGAGCATTGGTAAGAGTTATTGACACATAGTATATGACATGTGGCGCTCTATCTATCCCGTGTCCTAAAACAACTCCTATAGCATGATCACTCACATTGCAAATAATCTCGAAGGGAAGAGACCAGTTTGGAGGTTGGATAATTGGGGCGGTCACTAGTATGTTTTTCAAAGTGTCAAAAGCCTTTTTGCACTCTTCATCAACTTTAAATTCTACATTTTTTTGCAGCAGTTTGCACAGAGGTGAGGAAATTTTAGAGACATCCTTAATGAAATGGCGATAAAAACTGGCGTGACCTAAGAATGACCTAACATCCTTGATATTGGTGGGGTAAGGCAGGGATTTGATTGTGTCCACTTTAGCCTTATCGACTTCTAACCCTTGAGCTGACACAAGATGTCCTAGCACTATACCTTTTTCCACCATGAAATGGCATTTCTCAAAATTTAGCATGAGGTTTATGTCCATACATCTCTCTAGCACCCGTGCCAAATGATGTAGGTATGAATCGAAGGAATCCCTGTGGATAGTGAAGTTATCCATGAAGACCTGGACAAATATCTCAATAAAAATTATGAGAATATGCTGACCATACACCACTGAAAAGTACCTGGAGCATTGCAAAGACCGAAAGGCATACACCTATAAGCAAAGGTACCAAAAGGGCAAGTGAAGGTGGTCTTCTCTTGGTCCTCTAGATCGATGACTATTTGGAAGTATCCCGAATAGCCATTGAGGAAGAAATAATAGGCATGGCCGGCCACCCTTTTAAGAGTTTGGTCAATGAAGGGTAAGGGAAAATGGTCCTTACAAGTCACCACATTTAAGCTGTGGTAATCAATACACACTTGCCACTTGTTTTGAATATAGGTGGGTACCAAGTCCCCATCTTTATTCTTCACTACTACAACTCCAATTTTCTTTGGCACCACTTGGGTGAGACTCACCCAAGTACTATTAGAGATAGGATACATTACCCCATCTTTAAGTAGCTTAAAGACTTCACATTTCAATACTTCCATCATAGGTGGGTTTCGTCGCCTTTGAGGTTGGCATACGGGTCTTGCACCTTTCTCTAATAATATATGGTGAATGCAAGTTGAATGGCTTATACCTTTAATGTCAGCTAATGTCCACCCTATTTCTCCCTTTGATTTCTATGAACCTCGAGCAACTTACCCTCTTGGTCACTAGCTAGTTTATTAGAGATAATCATAGGTAGTGTTTCATCCTCACCTAAGAAAGCATACTTTAAAAGTTAGGGTAAGGGTTTGAGTTTCACTACAGGTGGTTCCTATATTGAAGGTTTTCTCTTAGGTAAAACTAGTTCCTCTAGGTTCTTGGGTAATGTCTCCACACAATTCTCACCTTGAGGATCAACCTCCCTTCACACTCATCTCTAGGTTAGCTTCTAGAGAATTAAAACATATATCTTGCAAAGAATCATTTTCTCAGGCTAACCCTCTGTTCACATCAAACATGTCTTGCAAAAAATTGTCATACATATCAACAAAGGGGGGGTGGTAATTCACAGTCCGATCTATTCACAGTACCAAGTCACCCATTTTCTTCAACAGTGCTTTGCACTCATGCATAAGATCAATGGCACTGATAGAGATAGGGCTCACCTTATGACCTGCCCTCGACCCAATCATCATTAGAACATGAGCCAAGGGGCTTAGTTGTCAAAAGATAAGAGATTTATATTCTGCACCCATTCTCAGTGCTAAGCTACCAAGGGGTAGTAAGTGGCAAGCCCTGAGTTTATCCACAGAGAAGCTAGGGCTCAAGTACGAGTTAGAACATAGCCTCATGCAGGTCTTTAATCTACACGAGTGAAAGAAATAGCTAGTAAAGCGAACATGCAAAGGGGGGGTTGTTATTTTCCACTAACAACTACAATGCATGAAATTAACAACAAGTAAACTATTTATACTAGGCACTTGGGAATCATTTAGCAACATGGTAGTTCTAATGCTTCAATCCTCGATTCCTTCACATATAGACATACAAAAGACCTATCATTGTGTTCACAACATGTGGTGTGGCCGATGGCATACACTTCCCCAATTCAATCATGGCGGGTGCGCTCGCAACCCTCTATCGGTACCACCATCGTAATTAGGGGAGTACAACGAGGTCCGACCAGCATGGTAAGTCTGTTTCTCCCCCGTGCTTTTACGTCCCAGGCTTCCACCATAAATGAAACTACTCATCCCGGGTCCTATATACGCTAGGATAGGGGATTATAGGCACTTTATCTGTGAAACTAGGGTTTTAACAATACACCTAGCTTGCTACTATTAGCTATCTCAACCCACAACCTCTCAGACAATAGTTATGAAGTCAGCTAAGACTGATGCGATGACAAATAGGTCAGAGCATTCTCGAATCCCCCGTGCACACATCCACATGGATGTGTTCTCCCCTACCCATTCTAACATCCAGGTTTCTCTTACCAATGGGGCATCAATAATTGTACCATACATGAATATAGCCAAAAGCTTGTGCTTATATGTGGTGTGGTATTCATGAACTTATAACATTCAATAATAATCACAATAATATCATAAACACAAGGATATGGTGAATTTAACGAATCTCATAAAGCAAAAAGAACATACCAAGTGCCAAGATGAATCCCAAGCGAAAAATCTACTCTACAAAGGTTAGATCCATGGAAAATATTAGGTTAGATGCCATGGATCTAGAAAATAATATTAAAGGAAAAATAAAAAAGAAAAAGAAAATAAAAAGAAAGGAGAAGAAGAACTCTCCTCTTCCTTCTCTCTAAACTAGAGAGAAAATCTACTCTACATTATGCCTGCATTCTATTCTACTTAGGGTTTAGTAGAAGACTAAGGCTCCTATATATAATAGTAGGAGATTGGGCCTTAAAGATAGACCCAAAATAGACCAACTTAGGTAAAAACACTAGTCACCCTTTCCCTTTACCCGCTGAACCTTTCTCGAATAAACTGCTCAAATCTATGAATCTTCTAGTGCTGAATTATAGTGCGTTAGATAGAACTCGCAAAGAAAAAGATTTTGACATATGGTAGAGGGAAATAAGATGAAAATTGAGAGAGTTATAGCTAAAACGGCCTGTCGCCAAGGTTTCATGGACCGGCATGGATGCCACGGTTCGTGAACATTCATCGTCATGGGCCGTGGAAGTTTTCATGGACCCTGAGCAACATGTGGTTTTGCTTAGAAATTTTTCTGATGGTCCATTAAGGTTTTCACAGACTGGCTCCATACATAGCAAAATTCTTCAACTTTCCATTTCCTTGCTTCAAGGCCTAAAACTTTGTCCCGGCCCGGGAACTTTGTCACGGCCCGAAGCCTTTGCTTCGTGAAGGTCTCATGCAGGTCTTCACGAATCCTCTTGTGTCCTTTTTTTAGCATGGTCCATGTGCTTTGTCACGGGTTGCTAGTGCTTGACCATGGGCGGACCGTGACCGGCCGCTGGTGATTCGTTGGCTGAACTTCGATTGCTTGCTACGGGTGAACTGTTAGTCCAAATCGAGAATTCTAGTAGTCAATTTCATAGTACTCAAGAAGAAGAATCCAATGGAACCAGTTTTGAAGGTTTATTATTCCTTGATCATTGTCGGACTTAGGCAACACTCCTCGGACCACAATTCACTATTTTCTCCTTTGGCCGCCTTGAACTCCGAAGCCGCCTATCTTTGGCTTTAATCTCCTTCTTCCACGCATTGATGTTCGTGGCCTTCATCTTCTACCATTATACTGTGAATGACCTTTGCCTATTCTACTGCCCTTGCGAACGACCTTTACATAGAATGTAACCAATAAGTACCCACGGGCGAGCTACTAAAAATGATCACAAGGAAGATCAGGGAGCCCGTTGATACAAGATGTCCATTAATACTAACTAAGTCTACAGAATGTGGAGTTTAGACAAGAAAACCAAACATGGACGTCTAAACCCCCTGTCACATAAACTCAACTAATACTAGCAAATATCCAACTGGAAGTAACTAAAAAGTATGCCAAATGCAACGGTTAACACACGCAAAATGAAGCTAATCAGACTCCCCACACTTAAACCTTTACTTGTCCTCGAGTAAACAAATACAAGAAAAAGAATCAAGCAAAATTTAGTGTGCAAGCATAAGTTAACCGAGAAATTCAACTTATTTCCAATTTTCCCTAGTTCCCCCAAAGAAGTGAAAATCCTCACAACTTTCACACTCACCGAATATCTTAAAGTAAACTATCCACACAAAATAGAATTTGGAAAAAGGTAAGCCAAAAAGATAAGTGTCAATCTAGCTTACTTTTCCCAAAATGATCCCAAAGCAATCAAAAAGTCATCTCCAAAAAAATCCACCGCGGAAGCATCCATTCAACATAGTTTTTTGTTTTCTCTCAATTTCTTTCATTTTTCCTAGGAGCCATTTTGGGTTTTCATCATAGATTTAACATACAAAGGGTACTCATTTCTCACCTTTTTCCACATGGCCTCTCACTTTTGCCTACTCTCGTAAGTCTAGTCGGGCCAAACCTCTCACTTTTATCTAGGTTTTTTGACCTATTCGGGATTTTCCCAATGTTACCAAGTTGTCCTTTTGGATTTTCAACTTGTCCGGGTTTTAGTTTTGTTTCCTTAATTTTTTCAAAATTTTCAAAATGATTTTAGAAGAGCTATTAGTTGCATAAAAACAACTAAAAATCATAAGTTCTATCTAATCCCCTTCCCTACACTTAAAGCTTGCATTGTCCTCAATGCATATACAAAGTCAAAGAACACATGTAAAGGGAAAGAAATAGGAAAGTACTTATAATGAAAAAGAACACTAAAATATACCCTTGATGGCACAATCATGGAATGTAAAGAATAGACTACCATCACCCTCAATATACCACCTCAAACCTCTAATGAAGAAAGTTCAATCTAACCCCTATCATGCATCACAAATCGAATAAGGAATTGAATCTCAATGGAGAATTACCTCTTAGGTCTCGATGTGTGTGTTTCAAGGGTTTTGAGGGTAGGTGGGTTTTGGGTGGTACTTTGGTGCTGGTAGGGAAGAAAAGGTGATTGGGTGGTGTAGGAAGGTATGTGAGCTTCATGGGTCGTACACCCCCATGAATTTGGGGTTTGGTTCTCCTTCTTGTCCACCATTTTGAGCGTCACAAACCATGTACGTCTACATGGTCCATGAGTTGGACTCCCCGTTTGCTCACCTTACTCCAAGAACCATATGCTTCCTACAAAACAAACATACACACCAAGTGTAATAGTGTCCCAAAAACAAAAAGAAAGCTACAAATAGGAAAACTCACAAAAAATATCAAACTAATCTAATTTTTCAAAACTTGGATTGCCTCCTGAGAAGCTATGTATTTTTAAGGTTATCGGCACGACCCTGATGTTATCCATATGGCGCGGGTTTATACCCCATCACCTTGGACAACCAAAACTCATGAGGTGAGGGTAAGAATCTTCCAAGAGGAAGATATAGTAGAGGAGGAGTCAACCTTAGAAGGAATAAGTGGTTTGAAGCTTAGCATATTCAATTGACTTCCCTATGGTTTCCTCTAAGGCTTCCAAAAATGTGGGAGTAGGTTCTATAAGTGGAGGTGGGGGTGAAAAATATGTAATATGGAAAATTAAGTATAATTACCCCCTTCCTCGATTTCTTCATCTCAACAAACCATTCCCCGTCCCCTTTAGGTTCATCTATCAAAATTTCACATTCAACTAGGGATGGTTCATTTTTGGAATAGACTAAATTATTTTTTTGGTCCCTAACATATGATGCAATACCATCTTTTGGTCCCTAACATATAATGCAATACCATCTTTTGGTCCCTAAGGCCAATACCGCTTCCTTTCAGTACCCAAAAAATTCGAAATGATTTATTTTTCAAGGTGGTTTTCAGTAGACTAAATTGTTTTATGGTCCCTAATATATGATCTTATACCATCTTTTGGTCCCCAAAATAACCTGAAAACCACCTTGGGGACCAAAAAAATCATTTTGTATTTCCTAGTTGCTGAACAAACGCGGCATTGGGCTTGGGGACCAAAAGATGGTATTGCATCATATGTTGGAGACCAAAAAATAATTTAGTCTTTGGAATATTGGGTTTCTAGTCGGCTCACCCTTTCTATCAAATCAAGCACTTTCCCTTCAACTTTCTCAATGCTTGAGGATAGTTGAGTTCCCAAATCGCTGATCTCGCTTAGCATTTGTGATTGGAGTAAATCATTACTCTTGGTCACATTATCTATAGGTTGAAAAATTTCTCCATAATCCGATTTGGGAACTAATCCTAGGGATTGGTTTTGGGGCATTTGATAGGTTGTAAAAGTCCAACTATCTAACCCAAAGTGTTCGTTAGATAGTTGGCTCACCCTAATCATCAAATTAAGCACTTGACCTTTAACTTTCTCAATGCTTGAGAATAGTTAAGTTCCCAAATCGCTTATCTTGCTAAGCACTTGTGATTGGAGTAGATCAATACTTTTGGTCACATTTGCTATAGCTTGCAAAATTTCTACACAATTCGATTTGGGAACCAATCCTAGGGATTGGTTTTGGGGCATAGGGTAAGTTGGTGAAGTCCAACTATCTAAACCAAAGTGTTGGTTTCCCGATGCATTTCCATGCCACAAATTTGAGTTACCACTAAACCTCGAATTTGGAGAGTCGTGGTATGGGTAATATCTTGATCCCATCGGCCTTGAGAACCAACAACTCCGACCTCTCTCAATTTTGCTCATCTAAGAGTAAGACTCCGTAGGGTGGTCGCAATGACATATCCTACTAATTCTCGCTCTTTGAGCCATTCTTCTCCCATAATCACTCAACCTTGGGTAACACTCTATAGGATGATAGCAATGACACACCTTACAAAGTGCCCTCCGTTGAGTGCTATCCCACATTTTAAAATATTTTCTATTAAGCACAAACAAAGAAGACACAAAATTTGGAATCGTAGTTCAAGAGTCCTCAGTTTTCACCAAGAACTCAAGAAATACCTACTGTGGAAAGCAAAAAAAGAAAAAGATAAAAGAAATATTAACAACTCACTAACACGTTACACTCAACTAATACTCGAACTGA
Organism: Rubia yunnanensis; assembly: GCA_037428765.1. Classification (NCBI taxonomy): domain Eukaryota; kingdom Viridiplantae; phylum Streptophyta; class Magnoliopsida; order Gentianales; family Rubiaceae; genus Rubia; species Rubia yunnanensis. The sequence goes on from CM075061.1 coordinate 65,178,116, forward strand.
AAACCATTCCCGGCAGTGGTGCCAAAATTTAACCTACCCTCAATTCGTTCATTGTTAGAACACGAGCCGAGGGGCTTAGTGGTCAAAATATAAGAGATTTAAATTCTTCACCCATTCTTACTGCTAAGCTACCAAGGGGTAGTAAGCGGCAAGCCATAGGTTTGTCCATAGAGATGCTAGGGCTAAAGTACTAGTTAGAACACAACCTTGTGTGGGTCATCAATCCACACGAGTAAAAGGAATAGCTATTAAAGAGAACATGAAAGGGGGGTTGGTATTTTCAACTAACAACTACAAAGCATGAAATTAACAAACAAGTAAACTATTATACTAGGCAGTTGGGAATCATTTAGTAACATGGTAGTTCTAATGCTTCAATCCTCGATTCATTCACATATAGACATACATAAGACCTATCCATGTGTTCACAACACGTGGTGTGGTTGATGACATACACTTTCCCAACCTTGTCATGGCGGGTGCACTCGCAACCCTCCATCGGCACCGCCTTCGTATTTAGGGAAGTACAACGAGGTCCGACCATCATTGTAGGTCTATTTCCTCCCCATTCTATTATGTCCCGAGCTTCCACCATGAATGCAACTCCTCCTCCTGAGTCCCATATAGTCTAGGCCCGAGGATCGTATGCACCTTATCTATGATACTAGGGTTTCAACACAACTCTTAGCTTGCTACTATTAGCTATCTCTTCCCGCAACCTCTCAGAAAATAGTTACAAAGTCAGCTAAGACAGGTGCGATGACAAATAGGCTAGAGCATTCTCAAATCCCCCGTGCTCACACCCACACAGATGCATTCTCCCCTACCCATTCTAACATCCAGGTTTCTCTTCCCAATGGGGCATCAATAATTGCACCATATATGAATATAGCCCAAAGTATGTGCTTATATGTGGTGTAGTATTCATGCATTTATAAAATTCAAGAACAATCACAATAATATCATAAACACAAGGATATGGTGAATTTAATGAATCTCATAAAGCAAATAGAACATACCAAGTACCAAGATGAATCCCAAGTGAAAAATATACTCTACAAAGGTTAGTTCCATCAAAAATATTAGGTTAGATGCCATGGATCTAGAAAATAAGATGAAAGGAAAAAGAAAAGGAAAGGAAGAAGAAAGGAGAAGAAGAACTCTCCTGCTCCTTCCCTCTAAGCTAGAGAGAGAATCTACTCTACATTATGCCTACTTTCTATTCTAATTAGTGTTTAGTAGAAGACTAAGGATCCTATATATAGTATTAGTAGATTGGGCCTAAAAGATAGGCCCAAAATAGGCCAACTTAGGTCAAAACTCTAGTCACTCTTTCCCTTTAGCCGCTGAACCTTTCTTGAATAAATTGCTCAGATCCGTGAATCTTCTGAATCTGAATTATATTACTCTGGATATAGATCGGAAATAAAAATATTTTGAGATGTGGTAGAGGGAAATCAGATGAAAATTGAGAGAGTTATAGCCAAAAGTTTCTCAGACCGGCACGAATGCCACGGTCTGTGAACATTTATTGTCACAGGCCATTGGAGTTTTCACAGACCGTGAGCAACATGTTTTTTTTCTCAGAAATCTTCTCACGGTCCATGAAGGTTTCCACGGGCCGGCTCCATACTTAGCCAAATTCTTCAACTCTTTATTTCCTTGCTTCAAGACCTGGGGAATTTGCTTTGTGAAAGTCTCATGTAGGTCTTCATAGATCCTCAAGTGTTCTTCATGTATCATGGTCCATATGTTTTGTCACGTGCCACTGGTGCTTGACAATGGGCGGACCGTGGCCGGCCACTGGTGCTTTGTCGGCTGAACCTTGTTTGCTTGCTACGGGTGAACCATTAGTCTGAATCGGGAGTTCTAACAGTCAATTTTGTAGTACTCAAGATGAAAATATAATGGAACTAGCTTTGAAGGCTAATTCTTCCTGGATTATTCTCGGACTAAGGTAACACTCCCCAGACCATGATTCACTATTTTCTCTTTTGGCTACCTTGAACTCTGAAGCCGCCTATCTTTGGCTTGAATCTCCTTCTACCACACATTTATGTTCATTTCCTTCATCGTTTACCATTCTAATGTGAATGGCCTTCACCTCTTCTACCATCCTTGCAAACGACTTTCACATAGAATGTAACCAATAAGTACCCACAGACATCCTAGTAAAAATGATCACAAGGAAGATCAAGGAGCCCGTGGATACAAGATGTCCATTAGTACCAATTAAGTCTACAAAATGCGGGATTTAGACAAGAAAACCAAAATGACTATCTAAACCCATTGTCATGTAAACTCAGCTAATACTAGCAATCCTCCAACTAGAACTAACTTAAAGGTATGCCAAATGCATGGTTAACACACACAAAATGAAAAAAATCAACTCATGATCATTATAAACCTCAATTGGCACCCCATTCATCGAACCATCCAATTACGGAGGTAATTAGGCCTTCTCAAGCTTGTGCCTTCCTATCACTTGATTGACCTTGATGATCAACTTGTTCAACTTCCTGCCTGCATTTTCAACACTGTGAGAAATTTGAGCCCTACAATTCCTAATGTAAGTAGATACTTGGTTTTGGAGATTTTTACTAGTATTTGAAGACTAGTTAGGGGTCCAAGTATCTCCTCACCCACGTACTTGGGGATCGAGATCAATTTGGGTGAGTAGTGGTACATGCACCACTCTCGCTCTTGTTGATCTCGCTGAACTGCAAGTTCCATTTCCCTTCCGTAGTCGCTCAACCATGGGCAACACTTTGTAGGGTGATTGAAATGACACCCCCTACAAAGTTTCATCTGTTGAGTGGTATTTACCCACATCATTAGAGTTCAACCAAAAAAAACTACCAAACAAGCAAAGAAAAACAAACGCGATACTAACCACTCCACTAACAAGTGATGCTAATTGATAGTTAAGCTTATTAGCATCCACGACAGTGGTGCCAAAATTTGACCCACCTCAATCGAGGTCGTTGATTGTAGCTTATTAACCCAAGTGAAGGCTTACATGAAAGGATCAAAGGTCAAAGATAAAAAAATTATGAATTTGCACCCAACTCACTACTATGCTACCAATAGGGTAGTTAGCGGTAAGCCCTGGGTATGTCCACAGAGATGCTAGGGCCTAAAAGTCAATCACACAGAACCATGTCTAGGTTGTTAATCTGTATGTGTTACTAGGAATAGATAGTACCGTAAACAAGCGGAGGGGGGGTGGTTGGGTTTTCAAGTAACAACTACTAACATGAAAAGTAAAAAACACTTAAACTATATAAGCTAAGCTAAGACTTCAAATGCATGTATTTTCCAAAGAATTTAGCATCTCTTTTATCATTTTTTTGTTGTAATATTTCTAGATTTAGATAGGTTTACATTTTACGGGGTTTAGATGACCATTTTTGGTTTTCATATCTAAATCCTTCATTTTGTATCCTATGTTTAGTCTAATGAATTTTTGGTCATTACAATCATCTAGATTCCATTTTATGAGCTTAATTTGTAGATTTTTCATGAGCACTTTGGAGTGGTTTAGTGAAGTCCATGAGCCAAAATGGGGTAGACGATAGAAGGGTCGAAGAAGGAAGACAATGAAGCCGATGAATTGTGACCCGGAAGTGTAGACAAAGTTCTTAGTTTGATCAGATAAGAACCATCATTCAAGGGTGGTACCATTGGATTTTTCTTATCCAGTACTATAAAATTGACTAGAAGAACTCCAAAATTGGAGCAACGGTTCACCCAAAATGATACAAAAATCGTCCAGCCGACCGACCGGGTGAAGAAAACCGTGGTGCACGGGCAGCGCCCTTAACTGCATGCCCACGCGAGAGAATTAAACTGTGGGTTATGTCCTTGGTCCAGAAACTTGCGCCGGGCACTTGATCCTGCACAACCGTGCCAAAAGCACCCTCTTCCCAACAGCCCAACACCTCTACGCCAGCAGCCCAGCACCCTCGCATCAACCTCACGCTCGTCCCACAGACCTAGCCACATGCGCCCCGCATGGTCTGCTGCATTTTGACCTTCGTTTTGACCAAATTAGGCTATTAATAGCCCCTTTTCATCCCCATTTGCACAATCCCAACTTAGGGCTGAAAAACCCTAGTTTTTCATCATTTTCTTCGATTTCTTCTTCTTTCTTTGTAGATTTTTTGTTCTATGTTATGAGCTTTGATTATCTACGCTAGTTTTGTACTTGGGAGAAATTTATTGAAGCTTACACATGTATGTAGTAAGAACCTCTATTTCACTCTTTCTTTAACTTATTTAACATTCATGTGTTCTTAATGTCGTGTTTTACTTCATTTATACCATAGGTTGTTTGAGAATATGAAATGTTTGTACGATTGAAGTGTTAAGGTGTTAGGAAATTTGCAAATTTCTTAGCTCATTTGACTGACAATCCAAGAACATGGAATTAGAACTTCTTGTGTATAATATGTTGTGATTCTTGCTAGATAAGGATGTTAATGTGGATTGCTGTCATATTTATCCTATAGAAGAAATGAAAGGTTAAGTCTTGAATGTGGTTTGTTATAGGTTTAATCTAATGAATGCTTTGTTTGGTTAAATGGCCATGCGTTTGATTGAATGCTTGTCATTATCAAATCCATGGTTCTTCGTGTATAATGTCATTGATGAAATACCTTTATGGTGTGGTTCGCCTAAAGTGAATATCAATGAGATTTGCAAATGGTCGTTGTTTGTCTTTGTGAATTATTATTACGAAGAAATGAATGTTGATCTTCACAATAGAAGTGATAGCATTCCCCATAGGTAATGAATATGGTAGAATGAGTAAATGGTTCAATAATCTACATGAGGTTTGGAAGTGGATATTAATTGCCCCCAAGACTTTGTCTTTTGTAGTTTTTATTCTTTTTTTCTTAGTTTGTTGCATGATTAGCATAGTTACTTAACTTTTTCTAGTTGTCTTGTCTTTAAATTCATAAATTAGGAAAAACCAACCAACCCCCACCTCCCTTTCTTTACTTGCTTTTATATATCTATATGTATATCTTCCTCTAGTCTAATATCTACCTTATTTGTTTAAACCCTTGGAAAGATCTCTTTTCTTTGTGGATGAACCCGATTTCCACTATCTACTTAGTTGTAGTTAGTAAGCATTTAAGGCTTATAAATATTAACTTTGAGAGGTATGACGATGACCTCCCAAATTTTGGTGCAACTGCCGGGGATGAGGCATTTATTTTGAAGTGTTTGGGCATATTTGGTTGCATAATAGCTAGTTATTTTTTATTTTCCATTTCTTGGTGGTTGTTTTTGTTCAAAGTAGGTATTACTTGAGTTCTTGGTGAATTTTTATCGAGAATCCTTCCAATATGATTCCATCCTTTTGAAAAAGAAAAGATAAAAAAAAGAATGGAACGTCTCACCTTGAGGAAACTCATGATGAGAAGAGAGGCTCAACAAGCAAGGTTTTGTAGGATGTGTTATTCCAACCATCCTACCTAGTGTTGCTAATTGTTGAGAGAGAGCACTATGAGGAGGAAAGAACCTTTGGTTTCCAAAACCAAGTGTATTATGAATAGTGCTACCAAGAGGTTGGACAGGTTGGCTTTCAAGGGCAAGAAGCTCGAGAGTGGTATCCATACCACGAATCTTACAATCTGGAGTGGGTGGTAATCCGGACTGGTGGTATGAGAATGAGCTGGAAAACCAACAACAATACGAGCAAAATAGTTACTCCCCACCACCATACACCATACCCTAAGACCAAGCCCTAGAAGAAGGTTTAAATTTGACAAATGAGGAGAGCATGAATTCAATAGAAAGCTTAACCATCTGAACCAAGACTAAAGAAGAATTGGAAACCCAAATCTCCTCTAGTCTTTAGGCTTTGGAGGGGTATATGAGCAATTTATTTGATGTGGTGACCCGAATGGAAGCTCGTTATTCCGAAGATACACCATCCTAAATTGAACTCAAAGATTCGGTGAGTGAGGTCACCATAAGAAATGAGTTCAATTTTGAAGGGGATGAGGAGTTGGTTGTGGAATACAACAAAGTGGAGGAAGAGGTAATTGTACTACATTCATGATTCTTTACATCATCACCCCTTCCCCCACCTAGTGAACCAACTCCACCATATTCAATAGTTTTGAGGGAGATAAGAGAGGAGCCAAAAGACTATCCCGAGCCTCCTAACCACCCAACTTCTTTTAAACCATCTCCACCTCCACAAAACCTTTCTCTTGAAAGTTTTGTACCCCCACCTCTCTACCTTGGGATGCTCATGGTGAATGGGTTCAAACCTTCACCATATGGATAACATTAGGGTCATGCCGACGACCTTAAAAATATGGAGCTTCTCGGGAGGCAACCCAAGCTTTTAAGTTAGGTTAGTGTTTTTATTTTCTAGAAAAATAAACCTCAGCCATGTCCTTAAACCCTTACCCAAAACCAAAAGAATACCACCACAATTCACCACGAAAAACCACTACCAAAACCACCATCTAGGAGTACTACTAGTTTTTGTATTTTGTGAGTGTTGATTGGGATTTGCATAGTTGTGGCTTTGTAGTCGATGGACCAAGTTGCATATGGGGCCGAGTTTGAGATCACAGAGGAGAGAACATTCATTGAGAGTGAGCATTGCCATCACCAGGAAGAACCTTCAAGGTCCTAGTTGTGAGTATTTTTTCTTTCTCCCTTATTTCTTTATCTTGTCCTTTTCACATTGAGAGCAATGTGTGTTTCAAGTGTGGGGAGATTAGGTAAATAAAATTATATCTCATTGTATATTATTGTAGTGTGCATATGCTCCACTTTGATGTGTTTTGTTTGAAAAAAAAGAAGAATGAAAAAAAGGAAAAAGAATAAATTCCCCCCTATGTTGAAAACCCAAGAGGGCAACATAGGCAAAAGTGGGAGGTCTGGATAGGTTGAAAACCCAAAAGGGCGACCTATGCAAAAATAAGAGGCCAAATGGTGTGGAAAAAGGTGAGGGTGAGCATTGAAAAAGAAAAATTTGTTAAGCTAGGATGAAAACCCGAGAGGTCTCCTAGGTAAAATGAGAGAAATTGACAAATTTTATGCTTCTCTTGATGTGTCTATAGGGTGGATTTTTTGGTATAGTACGTTAGCTTGGAATTATATGTATACCTCACTTTTGTTATGGTTTGTTGGTTTTTTAGATTATCTTAGGCTTTGGGATGTGAAGAGTGAGAGAGATTCTTATGTATTGGGGATTAGAGTAGTCTAGGAATATGATGTTGGATGTTTTGGAAAAACTTTTGCATGCTAGTTTGCACTTTGATCTTTGCCTTTTCTTGTTTACTCAAGAACGAGTAAAGGTTTAAGTGTGGGGAGATTAGATAAGATGTCGAATGCATTTATTTTCTGAAGCATTTAACATCTCTTTTGTCATTTTTTTGTTGTAAGATTGCTAGATTTAGGTAGGTTTACATGATAAGGGGTTTAGATGACCATTTTTGGTTTTCATATCTAAATCCTTCATTTTGTAATCTATGTTCAGTCTAATGGATTTTTGGTCCTTACAGGTATCTAGATTTCTTTTTGTTAGCTTAATTTGTAGATTGCTCATGAGCACTTTGGAGTGGTTTAGTGAAGGCCACGAGCTAAAATGAGGTAGAAGATAGACTAGTCGAAGAAGGAAGACAAAGAAGCGGATGAATTGTGACTCGGAAGTGTGGACAAAGTTCTTAGAATGATTAGAGAAGAACCAGCTTTCATGGGTGGCACCATTGGATTTGATTCTCAAGCACTATAAAATCGACTACAAGAACTCCAAAATTGGAGCAACGGTTCACCCTAAAAGATGAAAAGACCAACTAGCCAACCGGCTGGGTGAAGAAATTTGTGGCGAGCGAGCTGCAACCTTAACTGCGTGCCCGCACGAGAGAATTAGACCGTGGTGCACATCTTTGGTCCAGAAATACGTGCTCTATGCTAGATCCCATATGCCTATGCAAGAAGAACCATTGCCCTACGAGCCCAGAAGCCTCGCGCCAGTAGCCTAGCAGCGCCGCATGCTCGCGCCATTGACCTAACCACATTATCTGTTGCATTTTGACCTTCTTTTTGCATAGGTCACCCTTTTGGGTTTTCAACCTATCTAGGCCTCCCACTTTTGCCTAAGTTTTCCTCTCTGCTTATTCCTTTGTGCCCGCGTGTTACAGGGTGGCCTTGGTCCAAGCTCTTTGGCCCAAGATCCCTCTTCCACACCGCGGGCCGACCCGCTCAACGTGCTGCTGAGAAGACTAATCGTTCCCAAGCTCCTTGTCTGAGAAGTATTCTCTTTTTGCTTGTAAATACTTGTAATAGCTTAGTTATTAGTATAGCGAAGCTATTTCGCCCAAGGTCCAGGCTTACGTGCTGTTTTAGCCTTTGACCTTATTTTGCCTATGTACCTGGCACTTGTGATAACGTTTATACCGCATATATGTGGATTAATGAACTTCACACCCGGTTACCTAATTTTTAAATATAAGCTAGATTGAGCTTTCGCTCCACCAAGTTGTTGGTTTCTACTTGTATTGCATCCTAAGTACGACGGTGCGGACACTCTACTCGAGTGTTTGTGTTTGTTGCTCCTTTCTTGGTGAATCTAGACTTCCACGTTCCTTTAAAGGCCTGTTATGCTATCTAGCCACCCGCTGAGTACGACGTCCGTGGAATCTAGGTGGACTCTTTGCGTTCTAGCATTGAGTTTCTCACGGTTCTCCTGACCCAAAAGGGGAGACCTGTGATAGTTGGTATTAGAGCTTTAAGATCTTTGAGGTGAAGAAAGATTCTTAAGAATGGTTGAAGAAAGACTAAGATGACGAAAAATAAGGGAGACGCGAGTAATAACATGAGAACAAACAGAGAACGACTTGAGGCCTTGGAGGCAAGGGCCAATCTGTCAGAGCGGGATGTTGCGAACATTAGCAGGGAGCTGGAAATTGCTCAATGGGAGATCCGACTGCTAAAAGAAGCCACGGCGAATACCATGGGGAAAAATGACGAGTTGAAGGTAACAAAGGCCTTAGCTCGAGATGAACGGATGGTGCTGAGAGCCTCCGTTGAGGACTTGAAGACCCATGTGATGGTACTTTCAAGGGCCTTGGCTAACTTACCAGATGGGGGTGGTGCTGCCCAAGTAGGAAGGCCGCATACGAGACACAAGGTGCGGGAGCCGAAGGTATACGAGGGGGAACGAGATGCTAAGTTGTTGGACAACTACATCTTTGACATGGAGGCATACTTTGATGTAGAAAACATCGAAAAAGATGCCATTTGGGTGTCTACTGCGGCGGTGTATCTAGATGAGGATGCAAAGTTGTGGTGGCGCTCGGTGAAGGCAAGCACGGCGGAGGGAACCGTCCTTCTGGAGTCGTGGGAACAAATGAAGAAGATAGTGAAACACCACTTCTATCCACACAATGTGAAGGAACAGGCCCTCTTGAAACTCGAAGCTCTGCGGCACACGAGCACCGTTCGAGAGTATGTGCAACACTTCCGAGCCCTCATGCCACACCTCCCTGATCATCCGGAAGATTACAAACTGCATGAATTTAAGCACGAGCTCAAGGAATGGGTGAGACTGGAACTCCAACGAGCCAGGGTGTAGAGTTATGATAAAGCAGTTGTCTTTACAGAAGGCCTGATGGATTTTCATGAGGACCCTCGAAAGGAATCAAGGTCGGCAGGTGCTGTTGTCCCAAAGGTTGGTGGTAAGGTTGGCAAGGGAGCGTCGGTTGCCACAAGGAGTGCAGGAAGCACGAGTAACCCTGGAGCAGGGGGACAACATGATGAAAAACACCACGGTTGGTTGGAAAGCCATAGGAAAGAGCTCGAGCTCAAGCAACAACTCAGGTGGACAATCAAAGTTCACGGGATGCTATTTGTGCAAGGGACCGCACATGGTGAGGGACTGCCCAAACAAACCTGCATTTGTTAGTGCTTTACAGACAGAGGGGTCAGACTCCACCCAAGAAGCTGGATCGTCAGGTGGGCGTAGCTAGGGAGACCAAGAGGGGGAAGAGTTTGAACCAGTGGGAGCCATGAGCTATTATTGCAATTCCTTGGTGAGCGTGCAAACAATGGCTCCCCTGTCATTCGAAGAAAGGTTGGATCGGCTTTGGCCAAATGGGAGGCAAAACAATGGGTGACCGAGACGGTGGACAGACCGACAGTTGCCTTGACCAAGGATGAGATAGAAATGGTGCAGCCAATGAAGAACAAGAATCAGGGCCTGATGTATGTGGATCTCGCGGTGAATGGGAAACCCATAAGGGCCATGATTAATACAGGAGCTTCATACAACTACTTGGACGAGTTCGAGGTGGGACGGCTAGGACTCGTGTTGGAGAAGTCAATTGGCAGAGTGAAAGCAGTCATTTCTCCAGTGCAACCCATTGTGGGGGTGGCCCGAACGTGCAATGTCAAGGCTGACAAGTTTGTGGGACAGATAAGTTTCCATACCGTGAAGATGGATGACTTCAAGCTCATCTTGGGCTTGGACTTCTTGCGGGATGCGTAGATTGCAATATACCCTTACTATAACACGCTGATTGTAATGTGCGATAACCCATGTATGATTCATGCGCTACCTGGAAGGTCTGAGGAAAAATGGATTTCAGCCATGCAGTTCAAAAAGGGACTGGGACGGAATGAGGAGAGCTTTCTAGCACACCTGTGTTGGGAAGAACTTGAGGGACAGTCAGGACCGATAGATCCCTTGGTGAAATGACTGCTGAGAGAGTTTAAGGATGTGATGCCAGATCAGTTGCCCAAGAGATTACCGCCCAAGCGGGAAGTGGACCATGAGATTGAGCTGATCCCAGGGGCGAGGCCCCCGGCTCAGGCGCCATACAGGATGACTGAGCCAGAGCTTGCGGAGTTGAGGAAAAAGCTGACGGAGATGTTGGAAGGTGGGATTATTGTGCCAGCAAAGTCCCCTTTTAGAGCACCGGTTTTGTTCCAGAAGAAACATGATGGGTCATTGCGGTTCTGCATGGACTACAGGGTGCTCAACAAAATCACGGTCAAGAATCGTTACCCGATACCCTTGATCGCTGATTGTTTTGATAAATTATGCCACTCAAACCTCTCCACCAAGATCGACTTGCGGTCGGGGTACTGGTAGGTTCGAGTCAAGGAGGGAGATGAACACAAAACCACCTGTGTGACGCGTTATGGGGCCTTCGAGTTCAAGGTGATGCCGTTCGGCCTAACAAATGCTCCAGCTACGTTTTGTACTCTCATGAACCAGGTGCTGAGGGATTTCTTGGACCAATTTGTGGTGGTCTACTTGGATGATATAGTGGTCTACAGCAACACATTTGAGGAACACCTTGGGCACTTGCGACGAGTACTTGTCAGGTTGCGAGAGAACCAATTGTATGCCAAGCCCTCGAAATGTTTGTTTGCATAGAAAATGATAGACTTCTTGGGTCATACTATTGAGCCATGCAAGATAAGGATGAACCCCAAGAAGACAGAGGCAATCAAGCAGTGGAGGCCTCCGAGCTGTGTTCCAGAGCTTCGGTCATTTCTTGGGTTGGCCAATTACTATAGTCGTTTTGTGAAGGATTATTCAAAGATAGCAGTGCCGCTAACGGAGCTGCTTAAGAAGGATAAGGCATGGAAGTGGGATGATCCGTGCCAGCAGGCGTTTGAAAAGTTGAAGGAAACCCTGTCCACAGATCCAGTGTTAGTGTTGCTCGACATGTCTAAGCCATTTAAAGTGCATACGGATGCCTCAGACTTTGCGATTGGAGTGGTGTTGATGCAAGGTGGTCACCCGGTAGCCTATGAGAGCAGGAAGCTAAGTGGCGCTGAGACGCGGAACTTGGCACACAAAAAGAAATTACTGGCGGTTGTTCATTACTTGCGCCTTGGGAGGCACTATTTGTTGGGGGCCTCATTCATTGTGAAGATGGACAACACGGCGGTTAGTAACTTCTTGACGCAGCCCAAGCTAAATAGTCGGCAAGCCAGGTGGTAGGAACTACTGGCTGGATTTGATTTCACCTTAGAGTATCAGTTGGGAAGGACAAACCATGTCGCTGATGCTCTGAGTCGGCAAGGCCAGTTAGCGGCGGTTCATTGTTTAGGGGTGAGGCAGGGAGTGAAGTTTCAACCGGGATCAAGGATCAGATACGAGAGAATCTAGCATCTGACGGAGCCACTGTTCAGTTGATTGACTTGGCGAAGGAAGGAAAAGCCAAGCAGTTCTAGTTTGAGGATGGGCTCTTGTACACAAGGAAGAATAGAGCATATGTGCTGAAAGGTGGAGGGCTGAGGATGGCCATTTTGAAGGAGTGTTACGACACGCTGTGGGTGGGACATCTAGGGATGGAGTGGACCTTGGCCTTCGTGCGATGTGGATACTACTGGCCATCTATGGAGGAAGATGTGGACCAGTTTGTTCGGACCTGCCTGATCTGCCAACAGGATAAGCTAGACCATCAGCAGAAAGGAGGATTACTTGAGCCCCTACCAGTTCCCACTCATCCATGGGAGAGTGTCTCCATGGATTACATCACTGGGTTGCCAAAAGTCGGGGATCTTGCAACAATCCTAGTGATAGTGGATCGGTTCTCGAAATATGCCACATTTATCCCTGCACCTCAATACATCTCTGCAGAAGAGACTGCTCAGCTCTTCTTCAAGCACATTGTCAAATATTGGGGACTACCTTAGGATATTGTCTATGACCGTGACTCTCACTTCACTGGCCAATTTTGGACCGAGCTCTTCAAGATCCTCGGGTCAAAACTGAACATGAGCAGCACAGCACACGCGGAATTAGATGGACAAACCGAGCGGTTCAACGGGATTTTGGAGAGTATCTTCAGCACTTTGTGACTGTCAAGCAGAAGGAATGGATGAAATTGCTGGATGTAGCCCAGTTTTTCTTCAATTCCCAAAAGAGCTCTTCAACCAACAAGAGTCCTTTTGAAATTGTCAATGGGCAGCAACCCTTACTACCCCACATGGTGGATCTCGCTGTGCGATCCAAAGTTCCCAGAGCCAAGATTTTTTCTATGGAGTGGAAACAGAACGTAGATATTTCCAAGAGCTTCCTCGAGAAGGCGTATGAAGAAACATGCAGACAAAAACCGTCGTTTCGTGGAGTTGCAAGTTGGGGACCGTGTGTTGGTGAAAGTGCCTAGCCAGCACCAGAGCAAAGCTATTTGTAACAGGAATCCTTGACTGATGAGGAAATACATTGGCCCTGTGATGATTATCCAGAGAGTTGGCAAGGTAGCTTACAAGGTGGACGCCCCCGACTGGTGGAAGACCCATCCGGTACTTCACGTAAGTCTCTTAAAGCCATATCATGAGGATGTGGACCATCCTGGAAGGGGTGAACCGCAGAGGGCAGAGTTCAACATCCCAAATCAAGGGAAAAGAGTGGCGGAAAGCATTCTCCAAGTTCGATATGTGTATCGGGCACATAAGAACCAAAAAGAATACTTGGTCAAGTGGCAGGGATGCAACGATGAAGAAAATGCATGGGAGTTGGCGAGGAACCTTCGGGCATTTCAACAGCTTCTAGATGCTTTTGAAGATTCTACGGCACTGAGGATGACGCTAAGATAGGTGGGAGAGGATGTTACGGGGTGGCCTTGGTCCAAGCTCCTTGGCCCAAGATCCCTTCTCCACACTGCGGGCTGACCCGCTCAATGTGCTGCTGAGAAGACTAACCATTCCCAAGCTCCTTGTCTCAGAAGTCTTCTCTTTTTGCTTGTAAATACTTTTAATAGCTTAGTTATTAGTATAGCGAAGCTATTTCTCCCAAGGTCCAGGCTTACGTGCCATTTTAGCCTTTAACCTTATTTTGCCTATGTACCTGGCACTTGTGATAACGTTTATACCGCATATATGTGGAGTAATGAACTTCACACCCGGTTACTCATTTTGCAATATAAGCTAGATTGAGCTTTCGCTCCACAAAGTTGTTGGTTTCGCTCCACAAAGTTGTTGGTTTCTCCGTGGAATCTAGGTGGACTCTTTGTGTTCTACATTGAGTTTCTCATGGTTCTCCTGACCCAAAAGGGGAGACCCGTGACACCACGTGAAAAGCACCCTTACCCCAGCTGCCCAGCACCCTCGAGTCAGCCTTGAACGCTCGCACCACTGACCAAGCCGCTCCTCCCCATGCGATTTGCTGCATTTTGACCTTATACACAAGATCGAGCGGGGTGCGTAGCTAGGTTGGTGGTACAAGAGAGAGAGGTTGACGCGAGGGTGCTGGGTTGCTAGGGTGATGGCGCTTCTCACTTGGGCGCACAGGATCAGGCACTGGGCACACGTTTCTGGACCGAGGATGTGCGCTACAGTTTAATTCTCTTACGCGGGTGCACGAGTAAGGCGCAACCCTCGCTCAACGATTTTCTTCATCTGGTTGGTTGGCTAGCCAGTCTTTGCATCATTTTGGATGAACCGTTGCTCTAATTTTGGAGTTCTTGTAGTTGATTTTATAGTGCTTGAGAAAACAAATCCAATAGTACCACCTTTGAAGGCTTGTTCTTCTACGATCATTCTAAGAACTTTATCCACACTTTCGTGTCACAATTCATCCGCTTCTTTGTCTTTCTTCTTTGACCCTTCTATCTTCTACCACGTTTTGGTTTGTGGCATTCACTAAACAAATATGAAGTGCTCACAAGAAATCTCCAAATTAACCTCACAAAATAGAATCTAGATGCTCATAAGGACCCAAAATCCGTTAGACTAAACATAGGCTACATAATGAAAGATTTATATATGAAAACCAAAAATGGTCATCTAAATCCCTTACAATGTAAACCTACCTAAATCTAACAACCTTACAACAAAAAGATGACAAAAGAGATGGTAAATGCTTCAGAAAATACATGCATTTGATGTCTCATCAAATCTCCCCACACTTAAAGCTTTATTTGTCCTCGAGTAAACAAGAACAAGAATAGATAAAAGCGTAAACTAGCATGCAAAAGTTTTCCCAAAACATCCAACATCGTATTCCTAGACTACCCTAACCCCCAAGACATAAGAATCTCTCACACTCTCACATCCCAAAGCCTAAAATAATTTAAACAGCCAATAAATCATAACAAAAGTGAGGTATACATATAATGCCAAGCTAACTTACTCTAACAAAAACGCCACATAATAGACACATCAAGAGAAGCATAAAATTTTCAATTTCTCTCATTTTTCCTTGGTGCCCCTCGGGTTTTCAACTTAGGGGGAAATTTTTTTATTTTTCTTTATTTTTTCAAACAAATCACATCAAAGTGGAGCATATGCACACTACAATACTATACAATGAGATATATTTCTCTTTGTCTAATAAAAAAATGCCTCTTAATTTCATAACTTAGCACCAAAACCAACCAATCCCCCCCCCCTCCCCATTTACTTGCTTATATATACATACTTCTAGCCTAATGTCATCCTTATATGTTAAAACCCTTATGCTGCATTTTGACCTTCCTTTTGACCAACTTGGGCTATAAATAGCTCATTTTCTTCCCCATTTTCCCAAGCCCAACTTGGGGCTCCCAAAACCCTAGTTTTTCACCCTATCTTCCTATTTTATTCTTCTTTCTTTGTAGATTTTTGTTCTATGTTATGGGTTTTTATTATTTAGCTTAGTTTTGTACTTAGGAGAAATTGATTAAAACTTTCTTGCTAATGTCTTGAGAATCATTTCTATCTATCTATTGCTTTCTCTACTGTGCATTTATGGAGCTTTGATGTTGTTTGTTAATGTCATTTATATGAGTGGAAGTTTGATAATATGCAATGCTTGTATTATAAATTTTTAGGAATGGGTGAAAGTATCTAATTTTCCCTTTTTTTTGACATGGAATCCAAGAGCATGAGTTAGAGCTTCTAATTGCGAATTACTATTAAGAAGAAATATATGTTAAGCTTCATTTGGGAAGTTCTGGAATTCCCCGTTGGTAACGAATGTGATAGAATGAGTGAATGGTTCAATGATATAAATGAGGTTTGGAAGTGGATATCAATTGCCCCCAAAGTTTTGTCTTTTGTAGTTTTAAACCCATTTTCTTAGTTTGTTTGATGATTACCATAGTTACTTGACTTTGCAAGTTATCTTGATTTTTAATTTCATAACTTAGGACCAAAACCAACACCCCCCCCCATTTACTTGCTTTTGTATATATATATATATATATACACTTCTAGCCTAATATCATCCTTATATGTTTAAACCCTTAGAAAGATACCTCTTCTTCGTGGATGACCCCGACTTGCCATTATCTACTTAAATGTAGATAGAAAGCATTTAGGGCTTATAATTTTAACTTTGAGAGGTACGGCGATGACCTCCCATGATAACATGGGGAATGCTTGCGTAACATGGTTGATATAATGCTTCTATCCTCGATTCAATCACATGTGAGATTTAGACAAACCTAATATAGTGCTCATAACACATAGTGTGGTCGATGGCATAAACTTTCCCGTACCTGTCACGTCGAGTTACAAGAAGGGGAGTACAATAAATTCCGATTGTTATAGGCTATTTCTCCCCATTAAGATTACATTTCGTGCGTTCCACCACAAATGCTCTACACCCTAGGCCTATAAATGAGGCAAAGAGAAGTAGACACCTTATTTGTGACACTAGCACCTCTTGAAACCCTAGCTTTCTACTTCTCTCTATCTTAAACCATCAGACTACTTTACATAATCAACTAAGACTGGTGTGTTGGAAACATAAAAGAGCAATACTCAGAAAATACCTACGTGCACACACCCACAAGGACCGGTACCCTACTACCCATAACATATCCAAGGTTTCTCTTCCCCGGGGGGCATCAATATTTTCACCAACATGAATATAGACTAAAGTGTGTGCTAATGGAGTGTACTATTCATGAAATTCTAACATTCAAGAACAAGTCACAATAATACCACAAGCACAATAATTAGGATGAACTAAGAATCTCACAAAGGCATAAATAGACACATGAATACAATTATCCCCAAGCTATGGAAACTACTCCTGTTGTGCTTCATTTTGCATGCTTTAACCGTTGTATTTAGCATAGTTTTTAGTTCATTTCATTTGGTGGATTGCTAGTATTAGTTGATTTTACATGACAAAGGGTTTAAACATCCATATACTAGAGTTTAATGACAAACAGTTTAGACATCCATATACTAGAGTTTACTGATGTTTTGCCTATATTTGGCTTGTTTTTAGGTCCAATCCCCTACTACTATAATTATAGCCTTAGTCTACCTTATATTAGAAGAGTAACTCTATAGAGAGAAACACTCTCTCATTTTCTTTTCTTTTCTTTCCTTTTATTATTCTTTGATCTTATGATGTGGAATTCAAATCTATATTTGAATTCCATATCTATTGAGTAGATTTATAGCTTGGGTATAAATTGTAGACATGTTTTATTTATGATTTTGTGAGGTTCATTAGATTTATCCTAGTATTTGTGTTCATGATATTATTATAACTTGTTCTCGAATGTTTGAATTGCATGAATAGTACACCACATATAAGCACACACTTTGGTCTATATTAATGTTTGTGCAAATATTGATGCTACCTTGGGAAGGGAAACCTGAATGTTTGAATGGGTAAGGGAGTATGGATCTTTGTGGATATGTATGTGATTGGGAAGTAGTGTATTCGTGGTTGAAGCCCATGACATAATTGCACGAGGGGAGAAACACACGTACAACAATGGTCAGACCTTGTTGTACTCCCCTAATTACGATAACTATGTCGATGGAGGGTTGTGAGTGCACCCGACATGACAGGTATGGTGAAGTGTATGACATTTCTAAATCTTACATGTGATGAGTCGAGGATCGAAACATTAAATCATTCATGACTCACAATGATTTCCCAAGTGCTTAGTTTTATAGATTAATTGTTCTTTTTAATTTTATGTTTATTAGTGTGAATTGAAAAACCAAATACCCCCCTTGTTTGCATTTATTAGCTATTCCTATCACTCGTACAGATTGACGACCCGTACGAGGTTGTGTTTTTATTGGTACTTAGGCCCTAGCATCTATGTGGACATACACATGGCTTACCACTAACTACTCTTTCAGTAGCGTAGTAGTGAGAACGGGTGGAAAAAATAAATTTGATCTTTGATCTCTTATATGCCCTCCGCCCGGGTTAATTAGCTACAATTAATGACCCCGGGTTGGGGCGGATCAAATTTTGGTGCCGCTGCCGGGGATGCTATTCAGCCTAAGTGTCAATTAGTACAACATGTTAGTAGAGTAGTTAGTATTGATTTTATCTTTTTTCTTGTTTTGTTTGGATGATGATTGAAAAATAAAATTTTGAAAATTTCCAAAAAGAAATATTTCCCGATATTGAGACTCTATATGCCTTATCTTTTTTGAATGATCTATCTTGTGATACTATTCTTGTTGAGCATGTTTCTTCTAATCTAACGGGGTTATTTCACCTCGGAATCTCATGACTAACTTGCAACGAGGAAAGAAGCGGGCTGAGGAATTTAAAACTCCTAAGCCCCTTCCAACCCCCAAACTCAACAAGAATCTATCCACGCTTGAGAAGAATAGGTTTCCTTGGTTCGTCGCTCCAAAGGTGAAAGGTAATCTGAGAATGATGTGGTGACCCACCAAGCCACTCTTTTTGGTAGTCAAAATTTGAGGGTAAAATAAGTCGTGGAAATGACAATAAAGAAATGTTGTTTTTATTTCAAGTAGGAGACTTCTTTAGAATGTTTTTTTTAAAAAAAAATTGGGGGTGAGTTGATTTTTCGTGGAAATTTTTAGGGAATTTTAGTCGTCAATTGTTTGTGTGGAACAGTACTACTCAGGGTTTTATTGTTTTTGATGCAGGTGCGAGAGAAAATTCATAGGAGAAAGAAGGGCTAGTGATCCGTGCTAGAGATTTGGCACAGACTGATGTTTTGTGCCTGGAGATTTGGCACGAGCCCATGCTTTGTGCCAATGTCTGTCAACATGAAGCTGACGCGGCTGCCAAGTGCCCTCAAGTCATGGATTGCACGGACCTGGCGCGGACCTGGCGCAGACTTGGCGAGGATCAACACGTGTCTGGTGCGGATCAGCACACGCCTTCCACAGATGCCATGTGTTGGCGCGAGCCTCTTCCTGGGATCCGTGCTGCTGCCCACTTAGACCAATCCTTGTTCCATACCTTTTTCCCTCACCAGCCTTCACCCTTTTTTCTCTTGATCACAAACTCATCTCCTATTTATCTCGCCTAAAAACTTCAGATATACCCTCCCACACTAATTCGGCCATAACTTTCTCGTTTCTAATCTAAATCTCCCATACCATATTTCAAAATTTTCCTCTTTCCAAGCTCTATTCAACCCACTAAACCCTAACCCCAGAAAATCTGTGAATTGGAGCAGTTTATTGATGGAAGCTTTCGGCCACAATGGGTATTTTCTCTGGGGAGTTGAATTTTTTTATTCCCTTTGGGATGTTGGAGTTGCTTTGACTCACCCAAGGAAATGTGCTGCATAACCCTTGAGCAAATATTCCACCACACTCGTCGTTTGACGTGATCTCGTCCAAACTTACTCTTATTTGGAGGCACCAAATTAGCGTATTTACCGTGGATTGTGCTTGCATGCTTGGGAAGTTTGGTGGTTAGGGTTGGTAAATTTACTTGGAAAATATTATTTTGTATTAGGAGTAGTTGGAGGAAAGGTTTTGTTGCCATACTCTGTCTATTTTACTTGCTATATCCTTGGACATTATGCCTCGTGTGCCGAGAGAGAGAGAGAGAGAGAGAGAGAGAGAGAGAGAGGAGAGTCTAGTATGCAATCCTATATGGGCTTGACTAATCTAACTAGGGCCATAAGGAGAGGTGGGGGTGGCTAGTGGGGCACCCCATTTTAGAGACAAAGTTTGTAGACAAAGAGACCCTTAAGGGTCTTAAACTCTACAAATATGTCCGGGATGGTGCTAGAAAGGGTAGGTATGAAAAATTCTACCACCCTATCCACCCCCCACCTACACTAGATATACATTGGAGTTTTTGGCCACCGTCGAGAAGTTTTGAGATGAACATGGAAGGCAATGTATTAGATTCCATTTGAGTGATGAGCCCCGCACCTTGACTAACAAGGATCTGGGAAAAATATTCAAATGGAAGGAGCAGAGAAAAGTATTAGGGTTTAGGTAGCTGAACACATGCAATTTGTTCATGTTCTGTAGTGCAATCACCAGGCGGTTGAGGAGTAAGAATAGCAAGAACAGTGACATAGTGCACCCAGCACTCAGATACGTAGCCACGTTGTTGACCGTGATAATTAGTTTCCATGGGGAGGCCATATTCTCCATTGATGAGGATTGTATAATACTTCTAAAGTATGTGCGCACAGGGAAGGCTTACCCCAACTTGGTAGAAGAGTTTGTCTCGGGAAGTATAGATCTCACCTTCTCAGGGGCTCGCACTGGCAAGATCTCGATGGGAGGAATAGTCACATTTCTGGCACGACACTTGCACCTCCCAGAGAATGAAGATATGAGGGCCAACCCAGGCTCAATATTTACCCTCACTCATCCGGTCAAGATAGAGGCGAGGCTTATAAAGATAGAGCATGGTACCATCTTCTGGTTGTACAAGGGGGAGAGATTCATGAGTTTGGCCCAGAATAAGAGAACCAGTTAACCAAGTCCTTCAGTTTGTCATATCTTATCATTGGGCCCAATGCAAGTTTAGAGGCAATTTTGGGGGAGCACGACCTCGAAAGTGAGGATTCTGTGGGGGAGTATGAGCAGGAGGAGTAGGAACAACTTGAGCAGTAGATTCCCGTTGGTGTCATCATAGAGCAGCCACCTCCAATTCATGCTATGCCACCACCTATGGAGCTCTCTCTAGCCACTGCAAACTCTCCAACAGGTATGAGGAGAAACACCCCCTTTTCAGGGACCGATCAACATGGATGAGGAGTCTTATCATTCCATAGGGCATGTCGCTAGTGGTGTACATAGACATAGCATCTCATATCGGGATTTCTTGGAGTTTAGTAGGCACAACATCCATGGGTCCCCTCCACCTTTTGAGAATTACAGACATAACATTTCTAGCCACACTCATCATTGAGCTCACTTATGGTAGCATCCGTAGTACAACCCTTTCGGAGAGCACGAGGCACTAGGGTTTTAGTCTGCTTCTTCTTATCCCATGTGGACTGAGCCACCTCAGTAGCACTAGAAAGATTGGGCACAATCTTTGAAGTACTCCATCTTTAGGGTGAGGCAGGACTTAGTCACTCCCAGAGCTCAGCTAAATGAGCATCACTGGGATACGGTTGCCAGATTTGACAAAGTTGATGGTCGGTAGCAGTATCTGATGGATGGTATGGGAGCTATTCACGAGGAACTGATTAATATTAGTGATAGGTTGAGGAGTGTAGGAATATTTGAATGCTATATGGATCCTCCACATGGCCAGGGGCTAGGAGCCAGACGTCGCAAGAGCCAGATGTCGTAAGAGGCCCTAGTGTCATAGATAAGGTGCCAACGACCCCCTGACCTAATTTATAGGTGATTGGGAAGTAGTTAATTCGTGGTTGAAACCCGAGATGTAATCACATGGGGGAGAAGCGCACATAAAACAATGGCCGAACCTTGTTGTACTGCCCTAAATACAATGGCAGTATTGATGGAGGGTTGCGAGCGCACCCGAGGTGACAGGTACGGGGAAGTGTATGACATCGGCCACACCACATGTTATCAACACTCTATTACATTTTTCTAAATTTTACATGCAAATAAGTCAAGGATCAAAGCATTAAATTATTTATGTCTCACAATGATTCCCTAAGGGATTAGTTTTATAGATTAATTGTTCTTTTTTATTTTTATGTTTAGTAGCTATTCCTATCACTCGTACATATTGACAACCCATACGAGGTTGTGTTTTCATTGGTACTTTTTCCCTAGCATCTCTATAGACATACCCATGGCTTACCACTAAATATCCTATCAGTAGCGTAGTAGTGAGAACAAGTTCAAAATATAAATTTTATCTTTGACCTCTCATAATCCTTTCACCCGGATTAATTAGCTTCAAATAATGTCCCAGGATGGGGTGAATCAACTCCCTAGACATGGAATTCAGATAAATATTTGAATTCCACATTATAGGATGAAAGAAAAATAAAAAGGAAAGAAAGAAATAAGAGAGAATGTTTCCCTCTCTAGGATGCTTTCAAAATTACAAAAGTATATCCTAAAGTCTAAGATATGATGAAACCTTAGTAGACTAAGGCTATATTTTTTGTAGGGGATTGGGCCTAAAAATAGGCCAAAAAGAGTAAAACCCTAGATCATCCGCCGCTTGGCACAGACTGTTACAGATGGCGCTGTCCGCACCACATACTTGGTCCGTGCTTGTAAGGGCTGCAACATCTGGCATGGCCCGTGTGATCCGTGCTAGCATGGTCCCCGGCATCTGGTGCGGTCTGTGGGATCTGGCTCGGTCAAAGGAATCTGGCGCAGTCCATGGGATCTATCATGGTCTGTAAGATCCGGCATGGTCTGTATTGACTTCTTGGTGTGGGTCATGCGATCTAGGCCGGTCTGCATTCTCTACGTTGGCATGGACCATGGCCCCTGGTGCGAGTCGTGTTGGTGCGGTTGTAGGCCTTTGGCGCTGGTCTTTTGGCATGGACTATCATTGAAAACCTCGTTTTGCTTCAAAATTTTGGTGTGGGCTGCTCAAATCTTCACATCCTGTCGACTAGTCTTTACATTTTGTACTTGAAACGATGTGGGCCATAAAAAATGGGATGGTCTGCGCTCATAATTAGCCATTTTTTGAGTGAAACTTGGAACTTGCACGTGTGGCCCGTTGATTTGGGTGTGGTCCATGCTGGGCCTTGGCACGATTTATGCCAAAGATCCTTAGCACGGACCATATAATCTGGTGCGGGCCGTTGGTGCCACCCATGAGCAGTTCGCGCCAACCCATTTGTGCTTCGGCCAGCTGAACTTCTTTCCTTTGCTACGGATGAACTGTTAGTCTGTTTTGAGAGTTCTTGTAGTTGATTTTATGGTTCTCGAGGAGACAAATCCAATGGAACCAACCTTTAAGGAGGATTCTTCTTAGATCATTCCAAGATGTTGACACAACCCTCGAACCACGATTCTCCAACCTATCTTTTGCAAATCTTGACGAGGGGAATCCCTTGGCTTACCCCAATAGTTAAGCATGATTTTTTGTAGCAACTAGTGTTATACCATTTTTAGAGTCGTCGCATGGTGTATTTTCCCTTGCCTCTCTGGGCCCAGACATTGAAATATACTGTGGAATGTCCGAGATGTAATGCCCTCACTTTTATATCAATCGGTTGCAACCTACACGAGGAATTACCCTTTTGGGCGGGATTTGTATTTCTCTAAGTAGGGGCACATTAGCAATGGGAGTGAGATTATGGGGATGGTCTGTGGTATCATGGGACAAGAGTGTATCCCTAATTTACGAAGACGGTGAGATATTGCATCGTGATAAGTACCACGTAAGATAGACGAGGGGAAATACTTGGCTATCTCCACACCGTGTGATGTAGGCATAAGATAGGTTTATATGTTTCTACGTAAATGAATCAGGGATAGAAGCCATTTATCAATCATGTAACACAAATACCCCCAAGTGCTTGTCTATATAGTTTAATCTTGTGTGATCTCATATGCTAGTAGTTGTTAATTGAAAAACCCCCAAAAATACATTTTGCAATATTTAGCTATTGCTAACACACAGACGAATTGATAACCCGAACATAGTTGTGTTTAGTTAACTATTACACACCTAGCATCTCTATGGATAAAATTGGCCTTACCACTAACTACCCTATAGGTAGCTTAGTAGTAAGTTTAGGAGAAAATTTAAATTTAAATTTAAATTTGATCATCTCTCATTCAACTTGTTTGTTTGTTTAATCAAAAGCCTTTGCTTGGGATAGCTACTAACGACCCCGAGTGGAGGTGGGTCAAACTTTGGCGCCGTTGTTGGGGATGCTAGTTTAAAAGTTTAATTGTTAACTTGCACAACATGTTAGTTAAGTAGTTAGTATTGTTCTTTTTTTTTACTAATTTTCCGGAATAGGTATTGCTTGAGTTCTTGGTGCAAACAGAGGACCCTTGTACTACGATTCGAGCTTTGTGTATTTTCTTTGTTTGTGTTTTTAATTAAAAAAATGTGGGAAGAAAGTACTCAATGGATGAAACTGTGTAGGGTGTGTCATTATGATCATCCTACGGAGTGTTTCCCAAAGTTGGGTGACAATGGGAGAAGAAAGGCTCTACGAGTGTGATATTGTAGGATATGTCATTGCAACAACCCTACAGAGTCTTTCTCTTGGATGAGCAAAGATGATAGAGGGGTAGGAGTTGTTGGTTCCCAAGGTTGATGGGAACGATATTGGTACCCATACCATGATTCTCCAAATTTGTGTTTTAGTGGTAGCTCGAATTCGTGGTATGGATATGCATTGGGAAACTAACTATGTGGGATAGATAGTTGTCTTTCACCAAGCTATATAATGCTTCAAAACCAAGCCCTAGGATTTGTTCTTGATGTGGTTGCTTCGTCAAGTAGAACACTGTCATTCACCTCGTATACTCTTTTTCCTGCAAAATAGATCCCATAAGTGATTCCGGGGAAAAAGCTCCCACGATCCTCTAGAGAATTGGAATTCCTCGGTATAGTAAATACTTACCTTCTTCAAGATTGCTTTTGTTTTATTTATAAAAGTTCACCATCGTGGCTCTATATTTCTCTCATCTGAGAATGTGGGTTGTACCACAATCCTCATAACTCCGGTTCGTGGAAAAACTCCCCGATCATGGCTTAATCGTGTCTCCGCATTTGTTGTATTTGTTCTTTGGGCCAGGCTTACAGCCCAATGATGCCACCTGTAGGCTAGGTATACAACATAAGCACCCCCTAGCCATACAGACTAGTAGATACAAAGCAATGACTTCGTTTGCTTTATGTTACGAATTGTTATACTTCAAATTTGTGAGATTTGAACATGTTCATTATAGGTGTAGATACAGCTGTCTCCACGAAGTGTTTCTTGCTTCTTCGCTATCAATGTGTCTTTTTTCTCTTCAAATTTTGAATTTTGAATTTGAATACATCTTCTGCTTCTTCTCTAATGCAATCATTTTGAAATCTTTGATGGATATTAACAGGATTGCCCTCATTTTTATTTTCTTTGTCGTTCCAAATTATCCTCCAATTCCTTTAGATCTTCCTATAGTAAATATCTTTATGCATCCAACACTCGTCACTATTCTGTGGACAACTTTTAACCCCTCTTGCATCGGTATCTCATATTCCCAAAAAGGTAAGTTAAATTTTGTCAGGCTACAATCATTATTCCTTCTTCGATTTGACTTCTCTCACATTTTCAACTCATATATTAAATCTCATATCTGTTTTGGAGTCTTCTTCTTCCCTTCATATTTATTTTGTCGAAGCAACTCATCTCCATTAATATCCGTAAGTTTTCTTCAATATCGTCTTTGTTTCTTTTCTGCAAATGGGGTCCAAGTCTCATAAGCTTTGTATTGTGGTTTTCCATTATTGCATTTGCTTCTATTAATTCCAATCAAGAATTTCTTCTATCATTGTCCCTCTGTTGTTTCTTTTTCATGCTCGGTTCTTTCTTTGATTGTGTGCTGACTTTGTCCAATATTTTTATCTGAGGACACTCAGTTGCGATCTGTCAACTCTAATTGATAGGCTTCTCATCTGCATTTTAGGAATAATGTCTTCTTCCAGATCTATCCCCATTGTTGGAGAATCCTCAATAAAGGATGTGTTAGATGTGCACGTTGATTTTGGAGAGGATTCTGACCATCCCACCAATTCCTCCACTGTCAGTAGCGTAATATGTGACTACTATTTGGACAACTAAAAAAATGGTTTTCCTTTATTGTCCTCTTATAAGCTTAAAGCCCCTGAATGCTCTGATAGTGTAGCAATCCTCCCTCTGGGTTCATTTCTTGCTACTTATATTATCTGAAATTCAGACTTGTCTTACCCATTCCTTCGCATATTATGGATTTACTAAACCCCTTTCAGGTAGCCTTACCCTAGCTTCATTCTAAGGCTATCTATATTTATGTTGTATTTTACCATGTCTGCAAAGCCATTAAGGTCTATTCTTTTATTGACCTATTTTGCAACCTTTACTAGCCTCGCAAGGTGAAAAAGTCCCATGATGAATTCACCCTTTATCCCGTTATTCCTGAAGTTGAGATTGTGAGTGGGTTTCCCAACAACTGTAGAGTGTGGTGTAAAACAAATCTTTTTAAGACTTCGTACTAAGAGCTAACGGAGTCTGCAAGTTTGGAACTATAACACTCCCAAATCTGAACTTCCTAAGGTCGGAGTTTGCCTTAATGCTAAATTTGAGGTTGTATTAACACTCGTCCCACATACGATCTCTCTTCGCCATGCTGATTATGACGGTGAAGGTGTTTTTGTTTCCTTGATACTTCTATTTGTTTGTCCTATTTCCTGAACATCATTTTTGCATTGTCGTAACACTTATGCTCTTTTGTTTAACTTAGTCTTATGTAATGAATTACAGACATGGATTTAGCCAAAGTAGCCATGGAGAGATCATTTTTTGCAGTGATGACGACAAACAGGAGGCCACTGTCGCCCAGACGATTGATGCATCCACGATCAGCATGTCTCAGGAAAATGCTACTGTAATGAACCTTCAGCCTTTAGTTACTGAGCTCGTTGTTGATGGTGACGGTAAGGGTGCCGATCATCAAACGACTAATAGTTCTCAAAGGAGGAGGAGGAAACATCAAAATTGTGGGCCATCGAGTACCATGGAGCATCTAAAGAAAAGGGGGCACATTGGGAATTCTCACACCAAGCTTTCTTCATTGAGCCAAGAACTAATAATAGAGGGTACTATTCCCCTATTTTGTCTAAACTCTCGCTCCATGAAACCATGGTTGTGGTATATTTGTTTGTAATGCGAACTGAAATGTGTATTTGACTTTACTTGATGTTGTTCCATTGTTGTGATTTAAATTTCATTTATCGAAACTTATACCTAGGTTGGAAGGAGTCTTTAGCTTGTCAGCAAATGAGTTGCCCAATTTTCTTAGGTTCTTGTTGATCGGCTAGTGAAGACCAAGTCTTTTTATAAGCTATTTCAGAGGGTTTTATTTACCGCTCACAATGCTGCACATTGCGAAACAATGGTAAAGCTACGACAATTAAACCCAGCCGCTAAAGTTCAGAGTCTTCAATAACTTCCTAAGGCTGAAGCCATATTAGAGGAGCAGAAAGCCCAACTCAACAAAGGGTTCAAAGCAGCATCGCTAACGGTCGTCATTCCTAAGCTCTATTACCCTATCTTGCTGGTCTTCCTAGTCTTCATTCTATGGATGAGCTGAAGCAGTTCCAGGTTGATTACTTCAAAGACCTTCTATTTGGTTCTCGTACTATTATGCCGCCTCCGAATTCTAACGTTCCTGCGGGGAACGAGGCCAATGTGAACACTAAAGTTTCTGCTCAGCAAGTTAATAAGGAAGATGTTGCTATCGTTGCCTAGTCTTCATCTTCCTCCACCTCTGATGTTAGTTGATCTTTAGCTTTTTGATTTTCAGGCTTTTAATTGTAACTTAAGAAAATAATCTAGTGTATGTCTGTACTATTTGTATGGCTATGAGCATTAATTTTTGTGTGGCCCTCAATTTTTACAACTTCTCATCGCATTTACTTATATGCAGGGCTTCGATATTCTAGTTGATCATAAATTTTTGAAATGACTTGATTTTCAGGGATCTGCTGATCGATTTTCTAATTGCTATGGATTTTCACCATCTGATTTTCACTGCTCTATTAGATTAATTTGAGCTACTTAGTCTTTAACCATGGAATATGATAAGCTTGTTTCTTCTAATTGCTTCTCTTGTATAGAGTTGCTCCCCTTATGCATCGGATGACAACTTCCTATTTTCGATCCTTCACCATCTTCTTCCGCAACATGTCCCTACAGTTAGTTTGTCCCTGATGGTTATAATGTTGAATTGCTTGGAAAGGATATTGTTCGTGGTTTTGTTAATCTTGAATCTACTAGTATGTACATGTGTTCGCTTAACCTCCCTACCCATGTCAAAGAATTGGCGTTATCTCTGGGAATTTGTTTGAAGTACATTCTTGTGGGTATAAATGACCTTGAATCAAAGTGGGACACAAATATGAAGGACACCTAGGATGTTGTGCGTGATTTACGATAAATTTGCAACAAGTAGAACGGTCTTATTCACCATCAACAATTGAACATGGTGAATATCATTCGTCAATAAGAAGAGGCTAGAGATTATACTACAAGTAAGACTCGCGAGGTCCTTCAGAAGACACTGATCATTGATAAAAAATGTACTCTCCTTGACGACTTTTTTGATTAATTGATGAAAAAGCATGATGAATGTGACTGCCTTTCATCTTTAGCTATTGGTTGGAAAAGTAAGTTTGAGAAATAGTTTTCTATCAACACAGTTGCAAAGCAACAATAAGGAGCTCTGCGCTGAGTGAGACTGCCTTGATAAGTCTGTGCACCAACTTGAGTAGGCTTGTGTTGAGTACAAAGATAAACTCCAGGCTCTCCCTTCGTCATCTCGAAGGACTACTGGTCGTGGAGATCATAATATAGAAATTGGTGGGTAGAGTTTTCTGAGGTTTTTCGATCGCATGTTCGGTTCCTAGATGAGGAAGTACAAAACTTGAGGGATGAGATGAAAAGATATGAAGAAACCATTAACATTATGAGTATGCAGCTGGATCGCGAGGAGTTCGGCCTTATAACTGACGTCAAGGATTATTATGCTAGATATCTTGGTCATCTGGAGTGAAGGGGTCTAATGCACCATCCTTCTTATTTACACATGAAATGGCGGTATGACCACATTGTTAGTGAGGAGCGTGATGCTAGAGAAAAATGGTGCAGGGCCGCGGAAAGCTAAACACAATCGTCGTTGTGGTGGTTCGTCATATTCTGGATCATCAAGAGCATCTAGGTGTAGATAGATCTTCTGTTTTATTATACTTTGCCTTTCTTGTACTGCTCTAAATAATTTATTTGTGATTTTGAAAACTTGCATGATTGCCACAACTTAATAAGCTATCTTCTGCACATGCTTATGCTGGCAACTATTTTCCGGTTGTGAGTCTTGTGATTGAGCTTGCGAAGTTGCAGGGTGTATGGCTTGCTCGTATCTCATTAATTATATTCGATTTTTTTGTGTTTTTCTATCTTCTTGCAAGATCTATGGCTTGCATGTTTAGTATAGCGAACCTGCAAAATTTATTGCTTGCATATTTAAGAGGCTCACTACAAGAAACAACACCGATTACTTTGCCCCTTTTACCTCGGTTTTTTAACCCCAAAAAACTGAGGTAAAAATTTCTTTTACCTTGATTGTTTTTTTTGAAGTAAAAAATATTTTTTACCTCGGTTAAAAAAAATTGAGGTAAAAAGTATACATTTTACTTCATTTTTAATGAAAATTGAGGTAAAAAGTCTGATATGATCGACGTCGCATGCATGTCTAGCTTACCGACGTTGTGGCTGAGGTCACACCTACCTATCCAAGACAAGAATGACTGACGTCGCATGCATGTCTGGCTTACCGATGTTGTGACCGAGGTCGCACGTACCTATTCCAGACAAGAATGACCGACGTCGCACACATGTATGACTTACCAAAGTTGTGACCGAGTTGCACATACTTATCCCAAATACATATGACCAACATCGCACACATGTCTGACTTACCTACATCAGTTGTTTTTGTGACCGACGTCGCACGTCACTCTCACAGTCATGGTACTTAATTATAAGTATATGAATAACAGAAACACCCTTGCGATGCGCAATTAAAATAATTAAATATATATATATATTAATAATGTAACTTCTTTTTTAACAAAACTAAAATATAATTTTTAAATATTTTTATACAACTCCATTTCATTTATATTTTAAAAGATTTTATATATATGCTTTTAACTATGACATTATGTTTATATTTTCAAATGAAATGAATTAAACGTAGAATTCGAGTAATACATGATCGTAGTCGAATATAAAAAATAAAATTTATTTTCCCACCGAATAAAGTTTTATTTACTACTTATTCATAATTATATAAAATAAGTTGTACATAAAATAAGTAGTACATAATTATGAATAAGTGGTATATAAAATTTTATTTATTTGACACAGGGCTAATTCCAAGGGTGACACATGCCAAATGTGATATGGCTAAGAGTTACTCTTTTAGCATTTTCCATTTGACACATGGCTAATTGGTGAGTGTCGTTTTACTCGCCAAATAAACTGCAAACTAGCACACAGATTAGTATAGTAGAAGCAGATCGTATCCACAGAGAACGGTGTAATTTCTATCAATTTCAAACTACCAACAAAGTTTGGTTTAGCAACCACGCCTATGATTTTAGATTTGTTTAATAAACTAATGAATTACTAAGCTAAAAATAGGACCAAAAAAATGCAGAAAAATGCAGAGATAAATTACGAACAAATGTATGGATAACAAAGGATCGGCATAGGTTAATCTTTGGTTCATTCCTTGATCATCGACTACTCAAAAGTCATTTAACCCCCATGAATTAATTGGTTATAAGCAGGAACAGTATTTGCTATTTCCCCTAAATTCCCCTTAAATTTCCAATCGCGAGCAAGTATTTGCTAAACCCGTGATCTTCCTAATTAAGATATTCCTAGCAAGTATTTGCTAAACTAGTTATATCTTAACGATCTTAAGAACTAGGGAACCCAATTTAGACAACAAGCACGTATTTGCATGCAGTTCATCCAATTAATTGTTTATCATCCTGTTATTACAGTCATAATTGTTATCTGTTTTTCACAGGAGGTACTACTTAATTAGCCATAGCCTAACAAGATTGAGGTGATCAAACTCAAACAAGCAAGCATAGATTTTAAGCATAAACAATTAAAAACTCATAGGATTAAATCTCTGAAAACCCGAAGCCTCACAATTCATGAACCATCGAATTAACCTAGCCGATTAAGAATTTAGCTACTCATGATTAAATTAAATATAACAAGCAATTCAAAATTAAACATGTTAACAATTGAAAATAATAAAAAGAAAAATTACCAATGAAATTAATGCTCTGCTTTGCGTCTTTCTCACCAAGAAAACAAAAACAATGAAAAGATTTGGTTTTCTGCCTTTTCTTTCTCTCGCCCAGCAAACCAAAGTCTCTGAATAATCCTCTTCCAGCAAACTAAAATAATCTATATAAATCCTCAGCGTCTCCTCTGTTTTCGTCCAAACCAAAAACAAAGCCCAAGTCCAGCTCTCCGATTTTCTTTTTTTTCCTTTTCCTCCTCTCACGATTATATTTATACTAAAATTAAAACCCAAATCCTAACTAATTTTGGAAAATTAAAATTCTTATCCAAAAAGAAATATTCTTCCACTTAAATTCAGCCTAATTACAATTAAATTCTAACTTGGAATAAATAATTAATCCAAGTCTTGGGCTTCATAACTTCATAACGGCCCAATCACAGTGCTGAATTTTCTGGACTGATTTCCTTCTGGACTGCAACTCCGTAAACTCCCTAACGAGGGATCGGGATCGTTACCTCATTAAAAACCCTTTCGGGAAAAAAGAGTATAACAATCCCCCTTTCATCAGCTTCACCTTAATCGGATCGATACACGGAGCAACTTAGTGATCGTTAAACGAAGCACAATTCTGCCACATGAAGGATTCCGACTAAGGATAGCTGGAATAGCATCATAATGCTCCAAAAATAGCTCTTCCGCTCCAATACCGCGTTGCTCCAAAAATAGTGATCTATCAACAAAATAAATCAATTAAGTACCAGAAATCACATAAAAGATCACTAAATTCTTCCAAAAATTAACAACTAAATATAACACATCAAATCCTCACACTTGAGTCATACTTGCCCTCAAGTATGAGATGAGCAATGCCAAAGCAGGTTGTTCATCCAAAATCCCATCCCCAAACTGACTCTGACTCAACAAAAAATAAAAAATAGAAATAACAGACCAACTATATACATGACACACTTAAAACTCTACTCCCGGACTTTGGTCAAACAATTCAGCATTAAGTTTTCATTTCATGGCTCATCAACAAACATCCCCCTTCCAAGTTCAAGTTTCAGTTCACAAACAAGTGGTGGTCTCATCCCCCTTTAATACTCAATTCAATCCCATCTACATTGCTCTTTACCCGGCTATCAACTGGTCAAAAGGAGACAAGCATGAATTCCTCACGTTTTTCACTCAATCACACAATAAGTAAGGACAGTCACTCAATTATAATCATGCGGTATCCTTAGCCAATACAAAACAAGCCAAAGAGGTCTTTAAAGGTTGTAACGGGGCTAGGGGTTGTAATGTTGGTGAGATCCTAGGGGCTCTAAGGTTCATACAAACATGCACATATGCTCAAGAACAAATCAGTAGAAAATTCCAGCAAATACACATCATCAAAACCAATTTTCTGGACTGATTACAATACTAATTCAGGTCTGGAATTTTTTCTCTTTTTTTTTTCTTTTTCGTTTTTTTTTTTTTGGGCAAAACAGCTCCCTTTTTCCTTTTTTTTTTTCTGTCCAGACCAGAATTTTTTTCGAATTACATGCTCAATTATCTCTACAGTGCCATAAGACTATTTTTCAATGAGAACCGGCACTCGAATCATGAATATGCAATATCAAGCAAGAGCAGAAATTTTCATTTCAAGACATACATGCATGGGGCAAGAATAGTATACAGAGAAAAGGCTATGGTTTTTATAGTGGGTTACACAAAGAAAAGGTCAAGGCTCAAAAGGGTTTACTAGAGGAGATAAAAGGTAGGCTATATACGATGTGTGGTTAATCCTAATTTGCCTCTTTTTTACTCATTATGCATCAACTTTAGTTACCACAACTCTCAGAAAAAAAGCTTGATGTAGAGAGTGCTCTACTCTAGGCTCAAACCTCACTTTATACTAGGCTTTTTCTCATGCAAATCTTGTTCGTCATCCCATGTATCATTTAGCCAAGTTCAGGGTAATTTCAAAGGTTTATCACTAAGCATTTCAAGGAAGATATCAACCAACAAAAGTTTGCTAATATGATTCTTTTACCAGAAAGGTTAATCCATTTTAAAGCCAATTCATTACTCACTGTCATGCTGAAAATTTGACCGACTCGATAAAATAAAATAAAACATTTTTTTTCTTTTTCAGAATTATTTATTCACAAAAACACACAAAAAACAGCAAACAAAGCATATAAAACGTCACACAAACAAGACACTAAAATGTAAAAACGACACCTAAACCTCCTCACACTTAAGCCTTGCTTGCCCTCAAGCAAGCTCGGAGTAAAAGCGAGAAGATTCCTAGAGACAATATACTTGAAAGGAAAAGAAAAGAAAAAAAAAGACAAGAAGAGCCATAAAAGAGAAGGGATAGGGAAACTCATGCGGGGGGGTTGTTCATGGGGGGAACTTCCAAAAAGGACATTAGACGCTCAATCTGGGCAGCCTGAAGATCCAGCTTTTGTTGCAAGGATTGCACCTCTGCACGGATGGACAACACCTCATCTTGTACCGAAAAAACACTGCGGCCTGCATGAGAAGAAGTGGTGCTCGGGCAAGGAATGCCCGGCGCAGAAAACCTAGGTACATTGTTATCCAAATAAATCAAGTTGCTGGTCCGCAAATAGTCCAGATCACAAAGGGTTGGCTTAGGCACTTTGGGAAGGGAAGGGGGAACACGCAATGGCATACCTTTGTCAAGTAAAACACCAACCAAATTGCATAGGGTCATATGACGAGTAGACTGAATAGCAATTTCATTCAAAGAATCAGCTAAGAAAAATCCCAGATTCAACTTCTCCCCATGATGCATACACCACAACACAAATAATACATTCTGACTGACTCTCGTAAATGTGGTGAAGCGCCCAAAAACATTTCGCAACAGAAAATGGCAACACACTCTCAATACAGGATCGGCAATCCAATGAACATTAGAGCAATTAGCATCATACAAATCAGGGCAAGCAGGAGCCAATTCTTTCCAAGCAACAGTGGGACTAAAATTGGGAAAATCTTTATAGGTACCCACAAAAGAATTAGCATAACCTTCCGAAGATAAATCATCAACAGACACCAAGCCCAAAGCCACATTCCACTCATTCGAACTCATAGAAACATGGTGTAAACCCAACCGAAAGGATATGCAAGCATCAATCAGGGAAACAGGTTTCTTTAAGCAAAAACTAACCACAAACTCTTCACATAGGGGCGTATACATGGTCACAGAATGCAAGTCAAATAGCAAAGACCAACCAATATCCGCAAAGTATTTCAGAAACTGATCATAAATGCCTAAAGTCCTAAAAGAAGAGATACTGAGTCGCAAACCTGACAAACACTGTTTCTTACCCTTTTTCAAAGCTCTGGCCTGCAGCTTTGGGACATCAAATTGGAGGAGGTCCTCCCTGGAATCAACAACGATCTCCGGAGGCAAACCATGGAATTTAGCGGCATTTGGCTCCTCCTCGTCGGTTGAAACGGTGGGAGCCTGTGTCGCCCGTCTCCTAGTACGTTTCGCAGTCGGTTGGGCGTTGGCAATGTCATCACTGGAATGATCAATTACTGGATCACGTCGGCGCTTCGGAGCTGAGGGTGTCTTGGACTTGCGTTTCGGCGGCGTCGTCGGCTTGGGCCCGGAAGGTGGTGGCAGTTCCTCGGTCACCGGAGAAGATGGCGGTGAAGAAGGTTGCTCCAGCGGTGCTTCAATGAGGATTGACGGTGTGAGTTTTTTCCGCTGGGACAACGCCAATGCCGAAGTCGGTGCCGGCGGTTTGATGGATTTTCTCATAGTTGTCTTCGTGAAGAATTTCGGCACCTCATGGCCGGGGAATGGCGGTGACGGGATGGATGATTGCAGGCCGGCCGGAGTAGATTCAACGGCAGGCTCAAGGTGGTGGTAGGCGGCGCGTGGGCGGCGCGTGGGAGGCGAGTGGGCGGCGCGTGGGCCGCGCGTGGGAGCGCGTGGGAGCGGCGGCTTCGTCTTCGGCACCATCTCCGAGGACGGATGGTTGCCCAGGCTGGCGGCGGAGACTCGCGGCGGCAGGCACAGCGGCGGAGGAAGCAGCTCGGCGAGAGGCGGAGATCTGGGCGCACGCCGGAGGGAGCCGAGGTCCGAGCGGCGGAGCGGCTGAGAAGGCTCTGAAATCTGGTCGGTGCAGCGGCGGAGGAACTCGGCGGCGCAGCGGCGGATCGATGGAGGGAAACTCGGCGGCGAGAGGCGGAGCGAAATTGGAGCAGCTCTGAAAATTTTTTGTTTTGGCAACTCTTGGAAGAAGGAAGAAGGATTAAGGATTTATACCTTATATTGCATCAAAGTCCCTTAATTCCTTCCTTTTCCTAATTGGAACCCACAATTTCCATAAACCACTCCAAGCATTGAATTATTTGTGGAATTGCCCTGCATAAAAAAAAACAAAAACGAGTTAACATTATTAATATGTTATGAATGTTTTATTTATTTTTTTTTTCGTGTTATTATTTTTTTTTTAAACCAAAAACGAAAATTTGAAAGAATTTGTAATAAAACAAAATAAAATAAAATAAAATAAAAAAGAAAAAGATTCTGGGTGGCCTCCCAGTAGCGCCTTTGTTTACTGTCTTTGGCTAGACTTTCCGATATGGTCAATCAGAGTGGGGTGGGCATAATGGAATTTCTTCCACTATTGCCACCTGAGAAGCATCATAAAATGGCTTGAGGCGATGACCATTTACGAGGAATGTCTTTTCCGTGTCCAGGCTTTTAATCTGTACAGCTCCGTTCGGCCTAACAGAAATCACCACAAAAGGTCCTATCCACTTTGTTTTAAGTTTTCCTGGCATCAACCGAAGCTTGGACTGAAAAAGTAACACCTTCTGCCCAACCATGAACTCCTTAGACCTTAGATTCTTATCATGCCACATCTTTGTTCGCTCCTTGTACCACATAGCATGATCATATGCCTCCAATCGCAGTTCTTCCAACTCTTGAAGCTGAAATTTTCGCTCTTCCTCACACTTGCTAGTTGTCATGTTCATTTCCTTGACAGCCCAGTATGCCTTGTGCTCAAGCTCCACTGGTAGATGGCACATCTTTCCAAAGATAAGTCTGTAAGGGGACATTCCAATAGGCGTCTTGTAAGCGGTGCGATATGCCCACAGAGCATCCTCCAACCTCTTGCTCCAATCCTTCCTCGAAGGATTAACTGTCTTCTCTAACACTTGCTTTATCTCCCTGTTAGATACTTCTGCTTGGCCATTAGACTGCGGGTGGTAAGTGGTAGCAAGCCGATGATGAACACCATATTTCTTCATTAGGGCCTCAATGGTGCGGTTTTTGAAATGAGTTCCTTGATCACTAATGATCGCTCGTGGCACTCCGAATCTGCTGAATATGTTAGATTTCAAAAACCCTGCCACAACTTGAGAATCATTAGTTCGGGTGGCTTTTGCTTCCACCCACTTCGATACATAATCAACCGCAAGTAAAATATACAAATTACCGCAAGAACTAGGAAAAGGACCCATAAAATCCATGCCCCACACATCAAATATTTCACAGACAATTATGGGTACTTGAGGCATTTCATCACGTTTAGATATGTTTCCTATCTTTTGGCAATTTTCACAACTCTTGCAAAAAAGATAAGCATCTCTATGAAGAGTTAACCAAAAGAAACCACTATCAAGCACCTTACGAGCAGTGCGTTTAGGACCAAAATGACCACCGCAAGCAAAAGAATGACAATGTAAAAGAATTGTACCTTGTTCTTCTTCAGAAATGCATCGTCGAATGATTTGATCGGAGCCTATCTTCCAAAGGTAAGGCTCATCCCAGATATAATGCTTGATATCACTCTTTAACTTCAACTTTTGAGCAGGACTGAGAGTAACCGGCATCTCTCCAGTGGTAATGTAGTTCACAATATTGGCAAACCATGGATCTGTCGCCGATTTACCATGCAGTGGTTCCGTCCGGG
The DNA here is from genome assembly GCA_037428765.1 of Rubia yunnanensis. Taxonomy (NCBI): domain Eukaryota; kingdom Viridiplantae; phylum Streptophyta; class Magnoliopsida; order Gentianales; family Rubiaceae; genus Rubia; species Rubia yunnanensis. The sequence goes on from CM075061.1 coordinate 65,215,228, forward strand.
GCCTCTGTTTGGCCAAATCGAGGCCTGTCACAGCATACAGGTATTCTTCGGGAAAGGGCCTCTGTTTGGCCAAATCGAGGCCTATCGCAGCATACAGGTATTCTTCGGGAAAGTATTCCTGAATAGGGACTTCATCCTCAGGTTTCACCAAGCGACTTAGGTGATCTGCAACATGATTCTCAGCACCCTTCTTGTCTCTTATTTCCCAATCGAACTCTTGTAACAACAAGATCCATCTAATAAGCCTTGGCTTCGACTCCTTCTTCGTGAACAAGTACTTCAAGGCTGAGTGATCGGTATAGACAATAATCTTTGATCCAAGCAAGTAGGACCTGAACTTCTCAAAAGCAAACACCACTGCCAACAACTCTTTTTCAGTGGTGGTGTAGTTGCATTGAGCTGGGTTCAATGTCTTTGATGCATAATAAATCGCATGGCTCTCTTTCCCTACCTTTTGTCCCAAGACTGCTCCAACTGCATAATCGCTTGCATCACACATCAACTCAAATGGCAGATCCCAATTCGGTGGTTGCATTACAGGGGCTGAGATGAGCTTCTCCTTCAGTATATCAAAAGAACGTCTGCGCTCCTCGGTCATCTCAAAAGGAACATCATCTTGAAGGAGCTTTGTTAAGGGTTGTGCAACCTTTGCAAAGTCCTTAATAAACCTTCTGTAAAATCCAGCATGCCCCAAAAAACCACGTATCTCACGAACATTGGTAGGATATGGAAGTTGCTCTATGTTCTCAACCTTAGCCTTGTCCACTTGAATTCCTCTTTCCGAAACCACATGTCCCAAGACTATGCCTTCATTCACCATAAAGTGGCATTTCTCATAATTCAGCACAAGGTTCCGCTTCACACATCGAATCAAGACCTGTTCCAAATGACCCAAGCATACCTCAAACGAATTCCCATAAACTGTAAAGTCATCCATGAATACCTCAATGCTCTTCTCAATCAAGTCGGAGAAAATGCTCATCATGCATCTCTGGAAGGTGCCTGGAGCATTGCATAATTCGAAAGGCATTCTCCTATACGCATAAGTGCCAAAGGGACATGTAAATGTGGTCTTTTCTTGGTCCTCCGGGTTCACGCAAATCTGAAAGTACCCACTGTATCCATCCAAGAAACAGAAGAAATTATTCCCGGCCAATCTTTCCAGCATTTGATCGATGAAGGGGAGTGGAAAGTGATCCTTGCGAGTCGCGGCATTCAACTTCCGATAGTCAATGCACATCCTCCATCCAGTGACCAAACGAGTAGGCACCAACTCATTCTTCTCGTTCTTTACTACTTGAAAACCAGATTTCTTCGGCACCACATGAACCGGGCTCACCCATTTGCTGTCTGAGATGGGGTAGATAATTCCCAAGGAAAGGAGTTTGAGGACTTCCTTGAGAACAACTTCTCTCATGTTGGGGTTCAGCTTCCTCTGAGCATCTCGAGCAGGCTTAGCATCATCTTCCATTAAAATATGATGCGTACAAATGTCGGGGCTGATCCCTGTAATGTCTGCGAGGGTCCACCCAATCGCTTTTTTGAACTTTCTTAACAGTGCAATCAACTGCTCCTCTTGAGAATCTGACAACCTTGCACTGATAATCACCGGGAGAGTCTCATCATCCCCTAGGTAGACATACTTCAGATTCGGGGGAAGATTCTTCAACTCCAGTATAGGTGGTGAAATATCGGATGGAATGGGCTTTTCAAATTCGAATTCACCCCCTGATAGCCTCTGTTTGGCCAAATCGAGGCCTGTCGCAGCATACAAGTATTCTTCAGGAAATTCGAATTCACCCCCTGATAGCCTCTGTTTGGCCAAATCGAGGCCTGCGTCAGTACTCAGGTATTCTTCAGGAAATTCGATTGCACCCCCTGATAGCCTCTGTTTGGCCAAACAGAGGCCTGCGTCAGTACTCTTCACTTCTTCCTGCGAGCTGGTTGAGTACAACCATTCATCTATTTCCTCATCACTCAGATTCTGTGTCTTCTCGTTGTTTGAATCAGTGGGTGGTAGCATGTCAATCTCATCCTGCAAGAATTCAGTCTCAAGGTATTCTTGGACGAGAGGGTCAATGACATCAATGGCATAAATATTTTCAGCATCTATGGGTTTTTTCATTGCATCATCAATACTGAAGGTATATTTTTCACCATAATAATCAAGACAAATAGTTCCCTTTCCTACATTAATTATTGTATTAGCCGTTCTTAAGAAAGGCCGACCTAACAACACTCCTGAGGTTCCTTTACCACTAGTATGATTCATCTTCACCACATAAAAATCCGCAGGGTAAACAAAATCATTAACTCTTACGAGAACATTTTCTAACAACCCTTCAGGATATACACATGATCTATCTGCCAATTGGATTATTACTCTAGTATTTACCATTTCTGCTCCACTCAAAGAATTGTAAACAGATAATGGCATCACATTGATAGATGCTCCTAAGTCACACATGGCAGAATCAATCTTAACATTTCCAATAAAACATGGCAAAGAGAACATACCAGGGTCCTTGCACTTCTGAGGCAAATCTCTTTGAATTACAGCTGAAACCGACTCACCCATTATGACCTTGCTTGAGTCTTTAGGTTTCCCTGCAATAAAATCTTTCAAAAACTTGCTCACAAGCGGGAGCCTTACAGCCTGCAAGAAAGGTAGGTTAATCTCCATTTTTCCAAAGATAGATAAGAAATCAACAGGATCTTCTTTCTTTCTAGCTAAACTACGTGGAAATGGAGGAAGAATTTTAACTGGAGGATCATTCTGACCCAACCTTGGATTTGACTCCTTGGTTTGGTCAAAATGCCCTTGTACCTCACTTTCTTTTTCTGCCGGGAGCCTCTGTTTGGCCAAATCGAGGCCTCCTGCAGACTGCTCCGACTGCTGCTTAGCTTCTTTTTCTGCAGTCTTAGGAGGTAGTGGCTCAAGCTCCTTTCCACTTCTTAACGTGATCTGATTGGCCGTCTCTCTGGGGTTGAGTTGCACTTGAGATGGTAATCCAGGTTGCTTCATTCGGAGCTCATTCATCGAGTTTGACAGCTGTGAAATCTGACGTGTGTGCTCCTCCAAGGTGGCCTCAGTCTTTTTCGAACTTTGGATCTGGTTTTGAAGCATGCCCATCATCATGTCTAGCTTTTCATCCATAGACTTCCCTTGAGGAGGTTGTGGATTCTGAGCATATGGAGGGGGAGGAGCTCGATGGGGTGGAACATATGGTTGCTGTACTGGATTTCCCGGATCTCGCCATCGAAAGTTGGGATGATCTCTCCATCCCGGATTATAGGTAGCTGAGTATGGGTCCCTCTTTGGCTGCCTTTCATTCCAATTCCCCATTGCATTGGCCTGGACAGTTTGCTCATCCATCGCGAAATGACACTGCAGGGTGACGTGGCCGAAGGTGCCACAAATTTCACAAGGTTTCTCTTGAGGACCGGCTGTGGTGCTAGCGACTGTAACCTTATCCACCACCTTAGATAGTACCCTTTCCATCCTGTCCATCCTCTCCTTAAAATCATCTTGGCTCGAGGGCTCTATTTGTGCCACCTTTTTCAGGATTCGGATCTCATCAGTGTCATACTCCTTCTTGGAATTGATCAACTTTTTCACTATCTCCTTTGCTTCATTGACTCTGATTTCCGAAAATCCACCATTGCTTGCGGTATTCAGCAAATCCTTGTTTGCAGCTGTGGATCCTTGATAGAAATACTGTAGCAGTTGCCCCTCTGTGTATCGATGGTTAGGGCAACGATCTACCAATCGTCTGAACCTTAGCCAAAATGTACTCAGTGGCTCATCATACTCCTGCTTGATGCTCGAAATTTCTTTCCTCAGGGCATCCGTCTTAGTGGCTGGAAAGAAATAGTCCAAAAACAACTTCTTGAGCGCATTCCAGGAAGTGACGGAGTTATGAGCCAAGCTTGAAAACCACTGGTTCGCTGTCCCTGACATGCTGAACGGAAAAGCCACCAACTTGAATTGATCTTCTGTGACACCAGCTGGTCTTTTCTGAACCTTACAAATCTTGATGAACTCGTTCAAGAAATTGTAAGGGTCTTCGTTACTCTTCCCATAGAACTTCGGAAGAACATTCAGCAGTGCAAGCTTTATCTCCACAGGGGTCGCAGCATCTGGCAAAGAAATAGGTGTGGGAGGGTCTTCTTCGCTGTGCCCCGTTAATTCCCACATGTACGGATTGTCAGCATTGGGATCTGCCTCTCCTCTGTCCCCCATTACAGTGTCAAGAACGGATTTAATCTCTTTTTCGGATTCTGTCTCGGAAACAGCCTCTGTTTGGCCAAACAGAGGGTCTGCGGCAGCTTTCAGCTTCCTCTCCCTGGCGAGTTTGTAATTCTTCTTGGCTGTCTTTTCAACTTCAGAATCAAATATTAATTCCTGCTCCTGGGACCTGGTCATATACCAATAACTAAAAAAAAACAAAAAAATTAGTAGCAAAATAAATAGAAATTAACTACCGTTCCCCGGCAACGGCGCCATTTTGGTGAGTGTCGTTTTACTCGCCAAATAAACTGCAAACTAGCACACAGATTAGTATAGTAGAAGCAGATCGTATCCACAGAGAACGGTGTAATTTCTATCAATTTCAAACTACCAACAAAGTTTGGTTTAGCAACCACGCCTATGATTTTAGATTTGTTTAATAAACTAATGAATTACTAAGCTAAAAATAGGACCAAAAAAATGCAGAAAAATGCAGAGATAAATTACGAACAAATGTATGGATAACAAAGGATCGGCATAGGTTAATCTTTGGTTCATTCCTTGATCATCGACTACTCAAAAGTCATTTAACCCCCATGAATTAATTGGTTATAAGCAGGAACAGTATTTGCTATTTCCCCTAAATTCCCCTTAAATTTCCAATCGCGAGCAAGTATTTTCTAAACCCGTGATCTTCCTAATTAAGATATTCCTAGCAAGTATTTGCTAAACTAGTTATATCTTAACGATCTTAAGAACTAGGGAACCCAATTTAGACAACAAGCACGTATTTGCATGCAGTTCATCCAATTAATTGTTTATCATCCTGTTATTACAGTCATAATTGTTATCTGTTTTTCACAGGAGGTACTACTTAATTAGCCATAGCCTAACAAGATTGAGGTGATCAAACTCAAACAAGCAAGCATAGATTTTAAGCATAAACAATTAAAAACTCATAGGATTAAATCTCTGAAAACCCGAAGCCTCACAATTCATGAACCATCGAATTAACCTAGCCGATTAAGAATTTAGCTACTCATGATTAAATTAAATATAACAAGCAATTCAAAATTAAACATGTTAACAATTGAAAATAATAAAAAGAAAAATTACCAATGAAATTAATGCTCTGCTTTGCGTCTTTCTCACCAAGAAAACAAAAACAATGAAAAGATTTGGTTTTCTGCCTTTTCTTTCTCTCGCCCAGCAAACCAAAGTCTCTGAATAATCCTCTTCCAGCAAACTAAAATAATCTATATAAATCCTCAGCGTCTCCTCTGTTTTCGTCCAAACCAAAAACAAAGCCCAAGTCCAGCTCTCCGATTTTCTTTTTTTTCCTTTTCCTCCTCTCACGATTATATTTATACTAAAATTAAAACCCAAATCCTAACTAATTTTGGAAAATTAAAATTCTTATCCAAAAAGAAATATTCTTCCACTTAAATTCAGCCTAATTACAATTAAATTCTAACTTGGAATAAATAATTAATCCAAGTCTTGGGCTTCATAACTTCATAACGGCCCAATCACAGTGCTGAATTTTCTGGACTGATTTCCTTCTGGACTGCAACTCCGTAAACTCCCTAACGAGGGATCGGGATCGTTACCTCATTAAAAACCCTTTCGGGAAAAAAGAGTATAACAATCCCCCTTTCATCAGCTTCACCTTAATCGGATCGATACACGGAGTAACTTAGTGATCGTTAAACGAAGCACAATTCTGCCACATGAAGGATTCCGACTAAGGATAGCTGGAATAGCATCATAATGCTCCAAAAATAGCTCTTCCGCTCCAATACCGCGTTGCTCCAAAAATAGTGATCTATCAACAAAATAAATCAATTAAGTACCAGAAATCACATAAAAGATCACTAAATTCTTCCAAAAATTAACAACTAAATATAACACATCACTAATCCATTTCTTAGTTCTATGTAACAAAATCTAAATTACTCTAGAGCATCTACTAGCACTTTAACATTTCACCAAAAAATTAATGTATTTTAGATATCTATATTTAGGCAAGAATAACAAAAATCATGTATTTCAGAGCAATGGATAATAGGGTAACACAATTTTGGGCCATAGCGTAATTTTTTAAGATTATGTAGAATTAATGAATGTTGACTTTTGAGACCTATCTATTCACACATACATGACCAAATTACAAAATCGCAATTGTACATTATTGAATTGAATTTTGATGTTGTCAATTTCGTGATTCGACAATTCCAACTTTCTTGGAAGGACCTAAGTGTAAAAAGTAAAAAACTTTAATCATAACTTCAAATTGAAATTCGCTCGAACGTGATGGTACCCTATACACCCAAGTTGTATTTTCCAAGTCCATAAAATAGTATTTACTAATAAACATGCACAAGAATATATTTGTAATATTTTCTGATTTACCTTTCTTACTTCTATGTAACCACCTCTAAGTTACTTTAGAACATGTACTAGCGCTTTCCAACATTTCACAAAAAAATTCATCTCTTTAATATTTTTATATTTATGCAAGAATAACAAAAATAATTTATTTTAGAGCAATGGAAAAGGTTTGCCCTTTATTAATCAACGGTCAATCGTTATTTGACTATCCATTCATAAGCACTATTGAAAATATTTGAGCTTAACTAATTGAAGATCATCCCTTAGTTGACTTTCCACATAGGAACACTAGTAGAATGATTTGATTTTAACTAATTAACGGTTAACCATATAAAAAATAAAGACATTAAGTTAGGGGAAAATATTTTATTCTCCATTTCTAAATTATATATTTTAAAATTTAATTTCATACATTTTCCTTGTTTATAAATTTTATTTCATTAATATTAAATTTAAAATGAAATGATGATTTTCAAAAATAGATTAGATTGATTAATTAAAATAATGAACATAATTAATGAAACTAACCTAATTAATTAAATTTTGAACATATTAAATGAAAGGATATTTTCAGCCCATTGTTAATTGGGCCTAAAATCTAAAGCTAAGCTCCATAAATATAAATGAGAAAACCCTAATTCTCACTATTACTCTGCCTCCTCTTTTTTTCCACAACAGATCTCCACTCTTCTTCTTACATTCAACCGCTTCTATCACTTCTCTGCTCCCAAATCGCTATCCTTCGCTGCTAAATCGCCTTCCTCGCTACCGTTCCACACCACCATTTCCCACCGTTCATCACCACCACTTTCCACCGTTCATCACCACCACCAGTTGGAGCTCGGCTGTCCATCGCCACCACCAATAGGAGCCCCGCGACCCTCGGTTGTCCGTCGCCACCACTGGGCGTGCCTTTCCACCACCAAGCAGCACCTCGCCAATCCACCGACCAGGTTCTCAGATTAGTGTATTTAGGTGTGTTTTACGTAATGAATTAGATGTATTTTGTAAACTGATTAGGGGTATCATTTGGTGTAAATTGTATTAGTTGTATTTCGTAAATCGATTAGGTATATCATTTGTTGAATTTTGTATATTTCAATAGCTTAATGAACATGTGCCAGATCTTGGTATTGTAGCCGGAAAAATTTCTTTTGGATTTATACCACCTAAAGCCGAATCGAAGTCGATTTTTTTTTCGGTGATTTTTTTTAATTTCCGGAAAAAGATTTTGCGAGGTCGTAGTGATGGATAGGTGTAGCAAGATCGCACAAGGCTCATTTGTTTTTTTCCTGGGGTTTTACAGGTTGCGACCTCGCTATACCTTCGATCCATCACACTTTTTACCACGGTTATTTTTCCAATTAAAGAGGTAAAAAATATTTTTACCTCGATTTTGAACCAAGGTAAATAACATACTTTTTACTCTACCACTATTTACTTCAGTTGTTTTTGGACAAAAACTGAGGTAAAAACCCTTATATAACTGAGGTAAAAGGTGGTGTCTCTTGTAGTGTTTCGACGTGCAAGATCTGTTGCTATCCGGATTGTCTTCCTCCCTGTAATCGTATACTAGGAGGCTTGAATTACTGATTCCCACTAGTATCACTTCTTCGTGACAATATACCAGACTGTACGATGTTTTACCCATTGGTTCTCAAATGGCTGTTCTATATAACTATAGGGTATGACCTCACTTTCCCTCCAATCCCTTCTGAATTCCTTGAACGATGATTATGTTTGTTACTTCTACTTGACCATTAGCTTGGGGTGCGCTACAAATGTAAACTTTTGGAGAATCCCCAACTTATAACACCATTCAGTGAAAATACCACTCGTGAACTGGGTGCCATTGTCTGTGACAATATTATGTGGTGCCACGAAGCAACACACTATATTCTGCCAGGCGAATTTTCTTATTACCTCAGTTGTGACTCATCCTAATGGCTTTGCCTCTACCCACTTTGTAAAGTAGTCGATTACCACAATAAAATATTTGGCGTTGCTCTCGCCTTTTGGGAAAGGTCCAACTAGGTTAATCCCCCATTTTTCTAACGGGCACACTCAATATATACGTCTCAAAGCAGCATGTGGCTTATGTGACAGCGAAGCGTTGATTTAGTAGATTTTACATTTGAGTATGAAGTTGTACGCATCGTTAAACATGGTCGACAGTAGTATCCTGCTCGGATGATCTTCCTTGCCATCGTTCTTCATTGCCCTTCGTGTACTTCTCTTAGAATTTCCCTTGCATGTGCTAGTCCTACATATTTTTTCCATAGGATAGAAAGCCTTTCTTGTATAATATTTCTCCTTCATAGACGTAGTTGTGAGATCGCAGCTCCAACTTTCTAGCTTGTATAGTGTCCGGTGGTAGCTTTCCTTTTGTGAGGTACTCTATTAGTGGCGTCATTCAGCTTGTTTCATCTATCTGAACTGATGATGCAGTTGTGATCGCCATGCTTCTTACTAGAATGACTTCCACTCTAACATCTCTCTATGTTCGTTCAATAAATTAGCCCATCAGTTTCCAGCTTTCTTAACGCATCTGCTTTTGAGTTTTCGGATATGGGCACATGCTGGATGTCGAAGTACTCAAGCTATGTAATGAGATGTCGAACCCTTTTTAAGTACTTTACCAGCTGTTCTTGCCTCACTTCGTGGACTCCCTGCACTTGTTGGACTACTGTTTGGGAGTCACTGAATCCTCAAAAGCTCTTGACTTGCATTCTGACTGTAAGGTTCAGACCACATATTAATGCCTCATACTCTTCTTCATTGTTTGTCAACAGGAAGTCAAAACAAAGTGATTATCTGTGCTCTTCGACTTCTAGGTCAACTAGCAGTAATCATGCGCCCCACTATTCCTTGTTGGACGCTCAATCTACAAACAGCTTCCTTGCGCGTGTTCGCATCCTCCGCATCTTTGCTCGTCATCTCCGCGATGAAACCCTCTAAGGCATGAGCCATGATTGATGTCCTTGGCTGAATTGGATCTCATGTTGTCCTAGTTTGAGAGCCCTTTTGGTCATTCTACCAGATGCTTCAGGTTTGGTCAGGATTTCTTGACCGGGAAATTCGTTTAGAAAAAAATTCGATGACCATGGAAATAGTTTCGCAGCCTTCTTGTGCGTTGTGCAAAACTGCCAAGTACAGATAAGGAGTTTCCCTGAAGACTGGTGACTTCATTGTCAGCAATATTTGGAGTTTGTCTTTTAACGCCTTGTATGCCTTTTGACACTCTTCGTTCCAGCTAAAATTCTTGACCTTCTTTAATATTTGGAAGAGTAGGAAGTGTTTATCAGCCGCCTTTAAAATGAACCTGTTGAGTATTTCCAAAGATCCCATTAATATCTGTACCTCTTTAACTGTTCGTGGTTGGGAAAGAATTACTTTAGCCTTGTTTTGTTTGGGTTAGCTTCGATCCCTCTGGAAGATACCCTGTAGCCTAAATATTTTTCCGTGCCTACTCCAATGATACACTTCTTTGGGTTGAGCTTCATCCCGATGTCACGTAACGTATCCAATGTTTTTTTTCAAATCTGTGGTGAATTCACTAACCCTTCTACTTTTGATAACCATATCATCAACATATGCATCCACGTTCCGCCCTATTCAATTGTGAGATTCACTATCGATCACCCTCTGATATGTTGCTCCTGCATTTTTAAGTCCAAAAGGCATTCTCACGTAGTAGAATGTTTTGAAGCTTGTTATAAATGTTATCTTTTTTGCGTCCTCTGGATCCATCAGTATTTGGTGGTACCCTTTATACACGTCCAAAAATGATAGAACTGTGTAGCCATATATTGCTTTTACTATCTGATCAATCTTTGGAAAAGGGTAGCAATCCTTTGGGCATGCTTTGTTTATGTCAATGAAATCTATACACAGTCTCCATCCCGCATTTAATTTTTTCACCATTACCGGGTTCGCTAACGATTTTGGGCAGATAACCTCCTTTAATATACCTGCCCGAAGCAAGGCTATGAATTCTTCTTCAATTTCCTTCCACCTATCACTAGCAAAGCTTTGCTGCTTCTGTTTGACGGGCTTAACCGAGTTACTAATGTTCAAGGAGTGGGTAGTGATGCTTGGATAAACCCTTATCATGTTTTGGACGCTCTATGCAAATGTATCTCTATGACTTCGTAGGATTTGTCTGACCCTCTCTTTTTCTGGTTCTAGGAGATTGTTTCTTAACTTAATACACCTGATTTCATCTTGGTCATCCAAAGTTAGCAACTCAGTTTCCTCCCCCAATATCTATTTTTGATTCCTGATGGCCGAGTGATCCCACCTTGGATACAATGCTGACTATCTTAGTTTTCTCTGTACTTTTCCCAGTCTTCATCGCAATCACCATGCATTGCCTTGCCGTTTGTTGATTTCCCCTTACCGTTGCAATTCCATTCGGAGTTGGGAATTTCATTACTAGGAGATATATGGACCATATCACCTTTATTGCATTCATCCAAGGCCTTCCAATGATGGCATTGAATGTACTTGGTGCATCCATGACCACAAAATTACACATTACGGTACAATATTGTTCACTGCTCTTACTGTAACATGCAGTTGTATGTTGCGTAATGGTGTTTCTGTTCGTCCTGCAAATCTAACCAGGGAGGACGTGTACTTCTTTAAGTTAGTTCGCTTTAACCCTAACCTATCGAAGAAATCAACAAAGAGTATCTCAATCGTACTTCCATCATCCATGATTACCCTGTGAACTGTTACATTTCCAATTTTAGCAACGATAATCATTGGGCCAATATATGGCGAAGTGTAGGGGACTGCATCTTCTTCGGTAAATGTAATTGCTTCATCTTAGCGGAACCTCTTATCAATAGGCTCTTGTGGGAGGAGGGATATCTAGCCTTGTTATTCCAAGCATTATTAGATGGTGATTCAGTTGTTCCAAGTATGGATAGGATGAATTTTTCTGGAACTTTATCCGCCATGTCGTCAATGTAATCTACTGCTGCCATTATTTTCTGAGTTTTGGAAAGTGATCTCATTGTTCCTTGGCTTCACGCAACTTGGTTCCCTATTTTGTTAGCTTTTCTATACTTGTTTCCTCCTTCTTCTTTCTTATATTGGCTCAGGTAACCATTCCTTAGGTTTTCCTCAATTTGCATCCTCAAATCCAACAAATATTCTAATCATGGTTATGGAGAGGGAGCTTGAAATCCTTAGGAATTTTGCAATCTCGAAGATACGGTGCTAGGGTGACTTGTCTACATCGTCATCTGCTACTATGTCTCGTAACTCCTCCTCATATTTAAGACTTTCGCGCTCTTGACTTATTTTCTTATCCATTCCTTGTGATTTAGGCTTGAGTGTGGTCAAAAACTGATTATAGAGGCTCTCTATGTTTGCTTCCAAGAATGCCGTGAACGCCCTCCTTTCTTTCTCCTTGTTTGTGTTAGGAGACTCTGCTTCTTCCTCATCCTCTTTATCTTCCCTGTTCCGCTCTCTCTCTACTAGGGATATAATCCTGGTCTTGTATGTTCTTGTACGTCCAACTTTGTGTTCTTGGGTCAGATGGTTATGGCTTTTATCACTTCTAGTTAACACCATTGTTTACCTAAAGGATCTTGAAATCGAGAAAAGTTTTTTGGTCCCCACAGACGGTGCCAAATGATGTGGTTGGAATGTCAAGTAGAACGCTACCGTTCACCTTGTATACTCTTCTTCATGCATAATAGATTTCGGAAGTGATTCTAGGGAAAAGGCTTCGAAAATCAAGTCAGTCTCTTCTCTAGAGAATTGGAATTCCTCGGTATAGTAACACTTACCTTCTTTAATGTTGTTTTTGCTGTATTTATAAGAGTTCACCATCATGGCTTCATATGTCTCTGATATGATAATGTGGGTTGTACTAGAATTCCTATAACTTTGGTTCGTGGCCAAACTCCCCGATCGTGGCTTAATCGTGTCTCTGCATTTATCGATTTGTGATCGAGTGTTTCAAACAAGGCTCCATTTTTATCCCTTCGTTGGCCTTATCTGTGTTTGTTCTTTGGGTTGGGCTTGCAACCCAATGATGCCAGCTATAGGCAGTTCTCTAATAAGATTATAGAGAATTTTTGCAAGCTATAGCTAATATGACAAAAAGTAATGAGTAACTCCAATCACAACTGCTTAGTGACATTAGAGTTTTGGGAACTCAACTCTTCTCAACCATTTTTAAAGTTGAAGGGAAAGTGATTGGTTTGATGGAAATGGTGAGCCACCTTGAAACCCAATATTCCAAAAATGAACCATCTATAGTTGTGCAGAGGTGAGCATCTTCTATTTGCTGGGATAAAGCTTCCTCTGTAGGGGCCTTGTGTCGTAAATATCCTGTGGGCGGTCGTCCGTCGTCGTAAAGTAGTCCGTGCGAAGCTTTTGGGAATATGGGTAGTCTTGTTTGTAAGCATATCATTTCTTGTCAAACCCGCCCCAAATAATAAGAACTCAACATGGAAAATACATCTTTTTTTTTCTTTTGGGAGGGTACTCCGAGTAGTGGGTATCTTGTAAGACACCGACCCACCTACTAAGATCTTGTATGGATATGTAGGAAGGGGTGCTCCTAGGTGTGTGTAGGGGTTGTGTTTGTTTGCGAGAATGGGTTCCTCATCAAGTATGTTTGGGAGGTGTGGACACACTTGTGTGAATTTGGGTAATGGATACAAGGGAAAATCGAAAAGAAACCGTACCTGACCAGTGGTGGATGTAAACTCGTAAGCTATCAAGGGTTGGGATAATCAAGTAGGTCTTATTGTGAAATAAAAAAGCCACCCGCCACAGCAGGCAGATTGCTTCCTTTGTCGTCATTGAGGAGCTCTTTGTGAGGAGACCTGGCTGTTGTTGGCAGCAAGTGCAGACATGTTTTTTTGGAAGATGGGCATCTCTTTCGGTTCAAAAGGCATTGTTTTAAGTATGTCTCCAGATAAAGGCCCTACTAGTCCAGCTAGTTAGTGAGCGGTTCTCTCGGGCGGGTATCTTTTGCAACGCAAGCACCATTATTTGCCACCACTCGAAAAATAAAAGATTTGAGAGAACAGCTTAAAATACAAGCATAGAGAGTGGTCTAATGCCAAGGCCGACGACGTAAGCTCAGGACGGAGCTGTATGAGATGGAAGTCTCATGTACGGTTTTCTGAGAAGGGAGTGGCTACCTATTGGAGCTTCGATAAACCACCGCTGGTCAATTCCGCTTTGGAGCCACCCCTTACTCTACCATTATTATAGGAGTTTGGGGTTTGAGACAAAGAAAGATCAAGGTAGCATATAAGTTTTTCTCTTATACTTTACTTGGATATGTTTTTATGCTATTAGCTATTTAGTTGATTCTTCTCCAAACAGGAACAACCAATTTACAAATATCATTAACCACATAATTTAGTGAGCGGCACCAAATCTTTCTATAGATTGCTTTTTTTCACCTCTTTTGCCATCAAAGTTCCTATGGTACCAGTTCATATTAGGTTACCCAAAGCTCATGTTGAGGCACCTATGGCAGGATCCGTAATCTTGGCAGGAATTCTTTTAAAATTGGGAGCCTATGGGTTTTTGAGATTTTCAATACCCATGTTTCCCAAAGCGATAATTTGTTCCACTCCTTTCATTTATATTTCCAGTGTGATAGCTATAATATATAGTTTCCCGACCATTTTAAGATAGATCGATCTTAAGAAAATCATTGCTTACTCCCCAATAGATGATATGAATTTTGTGACTATTGGTATGTTAAGTCGGATGGCAGCCGTTAGGTCACCTATTTTGAGTTATGGACACACAGGGCCAAAACATGTGTGCCGTGCGTGCAACCTATCAACCTACTAGCAATGCATGTTGCAAAAAAGTTTGATTCGAGGCATCATCAATGTTGTTTGTTCCAAAAATAAAAGCCCCTTAGCACCCCGGGACGGGAGTGGGGGATGACCATACATGCAGGCAATAGCAGCACCGGCTCTACAAAGTCATAAAAAAAAATCTTTCTGTTGGATTTTTCCCAATTCATTTGTGAATTAGAATTGGATGGTGTGAAGCAAGTGCTTGTGGCTGCTTCTTATTATGGCGACTATGTTTTCATGGCAGAAATGAACGAAAAGTAATATGAACGTATTATTTTCATATCGATTGATAGATAGCCTGATTTGTCTTGATAGATCGAAAGAGATAGAGAGGGAATTTATCAAAAATAAGGGGAAATTTCCTATTTCTATCTATTGGTGAGACAACTATCTATTCATGATCCATCAGAAAGAAATCAATATGTATCTGATGGAGTCTACACTGTACATAGAGCACCCGAGCACTTTTTAGGCCAGCTCAGTTCTCTTATCCATTGGTCTAATGCACTGGGCTCATCTCATGGAGGGAAAAGCCAGTTTGTCTTATTTTCCACCCGACCCCTCTCTTCCTGGTATCATCCCCCACCGGTGAAGCCCCGACCCAACCTGCAGGTCCACTAATGTAAAGCAAGGATTTAAGCCTGAATTGAAAACCAAAGTAACTTTCAGAACCATACTTCCTACAGCTAACATGTGTCCAGTCCCGTGGAAATGCTTAGTGCAAAGGAATGTGAGCTGCTATACCAATCCCGCGCTAGCCATCGGAGATCGAGTGGTAAGGCCATGATCTGCATGGGAAAATATAAATCATTCTTCCATTAGGGACAGGTGCACGAACGACAACTCCAAACATCACATATATGCCGCTTACCTACCATTTAGGTGACACCAGTGAGATCCAGCTAAGGAACTTCGTGTCCCAGCTCCTCCACTCTGTTGTGGTCTTATAAACTGAACTTCATTGCCGCCTTCCCATTTGCAAAGAAAATAAACACTATGTCGTGGGTAAGTTTTGGGGCGGGGAGCCACAGAGAGACCAGAAGAATGATTCAATTTTATCGACGAGCACATCCCAAAAACTAAGAATCAATGAAATGTTTATCTCTATGAATATCTATTCTATCTGTATGTACATATACAATTTATTGCATGGATATGATCGTCTAGCCATAACCGTATATCAGCTGCGCTTAATATGTGGGACGGGATTTCTGTTGGATTACTTGACCTAGCAAAAAGGACTCTAAGCCTTCAGGAAAGCAAGTGCAAAAGAATCAAGCAAAGTAGAAGTAGAAGCTTTTCTATAAGCAATAAGAGGAAGCATAGCTGTCTACAAAGCGGTAGTTTCCCCCAACCGACTAAAATACAATAGTCGTGACCTACTTTGATTCAAAAGAAAGGTGAAGATTTTGGCAACAAGCAAACGGCTTTCTATCCTAGTTGCAATGAAGGGTTCCAAAACTTAATGAAGTACCTAAGGCTGCTTTTGAATTGTATCATAAGGGGGCTACTCACTACAAGCTATCAACGCTCAGCTTTGTCTTAGATTGAAGGTCTGACTTATCTTATTACCGTTCAATCACTAAGTCGGGTTTCTGCTAAGAGCGAAATAATGTTCATGTCCAAAGGTGAACAAAGCCCTAGCTTAAAGAGTTCGCCACTTTTCCCAAGCTGGAGAAGGGCTTATATGGCTCGCCTTTGTTTGATATGTTGATTCAGTACCAATACAAACTAAAACTACACTAAAATAGAAGGGCCACTATAGAAGGTAGAAGTAGCTAGCCTATAGTAGTTGGCCTAACCAAAGCATCACGACAACATAAAATTAGCCTTATGAATTTAATCTTAAGTAAGGGGCTTAGCCCGCCTACTAATCAAAGAGACAGAGAGGAAGCGTAAGCTCTTCGAGCTTCACTTCATTTTCTTTGTGGGAGCCTCACAACACATAGCTAGAAGTCAGAGGGCCCATACTACCTGCCTAACCCCTTGCTCCAATGGACCGTAGATCGGAAAGTGCCTTTTAAACCACACCATTCATCCAAAAGAAAAGGGAATGCGCCTATGCATTTTCATGACCCCTGCAGATATAACCCTATCTACACCCAGAGCCACTCCCCTAGCAGTGTTCCCACCACGTCACAGAACTGAAGCCCATGTGGAACCTTTTATTTCTGGCGTAATGGTGGTAAAATGTAACAAAATATCACACCCGAAGGTCCCTACACGCACAACCCTATCCAATCCGAGTCAGAGTTTACCCCTTGCACTTCAGACAGCCGCCCATAGTAGCATCATAAGAAGAACCCCCCCTTTTGAGGCTGCTAAGGAAAAAGTACGATACATAGGAAGTTGGTCTTTCTCAACGTGATGTATAGCACGAAAATCTTTTGGATACAAGATAGGGCCGTTCACATGAAAGAAAAAATTATCCTTTCTTCTCTTATTTATCTTTCCTCAGGGGGGAGATAAAGAGGGTATTATGGGAGAGGGGAAAGGCTTGGGAATACCTATCTCGATAGGACCCCCATAAAAAATGGGAACTATTGAGAGATTCCACATTGCCAAGATGAAGGGAAGCACTTCAGTGCGCAATTGTAGTACGTAACATCATCTCGTCCCCGCTACATCAAAGATTACCTCTGCAATATGTTCCGATTCACTGACAAGGAAGGTAGATTTAGGGTGGGGGTCTACAATGTATCAAGTATGACCTGGGGAGATATTGCTAACCATGGGTAGAAAGCAAAAACCATTTTGTAAAAATAATCGGGAGGGGGGGAGGGTTTACAGATCTCTTATACTACCTACCATTGATCGACAAAGTGGAACAACAAGAAAAATAAGTTAAGTTAGAAAGTCATATGATAGGTGGTAACTATCTTGTACAGTTTGGAAGGTAATCGGTGTACTCCAATCAATTGGGGGATCTTTGGCTCTATCGTACATACAGGGAATTAGAGGTAGCATTCTACTGATGTCACGTTATGGACTAGTTTCTATGTGTTGGTGTTCTATATGACCTACATAAGAATCGACTTGTTAGATAATACGGAGGTTCACTGAGCATGATGTCGAATCTCTCTACCATTTTTTCCCTTTCACTTTGGCTAATATGGGTTCACCTGGTACTAGCAGCTTTATCGGGGAATTTGTCATTTTAGTAGGATCTTTCCAAAGAAATAGCTTAGTAGCCACATTAGCAGTGCTTGGGATGATTTTAGGCGTGGCCTATTCTCTTTGGCTATATAATCGTGCGGTTTCTAGGAATTTAAAACCTAATTTCCTCTGTAAATTCTCTGACCCAAATGGTAGAGAAGTTTTTATAGTTATACCTTTTTTTGTTGGAGGGGCGACCGACCGTTAAACTACGACAGAAATAAGGGTAAACCAATGTGATCATGAAATTGTAGGCGCTTGCAATGGGACGAATGCGACTTCCCTCAATTGGTTTGGGTGGCATAGCCTATACAGAAGTCCCCCATTTTTTCCATTTTAGGGAGCTACTTTACTAAACTAAAAAAAGGCTCGCGCTAGGTGCTTTTTTTGGTTGAGCCCTATTGTATCTTACTGGGTGAGACCGATAGAAAGAAAGGACAGGGGGCAACCATGCATTGTACTTCTCGACCATGTCTCCAAGGGACAGTTGAATGAGCGACTCATGATTGATGCCGGGTTAGACAAACCAATAACTCGAACGTGTTCGGTCTATTTTTTGATCAAGAATTATCTTCACCATGATATGAACTCCAAGTTCTTATGGCGGAGCACGAGGATATTAGAAAGACATATATATATATAATATGATTATGAGAATGAAAACTAGAAGCACGGATGGGGTTTTCTTGGTCTAAGATAATCAAACCATCAATAACAGTAACGTAAGCATGAGACTTTTTGGTAGTACCGGTGAACCAGATGGCCGCGGTGATGAAATCTTGAATGGAGGACTTGTAGTATCTCTCTTGATCTGGAAAAAGTGAAAGAACCCCTAACATAATTCGAATGGAGGCTAACCTCTTTTTTTATTGATTCAATACAATAGAGGAAAAGATCGTACAGTTCCCTACTGATAAAAACTCTCAACGGATCCTCCGCGTGCTTGGCATACCTCTTCCCATATATTTCTTGTGGCGGGAACGGAACAACAGAGAAAGACCCAGCCAACTGGTCCAGGGCTCGAGGGCGAGCTTTATTTATTTAGGAGAGAATAGAGAGTGAATCGAAAGGCTTCTATTTCAGTTCTTGGTTTGAGGGCTTTCCGACCCCGATCAATCTTTTTCGTAGTTAAGAAAGGGGGAAAGAGGTCTAAATCAATGGACATTAATGAACCATCATTGATGGACGTTGTACATGACACGATCAATTTAACTCAAGGTCCGGTGCCAATAGAAGTTGTTTACTTTCCTAGTAGCAAAGGCAAAGGGCAGAGTTTTTCTTTTTAATAGTAGGTGGGTCTCATGAGATCTTTTCTAGGATTCCTTATCACGCCACACATGGATATCTTTCCATTGATAGATAAAAGAGGCCCCCTTTGAACAAATTCTTAAAGGTTAGGTTACTTACCTGCTTCTACGGAAGAGGTTTACTTTGTACTGCCCGGAGGTCAAATAGATTGAAATCCAGAGCAATAAGAATGAAAGGGTTGGTGTGGCCACAACTATGACTACTGGCGCTTCAAAACAAAAGGCTTAGATTCTAATGGCACTACCGAAAGCCATTTTTTAGATCTCATAATAGGGAAGGTGTAAGCCTCAAATTGGTACTTCGGTAGGGCCAGGCAGCTTTGTTTGCCCCAGCTTGGCGAATTGCAACCCCCGTACAACGACATTGTTTATGCACCCCTTACCGTTATTGCTTAGTCTTTCAACGGCAGGGAAGGTACATTGGTAGAATCGAAGCCTATAGCCACGTCGACCATCAAATAGGACATTATATTGGGCTCCTTCTCAAAGATTTAATGGTAGCCCACCCAAGAATGCTTATGTCATAAGGGAACTCATGGCTTGAAATAAACCATAAGGTTCATTTTGATATCCGGTAGGAATAATAAAAATGAGAGTCCAGGTTGGTTGGTGAACCTTGTGATAGGAGACTATCTAGCGTGGTTCAGAGAGCACTTGTTGGGTTATATATTGTTGCTAAATATTACGGCCTAAATGCTGAGCTATTGACTCTACTTGTTTGGATGGTTATTTACCCCAAAGTGTTCCCAGACCACATGCATACATCCGTAAGTAACTTAGTGCAAAATGGAAAATTTCATTGAGAGAAATCAGCAAAGAAAAGAAAAAGCATACACAATTCTATTAGCAAGAAGAATCTAGAAAATAGGACTCTCTTCTGGGTAGCAGCGAATAAGAGGCTTAAGTCATCGGTTCGAATCTGAATGACTAAGGTTCTTTTTTCTGTGCCTCCTCGGGGAAAGGCAAGCCATCTAGTCTCAGTGAAAATAGTACCCGTAATTAATAGACCTTTTAGTTATTATGTTTTGGGCTTGCAATTTACACTTCATCCTCCCTGCCATTTAGAGTTGAAGTGCCTCTTATTGCCTTTACAAGTAGAAGTACCTTCCTGTTCGAGGATTGACTCGAGTGTGTATACATCAGACTAGTGATCCAGTTCCACAGTCTAGTCTATTTTCTTTTATTTGTATGGGTTACACGTAATGGAAAGTCTACTTTTAAGCATTACATGAGTAGGGGCTAACAAATAAAGATGTCTAATAGTTGCTGATTGGGGACATCTCCCTCGCTTGAAACTCAAGTAAAGAGTTTCTTGGAAGTGTTTAAGCTTTTTTAGGAGCAAGGCTTGACGTAGTTGAGTTGTTATGGGTAAACACCTATCTAAGATTGAGGCTAAGCTCCTGTTCTGGCTCGGTCTTTAACCCATTTAAAGTTACTATGGTATTTAGCCATTGAGGAGAGATGATGGTTTCCCAAAAAATACACAAATACAACCTAGTTAGCAAGGTTGTTCGCAAGACATTCTAGAAGTATCTTTCCAGTAGAACCCTCTTGATAACAAAGACTGTTGAAATATGGGTAGGAAGGCAACTTAATAATCAACAATCTTAACATACTTTTCTATCCATCTTCTCTTCGGTGAAAACCCCTTGTTTAATGATACATTGAGAGTCCAATAAGGTCCCCATGAAGCTAGGTTTCAGCGATTCTTTAATTGAATATAGGCCAATAATAAGAATTCCAGGGGACTCTCCTTAAAAAAAGATAGAAATAGGACTGAAGTCGTTTCCTTAGTTGATGCCCCGTTGTACGGTTGCCTCTCCGATCTTAGGTTGGGCATGAATGAAAAACGGCTGGTTAAGTTGGGACAATGTTCCTTTGTAACCTGATTATTGACAACGTTCGAAGAAAAAAAAGAGCCATTCTACCAAGAAAACTTGGAATTTCAATATTCATGGGGCTTTTCTTTCTCTTCTTTGTGAACAATAAAATGAGAATTGCTAAATAGTAAAACAAAATTCTTCCATAGCACAAGCTAAGGCTCCATGGAGGAATAAGCAGTGTTCTCTTTTCTAGTGTTTCTATTGTTGCCACTGTTATTGGAATAACTGCTTTTGGTGGTAGGAGCATGGCTTAAGCCAACTCCAAAGCCGAGGGTGACTCCATTCATTCCTCTTGTTCAACTAGTCTACTGCATAAAGGCTTTCCCCTCTAAGTTGTCCTGCCCTGTTCAATCTGTTCCTCTTCTGTCTGATTCATTGTAGTAATTCAAATAAGAAAATGTCATGACAATGTAGTTAACAAAGTAACCATCCAAAGATGGGTACGAGTGACCTGCTTTATGCCTAGACGATAGTTCCTGCTATAAATGAGTTCTACCTATCATTCAAGAATAGTCAAGGAAGGAGCCAAAAAGAACACAGCTTTAGGTCACGTAAACGCCCCTTGAAAGGAAGTTGAACTATCACTCGTAGAGTAGGTAGTTGAAGCTTTAGGTGTTGGTTCAGTCAAGACAACAAAAGAAAACTCATCAACAAGAAGAAAGACAGTCTTAAAACAAGGAAGAAAATAGAAAAACGAACGAGTATCCATATCTATAGAAAGAATGTCCATACACACTTGCACTATTAGTACAGTTGTGAAGCAAAGCCTCGGGTCAAGAGTTTACCCATGAGGTTCCTTCCATTTTTATGGGGAAAATGAAATTGCTTTATCAGTTTTTGGCTTTCCCCTAATAAATTAAGGTTTACGAATTTACCATTCATATAGAGTAAATTAATTTATTTTTTTAGAAGCTCCAGAGGTTGATTGATACGAATTATAGAAGCTCGACTTGAAGGTCAAGGAGATAGTCCACTTTCCGGAATGAGATAACTTAAAGCTCAAGTCTTGGCTTTACCTTTGTTATTATCTTGTAGAGATTGGAATTTGAAGTTGCCAACCAGAACTCAATAACTCAAAATATCAATTTCCATCCTCCCTTTCAAGACTGATGATGAATCGAACCTCCAGCCGGGCTCTAGCGTAGGGAGGCGACCAAAGAGATATAAGTTTAATAATACCATTCACCTACCCCACCATTGAGTTAGGGAAATGATTTTATTTCTTTATCTTACAGGAGAGGAACCAACTCTATTATAGCATCTACTTACATGAATGAGGGATCTATTATTTGTGGATAGATTTAGTAGAAAAAGCAAAAACACCTCTCGGAGCTTTCGATACCTTTTGGTGTAGCTAATATGCATCCTCTTCCCTACAGTTACGCTTCCTCTTTATTAGTTTAACTCCTCTACTGTAAGGCTCGAAAAGAAATCCTGCTTGCTAGCTCATAACAAAAGCTCAAACTCAAACTACTAGCTCAAGCAACGATAACTCCTCTCCCATAAGGTCGAGCCTCTTTTCTCCTCTTCCTTATTGTTATGGACCCAAAGCTAAAGGAAATGAATGAAAATACTAGCTCCCCAGTAACTATATCACCTAGCAGGTACTTTATTTCTTATACCTATCTCCTGTTCCTTATAGTAAAGCATGTTTCGCTCCTCTTCACTGCTTCCGAGCTTCTTTTCTCAAGCAACGGGACCTAGAGCTCGACATTAAAATGAATCCTCTTCTTTGAATTCCAAGACTGGAATCAAGAATATCAAGCCATTAACGGGTATCCCCCCTATTCCCTGATGTCCCGTAGGTGAGTTAAGGAGTGAAATAGGTAGTAGCTCATTAGCGCATTACCTCCTTGCTTTAGCTCCTGGGGCTGGTTACGCAACTATATTTTCTTGCTTCTGATCAAGTAGGAGCTAGAGTTCAAGTTGCTGATGATATATTGTAAGGAAAAGGAAGTTAAAAGAAGAAGCAAAAACTGCTGATTATAGATAACTAGGAAACCTAGTTGCCGACCTCTCTTATTCATATTTATTATTTGAAATAAAGAGTATCTTTTACTCTTTTCATACCTTATTTATAGGGAAACTACTATTAATATGAGGCTCTTTTTCACATTGTTATTAATATAAAAGTAAGGCACCTTTTCACATTGTTATTATAGGGAAACTACTAGCCATCTTATGGGAATTAGAAACCCTGGATCTACCCTCGGGGATAGTTCCTTTTCTAACCTTGAATTGCCTTTGGGGATAGTTCCTTTTCTGTGAGGTTATGATTATTCTTATTGATTAATCTATCCAATCGGAACTCCATAAATAAAGCCTTCTCTATCGCTTCTTCACTTTCTACTTTACCGAGCTAAAGAACGTACAATGGAATAATGCAGGGAAGTGAATTCATCTGCTTCAAAGCAACTAACTCTTAACTCAACACCAGGAACTAAACTATCAGGATGAGGAATTAGGCACAGTATGAAAGATCTTTTAAATACACATCTTCCTCCAGGTGGGGGATTGGGACGTGGGCATAGGGGTCTTTATAATACAATAAATAATTTGCTTCATTTTCAATTAGGCCTTGCTCTAACTTGTTTAGGGGTTATTACTTCCTTTGTAGCTCAACACTTGTATTCTTTACCTCCTTATGCATTCCTAGCACACGACTTTACTACACAAGCTGCATTATACTCATCACTATTGCATGATTCATCATGACAAGGCTTTTGCTCATTGAGCTATATTTTTTATTATAGATTACAATCCAGAGCAAAATGAAGATAATGTATTAGCAAGAGTGTTAGACCATAAATAATATATTATATATAATTTAAGTTGGACAAGCCTATTTATGGGATTCCAAACTTTGGAACTTTATGTTCATAATGATGTCATGCTTGCCTTTGGTACTCCAGAAAAGAAAATTTTGATCGAACCTAAATTTGCTCAATGGATACAATCTTCTAATGGTAAAACTTCATATGGGTTTGATGTACTTTTATTTTTAATGAGTGGAACAACATTCAATGCCTGGTTGGTTAAATGTTGTTAATGAAAATAGTAATTCATTATTCTTAACAATAGGACTCGGAAACTTTTTGGTTTATCATGCTATTGCGCGGGGTTTACATATAACTACCTTGATCCTAGTAAAAGTGACTTATGATCTCTCTTCTCTTATTATACGATACGACTTTCCATGGTGAATAGAATGGCTAAGAGAGATGCTCTCTGGCTATCCATTCCCGTAGTAATCAAGTTCTATCAGGATCTCTTTGAAGATCCTTTGTTTGATGGATCCAGTGTCGTGCTGCTCAAGGAGATGTCGTGGACCTTAGGTTTCTCATTAGATTTTGTCTTTCAAGTAGAATAAAAAAAGATCTTGAGTTGAAAAACTGGCAATAACTCTATCTAGGATTCTGCACCTGCAGTTGGGATTTGGAAAACGAGTTGTGTTCTTAGACTCAGTTTTCACATCTTTAATCCTCAATTGAGCTAGTCACTGGCGAATGCTTCCAAAAGATACATACTACCTCTACTCTAAACAAGAGCCTTTGGGTATTAGACTAGCTTAAAAACTCAATATGTAAGGATGTAGTTCCTTTCCTCAAAACCAGTCATTTGAGTGAGACCTTACAATAGGTGCCATATTTAGGTTGCTTGTAACTAAGACTTTTAGGGATTATTTCTATCTTCCCTTAATTAAGAAATTTAGATAACATCCGGTTGGGAAAGGGCCACAACTTGCTTCAATAATTAATTGAAGGAAAATTATATCCCTGTTCAACAATAAATTCTTAGCCTCTTTTTCAGGGCAAATGATGTTTTATTGTCTATGGCCCAAGGAAAAAAGTGGTCTGCTTTATTGAATCTTATTTCAGCAATAGGTGTCCCTTTCATTTTCAATAAGGAAGTTTAGTAGGAGGTACTTGCCCTTAGAACCATAAACATTTGTGAGTCACCTTTTAAAATGAAAGGTAGGGAGCTACTGACAAAGAGCTAGAGTAGATTCATGAATGTCCTAGAATTTTAGTATGGGCTTAATAGGTCAAGAGAGTCTTATGCCGCTCAATTTCTTGCCGAATCTATTTATACTATGTTAAATTAATCTCCCTCGAGAGCATAGAACACCCACCCCTTCTTTGAACCTTGTTAATGATCAAACTTAAAGATATGAAACTGAGTGCCATTTGATGAGTAACTGAGAACAATTGAGAGGGATATGGAAAGAATAAAGTAATGAAAGAGGAAGTCATTGCTAGTAGTAATGACTTGTCGCGATCCATTAGTTCAGATGGAATCCATGTCCTAGGTGTATCAAAAAACATTCTTTTTGCTAAGCGTATATAATAAAATAGAGTTAAAGGGTCCATCCCGAAACAAAGCCAAGGGGGTACTAACTAACAACTGAGTCCTCTCCAAACCGTAGGAGTTAGTTGCCCATCATGCGGCTCACCAACTTAACTTGCCTCTATAAGGGGCTTGCTCCAAGCAGGTTTGGGTCACTTACAATATACAGCTCTACAATGGAAAGAGTTGGTTTTAGAAACATTTTCAATATTCTTATTTTTTTTGTAGATGAGAAATGTGAGTCTATTTTTTCCACTTTCTTCTCTATAAAAATGATCAAAAAGGAAGGAGAGCTTGGTTCTTATTCCCATGTTGGATCTCTTCTATCTCTGCCTTGCTCGTTGTCACCTATCTTGAAGAAACCTTTGGAACCATGTAGAGCATCAAGAGGGGCCACAAAGAGATTCCTCTTTGAAGTGATTTTCGAGGCTACCCCCTGAATAAGTATGGCTCCATTAGCCTGGGAAAATATGGGGATAAAGAGAAAGGATTTAAGCCCTCTTAGCTCTTCTGGGCACTGGACAGGGGTTACTCTGTAAATGTGTAGAGCCAAGTGTAGTGTGGTGTAGTAGTAAGCACTTCTAGGCCCATTCCCGGCTAATGGATTAGTCCTGTACTTCGAGTACTACTGACCATCTACCATCCGTTGCATCAGATCCCTTTCATGAGTGGGGGGGCTAAGCGCAGTTCTTTAAGTCAAAGGTTTAATTAAATCTATTATTTTTTAGATATCAAAATGAAAATAAGATAGGATAGATAGATGTATCTATCTTTCTATTCATATATATTATGAAAAAATATGGATTTATATAGTTATGTAGCGTAGCAAGAAGGCCTCAATCCTTGATTTGGCCCAGAATGATTGCACTGCTTTGTGCCCAGGAAGCGAAAAGAATAAGCTCGGCTGCATCTCCTCCACACTTGATTTTCTTCATGCCTATTCCGCATAAGCTTCGAGCGCAATTAGGGCTTTGCTCTCCTATAATTCTTCATTGGATGATTCAGATTGAATCACTATTCTTTCCCAACAAAAAAATGAAAGGGATGTATCACATCGAGATGTCAATTTTTTTCCGCCCCCAATGAGATGGGGAATTTTGAACCCCCTAATTATACTTTTTGGCCCTTCATCTTTCTAAATTGAAAGCCGGCCCAGCTCGCGTCGTTCCAACAACTGGCGGGGAGCACCTTAGTATACAATCGTGCGCAGTAACTGAGAGTCCTATTAAACCTAAGGCCAACTTAAATTCACAAAACCAAGGTTTATCTTGTGTAGTGATTGTGGACTCGTACAAGGATATTGAGTAGATGGTTAATTTCTCAGACCTAACCCTCTCTTTCATAGCATGCATTCCCATCCGTGTTGCAACTGATTTGGTAAGCTACGTGTCTGGTGCACGGAGAACTGCCTTTGGTCTCCCAAACTGACTTACTCGTGGCAACCTTCCGGCTGCCCAATGACCTATAATGCTAGTCACTATTCCCACTGGGCTAAGAAGGAAGCCCCACAACCCAAAGCAGAAAAAATAAAAATAAATTTTCTACAAAAGCCAGCTAATGGGGGTATTCTTGCATATGAGAACATAGTAATGGAAAAGGTAATAGCCAAAAGAGGGTTTGTTTTGGCTAGAGTGCCCAAATCTGCTATATATTTGACACGGGGTTTGCTGTAATGCTAAAACTATGGCAAATGCATCTATCGTCTTTAATGCATAAATAAAGATACCAATTAGTAGTGATTGAATTCCTTCTATGGTTCCACATGATAAACCAATACGAATATAACCTGCATGTCCAATTGAACTATAAGCTAGAAGTCTTTTTACTTTCGTTTGGGCTATGGCGGCCAGTGCTCCTAAGATCATAGAAGCAATACTGGAGAAAAAGAAGATTTAGTGCAATGTATCCCTATAAGAACCATAAATAGAAACACGTGAAATATTAGAAGAAATAGAAATTTTTGGTACAATAGAAAGAAATGTTGTAATTGGGATTGGTGAACCCTCATAGATATCAGTGCCCATATATAGAACCAAAAGAGATGGAGTCTGAAGGGATAGGGGGGTTTCTTTGGGGCTCGAGAAATGGAATAGATAGGGCCCCACAAGTTTAGAATTCTAACTGGGGAATTTACACGAAAGGGAATGGGGAATTCTCAATGAAAAAAGTGCTCTCTGAACCGAACGTGAAAGTAGTTTTCCATCAGACGGCTGTTCCTATAACTCTACTCTCGACTTGGATTATATATCCAGAAAGGTCCGCTCTCGGCCATTCCACACGCTGCCTAGCAGAGGCTTGGTTATCTGAAGTGGATTTTCTCTTTTGTAGTACATGTCGAACCTGATGTGTCCTATTGACTAAGAAGGGGGCGGGCGGCGCAGCTACAAGGACCCCTTTCTTTCTGTTGTTCCCAGCACTTTCCCGGGCCGAGCCATTTCCTTTGGGAAGCAGTCCCTTATCTGACCTTGGCGGGCATTCTTTCCATCCTTAATTAAATAGGGGGTGGGCATAGGCCCAAACATTATTGGAAGGGTCCTAGCTAGGCTTTGTGTTCAATACAAAATCTGGAAAGCTGTAGGGATGACAAAAGGAGGGCATTCTCCTCTGTTGCACTGAAAAAAAGACCTTAGATAAGAGCACCTTATCTTAATCTTAGGTTTTGGTTCTTACTCCCGCATCTAGCCTGCGTTATAGGGGAAGATTAGCAAAGCGGGAAAAGACAGAGAGAGGGAGAGCAGCATCTTATTCTCTTCTTGAGAACATCCAGATAAGAGAAGCATTCAGAATGGGCAGAGCGCACCTTTGGTGGGGCGACGAAAGGCTACTTTAATTGAAGCTGCTAAAGAAGGAAACTCAAGAGGTTCGTCTTATGAAGCATTCACCGGTAACCAAAGCCTCACTCCTTCCTTTTGATTGTGCCGTGACGCTGACTAAATCCAATCAATGGGAGGTTATCTCTCAAAGTTATAATTTATAAGCCCTTTTATGCTCACTAAATACAATTAAGTAAATAGTGGCAAATTGGGATCGTCCACGAAGAAAAGGGATTTTCTAAAGCGTTTAAACATAAATGGTTGATATTAGGCTAGAAATAGATATATATATATATATATATAGATATATAAAAGCAAGTAAAAAGGGGGATTTTGGTTGGTTGTGGCCCTAAGTTATGAAATTAAAAGACAAGATAACTAGCAAAGTTAAGTAACTATGCTAATCATCAAACAAACTAAGAAAAGGGGGTAAAAACTACAAAAGACAAAGCCTTGAGGGCAATTAATATCCACTTCCAAACCTAATGTAGATCATTGAACCATACTCTCAATCTACAACATTTGTTACATATGGGGAATGCTAAAACTTCCCATTCGAAAATCAACATTGATTCCTTCTTAATAGTAATTTGCAAAGACAAACAATGACCATTTGCAAACCTCATTGATAATAACTCTAGGTAAACCACACCATAAAAGTATTACATCAATGGCATTATACATGAAGGGCCATAGATTTGATAACAACAAGCCTTCTACCAAAGACATAGCCATTTTACCAAACATAACATTCATTAGGCTAAACCTAGAATAAACCACATTCAAGATTCAACCTTGCATTTCATCTATAGGATAAACTTGAGAACGATCCACATTAACATATTTATCTAGCAATAATCAAAACACATTATGCACAAGAAATTCTATATCCATGTTCTTGGATTCTCATATCAAAGAGCTAAGAAATTTGCAACTTTCATAACACCCTAACACTTCAATCATGCAAACACTTCATATACTCAAACAACACATAGCATAAATGAAGTAAAACATCACATTTAAACACATGAATGCTAAATAACAAATGTTTCAAGAAAGAGTGAAACAGAGGTTCTTACTACATAGGTGTGGATGCTTCAATCAATTGCTCCCAAGTAAAAAACTAAGCTAGATAATCAAAACACATAACATAGAACACAGATCTACAAAGAAAGAAGAAGAAATTGAAGAAAATGGTGAAAACTAGGGTTTTAGAGCCCCCAAGTCAAGCTTAGTGTGTTGGGGAAGAGGGGCGCGACGCCTCTTTCGCGAGTCGCGACCAAATCAGGAAATTGTGAGCTCTCAAGTCAACATTTTGCTAGTCGCAACACACTTGCGATGAGTCGTGATGGAAAAAAGTCCCATTTTGTTTTGCTTCCTCTGGGTGAACCGTTGATCCATTTTGGGAGTTCGGGTAGTCAATTTTTTAATACTAGAGAAGAGGAATCCAATGGTACCACTCTTGGAGGCTGATTCCCCTCGGAAAACTGTCATAACCTAGCTTAAAAACATAGATCATTCTTCACCCTCTGCTTTTCTCTCCTTTCTTCACTTTATCTTCTACCACTTTGTGAGTGGCCTTCCATCTTCTACCATCCTTTCGAATGGCCTTCACCAAACCACTCCTAAGTGCTCATGAGCAAACTACAAATTAAGCTTACAAAAAGGAATCTAGATGCTCATAAGGACCAAAAGTCCATTAGACTAAACATAGGTTACAAAATGAAGGATTTAGATAGAAAAACCGAAAATGACTATCTAAACCCCTTATCATGTTAACCTACCTAAATCTAGGAATCTTACAACAAAAATATGACAAAAGAGATGTTGAATGCTTTGGAAAATACATGCATTTGAAGCCTCATCAAATCTCCCCACACTTAAACCTTACTCGTCCTCGAGTAAACAAGAACAAGCAAAGATCAAAGCATAAATTAGCATATAAAAATTTTCCAAAAACATCCAACATCATATTCCTAGACTACCCTAATCCCCAAGACATAAGAATCTCTCATACTCTCACATCCCAAAGACTAAGATAATCAAAACAACCAACAAACCATAACAAAAGTGAGGTATACATATAATGCCAAACTATCTTACTCTACCGAAAAAGCCACCCAATAGACACATTAATGTGCCCATTTTATACGGTTATTTTAGGATTTTTAGGATTCACTTTTGTACACTTTTGTGCTCTAAATGTGGCATTTTTCCTTGAAATTCTTGAAGAAGAGTTAAAAGCGACTTTTACGCTTTTATTACTTTTCTAGAGAATTTTGTGTGAAAAGGCAATTTGTTTGAAGACTTGTATTTGAGCTTTTGAAGACTTGAAGAATTGAAGAAAAGTGAAGTGAAGATGAGGAAATGAAACAAAAAGAAGAAAGAAATCAAGATGTTGGAACTGGGCACCATTGCGACTCGCGATGAACATATGACCAGAAATCTTTTCTGGGTTCAAATACTCACCTTATCCTCTCCTCTTCAGACATTCTCTTCTTCCAATAATTTTTCCGGGTTCAAGCCCTAGTTTTTCTCTTCTTTCTTTTCTTAGTTTTTGTAGGTTAATCATGTCTTTTAATTATCTAGCTTAGTTTTATCTTGGGAGCAATGGAATGAAGCTTCCATATCTATGTAGTAAGAACCATATCTATATATTTATTGCTTTTGATATTGTGCATTTATTAAGCTTTGAGTGTGAATTGTTAATGGCATTGATGTTGTTGGAAGCTTGAGTATATTGAATTGCTTGTATGATTACTTGTTAGGGTTGGGAATAAGTAGCTAATTCTCCCCTCTTTTAATGTGGAATCCAAGAGCATGAGTCAGAGCTTCTTAATTAATGTTGTTGGCTAATCTTGTGTAAATGCATGAATTGGTTAAATGCTTAGACACGGTGTAGTGTTTATAAGTGTTGCCAAGCTTGTTGGTTTTTCGTGCTCAAAGCCACCAATGTGATACTCTTAGTCATGTTTTGGCTAAGGGAGTCATTGGTGAGGTTTGACAAGAGATGTCGAATTCACTCTTGCAAACTACTATGTGAGAAGGATGGAAGATTCATCTTCAAAACAAGTAGTGGAAGTAGTGGATAAATTGTTTCACTCGTTCTTGAAGCCTTTGTTATTTAGCAGTCATGTGTTCTGAATGCTATGTTTTACTTCATTTATGCTATGTGTTGTTTGAGAATAGGATGTTTTTGTATGATTGAAGTGTTAGGGTGTTAGGAAAGTGGCGAATTCCTTAGCTCCTTTGCATGAAAATTTAGGAGCATGAACTTAGAACTTCTTGTGCATAATATGTTGTGATTCTTGCTAGATAAGTATATTAGTGTGGATTGTTCTCATATTTATCCTATAGATGCTACGAAAGGTTGAACCTTGAATGTGGTTTGTTCTAGGTTTAGCCTAATGAATGCTATGTTTGGTTAAATGGTTATGTCTTTGGTAGAAGGCTTGTTGTTATCAAATCTATGGTCCTTCGTGTATAATGCCATATATGAAACACCCCCATGGTCGTTGTTTGTCTAGGGTGATCATTAATGAGGTTCGAAAATGGTCATTGTTTGTCTTTGCAAATTACTATTAAGAAGGAACAAATGTTGATCTTCCATTGGCATTCACCATAGGTTACAAATGTGATAGGATGAGTGAGTGGTTCAATGATGTACATTAGGTTTGGAAGTGGATATCAATTGCCCTCAAGGCTTTGTTTTTGTAGTTTTGAAACCCTTTTTCTTAGTTTGTTTAATGATTAGCATAGTTGACTTTGCTAGTTATCTTGTCTTTTAACTTTCATAACTTAGGAAAATCAACCCCCCTCATTTACTCTCTTATATATATATACATTTTTTTTAATTTTAAACCATCCTGATAGATGGGAGGAATTTATTAGGCTCCCCAAACCCAAACGAAATAGACCCAAAAGGTGCTACATGTAGAGTTCTTTACAAAAGATCATTCATTTGATGATCCAAGAGCAAGGGACAGCCCTCGAAGCAAATAAAAAGTTGCTTCCAAAAGCGATATGTTCAATCGAGTCTAAGCTAAATGGAAGTGTGAAAATACAGTTTGCTAGTCTTATTTCCATCCAGCATAAATAACACGAACATGGTCAGGGAAGCGAAGAATCGAAACCCTTATTAGTCAATGTTATTCGGCCGAATAGGAGATAAGACCGCCTGAGTGTCCAAAGTTTGTTGCCATCCGTGATGTACCCTATGTTCAGTCAGTGCTTCCTCTCCTATGATCAAAATCCTCCTTTGCTTCAGATGTGGATCTCAGTTAAAAACTGACCTGCACAGTAAAGAACAGAGGCACAGCAATTTCCATTCGAGAGGAAGAGTGAAAAAAAAATTACTAGAAGATGCTTTAATTACTAAAGGAGTTGTAAGTGTAGTCAAAAAAACTCTAGGTGTTGCCCAGAGAGGTTCCAATTCGCACTCCATGGAATCCAATTTTATCTAGTAGTAAAAGACCCCTAAGAAAAGATGGAACATTTTCTGTGTTTAAATCTCCAGTTAAATTCTTATCCTTTGCATATTTTGCCAAGAAATCTGCAGCTGTATTAGCTTCCCTGGGAGTGTGTTGGATTGGATTAACTTTATGCCTTGTGTTTAATGTGCTACAAATAGAAAAAACTCTCCATGGGCAGCCCATTGGATTTTGTATTCCTTTAACAATTGATAAACAGTCTGACTCAAGCACACAACAGTGAAGATCAAGTTCTGAGCATAATTGATATGCACTCTGAATACCAACCAATTCAGCATGTAGAGGAGAATCAGATTGAAAAATATTAACTCTCAGCTTAATCACCTCTCCCTTCCAATCCCTCACTATAACTGCACATGATGACTCTCCTCCATTTCTCCATGTAGCATCTGTATTTATTTTGAAACCAGATTTTGGTTTTTCCCAACTGACAGCAGTTAAAACTCTTTTCTTTTTTTGGAGGATTTTTGGTATGATTCCAGCTTGAATTAAGTCCTTATGCTTTTCTATATTACCTTTCAGTGGATTGGCAGTGAAGATTAAGTATATCAGTTCTTTGACATTCTGAAAGCATGCATCAACTGAGAAGGATAGATTATCAAATATGATTTTATTTCTGTATATCTAGAGGGACCATGTTGTGACTATTAGGGCTGCTGTAAACAAATTGGACAAAATCTTAGAGTCTGCCCTTATGGAGAGGTAGAATTCTACTCTGTTCCTGAAGCTCCCTAAAACTGGTTGTTGAAAATGTAGAAGATTGTTAACTCTAATCCAAATTGCAATTGCAGAAGGACAGGAGTTAAAAAAATGGTCCAGGGAGTCTGAGTGGTTCTTACACAGAGGACACTTAGAAGCTAAAGAGAAACCAAACTTACACAATATGTTATCAAAAGGCAGTATACCATTAAGAGCTCTCCAAACTAGTACAGACATTTTTGAGGGAATGAATGGTAACCATACCTTGTGTAGATGTCTAATGGTTGTTCCTTTCTGTCTGAAAATCTTATATGCTGAGCTGGTAGAGAAATTACCATCCAAAGAAGGAGTCCAGACCAGCCTATCTGCATGGGAGTTTCTAAGTTTGACATCCTGCAAGAGCAAAATAGTATTGGTAGCCAGGTGAGGCTCTAAGATTGGAAGATAGGAATCTTTGTTAGAAATGAAGGAGCTTAGAGAGATTTCATGAAATGGGATTTCCATCTCTTGGGGCCATTCATAGAACAAAGCTCCCTCACCTGTCCAATTAGCATTCCAGAATGAACATTCACCTATTCCATAAATAACTCTAGTAAGACTATTAGCTTTTTCAGTGACCTTGCATATTCTATTCCATGTATGGGATTTTTTATACGATGCAGGGAGTGACCACAAATGATGGGACCATTGGGTATTATTTATTTGCAATTTCCACCAAAGTTTAAAAGAGAAAGCATCTACTATGGCCTGAAGGTCTCTAAAGCCTGTACCTTTCTCCTGAAATGGAAGACTCATTTTTTCCAGGATCGCCATTTTTTCTTATTCTCTGAATTTTCAGTATTTCCCCAAAATAGTCCAGAAGCCAATTTTTCCATTTTCCTTAAAACTAACTTTGGAGGACTTAAAACAGCAAACAAATGTGTGGGAATAGAGAGAAAACAGTGATTAATAAGAATGATTTTACCTGCAGTGCTTAACCACCTGTTCTTCTAGTTGTTAATGGTTTTCTCCATTCTTTCCAAAACAGGGTAGTAATGTACCTGTGTATTCCTTCCTGGAAAGATGGGGACCCCTAGATACTTAAAAGGAAATGTGCCTCTAACCATACCTAAAGTCCTGCTCACTGTTTGGACTCTATCCAATGTGGTGTTAGGAGCAACAAAGAAATTAGATTTTGAAAAATTAACTTTTTGACCCGATGTTTGCTCATATGCTTTCAGAAAACTTTTAAGTCTTTTCAAAATTTTGTGATTACCATTTAGGAAGACAGCCGTATCATCAGCATACATGAGATGAGTAATCTGTGAGCAGTGTCTAGGCAAGCTAAAATATTGCAAATATCCTATGTTGAACAATTTTTTCAAACCTCGGGAAAATGCCTCAGATAGAATATTGTACAGAAAAGGTGAAAGAGGATCACCCTGTTTGATGCCTCTATTGGATGCAAAGAAACCTGAAGTAATTCCATTAATTAAAACTGAAAAATGAGCTGCAGCTATGTTTTGCATAATGCGGTGCACAAATGTACCATGAAATCCAAATTGAAGGAGGATTGAATT
This sequence comes from Rubia yunnanensis, assembly GCA_037428765.1. Classification (NCBI taxonomy): domain Eukaryota; kingdom Viridiplantae; phylum Streptophyta; class Magnoliopsida; order Gentianales; family Rubiaceae; genus Rubia; species Rubia yunnanensis. Next base: position 65,249,951 of record CM075061.1, read on the forward strand.
AAGGAAAGACCATGAGACCCTATCAAAAGCCTTCTGCATGTCTAATTTAACTATAAGATTTGAAACTTTAGATTTTCTAGATAGAATTCTGGTCATCTCTTGCATCAGTATTATGTTATCAGATATATCCCTCCCTTTTATAAATGCACTCTGTTCAGGGGATATGAGTGAAGTCATTAGAGGTTTAATCCTTTCCATTATCATCTTAGAAAAGACATTATTCACAAAGTTTGATAGGCTTATGGGCCTGAAATCTGAGAAGGTGATTGGAATCGATCTTTTGGGGATTAAAGTCAGCCAAGTGCTAGAGATGGCCTTAGGAATATTACCACTTTTTAGGAAATCATTTGCAGCATCTAGGAGATCTCCTTTAATAGTATCCCAAAAAGTTTTGTAAAAAGCTCCAGAATATCCATCAGGTCCCGGGGAACTAGATTTATTTAGGTCAAATACTACAAATTTAAGCTCCTGAAATTGAAAAGGAGATAGAAGAATGTGGTTTTCTTGATCCGTAATTACTTTTGGGATTTCAGTGAGGAAGTGTTTTAGATATGTTCCCATTTTTTGAGAGTCTTATTCATTAAGTAATTCTCTGTAAAATCTCACTGCTTCCTCTTTAATCAGAGATAGTTCTGAAATCCAATTACCTTTTCCATCCTTGATTTTACTGATTCTTGATTTTGTTCTCCTTTCCCAAATTGAATGATGAAAGTAACTCGTGTTAGCATCACCATACTTGAACGAATTTAACCTAGATTTTTGCTTCAGATAGATATTTTTTTCTTTTTGAGCTCGCATCAGCAAATCTTTGGATTTATTTAGCTCCGCTAGGATTAAATCATCTTGTGTTTGCTGGAAAGAGATTTCCAGGTCATTAACTACATTCTCATATTGTGTCAAATTCTGATTCACATTACCAAAATATAATTTATTCCATTGTTTGATTTCCATCTTTAGCCTCTTAAGTTTAAAAACTAACCTGTACATCCCATTGAAAGGAGAAGCTAATTCCCAGTTTGAGACTACTAGGTCTTGAAATTCCTGTCTATTTGACCACATTTCTTGGTATCTAAATGGTCTAGGGGCTTGTTCTTCGGATGATTGTACAGTTAGAAATAAAGGGGAATGATCCGAGGTCATCCTATTTAAAACATGAATGGAACTATTAGGAAATAGGTCCAACCAATCTAAGGTGGCAATTCCCCTATCTAACCTCTGAAACTTAAGTCCTTACATTTATCCCTATATCTATTATTGCTCCAAGTGAAGGAATTTCCTACAGTAGGGATGTCATGCAAGTCCATAATGTTTATAAATTCATTGAACTGCTTCATACTTTTTTTTGGTGTTGACTTCCTTCCTTTATATTCAGATACAAATGCAACAGTGTTAAAATCCCCTATATATATGGAAGGATGATGCATTGTTACCTTTAAGTCATTCCATAAAGCCTCCCTCATTTGTCTATGTACACTAGCATATATGAAAAAACAATTCCAGCTAAAAGAGGAGGCAGAATCTGATATATTAACTTGCACAAATTGATCTGTCTCCCTTAAGGTTGTAATACTGAAGAATTGATTCCATAAGATCCAAATTTTAGCACATTGGGCAGGAAAAGCATTTTGGTATCCCAGTTCATGCTTTAATACTGTTAAATTATGTTTATCCTGCCAGGGTTCTATTAAACACAGTATGTCAATCTTATGCTTAAGTTTTAAAACCTTTAGTCTATCAAGAGATGTTCCAATACCCCTCACATTCCAGACTAGTATATTCCTTATTATGGTGTGTTTTATCATTTAAAAACTTTTGGGGTAGCTTTTTGTGAAGATCTTAGGTTTCTACTTGTCTTAGCAGAGTTCTTACCTTTGTCACCTGATTTGCCATTACTGTTTTCAATATTCACCAAATTAGACTTCTGATCAGAATTACTTACCTTGTTCTGCATGTTTTCCTCTTCCTTTGTACTCTGATCAGGGTGTGTAGGAATCTGACCCCCTTTATTAACCCCTGAGGTGGTATTTTGCTCTATGAAACCTGTTTGTGTTTGCTCAAGAAGAGGAGCAGTTATAGTGGTAAGATTTTAATCAGAATTAAGGATAACTGAAACTTCCTGTGATTCCACTGATTCATGAAATATCTCTACAACCTCCCCTTCCAGATCATCCTTTAAATCATCTAAGGATTGGAAAGCATTAGAAATTGTTACTGTGTTATTTTTTGTAGCATTTTCCTAGATAGGAGGAAGTTCTGAGAGCTGATTCTTTTTTCTCCAGAAAGATGTGGTTATTGGCTTAGAAATGTCATCCAGAGAGTAGAAGGGGGCATTTCTTTTCTTATGGCTAACCTTAAAAAAGTTGATGTTACTTTCATGTTGAAATCCTGAATTTATTTTTTGAGTTTGAAAATCCTTCTCTTTTTGTGAGACAGTTAAGGTTGAGGAACCCTCAATGTTAATTGTTTCTTTTGGAGGGGATTCTAAGCCTTTTATCTCCTTATGTTCATTTCCTTCAGTTTTTTTCCCAATCTTTTTTCTCAACTCTGGATGCAGGAAATTACAACTAGTATTACTGTGGCCTATTATTTTGCAATGTGAACAATATGTTGGCAAATCTTCATATTCAATAGGGTATTCCGCCACCTTGTTACCAATTCCTACCACAATAGTATTAGGGAGCTGTGATAACAGATCAATCTCAACGCAAACTTTGATGGCAGAGGGTCTAGTTAAAGCTTTGGTGGCTGCATCTATCTTAAGGTATCTACATATCTGACTGCTAATACCCATAATTGCAGAGTTGTAAAAATGTATAGGCAATTTATGAACTGTTACCCAGCAGGAACTATGGAGGATTCCACTGTTGGTGAAAAGTCCGGAGACCACTTCTAGACTTTCATTGTGAATCCTTGAATCGTCCATTGACCCTTCATCCAGCATCTTTGATAGTCCTCGCATTCCTGAAAACGAATAAGAACATGTTGATAATCAATTGACCCTAATTGAAATTTTGATTTAAAACCAATGGATTTAAAAGCCTGTTGAAGAGTGTCCATATGGGGTTTCCCTCAGATGAACTTTCCAACGAGGGCATTCTGATAGTGCGAGGCTAGAAGTTCGCCTTCTTCTGGGGGAAGGATGTAGGCTATTTTGCCCTTGAATTCTGTGATGGGGTGCAAATTTGGAGTGTCAGGGAGTGATGATAGGAGCAGGGATTGTTTTGTGTTGAGAGCTTGAACGAAGCTTTTGTGGACAGGGGGCATAGGGGGCATAGGATCGGGGAGTGGAGATGGCGTCGGCGACGCCATGATCGGCCACCAGTGATAGTGAGTTGGAACAATAAAAATGACCGTTGACAGTAAAAACTGGGATGAGGAAGAAGAGCTGTGAAGTTAGTGTGTGTAATCGCACCAAATCGCACAGAGTAATCGCACAAAAGTAAGTATATATATATATACTTACTACTAGCGTAATAGCAACCTTCTATGTTTAAACGCTTGAGAAAATCCCTCTTCTTCGTGGACGACCCCGACTTGCCGCTAATTACTTAGTTGTAGATAGTAAGAATTTAGGGATTAAATATTAACTTTGAGAGATATGGCGATGACCTCTCACACATCAAGAGAAGCATAAAATTTTCAATTTCTCTCATTTTCTCTCATTTTTCGTAGGATCCCTCTCGGGTTTTCATCCTAGCTTCACACATTTTTCTTTTTCAATACTTACCCTCACCTTTTTTCCACACCATTTTGCCTCTCATTTTTGCATAGGTCACCCTTTTTGGGTTTTCAGCCTATCCGGGCCTCTCACTTTTTCCTTAGTTGCCCTGTCGGGTTTTCTACTTAGCGGGAAATGTTTTTCTTTTTTTTCAAACAAAACACATCAAAGTGGAGCATATGCCCTCTACAATAAATTACAATGAGATATATATTCCTCTTTACCTCCCCACACTTGAAACACACATTGTCCTCAATGTGAAAAAGACAAGATAAAGAAATAAGGGAGAAAGATTAAAAAAATACTCACAACTAGGACCATGAAGGTCATTCCCGGTGATGGAAATGCTCACCCCTCAATGAATGTTCTCTCCTCCATGTTCTTGAACACAACATGAAACTTTGATCCATCCACTATGAAGCCACAACTATGCAAATCCCGATCAACACTGACAAAAGAAAAAAATAGTAGTACTCCTAGATGGTGGTTTTGGTAGTGGTTTTTTGTGGTGGGTTGTGGGGGTATTCTTGTGGTTTTTGGTAAGGGTTTGAGGACATGGTTGAGAATTTTCTTTTTCAAGAAAATAAAAATACTTACCTAACTTAGAAACTTGGGTTGCCTCCCGAGAAGCTCCATATTTTTAAGTTCCTCGGCACGACCCTAATGGTATCTATATGTTGAAGGTTTGAATCCCTTCACCATGAGTATCCAAAAATAGAGAGGTGGAGGTATAAAACTTTCAAGAGGAAAGTTTTGAGGAGATGGAGATGGTTTAAAAGGAGTTGGGTGGTTAGGAGGCTTGGGATGGTCTTTTGGCTCCTTTCTTATCTCCCTCAAAACTTCCAAAAATTGTGGAGTTGGTTCACTAGGTGGGGGTAGGGGTGACGATGCTAATGAATATAGCACAATCACCTTTTCCTCCTTTTTTTCATCCTCAACAACCAACTTCTCATCCCCGTCGAACTCAAACTCATTTCCCAAGGGGACCTCACTTACCAAATCCTTGAGTTTGACTTGGGATGGTGTATTTTCTAAATCACGAGCTTCCATTCGGGCCAACGCTTTCAATATACTCCTCGTGTTCCCCTCAATAGCCCCAACACTTGAGGAGAGCCAAGTGTCTGGTTCCTCACTTGTAAAGTTGCTCAAGTTTGCTATTGCATTCATGACTTCCTCACGTGTCAAACTTGAACTTCCTTGTTGGACTTGGTTTTGGGGTATGGTATAAGATGGTGATGGCCAACTATTTTGCTCATATTGTTTGTTTTCTGGCTGATTTTCATACCACCAATCCGGATTACCACTCCATTCCGGGTTGTAAGAATTATGGTATGGATACCATTCTTGGGCTTCTTGCCCTTGAAAACCAACATCTCCTACCTCTTGGTAGCACGCTTCAAAATACTCTTGGTTTTGGAAACTAAGGGTTCTTTCCTTCTCATAGTGCTCCTCTCTTAACATATAGCAAGACTCGGTAGGATGGTCGGAATGACATATCCTACAAAACCTTGCTTGTTGAGCCTCTTTTCTCATCATGAGTTCCCTCAAGGTGAGACGTTCCATTTTAAAAAAAATCTGTTTTTTAAAAGTTTGGAATCATATTGCAAATATTCTAGATAAAAATTGACCAAGAACTCAAGCAATACCTAATCCAAACAAAAACAACCAAAAAGAAGTGAAAAATAAATGCAACTAGCTAATATGCAACCAAATATGCCCAAACACTTAAAAATAAATGCCTCTTCCCCGGCAGCGGCGCCAAAATTTGGGAGGCCGTCATCGTACCTCTCAAATTTATAATTTATAAGCCCTTTTATGCTTACTAAATACAATTAAGTAGATAGTGGCAAATCGGGGTCGTCCACGAAGAAGAAGGATTTTATTAAGCTTTTAAACATATAAGGTTTATATTAGGCTATAAATATATATAGATAGATACATAAAAGCAAGTAAAAAGAGGGGTATTGGTTGGTTGTGGTCCTAAGTTATGAAATTAAAAAGACAAGATAACTAGCAAAGTTAAGTAACTATGCTAATCATCAAACAAACTAAGAAAAGGGGGTATAAACTACAAAAGACAAAGCCTTGGGGGCAATTAATATCCACTTCCAAACCTAATGTAGATCATTGAACATTCACTCATTCTATCACATTCGGTACCTATGGGGAATGCTAAAACTTCCCATTCGAAGATCAACATTCATTCCTTCGTAATAATAATTTGCAAAGACAAACAACGACCATTTGCAAACCTCATTGATAATCACTCTAGGCAAACCGCACCATGAAGGTACTTTATCAACGGAATTATACACGAAAGACCATAGATTTGATAACAACAAGCCTTCTACAAAAAACATAGCCATTTAACCAAACATAGCATTCATTAGGCTAAACCTTGAACAAACCACATTCAAGATTCAACTTTGGATTGCATCTATAGGATAAAAATGAGAACAATCCACATTAACATATTTATGTAGCAAGAATCACAACACATTATGCACAAGAAATTAGAATTCTATGTTCTTGGATTCTCATGTCAAAGAGCTAAGAGATTTGCAACTTTCCTAACACCCTAACACTTCAATCATACAAATAGTTGATATATTTAAACAACCAATAGCATAAATGAAGTAAATATCACATTTAAACACAAGAATACTAAATAACAAATGCTTCAAGAAAGAGTGAATAGAGGTTCTTTCTACCTAGGTGTGGGCGCTTCAATCAATTGCTCCCAAGTACAAAACTAAGCTAGATAATCAAAACCCATAACATAGAACAAAGATCTACAAAGAAAGAAGAAGAAATGGAAGAAGATGGTGAAAAACTAGGGTTTTGGAGCCCTAAGTCGGGCTTAGAGAGTTGAGGAAGAAGGGGCACGACACCTCTGTCGTGAGCTGCAACCAAATCAGGAAATTGTAAGATCTCATCTCAATGTTTCGCGAGTCGCGACACACTTGTTTCAAGTCGCAAAGGAGAAAAGTCCCATTTTATTTTGCTTCCTCCGGGTGAACTGTTAATCTGTTTTGGGAGTTCTTATAGTCGATTTTATAGCACTAGAGAAGAGGAATCCAATGGTACCACTCTTAGAGGCTGATTCCTCTCAGAAAATTCTCATAACTCAGCTTCAAAACATAGATCATTCTTCACCCTTTGCTTTGCTCTCCTTTCTTCACTTTATCTTTTACCACTTTGTAAGTGGCCTTCCATCTTGTACCATCCTTTCAAACGGCCTTCACTAAACCAATCCTAACTGCTCATGAGCAATCTACAAATTAAGCTTACAAAAGGGAATCTAGATGCTCATAAGGACCAAAGGTCCATTAGACTAAATATAGGTTGCAAAATGAAGGATTTAGATATAAAAATTGAAAATGACTATCTAAACCCCTTATCATTTAAACCTACCTAAATCTAGCAATCTTACAACAAAAATGACAAAAGAGACGTTAAATGCTTTGGAAAATATGTGCATTTGAAGCCTCATCAATCGATTAACCTAGAAATGAAACTTCGTTCCCTTTCATCCAATACGTAAAGTAAGTATAAAAACTTCTTTGCCTTTGACTACATTGGAACAAAGCAAATAAGGGGGGCAGAATGAAGAAAGGAAGGGGACAAGGGCGGTCTTCCTTGGCGCGATGGCTGCTATTTTGGGGGTAGAGTACAGTACTAAAGGTCTTCAGACTTCCAGGCAGTATTTGTTTTGGGCAGCTGTTCACTATTGGATCTCGCAAATACAGCCCCCTTAGTTTTAGTTATCGAGATATATTTTTTACATTGTTCCTGGGGATTTTATGTGTAATCTGCTTTCATGCTGCAAATATTCCAATCTTAACATTACTTTGTTGCTCTTCTTTCTTTCCTTGCGAGTAGGTAGCACACTAGTAGCGTGCGTTGCGTAATTCTACTTTTTTTTTTCACTTGACTGGGTAGACAGTTGATAGAAAGATAACATAGATTCACCCAGCCAGCAAGTGGGTGGCGTGGTTATCTTGTGTAACAACACTAAAAGAAAGTGGCACTTCTGGGAAGGCAGCTCTAAGAAAAAACTACAAAGAAACCAGCGCTTTTGTGTAACATGCTATGGTCTCAATGCCCTTACGAGGTAGGGATGAGTTTCACGTGCTCTATGCCTGACTAGCATTATAGAGGGAAGATTAGCCACAATCTGACAACACTATGGTGCGTTTTTCTGTGGTTTTTTAGCAAAGTGAAGTGCATTGCATTGGAGAAGATGAAGAAACGAGATCAATGAGCAAGGGAAGAAATCTTGTAAGGTTGGTAAGTAAAGAAAAATTTATTTCTAGTGCTGGGATACCCTGCTATCGCGAGTCGCGATGAATACATCGCAAGTCGTGACAAATAGGGGAGCAAAAGGAACTCCCAGTACCAACATTCCATGAGTCACAACAGACCATTGCGAGTTGTGACGGAGTGTTTGCAAGTTGCGACGGAGTGTTCGCAAGTTACGACGGAGTGGTTGCGAATCTCAACACAGTGGTCACGAGTCACGACGTGATAAGAAATTTTGTGTTAAAATTCAGCTCTAGGTCTCCACTTTTCACGAGTCGCAATGAGCTCGTTGTGAATCGCGATCAACGGGTTCTCGAAACAAAATGTTCTCGTGTCCAAAAGCCCTCGAGATATCATCCCCTTGAGACCTCGAGTCCTTGAGGCCAGAAGCCCTCGAGCTGAATCCCTCGAGACCTCGGGTCCTCGAGGCTGCAAGCCTTGACTCGAGCCAAAGCCCTCGAGACATCATCCCCTTGAGACCTTAGGTCCTCGAAGCCGTAAGCCCTCAACTCGAACTGAACTCGAAAGTCCATCGCCCTCTCGAGACCAGTTCTCGAGGCCGAAAGCTCTCGACTCGAGCTGAATTCCTTGAAGTTGCAAGCCCTCGACTCGAACCGAACCTGAAAGTCCATCATATCTCAAGACGTCACCCTCTTGAGACCTCGGGCCCTCGAAGCCAGAAGCCCTCAAGACCACTGAAGCCTTTTAGGCCCTCGAGACCAACACCCCTCGAGACCAAATATTTCATCCTCGAGACTAGCCGGACCTAAGTCCTCAATACCTGTTGCGAGTCGTGATGATGCATCGCGAGTCGCGACCAGTGCTATCGCAAGTCGCGACCAGTGCTGTCGCAAGTCGCGATGGAAAAAAAACTTTTCAACTGTGCTTAAACACTGCATAATCTTTCCTTCTTCTCCACCAAATACTCCCAAGAACCACCATGCCTCAACTCATTCCTCCACCATCTTACATTTATTAACATATGAAGATTCTTGAATCTTTATAGTATCTTTGTTGATGGTAGTATGACGACTACATCATTGTGACTATTATTGCTATATTCTATAATGATTCTTTGATATGTGTCGATATATGTTAGATATTTTTTTTGGACAATCTTATAGTGGTGATTGCATGATGGGTTCTTTGAGAATACTATGGTTATTAACTCTTGATGCTAAACCAAGTATTACAAATCCTTATGTACTTGTGAGTTTGATGTTGTTCTATATGGTGTTAGTCTTGATCAAATGGCGCAAGGAGACAACATTTTCCTCGAGGGGTGAGTTCTTCTACGGCATTTTTGCTCCCCCTTCCGGCTCCGGAACCAATTTTGGGATCGATTCTATGCAATTATATTGGATTGCACCATATCACCAGCAACTATGCGGAGAAATGGGTGTCACTCTACCTCTTACCTTGAGTTTTATTATTCTTGCTTAACATTTTTACATTGAGGGCAATGCAATGTTTTAAGTGCGGGGAGGGGTTAGAGGACTCACATGCATGCTAGTTTCATTTGGAATGCTTTTTGCTACTTTTGATTGGAAAAACATGAGAAAAAGAAAGAAAAAAAAATATAAAAATTGATAATTTTGAAAAAAAATAGAAAATGAAAAAAAAAGAAAACCCGCTAAGTTAAAAACCGAGAGGGCAACTTAGGCAATATTGGGGGCCTGGATAGGTCAAAAACCCGAAAGGCCAACCTAGGAAAAAATGAGAGGCTAAATGTGTGGAAAAAAGTGAGATGTGAGCCAAAAAATATGATGTGTGGCTAGGATGAAAACCCAAAAGGGCTCCTTGGAAAAATTTGAGAAAGAGAGAAAAAAAAGGAAAATGCTATGAGTTCACTCATTTGCCGGTGTTGGAGTTATAAGGTTGCGGTTGTTATGTGGATGGATCGGGTAGCTCAACATCTTTAGACCTCTTGGGTTTGGGTAACTTAGTGGATTGAAAAATGAAGTATGGTTATGAAATTTTTAATTATTTTATACTTCGTTTTGGTTGATATATTGGCATTGAGTGAAGTATGTGTTTAAACCTCCTCTATGGTTTTGACTTCACTTTGTGTCATTGGATTTTGGTTGATATATTGGTATGAAGTGAGGTATGTGCTTGAACCTCCTAAATGGTTTTAAGTTCATTTTGTGTCATTGGACTTTGGGATCATCAATTTGGGATATGGAAACGCATTTATGGGTAGTGAATTGATAAGTGGTAGGTTTGGTTAGATTTAGGAATTGTAGTTGTGTGTGTGGAAAATTATTATTTGAGCTTTGATTTTGGGATTTATGATATTGAGAGTTTTTGTGAGGTTTTCATTGGGGGGATATAAGTTAGGATGTGGACATATGAATTCCTTTGTGTGCTTTAATCTTTTCTTACTCGAGGGCGAGTAAGGTTTAAGTGCGGGGAGGTTTGATGTGCCAATCTTATACGGTTATATTAAGACTTTTAGGATTCACTTTTGTACACTTTTGTGCTCTAAATGTGGCATTTTGCCTTGAAATTCTTTAAGGAGAGTTAAAAGCGACTTTTTACGCTTTTATTACTTTTCTAGAGAATTTTGTGTGAATTTGTTTGAAGACTTTGAAGAATATCTTTGAAGATTTAAAGACTTGTATTTTAGCTTTTGAAGACTTTAAGAATGGAAGAAAAGTGAAGTGAAGAGGAGGACATGAAACAAAAAGAAGAAAGAAATCAAGATGCTGGAACTAGGCACCATCGCGACTCACGACGGACGTATGGCCAGAAATCTTTCTTGCTTTTTTGTACTATAAATTCTCACCTTATCCTCTCCTCTTCAGACATTCTCTTCTTCCTACAATTTTACTGGGTTCAAACCCAAGTTTTTTTCTTCTTTCTTTTCTTTGTTTTTGTAGGTTAATCATGTCCTTTAATTATCTAGCTTAGTTTTATCTTGGGAGTAATGGATTGAAGCTTTCCATATCTATGTATTAAGAACCATATATATCTATTTAGTGCTTTTGCTATTGTGCATTTATTAAGCTTTGAATGTGAATTGTTAATGGCATTGATGTTGTTAGAAGCTGGAGTATATGAATTTCTTGTATGATTACTTGTTAGGGTTGGGAGAAATTAGCTAATTCTCCCCTCTTTTAATGTGGAATCCAAGAGCATGAGTTAGAGCTTCTTAATGATGTTGAGGTGTTGATAATTTCTAGATGAATGAGATGATGTTGAACTCGTTGTCATGTTTGTTTTAGGTAGAAAATGAGAGAGGTCAACGAATGTCGATCGTTCTTGGCTAATCTTGTGTAAATGTATGAAATGGTTAAATGCTTAGACACTGTGTAGTGTTTATAAGTGTTGCCAAGCTTGTTGGTTCTTCGTGCTCAATGCCACAAATGGGATACTCTTAGTCGTATTTCGGCTAAGGGAGTCATTGGTTGGGTTTGACAAGAGATGTCAAATTCACTCTTGCAAACTACTATCTAAGAAGGATGGAAGATTCAACTTCACAACAAGCAGTGGAAGTAGTGAATAGATTGTTTCACTCATTCTTGAATCCTTTGTTATTTAGCATTCATGTGTTCTCAATGCTATGTTTTACTTCATTTATGCCATGTGTTGTTTTAGAATAGGAATTTTTTGTATTATTTAAGTGTTAGGGTGTTAGGAAAGTGACGAATTCCTTAGCTCCTTTGCATGAAAATCTAGGAACATGAACTTAGAACTTCTTGTGCACAATGTGTTGTGATTCTTGCTAAATAAGTATGTTAATGTGGATTGTTATCATATTTATCCTATGGATGCTATGAAAGGTTGAACCTTGAATGTGGTTTGTTTTGGGTTTAGCCTAATTAATGCTATGTTTGGTTAAATAGCTATGTCTTTGGTAGAAGGCTTATTGTTATCAAATCTATGGTCCTTCGTGTATAATGTCATTGATGAAATGCCCCTATGGTCATTGTTTTTCTAGGGTGATCATCAATGAGGTTTGCAAATGGTTGTTATTTATCTTTGCAAATTACTATTAAGAAGGAACAAATGTTAATCTTCCATTGGCATTCCCCATAGGTAACAAATATGATAGGATGAGTGAGTGGTTCAATGATCTACATTAGGTTTGGAAGTGGATATCAATTTCCTCCAAGGCTTTATTTTTGTAGTTTTAATACCCTTTTTCTTAGTTTGTTTGATGATTAGCATAGTTACTTGACTTTGCTAGTTATCTTGTCTTTTAACTTTCATGACTTAGGAATATCAACCAACCCCCCCCCCCCCCCATTTACACGCTTTTATATGTTTATATATATATATACTTATTTCTAGCATAATAGCAACCTTCTATGTTTAAACGATTGAGAAAATCCCTCTTCTTTTTGGACGACCCCAATTTGCCGCTGTTTACTTAGTTGTAGATAGTAAGCATTTAGGGCTTAAATATTAACTTTGAGAGGTATGGCGATGACCTCCCACACATCAAGAGAAGCATAAAATTTTCAATTTCTATCATTTTCTCTCATTTTGCCTAGGAGCCCTCTCGGGTTTTCATCCTAGCTTCACACATTTTTCTTTTTCAATACTTACCCTCACCTTTTTCCACACCATTTTGCCTCTCATTTTTGTATAAGTCACCCTTTTGGGTTTTCGGCCTATTCGGGCCTCCCACTTTTTCCTAAGTTTCTCTCCCAGGTTTTCAACTTAGCGGGAAATTTTTTCTTTTTCTCTTTTTTTTTTCATTTATTTTTTCAAATGAAACACATCAAAGTGGAGCATCTGCACTCTAAAATACAATAAAATGAGATATATATTCCTCTTTACCTCCCCACACTTGAAACACACATTGTCCTTAATGTGAAAAAGACAAGATAAAGAAATAAGAGAGAAAGATTAAAAAATACTCATAACTAGGAGCTTGAAGGTCCTTCCCAGTGATGGCAATGCTCACCCCTCAATGAATGTTCTCTCCTCCATGTTCTTGAACACCGCCCAACATGAAACTTTGATCCATCCACTACGAAGCCACAACTATGAAAATCCCGATCAACACTCACAAAAGAAAGCAACTAGTAGTACTCCTAGATGGTGGTTTTGGTAGTGGTTTTTACTGGTGGGTTGTGGTGGTATTCTTGTGGTTTTGGGTAAGGGTTTGAGGACATGGTTGAGGATTTTTTTTTCAAGAAAATAAAAATACTTACCTGACTTAGAAACTTGGGTTGCCTCCTGAGAAGCTCCGTATTTTTAAGGTCGTCGGCACGACCCTAATGGTATCCATATTGTGAAGGCTTAAATCCCTTCACCATGAGTATCCAAAAATAGAGAGGTGGGGGTACAAAACTTTCAAGAGGAAAGTGTTGAGGAGGTGGAGATGGTTCAAAAGGAGTTGGGTGGTTAGGAGGCTTGGGATGGTCTTTTGGCTCCTTTCTTATCTCCCTCAAAACTTTCAAAAATTGTGGAGTTGGTTCACTAGGTGGGGGTAGGGGTGACGATGCTAATGAATGTAGTACAATCACCTTTTCCTCCTTTTTTCATTCTCAACAACGAACTCCTCATCCCCATCGAACTCAAACTCATTTCCCAAGGGGACCTCACTCCCAAGGGGATCAACATTCATTCCGTCTTAATAGTAATTTGCAAAGACAAACAACGAATATTTGCAAACCTCATTGATAATCACGCTAGGAAAACCACACCATAAAGGAATTTCATCAACGGCATTATACACGAAGGACCATAGATTTGATAACAACAAGCCTTCTACGAAAGACATAGCCATTTAACCAGACAAAGCATTCATTCGGCTAAACCTAGAAAAAACCTCATTCAAGATTCAACCTTGCATTGCAACTATAGGATAAGCATGAGAACAATCAACATTAACATATTTATCTAGCAAGAATCACAACACATTATGCACAAGAAATTCTAATTCAGTGTTCTTGGATTCTCATGTCAAAGAGCTAAGAAATTTACAACTTTCCTAACACCCTAACACTTCAATCATACACACACTTCATATATTTAAACAACCCATATCATAAATGAAGTAAAACATCACATTTAAACACAAGAACGCTAAATAAAAAATGCTTCAAGAAAGAGTGAAATAGAGGTTCTTACTACATAGGTGTGGAAGCTTCAATCAATTGCTCCCAAGTACAAAAATAAGCTAGATAATCAAAACCCATGACATAGAACAAAGATCTACAAAGAAAGAAAAAGAAATGGAAGAAAATGGTGAAAAACTAGGGTTTTGGAGCCCCCAAGTCGGGCTTAGAGAGTTGAGAAAGAAGGGGCATGATGCCTCTGTCGTGAGCTGCGACCAGATCAGGAAATTGTAAGTCAATATTTCATGAGCCGTGACATACTTGTCGTGAGTTGCGACGGAAAAAAGTCCCATTTGATTTTGCTTCCTCCGGGTGAACTATTGATCTGTTTTAGGAGTTCTTGCACTCGATTTTATAGTACTTGAGAAGAGGAATCCAATGTTACTACTCTTGGAGGCTGATTCTTCTTGGAAAATTCTCATAACTCTGCTTCAAAACATAGATCATTCTTCACCTTTTGGTTTGCTCTCCTTTCTTCACTTTATCTTCTACCACTTTGTGAGTGACCTTCCATCTGCTACCATCCTTTTGAATAGCCTTCACTAAACCACTCCTAAGTGCGCATGAGCGATCTATAAATTAAGTTTACAAAAAGGAATCTAGATACTCATAAGGACCAAAAGTCCATTAGACTAAACATAGGTTACAAAATGAAGGATTTAGATGTAAAAACCAAAAATTACAATCTAAACCACTTATAATTTAAACCTACCTAAATCTAGCAATCTTACAACAAAAATATGAAAAAAAGGATGTTAAATGATTTGGAAAATACATGCATTTGAAGCCTCATCAATCGATAAACCTGGAAACGAAACTTCGTTCCCTTTCGTCCAGTAAGAAAAGTAGGTATACAAACTTCTTTGTCTTTGACTATATTGGGACAAAGAAAATAAGGGGGCAGAATGAAGAAAGGAAGGGGATAAGGGCGGTATTCCTTGGCATGAAGGCTGCTCGTTCGGGGGTAGAGTACAATACTAAAGGTTTTCAAACTTCCAGATAGTATTTGTTATGGGCAGTTGTTCACTATTGGATCTCGCAAATACAGCCCCCTTAGTTTTAGTTACCGAGATATATTTTTTTCATTGCTCCCAGGGAGTTTATGGGTAATCTGCTTCTATGCTGCAAACAGTCCAATCTTAACTTTACTTTGTTGCTCTTCTTTCTTTCCTTGCGATTAGGAAGCACAACGTGTGTTTCATAATTCTACTATTTTTTTTTCACTTAACTGGGTATAAAGTTAACCAAAACATAACATAGAGAGAAAGTGGGCGGCGTGATTATCCTGTGTGACAACACTACAGAGAAAGTGGTGCTTCTGGGCAGGCAGCTCTGTGACAAAACTATAAAGAAAGCAGCGCTTTTTTGTAACATGCTATGGTCTCAATGCCCTTACGAGGTAGTGATGAGTTTCACGTGCTCTAAGCCTGACCCGCATTATACGGGAAGATTAGCCACAATCTGAGCGGTACCCCCTCCTACCCTACCACCTAAGGCGGCCATCTATCCTACAGCCACCCAAAAAGGAACTGCAGTGATCTTTAATAGGAACCCTACAGCGATAAATAGAATCCCCATGAAAATACCACTAGATCTAGCACCAGTGATTTCATATCCAGTCAAAATCTTAGCTAACTGATCAAAGGGGGTAGCTCTAGTAGACCCAAAGATCATTAAACAAATAGGGTGGGTAGGCCCAAGCACCACACTACACGTAGAGAAGCAAACCCCCCTCGTCACCATAGGTGCAACTCTACCACATATGGCTCGCACAAAGACTCATAAATCCATCCTATGCCTTTTTTTTCACCTCTCCAATCCTCAATCAAACTTGTGTTCCCCATGCACTATGAAATGAGTGGTTCTTCCTTTGCCCTATCGTATACGTATTAGCCTGGCTTCGTCCCGAACCAAGGAGGCATTCTTGCGGACACATGCCTGTAGGAAGGCTGACCACTACATAAGCTAAAGGAATACAACTACAAGACAAGTCGGGAGCTATTCACTTTTTTTCTCATTGGGATTGGATATAGATAGATGGGGAATCTATAGATCGTAGTAGTTTTCCAACCTCTCTAACTAACATACGATACAATTTAACTTCACGGCACGGCACAACCAAAAATAGAAGAGCTTCTCTAGGATGGCCTGCCTACGCTAACGAATGCTTATTTTATCTTCTCTAGAGTTTACAACAAACAAGTGGGAGAGGAACGATTCAAACCTACGTAGAAAAACTTCAATAGATTTACAATTTGTCACTTTTGACCACTCGGCCACTCTCCCATTCCCTGGTTGAGGCCCACCTCAATAGGTTCTAATTCTAAGAAGGGGGCAGCACCGTGAATCAATTAGAAAGCTTATGCATTTAATTGAAGGAAACCCAGACTATTAGCTTGGCTAGCATTCTTGGAGAATCTAGTCATTTAGTTAGTTTATAACAATCTCTGTAAAGCATGGGGTAAAGCTTCTACGAGAGCTTCCCCTTCGCGTAGTCGTTAGCCTTCCCCAACCCCTTTTGTCGCTTCTGGAAAATCTACAAGCCTAATTAAATAGCTTGCTTATTCTTACCAAGCCTAATCTACTTATATAGGGCTTAAGAAAACTTTCCCCCTTCATTTGTTGTGGTTCACACCTCACCGTAGGCACTGAATGAATGAAATGAGTGGAGATCATTCTTATCCCTGAGAATTAAAATAACCAAGTTCACCTATACGAGAGTGAGGAATAAAAACCAACAAATAATAAACTTCCCACTTTTGATGTCCGACGATTATGATAGTTTAGAAACTAAGGAGAAGAATTCCCTAGGTCAGAAAAAAATAGCTATAAATTATCCCAAAGTAGGAATAAATTTGCCAATTATGACTTAGGCGCTTTAACCATTCAGCCATGGATGCATGGGACTCAGCGAGTGAACTAGGTTTTGGTATTCCTTCTTGAGCTTCTTTTTCTTCGGTTAAGGGAGATTAGAGAAAAGATGGAATAGGAAGACGTGTTTCCAGAACGAACAAGATACTGGTTGAGAATGGGGAGTTAGCAAAGTTAGATAAGATTGGAATAGGCATAGAAATATGTATTGATGTATCAAATCGGCTAATGCTGCCAGGTTGATGCGATGTATTCTACCAGTTGACTGAAAAATTTATTATTGGTATATCAATCGGTCCATCACGGATTGAAATAGAAGCATGTTTGGCACAAAGCTTTTGAAAACACGATGCACCCAGGTAAATAAGGAACAAGATCAATATAGAGGTTAAATGATCCCTAGGAGGTCGTCCCCGCACCTCTCGAAGTTAATATTTCTAAGCCCTAAATGCTTACTATCTACAACTAAGTAAATAGCGGCAAGTCGGGGTCGTCCACGAAGAAGAGGGATTTTCTCAACCGTTTAAACGTAAATGGTTGATATTATGCTAGGATTAGATATATATACACATATAAAAACATGTAAAAAGGGGGGTTTGGTTGGTTGGTTGTCCTAAGTTATGAAAATTAAAAGACAAGATAACTAGCAAAGTCAAGTAACTAGGCTAATCATTAAATAAAACTTAAGAAAAAGGGGTTTAAAACTACAAAGATAAAGCCTTGGGGGCAATTGATATCCACTTCCAAACCTAATGTAGATCATTGAACCATTCACTCATTCTATCACATTCATTACTTGACTTAACATTAACATACTTATCTAGCAAGAATCACAACACATTATACACAAGATGTTCTAAGTTCATGTTCATAGATTTTCATGCAGAGGAGCTAAGGAATTCGTCACTTTCCTAACACCCGAACACTTCAATCATAAAAAAACTTCCTATTCTCAAACAACCCATGACATAAATGAAGTGAAACATAGCATCAAGAATACATAAATGCTAAATAATAAAGGCTTCAAGAACGAGTGAAACAATCTATTCACTACTTCAACTACTTGTTGTGAAGATAAATCTTCTATCCTTCTTAGATAGTAGTTTGCAAGAGTCAATTCGACATCTCTTGTCAAACCTCACCAATGACTCCCTTAGGACTAACAGTATCTCATTGATGGCATTTAGCACGAAGAATCAACAAGCTTGGCAACACTTATAAATACTACACCGCATCTAAGCATTTAACCAATTCATACATTTACACAAGATTAATCAAGAACGATCGACATTCACAGACTTCTCTCATTTGCTACCTAAAACAAACATGACAACGAGTTCGACATCATCAAATTCATCTAGAAATTATCAACACACCAACATCATTTAAGAAGCTCTAACTCATGCTCTTGGATTCCACATTAAAAGAGGGGAGAATTAGCAATTCATATACTTTCTCCCAACCCTAACAAGTAATCATACAAGCAATTCATATACTCAATCTTCCAACAACATCAATGCAATTAACAATTCACATTCAAAGCTCCATAAATGCACAATAGCAAAAGCACTAAATAGATAGATATGGTTCATACTACATAGATATGGAAGCTTCAATCCATTGCTCCCAAGATAAAACTAAGCTAGATAATAAAAAACCATAACATGGAACAAAGATCTACAAAGAAAGAAGAAGAAATGGAAGAAAATGGTGAAAAACTAGGGTTTTGGAGCCCCCAAGCCGGGCTTAGAGAGTTGGGGAAGAAGGGGGTTAAAAGCTATTTATAGTACAAGAAAAACGGGAGTAAAACGCAAGTTGCAGGGCAGTTATCGCGAGTCGCGATGCCTCCGTCGCGAGTCGAGACAAGATCAGTAAAATGTTGAGCTCCCAGGTCAACATTTCGCGAGTCGTGACACACTCGTCGCGAGTCGCGATGGAAAAAAGTCCCATTTTGTTTTGCTTCCTCCGGGTGAATCGTTGATCCGTTTTGGGAGTTCTTGTAGTTGATTTTGTAGTACTCGAGAAGAGGAATCCAATGGTACCACTCTTGGAGGCTGATTCTTCTCGGAAAATTCTCAAAACTCTGCTTCAAACCATAGATCATTCTTCACCCTTTGGTTTGCTCTCCTTTCTTCACTTTATCTTCTACCGCTTTGTGAGTGGCCTTCCATCTTCTACCATCCTTTCGATTGGCCTTCATTAAACCACTCCTAAGTACTCATGAGCAATCTACAAATTAATCTTACAAAAAGGAATCTAGATGCTCATAAGGACCAAAAGTCCATTAGACTAAACATAGGTTACAAAATGAAGGATTTAGATATAAAAACCGAAAATGGTTATCTAAACCCCTTATCATGTAAACCTACTAAATCTAGCAATCTTACAACAAAAATATGATAAAAGAGATGTTAAATGCTTTGGAAAATACATGCATTTGACGTCTCATCAATCCCACACCCAAAATGTACCCCACATAGGTCTTCCCTGAAACCCCCCAGTAACTCAGGTGAACAGCATAAAAAAAGCACCCATTTCTATACTTGTTCAGGAAGAGTGAAGAAAAAGGGGATGCTTTGTTTTAGGAACAATAAAGTGTTTATAGTCGTTGCTATATGAACAAGAGTACTCATCCGAGCCGCAGGAACATGTACATATGGAATACGAGAATTTCCACCTTGTTGAAGATCTAGTGGTGCTACCCAAATACTTAATTGAACAACCAAGATCTGATGATAATTTGCGCGTAACTCCTGGTCTTTGATATCAAAAAAGAAGGTTGTAAAAATGAAAAAAAAGACATGTAAAAATTTTGTCCTAGTTAGTGGAACAAGAAAGACATGGATTTATATTAAATACACAATTCTCAAAAAAAATTACCCTTTCTTTCTTTTCGCTTCGCTTGTGCGTAGCACTCCTTGCTCGCGGAGTGGCATACCGACACATAAACACGTACAACCATCAAACCAAGGAGCCTTAAAACCATGATAGCAGGACTTTGGTTTCTTCTATGTAGAGCTCACTGTAAGGATTCTATAATTATAAAAAAACACTTGAGGGGGTCAGCACACCCAGGCCATCAAAACTCCGTGTGCGAGGTCACTTCTCGATTCGATTCTAGGCCAATGACTTTTTTCTTATCCAAAATTAGACCCAGACCGGGGTTTCGAACCTCAATCAAAGTATGTGCCTCACACGATGACTCTTACTTAAATAAAAAAAGGGAATAAAGGAGCAATAAATGACTAGTGAAACCATATGCTTAACACATGCAAGTCTAAGGAAGTTTTCTTGGAAAGGATTTGAGATTTGGTTAGTGTGCATAGACTTCATCTTTCCTTAAGTGATTTTTTTGCCTATTGATTGAGAAAGGACGAGCTGGCTACCTATCAGAAACCAGGTTTTTCCTTGGCCAGCTGGGAGGAATCCTCATCCCCTAGACACATTTGGCGCTCTTCATCCTTACCGCCCTGGGTATTGGGGCTGGGATCCAAACGTCTCTAAGCTAAAATTAATGCCCCCCCAAATTTGTAGGAATTATCAAATGAAAAAAATGATTTCTCTGAGGAAGCTGAATAAATAGGTACCCAAAGATAATAAAAGAACTCGTCACTCAGTCCCCCCAGCAGCAGCCTTTCGTCTCATGTCTGGTCAGCAGTGTACTAGCTCCTGAGCATGTAGAGGAATCTCCTTTAGACAAAGATTCCCACACTTAATGATGAGATAAAGTATCCATCCATGGATCAGACCCTCTCAGTAAAGGAAAGGTTTGTATATACCATTTTTTGGATATTGAGTTAGGATAAACTTCGCTGGTAAAGCCTTCAAGGTAGGTACAATGCGAGTTAGCCATTCTTCTTCCAGATCTACGTTTGTAGCATGGTATTCAGCTCATCCCTAACTATGGATAGAGATGGGGTAGGCAAAGGCCCAGCCCATAAAGATCGATGTAAGCTCGTCTACGCGTATTGTTTTTTTACAGATTCAAACTATTGACAAATTTAATAAAATAAAGAAGGAAGAGTGCCATATGCGCTTACTCTACTAGAAGATGAGGCTTCTAGTTCTAACTCTTCATTCTTACTATTACCCAGGAACGGCATGGAAAAGACTTCAGCTTCAAAGCTTTGAACCTGAGCTATTTAAGAAATAAATAAAGAAAAAAGCCTCTCTTACAATTCTAATGCGGTTAGCTAGGAATTTAGATAATGAATCCAGATCAGTTTCTTTCTCTCGACATGACTATCCGGGAATCTCGCCTAGAAGAAATCGTGTCTATTATTATTTAATTATTACTACAAGTCTTCAGTCGAAGTGGAGCTTATCATTTGAATTGCTTGACCCCTGCCTGACTAGTTATCATTAGCTCATAGTCCGTTGGAGCGGCTTTGCCCAGCGATAAAGAGGAGCCTACCTGATGACAATGGGGCTAGGTAGTTACTTATCTGTAAGTATCAGAACTTCGGAACCTCTGGCTGTCAGTTGGCCCCTTGGAATGGGATTTGAAAGCGCCTTTTTCTTCATATTCAGAGTTCATCCTTGCTTGAACCCGTCCTTCAAAGAAAGATCTTAATATTTGCGTAGATATGAGATCACAAGACAAAGCAGATTCACATCCTTAGACCTTGGCTTAGAAATCCTTATCTTCTCTCGCTCGATTGGGCACTACTTGCCTATTGACAAAATTCATCTCTAAAGCATTTTGACCCCAACTCACTTTTTTTTGTATATCATAAGGGCTAGAGGAGGAATAAGACCGATTCGATGTTGAAGCTTTTAAATTCCAAATTTTTTCTTTGTCTGAAAGATAATCAGTAGAATTTTACTTATTCCTTTGCTAATCTTCCGTCAAACCTTGCTCCTTTTTCTGCTTTATCTATCTAAGCCTCCTCATTTTTCCTTAGGCTGCCCCTTGAGAGTGCATTTATGCTGTTACAGGACGAGATCTAGGATTGAATTCATGTGGATTGATGTAGCTTTTTAGCTCTTTAATTTTGAGATCTTCCTTGTTGTGTGTAATCAAATGAAGGTTATAAGGTATTCAAACTACAAGCACTACCGAGGAAGTGAAGTATTACAAATATCTTTTCTTGAGCAAACCACTATGCTATTCTTGGCTGCTTATGACGAGCTTAAAAAGTGGCATAAGTTAATTTTGAGATGGAAGCTAACAAGCCTGTGTTTAAAAGTTGTTTGGATAATTAGATCAACACTGGTAGTTTGCTAGCGCTAAGACTAGGCCTTACGTTATCCGATTCAAACTTTCCTTTCTTATGGTATAGAGCAGGGAATGTTCTCTTCCTTTGAGAGTCTCCAGATGTAGTTCTACGTCCACTAGATGTATGCATGTGAATAAGATCCAGCCATAGCCTAACTAATAAATCCAGGAGTGAGTTAAAATTCCCGTTGATGAACTAGTTTAGGATTACCCAGAACGTATTAAAGCTTACCTTATTAGAGAATGTAGAGGTAAGAAAGAAAAGAAAAGCCTATGACTCCATATTTAGATTCAATGGTGGAATCTAACAACACATACTCGAATAGTTCTTCCTGAAAGTTTTTACTCTAAGGCAACACTCTTATGAGACAATAAAGAACAAGTGCCCATATTTAAAAAAAAAGAACAATGAGAAAGATCCTCTTCCAGAAAGATCCACCCCATTTTTGCATAAGGATTTAATTGATAGATCAGAACTATAAACCAACGCAATCTCTTTTTCAAAAGATTAAACAACTCAACTGGATATTTATGCTTTAATACTACTTACGTAAGGATACATGAAGTAAGAAAGACACCTTGATTGGTCTATTCTGGCTAAGCCAAGTTCATCCTCGTCTCTAGCTCCAATCACTTCCTGTTTTTTGTAGAATACCATTTATGGGCATAACATAAGAAGGCTAAGACAAACAGTATAAGGTTAGGTCAAATTCAAAACTCTTTCTCTCGAGTATACCCATTACCAAAAAATGGACGTAACTTCGGGACACATGCGGATAGCCACCTCTAAGATACTTCAGAAATGGTAGAAACTCTAGAAGGAAATGCCTGTCCATGAAGTTCGGTTGAAATATCGGATTATAAGAAGCTTTTTTTCCAAGGAAAGAGAAAAACCTACTACGTAGGGCTTTTTCCAGTTCAGTTACCAGTTGACCTCCACCTTTTCGGCTTAGCCACTCCCTAGCCCGGGAGCTAAAGTGAAGCTTAGCATTAGGGATTAAAATAAGGGATTGAGTGAAACCAAACTTCTCACAGTAGGGGAGAGAAAGAGTATTTTATTACCTTAAAGAAATCAAAGAAAAAATAGGTATAAGAAATATCTTACGAAATATGCTTGCTTCCGTCTTTAGTTTAGAAGAATGTTCCATTGATTGGACCATATCTATTAGCCTAGCAACTACTTAAGATAACAAGTCAAGAACAATGGAAGACCAGATAGACACAAAAAGAAAGATGAAAATAGTTCAGCTGCTTGACCTCAAATTGGCGAGGAATTCAAGAAATCATAGGCGCAAAAGGCCAATGAACATCGGCTTCAGACCTCAACTTAGATGTACCCTACTTCCTCAAAATGAACCAGTTGTAGAGATGATCCAATCCTAGGACCGGAGCCCCGGCTTTCTATTTTCCAGCTTAATAAAGATAAAGATGGAAGCTGCTCCTGCCTTACCTTTAACTTTCCTTAGCAGACACTGTATTAATTTGCTAAATTAAGTTATCTCACTACTGGACTCGCTCACTTTCTGTAGTTAAGAGTTGAATACACTGAAACTACTAAAAAGTATGCTTACCCTGAGGGAAGGGATAACTATGATTAGTAACTTAAAGTAATAAGCTTGCCTCCTTTCAGGAGTAGGTATGCAGTCAAGCCTGTTGGATTCGTTTCGTTTACATGATTCCTCAAAAGTAATTATTTTCTTCCTTATCTTTTGATCGTAGCACAAAGACATCACCTCCTTCTGGTAGCATCATCACAATCACATCTTGGTTGGATTATCTTAAGTGAAGAAGTATACTAGAAATAGCTTTTTTTCTTGTAATCTGACTCCAGCCCCGAGAAATCAGGTTCAAGGCTTGAGATTGGTGTGATTTATAGAAATACCAAGCTATCATCTTGGATTGGAAAGCCCCTTTTTGAAGCAATAAAATGAGAAATGAAGCCTATGAAGCGAACTACTTTTTTTGGTTGGTTTATTCAATCGTCAAACCTATTAAAGTGAAAACGAGGCAACGGACTGACCATTTGTTTGTTCTTGCGAATCAAACCATTTTTCCTTATTTCAATAAAAGACGCACGTTTCTCGAAAAACTTTTTTTCTTTATCCAAATTCAATATTAAATAAGTACGGACTAATTGAATAATTGTATAAAAAATTCCTCTATACGAAATTCCTCAAATTGGTTTTCCATTTTCATAAAGGATCTAATTTACAACTCGAAGTCATACGTTCTCCCTATCCTGCAACAAATCTGGGGGGGGGGGAGTGTTGCTACATTTAGATCGCCTATTAGTTCATATATGATGATAGGTGGAACCAAAACAAAATACCCCTTTTTTGATAGGTGGACATAGAGAAATTTTTTTGAATCCCTTGGAATTTTTTATCTTTATTTTTATGGGTCGTAGCGGTTCTTCCATATCAACTTAGTTGCAAAGAATCCTAGAATTTTATTTTTCCAGTACTCTCATACTAGGCTAGGCTTTTGCTTCTACTGGGATTTTTAGATCAATTGCTATTTAATAGGGTGGACATGAAGGCGTTGTTCAATGGTAACTCAATAAAAAATAAGCTAAGAGAGATGTGGAAAAGAAGGAATTGATAGAGGTGCATCGAGAAGTTCCATACCCTCTTGATAGAGTAAATTTCCTTGCTTATACTTACTTAAGTAAATATTGGCTTGGTGTTCATTCTACCCATAGAGTGGTACAACTAGCAGCCCCCTTACTAGGAAGGGAAAAGGCTATCGCGCTAGCTAGCTACTTATAGTTCTAGCCCTACTTAATTTTTAGAATATTTGAAGAAGACTGCAGAAATTTTAAAAATAGAAGCGTGCAATAGCCGACGAAAAGCCAGCCACTTTTTAGTAGTAGGTTTTGGCTTTCCCCTTTCTTAGTAAGATAGGTGATTAATGCCCTATTTAAGGTGCTTTCTGCTTGCCCGTTGTCAACTAAATTATCCTTCACTCCCCACCTGGCCCCTATCTTTAATCTTAAGTAAAGTTAAGTAAAAGCAATGAAAACCCAACCTCTTTGTTTGAAGCTTTTCCAAGCATATTCATATGTTGAAGCTTTGTTTCCCTAATTTTGAAACACAACAATCAATAGACTTTTGTTCTATACTATGGGAAAATGCTTCTCTTTGATAGCAGTCATAGGGGAGTTTGGAAATATCTGATCGTAGATAGAGACTTAAATGTGTGTGGGGGTAGGGGCGGATGTAGCCAAGTGGATCAAGATAGTGGATTCTAAATCAACCACATGTGGGTTCAATCCCCATCGTTCGCCCATCAACAAATGGAAAATTTTTTGAGGAGAAACCTAAAATATTTTTTGTTTTATTCAAGTAATCTCGAGGTTTCCACATCCATCCAAGAAATTGGTATTCGATTAAAACTTATAAAGCATAGATTCACCTCGCCTACTTGGATTCAGCTCCTGCTTCCTATAAAGAATCCGGACATGTGCTGAAATGACTTGTAAGTGGAGACAGAAAGCAAGAAGAACCTGTGACAGGAAAGCCTCCCATAAGAAAAGAAGAAAGAATATAAATTTTGTTAAACAAGAAAAGACGGGTTTAGGACTCTCACCAACAACTGGTGATTATATGATGATCTGGAAACTTTGGGAATATCTTCAGAAGATATTCCTTGACTGACCTTTCTTCACCACAAAATGCAGCATTGCCGAGAGAGACAGGAAAGGGGAATAGAATCTATTCCACCCAAAAAAAAACTTTAAGGTTGAGTGAGTGATAGTGATAAAGTCCTTTATATGGGAATTAAATTACCAGTCAACCCATTCATTCCATTTATGTAGGATGAAATTAGATCCCGGAAAAGTTCCCTTTACTGTCTAGCTAAGTACCTTATTCATTTCGAAGAATAGTCTACGAGAGGGGCTAGATCTACTACTTCTACCACTTCGACTACAGGTAGGATTGGAGCGAGCAAAGCAAAAGCAAAGCAAGCTCTAGTGATGGGCTGTATTCCTGGTCTTATTTCAGTCCTTTTTTTCATCGACATAGTCAGAAGCAATGGATGTTTCAAAGGCACAAGCGAGTTAGTCAGCGGAAGAAGGAACTCTCAGTCCGATCTAGCAAAAAATGCTTTACCAATAAAGTAAAGAGATAAACAGAAGAAAATTCCACAACATCCATATAATGAAAGCAGATCTATGCTTCGAGCTGCAACTAGAACAAGTAGCCTCATTCACTTCAAAGAAGTAAGAAGCTATATTAGTAGACCAACCAGAATCCCGGTAACCCTTAGGCTAACTCAGAGTATCATTTGTGTCAACTTAGTTGTTGGAAGATTGTTTCAAAGGTGTTCTTGTGGTTATAAAGAAGACATATTAAAGGAGAGGTCTTACGAAGTCTTGTCCTAAAGTCCCATGCAAGCTTGCTCTTCATATATAGAGATATAATTCTTGGCATTCTTCCTTTAAAAAAGTGCTTCGATAGACGATCAGTAGTTCGACACCTTGTTCTCAACCGAACTAGTAGACAGACGCTTCTTGGTATTTCTCAAAAGAGATGTAACCACCTAATCAATATAGTAGTTCAGCTGATAGACAGTGAAAGGTTTAGGCAAAGACAGAGGATCTGATCATGTAGTCAACTACTTAGACTGTTCAAAATAGAATAGACTGGATTAGCGAGATCCGTTTTAATCCGAACCTATCTTGTTAAGCCTAAAAGGCATGAGCTATATCTTACATAATCTATTGTCCAATCATAGTTGTCTGAGAGTCATGCCCGAGTAGAATGAGCATTCAATCCGTACCTAGGTAGAGGAAGCTGATCAACAGTATGCACCTTCGACTGACATAGTCGACAGCTTGAGGAATAAATGTGCTTTAATACTTTCTGGGTTTTGCAAGAATAATAACCGTGAACATGAGACCTTCATTGACATCATACAAGAACGGGCCTTAAAAAACAAGATAAAAAAGGCGATGAACTTTCACAGAAGGACTTTATTCACATTTTACGGGCTCCTTACGGCTTACAGAATTCGGAGATAGTGGGGATAGAAGGGCTAGGAAATTTAAAAATCTAATGGGATGTTTATCGACTAAACAAACATCAACAAAAGGGAATTAAATGTATGGGTGGGAAAAATTAGGTGAGAGAAAGAACCTCTTGGTGGAGTACAGTCCCTGGGCGGTTCTCAGTTCTTGAGCATGTTGGGGGATTAGGCGGCAGTTGAAAGAGTTGCTCAAAAGCTTGCCGAACAAGGAAAAATGAAAGCACCTGCTATCTACTTGTATTCGACCTTTGACCAGGCTACCTTTGTTGAATCGGAACCAGCACCACTGCGTTGCAATCGAACAGTTTAGTGGCCGCCGACCTTCGGTGCATATAGATTCATTCTTCATACCCGGTTCAGCCTCACAGTTCCTTGCGGGTTGGTAAGATAGAATTGGACAAAGAAAATAGAGTTCTTGTTTGGAAAAATGGTTAACAAAAACTGCAATTACATAGATAATAGCTTCTTCCCTTATCTGTCTTTAAGGCTTTAAGCTGAACCATGTAGCGGCTAGAAAGAAAGATGACCTCACCTTCTCTGGTGTCAGTGAGATCCTTTTTAGTATCCCCTGTTGACCTTCTTTTGTAGATATAATTTTAAATGAGTGGAAACAAGCAACCTTACTAAGAAAGGTGATTGTTGAGTAAGGTCAGCTTTCGAACCCAAGCCCCCTTTTTATAGGTTGGGTGGTTGAGCGCATCTTTCTTATATTAAAGATTTTATTTAATTTCATTTTAATAAATTAGGCAATATTTTTTGCAGGCTCTTACATTTTCTTCGCTTGCTTTGCAGTACAAGCCTTATACAGTACAGAGCCACGCTCCTTAAATATGATGAAAAGAAGGAGGGCCGCCCTCTTTTCAACACCAATCCTTATGTACTACTATATGGGGATGTATAGCTCAGTTGGTAGAGGATTGGGACTTTAACCTAATGGTCACATATTCAAGTCTTGCTATACCCAAACCTACCTTACACTCTACTATGAGTAAGTAAGGATGTATAGTAGTGAACAGATCTCTCTCTTTCTATGAATGTGTTGAGGAAGAAGTAGTGATATGCCTAAAATTATCTATTAGAGAATCATCTTTTAACATCTTTTTTTTATTAATTTCTTTTAACTTTTAGCAATTTATGGAAGAATGAATCGTAAAAAACTTAAGAATGTACCAGCTACAATAAAAAACCTAATAGGAGTAAATATAAGACCTCACCACCCTGCATGGTGTTCTTCAACTTATCATTACTCTAGATGGTGAAGATGTTATTGACTGTGAAAAATATTAGGTTATTTACACAGAGGGATGGAGAAAATATGGTTCTGTCTTCCGGGAAACGAGGACTAGGTATTTCATCAACCACTTGATTCACTTATCTATTGAAAAGTCTTATTCATACAGTAAACCTTTAGGGCATATGACTAGTAAGGTAAATAAACCTATCGTATCGGCGAGATGCAATAATAATAAAATTTTCAGGCAATGAAAAGAATTTGTTCTCATCTATGTCTCTTCAAATCATGGGCTATTGAAGAGAGTTCTTCCGATCATTGCGTAAGCCGAGTTGAGCTTGCAGCAGAATGAATATAATCTGCTGAGACGTCAAAAGAAGCAGGAAAGGAATTGCTACTTTCAATAGAAGCATACTCCTTATATAAGAGTGATTCATGTGCACATCCAATATTCAAGGAAAGAGAGATCATTCCTTATGTATCCCCTTTGTTTTACTCTTCTTCCTCCACCCCTTGTAGATTGACTGTTCTGTGTGAAGCTTGTCATATAGACGTCTATGTAAAGCCGACATAGAAAGAGAGACTGCTAGCCCCAAGAAATAGAGTGGATTCTTGGATCCTCCATCGAGGACTGAGCTTACCAAAAGGAAGGAAGATTCATAGGATGTGTATTAGTAGCATAAGAAAGCATGCCCAATCCAAGCAGGCTATCGCTATGGCGAGCGTGGTGAACAATGTCTCGTAGCTTACCCAATCTCTCAACCTTACCAATAGGTTCCTCATATAAAAGGTTGGTTAACTACATTACTTATTTTTAGTATCTAAGTATGAAAGGGAAAGATTCTTGTGAGCTACTTGAGCTCCCAAAGTCATTGAAGGAAAATATAAAAAGCAACTGGCTAACAATCAATCCACTGAACAAGATAGCTTCAATCGAGATAGCATTTCACTAGGCCTTTTAACACTTCACTAGCAGCCACAAAGAGTGAAGGAAAGTCGGATGAAAGTGATCTAAATGGAAGTGGAAGCTTGGACCAAGAGTAAAAAGCAGTGACATAACATCCACTGATTTAGGAGTTTGTCCGCTATAAAGAAGAAAGTAAATTTCAAGTTTCGAATATTTGGGCTTTGAAAACCTTCCTCTGATTAGCCAGAGTACAAGTGTACTCTTTGATCTTTAGTAAAGGCAAAAAACTTTTTGTACATTTCTCCTCGTTTGCTTCGTGGAGCTAGAGGACGACTTGTATACTAATTAAAAAATATGACCGCACACATATTTTAGTTACACATTGGAAGTACTTTTAAAGTGCTGCAACTATGTCCTCCTGAGAGGGGGGAACCTGGGTTACTTGCCTAGAAGAGATAATGATGGTATTCGTTAAATTCTTTCTGGATGTTAACTTTACGAAAAAAATATTATTTTTGGTGCCATTATTCCGACTTCTGCAGCTATAGGTTTGCACTTTTACAGAAGGAAGCGGCATCCGTTGATGAATGGTTATACAAAGGTGGTCCTTTTGAACTAATTGTTCTAAACTTATTACTTGGTGCTCTAGCTTGTTTAACTCGGAATGATAACACGAGCCCATCCCTGGAGCAGTTTGTTTCGGAGCAGTCTTATAATCAAACTAATGAAGAAGGAAGGCGATTTCAAAGCCCACACATTCAGAACTCTCCCCTTGTGACTTTCTCCGCTTGACAAGAAAAATCATAAGAATGTTATTAACGAATGTGGGAGAGCGTTCATCTAAGCTACTTTCTTTAGTCGATTATTCCATTTTTTAGCCTAGCAAGATCTAATGAAGAGCTTATTCTCATCCTCGGTGACCTACCTGGTAGCTTTTGAAAGTGTTTTAGGGTTGCAGTTCAATAGTGACTATTTTAGCCTCTTAAAAAATAGCTAAGGCCCATAAAGCCTTAGCCCTCTGTAACAAGGAGGTCATAGAGATTGCAGGGAACTAGCTTACTATAGCAATTCATATTACCGCGATCAAAGGCTTGACTTGACTCTCCTCCTACAAAGGTTTCTATATCCTCTTAGAGTTTCCCACAAACGGGGTAAGGCCAAGAATAGCACATACGTGAACACCAAAGAAGATCCCAAGAACGCTTATTCCAACTGAAGCATCCATTTCATTGACTTATCCTAAGGTCATGCATGAAGCTAGCTTTCCAGCAACAGCTATGAGTACTTGAGCAGTAAGAGCGAGCTTATAGTGGAACAACTTATTTTGCACCAACGACTGATTCAATTGCCCTCCCAAGAGATGATTCTAGCACAATAGCTTCTACACCAACCTTTCTGATTTTATTGTTTGTTATTCTGAATTCCTTATCAATGTAGTGCACTTGCTTGCCTTCGAGTGAGGGAAGATTGTTGATACCCAAGAAAGTCTTTCACAGGTATATTAATATAGAGGATTAGTTCACATTCCAGCCTGTCAAAGAGCTTGAGTATGCATTTAAAGCAAAAGCAGTCTCCCTTACAATGGAAGCAGGAATTCTTCCCTTACCGAGGGAAGTACGATAACTTGAAATTTACTTTCTTCTTTATCGCGGACAAACTCCTAAATCAACGGAAGTTACATTGATACTTTTTATCCTTGGTCTCAAGCTTCCACTTCCATTGGGATCACTTTCATCTGAATTTCCTTCACCCTTTGTTGATGCCAGTTAAGTGACAAAATGCCTATTGAAATGCTATCTCGATTGAAGCTATATTGCTTAGTGGATTGATTGTTAGCCAGTGGTGAGTTTGAATTTTTTTTTATATATTTATACTTAGGCCAGACATTTATGTCATGCTAAAAAATCCCTTTTATATCCCCCTGATCGTCATCTGGAGTTGGTGCATGATATTTGATCCTCATCAGCAGTTTTGAGCAAAATGTTGAGATGTTTTGTGTGGCTGCTGTGGAGCTTTTTATTCATCCATTCATCCTTTGTGACTAATTTCACCTTCTTCTTTTTTTGTTGTTTGCACACTTTGAGTCTTATATTCTCCTCCATTTATTCAGGATCAAGTTTCATTCGTCCTAAAAACGAAAAACAAAATGCAGCAGAAGCACAAAGAGGAGTATAATATAGATACTTAAGACTCAAAATTATAATTCTAGTGATTTCAAAATTTATAAGACATTACAGATTGTGTCCATAAATAAAATAGCAATATAGTTTACTCCTAATCTAATTGTCAATAAATTACAAAATGTAATCCACAAAAATTGATGGTTTAAAATTATCTCTTAATTTCTAAGAATTCTACTGGATTTTAATACTATATAATAGTGATAAAAAATATATAACTAATATTAATCCTCTGTCTCTTAACCACACACTCACAGAGGTTTTAATCTTTGTTGGAAAAACGAATATACTCACATACATTTTTTGTTAAGGCTTCCACGGTGTTGAAATTGTCGATGAGGCATCCCAGCCCTCATTTTCCCTCCAGCTCTGCCACACGACACTTCTCCGCCTCCCTAAACTACTGATCACAATCACACAACCATTCGACTCTCGGCCCCTCACTCACGTGACTTCACTCTACATTCTGTGGCAGTGACACTACCTAAGCATCAACAATAGCATACCCTCCTTTGAGTGGCGGAAAATATTTAATTCCTTCAATTCATAACACATACGCAACTGATAAGCTCGTAAATAAGTACCAATTTAGATGTATAATTTAAATTCCAACAACTCTAACAATAACAATTGTTTGGGATTCTTGAAGAAAAGATTCAAGATAGTTTAAGAGGTTGCCTACCTTTTTCACAAATCAACTTAGATAGAATTAGTGGCTTAAAAATGCCAAAGGTGAGCTTAAAGGTTTTTTGATAAAAATATATACTTTGGCCAAACATTCAATAGAACCACTAACATATTTATGAACCATTTATCATTGGTGCTTGTTTTCCAAAAATGATGTCATCCAAAAAAATTCCCGATTCAGATTCCCTTAATTTTCATTTGGAGCTAGTGCATGATATTTGATCCTCATCAGTAGTTTTGGGCAAAAACTTGTGAAGTGTTGTGCGGCTATTGTGGAGCTTTTTCTTCGTCTATTCATCTTTTGTGTATGATTACAAAAATTTTGTTGTTTTCATCCTTTGAATCTTAGCTTCTCCTTCATTTATTGAGGATCTAGTTTCTTTCTTCCTAAAAAGGAAACAAAATGTAGCAGCACAAAGAAGAAGTATAATATAAACATCAAAGAGTCAAAATTGCAGTACTAGACGATTAATATTTAGTCAAGCTATCAATAAAGGTTGGAGATTGAGGGAAAAGGTTGGAGGGACAAGACTTGGAAAATAATTTGATTTCAGTTTTTGGAAAACAACTTGGGCTGGTGAGAAAACCAAGGAAGATGAGTAGAGGAAATATTATAAGAGGGATGATGATGTGCTTCATTATGTGTGCGTTAACCGTTGCACTCAGCATAATAATTGGCTAGTTTTATATGTTAAATTTCTAGTATTAGTTAAGTTTACGTGAGAAGGGGTTTTGACGGTCATGTTTAGTTTTCTTGTCTAAATCTTGCAAGTTGTAGAATTATTTAGTACTAATGGATACCTTGTATCCACGGGCACCTAGATCTTCCTTTGTGATCATCCTTCGTAGGTCACCCATGGGTACTTTTCGTTACATTTTATATTGCAGGTTGTTCACAAGGATGGTAGAAGATGTCTAAGGCCACTCAGATTAGAAAGGTAGTAGATGAAGGCCACATACATTATATCATGGTAGTACAAGGATGGAGCCAAAGATAGGCGGCATTAAAGTTCAAAACCACCAAAGAAGAAATGGAGAATCATGGCCCGAGAGTTGTGCCCAGTTCTGGGAATGATCTGAGAAGAACCAGCCCTTGAGGTTGGTTTAATTAGATTTGTCTTCTCGAGCGCTATAAAATTGACTACAAGAACTCTCAAAATGGAATAACAGTTTATCCGTAGCGAAGCAAAGAAGTTCAGCCGAGCGAAGCATCAGCAGGTCGGCACAGACTGCTCATGGAAGGCACTAAACAAGGCATCATTGGCCCATGCCAAGGGTCTCTTTTTCACTCCAAAATGGCTAAGTATGGGCATAGACTGTTCCTTTTTCATGACCTGCACCTTTCCAAGTGAAAAATGTCAAGACCGTTCTGAGAGATGTGAAGAATTGAGCGGCCCATGCCAAAATACTAAGAAAATTGAGGATTCGGATGATAGCCCATACCAAACAACATGGACAGCAGATCAGGAGCACAAAAATGATACTCCTGACGATGTGTCGTGCCAGATGATGCAGACTGTGCCCAGCACAGCCCACGCTAGATCCTGCAACCCGCGCCCGTGATGCAAAATGGCCCACGCCAGATCGCATGCCCCACACTAGTAATGTAAATGGCCCACGCTCGATCATGCGCCATGCACGGTACGAGGCTACATCAGTAACGCAAACTGCACCATCTCCGGCGATCTGTGTCAGTGGCGGCTGATTAGGGTTTTAACAATATTTATCCTATTTTGGGCCTACGTTTAGGCCCAATCTCATATTACTATTAATATAGCCTTTGGCTACCAGGGTTTTATCTTATCATTAGTCTTGGATCATATTTTGCATTTTGAAGAGCAACTTAGAGAGATAAACACTCTCTCTTCTCCATAGGTTCTTTCTCTTTTTCTTTTCATTTTTCTTTAGCCCTAAGATGTGGAATTCAATGAAATACTTAAATTCCATGTCTAGGGAGTAATTTCTATACTTTGGGGATAAATTTGTATTCATGTGTTAATTGTGTTTTGTGAGATTCTTAGTTCATCCAAATTCTATGTTCATATGATATTATGATGGCTTGTTCTTGAATTGTTTATAAATTCATGAATTGTACACTCTATTAGCACACACTCTAGTCTACATTCACATTGGTGCAAATATTGATACCCCCCGAGAAGAGAAACCTAGATGTGATATGGGTAGCAGGGTCTGAGTCTACAGAGGTGTGTGCATGTAGGTCTTTTCTGAGTTTTACTGTTACAATGACATCACACCAATCTTAGCTAGCAAGTTGGTCCAAAGGCTTACGGGTAGAGATAGCAAAAAATATCAAGCTAGGGTTGTAAGAGGTTCTAGTGTCAAGGTGCCTACCTCTCTTTATCTCATTTATAGGCCTAGGGAGTGGAGCATACGTGGTGTAGTGTCTAGGATGTAATTACATGGGGGAGAAATAGACCTACAACAACGGTTGGGCCTTGTTGTACTCCCCTTATTACAGAGGTGGCGCCAATGGGAGATTGCAAGAGCATCCTACGTGACATATACGAGGAAGTACTTACCATCGACCACTCCACCTGCTATGAGTAATAGATTAGGTTGTCTATGTCATATATGTGAATGAATCGAGGATTGGAACATTTAATCAACCAAGTATGAAAATATTCCTCAACTGTCTAGCTATATAGTTTACTTGCCTTTTAGTTTCATGTTCTTGGTTGTTATATGAAAAACTAACCCCCCTCCCCAATTTTACTATACTCGTTATTTCTAGCAATATGATGGATTGACGACCCATTTATGGCTGTGTTTAGTTCACTATTAGGCCCTAGGCATCTCTGTGGACATACTCGGGCTTGTCACTAACTACCCTATAGGTAGCTTTGTAGTGAGTTGGGTGCAGAACAATAAATTTTTTCTTTGACTTTATGTAGCCTTCACTTGGGTTTAATTAGCTACCATTGACGACCCTGAGTGAAGGTGAGTCAGGGGAGGAGTACTAACCATTGAACAACAGATGAAACTAAATGTTGAGGTGACTGAAGCAGAAATACTGAAGAAATTGAGAAGAATCAAGGCAAGCAAAAGCCCTGGTTATGATGGATATGGAAGTAAATGTTTCAGAAATCCTGGGATCTTATTGGAAAGGAGTTTTCATAAGTAGTAAGACATTTCTTTGCAGGAGAGGTCATACCAGTGGGGTTCAGCAAAGCAGTAATTTCCCTCATACCAAAAGTAAGTCAACCACAAACTGCTGCTAATTTGAGGCCAATTTTATGTTAAGTTATTTACAAGGTGATTAAAATAAATAGTGTGTGCAATATTGGGGGAAGCTCTATATGGTTTAATAAATTTAAAACATGGAGCTTTTGTTAAAAATAGACATATTGACCATAAAGTTTTGTTAGCACAAGAGCTTATACACAAGAACCCATTTAAGGGACTAAAAATAAGTTGTGTGATCAAAGTAGACATTAAAAAAGATTTTATCATTGAATGGAATATACATAATTTCATTTAAAATTGGGATTGGGGTAAAACAAGGGAATCTTTTATCTCCCTTATTATTTGTGTTGTGCATGGTGTTCCTCACAAGGTTACTGACTAGAAGGTTCAAATAAAGGAAGATTGTATTTCATCAAAGATGTAGGAGGGTAGGGATTCACAACTTACTTTTTGTTGATGATCTGTTGATTTTTTTGTGAGGCAAATGAAGAGTCTTTGGAGTGAATTAAAAGTGTTTAACCGGAATTCCAAGGGGTATCAAGGAAAGCAGTTAATGAGTAGAAATCAATATTTGTTTCTCTGCCATGGAAGAAAAAGAAAAGAAAAGATTGACTAAAAATATTCCATGTGTAGAAGGGTGAATTCCCAATGAAGTATCTGGGATTACCACTATCAATATTCAGATAGGATTATTAATTGATCTGCTTCATTTTGCATGCTTTAACCATTGCATTTGGTATACTCTTTAATTAGTTTTAGTTGGTGGATTGCTAGTATTAGTTGAGTTTATGTGACAAGGGGTTTTGACAGCCATGTTTGGTTTTCTTGTCTAAATCCCACATTTTGTAGAATTAATTGGTACCAATTGGGAGGTCGTCGCCGTACCTCTCAAAGCTATAATTTATAAGCCCTTTATGCTTATTAAATACAATTAAGTAGATAGTGGTAAATTGGGATCGTCCATGAGAAGAGGGATTTTCTTAAGCGTTTAAACATAAAAGGTTGATATTAGGCTAGAAGTAGATATATATGGGGGGGGGTTGGTTGTTTGGTGGTCCTAAGTTATAAAAGTTAAAAGACAAGACAATTAGCAACGTTAAGCAACTATGCTAAGTCATCAAAAAAACTAAGAAAAAGGGTTTTAAGACAATAAAAGATAAAGCCTTGGAGGCAATCAATATCCACTTTCAAACCCAATGTAGATCATTGAACCATTCACTCATCCTATCACCATTGTTACCTATGGGGAATGTCAATGGAAGATCGACATTCATTCCTTCTTAAGAGTAGTTTGCAAAAACAAACAATGACCATTTGTAAACCTCATTAATGATCACCCTAGACAAACAAGGACATAGGGGTATTTCATCAGTGGCATTATACATGAAGGACCATAGATTTGACAACGACAAGCCTTCTACCAAAGATATAGCCATTTAACCAAACATAGCATTCATTAGGCTAAACCTAGAACAAACCACATTCAAGGATCAAAATTTCATTGCATCTATAGGATAAATATGAGAACAATCCACATTAACATACTTATTTAGCAAGCACCACAACACATTATGCACAAGGAGTTCTAAGTTCATGTTCCCAAATTTTCATGCAAAGGAGCTAAGGAATTCTTCACTTTCCTAACACCCTAACACTTCAATCATACAAACACTTCCTATTCTCAAACAACATATGGCATAAATGAAGTGAAACATAGCATTACGAACACATGAATGCTAAATAACAAAGGCTTCAAGAACGATTGACGAAATCTATTCACTACTTCCACTAATCATGCATTTACACGAGATTAGCCAAGAACAGTCGACATTCATTGACTTTTCTCATTTGCTACCTAAAAAAAACATGACAACGAATCCAACATCATCACATTCATTTAGCAATAATCAACACATCAACATTATTAAGAAGCTCTAACTCATGCTCTTGGATTCCACATTAAAAGAGGAGAGAATTAGCTACTTTCTCTCAACCCTAACAAGTAATCTTACAAGCAATTCATATGCTCAAGCTTCCAACAACACCAATGCCATTAACAATTCACATTCAAAGCTCAATAAATGCACAATAGAAAACGTACCATTAAAAATAAATGCACAATATATGGTTCTTACTACAAAGAAATGGAAGCTCCAATCCATTGTTCCCAAGATAAAACTAAGCTAGATAATTAAAAGACATGATTACTTACAAAAACTAAGAAAAGAAAAGAAAGAAAAACTAGGGTTTAAACCCAAAAAAATGCGGGAAGAAGAGGTTGGATTCGTGTCCTGAAGAGGAGAGGATAAGGTGAGTATTTATAGCGCAAAAAGCAAGAAGGGATTCTGACCCCTCGTCCGTCGCAAGTCGCGAAGGCCTCGCGGCGGACTCCATGTCCAGTATCATTTCTTGTTTCTCCTTTTTGTTTCATATCCTCCTCTTCTCTTCACTTTTTCAATCCCTCAAATCTTAAAAATCTCAATTACAAGTCTTCAAATCTTCAAACAAATTACCTTGTCACACAAAATTCTCTAGAAAAGTAATAAAAGCGTAAGAGTCGATTTTAACCCTCCTTAGAGAACTTCAAGGAAAAATGTCACATTTAGAGCATAAAAGTGTACAAAATTGAATCCTAAAAGTCCTAATGTAATCGTATAAAATGGGCACATCACTAATGGACATCTTGTATCCATGGGCTCCTTGATCTTCCCTGTGATCATCTTTTGTAGGTCGTTCGTGGGTACATTTTGATTACATTCTATGTGAAGGCCATTTGATAGGATGGTAGAAGAGGCAATGACCATTCACATTAAAATGATAGAAGATGAAGGCCACAAACATTTATGCGTGGTAGAAGGAGATTGAAGCCAAACATAGGCGGTTTCAAAGTTCAAGACGTCCAAATGGAAAAATGTTAAATCATGGTCCGAGGAGTGTTTCCTTAGTCCAAAAATGATCCAGGAATAACTAACCTTCAAGGCTAGTTCTATTGGATTTGTCTTCTCGATTACTATAAAATTGACTACTAAAACACCCAATTCGGACTAACGGTTCACCCGTAGGAAGCAAAGTTCAACCGATGAAGCAACGACGGCACTTCATAGACCGCACATGGTGAAGCACCAGCAGCCTGTGACAATATTCATGGCCCATAATACACAAGAATATAGGGGTTCTGTGAAGACCTGCACGAGACCAACACGAGACTTTCACGAGGCAAGGCGACGGGCCGTGACAAAAACACCGGACCGTGGAGCTTGGAGTGAAGAATTGAAGATTTGGCTAAGTATGGAGCCTATCCATGAAAACCTTCATAGGCCATGACAAAACTTCTGGACGAAGACCACAGGCTGCTTGCAGTCTGTGAAAACCTTCACGTACAGTGGGAAAACCCTAATAAAAAACCGTGCACTGTTCGCGGTCCATGACAATCTTCACGGACTGTGGCACAAGACGTGCTTCACGGACCATGCCAAATCCCACAGCATGTGTCTATGAATGTTCACATATGCACCCGATCCCACACCACGTGCTTGAATGCTTCACGAACTGTGACATCCGTGCCAATCCGTGAAACATTGTTGGCTGTCTGTTTTGGCCATAACTATCTCAATTTTCATCCTATTTCCCTCTACCATATATAAAAATCTTTTCCTTTCTAAGCTCTATCCAACGCACTATAATTTAGCTCTAGAAGATTCACAGATTTGAGCAGTTTACTCAAGAAAGTTTCAGCGACTAGAGGGAAAGGGTGACTAGGGTTTTGCTACTTTTGGCATATTTTGGGC
Source organism: Rubia yunnanensis (assembly GCA_037428765.1). Taxonomy (NCBI): domain Eukaryota; kingdom Viridiplantae; phylum Streptophyta; class Magnoliopsida; order Gentianales; family Rubiaceae; genus Rubia; species Rubia yunnanensis. The sequence goes on from CM075061.1 coordinate 65,289,159, forward strand.
CTATTTTTAGGCTTAATCTACTACTACTATATATAGGAGCCTTTCTATTCTTGTAAATTCTAGTTGGTCATAGTGTAGAGTTTGCCTCCCTCTAGTTTAGAGAGAAGGAAGATGAGAGTTCTTCTTCTCCTTCCTTCTTCTTCTTCTTTTGCTTTCTTTTTCCTTTCATCTTATTTTCTAGATCAATGGTATCTAACCTAAAAATTTCCATGGATCTAAGCTTTTTAGAGTAGATTTTTAGCTTGGGATTCATTTTGGCACTTGGTATGTTCTAAATGCTTTATGAGATTTATTAGATTCATCCTAACTTTGTGTTTATGATATTATTGTGATTGTTCTTGAATGTTATAAATGCATGAGTAGTACACCACATATAAGCACACACTTTGGGACATACTCTTGTATGGTGCAATTATTGACGCCCCCTTGGGAAGAAAAACCTGGATGTAAGAATGAGTAGGGGAGAATGCGTCTACGTGGGTGTCTGCACGGGGGATTTGAGACTGCTCTAACCTATTTTCTATCGCATCAGTCTTAGCTGAGTTCGTAAATGTTGTCTGAGAGGTTGCGGGCAGAGATAGTGAATAGTAGCAATCTGGGTGTTTTGTTGAAACCCAAGTATCACAGATAAGGTGCCTACAAACCTTGGGCCTAGCGTATATAGGACCCGAGAGGAGTAGTTGCATTCGTGATTGAAGCCCGGGACCTAATAGCACAAAGGAGAAAGAGACCTACAACGATGGTCGGACCTCGTTTTACTCCCCTAATTACGATGGTAGTGCCGATGGAAAGTTGCGAGCTCACCCATCTGACAGGGTTGGGGAAGTGTATGCCATCGGAAAAACCACGTGTTTTAAACACACTGATAGGTGTTTTGTATGTCTATATGTGAATGAATCGAGGATTGAAGCATTAGAACTACCATGTTGCTAAATAACTCCCAAGTGCCTAGTATAAATTGTTTACTCGTTTGTTAATTTCATGCTTTGTAGTTGTTAGTTGAAAATACAACCCCCCCCAATTGCATGTTTACATTACTAGTTATTCCTTTCACATGTGCAAATTGACGACCCGCAACTAGTACTTGAGCCCTAGCATCCTTGTGGACAAACTTAGGGCTTGACGCTTACTACCCCTTGGTAGCTTAGTAGTAAGAACGGGTGTAGAATTACATATCTCATATTTTGACCAATAAGCCCCCCGGCTCGTGTTTTAAACGACGGTCGGGTTAAGGGTGGGTCAAAATTCTGGCACCGCTGCCGAGGATGCTCTTCAATTCAAGTATTAGTTAAGCATAATGTGTTAGTGAGTAGTTATTATTGCTTTTATCTTTTTATTGATTTTTTTCCGGAGTAAGTATTTCTTGAGTTCTTGGTGCAAACCGAGAACTCTTGCACTATGATTCCGAATTTTGTGTATTTTCTTTGTTGGGGTTCAATTGGAAAATAAATTATGGGAAAGCACTCAACAGAGGGTACTTTGTAGGGTGTGTCATTGCGATCATCCTATAGAGTGTTGCCCAAGGTTGAGTGACTATGGGAGAAGAATTACTTAAACAACGAGACTTTGTAGGATATGCCATCACTACCACTCTACGGGTTCTTGCTCTTGAAAGAGCGAAAATGAGAGAGTAGTAGGAGTTGTTGGTTTCCAAGGCTGATGGGATTGAGATTGTTATCCATACCACGACTCTCTGAATTTGAGGTTTATTGGTAACTCAAATTCGTGGTATGGAGATGCATCGGGAAACCAACACTTTGGGTTAGATAGCTGGACTTCACCAACTTAGCCAATGCCCTAAAACCAATCCCTAGGATTGGTCCCCAAATCGTATTGTGTAGAAATTTTGCAAGCTATAGCTAATGTGACCAAGAGTAGTGATTTACTCCAATCACAATTTCTTAGCGAGATTAGCGATTTGGGAACTTAACTATTCTCAAGCATTGAGAAAGTTGAAGGGCAAGTGCTTAATTTGACGAATAGGGTGAGCGAACTAGAAACCTAATTTTCCAAAAATGAACCATCCCTAGTTGAATGTGAGGTTTTGATAGATGAATCTAAAGGGGATGGGGAAAGGTTTGTTGAGAGTGAAGAAGTTGAGGAATGGGTGATTATACTTAATTTTTCATATTATTTATTTGCACCCTACCTCCACCTATAGAACCTACTACCATATTTTCGGAAGCCTTAGAGAAAATCATAGGGAAGCCAATTGAATATGCTAAGCTTCCAAACCACCTATTCCATCTAAGGTTGACTCTTCCTCTACTATATCTTCTTCTTGGAAGATTCTTACCCCCTGCTCTTAATTTTTGGTTGTCTAAGGTGATAGGGTATAAACCCACACCCTATGGATAACATTAGGGTCGTGCCGATGACTTTAAATATACGGAGCTTCTTGGGAGGCAACCCGAACCTTGAAAAAAGTTAGATTAGTTTAGCATTTTTGGTGTGTTTTTCTATTTGTAGCTTATTTTAATTTTTGGGACACTATTACACTTGATGTGCATGTTTGTTTTTTAGGAAGCATATGGTCTTTGGAGGAAGGTGAGCAAATGGGAAGTCCAACTCATGAACCATGTAGACGTACATGGTTTGTGACGCTCAAAATGGTGGACAAGAAGGAGAACAAAACCCCAAGTTCATGGGCCGTGTAGACGTGCACGACCCATGAAGCTCACATACTTTCCTACACCACTCAATCACCATTTGTTCCCTACCACCACTCTACTGCAACCAAAATACCACCCAAAATCCACCTACCCTTAAAATCCTTGAGACACACACATCGAGACCTAAGAGGTAACTCTTCATTGTGATTCAATTCCTTATTCGATTTGTGGTGCATGATAGTGGTTAGATTGATCTTTCATGATTAGAGGTTATGGGTAGTATATTGAGGGTGATGGTATTTTTTTCTTTACATTCCATGATTATGCCATCAAGGGTATATTTTAGTGTTATTTTATATTATAAGTGATTTCCTATTTCTTTCCCTCGACATATATTCTTTGATTTTGTATATGCATTAGGGATAATGCCAGATTTAAGTGTGGGGAAGGGGATTAGATAGCACTTATGACTTTTAGTTGTTTCTATGTAATTAATAGCACTTCTAAGAAAATTTTGAATTTTTTTGTTAAAAAACCCGGACAAGTTAAAAACCCGAAAGGCGACTAGGGTAACATTGGTAAAAGCCCATATAGGTTGATAGACCTAGGTCAAAGTGAGAAGCTTGACCCAGCTAGACTTACGAGTCTAGGCAAAAGTGAGAGGCTATATGGAAAAAGGTGAGAAGTGAGTACCCTTTGTGTGTTAAAGCTAGGAAGAAAATCCAAAAGGGCTCATAAGAAAAATGAGAGAAATTGAGGGAAAATAAAAAAAATAGGTTGAAAGCATGCTTCCGCGATGAATTGTTTTTGGAGACGACTCTTTGATTGCTTTGGAATCATTTTGGGAAAATTAAGCTAGCATGACACTTATCTTTTTGGCTTACCTTTTTCCACATTTTATTTCGGGTAGATATGTTACTTTAGGATCTTTAGGAAGTGTTAGAGTTGTGGGGATTTTCACTTCTTTGGGGGATCTAGGGTACCTTAGGATGAGTTGAATGTCTCGGTTAACTCATGCTTGCATGCTACATTTTGCTTGATTCTTTTTCTTGTCTTAGATTTACTCGAGGACGAGTAAAGGTTTAAGTGTGGGGAGTCTGATCTGCTTCATTTTGCATGCATTAATCATTCCATTTGCCATACTTTTCAATTAGTTTTAGTTTGCAGGTTGCTAGTATTACTAGAGTTTACGTGACAATGGATTTAGACATTCATGTTTGGTTTTCTTGTCTAAATCCCGCATTTTGTAGACGTAACGTAATTGGTACTAATGGACATCTTGTATCCACATGCTCTTTTGATCTTCCTTGTCATCATCTTTAGTAGGTCGCCCGTGGGTACTTTTTGGTTACATTCTATGTGAAGTCCGTTCGCAAGGGCGGTCGAAGATTGAAGGTCATTCACAAGGATAGTAGAAGAGGCTAAGGCCATTCACATTAGAATGGTAGAAGATGTAGGCCACGAACATCAAAGCATGGTATAAGGAGATTGAATCCCAATATAGGCGGCTTCGATGTTTAAGACGGGCAAAGGAGAAAATGGTGAATCATGGTCCAAGGAGTGTTTCCTTAGTCCAAGAATAATCCAGGAATAATTAGCCTTCAAGGCTGGTTCTATTGGATTTGTCTTCTCGAATACTAAAAAATTGACTACTTGAACTCTCGATTTGGACTAACGGTTCACCCATACCAAGCAAACAAAGTTCAACCGACGACACTTCCTAGATTTGGACTAACGGTTCACCGACGGCACTTCACAGATCGCACATGGTGAAGCACCACCGGCCCGTGACAATCTTCACAGCCCGTAGTACAAAACAATCTAGGGGTTCCATGAAGACATGAATGAGACCAACACGAGACCTTCACGAAGCAAGGCGGCGGGCCATTACAAAAGTGCCAGACCGTGGAGCTTGGAGATGAATAATTGAAGATTTGGCTAAGTATGGAACCGGTCAGTGAAAACCTCCACGGGTTGTGACAAAATTTCTGAGCAAAGACCATAGGCTGCTCACGGTCCATAAAAACCTTCACGGCCCGTGGGAAAACTCTAAGAAAAACTTGTGTACTGTTACCGGCCCATGACAGTCTTCATGGACCGTGGCACGAGACCTTTTTCATAAACCATGCCAGATCCCACGACATGCGGCCATGAATGTTCACAAACCACACAAGATCCCACACCCCGTGCTTGAATGCTTCACAGACCGTGACATCCGTGCTGGACCGTGAAACCTTGGCGGTTGACTATTTTTGCCATAACACTCTCAAATTTCACCTGATTTCCCTCTACCATATATCAAAATATTCTTATTTCCTAGCTCTATCCAAATCACTTTAATTTAGTTCCAAGAGATTCACATATTTGAGCATTTTATTCAAAAAAAGGTTTAGCTGCAAGAGGGAAAGGGTGACTAGGGTTTTGCTACTTTTGGCCTATTTTAAGGCCCAATAGCCTACTACAATATATAGGAGCCTTTGTATTCTTGTAAACTATAGCTAGTCATAGTGTAGAGTTTGCCTCCCTCTAGTTTAGAGAGAAGGAAGATGAGAGTTCTTCCTCTCCTTCCTTCTTCTTCTTCTTTTGCTTTGTTTTTCCTTTCATCTTATTTTCTAGATCAATGGCATCTAACCTAAAATTTTCCATTGATCTAAGCTTTGTAGAGTAGCTTTTTAGCTTAGGATTCATTTTGGCACTTGGTATGTTCTAAATGCTTTATGAGATTTATTAGATTCATCATATCTTTGTGTTTATGATATTATTGTGATTGTTCTTGAATATTATAATGCATGAGTAGTACATCACATATAAGCACACACTTTGGGATATACTCATGTATGGTGCAATTATTGATGCCCCCTTGGAAAGAGAAACTTTTATGTTAGAATGGGTAGGGAAGAACGCATCCGCGTGGGTGTGTGCACAAGGGATTCGAGAATGCTTTGACCTATTTGTCATTGCATCAGACTAAGGTGACTTCTTAACTGTTGTCCGAGAGGTTGCAGGTAGAGATAGTGAATAGTAGCAAGCTAGGTGCTGTTTGAAACCCTAGTATCACAGATAAGGTGGCTACAAACCTTGGGCCTAGCATTTATAGGACCGGGGGGATAGTTGCATTCGTGATAGAATCCCGGGACGTAATAGCACGGGGAAGAAAGAAACATGCAATGATGGTCGGATCTCGTTGTACTCCCCTAATTACGATGGCGGTGCAGAAGAGGGGTTGCGAGCGCACCCACCATTATAGGGTTGGGGAAGTGTATGTCATCAGCCACACCACGTGTTGTAAACACACTGATAGGTCTTTTGTATGTCTATATGTGACTGAATCGATGATTGAAGTTTTAGAACTACCATGTTGCTAAATGATTCTCAAGTGTCTAGTATAAATAGTTTACTCATTTGTTAATTTCATGCTTTGTAGTTGCTAGTTGAAAATACCAAATCCCCCCCCCCCCCCCCACCCTCAATTGCATGTTTACTTTACTAGTTGTTCATTTCACTCATGCAGATTAACAATCCGCATGTGGTAGTACTTGAGCCCTAGCATCCCTGTGGACTAACCTAGGGCTTGCCGCTTATTACCCCTTGGTAGCTTAGCAGTAAGAAAATCTCATATTTTGACCAATAAACCCCTTGGCCCGTGTTTTAAACGACGTTCGGGTGGAGGGTGGGTCATTAATGTTGTATTATTGAGCATTGCGGTTTTTTTTTCAAACATATTCAAGATGCCAAAAATTATTCATGAAGAAATTGTGAAGAAATGCTCAAATGTACCCTACCATACTATATGAAAAAGGTTTTTGGGTTATTTCAGGATTAACTTTACCTTTGTTCATTTATCCTTTCCGATTACTTCTTGGCATGCACAAGGTATAAGGCAAGTGTCATGCACAAACTAAGCCAACAAAGAATAACTAGGAAGTTTTAAAAAAATGGAGAAGAAGATCCACTCTGTTCATTGGGCTCCAGTTCTAAATATTTTGCTTTGCAGTTACTCGTCGGTGGAGTGTGTATAGACCCTGTACACCAAGTTTGAGCCTTAACACAACATTCTGGTAACTAAAAGTATACCAAGTTTCTTGCCGTAAAGTTGAACACCAAGTTTGTGTATTAACACAACACAAAGAACGTCAAATGGGTCGTAGCAAAATCTAACAAGCCATGGCCAACCCATTGAATGAGATGTGAAAAGAGCAGCTAATCGACAATGCAAATATTCACGAGTTATTAGCCTTTGAATGAGATTAGAAGAGAGCAAGAAGCCAAGCATGAGACTCAGACTCGTTGCAAAAATAGTGGCCACATTCCATCACAGTGCAATCTTTCGCGCTAGTTTCATCAAACCAGATTCCACAAGTTACAGCAGATGATGATGCATAAAACAAGAAACCCTGATCTATGTTGACAGACAATTCAGCTGCTTTACACACCCACTCCTCACCCCTCTCGGAGAATTTAGTTAAACCGTCTCAACAATGCATGTTTTTCCCTATGCCATTAGCGTTACCTCCTAACAAACTCAACAAAAAGCTCTGGTATAAACTCTCACTCACATGAAGAAAACAATTTTAAACCATAAATTGAGACAAATGCAATCAGGATGGGGATAATCATTAGAATAGAAGATATAATTAAAAATATATCTTCAACTTCGATACTCTTAATGCACGATCTCAGCTCATTAGATACTCCATAAGTAAATGTTGCAGACTTAATCAACCCGAAATCACTTCATTCACTCACTCGGCTGATCCCAGACATGTTTCTTTTTCAACTATAAATAACTTAACATTCAACCCCCAATTAATCACAAATATCTCATTTGCTACTCAGTTCTTTTATACCATATCGAACAAAAACTGTAGCAAAAGGGCTTCAACCTAATACAATCAATCTACCGCAAAAATTATACCTTCTCAATCCCACCACGAGCCGTCACCTCCGCATTAAGATGGTTTTGATCCCTCCAAGTTTGGGATTCGTGTCCACAATTTTCATAAAACTTAAACATTTGAACTCTCATTGCAATCAACAAAATAAATCCACATAACGAACACCCAAGGGCAGATTGAGAGCATCCCTTTATTGAACTAAACTATTCAACCAAAAGTTAGGGTTAGGAAGACACTATAACTTAGATATCTATGGATTACGTTGACGTATTGGATCTAAATACGGTTTAATATCTTTGAAGCCAAGAGGAGCAAATGATGATGTCTCTAACACTACAAAGCAACATGATTAGCAATTTACCATACACAAATAACATCAAATTCGAACCTTTTCCGGGTATCCATCATCCTTGAACATGTCATAGGCGCCTCTCATGAAAGGCCACTGATCTCTACCGACCTGCAGTGCACCATAGAAATTTTTAGTCAAGATTCTTCCTTGAATTGGATGGCTTAGGAAAATAATTTTGCCAACATACATATTTTTTTTCATATAAGCTAAAACAGAACAAGACATTTTCACAGAGCCATCACCTACAAGTTTATGCATATTAGCATTAAAACAAAACAAGTCATTATCACAGAGAAATTAGCCTAAAACAAATATAATCAATCTGCAATGGCAAATAAAGTTCAGGTGTATGACCGGAAAAACCATTTCAGGGCCTCAGATTATCATATTGGCTGATTACTCATCACAATAACAGCCCCTATGATGGTCATCATAAGTGCGCAAAATAAGCTGTTACTGATCATGACAACACTTGTCCTCATAGAAATTTCAGTCTAAAACTATAAAAATTAAAAGCTACACTCTCAAGAAACATTTATACAGGGAGAAAACTTCATAAAAATTACCATCAGCAGGCACTGTTAATAGTAAATTAGCTGCATGAGCAGCTGATTAATCCAAGCCTTCAAAGTCATCGGGACCATCTTCAGAGAGCTTTCCTACGTTGAACCCTAACATAAGACCAAGTTTCGACCTAAATAGCATTTTTCTAACAATAACTGCATCAAAGGGCAAAAGTGTATCGTCTCTTAGTAAATAAAATGAACAAAAGTGTATCGAGATAGTGCTAGAGGGGGTTCCCAATCTCAGGAACAAAAGCAGTGTCAGTGTTAACAAAAGCATGAGCAGGAACAAAAGCAGTGAAGTATCATCTGTTGGACATACTCCGTCCGTTTCACAAAAAGTGGCACCATAGATTTAGGTGATGAGTGTATGAAATTGAAGGCAGAAAGTAAAAAGTAGAATGAGTGGATGAAATGGAAGGAATCTCGCCAAAAATAGAAAGTGTGTCAATATAAAAGAAACAACCCAAAAAGGAAAATGTGTCAATATTAAAGAAACAGAGGGAGTATATTGATTATATCATGCGAAAAATTAAATAACAAAAATTGAATAAGCAATTAACATATACAAGAATAATAAACTTTTATTAATTATTCAAGCATACAATCGAAAAACTTAAATTATAAATAATCAAAGCATAAATCATATTTCAAGTAATCACAAAGTGATGTAGTCACGAGTAACACTCGCTGCTCTTGAAACGAATAAGTCCCGTCGTGAACATCGTTCCCTAAGATAAAACCATCGCAGGTAACAATTAACATTTAAGAGTTACGTAGGATTCACGCGAGGCCCGAAGGACTATCACCGACAGAGAAAGACAGAAGTGAGACTCAAGTTTAGAATAAATGAGGAACTTGAGAATGGTGTAAACTTTTCTGACTGACTTAGACGCTCTATTTATACTGCTCTAAGAGACCCTAATCATGGAAACATGATTTTCTGATTTTCTGTAATTAGAGAAGAATATTCTCCAATCACCAACTTATCAAATCCGAGACATTCCATGAATACGCGAATCAAATCTGCTGGAAAAAGGAAGAAATATTTGCACAAATATTCTTTATCGTATTAAACATGGTAAACCGCATATTTATTTAAGACAAGATATCTCATAGTATATGGAAGTATTATCTCTTAAGAATTACACCCAAGTAATTCCATATATACTATTCGGTTGGGCCTTCCAGAGACTTCCTTCCGGTCTATACGCATTTTGAACAGTCCAGAGAAAATTACCTGGGCCAATTTTCGCCCATTTTTTCCTCTTTCAAGAGTGATATTTCAAACATCCATATCTCATTCACCCTTGATCCGTTTTGAGAGTTTAAATAGTCGATTTTAAAGTACTCGCGGAGGAGAACCCAAAAATGATATCCATTGACCCAAAATCCATTTGGGTCCCACTCAAAACGATGCCCAAAAGTTGACGAATTTCAACCTTTTAACCATCATTTTCCAACAATCCCCCACATGAATATATATTGATGTAGGAATCAGAACAATCACGTCAGACACGGAGTTTGACTTGGTGATAGATTCATTTCGACGGCATAGATGCTGCATAGGATAAGTAGGTGTCACCCTTTGAACTTTCCCTTGAGAGAGTACTTTTAGCCCACTGGTTAGAAAGTAGACTCGATGTCCTTGAACTTCCTCTACCGCTTGTGTACGACAATACACTTCCCACAGACATCTTTCCTAGCCCTTGTGCTTTCCTCGGTTGTGTCCATTAATCAGGCCATGGCACACACCTAGTTCTGTAAGGTTTCTAAAGAAGTGTGTCCCAACATTTCCCTTTCGAAGCGGCCACACTTCTCGCTTACATAGGTGATTCTTGGCGTAAGAGCAGTTCTATAAACTATTGCGCTCTTTCGAGTAGTACACACTCGATGCCTTGAATTATTAAAAGTAATTTAATGCTTAACCTCCATTCACATCACTATTTCTTCATCATAGGAATAAGACAGGAGGTAAGAAACCCCCACAGTGATCGCGATGGGTCATTGCAGTTTAGTTGTCCCTTTGAACCTAGATCATGGGATCTCCAGTAACATAGGTTGGGTGTCCACGTACGTAACCCACCATTTATTGAACTTAGTCATATTCCTTTCGATGAGTTCTCAACTAACTCTCGATTCAATTTCTTTGTCAAGAAATTAATTCAATCCTTTCGTCAAAGAATCACAACTCTTATCATATTGACCTTACGTAGTCAACATCGATAATTCTCGTAGAGAGTAGTCATCCAATGGTAAAGTGTCTTTGTCGAGACACACCATCATCTATATGGCTTTACGCTACACCAATAAGCATACAAGCGCTTTGGTCATCCTAGGGTATATCGTTCCCAATTTTTGTCTAACACGATGGACTTAGATTCTTCTATGAATCTAGCAAGAGAGAACCATTTCTCTACACAAATCAAGCCATATCCACGAGTCTCACACACAGCTTGTTTCCAGTGATCATTTCTAGATTACTCGTGTATCATCTTACTATCCATTATAAGAATTATCTAATGTGCACTTTAATAAGTACAACAGACTATCAATGACTCTTGAGTTCTCTTCTTAGAGACACCTCACCTTTACAAAAAGGTAACTCATAATGTTTAGAGTCATTCCATTGAATACGGCATATCTCCAAGAGACTCAATCATCGTATCAATTTTACTATCAATGCGAAAACCACTAATTCAAAGACATAAATGACATGGTCATTTTTCGTGTCTCTTAGCGTATCTACCTTCATCAAACTCATTGATTTAATATCACTGGCTAAACAACAATTAGTTTGGTCACATGATGGGTCATTTAGGAGCGTTGAGCTTTTCATTATGCTCTATTCAGATTTTAATATCTAAATCTCCGAATAACAATTTAGGTTCATTAGATGTACTTCAAGCTTTCACAAAGCCGTCATAGCAGGTACCATCACTCTTGGACTCATTCTCGCGTCTGGAGAACAGCCACCAAGTACACAATTATACTTACTAATTGTTCAAATCTACTAGTACTCTAGTGATTTGCACTCATGGTAGATCAATCTCTCTAGTAATCACCGCTTTCCACAAACGTCATTTCATGAAATCTTGTTTCCTTCGTTGGTTTATCCCCGATTTTTAATGATTTCATCTATTGACTCTTAAGTTCATTTAAGATAAATCAGGATCTTTAACAGAAACTTCCACAAAATACACTTTCCATCAAGATGTATTTCTAGTTTCTGTATATTATTTCTTGTGAATTTCAAGAAATTGATAGCACTTCAACATTGTGCATATCTAGTGAAGATACCGTTTAAGTATTCCTTTTAATACCTTCACAATACGCCAACCCCCACATTCGAAAGAACTTTTAGGATGGCTCTATGAGGAGCTTTATTTTCCTCCTTCTTGGGGTATCTTATTTTAAAGATCGCCAGCCAACTTAAAGGCTCCCCCACATCGTTTGATCATTTCTAGAAATTTCCTTCAATCACCATATGACCTTGCAAATGTCTACATTGTGAATCGCATTCGCCAAAGGATTCTATATATTCACATCATGGTCACAGATAACCTTATATGTTTTCTGTGCATCACGTAAGTGGTTTCGTTAATATACAAACCCAACTTACTCAAAGTCCGTGTGTTCAATAATGAATCAAACACTAGGTTCATGAAATTTCTTTTAGGGCTAGATCCTTTCAACAATCAAAACACCTTCATGTATTGATCTTTTATCGTAAAAGTCTCTCTTATTCCTTCAACTCCCTTGGGATTAGAGATAACTAAATTTCCCGATCTCAATTAATCGTTCTTCCTCGCATGACCAATACCAAAACCGATATAGTATCAATCAATCAAGGATTCGATTATCTCTCATTAGGGCGCAGTGTGAGTTTACCAACTCCACACAATTTCATGCTCATTTTAGAGCCAAGTTTCAGTACAACTGTACTTTACTTTCAGACTACTCAAATCAAACTTGAGTGTCTTTATGCTCAAAACACATTCAAGTCTGTTGCTCGACTCAAGTTTGAGTGCACTGCTCGACTTGATTTTGGGTTTACCCTTTTGGTTCGATTTAAATTCCTCCCGACTTGATCAACTTGATTCACGTCTCTCGTGATGACTTTTCATCTCAAGTACCTATCAAAATTCATATGGTCGTTGAATTTTTAGGTTTCTGTCTTCCCCCTACATTGGAATGGTTTTATTAAACATACCCACACGTGTTAAGTTTCTCAAAACCTTATGTCTTGGGGTTCCTAGACCAAATGTCTTAGGATTCCTCATCTCAGAAATGTAAGGCTTTCCAAACAAAAATCTAGAGAATTGACCAAATATCTTGGGATTTCCTATCTCATGATTCTTAGATTTTTCATCCATAAATCAAGAGATTTGACCAAAAGTCTCGGGATTTCCATTCTCAGGATTTCCATTCTCGGGATTCTTAGTTTTCTCAACCAAATTCTTGAGATTTTCCGCTCAATTCTTTGATTACAAATAATCAAAGTTTTTTTAGCATAGTCATGATAACTCATGCTTTAGGGTTTATACCATGGTTCACAAGAACCAATGCCCTAGACATCACATTTTCCAGGTCATACAAAATAACCAGAATATGTTGAACTTCGAGCCCATATGCTCTATCTGTGCTATCTAATAATTGTCACTCGTGAGCCATATGCTTGTAAGCGATCAATCAAGATAGCAAATTATAGGGAATAGTCTTGACAAATATTTCGTTGCATCAAAAGGCACTTTCCCATACAATTAATATAATCATAGCATATAAAAGCATAACCCAATTTTAGACACAACATAGATCTAAAATTTTTGTATATGCAGCTAAATCAAGTCCCTAAATGAACGAGAATACATCATGGATCAAATAACCCAATGTTACATACTTCATTCATGCACGAATATATTACACTCTTGCCGAGAGATGTCATGTTTAAGTGCAAATGAATTTTACCATTTTATCGCATGCGATTCTCAGACCAAGCATATAAAAGTCATGAATTACTAGCAGCACATTCTCACACAAAATGTGGTTTTAAATCTTTTAACCAACACGAGCAGCCCACACAACCAAATTACTATACCATGCAAAATAGGTATTTCAACATTTAATCTAGTATTTAAACAAATACTATAACATTTTGAGGGCTTAGGAAATTTAAATGTCTCATAATTTCCAACACACATGCACTGCTTTCATGTAATTTCATAATTAAAAGGAATAGTAATGCTTGATTCAATATTCCAAACTCATGACATTTATTTTTCCTAACTATAAGCTATTCATGCAAAGAATCAAATATGATTTATTTCCATATCAACATTTAATCTCATAAGCATGAATATCATGGAATTAACATATTTCCATAATTACGCCATGTAATTTAACATACATGCTCAACTCAGTTTTCCACATAATCAAGTGATTAATATAACCAAATCCATTCACTATCAAATTCGATAGCCTTAGTGTACTGGACATACATGTTCACATATTATTCACATAACTCTCTTTGTAACAAAGTCTTGTTCACGTCCAGATTCACGCAAATGGTTATCAAATGCCATGATAAAACCGTGGTATATATATTTGTATATATAGCATATTCCATGATTCACATTAATTAACGTGTATACGTACCATAGTTTGCAAAATCGTGGTTACAACTCTTGACTCTTTCATGTTGTCAAGCAAATCCTGTTGTATCTCTATGCCAAGTTTTTCTTCCATAAGAGATACCGCCGTATATACTCGGATTCACCAATGTGTACATACAAAAAATCACCCATCATTAAATATAAGTACACATCAAATATCATAATATAATATTTTAAATAATTATACATAACAAATTGCTCAATATAATTTTGTTGTAAATAACCAAAACCATTAGCATGCATAATTTCACAATTATACTAGTTCCATAAAGCATGCAATCACCTATATATTTACGCAGACTTGCAAAACCATCTGCATATTAGTGATATTTTTGGAAAATCATAGAAACCAAACACCTTGGAATATACCATGCAATATACTCCAAATTAAATACGGAATGATTATGCATGCAAGCATATCAATTTCAAACAAATTGTGCATGCTAGCAAATTTCGTTTGCAGCATACAGTAACAATCATGCATCGCATACAAATCAATTTCAAAATGGCATGCAATATTTAGAACTTGAAAATCATGTATGCAAGCATATCAATTTAACATTAGCATATACATGTGCATGCAATTAGTATGAGGCAATAAAACGCCATGCAATATTCTACAAATTCTGGATCGCATGGAAATTTTCACTGCAATCATATCACATACAATTTTCGCATCAATATAGATCAACAAATATCATTCGTTTCAAAACTGTTGGACATATATTAATTATATCATGCAAAAAATTAAATAACAAAAATTGAATGAGCAGTTAACATATGCAAGAATAATAAACGTTTATTAATTATTCAAGCATACAATTGAAAAACTTAAATTACAAATAATCAAAGCATAAATCATGTTTCAAGTAATCACAAAGTGATGGAGTCACGAGTAACACTCACTGCCCTTGAAATGAATGAGTCCCGTCGTGGACATCGTTCCCTAGGATAAAATCATCGCAGGTAACAATTAACATTTAAGAGTTACCTAGGATTCACGCGAGGCCCGAAGAACTATCATGGACAGAGAAAGGCAGAAGTGAGACTCAAGTTTAGAATAAATGAGGAACTTGAGAATGGTGTAAACTTTTCTGAATGACTTAGAGGCTCTATTTATACTACTCTAAGAGACCCTAATCATGGAAACATGATTTTCTGATTTTCTGTAATTAGAGAAGAATATTCTCCAATCACCAACTCATTAAATCCGAGACATTCCATGAATACTCGAATCAAATCTGCTAGAAAAGGAAGAAATATTTGCACAAATATTCTTCATCGTATTAAACATGGTAAACCGCATATTTATTTAAGACAAGATATCTCACAGAATATGGAAGTATTTTTTTCTTATCTCTTAAGAATTACACACAAGAAATTCCATATATACTATGCGGTTGGGCCTTCCAGAGACTTCCATGCGGTCCGTACGCATTTTGGACAGTCCAGAAAAAATTACCCGGGCCAATTTTCGCCCATTTTTTTCTCTTTCAAGAGTGATATTTCAAAAATTCAAATCTCATTCACCCTTGATCCGTTTTGAGAGTTTAAATAGTGATTTTATAGTACTTGCGGAGGAGAACCCAAAAATGATATCTATTGGCCCAAAATCCATCCGGGTCCCACTCAAAACGACGCCCAAAAGTTGACAAATTACAACCTTTTAACCATCATTTTCCAACATCATCAGCACCCACCACTCAGCAGGACATAACAAAAGCAGAGCAAAAATAGGGCATAAGAACCCTCCATCGGTGGAGCTCCTTCTCCGACGGCGGAACCTTCCAGCAATGGCGGGGCTTTTTATCATGCGCGCAAGGCGCCCTCTAGGTGGCAGAATCCTCCTGATAAGAAAACCTCCACCTTCCAGCAATGACGGACACGGAGGGAGGTAAGTCCTGTGGAGGTGAGATCTTTAGAGGCGTATTCAGCAGAGGAAAGAGCAGCAGTGCAATGGTGAAGGGCGGTGGTTGAGTGGGAGGTCTTCGTCGTACCTCTCAAAGTTAATATTTATAAGCCCAAATGCTTCCTATTTACAATTAAGTAGATAATGAGGTCGTTCACAAAGAAGAGGGATCTTTTCAAGTGTTTAAACATATAGAGCGAAAAACTGCCTAGTATATATAGATATATATAAAAACATGTAAAGAGATGGGGGGTGTTTGGTTGGTTTTTTATCCTATGTTATAAAATTGAAAGAAAAGTTAACTGACGAGTAAATTAAATATGCAAAGCATGCAACAACAACTAAAAGGTGATTAAACCAACAATTAATGGAACCTAGGGCGCAATTGACTTCCACTTCAATGTATCTTATCTATCATTGAACATGCAACATATTTATTAGTTTTACTACTTATTTTGAAGACTAAACTTCTATCCTTCTTAGATAGTAGTTTTCAAGAGTGAATTTGACGTCTCTTATCAAACTTCACCAGTGACTCCCTTAGTTGAAACACGACTAAAGGTATCACATTAATGGCATTGAACACGAAGAATCAACAAGTTTGGCAATATTTATAAATATTACACCGTGTCTATGCATTTAACCAATCTATGCATTTACACAATATTTGTCAAGAACGTTCAATGCTCATAAACTTCTCTCATTTACTACAAGGAACAAACATGACAAAGAGTTCAACATTATCATATTTATCTAGCAATTATCAATCCATCAACACAATCAAAAGATCTAACTCATACTCTTGGATTTCCTATCAAGAAAAGGGGAAATTAACTCATTTCCCCAAACCCTAACAAGCATATCATACAAGTACTTCATATACTAAAGCTTTCAAGAACATTAATGACATTAACAAACACATTCAATTCTCCATAAATGCATAATAGTAAGAGTATTAAATAGGCTACAACTTGTTCTTAAAACATGGACTTGGAAGCCTTAGTCAATTGCTCCCAAGAACTAGTTTAGCTACTACAATCCATAATAATCAAAAACAATAATCCAAACATGAACACAGATTAAAACAAGATGAAAAAGGGTAAAAACCTAGGTTTGCTGGTAGAAAGTCGGGAAGAAGAGACGTAAGGAAAGAGAAAAGATAGAATGCTATTTATTATAGTACAAAAAGAAAGGAAAATCTATTCTGGCCACACGTTCATCGCGAGCCGTGATGGGTTCATTGCTGCTCGCGACGGGAGCCCAGAAACAGAACTTGTCTTCTTTTTCTTCTCCTAGTCTCAAACTCTCTTTCTTCATAACAAGTTTCTTCCATTCTTCAAGTCTTCAAATCTTCAAATCAAGTCTTCAAAGTTTTCAAAAGGTGACCTTCAACGGCCTTTGGTCTTCATGTCTTGACGTTGTTTCCTTGTCACACAAAATCCACTTATAAAAGGTAAAATAGCGCAAAAGTCGTTTTTACCTCCCCTAAAAATATTTCAAGGTAAAACACAAGCTTTTGACAACAGAAGAGTGCAAAAGTGATTCCAAAAAGTCCCAAAATATGCACACAAAATGGACACATCATGAAGGGCCTACGGTGTGAGGGTGATGGCGGAGGTCGGTGGTAGAAGATAGCGTGAAGGTGGAAGGAGAGGTGAGGGGTGAGGGTGAGGTTGAGGTCTGAACAGGAGAGGTTTAGGGCTGAGCGGGTGAGAAAATTTTAAGTGTAAAAAATAAGACTAAGTATGGAACCCACCCCCCCCCCCCCGCTTATTTACTTGTTCTGTTTCTCTATCTGTGACACTCTTATCTTATTGAGATGTTTTATTTTAAATAGCACACTTTCCAATTTTGTTAAAATTCCTTTGATTTCATATACTCGTATTTATATATGCTAAGTTAAGTAAGTGTTGACTATTTATTAGTGAAAGTCAATTTAGTTATTAGAGTTTATATATAAAAAGTCAAGTAAGAGTTTACCATTGATTAATTTAAGTCAACTTAGTCGCTGGTGTTCATATATAGAAAGTTATTTAATGAATGATCGTTGATTAGTTGAAGTCAACTTAGTTAGTAGTGTTCATATATAAAAAATCAAGTAGTGGTTGAACGTTGATTAGTTAAAGTCAATTTAGTTATTAGTGTTTATATGTAGAAAGTTAAGTAATGGTTGACCGTTGATTAGTTAAAGTCAAATTAGTTATTAGTTTTTGTATATACTAAGATAATGAAGAGTGATATTTGATTATTTAAAGTCAACTTTGTGATTAGTGTTTATATATAGAGAGTCAAGTAAGGGTAATCGTTGCTTAGTTAAATCAACTTAGTTATTAGTGTTAATATATAGAAAGTCAAGTAAGGTTGAACGTTTATTACTTAAAGTCAAATCTTTTTATTCGTGTTTATGTATATACTAAGTCAAGTAAGGATGGATGTTTGTTTTAAAAAAAATTGTTAGAGGGGGGTCTCTGTTAAAGTTAACTTAATTATTAATGTTTATATATACAAAATCAAGAAGGTTAATCGTTGATGGTTAAATTGAAACATTTATATTCTTATTTATACATACTAAGTTAATTAAAGGGCGACCGTTGATTAGTTAAATGAACCTCAGTTATTACTGTTTACATGTAGGAAGTCAAATAAGGGTTAACCATTGATTAGTTAAAGTCAAACAATTTTATTTGTATTTATATATATTAGGTCAATAAAGGTTGATCGTTGATTAATTTAACTCAACTTAGTTATTAGTTAAAAACAACAAAATAAATTAACGATTTTAAAAGTTGAGAAAAAAATAATTTAGTTTAAAGCGGCTGCGCGCAGTCTATGAAATTTCTGGCAACTTTTTTTTTTTCAAATTTTGAACGATTTTTAAAAAAAATTGGAGATTTTTTTTCTGAAATTTTTGGCGGGAAGATTGAATTTTAAAAAAATTTGATAATTTTTTTAAATTTTTTTGGCGGGAAGATTGAATTTAAAAAAATTTAGCGCCGGTTTACAAAAACCGGTGCTATTATTTTCCAACACCGGTTTTGGTAGCGGTTTTTAAAAAACCGGTGTTTATTTAACACCGGTTTTAAATTTTAACACCGGTTTTCAAAAGTCGGTTTTAATTTTACACCAATTTTTTAAAAGTCGGTGTCAAAATTAAAAAATTTAAAACTATTTTTTAAATCGGTGTTAAAAGTTTTTTAAAAAACCCATGTTAAATTAACAAAGATTTTTTGAAAACCGATGTTAAATTATTTTTTTAAAATTGGTGCTATTACATTTTGGACAACGGTTTTTAAAAGCCGGTGTTTGCCCGAAAACAGCAAAATATGGTAGCAACACTAGCTTTTCTGATAAGTTCATAATATTTACTTGGATTCTTTATCCAGACTCTTTTTTAGTACATAGTAATGGTCCTAGAGTGATGAGGTAAAATTTTGTTAATGTTTTTGATTGGTTTTGAATGAAAAATTTTACTTCAAAAATGAAATAAAATTACAAGACATTATAACTCAACATAAGAAGATTAAGACAAGCAGTATAAAGGTAGGTCGAATTTCAAACATTTTCTTTTGAGCATACCCTTTACCAAAACAATGGACATGACTTTATGACACATGCATATAGCCACCCCAAACATACATCATAAATGGAATAAACTCTAGGAGAAAATGCCTAGCCATGAAGTGCGGTTGAAGGATCGTTTAATAAGAAGTTTTTTTTATGTGTTTATATATCAAATTGTAATATGATTTACTCCAAATATGATTGTCAATAAATTTTAAAATCTAATCCACACAGATTGATATTTTGATAACCTGCTCTTTATTTCTAAGAATTCTACTGGATTTTAAAATCTATAATAGTGATCAGCAATATATATTCAATCTTTTTCCCCTCTCACTTAACCACACAATCACACAGTGGCGAGTTTTCTCTCTTAGCAAAACGAACATACTAATATAAAATTTTCTTTAATGGTTTCGTTGACATTGAAATTGTGGATGAGGCATTCAAAACCTCACTTTTCCTCCCATTGTGCCTCATGACACTCCTCTGCCTCCCCGGTCTGCTGGGCACCATCACACCACTAGTCAGCCCTCCACCTATCGCTCATTCCACCCCACTCTCTATTCCGTGGCGGTGACACTACCTCAGAATCTGCACTAGCGTACTCTCCTGTGAGTAGTGGTAAATATTTTATTCCTTCAATTTGAGACACGTTAGCCACTAAGAAGCTCGTAACTAAGTACAAATTCCGATCTAGAATTCAACAACGAAAACGGTTTGATATTCTGAAAGCAATGATTCGAGATCGTTGAAGAGGTTGCCTACCATTTTTACAAATTAGCCTAGGTGTTGAAATGGCTAAAATCACCATTGACCTACTTAATCTAATGGATGACATTTCATATCCAACAACTCCTATTAAACATAATTAAAATAAGGAAAAAACTCACGGCTCTTTTTCAGGGTATACAGACCCTAACAGGTCATAACCCCTGTCTACAACCAGAGTCAGAAAACCAAACCAAGCAATCCAAGAAAAATCACACAAGCTGTACAAGAAGAACAATATTCCGGCGAACCACACCAATGTTTCCATGGCCACCGCTCTTCCCACCATATCTTTCTTTAGTTGCCCTTGTGTTTGTTCAATTATTTGGGACTTTGGGATCTTCCTTAATGATTTGGGAATCGGGATCTTCTTTAGTGATTGGGATTTTAGGGTTTTCTTCATGCTTGTATTATGCACGGGTTGAGGATTAGGAGGAGCTCTCTCTCAGCCAAAGCTCTCACCAATTATGGTGCAAGTGTAAATGCTACGACTACTCGCAAGACCAGTTTTAAAGAGATATAATTGTTATAATTTGTATATATCTTGTACCTTAGATAGAATCATTTTTCATTTGTGATTCTATATATGGTGCCTAATAAAGCACCCTTGTATCATCAATAAAATTAATCGTTCATATTTTACATGGTATCAGAGCCCAGATTTAGTTATTGGGCTGATGTGTGGATCCCCTTTAATTTGGCTCGATATGGGTCGTGGTGTCTTTCCACGTTGGCATGTGAGGGGGCATGTTGAAAGATATATCCCACATCGGTTTCATAAAGACTAAATTACTTATATTTAAGGTTTTGAGTCACATCCACTTAGTATCAATTGGTTTTAAGATAAAAGCCCAAGATATATTGAAATTTAACATGGTATCAGAGTCCGGGTTGGGTTATTAGGCCGATGTGTGGATCCCCCTTAATTTGGCCTGATATGGGTCGTGGAATGTTTCCACGTTGGCACGTGAGGGGGCGTGTTGAAAGATATATCTCACATCGGTTTCTTAAGAACTAAATGACTTACATATAAGGTGTTGGGTCACCTCCACTTAGTACCAATTGGTTTTAAGATGAAAGCCCAAGATACCTTGAAATTTAACAACGAGTCGAGTTAAGGATGAATCTGATGAAAATGTGCTACCAAAGACCACGACGGCCACCGCTCACTGCTCAAATAGAAAGAATGTCACCGTCCTCAACAACCGGCGAACTCCAGCGAAGGTGAAAACCCAAGATTTTATGGTGGAGATGGAAGTGATTCCCATTGATACCTCTACTCCAGTGTCGGCAAGCCGACTATGTGAGCCACTCTTAAGGGTGGGGACATCGCATTGAAGATGGCGTAGGGAACTCGAAGGTCGACTAGATTGGCATTTGGAATGTGATTCTTGTTGTATAACTCAATTATGTTACTTCATAGTTTTGCATTTGTTTTAAGGTTCAATTTGTTTTATAATGCGACTGGGACGACTGAGCAGTTAGTTGGTTCAAGCTCCTTAATTGTGACCTACAATAAAATTGTCCCTGGGATCACACGGATCAGCCCTCCGATGCTTAAGTCAGTAAAGAGTATGTGTACGGTTTTCAAGATAAAATTAACAGAGAAAACGAATACATACCTGGTATTTATATTTTATACTCCTGATAATAATATCCCTTACTTATCGCATTTAATGCCCTATAAATACGCCAGGCGTTACATGGTCTGTTGACTTCTTAATTGGTCGATATTAACGCATCCCAACACAACTTTTTAGGCCTAACCTATATCAAAAGCCTAAAAAAAAATAGATTCCTGTTCGAGACCCTGGAGCATCATGTTAGCAGTTTGACAGCCTTTTTCTCAATGATGGTATGTGGATCTCTGCTTAAATGCATTCGAGACCATATTCTTCCCTGGTAGTTCGAGGATGCAGGAGTTCAAAGCGATATTTTTTGTATTCTATTCCAGGTCTTGAAAATAGGGATTCAGTTTTCTTATTTTTAAGTTTTAATTGAATATCAAAAGGCGCGTGTGTTTGGAAATCGCGCGTGTTACTGCAACGAAGTGGCATGCCCAAAAAAGGTGAAAAGACAATTGCATTTTTTCATGGTTTTTAGTTTTTTGAAGCTATTATCAGCATGCCGCCATTTCAGGCTTATTAACTACTCCCCATTTCTTCAACTTTGATTCCATTCATTTGCACGTATCTTCACAAAGGAGGTTTATACTTCACAGTCATTTCTTTTATCTCCTTTCCATCAAAAGCTCAAACCTCACCATCTTTCCTCTGAAATCAATAAGTTTTTCCTCTTTTCTTTCTTTCACTCTCTTTCTCTCGTCTAAATAATGGCCATATCCAGTGAGAGTTCTACTAAGAGGGGGTTTTTCCGATAAGGCTAGGATAGGTAGGGAATAGGTCAATTCACCCAAGGGGGTAAGTCTTGATTCTGAACCCAACCATTCATATGAGTCGGGTGTGAATCCAACATAGAAGATGATATTCATGACCACACAAGCCATAGCCCCACGATTTTGCCTATCACGAACATACCTCCTGAGGGATATGCTGAAGTATGGCCGCCGGGTATGGGTAAGCCCTACGTGAGGCATTCCCCAACCACTAGTAAATTTTCTTTTTACCCATCGTCAGATATAGTCCTCGAGGCCAGGGTAGAAAAGAACTTACCCCCCCTCTTAGAGAAGAGATGACCTGAGAAGAGGAGGAGGTGCCTCGAAAGGTAATAAAGGTGCCTCGAGAGAAGAAGACATCTCAAGGGAAGAAAAAAGTATCCCGAGAGAACAAGTCCCCATCCTCAAAGGTAGAAAAAGCTATCTCAAGGATCCTGGCTTCGATTCCCAATGGCCAGCGAACAGCTCCAGATGTAGATTTCCAACTTCTTTGAGAGGGAGAAACCCCTGACAATCTTCCAGAGGAAATAGTAACCATTGTCCTTAGCCACTTGCGTTATGGGCTCTGCTTCCCTTTTCCACCCCTCTTCTCTAAACTTCTCAAGCAGTTTCAAGTGAGTCCCGCACAAGTTCATCCTAGCATGTTGGTAATTATTATGATGTTTTTATTAAGGTGCCACAAGTTTGGGATCAAGCCGAGGTATAAGTTGCTTCATTTGCTGTACTACATATCTTATAGCAGAACGTCCTCGGATAGGTTTATCACTTTAGTAGCCGGGAGGTGCACCCCAGTTATTTTTACTGTTCCCTCCCATTGGGATCAAGCCGAGGTATAAGTTGCTTCGTTTGCTGTACTACGTATCTTATAGCGGAAAGTCCTCGGATAGGTTTATCACTTTAGTAGCCGGGAGGTGCACCCCCATTTTTTTTACTGTTCCCTCCCATTCGGGTGACTGAGGAATTGGAGGAAATGGATATCCTTTGATTGCAGAAGGTATTGAGTTCCCTAGTGGAACTAAAATGTTTAAATCAGGTCCCTAAAGCTAGGGGATTACACTTGCCCAGGTTGCTACGAGAGCGATAGGCAGTGCCTTATATCCACATCTCTTAATTATAACCTGTACTCGAACCCCAACTAGAATTTTGGTGGTTTTGTCTGGTCACCCATGATTTATGAGAAGTGTGTATATAAAAAGCTTCTGAAAGGATAATTAGAAACAGAAATGAGCCTCCGAGGACCCCTTTCCAGAGCCTTCTTTCGATGCCCCTGAAAATGGTTTTAGACCCTTAGAAATCTCCAAAGGTGTTTTAATAAAATTTTATTGTTACTTCCTTTCTATAATTTTCCTCTTTCTTTGACTAATCTTCTTTCCATTTCTTTTTCTAGTGGGTTTCGGTGTATCTTTGGGTCCCAAGAGAATGACCATAAGAATCCCTACCCCCTCGAATTAGACTTTCACCCCTCCATTGGGTGGTGGAAGGACATTTTAAAACAAAAGGCCAGGAGATCCTACTTCTACATCCAGGAATCAACGTCAACGGGTAGAAGGTGATGGTGGGCGAACTCCCCATGTCTTCCAATAGCCTAACCCACAGTTATCCTCTTCAAACACTGTGGTAGCCACACCAAGTGTTCTTACCATAAATGAGCAGGTGCTTGCTACCATGACCGCCAATTCTTAGGTTAGCTTATACATAGTTGTATACAGTTGTGAAACATTCTTGTGATTTACCAGTCTGCTATTCATCTAATCGAATAGCTTCAATCATTTTCCAGGTTCCCCAATAACTTAGCCAAATGACTCAATGCTTGGCCACTATTTTATAAACCATGATTTCAGGTTAGGGTAATCTACAAGAGAAATTGAACCAAAAGAATCTCAAGAATGTTGAGTTAAGAAAATCTCTCGAGGCTCAGAGGAAGAACATTGAAGCATTCGAGACCAAAAACATATTTCTCGAGGTTTGGAAGAAAAAGCTAGAGGCGTTTGAGGCCGAGAAATGAAAGTTCATCCTTGAGGAAGATGCGCTCGAGAAGAGAGTTAGGGAAACCTAGGGCCCAATTGCCCAAGTTCGTCTGCTCGAAGCATTTAAAGACAAGTTTCTGAGCATTTTTAAACTATTCAAATTCATCATGGACCTCCTCGAACTGGAGAAAGAACTTGGGTGTAGTAATATGGCTGAAGAAACATTGGAGCCTAGACTAGCCTCTTCCCTGACCGAGGATGGCGCTAAATGATTGGACGAGCATATCAAACTTGAGCTCATGACCCTTTTGGACACAAAGTGGGATAAAGCAATCAAGCCTAGTGGTATGAGTTTTGCCTTGCTGAACTACCTTAAGTCCAGTGAGAAATTCTCACTGCTGAGGCGGTTTGAGAACTCACCCCTGAGAAAATAGCAGCTGGAATTGCTGAGCCGCCAACTTCAGCTGAGCTTGATGTGGGAGAGCAGACTCCAGCCACCACAAAGGAGGATGCCACTAGGGTAAGGAAATGAATGTAACCTTTTGCCAAATTTGGCCCCCTCATGTAGCTTTCTTTCATTTTAATGGCAAGGATAATTGTACTTCTCGTTCATTTTCTTATTATCATATTTTTCCTCGTAGTGTAATTCATTGAAAAAGCTACTAGAATGCGCTTACCAAGAGCTCTCGAGTACTCGAATAGAGCTGAATGGAACCTGTGACCATCTAATAAAGGCCATGCGAGACCTTGCCACATGTAATGAGGAGAATAGTTATTTTCAAAATAAAAACAACCAACTCGAAGAGGAGCTGAAGTCATGGCGGTCCAAGGAACATCATGATTTTAAGGATTTTGTGAATAATTTCTTAGCTAAATATTTCAACGGAGTGGTTCCTCTCGAGATGGTGGAAGACCGTGATCTCACTGAACAAAGCTATGAAGAAGTAGTGCATCAAATAAATAATCAATTAGGATCCTTGAAAATATGTCTTGCCGAAGCCAATAGGCTGCCAGTCCTTGAAGGCCACCTGACCACTTGCATGGGTGATGCAAACACAAGTTACTTCCACATGGGTGATGCAAACACTTGCACAGGGTGATGCAAACACAAGGTACTTCCATCATACAATCAAGGAAAAGAAAGTAAGATCTAGAATTGTTAAAATTAAGGATGGTGATGGAAATTGGATAACTGATCCAAGTTTGATTAAAACAGAAGGTGTAAGGTTCTTTCAAAATTTACTGAATGAGGATACATCACAAAAAGAAGGGAAATATCTGAATCATTTTCTGCAGGAAATCCCTAATGTAATAAATGATCAACAGAATACACTTCTGCCTAATCCCATCGACACACAAGAACTGAAAACTGCAGTTTTTGACCTTAATAGATCTAGTTCACCTGGTTCTGATGGATTCTCGGGAGACTTCTATATCACCTTTTGGGAAATTATTAACCAGGATTTGTTAGAAGCTGCTAATGATTTTTTAAACTCTGGTTATATTCCCAAAGCTATGTCTAGCACTTGGCTCACATTAATACCAAAAAAAGCTATCCCAAATTCTTTCGCAGACTTCAGGCCAATAAGTTTATCAAACTTTGTAAATAAGGTTTTTTCAAAAATATTAATGGAGAGGATTAAACCACTAATGCACTTAATGATCTCCCCTGAGCAAAGTGCCTTTTTTAAAGGTAGGGATATTTCGGATAATGTGATTCTTATGCATGAAATGACCAGAATGCTATCCAGAAAGTCCAAGATTTCAAACTTGATTATTAAACTAGATATGCAAAAGGCCTTTGATAGGGTCTCTTGGTCTTTCCTTAATTCAGTTCTTTTACAATTTGGATTCCATGGCAATTTTGTTAGACTTATCATGCAAAACATAGCTTCTGCCACTTTTTCTGTTTTAATAAATGGTGGCATATCTGGTTTTTTCTCTTCCTCAAGGGGATTTAAACAAGGAGACCCTCTCTCCCCATTCTTATACAATATATTATCAGAGGCTTTTTCTAGGGGGTTAAAGAAATTGTTCAGCACTGGGTACTTACAGTACTTTAATCTCCCCCTTTCATGCTCTCCTCTTACTCACTTAATGTATGCAGATGACACTGCAGTATTTCTGAACACTAACCCCAAAAATTTGAGGCATTTCAAACATTTTCTGAAGGCTTATGAGCTCACTACTGGTCAAAAAGTAAACTTTGCAAAATCAGAATTCTTTGTCTCACATAACACTCCTCTGCAGCTAATACAATCTGTTAAAAGGATACTAGGAATGGAAATAGGCTCTTTCCCCTTCAAATGCCTTGGAGTGCCAATCTTCTCTGGTAGGAATTTAAAGGTGCACTATTTAACAGTAATTGAAAGAATGGATAGATTGATACATAATTGGAAGAATCGATGGTTAAGCTCGGCTGGTAAAATAATTTTGATTAATCATTGTTTTCTCTCAATTCCAACACATATTTTTGCTGTTTTAAAGCCCCCTAGGATAGTTCTAAGAACTATGGAAAAGATGGCATCTAGTCTAATTTGGGGAAAATCTGATTTGACAGATGGGAAAGGATGAGTTATCCAGTAAATGAAAATGGCTTAGGTTTAAAGGATTTGAATGCCATAGTAGATGCCTTCTCATGTAAATTATGGTGGAAGCTTCAAAAGAATGATACTCAATGGTCAACACTTTTATGGACATTACCTGTGACCTATAAAAAATCCCATATATGGAGAAGAATCAGTGGAGTAACACCTATGGCAAATAGTTTATCTAGGATTATCTTCAGCAAGGGAGATTGCTCCTTCTGGAATGCTAATTGGATGGGAGACGGGGCCCTCTTTTATATTTGGCCTGATGATATTGACATACCGTTTGAAGAGCTTTCCTTGAGGTCTTTTATTATGAACAAATCTGCCTTTTTACCAAGCCTGGAGCCCTACTTGGCTACCAATATTATTCATATTTTGCAGGAAGTAAAGCTGGAGCATCACCATGAGGATCTGCTAGTTTGGACCCCTGAAACTGATGGGAACTTTACAGTAAGATCTGCCTACAATATTTTTAGACAGAGGAACCCTGTAATACAGCACATACATAAGGTTTGATCTCCCTACATTCCTAGAAAAATGTCAATACTTATTTGGAGAGCTCTAAATTGCATCCTTCCATTTGATAACATTTTGAGCAGGATGGGTTTTTCATTGGCTTCAAGATGCCCCCACTGTTTGGTCAATAAGGACAATCTTGATCATTTTTTCAATTCATGTCCTTGCTCCTATTCTATTTGGCATAATGTTCACTCTCTTTTAAAGCTACCACAAATTGATTTTCTGAATCTAAACAGCAGGGTTGAATTTTACTTATCTTTCAAAGCTGACTCTAAGCTACACTAAAAATTGATAATTGCTGCTTTTATAGCTACTTTCTGGTCACTCTGGACCAGCAGAAACAGATGTCTATTTGAGAATAGACCTTTTTCATTAGAGACCAGTTTTCAAAATATCAAACAAATGATTTACTCAATCTTCACAGTACATAAACTGCAAGGTAATAGAGTTAGGCATTTTCACTGGATTCAGAATAAGGTCATTCCTCACATTTTACAAAAAAAAAGACCTACAATAACTGTGGCTACATGGGAAAAACCACTATTTGGCTATAAAGTTAACACTGGTGCTTCATGGATCACTGGTGGTTCCTCTTCTGCTGCAGTAATTGTTAGGGATTGGAGAGGAAAGGTAGTCAAAATGAGAGTTAGCACTTTTCAGAGCTCTTCTCCTATAGCTGCTGAATTATTTGCAATCAAAATGGGATATAAAATCTGCTCTGATCTATCTTTAGTTAATTGTATAATTGAATATGATTGCTTATCTGCTGTAAAGAGTATTCACAACCCAAACAGATGCCCCTGGAGAATTTTCTCCCTGTGTCATGCACTCCATATTGATCACTATTCACACCCAATTCAACACATATCTAGACAAGCTAACCTGTCGGCTGATTTCTTGGCAAAACATGCTAAGGAAAACAACTTACAAGGTGATATAGATTTTAGATCAATCCCCATTTTCCTTAAAGGACTGTTATCATTAGACTCTATTGGTTTCCCAGCAATCAGGGTTGTTACTCATACGGATACCAATATGACATAGATAGGGATTTTCTCTTTGCCTTATGGTTCTTACATCACTTTTACAGTGAGTTTCAGCCACTGTTTATAAGCTCAGATACTGCTAGTTCTCTCTTTTCTATTTTTTCAGGTACTTGGCCAGTCTGCTGATGCGGTGGAAATAGATACAGGGAAAAGGCTTCTTGACAAACTGAGAGAGCTCCTCTGGGATAATTTCTTCCGCTTCTGATGCGATGGAACGAACTTGCTGATTGGATTATACGCACATGCACAACCGATTCTATGCCATATTTTGGACAAGAACTGAAGACCCGAGATCCTACATCTTAAAGTCAAGCATCTGTATTGACTCCTTTGGCTGGAATACTGTTGACAAATAGGGCTCTCGAGTTTTCGATTGCCCGTCCTGTTCGCGGTGTCTCAGATATAGGCTTTTTTTCCATAGTTAGAATACTATTTTAGACACTAGACCTTCTCTGGTAACTCACTCGATGTAATAGCCTCCACAACTACGTGGTCAATGTAATTACTATGAAACTTTTAGCGCCAAATTCGGCTATCAAAACGGCAAGGGGAGCCTAATAAACACCCCCCATCCTCGGATGGTTTAAAAAAAAAGACCACTTGCATGGGCGAATCATACAAGTTTAGGTCGCAAGTAGAGCAGATAACAGAACTTTACGTGGTAGCCATGGGTGAAATTGCCAGGCTAGAGGAAGAATTATTGATGAAGGGTCCGTCCATGAAGGAAGATCCTTCCCTAGTTGACTCTCTCCTTGCTGAGAATGCTCGAATCTTGGGGGAGGTCGAAGCCTGGAAAGTACAAGCTAAGGTATTCAATGATAATATTGTTTTATCTTTATATGAAGTGAGCCTTCCAGCTTCAGATGCTTTCTCATGGTAATCCCATTCCATATCTGATAGACTCTTAACAACTGCCAAAATTTCTTCTTAGAGCTTCCTTCCATTGGATTTAGGAGGTCAAGGTGTACGTGAATAGGACTGGCCGACAGAAAGCATCCTCTGACCTTATCCTGGAGAGGCTGGGAAAATAGAGGTCAAAAGCTCACCCCACTTCGAGAGGTCGCAGATCCTCCTGGTCAAAGAAATTAGTCTCTGAGTTAGCTAATAGGAACCTTGCATTCTCTTGCAAGGCTACTAAAAAATCTTTAAAAAGGAATCGTGTAGGGGTAGGGTCTATTTCGAGGTATTTGGATGGTTAGGCATGTGACAAACCAACGCAAAGTAGTAGTGCCGCTAGCTGAGTACCCCAAAGAGGAGCAAATGAAGGA
The DNA here is from genome assembly GCA_037428765.1 of Rubia yunnanensis. Classification (NCBI taxonomy): domain Eukaryota; kingdom Viridiplantae; phylum Streptophyta; class Magnoliopsida; order Gentianales; family Rubiaceae; genus Rubia; species Rubia yunnanensis. Next base: position 65,319,280 of record CM075061.1, read on the forward strand.
TTTTCAAAGGGCAGCCGACATTAAAATGGAAGAACTCGAGCAATTAGATGCAAGATTGGAAAAGCTGGGCCCTTCTCAAGAGGGGGATCCTCCGCTTAAATAGATATGTTTTTCCCATGTTGTTCTGTAAGCATATTTTACCGATGTCAAGATCCAATGTATCATGTACCTCATATATGTTTGTATATATATAAATGTATTTAAGTTTACATAATGAATGGGATTGTCAAATTGTTAATCTGCGAATCAGAATAGACACTTGAAGGTATTATATAACTGACTATTTTTTAGTCATGAGATGGTGTTTGGGGACTTAAGAATCATAAACAAGATTCGAGCTGCTTATCAGCATTTTCCCTTAGTTGAATTGTTAAGTGTATAAGTTCAAGATTTTAACTTTATTCAAGATTGAAATTAATTTCGGAGTGCCGCTTATCAGCATATCACTAGATTTTCCTAAGGTATTGTAAGCTTGTTATGAAATAAATTGAAAAAGGCAAAAACACCTGAACTTTTATCCAGGTTCGGTGTTTCCACCTACATCCTGTAAAAAAACACCACTAGATAACCAATTACGATTACAAGGATACTATGAGAGTGCCGCTTATCTGTATATCACTCGATCATCAGCCTTAGCTGGAATTAAAATTTAGAGTGCCGCTTATCAGCATATCACTTGATCATCAGCCTTAGCTGGAATTATCATTCAGAGTGCCGCTTATCAGCATATCACTCGATCATCAGCCTTAGCTGGAATTAACATTCATAGTGCCACTTATCAGCATATAACTTGTGCTATTAAAGATTATAATACTTCCTCAAATTGGTTACATTCCCCACTCTCGGTACTCGAACTCTATTCATGGCTTCGAGGACATAACTACCTCCTGGATGTGCTTTGATCACTCTGTAAGGTCCTTCTCAGTTTGCAGCCAATTTTCCTTCAGGCTCCCGCTGACCTTTTTTATTCTTTCTCATCACCAAATCCTCTAGATTAAATAACACTTTTCACCCTTCTATCATGATATCATTTAACCTGTTCTTTTACCTTGGCCTCGTGCATGGAAGCCAGCTCTGGCCTTTCTTCTACCATATCAAGATCCATGCACCAGTTCTCCTGGTTATTTATCTCATTCGTGGTTGCCATCAGCCTCGGACTAGGAAATCCTATCTCAGCTGGGGTTACTGCTTCCGATCCATACACGAGGTTGTATGGTGTTTATCTAGTTGCAGAGTATTCGGCTATTCGATATGCCCACAAGAAATTTAGTAGCTCTCATGTCCAATTATCTTCTGCCCTCTCGAACCAGGCTCGGATTCTATTCACTATTGTTTGGTTAGTTACTTCTACATGTCATTGGCTTGGGGATGATAAACTGTCATTACCTTTTATTTAATTTTATACTCCTCGCACCACTTCTTGAACGGATCCGGAGCAAATTGTGTTCCTTCATCCACAATTACTGTGCTTGGAATTCTAAAGTTACACATAATGTTCTTCCATCAAAAGGCAATGACTGTCTATCCCTTTATATTCGTTAAAGGCTCAGCTTCCCCAAAGCTTTAGGAAAATGTCCTACTAGATCGATTCCCCACTTATCAAATAGCCATGAACTGTAAATACTTGTTATTTCCTCTTGTGGGACGTGGGTTATCAGAGCATGTTACTGCCACTAATGGCAAGCCTGTATGTATTTGTTTGCATCATCAAACATCATTGGCCAGTAGTACCCTGCTAGAATGAGCCTTCTCGCAATCGATCGAGCTCCTTGGTGACTACCGCATATTCCTTCATGAAATTCCTGAATTATATAGTTATCTTCATAAAGGGTAACACACCAAAGCAATTGTTGTATATGGCCACTTCTGCATAATATTCCTTCCTGCAGCACATATCTTGGTGCCTTCAGCCTTATCTTCCTAGCCTCTATCTCATTATCAGGAAAAACACCCTCTTAAAGATATCTTACAATAGTTGTCATCCAAGTGTATTCCTTCTCGATAGCCATAACCAGAGGTTCCTCAAAGCTTCCTTAGTTCAGAGTTTCCATGAGCAACTGCCTCTGAGATTGGACTCCTAGGTCTAAGAAAGCAACCTTATTTAGAGCATCTGCTTTGTGATTGTTTTCCCTTGGAACCTGTGTTAAAGTATATGATTTGAAACATTTCAAAAGATTATTCACCACCTCTAGTTACCTCTGTAGATTACGTTCTCTAGCTTCATATTCTCCATTCACCTATTGAACCACTATTTGAGAATCGTTGTAAACTTCTAGATCTTCCACCTTCAATTCCTTAGCCAGCTGCAACCCAATTGTCAAGGTCTCATACTGAGCTTCATTGTTTGTAGCCTTAAGTGCAAAGTTCAGCGTATAAGGATAGTCTTTGCAATCATGACTGGTTAGTAATACCCCAGCCCCACTACCACCCAAATATGATGAACCATCTGCATACAACCTCCATACTTCCTTCTTTAGAATCTCTTCTTCTCGAGTAGAATATTTGTACTCAACGGGCTCGGAGGTTTCAACTATAAAATCTGCCAGCGCTTGGCCCTTGATCGCGACTCTAAGCTGATATCAAATATCATGTTCTCCTAACTTGATAGCCCACTTTATCATTCTACCGGAAGCCTCTGGTTTTAATAGGATATGCCGAATTGGGTGATTCATGAGCACCACTATCATGTGCTCTAAAAGTAGGGGTGCACTCTCATTGCTACATGTACTAGAGCTAATATCAACCTCTCGAGGGCGGTATATCTCATCTTCGGCCCCTGTAAGGCTCGAGTGACAAAATTAATAGAGTTTTGTGCTCTCCCTCTTTCTTTTATTAAAATTACACTGATTTCCAGGGGCGAGGAAGAAATGTACAAATATAACGTCTCCCCCTTTTCCGGCTTCATAAGGGTAGACAACACTCTCAAATGCTCCTTCGGCTGCTTAAATGCCTCTTCACATTTTTCTAGTCCACTCAAACTTTTTTTCTCTCCAGAGAACCTCAAAAAAGGGGAGATGCTTCTCTGCTCCCTTTGATAGGAATCTACTCAATGCTGCCAAAGACCCTCTGAGCCTTTGTACTTCTTTCAATGATTGCAGAGTTCTCATTCTCATCATAGCCTCAACTTTTTCAAGGCTCGCATCAATACCCCTCTCGGACACCATGAATCCAAGAAATTTCCCCGCTCCTACACCAAAAACACATTTGGATGGATTAAACTTTATGTTCTCCCCACAAAGTCCCTCAAAGGTTTCCTCCAGATCTGCCAAGAATTCCTCATGACTTCTTCTTTTTACTACCATATCATCTACATAAATCTCCATATTCTTTCCAATTTGCGTTATGAACAACTTATCATTTAACCTCTGATAAGTTGCTCCAGCATTCTTTAGCCCAAATGGCATTTTTTTGTAGCAATAAGTACCCACATCTGTAATGAATTATGTTTTCTTCTTATCACTCTCCGCCATAAGTATCTAATGGTATCCCATATGTGCATAAAAAAAGGCCAAAACTTGATATCCTATAATGGCTTCCACTAACTTATCAATTGGTGGCAATGGGTAGTAGTCCTTAGGGCAACATCTGTTTAAGTTGGTGAAATCTATGCACATTCACCAAGCCCCATTATGTTTTGGGACCATGACTGGATTGGCTATCCACTTGGGGTAGAACACCTTTTCGATGACATCTACTTTCAATAGCTTTCCAACCTCCTCCTTAATTGCCTCAGCCCTCTCAGGGGCAAAAACTCTCCTTTTCTGTTTTACTGGCTTTATCGAAGTGTCTATATTCATCCAATATACCTCCAGGTTTGAGGGTACTCATGTAAGGTCTGAAGTGTCCCATGAAAAGACATCACCATATTTCTCCAACAAATCTTTCAATTTCCCTTTAACACCATCAGACACCAGTTTCCTAATAGCTACTGTTCCACAATCTTGAATGAGTATTTGCACTGTATCTACGGGGCCCACCTCCTTGTTGACCGATGCTACATTCCTCTGTATCCTCGCCTCTCTCACTATTGTAAGATTGCGAATTTGGGCCACAATCTGATCTTCTTGAATAGAAGCTATCCATTTTTCAGTTGGGAATTTCATCATAAGATAATAGGGTGACCAGCACCTCGAGCCTGGCACATCCATGGCCTTTCGAGAATCACATTATAGGGGGAAGGGGTATCAATGACAAAAAAGTTACAGTTTATAGTTAGCCCTTTATCACCATCTGCTACTCAAACTGACAGGGATATCTGCCCTAGAGGAATTATTGGGTTCCCTGTGAAGCTAGATAGAGGTGAGGTTTACTTTTTCAGTTAACCACGTCCAATATCTAGCTGATCGAAACAATCAACAAACATTACTTCTACTTCAATACCATAGTCAAAGAACACCATTTTTACTAGAGATGTTCCAATTACTATCGAAACCACTATAGGGTCAGCATAGGGCGTCTTATATGGGACTACATCTGCTTCCGAGAATGTCACAGTCTCGTCTGGCCAAAATCTTTAATGACGGGGTTCTCCTGCAGGGACCTTTTGTTTGTCCGCTCTCATTATGGTATTTAGGAACCTTTCTCCAACGATACCATTGATGGCAATAATCACTCTCCAAATTGGTGGATTTTCCCCATTCTTGTTATCTTGATTACCCTGGTGTTGCTCCTGCTACCTTTCCTGCCTTCCCTCATGTCCTCTATCTCGAATCATGTGGTCTTGAGGCATTCTGTCTCCCCTAATCTCATTATCATGATTGTTTCTCTTGTATGGCTGACATTCCCTTCGATCATTCCAGGTCCTTGGAGGCCCAGCATGATTATTTCTTGGCCATGGGCCTCGAAACTGTCCTCTCTCACAACTTTCAATCTCCATCCTTAACTGCATACAATCGTTCTTAGCATGGCTATAATCCCCGTGATGATCAATATACCGATTTGTTTCCCTCCTGGCCATCACCATGTTTGGTGAGTTCTACATAGGTGGGGGTGGTCGAAACAGTCTTTCATGTATACTAAGGATCTGCGCAGGGGTTCTTCCTCCAGGTATTGGTAACATGAGAGCATACCCACAAACGGGGGTCTAGTTGGTTCCACTAGTCTTTTCCCTTGAGGGTCAATATTCTTTCTAGACTTCTCTGCTGGGCTGTCTCTCTTCTTTTTGGTAGCTTCCTCTACTCTCGAGTACTGTTCTACTACCTTTTGAAGTTTTTGCAAGGTTTTAGGGGTATTTGTGATCAATTTCTTGTACAATTCCAAATCCACCATCCCCAAAAAATATCCTTGAATCACTTCATTCTCTGTGGTCTCTATTACTCCCAAACTCTCGTCCACATACCGATGAAAAAAAGCCTCCATGCTTTCCCCCGATTTCTACTTAGTTTGATAAAACTCGAAAACATTCTTTGTGAACCTTTTCTTTTGCGCATATTAACTTTGCAAAGCTCCACTAAAATATCTATAGCATTGTACTGAGCCCCTTGGTAGCTTGTTGAACCACTCTTGGGCCTTCCCTTGAAGATAACTCCCTAACAGTGTACACATTATCTTTTCCTCGAAGGCCCTCGAATTCATCAAACTTAAGAATGTTTGGATGAACTCTCGAGGATCTGTTTCACCAATGTGAGTAGGAAGTCCCCTGCGTCCAGTCTTGATTCATGTTGCCTTCCAACCATATTCAATCCTCGCTCATTTCCTTCAAGTTGTAAAGGGTAAACAAGTGGAGCTCCTATATACCCAGAATTTACCCAAGGCTGTATGAACCCTGGATAGGTCGGTAACTGTCTATAGGGATTATAAAGACCTTGAGTTATCACCATATAGTCCAGCATTTCGAAACCCCTGAACTCCAAAAAGGTTATCATCATGTATCCTGTTTCAAATCCTGGAAGTGCAACTGCTGAAGTGAATGGATCTAGTGGAGGCATCAAGTACATTACTCCATGCGGGTAATCCGAGAGAGAAGGTTGAGGTCTTGCATTTAATGTATCTCCAGCATACGCTGGGTAGGGATAAGCTACCATGGGCTGAGATGTTAACCCCACTCTCGTTCATATAGGTAAGGATGGCATCACGTCACACGAGACCCCTACACCCCCCGGTGGGGATAACTTAATATCCTATAGTAGCTAAAGTATGCACTCCTTGCTCTAAATCCTGGTTCGACCGTGCCATTCCTATGTTCTAATTCTTTTGCATAACTCACTCGTAAGCTTCCATATAAGAGTCAGTAGAAACCACCGTGAACCGTCCATCCTTATCATCCCCCGAGCCAGCTGGCCCACTTCGAGCAGGTTCACTATTCCTGGCTCCCTATTTTGTGTTAACTTCTAGGTGCCTCAAGGACTCTACAATATCCACTCGAGTAGCATCAGCGACATGCAGATTAGGCTCGCTTGAGGTTTGTACCCCTTCATGTTCCACGACTAAGGCGGGCTCCATCCTCGACTCAACCACTGATACTCGAACCTCTCCCATCATAATATCATGCTTCTCCTAGGGATTGACCATATCTGTTCTCCTGGGTCTCCTCAAGCCTCTCCTCCTAGATTGTGCTTCGTTACAAACTCATGTACCTTTCAACCTCAATCTTTCACTCCTATGAGTAAACGTAAACATATACCAAGAAACCTGAATCCAGTTTAGTTGGCGCTAATTGATGCGTCTGGGACGACTAAGCAGTCAACTGGTTCGAGCTCCTTGATTGCGATCTGCAATAAAACTATCCCTGGGATCCCCCCAGGGGCCGATTCTTAAGTTAGTAAAGAGTATGTGTATGTTTTTCAAGATCGAATGAATACAGAATGAATACAGAATGAATACATTCCTTGTATTTATACCGTGTACTCCTGATAATGACATCCCTTAATTATCGCCTGTAATGACCGATAAATACGGGAGGCGTTACATGGTTTGTTGACATCTTAATTGGGCCGATATTAATGCAACCCAACACATCTTTTTGCGCCCAACCTATATCATGTTATTTAAGGTTGTGTTTGTACAATGTTTTGTTGTATTTTTCAATGAGGAATGAAGTTGCTGAGGTTGGAGAGAAGGCTAAATTTGATGGTGAAGAATGTGTCCTTCAGGGTTCATGCAATTGTTGTCATGTTATGTGTTTGTTTGGGTATAAATTTTGAAGGAAAACATATTGTTGTGTAACTTTTGCTCCGTTTTACCAGTACTTATATTGGCAGGATTTGTTGTGTACCTTTAAGGTTTAAACGTTGATGGATCAGGGTTCATCGCTGTCTGCGAGCATCTCCAATTACTGTCGCCGGAGTCCATCCACCATGCAACCATGGCTACTGCCAAATTGAGCAAGAAGATTTATGAGAGCATTGGCTACGGAGTCCATAACAGCATGCTTGATCTGGTTATGAAGAGTGGAAAGTATACCCCTGGCTACAAAATTGTTTTGAAGTCCTTTAGAAGCTCCAGGGGGAAGTTGATTATCATTGCCAATAACTGTCCTCCTCTCCTTAAGTCCGAAATAGAGTACTTGCAATGTTGGCAAAGATTGGAGTCCATCATTATAACGAGAATAATGTAGACTTGGGCACTGCTTGTGGTAAAATATTACCAGGTTTGTTGCCTTAGTGGCATTGACCACGGTGATTTTGATAATCATCAAGAACATGCCTGGTGACCAGTGAGGAAATCCGAGTATGTAGAAATGGTCAATCTAGGAAAATGGCTTATTATTTGCATATACTCATCCCTTAATCCTAGTGAGAATCCTTTATTCAAGTGACAATCATTACAGTGATATAGATTTGGTGTTAGTGGTGTTATTCACCTATGTTCCGAAGAGTTTTGATCTTTGGAAATGTGAACAAGTATCTTTTAATTGTACCGAATGATTATGTCATTAAATATCAAGTCCCATCTATGGTAGTAGTGGGTATAAAAAATGTTGATTGATTAGTTGGAAACTAATGAGAAGAAATGCAATGACATGGGTACGATTACAAGAATCACCTTCTATGTATATTTTTTATTTGAAGCTCCTAAACGTAACACGTGAAGCACATACAACCTATACTCTATGTACCCATAAGTAACATTTGAACCACCTACAAATATAGAATAAAGTTATGTATGTCGGTGCCAGAACTTATTGTAATTGGTGCTTCAAGCTAAACTTGAGGGTGATTCAAGTTTAACTTGTAGTTCTCCAAGTGATGCTTATAGGTGCTTCAAGTTATGCTTGTTAGTGCTTCAAGTTATGCTTGTTAGTGCTTCAAGTCATTGCTCAAAGGTGATTGGAGTTTAACTTGAACTTGTAGGTGCTTTAAGTTATAACTTAAAGATTCAAGGCTCACTTGTAGGTTCTCCAAGTTATGCTCGTGGGTTCTTTAAGTTATACTTGTAGGTTCTTGAAGTTATAACTTAAAGATTCAAGTTTAACTTGTAGGTGCTCCAATTTATGCTTGTAGATACTTTAAGTTATGCTTGTATGTGCTTTAAGTTATAGCTTAAAGGTGATTTAAGTTTAACTTGTAAGTTCTCCAAGTTATGCTTGTAGGTGCTTTAAGTTATTCTTGTTGGTACTGTAATTTATACTTGTAGGTGCTTTAAGTTAGCTCAAAGGTGATTCATGTTTAACTTGTAGGTTCTACAAGTTATGCTTATAGGTTCTTTAAGTTATACTTGTACTTGCTTTAAGTTATAGCTCAAAGGTGATTCAAGCTTAACTTGTAGGTTCTCCAAGTTATGCTCGTCGGTTCTCCAATTTATGCTTGTAAATGCTTCAAGCTATAATTCAAAGGTGATTCAAACTGAGAGCCAGAAATTGTGACACACCAAAATATATATGATTAGAAAGACAAAATATTCCCCTTTTATTATTCTCCATCGCAAAACATTGCAGAAAAAGGAATGAAAGAAAACACCATAAAATAAAACTTAATATGGCTACTAGTGAAAAGAAATATTCCCTAGGAGAACCTAATCATTCACCAACAAACATCCTCATTCGTTGCCACATTCCTCACACCTCAATGCAATGCTAACAAAAAAAACTTTCTCTCTCTAAAATAAGGAGAGAAGCAAGCTCCGCTAACGGACTTTAAAATGGACGTCTAACAGAGAAAACTTAGGGTTTTCTTGGTTCTAAATCGGTAATCATTAAATTCCTCTTCATCAGACAGGACAATCGGAAGAATGGGAAAGATTCAAAAGACAAAGAGGATTGCAACAGATGTATTTTTAGGCACATGTAGTAAAGCTATGGTTTGGTAACCGATAAGTTGAATTGAAACTCAAGCAATAAGAGTTGATTCGAGGAAGACAAAAGGGTTCTATGCTTATATATAGAGTACTAGGATTAGTGTGGCTTTGGATAAAGTGAAATTTCAAAATATATTAAGAAGCTAAAATTTTTTTGGAGTATCAGGCGGATTTGGCGAGTTAATCAAGAAAAAGGCATTTAGCTTTTGAAAAATACACTTGCTATTAAAATTTGGATTGGGCGGCATATATTGGAAAATTAAAAGACGCAATTATGACTAGTTTTGGAGATCAAGAAAAGAATCGGCATGTAGAAATTCTTTCAAAGAGAAGGAAGATAAACAGAGGTTCTAATAGCTATATAAACAGGATCCCATTCAATCCAAGCATCTTCAGAACTACTCATAAAATTTTAGTTCCAGAATATTAACAGAAATAAGAGTGTGGTAGAATGAGCGATGTATCATCTCTGCCTCTTTCAGAGGATTATTTTACTCCACCAGGGTCGGACTTTTCAGAAGAGTATAAGGAAGCAGTTGTTCCTTATACTAATTTATCGACAGTCAACCGTTTTCCTCTTGCCGAAGAAATGATCACTCAAGCAGACATCAAGGAATTTGTAGAAATAAATCACAATTGCCTACTTGGATACTGGCTTCATGATAGGGATTTCAGCATTGAGCGTTTGAATGAATATTTTAGCACTTACAGGAGCATTACGACATATGTCCAGCATAGATACAAGAACTTCTATGTTGTAAAATTTCAATCAATGAAGGAGGCATTGGCAGCCTTGCTCAGACGTTCGTACTCAATGGCTGGAGGAATGTTGGATTTTAGAAGATATGGTGTTGGTATGGTAGTGAGGAGGCTTAGAGTGGATAAAATAAAGGTCCCGGTTCAAATTCATGGCATATCGAGCGAGTGTTTTTTGCTAATGGATGCTATAAAGATTGTTAACCATGATGGTGATATAATAGATATTGATATTGATCTGTGGCCTCGAATGAATGTAAAATATTTGAAATATAAAATGTGGATTACCCCTGGTGCACCTTTAATACCTGGTTCCTTTGTAAACTTAGTGAATGGGGTAAGGGTCTGGATAGATGATAGATATGAGAAAATGTATAAATTATGTCGTCGTTGTGGAGTAGTAGGTCATCCTTGCCAAAGATGTCCTATAGAAGATGATGGTGACTTAGAAATTTCAATCTCATATTCAAGCCTATAATGCAGCTAGAGGGTCTAACATTGTTTATGATCCAACCTGTTCTTTATGAGCACATTCACATAGGAAGGCTAAAAGAAACACTATAGTCCCGTAAGGGTATATGTATCTTAGGTGGGAGAGATACAATACGTTACGTGAATATCAGATACATAAAGGTTTTCTTATTTCCATTGAAACAGAGAATCATTTGCCCAGACAGAATTATGTTGGTCCTGGAAGTGAAAGTGGTGGTAACAATGATGGCAGTGGTCCTTCAAATGATGGTGGTATTGGTCCATATTTTTAAAATTTTGATCCTTATTTTGGTGCCAGAGCACAACAGCCTCCATCGCCTCAGCAGCCTCCGGAGAAGCTGCCTCAACCACCACAACAACATGACCTTACCAATGGGCATCTACCCAATGGCCATATGGTGATCGAAGAACAGGTCAATGATAATAATAAGAATGTGGATTCTGAGGATATGGAGATCTGTAGTGAAGACCACTACAGAGCAATTGAAGATGTGGTTCTTGAAGTGTTTGTTGAAAGTATACAGGTGGAGTTGAATCAACACAATCAAAGCCAGCTGGATAATCAGGCTTTGGACTCTCTCAGTTCAACTGAAAGCAACAAAAGTAGCAATATAATCTCCATTTTTGCAAGATAGTTGACAAGGGAGCTTTTGCAAGAGCAGAGGGAGGAGGAGATGAGTACTACATCTTCTAAATTATTGGATTTGAGCAGGGTGAATATAGCTGAGGAGGTTCAAGTCTTGGAGGATCAGACCCCTATGAGAGCTCAAGATGTAATAGCTAGTGAAACTCAGGAGATTCATGAAATGCAGGAACCATTAGTAAGGTGTAGCAAAAGATTGATGTAAAAGAATGAGGCTTGGTAGAAAAGTCTCTCTCAAAAGAAGAAGATTACAAAGAGGATGACAGCAATTAAATACAAGAAAAATTTTAAAATACAAAAGCAATTGGCAAAAAGTAACAGTAAGGGGAAAGACAAAGCAGTTATAATAGAAATGAAGTTCAAAAAGAAGCTTAGAAGGAAAAAACAGTTGCTTATGATTGGAAGAAGGGTGAAGTTGACTTATTCAGCTCAGAACCAGTTCCAATCCAGCAAAAGACAGGAAAGATCAAGAACAGAGCTCAATATGAGGACAATGAAGATATGGATGATCAGGAATGGAACAACCTTCCACCAAATAAAAGGTTTTATTTTCTGGAAAATAAATTTAACTCAGATGTTGGGAAAATGTAGTCTTGTCAGGAAAGTTTTCAATGGCGGATAAGAAAGGTAAAAAGAAGGTTGTCTTTGCAGGGAAAATTCTTCCAACAGATTTTAGCAAGAAAAAGAAGAAAGCATCAGCATTAACAATCAAGGAGAATGATGGTAATCAGTAGCAAGGAGATGGTTTTATGGGAGTTGTACCAAAACAGTTTCCCAAAGAGATATGAGAGTAATTGCACGAAATTGTAGAGGCTTCAACAATGAATGTACGAAGAAAAGGGTCAAACAGTTTGTGAAGCAAAAGAAGCCGGATATGATATGTCTTCTAGAGAATTTAGTTCAATAACAAAGTCTTGAAGCGTGGAAGGACGACTCAAATTTTGATTTGGCTGAATATGTGGACCCAATTGGAAGATCAAGTGGAATAGCTTTGTTTTGGTGTAGTAACTTGGATTTGCAAGTAGTCTTTAAGTCTAAGAACTTTATTGGTATAGTAGTATCCGACACCAATCATGTTAAGTGGTGTTTAGCTTTTATCTATGGTCACTCATAGGTGCCGGGAAGATCTTTTGTTTGGGATTGATTGAATGACTTTTGCTACTACTCTTCGTTTCCATTAGTATTTTTAGGATATTTTAATCAAGTCATCACACAAAGAGACAAAAGATGAGGAAATCTAGTTGATCAACATAAAACGGGATTGCATGAAGTCATAGAAAGATATGAACTCCTTGAAGTCCCTAATGAAGGATTATGATACAATTGGATAAACAACAGGGAACATCCTAACAACATAATACAGAGATTACATAGAGCTTTACATGATAAACAGTGGGGAAACATGTTACCAGCAGCTAAGGCATTTAATCTACCCATCATTGATTCAGATCATGGTCTGCTGCTACTTGATCTGAATCCGAATAAAAAATCTTCCAAAAAGCTTTATAGATATGAAGCTTTTTGGGCAAAATCAAGTGTATCAGATCAGATTGTGAATAAAGCCTGGAATGAGGGATTACAACATTCATAGTTGTTAGAACTGAACATGCCAGATCAGGTCCTAAACTCCAAGTTAGAAATCACTGTTCGACACTTGCATAATTGGAATGATAAGTCACACAGGAATTTGGAAAAGAACATTAGAAATATGGAGAAGAGAATGTTTAAGTTGAAAAAATGGATCGAGCCTGCAACATCATAAACAAGAAATCAATCGAATATCATTGAAAATCAAAGATCTTCATCAAAAGTTGTCGGATTAAAGGAAATAGAGATCAAAGCTGTCTTGGGTGAAGTTTGGAGATAAAAACACAACCTTTATCACAAATGGGCAACAAAAAGTAAGAATGTAAATACAATGCAAGGTGTTTATGATGATAATGGACAATGGCTTTCTGAACAAGGATAAGTTTTTCAAATCATTACAAAACATGTTAAATCAGTCTTCACAATTTTGGAATGGTATCTGCCACCTCATTCACAAGAAATTGACCTACAAAGTTATGTTCACTGCAATGGGAGAAGGTTATCATCGTAGCAGAAAAGCACATTGAACCAACCATTTATGGGAAAACAAGTGTGGAAAGTAATTAAGGAGATAAATTCTTGGAAATATCATGGTGAGGGTTGAATGCCTCCAGGTTTTTACAAAAGATATTGGAACATAATAGGTCAAGAATCCACAAAAGCAGTTTTATACAATCTGAATAATGCAACAGCTTCTGATCAATGGAACAAAACACAAAATGTTCTTAAACAAAAAAGAAAAATCCTACCTCAGCTAAAGAATTCAGGCCTATATCACTTTGTAAAGTAAAGTACAAGGTTATGGCAAAGATATTAGCCAACAGAATGAAAAAAACATTGGTGATCTAATCTAGGAAACTAATAATGAATTTTTTTCCAAGGAGATGTATTTCTGAGAATGTTCTATTAGCACATGAGGTGATTGACTTTATGAAAAAAACAGAAGAAACCGGAGAGGAAGAGCTTTACGGCCATTAAATTAGATATGAGCAAAGCATATGATAGAGTGTCATGTAAATTCTTGCAAGATGTATTAAGGCCCATGGGTTTCTCAGACATTTGGATCAAGTTGATAAAGTCATGTGTAGCTACAGTATCTTATCGGGTATTACTAAATGGTTAAAGATCTTCTTATTTCAAGCCAGACAAAGGACTCACACAAGGATTTCCCCTATCACCATATCTATTTATAATATGCCAACAATTTCTATCTTCAGGGCTTGAGAAAAAGATACAATCAAACAATAATTTAGGTTTGAGAGTATCTTAAAAAGGACCCAACATTTGTCATCTTATGTATGTAGATGTCTCTATAATTTTCTTGGAATGCAACACAAGGGCGGTGGATGACATTGCAAAGACAATAGACTTACTTGCTAGGTATTAAGGCCAGCGTTTAAATTTCAACAAGTGTGGAATGATGTTTAGCACAAACACTTGAGAGAGCTTACAGCAATATGCTATATACACTCTGAACATACATGGAAGCGGACTAGGTGGAAAATATTTAGGTATGGATATTAGTTTTCAATTACCGAAGGTGCTAATTTATAAATGTCTCGTCAACAAATTCAACCAAAGGTTCTCTTTGTGGAAAAAAAAGTTTCTATCTCTTCCAAGAAGAATTACTTTGGCAAAGTATGTTCTGTTATCAGTAGCAATCTATCCACTTTGAATATTCATAGTACCAAAAACTGTCCTCAAAAAGTCAGATATAATAGCAGCAAATTTTGTTTTGGGTGGAGAACCTGAGAAGAGAAAAGTTCACTGGAAAGCTTGGTGGAATATTTGCAGATCCAAAGAAGACGGTGGTAGGATTACGTTCTATGGAAGCGATGGATAAGGCATTATTAGGCAAACAAGCATGGAACATAGTATCAAACAAGAAATCTCTTATTGGAAGAGTTAATGGAGAGAAGTATATGGCAAATAAAGATTTTCCCACCTTAAACTCTATACCTTCAAATTCTTGGAGATGTAAATCTTTTTTATGGGCAAGGCCGATGGTAAAAGAAAGTTTGGCAGGGAAAATCACAAATGGGAAGAATGTAAAAGTTACTAATGAATGGATTCCAGGTATTCAGAATCCAATATCAGAACATTCGCACAATAGTTCCCAAACCGATTTGAAGGTAAGTGATCTCATCACAGAACAAAATCAACGGCGACTTGGCTCACTATTTCCAAAAGAGGCGGTCCTGAAGATAACAATTCATTCAAATACATACTCTACATATCCAAATGTGCCTTTATAGAGACCTAATCAGGATGGTCATTACTCCGTAAAGAAGGCATATCATTTGATCTTCAAAGAAATTTGGCCTAATGGACATCAAGTTCCTCAGGATCTATGAAGTTTTGAAAGTTTCTTTGGAATCTTAAAATTCCTCATACACTGCAAGTTTTTAAATGGAGAATCATCAACTCGGCTTTTCCGACTGCAAATAATTTAGCATGAAGTAAAATAATTGATCATACATATTGCTCAAGAAGTTCCTCTCATTTGGAAGATGATACACAAATTTTTCCTGGATGTGAAGATTCTAAAAGAATATGGCGGATTTCTTCATTAGGTTTTGATTTCAACTCGGCCCCTCAAGGGGGTTCGAGACCTCGAGGGGTGGTTTCGGGACCCCGAGGGACGGTTCGAGGCATCGACCTTGAACATGGTGAATCTCGGCAGTTCGAGACCTCGAGGGGTTCGAGACATCGAGACCTCGCACATGGTGGATCGAGGAGTTTCAGCAGTTCGAGACCTCGAGGGGTGTTTCGAGACCCCGAGGTGATCGAGGCCTCGAGGGATGGTTTGGGCCTCGAGGTGTCTTTCCGAGACCTCGCAAATGGTGGGTGAACAAAGAAACTTACTACATAGATTTTGGCTGATCATATGGTTCGAGACCTCGAGGGGGTTCGTGACCTCGAGGGTTTCGAGACATTCGTGACCTCGCACATGGTGGTTCGAGGAGTTTAACGGTTTCGAAGACCTCGAGGGAGGTTTTGAGACCCCGAGGGATTCGAGGCCTCGAAAGGTGATTCGGGACCTCGAGGTGTCTTTCCGAGACCTCGAGGTGTCTTTCCGTGACCTCGAGGGGTTCGAGACATTGCAGTAGTTTCGAGACCTCGAGGGGTGTTTCGAGACCCCGAGGGATTCGAGGCCTCGAGGGGTGATTCGGGACATTAAGGTGTCTTTTCGAGACCTCGTAAATGGTGGATGATCAGATGGTTTGAGACCTCGAAGGGGTTCGTCACCTCGAGGGGTGGTTTTGGGACCCCGTGGGATGGTTTCAGCATCGAGACCTCACACATGGTGGATCGAGGAGTTCGGAGGTTCAAGACATCGAGGGTTTCGAGACATCGAGGGTTTCGAGACATCGAGACCTCGCACATGGTGGATCGAGCAGTTCGATGGTTTGAGACCTCGAGGGTTTCGAGACATCGAGACCTCGCAATGGATCGAGGAGTTTCGGCTGTTTGAGACCTCGAGGGGTGTCGAGACCCCGACAGATGGCTCGAGGCCTCGAGGGGTGGTTCGTGTTCCCCGAGACCTCGTAATCGTACCCTAAATGGGCTGTGACAGTTAGTACCTGTATTAGGAGGTTCGTGACCTCGAACGTTTTTACTACACACTAACATAGGTTAGTACTATTCTTTTGGAATCAACTAGGGTTGGTTCGAGAGTGTTCCAACTCTCATATGTATCTCATATGATCCAAACTTAACGATTGCTACCTGTATTTTGTGAATGTTTCTTTTTAATGGTTTAGGGGGGCCAAATAAAATTCCCCTCCATCTCCGGATGGTTTCATTTAAAAAAAAAACTCGGCCCCTCAACAAAATGTCAAAAGATGGTTTATAGACTGTGTCAACATAGCTCTAGATAAGGAAGCAATCGTGTTATCAATATGTGTATTATGGGAGATTAGGAAATAAAGAAACTCAAAAACCATCAGCAATGAAGATAGAGATCTTCTCTTCTATTGGCAGAGTGCCAGAATAATTATATGATCATTAGCCAATCAAAGGAGGAAAATATGGAGGAATATGATCAGGATGAACACTTCTTGCAACGACAACCACAAGAGGGAAGCAAGACAATGAATGTGTTAAGACAGGAAGTAAATCTACATAATCAGGGAGCTCAAAATCATGTTCATGTAATAGCTTTTGAGGGATCTTCTTAGAAGCAAATAAATCTAGGTACA
The DNA here is from genome assembly GCA_037428765.1 of Rubia yunnanensis. Classification (NCBI taxonomy): domain Eukaryota; kingdom Viridiplantae; phylum Streptophyta; class Magnoliopsida; order Gentianales; family Rubiaceae; genus Rubia; species Rubia yunnanensis. The sequence continues at coordinate 65,336,194 of CM075061.1, forward strand.
ACATCTTGGAGAATCATATACAATTGGAGCAACAAAAAATGTAAGACAGACACACTCAGGTTTAGACTTTTTTATAGAAAACTCACCAATACAAGCTGAAGCCAAAGCATGTTTAAGAGCAATCCAGGCAGCCCTATAAACTAATCCAAAAAATGTGTTGATTTAGTCTTATCAACATCACTATTGTCTCCAAGTTCAGCACCATGGGAGATTAAGCGAATAGTGCAATAGATATTGCACTAAACTCTACATCTATTTAGTTTTAAATATATTAAGGTGAATCATATTTAATTTCAGTTGATCATGATGTAGCTCACAAGTTGGGAAAAACACTTTGTAACTCTTATTTACCTCGTTAATATATATGTGGTTTTAAAAAAAAATGCAATGCTAACATCTTCTTCAACCAATGCAATCCTAACATCTTCATTGGTTACCACATTCCTCAGAACTATAATTGCTTAAGATTAGACAATTATCGGCCTAGATGTATAGAGTTAAAAAATAATCGACACGGCTCTTTAATTTGAAAACAACCCATGCATTTTCTGAATCTGTTGTAATATACTCCATTGCCATCGCTACCATCTCCTTCATCGGCATCAACCCAGGAATCAATGATTCTCAACAAAGGCCCTAAAGCTTCCTCTTTAAACAAGTTTTACCTCGAAAACTCATTGCTCACGGCCAACACAGTAACAACAAAAACCACCAATTCCCGGACAAAAGAGTTGGACAACTCGCATTCAAAATCATAATCAAGAGTTGTATCAGTGAATCCCACAATGCCTTAACAGCTTTCACTCCGTGGTCTTACCCTCATTGTGGTCAAATACTACGAAGGTCATTTCCTATGCTTGGATGTCAACGTGCTTATCGTAGGTAAACATTCTGAGGTTTCCATCGATGTTAATGCAAAGCATGGTGTAGGTGTTGGTGTACTTTAGCCAGGTTGAAATGTATGGGTTCTAGAGCTTCCTGATTTAACCATGTTCAATCAGAAACCGAGCTTGAAAGCGTGATTCTGATAATGAATCAACCAGTTCAATGTAAAAACTGAGAGACGTTAAGGAGTCTTTGTCATTGCCAAATCTAGCTGACTTGAAGTAGACTATTTGAGGAATCACTATTTAATGAGTGAGATTAAACCCTGTATTTTATTATTTAATGGTTGAGATTTTGTCTCTCGTACTCCTTGGTCTCAGATAAATGGCTTGTCTCACTGGAACCCTTCCCATAAGAAGGGATCAATTGACACTCTTATTTTAACACCATTTTTTACTCCAAATCTTAGCCATTAATCTAGTCCAATCTCATCCATTAATTAAATCTGATCCTAATTTATTCTCACATGTTCACTTAATGTAATTAATATAAATAGTAATTCCTTCTCTTCCTGATCAACACATCGGTGATGCTAAAATTTGTTTCTTGTGCAATGGAATTCTTCATGTTGAAACTGAATTTTCCGAGCAAGATTTTAGTGGGCTCCAGCCACCGATTGCACTGGAATAAGTGAGCGTTGGTTTTTTCTCCACGAGTACTATATTTTAGTATACTAATACATTAAATTTGGGTTCCGTTTGAATGAGAAATTAAGACTCAAAATTGATTACTTAAGAGTAATATTTTGGGTTTGTGGTAAATTAGAAATACCACACTGGAAATGGGAAGGAAATATGGCTATTATAAACGTTAGTATGAAAAAATTAGGAATACCAACTAGTAGTTTAATAGACCTTGATTGGGTTGGGTCTCGGGTCTCGGGAATGTTCAATTCAAGAAGATCATTTTGGAATTATATTTTTGAACTGGTCAACCCTCATAATTACAGAGGCGTAAAACACTCTCCTTGTCTTCCTCTCTTTTCATTGCAAATAGTGGATTACTCTCTTCAAAATTGAAGAAGCATTGATTGTTCCACGATTCCCTTCTAGCTAGTGCATATTTGCCTATAAATGGCTGCCTCTAGCCTTATTCCAAAACACGCTAAGAATAAAATCCTCCGCTCCTCCCTTTGTTCTCTTTATTCTTTTTGTTCTCCACTTTCTTCATGTTCTTCACATTCTTTGAGTCTAAGAGTAAGGCACTAAATTGGTTCGCCAATTTCTGCTGCTAAGTTATGGAGAGTAGAATGTGTAGCAGTTGTATCATGGGATTTAGAATGCCATCGAACCGTCACACACTACCAGGCATTTTCATAATTAAGAATAGAGATCATCATCTCGCCTCTGTATCAAATTCAAATATTTTCCTCTGTTGGTATAATTCTCTACTATTTTTCCATTAATTTAATTATTTTATTTATTATATAAGTGATTGTTTAGCTAATTGGATTTTAAGTTCTAACACTTTGATAAGACGCTAGATACATGTATTTTCCAAAGCATTTAACATATCTTTTGTTATCTTTTAGTTAGAAGATTGCTAGATTTAGATAGGTTTACATCATAAGAGGTTTAGATAACCGTTTTGGGTTTTCGTATCTAAAACCTTCATTTTGTAAACTATTTTGAGTCTAATGGATTTTTGGTCCTTACGAGAATCTAGATTCCTTTTTGTGAGCTTAATTTTTAGATTTCTCATAATCACTTTGGAGTAGTTTAGTGAAGGTCATTCATAGGGATGGTAGAAGACTAAAGGCCACTTACAAAGTGGTAGAAGGTAGATTGAAGAAGAAAGGCAAAGTAGCGGATGAATAATTTGAGTTTTTGAAGCCAATTTCTGAGAATTATCCGAGATGAATTAGTGTTCATTGGTGGTACCATTGGATTTTTCTTCTCGAGCACTATAAAATCGACTACAAAAACTCCCATAATGGATCAGCAGTTCACCTGTATCGATGGAAATAATAAGAGGGAAATAGCACCGTTGAGGGCTGTGGCCCACATTTTGGCCCACAGCAGAGTAAAAAAAAGCCATAGGATCTAGTCAGTTAGTTCATTGCGGGCCATAACCCGATGGTAAGGGTTATTGTATTGCACCGATCGCTCACTCTAACTATAACCGAGGAGAGGTGATAAATGATTTCACTCAAAAGGTGTTGACAAGTTCCCCAGAATATGTGATCAATGGAAAAAAAAGGAAAATTAATTGATGATCAAAGGATGACTAGAAATGTAAACCAATTTCACCTAAGACTCGCTATCATATTAATTACATCTTTCATGCTAGTGTGATCGTAAGTGAATTGTTTTCTCTAATTGTTGGTTAATTTAGTTGTTAAAGTAGTTGTAGTAATTTCCAAAACCAACCCCCCCAACTTTGTTGCCGTACATGTAGAGTGACATCTTTATGTGGTTTTCAACTACGTTTAACACTCGATAAAACCCCCTTTTCCTCGTGGAATACCTCATCTTACCACTAGCTACTATTTAGAGTTAGCAGTAATTTGGGCATATAAATACTATTTTTGAGAGGCAAGGCAATGGCCATCATCGTGCCTCTCAAAGATAGTATTTATATGCCCAGATTACAACTAACTACTAAATAGTAGCTAGTGGTAGAAGATAGATTGAAGAAGGAAGGCAAAGTAGCGGAGGAAGAATGATCCGGTTTTTGTAGCCAATTTCTGAGAATTATCCAAGATGAATTGGTGTCCATGGGTGGTACCATTGGATTCATCTTCTCGAACACTATAAAATAAACTATAAGAACTACCAAAATGGAATAGCAGTTCATCTATATTAATGGAAATAAGAAGAGGGGTGGTTGCATCATAAGGGGGCCGCAATGCGTAGCAGAGTCAAAAAAAGCCACAGGAGCGGGTCAGTGAGTTCATTGCGGGCCATAACCCACATTGCAGCCCATAACGGGTATTTTTTTACCTATTTTAAATGCAATTTTCAGCATCAAAAACTCTTTCTCCTCGTTCATTTCTTCATCCTATCTGAAAATACTCTCCCAAAACCCTAGTTTGCATATATTTTTCATCTTTAACTCTATGTTTACCATGGATTCTTCCTATCTTGTTGTGGGTTTTCATAATATAGGCTAAATATACTCTTGGGAGCAATTGATAATCATTTCTAGTATGAATTTGTAAGATCATTTTATCCTATTTTATGCTTTGATTGTCAAGTATATTTTGTGCTTTCTCATGTGATTAATGTATGATTTACACTAGGGTGATCAACTAGTTGAAGATTGTGGGGCAGTTATTTGCTACGTTTTTGGTCATACCTGGAAGAATTTGACTTTTTTTCAATGTGATTATTGTTGGTCAATGCTACGTTATAATTAGAAGTGATAACTAATTATGATTGTTGATTGATGAAGTTTCTTAGACTTAGAATGAATTTGAATGGGTTTAACTAATTATCAATGTGGCTCACTAATAACGAGTAGCATGAAGGCCGATCCTCGTAGTCGCTATTGGTAGATATACTTGTGCTATCTATGTGTTTCTTGCTTGTAGGACATTGTGGTAGTTGTGTTGGGTCTCCATATGTATTTGCTATTCTCAGGAAAGTCTATGATGACAATCGTCTAGAGTGACCCGATGGTAAGGTTTATTGTATGGCATCGATCGCTCACTCTAACTATAACTGAGGAGAGGCGAGAAATGTTTTCACTCAAAAGGTGTTGACAAATCCTCCACAATATGTGATTAATGCATAAAAATATGATAGTAAATCGATGATCAAAGGATGGATGGAAATACAAACCAATTGCCCCCAAGACTCGCTATCATATTAATTACATCTTTCGTGCTAGTGTGATCGTAAGTGAATTATTTTCTCTAATTGTTGGTTAATTTAGTTGTTAAAGTAGTCGTAGTGTTTTCCAAAACCAACACCCCCACTAACTTTGTTACCACACACCTAGAGTGACATCTTTGTGTTCCTTCTCAACTACATTTAACACTCGATAAAATCTCATTCTCGTGGATGACCCTGTCTTACCATTAGCTACTATTTAGTGGTTAGCCATAATTTTGGCATATAAATACTATCTTTGAGAGGCACAATGATGGCCTCCCACATTTCATACCATGGACTGCATAAATGCCTTGATTTTCTAAGAGAATTTAACGAATTCAAATTAAACTAGTGTGGCTACATCGCGCGTTGCGCGGTGAACTTGATAACAAATTATAGAAATTCTATAGGAATGTTAAAAGAGCTTTAATTTAAGCTATAAATGTATCAATTATACATGTAATTGAAGCGTGGAGATGGCGAGAGGTGAAGGTTCAGGTGGAGAGGGTTCAAGTTGAGGGGTTCGAGAGGTACGACTTTGAGATGTGAAGGTTGCAGTGGAAGTTTGAGAGGTAGCTAGTTGGAACGGAAGGTTTGAGAGGTATGGATTCGAGTGGTGAAGGTTCCATTGTAGGTTCGAGAGGTGAAGGTTCCACTGGATAAACTTGACTTGTTTAGGGATTTTCTCTAGAAAATCCTCATTTGCTAGAGAAGATCCAGGAGTTCCTCGCCTCACAGCCTCAGCCTCATGCTATGTCTGCCTCTCCCTCAGGTTTGCCACCATCATCATCTGTCTCAGGTACATGGATCATAGATTCTGGTGCCACTCATCATATGTCCCCTCAGTCTGAGTCTTTTGTTTCATTATCTCCTCATTTGTCGCTTCCTATTGTGACCGCCGATGGCACTTCCTATTCGAGAGGTGAAGGTTCCACTGGATAATTCGAGAGGTATGGATTCGCGAGGTGAAGGTTTAGGTGAGGAGGTCCAATGGGTACTTCTCGAATGGGTACCTCTCGAATGGGTACCTCTCCAATCGGCACCTCTCGAATGGGTACCTCTCGAACCCCTCCAATGAAACCCCTCCACCTGAAACATCACCTCTCGAATGGGTACCTCTCGAATGTATCCAATGGAACCCCTCCACTTGAAACTTCACCACTCGGATGGGTACCTCTCGAATGGGCACCTCTCGAATGGTACCTCTCGAATGGATACCTCACGAATGGGTACCTCTCGAGTGGGCACCTCCCGAATGGTAGTTCTGGAACCCATCTAATAGAACCCATCCACCTGAAAGTTCAACTCTAGAGTGGGTAACTTTGAATGGGTACCTCTCGAGTGGGCACCTCTCAAATGGTAATTTTCGAAACCCATCCAATTGAACCCCTCCAACTGGAAGTTCACATCACAAATGGGTACCATCACGAACCCATCCAATCGAATCCCTCCACCTGAAAGTTCACATCTCGAATGGCTACCTCTCGAACCGATCCTGTGGAACCCCTCCACCTGATACTTCACCTCTCGAATGCATACCTCTCGAATGGATCCAGCGGAACCCCTCCACCTGAAAGTTCACCTCTAGAATGGGTACCTCTCGAAAGGGTACATCTTGATTGGGTAATTTTTGAAAGGGTACCTCTCGAATGGTACCTCTGAAACCCAACCAATGGAACCCCCCCCACCTGAAAGTTCACCTCTCGGATGGGTACCTCTCTAATGGGTACCTCTCGAATGGTTACCTCTCTAATGGATACCTCTAGAATAGATACCTATTAAAAGGGTACCTCTCTGATGGGTACATGTCGAACCCATCCAATGGAACCCCTCCACCTGAAATTTAACCTCTCGAATGGATCCAATAGAACCCCTCCAGCTAAAACGACACATCTCAAATGGGTACCTCGCAAATGGGTACTTCTTGGATGGGACCTCTCGAATGGGTACTTCACAAATGGGTACCTCTCGAATAGGTACCTGTCGAATAGGTAGCTCTCGAATGGATCCAATAGAACCCCTCCAGCTAAAACTACACATCTGGAATGGGTACCTTACAAATGGGTACTTCTCAGATGGGATCTCTCGAATGGGTACTTCTCGAATGGGTACCTCTCGAATAGGTATCTCTCGAATGGGTACCTCTCAAATGGATCCAATAGAACCCCTCCAGCTAAAACAACACATCTCAAATGGGTACCTCGCGAATGGGTACTTCTCGGATGTGACCTCTCCAATGGGTAATTCTCAAATGGGTACTTCTCCAATGGGTACCTCTCGAATGGGAACTTTTTGAATGGGTACCTCTCGAATGGATACCTCTTGAATGGGTACCTCTCGAATAGGTACCTCTTCAATCGGTACCTGTAGAACCCATCCAATGGAACCCCTCCACCTGATACTTAACCTCTCGAATGGATCCAATAGAACCCCTCCAGCAGAAACTACACATCTCGAATGGGTACCTCTCGAATGAGGACCTCTCGGTTGGGACCTCTCAAATGGAACCTCTTGAAAGGGTACCTCTCGAATGGGGTCTCCCGAATCAGTTACTGTAGAACCCATCCAATGGAATCCCTCCACCTAAAACTTAACCTCTCGAATGGGTACCTCTGGAATGGATCCAATAGAACCCCTTTACCTGAAACTTAACTTCTCGAATACGTACGTCTCGAATGGATACCTTTCAAATGCGTACCTCTCGAACACATCCAATGGAACTCCTCCACCTGAAAGTTCAACTCTCGAATGGGTACCTCTCAAACCCATCCAATGGAACCCCTCCACCTGAAACTTTACCTCTCGAACCCATCCAATGGAACCCCTCCACCTGAAACTTCACCTCTCGAATGGGTACCTCTCGAATGCGTACCTCTCGAACACATCCAATGGAACTCCTCCAACTGAAAGTTAAACTCTCGAATGAGGAGCTCTTGAGTGGGCACCTCTCCAATTGATACCTCTAGAACCTGTCCAATGGAACACCTCCACCTGAAAGTTCAACTCTCGAATGGGAATCGCTCGAATGTGCAACTCTCGAAAGGTATCTCTCGGCCTGAAACTACACCTCTCGAATGGGAACTTTTCGAATGGATCCAGCGGAATCCCCACCTGATGCTTCACCTCTCGAATGAATCCAATGGAACCCCTTCACCTGATAGTTAACCTCTTGAATGGGTACCTCTCGAATGCAGACCTGTCAAACACATCCAATGGAGCTCCTCCACTTGGAAGTTTACCTCTCGAATGGGTACGTCTCGAACCCATCCAATGGAACCCCTCCACCTGACCTCCACCTTAAAGTTCACCTCTCGAAATGGAACCCCTCGACTGCGTACCTCTCGAATGGGTACCTCTGGAACTCTAACCTCTCGAATCCCCCTAGGGTCCTTCACATCTCAAACCCCTACACCTGAAACTAAACTTCTCGAATAGGACCTCTCGAGTCAGCACATCTCGAACGGATCAAATGGGACCCCTCCATCTGAAACTAAACTTCTCGAATGGGACCTTTTGAGTCGGTACCTCTCGAATGGATCCGATGGAGCCCCTCTACCTGGAACTTCACCTCTCGAATGGGTCTAATGGAACCCCTCCACCTGAACTTCACATCTCGGAAGGGTACCTGTCGAATCCATCCAATGGAACCTCTTGAATGGGTACCTCTCGAGTGGGACCCTCTCGGTTGGGACCTCTCGGATCCATCCAATGGAACCTCTCCGCCTGAATATTCACCTCTCGAATGCAAACCTCTTGAAATGGGTACCTCTAGAACTCTAACCTCTCGAATCCCCCTGGGGTCCTTCACATCTCGAACCCCTACACCTGAAACTAAACCTCTCGAATGGAACCTCTCGAACAGATCCAATGGGGCCCCTCCACCTGAAACTAAACTTCTCGAATGGGACTTCTCTAGTCGGTACCTCTCGAATGGATCCGATAGAGCCCCTCAACTTGGAGCTTCATCTCTCGAATAGGCACCTCTCGAATGGGTCCAATGGAACCCCTCCACCTGAAACTTCACCTCTCAAATGGGTACCTCTCAGATGGATACCTCTCGAATGGGTACCTCTCGAATGGGTACCTTTCGAATGTGTCCCTCTTAAATTGGTACCTGTAGAACCCCTCCACCTGAAACTTAACCTCTGGAATGTATCCAATAGAACCCCTCCACCAAAAACTACACATCTCGAATGGGTACCTATCACATGGGTACCTCTCGAATACATTCAATGGAACCTCTCCACCTGAGCATTCACCTCTCGAATCGGTAGCTCTCGAAAAGGTACCTTTCGAATGGGGCCTCCCAAATCGGTAACTGTAGAACCCATCAAATGGAATCCCTCCACCTGAAAGTTCACCTCTCGAAATAGAACCCCTCGAATGCGTACCTCTCAAAATGGGTACCTCTCGAATGGGTACCTCTGGAATTATAACCTCTCGAATCCCCTCGGGGTCCTTCACACCCCTACACCTGAAACTAAACCTTTCGAATGGAACCTCTCGAATGGATCCAATGGGACCCCTCCACCTGAAACTAAACTTCTCGAATGGGACCTCTCGAGTCAGTACCTCTCGAATGGATCCGATGGAGCCCCTCCACCTGGAACTTCACCTCTCGAATGGGTTCGAATGGGACCAATGGAACCCCCCCCCCACCTGAAACTTCAGGGATTTAGGGTTCAGGACCCTCTCGAATGGGTACCTCTCGAGTGGGAACCTCTCGATTGGGACTTCTCGAATCCATTCAATGGAAACCTCTCTGCCTGAACATTCACCCCTCGAATGCGTACCTCTCAAATGGGTACCTCTGGAACTCTAACCTCTCGAATCCCCCCGAGGTCTTTCACATCTCGAACCTCTACACCTGAAACTAAACTTCTCGAATGGGACCTCTCGAATGGGACCTCTCGAATGGATCCAATGTGACCTCTCCAACTGAAACTAAACTTCTCGAATGGGACCTCTCGTGTCGGTACCTCTCGAGTGGATCTAATGGAACCCCTCCACCTGATACTTCACCTCTTGAATGCGTACCCCTCGAATGGATCCAATGGAAGCACTCCACTTGATACTTCACCTCTCGAATGGGAACTTCTCAAACCCATCCAATGAAACTCCTCCACCTGAAAGTTGACATCTCGAATGGGTACCTCTCGAATGGATACAGTAGAACCCCTCCACCTGAAACTTCACCTCTCGAATGGGTACCTCTCAAACCCATCAAATCGAACCCCTCCATCTAAAAGTTCACATCTTGAATGGGTACCTCTCGAATGGGTACCTCTCGGACCCATCCAATAGAACCCCCCCACCTAATACTTCACCTCTCGAATAGGTACCTCTTCAATGGGTACCTCTCGAACCCATCCAATCGATTCCCTCTAACTAAAAGTACACATCTCGAATGGGTACCTCTAGGATGGGTACCTCTCAAACCCATCCAATGGAACCCCTCCTCCCGAAACTACACTTCTCTAATGGGTACATCTTGAATGGATCCAATGGAACCCATCCACCTGAAACTTCAACTCTCGAAGGATCCAATGGAACCCCTCCGCCTGATACTTCACCTCCCGAATAGGTACCTCTCGAATGGGTACCTGTTGAACCTATCCAATCGAACCCCTCCACCAGAAAGTTCACATCTTGAATGGGTACCTCTCGAATGGGTCCAACGGAACCCCTCAACCTGAATTTCACCTCTCGAATGGGTACCTCTCGAATGGATCCAACGGAACTCCTCCACCTGAAACTTCAACTCTCGAATAAGTACCTCTCGAACGGGTACCTCTCGAACCCATCCAATCGAACCTCTCCACCTGAAAGTCTACATCTCGAATGGGTCCCTCTCGAATGGGGCCAACTGAACCCCTCAACCTGAAACTTCACCTCTCGAATGGGTACCTCTCGAATGGATCCAACGGAATCCCTCCACCTGAAACTTCACCTCTCGAATGGGTTCCTCTCAAATGGATCCAACGGAACCCCTCCACCTAAAACTTCACCTCTCGAATGAATACCTCTCGAACCCATCCAATCGAATCCCTCCACCTGAAAGTTCACATCTCGAATGGCTACCTCTTGAACCATCCAGCGGAACCCCTCCACCTGATACTTCACCTCTCGAATGCATACCTCTCGAATGGATCCAATGGAAGCACTCCACCTGATACTTCACCTCTCAAATGCGAATCTCTCGAACCCATCCAATGGAACTCCTCCACCTAAAAGTTCACTTCTCGAATGGGTACCTTTTCAATGGGTACCTCTGGAACCCATCCAATCGAACCCCTCGACCTAAAAGTTCACATCTCGAATAGGTACCGCTCGAACCCATCCAATGGAACCCTCTACCTGAAACTACACCTCTCGAATGGGTACATCTTGAATGGATCCAACGAAACCCCTCCACCTGAAACATAGCCTCTGGAATTGGTACCTCTCGAACCCATCCAATGGAACAACTCCACCTGAAACTTAACCTCTCAAATGGGTGCATCTCGAATGGACCCAACGGAACCCCTCCACCTGGAACTTCACGTCTCGAATAGGTACCTATCGAGTGGACACCTCTCAAATGGTACCTCTCGAACCCATCCAATGGAACATTTCCACCTAAAAGTTCACATGTCGAATGAGTATCTCTCAAACCCATCCAATGGAACCCCTCCATCTAAAATTTCACCTCTTGAATCGGTACCTCTAGAACCCATCCAATGGAACACCTCCACCTAAAAGTTCACCTCTCGAATGGATACCTCTTGAACTTATCCAATGAACCCCTCCACCTAAAACTTCACCTCTCGAATGGGTACCTCTCGAATAGAACCTCTCGAATCGGTACCTCTAGAACCCATCCAATGGAACCCCTCCACCTGAACGCTCACCTCTCTGATAGGTACTTCTCGAATGTGTACCTCTCGAAATGGGTACCTCTCAAACGCTAACCTCTCGAATCCCCCACTCGAACTCTAACCTCTTGAATCTCCACTGGAAATTTCACATCTCGATTCCTTACCTCTCGAATCCCTACACCTCAACCCTCTAAACTTCAACATTCACCTCTCGAATTGCTACCTCTCGAACCCCTCCACTTGAACCCTCTCCACCCGAATCATCACCTCTTGAATGGGTACCTTTCGAGCCCCTCCAATGGAACCCCTCTACTTGAAACTCTTCAATTGAACCTTCACCTCTCGAACCTCTCTACCTGAACCTTCAGCTATCGAATCAGTAACGCTCAAACCATTACCTCTCGAACCCCCCACTCGAATTCTCACCTCTCGAATCTCCACTGAAACCCTCACCTCTCGAACCTCGAATGGGTACGTCTCGAATGGGTACCCCTCCAATGGGTGCTCAAAACGACGTCATTTTGGGCAGCCACCTGGCAGCACCTGTAGACGCACATGGCGGCGCCGCAACTTTTGAAAAATGGGATGCAGAAAACGACAAAAGTGGTGCCCAAAACGACGTCATTTTGGGCGGCCACTTGAGAGCACATGCAGGGGCACACGTTCGGCTTACCTGCAAAATTGCCAATATGCCCCTGACGACGGTTGACACAATTAGTAACCAGATAAATTACAGAAGAAGTTGTCCCGTAGAACACCAATTAATTTGAACTTTGAAGTGCTGCGATAATTTCACATATTGCCTCTCCATTCCGAGAGGAAAGTCAAATTCAAGTAAATATAATAAATTGATACAATACTGTGGTAATCCAACAGTTTCCTCATAAGCTTTTCAAGAAGAAATGGGCGTTCTGGCGACTCGCGAGAATCTCCCTTCATTCCCTCCTCATATAACTGATGTATTCACTAAGTAGCAAGGTTGAATGAAGAACAAGCGGAATTTCATTGTGGTTGATGTCTTCTCAATCATCGATACTCGATATATTCAACCACAACATCACACTTAAAAATTGAGAAGGCAAAGGATTAATATTGATGATAAATTAATTAGGGAAAGTCGGCATTTCCATAATCTTATGGACAGTTCTCAGGGGCATTTGCTTTAAATGTTGTAATTTTTTTTATAAAATTTAAATATTGCATTTTATAAGTTAAAACAAGTAATAATATGTATTTGAAGGTGAAAATATAAAAATATATGATATAAAAAAATATTTTCAAAAATTTTAAATTTTGTATGTAATTTAAGAAATGCAGTGTATAAGGTAAGAAATAAGTGGCATGTCCATAAGCTTATGGACATGCTGCCTGTAAGGAGACCCACTCAATTAATTATTTAAAATTAGATGAAATGAATGGATGAGATTAGATCAAATGGAAAATTAAAAAAAAAAAAAAGAGATTAGATCAAATGGATAACTGGGATTTGGAATAAAAAATGGTGTTAAAATATGGGTGTCAATTGACCCCTTCCTTAATCGTGTAGACTCACACAAACTTAGGTCAGATTTTCAATAGAACCACAATCATATTAATGCAACATTTATCACTAATGCCTGTTTTCCAAAAAAATATCTGGTTCAGATTTCCCTAATTGCCATGTGGAGTGCATGATATTTGATCCTTATAAGCAGTTTTGTGCAAAAACTTATAGAAGTTTTGTGCGGCTTCTTTGGAGCTTTTTCTTCATCTATCCTTTGTAACTGAATACAGTTTTGTTTTTGTACTCTTCACACTTTGAGTCTTAGCTTCTCCTCCATTATTCAGATCTAGTTTCATTGTTCCTTTTTTTTTCCGCAAAACACTTACTAGTGAGCGGGGAAATTGATTAGGGCTCCCACACCCGGAAGAAGAAAATAAACTTACAAGACTTAGAGATCTATCTTTTAAGCTAGACTAGAAACATAGTTAATGTCATCCTCTTGACAGTGATTCCTTCGACAAGCCCTCCACCCCCTGTGTGGAGCTTGCGAAGGCCAGACCATCGAAAGGAAGCAAAAACAGCAAGACCTATACATTTCAAGCCTATACATATGAGAAGTTACAGACTAAACTTGTGTTTCCATCGGAATTGAGGGAATAAGGTCTCTCAGCGGTTAAGGAAAAGAAAGCGCTGTGATGTGAGGAGTTCTTGAAGCTACGAGGTGTTTCCTTTTCTGATTGCCAATTGAGCCAGATAGTCCGGAGTTTGATTCCCATCTCTATGTATGTGGCTGAAAAAAACCTGTCTGAACCTTGTAGTGGCCACCATAATCTTCTTCAGTATCGGCCTAAGTGGCCAGGGACAAGGGTGCCCCTGAATGATTTTTATTGCTGCAAGGGAGTCCGATTGAATGTGCAGATGTTCTGTCATTCCCTCCGCCACTTGAAGTCCCATCCGGATAGCTAGCATCTCAGCTCTGATCACTACAATATAAGAGGAGAAGCAGGCATTATCTGTGGTCATGAAAGATGATACAGCATGTGTGATTCTTTTTTTTTGCATCTCTGATAACACAACCAATCCCTACTTTGACACCCTGTATTGCTGCATCACAGTTTACTTTTAACCCTATATCCGGAGGTTCCCACTTAATTAAGTAAAGTCTAGTGATTCTTCTCCGTGTAATGCAAGGCAATAAACCATTACTAGTTAGTTGACAATTCAGATGGCAAATATCTTTTGGATGAACCGAGTATAGCAAAGAACATGAATTTGAAATGCATTTCCAGATTACAGGAGCATGGCTCTTTTTGTTTTCATGTATCCATTTATTTCTGATTTTCCATAGTTCCCAGCAAATTAGACATGGCAATACTGTCATTAGGGAGCAGTTTGATGATACTGAATGTTTGAAAGACCAGTAAAAAGCCAATCTCTCCCTAATGTTACTGAAAGATCTATCTGTGATGTGTAAAGCTTCATGCATTTTAGTCCACAAATAATTTGCAGTAGCACAAGAATTAAAGAAATGATCATGAGAGTCAATGCTATCACATTCTGAGCACTTAGATGGTAGATGTAAACCTGTTGTCATCAAGATATCAGCAAATGGAAGTGCACTTAAAATCATTTTCCACATGAAGAAACTGATTTTCTTGGGTATGGTTTTGATCCAAATTCTTTTAAAAAATTGCACTTCAGGCTTTTTTGGTCGTAACACTTGGTATGCAGACTTAATTGTAAATGTACCATGGATATCAGGTTTCCATATCATGTAATCCTCATTACCAGTTAGTGGTATGTCCTTTAAAAGATCAGCATTTATATCAGAGCTGAAAAGACAAGCAAGTTTTGGAAGATACTGACCTTTGTTCTTCATGAAATCAGCAACAGTAAGAAATGGAAAATTATCTTGTACCTGATCTTCATCAACCTGATTAATCAAGGGACCCGAGCCAAGCCAATTGGCTATCCAGAAATTAGAATTCCCATTTTCTATGATCACCTGTGAGTTAGCTTCTGCTGTGCCATTAATTTTCCTATACCTAGTCCAAGTTTCTGATTTCCTAGCATTATCAGGTAGAGACCACATAAGTTTTGCCCAAGGAGATTTGCCAAGCTGAAGCTTCCACCAAATCTTAATAGAGTAAGAGTCAATTATGGCTTGTATGTGTCTTATTCCAAGGCCTTTCTCAGCCAATGGGTAAGATAATCTATCCCATGAAACCCAGTGTTTGTTTAATCCATGTTCAGAAGTCCCCCACAAGAAGTTGCTGAAGATTGATCTAAGTTTTTGAACAGTGTATCTTGTGGGAGCAGTAACTGCCCAAGTGTGTTGAGGAATAGATGTCAACACATGATTTATCAATATTATCTTTCCCCCACCTGAAAGCCACTGATTTTTCCAATTACTTATTCTTGTATTTACCATATCAATTAAAGATTTGAAATGTTTATTAAGTTTTCTGCCTCTATACACTGTAACCCCTAGATAGGAAAAAGGTAATTCCCCTATTTTCATACCTGTTATTTCCTTGATTTCTTTTTCCTTTTTTCTGCTTAAGTCTCCTGCATAGTAAGTACTTTTTTGAAAATTGATTTTTTGGCCAGTTGCCTTTTGAAAGATGTCCAGAAATTTCATCAAGTTTTTAATGGATTTAGTGGTTCCCTTCATGAACACCACTGTGTCATCAGCATAAGACAGTTGGTTTAAATTATTTGCTACCCCTGGTGTTTTAAACTGTCTAATATTCCCATTTTGGAACTGAATCCTAAGATTTCTTGTTAAAATTTCAGTTAGTTTTAATACCAAAAACTAAGACCCCTAAGTTCTTTAGTGAATTCAGACCAATAAGCCTCTCCAACTTCATTAATAAATTGATGTCAAAGATAATGGTGGAAAGGATTAAACCATTAATGAGCTCACTGATTTCAGAGGAACAATCAGCTTTCTTAAGTGGTAGGGATATAACAGAAAATATTTTAATGATGAAGGAAGCTGTCAGAATGTTGGATAAAAAAAATGAATCACTTAATCTAATTCTTAAGTTGGATATGATGAAGGCTTTTGACCGGGTTTCCTGGTCAACCATTAACACTCTTTTATTAAAACTGGGTTTTCATGGACATATAGTTAAAATTATCATGAACAACATTAATTCAACTTGGTTCTCTGTTTTAATCAATGGATCCCCCTGTGGTTTCTTTAAGCCATCTAGAGGGTTGAAACAAGGAGATCCTCTATCACCCTTTCTCTTTAACTTACTAACTGAAATTTTAACAAGAAATCTAGTTTCATTGTTCCTAAAAATGAAACAAAATGCAGCAGCAACATGAAGAGAAGTATAATATAGACAACTAAGACTCAAAAAAATAGGACTCGTGATGTTAAAATTTACATGACATTTTACCTTATGTCTATAAATGAAATCTTAATATAATTTACTCCTAATCTGTTTTTCAATATATTCCAAAGTCTAAACCACGTAAATTGATATTTCGATAACCTGCTCTTTATTTCTCATAATTCTATTGGATTTTAAAAATCTATAATAGTGATCAACAATATAAATCCAATCTTTCTCCCCTCTCTCTTAACCACACACTCACACAGTGGTAGTGATTTTTCTCTATTTAGTATAACGAGCATGCTCACATGCATTTTTCGTTAATGGTTTCGACGACGTTGAAATTATCCTAAATTGGTCAACCTTAAAGTTTTAATGTGCAACTAGTAAGAGTTTCAAGTTACACATATTGATTGTTAGGGTTATTGGATTCATTCACTATTCTTTTACTATTGATTTGGGTGGCTGACTTTACCATCGGAGGTTTTTCCTCCCGGAATATTTCGAGAACTTTGTCTTGCAGGTCACCGCTAAAAACATGGCAAGACTGCAGTTTCAAGACACATCAGTTGGCACGCCCGGTGGGACACATTTACGTCAGAATCGAGGTCCATAGTGTATGTTTTGTTACATATACCACGAAGATCATCATAGCCTCATGCCTCAAGGACGATGATTGATGAACTTCACCTGGTGATTTCATGAACCTGCTTCCATAAAGTTTCTACCATTTAAAGCAACAAGTTCGGGTAATTTTCACTAGGATCCTTACCAAACACATGAAAAAATAAGGGCAGGGAAGTCATATTTTTGCAATATATATGTATATGGAGCATATCTTCTAGTATCCAGATTCTCAATAATCTGAAGAACCAAAGAATAGCTTGCAATACTAGGGTTTGTTCCATTGACTCCGGCGTGGTAAGCGAATAACACGGTGGCTGGATGGTGATGGCACCGTAGGTGGGAAGGTTGTCGCATCGTTGCAGTTAGGCTTGCTGACATCCCAAATGTCGGAAGCAAATATCTATGATACTACTTTGTTGGGGGGGAACTTTGAATGGTTGAAGAAGGGTTTAGAAAGTTTGGGGGGAAATGGATAACTTGGAGGAAGAGCCTATTTGTTTAAGAAGAAGATTTCTATAATTTTTGGCTTTATTGAAACTGTACTACATCACCTATATTTATACTAGTGGCATCCCCCAACCAATAGATAGGATCTTGCCATCCCAAGATTAATCTAATGGCTAGAAATAGCTCTCTAGAACACTCTCTACAACTCCATCCTAACCTACACATTCTAGAGATGTTCTAAAACTTACTCTAGAATCTTCCAAACTTCTTTAGACTTCTTCTAGATACTGGACCACTAAGAAGCCATTTGGGCTAACCCAAAATCAAGTTTACATTTCAAAAGCCCCCCTTAAACTTGATTTTCCACTCCGGGAAACTCCTCATCCTGATGAAATCAAGGTGCTTCTGGTGAAGATATCTGTCAATTAATCGCATGTCTTCATGCATTCCACTTGTACATCTATGTTGGTGATGCACTCTCTAGTGTAGTGATGCTGCATATTAGTGTGTTTATTTCGATCATGAAAAAATGGATGCTTACCCAATGTTGTTGATTTGTCGTCCATAAAATTTTTGCTCGGCTTTTTCTGTGGAAACTATAACGTATTTGCATATTTGTTTCTTTTGAATATCTGCTTCAATCCAATTGCCTCGTGCCCTTTTAGAATTGAAGTCAACTCCAAAAAATATTTCTTCTTGAACACGGAGTCTTTTTCCCGCATCTTTGTTTTCCTTTTATTTGCATTCTCAGCAACCATGTCGCTAAAATTTTTCTACTGATTGCGTAGCTTCTCGTCCCTCCTAGCCTTTTTATATTTGACTAACAGAACATTATCAATATCCTCTAACCCTTCCTGTGCTGATGTGACATCAACATGGTCTGTCTCCTGGCTTTGGAGTAGATCAACCATCTTGGCATCAACCTCAATTTGCGCACTTGAAACACCATTCGTGTGAGTTATTCCAAGCAAGAATATTGGAGCTATATTTTCCCCTTGCTCATCTAAAACCTAATACAAAGGCATGTCCGGCTCTTTCCTTTGTTATCTATGAAAATCAATAACACTTGGTGCATCAACACTAGCAAGAGTTATTGAAAGGCTATCCATAGACCGAGTACCATCCTCCATTACTTCTTCCTCCTCCTGCTTCTCTTTTTATTCTTCTTCTCCTTCTCCTTCTTCTTCTTGTGTGATAGTGGACTCCTCTGTTGGTTGCTTGATGCTTACTTCTTTAATGTTGTCTTCTTATATTTATGGGAAGAAGTTGTACTCTGCTTTTTGTGGACGAAAATCCCAATATTCTTCTTCATTGAATACTTTTTTGGAGGCAAAAAGTAAAACACCATCTTCTTGGATGGTTTCTTCAGTGTACTTGGCCTTCTCCTGAACTCTTTTATATCTTGGAGCTCTGCATTCTGAGGAATAGTGCCCAAACTTCTCACAGTTGTAGCATTTGATGTGAGACTTATCATACCTGGGGTTTGATCTCCCTCTACTACGACCTCCAGGTAAGTCTTCTCCTCCATGATTGTTATTGGACCTCCAATCTTTCCCATGTCCATTCTCACATCCACGACCTTGCACTCGACTGCATCCTTCTCTTTGTTGGCTCCCGCCATCATCTCCCTTTGTTGGATAAGCATGCATCTTGAATGCCTGCTCCATGACTTCCTCCCTATTCTTGTTCTTCTCTTCATTTGCTTGAAATGAGCCTAGAAGTTGCTCTATTGTAGTGTTCTCCAAGTTTATTGTCTCCTCAATGATAGCAACAATGTGCTTGAACTTTGGATGTAAATATCTAAGAAATTTCTCCATGATTCTAACATCTTCCAACTTTTCACCATTTCTTTTACAGTTATTAGCGACCATCAAAACTCTTGCAAAATAATTTGAGACCAGTTCACCCTTCCTCATATGCAACAGCTCAAACTCTTCTCTTAGAGTTCGAAGACGTACCTTCTTAACTTGATTCGCTCCCTTGTGTGACACTTGAAGTTTCTCCCATGCTTCCTTAGTCGTCTTTACTCCAAAAATATTCTCAAAAGTGTCTTCATCTATCCCTTGATAGATTAGACATAGAGCCATCTTGTCTCTCATTTTTTAATCTCTCAAACTACTTAGTTGGGCTTGAGAGAGCTCACCTTCATTCTCCGGTTTAGCGTGGCCTTTCTTAACTATCTCTTATGCATCATGTGCTCCAAGGAGAGCCATCATCCATAGACTCCAATTGTCATAGTTTCTCTTAGCGATCATTGGGACTTGAAAGGGAATAACATTAATTACCATTGCGAAAAGGATCTTGTAGCTTTGATACCACTTTGTTGAGAGGGAATAGCTCTAATACTACTTTGTTGGGAGAAAAATTTAAATGGTTGAAGAAGGATTTAGAAAGTATGGGTGAAAATGGAGAACTTGGAGGAAGAGACTATTTCTAAAAGGAGAAGGCTTTTGTTATTTTTGACTTGATTGAAACTCTACTACATCACCCCTATTCATACTAATGACTAGGATCTTTCCATCCCAACATTAATCTAATTTCTAAAAATAGAACTCTAGAATGTTCTCTACAACTCCTTCCTAATCTATACATTCTAGAGATGTTCTAGAACTTACTCTAGAACCTTTCATTTAAGACTTCTTCTGGATAATGGACCACTAAGAAACCATTTGGGCTAACCCAAAATCAAGTTTAAATTTCAAAAGCCCCCCTTAAACTATATTTTCCACTCTGAGCAAACTCCTTATCCTGATGAAATCATCGTGCTTCTGGTGAAGATATCTGTCAATTAATCGCTTGTCTTCACGTATTCCACTTGTAAATCTCTGTTGGTAATGCACTCTCCAGTGTGGTGATACCACAGATTAGTGTGTTTATTTCGATCATGAAAAGTCGGGTGCTTACCCAATGTTGTTGTTAATTTGTCGTCCATAAAATTTATGTTCGGCTTCTTGTATGGAAACTATAATGTATTTGCATATTTGTTTCTTTTGAATATCTGCTTCAATCCAATTTCCTCGTGCCCTTTTGGAATTAAAGTCAACTCTGAAATATCTTTCTTGTTGAACTTGGAGTCGTTTTCCAGCATCTTTATTTTTCTTTTATTTGCATTCTCAGCAACCATGTCACTAAAATCTTCCGGTCGATTGCGTTGCTTCTCACCCCTCCTAGCCTCTTTATATTTGACTGACAGAACATTATCAATATCCTCCAACCCCTCTTGCGCTAATGGGACATTAACATTGTCTATTTTCCTTTCTCCATCTGCTCCTCCTTTTCCTCTTCTTCTTAAGAACTTGCACTTAGTGAAGCTTGTGGGATAATTGGCTCCTCCCTGTGTGATACTTGATGCTCTTCCCATACTTCTTTGGTCGTCTTTGCTCAGCACTTTGTTGGAAGCGAATATCTATGATACTACTTTGTTGGAGGGAAACTTTGAATGGTTGAAGAAGGTTTTAGAAAGTTCAGGTGAAAAAGGAGAACTTGGAGGAAGATGCTATTTTATTTAAGGAGAAGGTTTCTATAATTTTTGGCTTTATTGAAACTCTACTACAAACCCCTATTTATAATAGTGGCATCCCCCAACCAAGGGCTAGGATCTTGCCATCCCAACATTAATCTAATGGCTACAAATAGTTCTCTAGAATAATATCTACAACTCCATCCTAATCTACACATTCTAGAGATGTTCTAGAACTTACTCTAGAACCTTCTATACTTCTTAAGACTTCTTTAGACTCCTTCCATATAATGGGCCACTAAGAAGCCATTTGGGGAAACCCAAAATAAAATATACATTTCAACAAAGAAGTCTGATATTATAGTCCATGGCGGAAAGGTTAAAATTATGGAAAAGGGAAAACAAGCAGGAGGTGGCTAACCCTCGAGAGCCCCACTGTCATGGTTCTACATCAGAATTAAGAGCCCCATTTTGGCTAACCTAAAATCAAGTTTACATTTCAACACAGAAGTCTGATATTGTAGTCCATGGCAAAAAGGTTTAAACTGTGAGAAAGGGAAAACAAGCAGGATGCGGCTAACACTTTGAGAGCCCCACCGTTGTAGCTCCATGTCGGAATCCCCGAGCTTGCCTTTGAGCCTCCGCTGAAACCTCCATTGAAGAGCTTGTTCATCGAGAGATGTCCCTCGAAAGCTTGTCCCTCATCCTCGAGAAGGGCCTCGTTCGTCGACCTTCGACGGGTATTTTTCTTCAGAAAATTAAACACTGACAGGTGATTTGAATCTTTCACTTATTTTAATATGTATGATTAATACTGAATAATTTTTGCAAGACACACGTAATTTGTTGAGAATGGTCGTTGATTAGTCATCTGAAGTAGCATGTCTATTTTGACATTAGCCATTGCTGGTCAAAGTTATTACCAACCCCAACTTTAAGAACTGATTTGTGTATGAATGAAACTTCATCGATGAATAGCATTAAAATCCTCCATCTATATGCATCTTTCAATCTGTGTGTTGCTCTTTGGTGTTTATGATGTTTGAGAGTTCAGTTCATTGTTCTTTTGCCTCCTTCGGGGTAGAAAGAAATTGTTTTTCTCTTGCCCTCTCATTTGATACTTTTGTATGTGGTGTGAAATTATACGAACTATATGTGAGTGTGCTCTAGTCAAGTAGTAGCAAAAGACTGCAAATTCTAAGAATGTGGTGTGTTAGAATTAGTCAAGTTGTTGATTAGATTTTATTCTATTGTAGATAGAGTTGTTGACTAGACTAGACTTATACTAGTACTAGCCTTCTTTTGTAGTATATTTATTCTCATCAGTAATATCATATTCATTAAGGGAAAACATTCTCTCATGGTATCAGAGCATGTTCTGGTCCTAAACCTAAAACCCTAAATTTTTCTCTAATTCTGGCCGCCTTCTCTTTTTCCGGTGACCTAACCCACAAATTCAATTCCAGTTTCTAGCTCATTCCCATTCCGGCAAAATTTCTCGCTCCATTTTTCCACTGGGGTTCTTCATCCATGGCTCTTCATCTCCAGCGGGGCTCCAGGCCATCATCTCTGCTAAATTCAGCGAGGCCGCCTCTTGTAGCGGTGGTCTTTGGCTCTCTACAGTGGCATTCTTCAGCGCCGACTTCCTCCAGCGTGTCCATCTTTGTCAGTTCTCCAGTAGTCGTACGTTGTCCAGTAGCAAAGATCTTTTTGGTCCGCCCAACATTTTTGTATTTCTTCAGTTCCTGTAGAATTTCTTGGATCCCTACAGTATCTCTCCGGCAGCGAGCAGTTCATTATTAGTGTCCCTATCCGGAAACTATTTTTGGTGCGTAATAACCACACACGCCAGATCATATCCGCGTGTCTCAACACAAGGGCATGGGGTACATGCGCCCCATCTTATCTGCGCATGAAATACACGTGCTCTAATACTCTCTGCTCGTGAAGTACACGCACCTGGCTCTTTTTTGACACATTTTTGTCCTTTTGAAAAAAAATTATTTACCTGTCATATGGCTCATTTTGGTTCTCAACAGTGTGTTATTTGAGACATATAGGCCTCTCTCATCATTAATGAAATGATGGATCAAAGTGCGTTGTGGATTCGGGCACCACAAAACACGTGGCATCGTCCCCTACTGTTATTAATAATATGACACCTTATGATGGTTCTGCCTGCATCTATATTGGTAATGGTTCCCAACACCCCAATACTCATGTCAGTGATTCTTGGATTTCTAAATCCCAGTCTCTTTATGATGTGCTTATTGTGCCTGATATCACTAAAAAATTATTTTCGATTAGCAAATTAACTTGGAATTTAAATGTTGTTGTCTACTTTGATGATCGACCATTTATTATTCAATATAAAATCACGAGTGAAACTTTGGTTCACAGTTATAGTGAAAATGGGCTTTATGTCTTAGACTATGGTGCATCTGTTTTGTTGTCTACTGTGGAATTAAATAAGTCACGTGCGTATTTTGAAACCTAGCATGCTAGACTTGGTCATGTTCCACATTCCATTATTTCTGGTTTGCGAGCTTCAGTATCTTTATCCATCTCTAGGGAAAATAAAAACATCGCTCAAAAAGAATGTGTTATATCATCAAATAAAAACATAAAGAATAAAAAGCGAAATCAGGTTTTTCCTGAACCTACTCTTTGTGATGCGTTTGAAAAAGCTAAAGGGAAGCATTTATCTTTTTATACAAATGATAAACGTGCTGCTAGGGTACTTGATCTAGTTCATTGTGACTTATAGGGAGCCCTCTCTTATTTTATCTGCGGATGGTTTCTCCTACTATGCTATCTTCCTTGATGATCATTCTCGACTCTCGTTGTTTTACCCACTACGCTGCAAATCTTACTTTTGGGATGTTTATCACCAATTCGAGGCCTTTTTGGAGAACCAGTTATCTTCCACCATTAAGATGTTTCAGAGTGATGGGGGGACTAATTTTGTAAATGGTTGCTTATGCTCTCACTTTCAGACAAATGACATTCACCATCATATTTCCTGCCCGTATACTCCTGAGCAAAATGGTCGGGCTGAGCGCAAAACCCACCACATTGTTGAGATAGGTCTATCTATGTTATACCACTCCTTATTCCCTCTCTCTCATTGGCCTCAAGCCTTTGCTGCAGCCACTAATACCATAATCGGCTGCCAACTTCTGTTCTTGGCAGATGATCACTATATGAGTTTATTAATTGTCAAGTTCTCATACACATGAACTTCCATGTATTTGCTTGTCGTGTGTACCCTTATCTTTGTCCATATGCAGCTCATAAACTCACTCCTCGCAGTTTGCTCTGTGTCTTTCTTAGTTACAGCTCCAAGTACAAGGGATATTGATGTTTTGATCCCATGTCTGGAAAGATTAATGTCATCAGACATGCTCAGTTTGACGACACTTCCTTCCCTTATGCCAACGGTTCTACTTCAGTATCTCTATTATCTATGGATGTCTTTACTTTTTTGGATCATGCTGATGCATAAGCTGATATTTTGGCTTCTTCTATGGTGGCATCCCCTCTTGCTCGGCTTGTCACTTTGGTTGCCATTTCTCTTGGCTCATTGATGCTATCATCCTCACTGACTACGACACCATGTCTAATCTGCTCTGCCGATTCAGACCATGCAGCAGCTATTTCGATGCATCATGCTCCGCCCATCTCACCATCGACCAGCTCACATGGTATTCTGACCAATCCACTCAGTTTGCCAACCAGTCCACTTGGTTCAGCGGCCACCTCATACAACCTCTTCACCGGCCACTTCGCCGGTCGCGACTGCTCTTTTGACTTCTCTTCCTCAAACTTGCACTCATCGGATGGCTACTAGATTGACGACTAGGACTATTCAGCACAGGGATTATTCTAATATTATCACTCATGGTCTTACTGCTTCTCTACTTGCTCAATCTGATCCCATCGATTATCGCACTACCCTTCAGGATCCGGCTTGGGTTTCTGCCATGGATGATGAGATGGCAGCCCTTCGTGGTTAGCGAACTTGGGATTTGGTGCCTCATCTTTTGAATGCTAACATTGTTGGCTCCAAATGGGTTTATCGACTGAATCATCAACCAGATGACACTATTAAGCATCATAAAGCTAGAAATGTGCTGCAGGGTATCTCAAAGATTTTGGGTTTTGGCTTTGACAACGCCTTCAGTCCTGCGGTCAAAGCCTCTATTGTTTGTACCGTTCTCATCATTGCCACAATGTGTTCTTGGTCACTTCATCAATTGGATGTTAAGAATGCCTTTCTCAATGGCATTGTCGATGCTCCAATTTATATGAAGCAACCCGTTGGATACAAGGACCCTATTCATCCAGATAATGTTTGTCACTTGCGGAAGGCTATTTATAGCCTTAAGAAAGCTCCTCGAGATTGGTTTCAGGGATTCAACACTTATCTGGTTCAGTTTGGTTTTGTCTGCAGTTTTACTGATACTTCACTATTTGTTTTATCTAGGGGATCATCATTGTTGTATTTGTTGGTCTACATCGATGACATCATCCTTACAGGCAACGACCCGACTCTGCTCCAGAAGTTCATTGATCAGATGCATTGGGAGTTTGCTATCAAGGACTTAGGCATTATTCACTACTATCTTGGCTTGGAAGTTACACCCTCAGCCTAGGGTTTTCTTCTTAGCCAAGCTAAGTATGTCAGGGGTATTCTTACTCAGGCCGGGATGTCAGATGCTACACCAGTTTCTTTTCCATTAGTGTTGGGATTGCAGTTTCACAGTTCTACCAGTCCTGCTTTTTGAAATTCAACACTTTATTACTCTCTTGTTGGGCTCTGCAGTATCTAACGATCACTCATCCCTATTTGGCCTTTGCGGTCAACATAGTCAGTTAGTATCTTCAGGATACCCATGACGATCACTTTGTAGCAGTTACTCAGATTATTTGATATGTTCGAGGAAGTCTTCATTTTTGCTTTGCATTTCAATCAGCCAGTTCTCCTGAGGTTCTGAGTTACTCTAATGTTGATTGAGCTCATTGTCTAGAGACCCGACGATTCACTTATGGTTATGCTGTCTTTTTTGGTAGAAACCTTGTTTCCTGGAGTGCCAAAAAACAACTCACTGTTTCTTGTTCGAGTACAGAGTCTGAGTATCGTGCCCTTACTAACACCGCTTCTGAAGTTGTTTGGCTGATCCATTAGCTTCATGATCTTCATGTCCCACTTTCTGGATCTTCGCTACTATTACGTGACAATAGTAGTCCTATCTTTTTGGCCCAAAATCCAGTTGTTCACAAGCAGGCTAAGCACATTGACATCGACTATCCCTTTATTCGAGAGTTGGTTGCTTCTAGCAAGCTACGTGTTGCTTATGTTCCTACTGCTCTTCAAATTGCGGGCATCTGCACCAAAAGGCTCTCTTGTCCGTTGTTCGAGTTCTTCTGATCCAAGCTTTGCATCACTAAGCATCTGACGCTTCGCTTGAGGCGAGGTGTTAGAATAAAATAATTTGTTGATTAGATTTGATTCTATTAAATATAGAGTTGTTGACTAGACTAGAGTTTTACTAGTACTAGCCTTCTTTTGTACTCTATTTATTCTCAATAGTAATTATCACATTCATTACGGGAAAAATTCTCTCATGATGCTAGTTCATCTACAGCTGCAAAGGTCTTCCGTTGTCATCCCTCTCTAGATGCTCGTACTTGGACCTATATTCTCTAATGCTATAGAGTTCACCACGGCCTTTGTTCGCAGGGAGGAGTTCTATCCGTAAAGTTGTTAATTTTGATCAATTATGATTCTTAAAGAGAGTTTTAAGTTCACCAGAGCTGTTGATCTATTGGTTTCAAAAGGCCACCGGCAGTGACTATCCATGTTGCTAGTTTTAAGAAGTTTCACAGAGTTTCGGAGAATCCGACAGAGACTATATATGGTCACTAAGCTAAAAGATTATGTGAAGAAAATAGATATTCCTAAAGGGGTGATTCTCGGCATTTTCAGCATTCTTGATAATGCAGGAAAAGGAACTGTACTTCCCTTATATCAGATACTACAAGCTAGTCAAATCAAAGACAAGCTAGTCAAATCAAAGACAAGCTAGTCTAAGCAAAGACGACATTGAGTCATCAAATCGTTCAAGAGTTATTTGTCTAACTTGCTAGCTTTTTTTTTTTAATGGAAACACCCTAAGGTGGGGGTTATATATTGGTGCCCCAAACCATGAAAAGTAGCCCTCAAAGGTGGCTTGAGTTTGTACAAAAGGCAAGAGACTTACCCCGAGCTACGTTAGGCTATAACAGTGAATATCCATGAGTTGCGATTCCAAAGCGACGAATCTCCACACCCCGTGTTAATTCGTTCTTTGGCCAGGCAACTCAATAGATATCCTAGCCAATACTAGTAAAGAAAGAGAAGTTAGTTTACAGACATAGTAAGTACTCCAGCCGGGAAATATGCAAGTAGTTGGAGACTGAAGCAAACTTAGAGGATTGACTAGTTGCAAGAGGGAGCAGTTGCAGAAGTCCATGCACATCGGATCAGTAGCCAAAAAACATTGCAGCCAGGTTACCACATTAGTAAATGCAGCAGTACTCAGTAGAAACGAGTTAGACTTCGGATTGGAGTGGGAGAGATCCATAATCAGGTAGATGGCAATTCGGCTACCCAAAACAAAGTCCACCAAGTTTGTTTATCCAAACAGCAGATCAATAACCTGCAGGAATAGAAAACATCTATCAGCAGTATCAATCCTATCATGAATCCTGAGCAGAAGTTCTAATTTGAGGTGTATGGGATCTATCCAGGGCAATGAGACCCTGAATATGCAGAGGTAGGTTATTAAGGTCCCATGATATGTTATCTGAAGTATGATGATGTTTTGCAACTGCATCCACCACCAAATTTCCCTCCCTAGGAACATATAGAAGAGTAGCACCACACAGGAGCATATTAATTTTGTAAACCACATCAAAATATGTCCAATGAGAAGAATATGGTTCACAAATCATCTTAACAGCAAGGTAAGAGTCAGACTCAATTATCACCAGATCATTCATAGTACAGGATTGACAAGCAAACTTAATTGCAAGTATTTCAGCATATAAGGATGAATCGGCTGAGACAGACATCGAATTAACTAGTGAAGGTGTTCCCATGCAATTTCTAATAATTATCCCAACAGAAGCTCTATCTGGGAACCATGATGCATCAGTGTTAATCTTCTTGTGATATTGTGGTGGTCTATCCCAGGAGATTAGTCTAATGATAGGTTTTGGGGGGAGGTCGTGATTGTGGGCAAAGGTTTCTTAGAAACTGAGGCATGGTACATGAAGATTTCAGACAGGAAGGATTAGCAAGCATAGCAAGCCTGATAGTGTCTATAGACTCCTTAATGATATAGTCAGCAGATATAGGGATCTGATCATAGAGGAATCTGTTCCTTGATTTCCAAAGACACCAGCAAGTGATGGTGGGGATGATATGACAAAGTAGCTGACTGGCCTTTGGCAGGTCACTAGTATTCCAAAAGGTAAAGAATGTTCGGATTAAAGTATGGGGTTCAGGTAGCTGAAACTTTACCAGAGAGGACATATTCCTCCAAACAGTTTTAGCCAGAGAACACTATATAAAGAAATGTTCAAGGGAGTCTATATGGCAGCAGCATGGACATTTGGAGGCAAGACTAACACCCCATTTCATGAGAACATTATCAAAAGGGAGGAGAGATGGAAGCATCCTCCAAACAAAAATAGATATCTTTTTGGGTAGAACTCTATGCCATATCAGTTTAACAATCAGAGAGTTACCTGTTGGACCAGTTATAGCATGGTATGCAGATTTCGAAGTAAAATTACCAATTGGGTCTGGTTTCCAAATGAGTCTATCCTCCCTTGATTCTTCAATTTGTGCTTCCTGTAAAAAGGAAAGAGTATCATTTTCTAAATAAGGAGCAATCAGAGGCAGAAAATTAGACTTATTAGAGATGAACTCGGTCACAGAGAGCTGCATAATTGGATCAGAAATATGTTGAGGGACATGACCAACCAGTGGTCCAATCTTGCACCAGTTTGCAGTCCAAAAATTACATAGCCCTTTACCATGAATTACTAAGGAATTTTGTTCAGCAAAATGATTAACTGCACAAATCCTTTTCCAAGTACTAAATTTTTTATATGACTCCAGAAGGGACCACAACAGTTTTGCCCATAAAGTATTACCAATTTGGCATTTCCACCACAACTTAAGAGAGCATACCTCTAGAATATCACGGATTGATCTGAAGCCTAAACCACATCTTGAAGTAGGAGAAGCTAAGAAGGACCAATTTTTCCAGACTTTATTCCTTTTTCCATCTGTCTCACCCCCACATAAACCTAGAGAATCTTTTTTCTAGGTTCTTGATTACTGATTTAGGTGGTTTAGTTACATTCCAAAGATGCTGAGGCATGGAGTACAAACAGGATTGAATCAGTACTAATTTACCTCCAGGACTGAGCCATTGATTTTTCCAGTTATGAAGTTTATTATCAATTTTCTCCATTAATGGTTGGAAGTATCTATTAAGGGTTCTTCCTGTAAAGATTGGGCATCCTAGGTACTGGAAAGGGAAAGAGCCCTGCTTCATTTTCAGAATGTTCCTCATCTGATTTATTTTTCCAAGTGAAGCCCTATTACTAATATAGAAGTCAGACTTATTAAAATTAATTTTCTGACCAGAAGTAAATTCAAACACATCTAGGAAAGCCTTAATTCTGACTAAATTAGATTTAGAAGCCTGCAAAAGAATGATGGTGTCATCTGCATAACTAAGGTGAGTCACTGCAGAAACAGAAGAAGGGATCTGATTCTGAAAAATGAATGCTAAAGACCTGGAGAATGCTTCAGAAAATATATTAAACAGTGAGGGAGATAGAGGATCACCTTGCTTAATCCCTCTAGTAGCCCTAAAAAAACCAACCGGATTTCCATTGATGAGTATGGAAAAATAAGCTTGGGAAAGGTTAGACATAACAGCATGAAGAAATTTACCTTGAAAACCAAATTTCAGTAAAATGCTTCTAAAAAAATGCCAGTTCACTCTATCAAATGCTTTCTGCAAGTCTAATTTGAGAATACAATTTGGAATCCTGTTTTTCTTATTTAAAAAACGAATCATTTCCTGCGGATAAATGATATTGTCTGATATATCCCTATTTTTCATGAAAGCAGATTGGTAGGGGAAATCAGTTTATCCATATATGGCCTAAGTCTTTCCATTAACACCTTGGAGCATATTTTATTAAGAACATTGGACAAACTTATAGGCCTGAAGTCATTAAAAGAACTAGGAGTGGGTTTTTTGGGAATTAGTGTAATCCAAGTACTAGATATTCCTTTGGCCAGAGGGGTTCCATCTAAAAAATCATTTACAGCCAAAATTAAATCAGTTTTAATGATAGGCTAGCACTTCTGATAAAATTTAGATGAGAAGCCATCTGGGCCCGGACTGCTATTTTTATTCAAGCCTTTTATAACAGCTTCAACTTTAGATTCAGTAACAGTCTTAGCTAGATCCTTATTATCAGCTTCTGAGATCATTAGGGGTATGTGATTCAGAAAATGTGGGTAATATGTATCATTGGGTTCAGCATTAGGTTCCTGTAACAGATTTGTAAAGAAAGAAATGGCTTCAGAGTTTATTTCAGTTTGAGAGTTAAGCCATTGACCTTCTGAATTTTTAATCTTACTTATCTGCAGTCTACAATTTTTCTCTTGAACCACTCTGTGAAAATACTACGTATTATTATCCCCCGTTTTGTACCATTTTAGCCTAGCTTTTTGTTTCCACAGCTTTTCTTTTTCTTTTTGAGCTCGTAACAATAAAGCTCTAAGTCTATTTAACTCCATGAGTTCAGTGTCCGGGGGATTAAAATCAAATCTAGCTTCCTGGAGTCTAAGGGATTCTTCAGCATTTAACAAATTAATGTCTATGTTCCCGAAACACTCCCTATTCCAAATTTTTATCTCTTTTTTAAGCCTGATCAGTTTGAGGTAGAAACGGAGCAAACCCTTAGCATTCAATTGTTTATCCCAATTAGCCTGGATTAGGGGGATAAAGTCCTGTCGATTAAACCAGACATTTATAAACCTAAAAGGTTTAGGATTTGTGATGATTAAGTCAGATATTTGCAGCAACAGTGGTGAATGATCAGAGGTTTGCCTGTTCAGAATCTGAATTGATGAGGAGGGGAATTTGAGATTCCAGTAAATAGTAGCTAAACCCCTATCTAACCTTTTGGATGTGGAATTCCTAAGTCTAGAGTTGCACCAAGAGAATAAGTTGCCAACCGTATTAATTTCCTGCAAACCCGAGGAATTTATCCATGCATTGAAATCCCTGATACTACCTAAAGATGGTGTACATGGACCCCTATACTCAGAAATGGAGGTGATGGTATTGAAATCACCAATGAAAATAGTATCTCCATTGGAGATGGGGGCCAGATCTTCCCATAAAATTTTCCTACCTTCTCTACTCCTAAGAGCATAAACAAAGACCGCATTCATCTGAAAATTGAAGGAAAGATGCTCTATATGCACATACAAAAATTGTTCATGTGAGGCCAGTAAAGAGACTGAGATAGAGTTAGACCACATGATCCATATCTTACTGTTAAACAAAGTCATGCCATTTTGGTAATTCAGTTTTTCCTTATAAGAGTGAAATGTAGTGAGATCATGCATAGGCTCGATAATACAGAGCAATTGAATCTTTTTCAGTGAAATAAGATTAATTAATCTTAACATCGAAGTTTCCATGCCCCTGATATTCCAAACTAAAAAATTTACTGAGGGAGGACTATTCATTGTTCACCAGACTTACTACTTTTATTAGATGATCTAAGCATCATTTTGTTAATTTGAGAGAAATAGTTAGTCTTTTTACCTTTGGACTTACCTTGCAAAGTATCTTGACTGAGGCTGGATGGAGTAACAGATATGGCCTGAGCAGGGGATTGATGAGCCTCCGCCACATTATCCTGAGGAGATGATCTAACAGATATGCTCACATTATCCTGAAAATCAGTAGAGTCCTCCTGTTGATCTTGATCCTGTAAAATAGCAAATCTATTTCCCTCTAGACCATGGGGAGAGTTAGTAGTAAAACTCTGTAAGTTCAAAGGTAGATTATGTTTCCCCAACTGAATATCATCTCTAGCATAAATCTTAGGATTAAAATTAACGAGAGCAGTATCATTAAGCAGCTTCTTCAATGAGTTATCTAAACTGTCATTAGGACTAGGAGCTGAGGTTTTTTCTGGTGTGATGGGAATCTGTGAATGAGATAAATCAATGTTAGGTGTAGACTGAGGATTTTGGGATGAGGATGGTATTACCACAGGCACAAAGATCTTATCCATCTCCGTGGGGATTGGATCAAGCTGTTCTTCCGTAGATATCAGAGGAGGAGTATCAAATATTTTTCCAGTTGGCTTCCACATAGCCTGATTAGCTATACTAACTTCTTCTTGAAGTATAACAGAATTGTTAGGGGGAAAAGATCTACATTGGGCCATAGAATGGCCTAGTTTCGAGCAGTGGTCACAGTACATTGGGATGTCCTCGTATTCAATTAGGAATTTCTTATTGTTAGTGACAGATCCCAAGCGGATATGATAACATAATGGTTTTTGCAAATCAATTTTGACACATAACTTAATGGCCGAAGGCCTTGTGAGCATATCAGTAGCCATGTCAGTTTTTATAAAACTACCAATACTGTTGCCTATTGATTCAATTGAGGCAGAATTATAGTAGTATAGGGGAACCTCTCTAATGATGCACCAAACAGGAACGATTGGTGATTCCTTATGAATTGAGAATTCGGGGGTCCATTTTAGAAGTTTTAGCAAAATGCCACTAAAATTCCATACTCCTTTCATCCAGCAACGCTGGTAGTCATTAAGCAATTCAAATCGAATAAGAACATGCTTGTAATCTAAAGAACCGAGTTGGTACTTACCTGAGAAACCAACAGTTCTGAAGAAGTGTTCAAGCTGTTCCATGGAGCATCTACCTTTCGTGAATTTACCGACCAATGCGTTTGCATAGTGTGAAGATAGTGTAGCGATCTGATCATCAGAGTATAGACATGCTACATCTCCGAGGTGTTGGGATTTGGGTATTATCTCAGGATTGCTAGGAAGGATCTTGTTCAAGGGAGGTGATTTGTTCTGAAGAGCAGCGGCAAAGGTTTGCTGGATTGGAGGAGTTTGGATTGGGTTATTACTGTCGAGGATGGGTGGAAAAGGAGCAGCCATGGCTACCCCCCAGCACCTTCAGGACCGGCCGAATGCCGGAGAATAATCAAAACCAAGATTGTACGCCTCGGATTTGGGGATGATGAACTGGAGATTGATTGAGGAAGGAGGGTCAGAAGAGAACAGTAGTTAATCGCACCGTTGTCGCACCAAAATCGCACAGAGAAACAGTAAATAATTCCGTTAGGTCACTAATTATCTAACTTGCTAGCTAACTTTCCTTTATTGTTATTGTTCTTTTTAATTAAGCAATTGCTCTATTGATGTTTCTTATAACGTGATGGTCATTAGTGGTCATTAATTGAACCTTTTGATACAAATATTCTGTTTGGGAGTGGGTAAGAAATGTTTCCCACTTTTTTCATAATCAACCTAGTACTCAACCAATACCTATTTTGTCAATCATGTTGATGTCTACAAACATTCTTTCTAAAATATGGGTTGGTTGATAGCTCAGCGTACGACTAATGCTTCAGCTAGATCTAGAATTTCAAACGAATCTCTATAGACATGCATCTTAATACAATGATTTAAATCAAATTGACTCAAGGGAAGAGAAGAATATCTTAGTTTTCTTATTTATCAAATATGTCTTACAAAGCTAAAAAATAAAACATAAAAAGAACTCTCAATCCTAATCATAACCAGAATAGGAAGAATA
Source organism: Rubia yunnanensis (assembly GCA_037428765.1). Classification (NCBI taxonomy): domain Eukaryota; kingdom Viridiplantae; phylum Streptophyta; class Magnoliopsida; order Gentianales; family Rubiaceae; genus Rubia; species Rubia yunnanensis. Next base: position 65,370,064 of record CM075061.1, read on the forward strand.
ATCCTCACCTAACTAAAATAGACCTAACCAAAACCAACTAGAAGCAGCTCTCTAGAGATCCGAGTGGGATATCTTCAGTAAAAACATCAGCAGATTCTTTGAGTAGGGCAGCAAACTCAAGTTGCAATTGCTTGTCGATCGGTGGAGAGGTGGGAGTTGTGACCAAGATAAAAAAACATTCCTTCTTCGCGCATTGCAACTTCAAATGAAGTCTTATGTAGTATTAAGAGCGGGTTTGGTGTTTTGGACAATGGTGGTGGTGCAAACGACTATAACACAAAACTACGATTGTTGAACATGAAGTTATACGTGTTGAGAAACCCATCATGCTGCACCTTGCAATTGAATTCCCACAGATGACCAAGAAGAAGGAGTCAAGCATCCATAGGTACTACTTTGCAATATACCTGATCTCAATATGCATCCCCAATGGAAAACGTGACCAATGCTCGAAGAATGACACGCACTTCGTTGTTTTACTACAACCATGCTAGTTTATATAGGTTGGGGAGTTCTTCATCTTGGAGTGACAATTTTTGGACCGCATCCGTTGTAATAACATTTTTGCAACTATCCGAGTCTATGATGAATGTGCAAACTTTCCCTCCAACCGTGCAACGAGATTGGAAAAATGGAAAATCAACAAGGGATCAAGGAGCGAGGCAAGATTTTTGCAACATTAACAACACTCTTGTGTCAGCTTCTAATTCTTTTGGTGGCTCTTCGGGGTTATCTCCATATTCAAGTTTGACATCACGACCTAACGTATCAAGTTACAAACCCCTATGGTTCCATGCCAGGCAAGCAGATTGTCGATGGCCTTGTTCTCCACAAGAGAAACAATGAAGAGTACTTGGTCGATTGGCTCGAGGAGGTGCATTATCTTTTTTATGGGATTTAATTATTTCCCATGAGTTTATTTTTTAAAGAGAATAATTCTTGATTGAATCATCTTTATATTGAGAAAGCATGATTTGGAATGTATAGGCTATTTAGAAAGAATGTTCTTTTTTAATGATATTCGATGCATGCCTTTGTGTATTATTGCATTACCACCTTCTCCTTATTGTGATAGGATGCCTCAAAAAATGAATAGGTTTGAGAGAGGAACAACTCCTCGTGGTGACAAAGGGAGGAGGTCTGCCAAGGTTAGGAGAAAATAGTCGACAACTTCTGCTCTTCAGGAGTGCGGAATTCATGGGGTTAACCAAAATCTCCAGGAGTGCGGCCCATAGGGGAAGGTACCTCAATATTCCTAAGAGAAACATTCTTGAGATGAAGTTTTCTTGCAAAGAAACACTGGGAACTCTAGGTCTACTCGAACAGGTCACCTATCTACTCAGTTGAATAGGCCTAGAGGGTTTCCTGGACAAGAATTCCAAGAATTACATTAGGTGGACACTAGAGTTCTTGGAAACATTAGAGCAGGCAACGGACATGGAAAGAATGAGAGTCATCTACTTCCATTTGGATGATGAGGAGTACACCATGTAACATCGGGATATTACCCAAGCATTCGGGTGAAAGTGTAGGAAAGATGTTCCGAGGATGCACCGGCAAGGACGTCCATTCTTGTTTAGCAACTTTTGAAGAATTCTATTGGGCACGGAGAGGAAGCATCTATGCAAGAGCACCACCATCGTTCACCCAATATTGCAATATGTTCAGCAAATTTTTTCCCTGGGGGTATTCTGCCACAGAGAGCTTTCACAGTGCCCCTTTCAGCAACGACTCCAGAGGGGAACTTCTACCCCAACATGGTGGGAATTTTTGTGCAAGAATGTTTAGCCACAGGAGATAAGAAAGGTGGAAAGATATCCATGGGAGGCATGATCGAACTCTTAGCCCAACATTTGGGCCATCTAGTTCCTACTCCTTTCGCATTGGAAAACTTAGGTCAGTCAGGGACACGATACACCATAGACAAGCTAGCACGTGCTTCAAAGATCACTACCACCACCTCGGATGACCAGTTCATATGGTTATACGGTGGCACTACAATTTGCAACTTTATGCTTCTTCCACAACCGGAGCGCATCGCTATCTACCATGACACTCTATTGGAGGAATTTTTTCTAGCACTCAATCTGTGGTTTGAGAAAAACTTCTACTGGTTCTTATCAAGCTCGGAGATAGACATTTACGAGGAGGGTGGTGAGACTCCATCTAGGGCACCACCTAGTGGCACTCACCTACCTGCTGACTTCCTTGATCAATTGTACATTTTTGGGGAACAACTTGCAAGTTATACCCAAATTGTCTAAGAGGCCAGTCTCAAGGTAGGATGGCTTAGTTTACAATTGGAGGGGTTCGAAACTAGGTTGGACTCTATGGAAGACACTATGCAAGTTTAGGGGTCCATATTGCACTCCGTAGAGCGGGAAGTGAAGGAGGAGTTTGCTATTGTGGATGTGAGGGTGGATGTCCAAGGGGAGGCCATTGATCAATTTATTAAGAGAATCCACATCTCAAACCTTGATGGTTTTTGGGATATTATTCCCATTGAGAGAAAGGAGGAGGAGATGCGAGACAAAGATCTTGAGGAAGGGCACTTTGGGGTCACATGAGTGAATTTCACTATTTTTCTCTTTCTCACCTATGATTCATATTCTTTCATTGCATTGGGGACATTGCAAAGTTCAAGTGTGGGGGAGGGAGTAGTGAAACACTTATAAGTTTTTCATCTTGAGATTTCTTTGTGCTTTTGGTGTTGATTGTTAATTCGTGTTGGGGTTGTTTTGGATGCATTTTGGTGGTGTGATTTGGTTGGTAGTCTTTGTAGTTTGTTTTGAAGGATCTGTTTTGGAAACTTTTGGGGGTGTAATTTTTGTTTTCTTATCTTCATGTAGTATGAAGCCCATCTTTGGGGCATTTTTTTCTACACCAAAAAATATTGAAAATTCTAAAAATGAAAAAAAAAATTATATATATACCCGTCTAAGTTAGAAACCCAAAATGGAAACTTAGAAAACAATGGGAAAAGCCGGATAGGTTGAAAGGCCTAAGTAAAAATCAGAGGCTGGGCCCGGCTAGGTTGAAAACCCTAGGCAAAAATGAGAGGCCATGTGGAAAAAGGTAACAAGTGAGCTCAACATGTGTGAAAGCTAGGATTAAAATCTGAAAGGGCTCCTAGGCAAAATCAGAGAAATTGAGAGAAAACAAAAACTAAGTTGAGGATCCTTTGGCATTATCCTTGGTTGTAACTAAGTTAAGGATATTGAATTATCCTTAGTTACAATCAAGTTGAGGATCTTTCGGACAATCCTTGGTGGTTTTTTGGCAATAACTCTTGGATTGTTTCTGGCAGGCTATTCGGTGGAGTATGCTAGTTCAACACTCACCATTTTTCCTTACCTTTTTCTTCACAATATTTTGGGTGGTTAGGTTACTTTAGCATTGATGTGCCCATTTTATATGGTTATATTAGGGCTTTTAGGATTAAATTTTGTACACTTTTGTGCTCTAAATGTCATATTTTACCTTGAAATTATCTAAGGAGGGTTAAAAACGACTTTTACATTTTTATCACTTTTTAGAGAATTTTGTGTGACAAGGTAATTTGTTTGAAGATTTGAAGATTTGAAGACTTGGATTTGAGCTTTTTGAAGGCATGAAGAAGTAAAGAAGTGAAGAGAAGAGAAGGATATGAGATATAAAAGAGAAAGAAGAAAAAAGGCTGAAATTTGTGTCTATCGCAAGCCGTCACGACTCGCGATGGTTCGTCGCGAGCACGTCGCGATCACATTGTGACTCGCGACGGACAGGTGGTCTGAATTTCTTCTTGATTTTTGTGCTATAAATACTCCCCTTATCTTCTCCTCTTCAGCAGTTTTTGCCCAGCTCCTTCTTCTGCATTTTTGGGCTTAGAAACCCTAGGTTTTCTCCTCTTTCTTTTCTTAGTTTTTGTAGTTTAATTATGTCTTTTATTTCTCTAGCTTAGTTTTATCTTGGGAGCAAAGGATTGAAGCTTCCATTTCTATGTAGTAAGAACCATTATATCTATCTATTTGGTGCTTTTACTACTGTGCATTTATTGAGCTTTGAATGTTAATTGTTAATTGCATTGATGTTGTTGGGATCTTGAGTATATGAATTTCTTACATGATTGCTTGTTAGGGTTGGGAGAAAGTAGCTAATTCTCCCCTTTTTTAATGTGGAATCCAAGAGCATGAGTTAGAGTTTCTTAAATGATGTTGGTGTGTTGATAATTTCTAGATGAATGTGATGATGTCGAACTCGTTGTCATGTTTGTTTTAAGTAGCAAATGAGAGAAGTCTATGAATGTCGATCATTCTTGACTAATCTTGTGTAAATGCATGAATTGGTTAAATGCTTAGATATGGTGTAGTATTTATAAGTGTTGCCAAGATTGTTGATTCTTCATGCTAAATGCCATCAATGGGATACTCTTAGTCCTAAGGGAGTCATTGGTGAGGTTTCAAAAGATATGTCGAATTCACTCTTGCAAACTACTATCTAAGAAGGATAGAAGATTTATCTTCACAACAAGTAGTTGAAGTAGTGAATAGACTGTTTCACTCATTCTTGAAGCCTTTATTATTTAGCATTTATGTATTCTTGATGCTATGTTTCAATTCATTTATGTCATGGGTTGTTTGAGAATAGGAAGTGTTTTTATGATTGAAGTGTTCGGGTGTTAGGAAAGTGACGAATTCCTTAGCTCCTTTGCATGAAAATCTATGAACATGAACTTAGAACTTCTTGTGCATAATGTGTTGTGATTCTTGCTAGATAAGTATGTTAATGTTAACCCAAGTAATGAATGTGATAGAATGAGTGAATGGTTCAATGATCTACATTAGGTTTGGAAGTGGATATCAATTGCCCCCAAGGCTTTATCTTTGTAGTTTTAAACCCCTTTTTCTTAGTTTTGTTTGATGATTAGCCTAGTTACTTGGCTTTTCTAGTTATATTGTCTTTTTAATTTCATAACTTAGGACCACCAAACAACCAAATCCCCTCATTTACATACTTTTATATGTATGTATATATGTCTACTCCTAGCCTAATATCAACCATTTGTGCCTAAACGCTTAGGAAGATCCCTCTTCTTCGTGGATGACCCCGACTTGCCGCTATCTACTTAGTTGTAGATAGTAAGCATTTAGGGCTTATAAATATTAACTTTGAGAGGTACGGCGACGGCCTCCCAAATTTTGGCACCGCTGCCGGGGAAGAGGCGTTTATTTTTAAGTGTTTAGGTGTATTTGGTTGCACATTAGCTAGTTGTTTTTATTTTCCACTCCTTGGTGGTTGTTTTTGTTTGGAGTAGGTATTTCTTGAGTTCTTGGTGAGTTTTATCGAGAACACTTGCCATATGATTTTGGACTTTCGAAAAAAAAAATTTAAATGGAGCGTCTCACCTTGAGGGAACTCATGATGAGAAGAGAGGCTCAACAAGCAAGGTTTTGTAGGATGTGTCATTTCGACCATCCTACCGAATCTTGCCATTTGTTGTGGGAGGAGCACAATGAGGGAGAAAGAACCCTTGGTTTCCAAAACCAAGGATATTATGAAGAGTGCTACCAAGAGGTAGGAGATGTTGGTTTTCAAGGGCGAGATGCTCAAGAATGGTATCCATACCACAATCCTTACAATCCGGAATGGAGTGGTAGTCTGGATTGGTGGTATGAGAATGAGCCGGAAAACCAACAATACGAGCAAAATAGTTGGCCATCACCACATTATACCGTACCCCAAAACCAAGCCTAATAAGGAAGTTCAAGTTTGACACGTGAGGAAGTCATGAATACAATAGCAAACTTAAACTCCTTTACTAGTGAGGAGCCGGACACTCAGCTCTCCTCTAGTGTTGAGGCTATTGAGGGGCATGTGAGGAGTATATTAGAAGCGTTGGCCCGAATGGAAGCTCATGATTCCGAAAATACACCATCCCAAATCGAACTCGAGGATTCGGTGAGCGAGGTCACCATGGGAAATGATTTTGAGTTCAAAGGGGATGAGGAGTTGGTTGTTGAGGATAGAAAAATGGAGGAAGAGGTGATCGTGCTACATTCATTAGCACCGTCACCCCTTCTCCCACCTAGTGAACCAACTCTACCATTTTCGAAAGTTTTGAGGGAGACGAGAGAGGAGACAAAAGATTATCCCAAGCCTCCTAACCACTCAACTCCCTTCAAACCTTCTCCACCTCAAGAAAACTTTCCTCTTGAAAGTTTTGTACCCCCACCTCTCTACTTTTGGAAGCTCATGGTGAAGGGGTTCAAGCCTTCACCATTTGGATAACATTAGGGTCATGCCAATGACCTTAAATATACAGAGCTTTGTTGTGCCGACGGCGTAATAAATTCGGCCTTTGTTTTAGTTTTTGTTGTTTAGTTTTTTTTATTTAGTCTTGTTCTTTTTATTGTGTGTTTCTCTATGATTTTGTAGAAAAGTGTACTGTATTTCATTGGAGGATAAGAAGGAATAAGATCCATAAGAGAGGGAGAGAGCTTGGTAAGAAAAAAAATTTCCAAGTGCTGGGAAACCCTGTCGTGGCGAGTCGCGATGGCCTCGTCGCGAGTCACGACGAGCAGGGGATCAAAATCCATTCCCAACACCAGCTTTCCACGAGCCATGATGGCGTCGCGATGGCCCATCGTGAGTCACGACGGAGAGGTCGCGAGTCACGACGGAGAGGTCGCGAGTCACGACGTGATCAAAAATTTTGTGCTACAATTCTACTCCCGGCCTCAACATTTCGCGAGTCGCGATGGCCTCGCGATGGCCCATAGCGAGTCGCGACGGGGAGGTTGCGAGTCGTGATGAGATCAGAACTTGTGTGCTAAAAATATGCTCCCAGCTTCCACATTCCGCGAGCCGCAATGGCCTCATGACGGACCATCGCGAGTCGCGACGAGACCATCACGAGTCGTGACCAAACCTTCCCTACCCGTCGCGAGTCGCGATGGATTCATCGTGAGTCACGACGGAGTGCTGCTCAGTTTTTCTTAAACCTTCAATCTTCTCCATTTCACCACCTCTCACCACTTCACCTTGGCTCATTCCTCCACCATCCTACATATATCGACATATGAACATTCTCGCATCTTTATAGTACCTTTGTTGATTGTAGTATGCCGACTACATCATTGTGACTGTAATTGCATATCCTATAATGATGCTTATGTATGTGCCGATATATGTTGGATATTTTTTAATGGATAATCGTGTAGTGGTGGTTGCAGGGTGGATTGGTTGTTCTTCGAGAATACTATGTCTTGATCAAATGGCGCCAAGGAGGCAATGTTTTGCTCGAAGGGTGAGTTCGTCTACGGCATTTTGGCTCCCCTTTCGGCTCTGACACCAATGGCGGGACCGAGTCTATACAAGTGCATGGGATTGAGCCATATCACCGGCGACTACACGGATGAACAGGTGTCACTCTACCTCTTGCCTTGAATTTTTATTGTTCTTGCCTTACATGTTTACATTGAGGGCAATGTAATGTTTTAAGTGCGGGGAGTGGTTAGAGGACTCAATGCATGTTAGCTTGATTTGGAATGCTTTTTGCTACTTTTGATTAGAAAAACATTATTAAAAAAATAAGAAAACCCTCTAAGTTGAAAACCCGAGAGGGCAACTTAGGCAACATTGGGGGCCCAGATAGGTCGAAAACCCGAAAGGGCGGCCTAGGCAAAAATGAACTGCTACAATATGCGGAAAAAGGTGAGATGTGAGCCGAAGAAACATGATGTGTGGCTAGGATGAAAACTCAAAAGAGCTCCTAGGCAAAATGAGAGAAAGCGAGAGAAATTGAAAAATGCTATGATTTCACTCATTTGCCGGCGTTGGAGTCATAAGGTTGCGGTTGTCATACGGATGGATCGGGTAGCTCAACATCTAGAGACCTCTTGGGATTGGGTAACTTAGCGGGTTAGGAAACGGAGTATGGTTATGAAATTCTTGATCCCTTTATACTTCGTTTTTGGTTGATATATTGGCATTATGTGAAGCCTGTGTTTGAACCTCCTATATGGTTTTATCTTCATTGTATGTCATTGGATTTTGGTTGATATATTGGCATTAAGTGAGACATGTGCTTAAACCTCTTAAATGGTTTTAACTTCATTTTGTGTCATTGGACTTTGGGAATATCAATTCGGGACTTTGAAACATTTTTATGGGTAGTGAATTGATAAGTGGTAGGTTTGGTTAGATTTAGGATTGGGGTTGTGAGTGTGAAAAATTCTCATGTGAGCTTTGATTTTGGGATTCATGATATTGAGAGTTTTTGTGAGGCTTTGATTGGGGGAATATTAGTTTAGGATATGGACATATGAATTCCTCCGTGTGTTTGAATCTTTTCTTACTCGAGGGCAAGTAAGGTTTAAGTACGCGGAGGTTTGATGTGCTCATTTTATACGGTTATATTAGGGCTTTTGGGATGAACTTTTGTACACTTTTGTGCTCTAAATGTGATATTTTACCTTGAAATTATCTAAGGAGGGTTAAAAGCGACTTTTACATTTTTATCACTTTTTAGAGAATTTTGTGTGACAAGGTAATTTGTTTGAAGACTTTGAAGAATATCTTTGAAGATTTGAAGATTTGAAGACTTGGATTTGATCTTTTTGAAGACATGAAGAAGTAAAGAAGTGAAGAGAAGAGAAGGATATGATATATAAAAGAGAAAGAAGAAAAAAGGTTGAAATTTGTGTCTGTCGCAAGCTATCACGACTCGCGATGGTTCGTCGCGATCACATCGTGACTCGCAATGGATGGGTGGTCTGAATTTCTTCTTGATTTTTCTGCTATAAATACTCCTTTTATCTTCTCCTCTTCAGCAGCTTTTGCCCAGCTCCTTCTTCTGCGTTTTTGGGCTTAGAAACCCTAGGTTTTCTCCTCTTTCTTTTCTTAGTTTTTGTAGTTTAATTATGTCTTTTATTTCTCTAGCTTAGTTTTATCTTGGGAGCAAAGGATTGAAGCTTCCATTTCTATGTAGTAAGAACCATTATATCTATCTATTTGGTGCTTTTGCTATTGTACATTTATTGAGCTTTGAATGTTAATTGTTAATTGCATTGATGTTGTTGGGAGCTTGAGTATATGAATTGCTTACATTATTTCTTGTTAGGGTTGGGAGAAAGTAGCTAATTCTCCCCTCTTTTAATGTGGAATCCAAGAGCCTGAGTTAGAGTTTCTTAAATGATGTTGGTGTGTTAATAATTGCTAGATGAATGTGATGATGTCGAACTCATTGTCATGTTTGTTTTAGGTAGCAAATGAGAGAAGTCTATGAATGTCGATCATTCTTGACTAATCTTGTGTGAATGCATGAATTGGTTAAATTCTTAGATACGCTGTAGTATTTATAAGTGTTGCCAAGCTTGTTGATTCTTCGTGCTAAATGCCATCAATGGGATACTCTTAGTCCTAAGGGAGTCATTGGTGAGGTTTGACAAGAGATGTCGAATTCACTCTTGCAAACTACTGTCTAAGAAGGATAGAAGATTTATCTTCACAACAAGTAGTTGAAGTAGTGAATAGATTGTTTCACTCATTCTTGAAGCCTTTATTATTTAGAATTTATGTATTCTTGATGCTATGTTTCAATTCATTTATGTCATGGGTTGTTTGAGAATAGGAAGTGTTTTTATGATTGAAGTGTTCGGGTGTTAGGAAAGTGACGAATTCCTTAGCTCCTTTGCATGAAAATCTATGAACATGAACTTAGAACTTCTTGTGCATAACGTGTTGTGATTCTTGCTAGATAAGTATGTTAATGTTAACCCAAGTAATGAATGTGATAGAATGAGTGAATGGTTCAATGATCTACATTAGGTTTGGAAGTGGATATCAATTGCCCCCAAGGCTTTATCTTTGTAGTTTTAAACCCCTTTTTCTTAGTTTTGTTTGATGATTAGCCTAGTTACTTGGCTTTTCTAGTTATCTTGTCTTTTTAATTTCATAACTTAGGACCACCAAACAACCAAACCCCCTCATTTACATGCTTTTATATGTATGTATATATGTCTACTCCTAGCCTAATATCAACCTTTTGTGCCTAAGCGCTTAGGAAGATCCCTCTTCTTCGTGGACGACCCCGACTTGCCGCTATCTACTTAGTTGTAGATAGTAAACATTTAGTGCTTATAAATATTAACTTTGAGAGGTACGGTGACGGCCTCCCAAGCATATTTGGGAAGTGTGAGAGTTGTGAGACTCTTACTTCTTTTGGGTAACTAGGGTAGCTTGGAAATAAGTTGATTGCATTGGCTAAATAATCTTTGCATGCTAGATTCTGCTTAGATCTTTTCTCGTTTGTGTTTAATCGAAGATGGATAAAGGTTTAAGTGTGGGGGGATTAATGTGCACTGTATTGCATGCATTATTCGACATTATGTTTACTATGTTTTACTTGGTTGATTGCTAGTTTTAGTTAGATTTCCACGACAAAGGGTTTAGGCAACCATTATTGGTTATCTTGTCTAAATCCCAATTTTTGTTGACTTTATTTAAGCTAATGGATTCATATACAACTAGATCTTCATTTATGATCTCACTAGTAGGTTGTTGGTGGATATTTCAACATCATTTTGTAGAAGGCCATTCGCAAGAATGGTAGAAGATATTTGAAGGTCGTTCGCAAGTATGGTAGAAGATATTTGAAGGCCATTCGTAAGAATGGTAGTAGATATGAAGGCCATAGGCTTAAAGTGTGGTAGTAGATAGAATTGAGTTGGGAAAGGTGGAAATAAAGTTCAAAGAGGTCGAGAAAGGAAAGAGGCATCAACCAACCGAACCATCAGGCCGACCGACCAACCAATCGGCACAAACTCACACCAACCGGCACGAAGCCAGCACAGCCATCATGAGGCTAGCCTAGCATGGCCCGTGCCAGGGGTCCTTAGCATAGCCCATGCTAGAGGCCTCAGTATGGAATACGACAACCTTTGCTGCATATGTCCCTTTGCTCCAAATTCACTCCAAATTTGGCTATGTATGGGTGTGAACCATGTCGTTTCATAAGGTCTGTGTTGTTTCAAGTCCCAAATGTTAAGACCATCCTACAGGGTGTGAAGGATGACACAGCATGTACCAAATTACTTAGCAAAATGAGGCTCCAGCCGATGGTAAGTGCCAAACAACACATGGCGCATGATCAGAAGTGTCAAAGTAAGGGTCCAGCCGACGGTCTGTCCATGTTGGGTGACACGGCCCACGCCGGCATGAAGTATCTGACCTGTGCCAGACCTGGCAGGCTGTGCCAGCACAAGGCATACATCCCCTGCCAGGCCGACCGGCCCACGCCAGCACGAAGGGAACCTATCTGGCATGGGCCTTACCGTTTCCCACTAGTCATGTCTGTTGCGGCTGACATGAATTTTAGGCCTATTTTGGGCCTATTTCTAGGCCTAAATCCCTGCTACAATATATATAGACCTATGTCTACTAGGGTTTGAGTTTTATGCTCATTTTTAGACTTCAATAGTATGGTAGAGAGAGAAAGGTGCTCTTCCTTCTCTCTAGAATCTTTTCTTCTCTTCTCTTTATTTTTCCTTTACCCAAAGGCATTTAATCCAATGGAATACTTGGGTCCAATACTTAGGGAGTAGTTAATTTTCTTGGGAATTATATTTGTATTCATGATTGGTATATGTTTTGTGAGATTCCTTATATCTACCTATTTCCATGTGTTTATGCTATTATGTTGGCTTGTTCGTTATATTTTTATTAATTGCATGAATGATACACTAAGATGGCACACACCATAATCTACACTCATGTTGGCATATATTGATACCCCTCGGGGAGTGAAACCTAGATGTGACATGGGTAGCGGGGTCCGGGTTCATGTGGGTGTGTGCACGTAGGTCTTTTCCAAGTTTAACCATTTTGATGTCTAGCTGGAAAGTTGGTCTGAAGGGTTATGGGTAGAGATAGTAATTGGTAGAAAACTAGGGTTAAGCGACCCTAGAGCTATAAGGTGTCCATCTCCTTTTCCTATGTATGCCTAGGAATAGAGCGTTCTTGGTGTAGTGGCCGAGACATAATCATACAGAGGAGAAACAAATCTGCACAATGGCAGGGCTGTTGTTGCACTTCCCTAATTATGGAGGTGGTGTCGATGGAAGATTACAAGAGCACCCTACGTGACAGGTATGGGGAAGTGGTGACCATTGACCAGACCACATATTATGAACATTAGAATAAGTTTAATATCTTGTATGTGATGGAATCGAAGATCAAAACATTTAACCAATCATGTTACACAAGTATTCCCGAAGTGTTAGTCTATAAAGTTTTATTCTCTCGTGGTCTTTTGCAATATTTAGCTATTCCTAACATACGGATCGATTGACAACCCAAAAGTGGTTTAGTTAAATTTTAGACACCTAGCATCTATGTGGACAAACCTGGTCTTGCGACTATCTACCTTATAGGTAGCTTAGTAGTAAGTTTGGGAGCAGAATATAAATTTTATATTTGATTGAACGCCCTCTGCTCGGGTTACTCATCGCATTAATGACTTCGAGTAGAGGCGGGTCAGTAGGTAAAAATAATAGTTACATGGATTGGAGTAAACTTGGTGGAGTCAAAAGATAATTTTGGAGACAGGATTAAAATTATTTTAATTATTATTCAGATTTTAAAATAATATAGGGGCAATAAAGATGCATCATTTATTTTGATTTTGATTTTAAAATAATAGTTTCTTGCCAAAAATTGAGTAACATAATCTGGGCTTCAAAGAATATTTTTGAGGTGCAAGACAACCTTTGTTGACCAAGGAGCATTTTTGAGTTATTTGATTTTCATCATATAAGGCAGTCGGGCCGCTGGTCTCTTCGCCTAGCCACACCAGGGTATGTAGCTGCAAAATTTTACATAATTTTGCACTGGATTATTTACGCTCAATGCTTTCTTCAGACAAGCCCACTGGCATAATCTCAGAGGGTTATCAGTTGAACAATTTTTGCCAAAGAACTATTGAATTCAAGGGATCCTCGACTAGGGAATAACATACCCACCGTAAATGATGCTATAGGTCAAAGGAACTTATGCTATCTCAGAATTCGTACGCTACGCACTTTTGGTGTTTTACGAAAGACAAGCTATTTAAGTATAATTTCATTCAAGCAGTTGCAAACTCGATGGACATTATAGAAGTTTGGTGGTGGTGTGGAGTGCACACTTGTATAAACTATCGATGAGTTTACAGTTGATAGGATAAGGATAAGTTGTATTGATGATGACTAAAATGGCTTGTCCTAGGAATGATGAAAGGTTGTATCATTTCAGAATTTCTTCGTAATAAAATTGATAACTACATGTTTTAGTGTAGAATGATGAAGTGTTGTGTCTTTTCACGACATTTGTTTCATCTAAATACATGTGCACAAAAGCATGGTGAGAACATAGAAAACGCAAGTGAAATTCTCATAATTCCTCAGACATACATAGCAAACGAAAACATAGTTACTCAAAAGTATTCTCTTGATTCAAGCCTAGAACATGAGGGTTTCTCGATTTTTTATCCTCGAAGGTAATTTTTGTAACCCAAGGTTGTAATAGGGTCAAATTACTCTTTAAAGAAAACATATGTAACACGATTCACATCGATATCCAAGAACGTTTTACCACAACCATCCAAGTGTTATTTTACCATTCACTGTAATGAAATATTACAAAATTTACACCAACAATATTAAATAGTAATTTTGAACGTGTTGGATAATGAGTTTGGTGGTGGTGCATGCATGAATTGGATATTGGACGATGCAGTGTGTGGCCATTCAAAGGATGCGCGGTGGTTAAGTAAGATGAATGTGGTAGTGTTTCATGCGTAACTCCTCCTGTCAACTTTGAGAATCATCTCGGTTAGTTTTCAACTTTCAGAATAATCTCGGTAAGGTTTTGAGAACTTACTAATTCAACTATTTTTTTTTGCTGTCAATTTTGAATGGCGTGATTATTTAATTTTCGTCAAAAATGAGGAAGAAAACACACCGGTACTTTCCTTGGTTTATAAAAATATTTGAAGAAACAAATAGAAATGTATTCTAGTGACAAAGGAATTTGGCTTGTGGAAGAAGTAAAAGGTAAATTTATGAAGCTGGAATGCTTGTAAAATTTATAAAATGTTATGTGATTGTTGAACTTTATTGTAATGAAACAGGGAATAAATTGCATATGCAAATAGTTAGAAATGTTGAGAAAAGTAATAAAGGCCGGAAGGATTTTGGCACTATTGGGGCGGCTCAGCCGAAGTATCACGACGATGATGGAGTATTTTTTTATGAAATACATGGAAGTGTATTTTTTGAAAGTTTTAAGGATGAATATTCAATATATTCCCACAAATCATGACAATTATTAATTTTATTTATTGACAATATTATTTTCAAATAAATGAACAGATGGGAATGTAAGTTTTTAAATTTATTTATCGGTTTATGATTCATAACACAGAATTCTAGAAGTTTGTAATGCAAATGTGAACATTCAAGAATTGTAATATGTACGTGTTGTCTCTTGAAAAATGAAAGGAAACAAGAAGTATAGGTAACAAATCATTACTCGGGAAGAGGTGAAATGGAAATTATCATAAATCTCAACTGTTCGTAATGCTAGTAAAAGGGTAGAATGGTTACGGAATTTGGTATATAAAATAATGTTGTGACCTAACTTAATTAGTCATAGCGCCTTTTGACGAGTTAACTCATGGTGTGATTTCAGTTGATTTTGTAAGATATCAACACAAGATAGTGGAACACTTGAAAAAGTGACTAGCTAGGGACTCAATAAATAAATCGATGATCAGGATGGGTTTAAAGTCTTTTTAAATCTTTGATAATGGGATACCCAATTTTGCTCTTATACGAAGTTATAGTAAAATTTAATGTGGAAGGCCTATTGGTTAAGACTGAAACATATGATTTCATATCTCGAAGGTAATATGTTTGGACCTGCATGAAAGTTAGGTTGAATTTTTAACTTCTTAATGGATCTTTTGAAAAAGTACATTTGCAGGTGTATGATTAATAGGATTCACCTATATGAAGTGTGAAGTATAGCCGCTTCAATAAGCTCCAGCTTGGCTTTGTATGCACTCATGAATGGATAGGGACATATGGCTTGTATAGTATCGATTTACAATTTTGAATTGTATTTGAACTTGTGTGTGGATTATCTTCAAGTGTTCAAATGGGTTGAAGGGTTCAATCTTTAGAGACACCCTGATTCTCGAATATTTGGAATGTATAATTAACTAAGTTGAAAATTCAATCTTCAAAACATTTTCATTTATGCACTTGTTTGGTTTGGTTGTTGAATTTTTTGAATCAAGGATAATGCTTAAATGGGGAAGGATTGTTAGTGTTTTACGAAACACAATTTATTTAAGTATAATTGGATTCGAGTAGTTGTGAACTCGGTGGACGTTAAAATTTTTTTGGTGGTGGTGTGGAGTACACACTTGTATAAACTATCGACGAGTTTACAGTTGATAGGATAAGGATTAATTGTATTAATGATGATTAAAATGGCTTGTCCTAAAATGAAGAAAGGCTGTGTCATTTTAGAATGTCTTCGTAATAATTCTGATAACTACATGGCTTAGTGTAGAATGATGAAGTGTTGTGTCTTTTCACGACATTTGTCTCTTATAAATACATGTGTACACAAGCATGGTAAGAACATAGAAACCACAAGTGAAATTCTAAGAATTTCCCAGACATACATAGCAACCAAAAACACAGTTACTCAAAAGTATTCTCTTGATTCAAGCGTAGAACATGAGTGTTTCTCGATTATTTTATCCTCTAAGGGAATTCGTGTAACCTAAGGCTGTAATAGGGTTGAATTACTCTTTAAGGAAAGCGTACGTAACGTGACTCACATTGATATCCAAGAAAGGTTTACCACGATCATCCAAGTGTGATTTTACCATTCATTGGAATGCAATATTATAGCATTTACACCAATACGTGCTACATCCGATATTATTCGACTAGTAGGGATCCTCGACCAGTGAATAGAACATCCACCAGAAATGATGCTATAGGTCGAAGAAAATTATGCTATCTTAGATTAGTACGCACCATGAGCTGCGTCTGATTGAATAAAATCGGTCACCAAGCGTTGCATTTAAATTGCATGTGAAACGCTGCGATTGGCTTTTAAATTGCATGCCAACGCTTCAATTGGTTTTTATATTGCATGTCAATGCTTCAATCGATTTCTATATTGTATGATAACACTGCATTCGGTTTTTATATTACGTGCAAATGCTGCAATCAGTTTCTATATTGCATGCTAGTGCTGCAATCGATTTCTATATTGCATGCCAAATGCTGCAATCAGATATTATATCGTATGTTGCGATCGATTTTTATATTGCATAACAAAAGCTATAATTAATTTTTATTTTATACGTTAAGAACTTCATTTCGATTAGTTATCAAAAAAAATATAAACGATTCCCAGTTACGTCAAATTGAATGAAGTGAAATAAAAAGCACCTAGTTATTAATCGTAAATCCAACTTCCCTTGAGGAATTATCAATGAAAAACTCAAAAGTTGGCCTACAATTATCTACATGCAATACACATGCCTACGTCGAGTTCAATAGCCGAGAACAATAGGCTACATCTGTAGTCGCGTTCAATGAAATTGAGGCCATTACTTATACTTATGTTAAGTATAACATCTGAACAACAAGTTAGCTCTATAAATACAGTCGAGGGAATCAAGTACACAAAAATATTTTATAACTCTATGGTGGACAATATAAACGCATGATCTCTATACGGCCATAATTACTCTGGTTACAACATTTCAAGATACAAATAGCAAAAAAGAAATGATACATGGGTAAAGAAACTTGGAAACTATGACAGCAAAGTTGTCCTTTTCGAGGTGCTATAGGCGATAACTGGTGTCTTTCAATTGGTGATGGGGTAGCGCACCCAAAGAAATCACCACTAAAAATCAAAGGACACCCTCCTCGACCCCAGATTTACTATTAAGGATTTGTACGCCCAGCAGTACATTCAATCATTTTATTTATGACTTGTACGCTCAACTCTACATCTCAAATTATTTTACTCCTTCATTCGACTCTAATACGCTGGATAAAGTAAAAGCAAAACACCAAATATTTGGCCGACTAAATTACTTTGAGCATACCTCAATAAAAAAATATGAATATAAGTGCTACTACACATCAAATAACGTATAGCAAATATGTATGTTACAATGAGCTTGATGGTTAAGCAGGTGTTAGCATCTTGACCTCGACTACCCCTGTAAGTTTCAAGGGAGAATCCAAACTCCACGAGTCTTACCTGTATAACCACTGGATGTTCAAAAGTCCCTGGATTTGCAAGAATTCGGCTTCTTTGAGATTTTCTTGGTACTAGTAGATGGGACCCTTGAACCACTTGCATCACCTATCGATTGATAATGGTCAATTCCATTCGTGATATTAGCAACCTCACGTAGATAACATGGAATACTGTCCATAACGTCCATCTGAAGGACCCCATAGTAAAGCCCAAGGGCTCGAAGACTCTGTGAGAGCATGGAGATCCTCTAAGAACTTCATCCTCGAGGAAAGAATTGACATCTAAAAGATCTTTAAGTATAATAAGGCCGGCTTTGATAGCCCCTTGGAAGGTATTATCCTCCTACTTGGCACACCTATTTCGCTCCACCATCTTACAGACGCGCGCTTGAAACTTCCTTTCCTCGTATGGTCTGGTGGCTATTATTAACTTGGGTTGGTGTAGGCTTTGAGTAAAGAATACTGAGTACTAGCATTGTACACTTGATCCATCACCATCGAGTCTTAGCACTGAAGATTCGATATCAGTCTCCACCTTTTTAAGCACGTCGACCTTGAAACTTAGCCTCTTAGCCTTTTTCTTCTCATTCTCGAGATTCTGCCTAAAGTTAGCTGCACTCAGCCTCTTGGTCTTTGCATCGATCACCCATAACATTAGCTACAAAACTGAGGGGGTGAAGTATAGAGAAAGAGAGTTTGAGGAAAACACTGGCCAAACTTTTAAAAAGGATAAAGAGCGAGAGAGAGAGAGAGAGAGAGAGAGAGAGAGAGACGAGAACACAAACATCCTCGGGGATGCGTTTTTGAAGGGGGATAAGTAGACAAGAATTTTAACTCCTTATCAGGCATCACGTACAACTCCTCACTGTCATGTACCCTCAGGGGCGCATCTTCTTCATCGATAAGAACAAACTTACCCTTACGTTTTCGCTTCTGGGCTGTAGTTTTTCCTCTTCATAGGAAATTTGAAAGAAGCCCCTTCAAGAGTATTTTGCAAGCTCTGGACTTCCAAGTGACTGGGTTTTTCCCTTGATGAAAATGCTCATTTTTTCCTTTAAAACGATATTCGTTGGCGATGAATGTGGAGAATATTTTTATTTTTCACTTAATGAGACTTGTCATGCATTATGCTCCTATCTTTCATGCTCTTCTTCCTTTCACAAGATCCTTTCTAAATTCTGAGCCAACGGAACTCACTTGAAAAAACCAAATGCCATGTTGGGAACTGAATTCTCAAGCCCCTCGAACATTTCTCCTTGAATGGATCCTAATTTATCCCTCTATAAATCTAAAATCACAGAGTAATTGTGATAGAAAACAAAAGTGTTTATATCATCTCGATGAGTTCGAAGGCCACATTCCCAGGAATTACATCTTGTTCAAGATTTTTAGCTATGACTCATATCCCTCGATAGATTGAGATCTTTCAATAAGATATTACTCTTCAAGCCCTTGGATTCACCCTTAGCTTTTCTGGGGGCTTTTGATGATACTCTTACATAGTTTTAATTGGGACATGGCCCATCACATTAGATAATATCCTTAGGCCAACTCGGCCCAATAGGGTTTAATCTTGAATTGGTCAACCTTGACATTTAATGGGAAATTACTAAGAGTTTCATTACATACATTGACTGTTATGGTTTAAGAAGTAAAAATACTAAGGTTCATCATTTTTATTGGATTCATTCACTTTACTATTTATTTGGGTGGCTGACTTTACTATTGGAGGGTTTTCCTTCCGGAATATTTCGGGGGCTTTGTCTTGCAGGTCACAGCTAAGGACTTGGCAACACAGCAGTTTCAAGACGCATCACCTAATAATCATCACTAGTGCACTCCCCTTTGAGTAGCGGTGAATATTTTATTATTACAATGCGCAACACGTCTGTCACTAAGAAGTTCGTAAACAAGTATCAATTTCGATCCATAATTCAAATTTGGAAGACTCTAACAAAAGCAATGGTTTGGAATTCTAGAATCAATGATTCAATGTCATTTAAGAGGTTGCCTACCTTTTTTGCAAATCAGCCTAGGTCTAAGAATGGCTCAAAAAAGTATCAAAGGTGAGAATACCCCATTTCTGAGAGAACACTCATTTATGTGAGAATACATCTGAGCCATTCATACAGGTAATCCAATGATCCTGATGTACTGCAAGTTTGCAACTACCAAAATAAAGTTAACGACAACATGACTTATTATTTCCCTTGCTCTTTTTCTTCTTCCATCCTAGTTCCCCTTATTTCCCCGTACCTTGTTGCCAATTTTATTCTACTACTCTCCTTCTGTAATCATCTCTACGATCTGCTGATTCATAGCCTCCATCTCTACATTGATCTTCCTCAAAGAAGCTCTACAGTCCATCACTTACATCAATCAGATATAAGAGAATATCCAACATAATACATGAACAAAAAATAGGGTTGAAGCTCACCTCTCAGCTTTCAGTTTGAAGAGAAGTTACGCCTTCTTTCACGCTATCTGATCATGCTCTTTTTTGGCTGAAGCAACACAAAATTTCAGCCATTACACTTCCTTTTCGGTATAATGGCATCCTGTAGTAACTCCCTGGTTTAAGCTTTCACTTCTACTGAAAGCTATCGATCTTCATCTATGCAGCGTGAGCTTTCATCTACAGATGTTTGTCATGAACAATGTTTGATACAGTTAAGGTTACTTACTATTGTAGCACAACTCACCTGCCCATACTAGTCAGCCTTCAATTTTAAGAATTCCAACGTTGGGGTGACTTGTTGCAATTGCTCCTCAGACTGTAACATGTTATGCATCTGCTTTTCCTTTACACTCACTAATACAATCCGTTATTTTACAACACGGAAACACAAAAAAAAAATGAGATTTAAATTATAAAGGAAGTGCATGTAGGTTATATTTGAAACACTTTTAAATTATATTTGAACAATTTTCAAGCTATAAGTTTTCGAAGTTCTTATTAATACACACAAGTATGAATTACAACACCTACAAATTATAATAACTTGAAGCACATTCATACTATACATTTTTTTTAATTTAAAGAACCAACAAGAACGGCTTGAAGCACCTAAGCACATTCAACTTATACTTGAAGCACTTACTTATTATACTTGAACCACTTAAATATTATACTTCAACCATCTACAACTTATATTTGAAACACTTTCAACTTATACTTGAAGCACTGACATCTTATACTTGAAACTTGAAGCACCTCCAACATATATTTGAAACACCCCCAATTTATACTTGAAGCACTTACATATAATACTTGAAACTTGAAGCACTTAAATCTTATACTTTAAGCACAAAAAGTTTATACTTTTAAGCACCTTCAACTTATATTTGAAGCACATTTAAACTATAATTAGTCCAAGTTATAACTGAAGTAATTACTAGTTATATTAAAAGGACCTACAAGCTTGGATGAAATCACCTAAAACTTATACGCACATTCAAATACTTAAAACCAACTTTTATGAGTCGAAGCACATTCAAAGTATACTTATTTCAAATTGTTGAAAGCTATATTTCAAGCATAGAACTTGAAGCACCTACATCTCAACTTGAAGCACCCTTAAGCTATACTTGAAGCACCAAAATATAAGGTGAAACACTTTCAAACTATACTTTAAACTTGAATCATTTAAACTTCAATCATTCAAAATGTACTTTATACTTTAAACTTGAATCATTTTTTAGTAATATCATTGAATACGTACGAGCATAACTTGAAGCACCTAAAAGTTTAACTTACAACACTTTCAACTTATTCTTGAAGCACTTTCAAATTATACTTGATGCACCTACAACTTATTCTTGAAGCAGTTATATCTTATACTTGAATCGCCTACAACTTATGTTTGAAACACCACTAACTTATATCTGAAGCACTTGTATATGATACATGAAATTTGAAGCACCTAAATATTATACTTGAAGCACCTACAACTTATACTTTAAGCACCTTCAACTTATACTTGAAAAGCTTACATTTTATAGTTATCCTTGAAGCACCAACAATTTATACTCGAAGCACCTCCTACTTATCTCTGAAGAACGTACATCTTATACTTGAGACTTTAAGCACTTACATCATATACTTAAAGTACCTACAACTTATACTTTAAGCACCTACAACTTATCACAAATCACCATATAATAAGGATTGTTTGCTATTGGTATCAACCGAGGGTATTTCCATAATTATTTTGACTTTCCTACTTTAAGAACACGATACCATTTTCTCTAGAAATCTGGCTCCGTTCATCCATCAGCCTGTTTGTTTGGCTACTGTTACGGGTATAGGGCTTTTCATTGCCTTCGTCAGGCTACAAGGCAACCAGCCACAGAGGCGTGGAATTCCTTGCACTGTGTTCATTGGTTTACCTGCATTGTGGAATTCACAAGGCTAGTAATTATCGAGTAGGAATTTCATGATTTATTTAAATTTATAAAGCTATGGCTTCAAAATCTTCCATTAGCGAGGAGCTTGGGGAGATGGAGGAGCAGATTTCTAATATTTTCTGAGCTATATTATAAGCATTTTCTCGGTTCTCTTTATTCTAAAATTTGGCATGATTTTGGAATGATTTATGTGAATGAATTGATGTTTATCTCAACATTATATAGATTGGTTTAGTAAATTGAATATGTTTCTACCTGATTGTATGCTACATGAATTTATAGGTGTTAGGATAAATCATATTACTGATTAGATTATGATTTATTATGATTAGAGTTCTTTCCTTATTACATATCTATTGTACTCTCTATATATTCAGTTATCAATAATACAACTCCTTGCGGAAAATCGTTCTCTCATGGTATCGGAGTCTCTTCTGATCCAAAACCAAAAACCCTAGCATCTCATCTACTTTTTTCCTCAGCCGCCACCACCTCTCCTTGCGGATCCACTCCACTTCGGTGCACTCCACTCCGCTCCCAACGGCTCCTAACGGCTCCCACTCCTCTCTGGTGCACTCCGCTCCGCTCCCAGCGGCTTCCACTCCGCTCCAATACACAACAGCTCCCACTCTGCTCTGGTGCCCTTCGCTCTAGTGTACTCCCCTCCGACGCGGATCTCTCCACCGCAGTTCTCAGGTGTTGTTCCTCTCCATTCCTCTCTAGTTATGGCTTAAGAAAAAATCTCCTACAACACTCTGCTCTAGATGATGCAGATCAAACTCACTCCATCAAATTATCTTCTCTGGAAGCGTTAAGCAGGTTATGCACTCCGTTCCCAAGGTCTGTACGGTTTTATTGATGGCACTAAACCTCGTCCTACTCTCCCACCACCACCGCCACCATCCCAGCCTCTCTTCCTTGCTGCCACAGTCTCAACTCCTTCACATGGCAGTGGCAAAGTTGATCTCCGGGAGGCTTATTTGCAAGCAAAAGAAGAGTATGATCGATGGGTTCATGAAGATCAATGTCTCTGCAGTCTCATGTTTTCCTCGCTCACCATTGAAGTTCTTGCGAAAGTCCAAGATTGTGCCACTTCCAAAGATATCTGGGATAATCTTTCTCTCATCTATCAGAATAGCAATGCATCCACCATTCTCCATCTTCACGCAGATGCGCATGGTATTCGTAAGTCTAAAACTGTTCATAAACTTCATCTCGAATTAAGGATATTTTTTGAACAACTATCTATCATGGGTAATCCGATTTCAAATGTTGATCAAATTGTATGGTTCTTGACTGCTCTTGGTCTTCAGTATAAAGATTTTTCTGCTCCTTTGATCAATGCCGTTCCAACCCCACTTTATGCCGATGTTCTTGCCCGAGCCAAAAACTACAAGGTATTTTTTATGAATTTACAGGGACACTCACGACCAGCCACATGACAAGTCACGTTCCAGGGACACACACGGCCACCATATGACAGGCCATTTTTATAAATTTACAGGGACACTCACGACTGGCCGCGCATGGATCACACGCCGACTCGAGGTGGCTGAGTGTGGCTTTCTGGCTGTGGCTGCGGTGATCGCTTCGGTGGACAGCACGGCAGTGGCCAGCTGTCCTTTTCTAGTTCTTAGGTGGCTGGTTTGGTCCCTGGTCGTGGTCATCTTCACTGTTCCTGGTGCGGATGGCTAGGTCACTATGCTGCGACATGTTACCAGATGCAGGCACAGATTGGTCATTCGCCAAGCACTCATTTGGCAGGAAATCATCACCCTTCTCAGCAGTCATATACTTCTTCTCATTTGTTAGATTAGTACCTTGATTCTAGTGCTACCAGTCACATGGCAACTTCCACCTCAGGCCTATACAGTTTCACTCCTTATACTGGTAAATCTCATGTTCTTGTTGGTAATGGTGCTCCAGTTATAATATCTCACATTGGTGATTCTAAAGTCTCTGACAACTTCCATTTGTCTGGTGTTTTTGTTGTGCCTGATATTACTAAGAATTTACTGTCTATTAGTCGGTAAACTAGAAATATGGATGTCCTAATTACATTTGATGACCGGAATTTTGTCATTTAGAACAAAGTAACTAGGGCCATCGTGGGTTGGGGGTACAGTGAGGATGGATTGTACATTTTGGACCGGGGAGATGCATCATTTATTTCAATTTTACAGCAGAATAAGAGTCGAGCTTCATATGAGTTATGGCATGCATGCCTAGGTCACGTTCCTAGTGCAGTGATTACTAGCTTACATAAGTCTGGTTTACTTTCAGTTTCTTCTTTGTTTCCTAAACTGCATACTTGCGCCCCCTGTGTTATGGCGAAAGGTCAACGATTGGCTTTTGTTGAGAACCCTAAACGTGCTGACAATGTTCTTGATTTAATACATTGTGATTTATGGGGTCCCTCCCCAGTTTTATCTACAAATGGTTTTTCATATTATGTATTATTTATGGATGATTTTTCGAGATCACTTGGTTGTACCCCCTTCGTCACAAATCATATTTTGTTGACACTTATTTTCAGTTTAAGCCATTTGTTGAGAATCAATTTTATGCAAAAATTAAAGTCTTTCAAAGTGATGGTGGCACTGAATTTTTGAACACGAGACTCAGATCACACTTTGCTGGAAAAAGGTATTCATCATCAGGTTTCTTGTCTGGCCACTCCAGAACAGAATGGACGCACAGAACACAAGCATCGCCATGTTGTTGAAATGGGTCTCACGATGCTTTTTCACTCCCATCTTCCAATATCTTGTTGGGATGATGCATTCACCACTGCTGCCTACATTATCAACAGTTTATCGACCCCTTATGGTCTTTTGTATCAGCGGGATCCTATCTATGGTAACTTTCATCCTTTTGGTTGTCGGGTTTTTCTTTTTGTCTGCCCCTTTACTGATCATAAGCTATCTCCCCGTAGTATTCCATGTATCTTTATCAGTTATAGCTCGTAGTATAAGGGGTTTCAGTGTCTCGACCCTACCACTGGCAAGGTTCATGTTACTCGCTATGCTCAATTTGACGAGGCTTATTTTCCTCTGGCACTGGCTTTGGGAACTGGGTCTCCCTCCTCAGGGTTAGATGTCTCTGCCTTTTTGAACCAAAACGTGGGATGGCGCTGCCAGTAGCCTCGGCTCCATTTTTACCTCAAATCTGCTTTCCTGAATATGAGCTGTCTCGACCTGCTAACCCACATATGTCGTCCCGTCTTGCATCCGACCATGGTGTTCTCTCGTCTGCGTCCGTGCCTGGTGGTCTCTCGCCTACACCCGCACCCATACCTGGTGGTCTCTCGCCCGCATCCATGCCCAGCCGTGATAACTCGCACCCGGCAGCAACGGATGCCTTGGACAGTGTTGGCCTTTGATGGCCATGGCCACGCATAGACGGCCCCAGCCATGCACGGCCACGGCCAAGGTCAGCTTGCGCTCAGGTGTCATGGGTCTCCTTTCCACATGATTTTCCCATTTTATACGGTTATATTAGGACATTTAGGATTCACTTTTGCACACTTTTGTGCTCTAAATGTGTCATATTTCCTTGAAGTTCTCTAAGGAGGGTTAAAAGCGAATTTTATGGTTTTATTACTTTTCCAAAGAAGTTTGTGTGACAAGGTAATTTGTTTGAAGAATTTTAAAACTTTGAAGACTTTGAAGAATACCATTGAAGATCTGAAGACTTGTAATTGAGCTTTTGAAGATTTGAAGATTTGAAGAAGTGAAGAGAAAAGGAGGATATGAAACAAAAAGGAGAAAGAAAGAAATGGTGCTGGACTTGGAGTCCATCATGAGGCTGTCGCGGGTACGTCGCGACTCGCGATGGACAAGGGGTAAAAACCCTTCTTGCTTTTTGCACTATAAATACTCACCTTATCCTCTCCTCTTCAACAGCTTTGGACACCTTCTTCTCCATGCATTTTTGTGGGTTCAAACCCTAGTTTTCATTCTTTCTTTTCTTAGTTTATAGGTTAATCATGTCTTTTAATTGTCTAGCTTAGTTTTATCATGGGAGCCATGGATTGAAGCTTCCATTTCTATGTAGTAAGAACCATATATATATATATATATATATATATATATATATATATATATCTATTTGGTAATTTTGCTATTGTGCATTTATTGAGCTTTGAATGTGAATTGTTAATGGAATTGATGTTGTTGGAAGCTTGAGTATATGAATTGCTTGTATGATTACTTGTTAGGGTTGGGAGAAAGTAGCTAATATTCCCCTCTTTTAATGTGGAATCCAAGAGCATGAGTTAGAGCTTCTTGATGATGTTGATGTACTGATTATTGCTAGATTAATGTGATGATGTTGAATTTGTGGTCATGTTTGTTTTAGGTAGCAAATGAGAGAAATCAATGAATGTTGATTGTTCTTGGCTAATCTTGTGTAAATGCATGATTAGTGGAAGTAGTGAATAGATATTGTCATTCGTTCTTGAAGCCTTTGTTATTTAGCATTCATGTGTTCTTAATGTTATGTTTCACTTCATTTATGCCATGTGTTGTTTGAGAATAGGAAGTGTTAGGGTGTTAGGAAAGTGACAAATTCCTTAGCTCATTTGCATGAAAATATAGGAACATGAACTTAGAACTTCTTATGCATAATGTGTCGTGATTCTTGCTAGATATGTATATTAATGTGGATTGTTCTCATATTTATCCTATAAATGCAATGAAAGGTTGAACCTTGAATGTGGTTTGTTCTAGGTTTATCCTAATAAATGCTATGTTTGGTTAAATGGTTATGTCTTTGGTAGAAGGCTTGTCGTTGTCAAATCTATGGTCCTTCGTGTATAATGCCATTGATGAAATACCCCTATGGTCGTTATTTGTCTAGGGTAATCATCAATGGGGTTTGCAAATGATCGTTATTTGTCTTTGCAAACTACTCTTGAGAAGGAATTAATGTTGATCTTCCATTGGCATTCCCCATAGATAACAATTGTAATAGGATGAATGAATGGTTCAATGATCTACATTAGATTTGGAAGTGGATATCGATTTCCCCCCAGGCTTTATTTTTTGTAGTTTTAAAAACCTTTTTCTTAGTTTTGTTTGATAACTTAGCATAGTTGCTTGACTTTGTTAGTTGTCTTGTCTTTTAACTTTCAGAACTTAGGACCACCAAACAACCAAACCCCTCATTTACTTGCTTTTATATGTGTATACATACATATATATATATATATATCTACTCCTAGCATAATAGCAACCTTTTGTGCTTAAACGCTTGAGAAAATCCCTCTTCTTTGTGGATGACCCCGACTTGCCGCTGTCTACTTAGTTGTAGATAGAAAGAATTAATGGCTTAAAAGTATTAACTTTGAGAGGTATGACGATGACCTCCCATCGCGCTGCCACGGATGGCCACGGGCCTCCTTCATGCACCGCCACGCGCGACCTCGGTTGGTCCTATCTTGCTTCTTCCTGCACCGCCACATACAGCCTCGGATGGTCCCTGCTCACTTTATCCCACCTCAGCCATGGCCACGACCAGTCACGGCTCCGCCATTTTGGCTCCAGCTTCTCACATGGCTACATTCTCTTCCACCAGAGTTATTCAGTGCAGAGATTATTCGGATATTCATGCTCACGGTCTTCTTTCTGCTCTTCTTGCTCGGACAGAATCGACTGATTATTGTTCCGCAAAACAAGATCCTTCTTGGGTTTCTGCCATGGATGAGGAGATGGCTGCTCTTCGTAGTCGGCATACTTGGGATCTTGTTCTGCGCCCTCCGGACGTCAACATTGTTGGGTCCAAATGGGTTTATCGGTTGAAGTACAAACTTGATGGTTTGGTTGATCGCAATAAGGCACGTTTGGTAGCTCGGGGTTTCTCTCAGATTCCCGGTTTTAACTTTGACCATATTTTCAGCCTTGTGGTTAAAGCTTCTACAGTTCGGAAGTTCTTGATATTGCTACTATACGTGCTTGGTCTCTACATCAGTTGGACGTTAAGAATGCCTTTCTTAACAATGTTCCTGATTCTCCAATTTTTGTGGTGCAACCCGTTGGCTATAAGAATCTCACTCATCCAGACTTTGTCTGTCGTTTACGGAAGGCCATTTATGGTTTTAAGCAGGCACATTGAGCATGGTTTCAGCGTTTCACTGCTTATATTTTGCTGGTTGGGTTTCATTGCAGATATTTTGATACATCATTCTTTATCTTGTCTCATGGTTCATCATTGGTGTATCTTCTAGTCTATGTTGATTATATCATTTTGATTGGCAGTGATTCCACTCTTATTCGGCATTTCATTGATCGTACCCATTGGGAGTTTGCCATTAATAATATGGGTGCTTTAAATTACTTTCTTGGTTTGGAGGTCACCCCCACTACCTCGGGACTTCTTCTGGGACAGACGAAGTACGCTCGGGACATTCTTTCTCGGGCTGGTATGCTAGATACAGTGCCAGTATCTACACCATTTATGTCGAATTCTTAACTTCACAGCAGTACGAGTTCCCAGTTCAAGAATCGAACGTTATATCGCTCCTTGGTTGGTGCTCTCCAATATCAAACCATCACTCGTCCAGAATTGGCATTTGCTGTTAATTCTGTTAGTCAGTATCTTCAAGACCCTCGGGAAGATCATTTTTCGGCTGTCACTCGGATTCTTTGCTATGTTCGGGGGACCCTACATTTTGGCCTCAATTTTCATGCAACTTCTTCTTCGAAGGTCTCGGTTATTCTGATGCAGATTGGGGTATGTGTTTAGAGACCCATCATTCTACTTATGGCTATACTGTCTTCTTCGGTGGTAACTTGGTTTCTTGGAGTACAAAGAAACAGCCCATTGTGTCCAGGTCCAGCACTGAGTCGGAGTATCGTGCTTTGGCCAACACTGCTTCTGAGGTCATCTGGATGACTCATTTGCTTCGTGATCTTCATGTTCCTCTTTCTGGTGCGCCTCTTCTGCTTTGTGACAACAACAGTGCTATCTTCTTGGCTCAGAATCCAGTGGCGCATAAACAGGCTAAGCATATTAACATTGATTATCATTTTGTTCGTGAGTTGGTTTCTTCGGGTAAGTTTCGTATTGCTCATGTTCCTACATCTCTACAGGTTGCGGATATCTTCACCAAGGGTCTTTCTCGTCCTTCGTTTGAGTTCTTCAGATCCAAGTTTTGCGTCTCTGAGAATCCGACGCTTCGCTTGAGGGGGGTGTTAGGATAAATCAGATTACTGATTAGATTATGATTTATTATTATTAGAGTTCTTTCCTTATTACATCTTTATTGTACTCTCTACATATTCAGTTGTCAATAATAAAATTCTTTACGGCAAATCATTCTCTCAATAGGTTCATGTGTGTGTGTGAGAGAAAGAGAGAGAGAGAGCACTGTTTTAAGTAATTTTGGATGTTTGATGGGGTTGAGTGGTGGTTTGTAAAGCAGAAATGGGTTTCAGAAATTGGAGAAGATCAAGGACGTGAGTCTACAGAGTAGACGGTTGGAGGAGCTTACATGGAAGATGCAAGATGGCAAAAGGTATATTCAATTCGACAGTGTTAGAAGCAGGTGTTGGAAGTTTGAAAAACCTTTTTGTTTTACTTCTAATTCTCGATTGCTGGTAAAAGATTTGCAATATAGCAGTGAATTTTTACTTGCTTTTGACTCGATTTAGTCTCTCTATTAAATGTTATACTACAATTTCAGGGCAACTAAATGTTAAATGTCCAGGGTAGTTACTAAATGTTTTGGAATGTCCTTGGAGCTCTTTTTTGTTTTTATGATTTCATCCTATGTTGATTTTTGGACAATCAGGTCTGAACATAGATTGCTTTTACCATTTATTAAGGAATATAAATATTACTTATAATTATAATTAGATTATATTTATATTCCTTAACATTTACTTATACTTTATCATATGGTCCTTGTTGATTGCCACAAGTTTCTTTGTTGTATTTTGTTCCAAATACTCGACTTCCTATCTGAGAATCATTTTGGGAAATCGATTCTCCGCTCCTCTTTCTCCCTTTCTCTCTGAACAGTACTTTCCCAACGGTTACTTCCTAATTCACCGGCGAACTACAGCATCCCCGCCCGCCGTATGGCGGCGCTACCGCCCCCTGGTGGTGGGGCTTCAACCCAACTTACACAACCCCCCAATCTCGAGCGATCGTATAGAGATGCTTTAAACCCCAAACAAAATAAACCACTAAAGCCTAGAAATCTCATCCTCAATCCGATTACCGAATACAAAGGCGAGATTGCGGTTCTCCTGGATGACTCGGACATAGATGTTTTACCTGAACCATGGAGCAAGCATTTGGTCGGGAAATTTCAAGGAGGTCGCCCGGCGCTTAACTTCATCCGGCACCAATTTAAGCGCATCGGCTTCACTGGGGAAGCCATAATCACAGCTCTGGATAGGAATCATATCTTCATCAAATTTGAGCTTGATGAGGACATACAGAGATGCTGGATAAAAGGTAACTGGAACATAGGAGGTTCTACAATGAAGGTATTAAAATGGACAAAATCTTTTGATGTCAATGAAGAACCTCCTTTTGTTCCTATCTGGTTATCTATAGAATCCCCTCCTGCCTACTGTTTGGACTATGATTATATCCCGCTGATAGCAAGTAGGTTAGGAAACTTGATTTTTGCTGATCCTCCAACCCTGAACCATACCAGACCATCAACAATTAGGATCTGTGTAGAAATGGACCTCACTGGACCCTTCCCTGATAGAATCAGGCTGGGTTCAAAAACTGATAGCAGATGGTACACTGTGTCTTATGAGGATCATCCTTTCTATTGTACTAAATGCTCCAAAATAGGTCACAGATATGGGGAGTGTGATAAGCCAAAGGTCACAGATAAGCCTAAGCAACCTAAAGCCCAAGCTCATCCAAAACAGGTTTCAGCTCTACCATCACATCATATTCATAATCAAGCACCTCTTTTGGGTACTCATAATACCAAAGAGGATGCCAAATCCCATACTCTGGCCCCTAAGACCATTCCCAAAAACCCTTTAGATACTTCACCTTCTGTCACTCTTACTGCAAAACAGATTGGCAAGTTGCCAATCATTCAGGAGGAAGTGGCCAGTGCCCAAGATGCTTCAGAAATGATAGAAATAATTGATGTGGTCGACACCCCTCTGGAAGATCAACAAATTGTCACATTGGCTAAGAAGATTCCAGATCTGGTCACCCCGTACAATATCCCATCCTCAATGCAGTGGATGCCAGTGAAAAGCAAGGCAAAAAGAGATCACTCGAATTGGACATCTACAGATGATCTTATGCACTCCTTCACACAGACTAAGACTCCTGCTTCCTTTGATTTTAATCGAGCTATTGTCTCCCAACAATTTAAAGAATTCCAGCTGACTCTTTCCTCTAAATTCTCAAAACTTCAGGAGGCAATGGATATGCAAGAAATACAAGAAGTGCAAACATTACAAGAGGATAAGGAGGTTCCTCCTGATGAGCAACAACAAGATCCTGTAGCTCCTGGGGTAGAGCATGACTTAGTATCAAAACCACAACAACAAGCCTCAGATGGAACTCAGGAACAAGATAAGGATACCCCAATCACAAACACTAATCTACCTCTACCAAAACAGGACAAGAAAGGTGATCAAGATACCAACTCCCAGCTCAAACAGAAAAAACTAGTGGGGGACTCTGACACAACAGTCACCACATCACAAGATACCCCATCAGGTACACTCTCATCATCTACAGATCCTAGTCCCTCTGATCACCTGAAATCACATGATCTTAGGCATGATCCTGGGAAGCTTGCTATTATGCATGACAATATTAGAACCTTTTTCCAAGAACCTAATATTGTTTCCAATTCATTATCCTCTCGTGCAAAAACCAGATCCCAAGGTAAAAAATGAATATAAAGCTCTTAACTTGGAATGCTAGGGGAATACAAAAATCATTATTGAGGCTGAAATCAATCGTCAGAATCCATAGTATCTCAATACTGATCATAGTAGAAACTAAACAGCATATTGGAAAATTAGGTCACTTCAAAAATGAGCTAGGTTTCCAATGTGCTTTCTCTTCCCTGGACTCAAGGACCTGGATAATGTTCAAAGATGACTTTACTGCCTCTATGATTCAAGTCCATGAGCAATTCTCTTTGATATCTGTATCTCATGTTATCCATGATATTGAATTTCACCTGTATGTTATTTATGGATTTCATGACAGAATAGAGAGGTCTAAAATGTTCAATGATATTGAAAATAGCTTAACTAAGACCTCTCTTCCATGTCTACTTACTGGGGATTTTAATGTCATCAGGTATATTAGTGAATATAGAGGTAAATCATCTCCTGATATAAACTGCATAAATGATTTTGATGCTTTTCTCAATTCTAATAACCTGAATGACATTACAACAATGGGTAATCTATTTACATGGACTAATGGTAGGAAGTTGGAACATAAGGTAGCTAAAAGATTGGATAGATCCATTGCAAACTTAGCCTGGTTTACCAAATTCCCAAACTCCTCCATTCAGATTTTAGGTAGGCTTCCTTCTGACCATTCCCCACTAGTCTTAGATGCTAATATTTCTGAGAAATCATACCCAAAAGCATTTAAATTTCAAAATATGTGGACACTAGACCCAACTTTCTTACTAGAGGTGGAAAATAACTGGAGGACTCCCATAGATTCTCAAGGTATGCTAGGTTTCTCTCTTAAACTATCTAGACTTAAAGGGTACCTAAAGAACTGGAATAAACAACACTTTGGAAACATTTTTGATAAGATTAAATCAATGGAATCAGAAATAATGGATTTGGAAAAGAAATATGACATATCTGCTGATCCAGCTGATTTTCTGTGTTTATCACAAATTAATGCTGAACTCTCAAAAGTTCTACAGAAGGAGCAGTGTTTCTGGAAACAAAAAGCTAGGAACAATTGGTTAGTAAATGGTGATAAAAACACCAAATTTTTCCATCACTCAGTCAGAGATAAATATGCTAGACTTAGGATTAATAAAATCAAAATCGAAAACAGTCAGTGGTGTAATGATCAGGATAGTATTGGCTTGGCTGCTGTGTCTTTTTACAAAAACCTTCTCTCTGATGACAACTTTGATCTCTCTGGTCAAGACCACCTCCACTTCCTGAGATATATCCCATCCCCCATTTCAGAGGAAGATAATATTTCACTACTCAAACTAGTGGAAATGGATGAATTAAAGAAGGCAGTTTTTGATTTAGGAGAACATAGTGCACCTGGTCCAGATGGTTTTAATGGAAAATTCTATAGGATTTGCTGGGACATCATAAAAACTGACTTACTAGCTGCAGTTAAGGACTTTCAGTGTGGGGTTCCTGTGCCAAAATCTTTTTCAAGCACACTGATTGCTCTCATTCCCAAAGTTCAGACCCCTACATCTTTCTCTGAATATAGGCCCATAAGTCTCTCTAATTTTTCTAACAAAATCTTTTCGAAAATACTGAGTGAGAGACTAAAGCTGCTGAATCATAAATGTATATCAGAGGAGCAGTCTGCATTCATAGAAGGAAGAGAAATATCAGATAACATCTTGATAATGCAGGAGCTGGTTAGGCTTTTAGATAAACAGGGACAGAGTCTAAATGCTATATTCAAACTTGATATGTCTAAAGCTTTTGACAGAGTATCATGGCCTATGTTAAACTCTCTCTTATTGAAATATGGTTTTCATGGACAGATTGTCTAATACTTAGAAATATTCAAGCTGCCTGGTTTTCTGTCTTAATCAATGGAGTCCCATATGGATTTTTTAAGGCTACCAGGGGGCTCAAACAGGGGGACCCCCTTTCCCCTATTTTATTTAACTTCATTACTGAGCTTTTAAAAAGGGGGCTAAAAAACATGTTTAACTTAGGTTTCATTGACAGATTTGTAGTTCCCCGGGGTTCTTTGGATATCTCTCATTTGTCTTATGCAGATGACACTGTCATTTTCATTAAGGCAACTAAGAAGTCCCTAAAAAACCTAGTTCTATTCTTAAAGCACTACCAACATGCCTCTGGTCAGTTAGTCAATTTTACTAAGAGTGCTTTTTATGTGGGAAATAAAACTAGTGTTGCAAGAACCGGGATGATTAGAAGCATTACTCTCATGTCACAAGGTTTCTTTCCTTTCACTTATCTAGGAGTAAATATTTTCAAAGGGAGAAAGCTCAATGCTTACTTTCAGCCTATAATTGAAAAACTTAGTGGCAGAATTCTGAAATGGAATAACAAGTGGTTGAATATGGCTGGTAGGATCATTTTAGTTAAACATGTTATTGCCTCTATCCCTCAGCATGTTTGGTGTGTCATGTCCCCTACCAAACACATGATTGAAATGATGGAAAAAATGTGCAGTAATTTTATTTGGGGGAACTCAGACCAAGGGGAAAAAAGACATTGGAAAGCTTGGCCGGATTTATGTTATCCTTTATCCCAAAATGGATTTGGATTTAGATGCTTTCATACTGTAATTGATAGTTTTTCTCTAAAGCTCTATTGGAAACTTCAGATAGGATCCACTTTATGGACAAGATTCATTTGGTCCTTACCACCCTCAGCTAGACAATCAGACTCTTGGAAAAGAGTCAAAGCTATAACTAGTATAGCTGAGAACTTTTCTAGAATACAAGTTGGAAAGGGTACCTCCAATTTTTGGAACAGTAATTGGAGAGGGACAGGGTTCCTCTCAGAACAGTGGGATGCAGACTCTGATATCCCTTTCCCTACACTCACAATTGCTCAGTTTCAGGAGAACAAGAACCTTTTCATGCCTCAGCTAATGGATGGCTTTAATCCAGATTTGCTTCAATCCTTGTTAGCACCTTTTCCTCTTTTTGACAGGGAAGATCATATGGTTTGGACTCCATCCTCTACAGGTAAGTTCACAATATCATCAGCTTACAAATCAATTTCCAATAAACGTTTAGAGATTAGATCAATGAAACAGATTTGGAATCCCTTGGTTCCTCCAAAGATATCTGTTTTTGTTTGGAAATTGGTTAATTACTATCTGCCTTTTGATGAAAAACTTAGGAAGATGGGCATTCATGTTGTTTCTAAATGTATCTGCTGTCAAAATGAAGATTCGCTATCTCACTATTTCTTACACTGCCATCTAGCATCTGAACTCTGGAAATGGCTTCTCACAATTCTAGAAATCCCTTATAGACATTTTGACCATATCTTTCATGCATTATCATGGTTCTGGACAATCTCAGAATTCTCAAAATCAAAGAATAATGCATGTCATATTGTGCCAAACTTACTAATCTGGTTTCTATGGAAGGATAGATGCAGCTTTCTCTATGATTCTAAACCAATAGTGCTAATGTCCATAATCCTACAGATTAAGAACATGGCTGTGTCTATATTCTCTCTAAATCCTATCACTCAACACCCTGATTGCTCTCATTTAAAAGCCATAGGAATTTTCACTAGCTCTACAGTTCCAAAACCAAGGATGATCAAATCTTACAAATGGAACCCTCCAGACATAGGCTACAAAATGAACTCAGATGCACACTGCCCTCAGCTCAATTTTGCTGCAGGAGGTTTTGTTATCAGAGAATCAGCAGGCAAGATTCTCTTTATGGGAATGGAAAAAATGGAACAGATATATGATCCCTTAACTGCTGAGATAAGGGCCTCCCTCTCTGGAATCCAAACATGTATTTCACTTAACTTGTTTCCTTTGATTGTAGAAATGGACTCTTTGCAGGGTATACAGATATTAAATGGTTCAAATCAGGTGCCTTGGAACATCCAGAGACTCATTTGGCAGATTAAGGAACTTACTGAAGCTAGACAAATCTTTTTCACTCATGCGTACAGGGAGCAGAATCAGGTGGCTCATATATTGGCTTCCCTGGCAAGAAGCTTACTGGATCACAATCAAGTGAGGGGCCAGATCTCAATACAGGATGCACCTCTTACTCTAAAACAAGCAATAGCAGGGGACAATCTCAATCTTCCCACAATCAGAATCCATCATCCCCCATGACTATTGCAATCACAGCTTGAGCAGCATCTACAGGGTCCTCATCTCACTTGTGCACCTATCTCATACTCGGGTTTGATCACTGAACAATTTTTCTGATCAGTACATAGGACTAGAATAGCTTACCATTCTTTTGCTTATATGGTTAGTGGTTTGTGTGTTCCTGTTTAAGGCTGGTATACATTGGATGCTAAGTTGAGTTTCGTACTTACGATTCGCTAAACTGCATCCTTTCCCATATCACCTTAAAATGGGAACAACTACCCTAATTACTAATTTGCGAGGAGAGCCGTGTGTGGCACTCATCATTTTTATTTTTGGAAGCAAGCTGTTTTGCTTTTGTCATGCTTGTATTGAACTGAGCTATGCTCTATCTTCGTGCTCGTTTTTCTTTTCCGGGTTTGGGGTAGCCCATAAACAACCCTCCCTCCTTACCATAAGGGGTGGTTTTAATTAAAAAAAAAATGAGAACCATTTTGAACTTGACTTGGATATCTGGTTTAGAAGCCAAATTGTAACTGGTAATTTCTAGGCACACACAATACTCAATGACATCAATGCTGCAGTTAAAAGTTTCAAGAATGTATCGCATTTGGAACCCAATGATGAAGTACTGCAAATTATTACCTTTTATCAATATCAGAGATATTAATCATTTTCCCACCATATCTTGTAGCTGGTATAAAAAAAGAACTAGTAGCTGCAAGGAAGAAGGCAAGTGTGTTGTTGTTGAACATTGTAGCATCAGTTTGATAGGCTTCTTCGGATTCTCTTGTCAAATTATATATGTATGAAACAATATTTTCTCAAAAGTTTGCTCAATTTCGGTGCATTTTCAGATTGCAGACAGACGTGACAAGGAGAAAAGAGCTTACTCAAGGATGTTCTATATGGGTTAATAAATAGGTGTGTCGAGCATGGGCTTTTCTCGTAGTGATTTTTTTACTCTCATTGATGCGGTGGTCCGTTCAGGTAGATCACTGGTTGTCCACTTCTTGATCTTCTTAGCCTACACAGTTAGTGCCGGAAGTGATTCCGGGAAAACAACTCTGATGATCAAGTCAGTATTTTCTGTCGAGAATTAGAATTTCTCTAGATAGTTGCACGTACATTAGCCCCTTCTCTGTTTGCTGTATTTATACACTGACTCGAACGTGTTTCCCTGCTCTTAGGAACAGAGATCGTGGGGTGCATCACGATCCCTACTTTCTGAGTTCGTGGTCCTTCGTGGTTTCCGTTCGCTCCTTGTTTATCGGCCCCCATTCTTTGTAGTTTGCGTGTAGGCTTTCAACGGTTTGGGCTGGAAAAGGTTTGACCTTGTTACTTAATATTGTTGGGTTGGGCCAAGCCGGCCTTAACCTTGCTTGCTGGGCCACATAAACACCAAAAGCCGCCCCCCCCCCACACCACGAAGCCAATATTGCACGAAGCAATGACTGGGTTCCTAAGCTACGTAACAAAATTGTTATCTCACCTTCTATATATGTGTTGTAGCATATTTGCTTGTGCGGCTATGTGAACCATTTTTGCGGAGTGTTGTATGCTTCTTGGTTGTATACTGATGTTTCCTGAAATCACGCGTTCATTTTGAATTTTAAAATTTGCAAGTGTTTCTTATCCCTATAACGCCTAGTAATTATAATCTTGTAATCGAGATTCACTCCTTCGTATTCGTTTATTCACTCTATAAATTACTCAACTGCCGTTACGAGTATCTTTTCCTATAATTACTTTGAATTTAGTGCCTCAAAAACTGCCCTAATTCAAAGTATTCATCTCGTAGCTATCTTGAGAATCCAAAAAGGTAACCCACTTTATGTCAAATCATCATGATCGCGCATTATTTCCCCTTTTTATCTCTTAGCTCTTCTCTTTCTTTACTTAAAATGTTACGCAAATTCAGACCCATTCATCTTCTTCCATCTCCTATATTGCTCCCAATTTTCTCCCATATTCCACGCTAAAAAAAAGTAAGTTTCCCTGCTTCAGTTTTATCTTTTTGTCTTTTCTTTTTCTTGAGCAATTTCTGTAGTTTTGTATCAGTGTATCGGTTCTTCTTATAGTGTAGCCTGCTTTCATTGTAATTGAGGAACCTTTGTTCTTCTTTTTCCGTCGCTCTGTTCTAGATTCTGGCCAGAGTAGTGTTTTCTGGTTTTTGTCGATTAATTGATGCGCCCATTCATCGTTATTTTAGGGATCTTGAATTCATCAATGCCTGCTTCTAGCAACCTTGGAGTTCCTGCTCTAAACGCACGTGAAATCCATGCTGATTCTGGGGATGATTCTTACCACTAAACCGAATCTTCCATCACTAGTAGCCTTCTCACAGACTCCTATGTTGAGAATTTGAAAATTACTTTCCCTTTTTTGCCTTCGTATGAGCTTAAGGAACCCGAGACCTCTGAGGGTGTTTGCACTCCTATTCCTGGTTATTTTTTCTGTTATTTAGATTACCTGAAGTTTGCGCTATTGTTTCCCTTGCCCCAACATGTTTTGGATCTCCTCTCTTACTATAAAGTGGGTTTATGTCAGTTGCATCTGAAAGCAATCTCAAATTTTGTATTTTTTTATTATGTGTGTGAAGCGGCCGATGTCTATTTTTCTATTGATCTATTATGTAACCTTTTTCATCTTCGCAAAGTAAAAAATCACTCAGATGAATTCACTCTTTACCCTGTGATCCCTACCATTGAGTTTGTCAGTGGGTTTCCCAATAATTATGGGGTGTGGCGTGAAAAACTCTTCTATATAAAACTTGACCCCAACAGTAGTTCAGCTTTTTCAATTTAGAATTACAGCGTTCCCAAAGTGAAACTTCCTAAGTCTGGGGTTTGTCTGGATGCTGAGTCTGGAGTTGTAATATCACTTAAATTGCATTTCATCGCACTTCGCCTTGCTAGTACTTTAAGCAAAGGTGTTGAACTCATAGATCATTTAGTTGTTGATGGTCTGCCCGGCTTAGTGTTGTTAATATGTGTTTCTATTTTTCTTCTTATGCTCATGTGCTCCCTAAACTGGTTACACTTGCTGGATTGCATAAATGGACCTGACTTATCGTATTAATGAGAGGAACTTCACTTCTGCGGGTGAGGATGAAGAGATAGAGACCTTGACTCATGAGGTCAATAAAAATACTGAGGTTTTTCTTCCTGAAGTAGATGCTGCTGGCACTAGTGTTCAGCAGATTGTGTCTGGCTTGCGTACTAAAGAAACCGAGGGGGACGATAAGAAGAAACCTAAAGAAAGAACCCACCAGAGCAGGTACAAAGAGCGGATTGACAAGACTTGTACCGACTTGGAGCCTATCAAGGAGAAGGGCATGTTGACCAACTTCCTCCACATTCTCTTATGCTAAGGCAAGACTTGTTCGTCGAAGGGACTGTTTCTTCTACGCTCGCTAAGCTTTCCCTTTCATAAACCATGGCATTGGTATATTTTTGCTCTATTGAAGCATTATCATAAATCGAATTCTTTTCCTTATCGTATGACCACTCTTACTTTTTGTGTACTTCAAAATTAAGGTGATGAGAGCTTGCAACTTGTCAGCGAATGAGTTGCTAGCTTTGGTAAAGGGGAGGGAGCAATACTGGTGGAGTTGCAGGCCATTAAGGCGGAGTGTGATGTGTTGAGTACGACTGCTAAGAATGCTAAGGACTGAGAGCGAGCTGCATAGAAGCGTATTGTGGCCATTGAAAGAGAAATAGAAAAGATGCGCTTTCAGTTGAAGGAGATGCAGATGAATGGTCCCACTTTGCCTGGATATCCCCAGCTATTGGTTAATCGACTCTTAAAGACTAACTCTTTCTATGCCTTGTTCGAGGAAGTTTCAACTAAACCTCATGATGTTGGCTATTGTGAGGCCTTAGTTGAGCAGCGGAAGCTGAATCCAAACGCGAAGCTTGAGAAGCTTCCGAAGTTGGCCAAGTGTGAAAATATTTTTGGCAGAGCAGACAAAAATTCTTAATGATGGTTTTGTGAAGAGTGCCTTCGATGGTGGCCATTCTTTTACAGTGTTGTCTAATCTTGCTAGTCTATCAACTCTTTCTTTCGCGACTGAGCTGAAGAAATGTATGGTTGACTACTGTGATGAGCTTCCTTTCAGCTCTTTGCACCTTTAGGATTGCCATCCTGGGTAAGAAAATATTGTTAATGATGCCTCGAACCTTGGGGGTGAGTTGAACAGTGAAGTTCTCTTTCATCCTACAAGCACGGAGGATGCCGCTGTTGTGGTCCATTCTTCGCTCTCTTCTCCCGCCAAAGTTAGTCAAGCGTTATAGAATTGAAGCCTATTCTGTTTGTTTTATGTAATTTTATGACAATATTTTGGAGTATGTTTGTATGATTTTTGTATCATTTCCAACTGATTCGATCATTATGCTCGCTTCTTATAATTTGACCAATGTTTTTACATTTATTACTTGCAAGGCTATGATATTATGGTTGACAGAAATTTTTTGAAAAGTGTTGAATATCTGGGCTATTACGCTTGTTTTCCTTGTGACAATGTTTTTACTTCGTCTTCTGGATGCTGCCCTATCAATCTTATTGAGACAACTAAGCGTATAACAAAAGAATATTATAAGCTCATGTCTTCCGATCGCTTGTCTAGAGTGGATTCCATTCCTTTGTATATCTAGTGGTAGATTCTGACATTCTCGTCAACCTCATCTTCTTCCTCTTTATGTCCTTGTAGTAGGCTTATTCCTGATGGTTACAATGCTGATTCTCTTGGCAAAGATATTATTCACGATTTAGTTGACCTTGAATCAGTTGCAATGTACTTGCGTTCACTTAACCTATCTGTTTGTGTCCAAGAATGGGCGTTAACTTTGGGTATTTGTCTGAAGTACATACTGGTAGGTGTTCAGGATCTTGAAGCAAAGTAGGATAAGTCTGCAAAAGAGACTCAGGATGCCATTCATGATCTTCGAAGAATTTGTAAATAGTAGAATGATCTTATCTATCGGCAACAGTTGAGCATGGTGAAGATGCTTCACCAATAGGAACAGACTAGAGAATATGCCACGGATAAAACACACAAATTATATCAGAAAATAGCGATCATGGACAAGCAGTGTACCCTTATTGATAATTTGCATAATCGATTGAAGAAAAATTAAGAGGAATGCGATCATCACTCAACCGCTGCTGTTGGTTGGCAGACAAAGTTCGCAGAGCTGTTTGCTGTTAATACACAACTGTGGAGTGACAGTGATAAGCTTTGCGCTGAGGTCAATCGACTTGATAGTTATATGCATCAACTTGAGCAGGCTTGTGTTGAATATAAAAGACAAGCTCTGGGCTCTCCCCTTGTCAACCCGCAGGGCTACTGGTCGTGGTAACCTTACAATGGAACTTGGTGGTAAGAGAATTAACTTGTTTGAGTCCGTTCGGTTACACATTTGGTCTCTAGAGAAGGAAGTTCAGGACTTAAGAGCTGAGATGAAAAGATATGAGGAAACTATCAATATTATGAGTATGCAATTGGATAGCGAGGAGTTTGGTCTCATTACTGACTTTAAGGCATACTATGCTAAACATCTCGGATATATAGAACAAACTGGTTTTATACTCCTTCCCGCATATTTGCATATGAAGTGGTGATATGAGCATTTGGTTAGCGAAGAGGGGGATGCCGAAGAGAATCGTCGTAGGGCTAAAAATTCTCATCACAAATCCAAGCGTGGCCGCCACTGTGGTGAATTTTCATCTCTTGGATCTTCACGGACCTCAAGACGTAGATAGATTTGCCATTTTGATCGACTTATCATGTAATAAATTTGCTAGTAACTTGGCAAAGTGTGCATCTTCGCCCTTGTTACGTAAGCTTTGTTTTCTTTGTTTCATCTCTTGAATCTTATAAATTGTGAAGCTGTAAAATGTGGCTAGCTCTAATCGCCTTGTTTTAATTAGCTAAGTATCAAGCTATTTGTAAGGTTTCTTTAGCTTGCCTGATTATTATAGTGAATCCTTATGGATCGTGGTACACAATACCAATTTGCGTTTGTTATATTTATGAGCAACTCTGCTCTCGAACAAGGTCTATATTTTGCATATTTGGTCGAGCTTACACGATCTAAAGCTTGCAAAGATCGATAATTACGCAAGATCTATAGCTTGTAGTTGTTTTGTATGCTAAGTTGCAAGATCTAAAGCTTGCAAGCATAAAAAATTGTGCAAGATCTATGGCTTACGGGTACTTGATTTGCAAAGCTATAAGATCTAAATCCTGCAAGCATTGGCAATTTGCACAAGATCTATAGCTTGCGGTTGTATAATTCACGAAGTTGCTAGATATAAAGCTTGCAAGCATTGATGATTGTAAAATATCTATAGCTTGCAGTTGTTTTGTATGCGAAGTTGCAAAATCTAAAGCTTGCAAGTATAAACAATTGTGTAAGATCTATGGCTTGTGATTACTTGATTTGCGAAGTTGCAAGATCCAAATCTTGCAAGCATCAGTAATTTGCGCAAGATCTATAGCTTGCGGTTGTGTGCTTCGCAAAGTTGCAAGATCCAAAGCTTGCAAGTATCGATGATTGTGCAAGATCTATAGCTTACGGTTGTTTGATTTGCAAAGTTTTCAAGATTTAAAGCTTGTGATTACCAATACATGTGCATAATCTATAGCCTACTGTTAAGTTGTATTTGTGATTAGTAACTTGATTGTAGTATGTTACGAACCAACTATCTTTTAACAATGAGAAACGTAATCGCGGTCCAGAAAAATGGGTTTTTAATATTAAATATGTACGATCACGATCATGTCACGTTAGAACAATGGGGCAAAAGGAACCAAGGATAATGTCATGGTTTCTATACAGGCGGATGTTCGCTATCTTTCCTCTAGACATAAAACTTTATTAAGTTGATCACATGCCACGTGTTCG
This sequence comes from Rubia yunnanensis, assembly GCA_037428765.1. Lineage (NCBI taxonomy): Eukaryota > Viridiplantae > Streptophyta > Magnoliopsida > Gentianales > Rubiaceae > Rubia > Rubia yunnanensis. Next base: position 65,412,689 of record CM075061.1, read on the forward strand.
AGAATGGGGTACCGTCCATCCTCTCTAGTTCGTAGATGTTGGACTTATGATCTATTGTGACCTTCTAGGGTCTTTCCCATTTTGGGCATAGCTTTCTTCTCTCTTCTACTAGGCTAGCTTCATTCTTCCTCAACACTAAGTTACCAATATGAAACTGTGTTTCTTTCACCTTCTGATTGTACACTCTGTCTATTCTTTCTTTGTATTTAGCTTCTGTGATCGCTGTTAGGTCTCTTTTCCATTTCAGTTCATCTAATTCAAGTCTCAACTTATCCGAGTCGTCTATCTCCTTGTAATCACTTACATGAAGGCTTGAGTTACCGATCTCTACGGGTATGACCGCTTCATGACCATAAACTAAGTTGTATGGAATTTTCCCCATTGGCTCCTGGATAGTCATTTTATATGACCATAACGTGTTTGGTAGCTCGTCTACCCAGCCAGTTCGCTTTCCTTCCAGTCTCTTTTGTATTTCTTGAACTATAGCCATGTTTGTTACCTCCACTTGGCTGTTAGCTTGAGGGTGCACCATAGAGGTAGACGTTTGGAGAATCCTAAGCTTTGAACACCAATTAGTGACTTGTGAACTGTGTACCGTTGTCCGTGACAATGGTATGCGGCACACCAAAGTAACATACTATGTTTTGCCATACTAATTTTTGGGTGGCTTCGACTGTGACATATCCTAAGTGTTTTACTTCCACCCACTTTGTAAAGTAGTTGATTGCTACTACTAAGAACTTGGCGTTGCTTTCGCCCCTTGGGAATGGTCTGACTAGGTCGATTCCCCATTTGTCAAATGGCCAGGCTCCATAGACTCCTCTCAAAGGTGACTGTGGTTTGTGCAACAACGAGGCATTAATTTGGCAACTTCTACATTTAAGGATGAAGTTGTGTGCATTGTTGAACATAGTCGGTCAATAGTATCTAACTCAAATAATCTTTTATGCTATTGTTCTATCACCTTGATGTGTTCCACATAGACCTTCATGAACCTCTTTTAAAATCTTGGTTTCCTTCGTTGGTCCTACGCATTTTATCCATGGAGATTAAAAACCTTTTTTGTATAAGGTCCCATCTTCATAAGCATAATTCGTAGCATATGACTCCAACTTCCTAGCTTCTATCTTATCATCTAGCAACTTCCCTTTCACAAAGAAATCTATTAATGGAGAATCCAGCTTACTTCATTTGCTTGGATCATTGACACGATAGTTGACATCGTGCTTCTGACCGGAGTGATTTCAATGATGACATCTCCCTGCTCACTAAGAGAATAAAATCCTGCACTTTCTAGCTTGCTTAGCGCATTTGCCTTTGTATTTTTTCCTCGCGGTATGTGTTGTATGTCAAAGTATTCGAGCTGGGTTATGAGTTGCACTTTTCCTAAATACGTCACCAATTGTTCTTCTTGCACCTTATAGTCTCCTCGCACCTCATAGTCTCCTCGCACTTGTTGAACAACAATTAGCAAATCGCTGGATACACAAACACTTCTAACCTTCATTTTGACAGTACGATCTAGTCTGCAAATCAAAGCCTCATATTCTGCTTCATTGTTGGTGAGCGAGAAATCAAAATGCAATGAGTATATGTGTTCTCCCCCTTGTACATCTAGAAATAACAATCCTGCTCTATAACCTTCCTTGCTAGATACACTATTAACGAACAATGTCCAAGCAATTGCCTCTCATTTTGACTTGCCTTTATCAATTATGAAGCTTTGATACATGCTCGCCCTCTGTGCCTCTTTGCTTGTCATTTCCACGATGAAGTCTGCTAACGTCGAGCTTTGATCGATGTTCTAGGGTAGAATTGTATTTCAAATTATCCTAATTCCAAGGCCCACTTTGTTAGTCTCCATGAACACTCGGGGCTTGGTAAGGATGTTCTTGATTGGAAACCCCATGTGAACGACTATGCGGTGACTATGGAAATACATTCGCAACCTTCGTGCCAAATATATTAAATCTAGATTTAACTTTTCCACCGGTATGTAAGCTTTTTCTGCATTTTGTAAGATTTTGCTGATGTAGTAGACTGGTACCTGCTCCTATCCTTCCAGGCAAACCAACACTGAGCTTATAGCACTTTGTGATATCGCTAAGTACAAGTATAGTTCCTCTCCAGGGGTGGGCGATATGAATGTTGGTAATGCTTGGAGTTGCTCCTTCAACCCATCATATACTTTCTGACAATCCCCGTTCTAGCTGAATATTTTTGCCTTTCGCAATACTTCAAAGAGTGGGAAGTGTTTCTCTGCCGCCTTCGAGAAAAAGCGGCTAAGTGCTACCAGTGATCCCATTAAGATTTGCACCTCTTTAACCGTTCTTAGCTGGGGAGGTTTACTATGGCTTGAATTTTATATGGGTTGGCTTTGATACTCTTTGAAGAAACCTTATATCCTAAGAACTTCCCAGCGCCTACTCCAATTACACACTTCTTGGGGTTGAGCTTCATACCTATAGCCTTCAATGTGTCTAAAGTTTCTTTTAGATCCGTAGCAAAGTTATCCATCCTCTTACTTTTGATTACCATGTCGTCAACGTATGCTTCAACATTTCTCCCTATTTGACTGTGAAATGCATGATCGATTACCCTCATATACGCTGCTCCGGCATTCTTGAGTCCAAAAGGCATCGTTACATAACAAAATGTTCCAAATCTTGTTATAAAGATTGTTTTCTCTGCATCATCCGGGTTCATCAATATTTGGTGGTATCCTTTATATGCATCCAAAAATGCCTAGATTTCATATACTGAAATTGCTTCAACCAGTTGATCGATTTTGGCAAAGGGTAGCAGTCTTTTGGGCATGCTTTATTCAGATCTGTAAAATCAATGCACCTTCTCCAACTAGCATTTAATTTTTTTACCATGACCGGGTTTGCTAGCCACTTTGCAGCAGCGATGCTACCTCTTCCTCAATTGCTTTCTGACTATCGCTAGCAAAGCAACGTTGTTTTTGTTTAATCGGTTTGACCGAGCTACTAATATTCAATGAATGAGTAACAATGTCTAGGCTTACTCTTCCCATGTTTTGTACATTCCATGCAAACGTATCTTTATGGTTTCACAGGATCTCAATAATCTTCATCTTCTTGTTTTCTGGAATGTGCTTCCCAATCTTTAAGCATCTGGATTTGTCTTCGTTATCTAAGGTTACCAACTCTGTTTCTTCTCCCAAGTCGACTGGTGTGTCTTACCATTCCAGTAAGCTACCACCTGAGATTGTATTCACCTTCTTTGCTTTCTCCCCTAACCATCCTGCCTTCTTTGCTATGACCATACAGTGCCTGGCCATTTGCTGGTTTCCTCTTATAGTCACGATACCAGCTGGGGTTGGAAATTTCATTACCAACTGGTAAGGGGACCAAATTGCCTTAGCCATGTTCATCCATGGTCTACCAATTATGGTGTTAAATGTTCTTGGGGCATCCATAACCACGAAGTTGAACATAATGGTGAAATTTCTTCCATTTTCTCTGATCGTGACAGGCAGTTGTACATTCCCCAAAGGTGTTTCTGCTCGCCCCATGAATCCAACTAACGAAGATGTGGGCTTGTTTATGTATTATTTTTTGAAACCTAACCTATCAAAGCAATCTACAAATAGTATCTCAACTGCACTCCCATCATCTACGAACACTCTGTGAAAAGTTGCATTCCTGATCTTCGCTATGATGATCATAGGATCGTTGTACAGTGAAGCGTTGGGTACCACATCTTCCTCACTAAAAGTGAACGCTTCATTTGACTGAAACCTTTTATCAACTGGCTCTTGTGGGCATTATTGGACAATAACTTTGTGGATCCATGTATGGAAAAGATTACTGTCTCTGACACTTCATTATCCATGTTGTCGTTGTAATCTACAATCACATTTATCTTTTAATTTTTAGCCATTGTGATTGCGGTGCTTTAACTTCTTGGATATGGGCTCACTATATTACTTGTGTCCCCATACTAGCTTACTCCTTCTTTCCTGTATTGGCCTAAATTTCCATTTCTAAGATTTTCTTCAATTTGTCTTCTTAAATCTTTGCAATATTCTATATCATGGCCATGATCCTTGTGGAAGGCGCAATAAAACTCCCTAGACCTCTTTTCTTATGGTGCAATCATAGGTACTGGCTCCTGAAATAGATCCTTATTTGCTAGCCATATTTCTTTCCTTGTTCTCGTCAAATGCGTGTCTTGGAATAACGAGCCTTGCACTCCTTGTTCTGCACTTTTGAAGGCAATGTTCCCATTTCCTTTTTTAGGGAAATTCTTCTGTGAATCCTCCATTGTTCGCTTTTTGCCTAGCTTCTTCTCTATTTTTTGGTTGTTTGCTTCCTCTGTTTGCACATGTTGTTCAATCATCTGTTGTGGTTCTTTTGGGTTTTCATGCATGTTCTTCGTCAGCTCTTTGTGAAATTATATGGATCTCATGCCCCTTGTGAAAGCCCCTAGTGAAGATTGAAATGACAAGTTGTGAACATATAAACTCTCTGTGGCAAATTGCTTATGATACTCTGCGAGGCTTTCATCACTTTGTTGTGCTATGTTATTAAGGTTAGCGATTGTCTTAGTGAACTTTTTCTTTTTGTAGAAATGGCCCAGGAATAGTTTTGATAATTGTGCCCAATACTTGATACTTCCGTTCGGAAGGTCTTCGTACCAAGTGATCGATGTGCCTGACAAAAATATGGGAAATTCCTTGCAAACTAATTCTATGCATCACGAAATCTCATGGTGTTTCTATACAAATGGAAGGATTCTTTTGGGTCCATGGTTCCATCGTAGAATTTAATGTGCAAAGGAAGCTTGAAATATTTTGGCACCTTGAAGTCTCGTAAATACGGTGCGAAATGCGATTTGTCTGTGTCATCCTCCACAACGATGTCACGCAGCTCTTCTTTATAGTTGAAACGCTCGTGTTCCTGGTTTACCTTTTTATCTGGTTTTGAGGGTTTTGCCTCAGTGTCTTCAAAAATTGATCGTACAGATCTTCTCTGTTTGCTTACAAGAATGATCTAAACGCCATCTTTTCCTTGTCATAATCCTTGTTTGGGGATTCCACTTCTTCTTCATATGTCTCCTCTTTACTATGCTCTTTTTCTCTACTCGGGGTATGATGTTGTTGATGTTGCATTCCTCTATTAGGTCTAAGTGTTTGCTCTTATGACTGAGGGTTATGGTTTTTTTCACTCCTAGTGAACACCATTGCTCACCTGAGTGGCCTTGAAACAAAAAAATATTTGTCCCCATCGTCAATGCTAAATGATTTGGTGGTTCACTCAGGTAGATCACTGACTGTCCACTTCTTGATCTTTGTTAGTCCTGGAAGTGATTCCGAGAAAATAACTCTAATGACCAAATCAGTCTTTTCCATCGAGAATTAGAATTTCTTAAGATAGTTGCGCATACCTTAGCCTCCTCTCCAGTTGTTGTATTTATAGACTGACTCGAACGTGCTTCCTTGTTCTTAGTAACATAGATTGTGGGGTGCATCAAGATCCCCACTTTCTAAGTTCGTGGTCATCGTTCACTCCTTGTTTATCGGCCCCCATTCTTTGTAGTGTGTGTTTGTAGGCTTTCAACGGTTTGGGCTAGAAAAGGTTTGATCTCGTTACTGAATACTGTTGGGCTGGGTCAAGCGGCCCTTCGTCTCGCTTGCTGAGCCACATATACACCACTCATCTTGACACAGATAAGATTTCTGATTTAAGATGTCACACACAGGCTTGTAAGTATATTATGTGAAGCTTTTCACTGTCTTATATGCTACTATGCTAGGATACATGGACCTAAAGGTACATGATGTTATTTCCTTCATTCCATATTACTTCAGGCATCAGAAATCTACTACACTGGTCTCTAAATGTTCACATGATGATTTTACGATCTACAACTTTCCGCTAACAATGAAGTTGATATTGATTCTTATTCCCTAAATTGCAATGATATTCTGCAGAATACTGTACATGCACTTTACTCTGGTTCCAGGCAACTTTTGTGACACTATTATGAAATTCATAAATCTAACAAAAACAGTTTATATAGAGTTGAACCCTATCTTACATACATTTGAAATGATTAGAAGATCTTTCTCATTATCTGTACCAGTAAAGTAAAGCAAGATGGTGTTTTCATTTTGGGTAATTTTTTGTCTACGTTCTGATTGAGGATCTTGCCCAATTCAGGGATGGCCATATACTTTCTTTGCTCAATTTCCGCAGCAGATCTAGACTCTCAAGTAATAACTTGCTATCACTTCCAGCATTTCTCCGATCATTTTGAACGATTTAAATGTTTAAAATGTATGTTTCGATCGATTTACATGTTCCTTTTTGAGGATTAAGATGTCTTGCACGTATGTTTTGCAGAAAGGAAGAAATAAGAAGATTATTGCTGCTTATTTGCTCGCTAATTTGGTCGGAAACTCCTGCCCGTCCGCTAACGACATCAAACACACTTGGGCTCTGGTACATAGTTTCTACAACATTTCTTCCATATTGCTCCAATTCTACACTTCAACATTTATTTTGTATCTCTTTGGTACATAATTAGTTATGTTCGTAATTTATGTACATAATCAGTTATGCTCTGGTACACAATCCGGGTTCGTCTACGAGAAGCGGTTAATCGAGCGTTATATATATGTACGCCTTATTCTTTTCTCGTAGCGTGTGTATCCATAATTATAGGGTTTTGTTCAATTCTAGAGTTTACGTCTTGGGTTTTTTATTACATCAGGTGATGGTATTAATGAATGCTTGTACAATTAGGGAAAATAACCTAAGGCATGTATATTCTTCTTTCTTTTGTGATTCTCGCAAATGAGAGGGATGGGTTGTTTTTGTTTGTTCAAAGTCTCCCTTTTTATTTTATGTGTGGATTACTTGGGGGGAAGGCAGTTATTTATCCTCATTCAATAAGCTATATTGTGTTTTCACTTGAAATGAGTTGGTCATTATCCACCACTAGAGTATATGTGTGATACGGCTAAAATTGAGGCGTTGAATGTATATGCTTGTGTTTTGTGTGGTGAGTTTTGTGAGTATGATTGTCTCTGTTTGAGTTAATGTGTGTTGTGTATGGTGTGGGTGTTATGTGTAATCTGTATAGCGTGTGTGTTGTGGGTCGTGTGGATCTAGGTTTGTGTGAAGTTGTATCCGTGTGGGAATTGAGTAGGTTCTGGCCCAGTGTAGAGTGTTTTGTGAGCCTGGTTTAGTCACTGTGGCTCTACAGTGTGTGTGGGTTTCATCTTTGGACGACTGAGTTTTTATATTGGTCAAACTAGTTTGGTTACACCGCGCGTTGTGCGGTGAGCTTGATAACAAATTATAGAAATTCTATAGGAATGTTAAAAGAGCTATAATTTAAGCTATAAATGTACCAATTATACATGTAATTGAAGCGTGGAGATGGCGAGAGGTGAAGGTTCAGGTGGAGAGGGTTCAAGTGGAGGAGTTCGAAAGGTACGGATTCAAGATATGAAGGTTCCAGTGGATGTTCGAGACGTGGTTGGTTGGAGCGGAGAGTTTGGGAGGTACAGATTCGAGTGGTGAAGGTTCCATAGTAGGTTCGAGAGGTGAAGTTTCCATAGTAGGTTTGAGAGGTGACAGTTCCATTGGAAAATTCTAGAGGTGAAGGTTAGGGAAGGCTCTAGTGGAAGTTTGAGAGGTAGTTGATTGGAGCGGAGGGTTCAAGAGGTATGGATTCGAGTGGTGAAGGTTCCACAGTAGGTTCTAGAGGTGAAGGTTCCATTGGATAATTTGAGAGGTGAAGGTTCCATTGGACAATTCGAGAGGTGAAGGTTAAGAGTTCCATTGGAAGGTTCGAGAGGTGAAGGTTGGAGGTTCCATTGGAGGAGTTCGAGAGGTGTAGGTTCTATTGGAAGAGTTCGAGAGGTACCATTTCAGGAGGTGAAGGTTAGGGGTTCCATTGGAGGGGTTCAAGAAGTACCAATTCGAGAGGTGAAGGTTCCAGTGGAGATTCGAGAGGTGAGAGTTTGAGTGAAGGTTCGAGAGGTGAAGGTTGAGGTGGAGAGGGTTCAAGTGGAGAGGTTCGAGAGGTAGGGGTTCGAGAGGTGAGGGTTCTATTGGAGGTTAGTGAGGTGAAGGTATTATTGGAGGTTTGAGAGGTGAAGGTTCTAGTAGAGGTTCAAGAGGTAGTGGGTTCGAGAGGTACGGAATGGAGTGGTGAAGGTTACATAGTAGGTTCGAGAGGTGAAGGTTCAAGTGGAGGGGCTCGAGAGGTAGTGGATTCAAGAGGTGAAGATTCCATTAGAGGTTCGAGAGGTGAAGGTTCCATTGGAGAGGTTCCAGAGGTGTAGGTTTCATTGGAAGGGTTCGAGAGGTACCGATTCGAGAGGTGGAGGTTAGGGGTTCCATTGGAGGGGTTCCATTGGAGGGGTTCGAGAGGTGAAGGTTCCAGTGAAGGTTCGAGAGGTACTGGGTTATATAGTAGGTTGGAGAGGTGAAGGTTCCAGTGTAGGGGTTCGAGAGGTAGTGGATTCGAGTGGTACAGGTTCACCTCTCGAATGGGTACCTCCCGAGCCCCTCCAATTGAACCCTCTACAAATGAACATTCAACTCTCGAAGGGTTACCTCTCGAACATCTCCACCTGGAGGGGTTCGAGTGGAGGTCGAGAGGAAGTGGTTGTAGTGCAGGGGTTCGATCTCTCACCTCTCGAACCATTACTTCTCGAATGGGTACCTCTCGAGCCCCTCTAATGGAACCCGTCCATTTGAACCCTCTACAACTAAATCTTCACCTCTCAAATGGTTATCTCTCGAACCTCTCCACCTGAACCTTCATGTATCGAGTCGGAACCCCCGATTCGAACCATTAACTCTGGAAACCCTCCACTCGAACTCCAATTGAACCCTTTACTAATGAACCTTCAACTCTCGAAGGGTTACCTCTCAAACCTCTCCACCTGGAGGGTTTGATAGGAAGTGGTTGTAATGGAGGGGTTCGATCTCTCACCTCTCAAACCATTACCTCTCGAATGGGTACTTCTCAAGCCCCTCTAATGGAACTCCTCCACTTGAACCCTCTACAACTGAACCTTCACCTCTCGAATGGTTACCTCTCGAATCCCTTCACCTGAACCTTCACGTATCGAATCGGAACCCTCAATTCGAACCATTAACTCTGGAAACCCTCCACTCCAACTCTCACCTCTCGAATCTACACTAGAAACCTCTCGAACCTTCAATGGAACTCTCACATCTCGAATCCTTACCTCTCGAACCCATCCAATGGAACCCTCTCCACCTGAACTGTCACCTCTCGAATGGGTACCTCTCGAGCCCCTCCAATGAAACCCCTCCACTTGAACCCTCACCTCTTGAATATCCATTGGAACCTTCACTTCTCGAGCCCCTCCAATGGAACCCCTCCACTCGAACTCTCACCTCTCGAATCTCCACTGGAACCTTCACCTATCGAACCCCCTATTCAAACACTCACCTCTTGAACCATTACCTCTCGAATGGGTCCCTCTACAACTGAACCTTCACCTCTCGAATGGGTACCTTCTGAACCTCTCCACCTAAACCTTCACCTATCGAATCAGTAACTCTTAAACCATTACCTCTCGAAACCCCCCCCCCCCCTCGAACTCTCACCTCTCGAATCTCTACGGGAACCTTCACCTCTCGAACCCCTCCAATGGAACCCTCTCCACCTAAACCTTCACCTCTCGAATAGGTACCTCTCGAGCCCCTCCAATGGAACCCCTAACCTTCACCTCTGGAACCATTACCTCTCAAGTGGGTACCTCTCGAGCCCCTCAAATGGAACCCATCTACTTTAACCATCTACAACTGAACCTTCACATCTCGAATAGTTACCTCTAAAACCTCTCCACCTGAACCTTCACGTATCGAATCGGTAACTCTCAAAGTGGTAACTCTCGAACCATTACCTCTCGAACCCCTCACTCGAACTCTCACCTCTTGAATCTCCACCGGAAGCCTCACCTCTCGAACCTCCAATGGAACCTTCACATCTTGAATCGTTACCTCTCGAACCTCCAATGGAATTCTCTCCACCAGAATGTTGACCTCTCGAACCCCTCCAATTGAACCCTCTCCACCTGAACCTTCACCTCTCCAATCAGTACCTATCGAACTCCTCCACTAGAACCTTCACATCTCGAACCCCCCCCACTCGAAATCTAACATCTCGAACCCCCCACTCGAACTCTCACATCTTGAACCCCCCACTTGAACTCTCCCCTCTCGAACCCCACCACTTGAACTCTCACCTCTCGAATCTCTGGAACCTTCAGATCTCGAAACATTACCTCTCAAACCCCTCCAATGGAACCTTCGCCTCTCGAATGGAACCCATCCACTTGAACCCTCTCCAACTAAACCTTCACATGTTGAATGGTTACCTCCCAAACCCTTCCAATGGAATCCTATCGAACCTCTCTACCTGAACCTTCACGTATCGAATCGGTAACTCTTGAACCATTACCTCTCGAACCCCCCCTCCCCCCCCCCGGTCGAACTCTCACCTCTCGAATATCCATTAGAACATTCACATCTCAAATGGTTACCTCTCGAACCCCTCCAATTGAATGCCTCCACTTGAACCCCCTCCTCCTGAACCTTGCCTCTCGAATGGGTACCTTTCGAGTCCCCTCCACTTGAACCTCTTCAACTGAACCTTCACCTCTCAAATGGTTACCTCTCGAACCTCTCCACCTGAACCTTCACCTATCGAATTGGTAACTCTCGAACCATTACCTCTCGAGCCCCCCTGCTCGATCTCTTACCTCTCGAATCACCACTGGAACCTTCACATCTCGAATCCCTCCACCTGAACTCTCTGACCTCAACCTTCACCTCTTGAATCGATCCCTCTTGAACCCATCCACTGGAACTCCTCCACTTGAACCCTTTCCACCTGAACCTTCACCTCTCCAATGGGTACCTCTCAAGCCCCTCCAATGGAATGCCTCCACTTGAACCCTCTCCAACTTAACCTTCACCTCTCGAACCCCTCCAATGGAACCCTATTGAACCTCTCCACCTAAACCTTCACCTATCGAATCAGTAACTCTCGAACCATTTCCTCTCGAACCCCCCTCCCCCACCCAAACTCTCACCTCTCGAATCTCCACTGGAACCTTAACATCTCGAATGGTTACCTCTTGAACCCCTCCAATGGAACGCCTCCACTTGAACCCTCTATACCTAAAAATTCACCTCTCGAATGGGTACCTTTCGAGCCCCTCCAATGGAACCCCTCCACTTGAACCTCTTCAACTAAACCTTCACCTCTCAAATGGTTACCTCTCGAACCTCCCCACCTTAAACTTCACATATCCAATTGGTAACTCTCGAACCCCCCCACTCAAACTCTCACCTATCGAATCTCCACCGGAATCTTCACCTCTCGAACTTCCAATGGAACCTTAACATCTCGAATCATTACCTCTCAAACCCCTCGAATGGAACCTGAACCTTCACCTCTCGAATGGAACCCCTGCACTTGAACCCTCCTCAACTAAACCTCCACCTCTCGAATGGTTACCTCTCGAACCCCTCCAATGGAACCCTATCGAACCTCTCCACCTGAACCTTTACCTATCAAATTGGTAACTATTGAACCATTACCTCTCGAACCCCCCCCCCTCGAACTCTTACCTCTCAAATCTCCACTAGAACCTTCACATCTCGAATCCTTCTCTCGAACCCCTCCACCTGAACTCTCTGACCTCAACCTTCACCTCTCGAATGGTTACCTCTCGAACCCCTCCAATGGAACCCTATCGAACCTCTCCACCTGAACCTTCACCTATTGAATCGGTAACTCTCGAACCATTACATCTCAAACCCCCCCCCCTCGAACTCTAACCTCTCGAATCTCCACTGGAACCTTGACATCTCGAATTCTTACACTTGAACCCTCTGAACCTCAACCTTCATCTCTCGAATCGCTACCTCTCGAACCCCTCCACTTGAACCCTCTCCACCTGAACCTTTACCTCTCAAATGGGTACCTTTCAAGCCCCTCCAATGGAACCCCTCCACTTGAACCTTTTCAACTTAACCTTCACCTCTGGAACCTCTCCACCTGAACCTTCAGCTATCGAATCGATAACTCTCGAACCATTACCTCTCGAACCCCCCCCCCCCACTCAAATTCTCACCTCTCAAATCTCCACTGGAACCTTCACCTCTCGAACCTCCAATGGAATATTCACATCTCGAATCCTTACCTCTTGAACCCCTCCACTTAAACCTTCTCCACCTGAACCTTCACCTCTAGAATGGGTACCTTTCGAGCCCCTCCAATGGAACCTCTCCATTTGAACCTCTTTAACTAAACCTTCACCTCTCGAATGGTTACCTCTCAAACCTTTCCACCTGAACCTTCACCTATCGAATCTGTAACTATTGAAGCGGTAACTCTCGAACCATTACGTCTCGAATCCCCCCCCCCCCACTCAAACTCTCACCTCTCAAATCTCCACTAGAACCTTCACCTCTCGACCCTCTATTGGGTACCTCTCGAATGGGTACCTCTCAAAGGAGTACCTCTCAGATGGGTACCCAAAACGACGTCATTTTGGGTAGCCACCTGGCATCACCTGTAGATGCACATATCGGTGATGCAATGTTTGAAAATGGGGATGTACAAAACGATAAAAAAGATGCCCAAAATGATGTCGTTTTGGGCAGCCACTTGAGAGCACCTGTAGGGCCACATGTTAGGCAGGCCTGTGAAATAATTACTATGCCCTTGATAACGGTTGTGTCAACCATTTAGTTTGGGAGGATCTCTTTTATACAGTAACCAGATTAACATGTGTTTGCTGCTGAAAATTGTGTGCATACGTGAGGGTGTTAATGTGAACAAGCACATCCTTCTCTCTCATCTTTTCTCTCCCTTCTCTCTAAACCAATTATTATTTACGCAATTTTGTACTATTCCGTCCCGTTTATATCCGTTATGTCAACATAATGGTCCCAAATGTCTACTATTCTCCACCGCGCCATGGCGGCACCTCCACTGAAATGCGGTGGCACCCATCTGGATAGGAGTTTCCTTCAAGCCCTCACTAATCGACCACCTCCACTCTATGCCTCTTTGCCATCAAACCCAGAAATCACACCAAAGACCACTTAAAAGGGTGACATCGCATGTATTGTTACTCAAAAGGAAGCTGAGATTCTCGCCGGCCACTATAGCAACGCTCTAGTTGGTAAATTCATAAGGGGAAAGCCGACCATGGAGCAACTTAATGAATCTTTCAAGTCAGTTGGATTCAAAGGGAAATTTCAACTGGGTTCGATTGATTACCGTCATGTGCTGATTAGGTTTGAGGAAAAGGAGGATTATCAGAGGATGTGGCTAAAGGGGCAGTGAAACTTTCTTGGGGCATCAATGAAGGTACTCAAGTGGTCGTTACATTTCTCTCCAGATACTGAGTCATCTATTGTCCTGGTATGGATTACCATTAAAAACGTACCTATTTTTTTCTATAATGAAACCATGATTCAGAGTATGGGCAACCAGATAGGTCAATTCATAAAAATGGACGCTGCAACTGTAGGAGTTACTAGGCCATCTGCTGTGAAACTATGTGTAGAAGTGGACCTTAGGAAAAAACCTCCCTGCGTTCATTAGGGTAGGTATTGAAGATGATGGAATTGAATATAAGGTTCTAAAGCTTCCCATTGAGTTTGAAGACTTACCATTATACTGCGACCATTGCCCGTCTATTGGACATGACGACTCTACATGTATTTATCTGCATCCTGAACTCAAAAGAAGTAGATATAAACCAGCTGGTCAGAAAACTAACCAAGAAGCTAAGGATGCCAATCTTGGTTTAAACCCTGATGCTATGGTTGATTGTACTACTGATGAAGTGATAGGAAACACTGGCAACAGAGCTGATGGAAAAGGTACAAGTTCTGGGGATCCAGCGATTATTCAGGAAGGTGCATCTGGTTTGTCAACAGTGGAAAAGGACAAGGTTTTTAAAACTCAGCAGAAGAAAAGTTATTATGTTCCGAGGGGTAAGACAAAATCCCCTGGTGCTGACAATTCAAACATCCTTAAAAAAGCCCAATTCTCAACTGAGTCCCCCTCTCTACCTCAAACACCCAACACTCATCCGATTTTCTCCACTTGACCTCTAACAATAAGAATATAGAGGTTCAAAATGGTAGTAGGGATAGAGCTTCCTCTCCTGCCCCTGAAATAATCTCCTTTACACCCAACCCCGTCTATAGGAAGAACTATTCCAAGGATGATCTCTGGACTGATAAAAAGAAGATCGGAAGGAAATCTTCTCCAGAAAAGATTTTCCACTCCAAAGAAGGTCACAGTAATAACAGATTCTTCCCTCTACTTGATGTCCTTCAAAATGGGGTAGATGGGGACGAGGAGGATCAGGATGCAGAATCTTCTGAGGTAAGTGATGCTGCAGATACTGAGGAGCATACTGAAGAGCTCTTATTCTCCCAAGCCACTGCTGAACAAAACATTGTCCGTAATGAAGAGGTAGACACAGCAAAGGTATGTAGTCCTAAAAATACTCATAATATGCAAGATCGTAAGGAGTCTAGAAAAAATAATTTTTTCACTCAGCTCAAAAAGATAATGTCCCCTGGAAAACAACCCAGTCCCAACAAGATCATCACTAGATCTTCAAAAGGTTTTAGTAAAAAAAGGTTTTAATGATTAGTACAACCATTAAAATCAATTTTATGGTCTGGAATATTAGAGGCATGAAAGAATCACTCTGTAGATTACATTATCTTGTAAAGACACACAAAATCCAATTATTATGCCTTATTGAACCATGGCATAATAATGAAAAATGTGGTAAATACATGAAAGATCTACACTTCACTAAATGCATGCAGGCTTCAAATGGTGAAATATGGTTAATGTGGAATGATCAAATTAATGTCACTCTGTTAGTCGATCATTTGCAATTTCTGTCAGTTAACATTCACAGTCTTAAACTAAATACCTCATTGGAGGGGATTTTTGTTTATGCACTCAGAACAATTGCTGGGAGAAAATTGTTGTGGAAAGCTTTGAGTGACAGAAAATGAATGATACCCTACTCATTGGGGATTTTAACACAATATCTTCGTTCAATGAGTATAAAGGTCCCTCGTTTCCAAAAAAATCCAGTATGGATGACTTTAATAGGTTCATTGATGATAATGCACTCTATAACATCAACACTGTTGGAAACATCTTTACTTGGTCAAATGGTAGACTTAAAAACCCTACCAGTCAGAGGTTAGATAGGGGACTTTGTACCCTCCAATGGTGTACAAAATTTCCTTCTTCTTCTATCCAAGTACTTAATAAAGGTGCCTCTAATCACTCCCCTCTTCTTCTTATTGTTGGTAGCTCTATTCCCTCATCCCCTAAATCATTTAGATTTATCAATGCTTGGTTTAATAGGCCTGGATTTTTAACACTGATAAAGAATTATTGGGAATTACCTCTGGCTGAAACTGGAATGCTTGGTTTTTTCTTAAAACTTTAGAGGTTAAAAAAATTAAGGTTTGGAATAAAAGTGTTTTTGGTAATATTCAGGATAATGTTACAAAGGCAGAGGAGGATTTGAGAATTCAGGAAATCATTTATGACTCAAATAGTTCAGAAACTGAATTGATTAAGCTTAAACAGGCTCAGGCTCTACTCCTAAGGTCCCTCAAAGAACAGGAAAAATTCTGGAAACAAAAGTCCAGAATTAAATGGCTCAAATATGGGGATGAGAACACTAAATTTTTCCATAACTCTGTTAAAGAAAGTAGGGCAAGACTCAGTATTTCTAAGATAAAAAAACTCACATGGGGTCTGGATTGAGGATATTCATGAAATTGAAACTGAGGCTATTAATTATTATTCTGATCTTCTTTCTAAACCTTCAACTGATTCAAATGGTGAGTTCTTCTCTCACTTTCTGAGTCAAATTCCTAAAATTGTAACAGATCAGGATAATGCTTTGCTTATTAGGCCTGCTACCTTAGATGAGCTTAGTTTGGTTGTTTTTGGTCTAAATAAAAATAGTAGTCCAGGGCCTAATGGTTTCTCATCAAACTTTTTCACAAAAAGCTGGTAAATAATATGCCAGGATCTGTTGATAGCTGTAAATGATTTTCTTTCTGGTTCTCCCATTCCTAGAGGAATTGCAGCAACATGGATCACTATTATTCCTAAAAAAGAATCTCCATCTTCTTTTCATGATTACAGGCCTATTAGTTTGTCCAATTTCATTAATAAGATTTTTTCAAAACTGCTAATGGAGAGGTTAAAACTGATTATGCCTAAACTCATATCCCCACATCAGTCAGCTTTTATGACCAACAGGGACATCTCTGACAATGTTATTTATCTCAAAGAGATGCTGAGATTCTTGGACAGGAATAACAGAGATCCAAATTGTGTTATTAAACTGGATTGAACAAAGGCCTTTGATAGGGTCAGTTGGGCTTTTCTTAATAGTATTTTGTTAAAATTTGGACTCCATGGTAAATTTGTTCATTCGGTTATGAAAAATATCACCCAGGCTTGGTTTTCTGTGTTGATTAATGGTAAGCCGGTAGGTTTCTTCAAATCTTCTAGAGGTATAAAACAAGGTGACCCCCTATCCCCTTTTCTTTTCAATATCTTTACTAAGGCTTTCACAAGAAGTTTAGTATATGTGTTTAATTCTGGTAAACTGCAATTTTTTGATCTTCCTCAAGGGGCAATCCCAATTTCCCATCTTAGTTATAAAAATGATACTATTATCTTCTTGAAAGCTAGTAAATTGAACCTAATTCGCATGAAAGCTTTCCTAGTGGTTTTTGAAAACACTACTGGGCAAAAAGTGAATTTTGAAAAGAGTGATTTTTACTTGGGTAAAGGGGCTACTGTGGTAAAAACAAGGAAGGTTAAAGAGATTTTAGGAATGAAGCAGGGCACTTTTCCATTTAAATATTTGGGATGTCCCATTTTTAAGGGTAGAGTGCTAATTGCTCATTTTCAGCCCCTTTTAGAAATGGTGGACAGAAGGTTGCAAAACTGGAAAAATAGATGGCTAAGTACTGGGGGTAAAATAATTTTAATTAAATCTTGTATCTATTCTATCCCTCAACACATTTGGACTGTTATGAAGCCTACAGTTCATGTTGTCAAAATTTTGGAAAGAATGATGTCTAAGTTTTTCTGGGGAGAGACTGATCTGGGTCCAAAAATGGTTTGGAGGAGGTGGAGTAATCTATGCTACCCACTGGACCAGAATGGTCTTGCATTCAGATCAATCCCCACAATCATAAAAGCATGTTCTCTTCAATTATGGTGGAAAGTTTAGCTTGAAAAGGCTCCATGGGCACAATTTATCTGGTCTTTATCCCCTTCTGCTAGAAAATCCCAAACTTGGAACAGGATTCAATCAGTTAATTCTTTAGCCGAGAGAAATTCCAGGGTTATTATTGGGGATGGGAAATGTAACTTCTGGACATCAAACTGGACAGGCAAAGGTCCATTGATGGATCATTATGCTTATGATCTTACCAACATTCCTTTTAACTGCACTGTTAGCCACTTCATGCTAAATAGGGCAAGTTTCTCTGTCTCTATTTATCCATTGCTAATTCCCAAAATTTGTCTTGTCATGCAGGACACCAAAATCTGGAAAGACCGAGCGGATAGACTCATATAGATGCCTGACATAGCAGGGAATTTCTCTTTCAAATCAGCTTATAAGCTACTCCAACCTAACAGTGGTACCTCTATTACTCTTATTAAGTTATGGTTTCCAAGAGCTCAGAAAAAGATATCCATCTTTATGTGGAAACTTTTCAATGCATTTCTTCCTTTTGATGATGTCCTCGGAGTTTTTAGATTCCAGCTTCCTTCTAAATGCTTGTTCTGTAACAACACTGATGGCATCCAACACTTTTTCAATGAATGTTCCTTTGCTACTCTTATTTGGAAAGAAATTCACCGTATTATAGGGATAACTCCTCCACATTTTTCAACTCTCTGGAATAGATTATCATATTACCTCACAAATCCAGTTCTAACTAAATTTCATTCTTGCTTATTTAGACTTTTACCTATGGTGGTTTGCTGGTTCTTATGGAAAGCAAGGTGTGAAAAAATGTTTGATAATACAACCCCTAATATTCAAATTACTATTACAAGGATTAGGGAGTATATTTTCAACATTTTTTATGCAAGGCCATTGTTCACTAACTGTGATGATACCAGACTATTGACACAGTCAGGTTTATTACCAAAATGGCCAACAAAACCATTACCTCATATAGCTACTGTAAAGTGGAACAAACCGGAACTAGGTAGTAAGCTAAATGTGGATGCAGCTTGGAAGACTGATAATTCTGCTGGTTTAGGCCTTATTCTCAGAGATGAAAATGGTAGGGTAATTACCATGGATAGCTATTCTACGGAGGCACGCAGTTCTGTAGAGGCTGAGATCTTGGCAATCCAAAAAGGAATTTATCTCTTACAGCTAGCCTCGCATAACAGTGTAATTGAATCAGATGGTTCACAAGCTATACTGCATATCATGGATCCATATAAATTTCCATTGCCCTTATTTGATTTATGTTATGAATCTAAATTGAGCCTTGGAAATATCCAGCTTGTGCATACACTTAGACAAGGTAATGTAGTGGCAGATGTGCTGGCCAAAACTGCGGTTCATAGGCAAAATGGTCATTTTCACTTGGATTCTGTTTCCAATGAAATCAGGGGTCTGATTTTACTGGATGCAACTGGGATACCAAATATAAGAACTAATGACTAGAATCGGTTGTTTCTGATTTACCTAAAAAAATCAGTAATTCACCGTGATGCTTGCAAATTTTACTTACATTAAATCCAGTTATTCTCCCTATGTTAGCTATTGGAATAGACTACTGCTGCTATTTTCTCTTATGGCAGGTACACGACAACACCATTGAACTCAAATGCATGCTTCGTATGGCAGTTTTTCAAGCAACGGTCCAACAGGATTTCGACCAACTTGGAGGGACCGTATGTCCTCGAGGGGGCTTCGAGTCCTCGAGGGGGCTTTGAGTCCTCCTTGGGGTTTCGAGTCTCTACGGGGCTTCGAGTCCTCAAGGGATCTTCGTGTCCTCAAGGGGGCTTCGAGTCCTTGAGAAGGCTTCGAGTTCAACAGGGGGGTTTGTGTCCTTTAGGGGATCTCGAGTCTTCGAAGGGACTTCAAGTCTTCGAGGGGGCTTCAAGTTTTCTTCAAGTGGTCGAGCTCACGAGGGGGCTTCCAGTCTAAGATGGGGGCTAGTGTCCTCGAGGGGGTGCTTCGAGTTCTCAAGGGGGCTTCGAGTCCTCGAAGGGGCCTCCAATCCTCGAAGGGGCCTCCAGTCCTCGAAGGGGCCTTCAGTCCTCGAAGGGGCCTCCAGTCCTCGAAGGGGCCTCTAGTCCTCGAGGGGCCTTCGAGTCCTCCAGGGTGCTTCGTGTTCTCGAGGGGGTTTCGATTCCTACAAAAGGCTTCGAGTCCATGAGGGGGCTTCAAGTCCTCGAGGGGGGCCCGAGTCCTCGAGGGGGGCCCGAGTCCTCGAGGGGGGCCCGAGTCCTCGAGGGGGGCCCGAGTCCTCGAGGGGGCTTCGAGTCCTTGAGAAGGCTTCGAGTCCAACAGGGGGGTTCGTGTCCTTTAGAGGGTCTCGAGTCTTCGAAGGGACTTCAAGTCTTCGAGGGGGCTTTGAGTATTCTTCAGGTCATCGAGTTCACGAGGGGGCTTCTAGTCTGCGATGGGGGCTAGTGTTCTCGAGGGGGTGCTTCGAGTTCTCAAGGGGGCTTCGAGTCCTCAAAGGGGCCTCCAGTCCTCGAGGGGCCTTCGAGTCTCAAAGGGAGCTTCGTGTCCTTGAGGGGGTTTTGATTCCTCCAGAAGGCTTCGAGTCCATGAAGGGGCTTTGAGTCCTCGAGGGGGGCCCGAGTCCTCGAGGGGGTCTCGAGTCTTCCAGAGAACTTCGAGTCTCGAGGATACTTCGAGTCCTTGGGGTTTTCGAGTCCTGGACGGGGTTTCGAGCATTTCAAATTGCCATGGGTTTTTCACCAGGACGATATACTGAACATGGATTTTGGAGCTTTATTTGTTCCTTGGGACTCACCATCAAATACCATCTGGTTTTGTGCGCTCGAACACCTAATGGACTTCCAACTTAGTTTGCTGTAAACAATACATCTGTGGCTGATAAGAAGAAACCTCAAGTCTTTTTTGCTAGGTTTGGATTTTCTTCAGATTAATCTTTGTAATTTTGGATTGAAGTTGCCTGGCCAAAGGGAAGAATTAACACAAGGGGTGGAGATTCTTTCTTCTGGAATAGCAATTTCAATAACTATCCTCTATTTGTTTGGATAGTTTTGACACATACTACTCTGTAGATAGTTAGGGCTTTTGGAGAAAACTATGTCGCCTCAATGCTCATTATGAACAAGCTAAACATCATGTACATTTTATTGATCTTGGTCTTAGGTTTGGGGAACCTTAATATATCATCCCCCACCCTCGGGTGCTTTAATTTAAAAAAACATTAATGTGAACAAGCATATACAAAAGAAATAAAGCTACAGTAGTGATTTTGTTTGTTTTTATGAGTGTGTTTTTGTTCTGGATCGATCTATTAGTGAGTAATAGATTTGTGTTCATATAAAGCCCTTAAGTAGTACAACTATTTAGCATTGATATTCTAGGGAAATAAATTTTGTAGTTTCCGACTGATC
The DNA here is from genome assembly GCA_037428765.1 of Rubia yunnanensis. Taxonomy (NCBI): domain Eukaryota; kingdom Viridiplantae; phylum Streptophyta; class Magnoliopsida; order Gentianales; family Rubiaceae; genus Rubia; species Rubia yunnanensis. Next base: position 65,433,428 of record CM075061.1, read on the forward strand.
GACGGAGATGTTTGACCTGGCTGTCTATTAGTATAATTTAGTACAAAGTGATTTATTGGGTTGGAAAATGATTGTAAAACAAGGTTAATTTCATCAACTTTTGGACTTCATTTTGAGTTGGGCTCGAACTAAATTAGAGTCCATGGGCATCATTTTTGGATTCTCCTCTGCGAGTACTATAAAATTGACTGTTTAAACTCTCAAAATAGATAAAGGGTGAATGAGATATGGATGCTCAAAGAGTCACTCTGAGAATGGAAACTTAGACGGAAATTCATTCGCACGTACTAAGTTTTCTGTAATTTTTTACTGTCTAAAATGCGTTTGGATCGTGTGGAAGTCTCTAGAAAGCCCAAACCGCTTAAAAAATATTCTAAGAATCACGTGTGGAATATATGAGATATGATACGCGGTTAATCATAACAAGGAATATGATATTCTTATCTTTCCAGAATCTATTCAAATATTTGTAAAATATTTGGTGGTTAGAGAATATTTTCTCTGATTACAGGAATCAGATCTTCCACGTATCTTCACATAGGGTTTCTTAGACATCTATAAATAGAGCATTTATGTCAGACAGAAACTTGGCACCATTCTCAAGTTCCTCCCTACTTCTAAACTTGAGTCTTATCTTCTTTCTCTGTCTTTGTCGGTGATCGTCCTTCGGGCTTTGTGTGACTCTGAGGTAATTTTTACTTGTTAAAATTACCTTCGATGGTTTTATCCTAGGGAACGATGTCCACGACGGGACTCATTCGTTTCAAGGACAGCAAGTGTACTCGTGACTCCATCAATATGTGATATATGTGATTGATTGAAACATGCTTATTAATTGTACGCGTGAATAATTAATACTGTTTCATTGTTGTTACTTATGTTAAATTGTTCGTATAATTTCGTTGTTTAATTTCCACATGTTTTATCAATATATGTTCAACAGTCTTGAAACGAATGATTTTTTTTTGTTGAGTTATATTGATTAAATTTAGTCGTAAAATTACACGATGAAATCTTATGCCATACATGTCGTAGCCAAATTATATTCCTATTAACAATATGAAATGCATGTCTTATATGCCATACATGTTGTAGCCAATGTGGAATGCATGCCTTATATGCCACAATATAAATTAATGCTATGACAATATGCAATATGACATACATGCCGTAGTCGAATTATATTCCTATTAACAATATGCAATGCATGTCTTTTATGCATTAATATAAATTAATGCTATGACAATATAAAATGCATGTCTTACATGCCGCAATATGCCATACATGTCGTATGCGAATTATATGTCTAGTTTGGATTAAGCGTATAAATGTAGTATACTTCGTAAATAATTAGAATTTGCATGTCATAATACTCGACTAAATAGTTGTTCGAAACTTATGCATGCCAAAATGAAAATATGCATGTCGATTAAATGGTTGTTTGAAATTGTGTATACCTTATACCTTATAATTTGCATGCTATATGTGCTGAAATTTTTTTGTTGTTGTTGATGCAGTATAGCTTAATATCATGCATGATGTATTCAATGGTTGAAATTGGTTGATGAATTCGAAATGAAGAATTCAAAATTTGTATGCTATAGTATTTTGAAAATTATTCTTTAATTTCCTGCGGAAATTCTTTTAGAATAATTAATGATTTGAAAAATTGATTGGGTTTGGTTGTTTACAACAGAACCATGTCAGGCGATGAGACTACCCATGGGGCGACGCCTCTTGTGACTGTTCAGGCTCAGACTACTCCTGGGGCAACACCGCTTGTGACTGTTCAGGCTACGACTACCCCAGGGGCGACACCTCTTATGGCTATTCCTCATGCTGAGAAACCCGAGAAGTTCAATAATGGTATGAACTTCAAGATATGGCAACAGAAGATGCTCTTCTACTTGTCCACTATGGGTTTGGAGCGCTATGTTCGCGAAGATCGTCCAGTTGCGGATGAGACTAGCAATGTGGAAGTCCAAAATGTTGGGGTGGAATGGAACTCTAAGGAGTATATCTATCGCAACCTCATTTTGAATAGCCTTCACGACGCCATTTGGAGTGTGTATGAAGTGAAGGAGCCTTCTAAGGTGCTTTGGGAAACTCTTGGCCAAGAGTACAGGGGTGAGGAGGTTGGATCCAAGAAGTGGGTCGTTGTCAAGTTCCTCGACTACAAGATGGTTGATGCAAAATCTGTAGTCAGTCAAGCTCAAGAACTGCAAATGATGACCAATGAGCTGATAGCCGAGAAAATGATGATAGGCGAGACTTTCCAAGTCTACAGCATCATTGAGAAGTTGCCTCCAAGCTGGAAGGACTTCAAGAGTTACCTGAAACATAAGCAAAAGGCGATGACCCTGAGGGATCTAATCCAAAAGCTTCGTGTTGAGGAGGATAACCGCAACTCTGAAAAGAGGATCAATGGGTCTGTGCCTATGGTAAGAGCCAATCTTGTGGAGGTGGGTGGAAGCTCCAAGTCGAAGAAGTTCAAGGCAAAGAAAGGATCCAAGTTGGGAGCTAAGGGTGGAGTTGCTAAGAAGTCGAAGTTCACTGGCAAGTGCTACAACTGAAACACCATTGGCCACAAGTTCTCTAACAGTAGGAAGCCAAAGAATGCCAAGAACGAGGCCAATATGGTTGACGATCTTGCACGTGATGTGAAGGATATCGATCTTTGTGCTGTGATTTCTGAAGTCAACATGGTGGACTCCAATCCAAAAGAATGGTGGATTGACACTGGTGCTACTAAGCACATCTGCTCAGTCAAGAAAGTGTTCTCAAACTTCAAGGCAATTGAAGATGGCGAAACAATCTACATGGGCAACTCTGGAACTTCCAAGGTGAAAGGTCGCAGCACTGTGGTGCTGAAGATGACGTCGGGGAAGGAACTGACTTTGAAGAATGTTCTGTATTTGCCAGACATTCGCAAGAACCTTGTGTCCAGTTCTGTGTTGATCAAGCATGGCTTTAAGCTAGCGTTTGAGTCTGATAAGTTAGTTTTGTCTAAACAAGGTATGTTTGTAGGCAAAGGTTATGAGCTAGATGGTATGGTCAAGTTGAACACCATGGTTGTACCTCCTAAGAAAGATGAAATGAATGCTTCTTCTTCTGCCTACATGATTGAGTCTTCCAATTTGTGGCATGGTAGACTAGGACACGTTAATTATGATTCGATAAGAAGATTAATTAACATGGAGAACATACGTAACATGAAAATTGATACAAATCATAAATGTGAAACTTGTGTTAAAGCCAAAATGACTCGAACATCTTTCAAACAATTTAAAAGAAACACAAAACCTCTTGAGTTGATACATACCGATATTTGTGATCTCAAGTTCGTCCAAACAAGAGGAGGTAACAAGTATTTCATCACCTTCGTAGATGATTGCACAAAATACTGCTATGTGTACTTGCTGAAAAGCAAAGATAAGGCAATTGAGAAATTCGTACTCTAGAATATGGAAGTTGAAAATCAACTTGATAAAAAGATCAAGGTGATTAGGAGTAACCGTGGAGGTGAATATGTAGAGACATTTAAGAACTACTGTTCTGAACATGGCATCATTCACGAGGTCACTGCCCCTACTCGCCACAATCAAATGGTGTGGCTGAACGTAAAAATTGCACTCTTAAGGAGATGATGAATGCAATGTTGAAAATTCCTGGGCTACCACAAAGCATGTGGGGGAATTTTGACGGCAAACTATCTTTTAAATAAGGTACCACGTAAAGATGATAAGGCAACTCCCCATGAGTTGTGGAAAGGCACAAAGCCGCCCTTTACGTACTTGCGAATGTGGGGGTGCCTTGCAAGGTGTTGATACCAACCCCTAAGAAGCTAAAGATAGGACCTAAAACAGTTGATTGTATCTTTATAGGGTATGTACATGAAAGTAGTGCTTATTGCTTTCTTGTACACGAATCTCATCATCCCGAGATTCACAAGAACACAATCATGGAATCAAGAAATGCAAACTTCTTTGAAGATGTGTTCCCTGCGAAGGAAAGGGTAGGATCGTCGAAAAGGACCATTGAGTCTGTAGACGAAGATGTAGGAATTCCTGATGATCTCAAGGATCAAGAGGAAGGGGATGAACCTAGACGAAGCAAACAGATTAGGACTGAGAAGTCCTTTGGTCCTGATTATCTAACGTATATGCTTGAAAGTGAGCCACAAAGCTATAAAGAAGCTGTGAATTCGTCTGAGGGTCCTATGTGGAAAGAAGCGATTAAGAGTGAAATCGACTTGATTTTACAAAATCATACTTGGGAGCTAGTGGACTTACCACCTAGGTGTAAATCACTAGGCTACAAGTGGATCTTCAAAAGGAAGATGAGAGCCGATGGTTCGATTGACAAGTACAAAGCAAGGCTTGTAATTAAAGGTTATAGACAAAAGGAAGGTCTTGACTACTTTGATACTTATTCTCTTGTCACGAGAATAAGCTCCATTAGAATGATACTAGCTATCGACGCGTTACTTAAGCTTAAGGTTCATCAAATGGATGTGAAGACTGCCTTCTTGAATGGAGATTTAGAGGAAGAAATCTACATGGAGTAACACGAGGGTTTTAGCGCTCCAGATCAAGGAGGGAAGGTCTGTAAGTTGGTGAAATCATTATATGGTCTCAAACAAGATCCAAAGCAATGGTATGAGAAGTTTGACCATGCCGTTCTAGCCAATGGTTTCAAAATAAATTAGTGTGATAAGTGCGTCTACGTGAAAGACACGGAAAATGGATATGTAATCCTATGTCTATATGTAGATGACTTACTCATTGTGGGTAGTAATGGAAAAATGATCAAATCTACCAAAAACATGTTGAATTCTCATTTTAACATGAAGGATATAGGACTAGAGGATGTGATCTTAGGGATAAAGATCATCCGAACCTCTGATGGTATCACCTTAACCCAGTCTCATTATGTAGACAAAATCCTTGAGAAATTCAACAAGAATGACTCAAAGGTGGCGATGACTCCAATAGATCCCAATTTACATCCAAGAAATAATAAATTGGAGGCTATTAATCAGGTGGAGTACTCGAAAGTCATTGGGAGTTTGATGTACCTAATGAGTTGTACTAGACCAGACATTGCTTACACTGTAAGTTGGTTGAGTGAATACACGAGTAACCCCAGTATGACTAACTGGAAGGCTATAACTAGAGTATTGAGATATCTATGTTTTACTCGTGATTATGGTCTACATTATGCGAGTTATCCAGTTGTAATTGAAGGATACAGTGATGCAAACCAGATACACGATATAAAGGATCTGAAATCCACTAGTGGGTATGTATTTACACTAGGTGGAGGAGAAATCTCATGGAAATCCTCTAAACAAACTATTATTACTCAGTCCACGATGGAATCCGAGTTTGTTGCCTTAGACAAGGCGGGTGAGGAGGCCGAATGGCTCCTCCAATTTGTAGAGGACATTCCTAGATGGCCAAAGCCTGTGCCAGCCATATGTATACATTGTGATAGTGTCGGCTATTGGCAAGGCTAAGAATATGTTGTATAATGGGAAGTCTCGTCATATTCCATGAAGACATAGTTCCATTAAAAAACTTCTCTCAACTGGAGTGATCACAATTGACTATGTAAGGTCGAAAAACAACATAGCTGATCCCTTGACAAAAGGGTTGAATCGAGAGATAGTTGAAACATCATCAAGAGGAATGGGACTAAAGTCCATTAAATGATGGGTTACGTACGTGGACACCCAACCTATGTGACTGGAGATCCCAAGATCTGGGTTCAAAGGGACAACTAAACTGCAAAGACCCATCGCGATCACTATGGTGGGTTCATACCTCCTGTCTTATTTCCTATGATGAAGAAACAGTGAAGAAAGTAGAGGTTAAGAATTAAATTGCTTTTAATGATTCACGGCATCGAGCGTATGACACTTGAAAGAGCGCATAGTTTATAGAACTGCTCTTACGCTAAGAATCACCTATGTAAGTGAGAAGTGTGGCCGCTTCGAAAGGGAATTGTTAGGACGCAATTCCTTAGAAACCTTACAGAGCTAGGGGGTGTACCATGGCCTGATTAATGGACACAACCGAGGAAATCTCAAAGGCTAGGAAAGATGTATGTGGGAAGTGCATTGTCATTCACACAAGCGGTCGGGGAAGTTCAAGGACATCGCATATACTTCCTAACCAGTGGGCTAAGTGTACTCTCTCAAGGGAAAGTTCAAAGGGTGACACCTACTTATCCTATGCAGCATCTATGCCGTCAAAATGAATCTATCACCAAGTCAAACTCCATGTCTGGCGTGATTGTTCTGATTCCACATCACTATCTATTCATGTGGGGGATTGTTGGAAAATGATGGTAAAACAAGTTGAATTTCATCAACTTTTGGGCTTCGTTTTGAGTTGGGCTCGAACTGAACTAGAGTCAGTGGGCATCTTTTTTGGATTCTTCTCTGCGAGTACTATAAAATCGACTATTTAAACTCTCAAAACGGATAAAGGGTGAATGAGATATGGATGCTCAAAGAGTCACTCTGAGAATGGAAACTTAGGCGGAAATTCATTCGCACGTACTAAGTTTTCTGCAATTTTTTACTGTCTAAAATGTGTTTGGATCGTGTGGAAGTCTCTAGAAAGCCCAAACCGCGTAACAAATATTCTAAGAATCACTTGTGGAATATATGAGATTTGATACACAGTTAATCATAATAAGGAATATGATATTCTTATCTTTCTAGAATCTATTCAAATATTTGGTGGTTAGAGAATATTTTCTCTGATTACGGGAATCAGATCTTCCACATATCCCATAGGGTTTCTTAGACATCTATAAATAGAGCCTCTGTGTCAGACAGAAATCTGACACCATTCTCAAGTTCCTCCCTACTTCTAAACTTGATTCTTATCGTCTTTCTCTGTCTTTGTCGGTGATAGTCTTTCGGGCTTTGTGTGACTCTGAGGTAATTTTTACTTGTTAAAATTACCTTCGATGGTTTTATCCTAGGGAACGATGTCCACGACGGAACTCATTCGTTTCAAGAACAGCGAGTGTACTCGTGACTCCATCAATATGTGATATATGTGATTACTTGAAACATGCTTATTAATTATAGGCATGAATAATTAATACTATTTCATTATTGTTACTTATGTTAAATTGTTCGTGTAATTTCGTTATTTAATTTTGTTAAATTGTTCGTGTAATTTCGTTATTTAATTTCCACATGTTTTATCAATATACTGATACTGAAAGTTATGGATTTCATATAAATGTTTCATTTGAAAGTTATCTAGCATTACTTCTGGTGCATGGTTCCTGATTGCTGATATTTCTTTTGTTTTCATAGATGGCATACAGAACATAAACTTTTCACTGCAATGTGGTGGCAGCCACAATTCATCCTGGGATAGTAAATCTGATTTATGTTCATAGTTACCAAACTCCTATATCTGGTGCCCTCAAAGGTTGGACAGACACCCCATCCTCGTTTTGGACTGCCTTATGCCATCCCTTAACAGGGTACTTTAACGTTTTAGAAGTTAAAGTCAGCCTCTGAGTTGTATATTTTGCTTCTGTGGTGTGTATTGGTACTAATTTGCTGCAGGCAACTCAAATCTTGGATTAGTTTTAAAATAGTACTTGCAACATTGATTATCATGGTCATGTTTCACTTTTCTGCTATTACCTTACAGGTTTCAAGTATCCAATTTGGCCTGCTAATATGGATTTTAAACCAGAGTACGTCATGCTCTCTCGCATTTTTCAATTAGTTTGTGGGGTTCTTCTAAACCATACTGCTTTTCATTTGACCAGCCATTGCATCCAAGTTCTGCGGGCGCCATGCATCTCTCTGCAACCCCCCTACAGTTTGCCTCATTTGAGTACTGGCCGATGGAACAGCAGTCAAGTGGTTCAATTATGAACAATAGCTTCAATGGTGCTCATATTACCGGGATTCCACTTTTGAATTCGCAGTATCACCATGGCACTTACTAAACTACCGACTGTTTTCTGTCAAGGATGAAAACTACTGAATTCGGCACAAAAATACCAGATGTGAAGACACTATAAAGAGTAACATTGTTTAGGATACAAGTTGCATTTGTTTACCTATATATTGTACTTGTTTTTCAGGATCATACTGTATGCCTAAAATTTTTGTTTACCTAAGATTTTTATACATTTAATAACATACTGTATTTTTTATCTTACAACTATAAATTATCAAATTATAACTTGCATTTGTTTTGCTTGCCTAAGTATCAACCTTTGTTTCACAAAATGTTATTGATATGGAAACACTGACTGCAAATTAACTTATATGTGATTACTTAGCTTACAACTGTAATTTATTAACCTATGGATTGTATTTTTCCCCTATAAGCTCAGAAACCCAACACAATAAACCACATAACATAACTAAAATGTAACTTGGTATTAATAAGCATACAAATATTACTTTTTAACATTCAATATGCACTTATTTCCCTAAAAGGGACTTGTATTATATTTCACATAATTTTAGTAATACGAAAATCACTGAATACATGTATAACTACTTAGCTTACACATGTAGTTTATTAACCTATCAATTGCATTTTTTTTTCCTATAAGCTCAGAAAATCAACATAATCAACCACATCAAATAATTCAAAAATCAACTTGGAATTAAAAAGCATACAAATAGTACTTCTTCAAATTAAACAGGCATTTGTTTCATAAAGCCTGCAACCTTACAAATAAATCCTAAAACAGCGTCTCAAATATTCTTAACAAATCACCCATAAAACAATCAGTCACAAATCATCCAAAAATACCTTCAACCTTATAAACAGATCCTAAAACAACGTCTCAATTGCGCTCAACATATCACCCAAACACCAATCAGTCACAACATAACCTAATTACAAATATCCAACAACAATTCAAAGATGCTGCAACTAGAGATCCTCAAGTCCTTCAATCCCAGGGGAAAATGAAGGAATTATAGTACGAGCTTTCTTCATGTATTCATCAACAATCTTATCAACCCACACATGTGTGGCTGGGTATTCCATAATGCCCTGTGTCGTCTTGACATGAACAAGATCCTCATTTGCTGTGATTTTTTCTTCTTCCTATGAATCTGATTGTGGATGTAGCTGCGGTTGTGGTCGCACAATCGGACTAGCATTTTCCCTCTCAAGGTTTTAAACCAACACCTGTGTAATGACCGCCATGTCTCGGTTGAAAACAAGGCAAGCCCTATTCAGAGGCTGACAGAGAAGAACAAATATCAATCCAATAAAAAATTAGAAACTGTCCAAATAGGAAATATAAACTATAACTGGATTAGATTAACTAGCATCTACATTACTTTTAAAACAACATGCACTAATTTTTTTAAAACTATATTTTAAAAAAGACAAAAAATACTTACATTGCTAGTAGCTTTGTCAATGTCTTCACTGCTCATCACGCCATTAGGTATTTGATACAAAACAAATCCTGGCTCCTGAGCAATACCATCACATGCAGCAGTAGGTGTATGAAGCCCCTCGTGGCCAATATTCTCATTATGAGTTCCCTCAGATTGCTACTGGCTACTTCGTTTATCTTTCACCCTCCCATCCTTTGTCAAAGGAAAATCATCCTCTACCATAACCCCCTTATCATAACCTATTTTTTTCAAGATAATGAGCCCTGTCGAGCAAAGATTTCTTTGACCAATGCATGCACAAGGGCAGTCTAGTAGGGTCAGGCTGACCTCTAACAGAAAACCTATAAATATAAGTCAGCTGCAATACAAACACACAACCGCCAACACAAGACACGTCTCTTTTACCTGAATCAAATTTGAAGCTCCTAACACCCTCACAGAGACGATCAAGCACAAAGCCACACCAATCAAGACTCGTAATGGTCCCAACATTCTCTGAAGCACTAACTAGCTTAAAATCAACCAAGTTTCTGGTAGTTGACGCCAAGAAAGTACACATGGCATACATAACAAAAAATCTCTGAAAACGCTCACCACCATCACCTTGTTTACCCAGCTCCTCAAAAAGATCAACATGAGAAATATTACCATATTTATCAGCACCTAACTCATCTCTCTATCTATTCTTAATATCCACATCCCTTGGCAAACCTCTCACATTGTTCCTAACCAAACCAACAGGACAGCCTAGAATCCTAGGAATACAAAATATATCAAACACATCGTCAGGGGTACTGATGTACCTTGAGCTGGATATTTCTTGAACACAGCCAACATGATCAAACCTAGAATAAAAATTAAGAATTCTGCCTAGAACAGTTTGAAGTTAGCATAAAAAAATATAAAATCAGCCCACATAATCAAACATGTCAACTAGCCAAGGAACAATTCCAAAAGGAATGGATGAGATGTCAAACACAAGAAGTCTACCAAAACCTATATCTTCCACATCAATGTTTTGGGCGGGAGTGAGCGAGGCACTTAACAATTTCAGCTTTGAAGGACAACAGCTGGTTGAGAATTTCTTAGCAAACCTAAAATATTTTAAAATATAAAAAGTATAAGCATACATGTCTTGAAAAGTGTAAGTTTATTTGAGACTGTGAATAACAAGTAAACAGTGAATCTTATCAAATGCAGCATCTTATGAAACAAGTGCAGTTTATAACATATTAAAATAACCCTGTAAACAGAGGGGAAAAACACTTACGTGTTACCCTTCGCATCAGTATGTTTGACCACCTGCTTCTTCTGACGGTTGCGTTGCTGTTTCGCAGCTCCTTCTTCACCAGCAACCATTTTTCCTGACCCCTGAAGCTTCACCAGCAGTATTGTCCGTTTTCCTCTTCATACCAATTTTTTTCGTCTCTTCAACACCTTTCTTCACCTTCTCAGCAGACTCCTTCAAAACTCCACTAGATTTCTTCGTCTTTACAGCACCTTTCTTCACAACAACTTTTTTAGTCTTTGTCTTCATCGCCTTCTCAGCAAGCGACTTTGCGGCAAGTTCTTCTGCCTTCCTTTTATTCTGTCCAGTAGAGGTCTCACATTGTTTACCCTTCTTCTTGCTCAACATACGAGGTGACGACCTCTCCTTCTCTCCTTCAAATGAGACCACCACAGTAGGTCGAGCTTCAACACTCTCACCCACATCCACATTAGCTTCACCACCCTCACTCTCCCGCTCACACGCAGTCGCAGCAGCTTGCCCCACCTCTGCCTTCGCAACTGCATCCAAAATTCACTAAGTTTCATCATTATAGTCTCTAATCATACTGTCACCATCATCCCTGGAACACCTTCACCATTATTCTCAACATCCTTAGACAACCTTCACTAGCAGGTACAGTTTCCTCCCTAAAAGATTCAGTCTATTTCCTATTCAAATCAGTATCATTCTCATTAAAATATGCCTCAACTTCAGCATCAATATCTGCTGAAGCATTCTTCCCCTTAGTAGACCTAACTACTTCACCATCAATTTGTGTTGAACCATCTTTCCCCTCAACACCATCAACACCCCCAACACCCTTAACACCCTTAACACCACCACTTTCAACACCAACATTAGCATCAACCCCTTCAACGCCAACATGAACATTATCAATCATCATAGCCAAAACGTCCCTAATATCTTTCTTCACTACCTTAGAACCCTCGACTTCATCAACACCAGCTACTTCTCTACTCATTCGAACAACATCATTCAGTAGTGGTCATAGTCAAATTCTTGACTTGATCCACCTTCACCCACAAGTGATACACCTTCACCATCTTTCAGCTGCTTAACACCCACATTCATCTGTTTCTTATTTCCCAGCTTAGGAATGACGGGAACTAAAATCTGTGGAGTAGCACCACCACCAATTCTGGACCTATGTGCCAATACAACTACTACACACAAAATGAAAAACAAAAAATTGTATAAGCACATATTAAAAAAACAAACATAATCACACAAATAAAATGCAACATGTTAAGAAAAAAAACCCCTCCCGAAGTATAAGACTGGTGAACCTTCTTCAACTCATCTTGAAGAGAAGATCCATCTTTCTTTTTAGATTTTCTAACCACCTTCTTAGAAGCTAACAATATAACATATTTGAATAAGTAAATGTGTAAGCAAATAAGTAAATAAATATAAAGAAAAATTACAATCACCTTCTTCTATCTCAGGTTCTTGACGTTGAATAGTATCTTCACCTCCTTCAGGAACAGCTAAAAATAATCATATATACCACACAGTAAGAAACTAATACATCAAGCATGCAAACAAATGCAAGTTGTAATAAAAAAAATGCATGCATACTCTGACAGCTAAGCAACCTAATCTGGGAAAACAACAGTATAACTAACTAATGCATATGCTATACTAATATATGCAACTTGTAATGAAACAAATGCATACATAGTCTGACAGTTTATAAGCAACATAATCTAACATACACATTATAACTAACTTCTGCATATAGTAAATTAACATAAGCAACTTGTTATGAAACAAAATACATACTAGCAAATCAGAAAGAATAACAATAACTAACTAACAATCAGTGAAACTCAAAACACAGACTAAGTAACTAATACATAAGTTATATTAACATATGCAAATTCTAAGAAAACAAGTACACAATATAACAATCAGTCAACAACAAAATAAGTAACTCGAAAAACAGAGTAACTAACTTAGAAAAATGTTAGCCTAACATATGCAAATCATAAGAAAACAAATGCACATCATAAAACAGAGTCAAAACATGTGGATCTGACATACAAATCAGCAAAATAGGATGACTAACTAATATAGTTGTTAGCCTAACGTATGCAACTCCTAAGAAAACAAATGCACATTATAACTGAACTGATAACATACTGGGAAAAAAACAGAGTAACTAACTAGTGCATATCTTACAATAACAAATGTAACTTTTAAACAATCAACTGCATGTTATAAAAAAAACCTCAAAACATACAGATCTGACTAACAAAAAAGTCAACAGCAACAAATCATATGCAGATCTGACTTACAAATAAAATTTCTAAAAAAAGTCAACATCAACAAGACTGAAAAAACACATACACGCACAACAAAAATAAAAAAAAGCGCGAAACTCCAAATATTCAAAACGAAAAACAAGAAGAATACGAACCAGGAGAAGAAGAAGGCTAAGACAACTTCTCAACTTCAGGAAGAATAGCTTTCCCCTTCGCCCTACCCATGACTAGGTCAAATACACACGCAAAAAAAATCTTACATCAGAATTGCGAACTATAAAGCAAAAATGGAAAAGAACAGCAACAAAATTTCAAAACCTAGAATATCAATCTTACCGAATTCAGGCGATTCCGGCACAAACTTGAAAAGCGCAATTCCGACGAGATTTCATGAAGAACGAAGAGCGAAATTGAAAAAAATGAAGACCAGAGAAGAGAGGAATTGAAGAATGAAGAGAGGAGAAGATGAAATTTACAGTAGTTGAATAATTAGGGTAAAATACGCGTGATGAATGGATTGCAGTTTCCAAAAATTTAACTGCTCAAAACTGCTGACAAAAGGAAAATTAAGCATGGATGAAAATTAAAAATAGACAATCAGCTTTAATTAATTACTAGGTACCCCATTTTTCAATAATTACAAAATGAACCTCATTTTGCATATCAGCCTCTGATTTGTCCATAAGCTTATGGACATGCCGCCTTTCCTGAGACTTTCTCTAAACTTTATAACTATTGCACGTTGCATAATAAATTTTTAATATTGCAATTAAAATATTTTACCTTTTTATAATTATAATTAAACATCGTGTTTCCATAAGTATATAGAAATACGGTCTTTCCCAAAACTTTGCCTATAATATTTTTTAGATGACTAAACTATAGAATTTAAAAGAAATTATTTCTTTCCAATTCAAGTGTGATATATGAAATAATATAAGAGAATTTATCTCAAAATTTTTAGTCAACACAACGAACGGTATGACTCCGACTAGCATTTATTAAAGGATCAAATAACGGGTGGTATGACTCCGACTAGCATTTATTAAAGGATCAAATAACTAACGGTATGACTCCGACTAGCATTTATTAAAGGATCAAATAACGAACGGTATGACTCCGACTAGCATTTATTAAAGGATCAAATTACAAGTTGAGCTAGAATCAACCGCAAGTTATACTCTAGGCACCATAAATCCATACTTATTCCACGTTGTTTCAGTAGCGAAGAATCACCTCTAAAATACACTTGAAATACTTATAAGTTGTGATTGAAGAAGCATTTACAAGACGAACTTTAAGCATCACAACAGAATTAGGATCTAGTCCTTTATTTTGCCAAAAAAAACAGCTTTCCTCTTCAACATAGGCACAATTCTTGGATCATTCGACTTTTCCTGGAAGTTTTCGTACGAAAAAAGATTGGAGGATATCTACAAGTCAATCCAACTAAACTAAATTAGAGTATTAGAGATATTAAACCACAGACCAATGATTTGACACTATGTTAACAAACTAACCCAATCAGAAAATCAAATATAGTATCCTCCCATTTTCATGACCTTGCAGATCCATCCACTTGGGTGCTACCTCCATCCGTGATGTTAGAAAAATGCAGAGCATTATATATACTCCAGATCATACTTGTGGACAACCGGTATTATTTGCACCATTCCTTGACAGCGTATGTGAAACTTCTTATGGAGTTCCTTCTTCTAGATCTTTCGCCCCAATAAATATTACCCCCTGAAGACTCAAACGAAAAGTTTACTGGCAATATTTGAACCAGTTACTGGTTTCCGTGGAAATATAAGCTGGTGAGTTTATGTCACAGTCCATATGCAGAGTGAGCATGCATTTCAAATTGTATTCCACCTAAATACCAAATAGATCAGTTTGTGTTTGGAGGGCCAATGCCCATAGCGACAATGTGGATACTCCCTTGATTGATGAGGTTTTGTAGACTCTAATGTCAGAAACAACTTCGGCCATTTGAACTCACCATACCCTATCTGGACCGCCAATATTCAGTACGTTTATTCGCTTACTCTCTGCAAAGGAACCAGAACACCAAACAAACGGGAACTCGAATTGAAACAAGAAATTGTGTTTTACCATTAGTTCATACATAATAAATCAAGGTATCGTCAAACCATTTTTCAGAAATGATCAAAAGGCAAGCATAGAAAACTACAGACAACAATTCTTTAATCTGGCAAAACTCTTTCTTCTTGAACACAAAGGGTTCATTTACTTAAGCTACATAAAATGGGGTTCATTTTTGTTTTACTTTCAATTTTGAGTGAAGTGGGAGTCAAATACTCAGCAAGCTGATCAATATGCATACATGCAGATTATCTGGTTTATCATCTAAAGGGCAGAGGATTTAGCCAGAAGGTAACGAACTATAAAACACTCGCAAAAAAACTAACGTACCACTGAGGGAAGGTCCATACGCTCAAAAAATGTTGTCTTGCGATTGACTCACTGGATAAGCACCCCTAAGAAAGACATGTAACATTTCATGAGGAATGAGATGTTACAAATTCTTGATTGCAAAAATCTGCCTTTCTGAGCATGGATCGACTTTAGTCTCGCAAAATTGGGTTCAAGACCGCATATAACAAATAATTATACATCTAATACTCAAATAAAAAGGATTTGATTTGCAGCAATGATGAAGCTTAGTGACACTAATCCTACCAAAGATGAAAGCATACCAACGTTGAAGTAAGTTAACTCATTGAATGAAGTCTAGAACAGAACATTTCTCCAATTTCTGCAACAAACGCACCACTGCAAACTTTATGGTAGGTAAATATACTAAAATTAATTTCCCTACTTTCTTAGTAATGCTAAGGCCTTAGGGTAATCATTCAGAAGATTTTTTTTGTAATTTTCTTTTTGAAAAATTGTAAGGTGAATGTGAAACAGTGTGATCATAACATTAGAAATTCAGAAGACTTGTGAAGGAAGAATAAATGAAGTCTTTTAGTTTAACCTCAGTTCGATTATCTTCCAGGCATTCTATATTCCACCATGAATGAGCTTTAATACAACACATTTGTATTTCCATCTTATTTTCTTATTTTACCACACAAGTAGATTTATAATGAATGAATGAATTTATATAATTACCCTTGACAACAATAAGTTTATGTTTAAAGTGCCATTTAGAGATGTGAACAGTTGCAGTTGTATGCATGTACCAAACAGAATAGAAGCGCAAAGGAAATCAATACCTTAAAATGAGAACTGTTTAAGCAATTAGTAATTTGATGAAACAAAGGCACCATACATCTTTGGAGTTTGGGTGGCTGAGTTGCTTCCAAAACGCCGTCCACCTCATTGAGGAACATACGTTCCTATGAGCTGCTCGTCACTGGCCAAAACTTTAGAAGACCCCTCACGATAATATCAACAAGCTTACCATCTTTGTGCACAGTTACAAAGATATCAATACCAACGCCACGGGAAATGTTCATATAAAAAAACACTCAGAGAAATATGTGAAAAACAATCTTATATTTATTCTTTGTTAATATCCCAAACTTCCCGCCCAAATAAAGAAATCGACACAAAAAAGAAAAGCGGCAACTAATTAATGGAATCGCAATGGTAAAATATGGTAAAAAAGAAAATCTCCTATGACGTCATTGCTTGATTTTTTACTCATTCATGTCTTTGATTGTCAATACTAAACACATCTGTCAAATATGGCTGTAGCCCATAAGACTGCAAGTTCAAGTTATTATGCATTTATGTTATGTCTATATTAGGAGAGCTTGGCTTTTATGTTTGTGCATGATTGCCCATCTCCAAGAATATTCACCGTAGGAGAATGATGAGATGACACTATGCCACTAAGAAACAGATATCCATCTCTATTTTACTGCTGATTTAACTCTACAAGTTTTCGTTCATCAATCTTGCTGTCTATACACAAATTAACTCCCAATCATGCCATTTTGCAAGAGTTGGTTGGCAAAACGGCTTAAAATAGCCATCAAATAAAAGAGATGGACACAAAGTGTAAATAGGGGAAAAATTACCTCACAAAGCCTTTGCAAAGTAAATGGTGGGCCTTCAATGAAGCTGCAAAGACCTGTAAGTAATTGGAGAGCTATCAAAAACTTCCTTCATTATGTATCCGCAACTAACAATCAAGAAAGACAAGGGTTCCAAAAACAAACATCAAATGTCAGAATACTATCAGAAATGCAAAAGCATAAATCCTCAAATCCATACGAAAAACAAATTCGAAAAGGATCTGTGAAGAAAACCCTAATTGAGGAACACAAATAAATAACAAACTGCAAACCCATGAAATTAAAACAAACAAGATTGAAGTCGTGACCGAATTCCGCCGGAATATTGTATACCTATTCCAACTCCATCACGAAGAATGCCATGTCGAAGGTGAATCACATAATCAGGGACAGATTTTTGATAAGGAATTGCGAATGAGATGGAATTTCGTTAAGGGGATGAGACGAAAAACCTCTTAGGCGACCCGACTGAATAACCTTTTGACCCGAATCAGATCCACGACTTTGGCAATTTATTTCACTTTAATGTTAGATTTTCCTTTCAAATCTGAATCGTTGAATTGTTAAACCAAAGGCTTTTTTTTTTTTTAAATTAAACCATCCTGAGATGGAGGAAAGTTATATTAGGCTTCCCAGACCCTTAATAAACAATAAAGAAGCCGAGGCTTAGTTTGTTTACAAAATGAGAGCATATTGCTCTTAAAGCAACACCTTGTTGCTTCCAAAATAGTTGAAAAAACCATAAGTAAAACTAGAGGATTACAAATACTAATGGCTTGGTAGTTGGCGCTCGAACTTGTTAGTGAATCCGAAGAGACACAAGTCAGTCAGAGACAACCTTAACCTAAACCAGAAGCCTATCCTCTAAGTCTTCGTGAAAACTTTGCCAATGCTATACGATAGCTTTTACTTTGGAAAATCTTTTGAAGGTGGCTGCCCGTAATCTTCCTGAGTAAAAATCCTGCCATTTGTCGCCGTTCTTCCTATGATCATACGCTGGTTAACCTCTTCCTCCTCAGCCTTTTAATCTGCAATGAAGTAAACAAGAAGGAAGCAGTATCTGGTCCTGTAGAAAACATGTGCCCGAGATAACATATTATGTATGGATTATGTTTCCACTTGCTGTTCCTATTCTGACCCCATGAACTCCATTTTTATCTAGCATAATCAATCCTTTTAGAAAAGGTGGAGTATTACTTGAGTCTAAATCTCCTGTTATGGAATTCTCCCTAGCATATTTTGCCAAAAAATCAGCCACTGTGTTTGCTTCCCTAGAGACATATTGGATTTGGTTTTCTGTATGCATCTCATGCAAATGATAGTAAAGAGAAAATAGTCTCCATGAGCCAGAGTAAGGATCATGTATAGCTCTTATTGCTTGCTGACAATCTGACTCTAGTACACTACCTCTGATTTCCATTTCTAAGCAGATTTGATATGCAAATAAAATACCTTCCAGCTCTGCTTGTAGAGGGGAGTCTGATTTGAAGGTTTTAACTCTCATTAGTTTCACATCTCCCCTCCAATCTCTAATTATTACAGCACAAGAAGAGTCTCCCCCCTTTACCCATGAAGCATCCATGTTCAACTTAAGACCATTTGTTGGTTTTTCCCATTTAACTGCTGAGATTGAGATTTCTTTGTTCCTTTTTAGAGTTATACTAGGAATGATTCCTGCCTGAATTAGCTTCTTATGTTTGTCAGGATTTCCTTTCAACGGGTTTGCAGTAAAAATTATGAACAACAGGTCCTTAATATTCTGAAAACATGCTTCTACTGAAAAAGCAAGATTTTCATATAGTAGTTTATTCCTATGTGTCCAAAGAGACCATGTTGTTACAATGAGTGCAGCTATGTATACATAATTCAGACTGTTAGTCCCTACCTGAATGGAGAGGTAATGATCAACTAAATGACAGAAACTCCTAAAACCAGGTGGATGTAAATTCAGAATGCTATTAACTTTTTTCCACACTGCAGTTGCCTGGTGACATGAGTTAAAAAAGTGGTTGATTGAATCCGAGTGGTTCGAGCAAAAGGGGCATTTAGAAGCTAGTGAAAAACCAAGCTTACATAGAACATTTTCAAAAGGCAAAATTCCATTCAAAGCTCTCCACATTAATATAGACATTTTAACTGGTATGAAATTTGACCATACCTTGTGTAAACTTCTGATGCTTGTACCCCTCTGCCTCAGTATCTTGTAAGCTGAGCTGACTGAAAAATTCCCATCCATAGAAGGTTCCCAGATCAGTCTGTCCTCATGTGAATTCTTGATGGCTACCTCCTGCAATATTGAAACTATATTGGTAGCCAAATGTGGCTCCAGAGAAGTAATATTAGAGTCTTTGTTCAGGATGAAGGTGCTTAAGGTGATATCAGGGAAGGGAAGTTCCACATCCTCAGGCCATTCATAAAATAAAGCACCTTCTCCTGACCAATTTGCATTCCAGAAGGAGCATTCCCCTTTTCCATGAATTACTCTAGTCAATCTATTTGTTTTTTCAGTAATGGAGCAGATTCTCTTCCATACCTGAGATGTCTTGTAGGAGTCAGGTATTGACCACAGATGGTGAGACCATTGAGTGGTGTTCTTTTGGAGCTTCCACCATAACTTGCAGGAGAATGAATCAACTGTGGCTTGAAGGTCTCTAAACCCTATCCCATTCTCTTGTATAGGCATACTCATTTTACTCCAAGCTCTCCATTTTTTTCTTGCCTCTGAACTTTCAGTTGCACCCCAGAACAGACCAGATGCCATCCTTTCCATCTTCCTCAAAACTACCTTAGGAGGTCTTAGTACAGCAAACAAGTGGGTTGGGATTGAAAGAAAGCAATGGTTTATTAATATGATCTTCCCTCCTGTGCTAAGCCACCTATTTTTCCAGTTATTTATGCTTTTTTCTAATCTCTCCAGTATAGGGTAGTAATATCTCTGAGTGTTCCTTCCTGTGAATATGGGAATACCTAGGTATTGAAAGGGAAACTCTCCCATAGTCATTCCTAAAGACCTTCTTATAATCTGAATTCTATCAGTTGGGGTGGCAGGATCAACATAGAAGTTGGATTTAGAGAAATTAACTTTCTGACCTGTTGTTTGCTCATATGCACTAAGAAATCTTTTAAATCTTTTCAGGTTTTCCTTATTTCCACTGAGAAATACAACTGTATCATCTGCATACATTAGGTGAGTTATCTGTGGACATGTCTTAGGTAGATCAAAATTTTTCAGAAAGCCAATGTTGAAAAGTTTTTTAATTCCTCTGGAGAAGGCCTCAGATAGTATATTATACAGAAATGGGGAGAGGGGATCTCCCTGTTTTATTCCTCTATTTGATGCAAAGTATCCTGATGCTACACCATTAATTATCACTGAAAAATGGGCTGAGGCTATATTCTGCAGTATCCGGTTCACAAAAACTCCATGGAAACCAAATTTAAGGAGAATTGAATTAAGAAAAGACCATGATACCCTATCAAAAGCTTTCTGCATATCTAATTTGATGATTAGGTTCTGCTTCCTTGATTTCCTTTTTAACATTCTGGTCATTTCTTGCATCAATATTATGTTATCTGTGATATCCCTCCCTTTCATGAAAGCACTTTGCTCAAGAGATATTAGTTGAGACATGAAAGGCTTAATCCTTTCCATCATCATCTTGGAAAAAACCTTGTTCACAAAATTTGAAAGACTTATTGGTCTGAAATCTGAGAATGTGACAGGTACTGTTCTTTTAGGAATTAATGCTAGCCATGTACTAGAAATAGCATTAGGAATTTTACCATTTTTCAGAAAGTCATTTGCAGCCTCAAGTAAATCTGTTTTAACATTATCCCAAAAGGTGGTATAGAAAAAACCAGGATATCCATCAGGACCAGGTGAGCTGTGTTTATTAAGGTCGAAGACTGCAAACTTAAGCTCGTGGATCAGGAAGGGAGATAACAGTTGATCATTTTCTTGTTCAGTTATTATTCCAGGTATTTCAGCTAGAAAATGATTCATATAAGTTCCTTGCTTCTGTGGTTCTTCTTCATTAAATAGAGCTCTATAAAATCCCACTGCTTCCTCTTTAATCTTTGTTGGATCAGAGATCCAAATTCCATTTTCATCTCTAATTTTACTGATTCTGGATTTAGTTCTTCTTTCCCTAATTGAGTGATGAAAATAACTAGTATTGGCATCACCATATTTAAACCAATTCAGTCTAGCCTTTTGCCTAAGGTAGATTACTTTCTCCTTTTGAGCCCTCATCAGCAGCTGTTTTGTGTTATTCAGGTCTGTCAATATGGAATCAGTTGGTGTTTGTTGAAAAGAGATTTCCAAATCATTAACCTTATTCTCATATTGAATCAGATTCTGATCAACATTACCAAAGTGTGTTATATTCCACTGCTTTATTTCCTTTTTAAGCCTTTTTAATTTATAAACCATCCTATACATTCCTCTATAAGGGGTGTCCAGGCTCCAATTCGATTTCACTAAATTTAGAAAGTCCTGTCTACTAATCCACATCTCCTGAAATCTAAATGGTCTAGGGGCTTGTTCCTCAGATGATTGTATGGATAATAAAAGAGGAGCATGATCCGATGAAAGTCTATTTAGAACATGAATTGAGCTGTTAGGAAAGTTTTCAAACCAGTCTAATGAGCAAAGTCCCCTATCTAACCTTTGGAATATTAACTCTTTACCTCGTTCCTTATATCTGTTATTGCACCATGTAAAGGAGTTACCTACAGTGGGAATATCATGCAAATCCAGATCCCTTAGAAAATTATTAAATTGTTTCATGCTTTTTTTAGGGGTTGACTTCCTCCCTCTATACTCAGATACTAAAGCTACTGTGTTAAAGTCACCAATAAAAATAGAATGAGGAATATTAGTTGCCTTTAGGTCCTGCCATAAGGATTCTCTGATTGATCTATGTACACTTGCATAAATTAATACACAATTCCAGCTCAGAGAAGATGATGAATCAATTATATTTACTTGTACATACTGATCTGTCTCACTTAACACTGAGATACTATAAGACTGGTTCCAAAATAGCCAGATTTTAGCTCTCTGAGCAGAGTAAGCATTCTGATATCCGAGATCATATTTAAACTTTATGATCTTCTGGTTTTCTTGCCATGGTTCAATTAGGCACATTATGTCTAACTTATGTTTTTGTTTCAGTATCTTAAGTCTCTCTATTGAGGTACCAACTCCCCTTACATTCCAAACTAACACATTCCCAATTATGGTGTGTGTTATCATTTAAAAATTTTGGGGTTGGCTTTTTGTGTAGATCTGAGATTTCTACTAGTCTTAGCTGAGTTTTTACCTTTTTCTCCTGACTTACCATTGTTATTAGTAATCACAGATGAAAGGTTCTGCTCTGAGGGTCTTACCTGAGCCTGTGGCTGCTCACTTTCTTTCTCCAAACTTACCATCTCAGAGCAGTCTGATGTTTTTTCTTTCAGTTCATCCTCTATGCTGGAGCTTTCCTCTGCTGAACATTTATGTACTTGCTCTTCCAACTCCGTTTGTACTTGTTCTTTAAGAAACACAGGGGAAGTATTTTGGTTAGTATTAATATCAATTGGTAATGTAACTTCCTGTGACTCAACTGTTTCATGGTAGATCTCTGCAATCTCCCCTTCCTTCTCTACCTGTTCATCATCACTGTCTTCCAAGGATTGGAAAGCATTAGAAATTGTAACTGTGCTAATATTTGTTTCCTTTTCCCTTGTGGGGGAATGGGTAGGGGAATGGTTCTTTTTTCTCCAAATGGATGTGGTTATTGGCTTAGATATATCATCTAGTGAGTAAAATGGACCATTACGTTTTCTATGACTTACCTTAAAGAAATTTATGTTGCTATCAGTTAAGATTCCTGTGTTTATTGTTTGATTTTGCACATCCTTTTCCTTTTGAGAAACTGTTAGAGCTGATGTCCCTCCCAAGTTAGTTTCCTCTGTTGGGTGAGGGCCAGTTCTCAGCTTAATAGTGGCAGCATTTTCTAACTTCTTATTAGCTGTTTTCCTCAGATTAGGATGCAAAAAATTGCAGCTTGAGTTACTATGACCAATTATTTTGCAGTGAGTGCAATATGTTGGCAATTCCTCGTATTCTATAGGATATTCAGCTACCTTGTTTCCTATCCCTACCATTATTGATTTAGGGAGCTGAGCTAACAAGTCTATTTCTACACAAACTTTAATTGCTGAAGGTCTTGTTAATGCCATTGTTGCTGCATCCATCTTAAGAAACCTTCCTACCTGACTACTTATTCCGATTATAGCAGAGTTATTATAGAAATGGAGTGGTAGTTTGTGAAATGTTACCCAAACTGGTACTATCGAGGATTCCACTGATGGGGAGAAATCTGGTGTCCATTTTTGCATCTTCATTGTGTAACCTTGTATTGACCACTGTCCCTTCATCCAACACCTTTGGTAGTCTTCGTTTTCCTGAAATCGAATCAAAACGTGACGATAATCAATAGAACCAATTTGAAATTTAGATTTAAAACCTATTGATTTGAAGGACTGAAGTAGCGATTCCATCTGCGGTTTCCCTCTGCTAAACTTTCCGACGAGGGCGTTCTGGTAGTGTGAGGCTAGGATTTCTCCTTCTTCGGGAGGGAGTATGAATGCTATCTTTCCCTTGTATTCTGTTGTCGGGTGTAAGTTTGGGGTATCCGGAAGGGACGAGAGGAGGGGGGGTTGTTTTGTGTTGAGAGCTTGGGCAAAGCTTCGAGCGACCAGTGGCTTAGGGATAGGATCCGGAGGCGGAGGAGGCGTCGGCGACGCCATGATCGTCCGCCGATGTGTCTATCTCGCAGATAGTGAATTCGTATCAGGCAAATGGTGGAATCAGTGTGAATTGGTGAGATCAGTTGCAATTAGAAATGGAGGTGAAGAAGAAGAAGGATGACTGTGTGAAATCGCACCGAAATCGCACACAGGCACAGTAATGAGACCGTTAGCCAAGGAAGCCGCGTTTTGTTAAACCAAAGGCTAGAATATATTCTCGGGTGTCCTCACCTAGGGCTGTCAAATGGCTTAATTGGATAAACCCGTTATTTAAACCCAATAGATCATTATCCAATGGATCATTATTCAATTAACCCGTTTATTAAATGAGTCATAATGGGTTGGGTCATAAATGGGTTGAGTCATTAAATGGATAACTCATTGGATAACCCATGAGATATTCATATGACCCAATGGGTTAAAATATATTATCCAATAAATCATTATCCAATAAATCATTATACAATTAACCCAATAAGTTATCATTAAATATTTTCTATCAATTTGGGTTACAAGTTGTCATTATCCAATGGGATCATGTATTAAATGCACATTAGTTTTTGGGATTGAGCGGGATGAAAATAATTGTGTTAATGGAAAATTTTGATCTCCATGGGTCTCAGATTATGTTAATTCAATACGAACGTAACAAATACCCAATAAATATCCAAAATTACCCAATTAAATGCATGTGTAATATTTGATATAAATATTCACTATAATTCACAAATTATTCAAGCTCAATCTCGTACAATATTCGAGTTCGTACAATATTCGATCTCGTACAGTATTCGAACTCAATCTCGTACAGTATTCGAGTTCGTACAAAATTCGCCCTCAATCTCGTACAGTATTCGGGTTCGTACAAAATTCTCACTCAATCTCGTACAGTATTCGAGTTCGTACAATATTCGAGTTCAATCTCGTACAGTATTCGAGTTCATACAGTATTCGAGTTCAATCTCGTACAGTATTCGAGTTCGTACAGTATTCGAGCTCAATCTCGTACAGTATTCGAGTTCATACAGTATTCGAGCTTAATCTCGTACAGTATTCGAGTTCATAGAGTATTCGAGTTCGTACAGTATTCGAGCTCAATCTCGTACAGTATTCTAGCTCAATCTCGTACAGTATTCGAGTTCATACAGTATTCGAGCTCAATCTCGTACAGTATTCAAGTTCATACAGTATTCAAGCTCAATCTCGTACAGTATTCGAGTTCAATCTCGTACATTATTCGAGTTTGTACAGTATTCGAGCTCAATCTCGTACAGTATTCGAGTTTGTACAGTATTCGAGTTTGTACAGTATTCGAGTTTGTACAGTATTCGAGTTCAATCTCGTACAGTATTTGAGTTCGTACAATATTCGAGTTCATATAGATTTGAGCTCGAGCTCGATCCCAAGTAATATTGTTCGTTAGTTTCGTCGAGTTTACAAAGCCAACATATTATATATTTTTTATTTTTATTAAATATAATATAATATAATGTACATAATATTATATTACATAATATAATATTATGAACTCGAATATGAACAAAACGCAGACCGATTGATGAACAAAACGCAGGCTGATTGAAGAACAAAACGCGGACAGGCGAAACAAAATGCAGTCTGGAAAGTGAGAACTGAGAACTGAGAAAGAACGCGGACTTGATGAGTAATTCACGTTTCACCCAAATAAATGACATATACCCAATTGGTCATTTAGTTCGACCCAATGGATAATTAGTATAGAGCCAATGGATAATTAGTATAGACCCAATGGATAATTAGTATAGACCCAATGGATAATTAGTATATACTCAATGGATAATTCAGTATATACTCAATGGATAATTCATTATCTACTCAATGGATAATTGGTGTTTTCAACCATTTAAACTTTAAATGGATAAGCCACGTAACATTTTACTTGGAGTGAAAAATTACGATTAACCGTAATCATTCTTAGATGTAGGCTGAATTGTGTACATAACTACAAAAAAAAGAAATATTTATTCGAGTGGCCAAATGTGGGAATTTCATTTATTATTTTCTTATGTTCAATAAAATAAAATATTTTTAAAAATCTTCATATTTCGAGATTTTTCAAATTTAGTAAAAGTTTCTTAAATACTACTTCTACTTCTTTCGTCAAGATCATTTATCAAATTTTAATTGGTTCAAATTAAAATTGATTAAAACATGAACCGAAATCGACAAATATGATGAATCGATAATTTGATCGTTTCTAAGTTGATTATATGTGTTAGGGAAAAATTAAATTATTCGTAATCAAATTTGTGAAATTTTTGTTATCTTATGATATGAAATTATCCACGGGTCACCCGTTATCCAACCCAACTCGACCCACCCAAAATTATCCAATGGATAACCAATTATCCAACCCAACTAAACCCAATAACTACAACCCAATTATATCCATTAACCCAATGGGTCATTATCCAATAAGTCTTATCCAATAAGTGAAATTAGTATATGGGTAACGGTTATCCATAGGGTGACCCAACCCATTTGACGGGCCTATCCTCACCTAACTAAAATATGTGGTGTAAATCTAGCTCAACAACTAAAAGGTTGTTGGTCTCTATGCCCAGCCAAACATTACTTCGTAATAAAACGATACCATTCAGCCCAGTAAGCAGATCAACTTAGAATCAGTATACGAAGAACTTTGTGTTTTGGGATAGATCGTGAGTCGAGAAACACGGAGCAAAGAACAAACACTTAGCCATGAACCAAAAATGTGGTGATCAGGGCACAACCCACGATCTCAACTCCAAATAACAAGGAACCATGACTACAATAGTCTGTAAATACAAGGAGACCATAACAAGCTAAGATAAGTGTTACTAAACTGAGAAATTCCAGTTCTCGTAGAGGAAGATTGACTTGATCATCAGAGCCTCTCTCCTGGAATTACTTCCGGGACTTGTTTTGCAGGAAAGAGGATTTTCAGGGTGAATAGTGATTGACCTGCCTGATTGGATTACCACATCATTTGGCGCCGTCTATGGGGAATCGGAAAATTTTTTCGCTTCAAAGTCCTTCAGGTAAACAATGGTGTTCACTAGAAGTGAGAGAAGAGTCATAACCACCAAACACAAGAACACACACCTAGACGCAACAAAGGCATGCACCCTAGCCAGGACTAGGAATACGTCTCTAGTAGAGAAATAGAGTGTAATAAAGAAGAAACAAAGGATGAAGCAGAATCTCTCAACATGAATCAATAAAAAGAAAAGAGGGCATTCACAACGTTCTTGGAAGCGAACAAGGAGAGCTTGTACAACCAGTTTTTAACCACGCTCAAGCCAAATCCTCTGAGAGTGGATAAAAGAATAAGTCAAGGGCATGAGAACCTCAAGTACGAAGAGGAGTTAAGGGACATAGTCGAAAACGATGATGCAAACAAATTACCCTTAGCGCCACATCTGCAAGATTTCAAAATGCTGAAGGACTTTAAACTTTCTTTACATGTTTAAATCTACGATGAGACTACAGACCCAAAGGAGTTCCTACACTCATATTGAAGTAGCATGAGATTTCGCGTCGTGAACATTATATTGGTATGCCAGGCTTTCCCCATTTTCTTATCGGAAACAGCGATCACGTGGTATGAAGATCTCCCAAATGGAAGTATTAAGTCTTAGGTGCAATTGTCGGATTTGTTTTTGGGTCAGAAGCAAAAGTTCACAAAAATAATCGCAAACTTGAACAACATAGCTCAGCAAAGTGACGAAAGTCTTGCGGAATATCATAATACGTTTGTCACTGAGAGTTTGCAGGTTTGCGACTTTTCATTCCAATCTTCTTTGGTGGAATTCAAAAGAGGCATGCGATCAGGAGAGTTCTACAAGGAATTAACGAAAAACATATTTGAAAACCCAAAAGAGCTACAAAAGATAATTGAGAAACACATGCAAACTGACGAAGCAAATTGCAATATAGAAAGGGAACAAGGCAAAAAGCGAACAATGAAGGACTCACAAAAAGGGTTCATAAAGAAAGGTAAGGGAAACATCTCTTTCAAGGGAAGAGAGTTAGGGATGCATGGTGTACCATTCCAAGAAATGCCTCTGACAAAATCAAGAAAAAAAATGGCAAGTGAACAGAGAGCTATTTCGCGATCTGGTACCGATGATGGCATCTCCAAACAAGAGGTCCAGGGAATATTACTGTGCTTTCCATAAGGAACATGGCCATCACATAGAATATTGCGGAGAATTGAGGAGAAATTGAGGAGAACCTGTAAAATGGCAATTTGATCCAATACAAGAAAGAGGGAGAAATCCAGTATGGCGAAGCCAACAAAGCAAGCAACTCCATTGCAAGAAATCAAGGTCTGGCGAACACACCTGCCAAGAATAAAAAATTTGATAGTGGCAGTGGAGTACAACAATGATATAGTGGCCAAAGTTCCAGAGGGTGTAATCATATTCATATATGGATCAACTGAATTGCTATCAAACAATGCTTGGAAGGCTAAAGTCAGATATTCTCTGCCATAAGAGCCTGTTGATAAGAGGCTTCATTCAAACAAAGAAATCACATTAAGGAAAAGGATGTTGTTCCTAATGTTTTGCATCATGATGAATTAATGGTTATCATTGCTAAAATTGGGTATGCGACAATTCACAGAGTGTTTGTAGATGATGGAAGTTCGGTGGAGATACTATTCGTTGATTGCTTCAATAGACTAGGATTCAAGTGATCCGACCTAAAGAAAGTTCACATCCTCTCTTGTAGGATTCATAGGGCTGGCATAAACACCTTTGAGTAATTAATATACAAATGCATGTTACTATTGGGGAGAGTGATAGAAAATGTACCATCATGTGTGATTTTGTGGTCATGGAAGCACCAAGTTCAATTAATGCCATAATCAGAAGGCCTTGGATGAATGCATCAAAAGCGATATGGTCCCTGTACCACTTGGTAATGAAGTTCCCAACCCCGCCTGGAATCGCGGCAATAAGAGGAAACCAACAGGGGAGACACCATACAATTTGGTCTATGGTCATGAGGCAGTAATACCAGTGGCAAAATTGGTAATTCAAGTATTTAAGTAGACGATTACAAGGAGAATGATAATCTAGAAATGATGAGGCTAGATTTAGACGAACTGGAAGAAAAAAGGGAAATGGCAACAATCACAGAGGCAAAGTACAAAGAACGAATGGCTAGAGTCAAAGAGACGCAATTTTGGATTGGTAATCTCATGTTGAGGAAAAATGAGACAAGTCTAACAGAAGAAAAAGGAAAGCTATGCCTAAAATGAGGAGGAACCTACAAGGTCACGAAGGCACACCGATCTAATTGCTACGAATTAGAAAGGATGGATGGCGGCAGTGTTCCCAATACTTGGCATGTGATCAACTTGAGAATGTTCTATGTCTAGATCCAAAGAAAAAGATAGGAAATATCTAGTTGTATAGAGATCGTGATATAATCATTGGTTACGTTCGTCCCTTTGTTTCAAAGGCGATATTATCCCAGTACTACATTATAAATATCAAAAACCATCTTTTGGGTACATGATTGCTTTTTTTAGTTCTTTACTTGCACATTGTAGATGTTAGCAAATTCATAGAGAAGTACAATCAAAATATTAAGTCTTACGATCATCAGAACCTAATATAATCTTGCATACCATAGCAATTACCAAAGTTTTCTGAACTTAATGAACATAAACAAGCATTCGATCTTATGATTTGAACACAACAATCATCCAATTTTTCAAGCTATAGATCTTGCAAATTTACAAATCTTACTTTTGCAAGCTATAGATCTTGCAACTTTGCAAATCTTATTTGCACAAGGGTAAATATGCTAATAAAAATAAACACCAACAAGCGATAGATCTTGCAGTATACACAAATCGAAGCTCTTAAATTTGCAATCAATAGATCTTGCGGCTTTGCTATATTTACTATGCAATCTATAGATATTTAAAAAGGCAGATATGCCTACAAGAATAAAATAAAAGCGATAAAAGAAGGCTATAGATCTTGTAACTTCGTGAACTTGATCATTAAAGCCGTAAAACTTGCAAAAAATATACTATCCCACAATACAACATATCATTTTGCATATCAGTTGAAAGCGAATGATCAATTTGCAAAATTATAATAGGACTATGTAGAAAATTCCAAAACAGAAAAACCAGTACAAAAATAGGAGAACTATCTACGCCTAGATGCTCATGATGATCCAGAAGACGGCGAGCCACCGCAACAGCAAGTTTGCTCAGCTTCGCGATGGGAGTGCTTAGCCATACGCTGGGTTTCCTCGGTATGACGCTCCTCACTTACTATATGATTATATCGCCACTTCATATGCAAGTAAGCAGGATAATGCATTAGACCCTTCGTTCTATATAACCAAGATATCTAGCATAATACGCCTTAAAGTCGGTTATGAGGCCAAACTTCTCACGATCCAGCTGCACACTCGTAACATCAACAGTTTCTTGATAACTCTTATTCTCAACCATCAAGTTTTGCACTTCGTTTTCCAGACACCGTATGTGCAATCGAATTACCTCAGACAGATTAATCCTGTGCCTTCTAATTTCAATAGTCAGATCTCCACGCTTAGTAGAACCGCTAGATAATAATGGAAGGTCATGAAGCTTATCTTTATAATCAACACAACTTTGCTCGAGTTGGTGCACAGATTAGTCAAGACGATTACATTCAGCGCGAAGTGTCAAGACGATTACATTCAGCGTGAAGTTGATCATTTTCACTACGCAGCTGAGTATTTATAGCAACTGCTCATTATATTTGCTTTTCCAACCCATCGCAGAGGAAGAAAAATGATCACACTTGTATTGTTTCTTCTTCAATCAATCTAGAAAGTCATCAATACGAGTGCATTGCTTATCAATGATCAACGTCTTCTGATGAGCTTCACAAGCCTTGCTAGAACCAAAGTTCTTAGCCTCCTCCTGCTGACGAATCATCTTAACCATACTCAACTATTAACGTTGAATAAGGCTATTTTGTTTAGTACAAAATCCCCTAAACTCGCAAACAAAATCTTGTGTTTCCTTTACAGTTTTTTTTCCATCTCGCCTTGAGGTCGTTAATACTTAATATCATATATTTCGCACAAATACCTAACGGCAATGCCCATTTATGATCACGGATAGGAAGATTGAACGAACAAATGTAGGCACCAATAAACTCAAGATTGGTGTACTGGCTATAATAAACTAATATTATAACCTTCAGGTATGAACTGGCTACAAGGACATGCTGTGGACAAAGATGAAGGTGACGAAGAGGAAGGATTTAACCACCAAATACACAAGGGCATAGACTCCACATGAGAGAAATTATTAGAAGAAACAAGTTTAGAATATTCCTTGGATAAGGATTGAGTAGCTTCAATAAGATTAATAGGGCAATGCAAATAAGGAGACAAAAACCCAGGGCGACGAGGAAAATGGTTATTAAATCCTAGATATTCAACACTTTTTAAATATTTATGATCAACCAAAATATCAAAGACCTGCATATAAATAAATACGACGAGAACTGTCAAAATTAGAAAGGTGATCGAAAGTAAACATCCTTTATAATAAAAAAATAGTACAAACATACTTTAGAATATTGTCATGAATTACAAATAAAGTCTTAAAATCCATAGCACAAGGATTGACTAACATTAGAAGGAGAGGCAAGCGAAGTCTGGTCAACAACAGTAGAATCCTCTTTGTTTACGGAGCCTTCAACATTCAAATCACCCTCACGGTTCGCATCGATATTAGAATTAGAAACAGGCTCAGGAATGCGATGCTCAGAAGCAGAAGAGCTAAATGGAAGATCCTCAAAGTAGTTGACCTGCCCCAACCTAGTTGTCTTTAAAACACGAGCCGAGGGGCTTACCAGTCAAAGATAGAGATTGATATTCTACACCCATTCTTACTGCTAAGCTACCAAGGGGTAGTAAATGGCAAAGCCTGAGTTTGTCCACAAGGATACTAAGGCTCAAGTACTAGATAAAACATAACCATGTGTGGGTCGTCAATCCGCACGAGTGAAATGAACAGCTAGTAATGTAAACATGCAATTGGGGGTGGGGTGGGGTTGGTATTTTCAACTAACAACTACAAAGCATGCAATTGACAAACAAGTAAACTATTTATACTAGGCACTT
Source organism: Rubia yunnanensis (assembly GCA_037428765.1). Taxonomy (NCBI): domain Eukaryota; kingdom Viridiplantae; phylum Streptophyta; class Magnoliopsida; order Gentianales; family Rubiaceae; genus Rubia; species Rubia yunnanensis. The sequence goes on from CM075061.1 coordinate 65,465,414, forward strand.
GGGAATCATTTATCAACATGGTAGTTCTAATACTTCGATCCTTGATTCATTCACATATAGACATACAAAAGACCTATCAGTGTGTTCACAACAAGTGGTGTGACTGATGGCATACACTTCCCCAACCTGTCATGGTTAGTGCGCTTGCAACCCTCCATTGGCACCGCCATCGTAATTAGGTATGTTTGTGTGCATCTCCTGAACATGGTCATGGCTTCGTGTAGTATTGACTTCGTGGCTTGGGAGGGGGGGTTTATGGTGTATATCTAGCCCAACAACTAAAAAGATGCTGGCCTCTAGGCCTAGCCCAACTTCACTTTGTAATAAGACGAAGCAATTCAGCCCAGTATGCAGATCAACCAGGAACCAGTATACGAGGAACCTTGTGGTTGTGGGATAGATTGTGAGCTAAGAAACGTGGAGCAAGGAACAAACACTTAGCCATGAACAAAAAAAGTGGTGATCGTGGCACGACCCACGATCTCGACTCCTAATAATAGGGAACTATAACTACAATAGCCTATAAATACATGGAGACTAGAACAAGCTAAGGACGTTACTAAACTTAGAAATTCCAGTTCTCGTAAAGAAATACTGACTTGATCGTCGGAGCCTCTCTCCGAAATTACTTCTAGGACTTGTTTTGTAGGAAAGAGGATTTTCAAGGTGAACATCGATTGACCTGCCTGATAGAATTACCACATCAATAGGTGTTCTCACTTGATCACAATTCTAGGAGAGGGTTTAAGTGAGAACACCATTTTATATGAGAATAAATCTGAGCCATTGAATAATTTAATCTAATGGTTGTTTTGGTCAAATAAGAGGGAGGAGAAAGATTATATTCACAGGGTGAATTGGCTCTGGTTTAGTGGTAAGCCACACTCTCTATAACTGAGAGGTCTAGGGTTCAAAACACACCCCCAGCAAGAATTGTGAATATTAGAGTAATTTCTTGATGGGGAATACCCAGCGTCATGAGACTGTGTCGGTGGTCCTCGTTGTGGTTTCCCAACCTGCAGGTGGTCGATGAGGGTGAGATTATGGTGGTTCCAATTTCGGTGGCGGCTGTTCATTGGTAGTGTAACGTTTGAGTGTTCTAAGGAGGACGTCCTCAGCTATTCAAATGGATGGAGTTTCAGACTCAATTGAGTTTTAACAGATTCAATGGTAGTGTCTCCTAGTTATGTCCTAGATTATGATGTTAATACTCCCCCGGTCCTCTAATAATGGCTCATTTTCCATTTTGGGATGGTTCTTTTATATTGACTCCTTCCCCCTTTGGAGAATTCTAAATTGTTTTCATCCACTAAATCTACTTTTTACTCTCTCAATACAACTTTCACCACTCATTCTAATTTTTAAAAAACTTTGTGTCAATTCAAACAAGGCCAATTATAGAGGACCAGAGACAGTATGTAATTTAGTTTGTACGTAATATTTAAAAAATAAATAAATTTGCGGGTCTTATTTCGGGTTCTAAGCCCTACAATCGGGTTATACCAATAATTCCAAATCTTGTTCATAATGTTTGGCGTTCCGGGCACCCAACCTCTCGCAGTCTGCGATTTTTCCCCTGTCGTTGAAAATCACTGGTGGACTTTCAAATTGATGTATGGCTCATCATCGAGGTATGAATCTCTTTAAAAAAAGGTTTTGTAAAAATGCAGTTCAGCTCTGGTATGTTCCTACTCTAGAACTAGTTGTGTTTGTATTGCGCATCAGTTGCTCGATGGAATGCCAAAACCAGATATGGTTGCTTGGAATGTGCTAAAACCAAAACTCTTTGTTGACTGTCTTGTTGGCATCGACTCCGTCGGCTGAGATTCATAATTTCTGGCAAGATCGGTTGATGGCGATGCCAGTACCCATGATAGGGGTGGCGGTGGCGGTGCTGAGAAGCATCTGCACCGCAAATTGTGGTGGAAAATAGCGGCCAGAGATGGATGAGCATAATGAAGAATGAGATGTGGACTTAGACATGAGTAGATATGTGAACAGAGTTACGGGCAGTGGTAAATGGCAATGGCAACAGCTCAATGACAAATCACGGTGGTGACGGGTGTTGGCAGAAGCGATGGCAATGACAGATGATGACTGGTGGTTGATTTGAGATGTATTGGAAAAAAACCACTTACAAGTTGACAAAGTCCCACACTGATCACAAGAAATTGCAGAAGTATATAAGAGTAAAAAATGCAAGTCATATCACTCATAATCAGGTAAACATTCTTGTTGCTACTAGTACATTTTTTATTTTTTTTATTCTAACAATCTCTCTTTAACATTTAAAAAATTCAATCCACTTTACATGGATCTGGCCAGCAGAAAAGTCTTCATCACATGATTCAAAAAACCAATTTGAAGTGCATAGTGGACGATAGATAATGATCAGAAACTGCGATATAAGCTAGACTTAGGGCACCGTCTCACGAAATTGGATAAAGATTAATACAATTTGTAGCGAGTAGTAGTATTTGTTATAATCATCAGGGCCGTCTCTGACAATTTGGAGGCCCTGTTCTAAATGAAAAATGAGGCCCTTCATTACATCAAAAACTATACTTTTCCCTCCTCCTTTTCCGGGCTGGGGACCGGCAGTGTACATAACACAGGCGGAGTTAAGAATTTTAATGGGTTTTGAAAACTGAAAGAAAATAAAAGAAATTGAAAGGAGAAAATTTTGGGGAGTGGAAGAGTTGAAGGCGATAAATTGGGAATCAGGCGAGAGGTTTCTGCCTTTTTGGCTTTTGCGCAGGAAGGAAAACTGATTCTACATTCTGAATTTATTTTTTTCCTAATATATATAATACACATGCATATTATTTTGGGGCCCCAAAAATTTTGGGGCCCGGTTCTGTAGGGCTGTTTGGGCTTGCCCACAACCGGCCCTGATAATCATATTGAGATATAATCATATTCTTGATTTCTTTGCACATTGATCTTTGGGTACATGCAATGTTATTTCTGTCACATGACTTGAGTATCTCTTCTGACTAGGGTAGATGATCGTTCCATATTTACATGAACTATGCATGTTAAAACAAAAGAAACAATTCATATGCTACTTGAATCCTTCTTTTTAAACTAGTTAAAAATATTTTCCAATGTACTGTCAATAAAATCTAAATTGATATGAAAATGAGTTGTCAATCCCTCATTCTCAAACATTTTATCTGATCTTTGTAAGAAATGGTACAAACTTGTTTTGGTGCAGCATTTTGATTGCATAAATTATTACACATTGTACAGTACAGTTGTTCGTATATATATATATATATATATATATATATATATATATATATATATATATATATATATATTGGGAAATATGCAGATATAACCCTGTATGTTGAGGAAAGTGCAAATATAACCCTCAGTTGTTTTTAAGTGCAAATATAACCCTGACTGTTGAATGAAAGTGCGAATATAACCCTCTGACCATGATTCCGGCGTTGACCAAGAGTTTCCGGCCATTGACCTACTTGCAATGACTAAAATACCCTTATGACCAAAGCCGTGATCTGGATGGACAATTTTGCCCTTACTAACACCAGAAAAATTATACTCACCACCACCACCACCACCCGTTGCTACTGCTCCCCGCCAGATTCTTCCACCAGTGAACATCCAATTCGCAAGCCTGAGCTCGCCGTACCTAAAAACCCAAATCCACTCCCTTCTCCAGTACCACCACGAGCCAGAGCTCACCGGCGAGACTCCACGGGTCGTTGTCACCGAAGCTCACCGTACCTAAAACCTCAAACCCACTTCCTCCTCCAGTACAACAGCAAGCCGGAGCTCGTTGGCGAGACTCCGTGGGTCGTCATCATCGGAGCTTTCCAGACCTAAAACCCCAAATCCACTCCCTCCTCCATTACAACTGCAAGCTCTAAACTCACCAATTTTTTTCTCAAAAGTTCTCTGGCAACTAGATCCCAACTCGCAAAAGTGCATAAAAAATTAGCAAAGTATTAAACCCCAGAAAAAAGGTGCTCGTCAATATCAAGAGAAGGTTGACTTTGATTAATGTTGAAACCCATGTGGGGTGAGCACTAACTTGGAGGTCAAAGTCTCCCCATGATAAATCTGAGACACAGATCCACTAACAAATGTTCCCCAAAAAGAAAATCTCCTTGTAAGAAAAGGGTAAAAATGATGCTTGGATTAATGCCGTAACTTGTGAAGAAACAACAATAAAGAAGAAGAAGAGAGAAAGAAGAAGATTTGGGAAGGTTGAGGAAGGCTGAAATCTGGGAAATGAAGAAGACGAGAGAAAGAAGAAGATATGGGAAGAAGATGGCCTTAATGTAATTTTAATTTTCAATTTTTTTACAAAGGGCAAAATAGTCTTTTTACTGGATTCCGGCCTCCAATTGGCTGAAAAGGTTATAATTGCACATAACCTGAATCGATAGGGTTGTATTTGCACTTTCGATTAGCGCAGTATTATATGTGCACTTTCTTCAATTATATAGGGTTATATCTACTGTTCTTCTTCCTTCTCCCATCTCTCTCTGATAACGGTCCTTTTTACTGCTCCTGGTTGCCGATCATGGCGTCTCCGACGCCAAACCCACCTCCCGATTCTTCCCCTCCCAATAACAAAAGATTTCTTCAAGCTCTCAACACGAAACCCTCCCCTCTCCTATCTTCTCTTCCCGACACGCCCAATCTGTATCCAATTACAGAGTATAAGGGCAAGATTGCCTATATCCTCCCTCCTGAGGGAGGCGATCTTCTGGCCTTACATTACCAGAATGCGTTGGTTGGGAAGTTCAATAGGGGGAAACCTCCTATGGAGAAATTATTATCTGCTTTCAAATCAATCAGTTTTAAAGCTAAATTTCCATTAGGATCTATTGACTATCGCCATGTCCTAATTCATTTTCAGGACAACGAGGATTACCAGCGATGTTGGATGAAGGGTCAATGGATGATTCAAGGTTCGATTATGAAAGTTCAGAAGTGGTCTCCGGACTTCTCTCCAGCTGCTGAATCCTCCATAGTTCCAGCATGGGTAACAATTCATCAACTACCTATACATTTTTATAATACATCGGCTATTATAGGCATTAGCAGTCAGATAGGTAGATTTCTCAAAAAGGACGCAGCTACAAATGCCCTGACTAGACCCTCTGCTATTAAAGTATGTGTAGAGGTTGACCTCTTGTCTCAGCTCCCTTCTACTATAGTGGTAGGAATTGGCAACAAAGTAGCAGACTACCCTATAGAATATGAGCAATTGCCTTCATACTGTACTCACTGTAGGATAATTGGCCATAATCAATCAAACTGTAACTTCCTGCATCCATAATTGAGAAAAAACAGTTATAACAAAGCTGTAGTCAAAGAGAACAAGGAAAGAAAAGTTCCAGTCCCAGCTGATACTCAGAAAACCCTAGGAAATCCCCCTAAAGTTACAATTGATTTTGAAGGTTCATCAACTCTATCAGTTTCTCAAAAAGAAACTGATTTTCAAACTCAAAAAAAGAACTCAGGTTTTCTGGTTGAAAATAATCTTAATTCACTCAGAGTTAGTCACATGAAAAGAAATATTCCTTTTTACTCTTTGGATGACATTTCTAAACCAATCACCAATTTTTTTTGGAGAAAAAAGAATCAACAAGCAGATCTCCCTCCTATTCAAGAAGAACTAGGAAATAAGGGTACAGTCACAATATCAAATGCTTTCCAAACTTTAAATGATTTACAGGATGATGATCATGATGCCCATGAGGATGAAGTAGTTGACATTGTCCATGAGTCTTTAGAATCACAGGAAATAGTTGCACATCCCACAGGTGCAGAAAAGGTAGATACAATGGCAGTAAGTTTGAATACCCCTGATGATGAGCAGGTTGATCCCTCAGAACAAGTTTTTAGTACAGCAACCAAATCTCCGATTAATCTCAAGGACCTGAGCAGTAACGTTGAACAAATCACTCAACCAGAGGTAAGTAACTCTACTTCAGATTTGTTGGGTAAAAGTAAAGACAAGATAGGCAAAAATAATAGGGCCTCAGTAATGAAACTTAGGAATCTAAGATCAACACATAACCCCTACAATTGTTAAATGATAAAATACACCAAAATAGGGAATATATTAGTCTGAAATGTTAGAGGTTATGGTACTTCACTGGATAGATTAAAGGCCCTCAACTTGAAACACAAGATTGGCATTTTATGTTTAACTGAACCTTGGCATGATAAACAGAATTTGAACACTTTGATGCATGAACTTGGTTACAAAAATTCCCTCCATGGCCAGAATGCAAAAAATTGGATTTTATGGAATCATGCTTTTAGTGTAGTTAGTTTAAAGGAATCTGATCAGTTTATACAAGCTAGAATATCAGATAATGCCACTTCTGTTTCCTGGAATTGTTTCTTCATCTTTTTTTTTTAAAATTAAACCATCCAGGGATGGGGGGACTTTATTAGGCTCCCCTAGCCAATCTGAATAAGCCAGAATTGGCTCGTAGTGTCTGAGAACTTGTTCAATATACAAAAGGATCAGTCGAAGATCATAAGACCTAAAAACTTGAAGCAGATGCTTGCTTTCAAAAAGATTGCAAGTCATCTATGTAACTTAGTTGACATACCGCGAACCGGTCGACGAATCAAAAATTCGAGACGCCTATTAGTCAACAGTATGCCTACCAAGAGATAATTTAAGAACAAGATATCCCTATGTTTCAGTATTACGAATCTGCAGTGACCAAAGCTATAAACTTGTGTAATCCAACTCGCAATGAATGTATGGTCCAGCTCCTTTCCTTTCCTATCTCCGTTCTGGCATATTACCTGAAAAGAAATGCAGCACAAAGCAGTAACCAGGGCTAATAGCAACAAGAGATAAAAACAATAAGCAATAACCGGGACAAATAGCATCAATAAAGAAGACAATAACCGGGAATTGTTTCTTCATCTATGCTAGTGTCTATCAACATTTGAGGGAAGTTTTATGGACAGATTTACAACCCCCAACACCTGAACCATCCATATACATCGGGGATTTCAATACTGTTGCTTCAGTTACAGAATATAAAGGTAGGAAATCAACCCCCAGGAAAAGCATGAAACAATTTAACGATTTCATAACTAACATGGACCTGCATGAAATCCCCACAGTAGGAAACTCTTACACCTGGAGTAATAATAGATATAGGGATAAATGTAAGGACTTACAGTTTCAAAGATTAGACAGGGGAATGGGTAATTTAGATTGGCTGGATCTCTTTCCCAACAGCTCCATACAAGTGCTAAATAGATTGACCTCTGATCATTCTCCTCTATTACTATCTGTTCAATCTGCTGTAGAACAGGTCCCAAGGCCTTTTAGATATCAATAAATGTGGTCAAATAGATAATATTTTCAAGCTTTAGTGGTCTCGAATTGGAATTTAATATCCCCCCTCAGTGAGATGCATAGGCTTGTGTACAAACTAAAGAGGTTTAAGATGGTAATTAAAGACTGGAACAAAACCAATTTTGGCAATGTGAATCATAATCTAGAACAAGCAGAGACTAAAGTCAATGATCTGGAAATTCAATTCCAGCAATCTCAAGATGAATCTGTCCTAATTGACCTCATGGGGTCAAAAGCTATGCTTCTGAGAGCGCAGAAAGAACATAATATTTTCCTGAAGCAAAAGGCAAGGTTAAATTGGATTAAACATGGAGATGCAAACACTAGCTACTTTCACCACACCATTAGGGAAAAGAAAGCAAGATCTAGAATTAGCAAAATTAAAGATGGTAGTGGTAATTGGATAACAGATCCACAATTGATTAAAGAAGAAGGAGTTCGATTCTTTTAGGAATTACTTACTGAAGATGTCTCACAAAAAAAGGAAACTTATCTTAATCATTTTCTAAAAGAAATTCCTACAGTAATCACTGATCAACAGAACCTCCTTTTGCTTAATCCTTTTAATATCCAGGAACTCAAAATTGCAGTTTTTGATCTAAACAAAGCTAATGCTCCGGGTTCAGATGGATTCTCAAGAGAGTTTTACACCTCTTTCTGGGAGACCATCAAAGATGATCTTTTAGACGCTGCAAATGACTTTTTAAATAATGGCAACATCCCTAAAGCCATTTCTAGCACCTGGCTCACATTAATTCCCAAAAAAGCAATCCCAATCACATTTGCTGATTTCAGACCTATTAGCCTATCAAACTTTGTTAATAAAGTTTTCTCAAAATTGTTAATGGAAAGAATCAAGCCACTGATGCAATTACTGATTTCTCTCGAGCAAAGTGCCTTTATTAAAGGAAGGGATATCTCAGATAATGTAATTCAAATGTAGGAGATGACCAGACTACTGTCTAGGAAATCTAAGGTTTCAAATTTGATAGTTAAACTTGATATGCAAAAGGCTTTTGATAGGGTTTCTTGGTCATTCCTAAATTCAATTCTCCTACATTTTGGTTTTCATGGTAAATTTGTTAGACTCATAATGTATAACATTGCTGCAGCTCATTTTTCAGTCTTAGTTAATGGAGTAACATCAGGTTTCTTTTCTTCCTCCAGGGGTATTAAACAAGGAGATCCTCTCTCCCCTTTCCTGTACAATTTAGTATCTGAAGCATTCTCTAGAGGTTTACAGAAATTGTTTAGCACAGGATACTTACAATATTTTGGTCTCCCCAATTCTTGTTCTCCCCTGACCCATCTCATGTATGCTGATGATACTGCAATTTTTCCGAATACTAAGCCTAACAATTTGAAGAGGTTTAAACATTTTCTGATAGCATATGAGCATACATCAGGTCAAAAGGTTAACTTTGCCAAATCTGAATTTTTTGTAGCTCATAACACATCTTTAGTTACTGTCCAATCTGTTAGGAGGATACTGGGAATGGAGAAAGGCCCTTTCCCTTTTAAATATCTTGGAGTCCCTATATTTTCTGGTCGGAATTTACAGGTGCATTACCTACGAGTACTAGAGAGAATGGAGAAACTGATTAACAATTGGAAGAATAGATGGCTAACTTCAGCTGGTAAGATCATTTTGATTAATCATTGCTTTCTTTCAATTCCAACCCATATTTTTGCAGTTTTAAAGCCCCCAAAGATAGTTTTAAAAAAAATGGAAAAAATTGCATCTAATCTTTTCTGGGGAAATTGTGATAATTCTGAAAGAAAAAGGTGGAGATCTTGGAAAAAAATGTGCTACCCTGTGGATGAAAATGGAATAGATTTTAGGGATCTAAATGCCATAGTCGAAGCTTTTTCATGTAAACTATGGTGGAAGCTGCAAAATAATAATACCCAATGGTCATCCCTTTTATGATCACTACCTGCCTCTTACAAAAAATCTCACACATGGTCTAGAATTAGCAGAATCACTGCAAAGGCTAACAGTTGTTCTAGAGTTATTTACGGTATAGGTGATTGTTCATTCTGGAATGCGAATTGGTCAGGAGAGGGAGCTTTGTGTTATAAATGGCCTGATGAGATGGATATTCCCTTCGAGGACATCTCTCTTAGGTCATTCTTTAACAACAAAGTTGCTATCCTACCAATTCTGGAGCCTCACTTGGCTACCAATACCTTTAATATTTTGCAGGATGTGAAACTGGATTACTCTCACGTAGACAAGCTTTTTTGGACCCCAACCATTGATGGGAATTTCTCAATTAGGTCGGCTTACAATATAGTCAGACAAAAGAGACCAGAAATCCGACATTTTAACAAGGTTTGGTCCCCTTCATACCTAAAAAGATGTCTGTACTTCTTTGGAGAGCTCTAAATGGCATTCTACCTTTTGATAATATCCTAAGTAGGATGGGTTTCTCTCTTGCTTCTAAATGCCCTATATGCATGAACCATTCTGATAATCTGGATCATTATTTCAATTCATGCCCCTCTTCTACTGCTGTATGGCAAAGTGTTCATTCACTTTTACAGATACAACAAACATGATTTAGTAGTTTAAAGAGCAGAGTGGAATTTTATTTATCCTTTAGAGTTGAATCAAAGATTCATGCTAACTTGATATTTGCTGCTTTACTTGTCACTATTTGGACTCTATGGATTAGTAGGAATAAAGTCATTTTTTAAAATAGCCCTTTCTCAAAAGATGCATGTTTTCATGATATTAAGGATATGATCTATCAAATTTTCACAGCTCACCAATTGAGAGGCAATCGAGAAAGGCACAAGAAATGGATACAGGCTAAAATCATTTCACAAATCTTCCAAAAGAAGAAACATTCTATTTTTGCTGTGAATTGGAAAAAACCACTAATTGGATACAAAATTAATACTGACGCATCTCGGATCTTTGGTGGTCTTTCCTCATCCGCTGTTATAGTTAGGGATTGGAAGGGGACAGTTGTTAAAATGAGAGTAAAAACTTTTCAGTCTCCTTCCCTCTTACATGCTGAACTTTTATCTATTCAGAGTGGCTACGAAGTTTGTTCTGAACTAGCATTAGGTACCTGTGTCATTGAATCTGATTGTTTAACTGCTGTTAAGGGTATTTAGAACCCATTGAGCTGCCCTTGGAGAACATTCTCCATCTGCAGTGCACTCAATTTAGAACACTTCACACATCCAATCCAACATACTCCTAGAGAAGCTAACTTAGCTGCAGATTTCTTGGCAAAATATGCTCTGGAAAACAATCTATAGGGAGACTTAGAAACTTTGTCAGTCCCCCTCTTTCTTAGGGGTCTGTTTTTACTCGATAGTATTGGTTTTCCAGGGCTTAGGATTGGAACTTCTATGGACACCCACGGGAATTAAATAAGGAAGGCTCAGTTTGTAATAACTCCAACTGTATTTTCACTTTGTTGATAATGGGTAAATGCATTTTATATCAGAAACTGCTGGTTTTTCTCTTATTGCTTCTCAGGTACTTTGATCGTATGAATGGCAAGGCTACGGAGGCAATGATATGGTGGAAAGGCAATGGTGGCAAGGCATGGAAATAAGGAAAGGAAAGGAGTTAGCATTTCATGCAGCTTCTCACTCAGCATTTCAAGGATTTTTTGTGATTCTTCGGAAGCCTTTATAGGAAATTTCCGAAAGGCAAAAACTTAATTTCTATACATGTACTGAAAGGAGTTACCTGGCCAAAGGGAAGAATTAACACATGGGGTGGAGATTCTTCCGTTTTGGAATCGTAACTACCTTTTCTCAATTTGTTTTTAGAATTCTCAGCTGTTAGTGGTCAGATAACTAGGAGCTTAATTTCTTTTACTCTTTTGGGGCAAATATCTTGCTACTATGTAACAGACTATAGGTATCACAAGTTTACTACATAGGCCTGGGGAACCTTAATATAACATCCCCCACCCTCGGGTGTTTAAATAATAATAATATATATATATATATATATATATATATAGGGTTATATCTGCACGTTTCTCTATTTTTTAAAAAGAGACCTTTGGACTGATACTTTCAACAAGGAGACACTAGTCCAAGATACTTTCATTTTATGGACATGATTACATGTACTAGCTAGTGTTGAACTTTTCATTTTCCTTCAACAACATAACGTCATAGCAAGATTCTTAATGTTCGCATTCGTGGGAACTTTGCATTTGCTCAGTTTGTAACTCAGGAAGATGCAACCAGAGCTTTGGAGTGTACGAATATGAGTAACATATTGGATAGGGTCATCTCGGTTGAGTATGCTTTAAAAGATGACAATGAGAGGAGAGACGGTCTTCCTGGAAGAGTCTGTGGTAGGCGTAGGAACAACCCTTATAGGAGGTCGCCAAGTTCAGCACTCCCCAGGGGTGGTTGCTAAGTCCTGTGGTTATTTCTTAATGAAGTTTCTGGATTTTTGTTTCAAATATTTTACTTGAATTAACTTGGAAGTATACCTGTTTTTTTCTCTTCAAAATCATTTTACTTGAAAATTTTTTCTTCCTCATAGAAGAATCTTGGTAAAGATGGAATAACCGCCAATGGCCATTATGAGAGTCAATGTAATGTGCAGGGATTTCCCTAAATGTTTTTTGAATGGAATTTGTTGTTCATTGATAGTAGAATAGATTGAAATGGAAACTATTGTGGTATTCCCAATCTGACCAGTTGATCGTTGTTCACCATAGTGTGCTTGCAAAAGAGATCCTGAAATGGTTTCAGGGAAAAGACTTTGATGCCCAAGTCAGTTACTTCCTCTTCAGAATCAAGACTCTTTAGTCTAGTTGCACTTACCTAGATTCGTACCCTCCTTGTTTCTTTTATATTGTATCACGAACGTGGCTTAGCTTTATCCGGGCTTGCCATTGTGTGTTTGATCGTGGAACCGAGAAAGGCGGTTCGTGGCTGACACCTGATCATGGTCTCCGCTTTTCTCGGTTTGTGGGTTGACCTAGCTTGTCCTGAGTCCGTTTAGCCCAGTTCGCATCACTGGTTAGCATCAGGCCCCTTTGTAGTTTGGGCTTGCCGCTTAGTATTTGGGCTAGGTATACACTATAAGCCCCCATCCATGAAGAGGTATGGAGCAATGACGTTGATTTATTGATTAAATGCGAACTGATGTTGTACATCAACAACCTGCTTGACATTTTATTTTACCTTCGTAGTCATTGCGAAGTGACGTTAGCTTTGTGGCTACACTTCTTTCTCCGCCAACTCTTCAGATATCAAATTTTAAATTTTGAATCCCTTATCATTGTTATTTTTGTGATAAGGATGGTTGTGAAGATTGTGTTCAAAAGGGCCGAGATTCGATCCACCTTTTTTGCTTCTCATTTCCGGATTTTCCTGATGTTTGTTATTGCTCTATCTTTTAAATGGGGAATTTCAAACGAGTGACTTAACTCCACCATCATTCAGTGCGCCGTCTATTCCTATTCTGCCGCCTTTTCGATATATGTAAAAGGTAACTTACTTTTGTGTCAGACCATCATCATTGTGCTTTTGAACTGCTTGTCTTCCTTGATCTTGCTGTTTCTTCCTTTGTATTTAAGTATTCCAGCTTACTTTTTGTTTTAGTTCATCTCATAAGTTTACCGAAGTCTTCATCTTCTCTGGTTGTCTCTAGATTTTTTGCGCATCACCCTTCCTCGTCTTTTTAAAGAGTAAGTTTTGTTTTCAACTCAATCTCCAATCTCTTTACTGCATGCTCTAAATTTGATAAGATACATATTTTCTTCAATATCTGGCAATTTACTAGTTGTGCTTTTTTCTTATAATCTTTCGATCGTCTTCTCCGGCGTATATTCTTCTAAGCTTTGTTCTAAAAGACTCTTATCTGCGGTCCTTCACCCTGATTAAGATTGTTATTTCTAACCTTAGGGTCCCTGTTTATCCACATGTTTTTCTCTGATCGCGTCGAGTCTCCCGTAGAAGATGCTCACTCTGATGGGGATTCCGGCCAAGTCACCGGATCCTCTGGCATACACAATATGCTATCTAGTTCACACTTAGATAACTTGAAGAACTATTTCCCTTTTTTTAATCTCTTTTTGAGCTTCGCGCTCCTGTGAACTCTGAATGCGTTCACAATTCTCCTCCTGGCTTCATATCATGTTATCTATCCTATTTGAAATTTGGTCTTTACTTTCCTCTTCCTCAACACGTTGGTATTTTATGCTCGTACAAAATTGCACTCTCCCAATTTCATCCCAAGGGCATCACTATCATAATGGGGTTTCTTCAGGTGTGTGAGAAAGCGAACGTTCCTTTTACCCTTGATTAGTTTCGCAACTTCTTTCACCTTCGAAAAGTGAAACACTATCGATGAGTTTACTTTTTCCCTGAGGTTGATAGGGTTGAGCTTGTGAGTGGTTTCCCTAGTAACGTTGGTCTTTGGCGTACAAAGTATTTTTTTTATAAAACTTAATCAAAATTCCGAATTGACTGTGTGAACTACAAAGTTCCCAAATCTAAGCTTCCCAGTTTGAGTGTCCATTTTACTGCTAAGACCGAGATCATGGTGACACTTCGTGCTCATACACAACATCTCTGCCATGCTGATTCTGATGCTGAAGGTGTTTTGTTTGTGTTGTTTTGATATGTTTTATTTGTATTCCCTATATTTGATGAACGTGTACTTCTTATGTGTGGTTATTTGATCTTTTGATGTTTATTTTTGTGTAGACATGGACCTGGCTGGAGCTGCTATTGATAGATCGCTCTTCGATGATGATGATGAGGAGGTGACCGAGACCTTTGTTCAACCTGACAATACTGATGTGGGTAACACCCTCCAACAGGGTGTTAGAAAAAGAGCACTAGCATTGCCCTTGCGAAAGGAAAGTCTACTGAGGGTGGAGAGGTTGTTGGCGCTTGTCTCATTGGCAAGTTGAAGGAGAAAAAGAACAAGATGGACAAGACTGATGGGTCCTTGAGCCACTCGCTACCTCCAGTGAAAAGGGGACGTGGCAGCCAGCCTCGTTCGCGAACCGAGAATCTGCTGGTGAAGGGAACAATACCTGATAATCTCTACAAAGTTTCTCTTCCCGATACTTTAGCTGTGGTAAATTTGCTTCTTTAATCTGAGTGACCTTCGTCATAGCTTGGCATTTTTTATGTCTTTTCTATGTCTTTTTTTGCTTTGTAAGGTCAGTGAAAGCCTTCAGCTCATGAGTGAGCGGCTTTCGAAGTTCTCTCCTGCGGATGAGTTACCGATGGAGAAATATAAGGTGTAAGAGATGAAATGTGTGACCTTAGAGACTTCCCTTGAAGCCGCTCATGAAGAGGTAAACACTGCTAAGGAACGTGCTAGGGTTGAAGAGGAAGAAGTTGTCAAGCTTCATTTTGAACCACAGGAGATGTGCACCAATGGGCCTACTTCTCCTCAGTATCCTCAAATTCTGATGGATTGGCTTTGCAATAAGAAGGCCTTCAAATTATTCGAGGATGTTTCCAGCTCTGCTCGCACTGTTGGTTATTGTGAGGCTGTGAAAGATATGCGCGATTGGAACCCCACTTCAACGTTGAAGAGTCTGCCTTCTTTGAAGAAGGGTACTGCTACGTTGGCAAAGCAGAATTCTATACTCAACGATGACTTTATTGAGAAGATTGATGATGGTGGACAGCCCTATGCTTTACTATCGCATCTTGCTAGCCTTCCTTACCTTCCTTCTATGGCTGAGTGAAAGGTGTGTGAGGTTGATTATCTGGAGAGCTTTTCATTTGGTTCTCGTACTATTATGCCACATTTTAATATAGACGTCAACGTGGAAACTGAGGCTCGTGCGAACATTGACGTCCATACTCAACAATCCAGCATAGAAGACACTGGTATCGTCGTCCAGCCTTTGCCTATCCCCACCTCTGAAGTTAGTTAATTTTTAGTATATTGGGCTCTTGGGTTTTTATTGTAATTTTAAGACAATATTTTGGTGCATGTCTGTAGTATTTGAGTGACTTTAGTTATTAATGTTGATCTATCCATCTTCTTTTACATTTTTTCATCGCTCTTACTTATGTGCAGGGCTTCAATATTTTGGTTAATCATAAATATTTGAAACGACTTGACTTTCTGGGATTTACTGATCATTTTTCCGATCGTTATAGATTTTTGCCACCTGATTTCTGCTACCCTATTAGTTTGCTTTGTGCTACTCAATCTTTCACCAAGGAGTGTGGGGAGCTTGTTTCTTCTGATTTCTTCTCTCGTATGAAGTCGCTTCCCTTATGCATTGGGTGGTAACCCCCTATTCCCGCTCCATCTCCATCATTATCTACAATATGTCCTTGTAGTAAATTTGTTCCCGATGGGTATAATGTTGAATCGCTTAGCCAGGATATTGTCCACGGTTTGGTTGATCTTGAATCTGCTGGTGCGTACATGTGGTCGCTTAACCTCCCTGTCCGTGTCCAAGGGTGGCCGTTATCTTTAGGCGTTCGTTTGAAGTACATGCTCCTTTGTATTAATGATCTTGAAGCAAAGAAGATATGACTGTAAAAGACACACAGGATATTGTGCCCATTTATGTAGGATTTGCAACGAGTAAAACAGTGTTATTCAGCGTTAACAGTTGGCCATGGTGAAGATGCTTCGGTAACAAGAAGAGGCTAGTATTATGGTGCAAGCAAGACTCGCGAGACCCATCAGAAGATACTAATCATTGATAAAAAATGTGCTCGTATTGATGATCTGTTCGATAAGTTGAAGAAAAAGAAGGATGAGTGTGATCACTTTTCATCCTCTGCCCTTGGTTGGCAAAGCAAGTTTGACGCACAATTTGCTATAAACACACATATGTGAAGTAAAAATGATCAACTTCGCACTGAGTACGATCGGCTTGATTCGTCTGTGCACCAACTTGAGCAAGCTTGTGTTGAGTATAAAGATAAACAGCAGGCTCTCCCCTCTTCATCTCGCATGCCTACTGTTCGTAGAGATCTTACTGTGGGAATCGAAGGGCAGATGATTAACTTACCTAAGGCTGTCCGATTGCATATTCGTGGCCTAGAGGAAGAAGTATAGAATTTAAGGGCTGAAAAGAACTTGCACGAGGAAATTGTTAATGTTATGAGTATGCAGCTGGACCGCAAAGAGTTCAGCTCTATAATTGACTTCAAGGCATATTATGCTAGATATCTCTGTCATATGGATCGAAGGGCTCTAATATGCCATGCTTCTTATTTACACATGAAATGGCGATATGACCATATGGTTAGTGAAGAGCGTGAGGCTGAGGAAAACCGACATAGGGCTGAGCACTCTTATTGCAAAGCTGAGCACAGTCGTCGTTGTGGTGGTTCATCTTCTTCTGGATCATCACGAGCATCTAGGCGTAGATAACATGTAATGAATTTTCTTCCGAACAATTATAGCATGATGTTCTTTTTTTCCGACTTTTGGATGTTGTGGTTGTTTGTTAGTTTCTGGCTTCATACTTTTGATTGTTCTTGACTGCATGATTCATTTTTCTTCACAAGATCTCTTTCTCATGCATCTATTACTTTCGTTTTAATTGAGACTCTGTTTATCGCAAAGCGGCAAGATCGATAACTGGCTTTAGTCGCTGTTTCATAGGCATATCTTCCATGTAGAAAATTTTATTGCTTGCTCTATCAAGAGTATGTAAGGTGCAAAGCCGCAAGATCTATAACGTGCTTTAGTTACTGTTTCATAGGCATATCTTCCTTATAGCAAGATCTATTGCTTGCTCTATTAAGAGTATGCGAAGCCGCAAGATCTATAGCTTTCTTTAGTCGTTGTTTTGTAGGCATATTTGCCTTATAGCAAGATCTATTGCTTGCTTTATTAAAAGTGTGCGAAGCTACAAGATGTATAGCTTGCCTTTGTCACTGTTGTGGGCATGTTTGCCTTATTGCAAGATTTACGGCTTCCTTTCTTAAGACTTATATTTTGCAAAGAGGCAAGATAAGTAGCGTTTGTAATTGGCAACTTATACTGCTATCATTATGCGGCCATCATTTAATATTTTATAACTTTGTTTTGCAATCGTAAGGTATAACTGTTTGAATAAATAAAAGATATTACTCCAAAAGATGTATATTGCGATTATATCACCTTCAACTCAGAAAAAAGGAATGAACACCACCAATGATTGTATCATGGTTTCTGTACATTGAAACTAGATTTTACTGCCTCTTTGCTGATTCTACACATAAAACTTTCTCAAGTTTAGTAAGTGTCAAGTGTTGGGAACGATGCTTCCATCCATTCTCTTTAACTCGTAGCAGTTGGATTAGTTCATCTTTGTTATCTTGTACAGTCCTTCCCACTTCGGGCACAAATTTCCTTTTTCCTTAGCTAGGCTAGCTTCATTCTTCCTTAGCACCAGATCGCCAATTTGGAATTGTGTTTCTTTGACCCTTTGGTTGTATGCTATGACCATCCTTTCTTTGTACTCTGCTTCCTTGATCGCCGCCCTATGTCTCTTCTCTTCGAGTTCACCTAAGTCTAACCTCACCATTTCTAGATTGATGTCTTTGTTATATTATTTGACTCGAAGGCTTGATTTTACAATTTCCACTGATATCACTGCTTCGTGCATATATACCAGACTATACAACATTTCTCTTATTGGTTCTCACACAGTTGTTCTGTATGACCACAAGGTATTGGGTATCTCGTCAACCCAGTCTACTCGCTTTCCTTCCAATATTTTCTAAATACCTTGGATGATCATTCTATTTGTTACTTGTACCTGACCGTTCGCTTGAGGGTGAGCTACAAAAGTGAATTTCTATGTGATTCCTAATTTCAAATGCCACTCCATAAAGACCCTACATGCGAACTATGTACCGTTGTCAGTGACGATGGTTGTGGTACTCCAAAGCGACAAACAATATTCTGCCAGCAAAATTTTCTTGTTGCTTCGACTGTCACTCTTCCTAAGGGCTTCACTTTTGCCCACTTTATGAAGTAATGCCACAATTTAAAACTTGGAACTGCCAGCACCTTTTGGAAAATGTATGACTAGATCAATTCCCCATTTATAAAACATCAAAGCTCCGTATATCCATGTTAACTCTGATTGCGGCTTGTACAATATTGGAGTATTCATCTGACAGCTTTTGCATTTAAGGACGAAGTTGTATGTGTCATTAAACATGGTTGGCCAGTAGTATCCAGCTCGAATGATCTTTTTCGCGATCGTTTGAGACCCTTGATGCGATCCACATAATCCTTCGTGTACTTTAAGATTTTGCTTTCTTGGGATGACCCCACACACTTTATCCATGGAGATAGATATCCTTTCTTGTAAAAGGTTCCATCTTCATAAACTTAGTTATGGGATCACATTTCTAGCTTCCTGGCCTATACTTTGTCTGTTGGTAGCTTCCCCTTGTCAAAGTATTCAATCAGTGGTGTTATCCACTTTACCTCCTGTGCTTGAACTGCTGACATGGTTTTCCTTGTTGTGCTCATAACTGGAATGACTTCTACTTTCACATCCTTGTGTTTGGCTAATGATTCAAATCCTGCAGTTGCTAGTTTGCTCAAGGCGTCTGCCTTCATATATTCACTTCTTGGGACATGCTGGATGTTGAAGTATTCAAGGTCAACGATGAGTTGGCGGACCCTGGTTAAGTATTTCATCAATTTCTCTTCTCGCACTTCATAGTCTTCTCGTACTTGTTGGACCACTATCTGTGAATTGCTGAATGCTCGAATGCTCATCACTATTATGTTAACAGTGAGATATAAGCCGCATATTAATGCCTCGTACTTAGCTTGGGTATTGGTAAGTGAGAAATCAAAGCGAAGTGAGTATCTGTATTCTCCTCTATCCGGGTTAATCAACATCAGTTTTGCTCCACATCTTTCTTTGCTCGATGCTCCATCTACGAACAGATTCTATGTGACATTTTCCCATTTGGCCTTTCCTTTGTCTTTGTTGAGAAACTGTTGCATTTTCACATGCTGCACCCCCACACTTGTCATTTTGGCAATGAAATATGCTAAAGCTTGCTCTTTGATTGAAGTTCGCGGTTGAAACTGAATCACAAAATGTCCCAATTCAAGAGCCCATTTGGTCATCCTCCTGGATGGCTTGGGCTTATTCAAGATGTTCTTGATTGGGTAGTTAGTATAAGCAATAATCATATGACTGTGGAAATAGGTTCGCAGTCTTTGTGCCATATATCAATGCTATGGTCAACTTTTCAATTGGAAGATATGCCATTTCAGCCTAGTGTAGTATTTTACTGGTGTAACACTGGTGTCTGCTTCTAGCCTTCTTACCTACCAGAACTGAGCTTACCGCGTTTATTGAAACCGCCAAATACAAGTATAGTGTTTCTCCCTGAATTGTTGATTTCAACGTTTGGAGTGTCTGAAGTTGGTCCTTCAGTGACTCGTATGCTGATTGACACTCTTTGCTCCAGTTGGACTTCTTAGCCTTTTTAAGGATTTCAAATAGTGGGAAGTGTCACCGACTGCTTTTAACATAAATCTACTAAGCAAAGCTAGCGATCCAATTAAGAATTGCCATTCTTTCATTGTTCGTGGTTGGGGAAGATTAAAATTTTCTTGTATTTAATTTGGATTAGCCTCAATCCATTTTGAGGATACCTTATATCTCAGGAATTTAACTACGCCTACCCAGATTTTACATTTTTTTTATTTAGCTTCATTCCGATTGTACTTAATGTATCCAGGGTTTCTTTTAAGTCATTTGCAAAGTCACATGTTCGCCTGCTTTTTATGACTATATCATCCACATATGCTTCTATATTGCTCCCAATCTTATTGTGGAACACATTATCAACCGCTCTCTGATATGTTGCCCCAGTATTTTTCAACCTGAATGGCATCTTCACGTAGCAAAATATCCCAAAAATTTTTATGAAGACCATTTTTTCTTCATCTTCGGGGTTCATCATTATCCGATGATACCCTTTGTAGGCATCCAAGAATGCGAGGACATTGTACCTCGAGATTGTTTCTACTAGCTGATTGATCTTTGGCAGGGGATAATAATCCTTTGGGCATGCTTTGTTTAGGTCAGTGAAATCTATACACATTCTCTAACCAGAATCTGCCTTTTTTACCATCACCGAGTTTGCTAGCCATTTTAGGTATATCACCTCCTTTATGATCCCAGCTTGCAACAACGCCTCTACTTCTTTCTCAATTGCCTTTTGTCTATCACTGGCTATGTGTAGTTGACTTTTTGACATCTAGCATCTCTGTGGACAGACCCGTCAGGGAGTGTGAGAGTTGTGAGATTCTTACTTTCTTGGTGGAAATAGGGTAATCTTGAAATAATTTGAATGCCTCGATTAACTTACTTTTGCATGCTACATTTTGCTTGATTCTTTTCTTGTCTTCTATTTACTCGAGGACGAGTAAAGGGTTAAGTGTGAGGAGTCTAATCTGCTTCATTTTGCATGTGTTAACCGATGCATTTGACATACTTTTTAGTTACTTTTACTTGGTGGATTGCTAGTATTACTTAAGTTAATGTGACAAGGGGTTTGAACAACCATGTTTGGTTTTTTTGTCTAAATCACGCACTTTGTAGACTTAATTGGTACTAATGGACATCTTGTATCCACAGACTCCTTGATCTTCCATGTGATCATCTTTATTAAGTCGCCTGTAGGTAATTTTTGTTTACATTCTATGTGAAGGCCGTTCGTAAGGGCGGTAGAAGATACTGAAGGCTATTTGTAAGGACGGTAGTAGTGACGAAGGCCATTCACATTATAATGGTAGTAGACGAAGGCTACAATCATCAATTCAGGGTAGAAGGAGATTGAGCCAAAGATAGGTGGCTACAAAGTTCAAAGCGGCCAACGAAGAAACAAGGAATCGTGGTCCAATGAGTTATGCTTTAGTCCGAGAACGATCCAAGAATAATTATCCATAAAGGCTTGTTCCATTGGATTCATCTTTTTGAGTACTATAAAATAAACTACTAAAACTCTCAAATTGGACTAACGGTTCTCCCGTAGCGAAGGAAACAAGTTCAGCTGGCTGAGGAACTAAAGGATCGACGCGGGCCATGCCTGGTTTGGCACCAATGACCCGTGCCAGAGTAGATGCCCCATGCCAAGGAGATCAGCACTAGGCCATGGCACAACCCGCGCAAGACACGAAGGGCTGCCAAGCACAAACGACCCCCTCCACGCGGCTAAGTATGGGCACGGGACTTCCCATTTTAGGCATCCCACGCCGTCCTAAGTCTATTTTGCTAATACCAGTCAGTGTGGTGTGGGAATTTACACGGCCCACACCAATTTTTTGAGCAAAAAAACCTAGCCTGACCATGGCCTACACCAACGGCTATGGGCGCGGATCAGAACTTCAAGTTTCAACACCCTGACATCTCCCATAGTAAGCAACGTGTCCTGCACTAGGAGACGATGCGACCCACACTAACTCTTGCACCCCATGCCAAGATGAAATCCAATCCACGCTCAAGAATAGGTGCCCCACTCCCATGAGGTGACATGTCCCGCACCAGGCCTTGCACCCTGTGCCAAGTACGTTCCACGAGCTGCGTAAATCGTGATGCCCCGTGCCGGGCGGCCGCTGAGGTCTATTTTGGACCTATTTTTAGGTCCAATCTCCTACTACTATATATAGAACCTTGGCCTACTATGTTTTCATATCTTACATACCTTATATCATAGTTAGAAAAGTAGTTTGGAGATTCTCTCCCTAGGAAACTTTATCTTTTCATATTTTATTTTTCTTTGATCCTAAGATGTGGAATTCAAATCTTTATTTGAATTCCATGTCAAGGGAGTAGTTTCCATAGCTTGGGGATCATCGCAGTGACTTGGTTTTACCTATATGTCTTTTGAGATTCTATAGCTCATCCTAACTTTGTGTTCATAATATTTTTGTGATTTGCTTTTGAGTTTCAATGAATGAATATTACACCACATATAAGCACAAACTTTGGGCTATATTCATGCTAGGTTCAAATATCGATGCCCCATTGGGAAGAGAAACCTGAATTTTGTATGGGTGGAGGAGAACGTATCTACGTGGGTGTGTACATGGGAGATTCGAGGTCACTTTGATCCACTTACCATCGCACCAATCTTAGCTGACTTCGTAAATTTATTCAAGAGGTTCAGGGTAGAGATATTTTGATAGTAGCAAGCTAAGGTTGCAAAAAAAAACTCTAGTATCATAGATAAGGTGCATACGACCCTTGGGTCTAATTGATAGGACCTGAGGGAAGTAGTTGCATTAGTGGTGAAAGCCTGGGATGTAGTTTCATGGGGGAGAATGAGACCTACAACAATGGTCTAACCTTGTTGTACTCTCCTAATTATGATGGCAGTGTCGATGGAGGTTGCGAGAGCACCCGCCGTGATAGGGACGGGGAAGTGTATGCCATCAGCCACACCACGTGTTATGGAAACTTTATTAGGTTTGTTTGGATTTTTATTTGAAAGAATCGAGAATAGAAGCATTAGATTGACCAAGTCACTCAATGATTTTCCCAAGTGCTAGCTTAATATTGTAGTTGCGTTATTTTCTTTTATGCTTAATAGTTGTTAGTTTGAAAACCCCCCCCCCCCTTTTACTTGCATGTGTGCTTTACTAGCTATTCCTTTCACTCGTGCGGATTGACGACCCATACAAGGTTGTGTTTTAAGTTGGTACATTAGACCTAGCATCTCTATGGATAAACCCAGGGCTTACCGCTCACTACCTTATAGATAGTGTAGCCGTAAGAATGGATGTAGAACTATAAATTTTATCTTCTGACCGCACCGCCTCTAACCAGGTTAGAGCTACTGTTTAAACGTCCCCGAGGGGAGGTAGGTCAGATAGTTATCTATGTAATTCTAATCTCTTTACTAGTGCTTATTTTAGTTAGATATTATTTAGCTCATAGTTTATGTTACACACCCATGGCACAAACGTATTGACTTTACACAATCTAACAGAGTACGTAGGTAGTTGGAGAAGAAGGAGAAGAAGAACTGAGTGAGGGTTTCACAAGACCCAAATTTAGTTATAGAAGAATCAATAGAGATGGCAGAGGACAACTTCACTTTGAGGGAGTTGGTGGCTCAAAATTTGGAGAATCAACCCCTTTGCATCACTTTTCCCCCGTTGTCACTCAATGTCAATGATGTGCTTCATTATGCATTAACCATTGCATTTGGAGTAATAATTGACTTTTTTTATATGTTGTATTTCTAGTATTAGTTGAGTTTATGTGACAAGGGGTTTAGACGGCCACGTTTGGTTTTCTTGTCTAAATCCCGTGTTTTGTAGACTTATTTGGTACTAATGGACATCTTGTATCCATAGGCACCTAGATCTTCCTTTGTGATCATCCTTAGTAGGTCGCTTGTGGATACTTTTCATTACATTCTATGTGAAGGCTGTTCACAAGGATGGCAGAAGTTATTGAAGGCCATTCACAATGACGGTAAAAGAGATTGAAGACCATTCACATTAGAATGTTAGTAAATGAAGGCCACAAACATCAAATCGTGGTAGTAAATGGATGGAGCCAAATATAAGTGGCATTGGAGTTTAGAATGGCCATGGATAAACTGGAGAATCATGGTCCGAGAGTTGCACCAACTTCTGGGAATGATCTAAGAAGAATCAGCTTTCAAGGTTGGTTCCATTGGATTCATCTCCTTCAGAGCCATAAAATTGTCGATAAGAACCCTCAAAACAAAATAATGGTTTATCCTTAGCAAAGGAAAGAGGTTAAGCTAGCCAAAGCAAAAATGGGTCAGCGAGTACCGCTCATAGGTGGCACCAATGGCCCACACCAGACGACACAGTTCGCACAAAGGGTCTTTAGCACAAAATATACAAAGACCTGGCATAGACTACACCAAACTCAATGGACCACGTGCTCAAGTGCCCATTTTCACTCAAAAATGGCTAAGTATGGTGCGTACTGTCCCGTTGTTTATGGCCGGTGTCATTTCAAGTGAAAAATATCAAGACCTGCAGGCAGGATGTGAAGAATTGAGCCGCCCGTGCCAAAATACTGAGCAAAAAAGGTTTGTGATGATGGTCCACGCCAAATGACATTGATTGAGGATCAGAAGTTAAAAAATGAGGACTTTGATGGCGGCCATGCCAAATAATGCAGACTATGTGGACACGTCCTGCAGAGGACGACACGGCCTGCACTAAGGAGTAGGCACAGACCACACCAGATCACACAGACCATGCCAACGAGACGACATGGACCATGCTAGATCCCGTGGCCTGCACCAGCTTGGATCTAATGGGCCGTGCCAGATCTGGCGCACTACACCACCACAGACCAAGGATGCGGCGTGGACCGCGCTATCCACGGCTGTCCACGCCAGTGGCGGCTGAACTAGGGTTTACACATTTTTGGCCTATCTTTAGGCCTAATCCCCTACTAATATAAATATAGCCTTAGTCTACTAGGGTTAGAGACTTTTAACATTTTTCATATTCTACTCTTGTAATTTGGAGAGCATCATAGAGAGAGAAACGTTCTCTCCTCTTTCTTTCTTTCCTTTTTATTTTTCTTTCATCCTATGATGTGGAATTCAAATATTTATTTGAATTCCATATCTAGGGAGTAGTTTCCATAGCTTGGGGATAATTATATTCATGTGTTGATTTAAGCTTTTGTGAGAATCTTAGTTCATCCTAATTATTGTGCTCGTGATATTGTTGTAACTCGTTCTTGAATGTTAGAATTGCATGAATTGTACACTCTATGAGCACACACTCATGTATTTTCATAGTTGTACAAATATTGATACCCCCCCGGGAAGAGAAACCTCAAATGTGTTATAGGTAGCAGGGTCCGAGTCCATGTGAGTGTGTACACATTGGTCTTTTTCGTGTTTTACTATTACATTGCCAGCAAACCAGTCTTTGCCAACTATTTGGAGTAGTTTGAAGGACACAGGTAGAGATGGCAAAAAGTAGCAAGCTAGGGTTGTAAGAGGCCCTAGTTTCATAGATAAGGTGCATACTTCTCCTTTCCTCGTTTATAGGTATACGGAGTAGAGCATCCGTGGTGGAGCGCCCGAGACATAATTGTACAGGGGAGAAATAGACCTACAACAATGGTCGGACCTTGTTGAACTCCCATAATTATGGAGGCAGTGTTGATGGAAGGTTGCAAGAGCATCCAATGTGACAGATACGGGGAAGTGTATGCCATCGACCACACTACATGTTATGAGCACTATATTAGGTTACCTAAATCTCACATGTGAATGAATCGAGGATCGAAGCATTAAATAAACCATGTTACACAAGCATTCCCCAAGTGTCTAGCTGATATAGTTTACATGCTTTTTACTTTTCATGTTAGTAGTTGTTAACTGAAAAACAAAACCCCCATCCCATTGTTTACCATACTATCAATTCCTAGCAACATGTACAGATTCACAACCCGGACGTGGTTGCGTGTGATTGACTTTTAGGCCCTAACATCTCCGTGGACATACCCATGTCTTATCGCTAACTACCCTATAAGTAGCATAGTAGTGAGTTGGGTGCAGAACTATAAAGTTAAATTCCATCCCCTTTGATCCTTTAATCTCAGTCTTCGCTTGAGTTAATTAGCTACAGTTTATGACCTCAAGTTGAGGTGGTTCAATCAATTATGAGCTGAATTGTGGGATGATTAAATGCCTCCCAACATTCCATGGGATGGCTAGGGAAGATCCGAACAAGCACCTTTCAGAATTTCATCTTGTGTGCATAAATATAAAGCCGCATGGATTCTCGGAAGATAACTACAACTTGTGCTCATTTCCTTTCTCACTTTGAGATTCAACAAAGGACTGGTTGTACTGCCTTCCGCTAGGGTGCATTACATCATGGATGGTAATGAAAAGGCGCTTCCTTGAAAAGTACTTTCAAGCTTTAAATTCCACGGGGTTGAAAAAACAATTGTCCAATGTATCTCAGAATGCAAATGAGTCCTTAATGACCGTTGGGAAAAATGAAGAGATTGTTGGCTAGCTGTCCTTATCACACGTTCAAGGAAGACAACTTGGTGTATTATTTGTTTGAAGGGTTATGTGATGGTGTATGATAATGGTGAACTCCACGTGTAACAGTTCAATTGTCAACAAGACCCTAAAGGATGCTATGGCATTATTTGATGAGATAGCCAATGGCATGAGAAAATTTGGTACTAGATCGAGGGTGAGAACATTGGACGAACCAACTCAATCTCCCAAATTAGAAGAACAAGTCTAGGAATTTGCTTCGATGATGAAGGAATTTATGATAGGGAGGGTTCACCAAGTCACGGTTTGTGGCATATGTGGTCTCAACCATCACACTGATGTTATTCCACAAATGGAGGAAGACTTGGAAGAGGTGAAAGCATTGGATTTCAATGGTGGTAATATGCAACAATTAGGTAGGGGGAAACAACAACAAGGGTTTTGGGGGAACCAAGGAGGTGAAAGACAAGACCCCTACATGAATTCCTTTGACTTTAGGTACCAAAATCACCTCAACTCCAATTGGCGCGAGGGCAATCAAGTTCAAGGGTACAACAAAGGCGAGCAAGCTCCACCTCAACTCTATCCAAGAGGAGAAGGGCCTTCCAACAACAACGCTACCTTGTAAAAGTTGGATCGAGAAGAAATCTTGGATGCTACTAGTCAATTGGCAAAGAAGCATGACGTGTTCGTA
This sequence comes from Rubia yunnanensis, assembly GCA_037428765.1. Classification (NCBI taxonomy): domain Eukaryota; kingdom Viridiplantae; phylum Streptophyta; class Magnoliopsida; order Gentianales; family Rubiaceae; genus Rubia; species Rubia yunnanensis. The sequence continues at coordinate 65,492,458 of CM075061.1, forward strand.
GAGCGGACAAAGAGAGAGATTGAAGAACTTGGCACTAGGGCATTCTCAAACATCAAGAACCTTGAATTCCAAGTTAGGAAACTTGCCACCTCGGTGAGCCGACTTGAGGCTAAGGAGTCCGGAAAGCTACCTTCCCAACCCAAGGTGAATCCAATGAATATTAGGGCACTAAAGCTAAGAAGAGGGAAAGAGGCACGAGAGCCCGAGAAGGACATAATGCAAGTGGATGATCTAACTGTGGAAGCCGACAAGACCAATTTCGAAGAGCATGAGATTATTGCCGAGAAGGAGCCTTCAAATATTTTTTTCATTCCCCACTGGTACAGACCGTGTCGTTCCCCACTGGTCGTATCAATTGTGGGTCCTAAGGTTTCTAAGCCTATTTTGGGCCCATTTCAAGGCCCAATTCCCTACTACTATATATATGGACCTATGTCTACTAGGGTTCAAGTTTAGGCTCATTTTTAGACTTCATTGAGTAGGGTAGAGAGAGAAAGGAGCTCTTTCTTCTCTCTAAAATCTTTTCTTTTCTTCTCTTTATTTTTCCTTTGTCTAAAAGCATTGAATCCAATGAAATACTTAGGTTCAATGCTTAGGGAGTAGTTAATTTTCTTAGAGTAGTATTTGTATTCTTGAATTGATCTTGCCTTTTTGAGATTTATAGATCCTTATATCTTTATGTCCTATGACTATTTGTGCTTGACTTATGCCTTCCACTCTTGTGAGATTTATGCTCTGCCATTATTATGATGCATCCATAAGTATATGGCATTGTAATATCATGATAGGCTTCATTGCTATCTTGGGAGTGTTAGATTATGGAGTAGGTTTAAGAATACCGAGAGATGAGTGCATTCATGTTACCTCGATAGAATATCTTTCTATTGGTTAAACAATAATTCTAATTGGCTAGTTTCGTCAGAAATCACATGTTGGGCGATCAATTCGGAAAAACCTGACGAGGGAAGACCCCTGGCTTACCCCGATACCTCGTGTGACAAACGTAGAGAAACACCTGGCTATCTCCACACTTTGTGACGTAGGCATAAGATAGATTTATATATATTTGAATAAATCGAGGATAAGAGTCATTTATCAATCATGTTATGGAAATACCCCCAAGTGCTAGTTTATGTAGTTTAATCTCGTGTTATTTCTTATGCTTGTATTTAGTTTAAAAACCCCCTAATTATTTTTTGCAAGACTTAGCTATTACTAACACATAGACGAATTGATAACATGTACATGGCTATGTGTAGTTAACTTTTGGACATCTAGCATCTTTGTGGACAAACCTGATCTTGCCACTATCTACCCTATAGGTAGCTTAGTAGTAAGTTTGGGAGCAAGATATAAATTTTATATTTGATTGAACATCCTTTGCTCGGGTTAGTTACTGCTCATCGCTTTTAACAACCCCAAGTGGACGCAATTCAACGTGAAATGAACCAAAGATAAATTCCTGGGTCTATAGTGAAAATTAGTTGGTTGTGAAAAATGCTAAGTAAAGTAAAATTTTTGATTTTACAATTGAATTTGAGTACATTTTTTCTTTGAAAGCTTCATATGAAGGTGTTTGATTTAGGAAATTCATCACCCAGCTGGATGTGGTCCCTATCTTGGCTGACTCAGTGACACTCTATTAACATAGTGATATAGTCATCGCTTAGTAAAAATAAGCCAAGGGAACCCAATGAGTCCACATTTGTCCTCAAACAATTTTCATTCTTAGAAAAAATGTTGAGAATGGTGAAGTTTTTATATGCAATAACCTGCCTCCAGCCGGCCGTCGCTAAAACACGCGCAGAGGACTTATGGGCCCAGAAGATGAAATTTATAGTTCTGCACCCTAATCTCACTGCTATGCTACCTAGAGGGTAGTTAACGGCAAGCCCTGGGTTTGTCCACAAGGATGCTAGGACTCAAGTACTAATTAAAACAAAACCTCGTGTGGATCATCAATCTGCATGAGTGAAAGGAACAACTAGTAGTGTAGACATGGAACTCGGGGGGTTGGTATTTTCAACTATTAACCACAAAGCATAAAATGAACAAATGAGAAATTATTTATGCTAGGAACTTGGGAATCATTTAGTAATATGGTAGTTCTAATGCTTCGATCCTCGATTCATTCACATAAAGACTTACAAAATACCTATCAGTGTGTTCACAACACGTGGTGTGGCCGATGGCATACACTTCCCCATCACTATCACGATGGGTGCACTTGTAATCCTCCATCAGCTCCACCATCGTAATTAAGGGAGTACAACGAGGTTCGACCATCATTGTAGATCTATTTCTCCCCTATGCTATTACATTCCGAGCTACCACCACGAATGCAACTACTCCTCTCGGGTCCTATATCGCCAGGCTCGAGGATCATAGGCACCTTATCTGTGATACTAAGGTTTCAACACAACACCTAGGTTGCTACTATAAGCTATCTCTACCCGCAACCTCTCTGACAACAGTTACAAAGTTATCTAAGACTGGTGGAAGGCAAATATGTCAGAGCATTCTCGAATTCACCGTGCACACACCCACGAAAACGCGTTCTCCCTTACCCATTCTAATATCCATGTTTCTTTTCCCAATGGGGCATTAATAATTGCACCATACATAAATATAGCCCAAAGTGTGTACTTATAATTGGTGTAGTATTCATGCATTTATAACATTCAAGAACAATCACAATCATATCATAAACACAAGGTAGGCAAATCTAATGAATCTCAATAAGCATTTAGAACATACCAAGTGCCAAAATGAATCCCAAGCTAAAAATCTACTCTATAAAGGGTAGATCCATGAAAAATATTATGTTAGATGCCATGGATCTTGAAAATAAGATGAAAGGAAAAAGAAAAAGAAAAGAAGAAGGAGAAGAAGAACCCTCCTCTTCATTTTCTCTAAACTAGAGAAAGAATATACTCTACATAATGCCTAGGTATGGTTCAATAGAAAACTAAGGCTCCTATATATAGAATTAGGAGATTGGGCTTAAAAATAGGCCCAAAATAGCCTTAAAATAGCAAAACCCTAGGTCAGTCGCCAAGGCTTCATAGCCAGCATGGATGTCACGGTCCGTGAAGCATTTAAGCACGGGGCACCAGATCTGGCATGGTCTGTGAAGCATTCATAGCCACGGTCCGTGGGATCTGGCGCAATCCATGAAGCTTCTCTTGTGTCACTGTCTGTGAAGATTGTCACGGATTGCGAACTGTATATGATCTTTTCTAAGAAGTTCTCACGGTCCGTGAAGGTTTTCACAGCCCGACATCATACTTAGCCAAATCTTCAATTCTTCATCTCCAAGCTCCATGGTCCAGGGTCTTTGTCACGGCCCAACACCTTTACCTCATGAAGGTCTCGTGTAGGTCATCAGGGATCCTCAAGTGTCCTTTGTGTAGCATAGTCTGTGTGTTTTGTCAAGGGCCGCTGATAATTCACCATGGGCGGAGCGTGACCTGCCGCTGGTGCATCATTAGTTGAAATTCGTTTGCTTGCCACAGGTGAACCATTAGTTAGAATCGGGAGTTTTCGTAGTCGATTTTGTAGTACTCCAGAAGATGAATCCAATGGAACCCATTTTTGTTATTTTTTCTTGTTCTTTTTACGGTGTATTTTTCTGTGGTTTTTTAGAAAAGTGAAGCATATTGCATTGGAGGAGATGAAGGAGTGAAATCCATGAGAAATGGAAGAAAGCTTGGAAAATTGGTAAGAAAAATCCTTCTAAGTGCTGGGAAACCTTGTCTGTTGTGAGTCGCGATAAACATGGGAGCAAAAAAGAACTCCCAGCACTAGCTTTTCAGGAGTCGCAACATGGACTTCGCGAATTGCGACAGAATCAGAACAATTTCTGGAAAATTGAGCTCTTAAACCCAAGATATCGTGAGTCGCGATGGCTTGGTCCAATTGCGACAAGGCATCGTGAGTCTCGACCTGTACTGCCACGAGTTGCGATGGAGAAACCAGCTTTACAACTATGCTTAAACACTGCATAATTGTTTCTTCTTCTCCACGAAATACTCCCAAGAACCACCACACTTTCACTCATTCCTCCTACATCTTACATACATTGACATATGATAATTCTTGGATCTTTATAGTACCTTTATCGATTGTAGTATGCTGACTACATCATTGCGACTATAATAGTTATATTCTATAATGATGCTTGGATATGTGTCGATATATGTTAGATATTTTTACAGGACAATCTTATAGTGGTGATTGCATGATGGATTTGTTGTTCTTTGAGAATACTATGGTTATTAACTTTTGATGCTAAACCTAGTATTGCAAATCCTTATGTACTTGTGAGTTTGATGTTGTTCTCTGTGGTTTTAGTCTTGATCAAACGACGCCAAGGAGATAATGTTTTCTCGAGGGGTGAGTTCTTCTACAGTACTTTTGCTCTCCCCTATGACTCCAAAACCAATTTCGGGACTGATTCAATACAAATACATAGGATTGCGCCGTATCACAAGTGACAGGGCGGAGAAATGAGAGTCACTCTACCTTTTACCTTGAGTTTTATTGTTCTTTCCTTACATGTTTACATTGAGATCAATGTAATGTTTTAAGTACGGGGAAGGTTAGAGGACTCACATGCATGCTAGCTTGATTTGGAATGCTTTTTGCTACTTTTGATTGGAAAAACATGAGAAAAAGGAAGAAAAAATTGAAAAATTGAAATTTTAAAAAAACAATACAGAAAATGAAAAAGGAAAAAAATTAATTAAAAAGAAAACCCGAGAGGGCAACTTACGCAACATTGGGGGCCCAGATAGGTTGAAAACCCAAAAGGGCGACCTAGGAAAAAATGAGAGGCTAAATGTGCAGAAAAAGGTGAGATGTGAGCCCAAGAAACATAATGTGTGGCTAGGATGAAAAACTGAAAGGGCTCCTAGGAAAAATGAGAGATGGATGTATTGGGTAGCTTAACATCTTGAGACATCTTGGGATTGGGTACGGGGTTGAAAAATGAAGTATGGTTATGAAATTATTGATCCTTTTATACTTCGTTTTTGTTGATATATTGGCATTGGGTGAAGTATGTATTTCAACCTCCTATATGGTTTTGACTTCATTTTGTGTCATTGGATTTTGGTTGATATATTGGTATGAAGTGAAGTATGTGCTCGAATCTTTCATATGATTTTAACTTCATTTTGTGTCATTGGACTTTGGGACTATCAATTCGGGGCTTTGAAATGCTTTTTTGGGTAATGAATTGATAAGTGGTAAGTTTGGTTAGATTTAGGAATTGAGGTTGTGTGTGTGAAAAAATTCTCATTTGAGCTTTGATTTTGGAATTTATGATATTGAGAGTTTTTTTTAGGTTTTGATTGGGGGAATATTAGTTTAGGATGTGGACATATGAATTCCTTTGTGTGCTTGAATGTTTTCTTACTCCAGGGATAGTAAGGTTTAAGTGCAGGGAGGTTTGATGCGCCCATTTTATATGGTTATATTAGGACTTTTAGGATTCACTTTGGTACACTTTTGTGCTCTAGATGTGGCATTTTGCCTTGAAATTCTCTAAGAAGAGTGGAAAGCAACTTTTATGCTTTTATTACTTTTCTAGAGGATTTTGTGTGACAAGGCAACTTTTTTGAAGACTTTGAAGATTACCTTTGAAAATTTGACGACTTGCATTTGAACTTTTGAAGACTTGAAGAATTGAAGATAAGTGAAATAAAGAGGAGGACTTGAACAAAAGAAGAAAGAAATCAAGATGCTGAAACAGGGGTCAGTCTCGACTCGCGATGGATTGGTCGCGAGTCACGACGGATGAGTGGCCAGAAACTTCGTTAATTTTTTGTACTATAAATACTTACCTTATCCTCTCCTCTTCAGATCCTCTTCTTCCCCATGCGATTTTCTGGGTTCAAAACCCTAGTTTTCCTTTCTTTCCTTTCTTAGTTTTTATAGGTCAATCATGTCTTTTCATTATCTAGGTTAATTTAATCTTGGGAGCAATTGATTGAGACTTCCTTTCTAATGTCTTAAGAATCATATCTATCTATTTATTGCTTTTTCTATTGTGTATTTATTGAGCTTTGAACCTGAATTGTTAATGGCATTAATGTTGTTGGAAGTTTGAGTATATGAATTGCTTGTATGGTTACTTGTTAGGGTAGGGAGAAAGTAGCTAATTCTCCTCACTTTTAATATGGAATCCAAGAGCATGAGTTAGAGCTTCTAAATGATGTTGATATATTGATAATTGCTTCATGAATGTGATAATGTTGAACTCTTTTTCATGTTAGTTTATTGTAGCAAATAGGAGAGGTGTATGAGCGCTGAACGCTCTTGACTAATCTTGTGTAAATGCATGTATTGGTTAAATGCTTAGATACAATGTAGTGTTTATAGGTGTTGCCAATCTTGTTGATTCTTCTTGCTCAATGCCATCAATGGGATACTTTTTGTCGTGTTTTGACTAATAGATTCATTGGTGAGGTTTGACAAGAGATGTCGAATTCACTCTTGCAAACTACTATCTAAGAATGATAGAATATTCATCTTTACAACAAGTAGTGAAAGTAGTGAATAGATTATTTCACTCATTCTTGAAGCCTTTGTTATTTTGTATTCATGTGTTCTTAATGCTATGTTGTACTTCATTTATGCCATGGGTTGTTTGAGAATAGGGAATATTTTTATTATTGAAGTGTTAGGGTGTTAGGAAAGTGACGAATTCCTTAGCTCTTTGGTATGAAAATCCAAGAACATGAACTTAGAATTTCTTGTACATAATGTGTTGTGATTCTTGCTAGATAAGTATGTTAATGTGGAATTTTCTCATATTTATCCTATAGATGCGATGAAAGGTTGAACATTGAATGTGGTTTGTTATAGGTTTGTCCTAATGAATTCTATATTTGGTTAAATGACAATGTCTTTGTTAGAAGCCTTGTTGTTTTCAAATCTATGGTCCTTTGTGTGAAATGATGCTGATAAAATACCTCTATGGTGTGGTTTACCTAGAGTGATTGTCAATAAGGTTTGCAAATGGTCGTCGTTTATCTTTGCAAATTTCTTTTAAGAAGGAATGAATATTGATCTTTGAATGGGAAGTGATAACATTCCCCATAGGTAGCAAATGTGATAAAATGAGTGACTGGTTCAATGATCTACATTTGGTTTGGAAGTGGATGTCAATTGCCCCCCAAGGCTTTGTCTTTTGTAGTTTTTACCCTTTTTTCTTAGTTTGTTTGATGATTAGCATAGTTAATTGAATTTGTTAGTTATCTCGTCTTTTAATTTCATAACTTAGGAAAACCAACCAACCAAACCCCCCTTTTTACTTGCCTATATATATATATATATTTACTTCTAGCATAATATCAACCTTATATGTTTAAACGCTTGATGATTAGCATAGTTAATTAAATTTGTTAGTTATCTCGTTTTTTAATTTCATAACTTAGGAAAACCAACCAACCAAACCCCTCTTTTTACTTGTGTATATATATATATATATTTACTTCTAGCATAATATCAATCTTATATGTTTAAAAAGAATATAGAAAATTTAAAAGAAAAAAATTAATTAAAAAGAAAACTCGAGAGGGCAACTTAGGCAACATTGGGGGCCTGGATAGGTTGAAAACCTGAAAGGGTGACCTCGGAAAAAACTGAGAGACAATGTAAAAAAAGGTGATATGTGAGCAAAGAAACATTACATGTGGCTAGAATGAAAACCCAAAAGGGCTCCTGGGAAAAATTAGAGAAAGAGAAAAAAAAGGAAAATTCTATGATTTTACCCATTTGCCAGCGTAGGAGTCATAAGGTTGCGGTTGTCATAAGGATGGATTGGGTAGCTCATCATCTTGAGACCTCTTGGGAGTGGGTAAATTAGTGGGTTGAAAAATGAAGTATGGTTATGAAATTCATGATCCTTTATATTTCATTTTGGTTGATATATTGGCATTGGGTGAAGTATGTGTTTGAACCTCCTATATGGTTTTGACTTCATTTTGTGTCATTAGATTTTGGTTGATATATTGGTATGAAGTGAAGTATGTGCTCAAACCTTTCATATGATTTTAACTTCATTTTGTGTCATTGGACTTTGGGATTATCAATTCGGGACTTTGAAATGCTTTTTTGGGCAGTAAATTGATAAGTGGTAAGTTTGGTTAGATTTAGGAATTGGGATTGTGTGTGTGAAAAAATTCTCATTTGAGCTTTGATTTTGGGATCTCCGATATTGAGAGTTTTTGTGAGGTTTTGATTGGGGGAATATTAGTTAAGGATGTGGACATATGAATTTCTTTGTGTGCTTGAATCTTTTCTTACTCGAGGGTGAGTAAGGTTCAAGTACGAGGAGGTTTGATGTGCCCATTTTATATGGTTATATTAGGACTTTTAGGATTGAATTTTGTACACTTTTGTGCTCTAGGTGGGACATTTTGCCTTGAAATTCTCTAAGAATAGTTAAAAGTGACTTTTAAGCTTTTATTACTTTTCTAAAGGATTTTGTGTGACAAGGTAAATTGTTTGAAGACTTTGAAGATTACCTTTGAATATTTGAAGATTTGAAGACTTGCATTTGAGATTTTGAAGACTTGAAGAATTAAAGATAAGTGAAGTGAAGAGGAGGACTTGAAACAAAAAGAAGAAAGAAATCAAGATGTTGAAACAGGGCTCGGTCGCGACTCGCGATGGATTGGTCGTGAGTCGCGATGGATTGGTTGTGATTCGCGATGGACGGGTGGCCAGAACTTTTCTTACTTTTTTGTCCTATAAATACTCACCTTATCCTCTCCTCTTAAGATCCCCTTCTTCTTCCTACGATTTTTTGGGTTCAAACCCCTAGTTTTCCTTTCTTTGTTTTCTTAGTTTTTATAGGTCAATCATGTCTTTTCATTCTAGGTTAGTTTAATCTTTGGAGAAATTGATTGAGACTTCCTTGCTAATGGCTTGAGAATCATATCTATCTATTTATTGATTTTGCTATTTTTCATTTTTTGAGCTTTGAATGTGAATTGTTAATGGCATTAATGTTGTTGTAAGTTTGAGTATATGAATTTCTTGTATGATTACTTGTTAGGGTTGGGAGAAATTAGCTAATTCTCCCCTCTTTTAATATGGAATCCATGATGTTTTGAAAATTTCTAGATGAATGTGATAATGTCGAACTCTATGTCATGTTTGTTTATTGTTGAAAATAGGAGAGGTCTATGAGCATTGAACGTTCTTGACTAATCTTGTGTAAATGCATGAATTACTTAAATTCTTAGACACGATGTAGTGTTTATCGGTGTTGCCAAGCTTGTTAATTCTTCATGCTCAATTACATCAATGGGATACTTTTAGTCGTGTTTCGACTAATAGAGTCATTGGTGAGGTTTGACAAAAGATGTCGAATTTACTCTTGCAAACTACTATCTAATAAGTGTAAAAGATTTGTCTTCACAACAAGTAGTGAAAGTAGTGAATAGATTGTTTCACTCGTTCAAGAAGACTTTGGTTTTTAGTATTCATGTGTTCTTAATGGTATGTTTTACTTCATTTATGCCATGGGGTTGTTTGAGAATAGGAAGTGTTTGTATGATTGAAGTGTTAGGGTGTTAGAAAAGTGACGAATTCCTTTGCTCTTTGGCATGAAAATCCAAGAACATGAACTTATAATTTCTCGTGCATAATTTGTTTTGATTCTTGCTAGATAAGTGTGTTATTATGGATTGTTCTCATATTTATCCTATAGATGCAATGAAAGGTTGAACCTTGAATGTGGTTTGTTATAGGTTTCTCCTTATGAATGCTATGTTTGGTTAAATGACCATGTATTTGTTAGAAGGCTTGTTGTTATCAAATCTACGGTCCTTCGTGTGAAATTCCATTGATGAAAAACCTCTGTGGTGTGATTTTCCTAGAGTGATTGTTAATGAGTTTTGCAAATGGTCGTTGTTTGTCTTTGTAAATTACTATTAAGAAGGAATGAATGTTGATCTTCGAATGGGAAGTGAGAAAATTCCCCATAGGTAACAAATGATATAGAATGAGTGAATGGTTGTATGATCTACATTTGGTTTGGAAGTGGAGTCAATTGGCCCCAAGGCTTTGGTCTTTTGTAGTTTTTACCCTTTTTTCTTACTTTGTTTGATGATTAGCATTGTTAATTGACTTTTCTAGTTGTCTCTTCTTTTAATTTCATAACTTAGGAAAACCAATCAACCAAACCCCCTTTTTTACTTGCTTATATATATATATATATTTACTTCTAGCATAATATCAACCTTATATGTTTAAATGCTTAAGAAAATCCCTTTTCTTCGTGGACGATCCCGACATGCCATTATCTACTTAGTTGTAGATAGGAATCATTTAGGGATTATAAATTTAAATTTGAGAGGTACGGCGATGACAAGTGAAAGGACAAATATGAGAACAACTGGTAGTGTAGATATGCAACTGGAGGGAGGGGGGAGGGTGTTTGGTATTTTCAACTATCAACTACAAAGCATAAAATGAACAAACGAGAAACTATTTATACTAGGCACTTGAGAATAATTTAGCAAAATGATAGTTCTAATGCTTCAAACCTTGATTCATTCACATAAAGACTTACAAAAGACCTATCAGTGTGTTCACAACACGTAGTGTGGCCAATGGTATACACTTCCCTTTCCCTGTCACGGTGGGTGCGCTCACAACCCTCCATCGACACCACCATTGTAATTAGGGGAGTAAAACAAGGTCTGACCATCATTGGAGATCTTTTTATCCCCCGTGCTATTACGTCCCGGGTTTTCACCACGAATGCAACTACTCCTCCTGGGTCCTATATACGCTAGGCCCGAGGATCGTAGGCACCTTATCTGTGATACTGGGGTTTCAAGACCACACCTAGCTTGCTACTATTAGCTATTTCTACCCTCAAACTCTTAGACAACAGTTACAAAGTCAGCTAAGACTGGTGTGATGACTTATAGGTCAGAGCATTCTCGAATCCCCCGTGCACATATCCACGCGGATGCGTTCTCCCCTACCCATTCTAACATCTAAGTTTATCTTCCCAAGGGGGAATACATGAATATATCCCAAAGTGTGTGCTTATATGTGGTGTTGTATTCATGAATTTATAACATTCAAGAACAATCACAATAATATTATAAACACAAGGATATGGTGAATCTAATGAATCTGAATAAGCATTTAGAACATATCAAGTTCCAAAATGAATCCCAAGCTAAAAATATACTCGACAAATTTCAGATCCATGGTAAATATTAGGTTAGATGCCAGGGATCTAGAAAAAAATATGAAAGGAAAAAGAAAAAGAAAAGAAGAAGGAAGGAGAAGAAGAAATGTCCTCTTCCTTCTCTCTAAACTAGAATATACTCTACATTATGCCTAGGTATGGTTTAGTATAAGACCAAGAGTCCTATATATAGTAGTAGGAGACTAGGCTTTAAAATAAGCCTAAAAATAAGCCAAAAATAGCAAAACCCTAAGTCAGCCGCCAAGGCTTCAAGGATCGGCACAGATGTCATGGTCTATGAAACATTGAAGCACGGGGTGCCAGATATGGCACGGTACATGAAGCATTCATAGCAGTGGTCTGTGAAGCTTCTTTTGTGCCACAGTCTGTGAAGATTGTATGGATTGCAAACTGTACACAGTCTTTGCTCAGAAGTTCTCACGGTTTGTGAAGGTTTTCACGGACAAATAATTCATGGTCTTGCTCAGGAATTTCTTCACAGTCTATGAAAGTTTTCACAACTCGGCATCATACTTAGCCAAATCTTTAATTCTTCATCTCCAGCTCCACGCTCCGGGGTCTTTGTCACGTCCTGATGCCTTTGCCTCGTGAAGGTCTCGTGCAGGTCTTCACAGATCCTATGGTGTTCTTTGTGAAGCACGATCCATGTGCTTTATCACGGGCCACTGGTGCTTGACCATGGGTGGACCGTGATCAGCCGTTGGTGCTTCATCAGCTGAAATTTGTTTGCTTGGCACATGTGAACAGTTAGTCCGAATCAAGATTTTTAGTAGTCGATTTTGTAGTACTCGAGAAGAAAAATTCATTGGAACCATCTTTGAAGGCTAATTTTTACTGGATCGTTCTTGGACTAGGGTAACACTCCCCAGACCATGATTCTCTATTTTTCTCCTTTGGCCATCTTGAACTTCGAATCCACCTATCTTTGGCTTAAATGTTCTTCTACCACACATTGATGTTCTTGGCCTTCATCTACTGCCATTCAAATGCGAATGGCCTTTGCCTCTTCCTCTGTTCTTGCGAACAGCCTTCTATATTCTACCGCCCTTATGAACGACCTTCACATAGAATGTAACTAAAAAGTATCGACGAGCGACCTACTAAAGGTGATCACAAGGAAGATCAAGGATCCCGTGGATACAAGATGTCTGTTAGTACAAATGAAGTCTACAAAACGCAGGATTTAGACAAGAAAACTAAACATGGCCGTCTAAACCCCTTGTCACATAAACTAAACTAATACTAGCAATCCAAAAACTAAAACTAACTAAAAAGTATGAAAAATGAAATGGTTAACGCATGCAAAATGAAGCAGATCATGTAAGGCTCCACTCAGGGTCGTTAATTGAAGCAAATTAACACGAGCAGAGGCACCGAAGTCAAAGGGGTTCAAAGATAAAATTTATATTTTGCACCCTGATCTCACTGCTACACTACCTAGAGGGTAGTTAGCGGCAAGCCCTGGGTTTATCCACAGATATGTTAGGGCTCAAGTATCAAGTAAAAACACAATCTCGTGCGAGTCGTCAATCCGTACAAGTGAAAGGAATAGCTAGTAAATGAAAACAAGGAGGGGGGGGGTTGGATTTTCAAATTATCAACTACAAAGCATAAAGTAAAAAGACAAGTAAGCTAATTAAACTAAGCACTTGGGGAGTCATTGCTTAACACAATTAGCCTAATGTTTTGATCCTCAATTCATTCACATGCAAGATTTACTAAGAAACCTAATATTGTGTTCACAACATGTGGTGTGGCTAATGGCATACACTTCCTCGTACCTGTCATGTCAGGTGCACTCACAACCCTCCATCGATGCCGCCATTGTAATTAGAGGAGTACAACAAGGTATGACCATTGTTGTAGGTCTGTTTCTCCCCCATGCGATTACGTCCCAGGTTTTCACCACAAATGCACAACTTCCCTTGGGTCCTATCAACTAGGCCCAAGGGTCATTGGAACCTTATCTACACCCTAGTTTACTACTTTTTAGCTATCTCTACCCGTAACCTATCGAAAAAATTTACATAATCAACTACAACTAGTGCAATTGTAAATAATTCATAGTATTTCTTGGGTCTCCCATGCACACACTCACGCAGACCGAATGTACTCCCTTACCCATTCTAACATCCATGTTTCTATTCCCAAGGGGGCATCAATAAATGCACCATACATGAATACAACCCAAAGTGTGTACCGGTATGTGGTGTAATATTCATGCATTTAGAACATTCAAGAACAATCATAATAATATAATGAGCACATATAATAAGATGAATCTAATCAATCTCACATAAACATAAAGGTTAAATCATGGGCTGGAATTATCCCCAAGCTATGGAAACTATTCTATAGATATGGAATTCAAATATAAATTTGGATTTCACATCTATGATGAACACAAAATGAAAATTAAAAAAAAAAGGAAAAGGAGAGAGTGTTCCTCTATCTCTAAGAGCTCTCATAATGATCTAATCTACTTTGTACATGTTTAACCTAGTAGACTAAGGTCATATATACAAGAGAAGGGGGTTGGGCCTAAAATTAGACCCAAAATAGGCTAAAAGATGCTAATACCCTAGTTCAGCCGCTGCCTAGCGTAGGCCGTCGCGGATGGCGCGATTTGCACTAAGTACTTTGTCGCGGGATGCATCATTGTGCGTGGCTATTTTTCTTCATAGGCGTATAGCCATGGCACGAAGCTCTAGCGCGGGCCGTGGTTCGTGTCACGGGCCGTGGAATGGAAACATGATTCACTCAGAAGTTTGGCCCAGACCGTGGGCTATGAGATGGGCTGTGGTAATGAAGCATGGTTTGTTAAAAAATTTCACGTGGGATAATAGCTAGTCTTGGCATCTTGATCTCGGAATGGCGCAGGTTGTCGTGAATGGTATGGTCCATGCCCATACTTAGCCTTTTTCGGGCAAACCTTTGAACTTGAGCTGCGCGGACAGTGACTTATGGTGCCAGTCGCACCATTGCATCACGCTAGAACTATTGGCACGGTGTGTCTCCTCTAGCACTGACCGTTGGTGCTTGGCTATAAATAGTCCGCGCTGACCCGTGGTACATTGACCAACTGAAATTGTTTCCTTCTCTGCGGGAGATCCGTTAGTCTGATTTTTAAGTTATAGTAGTAAATTTTGTAGTGCTCGAGAAGAAAAATAAAATGGAATCAGCCTTGAAGTCTAACTCTTCTAGGATCTTGGCATCTTGATCTTGGAATGGCGCGGGCTCTCGTGAATGGGATGGTCCACACCCATACTTAGTCATTTTTGGGCAAACCTTTGAACTTGAGATGCATGGATAGTGCCTTATGGTGCGGGTCGCACCATTGCCTCACGCTGGAACTATTTACATGGGGCATCTCCTCTGGCATGGACCGTTGATTCTTGGCTATAACGATTCGCGCTGACCCGTGGTACCTTGGCCGACTAAAATTGTTTCCTTCTCTACGGGAGAACCGTTAGTCTAATTTTTGAGTTCTATTAGTTGATTTTGTAGTTCTCGAGAAGACAAATCAAATGGAATAATCCTTGAAGGCTAACTCTTCTTGGAACTTTCTCAACATTAGGCACAACTCATCAGGCTATGATTCCCTATTTCTTCGTTGGCCAGTTTGATCTCTATTGCCGCCTATCCTTAGTTCCAATCTCCTTCTACCACGCATTGATATTTGTGTCCTTTGTCTACTACCATTCTATAGGTGAATGGACTTTTATCTCTTCTACCATCCTTGCGAATAGCCTTCAATATCTTCTACCTCCCTTACAAATAGCCTTCACATAGAATTTAACCAAAAAGTACCCACGGGCAACCCGTGGATACATGATGTCCATTAGTACTAATTAAGTCTTAAAAATGCAGAATTTTGAAAATAAAACCAAAATGGCCGTCTGACACCTTGTCACGTAAACTCAACTAATACTAGCAATCCGCCAAACAAAATATGCCAAAAACTTTGCCGGATGAAACTGTTAACGCACACAAAATGAAGCACATCAAACTTTCCACACTTAATTTTTTTGCTCTTCCTCGAGTAAACAAAGACAGCACAAAGAACTAAACAAAATGTAGCCTGCAGAACATAAGTTAACTGAGGCATCCCACTTATTCCTAGATTACTCTATTTACCCCCAAAAGGGTAAGAATCTCACAACTCTCACATTCCCCGAAGAACATAAGCAATCTAACCACCCAAAATAAAATGTGGAAAAAGGTAAGCCAAAAAGATAAGTGCCAAGCTAGCTTACTTTTCCTAAAATGATCCCAAAGCAATCCAAGAGTTATCTCCAAATAGGGATAATTTTTTATGCTTGACCTAGTTACAATCAAGGAGTCAAATGTATCATCAACCTAGTTTTTATGTTTTTTCTCAATTTCTCTCATATTGCCAA
The DNA here is from genome assembly GCA_037428765.1 of Rubia yunnanensis. Taxonomy (NCBI): domain Eukaryota; kingdom Viridiplantae; phylum Streptophyta; class Magnoliopsida; order Gentianales; family Rubiaceae; genus Rubia; species Rubia yunnanensis. The sequence continues at coordinate 65,508,100 of CM075061.1, forward strand.
GGAGCCCCTTTGGGTTTTCATCCTAGCTTAAACACACAAAGGGTACTCACTTCTCATCTTTTTTCCACACGACCTCTCATTTTTGCCTAGGCTCGTAAGCCTAGCCGGGCCTAGCCTCTCATTTTTACCTAGGTCTTTCAACCTATCTGGGCTTTTCCTCATATTAACCAAGTCGCCCTTTTGGGTTTTCGACTTGTATAGGTTTTTAAATTTTTTTGAGCAAACAACTTCATTGGCTCTTGTACTACCATCGTTCATCTTTGACCCTCCAATTTTTCCCACACGTTTGGCCCCTGAACTTACAAAAGTAGTGAATTGTACCCCTTCTATCAGGTCAATCCGTTAGAGTATGGTCAATGTGTTAATTTTAGGGGTAAACTGACATTTTACTTTTTTTTTCATTTTCTGTTCATTTTCAATTCCTTTTACCTTTTGCTCTTCAGCCTACTTTCCTTCAGCCCACTATGCTCAGCCCACCTTGCTTCAGCCCACCTCCTCACCCCCCGATTTATGTTCGACCAGTCCTCTTTCCTCCGGTGAGTTGTCCATTATAGCTTTTTGGGCACTCATCCTCGCCAGAATCTGGTCCGGTTCTCTGGTGCGATAGATTGACCAAGAATCTGGTCCCCTAATCTAGAATTTTGGTGTGATGGGGCATTTTTTCATCGAATCCCTCATTGACGACGAGGATAGGAAATCCCTCCATTCCTTCGTCTCTGGACAAATCGATCAGATGGTACAATGAGGGATGATCGAAGAGGAGCTCTGACTTTCAGCACCAGTGTTGCCACCAGTGGAGCCGGAGGAGCTCTGACATTCAACACCACCATGAAAGTCTAGTAGCTCCAGTAAATGGACATCACGACGGATTTCGGCAGCATCATCACCTCAACATTACTCAATAATGTTGAATTTACCGCTTTCTGAAACAAAGGAATCGTTGTAGTTTGTCACTCTATATGTTTTAAGCCTGTGCTTCTCCCTCTACGATAACAACGATATGATCTTCAGAGAACTGATTTGGTGCACCGGGGAAGGGGGATTTGTTTGGGGGCCATTGACAAGAAATGATTTGGTGGTGCTGTGAGGTAAGGCTATGGCGGGGCAGAAGGTAAGGTTGATTTGGTGGCAGCGGATGGAAAGACTATGGTGGGATGACGAAGGGAAATGGGAAGGGGTGGGAAAAATAAAAAAGAAAATAAAAATAGGAAATTAGAAATAGAAAAAAAGGCAATGTCTTGGGAAAGATGGTTTTTCCATAAACTTATGGAAAGACTGAATATAATTAGAATAATAAAAGGTAAAATGTCTTAGTTGCAATATTAAAATTTTAGTATGCAACATGTAGTAGTTATAAAATTTATAACCCGGTTTATGCAAGTCGAAAATTTTATCTTCATTTCTTCTAATTTACACTTTAAACCTTGGTCTTTCCATAACTTATGGAAAGACCGTCTTTCAAGAGACAGACTCTAGAAAAAAAGGAAAATAGAAAAAGAAAGGAAAATAGAAAAAGAAAATGAATAACAATAAAAGAAAATGGAAAATGTCCTTTTTACCCCTAAAATTTGCTTTGACCATACTCTAACGGTTTGACCTGACATAACAGGTATAATTCACCACTTTTGTAAGTTCATCAAAGGTGTGGGGAAAATATTGGAGGGTCAAAGGTGAATGATAGTGATAGTATGTGGGCCACATAAGTCGTTTGTTTTTTTTCCAATTTCAGGTTTTTCAATTTTTTTTGGTGTAGCACAAAATTTCCCCAAAAGTTGGCTTCATACTACAAAAGATCATTAAACATAAAAAATACACCACCGATTTCCTAAAACATCCTACCCCAAAAGCATAGCATATCATACCACCAAATGTCCATCCAAAAGCATCCCTCAACAAACACAAACAAAAATCACCAACAATCAAGAAAAACTACTACCAATGCAAATCATGAATTTTACCAAGGAAATCTAAGGATGAAGACTCCTTAAGAGCTCACTACTCCCTCCCCACACTTTGCCAATGCAAAGTCACCAATGCACAAAAATCATATCACAACATAAGTGAGGTAGGGAGAATGGTAATGCTCCCTCTCATGGCCCCAAAGGGCCTTCATCCTTGTGACTCATGGAACTCCTCTCCATGTACCTTATTCCTTGAAGTGTGGCCTCAATGCTATCCATCCTTAAACTAAGATCTTCCACTTGCGAGCGCATTCCTCCTATTGCTTGGATATGCGAGAGCGACTAGGAGGTGTTCTCGAAGTGGACTCACCCTTGGCCTCATCAACATCTATATTCGGGTTGGCTAAAACTCTATAGAACTCTCTCTCAAATCTCCCGTCTGGAAAAATGAATAGGTCATCCAATCACATGTCATGGTCAATGGCGGTGTGCTTCAACTATGGAAGTACCATGAAACTACAAGTGCTCGCTCAAGTATAGAGCCATACAAATCCACCCTCCGATGTCGTAGGCCCCACCATGGATACTTTCGCTAACTTCTCTATGTTGTACCTTGTGCTCAATCTTCCTAAGTTAGCTAAAGCCCTTTGTGTGACCGGATGACCTAAATGTTGTGCCAGCAGACCAACCATGCCTCCTATAGCTATCTTGTCACTCTTTTAGTCTCCTATCGCTAGACATTCCTGTACAAATGACCTCACCAAGTTCATTTAAAAGTTACCCTTGGGTGCCATTGCCTAAAGGCAATGAACATCCAAACTTGGGCATTGCGTCAGTTAGCCGTGGAAAAAGATACCCAAAGCCAATAGACGATGAACATAAATGAACGTCGGGTGAACCAGGGCGGTGCTCTTGCACAGGTTCTACCGATCCATGCCTGCCATTTGCACCCAAAAGCATCCAAAAGAGAAAGGTAACCCTTGTCGGTGTGTCTTCTAGATCTCCTTGCCATACCTCCACCCAAAGGTTTGCGCTACCTCTCGGAGGGTCATCTTGTACTCCTTATTGTCCAGGTTGAATTTGATCACCTTGTGTCTATCATCGTCCACGACCAGCCATAGAGTAGCTAGGAACTCTAGGTTCCACCTTATGTACATCTTGGAGTGTTTCTCGAGAAACCCCTCTAGATCTACTCTGCCCAATAAGTAAGTGACCGACTCGAGTAAGACTAGAGATGCCAAGGTGTCCTTGCAAGAAAACCCCATCTCCAAAATAATCCTATTCAGCTCTCTCAGGTTTCTCCACCTACGAACTGCAGTTCTCGAGATACTGGATAGACCCATAAACTCCTCGGTCACAAATGCGGGGTTGTGAAGAATAGAAGTCGTCGGCTTGGGGTTTGCACCCTTCATCGGCTTCTTCTTCTTCTCACCCCTAGTGGACTTGCCCTTTTCCAAGGCATTCTTCTTAAGTGGAATCCTAACAAAATGAGAACAATAGTGGTTATATGATCATAAACAAGGCATGGCCTATATTATCATTCAACAAGATAACATTCTTCCAAATAGCCTAACCATTTAAAGCATGATGATTTAAGCATGAAGGATATTTAAACAAAAACAGTCCTCATCAATAAAAAAACTCATGTAAGTTCTCACCAACCATCAATAAGATCATGCAATCAAGATTCATTCTCTCCTAAATCATCCAACACATGAATGTCACATAATTCAAGCATACTAGAACCTCAATCCATCCAACATCATTTTCAGCACAAGATTATACATACAAACCCAACACATCTCTAAAAAACACACACTAATTCAAGGTTCATGCTTTCCATAACGCCGCCACAATGTCAAATAAAGTATATAAACAAAGAGTTCAATGGTTGCCAAAACTTTGAAGCTACGATTTGTAAGACCCACAAAAGAAGAAGCAAAAATAGCTAATTCTCTAAGAAAGCTTCAATTTATTTTTTGAGTTTAACCAAGAGTGTGTGAGAGGGAGTTTTTCTTGAGAAGGAAGAATGTGTCAAATGATAGAATTAGGTGAAGGAATGTACTATAGGATTGGAATTTCAGCCTAGGTGACAAGTGAGTGAGGTACAATTAGGATAATAATAGAATTTTCAAATTTTCATATTAGGGGACAATAGTAAAAATCAATTAATTCTTAGGAATATAGGAAGTACTATTTGCATAAAAAATCCTAAGGATTAAGGAATTTCAAAAAAATTGAACCAAAAATGCCTTTTTGAGTTGGAAACATAATTGTTTTTTGAAAATTTACATTTTCCAGAACAAGTTGGCATTGGAAAATAGAAAATTGGCGCAAAAGTTGTTTAGCATGGACCAAAGCCTCGCACCAAATAACCTGGCATGACACATCCCCTTGCGCCAAACATGATGACACGAAGCATTCCCTCACGCCAAGCTCCTGGTGCGGACCTAATCCCTTGGCGCAAACCATGTTAGGTCTTGGCTCAAGGTTGCCAAAATTTTGACCTAATCCTTAGTTTTTCCCTCTTTTTCAAAAGACTATGTCACCCATCAAATTTAATTCCATTCAAACACAATCACAAGTCTTGAACTCAAATATCCCAAACAATCAAGAGTTTCATCTCAAAAATCCTCATTGCAAAACATTCAAATCTATCTAATATCTACTCAGAAATACACAAGCAAAAAAGAAACACCATATATTTATTGTCGTCCTCACAACTTATTTCCTTTTTCATGCTTTCTAGTTAAAAACACCTACCCGTGGGTCCCTAGAATCACCATCGGCAACTCCACCCACAATGACATCTTTGTGGAGAGATTTCCACAATGAGCCATCCTTACCTTTGTACCTCTTATCTGTCATAAGGAACGAATCCCCGTGTCTTACTAGCATTGAGTCTGTGAATGTCTTCTTGGGGTTAGTGGGAGGTTTAGGAAGTTTTAAACTCTCGAACATCTCCCTTTCCCGCTGCAATTTGGTTAGCATGGAAAAACAACATATTATGCATAGCATCGTGCAACTTATCAGACTCATTATCAATATCATCAACATGGGGTTCATTCAAACATTCATACTCATTAGTAATATAAGAATATTTGTCATACTCATCACATAGGGTTACACCATTGCACATAAGGGAAGAATTTTTCGAATCATGCCTAGATTTATAAATGTCAAATTCCACTTTATCCATCTTATCTTCTAGAGTCAAGGTTCCCAAGTGGACATCAATCTTAGTCCTAGACATTTTAAGGAAAGGTCTCCCCAAAAGTATTGGGGGTGCACTACCATTGTGTGCTACGTCTAGGACATAAAAGTCCACCGGGAAAATCAACTTGCCAACTTGTACCATCACGTCCTTCACTAGTCCACGTGGACTAGCTTAGGAATGATCGGCGAGTTGGGCAATCACTCTAGTTTCCCTAAGCTCACCTAGTTCTAGGCATTCATATAAGCTATATGGGATCACATTGATGGATGTACCTAAATCTATCATGACATTTTCAACAAGTTTACCACCTAAAGAGATAGGGATAGAAAACATTCAAGGGTCATTGCATTTCTTAAGCAAATTTTTATGATTCATAATGGCGACTCCTCCCATTTTCAAATGTCATAACTTCTTAGTTTGCCTACTCCTTTTCTTTGTGCATTCAACTTTAAGAAATTTAGCATAAGATGGCACATGCTCAATTAATTCTAAGATATGGATGGTTACCTCGACCTTTTCAAAGATTTTTTTAATGTTTGCATCATTGGTCACCACCTTTGGATTTCCCCTCAACGCATTTGGAAATGAAGGTAGAATGGTATTTTGGACCTCAGTTGGTGGAAGCTCTTTAGAAGGTGGGCCTTGGTAGCCTCCAATACCTTGTTATCCTCTTGCATAAATCTTTTCTCGAACTCATAAACCTCCTTCACACTTCTCAATTTGAGTGCGCTCACGTTCAATAGACTGACCTCTAGTTGGGAAGAGAGTTTTCCGAATTCCTTGGCTTCAAGTCGGATTACCGAGGTGGAAAGTTGCCCGACTTGAACTTCAAGGATTTTGATACTTGAGAAAGCTCTATTACCAAGGTCTTCAATCTCTCTCCCTGTCTTCTCTACAAAGACTTCACATTTCTTGCTCAATTGACCAATGACTTCTAAAATCTCTTCTCGTTCCGACTTGTAGAGCGAGGTATGGTTGTTGGAAGACCCTTCACTTCACCTTGAGGGTGTGGTTGAGGATAGGATTTTCCACCCTGGTATCCTCGAGGTTAGTTATCCTCCCTTCATTAGAAATTTGGATGATCTCAATACCTCAGGTTGAATGAATTTGCATAGGCGTCTGACTTTGTGTCTCGTTGGTTCCCCTAGCACCCTTGTGGTTGATCCTAGCAAATTGTGGCCTCTCCCGATTGTTGTATTCAAAGGCGTTCAGTTTTTGCAAATCCTCCACTACTTCGGGACATTCTTCAGAATTGTGGTTAAGGTTGCAAACTCTACGCACTTTGACTTGATGTACTTTTCCTCGCAAAAGCTCCTTCATCATGGAAGCAAGAGCTTGGACTTGCTCTTCAAACTTAGGTGATTGTGCGGGTTCATCCAAAACCATAACCCTTGACTTTGTGCCAAATTTTTGCATACCATTAGCCATTTCTTCAAAGAGGGCCATTGTATGCTTAGGGCTCTTGTTTGCTATCGAACCATTGCAAGCGGCGTTAAACATTTTCATATCTTCATCGCACAACCCCTCGATGAAATATATACTAAATTCCCCTTCTTGAAGGAGTGGTAGGGATAACTTGCCAAAAGTCGCTTAAACGTTCCCAATAATCATACAAGCTTTCGGTAGCCCCTTGGTTGATGTTTGACAGTTATTTCTTTAGCCTCGCTGACTTAGACACCGGAAAATACTTCTCTAAAAACCTCCACTTCATGTCCATCCAAGAACCAATGCATCATGATGGTAAGTATAGCAAGTCTTTAGCTTTGTCTTGAAGGGAAAATGGGAAGGATCTTAAGTAGTAAACGCCTTTAGAAACTCCCGCTTGCTTCATGCCCGTCGACACCAAGTGAAACTCCAAAAGATGCTTGTTTGGATCCTCCCCCTCCAATCTATGAAATCTTGGTAGGCAATGGATCATGCCACTTTTCATCTCACAACTAACATTGGTGGGTAATGGCAAGAAAGTGATGCATAATGGCCGATTCTCCAGGTTGGGGGCCATAAGCTCCCCTAAGGTATGATTGTCTTCTGCCATCACTAACTAATCTTTAACTAACACTGCTTTCCTTGGTTGAACTTCTACCTAAGTCCACTGTCTCATTCTCCTCCGAACACCTGTGTTCGCATTCTCGTAGTGTAAGACACCTAGATTAGTGGTACGGGTGTGTACCATAAATAAGGGCTAGCAACACCCTTCCGAATACAACTCTAGCAAACAGATCAAGAGGTAACAAAGTAACTATGACAACAGCTTAGCAACAAACTAACAACAAAAAATTAAAACAAAAGTAAAAGGTAACTACTATCTACTTCAACTAAAATGTTATGCCTAATTGATATTTAAGCTCGATAGCATCCCCAGAAGTGGCACCAAAATTTGACCCGCCTTCACTCGGGGTTATTAAGGCATAGCTTAGAATTAATCCAAAAGGTTAAAGATAAAATTTATATTCTGCACCCTAATTTCATTGCTACGCTACCTAGAGGGTAGTTAGAGGCAAGCCCCGGGTTTGTCCCCAGAGATGCTAGGGCTCAAGTATCAACTAAAAACACAATCTCGTACGGTCCATCAATCTGTACTAGTGAAAGGAATAGCTAGTAAATGCAAAAAGGGGGGGGGGGGTTGGATATTCAAATTATCAACTACAAAGCATAAAGAAAAAAGACAAGTAAGCTAATTAAACTAAGCACTCAGGGAGTCATTGCACAACATGATTAACATAATGTTTTGATCCATGACTCATTCACATGCACGATTTACTAAGCAACCTAATATTGTGTTCACTACATGTGGTGTGGCGATGTCATACACTTCCTCGTACTTGTCACGTCGAGTGCACTCGCAACCCTCTATCGACACCGCCATCGTAATTTGGACAGTACAACAAGGTTTAACCATTGTTGTAGGTCTATTTCTCCCCCATGCGATTACATCCTGGGCTCTCACCATGAATGCACAACTTCCCTCGGGTCCTATCAACTAGGTCCAAGGGTACTTGGCATGTTATCTATGATCTAGGATCTCTCACACCCTAGTTTGCTACTTTTTAGCTATCTCTACCCGTAACCTATTAGAAAAGTTTACATAATCAGCTAAGACTAGTGCGATGGAAAATAAGTCAGAGTATTACTCGGTTTCCCATGCACACACTCACGCAGATACAACATACTCCCTTACCCATTATAACATCCAAGTTTCTCTTCCCAATGGGGCATCAATAATTGCACCATACATGAATATAGCCCAAAGTATGTGCCGGTATATGGTATGATATTCATGCATTTAGAGCATTCAAGAACAGTCATAATAATATCATGAACATATATAATAGGATGAATATAATGAATCTCAAATAAAAATAAAGATTAGATCATGCGCTACAATTATCCCCAAGCTATGGAAACTACTCCATAGACATGGAATTCAAATATAGATTTGAATTCCATATCTTGGATGAACACAAAATTAAAAGAAAGAAAAAGGAAAATGAGAGAGTGTTTCTCCCTCTCTAAGAGGTCTCATAATGATCTAATCTACTCTGTACATGTTTAATCTAGTACACTAAGGTCATATATACAGGAGAAGGGGATTGGGCCTAAAAATAGGCCCAAAATAGGCTAAAAGATGCTAAAAACCTAGTTCAGCCACCGCCTGGCGCAGACCGTCGTGGATGGCGCGGTCCGTGCCAAGTACTTTATAGTGTGTTGCATCATAGCACATGGTTGTGGTTCTTAATAGGTGTGGAGCACTTGATCTGGTGCGGGGCCAAGGTGCGAGTTTCTGGCGCAGACCGTGGGTTGTGGCGCGGGCCATTGTCAGGAAGCATGATTCACTCAGAATTTTGGCACAGACCGTGGGTTATGGTGCTAGCTGTGGTCAGGAAGCACAGTTTACTAAGAACTTTGGTGCGGGGCACAAACTTTGGCACGGGCCAACAGCTAGTCTTGGTATCTTGATCTTGGAATGACGTGGGCTGTCTTGAATCGGACGGTTTGTGCCCATACTTAGCCGTTTTTGGGCAAACCTTTGAAGTTGAGCTGTGTGGACCTTGGCATATGGTATAAGTCGCGCCATTGCCTCGCGCTAAAACTGTTGGCATGGGGCATCTCTTCTGCCAAAGACCATTGGTGCTTGGCCATGAACGGTCCTCACTAACTCGTTGTACCTTACCCAGCTAAACTTGTTTCCTTTGCTACAACATAACCGTTAGTCCAATTTTTGAGTTCTAGTTGTAGATTTTGTAGTGCTTGAAAAGACAAATCCAATGAAATCAGCCTTGAAGGCTAATTCTTCTAGGATCATTCTCTAACTTTGGAACAAGTCATCGAACACGATTCCTCATTTCTTCGTTTACCGCTTTGATTTTCGTTGCTGCATATATTTGCCTACAATCTCCTTCTACCACACATCAATGCTTGTGGCCTTTGTCTACTACCATTCCAGAGGTTAATGGACTTCAATCTCTTCTACCATCCTTGCAAATAGCCTTCAATATCTTCTACCGCCATTACGAACGGCCTTCACATAGAATGTAACCAAAAAGTACCTACGGGTGACCCACTAAAGATGATCAAAAGGAAGATCTAGGAGCTGGTGGATGCATGATGTCTATTAGTACTAATTAAATCTATAAAATGCAGGATTTAGACAGTAAAGCCAAACATTGCTATCTAAACCCCTTGTCACAAAAACTCAACTAATACTAGTAATCTGCCAAACAAAACATGCTGAAAACTATGCCAGATGCAACGTTAATGCAAGAACAATGAAGTACATCAATATCCTACAAAATATCACTCATTGAGTCTCTCTTCTCCTAAAGTCACTCAACCTTAGGCAACACTCTGTCGGGTGATCATAATGACACTCCCTACAAAGTATCATCCATTGAGTGCTTTCCCACATTTTTTTCCTCTTTTCAATTAAAAAAAAAGAAAATACAAAAATTTTGGAATCATAGTGCAAGGGTCCTCAGTTTACACCAAGAACTCAAGCAATACCTACTCTGAAAAAACAACAAACAAAAGAACAATACTAGCTACTCAACAAATAAAAGAACAATGCTAATTGACACTTAAACTGAAAAGCATCCCCAACAGTGGCACCAAACTTTGATCCGCCTCCACTTAGGTTCATTAATTGTAGAAAATTAACCCAAGCAGAGGCACCAAAGTCAAAGGGGTTCAAAGATAAAATTTATATTCTGCACCCTATCTCACTACTACGCTACCTAAAAGGTAGTTAGCAGTAAGCCCTGTATATGTCCACAGAAATGCTAAGGCCTAAGAATCAATTAAAACATATCCTCGTACGGGTTGTCAATCCGTACGAGTGATAGGAATAACTAGTAAAGGAAACTGGGGGAGGGGTGGGCTTTGTTTTTCAATTAACAACTACAAAACATAAAAGTAAAGAGCAATTAATCTATTTAACTCAACACTTAGGGAATCATTGTGTGACATGAATGATTTAATGCTTCGATCCTTGATTCATTCACATATAAGATTTAGACAAACCTAATAGAGTATTCATAGCAAGTGACGGGGTCAATGACATACACTTTCCCATACTTGTCATATCAGGTGCACTCGCGACCCTTTATCGTCACCACCATCATAATTAGGGGAGTAAAAAAGGTCCGACCATTGTAGTAGATCTATTTCTCCCCTGTGCGATTATGTCTCGGTCTTCCACCATTAATGCGCTACTTCCCAAGGTTTATGAATTAGGCAAGGGGTCATATGCACCTTATCTATGACACTAGGTCCTCTTACAACCCTAGCTTGCTACTTTTCACTATCTCTACCTGTAACCTATTGGATTACTTTACGCAATTAGCTAAGACTTGTGTGATGGAAATCTGAGTATTGCACGGATCCCGCCTACACATACTCACGTGGACACGTACCCCATTACCCATAACACATTCCAATGGGGCATCAATATTTTCAAAAACATAAATATAGACTAAAGAGTAAGCTTATATGGAGATTACTATTTATGCAATTCTAACATTCAAGAACAAGTCAGAATAATGTCTGGATCTTTGCTTTCAATTTGATGGGAACCTTATTCTTCTCTAGAATGTTGGTGATGATGTTACCACAGGGGAATATCTGACTCTTTGTGGAGAGGGCCACTTGATGCATCTCCTGGATAATGGTGTACCCGGGGTCGACTACCTGCTTCTCCATATGGTGGTTGTATATGATAGTTCCGTTGATCGTGCACTTTACAGGATGTCTGGCCGGGATAAGTACTTGTATAATCATATTGAACATCATTCTCTCCTGAAGGTTGAGAACACCAAAATTGATCTTCTTTATTGGGATAAGTTTATTCCCCACTTTAATTTTGAAGTGGTCAAGCGCCATGGATCATTCTCGTCGACCCATCGAGGCCAATTACCCCGGCAGTACAGCTGTAGAGGCTCAACCTCTGGCTGATCCTCCTCACTGATTGTGCACGCAATCACCTGATTGATGAACTCTATCATTATATCCACATATATCCCATTCAATCTTGTCTTGTAGACGGTCTTTGATTCCCTTGTGAAATTGGGGTAGAACTCCTTGACCTCCGTATCGTACGTTAGTTTACCCAAGTATATCAAACCCTCTATTCCTAATGGTTTGAAGGGTTTGAGGAAAACATCAAGTCATAGTCATTCTATATCCTCGTGATTCATCACCTTGACCTCTTTTATCCTTCAGCCCTGGATCTATTTGAAATGATTCTCTTCCTTCTCCTTGAATAAGCGTATTTTGTCCCATGTTGGCAATGCAGAGGTGGCTGTTGTCTTCTTATTCTTCATGCGTGATGAACCTACCCATGTGCTGTCTTCCCTTTTTCTCCTGGATGTATGCTTCATTTGATCCATATGAGAATCAAAGGGTTGTAGAACAGTCAGTGCAACAGTGAAGAACACAATAATGTCAATGTGTTTTAGCCATGTTTGGATACATTTTGCAAACACTTTGTCTAGACCAACGTGACATATGCAAATTTGAAAAATCATGTGTTTGAATGTGCGACATCACAATTCAATCGACTTAGCCGAAACAATTAGCGACTAGAACATGAAAGGTCTTAAAGCACCAATAATCTCAACTAAAACATCACAAAGTAAACAACTAACATACCACGATTGAATAACCAAGAAATGGGCAACAAAAGAAGTATCTGAAATGCAAAAAACCATCATCAAATTTCATCCGAAAATCCTTACCTTGTTAGGGTTTGTTGCTCTTCCACTTTGGAGAAATTCGCCAATGCACTACGTCAAAAGTAATTGAAAGTTGGTGTTGGTTTTACTGTGATATTTGACCAACCGATTCCATTGGGATTTGAATGTTTTCCGACCATTTTTTTGGTGGGAGGTTTTGGTGCAATGTTGTTGGTTGGGAATACGCAGGGGTAGGGTGGTTGGGTATTTATATACCCGTAGTGAAATGCTGCCATTTGTTGCAACTTTGCAGGGTGTGTCACGTAGGAAGAATAAGACATGGACTGCAGTGAAAATTCGTAGATTGTAGGTTTGGGTCCAATAGAAGGGCCAAACAATTTTTGGATTGGGCCTTGATTACAAGTAATCGAATCGATATACAGTGATATCACGATAATAATCGCTCTATAGGAGATATAACTGATGCCAACCCAAAATCTCACATAATAAACACTAGGCCTCATTTGAGTAGCGGCCTAATCCCTAAATAACTACGACCTTGGTCATTGGTGAATGAAAAGCACAAAAGCCCGATGTTGCTTCAATGTTTTTGCCACTGAGTCCAAACCGATGCTAATCAAAGTCACATTAATGGTTTTCAGGCCGAATAGCCCAAATTCCATAGTCTATATTTTTCATGAAATATAAAAGCAATAAAATTACATTTATCAAATTGGACCACCATGTTTGAATTTGGCCATGGACCCGTCATTGAAACGGGCCAAAATTATTCATGAACAGGGCATTACGAAACTCTAGGGAAACTACACTATGGCCCAAACTTCCATGGTTGTTACTGTGTGTTAAGAGACATTCACCCAAACGAAACGATAAATGTTTTGTATGGAAATTATGTGTACTATCTTACAGGCACTTGAACCTAGGTAATCTTCGGTGTTTTTTTATAGTATTCCATTAATAGTATAGTGATAAGCGTTATGGGAACGAAAATTTTGGCCTAATATTTAGAATCACATGAAATTTGATATTCTAGTTTTTTTTTAAAAACATAATAGTTATAAAATTCCGTCCTTCAATTTTTACAAAGTGCCAGTACGTGGTCTAGAGTAAAATGTATATGATTACTTTAAAGTATATAATTGTCGATCGTATGATCTTGTGGAAGTCTGTGGGGGAAATATAAGACCAGTTTCTTTATCGCTACCAGTTATTATAAGTTCGACTATATATGGTTGGCACTGCTACTTTTTGGGACAATCAGAATCGAGTTTGGTGTATTCTTTTTCATTTTTATACTTAGGTCCCTCCAAGAAACTGGGAGATTTCAAAATGAAAAATTGGATATATCATTATTTTATTCAAGTTTTGACCATAATGTTGTCCCAATTTGAGCATAAACAAGTCGATTGAAGGGCTCGGAACCTCTAAATGGAGATTTTTATGACAAATTTTGATTATGATACTATGGCCACATATGTGATGTCACACACTTGTCACATGTCTTGATTGATATACCGATATCGATCATTTAAAAATATCTAGCGGGAACCAAAAATTTCAAACGAAAATTTGAAATAAAATTTCCCCCCAGACCTATTTTTCATTTCAATAATTATCACCCCTAACACTCATTTCAATCTCCAATACATATCCAACAAACCCACCTTATCCAATCACACCATAACAAAAGGGCTCATTCGAATGGAGCAGCTAGGTTCAAATTTATTGAGGTAATTTTCCATATTTTCCATATTCCTTTATCAAATTTGTTAGCATCTATACCTTCTATATGTTTTATTTGTCATTCATGGAAGATCAAACAGTTTCATGAAGATTGAATCATTGTGTCACATGTTATATACTGTATGTTATGTTTGTTACCAATAAGTTGACATGTTTGTAAATAGTGAGAAAAATGGCTTAGCTTCAGATGAACACAATATGAATGTGAAACGTCAGCCATTAATAACTTAGCATGATACAATATCGAGTTAGAATCGACGTAGCAGAGGTGAGGAATTGTTGAGTTTACCATTAATATCCATAGGTGTATATGTTGCCCAACGAGCGAAGCTAATGGCCATTAGGCGCAGCCTAGCAATAGTAAGGAATGAAGACAAACCTTTTCAGTCCAAACTATTGTACAACCTATGCGCACATTAGAGAGAACATGGGCCGATAAACAAGGAGTAAACGTTAACTATGAAGGACCACAGACTCAGAAAATTGGAATCGTGATGCACCCCACGATCTCTGTTCCTGAAAACAAGGGAACATGTCTAGGTCAGTATTTAAATACAGCAAATAGAAAAGAGGCTAAGGTACGCAAAACTATCTAGAGAAATTCTAATTCTCAATGGAAAATACTGACTTAATCATTGGGGTTGTTTTCCCAAAATCACTTCCGAGACTAATTGTGCAGGCAGAGAAGATCAAGAAAATGACGGCCAATGATCTACCTGAACGGACTACCACATCATTTGGCGCCAATTGTGGGGATGAATTTTTTTTTTCGTTTCAAGGTCGCTCAGGTAAGCAATGGTGTTCACTAGGAGTGAAAAAGCCATAACCCTCAGTCACAAGAGCAAACACTTGGACGTAATGGGGAACACACCATCAAGAGCATCATACCTCGAGTAGAGAAAAAGAGTATAGTAAAGAGGAAATATATGAAGAAGAAGCAGAATCCCAAAATATGGATCATGACAAGGGAAAATGGACAGCATTCTCGGAAGCGAACAAAGAAGATCTGTACGATCAATTTTTGAAGATGCTAAGGCAAAAACCCTAAAAACCAGATAAAAGAATAAACCAGGAAAACAAGTGTCTCAACTATGAAGAAGAGCTGTGGGACATCATCGCGGAGGATAACACAGACAAATTACCTTTCACACCATATCTGCAAGAATTCAAGATGCCAAAAGATTTCAAGCTTCCTTTGCACTTTAAAGTTTACGAAGAAACCACAGACCCAAAAAAATACTTGCATTCACATAGAAACATCATGATATTTTGTGATGCAAGCCTAGAATTAGTTTGCAAGGCATTCCCCATCATTTTGTCGGGAAATAATGATCACTTGGTACGAAAACCTTCCAGATGGAAGCATCAAGTCTTGGGCACAATTGTTAGATATATTCTTGGGCCGGTTCTACCAAAAGAAGAATTTCACTAAGACAATCACTGATCTTAATAACATAGCACAATGAAGCGATGAAAGCCTCGCGAAGTGTCAAAACTGATTTTCACTGAGCGTTTACAGGTTCGCAACATGTCATTTCAATCATCACTAGGGGCTTTCATAGGAGGCATGGGATCTGGATAAAAACATGCCTGAAAACCCAAGGGAACTACAAAAGATGATTGAACAACACGTACTAACGGAGGAAGCGAACAACCAAAAATAGAGAAAGTGCAAGGCGAAAAGCAAACAATAAAGGATTTGCAGAAGAATTTCCCTAAGAAAGGAAAATAGAGCATCGCCTTCAGAAGAGCAGATAAGGAACACAAGGCTCGTTATTTCAAGATAAGTGTTTGACGAGAACAAGGAAGAAGATATGGCTAGCAAATAAGGATCTATTTTGGGAGCTTGCACCAATGATTGTGCCATAAAAAAGAGGTTTAGAGAGTTTTATTGTGTTTTTCACAACGATCATGGACATGATATAGAGTATTGTAGAGACTTATGAAGGAAAATTGAAGAAAATATAAGAATTTCAATTTGGGCCAGTATAGGAAAGAATGAGCAAGCCAGTATGAGGATGCAAGTAAGACAGCGAACCCATCTCCAAGGAGCCAAGGCACTGCGACCACATCAGCTAAACATCAAAAGATAACTGTGGCTATAGATTACAATGACAATGTGGATAATGAAGTGCTAGAGACAGTCATCTTCTCCATACACGGATCCATAGTGTCATTGTCCAATAATGCTGAAGGCAAAAGCAAGATGTTCGCCCCCACAAGAGCCAGTTGATAAAAGGTTTAGGTTAAATAAACCAATTACTTTTAGTGAGGAAGATGAAGTGCTCAATGCTTCACCACAAAACGATCCCATGGTTATCATAGCAAAGATCAGGAATGCAATTGTTCAAAAAGTGTTCATAGATGACAGGAGTTCAGTCGAGATACTATTTCCAGATTGCCTTGACAGACTAGGTTTCAAAAGAACAGACCTAAAGAAGTCCACATCTTTGTACGTTAGATTCACAGGGTGAGCAGAAACGCCTTTGGGGAACATACAGCTGTCACGCTTGAAGAAAATGGAAGAAATTGCGCCATTTTGTGCAACTTCGTGGTCATAGATGCCCCAAGTACCTTTAATGCCATAATTGGAAGGCCATGGATGAATAAGGCTAAGGCAGTTGGGTTCCCTTACCACTTGGTAATGAAGTTCCCAACCCCAGCTTGTATCGCGACCATAAGAGGAAACCAGCAGATGGTCGTGCAATGTATGGTTAGAGCATTGAAGGCAAAAAGGTTAAGGGAGAAAGCAAAGATGGTTAATACAATCTAAGTTGGTAGCTTATTGGAAGGGTTAGACACACCTGTCAACTTAAGAGAAGAAACAGAGTGAATAAATTTATATAACAAACACAAATCTAGATGCGTAAAGATTGGGAAACACTTTCTAGACAAAGAGAAGGCGAAGGTTATTGAAATCCTGCGAAGCCATAAAGATACGTTTGCATGGAATGTACAAGACATGAGAGGAGTAAGCCCAGCCATTGCTACACATTCATTGAATATAAGTAACTCAGTCAAACCAGTTAAACAGAAACAATGTTGCTTTGCTAGCGATAGACAGAAAGCAATAGAGGAAGAAGTAGCATCACTGCCGCAAGCCGGTATATTAAAGGAAGTCAGATATCCAAATTGGCTAGTGAACCTGGTTATGGTTAAGAAATCAGAAGCTAGTTGGAGAATGTGTATCGACTTCACGGATTTGAATAAGGCATGCCCAAATGACTGCTACCCTTTGCCAAAAATTGATCAACTGGTTAAATCAGTTTCAGGATATGAAGCCTTGGCATTTTTGGACGCATACAAAAGACATCACCAAATATCGATGAACCTGGATGATGCAGAGAGAACAACCTTTATAAAAAGCTTTGGAACATTTTTTTATGTAAATATGCCGCTTTGACTCAAAAATGCTTCAGCAACGTATCAGAGGGTAGTTGATTATGCATTTTGCAGGAAAATAGGGAGAAATGTCAAAGAATACTTCGACGGAATGGTAATTAGAAGTAAGAGGGTGGACAATTTCATTACAAATCTAAGAGAAAATTTGGACACATTGAAAGCTATATGGATGAAGTTCAATCTAAAGAAATGTGTAATTAGAGTAGCCCAAATAAGATTCAAGCCATAGTAAACCTCTCTCAGCCACAAATGGTTAAAGAATTGAAAATCTTAATGGGATCTCTGGTAACACTTAGCCGCTTTATCTCGAAGGTGGCAGAGAAGCACTTTTCACTCTTTGAAGTACTGCAAAAGGCAAAAAAGTTCAATTGCATCAGGTATTGTAAGAAAGCATATGATGGGTTGAAGGAGCAGCTTCAAGCAGTACCAACATTGAAATCACCCACCCCTAGAGAGATTCTATACTTGTACTTAGTGATATCACAAAATGCTATCAACTCAGTGTTGGTTCTCCTAGAAGGATAGAAGCAGGTACTAGTATACTATATCAGCATAATCTTACAAAATGAAAAGCTTACACGCTGGTGGAAAATTTAACCCCTTCTTTATTATCTTTGACACAAAGTTGCAAATGTATTTCCATAGTCATCGCATAGTGATTTAAATAGGAATCAGGAACAACCTTACCAAGCCCGAGTCTTCAGGAAGAGTAACAAAGTGGGCCTTGGAATTAGGTCAATTCAAAATGCAATTCAAGCCTTAAATAGGGATCAAAGCTCAGGCATTAGCATACTTCATTATGGAAATGACAAGCGAAGAAGCACAGAGGGTGAGTATGCATCAGAGCTTGAGAATTAATAAAGGCAAAACGAAATGGGAAGCAGTTGCTTGGACATTGTTTGTTGATGGCGCATCCAGTAAGGAAGGTTACGGAGCAGGATTGCTATTGCTAGAACTAAATGGGGGCGAGCACAGATACTCATTGCATTTTTATTTCTCGCTTACCAACAATGAAGCAAAATACGAGGCTTTGATTTGCAGACTAGATCTTATAGTCAGAATGAAATTCAGAAGAGTTTGCGTATCCAACGCCTCGCTAATTGTTGTCAAGCAAGTGCGAGGAGACTACAAGGTGTGAGAAGAGTAGTTGGTTAAGTATTTAGGAAAAGTGCCACAAATCATAGCCCAGCTCGAGTACTTCGACATACAACATGTATCGTGAGGTGAAAATACAAAGGCGGACGTGCTAAGAAAGCTAGCAACAACATTATTTGATTCTCTTAGTGAATAGGGAGATGTCATCATCGAAGTTATTCTGGTCAGAATCAGAATGACAACTACTGTGTCAACGATCCAAGCAGATGAAGTAAGATGGATGTCTCCATTAATATATTTCTTCGTGAAGGGGACGCTGCCAGATGATAAGATGAAAGCTAGGAAGTTGGAGTTACGTTCTACCAATTATGCTTAAAAAGACAGGACCTTATACAAAAAAGGTATCTTGTCTCCATGGATAAAATAGGTAGGACCAACGAAGCCAATCGAGATTTTAAAAGAGGTGCATGGAGGTTTTTGTGGAACATATCAAGGTGCTAGAACAATAGCAAAAAATATTATCTGAGCTGGATACTACAGGCCGACGATGTTCAACGATGCACACAACTTCATCCTCAGATGTAGAAGTTTCCAAATCAATGCCTCGTTGTTGCATAGAACTCAATCACCTTTGAGAGAAGTGTATGAAGCCTGGCCATTTGATAAATGGGGCATCAACCTTTCCGGACCATTCCCAAGGGGTGAAAACAATGCCAAGTTCTTAGTCATAGCAATAAACTACTTTAAAAAGCGGGTGGAAGGCAAAACCATTAGGACGTGTCACAACCAAAATCACTAGGAAATTTGTACGGAAAAACGTAGAATGTTGCTTCGGTGTGCCACATACCATTAGTTCACAAGTGGGATATTTACCGATTGGTGTTTTAAGCTTGGGATTCTCCAAAATTTTACCTCTGTAGCACACCCTCAAGCTAACAGCTAAGTGGAGGCAACAAACAATACTATAGTTCAAGGAATACAAAAGATACTGAAAGGAAAGTGAACTGGCTTGATGGATGAGCTGTCAAACACGCTATGGTCATATAGAATGACTATTTGATAGCCAATGGGAAAGATGCCATACAGTCTAGTTTACGGTCATGAAACGGTCATACCAGTAGATATCGTTAACCCAGGCCTTCGCACAAGGGATTGCAATGATGTAGACAACCTGGATAAGTTGAGACTTGAATTAGACAAATTAGAAGAGAAAAGAGACACTGCAATGATCACATAAGCTAAGTACAAAGAAAGAATAACCAGAGTGTACAATCAGATGGTGAATGAAACTCGGTTTCACGTTGGTGATTTAGTGTTGAGGAAGAACGAAGCAAGCATGACAAAAGACAGAGGAAAGCTGTGCCCAAAATAAATGGGAAGAGCCCTACAAGGTTACAAAAGCTTACAAGTCCAACAACTACAAATTGGAGAGGATGGGCGGTACCACAGTCTCGAACACGTGGCATGTGGTCAAGTTAAGAAAATTTTACATCTAGAGAAAATATAGTGAAAACTCTCCTATATAGAAACCAAAACATTATCCTTAGTTTCCCATTGTTCCAATGTGATATGATCGTGATTGTACATATTTAATATAAAAGCCCACTTGCTGGACAACCATTAGGTTTCTTATTCTTTACTTGTATATGTTAAAAGATATTTTGTTCGTAATGTACTATGGTAAAGTTACAAAGAATTCACATATATAAATTAACAATTGGCTATAGACCCAACACATTTATCGACGATTACAAGCTTTAGATCTTGCAAACTTCACAAATAAAACAACCGTAAGCTATAGACCTTGCACAATCGTCGATGCTTGCAAGCTTTAGATCTTGCAACTTTGCGAACCAAACAACTGCAAGCTATAGATCTTGCACAGTTACTGATGCTTGCAAGCTTAGGATCTTGAAACTTCGTAAATAAAACACCTGCTAGCTATAAATCTTGCACAATGTTTGATGATTGCAAGCTCTAGATCTTGAAACTTCGCATACAAAACATCTGCAAGCTATAGATCTTTCAAAATCACCTACCGAAAGCTATACATCTTGCTATCTCGACCATATATGCAAGATATAGATCTTATTTGAGAGCAGAGTTGCTCATAAACATAACATACACAGTTTGGTATTGCATATCATGATCCATAATGATTCACTATAGTGATCAGGCGAGCTAAAAACCTCACAAAAAGCTTGAAACTTAGCTAATCAAACAAGGCGATAAAAACTAACCATATAGTTTGGAGCTTCACAATTTATAACATTCAAGAGACAAAACAAGGAAAACAAAGTTTGCATGGCGAAGATGCACGCTTCGCCAAGTCATTAGCAAATCTATTACACAATAATTTGGTCAAAATAGCACATCTATCTACGCCTTGAGGTTCTTGAAGATCCAAAAGACGACGATTCACCGACTCAGCAGCCACACTCAGATTTACGATGTAGATGTGGAGTCCTTCGATGAATCTCTTCGATGGCTTCGGCTTTTTTAACCAAATGCTCATATCCCCACTTCATATAAAATATTCGGGATGAGGTATAAAGCCCTTTTGCTGCATATGTCCAAGATGTTTAGCATAGTATGCCTTAAAGTCAATAATGGGGCGAAACTCCTCGTGATCCAATTGCATACTCATAACATTGACAGTTGCCTCATATCTTTTCATCTCATCTCTTAAGTCCCGTACTTCCTTCTCTAGAGACCAAATGTGTAATCAAATGGAATCTGACAAGTTAATGTTTTGACCACCAAGTTCCATTGCAAGGTCTCCGCAACCAGTAGCCCTACGAGATGACGAGGGGAGAGCCCAAAGCTTGCCTTTATATTCAATACAAGCTTGCTCAAGTTGATGCACATAACTATCAAGTTGGTTGACATCAGTGTGAAGCTCATCATTTTCACTTCCTAGTTGTGTATTAGCAACGATCTGCTCATCAAACTTTGTTTCCCAACCAATAGAAGCGGTTGAATGGTGATCGCATTCCTCTTGATTTTTCTTCAGTCGATTATATGAATCATAAATACGGGTACATTGCTTTTCTATGATCGCCGTTTTCTGATGGACTTTGCATGTCTTATCTGTAACATAGTCTCTAGTCTGATTCTTTTTCCAAAACATCTTCACCATGTTCATCTGTTGCCGATAGATAATATCATTCTGTTCGTTACAAATTCTTCGTAGATCTCGAACGACATCCTGAGTCTCTTTCACAGACTTATCCCACGTTGCTTCAAGGTTATGAACACCTAGCAACATGTACTTCAGACGAATGGCCAAAGTTAACTCCCATTCTTGGACACGCACATGAAGGTTAAGTAAACACAAGTACACAACAACTGATTCATGGTCAACTGAACCACAAATAATATTTTTCCCAAATAATCAACATTATAACTATTAGGTTTAAGCTTACTAAAAGGACAGGAAGAGGAAGAAGATGAGGTCGACGAGAATACTATAATCTTCCACCCGATATACAAAGGAATGTATTCCACTAGAGACACGTGATCAAAAGATAGGAGCTGAGAATGTTATCTTGTTGTACGCCTAGTTGCCTCAATTAGATTGATAGGGCAGTATCCAGACGATAGTGTAAAAACATTATCAGAAGGAAAATAAGTGTAACAACCCATTTCTCTTTAAACTGTCGCAACATGATGCTCCACAGCTCGCACTCGCTCTGTATCATCCTCAAAAGCGGTATTTAATGCACCACACTCCCCCTTACTGGCCTTCAACTCTTCTAGTATTGCTCCTTCCCCTTTACCAAAGCTGGTAACCCATTAGTTGACAAGTTGCAAGCTCTCGCCAACCTTAATTTCAAATCAAACCAAAAGTAAGACCAGTTGTATGATAAGAAAAAACATACGATTTATAGTAATAATTCAATACAATAAAAAATACCACAACCATGGTTTCTGAGAAGGAAAACTTTGCGAGCGTAGCATGAATAGTCCCTTCTACGAACAAGTTGTGACTTAGCATAAGGGAGTGTGGAGGACGTTGGTCAACGCACCCCTTCTTCTTCACAGGCTCCAAGTCGGTGCAAGGATTTTCAGTCTGCTCCTTATGCCTTCTCTGATGGGTTATTTCTTTGGGTCTCTACTCACTATCCCCCTCAGCTTTTTTAGTACGCGAGCTAGACACAATCTGTTGAATACTAGTGCCAGTAGTAGCCGATTGGGGAAGGACAAATTCAGTGTTTTTGTTGACCTTGTTAGCCAAGGTCTCTATCTCTTCATCTTCATCTGCAGAAGTGAAGTTCCTCTCAGTAGTGCATCGAGATACTTATATATCTACAACAAAGAAAGTGTAGCTAGTTAAGCATACACATGAACATAAGAAGCAAAACAAAATTATATATTAACTACATCAATTTAGGCGGACTAGCAACAAGTAAAGGATCAGTGAGTTCAACACCTTTTCTTAAAGTACAAGCAGGGCAAAGTGATATGGAATGTTGGCTAAGTGATATTACAACTGCAGACTTGACATCAAGACAAACCCCAGCCTTAGGGTTGGTAATGCTGTAATTCAAAATTGAAAAAGCTGAACTACTGTTGGGGTCAAGTTTTACATAGAAATTTTTTCATGCCACACCCCACAATTATTAGGGAACCCACTAACGAACTCAATGGTAGGGATCATAGGGTAAAGAGTTAATTCATTGGAGCAATTTTTTTATTTTTCGAAGATGAAAAGGTAGCAGAACAAATCAATCAAATAATCAACACCGGCAGCTTCACAAACATAATAGAAAAATATGAAAATAGACTGCCCTGGGGTGCGACTAACATAAACCCAATTTATAGTAAGTGAGGATATCCAACACATGTTGGGGTACAGGAAACAATAGTCCAAATTTCAGATAGTCTAAATAATAGGAAAAATAAATAGGACAGGGAGTGCGAACACCCTCAGAGGCCTCAGGTGCCTTAAGCTCATACGATCACAAAAAAGGGAAAGTATTTTTCAAATCCTTAACATAGGAATATGTGAGAAGGCTACTAATGATGGGAGATCCGGTATAATGGTTGGAATCCTCCCCAGAATCAACATGGATTTCATGGTCATTCAGAGCAGGAACTCCAAGGTTATTAGAAGCAAACATCGATGAATTCAAGATCCCTAAAATCACAATGAATGGTGATGTCAATTAATTAACAAGAGTCAGAAAATACTACTCCTGCCAGAATCTAGAGCAAAGCGATAGAGAATGAAGAACAAAGGTTCATCAATTATAGTGAAAGCAAGCTACACTACAAGAAGAACATATACACATGCACAAATTGTTTGAGAAAAAGAAAAGGAAAAAATATAGTAAAGCTGAAGAAGACAAGAGGAAACTTACTGATTTTTAGTGCAGAATGTGAGAGAAAATTGGAAGCAATATAGGCAATGGAAGAAGATGAATAGCTCGAAATTTGCGTAAGAATTCAAGTAAAGAAGGAGAAGATAAAAAACATAAAAAAGGAAAATAGAGAATAGTGCACAACCATAATGATTTGACATATAGTAGGTTACCTTTTTGGATTCTCGAGATGGTGGTGGTAGCAGTACTCTGAATTGGGGTAGGTTTTGAAGCAAGAAATTCAAAGTAATTATAACAAAAGGTACTCGTAACGGAAGCTGAGTGATTTTCGGAAGGACTAACAAATACAAGGGACAAATCTCATTTTTAAGGTTATAGTGGTTAGGCATTATGAGGATAAAAGATACTTACAGATTTTGAATTTGAAATGTAAGCGTGAATCCCGGAAATCGCAGTATACAACCAAGAAGCATACAACACTTTGCAAAGATGGTTTGCACTGAAGAGCAAGCAAACATGTTACAATCCCTAAATAGATGGTGAGATAACAATGTCATTAGAAAGCTTCGGAACCTAGTCATTGCTTTGTGTAGCAAAGGCTTCGTGGCAGGGGTGGGGGGCTTATGGTGTATATGTGGCCCAGTGAGCGAAGCTAATGGCCATTAGGCCCAACCCAACAATAGTCTGCTACAAATTCAAACATTTTGACACCAAAACCTTGAACAAACTACGCGCGCGCTAAAGAGAACATTGGCCGATAAACAAGGAGCGAACGATGACCACGAAGGACCACGAACTCAGAAAGTGAGGATCATGATGCACCCCACGATCTCTGTTCTTAAAAATAGGGGAACACGCCCAGGTCAGTCTTTAAATACAACAAACAGAGAAGAGGCTAAGTTATGCACAACTATCTAGAGAAATTGTAGTTCTCAATGGAAAAGACTGACTTGATCGTTGGAGTTGTTTTCCCGGAATCACTTCCGGGACTAACTGTGCAGACAGAGAAGATCAAGAAAAGGATGACAAGTGATTTACCTGAACGGACTACCGCATCATCCATGAATATCTGAATTTGGTTTTAAATCGGTCTCTGCGACCTCGGTATTTATGAGTCTGACGTCACTTTGATACTGATCAGTTACTATTTCCATATTATGAATAATGTCGTCTACATATGAATATATTACATATATTTTTGGGTACATTCCAATTGCAACATAGTTTTTGTTTCTTGTGTATTGGTTATAATAAGATCAAATGTAGTTATGAGTGGATTCTAGCATATCAAATGGATGTAGTTGGCTTCTTACCGGCCGCCCTAGAAATATGACGATTTAGAAAATGGATGTTAAATGAAATTATTGTTTCAATTTTATAACAACATTATGTATTTTAATATATTGTTACATTTATTTGTAATAAACTAGTATGTCATAATTTTGTTGGTATCAATGAACATTTCGGTTAATGATTCCCACAATAATAGAACAACAATTGAGTGTTGTATGATGTTGAACCATTAATAGGTTTATCACATTATTTATAACATGTAACGACTATCGAAGAACTAGTTTTTGCGTCATTGGATATTTTTTATTATAATATTTTATGAGAAATAAGAGCTGACTGACTAAACCGCAACGTCTCATTAACTAGCTTCGAAATGACATATTAGCGACAGTGTCTAGTGGACAAATAAAATGACGTCATTTTTTCAGCAATCCACATCACCAGGGAGACAATGTGAGTCCCTTACTATGTGCGATATCGCTTCTCTGCGACTCCAACATTGCTCGTGTTATGAACGACATCATCTGATGTGAAATTGATGCACTTTCTCTATCATCAGCTTCTATATTACTTTCATCGATGTCGCATGCTTCATGATGTCAATGTTTTTTTCACCAATGTCAAAGCCAGGGTATCATAACATTGGCTTTCTGCCATGGTGTGACATTGTTCTCAATTTATGCTGATGTCGGTCCTAAATCGAGGTAAAAGGGACTATTTACCTCGGTTTTAAACCGAGGTAAAAAGTATGCTTTTTACTACAACCACATTTACCTCAGTTTTTCAGGGGCTGAAAGCTAAGGTAAAAAGCACTGAAAATCCAGGGTAATAGGTGTTGTCTCTCGTAGTGTCAAGTGCCTATTTTCACTCAAAAACAGTAAAGTAGTGGCACACACCGTCCTATTTTTGACAACCCACACTGTTTCAAGTAAAAAAATGTAAAGACCAGCCAGCGAGATGTGAAGAATTGAGTGGCCCATGACAAAATACTAAGAAAACGAGGTTTTTGATGACAACCCACGCTAAATGACATGTCCCACGGATCAGAAGTGCAAATATGAACATTCTGACGACAGGCCCTGCCAACGCCATAGACTACACTGGACACCACCCGTAAAGGACGACACGATCAGAGCCAAGGAGACAACACAGACCACCCCATATCACATGGCACACACTAAGGAGACAGCACAGTTTGCGCTAGATCTGGCACCCCGCGCTAGTACAGACCAAGGATGCAGTACGGACTGTATCATCTGCGACGGTCCACTGCAGTGGCAGATGAACTAGGGCTTACATGTTCTTGGCCTATTTTGGGCCTATTTTTATGCCTAATCTCCTACTACTATAAATATAGCCTTAGTCTAATAGGGTTAGAGACTTTTGACATTTTTCATATTCTACTATTACAATTTGGAGAGCATCCTAGAGAGACAAATATTCTCTTCTCTTTCTTTCTTTCCTTTTTTATTTCACTTTCATCCTATGATGTGGAATTCAAATATCTATTTGAATTCCATGTCTAAGGAGTAGTTTCCATAGCTTAGGGATAATTTATTCATGTGTTGATTGATTCTTTTGTGAGATTCTTAATTCATCATAATTATTGTGCTTGTGATATTTTGGTGACTAGTTCTTGAATGTTAGAATTGCATGAATAGTACACTCCATTAGCACACACTCTAGTCTATATTCATGTTGGTGCAAATATTGATACCCCCCGGGGAAGAGAAACCTAGGATGTGTTATTGGTAGCAGGGCTTGAGTCCACATGAGTGTGCACGTAGCTCTTTTCTGAGTTTTACTGTTACATTACTACCACACCAGTCTTAGCTGACTATTTGGAGTAGTCTAAAGGGTTACAGGTAGAGATATAAAAAATTAGCAAGCTAGGGTTGTAAGAGGCCCTAGTGAAGGTGCCTTCTTCTCTTTGCCTCGCTTATAGGCCTTGGGAGTAGAGTATCTGTGGTTGAGCGCCTGAGATGTAATCATTTGGGAGAGAAAAAGACCTACAAAAATGGTCAGACCTTGTTGTACTCCCCTAATTATGGAGGCAATGTCAAAGGAAGGTTGCAAGAGCACCTGATGTGACAGGTACGGGGAAGTGTATGCCATCAACCACACTAGATTAGGTTACCCAAATCTCAATTATGAATGAATTGAGGATCAAAGCATTAAATAAACCATATTACGTAAGCTTTCCCCAAGTGTTTAGCTAGTATAGTTTACCTGCTTTTTACTTTTATGCTTTGTAGTTGTTAGATAAAAAACCAACCCCCTGTTTACCATACCATCTCTTCCTAGCAACACATACAGATTGACAACCCGGACGTGGTTGTGTGTGATTGAATTTTTAGCCCTAGCATCTATGTGGACATACCCAAGGCTTTCCACTAACTACCCTATCGGTAGCATAGTAGTGAGTTGGGTGCAGAACTATAAATTTAAATTTCATTGCCTTTGATCCTTTGATTTCAGCCTTGCTCAGGTTAATTAGCTAGAATTAATGACCCTGAGTGGAGGCGGTTCACATTCCAAATAGACCACAAGGGGTGAAAGAGGTTGGTCAAAGATAAAATTTATATTTTTCACCCAACTCACTACTAAGCTACCTATAGGGTAGTTAGTGTCATGTCCGAGTATGTGCTCAGAGATGTTGGAGTCTAATAGCCAATCAAACACAACCATAAATGTGTTGTCAATCCATCGTGTGCTAGGAATAGAAAGTATAGTAAAATAGGGGTGTTTTGGGTTTTAAACTAACAACTAAAAACATAAAGGTAAAACACAAGTAAGCTATATAGACAGACACTTGGGGAATATGTGCGTAACATGATTGATTAAATGTTCTGATCATCAATTCACTCACATGTAAGACATCAACAACCTAATTTAGTGATCATAACACATGGTGTGGTCAATGGTCAGCACTTCCCCACACCTTTCACATAGGGTGCTCTTGCAATCTTGTCTCCATAATTAGGGGTGTGCAACAATGGTCTGACCATTGCGCAAATTTATTTCTCCCCTGTACGATTATGTCCTGGGCACTACACCACATATGCTTTAACTCCTAGGCTAATAAATGAGGCAAGGAGAGGTAGGAACTTTATCGATGAAACTAGGACCTCTTACAACCTTAGCTTGCTATTATTTCTCTATTTCAACCCATATCCCTTTGGACCAACTCGCCAGCTAAGGCTGGTGTGCTGTCATCGTAACAGTATCCCGGACCCTACTACCTATATCACATTGGGAGGTCATCGCCGTACCTCTCAAATTCAATACTGTTAAGCCCTAATGCTTCCTATCTACAATTAAGTAGATAATGGGAAGTCGGGGTCATCCACGAGAAGAGGGATCTTTTCAAGTGTTTAAACATATATGGGAGAAAACATACTAGGCATATACACACATAGATACATATAAAAGCATGTAAACAAGGGAGGGGGTTGGTTTTATTTATCCTAAGTTATCAAATTGAAAGAAAACAATTGGTAAAGCAAGAGAACTATGCTAATCATGCAAGACAACTAAAGATAAGATGAAAACAACAATTGACGAAACCTTGGGCGCAATTGACTTCCAGTTTCAAGCCTCTTATCCATCATTGAACATGAAACCTATTTACTACTTTCACTACTTGTTGTGAAGACTAAACTTCTATCCTTCTTAGATAGTAGTTTGAAAGAGTGAATTTGACATCTCTTGTCAAACCTCACCAATGACTCCCGTAGTTGAAACATGACTAAAAGTATCCCATTGATAGCATTTAGCACGAAGAATCAATAAGCTTAACAACACTTATAAACACTACACTGTGTCTAAGCATTTAAAGAATTCATGCATTTACACAAGATTATTCAAGAATGATCGACATTCATAGACTTCTCTTATTTGCTACAAGCAACAAACATGACAAAGAGTTCAACATTATCATATTCATCTAGCAATTATCAATCCATTTACACAATCAAAAGCTCTAAATCATACTCTTGGATTCCTATCAATAAAAGGGGAAATCAACCCATTTCCCCAAACCCTAACAAGCATATCATACAAGTACTTCATATACTTAAGCTTTCAATAACATTAATGAAATTAACAAACACATTCAATGCTCCATAAATGCATAATAGTAAGAATATCAGATAGGCTACAAATTAATCTTAAGACATGGGCTTGGAAGCCTTAGTCAATTGCTCCCAAGAACTATATTTAGCTAATACAAATCATACTAACATCAATAAACAAATGCATAGAGAAATGAAGAGAGAAAAGATGGAAAAAATGAAGAACCTAGGATTGGGAGAAGAGGAATTTTGGCCAAGAAGGATAAGGTATGAAGTGGGTGGCCAAAAATTCCTTTTGTAGTACAAGAGGGAGGAAAAGAAAAGCAAAAAGAAAAAGTGTAGCAGGCTCCTGCTCGGGCGGGAATGGCCTCGCCCAGGTGGGAATGGCCTCGCTTGGCCGGGAATTGCCTCGCCCGGGAGGTAATTGCCTCGCCCGGGCTGGAATGACCATTTTCACCCTTGTGTTGCCTTGCCTTCAAATCCTCGATTCTTTTTTTGTCTCAATCTTAAAAGCTAGTCTTAAAATCTTCAAAGTCTTCAAAATGTGATCTTTAATGGTCTCTGGTCTTCAAGTCTCAATGTTCTTCCATTGTCACACAAAATATACTTAGAAAAAGGTAAAAGAGCGTAAAGTCGCTCTTACCTCTCCTAAGAGAATTTCAAGGTAAAACACAAGCTCTTGATTACAAAATAGCACAAAAGTGACCCCAAAAAGTACTAAAATATGCACATAAAATGGACACATCAAACCTCCCGGAACTTAAACCTTACGTGCCATCGAGTAAGAAAAGATCCAAGTGCACGAAGGAATTAACGTATCCACATCCTAACTACTATTCCCCCAAGTCAATACCTAAAAAAACTCTCAATATCACACATCCCAATGTTAAGATCAAACGAGAAGTTTCCCATAACCCCCATTCCTAAATCTACCCAAACCATATCAACCTATCAATTCATTGATATCCCTCAAACATCTCCAAATCCCAAATTGACAATCCCAAATCCAATGGTTCAAGGTGAAGCTAAAAGCATACATAAAGTTCAAACACATACTCCACTTTATACCAATATATCATCCTAAAAACCAAGTAAATCAAAAATCAAGAATTTCATAACTTACTTCGTTTCCCCGCTAAATTTCCCAATCCCAAGAGGTCTCGAGATGTCAAGCTACCCGATCCATCCATATGACCACCTCAACCTTATGACTTCAATGCTGGCAAATGAGTGAGCACTTAACATTTTTCAATCTCTCTCGTTTTCTCTCATTTTTCCTAGGAGCCCTTTTGGGTTTTCATCCTAGCCACACATCATGTTTTTGTTTTTTGGCTTACATCTCACATTTTTTCCACACATTTAGCCTCTCATTTTTCCTTAGGTTTCCCTCTCGGGTTTTCAACTTAGCGGGATTAAAAAAAATTTCATTTTTTTGTGTTTTTCCAATCAAAAGTAGCTAATTATGTACATGTAAATCATTAAACCCCCCTCCCCACATTTAAAATCATACACTGCCCTCAATGTAAAACACCTAAGGCAATAAGTTTCAAGTATAAGGATAAAGGAAAAACAACTTACAACTTTTGATGTGACGACTCCCCCAAGCTCCAAGATTCCAAAGAACAATTGGCAATATAACACATCACCACAAAAAATAGTGAAATTTGGAAGATGGAGATGTGTTATTTGGGGGAGTTCTTGAATTGGAGAAGGGAGGCAATGAAGAATAAATAAATAAATAAATAAATAAATAAATATATAAATAAATAATTTTTTGTTTTGAACAATGATCGCGCGCACCGCGTGGGCAAGGGCTTGGCCGCGCGGGTGGGAAGGCTCCCAGCATCCGCGGATAGCCTGATCCTCTGCCCTATTTTTTTTCTGGCCGCTCGGGCAGGAGCCTGGCCGCCCGGTCTGGAGAGCTCTGAGCTTCCCGCGGCCAGCTCCCCTAATCAGATTTTTTTTTGCCCTCCTTAATCTTCCATGGCCAATTTTTTCATTCCAAAATTGTCTTCAATTCTCCAATGCTTGACCTATTTTGCTAAAAACTCATGGAAAACACAACCGTGATAGAAATAAATTAAAACAATGAAAAATAACAAATTTTTTTAAAGTTAAAACACCCTTAGGTGAGGGATATTTATAGAGGTTTCCCAAACCTGAATGATATGGTTTTACAAAATTTCAACAGGATTGCCCCAAAATGAGTATCTAAAGTTGAAACCTAAAATTAATACAAGAGAAAGGACTTGGATGTAGGTATATGTGTTTCCAGAGAGAATAATCTCCACCCCTTGTGTTAATTATTCCTCCGGCCAGGCAACACCTTATTCAAGTACACGAAGGGAAAATTTATGCAAACAACAGATCGGCGAAGGCTACATGCATGAGAGCAGTAGGTCAAAATTGCAGTCTTAAGAGTAATCGCTTGTTAACCGAAGCTATTGGTCGAGCAACATATCATTGATGTTAGGTGGGTGATCCGCAGACCAACCAGAAGCTTATGTCACCAACCTGATGCAAATTAAAATAGCGCAGAGTAGTTTCCATTCTAAAATATTGCATGCAGATTAATAATATAAGTATGTATCTCAGTCAAGTGATCACAGGATCAGGAGCCAATTCTAATAGCAGGTAGACCAACTCGATCTAGTGATAAAAGTCCTTTGAGAAAAGGGGGAGCAGACAGGATATCTATATCTCCTTGGAGATTATTTTCAAGTGCATATTTAGCAAGATAGTCTGTAGCACAATTAGCCTCCCTATGAATGTGTCGAATTGGAAATTGAAGATGTTTAGAGCTAAGTAAACTGCAGATAGAAAAAGTTTTCCAAGGGGAACTCATGGGATTTTGAATACCCTTGACAGCAACTAAGCAGTCAGATTCCAACTCACAAATAGCAATATCCATTTCTGAACATATTTCATATCCATATTGGATAGAGAGCAATTCAGCATGTAATGGGGAAGGGGATTGGAACGTTTTAGTTCTCATTATAACCACATTTCCAGTCCTATTTCTAACTATCACAGCCAAAGTAGAAGAACCACCAATTTTCCATGTTGCATCTGTATTGATCTTGTATCCTATGTGAGGCTTCTTCCATGTTTCAGCAGTTAAAAGTTTCTTCCTCTTTTGAAAAATGTGAGGGATAATCTTTGACTCAATCCAATACTTATGCTTGTCAAATTTACCAAATAGGTGATGCACAGTGAAGATATCACAAATGATGATTTTAATCTCATTTAAGCAAGCTACTGTGGAGAAAGATTCATTTTCATGTATGATTTTGTTCCTTTTGATCCACAGGATCCACATTGTGACAAGAAGGGCAGCAGTGATAATGTTAGAATAAAACTTGGATTCAGACTTAAAAGACAGGAAGAAATCAACTCTGCTTTTCAAGTTTTCGAAAAAAGAATGCTATAAATGTAGCAGGTCACAGACTCTATCCCAAACAGCAATAGATGAGGGGCACGAATTGAAAAAATGATCTAAATTATCCGTATGGTTCATGCATTAAGGGCATTTAGATGCTAATCAAAATCCTAACCTAGCTAAGATATTATCAAAGGGGAGAATCCCATTCATTGCTCTCCAAAGTAAAACAGACATTTTCTTAGGGATGAAAGTTGACCATACCTTGCTAAAATGTCTGATTTTTGCTTTCTTGTGCCTGAAAATTTGATATGCCGAACGTATTGTAAACAAACCGTCAGTGCTTGGGGTCCAAACAAGCCTGTCCTCATGAGAGTGCTCCAGCTCTGCTACCTGCAATATGTCATATATATTGGTAGCCAGATATGGCTCCAGCTGTGGAAGGAGATGAGCTTTGTTATATATAAAAAACCTAAGAGAAAT
Organism: Rubia yunnanensis; assembly: GCA_037428765.1. NCBI lineage: Eukaryota > Viridiplantae > Streptophyta > Magnoliopsida > Gentianales > Rubiaceae > Rubia > Rubia yunnanensis. Next base: position 65,541,197 of record CM075061.1, read on the forward strand.
ATCCTCAAAGGGGATATTTCTCCCATCAGGCCATTTATAGAAAAGAGCTCCCTCTCCTGTCCAGTTAGAATTCCAAAAGGAGCAATCACCTAATCCATAAAGCACCTTAGTAAATCTATTTGCCTTAGCTGTGATGTGGCATATTCTAGTCCAAGTATGTGATTTTTTTATAGGAATTAGGGAGTGACCATAGTAATTAAGTCCACTGGTTTTTATTATGTTGCAATTTCCACCACAATTTACATGAAAAGACATCCACTATAGCTTTTATATCTCTAAAATCTAAGCCATTTCCATCTATAGGTAAACTCTTGTTATTCCAGGACCTCCATTTTTTTCTCTCAGTATTGTCCGCATTTCCCCAAAAGAAACTGGAAGCAATTTTCTCCATTTTTCTTAACACTATCTTAGGTGGACACAGAACAGCAAAAATATGCGCTGGGATTGAAATCAAGCAATGGTTAATGAGTACAATCTTACCAACAGTGGTAAGCCATCTATTCTTCCAGTTGTTGATTGTTTTCTCCATTCTTTCGAGTAAAGGTTTGTAGTGTACCTGTAAATTCCGACCTGAAAAAATGGGGACTCCCAAATATTTGAAAGGAAAAGAACCTTTTTCCATTCCAAGTAGCCTCTTAATAGAGAGGATGGTCTGTAATGGTGTTCTGTGAGAGACAAAAAATTCTGATTTCGAAAAGTTAATCGTTTGTCCAGTGGTCTGCTCATAGGCAATCAAATAACTTTTAAACCTCTTCAAGTTTGTAGGTTTAGCATTGAAAAAAACTGCTGTATCGTCAGCATACATTAAGTGAGATACAGGTGTGCAAGACTGGGGCAGACTAAAATTTTGGAGATATCCGATACTAAATATTTTCTTTAAACCTCTTGAAAAGGCTTCGGATAGCAGATTATACAGAAAAGGTGAGAGGGGATCACCTTGTTTTATGCCTCTAGAAGATGCAAAGAATCCTGAAGTTACTCCATTAATTAAAACAGAGAAATGAGCTGCAGCTAACATGGACGATAACATGGACGATAACAGAGAAATGAAAAATAAAAATAAAAATAAATTGCGATAACATGGACGAAATGTCACGAATGACGATCTGGATGATCAAAACCAAGTTTATTTAATGTCGTTGGCACGACTTACTCCCCTTCTTGGAGCTTACTCACAAAATGAACCGAGATGATCGGTCGAGGATACGGGTCAAAACAATCGGGGTTCACATCATCCCCCAACAAAACGTTCTTCAAATAGCTAAGGGTTTCTTCATGTTCCCTCAGCATTTTGAACAACTCACCATTTTGTTCCATGGTGATCTCAAGCACGTGAGCATTTGGGGGTTTCTCTCCTTCTCTAAGGGGTGAAAATTTAAGAGCTTTCGGTGGTGGTTTGCACTCTTCCACCGAAGTCTTCTCAAGAGAAGGAGGGAAAACCACCCTTATTGGCTTACCCCTGGATGCACGAAAAGTGTTGGATGTTGTTTTACCAAGAGTGTATTCACCATTGTTGTTTTCCTTCATGTTAGTACTAACAACATTTGAAATCAAGACATCACTCAAAACATCATCTATGGAAACATTTAAGGAACTACCATCTTTGGGCTTAATTGCATCTTGCTCTTTATCATCAATAACATGAATAGCTTGGTAAGAATGGTATCTACTAGGATGATCAATAGAATTATTAGTGACAAATTCTACCTTCTGCCCATTAAATTCCATGGTCAATGTTACTTTATGCATGTCAATTATGGTCCTTGAAGTCTGTAGAAATGGCCTTCCTAAAAGAATAGGTTTAGATCTATTGTCACCTCCCATTTCAAGAACATAAAAGTCCGCAGGAAATGTCAAAGAATCCACTTTCACCAACACATCCTTCACAATACCTTTCGGGTATGTGCTAGAGTGATCGGCTAGTTGGATAACAATCCCAATTTTGTGCAACATGTCTAGATTTATACTTTCATATAAGGAATATGGGATTACATTGATTGAAGCACCCTAGTATAACATAGCCTTGTTAACACATTTGCCTCCTATCTCAAAAGGGATTGTAAACATTCCCAGATCATCACATTTAGGTGGCATTTCATCATCAAACACGGCGGAGACATATTCACTCTTCACACTCTTTTTCTTAATTTTGAATTATTGTTTCCTATTGATGGTACACAATTCTTTAAGAAATTTAGCATACCTAGGAACTTGATTTAGAGCATTTAAGAGTGGAATATTTACCTCGCATCTATGAAAGACTTTGTAGATGTCTTTGCGTCCTCCTATCCTTTAATGTCTCCAGAAATGGTGGTTCCGGAGCATAGATAGGGATCTCCGCCCCTCTTGACTTCTTGTGTGGTGGGGATAAGGTTTCAGGATTTGATCCCGATCTTGGGACAAATGTCTCCACCTCGATTTCTTCTTCTTTGCTTTCTTTGTCCAACTCTTCGGCCTTTCTTTCATGGTCTTCTTCTTTCTCAACCATACGCTCAACAACAACCCTTGCTTGAGGCTTCTTCACTTCCCTTCCACTTCTCAATGAGATTGCACTCACATTTTGTCGAGGGTTAATCTCCGTTTAGGAGGGTAGTTGACCCTTTTCCCTGGCCTCCATCCAATTCACCATTTAATCTATTTGGCTTACTTGATTTTCCAAGTTCTTGATGCTCGCCTTGGCTTCATCTTGGAATTTTTCACTGTTCTCCGCACACATACCTAACCGGTGAATGGCTTGCATCACCTAATCCTTTGTTAACCCCGAGCTCTCCCCTTGGGTCTCGCGGTTTGTCTTGGAACCTTTGAAATTGTTGTTGAAGTGGCCTATATTGTTGTTTCGTAGGCCGATACGGTTGAGGGTTTTGGTTTCCTTGAGGGTTTCCATATCGGAGGTTTGGATTATCACAAATTCCCAAATTGTACGGCCTATTTTGGTACCCTTGATAACCTTGGTAACCTTGGTGACCTTGATAGCTTTTCCCACCTTGATATCCTTGGTTTCCTTGGTAACCTTGATTTCCCTAATATCCCATGGCACTCACCTCCTTGACATAGTCCTCTTGCAAAGTAGGGAAAGTGTCCGTAGGATGCGCCAAGTAACAAATATCACATGATTTAACATGTAATGCATTCCCGGGCTTCGTCATCAACGATTTCACCATAGATGCAAGGGTCGAGACTTGGTCCTCGAGCTTCCAACTATTGGAAGAGTCACTTGCGGGCATTGGATTTCTCCTTCTCAAATCGGCCCTTGAGCTAATGTTTCTTGATTCTTCCGCTAGCTCCTCATACAATTGAATCGCTTTGGATGAAGTTTTTTTCCCAAGAGTGCCACCATAGGAACTCCTTACCAACCTTTGATCCTCATTAAGAAGGCCATCATAGAAGTAATAAACCAAATCCCCCTCCGAATAACTGTGGTAAGGGCAACATGCAAGAAGCTTCTTGAACCTCTCCTAATAGTCAAAGAGAGATTCTTCATGCCATTGGAGGATGTTGCTTATGTCCTTGTTCAAGGCGGAGGACCTCGAGGCAGGGAAGTATTTGGCTAGAAACTTCATTTTCATATCGAGCCAACTCTTGATGCTCTTGGGTGGTAGGTAATGGAGCCAATCTCTTGCACCATCCCTTAGTGTGAACGGGAATGCCTTCAACTTATAGAAATCTTTATCCACTCCATGGGAGACTGTACCACCACACAAGAAGTGACATTTGGTGAGGTGTTGGCATTCTCCCCTTGCCTACCAAGGAAGATGGGTAGCGTGTCGATAAACCCGGTCTTTAGCTCAAAGTGCCCATTTGTCCAACCATGGGATATTCAATGCACATTGGTTGTTGATCGAGGTAGGGGGCCATGATGTGTCTTAAAAATGCTTTCCCCAAAGGAATCTCCCTTTGTTGAAGAGGAGGAGCTCACCCTTGGAGAGAAGGATGTTGAGGTCCCCCTCCCGGATGCTCATCTTCGTGCTCAAGTTGATGTTCCATAGAGGAAAATGTGTCCACAAAATGGTCACTAGGAGGGGTGTTATTCACACTTTCCAAAGAAAGCCTCCTAGCCCATCTCAAATTCAACTCTAACTCGGGGTTGTAGTGTAGAGGTTCTTGTGAAGAGGATCGCGTACGAACCATACACCAAGAACTCAAACAATACGTCTCCAAGCCAAGTGAAAAAGGAAAATTAACTTAAGAAATAAAAATAAAAGTAAAGTAACAAGTATTTACAATTAGCATATAATCACACGTAATATGCCCAAGCACTTAAAAATAAAAGCCTCTTCCCCGGCAGCGGTGCAAAAATTTGGGAGGTCGTCACCGTACCTCTCAAAGTTAATACTTTTAAGCCCTGATTCTTCCTATCTACAATTAAGTAGATAATGGCAAGTCAGGGGTGTCCACAAGAAGAGGGATCTTTTCAAGTTTTTAAACATATATAGGAGAAAACATACTAGGCATATACATACATAGATATATATAAAAGCATGTAAACAAGGGGGGGTTTGGTTTGTTTTTTATCCTAAGTTATCAAATTGAAGACAACAATTAGCAAAGCAATAGAACTATGCTAATCATGAAAGACAACTAAAGATAAGATGAAAGCAACAATTGACGGAACCTTGGGCGCAATTGACTTCCAGTTCCAAGCCTCTTATCCATCACTGAACATGCAACCTATTTACTACTTTCACTACTTGTTGTGAAGACTAAACTTCTATCCTTCTTAGATATTAGTTTGCAAGAGTGAATTCGACATCTCTTGTCAAACCTCACCAATAACTCCCGTAGTCGAAACACGACTAAAAATATCCCATTGATGGCATTTAGCACGAAGAATCAATAAGCTTGGTAACACTTATAAACACTACACCGTGTCTAAGCATTTAATGAATTCATGCATTTACACAAGATTGGTCAAGAACAATCGACATTCATAGACTTCTCTCATTTTCTACAAGAAACAAACATGACAAAGAGTTCAACATTATCATATTCATCTAGCAATTATCAATCCATGAGCACAATTAAAAGATCTAAATCATACTCTTGGATTCCTATCAAGAAAAAATGAAATCAACCCATTTCTCCAAACCCTAACAACCATATCATACAAGTACTTCATATACTCAAGCTTTCAATAACATTAATGACATTAAGTAACATATTTTCCATAAATGCAAAAATGCTCCAGAGGGAGGAAAAGAAAAGCATGCTCCATAAATGCATGCTCTTACTATTACTATTATGTAGCCTATTTGATACTATTATGTAGCCTATTTTGTAGCCTATTTGATACTCTTACTATTATGCATGCTCCATAAATGCATAATAATAAGAGTATCAAATACGCTACAAATTTTTCTTAAGACATGGGCTTGGAAGCCTTAATCAATTGCTCCCAAGAACTAGATTTAGCTAATACAAATCATACTAATATCCATAAACATATTCATAGAGAAATGAAGAGAGAAAAGATGGAAAAAATGAAGAACCTAGAGTTGGGAGAAGAGGAATTTCGGCCAAGAAGGATAAGGTATAAAGTGGGTGGCCAAAAATTCCTTTTATAGTACAAGAGAGAGGAAAAGAAAAGCAAAAAGTTGCAGGCTCCTGCCCAGGCGGGAATGGTCTCGCCCGGGCGGGAATGACCATTTTGACCCTTATGTCGCATTGCCTTCAAACCCTCGATTCTTTTTTTAGTCTTCAATCTTCAAAGCTAGTCTTCAAATCTTCAAAGTCTTCAAAAGGTGATCTTCAATGGTCTCCGGTCTTTAAGTCTCAATGTTCTTCCTTTGTCACACAAAATACACTTAGAAAAAGGTAAAAGAGCGTAAAGTTGCTCTTACCTCTCCTAAGTGAATTTCAAGGTAAAATACAAGCTCTTGATAACAAAAGAGCACAAAAGTGATCCCAAAAAGTACTAAAATATGCACATAAAATGGACACATCACACATTCAGGTTTCTCTTCCCCGGGGGGTATTAATATTAGCACCAACATTTATGTAGACTAGAGTGTGTGCCAATGTAGTGTATCATTCATGAAATTAAAACATTAAAGAAAAAGCCATCAAAATACCACAAGCACATAAATTAGGATGATTAAATGAATTTCACAAGAATATAATCAGCACATGAATAAAATTTTATCCCCAAGCGATAGAAACTACTCCCTAGACATGGAATTCAAGTATTTCATTGATTTTCACATCTTAGGGCTAAAGCAAAATAAAAATGAAAAGAGAAAGAACATAGAGAGAAGAGAGAGTGTTTCTCTCTCTAAGTTGCTCTTCAAACTACAAGTGAAAATCATGATAAATGATCTAATTACTTTAACCCTAGTAGACTGAGGATTGGGAGGCCATCGCCGTACCTCTCAAAGTTAATATTTATAAGCCCTAAATGCTTATATCTACAACTAAGTAGATAGCGGCAAGTCGGGGTCGTCCACGAAGAAGAGGGATCTTCCTAAGCGTTTAGGCACAAAAGGTTGATATTAGGCTAGAAGTAGATATATGTACACATATGAAAGTGAGTAAAAGGGGGGGGGGTTTGATTGGTTGGTTGTCCTAAGTTATGAAGGTTAAAATACAAGATAACTAGCAAGGTTAAGTAACTATGCTAATCATCAAACAAAACTAAGAAAAAGGGGTTTAAAAATAAAAAATATAAAGCCTTGGGGGCAATTGATATCCACTTCCAAACCAAATGTAGATCATTGAACCATTCGCTCATCCTATCACATTTATTACCTATGGGGAATGCTAATAGAAGATTAACATTCATTCCTTATTAATAGTAATTTGCAAAGACAAACAATGACCATTTGCAAATCTCGTTGATGATCACCCTAGACAAACAACGACCATAGGGGTATTTCATCAACGACATTAGACACGAAGGACCATAGATTTGATAGCAACAAGCCTTCGACCAAAGACATAGCCATTTAACTAAACATAGCATTCATTAGGCTAAACCTAGAACAAATCTCATTAAAGGTTCAACCTTTCATTGCTTATATAGGATAAGCATGAGAACAAACCACATTAACATACTCTTTGAGCAAGGATTACCGCACATTATACTCAATAAGTTCTAAGTTCATGCTTGTAGATTTTCATGCAAAGGAGCTAAGGAATTCGTCACTTTCCTAACACCATAACACTTCAATCATAAAAACACTTCCTATTCTCAAACAACATATGGCATAAATGAAGTAAAACATAGCATTAAGAACACATGAATGCTAAATAACAAAGGCTTCAAGAATGAGTAAAACAATCTATTCACTACTTCAACTACTTGTTGTGAAGATAAATCTTCTATCCTTCTTAGATAGTAGTTTCCAAGAGTGAATTCGACATCTCTTGTCAAACCTCACCAATGACTTCCTTAGGACTAAGAGTATGCCATTAATGGCATTTAGCACGAAGAATCAACAAGCTTGGAAACACTTATAAATACTACACCGTATCTAAGCATTTAACCAATTCATGCATTTACACAAGATTAGTCAAGAAAGATCGACATTCATAGACTTCTCTCATTTGCTACCTAAAACAAACATGACAACGAGTTCGACATCATCACATTCATCTAGCAATTATCAACACACCAACATCATTTAAGCTCTAACTCATGCTCTTGGATTCCACATTAAAAGAGGGGAGAATTAGCTACTTTCTCCCAACCCTAACAAGTAATCATACAAGCAATTCATATACTCAAGCTTCCAACAACATTTATGCAATTAACAATTCACATTCAAAGCTCAATAAATGCACAATAGAAAAAGCACTAAAATAGATAGATATGGTTCTTACTACAGAGATATGGAAGCTTCAATCCATTGCTCCCAAGATAAAACTAAGCTAGATAATCAAAACCCATAACATAGAACAAAGATCTACAAAGAAAGAAGAAGAAATGGAAGAAAAATGGTGAAAAACTAGGGTTTTGGAGCCCCCAAGTCGGGCTTAGGAAAATGGGGAAGAAGAGGGGCTATTTATAGCCTAAGTTGGTCAAAAAGAAGGTCAAAATGCAGCAGGTGTCACCCGGGTGGAATTGACGTCACCCGGGCAGAAATGGGCTCGCCCTGGCGGCGGAGGTCTCAGCCCGAATTCAGAAATGGCCTCTCCCGCGGCTTCTTGTTTTTCTCCCCACGGGTGAACCGTTGATCCGTTCTGGGAGTTCTTTAGTCGATTTTATAGTAATCAAGAAGAGGAATCCAATGGTACCACTCTTGGAGGATGATTATTCTCGGAAAATTCTTAGAACTGTGCTTCAAAACATAGATCATTCTTCACCCTTTGCTTTGCTCTCCTTTCTTTACTTTATCTTCTACCACTTTGTGAGTGGCCTTCCATCTTCTACCATCCTTTCGAATGGCCTTCACTAAACCAGTCCTAAGTGCTCACGAGTAATCTACAAATTAAGCTTACAAAAAGGAATCTAGATGCTCGTAAGGAACAAAAATCCATTAGGCTAAACATAGGTTACAAAATGAAGGATTTAGATATAAAAATTAAAAGTGGTCATCTAAACCCCTTATCGTGTAAACTTAGGTAAATCTAGCAATCTTACAACAAAAATATGACAAAAGTGATGTTAAATGCTTTGGAAAATACATGCATTTGATGTCTCATCAAGGATATATTTAGAGTAGTGTGGGATTGGGCCTAAAAATAGGCCTAAAATGGGCAAAAACTATAGCGGACCATCGTGAATGATGCAGCCCACACCGCTGACGTGACTTTGTACCGACATAGTCCACATGATCTGGTGTGGCCCGTATGGCTCGTACTGGTACGGGATACGAGATCTGGTGTGGCCATGATGGGCATGGCCCGTGTCGTCTAGAGCTTCTTTTTGCACCTATGATCCACGGTCCAGGTCGTTTGGCGTGGGTTGTCAATCAACTCTTCATTTTTCTCAGTTTCTTGGCACATGCTGCTTCATTCTTCTCACCCGGTTGGTTGGTCTTGACATTTTTGAATTGGAATGGCACGGGCTGCGTGAAACAGAGCGGTTCGCACCCATACTTAGCTAACACCCATACCAGCTGGTGTTGGCAAGACCTATTCTAGATTTTAGCACGGCCCGCATAGCTTTCCAAGGCTCGTGCCAAAGGTCCTCAGCATGGGCCCTATGGCGTGGCACAAGATGCTTGTGCTTGGTCACGTGCCTTCATGAGTGGTCCATGCCTGCCCATTGCTACTTTGCCGGCTAACTTCTTTTCTCCGCTACAGATGAACTGTTCGTCCGATTTAGGAGTTCTTGTAGTCAATTTCATTGCTCTCGAGGAGAAAAATCCAATGGAACTAACTCCAAGACTGATTCTTCTCAGATATATCCCAGAACTTTGAGCAACTCCCAGATAATGATCCTCTGATTCTTCCTTGGCCATTTTGAACTTCAATGCTGCCTATGTTTAGCTCAATCCTTCTACTACACAATGTAATGTATGTGGCCTTTATCTACCACCATTCTAATGTTAATGGACTTCAATATCTTCTACTCTCCTTGCGAACGGTGGTAGATAATACAAAATGTGACGAAAAGTACCCATGGGCAACCTAATAATGATGATCACAAGGGAAGATCTAGGTGCCTGTGGATACAAGGTGTTCATCAGTAACAATTAAGTCTACAAAACGTAGGATTTGGACAAGAAAACCAAACATGGCCATCTAAAACACTTGTCATATAAACTCAACTAATATTAGCAATCCAACATGAGAAACAAGCCAATTATTAAACCGAATGCCTCGGTTAACCCACGTGTAATGATGCACATCATTGGCTCTTGGATTACATGTCTACGTGCCCCATGAATTTGGGGTTTGGTTCTCCTCTTTGTCCACCATTTTAAGCATCAAGAATCATAAATATCTACACAGTCCGTGAGTTGGACTCCTCATCTCGTTTTGCCCGCTTTCTTACAAAAACCATACGTTTCCTACAAAATAAATATGCACACCAAGTGTAATAGTGTTCCAAAACCAAAATCTCGAATAGAAAAATACACCAAAAACAACACAGGGCAATGGAAAATGTTTTCCTCCCCCACACTTATAACACACATCTTCCTCAAATAAGAAACATGACATGAAAAGAAAGGGAGGAAAACAAAATGATAAGAAAACATAAATTCCCAATGCATTTCTCTCACCTCAATATCCCCAAATCTACCCCAACATGCAACTAAAATAAATCTACTACAAATCCACACTAAACAAGTAGCAATCAACATTCATACAAAGAAACAACCAGTGTGCGACATGGGTTTTGTATTTGGTGGTGGTTTAGGTGGTGGATTGTGGTGGTGTCTAATGGTTTGGGGTAAGAATGGGAGAATAAAGGTGATGATGTTTTAAAAATAAAATTGAACGAAATTAATTTTTTAAGGCTTGGGTTGCCACTCGAGAAGCTCCGTATATTAAGGTCGTCAGCACGAACTAATGTTATCCATATGGTGTTGGTTTGTACCCCATCACTATAGACAACCAAAAATGGAGAGGTGGGGGTAAGAATCTTCTAAGAGGAATATCTAGTAGAGAAGGAGGCAACCCTAGAGGAAATATTTGGTTTGGAAGATTAGTTTACAATGGGCTTCTCTATGGTTTCCTCGATGGCTTCCGAAAATATGAGAGTTGGTTCTATAGGTGGAGTTTTGGGTGAAAATAGGTAAAATGATGAATTAAGTATAATAACCCCTTCCTCAACTTCTTCTCTCTCAACAAACCACTCCCTATCCCCTTTGAATTCATCTATTAAAATTTCAATTTCAACTGCGGATGGTTTGTTTTTGGAATATTGGGTTTCTAGTTGGCTCATCCTTTCCATAAAGTTAGTAACTTGCCCTTAAACTCTCTCAATGCTTGAGGGGAGTTGAGTTCCCAAATCTCTAATGTTGCTATGCAATTGTGATTGGAGTAACTCATGACTCTTGGTCACATTAGCTATAGCTTGCACAATTCTTCTGTAATCTAATTTAGGAAATAATGCTAGGGATTGGTTTTGGGGCACTGTATAGGTTGGTGAAGGACAAATTTCTAACCTAAAAGTGTTGATGTCATGATGCATCTCCATACCATGAATTTGGGTTACCACTCAACCCCTATTTGGGGGAATTGCGGTATTGGTACCAATCTCAATCTCATTGGCCTTTAGAACCAACAAATCACATTTCTCTCTCATTTTCTCTCAACAATAAACAAGACTCTGTAGGGTGGTTGCAATGACACATCCTACAAAGTCTTACTCATTGAGCCTTTCTTCTCCACATACTTATATTTCTTTAATAAATAAAAACAAAGAAAACATAAAAAAATTGGAATTGTAGTGCAAGGGTTCTCGATTCACACCAAGAACTCAAGCAATACCTATTATGGAAAACAACAGACACAAAAAGGACACAAACAACTACACAAGAACACTAACTACTACTTCCAACTAGTCATGCAGGTTAATAATAAAAAAATTGAACTAGCATCCTTGGCTACAACGCTAAAATTTGATCCACACACCGCAGGGTCATACTTTTAGGAGAATTAACCCACAGAGGGCTAAGAGACCAAAGATAGAAATTTATATGTTGCTCCCGTACTCACAACCACCTACTAAAGAGTAGCTAGTTGCAAGTCTTGGGTTGTTCACAAAGATGCTAGAATTCAAAGATTAACTATACACAACTCACAATCGGACGTCACTCCAATTGTGTGCCGGGAATAGCTAGTTCTAAAAACATAGATTTAGGGAGGTTTTTGTCTAAGAACTAATAATCACGCAAAACAAGAGAATAAAATATATTAAGCTAGCCTTGGGGATATTTTCCTAACATGACTGGTAAATGACTTTGATCCTAGATTCTATTGCATGCAATACATATAAACCTATCTAAATATCTATGTCACATAATGTGGTTGAAAGTCAACACTTCCCAATGTCTGTCATAAAAAGGTACCTAAGTACATTTTAATCTTATCAATGTCGCCTCTGTAATTAGGGAAAGTGCATCAACAATCAAAGGAATATTGACCGCGCTCCTTTTTACCCATGAATGAATTACACCCCTGGCACTCCACTATGGATACTTCTCTCTAGGCCTACATAGGCAAAGGAATCAACATCTCATAAAGACTTTAGGGTTGAAACGACTATGGTTGCAACACTACAACCCTAGTTTCTACAAACTATCATTCCTTATATATACGTATGAGCCAGTTGAAGTTAGGATATGTTAATTGGAACGATGGTCGCGGTCCTATATGTATACACTCACAGAGACAGATTCATGGGAGGCCGTCGCCGTACCTCTCAAAGTTAATATTTATAAGACCTAAATGCTTACTATCTACAACTAAGTAGATATCGGCAAGTCGGGGTCGTCCACGAAGAAGAGGGATCTTCCTAAGCGTTTAGGCACAAAAGGTTGATATTAGGCTAGAAGTAGATATATGTACACATATGAAAGCGAGTAAAAGGGGGGGTTTGATTGGTTGGTTGTCCTAAGTTATGAAGGTTAAAAGACAAGATAACTAGCAAGGTTAAGTAACTATGCTAATCATCAAACAAAACTAAGAAAAATGGGTTTAAAACTACAAAGATAAAGCCTTGGGGGAAATTGATATCCACTTCCAAACCAAATGTACATCACTGAACAATTCGCTCATTCTATCACATTCATTACTTGACTTAACATTAACATACTTATCTAGCAAGAATCACAACACGTTATGCAAAATAAGTTCTAAGTTCATGTTCATAGATTTTCATGCAAAGGAGCTAAGGAATTCGTCACTTTCCTAACACACGAACACTTCAATCATAAAAACACTTCCTATTCTCAAACAACCCATGGCATAAATGAACTGAAACATGGCATCAAGAATACATAAATGCTAAATAATAAAGGCTTCAAGAATGAGTGAAACAATCTATTCACTACTTCAACTACTTGTTGTGAAGATAAATCTTCTATCCTTCTTAGATAGTAGTTTGCAAGAGTGAATTCGACATCTCTTGTCAAACCTCACCAATGACTCCCTTAGGACTAAGAGTATCCCATTGATGACATTTAGCACGAAGAATCAACAAGCTTGGTAACACTTATAAATACTACACCGTATCTAAGCATTTAACCAATTCATGCATTTACACAAGATTAGTCAAGAACGATCGACATTCATAGACTTCTCTCATTTGCTACCTAAAACAAACATGAAAACAAGTTTGACATCATCACATTCATCTAGCAATTATCAACACACCAACATCAATTAAGAAGCTCTAACTCATGCTCTTGGATTCCACATTAAAAGAGGGGAGAATTAGCTACTTTCTCCCAACCCTAACAAGTAATCATACAAGCAATTCATATACTCAAGCTTCCAACAACATCAATGCAAATAACAATTAACATTCAAAGCTCAATGAATGCACAATAGCAAAAGCACCAAATAGATAGATATAAATGGTTCTTACTACATAGAAATGGAAGCTTCAATCCTTTGCTCCCAAAATAAAAATAAGCTAGAAAACTAAAAGACATAATTAATCTACAAAAACTAAGAAAAGAAAGAAGAGAAAACCTAGGGTTTCTAAGCCCAAAAACGCAGAAAGAAGAAAATGGCAAAAGCTGTTGAAGAGGAGAGGATAAGGGGAGTATTTATAGCACAGAAATCAAGAAGAAATTCAGACCACTCGTCCATCGTGAGTCGCGATGTGCTCATGATGAACCATAGCGTGTCGCGATGGTCTCACGACAGATACAAATTCCAGCATTATTTCTTCTTTCTCTTTTATATCTTGTATCCTTCTCTCCTCTTCAATTCTTCATATCTTCCAAAAGCTCAAATCCAAGTCTTCAAATCTTCAAATCTTCAAAGATATTCTTCAAAGTCTTCAAAGTCTTCAAACAAAGTACCTTGTCACACAAAATTCTCGAAAAAGTGATAAAAACGTAAAAGTCGCTTTTAACCGTCCTTAGATAATTTCAAGGAAAAATGTCACATTTAGAGCACAAAAGTGTAAAAAAGTTAATCCTAAAAGTCCTAATATAACCGTATAAAATGGGCACATCAAACCTCCCCACACTTAAACCTTACTCGCCCTCGAGTAAGAAAAGATTCAAGCACACGGAGGAATTCATATGTCCATATCCTAAACTAATATTCCCCCAATCAAAGCCTCATAAAAACTCTCAATATCATAAATCCCAAAATCAAAGCTCGCATGAGCATTTTTCACACACACAAGCCCAATGTTAAATCTAACCAAACCTACCACTTATCAATTCACTACCCATAAAAATGTTTCAAAGTCCCGAATTGATATTCCCAAAGTCCAATGATACAAAATGAAGTTAAAACCATTTAAGAGGTTTAAGCACATACTTCACCTAATGCCAATATATCAACCAAAAATGAAGTATAAAGGAATCAAGAATTTCATAACCATACTTCGTTTCCTAACCCGCTAAGTTACCCAATCCCAAGAGGTCTCTAGATGTTGAGCTACCCGATCCATCCGTATGACTACCGCAACCTTATGACTCCAACGCTAGCAAATGAGTGGAATCATAGCATGTTCAATTTCTCTCGCTTTCTCTCATTTTGCCTAGGAGCCCTTTCGAGTTTTCATCCTAGCCACACATCATGTTTCTTCGGCTCACATCTCACCTTTTTTCGTACATTTTAGCCTCTCATTTTTTCCTAGGCCGCCCTTTCGGGTTTTCAACCTATCCGGGCCCCCAATGTTGCCTAAGTTTCCCTCTCGGGTTTTCAACTTAGCGGGGGGTTTTTTTTGTAATCTTTTTTTTTCATTTTCTATTTTTCAATTTATTTTTGCTTTTTTTCTCTCATGTTTTTCTAATCAAAAGTAGCAAAAAGCATTCCAAATCAAGCTAACATGCATTGAGTCCTCTAACCCCTCCCCGCACTTAAAAAATTACATTGCCCTCAATGCAAACATGTAAGGCAAGAACAATAAAAAATTCAAGGCAAGAGGTAGAGTGACACCCGTTTCTCTGCGTAGTCACCGGTGATATGGCGCAATCCCATGCAATTGTATAGAATCGGTCCCGCCATTGGTTTCAGAGCCGAAAAGGGGAGCCAAAATGTCGTAGATGAACTCACCCTTCGAGCAAAACATTGCCTCCTTGGCGCCGTTTGATCAAGACTACACCACAGAGAACAACATCAAACTCACAAGTACATACAAATTTGTAATACTAGGTTTAGCATAGAGAATTAATAACCATAGTATTCTCAAAGAACAACCAATCCACCCTGTAACCACCACTACAAGATTATCCATAAAAAATATCCAACATAAATTGGCACATATACAAGAATTATTATTGGATATGCAATTACAGTCACAATGATGTAGTCAGCATACTACAATCAACAAAGGTACTATAAAGATGCAATAATGTTCATATGTTGATATATGTAGGATGGTGGAGGAATGAGCAGAGGTGAAATGGTGAGAGGCAGCGAAATGGAGAAGATTGAAGGTTTAAGAAAAAATGAGCAGTACATCATCGCGACTCGCGATGTATCCATCGCGACTCACGATGGGTAGGGAAGGCATGGTCATGACTCGCGACGGTCTCATCGCGATTCGTGATGGTCCATCGTGGCTCGCGGAATGTTGAGGCTAGGAGCAGATTTTTAGCACACAAGTTCTGATCTCGTCGCGACTCGCGACCTCCCCATAAAGACTCGCAATGGGCCATCGCGGCTCGTGAAATGTTGAGGCTGGGAGTATAATTTCAGCATAAAATTTCTGATCACGTCGCGACTCGTGACCTTTCCGTCGCGATATCGTCACGGCTTGAGAAAAGCTGGTGCTGGGAATGGATTTTGCTCCCCTGTTCGCCGCGACTCGCGACGACAGGGTTTCCTAGCACTTGGAAATTTTTTTTCTTACCAAGCTCTCTCCCCTCTCTTATGGATCTTATTCCTTCATATCCTCCAATGCAATACACTACACTTTTCCACAAAATCATAGTGAAACACACAATAAAAAGAACAAGACTAAATAATAAAAACTAAGCAAAAAAATGAAAACAAAGGCCGAATTTATTTACGTCATCGGCACGGCAAAGCTCCGTATATTTAAGGTCGTCGGCATGACCCTAATGTTATCCATATGGTGAAGGCTTGAACCCCTTCACCATGAGCTTCCAAAAGTAGAGAGGTGGGGGTACAAAACTTTCAAGAGGAAAGTCTTGTTGAGATGGAGATGGTTTGAAGGGAGTTGAGTGGTTAGGAAGCTTGGGATAATCTTTCGGCTCCTCTCTCGTCTCCCTCAAAACTTCCAAAAATGATAGAGTTGGTTCACTAGGTGGGAGAAGGGGTGACGGTGCTAATGAATGTAGCACGATTACCTCTTCCTCCATTTTTCTATCCTCAACAACCAACTTCTCATCCCCTTCGAGCTCAAAATCATTTCCTATGGTGACCTCACTCACCGAATCCTCGAGTTCGATTTGGGATGGTGTATTTTTGGAATCACGAGCTTCCATTCGGGTCAATGATTCTAATATACTCCTCACATGCCCCTCAATAGCCTCAACACTAGAGGAGAGCCGAGTGTCCGGGTCCTCAATAGTAAAGGAGTTCAAGTTTGCTATTGTATTCATGACTTCCTCACGTGTCAAACTTGAACGTCCTTGTTGAGATTGGTTTTGGGGTATGGTATAAGGTGGTGATGGCCAACTAGTCTACTCATATTGTTGGTTTTCTGGCTCATTCTCATACCACCAATCTAGACTACCACTCCATTCCAGATTGTAAGGATTGTGGTATGGATACCATTCTTGAGCATCTTGCCCTTGAAAACCAACATCTCCTACCTCTTGGTAGCACTCCTCATAATATCCTTAGTTTTGGAAACCAAGGGTTCTTTCTCACTCATAGTGCTCTTACCACAACAAATAGCAAGATTCAGTAGGATGGTCGAATTAACACATCCTACAAAACCTTGCTTGTTGAGCCTCTCTTCTTATCATGAGATCCCTCAAGGTGAGACGCTCCATTTTTAAAAGAATTTTTTTCAAAAGTCCAAAATCATATTGTAAGTGTTCTCGATAAAAGCTCACCAAGAACTCAAGCAATACCTACTCCAAACAAAAAAAACCACCAAGAAGTGAAAAATAAAAACAACTAGCTAATATGCAGCCAAAAATGCCCAAACATTTAAAAATAAATGCCTCTTCCCCCGCAGCGGTGCCAAAATTTGGGAGGCCGTCGCCGTACCTCTCAAAGTTAATATTTATAAGACCTAAATGCTTACTATCTACAACTAAGTAGAAAGCAGCAAGTTGGGGTCGTCCACAAAGAAGAGGGATCTTCCTAAGCGTTTAGGCACAACAGGTTGATATTAGGCTAGAAGTAGATATATGTACACATATAAAAGCGAGTAAAAAAGGGGGTTTGGTTGGTTGGTTGTCCTAAGTTATGAAAGTTAAATGAAAAGATAACTAGCAAGAGTAACTATGCTAATCATCAAACAAAACTAAGAAAAGGGGGTTTAAAACTACAATGATAAAGCCTTGGGGGCAATTGATATCCACTTCCAAACCAAATGTACATCATTGAACCATTCGCTCATTCTATCACATTCATTACTTGACTTAACATTAACATACTTATCTAGCAAGAATCACAACACGTTATGCACAATAAGTTCTAAGTTCATGTTCATAGATTTTCATGCAAAGGAGCTAAGGAATTCGTCACTTTCCTAACACCCGAACACTTCAATCATAAAAACACTTCCTATTCTCAAACAACCCATGGCATAAATGAAGTGAAACATGGCATCAAGAATACATAAATGCAAAATAATAAAAGCTTCAAGAACAAGTGAAACAATCTATTCACTACTTCAACTACTTGTTGTGAAGATAAATGTTCTATCCTTCTTAGATAGTAGTTTGCAAGAGTGAATTCGACATCTCTTGTCAAACCTCTCCAATGACTCCCTTAGGACTAAGAGTATCCCATTGATGACATTTAGCATGAAGAATCAACAAGCTTGGCAACACTTATAAATACTACACTGTATCTAAGCATTTAACCAATTCATGCATTTACACAAGATTAGTCAAGAATGATCGACATTCATAGACTTATCTCATTTGCTACCTAAAACAAACATGACAACGAGTTTGACATCATCACATTCATCTAGCAATTATCAACTAAGTAAAATTCTCTAAAGAGTGATAAAAACGTAAAAGTTGCCTTTAACCCTCCTTAGATAATTTCAAGGCAAAATGTCACATTTAGAGCATAAAAGTGTATAAAAGTTAATCCCAAAAGTCCTAATATAACCGTATAAAATGGGCACATCAACTCACAAACCTACAACAATCCTAACCAGACACTTGCAAGGTGAAAACAAGCCTAGCACGATACATGTCACAAACATCAATGATGCATCATAGAGTATAATTAACATGCATCATACAGGAATGTAAAACTCTAATCAAACATGAATATTCATAATCATAAAAGATAGGGAGACCTATAATCTCACAAAATCACTACCAAGTCATCAATACAAATTAAATTCCCAAGTTATTACACTACTCCATGGATATTTAACCCAGTTCAATCATCAGATTCAATGCCATAGTAATAAAATAAGGAAATAGTAAATAAGAGAGAAGAGTTATTCTCTTTCTCTCTTTACCTACTCTTAGAACTAGGAAATGAAATTACAATTACTTAGAATTCCCATAAGTCCATGGCATTCATTGAATTAAATGCCATGGATCTAAGAACTAAAAAGAAGAAAAAAGAGAAGAAGAACTCTAGAGAAAGACATAATGAAAGACATAATTCTCCTCTTCCTTCCTACCTACCAAAAACTAAGAGTCTACATTATGTCTACTTACTGAACCCTAGAAAACTAAAGGCTCCTTATATAGGAGAAAATAAATGGGCCTCTAAAGGCCAAAATTTAGAAACTCTACTAAAAATCTAATTGCCACAACTAGAGCCATATAGGCACGAGCCGTGCAAAAGTACATGGCCCGTGGACTGGACCTACTTCCCGGGCATTATGAGCGCACGACCAGGCCACGGTCTAGAGCCATGCTTGCCATCTTCTGATTGCGATCGTGAAAGATTGCATGGCCCATGACCTGGACTTCATCTTCTTGGTGAGATCTTGGCCTTGGATCATGTAAAACTACACAGACAGTGTCAGTCTTCGACTCTTCCAAA
Organism: Rubia yunnanensis; assembly: GCA_037428765.1. Lineage (NCBI taxonomy): Eukaryota > Viridiplantae > Streptophyta > Magnoliopsida > Gentianales > Rubiaceae > Rubia > Rubia yunnanensis. Next base: position 65,560,433 of record CM075061.1, read on the forward strand.
ACTTGGCTTTTTCCTTCAATTTTGTATGTGTTGCTATAGGTGAACTGCTTATCCAATTTGGGAGTTATTTTAGTCAATTTTATAATGCTCAAGAAGACAAATCCAATAGTACAGCACTCATATGCTAATTCTTCTTAGATCATTCCCAAAACTTAGTTTGAATCTCGGAATACAATTCACCCACTTCTTTGCCTTCCTTCTTTGACCCTTATATCTTCTACCACGTTTGGACTCATGGCCTTTAGTGTTCTAAAATTATTCAGAGGTTGAAGAGGTAATTCAAGAATGCTAATGATGCAAAGAACATAATGTGGTACATGGGAAGGGGTTCTCTTGAGGACGATGTGATCCATCATCCAACTGATACCGGTCAAAGGAAGAGAGAGGTATCCATACTTTGCAAGTGAGCCAAGGAAATTACAGATAGCTTTATGTACTGATGTAATGAACCTGGTTGGAAACATGTCGTTTAGGCACAGTTCATGGCCTGCAATGCTGGCCATATAAAACCTTCCATCGTATATGTGTATGAAGGGGAAATATGTGTTAATTCCTTTATTGATTTCTGGCACAAAATAATCCATACATGACATTAATACGTACTTGGAACCTTTGATAGAAGATTTGAAGGTTCGATGTTCCAATGGTGTCGATGTGTTTGATGGTTTTAGGGGATCTAATTCCAATTTGAAGGAAATGTTTTTTTGTACCATAAACGATTTTCCACCATTTGAAAACCTTTTGGGTTATATGATGAAGGGGCACAAGGCATGTCATGTGTGCAAAGAGTCCACATATTACCAACAATTGAAAAATGGTCAGAAGACAGTGTATTTAGGTCACAAAAAATTCCTCCCAATGAATCACAAGTTGTGTGAGGACGCATTATAGTTTGTTGGTGGGAAGGAGGTGAGGAAGGCACCAAGACCATTGAAGGGGGTTTTCATACACAACAAGGTGAAGAAATTGAATGTTGTTTTTGTGAAGAAGGTGAAGAATATTGGTACAATTCCCGATGGACCTCAGATGAGGAGGTTGGTTTTCTTTGATTTAACTTACTGGGAGTATTTGGGGGTTTGCAACCATTTGTATGTAATGTATATTGAGAATAATGTGTGCGAGAGTTTGATTGGTACCTTACTTAAAATTCCTGGGAAGACGAAGGGCAACTTGAATGCGCGGAAAGATTTGTTGGAGCTTGGAATTCGCTCGGAACTAGCCCTAGAAGTGAGAGGGAAGCAAACTTACCCCCATCTCGCTCCGTAAAAAATGTCAGTGGATGAGATGATATCAGTTTTTCTAGTGTATCCAAGGGATCAAGGTACCATCCGGATACTCTTCTAATGTTAGTCTCTTGGTGAATGCTGATTTGCGTATGGATGCCTTGAAATTGCATGATTGTCACATTCTCATGAAATAATTATTGCCCATTTCCATCTGTTGTATTATGGAGGAGGATGTGGAATTTAGCTTATGCGACTGTGTTTCTTATTCAACTCCATTTGTTGGAAGACTATAAGCAGGCAAGCGTTTAATGTGTTGAAGCGGGAGGGGGTTTTAGTGTTATGTCAGTTGGAGACATACTTTCCTCCATCCTTTGGTATCATGGTTCATCTAGTCATTCATTTGTTTAAGGAAATTTGACAATGTGGTCTAGTCGGTATGCATTGGTTGTACCCTTTCGAGCGGCACATGGGTGTTTTCAAAGGTTATGTTCACAATCATAGACCAAATAGGAGCATCATGCAAAGGTACATCAACGAGGAGATCATTAAATACTGTACCTCAAACTTAGTCGGTAAGAAATTTGGTTGATTACTTAAACAAGCACACTTTGGTAGGAAGAATGGGGTTGCACGTTCTAAATGTACACTTCATACACCCTTCTATGCTGAGTTGATGACAGTTCACCTCTACGTTTCAAGAGCACATGTCGTACTTACAAGCACTATATCCGAAATAGCCTTCGAACAAAATACTTCCAGAGCATTCTTCCACATTCGTGAAATGGTTTTATAATCATTGCAATGTGGATGCCATGCCTAGTAAACTTCACTGTCAAAAGATACCAAGGGTATGCTATTAATGGTTTTAATTTTGCAACAAATGAAAAGGATAGCAAGAGCACGACGCATAGCAGTGGAATTTACATTGAATCTAAATTGATGTGGCAGTCTAGCAAGAAAGATAAAAACCCTATTGTTGTAGTGATGGCCTTTTATGGGGTGATTGAGGAAATTTTGGAGTTGGACTATTTTTAGTTCAAAGTTTTATTTTTCAAGTGCCGGTGGGTTGATAATGGACCTGAGGTTCAAACAGAGAAACCAATGGGTTTCACATTGGTGGACCTTAACCCAGTTGGGTTTGGGGACGATATGTTCATCTTAGATGTCTAGGCACGCTAGGTTTTTTTATGTTCGGGATCCTAGCAACTAGAAGTGGTATGTCATCCTAAATGGGAAGAAGTTCTACTTTAAAACGGAGATTTATTTTCCCGTCCGAGTAGAATGTCCAGAGTTCCCATATGTATTTCCATGTTTGGAGGATATGGATGGAGTTTTAGTAGGTAGATGGTCACATGGCGATGGATTGTGGGTTGATAAGAGCAATCAAATTGTGGGGGGGGTGATGTTATCTTGAAAAGGAAAATATAGGTGCATCTTATGACCGTAAATGTAATTATCATTAGACTTTTGTATCCTCACTAGTGTGCTATCTATTCAACACAATGATATTAATGTGTGAATTTGGGTTTACCTTGTCTGTAGTGTATTCTTGCTTGTATCTTTTTTTCACTTTGCTATAAAAAAATTTTGGTGAAATTGTAATAAAAACCAGTAGTGGTTATTTCTTTAAAAACCGGTACTAAAAAACAGAGCATGTGCTCTATTTCATCAGAGACACTGTTTTTGTTTAGATAGCACCGATTTAGATGGGTGTTGTGTACTTAGAATAAAATTTTCCCCTTTGCTGTTGTGTTGGAAGATAGATCTAAAAAAAAAATCTAAGGCAGCCTTAGTCAGCTACTTTTCCACATATAGGCACCGATATTTTATGTATTAGAACCGGTTTCCATACCGGTGTTGCTTACTTAGAATAAATATTTTCACTTTGCTCTCGAATTGGAAAAAAATATGAAAAAAATTCAAGGCAGCCTTAGGCAGCTGCTTTATCATATGTCCGGCACGGTATTTTCCATCTTAGGACAACCCCTTATACAATCTGAGTAATGATGACCTCTCCAAAGAAGCCACACTGCAGGGGAAAGCTATTAAACAAGTTCGAGATTGCCACATTGTGTAAGGAACGGGGGATGGCTACTTACCAGTCTATCATGTTAGCCGAGGAAATTGAGTATGTCCTCGTTGCTTTTGAGGAAGTTGAGGGTCAGCTGATTTGTGTGAGAAACTGAAGCGCGTGGACCGCATATTGTAATTACGTATTTTGGAGGCGGGTCCGATTTGGTATGTGGATAAACTGGCCTCACATCCCAAAGGATGTAAAGGAGGAAGTGTGGAGAGACATAAAGGTAAAAAAATATTTCATAATATTAATTTATAAATTCCTAATTGTTACCGTTAAACTATATATTCATGCTCCTAACCTAAATATTTTTTCCTCACCATTGTAGATAAGATTCAAGATCGAAATTAAATTGATTGAATACAAGTGGAGCATGTTAAGGAAGAATGTGACCAACAAGGCAGGTGACACACATCGCAACTAGAAATCCAAGGTGACGAACAAGTATATATGGCGAACAAGGAAGAATGTGCCAAGGCCCAGCACGGACCACGCCAAAATAAAAAAAATCATGCATGCAAGTTCCAAGATTAGATAAAAAATGGCTAAGTATGGTGCAGAACATCCTATTTTTGGTGGCCCATGCCGTTTCAAGTGAAAAATGTCAAGACTTGTCGATGGGATGTGAAGAATTAAGCGGCCCATGCCAAATTACTGAGCAAAATGAGGTTTTTTGTGATGGTCCACGCCAAACATCATGTTCTGAGGATCAGAAGCTCAAAAATGATAATGTTGTTGACCACCTAGGCTACACACCCAGAACCGCACCAACATGACCCGCGCCAAGTCCCACGGTTCGCGCCAAAGGACACGATGCAGCCCGACCTAGATCATACGACCGATGGCAAGGAGTTAATGTGAACCACGCCAAATCCTACAGTCTATGCCAACATTGATCACATGGGCCACGCTAGATCTGGTGACTCGCTTAAGGACGGACTAAATACACACCACAAACTGCGCCATCTGCGACGATCCACGCCAAGCGGCGGCTGAACTAGGGTTTCACACTTTTTGGCCTATTTTGGGCCTGTTTTTAGGCCCAATCCCCCACTACTATAAATATAGCCTTAGTTTACTAGGTTTTGGGGAGATCTTAGACTTTAGATTCTATTCTTGTATTTAGAGAGCATTCTACAGAGAGAAACATTCTCTCCTCTTATTTTCTTTCCATTTTATTTTGATTTCATCCAATGATGTAGAATTCAAATCTTTATTTTAATTCCGTGACTTGGGAGTAGTTTACATAGATTGGGGATAATTTTATTCATGTGTTGATTTATACGTTTGTGAGATTTTTAGTTCATCCTAATTATTGTGCTTATGATATTATTGTGACTTGTTTTTTAATGTTAGAACTGCATGAATAGTACACTCAATTAGCACACACTCTAGTCTAAATTCATGTTGGTGCAAATATTGATACCCCCCAGGGAAGAGAAACCTCGGTTGCGTTATGGGTAGTAGGGTACGGGTCCATGTGGTTGTGTGCACAAAGGTCTTTTCCAAGTTTTTCTCTGTTATGTTGCTAGCACACCGGCCTTAGTTGATTATATAAAGTAGTCTGATGGGTTATGGGTAGAGATAGTAAAAAGTAGAAAGCTAGGGTTGTAAGAGGCCCTAGTGTCATAGATAAGGTGCCTACATCCCTTTGACTCGTTTATAGGACTTAGGAGTAGGGCATCTGTGGTGGAGCACCCATAACGTAATTGTACCAAGGAGAAACAAACCTAAAACAATGGCCCTACCTTATTGTACTCCCCTAATTACGGAGGCAGTTTCGATGGAAGGTTACAAGAGCATCCGAAGTGACAAGTATGAGCTAGTGCATTCCATCGACCACACTACATGTTATGATCACTATATTAAGTTTGTCTAAATATCACATGTGAATGAATCAAGGATCGAAGAATTAAATCAACAATGTTATGCAAACATTCCCTAATTGTATAGATATATAGATTACTTTCCTTTTACTTTTCATGCTAGTAGTTGATAGTTGAAAAACCTAACCCCCTTGTTTACTATACTACCTATTCCTAGCACACTTACAGATTGACAACCCAGACGTGGTTGTGAGTGATTAACTTTTAGGCCATAGCATTTCTATGAGCATACCTAGGGCTTACCGCTAACTACCTCATCGGTAGCATAGTAGTGAGTTGGATGCAAAACTATAAATTTCATCTTTAACCCCTCTGATCTCAGCCTTCGCTCGGGTTCATTAGCTACAATTAACGACCTTGAGTGGAGGTGGGTGGTCAGTGTCACTGCCAGGGATGCTAATCAGTCTAATTGTCAATTCAGATAATGTGTTAGTAGAGTAGTTAGTATTGCTTTTGTTTCATTTTTGATTTATTTATTCATGTGTTAGTAGAGTAGTTAGTATTGCTTTTGTGATAGTTATCATGTTGCCTTATAATCTTTTTGCTAGTGTTACCTTCAGGAGGGTAGTGTTATTCCCTAGTTTATGGTACATACTGATACCACAAACTTAGGTGTTTTGCATTACCTGACTCATAACAGAGGTAGTCAGAAACGAAGAAGCAAAGAGCTAGAGTAGAGGTTCAGCAGAGACTGATTGTGTTGGTAGAATGACTGCAAGAGATGGAGAGTCACCCACTATGCATCACATTCCCCCCTCCCCCCCATTACTACCGAATGTGAGATGCGAGCTAAAGAGGGGAATGATCCACTGTCTTCCCACTTCTATGGTATGGAGGGGGAAGACCCAAACAAGAAATTTTTGGAGTTTCACTTGGTGTGTACAAACATGAAGCCTCTGGGTGTTTCTGAGGATAACTAGAATATGAGGGCTTTTCCATTCTCTCTTCAAGATGGGGCTAAGGATTGGCTTTACTATATACCTCTCGGTTTCATAGGCTCTTGGATTGATATAAAGTGGAGATTTTTAGAGAAGTACTTTTCGACATTTTGCGCCCGCACGAAGCCATGGGTTGTGCCAGGATCCACATCTCGTGCCAGCATGTGGGCTCCTCAGTCAACACGATCTATGCAAGATGCCACCCACACCGTACCATTTGTGGCTGCTAGGGTTTTTGGCCTATTTTTAGGCCCAATTCCCTACTACTATACATATGGACCTTTGTCTACTAGGGTTAAAGGTGAGAGATCACATTTTAGATTTCCCAATTAGGGTAGAGAAAGAATTGACCTCCTCTTTCTCTCTAGAATTTCTTCTTTTCATATTATTATTTTTTTTGCTTTGCACAAAGGAATTGAATCCAATGAAATATTTGGGTTCAATGCGTAGGGAGTAGGTTAATAGCTTGGGGATAATATTTATATTTATGTTTTGACTTATGTCTTGTGATATTCCTTAGATCTACCTATTTCTATGTGTTTGTGATATCATGTTGGATTGTTCTTGAATAGTTATGAATTGCATGAATGATACACTCCATTACTAGACACTCTAATATACATTCATGTTGGTGCACATATTAATAATACCTTCATGGGAAGAGAAAACTGGATGTGATATGGGTAACTGGTTTGGACCATGTGGGTATGTGCATGTAGGTGTTCCGAGTTTACCGGTACGGTGACAGCACACCAGTCTTAGCTGGCGAGTTGGCCTGTAGGGTTACAAGTGGAGATATCAATTAATAGCAGAACTAGGGTTTAGAGATCCTAGTGTCATCGATAAGGTGCATATTCCCCTTTGCCTCTTTAGGTCTAAGGATAGAGCATTCATGGTGTAGTGCTTGAGATGTAATCATACGGGGGAGAAATAGATCAACATAATGGCAGGGCTGTTATTGTTCTCTCCTAATTACAGAGGTGGCGCCGATGGAAGATTGCAAGAGCACCCCACGTAAAGAGGTGAAGCATTGGAGAGCAACAATTGGAATTGGAAACAGTTTGCTAGGGTGCAATAACAACAAGGGTTCCGAGGGAACCAAGGAGATGAAAGACAAGACCCCTATGCAAACTCTTTCAACCCAAGGTATCGAGACCATCCTAACTTCCATTGGAGGGAGGAAACCCACGTCCACCAAGGTGGAGAAGCTCAACCTCAACACTAATTGGGAGGCGGTCGCCGCACCTCTCAAAGTTAATATTTATAAGCCTTTTTTGCTTACTTTCTACAACTAGGTAGATAGCGGCAAATCGGGGTCATCCACGGGAAGAGGGATTTTCTCTAGCGTTTAAGCACAAATGGTTGATATTATGCTAGGACTAAATATACACACACACACATAAAAGCGAGTAAATGGGGGGGGGGGTTGGTTGGTTGTGGTTTTTCTAAGTTACGAAAGTAAAAAGACAAGATAACTAGCAAAGTCAAGTGACTATGCTAATCATCAAACAAAACTAAGAAAAAGGGGTCTAAAACTATAAAGATAGAAAAGCCTTGGGGGCAAGGGATATCCACTTCCAAACCTAATATAGATCATTGAACCATTCACTCATTCTATCACATTCATTACATGACTTAACATTAACATACCCATCTAGCAAGAATCACAACACGTTCTGCAAAAGAAGTTCTAAGTTCATGCTCATAGATTTTCATGCAAAGGAGCTACGGAATTCATCACGTTCCTAACACCTAACCAATTCAATCATACAAACACTTCCTATTCTCAAAAAACTCATGGCATAAATGAAGTGAAACACACCATCAAGAATACACAAATGCTAAATAACAAATGCTTCAAGGATGGGTAAAACCATCTATTCACTACTTCAACTACTTGTTGTGAAGATAAATCTTCTATCCTTCTTAGGTAGTAGTTTGCAAGAGTGAATTCGACATCTCTTGTCAAACCTCACCAATGACTCCCTTATTGCTAAGAGTATCCCATTGATGACATTTAGCACGAAGAATCAACAAGCTTAGCAACACTTATAAACACTACACCGTGCCTAAGCATTTAACCAATTCATGCATTTACACAAGATTAGTCAATAACGATCGACGCTCATAGACCTCTCTCGTTTGCTACCTAAAACAAACATGACGAAGAGTTCGACATCATCACATTCATCTAGCAATCTTTTTTTTTTTAAATTAAACCATCCTTAGATGGGGGAAATTATATTAGCCTTCCCAAGCTGATAAAGTGAAACCAAAACCGGCATAAGTAGCAATTTTGAAGCCGAAGCTTAGTAACTTTACAGATTGAGCATATTGCTCTCGAAGCAACCCTTGTTGCTTCCATAAGAATGTACTAGATTGCTAGATGATTGCTACATTCATCTAGCAATCATCAATCCATAAAATAATCAAAAGCTATAAATCATACTCATAGATTCCTAACAAGAAAAAGGGGGAAATTAACCCAAATCCCCCAAACCCTAGCAAGCAATTCATACAAGTATTTCATATGCTCAAGCTTTCAACAACATTAATGATATCAACAAACACATTCAATACCCATAAATGCATAATAGTAAAAGCACCAAATAGATAGATAAAAATGGTTCTTACTACATAGAAATGGAAGCTTCAATCCTTTTCTCCAAAGTACAAACTAAGCTAGATAATCAAAACCCATACCATAGAACAAAAATCTACAAAGGAAGAAGAAGAAATGGAAGAAAATGGTGAAAAACTAGGGTTTTGGAGCCCCAAGTCAGGCTTAGAGCTATGGAGGAGAAGGGGTGAAGAGGTATTTATAGTGGAGGAAAAAAGGGGGGAAAAAGCGCTGCTGCAGGGCTGAATTTGCGCTGTCGTCGCGAGTCGCGACCAAGCATCGCGAGTCGCGACCAGATCAGTAAAATCCAGCCCTGTTTTGTTTTGCTTCCTCCAGGTGAACCGTTGATCTATTTTGGGAGTTCTTGTAGTCGATTTCATAGTGCTCGAGAATTGGAATCCAATGGTACCACTCTTGAAGGCTGATTCTTCTAGGAAAATTCTGAAAACCCTGGACCATCCTTCAGCCGTTGCTTTGCTCTCCTTTCTTCACTTTATCTTCTACCACTTTGTGAGTGGCCTTCAATCTTCTACCATCCTTTCGAATGGCCTTCACTAAACCACTTCTAAATGCTCATGAGCAATCTAAAAATTAAGCTCACAAAAAGGAATCTAGATGCTCATGAGGACCAAAAATCCCCTAGACTCAACATAGGTTACAAAAATGAAGGATTTAGATATAAAAACCGAAAATGATCATCTAAACCCCTTATTATGTAAACCTACGTAAATCTAGCAATCTTACACCAAAAATATAACAAAAGTGATCCTAAATACTACTAAATAATGCATATAAAATGGACACATCACTAACCAAGGGGTGAAGGTCTTTTTAACAACAATACCTACGTCCACAAATCAAACTAGGATGGAATTTTGGAAGCCTTCATCCAATGGGGAAGAATCATGAGGTGTTTACATAAAGAACAAGGCGTGACACTGAAGATCTTAGAACTAAGACCATCTAGAGCATAAAAAATATCAAGACCCTACCTTGGTGAGCTGACTTGAGGCCAAAGAGTTTGGAAAATTTCCTTCCTAACCTGAAATTAATCCAAGGAATGTGAGTACACTGAAGTTAAGAAGCGGGAAGGAGGTTTGTGAGTCCGAGAAGGAGGTTTTGTAAGAAGATGATAGGATGTTGGAAGCTAACAAGACCAATTTGAGGAGCATGAGATTGTTCTCAAGAAAGCACCCTCCAAGGAGCTTCCACCACCCAAGGCATGAGTGACCCTTCCACCACCATTTCCAAGTGCACTAAGGGGGAGGCCGAAGATGGTGACACGCAATGCAAACATCCGAGGAGCCTTTGAAAAGGTTAAGGTAACCATTCCTATCCTAGAATATATTTAACATGTGCCATTATATGCTAAATTTCTGAAAGTTGCATGCACTGAAAAGAAGAATAAACCAACTAGGAAGGTAGGACATTTGAAAGTTGGGGGAGTCACCATTTTGAACAATAAGAATTAGCCTAAAAAATGTGAGGACCTCGAGATGTTTTCTATTTATGTTCTTAGGTGGGAAGTTAGTTAAAAATTCCATGATTGACTTAGGAGCATCAATTAATAGGATTCCATATAGTTTTTATGAACTCCTAGATATAGGTGAACTTAGGGACACTAGGGTGATTGTGCAACTAGCCAATCACTCCCAAGTTAGCCCTCACGAGTTAGTGAACAATGTGATGGTTTGGGTTGGCAAGTTGTTGTTTCCGGAGGACTTCTACACATGTGAAGTCATTAGTAGAGATCCTTCTACTAAAGGCAGTAAGAGAAGGATGTTTTCCAAAATTTGCCTAAAATTGCCTTTTTTGAAGTTTCCAAACTCATAATCTTAGATTTGTACCCCACCTTCCTATTTAAAGGCGGTCAAAAGCTGCCTTTAATTTGCAATAAATTAAAGAAAGTCCCGCCTTTAGAACCGCCTTTAATTGAGGTCTGGATGCATTTTCGAGTTCGGAATGCTTTCCTAGGTCACATTTTTATTTTAAAGGCAGTTCTACATCTAGAACCGCCTTTAATGGGCTTGGCCCAAGCCCACTTCATCTTTTCCTCTTATTTTCTTTTCCCCCATTAGGGTTTTCAGCCGATCAGCTTCATCACTTTCTTCTCCGGTTGTACCTTTCTCTCATCTCCAACCAACGTCTTTCCCTCTTCTTGCCACTTCAACATTCATCCCTTTCTTCTCTCTCCCTCCAACCCAGCCTCTCTCTCTCTCTCTCTCTTCTGCCACTCCAACGTTCCACCACCGTGTCGAATCGAGCTCCCCACCACCGGCTCTCTTCTCTCCCCACTCTAACACTTCCTCCACAACCCGATCTTCTCTCTTCTCTCTCTCTCTCTATGATTTCCACCACCATTGTCAAGTCGAGCTCCATCACTGTAGGGTCGAGTCTGCCACCAAGTTGAGGTCCACCACTGCCGTTGGATTTCACCGACGCTCATTGGATTCTGCCACTGTTGAATTCCAAATCATGCTCCAACAAAATTATTTACTGTTTTATTGCTTTGTTTTGTTGATGTTTTCTATTGTTGTGATGTGTTATGTTCTCTATTGTTATGTTATGTTGTGTTCTGTTGATGTTCCGACTGTGTCCAAGGTTTTATTCACTGCCGGAAAACCGATTGGTTTTCTGTAGCTATTTTTTTGGAAGGTAAGAAACAATTTCCAAGTTTGGAAACTATTTTTGATCCTATTAAAGGTAGTTTTATTGGCTTTTTAAAGGTGGTTTTTAACCACCTTCATTTGGCATTTTTAAAGGAGGTTCTTGAAACCACCTTCTTTTGATGGACAATGGAAGGCAAGGCCAGAGAAGGCTCAATAAAAGTGCCTTTAATGGTCCGATATAACCACCTTTAATAGAAGGCTCTCTACCAGTGCGTAGCAAACGACGGAAGTGCACTACCAATACTATTGGGAAGACCATTCCTTGTAACGTCAAGGACAAATATTAATGTCTATTTGGGAACACTAACCTTAAAGGATGACATTGATAAGGTTGGGTTTGATATCTATAAATCTAAACATGATTCACCTAACTCATCTTTTGTGTGTAAAGGCATAACCTTGTTTGATGAGCATAATCAATTTGACACTTCTTGCATGACCAATGAGAATGAATGCTTAGATGAATTTCTTGGTAATGATGATATTGATTATGAGTCATTTACATTTCATGATTCTAGTGATAATATATCTGTGTCAGAATGCTTTTCTACGATCACTAACATGCAGCGGTTAGGGAAGAGTGGAGAGGGCATAAACCCCCCTTGAACTTCTCCTAAACCAAAGGTAACGACTGGGGACTCAACATTACTAAGGTGCGATAATTTACCTCCTACGAAAAACAAGGCACTTAAAGGTAAAGGTGACACATTGTGGAGACCTCTCCACAATGATGTCATTGTGGGTAGATTTGTTGGTGGCAACTCTAGAGACCTAACGGTAAGTTGTTTCAATTGAAATGCATGAAAAAGAAAAAAAGCCGTGAGAACGAAAATAAAAATACGGTGTTTCTTCTTGCTTTGGTTTCATGATTTTTAGTTGATAGGTTTTGCATGTTTTTGTGTGTGATGAGGATTTTGAGATGAAACTCTTGTTGATTTGTAAATTTGAGTTTGAGTCTAGTGATTTTGTTTGGATGGAAATAGGACTTTTTGGGTGACAAAGTTTTTCGAAAAAGAGGGAGAAACTAAGGAAAAAGGGGGCAAAATGTTGGTAGCCTCGTGCTAGAGCTCAACACGATATGTGCCAAGCGATACAGATCATGTAACATCCCCTCAGCACGAGGGGGGTCTCGGCCGGATGCCCTCAGCATGAGAGGGGTCCGTTCAAGACACCCTCAGCACAAGGGGAGAGGGGGTCCATGCGGGTGCTCTCAGCATGAGGGTACACGTGTTGGTAGCCCATTTGAGCTTCCAATTGGACCTAAAATGCAGATTTTGAAAAATTCAAATTTTAAGCTCAAAAAAGAATTTTTGGTTCATAAAATTTTAAATTCCCTTATTTCTTAGGATTTTTTTATGTAAATAGTACTTCAAACATCCCTTGTGATTTAATAGATTGGTACTTTTTGTCCTCTAAATTTTGCAATTTAAAAAATGCCATCCTTATCTTAATTGTACCTCCTCTCCAAATCACTCTTTTTGCTGAAATTTAATATTCATGGTACATTCTCCCACCTAGTTGAGTCATTTAACACATTCAAGCTTTGCAAGAAACACCCACTCACACATTCTCTTGGTAAACTAAAAAATTGGAGCTTTTCTAAAAAACAAAATAGCAAATTTGCTTCTTCTTGTGTAAATATTTGAACTCTTAGCTTCAAAATTCTGGGTAATCCTTTGAACTTCATATTTATGTGCTTTTTTTAGCATTGTGGTGATGTTATGTGAATCTTGAATCTTGAAAGTGAGTATGTTTTTGAGAAGTTGTTTATGTTATGTGAATGATCTTTTGACGAGGTAAGTATGGGTGGATTGATGTGCTATTATGCTTGGATGATATGATCTTCATTTGTTGTGATGGGTTAGGAGAAATGATTCTTGATTACATCATCTTGTTGATGGGTTTATATGATGTTCCATGATTTCATTCTTTAAAGAGAATGGCTCTTGAATTAATAGCTTTTATGTTGAGAATACCATGATTTGGAATGACTAGGCTATTTAGGAAGAATGTTCTTTTTGAATGATATTGTGGGTATGCCCTTGTGTATTATAACATTACCACTTTATCCCTATTGTGATAGGATGCCTTCAAAATGGAATAGGTCGGAGAAATGGACACCTTCCCAGGGTGGGAAAAGGAAGAAGCTGGGTAAAGTTGGGAGAAATAAGCCAGAGACTTCCCTTCCCCAAAACCCTGCCTTTGTGATGGAGGAGTTCATGGGGTTGACTACCATTTTCGGAACTGTAGCCCGGTGGTGGAATTATTTGAATGGACCATAAAGAAGCATTTTGGAGGTGGGCTTTGCGTGCAAGGATACTCTAGAGGCCCTAGGCCTACTCGAGCCCGTCACCTACTTACTAGGTTGGATAGGCTTATAAGGTTTTCTAGAGAAGCATTTGAAGACTTATATCCGATAGATCTTGGAGTTCTTGGAACGTCTTGAGCACGTTACAAATGCAGAGGGATAGATAGCCATCAAATTCCATTTAGACAACAAGGAATACATGATGACACACTGTGATGCACCGACAAGGTTTACCATTTTCACTTGGCAATTTTTGGAGGAACCCATCGGGTATGAAAATGAGAGCACCACTATTGATTACCCCACATTGCGTTATGTTTAACGCTTATTATAAATGGGTGTATTTTATCATGGGGACCTTTTGTAATTCCCAGGTTTGGATGTTCATATCCTTTGGCCAATGACTCCGTAGGGTACCCAAAAATGGTGGGCGCTTTTGTGCAAGAGTGTTTAGAAATGAGAGACAAGAAAGGTGGAAAGATATCAATGAGAGGCATGATAGGGCTCTTGGATTAACATTTGAGCCATCCAATCCCTTTTTAAAGTTGTCCCAAAGCTCCTCACTCAAAGTAAAGTTTCAATCTTTTCCCATTTACCACCAACTTTGTGCCATCCTTTTCATTCTTAACCTCTATTACTCCGTGATCATATACCTTTGTCACCTCATATAGCCCTTCCTACTTTGATTTTAATTTTTTGGGAAAGAGACGTAGCTTGGATTGGTAAACAAGAACTCTTTGTCCCACAAAGAAGTCATTCTTTACTATACTCTCGTCATGTCAGGCCTTCGTTCATTCCTTATAGATCAAAGAAGTATCATAGGAGTTGTGCCTAAGTTCTTCAAGTTCTAGCAACTGTGACTTCCTATGCTTCCCGGCTTCACTCAAGTCCAAGTTATGGCATTTAATGGCCCAATTTGTCTTGAATTCAAGCTCAACCGAGAGGTGGCATCTTTTTCCAAAGAGGGTCTAGAAGGGTGACATGCTAATTAGATTCTTATATAAAGTACAGTAGGCCTAGAGAGCATCATCCAACTGAGCACTCCAATCCTTTCTAGAGGTATTCACTGTATTTTCAAGGATGGCTTTAATTTCTCAGTTGGATATTTCTGCTTGGCCATTGGTTTGTGGGTGGTAAGTAATGTAATCCTTATAGGTTACTACATATTTTTCAAGCAGTGTTCCCAAGACTCTATTGCAAAAGTAGGTTCCTCTATCACTAACTAAAGTTTGGAGTACACCGAAACGTGAGAAAATGTTGGACTTGAGGAAGCTCACCACAATTGATGAGTCATTTTTCTTTGTGGCTACAGCTTCTGCCCACTTGTACATATAGTCCACTTGAACTAGAATGTAGTACTTCCTGGTGGAGTTTGGAAATGGACTCCGGAAATCCATACCCCACATATCAAAAATCTCAACTAGCATAAAAAAGGCTTAGGGCATCTCATTTTTGGATGAGATGTTTCCTATCTTTTGGCACTGATCAGATAAAGACACAAAAACTTTAGCATCTAATAGTATATTGGGCCTGTAAATCCCACAATCTATTACTTTCCTCGTGGTCCTTTTGTACCAAAAGTGCCCCTAGACTTGAGAGGAATGACAAATCATAAGGACACGACCTACTTCATCATTGATGAGGCATCTCCTCATTTTTTATTAGAACAATGATTCCATAGGTAGGGATCATCCTAGATATATTCTCTTACCTTATTCACAAATCTATCCTTTCTTGTCAAATGATGGGGGAGACTCTCCAGTGGTAAGGTAATTCACGATATTAGCATACCAAGGTTGGATAGTTGTACCCGAAACAATTATTCATCGGGAACCTCTTCCCAAATGGGTTCTAACTTTACCTTTTTCATGGCTGGTTCTAGGATCTCGAGGGTTGGTAGTTTACCCAGGTAATCTGCCCCTATGTTTTCAGTGCCATTCTTATCTTTTACCTCTAGGTCAAACTTGCTTAAAATAAGTATCCTCCTAATGAGTCTAGGTTTGGCTTCTTTCTTCGTCATTAAATGTTTAAGTGTTTCATGGTTTGTGTACACTAAGACATTGGTTCCTAAGAGGTATTGAAGAAACTTCGCTAGGGCAAATACTAGGCTAGTAACTTTTTCTCCGTGGTGGAGTAGTTGCGTTGATCATCGTTATAAGTTATTGACGCATAGTATATGATGTGTGGCGCTCTACCTACCCTCTGACCTAAAACAACTCCTATATCATGATCACTTGCATCACACATAATTTCGAAGGGAAGCGACTAGTATGGAGATTGGATGATTGGAGCGTTCATTAGCATGTTTTTCAAAGTGTCAAAAGCCTTTCCACACTCTTCATAAAAATTAATTCAACATCATTTTGCAACATTTTGTAAAGAAGTGGGGAAATTTTAGAGAAATCTGTTATGAAATGGCGGTAAAAACTGGCGTGACCTAAGAATGACCTAACATCCTTGACATTGGTGAGGTAGGGTAGGGATTTGATTGTGTCCACTTTAGCCTTATCAACTTCTAACCGTTGAGCTAACACAACATGTCCTAGCACTACTATACCCTTTTTCACCATGAAATGGCATTTCTCAAAATTTAGCACGAGGTTCATGTTCATACATTGCTCTAGCACCCGTGCCAAATGATATAGGCACAGATCGAAGGAATCTTTGTGGATGGTGAAATCATCCATGAAGACCACAAAAAGTTTCTCGAAAATTTTTGAGAATATGCTACCCATACACCTATGAAAAGTACCTAGAGCATTGCAGAGACTGAAAAGCATACGCCTATAAGCAAAGGTGCCAAAAGGGAAGTAAAGGTGATCTTCTCGTGGTCTACTGGATCAATGACTATTTGTAAGTATCCCAAATAGCAATTGAGAAAGCAATAATAGTCATGGTCGGACACCCTTTTGAGCATTTGTTCAATGAAGGGTAAGGGAAAATGGTCCTTATGAGTTACCTTGTTTAAGTGCAGTAATCAATAAACACCCGCCACCCATTTTGAATACGGGTGGGGGTACCAAGTCTCCATCCTTATTCTTTACTGCTGTGAATCCACTTTTATTTGGCACCACTTGGGGGAGACTCACATAAGTACTATAAGAGATAGGATTTATTACCCCAGCCTTAAGTAGCTTAAGGACATCACCTTTAACTACTTCCATCATAGGCGAGTTTTAGTTACCTTTGAGGTTGGCATACAGGTCTTGTACCCTTATCTAATAATATATGGTGCATGAAAGTTTAAGGGCTTATACTTTTAATGTCAGCTAAAGTTCACCCTATTACTCCCTTGAATTTCTTGTGAACCTCGAGAAACCTACCCTCTTGGTCACTAGAAAGTTTATTAGAGATCACCACAAGTAGTGTTTCGCCCTCGCCTAAGAAAGTATACTTCAAGTGTTCGGGTAAGGGTTTGAGTTCCACTGCAGGTGGTTTCTCAATTGAAGGTTTGCTCTCAGGTAAAACTAATTTCTCTAGGTTCTTGGGTAAGGTCTCCACACAATTCTCACCTTGAGGATCAACCTCCTCCACACTCCCCACTAGGTTAGCTTCTAGAGAATTAAAACATATATCATGTAAAGAATCATTCTCTAAGGCTAAATCTTTGTTCACATCAAACATGTATTGCATAATATTGTCATATATATCAACCAAATGGGGGTGGTAATTTACATTCGGATCTATTGACCTATGCTCAAATTCATGCTCAGGATCACCCATTTTCTTCAACAGTGCTTTGCACTCAAGCATAAAGTCAGTGGCATTGATAGAGATAGGACTAACCTCATGATTATTATAGACCTCAATTGGCTCCCCTTTCCTCGAACCGTTCGAGTACGCATGTAATTGGGCCCCCTCATCTACAAGCTTGTGCCTTTCTATCACTTAATTGCCCTTAATGATCAACTCATTCACCCTTTTGCTTGTAGTTTCAATAATGTGAGAAAATGGATCCCCACAATTCAAAATGTAAGTAGATACTTAGTTTTGGAGATTTTCACTAGTCTTTGAATGACTAGTTAGGGAGTAGTGGTACATGCACCACTCTCTCCCCCATTGATCTCGCTTAACTGTAAGTTCCATTTCCCTCCCATAGTTATTCAACCACGGGCAACACTTTGTAGGGTGATCTAAATGACACACCCTACAAAGTTTCATCTATTGAGTGGTATTTCCCTACATCATCAGAGTTCAACATAAAAAAATACCAAACAAACAAAGAAGAACAAAAGTGATACTCACTACTCTACTAACAAGTTATGCTAATTGACAGTTAGACTGATTAGTATCCTCGATAGTGGAACCACAATTTGACTCGCCTCCTGATGTGTCCATTTTATGTGCATATTTTAGTACTTTTTGGGATCACTTTTGTGCTCTTTTGTTAACAAGAATTTGTGTTTTACCTTGAAATTCTCTTAGAAGAGGTAAGAGCTACTTTCGGCTCTTTTACCTTTTTCTAAGTGTATTTTGTGTGACAAAGGAAGAACATCGAGACTTGAAGACCGAAGACCATTGAAGATCACCTTTTGAAGATTTGAAGACTAGCTTTGAAGATTGAAGACAAAAAAGAATCGGGGATTTGAAGGCAAGGCTACACAAGGGTGAAAATGGTCATTCACGCCCGGGCGGGGCAATTCCCACCCGGGCAAGGCCATTCACACCCGGGCGAGGCCATTCCCGCCCGAGCGAGCCCAATCCCGCCCGGGCGGCAGCCTACCACACTTTTACTTTTTGCTTTTCTTTTCCTCCCTCTTGCACTATAAAAGGGATTTTTGGCTACCCACTTCATATCTTATCCTCCTTGGCCGAAATTCCTCCTCTCCCAACCCTAGGTTCTTCATCTTTTCCATCTTTTCTCTCTTCATTTCTCTATGCATTTTTTTATGGATGTTAGTATGATTTTTATTAGCTAAATCTATCTCTTGGGAGCAATTGACTAAGGCTTCCAAGCCCATGTCTTAAGAAGAATTTGTAGCTTATTTATTGCTCTTACTATTGTGCATTTATGGAGCATTGAATGTGTTTGTTGATATCATTAATGTTGTTGAAAGCTTAAGCATATGAAATACTTGTATGAATTGCTTGCTAGGGTTTGGGGGAAATGGGTTGATTTCTCCCCTTTCTTGATAGGAATCTATGAGTATGATTTAGAGCTTTTGATTGTGTTGATGGATTGATAATTGCTAGGTGAATATGATAATGTTGAACTCTTTGTCATGTTTGTCGCTTGTAGCAAATGAGAGAAGTCTATGAATGTTGATCGTTCTTGACCAATCTTGTGTAAATGCATAAATCGGTTAAATGCTTAGACACGGTGTAGTTTTATAAGTGTTGCCGAGCTTGTTGATTCTTCGTGCTAAATTCCATCAATGGGATACCTTGAGTTGTGTTTTGACTACGGGAGTCATTGGTGAGGTTTGACTAGAGATGTCGAATTCACTCTTGCAAACTACTGTCTAAGAAGGATAGAAGTTTAGCCTTCACAACAAGTAGTGAAAGTAGTAAATAAGTTGCATGTTCAATGATGGATAAGAGGTTTGGAAGTGGAAGTCAATTGCTCCCAAGTTTTCGTAAATTGTTATTTTCATTCTATCTTTAGTTGTATTGCATGATTAGCATCGTTATCTTGCTTTGCTAGTTGTTGTACTCTAATTTGTTAACTTAGGATCAAACCAACCAAAACCCCCCTTGTTTACATGCTTTTATATGTATCTATGTATGTAAGTGCTTAGTATGTTTTCTCCTATATATGTTTAAAACACTTGAAAAGATCCCTCTTCTCGTGGACGACCCCCGACTTGCCATTATCTACGTATTGTAGATAGGAAGCACTTAGGGATTAAAAGTATTAACTTTGAGAGGTACGGTAACAACCTCCCACCTCCACTGTGGGTCATTAATTATGGCTAGTTAACCCGAGCAAAGGCTGAGATCAGAGGGATCAATGGTTAAAGATAAAATTTATATTCCTCACCAAACTCACTACTATGCTACCGATATGTTAGTTTGTGGTAAGCCCTGGGTATGTCCACAAAGATGCTAGGGCCTAAAATTCAATTAAATACAACTTTGTCCAAGTTTTCAATCCGTACGAGTTGCTAGAAATCGATAGTATAGTAAACATAGGATGGGTTTGGGTTTTCTATTGCTAAAAAACATGATAGTAAAAGGAAAGTAATATATATAGCTAAACACTTAGGGAATGCTTGCATAATAGGGTTGATTCGATTCTCGATTCATGCACATGTGAGATTTAGAAAAACCTAATATATTTCTCATAACACGTGGTATGATCGATGGCATACCCTTCCCCGTACCTATCACGTCGAGTGCGCTTGCAACCCTCCATCAACACTGCCTTTGTAATTAGAAGATACAACAAGGCCTAACCATTGTTGTAGGCCTGTTTCTCCCCCGTGCGATTACGTCCCTGGCTTCCACCCCGAAATGGGAAGTAGGCACCTTATCTATGACACTATGGCCTCTTACAACCCCAGCTTGCTAGTTCTCACTATCTCTACCTGTAACCCATCAGACTACTTGACGTAATTAGCTAAGACTGGTGTGCTTGAAACATAATAGAGAAATACTCGGAAAAGACCTCTGTGCACACACTCACGCGAACCTGTACCCTGTTACCCATTACACATCTAAGGTTTCTCTCCCTGGGGGGGCATCTATATTTGCACCAACATGAATATAGACTAGAGTGTGTGCTTAATGAAGTGTACTATTCATGCAATTCTAAGATTCAAGAACAAGTCACAATAATATAATAAGCACAATAATTATGATAAACTAAGAATTTCACAAAAGCATAAATCAACATATAAATACAAATATCCCCAAGCTATGAAAAATACTCTCTAGAAATGTAATTCAAATAAAGATTTGAATTCCACATCATAGGATCAAAGAAAAATAAAAAAAGGAAAGAAAAAAAAGAAGAGAGAATGTTTTTCATTCTAGAATGCTCTCCCAATTATAAGAGTAGAATATGAAAAATGAAAGATTATATTAAACCCTAATAGACTAAGGCTATATTTATAGCAGTATGGGATTCGGCCTAAAAATAAGCCCAAAATAGGCCAAAAAGTGTGAAAACCTGGATTAGCCGCCGCTTGGCATAGACAATTGCGGATGGCGAGGTCCACGCCATGTACTTGGGTGCTAGATTTGGCTTAATCTGTTTGAACTGCATGGGCGTGGGCTGCAGGATTTGTCTTGGTCCGTGCTAACTCCATTGGCGCGAACCATTTGATCTTGCAAGGTCTGTGCATACTCCTTGGCGTGGGCTGTGTCATGCTCTGCAGGTTATGTTCACGTTGTTTGGTGCGAGCTGCCATCAGAGTCCTCATATTTGCACTTGCGACCTGTGGGACGTGATGTTTGGTGCGGACCATCATAAAAACCTCATATTTCTTAGTAATTTTGCATGGGCCTCTAGATTCTTCACATCCCGACGGTTGGTCTTGACATTTTGCACTTGGAATGGCTCAGGCCATCGAAAATGGGATGGTAAATGCCCATACTTTATCGTTGTTTAGTGAAACTTGAAACTTGCATGCGTGGCTCATCAAGTTTGGCACGGTCCGCACTGGTCCTTGATACGGTCCATACCAAAGACAATTGGTCCAAACCACATCGTTTGGTGCAAGCCGTTGGTGCCATCCATGAGTGGTCCGCTCCGACCCATTTGTGCTTTGGCTGGCTGAACTTCTTTCCTTCGCTACAGATGAAGCGTTAGTCTATTTTCAGAGTTCTTGTGGTCGATTTTATGGTTTTCAAGGAGGAAAATCCAACATAACCAACCTTGAAGGCTAATTCTTCTTGGTTCGCTCCAAGAATTTTGCACAACTCTCGGACCAGGATTCTCAATTTCTTCCTTTGCCATTTTGAACTCCAATGCTGCCTATCTTTGGCTCCATCCTCTACTACCACAACTTTATGCCCATGGTATTCATCTACTACCATTCTAATGTTAATGACCTTCGATCTCTTCTACCGTCCTTGTGAAGACCTTCAATATCTTTTACCGCCCTTGCAAATGGCCTTTACATAGAATGTAACAAAAATTATCCACGAGCGACCCAATAACGATGATCACAAATAAAGATCTAGGAGGCTGTGAATACAAGATGTTCATTAGTACTAATTAATTCTAAAAAATGTGGGATTTAGATAAGAAAACCAAACATGGCCGTCTAAACCCCTTGTCACGTAAACTTAAATAAACTAGTAATCCAATATTTAAAACAAGCCAATTATTACGCCGAATTCAATAGTTAACACACACATAATGAAGCACATTGCATGCGAATATCAAAGGTAGGAGACGAAAAATGGAACCACCTCTGGATTACACACGGAAAGTCATAAACATCGATGTAAGTCATTCAATCCAAGAGTCCCTTCATTTCCACCATTATTGAATAAAATTATGTTTAACTTGGTTTTTTTCATTTGCAGCACCGAAGTCAATTGAGTGGTTGGGAATGCGGATACTACGTCTTTCTCTACATTAAAGAGCTTGTGATGAATACCACCTTTACAGATATTCTCGAGGTTGGTCGACAGATTACGAATTAAACATTCTTAATTTTTACTTATTAAATACTTTCACATAAATAGTCACTGGGTTGTTTTGAAAGCAACAACTTTTTTCCTCAAAACAAGGAACATACAATGGCAATGAGATAGCATTTGTAGGCGTTAAATGGCGTCAGGCTTGAGTGGTCGAGTATTCCAAATTTTGCAAGACTTATATGGACCTCGATTAGTATAAAGTGTAGAAAATGAATGTCATATATATTTACAGTGTTTCCGTAATTCTCTTTTTGGAAGGATTATTTTTTTAGACATTTTTAGTTTCTGATTCATTCATTTCTTATTTCTTAGTATTAATCTAGTTAGTAGATTCTATCTTGTTGGCTGGCTGTTATGAATTTCTTATGTTATATTTTCCCGGGTTTCGATCCAGATGGGCAGGGGAAAATTAAAATAGAGCATTGCAAATGAAAATAAAAATGAGCACCCATTTTCTAAATTCATTACCGGTGCTGTAAAATTTCCAACCTATTGCGAACAAGCACCGACAATTGTTCCATATCGGTGCTGGAAGAAAATGATACTTCTAAACCCTAGCACCGGTTCTAAAATGGAACCGGTGATAACAATATTGAGACCATATACCACATTACAAGCAGCACTGGTAAGATGGAACCGGTACTGATATTAATCTATAAGTAGCGGTTGCATTACTGGTGCTGATTGTGTAGGATAAGCACCACCCCATTATTAATGGAACCAATATTATGAACCAGTTTTTTATATCATTAGTTAGCACCACTACATTATTGTTAACACCGATATTCATAATCGATGGTGTATATCATTATTCAGCACTACTACATTATTATTGGCACTGGTAATTATGACCAGCATTGTGTATCATTAATCAGCACCAATTTTGAATGCCGGTACTTTTGTGACTACGTTCAGCACCACAATACATAGGCACCAGTAATATGAGGGTCCAACATACCGGTGCCTATATACCCAAATACCTGTTCCATAGAGGGGTGCCTGCAGTAGTGTGAATTAACTGCATGCATGAGATCTGGGATCATACAATTGATTTTCCGCTAAATTAGATTTAATCAATCCCGACCATTAGTTCCTGATAGTGATTTTTATGTGCAATTTTAGCTAGAAAATGCCTCATTTGATTCCCTTTTTTGTGAAATACACCGTAGCCTCTATTCATATTGTTAGAGCATGTACAGTGGTAGTTTCTTAATTTTAAGAGACCGCTCTACAGACAAAAAATGCCTACTGTGGTGGTCTCTAGAGTGGTCTTCTAATAAGAGATCGATCAATGGCCTCTTAACAAGAGGCCACCAAAGAGACTGAGGAGGGCCCAAATTCTCTGCTCTTTTGTCAGCACATGGGGCCGCTCACATACAAGCCCTTTATATTGTCTCAGTTAGGGACACTGTTGCCCTCTGAGTGAGCCACGTGTCCCAACTTTTAAAAAAATTTGATATTTTTAAAATTTATAAAATTGATTTAAAAATATGAAAAATATTTAAAAAAGTAATTTTTTTAAAAAAATTAGGAAATTGTTTTATCACAAATTATTTAATAATTGTTGAAAACAATGAAATTAAAATGATAAAATAAAAATATATTATTAAATTTCACATTCAATTTGTTTTGTATGGACAACTTTATTTAAATTAAATATAAAAAATTAATGAGTAGAATGGAGAAAATCAAGTGTGGTCCATGAATTGCAGAGAGTGGTCTCTTACCATTGTAGAGAAAAAAAAATTAATGGTCTCTTAAGAGCATCTCCAGTGCTTGGAGCATCATCCACAATTGTAGGAGACATTTGGAATATTATTATAGGGCATCATTGTGATGTGGATATAAGAGTATTAATGACAGATGTTAGGGGAGTTTTGATCTCCAATGCAAGCGTCGAAAACAAGTTTCATAATGACGTGTCACAATATTTTATTATTATTAACTATTAAGTGTTATATTTTTTTAGATGAACAGTTGATTTATATTGAAGCTCAAACAAAAAACACATTTCGGCCTTCACACCTAGCCCAATACAAAGCTAAACACTTTTGGGCCTTCACCTAGCCCACTACAAATCCGTCTCTATTACAAAATATCAAAATTTCCCTAACTAACACCGCCTTAGTTACTCTCACAGATTTCTCAACTTTTGCTTCCATCATTGCGATCCATCCATTCGCACTCCATCTTGGTTTGGAATGAAAGAGTATCTGCTTTTAGTAACTATTGGTTGATGATTCTTCGATTTCGCTCCATCCACAAGTTGTAAAGCCCATTGCACAGTAGCTCTAACTTCATCGTCTTCTTCCTCCTTCCCAACTGATATATAATTTTCTTTAGATGCCTCACGGTGGTGCAGTTTGAAATCTGCAACAACCTGAAAAATTCAACTGCATATTCATATTGGATAAATAGATGATGTGCTGTTTCTTGTTCTCTCCCATATAAACAATAATCTGACTGAGCTCCCAGAATACCAAATCATTGCAATCTATCTAGTGGCACCAGTTTCCATTGATTAGTAACCACAGAAAGAACCTGATCTCTTTGAATGAATCCTCTTATGCCATACTAGGCTGGCTTTCAACCTGGTCTTGTCTCTACCTTTCAAACTGTTGTATACAATCACTGTTCTCAGTTTACCCTTTCTGTCAACACAATTCTCCAGATCTAAGTAAACCTTATCTTGCAGCTTCAACAGAAAATTTTAGGTCGAGCTATGAGCCAATGCATAAGAGCAATCTGTGAATTTTGTGCCTTAAATATAATACATCTGCACCCATCTAATCCATAATATGTCCTTCTTCATGTTTAGATCCCAAAGGTGTTCACTTAAAGCTTAAGAATTCCACACTAAAGGGTCTTTTATACCCATGCCTCCTTTGTTTTTGTCTTTGCTCAATGAACCCCATGCTACTGCGTTAAACCCTCGTATGACCTTCCTCTCTTCCTTACCAGAAGCAAGTGCAGATTGAAACTATTCTATTGTTCACACTTTCAGGAAGTTTCATTATGCTCCCCCAATAACCTGTGATGCTCAACAAAAAAGAGTTAATTAACTCTAGCTTTCTAGCATGAGATAAAACCTTAGATCCCCAACTATGGATTCTTCTCCTTACTTTCTCTGTTAACTTCAATCTACTTCTCTACACTTCACAATTGATAGTGGTAGTCCCAAATACTTCATAGGGAGATCCCCATTTGCTACCTGAAGGATTGAAGCCAACATATTCTGCTCCTCTACATTCATTTTAGAAAAAAAGACTTGTGTCTTTGCTTCATTCACCCCTAAGACAACAATTTTAATGAAAGTGGCCAAACATAGTTTAATGCACTCTATTGTTTTTTTGTTAGCTGCACAAAATAACAAGTCATCTGCAAACAGTAAAGAGTGTATCCCCACTTTACCACACCTCTGATGATAATCAGCCTTTTTCTTCTTGAAACTACGATTTAGCATTCTATTTAAGTACTCCATACATATTAAAAATAAAAAAGGTGACATCGGATCTCCTTGCTTCACTCCCTTCTTTGCCTTAAAGGAAACTGTATGCTTTCCATTAACGGACAAACTAAAAGAAGAACCATTGATACACCTCTTAATCCACTCAATCATAGGCTCAAGGAATCTTAATTCAGAAAGCCAGCTCCATGGAAAATCCTAACTGATACTATCAAATGCTTTACTGATGTCAAAATGCAAGACACAGTTTGGCCTCATAGTATCATTCTTATATCTATGTATTAATTTCTGAGATAACAAAAAATTACGTGCAATATGCCTTGCCCTTATAAATGTACTTTGATTCACACTTATAAAAGATGTCAAAGTTTCACTTAACATAGAGAAGATAACCTTAGTTATGATCTTATAGATTACATAGCAGCATGCAATAGGGAAACAGTTTGAAGCTACCTGAGGTTAAGGTACTTTTGGTAATAAGGTTATCACTACACTGCTCAAAATTTCTGGTAGCTCATTCCCTCTAAAAAAAATCCTTTATAGATTCTATTAGATCTGCTCCAGTGAAGTTCCATGTTTCCTTGAAGAAATGGCTAGAGTAGCCATCTTTTCCAGGGCTTTTGGCAGAATGGATACCTTTGAGGGCCATCTTGATTTCTGAATCTGTGATCTCCTTTAGCAAAGTGGCTTGTTGTTTAACACACAGGGTATTCCCATATTTGACAACATCTTGATCCAAATTCTCAGTAGGCTAAGTACTCCCAAGTTGCTTTGAAAAATAAGCTACCATTTGTCCTTCAATCTCATTTTTCCTATTAATCCAACCATTCTCAGCTCCCAGAGAGACAATTTGGTTTTTGTATTGTCTAGCCCTCATAGTTTCAGAGAATAGTTTGGTTGACCTATCATTTTCATTCATCCATTGCACTTTTATTTTCTGTTGCAGAAACCTTAATTCCGCCTCTTGTCGTATTTCAACTTTCCTTGCAGAATAATAATTCTCCTGTAAGCTCACAGACAAAGGGGATTCATTTAGCTTTTCTCGTGCCTCCCTCCATATAACCCTATTCATTTCCACCCTTTCACCAATTGTTCCAAACTCATTTTTATTGAGTATAGTAGTGCTTTTTCCAGACACTTAAAAGTACCAACAATCTCTCTCAGGTTTTTGTTGCTTCTGCTATTTCAAACCTGCTTCACAATGCTATCAAAAGAAGAAGATAAAACACGGAGATTTTAATATCTGAAAGGCCTTCTGAGTGTTTTAGTGTCTCATTCAAACCTTAAAATCAAAGGCAGATTATCTGAGAGTGGATCATCCTTAATCTCACAGTATACCCCCTTTCTTTTTTTCTAGCCATTTCTGATTTATAACCCCTCTATCTATCTTGCTCAATATTCTATCTGTACCCTTCCTCTTATTGTTCCATGTGAACTGAGCACCCATAGTTTTAATTTCTGTAAGCTCCAGTTCCTCCATAATGTCTTGAAAATCACTTGTTTATTTTTCTTCTAAAATCAATCCACATATTCTATCTTCAACATGAAGCAAAGCATGAAAATCTCCCATTAACAACCATAGTGAGTTTCTCTTCCTTGGACTCTTTAAGTAACATTTCTTATGCAGTATTAAAACCATAGATTGCGGTACAAAAACACCTTTGATTTTTTGATTTGAATTGGTATTCAAAATCCAACCACTAATCTTGTTTGTCCATTACAATGACATCAAACTGATCAGCATCCCAGGCCAACGAAATTCTTCCACCACCAATGATTTCCCCTTTTGTGACTAGTTTTCAGCCAAGACCTATACCCCTCCATACCTCTTCTTGTTTTTTTTTTTTTTTTTTGATTTTTGTCTCAAGCAAACACAGAAGGCCAATTTGATTATGTAGAATTTCCTCCCCAAACTATGCTTAATTTTTTTTAAACCTTGTATATTCCAACTTAGCCAAATACTGATTATCAGGGAGATCTGCAAACTTCAAATACTCACTTTCAGCCACATCAGAAACTACCTCTTTGCCCTTATCAACTTGTGTCAGTTTTAACATCCCTTGTGCTTGTTTATGTTCCTTGAAACCCTGGGTCTTATCCCCATGTTTTTACATCCCCTGTGTCTGCTTACATTTCTCAGAACCCTGAGTTTTGTCCCTATTTCCCATCTTAGAACTTCTAGTACTTACTGCCTTATCATCTTTTCCTACCTTATCCCCCATCTGGGCTTTATCATCCATATTTTTACTTACAGAAACTAGAACTTGATTTGTTTTTATAGAAATAAATACTTTTTTTCAAGTTCTTAGTAACCACTTTCTTCCTGTACTTAGCATGAACATGTCTCAACAGATTGCAACATTTACATACATCAGGTTTCCACTCAAAGATTAGCCTTTGATAAACAATCACTTTGTTTTCATTCGGCTATAATACCTTATCAAGAACAATCTCTTTGATTTCTACTTCAACTTTTACCCTAGCATATGCCAATGGCTCTTTATAAAGCGTGGCTCTATCTAAGAAAATAGGTTTTCCTATTGGGCTTATAATTTTACTGATTAGTCTCGACTGCAAATAAATTGCAAGCAAGGCTGGTAATTGAATCCCAGAGGGAATGGTTTTCAACTCAGAAAAATTGATATCAGTACACCAAGGTTTAATGACAACATGTTTTCCATCAAAAAACACATTTCCATGCTCAACAATATTATCTCTAGACATTTTCGATAAGAATTTTACAAGGAATACACCTTTTTCAAGCATCCAGACCTTCAGTACTTTTTCCCCCAAATTCTGATGAAAAACCCTACCATGATTTTGAAAGGAGGATTGCTTCCCAGAACCTTACATGCTGCAGTGGATTCCCATTGTTTGGAAATTTCTTCAACCTCTTCTCTTGTGATTTCACCCATTTCCAATCCTTTAACAATTATAGGATTATGGAATTTCACCTCCTATAGATTCTCTGCGAAAACAGCACTCCATTTTTTGCCTTCCTCTCCATCCATTCTTTCACCCCATGACATGCTCTTCCCCTCTGTTTCTACTCCGTTTGGATTCTCTCCATGTTCACATTTCTGAGGCCTTATATTAATGGGGAGGGGGGGAGGGATTAAGCTCTTGTGCTTGCTCTTCTTTCATCACTGATTCCGACGTCTTTTCAACCAATGCCATCTCCACATCCAATACTCCTTTCAACCCATCATTTGTCCCAAAATATCTACCCCTAATTAAAGATTCATTTCCTGATTTCTCTCCAACTACTTCCCTTAGTTGGATCTGTGTTTTCCTTGCCAATCTCTTTCGCCCTGATCTTCCCATGACAGCGTTAAACGCTCGATCATAATTTTAGGAGATCGAGAAAGTACACATTATACTGTGTGTAATTGCCCCAGAGAGATTTCACTATCGAGTCATGATTTTAAGTGTTATATTTATTTCCATTCACTATATATTACATTTATATTCAAATAGTAAAGGACCAAACTTTATTTTACTTTCATAACTATTAAATTAGAAGAACTTTTCTTGTTTAATCACCTCACTGTCGTTAGACCAATCATGAAAATCTCATTTCTACTATTTTAATATTTGGATTATAATTATCTATACTTTAATATATATTTGAAAGATGTTTAAAATTACAAAAATCTCATCCAAATAAATGAAAATAAACATCAAATCACCTAATTAATTATATTTTAATCATAAAAATTTCTCATCTAATAATTAGATGAATTAAAACACAACTTTTTGATTTAATTAGCTATCTTAAAAATAATGCATGTGTATTTATAGCGGACTAAATTTGACACAATAATTTACATTTTTTTTTTACTTTTTATATAAATCGATTAATATTATCTTTAATTATTGATCTTAGAATTGTATGAGTATTTAAATTTTCAAATATTATTTCTTTATTTACGGAAGCAAAATCTAATTTACTGAATATTTACTGAAACAAAATATTATTTCTTTATAAAATATAACTGAAGCAAAATCTGAAATAAACTAAATTATTTTTAAGTTTTAATACGAATATTTACTTAACAATTAAAATTATATGAATTTAGAATAGTTAATGTATATGATTTTCGTAACTTTGTTGACTAGGCATATTTGACGGCCTCAATATGACCTTCTAAAAACATAATCTCAATTAGAAGGGGTCACTTTTATTTTTGTACACGTCATACTGACTTCAACATTTGACCCCTGCATTGGAGATTATTTTTTAGGTTTGGAGTCATTCAGTATGACGTGGCTACAGAAGTTCACATAGGTGATGCTCGAAGTGGTCTCTTAGGGTGAGGTGGAAGAGAGAGACTGAGAGAAATAATATATTTAATTGGTAAGAGACCACTAGCGGTCTCTACCATTGCACTTGGTCTTATGGCCAAAATATTTATGCACACTGTATAGTGTTCAGGGAGATTTTAATGGATTTTAAATTATATCTACAGGTCTTAAACAATCTGATTCTGTTTCACTTTTTTCTTCCCAATTTTCCTTGCAGTTTTTAGGTCTAAAAACTCCTAAAAACTAGATCTATTGTATCACTCAAAAAATGTCACAATAGGTACTTATGTTTCATTAGGTCTAATGCAAAATGTTTATTGGTGTTACCTTAAACGATGTTGCAGTCCATTAATACAACACTTATTATAATTATTAAGGAAACACATTTTAAAATTGTAACATATTTTTAGCTAATGCAACACTTATTTAAGGTAACACTTATTCTTATCTAATGCAACCCTTTTGTTAGTATGATACAACACTTTTAAATACCTATAGTAACACTTTGAGGTCTATGGTAACACTTATGAGATTCTAGTGTAATGCTTTTGGAAAATGTAATGTAACAATGATGAAAAGTCCAACAATTAAGAGTGCATGGGATTTACGGTGCTTGATAGAATAGAGAGAACAGATAGAATAGCCCGATTGATCTTGGATAGTCTAGGTTCGATGGTATTAGCTCATTGTACTCTATTTATTCTATCCGTGATAGACACAACAAATATGGTGAATTACACACTTTCATTGTATCAGACAATTTGAAAAATATTGAACCTTCCAAAGCTTCAATGGCAGACAACCCATTAACCTATTCTACCCTTATTCATATAATTTTGATAAAGCTAAACTTCGAAAACTATATGATGTTGAAGTCGCAAATTCAAGTGCTCCTTGAATCTAAGGGTTTCTTTGGCTTCTTGGATGACTCAATTCCAAAGCTAACGGTTGCAGTCAGGGGTGAATCCTTGGCAGGTGGATCTTCTTAGACCAATGACGACGACATCGCAAAAATCCCAGGCTGCATTGAACTCCTAGGTGGCGCAAGACAAATGACTCAAGTGTTGCTCCGATCTTCACTCACCGAGGAGTCCATGTTAGAGACTATTGGTTGCGGTACAGTGAGGGAAATGTGGAACTCCCTTGCAGCAGCATTCAAAAATATCTCGATGTGCCACGAACTTCAACTCTGGGATAAGCTCCATACAATCCAGCGTGGCTCCTCGTCGGTGATAGATTTTCATCGCAGGTTCAAGGCAGTTCTTGATAGGCTCATAGCCATGAACGCTCTTGTCCCGCCCAGACATCGCGTCATGATTTTTTTTCGAGGCCTTGGTGCCGGATTCAGTGGATTCACGAGCGTGCAGTTGGCCCAGACGCCATTACCGGCATACTTAGATGGTGTCGCATGAGCCCACAGCCATGAAATCTTCACCCAGTCCTCCTTCGGTGTAGGAACAGGCTAAGACTATATTCCAGTAACTTTTGTCGCTTCTTCTGCAGGTCAGTCTGGTGGCCGGGGTTTCTACTCACCGTCACGTGAATACCATGCAATGCTCTTAGACACAACGACCACCACGCGCGGCCGTGGGAAAATTTCAGGTCAGCCAATACATTCTATAGGTTCTGGTTGTGCAGGTTCTGGTCGCAGAAGACTTTGGAATCCAAATTGCCAAATTTGTCACAATTTTTGTCATGCAGCTCCATAGTGCTCGAAACTCTTATTGGCAGCTCGTCACTCTGAGTTAGCCCATCTTGCTGAGGCTTTCCAGTCTTCTATATCCCTTGACAATTCAGCCACGAACTGGTACCTGGTCTCCGGGGCAACGAATCATATAGCTTCCACTTTCTCTGGCAAGGACAGTGTTGTTCCCTATTCTGGTAACCGTTCTACAACTGTTGCTAATGGCCATTCTATTCCTATTTCTCATATTGGACATTCTCAGTTTTCTCATGTTTTTTCATTATCTGATGTGTTGGTGGTCCCTGATATTACAAAAAATCTTCTTTCCATTAGTAAATTGACAAAGGATATGAATGCTGTGATTTCTTTTGATGAATATTTGTTTGTGATTCAAAACTGGTCCACAAAGGAGGTCGTGGGCCAAGGTCGATGTGATCGTGGCCTTTATGTGCTTAAGAAGAGTGGTGATGCTTTTGTTTCTCGTGTTAAAGCTAATAAACATAGAGCTTCTTTTGATGTTTGGCATGCTAGACTAGGGAATACTTCCATTTCAATTATTCCTTTGTTAAATAAAATGAACCTTGTTGATGTGGTTTCTTTACCGCCTAAACTTGCACTTTGTTCGCCTTGTGAAATGGCAGGAAAAAGTCTTTCTTTTGTCGACAATCCTAGATAGGCACAGGTTGTCCTTAATTTAGTGCACTGTGATTTGTAGGGCCCTCCTCCAGTTTTATCTAATAGTGGATTATCTTATGATGCCATTTTGTGGACAATTTCTCGCGATTTACCTGGTATTATCCATTGGCACAAAAATCAAATTTCTTTGAGACATTCTTGCAGTTTCAGAACTTGGTTGAAAACCAAATTTCTTGTATAATCAAGGTGTTTCAGAGTGACGGTGGTACAAAATTCACAAATGCACGCCTCCGATACCATTTTGCAGATAAAGGAATTCTTCATCATATTTCTTGTCCAGCCACACTAGAGTAGAATGGTAGAGGGAAATGTAAACACCGCCATGTTGCAGAGATTAGATTATCAATGCTTTTTTCCACCCGCTTTCCGATCTCATTATGAGATATTGCTTTTGACATAGCTACCTACACCATCACCAGGCTTCCTACCCCTATTTTTCGTAATGCCTCACCATATTCCTGACTATATGGTTGCCATCTAGACAACTCAAAATTTCACCCTTTCGGATGTTGGGTGTATCCCTTCATTTGGCTATTTGCTCCTTACAATCTTACCCCTCGCAGCACTCTATTCATCTTCTTGGGATATAGTGCTTGCCAAAAGGGTTTTCTTTGTCTAGATCCAGTTTCCAAGAAGGTCAATCTCATGTGGCATACTCGATTCGATGAGTCTTATTTACCATTAGCGAGTGATACTGCTCCCACCGCCACAGAATCTCTAGATGTCTCAACGTTTATTGATTTTGACTTGGATGATTTGTCTAGATCCCCTGCAGCTCCTTTACCACCTACTCAGGTTTCGTCTGGGTCATTGACCCTGTCTGCTAGTTCTACGACACCAGTATCTCTGTTGCATCCATCTCTGGCTGACGTTCCACTGCCTCCTCCATCGATTATGAGTCATCGTATGACCACTCGCTCTCAGACAGGCTGTCAAACAATAAATCAGTATACAGACTATGTGATGATAGGGTTTCTTGCGGCATTACTGGCACAGACTGAACCTTGGGGGTATCACTCTGCTCTTAAGGATCTTCACTCGGTGGATGCTATGTATTAAGAAATGGGTGCTATTCGTCAGCAACATACTTGGGATCTTGTTCCATGCCCTACTAGTGTCAACATCGTTGGCTCCAAATGGGTTTAGTCTCAAGCATCGCCAGGATGGTACTGTTGATCGATACAAGGCTCGTCTTGTTGCGCACGGATATTCTCAGCTGCCAGGCTTTGACTTCACCCACACTTTTAGTCTAGTCGTCAAGGCCTCCACAGTCTGAATTATCTTATCCTTGGACACTACTTTCTCTTGGCCTCTTCATCAATTAGACAATAAGAATTCATTTCGTAATGGTCTTCTTGATGCACCAGTCTACATGGAGCAACTGGTTAGTTACACTGATCGCGTTCATCCTGATTATGTATGTTTTCTTCGCAAGGCTATCTAAGGTCTCAAACAAGCTCCTCGTGATTGGTTTTAGGGATTCAGTTCCTATTTGTTTAGTCTGGGATTCCAGTGCAGTTCTGCCGATACTTCCTTGTGTGTGTTCTCCCAGGGATCGAAGATTCTGTACATGCTAGTATATGTGGACGACATTATTATAACCGGAAATGATACTATTCTCATTCATCGATTCATCACCCACACTGGTCGTGAGTTCCCCATCAAGGATCTTGGTGTACTTCACTATTTTTTAGGATTGGAGGTCTCTCAATCTTCATCTGGACTTTTTTTTAGGCAGGCAAAGTATGTGATGCAGATACTTTAGTACGCGGGTATGATAGGTGCTATTCCTGTTTCCACACCTTTTGTTCCTGGCTCTCAGCTTTACAGCACTCCGGGGTCTGAGTTCTTTGACCCCAAGCTTTATCGCTCATTGATCAGTTCCTTGCAGTACTTGACAATTACTCTCCCTGATCTCTCCTATGCGGTCAACTCTATTAGCCAATTTCTCCAATTGCCTCAAGAAGATCACTATCAAGCTGTCACTTGCATCATTCCATATGTCCGTGGAACGCTTTATCATGGTCTATAGTTTTGGCCATCTCCTCGTAGTTTTTCCCTTTTGGGCTACTCCAATGCTGACTAGGCCCGTTGTCTCGAGACTCGGTGTTCCACGTAAGACTATGCCATTTTTCTTGGGGGAAATCTTGTCTCTTTGTGTGCTAAGAAGCAACCGATGGTGTCTCAGTCCAATTGTGAATTTGAGTATCACGTTATGGCGAACACTGCTGCTCAACTTGCTTGGGTGTGTAATCTTCTTAAGGAGTTTTGGGTTTCACTTTCGTCGTCGCCTCTCCTGCTTTGTGACAGCAGCAGTGCCATTTTTCTTGCTCAGTATCCGGTTGCAAATAACCGAGCCAAGCATAAAGACATCGACTACTACTTTGTTTGTGAACTTGTTACCTTTGGTAGGTTTCGTGTTAGTCATGTTCCATCCACTCCGCAAGTTGCCAATTTTCACTAAGGGTCTGTCTCATAATTTTTTGATTCGTTTCGTTCCAATCTATACGTATCTTGTAGTCCTACGCTTAGCTTGAGGGGGGGGATAGAAGAGAAAAAATATCCTGAAGATCTTGGATTAATTAGGATTGATACTGTACATATATAGAAAAATCTATGTTCGATGTAATTAGCTCCTTTTACTCTATTTATTCTATTTATGACAGACACCAAATACGGTGAATTACACACTTTGAGTACTAGTTTTTTCAATTCAAATTGTTATGAAGTTTCCTTCTCTATTCCTCATTATATAGCCTAGGCATATCTCTGCATTGTCTAACCTTGAGGCGTCTACATTGATTTTAAGTTATCCAATATTATTCTCTCATGCAATGAGCTCGATTTAAAAAAAAAAAGAGAAAGTCTCAGGAAAGGCGGCCTGTCC
This sequence comes from Rubia yunnanensis, assembly GCA_037428765.1. Classification (NCBI taxonomy): domain Eukaryota; kingdom Viridiplantae; phylum Streptophyta; class Magnoliopsida; order Gentianales; family Rubiaceae; genus Rubia; species Rubia yunnanensis. Next base: position 65,595,787 of record CM075061.1, read on the forward strand.
ATAAGCTTATGGACAGGTCAGGGACTGATATGTAAAATGGGGTCATATTATAATTATCTTAAAAATAGGGTGCCTAAAAGTTATTTGTGCCGAATCATAAATCGTGCCTAATCAGCAGTGTCATTTTTGGGAAGTGTAATCATTTATCACGCGTGTTCATAGGGTCTCATTATTCGCGCTTGTTTTGCCTTTTCTTCTCCTCTCTTCGTTTTTCAATTTCTCTGTACTTTGATTTTTGTTTTTTCAAATTCGCTCTTCGTTCTCCTTTATCACACGAAATTTTTCCGGAATCGTGTTGCTAAAGGTTGCGCCTGAATTGCCTGGATTCGGTAAGATTGATATTCTAGGTTTTGAAATTTCGTTGATGTTCGTTTCCTTTTTTGCTTTATAGTTGTACGCGATTCTGATTTGAGGTTTTTTTTGTGTATTTGACCTAGTGATGGGTAGGGCGAAGGGGAAAGCTGTTCTTCCTGAAGCTGAGAAGTTGTCCCAACCTTCTTCTTCCCCTGGTTCATATTTTTTCTGTTTTGAATATTTGTAGTTTTGCACTTTTTTTTGTTATTGTTGTGTGTGTATGTGTTTTTTCTGTGCTGTTGATGTTGAATTTTTTTTATAATTTTCTTCGTAAGTCAGATCTGCATATGAGTTGTTGATGTTGATATTCTAGGTTTTGAAATTGCGTTGCTGTTCTTTTCCATTTTTGCTTTATAGTTTTACGCAAATCTGATTTGAGGTTTTTTTTTTGTGTATTTGACCTAGTGATGGGTAAGGCGAAGGGGAAAGCTGTTCTTCCTGAAGCTGAGAAGTTGTCTCAGCCTTCTTCTTTTCCTGGTTCGTATTCTTCCTATTTTCTGTTTTGAATATTTGTAGTTTCGCGCTTTTTTTGTTCCTGTTGTGTGTGTATGTGTTTTTTCAGTCTTGTTGGTGTTGACTTTTTTTTAGAATTTTATTCGTAAGTCAGATCTGCATATGAGTTGTTGATGTTGACTTTTTTGTTAGTCAGATCTGTATGTTTTGAGTTTTTTATATAACATGGATTTGATTGTTTAGAAGTTGCATTTGTTATTGTATGATATGCACTAGTTAGTTGTTCTGTTTTTCCCAGCATGTTATTAGTTATAATGTACATTTTTTTTCTTAGGAGTTGCATATGTTAGGTTAACAGCTGTATTAGTGAGTCATCCTATTCTTTTGATTTGTATGTCAGGTCCGCATTTTCTTAGAAGTTAGGTAATGTGTTTTTCGAGTTGCTTATTTTTGTTGTTGACTGATTGTTATATTGTGTACTTGTTTTCTTAGAATGTTCAAATGTTAATATAACTTATGTATTAGTTACTTAGGTTGTGTTTTATTTTCACTGATTATTAGTTAGTTATTGTTATTCTTTCTGATTTAGTAGTATGTATTTTTTTTCATTACAAGTTGCTTATGTTAGTTTACTATATGCATAAGTTAGTTAGAAAGTGTATGTCAGATTATGTTGTTTACTGACTGTCAGACTATGTATGCATTTTGTTTCATTAAAAGTTGCATATATTAGTATAGCCTATTAAATAGTTAGTTATACTGTTTTTCCCTAGATCAGGTTTCTTATTGGCTGTCAGAGTATGCATTAAAATATGTTTTTCTAAAGCTGAGAAGTTGTGTCAGCCTTTTTCTTCTGGAGTCTTATGCTTCTGGAGGTTTTTATTTACATGTTGCATTTGATTTGTGTGATTATGTTTATTTTTTAAATATGTGCTTATACAGTTTTTTGTTTTTCATTTTTTGTGTAGTAATTGTATTGGCACGTAGGTCTGCCAGGATTGGTGGTTCTACTCCACAGATTTCAGTTCCTATTGTTCCTAAGCCGGGAAAGAAGAAACGGATGAATGTGGTTGTTGAGCAGTTGAAAGATGGTGAAGGAGAATCAGCTGCTGGTGAAGGTGGATCACGTGAAGATTTTGATTATGACACACTGGTGAATGATGTTGTTAGAATGAGTAGAGAAGTATCTGGTGTTGATGAAGTTGTACCTGGTGTTGATGTAGTTGTACCTGTTGAGAATAATGGTGAAGACGGGTCCAGTGATGATGGTGAAAGTATGGACAGTATGATTAAAGACTATATTAATGAAAATCAGTGGATTTTGGGTGCAGTTGCGAAGGCGGAGGCAGCGCAAGCTGCTGCGGCTGCGTGTGAGAGGGAAAGTGAGGGTGGTGAAGCTGATGTGGAATTGGGGGAGAGTGTTGAAGCTCGGCCTACTGTGGTGGTCTCATTTGAAGGACACAAGGAGAGGTTGTCACCTCGTTTGTTGAACAAGGAGAAGGGTAAACAATGTGAGACTTCTACTGGACAGAATAAAAGGAAGGCAGAAGAACTTGCTGCAAAGTCGCCTGTTGAGAAGGCGATGAAGACAAAGACTAAAAAAGTTGTTGTGAAGAAAGGTGCTGTGAAGGCGAAGAAATTTGGTGGGGTTTTGAAGGAGTCGGAAGTTGTTGAAGTAGCGAAAGAAACTAGTTTGAAGGAGTCTGCTGAGAAGGTGAAGGAAGTTGTTGAAGTGGCCAAAAAAAACTGGTTTGAAGAGGAAAACAGAGAGTACTGTTGGTGAAGCTTCTGGGTCAGAAAAAATGGTTGCTGGTGAAGAAGGAGCTGCGAAACAACAGCGCAACCGTCAGAAGAAGCAGGTGGTCCAACGTACTGATGAGGAGGGTAACACGTAAGTGTATTTTAATGTGTTATAAACTGTACTTGATTAATAAGATGCTGCATTTGATAAGATTCAGTGTTCATTTGTTATTCACAGTCTCAAATAAACTTACAATCTTCATATTTTATTTTATTTTAGGTTTTCTAAGAAATTCTCAACCAGTTGTTGTCCTTCGAAACTGAAATCGTTAATTTCCTCACTCACTCCCGGCCAGAAGATTGACGTGGAAGATATAGGTTTTGGTAGACTTCTTGCGTTCGACATCTCATCCATTCCTATTAGAATTGTTCCTTGGCTGGTTGACAGGTTTGATTATGTGGGCTGATTTCATATTGTTTAATGCTGACTACAAATTATTCTAGGCTGACCTTTTTTTGTTTTGTTTTAGGTTTGATCCAGTTGGATGTGTGCAAGAAATATCAAGCTTAAGGTACATTATTACACCTGATGATGTGTTTGATATATTCTGTATCCCTAGGATTCCAGGCTGTGTCGTTGGTTTGGTTAGGAATAATGGTAGGGGTTTGTCAAGGGATGTGGACATTAGGAGTAATTGGAGAGAAGAGTTTGGTGCTGATAAATATGGTAATATTTCTCATGTTAATCTTTTTGAGGAGCTGGGTAAACTAAATGATGGTGATGAGCGCTTTAAGAGATTTTTTGTTATGTATGTCATGTGTACTTTTTTGGCGCCAACTACCAGAAATTTGGTTGATTTTAAGCTAGTTAGTGCTCTAGAAAATGTTGGGGCCATCAAGAGTCTTAATTGGTGTGGCTTAGTGCTTGATCGTCTCTGTGAGGGTGTTAGGAGTTTCAAATCTGATTCAGGTAAAAGAGATGTGTCTTGTGTTGGCGGTTGTGTGTTTGTATTGCTGCTAGCTTATATTTATAGGTTTCCCCTTAGAGGTCAGCCTGACCCTACTAGACTTCCCTTATACATACATTGGTCGAACAAATCTTTGCTCGACAGGGCTCATCATCTGGAAAAAATGGGTTATGATAAGGGTGTTATGGTAGTTGCTGGTTTTCCTTTTACAATTTCTAATGTAAGCTCTGTTCTGATAAGCATAAGAAATACTACTTGTAGTGTAACATATGCAGAGTGTAGTGTATTTTTTACATGTTATAATCTGAACAACGCACAAGTTTCTTAAAAGTTGGAATTGACAAATGCATTTTCTGTGTTTTATGCATTTTCTGTGTTTTATTCATTTTAATCTAATGCATGTTTATTTGTAACATGTACGTGATTTATGTTAACAAATGCATAAATTATACAAAATTTCTGTGCAGCATGTAGTTTAAATTGCTAATGTTTCCACATGTTCATACATGTTCATAGCAGTCGAATATCAGTGTCCAGAAATTTAAAAAACAACTATATTCATATCGATTGCATTTGAACACAACAATTTCAGTTTGATGAGAGAAAATCATACCTTCATAGGAATTGAGTAGTATTTAAGCTTCTTACAATTGAATTTCTTCTCCTTGAATTTAAATCCTGGCGTTTAGAATCGTGTTTTCTCTTGCAGATTCCAATTCGATAGCAGTAGTGGTTACGATTAAAGCATCTGAAATTTCATCTGCTTCAATAGGATCTAGAGACAGATTTTGTCGTTCAATTCCGTCGGAATCACAGCAGTTGTTGTTGTGCGCCGTCAACGGATTGGACGAGAGGAATTGAAAACACATCGGCGGACTAGTGAGGAAGAATTGATCGGCATTGATAGGATTCTGGAGGACAAAACGAGTCGTAATCGCACTGGTTGTTGTCGTCGGAGTACATCGGAAAGGCGTTGTTGATGAGAGATCGAAAACGAGCTGGCAAGGAGATCGGAAAACGCGTTGAGAGCTTTCCGGAGAAGAAGAACAGAGTACTATGTGTTAGTGTGTGAAAATTGTGTTTGTGGTTTTGCGTTATATTTTTGTTTAAGTTTGCCTTATTTGTAAAGTGGCCCCTCCCTGTCCATAAGCTTATGGACAGGCCGCCTGTCAAGAGACCCACTCAAAAAAAATTTATTTTAGAAAGAATGGAGCACAACCATTTTCTTTCCAGAATTTTGGTTCTATCAGGTCGGCCCTTATAGGATTTGTTGCCATTAAGTCTCTTCCTTCAATCTTAATGTTCTCCAAAAGGGTTTGATTTTCCCTTTTTCTTTATTCAAAAATTCATATGTTTCTCATCTTCCATAAATTCCATAGTGCTACCATAATATACAGTCAGACATTTTTATTGTGAGTTTTAGAATTAATTTGGAAAGTTAGATAATAGGATATCCTATCCCATATGTTCCTGATTCTATTAGCCTAGGTATATGTGACCAGGCATCCTTTGTTATTGGCAGATCATCATTTTACCTCAAATGTTCAATTTGTAACTCCAATTACTTTCTAAACTATAATTAAGTTGATTTTGGTAAGAGGGATCATATAAGAAGAAGAGGAATTTTCCTAAGTATTGGATTATATGCCCAAAGAGCATAAATTTATCACTTTCATTAATACCTACCATGTTATTATACAAATAATTCACATCCCCAAACTTTTAATCACATAAATGACAACCACCACCACATTCAAAACTTCATATATGTACAATAGTCAAGTTATTAAAAAGGCAAAGTACAGTTCTCAAATTATGGAATAAGAGGTCCCAATCAATTGCTCCCAATAATAAGTTTATCTAACACAAGTCATTCTATAAATCACAAGCATAATCATACAAAATAAAGATGAAAAAGAAATGGAAAACTAGGGTTCTTAGAAGAGAGAGTTCGACCAAAAGGGAAGAGATAAGTGATATGTGGTTCCTAGAAATGAAGAAGAAAAAATAAGATATAGGCTGGTGGCCCATTTTCCACGGACTGTGGAGGCTGCTTGCCACAGGCTATGGCCTATTTCACGGTTTGTGGAGACTCCTCTGCCCAACTTCTACCACTTTGAATAAAAAAGTGCACTCTCATCAAGATCTTGTTAATTATTCAATCTCCAACTCTTCACACTTGACTCAATCATGGAAGATCTTCAAAATAATCTTCAAACACTTCATAAATCAAAGAAGTGGGACTTAAACACATGTCATATAATCCTAACCCTCTAATTGATAAAATGTCATCCCACTTCAAAATAAAACGCTAATTCAAATGTGCTAAAAATAGGATATAAATTGAGCACGTCAAATCCCTCACACTTATACCTTTACTCATCCTCAAGTAAGAGAAATGAAGCCCAAAGGTGATTCCTAAAGGCTTTACCCCCGAACACATTTGAAAATTTCCTTAACTCTAAACACGAAAGCTTTTCCATCTCCCATGTTTGGACCTAAAGGATTTATACTCATCAAAATTTCCCATAACAAGATTACATAGAATTGATGTATCAATCATCAATACTAAGCTAAGAAGAGATTTAATGTTATGAATCTCCTTGCGAAGACTCACGATTGCGGAATTAATATCTTCGATCTAGTGAATGGATCTGCAATGCCTCACTATCTCGCATGAAATTCAGGTGTCTAGCCCTTAAGGTACGCCTAACTTCGACTTGCCCTCTAACAAGCCCCCAGGATCATATTACAAGGTTGATTGATACTTTTCTAGTCCTCGGGGTTGAGAAACAATGGAATAGCTTGCAAGCAAAGAATATGAACTCAAAAGGCTGTATATTTGATTGATAAATGTGGTGTCCTAAAATTATGAATGACCCCCCCTATTTATAGGGTATAATTCGCCAAGTACAAACAGAAACTAGAATGGCTTAAGGTAGTTTTAAGAAACTAAAACCATATATAACTAGAATACCTAAAATAAATGGCTATGTTCTTCAAGATAAATCTTGAATGAATATTATCTTATCCAATCTTACCAAATCTAATTCTAATCAAATCACAAGTAAATATTCTACACCCTAATTAAAATATAATCAAAACTCTTCTAAGCCAACATAGCTGAGTTAATGGAACTTATTCCAGAATAAAATAAATTACAAATGATCACACTACTTTATAAAAAAACCCAATGGGAAAAAAGTATAGTGTTATCTTCTAAAAATACTAAACTAAGAAAACTGAAAATAAATGATATTTTGATATCGTATAATTCCTCCTGAGGTCAAAAAGTTTCCTCCTTGAAACGTGAAAGATCATAAAAAATAAATGGAGATAAACGTCCCACGCCATCCCCGCAAAATTCTACTAATAAACGATGACTGTGCACAGACTAGGCAGTGACTGTGTGCGGACTAGAATGCTAAAATTGCTTCAACTCACGAAAAGATACAAGTTGGCGAGAAATTCAGAATAACTCGTGGCAAATTGAAAATATCGTGATAAATTCACCAACTAACGAGACAAAGGAACAAATTGTGAGATGAAAAAATTTGCTGCTATTTTGCACATGTATTGACGTACCTCAAATGTCCCTCGTATAAGATGCACGCGCCTGGGTGGGACCGCGGGTGTCTTCATTCGCGAGTGTGAGACACACGTGGACCTTCTTCTTCTATGGAAACCCTCTACGCAGACTTCTTTTTGTCAGATTAGTGCGGATCGGGGAGTGGAGATTACTGAAACGATGAGGATTCTTGGTTGCAAAGAACTCAAAACTGAAGACAAACAGCGCCAAACAGCTATAGCAGCGGACGACGATCGGAGAAATGGTGAAGTTGAGTCGTTCAGACTAGGATAAGATCATGAGGTTCGGACATGGTCGAAGAAGAACTAGTGGCGAGCAGATCAGAGGTCATTTTGAGACGGAACATGATAACGGTGCGGTGGTGAAATCGGCGGAGATGGTGAGCAGGGACGGCAGTAAGATGTCCTGGTAGCGGCAGATTCTAATTTCTGAATTTATTTTTTTTGGATTTTTTTTCTAAAAAATAAATTCAAATAAAACTCGAAATCCCTGTTGATGAAGTTGTCCAAGGATATTTTCCTTTGCTCTAATACCAACTAATATGAATCTCCCTACGAAGACTCACGATTGCAGAATTAATATCTTTGATCTAGTGAAGGGATCTGCAAACCCTCACTACCTTGCACGAAATTCAGGTGTCTAGCCCTTAGGGTATGCCTAACTTCGACTTGCTCTCTAACTGGCCCTCGGGATCAGATTACAAGGTTTATTGATACTTAACTAGCCATCGGGGTTAAGAAACAATGGAATAGATCACAAGCAAAGAGTATGAAATCAAAAAGTGTATATTTGATTAATAAATGTGGTGTCCTAAAATCATGAATGACCTCCCCTATTTATAGGGTATAATTTGGCCAGTACAAATAGAAACTAGAATGACTTATGGTAGCTTTAAGAAGCTAAAACCATATCTAACTAGAATACCCAAAATAAATGACTATATTCTTCAATATAAATCTTGAATGAATATTGTCTTATCTAATTTTACCAAATCTAATTTTAATCAAATTAGAACAAAATATTCTAAACCCAATTTAAAATATAACCAAAACTCTTCTAAGCCAACCCACTGAGTTAATGGGCCTAATTCTAAAATAATATAAATTACAAATTATTACACTACCTCATTAAGAAACCCGAAAAAGAGTATAGTGTTATCTTCCAAAAATACTAAACTAAGAAAACTGAAAATAAATGATATTTTGATATCGTATCATTCCCTCTGAGGTCGAAAAGTTTGATCCTTGAAATGTGAAGGATATTTAAAAATAAATGGAGATAAACACCCCACGCTATCCCTGCAAAATTCTGCTAACAAACGATGACGGTGCACAGACTAGGCAATGATTGTGTGCTGACAGGGATGCTGAAATTGATTCAACTCACCAGAAGATACAAGCTGGCGAGAAATTCAGAATAACTCGTGGCAAATTGAAAATATCGCAATAAATTTACCAACTCACGAGACAAAGGAACAGATCGTGAGATGAAAAAATTTGCTGCTGTTTTGCGCGAGTATTGTCGCGCCTCTAATATCCTGCGCGTGAGATGCACGAGCCTGGGTGGGATCGCGGGTGACTTTATCGCGAGTGTGAGACACATGTAGACCTTCTTCTTCGATGGAAACCCTCTGTGTAGACTTCTCTTTGCCTGAGTTATGCGGATCGGCGAGCGGAGATTACTAGAATGACAAGGATTCTTGGTTGTGGAGAACTCGGAACAGAAGATGAACGGCGGTGAATAGCTGTAGCAGCCGGCGACGATTGGAGAAATGGTGGAGCTGAGTTGTTCGGTGTTGGAGAAGATCACGACATTCGGACATGGTCAAAGAAGAACTAGCGGCGAGCAGATAAGAGGTCATTTTGAGATGGAGCAGGACGAGGGTGTGGTGGCGGAATCGTTGGAGATGCTAAGCGGCAGCGGTAGTGAGATGTCCTGGTGGCAGCGAATTCTGCTTTCTGATTTTTTTGGATTTATTTTTCTCAAAAACAAATTCAAATAAAACTCGAAATCCCTGTTGATGAACTCGTCCTAGGATCTTTTCTTTTTCTCTAATACCAACTGATATGAATCTCCTTGCAAAGACTCACGATTGCGAAATTAATATCTTTGATCTAGTGAAGGGATCTGCAAACCCTCACTATCTCGCACAAAATTCAGGTGTCTAGCCCTCAAGGTACGTCTAACTTCGACTGCCTCTCTAACTAGCCCTCAGGTTCAGATTACATGGTTTATTGATACTTAACTAGCCCTCAGGGTTAAGAAACAATGGAATAGCTCGCAAGTGCAAAGAGTACGAAATCAAAAGGTGTATATTTGATTGATAAATGTGGTGTCCTAAAATCATGAATGGCCTCCCCAATTAAAAGGGTATAATTCGACCAGTACAAATAGAAACTAGAATGACTTATGACAGTTTTAAAAAGCTAAAACCATATCTAACTAGAATACCCAAAATAAATGACTATATTCTTCAAGATAAATCTTGAATGAATATTTCCTTATCTAATTTTGTCAAATCTAATTCTAATCAAATTAGAACTAAATATTCTAAACCCTAATTAAAATACAACCAAAACTCTTCCAAGCCAACATGGAAGAGTTAATGGGCCTTATTCTAAAATAAAATAAGTTACAAATTATTACACTACTTCATTAAAAAATCCAATGGGAAAAACAGTATAGTGTTATCTCCTAAAAATACTTAACTAAAAAAATTGAAAATAAATGATATTTTGATATTGTATCATTCCCTCTGTGGTCGAAAAGTTTCATTCTTTAAATGTGAACAATTTTCAAAACCCAATGGAGATAAATGCCCCATGCCATCCCTGCAAAATTCTTCAAATAAACGATGACTCTGCTCAGACTAGGCAGTGACTGTGTGCTGACTGGGATGCTGAAATTGCTTCAACTCACGAGAAGATACAAGCTAGCGTGAAATTCTGAATAACTCGAGGTAAATTGAAAATATTGCAATAAATTTACCAAATCACGAGACAAATGAATAGATCGTGAAATGAAAAAATTCACTGCTGTTTTGTGTGTGTATTGACGAACCTTAAACGTCCTGCTCATGAGATGCACGCGCCTGGGTGGGATTGCAGGTGACTTCATGCGCGAGTGTGAGACACGCGTGGACCTTCTTCTTCGATGAAAACCCTTTGTGCAGACTTATTTTTGCCGGAGTTGTGCAGATCGGTGAGCAGAGATTACTGGAATGATGAGGATTCTTGGTTGTGGAGAACACGAAACTGAAAACAAACAACAGCGAACAGCTATAACAGCCAGCGACGATCGGAGAAACGATGGAGCTGAGTCGTTCGGTGTTGGAGAAGATCATGATTTTCAGACATGGTCGGAGAAGAACTAGTGGCGAGTAGATCAGAGGTTTTTGACACAGAACAAGACAGCGGTGCTGTGGCAGAATCGTCGAAGATGCTGAGCGGCAGCGGCAGTGAGATATCCTGGTGATGGCGGATTCTGCTTTCTTATTTTTTAAAAAAAAACATTTGGATATGTTTTTCTCAAAATAAATTCAAATGAAACTCGAAATCCCTGTTGATGAACTTGTCCAAGGATCTTTTCTTATGCTCTAATACCAACATATATGAATCTCTTTGCAAAAAATCACGATTGTAGAATTAATATCTTTGATCTAGTGAAGGGATCTGTAAACCCTCACTATCTCGCACGAAATTCAGGTTTCTAGCCCTCAGGGTATACCTAACTTTGACTTGCTCTCTAACTAGCCCTCAGGATCAGATTACAAGGTTTATTAATATTTAACTAGCCCTCGGGGTTAAGAAACAATGGAATAGCTCATAAGCAAAGAGTATGAACTCAAAATTTTGTATATTTGATTGATAAATGTGGTGTCCTAAAATCATGAATAACCTCCCCTATTTATAGGGTATAATCCAGCTAATATAAATAGAAACTAGAATGACTTATGACAGCTTTAAGAAGCTAAAACCATATCTAACTAGAATACTTAAGAATGAATATTACCTTATCTAATCTTACCAAATCTAATTCTAATAAAATTAGAACTAAATATTCTATACCCTAATTAAAATATAACCAAAACTCTTCTAAGCAAACATGGCTAAGTTAATGGGCCTTATTCTAAAATAAAACAAATTACAAATGATCACACTACCTCATTAAAAAATCCAATGGGAAAAAGAGTATAGTGATATCTTCTAAAAATAATAAACTAAATTGTATTTTGATATCGTATCATTTAATCTACCCGAAAGTTCTCCAAAGTGGAAAAATGAGCTTTCAAAATTTTCATTTCTCTTGATTTCTCTGCTTTTGTTTAGGAGCCCTTTCGCATTGTCATCCAAAACATCTCATTTATTTTAAGCACACACCTCATCTTTTTCCACACAGTTTGGGCCTCTTACTTTTTCGTAGATCCCCCTTTTGGGTGTTTGACCTATCTAGTCCCCTCAATTTTACCTAAGTTGCCCGTGGGCAGGTTTTAAACTTAGTGGGATTATTTTGTTTTTTTTTACATTTTTATTGATAAAAATACATTATTTGGAAATCTTAATTACAATCAAAAGGCAACAAATAATACCATACTAGTAATAAGCACAACCATAATTCTCCTACCCCCACAAAAAAATCATGCATTCTCCCTAATGCATGTATACAATAGAAGCACAAGTGTAAGATAAACAGAAAGAAAGAAGTACTCACAACTATGGAAAAGATAGCTACAATAACCACAATCCCACGCTAGAAATTCCAAACAGTGATAGCCACAACACCCCCTAACACTTCACCACAATCACCAACACGGGATGCACAGTTCAACTCTTCTTTAAATTTACACTAATCACAATTTAAACTCGGAGAATCAAATTTTACCGCATTTGTGTATGGGAAAACTTATCTAGGTAAATTAAAGAAAAGTGTACCTTCTTTAATCCCCAATTGCCCAAAATGCAAAAATTCCCAAAATCTAGGGTTCTTGCCAAAGTTCTTGGATCGAAGGTGAATTAGTGGATTTTTTATGAGTGATGAGGGTTTTATGATGATAGGGGAGGGTTTATAATTGGGAGGGATGAATGTTGTGTATGGATTTGGAGGAGAAATTGGTGGGGGAGTGGGGAGGTCGAGAGGTTTTTCAAAGAGGAAGATAAAGATGGAGGCGTGGAATGGATATTGCTGGAAGACGCAATGAATCATTAATGCCTCTTGCCATGGACAGTGGAATAGTCCTCAGTTCTTGGCACCTACACTGCCTAACATAAAAAATTGCTTCAAATATTCAACTTTTTAGTCTTCAATTTTTTTTCTTCCCACTGCAAAAAAAGAGTTTCCTTTTTCCTACAAAATAAAAAACATGCAAACCTAGCATAATATTGGTCCAAAATAAAAATGATAAAAATCAACTAATTGTTAAAATAAATCTACAAATGCATTAAATTTAAATTAACTTGACAAAATGTTGCGTACGATTGTTCGGATGATCAAACCCAAGCTTAGTTAACATCATCGACACGACTTAATCCATCTCCAGGCTTTTATTCACAAAACGATATGAGGCAATCAAATTATTTTTTTCTCTATCTGGGTTAATATTCTTTGGAACCACATCGTCCTCCAACAGAGTCCGGCGTATGTAATCAGGGGCTTTCTAGTGCTTCCTTAACACGACAAAAAATTCCCTTCTTTGATTCATGGTAATTTTGCTCAAATTGACCACCGGGGGTTTCTCTCTTTCTCCAAGAGATGAATATTTAAGCTCTTTCAATAGTGGTTTACACTCGATTACAAAATTCTTCACATATGAAGGAGGAAGCCCCAATTTGTTTGGTTACAACATTGGTAAACTAGGGGTGTTGGATGTTGCCTCCCCAAGAGATTTTCGATCCTCGTTGCTTTTCTTCAAGTTTGTACTTACAACATATGCAATAGAATCATCATTCATATCATTATCTAAAGCAACTTTCAAAGCATCACAACTATTAAGCTCAAATACATCTTGATCTACATCTTTAACAACACCAATAGCATGGAAAGCGTGGTATTTACTAGGATACTTGATAGAATTATTAGTGTCAAATTTTACCTTCCGCCCATTAAATTCCAAAGTTAGCGTCCCATTATGCACATCGATTATCGTCCTTGAAGTTTCTAAAAATTGCCTACCTAGAAAAATAGGTGTGGCATGATATTCATTCTCCATGTCAAGGACATAAAAACCGGTGGGGAATATCAATGAATCAACCTTCACCCATACATCTTTCACAATACCCTTAGGGTATGTGCTAAAGTGATCGTCTAGTTGGATAACCACCCTAATATAGTGCAAATTCAAAACAATCACTGGTGCCATTTTCAACCCACCTACACTTGAATACAACTATAAACTCAACATGATCCAATTCCCTTAGGGTATGTGCTAAAGTGATTGTCTATGCTAAAGTAATTGTCTGGTTGGATGTTAATCGAGTCGGATACGAGGAAAACAAGTTAATATTAACAGCCCAGGTACGCTAGGTTTTTTTATATCAGAGATCCTAGCAATGAAAAGTGGCATGTTGTCCTACATAGGAAGGAATTATATTTTAAAGAGAATATTGATTGGCATGTCCTGATCAAAAGTCTTGAGTCTCCATCGATATTTCCGAGTTTAGAGGACGTTGGTGGAGCATTTGTGGGTAGACGTTCACATGGTATTGGATTGTGGGTAGATGAGATTGGTTAAATTGTGGGTGTGATGTTAATTTGAAAAGGAAAAGACATGGGTGCATTAGCACGGGAAATGTAGTTATAAGGAATCTTATGTGTATTTCTACTTGTCCTATCTATTCAACATATTTATAGTAAAACAAGGATATGTTTCAATGTACCCTAAGAATTTGGGCCATAGCGTTATTTTACGAAAATGACCTCCATTAAATTGAATTGAATTTTAAGGGCCTTTCGTTCACCCATACATGCCTAAATCGCTAAGTTGAAAACATATATTATTGAATTGGGGTGTCCCCAATTTCATGAATTGATGGTTCTAACTTTTTTGGATGGACCTAAGTGCAAAAAGTAAAAACATCACTCGTAACTCCAAATTGAAATCCAATCGAATGAGAAGCTGCCATATTATACTCCAATGCATTTTCCATGTTAGTAATAGAATATTTATCAACAATGAGGCATAAGAAAGCTTTCACAATCCATTTCGATTTCACTTTGTAACATCCATGTACTCCACCATAAGTCACTCTAAAACATGTACTAGCATTTTTAAATATTTGACCTAAATACTCATTATTTTATATTTAGGCAATTGATCCGCACCTAAAAACATGTGTTAACTAGTGCATTCGACACATTTTTTATGATATTTCTATTTCTTGATTGCTAGTTTTAGTTAGGTTTACATTACAAAGGGTTTGGATGCTCCTTGTTGGTTTTCTTATCTAAATCAATAGTTTTGTAGACTAATTGGATCTAATGGACATTATATCGCCCCGAGCGCCTAGATCTTCTTTTGTGAGCTTATTGGTAGGTAGCTCGTGAGCACTTCAGTGTAGTTTGTAGAAGGCCATAAGGAAAGGTGGTACTAGACTGTAGAAGGTCATTCACAAGGAAGGTAGAAGACTAAAGGCCACGAGTCAAAACGTGGTAGAAGATAGAAGGGTCAAAGAAGGAAGACAAAGAAGCAGGTGAATTATATTTCGAGAGTTGTAAAGAGCTATGGAAACGATCCGACAAGAATCAACATTCATGGGTGGTACCATTGGATTTTTCTTCTTAAGCAATTTCAAATTGACTACAAGAAGTCTCATCAAATTGGATCAGAGGTTTATTCGTAGCGTTGCAAACAAGTTGAAGAAAAAACCAAGTTTGGAAGAGTCGAAGCCGACACGACTCGCGCCAGATGAGCTTAGCACAACCCATTCGGCACGAACATACTAGAGGGTCTCGGTAAGACCCATTTGGCACGACCCTTCCAGAGGGGCTCAGCACAACCGTGCCAGGGGGGCTCAACACGAAGCACTGTGTTAGCACTGGCTATGTGATTTTGCATGACATGTACACAAAATTATTGAAGCTGTGGACCTTCAGTATGCACCCCATGGAATTTTGTACGCTCATGACATCATTTTGCCAAGAAATTAACTTCCATCCAGTGGTCCGCAAGGATATACATGGTCCATGCAATTCAGAAGAGGAAATAACGCATTGAAAGATGGCCCGCGAGAATTCACATGGCCTGTGCCGATTCAAAAGCTCAATGAGGTGATCCCAGCCTGCGGCCCATTTAAGACAGCATGGTCTGTGCCAAGCCAAGCCTGAACATCTGTGCCAGACAACACCTGTCATGCTATACAAAGTTCTCATAGCCATGCCAGACAGTACGTTCCGTTCAAGACCAAGCCAGTGCAGGTCGTGTGCTATAGCACGACCCCTGCCAATTTCGGTTGCTAAAGTTTTACTAGTGGAAACCTTAGGATTTCTTTCAAAGTTGGGCCTTTAGAGGCCCATTTATCTTCTCCTATATAAGAAGCCTTTAGGCTCCAAGGGAAAAAAGTTGACGTAATGTAGACTTCTAGTTTTTGGTAGGTAGAAAGAAGATAAGAATTATCTCTGTCTAGTGTTCTTGTTCTATTTTCTTTCTATTATTTTCCTTATTTTTAGTTTCATAGATCCATTGTATTTAATTCAATGAATACTATAGATTGAAGTTTGGTTCAGTTTATTTCTATTCTCATAAGAGTAGGTAGAGAGTGAAAATGATTAACCATTCTCTCTAATTTCCTTTCTCCTTATTTTTGCCCAAGGGCATTGAATCCAATGAAATATTGAGGTTCATTTCTTAGGGAGTAGTGATTGAGCTTGGGGTTTATATTAGTATTCATAACTTGGAGTTTGTTTTGGGAGATTTTATATCTACCTATCTTTACATGCTTATGAACATTATGTTGTCTTGTTCTTCACATTCTTGTTAATTACATGATTGTTACACCATTGATCTGCTTTATTATGCGTGAGTTAACCATTGCATTTGCCATATTTTTTAGCTATTTTTATTTGGTGAATTGCTAGTATTAGTTGAGTTTACGTGACAAGGGGTTCAGAAGGCCATGTTTGGTTTTCTTGTTCAAATTCCACATTTTGTAGACTTAATTGGTGCTAATGGACATCTTGTATCCACAAGCTCCTTGATCTTCCTTGTGATTATCTTTAGTAGGTCAACCTTGGTTACTTTTTGTTTACATTCTGTGTGAAGGTTGTTCGTAAGGGCATTAGAAGATATTGAAAGCTGTTCACAAGAATGGTTGAAGAAACGAAGGACATTCACACTAGAATGGTAGTAGATGAAGTCCATGAGCATCAATGTGTGGTAGAATGAGATTGAAGCCAAAGATAATCGGCAACAAAGTTCAAAGTGGCTAAAAAAGAAATGGTGAATCGTGGTCTGATGAGTTATGCTTAAGTCTGAGAACAATCCGAGAAGAATTAGCCTTCAAGGATGGTTCCATTGGATTTGTCTTCTTGCACACAACGTAATTTACCAGTAAAACTCTTAAAATGGACTAACGGTCCACCCATAGCAAAGGAAACAAGTTCAGTCGGCCGAGGCACAAATGGGTCAGCGCAGGCCATTCATGGTTGGCACCAAATGCCCGCACCAAAGGAGTAGCCCCGTGCCAAGAAAACCCAAAAGAGGCTATGGCACAGCCTGCACCTAACGCCACGGGCCACAAGCACGAGACTAAGTTCCACTCTACATAGCTAGGTATTGGCACGTGACATCCCATTTTCAATGTACTACTCTGGTCCAAGTCCAAAATACCAAGACCAGTCGTCGGGGTTGTGGGACATCACATGGCCTATGCATAAGTTCCAAGCAGAGCACCCTTCCTGACCACAGCTCGTGCCACTGGCCATGGGCACGGATCAGAAGCCCTTATTTTAGCACATTGATGGTGGCCCACACCAGATGATGCAACCCACACCAATGAGATATCACAACCCGTGACAGGCTCTGCGCCCCATGCCACTTGAAGATCCGTGCCACTCACTAGAATAGATGCCCCACACCACAAGAAGAGGCACGACTTGCACTAGATCTCATGCCCCGTTCCATGGATACGCCATGACCTGCACCATCCATGATGGCCTATGCCGGGAAGCGGCTGAGCTAGAGTTTAACCTAATTTGGCCTATTTTGGACCTATTTTTAGGCCCAATCTCCTGATACTATAAATATTGCCTCAGTCTATTAGGGTTTGAGGATATTTATAGTTTATACCATTTTTTTAGTTAGGAGAGCAACTCTAGATAGACAAAAACTCTTTACTTTTCTTTTGCTTTGATTCTAGGATTTGGAATTAAAATCTTTATTTGAATTCCATATCAATGGAGTAGTTTCTATAGCTTGGTGATAAATTGTAGGAGCATCGTTTAATCTATTTTCTTTGTGAGATTCCATAGTTCATCCTAATTTTGTGTTCATGATATTATTGTGGTTGTTCTTAATTTTTTGAATTGCATGAATAGTAAACCACATATAAGCACACACTTTGGGATATATTCATGTATGGTGCAAATATAGATGCCCCCTTGGGAAGAGGAACCTGGATGTTAGAATGGGTAAGGGAGTACAGTCCCATGTTGGTAGGTGCACGGGGGATTCGAGATTGCTCTGACTTATTTAACATCGCACCATTCTTAGCTGACTTTGTAAAGTTATCATTCTGGTAAAGATAGTGAATAGTATAAAGCTAGGGTGTAAGAGGCCTTAGATCCTAGATAATGTGCAAACAAAACTTTGACCTAATTGATAGGATCATTGGGAAGTAGTGAATTCATGGTGGAAGCCCTGGACGTAATCGCACGGGGGAGAAACAGACCTACATCAATGGTTGAACTTTTTTGTACTCCCCTAATTACGATGGCAGTGTTGATGGAGGGTTTCAAGTGCACCCACCGTGACTGGGATGGGGAAGTGTATGCCATCGGCTACACCACGTGCTATGAACACTCTATTAGGTTTTCCCAAACTTCTATGTGAGTAAACTGAGGATTGAAACATTAGACTAACCATGTTACTTAATGACTCCCCAAATTCTTAGTTAAATAGCTTACTTTGTTTTCTTACTTTTATGCTTAGTAGTTGTTAGTTCAAAAAACCAACCCCCCATGCATGTTTGCTTTACTAGTTATTCCTTTCACTCGTACAGATTAACGACCCATATGAGGTTGTGTTTTGAATAACATTTAGACCTAGCATAACTGTGGAAAAACCCAGAGCTTGCCACTAACTACCCTATAGGTAGCGTAACAGTGAGAACGGACGCATAAATAAATCTCTTATCTTTTGACCACGTCTTCTGCTCGCGTTAATTAGCTATAACTAATGACCCAGGGGGAGACAGGTCAGCCAAGTTGGTATAAACCTTAGTCTACTTTCATGTTAGGACATTTATTGATATCCCCTGGGGAGTGAAACCTGGATGTAATAGGGGTAGCCATATATGTGTATGCACGTGGGTCGCCAAGTTACCATTACTATGACTGTACACTAGTCTTAGTTTGAAAACTGGCTTGAAGGGTTACAGATAGAGATATCATTAGTAGGAAACTAGGTTTAGCATAATTTGCAAGGGTTACGGAAGTGCCCGCGATGTATTCGCATGGGGAAGAATAAGACCTGCACAAGGGCGGGGAAATTGTTGCACTTCCCTAATTATGGAGGTGGTGCCGATGGAAGAAAACCTGCGTGCCCTTATGTGACAGATAGGGGGTAGTGTTGACCATCGACCATACTACGTGGAATAAGAATTATTATAGGTTTGTATGTATGAATATGATGGAATCAAGGATCAAAATACATTGCTAGATATTTTACACAAATATCCCTCAAGTGCTAGTGATTTATAGTTGTACTCTCTTGTGATCTTGCATGTTCATAGTTGTTAGATAAAAATCCCAACATGTCTTACAATATTAGCTATTCCTAACACGTGATTGGATTGATGACCAAGTTGTGGTTGTGTGTAGTTAACTTAGCATATATGTGGATGACCCCGGTCTTGCCACTATCTACCCTATTGGTAGCTTAGTAGTAGGAACAAGAGCAACATTACAATCTGTTATCTTTGATCCAACGCTTCTCCGGAGGTTAATAAAGTACCTAGATTAACGACCCTGCAGGGAGGTAGATCAACAATTATAAAAAATAGTCTTTTCGAGCAATAGAAAATGGGTTAACACAGTTTTGGGTCACATTTTAGTTTCCCAAAAATGTGTAGAAGTAATCAATGTTGACTTTTGACCCCCTTTAGTTCACCCCTGCATGCCCAAATCACAAAGTTATGATGGCATATTATTGATTACATTTTGATGGCACCAATTTCATGATTCGACTTCTCCAACTTTCTTTAAGGAACCAAAATGCAAAAAGTAAAAAAACGTTACTCGTAACTACAAATAGAAATCCAATCAAACTTGATACAATCTTATAAACCCCCAATGTATTTTCCATGTCCATAACAAAATATTTTTCAATGGTCGGGCACAGGAAAATACCAATAATCCTTTCCAATTACGCTTTCCAACATCTAAGTAGTCAATAAGATACTTTAGAATGTGTACTAGCGCTTTTCATAATTTCACCCAAAAAATGATTTCATTTATATTTCGATATTTATTCAATAATAACAAAAATCCAGTTTTTTGGATCAATGGATGAAGGGTAGCATAGTTTTAGGCAATAGTGAATATTTTCATAATTAAGTTACACGATCTTCCATTCATCCATTGAAGCCCAATTTTCATAAGTTTTTTAAAAATTTAATTGCGTGTTTCTGGGCCTAATTGTAAAAAATTATGAGTTAGAAAAGAGGGATAAGTGTACCAACATCGGTAATAATTTTCACTTTTACCGGTGCTAAATTAAAGCTGGAAAGTAAAATTTGGAATTTTGGCCAACATTTAGGAGGAAAATTTCATTTTTTTGGAAAATTGAACTCAACACCGGTTGGGGAATATAAGAACCCAAGTTTATACTAGTGCTGTAAAATGGGTGTCATTTTTTACCCAATACAATGTTGACCGACACAAATAAATGCCATGCAAAATAAAGCTACCAAAAGAAGTTGCATGCACTTGGTATAGGCACTAGATCATTTACTTAGGCACCGGTAAGCGAGTACTGGTGCTCAATACTGGTAATCTATTACATAGATTCGGTCTTCGGGGCCTAAACAAATGTCCAAGATTTCCAAAGTAGCCTTGAGCAGCTGCTTGGCGTCCACATAAGCACCAGTATGCACCATACAAGAATTGGTTTGTGTACTGGTGCTCCGTACTTAGAAAATATTTTAAGTGCTTCCTTGCTCTCTGATCCAAACTAAAAAAAAATATCAAGTCCATTTAAAGCAGCCTTGAGCAACTGCTTTCTTTATTGCAAGCATCAGTATGGGCTCCATAGGCACCAGTATAAGTACCAGTGTTCTATACTTGAAATATTTTTCTAAGATTTGGTCTCTGGTTTGAGAAAAAAATAGAGCACCCCATTTAAAGCACTTGTGAGCATGTGCTTTCAAAACACAAAGGCTCTAATATTTAGATTATAGGCACCGGTATCTTACCAGTGCTCGATACTTAGGCAATTTCATTCCCAAATAGACCATCATATAAACAAAATAGGCACCAATATGCTTCCCTTCGTACTGGTTCTATCTTTTGGGATATAAAAAAAACCTTCGTCTTCTTCATTCAAACCGCCAACCAAGTACTTTTTCCTCTCCTCCAATTCATCCCACAATTTTCACCTCTATTAATCCACCTATAACCCACAATATCTAAACTCCATACCCCTCCTTTACACACCATTACTCTATCATCCCACATCCACTCTATATAAGAATCCAAAAGATCCCCTAATTGGAACTTCAAAGAAATCCATAAAAGAAGAGCTCGGAACTTAAAAGCTGTCATTCGATCTTATCATCCATCAAAAGTATGTCATGTATTTGAAGAGTTATATTCATTTTATTTATTTTTGAGTGCCAAATCAATAAAATTAGTAAGAAATCTATTTACGTATTCAATGAAATGAATCAAAGAAGTTATATCAATGTTTAATAAGTATAAAATTTTGAGCCAACATAATTAACATTGCCACGTTGTTGTTTCTGGTCTTTGAGATGGGCTAGTGTTAAAATTTGTTGGACATGTATATTTTCTTGTATATTTTCAAGGGTTGAATTGGTTGTGTTGTTTCATGGCTTAAAAGTTTTGAATGGAATCATATCCTTGTTTGTTGAATGGATGAAGGGGTTTCAAGACCTTGTTTTTTATGTCATTTATACCTTGTTTTTTTTTTTAAATTTTAAGCACCCTAAGGTGGGGGATATGTATTAGGTTCCTCAGACCTATGTAGAAACCAAAAGATGTACAAAGATGTTTGGGATATTACATCGGTAAGGCATTCTCGTTGCCTTCAAAAGAATAAACTAATAGTAGTGGACTGGTGGATGTAAACTGAAAGGAGTTGAAACTTGCTGGGTCGAGGTCCGGTGGTGTGCTCGAGGGGTGATGTGTTCTGCGTGTCGAGTGCTGTAGTTCTCGAGGGGTGGTGTGTTCGTGTTCGAGAGGTCCATAGTTATCGAGTGCCTTAGTTCTCGAGGGGTGTTGTGGTCGTGTTCGAGGGCTCCATAGTTCGAGGGCTTCAAGATTTGAGGGCTCCATGGTGTCAGGGACTCTATGGGGCGAGGTCTGTCGGGCACGTTCTTGATGCTCCAGTCTCGAGGTCTTGTTGCCAGTCTCGAGTTCTCGTTGCTCCATAGGGTGCGTTCTCGAGCCTCCAGTCTCAAGTACGTCGGTCTCGAGTGCTCGCTGCTCCGTTCTCGAGTGGTCGATGTTCCATTCTCAGGTCCTTCAGTCTCGAGTGCTCGATACTCCAGTCTCGAGTGCTCGATGTTCCAGACTCGAGTGCTCGATGCTCGAGTGCTTGAGTGATCGATGCACCACATGCTCGAGTGCTCGATGCACCACATGCTCGAGTGCTCGATGCGCGAGTGCTCAAGTACTCGATGCTCGAGTGCACGATGCTCTCGAGTGTGCAATGCTGTAGCTGAAGTATTCGAGAAATTAATGCACCTGGCTCGAGTGCTCGATGCACCTGGCTCGAGTGCTCGATGCACCAGGCTCGAGTGCTCGATGATCCAGATTCCAGCAGTGCTCGATGCTCCATTCCTGAGTGGTTGATGCTCCTATCTCGAGTGCTCGATCCTCCATTGTTGAGTGCTCAAATACCCATCTCGATTGCTCGATGCTCCATTCTCGAGTGCTTTCATACCCGTCTCGATTGCTCGATGCTCTATTGTCGAGTGCTCGAAAACCCACTTCGATTGCTCGATGCTCCATTCTCGAGTGCTCGATGCTCCAGGCACCAAAATGAGAGCACGATGCTCCAGGCTCCAGTGTGGAGTGCTCAATGTTCCAGTCTCGAGTGCTCAATGTTCCAGTCTCAAGCGCGATGCTCCTGGCTCGAGTGCTCGAAGCCCCAGGCTCGAGTGGTCGATGCTCCAGCCCCGAGTGCTCGAAGCCCCAGGCTCGAGTGGTCGATGCTCCAAGCCCGAGTGCTCGATGCTCCAGGCTCAAGCAAGAGAATTGTCTATGCACAATGTCGTGATTCAAACCGATATCCTTCGAGGTGTCCAGTTCTCGATTGCTCTGTAGCTCGAGGGTTCCAGTACACGATGCCACCAAAGCTTGGTTGCTTGAGGGTGCAAAGGCCCTAGGGCTCCCTATTCGAGTGTTCGACGCTCCAGGCTTGAGGTGGAAGTAGATTAAGCTCAAAGGTGTGTCCCTGCACAAAATGAAAGGAAAAACTCAGCAGTATCTATTATTTAGTAGCATGCTTCTGTGTTCGGATGTAAGGAAAATCATTTTTGTCCAGTTCGATAAGACCTATGATGAAAGTTGGAATGTTAGAGATGCTAATGTCATGTTGGGGAGGGTGGGTCGGTTTATGCTTTGAGATTGCATCAGCAACTGCATTACATTCCCTACATACATGTCTTAAAATAGCTTGGTTAAGCTCAGTGTGAATTTGGAAAGCTAAGACATATAGAGAACATTTGGCATATCTGGGATTGTTTATCATGTTCACCGCGCTCATGGCATCTGATTCCACTATATAGGAACATCCGGGGTCCAAACTGGGGAAGCATCTAGCTGCTGCCTGGATGGCCTTCATTTCCGCCTCTAAAGGTGTACTAGCAATGGTAGTGAAGAATTGTATTAGGCACGGCTTACTAGTCTAGTCTCTAGCTATACCTTGTTGGTGTGGTGTTTCATGGGTTTCGGTTGGTTGTTTGGTGATTGTGTTTGATCCCATGTTACAATTGTTTGGTGGAAGAATTATATGAGAATTGTGTAAATGAATATTATACATGTTGTCTGAATGGGAATTGTGTTGTCATATAATTGTTTGAATGGTAATAGGTTTCTCATATAATTTCTATATATGTCTATCGTAGATGCCACAAAATATAAGAAGGCCGTTACCAAATGGAAGAGGACTGAACCACCACCGAAGAAAGTTGCGGTTGAGGAGCAGGAACATGTGATTGAATCGAATAAAAAATAGGAATGCCAATGATTTCCCTCAAAATGAAATATGAGGAAGAATGTACTCCCTCTGCCACTCACAGACATAGTTCCCCAATGGAGTCAGCCCACAAGAGTGAAGGAGAAAAAAGGAAAGAAAGGACTGATGACATATCCAATGCATGTGAGCATGGGGGCTGGGGGAGGTATTCAACAAGTTTGAGATTGATGCTTGGTGCAGGGCACATGGCACGACCACATACTAGTTGGTTATGCTTGCTAAGGAAAATGATCACGTCCTGTTGGCGTTTGAATGTCATGATGGAAAAATGATGTTCACTAGAAATTGGACGACTTGGGTGGCATATTTCATTTACACATTCCCGAGGTGCATCAAATTTGGATGTGGAAAAACAGGCAAGATGTCCCAAACTACATCAAGGAATAGGTACAGAAAGACATTATGGTAAATTCCGACAATTTATCATTGCTTAATAGTTAATAAATTTGTGTTCCTTAGATATTAATTTATGCCTCGTAGTCTAATTTTATAAAATATTATAAAATATTTCATGTGTCATTCCATGCCAGTTTCAAACACCAAAGCAAGCTAACCCAAGATTAATGGAAAATAGTCAAGAAGAATGTGTTCAATATATGATATGTTCAAGGCATGCAATACCGAAATTGGAAAACCAAGATGGAAAAAATACATATATGATGTGGAGAGTTGGAAAAAAATCAATGGTTAATCCGTGAAGTGCTACAAGTGGATGGACGAAGATGAATAGAAGCTGTTCGAGCAAACCCAGAAAACTTAACACTTAATGGTACTTATAATTTAAAGTACTTTTCCAAATCTTATTAAAGCAATAAATTATTAATTAATAGCATTATTTTCTTAGCTAACATGTTATTGTATTAGAAAATACAGGAGACAACAAGCGCCAATTCAAAGAAAAAGAAATACATCTATCACACTAGGAGGAGAGTCTAACGGGCAACGAAGGAAAAGCTAATAGATCAACTGAAAGAAGCTGAGAGAAAAAAGATCACAAATCTGGGCTACACGGAGGGGGAGATCGAGCAGAATATCAGTGCAAAAAAATTTCAAGCTTGACAGATCCCTGGTCTACCTAGAGTCCAATAAACGGGATCAAGAAGAGTACAAAACACCTAAAGCTAGGCCGTTGATGCAGAAATTGTAAGTAAAAATTCCAATCATACAACATTTTTTGTGTCACTTTTATCACGTTACTAACACAACTATAACAAATGTTTAAGAATTAACAAGGATGCCGGGACGGGCAACCTCGTGTTGCAATCGGGTTAAGAATTTTGATCAGAGCAATGAAGAAGTTGGATCACCCTGGTCGCTATAGGGGTACACAGACTAGATTACGAGCTTCTGTTGCTATCTGACATATTGCAAGGAGAAAGTGAAGGAGCCGAAGAAAGCCCCCACTGAGCAGCCATCGGTGAAAGCAATGGTGGCAAACCTTGACCGATTGGTGAATGGGATCAATGCGGTGGGCGGAGTTAATATTGCAGCCGGCCTAGATGACCCAAAGTGTTTCACTGAGAAGGCCTTGGTAAATGTATCACCGGTCTCAGTGGGTCGTGCAAGGGTCTCAACGAGGGAGAAGAAGATGAGGAGGTAAGATCCATTTAATTTCATTTTTTTCCAATTTAACTAATTCTTTCATGTAAAAGTTAGGATTTTTAGGACCAACTCAATATTGATGTTTTTGTGAAACTTACAAGATGGAGAGGTGGTCAGCTTGTTCATAAAGAACATTAAGGGAGAAAAGTGCATGGCCATGAATGAATTGCATAAAAAAAAAGGCATCGTGAAAAGACACTGGGTGGAGTAGCTCGTGTTCGAGTGGGGGTGCAAAATTACCATGGTAAGGCTGAATTTCCATCTACCAACCATGGTTTCAAAAATGTAGTAGAGGAGTTGGGGAGTGTCGTTGATTGGCTGGTCTCTTTGGTCTGAGTCCCCATGAGAACGATGTGGAAGACAATACCGCCCAGGACAATGATTTTTATTGCATCAATGTCATTGACAATGAGGTAATTTCAAGAAACAAAATTACAAAAACTTACTATAAATTTTTTTCTTACTATTAATTTACCTAAATGTATTTTCTCACCAGGATAAACAAACATCAAAGCCGAAGCCATCCGGATCCAGTAGCAATCTCCGACCATTAAAGTAGATTTTTGCACCCTATCAAACAAGTACGTCCTAAGACCATCGATCATATTCATAATTTTAAAAAAAAGTGACTGCTACCATATAACTGAGATTTTATTTTATTTGAAATCTAAGGTTGTCAACAAGATAAATTTGAAAGAATATCCAAATATGGCAAAGTACGTCAAGTACTACAACTAGCTTGTGAAGGGCATGCAAGTAATGGGAAAGGCTATGTTGCTGCCCCAATTTGAAGATTCAAAGTTTTCACACATCATGCATGTGAATTGGGGATAAATAAAATGGTTAAGTTAGAAAAAAAGCTTGGAAACTTTCATTCCATGACCTAGCTCTTCAATGCACAGATAGATGTGTGGATTATGTAAGGTTTACAATTAATATTCTGGTTTATTATTGTCTCATTTTGTTTGTCATCATTAATCATACCTATTTATGTAGGAACTTATGGGTCAAAGTATACGACACTAACAATGAGCGCGTACAATTTTGTCCATCGAGCATGGGAAGCTTGGTCCAAAAGCACTGTGAATTGGAAATGGAAAACTATTTCTAGTAGATTTTGGCAACCATGCTAGAGACTGGCCCTGAGATCTACGTGGTTTCATACATTAGAATGTGATTCACAAACTGTTATTCTAATACATTGAATTATGCGCCCGTTGTAGGTCACAAAATGTGTTGTCATACATTGAATTATGACCCGCCTCCACTCGGAGTCGTTAGTAGCTAACCTAATCAAAGGCTAAGCAATGTCAAAGATAAAATTTATATTTTATACCCAACTCACTACTAAGCTACCTATGGGGTAGTAAGTGGAAAGTCTAGGATTGTCCACAGAGATACCAGGGCCTAATATTTAATTAAAACACAACCACGTGTGGGTTGCCAATCCGTATGTGTGCTAGGAATAGATAATATAGTAAAATGGGGGTGGGGTTGGTTTTTTAATTTAAAACTAAGAACATGAAAGAGAAACACAAGTAAACTATATTAACAGGCACTCAGGGGCATTTGTATAACATGGTTAACAAATGACTTCTATCCTCAATTCATTCACATATGAATATATAAACCATTTATATGCCTATGACACATAGTGTGGAGATAGCCTGGTATTCCCCCCCGTATGTCACTTGTGGTACTTACCACAATGCCCATATCTCACCATCTCTGTAATTAGGGAAGGCTCTCTAGTCCAGTGACACCGCAGACCATTCCCCGTCACTTCACACCCAATGCCAATGCACCCTTCTTAGAGGAATACAAAACCCGCCTAGAAGGGAAATGCCTCACATAGGTCGCAATTGTTGGATATGTAGTGAAATCCATGACATTCCGGATACTCCACTTTGAATCTCAATCCCTAGGCCTTAGAGAGGCAAAGGAAAAGACACCTTGTGATTACTCTAGAGTCAGCACAAGTCTAGTAACTAAAAATAAACACGCTAATCTATCCAGTTATGTCAAGGGTGTTTGCCCATCATGATATTCCAAATCGACCACCCAACATGTTGATTTCTCACACAGCTAGCTAATCAAAATCATGGTATTACACATACAGTGGTTTTATCTCAAAGGATATCAATGCACTCATCTCCCAGTGTTCTTTATGTACTCCACAATTCCAACACTTCCCAAGATAGCAATGAAACCTAGCACGATTTTATACTACCACACATTCATGAGTGCATCATCATAATGACATAGCATAAACCACAAATTTTAGAAAGCACAAGTTCAAGAAAAAAATATTCATAAGACAATAAGATAGGAGTGTATAAACCTCAAAAAGTCAAGTTCAAACAAAAATACAAACAACCCCATGCTACTAACCTACTCCCCAGACATTGAATTCAAGTATTGCATTAAATTCCACATCTCACGTATTGTTTTTCTCTTGCTCTCCAAATCTACAAAGTAAAAATGATAAAAAGATCCAAAGGTTTAAAGATATGAAACCCAAGTAAATTAAGGATATATTTATAGTAGTAAGGGTTTGGGCCTAAAAATAGGCCCAAAATAAGACAAAACCCTAGCAGGAGTCGCTGGACAGGGAGCGCAGCGGATGGCACGGCCTGTGTTATCGACGTGGCCTCGTGCTGGCATGTGACGCCGGACTGGCACAGGTTGCATGCCTAGTGCTGGCATGGGATTCCAGATATGGCATGACCATGTTGGCACGGTCTCTTTCATCCGGCGTAGGCCGTCCTCTGGTGCTCTATTTTTGCACACTGATCCACATCCTCTGTCGTTTGGCACAGGCTATCAACCGGATCCTTATTTTTCTCTGTCTTTTGGCACATGCTGCTTTGTTCTTCACACCCCGTGGGCTGGTAATGGAATTTTTGACATGAAACGGTGTGGGCTGTGTGAAACGGCATGATCCGTGCCCATAATTAGTCATTATCGGAGTAAAAAAAGAAGTTGGGAACATGGGAAGCCGACTTTGGCACAACCATGCTGTGATTTGACATGGCATGGTTAAAAGCCCTTGACACGGGTTATGTCAAATGGTGCGGGCCATTTAGCTTGGTCTCGTGCTTCCCATGAGCAGTTCGTGCTGCCTGTTACTTTTTTGTTGGACTGACTTCTTTGCTCAGCTACGAATGAACCATTTGTCCAATTTGAAATTTCTTGTAGTCAATTTCATAGTGCTCAAGATGAAAAATCCAATGGAACCAACTAAAAGGACTGATTCTTCTTGGATCAATCCATGAACTTGGTGCAACTCTCGGACAAGGATTCGCTGTTTCTTCCTTGGCCTCATTGAACTTCAAGTCTGCCAATCTTTGGCTCAATCCCTCTACTAACATGATGTAGAGTTCATGGCCTAAATCTAATACCATTTTAATGTGAATGGAATTCAATATCTTCTACCGTCCTTGCGAACAACGTTCAGTATAAATGTAACAAAAAATACCCACGAGTCACCTACTAAGGATGATCAGAAGGGAAAATCTAGGTGCTCGTGGATACAAGATGTCCATTAGTATCAATTAAGTCTAAAACATGCGTGATTTAGACAAGAAAACCAAAAATGGCCGTCTAAATCCTTTGTCACGTAAACTCAACTAATACTAGCAATCCAACAAGTAAAACAAGCCAATTATTATGCCTAATGCATAGGTTAATGCATGCCTAATGGTGCACATCAATCCTCCCACACTTAAGCCTTTATTCATCCTCGAGTAAATAAAAACAATAAAAAGCCTAAGCAATGTGTAGCATGTGGGTATAAATTAGCCTATACCTTTGAGTTATTCCTAGATTACCATATTTCTCCAAAAGAAGCAAGAATCTCACAAATCTTTCACTCCCCGAAGAACCTAAAGTAAACTACCACCCAAAATAAAGAGAGGAAAAAGGTAAGCAAGAAAGATAAGTGTTAAGCTAGCTTACTTTCCCAAAAAGTTCCCCAAAATCAATCCAAGAGTCGTCGCTAAAAACAATCCACCAAGGACATCCAAGAGTCGTCAACTTGGTTGTAACTAAGGATAACTCTAGATGATGCAAATGTATCGTCAATATGGTTCTAACCCTAGTTATAACCCAAGATGATGCAAATGTATTGTTAACCTAGTTTTTTTGTTTTCTATCAATTTCTCTCATTTTTCCTAGGAGCCCTTTTGAATTTTCCTCCTAGCTTTCTCACATGTTGAGCTCACATTCTCACCTTTTTCCACACGGCCTCTCATTTTTTCCTAGGTTTTTAAACCTAGCAGGGCCTAAGCTCTCATTTTTGCCTAT
The DNA here is from genome assembly GCA_037428765.1 of Rubia yunnanensis. Taxonomy (NCBI): domain Eukaryota; kingdom Viridiplantae; phylum Streptophyta; class Magnoliopsida; order Gentianales; family Rubiaceae; genus Rubia; species Rubia yunnanensis. The sequence continues at coordinate 65,625,449 of CM075061.1, forward strand.
ACCTTATGACCTATCTATGCTTTTCCCAATGTTGCCTAAGTTTCCCTTTTGGGTTTCCAACTTAGCTGGGTATATATATATATATATAAATGTGAAATTTTCATTTTTTAGAAGTTTTAATTTTTTTTGGGTAGCACAAAAAGCCCCAAAGTTGGGCTTCATACTACATGAAGATAATGAAATACAAAAAATTATACCACCAAAGTTTCTAAAACGACTACCCCAATACAAGCTGTGATTGCTACCAAGAAAGTCATGCCACCAAATATGCATCCAAAACAATCCCTAAACAAAGCAAACATCAAAACACCAAAGAAACAAACAAAACCACAAAGAAAAACACCAAAAGCACCGAGGAATCCAAAGATGAAATCTCCCTAAGTGCTCACTACTCCTTCCCCCACACTTAAACCATGTATTGTCCTTAATGCACAAAAAGTAGAAACATATATGTATGGCCTGGAAACTAGTAACACTTACACTTGCAACCCCAGAGGGCCCTCCCTGTCTTGCCTCATCTCGTCATTCTCAAAGTACCCCGTATATTGAATCATGGCCTCCATGGACTCCAATCTAGTGACCAACTCTTCCAATTATGATCTCATGCCATCTATTGCAAGATTAACTTCTTGCATAACTTAGGTAGAACTTGAAAGTTGTTCCCAAAGAGTACGCAATCAGTTGAGGATATCGGCGGATAAGTGGGTGTAGCTAGGTGGTGCCCTACATGAAGGCTCGATATTCATCTCCTCAATCATTGTCTCCGGGCTGGAAAAAACTCTATAGAACTCCTTTGCAAATCGTGGGTCGATCTCGTGGGTAATGACCAGTACATTTTGGCTAAGGAAAGATAATGAAAATGCAAGTGATTGCGCCTCCATATAATGACACATATCTGTCCTCTGAGGTTGTGGTTTTTATCATAGAAGCTTTGGCCAGCTTCTTGATAATGTACTTTGTTCCTGAATGCCAAAAACTAGCCAATGCAAACTGAGTAACTGGATGTCCTAAATAATACGCCAAAAGTCGTACCATGCCACCCATCAAAATATTTCCACCTTTTCTCTACCCAATTGCTAAACATTCTGGTACAAAAGCCCCCACTAAGCTCAGGAAGAAGTTACCCTCAAGAGTCATTGTCGAAAGGTAATGCACATCCGAACTCGGACAATGCGTAGTTCACTGTGGCAAAATACCCCATTTCTAGCAACCCTTGAATATAACGTAGTACCAGATGAACTATAGCGGTGATTATACACAAATTCTTCCTATATGTGCCTGTCAATTGCCTCAAAAAATTCCCAAGGGAGAATGGCAAAGCCTATCGATGTTTCTTCTGAACGCCTCTTCTGTATCTCCACCCGAAAGTGTGAGTCACCTCCCTGTGTGACATTGTATACACTTTGTCATCCAGGTGAAACTTAATTTCCTGATGTCCATTCGCATCTGTGACTTGCTATAGAGTAGCTTGGAACTCCAAAGTCTACCAGATGTAGGTCTTTAAGTGCTTCTCAAGGAAACCTTATAGGCCTACCTATCTAAATAAATAGGTAACGAGCGTGAGTAGGCCTAGAGCCTCCATATTAACCTAAGACATGAATCCCATCTCAAAAATGGTTCCCTTCAGCCCCTTCAAGTACCTCCACTTTTAGCTTGCTGTCCTAGAGATGTTGTTCAATGCATTAAATTCCTCCATCACGAATGCGGAGTTGCAAGGAAGAGGAGTCACCAGCTCAGGGTTTATAACCTTAGCCATTTTATTCCTTTTCTTACCCCGTAAAGATACATGCATGCTCCAATAATTTTGATTTATATAAGGATGCTTTGGAAAATTTTGTGTCTTGCCCCGTATGCAAGGTTTCTCATTATAAGGAAATATGAAATGAGATTGTGGATGAAGAGGTTTCTTTGAAGGTAAGGAAACAGGTCCCTGCAAAATGACTGTGGTACCTTCCTATTGTCCTCAGGTTGAAGAGGTTGTTCAAGAACGCCGAGGATGAAAAAAACATAACATGGTAAAAGGAAAGGGATTTTGCTGGTAATGATATCATTAGTCACCATGCAGATGCATATCGGTGGAAGAATTTTGACGAGAGGTATCCTAAGATTGTAGCTAAACCCAGGAATTTGAGAATGGCTTTCTGTAATTATAGAATGAATCCCTTTGGTAACATTTCATCGAAACATAGCCCATTGCCTGTTATGCTTTGTATTTACAATCTACCTCATTATCTATGCATAAAGAAAAAATATGGTTTGATGCTATTGATTATTTCTAGTCCGAGGCAACCTAGAAATGACATTGATACTTATCTAGCCCAACTCATTGAAGATCTGAAGTCTTTGTGGTTGGACGGTGTTGATGTGTTTGATGGTTATCGCGGGAAAGTTTATTTTGAAGGCCATGCTGTTCTGCACGATTAATGAGATTCCGGCTTATGGTAATCTTTTAAGTTACATTGGTAAGGGACAAGGCCTGTCTTGTGTGTGAGGAAACAACTGATTTTACACCGCTAAAAAATGGTTGGAAGACTGTGTATCTTGGTCATAGGAAATTCCTCCCAGTAAAGCACAAGTTACGAGACAACGTCATTCATTTTTTAGGGGGGGAGGAGAGGAGGAACGCACCAAGAATATTGAGTGGGTTTCCCATCCAAAGCAAGGTGAAGAAATTAAATGTTGAACAAGGAAAAAAGATATCTAAAGTGGTTGCCTTAAATGTTGGACCTTGGAAGAAAAGATTTAAATTCATTGATTTTCTATATTGGGGGACTCTAGAGGTTCTCTATTGTTTGGATGTTATGTATAGAGAGAAGAATGCGTGCGAGAGTTTAATTGGTACTCTACTTAACATTCTTGGTAAGACGAGGGACAACTTGAATGCACAGAACGACTTGGTTGAAGTCTTGATGCAAAATATCTTGCATGTGGCTATCTGTGTCATTAATGAGGAGGTGATATTTCGTATCATGTGTATGCGTTTCTTTTTCAACTCCATTAGCCGTAAGGATATTAGTAGGAAACAACTTAATGAGTTGGAGCTAGAGGAGATAGTTGTGCTATGTTTGAGAAGTACTTTTCCCTGGCATTATTTGACATTATGGTTCATCTTGTAGTCCATGTTTAGAGAAATTAGAATTTGTGGTCCCACTGGGATGCATTGGATGTACTCGTTTGAGCGGCACTTGGGGGTCTTTAAGGGTTATGTACACAATCGATGACTACCTAATGCTAGCATTGTCCAGAGGTATGTCACGGAGAAAATCATTGAGTATTTCACTTCAAATTTGAATGGGAAGACAGTAGTTGGAGTCCCCAAGCATGTGAACAGTGGCAGGAAGAATGGGATCTCATGTACGAAAGGTACCCTATACACACTATTTAATGCTGAGTTGATTAAAGTTTATCTTTCTATTTTGCGTAACAGTTGTGAGACCGAATGTATGTTGAGGAGCACATGTCAATGTTGGAAGAACTGTATCCTAAATGGATATGGAACCATTGTAACTTGAGCATTCTGCAACGTTTGTCAATTGGTTTTATAATCATTGCAATGTGGATGAGATTTCATCTAAACTTTGTGCATTTGTAAGGACACCCGGTTGCATCGTGAAGAGATACCAGGGCTATGATATCAATGGTTATATTTTTTCAACAGTGTCCAAGGATAGTAAGAGCACAACTCAGAATAGCAGGATTTTTCTGGAATCTGAATCCATGTGGCAATCGAGTATGAGAGACAAAAAACCTATCATTGCAGTCATGGCATTTTATGGGGTCATCGAGGAGATTTGTGATTTGGATTATGGTTGAGTTTAAAGTGGTATTGTTGAAGTGCAGATGGGTTGAAAATGGTATTGGGGTACATACCAAGGTACAAGTGGGTTTTACCCTGGTGGACTTGAATCGAGCAGGCTACAAGAATGACAAGCTCATCCTAGTAGCTCAAGCTCGCCATGTGTTTTATATCTGAGACCCAAGCAATGAGAAGTGGCATTTTGTACTCCACATGGAGAAGTATTTTCATGAAGATGAAATGGGAATTCTTGTCAAATCCGACATTGCAGAGTTTCCGTCTGCATTTCCAAGTTTGGAGGACATCGATGGACCACCCATATTTAAACGATCACATTGGAATGGTTTGTGGGTGAACTGGAATGGTCATATCTTGGGTGGTGATATTGTCCTAAAAAGGAAAACATAGGGTGGTAGGTTTGGTTTATCGATCTCTTTTATACCCTTTTGTTCCATTTTCTCTGGCCCTAATTGTATTTTTAGTGGTCATTAATAATTTGGTTTCATAATAGTAGCTACTTAATTTTTAGTAAGAAATTAATTCCTTTGTTATTAGAAGCACCAGTCAAAACATTTAATGCCGTTGCTACGAAGCAGGGTACTTGCTCTGTTTTATAGAAGAGTACTAGAAAACACAGTATTAGCACCGGTAACATACCGATGCTAATAATTTCATTCAATCACGCAGCTGCTTCATCTTGCCTACCACTTTTGAGAAGTGGTTCAGAAGGACAATTGCACCGGTCAATAAACTGATGCTTGATACTTAGACAAAAAAATATGTTTATTGCTCTCGGTTCACCTTAAGAATCATTAAAATGAATTAAAAGCAGCTGCGTCAGGTTGCTCTTTAACAAAACACACTGGTATGTGATGTATAATAGCACCTGTTATGTTACCGATGCTTAGTACTTACAAAATAAATGTTGGAGTTGCTCTCTGGACCACCACAGAATAATTAAAATGATTTACAAGCAGCTGCTTCTGGCTGCTTTTCTAATATTGCACCGGTATGCGTTGTTTAAATGCACTGGTTTTAATGCCGGTGCTTCACAGTTAGACAAAAAAATGAGTTGTTCTCTGGTCCCCTTTCAAATTAATTATTATGCATTTGAAGCAGCTGCATCGGGTTGCTTTACAAAATTAGCACCGATATTATATATTGGTACTGGTGCAATGACTACAGTCATGTTCAACAAAATAATTAATTTCTGCGCCATTTTATCAAGCTTACACAAACTCCTATTTCATATCTACTAAAAGGAAACCTTAATTTCCCCAGAACGGTGATTGTGGTTCAAAAAGGTTCTTTCATTTCTCCCTTTAAGATTGAAATTAATTGGAAATGTTTTACATTTGTGATGAAAACTTGATTTGCGTAATTCATATCAAAATACTAGAGTTTCCTATTCAATTGTGATTCTAAATGGTTCTATGTGCATTTTGTTTTATAATCCCTTGTGTGGTTGATAAAAATATATCCTTATTGTTATAGTCATCGGTACAATCATGTTATTCACATTTGGATAAACTATTGGTAAATTTCCACTGCCAACAATGTTTTTGATAAAATTCCTCTATGTCAATCTATATGATGGCCCCAAAAACCCCAAATTAGAGACCTTGGAAAAAAGGTTGTTCATCATCATCACAAGGTTCTTACTTGAGGGTGGCGGAGGAGATATTTGTCTCTGAGGAGGCAAGGTTGTTTATCTATAGTTATAGAATGAGAAAGCATTATCCGGAACATGGAATTGAAGCAAATCCACCATTTCAAGAAACTACTTTGGAAATTGGGATAGAAAAGCTTTGTGCTACAACTCCCGCTTTCAACTTGACCATCGTAGCCGAATTCTATACAAATTTGATGTGTGGATTGAGCACTGACAAGGTTTTTGCTCATCCAAGAGAGATACTTTGTAGGGTGGTCACGATGACATATCCTACAAAATATTACTCATTGAGCCTCTCTTTTCCCAAAGTAACTTAACCTTGGGCAACACTCCGTAGGATGGTCGTAATAACACACACTACAAAGCATCATCTGTTGAGTGCTTTCCCACATATTTTTTTGTCTTTGATTAAACACATATAAATAAAACACAAAGTTCAGAATTGTAGTGCAAGGGTCCTCGGTTTGGACCAGGAACTCAAGCAATACATACCCTTAAAAACAATAAACAAAAGAACAATACTAGCTACTCAACTAACACGTTATGCTTATTGACACTTAAGCTGAATAGCATCCCCTAGAAAATGGGCAAAATTTTTGACCCACCTCTACACGGGGTCATTAATTGTAGCTAATTAACCTAAGCAGAGGTTGAGTAAGGTCAAAGATAAAATGTATATTTTGCACCCAACTAACTACTATGCTACCGATAGGGTAGTTAGTGGTAAGCCTTGGGTATGTCCACAGAGATGTTAGGGCCTAAGAATAAATTAAAACACAACCTCGTACGGGTCTTCAATCTGTTTGAGTGATATGAATAGTTTTTAAAGCAAACAAAAAGGAGGGGGGTTTGGTTTTTTCAACTAACAACTACAAAACATGAGAGTAAAAAGACAAGTAATCTATTTAGCTAAGCACTTGGGGAGTCATTGTGTGACATGAATGATTTAATGTTTTGATCCTCGATTCATTCACATGTAAGATTTAGACAAGCCTAATAGAGTGTTCATAACATGTGGTGTGGCTGATGGCATACATTTCCCCGTACCTATCTTGTCGGGTTCACTCCCAACCCTCCATTGACACAGCTATCATAATTAGGGGAGTACAACAAGGCCTGACTATTGTTGTAGATATGTTTCTCCCCTATGGGATTAAGTCCTGGGCTTCCACCATGAATGTGCTACTTCCAAAAGTCCTATGAATTTGGCAAAGGGTCGTAGGTACCTTATCTATGACACCATGGCCTCTTACAACCCTAGCTTGCTACTCCTTTACTATCTGTACCCGTAACCTCTTGGACTACTTTACATAATAAGCTAAGGCTGATGAGGTGAAAAATAATTCAGAGTAATACTCGGGTCTCCTGTGCACACACTCACACAAACCAACGTACCCTATTATCCATACAAACATCCAGGTTTCCCTTCCAAAGGGGGCATCAATTTTTTCATCGACATGAATATAGACTAGAGTGTGTGCTTAATGGAGTGTAGTATTCATGCAATTCTAACAATCAAGAACAAGGAACAATAATATTATGAACACAAATACTACGATGAATCTAGTGAATCTCACAAAAGCATTTAATCAAAAAAGTCTACAACTTATCCCCAAGCTATGGAAACTACTCCATAGATATGGAATTCTAATATAGATTTGAATTCAACATCCTAGGATTAAAGAAAAAGAAAAGAAATAAAAGAAAATGGAAGAGAGTTTTTCTCCCTCTATAAGATGAACTAAGAATCGATCTACTAAGGATATATTTATAGGAGAAGGGGATTGGGCCTAAAAATAGGCCCCAAATAGGCCAAAATGTCTAAAACCCTAGGCCAGCAGCCACTTGGCATGGGCCGTCGTGGATGGTGCGGCCACATTGTGTACTTGTCGTGGGATGCTAGATCTTGGGTGGGGCATTGTTCATTGCTACTGCAGGCTGCCAAATTTGGCGTAGTCCGCGCGACCACCTTTGGCATGGACCATGGCCTTTGGCATGGGCCATCTTCCAGAAGGCGGGATTTGGACATGTGATCGTGCGCGGTGCGACCCGTAGCGCAGACCGTCCTCTGGAGACATGATTCACTTAAAAACTTGGCATATGCAGTTAATATTTCAACACCCCACTGGCTGGTCTAAACATCTTAGACTTGAAATGGCGTGGGTCATCGTAAACGGGATGGTCCATACCCACACTTAGCCAATTTTTAGTGAGGATTAGAGCTGGTGAACGCGGCCCATGGAATTTGGTGCCATTCAGATCATAGCCTCATGCTAAACATTTGTGGCATAGTCCAACTCCTTTGGTACTGGCCGTTCGTGCCAACCATGAACGGCCCGCGCCAACCCGTGGTTCCTTGGCTGGCTGAATTTGTTTCCTTCATTACAGGTGAACCTTTAGTCCAATTTGAGAGATTTAGTAGTCAATTTTATAGAGCTCAAGAAAACAATTCCAATGGAATCAGTCTTGAAGGCTGATTATTATTGGATAGTTCCCAGACTTTGGCAAAACTCATCAGACCACGATTCCCTATTTCTTCGTTAGCCCCTTTGACCTCCGTTGCCGCCTGTCTTTGGCTCCAATCTCCTTCTACTATGATTTAATGTTTGTGGCCTTTGTCTATTACCATTATGGAGGTGAATGGCTTTTGATCTCTTCTACCATCCTAGCAAATGGTCTTCAATATCTTCTACTACCCTTACAAATGACCTTCACATTGAATGTAATAAAAATTGTAACCATGCGCAACCTACTAAATATGATAACAAAGAAGATCTAGGAGTCCATGGATAAAAAATATTCATTGCTTCTAATTAAGTCTACAAAAAGCAGGATTTAGACAAGAAAACCAAACATGACCATCTAAACCCCTTGTCACATAAACTCAACTAATACTAGTAATTCACCAAATAAAACAAGCCAAAAACTATGTTGAATGCAATAGTTAATGCAACCACAATACAGGACATCAGACTCCTCACACTTAACCCTTTACTCGTCCTCGAGAAAATAAAGATAAGAAAAAGAATTAAGTGAAATGTAGCGTGCATGCATAAGTTAACTGAGGCATTCAACTTATTCCTAGATTACCCTGTTTTCCTGAAAAGCGTATGAATCTCACAACCCTCACACTCCTCAAAGAACAAAAGCAATCTAACCACCCAAAAGTAAATTTTGGAAAAAGGTAAGCAAAAAAAAAAGTATTAAGCTAGTTTACTTTTCCCAAAATGATCCACAAAGCAATCATAGAGTCGTCTCCCAAAAATAATCCACCAAGGAAATCTAAGACTTTTTGACTTGGTTGTAACATAGAGATAATTCATGATTCTCAACCTAGTTACAATTAAGGAAGAAAATGTATTGTAAACCTAGTTTTTTGTTTTTTCTTAATTTCTTTCATTTTGCCTAGGAGCCCTTTCGGGTTTTTATCCTAGCTTTAACACACAAAGGGTACTCACTTCTCACATTTTTCCACATGACTACTCAATTTGTTTCTATGCTCGTAAGCTTAGCTGGGCCTAGCCTCTCATTTTTACCTAGGTCTTTCGACCTATCCGGGATTTTTCCAATGTTACCCAAGTTGCCCTTTTGGGTTTTCAACTTGTCCGGTTTTTTGTATTTTTTTCAACTAAAAATAATAAGTTCTATCTAATCCCCTCCCCCACACTTAAAGCTTGCATTGTCCTCAATGCATATACAAAATCAAATAACATATTTGAAGGGAAAGAAATAGGAATGCTCTTATAATGAAAAACAACACTAAAATCTACCCTTGATGGCACAATCATTGAATGTAACAAACAAACTACCATCCCCCCAATATACTGTCCCTAACCTCTAATCAAGAAATTTTAGTTTAAACACTATCATACACCACAAATCGAATAAATAATTGAATAAAAATGGAGGGTTACCTCTTAGGTATCGATGTGTGTGTTTCAAGGGTTTTGAGGGTAAGTGGGTTTGGGTGATACTTTGGTGGTGGTAGGGAAGAAATGGGGATTGGGGTGTAGGAAAGTATGTGTACTTCATGGTTCGTGCACATCTACACACCCCATGAATTTGGGGCTTGGTTCTCCTCCTTGTCCACCATTTTCAACATAAAAAACCATGTACATCTACATGATCCATGAGTTAGACTCCCCATTTGCTCACCTTCCTCCAAGAACCATATTCTTCTTACAAAACAAACATGCACACCAAGTGTAATAGTGTCCCAAAAACAAAAACAAAAAATTACAAATAGGAAAACACACCAAAAATACTAATCTAATCTAATTTTTTCAAAGCTCGGGTTGCCTCTCAGAAGCTCCGTATATTTAAGGTTATTAGCACAACCCTAATATTATCCATATGGTACAGTTTTGTACCCCATCACCTTAGAAAACCAAAAATTAAGAGGTGGAGGGTAAGAATCTTTCAAGAGGAAGATATAGCAGAGGAGAAGTCTTAGAGGGAATAAGTGGTTTTGAAGCTTAGCACATTCAATTGGCTTTGTTATGGTTTCTTCTAAGGTTTCCCAAAATGGGGGAGTTGGTTCTATAGGTGGAGGTAGGGGTGAAAATAGGTAATGTGGAAAATTAAGTATAATCACCGTTCCTCGACTTCTTCACTCTCAACAAACTATTCCCCATCCTGTTTAGAATCATCTACCAAAATTTCACAATTAACTAGGGATGATTTATTTTCGGAATATTGGGTTGCCAGTTGGCTCACCCTTTTCATCAAATCAAGCACTTGCCCTTCTAATTTCACAATGCTTGAGAATATTTGAGTTCCCATATCGCTAATCTCTCTAAGAACTTGTCATTGGATTAAATCGTTATTCTCGGTCACATTAGCTATATCTTGCAAAATTTCTACATAATCCGATTTAGGAACCAATCCTAGGGATTAATTTTGGGACATTTGATAATTTGGTAAAATCCAACTATCTAACCCAAAGTGTTGGTTTCCCAATGCATCTTCATACCATGAATTTGAGTTACCACTAAACCTCAATTTTGGAGAATTGTGGCATGGGTTCCAATTTTGATCCCATCGGCCCTGGGAACCAACAACTCCTACCTTTGTCTCATTTTTGCTCATCCAAGAGAAAGACTCTGTAGGATGGTCACAATGACATACCCTACAAAATCTCATTCGTTGAGCCTCTTCTCTCCCGAAGTCACTCAACCTTGAGCAACACTCCGTAGGATGGTCATAATGACACACCCTATAAAGTATCATCCGTAGAGTACTTTCCCACATTTTTTTTCTTTTTGATTAAACGCAAAAAAAGACAACACAGAATGCAGAATCATAGTGCAAGGTCCTCAGTTTGGACCAAGAACTTAAGCAATGCCTACTCTAAAAAACAACAAATAAAAGAACAATACTAGCTACTCAACTAACACGTTATGCCAATTGACACTTAAACTGAATAGCATTCCCAGAAACGGTGCCAACATTTTGACCCACCTCCACTCAAGGTAATTAATTGTAGCTAATTAACCCAAGCAGAGGCTGAGTAAGATCAAAAATAAAATTTATATTCTACACACAACTCACTACTATGCTATCGATAAGGTAGTTAGCGGTAAGCCCTGAGTATGTCCACTGAGATGTTAGCGCCTAATAATCAATTAAAATACAACCTCATGTGGGTCTTCAATCCGTATGAGTAATGGGAATAGTTAGTAAAACTAACAAAGGGGGGGGTGGGTGGGTTTGGTTTTTTCAACTAACAACTACAAAACATGAAAGTTAAAAGACATGTAATCTATTTAGCTAAGCACTTGGAGAATCATTGTGAGATATGAAGGATTTAATGCTTTGATCTTCAATTCATTCACATGTAAGATTTAGACAAGCCTAAGAGAGTGTACATAACACATGGTGTGGTTGATGGTATACATTTCCCCGTACCTGTCATGTTAGGTTTGCTCGCAACCCTCTAACGACACTGCTATTGTAATTAGGAAAGTACAACAAGGTCTGACCATTGTTGTAGATATGTTTCTCTCTTGTTCGATTACGTCCCGGTCTTCCACCACGAATGCGCTACTTCCAAAATTCCTATGAATTTGGCAAAAGGTCGAAGGCACCTTATCTATGACACTATGGCCTCTTACAACCCTAGCTTGGTACCCCATCACTATATCTACATGTAACCTCTTGTACTACTTTATGTAATACACTAAGACTGATGTGATGGAAAATAATTTAGAGTAATACTCGGGTCTCTCGTACACACACTCACGCAGACCAACGTACCCAATTATCGATACAATGGAAGGCTTGATTTGGACTTCTAATCATGCTGGGCGCAACCCTTGGTGCTGGCCATCATCTGGAGTCTTGATTCGCTCAGAAACTTTGCATGGGCCATCTAATTTTCCACACCCTCCAGCTGATCTTAACATCTTGAACTTGGAACAGCACAGGCTTTCGTAAATAGAATAGTCCGCATACTTAGGCAATTTTGAGTGAGGATTAGAACTCGTGCGTGCGGCCTGTGGCATTTGGCATGGTGTACATTATAGCCTAATGCCAAAAACTATTGGCATGGGCCAACTACTTTGGCACAGGCTGTTAGTGCCAACCATGAACGGCCCATGCTGACCCGTGGTACCTTGACCGGTTGAACTTGTTTCCATCGCTAAGGGTAAACCGTTAGTCTAATTTGAGAGTTTTAGTAGTTGATTTTGTAGCGCTCGAGAAGAAAATTCCAATGGAGTCATTATTGAAAGCTAAATCTTCCCAGATAGTTCTCAGACTTTGGCACAACTCATCGGACCATGATTCCTCATTTCTTCGTTGGCCGCTTTGTCTCTGTTGCTACATATCTCTGGTTCCAATCTCCTTGTACCACTCTTTGATGTTTGTGGCCTTCTTCTACTACCATTCTAAAGGTTAATAGACTTTGATCTCTTCTACCATCCTTGCGAACAACCATCAATATCTTTTATCCCCTTTACGAGTGGCCTTTCACATAGAATGTAACCCAAAAGTACCCACGGGCGACCTACTAAGGATAATCACAAGAAATATCTAAGGGCCCGTGGTGGATGCAAAATGTCCTTTAGTACTAATTATGTCTACAAAATGTGAGATTTAGATAAGAAAACCAAACATGGCCGTTTAAACCCCTTGTCACGTAAACTTAACTAATACTAGCAACCTACCAAATAAAACAAGTTAAGAACTATGCCAAACGCAACGATTAATGCACATATAATGAAGCACATCACCTTGCACACTTTGACCTGATGAACCATTCCTCTTAAGAGCTCCTTCACCATTAGAGCGAGGGTTTGGCTCGTCTTCCAAGTTAGGGGATTGGGAGGGTTCATCCAAGACCTTAACCCTTGACCCTGTGCCAAACTATCGCATTCCATTTGCTTTTCTTCAAGGAGAGTCATCGCATCTTTGTTCACAATTCATCCATTATAAACAATATTCACCATCTACATGTCTTCATCGGATAACCCTTCGAAAAAGTAGTATACTAGGTCTCCCTCCTTTAAAGGATGGTATGGACAACTTGCTAATAACCTCTTTAAATGCTCCCAATAGTCATATAGTGATTCACTAGCTCCCTGGGTGATATTGGATAGCTACTTCTTTAGTCCGATGGATTTGGATGCCGGAAAGTACTTTTCAAGAAATCCTCTCTTCATATCCATCCAGGACCTTATACAACTGGGTGGTAAATAGTGCAGCCAACCATTGGCCTCATCTTAAAGGGAGAACAGAAATGCCCTATGGTTATAGTTATCCTCCGAAACACCCGAAGGCTTTATATTTGTGTAGAAAAGGTGGAACTCCGACAAGTTTTTGTTGGGATCTTCCCCTGCCATACCATAGAAGGTGAGGAGACACTGTGTCATCCTGCTCCAACATATAGCTCACATTAGGTGGCAATTAGGGGGGGAACATGATACACAACGGTTGGCTCTCTATATTATGAGCCATGCGCTCCTTTGGTGTTAGTTATGTTTTGCAATCTCTATCGACTCTTTTACCACCAAAAATAATCTAAGTTGAACCCCTACTTTAGCTCTCCGATTCCTTCATCTTCTACTACCTATGTTTTTGGTTGGGTAGTGTAAAACTCCTAAGTTTGTGGTATGAGTGTGTACCATAAACTAGGGGTTAACGGTACCCTACAAAAGACAACACTTCCAAACGGATTAAAGGTAACCTGATTACTTTCAAAATAGGTTCAATCAACAAAAAAAACAAAGAAAGAAAAACAAAAAGAATACTAACTACTCAACTAACACATTATGCTAATTTACAATTAAAATTTTAAACTACCATTCCCGACAGTGGTGCTAATATTTAACCTGCCTACAATTGGGATCATCAGGAGCTAACCCGAGCAAAAGCTAAGGAAGGTCAAAGATAAAATTTATATTCTGCACCAAAATCACTACTAAGCTACCTATGGGGTAGTTATTGGCAAACCCGGGTTTGTCCATAGAGAGTATAGTGCCTAATAGTTAATTAAAAAACAACCACATACATGTTGTCAATCTGTTTGTGTACTTGGAATAGCTAATATAGTAAAATGGGGGATTTTTCATTTTTCAATTAACTACGAACATGAAAGATAAAATGAAAGTAAACTATAATAACACACACTTAGGGGTATTTGTTTAACATGCTTGACAAATGACTTGTATCCTTGGTTCACTCACATATAGACATATAAAACTATCTTATGCCTATATCACACGGTGTGGAGATAGCCAGGTATTTCCCCATGTCTGTCACACGTGGTCCTTACCACAATGCCCATATCTCACTGTTTTCATAGTTAGGGAATGCGCTCTAGTCCAATGAAGCCCCAGAACATTACCCATCACTTCACTCCCAATGCCAATGCGCCCTCGTGTAGGCTGCAACCATTGGATATGTAGTGAAATGCATTACATCCTAGAAACTCCATTGTGGGTCTCAATCCCTAGGCCTATAGAGAAGCAAAGGAAAAGACACCTTGTGATGACTCTAGAGACAACACAATGCTAGTCGTTATAAACAAACACACTAATCTATCGAGTTAAGCCAGGGGTTTTCCCCCATCAGGATTTTCATAATCAACCACCCAACTTGTTGATTTCTTACACGGGTAGCCAATCAGAATCATGGTATAACACATATAATGATTTCCTCTCAAATGACATGAATGCACTCATATGCCCGGTGTTCCTTACCTACTCCACAGTTCCAACACTTCCCAAGATAGCAATGAAGCCTAGCACAATTTTATATTACTGCACATATATGGGTGCATCTTCATAATGACATAGCATAAATCACAAATATTAGAAAGCACAAGTTTAAGCACAAATATTTATGAGACAACAAGATAGGAGAATATAAACCTAAAAACTTCAAGTTCAAAGCATGAATACAAACAACCCCAAGCTACTAATCAACTCCTTCGACATGGAATTCAAGTATTGCATTGAATTCCACATCTTTGGAAAAAGAAAAATAAAAAGAGAAGAAAGAAAGAACCTAGAGAGAAGATAGAGTGTTTTTCTCTCTAGAAGTTGCTCTCCAAATCTACAAAGTAAAAATGATAAAAAAGTTCCAAAAGTTTATAGATATGAAATCCTAGTAGATTAAGGTTATATTTATAGTAGTAGGGGACTGGGCCTAAAAATAGGCCCAAAATAAGCTAAAACCCTAGTCAAGCGCCTTGTGTCCAGCGCGGGATGCCAGATCTGGCACATGCCGAATGCCTCATGGTGGCACTGGATGCTGGATTAGGCATGCCTATTCTAGGCATGGTCTGAGCAATCTAGTGCGGGCCATTGTCTCGAACTCAACTTTTACACTTCCGATCTGCACTCTATGTTGTTTTGCGTGGACCATTAACAGTTTCTCAATCTTTTGGCATGGGCTGCTTCTTTCTCACACCTGTGGGCTGGTCTCGACAGTTTTTACTTGGAATGGACCATGCCATTGTAAACAATGTGGTCTGCACCTAAACTTAGCCATTTTTGTTATGAAAAAGAGAAGTTGGGAACATAGCCAACTTACTTTGGCATGGTTCATGCTGCTTGGCACGGCTCGTGCCAAAGTCCCTTGACATGGGCCTTGTGGAATGGTGTGGGCCATTCTTGCTTGGTCTCGTACCTCCTATGAGCGGTCCGTTCTGCCCATTGCTAGCTTGTCTGGCTGACTTCTTTGCTCAGTTACAGATAAGCCATTGGTCTAATTTGAGAGTTTTTGTATTAGATTTCATTGCGCTTGAGATGAAAAATATAATAAAACCAACCCCAAGGGCTGATTCTTCTTGAATTATTACCAGAACTCAATGCAACTCTCAGACAATGATTCTTTGTCTTTTCCTTGGCCTCTTTGAACTTCAAGTCCACCTATCTTCTGCTCAATCCTTCTACTACCAAGATGTAGAGTTTGTGGCCTTCATCTACTACCATTTTAATGTTAATGGCCTTCGACATCTATTACCATCGTTGGGAATGACCTTCAATATAAATATAACGAAAAGTACTGACGAGCCGCATACTAAGTATGATCAAAAGGGAAGATGTAGGTGCTAGTGGATACAAGTTGTCCATTAATATCAAATAAGTCTACAAAATGCGGGATTTAGACAAGAAAACCAAACATGGCCGTCTTTACCCTTTGTCACATAAGCTCAACTAATACTAGCAATCGAACAAGTAAAACACACCAATTATTATGCCTAATGCATGGGTTAACGCATGCCTAATGGCGCAAATCAAATTATATCTCATTAAATTGTTTATTTTCAATAGAGGAATCATTAGTACCTAATCCTCATCCCTCCTAGTACGGATTGAGTTTTTACACTTGGCATGATGGCCAGAGGCATCAAACCCCATCACACAATTGAAAACGAAGTCATTTCCAGGTACTTAAAATTCCTTTCTCTGTACAAATTTAATCTATTATATTTCAAATGTGTAAGCTTTCTAATTTATGTTTTCACAGGCTAGTATGTAGATATCAAAGGGAGAAGAAAAATATTGAACCATCTCCTGGTTACACTTGGAAAATCACCAATATTGATGTAGGGCATTCACTACATTACTGGGTTTTTTCTTTCATTGTAGAATACATTTAATATTGATCCATTTTTATTCCTGCACTGGATCAGGGCCTTTCTTGGGAATACATGTACTACGTTCTCGTATTCATGGATGAACTTGTGCTTAAAACTACATCTATCAATATTCTAGAGGTCACTGAATAAATTACAAATCAAACCTTTAATTTTATAACATGTTCATTAGTTGCACCTAATGTCATTGTGTTAAAATCACAGGTGTTTTAGGAGGGATAGGGAGCTAAAGAAATTCAAAGTGTCACACAAAGATGGTAAGGGGCTAGGGTAGAGGTATATTTGAAGGAGGCAAGACATTGATGAACCTCGTACTTTAAATAGGGAAAAGTTTTTCAACTGTTTGTTTCTTAATGATGTTTGTAGGATGTCATCGCCGTACCTCTCAAAGTTATATTATTAAGCCCTAATGCTTCCTATCTACAATTAAGTAGATAATGGAAAGTCGGGGTCGTCCACAAGAAGATGGATCTTTTCCAGTGTTTAAACATATATAGGAGAAAACATACTAGCATATGCATACATAGATACATATAAAAACATGTAAAAAAGGTGTGTGTGGGGGGGTTGGTTGGTTTTTTATCCTAAATTATCAGTTTGAAAGACAACAATTAGCGAAGAAAAAGAACTATGCTAATCATGCAACAACAACTAAAGACAAGATTAAAATAACAATTAATGAAACCTTGGGAGCAATTGACTTCCACTTCCAAGCATCTTATCCATCATTGAATATGCAACCTATTTACTACTTTCACTACTTGTTGTGAAGACTAAACTTCTATCTTTCTTAGTTCGTAGTTTGCAAGCTCTAATGGCATTGAGCACAAATGACTCCCATAGTACATCTCTTGTCAAACCTCACCAATGACTCACGTAGTTGAAACATGACTAAAAGTATCCAATTGATGGCATTGAGCATGAAAAATCAACAAGCTTGGCAACACTTATAAACACTACACTGTGTCTAAGCATTTAACCAATTCATACATTTTCACAAGATTAGTCAAGAACGATCGACATTCATAGACTTCTCTCATTTTCTACAAGCAAAAAACATAACAAAGAGTTCAACATCATCATATTCATCTAGCAATTATCAATCCATCAACACAATCAAAAGCTCTAAACCATACTCTTGGATTTCCTATCAAGAAAAGGGGAAATCAACCCATTTCCCCAAATCCTAACAAGTATATCATACAAGTTCTTCATATACTCAAACTTTCAAGAACATTAATGAAATTAACAAACACATTGAATGCTCCATAAATTCATAATAGAGTACCAAATAGGCTACAATTTTTTATTCAGACAAGGGCTTAGAAGCCTTGGTCAATTGCTCCCAAGAACTAGATTTGGCTACAAGAGTTCAAACTAATTAATGCTAACAAACTAAACATAATAAAAGAGAATTAAAAGGTGAAAATGGTGAAAAACTATGGTTAGAATAGTACCAAAATGCAGGTAGAAGAAGCTATGAATGAGAGGAAAGAGAGTGCTATTTATAGTACAAAAAGGATAAGGTTAGGTTCTGGCCACCCGTTGGGCGCCAGAACTTAACCTTGTCTTATTTTCTTCTTCTTGTGGTAAACACTCATCTTCACAATGATTCCTCTCATTTTTCAAGTCTTCAACTCCTTGAAGAAAGTCTTAAAAGTCTTCAAAAAATGGTCTTCGATGGCCTCCGGTCTTCAAGTCTTCATGTTCTTCCTTTGTCACGCAAAATCCACTTGGTGCTGGCTAACAAAAGTATATGAAGTACTTTCCATATCAGTGCTAGCTCTATATTGGTGCTGAGATTAATGAGCATTGGGTGTTAAAAACTTAAAAGTACATAATTATATACTCTCTCCGTCTCACTAATAAGTTCCGAATTAATTTTTGCACAAACTTTAAGACAACTCTATGTGGCATCTTTTCAATGGGTGATGACAGTGGGCCCACGTAAATCAATTGAAAGGAAGAGTTAAGACCACATATTTATGGCTAAATGTAAAAATTTTAGAAATTTGAAGTTATTAGTTGGAAGGACCAAAAAGGAAAGTAGGAAGTTATTAGTGGGATGCAGGGAGTATGTTCAAGCAAATAGGCATTGGTAGCAATCAAGGTACCGTTTCTAAGAATGTATTTAAACCTCCACTAAAAACTCAGCACCGAGACTATTCCTTAATGGTGCTCAAGTGAAAATGGTACCTGTACCGGATTTTATGCACCAGTAAAAGATGACGGTGGTGCGACAATTTTAGCATTGGTACTTACCTGTGTTGGAATACTACGTTTAAGCACAACCCTAATTAGGCACCAGTATTCCAAGGGACAGAATAACCAAGGCCTATGTTGTGAATTACCAATGCCAATGTACCCCTTCTACAATATGTATGTATGTGTATATATATACATATATAAACACACATACATAGGATAAAAATTCAATAGAACCACTATCAATCTAACTTAACATTTATCATTGGTGTCTATCTCCCAAAAATTATGTCTTCCAAAATATTCTTAGTTCAGATCTCCCTGATTGTCAGAAGAAGTTAGTCCACATACTACAATAAAAAGGAAATTTTACCTCGATTTTACTGGATTTTTACTATGGGTTTTTGTCAAGAAAAAAACTGACGTAGATATAGCCGAAGTAAAAAGTAAATTTTTTACCTTGGTTTAGAACTGATGTAAAAAGTACCTTTTACCTCAAATTTTGACAAACATCGGCAGGTTTTGTGAGTGACGTCGGTCCAAGAAAGAAGGCCAACAAAAAGAGACCATAGATGCGAGTTCGTTATGATCTACATCGGCATCTATATGCATGCGACGTTATCCATAGAAAGAAGGCAGCCAATGGGAGATGAAATGTTATGACGTCATCCAAGCCAACGTCGATCCATATAAGAGCAACATCCCACTTTGTGAGGCACGCACATCATGTTCTAGCTGACGTGGAATGCCGACAAATAAATCCTCATTTTGAGGGACAAATGTTGCGAACAAACATAACACCAGTTTATGCGGCATCAGTCCGGTGTTATTTGGGCACCATTTTCTACGACGTCGTAGATAAATCAATTAGACATTGTTTCTTGTACAATATTATAATATTTAATATTTCATGACATAAGTAATCGTTCATCGATAGCCATTACATGTTATTTAAAATGTCATAAATCGTGAAACGGTTGAACATCATATCATAATCAATTGTTGTTGGAAAGATTGACATGTTCAAACCAACAAAACTATAGCATATAATAAAAATAAATTTTACAACATATTTAAATACATAAGGTTAGTATGAAATTGAAAAATTAATTGTATTGAACCACCTTTTTTTACATTTTACAACATTAAGACCGTCGGGGCGACTATTGAAATGACATGTGTTTCCATGTACATGCTGAAAGTCCATCGATAACTTTCTTTGGTCCAACAAACACATATATCTAGTAATTGTTGACATGTCTACGAATGTTGATTGTTCGTTACCATTTTGCATGGGATAATGAAATGTGACCGAAGTCGCACATTCAAACTGTGTTCATACGAATCTAAGCATTTAATCTCACTGCTTACAAGCATGACATTATCTTGTAAACAAAAACAACAAAAAGTATATAACATGTAACACGATCATCATACTTCATGGAATTATTAAATCTTTGATCAATGATGAAAAAATTAATAGTAGAATCATCACAAAATTGCTAAATAAACACGGAATGGATGGAAAACTACCTCAATTAATTTGAACCTAGAGATGCTCCATCCTTGGATACATGTCGTTGTTTGAGAGAAGCAATTTGGTTGTGCTCTTAATTGTTGTATGTGTGTGAATGAAATGGATAGTGTGAAGTTTGGTGTGTAGGATTTGTGTTGGAGTTGGAAAATGGGTGTTAGTGCTGAGCTTTATTGACTTGAAATAGGGTGGGGGTGATGTTGGTTCAAATCTTTTGCCAAAATTTTCAGTTCTTGCTGGAAATTTAAGATTGACCGACGTCGGTTAATCTTAGGTTTCTGTTTCATTCTATATGACACAATTGCGACATCGCACATAAGGTCCATAGTCTAATTTTAGAAAATTGTCGTAAAATAATCCATTTTAAGATTGCGGCCATTCTTCAGACTCATTTATGTGCAAAGAGGAACAACATTGTCGTCAAAATGCGAATAAAAAATGTTATCTCCAATTTTTCGTTTCGACCTCTATCACTTTATTGGATGGACCTAAGTGTAAAAATTAAAAAGATCACCGGTTGTCCCAAACTCGATTATGATCTTCCCAAAAATAAACTCTTTTATCCCTAGAAGAACCTATAATAACCGAGAGTAATAAACAAACTGGTCTTATTCCAAATAGATTTCCCCAAATTCTTCCTAATTGATCCATGTATACATATAAGTAATCATCTACAATTTAATCTAAACAATGTACTAGCACTTTTTTAAAATTTGATGGATGGAATTTATTACCTTTATATTTTAGAAAAAACCAAGAATATGAAATTTCATGTGATTCTATGTGGTGAAATTTGTCATTCTCATAACGCTTATAGTAAGAGTATTAATGGAATACTAACAAAAAATTTCTGACAATTACCCCGATATGCGCCTCTGTTAGACAGTAAGCATAATCTCCACATTGACCATATGTCCTAACGTTCGAGTGCAGATTTCTGAAGCATAGTGAACATGCAAGGAAGTTTGGGTTATAGCATAATTTTTGCAAAGTTTCACCATACACTGTCTGAGAAGATATTTGTCCCGTTCCATTGATTCATGCATGACCAAATCGGAACATCATGCTAGTGACTTTGTGAATTAGATAAGGGTATCTCTAGTTTTGCAATTGGACTTCTCCTACTTTGTTGGAGAGAGGCAAACATTGAAAAGCACACTGGCAGTCCAAAAAATGATTCCAACCGTCCTGGACGTGACCTTTGTCATCCCCTGTCAAACTTATGATCATTAAAAGTGATAAATAAATAGGCATGATCCCACATAGACTTCCACAAGATCTTCCGATTAACCCTTTCCGACTTATAAGTAACCATATACAATTTACTGTAGACTACGTACTAGGACTTTTAAAATAATCTTTGGAAGGAATTTCATTATCTTTTTAATTCATAAAAAACAAGAATGTGTAATTTCGTGTGATTCTATGTGGAATTAATAACGCTCATTGTAAGGGTTTTAGTGGAATACTAATAAAAATGAGGGAAGAATACCCGGTTCCTTGATGCCTAAATCGGAACAACATGATTGTGACAATATTATTTAAATTATTAGGTATTTCCAATTTTGCATTTCATCCTCCCCAATCATCTTGGAGGGACCATTAGGTATTCACTCGTGATAAAATCGATTCCGATCGAACCAGAAATTAATAAAGTTCATGGACAGTTATAAATTTCAATTAGCAATATCTAATATACAATTAACCATTATTAAGGTCAATTATGTTTGTTTTGGTCAATCGCGGGCCCATTTACAATGCTAGTGGGCTGAAATGGTGAGACCTAATTTAAGGAAAGCTGACATCGGTCATATGTCGGTCAAATGTTGATAAACTAAATTGACGTGTAACCTCGCACATGAAGTTGGTCAAACACCAGCCTATTCTTATGCTAGTGGGCTAAAATGGTGAGGCTCACATTTAGATTATGTGACGTCGCTCAAACATCATTCAAATTTCGATAAGGTTGACTGCTATGCAACGTCGCACCGGTCTGGGTGTAATTCACAATGATTTGTAATGACTATATATATGGAGCGCACCTCATACATCACTTCACACATTCATCTTTCCTTCGAATTTCATAAGTCCCCCCGCCCATCTTCTCAAAGGTATGGTTTCTACATGTGGTTATATTACTTTTATTTTTGTATTTATCCTTATAATTGTTATCTATATGGTGTGTGAGTATGTTATTTATTTTACTTATAAATCATTTTCTAATCCAAATTATTACAACCCCAACTTGCTACCTTTTCACTATCTCTTCCCGCAACCTATCAAAAAACTTTACAAAATCAGCTAAGACTGGTGCGATGGAAAATAATTCAGAGCAATACTCTGCTCTCCTATGCACACACTAACGCAGGCACAATGTACTCCCTTACACATTCTAACATCCAGGTTTCTCTTCCCAATGGGGCATCAATATTTGCACCATACATGAATATAACCCAAAATGTGTGCTAATGTGGGGTACTATTCATGCATTTCAAACATTCAAGAACAACCACAATAATATCATGAACACAAAATTAGGAAGAACATAGAATCTCACTAAACAAAGATTAAACCATGCGCTACAATTTATCCCCAAGCTATGGAAACTACTCCATAGATATGAAGTTCAAATATGGACTTGAATTCCACATCTAGATGAAAAAAATTAAAAGAAAAGAAAAGAAAAAAAGAGAGAGTATTTCTCTTCTAATAGCCTAAGAATGAAAATAAAACTGTCTACTCTCCCTTCCCTCTTTTTTTAACCTAGTAGACTACGGCTACATTTATAGGACAAGGGGATTGGACCTAAAAATAGGAGAGGGATTGTGGATGGCGTGGTCCGTGCCATGTACTTTTCACGAGCAACATTATATGACGTGGACCGTGTCCCTTTATCTGGCACGGGACACTAGATATAGTGCAGGGCATATTACGTCATCTTGCACATGCCGTGGCCTTTGACGTGGGTCACTATTAGCGTGCTAGATTTGGAACTTCTGAACCACTTGGTGCGAGTCTTTGAGCGGGCCATCGTTAGAAGCAGCAGTCTACTTAGAAACTTGGCACGGGACGCAGGTCATTAGCTGGTCTTGGCATCTTGGATTTGGAATGGTGCAGGCCATCGTAAAATGGATGGTCCACACCTATACTTAGCCGATTTTGACCAAAGTCCAGAACTCGTGTGCATGGGCCATGAGAATAGGTGTGATCCACGCCATAGCCTCATGCTGAATACTGTTGGCATGAGCCAACTCATTTGGCCCGTGCCATTGGTGCCTAACCATGAATGGCCCACGCCGATCCATGGTACCTTGGCCGGCTGAACTTGTTTCCTTCACCACGGGTAAACTATTAGTCCAATTTTATAGTTCTAGTAGTCGATTTTGTATTGCTTTAGAAGACAAATCTAATGGAATCAGCCTAAAGGTTTAATCTTATCTGATTGTTCTCAGACTTTGGCACAACTCATCGGACCATGATTCCCCATTTCTTCATTGGCCGCTTTGATCTCCGTTGCTGCTTATCTTTGACTCCAATCTTCTTCTACCACGCATTGATGTTCATGGCCTTTATCTACTTCTATTCTAGAGGTGAATGACCTTCAATCTCTTCTACTATTCTTGCAAATGACCATTAATATCTTCTACCACCTTTGTGAATGGCATTTAGATAGAATGTAATGAAAAAGTATCCACGAGCGACCTACTAAAGATTATCAGATGGAAGATCTAGGAGCCCATGGATACAAGATGTCCATTAGTACTAATTATGTATATAAAACGTGGGATTTAGACAAGAAACCAAGAAAGGCTATCTAAATCCCTTGTCACATAAACTAAACTAATACTTGCAATCCACCGAATACAATAAACTAAAACTGTGATGAATGCAATGATTAACACACGTAAAATGAAGCACATCAGACTCCCTACACTTAACCATTTACTCATCCTCGAGTAAATAAAGACAAGACAAAGAATTATGCAAAATGTATCATACAAGCATAAGTTAACCGGGGCATCCAACATATTCCTAGGTTACTCTATTTCGCCCAAAAAGAGTAAGAATCTCACAACTCTCACACTCCCCGAGGAACATAAGCAATCTAACAACCCAAAAAGTTTAATGTGAAAAAAGGTAAGCCAAGAAGATAAGTGTAAAGCTAGCTTACCTTTCCCAAAATGATCCCTAAAAACAATCTAAGAGTATTCTCACAAAAAAATCAACCAAGGAAATCCAAGAGCCATCGACTTTATTGTAAAATAGGGGTAATTTGTGATTATCGACCTAGTTACAACGAAGGAGTCAAATGTATCGTCAACATAGATTTTTTTCTCTTAATTTCTATCATCTTTCCTAGGAGCCTGATGTGTCCATTTTATGTGCATAATTTTGTACTATTTTGGGTCACTTTTGTGCTCTTTTATTATCGACAAATTTTGTTTTACCTTAAAATTCTCTTAGGAGGGGTAAGAGAATCTTTACGCTCTTTTACCACTTCTAAGTGGATTCTACATGACAAGGGAAGAACACGGAGGCAATGAAGACCGGAGGCCATTGAAGATTACATTTTTAAAGACTTTTGAAGACTTACTTCGAAGCCATGAAGACCGGAGGCCATTGAAGACCATTTTTGGAGACATTGAAGACTTGAAAAATAAGAGGAATTGCTAGGAAGGTGATTGTATACCACAAGAAGAAGAGAGGAAACAAAGAAAAATTTTAGCACCCATCGCGAGTCGTGATAGCCTCGTTGCGAGATCGTCGCGAGTCGCGATGAGCCCGTTGTGAGTCGCGACCAACGGGTGGCCAGAATTAAACCTTATCCTCTTTGTACTATATATAGCACTCTCTTTCCTCTCATTCATACACTTCATCTTCTGCAGTTTTCGATACTGTTTAGAACCCTTTTCTTTCAATTTTCATCTTTGAATTCTCTTGTTTTATGATTAGTTGTTTTCCATTGATTAGCATCAGCTCTTGTAGCTAATCTATCTCTTGGGAGCAATTGACTAAGGCTTCCAAGCCCATATCTTAAGAACAATTTGTAGCCTAATTAATACTCTTACTATTATGCATTTATAGAGCATTGAATGTGTTTGTTAATGTCATTAATGTTATTGAAAGGTTGAGTATATGATGTACTTGTATGATATGCTTGTTAGGGTTTGGGGGAATGGATTGATTTCCCCCTTTCTTGATAGGAATCCAAGAGTATGGTTTAGAGCTTTTGATTGTGTTGATGCATTGATAATTGCTAGGTGAATATGATAATGTTGAACTCTTTGTCATGTTCGTTGCTTGTAGTAAATGAGAGAAGTCTATGAATGTCGATTGTTCTTGACTAATCTTGTGTAAATTCATAAATGGGTTAAATGCTTAGACACGATGTAGTGTTTATAAGTGTTACCGAGCTTGTTGATTCTTCGTGCTAAATGCCATCAATGGGATACCTTGAGTCGTGTTTCGACTACGGGAGTCATTGGTGAGGTTTGACAAGAGATGTCGAATTCACTCTTGCAAAATACTATCTAAGAAGGATAGAAGTTTAACCTTTACAACAAGTAGTGAAAGTAGTAAATAGGTTGCATGTTCAATGATGGATAAGAGGTTTGGAAGTAAAAGTCAATTGCGCCCAAGGTTCCGTCAATTGTTATTTTCATCTTATCTTTAGTTGTATTGCATGATTAACATTGTTTTCTTACTTTGGTAGTTGCATTTCAATTTGATAACTTAGGAACAAACCAACCAAAAACTCCCCGTGTTTACATGCTTTTATATATATATATATATATATGTATGTAATTGTTTAGTATGTCTTCTCCTATATATGTTCAAACACTTGAAAAGATCCCCCTTCTCGTGGACGACCCCGACTTGCCATCATCTACTTAATTGTAGATAGGAAGATACAGGGCTTAAAAGTATTAACTTTGAGAGGTACGGCGACGACCTCCCAAATTTTGGCACCGCTGTCGAGGAAGAGGCTTTTATTTTTAAGTGTTTGGACATATTATGTGTGATTATATGCTATTTCTGAATATTTGTTTGTTTCATTTTTATTTTTATTTCTTAGTTGATTTTCCATTTTCACTTGGCTTGGAGACGTATTGTTCGAGTTCTTGGTGTATGGTTCGCATGCGATCCTCTTCACAAGAACCCCTACACTATGACCCCAAGTTGGAGTTGAATTTGAGGCGGGCTTGGAGGCGGGCTTGGAGGCTTTCTTTGGAAAGTGTGAATAACACCCCTCCTAGTGACCATTTTGTGGATACATCTTCATCAATTGAACATCGAATCGAGCATGAAGATGAGCATCCGATAGATGAACCTCACCCTCCTCCTCTTCACCAAAGAGAGATCCCTTTGGGGCAGCCTTTGTTGAGAGACATCAAGGCTCCCAACCTCGATCAACAACTGATGTGTATCGAGTATCCCGTGATTAGACCAAATGGGTATTTTGAGCTAAAGACCGGGTTCATCAACATGCTACCCATCTTCCTTGGTAAGGAATAAGAGAATGCTAACAAACACCTTACCGAGTTTCAGTTCTTGTGTGGTGGTACGGTCCCCTATGGAGTGGATGAAGATTTCTATAAGTTGAAGGCATTCCCATTCACACTGAGGGATGGTGCAAGAGATTGGCTCCACTACCTACCGCCCAAGAGCATTAAGAGTTGGCTTGATATGAAAACAAAGTTTCTAGCCAAATACTTTCTGGCCTCTAGATCCGCCGCCTTGAAGA
The DNA here is from genome assembly GCA_037428765.1 of Rubia yunnanensis. NCBI lineage: Eukaryota > Viridiplantae > Streptophyta > Magnoliopsida > Gentianales > Rubiaceae > Rubia > Rubia yunnanensis. The sequence goes on from CM075061.1 coordinate 65,652,505, forward strand.
AGAACATAAGCAACATCCTCCAATGGCATGAAGAATCTTTCTTCGATTATTGGGAGAGGTTCAAGAAGCTTCTTGCAAGTTGCTCTTATCATGGTTATTCGGAGGTGGATTTGGTTTATTACTTCTACAATGGCCTTCTTGATAAAGATCAAAGGTTGGTGAGAAGTTCCCGTGGTGGCACCCTTGGAAACATGACATCCTCATAGGCCATGCAATTATATGAAGAGCTAGCAGAAGAATCGAGAAACTTTAGCTCAAGGGCTGATTTGAGAAGGAGAAATCCAATGCCCGCAGGTGACTCTTCAAATAGTGATAAGCTCGAGGATTAAGTCTCGGCCCTTGCATCCATGGTGAAATCTTAGATGAGAAAACCGGGAGGAAATGCACCACATGTTAAATCATGTGAAATTTGTTACTTGGCACATCCTACGGACGCTTGCCCCACTTTGAAAGAGGATTATGTTGAAGAGGTAAGTGCCATGGGCTATCAAGGCTACCAAGGCTACCAAGGCAACCAAGGATATCAAGGTGGGCAAGGATACCAAGGTAACCAAGGCTACCAAGGTAACCAAGGCTACCAAGGTTATCAAGGGTACCAAAACCGGGGATATAATTCGGGAAATCATGATAACCCGAACCTCCGATATGGCCCTCAAGGAAGCCAAAACTCTCAACCATATCGGCCTCCTCAAAAAAAATATAGGCCACCTCAACAACATTTCCAAAGTCTCCAAGAAAAACCCCGAGACCAAGGGGAGTGCTCGGGGCTAACAAAGGATGAGGTGATACAAGTCATTCACCGGTTAGGCATGTGTGATGAGAAAAGTGAGAAATTCCAAGATGAAGCCAAAGCAAGCATCAAGAACTTGGAAACCCAAGTGAGCAAAATAGCTCAAGTGGTGAACCGGATGGAAGCCCGGGTAAAGGGTAAGCTACCCTCCCAACCGGAGATCAACCCTCGACAAAATGCAATTGCTATCGCTTTGAGAAGTGGTAGAGATGTTGGCACTTCACTAGATAATGACAGTGTTGAAGAGGAGCCTAAGAGGTTTGAGGTGTTTGGAAAAGGGGTTGAGAAGGAAGAAGCCCATGAGGAAAAGACCGAAGAATTAGCCAAAAAGGGCAAGGAAGAAGAAATCGAGGTGGAGACATTGGCACCAAGACTGAAGTCAACCTCCATCCCGGAACCCTCATCTCCTCCTTACAAAAGAGCAAAGATGGTGTAGATCCCTCCATATGTACCGGGACCTCCATTCCCGGAAGCCTTGAAAGACAAAAGGAGGAAGGAAGACAGCAAGGATATCTACAAAGTCTTTCGTAAATGTGAGGTAAATTTCCCACTCTTGAATGCCATTGAAAAAATTCCTAGATATGCTAAATTTGTCAAGGAATTATGTGTTGTGAATAGGAAAAAAAGGGCCAAAAATAAGTTGAAAAATGGAAAAAGTGAGCATGTTTCTGCCTTGTGTCAAAAAGAGCTACCCCCTCAATGTAGCGATCCCGACATGCTCACAATCCATTGCATAATAGGAAATACAAATCCTGAAAAAGCTATGCTTGATTTGGGTGCATCAATAAATGTGATTCCTCATTCCTTATATGAAAACCTCAACTTGGGAACATTGCACAAAATCGGGGTGGGTGATTCAATTGGCCAATCGTTCTAGTGCATACCCTGAAGGTATTATTGAGGACATATTGGTTAAGGTGGATTCCTTAGTTTTCCCCGCGGATTTTTATGTCCTTGACATGGAGCATGATAAACATGCCGCCCAATTTTGTTGGGGAGGCCATATTTGAAAACCTCTAGGACAATGATTGATGTGCATAGAGGTACTCTCACCATGGAATTTGATGGAATAAAAGTAGATTTTAACATAAATAACTCCATGAAGTATCCTAGTGAAGAACATGCTTGCCATACCCTAGATGTTGTTGAAGAAGTTGTGCAAGATGTTTTTGAACTAAGTGGTGATGATTCTTTGTTAGTTTCTTTGCAATGTGATAGTAATAATGCCCATAATGTATACTCTATGAGCACTAACTTGAAGGAAAGCTTTGAGGATTTGAACCTGCTTGAAGAATTGAAACGAATTCTCTCAAAACCTCCCCCTCTACTCTTAGAGGAGCCCGAGGAACCGGAATTCCTCCCGTCACTTGTGAAAGCGCTAGTGATTGAACTCAAACCTTTGCCAAGTAACCTCAAGTACGCTTTTCTTGGGGAAGGGGAGATGCTTCCGATTATCATTTCAAGCAAGCTCACCAAAGAGCAAGAAGAGAAGTTGATGTTGGTGTTACGGGAAAAAAGGAAGAAATTGGATGGACTATTTCCCACATCAAAGACACAAGTCCATCCACTTGTATGCATAGAATCTTGTTGGAAGAAGATGTGAAACCCGTCCGGCAACCCCAATGCCATTTGAACCCACCTATGATGGATGTGGTGAAGGAAAAAATCCTCAAGTTATTCCAAGTTGATCTATCCAATCTTGGATAGCAAGTGGGCGAGTCCAACTCAGGTGGTACCCAAGAAGAGCGGGGTGACGGTGGTCGAAAATGAGAAGGGTGAAATGGTGCCCACCCGAGTTCAAAACGGGTGGCACGTTTGCATTGACTATCGGAGGTTAAATGCGGAAACCCGGAAGGATCACTTCCCATTGCTATTCATTGATCAAATGCTTGAGAGGTTAGCAAGCCACCCCTTCTATTGCTTTTTGGATGGGTACTCAGGGTACTTTCAAGTTGCTATCGTCCCGGAAGACCAAGAAAAGACCACCTTCACGTGGCCCTTTGGTATGTTTGCTTACCGACGCATGCCTTTCGGTTTATGTAACAACCCCGCGACTTTCCAAAGGTGTATGGTAAGAATTTTCTCAGAATTTGTTGAAAATTTTGTTGAGGTATTCATGGATTATTTCACCATTCATGGTTACTCTTTTGACAACTGTTTAGAAAATTTGGCACAAGTTCTTAAACGTTGCATTGATACTAATCTTGTGTTAAATTATGAGAAGTGTCATTTTATAGTGGAGCAAGGCATTGTATTAGGCCATGTTGTCTCCTCTAAGGGTATTGAGGCTGACAAGGCAAAGATAGACACAATTCAAACATTTCCTTATCCTACTAATGTGCGCGAAGTGCGCTCTTTTCTTGGTCATGCAGGATTCTATAGCCGATTCATCAAAGACTTCTCGAAGATAGCATCCTCTTTATACAAGTTGTTACAGAAAGAGGTAGAATTTGTGATGGATGAGGGTTGTAAAGGAAAGGAAGGTTAGTTTCGGCCCCTATTATACAACCCCCGGATTGGTCGATGCCTTTTGAGATTATGTGTGATGCGAGTGATTACGCCGTTGGAGTGGTGGTTGGTGGATAGCACCTCACGCCATCTACTACGCATCCAAGTCTCTAAATGAAGCCCAAACAAACTATTCCACTGCCAAAAAGGAGTTACTAGCAGTGGTATTTTCTTTGGAAAAATTTCGATCTTACTTGCTTGGTATAAGAGTTATTGTGTACACTGACCATGCAGCACTTCGTCATTTAATGACGAAGAAAGAGGCCAAGCCAAGATTGATTAGGTGGATCCTTCTTTTGAGCGAATTTGAGTTGGAGGTGCAAGACAAGAAGGGTGCGGAAAACCTTGTGGCCTATGATTTGAGCCGGTTGACTCCAGCGAAGACATTGAGGTAAACCCCACAATGAAGGACCAACTACGGGAGGAATTCCCTGATGAATAATTGTTCACCATTAGGGATCTCCAACCGTGGTATGCCGACATTGTAAATTTTCTTGTCACCGATAAATTCCCTCCTCATTTTTCTAAGGCCCAAAAGGATAAATTAAAGAGTGATGCTAAGTATTATGTGTGGGATGATCCCTTTTTGTGGAGAAATTGTGTGGATTAAGTTGTTAGGAGATGTATCCCTGACAATGAAGTATATTCAATTCTTGAATTTTGTCATTCTCATGCATATGGCAGTAATTTTGGAGCAAGGAGAACCGCTAGGAATGTTTTAGAAAGTGGGTTTTATTGGCCTACATTGAATAAGCATGTATACACCTTTTGTAAATCTTGTGATGAATGCCATAGAGTAGGAAATATCTCCACTAGGAATGAAATACCCCAAAGGCCTATTCTATATTGTGAAATATTTGATGTTTGGGGTATTAACTTTATGGGACCTTTCCCTAGTTCTTATGGCTTTACATATATTCTTTTTGATGTTGATTATGTATCGAAGTGGGTTGAAGAAAAACCCTCTAGGACTGACGATTCTAAAGTGGCTGCAAAATTCCTAAAAGATAACATCTTTTCTAGGTTTGGGGTACCCCGAGCCTTGATTAGTGACCGTGGCACCCATTTTTGCAGTCGGACCATAGCGGTACTCTTGAAGAAGTATGGCGTCACTCACAAGACATCCACCACATATCACCCGCAAAACAACGGGCAAGCCAAAGTTTCCAATCGGCAAATCAAGTCCATCCTTCAAAAAATGGTTAACCCTAACCGGAAGGATTGGAGTTCTCGGTTGACTAATTCCTTGTGGGCGTATAGGATGGCTTACAAGACACCAATCGGTATGTCACCATACCGGTTAGTGTTTGGTAAGCACTGTCATCTACCGGTGGAAATTCAACATAAGGCTTACTGGGCAGTCAAAGAATTCAATCTTGATATAGATCTGGATGGCTTGCATAGGAATTTACAATTGGATGAACTGGATGAGATCCAGAGGGAGTCCTATGAGAATGCTGAAATCTATAAAGAGAAGAAAAAGGTGTGGCACAACAAGATGATCATCAGGAAGGACTTTGACGTTGGTCAAAAGGTCCTCCTATTCCAATCTTGCCTTTGCCTATTTCCAGGTAAGTTGAGGTCCCGATGGATCGGTCCTTTTAAGGTGGTTAATGTATTCCCGCATGGCGCAGTAGAGATTCTAGATAGAGCTAAGTCCAATACTTTCGAGGTTAATGGACAACGTTTGAAACCTTACCACAGGAATTTTGTGTCGAAAAAAGGAGAGGACGTTGATCTCTTCAATCTGGTTAGTGAGTAAAACCCAAGAAAAGGGAAGTAAGTTGTGCCAATGACGTTAAATAAACTTGGTTTTGATCATCCAGATCGCCATTCGTGACCGTGACTTTCTGTTGATGTTGTTGGGTTTTGAATTTTATCATTAAGCTTCATTGTTTTGCTTTATGCTTTTCACGGGTTGTTTTCTCCATGATTTTGTAGCAATTTTGAAACTAAGGCATTGGAATTTTGAAGGGAGAAATTCTTGGAGTCAAGAAGGAAAGACTTGGACAAGAGAAAGAATCAGAAAATGTTTTTTTTCCAAGTACCAGGTTAGTAGCCCGTCGCGAGTCGCAACGGGCTCAGTAATTTTGGGAGAAATTTCACCCTCGGATACCACACTCTGTGAGGCACGATAACCTCGTGAGGCCTCGTCGCGGGTCGGGACCCCATCGTACTGAGTCACGATGGGCTCAGTAAGTTTGGGTGAAATTTCACCCCCCAGATGCCACTTTCCACGAGTCGCGATGACCTCGTTAGTTCGATTTGAGATGCTCAGTGCCACATGGACCACGGGCCTCTTCCATTGGTTGTATGGTGCGAGGAAGGTCACATTCATGGCACTTCCTCAGTAGAGCAAGACGAAGCTGGAACTTGATACACCTCTAGGAGATTTGGAAATTTCACTGGACTCCTCATGTAGAGATGAATTCTACCGCAAGCTTCGTGACCTTGGCCCAGCTCCTGTCCAGTGTGATGATAGCACTCTACCTCCCTCTGAGCGACAATGGTAGCAACACTCCCCGCAGCCTCCACCAGAGACAGAGCCCATGCAGGAGGACGATGCTCCACCTCACTATTCCCAGCCTCTACCAAACTTCTACGAGCAGATGATGCTGACTATGCATGAAGGATTTCATCGACAGGACAACATGATATTGAAGCACAATGTATTTGTCTCCCAGACCTTGATTGATATGGACGAGGAGATTGACCACTTGCCAGCTCGCATCCATGAGTTGTAGTCCCAGTCAGGCAGTGTTTCTATCCTTGATTAGGGAGCCAATAGGTGGAGAGTGAGGAGGCAGAGGAGCATAGAGTGCCTGGCACAGTATCAGCAGCGCTACTTTGGCGGTGGCCCTTCTTCATCACAACATTGATTTTGTGAGCACCACATCTTTACCCTTTCCATACTTCACTTTGTACATTTTTACCCTATTGTCTACATTGAGGTAAATGTAGTTTTCTAAGTAGGGGGAGGGGTATCTACTACTTTGAGGTGATTGGGTTTGGAGGCACTTTTGCATAACTCTTTTGTTTTGTTTTGGATATTTTCTCCCTTATGTTTTGGGATGTTTTTTTCTTTTGATGTACTTGGATAATGTTTGTTTTGATACTTTTCTTAGCCTTAACATTTGGAAAGCAATTTGCTACTTTTTGGATTGGAGACATGTGAAAAATGCTGAAAAATAATAATAAAAAAATTTTAAAAAAAGAATCCCGCTAAGTTGAAAACCCAAGAGGGCAACTTAGGCAACATTAGGGGCCCAGATAGGTCGAAAACCCAAAAGGGAAACCCAGGAAAAAAATGAGAGGCTAAATGTGCGGAAAAAGGCGAGATGTGAGCCAAAGAAACATGATGTGTGGCTAGGATGAAAACCTGAAAGGGCTCCTAGGTAAAATGAGAGAAAATGAGAGAAATTGAAAAACGTTAAGTGTTTACTCATTTTCCGGCGTTGGAGTCATAAGGTTGAGGTGACCACACGGATGGATCGGGTAGCTTGATATTTTGAGGACCTTTTGGGAGTGGAAAATTTAGCGGGAGAAGACGAAGTAAGTTATGAAATGCTTGATCATTAATATGCTTCATTTTTAGGTTGATATATTGATATAAAGTGGAGCATGTGTTTTGAACCTTATACATACCTTTAGCTTCACCCTTTATCATTGGATTTGGGATTATCAATTCGGGATTTGGAGATGTTTTAGGGGTATCAATGAATTAATGGGTTGATATGGTTTGGATAGGTTTAGGAATAGGGGTTGTGGGAAACTTCTCATTTGACCTTAACATTGGGATGTGTGATATTGAGAGTTATATAAGGTATTGATTTGTGGGAATAATAGTTAGGATGTGGATATGTCGTTTCCTTCGTATGCTTGGATCTTTCATTACTCAAGGGCGAGTAAGGTTTAAGTGTGGGGAGGCTTGATGTGTCCATTTTATGTGTATAATTTAGTACTATTTTGGGTCACTTTTGTGCTATTTTATTATCGAGAGCTTGTGTTTTACCCTAAAATTCTCTTAGGAGGGGTAATAGCATATTTATGCTCTTTTACCTCTTCTAAGTGGATTTTACGTGACAAGGGAGGAACACAGAGGCAATGAAGACCGAAGGCCATTGAAGATCACATTTTTGAAGACTTTTGAAGACTTGCTTTGAAGACATGAAAACTATAGGCCATTGAAGACCTTTTTGGAGACATTGAAGACTTGAAAAATGAGAGGGATTGCTAGGAAGATGATTGTATACCACAAGAAGAAGAAAAGGAAACAAAGAAAAATTCTGGCACCTACCGCGAGTCGCGATGGCCTCGTCGTGAGAACGTCGTGAGTCGCGATGAGACCGTCGCGAGTCTCGACCAACGGGTGGCCAGAATTACACCTTATCCTCTTTGTACTATAAATAGCACTCTCTTTCCTCTCATTCATACACTTCATCATCTGCATTTTTCAGTTTAGTTTAGAACTCTTTTCTTTCCATTTTCATCTTTAAATTCTCTTGTTTTATGATTAGTTGTTTTGCATTCATTAGCATAAAATCTTGTAGCTAATCTATCTCTTGGGAGAAATTGACTAAGGCTTCCAAGTACATGTCTTAGGAACAATTTGTAGCCTATTTAATACTCTTACTATTATGCATTTATGGAGCATTTAATGTGTTTGTTAATGTCATTAATTTTATTGAAAGCTTAAGAATAGGAAGTACTGGTATGATATGCTTGTTAGGGTTTGGGGAAATGGGTTGATTTCCCCCTTTCTTGATAGGAATCCAAGAGTATGATTTAGAGCTTTTCATTGCGTTGATGCATTGATAATTGCTAGGTGAATATGATAATGTTGAACTCTTTGTCATGTTTGTTACTTGTAGCAAATGAGAGAAGTCTATGAATGTCGATCGTTCTTGACTAATCTTGTGTAAATGCATAAATGGGTTAAATGCTTAGACACGGTGTAGTGTTTATAAGTGTTACCAAGCTTGTTGATTCTTCGTGCTAAATGCCATCAATGGGGTATCTTGAGTTATGTTTCGACTTCGGGAGTCATTGGTGAGGTTTGACAAGAGATGTCTAATTCACTCTTGTAAACTACTATCTAAGAAGGATAGAACTTTAGCCTTCACAACAAGTAGTGAAAGTAGTAGATAGGTTGCATGTTCAATGGTGGATAAGAGGTTTGGAAGTGGAAGTCAATTGCGCCCAAGGTTCCGTCAATTTTTTTTTCATCTTATCTTTAGTTGTATTTCATGATTACCATTGTTCTCTTGCTTTGCTTGTTGTTGTATTTCAATTTGATAACTTAGGAGCAAACCAACCAAAAACCCCCATGTGTTTACATGCTTATATATATATATATATATTATATCTATCTATGTATGTACATGTTTAGTATGTCTTCTCCTATATATGTTTAAACACTTGAAAAGATCCCTCTTCTCGTGGACGACCCCGACTTGCCATTATCTACTTAATTGTAGATAGGAAGCAACAAGGCTTAAAAGTATTAACTTTGAGAGGTACGGCGACGACCTCCCAGAGCCATTTGGGTTTTCATCCTAGCTTTAACACACAAAGGGTAATCACTGCTCACCTTTTTCCACATGGCCTCTCATTTTTGCCTAGGCTCATAAGCCTAGCTGAGCCTAGCCTCTCATTTTTACCTAGGTCTTTTGACCTATCCGAGCTTTTCCCAATGTTACCCAAGTAACCCTTTAAGGTTTTCAACTTGTCTGGGTTTTTTTTTTCATTTTTCATGTTTTTCAAAAATAATTTTGGTGTGTTGAAATTTCCCCAAAAGTGAGCTTTATACTACAAAGATAAGATCAATCACAAAAAATAATACACCACCAACAGTTTCCCAAAACATCCCAAAACAACTACAAAAGGTGCACTCACACCAAAAATAAATAAAAGAGTTCAATGAGGGAAAGAAATAAAAACAAGGAAAGGATAGTCATCCGAAAATCAAAATTAGTAGAACATCGGCTAAAGGAAATACTAGCAAAGGGGATAACATAATAGTAGATGTTCCAGCCTCTCCCTACATTTAGTTTCTTGTGTTGTTTCCAAAGTAAGTAACTAAGGTGAAAGAAAGGTTGGAATCATGAGAAAAATCACTCCCTATTGTGGCGTCTGGCTCCTGGCCCTGGCCTTGCAGAGGATCCATGTAGCGCTCCCCTAAGCTTGCACTCCTCACTTTTCACTGATATCTTGAAGTTCCTTGTGGAGAGCTCCCATACCGTCTGTCAGATATTGTAACTGACAATGAACTCTTTCAAATCTGGCAACTGTATCCTAGTAAAGATCATCAAGCTGAGCTCCAGCGGTAACTCAGTCCTGCCTCACCCCAATGATGGAGTACTCCAAAGATTGTGCCCAATCCGGCTGGGGCTAGTGTGGTGGCTTGGTCCACATGGGATAAGAAGAAGAAAAATGAAAACCTGGAGACTCGTGCTCTCAAAAAGGGTTGTACTGCAGATGTTGACATGAGTGAGCTCAATGATGAGTGTGGATTAAAATGCTATGTCTGTAAGGCTCAAATGGTTGAGGGGATCCATAGATGTTGTGCCTACTAAACTCCGAGAAATCCCGATGGTGAGATGAAATGCTATGTCTATGTGCACTCCCAGTGCCATGCCCTGTGGATGGTATTAACACTAGTGAATGCTAACTGGCCCTAGAAGAAGGGGTGGTTCTCCTAATACCTATTGGAAAGATGGTAGTGGCACTATAGGGTGATCCATAGTTGGTGGCATAGCATGAGGTGGAGGGGTTTCTCTATGATAACACCAATGGGAATCTGCTACTCAGGCTACTCCTGCTCCTCCTTCTAATACTGCTCCTCTGACTCCTGGGTGTACTCCCCCAAAACTACCTCTAAACCTGCATCAGGCTCAATAATTAGATATGAAAATTGGAAGGACTTGCTAAACTTGGCTTTCTCACTCTGGGGGAGCCTCATGAACTCTTCCCCTTGTTTTTCTGGATAATGGAACCACGCGCTTTCTTTATAAGCCTTGCCTCTACCATGACCAATATAGTGAGGGTAAAGATTGTACTTGGGTTAGCCCTCATATCCTCACTCCCCTGAAGATGGAAGTACCATGCCAGAAGCGTAACCATTCCTCCCATTAATATCTTACCAGTGCGAGTAAATGAGAAAGTGAGATCCTTACTTCCAGAGACAAGCCTATCCACCAAGTTGGGGCAACTCTCCCCTTGCACATAGACCATAGAAGAATGGCACGGTCATCATCAGTGGAGGTGGTAGCCTCCCCTTGGTAACTCATTATAGTGGACAATAGTCTGGCCACGTACCTAAGTGCGGGATGCACTATGTTGGTGTTCTTGCTCTTCTTTCCACTTACTTGTCCGGAGATAACACCCCATAATTTGACTGGATCACATGTGTTTGGCTCCCTAGACAAGTTTGTAAAGTCTGGGACCCTTGAGGGTCTCTTCATCTATAAACTTTTTCTCTTAAATTGGGCACCTCATAAGATACCCCTACCTTTTTTATGGCCTTCGGTAAGGGTGGTCAATCCCATATAGGGTGCCTCACTAGGCTCTCCCCTCTCCCTATGCACATGAGCCATAATGTCCAAAAAATATGGCTGCCAAACAGACAAACTGTGGCACAATATTTTCTCTAATAACCCTCAACACAGAATAATGTCCTCCAAGTAAATCTATCAATAACACTAAACACCAAGATTCTGAACATAGCAAGTACAATCCCACAATAAATAAGTTATAAGATTTCCTTAAATAAGAGTAAATTTGGTCGACATTACCTCAAACGATGAGTGTGGTGAAATCTCTGCTTAAGGGTTATACAACACCTCTCCTAGGTTGAACCAAACCAATTCCAATGCTCCAAAACGAATAAAAAAATTTGTCTTTCCAAAGAAAATACCGATCCGTGGTCGAAACATCCATCAATAAACTGCTAAAATTAACGGATTTTCTAGGGATGGGGTCTAGTGTGTTGAATAGATCTTGGAAAGAGGAAAATTTTGATATATGGTATGGGAGATTTGGATGAAATATGATAAAGTTATGGCTAAAATAGTGAGAGGTGGAGAGGATATGAGGGTTTAGGCTAAAGGTTGGTGTGAGGAAAGAAAGTTCTGGGTGCGAGGATATAAATAGGGAAGTGGTTAGGTGAGGATTTGCTTGGTTATATGGGTGGCATGGATCCCTAAGTTATATCTATTCCTACACTTGCCTTCGTGCCGAGCGTGTGCTGATCTACTCTGGGAACACACTGATCCGCGCTAGGTCCATGCCAAATCCGTGATGTGTGAACACGTGGCAGCCATATCAGCTCCGTACTGATAGTCTTAGATGCAAAGCATAGGCTCGTCCCAAACTTCTAGTCACGAAACATCAGTTCGCACCAAATCCCTGGGCACGAATCATCCCTTTGTGCCAGGTCCCTGGGTGCGAATCATCCTTCCATGCTAAACCTCTGGCACGGATCACCAACGTTTCTTTCCCCTATGAATTTACTCTCGAACATACATCAAAATAAGTTTAAAGCCATAGTAGTACCGTTCCACACAAACAATTGATGAATAAAATTTCCTAAATGATTTCTACCAAGGATCAAACAAACATCACTCCTAAAATTTTAAAAGCATTTGAAAGAAAACATCTACTTGAAATTAAATCAATGTTTCTTTATTGTCATCTTTACGAATTATTTTTCCCTCAATTTTAGAAACGAAAGTGAGTGGCTAGGTGGGTCACCAGAATCACCATCCCTGATACCACCAATGACCACAACACGGTGGGTGGGTTGCCACATTATTCTAAGTTACCTTTTTCCTTTGGAATAATGAACCATGGAAACCCATTCTTCTTAAGCGTGGATATATTCTTGTTGAGTTTAGGGATGGGAAGGGACTTAGGATTTTTTAATTCCATAGCCCTCTTCTTTCCTTGTTGTACTTTACACATGAGATATCGTGGTGAAATATCCTCATTCAAATTAGAAGAATCATCCTCAACAAGAATAGTATCATAGGATAGATCATTCACACAAGATAAGGCATATAGAGTCTCAATATCCGGAAATATTTCTTTTTGGGAGTTTTCAAAATTTTCTTTTTCAATCATCATGAAAACAAAACAAGAAACAAATAAAAGCAATACTAGCTATTCTACTAACATGTTGTGATAATTGATATTTAAGTTGAATAACATCCCCGACAGCGATGCCAAAATTTGACCCAACTCTACCCGAGGTCGTTAATTGTAGCTAATTAATCCCAGTGAAGGCTATTTTATGGGAATGTCAAAGATAAAATTTATAGTTCTGCACCTGTTCTCACTGCTATGCTACCTAAAGGGTAGTTAGTAGTTAGCGGTAAGCCCTGGGTTTGTCCACAAAGATGGTAGGGCTCAAGTATCAACTAAAAACACAACCTTGTACGGGTCGTCAATCCGTACGAGTGAAAGAAATAGCTAGTAAATGCAAACAAAAGGGGGGGTTTCTAATTAGCGACTACAAAATATAAAATTAAAAAAAAATCAAATAATCTAATTAAGCCAAACACTTGGGGAGTTATTGCGCAACATGGTTACTCTAATGTTTTGATCCTCGATTTATTCAGATGCAATATTTACTAGACAACCTAATAGATTATTCATAACATCTGGTGTGGCCGATGGCATACACTTCGGGTGTGCTCGCAACCCTCCATCAACACTGCAATCGTAATTAGGGGAGTACAACAAAGTCCGACCATTGTTGTAGGTCTATTTCTCCTCCGTGGGATTACATCCCAGGCTTCCACCACGAATTCCCTATTTCCCAAAGTCCTATGAATTAAGCAAAGGGTCGTAGGCACCTTATCTATGACACTAGGGCCTTATAACCATAGCTTGATACTTTTCACTATCTCTCCCCGTAACCTCTTAAGACAACTTTACGTAATCAACTCAGACTTGTGTGATGGAAAATAATTTAGAGTAAGCGTGCACACACTCACGCAGACCAACGTACACCATTACACATACAAACATCCAGGTTTCTCATCCCAATGGGGCATTAATATTTTCACCAGAATGAATATTGACTAGAGTGTGTGCTTAATGGAGTGTACTATTCATCAAATTCTAACATTCAAGAACAAGTAACAATAATATCATGAACACAAATATTAGTATGAATCTAGTGAATCTCAAAAAAACATTTCATCAAAACATGTCTACAACTTATCCCCAAGCTATGGAAACTAATCCATAGATATGGAATTCAAATAAATATTTGAATTCCACATCTAGGATCAAAGAAAAAAATAAAAGGATAGAAAAGAAAAGAAAAAGAGAGAGTGTTTCTCTCTCTAAAGTTTCTCTCCTAATACAATATGATGAATAAAATGATCCAGCCTTTTTAACCTAGTTGACTAATGCTATATTTATGGTAGTAGAGAATTGGGCATAAAAATAGGCCAAAAATGAGTAAACCATAGGTCAGCTGCCGCTTGGCATGGGCCGTCGTGGATGGTGCGATCTGCGCTGTGTACTTGTCGCGGGCCTTTGGATATGGCACGGTCTATGCCAACGACGTTGGCACAGGGATTTGTATCCAGTGTGGACTTTGCTCTGTGTTGCTGCAAGCTTCCGCTTATGGCGCGGTTCACACCAAAACTTTTGGCATGGACCATAACCTTAGGAGCGGGCTGTTTTCTGGAAGGCTGGAATTGAGCTTCTGATCGTGCGGGAATGGCCCTTGGTGTGGACCGCTATATGGAGACTTGATTCCCTCATAAACCTGGCATGGGACCACCTGATACTCCACACCCTGCCAACTGGTCTCAACCTCTTGGACTTGGAACGACACTGGCCATCTTAAATAGGACGGTTTGCGCCCATACTTAGCCAATTTTTAGTGAGGATTAGAATTGTTGCATGCAGCCCTTGGAATTTAGCATGGTGTGCATCATAGCCTTGTGCTGAACACTTTTGGCATGTGCCAACACCTTTGGTGCAGGTCGTTGGTGCCAACCATAAATAGCCCGCGCAGACCTGTTTGTGCCTTGTTCGGCTGAACTTCTTTCCTTCTCTAAGGATGAACCGTTAGTCCAATTTAAGAGTTGTAGTAGTTGATTTTATAGTGCTCAAGAAACAAATTCCAATGGAATCAGTCTTGATGGCTAATTCTTCTCGGATCGTTCTCGGACTTTGGTTCAACACATCGGACCATGAATCACCGATTCTTCATTGGCCGCTTTGAACTCCAATGCCGCCTATCTTTGCCCCAATCTCCTTCTACCATGCTTTTATTTTTTTGGCACTCATGTACTACCATTCTAGTGTGAATGGCCTTCGATCGTTTCTATCGTACTTGCAATTGGCCTTCAATATCTTCTACTGCCCTTACGAACGACCATCACTTAGAATGTGACGATAAAATTCCCACGGGCGACCTACTAAGGATGATCACAAGGAAGATCTAGGAGCCCGTAGATACAAGATGTCCATTAGTACCAAATAACTATACAAAACATGGGACTTAAACTAGAAAATCAATCATGGCCGTCTAAACCCCTTGTCTCATAAACTCAACTAATACTCGAAATCCACCACATAAAACTAGCTAAAAACTATGTGAAATGAAACGGTTAATGCACACATAATGAAGCACATAAGACTCCCCACACTTCACCCATTACTCATCCTCGAGTAAATAAACACAAGAAAAATAATTAAACAAAATGTAGCATGCAGACATAAGTTAACCTTGTTGTCGAACTTTTTTCTCTTGCTACAGTAACGAACTCTTCTCTTCCACCTTTGTCTTCGCCGGTAACAGCTATTTGCCACCATTAATAGCTAACCCAACAGTTAGCGATAACACATTGGAGCGACTGACACGGCCATTGATAGGCCGGCCACGATGGCGGAAATCAATCCCAATCAAATCCCACCAAAATCGTTCACGGCAGCTCTCCAGACCAAAGCCCATCCGCTATCGAAATCCTTGCCGACTAATCCAGAGCTAACCCCCAAATCTGAGCATCGAGGCCACCCGACTTGTCTTTACTCAAATGATCAAATTGCCAAACTATCTGCACATTACTCAAATGCTCTGGTCGGAAAATTCACTAAGGGGAGAATCACGATGGACCAACTGGAGCTAGCCTTCAGGACGGTAGGTTTTACAGGTAGCTATCAATTAGGCTCTCTTGACTATAAGCATGTTTTGATCAGGTTCAAGAAAATCAATGATTACCAAAGATGCTGGATCAAAGGAGTCTGGAACTTCAATGGAGTTTTGCTAAAGATGCTAAAATGGTCTCCAAACTTCTCGACTCACAGAGAATCGCCAATTGTACCCATTTGGTGCACGATTAATGAGGTACATTTATACTATTACAACTCTGCGTCAATTGAGGCAATTGGAAACACTATAGGAAGCTTTATTAAGAATGACTTAGCCACTGAAATGCTTACAAGGCCTTCAGCAATAAAACTATGTGTGGAAGTTGATTTGCAGAAACCTCTGTGTAACTTTATCAGATTAGGATCAGTCTCTAATAACAGGAAATACACAATTGAATTTGAAGATGTCCCACTTTACTGTGATCACTGTGCTAAGTTAGGACATTCTCTAAATCAATGTAGAGCTATCCTTCAGAACACCAATGGAAAATTAGGAGAAACCCTTTTGCAACAAAGCCAAAATAGTTCACACTGGTAGCCCACGGGGAATAAGTTCAGTAAGGTACCTCTTATCTCTCTAGGGAATCAGGCTGTTAATGCCCACACCAATAAAGAAAAGACAGTTCATCAGCAAGCCATAACTAACACCACTCTTCACCCTTCCTTATACTGGCCTCCTGAGATTAACAATGGTCTGAAAATGAAACCCTCCAAGCACCAATAATGACACCTATGCAATCTCCCAAAATCCCAGGCCAAGATAATCTTCAATCCTCACTCTCTAAACTATTAAATGCAGCGGCTCTACCTAGACCCTCTCAGATTACCTATGCAAAAGATTATCTACAAATTGGCACTCTAAGACCATCCTGGTATCAATCTTCCCCAACTAACCCCCCACTTTCTCTACATGGAAAGATGGAAAATAGGTTCTCTATTTTGCAGGATTTGGAGGATACACCAAAATCAGATGACCTCATGGAACTGGAAGAGCAGGAATTAGATGGAAATGCTAATAATGGCCACAAAGATCACAGTGCACCACGGCCTAGGAGGTTTCAAGATAACTCTATTCAGCAAGGTAAGTCTGAAGGTAAGAAAAACAACTATTTTAGTCAGCTGAATAAAATGATGCTCAGATCAGCTACTAAAAGTCATAAATCATGTGAACAATGACACACACATCAACTGTTAATTTCTTAACATGGAATCTTAGAGGAATGGAATCTTCCATGCTAAGACTAATTCATTTAGTTAAAGCAAAGAAAATTCAACTATTATGTATAATTGAACCAATGCATGATAACTCTCAATGTGGTTCCTATATGGAAAAACTCAACTTTTCGCACAATCTGCCACTCCAAAATGAAAACTTTTGGCTTATGTGGAATAACCCTATTACAGTTTCATTAATCTCTCAACATGAACAGTTTTTGCATGTTTAGATAGTTCACCTTAGCCTGGATATTGATATGGAAATTGTTTTTATCTATGCTCTTAGGAACAGAGAAGGTGGGAAAGCTTTATGGTCAGCCCTGATTGCCTTACCTAATAGTGAAACTATTTACATAGGGGATTTTAACACAATCACTTCACTTACAGAATATAGGGGTCCTTGCTCTCCCTCTCTAGATAGCATTAGAGATTTTAATAATTGGATTAGCTCATCTGGTGTTCAAGAGATTGATACAGTTGGTAATCTATTCACCTGGTCAAACTCTAGACTTAGGAAGCTTACTTCAAAAAGATTGGATAGAGGCCTCTACACCATTAAGAGGAATAAAAAATTTCCATCTTCATCTATACAGATTTTGAATAGGCAATCCTCAAATCATTCCCCTCTCCTCCTTCAAGTTTCAACTCTAGCTGTTTCTCACCCTAAACCTTTTAGATTTATAAATGCTTGGTTTAATAGACCAGAATTTATAGATCTAATTAAGTAAAACTGGAAACGTCCACTTCCTCAACCTGGAATGTTAGGTTTCTACCTAAAATTAATTAGATTGAAAAAAGTGATAAAGACCTGGAATAGAGTCTACTTTGGAAATATTGATGCCAATGTAATTATTGCAGAAGAGGCACTAAGAAGCCAGGAACTTGCTTTTGACTCTACGCACTCAGATGCTGATTTAATCAAGTTAAATGAGAAAAAGGCTTTGTTGCTAAGAGCTTTAAAGGAAAAAGAAAAATTTTGGAAACAGAAAGCAAGGTTAACATGGCATAGGCTAGGAGATAACAATACCCAATTTTTCCATAGGACAGTGCAAGAAAGAAAATTGTAGATTGCAGATTACAAAAATTAAAAATGGGCAGGGACAGTGGCTAAATTCTTACCTAGATATCCAAAGAGAAGTTGTTACCTATTTTTCAGAACTACTAACTAAACCTAATCAAAAGGCTAATAACTTCTATTACCCCCACTTCCTTAGCCAAATTCCTGCTGTCATCACTGAACAGGATAACCAACTGCTATCTAGGCCAGTCTTTGAAGATGAGCTTAAATCAGTCATTAATGGCTTGAACAAGAATAGTAGTCCAGGTCCAGATGGCTTCTTAAGCAAATTCTACATTAAAAGCTGGTCTATCATTAAGGATGACCTAACAGATGCTGTAAATGATTTCATTTTAGGGTCATAAATGCCAAAAGGAATTTCCAGTACATGGATAACCCTAATCCCAAAAAAACAACACCTTCCTCTTTTGATGATTTCAGGCCAATTAGCCTCTCCAATGTCATCAACAAAATTTGCTCTAAAGTTTTAATGGAGAGACTAAAACCGTACATGGAGAACTTAATCTCTCCCAACCAGATTGCATTATGAAAAATAGAGATATTTCTAATAACATTCTCTATCTACAAGAAATGATAAGATTCCTGGATAAAAAAAGTAGAGTCCCAAATTTCATCGTTAAGTTAGACCTTAGAAAAGCTTTTAAAAGGGTGAACTGGGATTTTCTTAGGAACATATTGGTTAAATTTGGTTTTAGTGGGAACTTTCTAGGTGCAGTGATGAATAATCTATCACAAGCTTATTTCTCTATTCTTCTTAATGGTAATCCAGTTGGTTTTTTCAAAGCCACAAGAGGAATCAAACAAGGTGACCCTCTCTCTCCTTTTCTTTTAAATATTTTCTCAGAAGCTTTTTCCAGAAGTCTTGCTTTCATATTTTTGAATAATAGTCTGTCATATTATTAGCTGCCTTCCTCATTTAATGTATGCTGATGATACTATTATCTTTATGCAAGCCTCTAAATCTAACCTGATTAAGATTAAAGCTTTCTTAGAGGTTTTTGAATATACTTCAGGTCAGAAATTCAATTTTGAGAAATCTGACTATTATATCAGTAAAAGAGCTACGTAGCTAAATCCAATCAGGTTAGGATGATCTTAAAAATGAAGAAAGGTTCCTTCCCATTTAAATACCTAGGTTGCCCAATCTTTAAAGGAAGAACCTTAAACAGATATTTCCAACCTTTGATGGAAAACATGGACAAAAAACTGCTGAATTGGAAGAATAAATGGCTTAGCTCAGGAGGAAAACTGATCTTAATTCAGTCTTGTTTATACTCTTTACCACAACATTTATGGACTGTCACCAAACCCCCCAAATATATTGTTCAGAATCTTCAGAGAAAAATGACTACTTTTTTCTGGGGAGTATCAGATGGTAAAAAGAACAAAGTATGGAGGAGATGGGCTGATTTAGCTGTACCAAAATCACTAGATGGTCTAGGTTTTAGATCAATTCAAGCTATAATAGACTCCTACTCTCTTAAACTATGGTGGAAAAGTCAATTAGGAATAACAATGTGGTCTAAATTGATATGGTCCCTACCTGAAACACACAGAAAATCAGTAACCTGGAAGAGGATCTGCTCTGTTAGCACTTTTGCATAAAATAATACTTTGATAATTCATGGCAAAGGTAGCTGTAATCTCTGGTATGCTAACTGGTGCCCAAATGGACCTCTGATGTCCCACATTCCTAGTCCCATCCTCTCACCATTACTAGCTTATACTGTGGCAGGCTTTATTAGGCATAAAGATGCTATTTTACCAATGATTTTCCCCTTTCTGGAACATGATACTCTCTCTTTTCTTCAGGATGCAGAAATTAAAGCTGACAGAGAAGATAGATTGATATGGAAACCTAAACTGACAGGATCTTTCTCCTTCAAATCTGCCTACAAGGAACTCACATTCACCCCAGGTAATTTCCCGGCCAGCAAATTTATTTGGAATCCAATACTACAAAAAAAAGGTGTCCATTTTCACATGGAAACTGTTGCATTCTTTCTTACCTTTTGATGATGTGCTTATCAAATGTGGTTTTAGTCTTGCTTCTAAATGTCCAGTATGCTCTCACTCTGATTCCATTCAACATTTCTTTATATCCTGCTCCCTTGCCCATAACATATGGATTAAGATGGCAGCCTTTTTGGGCTTTCACTTACATGAGCAAGATTCAATTACTGGTAGATTCTTTTTGTTCTGGAATAGTCAAGACCTACCAAAGTGGCACCATCTGATAAATAAAATACTCCCACCATTAATATGTTGGTGTCTATGGAAGGCCAGGAATAGTTTCTTCTTCGATAACATAAGTTTCTCTCCTGAACGAATATGTAAGGATATATGTGATCATGTATATTTATCTCTCCATGCTAAACCTTATCACCATTATCCTTCTTCACATATTCCATCCAACTTGTTGCATCTAATCCTGAAGCTTAGACCTCTTCCTAAGCCAATAATATCAAGTGTTTTCTGGGAGAGTCCAAAGCAAAACTGTTTTAAGATCAATGTGGATGCATCTTGGAACCCTAATAATGTAGCACTTGGTCTTATTGCTAGAAACAGTTCTGGTACTCCATTTCTGATTCAATCAACAGATATTATTGCTGCTTCCCCACTACAAGCTGAGATTCTAGCAATACAATTTGCACGTCAATCTTTTCCTAACTTAGATAACACTGTTACAATTGAATCAGATTCATTGTCGGTAGTAAAAATGATTACAGATCTATATACTGCTCACTGGACACTGTTTGATCTAACTTTCAGAATACATTCTATGTTAAAAAATGCTAAACTTAAACATGTTTTTAGAGAATGTAATTCTGTGGCAGATGCTATTGCAAAACACCATTCAAGCCACAAGCTGAGTCTAAACCTCTCTAATGCTCCCAGGCATATCAAGGGCCTTATTTCTCTGGATAAAGAGCATACTCCTTACATCAGACTAAATAAGCAGGCTTTTCTTTGAATTGATACTGCTAAGGGTAGTTTTTCTCTTTTATGAAGGTGCTCGGAGGAGCAAAGACTTGAAGCTCTGCTCAGGAATATATTCATGGAATTCCAACTCAAGTTCCTTGCAAAGTGAACAAATCTGGTGATGATAACAGGAACACTTCAACCTCTACTCCTGACTAATTATTAATCTAGCTTTGGTTATGGAGCTTTCAGTTTAAGCTTTTGGAGCTTTCAGTTTAAGCTTTGGAATTTTAGGATTGAAGTTGCCTGGCCAAAGGAAAGAATTAACACAAGGGGTGGAGATTCTTTCTTTTGGAATCACAACTTCAATTACCATCTTTTACTAGTTTTGGATAGTTGTTACACATCCTAGTTGTAGATAGCTAGTGCTTTTGGAGGCAACTATGTTGCTTCAACACTCCTTATGAACAACCTACACATCATGTACATCTTTTTTTGTCCTTTGCCTAAGGCTTGGGGAACCTTTAATATATAATCCCCCAGCCTCGGGTGTTCTCATTTAAAAAAAAGGCATTTAACTTATTCCTAGATTACCCTATTTCCCCCAAAAAGAGTAAGCATCTCACAACACTCACACTCCCCAAAGAACATAAGCAATCTAACCACCCAAAGAAAAATGTGGAAAAAGATATGCCAAGAAGATAAGTGTTAAGCTAGCTAACTTTTCCAAAAATGATCCCCAGAGCAATCAAAGAGTTGTCTCTCAAAAATAATCCACCAACAAAATCCAAGAACTGTCGACTTGGTTGTAACATAGGGATAATTCGTGATTCTCAACCTAGTTACAACCAAGGAGTCAAATGTATTGTCAACCTAGTTTTTTTTCTCTCAATTTATCTCATTTTCCCTAGGAGACCTTTTGGGTTTTCAGCCTAGCTTTAACACACAAAGAGTTTTCACTTCTCACCTTTTTCCTCGCGACCTCTCATTTTTCCCTAGCCTTGTAAGCCTAGCCGGGACTAGCCTCTCACTTTTACCTAGGTCTTTCGACCAATCATGGATTTTCCTAATGTTACCCAAGTAGCCCATTCAGGTTTTCAACTTGCCCGGGTTTTCAAAATTTTCAAAATTATTAATGTTTTTGGCGTAGCAAAAAATTGCCCCAAAGTGGACTTCATACTACAAAAGATAAGATCAATAAAACAAATACACCACCAATATCCTAAAACAACCTACCCCATGAAAACTAGGAACCCTATCATAGCATGCTGTGCAACCAAATATCCATCCAAATCATCCCTCAACAATAAAAAAATCACCAACAATCCAGAAAAAACTACCGACGAAAAACACAAAATACGCAAAGGAAATCCAAGAATGAAGACTCACTAAGTGCTCACTACTAACTTTCCCAAACATAACCGATGCTTAATCCCTAATGCAAAGAAAATTATGTCAAAACATAAGTTGGGTTGGGAGAAATAGTGATACTCACTCTAGTGGCCCGAAGGGCCTTCCTCTTCGTTGCGACTAGTGTTGCTTCTCTCAATGTATCATGTTGCTTGAAGAGTGGCCTCGATGCAATCCATCCTTAAACTAAGATTCTCCACTTGCATCCTCACCCCTCCTATCATTTGGACTACCTCTTTGATCCCCAAGTATGTGCAATCGGTCAATGATTTTCGAATAGGTGAAAGCAGCTATGATGTGCTCTCGAAGAGGTCTCACCCTTAGCCCCCTCAATGTATATCCCCAGGGTGGCAAAGACTCTATAGAACTCTCTCTCAAAGTTCTGGTCTGGCTCAATAAATAGGTCATCCAAACATGTTTCATGGTTGATGGCGGTGTGATCCGGCTGTGAAAGTACCAAGAAACTACAAGTGCTCGCTGCGCAATAAAGCCAAACATATTTACCCTTCGATGTCGTAGGTCCCACCGTTAATGTGTTAGCTAACATCTCGATGTTATACATTGTACCCGATCATCCCAAGTTATCCAATGCTCTCTGTGTGACCAGATGTCCAATTACTGTGCCAGTAGACCTACCATGCCATCAATAGATATTTTACCACACTTTATTTCCTCCATCATCATGCACTCATGTACAAAGTTCCCCAATAGTTTTGGGTAGAAGTTACCCTCGAAAGTCATTGCCAAAAGGAAATGAACATCATAACCCGGACATTGGGTTAGCTCACCATGGTAGAAAATCCCCATTCCCACTAGTCGGTGAACGTAAGAAAATGTTGGATGAACCAAAGCGGTTCTCTTGCACATATTCTTCCAATCATTTCCAGTCAGCTACCTCAACAATTTCTCAAGGGAAAAAGGCATCCCTAGATGATGTGTCCGAGAGATCTCTTACCGTACCTCCATCAAAAGGCACGTGCTATCTCCCAGTGTGTTATCTGATACTCCTCGTCGTCAAGATTGATTTTGATCGTGTCCATTCTCGTCTGTGACCGACCAAAGAGTAGCTAGGAACTCCAATGTTCACCTAATTTAATTCTTAGAATGTTTCTCTCAGAACCCCTCTAGACCTACTTGGGCCAATAGATTGGTCATAAGCTTGAGTAAGCCTAGAGCTGCTAGTGTGTCTTTGCATGCGAAGCCGGTCTGTGGTATACTTCACTTTGTTTCTCTCAAATTCCTCCACCTCCATGCTTGGATTATCATGTTTTCAATGTCTAGGCTATTTTGGAAGGATCTACTTGTGAAATGATAATGTGAGCCATACTTTATTTTGAAGATCAAATTACCACTTTTTACCTCATTTTGTTATGATACCTCCAAAAAGGAATACATTGGAGAAGGGCAAGTCCCACGAGGTGATAAGAGGAAGAAATTGGTAAATGGTGCAAACATATATCCCAATAACACACATACTCATTAGAAAATAATGCTTTTGATAACACCACCACAATGACAATAAAGTATATAAACAAAGAGCTCAATGAATTACATTAATATGAAGCTATGAATCGAAAGATCCACACAAGAAGAAGCAAGAATTGCTAAATCTTGAGAGAAAAGCTTCAAATTTAAAGTTTCACCAAGAGTGTGTGTGAGGGAGTGTTTTCTGAGAAGGAACGAATGTGTCAAATAATAAAGTAGGTGGAAGAATGTACCATAGATTTAGAGTTTCAACATAGGTGATAAGAGAGAGAGATACAATTAGGGATAAGAATGAGATTTTAAAATTGGATATTAGGGGACAATAGTACTAATCAATTAATTCCAAGTAATGTAGGAAGTACTATTTGCATAAAAAATCCTAAGGAATAAGATAATTTCAAAATTCTTGAACCAAAAATGCATTTTTGAGTTGGAAATTCAGAGTTTTCGAAAATTTTCTTTTTTAAAAAACAATTTGGCAGTAGAAAATTGGGTTTCAGTGCAAAATGTGCTTGGCACGACCCAAGGCCTCGTGTCAAATCTATGGCACGAACCAAGGCTTTATACCAAACTTTCTGGCATGAACCAACCCTCGTGTCAAACTCCTTGGCACGAGGCATCCCATTGGGCCAACTCTCCTAGCATAGACCAAGGCTCTTGGTGCGGACCGTGTCAAGTTTGGGCACGAGATTGCCACAAATTTTGCAAACCATAGTTTTTCCCTCTTTTTTGATAAACTATGTCATCGATCAAATATAATTCCATCTAAACACAATCACGAGTCTCAAACTCAAATTTTCAAATCAAATAAGATTTTCATCTCAAAAATCATCATTACAAACAAGAAGATGCCAAATCTATCTACTCACAACAAAAAACACGAAAGCAAAAAGAAATACTGTATATTTATTGGCTTCTTCACAAATTATTTCTTTTCATGTGGGTCTCCGGAATCGCCATCGGCGACTCCACCCACGATGAAATCGTAGTGGAGAGGTCTCCACAATGAGCCATCATTACCTTCAGATGTCTTGTCCGTGATAGGAAATGAATCTCTGTGTCTTGCAAAAATAGAGTCTGTGAATGTCACTTTGGGGTTAGGAGGAGGTCGTGGAGGTTTTAAACCCTTGAAATTCTTCATTTCCTGTTGTAACTTAGTAAGCATGGAAAAACAATCTAGCACAGATATTCTATCAATAGCATCATGCAATTCAGAGGACTCATCAACAATTGTTTCAGCACAGGACTCATCCAAGTGTTCATGTTTATTGGTAACACAATAGGTTTTATGGAATTCATGGTCATCACATAGGGTCACACCTTTGCACAAAAAAGAGGAATTTGTTCAATCATGTCTAGAGTTCAACATCTCAAATGGACATCAATTTTAGTCGACATTTTAAGAAAAGGTCTCCCTAAAAGTATTGGGGGTGCACTTCCGTCGTGCGCCACGTCTAGGACATAAAAGTTTGCTGAAAAAAACAATTTGCCAACTCACACCATTACATCCTTAACTAGTCCATGAGGACTAGCTTTCGAATGATCGGTGAGTTGGACAATCATTCTAGTTATCCCTCAGGAGGTGATCAATGAAGCTACCGTTCAGCCGATAGCTTCTGGGTCTCTAGTCAAAGAAGTTCAGGGAGGTGGTAACAGCATGTTCAATGAGACATCTTATAGGAGAAAGCGAAAGGAACCAAACGATGGGTCGAATATGAAGCTGGAGTTTGTTAAGAAGAAGGTGCATGTTAGCCATCCTCTTCCGAATCCACTGTCTCGGAGCTGTAATTTTATTATAGAAGGTGACTGTTCTTGCTACGCTTATGAAGTTGTCACTTTCTAAAACAATGGGCGTGGTATGTTCTCTCTCTGTAAATGTATTATTATGATTTAAATGTGTGTTTATTAGTGTATAACTGCTCCCCTTATTTGCCTGATTTTAAAATCAGGTTAGTGAGAGCCTTCAACTCGTCAGCTAATGGGTTGCCGACTTTATGAAAGGAGATGTTGCAATACTGGAAACGTTGCAAGCCAGCAAAGCGATGTGGGCTAATATGAGCACCTCCATTAAATCTACCGAGGAGCGAGCGCGCGGTGCTGAAGCACGCACGTTGGCCACAGAGGAGGAGATGAAGAAAATTTGTTCTCAGTTGGAAGAGATGTGGACCACTAGCCATGCTTCGCCTACATATCCCCATGTTCCAATTGATCGACTAGTGAAGACAAAGTCATTTTATGCTTTATTTCATGATATCACAACTAGCGCTCACGACGTTGGGTACTGCGAGTCCTTGGTTTAGTTTCAGAAGTTGAACCTTACAGCAATGGTTGAAAAGCTACCCAGGCTGGCCAAATCTGAGAAGTTTCAGAACAGCGGAAGGAAGCTTTGAATGAGGGTTTCCTTAAGAAATTTTTCTATGGTGGTCATCCCTTCACACTTCTATACCATCTTCCTAGTCCTCCAAGTCCACCTTCCATAGCTGAGTTGAAGCAATGCGTAATTGACTATCTTGATGAAATACCGTTTAGCTCCCCCTCTTCAGATATTTGCATTTCTGATCATACTCTTAATCCTAATGATGATACAAACTATAAAAAATTATATTGGATTTTCAAAAAATATAGCAGTGATCAACAATATAGCAGTGATCCTGTTTAGCTCCCCCTCTTCAAAGAATTCTATTTGATTTTAAAAACATATAGTAGTGATCAACAACATAAATCAATTATTTCTCCCTTCTCTATCAACCACGCACTCACACGGTGGTGTTAATTTTCCTCTATTCATTAAAACAAACATACTCACATAAATGTTTTGTAAATGGCTTCGACGGCGTTGAAATTATCGATGAGGTATCCAAAATCTCATCTTTCCTCATGCTCCGCCGCACGGAATTCTTCTGCCTCCCGGAACAACTGATCACCATCACACCACCAATCAACCCTCTGTCCATCGCTCACGTAGGCCAACTCTCTATCTCCTAGTGGTGACACTACCTCAACATTATCACTAGCTCACTCTCCTCTAAGAAGCAGTGAAGATTTTTTCCTTTCGATTCCTGACACATTCGCCACTAGGAAGCTCGTTAATAAGTTCCAATTCCAATCTAGAATTCAAATTCAAACTAGTCCATTTACGAAAATGGTTAGTGATTCTGGAAGCAAGGATTCCGGATCGTCTAAGAGGTTGCCTACCGTTTCCGCAAATTAGTCGATTCTAAAAAGGGCTTTCATATATTATTTTTATAAATATATACTTCGGCCATAAATTTAATAGATCCACTATCATATTAACACAACAATTATCATTGTTGCATGTTTTCCAAATTTATGTCATCCAATTTTTTTTTGGATCAGGGTTCCTAGATAATCTTCTAGATTGAGTGTATGATATTTGATCCACATAAGTAGTTTTTTTGCAAAACATTAAGTAGTTATGTGCGGCTGGTGTGCAGCTTTTTCTTCATCGGTCATCTTCATGACTAATTACATTTTTTTTCACACTTTGAGTCTTAGCTTCTCCTCCATTTATTAAGGATCTAGTTTCATTCTTCAAGAAAAGGAAACAAACTACATGAGCAACACACAGAGGAGTATAATATTGACCTCTAAGACTCTAAATTATAGTTCCGATGATGTTAAAATTTACAAGACACTATAACTTGTGTCTATAAATCAACTAGTAATATAATATACTAATAATCAAATAGTAATAGAATCCATGCAAATTGATATTTTGAAAATATGCTCCTTATTTTTAAAATTTCCATTGGATTTTTAAAATGTATAATAGCGATCAACAATATAAATCCATTATTTTTCCTCTCTATATTAAACGAAAAATCACACATACATTTTTTTCGTTAATGGCTTCGACAAAGTTGACATGGTTGGCAAGGTATCCAAAACCTCAAGTTTCCTCAAGCTCCGCTGGACGGCACTCTCCTGCCTCCCCAAATTATTGGTCACCATCATACCACCAATCGACTCTCCGCCCATCACACCCCAACCCACTCTCCGTCTGTGACGGTGACACTACCTCAACATTATCACTGATGCACTTTCCTTTGAGAAGCAACAAGATTTTATCCTTTCAAATCATGACACGTCCGCCACTAAGAATCTCGCACATAAGTACAAATTCTGACCTACAATTCAAATTCAAACGATTCAAACAACGGTAATAGTTTAGAAGTCAGGAAGGAAGAATTCTTGGTCTTTGAAAAGGTTGCATACCTTTTTCAACAATTTGCCTAGGTCTAAAAGTGGGTCAAAATTTTCAAAGGTTAGTTTGACGTTGTTTTTGACAAATACGTACTTAGGCCATAAATTCGATAGATATCATATCATATTAAAGAAACAATTATCTTTGGTGCCTCTTTTCAAAAAATATATCATCCAAAAATTCATGATTTAGATATCCATGATCATCATCTAGAGTTAGTGCATGATATTTGATCCCCCTCACCATTTTTGTGTGAAGAATTGAGTAGTTTTGTGTGGTTGTTGTCGAGCTTTTATTCATCCATTAATCCGTCGTGACTGATTACGATTTTTTTGTTGTTTTCACACTTCAAGTCTTAGCTTCTCCATTTATTAAGGATCTAGTTTCATTCTTCCGAAAGAGGAAATGAAATACAACAGCAACACGAAGAGGAGTATAATATTGACATCTAAGACTCAAAATTATAGTGATGTTAAACTTTACAAGACATTATAACTAGTGTCTATAAATCTAATAGTAATATAATTTACTCCAAATCAATTTTTTAATAAATTAGAAAATATAATCCACACAAATGGATGTTTAGATAATAATGTCTTTATTTAAAAATAATTCAATTGGATTTTAAACATATATAATAGTTATCAACCATATAAATCCGATCTTTATCCCATATCTCTTAACCAAACATTAACACAATGGGATTACTTTTTCTCTATTTAGTAAAAGGAACATACTCACATACATATTTTGTTAATGCCTTTGATGGCATTGAAATTGTTAACGGGGCATCAAAAACCTCTGTTTTCCTAAAACTCCGCCTTATGGAATTCTTCTACCTCCTCCTACTAATGGTAACCATCACACCACCCATTGTCCCTCTGCCTATCGCTCATGCCAGGCCACTCTCTTTTCCACGGCAGTGACACCAACCCAGCATTTTCGTTTAGCAAACTCTCTTCTAGGAATCGACAAAGATTTGTGACACGTCTTCCACTAAGAAGCTCGTAATAAGTACCAATTCCAATCTAGAATTCAAATTTAAAGGACTCCTACATCGGCAATGGTTTGTGATTTTGGAAGCAAGGATTCTAGGTCATTGAAAAGGTTTCATACCTTTTTTACCTAGGTCTAAATATGGCTAAAAAATGTCAAATATGAGTTTGAAGTTTTTTAAAAATAAATATATACTTAGGTCATAAATTTAATAGATCCACTATTATATTAACAAAACTATTATCATTGGTGTATGTTTCCTAAAATCTATGTTATCCAAAAAATTCCAGGTTTGGATCTCCTAGATCATTATTTGGAGTAAGTGCATGATATTTGATCCTCATCAGCTGTTTTGTGCAGAACTTTTAGTAGTTTTGGGCGGCTCCTGTGTAGCTTTTTCTTCGTCCATTCCTCCTTCGTGACCGATTACAATTTATTTTTGTTGTTTTCACACTTTGAGTAAGTTTAAGTATTTTTGGGCGGCTCCTATGTAGCTTTTTTTTCGTCCATTACTCCTTTGTGACCGATTAAAATTTATTTTTGTTATTTTCACACTTTCAGCCTTAGCTTCTCCTCCATTGATTAAGGGTCTACTTTAAATTTTTCTGAAAAGGAAAAAAAAATACAACACCACGAAGAGAAGTATAATATTGACATCTAAGACTCTAAATTATAGTACTAGTGAGGTTAAAATTAAGAAGACAATATAACTCATGTCTATAAATCAAATAGTAATATAATTTACTCCTATTCAAATTGTTAATAAATTACACAATACAATCCATGCAAATTGATATTCTTAAAATATGCTCTTTATTTCAAATAATTCTTATGGAATTTAAAAAATATATAATAGTGATGAACAATATAAATTCAAACATTCTCCCCTCTGTCTTAACCACACACTCACGCAGTGGTGTTAATTTTTCTCTATTTAGTAAAACAAACACACTTACATACATTCTACGTTAATGGATTCGATGACTTGGAAATTTTCCACAAGGAATCCAAACCTAAGTTTTCCTCATGCTCCGCCGAACGAAACCTTCTGCCATCTCGTACTACTAGTCACCATCACACCACCAATCGTCCCTTGGCCCATCGCTCATGCCAGCTCACTCTCTGTTCCATGGCGGTGACACTACCTCAACATCATCATTGGTACACTCTCCTCTAAGAAGTTACAAAGATTTGTGACACGCCCGCCACTAGGAAACTCGTAAATAAGTACAACTTCTAATGTACAATTCAAATTCAAAGGACTCCAACAACAACAATTATTTGGGATTATGGAAGAAAGGATTCTAGGATGTTGAAGCGGTTGCCTACATTTTCCACAAATTAGTCTAGGTTAAAAAATGGCCCAAAAAATTTCAAAGGTGAGTTAGAAGTTTTTTTTTATAAATATATACTTAGGCCATAAATTTAATAGATATACTATCACATTAACACAACACATATCACTGGTGCCTTTTTTAAGAAATTATATCATCCAAAAAATTCTCGATTCAGATATTCCAGATCGTCATCTGGAGATAGTGCATGATATTTTATCCTCATCTGTAGTTTTTTTGCTAAGAATTGAGTAGTTTTGTGTGGCTAGTGTGGAGCTTTTTCTTCATCCATTCATCCTTTGTGAACGATTATAATTTTTGTTTTCACACTTTTAGCCTTAGCTCTCTTCCATTTTTTAAGGATCTAGTTTAATTCTTCCAGAAAAGGAAATAAAATACAGCTAACCTTAAGAGGAGTATAACATTGACATCTAACACTAAAAATTATAGTACTAGTGATGTTAAAGTTACAAGACATTATATCTCATACCCACAAATCAAATAGTAATATAATTTACTCCTAATCGGATTGTTTATAAATTACAACATCTAATTCACGCAAATGGATATTTTGATAATATGCTTTTCATTTCAAAAGAATTTAATTGGATTTTAAAACTATACTATAGTGATCAACAATATAAATCAAATCTTTATCCCCTCTCTCTTAACCAAACACTAACACAGTGGTGTTAATTTTTCTATATTTAGTAAAATGAACATACTTACATATATTCTTGATCAATGGCTTCGATGGAGTTGAAATAGTCAATGGGGAATCCTAAACCTTGGTTTTCCTCAAGCTCCGCCACACGTCACTCTTGTGCCTCCCAGTAATATTGGTCACTATCACACCACCAATCGTCCCTCTGCCAATCGCTCATGCCGGCCAACTCTCTGTTCAATGGCGGTGACAGTACCTCAAAATTATCATTGGCACACTCTCCTCAAAGAAACGACAAAGGTTTGTGACACGTCCGCCACTGAGAAGCTCATAAATAAGTACCATTTTCGATCTAGAAGTCAAATTCAAAGGACTTCAACGATGGCAATGGTTTGGGATTCTAGAAGCAAGGGTTATAGGTCATGTTGCCTACCTTTTTCACTTTTTAGCCTAGGTCTAAAATTGGCTCAAAAAATGACAATGGTGAGTTTGCAGTTTTTTTGATAAATATATACTTAGGCTATAAATTGATTAGATCCACTATCATATTAACAAAACAATTATCACTAGTTCATGTTTTCAAAAAATTATGTTATACAAAAATGTTCCCTATTTAGATCTCCCTGATTGTTATCTGGTGTAAATGCATGATATTTGATCCTCGTCAGCAATTTTGTGCAAAACATTGAGTAGGTTTGTGCGGCTCCAATGTATCCTTCGTGACTAATTACAAATAATTTTTTGTTGTTCTCACGCTTTGAGTCTTAGCTTTCTCTTCTATATATTAAGGATCTTGTTTCATTCTTTCTTAAAGGAAACAAAATGCAGCATCATTATGAATAGAATTATAATATTGACATCTAAGACTTAAAATTATAGTACTAGTGATGTTAAAATTTACAGGACATTATAACTCATGTCTGTAAATCAAATAGTAATATAATTTACTCCTAATCAGATTATTAATAAACTACACAATATAATCTACACAAATTGATATTTTGATAATATGCTTTCATCCCAAAGAATTCTATTGGATTTTAAAATTATATAATAGTAATCAACAATATAAATCAAATCTTTGTCCCCTTTCCCTTAACAGTACACTCACATAGTGGTATTAATTTTCACTATTTAGTAAAATGAATATACTCACATACATTTTTTGTTGATGGCTTCGATGGCGTTAAAATAGTTAATGGGGAATCCAAAACCTTAGTTTTCCTCAAGCTCTGCCACATGATACTCTTTTCCTTGCCCGTGCTATTGGTTACCATAACACCACAAATCATCCCTCTAATCATCGCTCATAGTGGCATGATCAATGGCCAAAGAGGAAGCAGTAAGATTTTACAAAGAACTTTTTCATGAGGAAGTTTCACAAAAAAAGGGGACTTTTCTTAATCATTTCCTTTCAGAAATACCTAGTGTAATTTCTGATCAGCAAAATGATCATCTTCTATCCCCATTCCAACTTCAAGAACTTAAGGATGCAGTTTTTGACCTAAATAGATGTAGCTCACCTGGTCCTGATGGATATTCAGGAGCATTTTACACCACTTTTTGGGAAGTCATTAATGAAGATCTTCTTGATGCTGCTAATGACTTCCTTAAAAGTGGAAATATACCTAAGGCTATATCTAGTACTTGGTTAACATTAATACCCAAAAAGCCTATCCCTGTAACCTTCTCTGATTTCAGGCCCATAAGTTTATCTAACTTTGTGAACAAGGTTTTTTCTAAGATGGTCATGGAAAGGATCAAACCACTAATGGCTTCTCTCATATCCCCTGAACAAAGTGCATTCATAAAAGGGAGGGATATATCTGATAACATAATTATGATGCAGGAAATGACTAGAAGATTAGTTAGGAAATCAAAAGCCCCAAACCTCATAGTTAAACTAGACATGCAGAAGGCTTTTGATAGAGTATCATGGTCTTTTCTTAATTCAATCCTCTTGCAATTCGGATTCCATGGTGTATTTGTGCACAGAATAATGCAGAACATAGCTTCAGCTCATTTCTCAGTCTTAATAAATGGTGTAACTTCAGGATTCTTTGCATCAAACAGAGGAATTAAACAAGGGGATCCATTGTCTCCTTTTCTTTATAACATTTTGTCTGAGGCCTTTTCAAGAGGGTTAAAAAAATTGTTTCAGATAGGCTATCTACAGAATTTCAGTTTGCCCAGGAATTGTCCACTAATAACCCATCTTATGTATGCGGATGATACTGCTGGTTTTCTGAATGGTAATCACAAAAATCTGAAAAGATTTAAAAAATTCCTGCAGGCATATGAGCATACCTCGGGTCAGAAAGTAAACTTTGCTAAATCTAATTTTTTTGTTGATCCTAAAACATCTGTGGATAGATTGCAATCAGTTTCTAAGACCTTAGGTATGACAAGAGGCACCTTTCCTTTCAAATATCTAGGGACTCCTATTTTTGCTGGAAGGAATAAATAAGTACACTATTTCCCTGTGCTTGAGAGAATGGAAAATACTTTAAACAACTGGAAAAACAAGTGGTTAAGCTCAGCAGGAAAAATCATTCTCATTAATCATTGTTTCCTCTCCATTCCAATACATCTATTTGCAGTACTTAGACCACCTAAAATAGTCTTAAGAAAAATGGAAAAGCTAGCTTCAGGACTTTTTTGGGGGCATAATGAGATCACAGGAAATAAAAAAAATGGCGTTCATGGAAAAAAATGAGTTTCCCCGTTCAAGAGAATGGTATAGGATTTAGAGATATTCAGGCAACAGTGGATGCCTTCTCTTCCAAACTCTGGTGGAAACTGCAACTCAATAAGTCTCAATGGACTCAACATCTGTGGTCTCTCCCAGAATCCTACAAGAATTCTCACACATGGCAAAGAATTTGTAAGGTAACAGAATTTGCAAATAGTTTAACAAGAGTTATTTATGGAATTGGTTCTTGTTCCTTTTGGAATGCCAACTGGAAAGGTAGTGGAGCTCTGTTTTACGAATGGCCTGAAGGGATGGAAATTTCATTTCCTGATATAACTTTGAGCTCCTTTGTTGCTAACAAAAATCACTATCTTCCAATATTGGAGCCTCAATTGGCTACCACTACTAACCTAATTTTGCAGGAGGTGGTAATCACAAACACACATGCTGATAGACTGATCTGGACTCCTACACTGGATGGAAATTTCTCCACTAGCTCAGCTTACAAGAACCTCAGACAAAAAGGTACACAAATCAGACATCTTCATAAAATCTGGTCCCCTTTTATTCCTTCCAAAATGTCAATTCTTCTTTGGAGAGCGCTTAATGGAATTCTTCCATTTGATAACATATTATGCAAATATGGTTATTCCCTAGCCTCCAAATGCCCTTTGTGTAGGAATCATTCGGATACTTTAGATCACTTTTTTAACTCATGCCCCTCTTCACTTGAAATCTGGAACAGAATTAACACACTCATTCATCTTCACCATCCAGCCTTAGGAAGCTTTAGAAACAGGGTAGAATTTTATTTATCCATAAGAGCAGATTCCAAGATATCCTCTAGTATGACTACTGCAGTCCTCTTAGTCACATCATGGTCCCTCTGGACCCATAGGAATAAGAGTATATTTGAGAACCAGGCCTTTTCGGTAGATTCATGCTTCCATAATATTAAGGACCTGATCAAGCTAATTTTTACTGCAAACCCATTGAGAGGCAATAAAGAAAAACACAAAGACTTAATCCAAGCAGGCCTCTTGTCTGATATACTACAAAAACAGAAAAGATTAATTCTAGCTGTTGGATGGGAAAAGCCGGTTTCTGGTGCTAAACTTAACACTGATGCCACATGGAAAACTGGAGGTTTGTCTTCCTCTGCAGTGATAGTGAGGGATAGGAATGGTGAGGTGATTAAACTAAGAGTTCATGTTTTTCACTCAGAATCCCCACTACATGCAGAACTGGTAGGTATTCAAAAGGCATATCAGTTATGTACTGAACTTAATTTACGAGGCTGTGTGATTGAATCTGATTGCCTTTTAGCTGTGAAAGGAATTCAGGCACCTATGGTTAGTCCTTGGACAGTTTTTTCAATCTGTAGTTCCTTGCATGAGTTGCATAAAGTTAATCCAATCACATTCATCCCAAGGGAGACTAATACAGCAGCTGACTTTTTGGCAAAATATGCTAATGGAAATAATTTGAATGGCGATATAAACATGGATATGGCTCCACCATTTTTCAAAGGCCTCATTGTGTTGGATAAAATTGGAATGCAAGGAATTCGTGTAGTTTCCTGATCTCTTATGGATGCTACCATCTGTTGCTATTTCTTGTTTTTTATCATTTGCTATGGATACTGCTAGTCTTCTTTATATTTCATGCAGGTAAGGTGCATCTCACCAACATAGGATAACTAATTCTAGAACAGACTGAGGAATCCCTTCAGGCTTGCTTTCTGGGATCTGTGGAATTGCATAATACTACGGCTACACACGGCCTCTTTGGCTCGAAGCTAACACTTGGTAGATACTCCACAGATGGGAGATAACCAACATCTCAACGGACACATCGTTGACAAATAGGAGTCTCGTATTTACGTTTCTTCGCCCTGTTCGCGATGTGTTCGGTTAGATGCTCTTGGTTAAGATAGATTAGAAACTTTGACTGGTTGATCACTTGCTTTTGGAAGCAATCTGATTTGCTTCAGGGGCTATACTTAGCTCCGGATTCATCTTACAGGATGACCTTTTGTAAAATTTTGTTGCACTTTACGAATTACAGGCTGATTTATTGGTCTGGGGAGCCAATATATACCCCCATCTAAGGATGGTTTTAAATTAAAAAAAAAAAGATCAATGGCACACTCTCTACTAAGAAGCAGTTAAGATTCCTGACACATCTGCCACTAAGAAGCTCGTAAATAAGAACCATTATGATCTAGAATTTATATTCAAAAGACTCTAACAATAGCAATGGTTTGGGATTCTAGAAGAAGGGACTCTAAGTTATTAAAGAGGTTGCCTACCTTTTCTGCAAATTAGCCTAGACCCAAAAATGGCTCAAAATGGTCAAAGGGGAGCTTGAAGTTTGTATTGATAAAAACACGTGTAGGCCGTAAATTCAACCGATCCACTATCATATTAACAAACCAATTATCATTGGTTCATGTTTTCCAAAAATCATTTCATCCAAAAAATCCCCAATTCAGATATCCCGCATAGTCACCCCTTGATATATGATGTTCATCAGCAATTTTGTGCAAATAAATGAGTAGTTTTGTTCGTCTGCTGTGTAGCTTTTTCTCTATTTATTCATTCTTCATGTCTAATTACAAATTTTGTTGTTATTTTTAAAATTTGTGACTTATCTTCTCCTACATTTGTTATGAATCTAGTTTCATTCTTTTTGGGAAAACAATAAAATTCAACATCAACATGTAGAGAAGTATAATATGGAAATCTAAGACTTAAAATAAAACTCCTTTCCAAAAATAAAACAATAATATAATTTACTCCTTATCATATTGTTAATTAATTACACAATCCAGTCCACGCAAATTGATATTTTTCATAATATGCTCTTTATTCTTTTTAAAAAAAATTTATTGGAAAGACACCAGAAGGTGGGGGTTGGTATATTGGTACCCCAAGCCATAACAAGCCAAAGTAGTTTTGTGTTTAAATTTACAGAAGGCGACATCGTTACCCGCAAAATGGTATGACCAGCCTAGTCTATGAATTATATATAACGAGAGGGTCTACGTAAGTTGCGATTCCAAATCTGCGAATCTCCACACCCCGTGTTAATTCGCAATTTACCCAGACAAAAGTAGACATGAGGGGGGGTATTCGTGTTGATGCGTCTTGTGCAGTAGCCTCAGTAGAGGTGTATGAACAAAATCATATGGAGTTCCACAGTGGAAATTCAGTCGGATGAGTACCTGCATCAACAAAATTATCAGCAGTATCTATTCACTCAGCAGCAGTCAGGAAGAGACTCTAATCTGCGGATATTGTTCCATGTCTAGTGCAATTAGCCCTTTAATTTGAGTAGGAACATTAGAAAGATTCAAAGATTGATTGTGAGTAGAGTGGTGTTTTGCAATCGTATTGGCCACAGAATTACCTTCCCTAGGTATATGTTTAAGCACAGCACCAGCCAGCAGCAGATTAACATTAAACGCAATATTAAACAATGGCCAGTGAGCAACATAAGGATCATTTATCATGTTGACAGCTAGAAGAGAGTCAGATTCTATGATTACAGAGTCATTCAAGAGGCCAAATTTTTCACAAGAAAATTTAATAGCAAGGATTTCAGCAAGTAGAGTAGAATCTGCAGTAATTGATTCAGAGCTGATCATTATAGGTAAACCTGTGCTATTTCTTACCACTATACCAACAACAGCCTTTTCTGGGAACCAAGATGCATCAGTGTTTATTTTAATGTGATTTTGTGTAGGTCTTTCCCAATTAACAATCCTAATGATAGGCTTTGGAGGAGGTCTATGTTGGGGAAAAAGACATTGTATCGGGTGTGGAATCTCAGTCGAAGACCTTAGATTTGTAGGATTGGCAAATAGGGCGAGCCTAATGAGATCTAAAGCATCATTACGAATGTAGTCTGAAGAGAATGGAATCTGGTCATACAGGTATCTGTTTCTAGCTTTCCATAGGCTCCAGCAAATAATAGGTGGGATTATATTGCATATGAGCTGGGGGTATTTGGGAAGATCACGGCAGTTCCAAAAGATGTAGAAAGCTTGTGATAAGGAATTTAGTTCAGATATGTGGAAATGAACAAGTGAAGCTATATAACTCTAGATAGATGTAGCCAGGGAGCATGAAACAAAAAAAATGTTCAATTGAATCTATATGGCAACAAACAGGACATTTAGAAGCAATACTGAATCCACAGGTGATAAGTACATTATCAATTGGAAGTAAGGAATGTAACATTTTCCAAGTGAAAATTGAGATTTTTTTTTGAAGTATCCTGTTCCACAGCAGCTTAGATTCCAGAGAATTACCTGGTGGTCCTGCCAGGGCATAATATGCAGACTTGGAGGAGAAATTACCCATTGGGTCAGGTTTCCAAATAATTCTATCTTCTCTAGTCTCCACAAGTGTAGCATTCTGCAAGAAAGAAAGAGTATCATTTTCCAAGAATGGAGTAATAAGATCTAAAATAACATTTTTATTACTCACAAATTCTGCAACAGAACAGAATTGAAACTGTACAATGATATGACTAGGCAGAAGATTTATTAATGGTCCATTTGGACACCAGTTTGCATTCCAAAGGTTACAGCAACCTTTACCATGTATGATGAGTGAATTTTGTTCTGCAAAGAGGTTAACTGAGCAAATTCTTTTCCAAGTTACAGATTTTCTATGAGAAACAGGAAAAGACCATAACAGTTTA
Source organism: Rubia yunnanensis (assembly GCA_037428765.1). Lineage (NCBI taxonomy): Eukaryota > Viridiplantae > Streptophyta > Magnoliopsida > Gentianales > Rubiaceae > Rubia > Rubia yunnanensis. Next base: position 65,690,705 of record CM075061.1, read on the forward strand.
GCCCATAGTGTGATACCCACCTGGCATTTCCACCACAGTTTTAGGGAGCAAACATCTATAATAGTTCGAATTGATCTAAGTCCTAAGCCACACTGAGAGATTGGAGTTGCAAGATGAGTCCATTTTTTCCATATTCTATTTTTCCTCCCATTTGACTCACCCCAGAAGAAAGAAGCCAGTTTTTTCTCTAAGATTTTTATTACAGTTTTTGGTGGTTTAGTTACGGACCACAGGTGTTGAGGCATAGAATACAAACAGGACTGAATAAGGATCAGTTTACCACCTGAGCTCAACCACTGATTTTTCCAATTTTGCAGTTTCCTATCTATTCTTTCCATAAGTGGCTGGTAATACCTAGTCAGCGTTCGACCTTTAAATATAGGGCAGCCTAAATAATGAAAAGGAAGAGAGCCCTGTTTCATTTTAAGAATCACCTTAATCTGATTTAGTTTGCCAAATGAAGCTCTCTTACTAGTATAGAAATCAGATTTGTGAAAATTAAATTTTTGGCCAGAAGTAAATTCAAAGATGTCAAGGAAAGCTTTTATCCTGATAAGATTATTTTTGGATGCTTGCATAAATATAACAGTATCATCAGCATACATAAGGTGAGTAGCTAGTGGAATTGGAGAAGGTATCTGATAATAGGAAAGCTTCTTATTTAGAAAAATAAATGCTAGGCTCCTAGAAAAACCTTCAGAAAAAATATTAAAGAGATAGGGAGAGAGAGGGTCACCTTGTTTAATACCTCTAGTAGCTTTGAAAAATCCCACAGGATTGCCATTGATAAGAATGGAAAAATAGGCATGGGAAAGATTAGACATAACAGCATGTAAAGATTTTCCTTCAAAGCCAAATTTCATCATGACATGCCTAAGAAAGTGCCAATTAACCCTATCGAAGGCTTTCTGTAAGTCTAATTTCAGAATGCAGTTAGGAATCCGAGCCTTTTTATCTAGAAACCTAATCATTTCTTGAAGATAAATGATATTATCTGAGATGTCCCTATTTTTCATGAAAGCTGATTGATTGGTAGATATCAGTTTGTCCATGTGAGGTCTAAGCCTTTCCATAAGAACCTTAGAGAAAATTTTGTTTATGACATTTGACGAACTGATAGGTCTATAATCATCAAATGAGGAAGGGGTGGCTTTTTGGGTATTAAAGTAATCCCGGTGCTGGATATTCCTTTAGGCAGAGCACTGCCATCAAGGAAATCATTAACAGCTATGGTGAGATCTGATTTAATAATAGACCAGCATTTATAGTAGAATTTAGGGGTGAAACCATCCTGACCCGGGCTACTATTTTTGCTTAAGTTCTTAACTACTGCCTCTACTTCATTCTCAGATACAGGTTTGGACAGTTCAAAGTTATCATTGGCAGAGATTACATTTGGTATTTGGCTTAGAAAGTGTGGGTAGTAAGTGTCATTTGGCCTGTGATTTGGGTCCTGTAATAGATCAGAATAATAGGAAATGGCCTCATTGTTAATATCTACCTGAGAGCTAAGCCATTGACCTTCGCTATTTTTGATCTTTGTAATATTTAATCTGCTGTTTTTCTCCTGAACTACTTTGTGGAAAAACTGAGTGTTATTGTCAACTAACTTCTGCCATTTAAGTTTAGCTTTCTGTTTCCAAAATTTTTCTTTCTCTTTTTGAGCACGCAACAGCATAGCTTTTTTCTCATTTAATTTAATAAGTTCAGCACTGGAAGGGTTAAGATCAAATATGGTTTCCTGAAATCTAAGGGATTCCTCAGCATTTAAAACATTTGAGTCTATGTTCCCAAAACAATTCCTATTCCATATTTTTATTTCCTTTTTTAGCCTGATAAGTTTAAGGAAGAAACCTAATAAACCAGATTCATTCATTTGTTTCTCCCAACTCGTCTTGATGAGTATGTTAAATTCAGGCCGATTGAACCATACATTGAGAAATCTAAATGGTTTAGGGTTAAGAATGGTTAAACTAGAAATCTGAAGGAGCATTGGGGAGTGATCTGAAGTTTTCCTATTCAAGATTTGGATATAAGAAGAAGGAAATCTACAGTTCCAGGCAATGGTACATAAACCTCTATCAAGTCTTTTGGAAGTTGGGTTTCTGAGCCTAGAATTGCACCAAGTGAAAAGATTTCCAACAGTATTGATTTCCTGGATGCCCATTTTATTTATCCATGAATTAAAGTCTCTAATGCTACCTAAGGAAGGGGAGCTAGGGCCCTTGTATTCAGATAGGGAGGTGATAGTATTAAAATCCCCAATAAAGATCGTATCACCCCCATGAATTGAAGATAAATCATTCCATAGATTCTTCCTACCTTCCCTATTCCTGAGTGCATATATAAAAACAGCATCCATTTGGAAATTGAGAAACTGGTGTTTTATGCTGACATGTAAAAACTGTTCATGGGATGATAACTGGGAAACTGTGACTGGATTAGTCCACATAAGCCAGATTTTACTGTTAAATAGAGTCAAACCATTAGAAAAATTAAGTTTATCCATGTAAGATTGTATTTTTGAGTTATCATGCATGGGTTCAATTAGACATAGTAGTTGGATTTTTTTAAGTCTGACTAGATTAATTAGTCTCAACATTGATGATTCCATACCCCTAATGTTCCATACTAAAAAATTGATTGAGGAGGAACCTGTCATTGTTCACTAGATTTAGTAATTTTGGTAGAGGACCTAAGCATCATTTTGTTTATCTGGCTGAAATAGTTAGTTTTTTTACCTTTTGCCTTACCTTGCAGATGCTCCAATTCTGGTGTAGTTGAAGACACCATAGTGTCCGGTTACAAGGTGCTGGTGCAGGTGTGGCCAAGGTGAACCATTTGATTCTGATCAGTTGAAGGAGTCTCGAGCTCATCCTGCAAAACAGAGAATCTATTCCCCTTTCTCCCATGTGAGGACAAGGTGATGTTATTGTGTCTTTTTTGACTCAATGTAATTGTCCCCACCTGGATATCATCTATGGAATATGCCTTAGGAGTAAAATTCATGAGGGCAGAATCATTTAAAAGTTTAGAAATGGAGTTATCTGTGTTTCCATATTGATTGGAACTGACATAGTTTTTGGGACTAACACAGGTTCTAGTTGGGGTAGTCTTTTCTGATCCTGAAGTTCCAGTATTTTGGATGGGAGAATTGGCTTGGATGTTATGAGAGGAGGATGGCATCGCATTATGGATGGCTAACTTCTCATTGACATTAATGCCTAAATGAGACTCATCAGCTTGTGAAATCAATGGTGGTGTATCGAATAATTTCCCAGTTGCCTGCCAAAGGGGCTGGTTAAGTATGCTTTTATCTTCCCCAGATTTTGCATTTAGGGTAGGAGTGGAAGCTCGACATTGTGCAATGGAGTGGCCTAGCTTGGCACAATGATCACAGTAGAGAGGGATGTCTTCGTATTCAATGGAATATTTCCTATTATTAGTTACTGATCCTAGTCGAATCTGATTGCACAGTGGTTTTTGCAGGTCTATTTCAACACATAATTTAATGGCCGAGGGTCTGGTGAGCATGTCTGTTGCTACGTCATTTTTAATAAAGCTCCCTATACTGTTGCCAATCGATTCTATGGATGCAGAGTTGTAATAATATAATGGGACTTCCCTAATGATGCACCAAACAGGAACAATGGGGGATTCTTTGTGGGTTGAGAATTCAGGAGTCCATTTCAACATTTTGAGTAAAATTCCGTTAAAATTCCAAACCCCTTTCATCCAACACCGTTGATAATCATTTAGCAGTTCAAATCTAATTAGTACGTGCTTGTAATCTAAAGAACCAAGTTGATACTTACCTGTGAAACCAACCGTTTTGAAGAGCTGCTCAAGCTGCTCCATTGAGCATCTCCCCTTTGTGAATTTGCCGACCAAGGCATTAGAGTAGTGGGACAATAAATTGGCAATCTGTTCGTCTGAGTAGAGGCAAGCAACATCCCCTAAGTGTTGGGATTTGGGGATTAACTCAGGGTTATTAGGTTGTACTTTGGCTAGGGGAGGGGATTTGTTCTGTAGAGCGGCGGAGAAGGATAGAGGTGGTGGAGGAGTTTGGTTAGGGTTAGTGATTACGGGATTTGGAACTGCCATGGTCAAACGGTAAATTATCCGTTGGCGGCACAGTAGCCGTTACCGGCGATTAGACCTAAACCAGTACTATACAAAAATTAAAGTTGCAGAGGAAGATGGAGTGAAGAAAGGTGAAAGGAGATGGCGGAGATGTAAAATCAAGTTGAATCATAGAAATCGCACACAGTGGTACTTATTTTTAAAAAAATTGGTTTAGAAAGATATAATAGTAATCAACAATATAAATCTAATCTTTCTCCCATCTCTCTTAACCACACACTCACATAGTGGTGTTAATTTTTCTCTATTTAGTAAAACAAACATACTCATATACATTTTTTGTTAACGGCTTCGACGACGTTGAAATTGTCGACGAGCCTTCAAAAACCTAAGTTTTCCTCAAGCTCCACCGCACTACACTCTTCTGCCTCCCCGAACTACTGGTCACCATCACACCATCAATCGTCCATCTACCAATTGCCCATGTCGTCCCACTCTCCATTCCATGGCGGTGACACTACCTCAGCATCACTATTGGCTCACTCTTCTCTAAGAAACGACAAAGATTTGTGACACCCGCCACTAAGAAGCTCATAAATAAGTACCAATTCCGATCTAGAATTCAAATTCAAAGGGCTCCAACAACGACAATGGTTTTGACTTCCGGAATCAAGGATTCTAGGTCATTGAAAAGATTTCCTTCCTTTTCAGCAAATTAGCCAAGGCCTGAAAATGGCTCAAAAAATGTCAAAGGTGAACCATGATTGTTTTTGATGAATATATGCGTAGGCCACAAATACAACATATCCACTATCATATTAACAAAACAATCATCATAAGTGCATATTTTCCAAAAATTATGTCATCAAAAAAAAATTCTCGGTTCAGATATCCCATATAGTCATATGAAGTAAGTTTATGATATTTTATCCTCATCAGCAGTTTTGTGCAACAATAATGAGTAGTTTTGTGGGTATATTGCGTAGCTTTTTGTTCATCCATTCCTCCTTCGTGACTGATTACAAATTTTTTGTGTTATTTTCACACTTTGAGTGTTAGATTCTCCTCCACTAATTAATGATATAGTTTCATTCTTTCAGAAGAGGAAACAAAATACAACACCAGCATGAAGAGAAGTATAATATTGAAATCTAGGACTTAAAATTATAGTAATAGTGTTGTTAAAGTTTACAAGACATTATAACTCGTGTCTAAAATTAAATAGTATTATAATTTACCCCTAATCATATTTTTAATAAATTACACAATCCAATCGACCAAAATTGATCTTTTGATCATATTTTATTTATTTCAAAGAATTCAATTGTATTTTAAAAATATATTATAGCGATTGACAGTACAAATCAAATCTTAACCACCTCTCTCTTAACCACACACTCACACAGTGGTGTTAATTTTTCTCTATTTAGTAAAATGAAAATACTCACATACATGTTTTTGTTAATATCTTCGACGACATTGAAATGGTCAAAGAGCCTCCGAAAACCTATATTTTCCTCAAGCTCCACCGCACGATACCCTTCCACTTCCCCAAACTACTGGTCACCATCACACCACCAATCGTCCCTTCGGTAATTGCTCATGTTGGCCTACTATCTGTTGCGTGGTGGAGACACTCCTTAGCATCACCATTGGTGCACTCTCCTATAAGAAATGACAAAGATTTGTGACACCCGCTGCTAGGAAGCTTGTAAATAAGTACTAATTTCGATTTAGAATTCAAATTCAAAAGACTCAACCAATGGAAATGGTTTTGAATTGTGGAAACATGGATTCTAAGTCGTTGAAGAGGTTGTCTACCTTTTCAGAAAATTAGCCGAGACCTAAAAATGGCTCAAAAAATGTCAAAGGTGAGCCTTGAGGTTTTTTGATAAATATATGCAAATTTAGAATATCCCCCATTATATTAACGAAAAGATTATCTTGGAGCATGTTTTCCAAAAATTATGTCATCCTAAAAGTTCCTTGTTCAGATATCCGACATACTCATTTGGAGTAAGTGTATGATATTTGATCCTCATTAGAGGTTTCATCCAAAATAGAGAGAGTAGTTTTGTGCGTCTAGTTTGTAGCTTTTTTTCCTTCCATTCATCAAACATGCACCAAAGAGGTTGCCTACCTTTTCGAAAATTAGCCTAGGCCTAAAAATTGCTCAAAATATTATGTAGGCAATAAATTCCACTAACCATCATATTAACATAACAATTATCATTGGTTCATGTTTTCCAAAAATTATGTCATCCAAAAAAATCCCGGTTCAAATATCTCAAACAGTCAGTGCATGATATATGATCCTCATCAACAACTTTGTGCAAAAATAAATGTAGTTTTATGTGTCTGCTGTTTAGCTTTATCTTCATCTATTCATCCTTCGTGACTGATTACAAATTTTGTTATTGTTTTCACACTTTTAGCCATAGCTTCTCCTCTATTTGTTAAGGATTTAGTTTCATTATTTATGAAAAGGAAACAAAATACATCACCATGAAGAGAAGTATAATACTGACATATGATACTTAAATTATAGTACTAGTGATGTTAAAATTTACAAGACATTATAATTCGTGTCTACAAATGAAATAATAGTATAATTTACTCCTAATCAGATTGTTAATAAATTACACAATCCAATCGAGGAAAATTGACATTTTGATAATACGCTCTTTATTTCAAATAATTCTATTGGATTTTAAAAATATATAATACTAATAAACAATATAAATCCAATATTTCTCCCTTCTCTCTTAACCACACACTCACCCAGTGGTGTTAATTTTCTCTATTTAGTAAACTGAAAATATTTACATGCATTTTGCATTAATGACTTCTACGAAGTTGAAATTGTAGACGAGCCTTCCAAAACCTTAGTTTTTCTCAAACTCTGCCGCACAACACTCTTTCGCCTCTCTAAACTACTGGTTACACTACTAACTGTGCCTCTGCCTATTGCTAATGCCAGCCCACTCTCCCCTCTATATAGGTTACACTACCTCGACATCATCATTGTCGCACTCTCTTATAAGAGGCAGCAAAGATTCATCACACGTCCGCCACTAAAATGCTCGTAAAAAGTACCAAGTAGACACTAAAAGAAACAGAACCCTTTACCTTGGTTCTAGAGGACCTTTTACCTCAATGTTTTGTCCCAAAAAAATTGAGGTAAATACTGGCACAGTAAAAAGTACATTTTTACCTCGGTTTAGAAAATATGCTGACGTCGATCAAAGCAAGAATGTAGATGATGGGATATAATTGCTGCAACTCTATTTCGGCTGAGGTCGACATGTATTGTGATCGATGTCGGTCAGATTAAGAAGGCACACAGCGGGATAGGAATTGTTACGACCTCGTACTATTCGACATCGATCTAAACAAAAGCGACGTCGCAAACGCTCGAAATTGACATCGCATTGTGGGGCAGGCATGTTGTGTCCATATTGATGTGGAACGATGACCAATATAAAGTCTTTTTGAGTGGTTGTTGTCGCACAAAAACTACTGACACCAGTGCAAGTTACATCGGTAAGGTGTCGTCTCGGGGCAGGTGTGTGCGACGTCGCAGATTAATCATGGAGACATCAATTCTTATATAGTATTATAATATTTTATATTTGACTATACAAAAAAACATTTAGCACTAACCGTTACATGTTATATGATATTCAATAACTCATGAAATGGTTAAACGTTATACAACAATCAGTTGTTGTTCAATTAATGCAGAAAGGAATCACATGATAAAACCCACACAACTATCACATATATTACAAATATGTGTTACAAACTATTAAAATAGATAAGGTTTAAATTAAATTGAAAGATTAATTGTATTGAACCTCCATTATCTACGTTGCATGACATTAACACTATCAAGGTAGCTAGTAAAATTAAAAGTCCATCGATAACTATCTTTGTCCAATTACAACCAATCCACATGAAACAAAATTTATTTTTTAAATGGGCAGCCCCCAAATGAAATACACATAATATATACATAAATGAAATTTATCTCAATCGGTAAAACCTAACCCATCTACTTAAGTGCAACGTCGCATACATGCGATCGACCAACATAGGGATTGATGTTGGACATTCATAGGTATTTCATGCATTTCCAAGACTTGTGCGATGTCGCTCATTTTCCTGTAACACATCACAAGGGATAATTAACGAAAACCATCGTCACACATTCAAAGTGTGCTCTTATGAAAATTTAATTATTGTCCACAATCAGCCTAATCTAAGCCTTTTTTCCAACTACTTACAAACATGGCATTGTATCGACAACACAAACACTATACATTATATAACATGTACACAATCTTAAAACTTCATGAAAATATTCAATCTTTGTTCCATAAAGAAAAGAACATATACAAAATCAATAATAAAATTGCAAAATAACATGGAATGGATGGAAAACTACCTCGATTAGTTTGAACCCGGAGATGCTCCATTCTCGGATACTTGTTGATATTTGAAAGGAGGAATTTGATTGAGCACTTTTATTGCCGTAATGATGTGAATGAAAAGGACCTTGTGGAGTTGGGTTTGGAAGAAGTGTGTTGCAAATGTGAATTGCATGTTGATGTTGAATAATAATGAGATTAAATAGGGTTGGAGGGGGGGTGGGGAATTTTAGTTCAAATTTTTATCTCAAAATTTTGGTTCCCACTAGAATTTCCAGGTTGACCGATGTCGGAAGTGGGTCTGTTCTAGTTTCGTTCAAGTCAAGGTTCTTGCAACGTTGCAAACATTAGCCATAGTCCGTGTGAAGATTTGGGGCCCTTCTATTGACCTGTTGATGCTCAAATCGGAACAACGTGGTAGTGACAATGTAAATTATAAAAGGGTAACTCCAATATTGCATTTCAACTTCTCCCGCTTTATTTGGGGGACCTAAGTGAAAAAGGTAAAAAGTCCACTGATTGTACCAAATCGATTCTTATTGTCCCAGAAAGGATCTTTGTCATCCCTAGTCGAACTTATAATAACTGAGATTAATAAATAAATTAGTCAGATCCCACAGAGACTTCCACAAGTTCTTTCGATTAACCCCTATACTTATAAGTACTCATCTATAATTTCCTCTAGACCACATACTTGGAATTTTTTAAAATTGATGTACAAAATGTTATTATCCTTTTTATTTCATAAAAAATCAAAATATGTCATTTTGGGTGATTCTATGTGGTTCAATTTTGCATTTCGACTTCTCCCACTTCCTTTGAGAGATCTAACTACAAAAACTAAATAGTTCACCAATTGTGTCAAAATTGATTCTGATCAAACCCATCATTAATAAAGTTCATGGACATTTATAAATTTCAATTAGTAGTTTTTAATATACTATTACCAATTATGAAAGGCAATTATATTCGTTTCGGTCAAACGCGGGATCATTTGTTATTCTAGCAGGCTGAAATTGCTAGGCCCACACTCAGGTAAGCTGACGATGGTCGTAGTTCGACCATATATCTTCTATGTCGAAGGGCTTGCAATGTTGCATGTGTCGAAGAAGAATTCACAAGGGTTCAAAACAATTACATATATAGAGCCCACCTTGAAAATCAGTTCAAACACTTAACTTTTCCTCAAATTCCAGTTGTTACCCACCTTCTCTTGTCAAAGGTATTTGATCTGCACCATTATGCATGTGTTAACTAATTCCTTCAGAAAATTTATTATTATGTTTTGTTTTGTTGATCGCTAGTTTTAGTTAGGTTTACCAGACAAAGGGTTTCGATAACCATTGTTGGCTTTCTTATCTAATAACGAGTTTTGTAGACTTAATAGGAACTAATAGACACTTTGTATTCACAAGCACCTAGATCTTCCTTTGTGATCTTACTAGTAGGTGTCTCATGAGTATTTTTACCTTCACTTTGTAGAAGGCCGTTTGGAAAAATGGTAGTCGATAGTAGAAGGCTTGCTTGCAAGAACGATAGAAGATAGTAGAAGGATGCGAGCTAAAAGCATGGTAGTAGATGAAGAGAAGCCAGAAAAAGAGTGGAGTTGAAGTTCGAGTTTGAGTTCCAAAGAAAAAGGACATCCTTATCAACAAACACGTTACATGCCAGGCAACACAGCTATGCCAGAAGGCACTAGCACAAGCCGCTTGGAGTAGCAGGGGCGTGCTAGAGGGCATCAGCACGAGGCACCCAATTTTGCACGACCTGTGCTAGGTCTCCTTAGCATGAGGCATCTGGATCAGAATGTTCAGTGTTAGCACCCCTTGGCTCTAGGCGCCTGAATCAAAACAGCCCATGCCAGCCTCCTGTGGTGTGAACTAATGTCCCAGCATGTCCTTTGTTATCCAACATCCCAAAATTCAGCTAAAAGTATATATGCAGTCCAATTCTCTTCAAATGGATTTCATCGTTTCAACTAAACATTCGATGACTAGCAGATGGGGTGTGAAGTTCCCAATGGCCCATGTCATTGTTTTGGTCAAAAGTCGATTCCAGCCGATGCCCCGTGAAGTTCCAAACTACTGTGTCATTTGGTTGGTCGAGATGCCCCTCTCAGCCGATGGCCTACACAAAATGATGTAGGTGCACATGATCATAAGGCGAAGATCAAGAACCAGCCAATGACTCGTGTCAGTTGCCATAAGTTGTTCCAAGGGTGCCCAACACGACCATTCCAATTAGCACAGGTAGAGGCACTCTATATAACCATGCTAAGCCATGTGGCCTATGCCAATGACGGGTCACACGCCCTGTGCCACATGAGCCATCCCATGCAAATTGTGGCTGCTAGGGTTTTTTGGCTTATGTTGGGCTTTTTTAGGCCGATTTCCCTATTACTATAAATATAAGCCAATGTCTACTAGGGTTTATGTTTGGCTTAGTTTAGAATTCATTCTACATTCTTGGAAAGCATTTAAGAGAGATAAAGGGAATGACCCTTCTCTCTACTCCTTTTTTTCTTCATGATTTTGCCTAAGGCCATTGAATCCAGTGAAATACTTGGGTTTAATACTTAGGGGTAGTTAATTTACTTAGGGATTTTATTTGTATTCATGATTTAGTGTATGAATTGGAAGATTTTTTAGATCTACCTATTTCTATGTGTTTATGATATTATGTTAGCACGTTCTTCATATTCATATTAATTGCATGAATAATATACTAAGATGGGACAGACCATAGTCTACATTCATGTTGGTGTATATATAGATACTCCCTGAGAAGTTAAACCTAGATGCGATATGGGTAGCGAGGTCTGGGTCCATATGGGTGTTTGCGCATACGTCTTTTCCTAGTTTTACCATTACGCTGACAGCACACTAGTTCAGCTGGAAAGTTCATCTAAAGGGTTACGGGTTAATATTGTAATTGGTAGAAAACTCAGGTTATTTGAAACCCTTGAGCCATCGATAAGGTGCCTACTTCCTTTTCCTCTGTAGGTGTGAGAGTAAAGCATTCGTGGTGTAGTGCCTAGGACATAATCATTCGAGGGAGAACCAGATATGCACAATAGCGGGACCGTTGATAAACTACCCTAATTACGGAGGTGATACCTTTGGAAGATTACAAGCCCACCATATGTGACAGGTTTGGGAAAGTGTTAACCATCAACCACACTACGTGTAGTGAACACTATAATAGGTTTGCATGTCATAAATGTGATTGAGTCAAGGATCAAAGCATATCACTTGCCATATTACTCAAATATTCTCTGAGTGTTAGTGTATATACTTTTATTCTCTTGTGATCTCGTATGTTCGCAATTATTAGTTAACCCCCCCCAGAAAAAAACCTGTTTTGCAATATTTAGCTATTCCTAACACACATATGTGTTGACAACCTAGACGTGGCTGTGTTTAGTTGATTTTTGGACATCTAACATCTTTGTGGACAAACCCGGTCTTTACATTATCTACCCTATAGGTAGCTTAGTAGTATGTTTGGGAGCAGAACATAAATCTTTTAATTTTATCTTTGGATGGGTACGCTCAGGTTAGCTGCTCATTGTTAACGACCCTAAGTAGAGGTGGGTTAGTATTGTTTTTCAATTCGTTCAAATTCTTCATTTTTCTTTTTTTCTCTTCAAAATATTATATCTCTTATGAGTAAATGTGTTCGTTAATATGTTTTTGGTTTTGTAGTTTCTATGAACTAGTTATAGTGTGAAATCTCTTTGTAAGTATCTTTTTGGAAGAGTTTTTGTCAATTAGTGTTTTCCGAGCATGAATTATTTTGCGTTTCTTCAATTTTAGACTTAGCTGCCAAGGTTAAATGCAACGTCAGTTACAGATCAGTGCAGCTTTGTGTTATTCTTACCTGCCTCCCCCCGGGGTAATTAAAAACCATAGCTTAGAAGTTAACCCGGTTGGAGGCGGTGAGGGTCAGAACATAGAAATTTATAGGTTATTCACTTGTTTCCTATTGCTAACCTGTAGGGTAGTTAGAGGTTAGCCCTGGGTATATCCACAGAGATGCTAGGTCTAATGTACCAAATCAATACACAATCTTGTATGGGTCATCAATCCATACGAGTAAAAGGGATAGCTACTAAAGGAAACATGCAAATGGGGGGGTTTGATTTTTCAAACTAACAACTACAAAACATGAAAAGTAAAAACACAACTACAATATTAGCTAAGCACTTGGGGAAATCATTGAGCAACTTGGTCAATCTAATGCTTCTATCGTTGATTCATTCATATAGAGATCTAATTAAACCTAATAGAGTGTCCATAACACGTGGTGTGGCTGATGGCATACACTTCTCCTTCCCTAACACAATGGGTGCTCTCGCAACCCTCCATCAACCCCGCCGTCATAATTAGGGGAGTACAACAAGATCTGACAGTTGTTGTAGGTCTGATTATCCCCCGTGCGATATATCCCGGTCTTCCACCATGAATGCACTACTCCACTGGGTTTCTATCAATTAGGCCCAAGGTTCACAGGCACCTTATCTATGATAATAGGGTTTCTTGTAACCTTACCTAGCTACTATTTAGCTATCTCTACCAAAAACCTCTCGGATAACTTTAAGAACTAACTAAGACTGGTCCGATGGTAAGTGGATCATAGTGACCTCGAATCTCTCATGCACACACTCACACAGACACGTTCTCCACCACCCATTCAAACAACTAGGTTTTTCTTCCTAAGGGGCTTCGATATTTGTGCCTAGCATTAATACAACAAAACGTGTGTGCTATATATGTGGTGTAATATTCATGCACTCAAACTCAAAAGAAAATCACAATAATATTATGAACACAAAATTAGGATGAACTAGAGAATATCAAAAAGCATATAGATTACCAAGTCACTACAATTTATCCCCAAGCTATGGAAACTACTCCCTTGAAAATAAATTCAAATAAATATTTGAATTACACATCTTAGGATCAAAGAAAAATAAAAAGAAGAAAAAGATAATGTTTCTTCCAAGAAGAGAGTCTACAAACTACTCTTGAACATGAAGTATGAGATATCAAAGAAAAGAAATGAAAAAGGAAAGGAAGAGAAGAACTCTCTAGAGGGAAAGCTCTCCTCTTCATTCTATCTAAACTAGAGAGAGAGAAAATCTACATTATGACTAGATAGGGTTTACTAGAATACTAAGGCTATATATTAGTAGAGAATTTGGCCTAAAGATAGGCCCAAAATAGGCCAAAGTTAGGTCAAAACCCTAGTCTCCTTCTAGCCGCTGAACATATCTCAAATAAACTTCTCAAATAAGGGAAATTTCTCGAGCTAGAATTTAGTGCATTTCATAGAGCTCAAAAATATGAAGATTTTGATATATGGTATAGGAAAATCTGATGAAAATTGAGAGAGTTATTACGGAAATGGTGAGAAACAACCGCTTGGGGCGGGGAGTCACGCATGATGCATCCTATGGCATGCCATTGGTGGTGCGAGGTGCAAGGTATAGTGCATTGTGTGGATCTTTATATCTAGTGGGGGTGTGCGGCTTTGCGCAGACCTCGTCATCCCCTTGGCATGGGTCACGTCATCTGTCGTGGTGTTATGGGGTGGGGCTTATTAGATAATCTCAACACAACCTATGCTCGGATGCACGCCACAATGGTGTTGCAGTCCCATGCCGCTCAATACGTGCCTGCAAACCGGTATCCCTCAGCCATGCCGCACATACCTCTGGGTCATCAAGACCAACCGCCTAACCGCTCACGGCCCATGATGTCCCCCTCTGCGCCTGGGATGCGCTATGCACAATGCCCAAGCTATTCATGCCCAACGCCCGTACGCGCAATGCATGGTCGCCCGCCAAGCTAATACACTAAGTGTTGAGTCACGACCCGAGAATACATGTCCTAAGCTCCTTCTTTGAGCCTACTTGCCTTGTTTTCTTTAAACTTCTTTTGTCTATGTACCCGGTACTCATGATAACATTTTTACAACATATATGTGGAGTACTAAGCTACCCATATCCGGTTACCATTTTGCATTATATTGAAAATGAGCATTCGCTCCCTAGTTGTCGGGCCTTGTATTACATTGTTGGCTTGTGTGTGTGAAGCCAAGCTCCTAATCTAAACTCGTGTGTTTATTTCTGCTGCATACTTGACCACGTACCTCTAAAGGCTTGGTGTGCTGAGAGCAACCAAGTTGAGTGCAACCCACGTGGTAAATCAGGCGGTAGTCGTGACACACTTGCATGTCTAGGCTGCATGGTTAAGCCCCTTAGAGGATAACCTGTTAAAGTTGGTATTAAAGCTCAAGCAGTCCTTGAGCGCATAGTGAAAGTCGTCACTATATCGAAGAAGACAGATCATTTGGAGAACATTAAGAGAGTTCCCTTTGGTGAGACACAAGGGTCTTAGAGCCTAGCTGATCGAGTATGGAAACAGATGTTGCCTTTATCAGTAGAGACATCGAGGTGGCCAACATGAAGGTTGATCAGCGAGATGAGGGAAGATTTGACATCTAGCGAGTCAGATGTTGCTGAGTTGAGAGGCATCATCGAGCAGCTTGGCAGAGACATGCATAATCTCATGCAAGTTGTTCCCAACTTGTCCCAAGCTGGGGATAGTGGCGGTGGTGTTTGTGCTGTACACAAACGGAAAGTCTCTGAACCTAATAAATATGGTGGGCATGACAGATCTTGATAACTTCTTGAACTAGTTGGATCAATACTTTAAGGTAACCGGGATGGATTTAGAAGCTGATAAAGTCACTATTGCCACGATGTACCTGGAGGGCTCTGCTATGGTGTGGTGGCAATCCCAAGATGCGAATATAAAGGTAGGATGCCTGGCCATCGATACATGGGATGAATTGAAGCTTAAGGTGAGGTAACAATTCATGCCACCAATGTGAAGGAACATGCATTGTTGAGACTAAGAACCTTGGTGAAAACCGGCAGTATTATGGAGTAAGTGTCGGGTTTCCAAGCTTATATGCCCAACTTTCCTAACCATTCGGAGGAATACAAACTTCATGACTTAAGCCAGGGATTAAGTCCTGGGCTAGACTCAAGCTAAGGAGAGTTTGCACTTACTATAACTCAGCAGTTGCATTCGTCGAAAGTCTGGAAGACTGTAATGGCAGAGGATTGCAAAGAGTTAATAGGGAGGTGAACGATTCTACTGTTAGCAAGGTGGGTAATGGTGCGGGTGCAATTTCTCCCAAGGTTGGGGGTAACTTTAGACCTAGTCCAAGCGGTGGAGGAAGGTACATGACCAATTTGGGTGCAAGAAGGAATTAGGGAAGCCTTAGTGCAAGTGCGGCTAGTACAATTGGGTCCAAACCAAGGTGAGATGGGCAAACCGGGAAGGCAGAACTTGTGTGTGGAATGTGCAAAGGGAATCATTCCCTTTGTTGATTGTCAAACAGAATAGAGGGTCACTGCTATGTTGCTCGAGAACTCGAGACAATTCAGGGAGGCACTGAGCGAGGTAGTTCGGGAACATTCGACTGAGGAGACTGGGCCCAAAGAGAAAGAACCATGCTCTTTGGGGGCATTGAATTTGTGGTGTAATTCCATGGTAGGATCAATAGAGCCAGGGTAGTTGAATCCGTTACCAGAGCTTGAGATCGACCAGGTGGTTGCTGTAGGGCGATCAAAGAGAGCTACGACTTGGTCAAGAAAAATGAGGAAGGCTGCACCAAAACTTGACAAACTTGAAATTATCTATGTTAAACCAGTGTGCTGGAATGACGGAGCATTTATGTACATGGACATATGCGTGAATGAAAAACCTGTCCGAGCAATGGTCGAAACTGGAGCTAGCCATGTGTATGTCTCTGAAAAAGAGGCATCAATATTGGGGCTCAAATCGGAGAAAGTTATGGGCCGGATGAAGGCCGTTAATAGTGAAGCCCAACCTGTGCTGGGTATTGTGAGGCCATTCTCGGTCAAGTTTTGCACCATAGGGACAAAAGTGAATTTCCATGTCCTTAAAATGGATGACTTCGGTTTAGTCCTCGGTATGAAATTTCTGAGAGATGCACATATTTTTGTATACCTATATGGCAACTACCTTTATGTCTTAAGCACCAATCTATGCACAGTTAAAGTGACTGCAAAGAGTTCACATCGGGGTAAAATCTTAATTTTGCAGCTCGTCATGTGCATAAGACAGGATGAGTAATGTGTTTCAGCGAATCCTGGGGGGGAGAACTTAAATGAAGGGATAAAAGGATCTACACCAGCAATGGTTTTTTTCGATGGATCCAAGGAGCTTCGTGAAGGAAGTCTGAAGACTGAGCATATTGTGGGTTGCTCCGCACCTATAAGGGACAAAGATTTGTTGAGCTAGGAGGGTAGGAAGCATTCATTAGTTGCCAAGAGTATCTAGATTCCAAAGATGTATCTGCTGGCTGGCGCGCCCCATTATACTTCCCGTTTCAAGTCGTCCAAGCAAGCTAAACCTTGTAAACCTCGACGGGGAAAGATGAGTCATCATTCACATCAACAACCCCTTGTTGTTCCAAAGGGTAGGAGGCAGAAATGTGAATGGATGATGATGCATACCAAATAGCATTTAGAGTTAAACTACCAAATAGCATTTAGAGTTAAACATTCCTTCGGTTATCGATCAAGAAGTCTATAAAATCAAACCAGCTCAAACTGGAACTAAAGAGAAGTTCGAACCTCGGCTAAACTAGAATACACCAGTGCCAGTAATTGAACCAACCCCATTTCTTAAGGCAAAAGTGTACGATAAAAATGTGGGTAGCAAAGCACCTTGGAGAATTGATGGCTCCGGGGATGTTTGCCAAATTGAGCGGGGGAGGATGTTATAGAGTAGGCCTTATCCCCCAACCTCAACGCAACCCCATGCCCCGTATTCATGCCACAATGGTGTTGCGGTCTTGTGCCGCTCAACTTGTTCCTACAAACCAGTCTCTCTCGGACGTGCCGCACGCGCCTCTTGGTCATACAGTGTTGACCACCTAACCGCTCACGGCCTGTGATGTCCTTCTCTATGCCTGCGACGCTCTGTGCACAACGACCAAGCCATTCATGCTCAAAGCTTGTGAGCGTGGTGCCCGATCGTCTGCCAGGCTAGCACACTAAGTGTTAAGTCACGGCCTGAGAAGACATGTCTCAAGCTCCTTGTCTCATAAGTCTTCTCTTTTACTTGTAATAGTACTAGCTAGTAGATTAGCTTAGTTTCTTTGCTTAAGGTCTAGGCATGTGTGCCTTGTTTCCTTTGACCTTATTTTGTTTATGTACCTGATACTTGTGATAATGTTGTACAACATATATGTGGAGTACTGAGCTACCCACATCCGGTTATAATTTTGCAATATATTCAAAACGAGCATTTGCTTCCCAGCTGTCAGGTCTTGTATTGCATTATTGTCTTGTGTGTGTGAAACCATGCTCTAAATCTAAACTCGTATGTGCATTTTCGCTACATACTCAACCACGTCCCTCTAAAGGCTTGGCGTGCTCAGAGTAACCAAGCTGAGTGACACGTACGCGGTAAATCAGGTGGTAGTCGTGACAATCTAGCACGGTTAGGCCTCACGGTTAATCCCCTCAGAGGGTGACCCGTGACATGTGGGGCATCATTAGGGTGCTGAAAGTGAAGCTTATGATCTGCGCACATGGCCATTGGCACGGGCCATGGTCAGGAAGGTTGATCCGCTCATAAAATTAGCATGGCCGTGTAATTTTAAACACTTCTCTAGCTAGTCTTAGCATATTGAGCTTGGAAAGGCACGGGACACCGAAAGGGGGACATCCCGTGCCTATACTTAGCCTCATGAAGGGGGTCTTCACTTTTTCCTAGCAGCCCATGGCCTCTGGCACAGGCTGTGCCTTAGCCTTGAGCTAGTCTTCTTTGCACTGCGTATTTCCTTTGGCATAGGTCATTGGTGCCAAACTAGGCATGGCTCGCATTGACCCATTTGTGCCTCGCTCGGCTAAACTTGTTTCCTTCGCCATGGGTAAACCATTAGTCCACTTTGAGAGTTTTAGTACTCGATTTTATAGTTCTCAGGAAGAAGAATCTAATCGAACTAGCCTTGAAGGATGATTCTTCTTGGATCATTATCAAACTTTGGCGCAATTCATCAGACCACGATTCACCATTTCTCCCTTGGCCATTTTGAACTCCAATTCCGCCTATCTTTGGCTTCATACTTCTACTACCATGATTTGATGTCTGTGACCTTCATTTTCTACCATTCTAGATGTGAATAGCCTCTGATCTCTTCTACCGTCATTGGAAACATCCTTCAAAATCTTCTACCGCTCTTACGAACGGTCTTCACATAGAATGTAAACAAAAAGTACCCATGGGCGACCAACTAAAGATAATAACAAGAAAGATCAAGGAGCCCATGGATATAAGATGTTCATTAGTACCAATTAAGCAACATAATGCAGGATTTAGACAAGAAAACCAAACATGGTTGTCTAAACCTCTTGTCACATAAACTCAATGGTTAACGCACTCGTAATGAGTCATATCATATTCAATTGTTATGCGACGTTGCTCATTCATAGTTATTTGTTTTCATGAATGAAATGTTGCACCCATCTTGGTTAGCTTATCAATGTAATTGATATGGTAGTGACGTTGGTAACATATCTGCCTTCACCCATGGTCGTTAAAGTCGTAGCCCAATTTAACCCGAGCAAAGGCATTCCAAACAAACCACAAGGGGTGAATGGGGTTTATTAATGATAAAATTTATATTTTTCACCCAACTCACTACTAATTTACCTATGGGGTAGATAATGGCAAGTCCGAGTATGAACTCAGAGAAGCTAGAGTCTAATAGTCAATCAAACACAACCACAGGTGGGTTTTCAATCCGTCGTGTGCTAGGAATAGAAAGTATATTAAAATAGGGGGGGTTATAAAACACAAGTAAGCTATATAGACAGACACTTGAGGAATATTTATGTAACATGGTTGATTAAATGTCCAATCCTTGATTGAATCACATATAAGACATCAACAACCTAATCTAGTGGTTATAACACATAGTGTGGTCGATGGTCAGCACTTCCCCATACCCGTCACGTAGGGTGCTATTGCAAATCTTCCATTGGCACCACCTCCATAATTAGAGGGGGTGCAAAAGTGGTCTGACCATTGTGCATACATATTTCTTCACTGTACGATTATGTCCCGGGCACTATACCATGGATGTTATACCCCCTAGGCCTATAATTGAGGCAAAGGGAGGTGGGAACCTTATCTATGAAACTAGGACCTCTTACGACCCATGCTTGCTACTATTTTCTATCTCTACCCATACCTTCAGATCAACTTGCCAGCTAAGACTGGTGTACTGTTATTGTAACAGTAGAACTCAGAAAAGACCTACATGCACACACCCACGTGGACTCGGGTCCCTGCTACCCATATCACATCCAGGTTTCTCTTCCCCGAGGAGGTTAAATATTTGTACCAACATGAATGTAGACTAGAGTGTATGCTAATAGAGTGTATCATTCAAGCAATTATAACATTTCAAGAACAAGCCATCATAACATCATAAGCACATATATTAGGAAGATCTAAGAAATCTCACAAGAACATAATCAACACCTGAATAAAAATTCATCTGCAAGCTATAGAAAATACTCCCTAGACATGGAATCCAAGTATTTCATTGAATTCAACATCTTACGGCTAAAGAATCATAAAAAAGGAAAGGAGAAAGAAGTTGTACAGAAGAGAGAGTGTTTCTTTTACAATGTTTCTCTTCAAACTACAAGTGAAATGATGGAAAATGATCCAAAGCTCCAAACCCTAGTTGAATAAGGCTATATTTATAGTAGGGCATTAGGCCTCAAAATAGCCCCAAATTAGCCCAGTACCATAGCAGCAGCTGCCTGGCATTGACCACCGCGGATGGCGCAGCCTGGCCACTGATGTAGCCTTGTGCCTGTGTGTGACGTAGGATATAGAGCGGCCATGCTGAACGTGGTCCATATCATCTGGCTCATCCTATCGTCTGGAGATTTTTTTTCACATCCTATCCACGGTCTGTGTCGTTTGGCGCGGGCTGTCAACAACTCTTCATTTTGCTCATTTTCTTGGTACTAGTCACATCATTCTATGCATCTCGTTGGCTGTTCTTGACATTTTGAATTGGAACGGTGTGAGCCATGTTAAGTGTAGAAATTTGTACCCATACATAGCCAAAATTGGGATGTAAAAGGCAAGGGGCGGATGTGACCTGTAGGTGTTGGCACGACCTATTAGAATTTTGGCATGGCCCGCATGACTTAGCTCGACTCATGCCAAAGGTCCCCAATATGGGCCTCGTGTCATGGCACAGGCCTCTTGTGCATGATCTCGTACCTTCATGAATGGTCCATTCCTACCCGTTGCTGCTTTGGTCGGCAAACTTCTTTGCACCGATACAAATGAGCAGTTGGTCCAATTTGGGATTTTTTGTAGTCAATTTCATAGCGCTCAAGGAGAAAAATCCAATGAAACTAAACCCAAGGGAAAATTATTCTTGTATCCCTCCAACAACTTTGCACAACTCCCCAACAACGATCCTCCATTTCTTGTTTGACCATATGAACTTCAATACCGCCTATCTTTGGCTCAATCCTTCTACTACCACGATGTAATATTCGTGGCCTTCATCTACTACCATTCTAATGTGAATGGTCTTCAACATCTTGTATTGTTCTCGTGAATGGCCTTCCATACAAAATGTGACAAAAAGTACCCACGAGCAACCAAATAATGATGATCATAAGGGAAAATCTATGTGCCCGTGGATATAAGGTGTTCATTAGTACCAATTAAATCTACAAAATGCAAGATTAAGACAAAAAAACCAAACATGGCCATCTAAAACCTTTGTCATGTAAATTCAACTAACACTAGCAATCCAACATGAAAAACAAGTCAATTATTAAGTCGAATGCATTGGTTAATGCACGCATAAAGATGCATATCAGACCCTCTAGACTTAAACCTTTACTCGCTCTTGAGTAAATATAGACAAGTAAAAGGATTAAGTGAAGTATAGCGTGCATGTATAATTTAACCGAGGCATTCAACTTATTCCTAGATTACCATATTTCCCCCAAAGAAGCAACAATCTTACAACTCTCACACTCCTGAAGAATCTAAGTCAATCTAACAACCCAGAATAAAGTGAAGAAAAGGTAAGTAAAGAAAGATAAGTTTTAAGCTGGCTTATTTTTTCCAAAATTTTTCCCAAAAGCAATCAAAGAGTCATCTTCAAAAACAATCCACCAAGGAAATCCAAGAGTCGTCCACTTGATTATAACTAGGGATAACTCTGGATTCTTGACCTAGTTACAACCAATGATAATCCAAATGTATCGTCAACCTAGTTTTTTGTTTTTCTCTCAATTTCTCTTATTTTGCCTAGGAGCCCTTTCGGGTTTTCATCCAAGCTTTCACACATGTTGAGCCCACATTCTCACCTTTTTTCCACATTCTCATTTTTGCCTAGGTTCGTTAACCAATCTGGGCCTAGCCTCTCATTTTTTTACCTCATCCTTTAGACCTATCCGGGTTTTCCCAATGTTGCCTAAGTTGCCCTTTTGGGTTTTGAACTTAGCCAGGTCATGACTATTTACAATTCAACTTAACTAGTATCCCTAGCAATGAAATCAAATTTGTCCCACCTCCACTCGAGTTCATTAAATTTGTAGACCAATTTAACCCAGGCGAATGCATTCAAAATAGACCAGAAGGGGTTTAAGGGTTTGGTTAAAGATAAAATTTACATTATGCACCAAATCATTACTAAGCTACCTATGGGGTAGTTAGTGGCATGTCCGGGTATGTCCTCAGAGATGCTACAATCTAATTTCCAATCAAACACATCCACGAATGGGTTGTCAATTTGTCATGTGCTAAAAATAAAAGTACAATAAAATTTGGGGATTATGGGGGTTTTCGACTAACAACTACAAACATAAAGGTAGAACACGAGTAAGCTATATAGATAAACATTTGGGAAATATTTGTGCTATATGGTTGAATAAATGTTCCGATCCTCATTTCAATCACATATAAGAGATCAACAACCTAATCTAGTGCTCATAACGCATGGTGTGGTCGATGGTCAGCACTTTCCCGTACCTGTAACGTAGGGTGCTCTTGCAACAACATCTCCTTAATTAGGGGAGTGCAACAATGGTCTGAATGTTGCACAAATTTGTTTCTCCCCATACGATTACGTCCCAGGGATTACCCCAAGGATGTTCTACCCCTAGGCCTATAAATGAGGCAAAGAGAGGTAGGCACCTTATTGGTGACACTAAGACCTCTTACAACCCTAGCTTTCTACAATTATCTATCTCTACCCATAACCCTTCAAACCAACTTGCCAGCTAAGACTGGTGTGGTATCATCGTAACAGTAAAACTTGAGAAAGACTTACGTGCACATGCCCACTTGGACCCGGAACCTGCCACCCATATCATATCCACATTTCTCTTCCCCATTGGGGTATCAATATTTGAAATAACATGAATGTAGACTAGGCTGTGTGCTAATGGAGTGTATCATTCATGCAATTATAAAAATTCAAGAATAAGCCAACATAAATCATAAGCACATAAATTAGGAAGATCTAAACAATCTCACATGAACATAATCAACACATGAATAAAACTTTATCCCCAAGCTATAGAAACTACTCCCTAGACGTGGAATGCAAGTATTTCATTGAATTCCACATCTCAGGGCTAAAGCAAAATAAATAAAAAAAGAGAAAGAACCTAGAGAGAAGAGAGAGTGTTTCTCTCTCTATTTTGCACTTCAAACCACAAGTGAAATAATGAAAAATGATCCAAAGCTCCAAACCCTAGAGGACTAAGGTTATATTTATAGTAGGGCATCGGGCCTCAAAATAGCCCCAAAATGGGCCAATAACTCTAGCAGCAGCCGCTTGGCATGGACCACTGTGGATGGTCCAGGCCACTGATGTGGCCTCATGCTGGTGCAGGATGCAGGATCTAACGCGGCCGTGTTTGACGTGGCCCACGTCGTCTGGCACATCCCATCATTTAGATCTTCATTTTTTACGTCTTATCCATGGGTGGTGGTGTTTGGCGTAGGTTGTCAACCAACTCTTCATATTTCTTAGTTTCTCGACACTAGTCGCTTCATTCTTTGCACCCTGTTGGCTGGTCTTGACATTTTGGAATTGGAATGGGGTGGGCTGTGTTAAATGGAGTGATATGTGCCCATACTTAGACAAAATTGGGATTAAAAAGGGAAGGGCGGACGCGACCCTTAGGTGTTGGCATGGCCCATCAAGTTTATGGCACGACCCACATGGCTTGGCACGACTCGTGCCAAATGTCCCTGGGATAAGCTGCCTGCCATGGTACGGGCCGCTTGTGCTTGATCTCATGCCTTCATGAGCAGTCTGTGCCTATCCGTTGCTATTTTGGTCGGAAAACTTCTTTGCTCCGTTACGGGTGAACTGTTGGACCAATTTGGGAGTTCTTACAGGCAATTTCATAGTGCTCGAGGAGAAAAATCCATTGAAACTAAACCCAAAGGTAAATTCTTCTCGTATCTCTCCCAAAACTTTGCACAACTCCCCAACAATGATCCTGTGTTTCTTCTTTGGCCATCTGAACTTCAATGCCACCTATCTTTGGCTTTTCTTTTTTTTTTTGAGTTAAACCATCCAAATAGATGGGGGGAATATATTTGGCTCCCCAAACCATATAGTTACCCATGGGATAGCAAAAGAGTTCCATCAGTACAAAATCATGCCTGTGATGATCCAAAGTGGGAAGCAATATATGAAAACTACCAATTCGGCTTGTATACATGTACTATGCTATATAGAGTGTAAAGAGGGGTCATTCGGGCTAAGGGACACGAACATAGTCAGGGAGATGAAATTCAAAGCCCTTATCAGTCAATGTCCCTTAGTCGTGCATTGCACCCCTATATTTCTTTGCTGAAAAGACAGACAATGTAGCCTCATGCTCTGATGTGCCCAGACCTCTCTCCTGAGCAAGAAATCTGCAAAATGGAAAGAAAAGAAAGAAAACAGCAGTCTCTGTTCCACAACAATTATATGAATTATAGCCAGAAACAAAAACCATCCTGTGTGTAATCTGAGTTACCATTTGCTGTTCTTATTCTTACCCCCTGAACTCCATTTTTATCTAGCATAATCAAACCTTTAAGGAAAGAAGGGGCATTGCTAATTTTAAAAACTCCATTTAGGGATTCCTCCTTTGCAAATTTTGCCAAAAAGTCAGCAACAGTATTAGCTTCCCTTGGAGCATATTTGATTGGGTTGTCTCTATGCATCAAATTCAGTTGACAGTTAAGAGAAAAAAATCTCCACGAGCCAGAATAAGGATCATGGATTGCTTTAACTGCAGGTTTGCAATCTGTCTCAATAATACTACCCTTAATATCAAGTTCTAAACATGTCTGATATGCAAATAGAATGCCTTCCATCTCTGCAAGTAGAGGAGAATCTGATTTAAAAGTTTTGACTCTCATATGTTTAACATCTCCCCTCCAATCTCTAACTATTACTGCACAAGAAGAGTCTCCTCCATTTACCCATGATGCATCAGTGTTAATCTTATAAGCATTTGTTGGTTTATCCCATCTAACTGCAGTAACTGTGATTTCCTTCTTCTTATTTTTTTTAGTTATATGAGGGATGATTCCAGCCTGTATTAATTTCTTATGCTTGTCCAAATTGCCTTTCAATAGGTTTGCAGTAAAAATTATGAGAATCAGTTCCTTTATATTCTGGAAGCATACATCTACAGAAAATGAATGATTATCATAGAGTATTTTGTTCCTATAAATCCAAAGAGACCAAATTGTGGCAATGAGTGCAGCAGTATACACATGATGTAGAATCACAGAGCCTAGATAGTATTCAACTAAATGACTAAAACTCCTGAATTCAGGTGTATGCAGATTCAGCATGCAGTTAACTTTATTCCATACTGCAGAAGCCTTACAACAGGAATTAAAGAAATGGTTGATAGAGTCTGAGTGATTAGAGCATATAGGGCATTTAGAGGCTAGTGAAAAACCTAACTTACACAAAACATTTTCAAAGGGCAGAATTCCATTCAAAGCTCTCCAAGTTAGTACTGACATTTTGACAGGTATGAAATTTGCCCATACCTTATGAAGATGTCTGATGCTTGTTCCCCTCAGCCTCAAGATCTTATAGGCCGAGCTGACTGAAAAGTTTCCATCCACCGAAGATGTCCATATCAGTCTGTCCTCATGTGAGTTCCTGATGGATACTTCCTGCAAAATTGAAACTATATTGGTAGCCAAATGTGGCTCCAGAAAAGGAAGATTAGAGTCTTTGTTCAGGATGAAGGAGCTTAGTGTGATTTCAGGGAAAGGAATTTCCACATCATCAGGCCATTTATAGTATAAAGCTCCTTCCCCTGACCAATTTGAGTTCCAGAAGGAGCATTTTCCTTTTCCATGAATAACTCTAGTCAAACTATTAGTTTTTCAGTTATGTTACATATTCTCTTCCATACCTGAGAATTCTTGTAAGAATCAGGTAGTGTCCAAAGATGCTGAGCCCATTGTGTAGTGTTCATTTGAAGCTTCCACCATAGCTTACAGGAGAATGAATCAACTATAGCTTGAATGTCTCTAAACCCTATCCCATTCTCTTGTACTGGAATACTCATTTTTCTCCATGCTCTCCATTTTTTCCTGGTCTCTGTACTATCAGTGGCTCCCCAAAACAATCCAGAAGCCATCCTTTCCATTTTCCTCAATACTACCTTTGGAGGCCTTAGTACAGCAAACAAGTGAGTTGGGATAGAAAGAAAACAATGGTTTATTAGAATTATTTTACCACCAGTACTCAACCACATGTTTTTCCAGTTATTAATGCTTTTTTCCATTCTCTCCAATATGGGGTAGTAGTATCTCTGAGTATTCCTTCCTGTAAATATTGGGATCCCTAGATATTGAAAAGGAAACACTCCTCTAACCATCCCTAAATTCCTACTCAGAATCTGAGATCTTTCTACTGAGGTGTTAGGAGATACATAGAAGTTAGATTTAGAAAAATTTACTTTTTGTCCTGATGTTTACTCATATGCACAGAGAAATTTTTTAAATCTTTTCAGGTATTTCTTATTTCCACTAAGGAAAACTGCAGTATCATCAGTGTACATTAAATGAGTAATCTGTGGACATGTTTTAGGCAAACTGAAAAATTGCAAATAACCCAAATTAAACAGTTTTTTAAGTCCTCGGGAGAATGCCTCAGATAAGATATTGAACAGTAATGGAGAAAGGGGATCTCCCTGTTTTATTCCTCTATTTGAAGCAAAGAAACCTGATGCTACTCCATTAATTAGCACTGAGAAATGGGCTGAAGCTATGTTCTGCATAATTCGGTTAACAAATATACCATGGAAACCAAATTTAAGGAGAATTGAGTTAAGAAAAGACCATGAGACTCTATCAAAAGCCTTCTGCATATCTAATTTAATGATTAAGTTCTGCTTCTGTGATTTCCTTGTTAACATTTTGGTCATTTCTTGCATCAGAATTATGTTGTCAGAAATATCCCTCCCTTTCATGAAAGCACTTTGTTCAGGGGATATAAGTTGAGTCATAAACGGCTTAATCCTTTCCATCATCATCTTAGAGAAAACCTTGTTAACAAAATTAGAAAGGCTTATTGGTCTGAAGTCAGAAAAAGTGACAGGTATTGGTTTTTTTGGAATTAGTGCTAGCCAAGTGCTGGAAATTGCCTTTGGGATGTTTCCACTTATTAGAAAGTCATTTGCAGCTTCAAGTAAATCAGATTTAACAATTTCCCAGAAGGTGGTATAAAAAAAACCAGTGTATCCATCAGGTCCAGGGGAGCTATGTTTGTTTAGGTCAAAAACTGCAAATTTGAGCTCATGAATCAGGAAAGGAGCCAATAGTAAATTATTCTCTTGTTCAGTTATTACTCTTGGTATTTCAGCTAGAAAATGACTCATATAAGTTCCCTATTTCTGAGGTTCTTCCATATTGAATAAAGCTTTATAATATCCCACTGCCTCCTCTTTAATCTGTGTAGGATTAGAGGTCCAATTTCCTTGCTCATCTCTAATCTTACTAATTCTAGTTTTAGTCATCCTTTCCCTAATTGAATGGTGAAAATAACTCGTATTTGCATCACCATATTTAAACCAATTCAACCTTGCTTTTTGCCTAAGAAAGATTATTTTCTCTTTTTGAGCCCTCATTAAAAGTTGTTTAGATTTATTCAAATATGTCAGGGTAGGTTCAGTAGGATTTTGTTGAAATGAGATTTCTAGATCATTAACCTTATTCTCATATAGTGACAGATTCTGATCAACATTGCCAAATTGAGTTGTATTCCAATGCTTTATTTCCATCTTAAGCCTTTTCAGTTTATTTATTAACCTATACATCCCTCTGAAGGGAGTGTCCAGATTCCAGTTAGATTCCACTAGATTAAGAAAATCCTGTCTACCAGTCCACATCTCTTGAAATCTAAAAGGTCTAGGGGCTTGTTCCTCTGATGATTGTACTGATAAGAGGAGAGGAGCATGATCCGAAGACAGTCTATTAAGAACATGGATTGAGCTGTTAGGAAATTTATCAAACCAATCTAATGAGCAAATTCCCCAGTCTAACCTTTGGAATATTAACTCTTTGCACCTTTCCTTATACCTATTATTGGTCCATGTAAAAGAATTACCTACCGTAGGTATATCATGCAAATCCAAGTCACTTAAAAATTTGTTAAATTGCATCATACTCTTTTTTGGAGTTGACTTTCTCCCTTTATACTCTGATACAGAAGCTACAGTGTTGAAATCTCCAATATATATGGAGGGGGGAAGATTAGCTACCATTAAATCACTCCACAATGACTCTCTTATTTGTCTATGTACACTTGCATAGATAAATACACAGTTCCAGCTCAGAGAAGATAAGGAGTCAATTATATTAGCTTGTACATACTGATCAGTCTCACTTAGAACAGAGATGCTAAAAGACTGGTTCCAAAATAACCAGATTTTAGCACTGTGGGCGCAGTAGGCATTGTGAAATCCCAATTCATTTTTAAATTTTATGATCCTCTGATTTTCTTGCCATGGTTCTATTAAACACATTATGTCTAACTTGTGTTTAAGTTTCAAATTTTTAAGTCTGTCAATTGAAGTGCCAACTCCCCTAACATTCCAAACCAGTACATTCCCTATTATGGTGTGTTTTATCATTTAAAAATTTTGGGATTGGCTTTTTGTGATGATCTAAGTTTTCTACTAGTCTTTGCTGAGTTTTTGCCTTTTTCTCCTGATTTTCCATTGCTATGGCTAATAATCCCAGATAACAAATGATCTGAAGGACTTACCTTTGCCTGCTCACCTTCTTTTTCCAAAATGCTCGGATCAGGAGTTGTTGTAGTTGTTTCTTTCAATCCTTCCTTGTTGCTGGTACTATGCTCTGCAGAACCTGTTTGTGCTTGCTCTATAATCTCCAGTTGTGCTATGTCATTTTGTGCCACGGGGGAAATAATGTTATTAGTAGAAACATCAGAAATAATGGCAAGAGGTGCTTCCTGTGATTCGACTGTTTCATGAAAAATCTCTGCAATCTCCCCTTCCTGCTCTTCCTCACTATCCTCTAAGGATTGAAAGGCATTAGAGATTGTTACAGTGTTTATGTTTGTTTCCTTTTCAGGTATGAATGTTTGTTCAAGTTAGTGGTCCTTTTTTCTCCATATGGATGTGGTTATTGGCTTAGATATATCATCTAATGAGTAAAAAGGGCCATTACGTTTTTTATGACTTACCTTATAGAAGTTAATGTTACTGTCATTTTGGAATCCAGTGATTATTTTTTGATTCTGTACATCATTTTCCTTTTGTGAAACTGTAAGAGCAGATGTACCTTCAATGTTTATTTCCTCTGTTGGGTGGGAATCTGACCTCAGATTGTTCTTATTTGCAATATTCTCTATCTTCTTACTAGTTATTTTCCTCAAGTTGGGGTGCAGAAAATTGCAGTTTGTGTTGCTATGCCCAATTATTTTACAATGAGTACAATATGTAGGCAGGTCCTCATACTCTATTGGGTATTCAGCAACCTTGTTTCCTATGCCTACCATAATTGATTTAGGAAGCTGGGCTAACAGGTCAATTTCTAGGCAAACTTTAATAGCTGAAGGTCTGGATAATGCCATAGTTGCAGCATCCATCTTAAGAAACCTTCCTACCTGACTACTTATACCCATGATAGCAGAGTTGTTATAGAAATGGATTGGTAGTTTATGAAAAGTTACCCAAACCGGTACAATGGAGGATTCCACAGACGGAGAGAAATCTGATGTCCATTTCTGCACTTTCATTGTGTAGCCTTGAATTGACCACTGGCCCTTCATCCAGCACCTTTGGTAGTCTTCATTATCCTGAAATCGAATCAAAACATGTCGATAATCAATAGAGCCTAATTGAAATCTCGATTTAAAGCCTATTGATTTAAATGACTGTTGAAGTGAATCCATATGTGGTTTCCCTCGGATGAACTTTCCGACGAGGACGTTCTGGTAGTGCGAAGCTAGGATTTCTCCTTCTTCAGGGGGGGAGTATGTATGCAATCTTGCCCTTGAATTCTGTTATCGGGTGAAGGTTTGGAGTATCTGGGAGGGACGCTAGGAGAGGGGATTGTTTTGTATTGAGAGCTTGGACGAAGCTACGAATAACCGGGGTCTTCGAGAGAGAAGGGTCTGGGGGCGGAGGAGGTGTCGACGACGCCATGATCAGCAGCCAAAGGAGTTACCGAGAACATTAATATGACCGTTGCAGATAGAAATGGAGGTGACGAGCTTGAGGAAAGGAATAGTAATGTGATGTGTGTTAATCGCACCGTAAATCGCACATAGGAACAGTACACCAGAAGTTCGTGTATCTGACTAGCTATTTGTGGTTACTACCTATCTTTGGTTCAATGCTCACTATCACGATGTAATGTTAGTGGCCTTCATCTATTACAATTCTATTGTGAATGGCCTTCAGCATAATCTATCATCTTTGCGAATGGCTTTCAATACAAAATAGGACAAAACGTACCCACAAGCTACCTAATAATGATGATAACAAGGGAAGATCTAGGTGCCTGTGGATACAAGGTGTTCATTAGTACCAATAAAGTCTACAAAATGAAGGATTTAGACAAGAAAGCCAAACATGGTCGTCTAAAACCTTTGTCATGTAAACTCAACTAATACTAGAAATACAACATGAAAAATAAGCCAATTATTATGCCGAATGAATCGGTTAATGCACTCATAATGATGCACATCAGACCCTCCGGACTTAACCCTTTACTCTTTCTCGAGTCAATACAAATAATAGGATTATGTGAAGTGTAGCGTGCAGGTATAAGTTAACTGATTATTCATGGGCAAGGGTGCAGAAATTGTACATGACAGAGAGGACAAGATGATTTGGAAACCAGAGAAGACTGGCAGATTCTCTTTCAGGTCAGCTTATAAAACTCTTAACATATATACCAGGTAATTTCCCAGTTACTAAGCTCATATGGAACACTAGGTTACCTAAGAAGATCTCCATGTTTACATGGAAATTGCTCAATTCATTCTTACCTTTTGATGATATCCTCATTAAATGTGGTCTTAGCTTGGCTTCAAAATGTTCTATGTGCAATCAATCTGACTCTCTGGAACATTTCTTCATTAACTGCCATCTTGCTAAATCTGTTTGGTTTCAGTGTGCTTGTTTAGTTAATTTCAACCTGTAAAATGTCCACAGTGTTATGGACATTTTCTTCATCTTTTGGAATTGTACTGACCTTTCTGGGTTTTAGAAAATAATATGTCGATTGTTGCCTCCTTTGATCTGCTGGGCTTTATGGAAGGCTAGAAATGCCTACTTTCTTGAGGACAAACCCTTTTCTTTTACCCATATAAGTAAGGAAGTTATAGATACTCTGAATCTTTCCATTTCAGCCTCTCCCTGCCTCCCTAATTTACACCATAACTCATGCAATCAATTCCATTCTCTAATATCCCTACCCAGACCACCACCAAAGCCAACCATCTCCGCAGTATACTGGGAATTTCCAGGTCCCAATGTCATCAAGGTTAATGTGGATGCCTCATAGACTGCTACATCTGTTTCTATTAGATTAATTGCTCATGATGACCGGGGTTTTCCACTCCTAATCAAGTCAGAGTCCATATCAGCCATTTCACCACTGGAAGCTGAAATAAAGGCAGTCCTTCTGGCATGTCAAATCTATATTCCTAGATATCCAAACATAATTGTCGAATCTGACTCTTTACAGGCAGTTTATATGATCAATGACCCATCATGCTCCAAATGGACTTTATACCCATTAGTTTTCCAAGTTCACACACTTCTATCCCAGGTTTCTCTTAAGCACATATACAGAGAATGTAATTCAGTGGCTGATGCTATTGCTAAACACCACTCAACCTCCCGGATGGACTTTTCACTTAATTTGAATAACATTCTGGCACATATTAAAGGGCTAATTTATATGGATAGCATTCATACACCTTACATTAGAATCCATAGGCAAGCCTCTAAAGATGATTGATACTGCTGATCTTTCCTTCCTTTTTGCCACAGGTGTGCTCGAGGGGACATTCGTGTGCTCGAAAGGACATCTGTGTGCTCGAGGGGACATCTAACTTCTCAAGGGAACTTCTGACTGCTCGAGGAGACTTTCGTGTCCTCGAGGGAACTTCCGACTGGTCGAGAAAACTTTTATGTGCTAGATGGGACATTCGTGTGCTCGAGGAGACATCCGTGTGCTCGAGGGGACATTCATATGCTAGAGGGGACAGTCCTGTGCTCGAGGGGACATTCTTGTGCTGTAGGGGACATTCTTGTGCTCTAGGGGACATCCGTGTGCTTGAGAGACATTCGTGTGCTCGAGGTGACAATTGTATGCACGAGGGGACTACAGACTGCTCGACTGGACTTTCGACTGCTGGAAGGGACATTCGTGTGCTCGAGGGGACATTCAAATACTCGAGGGGACTCCTTATTGCTCGACGGGACATTCGTGTGCTCGAGATGACATCCGTGTGCTCGAGGGAACTTCAGTGTGCTCGAAGGGACTTTCAACTGCTCGAAGGGACTTTTGTGTGCTCGAGGGGACTTTCGCTTGCACGAGGGGACTCCTGACTACTTGACGGAACATTCGTGTGCTCGAGAGGACATCCGTGTGCTTGAGGGGACATTAGTGTGCTGGAGGGAAGTTTCGACTGCTCGACGGGACTTTCGTACACTCGAGCGGACATCCAGGTGCTCGAGGGGACATCCGTGTGCTCGAGGGGACATCCATGTGCTCGAGGGGACATCCGTGTGCTCGTGGGGACATTCATGTGCTCAAGGGGATTTTCGACTGCTCGAGGGGACATTCGTGTGCTCGAATGGACTTTCAACTGCTCAACGGGACATTCGTGTGCTCGAGGGGACATTAGTGTGCTGGAGAGAAGTTTTGACTGCTCGATGGGACGTTTGTACACTCAAGGGGACATCTGTGTGCTCGAGGGGACAACCGTGTGTTCATGGGGACATTCGTGTGCTCGAGGGAATTTTTGACTGCTCGAGGGGACTTTCGACTGCTCAAGGGGACATTCGTGTGCTCGAATGGACTTTCGACTGCTCAACGGGAGATTCGTGTGCTGGATGGGACATCCGTGTGCTTGAGGGGACAACCGTGTGTCCGAGGTGACCACCGTGAGCTTGAGGGGACTTTCGTGTGCTCGAGGGGACTATCGACTGCTCACTGACTTACTAGCTCAATCCCTCTAACCGTTTTACTTACCGACTTGACTGATTAGTAGTTGCTTAGCCAAAGTAATGAATTAACACTTGGTGTGGAGGTTCGTTACTTTGGAATCGCAAATACCTTTTTTCTAGATTTTGCATATATATAGACTCATAGAAATTAGTATCTGATCATTCTTTTGGAGGCAATAATGTTTCCTTTTGTATAAACTACTATGATGATTCTGGCTTGCTGATTTTGGCTTGGGGTACCAATATATCAACCCCCACCTTCGGGTGTTTTCATTAAAAAAAAGGCATTCAACTTATTCCTAAATTACCTTATTTCCCCCCAAAGAAGCAACAATCGCACAACTCTCACACTCCCAAAAATTCTAAATCAATCTAACCAACCAAAATAAAGTGAAGAAAAGGTAAGCAAAGAAAGATAAGTGTTTAGCGAGTTTACTTTTCCCAAATATTTCCCCAAAAGAAATCAAAGAGTCATTTCCAAAAACAATCCACCAAGGAAATCCAAGAGTCTTCGACTTGGCTATAACTAGGGATAACACTGGATTCTTAACCTAGTTACAACCAATGATGATGCAAATCAATCATCAACTTAGTTTTTTATTTTCTCTAAATCTCTCTCATTTTGCCTAGGAGCTTTTTGGGTTTTAATCCTATCTTTCACACATGTTGAGCTCACATTCTCACCATTTTTCCATGTGGCCTATCCGGGCCTTGCCTCTCATTTTTTTACTTAGGTCTTTCGACCTATCTGGGTTTTTCCCAATGTTGCCTAAGTTTCCCTTTTGGCTTTTGAACTTAGTCTGGTTATGCTAATTGACAATTCAACTTAACTAGCATCCCTTTCAACGGTATCAAAATTTAACCCACCTCCACTCGAGTATGTTAAATTCGTATCCCAATTTAACCCGAGTGAAGGCATTCCAAATAGACCACAAGGGGTTTAAGGGGTTGGTTAAAGATAAAATTTACACTATGCATTAACTCACTACTAAGCTACCTATGGGGTAGTAAGTGGCAAGTACAAGTATGTCCTTAAAGATGCTACAATCTAATTTCCAATCAAACAAAACCACGAATGGGTTGTCAATTCATCATGTGCTAGGAATAAAAAGTATAGTAAAATGGGATAGTTTTGGGGTTTTCAACTAACAACTACAAGCATAAAGGTAAAACACGAGTAAGCTGTATAGACAGACACTTGGGAAATATTTACGCTAAATGGTTGATTGCATGTTCCAATCCTCGATTCAATCAGATATAAGACATCAACAACCTAATCTATTGCTCATAACACATGGTGTTATCAATGGTCAGTACTTCCCCGTACCTGAAACGTAGGGAGCTTTTGAAAATCTTTCATCGACACCACCTCTGTAATTAGGGGAGTGCAACAATGGTCCGAATGTTGCACAAATTTGTTTTTCCCCATACGATTTCGTCCTGGGGACTACCCTATGAATGCTCAACTCCTAGGCCTATAAATGAGGCAAAGAGATATAGGCATCTTATCGATGACACTAGGACATCTTACAACCCTAGCTTGCTACAATTTTCTATCTCTACCCATTCATACCAACTCACCAGCTAAGACTGGTGTGGTATTATGGTAACAGCAAAACCCGAGAACACCTACGTGCACACACCCACTCGGACCCGGACCTTGCTACCTATTTCATATCCAGGTTTCTCTTCCCCGTGAAGTATCAATATTTATACCAACATTAATGTTGACTAGATTGTGTGCTAATGGATTGTATCATTCATGCAATTATGACAATTCGAGAACAAACCAACATAATATCATAAGCATATAAATTAGGAAGATCTATAGAATCTCACAAGAATATAATTAACAGATGAAAAAAATTCATCCCCAAGCTATAGAAACTACTCCCTAGCCATGGAATTCAAATATTTCATTGAATTCCATATCTTAGGGCTAAAGCAAAATAAAAAGGAAAAGAGAAAGAACTTAGAGAGAAGAGAGAGTGTTTCTATCTTTAGGTTAATCTTCAAACTATAAGTGAAATGATGAAAAATGATCCAAAGCTCTAAACCCCAATAGATTATGGCTATATTTATAGTAGTAGGAGATTGGGCCTAAAAACAGGCCCAAAATGGGCCAAAAACCATAGCAGTCCCCACCTGGTACAGATCGTCGCGAATGGAACGGCCTTGGTCACTGACGTGGCCTCATGCCAGCAAAGTCTGTGGGATCTGGTGCGACTGTGCTGGATGCGGTCCATGTCATCTGGCGCATCCCATCGTCTAGAGCTTCAATTTTGCACTTCTGATCCGTGGTCTGTGTTGTTTGGCGCGAGCTGTCAACCGACTCTTCATTTCGCTCAGTTTATATGCATCACATTGGTTGGTCTTGAAATTTTGGACTTGGAACGGCATGGTCTGTGTGAAACAAAGCGTTCAGTGCCCATACTTAGCCAAAATTGGGATGAAAAAGGCAAGGCGCGAGCATGACCCGCCAGTGTTGCCTCGACCAATTCCAGATTTTATCTTAGCCTAAATGGCTTAGCTGGACTCGTGCCAAAGGTCCTCGGCATGGGCTGGGTGGAATGGAGAGGGCTTCTTGTGCTTGATGTTTTGCCTTCATGAGCGGTTTGTGCCTGCCCATTGCTGCTTTGGTCGTCTAACTTCTTTCCTCCACTACGGATGAAACGTTGGTCATATTTGGGAGTTTGGGAGGCCATCGTCGTACCTCTCAAAGTTAATATTTATAAGCCCTAAATGCTTACTATCTACAACTAAGTAGATAGCGGCAAGTCGGGGTCATCCACGAAGAAGAGGAGGGGATAAGCAGAGTATTTATAGCACAAAAATCAAGAAGAAATTCAGACCACTCGTCAGTCGCGAGTCGTGACGTGATCGCGATGAGCTCGCGATGAACTATCGCTTGTCGCGACGGTCTCGCGACAGACACAAATTCCAGCATTATTTCTTCTTTCTCTTTTATATCTCATATCCTTCTTTTCTCTTCACTTCTTCAATTCTTCATATCTTCAAAAAGCTCAAATCCAAGTCTTCAAATCTTCAAAGATATTTTTCAAAGTCTTCAAAAAAATTACCTTGTCACACAAAATTCTCTAAAAAGTGATAAAAACGTAAAAGTCTCTTTTAACCATCCTTAGATAATTTCAAGGCAAAATGTCACATTTAGAGCACAAAAGTGTACAAAACTTAATCCCAAAAGTCCTAATATAACCGTATAAAATGGGCACATCAAACCTCCCCGCACTTAAACCTTACTTGCCCTCGAGTAAGAAAAGATTCAAGCACACGGAGGAATTCATATGTCCATATCCTAAACTAATATTCCCCCAATAAAAGCCTCACAGAAACTCTCAATATCATAAATCCCAAAATCAAAGCTCACATGAGAATTTTTTACACACACAACCCCAATCCTAAATCCAACCAAACCTACCACTTATCAATTCACTACCCATAAAAATGTTTCAAAGTCCCGAATTGATATTCCCAAAGTCCAATGACACAAAATGAAGTTAAAACCATTTAAGAGGTTTAAGCACATACTTCACCTGATGCCAATGTATCAATAAAAAATGAAGTATAAAGGAATCAATAATTTCATAACCATACTTTGTTTCAAACCCGCTAAGTTACCCAATCCCAAGAGGTCTCTAGATGTTGAGCTACCCGATCCATCCATATGACAACCGCAACCTTATGACTCCAATACCAGCGAATGAGTGTAATCATAGCATTTTTCAATTTCTCTCATTTTCTCACATTTTTCCTAGGAGCCCTTCCGGGTTTTCATCCTTGCCACACATCATGTTTCTTCGGCTCACATCTCACCTTTTTCCGCACATTTTAGCCTCTCATTTTTGTCTAGACCGCCCTTTCGGGTTTTTGACCTATCCGTCCCCCAATTATGCCTAAGTTGCCTCTCGGGTTTTCAACTTAGCAGGTTTTTTTTTAATTTTTTTTTCATTTTCTATTTTTCAAATTTTTTTCTCATGTTTCTCTAATCAAAAGTAGCAAAAAACATTCCAAAACAAGCTAGCATGCATTGAGTCCTCTAACCCCTCCCCGCACTTAAAACATTACATTGCCCTCAATGTAAACATGTAAGGCAAGAACAATAAAAATTCGAGGCAAGAGGTAGAGTGACACCCGTTTCTCCACGTAGTCCCCGGTGATATGGCGCAATCCCATACACTTGTATAAAATCGGTCCTGCCATTGGTTTTAGAGCCGAAAAGGGGAGCCAAAATGCCGTAGATGAACTCACCCTTCGAGCAAAACATTGCCTCCTCGGCGCCGTTTGATCAAGACTACACCACAGAGAACAACATCAAACTCACAAGTACATAAGAATTTGTAATACTAGGTTTAGCATAGAGAAATAATAAGCATAGTATTCTCAAAGAACAACCAATCCACCCTACAACCACAACTACAAGATTATCCATTAAAAATATCCAACATATATCGGCACATATACAAGCATCATTATAGGATATGCAATTACAATCACAATGATGTAGTCGGCATACTACAACCAACAAAGGTACTATAAAGATCCAAGAATGTTGATATGTCGATATATGTAGGATGGTGGAGGAATGAGGGGAGGTGAAATGGTGAGAGGCAGCGAAATGGAGAAGATTGAAGGTTTAAGAAAAATTGAGCAGCACGACTCGCGAGGGTCCCGTCGCGACTCGCTACGGTCCTTCTCAAGGCCGTCGCGGCTCGCGAAATGTTGAGGCCAGGAGTAGAATTTTAGCACAAAATTTCTGATCACGTCGCAACTCGCGACCTCCACGTTCCGACTCGCGATGGGCCGTCGCGACGTCGTCGCGGCTCGCGGAAAGTTGGTGTTGGGAATGGATTTTTCTCCCCTGTTCATCGCAACTCGCGACGAGGCCATCGTGACTCGCAATGACAGGGTTTCCTAGCACTTGGAAAAAATATTTCTTACCAAGTTCTCTTCCCTCTCTTATGGATCTCATTCCTTCATTTCCTCCAACGAAATATATTACACTTTGCTACAAAATCATAGAGAAACACACAATAAAAAGAACAAGACTAAATAAAAAAACTAAACAACAAAAACTAAAATAAAGGCCGAATTTATTTACGTCGTCGGCACGACAGAGCTCTGTATATTTAAGGTCATCGGCATGACCCTAATGTTATCCATATGGTGAAGGCTTGAATTCACCATAAGCTTCCAAACGTAGAGAGGTGGGGGTACAAAACTTTCAAGAGGAAAGTTTTGTTGAGGTGGAGATGGTTTGAAAGGAGTTGGGTGGTTAGGAGGCTTGGGATAATCTATCGGCTCCTCTCTCGTCTACCTCAAAACTTCCAAAAGTGATAGAGTTGGTTCACTAGGTGGGAGAAGGGGTGACGATGCTAATGAATGTAGCACGATCACCTCTTCCTCCATTTTTCTATCCTCAACAACCAACTCCTCATCCCCTTCGAACTCAAAATCATTTCCCATGGTGACCTTACTCACTGAATCCTTGAGTTCGATTTGGGATGGTCTATTTTCGGAATCACGAGCTTCCATTCGGGCCAACACTTCTAATATACTCCTCACATGCCCCTCGATAGCCTCAACACTAGAGGAGATCTGAGTGTCTGGCTCCTCACTAGTAAAGGAGTTCAAGTTTGCTATTGTATTCATGACTTCCTCGCGTGTCAAACTGGAACGTCCTTGTTGAGCTTGGTTTTTGGGTATAAGGTGGTGATGGCCAACTAGTCTGCTCGTATTGTTGGTTTTCCGGCTCATTCTCATACCACCAATCCGGACTACCACTCCATTTCGGATTGTAAGGATTGTGGTATGGATACCATTCTTGAGCATCTTGCCCTTGAAAACCAACATCTCCTACCTTTTGGTAGCACTTCTCATAATATCCTTGGTTTTGGAAACCAAGGGTTCTTTCTCCCTCATAGTGCTCTTCCCACAACAAATAGCAAGATTCGATAGGATGGTCGGAATGACACATCCTACAAAACCTTGCTTGTTGAGCCTCTCTTCTCATCATGAGTTCCCTCAAGGTGAGACGCTCCATTTTTAAAAGATTTTTTTTTCAGAACTTTGAAATTATATTTCAAGTGTTCTCGATAAACGCTCACCAAGAACTCAAGCAATACCTACTCCGAACAAAAAAACCCACCAAGAAGTGGAAAATAAAAACAACTAGCTAATGTGCAACCAAAAATGTCCAAATATTTAAAAATAAATGCCTCTTCCCCAGCAGCGGCGCCAAAATTTGGGAGGCCATCGTCGTACCTCTCAAAGTTAATATTTATAAGCCCTAAATGCTCACTATCTACAACTAAGTAGATAGCGGCAAGTTGGGGTCGTCCACGAAGAAGAGGGATCTTCCTAGTGTTTAGGCACAAAAGGTTGATATTAGGCTAGGAGTAGATATATATACATACATATAAAAGCATGTAAATGGGGGGTTTGGTTGTTTGGTGGTCCTAAGTTATGAAATTAAAAAGACAAGATAACTAGCAAAGTAAAGTAACTAGGCTAATCATCAAATAAAAATAAGAAAAAGGGGTTTAAAACTACAAAGATAAAGCCTTGGGGGCAGTTGATATCCACTTCCAAACCTAATGTAGATCATTGAACCATTCACTCATTCTATCACATTCATTACTTGACTTAACATTAACATAC
The DNA here is from genome assembly GCA_037428765.1 of Rubia yunnanensis. NCBI lineage: Eukaryota > Viridiplantae > Streptophyta > Magnoliopsida > Gentianales > Rubiaceae > Rubia > Rubia yunnanensis. The sequence goes on from CM075061.1 coordinate 65,730,740, forward strand.
TTATCTAACAAGAATCACAACACATTATGCACAAGAAGTTCTAAGTTCATGTTCATAGATTTTCATGCAAAGGAGCTAAGGAATTCGTCACTTTCCTAACACCCGAACACTTCAATCATAAAAACACTTCCTATTCTCAAACAACCCATGGAATAAATGAAGTGAAACATTGCATCAAGAATACATAAATGCTAAATAATAAAGGCTTCAAGAACGAGTGAAACAATCTATTCACTACTTCAACTACTTGTTGTGAAGATAAATCTTCTATCCTTCTTAGGTAGCAGTTTGCAAGAGTGAATTTGACATCTCTTGTTAAACCTCACCAATGACTCCCTTAGGACTAAGAGTATCCCATTGATGGCATTTAGTAGGAAGAATCAACAAGCTTGGCAACACTTATAAACACTACACCGTGTCTAAGCATTTAACCAATTCATTCATTTACACAAGATTAGTCAAGAACGATCGACATTCATAGACCTCTCTCATTTGCTACCTAAAACAAACATGACAACGAGTTCGACATCATCACATTCATCTAGCAATTATCAACACACCAACATCATTTAAGAAGCTCTAACTCATGCTCTTGGATTCCACATTAAAAGATGGGAGAATTAGCTACTTTCTCCCAACCCTAACAAGCAATCATGCAAGCAATTCATATGCTCAAGCTCCCAACAACATCAATGACATTAACAATTCACATTCAAAGCTCAATAAATGCACAATGGCAAAAGCACCAAATAGATAGATATAATGGTTCTTACTACATAGAAATGGAAGCTTCAATCCATTACTCCATTGCTCCCAAAAAGCTATTGAAGAGGAGAGGACAAGGGGGGTATTTATAGCACAAAAATCAAGAAGAAATTCAGACCACTCGTCAGTCGCGAGTCACGACGTGATCAAGACGAGCTCGCGATGAACCATCGCGTGACGCGACGGACACAAATTCCAGCATTATTTCTTCTTTCTCTTTTATATCTCATATCCTTCTTTTCTCTTCACTTCTTCAATTCTTCATATCTTCAAAAAGCTCAAATCCAAGTCTTCAAATCTTCAAAGATATTTTTCAAAGTCTTCAAACAAATTACCTTGTCACACAAAATTATCTAAAAAGTGATAAAAATGTAAAAGTCGCTTTTAACCCTCCTTAGATAATTTCAAGGCAAAATATCACATTTAGAGCACAAAAGTGTACAAAAGTTAATCCCAAAAGTCCTAATATAACCATATAAAATGGGCACATCAGAGTTCTTGTCATCGATTTCATAGTGCTCAAGGAGAAGAATCCAATGGAACTAATATCAAGGGCTAGTTTATCTTCGATCACTCCCAGAACTTTGTGCAACTCCTAAAAAACGATCCTCCATTTCTTCTTTGGTCGTTTGAACTTCAATATTGCTTATCTTTGGCTCAATCCTTCTACTACCTTAATGCAATGTCTGTGGTCTTCATCTATTACCATTCTAATGTGAATGGTCTTTAACTTCTTCTACCTTCCTTGTGAACGACCTTTAATATAAAATGTGACAAAAAGTACCCACGAGCTACCTAATACTGATGACAACAATGAAAAATCTAAGTGCCCATTGATACGAGGTGTCCATTAGTACCAATTTATCTACAAAACACAGGATTTAGACAAGAAAAACAAACTTGGCCGTCTAAACCCCTTGTCACGAAACTCAACTAATACTAGCAATCCAACATGAAAAATAAGCCAATAATTATGCCGAATGTTTCGGTTAACGCACGCATAATGATGGACATCAGTAACCTTTGTTTAAGCTTTCTTTAAGGATTTAAATGCAAACTCGTTCGTCTGTCACTGACCATGTTCGGTATAAAAGATAGATGAGCGACATTGCAAAAACATGTCGGTCATGCCACTTTTTTGGAACGATATGTACATGCGACACATGTTTGAATTAAAGGTTTAATTGTAGGCTGATGTTGTATGTTTGTGTCTTTTGGGAAACTTGTTTTCGATTAACGTCTTATATGACATTGGTCATATCATGTCGTTAATATAGAAGGCATCTATGAAACAATTTTTACTGATATGCATTTCATTCAAGTGATATGAATTTCATGAATTATGGCTGACAATGAAGGTTCCAAAGTCGTTCCCAAATAGAGGTGAGCAATTTTTTGTTTAGTTTGCGGGATTCCTTTTATTTAATCAGTCTTAATATCATTGACCATTGTAGAACTTTAGTGATTCGGAGGAAGAGCACAAACTATATTCATTTGGCGACATTATTCCAAATTTTAGTTTTACCTTGAGCCAAACAAACTTTGGTCAAGTTCCAATATTTGTAAGCCATACCAGTTACACATGCATGTCATTTTCATTTATAATTTTCTTTAGATTACTTTCATGTATACTAACTGTATTTTTTATATATATAATTTAGTACATCCCAAGGTAAATCGTTCCACTCCTACCAAAAGACAGGACACATGTTGTGTTGTGGTGCCACGGAAGGTAATGACACATGAACTACTTGAGAACAAGAGGCTGAAAACCCTGTCCCCAAAGGATTGTGGTGAGTTTTTGTATGCCCACGTATTGAGAATTGGGAACACGCTCTACTTCAAGCTATTTGATTGTTCTGGGCTGATAGTATTCATGGTCATCATTGTTAAGTCATCATTTTAGTTTTACTACTTCATCGCCTGAGTGGAACAAAAAATATTTATTCAAATTTGGAAGATTTGTTTAAATATGAATATTTGTTGCTATTTAATTTTTAATCCACGGTTTTGAGATTTGGTGCACTAACAATTATGTTATTTTCATATCTATCGGTTGTCTCAAATTTTAATTGTACCATTATGTTATTTACATATCTATGTTTAAAAATTACGATCATACACGAAACTTAAAAAGAATTGTGTGTTATGAAAAAAATGTTTCAATCATTCTCAAACAAGCAAATACTGTTTTGACCTTTTTTTAAAAAACATATTGTTGACTGTACACATCAAGAAACTGCAATTATTACCTTAGGTAGTTTTTACCATTTACATTGGAAGTGAGACCAAGGGAATAAATTCGGAAGGTTTACTCTTCTTGATTTTAATCCAATTACTGCAATCTTCCTATTAAAAACTTCAACTGATTGTCATTTTGCAATCAATGATTGTATTGTTGCATTAACTGAAAAAAAATATGTTGTGCAGTTAGGCAAAAATTTGGTTGATTGACTTCTCCCACTTTGAGAGGTCATCGCCGTACCTCTCCAATATACTATATATAGCCCAAAATACTTCCTAAATACAACTAAGTAGATAGTGGCAAATCACGGTCGTCCACGGAGAAGAGGGATTTTCATAAGGGTGGATAATAGCGCGCACACACACATATAAGCTATTAAGGGGGGGGGGGGGGGGGTGATTTGGTTTTTCTAAGTTACGAAAGAAAAAAGAAAACAACTATCATATGAAGATAATTCGACTAATTATGAAACAAACTAATAAAAATGGATGAAAACACAGTTGACAAAGCCTTGGGTGCAATTGATTCTCACTTAATCCTATTATATTTTTTTTTAAATTAAACCATCCTAAGATGGGGGAAAATATATTAGGCCTTCCCAAGCCGTACTTAAGCCTATTATAGATCATAGAAACAATCACTCATTCAATCACATTGATTACCTATTTTGAATGCTAGAACTTCCATTTTGAAGATAATCATTCTTTTCTTATTAAGAGTAATTTACAAAACTGAACAACGATTATTTGCAAACCTCGCCAATGGCCAGTTTAGAAAAACAACGTCTAAAGCTATTTCATATATGGCATTAACTACAAGAATTCTACCAAACCACATTACCATATTCATCTAGCATTCTACCAAAGCACAATTTATTGCTAGCATAGGATAAACAAATAACCATATTACCATATTCATTTAGCTAGATTAACATCATCTACACAACGGGAGGTTCAAATTCCATGTTCTTGGATTTGTCTTCAATTCTTCAATTCTTCAATTTTCAACTCCTCACTTCTTTCTCTTCAATTATTCAATTCTTCAAACCCCAGAACACAATCTTCAACTCTTCGAATCTTCATATGATTGCCTCGTCACACCAAATTTCCTAGAAAAGTAATAAGAGTGCAATAGTCACTCTTAACTCTCCTAAGAAATTTTCAAGGAAAAACACAAGATTTAGAGCAGAAAATTATACAAAACTGAGTCCAAAATGTCCTAAAATTACTACATAAAGTGAACACATTAAAACTCCCCACACTTGAACCTTACTCGTCCTTGAATAAGAAAAGATTCAAGAACACAAAGAGATTCACATATTCACTTCCTAACACTAATATTCCCCCATTCAATACCTAATTTTTCATCATCGTAAATTACAAAATTAAAGATCAAATGAAAAACTTTTTATTCACACCACAACCTCAATTCCTAGTTCTACCCAAACCTTTCACCTATCAATTCACTAATACCCATAAAACATATTCAAATCCTAAACTGATAATCCCAAAGTCCAATGGCACAAAATGAAGTCAAAATCATATCAAACGTTCAAGCATATACTCCACACCATACCAATATATCAACCTAAAATTAAATATACAAAGAATGACTATGCCTTTTCGGGCCTGTTTCAATTTTTTTAATTTTTTCGGTTCGGGGAGCCTAATATATTCCCCCCATCCTTGGATGGTTTAAATTTTTTTAAAAAAATAAATATACAAACAATCAAGATTTTATGTCCCTTAATTCATTTTCCAACTAAGTCACTCACTCCAAAGAAGTCATATGGTGCTAGGTTACCCGATTCATCCATATTTTCACCGCAACCTTATGACTCTAATGCCGAAAAATGAGTAGATTAATTTTCTCTCTCTATCTCTCTTATTTTACCTAGGAGTCCTTTCGGGTTTTCATCCTAGCCACACATCATATTTATTTTGGATCACAAATCACCCACATTTAGTCTGTCATTTTTACCTAGGCCGCCCTTTTGGATTTTCTAAATATCCGGGCCCCAAATGTTTCCTAAATTGCCATCTAAGATTTTCATCTTAGCAGGATTGATTTGTTTTTTAATTTTTTTTTATTTTCAATGTTTTCAAACAAAATTTCATTTTTTTCCAATCAAAGTAGCAAAAGCATCCAGTTTTCATGCATGTAAGTCATTAAACCCCTGCCCACACATGAAACATTACATTGCCCTTAATATTAACATAAAAGAGAGAAAAACACTTATAATAAAAGGGGGAAGTAGTATGACTCACGATGTAGAATGGGATGAAGAACTGCCATTACCGAGGTAGCGTCACTGATACCATGCAATCCACTTCTCATTCCTCCTACACCTCTCCCGATGATTCTCTGGCTCAGACTTCTGGACAAGAATCAACCCATCCGCATCTGCATATGGTACACCTAGGAAGAGAGATAATATATGTGCTCATCCATGTCCATCAAGCTCTAGAAGATAAAAAGCTTGTGCTCAGCTTGCCCGTGGAAGCTGGACTCGAAATGTGTGCAGCAATTGACTGTAGAGGACCAGAGAGGGCGGAGGAAAATTGACATACATAAGCTCATCCTACTATGGAAGAGGAGATAGTACAACATGCTGGGTGAATGAAAATGCACCCTCCTTGCTCTGAATGGGTATCAGGGGCAACTGGTTCAGATCCCGCTCCAATACCTATCGACATGACACATACAGTTCAATGGCTAAGTCCACCTCCAGCTTTATCTCTTGGGGCTGAGGAAGTCTTATTAATGTGGCTTTGTTCCTCCCATAGAGCCAGTGGTAAACTCTCTACACAGTTGTGGACTCTATCAAATTATAATCCCTTATTATCCTCAGGTTGATGAGGTACAAGTCATCCCTGCCCATACACCAAAGTTCTTGTTGAGTGGAAATCTGTAAGTGCTTTACCAGAAGGGTGATCATGCCTCCTATAGAGATGTCACCTCCTTAAACCTTCTCGACTCATTGACAACCTTGCCTATCCAGAAATCAATCTAGAACCCATATCACACGCTCTAACCAATGAGATACCAAAGATACTTGACATACTCATCTGGTATATTTGTTGGCTAAGCATGGCATAATAGGGCGGGCACCGAGAAATGGTGCACATACTAGAGAGCTAGATGGATGATTAGGTTTTTCTTATGCTGGACATCTCAAACCATCCTAGTGATGGTGTGCTTGAAAAACGTACCATCGTGGTTAGTGCGGGCCGCAATCTGGGGATCAAAGTGTTCCTGGACATACATGGTATCCCAATCGAGTGTGGCCTCAATCTTATAGAAGTCAATCTCATGCGACTGATCATTAATTCGGTAACGTATATACTTCTCACATTCTTATTTCGTCCCTCAGACATCCTTTCTCATTCTACCGACCTTCACCATTGCCATGAACTGGAGGGTGTAACTCGGGTAGGTGGGCGCACTCATGCTGATAAATCTACCGAGATCTTCTTTGGTATGGAGGCAACTGACTAGTTCCCAACACCCTAGGACCTCCAAAGTTCATTCGTCACAGAACCTAGTCTCTTGAATTTTCTTAGAGGGCTTGACCAGGAAAGCCCATCAGTTAGCATATTCTCCGGCGATTCGGTTCAGGCCCATATACTTGTCTGGCCTCAGTTCCGAAATTAGAGGGGGAGGTGGAGATGCAGCCAAAGAACTTGCCCCTCCCTGGACTCGCTGTCTCATGGGGGCCATCTAATACGATGAACTAGCATCACTGGAAAAGACATCAAAAATCACAAGTACACATTGTCATAATATTAGGTTTAACATAAAAAATTTCAAGAAACCCAAGTATTTTAAATGAACCCCACAATTCCCATCATTCAATTACCATTAAAAATTATCACACTAAAATATCCAACATGTAGGGATAAATATGCGAGCATCATTATAAAATTTATACATTACATTCCCAATCATGTAGTCGGCACACTACAATCAACCAAATGTAACTACAAAGATGTAAGTATTCATATGTCACCAAAAGTAAGAATTCAACAATGTTCAACGCTAGATAATTCCATCAACCCTTATGCACTATCTTCATAATTCTTGGCCACACACAACTGTATTCCTACAATGACACCTAATCCAGCCAAGAACACTTATGCAGTTTTCCAAGAACAACATCATAGCCAATAACACAATTTCTAGTATAAGAACACCATTCCAAAAATAATTGTGTAATTTGCCAAAACTAAGTTCACATAAGCATCATTAAGCAACCTCACACAAATATCAAGTAAATATCAACAAGCCTTACTATCTGAATCCACACAATCATCAAAAAAATTAAACTCATGAATTGAAAATATCACAAATTCATAGACTTCACAAAAATTGACAATTCAAGGGTATAGAATTGAGAATTGTACCAACTAAGAGTATAAGAGAATGAATTGAACAGCCCTACACTATCACTAATCCCCAAGGAATATATTTTCAAAAATTCTCAATTTATGGGGTGTATGGATTTCAGAGTTGAGCAAGTTTAGGTGTTTATTTTAATGTTGATATGGTTGGGAGAGTGAGGGAGATGAGTTTTGGATTGTACCAATTAAGTGTATAAGAGAATTAATTGAACAACCCCACACAATCACTTATCCTCAAGGAATGGATTTTCAAAAAATCCCTGATTTCCGGGGTTTATGTGGATTTTCGATTTTAGCAAATTTAGGTGTTCATTGTAATGTGGAAATGGTTGGGTGAGTGTGAGAGATGGATTTTTAGTGTGGAGGTGGTGAGTTTTGGCCCGATTTAAGGAGGAGTGGTGGAAGTGTGGTGGTTGGGGATGAGAGTGGCGGAGTCAGAAGGGAGTTTGTGCAGAAAAAAGGTTTCATGACAGAGTGTTTACTAGAAGTTAGTTTTGGCTGTTGTAAAGTCGAGCCTCACAAGTTGTGATAGAAGCACATATATGAGCCCATTTTTTTCTGAATCTTTTCGTGAACCATGAGGATTCATGGCTGCTTGTGACAAATATTTACTAGAGATGATAAACTTCCCCTCCGTCCCAACTCATTAGGATTTTGTCGCGGGTCCCGACAGATTGTTACCTCCATACTTAAGTAAAATTTATTCCACTTCCCAAGTTCTTATTTATTTTCACACTTCTCATTGCCTTTACTCCATCATCCATCCTAAATAGTGCTCTTATTTTTCAACAATGTCATGGAAAAACAAAACCGTTAAAAGAACATAACAAAACAATGAAAAGCCACAATAAAAACAAAATTGAAGCAACATCGGCGGAAAGTCACGAATGACTATCTGGACAATCAAAACCAAGTTTATTCAATGGAATTGGAATGACTTAATCCTTTCATTGGCTTTATTCACAAAATGAACCTGAGGAGGTCAGTCTTTTTTCTTCGGTCCGAGAAAAGGTTCTCGGGATTTATGTCATCCCCCAACAAAGCTCATTGCACATAACCCAGAGCTTCTTCATGCTTCCTCAAAATGCCCAACAATTCACCGCTTTGCTCCACGGTGTTCTCGATTAAATGAGCAATCAAGGGTTTCTCTCCTTCTCTAAGGGGTGAACATTTGAGCACATTCGGTGGTGGTTTACACTCTACCATCAAAGTCTTCATATATTTTTTTTAATTTAAAACCATTCAAAAATGGGGGGTATATATTTGGCACCCCGGACCAAAGTAAATGAGCCAAACAGCCACCAAAAGGTGTTAGTACCTCGCGATTTACAACCAGAGCTCATCTCGTAGAGTTTGGATAAAGCTCCTGAAGCAAAATCTTACTTCCAAAAAATAGCTACACGACTAGCTAAAAACCTTGCTAAGATAAACTGACTAGAACGTCGCGAACAGGTCGGAGAAACGAACTATCGAGACTCCTATTTGTCAACGAGTTACTAGCCGGAAAAGATGTTTGGGTCTTGATTGAGATCTGAATCTCAAATTACAGCTTCCCTATGTTCAGTCCTAAAGAATAACCCATGCTCAATCGTTTGCTTCAGTTTAAAGAAACCTCCGTTTGCTTCAGTTCTTTCGGTTGCTTCAGTTCTGAAACTCCTTAGCACCATTTCTCAGGAAGTCCTCACCTGCAAAATAGGAAAGAAAAAGAGCAGCAGCTTCCATTCGAGAAGTGAGAAGAGAAAAATTAAATATACAAGTTCGGTTGCTGAAGTGAGTCCAGGTTTGTTTTAAGAAATCTAAGAACATCCCCTAGTGGAAACTATTCTCACCCCATAGACTCCAATTTTATCTAGTAGAAAAAGACCCCTGAGAAAAGCTGGTACATTTTCTAGGTTTAACTCTCCAGTAATGTTCTTATCCTTTGCATATTTAGCCAAAACATCTGCAGCTGAATTAGATTCCCTAGGAATGTATTTGATTGGGTTAACTTTGTGCCCTTTGTTCAAGGAGCTACAGATAGAGAAAACTCTCCATGGACTGGCCATTGGATCATGTATTCCTTGAACAGCTGATAAACAGTCTGACTCAATCTCACAACAATTAAGGTCAAGTTGTGAGCATAATTGATATGCACTCTGAATACCTACCAGTTTTGCATGTAGTGGGGAATCTGATTTGAAATTATTAACTGCAAGCCTAATCACCTCACCATTCCAATCTCTCAATATAACTGCACATGAGGATTCTCCTCCAGTTATCCAAGTAGCGCCAGTGTTTATTTTGAAGCCTGATATTGGTTTTTCCCAACTGACAGCAATGAATTTTCTTTTCTTTTTTTGCAGGATTTTAGGTATGATTCCAACCTGGATTAAGTCCTTATGTTTTCCTATATTACCTTTCAGTGGAGAGGCTGTAAAAATTAGGTTAATCAGATCAATGATAGTCTGAAAGCATGCATCAGCTGAGAAGGATTGGTTATCAAATAGAATTTTGTTTCTGTAAATCCAGAGGGACCATATTGTGACTATTAGGGCTGCTACAAACAAATTAGAAATTATTTTAGAATCCGGCCTTATGGAAAGGTAGTATTCTACTCGGTTCCTGAGACTCCCTAATTCTGGTTGATGAAAATGTATAAGATTGTTAACCTTAGACCAGATTGCAAGTGCATAGGGACAGGAGTTAAAAAAGTGGTCCAGGGAATCTGAGTGGTTCTTACACAGAGGGCACTTAGAGGCTAAAGAGAAGCCAAATTTACACAGTATGTTATCAAACGGAAGAATACCATTCAGAGCTCTCCAAACTAGAATAGACATTTTGGATGGAATGTAAGGAGACCATACCTTGTGTAGATGTCTAATAATTGTGCCTTTCTGTCTGAAAATCTGGTATGCTGAGCTGGAAGAAAAGTTCCCATCCAAGGCAGGAGTCCAGACCAATCTATCTGCATGTGAGTTTGTTGTTTTTACATTCTGCAGAAGAAGATTAGTATTGGTAGCCAAGTGAGGCTCCAAGATTGGGAGGTAGGAGTCTTTGTTAGCAATAAAAGACCCGAGAGATATATCTGGAAAAGGGATTTCCATCTCCAGGGGCCAAACATAGAATAGGGCACCCTCACCAGTCCAATTCGCACTCCAGAATGAGCATTCACCAGTTCCATGAATAACTCTAGTAAGACTATTTCCAGTTTCAGTGACCTTGCATATTCTAGTCCATTTGTGAGATTTTTTATACGATGGTGGGAGTGACCACAAATGATTGGACCATTGGGAATTATTTATTTGCAATTTCCACCAAAGTTTACAGGAAAATGCATCAACGGTAGCCTGAAGGTCTATAAATCCTATTCCATTCTCCTGAACCGGAAGACTCATTCTTTTCCATGAGCGCCATTTTTTCTTAGTCTCATAATTCTCAGTGTTTCCCCAAAATAGTCCAGAAGCCATTTTTTCCATTTTCCTTAAGACTAACTTCGGAGGACTGAGGACAGCAAAAAGATGTGTGGGGATAGACAGAAAACAGTGGTTAATGAGAGTGATTTTACCTGCCGTGCTTAACCACCTGTTTTACCAGTTGTTAATGGTTTTTTCCATTCTTTCCAGAATAGGGTAATAATGTACCTGTGTATTCCTTCCGGAAAAGATGGGAACCCCTAGATACTTGAAAGGAAATGTACCTCTAGCCATACCTAAAGTCCTACTCACTGTTTGCACTCTATCCGAGGGAATATTAGGGGCAGCAAAGAAATTAGATTTTGAGAAATTAACTTTCTGGCCCGAAGTCTGCTCATATTCTTTCAGGAATCTTTTAAGTCTTTTCATATTTTTAAGATTCCCATTCAGAAAGACTGCAGTATCATCCGCATACATAAGGTGAGTTATCTATGGGCAATTTCTAGGCAAACTAAAGTTAAGCAAATATCCTGTGCTAAACAATTTTTTCAGACCTCGAGAAAAAGCCTCAGATAAAATATTATACAGAAAAGGTGAGAGAGGATCCCCTTGTTTGATGCCTCTATTGGATGAAAAGAAACCTGAAGTAATTCCATTTATTAAAACTGAGAAATGAGCTGAAGCTATGTTTTGCATAATGCGATGCACAAATATACCATGGAATCCAAATTTAAGAAGAATTGAGTTAAGGAAAGACCATGAGACCCTGTCAAAGGCCTTCTGCATATCTAATTTAACTATCAGATTTGGAACTTTAGACTTCCTAGTTAAACATCTAGTCATCTCCTGCATCAAGATTATGTTATCAGATATATCCCTCCCTTTTATGAATGCACTCTGTTCAGGGGATATAAGTAGAGTCATTAGGGGTTTAATCCTTTCCATTATCATCTTGGAAAAAACTTTATTCACAAAGTTTGATAAGCTTATGGGCCTGAAATCAGAGAAAGTGATTGGAATTGGTCTTTTGGGCATCAAAGTCAGCCAAGTACTAGAGATGGCCTTAGGAATATTTCCACTTTTTAGGAAATCATTTGCAGCATCAAGGAGATCTCCTTTAATAGTATCCCAGAAAGTGGTATAAAAAACACCAGAATATCCATCAGGTCCAGGGGAGCTAGACTTATTTAAGTTAAATACAGCAAACTTTAGCTCCTGAAGTTGAAAAGGGGACAGGAGAGTGTTGTTATCTTGATCCGTAATTACTTTAGGTATTTCAGTGAGGAAGTGTTTTAGATACGATCCCATTTTTTGTGAGGCTTCCTCATTAAAAAGTTCTTTGTAAATCTCACAGCTTCCTCTTTGATCAATGTTGGTTCTGAAATCCTGTTACCTTTTCCATCCTTAATTTTACTTATTCTGGTTTTTGTTCTCCTTTCCTTAATTGAGTGATGGAAGTAACTCGTGTTAGCATCTCCATACTTAAACCAATTTAACCTAGCTTTTTGCTTAAGATAGATTATTTTTTCTTTTTGAGCTCTCATCAGCAGCTTTTTGGATTTATTTAGCTCTGCTAGGGTTAATTCATCTTGTGTTTGCTGGAAAGAAATTTCCAGATCATTAACAACATTCTCATAGTGTGTCAAATTCTGGGTCACATTACCAAAATGTAGTTTATTCCATTGTTTGATTTCCATCTTTAGCCTCTTAAGTTTAAAAACTAACCTGTACATCCCTTTGAAGGGAGAGGCTAAATCCCAGTTTTTGACTACCAGATCTTGAAATTCCTGTCTATTTGACCACATATCTTGATATCTAAATGGTCTAGGGGCTTGTTCTTCAGATGATTGTACAGAAAGAAATAAAGGGGAATGATCCGAGGTTATCCTATTTAAAACCTGGATGGAACTATTAGGAAATAGGTCCAACCAATCCAATGTAGCTATTCCCCTATCTAACCTCTGAAACATTAAGTCCTTGCATTTGTCCCTATATCTGTTATTGCTCCAAGTAAAAGAGTTCCCCACTGTAGGGATATCATGCAAGTCAACAAGGTTTATAAATTCATTAAATTGCTTCATACTCTTTTTTGGTGTTGACTTCCTTCCTTTATATTCAGAAACAGATGCAACAGTGTTAAAATCTCCTATATATATGGAAGGATGATGCATTGTTAGCTTTAAATCATTCCATAAGGCCTCCATCATTAGTCTATGTACACTTGCATATATGAAGAAACAATTCCAGCTAAATGAAGAAACAGAATCAGATATATTGACATGCACAAATTGATCTGTCTCACTTAAGGTTGTAATGCTGAAAGCTTGATTCCATAAGATCCATATTTTTGTACTTTGAGCAAAAAGAGCATTTTGGTATCTGAGTTCATGCTTTAAAACAGTTAGAGTATGTTTATCCTGCCAGGGTTCTATTAAGCACAGGATATCAATCTTATGCTTCAGTTTTAAAACCTTTAATCTATCAAGAGATGTTCCAATACCCCTTACATTCCAAACTAGAATATTTCCTATTATGGTGTGTTTTATCATTTAAAAACTTTTGGGGTAGCTTTCTGTGAAGATCTTAGGTTTCTACTCGTCTTAGCCGAAGTCCTACCTTTATCACCTGATTTGCCATTACTATTTTCCATATTCACCAAATTAGACTTCAGGTTAGAATTGTCTACCTTGTTCTGCATATTTTCCTCTTCCTCTTTACTCTGCTCTGGTTGTGAAAGGTCCCTTATATTTACACCGGAGCATGTGTTTAGCTCTGTGGAACCTGTAAGTACTTGCTCAAAAGGATGAGGAGCATTTGTATTGGTGAGATTTTCTTCAGACACTGATTCATGAAATATCTCAACTTCCTCCCCTTCCAGATCATCCTTGAAATCATCTAATGATTGAAAAGCATTAGAAATTGTTACTGTGTTACTCTTTGTAGCATTTTCCGGGATAAGAGGGAGTTCTGAGAGCTGGTTCATTTTTCTCCAAAAAGATGTGGTTATTGGCTTAGATATATCAAGTGAGTAGAAAGGGCCATTTCTTTTCTTGTGGCTAACCTTAAAGAGATTGATGTTACTTTCATGTTGAAATCCAACATTTGTTTTTTGAGTTTGGAACTCCTTCTCTTTTTGTGTGACAGTTAAGGTTGAGGAACCCTCGACGTTTAATGTTTCTTTTGGAGGGGGTTCTAATCCTTTTGTCACATTATGTTCATTTCCTCCAGTTCCCTCAGTTTTTTTCAAAAACTTTTTCCTCAGCTCAGGATGCAGTTGGTTACAGCTTGTGTTACTATGACCTACTATTTTACAATGTGAGCAGTATAATGGGAAATCCTCATACTCAATCGGGTATTCCGCCACCTTGTTACCTATTCCTACCACAGTAGTATATGGGAGCTGTGATAAAAGATCAATCTCAACGCAAACTTTGATAGCAGAGGGTCTAGTTAAGGCTTTGGTGGCAGCATCCATCTTAAGGAATCTACCTATCTGACTGCTTATACCCATAATTGCAAAATTGTTGTAAAAATGTAAAGGCAGTTTATGGATTGTTACCCAAACTGGAACTATGGAGGATTCCACAGATGGTGAGAAGTCCGGAGACCACTTCTGAACTTTCATTGTGAAGCCTTGAATAGTCCATTGACCCTTCATCGAGCATCTTTGATAGTCTTCGCTTTCCTGAAAACGAATAAGAACATGTCGGTAATCAATCGACCCTAATTGAAATTTTGATTTAAAACCAATGGATTTGAAGGCCTGTTGCAGAGTGTCCATTGAGGGTTTCCCTCAGATGAACTTTCCGACGCGGGCATTCTGGTAGTGCGAGGCTAGTAATTCGCCTTCTTCTGGGGGAAGGATGTAAGCTATTTTGCCCTTAAATTCCATTATGGGATGCAGATTTGGGGTGTCGGGGAGTGATTTGAGAAGCGGGGATTGTTTTGTATTAAGAGCTTGAACGAAACTTTTTTGGATGGGTTGAGTAGGTGGCTTGGGGTCAGGTGGTGGAGTTGGCGTCGGCGACGCCATGGTCAGCCACCAGAGCTAGTGGGTCTGAACCAGAGATGGTGAACAGTGGAGAAGACCGTTGGAAGTGAGATGAGGAAGAAGAAAGATGAATCCAGTAACTGATTTTGTGAATAGTGTATCGAGTGTGTTTTTCGCACCAAGATTCGCACGCAGTCAAGATTCGCAAGAGTGTTTGATACTGATGTGCTACTACTATGTGTTTTTACCATCAAATTCTTCATATGTGATGGAGGGAATCCCACTTTTTTTGGCTTCCCCGTAGACACACTAAGGGTGTTAGATGTTGCTTCCTCAAAAGATTCTTTATCATTGTTGCTTTCCTTGAAGTTAGTATTAACAATATATGTAATAGAATCATCATGCAAATAATCATCCAGTGCAACTTTTTAGGAGCTACTACCACTGGGCTCAAACAAATCTTTCTTTATATCATTAACAACATCAATAGCATGGCAAGCATGGTATCTACTAGGATGAACAATAGAATTATTAGTTTCAAATTCTACCTTCTGCCAATTAAACTCCATAGTAAGTGTTCCATTATGCACATCAAATAGTTTCCTTGAGGTTTTTTTAAAATGGTCCATCTAGTAAAATAGGTGTACCACGAGTATCATTTTCCATATCAAGGACTAAAAAATTGGTTGGGAATGTCAAAGATTCCACTTTCACCAACACGTCTTTGACAATACCTTTCGGGTATGTGCTAGAGTGATCGGCTAGTTGGATAAAAACCCCAATTTTGTGCAAAGCTCCTAGATTAATACTCTCACATAATGAATATGGGATTACTTCAATTGAAACACCTAAATCTAGTATGGACTTTTCAACAAGTCTTCCTCCTATCACACAAGGTAATGTAAACATTCCCGGATCATCACATTTAGGAGGAAATTCATTATTAACACGACAGAGACATGCTCACTATCCATTATTATGCATAATATTTATTTTTTCCTTATTCATGACACACAATTCCTTAAGAAATTTGGCATACCTAAGAATGTGATTTATAACATTTAAGTGCAGAATGTTTACTTCACATCTACGAAAGACTTTGTAGATGTCTTTGTTTTCTTCCTTCTTCCTCCAATATTTCAAAGCTTCTTGAAAAGGTGGTTCCAAAACATGTTACAACTACAAAACATTAAAGTAAAAGGAAAGTAATCTACAAAGCTAAAATTTTTGGGAATTCTTGTGTAACATGGTTGATTTAATGCTTTGATCCTTGATTCATTCACATGTGAGTTTTAGAAAAACCTAATAGAGTGCTCATATAACTTGTTGGGGTCGATGGCATACACTTCCCTGTACATGTCACATCGGGTGCACTCAAAACCCTCCATCGACACCGCCTTCATAATTAGGGAAGTACAATAAGGTCTGACTGTTTGATCTGGCACAGTCCATGCTTACTCCATCGGTGTGGACCGTGTGATCTTCCTCGGTCCATGCATACCTCTTGGCACGGGCAGTGTCTTCCTCTACTGGTTGTGTCTGTGTGGTCCACGTTGTTTGTTGTGGGTCGCCATCAGAGTTCTCTTTTTTAAATTTCTGATCTGTGAGACATGATGTTTCGCGTGGACCATCATCAGTAACCTCATTTTTCTTAGTAATTTGGCGCGAACCACTTGATTCTTCAAAATCCGACAATTGGTCTTAATATTTTGCAATTGGATCAAAATGGGCCATCTAAAACGGGACATTCCGTGCAAATACTAAGCCATTTTTTAGTGAAACTTGGAATTTACGCTCGAGGCCAGTCAAGTTTGGCGCGGTCCATGCCAAAGACATTTGGCATGGATCACGTTTTCTGGTGTGGGCCATTGGTGCCATCCATGAGTGGTCTATGCCGACCCGTTCGTGCTTTGCACTACCACAGAGACCCCCCTCTAGCACTGGTTTTTTAGCACCGGTTTTTAAAACAGGTGCTAAAAATCTATTAGCACTGTTTTTTAATTTTTAACGCCAGTTTTAAAAACTGGTGTTAATTTAACACTAGTTTTTTAATTTTAACACCGGTTTTTTAAAAACCGGTGCTAAATTTTACAATAGCACCGGTTTGGGAAACAATTAGCACCGGTTTTTAAAAACCGGTGCTAAAAATTTGAAAATTTTATTTTTCCCGCCAAAGAAATAGCCAATTTTTTTAAATAGCACCGGTTTTAAAGATATTAGCACCGGTTTTTAAAAACCGGTGCTAAATATTTGTAAAATTCTATCTTCCCACAAAAAAATTCAAAATAGCACCGGTTTTAGTAAAACCGGTGCTAAAAATTAAAACTTAGCACCGGTTTTTTGTAAAAGATAGCACCGGTTTTTAAAACCGGTGCTAAAAATTAAAACTTAGCAACGGTTTTTTGTAAAAGATAGCACCGGTTGTTAAAAACTGGTGCTAAAAATTTTTGAGACTCATTTCTCGCCAAAGAAATAGCAAAAAATTTTAAAATACCGCCGGTTTTTAAAAGCTGGTGCTAAATATTTGTAAAACTCTATCTTCCCGCCAACAAATTCAAAATAGCATCGGTTTTAGTAAAAAATAACACCGATTTTAAAAACCGGTGCTAAAAATTAAGGAATACCACCGGTTTTAAAAACCGGTGCTACGGTGCTAAAACTTAAAACTTAGCACCGGTTTTTTTTGTAAAATTTAGCACCGGTTTTTTTAAACTGGTGTTGAAATTAAAAAAATAGCACCGTTTTTTTAAAAATAGCCCCACTTTTTAAAAACCGGTGCTAAAAATTTTCTATACTCATTTTCCCGCCAAAGAAATAGCCCAAAATGTTAAAATAGCACCGGTTTTGAAAAAATTAGCTTCAGTTTTTGAAGAAAATAGCACCGGTTTAAAATTTTCCCGCCAAAGAAATCGTCAAAAAAAATTTCCCGCCAAAGACATTGCAAAATTTTTTTAAAAATTTGAAACACCATACGGTGGGGGATATCATATAAGGTTCCCCAAGCCTGTGTAGAAACAATACCTACTGAGTCATAGTTAGTACATGAAGATCATCGAGGCAACATAGTTGCCGCCAAAAGAATACCTAGTATCTAATAAGGAAAGTGTGATTTTTCGGATCTAGAAAGAAAAGTTTAGAGATGGTGGTTGCGATTCCAAAAGAAAGAATCTCCACCCCATGTGTTAATTCTTTCCTTTGGCCAGGCAACTTATTTCTATTACTTCAAGATTAATAGTCAAATACACAATAAAAAATTGTTGCAGTGTTGCAAGGCAGCTGTGGGTTTGAGCACTTCATTCCGAGGAAGACAGTAGCCTGAGAGATTGCGAATTGGAGCTGGTTTTCTGGTGGTGGGGAGATCAGAACCAGCTGAGGACTTGAATAAGGGGTTGCTTGAGTACCTGTAGTAAACCAACATACAAAACATCAGCAATATCTATTTTACTTAAGGTCATTCTTATAATTCCAGACTGATGAGTCCTCTAAGGTGTATCTGAATATTGCAACATTGACAGCATGCTGTCATACATCAGCTCTAATCCCAGGGATTCCACATCTGTCTAGATGAAGGAGTCCCTTAAGAAAGGGTGGTGCTGCCTGCAAGTCTAGGTCACCATTGAAGTTATTAGCTAAAGAAAATTTAGCAAGAAAATCAGCTGCATTGTTAGCCTCTCTAGGGGTGTGCTGAATTGGGAATATATGGTGTTTCAAATTCAAGGAGTTGCAGATGGAGAAGATCTTCCATGGGGAAATATTGGGGTTTTGAATACCCTGTACAGCAATTAAACAATCTGATTCCACCACACATCTATTTAATACCAACTCTGAACAAGTCTCATAGCCACATTGGATGGATAAGATTTCAGCCTGTAAAGGGGATGGAGAATGAAAAGATTTTACCCCCATTTTAACAACATTCCCATCACAGTTCCTAACTATCATAGCCAGAGAAGAAAGGCCCCCTCTAATCCATGTTGTATCTGTATTAATCTTATATCCGGAATGTGGTTTCTGCCATTTCACTGCAGTAAAGGATTCCCTTTTCTTTTGAAAAATATGAGGAATAATATTAGCCTGAGTCCAGTATCCATGCTTGTCTAGATTGCCTATCAAATGATTCACTGAGAAAATTTGATATATCATGCATTTTATTCCCTGAATAGAAGCAGCTTGGGAGAAGGGCTCATTTTCAAACAAAATTTTATTCCTTCTTATCCAAAGAAACCAAATTGTGACAAGAAGAGCAGCAATGGTAATATTGGACTGAATTTTGGATTCTGCCTTAAAAGAGAGGTAATATTCAACTCTACTCTTCAAGTTTGCAAAAACTTTTTGTTGGAGCTTTAAAAAATCATTGACACAGTGCCAGACAACAATGGATGAGGGGCAAGAGTTGAAAAAATGATCTAGTGTGTCACTGTGATTTTGACAAAGAGGACATTTAGAGGCTAGATTGAAACCTAACCTACATAATATGTTATCAAAAGGAAGTAGACCATTCAGAGCTCTCCACAAGAGAACAGACATATTTTGGGAATAAAAGAAGACCAAACCTTATGAAAATGTAGGATCTTCGGCTTTCTCTGTCTACAAATATTGTATGCTGACTTGATGGAGAAAATTCCATTTGTAGCTGGCATCCAAATGAGCCTATCTTCATGAGTGTATTCCAATTTAGCTTCCTGCAGCAGGGAACACAGATTGGTCACCAAAATTGGCTAGTTGAGGGATAAGAGAGGCTTTGTTGTTTATAAATGACCTAAGTGAAATATCCACAAAGGGGATGTGTCTTTCTTGAGGCCATTTATAGAACAAAGCTCCTTCTCCAGTCCAGTTAGCGTTCCAAAAAGAGCAGTCACCTTTTCCGTATAATACTCTGGAGTTGCTATTTGCTTTAGCTGTAATAGAACAGATCCCGGACCATGTATGAGAGGTTTTATAAGACTTAGGAAGTGACCATAATAGGGAAGTTCATTGAGTGGAATTGAGTTGCAATTTCCACCACAATTTACATGAAAAAGCATTAACAATGGCCTTTAAATCCCTAAAACCTATTCCATTTTCTTCGACAGGTACACTAATATTTTTCCAAGACCTCCATTTTTTCTTATCAACATTTTCAGAGTACCCCCAAAACAGGCCAGAGGCCATTTTCTCCATTTTTTTCAGGACTATTTTTGGTGGACTCAAAACAGCAAAAATATGAGTTGGAATTGAGAGAAAACAGTGATTTATCAGAATAATCTTACCTGCAGTAGAGAGCCATCTGTTCTTCCAATTATTGATTCATTTATCCATTCTTTCCAATAAAGGTTGGTAGTGCACCTGTAGATTTCTACCAGAAAAAATAGGAACTCCCAGATATTTAAATGGGAAGGATCCTTTTTTCCATTCCCAGGATCCTTTTTACAGAGTTAACTGTAGAATAAGAGGTTTTATGGGATACAAAAAAAAATCAGATTTTGAAAAATTGACCTGTTGTCCTGAGGTTTATTCATATGCAAGAAGAAACTTTTTGAACCTCTTCATGTTTCTAGGGTTAGTATTCAGGAAAACTGCTGTGTCATCAGCATACATTAAATGGGAAACCGGGGCATAGTTATTAGGGAGACCAAAATTTTGAAGGTATCATGTGCTGAAAAGTTTCTTTAATCCTCTAGAAAAAGCTTCTGGAAGCAAATTATAAAGAAATGGTGAAAGAGGATCGCCTTGCTTAATGCCCCTAGAAGATGCAAAAAAACCTGAAGTTGCCCCATTGATTAAAACAGAAAAATGGGCAGCAGATATGTTATGCATAATAAGTTTCACAAATTTCCCGTGAAAGCCAAATTGAAGAAGAATGGAATTCAAAAATGACCTTGAGACCCTATCAAAAGCTTTTTGCATATCTAGTTTAACTATCAAATTAGGAACTTTTGATTTTCTAGACAAAATCCTGGTCATCTCTTGCATTTGAAGGATATTATCAGTGATATCCCTACCTTTGATGAATGCACTCTGCTCAGGAGAGATTAGTTTGTGCATTAGTAGCTTAATCCTTTCCATAAGCATTTTTCAAAAGACTTTATTGACAAAATTGGATAAGCTAATAGGTCTGAAGTCTGAGAAAGAAATTGGGATATGTTTTTTGGGAATTAATGTGAGCCAGGTGCTTGTGATAGCCTTTGGAATATTGCCACCGCTAATAAAATCATTTGCTGCCTCCAGAAGGTCTACTTTAATTGTTTCCCAGAAGATGGTGAAGAATTCACCAGAGAAACCATCTGATCCAGGAGCACCTGATTTATTTAAATCAAATACTGCAAATTCAAGCTCCTGGAGATTGAAAGGTTGAAGCAGTTGATGGTTTTGCTGATCTGTAATCAAAGAAGGAATTTCCCCTAAAATTTTTTCAGATAGGTTCCTATTTTTTGAGGAGTTTCCTCATTAAGGAGTTCCTTAAAAAATCGGACTCCTTCTTCTTTAATCAGATGTGGGTCAGTAATCCAGTTCCCATTTCCATCTTTGATTTTACTTATTCTAGACTTAGCTCTCCTTTCCCTGATGGTGTGGTGAAAATAGCTGGTGTTTGCATCCCCCTGTTTAAGACAATTTAACCTTGCCTTCTGTTTTAAGAAAATGTTTTTTTCTTTCTGGGATCTAATAAGTAAAGCTTTGGACTTATTGAGTCCAGCTAAGTCAGATTCAGCTTGGGATTGTTGAAATTTTATTTCAAGGTCACTGACTTTTGCCTCAGCTTCAACCAGGTTTTGATTGACATTTCCAAAAGTGTTTTTGTTCCAAACTTTATTGTCAATCTTAAGTCTCTTACGCTTATGCACTAACCTGTACATCCCTCTTGAGGGGGATGGCAAATTCCAGTTTTTTTCCCACTAAATTCTGGAAGTCTTGTCTATTTGACCACATCTCTTGATATCTAAAAGACCTAGGTACCATTTCTTCAGAAGATTGAATAGACAGTAATAATGGGGAGTGATCAGAAGTCAATCTATTTAGCACTTGAATTGAGCTGTTTGGAAAAAGTTCCAACCAGTCCAAATTACTTATGCCCCTGTCTAATCTCTGAAGCAAAAGTTCTTTGCATTTATTCCTGAATATATTATTACACCATGTAAAAGAGTTCCCTACTGTAGGGATGTCATGAAAATCTAGATTATTAATGAAGGCATTAAACTCTTTCATGCTTTTTGTGGGGGGTGATTTTCTTCCTTTATACTCAGAAACTGAGACAACTGTATTAAATTCCCTAATGTATGTAGATGGTTCTGGAGGAGGGGCTTTTAAGTCATTCCAAAGAGCTTCTCTCGACTGTCTATTGACACTAGCATAGATAAAAAAATATTCCAACAGGCAGATAAGGAAATATCCAAAATTCTAGCCTGTAGAAATTGATCTGATTCCTTTAAACTGATTACATTAAAAGCATGGTTCGATAAGATCCAAATTTTGGCATTTTGAGCAGGGAGAACATTTTTAAAGCCTAGTTCATGCATTAGGGTGTTTATTTTCTTTTTATCATGCCAAGGCTCAATTAAATGGAGAATAGCAATCTTGTGAGACAACATACGAGATTTTATTCTATCCATTGATGTTCCGTAGCCTCTAACATTCCAAACTAACATATTTCCTATTATGTTGTATTTAATCATTTAAAACAGGTGGGGGTTGCTTTCTGTGAGGATCTAAGGTTTCTTGGTTTCATAGCGGTAGCATTACTATTATTAGGTTGCTTATCCTGATTCTTATCAAGTTTATCCAAAAATGGGATAGGTACTGGTTTGTGTGTGCTAACCTTAGACTGTGTGCTTTGATCTCCCTTTGTGTTCTGATCAGTTGAGGAGTGTGCTCCCTTATTTTCCACTGCTTGAACTGGCAGAGGTTACTGATTCAACTCCTGTGTCAGCCCAGCGTCTGTGACAGGTGTATCTGGGATGACTGGTGTATTTGTTACTGAGATAATGGATATCTCCGTGTGTCGAACAGAGGGGTTGTTTTCTTCAGTGGGGGTGTATTTCTGTTGTGGCTGTTATCTTGTCATGTGTTTTAGGGGGTACCAGTGTTTCTTGAGATTCCAGTGTTTCATGGAATATTTTTGTTGCTTCCTCCTCATCATCTCCCTCATTTAAAGCTTCTAAGGTCTGAAAAGCATTAGAAATCTTGACAGTATTTTCTATTGTTGAACTTTTCAGGATGGGTAATAACTCAATCTGATGGTTTTTGTTTCTCCAGAAAGTGGCTGTGATTGGCTTTGAAATGTCATCCAATGAATAAAAGGAGCCAGTTCTTTTCTTGTGGAAACCAAGGAAAACTTGTACAAAACTTTCAGTATTTTCCTGGTGAAGGCTTGTCATACTTTTTTGTGTTTGAAACCCAACTTCCTTCTGAGGGGCAGATAGAACTGAGGAACATGCAACATCTAAGGCCAACGTAGGATGGGAATCTAAGGCTTGCAGGTGTTCTACCTGATCTGGGGCTTTGTTTTCCTTTTTTCCCTTTATTGTATGAGTAGAAAAGTGCTTTTTCCTCAGCTCTGGGTGCAGAAAGTTACAAGTAGCATGACTATGACCAATTATCCTATAATGAGTACAGTATGAGAGCAGTTCATCATATTCTATAGGATACTCTGCTACTCTGCTACCTATTCCAACCACTATGGTAGAGGGGTGCTAAGACATAAGATCAACCTTTACACACACTTTGATGGCAGATGGCCTAGTAAGTGAACTAGTTGCTGCATCCATTTTTAGGTATCTACCAATCTGACTACTCATACCTATGATTGCAGAGGTATTGTAGAAATGAACAGGGAGTTTATGGATTGTTACCCAGGCTGGAACAACTGAAGATTCTGATACTGGGGAGAAGTCCGGTGACCACTTTTGGACTTTCATGATTGAGCCTTGAATCATCCACTGTCCCTTCATCCAGCATCTCTGATAATATTCACTATCCTGAAATCTGATTAATACATGACGGTAATCCAGAGATCCCAATTGAAACTTCGATTTAAATCCCATTGATTTAAAAGCTGATTGAAGAGACTCCATTGATGGCTTTCCTCTGTTGAATTTCCCGACCAGAGCATTTTGGTAGTGAGACGCCAGTTAATCGTCTTCCTCCGGTGGAAGAATAAAAGCTATCTTGCCCTTGTATTCTGTGATGGGGTGTAGATTAGGCGTATCGGGTAAGGAGGTGAAGAGCGGATGGGGTTTAGCATTCAGAGCTTGGAGAAAGCTCTGACTAGTGGCGGGAGGTGTTTCTGCGTTAAGATTGGGCGGTGGCAACACCATGGACGGTGGCCAATTCAACCACTTGTGACCGTTATCAGACAGATAAGGAGTAAAAAGTAAAGGTGAGAAAGAGAGGTGCGTGTATCGCACTTTGAATCGCACATAGTTGAAATTAATGTTACACCAATTAGAGCGTCAACAACACAATTGCAAATGTTTTTTAAAATAGCATTGGTTTTGGAAGAAAATAGCACTAGTTAAACCGGTGCTAAAAATTTTTAAATTTTTCCCACCAAAAATATTCCTCCCCCCAAAGAAATCGCCAAAAACTTCTAAATATTTTTTGAAATTTTTGAAATTTCATTATTTCAGCCAAAGAATTCAAAAAATTCGCTAAAATTTTCAAATAACCTTCCTAAAAATTTCAAAAGCTGGGTGCAGCTGCGCAGCCGTTCTAAGCTATTTTTTTTAACTTTTAAAATCGTTCACTTCTTTTGTTGACTTTAACTAATGACTAAGTTAAGTTAAATTAATCAACGATGAACCTTCACTGACCTCATATATACAAATAAGAATAACATTTGTTTACATTAACTAATTAACGTTCAACCCTTAATTGATTTAGTATACATAAATACAACTTTAACAAGTTAACGGTGAAACTTTACTTCACTTTCAATATATAAACACTGATAACTAGGTCGACTTTGACTAATCAACGATCAACCTATGCTTGACTTTCAATATATAATCATTAAAAATAAAGTTGACTTTAACTAATTAACGGCCAAACTTTATTTGAATTAGTATATGATAAATGCTAATAAAAAATGTTTGTAAGGTAACAGATGGCAAAGAATTCTCACACATGGCAAAGAATTTGTAAGGTAACAGAATTTGCAAATAGTTTAACAAGAGTTCTTTATGGAATTGGTTCTTGTTCCTTTTGGAATGCCAACTGGAAAGGTAGTGGAGCTCTGTTTTACGAATGGCCTGAAGGGATGGACATTCCATTTCCTGATATAACTTTGAGCTCCTTTGTTGCTAACAAAAATCATTATCTTCCAATATTGGAGCCTCAATTGGCTACCACTACTAACCTAATTTTGCAGGAGGTGGTAATCACAAACACACATGCTGATAGACTGATCTGGACTCCTACACTGGATGGCAATTTCTCCACTAGCTCAGCTTACAAGAATCTCAGACAAAAAGGTACACAAATCAGACATCTTCATAAAATCTGGTCCCCTTTTATTCCTTCCAAAATGTCAGTTCTTCTTTGGAGAGCGCTTAATGGAATCCTACCATTTGATAACATATTATGCAAATATGGTTATTCCTTAGCCTCCAAATGTCCTTTGTGTAGGAATCATTCGGATACTTTAGATCACTTTTTTAACTAATGCCCCTCTTCACTTGAAATCTGGAACAGAATTAACACACTCATTCATCTTCACCATCCAGCCTTAGGAAGCTTTAGAAACAGGGTAGAATTTTATTTATCCATAAGAGCAGAATCCAAGATATCCTCTATTATGATTACTGCAGTCCTCTTAGTCACATCATGGTCCCTCTGGACCCATAGGAATATATTTGAGAATCAGGCCTTTTCGGTAGATTCATGCTTCCATAATACTAAGGACCTGATCAAGCTAATTTTTACTGCAAACCCATTGAGAGGCAATAAAGAAAAACACAAAGACTTAATCCAAGCAGGCCTTTTGTCTGATATACTACAAAAACAGAAAAGAGTAATTCTAGCTGTTGGATGGGAAAAGCCGGTTTCTGGTGCTAAACTTAACACTGATGCCACATGGAAAACTAGAGGTTTGTCTTCCTCTGCAGTGATAGTGAGGGATAGGAATGGAGAGGTGATTAAACTAAGAGTTCATGTTTTTCACTCAGAATCCCCACTACATGCAGAACTGGTAGGTATTCAAAAGGCATATCAGTTATGTACTGAACTTAATTTACAAGGCTGTGTGATTGAATCTGATTGCCTTTCAGCTGTGAAAGGAATCCAGGCACCTATGGTTAGTCCTTGGACAGTTTTTTCAATCTGTAGTTCCTTGCATGAGTTGCATAAAGTTAATCCAATCACATTCATCCCAAGGGAGACTAATACAGCAGCTGACATTTTGGCAAAATATGCTAATGAAAATAATTTGAATGGCGATATAAACATGGATATGGCTCCACCATTTTTCAAAGGCCTCATTGTGTTGGATAAAATTGGAATGCAAGGAATTCGTGTAGTTTCTTGATCTCTTATGGATGCTACCATCTGCCGCTATTTCTTGTTTTTTATCATTTGCTATGGATACTGCTGGTTTTATTTATATTTCATGCAGGTAAGGTGCATCTCACCAACATAGGATAACTGATTCTAGATCAGACTGAGGAATCCCTTCAGGCTTGCTTTCTGGGATCTGTGGGAATTGAAGAATACTACGGCTACACACGGTCTCTTTGGTTCGAAGCTAACACTTGGTAGATACTCCACATATGGGAGATAACTAATTTCTCAACGGACACATCGTTGACAAATAGGAGTCTCGTATTTACGTTTCTTCGCCCTGTTCGCGATGCGTTCGGTTAGATGCTCTTGGTTAAGATAGATTAGAATTATCTTTCTCTTCAACTCTGGCTGGTTGATCACTTACTTTTGGAAGCAATCTGTCTTGCTTCGAGGGCTATACTTAGCTCCGGATTCATCTTACAGGATGACCTTTTGTAAATTTTTGTTGCACTTTACGAATTACAGGTTGATTTATTGGTCTGGGGAGCCAATATATACCCCCCATCTAAGGATGGTTTTAAATTAAAAAAAAATGTTTGACTGTCTAATCAACAGTCAAACCTTATTTGACTTTCTATATATAAATACTAATCAACGGTCAAACTTTACTCGACTTTCAATATATAAACACTAATAACTAGGTTGACTTTGTCTAATCAACGGTCAAACTTTACTTGGCCTTCAATAAATAAACACTAATAACTAAGTTGACTTTAACTAATCAACGGTCAAACTTTATTTGAATTAGTATATAATAAATACTAATAACTAGGTTGACTTTGTCTAATTAACGGTTAAACCTTACTTGACTTTCAATATATAAACACTAATAACAAAGCTGACTTTAACTAATCAACATTCAAATTTTAATCGACTTTCAATATATAAACACTAATAACTAGGTTGAGTTTGTCTAATTAACGGTCAAACATTACCCGACTCCCTGTCTCTATATAGAAATACTAGTGACTAAACTGACTTTAACTAATCAACAGTCAAAATTTACTTTACTTTCAATTTATAAACACTAATAACTAAGCCGACTTTGTCTAAACAACAGTCAAACTATACTTGACTTTCAATATATAAACACTAATAACAAAGTTGACTTTAACTAATCAACGGCCAAACTTTATTTGAATTAGTATATAACAAATACTAATAACTAGGTTGACTTTGTCTAATCAACGGTTAAACCTTACTTGACTTTCAATACATAAACACTAATAACAAAGTTGACTTTAACTAATCAACGGTCAAACATTATTTGAATTAGTATATGATAAATACTAATAAAAAATGTTTGACTTTGTCTAATCAACAGTCAAACCTTAGTTAACTTTCTATATATAAACACTAATCAACGGTCAAACTTTACTAGAATTTCCATATATAAACACTAATAACTAGGTTGACTTTGTCTAATCAACTGTCAAACCTTACTTGACTTTCAATACATAAACACTAATAACAAAGTTGACTTCAACTAATCAACGGTCAAACTTTATTTAAATTACTATATGATAAATACTAATAAAAAATGTTTGACTTTGTCTAATCAACAGTCAAACCTTAGTTAACTTTCTATATATAAATACTAATCAACGGTCAAACTTTACTCGACTTTCCATATAAAACACTAATAACTAGGTTGACTTTGTCTAATCAACGGGCAAACCTTACTTGACTTTCAATATATAAACACTAATAACAAAAGCTGACTTTAACTAATCAACGGTCAAACTTTACTCGACTTTCAATATATAAACACTAATAACTAGGTTGACTTTGTCTAATCAACGATCAAACTTTACTTGACTCTCTCTCTATATGGAAATACTATGTTGACTTTAACTAATCAATGGTCAAACCTTAATTAACTTTTGATATATAAATGCTAATAAGTAATTTAACTTTAACTAATAACTAAGTTGCCTTTATAGTAATATAATAAGTGTAGATCTCCTGATAGGCTGCCTGTCCATAAGCTTAAGGATGGGCCTCTTATTTCTTACCTTATATACTGTATTTGTTAAATTACACACAAAATTTAAAATCTTTGAAAATATTTTTTTAAATCATATATTTTTATATTTTCACCTTTAAATACATTTTATTACTTTTTTGAACTTATAAAATGTAATATTTAAATTTTATAAAAAAAATTAAAACATTTAAGTTAAATGCCCCTGAAAGGCTGCCTTTCCTGAAATTTTCCCATATAATAATTATTGAAAATTCTGCAATAAAAAATGAAATTTAAATCGATTTATTTTTGATAAATCTAATCCATTAGTATACTTAGATACATTGAATCTCAGCCTTTAAAATTGCATCATATATAAGGAAAAACTGTTATCTCCTTCGCTGAAACCCTCCTCACTTCCCTTCCTCGACTGCGGAACTACACCTTCTTCGTTGATGGCTCACTCCCTCCACTCCACACCACCGCGAAGCCCCCGCTGTTGAGAAGCCTCCCACCGCAAAACCCCTCCACCACCGCAAAGCGCCCCATCCATCGAGAAGCTCCTTGCGCCGAGAAGTTCTCCACCACCGAGAAACCCTTCTACGCCTCTACGAATCTGTCCCACTGAAGTTGATACCCTCCACCTCTACGGATCTGTCCGGCACCGGATCCGTTATCCTACAGCTCTGCTTCCCCATCTCCAGGCCGTCACACTCCTTACACCGTTCATCGCTCCTCCACCGTTCTCCGATCATCCCTCCTCTACCGTTCACCGTGAGTCATCCCTGAAGAGGGCTTGGGATGGATTCTTAATTGTTGGTTCTCTTGGCCTTTTTCTTATAGGTGGCTTAAGTACTTCCATTGGTGAGTCATGTTTCTTAAATCAACTCTTTGAATTGGTTTTCTACTTTTTAAGCCATTTGATTGATCATTTCTAGATATATATGAACATGGGTTTTTCCTTGATTATGTGTGTAAAGTATGGAGCATTTTGGTGCTTCTGTTTAATTGGAATGGCAACGTGTGAAATAAGGAGTATGTATAACATGTGTTCTGGGTTTTGAGTATTGGTGTTGCTTAGACATGTTTACATTTCTATTAGGTATGTAGAAAATGATATGATGAACTAAGCTGTTTGATATTCAGCATGCCTTTTGTGAATTATGGATGCTAGTCTAAAATGGCTCCTATCTCTGGTTCTGGTATTGTTATCTTCAGTTTTTCTGAAGCACCGGCGTGACCTTGTACTCGGTTACACTAGAATCCCAATGTCTTTACATTCCTAAGGGTTTTTGAGTTGTATGGTAGTTTTTGAAGAGGAGTGTCTCTGGTGGTTTAAATTTCAAAAGAGAGTATTGGTTCACCCATGACATATCATGAATTATGCTATTTTATTTTGTTACTATATTGGAAGTTAGACTTCTTTTTCTAGAGGACTTATTGTAAGAACAAACGCCCACTAAGTGTTACTATGTTTACAAACACCTCAGACTCGGTTGATTTTTGAAGGTGACTTGTCATTCTGTAGATGATACATTACAATTTTGTTTCACATTAGTGGTTGCTGATACTCATCTTCCATATACTGCTTAGGTGCGTTGCTTTTGGTTCTTAATCAAGTTCTGGACATGAAGATGCTGGGCCTTCTACAGGTGATGCTTCTGCTCATACTTTTTAGTTTAAGTGTCTCAATTGGCTATGAATGTACTAATTTACTGTGGACACATTAAAATATCCCGGTTGCTAGATCTGTGACACCTACTTCTTCAAAGCATAATGTATTTCTAACTTTCCATTTGTATTGGCGCATCTTACATATTTTACATATTATGAACCTTCAAGGTTTTGAGTTTCCAAAAGGCTAATAGTGACGAATTCTATAAACACACACCCAATAAAGTTGTAATCTTCATGCCAGAGGTATTTATTCATTACAGCTTTGTTTTGTTTTGGTATTTCCAGAGTTGTTGGATTACTGAGGCTTTTTTGCATTTCTATAGGACTCAAAAATTCATATGGGAAACACACAGAGACTTGGTAGCAAGAAAACATTGTTGCAGACTCCTGATTGTGTCACTGCTAAGTTGTATGAACTTTGTCGTATCATGTGAAATGCATGGTTGTTGGCCCATTTGTTATGAATGCTACAAGTTAAATGATGACTTCTGAGGGAAAAGCAAACACATTTTGAGTCCCACTCAAATGAAGTTTCTGTTGATGCTTGATGATATGTTTCACTTTGGCAATTTTATGTTGTATTTTACTTTAAACATTTTTTTGCTCTGTAGCATATAATTTATGTGAGTAATATTGTTACAGTCATTTTATTAATGTTATGAATCAGCATAGGAAGAATATGATAGATATGTGTTTATCTTGGTGGATTATTTTATGCTTTACTTTACCGAATGTTGATGTGTGACTGAATCAAATTGAGTCATGTAGCCTCGTTAAGTACTCATGGTTGATATACTGATATGAATGTCTTTATTCTGGTATAAGCTTCTGGTATAAGCTTATGGCATGGTTTCCAGTGATCTATTGAATAAGCTTCTAGCATGGTGAGATTGATTCCTCTCCAAGGTCTCCGCCGCAATGTTTAGTCACATAGATTATTAGTTTTGTATCATAATTTTTTTTGGTTTTATTTCTATATTATCAATTTTGTGAAGTTAAATTTATTATTAAATTGATGTCCTATTAAATTGTTAGTTTCAGGTCCTTTTCTCTTCCTGTGAAAGCTGTAGCGTGCTGCCGCTTCCTCTGTTCCAGGTCTTCTCTTCCTCTGAAAGCTGCAGTGCGCTGCCGCTTTTAGAAGAAGGGATTTTTTTATTCGTCATAAATATTTTAGCACCTGTTAAAACCGGTCCTAACAAAAAAAACCGGTGCTAAATTAGCACCGGTTGAAAACCGGTGCTAAATTAGCACCGGTTGAAAACCGGTGCTAACAAAAAAACTCGGTGCTAGATGCCGCTTTTAGAAGAAGGGATTTTTTTATTCGTCATAAATATTTTAGCACCTGTTAAAACCGGTCCTAACAAAAAAAAACCGGTGCTAAATTAGCACCGGTTGAAAACCGGTGCTAACAAAAAAAATCGGTGCTAGAACATAAAAAAACCGGTGGTAAAGGGTCCTTCTTGTGATAGTGTTGGCTGGCTAAACTTTTTTCATTCACTATGGACAAACCGTTAGTCCATTTTGAGAGTTCTTGTGGTCGGTTTTATGGTTCCCAAGGAGAAAAATCCAATGAAACAAACTTTGAAAGATGATTCTTCTTGGATAGTTCCTAGATGTTGGCACAACTCTCGGACCACGATTCTCCAATTCTTCCTTGGCCGTTTTGAACTCCAATGCCACCTATCTTTTGCTCCATCAATTTACTACCATGAATTTGCACATGGCCTTAATCTACTACCATTCTAATGTGAATGGCCTTCAATATCTTCTACCATCCTTGCGAATGGCATTAAGTATCTTTTACCACCCTTGCAAATGACCTGACATAGAATGTAACAAAAATTATCCATGAGCGATCCGATAAAGATGAAAAAAGGAAGATATAGGAGCCCATGCATACAAGATGTCGATTAGTACTAATCAAGTCTACAAAATATGGGATTTAGACAAGAAAACCATACATGACCGTGTAAACACCTTGTTACATTAACTCAACTAATACTAGCAATCCAACATATAACACAAGGCAATTATTACGCCGAATGCAACGGTTAATACACGCATAATGGAGCACATCAGACCCTCCAAACTTAACCTTTTACTCATCCTTGAGTAAATAAAGACAAGAAAAAATAATTAAGAAAAATGTAGCGTGAAAGCATAAATCAACCGAGCCATTCAACTTATTCCTAGATTACCCCATTTCCCTCAAAAGAGAAAGAAGAATCTCACAACTCTCACACTCCTCAAAGAATAATAAGAAATCTTACCACCCAAAGTAAAATGTGGAAAAGGTAAGAAAAGAAGATAAGTGCCAAGCTAGCTTCCTTTTCCTAAAATGATCCCCAAAAAGCAATCAAAGAGTCATCTCCCAAAGAAAATCGACCAAGGAAATCCATGAGTCGTTAACTTAGCTGTAATATAGGGATAACTCTTGATTCTTAACCAAGTTACAACCAAGGGGGCAAATGTATCATCAACCTAGTTTTTTGTTTTCTCTAAATTTCTCTCATTTTGCCTAGAATCCCTTTGGGTTTTCATCCTAGCTTTAACACGCAAAGAGTACTCACACTCTCACCTTTTTCCACACGGCCTCGTATTTTTTTCCTAGGCTTGTAAGCCTAAGCCGGTCCTAACCTCTCACTTTTACCTATACCTTTCGACATATCCGAGCTTGTTACAATGTTACTTAAGTTGCCATTTTGGGTTTCCAACTTGTCTGGGTTTTTATATTTTTTCTTTTTTTTCAAAATTTTCATTTTTTTCGGTGCAGCAAAAAATTGCCCCAAAAGTGGGCTTCATACTATAAAAAATAAGATAAAAACAAAGTCACGCCACCAATATCCTAAAACAACCAACACCGTGCAAAATAGGAACCCTACCTAGTAAGTCATACCACCAAGTATACATAAAAAAACATCCCAAAAAAATCAAAATCCAAAATCACCAAAAATTAAAGAAAAACTACCAAGAAAAACACAAAATTGCACTGAGGAATTCCATGAATGAAAAATCCCTAAGTGCTCACTACTCCCTCCCTCACACTTAACCTATGCATTGTCCCCAATGCAACAAAAACCATGTAAAAAACATAAGTGAGGTTGGGAGAAATAGTGACACTCACTCTTACGACCCTGAAGGGTCTTCCTCCTCGTACCTAGTGATGCTCCTCTCAATGTACCCTGTTTCTTGAATCACGGCCTCAATGGAATCCATCCTCGAGCTAAGCTCCTCTATTTGCAACCTCACACCTCCTATCGCTTAGATAATCTATTTTAACACTTGGGTAGAGCATGAAAGCTGATCTCCAAGTGAGTGTAATTGGTCAATGATGTCTGTAGATAGGCTAGAGCAACTAGGACGTGCTCTCGAAGAGGTCTCACCCTAAGCCTCCTCAGCATCTATCTCTAGGGTGGCTACAACTCTATAGAATTCCTTCTCAAAATGCGGGTCAGGCCTAATAAATAGGTCATCCAAACATTTGTCATGGGTGTGGCAGCGCACTCCAACTGAGGAAGTACCATGAAACTACATGTGATTGCCTCATCATAAAGCCATAAGAACTAATCCTCTAATGTTGTAGGCCCCACCATGAACGGACTTGGATAATTTCTCGATATTGTACTTTGTACCCGATCGTCCCAAGATAGCCAACACTTGATGTGTGATCAGATGCCCTAAGTATTGTTCTTGTAGCCCTACCATGCTGCCGATAGAAATCATCCCACTCTTTCTGTCCCCCATCACCATACACTCTTGTAAACAATCCCTACCAAGTTTGGGTAGAAATTACCTTCTTGAGTCATTGCCCAGAGGCAATAAACATCCAAACTCGAACATTGCTTTAGCTCACCGTGGTATAAAATCCCCATTTCCTATAACCAGTTAACGTAATGAAGTGTCGGATGAACTAAGGCAGTGCTCTTGTACAGATTATTTCAATATGTCTCTGTCAGATACCTTTGAAACTTCATCACAGCGAAAGGCATCCCTTGATAATGTGTCCTCGGGATCTCCTTGTCGTACCTCTATGTGAAGGCGTAGGCTACCTCTCGGTACGTCATTCGATACTCCTTATCATCAAGATTCAATATGATCGCCCTGTGTCCATCCTCACCCGTGACCGACCAAAGAGTAGCTAGGACCTCTAGGGTCCACCTGATGTAGGTCTTCGAGTGTCTCTCTAATCATTCCTTTAGACCTACCTGGCCCAATCGATATGACACAGGCTCAAGTAAGCCTAGACCTGCCAATGTTTCCTTGCATGAAAAGCCAGTCTCCAATATACTCCTCTTTGGCTCTCTCAAATTCCTCAACCTCCGGGCTGTACTCCTGGAGATGTTGGCCAATCCCATAAACCTTTCACTCACGAACATGGGGTTACAAAGAATAGGAGTCACCGGCTCATGGTTTGCACCCTTGGCTAGTTTCTTCCTCTTCTCACCCCGTGAGAACTTTCCCATCTCTAACACATTCTTAGGAGGCCTCCTAACAAAATTAAGGAAACAATGGTAATGTGATCTTAAAAAAGGCATGGACCACATTATCATTTAACAAGTTAATTCTTCATAAATAGTTATACCATTCAAAACATGATAATCTAAGCATGAAGGATATTTAAACGAGAACATTTTCATCAAACAACTATCTCATGTAAGTTCACACCAACCCATCAATAAGATTATGCAATCATGATTCATCTCCTACCAAATCACCCTAAAAATGAAGAACATAACATCCAAGCATAATAGTACATCAAATCACACAAACTTTTCTTCAACACAAGATCATGCATACAAACCCAAACACACATCTCAAAAACATACACTCATTCAAGAATCATACTTTAAATAAAACCACCACAATGTTGATAAAGCAAAGAAACAAAGAGTTTAATGGATTACCCAGAATTTAAAGCTAAGATTTGCAAGATCCACACAAGAAGAAACAAAATTTGATAACTTTTAACTGTCAATCTTCAAATTTTCATGTTCAGCAAGAGTGTGTGTGAGTGAGTGTTTCTTGGAAATATGTGAAGTGTCAAATGCTTCATTTAGGTGAAGATATGTACCAATCATCTCGAAAATTTAGCATAGGTGACAAGGGAGAGAGGTACAATTAGGATAAGAATGGAATTTTTGAAAACTGCAAATTGAGGGACATCAGTACAAATCAATTAATTCATGAGGCATATTTGAAGAACTATTTGCATCCAATATCCTCGGGAATTAGGAAATTTCAAAATGTTTCAACAAAAAATGCATTTTGTTTAAGTTCAAAACATAGAACTTTGAAAATTTGCAGTTTTTGGAACAATTTGACAATGAAAAAGGGGAAACGGCAAAAATACCTCCCTGTGAAAGTATCTGGCACAGACCCCTCCCCCCCTTCCGTGCGAATGACCCTTGGCATAGACCCCTCTTGCGTCGATGGTCTGGGCAAAAGTTTTGACATGAGACCCCCTCGTGCCAAGATCCCTAGCAGCGGTGCCAAAATTTGACCCACCTCTACTCGAGGTCATTACTTGTAGCTAATTAACCTAAGAGAAGGCTGAAATCAATGGTGAAAGATAAAATTTATATTCTGCACCTAACTCTCCATTATGTTACCGATAAGGTAGTTTACGGTAAGTGGTGGGTATGTCCACAGAGATTCTAGGGCCTAAAAGTCAATTAAACACAACCTCATCCAGGTTTTCAATTTGTACGAGTAGCTTGGAATAAATAGTACAGTAAACATGGGGGTTTTGGTCTTTCTATTAAAACTACAAAACATGAAAGTAAAAAGTTAGTAATCTATATAGCTAACCACTTGAGTAATGCTTGCATAACATTTTTGATTTAATACTTTGATCCTTAATTCATTCACATGTGAGATTTAGAAAAGCCTAATATCATGCTCATACACGTGGTGTGGTCGATGTCATAAACTTCCTCGTACCTGTCACGTCAGGTGCACTAGCAACCCTCCATCGACACCTCCTTCATAATTTGGGAAGTAAAAAAAGGTCTGACCATTGTTGTAGTTCGGTTTCTCCCCCGTGCGATTACGTCCCAGGCTTCCACCACGGATGCTCTATTCCCTATGCCTATAAATGAAGCAAAGGGAAGTAGGCACCTTATCTATGACACTAGGGCCTCTTACAACCCTAGCTCGATACTTTTCACTATCTCTACCCATAACCCATCAGACTACTTTACATAATCAGCTAATACTAAAAAAAGACCTCCATGCACACACTCACATGAACCCGTACTCTGTTACCCATTACACATCCGAGGTTTGACACCCCTGGGAGAGAGGGGCATTAATATTTTCACCAACATGAATATAGACTAGATTGTGTCCTTAGTGGAGTGTACTATTCATGAAATTCTAACATTGAAGAACAAGTCATAATAATATCATAAGCACAATAATAAGGACGAACTAAGAATCTAACAAACACATAAATCAACAGATGAATACAATTATCCCCAGAAATGGAATTCAAATAAATATTTGAATTCCACATTATAGGATCAAAGAAAAATAAAAAGGAAAGAAAGAAAGAAGAGAGAATGTTTCTCTCTCCAGAATGCTCTCTCAATTGCAAGAGTAGAATATGAAAAATGAAATATTAGATTTAACCCTAGTAGACTAGGGCTATATTTATAGTAGTAGGGGATTCAGCCTAAAAATAGACCTAAAATAGGCCAAAAAGTGTGAAACCCTAGTTCATCCGCCGCTTGGCACAGACCGTTGCGGATGGCGCGTTCCGCACCGTGTACTGGGTCTGTATTGTCACGGGGTGCCTGATTTGGCACGACCAGTTTGATTCGTGCTGGCGTAGGCCGTGAGATCTAGAACAGTCCTTGCTTACTCTATTAGCACATACTGTCTGATCTTGCATGGTCTGTGCATACCCCTTGGCGTGAGCCATGTTATCCTTTGCAAGTTATGTCCACGCGATCCGCATTGTTTGGTGGTGGCTGTCATCAGAGTCCTTTTTTTACACTTGTAATCTATGGGATGTGATGTTTGGCATAGTCTGTCATCATAATCCACATTTTGCTCATTAATTTAGCATGAGATACTTGATTTTTCACATCTCGACGGCTTCTCATTAATTTTGCACTTGGAAAGCACAGGCCATTGACCCGCCTCCACTCATTGTCGCTAATTGTAGCAAATTAACCCAGGAAAAGGTTGTCCATTGGACAAAGTAGGTCAAAGTTAAAATTTATATTCTGCACCCAACTCACTACTGCGCTATCGAAATAGAAGTTAGCGGTAAGCCCTGGATATGTCCACATATACACTAGGGACTAAAAATTAATTAAACACAACCTCGTCAGGGTTTTCAATCTGTACGAGTTGCTCAGAAGAGCTAGTATAGTAAAACAATGGGGGTGTGGTTTTTTTCAATTATTGACTACAAAGCATGAAAGTTAAAAACAAGTAATCTATATAGCTAAACACTTAGGGAATGATTTTTTACCATGGTTGATTTAATGCTTTAATCCCCGATTAATTCCCATGTGAGATTTTATAAAAACCTAATATAGTGCTCATAACACGTGGTGTGGTCGATGACATACACCTCCCCGTACCTGTCACATTGGAAATACTTGCAACCCTCCAATGACATCGCCTTTGTTATTAGGGGGGTTCAATAAGGTTCGACCGCGAATGCTGTACTCCCTAGTCCTATAAATGAGGCAAATGAGAGTAGGTACCTTATCTATGAAACTAGGACCTTTTACAACCCTAGCTTGTACTTTTTGCTATCTCTACCTGTAACCCATCAGACTAATTTAAGTAATCAGCTAAGACTGGTGTGCTCAAACGTAACAGATGTAATACTCAGAAAAGACCTTGTACACTCACCCGCATGGACCCGTACCATATTACCCCTAATATATTCACACTTTCTCTTCTCCGGGAGGGATAAATATTTGCACCAACATGAATATAGACAAGCACAATAATTATGATGAACTAAGAATCTCACAAAATCATAGATCAACATATTAATACAATTATCCCCAAGCTATGGAAACTACTCCCCAGAGATGGAATTCAATAAAGATTTAAATTCCATGATTTGCACAATTATGCATGCATTAACAAATTCATTTGGCATAGTAATTTGTTTGTTGTATATGTTTGATTGCTAGTATTAGTTGAGTTTACGTGCCAAGGGGTTTAGACAGCCATGTTTGGTTTTCATGACTAAATCCCGCCTTTTGTATACTTAATTGGTACTAATGACATCTTGTATCCACGGGCACCTAGATCTTCCTTGTGATCATCCTTAGTTGGTCGCCCGTGGGTACTTTTGTATCACACTCTATGTGAATGTCATTCATAAGGGCGGTAGAAGATATTAAAGGCCGTTTGTAAGGACTGTAGAAGAGATAAAAGGTCATTCACACTAGAATGGTAGTAGCTAAAGGCCACGGACCTCAAATCGTGGTAGTTGGAGATTGGAGCAAAAGATAGGCAGCATTAGAGTTCAGAGCGACAAATGATGAAATAATGAATCATGGTCCGATGAGTTCCACCAAAATAAGAGAACAATCTAAGAAGAATTAGACTTCAAGGTTGATTTCATTGGATTCTTCTTCTCGAGTGCTATAAAATTGACTACTAGAGCACTCAAATAGGACTAACAGTTTATCCATAGCGAAGAAAAGAAGTTTAGTCGGCCAAGGTACTAATGGTTCAGTGCGGACCGCTCATGGATGGCACCAACGGGCTGGACCAGATGAGGTGGTTTGCGCCAAATGATTCGGCACAAAGACTCGATGCGAACCGAACCAAATGGCACAGACTGCACTGATGTGTCCATTTTATGTGCATATTTGGGGACTTTTGGGACCATTTTGTGCTCTTTTGCTATCAAGAGCTTGGGTTTTACCTTGAAATTTTCTTAGGAGAGGTAAGAGAAACTTTATTCTCTTTTACCTTTACTAGGGGGATTTTGTGTGACAAGGAAAGAACATTGAGACTTGAAGACCAAAAGCTATTGAAGATAATCTTTTGAAGACTTTGAAGATTTTAAGATTAGCTTTGAAAATTTGAAGACTTTAAGTCTTAAAGAATTGGGGGAGTTGTAATGGATTGAAGGATAGATGACAAGAAGAAGAA
Organism: Rubia yunnanensis; assembly: GCA_037428765.1. NCBI lineage: Eukaryota > Viridiplantae > Streptophyta > Magnoliopsida > Gentianales > Rubiaceae > Rubia > Rubia yunnanensis. Next base: position 65,769,840 of record CM075061.1, read on the forward strand.
GAAAAATGTGTTATGTTTTTGTCACCCATCGCAAGTCGCGATGACCCTGTCCCGACTCGCGACGAACGCGTGGCCACAACACTTTGTCCTTTTTATTTTACTATAAATAGAAATGTATCTCTTCTCTTTCCTCACTTCTCTTATCCCCGATCTGGTACTACTCTAACCCTAGTTTTCCACCATTTTCATCTTTTCCTTAGTTTTATTTATGTTTCAATTATTGTTGTTACTTAGTGTGGGTTTTAGTAACTAAATCTAGTTCCTGGAAGCAATTGACTCAAGTTTCCAAGCCCATGTCTTAAGAACACTTTGTATCCTATTTAATACTATTGCTATTCTTGGAAGCTTGTGTATATGAAATACTTGTATGATTGCTTGTTAGGGTTTGGGGAAAAGTAGCTAAGTTTCCCTCTTCTTGATATGAAATCCAAGAGTATGAATTAGAGCTTTTGATTATGTTGATGGTTTGATAATTGCTAGATGAATGTGATGATGTTGAACTCATTGTCACGTTTGATTTAGTTAGAAAATGAGAGAAGTCTATGAATGTCGATCGTTCTTGACTAATCTTATGTAAATGCATAAATTGGTTAAATGCTTAGACATGGTGTAATGTTTATAAGTGTTACCAAGCTTGTTGAATCTTTGTGCTCAACGCCATTAATGTGACACTTTTAGATGTTTTTCGACTAAAGGAGTCATTTGTGAGGTTTGACAAGAGATGTCGAATTCATTCTTGCAAACTACTATGTAAGAAGGATAGAATTTATCTTCATAACAAGTAGTGAAAGTATTATATATGTTACATGTTCAATGATGGATAAGAAGCTTGGAAGTGGAAGTCAATTGCGCCCAAGCTTCTTATCATACTCTTGGATTTCTTATCATACCAAGGCTCAAAGATATAAGTTAAAAGAGTGATACTAAATATTATGTGTGGGATGATCCCTTTTTGTTGAGACATTGTGCTGATCAAGCTGTTAGGACATGTATCCCCGATAATGAAGCGCATTCGAGTTTTGTCATTCTTATGCATGTGGCGGTCATTTTGGAGCAAAGGGAACTGCTAGGAAAGTTTTAGAAAGTGGCTTTTATTGGCCTGTATTTAATAAGCAAGCATATACATTTTACAAATCTTGTGATGAATGCCAAATAGTAGGAAATATCTCCTCTAGGAATGAAATGCCTGAAAGACCTATTTTGTATTGTGAAATCTTTATGCTTGGGGCATTGACTTTATGGTACCTTTTCCTAATTATTATGGCTTTACATATATTTTTCTTGCCGTTGATTATGCGTCGAAGTGGGTTGAAGCGAAACCCTCAAGAACTGATGATTTAAAGTGGTTGCAGAATTCTTGAAAGACAACATCTTTTCTAGTTTTGGGGTTCCTCGAGCCTTGATTAGTTACCATGGAACCCACTTTTTCTAGCAAACCATAGTAGCACTTTTGAAGAAGTATGGAGTCACTCACAATTTATCCACCACATATCACCCATAAACAAATAGCCAAGCCGAAGTTTCCAATAGGGAAATCAAGTCCATCCTTCAAAAAATGGTTAATCCTAACTGGAAGGATTGGAGTTCTCGGTTGAATGACGCCTTGTGGTAATATAGGAAGGGCTACAAGAAAATGATTAGTATGTCACCATATCGGTTGATCTTTGGTAAGCCATGTCACCTACAGGTGGAAATAGAGCACAAGTCTTATTGGGCAGTCAAAGAATTCAACAATAATATAGATGAGGCCGGGTTGCATAGGAAGCTACAATTGAAAGAATTAGATGAGATCCAAAGGGAATCCTATGAGAATTCCAAGATCTATAAGGAGAATACAAAGGTGTGGAATGATAAAATGATCACTAGGAAAGAGTTTGGCGTGGGTTAAAAGTTCCTCCTACTTCAATCATGCCTTCACCTATTTGCCAGTAGGTTTAGAATGCAGTGCATTGGTTCTTTTGAGGTGGTAAAGGTGTTCCCTCAAGGTACGATAGATATCTTAGATTGAGCTAAGTTCAATACCTTTAAGGTAAATGGAAAATGGTTGAAACCTTACCACGAGAGTTTTGTGCCGGAAAAGGGAGAGGATGTTGATCTTCTCAGTCCGGTTTGTGAGTAAGCTATGAGAAAAGTTGTTTTGAATACAATAAATAAACTTGGCTTTGATCATCCGGATCATCATTCGTGACTTTCCATCGATGTTTAATGTTGAGTTTTGTCGTTAATTTCAATATTTTTTTGTTCATTTCATGGGTGTGATGTTTTCATGATATTGTAGCAATTTCCTTGTGCAAGAAGGAACACAATGAGAAAGGAAGGAAATATTTTCCAAGTACAATGCATGTTAACCATCACGAGTCACGACCACTCATCTCGACTCACGATGAGATCAGAATTGTTTCACAAAATGTGAGCCCTCAGGCTCAAGATGTCAAGACTCGTGATGGTCCAATCATGAGCCACGATGGACCATCGTGAACTGTAATGGTTTGGTTGTGACACACGACCAAATCAGGGAGAATTTGTAAAATGGGCTTTCATGGTCAACATTTGGCTAGTCGCGACAGTTTTATCGCAACTCGCAACCACATGTTTGACCTTGAATGACGGTTGCCCTGGCTATCGCAAGTCATGACCAGTCTATCGTGACTTGCGATAAGCGTGCATGGCCTTTTAAAAATAGGTAGAACCCATGTCCTTCTTTATTCCTCCTTCTATATCTCTGCCACTCCACCAATTCTCATCTTCTTACCACCACTCTGCCACCCACTTGCGGCCGCCACTCACCACCATTTTTGGCCAGTAATTCCTCCTCAACACTCGCGAATCAATCTCCATGCCACTTTAGCTACAAATTAAGACTAATCTCCTTAAGAAAACGAAAAACACTAGAATTTGGGGGTTTTACAATTCTGGGGAAATTAGGTTAGTTTCTTTTGTGAGCTTGTTTCATCCAACCTCCTATTCACTCAATGGGTACATTTCTTCACTCCCTTGTGTTTAATTTGCAAATATGTTAATTTTTTATGTTGGATATATGATTAAATTGTGATTGTTTTTGAGAATGTATTGATTTGGAATTGACTCATTGATATTGTGGTTATAGAATAACTTGATTGGGATTTGGACTATGGGTTGACATTGTTCTTTTATTGTGCCTAGTTAGTCAAATACATAAGTTAACGCATAAGTTGTCTAGCTATGTTTAAGTCTCAAGGTTGTTATTGTTGGAAATTTTTAGTAATGGCTTATGCTATGGTGGATTGTTGAACCCTTGTGTAATCTTGTGTTTGTGGGTTTGAGGTGATTCAGATTTTGATTATGGGATAATGTTGATGCATGATTGATATAAGCTGCTTATATTGACATAGTTTAGCCATAAATGGAGTGGATGCATATTGATGAGGATTTTGGCAAAGAATTCTATTTTCGGCTATAACATGTATCAAATAAATAGTTTAGTGAATGTTAGCTTTTTCATTATCTCAGTGTTGTGGGTGATTTGTAGTGAATGGCCTATGGTATGAACTTGAAATTATTGGCATGTTAAAAATGACATGAATTGTATATGCAATGTTGGTTGACACTTAAACTAGTTATCTTTGACTTGATTGTTGCATCTTGGAAGTTGTGAGGTTGGCTAGACTAGTTTAGAGTTGATTGTGATTTTAAATTATTACATATGTTTATATTCTTGTGATTTGACATGTTTTTTGTGGTTGATAGATATGGCTCCTACCTAGAGACCTAGGGAAACTTCACAACTTGCGAGCGCCGCCGCTTCACCTCTACCTCCTTTTTCACCACCGGCTCCGGAGACAAACCCTGTACCTCCTCCTCCAGACTGGTACATAGGTTTGACTCTGATCACCAGGTTCTACATGGATAGGTGGGATGTATTGGTTACCTTCAAGCTCCCAGAGATGAGCTTCATTGATGAGACAACACTTAATGCTCTCAGGTTAACAGGGCCAATTTTCTACTTCCTCGCCAAAGGAGGATTGAAGGGTTTCATGAGCAAGAGTGCCCCCACCTACAGGCGCTATACATTGTAGTTCTTATCCACTGTTTGGCTATGCAGTATGCGGAATGATGAGCCATCTGAAATATACATTACCTTCCACTTGGATGATGTACCTCAAGAGTTGATCGTCTCATAGATAGAAGCATCCTTTGGACGGTTGAGATCTGGGCAAGGATGGACCCAGAGGCCCAGGAGCACCCAATCGAGGAAGACATGTTATTTTGGAGCTAAATTAATAGGAAGCCGAAGAACTCCTATGACAAGAAAAGTGCCCTCATCCATCTCGCACTCCTTTTCATGCACAAGTTCTTAGCAAGCACAGCGTTATGTTTGTCAGAACTGACGAACATGCCGTACAGTGATATTCACTTCCTTCGGCACCTAACGAGTGAGGGTATGGGATGTGCACCATGGGACGAGTTATCGATGAAGGGATTTATCGCGGTGGGTGAGAAACCAAAGGGAAGATTATCATAGGGGGTATAATTAACTGCTTGGCAGAGCACTTGGGTTTTGGTTGCCCCAGATGGCTTCCCTCACTTGGGTAGACATCCTTCATATCCCATCACTATGGAGAGGATGAAGAATTTTGGCCTGATCGACACCATAGAGGTTAAAGGACTGTACCGCTGGTTGTATGGGGTAAGGAATGTCGTTCTTATGACACTTCCTTAGCACCATAAGACTAATTTAGAGTTGGATACCCATTCGAGGATTTGGAAATAGCACCTAACACTTCATGTAGGGTGGGTTTTTAGTGAGAGCTCAAGAGCCTACCCCTACCTCCAGCTCCGACTGATGAGGGTGCCTTATTATTCACTAACCCACAGGGTGAGCAGCATTCCATTGCCTCCACTGTAGACTGAGCCGATGCTGGAGGATTATTTTCCTCCTTAGTTCTCATAGCTTCCATCTAATTTTTACGAGCACCTAATGCAGACAGTCCAACATGGCTTCGCTGGCCAGGTTGAGCACAACATGTTCGTCTCACAGAGCCTCATAGAGATGGATGAGGAAATGTTGGAACTCTCATTCGGGATTTCAGAGATGCAGTTACAGGCTAGTGGTGCTCCAGGACCCGATACCAGTAGACTAGTCAGATGGAGAGAGTGGCATCAGAGGAATGCTGATTAGATGGAGCAGTATTGGCAGACTTATGGCAGGAACCCCGACGTGGTGTTGGGCAATCCCATTCCTAATTGTGAGCATATGGTTTTTACCTTCCTTATACTTTGCTTTGTATGTTTTTTCACTATTTTGTTGACATTGAGGGAAATGTAGCATTTTAAGTGTGAGGAGCTGTATGTATTGCTTTTACTGCATTGCTTGGGATGTTTTCTTAGACTTTGATGTTGGGATATTTCTCCTTGTTTTGGGATGTTTTACTTTTTTTTTCACTTGGATGTCATTAGCTTTGGCATTTGGAAAGAATTTTACTACTTTTTGATTGGGAAAACATGAAAAATTGAAACATGAAAAAATGAAAATGAAAAAGAAACAAAAATAAAAAGAAACCACTAGGTTGAAAACCCGAGAGGGAAACATAGGAAACATTAGAGACCCGGATAGGTAAAAAATCCAAAAGGGCGACCTAGGAAAAAATGAGAGGCTAAATGTGCGGAAAAAGGTTAGATGTGAGCCAAAGAAACAAGATGTGTGGCTAGGATGAACACCCGAAAGGGCTTCTAGGCAAAATGAGAGAAAGAGAGAAAAAAAGGAAAATGCTATGAATTCACTCATTTGCTAGTGTTGGAGTCATAACGTTGAAATTTTCATATGGATGGATCGGGTAGCTCAACATCTTGAGACCTCTTGGGATTGAGTAATTTAGCGGGGAAAACGAAGTAAGTTGTGAAATTATTGATTGACGATATACGTCATTTTTAGGATGATATATTGGTATAAAGTGAAGTATGTGTTTGAACTTCTTGCATGCTTTTGGCTTCACTTTGTGGCATTGGATTTGGGATTGTCAATTCAGGACTTAGAAATGTTTTTATTGATATCAATGAATTGATAGGTTGATATGGTTTTGGTAGCTTTAGGAATGTGGGTTGTGAGTATATTCTCATTTGATCTTAACATTGGGATGTGTGATATTGATAGTTTTGTGAGGTATTTATTTAAGGGAATAGCAGTTAGGATGTGGATATGTGAATTCCTTCATGTGCTTGAATCTTTTCTTACTTGAGGGTGAGTAAGGTTTAAGTTTGGGGAGGTTTTATGTGTCCATTTTATGTGCATATTTTTGGACTTTTTGGGATCACTTTTGTGCTCTATTGTTATAAAGAGCTTGTAAGGGGAACTTTACTCTCTTTTACCTATTCTAAGGGGATTTTAAGTGACAAAGAAAGAACATCGAGACTTGATGACCGAAGGCCATCAAAGATAATCTTTTGAAGATTTGGAGATTACCTTTAAAGATTTGAATACTTGAAGACTTGAAGAATCGGAGGAGTGTGTAATGGATTGAAGGATAGAAGAAAGGAAGAAAAAGAAAAATGGGTTCTGTTCTGGGCCCCCGTCACAAGTCGCGCTGACCCTGTCACGACTCGCGACGAACATGTGGTGACAACTCTTTATCTTTTTTCTTGTACTATAAATAGAACTTTATTTCTTCTCTTTCCTCACTTCCTTCTCCCCGATTTGGTACTGTTTTGAACCTAGTTTTCAACCATTTTCATCTTTTCTTTAATTCGATTTATGTTTGAATTGTTGTTAATATGTATGGGTTTTAGTAGCTAAATCTAGTTCTTGGGAGACATTGACTAAGGCATCCAAGCCCATGTATTAAGAACACTTTGGAAACTATTTAATAATCTTTCTATTGTACATTTATGGAGCATGAAATGTTGGTAATTGATATCATTAATGGTGTTGGAAGTTAAAGTTTATGAATTTATTGTATGATTCCATGTTAGGGGTTGAGAAAAGTAGCTAATTTCCCCACTTCTTGATATGAAATCCAAAAGCATGAATTAGAACTTCTAATGGTGTTGATGTGATGATAATTGCTAGATGAATGTGATGATGTTGAACTCGTCGTCATGTTTGTTTTAGGTAGCAAATGAGAGAAGTCTATGAACATCGATGGTTCTTGATTAATCTTGTGTAAATGCATAAATTGGTTCAATGCTTAGACAGAGTGCAGTGTTTATAAGCATTACCAAGCTTGTTGATTCTTCATGCTCAATGACATTAATGGGATGCGTTTAGCCGTTTATCGGTTAAAGGAGCCATTAGTGAGGTTTGACAAGAGATGTCGACTTCACTCCTGCAAACTACTATCTAAGGAAGATAGAAGATTTATCTTCATAATAAGTAGTGAAAGTAGCAAATAGGTTGCAAGTTTAATGATGGATAAGAAGCTTGGAAGTGGAAGTCAATTGGGTCCAAGGCTCCATTAATTGTTGATTTAATCACCTTTTAGTTGATAAACTTGCTTGTTAGTTAACTTGTCTTTCAATTTCATAACTTAGGACCAAAAACCAACCAATCCCCCCTCCCCCTACCCCCCATTTACATGCTTTTATATGTATCTATATATGTCTATGCCTAGTATGTTTTCCAGTCTATATGATTAAACACTTGAAAACATCTCTCTTCTCGTGGACAACCCTGACTTGCCATTATCTACTTAAATGTAGATAGGAAGTATTAGGGCTTAAAAATATTACCTTTGAGAGGCACAACTAGGATCTCCCACGAGTACGTATGTCTCAACTTCAGTCCAAAATGCCTTAGTATCGGTGTGGAACATCCCATTTTTTATGCCCCGCGCTGTTCCAAGTGTAAAATGTTGAGACCAGCCAGTGGGGTGTGGAGAATCAAGCGATCTGTGCCTAGTTACTGAGCAAAATGATGTTTTTGATAATGTCCCACGCCAAAGGCTACGTCCGGTGAATCAGAAGCTCAAAACCGATGCCATTGTTGGCAGCCCATGCTAAAGGAGTCAACGCCATTGCAGCGGCCCACTCCACCAAGAACCAAGCAGACCACATTAGATGCAGCAGCCCCCGCAAGATGAGTTATCATGGACCACATAGATCCAGCAGCCCACGCCATCATAAACCAAATACACGGCACGAACCGTGCCATCTGAGACGGTCTGCACCAAGCGGCGACTTACTTAGGGTTCCACACTTTTTGGCCTATTTTTAGTCCCAATCACCTACTACTACAAATGTAGCATAAGTCTAATAGGGTTTATTATCTAGTTATTTCAGATCATATTTTCATTCTACTCTTGTATTTTGAGAGAGCATTTTAGAGAGAAAAACATTCTCTCTTCTTACTTTCTTTCCTTGTTTTTCTCTTTGGATGTGGAAATTAAATCTCTATTTCAGTTCCATGTCTAGGGAGTAGATTCTATAGGTTGGGGATAATTGTATTCATGAGTTGATTAATGTTTCGTGAGATTCATAGTTCAACCTAATTATTGTGCTTGTGATATTATTATGACTTTTTTTTAATGTTAATTAGAATTGCATGAATAGTACACTCCATATAAGTACACACTCTAGTCCATATTCATTTTGGTTCAAATATTGATGCCCCCTTAGGAAGAGAAACCTCGGATGTGTTAATGGGTAATGGGGTACGGGTCCGCTTAGATGTTTGCACGGGGGATGCCGAGCAATTCTCTGATTATCTGGGAAAAAATTAAAATATGTAAAAAAGTAAGCCAAGAAGATAAGTGTAAAGCTAGCTTACTTTTCCCAAAATAATCACCAAAAACAATCAAAGTGTCATCTCCCAAAAACAATCCTCCAAGGAAATCCAAGAGTCATCGACTTGTTTGTAACATAGGGATAATTCTTGATTTTCAACCTAGTTAAAACCAACGAGTCAAATGTAATGTCAACCTAGTTTTTTTTTCTCTCAATGTTTATCTTTTTTCCTAGGAACCCTTTTGGATTTTCAACCTAGTTTTAACACACAAAGGGTACTAACTTCTCACCTTTTTTCCACACGGCCTCTCATTTTTACCTAGGCTCATAAGATTAGCCAGGCCTAGCCTCTTAACTTTTACCTAGGTCTTTCGACCTATCCGGGCTTTTCCCAATGTTACCCAAGTCGTCCTTTTGGGTTTTCAACTTGTCCGGTTTTTAATATTTTTTTCATTTCTCTAATTCTCTCAATTTGTTTTTGGTTGAGTGCAAATCACCCCAAAGTGGCTTTATACTACAAAAGATAATCTAAAAACAAAAAAATACACCACCAATATCCCAAAATAACCTATGCCATGCAAACTAGCAACCCTAGCATAGCATGTCATGCCACCAAATATCAATCCAAAATTATCTCTCAACAATCAAAAACCAAAATCATCAAAAACTAAGAAAAACTACCAATGAACAAAATACAATGCACTAAAGAAATCCAAGAATGAAGACTCCATAAGTGTTCACTACTCCCTTCCCCACACTTAACCGATGCATAGTCTCCAATGCAATAAAAAATTATGTCTAAACATAAGTGAGGTTGGGAGAAATAGTGATACTCACTCTCGTGGCCCTGAAGAGCCTTCATCCTAGTGACTCGTGAAGCTTCTCTCAATGTATCCCATTGCTTGAAGAATTTCCTCCATGGAGTCCATTCTTGCACTCATCTCCTCCAATTGCGACTGCATTCCTCCCATTGCTTGGGCGACCTCTTGCAAAAGTTTGGTAGAGATGAAAAAATTTTCCTCAAGAGACTGCAATTGGTCAATTATCAACGTGGATATACGAGAAAGACTAGGAGGTGCTCTAGAAGAGCTCTCACCCTCGGCCATTTCAACATCTATCTCCGGGGTGGCTACAGCTCTATAGAAATATCTCTCAAATTGTGGGTCGGGAGAAATAAATATGTCATCCAAATAGGTGTCATGGTGAATGACAATGCACTCCGGCTGAAGAAGTACCATGAAGCGACATGTGAATGCTCTTCCATAAAGCCATACACACCAATCCTCCGATGTCATTGGTCCCACCTTAGACACTTTCAATAACTTATTGTTGTTTTACTTTGTTCCCAATCGTTCCAAGTTAGCTAATGTTCTCTGTGTTAATGGATGCCCTAAGTACTGTACATGTAGACCTACCATGCCGCCTATAGATATCTTACCACTCTTTCTATCCCCCATTGCTAAACATTCATGCACAAAAGACCCCACCAGGTTCGGGTAAAAATTACCTTCAGGTGGCATTGCCCAAAGGCATGAACATGCGTACTCGGGCATTGCGTTAGCTCACCATGGTAGAAAACCCCCATAGCCAATAGTTGGTGAGCATAATGGAATTTTGATTGAACCAGGGTAGTACTCTTGCATAGGTTTTTCCAATCATACCGTTCAGCTGCACCCAAAAGCGTCAGAGAGAAAATGGAATCCCTTGGCGGTGTGTTTTATGAATCTCCTTGTTATACCTTCATCAAAAGACATGCGCTACCTCTTGGTGGGTAATCTTGTACTATTTATCATCCAAGTTGAATTTAATTGCCTTGTGTCCATAATCATCAACGGCCAACCATAGAGTAGCAAGGAACTCTAGGGTCCACCTGACGTACATTTTTGAGTGTCTCTCGAGAAACCCCTCTAGACCTACTCGTCCCAATAGGTAAGTGGCTGGCTCGAGTGAGCCTAGAGCCGCCAAGGTGTCCTTGCATGCAAATTCAGTCTCCAAAATACTCCTCTTCAGCTCTCTCATATTCCTCCACCTCCGAACTGCAGTTCCGGAGATGTTGGATAACCCTATAAGCTCTTTGGTCACAAACGTGGGGTTTCAAAGAATGGAAGTCACTGGCTCGGGGTTTACACCCTTCGCCGGTTCCTTCCTCTTCTCACCCCTTGAGGACTTTCCTTTCTCTAAAACATTCTTCTTGGGAGGCATCCTATAAAAATGATGCCAAGAGTGATGATATGATCATAAACAAGGCATGGCCTACAATTTTATTCAACAAGACAGCATTCTCCCAAATAATTCAACCATTCAAAATATGATAATATAAGCATGTAGGCTATTTAAAAAAGAGCATTCCTCATGAAACAACAAACCCATGTAAGTTCTCACCAACCCATGAATAACATCATGCAATCAAGATTCATCCACTCCTAAATCACTCAACACATGAAGATCACATCATTCAAGCATAATGGCACATCAAACTACCTAAACTTTCTTCAACACAAGATCATGCATACAAACCCAAACATTTATCTCAACCATACACATTCATTTAAGAATCATGCTTTTCATAACAACACTTAAATGTCATTAAAGCATATAAACAAAGAGCTCAATGGATTACTTGGAATTTGAAGCTAAGAGTTGCAAGATCCACACAAGAAGAAGCAAGAATAGCTAATTTTTGGAAGGAAAGCTTCAATTGTTTTCGAGTTTCACCAAGAGTGTGTATGAGTGAGTTTTTCTTAATAAGGAAGAGTGTGTTAAATGATAAAATTAGGTGGAGAGTGTACCATGGGATTTGAATTTCAGGATATGTGAACAGGGAGGGGGGTACAATTAGGATAAGGATGTATTTTTCAAAAAACAATCTCAAATTAGGGGAAAATAGTACAAATCAATTAATTCCATGGGATGTTGGACGTACTATTTTTATAAAAAGTACTAAGGAATTAAGGAATTTCAAAATTCCTGAACCAAAATTATATTTTTTATTTTGAAATTTATAATTTTTGAAAATTTACATTATTGGAACAATTTATGAGTGAAAAATTGAAAATTGGCGGAGAAGATGTTTGGATGGACCAAAGTCTCGTGCCAAATCTTCTGCCATGGACCTTTCCCTCGTGCCAAACTTCTTAGAACAAAGCATCCCCTTGTGCCAAATATCTAGGCACTAAGCATCCCCCTGTGACAAACTTTTCGGCACGAGGCATCCACAAATTTTGACCTATTCCTTAGTTTCTCCCTCTTTTTCAAAATATCTGTCACCCATTAAATATAATTCCATCCGAACACAATCACAAGCCTCGAACTTAAATTTTCAAAACAAGCAAGAGTTTCATCTTAATAATCCTCATCGGAAACAAGAACATGCAAAATCTATCTAATCACTACACAAAACATGAAAGGAAAAGGAAACACCGTATATTTATTGTCGTTCTCATGACTTATTTTCTTTTCATGCAATCTAGTTAGAAACACCTACATGTGGGTGACCTTTTTTCACCCGGGGTCGTTAAAGCCATAGCTTAGAATTAACTCGGATGGAGGCAGTGTGGTCGGAAGATAAGAGATTTATAGTTTTGTACCCTATTTCTACTGCTACGCTACCTATAGGGTAGTTAGCGGTAGCCCTAGTTTTGTGTACAGAGATGCTAGGTCTAATGTACCAAATCAAAACAAAATCTCGTATGGGTCATCAATTCGTACGAGTGAAAGGAATAACTAGTAAAGAAAACATGCACATAGGAAGGGGTTGGTTTTTTAATCTAACAACTACTAAACATAAAAGTAAAAACAAAATTACAATATTAAACTAACCACTTGGGAAATCACTGAGCAACTTGGTCAATCTAATACTTTTATCCTCAATTCATTCACATAAAGATCTAGGCAAACCTATTAGAGTGTCCACAATATGGGGTGTGGTCGATGACATACACTTCCCTGTCCCTGTTACGGTGGGTGCACTCGCAACCCTCCATCGATGCCGCCATTATAATTAGGTGAGTACAACAAGGTTCTACCATTGGTTTAGGTCTGTTTAAGCCATATCCGATTACGTCCCAAACTTCCACCACGAATGCACTACTTCCCTTGGGTCCTACCAATTAAGCCCAAGGATCGTAGGAACCTTATCTATGATATTAGGGTTTCTTGTAACCCTAGCATGCTACTATTTAAATATATCTACCCGGAACATCTCGAACATCTTTACAAAGTTAGCTAAGACTGGTGCGATGGTATGTAGATCAGAGTGACCTCGAATCCCCCGTGCACACACCTAAGTGGATGCGTTCTCCTCTATCGATTCAAACTACAAGGTTTCCCTTCCCAAAAGGGTATTGATAGTTGCACCATACATGAATATAGCCCAAAGTTTGTGCTTATATGTGGTGTACTATTCATGCATTTAAACTCAAGAGCAAATTACAATAATATCATGAACACAAAATTATGATGAACTAAAGAATCTCAAAAAGCATATAGATTAAACCAATTAACTACAATTTATCCCAAGTTACGAAAAAACCCCCTTGTCATGGAATTCAAATAAATATTTGAAATCCACATCTTAGGATTAAAGGAAATAAAAAGAAGAAAATGATAAAATTTCTTCTAAGGAGAGAGTTTCCAAACTACTCTTCTAATCTAACTAATCTAATGTATGGTATGAAAACCTTATAGACAAAGGTTGTATATATTGTACTGGGAGATAGGGCCTAGAAATAGGCCCAAAATAGGAAAAAATAAGGTAAACCCTAGCTCAGTCGCCATCCGGTGTGAGGCATCTCAGAAGATGCTGCTCGTGGTTAGTCCTTAGCGCGAGCGTGAGCCATGTCCCTTCATCTGTGCGGGGCACCAAATTTGGGGCGTGGTGCAGATCTTAATGTTGTACGTGGCATGAGGCTTCATGCAGGTCGCGTATAATCCCTGGCGCAGGCCGCGACGTCTCCTGCGAGGCACCGTCAGGGTGCAAAAAACTTAGGTCCTCATCCGCGCCCGTGGCCGTTGGTGCTGACCGTGGTTAGGATGGGTGCTTTTCTCAGAATCTTTGGCATGGGCCATGTGATTTCCCACACCCTGCCTACTGGTCTTGGCATATTGAGCTTGGAACGACAAGAGATGTTAAAAATGGGAAGTACCACACCCATACTTAGCCACATAGAGGGTTCATAACTTTGTGCTAGCGGTCCGTGGCCTTTGGTGCGGGCTGCACCATAGCCTCACACTAGTCTTCTTAGCATGGGGCATATCCTTTGGCGCAAGCTGTTGGTGCCAAACTATGCATGGCTCGCACCGACCCGTTAGTTCCTTACCCGGCTGAACTAGTTTCTTTCTCTACAGGCGAACCGTTACTTCGATTTGAGAGTTTTAGTAGTCAATTTTGTAGTACTCGAGAGAATGAATCCAATGGAACCATATTTAAAGGCTAATTCTTCTTGGACCGTTCTCGGACATGAGCACCACTCATCGAACCAGGATTCCCCATTTCTTTGTTGGCTGCTTTGAACTCCGTTGCCACCTATCTTTGGCTTCAATATTCTTCCACCATGCATTAATGATCACGGTCTTTGTCTACTACCATTCTAATGTGAATAGATTTTGTCTCTACTACCGTCCTTGCAAACGACCTTCGATATCTCCTACCTCCCTTACGAATGGCCTTCACATAGAATGTAAGTAAACAGTACCCACTGGCGACCTACTAAAGATAATCACATGGAAGATCAAGGAGCACGTAGATACAAGATGTCCATTAGTACCAATTAAGTGTACGAAACGTGAGATTTAGACAAGAAAACAAAACATGGTCGTCTAAACCAATTGTCACGTAAACTTAACTAATACTAGCAATCCACCATGTAAAAGTAACTAAAAAGAATGCCAAATACATCGGTTAACGCACGCGTAATGAAGCAGATCAGACTCTGCACACTTAACTCTTTATTCGTTCTCAAGTAAATAGAAGACAAGACAAAGAATCAAGAAAAATGTAGTGTGCAAGCATAAGTTAACTGAGACATTAAACTTATTCCAAGGTTACCCTGTTTACCCCATGAAAGTAAGAATCTCCTAACTCTCATACTCCCTTAAAAACAAAAGTAATCAAAACCACCCAAATGTAAAGTGTGGAAAAAGGTAAGCCAAAACGATAAGTTTCAAGCTAGCTTACTTTTCCCAAAAATGATCCCAAAAAAATCAAAGAGTCATCTTAAAAAAAATCCACCATGGAAGCATGCATTCAACCTAGTTTCTTATTTTCACTCAATTTTTCCCATTTTGCATAGGAGCCCTTTTGGGTTTTCATCCCAACTTTAACACACAAAGGGTACTCAATTCTTAATTTTTTCCACATGACCTCTCATTTTTTCCCAGGCTTATAAGACTACCCAGGCCTAATCTCTTAGTTTTACTTAGCCCTTTTGACCTATCCGGGTTTTTCACCCAAGTTGCCTTTTCAGATTTTCAACTTGTCCAGGTTTTTTATTTATTTTTTCATTTTTTCTTGTTTTCCAATTGTTTTTGGTGTAGCCCAAAATTTCCCCAAAAGTGGGCTTCATACTACAAAAGATAATCAAAAATAAAAATACACCACTAATTCCCTAAAACATCCTACCCCATGCAAACTTGAAATCTTAGCATAGCATTTCATACCACCAAAGGTTCATCCAAAATCATCCCCCAACAAACAAAATCAATCAGCATCAACTAGCAAGAAAAACAAGTACCAAAGCAAATCACAAAATGCACCGAGGAAATCTGAGAATTAAGACTCCCTAAGTGCTATCCACTCCATCCCCACACTTTGATTATACAAAGTGTCCAATGCACAAAAGTCATATGAAAACATAAGTGAGGTAGGGAGAATAGTGATACTCACTCTTGCGGCCCTGTGGAGCCCTCATCATTGTGATTTATGAAGCTTCTATCCATGTACTCAGTTGCTTTAAGTGTAGCCTCAATGCTATCCATCCTCGAACTAAAATATTCCACTTGCGAGCGCATTCCTCCTATCGCTTGGACTACCTCTTGTAACACTTCAGTAAAGCTCAAAAGCTTTTCCCCAAGTGAATTCAAGTGGTTAATGATGTCCATACATAAGCGAGAGTAACTAGGTGGTGCCCTCAGAGTGGACTCACTCTCGGCCTCCTCAACATCTATCTCCGGGTTGGCCATAACTCTATAGAACTCTCTCTCAAATTTCTGGTCTGGAAAAATAAGTAGATTATCTAAGCTCGTGTTATGGTCAATGGCAGTGTGCTCCAATTGTGAAAGGATTATAAAGCTACACGTGCTTGATCTGCTATAAAGCATACATATCTACCCTCCGATGTTATAGGTCCCACAATAGATGCATTCGCTAACTTCTCTATGGTGTACCTTGTGGCCAGTCTCCTTAAGTTAGCTAGAACCCTTTGTGTGACCGGATGACTTAAATATTCCGCCAAAAGACCAACCATACCTCACATCGAGATTTTTCCACTCTTCCTGTCTCCCATCGCTAAATATTCTTGCACAAAATAACCCACCAAGTTTGGGTAAAATTTACCCTTTGGGGTCATTTCCCAAAGGCAATGAACATTTGAACCCGGGCATTGCGTTAGTTTACTGTGGAAAAAGATGCCAATAGCCAACATACGGTGAACATAACAGAACGCCGAATGAACTATGTCAGTACTCTTGCACAGGTTCTTCTGATCCGTGACTGTTAGTTGCACCCAAAAGTATCCAAGAGAGAAAGGTAACCCTTGTCAGCGTGTCTTCATGATCACCTTTCTATACACCCACCCAAAAGCTTGTACTACCTCCCATTGGCTCATCCTGTACTCCTTATCATCCAGGTTGAATTTGACCCCCTTGTGTCCATCATCATCTACGACTGGCCATAGAGTAGCTAAGAATTCTAGGGTCCTCCTAATGTACATCTTAGAGTTTTTCTCGAGAAAAACCTCTAGACCTACTAGACTCAACCACAAAGTTACCGGCTAGAGTAAACCTAAAGCAATCAAGGTGTCCTTGCAAGAAACAAACATACAATGACGTTTGGACCTTGTTGTACTCCCCTAGTTACGATGATGGCATCGATGGAGGGTTGAGAGAGCACCAACCGGGACGGGAATGGGGAAGTGTATGCCGTAGGCCACACCACGTATTATGGACACTCTATTAGATTTTCCTAGATTTCTATATGAATGAATCAAGGATAGAAACATTAGATTGACCATATTGCTTAATAATTCCTAAAGTTCTTAGCTTGATATTGTAGTTGTGTTTTTACTTTTCATTTTTTGTAGTTGTTAGATTAAAAAACCAACCCCTTCCATATTTACCTGCTAGCTTTACTAGATATTCCTTTCACTCATATAGATTGATAACCCGTACGAGGTTGTGTTTTAAGTTGATACATTGGACCTAGCATCTCGGTGGACAAACCTAGGGCTTACTGTTAACTACCCTATAGGTAGCGTAGCAGTTGGAATTGGGTGCATAACTATAAATCTCTTATCTTCTGACCAAAAAGCCTCCAATCGGGTTAAGCTATGGTTTTAATGACCCTGGGAAGAGGCAGGTCAATTACATTAGCTCACCGTGGCAGAAAACCCCCACTGCCAATAGTCAGTGAATGTAATGAAATGTGGGATGAACCAAAGTAGTGCTCTTGCACATGTTCTTTCAATCAGTCCCTGTCAGCTGCCACCAAAAGTTAACAAGAGAAAAAGGCATCCCTTGAAAGTGTCTTCTAGGGATCTCTCTCCTGTACCTCCAACTAAAGGCACGAGCTATCTTCCGGTGCATCATATGATACTTATTGTCGTCAAGATTGAATTTGATCACCTTATGTCCATTCTCGTCTGTGACCCACAAAAGAGCAGCTAGGAACTTTAGGGTTCACCTGATGTATATCTTAGAATGTTTTTCTATGGACCATTCTCCTTTTCGGCTCTCTCAAGTTCCTCTACCTCTGAGATGAAATCACAAAAATGTTGGACAGTCTCATAAACTCATCAGTCACAAACATTGGGTTGTGAAGAATTAAAGTCGTCAGCTTAGGGTTTGCACCTTTTGCCGGCTTCTTTCTCTTCTCACCCCGAGTGAACTTGCCCTTCTCACCCCAAGTGAACTTGCCCTTTGATGTGTCCATTTTATATGCTTTATTTAGTAGTATTTAGGATCACTTTTGTGCTCTTTTATTATCGAGAGCTTGTGTTTTACCTTGAAATTCACTTAGGAGAGGCAAAAGCAACTTTGTACTCTTTTACCTCTTCTAAGTGGATTTTGTGTGACAAGGGAAGAACACGGAAGCAACGAAGACCGGAAGACATTGAAGACTATACTTTCGAAGACTTTTGGATACTCACTTCGAAGACATGAAGACCGGAGGCCGTTGAAGACCATTTTTGGAGCCGTTGAAGACTTGAAGATTGAGAGGGATGGCTATGAATAAGACAAAGAAACAATGCAAAACTCTGGCTCCCGTCGCGACCCCGTCGCGACACCATCGTGAGTCGCGACCAACACCGTCGCGAGTCGCGACGAACTCGTCGCGAGTCGCGACCAAAAGGCGGCCAGAAATCTATTTTATTTTCTTTGCACTATAAATACCCTCTCTTTCCTCCTCTTCTCCCAGTTTTGCTCAGCCCGTTTTCTCTGGGTTTTAGGGCTCCAAAACCCTTGGTTTTCTTCTCTTTCTTTTCTTAGTTTTTGTAGTTTAATTATGTCTTTTGTTGTTCTAGAGTAGTTCTTGTACTTGGGAGCTATGGATTGAAGCTTCCACTTCTATGTATTGAGAACCATTTCTATCTATCTATTTGGTGTTTTTACTATTGTGCATTTATTGTGCTTTGAATGTTAATTGTTGATTCCATTAATGTTGTTGGGAGCTTAAGGATATGAATGCTTGTATGAATTGCTAGCTAGGGTTTGGGGGATTTGGGTTAATTTCCCCCCTGTTCTTGTTAGGATTGTATGAGTGTGAATTGGTTTAATGCTTAGTCACGATGTAGTGGTCATAAGCATTGCCAAGCTTGTTGGTTCTTCATGATTAAATGCCACCAATGACACCTTGAGTCGTGGTCGCGACTCGGGATTCATTGGTGAGGTTTGACGAGAGATGTGGAACTCACTCTCGCAAACTACGAACTAAGAAGGATAGGAGTTTAGTCTCCACGACAAGTAGTTGAAGTATCGAATAGATGATTTAAATTCATTCTTGAAGCATTTGTTATTTGGCGTTTATGTATTCTTGACGGTGTGTTTCACTGCATGTGTGCCATGAGTTGTTTGAGCATAGGTAGTGCTTGTGTGGTTGAATTGTTTAGGTGTAGGAACGTGACGAATTCCGTAGCGCCTTTGCATGAAGATCTATGAGCATGAACTTAGAACTCCTTGTGATGTGTGTGTTGTGGTACTTGCTAGATGGGTGTATGAGTGTTGGGTCCTGAATGCTATATGATGGAATGTGTGAATGATTCGATGAACTACATTAGATGTGGAAGTGGATATCCGTTGCCCCCAAGGCATTTTATCTTTGTAGTTTAAAACCCCTTTCCCTTAGTTTTGTTTGATGATTAGCATAGTCACTTGACGTTGCTAGTTATCTCGTCTTTTTATCTTTGTTAACTTAGGAAACCAACCAACCAACCCCCCCTTTACTTGCTTTTATGTGTGTGTATATATAGTTACTCCTAGCCTAATATCAACCATTTGTGTGCTTAGACGCTTAGGAAGATCCCTCTTCTCATTGGACGACCCCGATTTGCCACTATCTACCTAGTTGTAGAAAGTAAGCATTTAGGGCTTATAAATTATCTTTTGCACGGCGGGCGCGACGACCGCCCGTCCGTCAAAATGGCGCCGTTGCCGAGGAAGAGGCATTTATTCTTAAGTATTTAGGTGTATTTGGTTGTGTATTGGCTAGTTGTTTTTATTTTCCACTACTTGGTGGTTGTTTTTGTTCGGAGTAGGTATTGCTAGAGTTCTTGGTAAGTTATTTTATCGAGAATCCTTGCACTATGATTCCAAACTTTTGAAAAATAAAAAAATAAATTTTTTTTTTAATGGAGCGTCTCACCTTGAGGGAACTCATGATGAGAAGAGAGGCTCAACAAGCAAGGTTTTGTAGGATGTGTCATTTCGACCATCCTACCAAATCTTGCCATTTGTTGTGGGAAGAGCACTATGACCGAGAAAGAACCCATGGTTTCCAAAACCATGGGTACTATGAAGAGTGCTACCAAGAGGTAGGAGGTGTTGGTTTTCAAGGGCAAGAAGCTCATGATGCTATCCATACCACGACTCTTATAATCCGGAATGGAGTGGTAGTCCGGATTTGTGGTATGAGAATGAGCCGGAAAACCAATATTACGAGCAACCTAGTTGGCCATCACCACCCTATACCATACCCCAAAACCAAGCCCAACAAGGAAGTTCAAGTTTGACACGTGAGGATGTCTTAAATACCATAGCAAACTTGAACTCCTTTACTAATGAGGAGCCGGATACCCAGCTCTCCTATAGTGTTGAGGCCATTGAGGGGCATGTGAGGAATATATTAGAGGTATTGGCCCGAATGGAAGCTCGTGATTCCGAAAATACACCATCCCAACTTGAACTCGATGATTCGGTGAGTGAGGTCACCAATAAAAATGATTTTGAGTTTGAAAGGGATGAGGAGTTGGTTGTAGAGGATAGAAAAATGGAGGAAGAGGTGATAGTGCTACATCCATTAGCATCATCGAGGAAGAGGTGATAGTGCTACATCCATTAGCATCATCACCCCTTCTCCCACCTAGTGAACCAACTCTAATATTTTCGGAAGTTTTGAGGGAAACGAGAGAGGAGCCAAAAGACTATCCCAAGCTCCCTAACCACTTAATTCCCTTTGAACCATCTCCACCTCCACAAGACTTTCCTCTTGAAAGTTTTGTGCCCCCACCTCTCTTATTTTGGATGCTCATGGTGAAGAGCTTCAAGCCTTCACCATACGGATAACATTAGGGTCATGCCGACGACCTTAAACATACGGAGCTTCGTCGTGCCGACGACGTTAAATAAATTCGACATTTCTTTTAGTTTTTGTTTCTTAGTTTGTTTTTGTTGTTGTTTTGTTTTGTTCTTTTTATGGCATGTTTTTCTATGATTTTGTAGCAACATGAAGTGCATTGCAATGAAGGAGATGAAGGAACGAGATCAATGAACGAGGGAAGAAAGCTTGGACAGTTGGTAAGCAAAAGAAAAATTTTAAGCCTGGGATACCCTGCCGTCGCGAGTCACGATGGGCTTCGTCGCGAGTCGCGACGAACAGGGGAGAAAATTCACTCCCAGCGCCAACTTTCCGCGAGTCGCGATGACATCGCGAGGCACCGTCGCGAGTCGCGATGTACTTCGTCGCGAGTCGCGACGTGCTCAGAAAATTTTGAGCTTCCGGACTCAACTTTCCGCGAGTCGCGATGACTTCGCGAGGCTCGTCGCGAGTCGCGACACCCTTCGTCGCGAGTCGCGACGAGCTCAAAAAATTTTGAGCTCTCGGACTCACCTTTCCCCGAGTTGCAATGACTTCGCGAGGCTCGTCGCGAGTCGCGACGAACCTCGTCGCGAGTCGTGACGAACCTCGTCGCGAGTCGCGACGTGCTCAGTAACTGTTGAAAATTTTTTGAGCCCGGATTTCAAATTTCCAAGCTTCCAAGTTTCCAAATGATTTTAAACATTGCATGATCCTACCTTCTTCTCCACCCAACACTCCCAAGAACCACCACATACCCACTCAATCCTCCACCATCCTACACATGTTGACATATGAACATCCTTGCATCTTTATAGTACATTTGTTGATTGTAGTATGCCGAGTACATCATTGTGATCGTGAGTGCATATCCTATAATGATGCTTGTATACATGTCAATATATGTTGGATATTTTTCATGATTATTCTTATAGTGTTGGTTGGGTGTGATTTGGTTGTTCTTTGAAAATACTATGGTTATTAACTCTTGATGCTAAACCTAGTATTACATATCCTTATGTACTTGTGAGTTTAATGTGTTCTTCGTGGTGTAGTCTTGATCAAACGGCGCCATGGAGACAATGCTTTTCTCGAGGGGTGAGTTCTTCTACGGCATCTTTGCTCACCCTTCCGGTTCCGAAACCTATCTCGGGACCATCCAAGTACTTGGATATCGCCATATCACCGGCGAATTTGCGGAGAAATGGGTGTCACTCTAACTCCCTTACCTTGATTTTTATTGTTCTTGCCTTACGTATTTACATTGAGGGCAATGTAATGTTTTAAGTGTGGGGAGGGGTTAGAGGACTCATATGCATGCTAGATTGTTTTGGAATGCTTTTTGCTACTTTTCATTGGAAAAACATGAGAAAAAGAAAAAAAATAGAAAAACAAAAAGGAAAAAAAATAGAAAAAGAAAAAGAAAAAAAAAGAAAAAGAAAACCCGCTAAGTTGAAAACCCGAGAGGGCAACTTAGGCAACATTGGGGGCCCGGATAGGTCGAAAACCCTTAAAGGGCGGCCTAGGCAAAAATGAGAGGCTAAAATATGCGGAAAAAGGTGAGATGTGAGCTAAAGAAACATGATGTGTGGCTAGGATGAAAACTCGAAAGAGCTCCTACGCAAAATGAGAGAAATTGAGAGAAATTGAAAAATGCTATGATTTCACTCACTTGCCGGCGTTGGAGTCATAAGGTTGCGGTTGTCACACGGATGGATTGGGTAGCTCAATATCTATAGACCTCTTGGGATTGGGTAGCTTAGTGGGTTAGGAAACGAAGTGTGGTTATGAAATTCCTTATCTCTTTCTACTTCGTTTTTGGTTGATATATTGGCATTAGGTGAAGCATGTGTTTAAAACTTCCTCTATGGTTTTAGCTTCATTTTGTGTCATTGGATTATGGGAATATCAATTCTGGGCTGTGAAATATATTTATGGGTAGTGAATTGATAAGTGGTAGGTTTGGTCAGATTTAGGATTGGGGATGTGTGTGTGCAAAGTTCTCATGTGAGCTTTAATTTTGGGATTTATGATATTGAGAGTTTTTGTGAGATTTTGATTGGGGGATTAGTTTAGGACATGGCCATATGAATTCCTCCGTCTGCTTGGATCTTTTCTTACTCGAGGGCGAGTAAGGTTCAAGTGTGGGGAGGTTTGATGTGGCCATTTTATGCGGGTATTTTAGGGTTTTTAGGATGTGGATATGTCATTTCCTCCGTGTGCTTGAATCTTTTCTTACTCGAGGGCGAGTAAGGTTTAAGTGTGGGGAGGTTTGATGTGTCCATTTTATATGCTTTATTTAGTAGTATTTAGGATCACTTTTGTGCTCTTTTATTATCGAGAGCTTGTGTTTTACCTTGAAATTCACTTAGGAGAGGCAAAAGCAACTTTGTACTCTTTTACCTCTTCTAAGTGGATTTTGTGTGACAAGGGAAGAACACGGAAGCAACGAAGACCGGAAGACATTGAAGACTATACTTTCGAAGACTTTTGGATACTCACTTCGAAGACATGAAGACCGGAGGCCGTTGAAGACCATTTTTGGAGCCGTTGAAGACTTGAAGATTGAGAGGGATGGCTATGAAGAAGACAAAGAAACAATGCAAAACTCTGGCTCCCGTCGCGACCCCGTCGCGACACCATCGCGAGTCGCGACCAACACCGTCGCGAGTCGCGACCAAAAGGCGGCCAGAAATCTATTTTATTTTCTTTGCACTATAAATACCCTCTCTTTCCTCCTCTTCTCCCAGTTTTTCTCAGCCCGTTTTCTCTGGGTTTTAGGGCTCCAAAACCCTTGGTTTTCTTCTCTTTCTTTTCTTTGTTTTTGTAGTTTAATTATGTCTTTGTTGTTCTAGAGTAGTTCTTGTACTTGGGAGCTATGGATTGAAGCTTCCACTTCTATGTATTGAGAACCATTTCTATCTATCTATTTGGTGTTTTTGCTATTGTGCATTTATTGTGCTTTGAATGTTAATTGTTGATTCCATTAATGTTGTTGGGAGCTTGAGGATATGAATGCTTGTATGAATTGCTAGCTAGGGTTTGGGGGATTTGGGTTAATTTCCCCCCTGTTCTTGTTAGGATTGTATGAGTGTGAATTAGAGCTTTTGATTGTGTTAGTGTGTTGACAATGTGCTAGACGAATGTGATTGATGTTGAACTCTTCGTCATATTTGTTTTGTGTAGCAAACGAGAGAGTCATATGCTCGTGGATGAATGTGCTTGCACGTTCATCCAATCTTGTGTAATTGCATGAATTGGTTTAATGCTTAGTCACGGTGTAGTGGTCATAAGCATTGCCAAGCTTATTGGTTCTTCGTGATTAAATGCCACCAATGACACCTTGAGTCGTGGTCGCGACTCGGGATTCATTGGTGAGGTTTGACGAGAGATGTGGAACTCACTCTCGCAAACTACGAACTAAGAAGGATAGGAGTTTAGTCTCCACGACAAGTAGTTGAAGTATCGAATAGATGATTTAAATTCATTCTTGAAGCATTTGTTATTTGGCGTTTATGTATTCTTGACGGTGTGTTTCACTGCATGTGTGCCATGAGTTGTTTGAGCATAGGTAGTGCTTGTGTGGTTGAATTGTTTAGGTGTAGGAACGTGACGAATTCCGTAGCGCCTTTGCATGAAGATCTATGAGTATGAACTTAGAACTCCTTGTGATGTGTGTGTTGTGGTACTTGCTAGATGGGTGTATGAGTGTTGGGTCCTGAATGCTATATGATGGAATGTGTGAATGATTCGATGAACTACATTAGATGTGGAAGTGGATATCCGTTGCCCCCAAGGCATTTTATCTTTGTAGTTTAAAACCCCTTTTCTTTAGTTTTGTTTGATGATTAGCATAGTCACTTGACGTTGCTAGTTATCTCGTCTTTTTATCTTTGTTAACTTAGGAAACCAACCAACCAACCCCCCCCCCCCCCCTTTACTTGCTTTTATGTGTGTGTATATATAGTTACTCCTAGCCTAATATCAACCATTTGTGTGCTTAGACGCTTAGGAAGATCCCTCTTCTCATTGGACGACCCCGATTTGCCACTATCTACCTAGTTGTAGAAAGTAAGCATTTAGGGCTTATAAATTATCTTTTGCACGGCGGGCGCGACGACCGCCCGTCCGTCACCCTTCTCTGGAACATTCTTCTTAGGTGGCATCAGAACAACATGAAGGCAAGAGTGGTGATAACAAGGCATGGTCTACATTATCATCCAATAAGATAACATTCTCCCAAATAGTCTAAAAATTCAAAACATGATGATCTAAGCATAAATTCTATTTTAACAAGAAAATTCCTCATCAAACAACAAACCCATGTATGTTTTCAACAACACATCAATAAGATCATGCAATCAAGATTCACTCTCTCCTAAATCACCCAACAAATGAAGATAATTCATTCAAGCATAATAGCACATCAATCCACCCAACATTTTCTTCAACAGAAGATTATGCATACAAACCTCTCAAAAACACGCACACTCATTCAAGAATTATTTTTTCATAACAACAGCACAATGTCAATAAAGCATATAAACAAAAGGTTCAATGGGTACTAGGATTTGTAAGACCCACGGAAGAAGAAACAAATATTGCTAATTTATTTTGGAAAAAAGCATTAATTTTTTCAAGTTTTACCAAGAGTGTGTGAGTGAGTGTTTCTTGAGAAGAAATAATGTAACAAATGATAAAATTAGGTGTACTAATGGATAAGAATTTCAACCTAAGAGATAAGTGGGAGAGGAACAATTAGAATAAGAATGAAATGTTCAAAATTTCATATTAGTAGACAGTAGTACAAATAAATTAATTCCTAGGAACGTTGGAAGTACAATTTGCATAAAATATTCTAAGGGATTAGGGAATTTCAAAATTTTTGAACCAAAAATGCATTCTTGAGTTAGGAACTCAGAAATTTAAAAAATTTGCATTTTTGGTATAATTTAGCAATGGAGAATTGGAAGTCGGTCCAGAAGATGTTTGGCGCAGACCAAAGCCTTGTACCAAACATCCTGGCACAAAACATCCCGTCTCTCCAACACACCTGGCATGGGGCATCCCCTCGCTCCAACACACCTGGCACGGACCTAAGCCCATGGCGCGGACCGTGTCAGGTCTTGGCTCGAGATTGCCAAAATTTTGACATAATCATTAATGTTTTCCTCTTTTTCAAAAACTGTCACCCATGAAACTTAATTCCATTCAAACATAATTATGACTCTCGAACTCAAATGTTCAAACCAACAAGAGTCTCATCTCAAAAATCCTCATTGCAAAGCATGCAAAATCTATCTAATCACTACTCAAAAAACACAACAGTGAATAGAAACACCGTATATTTATTTTCTTTCTCAAGACTTATTTCTTTTTCATAGATGTCTAGTCAGAGACGTCTACTTGTGGGTCCTCTGAATCACCATCGGCTACTCCATCCATGATGACATTATTGTGGAGAGGTCTCCACAATGATACATCCTTACCTTCAGACCTCTTGTCCGTGATGGGAAATGAATCTTCGTGTCTCACTAGCATTGAGTCTGTGAATGTCACTTTGGGGTAAGGGGGAGGTCGAGGAGGTTTTAAACCCTTGACACTCTTCCTTTCCTGCTGCATGTTAGTTAGCATGGAAAAACAATCTAGTACAGACATATTATCCATAGCATCATGCAACTCATCAGACTCATGAACAATATCATCAAAGCGGGATTCATCCACAAGTTCATTCTTTTTGGTAACACAAGAGTTTTTATCATGCTCATGAAATAGGGTTACACCTTTGTACATAAGAGAAGAATGTTTTTGAATCATGCCTTCATTTATAAATATGAAACTCCAATGTATCCATCTCATCTTCTAGAGTTAAGGTTCCCAAGTGGACATCTATTTTAGTCCAGACTTTTTAAGGAAAGGTCTCCCGAAAAGTATTTGGGTGTACTACCGTCGTGCCCCATATCCAGGACATAAAAGTCCGCTGAAAAAACCAACTTGCCAACTCTTACCATCACATCCTTTACTATTCCAAATGGACTAGTTTGGGAATGATCGGCGAGTTGGACAATCACTCTAGTTTCCCTATTCTAACCTATTTCTAGGCATTCACATAGACTATGTGGGATCACGATGATGGATGCACCTAAATATATCATGGAATTTTCAACAAGTTTACTACCTACAGAGATAGGGACATAAAACATTCTGGGGTCGTCCTATATCTTAGGCAAATTTTTATGGTTCAAAACGTTGACTCCCCCAATTTTTAAATGTCCTAACCTCTTAGTTGGCTTATTTATTTTCTTTGTACATCCAACTTTAACAATTTTAGCATAGGATGGCACATGCTAAATCAATTCTGTTGGTATGCCTTGAATACTGTAATAGCCGCTTCTGCGACCCTGGCCTGGGGTCCGGGGGCGGCAGACACCCCCGGCTAAACGGGGGTCTCACTGGGATACATGTATGGACTTAAGTAGTCTCCGAGGTAGTGGTACAAGAAGTTTGACAGTTACATGCTTCAGTTGGGATACACGAGGTGTTCTTATGACTGTTGTGTCTACTACAGCAGGTTGAGAGATGGGTCATCATCTATCTGGTGCTATATGTAGATGACATGCTGATAGCTGCAAAGAGTAAGCATGAGGTTCAGAAGTTGAAAGGACTTCTTAGTGCTAAGTTTGAGATGAAGGATCTGGGTGCAGCTCGGAAGATACTAGGAATGGAGATTCTTAGGGATCGAAGTCAGCGGAAGCTTTTCTTGTCACAGAAAGGCTACATTCAGAAAGTGTTGGCTAGGTTTGGCATGTCTACAATGAAGCCTATAGACACTCCTAGTGCTGCAAATATCCATCTCACCACCATGTTTGCTCCTCAGTCAGACGAGGAGAAGGAGTATATGTCTCGGGTTCCTTATACCAGTGCGGTGGGGAGTTTGATGTATGCTATGGTTTGCACGAGGCCAGATTTAGCACAGGCAGTCAGTGTTGTGAGCAGGTTCATGGGGCAACTGGGAAAGGAACATTGGCAAGCTGTGAAGAGGATTTTCAGGTATCTTAGAGGTACGTCTGATGTGGGTCTCATTTATGGAGGTGATACCGAGTGCTTAGTTATAGGCTACTCTGATTCTGATTATGCTGGTGATGTTGACACGAGGAGATCGATGAATGGTTATGTATTCACTTTGGAAGGTTCTGTGGTTAGCTGGAAGGCGACTTTGCAACCTACAGTGATGTTGTCTACTATGGAAGCAGAGTACATGGCTCTGACAGAGGCTGTAAAGGAGGGAATATGGCTGAAAGGGCTAGTTAGTGATCTTGGTCTACATCATGATCAGGCTACTGTGTACTACGACAGTTTGAGTGCAATCTACCTAGCCAAGGATCAGGTCCATCATGAGAGGACCAAGCATATTGATGTCAGATATCATTTCCTGAGGAGTGAGAAGAGAATCAGGGTGAAGAAAGTGGGAACTGCTGATGACCCCGCTAATATGTTCACCAAACCTGTTCCGCATAGCAAGTTTCAACATTGTTTGGACTTGCTGAACATCAGAGCTGATTAGGTGCTCTATGGGCAGTCCCGGGAGTTGAGGGCGAAGTCTACTCATCTGGCACTGTAATGGTGCATCTGGAGTTTTTCTACTTTGAGGATTCAAGTCAAGGTGGAGATTTGTTGGTATGCCTTGAATACTGTAATAGCCGCTTCTGCGACCCTGGCCGGGGGGTCCGGGGGGCGGCAGACACCCCCGGCTGCTGTTGATTTGGGCCGAATTGCTTTTTGGCTCTGTTTGTTAGGGTTTAGTGGAGACAGCATTCTATTCTGCACTTAGATAGGTAGAAATCTGGCCAATTTCTTGGCGTCTGTAACTTACTACCTATTATAGTGAATCCGTCTCCCTTGGATGTAGCCAAATTTGGTGAATCATGTAAATCTTGTGTCTTGTTATTTTCGTTCATATTTTCTGTTGTTTCTCCATTCAACTCAACAAATTCCAAGATATGGAAGGCTACCTCAACCTTTTCAAAGATTTTTTGAATGTTTGCATCATTGATCACCACCTTCTGCTTTCCCCTCAACGCATTTGGAAATGAAGGTGGAATGGTAATTTGTGCCTCGGGTGGTGGAAGCTCCTCAGAAGGTGCCTTCTTAACCACAATATCTTCTTCTTTGAAGTGTGCCTTGGTAGCTTCCAATACAGTATCATTCTCTTCCATAGCCCTCTTCTCGTACTCATAAACTTCCTTCCCACTTCTCCACTTGAGAGCACTCACGTTCCATGGATTGATCTCTAGTTGGGAAGGGATTTTTCTGGACTCCTTGGCTTCTAGTCATCTCTCCAAAGTGGCACGTTGCTCAACTTAAATTTCATGTTATGAAAAAATAATTCTTGAATGAGTTTGCGTGTTTTTGAGAGGTTTGTATGCATAATCTTCTGTTGAAGAAAATGTTGGGTGGATTGATGTGCTATTATGCTTGAATAAATGATCTTCATGTGTTAGGTGATTTAGGAGAGAGTGAATCTTCATTGCATGATGTTATTTATGTGTTGTTGAAAACATACATGGGTTTGTTGTTTGATGAGGAATTTTCTTGTTAAAATAGAATTTATGCTTAGATCATCATGTTTTGAATTTTTAGACTATTTGGGAGAATGTTATCTTATTAGATGATAATGTAGACCATGCCTTGTTATCACCACTCTTGCCTTCATGTTGTTCTGATGCCACCTAAGAAGAATGTTCCAGGGAAGGGCAAGTTCACTCGGGGTGAGAAGGGCAAGTTCACTTGGGGTGAGAAGAGAAAGAAGCCGACAAAAGGTGCAAACCCTAAGCCGACGACTTCAATTCTTGACAACCCAATGCTTGTGACTGATGAGTTTATGAGGCTGTCCAACATTTTTGTGATTACATCTCGGAGGTAGAGGAACTTGAGAGAGCCGAAAAGGAGTGGAATAATAATTTTTACCTCGGGTGGTGGAAGCTCCTCAGAAGGTGCCTTCTTGACCACAATATCTTCTTCTTTGAAGTGTGCCTTGGTAGCTTCCAATACCGTATCATTCTCTTCTATAGCCCTCTTCTCATACTCATAAACTTCCTTCCCACTTCTCCACTTGAGATCACTCACGTTCCGTGGATTGATCTCTAGTTGGGAAGGGATTTTTCTGGACTCCTTGGCTTCTAGTCGTCTCTCCGAAGTGGCATGTTGTACAACTTAAATTTCATGTTTTTCATACTTGAGAAGGCTCTATTACCAAGGTCTTCAATATCACGCCTTGTCCTCTCCACGAAGACTTCATGTTTCTTACTTAATTGACCGATGGCTTCTAAAATCTCTTCTCGGTCAAACATCTAGATCGAGGCATTATTTTTGGAAGGGCCTTCACCTCGAGCATGGGTTGAAAGAGTCTGCCTAGGGTTTCATCCTCGCATCTCCTTAGATCTCCCAGAACCCTCTATCAGAAATTTGGACGATCTCGATACCTTGGATTGAACGAGTTTCCCTAGGGTTTCATCCTTGTGTCTCCTTAGTTTCCCACAGAACCCTCTTGGTTGACCCCTAGAAAATTGTGGCCTTTCCTGGTTTACATACCCAATGGCCTTAACTTCTTGCAAATCATCTACTACCTTGGGACATTCTTCAGAGTTTTTGTTAAAGTTGCAAACTCTGCACAGTTTGACTTGATGCACCTTTCCTCGAAAAAGATCATTCATCATAAAAGCAAGAGCTTGTACTTCTTCTTCCAAACGTTAACCTTTGAACTTGTGCCGAATTGTCACATACCACTATCCATTTCTTCAAATAGGTCTATTTCATCTTTAGGGCTCTTTTTTGCTATCAAACTAACACATGAATACTAAATAACAAATGTTTCAAGAAGAGTGAAATAAAGGTTCTTACTACATACATATGGAAGCTTAAATCAATTGCTCCCAAGTAAAAAACTAAGCTAGACAATCAAAACCCATGACATAGAACAAAGATCTACAAAGAAAGAAAAATAAATGGAAGAAAATGGTGAAAAACTAGGGTTTTGGAGCCCCTAATTCAGCTTTGAGAGTTGGGGAAGAAGGGGGTGAAAAGATATTTATAGTACAAGAAAAAAGGGAGTAAAAAGCAAGTTACATGGAAATTATCGCCAGTCGCAATGCCTTTGTCGTGGGTGGCAACCAAATTAGGAAAATTGTGAGATCTCAGGTTAACTTTTCTCGAGTCGAGATAGAAACAAGTCCCGTTTTGTTTTACTTTCTCTGAGTGAACCGTTGATTCATTTTGGGAGTTCCTGTAGTTTATTTTATAGTACTAGAGAAGAAAAATCCAATGGTACCACCCTTGGAGGCTAATTCTTCTCGGAAAATTCTTAGAAATCTACTTCAAAACATAGATCATTCTTCACCCTTTGCTTTGTTCTCCTTTCATTACTTTATCTTCTACCACTTTGTGAGTGGCCTTCCATCTTCTACCATCCTTTCGAATGGCCTTCACTAAACCACTCCTAAGTACTCATGAGGACCAAAAATCCATTAGACTAGACATAGGTTACAAAATGAAGGATTTAGATATAAAAACCAAAAAATGACTATCTAAACCCCTTATCATATAAACCTACCTAAATCTAGTAATATTACAACAAAAATATGACAAAAGAGATTTTAAATGCTATTGAAAATACATGTATTTGGCATCTCATGAATCCCCCTCCCTGGATAGATAGTAAGGACAACTCGCCAAAAGTCGCTTGAAGCATTCCCAATAATCAAACAAGTTTTCGGTAGCCCCTTAGGTGATGTTTGACAATTGTTTCTTTAGCCCCGTTGACTTGGACTTTGGAAAATACTTCTCTAAGAAGCTTTGCTTCATGTATATCCAAGAACCATTTCATCCCGGTGGCAAGTAGTATAGCCAGTCTTTAGCTCTGTCTTGAAGGGAAAATAGGAAACCTCTCAAGTTGTAATCATCTTTGAAAACTCATGGTGGCTTCATGTTAATACACACCAAGTGAAAATCTGAAAGATGCATGCTTGCGTCCTCTCCCACCGATCCATGGAATGTAGATAGGCAATGGATCAGGCCTTTATTAAGCTTACAACAAATATTGGCTGCTAATGGCAGGAAGGTGATGTTTAAAGGCTGATTCTCCAAGTTAGAGAGTCATAAGCTCTTGTAAGTTATGATTGTCTTCCGCCATCGCTAGCAGTTCTTCAACTAACAATGCTTGCCTCGATTAAACATCTGTCCTAGTTCTCCATCTCCTTCTTCTCCGAACACCCATGTTCTCTGTCGGGTTGTGTAAAATGCCTAGATTAGTTGTACAGGTTTGTACCATAAACTAGGGCTAGCAATACCCTTCTAAATACAACACTAGAAAGTGGATGAAAAGGTAACAAAGCAACTATAACAACAACTCAACAACCAAACTAACAACACAAAACAGAAACAAAAGCAATTACTAACTACTCTAATAACAAGTTATGCTAATCAATATGTAAGTTAGATAGCATCCCCGGAAAAGGCGCCAAAAGTTTACCTGCTTATACATAGGGTTGTTAATTGTAGCTAATTAAGAGGTTGAGAAGGTCAAAGATAAAATTTATATTCTTTACCCATTCTCACTGATATGCTACATACAGGGTAGTTAGCGGTAAGCCCTGGGTTTGTCCATAGAGATGCGAAGGCTCAAGTACTAACTAAAAGCACAACCTCGTACGGGTTGTCAATCTGTACGAGTGAATGGATGGCTAATAAATTCAAAAACAAAATGGAGGGGGGGGGTTGGATTTTCATATTAACAAATACAAAGCATAAAGTAAAACAACAAGTAATCTAATTAAGGAAAATGCTTGAGGAGTCATTGTGCAACATGATTAACCTAATGTTTGAATCCTTGATTCATTCACATGTAAAATTTACTAAACAATCTAATATAGTGTTCACAACAAGTGGTGTGGCCGATGGCATGCACTTCCCCGTATCTTTCACATCCCTCGCAATCCTCCATCAAAACTGCCATCGTAATTACGGGAGTACAACAAGGTCCAAACATTACTGTAGGTTTGTTTCTCCTCTGTGCGATTACGTCCCGGACTTCCACCACAAATGCAAAACTTCCCCTGGGTCCTATCAACTAGGTCCAAGGGTTATTAGCACCTTATCTATGATACTAAGGTCTCTTACAACCTTATCTTGCTATTTGTTTACTATCTCTACCTATAACCTATAAGAAAACATTACGTAATCAGCTAAGACCGGTGCGATGTAAAATATGTAAGAGCAATACTCTGGTCTCCCGTACACACACTCACGCAGACGCAATGTACTCCCTTACCCTATCTAACATCCAGGTTTCTCTTCCAAATGAGGCATCAATAAGTGTACCATACAGGAATATAGCCCAAAGTTTATGCCGATGTGGTGTAATATTCATGCATTTAATACATTTAAGAAAATCATAATAATATCATGGAAAAAATAATAGGATGAATCTAATGAATATCACAAAACATAAGTTAAAACATGAGCTATAATTATCCCCAAGCTATGGAAACTACTCTATAGATATGAAATTTAAATATAGATTTGAACTACACATTTAGGATGAACACAAAAGTAAAAGAAAAGAAAGGAAAAGGAGAGAGTGTTTCTCTCTATAAAAGTGGTTTACTAATGAACTAATCTAATTTTTACATGTTTAACCGAATAGACTTAGGTCATATATATAGAATAAGTGTATTAGGCCTAAAATAGACCCAAAATAGGCCAAATTTGCTAAAACCCCAGTTCAGCCGCCGCCTAGTGCAGGCCGTCGCGGATGGTGTGGTCCATACCAAGTACATGTTGCGGGATGCACAATCACACATGGGTCAAGGTTATTCATCTTTCATGGGGCATTGGATCTAGCATGGGTAGTGACACAAGGCTCTGGTGCAGACTGTGGGAAATGGTGCAGGCTATGGTCAGGAAGCACGGTCTACTCAGAAGTTTGGCGTGGGGATTCTTTTCCGCATGCCATGGTCAAGAGTCTCATTCCACTCAGAAGTTTGGCATGGAGTACAGACTTTTCCATGGGCCGTAGACTGGTCTTGACATCTCTAACCTGGAATGGCGCTGGCTATCGTGAATGGGACGGTTTGCTCCCACACTTAGCCATTTTAAAACAAAATCTTGAACTCGTATTGTGCGGGCCATAGGATATAGCGCGAGTCATGCCATTGAATTGTGCTGAAAGTGTTGGCGTGTGACATCTCCTCTGGTGTAGGCCGTTGGTGCTTGACCATGAATGGCCTGCATTGACCCGTGGTAGATCTGGCTTCCTGTGGATATGCATGCTTCATGGACTGTGGCATCTGTGCCGTCCAGTGAAACTTTGGTTGATGACCTAGGGTTGTGCCACTTTGGCTAATATTGGTCCTATTTTAAGGTCCAAGCTCTTACTATTATATATAGGACCCTAGTCAACTCATTTTAGGAGAGGGGTGGAGATCATATTTGGAAACACATTTGGAGAGGATGGAGCTTGGAGTGAAGGAAGGTATATATTTTGTAGGTTTTGTAATCTTTTCTTTTCTTTTATTCTTGCTTTGTCCGAAAGATGTGGAATTCTGATCTATATTTGAATTCCTTGCCTAGGGAGTAGTTAGATTAGCCTGGTATTCATTTTGGCACTTGGTATGTTCTAAACGCTTTATGATATCCATTAGATTCATCCTATCTTTATGTTTATGATATTATTATGATTGCTCTTGAATGTTATAAATGCATGAGTAGTACACCACATATAAGCACACACTTTGGGATATACTCATGTATGGTGCAATTATTAATACCCTTTTGGGAAGAGAAACCTAAATGTTAGAATTGGTAGGGGAGAACGCATCTGCGTGTGTGTGTGCACGAGGATTCGAGAATGATCTGATCAATTTTCCATCACACCAGTCTTAGCTGACTTCGTTACTATTGTTCAAGAGGTTATGAGTAGAGATAGTGAATAGTAGCAAGCTAGGTGTTGTGTTAAGACCCTAGTATCCCTGATAAGGTGCCTACGAACCTTGGGCCTAGCGTATATACCCGGTGGGAGTAGTTTCATTTGTGGTGGAAGCCTGAGATGTAATAGCACGGGGGAGAAGCAAACCTTCAATGATGGTAGACCTCATTGTACTACCCTCATTACAATGGCGGTGCCGATGGAGGGTTATGAGTGCGCCCACAATGAAAGGGTTGGGGAAGTGTATGCTATCGGCCACACCATGTGTTGTAAATACACTGATAGGTCTTTTGTATGTCTATATGTGATTTAATCGAGGATTGAAGCATTAGAACTACCATGTTGCTGAATGATTCCCAAGTGTTTAGCATAAATAGTTTACTTGTTTGTCAATTACATGCTTGTAGTTAGTTGAAAACACCAAAGCCCCAATCCCCCCCCCACACACACAAATTGCATTTTTGCACTACTAGATATTCCTTTCTTTATCTTTTTATTTTGACCATTAAGCCCCTCGACTCGTGTTCTAATGACACCTGGGTCGAGGGCAGATCAAATTTTAATGCTTCTGCCGGGAATGCTTTTTCAGTTCTAGTATTAGTTGAATATGACACGTTAGTAGAGTAGTTAGTATTGTCTTTTATTGTTTTTGTTTTTTTTAGTTTTTTTGGTTGTAAGTGGAGTTTTGGTAATATTTTCCTTATTACTTTGATTCTATTTGCTATTGTGACATTGGAAGGATAATGTGACCCTAGCTTATGGTACATAACCGTACCACAAATCTAGGTGTTTTTCATTCTCTAACTAATTCCATTGGTAATTGGAGGAGAAGGAGAAAGAGAACTAGACCGGAGTCTCAACCTAGGAGTTTGAATTTTGAGGAAGTATCAAACAAGATGGAAGAAGATAACCACACTTTGAAAGCGCTTATGGCCCTGAACTTAGAGAAATAACCCTTAGGTATCACATTCCAACCTTTGCCTCTAAATGTTACTTGTGAGCTGAAAAGTAGAATGATACACTGCCTTACTACTTTCCATGGTATGCCTGGAGAGGATCCGAACAAACATTTGTGGGAATTCCATTTGGTGTGCACGAATATGAATCCGGTAAGAATGTCGGAAGATGATTACAACTTAAGGGTATTCCCATTTTCACTGCAAGATGGAGCAAAATACTGGTTGTATTATCTACCACCAGGTTGCATTTGGGTTATGGATAGATATGAAGCGGCAATTCTTGGAAAAATACTTTCCAGCATCTAAGTCGGCCGAGTTGAAGAAGCAATTTTCCAACATTACTCAAGAAGCGACTGAGAGCCTATATGATTATTGGGATAGGTTTAAGAGACTCCTAGCTAGTTTCCCCTGCCACTCATTCAAGGAAAGATATTTGTCTATTACTTCTTTAAAGGGCTTTGTGACGAAGACATCAGGATGGTAAATGCCGCATGCAACAGATCTTTAGCCAATAAGAGCCCAAAAGATGTGATGGCACTTTCTAAAGAGACGGC
Source organism: Rubia yunnanensis (assembly GCA_037428765.1). NCBI lineage: Eukaryota > Viridiplantae > Streptophyta > Magnoliopsida > Gentianales > Rubiaceae > Rubia > Rubia yunnanensis. The sequence goes on from CM075061.1 coordinate 65,806,032, forward strand.
CAATGGGATAAAGCAATTTGGTACAAGGTCTAGGGTTAAGGTCTTGGATGAACCCGCACACACACCTAAGTTGGAACAGCAAGTCCAAGCTATTGAATCTATGATGAAAGAGCTTTTGCGAGGAAAGATGCACAAAGGCAAGATGTGTGGGGTTTGCAACCATGACTACCACTCCAAAAAATTCCCCAAAGTCGTTGGTGATGTGCAAGAAGTGAACATCATGGACTACAACAATCGAGAGAAACCTCAATTTACTAGGGAACAACAAGGGTTCTGGGGGAACCAAGGCAAAGCAAGACCGGGCCCCTATGTAAATACATTCAATTTGAGGTATAGAGACACCCTAATTTCTAATGGAGGGATGAAAATCAACCTCAAGGATATAAGGGTGGACAAGCACCACCTCAACCTTATCCTACGGGTGAAGGTTCATCCAACAATCATACCACACTTTACAAGTCAGATATGGAGGAGATCTTGAATGACATTGGTCAATTAGGGAAGAAACATGAGATCTTCATGAAATGGAATAAGAGGGAAATGGAATAAGAGGGAAGTTGAAGACTTTGATACTAGAGCCTTCTCAAGTATCAAGAACCTTGAGATTCAAGTTGGACAAATTGCCACCTCGGTGAGCCGACTTGAAGCAAAAGAGTCCAGATAACTACCTTCCCAACCGGAGGTGAATCCAAGAAATGTGAGTGCTCTCAAGCTAATGAGTGGGAAGGAAGTTCGCGAAACTGAGAAGAAGGTGACACAAGAGGATGACAAGTTAGTGAAGGCCATCAAATCACATTTCGAAGAAAAGAGATGGTTGTCAAGGAAGCACCCTCCAAGGAGCTCCCACCACCCTAGACACAAGTTTCTATTCCACCTCCATTTCCGAGTGCTTTGAGGGGAAAGGCGAAGGTGGAGACAAATGAGAGCAACATTTGGAAACTCTTCGAAAAATTGGAGGTATCTATCCCTATCTTGGAATTGATTGACAATGTGCCTTCATATGCCCAATTTCTTAAGGTTTCATATACTAAGAAAAGGCATAGACCACCTAAGAAGTTAGGGAAGGTAAAAATTGGGGAAGTCACCATTTTGAATCATAAGAATTGGCCTAAGAAATGTGATTACCTCGGATTGTTTTCCATCCCAATTTCTTTAGGTGGAACACTTGTTGAACATGCAATGACACATTTTGGTGCTTCTATCAATGCGATTCCATTTATTCTATTAGAATGTCTTGAAAATGGTGAACTTAAAGAGACGAGTGATTTTTCAACTCGCCAATCACTCCCAAGCTAGCCTTTGTGGGCTAGTGAAGGGTGTGATTGTGCAAGTAGGCAAGTTGGTTTTTCCGGCGGGCTTTTATATCCTAGACGTAGGGCACGAAGGAAGTGCACCCCCAATCTTTTTTGGGAGACCTTTTCTAAAAATGTCTAGGACTAAAATTGATGTCCACTCGAGAATCTTAAATCTAGAGGATGGCATAGACAAAGTGGAATTCAACATATATTAATCTAGGCATGATTCAACAAAACCTTCTCTTATGTGCAAAGGTATTACACTTTTTTATGAGCATGATGTTCTTGAACTTTATTTTGTTACCAATGAGCATGAATCTCTTGTTGATAAGTTTGTGGAGGATCCTGATGAATTTAATGACTTGGTCAATGATATGTCTGTACCAGATTGTTTTTCTATGCTAACCAAATTTCATCAAGAAAAGGGAAGCATCGAGGATTTGATATCTCCTTGACCTCCTCCTAACCCCAAAGTGACATTCAAGGAGTCAAGGTTGTCAAAGCAAGGTGAGAAATTTCTAGGTGCTGACAAGGGCTACAAAGGTAAGGATGGCTTGTTGTAGAGACCTCTCCACAATGACGTCATCGTGGGCGGAGTCATCGATAGTGATTCTGGAGACCCACCTTTAAGTGCTTCAAATTAGAATGTGTGAAGAGTAAATAAGTCATGATGATGACAATAAATATACGTGGTTCATTTTTTTCTTGTTTGAAGTAGTGACATCGTAGAATTTTCATGTCTTTCTTGAAACAAAGGATCCTTTGAATAAAATTCTTTCTTAATTTGGAGATCTAGATTTAAAAATGTGTTCTTATGTGTAGATGGAATGGATTTTGATGGGTGACATATTTTTCTTTCATAAATTGAGGAAAACTAAGGAATAGTGAAAAATATGGGGTTTGCTTCGTGACAATGCTTGTCACGAATGGCAGGTCTCATGCCATGATAATGGCCACGAGACTCTGTCTCATGAAGGTGGGAAAACTGGGCAGAAAATTATTATTTTTCAATTTTTGATTTCCCACCCTCCAACTTGTCTAAAAAATGCAACTTTTCTAAAAGGAAATTGTGATTTCAAAATTAAAAATGCATATTTTATTCAAGAAGTGAGATTTCCTATTTCCTTAGGATTTTTTACGCAATTAGTATTTCTAACATTAATTGATTGTACTACTGGTCCCCTAATTTGAAATTCTATCTTTATTTAATTGTACATCTCTCTCTCTCTCTCTTTCACCTATTCTGAAATTTCATCATGGTATAATTCTTCAACTAATTTCATCATCTACACATAGTTTCTTCTTAAGAAACACTCAATCACACACACTCTTTGGTGGGCTCGAAAAAGTTAAGCTTTCCTCCCAAAAATTATAAATTTTTTCTTCTTCTTGTGTGGATCTTACACTTCTTGGCTTCAAATTTTGGGTAACCCTTTGATCTCTTGGTATATATTTTTTATTGAAATTGTGGTGTTGTTATGAAAATCATGATTTTTGAATGAGAATGTGTTGATGTGATGGTATTTTAGCTTGAATTTATGGGAGTCTTGAATGTGCTATTGATCTTGAATGATGTGTTTTTCATTTGTGGGTGATTAGAGAGAGCATGAATATTTTTTGCTTGAATCTATTGATAGTTTGCTGAAAGGCATACATGATGTTGTTGGTTGATGAGGAATATTCTTGTTTTATATGGCCTTTATGCTTATACCATCATGCTTCGAATTTTTGGTCTTTTTGGGAGAATGTTCTTTATTGAAAGACATTATGGGCCATGCATTATTTACTATCACATTACCATTATTCTCCTTCATTGTGTTAGGATGCCTAAAAAAAAGGGTACTTCAGAGAAAGAGAAGTCTTTGCGGGGTGAGGAACGAAAGAAGTCGGTAAAGGGTGCAAACCCTAAACCAAAAACTCCTGTTCCTTGCAACCCTAAGTCTATGGCCGATGAGTCTATGGGTTTGACCAACATCAGCAAGACTGTAGTGTGGAGATGGAGGAATTTGAGGGAATTAAAGAGGAGCATCTTGGAGGCTAGCTTTTCTTGCAAGACCATCTTGATGGCTCTAGGCTTACTTAAACCAGTAACCTTTCTTTTAGGTCGGATAGGCCTAGAAGATTTTCTCTACGTGAACTTGAAAACCTATGTAAGGTTCACTTTAGAGTTTCTAGCTACTATTTGGAAGGTCACAGATGAGGAATATTCTTTTTTTAAATGGCCTTTATGCTTATACCATCACGCTTTGAATGTATGGTCTTTTTGGGAGAATGTTCTTTATTGGAAGACATCGAGGGCCATGCATTGCTTACTATCACATTACCATTCTTCTCCTACAATTTGTTTGGATGCCTCCAAAAAAGGTTACTTTGGAGAAAGAGAAGTCTTTATGGGGTGAGAAACTGAAGAAGCCGGTAAAGGGTGCAAAACCTAAACCGGCAACTCCCATTCCTTGCAACCCCAAGTTTGTGGCTAATGAGTTTATGGGTTTGACCAACATTATGGGACTGCAGCCCGGAGATGGATGAATTTTAGGGAACCAAAGAGGAGCATCTTGGAGAGTAGTTTTTCTTTCGAGGGCATCTTGATAGCTCTAGGCTTACTTGAACTAGTGTCCTTTCTTTTGGTTCAGATAGGCCTAGAAGATTTTCTCGATGTGCACTTGAAATCCATAAGGTTCACTTTAGAGTTTCTGGCTACTATTTGGAAGGTCACAGATAAGGAGGGTCACAAGGGAATTAAGTTCAACTTAGATGACAAGGAGTACCAAATGACCAATGCAAGGTTGAACCTTTAATGTGGTTTGTTCTAGGTTTAGCCCAATGAATGATATGTTTGGTTAAATAGCTATGTCTTTGGTAGAAGGCTTGTTGTGGTCAAATCTATGGTCCTTCATTTATAATGCCGTTGATGAAATACCCCTATGGTCGTTGTTTGTCCAGAGTGATCATTAACGAGATTTGCGAATGGTCGTTGTTTGTCTTTGCAAATTACTATTAAGAAGGAATGAATGTTGATCTTCTATTAGCATTCCCCATAGTTAATCAATGTGATAGGATGAGTGAATGGTTCAATAATCTACATTTGGTTTGGAAGTGGATATCTATTGCCCCCAAGGCTTTGTCTTTTGTAGTTTTAAAACTCTTTTTCTTAGTTTTGTTTGATGATTAGCATAGTTACTTGAATTTGCTAGTTATCTTGTCTTTTAACTTTCATAGCTTAGGACCACCACAACCAACCAACCCCCCTATTTACATGCTTTTATATGTGTATATATATCTACTCCTAGCATAATATCAACCATTTGTGCTTAAACGCTTGGGAAAATCCCCCTTTTTCGTGGACGACCCCGACTTGCCGCTATCTATTTAGTTGTAGATAGTAAGCAAAAAAGGGTATATAAATATTAACTTTGAGAGGTACGGCGATGGCCTCCCATCCACGAAGAAGAGGGATTTTCTTAAGCGTTTAAATATGTAAGGTTTATAGTAGGCTAGAAGTAGATATATATAGATATATAAAAGCAAGTAAAAAGGGGGGTTTTGGTTGGTTGTAGTCCTAACATATGAAATTAAAAGACAAGATAACTAGAAAAGTTAATTAACTATGCTAATCATCAAACAAACTAAGAAAAAGGGATAAAAAGTACAAAAGACAATGCATTGGGGGCAATTATATAGATATATATCCACTTCCAAATCTAATGTAAATCAATGAACCATTCACCAATTCTATCGCATTCGTTGCCTATGGGGTATGCTAAAACGTCCCATTAGAAGATAAGCATTTATTCCTTCTTAATAGTAATTTGCAAAGACAAACAACGGCTGTTTGCAAACCTCATTGATAATCACTCTAGGCAAACCACACCATAAAGGTATTTCATTAACGGCATTATACACGAAGGACCATAAATTTGATAACAACAAGCCTTCTACCAAAGACTTAGTCATTTAACCAAACATAGCATTCATTAGGCTAAACCTAGAATAAACCACATTCAAGATTGAACCTTGCATTGCATCTATAGGATAAACATGAGAACAACCCACATTAACATATTTATCTAGCAAGAATCACAACACATTGTGCACAAGAAATTCTAATTCCATGTTCTTTGATTCTCATGTCAAAGAGCTAAGAAATTTGCAACTTTATTAACACCCTAACAATTCAATCATACAAACACTTCATATACTCAAACAATCCATAGCATAAATGAAGTAAAACATCACATTTAAACACATGAATGCTAAATAACAAATGCTTCAAGAAAGAGTGAAATTGACGTTCTTACTACATAGGTGTGGAAGCTTCAATCAATTGCTCCCAAGTACAAAACTAAAGTAGATAATCAAAAACCATAACATAGAACATACATCTACAAAGAAAGAAGATGAAATGGAAGAAAATGGTGAAAAACTACGGTTTTGGATCCCCCAAGTCGGGCTTAGAGAGTTCGGGAAGAAGGGGGTTAAAAGCTATTTATAGTACAAGAAAAAAGGGAGTAAATGCAAGTTGCGGGGAAATTATCGCGAGCCGCGACTCCTCCATCTCGAGTCGCAACCAGATCTGGAAATTGTGAGCTCTCAGGTCAACATTTTGCAAGTCGCGACACACTCCTCGCAAGTGGCGACGGAAAAAAGTCCCATTTTGTTTTGCTTCCTCCGAGTAAACCGTTGATCCATTTTGGGAGTTCTTGTAGTCGATTTTATACTACTCAAGAAGAGAAATCCAATGGTACCACTCTTTGAGGATGATTCTTCTCAGAAAATTCTCAGAACTCAGTTTCAAAACATAGATCATTCTTCACCCTTTGCTTTTCTCTCCTTTCTTCACTTTATCTTCTACCACTTTATGAGTGGCCTTCCATCTTCTACCATCCTTTCGAATGGCCTTCACTGAACCACTCATAACTGTTCACGAGCAATCTACAAGTAAAGCTTACAAAAAGGAATGTAGATGCTTGTAAGGACAAAAAGTCCACTAGACTAAACATGGGTTAGAAAATGAAGGATTTAGATATAAAAACCAAAAATGGTCATCTAAACCCCTTATCATGTAAACCTACCTAAATCTAGCAATCTTACAACAAAAATATGATAAAAGAGTGTTAAATGCTTTGAAAAATATATGCATTTGACGTCTCATCAAATCTCCCCACACTTAAACCTTACTCGTCCTCGAGTTAACAAGAAGAAACAAAGATCAAAGCGTAAACTTGCATGTAAAAGTTTTCCCAAAACATCCAACTTCATATTTCTAGACTACCCTAACCCCCAAGACATAAGAATCTCTCACACTCTCACATCCCAAAGCCTAAGATAATCTAAACAACCAACAAACCATAGAAAAAGCGAGGTATACATATAATGCCAAGATAACTTACTCCACCGAAAAAGCCACTCAATAGACAAATCAAGAGAAGCATAATTTGTTTTTCAATTTCTCTCATTTTCTCTCATTTTGCCTAGGAGCCCTCTCGGGTTTTCATCCTAGCTTCACACAAATTTCTTTTTCAATGCTCACCCTCACCTTTTTCCTCACCATTTGGCCTCTCATTTTTGCATAGGTTGTTCTTTGGGGTTTTCAACCTATCCGGGTCTCCCACTTTTGCCTAAGTTTCCCCCTCGGGGTTTCAACTTAGCGGGAATTGTTTTTTTCATTTTTTTTCAAACAATACAAATCAAAGTTGAGCATATGCACACTACAATACAATAAATTGAGATATATTTCTCTTTAGCTCCCCACTCTTGAAACACACATTGACCTCAATGTGAAAAGGGCAAGATAATTTTTTTAAAATTTTAACACCATCCTAGGATGGGAGGGACTATATTTGGCTCCCCAGACCATTAAGATCAACCAATAAGGTCTAAATGTAGTTGTACATCCTAATTGCTTCCAAAAGCGGTGTTCTAAACCAAACTGTCTTAGACCAAACTAAAAGTGTAAACTGAGATGAAATTCTTGGCCGATCATCCATTCAGACACAATGCGAACAGGTCGGGGAGACGTGTATACGAAACCCCTATTTGTCAACGATGTGTCAGTCGAGATGATTGATTAAATCCTTTGTAGTATACTCGTCCGCATATCAACTTCAGTCAGTCAATGTAGTTATGGTTCTGGTGATGAGATTCCTCATGTTTCATTTGTGTTATTGCTCCCTCCCCTGTTTTTTCTTTGTAATCTATCTTTGAGATGTATGATTTCCTTGTGATTTTCTCCGAGGAGATTCTCAGCTTTGCATTTCTTCAGTACCTATCCTGCAATGATAAGAAGCACCAGCAGAGTCCATTCGCAAAGTGGAAGTAGAAATAATGCAAGAATCATTGATCTGTGCTACAATTCGGAATTAGGTCTAAGTGTGATCAAGTAACCAATCTCACTCCATGTAAACCAATTTTATCTAACATTATTAGACCCTTGAAAAAGGAAGGCATCTGATCTAAGTTAAGATCTCCATTCATGTTCTTTTCCTTTGCATATTTTGCCAAAAAATCAGAGGCCGTATTGGATTCCCTTGGAATGAACTTTATTGGATTGACATTGTGCCCTGCGTTTAAGCTACTACAGATAGAAAAAACTCTCCATGGGCAGATCATTGGATTCTGTATTCCTTTTACAGCTGCTAAACAATCTGACTCAATTTCACAATCATTAAGATCTAGTTCAGAGCATAGCTGATATGCATACTGTATACCTACCAATTCAGCAGTTAATGGGGAATTAGAATGGAAATTTACTACTCTCAGTTTAATCACCTCTCCATTCCAATCCCTCACGATCACTGCACATGAGGACTCACCCCCTGCTATCCATGTTGCATCAGTGTTTAATTTGAAACCATTTTCTGGTTTTTCCCATCTTACAGTTGATAAGATTCTTTTCCTTTTTTGTAAAATGATAGGTATAATTCCAGCTTGGGTTAAATCCTTATGTTTTTCTTTATTACCTCTAGGTGGATTAGCAGTAAAAATCAAATGAATCCAATCTTTGATATACAGAAAGCAAGTATCTGGAGAAAAAGATTGATTATCAAATAGAATCTTGTTTCTAAAAATCCATAGGGACCATGTTGTGACCAAAAGGGCGGCAATATTCAAGTTAAAGGATATCCAAGACTTAGCCTTTATAGAAAGGTAGTAGTCCACTCTGTTAATGAAACTCCTGAATACTGGGTGCTGTACTCCTATAAGTGAGTAGATTCTGTTCCAAATTCCAAGTGAGGATGGGCATGAGTTAAAAAAGTGGTCCAGGTTGTCTGAGTGATTCTTACACAGAGGACACTTTGAAGCTAGAGAAAAACCAATTTTACTCAATATGTTATCAAAAGGCAATATCCCATTAAGGACTCTCCAGAGAAGAACTGACATTTTGGATGGGATAAAGGAAGACCATACTTTGTGTAAATGTCTAATATTAGTACCTTTTTGTCTAAGGGTCTTGTATGCTGAACTTATAGAAAAGCTCCCATCCAGGGAGGGAGTCCATACCAGCCTTTCATCGTGTAAATTTGTAATTTCCACCTCCTGCAAAGAAGAAATGGTAATGGTAGCCAGATGAGGCTCCAGTATTGGGAGATAGGAGTTTTTGTTAGCAATAAATGAACTTAGGGATATGTCAGAAAATGGAATATCCAACCCCTCGGGCCATTCATAGTACAGAGCACCCTCACCAGTCCAGTTTGCACTCCAGAAAGAGCATGTACCCTTTCCATGTATGACTCTAGTTAAACTATTTGCAATTTCAGTTACCTTACAGATTCTATGCCATGTGTGAGATGTTTTATATGATTTAGGCAAAGACCACAAATGTTTAGACCATTGAGAGTTATTAATTTGTAATTTCCACCATAATTTACTTGAAAAAGCATGTACTAATGCCCTGAGGTCTCTAAATCCTATCCCATTCTCCTGAACCGGGAAGCTCATTCTTTTCCAGGAGCGCCATGTTTTTTTTTTATCCAAGATCTCACTATTTCCCCAAAAGAGTCCTGAGGCTAACCTTTCCATTTTCTTTAAGACTACCTTAGGTGGACTGAGTACTACAAAAATGTGTGTGGGGATAGATAGAAAACAATGATTAATAAGAATGATTTTACCTGCTGTGCTTAACCACCTGTTCTTCCAAATGTTAATGGATTTTTCCATTCTCTCCATCACAGGATAATAATGTACCTGTTTGTTCCTTCCAGCAAAAATTGGGACCCCTAGATACATAAAAGGAAAGGAACCTCTCGCCATACCTAGAGTCCTAGATACTGTTTGCATTCTATCCAGAGGTGTTTTTCGATCTGCAAAGAAATTAGATTTTGAGAAGTTAACTTTCTGACCTGAAGACTGCTCATATGCATTCAAAAATTTCTTAAATCTTTTTAGGTTTTTGAGTTTACTACTCAGAAAAACTGCGGTATCATCCGCATACATAAGGTGAGTTATCAGAGGACAGTTTCTAGGCAAGCTGAAATGTTGCAAGTACCCGGAGTTGAAAAGTGTTTTTAAACTTCTAGAAAAAGCCTAGGATACTATGTTATATAGAAAGGGTGATAGAGGATCCCCCTGTTTAATGCCTCTGTTAGAAGGAAAGAAACCTGAAGTGACACCATTAATTAAAACTGAAAAAGTGAGCTGAGGCTATGTTTTGCATTATGCGTTGCACTAAAGTACCATGAAATCCAAATTGGAGTAGAATTGAGTTAAGAAAGGACCATGAAACCCTATCAAAGGCCTTTTGCATATCTAATTTAACAATAAGATTTGGGGCTTTTGATTTCCTAGTTAAACTTCTAGTCATTTCCTGCATTAAGATTATATTATCAGATATATCCCTCCCCTTAATGAATGCACTCTGTTCAGGGGATATTAATGAGGTCATGAAGGGTTTTATTCTTTCCATTAGCATCTTAGAAAAAACTTTATTCACAAAGTTTGATAAACTTATAGGCCTAAAATCAGAGAATGTGATTGGGATAGGTCTTTTGGGAATCAAGGTCAGCCAAGTGCTAGATATGGCCTTTGGGATATTACCATTTTTTAGTAAATCATTAGCAGCATCAAGAAGATCACCTTTAATAATTTCCCAGAAAGTGGTATAGAAGGCTCCAGAATATCCATCTGGTCCAGGAGAGCTATTTCTATTAAGATCAAAAACTGCTGATTTGAGCTCCTGAATTTGAAATGAAGATAACAGGCTTTCATTATTCTGTTCAGTAATTAAATTGGGGATTTCAGAAAGGAAGTATTTTAGATATGTTCCCTTTTTTTGTGAAGCTTCCTCATTAAAAAGTTCTTTGAAAAATCTTACTGCTTCCTCTTTAATCTGCAGTGGTTCAGAGATCCAGTTACCTGTTCCATCTTTACTTTTACTGATTCTTGTTTTTGATCTCCTTTCCCTAATTGAGTGGTGAAAGTATTTCGTGTTAGCGTCTCCATACTTAAGCCAATTAATCCTAGCTTTTTGCTTAAGGTAAATTATTTTTTCTTTTTGAGCCCTGACCAACAGTTGTTTTGATTTGGTTAACTCAGCTAGTGTGACTTCATCTTGTGATTGCTGAAAGGAGATTTCTAGCTCATTAACCACATTCTCATAATGTGTCAAATTCTGTGAAACATTACCAAAATGTTGCTTATTCCATTGTTTTATTTCCATCTTTAGCCTCTTAAGTTTGAAGACTAATCTGTACATCCCATGAAAAGGAGCATCTAAGTTCCAGTTTTTATCTACTAGTTCATGGAATTCCTGTCTATTTGACCACATGTCTTGGTATCTAAATGGTCTAAGGCTTGTTCTTCAGATGACTGAACAGATAAAAATAATGGTGAGTGATCTGAGGTGGTCCTGTTTAAAACCTGAATGGAACTATTAGGAAATTGCTCTAACCAATCTAGGGAAGCTACACCCCTATCTAACCTCTGAAACATTATATCCTTGCACTTATCCCTATATCTATTATTGCTCCAAGTGAAAGAGTTTCCAACAGTAGTAATATCATGCAAGTCCATTATGTTTATAAATTCTGTAAACTGTTTCATGCTCTTTTTGGGTGTAGACTTACGGCCCTTATATTCAGAAACAGATAAAACAGTGTTAAAGTCTCCTATATAAATGGAAGGGGTATGCATAGTAACCTGTAAGTCTTTCCATAAGGCTTCCCTCATTTGTCTGTGTATACTAGCATATATAAAGAAACAGTGCCAGTTGAAAGATGATACAGAATCGGTTATATTAACTTGAACAAATTGATCTGTCTCACTTAAAATTGTAAGTTTGAAAGCTGGATCCCATAATATCCAGATTTTGGCATATTGAGCAGGGAAAGCATTATGATATCCAAGGTCATGCTTTAATACTGTTAACATCTGTATGTCCTGCCAAGGTTCAATTAAACACAGAATATCAATCTTATGCTTTTGTTTTAAAACCTTTAAACTGTCCAAAGATGTTCCAATTCCCCTTACATTCCATACTAGAAGATTTCCTATTATGGTGTGTTTTATCATTTAAAAACTTTGGGGGTGGCTTTCTGTGATGATCTTAGGTTTCTACCTGTCTTAGCTGAAGTCTTTCCATTATCTCCTGTTCTAACTTTACTGTTTGCATCTTTACTCGTGGGAGATTTCAGGTCAGAATTATTTACCCTGTTTATCATGCTTACCTCCTTCTTTGTTAACTGATCTGGACTCAGGAAGTCACTTGTGTTAGTGTCTGAGTTGAAGTTGTGCTCTGCTTTACCTGTAGGGGGTAGCTCAAGAGAAGGGGGAGAAGTTATAGTGGAATCATTTTTGTCAGTAGTGAGTATTGGTGTAGCTTCCTGTGTTACCACAGTTTCATGGTATATCTCTGCTACCTCTTCCTCCAGATCCTCTTGTAAATCATCTAATGTTTGAAAGGCATTAGAGATTGTTACTATGTTATTGTTTGTAGGACTTTCCTGGATTATGGGTAGTTCTGATACTGGATTCTTTTTCCTCCAAAAAGATGTGGTTATAGGCTTAGATATATCATCAAGGGAGTAAAAAGAGGCATTTCTTTTCTTATGGCTGACCTTAAACAAATTGATGTTACTTTCATGTTGAACTCCTAAGAAAGATTTCTGAAGTTGAATATCCTTCTCTTTTTGTGAACCAGTCAGAGTGGAAGAGCCCTCTATATTAATTATTTCTTTTGGAGGTTGTTCTAGACTTTTTTCTCCTTATGCACATATCCTGTAGTACCCTCAGGTTTTTTAAAAACCTTTTTCTTCAACTCAGGGTGCAACTGGTTACAATTTGTGTTGCTATGACCAAGTATTTTACAATGTGAGCAGTACATAGGCGAATCCTCATATTCAATATTATATTCAGCCACCTTGTTTCCTACTCCTACCATTATAGTATCTGGGAGCTGTGATAACAAATCAATCTCTACACAGACTTTTATTGCTGATGGCCTAATTAGAGCTTTGGTAGCAGCATCCATTTTAAGAAATCTACCTATCTGACTGCTAATTCCCATGATTGCAGAATTATTGTAGAAGTGTAACGGAAGGTTATGAAAAGTTACCCAGACCGGAACTATGGAGGATTCCACAGTTGGGGAGAAATCCGGAGACCACTTCTGAACTTTCATCGTGAATCCTTGGATTGTCCATTGCCCCTTCATCCAGCATCTTTGGTAGTCCTCGTATTCCTGAAATTGAATAAGCACATACCTGTAGTCAATAGAACCTAACTGAAATTTGGATTTAAAACCTATGGATTTGAAGGCTTGTTGCAAGGTATCCATCGTGGGTATTCCCCGGATGAATTTTCCGACGAGTGCATTCTGATAGTGGGCAGCTAGTTGTTCGCCTTCTTCGGGGGGAAGGATATAAGCCACTTTACCCTTGAATTCGGTAATGGGGTGTAAATTGGGGGTATCGGGAAGTGCTGTAAGTAGTGGGGAGTGTTTTGTGTTCAGCGCTTGGACGAAGCTTCTGTGAATTGGGGGAATGGGAGGTGTAGGATCTGGTGGAAGTGGAGGCGTCGGCGACGCCATGGTTAGCCACCAGTGAGCAACGGGTGGGGCTTTCAGACCGTAGAGTAGTGAAGTAGTGGAGTAATAGTTAGCAGTTAGAAATTGAGGTGAAGAAGAAGAACAGTGTCAGTGTGTGTGAAAAAAAAAGGGCAAGATAAAAAAATAAGGGAGAAAGAAAAAAATACTCACAACTTGAACTTTGAAGGTCCTTCCCGGTGATGGCGATGCTCACATCTCAATGAATGTTCTCACCTCCATGTTCTCCAACTCTGCTTAATATGAAACTTCGATCCATCAACTACGAAGCCACAACCATGCAAATCCCGATCAACACTCACAAAAGACAACAACTAGTAGTATTCCTAGATGGTGGTTTTGGTAGTGGTTTTTTTTTTGTGGTGGATTGTGGTGGTATTCTTGTGGTTTTGGGTAAGGGTTTGAAGACATGGTTGAGGAAATATTTTTTTCAAGAAAAGAAAATTACTAATCTAATTTATAATCTTGGTTGCCTCCTGAGAAGTTCCGTATTTTTTAAGGTCATTAGCATGACCCTAATGTTATCCATATGGTGAAGGTTTTAACCCCTTCACCATAAGTATCCAAAAATAGAGAGGTGGAGGTACAAAGCTTTCAAGAGGAAGGTTTTGAGGAGATGGAGATGGTTTAAAGAGAGTTGGGTGGTTAGAAGGCTTGGGATGGTCTTTTGGCTCCTTTCTTATCTCCCTCAAAACTTCTAAAAATGGTGGAGTTGGTTCACTAGGTCGGGGTAGGGGTGACAATGCTAATGAAAGTAGCACAATCATCTCTTCCTCCATTTTTTCATCCTCAACAACTAACTCCTCATCCACATCGAACTAAAACTCATTTCCCATGGGGACCTCACTCAACGAATCCTTGAGTGGACTTGGGATGATGTATTTTTAGAATCACGAGCATCCATTTGGGCCAACACTTCCAATATACTTCTCGCATGCCCCTCAATAGGCTCAACACTAGAGGAGAGCCTAGTGTCCGGTTCCTCACTAGTAAAGTTTTTCAAGTTTGTTATTGCATTCATGACTTCCTCACGTGTTAAACTTGAACTTCCTTTTTGGGCTTGGTTTTGGGGTATAGTATAAGACGGTGATGGCCAACTATTTTGCTCGTATTGTTGGTTTTCTAGCTCATTCTTATACCACCAATCCGGATTACCACTCCATTCAGGGTTGTAAGAATTATGGTATAGATACCATTCTTGGGTTTTATGCCCTTGAAAACCAACATCTCCTACCTCTTGGTAGCACTCTTCATAATACTCTTGGTTTTGGAAACCATGGGTTCTTTCCTCCTCATGGTGTTTCTCTCTCAACATATAGCAAGACTCAGTAGGATGGTCAGAATGACACATCCTACAAACTCTTGCTTGGTGAGTCTCTTTTCTCATCATGAGTTCCCTCAAGGTGAGACGTTCCATTTTTTACAATTTTTTCCCTTTTTCAAAAGTCCGGACCAAGAACTCAACCAATACCTACTCTGAACAAAAACAACCAAAAAGAAGCAAAAAATAAAAGCAACTAGCTAATATGCAACCAGATATGCCCAAACACAAAAAAATAAACGCCTCTTCCCCGGCAGCAGCGCCAAAATCTGGGATGTCATCGCCATACCTCTCAAAGTTGATATTTTTAAGCCCTCATGCTTCCTATCTACAATTAAGTAGATAATGTCAAGTCGGGGTAGTCGGTTCATCCACTAGAAGTGGGATCTTTTCAAGTGTTTAAAAATATATAGGAGAAAACATACTAAGCATATATATACCTAGATACATATAAAAGCATGTAAATAGGGAGGGGGTTGGTTGGTTTTTTATCCTAAGTTATCAAATTGAAATACAACAACTAGTAAAGCAAGAAAACTATGCTAATCATGTAATACAACTAAAGATAAGATGTAAATGATAAATAACAGAGCCTTGGGGGCAATCGACTTCTACTTCCAAACATCATATAGCTCATTGATTTATTCACTCATTCAATTACATTTATTGTCTATGGTGAATGTTATCACTTATCATTCAAAGATCGACATTCATTCCTCCTTAAGAGTAGTTTGCAAAGACAAACAATGACCATTTACAAACCTCATTGATGATCACCCTAGACAAACAACATCATAGGGGTATTTCATCAATGGCATTCACCCAAAGGACCATAGGTTTGATAACAACAAGTCTTCTACCAAGGACATAGTCATTTAACAAAAAAACCATTTATTAGGTTAGACTTAGAACAAACAACATTCAAGGTTTAACCTTTCTTTGCATCTATATGACAAATATGAAAACAAACCACATTAACATACTTATCTAACAATAATTACCACACATTATACACAAGAAGTTCTAAATCCATGCTTTTGGATTTCCATATCAAATGAGTTGAGAAATTTTAAACTTTCCTAACACTCTAACATATCAATCTTACAAAAATTTCATATACTCAAACAACCCATGGTATTAATGAGGTAAAACACAAAATTAATGGCATAATAAATGCTCTCCAATAAATGTTCATAAATGAGCAAACATAGAATCTTACTAATAAGTTTGAAAGCTTCAATCAATTGCTCCCAAGAACTAGATTTAGCTACAAGAGTTCATACTAATTAATGCTAAAAAACCAAATATAATACCAGAGAATTCAAAGATAAAATGGAAGAAAATAGGGTTTAGAACAATACCAAAAATGCAGAAGAAGAAGATATGAATTAGAGGAATGAGAGTACTATTTATATTACAAAAAGGATAAGGTTAGTGATATGTCCATTTTATATGCATAATGTAATAATTTTTTGCGTCACTTTTGTGCTCTTTTATTATCAAGAGCTTGTTTTTTACCTTGAAATTCTCTTAGAAGGGGTAAGAGCAACTTTACACTCTTTTACCTCTTCTAAGTGGATTTTGCGTGACAAGGGAAGAACACGGAGGCATGAAGACCGGAGGCAATTAAAAAATCACATTTTTGAAGACTTTTGAAGACTTTCTTTGAAGAAATTAAGACCGGAGGCCCTTGAAGAACATTTTTGGAGGCATTGAAGACTTGACAACTAAGAGGAATCGCAATGAAGATAAATGTGTACCAAAAGAGGAAGAAAAGGAAACAGGACAAAATTTTGGCACCCGTCGCAAGTCACGATGGCCTCGTCACGAGATTGGCACGAGTCGCAACGAGCCCATCGCGAGTCGTGACCAACGGGTGGCCAGAATTTCACCTTGTCCTTTTTGTACTATAAATAGCACTCTCTTTCCTCTCATTCACAATCTTCTTCATCTGCATTTTTGGTACTGTTTAGAACCCTATTTTTTCCATTTTCATCTTTCAATTCTCTTGTTTTATGTTTCGTTGTTTAGAATTAATTAGTATGAACTCTTGTAGATAAATCTAGTTCTTGTGAGCAATTGATTGAAGCTTCCAAGCTTATATAGTAAGATTCTATGTTTGCTCATTTATGAACATTTATTGGAGAGTATTTATTATGCCATTAATGTTGTGTTTTACCTCATTTATAACATGGGTTGTTTGAGTATATGAAATGTTTTTAAGATTAAAATGTTAGGGTGTTAGGAAAGTTGCAAATTTCTTAACTCATTTGATATAGAAATCCAGAAGCATGTATTTAGAACTTTTTATGTATAATGTGTGGTATTTCTTGCTAGATAAGTATGTTAATGTGGTTTGTTCTCGTATTTGTCATATAGATGCAAAGAAAGGTTGAACCTTGAATGTTGTTAGTTCTAAGTTTAATCTAATGAATGCTTTGTTTGGTTTAATGACTATGTCTTTGGTGGAAGGCTTGTGATTATCAAACCTAGGGTCCTTTGGGGGAAATGACATTGATGAAACACCCCTATGATGTTATTTGTCTAGTGTGATTATCAATGATATTTGAAAATGGTCGTTGTTTGTCTTTGCAAACTACTCTAAAGGAGGAATGAATGTTGATCTTTGAATGAGAAGTGATAACCTTCCCCATAGACAATAAATGTATTCGAATGAGTGAATGAATCAATAAGCTATATGATGTTTGGAAGTGGAAATTGATTTCCCCCAAGGCTCCATTAGTTATCATTTACATCGTATCTATAGTGGTATTGCATATTAGCATAGTTCTCTTGCTTTGCTAGTTGTTCTATTTCAATTTGATAACTTATGATCAAACCAACCAAAAACCCCCCTTGTTTGCATGCTTTTATATATATATATATATATATATGTATGTATGTATTCTCCTATATATGTTTAAGCACTTGAAAAGATCCCTCTTCTCGTGGATGACCCAACTTGCCATTATCTACATAATTGTAGATGTGAAGCATTAGGGCTTAAAATTATTAGTTTTGAGAGGTAAGGTGATAACCTCCACAATTTTGGCACCGCTGCCGGGGAAGAGGCATTTATTTTTATTTGTTTGGGTAGATTGTGTGTGATTATATGCTATTTGTAAATATTTGTTAGTTTGCTTTTATTTTTATTTCTTAGTTTATTTGCCATTTTCAGTTGGCTTGGAGACCTATTGTTCGAGTTCTTGGTGTATGGTTCGTACGCAATCCTCTTCACAAGAACCCCTACACTACGACCCTGAGTTAGAGTTGAATTTGAGACGGGCTAGGAGGCTTTCTTTGGAATGTGTGAATAACACCCCTCCTAGTGACCATTTTGTGGATACATCTTCCTCTATGGAACATTAACTCGAGCACGAAAATTAGCATCCGGGAGGGGTACCTCACCATCCTCCTTTCCAAGGGCGAGCTCCTGCTCTCCACCAAAGAGAGATTCCTTTAGGGCAAGCTTTGCTAAGAGACACCATGACCACCAACCTCAATCTACAACCGATGTGTATCGAGTATCCCGTGGTTGGACCAAACGGGCACTTTGAACTAAAGACCGGGTTCATCAACATGCTACCCATCATCCTTAGTAGGCAAGGGGATAATGCCAACAAACACCTCACCGAGTTTCACTTCTTGTGTGGTGTTGTGGTCCCCCATGGAGTGGATGAATATTTCTACAAGTTGAAGGCATTCCCGTTCACACTATGGGATGGTGCAAGAGATTGGCTCCACTACCTACTGATGAGCATCAAGAGTTAGTTTGATATGAAGACGTTTCTAGCCAAATACTTCCCAGCCTCTACATCCACCACCTTGAAGAAGGATATAAGAAACATCCTCCAATGGCATGAAGAATCCCTCTTCGACTATTAAGAGGTTCAAGAAGCTTCTTGCAAGTTTCCCTTATCACGGTTATTCGGAGGGGGATTTGGTTTATTACTTCTACAATGGCCTTCTTGATGAGGATCAAAGGTTGGTGAGAAGTTCTTATGGTTGCACCCTTGGGACCAAAACATCCTCCGAGGCTATGCAATTGTATGAGGAGCTAGCGAAAGAATAAAGAAACTGTAGCTCAAGGGGCAATTTGAGAAGGAGAACTCCAATGCCCACAAGTGACTCTTCAAATAGTGGAAAGCTCGAGGATCAAGTCTCGGCCCTTGAATATATGGTCAAATCATTGATGACAAAGCCCAGGAATGCGCTGCATGTTAAATCATATGAATTTTGTTATTTGGCGCATCCTACGGACACTTGCCCCACTTTACAAGAGGACTATGTTGAGGAGGTGAATTCCATGGGATATCAAGGGAGTCAAGGCTACCAAGGCAACCAAGAATATCAAGGTGGGAAAGGCTACCATGGTAACCAAGGGTACCAAAACCGGTCGTACAATTCGGGAAATCGTGATAACCTGAACCTCCGGCATGGAAACCCTCAAGGAAGCCAAAACCCTAAACCATATCGGCCTCCTCAACAACAATATAGGCCACCTCAATAACAATTTCAAAGGCTCCAAGACAAACCCCGAGACCAAGGGGAGAGCTCGGGTCTAACAAATGATGAGGTGATGGAAACCATTCACCGGTTGGGCATATGCGCAAAAAAATGTGAGAAATTCCAAGATGAAGCCAAGGCGAGTATCAAGAACTTTGAAACTCAAGTGAGGCAAATAGCTCAAGTGGTGAACCGGATGGAAGCCCGGGAAAAGGGTAAGCTACCCTTCCAACCGAAGATCATCCCTCGACAAAATGCAAGTGCTATCACTTTGCGAAGTGGTAAAGAGGTTGGCTCTCCCACGGTTGGTGAAATTGTTGAGGATGAACCTAGGAAGCTTGAAGTGCTTGAGAAAGAAGGGAAATAGGAGAACGAGGAGGATGCCAAGGAGCAAGCAAGGAAGAGAAAATGGAAGGAAGAGGAGATCACCGTTGAAATCAACCTCAATTTCCGAACCTTTATCCCCCCTCATAAGAAGGAAAGAGTAGTGGAGATTCCTCCATATGTACCAGAGCCAGCGTTCCCAAAAGCTCTAAAAGAAAAAAGGAGGAAGGAATCTAACAAGGACATCTACGAAGTCTTTCGTAGGTATGAGGTAAATATCCCTCTTTTGAATTCGATTGAACAAATTCCTAGTTATTGTGAAATTTTTGAAAGAATTATGTGTAGTAAATAGGAAACAAATAATGAAGAACAAGCTTTAAAATGGGAGAAGTGAACATGCTGCTTTGTACCAAAGGGAGTTACCCCCTAAATGTAGCGATCCCAACATGTTCACGATCCCTTGCATGATAAGAAATACATTTTGAAAAGGCAATGCTTAACTTAGGTGCATCGATAAATGTAATTCTATATTATTTGTATGAAAGCCTCAATCTTGGTACTTCGCATAAAACCAGGGTGGTGATCCAACTAGCCGATCGTTCCAGTGTGTACCCTAAGGGTATCATCGAGGATATGTTGGTTAGGGTGGATTCCTTAATATTCCCTGCGGATTTTTATGTCCTAGACATGGAGCATGTTAAACATGCCACCCCAATCTTGTTGGGAAGACCATTTCTGAAGACCTCTAGAACCATCATTGATGTGCATAACGGTACCCTCACCATGGAATTTGATGTGATTAAAGTAGAGTTTAGCATAAATGACTCTATGAAGTATCCTCTTGACGAGTATTCTTGCAATGCTATTGATTTTGTTGACAATGTGGTGCAAGATGTTTTTGAATTGAGTGGTGATGATTCCTTGTTAGTTTCTTTGGAAAATGATGTTGAAAATGCATGTCTTGTGTATTCCATGAGTACTAACTTGAAGGAAAGCACTGAGGAGTTAAGCATTCTTGAGGAAGTGGTGCAAAGTCTCGACCCTCTAGTCTTAGAGGAACCCGAAGAACCGGAATTACTCCGATCACTTGTGAAGGCTCCTGTGATTGAGCTTAAACCATTTCCAAGTGACCTCAAGTACGCATTTCTTGGGGAAGGGGAGACGCTTCCGGTCATCATTTCAAGCAAGCTCACTAAGGAGAGAGAAGAAAAGTTGATGGTAGTGTTGTAGGAGAACAAGGAAGCAATTGGATGGATTATTTCCGATATCAAAGGCATAAGTTCATCCACTTGCATGCATAGAACCTTGTTGGAAGAAGATACAAGACCCATCTGGCAACCCCAATGCCGTTTAAACCCACCTATGATGGAGGTGGTGAAGGCGGAAATTCTGAAGTTACTCCAAGCGGGCATGATCTATCCAATCTGGGATAGAAAGTAGGTGAGTCCAACTCAAGTGGTACCCAAGAAGAGTGGGGTGATGGTGGTCAAAAATGAGAAGGGAGAAATGGTGCCCACCCGAGTTCAAAACGGGTGGCGCATTTGCATTGACTACCGGAGGCTAATGCAAAAACCGGGAAGGATCACTTTCCGTTGCCATTCATTGATCAATTTCTTGAGATGTTAGCAATCCACCCCTTCTATTTCTATCTGGATGGGTACTCGGGGTATTTTCAAGTGGCTATCGCCCCAGAAGACCAAGAAAAACCCACCTTCACAGGCTCCTTTGATACGTTTGCTTACCGGCGCATGCCTTTCGGGTTATGTAACACCCCCACAACTTTCCAAAGGTGTATGGTAAGCATTTTCTCATAATATTATGAAAATTTTGTTGAGGTATTCATGGATGATTTCACCATTCATGGTAATTCGTTTGACAACTGTTTAGCAAATTTGGCACAAGTTCTTAAACATTTCATTGATACTAATCTTGTGTTAAATTCTGAGAAGTATAATTTTAGGATAAAGCAAGGAATGTTTTTAGGACATGTTGTCTCCTCTAAGGGTATTGAGGTTGACAAGGCAAAAATAGACACAATTCAAACTTTGCCCTATCCTACTAATGTGCGCGAAGTGCGCTTTTTTCTTGGCCAAGCATGATTCTATCGCCGATTCATCAAGGACTTCTCAAAGATAGCATCTCCTTTATGCAAGTTGTTGCAAAAATATTTGGAATTTGTGATGGATAAGGGTTGTAATGGGGCCTTTTATACATTGAAATGAAGGTTAGTTACAGCCCCTATTATACAACCCCTGGATTGGTCGTTGCCTTTTGAGATTATATGTGATGCTAGTGATTATGCCGTTAGAGTGGTGCTTGGTCAAAGGGTGGGGAGAATGCCTCACGACATCTACTACACATCCATGTCTCTCAATGAAGTCCAAAGAAATGTTTTCACCACCGAAAAGGAGTTGCTAGCAGTGGTATTTTCTTTGGAAAAATTTTGATCTTACTTGCTTGGTACAAAAGTTATTGTGTACACTCGCAGTGCTTCGTCATTTAATGACGAAGAAAGAGGCCAAGCTAAGATTGATTAGGTGGATCCTACTCCTGAGTGAATTTGAGTTAGAGGTACAACATAAGAAGGGCGCAGAGAACTTCGTGGCTGATCACCTAAGCCGGTTGGTACTCTGCCAAGATAGTAAGGTAAATCTATTAATGAAGGAGAAACTAGAAGAGGAGTTCCTCGATGAACAATTGTTCGCTATCAGGGACCTCCGACCATGGTATGCTGAAATTGTGAACTTTCTTGTCACTGGTAAATTTCCTCCTCGTTTTTCTAAAGCACAGAAAGATAAGCTAAAGAGTGATGCTAAATATTGTGTGTGGGATGATCCCTTTTTGTGTAAGCATTGTGTAGACCAAGTTGTTAGTAGATGCATCCTCGATAATGAAGTGCATTCAATTCTCACTTTTTGTCATTTTCATGCATGCGACGGTCATTTTGGAGCTAAAAGGACCGCTAGAAAAGTCTTGGAAAGTGGCTTTTATTGGCCTAATTTGAATAAGCATGCATACATATTTTGGAAGGCTTGTGACAAGTGTCAAAGAATAGGAAATATCTCATCTAGAAATGAGATGCCCCCAAAAGCTATGCTATATTGTGAAATCTTTTATGTTTGGGGTATTTACATCATGGGACCTTTCCCTAGTTCTTATGTATTTACATACATTCTTCTTTCCGTTGATTATTTCTTGAAGTGGGTTGAAGCAAAACCCACTAGGACATACGATTCTAAAGTGGTTGCATAATTCCTGAAAGATAACATCTTCTCTAGGTTTTGGGTACCCCAAGCTTTGATTAGTGAATGTGGCACCCATTTTTGGAATAAGACCATAGAGGCACACTTGAAGAAGTATGGCGTCACTCAGAAGACATCCACCACCTATCACCCACAAACCAACGGGCAAGCTGGAGTTTCCAATCGAGAAATCAAGTCCATCCTTCAAAAAATGGTTAACCATAATCGGAAGGATTGGAGTTCATCGGTAGAATGATGCCTTGTGGGCGTATAGGATGGCTTAAAGGACACCAATTGGTATGTCACCATACCGGTTAGTGTTTGGTAAGCCCTCTCATCTACTGGTAGAAATTTAACATAAGGCTTACTGGGCGGTCAAAGAATTCAATCTTGATATAAATGAGGCTGGCTTGAATAGGAAGTTACAATTGGATGAACTGGATGAGATCCGGAGGGAGTCCTATGAGACCACCAAAATCTATAAAGAGAAGACAAAGGTATGGCACGACAAGATGATCATTAGGAAGGATTTTGACGTTGGTCAAAAGGTCCTTCTATTCCAATCTTGCCTTCGCCTATTCCCAGGTAAGTTGAGGTCCTGATAGATCTATTCTTTTGAAGTGGTAAAGGTATTCCCGCATGGCACAGTGGATATTCAAGATCGATCTAAGTCCAATACATTCAAGGTTAATGGACAATGTTTGAAACCTTACCACAAGAATTTTGTGCAGGAAAAAAAAGGGAGGACGTTGATCTCCTCGATCTGGTTTGTGAGTAAAACCCAAGAAAAGGGAGTAACTCGTGCCGACGACATTAAATAAACTTAGTTTTGATCATCCAGATCATCATTCGTGACTTTTCGTTGATGTTTTTTGGTTTTGGATTTTGTCATTTAGTTTCATTGTTTTGCTTTATGCTTTTCACGGGTTGTTTTTCCATGATTTTGTTGAAATTTTAAAGCCAGGGCATTGGACTTTTGAAGGGAGAAATTCTTGGAGTCAAGAAGGTAATGCTTGGACAAGAGACGGAATCAGAAAAAAATTCTAAGTAGCAGGTTAGAAGTGGTCGCGAGTCACAATGGCCTTGGGAGGGCCTCGTTGCGAGTCACGATGGCCTCGTGAGGGCCTCGTAGCAAGTCGTGACCAAATCAGGGATTTTGGTTCAAAACGGAGGTCTCGGCCTCCACTTTTCATGGTCGTGATGGCCTCTCGAGGGCCTTGATGCGAGTCATGAAAGAGTGGTTACGAGTTACGATGCAATCAGAAATCTTGTGTCAAAATGGAGGTCTCGGCCTCCACTTTTCACGAGTTGCGATAACCTCGTGAGGGCCTTGTCGAGAGTTGCGATGGAGTGGTCGCAAGTTGTGATGTAATTAGAAATCTAGTTTTAAAACTCAGCTCCCAACCTCAACTTTTGTGAGTCACAGTAGCCTCACGAGGGCCTCATCATGAGCCCTCGAGAGATCATCTCCTCGACACCAGTCAAACCCATAATCCCATCAGCCCTTCGAGTCATCATTCCCTTGAGACATCAAATCTTTGATGCCCTAAGCCCCAGTTCTTGAGACCAACCCTCAAGACATTATCCTCTTGAGACCTCAAGGCAGCAAGGCCTCTACTCGAGCATAACCTGAAAGTCTATCATCCTCTCGAGGCCAGTCTTGAGATCATCATCCCCTTGAAACCTCAAGGAAACAAGCCCTCGACTCGAGCAGAACCTGAAAGTCCATCATCCTCTCGAGGCCAATTCTTGAGACCAACCCTCAGGACATCATCCCCTCGAGACCTCGAGGCAGCAAGCCTTCTACTCGATCAGAACCTGAAAATCCATCATCCTCTCGAGGCTAGTTCACGAAACCAACCCTCGAGACATTATCCCCTCGAGACCTCGAGGCTGCAAGCCCTCGACTCAAGCAGAACTTGAAAGTTCATCATTCTCTCTAGGCCAGTTCTCGAGACCAACCCTCGAGACATCATCCCCTCGAGACCTCGAGGCCGCAAGCCCTCGACTCGTGCTAAACCAGAAAGTCTATCACCCTCTTGAGACCTCGAAGTCATGAGCCCCTGAGGTGTCATCTTTCATCCTCGAGCCTAGCTAAGATAAACCTCTTGAGACCTTGAAGCCGCGAGCCCTCGAGGTATCATCTTTCATGCTCGAGCCTAGCCAGACCCAAACCTCTCGAGACCTGAAAGCCGCGAGCCCTCAAGGTGTCATCTTTCATCCTCGAGCCTGTCTAGAGCCGAACCTCTCAAGACCTCAAAGCTGCGAGCCCTCGAGGTGTTATCTTTCATGTTCGAGCCTAGCTAGACTCAAACCCCTCGAGACCACCCGTCGCAAGTCGCGACGAACACGTCGCGAGTCACGATAGTCGTGTAAGTCTTCTTTAAATAATAGGCTAAACCCTTTTGCCACAAACACATCCACAATCCATCGCGACTCTTGCTCTCTGTCTTCTCCCGCTACTCTTTGCCTCCCTCTGCCAAGTGACCGCTGCTCGCCGCCGCTAATAGCCACCCTTCACAGCTCACAACCACCACTCCATACCCCATCCTTTCTTCCCAAATCTCCACCCACAAATCATCATAAAATCTTTGAAGAACACAAACCCTAGAATTTAGGGTTTTTGTGACATTGGGCAATTCAATTTTGAATTGATTGTAGGCTTCCTCCTTTCTTTGTTCTAGGCATCTAAGGGGTGTATTTCTTCACTTTATTGAGTTTCAATTGTGATTATGAATGTATACTATATTTATTGGATGTTGTGTAGATTCTGTGTGATGCCTTAGGAAATTAAATTGTTAGACATTGGTTGATTTAGATGAATATATTGTGCTTGGAATTTAATTTGATGGGTATTGTGTGCTTATTTTGTGGTTGCGGTGTGGATTGTATATTTTGTGGTTGCGATTTGGATTGTATTGTGTTTTTTTTATTTTGGATTGGGTGCATTTGTGTTGCTTTGGCTAAGAATGGATTGTGACCTATGCTAGATATAAGGCATGTTGACCCTTGATTAAACATAGTTGTTACATAGATAAAATGTTATTGTGCTTTGCAATGTTATTTTGCTTAGGGAAGTTTAGCCATGGGACGTGGATGTTGACATTGTGAATGTACTAATAGTGGCTAAACTAGTTGAGCACAACTGTGATTTTTGAAATATAGCATATTGATTTCAACTATATGAGAACTTCATTGACTTGAGAATATGGGCTTGGTGGACATAATATGGATTGTATATGCAATTGTGATTAGGACTTGAACTAGTTGACTTGATTTTGATTTGGCTTGTGATAATGAACTAGTTCAAGGTTGAGTATGAATTTGCAATATTGCACATACACATATTCCTGTGCATTTGAATTGTTTGTTGTGGTTGTTAGATATGACCCCACGAAGAGACCTAGGGCTCCCTCCCCCCTCCTCGAGGTGGGCACACCACTACTACACCTTCGCCTCCTCCACCGGCTCTGGAATCGAGCCCCATAACTCTCCCTTCGGATAGGTACATGGGTTTGACCCGGATCACCGGGTCCTATACGGAAAGGTGGGAGGCCTTGGAGAGGTACCCACTCAAGGAGACAAGCTTTGTCGATGTGCCTACGTTAGATGCTTTGGGGCTCACTCAGCCTATCAGAAGCCTCCTTGCAAAAGGGGGAATGGAAGGATTTATGAGTAGGAGCGCGCCCTCTTACCGGAGGTACACACTAGAGTTCTTATCCACAGTCCGTATAAGCAGCATGAGAGGTGATCAACCATGCAAGAGTTACATTTCTTTTAACTTAGATGATATATCTAGGCAAATGATCATCTCGCAGATTGAGGAGGCCTTTGGATTTGACACCACAAAGATACGGGCCAGGCTGGACCCTAAGGCCCAGGATCTATCGATTGAGGATGACATGCACTTTTAGAATGTCATCAACATGAGGCCAAAGAATTCCCATGATAAGAGTAGCGTCATTATCTGCCCTGCACTCCGTTATGTGCACTGTCTGTTGGCTGGCACAGTACTTTGCTCCGTGGAGCTGATGAATGTGCCAGACAATCACATTCACTTTCTATGGAACTGAATGAGTGAGGGACCAGGATATAGGTTGTGGGTAGAGTTGTGGATGAAGAGAATCATGGAGGTGGAAGGAAAGCCCAAGGGGAAGATCATGGTCGAAGGCATGATTGGCCTTTTAGCAGAGTACTTGGGATTGGTTCCTCAAGCTGACTTTCCATGCTTAGGGAGGCACACTTCCGATCTTATCACTGCTAAGAGGTTAGTTAGATTTGATATTCTTAGTGCCACATGGACCATGGGGCTATTCCATTGGTTGTATGGCGCGAGGAAGGTCACATTCATGGCACTTCCTCAGCCCAACAAGACGAAGCTAGAATTTGACACACCTCTAGGAGACTTGGCAATTTCACTTGACTCCTCATGTAGAGATGATTGCCAGTTTGAGCTCCGCGACCTTGGCCCAGCTCCTGTCTAATGTGATGATAGCAGTCTACCTCCCTCTGAGCAACAGCAGCAGAAGTAGCGCTCCACACAGCCTCCACCAGAGACAGAGCCAATGCAGGAGGACGATGTGCCACCTCACTATTCCCAGCCTCCTCTAAACTTCTACGAGCTAATGATACAGACTATGCAGGATGGATTCTGCCACCATGATAGCATGATATTGGAGCATAATGTATTTTTCTCCCAAACCTTGATCGACAGGGATGAGGAGATTGACCAACAGTTATCTCGCATCCATGAGAAGTAGTCCCAGGCAGGCAGTGTCTCAGGCCCTGATCCGGGAGTGGAAAGGTGGAGAGCGAAGAGACAAAGGAGCACGGAGTGACTGGCACAGTATCAGCAGTGCTATTTTGGCATCACATCAGTAATTTTTTGAGCACCATATCTTTACCCTTTACCATACTTTGCTTTGTACGTTTTTGGCCTATTGTCTACATTGAGGGCAATTTAGTGTTCTAAGTATGGGGAGGGTATCTACTTTGAGATGATTGGGGTTAAGGATACTTTTGGAGATACTTTTTCATAACTCTTTTGATTGGTTTTGGATGTTCTTCCCTTTTGTTTTGGGATGTTTTTTTTTCTTTTGATGTACTTGGATAATGTTGGCTTTGATATTTTTCTTAACCTTAACATTTGTAAAGCACTTTGCTACTTTTTTTGGATTGCAAAAACGTGAAAAATGATGGAAAAATTTGAATACAAATATATGAAATGAAAAAGAAAATAAATAAATAAAAAGAATCCTGCTAAGTTGAAAACCCAAGACGGGCAACTTTGGCAACATTGGGGGCCCGGATAGGTCGAAAACCCAAAAGGGCAACCTAGGAAAAATGAGAGGTTAAATGTGTAGAAAGGGGGAGAGCTAGGAGACAGAGGAGCACGAAGTGGCTGGCACAGTATCCGCAGCGCTATTTTGGTGGTGGCCTTTCTTCATCACATCAGTGATTTTGTGAGTTGCATATCTTTACCCTTTCCATACTTTGCTTTGTACAAATTTTCCCTATCATCTACATTGAGGGTAATGTAGTGTTTTAAGTATGGGGAGGGGTATCTACTTTGAGGTGATTAGGATTGGAGACACTTTTGGCATAACTCTTTTGTTTTGTTTTGGATATTTTCTCCCTTTCATTTTGGGATGCTTTTCTTTTGATGTTCTTGGATAATGTTGGCTTTGATACTTTTCTTAGCGTTAACATTTGGAAAGCACTTTGCTACTTTTTGGATTGGAGACACGTGAAAAATGCTTAAAAATTTGAAAAACAATATAATGAAAAAGAAAAAAAATAAAAAGAATACCACTAAGTTGAAAACCCGTGAGGGTAACTTAGGCAACATTGGGAGCCCAGATAGGTCGAAAACCCAAAATGATGACCTAGGCAAAAATGAGAGGCTAACTGTGCGGAAAAAGGTGAGATGCGAGCCAAGGAAACATGATGTGTGGCTAGGATGAAAACCCGAAAGGGCTCCTAGGAAAAATGAGAGGAAACGAGAGAAATTGAAAATCGTTAAGTGTTCACTCACTTGCCGGCGTTAGAGTCATAAGGCCGCGGTGACCATACAGATGGATCTGGTAGCTTGACATCTTGAGGACCTTTTGGGAGTGAAAAATTTAGTGGGAGAAGATGAAGTAAGTTATGAAATTCTTG
Source organism: Rubia yunnanensis (assembly GCA_037428765.1). Lineage (NCBI taxonomy): Eukaryota > Viridiplantae > Streptophyta > Magnoliopsida > Gentianales > Rubiaceae > Rubia > Rubia yunnanensis. The sequence goes on from CM075061.1 coordinate 65,834,916, forward strand.
ATCGTTAATATGCTTCATTTTTAAGTTGAATATTGATATAAAGTGGAGCACGTGTTTTGAACCATATACATGTCTTTAGCTTCACCTTGTATCATTGGATTTGGGATTATCAATTCGGGATTTGGAGATGTTTTAGGGATATAATGAATTGATAGGTTGATATGGTTTGGGTAGATTTAGGAATAGGGGTTGTGGGAAACTTCTCATTTGACCTTAACATTAGAATGTATGATATTGATAGTTTTGTGAGGTATTGATTTGGGGGAATAGTAGTTAGGATGTGGACACGTTATTTCCTTCATATGCTTGGATCTTTTATTACTCGAGGGTGAGTAAGGTTAAAGTATGGGGAGTTTTGATGTGTCCATTTTATATGCATAATTTAATACTTTTTTGGGTTATTTTTGTGCTCTTTTATTATGAAGAGCTTGTGTTTACCTTGAAATTATCTTAGGAGGGGTAAGAGCAACTTTACGCTCTTTTACCTCTTCTAAGTGGATTTTTCATGACAAGGGAAGAACATGGAGGCATGAAGACCGGAGGCCATTAAAGATCACATTTTCGAAAACTTTTGAAGACTTGCTTCGAAGACATGAAGACCGGAGGCCATTGAAGACCAATTTTGGAGACATTGAAGACTTGAAAATGAGAGGAATTTCTATGAAGATGAATGTGTACCACAAGAAGAAGAAAAGGAAATTGGACGTAATTCTGGCACCCATCATGAATCGCAATGGCCTCCTCCAAGACCGTCGTGAGTCGCAACGAGCCCGTCGCGAGTTGCAACCAACGGGTGGCCAGAATTTCACCCTATCCTTTTTGTACTATAAATAGCACTCTCTTTCCTCTCATTCACAATCTTCTTCATCTACGTTTTTGGTACCGTTTAGAACCCTATTTTCTTCCATTTTCATCTTTGAACTCTCTTGTTTTATGTTTAGTTGTTTAGCATTAATTAGTATGAACTCTTGTAGCTAAATCTAGTTCATGGGAGCAATTGATTGAAGCTTCCACGCTTATGTAGTAAGATTATATGTTTGCTCATTTATGAACATTTATTGGAGAGCATTTATTATGTCATTAGTGCTGTGTTTTAGCTCATTTATACCATGGGTTAATTGAGTATATGAAATGTTTGTAAGATTGAAATATTAGGGTGTTAGGAAAGTTGCAAATTTCTTAACTCATTTGATATTGAAATCCAAAAGCATGGATTTAGAACTTCTTATGTATAATGTGTTGTAATTCTTGCTAGATGATTATGTTAATGTGGTATGTTCTCATATTTGTCATATAGATGCAAAGAAAGGTTGAACCTTGAATGTTGTTTGTTCTAAGTTTAATCTAATGAATGCTTTGTTTGGTTAAATGACTATGTCTTTGGTGGAAGGCTTGTTATTATCAAACCTATGCTCCCTTGGGTGAAATGCCATTGATGAAACACCCCTATGATGTTGTTTGTCTAGTGTGATCATCAATGAGGTTTGCAAATGGTCGTTGTTTGTCTTTGCAAACTACTCTTAAGGAGGAATGAATGTTGATCTTTGAATGAGAAGTGAGAACATTCTCTATAGACAATAAATGTAATTGAATAAGTGAATGAATCAATGAGCTATATGATGTTTGGGAGTGGAAATCGAATGCCCCCAAGTCTCCGTTAATTATCATTTACTCCGTATCTTTAGCTGTGTTGCATGATTAGCATAGTTTTCTTGCTCTGCTAGTTGTTGTATTTCAATTTGATAACATAGGATCAAACCAACCAAAAACCCCCCTTGTTTACATGCTTATATATATGTAGGTACGTATATGCCTAGTATGTCTTCTCCTATATATGTTTAAACACATGAAAATATCTCTCTTCTCATGGACGACCCCGACTTTCCATTATCTACTTAATTGTAGATAGGATGCATTAGGGCTTAAAAGTGTTAACTTTGAGAGGTACGGCGATGACCTCCCACTTAGATTCTAGCAACACATTGGTCGCGACTCACGATGGGATCGCTACGAGTGCCAGAATTTAACCCTGTTTTCTTTTCTTCTTCTTGGGGTCAACATTTATCTTCACAGTGATTTCTCTCATTTTTCAAGTCTTCAAGGTCTTCAAAAATGGTATTCGATGGCCTCCGGTCTTCATGTCTTCGAAGAAAGTCTTCGAAGAAAGTCTTCAAAAGTCTTCAAAAATGTGATTTTTAATGGCCTTCGATCTATAAGCCTCAGTGTTCTTCCTTTGTCATGCAAAATACACATAGAAGAGGTAAAAGAGCATAAAGTTGCTCTTACCCCTCCTAAGATAATTTCAAGGTAAAACACAAGCTCTTGATAATAAAATAGCACAAAGGTAACCCAAAATAGTACTAAATTAAGCATATAAAAGGGACATATAACTTAGCTAACTTCATAACTGTTGTCCGAGAGGTTACGGGTAGATATAGTGAATATTAGCAAGCTAGGTGTTGTGTTGAAACATATCATAGATAAGGTGCCTATGAACCTTGGGCCTAGTGTAAATAGGACCCGGAGAGAGTAGTTGCATTCGTGGTGAAAGCTCGGGACTTAATAATATGGGGGAGGAACAGGCTTGCAATGATGGCCGGACCTCGTTGTACCCCCTAATTTTGATGGCGGTGCCGTTGGAGGGTTGCGAGCGCACCCACCTGGACAAGGTTGGGGAAGTGTATGCCATCGGCCACACCACATGTTGTGAACACACTGATAAGAATTTTAAAGGTCTGTATGTGAATGAATTGAGGATTGAAGTTTTAGAACTACCATGTTTTTGAATGAAACCCAAGTGTTTAATATAAAGAGTTTACTTGTTTGTCAATAACATGCTTGTAGTAGTTCAATTGTTGTGTAATGGTTGAACATCATAAAACACTCAATTGTTTTTCAGTTATTGTGGGAATCATTAACTGTTTTTCATTTAAACCACCAAAATTATGACATACTAATATATTACAAATAAATGTAACAATATATTAAAATACATTAGGTTGTTACAAAATTGAAACAATAATAGCATTTAACCTCCAGCTTCTACGTTGTATAGCATTCATATTTCTAGGGCCACTTGTGAGAAGCCAACTACGTCCATCTGATATGTGAGAATCAACTGATAACTCCATTTGATCATATTACAACCAATACACAGGAAACAAAATTTATGTAAAAATTGGGATGTACCAAAAAATACATGTGATATATTCATATGTAGACGACATTATTCGCAATATGGAAATTGTAACTGATCACTATCAAAGCAATGTTGAACTCATAAATATTGATGTTAGATAGACCGGTTTGAAATTAAATTTGTATATTCATGGATATTAATTCTAAACTCAAAAATTCCTCACTTTTGCGATGTCCCTTCTAACTCGGTATTGTATCGTACCGGGCGATTAATGATAGACGTCTTACATTCATATTGTGTTCATCCAAAGCTAAGCTATTTTTCTCACTATTTACAAATATGTCAACTTATGGGTAACCAACACAACATATAGTAAATAACATATGACACAATGATTCAGCCTTTATGAAATTCTTTGATCTTCATTGAATGAGAAAAAAACATACAAAAGGTATAGGTGGTAACAAATTTGCTAAAGGAACATGTAAAAGATGGAAAAGTACCTCAATAAATTTGAACCTAGCTGCTACATTCCTTGGATACTTGTTGATGATTGAAGGAATCCATTTCAATGATCCATCTCACTATGACGTGAATGGATAAGGTGGGTTTGTAGGATATGTATTGGAGATTGAAATGAGTGTTAGTGGTGATAGTTATTGAAATGAAAAATAGGTTTGGGGGGAAATTTTGTTTCAAATTTTCATCTGAAAGTTTTGGTTCGTGCTAGAATTTTCATAACCATTGATGTCGCAAGCTATTCAGTATATCTATCGTGCCAAGTGAAATGTGTACGACATATTATATGTGGCCATAGTATAATAATCAAAAAAATTTGTAAAAATATTTGTTTAGAGGTTCTGTGCATTTCTGTCGACCCGTTTATGCCCAAATCATAACAACATTATCGTCGAATAAAATAATGATATATCCAATTTTGCATTTTGACATCTCCCAGTTTCTTTGAGGGACCTAAGTGCAACTATAAAAAATACAATGTGTGGTCCCAAACTCCATTCCAATTGTTCTAGAAAGAAACAATGTCAATCATATATAGTCAAACTTATAATAACCCATAGTAGTAAAGAAAAGGTCTTATATTTCCCCATAGACTTCCACAAGAACATATGACTGACAATTGTATACTTTTAAGTAATCATCTATAATTTACTCTAGACCATGTACTGGTGCTTTGTAAAAATTGAAGAACGGAATTTTATTATCATTGTACATAAAGAAAACCTAGAATATGAAATTTCATGTGATTCAATATATTTGGCGGAAATTTTCTTTCCTATAACGCTTATCGCTATAGTTTTAATGAATTACTATAAAAAAAACCAAAAGATTACCCAGGTTCGCATGCCTGTAAGAGAGTACGCATATTTCCATATGAAACTTTTGTCATTTTGTTTGGAAGAATGCCTCTTAACACCCAGTAACAACCACGGAAGTTTGGGCCGTAGTGCAATTTCCCCTGAGAATTTTAATGCCCTGCCCATGAATAATTTGGGCTCATTGAGGTGACCAATTCATGGCCAAATTCGAACATGGTGGTCGTGACAACGTGAATTACATAAGCGTATATCAAATTTTGCATTTTGACATCTCCCAGTTTCTTTGAAGGACGAATGTGCAAAAATAAAATAAAAAGACAATGAGTGGCCCTAAACTCAATTATGCTTGTCCCGTAAAGAAATAGTGTCTTCCATATATAGTCTTATATTTCCCCATATAATTCCACAAGAACATACGACTGACAATTATATACTTTTAAGTAATCATCTACAATTTACTCTAGACCACGTACCGGCGCTTTGTAAAAATTGAAGGATGGAATTTTGTTGGCACTTTATTTCAAAAAAAACCTAGAATATGAAATTTCATGTGATCCAATATATTTGGGGTAAATATTCATTCCCAAATATACAGTTTTAATCGAATACTATAAAACAAAACTCAGAAAATTACCTAGGTTCACGTGCATAATAGTACGCATAATTTCCATGTGAAATATTTATCATTTGTTTGGAAGATTGTCTCTTAACACAGTAACAACCACCGAAGTTTGGGTAGTAGAGTAATTTCTCCCGAGTTTCGTGATGCCCTACCCGTGAATAATTTGGGCCGGTTGCGGTGACCGGTTCATGGCCAACTTGGTGGTGGAAATTTGACGGGCGTAATGTTATTACTTTTAAATTTCAAGAGAAACGTAGAGTATGCAATTTGGGATATTCAGCCCGCAATCCATTAATGTGACGTCGATCTAGAGTCAGTTCAAACTCGGTGGCGAAGAAATTGAAGCGACATCGAGCTTTTGTGATTTTCGTTCACCAATTACTAGGGTCTTAGTTATTTTTGGATTGGGCTAATACAAAAGGCCCAGGTTTTAGTATTTGCGATATTGGGTTGGATTAGGTTCTATCTCTTATAGAGCGATTATTATCGTGATATTGCAGTATATCGACGATTACTTGTAGTCTAGGCCCAATCCAACAGTTGTTGGGCCCAAACCTACAATCCACAACTTTGTAGTGCAGTTCCTATCTTATTCTCTTATGCGACACACCCTGCGATGTCGCACCAAATGGCAGTATTTCACTGCGGCCATATAAATACCTGACTACCCATTCACATTCGCAATCGATGACATCGCACAAAAACCTCCCACCAAAAAAGTATTCGGAAGACATTCAAATACAAACAAAATTGGTTGGTCACATGTCACAGTAGCACCAAAACCAACATTCAATTTCTTTGGACATAGTGCATTGGCGGATTTCTCCAAATCGGAAAAGTAACAAACCCTAACAAGGTAAGGATTTTTGCATGAGGTTTGATGATGGTTTTTTGGGTTTCATATACTTCTTTTGTTGTCCATTGCTTTGTTATTCAATCATGGCATGATAGATATTTGCTTTATGATCTTTTGTTGTCAACCATTCGTGTTCAAGTCGCTAACTTTTTTGGCTTAATTGATTGAACTGCGATGTCGCAAATTCAAACACAAGAATTTGCGAAATTTCATACATCACACCAGTCTAGATGAAGTGTTAGGAACATGTATCCATTGTTGCACTGACTGTTCTTGACTGTTGACATCATTGAGTTCTTGACTGTTGCACTGACTGTTCTAGATGGCATGAATGAAGCGACATCCAGGGGGTAAAGGGAAGACAGTAAGGGGAAAGGTTTATCATGCATGAAGAAGGAAAAAACAACGGCCACTCCTCCATCGCCAACATGGGACAAAACATGCTTCTTCAAGGAGGAGGCAGAGAAGCGTTTCAAAAAAATCCAGAGCCGAAGGATAAAATAGGTCAGAGTGATTCAGCCCAAGGATGTGGAACGACTACACCTTAATGTTCTCCTCAAACCCTTCAAACCGTGAGGATTGAAATGTTTGATATGAATCGATAAATCGACGTGCGATACGGAGGTCAAGGTGTTTTATGCCAATTTCACCAGGGAATCGAAGACCATCTAAAAGACAAGAGTGAACGGGATAGACGTGAAGATGATGACAAAGTTCATAAATCAGGTGATTGGATGCACAATTCGTGGGGAGGATAACCCAGAGGTTGAGCCTTTACAGCTATACTGCCGGGACAATTGGCCTCGACGGGTCAACGAGAATGACCTATTCAGGGCCCTTGACTCTAACCGAATGGTGGAGTACATCAAAATTAATGTGTGGAACAGACTCGCCCCAATAAAGAACATTAAGCTTGGTGTTCTCAACCTTCAGGAGAGAATAATGTTCAATATAATTGTACAAGTACTTATCTTGAGTGGACATCCTATGGAGTCCACGATCAACGGGACCGTCATGTTTTACCTCCTTGCGGAGAAGAAGGTATTCACCATCATCCAGGAGATGCATCAATTGGCCTTCCTCATGAAGAGTCAAACACTCTCCTAAGACAAAGTCATCACCACCATTCTAGAGAAGAAGAAGGCTCCCTTCAAAGCGAAAGCAAAGATCCAGCCTAAGTACTACGATGCAAACTACTTTGGGATGAAGCATTGGGTTTGGGAGGCGGGAACGTAGATTGTCACAATGTCTCCATAAGGGATATAGATTAGCCTCTCACACTTGGGCCCTAGGTGACTCTGTCGGCTTCCATATCTATGGACATTTACCCCACCATTATTCAGACCCCCGTAACGGGTAACAAATTTTAAGTTTTTTTTTGTTTTATTCCATATTATCATTAATTAAAATTTTAACATTTTAATTAAATGTAACTAATTTCTTATCCCTCAGGACTTCAAAAGAAGGCCTAGGCCATCCTCCTGAAGGACATGACCGAGACCAAGGCCATGGCGCAGCGGAGAGAACATGCCATGCGTAATCTTATGGAAGAATTGGGGGTGCTAAAGTCTATGATTTCCCATGTGATCAATGAACCTGCGTGGGATGAGGGGCCTGGGGATGTTGGGCCTGAGGTTGACAAGGATGGGCTGGATACCACCGATGATTAAGGAGGGTCAAGCACCCGCACTAGCATGTTTTCCACCAAATAGTCAAAGACTAAATCTCAAGAAAATGTTATACCACCTGTGTCACCACCAAATTGATTGTCATGGATCATATGTTTGTTTGTTGGAGAACATGAAAAATGTTTGTTTGGATTTTATTAGGATTCTATGTATTTTGTTTCATTTTCATTTTGCTGGGATGTTACATGTGGTACGTAGCATTATGTGTTTTAAAAAAATATATATATATATATATGTACGTACGTACCTAGCTTTAGTCTTACAATTGTAAGTTCATGTTGAGACTGGCTGTGGTGAACTTGGAATGAAACCTTTAGATGGTATATTCCATAATCTGGTTGTATTGGTTATCTATCTTTAATTTATTATGTATGATAGATATGTGCGACCTCGTGCTTTATTCGTACAGTATTATTTTTCTTTAACAGACATAACATCGATTCAGGTGTGACATCTCATAAATTATTTTATGTGAATGGATTTTAAGCATGAGTTTGGGCCGACTGCCATGTGTGCCTTCGCCAAGTTGAAAAATTGACGTCGTTGCTTACGTCAGATTGAAGTCGGTAATATCGAATGATGGTGCGAAGTCAAACTTGTCATCAATTACTATTACTGCTAGGTCGTACCCTTACTCCCGATGTCACACTTACGTCGGTAATAACTTGTACTTCAATTGCATAGCTTATTTACTCAGTGACTGTAGAATCACAGTAAAAAAACCTATTATTCACCTCAGTTTCTTCAAAACCAAGGTCAATAAGATTATTTACTTCTAAATATAACTGAGGTAAAAGAACTTTTTACCGCAGTTTTTTTAGCTAAGCCAAAAAACCAAGGTAAACAGGGTAGAGTTACAGGTTCAGTTTCTTGTAGTGATAGGATGAAAGCAAAATAAAAAGGAATGAAAGAAAGAGGAGATAATGTTTCTCTCTCTAGAATGATGTCCTAATTACAAGAGTAGAGTGAAAAATGAAAGATACGTTCAAACTCTAGTAGACTAAAGCTAGATTTATAGTAGTGGGGGATTGGGCAAAATAATAGTCCCAAAATAGGCCAACAAATGAGAAACCCTAGTTCAGCCGCCACCTGGCAGGAACCATCGCGGATAGTGCAGTACGTGCATTGAATTGGGTCCGTGCTAGCATTGGGTGCCTGAATTTGCGCATCCAGCTTGATCCCTGCTAGCGCGGGCTGTGGGATCTATCGTAGTCTGAGTTTGCTCTATTAGCACGGATTATCTGATCTTGCACGGTCTGTGCATACTCATTGGCACAGACTGTGTCATCCTCTAACGGTTGCGTTCATGCGGTCCAAATCATTTGTCGTGGGCTGCCATCAGAGTCCTCATTTTTGCACATCTGATCCATGGAAAGTGACGTTTGGCACGGGCCATCAGAAACCTCATTTAAGTCAGTAATTTGACAAGGGCCGCCAATTCTTCACATCTCGTAAAACAAGACAGTCCGCGCCTATAAAGTTTAGCGAGGTTCCTGCCGGGCTTTGGCACGGTCCATGCTAAAGCATTTTATGGTCTGGTGCGGGCTGTATGGTCAGTTGATCTTCTTTCCTTTGCTATAGATGAACTGTTAGTTTGTTTTGAGGGATCTAGTAATCAATTTTATAGTTCTCGAGGAGACAAATCTAATGGAACCAACTTTGAAGGCTGATTCTTCTTAGATCGTTCCCAAAAGTTGGCACAACTTTCTCGGACTATGATTCTCCATTTCTTCATTGGCCACCTACCTTTGGCTCCAATCTCCTTCTACCATGATTTGATGTCCGTGATTTTCATGTACTACCATTCTAATCTGAATGGCCTTCAATCTCTTCTACCATCCTTGCAAACGGCCTTTAATATCTTCTACCGCTCTTGTGAACGGCTTTCACATAGAATGTAACAGAAATTATCCACGAGCGACCTATAAAAGATAATCACAAAGGAATATCTAGGATCTCGTGGATACAAGATGTCCATAAGTACTAATTAAGTCTACAAAATACAGGATTAAGACAAGAAAACAAGACATGGCCGTCTAAACCCCTAGTCTCGTAAACTCAACTAATACTAGAAATCCAACATGTAAAACAAACCAATTAATACACCGAATGCATTGGTTAATGCATGTGTAATGGGCCACATTAAAACAAGGTAATACTTCCTAAATAGCCATACCATTCAAAACATGATAATCTAAGCATGAAGGCTATTTAAACAAGAACATTCTCATCAAACAAAATTCTCATGTAAGTTCACACCAACTCATCAATAAGATTATGCAATAAAGATTCATCTACTCCCAAATTACCTAACACATGAAGAACATAACATCCAAGCATTATAGAACATAAAATCACCCAAACTTTTTTCAGCACAAGATTATGCATACAAACCCAAACACATATCTCAACAAGATACACTCATTCAAGAATCATGCTTTAAATAACACCACAGCAATGTTAATAAATAAAAGAAACAAAGGGTTCAATGTATTATGCGGAATTTGAAGCTAGGACTTGCAAGATCCACACAAGAAGAAGGAAAAGTTGATAACTTGTAAGAGAAAAGCTTCAAACTTTTAAATTCACCAAGAGTGTGTGTGAGTGCGTGTTTCTTGGAAAGATGTGAAGTGTCAAATGCTTCATTTAGGTGAAGATATGTACCATGCACTAGAAAATTCAGCATAGGTGACTAGGGAGAAAGGTACAATTAGGATAAGATTGGAATTTTTGGAAACTTCAAATTAGGGGACAATAGTACAAATCAATTAATTCACAAGGAATATTGGAAGTACTATTCGCATAAAAAAACATAAGTATTGGGGAATTTCAAAAATTATAAACCAAAAATGTTCAAAAGTCATAATGTTTGAAAATTTGCATTTTTGGAACAATTTGAAAGCGAAAATGGGGAAACAACACAGATACCTCCGTGTGAAAGTACCTGGCACGGACCCTGATGTGTCCATTTTATATGCATTATTTAGTAATATTTAGGATCACTTTTGTTATATTTTTGGTGTAATATTGCTAGATTTACGTAGGTTTACATAATAAGGGGTTTAGATGACCATTTTCGATTTTTATATCCAAATCCTTCATTTTTGTAACCTATGTTGAGTCTAAGGGATTTTTGGTCCTCATGAGCATCTTTTTTTTTTTTTTAATTAGAAACCATCCGGATAGATGGGAGGAATTTATTAGGCTCCTCAAACCCAAAAGGAAGTGCTACAAGTAGAGTTTTTTACAAAAGATCATTCATGATGATCCAAGAGCCAAAGAAGCCCTCCAAGCAAATAGAAAATTGCTTCCAAAAGCGCTATGTTTAGTCAAATCTAAGCTAACTGAAAATGTGAAATTACAGATTGCTAGTCTTATGTCCATCTGGCATGAATAACACGAACATGGTCAGGGAAGCGAAGAATCGAAACCCTTATTAGTCAATGTTATTCAGCCAAGGAAGACACAAGATCGCCTGAGTGTCCATATGTTGCCATCCTCGATTTCTCCTATGTTCGAGCAATACTTCCTCTCCTCTCCTATGATCGAGATCCTCCCTTGCTTCAGGTAGCTCAGAAATCCATCTCCTGTGCTCAGACCGTGCTTCCTCTCCTGTGAGTCCTCATTTGCTTCAGATGTGTCTCCGAACCTGAGCCGGATATCTGCAAAAAATGAAAGACAGCAGTCTCTATTCCACAACATTTATATACATTATATCCAGAGACAAATACCAGCTTATGTGTAATCTGAGTTCCCATTTACAGTTCTTATTCCTACCCCCTGAACTCCAATTTTATCTAACATAATAAAGCCTTTAAGGAAAGAAGGGGCATTGCTAATTTGAAAGACTCCATTTAGGGATTCCTCCCTTGTAAATTTTGCCAAGAAATCAGCCACAGTATTAGCTTCCCTAGGAGCATATGTGATTGGATTGTCTCCATGCAACAAATTCAGTTGACAGTTAAGAGAAAAAAATCTCCAGGGACCAGAGTAAGGATCATGGATTGCTTTAACTGCAGGTTTGCAATCTGTCTCTATAGTACTGCCCTTAATATCAAGTTCTAAGCATGTCTGATATGCCAATTGAATGCCTTCCATCTCTGCTAGTAGAGGAGAATCAGATTTAAAAGTTTTGACTGTCATATGTTTAACCTCTCCCCTCCAATCTCTAACTATTACTGCACAAGATGAGTCTCCTCCTTTTACCCATGAAGCATCAGTGTTAATCTTATAAGCACTTTTTGGTTTATCCCATCTAACTGCAGTAACTTTGATCTTCTTTTTATTTTTCTGAGTTATCTGAGGAATGGTTCCAGCCTGTATTAGTTCCTTATGCTCATTCAAATTGCCTTTCAATGGATTTGCAGTAAAAATTATGAAAATCAGATCCTTTATATTCTGGAAGCATGCATCTACTGAGAAAGTATGATTATCATATAGTTTTTTGTTCCTAAAAATCCAAAGAGACCAGATTGTGGCAATGAATGCAGCAGTATACACCTGATGCAGAATCACAGAGCCTGCCCTAATGTTTAGATAGTATTCCACTAAATGACTAAAACTCCTGAATTCAGGTGTATGCAGATTCAGCATGCAATTAACTTTATTCCATACTGCAGCAGCCTTACAACATGAATTAAAGAAATGGTTGATAGAATCTGAGTGATTAGAGCATATAGGGCATTTAGAGGCTAGTGAAAAAACTAACTTACACAAAACATTTTCAAATGGCAAAATTCCATTCAAAGCTCTCCAGGTTAGTACTGACATTTTAACAGGTATGAAATTTGCCCATACCTTATGAAGATGTCTGATGGTTGTTCCCCGTAGCCTCAAAATCTTATAGGCTGAGCTAACTGAAAAGTTTCCATCCACTGAAGGTGTCCATATCAGTCTGTCCTCATGTGAGTTCGTAATGGATACTTCCTGCAAAATTGAAACTATATTGGTAGCCAAATGTGGCTCCAGAAAAGGGAGATTAGAGTCTTTATTCAGGATGAAGGAGCTTAGTGTGATTTCAGGGAATGGTATTTCAACATCATCAGGCCATTTGTAGTATAAAGCTCCTTCCCCTGACCAATTTGCATTCCAGAAGGAACATTTTCCTTTTCCATGAATAACTCTAGTCAAACCATTAGTTTTTTCAGTTATGTTGCATATTCTCTTCTATACCTGGGAATTCTTGTAAGAATCAGGTAAAGTCCAGAGATGCTGAGCCCATTGTGTAGTGTTCATTTGAAGCTTCCACCATAGCTTACAGGAAAATGACTCAATTATAGCTTGAATGTCTCTGAAACCTATCCCATTCTCTTGTACTGGAATACTCATCTTTCTCCATGCTCTCCATTTTTTCCTGGTCTCTGTACTATCTGAGGTCCCCCAAAACAGTCCAGAAGCCATCCTTTCCATTTTCCTCACTACTAACTTTGGAGGCCTTAGTACAGCAAACAAGTGAGTTGGGATAGAAAGCAAACAATGGTTTATTAGGATTATTTTACCACCAGTACTCAACCACCTGTTTTTCCAGTTATTAATGCTTTTTTCCATTCTCTCCAATATGGGGTAGTAGTATCTCTGAGTGTTCCTTCCTGTAAATATTGGGATCCCTAGATATTGAAAAGGAAACACTCCTCTAACCATCCCTAAATTCCTACTTAGGATCTGAGATCTTTCTACTGATGTGTTAGGAGATACATAGAAATTAGATTTGGAAAATTTTAATTTTTGTCCCGATGTTTGCTCAAATGTACAGAGAAATTTTTTAAATCTTTTCAGGTGTTTCTTGTTTCCACTAAGAAAAACTGCAGTATCATCAGCGTACATTAGATGGGTAATCTGTGGACATGTCTTAGGTAACCTGAAAAATTGCAAATAGCCCAAATTAAACAGTTTTTTAAGTCCTCGTGAGAAAGCCTCAGATAAGATGTTGAACAGTAATGGAGAAAGAGGATCTCCCTGTTTTATTCCTCTGTTTGAAGCAAAGAAACCTGATGCTACTCCATTAATTAGCACTGAAAAATGGGCTGAAGCTATGTTCTGCATAACTCGGTTAACAAATATACCATGAAAACCAAATTTAAGGAGAATTGAGTTAAGAAAAGACCATGATACTCTATCAAAAGCTTTCTGCATATCTAATTTAATGATTAAGTTCTGCTTCTGTGATTTCCTGGTTAACATTCTGGTCATTTCTTGCATTAGAATTATGTTGTCAGAATATCCCTCCCTTTCATGAAAGCACTTTGTTCAGGAGATATAAGTTGAGACATAAGCGGTTTAATCCTTTCCAACATCATCTTAGAGAATACCTTATTAACAAAATTTGAAAGGCTGATTGGTCTGAAGTCAGAAAAAGTAACAGGTATTGATTTTTTTGGTATTAGAGCCAGCCAAGTGCTGGAAATTGCCTTAGGGATGCTTTCACTTGTTAGGAAATCATTTGCAGCCTCTAGTAAATCAGTTTTAACAATTTCCCAAAAGGTGGTATAGAAAAAACCAGTGTATCCGTCAGGTCCGGGGGAACTATGTTTGTTTAGGTCAAAAACTACAAATTGGAGCTCATGTATCAGAAAAGGAGCCAACAATAAATTATTCTCATGTTCAGTTATTATTCTTGGTATTTCAGCTAGAAAATAATTCATGTAAGTTCCCTGCTTCTGAGGTTCTTCCATGTTAAATAAAGCTTTATAATATCCCACTGCCTCCTCTTTAATCTGTGTAGGATCAGAGGTCCAACTTCCTTGCTCATCTCTTATCTTGGTAATTCTAGTTTTAGTCCTCCTTTCCCTAATTGAATGGTGAAAATAACTTGTATTCGCATCACCATATTTAAACCAGTTCAACCTTGCTTTTTGCCTAAGAAATGTTATTTTCTCTTTTTGAGCCCTCATTAAAAGCTGTTTAGATTTATTCAAATCTGTCAGGGTAGATTCAGTAGGATTTTGTTGAAATGAGATTTCTAAATCATTAACCTTATGCTCATATAGTGACAGATTCTGGTCAACATTACCAAACTGAGATGTATTCCACTGCTTTATTTCCATCTTGAGTCTTTTCAATTTATTTATTAACGTATACATCCCTCTGTAGGGAGTGTCTAGATTCCAGTTAGTTTCCACTAGACTTAGAAAATCCTGCCTACCAGTCCACATCTCTTGAAACCTAAAAGGTCTGGGGGCTTGTTCCTCTGATGATTGTACTGATAAGAGGAGGGGAGCATGATCCGAAGACAGTCTATTAAGAACATGTATTGAGCTGTTAGGAAATTTTTCAAACCAATCTAATGAGCAAATTCCCCGGTCTAACCTTTGGAAAATTAGCTCTTTGCACCTTTCCTTATACCTGTTATTGGTCCATGTAAAAGAATTTCCTACCGTGGGTATATCATGCAAATCCAGGTCACTTAAAAATTTGTTAAATTGCATCATGCTCTTTTTTGGAGTTGACTTTCTCCCTTCATATTCTGAGACAGAAGCTACAGTGTTAAAATCTCCAATATAAATGGAAGGAGGGAGATTAGCTACCAGTAAATCACTCCACAATGTCTCTCTTAATTGTCTATGTACACTTGCATAGATAAATACACAGTTCCAGCTCAGAGAAGATATGGAATCAATAATATTAGCTTGTACATACTGATCAGTCTCACTTAGAACAGTGATGCTAAAAGACTGGTTCCAAAATAGCCAGATTTTAGCATTGTGGGCACAGTAAGCATTGTGGAATCCCAAATCATTTTTAAATTTTGTTATCCTCTGATTTTCTTGCCATGGTTCTAGTAGACACATTATGTCCAGTTTGTGTTTAAGTTTCAAATTTTTAAGTCTGTCAATTGAGGTACCAATTCCCCTAACATTCCAAACCAGTACATTCCCTATTATGGTGTGTTTTATCATTTAAAAATTTTGGGATTGGCTTTTTGTGATGATCTTAGTTTTCTACTAGTCTTTCCTGAATTTTTTCCTTTATCTCCTGAGCTTCCATTACTATGGTCAATAATCCCAGATAAATCTGAAGGACTTACCTTTGCCTGCTCACCTTCTTTCTCCATCATGCTCGAATCAGGATTTGTTGTAGTTGTTTCTTTCAATCCTTCCTTATTACTGGTACTATGCTCCGCAGGACCTGCTTGTGCTTGCTCTATAGTCACCAGTTGTGTTATGTCTTCTTGGGCCACAGGAGAAATAATGTTATTAGTAGAAACATCAGAATTAATGGCAAGAGGTGCTTCCTGTGATTCCATTGTTACTTGAAGAATTCCTCCAATCTCCCCTTCCTGCTCTTCCTCACTATCCTCTAAGGATTGAAAGGCATTAGATATTGTTACAGTGTTTATGTTTGTTTCCTTTTCAGGTATGGATTTTTGTTCAAGCTGGTGATCCTTTTTTCTCCATATGGATGTGGTTATTGGCTTAGATATGTCATCTAATGAGTAAAAAGGGCCATTACGTTTTTTGTGACTTACCTTGTAGAAGTTAATGTTACTATCATTTTGGAATCCAGTGTTTAAGTTTTGATTCTGTACATCATTTTCCTTTTGTGAGACTGTGAGAGCAGATGTACCTTCAATGTTTATTTCCTCTGTTGGGTGAGAATCTGTCCTGAGTTTGTTCTTAATTGCAGGATTCTCTATCTTCTTACTTGTTGTTTTCCTTAAGTTGGGATGCAAAAAATTGCAGTTTGTATTGCTATGCCCAATTATTTTACAGTGAGAACAATATGTAGGCAAGTCCTCATACTCTATTGGGTATTCTGCCACCTTGTTTCCTATGCCTACCATAATTGATTTGGGAAGCTGGGCTAACAGATCAATTTCTAGGCAAACTTTAATAGCTGAAGGTCTGGATAATGCCATAGTTGCAGCATCCATCTTAAGAAACCTTCCTACCTGACTACTTATACCCATGATAGCAGAGCTATTATAGAAATGGATTGGAAGTTTATGAAAAGTTACCCAAACCGGTACAATGGAGGATTCCACTGACGGAGAGAAATCTGATGTCCATTTCTTCACTTTCATTGTGTAGCCTTGAATTGACCACTGACCCTTCATCCAACACCTTTGGTAGTCTTCGTTATCCTGAAACCGAATCAAAACATGTCGATAATCAATAGAGCCTAGCTGAAATATCGATTTAAAGCCTATAGATTTGAATGCCTGTTGTAGTGAGTCCATATGTGGTTTCCCTCGGATAAACTTTCCGACGAGGGTGTTCTGATAGTGCGAAGCAATGATTTCTCCTTCTTCAGGTGGGAGTATGTATGCAATCTTGCCCTTGAATTCTGTAATCGGATGAAGGTTTGGTGTATCTGGGAGGGACGCCAGGAGAGGCGATTGTTTTGTATTGAGAGCTTGGGCAAAGCTACGAGTAGCCAGGGGCTTCAAGAGAGAAGGGTCCGAGGCCGGAGCAGGCGTCGGCGACGCCATGATCGGAGGTCCAAGTAGTTACCCAGAAAAATTATGACCGTTACAGATAGAAATGGAGGTGGCGAGATGGAGGAGAGGAACAGAAATGTGATGTGTGTTAATTGCACCGTAAATCGCACATAGGAACAGTAAAAATCGCTCAATAGGCAGTTAATATAGGTATCGTAAATCAAGTTTCATGGTGACGCATATGTCACAATATATTTTTAATGTCCTCATGAGCATCTAGATTCCTTTTTGTGAGCTTAATTTGTAGATTGCTCATGAGCATTTAGAAGTGGTTTAGTGAAGGCCATTCGAAAGGATGGTAGAAGATTGAAGGCCAATCACAAAGTGGTAGAAGATAAAGTGAAGAAAGGAGAGCAAAGCAACAATTGAAGGATGGTCCAGGGTTTTTAGAATTTTCCGAGAAGAATCAGCCTTCAAGAGTGGCACCATTGGATTCCTCTTCTCGAGCACTACGAATCGACTACAAGAACTCTCAAAACGGATTAACGGTTCACCTAGAGGAAGCAAAATAAAACAGGGCTGGATTTCACTGATCTGGTCGCAACTCGCGATGCTTGGTCGCGACTCGCGACGACAGCGCGAATTCAGCCCCGCAGCAGCGTTTTATCTCCCCTTTTTCCTCCACTATAAATACCTCTTCACCCCTTCTTCTCCAACCCTCTAAGCCCGACTTGGGGGCTCCAAAACCCTAGTTTTTCACCATTTTCTTCCATTTCTTCTTCTTTCTTTGCAGATCTTTGTTCTATGTTATGGGTTTTGATTATCTAGCTTAGTTTTATCTTGGGAGCAAAGGATTGAAGCTTCCATTTCTATGTAGTAAGAACCATTATATCTATCTATTTGGTGTTTTTGCTGTTGTGCATTTATTGAGCTTTGAATGTTAATTGTTAATTGCATTGATGTTGTTGGGAGCTTGAGTATATGAAATACTTGTATGAATTGCTTGCTAGGGTTTGGGGGAAGTGGGTGGATTTCCCCCCTTTTCTTGTTAGGAATATATGAGTAGGATTTAGAGCTTCTTAAATGATGTTGGTGTGTTGATAATTGCTAGATGAATGTGATGATGTCGAATTCGTTGTTATGTTTATTTTAGGTAGCAAATGAGAGAGGTCTATGAATGTCGATCGTTCTCGACTAATCTTGTGCAAATGCATGAATTGGTTAAATGCTTAGACACGGTGTAGTGTTTGTAGGTGTTGCTAAGCTTGTTGATTCTTCGTGCTAAATGCCATCAATGGCATACTCTTAGTAATAAGGGAGTCATTGGTGAGGTTTGACAAGAGATGTCAAATTCACTCTTGCAAACTACCATCTAAGAAGGATAGAAGATTTATCTTCACAACAAGTAGTTGAAGCAGTGAATAGATTGTTTTACTCGTTCTTGAATCCTTTGTTATTTAGCATTTATGTATTCTTGATGCTATGTTTCACTTCACTTATGTCATATGTTGTTTGAGAATAGGAAGTGTTTTTATGATTGAAGTGTTAGGGTGTTAGGAAAGTGACGAATTCCTTAGCTCCTTTGCATGAAAATCTATGAACATGAACTTAGAACTTCTTGTGCATAATGTGTTATGATTCTTTGTAGATGGGTATGTTAATGTTAAGTCAAGTAATAAATGTGATAGAATGAGTGAATGGTCCAATGATCTACATTAGGTTTGGAAGTGGTTATCCATTGCCCCCAAGGCTTTATCTTTGTAGTTTTAAAACCCCTTTTTCTTAGTTTTGTTTGATGATTAGCATAGTTACTTAACCTTGCTAGTTATCATGTCTTTTAACTTTCATAACTTAGGACAACCAACCATCCAAACCCCCCCCCATTTACTGCTTTTACATGTATGTATATATATCTACTCCTAGCCTAATATCAACCTTTTGTTCCTAAACGCTTAGGAAGATCCCTCTTCTTCGTGGACGACCCCGAATTGCCGCTATCTACCTAGTTGTAGATAGTAAGCAAAAAGGGCTTGTAAATATTAACTTTGAGAGATACGGCGACGGCCTCCCAAATTTTGGCGCCGTTGCCGTGGAAGAGGCGTTTGTTCTTAAGTATTTAGGTGTATTTGGTTGCATATTAGCTAGTTGTTTTTATATTCCACTCCTTGGTGGTTGTTTTTGTTTGGAGGTGTTGCTTGAGTTCTTAGTGATATTTTATCGAGAACACTTGCAATATGATTTTGGACTTTTGAAAAAAAAATCTTTTAAAAAATGGAGCGTCTCACCTTGAGGGAACTCATTATGAGAAGAGAGGCTCAACAAGCAAGGTTTTGTAGGATGTGTCATTCCGACCATCCTACCGAGTCTTGCTATTTGTTGTGGGGAGAGCACTATGAGGGAGAAAGAACCCTTGGTTTCCAAAACCAAGGATATTATGAAGAGTGCTACCAAGAGGTAGGAGATGTTGGTTTTCAAGGGAAAGAAGCTCAAGAATGGTTTCCATACCACAATCCTTACAATCCGGAATGGAGTGGTTACCCGGATTGGTGGTATAAGAATGAGCCGGAAAACCAACAATACGAGCAAAATAGTTGGCCATCACCACCTTATACCGTACACCAAAACCTATCCCAACAAGGAAGTTCAAGTTTGACACGTGAGGAAGTCATGAATACAATAGCAAACTTGAACTCCTTTACTAGTGAGGAACCGGACACCCGGCTCTCCTCTAGTGTTGAAGCTATTGAGGGCCATGTGAGGAGTATATTAGAAGCTCGTGATTCCAAAAATACACCATCCCAAATCGAACTCGAGGATTCGCGAGTGAGGTTACCATGGGAAATGATTTTGAGATCGAAGGGGATGAGTTAGCATCGTCACTCCTTCTCTCACCTAATGAACCAACTCTATCATTTTCGAAAGTTTTGAGGGAGACGAGAGAGGAGCCGAAACATTATCCCAAGCCTCCTAACCACTCAACTCCCTTCAAACCTTCTCCACCTCAACAAAACTTTCCTCTTGAAAGTTTTGTACCCCTACCTCTCTACTTTTGGAAGCTCATGGTGAAGGGGTTCAAGCCTTCACCATATGGATAATATTAGGGTCATGCCGACGACCTAAAATATACGGAGCTTTGTCATGCTGATGACATAAATTAATTCAGCCTTTATTTTAGTTTTGTTGCTTAGTTTTTGTTGTTTTGTCTTGTTCTTTTTATGGTGTGTTTTTCTGTGATTTTGTAGCAAAGTGAAGTGCATTGCAGTGGAGGTGATGAAGGAATGAGATCAATGAACAAGGGAAGAAAGCTTGGACAGTTGGTAAGTAAAGAAAAATCCTAAGTGCTGGGATGCCCTGCCGTCGCGAGTCGCGATGGGTACGTCGCGAGTCGCAACGAACAGGGGAGAAAAATCCACTCCCAGCACCAACTTTCTGCGAGTTGTGATGGGCCATCGCGAGTCGCGACATAGAGGTCGCGAATCGCAACGTGATCAGAAAATTTTTGCTAAAATTCTGCTCCCGGCCTCAACTTTGCGAGAGTCGCTATGGTACCGTCGCGAGTCGCGATGAAGAATCGCGAGTCGCGACCAGTTCAGTCACGAGTCACGATGGAAAATACAAGTTTTCATCTGTTCTTAAACATTGCATGATCCTTCCTTCTTCTCCACCCAACACTCCCAAGAACCACCACATACACGCTCATTCCTCCACCATCCTACATATGTTGGCATATGAACATTCTTGCATCTTTATAGCACCTTTGTTGATTGTAGTATGCCGACTACATCATTGTGACCATAAGTGCATATCCTATAATGATGCTTGTATATATGTTGATATATGTTGGATATTTTTAATGAATAATCTTATAGTGGTGGTTGAGGGTGGATTGGTTGTTCTTTGAGAATACTATGGTTATTAATTCTCTATGCTAAACCTAGTATTACAAATCCTTATGTACTTGTGAGTTTAATGTTGTTCTTTGTGGTGTTAGTCTTGATTAAATGGCGCCATGGAGACAATGCTTTTCTCGAGGGGTGAGTCCTTCTACGGCATCTTTGCTCCCCCTTTCAGCTTCGAAACCAATGGCGGGGCTGATTCTATACAAGTGCATCGGATTGTGCCATATCACGGGCGACTATGCGGAGAAACGGGTGTCACTCTACCCCTTGCTTTGAGTTTTATTGTTCTTGCCTTACATGTTTACATTGAGGGCAATGTAATGTTTTAAGTGCGGGGAGGGGTTAGAGGACTCAATGCATGCTAGCTTGTTTTGGAATGCTTTTTGCTACTTTTGATTGGAAAAACATGAGAAAATGAAAAAAAAAATATATTGAAAAAAAAGAAAAAAAAAGAAGAGAAAACCCACTAAGCTGAAAACTCGAGAGGGCAACTTAGGCAACATTGGGGGCCTGGATAGGTCGAAAACCCAAAAGGGTGGCCTAGGAAAAAATGAGAGGCTAAAATGCATGGAAAAAGGTGAGATGTGAGCCAAAGAAACATGATGTGTGGCTAGGATGAAAACTCGAAAGAGCTCCTAGGCAAAATGAGAGCAAAAGAGAGAAAATGGAAAATGCTATGATTTCACTCATTTGCCGGCATTGGAGTCATAAGGTTGCGGTTGTCACATGTATGGATCGGGTAGCTCAACATCTAGAGACCTCTTGGGATTGGGTAACTTAGTGGGTTAGGAAACGAAGTATGGTTATGAAATTCTTGATCTCTTTCTACTTCATTTTTTGTTGATATATTGGCATTAGGTGAAGCATGTGTTTAAACTTCCTATATGATTTTAGCTTCATTTTATGTCATTGGATTTTGGTTTATATATTGGCATTAGGTGAAGTATGTGCTTAAACCTCTTAAATGGTTTTAACTTCATCTTGTGTCATTGGACTTTGGGAATATCAATTTGGGGCTTTGAAATATTTTTATGGGTAGTGAATTGATAAGTGGTAGGTTTGGTTAGATTTAGGATCGGGGATGTGTGTGTGAAAAATTCTCATGTGAGCTTTTATTTTGGGATTTATGATATTGAGAGTTTTTATGAGGCTTTGATTGGGGGATTAGTAGTCAGGATGTGGATATATCATTTCCTTCTTGTGCTTGGATCTTTTCTTACTCGAGGGTGAGTAAGGTTTAAGTGCGGGGAGGTTTGATGTGTCCATTTTATATGCATTATTTAGTAGTATTTAGGATCACTTTTGTTATATTTTTGGTGTAAGATTGCCAGATTTACGTAGGTTTACATAATAAGGGGTTTAGATGACCATTTTCGGTTTTTATATCCAAATCCTTCATTTTTGTAACCTATGTTGAGTCTAAGGGATTTTTGGTCCTCATGGGCATCTAGATTCCTTTTTGTGAGCTTAATTTGTAGATTGCTCATGAGCATTTAGAAGTGGTTTAGTGAAGGCCATTCGAAAGGATGGTAGAAGATTGAAGGCCAATCACAAAGTGGTAGAAGATAAAGTGAAGAAAGGAGAGCAAAGCAACAATTGAAGGATGGTCCAGGGTTTTTAGAATTTTCCGAGAAGAATCAGCCTTCAAGAGTGGCACCATTGGATTCCTCTTCTCGAGCACTACGAATCGACTACAAGAACTCTCAAAACGGATCAACGGTTCACCTAGAGGAAGCAAAACAAAACAGGGCTGGATTTCACTGATCTGGTCGCAACTCGCGATGCTTGGTCGCGACCCACGACGACAGCGCGAATTCAGCCCTGCAGCAGCATTTTTTCTCCCCTTTTTCCTCCACTATAAATACCTCTTCACCCCTTCTTCTCCAACCCTCTAAGCCCGACTTGGGGGCTCCAAAACCCTAGTTTTTCACCATTTTCTTCCATTTCTTCTTCTTTCTTTGCAGATCTTTGTTCTATGTTATGGGTTTTGATTATCTAGCTTAGTTTTATCTTGGTAGCAAAGGATTGAAGCTTCCATTTCTATGTAGTAAGAACCATTATATCTATCTATTTGGTGTTTTTGCTGTTGTGCATTTATTGAGCTTTGAATGTTAATTGTTAATTGCATTGATATTGTTGGGAGCTTGAGTATATGAAATACTTGTATGAATTGCTTGCTAGGGTTTGGGGGAAGTGGGTGGATTTCCCCCCATTTCTTGTTAGGAATATATGAGTAGGATTTAGAGCTTCTTAAATGATGTTGGTGTGTTGATAATTGCTAGATGAATGTGATGATGTCGAATTCGTTGTCATGTTTATTTTAGGTAGCAAATGAAAGAGGTCTATGAATGTCGATCGTTCTCGACTAATCTTGTGCAAATGCATGAATTGGTTAAATGCTTAGACACGGTGTAGTGTTTGTAGGTGTTGCTAAGCTTGTTGATTCTTCGTGCTAAATGCCATCAATGGCATACTCTTAGTAATAAGGGAGTCATTGGTGAGGTTTGACAAGAGATGTCAAATTCACTCTTGCAAACTACCATCTAAGAAGGATAGAAGATTTATCTTCACAACAAGTAGTTGAAGCAGTGAATAGATTGTTTTACTCGTTCTTGAATCCTTTGTTATTTAGCATTTATGTATTCTTGATGCTATGTTTCACTTCACTTATGTCATATGTTGTTTGAGAATAGGAAGTGTTTTTATGATTGAAGTGTTAGGGTGTTAGGAAAGTGACGAATTCCTTAGCTCCTTTGCATGAAAATCTATGAACATGAACTTAGAACTTCTTGTGCATAATGTGTTATAATTCTTTGTAGATGGGTATGTTAATGTTAAGTCAAGTAATAAATGTGATAGAATGAGTGAATGGTCCAATGATCTACATTAGGTTTGGAAGTGGTTATCCATTGCCCCCAAGGCTTTATCTTTGTAGTTTTAAAACCCCTTTTTCTTAGTTTTGTTTGATGATTAGCATAGTTACTTAACCTTGCTAGTTATCTTGTCTTTTAACTTTCATAACTGAGGACAACCAACCATCCAAACCTCCCCCCCCCCATTTACTGCTTTTATATGTATGTATATATATCTACTCCTAGCCTAATATCAACCTTTTGTTCCTAAACGCTTAGGAAGATCCCTCTTCTTCGTGGACGACCCCGAATTGCCGGTATCTACTAGTTGTAGATAGTAAGCAAAAAGGCCTTGTAAATATTAACTTTGAGAGGTACGGCGACGGCCTCCCAAATTTTGGCGCCGTTGCCGTGGAAGAGGCGTTTGTTCTTAAGTATTTAGGTGTATTTGGTTGTATATTAGCTAGTTGTTTTTATATTCCACTCCTTGGTGGTTGTTTTTGTTTGGAGGTGTTGCTTGAGTTCTTAGTGATCTTTTATCGAGAACACTTGCAATATGATTTTGGACTTTTGAAAAAAAATCTTTTAAAAAATGTAGCGTCTCACCTTGAGGGAACTCATTATGAGAAGAGAGGCTCAACAAGCAAGGTTTTGTAGGATGTGTCATTCCGACCATCCTACCGAGTCTTGCTATTTGTTGTGGGGAGAGCACTATGAGGGAGAAAGAACCCTTGGTTTCCAAAACCAAGGATATTATGAAGAGTGCTACCAAGAGGTAGGAGATGTTGGTTTTCAAGGGAAAGAAGCTCAAGAATGGTTTCCATACCACAATCCTTACAATCCGGAATGGAGTGGTAACCCGGATTGGTGGTATAAGAATGAGCCGGAAAACCAACAGTACGAGCAAAATAGTTGGCCATCACCACCTTATACCGTACACCAAAACCTATCCCAACAAGGAAGTTCAAGTTTGACACGTGAGGAAGTCATGAATACAATAGCAAACTTGAACTCCTTTACTAGTGAGGAGCCGGACACCCGGCTCTCCTCTAGTGTTGAAGCTATTGAGGGCCATGTGAGGAGTATATTAGAAGCGTTGGGCCAAATGGAAGCTCGTGATTCCAAAAATACACCATCCCAAATCGAACTCGTGGATTCGGTGAATGGAGGTCACCATGGGAAATGATTTTGAGTTCGAAGGGGATGAGTTAGCATCGTCACTCCTTCTCTCACCTAATGAACCAACTCTATCATTTTCGAAAGTTTTGAGGGAGACGAGAGAGGAGCCGAAACATTATCCCAAGCCTCCTAACCACTCAACTCCCTTCAAACCTTCTCCACCTCAACAAAACTTTCCTCTTGAAAGTTTTGTACCCCTACCTCTCTACTTTTGGAAGCTCATGGTGAAGGGGTTCAAGCCTTCACCATATGGATAATATTAGGGTCGTGCCGACGACCTAAAATATACGGAGCTTTGTCATGCTGATGACATAAATTAATTCAGCCTTTATTTTAGTTTTGTTGCTTAGTTTTTGTTGTTTTGTCTTGTTCTTTTTATGGTGTGTTTTTCTGTGATTTTGTAGCAAAGTGAAGTGCATTGCAGTGGAGGTGATGAAGGAATGAGATCAATGAACAAGGGAAGAAAGCTTGGACAGTTGGTAAGTAAAGAAAAATCCTAAGTGCTGGGATGCCCTGCCGTCGCGAGTCGCGATGGGTACGTCGCGAGTCGCGACGAACATGGGAGAAAAATCCACTCCCAGCACCAAGTTTCTGCGAGTTGTGATGGGCCATCGCGAGTCGCGACATAGAGGTCGCGAGTCGCAACGTGATCAGAAAATTTTTGCTAAAATTCTGCTCCCGGCCTCAACTTTGCGCGAGTCGCTATGGTACCGTCGCGAGTCGCGATGAAGAATCGCGAGTCGCGACCAGTTCAGTCACGAGTCACGATGGAAAATACAAGTTTTCATCTGTTCTTAAACATTGCATGATCCTTCCTTCTTCTCCACCCAACACTCCCAAGAACCACCACATACACGCTCATTCCTCCACCATCCTACATATGTTGGCATATGAACATTCTTGCATCTTTATAGTACCTTTGTTGATTGTAGTATGCCGACTACATCATTGTGACCATAAGTGCATATCCTATAATGATGCTTGTATATATGTTGATATATGTTGGATATTTTTAATGAATAATCTTATAGTGGTGGTTGAGGGTGGATTGGTTGTTCTTTGAGAATACTATGGTTATTAATTCTCTATGCTAAACCTAGTATTACAAATTCTTATGTACTTGTGAGTTTAATGTTGTTCTTTGTGGTGTTAGTCTTGATCAAACGGCGCCATGGAGACAATGCTTTTCTCGAGGGGTGAGTCCTTCTACGGCATCTTTGCTCCTCCTTTCAGCTTCGAAACCAATGGCGGGGCCGATTCTATACAAGTGCATCGGATTGTGCCATATCACCGGCGACTATGCGGAGAAACGGGTGTCACTCTACCCCTTGCTTTGAGTTTTATTGTTCTTGCCTTACATGTTTACATTGGAGGGCAATGTAATGTTTTAAGTGCGGGGAGGGGTTAGAGGACTCAATGCATGCTAGCTTGTTTTGGAATGCTTTTTGCTACTTTTGATTGGAAAAACATGAGAAAATGAAAAAAAAATATATTGAAAAAAAAGAAAAAAAAAAGAAGAGAAAACCCACTAAGCTGAAAACTCGAGAGGGCAACTTAGGCAACATTGGGGGCCCGGATAGGTCGAAAACCCAAAAGGGCGGCCTAGGAAAAAATGAGAGGCTAAAATGCATGGAAAAAGGTGAGATGTGAGCCAAAGAAACATGATGTGTGGCTAGGATGAAAACTCGAAAGAGCTCCTAGGCAAAATGAGAGCAAAAGAGAGAAAACGAAAAATGCTATGATTTCACTCATTTGCCGGCATTGGAGTCATAAGGTTGCGGTTGTCACATGTATGGATCGGGTAGCTCAACATCTAGAGACCTCTTGGGATTGGGTAACTTAGTGGGTTAGGAAACGAGTATTGTTATGAAATTCTTGATCTCTTTCTACTTCATTTTTTGTTGATATATTGGCATTAGGTGAAGCATGTGTTTAAACTTCCTATATGATTTTAGCTTCATTTTATGTCATTGGATTTTGGTTGATATATTGGCATTAGGTGAAGTATGTGCTTAAACCTCTTAAATGGTTTTAACTTCATCTTGTGTCATTGGACTTTGGGAATATCAATTTGGGGCTTTGAAATATTTTTATGGGTAGTGAATTGATAAGTGGTAGGTTTGGTTAGATTTAGGATCGGGGATGTGTGTGTGAAAAATTCTCATGTGAGCTTTTATTTTGGGATTTATGATATTGAGAGTTTTTATGAGGCTTTGATTGGGGGATTAGTAGTTAGGATGTGGATATATCATTTCCTTCTTGTGCTTGGATCTTTTCTTACTCGAGGGTGAGTAAGGTTTATGTGCGGGGAGGTTTGATGTGTCCATTTTATATGCAATATTTAGTAGTATTTAGGATCACTTTTGTTATATTTTTGGTGTAAGATTGCTATATTTACGTAGGTTTACATAATAAGGGGTTTAGATGACCATTTTTGGTTTTTATATCCAAATCCTTCATTTTTGTAACCTATGTTGAGTCTAAGGGATTTTTGGTCCTCATGGGCATCTAGATTCCTTTTTGTGAGCTTAATTTGTAGATTGCTCATGAGCATTTAGAAGTGGTTTAGTGAAGGCCATTCGAAAGGATGGTAGAAGATTGAAGGTCAATCACAAAGTGGTAGAAGATAAAGTGAAGAAAGGAGAGCAAAGCAACAGGTGAAGGATGGTTCAGGGTTTTTAGAATTTTCCGAGAAGAATCAGCCTTCAAGAGTGGCACCATTGGATTCCTCTTCTCGAGCACTACGAATCGACTACAAGAACTCTCAAAACGGATCAACGGTTCACCTAGAGGAAGCAAAACAAAACAGGGCTGGATTTCACTGATCTGGTCGCAAGTCGCGATGCTTGGTCGCGACTCGCGACGACAGCACGAATTCAGCCCTGCAGCAGCATTTGTTCTCCCCTTTTTCCTCCACTATAAATACCTCTTCACCCCTTCTTCTCCAACCCTCTAAGCCCGACTTGGGGGCTCCAAAACCCTAGTTTTTCACCATTTTCTTCCATTTCTTCTTCTTTCTTTGCAGATCTTTGTTCTATGTTATGGGTTTTGATTATCTAGCTTAGTTTTATCTTGGGAGCAAAGGATTGAAGCTTCCATTTCTATGTAGTAAGAACCATTATATCTATCTATTTGGTGTTTTTGCTGTTGTGCATTTATTGAGCTTTGAATGTTAATTGTTAATTGCATTGATGTTGTTGGGAGCTTGAGTATATGAAATACTTGTATGAATTGCTTGCTAGGGTTTGGGGGAAGTGGGTTGATTTCCCCCCTTTTCTTGTTAGGAATATATGAGTAGGATTTAGAGCTTCTTAAATGATGTTGGTGTGTTGATAATTGCTAGATGAATGTGATGATGTCGAATTCGTTGTCATGTTTATTTTAGGTAGCAAATGAGAGAGGTCCATGAATGTCGATCGTTCTTGACTAATCTTGTGCAAATGCATGAATTGGTTAAATGCTTAGACACGGTGTAGTGTTTGTAGGTGTTGCTAAGCTTGTTGATTCTTCGTGCTAAATGCCATCAATGGCATACTCTAAGTAATAAGGGAGTCATTGGTGAGGTTTGACAAGAGATGTCAAATTCACTCTTGCAAACTACCATCTAAGAAGGATAGAAGATTTATCTTCACAACAAGTAGTTGAAGCAGTGAATAGATTGTTTTACTCGTTCTTGAATCCTTTGTTATTTAGCATTTATGTATTCTTGATGCTATGTTTCACTTCACTTATGTCATATGTTGTTTGAGAATAGGAAGTGTTTTTATGATTGAAGTGTTAGGGTGTTAGGAAAGTGACGAATTCCTTAGCTCCTTTGCATGAAAATCTATGAACATGAACTTAGAACTTCTTGTGCATAATGTGTTGTGATTCTTGCTAGATGGGTATGTTAATGTTAAGTCAATTAATGAATGTGATAGAATGAGTGAATGGTTCAATGATCTACATTAGGTTTGGAAGTGGATATCCATTGCCCCCAAGGCTTTATCTTTGTAGTTTTAAAACCCCTTTTTCTTAGTTTTGTTTGATGATTAGCATAGTTACTTAACCTTGCTAGTTATCTTGTCTTTTAACTTTCATAACTTAGGACAACCAACCATCCAAACCCCCCCCATTTACTGCTTTTATATGTATGTATATATATCTACTCCTAGCCTAATATCAACCTTTTGTTCCTAAATGCTTAGGAAGATCCCTCTTCTTCGTGGACGACCCCGACTTGCCGCTATCTACCTAGTTGTAGATAGTAAGCAAAAAGGGCTTGTAAATATTAACTTTTAGAGGTACGGCGACGGCCTCCCAAATTTTGGCGCCATTGCCGTGGAAGAGGCATTTATTCTTAAGTATTTAGGTGTATTTGGTTGCATATTAGCTAGTTGTTTTTATATTCCACTCCTTGGTGGTTGTTTTTGTTTGGAGGTGTTGCTTGAGTTCTTAGTGATCTTTTATCGAGAACACTTGCAATATGATTTTGGACTTTTGAAAAAAAAAATCTTTTAAAAAATGGAGCGTCTCACCTTGAGGGAACTCATTATGAGAAGAGAGGCTCAACAAGCAAGGTTTTGTAGGATGTGTCATTCCGACCATCCTACCGAGTCTTGCTATTTGTTGTGGGGAGAGCACTATGAGGGAGAAAGAACCCTTGGTTTCCAAAACCAAGGATATTATGAAGAGTGCTACCAAGAGGTAGGAGATGTTGGTTTTCAAGGGCAAGAAGCTCAAGAATGGTTTCCATACCACAATCCTTACAATCCGGAATGGAGTGGTAACCCGGATTGGTGGTATGAGAATTAGCCGGAAAACCAACAATACAAGCAAAATAGCTGGCCATCACCACCTTATACCGTACCCCAATAATCCTTAGCATGCCAAATATTAGGCATGAGGACCTCTCGTGCCCAGCTCCCCGGCAACCAAAATTTGACCTGCCTCCTCTCCAGGTCATTAATTGTAGCTAATTAACCTGAGGGAAGGCTGAGATCAAAGAGATTAATGGTCAAAAATAAATTTTATATTCTGCACCTAACTCACTACTATGCTACCTATAGGGTAGTTAACGATTAGCCTTGGGTATGTCTACAGAGATGCTATGGCCCAAAAGCCAATTAAACACAACCTTATCCGGGTTGTCCATATGTACGAGTTGCTAGGAATGGATAGCATAGTAAACAAGGGGGCATTTTTTTTATTAACAACTACAAAACATGAAAGTAAAAAAGCAAGTAATCTATATAGATAAATACGTGGGGAATCCTTGCGTAACATGGTTGATTTAATGCTTCGATCCTTAATTCATTCACAGGTGATATTTAGACAAACCTAATATAGTGCTCATAACACGTGGTGTGGTCGAGGGCATACACTTCCCCGTACCTGTCATGTTGGGTACGCTCGTAACCCTCCATCGGTACTGCCTTCATAGTTAGGGGAGTACAACAAGGTTTGACCATTGTTGTAGGTCTGTTTCTCTCTCATGCAATTATTTCTCGAACTTCCACAACGAATGCTCTACTACCTAGGCCTATAAATGAGGCAAAGGAAGTAGGCACCTTATCTATGACACTAGGACCTCTTACAACCCTGGCTTGCTACTTTTTACTATCTCTACCCATAACCCATTGGACTACTTTATGTAATCAGCTCAGACATGTGTGCTGGAATGTAACAAATGCAATACTAAAAAAAGACCTTTGTGCACACACCCACACAGACCCATACCATCTTACCCATAACACATCTCAGGTTTCTCTTCCCCGGGGGTATTAATATTTGTACCAACATGAATATAGACTAGAATGTGTGCATAATATAATTTACTATTCATGCAATTCTAACATTCAAGAACAAGTCAAAATAATATTATAAGCACAATAATTATATTGAACTAAGAATCTCACAGAAGCATAAATTAGCACATGAATACAATTATCGCCAAGCTATGGAAACTACTCCCTAGACATGGAATTCAAATAAAGATTTGAATTCCACATCATAGGATCAAAGAAAAATAAAAAGGAAAGAAAGAAAGAAGGGAGAATGTTATGTCTCTATAATGCTCTCCCAATTATAGGAGTAGAATATGAAAAATGAAAGGTTGGATTAAACCCTAGTAGACTAAGGCTATATTATAATAACAAGGGGTTGGGCCTAAACATAGGTGCAAAATAGGCCAAAAAGTGTGAAACCCTAGTGCAGACATCGTTTGGCGCAGACTGTCGCGTAAAGCGCAGTCCGCGCCATGTACTAGGTCCATGCTGGCACAGGGTGCTAGATAATGGATGGCCCATTTGTTCTGCGCTGGCGTGGCCTGCAAGATCTAGCGCAGTTCATGCTTACTTCATTGGCATGGACCGTCTGATCTTGCGCAGTCTGTGCATACTCTTTGGCACGGGTCGTGTTGTCCTCTACGAGTTGTGTCAATGCGGTCCACATTGTTGGGCTCAGGTAGCCATCAGAGTCCTTGTTTTTGCAATTCTGATCTGTGGGACTGAACATTAGGCACAGACCATTGTCAGGAACCTTTTTTTGTTAAGTAATTTGCCACGGAACACTCGATTCTTGACATCACAATGCCTGATCTTCACACTTTTCACTTGGAACAACGTGAACCATAAAAAATTGGACGGACTGCACCCATACATAGCCGTGTTTGAGTGAATGTTGGAACTTTCTACGTGGCCCATCATGTTTGGCATGGTTCGTGCCGAGCCTTGCCTCGGTCTGTACCAAAGACATTTGGCACAAATCAAGTCATCTGGTATAGGCCATTGGTACCATCTATGAGTGGTCTGTGCTGACCCATTGGTGCTTTAGCCGGCTGAACTTTGTTTCTTTGCTACGAATAGGCTGTTAGTCCATTTTGAGAGTTCTTGTAACCGATTGTATGGTTCTCAAGAAGACAAGTTCAATGGAATCAACCTTAAAGGATGATTCTTCTTGGATCATTCCCAGAAGTTGGCACAACTCTCGGACCACAGTTCTCTGTTTCTTCCTTGGCCATTTTGTAATCCAATGCCGCCAATCTTTGGCTCCATTCTTTTGCTACAATGAATTAATGCCTATGGCCTTCATCTAATACCATTATAATGTGAATGTCATTTGATCTCTTTCAGTGTCCATATGAATGGCTTTTAATATCTTCTATCACCCTTGTCAATTGCCTTCACATAGAATGTAACAAAAAGTATCCACTAGCGACCCACTAAAGATAATCACAAAGGAAGATCTAGGATCCCATGGATACAAGATGTCAATTAGTACTAATTAAGTCTACGAAATGTGGGATTTAGACAAGATAACCAAATGTGGCCATCTAAATCCCTTGTCACATAAACTCAACTAGTACTATCAATCCAACATGTAAAACAAGCCAATCATTACGCCGAATGCAATGGTTAACGCATACATAATGAAGCACATTAATCATGAAAGTGGTGCAAAATATGCTGATGTGCTTCATTTTTCTTGCTTTAACCATAGCATTTAGCATAGTTTTTATCTTGTTTTATTTAGTGGATTGCTAGTATTAGTTAAGCTTACATGACAAGGGATTTAGACGGCCATATTTTGTTCTTTGTCTAAATCCCATATTTTGTAGACTTAATTAGTACTAATTGACATTCTGTATCCATGAGCTCCTAGATCTTCCATGTGATAATATTTAGTAAGTTTTGGTGGGTACTATTTGGGTACATTCTATGTGAAGGTCGTTCTTAAGGGTGGTATAAGATATTGAAGATCGTTCATAGGGATGGTAGAAGAGATTGAAAGCCATGAACATCAATGTGTGGTAGAAGGAGGTTGGAGCTAAAGATAGGCGGCATTGGAGTTCAAAGCGGCCAATGAGAAACGGTGAATCATGGTCCGATATGTTTTGCTAAAGTTTGAGAATGATCCTAGAAGAATTATCCTTTAAAGCTGATTCCATTACATTTGTCTTCTCGAGTACTACAAAATCGACTACTAGAACTATTAAATCAAACTAACTGGAAATAAAATTTCAACAATCCCAAGATGAATCAGATCTTGCTAAACTAATTAAGTCAAAAGCCTTACTTCTTAGATCCCAGAAAGAAAAAAACATTTTTTTAAAGCAGAAGGCTAGGCTAAATTGGATTAAGCATGGGGATGCAAATACTAGCTATTTTCACCACACTATTAGGGAAAGGAGAGCTAGATCAAGAATTAGTAAAATCAAAGATGCAAATGGGAACTGGATCTCAGAACCTCAACAGATTAAAGAAGAAGGAGTTCAATTTTTTAAGGAATTACTTAATGAGGATGCCCCTCAAAAAACAGGAACTTACCTGAACTATTTTCTAAGGGAAATACCTAAAGTAATTACAGAGCAACAAAACCAACTCCTCCTTCAACCTTTCAATATCCAGGAACTCAAATATGCAGTATTCGATTTAAACAAATCTAGTGCCCCTGGATCAGATGGATTCTCCGGTGAGTTCTACACCACTTTCTGGGAAACCATTAAAGATGACCTTTCAGAAGCTGCAAATGATTTCATATGTAATGGTAATATCCCAAAAGCCATCTCAAGCACTTGGCTCACCTTAATCCCCAAAAAACCAATCCCAACCTGTTTCTCAAATTTCAGACCCATTAGTCTATCTAATTTTGTTAATAAAGTATTCTCAAAAATGCTAATGGAAATTATCAAACCACTTATGCATATTCTGATTTCTCCTGAGCAGAGTGCCTTTATCAAAGGTAGGGATATAACTGATAATGTCATACTAATGCAGGAGATTACCAGAATTTTGTCTAGGAAATCAAAGGCCTCTAACTTGATAGTAAAACTTGATATGAAACAGGCTTTTGATAGAGTCTCGTGGTCTTTCCTGAACTCCATCCTTCTTCATTTTGGTTTTCAAGGGAAGTTTGTTAAAATAATCATGCATAATATAGCTGCTGCTCATTTCTCTGTTTTAATAAATGGAGTAACCTCAGGTTTATTTGCATCTTCTAGGGGCATTAAACAAGGAGATCCACTTTCACCCTTTCTGTATAATTTACTATCCGAAGCCTTCTCTAGAGGTTTAAAGAAGATTTTTAACATAGGATACCTTCAAAATTTTGGTCTCCCTCGTTCCTGTTCCCCCATTTCCCACTTAATGTATGCTGATGATACAGCAGTTTTTCTAAATACTAAACCTACAAACTTGAAGAGGTTTAAAAATTTTCTGCTAGCATATGAACAAACTTCAGGTCAAAAGGTCAATTTTGCAAAATCTGAATTTTTTGTAGCTCACAACACTCCTTTAGCAACAGTTCAATCTGTAAAGAGGATACTGGGAATGGAAAAAGGTTCATCCCCATTCAAATATCTAGGTGTCCCTATTTTTTCTGGTCGCAATCTACAGGTACACTACCAACCTCTGCTGGAAAGAGTGGAGAAATCAATCAATAACTGGAAAAACAGATAGCTCAACACTGCAGGTAAGATTATATTGATAAATCACTATTTTATTTCAATTCCTACGCATATTTTCGCTGTTTTGAGTCCTCCAAAGATAGTTTTTAAAAAATGGAGAAAATGGCATCCAGTCTATTTTGGGGGAGTTCAGATAACTCTGATAGGAAACATTGGAGGTCTTGGAAAAAAATGAGTCTACCTGTAGAAGAAAAAAAAGTAGGTTTCGGGGATTTAAAGGCCATTAATGCTTTCTCATGTAAATTGTGGTGGAAACTGCAAAAACACTCTACTCAATGGTCCTCTCTATTATGGTCGCTTCCTAGCTCTTATAAAAAATCTCACACATGGTCCATAATATGTTATATCACAGCTAAGGCAAACAGCTATTCCAGAGTAATCTATGGTAATGGTGATTGCTCGTTCTGGAATGCTAATTGGACAGGAGAGGGAGCTCTGTTTTATAAGTAGCCTCATGAGAAGAATATTCCATTCGAGGATATTTCACTCAGGTCTTTTATCAATAACAAACCTTCTCTTCTCCCAAAACTGGAGCCATATTTGGCTACCAATCTATGTGCCCTTTTGCAGGATGCGAAGCTGGAATACTCTCATGAGGATAAGCTCGTCTGGACGCCAGCCACTGATGGAAATTTCTCCATACGGTCTGCATACAATATCCTCAGACAGAAAAGGGCAAAAATCAGGCACTTCGATAAGGTTTGGTCCTCGTTCATCCCCAAAAAAATGTCAGTTCTCCTGTCGAGAGCCCTGAATGGATTACTTCCTTTGATAATATTTTATGTAGGTTAGGTTTTTCTTTTGCCTCCAAATGTCCCCTCTGTTAGAATCATTCTGATACTTTGGAACATTTTTTTAACTCGTGCCCATCCTCTATTGCTGTATGGCAATGTGTTAATGACCTTTTAAAGCTACAACAATCAGTTTTTGGAAATTTGAAGGGTGGAGTTGAGTATTATCTCTCTTTTAAGGCTAAATCCAAGATTCAGTCAAACATTGCAACTGCTGCCCTTCTTGCACAATCTGGTTTCTTTGGATTAAAAGGAACAAAATTTTTTTCGAAAATGAAGTTTTCTCCCAAGCTGATTGCTTTCATGAAATTAAAGGCATGATCTATCAAATTTTCACAGTCCACCATTTGATAGGCAGTTTAGACAAGCATAGGTACTGGACTCAGGCAAATATTATTCCTTAAATTTTTCAAAAGAAAAAAAAATCAGTATCTGCAGTGATTTGGAAGAAACCACAATACGGATATAAAATTAATACTGATGCTACATGGATTAATGGTGGTCTTTCTTCCTTTGCTGTGATAGTTAGGAAATGGAATGGGAATGTGGTTAAAATGAGAGCAAATACTTTCCATTCTCCGTCTCCTTTACATGCTGAACTCTTCGCCATTCAATGTGGATATGATATTTGCTCTGAACTAGCTCTAAATATTTGTGTGTTGGAATCAGATTGTTTAGTTGCTGTTCAGGGTATTCAAAACCCCATGAGTTCCCCATGGAGAATTTATTCCACCTGCAGCTCCCTTAATTTAAAACACCACAAATACCCAATTAAACATATCCCTAGGGAGGCAAATAGTGCTGCTGACTTCCTGGCAAAATATGCTTTAGAAAATAACCACCATGGTGACATAGACTTTCAGGCAGCCCCTCTTTTTCTTAGGGGACTGCTAACTCTTGATAGCAGTGGTTTTCCTGTGATTATAGTAGGTGCTTGAAATTTTACTATCTCTTACTCCTTTTTTCTGACACATATCAGACTATTAATCTCAAATGTAATGCAGTTATTTTTTTAAAAAAAATTGAGATGAACAGTTCCCTTCGAGGTCTCGAACTCCCATTCGAGCCTAGAACCACCACTTCGAGGTCTCGAACTAGCCCCGTCGAGGTCTCGAGCGACAATAGCCTCTCGAAGTCTTGAACTAGTTCCATTCGAGGTCTCGAATTAGCACCCTCGAGGCTGTATTGAGATGAACAGTCCCCTTCGAGGTCTCGAACTCCCATTCGAGCCTAGAACCACCCCTTCGAGGTCGAGGGTGGGGCCCCGTTGAGGTCTCGAGTGACAACAGCCCCTCGAAGTCTCGAACTAGTTCCATTCGTGATCTCGAATTAGCACCCTCGAGGCCCCGAATCACTACCTCCCCTCGAGGCCACTTTGCCGCCCTTTGAGCATTCAAACTGCTATCCCCCTCGAGATCCCTCAGGCACTTGAACACTAGGATAATTATCATCGAAGTCTCGATGATAATGCCCTTTTAAGTCTCAAAGTCTCGAACTGCCCCTCAAGAGTTCGAAATGTTTGAGTACTCGAACCAGCAATCACGATCACGAATCCAGATCACGAACTAGCACCCATCCAGATCAAGAACCTCCACTGTCACTCATATATACATTTCTAAGGACTATTTATGATATGCTTAAGTTCAAAAAAGGATAGATACTGCTGATGTCTTTTCTTTGGCTTATTACAGGTTCACAAGATCCATTTTTCAAATTCTCGGCTGGTGAAGACTATCCAGAATTTAGCTACTTATCGGCCGGGAAGGATGCTCTCAAAACAAAAGGCTTCATTGCAAATTTGATGTAACTATGCTACTATGTAGGTTCCTTGTTAATCTTGAAGTGATAGTGTGTAGTTGCCTGGCCAAGGGAAAGAATTAACACATGGGGTGAAGATTCTTTCTTTTCGAATTGCAACTACCATATCAAATCTTTTGTTTCTAACTACTCGATTAGACATACTTTTCGGCTGCTAGGTTTTCTTTTGGAAGCAACAATGTTGCCTCATGATGCGTCCACTTTATATGCTTATTTTAGTACTATTTAGGATCCATTTTGTACTCTTTCATTACAACAGCTTGTGTTTTACCATGAAATCCTCTTAGGAGGGGTAAGAGCAACTTTGTGCTCTTTTACCTCTTTTAAGTAGATGTTTTGTGTAACGAAGTAATGAAGACCGGAGGCCATTGAAGACTACACTTTCGAAGATTTTGAAGACTTGCTTCGAAGACGTGAAGACCGGAGGCCATTGAAGATCACTTTTAAAACCGTTGAAGGCTTAGAAGTTGAGAGGAGCGACTATGGAGATGACTACATGCCACAAGGAGAAGAAGAAGAAATAATGCAAAAAAATTCTGGTTACCGTCGCGAGTCGCGACGGACTCGTCGCGACCAACATGTTCGTCGCGAGTCGTGACGAACTTCGTCGCGAGTCGCGACGGCCACTGACCAGAATCCTACTTTCTTTTCCTTCCACTATAAATACCATTTTTTCTCTCCTCTCATTCCAGTTTTTAGCAGCTGCGGATTTTGTACTGTTCTAAACCCTGTTCTCCCATTTTTCTTCTTTGATTCATCTAGTTGCTTTGATTTGTTGTTTTAGTTATATTATCATGACTTCTATTAGCTAATCTACTCTCTTGGGAGCAATTGACCTAAGCTTCCAAATCTATGTCTTAAGAACAAATTGTAGCTTGTTTATTACTCTTGCTATTATGTATTTACGGGTATTGAATGTGTTTATTGATTTCATTGATGTTGTTGAAAGCTTGAGCATATGAAATACTTGTATGAATTGCTTACTAGGGTTCGGGGGATTTGGGTTAATTTCCCCCCTGTTCTTGTTAGGAATATATATAAGTATGATTTAGAGCTTTTGATTATGTTGATGGATTGATGATTGCTAGATAGATATGCAATGTCGAACTCTTTGCCATATTTATCATTTGTAGCAAACGGGAGAAGTCTATGAGCGTTGAACGTCCTTGACTAATCCCGTGTAAATGCATAAATCGGTTAAATGCTTAGTCACAGTATAGTGGTCATAAGTATTGCCGAGTTTGTTGATCCTTCGTGCTAAACGCCATTAATGGGATACCTTGAGTTGTGTTTCGACTACGGGAGTCATTGGTGAGGTTTGACAAGAGATGTTGAATTCACTCTTGCAAACTACCATCTAAGAAGGATAGAAGTTTAGTCTTCACAACAAGTAGTGAAAGTAGTAAATAAGTCACATGTTCAATGATGGATAATAGGTTTGGAAGTGTAAGTCAATTGCGCCCAAGGCTTCGTAATTGTATTTTCATCACATCTTTATTTGTGTTTACATGATTAGCATCATTCTCTTGATTTGCTAATTGTTGTATTTTAATTTGCTAATTTAGGAACCATCCAACCCAACCCCCCCTTTGTTTACCCAGCCCGGGAAAAGGGTAAACTACCTGCCCAATCAGAGATCAACCCGAGGTAAAATGCAAGTGCTATCGCTTTGAGAAGTGGTAGAGAGGTCGGTGCTTCACCGGAGGCTGAAAATGTTGAGAAGGAGCCAACGAGAACTGAAGAGTTTGAGAAGGGAGTTGAGGAAGAGGCAATCCATGAGAAGGAGCCAACGAGAATTGAAGAGTTTGAGAAGGGAGTTGAGGAAGAGGCAATCCATGAGAAGGTGACCAATCAGCTAGCCAATAAAGATAGGGAGGAAGAAATCAAGTTGGAGACATTGCCACCAAAACCGGAGTTAACCTCCACCTCGGAACCATCCTCTCCTCCACACAAGAAATCCAAGATGGTGGAGAGACCCCCATATGTTCCGGAACCCCCATTTCCAGAGGCCTTGAAAGACAGGATGAGGATGGAGGATAACAAAGACATCTACGAAGTCTTTCGTAGGTGTGAGGTAAACATTCCTCTCTTGAATGCAATTGAAAAAATCCCTAGATATGCCAAATTTCTCAAAGAATTATGTGTTGTGAATAGGAAACAAAGGGCCAAAAATAAATTGAAAAGTGGAAAAAGTGAGCATGTTTCCGCATTGTGTCAAAAAGAGCTACCCCCTAAATGTAGCGATCCCGGTATGTTCACAATCCCGTGCATAATAGGAAATACTCTTTTTGAAAAAGCTATGCTTGATTTAGGTGCATCCATAAATGTTCTTCCTTATTCTTTGTATGAAAATCTCAACTTGGGAACATTGCATAAAACCGGGGTGGTAATCCAATTGGCCGATCGTTCTAGTGCATACCCTGAGGATGTGTTGGTTAAGGTGGATTCCTTAATTTTCCCCGCAAATTTTTATGTCCTTGACATGGAGCATGATAAACATGCCACCCCAATTTTGTTGGGGAGGCCATTTTTGAAAACATCTAGGACAATGATTGATGTACATAAAGGTACCCTCACCATGGAATTTGATGGAATGAAAATAGAGTTTAACATAAATGATTCTATGAAATATACTAGTGAAGAACATTCTTGCCATACCCTAGATATTGTTGAAGAAGTTGTGCAAGATGTTTTTGAACTAAATGGTGAGGATTCTTTATTGGTTGCTTTGCAATGTGATGTTGATGATGCCCACAATGTATATTCTATGAGCACTAACTTGAAAGGCAGCTTTGAAGATTTGAACTTGCTTGAAAAGATGACACCGAGTGTCTCAACACCTTCTCCTCTACTCTTAGAGAAACTCGAGGAACCGGAATTCCTCCCCTTACTTGTGAAAGCCCCGGTGCTTGACCTTAAACCTTTGCCAGATGATCTTAAGTATGCATTTCTTAGGGAAGGCGAGACACTTCCAATTATCATTTCGAGCAAGCTCACCGAGGAGCAAGAAGAAAAGTTGATGGTGGTATTAAGGGAGAACAAAGAAGCAATGGGATGGACTATTGCCGACATCAAAGGCATAAGTCCTTCCACTTGTATGCATAGAATCTTGTTGGAAGAAGATGCGAGACCAGTCCGACAACCCCAACGCCGTTTGAACCCACCTATGATGGATGTGGTAAAGGCGGAAATCCTCAAGTTGCTTCAAGCAGGCATGATTTACCCAATTTCGGATAGCAAGTGGGTGAGCCCAACTCAGGTGGTACCAAAGAAGAGTGGAATGACAGTCGTTGAAAATGAGAAGGGTGAAATGGTGCCCACCCGAGCTCAAAATGGGTGGCGAGTTTGCATTGACTACCGGAGATTGAATGCAGAAACCCGGAAGGATCACTTTCCCTTACCGTTCATTGATCAAATGCTTGAGAGGTTAGCAAGCCACCCCTACTATTGTTTCTTGGATGGATACTCGGGGTATTTTCAAGTGGCTATCGCTCCGGAAGACCAAGAGAAGACCACCTTCACATGCCCTTTCGGTACATTTGCTTACCGACGCATGCCTTTCGGGCTATGTAACGCCCCCGCAACCTTCCAAAGGTGTATGGTAAGCATTTTCTCAGAATTTGTTGAAAATTTTGTCAAGGTATTTATGGATGACTTCACTGGTCAT
Source organism: Rubia yunnanensis (assembly GCA_037428765.1). NCBI lineage: Eukaryota > Viridiplantae > Streptophyta > Magnoliopsida > Gentianales > Rubiaceae > Rubia > Rubia yunnanensis. The sequence continues at coordinate 65,875,585 of CM075061.1, forward strand.
GGTAATTCCTTTGACGATTGTTTAGCACATTTAGCGCAAGTTCTTAACCGTTGCATTGAAACTAACCTAGTGCTAAATTCTGAGAAATGTCACTTTATGGTGGAGAGAGGTATTGTCTTAGGCCATGTTGTCTCCTCTAATGGTATTGAGGTTGACAAGGCAAAGATAGACACAATTCAAACTTTGCCTTATCCTACTAATGTGCGCGAAGTGCGTTCTTTCCTTGGCCATGCAGGATTCTATCGCCGGTTCATCAAGGACTTCTCAAAGATAGCATCTCCTCTATGAAAATTGTTGCAAAAGGAGGTGGAATTTGTAGTGGATGAGAGGTGTCAAGGGGCCTTCGATACATTGAAAGAAAGGTTGGTCTCGGTCCCTATCATACAACCCCTGGATTGGGCGTTGCCTTTTGAGATAATGTGCGATGCGAGTGACTACGCTGTTGGAGCAGTGCTTGGTCAAAGGGTGGGGAGAGCACCTCACGCCATCTATTACGCATCCATGTCCCTAAATGAAGCCCAACGGAACTACTCCACCACTGAAAAGGAGTTGCTAGCAGTGGTATTCTCTTTTGAAAAATTTCAATCTTACTTGCTTGGTACAAAAGTTATTGTATACACTGACCATGCAGCACTTCGTCATTTAATGACAAAGAAAGAGTCCAAGCCAAGATTGATTAGGTGGATCCTGCTTTTGAGCGAATTCAATTTGGAGGTGCGGGATAAGAAGGGCGCTGAAAACCTTGTGGCCGATCATTTGAGCCGGTTGACTCCGGGGGAAGACATTGAGGTAAGCCCAGCAATGAAGGAGCAACTACGGGAGGAATTCCCTGATGAACAATTGTTCACCATTAATCACATTAGGGATCTCCAACCGTGGTATGCCGACATTGTAAACTTTCTTGTCGCTGATAAATTCCCTCATCATTTTTCTAAGGCCCAAAAGGATAAGTTAAGGAGTGATGCAAAATATTATGTGTGGGATGATCCCTTTTTGTGGAGACATTGTGCGGATCAAGTTGTTAGGAGATGCGTCCCTGATAGTGAAGTTCACTCAATTCTTGAGTTTTGTCATTCTCATGTTTGTGGCGGTCATTTTGGAGCCAAGAGAACCGCTAGAAAAGTTTTAGAGAGTGGGTTTTATTGGCCTACGTTGAATAAGCATGCATACACTTTTTGCAAGTCTTGTGATGAATGCCAGAGGGTAGGAAATATCTCCACTAGGAATGAAATGCCCCAACGACCTCTTTTGTATTGTGAAATCTTTGATGTTTGGGGTATTGACTTTATGGGGCCTTTCCCTAGTTCTTATGGCTTTACGTACATTCTTCTTGCTGTTGATTATGTATCGAAGTGGGTTGAAGCAAAACCCACTAGGACTGACGATTCTAAAGTGGTTGCAGAATTCTTGAAAGATAACATCTTTTCTAGGTTTGGGGTACCCCGAGCCTTGATTAGTGACCATGGCACCCATTTCTGCAATCGGACCATAGCAGCACTCTTGAAGAAGTATGGAGTCACTCACAAGACATCTACCGCCTATCACCCACAAACCAACGGGCAAGCCGAAGTTTCCAATCGGGAAATCAAGTCCATCCTTCAAAAAACGGTTAATCCAAACCGGAAGGATTGGAGTTTGACAGGCGGGCGGTCGTCGCGCCCGCCGTGCAAAAGATAATTTATAAGCCCTAAATGCTTACTTTCTACAACTAAGTAGATAGTGGCAAATCGGGGTCGTCCAAGGAGAAGAGGGATCTTCCTAAGCGTCTAAGCACACAAATGGTTGATATTAGGCTAGGAGTAACTATATATACACACACATAAAAGCATGTAAATGGGGGGTTGGTTGGTTGGTTTCCTAAATTAACAAAGATAAAAAGACACGATAACTAGCAAGGTCAAGTGACTATGCTAATCATCAAACGAAACTAAAGAAAAGGGGTTTTAAACTACAAAGATAAAATGCCTTGGGGGCAACGGATATCCACTTCCACATCTAATGTAGTTCATCGAATCATTCACACATTCCATCATATAGCATTCAGGACCCAACACTCACACACCCATCTAGCAAGTACCACAACACACACATCACAAGGAGTTCTAAGTTCATGCTCGTAGATCTTCATGCAAAGGTGCTACGGAATTCGTCACGTTCCTACACCCAAACAATTCAACCACACAAGCACTACCTATGCTCAAACAACTCATGGCACACATGCAGTGAAACACACCGTCAAGAATACATAAACGCCAAATAACAAATGCTTCAAGAATGAATTTAAATCATCTATTCAATACTTCAACTACTTGTCGTGGAGACTAAACTCCTATCCTTCTTAGTTCGTAGTTTGCGAGAGTGAGTTCCACATCTCTCGTCAAACCTCACCAATGACTCCCGAGTCGCGACCACGACTCAAGGTGTCATTGGTGGCATTTAGCACGAAGGACCAACAAGCTTGGCAATGCCTATGACCACTACACCGTGACTAAGCATTTAACCAATTCATGCAATTACACGAGATTAGTCAAGAGCGACCACTCATAGACCACGAGCATATAACACTTCTCATTTGCTACACAAACGAACATGACGAAGAGTTCAACATCAATCACATTCGTCTACCACATTATCAATCCATCAACACAATCAAAAGCTCTAAATCATACTCTCACATTACTAACAAGAACAGGGGGGAAATTAACCCAAATCCCCCAAACCCTAGCTAGCAATTCATCCAAGCATTTCATATCATCAAGCTCTCAACAACATTAATAGAATCAACAATTAACATTCAAAGCACAATAAAAGCACAATAGCAAAAACACCAAATAGATAGATAGAAATGGTTCTCAATACATAGAAGTGGAAGCTTCAATCCATAGCTCCCAAGTACAAGAACTACTCTAGAACAACAAAAGACATAATTAAACTAAGAAAAAGCTAAGAAAAGAAAGAAGAGAAAAACCTAGGTTTTCGCCCAAAAACCAAAGAGAAAACGGGCTGGAAAAGCTTGGAGAAGAGGAGGAAAGAGAGGGTATTTATAGTGCAAAGAAAATAAAATAGATTTCTGGCCGCCTTTTGGTCGCGACTCGCGACGAGTTCGTCGCGACTCGTGACGGTGTTGGTCGCGACTCGCGATGGTGTCGCGACGGGGGCCAGCACTTTGCATTGTTTCTTTGTCTTCTTCATAGTCATCCCTCTCAATCTTCAAGTCTTCAACAGCTCCAAAATGGTCTTCAACGACGACGGTGTTCATGTCTTTGAAAAAGTCTTCGAAGGTATAGTCTTCAATGTCTTCCGGTCTTCGTTGCCTCCGTGTTCTTCCCTCGTCACACAAAATCCACTTAGAAGAGGTAAAAGAGTACAAAGTTGCTTTTGCCTCTCCTAAGTGAATTTCAAGGTAAAACACAAGCTCTCGATAATAAAAGAGCACAAAAGTGATCCTAAATACTACTAAATAATGCATCTAAAATGGACACATCAGAGTTCTCGGTTGAATGATGCCCTGTGGGCGTATAGGATGGCTTACAAGACACCAATCGGTATGTCCCCATACCGGTTAGTGTTTGGTAAGCCCTGTCACCTACCGGTAGAAATTCAGCACAAGGCTTATTGGGCGGTAAAACAGTTTAATCTTGATATAGATGAAGCCGGTTTGAATAGGAAGTTACAATTAGAGAAACTGGATGAAATCCGGAGGGAGTCCTATGAGAACGCCGAGATATACAAAGAGAAGACAAAGGCATGGCACGACAAGATGATCATTAGGAAGGATTTTGACATTGGTCAGAAGGTCCTCTTATTCCAATCTCGCCTTCGCCTATTCCCAGGTAAGTTACGGTCCCGATGGATCGGTCCTTTTGAGGTGGTTAAGGTCTTCCCGCATGGGGCGGTGGAAATTTTAGATCGAGCTTAGTCCAATACCTTCAAGGTTAATGGACAACGTTTGAAACCTTACCACGAGACTTTTGTACCGAAAAAAGGGGAGGACGTTCATCTCCTCGATCCGATTTGCGATTAAGCTCTGAGGAGGGAAGTAAGTCGTGCCGACGACGTTAAATAAACTTGGTTTTGATCATCCGGATCGTCATTCGTGACTTTCTGTTGATGTTGTTTACTTTTAAGCTTTCATTGTTTTGCTTTATGCTTTTCACGGGTTGTTTTCTCCATGATTTTGTAGATATTTTGAAGCCAAGGCATTGGATTTTGGAAGGGGGAACTACTTAAATTCGAAAAGGAAGAACTTGGACAAGAGAAAGAAGCAAAAAAATTTTTCTAAGTGCCAGGTTAGTTGCCCGTCGCGAGTCGCGACGTACTCAGAGATTTTTGCGGAATTTGACCCTTTCGGATCCCACTTTCCGCGAGTCGCGACTACCTCGCGACGCTAGTCGCGAGTCGCGATGAGCCTCGTCGTGAGTCGCGACGGAATCAGAGATTTTTGCGGAATTTGACCATTTCGGATCCCACTTTCCGCGAGTCGCGACTACCTCGCGACGCTCGTCGTGAGTCGCGATGAGCCTCGTCGCGACGTACTCAGAGATTTTTGCGGAATTTAACCCTTTTGGATCCCACTTTCCGCGAGTCGCGACTACCTCGGGATGCCAGTCGCGAGTCGCGATGAGCATTGTCGCGAGTCGCGACGGTATCAGGACATTTTTGCTTACAGGTTTCACTTTCTGCGACTCGCGACGCTTGTCGCGAGTCGCGATGAGCGTTGTCGCGAGTTGCGACGGTCGAGCATATAGAAAAAAAAATTTTGGTTCTGATTTAAATAGCGGGGGAACAGTACCTCTTCCACATCCTCACCCGATACCTCTTCCACATCCTCACCCGATACCTCTTCCACATCCTCACCTTCCACGCCGCCGCCATCTCGTTGCCACCGCCGCCTCGTTGCCGCGCCGCATCTTTGACGCGCCACGCCTAACCGAAACCCTAGATTTTTTACGCCCTGGCCGATTTGAGCCCCGATTCATTGTGGGCTGCCGATTTTTCCTTTCTCTCCTCGTCCTAAGCGGTATCGGTACACCTCTTAACCCTATTGAACTATGTTTATGATTTTGCATATATTCTATATGTGTTCAATTTGGTTACCATTGTGTTGTATTGTGATTCCAATTTCTATTCTTGGTTCTGGTCGATTGTGGGTATGCTGTAGTGCTGCAGAAATTTTATCTTGTGGGTGTTGTTTACATATTTTCATTCCTGCCATAGACTGTCTGTATTCTGCTTCGGCATACTCGGTTTGGAAATTGTGCAGTTGGGATGGTTTTAGATTTGTACACTCGTGTTTACTGCACATAGTTGTTAGTAGACTAAAGTATTGCTGTGCTATGCTGTGTTCAATGTTGACATGGTCATCAATGTGAACATTGTTAACATTGTGAACGAAATGTTAATGGTTAATCCCACTAAGCCTCATTGTGAGTTTGACATATAACATAGCGTATCTATTTCGACTATGTGCCAACTTCTTGAATTTGATGATATGTGCTTCTGGACAAAAATGTAGATTGTACATTCTATTGTGCATACGATTTGAACTAGTTAAACTGTTTTCGTTTCAGCCGGTCATCATAAACTAGTTTGAGATTGGTCACAGACTTGCCATATTGCATATACATCTATTTTTCGCACTTGACCTGTTTGTTCTATTTACTGGTGATTGATAGATATGGCCCCCAGAAAGAGGTCCAGGGCGATGACTAGGGACGATCACACCACCGCTCCACCTCCTCCAGCTTCAGGATCAGGTTCTGCGCCTCCGCCTCCGGATAGATACATGGGCTTGACCCGGATCACCGGGTCCTATGCCGACAGATGGGAGGTCCTAGAGAGACGCCTGCTTAAGGAAACCAGTTTTGTTGATATTCCCACGTTGGATACCCTCGGCCTTGTGCAGCCTGTCAGATGCCTCCTCGCCAAATGGGGAATGGAGGGATTCATGAGCAAGAGCGCGCCCACTTACCGGAGGTACACGCTGGAGTTCTTGTCCACAGTCCGTATTCGCAGCATGAGGGACGATCAGCCATGTGAGAAGTATATCGCTTTTCACCTAGATGACATCTCTTGGCAGATGACCGTCTCCGAGGTGGAGGAGGCCTTCGGTTTTGCCACTGCTGACATTCGGGGCAGGCTGAATCCTGATGCCCCAGAGCGGTCAATTGAAGATGACATGCACTTCTGGAATGTCATCAACATGAGGACCAAGAACTCCCACGACAAGAGCAGCTCCATCATCCACCTCGTGCTTCGTTATGTGCACAGGCTCTTAGCTAGCACAGTCTTCTGCTCCGCGGAGCCGACGAATGTGCCAGACAATGACATTCATTTCTTATGGCACTTAACGAGCGAGGGGCAGGGATATGGTTTTTGGGCCGAGCTCTGGATAAAGAGGGTTGTAGATTTAGCAGACAAGGTAAAGGGGAAAATCATGGTCGGAGGAATGATAAGCATTATAGTGGGGTACTTGGGATTAGTCCCTTCGACCGACTTCCCACGCCTGGGCAGGCGAACGTCTTATCTGATCACCGTCGACCGACTGGTTCGATTTGAGATGCTCAGTGTCACTCAGACCACTGGACTCTTCCATTGGTTATATGGTGCCAGAAAGGTCACCTTCATGGCCCTCCCTCAGCACAGCCGGACCAGACTGGAATTCGACACACCTTTGGGGGATTTAGCAATCTTCCCATATTCTTCATGTTCAGCCGAGTTCCAGCGTGCGCTCCACGACCTTGGCCCAGCCCCGGTCCAGCCGGACGACAGCACCCTACCTCCTCCTCAGTAGCACCATCAGCAGCAGCACCATCAGCAGCACCATCAGCAGCATCAGCAGCAGCAGCACTCTCCACAGCCTCCACCTCCGACAGATGAGACCACACCTCACTTCTTCCAGCCTCCGCCAGATTTCTATGAGCGGATGATGTGGACCATGCATGAGGGTTTCCACCGCCAGGACAGCATGATTCTGGAGCACAACAGGTTTGTCTCCCGGGCTTTGATAGATATGGATGAGGAGATTGAACACCTGTCCGCTCGCATCCATGAGATGCAGTCCCAGTCGGGTGGTACATCAGGCACTGATCCAAGAGCGGAGCAGTGGAGAGCACGGATGCAGCGGAACGAGGAGTGGCTGACTCAGTATCAGCAGCGTTACTCCTGCGGCCACCCTTCATCTTCACAGCATTGATAGAGTGAGCATCACGCTTTACCCCTTTTCCATACTTTGCTTTGTACGGTTTTACCCTAGTCTACATTGAGGGCAATGTAGTGTTTTAAGTGTGGGGAGGGGTATCTACTATTGATAGGCGAGTTGGGATTTGGAGATACTTTTACCTTTTGTTTTGGATATTGTTTTGCTTTTGATGTACTTGGACAATGTTGGTTTTGATACTTTTCTTAACCTTCACATTTGGAAGCAATTTGCTACTTTTCGGATGGGGAACAACAACAAAAAAAAATTTGAAAAAAAAAGGAAAAAGAATCCCACTAAGTTGAAAACCCGAGAGGGCAACTTAGGCAACATTGGGGCCCGGATAGGTCAAAAACCTGAAAGGGCGGCCTAGGTAAAAATGAGAGGTCAAATGTGTGGAAAAAGGTGAGGTATGAGCTAAAAGAAAAATGATTGTGTGGCTAGGATGAAAACCTGAAAGGGCTCCTAGGCAAAATGAGAGAAAGCGAGAGAAATTCAAAGACATTAAGTGTTTACTCATTTTCCGGCAATGGAGTCATAAGGTTACGGTGACCACACGGAGGGATCGGGTAGCTCAACATCTTGAGAATCTTTTGGGGATGTATAATTTAGCGGGGAAAAGACGGAGTAAGTTGTGAAATTCTTGATCATTAATAGACTTCGTTTTTAGGTTGATATATTGATATAGGATGAAGCATGTGCTCTGAACTTTATGCATACCTTTGGTTTCATCTTTTATCATTGGATTTGGGATTGTCAGTTCTGGATTTGGAGATGTCTTAGGGAAATTAATGAATTGACGGGGTGATATGGTTTAGGTAGATTTAGGAATAGGGGTTGTGGAAAATTCTCATTTGATCTTAATCTTGGGATGTGCGATATTGAGAGTTTTGTGAGGTAATGAATTGGGGGATTAGTAGTAGGATGTGGAGGTATCATTCCTTTCGTATACTTGGATCTTTTCTTACTCGAGGGCGAGTAAGGTTCAAGTGTGGGGAGGTTTAATGCGTCCACTTTATATGCTTATTTTAGTACTATTTAGGATCCATTTTGTACTCTTTCATTACAACAGCTTGTGTTTTACCATGAAATCCTCTTAGGAGGGGTAAGAGCAACTTTGCGCTCTTTTACCTCTTTTAAGTAGATGTTTTGTGTAACGAAGTAATGAAGACCGGAGGCCATTGAAGACTACATTTTCGAAGATTTTGAAGACTTGCTTCGAAGACGTGAAGACCGGAGGCCATTGAAGATCACTTTTGAAACCGTTGAAGACTTAGAAGTTGAGAGGAGTGACTATGGAGATGACTACATGCCACAAGGAGAAGAAGAAGAAATAATGCAAAAAAATTCTGGTTACCGTCGCGAGTCGCGACGGACTCGTCGTGACCAACATGTTCGTCGCGAGTCGCGACGGCCACTGACCAGAATCCTACTTTCTTTTCCTTCCACTATAAATACCATTTTTTCTCTCCTCTCATTCCAGTTTTCAGCAGCTGCGGATTTTGTACTGTTCTAAACCCTATTCTCCCATTTTTCTTCTTTGATTCATCTAGTTGCTTTGATTTGTTGTTTTAGCTAGATTATCATGACTTCTATTAGCTAATCTACTCTCTTGGGAGCAATTGACCTAAGCTTCCAAATCTATGTCTTAAGAACAAATTGTAGCTTGTTTATTACTCTTGCTATTATGTATTTACGGGTATTGAATGTGTTTATTGATTTCATTGATGTTTTTGAAAGCTTGAGCATATGAAATACTTGCATGAATTGCTTACTAGGGTTCGGGGGATTTGGGTTAATTTCCCCCCTGTTCTTGTTAGGAATATATATAAGTATGATTTAGAGCTTTTGATTATGTTGATGGATTGATGATTTCTAGATAGATATGCAATATCGAACTCTTTGCCATATTTATCATTTGTAGCAAACGGGAGAAGTCTATGAGCGTTGAACGTCCTTGACTAATCCCGTGTAAAGGCATAAATCGGTTAAATGCTTAGTCACGGTGTAGTGGTCATAAGTATTGCCGAGTTTGTTGATCCTTCGTGCTAAACGCCATTAATGGGATACCTTGAGTCGTGTTTCGACTATGGGAGTCATTGGTGAGGTTTGACAAGAGATGTCAAATTCACTCTTGCAAACTACCATCTAAGAAGGATAGAAGTTTAGTCTTCACAACAAGTAGTGAAAGTAGTAAATAAGTCACATGTTCAATGATGGATAATAGGTTTGGAAGTGTAAGTCAATTGCGCCCAAGGCTTCGTAATTGTATTTTCATCACATCTTTATTTGCGTTTACATGATTAGCATCATTCTCTTGATTTGCTAATTGTTGTATTTTAATTTGCTAATTTAGGAACCATCCAACCCAACCCCCCCTTTGTTTACCTGCTTTTATATATATCTATGTATGTATGTGTTTAGTACGTTTTCTCATATAGGTGTCTAAGTACTTAGAAAAATCCCTTTTCTTGTGGACGACCCCATCTTGCCACTATTTACATTATTGTGGATAGGACGCATTAAGGGTTTACAAGTATTAACTTTGAGAGGTACGGCGACGACCTCCCACCTCACTGATCACTTTTTTTGTAATGAACTATTTATTCTATACAGGCTTGGGGAACCTTATATAATCCCCCACCTTTATGGTGTTTACAATTAAAAAAAAATCAAACTAACAGTTCACCAGTGGTGAAGGAAAGAAGTTTAGCCGGCCAATGCTCAAACGGGTCTGCATGGGCCACATGCATATCACTAATGGCCCACCCCAAAGGAGTCGTCTCGTACCAAAGGGATCAACACAAGGGCCTGGAACAACCCACGCCAAATGCCATGGGCTACAAGCACAAGTCTAAATCCACAGATAAAATTGGCTAAGTAGGGAACGAACTGTCCAATTTACAATGGCCCTCGCTGTTCCAAGTCCAAGATACCAAGACTAGTCGATGGCTCGCGCCAAAGGCCGCATCCTATGCCAATTTTTTCACTAGATCAATGCTCCTGACGATGGCTTGCATTAAAGGCCATGTCACGTACCAAGTGTCTAAGCAAATTGATGCTCTTGACGATGCCCAAGGTCCCGGGGATCAGAAGTTCCAAATCCTACACACTGATGGTAGCCCGTGTCAAAGGATATAGTCTCCGCCAGATGATGCAATGCTGCTTACACTTGATTTAGTGTCCCGCGCACAGAACTATGTTCCAAGGGTCGCGCCATCTGCGACAGCCTGTGCAGGCGGTGGCTGAACTAGGGTTTATCCATTTTTTCCCCATTTTCCCCTTTTTTAAGGCCCAAAATTATTCTATTAGGTTAAAGAGATTAGATCCTTTTTAGAAATCATCTTGAATTAGGAGAACGACTCTAGAGAGAGAAACACTCTCTCATTTTCTTTTCTTTCCTTTTATTTTTACTTTGATCCTATGATGTAGAATTAAAATCTATATTTGAATTCCATTTTTATGGACTCGATTTTGAAGTTTGGAGATAAATTGTAGAAATGTGTGATTAATTCTTTTGTGATATTTTTAGATTCATCCTAGTATTTGTGTTCATGATATTATTGTGACTTGTTCCTGAATGTTTGAATTGAATGAATAGTACACCATATATAAGCACACACTTTGGTCTATATTTGTGCAAATATTGATTCCCCCATGGGAAGAAAAACCTGGATCTTTGAATGGGTAAGGGAGTACGGATCTACTTGGGTGTGTGCATGGGAGAGCCGAGTATTACTCTGACTTATTTTCCATCGCACCAATCTTAGCTAATTGCGTAAATTAGTCTAAGAGGTTAAGGGTAGAGATAGCAAAAATTAGCAAGCTAGGGTTATAAGACATCCTAGTGCCATATATAAGGTGCCAACGACCCCTTGACCTAATTGATAGGTTATTAGGAAGCAGTGTATTCATGGTGGAAGCCCGTGACGTAATCGCACGGGGAAGAAATGGACCTACAACAATAGTCAGACCTTGTTTTACTCCCCTAATTACAATGACGGTGTTGATGGATGGTTGTGAGTGCACCCTATATGATAGGTAAGGGGAAGTGCATGACATCGACCACACCACGTGTTAGGAACACTCTATTAGGTATTTCTAAATCTTACATGTGAATGAGTTGATGATCTAAGCATTAAATCATTAATGTCTCACAATGATTCCCCAAGTGCTTAGATTTATAGATTAATTGTTCTTTTTTACTTTTATGTTCAATAGTGTTAATTGAAAAACCAAACACCCCTCCCCTTTTTTTTGCTTTAATAGCTCTTCCTATCACTCGTACGGATTGACGACTAGTACGAGGTTGTATTTTTAATGATACATAGGTCCAAGCCTCTCTGTAGACATAACCGGGTCTTACCTCTAACTATGCTATTGGTAGCGTAGTAGTGAGAACGGGTGCAAAATATGAATTTTATCTTTGATCTCTCATAAGACCTCCGCCCATGTTAATTAGCTACAATTAATGACCCCAGATGGAGGTAGGGAAAATTTTGGCATCATTGCTAGGGATGCTATTCAGTCTAAGTGTCAATTAGCATAGCGTGTTAGTAGAGTAGTTAGTAATTGCTTTTGCTTTGTTTTATGTTGTTGATTCTTTTGTTTATCTGTTGTTAAAGTTATATTTTTACCTTTTGATTTGTTTGCTGGTGTTGTATTCGAAAGGGTTGCCCAAGATTATGGTACTGGGAGGTCGTCGTCGTACCTCTCAAAGTTAAATTTATAAGCATTAATGCTTCCTATCTATAATTAACTAGATAATGGCAAGTCATGGTCGTCCACAAAGAAGATGGATATTTTCAAATGTTTAAACATATATAGTAGAAAACACACTAGATATATACATATATATATAGATACATATAAAACCATATAAATTGGAGAGGGGGGGTTTGTTTTTCCTAAGTTATGTAATTAAAAGACAAGTTAACTAGCAAGCAACATAAAACTATCAAATATGCAACAAACTAAGATAACAAGATTTAAAATACAAGTTACGAAACCTTGGGTGCAGTTGACTTCCACTTCCAAACCTATTATCTATCATTGAACATGCAACCTACTTTTTACTCTCACTACTTGTTGTGAAGATAAATATTCTATCCTTCTTAGATAGTAGTTTGCAAGAGTAAATTTGACATGACTCCTTTAGTAGATAAATGGCTAAAAGTATCCCATTCATGGCACTGAGCTCGAAAAATCAACGGGATTGGTAATTCTTATAAACACTACACTGTGTCTAAGCATTGAACCAATTTATGCATTTACACAAGATCAATCAAGAATGATCAACGTTCATAGACTTCTCTCATTTGCTACCTAAAACAAACATGAAAACGAGTTCAACATTATCAAATTCATTTAGCAATTATCAACACATCAATGCCATTAGAAGTTCTAATTCATGCTCTTGGATTTCATATCAAGAAGAAGGAAAATTAGCTACTTTTCCCAAACCCTAACAAGTAATCATACAAGCAATTCATATACTCAAACTTCCAACACCATTAATGATATCAACTACCAACATTCAATGCTCCATTAATGCACAATAGCAAGAGTATTATATAGGATACAAAGTGTTCTTAAGACATGGGCTTCGAAGCCTTAGTCAATTGCTCCCAAGAACTAAGTTTAGCAAATTCATGGAGAAATAAAGAGAGAAAAGATGAAGAAACTAGGGTTTATAATGAGGGATTTTTGGCCAAGAGAACAGGAATGAAAATAGGATATTATAGTACAAAAGTAGGGTCAAAAGGAAGTCAAAGCATCACTATGCTGGCCGCATGCCCCAATGTGCGAGACAGCAGGGCTAAGAAAGGCATCGCGACACGAGCTGGAGCAGACAAGGACTATGGGCACGAGCTTGAGTGCACGTGGGCACAGATGGCTGCGCGGTGTTGCGGGCTAACTTTGAGTGCACGAAGCCTTGGGCGCAAGGCGTGTAAGTGAGAACCCTGCAGAGTGGATACGGGCTGGAGCGAGGCATTGGGCACATGCACGCATAACCCCTGGCTGGCTATGTGATAGAAAGCTAGAGACCCATGCCTAGGCCATTCTTCACAACACGGGGGCACGGTTGGACGTGCTGGAAGCGTGGAGGGCACGATTTGAGATGGTTGGTTAAGCGGTGGCGAGGAACCATGCACGGCCGTGCTGGAGCACATGTAGGGTGCAAAACATGGTACTGAACGTGTTTTCTACTTGTCTTTTGGGGTGCACTGGTGCGCTAGATGTGGGTTGTATGGGTGTTCAGTGCTGGCTCATGCCAAGTCCATGGCCGCTCGGAGGTATGCAGAGGGCTCTTGAATGGGAACTGAGGGCTTGCACCATGGCCACTTTTAATTGCAATGGTGCACGGTTAAGGATGCTTCCCGCTCGCCCTATTTTTCATCACCCAACTGGTTCATCATTAGATCTTTGCATCGGTCGGTCGACCTTCATTCTTCAATTTTGTACTTTTCTTCTACCACATTTTGGCTTGTGGCCTTCAATCTTCTACCATCCTTGCCAATGGCCTTCAATAACCCAATCTGAAGTGCTTACAAGCAATCTACAATTCAAGCTTACAAAAATGAATCTAGACATTCATAAGGACCAAAAATCCATAAGACTATAAATAGGTTACAAAATGAATTATTTAGATATGAAACCGACAACGGGTCTGTAGGTAAGTATGACTCCTTGTGGAGTGGTCTCCAAAATGATTTCATCGTGAGTAGAGTCGCTGATGGCAATTCCAGAGACCCACGAGCATGTTTTTCTAGCTAGATTGCGTGAAAAGAAATAAGTCTTGAGGACAACAATAAATATACGGTGTTTTATTTTAACTTTCGTGTTTTACGTAGTGATTAGATAGATTTTGCATGTTCTTTTTGGCTATGAGGATTTTTGAGATGAAACTCTTGTTGATTTGAAAGTTTGAGTTCGAGACTTGTGATTGTGTTTGGATGGAATTAGATTTAATGGGTGACATAGTTTTTCGTAAAAAAAGAGGGAAAAAATAAAGATTAGGTCAAAAATTTTGGCAATCTCATGCCAAGACCTGACACGGTCTGTGCCAAGAGCCTGGGTCCGTGCCAGGAGAGTTGGCACGAGGGGATGCTTTGTGCCAAGGAGTTTGGTATGAGGTCTTGTTTCATGATAGAATGTTTGGCACGAGGCCTTTTTCCATGCCTAAGATTTAGCACAAGAAGTTGATCGTGCCAAGCACATTTTACACTCGAAAAATCAATTTTTCATTGCCAAATGGTTCCAAAAATGCAAATTTTCAAAAATTCTGAATTTCAAACTCAAAAATGCATTTTTGGTCCATGAATTTTGAAATCCCCTAAAACCATAGGATTTTTGATGAAAATAGGGCTTCCTATATTCTTCAGAATTAATTGATTGGTACTATTGTCCCCCTAGTTTGAGATTTTTAAAATTCCATCCTTATCCTAATTGTACCTCCCTCCCTATTCACCTATGCTGAAATTCTTATCCCATGGTACATTTCTCCTCCTAATTACATCCCTTTAACACATTCTTCCTTCTCAAGAAACACTCACTCACTCACACTTTTGGTGAAAATCAAAAAATTGAAGCTTTGCTTCCAAAAATTAGGATTTCTTGCTTCTTCTTTTGTGGATCTTACAACTCTTAGCTTCAAATTCCGCGTAATCCATTAAGCTCTTTGTTTATATGCTTTATTGACGTTGTGGTGGTTTTACGACAAGTGGGATTCTTGAATGAGTGTGTGTTGTTGAGATAAATATTTTGGCTTGTATGCATGATCTTGGGTTGAAGAAAGTTTGGGTGGTTTGGTGTGTTATTATTTTTGAATGATGTGATCTTCATGTGTTGGCTGATTTAGGAAAGGATGAATCTTGATTACATGATCTTATTGAGGTGAGAAGTTACACGGGCTTGTTCTTTAATAAGGAATGTTCTTGTTTCAATAGCCAACGTGTTTAGATTATCATGTTTTGAATGGTTGGGATATTTGGGGAGAATGTTGTCTTGTTGAATAACATTTTACGCCATGCCTTATTTATGATCAAATCACCACTCTTTCCTTCATTTTTGATAAGATGCCTCCCAAGAAGAATGTGCGACGTTTATACCTGAACGTTGTAATATTGAATGTGGTAAAGCTTACTATAATTCATAGGTGTACGAAAATATAGTGTGACGTCGTACATTCTTATTTTTAGTGATATGTTATTTTGATTGAGACATCGCACCTTTGTCAGTTTAACCAACAGTGTATCTGACAGGTTACCAACGTTGCATACATGCGGTAAAGCTTGCTTTAAAATTGTTATTGCAAACTCGTTCTTCAGTCAGTCACATGTTTGGTCTGGTCGACTGTTGAGCGACATCGTCGGTACATGTCGACCATGGCACTGTTGTGGACGACATATACGTACGACGCATAGCTGACGTCACACCAAACAACTTTCTAAGCTTGTATACCCTAATCATTTGTTTATATAATTCAGGATTCATAGTTGGCGAAGGATCCTCAAGTTAGCCCTTTTTCCAGGTTCCTCACCATTTTACACACATATATTTACTTATATTTTCACATTTTACGACAACTAATATTTTTTTTGTTTTTATACAGTTCTCCGCACAATAGAGCAACCCAGAACCTCTTGCGTTCGACCTTAAACAAAATACAAATGCTACTGATAGTTCACATTTCCACTGCACTCAGAGGCATTAGAACTTTGAGACAAACCCCACTTTGGTAGGGCCTATACCTAGCTAATTAAATGCATTTAATTATTTAATTTTGAATTAATACTATTTATTGTTATTTTCACATATATATATATATTTATAATAAATGTTGTTCTTTTTTGTGATTCAATACATCACAGGGGGACATTATACCACTCCTACCAAATGACAAGACACCAATTGTGTTGAGGTGCTACATGAGAGGGTGGCGGATGAATTACTTGGGGGGGTAGGAAGGTCAAGGCTCTGGTTTTTATATATTCCTTTTTGACAACCACCTATGCATTAGGGACACCTTGTTCTTCGAGGTCATAGAAGCAGGGGGGACAATTGTCTTCATGGTCATCATAATTCGAGCTGATTGAGTTTATTACAATTTCTATTATGTTGGAAACAAGACAATTCTTACTCAAATTTGTGCATCATTGTAAGGATGTTTTCATGACTACTGTTTTTCAAATAATTTAATTACCTTATATGAACACTAATTGATTGTATGTGCGATTTAATCTATGAATTTATTTAAAAGCCATTTACAACAATACCATTCAACGCTATTTTCTACAATGGGTTTTAAAGCAATTGATAAATACTTTTGTAGACCAAAGTGTATCATTTTCAAACAACTTTACCCTCTAAAGTTGTAGAGTGTAACATACTAGCGACGTCGGTCATCCATCGCATTACATGTCAGTATAAATGATATATAATGTCCTCTTGACTCTTTTTTTTTTACAATAGGGATTTCTCCCTCCTCTCTCTTAGTTCTTTCTTCTCTCCCTTCTCTCTAAACCAAGTACTATTCACTCAAATTTTGTACTATTCCAGTTTCGTTAACCATTTTATATCCATTCTGACATCATAACGGGCCCAAACTTCTACTGTTCTCCACTGCGCCATGGTGGCGCCTCCACTGAAACGCAGTGGCACCCACGCGAACAGGAGTTTCCTTCAAGCCCTAGCTAATCGACCTCCTCCTCTCTATGCCTCTTTGCCATCAAACCCAGAAATCACACCAAAGAGCACTTACAAGGGAGACATCGCATGTATTATTACTCGAAAGGAAGCTGAGATTCTCGCCGGCCACTACAACAACGCTCTAGTTGGTAAATTCATAAGGGGAAAGCCGACTATGGAGCAACTTAATGAAGCTTTCAAGTCATTTGGATTCAAAGGGAAATTTCAACTGGGTTCGATTGATTACCGTCATGTTCTGATTAGATTTGAGGATAAGGAGGATTATCAAAGGATGTGGCTAAAGGGGCAGTGGAGCTTTCTTGGGGCTTCAATGAGGGTACTCAAGTGGTCTTTAGATTTCTCTCCAGATACCAAATCATTTCTCTCCCTCCTCTCTCTTAGTTCTTTCTTCTCTCCCTTCTCTCTAAACCAAGTACCATTATAAACGTGCCTATTTTCTTCTATAATGAAACCATGATTCAGAGTATGGGCAACCAGATAGGACAATTCATTAAAATGGATGCTGTAACAGTAGGAGTTACTAGGCCATCTGCTGTGAAACTATGTGTAGAAGTGGACCTTAGTAAAAAAAACTCCCTGGTTTCATTAGGGTAGGTATTGAAGATGATGGAATTGAATACAAGGTTCTAAAGCTCCCTATTGACTTTGAAGACTTACCATTATACTGCGATCATTGTCAGTCTATTGGACATGATGACTCGAACTGTATTTATCTGCTTCCTGAACTCAGAAGAAGTAGATATAAACCAACTGGTCAGAAACTTAATAAGGAAGCTAAGGATACCAATCTTGGTGCAACCCCTGTAGTTGTTATAGATTCTAGTAATATGGCTGGTTGTGCTACTGATGAAGTGAAAGGAAACAGTGCAATAGAACAGATGGGAAAAACACAAGCTCTGGGGATCCAGTGATTATTCAAGAAGGTGCATCTGGTTCGACAACGGCGGAAAAGGATAGGGTATTTAAAACTCAGCAGAAGAAAAGTTACTATGTACCTAGGGGTAAGATTGTGAAGGGGATATCCTCCCAGGGTGGTGAGAATTCCAACATCATCAAAAAAGCCAATTCTTAACTGAGCCCCCCCTCTTAACCTCAAACACCCAACACTCAACTGAGCTTCTCCAGTCGACTTCAAACAATGATAATTCAGGGGTTCAAAATGTTAATAGGGATAGAGCTACTTCTCTTGCTCCTGAAATGATCTCTTTTAGACCCAACCCTGTCTACAGGATGAACTATTCCAAGAATGATCTCTGGACTGATTATAAGAAGATCGGAAGGAGATCTTCTCCAAAAATGTCTTTCCATTCCCAAGAAGGCCATAGGAATAACAAATTCTTCCCTCTACATGGGCTAGATGGGGATGATACATGGGCTGGATGGGGATGAGGAGGAGCAGGACGCGGAGTCTTCAGAAGTAAGTGCTGCTGCAGATAATGAGGAGCATACGGAGGAGCATACTGAAGAGCTCCTTTTCTCACAAGCCACTGAGGAACAAAATACTAACTGTAATGAAAAGGTAGACACAACAAAGGTATGTAGTCCTAAAAATACTCACAATATGCAGGATCTTAAAGAGTCTAGGAAAAATAATTTTTTCACTCAGCTCAATAAGATAATGTCCCCTGGTAAAGAATTTAGTCCCAACAAGATCATCACTAGATCTTCAAAAGGCTTTAAAAAGGTTTTAAATGATTAGTACAACCATTAAAATCAATTTTATGGTTTGGAATATTAGAGGTATGAAAAAATCACTCCGTAGATTACAAGATCTTGTTAAAACACACAAAATTCAATTATTATGCCTTATTGAACCATGGCATAATAATGATAAATGTGGAAAATACATGAAAGATCTACACTTCACTAACTGCATGCAGGCTTCAAATGGTGAAATATGGCTAATGTGGAATGATCAAATCAATGTTACTCTGTTAGTAGATCATTTGCAATTTCTATCAGTTAACATTCATAGTCATAAACTAAATACCTCAATGGAGGGAATTTTTGTTTATGCACATAGAACAGTAGCTGGGAGAAAAATTTTGTGGAAAGATTTGAGTGACAGGAACATGAATGATACCCTAGTCATTGGGGATTTTAACACAATATCTTCGTTCAATGAGTATAAAGGTCCCTCGTTTCCAAAACAATCTAGCATGGACGATTTGAATAGGTTCATTGATGATAATGCACTCTATAACATCAACACTGTGGGGAATATTTTTACTTGGTCTAATGGTAGACTTAGAAACCCTACCATTCAGAGGTTAGATAGGGGACTTAGTACCCTTCAATGGTGTACAAAATTTCCTTCTTCTTCTATCCAAGTACTTAATAAAGGAGCCTCTGATCACTCCCCTCTTCTTCTTACTGTTGGTAGCTCTATTCCATCATCTCCTAAATCATTCAGATTTATCAATGCATGGTTTAACAGGCCTGGATTTTTATCTCTGATAAAGAATGATTGGGGATTACCTCTGTCCGAAACTGGAATGCTTGGTTTCTTCTTAAAATTACAGAGGTTAAAAAAAAAAATTAAGGTTTGGAACAAAACTGTTTTTGGAAATATTCAGGATAATGTTACAAAGGCAGAGGAGGAGTTGAGAATACAGGAAATCATTTATGACTTAAATAGTTCAGAAACTGAATTGATTAAGCTTAAACAGGCTCAGGCTCAACTCCAAAGGTCCCTAAAAGAATAGGAAAAATTCTGGAAACAAAAGTCCAGAATTAAATGGCTCAAAGATGGTGATGAGAACACTAAATTTTTCCACAACTCTGTTAAGGAAAGTAGGTCAAGACTCAGTATTTCTAAGATAAAAAACTCACATGGATCTTGGATTGATGATATTCATGAAATTGAAACTAAGGCTATTATTTATTATTCTGATCTTCTTTTTGAACCGTTAACATATTCAAATGGTGAATTCTTCTCTCACTTTTTGAGTCAGATTCCTAAAATTGTAACTGATCAGGATAATGCTTTGCTTATTAGGCCTGCTACCTTAGAGGAGCTTAGATTGGTAGTCCTTGGTTTAAATAAAAATAGTAGTCCAGGGCCTGATGGTTTTTCATCAAAATTTGTCACAAAGAGTTGGGAAATAATATGCCAGGACTTGTTGATAGCTGTAAATGATTTTCTTTCTGGTTCTTCCATCCCTTGAGGAATTGCAGCAACATGGATCACTATTATTCCTAAAAAAGAATCACCATCTTCTTTTGATGATTACAGGCCTATTAGTTTGTCCAATTTCATTAACAAGATATTTTCTAAGCTGTTAATGGAGAGGTTAAAACTGATTATGCCTAAACTCATATCCCCACATCAGTCAGCTTTTATGAGCCACGGGGATATCTCTGATAATGTTATTTATCTCAAAGAGATGCTAAGATTCTTAGATAGGAAGAACAGAGATCCAAATTGTGCAATTAAACAAGATTTAACAAAGGCATTTGATAGGGTTAGTTGGGCTTTTCTTAATAGTATTTTGTTAAAGTTTGGATTGCATGGAAAATTTGTTCATTCTGTCATGAAAAACATCACCCAGGATTGGTTTTCTGTGTTGATTAATGGTAAGCCAGTAGGTTTCTTCAAATCATCTAGAGGTATTAAACAAGGTGATCCTCTATCCCCTTTTCTTTTTAATATCTTCACTGAGGCTTTCACAAGAAGTTTAGCTTATGTGTTTAATTCTGGTAAACTGCAATTCTTTGATCTTCCTCAAGGGGCAATCCCAATTTCTCATCTTAGTTATGCAGATGATACTGTCATATTCTTGAAAGCTAGTAAATTGAACCTAATTCGGATGAAAGCTTTCCTAGTGGTTTTTGAAACCACCACTGGGCAAAAAGTGAATTTTGAAAAAAGTGATTTTTATTTGGGTAAGGGGGCCACTGTGGCTAAAACAAGGCAGGTAAAACAGATTTTAGGAATGAAGCAGGGCTCTTTTCCATTTAAATATTTGGGATGCCCCATTTTTACAGGTAGAGTGCTAAATGCTCATTTTCAGCCCCTTTTAGAAATGGTTGAGAGAAGGTTTCTAAACTGGAAAAATAGATGGCTAAGTACTGGGGGTAAAATGATTTTAATTAAATCTTGTATCTACTCTATCCCTCAACACATTTGGACTGTGATGAAGCCTACAGTTCAGGTTGTAAAAAATTTGGAAAAAATGATGTCGAAGTTCTTCTAGGGAGAGACTGATCTGGGTCCAAAAAGAGTTTGGAGGAGGTGGACAAATTTGTGCTACCCACTGGACTAGAATGGGCTTGTATTCAGATCAATCCCCACAATTATAAGAGCATGTTCTCTTAAATTGTGGTGGAAATTTCAGCTTGGAAAGGCACCTTGGGCACAATTTATTTGGTCTTTACCCCCTACTACTAGGAAATCACAAACATGGAAAATGATTCAATTAGTTAATTCTTTAGCTGAGAGAAATTCCAGGGTTATTATTGGTGATGGGAGATGTAATTTCTGGGCATCAAATTGGACAGGCAAAGGTCCACTAATGAATCATTGTGCTCAGAAACTTACTAACATTCCTATTGACTGCACTGTTAGCCATTTCCTGCTATACAGGGCTAGCTTTTCTGTCTCTATATACCCATTGCTAATTCCTAAAATTTGTCTTGTTATGCAAGAGACCAAAATCTGGGAGGAGAGAGTGGATAGACTCATTTGGATGCCGGAAAAAGCAGGAAATTTCTCTTTCAAACCAGCATACAAGCTACTTCAACCCAACAGAGGTACCTCTGCTACTCTTAGTAAGTTATGGAATCCAAGAGCTCAGAAAAAGATATCTATCTTTATGTGGAAACTTTTCAATGCATTTCTTCCTTTTGATGATGTCCTCAGAGTTTTAGGATTTTAGCTTCCTTCTAAATGCTTGTTCTGTAATAATACTGATGGCATCCAACATTTTTTCAATGACTGTTCTTTTGCTACTCTTATCTGGAATGAAATGCACAGCATTATAGGGATAACTCCACCACATTTTTCAACTCTCTGGAATAGATTATCATACTACCTCACATATCCAGTTCTATATAAATTGCATTCTTTCCTATTTATACTTTTACCTATGGTGGTTTGCTGGTTCTTATGGAAAGCTAGGTGTGAAAAAAAGTTTGATAATACAGACCCTAATATTCAAGTCTCCATAACAAGGATTAGGGAGTATATTTTCAATATCTTTTATGCGAGGCCATGTTTCACTAATTGTGATGATACCAGACTGTTGACACAGTCAGGTTTATTACCAAAATGGCCAAGAAAACCAGCACCTAATCTAGCTGTTGTTAAGTGGAATAAACCGGAAATAGGGTTTAAGCTAAATGTGGATGCAGCTTGGAAAACTGATAATTCTACTGGTCCAGGTCTTGTTCTCAGAGGTAGGGTTATTACTATGGCTAGTTTTTCTACGAAGGCACACAGTTCAGTAGACGCTGAGATTTTGGCTATTCAAAAAGGAATCTATCTCATACAGCTAGCCTCTTATAACCGTGAAATTGAATCTGATAGTTCACAAGCTATATTGCATATTATGGATCCATATAAAGCTCCATGGCCCTTGTTTGAATTATGTTATGAAACTAAAGTGAGCCTTGGAAATATAAAGATTTTGCATACACTTAGACAAGGTAATGCAGTAGCAGATGCTCTGGCCAAAATTGCTATTCAGAGGCAAGATGGCCAGTTCCACCTAGATTCAGTTTCTACTGGAATTAGGGGTCTGATTATGCTGGATGTAGCTGGGATACCTAGTATAAGAATTAACGACTAGAATTGGTGGTCATTGTCTTACCTAAACATATAATTCATCTTGCTGCTTGTAGTTTTCCTCACAACAGAACCTTGCTTGCAGTTTCTTGTTGCTGATTTCTCTATGATAGCTATTGGAATAGATTACTGCTGCTATTTTCTCTTATGGTAGGCTCTCGACGGTACCAACGAACTCAATATGCAACGGTAATGAATGTTTGAAGTTTGGGGCTGAGTTTCAAACATGGACACTGGAGTTTGAAGTTAAGTAATATGGAGCAACATAGTAAGAACTGAATTGGATGCTGGACAGGATGGTTGTTCTATCATTCCATAGGTGATGAGTTCATGGGTAATGAAGATTCAGTTGATCAAGCATGAATACTCTCGCAAATCCTGATTACGCTCATCTCGTGGGATTTTAAGTGTTTAGATTAGGAGATGCCCGGCCAAATAAAGTAATTAACACGAGGGGTGGAGATTACTTATTTTGGAAACGCATCTCCTAAAATTTTTGGCATATATTTTGTATAGGACCAAACACTAGTATTAGACACTCTATCATCTTTTGGAGGCAACTTTGTTGCCTAAGTCTGTGGGGACTCAAACTCTGTATATTCTTTTATAAAAAAGGTTGGGGACCTTATTCATTTCCCTCCACCCTATGGTGGTTTTAATCTAAAAAAAATGATATATAATATGAGGTCAGTTGTTCTCATAAAACATTATATGCCAAAATGCTTTCTATTTAGTAAGAACATTTACTTTATTTTAAAACCTTTTACTTCGGTTAAACAAAAAATCGAGGTAAAAAACTTAATATTTACCTCTGATATTTTTAACTGAGGAAAAACTTATCTTTTACTTCAAAAAAAATACATAACAAGGGTAAAAGAAAATTTTACTTCAGTTATTGACCTAAGCCAAAAAAAACTGAGATAAAAAAGAAGAGGTAAAAGGTCATGTTTTGAGAATTCAAATTCAACCGACTCGCAATGGTTTGGGATTCTAGAAGCAAGGATTCTAAGTTGTTCAAGAGATTGCCTACCTTTTCTGCAAATTTGCCTAGGCCTAAAAATGGCTAAAAAATGTCAAAGGTGAGCTATGGGTTTTTTTTATAAAAAAATATGTGTAGGCCATAAATTTAACAAATTCACTATCATATTTACAAAAAAATTGTCAATTGTGCTTTTTTTCCAAAAATTATGTGATCCGAAAAATTTCGATTCAGATATCCCACAAAGTCAGTGCATGATATATGATCCTCATCAGAATTTTTGTGCAAAAAAATGAGTAGTTTTGTTCCTCTATTAAGTAGCTTTTTCTTCATCCATTCATCCTTCATGACTGATTATAAATTTAGTTAATTTTTTTCGCCTTATGAGCCTTAACTTCTCCACCATTTATTGAGGATCTAGTTTCATTCTTTCTGAAGACGAAACAAAATACAGCATTGGCATGAAAAGAAGTATTATATTGACATCTAGCACTTTATATTATAGTACTAGTGACGTTAAAATATACAAGGAATTACAACTTGTGTCTATAAATCAAGTAGTAATATAACTCACTCATAATTGGATTGTTAATATAACAAAACAATATGTGCAAATTTATATTTTGTTAGTATGCTCTTTATTACAAAGAATTCTATTGGATTTCAAAAATATATAATAGTGATCAACAATATAAATTCAATCTTTCTCCCCGATCTCTTAACCACACACACACTTAGTGGTGTTAATTCTCTATATTTAGTAAAACGAATATACTCACATACATTTTTTGTTAATGGACTCAACATCATTGAAATTGTCAATGAGCCTTCCAAAACCTCAATTTTTCCCCAAGCTCCGCCACATGGAAATCTTCCACCTCCCCAAACCAATGGTCACTATCAAACCCCCAATCGTCCCTCCATCAATAGCCATGTTGGTCCAATCTCTGCTCCATGGTGGTGACACTACCTCAGCATCATCACTGCACACTGTCCTCCAAGAAGAAGCGAAGATTCATGACACGTGTGGCACTAAGAAGCTCGTAAATAAGTTCCAATTTCTATTAGAATTCAAATTCGTGGCACTAAGAAGCTCGTAAATAAGTTCCAATTTCTATTAGAATTCAAATTCATGGCACTAAGAAGCTCGTAAATAAGTTCCAATTTCGATTTGAATTCAAATTCAAAGGACTCCAACAATAGAAATGGTTTGGGATTCTTGAAGCAAGGATTCTAGGTCACTGAATCGAAAGGTGAGTTTTCCACAAATTAGCCTAATCCTAAAAATAGCTCAAAATATTTCAAAGGTGAGTTTGATGTTATATATATGTGTGTGTGTGTGTGTTTAGGCCATAAGATCAATTGATGTAATCATATTAATGCAACAATTATCATTGGTTCCAGTTTTCCAAAAGTTATGTCACCCAAACAATTCTTGGTTCAGATTTCTGACATTGTAATCTGGAGTTAATGCATGATCTTTGACCTTCATCAGCATGTTTTTGCAAAAATATTGAAGATTTTTTTGCGGCTTCTGTGGAGGTTTTTCTTCATCCATTCATCCTCCGCGAATGACTACAATTTTTTTGTTGTTTTCACACTTTGAGTCTTAGCTTCTCCTCCATTTAATAAGGATCTAGTTTCATTCTTCCGGGAAAAGAAAAAAAATACAGTAGCAGCCCCAAGAGGAGTATGATATTAACATCTAAGAATCAAAATTATAGTACTTAAAATTTATAACACATTATAACTCGTGCCTATAAATTAAATAGTAATATAATTTACTCCTAATCAAATTATTAATAAATTACAAAATCTAATCCGCGCAAATTGATGTTATAATAATAAGCGCTTTCTTTCCAATAACTCTATTGGATTTTAAAAATATATAATAGTGATCAAAACTAGAAATCAAATGTTACTCACCTTTCCCCTAACTACACACTCACACAGTGATATTAATTACTCTCTACCTGGTAAAACAAACATAATCACATAAAAGTTTCGTTAATGTCTTCGACGATGTTGAAATTGTTGACGAGACATCCAAAACCTCAGTTTTCTTCAAGCTCCACCGCGCAGCACTATTCCGTCTCCTCGAACTATTGTTCACCAACACACCACATATCGTCCCTCTGCCCATTCATCATGCCGATCCACTCTCCATTTCTTTTTCGGTGACACTACCATAGCATAATTAATGGCACACTCTCCTCTGAGAAGAGGCAAAGATTTTATCCCATCTATTTGTGACACATCTTCCACTAAGAAGCTAGTAAATAACTACCAATTCCGATCTAGAATTCAAATTCAAAGGACTCCAACAACTGCAATGACTTAGGATTCAGAAGCAAGGATTCTAGGTCGTTGAAGAGGCTTCCTAACTTATCTGCAAATTTGCCTAGGTGTAAAAATGGATCAAAAAATGTCAAAGGTGTGTTTGAAGGATTTTTCATAAATATATGGTTAGGGCATAAATTCAATAGACCCGCAATAATATTAACTCAAAAATTATCATTGGTGCCAATTTTTAAAAAATCATGTCATCCAAAAAAATCATGGTTTAGTTCTCAGGATGTCATATGGAGTTAGTACTGGATCCTCATCAGCATTTTTGTGCAAAAAAAATGAGTAGTTTTGTGCGGTTTTTGTGGAGCTTTTTATTCACCAGTTCATCTTTCGTGGCTAATTACAATTTTTTTTTTGTTTTCACACTTTGAGCCATAATTTCTTCTCCATCTATTAAGGATATAGAATCATTCTTTCTGAAAAAGGAAACAAAGTACTGCAGCAGCACGAAAATAAGTATAATACCTTTTTTGTCATGAACTAGATTCATTCGAAAGATTAACCTTTTATGCATACCCTTCAAAATTTTAATAACAGTAATTAAATTTAAATTCTATGTCAACATCGATACATGCACTCAGGTTTTTCTCTTTTCGTGTTTTGTTCATCAAAATGAGCTCCTGATTGATACAACTCACACTTAAATCTTCAAAAAAAGAATTACATTTTTCCGGTCCTAAGAAAGGAATTCATTAACAATGTGTATAACATTAAAAAAATTGCATTAATATTACCTTGCTAAACCACATACATGCTTGGAGCAATAGCTTCATTCACTTCCCCACCTTCCATGTCATCAGCTACGTCTCCCGGCTTTGATACCCATTATCTTTCCTCGTCGCTATCATCTTCACCCCACCTTTGTCACCCATACTGATATGTCCATTTTATGTGCATAAATTAGTACTGTTTTGGGTCACTTTTGTGCTCTTTTATTGTCAATAGCTTGTGTTTTACCTTGAAATTCTCTTAGGAGGGGTAAGGGCAACTTTACGCCCTTTTACCTCTTCTAAGTGGATTTTTCATGACAAGGGAAGAACACGGAGGCATGAAGACTGGAGAACATTAAAGATCACATTTTTTAATACCTTTGAAGACTCTCTTCAAATATATGAAGACCAGAGACCATTGAAGACCATTTTTGAAGACATTGAAAACTTGAAAAATGAGAGGAATTGCTATGAAGATGAATGTGTACCATAAGAAGAAGAAAAGAAAATAGGATTAAATTTTGGCACCCGTAGCGACGAGCATGTCGCGAGTCGCAACCAACGGGTAGCCAGAATTTAACCTTATCCTTTTTGTACTATAAATAGCACTATCTCTCCTCTCATTCACATCTTCTTCATCTGCATTTTTGGTACTGTTTGGAACCTTATTTTCTTCCATTTTCATCTTTGAGTTCTCTTGTATTATGTTTAGTTGTTTAGCATTAATTAGTACGAACTCTTGTAGCTAAATCTAGTTCTTGGGAGCAACTGACTAAGGCTTCCAAGCCCATGTCTTAAGAATAATTTGTAGCCTATTTAATACTCTTACTATTATGCATTTATGGAGCATTTAATGTGTTTATTAATGTCATTAATGTTATTGAAAGCTTGAGTATATGAGGTACTTGTATGATATGCTTGTTAGGGTTTGGGGAAATGGGTTGATTTCCCCTTTTCTTGATAGGAATCCGAAAGTATGATTTAGATCTTTTGATTGTGTTGATGGATTGATAATTGCTAGATGAATATGATAATGTTGAACTCTTTGTCATGTTTGTTGCTTGTAGCAAATGAGAGAAGTCTACGAATGTCGATCGTTCTTGACTAATCTTATGTAAATGCATGAATTTGTTAAATGCTTAGACACGGTGTAGTGTTTATCAGTGTTCCCAAGCTTGTTGATTCTTCGTGCTAAATGCCATCTATGGGATACTTTTAGTCGTGTTTCTACTACGGGAGTCATTGGTGAGGTTTGACAAGAGATGTCGAATTCACTTTTGCAAACTACTATCTAAGAAGGATAGAAGTTTAGTCTTCACAACAAGTAGTGGAAGTAGTAAATAGGTTGCATGTTCAATGATGGATAAGAGGCTTGGAAGTGGAAGTCAAATGCTCCCAAGGTTTCGTTAATTGTTGTTTTTATCTTATCTTTAGTTGTATTTCACGATTAGCATAGTTATCTTACTTTTCTAGTTGTTTTACTTTAATTTGATTACTTAGGATCAAACCAACCAAAACCCCCCTTGTTTACATGATTTTATATGTATCTATGTATGTATATGCTTAGTATGTTTTCTCCTATATATGTTTAAACACTTGAAAAGATCCCTCTTCTTGCGGATGGCCCCGACTTGCCATTATCTACTTAATTGTAGATAGGAAGCATTAGGGCTTCAAAGTATTAACTTTGAGAGGTACGACGATAACCTCCCTAATTTTGGCGCTACTATCGGGGAAGCGGCATTTATTTTTAAGTGTTTGGGCATATTGTGTGTGATTATATGCTATTTGTAAATATTTGTTAGTTTTATTTTATTTTTATTTCTTAGTTGATTTTTCATTTTCACTTTGCTTGGAGAAGTATTGTTCGAGTTCTTGGTGCATGGTTCGTACACGATCCTCTTCACAAGAACCCCTACACTACGACCCCGAGTTAGAGTTGAATTTGAGACAGGCTAGGATGATTTCTTTGGAAAGTGGGAATAACACCCCTCCTAGTGACCATTTTGTGGATACATCTTCTTTTGGATCATCAACTTGAGTAAGTATATAAGCATCCAGGAGGGGGACCTCAACATCCTCCTCTCCAAGGGCGAGCTCCACCTCTCCACCAAAGAGAGATTCCTTTGGGGTAAGCTTTGTTAAGAGACACCATGGCCTCCAACCTCGAACAACAACTAATGTGCATCGAGTATCCCGTGGTTGGACCGAACGGGAACTTTGAGCTAAAGATTGGGTTCATCAACATGCTACCATCTTCCTTGTTAGGCAAGGGGAGAATGTCAACAAACACCTCAACAAATTTCACTTCTTGTGTTGTGGTACGGTCCCCCACGGAGTGGATGAAGATTTATATTAGTTGAAGGCATTCCCATTCACACTAAGGGATGGTGCAATAGATTGGCTCCACTACCGCCCAAGAGAATTAAGAGTTTGCTTGATATGAAAACAAAGTTTTTAGCCAAATACTTTCCAGTCTCTAGATCTTCTGCCTTGAAGAAGGAGATAAGCAACATCCTCCAATGGCATGAAGAATCTCTCTTCGACTATTGAGAGAGGTTCAAGAAGCTTCTTGCGAGTTGCCCTTATCACGGTTATTCGAAGGGGGATTTGGTTTATTACTTTTACAATGACCATCTTGATGAAGATCAAAGGTTGGTAAGAAGTTCTTGTGGTGGCACTCTTGGGAACAAAATATCCTCCAAGGCTATGCAATTGTATGAGGAGCTAGCGGAAGAGTCAAGAAACTTTAGCTCAAGGGCCGATTTGAGAAGGAGAAATCCAATACCCGCAAGTGACTCTTCAAATAGTGGAAAGCTTGAGGATCAAGCCTCAGCCCTTGCATCTATGGTCAAATCATTGATAACGAAGCTCTGTAATGCGCCACATGTTAAATCATGTGAAATATTTTACTTAGCGCATCCCACAGACACTTGCCCCACTTTGCAAGAGGACTATGTTGAGGAGGTGAGTGCCATGGGATATCAAGGGAATCAAGGCAACCAAGGAAACCAAGGATATCAAGGTGGGTAAGGCTACCAAGGTTATCAAGGGTACCAAAACTGGCCATACAATTCGAGAAATCGTGATAACCCAAACCTTCTGTATGTAAACCCTTAAGGAAGAGAAAACCCTCAACCATATCGGCCTTCTCAACAAAAATATAGAACATCTCAACAATAATTCCAAAGGCTCCAATACAAACCCCGAGACCAAGAGGAGAGCTTGGGGCTAACAAAGGATGAGGTAATGCAAGCCATTCACCGGTTGGGCATGTGCATGGAAAAAAGTGAGAAATTCCAAGATAAAGTCAAGGTGAGTATCAAGAATTTGGAAACTCAAGTGAGCCAAATATCTCAAGTGATGAATCAGATGGAAACCCAGGAAAAGGGTATGCTACCCTCCGACCGGAGATCAACCCTCGACAAAATGCAAGTGCTATCGCTTTGAGAACTGGTAGAGAGGTTGGCACTTCACTGGATAATGAAATTGTTGAAGAGGATCCTATGACAATTTAGGTGTTTGAAAAAGGGGTTAAGAAGGAAGAAGCCAATGAGAAGAAGGCCGAAGAGTTTGCCAAATAGAGCAAGGAAGAAGAAATTGAGGTGGAGACATCGGTGCCAAGACCGAAGTCAACCTCCATCCCAGAACCTTCATCTCCCCCTCACAAAAGAGCAAAAATGGTGGAGATCCCTCCACATGTACTGGAACCTCCATTTCCGGAAACCTTGTAAGACAAAAGGAGGAAGGAGGTCAACAAGGACATCTACGAAGTCTTTCAAAATATCCCACTCTTGAATGCCATTGAACAAATTCCTAGATATGGGATATTTTTCTATTCACAACACATAGAAAACAAATGGCCAAAAATGAGTTGAAAAATGAAAAAAGTGAGCATGTTTCCGCCTTGTGTCAAAAAGAGCTACCCCTAAATGTAGCGATCCAGACATGTTCACAATCCCTTGCATAATAGGAAATACACATTTTGAAAAAGCTATGCTTGATTTTGGTGCATCAATAAATGTGATTCCTTACTCTTTATATGAAAACCTCAACTTGGGTACATTACACAAAACTGGGGTGGTAATCCAATTGGCCGATCGTTCTAGTGCATGCCCTAAAGGTATTGTCGAGGACGTGTTTGGTTAAGGTTTTCCTTAGTTTTCCCTGTGGATTTTTATGTCCTTGACATGGAGCATGATAAACATGCCGCCCCAATTTTATTGGAGAGACCATTTTTGAAAACCTCTAGGACAATGATTGATGTTCATAAGGGTACCCTCACCATGGAATTTGATGGAATAAAATTAGAGTTTAACATAAATGACTCTATGAAGTATCCTAGTGAAGAACATGCTTGCCACGCCCTAGATGTTGTTGAAGAAGTTGTGCAAGATGTTTTTGAACTAAGAGGTGATGATTCTTTGTTAGTTGCTTTGCAATGTGATAGTCATGATGCCTAAAATGTATACTCTATGAGCACTAACTTGAAGGAAAGCTTTGAGGATTTGAACCTGCTTGATGAAATGAAACCGAGTCTCTCAAAACCTCCTCCCCTATTCTTAGAGGAGCCCGAAGAACTAGAATTCCTCCCATCACTTGTGAAAGTGCTTACGATTGAACTTAAACATTTTCTAAGTGACCTTAAGTATGCTTTTCTTGGGGCAGGGGAGACGCTTCCGGTTATCATTTCAAGCAAGCTCACCAAAGAGCAAGAAGAAAAGTTGATGGTGGTGTTACGGGAAAACAAGGAAGCAATTGGATGGACTATTGCTGATATCAAAGGCATAAGTCCATCCATTTGTATGCATAGAATCTTGTTGGAAGAAGATGAAAGACCCATCCGGCAACCCCCAACGCCGTTTAAACCCACCTATGATGGAGGTGGTGAAGGCGGAAATCCTCAAGTTACTCCAATCAGGCATA
Organism: Rubia yunnanensis; assembly: GCA_037428765.1. Taxonomy (NCBI): domain Eukaryota; kingdom Viridiplantae; phylum Streptophyta; class Magnoliopsida; order Gentianales; family Rubiaceae; genus Rubia; species Rubia yunnanensis. Next base: position 65,907,243 of record CM075061.1, read on the forward strand.
ATCTATCTAATCTCGGATAGCAAGTGGGTAAGTCCAAATCAAGTGGTAACCAAGAAGAGTGGGGTGACGGTGGTCAAAATTGAGAAGGGTGAAATGGTGCCCGCCCGAGTTCAAAAAGGGTGGCGTGTTTGCATTGACTATCGGAGGCTAAATACGGAAACCCGGAAGGATCACTTCCCGTTGCCATTCATTGATCAAAAGCTTGAGAGGGTAGCAAGCCACCCCTTCAATTTCTTTTTGGATGGGTACTCGGAGTACTTTCAAGTGGCTATAGCCCCAAAAGACCAAGAAAAGACCATCTTCAAGTGCCCCTTTGGTACGTTTGCTTACCAGCGTATGCCTTTCGGGTTATGTAACGCCCGCGCAACTTTCCAAAGGTGTATGGTAAGCATTTTCTTAGAATTTTTTGAAATTTTTGTTGAGGTATTCATGGATGATTTCACCAGTCATGGTAATTCTTTTGACAACTGTTTAGCAAATTTGGCACAAGTTCTTAAATGTTGCATTGCTACTAATCTTGTGTTAAATTTTGAGATATGTCATTTTATAGTAGAGCAATGCATTTTCTTAAGCCATGTTGTCTCCTCTAAGGGTATTGAGGTTTACAAGGAAAAGATAGCTACATTTCAAACTTTACCTTATCCTACTAATGTGTGTGAAGTGCACTCTTTTCTAGGCTATGCAGGATTCTATCGCCGGTTCATCAATACTTCTTGAATATAGCGTCTCCTTTATGCATGTTCTTACAAAAAGAGGTGGATTTTGTGATGGAAAAGGGTTGTTAAGGGGCCTTTGATACATTGAAAGAAAGGTTAGTTTCGGCCCCTATTACACAACCCCCTGATTGGTCATTGCCTTTTTAGACTATGTGCAATGCGAGTTATTACGCCGTTGGAGTGGTGCTTGGTCAAAGGGTGGGAAGAGTACCTCATGCTATCTACTACGCATCCATGTCTCTAAATGAAGCCCAAAGAAACTATTCCACCAACGAAAAGGAGTTGCTAGTAGTGGTATTTTCTTTGGAAATATTTCGATCTTACTTGCTTGGTAAAAAGGTTATTGTGTACACTGACCATGCAGTGATTCATCATTTAATGATGAAGAAAGAGGCTAAACCAATATTAATTAGGTGGATCCTGCTTTTGAGCGAATTTGAGTTGGAGGTGCGAGACAAGAAGGGCGCAGAAAACATTGTGGCCGATCATTTGAGCCGGTTGACTCCATGCAAAAACATTGAGGTAAACCAACACAGTGAAGGAGAAACTATGGGAGGAATTCCTTGATGAACAATTGTTCACCATTCGGGATCTCCAACCGTGGTATGCCGATATTGTAAATTTTCTTGTCGCCGGTAAATTTCCTCCTCATTTTTCTAAGGCCCAAAAGGATAAATTAAAGAGTGATGCTAAATATTATGTGTGGGATGATCCCTTTTTGTGGAGACATTGTGCAGATCAAGTTGTTAGGAGAAGTATCCCTGATAATGAAGTACACTCAATTCTTGAATTTTGTCATTCTCATGCATGTGGCGGTCATTTTGGAGCAAAGAGAACCGCTAGGAATGTTTTAGAAAGTGGGTTTTATTGGCCTACATTGAATAAGCATGCATAAAACTTTCGAAAATCTTGTGAATGCTAGAGAGTAGGAAATATCTCCACTAGGAATGAAATGCCCCAAAGGCCTATTTTGTATTGTGAAATCTTTGATGTTTAGGGTATTGACTTTATGGGACCTTTCCGTAGTTCTTATGACTTTACGTATATTCTTCTTGCCGTTGATTATGTGTTGAAGTGGGTTGAAGCAAAACCCACTAGAACTGACGATTCTAAAGTGGTTGCAGAATTCCTAAAAGATAACAAATTTTCTAGGTTTGTGGTATCCTGAGCCTTGATTAGTGACCGTGGCACCCATTTTTGCAATCGAACCATAACGGCACTCTTAAAGAAGTATGGCGTTACTCACAAGACATCAACCGCCTATCACCCGCAAACAAACGGGCAAGCCAAAGTTTCCAATCGGGAAATCAAGTCCATCCTTCAAAAAATGGTTAACCCTAACTGGAAAGATTGGAGTTCTTAGTTTAATGATTCCTTGTGGGAATATAGGATGGCTTAAAAGACACCAATCGGTAAGTCACTATACCAGTTAGTGTTTGGTAAGCCCTGTCATCTACTGGTGGAAATTCAACATAAGGCTTACTGTGCGGTCAAAGAATTCAATCTCGATATAGATGAGGCCGGCTTGCATAGAAAGTTACAATTGGATAAAATGGATGAGATCCAGAGGGAGTCCTAACAGAATGCCAAAATCTAAAGAGAAGACAAAGGTGTGGCACGACAAGATGATCATTAGGAATGATTGTGACGTTGGTCAAAAGGTCCTCCTATTCAAATCTCATATTCGACTATTCCCAGGTAAGTTGAGGTCCCGATGGCTCGGTCCTTTTGAGGTGGTTAAGGTATTCCCACATGGCACGGTGGAGATTCTAGATTGAGCTAAGTCGAATACATTCAAGGTTAATGAAAAACGCTTGAAACCTTACCACAAGAATTTTGTGCAGGAAAAAGGAGAGGACGTTGATCTCCTTGATCTGGTTTGTCAGTAAAACCCAAGAAAAGGGATTAAATCATGCTGATGATGTTAAATAAACTTGGTTTTGATCATCCAGATCGTCATTCGTGACTTTCCGTTGATGTTGTTTGGTTTAGGATTTTGTCATTAAGTTTCATTGTTTTGCTTTATGCTTTTCATGAGTTGTTTTTCCATGATTTTGTGGCAATTTTGAAGCCAAGGCATTGGAATTTTGAAGGGATAAATGCTTGGAATCAAGAAGGAAAGACTTGGACAAGAGAAGGAATCATAAATTTTTTCTAAGTACCAGGTTAGTAGTCTGTCGCGAGTCGGGACCAAATCATCGCGAGTCACGACGGGCTCAGTAATTTTTGGTGAGATTTCAACTTTCAGCCTCCACTTTCCACAATTCACGATGGACTCATGAGGGCCTCGTCACATGTCATGATGGCCTCGCAAGGCCCTCGTCGTGAGCCCTCGAGACATCATCCCCTCGAGACCAGTCAAACCTATAATCACATCAACCCTTCGAGATATAATCCCCTCGAGACCTCAGATCCTTGAATTTCTAAGCCCTTGATTCAAGCCAAACCTAAAAGTCCATGGCAGCAAGTCCTCGACTAGAGCAGAACCTGAAAGTCCATCACCCTCTCAAGGCCAATCCTCAAGACCAGCCCTAGAGACAACATCCCCTCAAGGTAAATAGGTAAATAGTATAGATGGTGGGACCCACAGTAAAGCCCTAAAAGAGCCCTACCAAATACAAAATGAATCCAACCCTAGGCTAAAACCTAGGGAAAAATGCGGGGGGGGGGATACCCATATGGATACCCCCCCCCCCCCCAAATTTTTAAAGAAATGCTAACCCTAAGCTAGAGAGTGCTAAGCCTAGGGAAAAATAAATGCAAGTCCAGATGTGTGAATCTCGACCTATACATAGCAACCAGAAATGTGTACTGGCTCTTCATATACAAACCTCATCGCAGCCGAGACTCGGGTCTCGGGTCTTGAAGAAACTAATGAAGAAGACGCCAGTGGTAGACAAAAAAGTGCAGCTGAGTGTGGTGTACTCGGGTCTTGAATAGTCGCCATGGTGTGCTGGTGTAGCTGAATCCGAATGAAGATAGGACCGCCAATGGAGGAGCAGCTTCTACCATATACACCCCTAAGGTGAAGAAATAGGGGTGTTATTGGCCTTCAAACGCTCCCGTGGTATGAGTTGAGGCTATGTTAAAGGGCAAGAGTGTCATAGGCAGTGCCAATAGCTCTTGTGGATCCCTCTAAACAATAGCCCCCCTAATGATGGAGAGAACAGACACAACTTAAATGGCGTGCATCAAGCCCGACGATTATGTAATCGCCCACTCCATTTTGAGAAAATGGACAGCTGTATGCTAATTTAACGCAAAGTGTAGCGCGGGCATAGAGCGCGTAATGACCGTCAAGTCCAAGTAACAACTAGCAGTGAACTAATTAATTTCATGTGCGCTAATTAATTATCCAACTACCCAACTCCTATGGTCGTGCAACCAAATGTAGAAAGGTTGCTCTCTCATCCTCCGGGGGGGGGGGGGAATGTGCAATTATCCATCCAATACAATTTTAGCCCAAAGATAAGGCCAAAACTCAACAAAAACCAACAAATTAGAGCCAAAAAATGAAGCAAATTTGGCCCAAGAATAAGGCATATAAGCTGAAAAATTCTCTATTTAATTAGGCCCAGCAGCACCACATTTTTAGCCCACATGCATGATTTTTCACTCGGCCCGGCAGCACCACATTTCGACCCAGCAGCTCGACACAGTACCCTAAACACTAGGGTTTCAACTTGACTCCAGCCACCTCTAGTAGTGCAGCCATTGACTGGGTTAAAAATTGGGTTATAAGCCTTGACCCGTTTCTACTTGCAATAAATCCACCCTCTATTTTTCTTTGGCCCAGCAGCGTGTAATTTCGGCCCAGTAGCGCCGATTCTTTCAGCCCAGCAGCTCGGTCCAGGTCACAAACTGCGTGACCCAGCCGCAACCTACAACCGGGCGTCAACCGGGTTATAAGCTGACCCGGACCTCAAATAACCTTTCAGTCCATCAGCAGACTGAAACGGCCCAACGGCTTTGGCCCAACAGCTAGGGTTTAAACCCTTGATCCGGTTGCCTCCCTAAGTGGGTCTTATGACCCGACCACCACCAATCGGGCCGAAACCCTAAATAGCCTCTCCCCCGTTTAACCTTGTTCGGGTATAACGACCCGACGGCGTTCACAAATGGGTCGAGCGCCCAGATCCACTTCCTCGCCGGACTCGTGGTTTTCCGGCACCGGAGAGCAGCCGGAATCTGGAAAACACGCCAGAATTCGCAACAATTAGGCAAAAAAATTCAACCAAAATCTGGGCATCCTCCCTTGTGCAATTTTCGACCGGATTTAGCACCAAAAACAGGGAACTTACTCCACCAAATCCCAGCATGTGCAATCCGACCAAACAAATACCTTTCTCCTTGCCGGAATCACGCTTTTCTGGCGGGCAAAAACAACCAAATCAACACTCATTTATTCTCTTTTCCAGCCTTGAGATGCATCTCAAGCATGAAGAATTATGAATCCGAGTCTAGGGACAGAGAATCGAGGCTATTTCATGCTTTAACCCCACTGGAATGGCATTTTTTCGGCGACTTCCAATCCAAAAATCCGAAACTCCAACCTCCAAAATCCAAAAATTACCAGTTGCTTTTCCGATCGAATAATGCATAACAAACAAAATCCGAATTTAGTCAAGGCATAACAATCATTATAACTCGCCGGAAAAAGTGTTTTTTCCGGCGAATCCGATCGGAAAATTCAAACAATCAACATCCAAATAATCCATCCTTTATGAAAAAATCCGCTCCTTCATTCATCTAGATCTGAACATTATCATGAGATTGAAACAACGGGGAAAATACCTTGGGCCTACAGTCGTTAATGATTCTAATTCAACCAATATCTCCAAACATCTATCTTGAATCCGACTAATCCCAAACCATCAACCCCATCAAACAATAACATTCAAACACCCAAAATCTTGAATCCCACATGAGTGTTCATCAGTCAAGAAAATAAATTTAAATTCTTGGCATAAAACATAGCAATCTGGTTGAAATTCCAATTAAAACAAGCAATCATGGACAGTGGCACATCTGATCACATGAATGCCCTCTCATCAAATCTATCATGAACACTTCCAAATACTAAAAATATATGCTTCAAATTAATCTTTATTTCCAATCCAACCTGAACATCACATTAACTGTCCACCAGAAACAAATAATCTTCCATACAAATCCACATAGATTCATCACAAATAAACCCGTCATCAATCATCCAGATTAGATCTATCAACGAAAGATTAAAACTTACTTGGAACAATGGTTGATCTTCATCTAATCCACTCCATCAACAAATTCAAGATCGAAACTTTTGATCTTCACCCAAAAACCCCAGATCCAAAGATCAAATCCTCAAATTCAAGCACAAATCATATACTGAAAGATGCCCGGCGAGGAATCCAACATTAATGTCAGATTCCTCGCCGAAAACTTTGAATTGTAGGAGAGAAACTGGAAGAAAATTGTCCCCGGTATTCCGGAGAAGGACTGCGTCCTTTTTTCTCTCCAGAGAGAATTTTCTCTCCTTTTTTGAGAGCTCTGACAATATCCCCTCGAGACCTCGAGGCTGCAAGCCCTCGACTCGAGCCAAACCAGAACGTCCATCACCCTCTCAAGACCAATCCTCAAGACTAGCCCTCGAGACATCACCCCCTCGAGACCTCGAGGCTGCAAGTCGTAGACTCGAGTTGAGCTATAATGTCCATTATCCCTTGAGACGTCACCCTCTCGAGACCAGTCCTCAAGACCTCGGGTCCTTGAGGCCGCAAGCCCTTAACTTGGGTCACAAGTTGAACCTCTGTACACCTTGGAGTCATGAGTTAAACCTCTCAAGACCTCAAAGCCGTGATCCCTTGAGGCCGCAAACCAAACATCTCGAGACCTCGTGTCCTCTGGGCCAAAAGCCCTCGAGACCACAGAAGCATTTTAGCCCCTCGAGACCAATGCCTCTTAAGATGTCATCTTTCATCCTCAAGCCTAACAAGACCCGAGTCCCTCGAGACCAAATCTTTCAACCTCGAGCCTAGCCAGACCCAAACCCCTCGAGACCAAATCTTTCATCTTCGAGCCTAGCCATACCCGAGCCTTCTCTACTCATCGCGAGTCGCGACGAACACATCGTGAGTCGCGATGGGCATACAGGTCTGCTTTAAAAAATGGGCAAACCCTTTTTACCACAAACACATCCACATTTCCGCCGCTGCTCTGCACCTTCCTCCGTCATCCCTCCACCAAGCAACTGCCGCTCGCCGCCGCTAACAACCGCCCTCCGCCGCTCACAACCACCACTCCATATCACATCCTTTCTTCCCAAACTCCACCCACCAATTGCCATAAAATCTTTGAAGAACACAAACCCTAGAATTTGGGGGTTTTGTGACTTTGGGCAATTCGATTTTGAATTAATTATGGGTTTTCTCCTTTCTTTTTCCTAAGCATCTAAGTGGTACATTTCTTCATTCTATTGAGCTTAAATTGTGATTATGAATTTATACTCTATTTATTGGATATTGTGTAGATTATGTGTGATGCCTTAGGAAATTAAATTGTTGGACATTGGTTTATTTTGGTGAATATACTGTGCTTGCAATTTAATTTTATGGGTATTGTGTGACTATTTTGTGGTGGCGGTGTGGATTGTATATTTTGTGGTTGCGGTTTGGATTGTATTGTGCTTGTTGGATTTTGAATTGTGTGCATATGTGTTGATTTGGCTGAGAATGGATTGTGACTTATGCTAGATATGAGGCATGTTGGCCCTTGATTAAACATAGTTGTTACTTGGATAAAATGTTATTGTGCTTTGCAATGTTATTTTGCTTAGGGTAGTTTAGCCATGGGACGTAGATGTTGACATTGTGAATGTACTAATGGTGGCTAAACTAGTTGAGCACAACTGTGATTTTAAAATAGAACATATTAATTTCAACTATGAAAGAACTTCATGGACTTGAGAATATGAGCTTGTTGGACATAATATGGATTATACATGCAATTGTGATTAGGACTTGAACTTGTTGACTTGATTTTGATTTGGCTTATAATGATGAACTAGTTTACGATTGAGTATGAATTCGCAATATTGCATATACACATATGCTTGTGTGTTTTACTAGTTTGCTGTTGTTGTTAGATATGGCCCCCACGAACAAACCCAAGGCTCCACCCCAAGGTAGGTGCATCACCGCTCCACCTTTACCTCCTCCACCGGCTCCCAAATCGAGCCCAGTACCTCCCCCTCCAGATAAGTACACGGGTTTGACCCGGATCACCGAATCCTATGTGGCAAGGTGGGAGACCCTAGAGAGGCGTCAACTCAATGAGACAAGCTTTGTAGACGTGCCCACATTAGATGCTCTTGGGCTCACCCAGCCTGTTAGATGCCTCTTCGCCAAGGGGGGAATGGAAGGGTTCATGAGTAGGAGCGCGCTCTCTTACTGGACGTACACACTGGAGTTCTTGTCCATGGTCTGTATAAGAATCTTGAGAGGTAATCAACCATGCAAGAGGTACATTGCTTTTCACTTAGATGATATATCTAGGCAAATGACCATCTCGCAGATTGAGGAGGCCTTCGAATTTAACACCGCGGAGATACAGGTCAAGCTGGACCCACAGGCCCAGGAGCGATCAATTGAGGATGACCTGCACTTTTGGAATGTCATCAACATGAGGTCAGAGAATTCTCATGACAAGAGTAGCGCCATTATCCACCCTACACTCCGTTATGTGCACCGGTTATTGGCTGGCACAGTACTTGGCTCCGCGAAACCAACGAATGTGCCAGACAATGACATTCACTTTCTATGGCAATTAACGAGTGAGGGACCAGGATACGGGCTGTGGGCAGAGTTATGGATGAAGAGAATCATGGAGGTGGAAGGAAAGCCCAAGGGGAAGATCATGGTCTGAGGCATGATAGGCCTTTTAGCAGAGTACTTGGGATTGGTTCCTCCGGCTGACTTTCTGAGAGGTTAGTTAGATTTGATATACTCAGTATCACATGGACCACAGGGTTATTCCATTGGTTGTATGACATGAGGAAGGTCATATTCATAGCCCTTCCTCAGCCCAACAAGACGAAGCAGGAATTTGATACACCTCTAGGAGACTTGGAGATTTCACCTGACTCCTCATGTAGAGATGACTTCTAGCGCGAGCTCCGGGACCCTGGCCCAGCTCCCATCTCCGCGATTATAGCACCCTACCTTTTTTTCTAAGCGACAGCAATAGCGGCACTCCCCGCAGCCTCTACCAGAGACCGAGCCGATGCAGGAGGATAATGTGCCACCTCACAATTCCCACCCTCCACCGAACATCTAAGAGCGGAGTAGACTATGTAGGATGGATTCTGCCTCAAGGACAACATGATATTAGAGCATAATGTATTTTTTCCCCAGACCTTGATCGACATGGATGAGGAGATTGACCACTTGTCCCAGGCCCCGATCCGGGAATAGAGAGGCAGAGAGCTAGGAGGTAGAGGAGCACGGAGTGCCACAGTATCAACAGTGCTATTTTGGCAGTGACCCTACTTCATCACATCAGTAATTTTGTGAGCACCATATCTTTACCCTTTCCATACTTTGCTTTGTAAGTTTTTTCCCTATTTTCTACATTGAGGGTAATTTAGTATTCAAAGTATGGGGAGGGGTATCTACTTTGAGATGATTGGGGTTGAAGATAATTTTGGTGATACTTTTGCATAACTCTTTTGATTGGTTTTGGATATTTTTCCCTTTTGTTTTGGGATGTTTTTTTTTCTTTTGATGTACTTGGATAATGTTGGCTTTGATACTTTTCTTAGCCTTAACATTCGGAAAGCACTTTTCTACTTTTTTTGGATTGGAGAAACGTGAAAAATGCTTAAAATTTTTGAAAACTAATATATAAAATAAAAAAGAAAAATAAATAAATAAAAAGAATCCTGCTAAGTTGAAAACCTGAGAGGGCAACTTAGGCAACATTGGGGCCCGGATAGGTCAAAAACCCGAAAGGGTGACCTAGGCATAAATGAGAGGCTAAATGTGCGGAAAATGGTGAGATGTGAGCCAAAGAAACATAATGTGAGGGCTCCTAGGCAAAATGAGAGAAAACGAGAGAAATTGAAAAATGTTAAGTGTTCACTCATTTGCCGGCGTTAGAGTCATAAGGTTGCGGTGACCATACGTAGGGGTGTTCATCGGTCCAAGACCGGACCGGACCGGACCGGAACCGGTTAGGACCGGAACCGGAATCACCAAAAATCTTGGACCGAAGACCGGACCGGTTAGTGGGTATTTTGGACCGAGACCGGACCGGAATAATTCCGGTCTTAGACCGGTCCGGACCGGTTGGACCGGATTTTAGTATTCTTTATTTTTTTTACTTTACATTTTGCTATAAAAATGCCAAATCAATATTTTTTCCCCTTTAAAACATAGTAAAATAGAAGTTATTAGAAAAATTCACCTCAAAATAATAAAATAATACTAGTTATCATGAATAAATCTAAACTAGTATTTTGAACTAATTCATTATCATTTTATATATATATATATATGTAAAATACCGGTCCATCCGGTCCGGACCGGAAAAAATCTAATTTTGGACCGGACCGGACCGGAACCCGGAATCTAACAAAAACATGGACCTAGGACCGGACCGGAATTTCATCTATACAATTCCGGTCCTTACATTTCCGGTCCGGTCCGTTCTATTTTACCGGTCCGGACCGGATCATGCACCCATACGGATGGATCGGGTAGCTTGACATCTTGAGGACCTTTTGGGAGTGGAAAATTTAGCGGGAGAAGATGAAGTAAGTTATGAAATTCTTGATCGTTAATATGCTTAGTTTTTAGGTTGATATATTGATATAAAGTGGAGGATGTGTTTTTAACCTTATTCATGTCTTTAGCTTCACCTTGTATCATTGGATTTGGGATTATCAATTCAGGATTTGGAGATGTTTTAGGGACATCAACTAATTGATCGGTTTATATGGTTTGGATAGATTTAGGAATAGGGGTTGTGGGAAACTTCTCATTCGACCTTAAGATTGGGATGTGTGATATTGAGAGTTTTGTGAGGTATTGATTTGGGGGAATAGTAGTTAGGATGTGGATATATCATTTCCTTCGTATGCTTGGATCTTTTATTACTCGAGGGCGAATAAGGTTTAAGTGTGGGGAGGTTTGATATGTCCATTTTATGTGCATAATTTAGTGCTATTTTGGGTCACTTTTGTGCTCTTTTATTATCAAGTGCTTGTGTATTACCTTGAAATTCTCTTAGGTGGGGTTAGAGCAACTTTATGCTGTCTTACCTCTTCTAAGTGGATTTTACATGACAAGGGAAGAACACGGAGGCATGAAGACCGGAGGCTATTAAAGATCACATTTTCGAAGACTTCTGAAGACTTGCTTCGAAAAAATGAAGACCGGAGGACATTAAAGACCATTTTTGATGACATTGAAGACTTGAAAAATGAGAGGAATTGCTATGAAGATGAATGTGTACCACAAGAAGAAGTAAAGAAAACAGGATTAAATTTTGGCACCCGTTACGAGTTGCGACGGGCCCGTCGCGAGTCGCGACCAATAGGTGGCCAGAATTTAACCTTATCCTTTTTGTACTATAAATAGCACTATCTTCCTCTCATCCACATCTTTTTCATCTGCGTTTTGGGTACTGTTTAGAACCCTATTTTCTTCAATTTTCATCTTTAAATTCTCTTGTATTATTTTTAGTTGTTTATCATTAATTAGTATGAACTCTTGTAGCTAAATATAGTTCTTGGGAACAATTTACTAAGGCTTCCAAGCCATGTCTTAAGAACAATTTGTAGCCTATTTAATACTCTCACTATTATGCATTTATGGAGCATTGAATGTGTTTGTTAATGTCATTAATGTTATTGAGAGCTTGAGTAAATGAAGTACTTGTATGATATGCTTGTTAGGGTTTGGGGAAATGGGTTGATTTCCCCTTTTCTTGATAGGAATCCAAAAGTATGATTTAGAGCTTTTGATTGTGTTGATGGATTGATAATTGCTAGATGAATATGATAATATTGAACTCTTTGTCATGTTTGTTGCTTGTAGCAAATGAGAGAAGTCTATGAATGTCGATCGTTCTTGACTAATCTTGTGTGAATGCATGAATTGGTTAAATGCTTAGACACGGTGTAGTGTTTATAAGTGTTGCCAAGCTTGTTGATTCTTCGTGCCAAATGCCATCAATGGGATACTTTTAGTCGTGTTTCGACTATGGGAGTCATTGGTGAGGTTTGACAAGAGATGTCAAATTCACTTTTCCAAACTACTATCTAAGAAGGATAGACGTTTAGCCTTCACAACAAGTAGTGGAAGTAGTAAATAGGTTTCATATTCAATGATGGATAAGAGGCTTGGAAGTTTAAGTCAATTGCGCCCAAGGTTCCGTTAATTGTTGTTTTATCTTTTAGTTGTATTGCATGATTAGCATAGTTATCTTACTTTGCTAGTTGTTGTACTTTGACTTGATAACTTAGGATCAAACCAACCAAACCCCCCCCCCTTTTTAACATGCTTTTATATGTATCTATGTATGTATATGCTTAGTATGTTTTCTTCTATATATGTTTAAATACTTGAAAAGATCTCTCTTCTCGTGGACGACCCCGACTTGCCATTATCTACTTAATTGTAGATAGGAAGCATTAGGACTTAAAAGCATTAACTTTGAGAGGTACGGCGACAACCTCCCACATACCACCACCAATGTCTAAAATAATACTAGTTGTGTCTATGCCACCCCTAAACCCACCCATGCCACCCATCATACTAGCCATGTTCATGCCGTCCATGCCATCGCCAAATTCTGAAAAAATCCATTTCACATGTATCTACGTCAGTAGGAGCTTCATCATCACCTTCACATGTATTGGGTAGTTTATGTGCAGCTGCTGTGGAGCTTTTACTTCATCCATTCATCCTCTGTGATTAATTACTTTTTTTTTGTTGGTTCACACTTTGATTCTTAGCTTCTCCTCCATTTATTAAAAATTAAGTTTCATTCTTCCTGAAAAGGAAACAAAATACAGTAGCAACACTAAGAGGACTATAATATTGACATTTATGATTAAAAATTATAGTAATAGTGATGTTAAAATGTTTAAGACATTATAACTCATGTCAATAAATCAAATAGTTATAAATTTAATCTCAATCATAATTTTAATAAAAGACACAATCCAACCCACAGAAATTGATATTTTGATTATATGTTCTATATTTCGAAGAATTCTGTTGGTTTCTAAAAATATATAATAGTGATAAACAATGTAAACAAAATCATTCTCCCCTCTCTCTTAACAACAACTCACACAGTGGTGCTAATTTTTTTCTGTTTAGTAAAACAAAAATACTCACATGCATTTTTTGTTGATGGCTTCGACGGCATTGAAATTGTCGACGAGGCATCCAAAACCTCCGTTATCCTCAAGCTCCACTGCACAAAGTTATTCCGCCTCCAAGAACTACTGGTCCCCATCACACCATCAACCGTCCCTCCATACATTAATCATGCGATCCACTCTCCATTCCATGGAAGTGACACTACTTTTGCATCAACAGTGACTCACTCTCCTCTGAGTTGCGGCAATGATTTTATCCGTTCGATTCGTGACGCGTCTACCACTAAGAAGTTAGTAAATAAGTACCAATTCTGATCTAGAATTCAAATTAAAAGGGCTCTAGCAACGACCATAGTTTAGGATTTAAAAGTAAGGATTTAAGGTCATTGAAGAGGCTTCCAACCTTATCCACATATTAGCCTACGTGTAAAAATGTAAAAGGTAAGTCTGAAGTTTTTTTAGATAAAAATATACTTAGGCCCAAAATTCAAAATACCCACTATCATATTAATTTAAAAATTATCATTGATGCCTATTTTCAAAAAATAATGTCATCCAAAAAACTCCTGGTTCAAAAAGTCCCCAGAACGTCATCAGGAGTTGTGTATGATGATGGATCCTTATCAGCTATTTTGTACAAAAATTTGATTAGTTTTGCGCAGCTATTGTGGAGCTTTTTCTTCATCCATTCATCCTTCGTGACTGATTATAAATATTGACATCTAAGACTCAAAATTACAATACTTTATTTTGTCATGAACTAGATTCATTCCAAAGATAAGCTTTTTATGCATACCCTTGAATTATTTGATAAAAGTACTTAAATTTCAGTAGTTAAATTCAAATTCTCTGTAAACATCGATACATGCACTCAAGTTTTTTCTCTTTTTTTTGTTTTTTCCATCAAAATGAGCTACTAATCGATACAGCACCCTCTTGAATCTTAGAAAAAAAATTACAATTTTCTGGCCCCAAGAAAAGAATTCATTAAGAATGTTGTTAACATTAAAACCATTGCATTAACATTCCCCTGCTAAACTACCTAAGTACTTCGAGCATACCTTCATTTCCTTCCCCACCTGCCATGTCATCAGCTACGTCTATCAACTCTGATACCTCTTTCCCTTCCTCATCCGACCATCCTCACACCAACCCATGTCACCCATACCCCCCACCTATGCCGACCATCATACTTGCCATGTCCATGCCAATCATACACCAACCCATGCAACACATCATACTAGCAATGTCCATGCCGCCCATGAAACGCATTATACTACCCATGTCAATGTCGTCCATGCCACCCCCAAATTTTAAAAAGTTCATTCCACCTGTATGTACTTCAGCAGGAGCTTCATCATCCTCTTCGTGTGGGAAAAAAAATTCACACTATGAGTCTTAGTTTCTCCTCCATTTTTTATGGATCTAGTTTCATTCTTCATGAAAAGGAAACAAAATGCAACTCCAGCACGTAGAGGACTATAATATTTTTTTTCCCGTAAAAACCATCCAAAGATGGGGGAAATTATATTAGGCCTTCCCAAGCCGTGTAAAATAACAGAAATTGAAAACAGGAACAGAAAATGAAGCCATTGGCTTAGTTGGAATTTACATGAGGGAGCTAAAGCTAATGAAGCAACATTTGTTGCTTCCAAAATGTAGTAAAAAACTAGCTAATTATTGGAGGATTACGAAGACTGTTAGTAAATTTAGGAAGAATATCGAACTTATTAGTAAATCGAAAGATCGAGACACAGGTCAGTCAGACACATCCCAAAAGCACTAAGGAGCCTATCTTCTAGATAAAAGTATCGAAAGAGTAGCTAATTTCAACAAAGAAAAACAGCATCAAGCAAATCACTTCATCCTTAAGCCTTCATTGCCTTTAAAAACCGCATTCAATACACCTGCAAGTAACATTTTATCAGTAGCATCCATTCAATGTAAAAATCTTAAGGAAGGTGTACCTATCTGATCTAGTCTAAGTAGCCCCTGAATGTTATTAGATAACATATTAAAAGTAAACATGGATACACTAGTCTCAGCTTTGAGACATGTCTTAGCAAGAGCATCAGCTACCAGATTAGCTTGCCTCTGAATATGAACAAGAATAATATTTCCCAAGATTTTCTTTGTGTCATCAGCTAATTGAAACAGCGGCCAAGGGGCATATAATGGATCAAAAACTGACTTCACAGCATTCATACAGTCAGATTCAAGGCAAGCATGAGTAAAGAAACCAGCATATTTCTGTATGGCAAACTTTATTGCCTTCATTTCAGCTTCCTGAGGGGAATTAACAGCTGTAAATTTAGTATGAGCAGCAATAAAGCCACCCCTGCTATCTCTTATGATCATACCAATTCCACACATATTCAATTGACCATTCCATGCAGCATCTACGTTAATTTTATAACCCCTACATGGTTTAGTCCAAGCAATTTTGAGGATTTTCGGCTTTGGAGGTAGTTTAATTAGAGGGAGAAAAGAGTGATCAGCAATGTCAATGTCTACTTTAGCTTTTATGAAAACAGGTTTAGCAGTGAACATATAAAAAATTTGTTCCTTGATGTGAGATAAGACTAAACCTGTTAATGGGATGGCAGAATCATACAAAATTTTGTTCCTCATTTTCCACAAATGCCAACATGTAATAGCAGCAGCAGATCTAACAATTTCAGAGTGGAGAGCGCTCAGACCAGAATATGTCAAGTAGCAAGAAAGTCTATCCCATATAGATGGGTAAACCATTCCTGAAATTCCCATGAATGAGTGGACTACTTTCCAAATTTGAAGAGCAAATGAACACGAATTAAAAAAATGATCCAATGAATCCTCATGATTATTACACATACAGCACTTAGAAGGCAGTGAGAATCTTAAATTGCGCAGGACATTGTCAAAGGGAAGAAAAGAATTCATCATTTTCCACATGAAGACAGAAATCTTTTTTTCAATTCTTGAACTCCAAATATATTGAGCAGAAAGGACAGTACCTCTCTGATTTCTGAGCAGGAGATAAGTGGATTTAAAAGAGAATTCACCTTTGGGACCCAGTTTCCATATGAGTCTATCTTTCCTGTGTGAAAATAGATTTGCTTCCTGTAAAAGAGTGACAGCATGAGGGGATAGAAAAGGGGAAATTTCCTGAAGCATAAATGATTTGTTTGTAATGAAGTCTGAGACTGTACATGAGTACGAAATATTGACAAGGTTTGGATCACACAAATCCTCAACTGGACCAATATCTAACCAGTTTGAGGTCCAGAAATTACAATCTCCTCTTCCCACTATAACCCTGGAGTTAGTTTCTGCCCAAGTATTAATATTGACATAAAGACTCAAAATTGTAGTATTAGTGATGTTAAAATTAATAAGACATTATAACTTGTGTGTATAAATCAATTAGTTATATAATTTACTCCTAATCAGATTTTTAATAAATTACACTATCCAATCCGCGCAATTTGATATTTTGATAATACGCTCTCTATTTCAAAGAACTCCATTTGATTTTGAAAATATATACTAGTCATCAACAATATAAATCCAATCTCTCTCTTCTCTCTTAAATACACATGCACACAATGGTGTTATCATTTCTCCATTTAGAAAAACACAAACACTTAAGGTTCGTTGCACGATGCACTTCCACGTCCCCGAAATACTGGTCACCATCACACAACCAATCGCCCCTCTGCCCATCGATCATTCTAACCCACTGTCCAATTTGGCCTGGTCGACCGTTAAGCGACGTCGCCAGTACATGTCGACCATGGTACTATTTTTGAACGACATGTACATGTGAATCATAGCCGACGTCGCACCATACAACTTTCAAAGCTTGTATTCCCTAATCATTTTTCTTGTATTTTTTTAGATTATTGGTCGGCGAAGGATCCTCCAATTAGCCCTTTTTCTAGGTCTTTTACCATTTTACCTATATATATACTTATATATTCATAGTTTATGACAAGTAATATTTTCTTATTTTTATATAGTTCTCCACACAATGGAGCAACCCAGAGCCTCTTGTGTTCGACCTTAAACAACATGCAATGGATGCATATAGCCCACATTTCCACTGCACTCTGAAGCAGCAGATCATCGAGACAAACTAGGAGGTCGTATTTGTACCTCTCAAAGTTATAGGTTATAAGCCCTTTATGCTTACTAAATACAATTAAGTATATAGTGGCAAACCGAGGTCGTCCACGAAGAAGAGAGATTTTCTTAAGTGTTTAAACATATAAGGTTCATATTAGGCTAGAAGTAGATATATATTGATATATCAAAAAAAGTAAACGAAGGGGAAGGGGGGGTTCATTAGTTGGTTTTCCTAAGTTAAGAAATTAAAAGACAAACTAACTAGAAAAGTTAAGTAACTATGATAATCATCAAACAAACTAAGAAAAAGGGGTAAAAACTACAAAAGATAAAGCCTTGGGGGCAATTGATATCCACTTCCAAACCTCATGTAGATCATTGAACCATTCACTCATTCAATCACATTTGTTACCTATGGAGAATGTTATTACTTCCCATTTGAAGATCAACATTCCTTCCTTCTTAATAGTAATTTACAAAGACAAACAACGACCATTTGCAAACCTCATTGATAATCACTTTAGGCAAACAACACCATAAAGATATTTCATCAATGGTATTATACACGAAGAACAATAGATTTGATAGCAATAAGCCTTCTACCAAAGACATATCCATTTAACCAAACGTAGCATTCATTCGGCTAAACCTAGAACAAACCACATTGAAGATTCAACCTTTCATCGCATCTATAGGATAAGTATGAGAACAATCCACATTAACATACTTATCTAGCAAGAATAACAACACATTACACACGAGAAGTTCTAAGTCCATGTTCTTGGATTTTCATGCCAAAGAGCTAAGGAATCTATCACTTTCCTAACACCCTAACACTTTAATCATACAAACACATTCTATTCTCAAACACCCCATGGCATAAATGAAGTAAAACATAGCATTAAGAACACATGGATGCTAAATAACAAAAGCTTCAAGAACGAGTGAACCAATCTATTCATTGCTTTAACTACTTGTTGTGAAGATAAATCTTCTATCCTTCTTAGATAGTAGTTTGCAAGAGTGAATTCGACATTTCTTGTCAAACCTCACCAATGACTTCCTTAGTCGAAACACGACTAAACGTATCCCATTGATGGCATTGAGCATTAAGAATCAACAAGTTTGGCAACACTTATAAACACTACATCGTTTCTAAGCATTTAATTAATTCATGCATTTACACAAGATTAGTCAAGAATGATAGAAATTTATAGACTTATCTCATTTTTACCTAAAAAAACATGACAGCGAGTTCAACATCATCACATTCATCTAGCAATTATCAACACATCAACATCATTTAGAAGCTCTAACTCATTCTCTTTGATTCCACATTAAAAGAGGGGAAAATTAGCTACTTTCTCCCAACCTTAACAAGCAATCATACAAGCAATTCATATACTCGAACTTCCAACAACATTAATGCCACTAACAATCCACATTCAAAGCTCAATAAATGCACAATAGAGAAAGCAACAGATAGATAGAAATGATTCTCAAGACATTAGAAAGGAAGTCTCAATCAATTTCTCCCAAGTAAAAAACTAAGCTAGATAATCAAAACCCATAACATAGAACATAAAACTACAAAGAAAGAAGAAGAAAATGGTGAAAAACTAGGATTTTGGAGCCCTCAAGTCGGGCTTAGGAAAATGGGGAAGAAGGGGGGCTATTTATAGTCTAAATTAGTAAAGAAAAACCAAAAAAATGCAATAGGCACCCGCCCGGGCAGTGGAAGTTTCGGCCCAAAAAATTCAGATGGGCTACAATTTGCAGCTTCTTGTTTTGCTTCCCACGGGTGAACCGTTGATCGGTTTTGGGAGTTCTTGTAGTCGATTTTATAGCGCTCGAGAAGATGAATCCAATGATACCACCCTTGTGGGCATATTATTCTTGGATAATTTTATGAACGTTGTCTAAACTTCCTAGTGACAATCTATCCGCTTATTTGCCTTCCTTCTTTGATCCTTCTATCTTCTACCACGTTTTGGCACATGGTCTTCACTAAACAACTCCAAAAGGCTCACGAGAAATCTACAAATAAAGCTCAAAAAATGGAATCTAGATGCTCGTAAGGACCAAAAATCCATTAGACTATACATATGTTTAAAAATGAAGGATTTAGATATAAAAACCGAAAATGGTCATCTAAACCCCTTATCATGTAAACCTACCTAAATCTAGCAATCTTATAACAAAAATATGACAAAAGAGATGTTAAATGCTTTGGAAAATACATGCATTTGATGTCTCATCACAAACCCCACTTTCGTATACATAGCTAATTAAATGCATTTAATTATTTGTTTTTAAATAAATACTATTTATTGTTAATTGCATATATATATAATAAATTTTATTTTTTTGTGATTCAGTACATTCCGGTGAATATCATACAACTCCTACCAGATAACAAGACCCCCGTTATGCTGAGGTGTTATAGGCGAGAGTGCGCATGAACTACTCGGGGGGTAGGAAGGTCAAGGACCTGTCCCTAAAGGGTATTTCTGTGTTCCTTTCCAGCAACCACTTACGCATTAGGGACACCTTGTTCTTCGAGGTCATTCTGTTATGTTAGAGCCAAGACAATTCCTATTCAAATTTATGTAATCACCGTAGGAATTTTTTCATGACTACTATTTTTCTAATAATTTAATTATCTTCTATGAACACTAATTGACTGTATGTTCGATTTGATCTTTGATTTCTTTTTAAAATAATTTTCAACAGTACCATTCAACGTTATTCTCAACAATGGTTTTAGAAACTATTGAAAATTACTTTTGTAGACGAAAGTCAATCATTTTCAAACAACTTTAACCTCTTAAAGTCCTAGAGTGTAATAAACCAGTGACTTCGGTCATCCATCGTATCACATGTTAGTGTAAATGACATATAATGTGAGGTCGGTTGTCATCATCAAACATTTTATACGACATCGCACGCTATCCAATTATATCATTTACTTCATTTTAAACCTTTTTACTTTGGTTAAAAAACCGAGGTAAAAAATTTATCATTTACCCCATTTAATTTTTAATCTAAGAAAAAATTATCTTTTACTTAGAAAAGAGTATTACTAGGGTAAAAGAATTTTTTTACTTTTTTGTGCGAATTTTGCGATATTTGGTGCGATACTGTGTGTTCTCCCCTACCAACGGTCCGAAACCTCCATTTCTTCCTACTAACGGTCTGTAACCTCCATTTCTATCTGTTAACTGCCGGAATTGGCTTCTCTGATTCCTCGGCATTGGGCCTCATCATCGGCCATCGCCGTGAATGATGGCCGATAACGTAATCAACCAGCCACCTCCTCCCAAAACCTTCGCCACCGCTCTTCAAACCAAAGCTCCCCCTCTTTCCAAGAATCTCCCAAGTAATCCCGAACTGGTTCCTAAATCTACCCATCTCGGTGATCCGGCCTGTCTCTACTCGGATGAACAAATCGCTACACTGTCGGCCCATTACTCCAACGCCTTGGTCGGTAAGTTCACAAAAGGTAGGCTGTCAATGGAGCAGATGGAGACAGCTCTCAAAACAATCGGTTTTGAAGGTAAGTACCAATTAGGTTCATTAGATTATAAGCATGTCTTACTCCATTTTGAGCACGTTAACGATTATGAGAGGTGTTGGATGAAGGGTATCTGGAACTTTAATGGTGTTTTGCTTAAGATGCTTAAGTGGACTCCAGAATTCTCAACCCATAAGGAATCCCCCATTGTTCCTATTTGGTGTACTATTAGAGAGGTTCCTTTGTACTATTATAACTCTGCCTCCATTGAGTCAATTGGTAATAGCATAGGGAATTTCATAAAAAATGACCTAGCTACTGATATGCTCACTAGACCCTCGGCCATCAAATTCTGTGTGGAAGTTGATTTACATAAACCACTGAGCCCTCATATTTGGCTTGGTTCTGTTTCAAACAACACTAAGTACAAGATTGAGTATGAGGATATCCCTCTCTACTGTAACCACTGTGCTAAACTTGGCCATTCCCTGAGCCAATGTAGAGTTATTTCACAAACCACCAAGGATAGACCTGAGGAAGTTAGCTTAAATCCGATCCAACCTCCTCCTCAGTGGCAGGCAACAGGTAAAAAGTTCACCACCCCTCCTCTGATCAATGATTTAACTAATGATCTCCCAACCACTGATGATGATATGGCTGCCATAAACCTGGAAAATAATCCTCCGAGTGTGATCCTTAGTACTCCTGCTAGGAGTAATCAACTGCATTCAGGCACTCCTCTGCAATCAGGAACTCGAAATCTAGTGATCCCTGAGCATTCAATTACTAGATTAATTAAGGAGACTGAAAATGCTAAACCTGCTCGGATACCTTATGCCAAAGATGATCTCCATGTTGGTTCACTGCTGGTGCCACTGAGAAGTACTACTAACAACCCTACACTTTCCTTACCTGGAAAGATGTCAAACAGATTTTCTGTTTTACAGGATGAAGGCTGTTCCTCCCAGTATCATGAAGACAATAATGAGGGAACACCTGAGGACCTGCAACTGGCTCTGGATCTGGATTCCTCTGGTCAGCAACAATTACAAGTGGCTTCCACATCAGAGTTCCCAGGTAAGTATGTACAACAAGGTAAGGCAAAAAACAAGAAGGTCACCTATTTGAGTCAGCTCAACAAAATGCTTTTAAGATCAGCTACTAAAGTTAATAATTCTAATGAAATATGATAATGAAGACCAATATTAATTTTCTGATCTGGAATCTTCGAGGCATGGAAACTTCAATGATTAGACTTCTTAGTCTGATCAAACTAAACAAAATTCAGTTGTTATGTATAATCGAGCCTATGCATGATAATTCTAAAGCCCAGTACTACATGAATTTACTTAATTTCTCTAATAATCTGGTACTTCCTAATGGGAAGATTTGGCTCTTCTACTCAAATCCTGTATCTGTGATACTGCTTTCCTATCATGAACAATTTATCCATGTGAATATTTCCCACCTCACCATTAATCTTTGTATGGAGGCTGTTTTTGTTTATGCTTTAAGAAGTAGGGAGGGTAGACAAGACCTTTGGAGAGATTTAAAGCTGTTATCTAAGGGGGACACTATTTTTATAGGTGACTTTAATACTATATCTTCTGTGGCTGAATATAGAGGTCCCTCTAACCCTGGCCTTGGTAGTATCAGAGATTTTAATACATGGATTAACTCTAATGGAATTCAAGAGATAAACACAGTAGGTAACTTGTTTACTTGGTGTAACTCTAGGCTTAGAAATCCTACATCTAAGAGATTAGATAGGGGACTTTGCACTTTATCATGGTATACTAAATTCCCTTCATCAACAATCCAGATCCTTAATAGAAATACATCAGATCACTCCCCACTACTCCTCCAGCTAAACAATTTGGTTCTCTCATTTCCAAAGCCATTCAGATTTATTAATGCTTGGTTCCAGAGGTTAGAATTTTTAGCATTAGTTCAGGAAAATTGGGAAAGGCCAATTAAGGAGACAGGTATGGTCAGGTTTTATCTGAAATTAATCAGGCTTAAAAAGATGCTAAAAGTATGGAACAAGGAATGTTTTGGGAACATAGATTCAAATGTCACTCTAGCTGAGGAGGCTCTAAGGGTACAGGAACTGTCCTATGACCTGAACCCAACACTGTCTGAGAGAGTCAGTCTTACCCAGAAAAAAGCTATGCTACTAAAGACTTTAAAAGAGAAAGAGAAATTCTGGAAACAAAAAGCTAGGCTTAAATGGCATAAAATGGGGGATAATAATACTCAGCTTTACCATAAGGTGGTACAGGAAAAGCAATGTAAATTACAGATCAGTAAAATCAAGAATCATGAGGGTCAATGGCTAAACACACAATCAGAAATTCAAAAAGAAGCTGTTCTCCATTTTACTGATTTGCTAAATGAACCTAACCAGAATACCTCAGATACCTATTGCTCTCATTTCCTGTCCCAAATCCCCACAATTATGACTGATAGGGATAATCAATTTTTAGGAGCCTTAGTTACTGATACTGAACTTCATGCAGTGGTAAATAGCTTAGACAGTAATAGCAGTCCAGGGCCAGATGGGTTCACACCAAAATTTTACAAAAAATGCTGGTCTGTTATTAAGCAAGATCTGATTGATGCTGTCAATGATTTCATTTCTGGTTCTCAAATCCCTAAGGGTATATCCAGTACTTGGATAGTCCTCATCCCAAAAAAAGCCACACCATGCTCTTTTGGGGATTTCAGACCAATAAGTTTATCAAATGTCATAAACAAAATCTGTTCTAAGGTCTTGATGGAAAGACTAAAGCCTCACATGGAGGCTTTAATCTCTCCTAACCAATCCTCTTTCTTGAAGAAACAAAATATTTCTGATAATATTTTGTATCTTCAGGAAATGATCAGGTTTCTGGATAAGAAAAACAGAATTCCAAACTGTATAGTGAAACTGGACCTCATGAAAGCATTTGATAGAGTGAATTGGCATTTCCTTAGTCAGATTTTAATTAAATTTGGTTTCAGTGGAAAATTTTTAAATGCAATTATGAATAATTTATCTCAAGCATATTTCTCTGTCTTGGTAAATGGGAATCCATCAGGTTTTTTCAAAGCTACTAGAAGTATTAAACAAGGTGATCCCCTCTCTCCTTTTCTTTTCAATATTTTCTCTGAAGCATTCTCTAGAAGTTTATCATTCATTTTCTCAAACAATAGGATTACTAGTTTCCAAGTTCCTGCTTCTATCTCTGTTGTTTCACACTTAATGTATGCAGATGACACTATCATATTTTTGCAAGCATCTAAATCTAATCTGGTTAGGATCAAAGCTTTTTTAGACATCTTTGAAATCACTTCGGGACAGAAATTTAACTTTGATAAGTCAGAATTTTATCTTAGCAAGAGAGCTTCAGTTTTAAGATTCAACCAAGTAAGAGCCATACTGAAAATGAAAAAAGGCACCTTCCCATTTACTTACCTAGGTTGTCCCATTTTCAAGGGTAAAACCCTAAAGAGATATTTCCAATCATTGATGGCTAATCTTGACACTAAACTTCAGAGTTGGAAAAATAAGTGGCTTAGTGAGGGGGGAAAAATGATCTTAATCAAACATTGCTTATATTCTTTACCTCAGCACCTGTGGGCAGTCACTAATCCCCCAAAGTCAATCATTAGAACCTTTGAGAAAAGACTAGCCAGGTTTTTCTGGGGTGAATCTGAGGGAAAAAGCAATAAAATTTGGAGGAAATGGTCTACAATTTCAGTTCCCACTGATATGAATGGTCTTGGTTTTAGGTCTATGAATGCTATTCTTGATACCTGCTCTGCTAAGCTTTGGTGGAAAAGTCAGCTAGGAACAACTTTGTGGGCAAAATTGCTTTGGGCTTTGCCTATGTCCTATAGAAAATCAGTAACGTGGAAAAGAATCTTAGCTGTAAACTCTTTTGCTGAAAGGAATACCAAAATTATTCATGGTAAGGGAATTTGTAGCTTCTGGCTGGCTAATTGGTGCCCATCTGGCCCCCTCATTAACATTATCACTCAGAGCATTGTTTCTGGATTGCCATACCTGTCTGTTGCTGACTTCATTAATGATAAACTTACTGTTCTATCTCAAATTAACTCTCTCCTAGAACATGATACTCTGACCTTTCTTCAGGATGCACAACTAATGGAGGATAGAGATGACAGACTAATATGGATGCCTGAACCCTCTGGTAATTTTACATCTAAATCTACATACAGAGCACTAACTCTGCCAACAGGTAACTCACTTGCCCCTAAGTTCATCTGGAATAATGCAATTCAGAAGAAGGTATCAATTTTCACTTGGAAGCTGTTACAATCCTTTCTTCCCTTTGATGAGATTCTTAATAAATGTGGTTTCAGTTTGGCATCTAAATGTCCTGCTTGCTGTAACTCTGACTCTATTTAGCACTTTTTTATATCATGTCACATTGCTAGATCTGTTTGGAGTAACATTGTATCAATAATTGGCTTTCACATCACTCAGGAGCACTCCCTCTCAGAGAGGTTTTTTCTTTTCTGGGATTGTCATGACCTACTGGGCTGGAAGCAGTTCATATGTAAAATTTTGCCGTCCATAACATGCTGGTCTCTGTGGAAAGCTAGGAATAGGTTTATTTTTTATTCTAAATCCTTCTCCACACTGGCTATTACCAAGGAAGTACAGGAGCTTATAAAACTGACTCTCTTCTCCTCACCTAGAACATTTTTCTCTCATTCTGTAATGGAATCTCCTCTAAGCCTATGGACACCTTTTACTCGAACACCTCCTAAGCCTAATATTTCCATTGTTAGGTGGGAGAAGCCTCCTATAGGAACAATTAAAATTAATACAGATGCATCATGGTATCCAGATAAGGCCTCAGTTGGTTTAATTGCTAGAGACAGTCTAGGGGATCCATTACTTGTTTTATCTGTTGATATTACTGCTGCTTCACCTCTTGAAGCAGAAATTAAGGCACTTCTACTGGCCTGCAGTAAGTTCCATGATCAAGACCATAATTATGTCTTTGAAACTGATTGTAAGCTGGCTGTTCAGATGATAAATGATCCATATGTGGCAAATTGGAAGCTCTTTGATCTGACCTATAGAGTTAAAATATTACTTGGATCATCCCATTTACAATATGTGGTTAGAGAATGCAATGCAGTGGCACATACTATTGCAAAATCACATTATAACTCGGTCCTGAGTCTAAATCTGCAGAACATTACTCCGCACATTAAGGGGCTGATCTTATTGGATAAAGTTCAGACTCCACATATTAGAGTACATCTTTTACCTTCGAATTGATACTGCTATTTTTTTGCAGGATAAAGATGGACTACGGATTGAAACTCAATAATACTTTGAGTGTCTCGAGATGGTTTCTTCCTCCCTGATGTAGCACTCCTGCTGCTGCGCTCAGTTATAAATCCTCAGACCATTTCCCTTGCTGTTCTATCATTATGGATCATTACTAGATACTTCCTGCCTCTGCAAGTTTGTTGCAGGAATACTATAGACTATTTGGATTTGGAGTTGCCTGGCCGCAAGGGAGAACTAACACGAGTGGTGGAGGTTCTCGCTTGTGGATCGCAACTCCATTACAGATCAAGTTACTGTTGTATAGCTGTCTATATCTAGATTAGATAGTTTTAGTACTTTTGGAGGCAACTGGGTTGCCTCACCTACAGTTGTATTACTGAAACTCAACTCTGGTTTGTTCAAATTTTATTTGGTTGACTGGGTCTGGGGAACCTAATATATATCCCCCACCTACGGGTGTTTTCATTAAAAAAAAAGAATTTTTTTACTTTTGTTATTGACCTAAGCCAAAAAAATCGAGGTAATAAAGGTGAAGTAAAAGGTCCAATTTCTTGTAGTGAGAACTCAAATTCATAGGACTCCAACAATGGCAATAGTTTGGGATTCTGGAAGCAAGGATTCTATGTGCAAGAGGCTGCCTACCTTTTTGGTAAACTAGCCTAGGCCTTAAAATAGCTAAAAAATGTCAAAGAAGAGCTTCGGGTTTATTAGGAAAAATTATGCATAGGCCATAAATTCAACAGATTCACTATCATATTTACAAAATTATTATTCCTTGTACATCTTTACAAAAAATTATGTCATCCAAAAAGTTCCGGGTTAAGATATCCCACAATCTCATCAGATGTTTTGTGCAAAAAAATGAGTACTTTTGTGTGTCTGCTGTACTTGTAGCTTTTTCTTTGTCCATTCATCCTTCGTGACTGATTAAAAATTTTGTTGTTTTTTTCACACTTTGAGTCTTAGGTTCTCCTCCATTTATAAAGGATCTAATTTAATTCTTTCGGAAAAGAAAACAAAATATAGCATCAGCATAAAGAGAAGTATTATATTGACATCTAAGACTTAAAATTATAATACTAGTGACGTTAAAATTTACAAGCATTACAACTCGTGTCTATAAATCAAATAGTAATATAATTTACTCCTAATCAGATTGTTAATAAATAAAACATAACAAACAATGAAAATTGATATTTTGAAAGTATGCTATTTATTTCGGAGAATTCTATTGGATTTTAAAAATATATAATAGTGATGAAAAATATACTCCAATCTTTCTCCCCTCTCTCTTAACTACATACTCACACAGTGGTGTTAATTTTCTATATTTAATCAAAAAACATACTCACATACATTTTTTGTTAATGGCTTCGATGACATTGAAATTGTCGACGAGCCTTTCAAAACCTCAGTTTTCCTCAAGCTCCGCCACACAGAAATCTCCCGCTTCCCCAAATTATTGGTCACCATCAAACCACCAATCATCGTTGCATCCATTTCCATGCCGGCCCAATCTCCGCTCCATGGCGGTGATACTACCTAAGCATTATCACCGACACACTCTCCTCCAAGAAGAAGCAAAGATTCATGACACGTCTTCCACTAAGAAACTCGTAAATAAGTACCAATTCCGATCTAGAATTCAAATTCAAAGGACTCTTTAACAACGGAAATGGTTTGGGATTCTGAAAGCATGGATTGTAGTTGCTGAAGAAGTTGCCTATGTTTTCCGCAAATTAACCTGGGCCTATAAATAGCTCAAAAGATTTCAAAGGTGAGTTTTAAGTTTTTTTGATAAATAAATGTTTAGGACATAAGTTCAATAGATGTACAATCATAATAATCACGGGTTCCGGTTTTCAAAAAAATATGTCATCCAAATAATTCCCGGTTATGATTTCCTAGATTTTAATCTGGGGTTCGTGCATGATCTTTGATGTACATCAGCATGTTTGTGCAAAACTATTGAGTACTTTTGTGTGGCTTCTGTGGAGCCTTTTTTCTTCATCCATGCATCTTTCGTGACTGATTACAAATTTTTTGTTGTTTTCACACTTTGAGTCTTAGCTTCTCCTCCATTTAATAAGGGTCTAGTTTCATTCTTCCAAAAAAAAAAACAAAATACAGCAGTAGCACCAGGAGGAGTAATATTAACATCTTAGACTCAATATTATAGTACTTACGATTTACAAGAAATTATAACCTGTGCCTATAAATCAAACAGTAATATAATTTACTCATAATCAAATTGTTAATAAATTACACAATCCAATCCGCACAAATCGATATATAACAGTGATCAACAATATAAATCTAATGTTTCTCACACTATGATTCTTAGTTTCTCCTCCATTTTTTAAGGATCTAGACCCCCAAAGCCTAAAATCTGGAAAATTGCATGGGTCAGACCAAAACTTGGTTTTAAAGTAAATGTGGATGCTGCTTGGTGCTGTAAGACGAATAAGTGTGGCCTTAGTATGATCATTAGAGACTGTAGAGGGAGTTTTAAGGAAGCTTATACCTCATTTACTAATGCAAAATCTCCCATAGAAGCTGAGTTAAAAGCTATTTTGTTTGCTATCCAATTTTCCACTCCTCTGTCCACTGTTTGCATGGAATCAGACTGCCTTAATGCGGTGCTATATGCTACTGCTCCATTAAGATCTCCCTGGGAATTGTTTGGTTTAGCAGATGAGATTCATTTTTCGTTGGGTGATATACACATTATGCATATATTTAGGGAAGCCAATCAGGTTGCTCATTTGCTGGCAAAAACTTGCTTGTTACAAAAATGTAATTTGGCTTTTCCTAATTTTTCTTTGCTTCCTAACCTAGTCCAGGGCTTAGTTAGGCTGGACCAAATGAATACTCCTTCTCTGCGGATTGCCTCCTAGTTCGGATGCTACTCAGTTAAAATTTTTCTTGCAGATCATATGTTGATATCAGGCTTCATGCTAAGATGGACCCCTGCTGCCTCCAGTTTGTTTTGAAGATGGTTCTGTCCATCATGGACTGTTGCTGCCTTCGGTTGATTCGGACCTGGATGGTTTGGTTACTCTTGTTGCTCAGGGTGGATATCTTCATTTTGAATTTTTTCTACTGCCCAGCTCTCTTTTTGGTATATATCTTTTAGCTAGGATGGATAGTCATCTGCAAATAGCTAGATTAGGTTTTGACCTCTACTTCAGGCCAGTGATGGAGGTTTGCTCTTTATTTATGTGGAGAGGGTTTCGACTGCCTTGTGTTTTCTTCTTGGATTCACTAGTAAGTTTCGATCCTTTCCACCATAGATAAAGAGGCCTCTCCTCCGACTTGATGCTAATATGTATCTTTCATTCTTTTGGGAGCAACAAGCGTTGCTCTGATAGCCAGTGATCATTCATGTATATCCTACTATTGCTTCGGCTTTTCTTTATTGTCTATTTTTTGGCTCGGGAAGGCCTAATAGAATTTCCCCCATCTACGGATGGTTTTAATTAAAAAAAAAAGTTTCATCATTCCTGAAATGGAAACAAAATGCAGCTGCAGCGCAAAGAGGACTATAATATTTACATATAAGGCTCAAAATAGTAGTAATAGTGATGTTAAAATTAATAAGACATTATAACTCATGTCTATAAATCAATTAGTCATATAACTTACTCCTAATCAGATTGTTAGTAAATTACATAATCTAGTCCACGCAAATTGTTATATTTTAATAATGTGCTCTATATTTCAAAGAATTCTATTGGATTTTAAAATATATAATTGTGATCAACAATATAAATCCAATATTTCTCCCTTCTCTCTTAAATACACACTCACACTGTGGTGTTAATTTTTCTCTATTTAGTAAACACAAATTACTCACATGCATTTTTCATTGATGGCTTTGACGGCATTGAAATTGTCGACGAGGCATCTAAAACCACAATTTTTCTCAAGCTCCACTGCACGATACACTTTCGCATCCCCGAGCTACTGGTCACCATCACACCACCAATCATCCCTCTGCCCATCGATCATGCCAACCCACTGTTCGTTTCGGTCTCGTCGACTATTTATCGACGTCGCTACTTCATGTCGACCATGGCACTTTTTTTGAATGACATGTACATGCGACGTATATCCGATGTCGCACCATGCAACTTTTGAAGATTTTATGCCCTAATCATTTTTCTTATATTGTACAGTATTAATGGCTGGCGAAGGATCCTCCAATTATCCCTTTTACTAGGTCTCTTACCATTTTACACATACACACACACCTCAGTTTTTCTCAAGCTCCACTGCACGACACACTTCCGCATCCACGAGCTAGTGGTCACCATCACACCACCAATCATCCCTATGCCCATCAATCATGCCAACCCACTATTCATTTTGGTATGGTCGACTATTGATCGACGTCGCTGGTACATGTCGATCGTGACACTATTTTTGAATGACATGTACGTTCGACGCACATCCGATGTCGCACCATGCAACTTTCAAATCTTTTATTCCCTAATCATTTTTATTATATTGTATAGTATTAATGGCTGGTGAAGGATCCCCAATTAGCCCTTTTACTAGGTCTTTTACCATTTTACACACACACACATATCCATTTGCTTATATATTCACAGTTTAAAACAAGTAATATTTTCTTGTCTTTATATTGTTCTCCACACAACGAAGCAACCCAAAGCCTCTTGCGTTCGACCTTGAGTAACATACAAAGGTTGCTGATAGCCCACATTTCCACTGCACTCTGAAGAAGCAGAACTTTGAGACAAACCCCATTTTGGTTGGGCCCATACCTAGCTAATTAAATGCATTTAATAATTTGATTTTAAATTAATATTATATATTTTTTATTGCATATATATGTGTGTGTGTGTGTATTTTTAATAAATCTTTTTTTTTGTGATTCAGTACATCCAGGTGGACATTATACCACTCCTACAAAATGACAAGACCCCCGTTGTGATGAGGTACTACAGGAGAGGGTGGCGCATGAACTACTCGGGGGGAGGGGGTAGGAAAGTCAAAGTCCTGTCCCCAAAGGCTTTTTCTGTATTCCTTTCTGCCAACTACCTACGCACTTGGGACACCTTTTTCTTCGAGGTCATAGAAGCATGGGGGGGTAATTGTCTTCAAGGTCATCATAATTCGAGTTTTTTAAGTTTATTGTAATTTCTGTACTGTTGGAACCAAGACAATTCTTATTCAAATTTATGTAATCATTGTAAGGATGTTTTCATTACTACTGTTTTTCTAACAATTTAATTACCTTATATGAACACTAATTGACTATATGTGCGATTTGATTTGTGAATTCTTTTAGACATTCAACGTTATTATCAACAATGGTTTTAAGAACCATTGAAAAATACTTTTGTTGACCAAAGTCAATCATTTTCAAAAATATTTAACCTCCAAAAGTCCTAGAGTGTATCATACCGGTGACGTCGGTCATCCATTGCATTACATGTCAGTATAAACGACATATAATGAGAGGTCGGTTGTCCTCATCAAACATTATATGCGACATCACAGACTATTCAGTAATAACATTTACTTTGTTTTTTAAACCTTTTACTTCAGTTAAACAAAAAAAACCAAGGTAAAAGACTTATTATTACCACAGTTGTTTCTTAATCGAGGAAAAAATTATCTTTTACTTAGAAAAAAATATAATCAGGGTAAAAGAACTTTTTACTTTGATTATTGACATAAGCCAAAAAACTGAGGTAATCAAGGTGAAGTAAAAGGTCTAGTTTCTTGCGGTGAGAATTCAAATTCAAAAGGTTCCAACAATGGCAATGGATTAGGATTCTGGGAGCAAGAATTCTTGGCCATTTAAGGCGTAGCCTACCTTTTCTTCAAACTAGCCTAGGCCTTAAAATAGCTCAAAAATGTCAAAGGTGAGCTTCAGGTTTTTTGGAAAAAATTATGTTTATGCCATAAGTTCAACATATTCACTATCATATTCACAAAATTATTATCATTTGTGCATGTTTTCCAGAAATTATTTCATTCAAAAACGGTTCAGATATCCTACACAGTCAATGCATTATATATGATCCTCATTAGAAGTTTTGTGGAAAAACCTCAGTAGTTTTGTGTGTCTGTTGTGTAGCTTCCATTCATCCTTCGTGACTGATTGCAAATTTTATTATTTATTTTCACACAAGAGTTTTAGCTACTCCTCCAATTATTAACTATCTAGTCTCATTCTTTCTGAAAAGTAAACAAAATACAGCATAAGCATGAAGAGAAGTATTACATTGACATCTAAGACTTGAAATTATAGTACAAGTGACATTAAAATTTACCAGACATTATAACACGTTTCTATACATCAAATAGTAATAAAATTTACTCCTAATCGGATTGTAATAAATAAAACAAAACAATCCATGCAAATTGATATTTTGATAGTATGCTTTTTATTTCTAAGAATTATATTGGATTTAAAAAATAATAATAGTGATCAACAATATAAATCCAATCTTCTCCCGTCTCTCTCAACCACACACTCACATAGTGGTGTTAATTTCTGTATTTAGTAAAACGAACATACTCACACACATTTTGTGACACTACATAAGCATCATCACTAGCACACTCTCCTCCAAGAAGAAGCAAAGATTCATGACACGTCTGCCACTATGAAGCTCGTAAATAAGTACTAATTCCGATCTAGACTTAAAATTTAAAGAACTCTAACAACGGAAATGGTTTGGGATTTTAGAAGCAAGGATTCTAGGTCGCTAAAGAGGTTGCCTATGTTTCAGCAAATTAGCCTAGGCCTAAAAATAGCTCAAAATATTTCAAAGGTGAGTTTGATGTTTTTTTATAAATATATGCTTAGGTCATGAGTTCAATAGATGTACAATCATATTAACACAACAATTATCATTGGTTCCTATTTTCCAAAAATTATGTCATCCAAATAATTCCCAGTTATGATCTCCCAGATTGTAATATGGAGTTAGTGCATGATCTTTGATCTTCATCAACATGTTTCTGCAAAAATATTGAGTATTTTTGTGTGGCTTCTGTGATCTTTTTCTTCATCCATGCATCCTCCACGACTGATTACAATTTCTTTTTGTTTTGAGACTTTGAGTCTAGGCTTCTCCTCCATTTAATAAGGATCTTAGTTTCATTCTTCCAGAAAAAAAACAAAATACAACAGCAGCACCAAGAGGAGTATAATATTAACATCTAAGACTCAATATTATATTACTTAAATTAACAAGACATTATAACGTGTGCCTATAAATCAAATAGTAATATAATTTACTCATAATCAAATTGTTAATAAATTACACGATCCAATCCGCACAAATTGATATTAGCTCTTTCTTTCAAAAAATTCTATTGGATGTTAAAAATAGTGATCAACAATATAAATCTAATGTTTCTCACCCCTCTCTTAACTACACACTTAATTATTCTCTACTTAGTAAAATAAACATACTCACATAAAAATTTTCGTTAATGGGTTTGATTGCATTGAAATTGTTGACGAGCTATCCAAAACCTCAGTTTTCCTCATGCTCCGCCATGCAGCACTCTTTCGCCTCCCCGAACTACCGCTCACCATCACACCACTAATCATCCCTCCGCCCATTGTTCATGCCGATCCACTCACCAAATTTGTATGATGACACTACCTCGGCATAATTAATGGTACACTCTCCTCTGAGAAGCAGCAAAGATTTTATACCATTGATTTGTGACATGTCAGCCACTAAGAAGCTAGTAAATAATTACCAATTCCGATCTAGAATTAAATTTCAAAGGATTCTGACAACTGCAATGGTTTAGAATTCGGAAGCCAGGATTCTAGGTCCTTGAAGAGGCTTTTGACCTTATCCACATATTAGCCTAGGTGTAAAAATTGCTCAAAAAATGCCAAAGGTAAGTTTGAATTATTTTTGTTAAATATATAGTTAGGCCATAAATTCAATAGGCCCACTATAATATTAATGAAAAATTATCATTGGTGCCTCTTATCAAAAAATCATGTCATCCAAAAAGTTCGTGGTTCAGTCCTCAGAACGTCAACTAGAGTTAATATAAGATATTGGATCCTCATCAGCAGTTTTGTGCAGCTGTTGTGGAGCTTTTCCTTCATTAGTTCATCCTTAGTGACTAATTACTTCTTCTTTTTTCAAACTTCGAGCCTTAATATCTTCTCCATTTATTAAGGATCTAGAATCATTATTCTTGAAAATGAAACAAAATATTGCAGCAGCACAAAGATAGGTATAATATTTTCATCAAAGACTCAAAATTATATTTCTTTTTTTCGTCATGAACTAGATTCATTCAAAAGATTAACCTTTTATGCATAACCTTCAACTTTTTGATAACGTTACTTAAATTTAAATTCTATGTCAACATCGATACATGCACTCGGATTTTTTCCCTTTTCTTGTTTTGTCCATCAAAATGAGCTCATAATCGATACAACACACTCTTAAATATTCAAAAATAGAATTACATTTTTCCGGCCCTAAGACAGGATTTCATTAACAATGTTGCTAACATTAGAATCACTGCATTAACATTGCCCTACTAAACCACTTAAATCCTTAGAGCAGTAGCTTCATTCACTTCCCCACCTTCCTTGTCATCAGCTACGTCTCCCAGTTTTGATACCTCTTGACTTTCCTCATCGCAATCATCCTCACCCCCACCCTTGTTACCCATACCAATGACCTTGTCAGACATTATACTCGTTGTGTTCATGCCACCCCCATTCCCCCCATGTCACCCATCATACTAGCTATGTCTAGGCCGCCCATACCAGAGCCCATACCACCCATTATACTAGCCAAGTCAATGCCACCCATACCAGATCCCATCTACCCATTATATTAGCCATGTACATGTCGCCCTTGCTGTCACCAAATTTTGAAAAAATCCATTCAACTTATATCCGTGTTAGCAGGACCTTAATCATCATTTTCATGCAAAATATTGGGTAGTTTTGTGCGTCTATTGTGGAGCTTTTACTTCATCCATTCATCATTCAAACTTTGAGTCTTAGCTTCTCCCCCATTTATTAAAAACCTAGTTTCATTCTTCCTGAAAACAACAGAATATTAACATCTAAGACTCAAAATTATAGTAATAGTGATGTTAAAATTTTTAAGCCATTATAACTCGTGTCTATAAATCAAATAGTTATGAAATTTAATCCTAATCATATTTTTAATAAATTACACAATCCAATCCACGAAAATTGATATTTTTATAAAATGTTGTAAATTTCAAAAAATTCTGTTGGTTTCTAAAAATATATAATTGTGATCGACAATATAAATCAAATCTTTCTTCCCTCTCGCTTAACAACACACTCAAACAGTGGTGCTTA
Source organism: Rubia yunnanensis (assembly GCA_037428765.1). Taxonomy (NCBI): domain Eukaryota; kingdom Viridiplantae; phylum Streptophyta; class Magnoliopsida; order Gentianales; family Rubiaceae; genus Rubia; species Rubia yunnanensis. The sequence continues at coordinate 65,942,628 of CM075061.1, forward strand.
TTTTCTCTAATTAGTAAAACGAAAATACTCATATGCATTTTTCGTTGATGGCTTCGATGGCATTGAAATTGTCGACGAGGCATCCAAAACCTTCGTTTTCCTTAAGCTCCAATGCATGGAACTATTCCACTTCCTCAAACTACTGCTCACCATCACACCACCAATCGTCCATCCCCACATTTATCATGCAATCCACTCTCTATTCCATGGAAGTGACACTACCTTTGCATCATCACTAGCACACTCTCCTCTGAGAAGCGGCAAAGATTTTATTTATTCGATTTGTGCCGATTCCGATCTAGAATTCAAACTAAGAGGACCCCAACAACGCCAATGGTTTAGGATTTAGAAGCAAGGAATCAAGCTAGGTTGTTTTGGAGGCTTCCGACCTTATCCGCATATTAGCCTAGGTGTAAAAATTGTTCGAAAAATGTCAAAGGTAATTCTGAAGTTTTTTTTATAAATATATACTTAGGCCCAAAATTTAAAATACCCACTATCATATTAATGTAAAAAATATAATTGGTGCCTCTTTTTCAAAATTTATGTCATCTAAAAAATTACAGCTTCAAAGTCCCTACACGTCATCAGGAGTTAGTGCATGATACTAGATCCTCATCAGCAATTTTGGTGCAAAAATTTGAGTAGTTTTGTGCAGCTACTGTGGAGCTTTTTCTTCATCCATTCATCCTTCGTGCCTAATTATAAATATTGACATGTAAGACTCAAAATTACAATACTTTATTTTGTCATGAACTAGATTCATTCAAAAGATAAACCGTTTATGCATGTCGTTCAACTATTTGATAACAATACTTAAATTTCTGTAATTTAATTTAAATTCTTTGTCAACATCGATGCATGCACTTGGATTTTTTTTCTCCTTTCGTGTTTTTTCCATAAAAATGAGCTCCTAATCCATACAACACACTCTTGAATCTTAGAAAAACAAAATTGCATTTTTTTGGCCATAAGAAATGAATTCATTAAGAATGTTGTTAACATTAAAACCATTGCATCAAAATTCCCCTGCTAAACCACTTAAGTGCTTCGAGCAGTAGCTTCATTTCCCTCCCCACTTGCCATGTCATCAGCTATGTCTCTTAGCTTTGATACCTCTTGCCCTTTCCCATCGCTATCATCCTCAAACCAACCCTTGTCACCCATACCACCACCCATGTCAGCTATCATACTAGCCATGTCCATGCCGCCCATACACCCACCCATGCCACCCATCATACTAGCCATGTCCATGCTGCCTATACCACTGCCCATGAAACACATCATACTATCAATGTCTATGTCGTCCATACCGTCGCCAAATTTCAAAATTTCCATTCCACCATTATCTACGTCAGCAGGAGCTTCATCATTATCTTCGTGCAAAAAATGAGTATTTTTGTGTTGTTACCGTGGATATCTTACTTCATCCATTCATCCTATGTGATTGATTACTAAATTTGTTTTGTTATTTTCACACTATGATTCTTAGGTTCTCCTTCATTTTTTAGGATCAAGTTTCATTCTTCCTGAAAAAGAAAAAAAGTGCAGCTGATGACTATAATATTGACATATAAGACACAAAATTATAGTAATAGTGATGTTAAAATTTACAAGATATCATAACTCGTGTCTATATATTAAATGGTAATATAGTTTACTCCTGATCAGGTTGTTAATAAATAACACAATTCAATCCAAGCACATTGAAATTTTGATAATATGCTTCAAAGAATTTGATTGGATTTCAAAAATATATAATAGTGATCAATAATATAAATCCAATATGTTTCCCTTTTGTCTTAACCACACACTCACACAGTGGTGTTAATTTTTCTCTATTTAGAACAACACAAATACTCACATGCATTTGGCATTGATGGCTTAGACAACATTGAAATTGTTGACAAGGCATCCAAAACCTCAGTTTTCCTCAAGCTCCATTGCACGACACACTTCCATGTCCCCGAATATCTGGTCACGATCACACCACCAATTGTCCCTCTGCCAATCGATCATGCCAACCCACTCTCCGTTTTATTGCAGTGATAGTACCTTAGCATCTTCACTCGTGCACTCTCTTCTGAGTTGGGACAAAGATTTCTTCCCTTCGATTCTTGACACGTCCACCACTAAGAAGCTCGTAAATAAGTACCAATTCTGATCTAGAATTAAAATTTGAAGGACTCCAGCACGGGTAATAATTTGGGATCCTGGAAGCATGGATTCTAGGTCATTAAAGAGGTTGCCTACCTTTCCCACAAATTAGCCCAGGTATAAAAATGACTCCAAAAATGTAAAAGGTGAGTTTTAAGTTGTTTTGATAAACATATACTTAGGCCAAAAATTGAATAGATCCACCATCATTATAAATAAAAAATTATAATTGTTTCCTCCTTTCTAAAAATTAAGTCATTTAAAAATTCCCTAGTTTAGATCTTGCAATTGTTATCTGGAGTTAGTGCATGATATTTAATCCTTACCAGTAGTTTGTTCCAAAATATTGAGTAGTCTTTTGCGGCTGCATTCGAGCATTTTCTTCATCCATTCATCCTTCTGGATTGATTACAAATTTTTTTGTTGTTTTCACATTGTGAGTATTAGCTTCTCCTCCATTTATTCAGGATCTAGTTTCTCTCTCCCTGAAAAGGAAACAAAATATAGCAGCAACACGATTATGAGTAATATATTGACATCTAAGACTCAAAGTTATGTTATAAGGGCTGTTAAAATTTACAAGACATTATAACTCGTGTCTATAAATCAAATAGTAATATAATTTACTCGTAATCAGGTTGTTAATGAATTACACACTCAAATCCACGCAAATGGATATTTTGATAATAAGATCTTTATTTCAAAGAATTTTATTTGATTTTAAAAATATATAATAGTGATCAACAGTATAAATCTAATGTTTCTCCCCTTCCATTTTACACACTCACACAATGGTGTTAAATTTTTTTCTCAATTTAGCAAAACAAACATATTCACATACATTGTTTTGTTAATTACTTCGATGGAGTTGAAAATTTTGACGGTGCAACCAAAACCTCAGTTTTCATCAAGCTTCCCCGCACGACACTTTTTCACCCCCACCCCTACCCCACCCCCCAAACTACTACAGGTCACCATCACACCACTAATCGTCCCTCCGCTCATCGCTCATGCTGACCCACTTTTTGTTCCATTTAGACGACACTACCTCAACATCTTCACTAGCTAAGTCTCCTATGAGAAGCAACAAATATGTTATCCCTTCGATTCGTAACGTCTACAACTAAAAAGCTAGTAAATAAGTACCCATTCCAATCCAAAACTCAAGTTTGAAGGATACCAACCACGGTAATTGTTTAGATTTTGTAAGTATGGATTCTAGGTCACTAAAGAGGTTGCCTACCTCTTTCGACAAACTAACCCACGTCCAAAAATAGGTGAAAAAATGTCAAAGGTGAGTTTCAAGTTTTAATGATAAATATATGCTTGGGCCATAAAATTCAATAGATCAACTATCATATTAAGGCAACAATTATCATTGGTGCCTTTCTAAAAATATTATGTCATCTGAAGACTTCCAGGTTTCGATCTCCCTGATCATTATCTAGAATTAGTGAATGATATTTGGTCATCGTGAGCATTTCTTTTTGCAAAAAAAAAAAGAGTATTTTTGTGCAGCTTCTATGGAGCTTTTTCTTCATCCATTAATCCTTCTAGATTGATTACAAAAAAAAATCTTGTATTTACACTGTGAGTATTAGCTTCTCCTCCATTTATTTAGGATATAGTTTCGTACTCCCTGGAAAGGAAATAAAATATAGCACTAGCATGATGAGGAGTACAATATTGATATCTAAGATTCAAAATTATATTATTAGGGATGACATTATAAATCGTGTCTATAAATCAAATAGTAATATAGTTTACTCCTAATCAGGTTGTTAATGAATTACACACTCCAATCCACGCAAATGGATATTTATATAATATGCTCTTTATTTCGAAGAGTTTTATTTGATTTTAAAAATTGTTAATAGTGATCAACAGTATAAATCTAATCTGTTTCCCCTTCCATTTAACCACATAATCACACAATTGTGTTAGTATTTTTTCTATATTTAGCAAAACAAACACATTCACATACATTTTTTGTTCATTTCTTTGACGGAGTTGAAAATTTCGACCAGGCAACCAAAATCTCAGTTTTCCTCAAGCTCTACCACATGACATTCTTCCACCCCCCCCCCCACTACAGGTCACCATCACACCACCAATCATCCCTCCGCCCATCGCTCATGCCAAACCACTCTATGTTCCATTTATGTGACACTAACTCAATATCGTCATTAGCTTATTCTCCTCTTAGAAGAAAAAAATATTGTATCCCAACAATTTGTAACACGTCTGCAACTAAAAAGCTAGCAAATAAGTACCCATTCCAATCCAAAATTCATATTCGAAGGATACCAACCACAGCAGTGGTTTAGCTATATGGATTCTAGATCGCTAAAGAGGTTGCCTACCTTTGTCTACAAATTAACCCATGTCTAAAAATGGCTGAAAAAATGTCAAAGGTGAGTTTGAAGTTTTATTGATAAATATATAGACTATAAAATTCAATAGATCAACTATCATATTATGGAAACAATTATCATCGGTGCCTTTCAATAAAAAATGTTGGCATCCAAAAACTTCCACATTTTGATCTCCCTGATCATTATCTGGAATTAGTGAATGATATTTAATCATTGTTAGTATTTGTGTGCAAAACAAAAGGGAGTATTTTTGTGTGGCTATTGTGGAGCTTTTTCTTCATCCATTAATCCATTTACACTGTGAGTATTAGCTTCTCCTCCATTTATTCAGGATCTAGTTTCATTCTCCCTTAAAAGGAAACAAAATATAGCAGCGGCACGATGAGGATTATTATATTGACAACTAAGACTCAAAATTATATTATTAGGGATGTTAAAATTTACATTACATTATAACCAGTGTCTATAAATCAAATAGTAATATAGTTTACTCCTAATCAGGTTGTTAATAAATTACACAATCCAATCCATGAAATTCATATTTTTATAATATGCTCTGTATTTCAAAGAATTCTATTGGATTTTTATAATATATAATAGTGATCCACAATATAAATCTAATATTTCTCCTTTCTCTCTTAACCTCACACTCACGCAATGGTGTTAATTTTTCTCTATTCAGAAAAACACAAATACTCACATTCATTTTTCATTGATGGCTTTGAAGTCATTGAAATTGTAGGCGAGGCATCCAAAACCTCAGTTTTCCTCAAGCTTTGCTGCATGGAATTCTTCCACGTCCCCAAACTACTAGTCACCATCACACCACCAATCGTCCCACCGCCCATCGATCATGTTGACCCACTCTTCATTTCACGGAAGTGACAGTACATTAGCATCATCATTCATGCAATTTACTCTGAGAAGCGACAAAGATTCCATCCCTTCGATTCGTGACACGTCCGCCACTTTGAAGCTCGGAAATAAGTACCAATTTTGATCTAGAATTCAAATTAAAAGGACTCCAACACGAGTAATGGTTTGGGATTCTTGAAGCACGGATTTTAGGTCATTAAAGAGGTTTCCTACCTTTCCTGCAAAGTTACCTGGATTTTAAAATGGCTCAAAAAATGTAAAAGGTGAGTTTGAAGTTGTTTTGATAAATATATACTTAGGACATAAGTTAAATAGATCCACATCATAATAATGCAACAATTGTAATTGGTGCCTCCTTTCTAAATAATAGGTCTTTATAAAGCTTTCTAGTTCAGACCCCGTAGATTGTTATCTGGAGTTAGTGCATGATACTTAAGCCTCATCAGCAATTTGTTCAAAAATATTGAGTAGTTTTGTGCGGCCACTGTGGAGCTTTTTCGGAGGTCGTCGTCGTACCTCTCAAAGTTATCATTTATAAACCCTTTATGCTTACTAAATACAATTAAGTCAGATAGTGGCAAATCGGGGTCATCCACGAAGAAGAGGGATTTTCTTAAGCGTTTAAACATATAAGGTTTATATTAGGCTAGAAGTAGAAATATATAGAAATATAAAACAAGTAAAATGGGAGTTTTGGTTGGTTGTGGTCCTATGTTATGTAACTAAAAGACAAGATAACTAGCAAAGTTAAGTAACTATACTAATCATCAAACAAACTAAGAAAAAGGGGTAAAAACTACAAAAGACAAAGTCTTGGGGGCAATTAATATCCACTTCCGAACCTAATGTAGATCATTAAACCATTCACTCATTCTATCACATTCGTTACCTATGGGGAATGCTAAAACTTTCCATTCGAAGATCAACATTCATTCCTTCTCAATAATTTGAAAAGAAAAACAACGACCATTTGCAAACTTCATTGATAATCACTCTAGGCAAACCACACCATAAAGGTTTTTCATCAACGGCATTATACATGAAGGACCATATATTTGATAACAACAATCTGTCTACCGAAGACATAGCCAATTAACCAAATATAGCATTCATTAGGCTAAACCTAGAACAAACCACATTCAAGATTCAAACTTGCATTGCATCTATAGGATAAACATGAGAACAATCCACATTAACATATTTATCTAGCAAGAATCACAACACATTATGCACAAGAAATTCCAATTCCATGTTCTTGGATTCTCATGTCAAAGAGCTAAGAAATTTGAAACTTTCCTAACACTTCAATCATACATATACTCAAATAACCCATTGCATAAATGAAGTAAAACATCTTATTTAAACACATGAAAGATAAATAACAAATGCTTCAAGAAAGAGTGAAATAGAGGTTCTTACAAATAGGTGTGGAAGCTTCAATCAACTGGTCTCAAGTAAAAAACTAAGCTAGACAATCAATACCCATAGCATAGAACAAAAATATACAAAGAAAGAAGAAGAAATGGAAGAAAATGGTGAAAAACTAGGAGCCCCCAAGTCGGGATTAGAGAGTTGGGGAAGAAGGAAGTGAAAAGCAATTTATAGTACAAGAAAAAAAGGGAGTAAAAAGCAAGTTGCAGGGTAATTATCGCAAGTCGCAATGCCTCCATCGTGAGCCGCGACCAGATTAGGAAATTGTGAGCTCTCAGGTCAACATTTCGCAAGTCGCAACACACTTGTCGCGAGTCGCGATGGAAAAAAAGTCCCATTTTGTTTTGCTTCCTCCGAGTGAACCGTTGATCCATTTTGGGCGTTCTTGTAGTCGATTTTATAGTATTAGAGAACAGAAATCCAATGGTACCACCCTTGGAGGCTGATTCATCTCGAAAAATTCTCATAACTGTACTTCAAAACATAGATCATTCTTCACCCTTTGCTTTGCTCTCCTTTCTTCACTTTATCTTCTACCACTTTGTGAGTGACCTTCCATCTTCTACCACTTTTTTGAATGGCCTTCATTAAACCACTCCAAAGTGCTTATGAGAAATCTACAAATTAAGCTTACAAAAAGGAATCTAGATGCTCATAAGGACCAAGAGTCCTTTAGACTAAACATAGGTTACAAAATGAAGGATTTAGATATAAAAGCCAAAAATGACTATCTAAACCCCTTATCATGTAAACCTACCTAAATCTAGCAATCTTACAACAAAAATATGACAAAAGATATGTTAAATGCTTTGGAAAATACATGCATTTGAAGCCTCATCAAATCTCCCCACACTTAAACCTTACTCGTCCTTGAGTAAACAAGAACAAACAAAGATCAAAGCGTAAATTAGCATATAAAAATTTCCCCAAAACATCTAACATCATATTCCTAGACTACCCTAACCCCCAAGAGATAAGAGTCTCTCACACTCTCACATCCCAAAGCCTAAGATAATGTAAACAACAAACAAACCATAACAAAAGTGAGGTATACATGTAATGCCAAGCTATCTTACTCTACCAAAAAAGAAACCTAATTGACACATCAAGAAAAGCATAAATTTTTTCAATTTCTCTCATTTTCTCTCATTTTTCCTAGGAGCCCTGTCGGGTTTTCATCCTAGCTTCATACATTTTTCATATTCAATACTTACCCTCACCTTTTTTCACACCATTTTGCCTCTCATTTTTGTATAGGTCACCCTTTCGGGTTTTCGGCCTATCCGGGCCTCCCACTTTTGTTTAAGTTGCCCTCTCAGGTTTTCAACTTAGTGGGAAATTTTTTTCTTTTTCATTTTTTTTTCCAAAAAAAAACACATCAAAGTGGAGCATATGCACTATTCAATGAGATATATATTCCTCTTTACCTCCCCGCACTTGAAACACACATTGTCCTCAATGTAAAAAGGAAAATATGAACAAATAAGGGAGAAAGAAAAATAAAATACTCTGTCGAACCCGGAGATCATCCCCAAAACTCAGTACAAAGGGGAAATTGCCTGCCTTGTCAGTCGCAAAGATGCCGAAACCCTATCCTCCCATTATCGGAATGCCCTGATTGGTAAGTTTGCAAGGGGTAAGCCATCTATGGCCCAACTAAATGATTCTTTTAATTCTGTAGGCTTCAAAGGCAAATTTCAAATCGGATCGATAGACTACCGGCATGTCCTCATACGGTTGCAAGAGAAGGAAGACTACCAGAGGTTCTGGCTCAAAGGTTCTTGGAGCTTCAATAACGCCCAAATTAAGGTGCTGAAATGGACTTCCAATTTTTCTCCAGACGCAGAATCGTCCATAGTTCCGGTATGGGTATCAATTCCTCATGTCCCAGTCTATTTCTATAACTCTGCAATGCTAGAAATCATGGGAAACCAATTTGGAAATTTTATTAAAGTTGATGCTGCCACTGAGGCCCTGTCTAGGCCTTCTTGTGTGAAATTGTGTGTTGAAATCGACTTAAAAAAGAAATTACCATCCTACATTAGAGTTGGAATCGAAGAGGATGGAAATGAATTCAATGTTGTCAAACTCCCCTTAGAATTTGAGGACATTCCTCCATACTGTTTCCATTGCAAATGCATAGGGCATGAGGATAGTTACTGCATTTATCTGCATCCGGAGCTTAAAAGAACCTGGCCTAAGAAAACTGATAATCTAACTGACTCTCAATTGAAAAATTCTTTAGGACAGGTAAATGGCAAATCAAACATAATCAAGAATGGGAACTTAGTTGCTGAGAGCTCTGGGGTATCAATTATAGAAAAACAAAAAACTTATCAGGCTCAGAAATTTATATACGTTCCTAAGAAACAGCTGATACAAGATCAAGCACAGGAACCTACTAAGTCCACCTTAATTGACAATGTCTCCCTGGTAGCTGATCCTAGCCCTGAGGAGTTTCAACAAATTGCTCCTAGCATTGTAGTTAAGCCCAGTACTGAGGTCAGGAGTAAAGATGATGTTGTTACAGAGAAGGAATTTATATCTCTGTCACCTGAACCTGAAAGCCTAAATCTTACTCCCTCCCCTCGAGTGTTTTCCCCAGCACCTAGGTCATCTGGAACACAGGATAGGCAACTTCAATCTGCCCCACCTATCCTTAGGACAATCTTGGCTAAAGATGACCTACCCAGTAAACGAGGAAAGTCTTTTTCTCCTTTAAGTTCTATCATTGCTGCAAAAAATTTCATTTTTTCTCAGCAGAAAAATAGGTCAAACAGATTTTTACCCCTTGTTGAAGAAACATCTGGTGATGAGGTCACTCATATTGAAGATCCTGCTACTGAAGTAGGTGTCATCCTCCCTGAAGATGGTGATGACCAAGTGCAGGTAGACAGTATCTCATCTTCTGATCCTAGTAAGTTGAAGACAGGTAAGTCTGTTGTTAAAAATAGCAAATCACCTAATGATACTTTCTTCTCACAGAAAAACACCATAATGACTAGATCAAAAAGCTCCTCTAATGTTTCACTATGAATAATACATCTGTTAATATTAAAATGCTAGGTTGGAACATCAGAGGGATGGATACATCTTTGTTAAGACTATCTAATCTCATCAACAGGCATAGATTTGAACTCATTTGTTTAATTGAGCCTAAACATGACAATTTACAATGTGATTTATATAGACAAAAGCTGAAGTTTGATAATTGTTTCTCTGCAACTAATGGTCAGATTTGGATTTTTTGGTCTTCACATATAACTCTGACAGTTAAAAGTGATAATCTTCAGTTTCTTGGAGTTCACCTGATTAGCTCTGTCTTAATCAAGCCTATGGATGCCTTTTTTATTTATGGTTGAAGAACCAGATTAGGGAGAAATGATCTCTGGTCTGATCTCAGGTCATTCAGCCATTCAGATTCTTTGTTTATTGGAGATTTTAATTGCATTACATCAATAACTGAATATAGAGGTCCATCTACTCCAAATTTAGGAAGTATGAGGGATTTCAATGACTTCATTAATGGAATGGTTCTGGAAGAAATTAACACTGTTGGGAACCTGTTTACTTGGACTAATAATCGGTTAAGATCTCCTACAGTTAAGAGACTTGATAGAGGACTGTGTACTGCATCATGGTCTCTTTCCTTCCCTTCTTCCTCAATTCAGATTCTGAATAGAGTAAGTTCAGATCACAACCCCTTGCTGTTGACTGTAGGTAGTGAAATATCATCCAATCCTAGACCTTTTAGGTTCCTTAATACATGGTACAAGAGAAAGGATTTTAATGATGTAATTAAGAAAGATTGGGACACCCCTATGCATAACTCAGGAATGCTGGCTTTTTACTTAAAACTGGTTAGACTTAAGAAAGCTTTAAAAATCTGGAACAAAGAACAATTTGGAAACATCCATGATAATGTCACACAAGCTGAATTAGCCCTGCAGGCTCAGGAAGCCATAACGAATCAGAATGATTCTGTTACTAATCAGGTTAATCTTAGGGAGGCTAGAGCTAGGTTAGTAAGAGCCATGTCTGAACAAAAAAATTTCTGGAAACACAAAGCTAAGATAAAATGGATCCAAGATGGTGAGAACAACACATCTTTCTTCCATAAATCTGTTCAGGATAAGAATAATAGATTGAGGATCACAAAAATTAAGGGCAGGAATGGACAGTGGTTGGAAAACACTCAGGAGGTGGAAATGGAAGCTATCCAATATTATCAGGATCTTCTAACTGAGGATGTTTCCACTGATAGCTCTCCATTTCAATCTCACTTTCTTAATCATATCCCAAATTTGGTTACTCAGGAAGATAATGAAAATCTTTTGAAACCAGTCACACTTGATGAGCTTAAGTTGATAGTCTACAGTCTTAATAAATCAAGCACTCCAGGTCCAGATGGTTTTACTGCTAAATTCTACATTAAATCCTGGGATATTATAGCAAATGATCTCCTTCTAGCTGTTCATGATTTTCAATCTTCATCTAATCTGCCTAGGGGTATTAGTAGTACATGGATCACCATAATTCCAAAGAAGAAAACTCCAACCTCATTTGATGACTATAGGCCTATAAGTCTCTCCAATGTGATAAACAAGATCTGTTCTAAAGTACTAATGGAAAGACTTAAGTCTATTATGCCTAAAATTATCTCTCCTAACCAGACTGCATTCCTACATGGTAGAGATATCTCTGATAATGTCATTTACCTACAGGAAATGTTTAGATTTCTTAACAGGAAGAGAAGAGATCCAAATTGCATAGTTAAACTAGATCTCAAAAAAGCTTTTGATAGGGTTAGATGGTCTTTTCTATACAAAGTCTTAGCAAAATTTGGATTCCATGCTAAATTTATCTATTCTGTTATGAAAAACTTGTCCCAGGCTTGGTTCTCTATTCTCATTAATGGTAAGCCAGTGGGATTTTTTCAATCCTCTAGGGGCATTAAACAGGGTGACCCCTTATCTCCATTCTTGTTTAATATTTTCTCTGAATCTTTTTCAAGAAGTCTGACTTTCATCTTTGACAATGGTAAGTTAGCCTACTTTGATCTCCCAGGTAATCCTCCAAGAATTTCTCATTTATCTTATGCGGATGATACTGTTATTTTCTTCAAAGCAAAAAAACTAACCTTAATTAGATTAAAGGCTTTTTTGTCCATCTTTGAGGAAGTCACTGGCCAGTCTATTAATTATAACAAGTGTGACATCTTCATAGGTAAGCATGCTACAGAACAAAGAGTGATTCATATCAAAAGGATTTTAGGAATGAAACTTGGTTCCTTTCCGTTCTCCTACTTAGGAGTTCCAATCTTCACTGGTGCTGAAAAAAAAAATTTATTTCCAGCCACTCTTTGAACTAATTGACAATAAGATTGGGAATTGGAAAAATAGATGGATATCTATGGGGGGAAAAATTACTCTGATTAATTCTTGTATATATGCTACCCCACAACACATTTGGCAGGTTATCAAACCAAAAAAACTGATCATACTTATCATTGAAAAAAAATTGAGTAGGTTTTTCTGGGGAGAGGATTTAAAACCAAAAAGATCATGGAAAAAGTGGTCTGATCTGTGCCTCCCCACTGATCAAAATGGATTAGGCTTTAGATCTATACATACCATAATCAAAACATGCTCGGTTAAATTGTGGTGGAAATATCAAGTGGGTGAGGCCCTCTGGACTCATTTAGTGGCAGCCTTACCTCAATCTCACAGGACCTCTCCAAACTGGAAGAGAATATGCTCAGTAAATCTTTGGGCTGAGAATAATTCTAAAGTCATTATAGGGAGGGGTGATTGTAATTTCTGGACTTCAAACTGGCTTGATGTAGGCTTACTTATAGATGTATGTGATCAGAATAGTGTGGACATAGCCAAAGAATGTACTGTCTCTGATTTTATTGCTAACAAAGATCTTTACATCACAAAAATAGAACCATTCATGCCAACTCATATTCTTACTCTATTGCAGGAATCGAAACTATTTCCACACAGAGCTGACAGATTAATCTGGAAACCAGGTATCTCTGGGAGCTTCTCTTTTAAAGATACATATAATTTTCTCTGCAACCATACAGGTACCATATCCTCTTCCAAACATCTTTGGAATTCCAGAATGGAAAACAAGATATCTGTATTTATGGGGAAAGTGACAAACTCTCTGTTGCCTTTTGATAACATCCTCAGGAAACTGAGGTTTTGTTTGGCCTCTAAATGTTGTATGTGCAACAAACATGATGATTCCTTAGAGCATTTTTTTAACTCATGTGATTTCTCAATATCTGTATGGAAAATTATCCACCAGTTCATGGGTATTAGTGATAGGGCTTTCCCCTCTGTTTGGGAGAGAATCTCATACTACTTAACTATGCCAACTTTATCTGCTTTACATTCAATCATGATCCGGTCCGCTGCCATATTTACTTTCTGGAATCTTTGGAAGATGAGGAATAGATATTTATTTGATTCTATTAAACCTTCCTCTACTCTAGTGCTTCAACTGATTAGAGACCAGATTTTTATCTCCTTTAGTGCAAAACCGGTTTACATTGAATCTCCTCTGGATGTTAGCATATCGAATCACTCCTTTCTACCCCTCCTGAAACTTCCACCAAAGCCTAAAATATGGAAGATTGCTTGGAAAAGGCCTACATCGGGTTTCAAGCTTAATGTTGATGCTTCATGGTCCGGAAATACTAATATGTGTGGGATTGGAGTGATTATTAGGGATAGTAGGGGTGCTTTCATGGGAGCTTCCACTCTATTTTCTAACGCTTCCTCCCCTTTAGAAGCTGAATTGAAGGCCATTAAGTTTGCTATACAGATGACATATGATTTGCCTGCCCCCCTGTACATAGAATCTGACTGCCTTTCAGCAGTCCTTTTTGCTAATGATCCACTTCGTTGTCATTGGAACTGTTTCTGCTTAGCTGATGAGATTCATCAATCATTGAGTGATATAAAACTCGGTCATGTATATAGACAGGCAAACCTTGTTGCTCATACGCTTGCTAGAAATTGTTTGCTACTTCAATGTGATTCATCCTTTCTTAACATTTCTGAGCTTTCCAATACTGTACAGGGATTAGTTAGACTTGATCAGTTGGGAACTCCTTCTCTGCGGTTTGCAAATTAGTTCAGATGCTACTCATTTTACATTCTTGACTACAGGTTATGGCGACGTGGATAACTCCTTATCAGTCTGTATAAAAAATTGGCACAACCGTAGGAGTACAACATGGAAAAAGGCATACTCAAAGGCTGAATCATAGAAGCTTTGTTGATTCTCTCAGGCTGTTTTGCTCGGAATGGGTGCAACCGGAGATACTTCAGACAAAGGCTGTTGCTAGACATGGTGATGCATTAGGGTCTTTACACCAGGTCTCACTCTATTTCGAGCCTCTAACATGTACACAATCCTACCTAGGATGGATAGTTCATCTGCAAATAGCTAGGTTTCTGTGTCATCATTCACTATTAGTAGAGGATACGCTTATTATCTAGGTGGCGAGGATTGGAACTGCCTTGTGTTTCTTTTAGATTCACTAATAAGTTCTGACATTCTCCCACTTAGACAAAGAGCTTTTGGAAACCTCTCACGAACTGTCGGTAGTTTCCATCATTCTTTTGGAAGCAACAAGTGTTGCTTCAAGAGCCTAGTGCTCAACATTGTATAACTCAACTTAGCTTCGGATTCTTATTATGTTCCTTTTTGTTTGTCTATTTTACGGCTTGGGAAGGCCTAATATAATTTCCCCCATCTACGGATGGTTTCATTCAAAAAAAAAAAGAAAAATAAAATACTCATAACCAGGACCTTGAAGGTCCTTCCTGGTGATGGCATTTCTCACTCCACAATGAATGTTCTCTCCTCCATGTTCTTGAACACCGCCCAAAGTGAAACTTTGATCCATCCACTACGAAGCCACAACTATGAAAATCCCGATCAACAATCACAAAAGACAACAACTAGTAGTACTCCTAGATGGTGGTTTTGGTAGTTGTTTTTGGCAGTGGGTTGTGGTGGTATTCTTGTGGTTTCGGGTAAGGGTTTGAGGACATGGTTGAGGATTTTTTTTTCAAGAAAAGAAAAATACTAACCTAACTTAGAAACTCGGGATGCCTCCCGAGAAGCTCCATATTTTTAAGGTCATCGGCACGACCCTAATCTTATCCATATGGTGAAGGCTTGAATCCCTTCACCATGAGTATCCAAAAATAGAGAGGTGAAGGTACAAAACTTTCAAGAGGAAAAATTTGAGGAGGTGGAGATGGTTTAAAAGGAGTTGGGTGGTTAGGAGGCTTGGGATGGTCTTTTGGCTCCTTTCTTTTCTCCCTCAAAACTTCTAAAAATGGTCTAGGTTGTTCACTAGGTGGGGGTAGGGGTGACGATGCTAATGAATGTAGCACAATCACCTCTTCCTCCATTTTTTCATCCTCAACAACCAACTCCTCATCCCCGTCGAACTCAAACTCATTTCCTATGGGGAACTCACTCACCGAGTCCTTGAGTTTGACTTGGGATGGTGTATTTTTGGAATCACGAGCTTCCATTGGGACAATGCTTCCAATATACTCCTCGCATGCCCCTCAATAGCCTCAACACTAAAAGAGAGTCGAGTGTCCAGTTCCTCACTAGTAAAGTTGTTCAAGTTTGCTATTGCATTCATAACTTCCTCTTGTGTCAAACTTGAACTTCCTTGTTGGGCTTGGTTTTGGGGTATGGTATAAGATGGTGATGGAAAACTATTTTACTTTTTTTTGGGTTTTCCGGCTCATTCTCATACCACCAATCTGGATTACCACTCCATTCCGGGTTGTAAGAATTATGATATGGATATCATTCTTGGGTTTCTTTCCCATGAAAACCAACATCTCCTACCTCTTGGTAGCACTCATCATAATACTCTTGGTTTTGGAAACCAGGGGTTCTTCCTCCTCATAGTGCTCCTCACTCAACATATAGCAAGACTCGGTTGGATGGTCAGAATGACATCTCCTACAAAACCTTTCTTGTTGAGCCTCTTATCTCATCATGAGTTCCTTCAAGGTGAGACATTCTTTTTTTTATAAAAAATTCTCTTTTTCAAAAGTTCCGAATCATATTGCAAGGATTATCAATAAAATTTCACCAAGAACTCAAGCAATACCAACTCCAAACAAAACAACCAAAAATATGCGAAAAATAAAATATACCCAAACACTTAAAAATAAAAGCCTCTTCCCCGGAAGCGGCTCCAAAATTTGGGAGGTCATCGCCGTACCTCTCAAAGTTATAATTTATAAGCCCTTTATGCTTACTAAATACAATTAAGTAGATAGTGGAAAATCGGGGTCATCCTCAAAAAAGAGGGATTTTCTTAAGCGTTTAAACATATAAGGTTTATATTAGTTGGTTGTGGTCCTAAGTTATGAAATTAAAAGACAAGATAACTAGCAAAGTTAAGTAACTATGCTAATCATCAAACAAACTAAGAAAAATGGGTAAAAACTACAGAAGACAAAGCCTTGGGGGAATTAATATCCACTTCCAGACCTAATGTAGATCATTGAACCATTCACTCATTCTATCACATTCGTTACCTATGGGAATGCTAAAACTTCCCATCTGAAGATCAACATTCATTCCTTCTTAATAGTAATTTGTGAAGACAAACAAAGACCATTTGCAAACCTCATTGATAATCACTCTAGGAAAACCACACCATAAAGGTATATCATCAACAGCATTATACACAAAGGACCAAAGATTTGATAACAACAAGTCTTCTACCAAAGACATAGCCATTTAACCAAACATAGCATTTATTAGGCTAAACCTAGAACAAACCACATTCAAGAATCAACCTTTCATTGCATCTATAGTATAAACATGAGAACAATCCACATTAACATATTTATCTAGCAAGAATCACAACACATTATGCACAAGAAATTCTAATTCCATGTTCTTGGATTCTCATTTCAAAGAGCTAAGAAATTTTCCTAACACCCTAATACTTCAATCATACAAACACTTCATATACTCAAACAAACTATAGCATAAATGAAGTAAAACATCACATTTAAACACATGAATGCTATATATCAAATGCTTCAAGAAAGAGTGAAATAGAGGTTCTTACTACATAGGTGTGGAAGTTTCAATAAATTGCTCCCATGTACAAAACTAAGCTAGATAATCAAAAACCATAACATAGTACAAAGATCTACAAAGAAAGAAGAAGAAATGAAAGAAAATGGTGAAAAACTAGGGTTTTGGAGCCCTCAAGTCGGGCTTAGAGAGTTGGGGAAGAAAGGGGTGAAAAGTTATTTAGAGTACAAGAAAAAAGGGAGTAAAAAGCAAGTTGCAGTGCAATTATAACAATTCGCAATGCCTCTGTCGTGAGTCGCGACCAGATCAGGAAATTGTGAGCTCTCAGGTCAACATTTTGCGAATTGCAAGTCGCGACGGAAGAAAGTCCCATTTTGTTTTGCTTCCTCTGAGTGAACCGTTGATCCGTTTTGGGAGTTCTTGTAGTCAATTTTATAGTACTCAAGAAGAGATATCCAATGGTACCACCTTTAGAGGCTGATTCTTCTCGTAAAATTCTCATAACTATGCTTCATAACTATAAATTCTCATAACTATAAATTCTCATAACTATAAATTTTATCTTTGAACTTTCCCATAAGAAAGCCTCCGCTCGGTTTAGTTAGCAACAATTGACAACCTTGGGTGGAGGCGGGTCACATGCCAACCCACTCTCCACTCCATGGTGGTGACACTATCTCAGCATCATCACTAGCACACTCTCCTCTGAGAAGCGAAGATATTTTATCCCTTGGATTCAGGACTACTTCGCCCCTCAAAAGGTTCTTAAATGAGTACCAATTCCAATATAGAATTAAAATATGAGGGACTCGAACAAGGGTAATTGTTTGGGATTCTAGTAGCAAGAATTATAGGTTGCTGAAGAGTTTGCCTACATTTTCCGTATATTAGCCTATGTCTAAGAATCGCTCAAGAATTGTCAAAGGTGAGTTTAATTTTTTTTATAAACATGTACTTAGGCCCTAATATTCAATAGATCCACTATCATATTAAGGCAAGAAGTATCTTTGGTGCCTTTTTTCCAAAACTTATGTTATCAAAAACATTCCTAGTTTCGATCTCCCGGATCATTATCTGGACTTAGTGCATGATATTTGATCATCATGAGCAGTTTTCTGCAAAACTTTGAGTAGTTTTGTGTGCCTGTTGTGGAGCTTTTTCTTCATCCATTAATCCTTTTGGACTGATTACCATTTTTTTTTGTTGCTTTCACATTGTGAGTATTAGTTTCTCCTCCATTTGTTCAGGATCTAGTTTCATTCTCCTTGAAAAGGAAACAAAATATAGCCACACCACGATCAGGAGTATAATATTGACGTCTAAGACTCAAAATTATATAAATAGGGATGTTAAAATTACAAGACATTATAACTCGTGTCTATAAATCAAATAGTAATATAGTTTACTCCTAATCAGGTTGTTAATAAATTACATAATCCAATCCATGTAAATTGATATTTTGATAATATGCTCCATATTTCAAAGAATTCCATTGGATTTTGAAAATATATAATAGTGATCAACAACATAAATCCAATCTTTCTCCCTTCTCTCTTAACCACACACTCACACAGTGGTGTTAATTTTTTTCTATTTAGAAAAACACAAATACTCACATGCATTTTTCAATGATGGCTTTGATGGCATTGAAATTGTCAACGAGGCATCCAAAACCTCAGTTTTCCTCAAGCTCTGCCGCACGGCATTCTTCCATGTCCCCAAACAACAAGTAACCATCAAACCACCAATCGTCCCTCCGCCTATAGATCATGCTGACCTACTCTCTGTTTCATGGAAATGACAGTACCTTAGCTTCATCACTCGAGCACTCTTCTCTGAGAAGCGAAAAATATTTCATCCTTTCAATTTGTGACATGTCTGCCACTTAGAAGCTCGTACATAAGTACCAATTCTGAACTTGAATTCAAATTCGAAGGACTCCAATACTGGTAATGGTTTGGGATTCTGGTAGCACGGATTTTAGGTCATTAAAGAGGTTGACTACTAGTGTATATCTAGCCCAACAAATGAGAAGCTGCTGGCCTCCAGGCCCAGCCCAACTTCGCTTCATAATATTTGAACCCATTTAGCCCAAGACACAAATCTAACATCAACCAATAAAGATGGAACCTTGTAGTCTTGGGATAGGTTGTGAACCGAGAAATGCAGAATGAAGACAGATAATTTTCCAAAAACCAAAAATATAGCGATTGTGGCATGACCCATGTCTCGACACCTAAAACTGTGCAACCACGACTGCATCAGACTATAAATATGGGAAAAGAAGCATAAACTAAGAAATTCTTATGCTCATAGAGAATGAATAACTTGATCGTCGGAGCTTTTCTCCAAAACTTATCTCTGGGACTTGTTTTGTAGGAAAAAGGATCTCAAGGGTGAATAATAATTCAATTGCTTGATCAGATTACCACATCATTTGGCATCGCCTGTGGAGAACGAGGAATTTTTTTCATTTCAAAGTCCTTCAGGTAAACAATGGTGTTCTCCAGAATTGAGAAGAGCCATAACCACCAGACAAAAGAACACACATCGGGATGCAACAAAAGCATGCACCCTAGCCAGGACCAGGAACGCATCCCTAGTAAGGAAAAAGAGCATAATAAAGAAGAAACAGAGGACGAAGAAGAGGAGTTAGAATCTCCCAACACAAACCAAGAAAAAGAAATGATGGCGTTCATAGCATTCTTGGAAGCAAACAGAGAGAGCTTGTACAACTAAATTTTTAACCACACTCAGGCCACCCTCAGAGAATGGAAAAAAGAATAAGTTAAAGGCGTGAGAATCTTAAGTACGAACATGAGTTAAGGGACATAGTCGGAGATGATAATGCAGACAAATCACCCTTAGCACTAAATCTATGAGATTTCAAAATGCCAAAAAAAAATTAAACTTCCTTTACATGTTAAAATCTACGATGGGACCACAGACCCCAAAAGATTCCAACACTCGTATCGAAATAGGATGAGTTTTTTTACACAAACATTGAATTGGTATGCAGGGCTTTCCACATTTTCTTATTGAGAATAGGGATCACGTGGTAGAGGATCTCCCTAGTTGAAGTATTAAGTCTTGGGTTCAATTATCAGATTTGTTTTTGGATTGCTTCTATCGGAAGAAAAAGTTCACAACAATGATCGCACACGTGAACAACATAGCTCAGCGAAGTGATGAAAGTCTTGTGGAGTATCATA
The DNA here is from genome assembly GCA_037428765.1 of Rubia yunnanensis. NCBI lineage: Eukaryota > Viridiplantae > Streptophyta > Magnoliopsida > Gentianales > Rubiaceae > Rubia > Rubia yunnanensis. Next base: position 65,962,786 of record CM075061.1, read on the forward strand.
AAAGGTTCTTCACAGAGAGTGTGCATGTTTGCGAGTTGTCATTCCATTCTTCCGTGGGTCATTCACAGGAGGCATGCGACCGGGAGAGTTCTATAAGGAATTAATGAAAAATATGATTGAGCAACACGTACAAATAGAAGAAGCAACATGTGTAAACGGAAGAAGCAAATAACCGCAAGATAGAGCAGGAACGAGGCAAAAAGACAACAAAGAGGGATTTTCAATAGGGGTTCATAAAGAGAAGCAAGGAAAGCATCCCTTTCAAGGAAAGAGAGCCAAGGATGCAAGGCGTACAATTCTAAGAAACACCTCGGACAAAATCAAGAATAAAAATATGGCAAGCGAAAAAGGAGCTATTTCGTGAGCTGCAACCTAGGATAGTGCAGCCAGATATGAGGTACAGAGAATATTATTGTGTCTTCCACAAAGAACATGGCCAGGACATAGAGTATTATAGAGATTTGAAGAGACAAATTGAGGAGAACCTAAAGAATGGCTTCTTAAGCCAGTACCGGAAAGAAGGAGGAAGACAGTATGGTGAAGCCACCAAAGCAGGGAACTTCACGGCAAGAAACCAAGGGATGGCGAGCACACTTTCCAAAAATAAAAATAAAAGACTATGGCAGGGGATTACAATGATGATATAGCGGCCAAAGTTCCAGAAAACGTAATCCTGCCCAAACATTGATCAATTGAGTCATTATCAAACCGAGCTTGGAAGGCTAAAGCCAGATATTCTCCCCCACAAGAGCCTGTTGATAAAATACTTCGTTCAAAAAAAGAAATCACTTTTACTGAAAAGGATGCAATGCCTAATGCTTTTCCTCATAACGATCCCATGGTTATCATTGCTCAAATCAGAAATGCAACGGTTCACAGGGTGTTCATGGACGATTGGAGTACGGTTGAGATACTATTCGTGTATTGCTTCGATAGGCTAGGGTTCAAACGAACTGACCTAAATAGGTTCAAGTCTTCCCTTGTAGGATTCACAGAGCCAGCAGAAAAACCTTTGGGGAATATACAACTGCATGTCACCATTGGAGAGAGTGAAAGAAATTGTACCATCAGGTTTGTGGTCATAAATGCTCGAAGCCAATTGAATGCCATTATCAGAAGGACTTGGATGAATACATCAAAAGTGATATGGCCCCCATACCACTTAGTAATGAAGTTCCCAACTCCAGCTGGAATCATAACAATAAGAAGAAATCAAGAAACATCAAGGCAGTGCATGGTTATTACAATAAAGGCAAGGAGAAATGTGGAAAAGACTAAGATGGTAAGCATTGTCTCAGATGGTGAACAACTCGAGAAATCAGAATTAGAAGTAGACCTGGGGAAAGAAACTAAGCTGGTTAGTTTGGATGGAAAAAACAATTCTAAGTGTGAAAATATTGGGAAACATCTTCCATATATAGAAAAGGAGAGAGTCATACAAATCCTGTGAACTCACAAAGATACATTCGCATAGAGCATACAAAACATGGAAGGAATTGACCCAGGAATAACTACCCATTCTTTGAATATCAGTGACTCGGTCAAATAAGTAAACAAAAACAACGTAGTTTCTTAGCGACAGGCAAAAAATGATGGAAGAGGAAGCTACAGCACCGCTTCGGGCTGGCATATGGAAATAGGTTATCTATCCAAAATTGTTAGTGAACCCAGTGATGGTTAAAAAAATTAGAGGTTGGATGGAGAATGTGCATAAATTTCACTGATATGAATAAGACATGTCCAAAGGATTGTTATCCTTTGCCAAAAATTGTTCAGCTAGTCGATGCAATTTTGGGGTATGAAGTTCAAGAATTTATGGATGCATATAAAGGATACCACCAAATACTAATGATTCTAGAAGATGCAGAGAAGATGATACTTATAACAAGCTTCAGAACATTTTTTTATGTGAAAATGCTATTCAGATTAAAAAATGCAGGTGCAACATGCCAGCGAGTGGTCGATAACACATTTCGCAATCAAACAGGATGAAATGTTGAGCCATATGTTGATAACGTGGTTATCAAAAGCGGGAAGGTGGGCGACTATGCTGCAGATTTAAAATAGACCTTGGATACACTAAGTAGCATTATGATGAAGCTTAATCCTAAAAAATGAGTAGTTGGAGTAGGCACATGGAAAATTTTAGGATACATGGTATCCTAAAAAGGGATCGAACCCAACCCTAAGAAAATCCAGACTATAGTGGATCTTCCCCAGCCACGAACGATTAGAGGTGCAAATATTGGTGGGATAGTTAGCTGGGCTCAATAGGTTTGTCTGAAGGCATCAGAGAAACATTTCTCACTATTCAAAGTCTTAAAGAAGGTAAAAAAAGTTAAGCTTGAGCGAAGAATGTTAGAAAGCGTACGAGTGTCTTAAGGAGCAGCTTCAAACATTGCAACTGTTGAAATCACCAGTTTCTGGGGAAACCCTTTATTTTTATTTAGCGATCTTCCAGAATGCGGTCTATTAATTTTTGGTGCGTCAAGAAGGTAAAATTCAAGTGCTAGTGTACTATATCAGCATAATACTACAAAGTGAAGAGAGGGCATACATGCCAGTTGAGATGCTTATCATGGCTTTGATATACTCAGCAAGAAGATTGAGAACATATTTCCACAATCATAGGATCATTATCTACACTGATTTCCCAATCAAGAATTTGATCAGCAAGCCTAAATTATCTGGTAGAATGGCGAAGTGGGCTATTGAACTCGGCTAATATGAGATCTAATTCTAGTCGAGAACAATGATCAAGTCTCAGGCCTTGGCAGATTTCATTGCAGAAATGACAAGAAACGCGCCAGAATCTAGGGATCAAAAATCGAAAATCAAAGTGGATAGATGTCACATGGAAATTGTTCATTGATGACACATCTAACAAAGAGGGATGCGGTGCAGGATTACTATTTATCAACCCAGAGGGGGGGGACACAGATTTTCACATCGTTTTAACTTCCCACTCACTAACAATGAAACAGAATATGAGGCTTCGATATAAGGCCTACATCTTACCATCAGAATGAAGATCAAAAGCGTCTGAGGATTCAGCCATTCACAGATCATAGTCCAGCGAGTACGGGGAGACTACGAAGTGCGAGAACAATAGTTGGAGAAGTATTTACGGAGGGTTCGGAAGCTCATATCCCAACTCGAGTACTTAGACATCTAGCACGTACCAAAAAGTGAAAATACAAAAGCAGACGCACTAAGAAAGCTAGCAATAGCTAGGTTTTAATCTTTGATCAAACATAAAGATATGATAATGAAGGTCATTCTAGTCAGAAGCACAGTGATGACAATTGTGTCAACAATGTAGACCGAAGGTGTAAACTGGATGACACCACTAATGGAGTACTTTGAGAAAGGAATATTTCCAAAAGATAAGGTGCAATCTCATAAGTTGGTATTACATTCTAAAAACTACGTTTATGAAGTAGGAATCTTATACATAAAAGTTTTTTTAATCTCCGTGGATAAAGTACATAGGACCATTGCAGGCAGGTGAACCTTTAAGAGAAGTGCACGAAGGGTTGTGTGTAATGCATCAAGGAGATAGAACAGTTGTAAAAAAGATCGACCGAATAGGATACTACTGGCCGACTATGTTTAATGAACCGCATAACTTCATGCTCAAATGCAAAAGCTGCCAGATTAATGCCTCGTTGTCACATAAACCACAAACTACTTTGAGAGGGATATATGGAGCTTGGTCATTCAATAAATGGGGGATCAACCTAGTTGGACCCTTCCCAAAGGGCATGAGCAACGCCAATTCTATAATTGTGGTAATGATTACTTCATGGAGTGGGTGGAAGTGAAGCCATCGAGATGAGTCACGGCTGAGGTAAAAAGAAAATTTGTTTGGTAGAATATAGTGTGTCGCTTCGGGGTGCCACACTATACCAAATAACAATAGCACGAAGTTCACAAATGGTACCTTCACTGAATGGTGTTCAAAGCTATGGATTCTTCAAAATTTTACATTTGTAGCTTAACCTCAAGCTAACAGCCATGTAGAAGTAACAAACAGGACCATAGTCCAAGGTATTCAAAAGTGGTTAGAGGGAAAGCAGACTGGGTGGGTGGACGAGATACCTAATACTCTATGGTCATACAGAACAATCGTTCGATAACCAATTGAGGAGACACTATACAGTCTGGTCTATGGTTATGAGGAAGTAATACAGGTAGAAATAGGTAATTTAACTCTCCGAGTAGACAGTTATAAGAAGAATGATAATCTGGACATGATGAGGCTAGATTTAGATAATCTGGAAGAAAAGAGAGAAACGGCAATGATCAAAGGGGCTAAGTACAAGCAAAGAATGGCTAGAGCATAGAATCCAAAAGTTAAAGAGACGCAATTTCAGATTGGCGATCTTGTGTTGAGAAAGAACGAGGCAAGCCTAGCAGAAGAAACAGAAAAGATATTCCCAAAGTGGGAAGGACCCTACAAGGTTACGAAAGCACACAAATCCAACTGCTACGAGCTGGAAATAATGGACGACATTAGTGTTCCCAATACTTGTCATGTGATTAACTTGAGAGAGTTCTGTGTCTAGTCCGAGGGAAAAGATAGGAAATATCTAGTTGTACAAATACTATGATATTATCAATGGTTATATTCATTTCTTTGTTTCCAAGGCAATATTATCGCAGTCGTACATTATAAATATCAAAAACCGTCTTTCCGAGCCAAAGTTACTTTTATAGTTCTTTACTTGCAAATTGTAGATGTTAGAAAATCTATAGTACATTAGAATCAATGCACTAAGTCTTACGATCATGAAAATCTGAATATAATCATGCATATTGTAGCAAACATTGAGATTGTCTGAAGTCAACGAAAAAGAGCAAACATTCGATCTTATAACTCAAACAACATAATTACCTGATTTCGCAAGATATAGATCTTGCAACTTTGCAAATCTTATATTCGCAAGCTATAGATCTTGCACAATGGCAAATGTGCTCATAAAAATGACTCCAACAAGCAATATATCTTGCACTTCAAAAAACTCGAAGCTCTTAAATTTGCAAGCAATAGCTCTTGCAACTTCGCTATATTTACTATGCAAGCTATAGATCTTGCAAAAAGGTAGATATGCCTACAAAGACAAAATAAATGCAATACGAGCAAGCTATAGATCTTGTAACTTTGGAAACTTAGTCACGCTACTCATACAACTTGTTAAAAAGGAATAATATCCCACATAAATGCCGGTGGAATAGAGCTTATCAATTGATAGCAAACAAGCAAGTTTCCAAAATCGTAGTAGGATAATTTAGAACATTACAAAAAAAAAAGAAATATAAAAATAGGAGAACTATCTACACCTAGATGCTCGTGATGATCCAGAAGATGATGAACCACAACAACGACGAGTGTGCACAGTCTCGCGATGATAGTGGATGTATTGAATTTTATGGCCTAACTATATATTTATCAAAAACAAATCAAACTCACCTTTGAAATTTTTTGAGAAATTCTTAGACCTAGGCTAACATGTGGAAAACACATGTAACCTCTTCAGTAACCTAGAATCCTGGCCACCAAAATCCCAAACCATTGCCTTTATTTGAGTCCTTCGTATTTAAATTATATATTGGAATTGGTACTCATTTAAGAACATCCTAGGGGAGAATATTTCATGGATCCAAGGGATAAAATATCTTTGTTTCTCAAAGGAGAGAGTTCCACTGATGATGCTTAGGTAGTGTCACCACTATGGAACAGAGAGTGGGTCAGCATGAGTGATGGCCGGAGGGACGATTGGTAGTGTGATGGTGATTCGTAGTTAGGGTTACAGAAGAGTTTCGTGCGGCGCAGCTTGAGGGAAATCAAGTTTTTGGATGTGCTTTCGAAGCCATTAACGAAAAATGTATATGAATCTTCATTTTACTAAATTGAGAATAATTCAACCCACTGTGTGAGTGTGTAGCTAAGAGAGAGTGGAGAAGGATTGGATTTATAATGTTATCACTATTATATATTTTAAAAATCCAATAGAATCCTTTGACATATAGAGCATATTATCAAAATATCAATTTGCTTGGATTGATTTGTGTTATTTATTAACAACCTGATTAGGAGTAAACTATATTACTATTTAACTTATAGACACGAGTTATAATGTTTTGTAAATTTAAATATCCCTAATAATATAATTTTAAGTCTTAGTTGTCAATATTATACTCCTCACCATGCTACAACTATATTTTGTTTCCTTTGCAGGGAGAATGAAAAAAATTCCTGAATAAATGCAGAAGCAGCAAATACTCACATTGTGAGCACAAAACAAACAAAAATTGTAATCAATCTAGAAGGATGAATGGATAAAGAAAATCTCTATAGAAGCTGCACAAAACTACTCAAATTTTTGCATAAAACTGCTCATGAGGATGAAATACCATGCACTAACTCCAAATAACGAACAAGGAGATTGAAACCTGGAAATTTTTTAAATGATATAATTTTTTTAAAAAAGACACCAATGATAACTATTGCTCTAATATAATAGTGGATCTATTGAATTTGATGGCCTAAGTATATATTTATCAAAAAAAAAATTCAAACTCATCTTTGACATTTTTGGAGCTATTCTTAGACCTAGGCTAATGCGCGAAAAGCGTAGGCAACCTATTTAGCAACCTAGAATCCTTGCTACTAGGATCCCAAACCATTGCCTTTGTTCAAGTCCTTTGTATTTAAAGTCTATATTGGAATTGGTACTCATTTAAGAAATTCTTAGGGGCGAACATGTCACCTATCCAAAGTGATAAATCTCTTTGATTCTCAAAGGAGAGTGCGCTAATGATGATGTTTAGGTAGTGTCACCGCCATGAAACGGAGAGTGGGTCGGCATGAACGATGGACGGAGGGACGCTTGGTAGTATGATGGCGACATGTAGTTCAGGGAGGCTAAAAATTTTTGTGCGGCGGAGCTTTAGGAAACCGGAGGTTTTGAATACCTCGTTGACAACTTCAATGCTTTTGAAGCCATTAACAAAAAAAATGTATGTGAGTATCTTCGAATTACTGCATAGAGAATAATTAATACCAGTGTGTGAGTGTGTGTTAAGAGAGAGTGGAGAAAGATTGGATTTATATTGTTGTTCACTATTATCTATTTTTAAAATCCAATAGAGTTCTTTGACATATAGAGCATATTATTAAAATATCGAATTGTGTGGATTGAATTGGGTTATTTATTAACAACTTGATTAGGAGTAAACTATATTACTATTTGATTTATAGACACGAGTTATAATGTCTTGTAAATTTTAATATCCCTAATAATTTTATTTTGCGCCTTACATGTCAATATTATACTCCTCATCATGCTGCTGTTATATTTTGTTTCCTTTTCAGGGAAAATGAAGCAAGTTCATGAATAAATGGAGGAGAAGCTAAAACTCACATTGTGAAAACAACAAGGAAAAAAGCATTTTTATAACCCTACCTCCTTCACGTAAGGGCCATTATAACCGTTCGGTTTTTTAAAGTGCCAATATAACCCTACCTAGTTGACATAAGTGCAAAACTACCCATTCCGATCAAAACTACCAAAACTACCCAAACTACACAAACTTTCCATTCAGTGAAGTTACTATTTTATCCTTTTGAAAAAAAAATAAAAAATTGGAAAAAATTAAATTACACGTATGCCCTATTTTCTCAATTTCTCCTCTATTCTCCTCGTTCTTCCCTGACTTAACCTCCGCCCTTCTTCTCCTCTGTTCTTGCCGACGCACCTTCCTCGCCAACTTCATTCATTGGTAATTCACTCACATTGGGCCGGTTGTTCAATCCCTTGAGGGAAAGTTCGTGTTGGTGTTGGTGGCTTGAGAGAGAGGAATTGGTGGTGGTGGCGGGGGTTGGGTTCAAATCTGGCGTTTCAGGACAGTGGTGAGGGTTTCACGGCAAGGCAAGCATTGGGATTAAGGGATTGGGTTTCACAGGTGGAGGAAAAGGTGGTGGCGGAGGGGCTAGGGATGGTGGTGGGATTGGCCAGAGAGGAGGTGGTAGCAAGGCTTATGATGGGGGTTTAACGGCTGGGCTAGAATGGTGAAGAGAATTTTCAGAGAGGAGGTGGCGACGGAGCTGGGCGATTTCACAGCGGGGATAGGGCTGGTGGCAGGGATATAGCTAGTGTTTCACGGTCGGAGGAAGAGGTCGTAATGACAGGTTTAACGGTGGGGCTAGGTGGTGGTGGTGGCCAGGCGGGAGGTGGTTGTAATGGCTGGCTGGTGGTGGTGGAGGAGGCCTAGCGGGAAGTGGTGGTAGGGGCTGGCTGGTAGTGGTGGTTCCTTGGCGGTGGGAGTGGTGGTAGAGCCCTCCTGGTGGAAGTGGTTGTGGTGGATTGCTAGAGGAGGAGGTAGTGGTGGTGGTAGTGGCGATGCCCAGGCGGGAGGTGGTGGTCATGGCTGGCTGGCAGTGCTGACTGGTTGGGGGAGGTGGTGGTGGTAGCCTGGCGGTGGAGGCGGATGTGGTGGCCTGGCAGTGGAGGTGGTGGTTTGAGGTCAAAAATATCCTAACACTTATAGGGTTTAAGTTAAGGGGCATTTTAGTCATATTACATGTGGTCAACATCGAAAATAGTGTATTAGGGTTATATTGGCACTTATGTCAACTAGTTAGGGTTATATTTGCGCTAAAAATTATCTGAGGGTTATGTTGGCACTTACTCAAATAAATAGGGTTATATTGGCACTTATCCCAAACAACAATGAAAAAAATTGTACTCAATCTAGAAAGATGAATGGATGAAGAAAAAGCTCCACAATAGCCACACAAAACTACTCAATGTTTTATACAAAACTACTCAATGTTTTATACAAAACTACTCAGGAGGAACAAATATCATGCACTAACTCCAGATAACGATCAAGGAGGTTGAAACCTAGACTTTTTAAAATGATATAATTTTTGGAAAAAAAGGCTCCAATGATGATTTTTGCCCTAATATAATAGTGGACTTGTTCAATTTCATGGCCTAAGTATAATCTTCCCAAAAAACATTCAAACTCACCTTTTACATTTTATAAGCAATTTTTAGACCTAGGATAATATGCGGAGGCAACCTCTTCAGAAACCTAAAATCTTTGCTACCAGAATCCCAAACTATTGCCTTTGTTCGAATCCTTCGTATTTAAATTTAATATCGGAACTGGTACTCATTTAAGAACTTCTGGGGGAACATATCACGGATCAAAGGGATAAAATCACTTTGCTTCTAAGAGGAGAGTGCGTCAGTGATAATGCAAAGATAGTGTCATTGCCATGGAACAGAGAGTGGGTCGGCATGAGCGATGGGTAGAGGGACGATTGGTAGTGTGATGGTGACCTGTAGTTCAGGGAGACGGAACACTGTCGTGCGGAAAAGCTTGAGGGAAACCGAGGTTTTGGATGCCTCGTCAACAACTTCGGTTCCTTTGAAGCCATTATGTAAGTATCTTCGATTTACTAAAAAGAGAAAAATTAACACCACTATGTGCGTGTGTGGTTAAGAGAGAGTTGAGTAAGATTGGATTTATATTATTAATCACTACTATATATTTTCAAAATCAAATAGAATTCTTTGAAATATAAAGCATATTATCAAAACATCAATTTGAGTGGATTGAACTGTGTTACTTATTAACAACCTGGTTAGAAGTAAACTATGCTACTATTTGATTTATAGACATGAGTTATAATGTCTTGTAAATTTTAACATCCCTACCAATATAATTTTGAGTCTTAGTTGTCAATATTATACTCCTCATCATGCTACAACTATATTTTGTTTCCTTTTCCGGGAGAATGAAAAAAGATCCTGGATAAATCCAGAAGAAGCAAATACTCACATTGTGAAAACAAACAAAAAAATTGAAATCAATCCCGAAGGATGGATAAAGAAAAAGCTCTTCAGTAGCTGCACAAGACCACTCAAATTCTTGCACAAAACTGATCATGAGGATCAAATATCATGCACTAACTCCAAATAACGAAGAAGGAGATCGAAACCTGGAATTTTTTAAATGATATAAATTTTGAAAAAAAAAGTCATTAATGATAATTTTTTCCCTAATATAATAATGGATCTATTGAATATTATGGCCTAAGTATAAATTCATCAAAAAAATTCAAACCCATCTTTGATATTTTTGGAGCAATTCTTAGACCTAGGCTAATATTTGAAAAACTTAGGCAACCTCTTTAGCAACCTAGAATCCTTGCTACTAGGATCCCAAACCATTGCCTTTGTTTGAGTCCTTTGTATTTAAATTCTATATCGAAATTGGTACTCCTTTAAGAACTTCTTAGGGGCGAATATGTCACGAAACTAAGGGATAAAATCTCTTCGCTTCTCAGAGGAGAGTGCGCCAGTGATTATGTTGAGATAGTGTCACCGCCATGGAACGGAGAGTGGGTCGGCATGAGCAATGGGTGGAGGGATGCTTGGCAGTGTGATAGCGACATATAGTTTAGGGAGGCAGAAGATTTTTGTGCAGCAGAGCTTCAGGGAAACCGAGGTTTTGAATGCCTCACCGACAACTTCAATGCCTTTCGAAGCCATTTACAAAAAATGTAGGTGAGTATCTTCGTTTTACTAAATAGAGAATAATTAATACCACTGTGTGAGTGTGTGGTTAAGAGATAGTGGAGAAAGATTGGATTTATATTGTTGTTCACTATTATCTATTTTCAAAATCTAATAGAGTTCTTTGACATATAGAGCATATTATTAAAATATCAAGTTTCTTGGGTTGAATTGGGTTATTTATTAACAACCTAATTAGGAGTAAATTATATTACTATTTGATATATAAACACAAGTTATAATGTCTTGTAAATTTTAACATCCCTAAAAATATTATTTTGAATCGTACGTGTCAATATTATACTCCTCATCATGATGCTGCTTTATTTTGTTTCCTTTTCATGGAGAATGAAACAAGATCATGTATGAATGGAGAAGGATAAATAATACTCAGATTGTGAAAACAACAATGAAAAATATTGTTCTCAATTCAGAATGATGAATGGATGAAGAAAAAGCTCCACAGCATCAACACAAAACTACTCAAAGTTTTGTACAAAATTTCTCACGATGAACAAGTATCATGCACTAACTCTAGATAATGACCAAGGAAGTCAAAACCTGGAATTTTTTAAATGACATAATTTTTGGAAAAAAGGCACCAATGATAATTTTTTCCCTAATATAATAGTGGACTTGTTGAATTTTATGGCCTAAGTATATATTTATCAAAAAAAATTCAAACTCACCTTTGACATTTTTTGAACAATTCTTAGACCTAGGCTAATATGCGGAAAATGTAGGCAACCTCTTCTCCAACCTAGAATCCATGCTACCAAATCCCAAACCATTGCCCTTGTTCAAGTCCCTCATATTTGAATTCAATATCAGAATTGGTACTCATTTAAGAACTTCTTAGAGGCGACCTGTCACGGATTCAAGAGATAAAATATCTTCCCTTTTTAGAGGTGAGTATGCCCGTGATGATGCTAAGGTAGTGTCACCGCCATGGAACGAAGAGTCGGTCGGCATGAACGATGGGTGGAGGGACGATCGGTAGTATGATGGCGACCTGTAGTTTGGAGAGGCAGAAGAGTGTCATGCAAAAAATCTTGAGGGAAGCCAAGGTTTTGGATGCCTCATCCACAACTTCAATGCCTTAGAAGCAATTATGTGAATATCTTTGTTTTACTAAATAGGGAATAATTAACACCACTGTGTGAGTGTTTGGTTAAGAGAGAGTGGAAAAAGAATGGATTTATATTCTTGATCACTAATATATACTTTAAAATCAGAGAGAGTTCTTTGAAATGTAGAGCATATTATCAAAATAATAATTTGCGTGGATTGCATTGTGTTATTTATTAACAATATGATTAGGAGTAAACTATATTACTATTTGATTTATAGACATGGGTTAAAATGTCTTGTAAATTTTAACATCCCTAATAATATAATTTTGAGTCTTACATGTCAATATTATACTCCTCATCATTCTGCTGCGATATTTTGTTTCCTTTTCAGGGAGATGAAACAAGATCATGAATAAATAGAGGAGAAGCTAATACTCACATTGTGAAAACAACCAAGAAAAAAATTGTAATCAATTCAAAAGGATGAAAGGATGAATGGATGAAGAAAACGCTCCACTACAACCGAACAAGCTACTCAAATGTTTGCACAAAACTACTCATTGGAGCAAATATCATGCACTAACTCTAGATAACGATCAGCGAGATCGAAACCCAGAATTTTTGGAAAAAAGGCACCAATGATAATTGTTGCCCTAAAGTAATAGTGGGCATGTTCAATTTTATGCACTAAGTATATATTTATCAAAAATATAATTCAAACTCACCTTGGACTTTTTTTGAGCAATTCTTAGACCTAGGCTAATATGCGGAAAACTTAGGCAACCTCTTCGGAAACCTAGAATCCTTGCTACCAGAATCCCAAACCATTGCCTTTGTTCGAGTCCTTCGTATTTAAATTCAATATCGTAATTGGTACTCATTTAAGAACTTCTTAGGGGCGAACATGTCAGGGATCAAAGGGATAAAATATCTTTGTTTCTCAGAGGAGAGTGCACCAGTGTTGATGTTGAGGTAGTGTCACTACCATGCAACGAAGAGTGGGTCTAGAGGAGCGATAGGTGGAGGGACGATTGGTAGTGTGATGGCGACTTGTGGTTTGGGGAGGCAGAAGAGTGTCGTGCTGCAAATCTTCAGGGAAACTGAGGTTTTGGATGTCTCGTCGAGAACTTCAGTGCCTTCGAAGCCATTATGTAAGTATCTTAGTTTTACTAAATAGAGAATAATTAACACCGCTTTTTGAGTATTTGGTTAAGAGAGAGTGGAGAAAGAAAGGATTTATATTCTTGATCACTATTATATACTTAAAAATCCAAAAGAGTTCTTTGAAATATATAGCATATTATCAAAATATCAATTTGCATGGATTGAATTGTGTTATTTTTTAACAACGTGATTAGGAGTAAACTATATTACTATTTAATTTATAGACATGAGTTATAATGTCTTGTAAATTTTAACATCCCTAATAATATAATTTTGAGTCTTACATGTCAATATTATACTCCTCATCATGTTGCTGAAGTATTTTGTTTCCTTTTCAGGGAGATGAAACAAGATCCTGAATAAATGGAGGATAAGCTAATGCTCACATTGTGAAAACAACCAAGAAAGAAATTGTAATCAATCATGAAGGATGAATGGATGGTGAAAAATCTCCACCATAGCCGCACAAACTACTCAAAATTTTTCCCAAAACTGCTCATTGGAAGAAATATCATGCACTAACTCCAGATAACAATCAGCGAGATCGAAACCTGGAATTTTTGGGGGGAAAACACCAATGTTAATTGTTGCCCTAATGTAATAGTGGGCCTGTTGAATTTTATGCCCTAATATAATAGTGGGACTGTTGAATTTTATGCCCTAAGTATATATTTATCAAAATAAAAATTCAAACTCACCTTTGAATTTTTTTGAACAATTCTTAGACCTAGGCTAATATGTGGAAAACACGGGTAATCTCTGCAGCAACCTAGAATCCTTGCTACCAGAATCCCAAACCATTGTCTTTGTTCAAGCCCTTCGTATTTAAATTCTATATTTGAATTTGTATTCATTTAAGAACTTCTTAGGGGCTAATATATCATGGATCTAAGGGACAAAATCCCTTCGCTTCTTAATAGAGAGAGCTCCAGTGATGATGCTGAGGTAGTATCACCGCCATTGAACGGAGATTGGGTCGATATGAATGATGGGCGGAGGGACGATTGGTAGTGTGATCGTGATTTGTAGTTAGGGTAGCAGAAGGGTGTCATGCGGCGGAGCTTGAGGGAAATTGAGGTTTTGGATTTGGTTTCAAAACCATTAACGAAATATGTATATAGATCTTCATTTTACTAAATATAGAATAATTAACACAACTGTGTGAGTGTATGGATAAGAGATAGTGAAGAAATATTTGATTTATATTGTTGATAACTATTTTAAAATTTCAAAATTCAATAGAATCCTTTGAAATATAGAGCATATTATAAAAATATCAACTTGCTTGGATTGAATTGTGTTATTTATTAACAACCTAATTAGGAGTAAACCATATTAGTCTTTGATTTACAAACATAAGTTATAATGTCTTATAAATTTTAACATCCCTAATAATATAATTTTTATTTTTAGTTGTCAATATTATACTCCTCATCATGCTACTGCTATATTTTGTTTCCTTTTCAGGGAGAATGAAATAAGATAGATAGCTCTACAGGGTAATCCATAGGTGGTGGCATAGCTTAAGGTTGAGGTGGCTGCTCTATGATGACTCCGACGGGAATCTGCTGCTCATGCTTCTCCTGCTCATACTCCCCATAAGAATCCTCACCTCCCGAGTTATGCTCCCCCAAAATTTCATCTAAACCTGCATTGAGCTGAATGATAAAATATGACAAACTAAAGGACTTGCTCAACTTGGTTCTCTTATTTCCACCTCGGTTGGCCCTCATATCCTCACTCTCAGGAAGGTGGAAATGTCGTGGCAGAAATGTGACCATTCCTCCCATCGAGATCTTGCCAGAGCTAGCTCCTTAGAAGGTGAGATCCATACTCCTGGAGACAAACACTTCTACCAAGTTGGGGCAAGCCTTCCTCGTGTATACAGACTATAAAAGTATCATGCAGTCCTCATCAGTGGAGCCGGTGGCCTCCCTGTGGCAACTAACTATCACGGTCAACCGTCTGGCTACGTATCTGAGTGTCGGGTGAACTATGTCATTGTTCTTGCTATTTTTACTCCTCAATCGCCTGGTGATGTCACTCCAAAATGTGAACAAATTGCATGTGTCCGGCTCCCTGAACCCTGATACTTTTCTCTGCTCCATCCATTTGAAGATTTTTCCCAGCTTCTTGTATGTTAAGGTGCGAACTCATCACCCAAATGGAATCTAATACATTGCCTTCCATTTGCATCTCAAAAATTATTGCCACTGGCCAAAAATTCCAGCTTATATCTAGTGCATGTTGGAGCGGATAGGGTGGTAAACTTTCTTCATACCTACCCTACCTAACAACCTGACAGGGTTGTAGAGTTTGAGACCCTTGAGGGTCTCTTCATCTACAAAATTTGTCTCTAAAATGGGTGCCCCATGAGCTACCCCCACCTTTCCTTATAGGCACTAGTCAGAGTAGTCATTGCATACTAGACTTTCCCCTATATCTTGGTACACGAGGCATAATATCCGAAGAATATAGCAACCAAACACAAAATAAATATGGAAAAAACTTTCCCCCAACTACCTCCAACACAGAATAATATCTCCCAAATTAATCTACCAACCAACTAATCACCAGAATTTCACAAGCATGCAAACACAATCCCGCAGTAAACACACTAATTCGATTCCTCGAAATAAAACTAAGTATGGAAAAAATTACCTCAATTAGCGAGTGTTGTGTAATCTCTACTCTATGGCTATGCGGCACCTCTACTTGGGTGAGTCAAGCAACTCCAATGTCCCAAAAGGAATAAAAAATTCAGCTCCCCAGAGAAAATAGAAATATGTGGCAGATATTTCTTCTAAACAAATGCTCTTATTCACGTACTTTCTAGAGTTAAAGATTAGATGGTTGGATAGAGCATGGAAAGAGGACATTTTTGATATATGGTAGGGAAATATTAGATGAAATATGGGAAGGTTATGGCCAATTTAGTGAGAGAGGGTTGGCTGGAGGTTTTATGCAAGAGTGAGGGAAGGTTGTATTCGTGAGGAAGATAAAATAGGTGAAGGCTGATGTGGGAGAGGATTATGGACCGAGCGGTATAAATATTACTTAGGCTAGGTTAGGATTGGTTAAGGTGGGCGGCAACACGGATCCATGCGTAAGGTCTGCGCCCACACGTGGCTTCACATCGAGCATGTGTTGATCCATGCCATCCACACACTTAATTTGCACCAGGACCATGCCAGGTTCGTGATGTGTGAACACATGGCATCCACATCAGCTCCGTGCTGACTGGCTTTGGCACGTAGCATAGGCTTGTGCCAAATTTCTTGGCATGAAGCATCAGTTCGTGCCAAATCTCTGGGTACGAACCTACCCTTCGTGCCAAATGCCTAGCCTACAACCATCCTTCCGTGCCAAAACTCTGGGAACGAACCACTATTCCTCTCTCTGATAAACTTTCTTTTGTGCTTGCATCCAAAAACATTAAGAACCGGAGTAGTTCTACACACAAAAATAGATGACTAAAATCTCCAAACATTCTCCACCAAAAACCAAACTCATCCAAAAAAATTCAAAAACATAGACAAGTGTTTTAATTGAAAATTTTAAAAATGCTTCTTTATTTTGATCTTTGCAACTTATTTTTCCCTCATTCTTTGAAACTAGAAAGCGTGGCTCGGTGGGTCACCGGAATCACCATCCTTGACACTACCAGTGACCACATCCCAGTGGACCGGTCACCACATCTTTCTAGGCTTACCTTTTATTTTCGGAGCGATGAACCAAGGAAACCCATTCTTCTCAAGTGTGGATATATTCTTGTTAATTTTGGGGGTTGGAAGGGACTTAGAAGGTTTCAATTCCTTGTCCCACTTCCTTCCTCGTTGCACGTTAGTCATGAGATTCCGAGGTGAAATATCCTTGTTCAAATAAGAGGAAACGTGTTCTACAAGAATAGTATCACGAGATAGATCATTCAAACAAGATAAGGCATATAGAGTTTCAAAATTGGGAAATATTTCTTTTTGAGAATTTTCAAAATTTTCTTTTTCAATCATCATGCAAACAAAACAAGAAAAAGATAAAAGCAATACTAGCTACTCTACGAACACGTTATGCTAATTGACACTTAGACTGAATAGCATTCCCAGCAGCGGCGCCAAAATTTGACCCGCCTTCACCTGGGGTTATTGATTGTAGCTAATTAACCTGGGTGGAGGTCTTCTGAGAGGTCTAAGATAAAATTCATATTCTGAATCTATTCTCACTACTACGCTACTGATAAGGTAGTTAGCGGTAAGCCCTTGGTATGTCCACAGAGATGCTAGGGCCTAAGAGTCAATGAAAACACAACCTTGTACGAGTCATCAATCCGTACGAGTGAAAGGAATAGCTATTGGAACAAACCGAGGGGGATTGGTTTTTCAATTAACAACTAGAAGACATAAAAGAAAAGCAATTAACCTACTCCCTCCATCCTGGAATAAATGGCACATTGAAATTTGGTTCGGTATTTTATGCAAGGTGAGGTGACAAAGAATAATTGTGAAAAAGTATGGATGTTTTCGGAAAATGGTGGGTCCAATCATAAAATTTTTGAAGTTAAAGAGGATATTGTAGGGATTTTACAACATATTCTTTACCATTTTAGGGTAAAAATTAAAGTGTGCCATTTTATGTGGGACGGATGAAAATAGAAAATGTGCCAATTATTCCGGGATAGAGGGATTATTTAGCTAAGAACTTGGGGAATCATTGTGCAACATGGTTAATTTAATATTTCGAACCTCCACTCATTCACATAGAGATTTAGACAAACCTAATAGAGTGTTCACAACACGCGATGTGGCCGATGGTATACAATTCCCCCCGTACCTGTCACGTCGGGTGCACTTGCAACCCTCCATCGACACTTCCATAATAATTAGGGGAGGAAAACAAGGTCTGACCATTGTTGTAGATCTGTTTCTCCCCCATGCAATTATGCCCCGGGCTTCCACCATGAATGCACTACTTCCCAATCACCTATAAATTAGGTCAAGGGGTCGTTGTCACCCTATCTATAACACTAGGGCCTCTTACAACCCTTGCTTGCTACTTTTGGCTATATCTACCAATAACCTTTTGAACTAATTTACGTTATCAACTAAGACTGGTACGACAGAAAATAAGTCAGAGTAATAATCGGCTCTCCCATGCACACACACGTAGATCCGTACTCCCTTACCTATTCTAACATCTAAGTTTCCATTCCCTACCCAAAGTGTGTGCTTATATGTGGTGTACTATTCATGCAATTCAAACATTCAAAAGAAAGTCACAATATTATAGTGAACACAAAATTAGGATGAACTATAGAACTTCACAAAACAAAGGTTAAACCATACACATACAATTTATCCCCAAGCTATGGAATCTACTCCACAGATATGGAATTAAAATATAGATTTTAATTCCACATCATAGGATCAAAGAAAAAAGAAAATAAAATAATAGAAAATGAGAGAGTGTTTCGCTCTCTAAAGTTGTTCTCGTAATGAATAAAAATGATCCAAACTCTATCTCCCTTTTTTGAAGCTAGTAGACTAAGGCTATATTTATAGAAGAAGGGAATTGGGCCTAAAAATAGGCCAAAATGAGTAAACCCTAGCCCAGTTACCACTCGGTGAAGTCCATCGCGGATGGCACGGCCCGTGGCATGTACAATTGTCCTGGCTGGCGCGGGCCGCAGGATCTGGCTTGGGCCGTGTCTCTTCATCCACCGTAGGACGTTAGATCTGGTGCGGGCTGCATTGAATCATCTGGCGTGGACCACTGCATTTGACGTGGGCCACCGTCAGCATGGTGGTTTTGGAACTTCTGATCTGCGGGGCACGACCTTTGGTGCAAACTATCGTTAGAAGGCTCGATCAGCTCAAAAACTTGGTGCATGATGCAGCCTTTTGTGTTGACCCACCCTTGACACATTCATCGTTAAAGCACAAGCTGAGGAGATTATTGGTCAAAAATAAGAGATTTATATTATGCACCCATTTTTACTGCTAAGCTATCAAGAGGTAGTAAGCGGCAAGCCCTGAGTTTGTCCACAAGGATGGTAGGGCTCAAGTATTAATTAAAACACAACCTCGTGTGGGTCATCAATCCACACGAGGGAAATGAACAACTAGTGGTGTAGACATGCAACTTTGGGGGGGTGGGGTGGGGGGTTGGTTTGGTGTTTTTAACTAACAACTACAAGTATACAATTGACAAATAGGAAAAATATTTATACTAGGCACGTGGGAATCATTTAGCAACATGGTAGTTTTAATGCTTCAATCTTCTATTCATTCACATATAGACATACAAAAGACCTATCAGTGTGTTCACAACAAATGGTGTGGCCGATGGCATACACTTCCCCAACCTTATCACGGTGGGTGCGCTCGCAACCCTCCATCGGCACCACCATAGTAATTAGGGGAGTACAACGTGGTCTGAAAATCATTGTAGGTCTGTTCCTCCCCCCCCCCCGGTGCTATTACTTCCCGGGCTTTCACCACGAATGCAACTACTCTTCTCGGGTTCTATATACGCTAGGCCCGAGGATAGTAGGCACCTTATCTATGATGGAGTTTCAACACAACACCTAACTTACTACTATTAGCTATCTCTACCCACAATCTCTCGGACAGCAATTACGTAGTCAGCTAAGATTGGTGCGATGGAAAATAGGTCAGAGCTTTCTCGAATCCCCCGTACACACTCCCATGCAGATGCGTCTCCCCTACCCATTCTAATATTCAGGTTTCTCTTCCCAAGGGGATCATCAATAATTGCAGCATACATGAATATAGCCAAAAGTATGTGCTTATATGTGGTGTAGTATTCATGCATTCATAAAATTCAAGAACAATCACAATAATATCATAAACACAAAGGTAGGATGAATCTAATGAATCTCATAAAGCATTTAAAACATACCAAGTGCCAAAATGAAACCCAAACTATAAAAATACTGTAAAAAGGTTAGATCAATGACAAATATTAGGTTAGATGCCATTGATCTAGAAAATAAGATGAAAGAAAGAAAAGAAAGGAAAATAAGAATGAAGGAGAAGAAGAACTCTCCTCTTCGTTCTCTCTAAACTGGAGAGAGAATCTACTCTACATTATGCTTAGGTTCTATTTTACATAGGTTTTACAAGAAGACTATGGCTTCTATATATAGTAGTAGGAGATTGGGCCTAGGACCAAATAGGCCAAAAGTAGCAAAACCCTAGGTCAGCTGCCAAGGCTTCACGGACCGGAATGGATGTCAAGGTTCGTGAAGCATTCAAGCACAGGGCATGGGATCTGGCGCGGTCCGTGAACATTAAGAGCAGTGGGCCGTGGGATTTGGCATGGTCCGTGAAGCAGGTCTTATGCCACGGTCCATGAAGATAGTTATGGACCACGAACAGTTCACAATTTTTGCTCAGAAGTTCTCACGGCCCGTGAAGGTTTTTGCGAACCACAAACAGTAACTGGTCTCACTCAAGAATTTATTCACGGTCCGTGAAGGTTTTTACGGGCCAGCTCCATACTTAGCCAAATTCTGCAACTCTTCATCCCCTTGCTTCAAGGCCCAGTGCTTTTGTCACAGCCTGGCACTTTGCCTTGTGAAGGTCTCGTTGTGGTCTTCACTGAACCCCTCGATTCTTGGGCAGTATAGGTCATGAAGAATATCACGGGTAGCTAATTCTTGACTATACACAGTTTGTGATCGGCTGCTGGTGCTTCGTTGGCTGAACTTAGTTTGGTTGTCACGGGTGAACCGTTAGTCCAAATCGGGAGTTATAGTAGTCAATTTTGTAGTACTCAAGAAGACAAAGCCAACAGAACCATTTTTGAAGGCTAATAATCCTGGATCGTTCTCAGACTAAGGCAATATTCCTCGGACCACGATTCACCATTTTCTCCTTTGGCTGACTTAAACACCGAAGCCGCCTATCTTTGGCTTCAATCTCTTTCTACCATGCATTGATGTTCGTGGCCTTCATCTTCTACAATTATAAGATGAATGGCCTTTGCCTCTTCTACCATCCTTGCGAATAGCCTTCCATCTTCTACCGCTCTTTCGAATAGCCTTGACATAGAATGTAACCAAAAAGTACACATGGGTGACCTACTAAAGATGATTACAGTGAAGATCAATGAGCCCATGGATACAAGATATCCATTAGTACCAATTAAGTCTACAAAATACGGGATTTAAAAAAACAAAAACCAAACATGGCCGTTTAAACCCCTTGTCACATAAACTCAACAAATACTAGCAATCCACCAACTAAAACTAACTAAAAACTCTTTCAAATGCATTGGTTAAAGCATGTGTAATGGTACCGATCAGGTATGGGCCGTCGGCTTGTCTTAGCATATTGGACTTGGAATGGCGCTTTCCATCGAAAATGGAACAGTTCACGCTCATACTTAGCCAATTTTTAGTGGAGTTTAAATATGTGCTTGTGGTCTGTAGCATTTGACGATGGTCGTGTCATGCCCTCGTGCAGATCACTTTGGCACGGGATGACTCATTTGGTGCGGGCCATTGGTGCCATGCATGAGTGGCCTGTGCTGACTGTTTGTGCCTTGGCTGGCTGAACTTCTTTCCTTCACTACGGATGAACCGTTAGTGTTGTTTTATGCATTTGCAGGTGGAGCAGACTAAGAATGGAAAGACAGGATTAACTAATCTTTGAACAAAGGAAGAGACTGATTCCTTATACTACAGAGGAGGATACTACAACTTAAAGGAATCAACTAAGGAAGTTTCTGGGAAGACTTTTTGCTGTTTTTTTACAGTACCAACCTTTCTCTCAAGCTCTATGGTTTTTTGGTCAGAAATCATCGACAAATAGAAGTTTCGTTCTGTACGACTCTTCGACCTGTTTGTGATGTCTCGGCTAAAACTATAGACTACATAGAGGATGTCTCGGCTAAGTTTGTGTTTTTTTTCTTTGCTACTTGTAGGATAAAAACGAATAGGTTACAACCTATTACTTTTAAGATTCACATTCTAAGGAATGATATTTTGTATTTGAACATTGTGCGCCTATTGGCATATCTAACGGTCTGGGGAGCCAATATATACCCTCCATCTCAGGATGGTTTTAAAATAAAAAAAAAATCAAGACTAATTAAGTCTACAAAACACGAGATTTAGACAAGAAAACCAAAAATGGCCATTTAAACCCCTTGTCATGAAAACTCAACTAATACTAGAAATCATCCAAACAAACAAGCTAAAAACTATGTCGAATGCAACGGTTACCGCACGCAAAATGAAGCGCATCATATGCTTTATAGTGGTATTAATTTTTCTCTATTAAGAAAAAAAATAATCACATGAATTTTTTATTGATGGCTTCGAAGGCATTGAAATTTTGATAATGCAACCAAAACCTCAATTTTCCTCAAGCTCTTCCGCACTGCAATATTCCGCCTCCCCAAACTACTGGTCACCATTACTCCACCAATCGTCCCTCCACCCATCACTCATGCTGACCCACTCTCCGTTCCATTGTGGTGACACTAACTCCGCATCATCACTAGCTCATTCTCCTCTTAGAAGTGACAAATATTTTATCCCTTCAATTCGTAACACGTCCGTAACTAAAAATATATTAAATAAGTACACATTCCTTTCTAGAATTCAAATTCAAAGGATACGAACCACAGTAATGGTTTGGATTCTGTAAGTATGGATTCAAGGTCGTTTAAGAGGTTGCCTACCTTTTTTATACAAATTAACCCAGGTCAAAAAAATTGCTCAAGAAACGTCAAAGGTGATTTTGAAGTTTTTTTTGATAAATATATGCTTGGGCCATAAAGTTTTATAGATCCACTATTATATTCATGCAACAATTATCATTAGTGCCTCTTTTCCAGAAGTTATGTCATCCAAAAAATTCTCGGTTTCAATCTCCCCAATCATTATCTGGGAGGTCGTCATCGTACCTCTCAAAGTTATAATTATAAGCCATTTATGCTTGCTAAATACAATTAAGTAGATAGTGGCAAATTGTGGTCGTCCACAAACAAGAGGGATCTTCTTAAGCATTTAAACATAAAAGGTTGATATCATGCTACATGTAAATATATATAGATATATAAAAGCATGTAAAGGAGGGGGGGGGTTGGTTGGTTGTGGTCCTAAGTTATGAAATTAAAAAGACAAGATAACTAGCAAAGTTAAGCAATTAATATCCACTTCCAAGCCCAATGTAGATCATTGAACCATTCACTCATTCTATCACATTCGTACCTATGGGGAATGCTAAAACTTCAAATTCGAATATCAATTTCCTTCTTTATAGAAATTTGCAAAGACAAACAACGACCATTTGCAAACCTCATTGATAATCACTCTAGGCAAATGAAGGTATATCATCAACGGCATTATACATGAAGGACCATAGATTTGATAACAACAAGCCTTCTACCAAAGACATGGCCATTTAGCCAAACATAGCATTCATTAGGTTTAACCTAGAACAAACCACATTCAAGATTCAACCTTGCATTGCATCTATACGATAAACATGAGAACAATCCACATTAACATATTTATCAAGCAAGAATCACAACACATAATGCACAAGAAATTCTAATTACATGTTCTTGGATTCTCATGTCAAAGAGCAAAGAAATTTGAAACTTTCCTAACACCCTAACACTTCAATCATACAAACACTTCATATAATCAAACAACCCATAGCATAAATGAAGTAAAACATCACATTTAAACACATGAATGCTAAATAATAAATGTTTCAAGTCGGGCTTAGAGAGTTGGGGAAGAAGGGGTTAAAAGCTATTTATATTACAAGAAAAATGGGAGTAAAATGCAAGTTGCAAGGAAATTATTTCGAGTCGCGATGCCTCCATCATGAGTCAAGACCAGATCAGGAAATTGTGAGCTCTTAGGTTAAAATTTTACGAGTTGCGACACACTCGCTTAGAGTAGCGATGGAAAAACATCTCGTTTTGTTTTGCTTCCTCCGGGTGAACCATTGATCATTTGGGAGTTCTTATAGTCGATTTTATAGTACTCGAGAAGAGGAATCAAATGGTACCACTATTGGAGGCTGATTCTTCTAGGAAAATTCTCAGAAATCTACTTCAAAACATAGATCATTCTTCACCATTTGCTTTGCTCTCCTTTCTTCACTTTATCTTCTACCACTTTGTGAGTGGCCTTCCATCTTCTACCATCCTTTCGAATGGCCTTCACTAAACCACTCCTAAGTGTTCATGAGAAATCTACAAATTAAGCTTACAAAAAGGAATCTAGATACTCTTAAGGACCAAAAACCCATTAGACAAAACATAGGTTACAAAATGAAGGATTTAGATATAAAAACCGAAAATGACTATCTAAACCCTTTATCATTTAAACCTACATAAATCTAGAAATATTAAGATAAAGATATGACAAAAGATGTGTTAAATGATTTGGAAAATACATGCATTTGAAGCCTCATCAAATCTTCCCACACCTATACCTTACTCATCCTCGAGTAAACAAGAACAAGCAAAGATCAAAGTGTAAATTAGCATATAAAAATTTTCCCAAAACATCCAACATCATATTTCTAGACTACCCTAACCCCCAAGACATAAGAATCTCTCACACTCTCACATCCCAAAGCCTAAGATAATCTAAACAACCAACAAACCATAACAAAAGTGAGGTATACATATAATGCCAAGCTATCTTACTCTACCAAAAAAGCCACCTAATAGACACATCAAGAGAAGAATAAAATATTTCTATTCTCTCATTTTCTCTCATTTTGCCTAGGAGCCCTCTCGGGTTTTCATCCTAACTTCACACATTTTTCTTTTTCAATACTTACCCTCACCTTTTTCCACACTGTTTTTCCACTCATTTTTGCATAGGTAGCCCTTTCGAGTTTTTGGCCTATCCGGGCCTCCCACTTTTGCCTAAGTTGCCCTCTTGGGTTTTCAACTTAGCGGGAAATTCTTTTCTTTTTTTATTTTTTTTTCAAACAAAACACATCAAATTGGAGCATATGCACTCTACAATACAATACAATGAGATATATATTCCTCTTTACCTCCCCACACTTGAAACACACATTGTCCTCAATGTGAAAAAGACAAGATAAAGAAATAAGGAATAAAGAAAAAAAATACTCACAACTAGGACCTTGAAGGTCCTTCCCGGTATTGGCAATGCTCACTCCTCTATGAATGTTCTCTCCTCCATGTTCTTAACACCGCCCAACATGAAACTTTGATCCATCCACTACGAAGCCACAACTATGCAAATCCCGATCAACACTCACAAAAGACAACAACTAGTAGTACTCCTATGGTGGTTTTGGTAGTGATTTTTAGTGGTGGGTTGTGGTGGTATTCTTGTTGTTTTGGGTAAGGGTTTAAGGACATTGTTGAGGATTTTATTTTTCAAGAAAATAAAAATACTAACCTAACTTAGAAACTTGGGTTGCCTCCTGAGAAACTCCGTATTTATAAGGTCGTCGGCACGACCCTAATATTATCCATATGATGAATGTTTGAACCCCTTCACAATGAGTATCCAAAAATAGAGAGGTGGAGGTACAAAACTTTCCAGAGGAAAGTTTTGAGAGGTGGAGATGGTTTAAAAGGAGTTAGGTGGTTAGGAGGCTTGGGATGGTCTTTTGGCTCCTTTCTTATCTACCTCAAAACTTCGGAAAATGGTGGAGCTGGTTCATTAGGTGGGAGTAGGGGTGATGATTCTAATGAATGTAGCACATCACCTCTTCCTCCACTTTTTCATTCTCAACAACCAACTCCACATCCCGTCAAACTCAAACTCATTTCCCATGGGGACCTCACTCACCGAATCCTTGAGTTCAACTTGGGTAGGTGTATTTTTGGAATCACGAGCTTCCATTTGGGCCAACACTTCCAATATACTCCTCACATGCCCCTCAATAGGCTCAACACAAGAGGAGATCCAAGTGTCTGGTTCCTCACTAGTAAAGTTGTTCAAGTTTGCTATTGCATTCATGACCTCCTCACGTGTCAAACTTGAACTTCCTTGTTGAGCTTGGTTTTGGGGTATGGTATAATATGGTGATGGCCAACAATTTTGCTCGTATTGTTGGTTTTCTAGCTCATTCGAATACCACTAATATGGATTACCACTCCATTCCGGGTTGTAAGAATTATGGTATGGATACCATTCTTGGGTTTCTCGCCCTTGAAAACCAACATCTCCTACCTCTTGGTAGCACTCTTCATAATACTCTTGGTTTTGGAAACCAAGGGTTCTTTCCTCCTCATAGTGCTCCTCTCTCAACATATTACAAGACTCGGTAGGATGGTTGGAATGACACATCCTACAAAACCTTGCTTGTTGAGCGTATTTTCTCATCATGAGTTCCCTCAAGGTTTATATAAGGCTTAGATTAGGCTAGAAGTAAATATATATATATAGATATATAAAATCAAGTAAAAAGGGAGGTTTTGGTTGGTTGTGGCCCTAAGTTATGAAATTAAAAGTCAAGATAACTAGCAAAGTTAAGCAACTATGCTAATCATCAAACAAACTAAGAAAAAGGGGTAAAAACTAATGTAGATCATTGAACCATTCACTCATTCTATCATATTCGTTACCTATGGGGAATGCTAAAACTTCCCATTCGAAGATCAACATTCATTCCTTCTCAATAGTAATTTCCCATTCGAAGACAACATTCATTCCTTCTTAACAGATATCATTTGCCTAATATTGACTAGTTAGTAGAAGCGATATCAGGGTATGAAGTCCTAGCATTCTTGGTTGCGTATAAAGGATACCTCTAAATACTGATAAACCCAGAAGATGAAGGAAGGATGGCCTTCATAACAAGCTTTGGAGTGTTTTGCTATGTGCATATGTCGTTTTGCCTAAAGAATGCAGGAGAAACATATCAGAGAGTAGTCCACACTGCATTTTGCAACCAAATAGGAAGAAATGTTGAAGCATATGTTGACGACATGGTTATCAAGAGCAAAAGAATATGAAACTTCGTTAAAATTTGAAGGAAACCCTTGATACGCTGAGAACGATTAGTATGAAACGTAACCCTGAGAAATTCATAATCAGAGTTGGTGCAGAAAACTTTTTAGGATATAAAGTGCCTCCCAATGGAATTGAGTCAAATTCAGAGAAGGTACAAGTGATATTTAATATCCCCTAGCTACGAATAATCAAAGAAGTACAGGTATTGATAGGATCGCTAGTGGCACTTAGCGGGTTTGTCTCCAAGCTGCAACCAAACACTTCTCACTGTTCAATATTCTCAAAAAAGCAAAGAAATTCACATTGAATGAAGTTAGTCAGAAATCATTTTAGTCGTTGAATGAACAACTCAAGGAGTTGCCAACGCTAAATCTACCAGTGCCAGGAGAAACTCTATACTTGTACTTGGCAGTTTCAACAAAAGCATTGAGTTCAGTCTTGGTACGTCAATAAGGGCAAAGGAAAGTGCCTATATACTACATTAGTATGACACTACAAAGTGCAAAATTATTGTACTTACCCATTGAAAGGTTAACTCTCGCATTAGTCTACTCAGTAAGAAGATTGTAAAGTTATTTTCATAGTCATCGCATAGTTATGTATACCGATCACCCAATGAAGAATATGATGAGAAAGACAGAATCATCTGGAAGAATAACCATGTGGACTCTTGAATTGGGATAGTATGACATTAATTTTTATCTGCAGACTACAATAAAGGCACAAGTCTTAGCAGATTTCATTGGAGAAATGACAAACGCAGATGCACAAGAAGCAAGTACCCCGGAGAATCTAGGAGTGAACAAAGGGAAATCAAAGTGAGAATCCATCGTGTGGAAACTATTCGTTAATGAGGCGTCCGGTCAAGAAAGCTATGGCGCATGATTACAATTGGTAAATCTAGATGAGGAAGAGCACAGATATTCGCTTTGATTTTATTTTTTACTCATCATCAATCAAGCCGAGTATGAAGCATTGATATGCGGGTTGGACCTCACAATAAAGATAAAGGTGACTCTCAGATAGTAGTACAATAAGTGCATGGATATTATGAAGTACGAGAGGTGCAGTTGCTAAAATATTTAAGGAAAGTTCCCCTGCTCATAAGTCAACAGGAATACTTTGACATTCAGCACGTACTAAGGATTGAAAGTACTAAGGAAGACACCCTAATTAAATTGGAAACAGCTGGTTTTTATTCATTGCTAGGATAAACGATGTGAATGTAGAAGTTATACAAGTCAGAAGTACAACCACGACAACTGCATCAACTGTTCGAATAGAGGAAGCAATTTGGATGACACTATTAAAGGATTACTTCAAAATGAGAAAATTACCATTAGACAAGGTACAAGCCAGAAATTTGGAACTACAATCTCAGAATTATATGTATGAAGGAGGAATCATGAAAGAAGCCCAAGCAAATGAAATCATGAAATCACAAACTGGATGCACTATTAAAGGCTTTCTATCCCCATAAGCAAAATGTGTGGGACCAGCCCAAGTAGATGAAATTATAAAAGAAGTTCATGAAGGATTGTGCTGGACGCATCAAGGGGCTAGAAAAACTGCTAAGAAGATAAATCAAGCAGGGTACTATTGGCCAACCATGTTCAATGATGCGCACAACTTCATGTTGAAATGCAAAAGCTATTAGATTAACGCTTTGGTTTTACATAAGCCACAGGCCCCTTAAACAAGGATATACGGAGCTTGGCCATTTAACGTGGGAAATTGAGTTGGTGTGACCCTTCCCTAAAGGAGTTGGTAATGAAAAGTTTCTAATCGTGGCAATTGATTACTTTACGAAGTGGATAGGAGCTAGGCCATTAAGTAGAGTCACTGTAGAAGTAGCAAAAAAGTTTGTTTGGCTAAACATAGTTTTCCATTTTGGTGTACCCCAAACCATCGTCGCAGATAATGGCATGTAGTTCACAAGTGAGATCTTTATTGAGTGGTGCTCGAAGTTAGGGATTTTGTAGAAGTTAACGTCTGTGGCTCATCCTCAAGCAAATGGCCAAGTGGAGGTCACTAACAGAATAGTAGTCCAAGGAATCCAAAAAAGAGAGGAGGGAAAGAGAACTAGTTGGGTATATGAGATACCCAACAAACGCTGGTCGTACAGAACAAGATTAAGAGAAACAACTGGGGAAACACTGTATAACTTGGTTTATGGTCATGAGGCAGTTATTCCGGTTGAAATCAGGAACTCAATCCTTAGAGTGAAAAAATACATTGAAGGCGATAATCCAGATAAAATATGATTGAATTTGGATGAAATCGAGGAGAAAAAGTAACACACAACAATCACAGAGGCAAAGTACAAGGCGAAGGTGGCTAGAGAATACAATGAAAAAAATCAAGAAGACACAATTTCAAAGTGGCGATCTAGTTCTGCAAAAGAATGAAGCAAGTCTGGCATAAGATAAAGGAAACCTATACCCAAAATGAGAAGGCATGTATAGGATTACTAAAACACACCGATCGAAGTGCTATGAGTTAGAAAGATTGGATGGCAGCAGTGTCCCTAATGTGCACCATTTTGCATGCGTTAACCAATGCATTCGATGTAATAATTGGTTTGCTTTATATGTTTGATTACTAGTATTAGTTGAAGGCCGTTCGCAAGGACGGTAGTAGAGATCGAAGTCCATTCACACTTGAATGGTAGTAAATGAAGGCCATGGATATCAAATCGTGGTAGAAGGATATTGGAGCAAAAGATTTGTGGCATTGGAGTCAAGGCGGCCAACAAAGAAATGGAGAATCATGGTCAAAGAGAGTTGTGCCAACTTTTGAGAACAATCCAAGAAGAATATGCTTTCAAGGTTTGTTCCATTGGATCTCCTAGAGAAGCATAAAATTGACTACAAGAACTCTCAAAATGGACTCACGGTTAACCTGTAGAGAGGGAAAGAAGTTCAGTCGACTGAAGTACAAATGGGTCGGTGCAGACCGCTCATGGATAACACCAATGGCCCGCACCAGATGATGTGGTCTATGCCAAAGACATTTGACATTTGGCACAAACCGTGCTAAGGAGTTTTCATAGACCGTACCAAACACGCTGGGCCAAGCCAATGACTTCCAAGTTTCACTCAAAATTGGCTATGTATGGGCGAGGACCATCCCTTTTTTGATGGCTCACGTCATTCCAAGTGCAAAATGTCAAGACCAGCAGGTGAGATGTGATAAATCAAGTGACCTAAGCTAAAATACTGAGAAAAATGATGTTTCTGATGATGGTCATTGCCAAACATCACGTCCCGCATATCTGAAGTGCAAAAATGATGACTCTGACGGTGGCCCACGCTAGGCTATGGCTGAACTAGGATTTACATGTTTATGGCCTATTTTTAGTCCCAATCCCCTACTACTATAAATTTAAGCCTTAGTCTATTAGGTTTAAGGAGTAAGTTAGTTTTAGATCATATTATCATTCAACTCTTGGATACTGGGAGAGCATTTTAGAGAGAGAAATACTCTTAGATACTGGAGGCGAATTATCCGTGGGGGTAAGGTGACTAGGGAATGGTCTACGGCGTTGATGGACTAGAGTGCATTCCCTAAAATTACAAAGACGGTGAGATATAGGCATTGTGGTAAGTACTACGTGTGACAGATGGGGGGAAATACATGGCTATCTCCACACTGTATGACATGAGAATAATATAGGTTTATAATTCTATATGTGAATGAATGGAGGATAGAAGCCATTTATCAAGAATGTTACTCGTGCAGATTGACAACCTGGACAAGGTTTTGTTTAATTGATTTTTAGGCCCTGGCATCTATGTGGACATACCCATAGCTTACTGCTAACTACATCATAGGTAGCATAGTAGTGAGTTGCATAACTATAAATTTTATCTTTGACCTACCATCCTCTGCTCGGGTTAATTAGCTACAATTAACGACCCTGAGTGGAGGCGGGTAAAATTTTTTATTTGTTTGCTAGTATTTTCTTCAGAAGTGTACTGTTGGCCCTAGTTTATGGTACATACTCGTACCAAAAACTTAGGTATTTTACACTACCCAACTGATAACACAGGTGGTCAGAGGAGAAGGAAGCGAAGAACTAGCGCATAAGTTCAACCGAGGCCGGTAGTGTTGGTAGAAGAACCCCAAAGATTGGTGGAAGATAACAACCTTAAAGGAGCTTATGGCCCCTAATCTAGAGAGTTAGCCACTATGCATCACATTCCTCCCATTACCACCAAATGTGTGTTGTGAGCTAAAGAATGAAAGGATCCACTGTCTTCCCACCTTTCATGGTATGGCGAGGAAAGACCCGAACAAGCATCTATCGAAGTTCCACTTGGTGTGTACAAACATGAAGCCTCTAGGAGTTTCTAAAGACGACTACAATCTGAGAGCCTTCTCTTCAAGATAGAGCTAAGGATTGGCTCTTCTACTTGCCCCAAGGATGCACGGGTTCTTGGATGGACATGAAGCAGAGGCTCTTGGAGAAGTATTTTCCAGTGTTCAAATCCGTCGGACTGAAGAAATAACTGTCAAACATCACCCAAGGGGCTACCAAGAGTTTGTATGATTATTAGGAGTGCTTCAAGAGATTTCCACTGAGTTTCCTCGAACATCCCTTTAAGGAGGGGAATTGAGTATATTATTTCTTCGAGGATCTATTCGACAAAGATATGCAAATGGTGAATGTTGCTTGCAATGGTTCGATAGCAAACAAAATCCCTAAGGACGCAATGTCCCTCTTTGAAGAAATGGCCAATGGTATGTGATAGTTTGGCACAAGATCAAGGGTTAAGGTCTTGGATGAACCCATACAATCACCTAATTTGGAGGAGCAATTCCAATCTCTTGCTTACAAAATGAAGAAGCTCTTGCAAGTAAAAGTGCATTATGTCAAAGTGCGTGGGTTTTGCAACCTTGACCACAACACTGAGGTGGGTCCTGGAGTTATAGAAAGTTTGTAGGAGGTGAAGGTAGTTGACTACAACAACTGAGAGGGACCACAGTTTGCTAGGGTTAACCACAAGGGTTCTGGGGGAACTAAGGTTGGATCCCAATGCAAACTCATTCAACCCAAGGTATCGAGATCACCCAACTTTTTGATGGAGGAAGGACAACCAACCTCAAGGATATCAGGGTGGACAAGCTTCACCCCACCCATACCCTAGAGGTGAAGGCCCTTCTAACAATCATGCCTCGATCTACAAATCAAATTGAGAAGAGATCTTAGAAGTCATCAGTCAATTGGGGAAGATACATGAAATCTTTGCGGAGAGGACAAGGTGTGAGATTGTAGACCTTCGAAATAGGGCATTCTCAAGTATCAATAATCTTGATGTTCAAGTTGGGCAAACTGCCACCTCGGTGAGCTGACTTGAAGCTAGGGAGTTCGGAAAACTCCCTTCCCAACCGGAGATCAATCTGAGGAATGTGAGTGCACTCAAGTTGAGAAGTGGGAGGAAAGTTCGTGAGTCCGGGAAAAAGGTGATTTAAGAGGATGATAGGGTATTAGAGGCTACCAAGGCACACTTTGAAGGGAATGAGATTGTAATCAAGGAAGCACATTCCAAGTAGCTTTTACCGACCGAGGCACAAGTGACTATCCCACCTCCATTTCCAAATGCTTTGAGGGGGAAGGCCAAAGGTGGTGACCAATGATGCAAGCATTTGAAAAGTCTTTGAAAAGTTCGAGAGGTAACAATTACTATCTTGGAATTAATTTAAAATGTGCCATTATATGCTAAGTTTCTTAAACTTGCATGCACAAAAAAGAGAGGAAAACCAACTAAGAAGGTAGGACATTAAAAATTGGGGGGACTCACCATTTTAAACCATAAAAAAATTCCTAAGAAATGAGACAACCATAGAATGTTCTCTATTCCTATTTCCTTAGGTGGAAAACTTGTCTAAAATGCCATGATAGACCTAGGTGCATCCATCAATGTGATCCCATTTACTCTATATGAATGCCTAGAAATAGGTGAGCTTAGGGAAACTAGAGTGATTTTCCAACTCGCCGATCACTCCCAAGGTAGCCCTCATGGACTAGCAAAGGATGTAATGGTGTGAGTCGGCAAGTTAGTTTTTTTGGCGGACTTTTATGTCCTAGACGTGGTTCACGATGGAAGTACACCCCCAATACTTTTGGGGAGACCATTTCTTAAAATAGCTAGGACTAAAATTGATGTCCATTTGAGAACCTTGACTCGAGAAGATGATATGGACAAAGTGAAATTTGATATCTATAAATTTAGTCATGATTCAAAATAACAAAGGCTTCAAGAATGAGTGAAACAATCTATTCACTACTTCCACTACTTGTTGTAAAGATAAATCTTCCATCCTTCTTAGATAGTAGTTTGTAAGAGTGAATTTGACATCTCTTATCAAACCTCACCAATGACTCCCTTAGCTGAAACACAACTAAAAGTATCCCATTGATGGCATTAGCATGAAGAATCAACAAGCTTGGCAACACTTATAAACACTACACCGTATCTAAGCATTTAACCTATTCATGCATTTACACAAGAAGTCAAGAATGATCGACATTCATAGACCTATCTCATTTGCTACCTAAAACAAAAATGACAATGATTTCAACATCATCACGTTCATCTAGAAATTATCAACACATCAACATCATTAAAAAGCTCTAACTCATGCTCCTAGATTCCACATTAAAAGAGGGGAGAATTAGTTACTTTCTCCCAACCCTAACAAGTCATCATACAAGCAATCCATCTACTCAAGCTTCCAACAACATCAATGCTATTAACAATTCACATTCAAAGCTCAATAAATGCACAATAGCAAAAACACTAAATAGATATATATGGTTCTTACTACATAGATATGAAAGCTTCAAACCATTTCTCCCAAGATAAAACTAAGCTAGATAATTAAAAGACATGATTAACCTACAAAAACTAAGAAAAGAAAGAAGAGAAAAACTAGGGTTGGAACCCAAAAACAATAGTAGGAAGGAGAAGTTCATAACAGGAGAGGATAAGGTGAGTATTTATAGTACAAAAAAGCAAGAAAGATTTCTGGCCATACGTCTGTCGCGAGTCGCGAAGGTGCCCAGTTTCAGCATCTTGATTTCTTTCTTCTTTTGTTTCAAGTCCTCCTCTTCACTTCACTTTTATTCAATTCTTCAATTCTTCAAAAGCTCAAATACTAGTCTTCATATCTTCAGATCTTCAAAGGTATTCTTCAAAGTCTTCAAACAAATTGCCTTGTCACACAAAATTCTCTAGAAAAGTAATAAAAGCGTAAAAGTCTCTTTTAACTCTCCTTAGATAATTTCAAGGAAAAGTGCCACATTTAGAGCACAAAAATGTACAAAAGTGAATCCTAAAAATCCTAATATAACCATATAAAATGGGCACATCAATGTGATTGAGAATATGTCTGTGCTAGATGATATTGTTAATGAGTCTGATGATATTGTTAATGAGTCTGAAGGTAAGAATGACTCATTGTGGATACCTCTCCATAAAAATGCCATCATGGGTGGAGTCATCGATGGCAATTCTGGATACCCACAGGTTGGTGTTTCTCACTAAAATTGCATGAAAAAGTCATGAGGCCGACAATAAATATGCGATGTTTCTTTTTGCTTTCGTGTTTTGAGTGATTAGATAGATTTTGCATATTCTTGTTTGTAATAAGGTTTTTTGAGATGAAACTCTTGTTTGATTTGTAAATTTGAGTTTGAGTCTCATGATTTTGTTAGGATGGAATTAGTTTTGATGGGCGACATAATTTTTCGGAAAAAGAGGGAAAAGACTAAGAAATATGTCAAATTTTTTGGCAACCTCATGCCAAGGCCTGACAAGGTCCGTGCCAGGGAGCATGGCACGAGGTGACCTTGTGCCAAAAAAAATTTCACGGACTATCGGCACGAGGGGGTCCACGCCAGAAGATTTGGCACTGGGGGGGTTTGTGCCAAGTACTTCCACACAGAGGTATCTGTGCTGATTCCCCATTTCCACTGTCAAATTGTTCCGAAAATGCAAAATTTTGAAAATTCTGAATTTCAAACTTAAAAATACATTTTTGGTTCAAAAATTTTGAAATTCCCTAATTCCTTAGGATTTTTTATGTAAATATTACTTCCAACATTCCTTGGAATTAATTGATTTGTACTACTGTCCCCTAATTCGCAATTTTCAAAATTCCATTCTTATCCTAATTGTACTTCTCTCCCTTATCATCTATGTTAAATTCCAATTCCATGGTACATTTCTTCACCTAAATGAATCATTTGACACATTCTAACTCTTAAGAAACACTCACTCACACACACTCTTGGTGAAACTTAAAATTTTGAAGCTTTTTTCCCAAAAGTTAGCCACTTTTGCTTCTTCTCGTGTGGATCTTGCAACTGTTAGTTTCAAATTCTGGGTAATCCTTTGGACTCTTTATTTATATGCTTTATTGACATTGTGGTGGTGTTATGAAAAGCATGATCCTTGAATGAGTGTATGTTGTTGAGATATGTGTTTGGGATTGTATACTAGATCTTGTGTTGATGGAAATTGGGTGGTTTGATGTGCTACTATGCTTGGATGTTATCTTATTCATGTATTAGATGATTTGAGAGGAGATAAATCTTGATTGCATAGTCTTATTAATGGGTTGGTGATGGCTTACATGATGATTGTTGTTTTATGAGGATATTCTTGTTTAGATAGCCTTCATGCTTGGATTATCATGTTTTGAATGGTTAGGCTATTTAGGAAGGATTTACTTGTTAAATGATAATGTAGTACATGCCTTGTTTGAGATCACTTTACCACTCTTGACCTCATTTTGTTTGGATGCCTCCTAAAAGGAATGCTTCAGAAAAGGGGAAGTCCTCATGGGGTGAGAAGAGGAAGAAACCGGTCAAGGATGCAAACCATGAGCCGGTGACTCCATTCTTCACAACCCCATGTTCGTGACAGCAAAGTTTATGGGATTGTCCAACATCTTCATGATTGTAGCTCAGAGGTGGAGGAATTTGACAGAGCCAAAGAGGAGTATATTAGATATAGCTTCCCATGCAGTGACACACTGGCGGCTCTAGGCTTACTCGAGTGTGTTTCCTATCTATTGGGTCGGGTAGTTCTAGAGGGGTTCTTAGAGAAACACTCTAAGACCTATATCAGGTGGACCTTATTATTCCTAGCTACTCTTGGGTCGGTCACGGATGAGAATGGACACAAGGTGATTGAATTCAATCTCGATGATAAGTAGTATCGTATAACACAATGAGAGACAGTCTGCATCATCAGACTAAGGTACGTAAAAAAGATCCTAAAGGACACGCCATTTAGGGATGCCTTTTTCTCTCTAGAACTTTTGGAGGCAGCTGACAAGGACTGGTCGAAAGAATCTATGCAAGAGCACTACTTTGGTTCATCCGGCATTTCATTACGTTCACTGATTACTAGCAATGGGAGTTTTTTTCCAAGGTGAGCTAATGCAGTGTCCGGGTTCGGATGTTCATTTCCTCTGGGCAATGACTCCTGAGGGTAATTTCTACCCAAACTATGTAGGAAACTTTGTACGTAAGTGTATGGAAATGGAAGAAAGAAAGAGTGGTAAGATATCTGTGGGCGCAATGGTAGTTCTACTAGTACAATACTTAGGGAATCCGATCACACAGAGAGCGTTGGCTAACTTGGGACAATTGGGTACAATTTATAACATTAAGAAGTTAGCAAAGACATTCATGGTGGGGCCTGCGACATTGGAGGATCAGTATGTGTGGCTTTATGGCGGGGCAAGAAGTTGTACCTTCATGATACTTTCTTAGCCGGAGCACACTGCCATCAACCATGAAACATGATTGGATTACCTATTTATTGAGCCGAACCCACACTTTGAAAGAGAGTTCTACAGAGCAGTAGCCACCCCAGAGATAGACATTAAGGAGGCCAAGGATGAGACCTCTTCGAGAGCACCTCCTTGTTGCTCTCGCCTGTCCACGGACATCATTGACCGACTGAACGCACTTGGAAATTGGCTTTTGAGCTCTACCTAAGTGTTGCAAGAGGTAGTTCAAGCGATATGAGGTGTGAGGATGAAAGTGGAGGAGCTTAGCCCAAGGATGGATTTTATCGAGGCCACGGCTCAAGCAATAGGGTACATTGAGAGGAGAATCACGAGGCAGGAGGAGGAAGGCCCTTCAGAGCCGCGAGAGTAAGAGTCACTATTTTTCTCAACCTCACTTATGTTTACATGGTTTATTTTTCATGAGGAAAATGCATCGTTTAAGTTTGGGGATTGAGTAGTGAGCACTTAGGGAGTCTTCTTTCTTGGAATTCCTGGGTGCAATTTTGTGTTTTCTTGGTAGTTTTTCTTGATTTTTTGATGATTTAGAATTTTGATTGTTGTGGGATTTTTTGGATGTATACTTGGTGGCAAGACTTACTAGGTAGGGTTCCTAGTTTGCATGGGGTTGGTTGTTTTAGGATATTGGTGGTGTGATTTTTTTTTATCTTATCTTTTTGTAGTATGAATACCTACTTTTGGGGAAATTTTGTGCTACACCAAAAAATTTCAAAATTTTGAAAAATAATGTAAAAATATAAAAGCCCGGACAAGTTGGAAATCGGAAAGGGCGACTTGAGTGACATTGGGAGAGTCCAGATAGGTCGAAAGACCTAGGAAAAAATGAGAGGCTAGGCCCGGCTAGGCTTACAAGCCTAGGAAAATTTGAGAGGCAGTGTAGAAAAAAGTGAGAAATGAGTACCCTTTTTGTATTAAAGCTAGGATGAAAACCCGAAAGGATTCCTAGAAAAAATGAGAGAAATTGAGAGAAAACAAAAAACTAGGTTGATGATGTTTTTGCCTCCTTGGTTGTAACTAGGTTGAGAAGCACGAGTTACAACCAAGTTGACGACTCTTGGATTTCCTTAGTGGATTGTTTTTGGGAGATGGCTCTTTGATTGCTTTTGGGGATCATATTGGGAAAAGTAAGCTAGTTTGACACTTATCTACTTGGCTTATCTTTTTCCACATTTTTATTTAGGGTGGATAGGTTGCTTTAGGATGTTTGGGGACTATGAGAGCAGTGAGGATTTTCACTTCTTTGGAGGAACTAGGGTATCTTAGAAATAAGTTGAATGCATTGGCTTACTTATACTTGCATGCTACATGTCACTTAAGCCTTTTCTAATTTTTATTTACTCGAGGATGAGTACAGGCTTAAGTGTGGGGAGTCTAATGTACACCCACTATTGCAGGAAGGCCTATAAAAGGCTAATATTTTGGCTGATAGAAGACACTTTTGTAGTGTCTTCTCTGGACGTGCCTTTGATCGATTTTGATCAAAGGCGGTCCCGAGAACTGCCTTCTATAAAGGTCAAAAGCAGTTTCAAATTCGGAACTTGTTTTTGATGTCCAAAAAAACCACCAGAAACCAATAAATTTTTGGTTGTGAATCAAACCTAGCTATAGTACCTAAAATAGTAGTACAATAATAACATCACAAAAACACAGATCTGGAAATCCCTGAAGCACAGAACAATGACAAAACAAAAAAATCTGTAAAACAAACAACATAGATCTCAGTTGAATTAAAAAAACAATCTGTAAACACTTTCAGTGCAGTGGAGCGGAGGGCGTAGCGGCAATGGCAACGCGGCTCTGTAGTGGTGACAATGTGGCGCCTCTATGTGGTGGTGGTGGAGGGAATCCCCGACAGATATATTCACGTGGTGGAGGGATTCACGCAGTGGAGGTGGATGCATTTACCATTTATTTGAATCAACACAGATAAGGGCTTCGTCAGCGAGAGGAAGAGGAGAGTGGTGGATATGAGCGGTGGAGGGAGAGGAGGATAACAGAGGGTGAGCGGCAGAGGGAGAGGGGAGCGGTGGAGGGAGAGGACTCGATAGGGTTTACTGTGTGAGAGGAGAGAGGAGGCGGGACTAAGGGGAATAAAAGAGTAGGAAAAAACATTTGAGAGAAATTTTTACTAAGGGAAGAGGAGAGAAAATAATTATTTACACTTAGGCCCAAAACACTTCAAAGTCACCCCATTAAAGTAAGAACCGCATTCTTTTTTTTAATCATTTTTTAAGTGCCTTCTTTTGAGATCCGAAAGTAGTTCTAACTTCAGAACCTCAGTTCCGATACCGGAACTCATTCAGTTCTCAATAGAAGGCGGTTTCTTAAGAACCATCTTTGATTGGGTACCTTTAATGAAGGCTTCTCCACTAGTGACCATTATGCATGTGTTAACCAATGTACTCGGCGTAATTAAAAGACTCAAAAAAATTAACCCTCTGACCGCCAATAATTCAAAGTCAAATTACCATGACCAGTGAAACTATGAAGCCCAGCAAAAATAGCCTTCAGTTTATATTTTAATCAAGCTTGCTCAAGTTGATGAGCACATGAATCACGGCGTTTGCACTCAGCACATAAGTGATCATTATCACTACGCAATTAGGTGTTCAAAGAAAAATATTCGTCAAACCTTCTTTGCCACCCTGTGGAACATGTGGACAGATGGTTGAATTCATCCTTCTTCCTTTTCAAGCGATCTAATAATTCATAAACACAAGAAGAATGCTTATATATGATGCCGATTTTCGGATAAGCCTCACGCGTCTTACACGCAGAAAATTCTTCGCCTCTTCTTGTTGACCAATCATTTTAACTAAGCTTAGCTGATGCCGCTGAATAAGGTCATTTTATTCAGTACAAAATCTTTTTAACTCACGAATATCGTCTTGCGACTCGTTCATGGTCTTCTTCCATCAAAGCTCTAGATCATTCACACTGAGAAGTATATATTTCAGACGAAGGCCTAATGACATTGCCCATTTTTTAATGAGACTGGGAAGCTTAAGCGAATGGATATACACACCAACAAATTCAAGATCAACTAAGCTGCAGACAATATCCTTATTAAGGGATTCAAGATTGTAACTGTCAGGAACAAATTTACTACATGTGCAATTCCTAGAAAAAGGCGGAGAAGATGAAGAAGTAGAAACATGCCATCCGAGACATAATGGGATAGAATTTAAATCTTAAATCCCAACATTTGAAAAATGATTGCCAGAAAGCAGCTCAACATGTTCTAAGGATATAGAACTAGTAGCTTCAACCAGCCCACTAGGACACCGTGAATTGAAGGATACAAATCCAGGATGGTGCTCAAAATGACTACTAGATCCTAAAACGCCAAGAAGATTTTAAAATTTATGGTCGATCAAAATAACAAAGCCTTTTATACAAAAGGAATACGAAACAAAAGTATAAAATCTGAGTAGAAACACCATGTTTCAATCAAACACAATACACTGTGTGAACATACACAACGATACCATTATATGTTATAGACAAAGGTTAATTTTTTTTAAACCATATCACATCTTTGAAAATCAAATAACTTCATTTTAAGAGGAAGACACATTTTGGACAACCAGAGCAGATTTTTCCTAGTTCACGTCCTGGGCAGAATTATTCATATGTGCATTAGCCTCTTGGTTGGGAGTTTGTGTAGCATCATGAGAAAAAAAAAGGGAGAAGAAAATGGGGGTCTTTTGAAATAATCAACTTGGAAATTTTAAGGCACATTGATAGAGGGAAAAGAAGGAAGACCCGCAAGATGTGATAGAATAGCTTTTTGCTGCTCCAGTACTGCCTCAGATTTAGCCAAGGAAGGCAATTTCTTCACCTTCAAAGTGGGGTTCAACTCCCGTAGATCCTTCAAAGCTTTACAATAACCAATGTTGTGAGTGGAGCTAGAAACTTCCTCAAATAGTTTAGGGAAGGACTTCGTTTTAAAGAGCCGATCAACAAGAACTTAGGGGTAGCTAGGAAAAGTAGGACCATAAGTGTGTATCTCCTTCAACTTTGAAGGGAGCTTTTAAGTAGCTAGGCAAAGTAGAACCATCAGTGTATATTTCCCCCATTGACTTCCATAAGATCATATGACCAAAAATTGTATACTTTTAAGTAGTCATCTATAATATACTCTAGACCACATACTGGAGCTTTTTAAAGATTGAAGGATGGAATTTTATTACTATTACATTTCAAAAAAAACCTAGAATATGAAATTTCATGTGAGTCTATATATGTGGGGGAAATTTTTGTTCCCATAACGATTATCGTTACAGTATTAATGGAATACTATGAAAAAAAACCCAGAAATATACCTAGGTTCATGTGTCTGTAAGACACTACGCATAATTTCCATATGAAACATTTGTCATTTTGTTCGGGGGAATGTCTATTGCCTGTAGTGACAAGCAAGGAAGTTTGGGTCATGGTGTAATTTCCCCAGAGTTTCATAATGCCCGTGACTGGTTCTTGGCCGAATTCAAACATGGTGGTCGTGATAATGTGAATTACATAAGCATATATCAAATTTTGCATTTCGACATCTCCCATTTTCTTGGAGGGACTTATGTGCAAAAATAAAAAAGACTACGTATGGTTCCAAACTCGATTCTGATTGTCCCGAAAAGAAGAAGTGTCAAAAGAAGTGTCATTTATATAGAGTCGAACTTGTAATAACTGATAGTAATAAAGAAATTGGTCTTATATTTCCCCACAGACTTCCACAAGATCATACAACCGACAATCGTATACTTTTAAGTAGTCATCTATAATTTACTCTAGACCATGTACTGGAGCTTTGTAAAGATTGAAGGATGGAATTTTATTACTATTACATTTCAAAAAAAAACCTAGAATATGAAATTTCATGTGATTCTATATATGTGGGGGAAATTTTCGTTCCCATAATGCTTATCATTACAATATTAATGGAATACTATGAAAAAACCCAAAAATATACCCAGGTTCGTGTGCCTGTAAGATAGTACGCATATTATCCATATGAAACATTTGTTATTTTGTTTGGGGGAATGTCTCTTAACTCACAGTAACAACCACGGAAGTTTGGATAATAGTGTAATTTCCCCATAGTTTTGTAATGCCCAATCTGTGAATAATTTTAGCCCATTTTGATGATGGGTTCATAGCCAAATTTCAACATGGCGGTTGAAATTTTATGGACATAATTTTATTACTTTTATATTTCATGAGAAACGTAGACAATGCAATTTGGGCTATTCGACCTGAAATCCATTAATGCGACATCATTCTAGCGTCAATTTGGACTCGGTGGCGAAGACATTGAAGCGACATCAGGCTTTTGTGCTTTTCGTTCACCATTAACCAGGGCCGTAGTTATTTTTGGATTGGGCCACTACTCTAATACAGCCAAGTGTTTATTATGTGCGATATTGGGTTGGCCTCAGTTCTATCTCGTATAGAGCAATTATTATCGCGATATCGCTATATATCGATTTCATTACCTGTAGTCCAGGCCTTAGCTGCCTCCCCCCGGGGTCTTTAATTGTAGGTAATTAACCCATGAGGAGGCTGAGAGGTCAATAGATAAATTTTGTAATTTTGCACCTTGTTCTCACAGCTACGCTACCTATGAGGTAATTAGCGGTAAGCCCTAGGTTTGTACAAAGAGATGCTACATCTAAGTACCAACCAAAACACAACCTCATATGGGTCATTAATCCGTAGGAGTTAAAGGAATATCTAGTAAAAAATATGCAAACGGGGGTTTGGTTTTTCAATCTAGCAACTACTAAGCATAAAAGTAAAAAAGCAAAGTACACTATTTAACTAAGCACTTGGAGATTCATTGAGTAACATGGTCAACCTAATGCTTCTATCTTCGATTCATTCACATAGATATTTAGGAAAACCTAATAGAGTGTTCACAATATGTGGTGTGGCCAATGGCATACACTTCCTGGGCTTCCACCACGAATGCACTACTTCCCTTGGGTCCTATCAATTAGGCTCAAGGGTCGTTGGCACCGTATCTATGATCTATGGCATCTTACAACCTAGCTTGCTACAAGATGCTATCTCTACCCAGAACCTCTCGGGCAACTTTACGAAGTCAACTAAGACTGGTGCAATGGTTAATAAGTCAGCGCATTCTCGAATCCCCCATGCACATACCCACACGGATGAGCTTTCCATTACCCATTGACACCGCAATCGTAGTTACTGGAGTACAATAAGGTCTGGTCATTGTTGTAGGACCATTTCCATCTTACAACCCTAGCTTGCTACAAGATGCTATCTCTACCCAGAACCTCTCGGGCAACTTTACGAAGTTAACTAAGACTGGTGCAATGGTAAATAAGTCAGCGCATTCTCGAATCCCCCATGCACACACCCACACGGACGCACTTTCTCTGACCCATTCTAACATCCATGTTTCTCTTCCCATGGGGGGCATTGATATTTTCACCATACATGAATATAGCCCAAAGTGTGCTTATTTGTGGTATACTATTCATGCATTTCAAATGATCAAGCACAATCATAATATTATCATAAACACAAAATTAAGAAGAACTAAAGAATCTCAAAAAGAAAATAGAATTAGACCATGCTCCTATAATTTATCCCCAAGCTATAGAAACTAATCCCGAGACATGGAATTCAAATAAAGATTTGAATTACACATCTTAAGATCAAAGCAAAAAAAAAGATGAACTAGTAATTATAAGGTATGATATGATATGATATGAAACCCTAGTAGACTAAAGCTATATTTATAGTAGTAGGAGATTAGGACTAAAATAGGCCCAAAATAGTCCAAATTAGGGTAAGCCCTAGATTAGTCGCTGCCCAACGCGGGGCTTCACAGATAATACGGCCTGTGGCGTGTCCTTGGCACGGAGCGCAAGATCTGGCGAGGGTTATGCCTCTTCATTTAGCGTGGGACACCTATTATGGTGCATTGCATGGATCTTAAAATGGTGTGGGACACAAAGCCTGGGGTGCTCCACTCAAAAACCTTGGCGCGGGCTGTGTGATTTCCCACACCCTGCCGGCTGGTCTTGGCATCTTGGACATGGAAGGGCACGGGAGGTCAAAAATGGGACATCACACTTCTATACTTAGTTATGTGGAGTGGGACTTAGATTTGTGCTTATGGCCTGTGGTGTCTGGCGGGGTTCACGCCATGGCCTTGTAGAGGTCTCGTGTCTTACCCGTTGTGCCTCGACTGGCTAAACTAGTTTTCTTCGCTAAGGGTGAACCATTAGTCTAATTTGAGAGTTTTAGTAGCCCATTTTGTTGTGCTCAAGAAGACAAGTCCAATGAAATAATCCTTATAGGCTAATTCTTCTCGGATCTTTGTCAGGCTTAAGCACAACTCAATGGACCACAATTCCCCATTTCTTCGTTGGCCTCTTTGAACTCCATTGCCGTCTATCTTTGGCTTCAACCTCCTTCTACCATACATTGATGCTTGTGGCCTTTGTCTACTACCATTCTACTGTGAATGACCATTGTCTCTTCTACCATCCTTGCCAACGGCCTTCAATATCTACTACCGCCCTTACGAACGGCCTTCACATATAATGTAAATAAAAAGTAACCACCGGCGACCTACTAAAGATGATCACAAGAAAAATTGAGGAGCCCGTGGATACAAGATGTACATTAGTACCAATTAAGTCTACAAAATGCGGGATTTAGACAAGAAAACTAAACATGGTTGTCTAAATCCCTTGTCA
Organism: Rubia yunnanensis; assembly: GCA_037428765.1. Lineage (NCBI taxonomy): Eukaryota > Viridiplantae > Streptophyta > Magnoliopsida > Gentianales > Rubiaceae > Rubia > Rubia yunnanensis. The sequence goes on from CM075061.1 coordinate 66,007,163, forward strand.
CGTAAACTCAACTAATACTAGCAATCCCCCAAATATATCTAGCTAAAAAGTATGCCAAATGCAACGGTTAACACACACATAATGGAGCAGATCAGACTCCCTACACTTAACCCTTTACTCGTCCTCGACTAAACAAAGACATGAAAAAGAATCAAGCAAAATGTAGCATGCAGTCATAAGTTAACTGAGGCATTCAACTTGTTCCTAGATTAACATGTTTCCCCCCAAAAGAGTAAGAATCTCACAACTCTCACACTCCACGAAAAACATAAGCAATCTATCCACCAAAAAATAAAATGTGGAAAAAGGTAAGCCAAAAAGATAAGTGTCAAGCTAGCTTACTTTTCCCAAAGTGATCCAAAAGCAATCAAACAGTCTTCTTGAAAAATAATCCACTGCGGAACCATGCATTCATCCTAGTTTTTTGTTTTCTCTCAATTTCTATCATTTTTCCTAGGAGCCTTTTGGGTTTTCATCCTAGCATTAACACACAAAGGGTACTCACTTCTCACCTTTTTCCACACGGCCTCTCATTTTTTTTCCTAGGCTCGTAAGCCTAGCCAGGCCTAGCCTCTAATTTTTACCTAGGCATTTTGACCTATCTGGGCTTTTCCTAATGTTACCCAAGTCGCCCTTTCGGGTTTTCTACTTGTCCAGGGTTTTTTTCATTTTTCAAGTTTTCCAATTTTTTTGTTGTAACATATACTGCCCCAAAAGTGGGTTTCATGCTACAAAAGATAACATTAAACACAAAAAAAAAATACACAACCAATATCCTATAACATCCTACCCCATACAAACTAGGAACCCTAGCATAGTATTTCATGCCACCAAATGTCATCCAAAAGCATCCCTCAACAATCAAAAAGTAAAATCTTCACCAAAAAAGAAACACAACCACCAATGCAAATTGGGTTTAGTCTCTAATGCACAAAAAACATATCAAAATATAAGTGAGGTAGGGAGAAATGATGATACTCACTCTCATGGCCCCGAGGGGTTTTCATCCGCATGACTCGTGAATCTCCTCTCAATGTATCTTGTTTCTTAATATATTTCCTCCCATTTCTTGGACGACCTCTCAAAAAACTTGGGTAGAGTTCAAAAACTTTTCCCCAAGAGATTGCAATTGGTCCATAGTGCCATGTGATACGTTAGAATGACTACGAGGTGCTCTCAGAGAGCTTTCACCCTCAGCCACCTCAACATCTATCTTTGAGTGGCTAAAAATTTGTAGAAATCTCTCTCAAATATTTGGTCTAGAAAAATAAATAGGTCATGTGTCATGGTCAATTGCGGTGTGCTCCGGCTATGGAAGTACCATGAAACTACAAGTGCTCGCTCCGCTATAAAGCCATACATATCTACACTTTGATGTTTTAAGCCCCACCATGGATATTTTGGTTAACTTCTCAATGTTATACCTTGTACCCAATCTTCCCAAGTTAGCCAACGCCCTTTGTGTGACCAGATGCCCTAAGTGTTACTCAAGTAGACAACCCGTGCTGCCTATAAATATCTTGCCACTCTTCCTGTCCCCCATTGCTAAACATTCCTTCACAAAAGAGCCCACCAATTTCGGGTAAAAGTTACCCTCAAGTGTCATTGCCTAAAGGCAATGAACATACGAACCCGGGCATTGCATCAGTTCATCGTGGCAAAAAACACCTATAGCCAATAGTTGGTGAACATAACGGAATGTCGAGTGAACTAGGGCGGTACTCTTGCAAAGGTTCTTCCGATCAATGCCTGTCACTTGCACCCAAAAGCATCAAAGAGAGAAATTTAACCCTAACGATGTGTTTTCTAGATCTCTTTGCCATACCTCCACCCAAAGGCGTGCACTACCTCCCAGTGGGTCATCTTGTACTCCTTATCATCCAGGTTGAATTTGATCGCCTTGTGTCCATCATCGTCCATGGCCGGCCATAGAGTAGCTAGGAACTCTGGGATACAACTAATATACGTCTTGGAATTTTTCTCGAGAAACTCCTCTAGACCTACTCGGCTCAATAGGTAAATGACCAGCTCAAGTATACCTAGAGCTACCACAGTGTCCTTGCAAATGAAACCCATCTCTAAAATACTCCTCTTAGGCTATCTCAAGTTCCTCTATCTCCGGACTGTAGTTTTGAAGATGTTAAATAACTCCATAAACTCTTCGTTCACAAATGTGGGGTCGCAAAGAATAGAAGTCTTCGGCTTGGGGTTTGTACCCTTCGCCAGCTTCTTCCTCTTCTCACCCCAAGTAGACTTGCCCTTCTTCGAAGCATTCTTCTTAGATAGCATCCTAACAAAATGAAGGCAAGAGTGGTGATATGATCATAAACAAGGCATGGTTATTATCTAACAAGATAACATTCTCCCAAATAGCCTTACCATTCAAAACATGATGATCTAAGCATGAAGGCGCTTTAAAAAAGAACATTCCTCATCAAACAACAAACCCATGTAAGTTCTCACCAACCCATCAATATGATCATGCAATCAAAATTTACTCTCTCTCCCAAATCACCCAGCACATGAAGATCACGTCATTCAAGCATAATAGCACATCAATCCACCCAACACTTTCTTCAACACAAGATTATGCATACAAACCAAAACACATTGTTCAAACACACATACTCATTCAAGATTCATGCTTTTCATAACACCACCACAGTCTCAATAATGAATATAAATAAAGATACTAATGGGTTACCCAAAATTTGAAGCTAGGATTTGTAAGACCCACACAAGAAGAAGCAAAAAATTGCTAATTTTTGGAAGAAAGCTTCAATTTTTTTGAGTTTCACCAAGAGTGTTTGGGAGGGAGTGTTTCGTGAGAAGGAAGAATGTGTCAAATAATAGGATTAGGTGGAGAAATGTACCATAGGATTAGAGTTTCAGCCTAGGTGACTAGGGAGAAAAGTACAATTAGGTTAAGAATGGAATTTTAAAAATGCTCAATTTAGGGGACAATAATACGAATCAATTAATTCCAAGGGATATTGGAAGTATTTTCAAAATTTCTAAGGAATTAGGGAATTCCTAAATTCATGAACCGAAAATGCATTTTTTAATTTGCAATTCAGAATTTTCGAAAATTTACATTGTTGGAACAATATAAAATTGGAAAATGGATTTTACACACAAAACATGCTTGGTGTGAACCATAGGCTTGCGCTAAACATCCTAGCACGAAGAAGAGTCTCGCATAAAACTTTTGGCATGAGGTATAGCCTCACACCAAGAATCTTGGCACGAAGCATAGCCTCGCGTTTGGGATCTAAGCACGAGGCGTCAACCCAAAATTTCCCTAATCCTTAGTTTTTCCCTCTTTTTCCGAAAAACTATGCCATCCATCAAATCTAATTCCATTTTAACACAATCACAAGTCTCAAACTCAAAATTTCAATCCAAACAAGAGTTTCATTTCAAAAATCCTCATAGCAAAACAAAAATCATGCAAAAACTATCTAATCACTACTCAAAACACTAAAGCAAAAGAAAACACCGTATGTTTATTGTCATCCTCACAACTTATTTTCTTTTTCAATGCATTCTAATTATCATCCTCTATAAAGGTATGTTTTTCCAGATCTTTTTCTCCTTTCTTTGTTGTATTTTCTAAATCTATAAAGTATCTCTCCTTCTTTTTCTAACGGCTTATAGTTTATAGTTGAATCATATTTTTCGAGGGACTACATATTTTCTTCAGAAAAAGGTGATCGCCTGTGGATAACATACACACACATTCAACCGGAGAGTTGGGAGATGCACAAGAGAAGGGCTTTGGAGAATGATTCTAACATTAGTAAAGTTATATTAATTTAACAAGGAATTTAGATTAAGTAGTTTTTAGTGTTCATGTGCCTCTAACAACCTAGCATAAGGTACGAGGAAATAAAAACAATGCATTGCCGGTTTAAATCTAATCCTTCACCGTTTAAGTCGTGGGAGTATGGATTGGCGACAATGAAGTTAGTAGAACAACGTCTTGAGAAAGATGTTCAAATTGCAATCGAAGCCAGGATGATCAAAGAAGAGGCTTGAGCTAAGGTACAACCAATGGATGTGGATGACATTGATAGGTGGGATCTATTCCTCAAAGGCCAACAAATCAAGGAGGGTATGTACGAGAAGGAGGATGTAAAAGAAATTGTGGAACAAGTGGTAAACCATTTAACCATCTTTCTATTTATTCATTCACATATTTTCCAATCACATGTGCTAACTTTTCCCCTTATTTAACCACTTAGAAAAAATTAAAGAATGGTCAATTAGAAGGGAAATTCATACCCACCTTTAAGAACGACATTCTTTGTGAGGCAACAGAAAAATTGGACCACCTGGGGCATGTTAGAGGAGTGGGCGGGTTCTTGACACAATGAGAAGTGTTTGGAATTACCCATTATTATGGTCGTGCACAACCATCACGGATCCACACATTGGAAAAACATGCCTTTCAACAGGAAAATGAATTTAGCAACCAGACATTCTCATTCAAAAGTTGATCCAATACACGGGCCTAGCTCTTCCAGAATATTTAGATGATTTAACACCTGATTAGGCTCCCCCATCAAGAGGATCACACCATTCTCCCAAAAATTTAATTATCCTAACTCCTAGAGACAAAGCCAGCAACCTTGACAAGGCCTTACTCACTAATGATAAAAAGGTACACATTTAATTTTATCAACTCTTTCATATGAAGTTTGAGTAAGATATGAAATTTGTAATTGGTACGATGTAGGGTTCATATGTTTGTGAGCTATTCATTGATAAAGACATAGGTGGTAGACAACTACACATTGCTAATGGAATTTTTCATGAGTTAATGATACATTATCACACCATACCAATTGCAAAAGGTTTGTCAAGACTATCTCTAGAGAAGGCATTGGTGAGGGGTGCCTCATTGCCGAATCTAGATAGAGAATACAAGAATGTGAATCCTGCCCGTGGAATGTTTCTTTTGTGGTCTCATCGACTTATTTATGTTGATCCCATTAAAGGTCAGCATTTGAAAGTCAAACCGCCAACAACACCTAAAGTGGTCCAAGCTACACCAAAACCGGTGCAAGCTACACCAAAATGGGTCGAAAGAGCGCCTAAACCAGTCCAAACAACACCAGACAAGATTCAAAAACCGATTCCAAGAGCACAACAAGTCCCGAAAGACTCACCTCCCTTCATACAAGTTCTATACAATTGGCTTCAACCACATGAACGCAACTCAACTTACACATTTCTTGGAAACAATTGTGTATTCGGTGGGAAACAGGATATCATTGCCCTATGAAGTAATTTTGAGAACCTGGGGAAATGTAAGCAAATTAATCGGACTTTGTGAGTCCAATATAAATATAATTAATTCATGTTTTCATTTTATTACTTTCTCATTATTTACAACTAATGTGAAAAAATTCTTAATTTCAAGGTACATGTATTTTTTGTATAATCAAAAGAATGGATAGATTGGATACATGTGCCCAGTGATGACCCAAGAAATTGGTTGTACAAACCAAGAGAGACTCGACTACATTTGCAAAAACCTTGGGAGGAAGGATAAGAAAACATTCATTGTGCTCTACATTGAAAGCTTATAGTTACAAAATTATTTATTTCTTACAAACATTATTTATGCAATTATATGAACATAAATTTGCGCGTGTTTTATGTTTGGAGACCATTGGCGATTGATCATAATTGTTCCGACAACAAAAAGGGTATATTGGATGGATCTGCTGCACTTCCCACCATCGGAAGCATTTGTGAAGATTTTGGAATCCACCATGAAGGACACTAGCGATGGTGGTGAAAGAAAAATGGATGTGGTCGAAATCAAGGTATGAATTCTAATACAATTGCTTTTTTTAAACGAGATTAATTTTCGTGTTTCTGTTCAACTCAAATTTGAAGTTATTTTAATTCAGTACAAGAAACAGGCACAAATGTGGGAATGCGGCTATTATGTAATGTTGTACGTAATACACTGCATAGAAGTCGTAAAGTTGGATTTACTAGAAATTGACAAGGTAATTATACATTTGGTAAAACTAAACATTAATCGTGTCTTCATATCATCTTTAATGGTTAGCTATTTTCTTGGACTCACAACTTCTTCCTAAGGCAACAGGGCCCTATTCAAAGGAAGACATCAACAATGAAAGGAATTTTTTTGGCTAGGCATCTCATTCTCAACTGCTCAGCAACCGTCGGGAACCCTAATTTGGTAGATTAACACATATTTGTTAAATTAGTATGATGGGAAAGTTTGGAATAAAAATGTGTTGGTTTCTATTCCTATCTATATATTATTGTTTAGTTAGCATTTTATATAGATTTTTGTCAGCTTGTAGAATGATTATGTAATGTGTTATAGTTTTGGTTGTTGAATAAGGCCTATTTTGAGCCGGAATATGAATGAAGATTGTATTTTTTTCCATTGGAGATTTGGGCTCTTCCAAGTTCGAAATCAATTTTAGCCCTTCAAGTTTCTAAGAGCTTATTTCACTTCTGAGTTCACAAATAAAATAGACCCCAAAAAATTGAACGCTTAAAATAACAAAGGTAGTCTAAATTGTGCATCCAAATAGGGAAGTCCACTACAGTAAATGCAGTTTTGAGCACAAAATTGGTTACGAGCTTGGAACGTAAAAAAGTTCCATGTTTGAAATGTCGACACATGGCCGACAGTAGCTTTTAAGATTCTGAGTTAGGAATATCGTTAAAGGCGGTTTAGAACCACCTTTAACAGGAGTTCCAAGTTTGGAAGGGGTCTTCCAAGGTGGCAGAGGCATCATGGTTTCCGAGTTCGGAACCTATTAAAGGTGGTTTCTCCAGCCTTTCAAAAGTGGTTTAGAACCGGCTTTAATGTGTGTTTTTAATGCTACTATTGGAACCGCCTTTAATCAAAGATGATCAAAGGTATGCCTTCTCTGGTCCAATAAAACCGCCTTTAAGGGCCCCCCTACCGTCACTAGTTATTGCGCTAATTTAATATATTATGGTTGACCCACCTCTACTCGGGGTCGTTAAAATGGTGTCATAGCTAACCCGAGCGAAGGCATTACAACAGCAATCCAAAGAAAGGATGCAATAGTGTGACATCAAATTTAAATTCAAAGTTCTACACCTGACCCATTACTAAGCTACATACGGGGTAGTTAGTGGAAAGATCGGGTTTGTCCACAAAGATGCTAGAGTCTAATAGTCAATTACACACAACCACGTATGGGTTGTCAATTCGTCTGTGTGCTAGGAATATATAATATAGTAAAATGGGAGGTTTTTGGGTTTTTCAACTAAAAACTACGAACATAAAAGATAAAACACAAGTAAACTATGTAGAAAGACACTTGGGGAATATTTGTGTAACACGGAGTATTAAATGTTAGATCCTCAATTCCATCACATATAAGACATCAACAACCTAATCTAGTGCTCATAACACATGGTGTGGTCGATAGTCAGCACTTCACCATACTTGTCACGTAGGGTGCTCTTGCAATCTTCCATCAACATTGCCTCAGTAATTAGGGGAGTGCGACAATAGCCCTGCCATTGTACAGATATGTTTCTCCCATGTATGATAATGTCACGGGCTCTAAATAATGAATGCTCTACCCCTAGGCCTATAAAGAGGAAAAGGGATATAGGCACCTTATCGATGGAACTAGGACTACTTAAAAACCTAGTTTGCTACTAAATGCTATATCTACATGTAACCCTTTGGACCAACTCGCCAGCTAAGACTGGTATGCTGTTATCATAACAGTAAAACTCCAAAAATACCCACGCACACACCCACGTAGACCCGGACCCCCTTCCTATATCACATTTAGGTTTCTCTTCCCCAAGGGGTGTCAATATTTGCACCAACATGAATGTAGACTAAAATGTGTGCTAATGGAGTGTATCATTCATGCAATTATAACAATTCAAGAATAAGCCAACATAATATCACAAGCACATAAAATTAGAAAGATCTAATGAATCTCACAAAACATAAATCAACACATGAATACAAATATTATCCCCAAGCTATAAAACTACTCCCTAAATATGGAATTCAAGTATTTCATTGAATTCCACATTTTTTTGGTTAAAGAAAAATTAAGAAAAGAAATTGAAAGAACCTAGAGAGAAGGGAGAGTGTTTTCTCTCTCTAAGCTACTCTTCAAAATCTAAGAAAATGATATGAGGCTTCTAACCCTAGTAGATTAAGGCTATATTTATAGTAGTAGGGATTTAGGCCCAAAATAGGCTTAAACCCTAGCTGTCACCGCCTGACACAGGGCACCATGGATGGCACGGCCGTACCGCTGAAGTGGCTTTGTGCCGCTGCGATCCGTCAGATCGGGCACGGGTTATTTGGCTCATGCTTGTGCAGTTTTTCATATTTTGTATGGGTTGTTTGACTCATGGTGGTGTAGGGCGCCCATCTTGGCATGGCCATGCTGGCGTAATTTGTGTCATCTAGCTCAAGCCTTCGCCGCGATCCATGTTATCGGCACTTCTGATCCACACCCTGTGTCCTTTGGCGCAGGCCTTCAACCGGATCCTCATTTTGCTCAATTTCTTGGCATATGCAGCTTCATTCTTCACACCCTGTGAGCTGGTCTTGACATTCATAGCTTTGAATGGCATGGACAATGTGAAAAAGAATGGTCTGTGCCCATACTTAGCCAAATTTGGAGTGAAAAAGGCAACTTGAGGACAAGGCCAGCCAAAGTTGTACGGCCCATGCCAACTTTGTCCATGGCTCATGCCAAAGGCCCTTGATATAGGCCATGTAGTGTGGTGTAGCCATGTGTGGCTTGCCCTCGTGCTGGCCATGAGCGCTCTGTGCCACCCATTGCTGATTCGTCTGGCTGACTTCTATGCTCCACTACGGATGGACCGTTGGTTCAATTTGAGAGTTCTTGTAGTCAATTTCATAGCTCTCGAGATGAAAAATCTAATGAAACCAACCTCAAGGGATGAATCTTATCGTATCATTCCCATAACTTTGCCCAAATCTCATATAATAATCCTTTGTTTCTTCCTTAGCCTCTATGAACTTCAAGTCCGTCTATCCTTAGCTCAATCCTTCTACTACCATGATGTAGAGTTTATGGCCTTCATCTACTACCATTCTAAAGCAAATAGCCTTTGACATCTTTTATCATCCTTGTGAACGGCCTTCTATACAAATGTGACAAAAAGTACCCACGAGCCACCTACTGAGAATGATCAAGAAGAGAGGATCTAGGTGCCCGTGGATACAAGGTGTCCATTTTAAGTCTACAAAAAGTGACAAAAAACCAAACATGTCCCTCTAAATCCTTTGTCACCTAACTAATACTAGCAATCCAACAAGAACAATAAGTCAATTATTATGCCTAATGCATCAGTTAACGCATGCAAAATGAAGCACATTAATCCACCACACTTAACCCTTTACTTTTCCTTGAGTAAATAAAAACAAGAAAAAGACTAAGCAAAGTGTAGCATGCCAATATAAGTTAGCCGATGCATTTGGCTTATTCTTAGATTACCCTATTTCCCCCCAAAGAAGCAAGAAACACACAACTCTCACACTCCCTGAAGAATCTAAAGTAACCTAACCACCCAAAATAAAGTGATGAAAAAGGTAAAAAATAAAGATAAGTGTTAAGCTAGCTTACTTTCCCAAAAAAGTTCCCCAAAAGCAATCCAAGAGTCATCACCAAAAACAATCCACCATGGAAATCCAAGTGGTCCTCGACTTGGTTGTAACTAAGGATAACTCTAGATTCTCATCTTAGTTACAACCAAGGATGATGCCAATGCATTGTCAACCTATTTTCCATTTTCTATCGATTTATCTCATTTTTCATAGGAGCCCTTTCGGGTTTTCATCATAGCTTTCACACATGTTGAGCTCACATTCTCACATTTTTCCACACAGCCTCTCATTTTTGCCAAGGTTTGTAAACCTAGCTGGTCCTAGCCTCTCATTTTTACCTAGGCCTTTCTACTTATCCGAACTTTTCCCAATGTTTCCTAAGTTTCCCTTTCGGGTTTCCAACTTAACCGGGTATATATTTTTTTCCCTTTTTTCAAAATTTTCAATTTTTTTGGGTGTAACACAAAATTTCCCAAAGTTGGGTTTCATACTACATGAAGATAAGGAAAAACAAAAAAAATCACACCACCAAAGTTTCTAATACAACTACCCCAAGACAAGCTATGATTGCTACCAAGCAAGTCACACCACCAAATAAGCATCCAAAACTATCTTAAAACAAGTCAATCACCAAAAAACCAAAAAAATAACAAAATATATCAAAGAAAACATCAAAAGCACTAAGGAATCTCAAGATGAAAACTCCCTAAGTGTCAACTACTCCCTCCCCCACACTTAAACTATGCATTGACCCCAATGCATCAAAAATGTAAACACATAAGTGAGGTTGGGAAAGTAGTAGCACTACCTCTTGTTGCCTATGGTCTTGTCTTATCCTTCTCAAAGTACCTTGTAGATTGAATTGTGGCTTCTATGGACTCCAATCTAGTGCCAAACTCGTCCAATTGCGACCTTATGCCACCTACCATAAGACCGACTTCTTGCATAACTTGGGTAGAACTCAAAAGTTGTTCCCAAGAGTACGTAATTGGTCAAGAATGTCGGCGGATAAGTGAGTGCGGCCAGGTAATGACCTAGATGAAGGCTCGGCATCCATCTCATTGATCTCTATCTCCGGGTTGGATAGAAGCCTATAAAACTCCTTCTCGAATCGTAGGTTGGGCTCTAGGAACAAATCATCCAAACTTGTCTTGTAGTTAATGGCGGTACGCTTCGGCTGAGGAAAGATCATGAAACCGAAAGTGGTCGCGCCTCCATATAACTACACGTATATGTCATTCGAGGTTGTAGTTGCTATCATAGAAACTTTAGCCAGCTTCTGAATAGTGTACTTCATTCTCGAACGCCCAAAGCTAGGTAATGCATATTGAGTGACTGGATGACCCAAATGTTCTACCAAAAGCCCTACCATGCCTCCCGTCGAGATCTCTCCACCTTCTCTCTCCCCCCATTGCTAAGCATTCTTGTCCAAAAGTCCCCCACTAAGTTTGGTTAGAAGTTACCCTCAGGAGTCACTGCCCAAAGGCAATGCACATCTGAACCCGGACACTTCGTTTGTTCACCATGGCATAGTACCCCCATCGATAGTAGGCGTTGAACATAACAGAGCGCCGAATGAACTATAGCAGTGCTTTTGCACAAGTTCTTCCTATTTGTGCATGTCAAGAGCCTCCAAAAGTTTCCAAGCAAGAAAGCAAACCCTGTTGGTGTGTCCTCGGAACATCTCCTCCATATCTCCACCCAAAATCTTGAGCCACCTCCATGTGTGTCATTGTGTAATCTTTATCGTGTAAGTGGAACTTAATTGCCCGATATCCCCCCACATTCGTAACTTGTCATAGAGTAGCTAGGAACTCCATGGTCCACCGGATAAAGGTGTTCAAATGCTTCTCAAGGAAACCTTCTAGCCCTACTCGGCCTAATAAATAGGTAACGGGCTCGAGTAGGCCTAGATCCTCTAAAATATCCTTGCACGTGAAACCCGTCCCCAAATGTTCCTCTTTTGTCCATTCAAGTACCTCCACCTTTGGGCTGCAGTCCTGGAGATGTTAGTCAATCCCATGAAATCCTCTTTCATGAATGTGAGGCTGCGAGGAAAGGGAGTCACCGGCTCATGGTTCACAACCTTAGCCGGTTTCTTCCTTTTCTCACCCCGTGAAGATTTCCCTTCCTCCGACACACTCTTTTTCGGTGGCATCCTAACACAATCAAGGAGAAAGTAGTAATGTGATAATAAAAGAGGTTATGCCCACAATATCATTCAAAGAAAACATTCTTCCTAAATAGCCTAGTCATTTCAAATCATGCTATTCTTCAACATAAAGGCTATTCAAACAAGAACCATTTTCAATAAACAATAAACTCATGTAAATTCATATCAACCCATCAACATGATCATGCAATCAAGAATCATCCCTCCTAAATCAACCCACACATGAATATCATATCATCCAAGCATAATAGCACATCAATCCACCCAAACTTACTTCCACACAAGATTATTCACATAACCCAACATTTTCTCAACAACATACTCACTCTCAAGATTCATGCTTCACATAACACCGCCACAATGCTAAACAAATCAAGTAAACATGAAGTTCAAAGGATTAACTAGAATTTGAAGCTAAGAGTTGAAAGATCCACACAAGAAGAAGCAAAAATGTTGATTTTTGAGTAAAAAGCTTCAATTTTTTGAGTTCACCAAAGAGTGTGTGTGAGTGAGTGTTTCTTGAAAAACTTGAATGTGTTAAATGACTCAATTAGGTGGAAGAATATACCAAGGATCTAAAATTTTAGAAAAGGTGATAAGGAGGAGACGTACAATTAATTAACCCACTGCTAGTTGTTACTTAGATTAAACGGTTACCATGTGCTCTATGCTCGCGCTACACTTTGTGTTAAATTAGCATATAGTTGTCTATTTTCTTAAAATGGAGTGGGCGACTATAGAATTTCCAAGCTTGACACACGCCGTACAAGTTGTGTCCGTTCTCTCCATCACTAGGGGGGTTATTTTTTTAGGGATCCATGAGTTATTGGCACTGCCTACGAATACTCTTACCCTCTGAAATAGCCTCGGTCCACACCATGAGAATGTTTGAAGGCCAATAACACTCCTCTTTCTTCATATTAGGGATGTATATGGTAGAAGCTTCTCCCCAATTGGCGGTCCCGACTTCACTCGGATTTAGCATCACGAGCACACCATGGCGACCGTTCAAGACCTAAGTACACTACACTCGCCTGCACTTTATGTCTACCACTGATGAATCTTTCATCACCTATTCAAGACCAGAGACCCAAGTCTCGGTTACGAGTAGGAGATCACATGAAGAGCCAGTACACATTTCTAGTTGCTATGTATAGGTCCAGAATCACACTTGTATCTGGACTTGTATCTATTCCCCTAGGATTAACACCATCTAGCTTAGGGTTAGCATATATCTTAGTTTTCCCTAGGCTACTCATCATTTAACTTAGGGTATGCATTACCTTTTGTATTTGGTGGGGTCGCATGTACTTTCATGCCCCCCTTGGCTTTCAGTTTTCCCTAGGCTTCTCATTATTTTGCTTAGGGTTTGCATCACTCCTTGTATGTGGTGGGGTCGCCTATACTTTCATGGGGCCTCCCTTGGTGTTCCACCGTATTTTCTATTTACCATATTTACCAGAGGAGAGGTACAATTAAGATAAGGATAGAATTTTGAAAATTACAATTTAGGGGACAGTAGTACTAATTTATTTAATCACAAGGGATGTTTGAAGTACTATTTATATCAAAAATCCTAAGGAATAAGAGAATTCATAATTTATGAACCAAAATGCATTTTTTAAGCTTAAAATAAACATTTTTTTAAATTTTACATTTTTGGTACAATTTGACAGCTCAAATGGGGTGCCGACAGGTACACCCTCATGTCAAGGGCATTTGCACAGCCCTCACATGCCAAAGGTGTCTGGCACGGACCATATCTCGTGGAATGGGCCGTGCCAAATCCTGGCATGAGGCCCCTCATGCCAAGGTGCTGTGACACGAGCTGTATCTCGTGGAATGACTCGTGCCAAATTCTGGCACGAGGCTGCCAAAATTTTGACCCCTTTTTCCTTAGTTTTTCCCTCTTTTTTTCCAAAAAAACTTTTGTCACCCATCAAGTTACAATTCCATCCAAACAAAATCACGAGACTCGAGCTCAAATTTACAAATCAACAAGAGTTTCAACTCAAAATCCTCATCACAAACAAAAATATGCAAAATCTATCTATCTACTAAAAATCATGAAATCAAAGCAAAAACAAAACACCGTATATTTATTGTCATCCTCACAATTTATTTCTTTCTCATGCATCTTAGTTAAAGCAACCTACCGTTAGGTCTCCGTAATCGCCATCGGCAACTTCACCGACGATGACATCGTTGTGGAGGGGTCACCAAGTCACCCTTACCTTTAGATGCCTTGTTTGCCATAGAAGATGAATTCCCAAACCTTACTTATGTTGAGTCATCCGCCTTTAATTTGGGTTTTGGATAAGGTTGAGGGGTTTTTATGCCCTTGCCACTACCTCCTAAACGCTGCAAGTTAGTTAGCATGGAAAACCATTCCAGCATAGATATATTATCACTATCACCATGCAATGTAGAGGTCTCGTTATCAATATCATTAATACCACAAAATTCATGATCTAAGCATTCATTCTCATTTGTCATGCAAGAAGTGTCACATAGATCATGTTCATCACAAAGAATTACGCCTTTGTACATAAAAGATGAGTTAGATGAATTATGCCTAGACTGATAGATGTCAAATCCTACCTTGTCCATATCATCTTCTAGGGTTAGGGTTCCCAAATGGACATTGATTTTATTCCTTGAGGTTTAAAGGAATGGTCTCCCCAATAACATTGGGGAAGCATTTCCGTCGTGCACCGCATCAATGACAAAACAAATTTCCAGAAACACCAACTTGCCAACCCAAACCATCACATGATTCACAAGCCCACGAGGGCAATCTTGGGAGTGATCAGCGAGTTGGACAATCACCCTAGTGTCCCTAAGTTCACCTACATTAGGCGTTCATAAAGACTATATGGAATCGCATTAATAAATGCTCTCAAATCAATCATGGCATTTTAAACTAGCTTTCCACCTAAGGAGATAGGAATAGAGAACATCCCAGGGTCTTTGCATTTTTTAGGCAAAGTTTTGTGGTTCAAGCGGAGACTTCCCCCATTTTCAAATTTCCTACCTTCTTAGTTGGTCTATTTCTCTTTTTAGTGCATACAACTCTAAGAAATATACCATATGATGGCATGTGTTCAATAAGCTCTAAGATCGGGATTGTTACCTTAACCTTTTCGAAGATTCTTTGGATGCTTGCATCATTGTTCACCACCTTTGATCTCCCCCCTAAATGCACTTAGAAATGGTGGCAGGATGGTCACTTGTGCCTCAGGTGGTGGAATCTTCTTGGAATGTGGTATCTAGTTAACAATCTCATGCTCCTCAAATTTTGTCTTATTTGCCTCCATGATCCTATCGTCTTCTTCCAAGGCCTCCTTCTCGTTCTCACGAACCTCCTTCCCACTTCTCAAATTTAGTGTGCTCACATTCCTCGGATTGACCTCCAGTTAGGAAGGAATTTTTCAAGACTCCTTGGCCTCAAGTCGGCTCACCAAGGTGGAGAGTTGCTCGACTTGTATCTCGAGGTTTTTTATGCTCGAGAAGGCCCTATCTCCAAGATCTTTAATTCCATGCCTTCTCCTCTCCGGGAACACCTCATGCTTCTTCCCCAATTGGCCGATGGCTTCCAAAATTTCTTCCCAACCCAACTTGTAGAGAGAGGTGTGGTTGTTAGAAAGACCCTCACCTCTTGGATATGGTTGAGGTGGAGCTTGTATGCCTCAATACCATTGAGCTTGGTTCTTCTCCTTTCAACAGAAGTTGGGATGGTCCCGGTACCTTGGGGTTTAATGAGTTTGTGTAGGTGTATTTCCTTGCATCTCTTTGGTTCCCTCAGAACCCTTGCTATTGTTGTCCCCAAGCAAACTATTTCCTATTCCCATTGTTGTACTCCACAGCTTTCACCTCTTCTAAGTCCTACGCTACTTGTGAAGAAGCCTTGGTAAGATGGTCGAGATTACACAAGCCGCAAATATTAACTTGGTGAACCCTCCCTTTCAAAAGTTCCTTCATCATTGAAGCAAGAGCTTGGACTTTCTCTTCCAACTTCAGGGGTTAAGATGGTTCATCCAAAGTCTTCACCCTTGACCTTGTACCAAACTGTCGCATTCCACTGGCCATTTTTCAAAGAGAGTTATTATGTCATTCGGGCTTTTGTTGGCAATTGATCCATTACATGCGGCATTCACCATCAACATGTTTTCATCGCATAACCCTTCAAAAAAAGTAGTAGACTAGGTCTCCTTCCTTGAAACAATGGTACGGGAAACTTGCTAGTAATCTCTTTGAATGCTCTCAGTAGCCATAAAGTGATTCATGAGCTCCATGGGTGATATTAGTTAGCTGTTTCTTCAGCCCGACGGATTTGGATGCCTGGAAGTACTTTTCTAGAAATATTCTCTTCATATCCATCCGGGATCTTATACAACCGGTGGGTAGATAGTTCAGCCAATCTTTATCCCCATCTTGAGGACGGAATGGAAATTTCCTTACCTGGAGGCTTCATATTTTTGCAGACAAGGTGAACTTTGATAGGTGTTTGTTGGGATCTTCCCCTGACATATCGTGGAAAGTGGAGAGACAGTGTATCATCCCGCTCTTCAATTCACTGTTCACTTTCAGTGGCAGTGGAGGGAAAGTGATACATAATGGTTGGCTCTCCAAATTTGGAGCCATGAGCTCCCTCAGTGTCCTGCTATCTTCTGCCATCTCTAGCGGCTCTTCTACTACCAAAAAGGGTCTATGCTCTCTATTTTCTCTGTCTCTTACTACCTATGTTTTCAGTCGGGTAGTGTAAAAATCCTAAGTGTTTGGCACGTGTATGTACCATAACTAGGGGCTAGCAACACCCTACCAGAGGTAACACTAGCGGTTAACAATACCCTACCAGAGGCAACACTTGCAAACGGGATTAAAGGTAACAAGATTAATATCAAAAAGCTTGAATCAACAAAACCAACAAAATAAACAAATAAAAACAAAAACAATACTAACTACTCAATTAACACATTATACAAATTGAGAATTAAACTTTTAAACTAGCATCCCCGGCAGCAGCGCCAAAATTTGACCCACCTCTACTCGGGGTCGTTCAAATGGAGTCATAGTTAACCCGAGTGGAGGCATTCCAAAAAGCAATCCAAAGAGGATGCAATGGGGTGATGTCGAATTTAAACTTATTGTTCTACACCCAACTCACTACTAAGCTACCTATGGGGTAGTTAGTGGCAAGATCGGGTTTGTCCAAAGAGATGCTAGAGTCTAATAGTCAATTACACACAACCACGTACGGGTTGTCAATTCGTATGTGTGTTAGGAATAGCTAATATAGTAAAGTGAGGGGTTTTGGTTTTTCAACTAACTACGAACATAAAAGATAAAACACAAGTAAACTATATAGACTGACACTTGGGGAATATTTGCATAACATGGTCGATTAAATGTTCCGATCCTCGATTCCATCACATATAAGACATCAACAACCTAATCTAGTGCTCATAACACATGGTGTGGTCGATAGTTAGCACTTCCCCGTACTTGTCACGTAGGGTGGTTCTCTTGGAATCTTCTATCGGCACCGCCTCCGTAATTAGGGGAGTGCAAAAAAGGCCCTGCTGTTACGCAGATTTGTTTCTCCCCCGTACAATTACATCTCGGGCTCTACATCACAAGTGCTCTACCTTTAGGCCTATGAAGAGGCAAAGGGAGATAGGGACCTTATCGATGGCACTAGGACCGCTTAAAACCTTAGCTTGCTACTAAATTCTATCTCTACCTCTCTTTAGACCAACTCGCTAGCTAAGACTGATGTGCTATCATCGTAACGGTAAAACTCGAAAAAAGACCTAGGTGCACACACCCATGTGGACCTACCTATATCACATCTAGGTTTCTCTTCCCCAGGGGTATCAATATTTGCACCAATATGAATGTAGACTAAAGTGCGTGCTAATGGAGTGTATCATTCATGCAATTATAACAATTCAAGAACAAGCCAACATAATATCACAAGCACATAGAATTAGAAAGATCTAATGAATCTCACAAAACATAAATCAACATATGAATACAAATATTATCCCCAATCTATAGAACTACTCCCTAAACATGGAATTCAAGTATTTCATTGAATTCCACAATTTTGGGTAAAAGCAAAATAAAGAAAAGAAAATGAAAGAACCTAGAGAGAAGGGAGAGTGTTTTTTCTCTCTAAACTAGTCTTCAAAATATAAGAAAATGATCCAAGGCTTCTAACCCTAGTAGACTAAAACTATATTTATAGTAGTAAGGGATTGGGCTTAAAAATATGCCCAAAAAAGGCCAAAACCCTAGCAGTCGCCGCCTGACACGTGCCACTGACGTGGTCTCGTGCCAGTGCGGTCCATCAGATCTGGCATAGTCCGTTTGGCTCGTGCTAGCATGGGGCGCCGGTCTTGGCTCAGCCGTGCTAGCATGGTCAATGTCATCTGGCGCGGCCGTTGTCTAGAGCTCTATTTTTGCACTTCTTATCCGTACCATGTGTTCTTCGGCATGGGCCATCAACTAGATCCTCGTTTTGCTCAATATCTTGGCATGGGCCATTTCATTCTTTACACCTCATGGGTTATTCTTCACATTCTTAACTTGGAACCGCTCGGGCCATGTGAAACGGAACGGTCTGTGCCCATACTTAGCCAAATTTGGAGTGAAAAATGCAAATTGAGGACATAACCAGCCAAATTAGCATGGCCCGTGGTGGGTTTTGGCACGGCTCTTGACAAAAACCCTTACACGGGGCATGTGGCATGATGCGGGCCATGTGTGGCTTGCCATCTTGCTGGCCATTAATGGTCTGTGCCACCTACTGAAGGTTCGTCGGCTGACTTCTTTGCTTCGCTACGGATGGAATGTTAGTCCGATTTGAGAGTCCTTTTAGTCGATTCCATAGCAGTCGAGGTTGACGAATTCAATGGAACCAACCCCATGGCTTATTCTTCTCGAATCATTCCCAGAACTTTGCGAAACTATCGGATAATAATCCTCTGTTTCTTCCTTAGCCTCTATGAACTTCAAGTCCACCTATCTTTAGCTCAATCCTTCTACTTCCACGATGTATAGTCCTTGGCCTTTATCTACTACCATTCTAATGCAAATGGACTTCGGCATCTTCTACCATCCTTGCGAACGGCCTTCTATACAAATGTGATGAAAAGTACCCATGAGCCACCTACTAAGGATGATCACAAAGGAAGATCTAGGTGCCCGTGGATACAAGGTGTCAATTAGTATCAATTAAGTCTACAAAACGTGAGATTTAGATAGTAAAACCAAACATGGCCATCTAAACCCTTTGTCACGTAAACCCTTTGTCACGTAAACCTAACTAATACTAGCAATCAAACAAGTAAAACGAGCCAATTATTATGCATAATGCATCAGTTAACGCATGCATAATGAAGCACATCAATGAAGCCAATTATTCTTCTCCACATCTTATCAAATACGCATTCATCACTGAAAACCCTTTAACAACCCCACAACATAAAGAAATCAAGACAATCTCAAAACCCTTGAACCTAACATTTCTGCATACTTACAACCATTTCTTAGAAAACAAAAACAAGGGTTCCGGCAAAATTTGCAAAAAGATACGAGTGTAAGAAAATAAAGAAATGAGCGACCTAATATGAGGATCCGACAATGTTTCGGTCCCAAATCAAAGCAAAAATCAGAGCAAAAACATTGAATCTGACTTCTTCAACCTACCTTCTTTTTTAACCCACTATCGGAGCACCACCAGATATAACTTGTTCAACCCACCTCGCATGTCTTCTTCAACTCATCATATCAAAAATACACTCCTGATATCGAAGATTCTGAGTGCGCACGGCGGCCTTATACAGGAGGAAAGCGACAGCGGGTCTAATTTTGAAGTGTAGCGGCTTGGATATCTTCCACCCAGATGGGCGGTTGTTTTAGGTGGCAATGGTGGTACTGGTCGTGTCACACTTTTTTACAGCCTCTGGTTCCTGTCACCCTAATTCAGAAAGAACAATATTGACCTAATAAACGTGACCTCCTCTGTGGTAATCAAAATCTGCATGTTTCACAGGTTTTATGTTTGATTAATACTGCAAGGTGCTACCCTCAGTTCGCTGTTGTAGGTAGCTCGCTCGTTCCTCCCGCTAACGCACTTATCCTTCCTGTACCACTAACATTTCATTTTTTAACATGACTCCAGATTCAAAGAAATAAATTAAACATTATACATATTAAAAAACAATATACATACAAAAAGTACCCCTACGGTTCACTAACTTTAACTCACTTTCTATATTAGGTTGAGTTTTTATTAATGATTCTCTTACAGTATATTATAATATGGAGGGGGGAAATTGAAAAACTCATAATACCCTTCAACTTTGCATTATTAGAAGAGTGAGTCTCCTGACAGGCGGTCTGTCTATAAACTTATGAACATACTACTTATTTTTTACCTTATTGCATTTGTTAAATTACCTACTAAATTTTGAGATCCGTGAGATCCGTCGGGCTACGTCCATATTTTGGCGGTCGGTTTTTGTAACGACTCTCAAAAGAGTTCGTGTCCCTAAAACAGCCTAGGCGATATCATCTTTGATGTTACAATTCTGCTTCAGAGTTCGAATCCAGAATTTCGGTCGTCTCAGGAGTTTCGCCGTGAATTCAAAGGGTGCTAACGTTGCTGCTTTGGGTTGTTTGAGGTTGCCATCCATGTGGTCCCCAACGCTACATTCAATATCCTCACCACTATCATCTTCTGAAAGTGATGCAAACCTTAGCCCCAGTCCAAACCAGAATCTCAAGGTTGTATCAGATGAAGTACAGAAAATGACTGTCCAGCAACTCCGAGATAAGTTGAGGAGTGTTGGACTTCCCACCAAAGGTTTAAAAGGCGAACTTGTCTCTGCCTGGAAGAACTTCTTGAACAGCCAAATAGATGATTCTGCAGGGCTAGAAGATCATGTCATCTAAACCGATGCCAACTGAAACCGAGGAAAAGAAATCTGGAGATCTGTGTGGGTCAGAAAATGTTTCAGACAAACCTGGTTTGGAGATTTCTCAATTCAAAAGAACTAAGAGGAAGGTAAAAGAAGCCCTTGTTGATGATGACCACGTTGAAGTGAAGGAAATTCAATCGAATATGAAGAAAAAGCAATCTGTTGAATATTCTGGGTCAGGAGGCAAAAAATCAATTCAGAAAAAGGGGAAGACCTCATTAGAAATTACTTACAAGAAGGTTGAAGATTCTCAATCTCTGTACTCTTCTGGAGAACCTTGGATGGTCCTGGCTCACAAGAAGCCAAAAAAGGACTGGGTGGCATACAACCCGAGAACTATGAGGTCACCACCTCTTACTGGTGATGCTGAGCATGTCAAAGTAATGTCCTGGAATGTAAATGGGTTAAGAGCTCTACTAAAGTTACAGAGCTTCTCTGCACTGGAGCTTGCTCAAAGAGAAAATTTTGATGTCTTGTGTTTGCAAGAGACTAATCTCCAGGAGAAAGATGTTGAGGCAGTCAAGCAGACCCTTATTCAGGGTTATGGTAATAGCTTTTGGACATGTAGCGTTGCAAAACTTGGGTACTCAGGAACTGCGATCATTTCACGGATAAAACCTCTTTCGATCAGATATGGTATGGGCATATCAGATCATGATACTGAAGGGCGCCTGGTGACTGCAGAGTTTGATAAATTTTTCTTGTTATGTGCATATGTTCCTAACTGAAGGGCGCCTGGTGACTGCAGAGTTTGATAAATTTTTCTTGTTATGTGCATATGTTCCTAATTCCGGTGATGGTTTGAAGCGACTGGCATACAGAACAACAGAGTGGGATACCGCTCTCAGCAACAATATGAAAGAACTTGAAAAAAGAAAGCCTGTTATTTTGACTGGTGATTTGAACTGTGCACATGAAGGAGAACTTGATCCATATATGCATGGTCAGCCGAAACAGGATGCATTTGTGGATGTTATTATATATGGATGCAAATATGGAGGACGCATTCATAGAATGGGTCCTCACTGTTTTTTTTTTCTGTATGTGAATTAGAGGACGCATTCCATGAATACGTCCTCATATTTTTATTTTTATTTTTAATCAAATTAATGAAGAGGACGCATTCCATGAATGCGTCCTTGGATTTTATTTAATTTTTTTAATATTTTTGGTAAAAAATATTTTTACAATTTTTAACAATTTATTTTACAATTTTTGTATCGAATTGTTAAAATTGTTAAAAAATAATATATTCATCTCCATTTCGCATTCCAAACCGGCATTGAATTTGACAAAATAATACATTTCGCATTCCGATTAATATACATTTCGCATTCCAAAATAATATACCTTTTTTAAATCAGTGTTATTAAAAACGGGCATTGTATTTTACATGTATATTAGTATTGTACATAATTTTTTTAAGGCCCACATTTTATTAGTGAAATATATAAATTGTAATTTTAATCAGTGAAATATATAATTTGTAAATTATTCTTTATATTTGTTTTTGGGTGAATATAGTGCATTGGTAGAATCCGTCCTCAATTTTTTCAAAAATTTTGTAACGAATTGTTTAGAGAACGCATTACATGAATGCCTCGTCATGAATTTATTTTTTGAAATAAACAAATGTATTTAATTTACATTTTTTATTTTTTTGAAATATTGTTTGAATTATACCTGTTTTAAATCAGTGTTATTAAAAACGGGTATTGAATTTGACATGCATATTATTTACGTACACAATTTATTTTTTGTCCCACATTTTATTAGAAAAGTATATAAATTGTAATTATAAGCAGTAAAATATCTAATTTGTAAATTATTCTTTATATTTTTATGTTATTCTTTAAATTACAGTAATATATTGTAGGAATGAATATAATTAAACATAAATGTACAATATGTGGAGGAGACGTGTTAAACGTAAATAAATTAGTGCTAAATGTCATCATGTTATCTACTAACGACGGCCTCTGCAAAGCTTTCCACCTGTTCCACATGGTGGAGGACGTATGGTGCGGGATGTGCGTCTTGGGACGACCATCTCAGGAGAAAAATGGATGGCGCCATCTAGCACTCCCTCTGTACAATCCTCCTGCATATCATCTTCCTTGTTCTGCCATGAACCCTGCTGGACATGTGCAACACCACCGGTATCTAATGGAGCAGCATGCGACATGTATTGATGACTCGTATTGGGAGTAACATATGACGTGAAATCTGTTACAGCCATATCAAACTATGAGGATCCACCATGTGACAGTCCGGCATGACTAGGAAGGGGTGTAAGATATGCATTGAAATCAGTCGCAGTAGTGTCATACTGTGATGGTCCACCGTGTGATGCTCCAGCGTCTGTCGGACACGCATTTGAAGTTCCAGCTTGTGATGAACCAATGCGGTCTGTATGGGCACGAGCATGCGATCGCCGACCACCCTGTCGACCAGGTGGAGCTGGACGGTGGCTTCTAATGCTAGTGTAACTCACACCCGGTGGAGGTTCGTCACAATGCACAAATGGCTGGTGGAACTGCAGTCTGAAGGGTTCATGTGCATACTGTAGAGTACGGGTGGCAACATCGCGTACCTCCCTGATCATGTTCGTGATACGTGGGGGACAGTCATCCAAATTCGTATCCAACATGATTCTCATCTGAGACATTGCTTGCAACTACAACAATGAGGTGAATATGTTAGTTAAATAATATTGAGGAAACATATAGTATTAATTGTGAAAACTAGTCGACATGAAGGAAATACCGTATACTCCAGAGTAGCCCCATCTCCATGAAAACCCTCCGCATTTGTTTCAGCCCGGTCTGGCTGATCAACCAGGGTCACTGTTCTCCGAAAATACTACTTCATGTATTCTCGAATGGGTGTGTACAGATCCGCTAGCCCTTTCACATAAACTTGTCGTTGTCCTCGATGTTCCCAAGCATCGATATATCTTCTCAGTTCCACACGCCAGTCCAATCCTGACCTCCCGCGACGGTCTCTAGTATGAAGAAGTTTTTGTTCATCCTTACTGACCAACTGGATGGGTATTGGCTGGATGAGGCCAAACTGCCTGAGAACACGATGTACATGATGGTACTCTACGACATGCCAGTTAATGAGGTCAACAGACAATAGCCAGTTGTGGCTACCAGCCGTACAATACTGTGGGAGTTGTTGCACGACATCCTCTATGTACGGATGCCAAATAAACTGCAATAACAGGTAGGTCTTGTGGTTAGGTCTGAGAATCCCTTATAACCATCAGTCGAAGTTCAGGAAATTTGAATGTCAATATACCTGTCTATCATGAAGAGATGTTAGCTAATCGCGGTACACTTTAAGTACATGCATAGGGGATTAGGATAAATCGTGTCGTGCTCTCCACCTATTAGGAACATAGTGAATACTATAAGTCATTCCTAGTAATTGCCTTGTAGTTAAAAAAGTAACTCCCGACGAATTCAGTACGTACTTGGAACCAACGGCACTCATTGTAGCGATCACCGGGAGTCGTCCGGCCAGACGGATGCATGGGATTCGCTCCCATGCCCACAACTGACAAAAAAAGAAATAAAATTTAATATAATATACGTGATCACGATCGACAGTATGTACAACTGACAAAATTAACCAACAATGTTACCTGTAGCAAGACTAGTGGTCCAGATATGGATTTCACTTGTGGGATGGCAGCGTCACACAAACACCTGTACAAGTGTGCCAAAATGGCACTACCCCAACTGTATTGATGTGCTGCACCGAGATCCATCAGTGCAGACAAATACAACAAAGGGATAAAGTGTCTGGATGTGTCTGACAATAGCATACCACCAACCAGGAGTAGAATGAAAACCCTAGCCCGTTGTTGACAATCTACCTCAGTAGCATCAACAGGGAATGGACTATGTAACAATTCTCCCAACCAGCTGGCCTTTATGCGACCTCCTCTGATAACACCCGAGTTCGGTGTAGCCCCTAGGTAGTCTCAGCATATTGTCTGCCAGTCCTCCATGCGTCGGCTAGTGTCCACTCCAGTAAGCGGCATGCCATCAATCGGTAGACCCCATAACATACCCACATCCTGTAAAGTTATCGTAGCCTCCCCAATTGGTAGGTGAAACGTGTGAGTCTCAGGTCTCCAACGCTCCACTAAGGCTGTGACCAGAGAATGATCAATGTGAATCATAGCAGAATCCAAAAGTCCTTGGAATCTAGCTTCACGCACGTAGCGCATGACTGGATCAGGGATTTGACCAGTCCAACAAGCCCCATCGCACCACCTCACCTACAGTGCCTCATCCTCTAATTGACCATTGTACAGAGCACGTGCACGGTGCTCCTGGTGCAGGTACAGTAATGTGTTGTCAATGGGACCCGGATGATACATGGTGTATACCTGCTGATAATCAGAATCACCTGGAAAATAAGCAGAATCAAGCTCTCCAAATAAGTAACAAAATTACAGGTCCATTGATATTCAAACCAAAGTTTGCAGTAGCTTCAATTTAGACAAGTACACATAATCGTAAATATTTAAATGCGCCGGAAACACACGAATACCCAAACACAAAGTAACAAATACTGTAGCAAACAACTGACACTAGTCACGCCCTCTCCTACGGCGGCCTCTGGAATCACCCATCACCCTCTCATCCATTTGATTCTTTCTCCTTCTCTCTGCATACTGCCCACGCCGCCTGTTGCGGAACTTTTCAATATTGGGAATCAGCCTCCAACTAGCACATTGCCACAGTGATGGATCTCGTAAGGGCATGAAACCCTGACTATATTGCTGCAAGTAGGTAGTCGTGTGATATACCTTGTCACATAGAGTAGCTGGGTCGTCACGCATATGCCTACAGACAGCTAACGCATGTGAACATGGGAAGTGAAAAATTTGCCATTCACGACAAGTACACAACTTTCTCCGGTATTTGACTGTGTACTGGCTCTCACCGATGCTGCCATCAATGGTCCTTGTCACAACCCTATAAGTCTGTGACGCAATCCCAAAAATAGTGACAATATGTCCCTGTGCCAACGTGTCTTGCTTCTGAAACTTTTTCCAAATCCTAGAAGGGAACGTAGACCTGAACATTTGAACACCATTTCAGAGTCAAGAAACTAGGACAACAATCCATAAAGAACTATAATGAATCTAGAAATTACCTCCAATTCGTGGCATCCATTACCCTTTGAGCAAACATTTCAACTGTTCGCTCGAAGGTCGCTTTGACACACGCAGTTATCGGGAGATGACGTGCGCGCTTTAAACAGTTGTTGAAGCTCTCTGACAAATTGGTTGTTAGAATTCCCCAACGTCGATCACCCTCATCAAATGCAAGGCACCACTTACTGGTATCATGTTTTACCAACCATTCCCATGCAGACGGTTCGATGCTCTCCAACTCCTCCTTGTACCCCCTCCACATGCTCTCTCGTCTGGCACCACCAAGCTTCCAAACTAGAGTCTTCAGAAGCGCATTCTTGAACTTCCCACTGTCAGCACTAAGGAAGCTTGATTGAAAATGACGCAAACAAAACCGGTGGTATCCAGCTGGCTCCCTCCATTCGTCTGTCTGTCTCATTGCATTTAAAATTCCATCATGGCGATCAGATATAATACAGATTGGCCTATTATCACCACCTACCACGTGGATACGTAGTCTCCGCATGAACCAGTCCCAACTCTCATTGGTTTCACCGTCAACAATGGCATAAGCAATGGGGAGTATGTAGTCGTTCGAGTCATGTGTCACGGCAACTACCATTGTGGCCTTGTATGCACCTCTCAAATGAGTGCCATCCACGCTAATCACCGGCCTGCAATGGCGAAATGCATCGATAGCCTGACCAAATGCCCAGAAAATGAACTTGAATTTCCGGCAACCACGCCCATGTATTCTATCGGGTACATCTGCCCACTCAACAACGGTGCTCGAATTTGCCCTGACTAGCTCATCCATATATGTGGGCAACTGTTCGAAGGATTCCTCCCAAGTTCCGAACACCAAATCAATAGCCTTCTGTCGAGCATACCACACCTTTTTATAGGAAAGAGTCACATTAAAATCCGTCTTCAGATGCGCTTGTACATCTTTCACCGTGTAAGAAGGGTTAACGTCAATGTGGTGGCAAATTGCACGGGCGATCATCAATGATGTCAGGTTAGTGTTACCCGTCGATCGCCCAGCCCCAACACAAGAATGACTGCTTGCCCATTTGGTGATCTCCCACATGCCATGCGAAGCCTTTTTGCTGACTCTAGCAACCCATTGACAATTTCTGGTTCCTTCAACCACATCCTTACATTTTGCATACCATGTGCGTGACCGGCTCTCCACGACTCTGTGTTCCCTATTCATCATGGAACTCCACCTCGAAATAGCTTCTACCAATTATGGCTTCGTCCGGAATCGCATACCGACATCCAATTCACCAGTCGTTTGAACATAACGAGTAAATTCATCTCCACAATTTGTTGGGTCATAGCCATCCTCATCAGGGCCCCCATAATCCCTAAAGTAGCCCACCATTTCAGGATTCGCCAAATTATGAAACGACGGGGGTACAATGTTCATGCACACCACTTCTTCATCTTCGTCCCCTGGATTCGAATCAGTTGACAAGGAACGATCATCTTCACTGCCTTGTCCAAGTTCCCCTTCATCACCATCCTCATCGCTCCCAATATGACCGACAACATACTCGCCAATTTCACCCACGTAATCATCATCGAACTCATTCAGGTCTCCTTGATGGCCACCGTATATACCACCACTTGTGGACGGTTGGGCGCAATCGACGTGAACATACGCATTGGGTTGGCTGGACTCACCATCGACAAAACCTTGGCAATCAATAGGGGATGGTAAGGTTGGCAAAGGTGTACAGTTCTGCATGTTCCTCAAAAATGACACGAAAGTGCCCGAACTAATACCACCTGCACGGTCAGTAGTGCTTCTCACATTATCCAGAACGATGTACAACTCTGGTGAGGACAAGGATATTCGCTCAATAATGTTGAAGAATGTCGCGGTTGACTCGTCATCCGCCACATTGTAACACCGATAGTATATGGCCAAACCAATCAGCTCCGGACAACGGTAATATAATTTCAACTGAAACCCCCCACTCGCAATACCAAGCCTTGTAAAAATTAAATTAACTAGCTCCGAGTGGCTTAACCTCCTTTCCAGAGTCACGTTCCACTCCGGTATAGGAGGGTCATAATACACACCCACAGTGGGGTCAAACTTAATTTGACCCCCTCTATACAGGTACACAAGCAAAACCATCGAACTACTGCATTATACAAATAAATAACATGTAACTCGATATTCATAACGACAGTACACTATTAATCTTTTTTCATTTTCCAAACAATAGTACCACACTAATTAAACTATTACTACAACTTTAATGCAAACAGTAGTAAACAAATCACACATAATCAATAAACACATACTCACTCTCTTTCAACAATTTACTAGAATCAAGATACATAATCACTCAAACAACGTACAATCTTTAAAAACATTATCATCAACAAGAACTTTACAAGTACTTCATAAATAATAATTTCACACCTAATTCGATCGAAAAAAATAGGATACCAAATCGTACATAATCAATAAACACATTCGTACGATAATGAATTTTTTAAATACCTCTACAAATAACAAAAATTTGCAAAGGGGACAACAGCGGTTAATGGCGGTCACCGGCGATCAACGGCGGTCAACGGCCGATCAAGAATGCTCAGGCTGCGAAGTTCGAAAAAAAATCACGATAAATAAAAAAACATACAACCAAACAACAATAGGAAAGCTAGAACAATTACCCGACAACTTTGGAAATGAAGGACGGCGACGAAACTCGACCAATGACGGAGCAAGAGGCCGAAACAGGTTTGGATTGCAGATGAAGAAAATGGGTTGAATTGCAAATGAAGAAAAGGGTTTGAATTGCATATGAAGAAGGATGAAACAGGGGAGTAAATAGCTGAATGAGAAACGGATGGAGAGCATTGAGGTTTCACGGGTTCTACAGTTGTTTAATGCATGCAATGGCAAAATATTCGCATGCAATGGTCATAATGCATGCAATTGTCAAATCATTGGCATGCCTTAAATTAATTCGCATGCAATATTTGACCAAAAAAGAGATTGCATGCAATTGTCAGGTGATTCACATGCAATGGCCCATATGCATGCAATTGTCAGATCATGCATGCAATTGTCAAATCATGCATGCAAGGGCTAAATCATGCGCATGCAATATCTCTGGCCAAGGAGAACGCATGAGGACAATGCGTCCTCATGCCAAGTCAAATACTTCAGGCTAGACTAAACTTTTCAGGGAGGATTCATTAGCGCAATGCGTCCTCATCCGACGTGGATTTGCAAAAACGAAATTAAATTGAGTACGCATTTCGGCAATGCGTCCTTTTCTTGCCATGGCAAAAAAAAAATTTAAATGCATTAAGGACGCATTTGGCAAATACGCCCTCAGGCAAAAAAAAATGGAAAATATAGAGGATGCATTGTGCTAATGCGTCCTGCACAATTGTATCCATGGCCATGCACTGTAGCCATGGATATAGAATTTTTCCGCACATGAAGAGATTGACATTTATGATCCCTCCGGAAATAAGAGAAGTGCTGGGTTCACAGCCGAAGAAAGACAATCGTTTGAGTCGAACTTCTTAAATAAAGGTTTTGTGGACTCCTTCAGGAGGCAGCATCCAGGTGTCGTTGGTTATACCTACTGGGGATATAGGCACGGTGGGCGCAAGACAAATAAAGGATGGAGGCTGGATTACATTCTTGTGTCGGAGTCTATTGCAGACAAGATTCATGACTCTTTTATTCTCCCAGATGTTGCTGGCAGTGATCATTGTCCCATTGGTCTTGTTGCTAAACTTTAGGTTTAGCAGAGTGCCTTTCTGATATCTGCAAAATGCTGCACGATTGCTTCGTGGTTTTAATATTCCAGTTCCAGTGCTTCTTGTCTTAGTTTCACAAGTACACAAGGAGAGGCATGCACGAACAAGTTGCTAACTTGGAGTCTTGGACCTCACTCAGCATTCATAGAGCCACATGCTTTTGCGTTGATCATGTTCTGGAGGAAATTGCAAGTTCAATTTTCTTTTGATATAATCCATTATTGTCTTCTCAAGATAAAAAAAATACTAAATTTTGAAAATTTGAAAATATTTTTTTATATTATATATTTATATATTTTCACATCCAAATGCATATTATTACTTGTTTTAACTTTATAAATAAAATATTTAAATTTTATAAAAAAAAATTACAACATTCAAGGTAAAAGCCATTGTGGACTGTCCATAAGGTTAAGGGAAAACCACATTTTTTGAGACTTTGTCTTATTAGAATACATTTAATGATTATTTTCAAAATGCCTACAATAATCTTTCATATGAAATAAAATAAAATTATTTGAAAATTAAAATTTTAATATGAAATAAATTTTATTTTCATTACCATAAATATAATTGAAAGTTGGTATTACAAGCTTGTTTTTTTTTTCTGAATAAAATAGTTGTTTACTGTAGAAAAGAAAACAAATCTGAACTTTAAATTCAAAAACAAGAAAGAAAAGTGCAAATTGGTGTATGTCTGGACCATTAATAAACTCTGATCTTGACCATATAGTTGAATCCTTTAAATTCTGCACAGTGGCTGAGTTTGTTAGGAATAAAGCAGAAATTCTAGACCAGGTCTCTCCTTTCCTTGAACATGATACTGTGTTATTTTTACAGGGAGCTGAGCTAATCCAGGCTAGAGATGACAGGATCATCTGGAAACCTGATCTTTCAGGTAAGTTTACTTCCAAATCGGCCTATCGAGCACTGACCACAGTAGCAGGTAATTCTCCTGCATCTAAACTGTTATGGAATACTGCCCTACAGAAAAATGTTTCAATTTTTACTTGGAAGATGCTGAATTCCTTGCTTCCATTTGATGATATACTGATTTCATGTGGTTTTTCCATTGCATCAAAATGTCCTGCATGCTGTCATGTTGATTCAATTGAACATTTTTTCACTTCATGCTCATTGGCTAAATCAGTATGGAAACATGTGTCCTCTCTGGTACTTTTTAACATTACTGATCCCCAGTCCCTAATTCAAATTTTTCTCACATTTTGGAACTGTGGAGACCTTCCTCATAGTCACCAGCTGATTTGCAATATCCTTCCTCCTATTATTTGCTGGTCCCTTTGGAAGGCAAGGAATCGATTTCTTTTTCAACAAATCCCCTTCGCTACAGATTACATCTGTAAAGAGGCCCTTGAACTCATTAGGCTAACACTGCTGGCTAATCCCACTTATCTAAAATCTTACACAGGACTACCTCATCCCATTCAGAGCCTACTTCCTCATCCAAGACCCCCTCCAAAACCGATAATAAAGCTAATCTATTGGGAGAAACCAAGAAATGAGTGTATTAAGATTAATTCAGATGCTTCATGGCATCCTAATAAGGCAACTGTAGGGATAATCATAAGGAATAACACTGGCACTCCACTATTTGTTAAGTCTGACTCAATCTCAGCTAACTCCCCTTTGCTGGCTGAAATACTAGCAGTGGAACTTGCATGTAAAAATTTCTGCTATTTGGACAAATCTGTTACTATTGAATCTGATTCTCAATTGGCAGTAAAGATGATTAATGACCCATACTCAGCACACTGGAATGTTTTTAATGTGGCTTTCCGAGTGAATCAACTTCTGGGAGATGCTAATCTTGACTTTGTACCCCGGGAAGGGAATATGGTTGCTGATGCAATAGCCAAATACCATTCTGCACATAACCAGTCTTTAAATCTACTTAACCTCCCGGTGCATATCAAAGGACTTATCGAGCTAGACATGCATCAGTTACCTCATATTAGAATTAACTCCGGTTAGAATTGATACTGCTAATGATTCTTGCTCCTCTTGTAGGGTACTTCTATGGACCAATCCATTATCTCCAGGAAGGTACACTCAGATTTTATCTACGCGAAGGAACTCTTGGCCTTCACTGCACCAAACGGAAAGGTTTTATCGGCTCGGAAGAAGACTCAGTCCTCATGGACACCATTTTACCGTTTCTCCCCTCACTTGGATCTATTTTAGGTTAGTTGCCTGGCCAAAATACGAATTAACACGGGGTGTGGAGATTCGTAGATTTGGAATCGCAACTAACCTAACACTGTTTTAGGATGGACATCTCATTTTGCAGACAATGAAGTTGCATTCTGTAAATTATTACTATACTCTACTCTGGTTTCTTTTGGCTTGGGGTACCATATATATCAACCCCCACCTTCGGGTGCTATTTCATTAAAAAAAAAGAAAGAAAAGTGTGATTTAAAGGGGGGGAAAAGAAGAAGAAAATTTGCATTATTTTAAAAAGGCCTACAATAATCTTTCATATGAAATAAAATAAAATTATTTGAAAATTAAAATTTCATATGAAATAAATTTTATTTTCATTACCATAAATATAATTGAAAGTTGATATTAAAAGCTTGTGTTTTTTTTCTGAATAAAATAGTTGACTATTGAAAAAAACTGCACTTTTAATTCAAAACAAGAAAGAAAAGTGTGAGTTTAGAAAAAAAAGAAGAAAATTTGTGCGGGATAGGAATGAAAATAGCGCGCCAGAGACAAAATAGTGGGAAGATTACCCTTCTCCTTCTTTTTCACCATTCATTCTCTGTCTCTCTCTCCTTTTCTCTCATCTACTCACTCTACAATCCTTACTTCCATTGTTCACATTTCACCTTCATCAATGGAGGAACAGTACGGAATGGGGGATCTGAGGCAGTTCATGAATGGGCAGAGCGCCATTTTTCTGTCGCCGGACCAGGGTGGCAGCCGCCCTGGTCTCACGGCGGCGCACCACTACGACATGGGCTTGGGCTTGGGCTACGGCTTTCATTATCAGTTCAAGCTGATACAGCCGAGCACTGGCGCGAGTAACATTAGTGTTGGGGTATATTGCAGTAATATTGCATTCCAATGGAACATGAAATCATGCTTGGATGATTGTGGTATAAAATCTCTTGAATATCGATATGAGTCGCGTTAAACACGTTTTCCTTAAAGAGTAATTTGACCCTATTATAGCCTTGGTTTACACGAATTCCCTTCGGGGATAAAACAATCAAGAATCCCTCCTGTTCTAGGCTTGAATTAGGAAAATACTTTTGAGTACCTATGTTTTTTGTTGCTATGTATATCTAGGAAGTATTGCCTTTTTCCCTAGTCATGTTTGTGTTTTCTGTGTTTGTATATTTTTTTACCATGCATACGTACTGTGCTCATATATATAGAGAACAAGTGTCATGAAACTACGCAACTGTTCTTGCGTAGTTATCAGAATTGTACCGATGTATCTTTCCACATCCCAGGATAATGCAGTAAACTTGTTTACTTGCAAGGAATTAGGCATGTTACCAACACTGCATCCCGTAGAAAATTCTTAATACATCCTCATCCTTTCAGTCAAGGAATTATACACTACACACTACCACCGTTGGAATTATTAAAAACACTGAAGTGATACATTTTTTCACATTCCAGGACAAGCTTTGTTTATACAATTAATCCTTGTCCTATCAACTGTAAACTTGTAGATAGTTTATACAAGTGTGCACTCCACACCACCAAACTTATTTTAACGTCCCGAGTTCACAACTACTCGAATCCAATTATACTTGAATAGCTTTGTGTTTCATAAAACACCAACAATCCTCCCCCATTTAAGTATTATCCTTGATTTGGAAAATCAACAACCAAACCAAACAAGTGCATAAATGAAAATTTCTTGAAGATTGAATTTTTACCTTAGTGAACTACACATTCCAAATATTCAAAAATTGGCATGTCTCTTAAGATTGAACCCTTCAACCCATTTGAACACTTGAAGATAATCCACACACAAGTTCAAATATAACTCAAAATCTTAACCGACACTATACAAGCCATGTGTCCATATCCATTCATGAGTGCATACGAAGCCAAGCCTGGGCTTATTGAAGCGGCTACACTTCACACTTCATATAGGTGAATCTCTTTAATCGTACACCTGCAAATGTACTTTGTCAAAGAATCCATTAAGAAGTTAAAACTTCAACCTAACTTCCATGTAGGTCCAAACATATTACCTTCAGGATATGAAATAATATGTTTCAATCTCAAACAATAGGCCTTCCACATTGAATTTTACTCTAACGTCATATCAGAGCAAAATTGGGTATCCCATTATCAAAGATTTAAATAGGCTTTAAATCCATCCCGATCACCGACTTGTTTATCAAGTCCCTAACTAGTCACTTCATCAAGTGTTCCTCTACATTGCATTGATATCTTACAATATCATAAATCGGCGTTATGCCTAATTTTCTTTTGGCCACCACAAAATTTTATATACCAAATTTCATAACCATCCCGCCTGTATACCAGCAGTTCTTTTACCATTCCGCTCTTTACCAGCAATTGAGGTTTCCACTAGTTTGTGTTTAACCCATTTCCTGCTAATTTTCATTTCACTTCTTCCTTCCTGAGTAAGGAATGGTTACATGAACACTCTAGTTTCCTTTCATTTTTCAAGAGCCAACACAACTGTATTACATAATTCTTGAATAATGTGTTCTGATTCATTTTACAAGAGTCAACACATCCATATTAAAAAATTCTGGAATAATATGTTTTGAATCATTGACATATAAATAAAATTTTATAAAATATATATTCTCTTCAGTTCATTTATTTGAAAATAAAATTTTCAGCATTTCAGTGAATACATAGAACATTCATCTTTATCCTTTACGTTTTACAGTGATTCCATCACTGTCATGATGCCTTTTCAGGAATACATTACTATGTATTTGATAAAAAAATGTCATCATTAAAATTTCCGTAATCATTAAAATTTCCATCATCATCATGATACCTTTTCAAGAATACACTGCCATGTATTTGGAAAAAAAAATCACCATGGTCATATTATGCATAGGCTTAGCCGCCCTTTCTGTATTATGCATACATATATCGCATGTTAAAAATAAACATACACGTGAGTGAATATGTACCTATGCTATAGATAGGTGTATAACTAATATGAATTACATATCCCATGTGGTTGTATGTCGAAAAATAAATCTATTGCAACAATTATATAATATAAAACATGTTTACTCCACCCTCATCCTACCAGCCAAACATAGACCAAACGTAAACATAGAAATTGTAGTGATGGAGTCAAGAGATTTGAATGGTATAGTGAATCCCTCATTTTCCAACCAAAATCATTATAGCTTTTATTATTACTTTTCTCAATGTTTCTAATTGTTTTTGCATATGCAATTTATTCCTGTTTCATTGCATGTATACTACGATTATAAACTCAGGAAAGTAGTATATACCGGTAGTGTTTTTCGTTTGTTTTTCACAAAAAATCAAATAATTACTCCATTTAAAATTGACATCCAACAACATGGTTGAACTTATTAAGTCTAAAAAACTTACCGAGATTATTCTGAAATTTGAAAACTAACCGAAATGATTCTGAAAGTTGACAGGAGAAGTTTTGCAAGAAACACCACTGCATCCATTGTACTTAATCC
Source organism: Rubia yunnanensis (assembly GCA_037428765.1). Classification (NCBI taxonomy): domain Eukaryota; kingdom Viridiplantae; phylum Streptophyta; class Magnoliopsida; order Gentianales; family Rubiaceae; genus Rubia; species Rubia yunnanensis. The sequence goes on from CM075061.1 coordinate 66,042,612, forward strand.
AATCCACACATGCGCATCCTTTGAATGATCGTATGCCGCATCTTCCAATATCCAACTCATGCATGTGCCACATGTACCACCAAACTCATCATACAATATGTTTAAATTACTCTTTAAGATTGTTAGGGTAGATTACTGTAATACTACATTCCAATGGAACGTGAAATCGCATTTGGATGATTGTGGTATAAAATATCTTGGATATCGATATGAATCGCGTTAAACATGCTTTCCCTAAAGAGTAACTCAATCCTATTACAGCCTTGGGTTACACGAATTCCCTTCGAGGATAAAATAATCGAGAATCCCTCCTGTTCTAGGCTTCATTTAGGAGAATACTTTTAAGTACCTGTGTTTTTTGTTGCTATGTATATTTGGGAAAATTTTGCTTTTTTCCCTAGTCATGTTCGTGTTTTCTGTGTTTGTATATTTTTCCACCTTGCATATGTACTGTGCTCATGTATATATAGAGAACACATGTCATGAAACAATGCAACTATTCTTGCATAGTTATCATAATTGTACCGATGTATCTTTCCACATCCCAGGATAATGCAGTAAACTCGTTTACTTGCGAGTTGGGCATGCTACTAACATTGCATCCCGTAGACAATTCTTAATCCATCCTCATCCTTTTAGTCAAGGAATTATACACTACACACCACCACCGTCAGAATTATTAAAAACTCTGAAGTGATACATATTTTCACATTCCAGGACAAGCTATGTTTATGCAATTAATCCTTATCCTATCAACTATAAACTTGCAGATAGTTTATACAAGTGTGCACTCCACACCACCAAACTTGTTTGAAAGTCCCGAGTTCAAAACTACTCGAATCCAATTATATTTAAATATCTTTGTGTTTCATAAAACACCAACAAGTAGTGTTGTAGCTAGGGGTGATGAAGGGATCGGAATATGGTTCATGAGCGGGTTGGAGGTGGATGGTGTCAGCGGGCTTGCGGGCTTGCGGGGGCAGACGACGAAAAGAGCCAGTGGTCGCCGTAGGAGACGCGGACGCTGCTAGAGATCCGATCACGGCTCGATCCCAAGTTCAAAGAGGCTAATTAGAAGGGTCCCTTATGGGATGAAGTATCTAGGTACATACAAGAATGCATTCTCTTTATACCAGGCCCTTTCAGTGTCCGGTATTAGTTCGAAACAATTTTACATTTTCCATCCCATGGAATTGAAGATATTGTGATATTGTTTTGCTCTAGAGATCTTTTTTAGTCTGTTCTTAATGATTTTGTTCAAATTGTAAGTTTAATTATGTGGACTGAGAGAACTGGTTGTTCATACTTCAAGAAGAGCTAGTGGACAATAACCTCAGACGAATACTCCAATAATCCCACTGTTTTTCCAGATTTCGCAAATCTACACAAATCTTCACATATATCCTCCTTTACTCAACGAGGAACCAAGAGCTATCCCCAGGAATACTATCATCGGGGATTTGAAAGTGTTGTGATGAGGCCATTTTATGCGGTTATATTAGGGTTTTTAGGATTGGATTTTGTATAATTTTTTGCTCTACATGTGGCATTCTGCCTTGAAATCATTTAAGGAGGGATAAAAGCAACTTTGACGTTTTTATCACTTTTTAGATGATTTTGTGTGACAAGGTGATTTGTTTGAAGACTTTGAAGATTTGAAGACTTTGAAAGATATCTTTGAAGATTTGAAGACTTACACTTGGGCTTTTTGAAGATTTGAAGAAGTGAAGAGGTGAAGAAAGGAGAGCAAAGCAACGGGTGAAAGATGGTCCAGGATTTTCATAATTTTCCGAGAAGAATCAGCCTTCAAGAGTGGTACCATTGGATTCCTCTTCTCGAGCACTATAAAATCGACTATAAGAACTCCCAAAACGGATCAACGGTTCACCCGGAGGAAGCAAAACAAAACAAGGCTGGAGTTTACTGATCTGGTCGCGACTCGCGATGGAACTGGTCGCGAGTCGCGATGACAGCGTGAATTCAGCCTTGCAGTAGCGTTTTTCTCCCTTTTTTCTTCCCCTATATATACCTCTTCACCCCTTCTTCTCCACAGCTTCCAAGCCCGCCTTTGGGGCTCCAAAACCCTACTTTTCACCATTTTCTTCCATTTCTTCTTCTTTCTTTGTAGATTGTTGTTCTATGTTATGGGTTTTGTTTATCTAGGGTAGTTTTTATCTTAGGAGCAAAGGATTGAAGCTTCCACTTCTATGTAGTAAGAATCATTTTATCTATCTATTTGGTGTTCTTGCTATTGTGCATTTATTATGCTTTGAATGTTAATTGTTGATTTCATTGATGTTGTTGAAAGCTTGAGCATATGAAATACTTGTATGAATTGCTAGCTAGGGTTTGGGGGATTTGGGTTGATTTCCCCCCTTTTCTTGTTAGGAATGTATGAGTATGATTTAGAGCTTTTGATTGTGTTGATGGATTGATAATGTGCTAGATGAATGTGATTGATGTTGAACTCTTCGTCATGTTCGTTTGTGTAGCAAACGAGAGAGTTATATGCTCTTGGATGAATGTGCGTTGCACGTTCATCCAATCTCGTGTAATTGCATGAATTGGTTAAATGCTTAGTCACGGTGTAGTGGTCATAAGTATTGCCAAGCTTGTTGGTTCTTCATGATTAAATGCCATCAATGGGATACTCCTAGCAATAGGGGAGTCATTGGTGAGGTTTGACAAGAGATGTCGAATTCACTCTTGCAAACTACGAACTAAGAAGGATGGAAGATTTATCTTCACAACAAGTAGTTGAAGTATTGAATAGATGATTTTAATTCATCCTTGAAGCATTTGTTATTTAGCATTTATGTATTCTTGATGGTGTGTTTCACTTCATTTGTGCCATGAGTTGTTTGAGCATAGGGAGTGCTTGTATGATTGAACTGGTTAGGTGTTAGGAACGTGACGAATTCCGTAGCTCCTTTGCATGAAAATCTACGAGCATGAACTTAGAACTTCTTGTGCATAATGTGTTGTGATTCTTGCTAGATGGGTATGTTGATGTTGAGTTATGTAATGCTATATGATAGAATGAGTGAATGGTTCAATGACCTGCATTAGATTTGGAAGTGGATATCCCTTGCCCCCAAGGTTTTTTATCTTTATAGTTTTAAACCCTTTTTTCTTAGTTTTGTTTGATGATTAGCATAGTCACTTGACTTTGCTAGTTATCTTGTCTTTTTACTTTCGTAACTTAGGAAAACCAACCATCCAAAACCCCCCCATTTACATGCTTTTATATGTATGTATATATGTCTACTCCTAGCCTAATATCAACTTTTTGTGCCTAAACACTTAGGAAGATCCCTCTTCTTCGTGGATGACCCCGACTTGCCGCTATCTACCTAGTTGTAGAAAGTAAGCAAAAAGGGCTTATAAATTATCTTTGAATAGGGGTACGACGACTGCCTGCTATTATGTTGATTGGTAATTTGGTATGAACTTGTGATTGGTGTCTTTAACCGAACTTTCTTAGCTTACCTTTGAAGTTCTTCGTTGGTGTGAGTCTGACTTTTGATGGTTCCATTTCAGACATGAAGAATCATCCATATTTAATTCATTGCAGGAGTGGAAATGTATCTACAATCATTCATAATATAATTTTTTGAGAGACATCCGGCTTTCTACGTGGACTTTATTTTTATGACCAGTTGTTGTCATATTTTGTTTCTAATTACTCAGTTTTCCTGGAAATCTTAAATTATGCTTTCTACAACTTGTTTCTGATGAACAACTTTGTACTTGTCTCTGATCATCGCATGTTCTTACTTCATGTTCATTGTAATGTACTTATGATACTGCTTAATGTTCTAATGCTGTGAATTTTTGTGAAACTCTTTGAAGTTATATAAATAGATAATTATAAATGTAAAACATATGTCAAGAAGAAATTTTTGGTGAGGTTACGCACTCTTGAAGCCACTTATAAGTCATCAGCAGATGCTGCTTCTGTTAAGACTATAGTAGTAAAGCTGACAGAGAAGGTGTGACACCTTAAAGCTGCTTGGGAGACTCCCTCAGTCCCACTATATGGAAGGAGGGAGTATTAGTCTTGGTTTGCTCTTTAATTTTATCCTATTTTCGTTGTTAGATTGGGTAAGTAGTTATGCTAACGGTGAAGGAATATTCTGCTCATCTCTTAAAAGCATGTTTAAAGAGAATTTGGCTGCTTGTAGATTGTCTTCATTTGAAAATTGCTGCTGAGAAGAGATTAGTAATAAATACTCATTTATGCATGGAGGATTCTCACGGTCACTAAAAATGCATTGGCTCACAGTATTCTTGTTGATCTTGTCTACGCTACTTTCAGCATATACTCACCGTGTTTTAACTCTCACAGATTTTGAAAATTCATTGGGTTGCAGTATTCCTGTTGATGGATGTGAACATTACACAGAGAACTAGTAAAAGGAGATCAAGGTCAATAAACTAACATTCAATGGTGTCAAATTATGCTCTCGATGTAAGGTAAAGATTTTCTCCCCTCTCCCTGAAAAATGTCATTCAGATTTTCTGCATGAAAATCATAATGAGATGCTTCATGTGTATGAATATTTAAACAGTTTGTTGCCCTGATTTTTTTAATTTAATCCTGCAAGTTCATGAGGTTAAAATTTGGCTTGAAGAAAAATTTATCACTAAGGTTATCTTTATGATTCTTTTACTCCGTTTAATCTTTGCATTTTATTTGTAAAAATTAAAGTACCATCTGCATGCAACCCAGTTTTGGTTTTTGAATGTTTAGATAATACATTTTTATATGTTCTGAGGTGCTCTATTTTTAGTCGATCAAGTTATAAAGCTCTCTACTTTATCTAAGCTCATCGCTGGCTTATAACTTCCTGTTACATTCATTATTCCTTCATTACATTCTGTACACTTAGCCATGCTGAAAAAGAGAAGTAGTTTTTGTGTGTGATATTATAGTGGTTGCTAATCTATGAAGTTAAGTGTATAGTCTAAGCTTTCAGATGTACATATGCGATTATGATAATCCCTTTTCAATGGAACGATAAATGCCGCTAATTGAGGTGGTGAACTAGATGATATCTTTCAGTTATCCTATCTTTGGTTGCCTTTTCTAATATGTATGTCATTTGATCTATTAGTGCTGAAAATTGTGTTTGTCAGAGACGGAGTAACAATAACATTGGAGGTAGCATCCACCGAATCTACATGTTACAATGCATACATTGTAAGCTACTATTTGCAAATTTCTTCCTTCATAAAATTACACAACATATGATAGTCTTTACCTCAACCAGTTTTCTTTTAGATAACAATCTCAACATAAACATTCCCAGTTCCAGCCTAATTGTAGTGGCGCCTATGTGAGTTATTGTCCTTAAATTATATATATGTGTGTGTGTGTGTGTCTGTGCGCACACGTGTGTGTATTCGAAGCTTATTTCTGAAACCTAGAGTTCAGCCTGTTATTAGGTCTTTTAATGGCAATCAATTATCTGGAGAAATACTGGATGCATTTGAAAGACTTATAGCTTTGCCAGTGAATTTTTTATTTCCAGGAAATTTTGACGTTGCTTAATTTTTCTAGTAAATTTTATTTTTATATTTGTTAAGAAAATTTAGATGGGATTTCACATATACTTAATTAAACTTACTTTTAAATGCATATGTTTGTAGCTAATAATGATTTTAGAATGTCTTGATATGTTTGCAGGGTCTCTTTTGGTTTCAAGGCGCCAAGGTGGGATTATGAAGACATCGTTCGAGGGCTAGAAGTACATTTTTTATTTTTTTTTTCGACGGTAATGGTAAGTAAGATAAAACGAAACATGTCTGGCAATACAATGTGCGAGACGGGGCCGTAGCCCCTCTCGACTACCAAAAGCAGAATCCAAATGGATCCGTGACTATGGAAATCATAAACGAACAGATGAGACCGCTAGTACAAATGAAACAACGGACTAGGCAGCAACCCTAACTAGCTGTAGGGAAATGCGCAGGTACCGTCTCCTCGTCGCGCACGGAGGCGCTGTAGCAGAGTAAGGATCCGAAATCCTTTCCTGCCCGAGTATGAGACCACAAATCTAACACTGGGAAAATACATGCTGGAGGAGAACCCCGTTGGGGCTATATACCACCATAGCGCATGCCTTCCCACTCAAATAATTCCTTCTTGAACGCTGAAAATGCTTCATCCAGGGAAAGAAGCCTACTTTCGGGCCAAATGGTGTCCAAAGGCTGGATAAATTACCCCCCTTATAACTCCAAATAAGCCCATCTATAGTTCTCCCCTTATTGCTTTCTATTTCTGAAACCCATACTCGGCCCACTTGTGGCCTGAATCCGGATTCCTTTTAGCCCAGAAATGGGTTATTTCTAGGCCCAGAAGTGGATAAGTCTCCATTATCTCTTAATTCCTCCCAGAAATTCAATCCTCCCTTTTGATCCATTATCAGTCGAAGAACTCCCCTCTTTGTCACCATTTTCAAATCGGCCCAAGAATGAATTAATAGGCCCAAGATGCTCCCTTTTTCAGCCCAGAAGGGCTGTAGAGGTTGAACCATAAATTCCCCTTTATTTCTCCTTTATTTCTCCGAATTGGGCTAAATGAAATAATCCCTACACATCTTCCTCCGAAATCAGCCCAATTCCTCTCCTTATCCTTGAAGAACACTTCCAAAATTAAATAATCTCCTCAGCCCAATATTTTCCTTCCATGTTGGCTTGCTCTGAAAATCTGTTTAGGCCCCAGAGTCCGACATCATTTTCCGGCTGCAAGATCCTCCCCAATTCCTCCGACCCCAATTGAATAGAACCAATGTAGAGAAACACATTGCAAACAGCTAGATGCAATTCAGCTCCCAAACAGCTAGATGCAAATATTATCATATATTATCATCTCAGGGACATGAATCTCCATTCCAGCAGTAACACTTCCATTCCCGGTGTGGACTAGGTGCCTCGAACCAGATCTTGTTGATAGGTCTCGTCCCGGTCTCGGACTATTCTCCGCCGAATCCATTCAGCTCCCAATCAGTCTCCACTTCTGTCTTTGATCATCCAATCGAACCAATTCGGCCCTATTGTGTGAAGAACAACCAGGCCGTAGTCCCCGTTTAGCAAGGATCTTCCTTCGAATGCAGCCGAATGCAGAGACACAGCATGAACCTGGTGGAAGCTCCCCACTCGGCTGAAATACACTCGCCTGAAATACCCGTAGCATCCCCCTTCCGATACTGATCTCCGTCTATGATGTGCAGTTGTCCCTTCCCCTTTCCACAGCCTTCGGGAGCTTTCTGTATAATCAGATGTGAACGCTGCGAACTCCGTGACCTGTGCCTCTTTAATCCTTCTGCTGCAACGGCCGCCCATGTTGAACTCCCTCCTTTGCGGCATGTTTGAACCTTAGAATTGCAGACGAGATCCTTCGGCAGCAGAGCATCTGGCTTTTCTCCTCGCTGGCTCCCGTTGTTGACCATCTTTCCACGACTGTCGTTTCCCTCCGTCCTTGTTTCATTCCAATTAAGGAGGAGAGGCAATGATTCCTCATTCCTGAAGTAGCACTTCCTTTCATAAACCCCCTCAAACTATCGAAGATGACTCCCTCGAAGTGTCGGCAACACCTAGTGTAGCGAGAACTGGAGTTGGAACTTTCGGCAGCAAGCCACTATTGGATCATTCACCGAACCTCCATTCTCAAACTCTTCATCACTCCGGCCCAGTGCATGTATGCTGTATTACTCCAGGGGGAAGATTCCCCAGTTCTGCTCCTTTCCATATTCAGCATTCTGAACTGTTTGAGTTGATGTGACTCACCTTCATCCCAAAATGGAATGTTTGTTTCTGCCCATCGTTATTCCCTTCGGAGAAGGATCCCATTCCGCCCCACAGTCCGATGTCATTGCCAGTCAGTGGAGACATCCTGATTTCCTTCCACTCCAGCTGAAGTCAGTACCGAAACAAATCGAGGCAGCACATTCCAAACAGCCATGGATACCCCAGCCATGGATACCCCGTAGGGAGGGTGGGCAATTTCACCGCATGCCCGACGTGGCAGTCTGTACTGCCCTCCCCACTATTTATCAAATTCACAGCGCAACGCGCAATGTTACATTACTAAATATTTGGAAATTGATAAAATGTGTCAAATAAATAAAATTTTCAATCTGTTTAAATTAAAGGGAAACACATAAAGTTGAGGATTATATAGTTTAATGGTGTGAAGTAATTAGGGAATCATTTGTCCCCTAACACAAAGGGTGAATCAAATTCCAGAAATCAGCCCTTGTCCGCATTTCCATGTGATGTGGGTGTTCTTTTAATTGTATAACTTTTGGCTAAAACTTAACTGTATATAATAATTTCTTCTTCTTGTGTCCGTCTCCTACGAGACCGTCTTACCATAAGATTAATGGTTAGAGTGAAAATAGGGATATGGCAAATAAAATTTGGGGGCAAATTTAGAAATATTTGTGGTTCAGGGTTTAATTTTTTTAAAAAATGCTAAGTTCAGGGACTAAAAATGCAAATACAAAAAATAGAAACCCTCTCACCAACCTCCCTCTTCCGCCTCCCCCCTTCAATCGAACTCCCTCCGCCTCTCTCTTTCCCTCCTTCTCCGTTCGCGATGGTGATGGTTTCTAGTCGCGCCTTCTCCCGATTGCTTCGATGTTGCTCCGACGAACCAACGTCGTTCTCGCCATCTTCGAATTTTGGTTTCTGGCAGGGAAAATTCTGCTACTCCATGGATTGGTGTCTCCGCGACGGGGGAGAAGTTGCTGCGATGTACAACTCCTAATTCTCTGAATTGGTGAACTGATTGCTTCAAATGTCTGTGATGGGTAATTTCTGCTACATTTTCATTAAGTGGGGAATGTGATGCCTACCTTTTCGTTGTGCATACAAAAGTCAAAAGATGTGAATTTTCTTCTAACAAGGGCTAAATTTGGGATTTTTCACTAGTACACTTGGGTACCTCACCTCATTACGGTACCATTGCTGCTATTGCAAAAGCATCCACCATGTCCTTGCTCTTAAGTTGTGTGCAAAGAGGCAAGGATGTGTGTCAAGCTTCTCAAATATATGAATCCTCGTGGGTGTTTATTTAGGTTTTCTGGAACAAATATAAGGGATGTCAAACGCTGGTGATTATTGTTGGATGTTACCGGAAATTTTGAGCAATGTATTATGTGATGTTTCGGCGAGGTTTCCGGTCAAATGTACTACGGATGTTACAAGAATTTCGATCCAGTGTTTCGATCACAAGTTTGGGCTGAAATCAAGTAAAACATTTGGGCCCAAAGTCTACGGTTCACATTAAGGTAATAACACATCAAGTTAAAAATAAATAACATCAAATAAAAACTCTAAACCACCAAATGAAATAATTATAGTAAAATAGACATCAAACTAAAATAGTTAATTATCAAATAAAAACACTATATTATAGTTAAACATCAAAATAAATTCCTGATTTACAAATGCAAGGTGATTCGTATCACTTTATGTGTATTACGGATGAACAAGTAATTTTAATATTTTTAATGCAAGACATAAAACATCAAACACTGATAACTCAAAATCAAAGGAATACAATGAATTATCACGGGCACAGCAAATACATACTTATAATATTAGCATGTGAAAGTGGCAAACTTTAATTTGAAAGATTACATTAGCATGTGAAAATGTCGATTGCCATAAATATCGAACCATCAAACATCATTCATTGCAAAATGATTCAAATACCATAAAAATTTGCTAATATAAAAAATGAAAATTTTCAAATCAAGCTAAAACATCAATAACAATCAAGCGCCTCAACACTAACACTGACAATCAACCACGATAACAGAAAATCAATGTCAAACAATACATCTTAAACAATCAAATTCTATTTTTTCCCGACTTGTTTCGCTTCGCCAATGGCTTTTTCATGGACTCACTTTCTCCTGCTAGTTTTGAAGAGGACAACTTTCGTACTCCATCAATGCAAAGATCAAAGGTCGACTATGATTCTCTATTCAATGGAACACCTACAGAGCATGGTTTCTCATACCATTTTTTTTATTAACTCATTAATGGCATCGTGGAGCTCTGACATGGACAGTATTCCTGTGAAGTAATATAAAATATCACATATAGTAAAAAAAATCAATATATGTAATTAAAACATCACAATAGCACACATAACATCACCGACAACTACATTGAGAAACATCACATACATTATTTAAAAAATCAATCTCAAAATTTAAAAACATCGACAACACACACTAAACTACCAAAATAACAAAATTGAACATCAGTTGTATACTTAAACATGAAAACACCACAATCATCAAACACTGAAATTAAAAATATTATGCCAACACACATAAAAAATACTTACAGCTTAAACATGAAAGTTCAAATATAAAACCAGAAACATCAACAACAGTATTTAAAACATCACAGCTAAAGTAAAGAAAACTCACAGTTCCTACTTCTTTTTCAATGCAGCAACAATGGGCAGGTGCTCTTAGACATCTAAGAAACAGCGACAACAACATAAAAATTAGCACAAATAGTAACAAAACCCTAAGATATCACACACACACAATCAAAGCAACAAAACTGAACATCAATTGCACACTTAAAACACTACAATAATTAAATATTGATATTAAATCATCACACCAACGCAGATAAACAGTACTTGAAACCTAAACAAGAAAGATCAAACATAAAACCTGAAACATCAACAACAGTATTTAAAAAGTCATATATGGAAAATAACAAAATTTACAGATCCTCTTTCCTTCTCAATTGCAGCAACAGTGGGCAAGCATTCTTACATATCTAAGAAACAATAACAATAATACAAAAATTAGCACAAATCGTAACAAAACCATAAGATATCACACACACAATAAAAAAAACTGAACATCAATTGCACACTTAAAACACTACAAGCATCAAATACTGAAATTAAATCATCACACCAACACAGGTAAATAGTACTTAAAACCTAAACATGAAAGATCAAATATAAAACCTAAAAGGTCAACAACAGTATTTAAAAAGTCACATCGGCAAAATAACAATATTTACGAATCCTCTTTCCTTCTCAAATCTCAATTGCAGCAACAATGGGCATGCATTCTTACACATCTAAGAAACAGCAACAACAACACAATAACTAGCACAAATCGTAACAAAACCCTAAGATATGACACCCACAAGCAAAGCAATAAAACTGAACATCAATTGCACACTTAAAACACTACAAACATCAAATACTAAAATTAAATAATCACACCAACACAGATAAACAATACTTTAAACTTAAACATGAAAGATGAAACATAAAACCTGAAATGTCAACAACTGTATTTAAAAGGTCAAATCTGCAAAATAACAAAATTTATAGATTCTCTTTCCTTCTCGATTGCAGCAACAGTGGGCATGCATTCTTACACATTTTAAAAACAGCGACAACAACACAAATATTAGCACAAATCGTAACAGAACCCTGAGATATCACACACACAATCAAAAAAACAAAACTCAACATCAATTGCACACTTAAAACACAAAGCATCAAATACTGAAATTAAATCATCACACCAACACAGATAAACAGTACTTTAAATCTAAACATGAAAGATGGAAAAAAAATCTGAAAGGTCAACAGTAGTATTTAAAATGTCGCATCTGCAAAATAACAAAATTTACAGATCCTCTTTCCTTCAATTGAAGAAACAGTGCAAAAACATTCTTAGACATCTAAGGAAGATCATCAACAACAAAAAAATTAGTTTACATATATGAAACTAGTTTACATATAAACATCCTACTCTACAGATAAGATTAAATTAGAAGATAACACCATTTGAATCCGTTGAAACACACTGAATTATTGAAACTCCATTTATTTGAATAGGTTAGGATGCACTCCGAAAAACACCCAAATGTTACACCACCATCGAACCACCACCACCGAAACCTGAACCATCACAATCGGACCTTTATGGATCACCTCCAGACTTAGAAACCACTATGTGAACCACCGACACGATCTCACAACGGCGGATAATCTATTGGACGTCATTGTTATAAAGAGGGTGGATTAACACTGAACCAGGGCCCAATTCAATAATTGTATATAAACTTAGTTATTAATTTAGAGAGTTTGTAGTGTATACTCTCTCTGTCCCAAGATTATTGACATATTTACTTTTTTCAAAGTTAAAGTTGGTAAACTTTGACCTTAAATACAAATTAATATATGTATAATAAAAATATCATGTGAGATATTGTTAGATTCATCTTAACATATATTTTCTATATATCCATTTTATATGCAAAAATATTATACGCAGCTAGAGATATTAACGGTCAAATATGATCATTAAAAATTGTAAAAAAAAAAAAACAATAATTATGAGACGGAAGGAAAAATTAGTATGTTTGAATATCAAATACTCATTCTCTCGATTCCACCTGAGGTTGTAGTAAGAGAGAGAAAGTATTTTATGGTGTGATTTGTTTATGAGTGGACCTCCTGATAGGCGGCCTGTCCATAAGCTTATGGACAGACCACTTATTTCTTACCTTATACACTGCATTTCTTAAATTACATACAAAATTTAAAATTTTTTAAAATATTTTTTATGTCATATATTTTTATATTTCACCTTCAAATACATATTATTACTTGTTTTAACTTATAAAATGTAATATTTAAATTTTATAAAAAATTACAACATTTAATTCAAATGCCTCTGAGAACTGTCCATAAGTTTATGTAAATGCCGTCTTTCATGAGACTTTCCCTGGACATGTGGTGGATGGGAATTTGTCTATTATTTAATGCGGCATGTAGCATGTGATCCAACCTAATTTTTAAGTTTAAAATCTGATTCAATTTTAAAAAATGTTGAACAATGTAAATTACTGTAGACGTTTTAAAAAGGGAAAAAAAGAGTACAACTTCAGCTCCAAATTGAGGGACTACACACTTTCTCCATCCCATATAAGTTGCCCATGATTTTTTTTTATGGTATTCTAAAAATATATTTAATTATATATAATAATTAAAAATAAAAAATTAATATATAAAAATTAAATATTAAAAATTTTGAGTGCGTCTCTTAAAAGACGGTCTTTCCATAAGTTATGGAAAGACCAAAGTTTAAAGTGTAAATTAGAAGAAATTAAAATAAAATTTTCGGGTTGCATGAACCAGGTTATAAATTTTATAACTACTACATGTTGCATACTAAATTTTTAATGTTGCAACTAAGACCTTTTTACCTTTTATTATTCGAATTAAACCCCATCTTTCCATAAGCCTATGGAAAGACGTCTTTTCCAAGACTTTACCAAATATAATATACAATCATATTATTATTTATTTATTAAATACGTGATATGTGCAACTGAGAGCATTATCTTCTTCTTTTCTCTTCTTCTTCTTCTTATTATTATCTGTAAAAGAAAGCTTGTAATAAGAATCCAGTATTATCCTTCATAGTTCATCCCCCAACTCTTCCGCCCTGCAAAATATCCAACTGAAAAGTCTTAACAAGAGATGAGTTGCTTCAACTGCTCAACTGTTTTGCCAACCGAAATATCCAACTTGAAGGTTGTCAGAACTCCATTTGTGGCGGGTGAATTCCACTTCCCAAAAGCCATTTCATCACCATGCAGAAAAACAAGAGCAGCTGTTAACAGGGCTGCGATCTCCACCTCCAAAGATGTAGTTCTAAGGGAATTATATGACAGAAAAGCCTTGAAGGTATCCTCCAACTGCCCTGAGTTTTATCATTAGTCTTGCTGTTTTCTGCTCCTTGTGTTTAGTGTCGCACTTTCCACAAAGGTAATTAGCATTTTGTTTATCTTGATGCCATTATAAAGCTATATTAAAAAGATGTGATGGAAATTATGTGGTTGTTTTGGAAATGGAAATGGACGTTATGCTAGGTGAACTCACGGTGGAAATGCATTCTCTCCTATTTCAGATCATTTCCGGTTTGCGGAATTTCGACAGAGATAATGTTGCCTCTGTTGTTACAGCTGCAGATAAGGTTTGTAGTACCTTCCCTACCTCTAGCTTTACACCAGTAATGAAGATATATATTGTTATGCAACATTTGGTTCATTTGACAATTTCCATGGATGTATCATTCCTAATTAAGATTTATCTACATTCTACAAGCTTAAGATACCACCAGTTTTGCCATTTTAAATTTCTGTGGAGTGCTGAAAAATCTTCCATTCCTAAATCCCAATGATAGAAATGCTTATGACGGGCAAGTGCTATGTCTGCAGGAAACAATGAGCAGATTGGATTCAACTAGATTGGAGAATATTGACTCTCAATAACGAATTCCTAATCTATTTGCTTGTTTTTAATAAAAGTTTTTTTTCTGAAAACCTGGATGAAAATAGCTGTACTTATCATATTAACTGTGAACAGCAAAGAAATATTTGTGGCATTTAAAAGTATTGCAATCTAGCTGACAAAATCTGTTGGTTTACATGTTTATGAAGCTTTAACAGTTTTTGGATGAATCCCTTTATGTTTGTTAAGTTAAGACTTTGCTCTCTCTCTATATCATGTATGAAATGAAAGAGTATTTTTGTGGAAGATGGCCTGCAGTTGGTTTCATTGTTCTTCTTCTTACAAACTAAAGCAAAGGAAATCAAACAAAAAAAGTGTGCTATCATTGATGTACTCTACGAATAAAGGTTACTGTAGGTTGATTCTCATTATTTTCTGCTAATAGGCAGTTATTGGTTTGAACAGGGTGGAGCCACACACATTGATATAGCTTGTGACCCAGATTTGGTGAAGCTGGCTACTAGCCTGACTTCCATCCCGGTACATCCTTACTTCACTTGTGTTGTAGTTGATAGTTTTCTGTTGCAGGGTTTTGGAACACATTTTGCTTAGTTAAATTCAGAAGCACCTTGTCGTCTTCATATTTTATAATGTTTACAAAATCTTCAGGACTTTTGTTTTCTCAAACACGGCTCAAAATCTGAAGTTTCTAAATAAAACCTAGCTGGACTTGATCATGGATTTGATGAGCATGAAAATGCTGTATATTGAACATTTCTGTCTATAATTCATGCAGTTAATACATGGTTTTTATCAGGCTTTGGTTCTTAGCACATCCTGCTCTAGTTCAAGTAAATCAAGCAAACTACAGATTAGTTGCTCATAGTTTGTATAGTCAACTCAATTTATGCCTCAGGAGAAAATAAGTTGCTTGATTCTGTTTTGTAGGTTTGTGTTTCTTCAGTGGATCCAGCACTATTTTGTGCAGCTGTTGAAGCTGGGGCTTCCATGGTTAGAAACCGAACTTGTGCGATTCTCAATACTACCTTGCGTACTAGAAACATGTCCTAAATCATGCATCCATGTTGTTTCTGTTCTTGTGATTATTGTGAATTGAGTCTTTTTACTTATTTTATCCTTAGGTGGAGATTGGAAATTACGATTCCTTTTACGAAATGGGCTTCACTTTCTCCCCAGAGCAGGCATGAAATGCATTATACCATTTCCAACTATTGGCCTATGTGATTTCTTGAAGCATTGAGATGGCTGGAAAATGGAACTCTTTTTCTGCTTTCTATACAATACAAAAGCAACCAATGAAATGGCGCTAATATGCTGTCCCTCATTTGCCTACATTCAGATACTGGATCTAACAAAGGAGACAAGGAGGATTCTACCTTCCGTAACGCTCTCTGTAACAGTACCACACACGTTAAGTCTACCTGACCAGGTGACCATTACCCTTCATACCTAAGGTTTCTAGAGTCAAATCTAAGCATCTCGAATAGCAAAATCGTAATATAGTGATTGCCAACAGGTTAAGCTAGCTGAGCAGCTGGAGATGGAGGGTGCCGACATCATACAAACTGAAGGAGGAAAGTGTTCTAATCCTTCCATGTCTGGAATTCTGGGGCTGATTGAGAAGGTAACATAGTATTAATTGTCTTTTTCATCACTTGTATTGCATGTGAGTATCTCTGCAGCAGTTTACATGGCCATCTCTGCTCGAACTGTAATCAGTTTTTAATTTTGGGGCTATGTACTGTCAAAAAACATTCCCATCAGTTCCTTTACATATTTCCGAAAGAATCTGTAAGTTTTTATACCTATCAATTAAACAGAATGACCACTTAAAGTTTGAGAATACGCATCTTCTACTTTTCCCATTTTTCAAACTAATGGCCACTAGATTCACTCAAATAGTATGATCTGTTTGGCAATGAAAAATAGTAGAATCTGTTTTGCCAACAGGTGGCCGAACCAGATATTCTTCCTTTAAGATCCAGGGTGAATTGTTGTCAAAGGAAAAGAACATCAAGCCAGGGAATACAATCATTAACAGTCACAGCTAGAACAGAATTTTCCAATAGGAACTAATTAGCAAATATATAAAAAGGCTATTTTTGGCTTGGTAATCTGTCATTGACTAAATTAATGAATACCGGACTAGCTGTTGGGGACAGTCCTAACTACTGAGTATTCTTGTTGATAATTTGTCCCAAGTGAAAACAAGTACAGTGAAAATGCTCTTGCACTTGCATGATTATTACTCCATAAGATAAGAACATGCCATTCTGTTTGGGATTAGAATATGAATGCCGGAGACATTCCTTTTACAGTGGTAGAAACAGGCTGGAGTAGATTAACCTTCTTAGCCTTCGAGATGTATTACCGTATGAGTTTACCTTGTCTGCTTTGTTCAATCAAGTAGTTACCAGTACTCATTTTGTTTTGCTTTCTTCATGGTAGGCCACCCCTACATTAGCGGCTGCATATTCAATTTCAAGGGCAGTGAAGATACCGATAATGTGTGCTTCTGGACTTAGTGCTGTTACTGCCCCCATGGCAATCACGGCTGGAGCTGCTGGCGTGGTACTTTTACAAGCTTGAACTATTACTGCTCTGTTTAAGGAAATTGCTAATCTTGGTTCTGTCATCGTCATAATGTAGGGTGTTGGTTCGGCTGTCAACAAGCTAAATGATGTCGTAGCAATGATCGCAGAAGTCAGAAGCATTTCTGAGTCCCTCGGTTCTTTGAGCAAAAGGCAGCATGTATTCAACAACAGCACCTAGAAACTGCTTGTAGAGTTGATAGAAAGAATTGAACTGTTGGAAATAAGACTAAAAATGTAGCATGATATCATAGCTTATCCAGACATTCAAGAGGAGATTTAACACAAAAAAAGAGAGATTTGACAACTTCTTTCCCACGGTATATGTTTCCTTACTTGTCATTGAGGTTATGATATCGCTAACCAAATCACTGATATTGCCACCATTCTGAGTTTCGTGACATATGCATTGCTAGAAAAGGAAATATACTGGTTGTGGTTTGTTTTGCATTTGGGATTGTACACTTAAAAGATATTGCAGGTTAGTCTGGTAATTCATTGGCTCTTCTGTGGTCGATCTGCTACTCTTCTGTGGTTGATCTGAAGAAGCAACTTGCATATCTGCCAATTCGGAAAAAAATGAACTTATTTTTACTGAACTGAAAATTTTGTGATGCCCCATATGGATGTAGACTATTCTAATGTTGCATCCTCCGGCCATTTGCATCCTTTTATGCGACCCAAAACTCCAGCTATAATGGAGGCGCATAGAAAATATTCACTTCCGAGTCACCCGGAGAACTTCATGCTGCAGCGCTTACCTTTTGATGGACACACTAGCATATACTCCCTCTGTCCCCTTGTTCAAGTTCCGAAAGGAAAACGGCACAACTTTTTAGGGAAGTTGACACATCATGTGCGTAACATTACTATTGCCCCACTAGTGAAGCTAGATTGTAGTGGGTGATATGACTATTGCCCCGCAAAAGTTTTTTAAAATGTTGGAAAAATTAACTAGGTCAACAATTATGTTAACAAATTTGTAACTCCATATTTTAAGTAAGGGTAGTTGTGATATTTTGCATATAATTATCATACTAAAAATGAAAAGAATAGATATAGAAAATTTGTAGTGGAGCGGACTAAAAAGAAAAATAAGAATTTTGCAGTGGAATTGAATGAGTATACATCTATGAGTAGCTCTTCTTACAAACAACATGTTTATAAATTTATGAATAGATCAAAGACCATTTTACAAATTTAAAAAAGTTTTAAGAATTTTACAAGTCGAGTTAAAATAACTTAAATGGGTCAGCGATAAGTTATTCATTGATAAACGTTAAAATCTACTGCGAGACCTCTCCCTCCAAACGGCAACACAGGCGCGTGAGGCAGCGACTCGGCATGCGGTGGCGTTCAGATCCTTCACGGTTTGGCTCCAGCGAATCCAGCTTTCCAGTTGTAGAATTCAGTTATTACAGTTAGACGGCGCCGTTAAGTTATGTAACTTTTCATAAGTCTTTGTAGTGCTGTGGGATTTCCAGCTTATATCTTCAGGTTTGTAAAGGTGCCTGCTGTGGGGTTTCCAAAACTTGTTATTCTTCTGCTTTAATTTCCACAAGGAAAATTCATAGATGTGTGCTGGTGTGCTGGTACCTAAGATCTATCCAAAAAAATTTGGCCGATCTCATAATAATATGCACGAGGCTTAGTCATTTGGTTTTGGTTTTCGTGGACTTTCTTTTCCTTTTCTTGTTCATCTGACGTGACAGATTTTTTGTGCATTAATTAATGGTAAATTGATCTTTTCTTCTTCTTCTTTTTAGCATTAATTATGAAACTTTTTTCAGAGATCGTGTATAAGTTAAGTTACGAATCTGTTATGGAATTAGTATTATAGTTGTTATGGAATTAGTATTCATTAGTATTGGTATTGGAATTGGATTTGTATTCCTACCATAATTGTAGATATAATTGTATTCTGTTACCTTCTCCCAACTGGGATAGGTTTCCTGTACTACTATATAATGTATCCTGAACTCATGAATAGAATACTGATTATTACCCTTATTTCCTACATGGTATCAGAGCCTAAAATTCTTAAACCTAAAACAGAAAATTTTCCGCTGCCCTGATCTTTCTCGAACCGCCACCGTCCGACGCCCCACGCATCGCCGCCGAAATCCATGCGCCACCGCCGCTGCACTATCGCCGCTGCTGTCCGCCAGGTTTCCGACGACGACCCTGTCAACGACGTTTGCTGCTCGTGTTTATTTGATCCGCTGCCAACCGACGCCACGCGCCGCCGCCGTCCGCCCACGCGTCGTCCGCCACGCAACTGTCCACCGATGTTCTTATCCGTCCCTGATTTTACAATATGTCGGGTTCTGATGAACAACCTCGTTTTGAGATTCCTGAGGGTACGAAACTTCAGGATCTGAGTGCTAGTGACGTAATTGCAGCTTTACTCAAACAGCTGCAATCACAATCTGGCACTCATGCTGCTTTACCGATTGGTCGTGTATCGACTGATCCTTACTACATTGGTTCCGGAGATGATCCAGGATTACAACTTGTACCAATCATGCTGAAAGGACCAGAAAACTACAATGAATGATCTGATGCGATTTGTTGCGCATTCTTGGCCAAACATAAGATTGGGTTACTTAATGGATCCATCACAAAGCCCCAGGATGATCATCCAGATGCTGCTGTCTGGCCTGGGGTTAATGCTACTCTTGTCTGCTGGATCTCACAGACCCTGGATCCAGTGATACGATCTTCAAAAAGTTCTTTCTCTACCGTCAAGGATTTGTGGGATGATCTTAAGGCACGCTTTATTTTCGCTGATGGAATGAAGCTTATGCAAACACAAGAAGCCATTCAAGGTTGCAGGCAGAACGGTCAGCCCATCACCATCTATTTTGCCACACTAAAGAAGTTGTTTGCAGATTATAACTGCATGCGACCGCCTGTGGTCTGTATCTGTGAAGATTGCAAGGCTTTATGCCAGTGCAATTTTCAGGCGAAAATCCTCCAGGAGAGAGAGAAGGATTTGATCTATCAATTCATCTCTGGCCTCGACGAAGGTTTTCACACCCTGCGATCCCATATCTTGAGCATTGAGCCGCTGCCATCTGTCATGAGGGTGTATGCCCTTGTTACTCAGGAGGAGAATCATAGAGCTATCATTCGAGCCCGTGATTCTTCTTCTACATCCATGGCATATGCTGCACGTCGATCGCCAGTGGTTCTTTCTGCCGACGATCGTAAGAATATTATTTGCACACATTGTCGTCGCAAGGGTCATGACAAAGACACTTGTTTTAAGATACACGGCTTCCCGGAGTGGTTCAAGAAGGGCAAGAAATCGGCACCACCTGATCGGCCATTAGTCAACGCCGGTCAACCTGGTGGCGCCACCGATCCATCGCCCCCGCCGCCGTTCACCGAAGCCACCTTGTCGCCACCAAGCCTGGCGGCGGCGGCCTCCTCCACGGTCCCTGCTCGCTCCGATTTTGGCCCTGCCCTGTCTGATGACCAATGGAACACGACCATGAACCTGTTTAATCAGCTTCACTCTTCTGGTGATGTGTCTGGTAAGCATACTTTACCACGGATCCTTGATTCGGGAGCCTCCTATCATATGACTGGTGACAAAGGTTCTCTTTCTGATCTTACTACTACTATTGATGCTGTGAATATTTTTCTGCCCGATGGCTCGATGTTCTCCGCTACACAATATGGTTCCATTTGTTTTGATGGTTTTAAACTGCCGCACGTGTTATATATCCCTACATTGCGCTGCAACTTACTATCTTGCTCTAGATTGTTATCTACCCTAAACTGTCTAGCTTTGTTTACTAAAAATTATTGCATTTTACAGACAATCAGTACGAGGAGAGTGATTGGCGTGGGTGAACAGAAAGGGGGGGTGTTTTGGCTCCGTCTGCTGGATGCTCGTGTTCGAAGTCCTGTCCTGCAGCCTCTTCCTACAGTTGCTTCATTGTCCTCTTCTGATTTATGGCATCAGCGTTTTGGTCATCCATCTTCCACGGTGTTGTCCTCTATTTCTCCTAGCAATAATAAACATACTGTGCCTTGTTCTATATGTTATAGAGCAAACCAGCATAGACATAGTTTCCCTTTAAGTACTACTAATGCTACTGCATTGTTTCAATTAATTCATTGTGATGTTTGGGGACCCTATAATACACCATCTTCTAGTGGTGCTTTTTATTTGTTGACAATAGTAGATGATTTTCCCGAGCTGTTTGGGTTTATTTGCTAGTAGCTAAGTCTGAAGTAGCTTCTAGATTTTTAGAATTTAGTGCTTTAGTCAAGAACCAGTGGGGAAAAACAATCCAACGAGTTCGTGCTGATAACGACACTGAATTCTTGCCTCTTCGATCTCACTTTACTGCATCATGGATCGTTTTTGAGACGTCTATGGTTGATACTCCACAACAGAATGGTCGAGTTGAAAGAAAGCATCGTTATTTACTAAATGTAGCGCGAGCTTTACGGTTTCAAGCCAATCTTCTTATTGACTTCTGGGGAGAATGTGTTCTTACTGCTGCCTACCTGATCAACTGAACACCGACACAGCTTCTCAAAGGTCGTACTCCCTTTGAGTTACTCTATGGACAGGCGCCAAATTACTCTCCTTTACGAGTATTTGGATGCTTGTGTTTTGCTGCTCGTGTTCCAAGATACCGTGATAAGTTTGCACCAAGAAGTCGTCGGTGTTTGTTCCTTGGTTATCCTACCGGAAAGAAAGGTTATCGTCTTCTCGACTTGGACTCTCGAGTTATCTTTAACACTCGGGATGCTGATTTCTTTGAAGACCAGTTCTCGTATTCTGCATCTCAGCAGTCCGCTTCAACAGATGCACCTGGCGGCGCCACTACTGCACCGCCAATTTTCAACTCCTCACCAGAACCATACGGCTTTTTCGATCAACCGCCGGCCGCCCTCCCGCCGGTCAATGCTGACCGGTCAACGCCGGTCAACTCCAGCCAATCAACGCCGGTCAACTCCAGCGAGTCACCACCGGCTGCTATTCCACCGGTCAATATTGATCGGTCAACTCCGACCGGTCAACACCGGTCAAAGCCGGTTAACGACGGCGAGTCAATGCCGGCCGCCCTTTCACCGGTCAACACCGACTGGTCAACGCCGAACATCGTCGATGGGTCATCACCGGTCCACACCGACGATCCACCGCCGATCAACGGCGCCCACCTAACTCCGACCACCACCGGCGTCCCACCGCCACCCACCGCCGGTGCTCCTCCACCTGCTGCCAATAATCCACCATCCACCAAATAAAGTGTTCGTGCTCGACGTCCACCGTCGTATTTGGCTGATTATGATTGTGATCATTCTACTTGTGCTCTTTTTACTGAAGACCCCCCTCTTCGACTACGTTCCCCCATACGTCATCACTATCCTCAGGTGTTCTCTACCCTCTTACTGATTATGTAAATTGTGATAAATTTTCTAGTATGCATTCTAGATTTTTGGGTGCTGTAACTTCTAGTGCATATCCCACTACTTACTCTGAAGCTTCCCGTCAATCTTATTGGCGAGATGCTATGGTTGCGGAGCTCACTGCCCTAGAGCGCAATCAGACCTGGACTTTGTCTCCTTTGCCTGTGCATAAAAAGGCCATTGGTTGTAAATGGGTTTACCGAACGAAATTTCGCTCTGACGGTACCATTGAACGTTACAAAGCTCGTCTCGTGGTTCTTGGAAACCGCCAGATTGAAGGAATTGATTACACAGAGACTTTTGCTCCAGTCGCAAAGATGAGTTCCGTTCGCTTGTTCCTTTCCGTTGCTGTTATACGTGGTTGGGAATTACATCAGATGGATGTTCATAATGCATTCCTGCATGGTGACTTACATGAAGAAGTGTTCATGCGACCCCCACCTGGCTATGCGGTTCCGCCTGGTCAGGTTTGCCGCCTTCAGAAATCTCTTTATGGTCTTCGTCAAGCTCCTCGGAATTGGTTTGCTAAACTGGCGCAGGCTTTACGGATATTTGGTTTTGTTCAAAGTAAGGCAGATTACTCTTTATTTGTCTTTTCCAGTGGATCACAGTCTTTACATGTTCTAGTTTATGTGGATGATTTGGTTATTGCTGGTAGTTCTTCTTCGCTCATCTCTACGTTCAAGAAATACTTGGGTTCTTGTTTTCACATGAAGGACCTTGGTTTGCTTAAGTATTTTTTGGGCATAGAGATTGCTAGAAGACCAGAGGGGATGTTTATCTCGCAAAGGAAATATGCTTTGGACATTCTATCTGATACAGGTTTATCTGCTTCTAAACCAATTGATTTCCGATGGAGCAACAACATGATTTGGCACGTGTTGAAGGTCCAGCCTACCATGACCCGGAGCAGTATCGCCGCTTGGTTGGGCGTCTGATATATCTAACTATTACTCATCCAGAACTTAGTTATTCAGTTCATACTCTCGCGCAATTCATGAAGTCTCCTTGTGTTCCTCACTGGCGAGCTGCGGTTCGTGTTTTACACTATCTGAAGAGTCATCCTGGTCAAGGTTTATTTCTCTCTTCCCATAGTACTCTCCAATTGACTGCTTATTGTGATTCGGATTGGGCCGCTTGTCCTATAACTAGGTGTTCCTTATCCGGTTATTTTTTCATGATTGGTGATTCTCCAGTTTCCTGGAAAACTAAGAAGCAACCTACTGTTTCTCGATCTTCTGCTGAAGCAGAGTATCGTGCTATGGCAGTTGCCTGTTGTGAGTTATTATGGCTTCGGTCCTTGCTGAAAGACTTAGGAGTTTCGCACACTTTTCCTATGACATTGTTTTGTGACAGTCAATCAGCCATTCACATAGCAGCCAACCCGGTTTTCCATGAACGTACTAAGCACATTGAAGTTGATTGTCATTTTGTTCGAGATCTTGTTCAATCTGGCGCTATTGTTACTCACCATATTCGTACGGTTGACCAACCCGTGGATTTGTTCACCAAAGCTCTTGGCTGTAACCAGTTTCATTCCTTACTTGGCAAGTTGGGCATTTCTGATCCGCATGCTCTAACTTGAGGAGGAGTGTTATGGAATTAGTATTATAGTTGTTATGGAATTAGTATTAATTAGTATTGGTATTGGAATTGGATTTGTATTCCTACCATAATTGTAGATATAATTGTATTCTGTTACCTTCTCCCAACTGGGATAGGTTTCCTGTACTACTATATAATGTATCCTGAACTCATGAATAGAATATAGATTATTACCCTTATTTCCTACAGAATCGTTTCTGTTTAGTTAAAATATGCATATGTTAGTCTAAAAATATAATATATTATAATTTACATAAGCAGAGGAGATTAAAATTTGACGATTTAAAATTGTGATATTAACTCTGCATTAATTACTTTACAACATACATTGTTTGAATAAAGAAACAACATATGATTTTAAATTATCAATTCATTTGATGAATAGCAAAACATTGCCATGAGGCAGTGCATAAGTTATCTTATGAATCGTTTGTTTTGTTAAAACATGAATATGTTAGCCTATAACTAGTATATATGTTATAGTTTATACTAATAGAGAAGACTAAACTATGACAATTTAACATTGCCATATTAACTCTGCATTATTTACTGTACAACATGTATTGTTTAAATAAAAATACGCATATGATTTTAAATCATCAATTCATTTTATGAATAACAAAACTTTTCCATGAAACAGTGCATAATTTACCTTATGAACCGTTTATGTTTTGCTAAAACATGCATATGTTAGTCTACAACTAGTATTGTCTTATAGTATACATAACAGAGGTAAAATAATTTTGCACTTTTCAAATTTTCACATGTACTGCATTTAATACCTTACAATATATTCTAATTACAATAAAAGATGTGTTTGTTTAAAAAAAACATGAGCAGATTTCCCTGATTTAAAATCAATGAGAGGTCACAAAAAGTATTGTCTGTGTGAAAGCAACACGTATAAATCATTCCATACTTTGTATATAAAACATGCAAATTTTGTCAATTTCAAACACAAGAGATGCTCTCAACATCTAAACAAAATGGAAGATAAAGTACCCGTGGCAGAATTCTTCCACTAGGAAACTTTCAATTACAACAATATTTCTAGATTAACTAACAGTCTCTAATGCAATGAATCAGCAACTATTAATCTTCAAAATGGTACCATCTTTAAATCTTCAAGTTCAATGTCGTCTTCATCTAAATCTTCCTTGTGTCGGAACGTCTTGTGGAGTCCAATGTTTAATATGTCTAATTCCTTGAAAGTTATAACCATTTCAAGTTTAGATCCAACTCCTGCAAAATGTCATACACATTGGATATTAATAGTTGTAGTATATAAGCAAACAAGTACAATTTATAATTTAAAACAAACAATAATCAACAATGAAAATAAAAGTCAAACACAATAAAACTAACAAGTACATACTGGATACTAACAGATGTAATACATAAATAAACAGATGCAGTTTCTAATTCAAAACAAACAACCAACAACATTTTTTTTTAAAAAAAAAACCATACACAACACTACTAACAAGTATACACTTGATACTAACAGATGCGGCATATAAGTAAACATGTGCAGTTCCTAATTCAAAACAAACAATCAACAGCAAATGAAAATAAAAAAGGCATACACAGTACAACTAACAAGTACACACTGAATGGTAAAAAATGCAACATATAAGTAAACATGTGTACCTTGTAATTCAAAACGAACAATCAACAACGAATGTAAAAAAAACAAAGGTCATTCACTGTACAACAAACATGTACACGCTTGATAATAATAGTTGCAACATATATGTAAACGAATGCACCTCGTAATTCAAGACAAACAATCAACAAGTTTGTTGTAATAACAAGGGGAAAATTCAAAACTAAATCTCAGAAAACACACATAGCAACTCAAAATACTATAATACAATGTCTATCTAACGCTCAACAAAAACTCTTCTGTTCATGTGGTAGAATGTGTTCGTTTGTTCCCGTTGTAGAACAAAATTTCCATATTTAAGGCACAAAAAATTCTCATGTCTTCCAACTTATAAAATGAAAATAGAAACGGAAAAAAACACGCGCAAAAACACAATGCAAATAAATCACCTAATTAAAGCTTCAAACCCGATCCCTGCAAAGGATTTAGGTTAATCTATACTTAATTATATCTCATAATTCAGATGGTTATGTAATATGTACACATCAATTGACCAAGCAAAAGGTTCCAAAAACTTCCATGCATTTATTGATGCCACAATTCTATAATCCAATCACAAACTAAAATTAGAACCATTATCCTTATCATTAGGCCCGTCAAATGGGTTAATTGGATAAACCCATTATCCAAACTCAATGGGTCAATATCCAATTAACCCATTTAAAATGGATCATAATGGGTTGAGTCATAAATGAGTTGGGTCATTAAATGGATAACCCATTGGATAACCCATGAGATATTCATATGACTCAATGGGTTAAAATATATTATCCAATAAGTCATTATCCAATAAATCATTATATAATTAACCCAATAAGTTATCATTAAATATTTTTTATCGATTTGGGTTACAAATTGTCATTATCCAATGGGATCAGATATTAAATGCTCATTATTTTTTAGGATTTGGGATGAGAATAATTATGTTGATGGAAAATTTTGATCTCAATGGGTCCCATATTATGTTAACTCAATGGGAACATAACAAATACCCAATAAATATCTAAAATTACCCAATTAAATGCATGTGTAATATTTAACATAAATATTCACTATAATTCACAAATTATACAAATTATAATTCACAAATTATTCGAGTTCAATCTCGTACAATATTCGAGTTCGTACAGTATTCGAGCTCGTACAGTATTCGAATTCAATCTCGTACAGTATTCGAGTTCG
Source organism: Rubia yunnanensis (assembly GCA_037428765.1). Classification (NCBI taxonomy): domain Eukaryota; kingdom Viridiplantae; phylum Streptophyta; class Magnoliopsida; order Gentianales; family Rubiaceae; genus Rubia; species Rubia yunnanensis. The sequence goes on from CM075061.1 coordinate 66,069,412, forward strand.
TACAAAATTCGCACTCAATCTCGTACATCATTTGAGTTCGTACAATATTCGAGTTCAATCTCGTACATATTCGAGCTCAATCTCGTACAGTATTCGAGTTCATACAATATTCGAACTCAATCTCATACAGTATTCGAGCTCGTATAATATTCGAGCTCAATCTCGTACAACATTTGAGTTCGTACAATATTCGAGCTTAATCTCGTACAGTATTCAAGTTCATACAGCATTCGAGTTCAATCTCGTACAGTATTCGAGTTCGTACAGTATTCGAGTTCAATCTCGTACTGTATTCGAGTTTGTACAGTATTCGAGCTCAATCTTGTACAGTATTCGAATTCGTACAATATTCGAGTTCGTACAGTTTTTGAGCTCGACCTCGATCCCAATTAATATTGTTCTTTAGTTTCGTCGAGTTTACAAAGACAACATATTATATATTATATATTTTTTATTTTTATTAAATATAATATAATATAACGTACATAATATTATATAATATAATATAATATTATGAACTCGAATATGAACAAAACGCAGACCGATTGATGAACAAAATGCAGACCGACTGATGAAAAAAATGCAGACCGATTGATGAACAAAATGCGGACTGATGAAACAAAACGCAGACTGGGAAGTGAGAAGTGAGAAGTGAGAACTGAGAAAGAACACGGACTTGATGGGTAATTCACGTTTCACCCAAATGATTATATGTGTTAGGGAAAAATTAAATCATTCGTAATAAAACTTGTGAAAATTTTGTTATCTTATGATATGAAATTATCCACGGGTCACCCGTTATCCAACACAACTCGACCCACCCAAAATTATCCAATGGATAATCCATTATCCAACCCAACTAAACCCAATAACTACAACCCAATTATATCCATTAACCCAATGGGTCATTATCCAATAAGTCTTATCCAATAAGTGAAAATAGTATATGGGTAACGGTTATCCAATGGGTGACCCGACCCGTTTGACGGGCCTACTTATCATTTCCAACTCCTAACCAATTCTTCATGCGCTAATTAACTAGCCTCTGTTCCACTAACCAATCCTTCTCGTCTTATCAATCAAACACATTTAAAAATTGAAACACACATAAAAACAAGCAAAATAAACTCTTTACCTAAGAATAAAAGTCCAAAAACTCGTAAATTTACCAAAAACTTTTAAAAGAACACTCACCTCGATGATTAAGAGCGAACACATTTCCAATTGAATCTTCATAAATACTTCTTCTGCACGAACTGGACTCTGAAATCTGCCCAAAGGACACAAGCAAGTAAACTGATTCAGCTTCACATTATATCCGCAACTTCCCCCCTAATCCCGACATTCAACGCATTGTTCCCTATCTTCCTTCCACCTCAACTCGAACCCGCTCTCAACCAATTGTCCGATGTCGGGAATTTTCACAATTCCTCTGAAACTCTCACTATGAATACGAAAGAAAACCCACGGTGGACACAAACTAGGGCCCTGAGCCCCTAGAACAACATACCCGTTACCGTAAACAGTTTCGTTAACGGTCAGCTCAATTGCGTCGGAATTTCAATTTCCAGCGGTGGGCACCAATGCTGGACGATAAGATTTATGTGCCAGTCTGCTCGAGATATGGATTGACTATCAGTGCTAATGCCGTGCTTCTTGTTTGAGTCATTGTTTGGATCTACTTTCCATTTGCTTATCTGATAACAGAGGAAGAACAAGAGAAAAAAATGTAGAGAAGCAGAGAAGAACGATGAGAGAGAAAGTGGAGATAAAAAATGAGGAAGAAGAAAGGGTTCAGGAGATACTTTATCTAATTAGTACCAAATTTTTTATTAATTACAAACTAAACCCCATTTTTCAAAATAGTCTCTGACATGTCCATAAGTTTATGAACATGCTACCTTTCCTGAGATTTACCTTACATCTATACGTATATATATTGTAGCAGCGATTATTGATCATAAGGAAGGAAAATTGATGCCAACTTAAAAAATGTAGCATTGTTTTTCGATTTATCGGTACTACACCATGTTTCCTATTCATTTTTATGAACATAAGCACCAATTTTATGACGAATAAGTGAAAACCATTGTTAATTAGCAAATCGGTTTCATGAAACAATTGTTATTTTTAACTACTATATTTCCATGGGAAATGGTCATTACAGACTAGTAACGGTTTTGAAAGTTAATGTACGGAAATATGATGGTGGGTTAAACAAGATAACTAAAGTTGAAATGAGAATGAAGAAATGGACACAATGATTATACGTGAAACCCCAAAACAAATTCGGAGAGAAACCACAGGCAAGTTTAGGATGACTTCAATAATGGAAAAAGGTGGGGATACAACACATTCTCTCTAATTACATTGAGATAACTAATTTAATCTCTGTTGTAGAAAGGAGAAACAAGTAGGAAGAAAGGGGAGGAGAAGAGCTAAATGCTTCACAAGCTTTTCTCTTGGTTTTGTTCCATCCTCCCAAACCCCCTCTATTTATAGAGAAAGCCCAACACTTTTTGCCTCTCAAACCATGAAAAAATCAAGAAAATTCTTACAAGATATGCATGAAAGATTTTGGTTGTGGAAATATTCTCATTTGCAAGTCAAACTTTCACATTACCTCAATATATCACACATCTACTCTTCCATAAGGCCTAGCCCACCAACTTTAACATTCTGAATTCAACCAATTCACAATCTCCCACTTTAAATTCATATTGGTTAACCATCTTTTGCTAGATCATGCTTGCTTATGTTTCAACCAAGCCACACGAGGATCTACTCCATTCAAACTTGTCAACGTTGATCGATTTTGTCATGAAATCTACTCAATTCTCATATGTATGATTTTTTTTGCAAATCCACACTCCCATCTTCAACCACTTCACGAACAGAGTGATATTGAACCGGTATGTGTTTTTTCCTTGAATGAAAAGTTGGATTCCTTGAAAGATGCGAGGCACTCTAACTGTCACTAAACAGAATCATCTTTTCCTATTTGTGCTCGAGTTCCCCCATTAACTTTTGTATCCAAATTGCTTCCCTGCAAGCTTTTGGAGCTGCTATATATTCTACTTCTTTTGTGGAGAGGGCCACAACTGACTACACAGTTGTGAAATCCAACTTACAGTTTCACCTGCAATAGAGAAGTAGACTTACTTTTAGGTAGTTCCCTTGCATAATCCGAATCAACATAACCATTGACAGTAAAACCCGATCCTCCATAACATAATGTAATATTTGAGGTTCCTCTGATATATCTCAGAATCCTCTTCACTGAATTCTAATGCTCCTCACTTGGGTTCACCATAAATCTACTGACAACTCCCACTAATGTGCAATGCCTGGTCTAGTACATACCATGCCGAACATCAAACTTCCCATTGTTGAAGCATACAGTACTCGAGATATATCCATCCTCCCAGCTTCACTACTAGGAGACATACTTGAGGATAACTTGAAATTAAGAGGAAGTGGGGTGGACATTGGCTTACAAACTTGCATATTGAATTGTCGCAAGATCTTGTTAAAGTAGTGCTTCTAAGAAAGCCAAATCTTCCTGTTATTTCTGTCTCTTTGAATTTTCATCCCTAGAATCTTGTATACTGGTACCAAGTCCTTCTCTCAAACTCCCTAGTTAATTGTGCCTTCAATTCCTAGATATAATCTTTGTAGGGGCTTGTCACCAACATGTCATCCACATACAAGAATAAGATTATAAATTTATCTCCATCAAACATATTGTACTACGTACAATAGTCTTAACATAGTCTGTTGTATCTATGACTTCTCAAACTTCTTATATTAGCATCTTGGCACCTACTTTAGACCGTACACATATTTGTTCAACTTGCGAACCAAGTTATCTTTTCCTTTTCAACAAAACCATGTGGTTGGAGCATATAAATTTCTTCATCCAGATCTCCATGAAGAAATGTCGTCTTTACATATAACTATTCTAGATCAAAATCAAGAGCAGAACACATAACCAGTACAATCATGATTGCTTCCAGCCTAACAACAGGATAAAATATTTCATTGAAATCCATACCTTCTTTCTGTGTATATCCTTTGACTACTAGTCTTGCATGATACCATTCTATCTAATCATCGGCATTGCACTTGATGCCTTGACCCTATACACCCATTTATTACCAATGAATTTTTTCTCCTTTGGTAATGACACCAGTTCCCAAATCACGTTCTTCTGTATGGCCTCTATCTCTTCCTGCATTGCTATAATCCACAGTGCTGCTTCACTGCTAATCGTTACTTCTTGGAAAGTTGATAGATCTTCATTCTCTGTAAAAAGACAGTACGCAATAGTGCTTTCACTAACATAATCCAAAACCTAGGCCGGTTTTCTTCATTCACCAGTTGGCCGAAGACCTTCTGGAACTTCTCCTTTAACTGGGTCTTGTGCATCTTCTTCTGGTGTTGGGAAATCCCGTTGGTAGGTTATCACCATACCTCTCAAAGTTAAATTTATAATACCGAAATGCTTCATATCTATAACTGAGTAGATAATGACAAGTAGGGGGTCGTCCACGAAGAAGTGAGATTTTTCCAAGTGTTTAAACATATATAGTGGAAAACATACTAGACATAAGCATATATATATATATATATATATATATATAAGCATGTAAATGGGGGGGGGTGTTTGTTTGGTTTTGGTCCTAAATTATGAATTGAAAGACAACAACTAGCAAAACAAAAGAATAATGCAAATCATGCAACAACAACTAAAAAGATGATTAAAACAACAATTTACGAAGCCTTGAGGGCAATTGATCCTCACTTCCAAACCCCTTATGGATCCTAGATTCATTCACTAATTCAATTAAGTTTATTGTCTATGAGGAATGTTATCACTTATCATTTAAAGATCAACATTCATTCCTTCTTAATAGTAATTTGTAAAGACAAACAACGACCATTTGCAAACCTCGTTGATAATCACTCTAGGCAAACAACACCATAGAGGTATTTCATCAACGACATTTCACACGAATGACCATAGGTTTGATAACAACAAGCCTTCTACCAAAGACATAGCCATTTAACCAAACAAAGTATTTACTAGGCTAACCCTAGAACAAACCACATTCAAGGTTCAACATTTATTTGCATCTATTGGATAAATATTAGAATAATCCACATTAACATACTTATCTAGCAAGAATCACCACACATTATACACAAGAAGTTCTAAATCTATGCTCTTGGATTTCATGTCAAATGAGCTAAGAAATTTGCAACTTTCTTAACACCCTAACACTTGAATCATACAAATATTTCATATAATCAACTAACCCATGTTATAAATGAAGCAAAACACAACATTAATTGCTTAATAAATGCTCTCCAATAAATGTTCATAAATGAGCAAATATAGAATGTCACCACATAAGTTTGGAAGCTTCAATCAATTACTCCTAAGAACTTGATTTAGCTAGTACAATCCATACTAATCAGCAACAACAATCCAAACATGAATCAAACTAGGGTTTGAAAGAGGGAAAAACATATTGGAAGAGAAGGTAAGAGAGAGAGGATATGATTAAGTATTTATAGTACAAAAAAGCATAGAAGATTTCTGGCCATCCAAAGTTCGCGACGCGCAAACTATTCTTCTCCCGTCACAAAGACTGCAGTCAGCAATCTTAAAATTTTCTCCTTCTTGGTTCAAATTATCCTTCTCACTTCAATTTTCTTCCATTCTTCAAGTATTAAAATCTTCAAAGCAAGTATTCAAAGTCTTCAAAAGGTGATCTTCAATGGCCTCCGGTCGTTAAGTCTTGATGTTATCTCCTCATCACACAAAATCCATTTAGAAAAGGCAAAAGAGCGCAAAAGTCGCACTTACCTCTCCTAAGATAATTTCAAGGCAAAACACAAGCTCTAGTTGACAAAAGAGCATAAAAGTGATCCCAAAAAGTCCCAAAATATGCACATAAAATGGACACATGAAACCTCCCCGCACTTAAACCTTACTCGTCCTCGAGTAAGAAAAGATTCAAGCACTCACAAAGGGGTTCATGTATCCACATCCTAAACTACTATTTCCCAAATCAATACCTCACAAAACTCTCAATATCACACATGCCAAAGTTAAGATCAAATGAGAATTCACCCACAACCCCCATTCCTAAATCTTCCCAAACCATACCAACCTATCAATTCATTGATATCCATAAAAACATTTCTAAGTCCCGAATTGACAATCCCAAATCCAATGGCACAAAGTGAAGTAAAAACATGCATCAATTCGAACACATACTTCACTCTATACCAATATATCATCCCAAAAAAGAAGTCTATCAAACAATCAAGAATTCCATATCTTACTTTGTTTTCCCCGCTAAATTATCCAATCCCAAGAGGTCTCAAAATGTTAAGCTACCCGATCCATCCATATGGAAACCACAATCTTATGACTCCAAAGTCGGCAAATGAGTGAAATCATAGCATTTTTTCCCTCTCTATTTCTCTCATTTTGCATAGGAGCCCTTTCGGGTTTTCATCCTACCCATACATCATGTTTCTTTGGCTCACATCTCACATTTTTCCGCACATTTAGCCTCTCATTTTTGACTAGGTCATGCTTTCGGGTTTTTGACCTATCTGGGCCCCCAATGTTTCCTAAGTTGCACTCTCAGGTTTTCAACTTAGCGAGTTTCTTTTTATTTTTTATCTTTTTTATTTTCATTTATTTTCAATTTTTTTCATTTTTTCCGTGTTTTTCCAATCAAAAGTATCAAAAGCTTTTACATGTCAAAGAAAATATAATCCAAATACATCCAATGTGAAAAAAAAAATCCCAAAACAAGAAAAGCATCCCACAACATCTAAGTCTAGAAAGAACAACATCCCAAAAACAAGCAATAAAAGCAGTAAATACCCATCCACACACTTAAAACACTGCATTGCCCTCAATGTAGGAAAAACAAGGCAAAATAATATAAAGCAAAGTATGAGGAGTGCAAGAAGATATAGTTTACAATAATTGATGTGAGAATGAACCATCATCACCAAAGTAGCGTTGCTGATAACAGGTAAGCCAAGTATTGTTCCTCTGATGCCTTGCTTTGCACCTCTCCACTCTGGGATCAGGGCCCAAGGCACTACCAGACTGAGACTGCATCTCATGAATGTGGGCTGATAGATGGTCAATATTCTCATCCATATCTATCAGGCTTTGGGAGACAAAAACATTGTGCCCAATTTTCATGCCATCTTGGCGGCGAAATCCATCCTGCATATTTCACATCATACACACATAAAAGTTGGGAGGAGGCTGAGGGAAATGAGGTGGCACATCCTCCTGCATTGGCTCTATCTCCGTCTGTGGCTGGGTGAAATGGATAGCATTCTCATCAGCCCGATCCACCAGCAGGGGTAGGTTTCGACACTCCTAGTCAAAACCCACTGCATAGTTGGTATCTAGCTCTATTGCCAAATCTTCACCCTGGTCCGCTAGGGCTGGGGAAGCTTCATGAACTTAGCTCCTCTCGCCCCTTAAATCCATATGAAAGATCCATCTATGTCTGTCTTCTTGATGAGGTGAAAGTACATGATCATTAGATGTAGAGTGATACAGTATGAGACACGTTTGCTCAGACGTGGAAGGCCAGGCGGTATGTGGATCCCAAAAGTACCAAGTGATGAGGGTAATCACACCTCCCATCGGTATCCCACCCTTTGGCTTCCCGACTACCTCTTCAACATTCTTGACCCATAAATTAGCACACAACCCAAAACCTAAGCCCTTGCTCGTGAGATACCATAAATAGTGCATATCATAATAGTTCACATTTGTTGGATCAACATGACATAAAAGTGTGCCCGCCAGAAATTGGTGCACCAAGCGAATACCAGGATGAATGATGATATTACTCTTGTCCTTGGAATCCTATTCCACCTCGTGATGGTGTTCCAAAATGATACATCCTCCATAATGTTGTGGTTGGGCATGTTGGGCTCAACCTGGGCTGGGATCTCCTCAGTGGACCAACCAAATGCCGCCTCAATGTTGGCCAAACACATCTCATAGGACCGGTCATTGAGGTTGAATGTGATAGATCTCTCACAAGGTTCCCCATCTTGAAGACTGTGCACCCTCAAAGTAGCAAGGAACTCTAAAGTGAGTCACGGGTAAGTAGGGGCAGCCTTGTCCATAAACTCGGCCAAGCTGCCCTTGGTGAGGAGGCAATGAATTGGCTCTCATAGGCCAAGAGCATCCAAAGCAGGACCATTAAAGAAGTTTGTCTCCTGGATCTTCCTAGTGGCCAGTTAGTCTCATCGCTCCACATATGGCCCGGTGATCCGTGTCAAACCCATGAAACGGTCCAGAGGTGGTGGTGGAGCAGGCTCCGTAACTGGTAGTGGAGGTGGAGGTGGAGCAGCGATGGTAGCACACTGTGTAACCCTAGGCTTCTTCGGAGGCATGTCTAATAACCACAACAAACATGTTAATTGTACAAGAATATAAGCATATGCAATATATATATAATCCAAATCAACACTAAACTAGTGTAGCTAACATCATAACTTCCACAATGCAATATTCAAGTCCAAGCTAAACTAGTCCAAGTAGTATCCCTTATTGTATACAAAGTTCACGTCACTTTAAAATGCCAACAATTCCAAGTTATGAACATAAAACATTTGGATACAGGATCAACGAACGTCCACCTAAGTATTGCTTTAACACATGTTAGAGTAAAAAACAACATTCTTTGCCAAAATCTTCATCAATCATGTATTCACTTTGTTGTTGGCTAGAATATATCAATATAATCAATTCAATCCATCTTGTATTAACAACACTCTATAGCTAAGATGTTCATCAATCCAAATCATGAGAAAATTTTGTACAAGGCCTAGTCAATACCAACATCACCCACATTTACCATTGCAAAATGTCCAACATAATGATCTACAAAAGATATTTGCAATTCAAGCATAAATTGTGAAGAACTATCATAACATACAAAATATATCATCATTCACAAAATGCACAATTTTCACTAAAATTAAACTACACACAATTCACAATTCAAGTGTTCAAAAATGAGGAACTGTACCAATAGTGTGTGTAGGAGGATGAAACAATGAAGCCCATAAGCAATCCTAGCCTAATTAGCTAGATTTTGAAAAATTTCTAAAACCTAGGGCTTTGAATTTTTTTTCGAAACTGGGGTGGATTTGGTGGAAGGAGATGGAATGGGATTGATGGAATGTGGATAACGAGTGGATTCCGGACTAAGGGAGGAGTTTGGAGGTCGGATTTGTGGTGGCGAGCAAGAGAGGGTAGCTTAGGGGTGGTAGGTATGGAGAAAGAGATGAGGAAATGAAGAAGAAGAACTGGTACTGCCTGTTCTTAAACCCTCTGGGTAATCTTCGCGATGCGCAAAGATAATGTTTGCAACTCGAGAACAAGCTTTGTGATGGGCAAAATTTTTTTCGCGATGTGCACATTGCTGGACTTGAAATCTTAAATCTTTCTCAAAGTGCCTGATTGTGTCGCGACGGGCGAAGATTTGTTCGCCCATCATGCATTGGAGGTTCTGAAACCTCAAATTTATTCCCATCTCTTGGATTTCTTCGCACGGGGCAAAGATATCTTCGCAATGGGTGAATAGTAGTTCCCGACGCGCGAAGACTTGTTCGCCTCTCGCGAACGATGAGCTTTCCCAACACTTACAAAGGTTTTGAATTCACTAAATGACCAAGCTCTTCCTTCCCTTTCCAAGATTTTCTCCCTTTATCAATTCAACTCCAAGCTCTTCGAATTGCTACAAAATCATGGAAAAACACACCGTAAAATGAACAATGCAAAATAACAAAACTAACGACAAAACTCAAAATCAAACAACATCAACGAAAAGTTATGAATGATGATCTGGATGATCAAAACCAAGTTTATTTAATGTCGTCGGCACGACTTACTCCTTTCCTTGGAGCTTACTCACAAAACGAGCTGAAGTGTTAGGTCTTTTTTCCCCGATCCGGGTCAAAACATGTGGGATCCTCATCATCCCCAAACAAGACTTGGCACACCATGGCTAGGGTCTCCTCATGTTCCCTTAGCATTCCGAATAACTCACCTTTTTCTTCCACGATGATCTCAATCAAGTGAGCATTCAGGGGTTTCCCTCCTTCTCTAAGGGATGAACATTTAAGAACTTTCGGTGGTGGTTTGCACTCTATCACCGAAGTATTCTCAAGAGAAGGAGGGAAACTCACCCCCATTGGCTCACCTATGGACACACGAAAGGTGCTGGATGTTGCTTTCCTTCAAGTTAGTACTAACAACATTTGCAATCAAAGCATCACTCAAAGAAACATCTATGGAAACATTTAAGGAACTACCATTATTGGGCTCAAATACATCTTGCTCTATATCATTAACAATATTAATAGTTTGGCAAGAATGGTATTTACTCAAATGCTCAAGAGAATTGTTAGTGTCGAATTCTATCTTCCACCCATTAAATTCCATGGTTAAAGTTCTACTATGCATATCAATTATTATCCTTGAAGTCTTTGAAAATGGCCTACCTAAGATAATAGGTTCAGCACTATTACCACCTTCCATTTCAAGAACATAAAAATCGACGGGGAATGTTATTGAACCCACTTTCACCAACACATCCTTCACAATACCTTTTGGGTATGTGCTAGAGTGGTTGGCTAGTTAGATAACAACCTCAATTTTGTGCAAAGTGCCTAGCTCTAGAATTTCAGACAAGGAATATGGGATCACATTAATGGAAGCACCTAAGTCTAGCATGGCCTTGTTAACACATTTTCCTCCTATCTTACAAGGGATCACAAACATTCCCGGATCATCACATTTAGGAGGTATTTCATCATCAAACACAGCGGAGACATGTTCACTTTTCACACTCATTTTCTTACTCTTCAATTGTGGTTTCCTATTAACGGTACACAATTCCTTAGGAAATTTAGCATACCTAGCATTTAAGAGTGGAATGTTTACCTCGCATCTACGAAAGACTTTGTAGATGTCCTTGTTGTCCTCCTTGGTCCTCCTATCTTTTAATGCCTCAAAAAATGATGTCTCCAACACATAGATAGGGATCTTCGCCCATCTTGGCTTCTTGTAAGGTAGGGATGAGGTTTTGGGATTTGATCCCGGTCTTGGCACAAATGTTTCCACCTCAATTTCTTCTCCTTTGCTCTCTTTGGCCAACTCCTCGGCCTTCTTCACAACATCCTTCTCGTTCTCAATCACCTGCTCAACAAAAACCTTTCCTTAAGGTTCCTTCACTTGTTTCCCACTCCTCAATGATACTTCACTCACATTTTATCGAGGGTTGATTTTTGTTTGGGAGGGAAGGTTGCCCTTTTCCCGAGCCTCAATCTGATCATCACTTGAGCTATTTGGCTCACTTGAGTTTCCAAGTTCTTGATGCTTGCCTTGGCTTCATCGTGGAATTTTTTTCTTTCTCCGCGCACATGCTCAACTGATGAATTGCTTGCATCACCTTATCTTTTGACAAGCCCGAGCTCTCCCCTAATCTTGGGGCTTGTCTTGAAACCTTTGGTATTGTTGTTGAGGTGGCCAATATTATTGCTGAGGAGGGTGAAAGGTTGAGTATTTTGTCCTCCTTGAGGGTTTCCATACCAGATATTCAGGTTATCATGATTATTTGAATTGTACCGCCAGTTTTAGTACCCTTAATTCCCTTGATAAAATTGATAACCTTGATAGCTTTAATTGCCTTGATAGCCTTGCTCACCTTAATACCCCATGGCATTCACCTTCTCAACATAATCATCTTGAAAAGTAGGGCAAGCATATGTAGGATGCACCGATAAAAAAATTTCACAAGATTTAACATGTTGCACATTTTCGGGCTTGGTCATCAAGAATTTCACCATAGAAGTAAGGGTTGAGACTTGGTCCTCGAGCTTTCCACTATTGGAAGGGTCACTTGTGGGTATTGGATTTCTTCTTTTCCAATCGGCACTCGAGCTAAAGTTCCTTGACTCCTCAGCTAGCTCCTCATATAACTGCATAGCCTCCATCGAAGTCTTGTTCCCAAGGGTACCAACACAAGAAATCCTCACTAGTCTTTGGTCCTCATCAAGAAGTCCATTGTAGATATAGTAGAGAAAGTCTCCCTCTGAATAGCCATGGTAAGGGAAACTCGAGAGAAGTTTCTTGAACCTCTCCCAATAGTTGAAAAATGACTCTTTGTGCCATTGAAGGATGTTGCTAATGTCCTTCTTCAAAGTGGCGGACCTTGAGGCCGAGAAATACTGGACAAGAAATTGTCTCCATGTCAAGCCAACTTTTGATGCTCTTGGGTGGTAGGTAGAGGAGCCAATACCTTGAACCATCCCTCAATGTGAATGAAAACACCTTCAATTTGTAGAAGTCTTTATCTACTCCGTAGGGAACTGTACCACGACGTAAAAAGGGGAACCCGATGAGATGTTTATTGGCATTTTCCCCTTGCCTACCAAGGAAGATATGTAGCAAGTTTATAAACCCGGTCTTGAGCTCAAAGTGGCCATTCTGTCCAACCAAAGGATACTCAATGCACATCAGTTGTTGGTCAAGGTTGGGAGCCATAATGTACCTCAATAAGGCTTGCCACAAAGGAATCTCCCTTCCTTGGAGAGGGGGATGTTGAGGTCCTCCTTCTGGAATGTCACCTTCATGCTCATCTTGATGTTCCATGGATGTAGAAGTGTCTGCAAAATGGTCACTAGGAGGGGTGTTATTCACACTTTCCAAAGAGAGCCTCCAAGCCCATCTCAAATTCAACTCTAACTCATGGGCGTAGTGTAGAGGTTCTTGTGAAGAGGATCACGTACGAACCATACACCAAGAACTCAATAATACGCCTCCAAGCCAAGAGAAAATGGCAAGTCAAATAAGAAAACAAAATAAAAGCAAACTAACAAATATTTACAAGTAGCGCATAATCACACATAAAATGCCAAAATGCTTAAAAATAAACGCCTCTCACCCTGCAACGGTGCCAAAATTTAGGAGGTTGTCGCCATACCTCTCAAAGTTAAATTTATAAGACCAAAATGCTTCCAATCTATAACTAAGTAGATAATGGAAAGTCGGGGGTCGTCCTCGAAGAAGAGGAATTTTTCCAAGTGTTTAAACATATATAGCGGAAAACATACTAGATAGAAGCCTACGTATATATACATATGTATACATATATATACATACATACATACATATATATATACATACATATATATATATACATACATATATATATATATATATATACATATATATATATATATATATATAAGAATGTACATGGGGGGAGGAGGTTGTTTGTCTTTGGTCCTAAATTATGTATTGAAAGACAACTAGCAAAGCAAGAGAACAATGCTAATCATGCAAAAACTAAAAAATGATTAAAACAACAATTTACGGAGCCTTGGGGGCAATTGATCCTCACTTCTAAACCTTTTATGGAACCTAGATTCATTCACTCATTCAATTACATTTATTATCTATGGGGAATGTTATCACTTCTCATCCGAAGATCAACATTCATTCCTTCTTAATAGTAATTTGCAAAGACAAACAACGACCATTTGCAAACCTCGTTGATAATCAATCTAGGCAAACATCACCATAGAGGTATTTCATCAGTGGCATTTCACACGAAGGACCATAGGTTTAATAACAACAAGCCTTCTACCAAAGACATAGTCATTTTTACCAAACAAAGCATTTACTAGGCTAACCCTAGTTAAAACCACATTCAAGGTTCAACCTTTCTTTGCATCTATAGGATAAATACTAGAACAATCCACATTAACATACTTATCTTGCAAGAATCACCACACATTATACACAAGAAGTTCTAAATCCATGCTCTTGGATTTCATGTCAAATGAGCTAAGAAATTTGCAACTTTCTTAACACCCTAACACTTCAATCATACAAACATTTCATATAATCAAACAACCCATGGTATAAATGAGGCAAAACATTGCATTAATTGCTTGATAAATGCTCTCCAATAAATAAATGAGAAAATAGTGAATCTCACCACATAAGTTTGGAAACTTCAATCAATTGCTCCCAAGAACTAGATTTAGCTACTACAATCCATACTAAATAACAACAATCCAAACATTAATCAAACTAAAACAAGGATGAAAATGGTGGAAAACTAGGGTTTGAAAGAGGGAAAAAAAGGTAAGAGAGAAAGGATAGGATTTAGTATTTATAGTACAAAAATGGCAAAGAAAATTTCTGGCCACCCAAAGTTCGCAACGCGCGAACTAATCTTTGCCCATCGCAAAGACTGCAGTCAGCAATCCTAAATTCTTCTCCTTCTTGGTTCAAATTCTCCTTCTCACTTCAATTTTATTCCATTATTCAAGTCTTCAAATCTTCAAAACAAGTCTTCAAAGTCTTCAAAAGGTGATCTTGAATTGCCTCTGGTCTTCCAGGCTTGATGTTATTTCCTTATCACACAAAATCCACTAAGAAAAGGTGAAAGAGCGCCAAAGTCGCTCTTACCTCTCCTAAGATAATTTCAAGGAAAAACACAAGCACTAGATGAAAAAAGGGCGTAAAAGTGATCCCAAAATGTCCTAAAATGTGCACATAAATGGGACACATCAACCAAGCAAGAGTTCTCTTTCCACGACTACTATTGTAGTTTATGGAATCTCCTTAGGTGTGCCCTACTTCTTCTTTTGCGGTAACAGATTATCTAGAAAATCTATATTTGTGCTGATGATAACCTTGTGGGTGGTGGGATCCTACAGGTGATACCCTCACTCCATCAGCATATCCCAAGAACAAGCACTTCCCAGATTTTGAATTCAATTTCGTTCCTTCATGGGAATTAAATTTCACATAAACAGGATATCCAATACATGTAAACCAGAGTAATCTATTGGCCTACTAATCCACATCTCCATCAGTGTCTTTAGATCAATCGTCGTTGATGGTGAGCAGTTTATCATATAACAAGCTGATTTGGCTGTTTCCGCCCAAAAAGAGAAAGGTTGACCTACAAACCTCAACATCGCTATCATTTTTTCTACGAGAATTATGTTCATCTGCTCTACTACCCCATCTTGTTGAGGTGTGTATGTGACTATGAAAAACCTATTAATTTCTTACTGCTTACAAAAATAAAGAAACTTTCCATCCTTTTACTATGTTCCAATGTCTGTCCTCAAGCACTTTATCTTTCTCCAAGATTCAAGTTCTTCCCACACTTTGAAGTGCTTGAAGGTTGAAAACACATCTGACTTCTTCTTGATGGGGTACACCCAACATCTCCTGGAATAATCATCAATGAAAGTGACAAATTAATTTTCCCCAACCAAGAATATTTCCAGTGATTCCCAAACATTAGAATGAATAAAGCCACGTATGCATTTACTCATAAAATAATATATGCTAAAACTCAATCTATGATGCATACTTGTAACATATTTCTAACAAAGTGGTAGGTTTACCATTTTGAGAAATGGAAGAAATCCTCTCTTAGAGAGAGTTTTCAAACCTCGTTCTAGCATGTGACCTATTTTTAAATGCCACATCATCATCACTTCTTCTCCTTTGCAAGTTGATGCAACACACGCATCTACCTCCTAAGTGTATATCCTTGAAGTATAAATAGATTGGCAGCAATATTCTCTGCCTTCATCACCACTAGTGCACCTTTGAAAATTTTCAAAAGACCATTTTCAGTATTGGTCTTACATCCAAAACTATACATCTTACCAATGGATAGCAGGTTCTTCTTGAGTCTTTTCACATGTTGAACCTCCTAAATGGTTCGAACTATACCACTAATTTGTTTTACTTTAATGGTACCCACACCAGCAATCTCCAAGGCATGGTTATCGCCCATGTGTAAATAACCTCTAAAGACTGGTTCATTATTATGAAACCATTTCCTCCATGAAGTCATGTGCCATATCGCTGCTGAGTCCAGTAGCCCAACGCTAGCAAAATGTTTTCTGCCTCCAACTGATGTTGTTGCCTCAGTGTAAAGAACCTCACCATCTTTGGACCTATGTGCCACTTTCCCCTGAGCATTTGATGACTCGGTTATATCACTTCTCTTCTTACTCCATCAATCCTTCTTGAAATACACTGTCCTACCATAACTGTAGCATTTGACATTCGCCATACTTATTGATTTATACCTCCCATGACTCCCACTATGTTACAGGTTGCCCTTTGAGAGAGCTAATCATGCCGCCTAGCCGTGCTAGAGTGTTACGACTATCGCCTAATTTCCCACATATATCATACTCAACTTGGTTGCTCGCAGAACACCAAACCTTTAAAGGGATGTGGTCGAGTATGTAGCTAAAATACACACACGAGTTTATATTAGGAGCATGGCTTCATACACACAAGCCAACAGTGTAATACAAGGCCTAACAACTAGGGAGAAAATGCTCATTTTCAATATATTGCAAAATGGTAACCAGATGTGGGTAGCTCAGTACTCTACATATATGTTGTACAAACATTATCACGAGTGTTGAGTACATAGGCAAGAGATGGTCAAAGGGGGAAACGGCACGTAGGCCTGGACCTTGGTAAAGAAACTAAGCTACACTACTAGCTAAGCTATTGCAAGCAAAAAGAGAAGACTTCTAGGACAAGGAGCTTGGTGCATGTCTTCTCGGACCGTGACTCAACACTTTGTGTGCTAGCCTGGCGCGCAACCGGGTGTTGGGCACAGTGCATTGCGGGAGCAGAGGGGGACATCACAGGCCATGAGCAGTTAGGCAGTCGGCACTGGATGACCTAAAGGCATGTGCAGCACAGTCGAGAGAGACCGGATCGCACGCACGCGTTTAGCGGCATGGGACCACATTACTATTTTGGCGTGTATGAGGGTATGTGATTTTATTGAGGTTGGGTGATAAGCCCCACCCCGTAACACTCTCCCCTACTCAATTCGGTGAATGTCTCCAAAGCCATCAATTCTCTAAGGTGCTTTGCTACCAACATTTTTCTCGTACACTTCTGCATTAAGAAAGGGGTTGATTCAATTGCTGGCGCTGGTGTAGTAGGGTTTTGTCATAGTCCTCAGATTCTCTTTAGTTCCGATTTGAGTTAGCTTGATTTTAGAGCACCCACTCCTTGATCGATGACCGAAGGAATGTTCAACTTGCTGTCTGGTACGCATCATCATCCATTCATGTTTCTACTTCCTATTTGTGGAGCAACAAGGGATTACCGATATGAATGATGACTCATTTTCCCCATCGAGGTTTACAAGGTTTAGCTTGCTTGAAGGACTCCAAACGAGATGTTTGATGGGGCGCGCTAGCCAACAGATACATCTTTGGAATCCATATTTTCTTAGCAACCGACAAATGCTTCCTACCTTTCTTGCTCAACAAATCTTCATCCCTTACAGCTGGGGAGTGACCCACAACCTGCTTAGTCTTCAAACTTGCTTCACAAAGCTTCTCGGATCCATCGGGCAAACCCATTGCTGGTGTAGACCCTTTTGACCCTACATTTTTGTTTTCCCCACTGGGATTTGCTGAACTGTGGTTCTCATCTTGTCTTATGCACATAACAAGCTGCAAAGCCAAGAATTTATCCCTGGGTGATCTCTTTGTAGTCATTTTGACCGTGCACAGATTGGTGCTTAAGACGTAAAGGCAGTTTCCATATGGGTATACAACAATCCGTGCATCTTTTAGAAAATCCATGCCAAGGACTAAACTCAAGCCATCCATTTTAACGACATGGAAATCCATTGTGGCTTTCATAGTGCCAACCTGGACCGAGCATCGCCTCGCAACACCTAGTACCGGTTGAGCTATACTGTTAACGGCCTTCATTCTGCCCACAACTTTCTCCAACTTGAGCCTCAATCTTGATGCCTTTTTTTTGGAGACATACACATGGCTAGCTCCCGTATCGACCATCGCTCGGATGGGTTTTCCATTCATGCGCCAGTCCATGTGCATCAATGCTCTATTCATTTATCGCACTGGTTTCACACGGACAATTGCAGGTTCGTCCAGCTTTGGTGCGGCCTTCTCCATTTTCTTGACCAAATAGTGGTTCTCTTTGATCGTACTGCAGCAACCACCTGGTCAATCTCAGTCTCCATTAATGGATTCAACCGCCCTAGCTCTCTTGATCCCACCATGGAATTACACCATAGATTGAATGCCCCCATGGAGAAAGGTTCTTCCTCTTCAGGCCTAGACTCCCCAGCCGACTGCTCCTAAACTACCTCGCTCAGTGCCTCCCTAATTTATCTCGAGTCCTTGATAAACATAGGAGTAATCCAATGCTCTGTTGAACAGTCAAGAAGGAAATGATTCCCTTTGCACATTCCACACACAAGTTGCACCTTCCCGGCTTACCCATTCCACCTTAGTTTAGACCCAACTGAACTAGCCGCACTTGTACTGGGGCTTCCCCCATTCCATTCGAGACCTAAATTGGGCATGTAGCTACCTCTACTGCTCGGACTGGGTCTAAAGTTACCCCCCCACCATGGGAGAACTTCCACTCGCACCATTACCCACCTTGGCAACAGTAGAACTGTTCATCTCCCTATCAACTCTTTGCGATCCTATGCCATTAGAATCCTCCAAACTTTTGACGAACACCACTGCTGAGTTATAGTCAGTGCAAGAAACTCTCCTTAGCTCGAGTCTAGCCCACGACTTCAATCCCTGGCTGAAGTCATAGAGATTTTACTCCTCCGGATGGTTAGGCAAGTCGAGCATACAAGCTTGGAAAGCTGACACGTACCCCATAATACTGCCGGTCTGCACCAAGGTTCTTAGTCTCAAAAATGCCCATTCCTTCATGTTGGTGGGCATGAAATGTTGCCTCACCTTGAGCTTCAATTAATCCCATGTGTCGATGGCCAGGTGTCCTACCTTTATCTCTGCGTCTTGGGTTCTCTACCACACCATAACAGAGCACTCCAGGTACATCATGGCAACAATGACTTTCTCTGCTTCCGAATCCATTCCATTCGCGTTAAAGTATTGATCCAACTCATACAAGAAGTTATCAAGCTCTCTTGCATCACGTGCCCCACCATATTTCTTAGGGTCAGGGACTTTTCGTTTATGCACAGCATGTACACCACTACCACCACCACCCCCACTTGGGAAAAGTTAGCCACAACTTGCATGAGCACGTACTTGTCTCCACCAAGCTTCTCGATGATGCCCCTCAACTCAGCAACGTCCGACTCACAAGATGCCAAAGCTTCCCTCAGCTCACCGATCTCCTTATCCTGACGTGCAACCTTCGCGGTGGCCACTTCGATGTCTCTAATGCTAATGGCAACATCCATTTCCATCTGATCCACTTGGTTGGCTAGGCTCCTGGAACCTTGTGCCTCACCAAAGATAACCAAAGATAACCCTATCAATGTTCTCCAACCGATCCGTCTTCTTAGACATAGTGATGGCCTTTCACTATGCTCTCAAGGACTATTTGAGCTCTGATACCAACTGTCATGGGTCGCCCTCTGAGTGAGCTAACAGTGCAGCCTAGCCGTGCTAGAGTGTTACGACTATAGCCTAATTGCCCACGTGGGTCACACTCAGCTTTGTTGCTTGCAACACACTAAGCCTTTAGATGGATGTGGTTGAGTATACAGCGGAAATACACATGGGTTTAGATTAGGAGCATGAATTCACACACACAAGCCAACAATACAATATAAGGCACGACAACTGGGGAGAAAAAGCTCATTTTCAATATATTGCAAAATGGTAACCGAATGTGGGTAGCTCAGTACTCCACATATATGCTATACAAACGTTATCACGAGTGGCAGGTACATAGGCAAAAGAAGGTCAAAGGGGGAATGACACGTAGGCCTGGACCTTGGTAAAGAAACTAAGCTACACTACTAGCTAAGCTATTACAAGCAAAAAAAGAAGACTTCTGGGACAAGGAGCTTGGAACATGCCTTCTCGAGCCGTGACTCAACACTTAATGTACTGGCTTAGCAGGAGACTGGTTGTTGCGCGCACGGGTGTTGGGCAAAGACGTCTTGGGCATTGTGCACAGTGCATCGCAGGCGCAGATTGGGATATCATGGGTCGTGAGTGGTTAGGTGGTCAGCATTGGATGACCCAGAGGTGTGTGCGGTGTAGTCGAGGGAGTCTGGTTTGCAGGCACGCATTGAGCGGCATAGGACTGTAGCACTGTTTTGGCGTGCATGCAGACATGGGGTTTTGTTGAGGTTGGGTGATAAGCCCCACCCCATAACACACTAGAACCACCTTCCGTTGATCGCCCTCTTATCATTGTTAAGGCTTATGCCTCCTTTGAACCCGCCTATCATTCCTCTTTGTTTTTGTGTATGGATTTTTCTTCAAGAACCACAGACATAATTTCATCAAAGACTAGAAAGTCGGTCAATATATTTTTTGTCAAATTAATAAAAAGTTGATTATATGAGTCTCGTAAACTTTGAAATAGAATTTCGACACGTGCATTGGCATCTATGACATGACCCCTCTCTGTGACTTGGAAGAATATGGTATTGAAGATGTTGATGTGATCTGTCACCGATGATGATTTTGGCATTCAAAGGGAATAAAGTCTCATCTTCTAAAAGAGTTTATTTTTAAGGTATTGGACTTTGTACAATTGAGAGAGAGCATCCCATATCACCTTTGCGGTCTTCTTTTCTGCCACACCTAACAACTCATCAGCTAATACAAGATGCAAATCAGTATTAGCATCGTCGTTCATCTTTTTCCATCCGTCATCAGTGACACCTTATGACCTTCCTTCCATATCCTCCACACAATTATCCTTCCACAGTATTGCCTTTATCCTCAACTTCCATAACGAGAAATTAGTTTTGTTGAATTTCTCAACATAGAACTTTGTTGTACTAGCCGTTGTTTACAACCCTAGCTCTGATACCACATGTAGGGAAATATAATGATAGGTTTAAAAAGATAACAACTAAAGTAGAAATGAGAAAGAAGAAATGAACACAATAATTTTATGTGGAAATGCCATCATAAATTTGGAGAAAAACCATGGGAAAATTTAGGATGAGTTCACTAATGAAAAAAGGTGGTGATACAACACATTCTCTCTAATTACAATGAGATAACTAGTTTAATCTCTGTTGTAGAAAGGAGAAACAACTAGGAAGAAATGAGAGGATAAAAGCTAAATGCTTCAAAAGCATTTCTCTTGGTTTTGTTCTTCCATCCTCCCAAACCCTATCTATTTATAGAGAAATCCCAAAACTCTTTGTCTCTCATACCATGCAAAAAGTCAAGAAAAATCCCACAAGACATGTAAGATTTGGTTATGAAAATCTTCTTATTTGCAATCCAAGCTCTCAAATTACCTCAATAGATCACACCTATACTCTTACATGGGGGCTAGCCCACAAACTTTAACATTGTGAAGTTAACCCATTCACATTTTGTTTCTTGATAACTGCTATTAGATGTGGATGTCTGATAAAATGTAGCACCTCATCTCAGAATAATTGTTGCTAAAGGAAGTGTCTTGCAGAGTTATTAGAAATTTGGCACATGTTATATTTCTAATTTTTGAAAATTGATGCTAGTGTTTGCACTGGTGTCCTGTAACCGTTGATAGTTACCGCTGCTATCTTTGCAGTGACTATAACTGGCGTGAAAGAGCAGCTTTTAGCAGCAGTTTTGTCATAACAAATTAGTGTTGGCCATCTTTTTTGGCAGGTAACAAGTGATTTGTTTTGGTTTGTGTTGATTAATGGGTTTTGGTGGAGGAAGTTACTACACTCAATGAAAACTTAAAAGGTGACATAGGGTTCTTTAATGTTTGTGGCAATGGTAGATTGATGATTATGTGATTGTGTTCCAAATAATTTCTTGGTAATTTGAGAATATTGTGTTTTGAATGCTATGCAAGGAAAATCTTCATCAGGCGCAATTAGTGATGTATGAAGGGTTTTGTTTAGCATTTTCAAGATTTTAATTTTCTCGTAGATGTTTTATAATATACAATTTACATGAACACATTTGACCATTTGAGAGTTACGTATTACACAATAAATTTTATGGTATATTTTATAAATTTGCAAACACTTATTGTGTAGAAATGTATCGTATGATAGAGAGACTTAAACATGAGGATGGTAACGTTAGTAGGTTAAACGATGAGTTTGTCGCATTTATTGATGAATTTCTTTAATATGCCTTTGGTCGTGAGAAGATAATCATATGGCCATGTCGCAATTCTAAAAACCAGAAGCGTACTAATGATATGAACTTGTTGAAACTTAACTTGTACAAGAGAGGGCTCTCAAAAATATTTCTTAGTGTGGACTTTTCATGGGGAAAATGCCTCAGAAAGTAGCAATGGTTTGTAATGGTAAATTTTGTGAAGATAGAAATATGGATGGCATGAGTGTGGAGATTGTTGACAAGTTCAAAGGTAGGCCTGAAGATGTGTTGGCATCCTTTTTAGGGGAAACGGATAATTCCTTATATCCCAGTTGCAAGAAGGATATGGTCATATCATGTTTGATTGAACTGTTTAATATGAAATCCGTAGGTTCTTGAAGCGACACCAGTGGGAACAAGTTGCTTAAATTTTTTGAATGAAAAAATTCCTGACGAGAATGGCTTACTGAATTACTTGTATGATGCTAAGAGGATTTTATGTCCTATGGAAAGGATTAGAGAAAATTGCGTGCATGTCTTAATGATTCTGTTTTGTATATGGGTGATTTGGAGAGCAAAGTTGAGTGTTATGTGTGCTATGCACCCTGGTATAAGAAAAAAGGAAATAAGATTTTGGGTGAAGAAGGGATAGTGAAGATGAAAAAGAGTGTCCGCCAAATATATAGGGTATACCCCTATTGTTATGAGGTTGTCTCGTGTAACTAATGACGCCATGAATATGATATGGTACAAATATCACTGAGCCATGAATGATGACACTAACATCTAACTGATGCAAATCAGTGGAAGAAATTCAATGTTATGTACCTTGAGTTTGCCGTTGAACCTCAAAAATTAAGGCTTACCTTATGTACTGAAGGTAAGAGTCCATTGATAACATGTCCTTTAAACATAGTTCATCCTTGGATATGGTATCAATGTATCCCATCTTATTCGTAAATGAAGAGGAAATACTTAATGATGGAATTGATGATTTTAGAATCAAAACATCCAAGCAATGACATTGATATTTATTTGACCCCTACGATAGAAAATCTTCATAAGTTGTGTTTATCTGTTGTTATGGCATATGATGGTTCATGGAGGATTGAGTTTAATATGACGGCCAGTTTATTGTGCATGATTGATTGATTTTTCAGCCTATGGTAATCTTTCTGAGTATGTCATCAAGGGCCACAAGGAATGTCCCATATGCAAGGTGGATAAGAATTACAGGTAGTTAAAGAATGGAAAAATAGTATATTTTGGCTAACAGAAAATTCCGCCTTCAAAGCACAACTTTAGAGAGGATACGATGCATTTTATGGGTGGCAAGGAGAGGATGGTGACGCCAAAGTCATTCATAGACGTGGTCATTTATAACAAGGTGAAGACATTGAATATTGTTTTTAGAAAAAATAAATCGAAGAATAGCCAGGGTTTGTATGGCCTTGAAAAGAAACACTCCATTTTTTTCAATTGCCTTATTAGGGTGATTTAGATGTATACCATTCTTTAGATGTGATGCATATAGAAAAGAATATGTGTGAAAATTTGATGTGAACACTTCTTAATTTTCTGGGAAGACAAATGATAGTTTGAATGTGAGGATGTATTTGATCGAGTTTGGCATTAAATCGAATCTAGCCCCGGAGGTGAGAGGGGGAAAAACCTACCTCCTGCCCATTTCTTACACATTCTCAATTGTAGAGAGAAGATCAGTGTGCGAGTGTATTCAAGAAATAAAGGTTCCAACTGGTTACTCTTCTTATGTTAGTCGTTTTGCGTACAATGAATTGTGGTTGAACGGTCTTAAGTCGCATGATTGTCACATCCTCATGCAACAGATGTTAGAAAAGTACTTCATGAATGAGAATAGCAATTTTTTATCAGTGGAAGAAGTACTTCCTCCTACCATTCTTCGATATCATGGTGCACTTGGTATTTCATTTAGTTTGGGAGATTAGGCTATGTGGTGCGGCTAGAATGCATTATATGTTCATAACCGTAGCCGGTTGTACACCAGTATTGTACAAAGGTATGAGATTGAGGAAATTGTCTAATACAGCACTTATAATTTTTCAGGTAAGAAACCAATTGGGCTTTAGAAACATTGTCACATTGGCAGAAGGAATGGCACTCCTTTCTCTAAGGGTACACTTCATACCCCTGTAAATAATGTTAAGAGAGAATATTAAACGATGGAAAGTATTGATTTTCTTCCATTGATGATACGAGTATAAATAAGTGTATACATTATAAGATCCCTTAACAAAAAAAGGATTCAAATAAGATTGATAACTATTTAGAATAAAAACTAAGACTTAGTCAAATGTATACGGTTAACAACCCCCCCAATAAGCTCATCGATGAGGACGGACATGAAGCTTGGAACTAAGAATGAGAAAGTGCTGATCCCCAACTGCCTTGGTGAAAAAATCTTTAATCTGATCAAGAGACCGATCATGAGCAACAACAAGATCATCAGAGCCAACATATTCTCGCACAAAGTGATATTCGATCTTGATATGTTTCAACCGCTGGTGAAAGACTGGAATGGCTGAGAGAAAGGTAGCACTCACATTGTTGCATAGGAGAATTGAGGGTGGTTATATTGATACATGCATCTCATGAAGAAGTTGTTGGAGCCAGATAAGTTCAGTAGCAGCAAAAGCAATTGCTCTATCTTCTGCTTCAGTTCTGGAACAAGCAACAACTTTCTTCTTGTGAGAGGACCAGCTGATAAGATTCCCTCTAAAGAAGGTGGCAAAGCCATGCTGGGATCTACAATAATCAGGATCAGAAGCCCAACCAGCATCAGAGAAAGTCACTAGCTACAAATTTTGAGCCTTCTATAGGACCATTCCAGAAGAAATGGTGCCCTTTAGATATCTGAGGATGTGTTTGACCGCACACTAGTGATCTTCCATATGAGAGTGCATGAACTGACACGCTCGGTTGACTGCATAGGATATTTCTAGCCGAGAGATGGTGACATACTGCAGAGCACCAATGATGCTACGATAAAGAGACGAGTCAGGAAAATATTTTCCAGCCACAACTAGTCGAGACCCTGGCTCAGCTAGAGAGCAGATGAGACGAGCACCAGACATGTTGCTCCACTCTAGTATGTCATAGATGAACTTCTCTAGGAAAAGCTTCAATATTAAACCCCACTGAGAGACCTCAATGCCCAAAAAATAGTGAAGTGTGCCAAGATCCTTCAGTGCAAAGTTACAATAAAGGAGGCTAGCAAACTCGTCAATAAAAGCAGCATGAGATCCAATGATAACAAGATCATCCACATACATAAAGACGTAGAAAACATGTGAACAAGACTTCTTGACAAAGAGCGATGGATCAAATACACAAGCCTTGAAGCCGTGGTGATCAAGAGCGGATGTGAGCTTCTGAAACCAAGCTCTAGGGGCCTGGTTCAAGCAATAAAGAGCCTTAAAAAGCCTGTAGACATAAGAGGGTTTGTATAGATCACAAGACCTTGCGACTGATCCACAAAAATAGTATCGGTGAGATAACACGGAAGAAAAGCATTGTCGACATCAACCTACCAAAGAGGCCAACTAGCAGACATAAGCAAGCTTAATACAAGGCGAATGGTGGTGGGTTTGACCACCAGATTGAAAGCGTCAAAGTAATCCACACCAGCTTCCTAGTGAAAACTTTTGCCACAAGATGCACTTTGTAGCGCTCAATAGAGCCATATGACTTTCTCTTGACCCTATACACCCACTTACAACCAACCACATTAGTATTCGAGGGACACGTGACTAAGTTCCATGTTTGATTAGCCATTAAAGCGTCATATTCATTTTACATAGCATGCTGCCAGTTTGGGTCTCTAGATGCTCGATGGAAAAGTTTTGGTTCAAGAGAAACTGTTAGAGAAGCGGGAAGAGGATATTTAGTGGATAGGAAGGCTTTGGGTTTGAGAGAATGGGTGGAGGAACGAATAGTCATGGTATGACTGGAATGATCAGAGGGACGAAACCATGTATAATCATTTATATAAGGAGCTGGATTTGGATGGTGGGGTGAGGACTGAGAGGTGAAAACTATGGGTGATGGTGATGGTGAAGGCAAGATAGGATCTTCCAGATGAGTGGGTGTTAAGCGAGGGGGAGATGGTGGAGCTAGGGCAGTGGGGATCAAAACAGCCTGATTGAGAGTGGATAATTGAATAATGCAAGAAGAGGGTGGTGGAGAAGGACTTGGAGAGGATATATCTGGATAAGGGAAGACCTATTCATCAAAGACAACAAATCGGTAAATGTATGTGCTGGCGGTGGGTAGATGAAGGCACATATATCCCTTGTTCTTGGAACTGTAACCGAGGAAGGTACACGGGAGAGAGCGATATTCTAGTTTGTTAGCAGTGTAGGGGCAAAGGAAGGGGTAGAAGAGGCACCCAAAGGAACGAAGGAAGCTATAGTCAGGTACTTTCCCGTAGAGGCATTGATATAGAGATTTGTGAGAAAGTACAGGGGTTATAGTGTGGTTGATGAGGTAGACATTTTATGGAAGGTTTGTTCCCAGAATTTTGTAGGATGACGAGAGTGAGCAAGAAGTGCCAGGCCTTTCTCAACAATCATGCGATTGTGACGTTCAGAGAGAGGACAGCTGGGAAGAAGAGAGTGGAAGGCGGTAGATATTATTTTTAACAGTTCACCACAGAAGAATATGTCCCTGCAAATTCTTAACAAGGCAATGGTATGAGTGAAGTTCAACATAAACCTTGTTATCACAAATAAGTTTAGACACCCTAAGCAAGCTTTTTTTGTAATTTTTGGAACACATTAAATGTTACACGGTTCTAAAGATTTAGCAGCATGAACAACATTAAGAATAGAATTGCCAAAATGAATAATCGGAAGAGATTTACCATCCCTAACTGTGAGTTGGTCATTACCATTGTAGGTGTTCTGAAGAGAGAAATTGCCAAGATCACATATCACATGATGAGTTGTGCTGGAGTCTACGTACCAAGGATCACCAAGGTCAGACGGGCTGCAAGCTGAGACAGTAAAGGCAAAGTTTTCTGCTGGAGCATTGTGGAGCTTCGCTGCCGCATTCAGGTTAGTCGGCAGGAATTTTTAGAACCCGTTGAAAACGTTTAATTTCTTCATGTCCCTAGCATGTAAGAATTTGAAAAACTGGACGATGGCAATCTGAGCAACAATCCGAGCTTCCATCTGAGGCATGAGTGGACAGCCCTTGGCAATGGTGGAATCTGGCGACTAAAACGGGCGGTGTCCAGTAGTGTGGGTGGTAGCGTTAGCCGACGGTGCCTGAATAGAGGATAGGTCATCCTCTTGGCCTGATTCCTCCAGTAGCAGAATATCCAAGATCTCGTTGGAAGAGACTGGTTCCTAGCGGAGGGAAATCGCTAAAAAGAGGGTGGCTTGAAAGCCAAGCCCGTACAGTAGAAAACCAACAAACTCCACATCGGAAACGATACAGAGACAATCGAACAGAGCGTTGACTAAAGCTTGTTTCTTCTCAAACTACTCCATCAATGCCATAGAACCCTTGAACATAAACTGGAGCTGCTGCCGGGGGTGCATTTTTCGTGCGCCGGTCTGAGCGAACAAGGTCCGGCCGAGAATCTGCCAAGCTTCCGTTGTTGTGGTGGAGTATACAATGACGCTGAGCAGCGAAGTTCTGAGTGTCGATCAGATCCACTGGAGTACCAGACGACCTTTCCAGAGCCAGGTGTGAAGCGCCAGATTTGGAGTAATTGATGTCGGAGTTCCAGTGGTTGGGTCGGTTGGGTTCGTCAGCGACACAGTGGCAACTGTAATGGTTGCTGGAGGCGGAAATCCATTAGTGAAAAAGGAATCCAATCTGTAGGCTTCCAGCACCAAACTGATGGTGCTCATCCAAAGTGAATAATTCGATCGATCAAGACAGATAGCCAAATTGGGAAAATTGAATCTGAGGTTCGAGTCTGAACCAGCATAAGCAAGAACAAGAGTATCGGTACCAATAGCGGAATATGAGGCTACAAGTTTAGGTTGATACCATGTAAATAATGTAAAGGGAGAATATTGAATGATGGAAATTGTTAATTTTCTTCCATTGATGATATGAGTATAAATAAGTGTATACAGTAAAGATCCCTTAACATAAGGGATTCAATCAGATTGATAACTATATTGAATAACAACCTAGACTTAGTCAACTATATACGGTTAACAACTAGTGTATACCTAGCCCATGGACCATAGAATGTTGGCCTTAAGGCCTAGCCCAAGATTTAGCTGCGAACTAATAAACATAAAATAACGCCAAGAGCTCTTAGCCACAAACCGAGAAAATCAGGACCATGTCCAAAAAAACAAAGTCACGAACCGAGAAAGGCAGAGCCATGATCAAGACTCAGCCATGAACCAAGTTTATAGAGACCACGATGTAGCCCACGATCGGGAATCCTAACAATGCGGAGCCACGACTATAGTCCGCTATAAATACAAGAAGAACAGCATTGACTGAGGAAAGTGAAAGTAAACTGAGAAATACTAATTCTCTTGAGGAAAATACTGACTTGATGGTCAAAGTTCTTTCCCTAGAGTTACATTCGAGACTATCCTTGTAGGATCATGTCAATTACAAGTTGATGGTTAACCATTTTTCTTGTCCAAGAATACGACATCATTGGTGCCGTCTTTTTTGAAGTCTCTTAGTCCCTTCTGGCGAAAACATAGTTTTCACCAGAAGTCAAAGAAGCCAGAATCATACGCAAGAAAAAAAACTGGGCGTAACAAGAAAATACATCCCAGTCAAGGCCATCAACATGTTCCCATTGAAGAGCAGGAGCATAACAGAGAGGACACTAATGACGATGAAGAAGAAGTTGAATCCCCTAATGCTAACCAGGAAAAGGAAGGGAGAGCCCTTGCAACCTTCTTAGAAACAAACATGGAACATTTATATAACCAGTTCTTCGCAACGATAAAACCAAAGTCCCTAAAGAGTAATAAAATAGTAATTCAAAGGCATGATAATCTTAATTACGAAGAGGAATTGAGAGATATAGTGGCAGAGGATGATACAGGTCGGTAGCCGTTAGTACCACATCTTTGCTATTTCAAAATGCTAAAAGATTTAAAGCTACCATTGCATGTGAAGATCTATGATGGGACAACATAGCTAAGGAATTCTTACATTCCCATTGCAACAGTATGTGATTTTGCGATGTGGAGATTGAGTTGGTCTGCAAAGCCTTCCCTATTTTCTTATCTGGGATATCGATCACATAGTACGATAATCTACCAAGTGGAAGTATTCTTTCGTGAGCACATAGGATTTGTCAAAAAGGGAAAGGGAAACATCCATTTCAAAGGAAGAGAATCCCGGGCACAAATGTCACCATTTCAAGAAACTCATCTAACAAAGTCACAAAAGGAGATCTGGCAGGCGAACGGGGAGTTGTTTCGCAAACCTATGCCCATGATAGCACTACAAGACAAGCGCTCCAAAGAGTATTACTGCACCTTCATCAATGATCATGAGCATGACATAGAATACTTCAGATATTTAAGGAGACAAATACAGGAGAATTTGAGAAATAGAAACTTGAGCCAATATAGAAAGAAAGATGGAGGAAACTGACACAGCAAAGCCAATAAGGTGGGAAACTTCATGGAAAAAGGCTAGGGTACACTGACTACACAAGGCAAGAATTAGAAAATGAAAGCGGAGGTGGATTATGAAGAAGGCCTGACTGACGATGCCCCGAAAAAAGTAATCCTATCGATCCATGGATCAACTGAATCCCTGTCTAACAATGCTTGGAAAGGCAAGGCTAGATATTCCCCATCACAAGAGCCTTCTGATAAGAGACTCTGTTTCGATGAGACTATAACATTTAGTGAAAATGATGCGATTCCCAATGTTTCATCTCATAATGACCCAATGGTCATTGTCGCTAAAATTGGAAATGCCACAGTCCACAGGGTATTCATAGACGACGAGAGTGCAGTTGAAATCCAATTTGTTGATTTCTTTGACAAATTTGGATTTAAGCGAACTAATTTGAAGAAGTCTACATCCTCTTTGGTAGGCTTCATAGGACGAGCAGAGACACCTTCGGGTAATACACTGCTGCCTGTTACTGGGAGGTCATCGCCGTACCTCTCAAAGTTAAATTTATAAGCCCTAATGATTCCTATCTAAATTAAGTAGATAATGGAAAATTGTGGTTATGTACGAAGAAGATGGATATGTCTAAGGGTTTAAACATAAACGGTTCATATTTGGCTAGAAGTAAATATATATATATATATATACAGAAATATAACAACAGGTAAATTGGGGGGGGGGAGTTGGTTTTGGTCCTAAGTTATAAAATTAAAAGACAAGATAACTAGCAAATTTAAGTAACTATGCTAATTGTTGTGTGGAATGGAGAAAGAACAGAAAATATGAACGAAAATAACAAGACACAAGATTTACGTGTTCACTAATTTGGCTACATCCACGGGAGACGGATTCCACTATATCAGAACTAATTGTTTACAGAGAGAAGAGAGACACTTTATATGCTGTCTCTACTAAACCCTAACAAACTGGGCCAAAACACAATTCAGCCCAAATCAACAGCAGTCCAATAAAGAGACAAGCTATACCGTCGGACCGGGGGCGACTCCGCCCCCCGGACCCCCAGGCCAGGGTCGCAGAAGCGGCTATTACAGTATTCAAGACATACCCAACAAATCTCAAAGTAGAAAACTCCAGATGCACCATTACAGTGCCAGATGAGTAGACTTCGCCCTACACTCCCGGGACTGCCCATAGAGCACCTAATCAGCTCTGATGTTCAGCAAGTCCAAACAATGTTGAAACTTGCTATGTGGAATAGATTTGGTGAACATATCAGGGGGGTTATCTGCAGTTCCCACTTTCTTCACCCTGATTCTCCTCTCACTCCTCAAGAAATGATATCTGACATCAATATGCTTGGTCCTCTCATGATGGACCTGATCCTTGGCTAGGCAGATTGCACTCAAGCTGTCACAGTACACAGTAGCCTGATCATGATGTAGACCAAGATCACTAACTAGCCCTTTCAGCCATATTCCCTCTTTTGCAGCCTCTGTCAGAGCCATGTACTCTGCTTCCGTAGTAGACAACGTCACTGTAGGTTGCAAAGTCGCCTTCCAGCTAACCACAGAACCTCCCAAAGTGAATACATAACCAGTCATCGATCTCCTCGTGTCAATATCACCAGCATAATCAGAATCAGAGTAGCCTGTAACTAAGCACTCGGTATCACCTCCATAAATGAGACCCACATCAGACGTACCTCTAAGATACCTGAAGATCCTCTTCACTGCTTGCCAATGTTCCTTTCCCAGTTGCCCCATGAACCTGCTCACAACACTGACTGCCTGTGCTAAATCTGGCCTCGTGCAAACCATAGCATACATCAAGCTCCCCACTGCGCTGGCATAAGGAACCCGAGACATATACTCCTTCTCCTCGTCTGACTGAGGAGCAAACATAGTGGTGAGATGAATATTTGCAGCACTAGGAGTGTCTATAGGCTTGGCTGTAGACATGCCAAACCTAGCCAACACTTTCTGAATGTAGCCTTTCTGTGACAAGAAAAGCTTCCGCTGACTTCGATCCCTAAGAATCTCCATTCCTAGTATCTTTAGAGCTGCACCCAGATCCTTCATCTCAAACTCAGCACTAAGAAGTCCTTTCAACTTCTGAACCTCGTGCTTACTCTTTGCGGCTACTAGCATGTCATCTACATAAAGCACCAGATAGATGAATGACCCATCTCTCAACTTGCTGTAGTAGACACAACAGTCATAAGCACACCTCATATATCCCAGCTGAAGCATGTAACTGTCAAACTTCTTGTACCATTGCCTCAGAGACTGCTTAAGTCCATACAAAGACTTCTTCAACTTGCAAACATACTTTTCCTTGCCAGGAACCTGGAAACCATCTGACTGAGCCATGTACAACTCTTCCTCCGACTCTCCATGTAGAAAAGCGGTCTTCACATCAAGTTGCTCGAGCTCCAAATCCTGATGTGTCACCAAGGCTAGCAACACTCTGATGGAAGTGTGTCTGACCACTGGTGAGAAAATCTCATTATAGTCTACCCCCTCCCTTTGACTGAAACCTCTTGCAATAACTCTTGCCTTGTACTTGACTCCCTCTACAGGTGATATTCCTTCCTTCTTCTTGAAAACCCATTTGCAACTGATTACCTTTCTCCCTTGAGGCTGTTTGACCAATTCCCATGTCTGATTCTTCTGAAGAGACTCCATCTCATCTCCCATTGCAGCAAGCCATTTATCAGCATCAGTACATGAAGTAGCCTCTCTGAAGGTTGATGGCTCTTGAGTTTCCACTTCCTCGGCAACTGACAGTGCATAACCCACCATATCCTCAAACCCATATCTCTTTGGCACCCCAACTCCAACCCTCCTGGGTCGGTCCTGAGCTAAACTGCGGACTGTAGCTCCTGATGGTTGAGGATCTGGTGGTGAAGATTCCGGTATCTCAGATTCTGTCTGTGGCTCTTGATCCACCTCAAATTGTTCCAATCTATTTTCACCTTGAGTGACTTCAAGCTCCACCTGTTTATCAACTCCACTAGTTTCTGGCACAACTGTGGGCTTCACCATAGATCTAAGCAAAGAATTTTCATCAAAGACAACGTCCCTGCTCAGAATAACCCTCTTCTCAGATGGAGACCATATCCTGGAGCCTTTAACCCCATCTCCATAACCCACAAAGACACCCTTCTTGGCTCGGGGCTCTAACTTACCATCACTAACATGATAATAAGATGTACAACCAAAAACTTTTAACTTTGAGTAATCAACAACTCTACCTGACCATAACTCCATAGGTATTTTGCACTCTATACCCGTGTGAGGCCCGCGGTTGATCAGGTAACAAGCTGTACTTACCGCCTCTGCCTAGAATCTCGTTTCCAAACCAGCATTAGAGAGCATGCACCTCGCTCTCGCCAACAATGTCTAATTCATCCGCTCAGCTACGCCATTCTGCTGTGGCATATTCCTGACTGTATGATGACGAGCAATCCCTTCATCCCTACAAAACTGATCAAACTCAGACGAGCAGAATTCCAGCCCATTATCAGTTCGAAACCTCTTGATCTTCTTCCCGGTCTGATTCTCCACCAAAGCTTTCCACTCCTTGAACTTCGAGAAAGCTTCACTCTTATGTTTCATCATGATAACCCACGTCATCCTTGAGTAATCATCAATCAGAGAAACAAAGTACCTGTGACCTCCCAGTGACTCAACTCGGGAAGGTCCCCAACAATCAGAATGGATGTAATCCAATGTGCCCTTTGTTCTATGAATCGCCTTAGGAAACTTGCTGCGGTGATGCTTCCCAAAAACGCAATGCTCACAGAAGTCCAAGCTCTTGATCTTGTGGCCACCAAGAAGATCATACTTCGACAGAATCTGCATCCCTCTTTCACCCATATGACCAAGCCTCATATGCCATAACTTAGTCATATTATCCTGGTGAACCTCCGAAGATGCAACATTAACAGAATCCATAACCGTGGAACCTTGTAGAAAATACAAAGTACCATGCAGAACACCTTTCAGAACCAGCCTAGAACCTTTGCAGACACACAGATATCCATCACTCCCTGAGTAGACGAAACCCTTTCTATCCAACGTAGGAAGAGAAATCAGATTCTTTGTCATCGATGGAACATGCCTGACATCGTTCAAAGTACAGAAACTACCATCATGCGTCCTGATCTTGATTGAACCAATCCCAACTACCTTGCACGCAACACCATTTGCCGTAGTAATGATGCCCTCAGCTTGCTCATAAGTTGAGAAATAATCTCTCCTTGGGCATATATGGTAGGATGCCCCAGAATCAAGAAACCACGCATTAGAATGATTATTTTGCCCAGTAACAGCTAGAGCAAAATCATCTTCAGAACTGAAATCCCTTTCAGCCATAGCAGCAGTACCAGATGTACTCCCAGATTTACTAGCCTTCTTCGGACACTCCTTTTTCCAATGCCCCTTCTCCTTACAGTAGTTACAAACATCATTGGACTTGGGACCCTTTGAAGATGACTTCTTGCCCTTCTTCTTATTGCCGGTTTCCTTGCCTTTTGTGTTTCCGTCACTAGCAAACAAGCCAGTGGCTTGACTTTTTGTACCTGTACTGTTTGCCTTATGTCGCAACTCTCTACTATGGAGAGAGGATCTTACTTCCTCCAGAGACACAGAATCTTTACCAACAATAAATGACTGAACAAAATTCTCATACGAAAGTGGTAAAGAAACTAGCAAAATCAAAGCAGCATCTTCATCTTCAATTTTCACATCTATATTTCGCAATTCTAATAACAAAGTATTCAATTGCTCTAGATGGTCTCTGAGTTGCGTACCTTCCTGCATTCGGAGACCGAAGAGGCGTTGTTTCAGAAGCAACTTGTTGGTTAGAGATTTTGTCATATACAAACTCTCCAACTTCTGCCACAGTTGTGCAGCAGTCTCCTGATCTGAGACCTCAGTGATGATTTCGTCCGCGAGACACAGCATAATCGTCGAGTGTGCCTTTTCTTCCAGACCCACCACATCGCCAGAACTGCTCGCGAAATCCTTCGTCAGCGGAGTCCACAAACCTTGCTGTTTCAGCAAAGCTCGCATCTTGATCTGCCATAAACTGAAACTGTTTCTCCCAGTAAACTTGTCTATCTTCACGTTCAACCCAGACATCTTTCTCCCCGATTAGCCCCGATCTGTTGAGCCCAGAATCCGATATACCCACTACGGATATCGCCGGAAAAAGAAACCGCTCTGATACCAGTTTGTTGTGCGGAATGGAGAAAGAACAGAAAATATGAACGAAAATAACAAGACACAAGATTTACGTGGTTCACCAATTTGGCTACATCCACGGGAGACGAATTCCACTATATCAGAATTAATTGTTTACAGAGAGAAGAGAGATACTTTATATGCTGTCTCCACTAAACCCTAACAAACTGGGCCAAAAACACAATTTGGCCCAAATCAACAGCAGTCCAATAAAGAGACAAGCTATACCGTCGGAATGGGGGCGACTCCGCCCCCCCGGACCCCCAGGCCAGGGTCGCAGAAGCGGCTATTACAGTATTCAAGGCATACGCAACACTAATCATGCAATAACAAAGAAAAAAGAGATAAAAAACCTTAAAAGACAAAGCTTTGGGGGAAATTAATATCTACTTCCAAACCTAATGTAGATCATTGATCCATTCACTCGTTCTATCACTTTTGTTACCTATGGGGAATGCTATCACTTCCCAATTGAGGATCAACATTCATTTCTTCTTAAGAGTAATTCACAAAGGCGATTCGATGATCATTTGCAAACCTCATTGACAACCACTTTAGGCAATCAATGACCATACAGATATTTCATCAATGACATTATACACTAAGAACCATAGATTTGATAACAATAAGCATTTGACCAAGTGCATAGTCATTTAATCAAACATAGCATTCATTAGGCTTAACCTAGAACAAACCACATTCAAGATTCAACCTTCCATTCCATCTATAGGATAAATATGAGAACAATCCACACTAACATACTTATCTAGGAAGAATCACAACACATTATGCATAAGAAGTTATAATTCCATGTTCATGGATTTTCATTCCAAAGAGCTAAGAAATTGTCTACTTCCCTAACACCTTAATGCTTTAATCATACAAACACTTCATATACTCAAACAACATAAATGAAGTAAAACATCACATTAAAACACATGAATGCTAAATAACAAATGTTTCAAGAAAGAGTGAAATAGATGTTCTTAATACATAGATATAGACTCTTCAATCAATTGCTCCCAAGTACAAACTAACCTAGATAAGGAAAATGCATGATTAATCCTACAAAAACTAAGAAAAGAAAGAAGAAAAACTAGGGTTTTTTTAATCTCAGAGTCGGGAAGATAAAGAAGAGAGGAAGAGAGAGGATAAGGTTTGATATTTATAGTAAAAAAAGTAGAAAAGATTTATGGCTATACGTCCGTTGCGACTCGCGGCCAATCCTTCGCGAGTCGCGACCAAGCCAAGTTTCAACATCTTGATTTCTTTCTTCTTTTTGTTTCAAGTCCCCCCCTTTATTTCACTAATCTTCAATTCTTCAAGTCTTAAAAAGATCAAGTGCAAGTCTTCAAATCTTCAAAGTTATTCTTCAAAGTCTTCAAACAAATTGTCTTGTCACACAAAATCCTCAAGAAAAGTAGCAAAAGGAATTCATATGTCCACATCCTAAACTAATATTCCCCCAATCAAAGGCTAAAAAAACTCTCAATATCATAAATCCCAAAATCAAAGCTCAAATGAGAATTTTTTCACACACAACCCTAATTCCTAAATCTAACCGAACCTACCACTCATCAATTCACTATCCATTGAAACGATTCAAAGTCCCGAATTAATAATTCCAAAGTCCAATGGCACAACATGAAGTTAAAACCATATGAGAGGTTCAAGCACATACTTCACTTCATACCAATATATCAACCAAAATCCAATGGCACAAAATGAAGTCAAAACTATATAGGAGGTTCAAACACATACTCCACTCTATACCAATATATCAACCCAAAAATGAAGCATACCAAGAATAAAAAAATCCATAACCATACTTCGTTTTCAACCTGCTAAGTTACCCAATCCTAAGAAGTCCTATGATGCTAGGCTACCCGATCCATCCATGTGTCAACCACAACCTTATGACTCCAATGCCGGTAAATGAGTAGAAAAGTAACAAAATTTTATTTTTCTTTTATCTTCTCTCTTTTTCTCATTTTGCATAGGAGCCCCTTCGAGGTTTTATCCTAGCCACACATCATATTTCTTTTGGCTCACATCTCGCCCACATTTAGCCTCTCGTTTTTACCTAGGTTGCCCTTTTGGGTTTTCGACCTATCCGGGCCCCCAATGATGCCTAAGTTGCCCCCTCGGCTTTTCTTTTTTAATTTTTTTTTAATTTTCCATTTTTGTTTTCAAAAATTTCAAAGTTTCAAGTTATTTTCTTCCTTTTATTCATGTTTTTCCAATCAAAAGTACCAAAAACCATTCCAAATCAAACTTGCATGCATGTGAGTCCTCTAACCTCTCCCTGCACTTAAAACATTACATTGCCCTCAATGTAAACATATGAGGCAAGAACAATAAAAACTCTAGGTAAGAGGCAGAGTGACTCCTGTATCTTCGCATAGTAGCTGGTGATATGGCACAATCCCATGTATTTGTATAAAATCAGTCCTAAAATTGGTTTCGAAGCCGGGAGAGGGGGAAAGGGAGCAGAAGTGACGTAGAAGAATTCACCCCTCGAGCAAAAAGTTGTCTCCTTGGCGCCGTTTGATCAAGACTAACATCACAGAGAACAACATAAAACTCATAAGTACATAAGGATTTGTAGTACTAGGTTTAGCATCAAAAGTTAATAACCATAGTATTCTCAAAGAACAACCAATCCATCATGCAATCACCACTATGAAATTATCCAATAAAAATATCTAACATATATCGATAAATATTCAAGCATCATTATAGAATATAGCAATCAAAAACACAATGACGTAGTCGACATACTATGATTAACAAAGGCATTACAAAGATGCAAGAATATTCGTGTCTATATATCTAAGATGGTGGAAAAATGAGTGGAGGTGTGGTGGTTCTTGGGAGTATTTGGTAGAAAAGAAGAAAGGATTATGCAGTGTTCAAGCAGAGTTGAAAAGCCAGTATCGCGACAGTCCCTTTCGTAATTCGAGATGCCTTGTCGTGACTCATGACAAAGCCTTCGCGACTCGCGATAAGTTGGACCTGTGAGCTCACTTCTTTCAGAAATGTTTCTAATTCCACCGCGACTCACGATGCCCATGTCGTGACTCGCGACAAGCTGGTGCTGGGAGTTCATTTTTGCTCCCCTGTTTATCGCGACTCGCGACATATCTTTCACGACTCGTGTCAGACAGGGTTTCCCAGCACTTAGAAAAAAATTTCTCACTAACTTTCCAAGCTTTCTTCCCTTTCTCATTAATCTCATTCCTTCCCCTCCACCAATGAAATGCACTTCACTTTGCTACCAAATCACATAAAAATACACCATAAAAAAAGACAAAACAACGAAAAATAATCAACAAAACCAAAATAAAAGCCAAATTTATTTACATCGTCGGCACAACATAGCTCTGTATGTTTAAGGTTATCAGCATGAACCTAATGTTATCCATATAGTGAAGGCTTGAACCCCTTCACCATGAGCATCCAAAAGTAGAGAGGTGGGGGTACTAAACTTTCAAGAGGAAAGTTTTGTGGAGGTGGAGTTAGTTTCAAAGGAATAGGGTGGTTAGGAGGTTTGGGATAGTCTTTTGGCTCCTCTCTTATCTCCTTCAAAACTTTTAAAAATGGTGGAGTTGGTTCATTAGGTGGGGGTAGGGGTTATGACGTAAAGATTAATGAATGTAGCACAATCACTTCTTTCTTCACTTCATTTTCTTCCACAACTGACTCCTCATCCCCTTCGAACTCAAACTCATTTCTAATGGTGACCTCACTCACTAGATCTTCGAATTCGAATTGAGATGGTGTATTTTTGGAATCACGAGCTTCCATTCGGGCTACCACTTCCAATATATTCATCACATACCCCTCAATAGCCTCAACACTAGAGGAGACCTGCGTGTCTGGTTCCTTACTAGTCTTGGCCAAGTTGTTCAAATTTGCTATTGCATTCATGACTTCCTCACGTGTCAACCTTGAACTTTCTTGGTTGGCTTGGTTTTGGGGCATAGTACAAGATGGTCAAGGACAAATATTTTGCTCGTATTAATGGTTTTCCATCTCATTCTCATACCACCAATCTGGATTAACACTCTACTCCGAATTGTAAAAATTGTGGTTTGGATACCATTCTTAGGCTTCATACCCTTGAAAACTAACATCTACTACCTCTTGGTAGCACTCTTCATCATACCCTTGGTTTTGGAAACAAAGGGTTCTTTCCCCCTCATAGTGCTTATCTCTCAACATATAGCTAGACTCGGTAGGATGTTCGAAACTTGTTGATTCTCTCTTCTCATCATGAGTTCCCTGAAGGTGAGACGCTCCAATTTTTTTTCAGAGGTCCAGAATTATATTGCAAGGATTCTCGATAAAAACTCACCAAGAACTCAAGCAATACCTACTCTGAACAAAAACAACCACCAATAAGTGGAAAATAAAAACAACTAGCTAATATGCAACCAAATATGCCCAAACACTTAAAATTAAATGTCTCTTCCCCGGTAGCAGTGCCAAAATTTGGGAGGTTGTCATCGTACCTCTCAAAGTTAAATTTATAAGCCCTAATGCTTTCTATCTACAATTAAATAGCTAATGGCAAGTCGGGGTCATCCACAAAAGGGATCTTTTCAAGGGTTTAAACATATAAGGTTGATATTAGGCTAGAAGTAGATATATATATAGATATATATAAAATCAAGTAAAGTGGGGGGGGGGGGAGGGGGGAGATTGGTTGGTTTTGGTCCTGAGTTATGAAATTAAAGGCACACTAACTAGCAAAGTCAAGTAACTATGCTAATCATGCAACAAACTAAGAAAACGGGATATAAATTACAAAAGACAAAGCCTTGGGGGAAATTAATTTCCACTTCCGAACCTCTTATCTATCCTCGAATCTACAACCTATTCATTACTTCAACTACTTCTTGTGAAGACAAATCTTCTATCCTTCTTAGATAGTAGTTTGCAAGTTTGACATCTCTTGTCAAACCTCACCAATGACTCCCTTAGTCGAAACATGAATAAAAGTATCCCATTTATTTCGTTGAACACGATGGATCAACATGCTAGGCAGCACTTATAAAAACTACACCATGTCTAAGCATTGAACCAATCTATGCATTTACACAAAACTAGTCGATAACGTTCAATGTTCATAGACTTCTCTCATTTGCTACAAGGAACAAACATGACAATGAGTTCAAAATCATCACATCCATCTAGCAATTATCAACACATCAATATCATTTAGAAGCTGTAACTCATGCACTTGGATTCCATATTAAAAGAAGGGAAAATTGGCTACTTTCTCCCAACCCTAATAAGAAATCGTACAAGCAATTTATATACTCAAACTTCCAAAAACATTAATACCATTAACAATCCACATTCAAAGATCAATAAATGTACAATAGAAAATTACCAAATAGATAAATAGAGTTTTCAAGACATGGGCTTGGAAGCCTTAATCAATCGCTCCCAAAATTAAACTAACCTAGTTAATGAAAAGATATGATTACTCCTACAAAAACTAAGAAAAGAAAGAAGAAAACTAGGGTTTGAAACCCATAAAATTGCAGGAGAAGGAAGAGTGATAAGAGAGAAAGGATAAGGTGAGTATTTATAAAAAAAAGCAAGAAAGAAGTCTAACAACCTGTTCGTCGCACCGTGCGATGATTCCGTCGCACCGT
Source organism: Rubia yunnanensis (assembly GCA_037428765.1). Taxonomy (NCBI): domain Eukaryota; kingdom Viridiplantae; phylum Streptophyta; class Magnoliopsida; order Gentianales; family Rubiaceae; genus Rubia; species Rubia yunnanensis. The sequence continues at coordinate 66,110,126 of CM075061.1, forward strand.
GCGATGATGCATAATCTAGCACTTTGATTTCTTCCTTTTTTTTGTCTCAAGTCCTCCTCTTCTCTTTAATTTTCTTCAATCCTTCAAGTCTTCAAAATCTCAAATGCAAGTCTTCAAATCTTCAAAGGTAATCTTCAAAGTCTTTAAAGTCTTCGGACAAATTTTCTCGTCACACAAAATCCACTAGAAAAGTAATAAAAGTGTAAAGTCACTCTTAACTCTCCATATAGAATTTCAAGGGAAAATGAAACATATAGAGCACAAAAGTGTACAAAAGTAAACCCGAAAAGTCCAAAAATAACCATATAAAATGGGCACATCAATTTCCCGTAGGTAATGAATGTGATAGAATGAGTGAATGGTTCAATGCTCTACATGAGGTTTGGAAGTGGATATCAATTGCCCCGAACACTTTGTGTTTTGTAGTTTTTATCTCCTTTTCTTAGTTGTTGCATGATTAGCATAGTTATTTGACTTTAATTTCACAACTTTGGACTAAACCAACCCCCTCACCCCCCCATTTACTTGCTTTTATATATCTATATATAGCTACCTCTAGTCTAATATCCATCTTATATGTTTAAACACCTAGAAAAATCCCTATTCTTTGTGAATGACCCCAATTTTCCACTATCTACTTAGTTGTAGTTTATAACCATTTAGGGCTTCTAAATATTAACTTTAAGGGGTACGGCGATGACATCCCAAAAAATTGGCGCTGCTGTCGGGGAATAGGCGTTTATTTTTAAGTGTTTGGGCATATTTGGTTGCATATTAGATAGTTATTTTTTTTCCACTTCTTGGTGGTTGTTTTTGTTCGAAGTAGGTATTTCTTGAGTTCTTGATGATTTTTTATCAAGAATCCTTACAATATGATTTTGGACTTTTGAAAACAAAAATGGAACATCTTGAGGGAACTCATGATGAGAAGAGAGACTCAACAAGCAAGGTTTGTAGGATGTGTCATTCTGACCATCCTACGGAGTCTTACTTTTATGTAGAAAGAGGAGCACTATGAGGAGGAAAGAACCCTTGGTTTCCAAAATAAGGGTATTATGAAGAGTGCTACCAAGAGGTTGGAGATGTTGGTTTTCAAGGGCAAGAAGCTTAAGAGTGGAATCCATACCATGATTCTTACAATCTGGAGTGGAGTGGTAATCCAGATTGGTTTTACAAGAATGAGCCAGAAAACCAGTAATATGAACAAAATAGTTGGCCTTCACCACCTTATACCATACCCCAAAACTAAGTCCAACAAGAAGGTTCAAGTTTGACACATATGAAAATCATGAATGCAATAGAAAACTTGAGCAACTTGGCCAAGACTAGTGAGGAATCAGACACTCGAATCTCCTCTAGTCTTGAGGCTTTGGAGGGGCATAAGAGCAATATCATGGAAGTGGTGACCCGAATGGAAACTCGTTATCCCAAAGATGCACCATCCTAAGTCGAACTCAAAGATTTAGTGAGTGAAATCACCTTGAGAAGTGAGTTCGAAGGGGATGAGGAGTTTGTTTTGGAAGACAAAGAAGTGAGGGAAGAGGTGATTGTGCTACATTCATTATTCATACCATCATCACCCCTACCCCCACCTAGTGAGCTAACTCCACCATTTTCAGATGTTTTGAGGGAGATAAGAGAGGAGCCAAAAGACTATCCCAAGCCTCCTAACCACCCAACTTCTTTTAAACTATCTCTACCTCCATAAAACTTTCCTCTTGAAAGTTCTGTACCCCAACTTCTCTATTTTTGGATGCCCATGGTGAAGGGGTTCAAACCTTCACCATATGGATAACATTAGGGTTGTGCCGACGACCTTAAAAATACGGAACTTCTCTGGAGGCAACCCAAGCTTTTAAATTAGGTCAATGGTTTTCTTTTCTTGAAAAAAAAATCCTCAACCATGTCCTCATGCCCTTTCCCAAAACAACAAAGATACCGCCACAATCCACTACCAAAAACCACCATCTAGAAGTAATACTAGTTGTTGCTTTTTGTGGGTGTTGATCGAGACTTGAATAGTTATGGATTTGTAAAGGATGGGTTGAAGTTGCATATTTTGCGGAGTTCGAGAATATGGAGGAAAGAACATTCATTGAGAAGTGAGCATTGTCATCACCGGGAAGGACATTTAAGGTCCTAGTTGTGAGTATTTTCCATTCTCCCTTATTTCTTTGTCTTTTCCTTCGGTTCACATTGAGGACAATGTGTGTTTCAAGTGTGGGGAGGTTAAGAGAAATATATCTCATTGGATTTTATTGTAGTGTGCATATGCTCTACTTTGAATTGTTTTGTTTGGAAAAAAAATTCACGCTAAGTTGAAAACTCGAGAGGGCAACTTAGGAAAAAGTGAGAGGCCCAAATAGGTAGAAAATCCGAAAGAGCAACAACCTATGCAAAAATGATAGGTCAAATGGTGTGGAAAAAAGTGAGGGTGAGCATTAAAAAAATTGTGAAGCTGGGATTAAAACCCAAGAGGGCTCCTAGGAAAAATGAGAGAAATTGAAAAATTTTATGCTTCTCTTGATTTGCCTATTGGGTGGCTTTTTGGGTAGAGTAAGTTAGCTTGGCATTATATGTATACCTCACTTTTGTTATGGTTTGTTGGTTTTTTAGATTATCTTAGGCTTTGGGATGTGAGACTGTGAGAGATTCTTATGTCTTTGGGATTGGGTTATCTAGGAATACGATTTTGGATGCTTTGGGAAAATTGTTGCATGCTAGTTTACACTTAGATCTCTGCTTGTTCTTGTTTACTTGAGGACGAGTAAAGGTTTAAGTGTGGGGTGATTGGATGAGACGTCAAATGCATGTATTTTCCAAATCATTTCACGTACCTTTTGTCATCTTTTTGTTGTAAGATTACTAGATTTAGGTAGGTTTAAATCATAAGGGGTTTAGATGATCGTTTTCGATTTTCATAATTGAATCCTTCATTTTGTACCCTATGCCTATCCTAATGAATTTTTGGTCCTTACAAGCATCTAGATTTCCTTTTATGAGATTAATTTGTATATTGCTCATGAGTAGTTCAGAGTGGTTTAGTGAAGGCCATGATCCAAAACATGGTAAAAGATAGAAGGGTCGAAGAAGGAAGTCAAAGAAGTGGATGAATTGTGACCCGGAAGATTGGACTAAATTCTTAAAATGTTCCAAAAAGAATCAGCCTACAAAGCTAGCATAATTGGATTCATCTTCTTGAGCACTATAAGATCGACTACAAGAACTCCAAAATCAGAGCAACGATTCACTCATAGAGACGTAAAGACTTTCCAACCGACAGACTGTCTGTGAAGAAGACCGGGCCCGCAGCTTGGGTACTACTCCGCACGCCAGCGTGCCCCAAAATGCGAAGAATAATGCCCCTTGAATCAGGAAGGCGCATCATGCCCGACGCCTCGCGCACCTGCGCGTTGGGGCCTTGGCTAGTGCCAACTGGGCATGCCAGCCACACGCGCCTTGCGTGTCTGGACGCGCGTCTGCATGCCTTGAAGCAAACATGGTGCAATCTCTGAAGTCCTCAAAGTGTGCCCGATGCGGAGTCAGACGCACTCGTGCCATAGCTCCCATCCTCGCACCACTGCGCCCCAGTGCGCCTGCTTCTCCTTTTGACTTCTTTTTTACCCACTTAGAATATAAATAACCCCTTTTCTTCCCCATTTTCCTAAGCCCGACTTGGGGCTCTAAAACCCTAGTTTTTCAAGGGTTGGTTGGTTGGTTTTGGTCCTAAGCTATAAAATTAAAAGACAAGATAACTAGAAATTTTAAGTAACTATGCTAATCATGCAACAACTTAGAAAAAGAGATAAAAACTACAAAAGACAAAGCCTTGGGGAAAATTAATATCCGCTTCCAAACCTAATGTTATTCATTAAACCATTCACTCATTCTATCACATTCGCTACCTATGGGGAATGCTATCACTTCCCAATTGAAGATCAACATTCATTTCTTCTTAAGAGTAATTCACAAAGGTGATTCGGAGACCAGTTGCAAACCTCACTGACATCCACTTTAGGCGATCAAAAACCATAAAGATATTTCATCAATGACATTATACACGAAGAACCATAGATTTGATAACAATAAGCACTCGACTAAACGCATAGCCATTTAACCAAACATAGCATTCATTAGGCTAAACCTAGAACAAACCACATTCAAGATTCAACCTTCCATTCCATCTATAGGATAAATATGAGAACAATCCACACTAACATACTTATCTAGGAAGAATCACAACACATTATGCATAAGAAGTTATAATTCCATGTTCTTGGATTTTTATTCCAAAGAGCTAAGAAATTGTCCACTTTCCTAACACCCTAACACTTTAATCATACAAACACTTCATATACTCAAACAACCCATAGCATAAATGAAGTAAAAATCACATTAAAGCACATAAATACTAAATAAAAAATGCTTCAAGAAAGAGTGAAATAGAGGTTCTTACTACATAGATATGGAAGCTTCAATCAATCGCTCCCAAGTACAAAATAACCTAGATAATAAAAATGCATGATTAATCCTACAAGAACTAAGAAAAGAAAGAAGAAAAACTAGGGTTTTATGTCTCAAAGTCGGGAAGAAGAAGAAGAAGAAGACGAGAGGAAGAGAGAGAGGATAAGGTTTGATATTTGTAGTACAAAAAGTAGAAAATATTTCTGGCCATACCTCGGTCGCGACCCGCGACCAATCCTTCGCGAGTCACGATCGAGCCAAGCTTTAGCATCTTGATTTTTTCTTCTTTTTGTTTCAAGTCCTCCCCTTCACTTATCTTTAATTCTTCAAGTCTTCAAAAGCTCAAGTGAGAGTCTTTAAATCTTCAACGGTATTATTCAAAGTCTTCAAACAAATTATCTTGACACACAAGATCCACTAGAAAAGTAATAAAAGTGTAAAAGTTACTTTTAACTCTCCTTAGAGAATTTCAAGGCAAATTGCCACATCTAGAGCACAAAAGTGTACAAAAGTGAATCCTAAAAGTCCCAAAATAACCATATAAATTGGGCTCATCAGTTACAATAGGTCAGAATGACAAAAATTGCACTATCATGTCCAAATTTGTCAGCATTGATGCACAAAGCCCATTTAACGCCATCATTGGTAGGCCATGGATGAATACAGAAAAATTGATATGGCCCCCATATCACTTAGTGATAAAGTTACCAACTCCAGTAGGAATCGGAACGATAAGAGGAAATCAGCAAACAACTAGGCAGCATGGTTATTGAAAGCAGGAATAAACGTTGAACAAACAAAATGGACAGCACCATCTCGAAAAATGGCTTAGTCAAGCAATTAGAACCTCGATGGGTTCTAGGAGAAGAAACTAAATATAACATTTTTGGATGAAGAAGACACTTCAGAGTGCATCAAGATAGGGAAATTTCCTCCAACAAAGGTGAAAGAAAAAGTGATAGATATCCTACGAAGCCACGAGGATTCGTTCGCATGGACTGTACAAAACATGGGAGGAGTCAATCCAGAAATTGCCACCGACTCGCTAAATATCAATAATTCGACCAAACCAGTGAAGCAGAACCAAAGAAGCTTTGCTAGTGATGCACAAAAATTAATCAAAGAAGAAGTCAAAACATTGCTTCAGGCCATAATTTTGAAGGAAGTGATTTACCCAAAGTGGTTAGCAAATCTGGTGATGGTAAAACAAAAGTGGATGCAGGATGGAGGACGTGTATACACTTTACTGATCTAAACAAGGCATGCATAAAAGATTGCTAACCATTTACCTAAAATCGATTAGCTAGTGGAAGCGATGTTAGGATAAAAATTCTTAGCATTCTTAGATGCATACAAGGGATACCACCAAATACCGATGCACCCAGAAGATGCGGAGAAACCAACTTTCATAACAAGCTTCAGAGTATTTTGCTATGTGAAGATGGCATTTGGACTAAAAATGTTGGAGCAACATATCAATGAGAAGTCGACATTGTGTTTCGTAACCAAATTGGACAAAAAAAATTAAGCATATGTTGACGACGTGGTGATTAAAAGCAGGAGAGTATGTCAGTTCATGCAAGATTTGAAGGAGACCCTGAATACCTTGAATACGATTGGTATGAAACTCAACCCCAATAAATGCATAATTGGAGTTGGTGCAGGAAAAATTTTAGGATATAAAGTGTCTTCCATGGGAATTGAAGCTAATTCGGAGAAGATACAAGCAATAGTTAATCTCCCCTAACCACAAACAATCAAATTAGTACATGTATTGATGGGATAACTAGTGGCACTTAGAAAGTTTGTCTCCAAAGTTGCGGCCAAACAATTCCCACTGTTCAATATTCTCAAAAAGGCAAAGAAGTTCACATGGAATAAAGATAGTTAGAAAGCATATGAGTCGTTGAAGGAACAACTCAAGAAGTTTCCAACGTTGAAGCCCTGAATACCAGGAGAGACTTTATACTTGTACTTAACAATTTCAACAAAAGCAGTGAGTTTGGTCTTGGTGCATCAAGAAGGGCACATGAAAGTGCCAGTATACTACGTCGGTGGGATACTACAAAGTATAGAAATATCGTACTTACCTATTGAAAGTTTATATCTTGCACTAGTCAACTCAGTAAGAAGACTGCAAATTTATTTTTAAAGTCATTGCATAGCTGTGTATACTGACTACCCAATCAAGAACATATTGAGCAAGCCAGAATCATCTGGCAGAATGACTAAGTAGGCTCTAGAATTAAGACAATATGGGATTCAGTTTCAGCCCCAGACTGCAATAAAGGCATGAGCCTTAGAAGATTTCATTGCAAAAATGATAAGCGCAGATACACAAGAAGCAAGTACACCCAAAAAATCTCGGAGTAGACAAAGGGAAATCAAAGTGGGGATTTATCGTATGGAAAATGTTTGTTGATGGGGCATCCAGTAAAGAAGAGAGCACACATATTCGCTTCGATTCAATTTTCCACTCACCAACAACGAAGCCAAAAATGGAAGACTAATATGCAGGTTGGACCTCACGATCAAGATGAAGGAGAAAAGCGTTAAGTGCTTTAGTGACTCCCAGATAGTGGAACATTAAGTGCGTGGAGATTATGACATACGAGAGGAGCAGTTGATAAAATACTTAAGGAGAGTTCGCTAGCTCATAAGTCAACTAGAATACTTTGACATTCAACATGTACCAAGGAGTGAAAATAGTAAGCCAGCCACCCTAAGTAAATTGGCAACAACTGGTTTTAATTCCTCGCTAGGACAAAACAATGAGAATGTAGAATTCTTACCAGTCAGAAGTACAGCCACGAAAACTATATCAATAGTTCAAACAGAGGAAATGAACTGGATGGCACTGTTAAAGGATTACTTGGAGATGGGAAAACTGCCAGAAGACAAGGTACAAGTCAGGAAGTTGGAATAGGGATATCACAATTATGTGCATTAGGGAGGAATACTATACAAAAAAGGCTTTCTATCCCCATGGATAAAATGTGTGGGACCAACCCAAGCAGGTGAAATCATGAAAGAAATTCATGAAGGATTGTGCGGGATGTATCAAAGGTCTCAAACAATCGCCAAGAAGATAATTCGAGTACGATGCTATTGATCGACCATGTCTAACAATGTGCACAACTTCGTGCTAAAGTGTAGAAGCTGCCAAATTAACGCATCAGTATCCCATAAGCCATATGCCACTTTAACAGGGATATACGGATCTTGGACATTTGACAAATTGGGAATTGACTTTTTGGGACCCTTCCCTAAAGGAGCTAGTAATGCAAGGTTTCTAACTATGGCAATCGATTACTTCACGAAGTGGATAGAGGCGAGGCCAGAGAGAAGTAACAAAAAAGTTTGTTTGAAGAAACAGAGTTAATTATTTTGGTGTGCCCCAAACCATCGTCACAGATAATGACACGCATTCACAAGTGGAATCTTCACTAAATGGTGCTCGAAGTTAGGGATCGTGTAGAAGTTCACGTCTGTAGCTCATCCTCGAGGTAATGGTTAAGTGGAAGTAACTAACAGAACATTAGTCCAAGGAATCCAAAAAAGACTGGAGGGAAAACGAACTAGTTGGGTGGATGAGATACCCAACACACTGTGGTCGTATAGAACAACATTAAGAGAACCAACTGGAGAAACACCTTATAGTTTGGTTTATGGTTATGAGGTAGTCATACCAGCTGAAATCGGGAACTCAAGCCTTAGAATGGAAAAATACAATGAAGGCGATAATCCAGAAAGAATAAGATTGAATTTGGATGAACTCAATGAGAATTGGCAACACACACAAATCACAGAGTCGAAGATGGCTAGAGCATATAATGAAAAAGTCAAGAAGTCACAGTTTCAAAGTGGCGATCTAGTTCTGCGAAAGAATGAAGCAAGTCTGGCAGAGGAAAGAGGGAAGCTATGCCCAAAATGGGAAGGCCTTTCCAGGGTAACGAAAGCACACTGATCCAACTGCTATGAGTTAGAGAGATTGGATGGCAGCAGCGTCTAGAACACTTGGCATGTAATCAACCTAAAGAAGTTCTATGTTTAGGAACTTAGTAAGTGATAGGAGAAACTCAGTTGTACAGGAGCCATGATATAATCATTGGCAGCCTTTTCATTGCCGGCTTCTTTATTTTCTACATGATATCATCGTGATCGTACATAATTAATATCCAAAAATGTCTTCTAAGGAAAATATTTCATACTATTGTTCAATTACATTTTACGCAAAGTCTATGGAAATCCTAGCAAAAAGAACAAAATATAATATATCATAATCACGAACATATAAAGTTTTATAGTCACAAGCCATTAATATTTCAAAAAGGAAAATATGTCTACAAAAACAGCAACAAAAGCAAGCCATAGACCTTGCGTACACTCAAATTTTCAATCTTGCAAGCTATAGATCTTGCAAAAAAAGGTAAATATGCCTACAAAATCAGCGACAAAAGAAAGTGATAGACCTTGTGGCTTTGTACAATCAATTTTTAAAATTTTGCAAGCTATAGATCTTGCAATAGGGAAAATATGCTCACAAAGGTAGCGACAAAAGCATGCAATAGATCTTGCATCTTTGTACAATACAAATTTATAATTTTCCAAGCTATAGATCTTGCAATGGGTCAAATATTCCCTCAAAGACAATGACAAAAGCAAGCAATAGATCTTGCAACTTCGTACAATACGATTTTATAATTTTGCAAGCTACAAATTTTGCGAAAAGACAGACGTGCTAATAAGAACAGAGACAAAAGTATGTACTAGACCTCACGGCTTTGCACAACAAAGCTTTGTAACTTCAGCTATGCAAGCAATAGATCTTGCAAGAAAAAACATGAAAATACAAGCGCAAGTGCATAATGCATAAAATTTTATATTAGTCCAAAGCAAATGCATCGGCTTCCAAAAACTAAAACAACATATGAATAGTACTTGAAACACTCGGAAGAGAAAATTATTGCATCAAATAAATGACAAATCATCTACACCTTGATGCGAAGAGGAACCAGAAGATGAAGAACCACCACAGCTACGAGATTGCACGGTCTGATATTTCTTAGATATAATAGGATCATAACGCCATTTTATATACAAGTAAGAAGGATGGCGAGTTCGACCACTTCTGATATGCCCATTTTATACGGTTATATTAGGACTTTTAGGATTCACTTTTGTACACTTTTGTGCTCTAAATGTGACATTTTGCCTTGAAGTTCTCAAAGGAGGGTTAAAAGTGACTTTTACGCTTTTATTACTTTTCTAGAGAATTTTGTGTGACAAGGTAATTTGTTTGAAGACTTTGAAGAGTATCTTTGAAGATTTGAAGACTTATATTTGAGCTTCTGAAGATTTGAAGAATTGAAGAAGTGAAGGGAAGAGGATGATATGAAACAAAAAGAAGAAAGAATAAATGGTACCGGAAGTGGAGTCCGTCACGAGCCCATTGCGAGCCCGTCGTGACTCGCGGCGGACGAATGGCCGGAAACTCTTCTTGCTTTTTGTACTATAAATACTCACCTTATCCTCTCCTCTTCAAGAACACGAATTCCCTCTTCTTCTTGCATTTTTCTGGGTTCAAATCCTAGTTTTCTTTCTTTCTTTTCTTAGTTTTTGTAGGTTAATCATGTCTTTTAACTATCTAGCTTAGTTTTATCTTGGTAGCAAAGGATTGAGGCTTCCATTTCTATGTAGTAAGAACCACACACACACACACACACATATATATTTGGTGCTTTTGCTATTGTGAATTTATTGAGCTTTGAATGTGAATTGTTAATGGCATTGATGTTGTTGGAAGCTTGAGTATATGAATTGCTTGTATGATTACTTGTTAGGGTTGGGAGAAAGTAGCTAATTCTCCCCTCTTTTAATGTGGAATCCAAGAGCATGAGTTAGAGCTTCTTAAATGATGTTGGTGTGTTGATAATTCCTAGATGAATGTGATGATGTCGAACTCGTTGTCATGTTTGTTTTAGGTAGAAAATGAGAGAAGTCTATGAATGTCGATCGTTCTTGACTAATCTTGTGTAAATGCATGAATTGGTTAAATGCTTAGACACGGTGTAGTGTTTATAAGTGTTGCCAAGCTTGTTGATTCTTCATGCTAAATTCCATCAATGGGATACTCTTAGTACTAAGGGAGTCATTGGTGAGGTTTGACAAGAGATGTCAAATTCACTCTTGCAAACTAATAACTAAGAAGGATAGAAGATTTATCTTCACAAGAAGTAGTCGAAGTAGTGAATAGATTGTTTTGCTCATTCTTGAAGCCTTTGTTATTTAGCATTCATCTGTTCTTAATGCTATGCTTCACTTCATTTATGCCATGGGTTGTCTGATAATAGGAAGTGTGTGTATGACTTAAGTGTTAGGGAGTTAGTAAAATGACGAATTCCTTAGCTCATTTGCATAAAAATCTAAGAACATGAACTTAGAACTTTTTATGCATAATGTGTTGTGATTCTTGCTAGATAAGTATGTTACTGTGGATTGTTCATATGTATCCTATAGATGCAATGAAAGGTTAAATCTTGAATGTGGTTTGTTCTAGGTTTAGCCTAATGAATGTTATGTTTGGATGAGTGAATGGTTCAATGATCTACATTAGGTTTGGAAGCGGATATCAATTGCCCCCAAGGCTTTGTTTTTGTAATTTTTAAAACCCCTTTTTCTTAGTTTGTTTGATGATTAACATAGTTACTTGACTTTGCTAGTTATCTTGTCTTTTAGTTTTCATAACTTAGGACCACCAAACAACCAACCCCCCCCCCCCCAATTTACTTTCTTTAATATGTGTATATATATATATCTACTTCTAGCCCAATAGCAACCTTTTGTGTCTAAACACTTAAGAAAATCCCCCTTCTTCGTGGATGACCCCGACTTGCTGCTATCTACTTAGTTGTAGATAGTAAGCATTTAGGGCTTATAAATATTAACTTTGAGAGGCACGGCGATGGCCTCCCAAATTTTGGCGCCGTTGCCGGGGAAGAGGCATTTATTTTTAAGTGTTTAGGTGTATTTGGCTGCATATTAGCTAGTTGTTTCTATTTTCCACTCCTTGGTGGTTTTTTTGTTCTTAGTAGGTATTGCTTGAGTTCTTGGTAAATATTTATCCGGAATCCTTGCAATATAATTTTGGACTTTTGAAAAAAAAATTAAAAAAAATATATATATATATATATATATATATATATATATATATATATATATATATGATGGAGCATCTCATCTTGAGGGAACTCATGATGAGAAGAGAGGCTCAACAAGCAAGGTTTTGTAGGATGTGTCATTCCGACCATCCTACCGAGTCTTACTATTTGTTGTGGGAAGAGCACTATGAAGGGGAAAGAACCCTTGATTCCAAAACCAAGGGTATTATGAAGAGTGCTACAAAGAGGTAGGAGATGTTGGTTTTCAAGGGCAAGAAGCTCAAGAATGGTATCCATACCACAATTCTTACAGTACGGAATGGAGTGGTAATCCGGATTGGTAGTATGAGAATGAGCCGGAAAACCAACAATACGAGCAAAATAGTTGGCCATCACCACCTTATACCATACCCCAAAACCAAGCCCAACAAGGAAGTTCAAGTATGACACGTGAGGACGTCATGAATACAATAGCAAACTTGAACAACTTTACTAGTGAAGAATCGGACACCCACCTCTCCTTTAGTGTTGAGGCTATTGAGGGGCATGTGAGGAGTATATTAGAAGCATTGGCCCGAATGGAAGCTCGTGATTCTGAAATACACCATCCCAAATCAAACTCGAGGATTCGGTGAGTGAGGTCACCATGGAAAATTATCTTGAGTTCGAAGGGGATGAGGAGTTGGTTGTCGAGGATGATAAAAAGGAGGAAGAGGTGATTGTGCTACATTCATTAGCATCATCACCCCTACCCCTACCTATTGAATCAACTCCACCATTTCTTTTAGTTTTGAGGGAGATAAGAGAGGAGCCAAATGAATACCCCAAGCCTCCTAACCACGCAACTCCCTTTAAACCATCTCCACCTCAACAAGACTTTCCTCTTGAAAGTTTTGTACCCCCACCTCTCTACTTTTGGATACTCATGGTGATGGGGGTTCAAGCCTTCACCATATGGATAACATTAGGGTCATGCCGACGACCTTAAATATACAGAGCTTTGTCATGCCGACGACATAAATAAACTCGGCCTTTTGTTTTTGTTTTTGATTGTTTAGTTTTTTTTACTATTATTTTGTCTTGTTCTTTTTACGGTGTGTTTTTCTGTGATTTTGTAGCAAAGTGAAGTGCATTGCATTGGAGGAGATGAAGGAATGAGATCCATGAGAAAGGGAATAAAGCTTGGAATGTTGGTAAGTAAAGATTGAATTCTTTCAGAGTGCTGGGAGGTCTTGTAATCGCGAGTCGCGATGCCCTCGCGAAGACCTCGCGATGGACCATCATGAGTCATGATGTGATAAGAAGTTGTGTGCTAAAAATTCAGCTCCCAGCCACCACTTTCTGCGAGTCGCGATGAGCCATCGCGAGTCGCGACCAACGGTCCTCGAGACAGCATCACCTCGAGACCTCGAGTTGAGCCAAACCTGAAAAACCATCAGTTCTTGAGGCTGCAGGCCCTTGAACTGAGCTGAAACCTTTGAGACATCATTCCCTCGAGACCTCAAGTTCTCGAGACTGCAATCCTTCGACTAGAGTTGAAGCCCTCGAGACCTCGGGTTCTCAAGGCCACAAGACCAGCCCTTCAAAAAGCCATGAGTCTCGAGAACATCATCCCTCGAGATCAGTCCTTCGAGACCAGTCTGCCCTCGAGACCTCAGGTCCTTGAGGCAGCAAGCCCTCGACTCGAAGCAGAACTTGAAAGTCCATCAGCCCTCGAGACCAACCCTTGAGACATTATCCCTTCGAGACCTCGAGGTAGAAAGCCCTCGACTCGAGCATAACTTGAAAGTTCATCAGCCATCGAGACCTCAGGTCCTCAAGAACAACCCTTGAGACATCATCCCCTCGAGACCTCGAGGCAGAAAGCCCTCAACTCGAGCAGAACTTGATAGTCCATCACTCTCTCGAGGCCAGTTCTCGAAACTAGCCCTCGAGACATTATCCCCTCGAGACCTCGAGGCTGCAAAGTCCTTGGCTCGAGCCAAACCCTCAAGACCAACATCCCTTAAGACCATTATTCCTCGAGTTGAGCCAAAGCCCTCGATGCATCAGCCCCTCGAGACCTCAGGTTCTCGAGCCCACAAGCCCTCGATTCGAACAGAAGTCCTCGAGACCTCGGGTCCTCGAGGCTGCAATCCAACTCATGCTGAAGCCCTCGAGACCTCAGGTCCTCGAGGCTGCAATCCCTCAACTCGAGCTGAAGTCCTGGAGACCTCGGGTCCTCGAGGTCACAAGCCCTCGATTCGAGCTAAACCAAAAAGTGCATCATACCCTCAAATCCTCGGGTCCTCGAGGCCAAAAGCCCTCGACTCAAGTTGAAGCCCTCGGGACCTCAGGTCCTGCGAGATCTTGAGTGCTCGAGGCCAAAAGCCCTCGACTCAAGACGATGCATCACGAGTCGCGACCAATGCTGTCGCGAGTTGCGATGAGAAATCCAACATTTCAACTGAGCTTAAACACTGTATAATCCTTCCTTCTTCTCCAAATAATCCCAACAACCACCACACATCCACTCATTCCTCCACCATCTCACATATATTGACACATGAAATTTTTTGGCATCTTTATAGTATCTTTGTTGATGATGCTTGGATATGTGTCGATATATGTTGGATATTTTTATTGGACAATCTCATAGTGATTATTGCATGATGGATTGGTTGTTCTTTGAAAATAATATGGTTATTAACTTTTGATGCTAAACCTAGTATTACAAATCCTTATGTACTTGTGAATTTGATGTTGTTCTCTGTGGTGTTAGTCTTGATTAAACGGCGCCAAGGAGACAACGTTTTGCTCCCCCTTCCGGCTTCGAACTGATTTTGGGACCAATTCTATAAAATTACATTGGATAGTGCTATATCACCAGTGACTATATGGGGAAACGGTTAAGATACTTAGCATAATAGGCCTTAAAATCAATTGTAGGACCAAACTCTTCGCGATTAAGTTGCATACTCATAAGGTGAACGATCTCTTGATAGCTTTTGTTTGTCTCTTCCAAATTGCGTATTTCTTCCTATAACTGACGAATATGAGACCAAACAGACTCAGACAAACTAACCCTCTGACCGCCAATATTCATAGTCAAATCACAATGACCAGTGAACTTTGAGGCCCTGCGGAAACAATCTTTAATTTATCTTTATAATCAACACAAGCTTGCTCATGTTAATGAATACATGAATCAAGGCATTCAGACACAATGCGAAGGGGATTATTATCAATATGTAATTAGGTTTTCAAAGCGAACTGTTTATTAAACCTGCTCTGCCACCCTGCAGAACATGTAGAAAGATAGTCGCATTCATCCTACTTCTTTTTCTGGTGATCTATTAATTGATAAATATGAGAACACTTCTTATCTATGATTCAAGTTTTCTGATAAGCCTTGCATGCCTTACTCGCAGCAAAGTTCTTTGCTTCTTCTTGCTGACCAATCATTTTAACTAGTTGATGAGACGTCAAATGCATGTATTCTCCAAAGCATTTAACATCACTTTTATCATAATTTTGTTGTAAGATTTCTAGATTTAGGTAGGTTTACATGATAAGGGGTATAGATGACTATTTTTGGTTTTTACATCTAAATCCTTCATTTTGTAACCTATGTTTAGTCTAATGGATCTTTGGTCCTTACGAGCATCTAGATTCCATTTTGTGAGTTTCATTTGTAGATGTCTCATGAGCCCTTTAGGTTGGTATAGTGAAGGCTACGTGCCAAAATGTGGTAGAAGATAGAAGGGTCGAAGGAAGGCAAAGAAGCAGATCAATTGTCACCCGGAAGTTTGGACAAAGTTCTTAAAATTATTTGAGAAGATTAAGCCTACAAAGTTGGCGTCATTGGATTCGTCTTCTCAAGCACTATAAAATCGACTACAATAACTCCCAAAGTGGATCAACAATTCACCCGTGCCAAGCAAAACAAGATGCCGCAAATTGTAGCTCGCCCGAGCGGATGGATCTAAATATTGAGCTGAAACCTCCACCGCCCAGGTGGCTCCATTTTCACCCGGGAGACACCTGTTGCATTTTGACCTTCTTTTTTACCAACTTGGGCTATAAATAGCTCCTTTTCTTCCAGATGTGTCCATTTTAGATGGTTATTTTAGGCTTTGTAGGATTAGGTTTTGTGCAATTTTGTGCTCTACATGTGGCATTTTGCCTTGAAATCATCTAAGGAGGGATAAAGGCGGCTTTGACGTTTTTATCACTTTTTAGATGATTTTGTGTGACAAGGTGATTTGTTTGAAGACTTTGAAGATTTGAAGACTTTGAAGATTTATCTTTGAAGATTTGAAGATTTGAAGACCTTTACATTTGAGCTTTGTGAAGATTTGAAGAAGTGAAGAGATGAAGAAAGGAGAGCAAAGCAACGGATGAATGATGATCCAGGGTTCTCAGAATTTTCCGAGAAGAATCAGCCTTCAAGAGTGGAACCATTGGATTCCTCTTCTCGAGCACTATAAAATCGACTACAAGAACTCCCGAAACGGATCAACGGTTCACCCGGAAGAAGCAAAACAAAACAGCAAGGCTGAGTTACTGATTTGGTCGCGAGTCGCGACCAAGTTGGTCGCGAGTCGCGACGACAGCATCCAGTCAGCCCTGCAGCAGCGTTTTTCTCCCTTTTTCTTCCCACTATAAATACCTCTTCACCCCCTTCATTCCACAGCTTTTGGCCCCTGTTCTTGGGCCAAAACCCTAGCTTTTCTCTTCTTGTTTTCTTAGTTTCTATGTGTTTTCTTGTTCTAGAGTAGTTTTTGTACTTGGGAGCAAGGATTGAAGCTTCCATTTCTATGTAGTAAGGATCATTTCTATCTATCTATTTGGTGTTTTTGCTATTGTGCTCTTATTGTGCTTGAATGATGATTGTTGATGCTATTGATGTTATTGGTAGCTTGAGGATACAAATTGCTTGATTGATTGCTTGTTAGGGTTGGAAGGAATTAGCTACTCTTTCCCTCTTTTAATTAGGAATCAAAAGCATGAGTTAGAGCTTCTAAATGATATTGATGTGTTGATGATGTGCTAGACGAATGTGATTGATGTTGAACTCTTCGTCATGTTCATTTGTGTAGCAAACGAGAGAGTTATATGCTCCTGGATGAATGTGTGTTGCACGTTCATCCAATCTCGTGTAATTGCATGAATTGGTTTAATGCTTAGTCACGGTGTAGTGGTCATAAGCATTGCCAAGCTTGTTGGTTCTTCGTGATTAAATGCCACCAATGATACCTTGAGTCGTGGTCGCGACAACGGGAGTCATTGGTGAGGTTTGACGAGAGATGTCGAACTCACTCTCGCAAACTACGAACTAAGAAGGATAGGAGTTTAGTCTCCACGACAAGTAGTTGAAGTAGCAAATAGATGGCTTTTACTCTTTCTTGAAGCATTTGTTATTTAGCATGTATGTACTCTTGATGGTATGTTTCACTTCGTGTGTGCCATGAGTTGTTTGAGCATAAGGAGTGCTTGTATGTTTGAGTCATGTATGCTATATGATGGAATGAGTGAATGATTCAATGACCTACGTATGATTTGGAAGGGATATCCCTTGCCCCCAAGGCATTTTATCTTTGTAGTTTAAAACCCCTTTTCTTTAGTTTTGTTTGATGATTAGCATAGTCACTTGACTTTGCTAGTTATCTTGTCTTTTTACTTTCGTAACTTAGGAACAACCAACCAACCAAACCCCCCCATTTACTTGCTTTTAAGTGTGTGTATATATATTTACTCCTAGCCTAATATCAACCATTGTGTGCTTAGACGCTTAGGAAGATCCCTCTTCTCTTTGGACGACCCCGATTTGCCACTATCTATCTAGTTGTAGAAAGTAAGCATTTAGGGCTTATAAATTATCTTTTGCACATCGGGCGCGACGACCGCCCGCCCGTCAAAATGGCGCCGTTGCCGGGGAAGAGGCGTTTATTCTTAAGTATTTAGGTGTATTTGGTTGTGTATTGGCTAGTTGTTTTTATTTTTCACTACTTGGTGGTTGTTTTTGTTCGGAGTAGGTATTGCTTGAGTTCTTGGTAATTTATTTTATTGAGAATCCTTGCACTATGATTCCGAACTTTTGAAAAAAAAAAAAGAGAAATTTTTTTTTTAATGGAGCGTCTCACCTTGAGGGAACTCATGATGAGAAGAGAGGCTCAACAAGCAAGGTTTTGTAGGATGTGTCGTTCCGACCATCCTACCGAATCATGCCCTTTGTTGTGGGAAAAGCACGATGACCGAGAAAGAACCCTTGGTTTTCAAAACCATGGGTACTATGAAGAGTGCTATCCAGAGGTTGGAGATGTTGGTTTTCAAGGGCAAGAAGCTCATGAATGCTATCCATACCACGACTCTTACAATCCGGAATGGAGTGGTAGTCCGGATTGGTGGTATGAGAATGAGCCGGAGAACCAACACTACGAGCAACCTAGTTGGCCATCACCACCCTATACCATACCCCAAAACCAAGCCCAACAAGGAAGTTCAAGTTTGATACGTGAGGATGTCTTAAATACAATAGCAAACTTGAACTCCTTTACTAATGAGGAGCCGGATACCCAGCTCTCCTCTAGTGTTGAGGCCATTGAGGGGCATGTGAGGAACATATTAGAGGTATTGGCCCGCATGGAAGATCGTGATTCCGAAAATACACCATCCCAACTTGAACTCGATGATTCGGTGAGTGAGGTCACCAATAAAAATGATTTTGAGTTTGAAAGGGATGAGGAGTTGGTTGTAGAGGATAGAAAAATGGAGGAAGAGGTGATAGTGCTACATCCATTAGCATCGTCACCCCTTCTCCCACCTAGTGAACCAACTCTAATATTTTTGGAAGTTTTGAGGGAAACGAGAGAGGAGCCAAAAGACTATCCCAAGCTCCCTAACCACTTAATTCCCTTTGAACCATCTCCACCTCCACAAGACTTTCCTCTTGAAAGTTTTGTGCCCCCACCTCTCTTGTTTTGGATGCTCATGGTGAAGAGCTTCAAGCCTTCACCATACGGATAACATTAGGGTCGTGCCGACGACCTTAAAAATACGGAGCTTCGTCGTGCCAACGACGTTAAATAAATTCGGCATTTCTTTTAGTTTTTGTTTCTTTTAGTTTTTGTTTCTTAGTTTTTTGTTGTTTTGTTTTGTTCTTTTTATGGCATGTTTTTCTATGATTTTGTAGCAACATGAAGTGCATTGCAATGGAGGAGATGAAGGAATGAGATCAACGAATGAGGGAAGAAAGCTTGGACAGTTGGTAAGAAGAAGAAAAAATTTTAAGCCTGGGATACCCTGCCGTCGCGAGTCGCGATGGGCTTCGTCGCGAGTCGCGACGAACAGGGGAGAAAAATCACTCCCAGCGCCAACTTTCCGCGAGTCGCGATGACTTCGCGAGGCTCGTCGCGAGTCGCGACACACTTCGTCGCGAGTCGCGACGAGCTCAGAAAAATTTGAGCTCTCGGACACACCTTTCCGCGAGTCGCGATGACTTCGCGAGGCTCGTCGCGAGTCGCGACACACTTCGTCGCGAGTCGCGACGAGCTCAGAAAATTTTGAGCTTCCGGACTCAACTTTCCGCGAGTCGCGATGACTTCGCGAGGCTCGTCGCGAGTCGCGACACCCTTCGTCGCGAGTCGCGACGAGCTCAGAAAATTTTGAGCTCTCGGCCTCACCTTTCCGCGAGTCGCGATGACTTCGCGAGGCTCGTCGCGAGTCGCGACGTGCTCAGTAACTGTTGAAAATTTTTTGAGCCCGGATTTCAAATTTCCAAGCTTCCAAGTTTCCAAATGATTTTAAACATTGCATGATCCTACCTTCTTCTCCACCCAACACTCCCAAGAACCACCACATACCCACTCATTCCTCCACCATCCTACATATGTTGACATATGAACATTCTTGCATCTTTATAGTACATTTGTTGATTGTAGTATGCCGACTACATCATTGTGATCGTAAGTGCATATCCTATAATGATGCTTGTATACATGTCAATATATGTTGGATATTTTTCATGATTATTCTTATAGTGTTGGTTGGGTGTGATTTGGTTGTTCTTTGAAAATACTATGGTTATTAACTCTTGATGCTAAACCTAGTATTACATATCCTTATGTACTTGTGAGTTTAATGTGTTCTTCGTGGTGTAGTCTTGATCAAACGGCGCCATGGAGACAATGCTTTTCTCGAGGGGTGAGTTCTTCTACGGCATCTTTGCTCACCCTTCCGGTTCCGAAACCTATCTCGGGACCATCCAAGTACTTGGATATCGCCATATCACCGGCGAATTTGCGGAGAAATGGGTGTCACTCTAACTCCCTTACCTTGATTTTTATTGTTCTTGCCTTACGTGTTTACATTGAGGGCAATGTAATGTTTTAAGTGTGGGGAGGGGTTAGAGGACTCATATGCATGCTAGATTGTTTTGGAATGCTTTTTGCTACTTTTCATTGGAAAAACATGAGAAAAAGAAAAAAAAATATAAAAACAAAAAGAAAAAAAATAGAAAAAGAAAAAGAAAAAAAATAGAAAAAGAAAACCCGCTAAGTTGAAAACCCGAGAGGGCAACTTAGGCAACATTGGGGGCCCGGATAGGTCGAAAACCCTTAAAGGGCGGCCTAGGCAAAAATGAGAGGCTAAAATGTGCAGAAAAAGGTGAGATGTGAGCTAAAGAAACATGATGTGTGGCTAGGATGAAAACTCGAAAGAGCTCCTAGGCAAAATGAGAGAAATTGAGAGAAATTGAAAAATGCTATGATTTCACTCATTTGCCGGCGTTGGAGTCATAAGGTTGCGGTTGTCACACGGATGGATCGGGTAGCTCAACATCTATAGACCTCTTGGGATTGGGTAGCTTAGTGGGTTAGGAAACGAAGTGTGGTTATGAAATTCCTTATCTCTTTATACTTCGTTTTTGGTTGATATATTGGCATTAGGTGAAGCATGTGTTTGAACCTCTTATATGGTTTTAGCTTCATTTTATGTCATTGGATTTTGGTTGATATATTGGCATTAGGTGTAGTATGTGCTTAAACCTCTTAAATAGTTTTAACTTCATCTTGTGTCATTGGACTTTGGGAATATCAATTCGGGGCTTTGAAATATTTTATGGGTAGTGAATTGATAAGTGGTAGGTTTGGTTAGATTTAGGATTGGGGATGTGTGTGTGAAAAAATTCTCATGTGAGCTTTTCTTTTGGGATTTTTGATATTGAGAGTTTTTGTGAGGCTTTGATTGGGGGATTAGTTTAGGTTTTGGATATATCATTTACTCCGTCTGCTTGGTTCTTTTCTTACTCGAGGGCGAGTAAGGTTTAAGTGTGGGGAGGTTTGATATGTCCATTTTGTGTGGTTATTTTAGGGGTTTTAGGATGTGGATATGCCATTTCCTCCGTATGCTTGAATCTTTTCTTACTCGAGGGCGAGTAAGGTTTAAGTGTGGGGAGGTTTGATGTGTCCATTTTAGATGGTTATTTTAGGCTTTTTAGGATTAGGTTTTGTGCAATTTTGTGCTCTACATGTGGCATTTTGCCTTGAAATCATCTAAGGAGGGATAAAGGCAGCTTTGACGTTTTTATCACTTTTTAGATGATTTTGTGTGACAAGGTGATTTGTTTGAAGACTTTGAAGATTTGAAGACTTTGAAGATTTATCTTTGAAGATTTGAAGACCTTTACATTTGAGCTTTGTGAAGATTTGAAGAAGTGAAGAGATGAAGAAAGGAGAGCAAAGCAATGGATGAATGATGGTCCGGGGTTCTCAGAATTTTCCGAGAAGAATCAGCCTTCAAGAGTTGCACCATTGGATTCCTCTTCTCGAGCACTATAAAATCGACTACAAGAACTCCCGAAACGGATCAACGGTTCACCCGGAGGAAGCAAAACAAAACAGCAAGGCTGAGTTACGGATTTGGTCGCGAGTCGCGACCAAGTTGGTCGCGAGTCACGACGACAACATCCAGTCAGCCCTGCAGCAGCGTTTTTCTCCCTTTTTCTTCCCACTATAAATACCTCTTCACCCCCTTCATTCCACAGCTTTTGGCCCCTGTTCTTGGGCCAAAACCCTAGCTTTTCTCTTCTTGTTTTCTTAGTTTCTATGTGTTTTCTTGTTCTAGAGTAGTTTTTGTACTTGGGAGCAAGGATTGAAGCTTCCATTTCTATGTAGTAAGGATCATTTCTATCTATCTATTTGGTGTTTTTGCTATTGTGCTCTTATTGTGCTTGAATGATGATTGTTGATGCTATTGATGTTATTGGTAGCTTGAGGATACAAATTGCTTGATTGATTGCTTGTTAGGGTTGGAAGGAATTAGCTACTCTTTCCCTCTTTTAATTAGGAATCAAAAGCATGAGTTAGAGCTTCTAAATGATATTGATGTGTTGATGATGTGCTAGACGAATGTGATTGATGTTGAACTCTTCGTCATGTTCGTTTGTGTAGCAAACGAGAGAGTTATATGCTCCTGGATGAATGTGTGTTGCACGTTCATCCAATCTCGTGTAATTGCATGAATTGGTTTAATGCTTAGTCACGGTGTAGTGGTCATAAGCATTGCCAAGCTTGTTGGTTCTTCGTGATTAAATGCCACCAATGATACCTTGAGTCGTGGTCGCGACAACGGGAGTCATTGGTGAGGTTTGACGAGAGATGTCGAACTCACTCTCGCAAACTACGAACTAAGAAGGATAGGAGTTTAGTCTCCACGACAAGTAGTTGAAGTAGCAAATAGATGGCTTTTACTCTTTCTTGAAGCATTTGTTATTTAGCATGTATGTACTCTTGATGGTATGTTTCACTTCGTGTGTGCCATGGGTTGTTTGAGCATAGGGAGTGCTTGTATGTTTGAATTGTTTAGGTGTTAGGAACGTGACGAATTCCGTAGCTCCTTTGCATGAAGATGTATGAGCATGAACTTAGAACTCCTTGTGATGTATGTGTTGTGATCCTTGCTAGATGGGTATGTGAATGTTGAGTCATGTATGCTATATGATGGAATGAGTGAATGATTCAATGACCTACGTATAATTTGGAAGTGGATATCCCTTGCCCCCAAGGCATTTTATCTTTGTAGTTTAAAACCCCTTTTCTTTAGTTTTGTTTGATGATTAGCATAGTCACTTGACCTTGCTAGTTATCTTGTCTTTTTACTTTCGTAACTTAGGAACAACCAACCAACCAAACCCCCCCATTTACTTGCTTTTAAGTGTGTGTATATATATTTACTCCTAGCCTAATATCAACCATTGTGTGCTTAGACGCTTAGGAAGATCCCTCTTCTCTTTGGACGACCCCGATTTGCCACTATCTATCTAGTTGTAGAAAGTAAGCATTTAGGGCTTATAAATTATCTTTTGCACGGCGGGCGCGACGACCACCCGCCCGTCACTTCCCCATTTTCCCAAACCCGACTTGGGGGCTCCAAAACCCTATCTTTTCACCATTTTCTTCCATTTCTTCTTCTTTCTTTGTAGATCTTTGTTCTGTGTATTGGATTAATTATCTAGTTTAGTTTTGTACTTGGGATCAATTGATTGAAGCTTCAACACTTATGTAGTAAGAACCTCTATTTCACTATTTCTTGAAACTTTTGTTATTTAGTATTCATGTGCTCTTAATGCTATGTTTTACTTCATTTATACCATGGGTTGTTTGAAAATATGAAGTGTTTGTATGATTGAAGTTTTAGGGTATTGGGAAAGTGGCCAATTTCTTAGCTCATTTGACATGAAAATCCAAGAACATGGATTTAGAACTTCTTGTGTATAATGTGTTGTGATTCTTGCCAGATAAGTATGTTAATGGGGATTGTTCTCATATTTATCCTATAGATGCAATGAAAGATTGAATCTTGAATGTGGTTTGTTCTAATTTTGGCCTAATGAATGCTATTTTTGGTTAAATGGCTATGTCTTTGGTAGAAGGCTTGTTCTTATCAAATCTATGGTTCTTTGTGTATGATGCCATTGATGAAATATCTTTATGGTCATTGAACGTTTAAAGTGATTATCAATGAGGTTTAGAAATGGTCGTTGATCGTCTTTGGGAATTACTTTTAATAACAAATGAATGTTGATCTTCAATAGGGAAGTGAAAGCATTCCCCATAGGTAAAAAATGTGATAGAATGAGTTAATGGTTCAATGATCTACATGAGGTTTGGAAGTGGATATCAATTGCCCTCAAGGCTTTATCTTTTGTAGTTTTTATCCCTTTTCTTAGTTTGTTTGATGATTATCATAGTTACTTGACTTTGCTAGTTATCTTGTCTTTTAATTTCATAACTTAGGACCAAAGTGCATAAAGATAAGGGCAAATTTGTCATGCATGGAAAAAAAGAGGATAGTTGAAAGCCATGGAGATACTTTTGCACAGAACATCAAGAACATAGGAGGAATAGACCCAAGCATTGTTACACATTCTTTGAATATCAGTGACTCGGTGGAGACACTAAACAAGCCAGCAACGGCCAAATTTGAATCTTTGAGCAAAAATAGAGAGGTGGTGGTAGAGGTTGTTCAACTCCAAAATACAGCTGCTTGGAGAGGGATATATGGAACTCATCCATATGATAATGGGGGATTGACCTGCTGGAACCTTTCCCAAAAGGCAAGAGAAACTCAAAATTTTTAGTAGTGGCAATTGTCTACTTCACAAAATGGGGGGGGGGGGGGAAGCAAAACCATTAGAATGAATCACAGCTAGTGTAGCGAGAAAATTTGTTGGGCAGAATATAATGTGCCGCTTAGGGGTCCCACACACTATTGGCGTGAACAAGGGTAAATAGTCCACAAGTGGTACCTCTACTAAGTGGTGCTTAATGCTTGGGATCCTCCAAGAGTCCACATTCGCAGCACGTCCTCAGGTTTACAGAAAAGTAGATGTGACAAACAATTTTTATGGAATTCATGAACAATTGGAGGGAAAACGAATCGGCTGGGTGGATGAGATACCCAATACCTTACTGACATTTAGAACGACCGTTCGAAAGCCGACTGGAAATGCAAACGTGATAAAGTTAGATCTAGACAAGCTGGGAGAAAAAGGGGAACTGCCAACGATCAGAGAGACTAAGTATAAGGAAAGAATGGCCAGAGCTTACAGTCTGAAGGATGGAGAAAAGAAATTTTAGATTGGCGATCTGGTGATTAGAAAAAAAGAACCAAGCCCTACAGAAGAAATAGGGCAATCATGCCCAACATGGGAAAGGCCATACCAGGTTGCGAAGGCTCACAAACCCATCTGTTAGGAGCGAGAGAGGTTGGAACGGCAGTAATGTTCCCAACAAATGAAAACTGATCAATGTGAAAAGGTTCTATGTCTAGATCCGAGAAAAGAAAGGGAGCATCTAGTTGTATAGAAACCATGAGATTATCACTGGTTGTGTTCGTTCCTTTGATTTCAAGGAAACATTATCACACTCGTACATTATTAATAGCAAAAACTATCATTTTGGGCTACGATTACATCTTTAGCTCTCTACTTAGATATTTTAGACAATAACACACTGACATCACATCGCAATCAACGCATTAAGGCCCCCCGATTGTCGAAAGTTGTAGCGCAAATGCGCATATCATAACAAACATCGAACTGCAAGCTATAGATCTTGTAACTTTGAAATTCCTAAACTCGCAAGATATAGATCCTGCACAATTACCGATGCTTGCAAGCTTTAGATCTTGCAACTTCGCAAATATTATAATCGCAAGATGTAGATCTTGCACAAAGGTAGATTGGCCTATAACAACAACACAAGCAAGAAATAGATCTTACATGTCACAAAATCCAAAGCTTTTACATATGAAAGCAACAGATCTTGCAACTTCACTACTATGCAAGCCATGGATCTTACAACTAACCAAATTTTAACAACACAACTCGTACAACCAAAAAAGAAGATATCAGCATAAATGTTCATGAAATAGAGCTTATCAACTGATAGCGATCACGTGAGTGTGCAAAAGTAAAACAAAATAATTCAAAGCATTACAAAGTAGATTAAATCAAGAGATTCATCAACACCTAGATGCTCACAACGATCCAGAAGAGGACGAACCACCACAACGATAACCAATCTCAACTTTGCGATGAAAGTGCTAAGCCTTATGCCGGTTTTCTCCAACCATGCATTCCTAACTAACTAAATGGTCGTACCACCATTTTATGTGTAAATAAGCAGGATGGCGTATTAGACCTTTTTGCTCCATATGACCAAGATATCTAGCATAATAGGCCTTGAAGTCAATTATAGAGCTAAACTCTTCATGATCCAGCTGCATACTCAAAACATCGATGGTTGCCTCATATCTCTTCACCTCAGCCGTCAAATTTTGCACTTCCTCTTCTAAGCAGCGGATATGCAATCAGACAGCCACTGATAAATTAATTCTTTGCCCATTAATCTCCATAGTAAGGTCTTCACGACCAATAGCCCTACGAAATGATGAAGGAAAAGCCTGATGTTTATCTTTATACTCAAAGCAAGCTTGCTCAAGTTGGTGCACAACGAATCAAGATGGTTACACTTAGCGCGTAGTTGATCATTTTTGCTTCATAGCTGCGTGCTTATAGCATTTTGTTCGTCAAACTTGCTTTGCCAACTGAGGACAGAAGTTGAAAAGTGATCACACTCATCCTGATTTTTCTTCAACCGATCAAATAAATTGTCAATACGAGTGCATTGTTTATCAATGTTCATTGTCTTCTTATAGGTTTTGCGAGTTTTATTTGCAGCACAATATTTCAACTCCTTCTGTTTTTGAAATATCCTCACCATGGTTAACTGTTGACCGTGAATAAGATCATTCTTCTCGTTGCAAACCCTTAACAAATCACGAACATCATACTGGGAGTCTTTTACTGTCTTATCCCATTTTGCTTCAAGATCATTAATACCCAAAAAACATGTACTTCAGACGAATGCCTAAAGCTAGCGCCCACTCTTGGACACTAACAGGAAGGTTAAGCGAACGAATATATAAACCAACGGATTAAAATTTGGCCTAACCACGAATAATATCCTTGCCAAGCGATTCAATACTGTAACCATTAAAAACAAACTTGTTGCAAGGACATTTTGTGGAAGAAGTAGGAAACAGAGTGAAAATAGGAACCATTCATCCAAAGAACAAGGGACGGGATTCCATACGAGAGAAGCAATTAGAAGAAACAAAGTTATCATATTCCTGGGTTAGATTGGGTAGCTTAAATCAATCCAAGAGGGTAGTGAATTTCAGATTGCAAAAATCTATAGCAATCATAAAAACGATCAGTTTATCCCAGAAATTGAAGTCATTTCAAAAATTTATGATAAACAAAAATATCGAAGCCCTGCATATAAGTAAGTGCAATGAGAGAATGTAAAAATGGAGAGGCAACAAAATATTAATAATCGCAGTCATACAAATACTACAAACATACATCAAAATATTATCTTGAATTACAATCACAAATCCAAACTCCTGATAGACTAAGAATTAACTAACATTACAGGTGGAGGTTGGCAAAGGCTGGACAAAAATAGCAACATCTTCCTGGCTTGCTTGCTGAGCAGGGACTCCAGTGGTTGCCTCGACCAAAGCAGCGTGAAGAGGTGGCACAATAGC
The DNA here is from genome assembly GCA_037428765.1 of Rubia yunnanensis. Lineage (NCBI taxonomy): Eukaryota > Viridiplantae > Streptophyta > Magnoliopsida > Gentianales > Rubiaceae > Rubia > Rubia yunnanensis. The sequence continues at coordinate 66,137,344 of CM075061.1, forward strand.
ATGAGAGCCAAATGGAAAGTCCTCCAGATAATAAACCTCGCACCCCTTTAACTTAGTTGCAGAAAGAAGATATGGGAGAGTGGTAGGATGGGATAACAATAAAATGGGTGTCCACCATCAGCAATCTTTTCAATGAAACCAACGTTAAGTATTGCCATCTATTTTTTCCAATGCTTTAGTGCATCTCTTCAAATAGGGTAGACTCTTCATCATCAAATTAAGGTTCCACTCGTGCATGTCTTTCACAGCTTCACAATAGACAACGGTCTAAGCATTCCTGGAGATATCCTCAAATAGATTGAAGAAAGACTTCATTTTGAAAGTATGATCTACAAGAATTCGAGGATAGTTAGGAGAAGCAGGACCATTGGTGCGCATCTCCTCAAGCTCAAAATGAATCTTATTGATATCTTCCTCTATAACCTTAGTGCTCTCTTCCGCAATGTTCGCACGATTCAGTGCATTTTTAAGAGAAGTCTCCAAAATCACACATTTCTCCTCCTTCACTTTATACTTTTCCATGAGCGACTCATCAACAAGAGAGAACTTTGAAAGCCGCTCACTCACAAGCTAAAGACTCTCACCGATCTTATAAAGAAAAAGACATAGGAAAAGAATGGTCAACATTATATAACACGAGGTATCAATTTGTAGGGAAGGTTACCCAATTTAACCATCAAACTTACCATATCCAAAGTATCAGAAAGAGAAATCTTTGAGAGAGTGTCAGGAATTGTCCTCCTCTCCCACTTGCAGGCTATCAGTTCTCTCATGGCCCTCGGAGTGAGATTGGTTGCTACGCCCCTTTTTCACAGGAGGCAGTGAATGACCTGCCAATCTGTCAGTCATATCCCTCTTATTTTTCTTCTCATTCAAGTTACCATTGGGGTGTTCACCAACCATATCTCTAGCGACAGTAGATTTTCCCTTCGCAAGCGCAGTACTAGTGCTTGTTTTGGTAACACCCCATTGAACGATTTTGTCAGTAGCAATATTATTAAGTTGGGAGTTGGTCCCAACCACTTCCTCATCATTAATAAGAGACTGATCAATAGCATTCTCATCTAGGTCCAAGTCTGCAAGAAAATAGACACAACAGATTAAATGAATGAACAATTATAGTAAAGGTTCGTCAAGAATAGAACAAAATATAAATCCAACATATCAAAGTGATGACAGTTCATAAAACCTTTAGCATCAGAGTCAGCATAGCAAAGATGTTGTGTATAAGCATGAAATATAACCACGATCTCAGTTTCAGCAATAAAACAAACGCTCAAACCAGGAATCTTAGATTTAGGAACTTTGTAGTTCCAAGAAGTAAGGGCCACTTTGGAACTTTGGTTCAGTTTGACAAAAAAAGTATTTTTTCCTCCAAGGACCAACATTGCTAGGAAAACCACTCACAAGTTCAACCCCAGTTATCACAGGATAAAAGGTGAATTCGTCTATGGTATTCTTTACATTTTGAAGGTGATAAAAGTTATGAAACAAATCAAGGGTGAAACGAATGTTCGCCTTTTCACATACCTAAAGAAACCTCATTATGATAGTGATGCCCTTGGGATGAAATTGGGATAAGGCAAATTTGTACGAATGCAGAAGAGTGACAACATGGTTGGGAAGTGGAAAGTAGAGGCCAAAATTCAAATAACTAAAATAGCATGAGATATAGTCGGGGGGAGGATTACAAACACATTCAGAGTTCGCACAAGCACAAAACTCAAACGAAGAGAAAAATGGAAGCTAGTTTTTTAAATCTTCTAAATAAGGACCGGTCAACAGCCTATAACAGAAGGTCCAATGGCGTGACCGGAGTCCTCGTCGGAGTGAGCATCTTCTACGGGAGATTTGGAGTCATTAGAGGAAGACATTTGGATTGACATTCACCCTAGAGTTAGAGATAAAAGCTTTAATTAGGGCTGTGAACCTTGAAGTTAAGTTTTTAAAGATAGAGCCCAGGTAAATAAGTGAGAGGTTCACCGGAGAAGATGATCGGAGAAGGATAGAATAGAACCACAGAGGTAAAATTACCAGAAATTGAATATATATATATATATATATACCTTATTAAAACTACCGCATGCGATAAGGAAATGGAATGTATAGCTAGAGGCAAACTTACTATGGTATGGGAGGAAGAGTGCTAATTCGCAGAAGAAAAAGGAATAGCCGGAGAAAACCAATATTATGATGATAGGGGAGATGAACTGGAAGAATAATAAGTTTCGCCAGTTAAATAACAAGGAAGAAATGGCAAGAAATGAGGGAAAAAATCACAATACCTGACACCAAAGTAAGTTACCTTTCATAGGTATCGAAACGACGGTGGAAGATAAGAGGACAACGCACTCAGTAACAGCTGAATTAAATTATCTGTTTATAATTCCTTATTTAATAGATGGGACGATAACAAGTAGAAAAATTGGAATAAGCCAGCGAAGAAAGAGGAACGAATCTTGGCCCATAGAAACAAAATCTCAACAGTCGCCCTTATCGAGGAGATGACACGGATAAGGAAGATTCAAAATTCAAAATTTCAAATCAGAAGATTTAGCTAGGGCATATTTTTAGCCAAAAAGATAATGTCACTTTGCAATGGCAATAACAGTAGTACTAAAAGACGAACTTGTCGTTCACATACAATGCAGTTCGCGTTCATTGTACCGGTGGTGCCATTGCTTTGCGCCTTTTAGACTTCATGGCTAGGGGTGCTTATGGTGTATACCTAGCCCATAGCTGGTGATGTATACCTAGCCCTTAGTTGGCTTCATTAGGCTGTGAGCCGGCCCAAAGAATAAACACAAAAAAAGACAATGAAGCGATAAAAATTGGAGCCTGGTCTGAGCTATGCTATCACGAATCGATAAATATGGAGGCACGATCAAATCACGATTAGGAGGTTTGGCCACGAGCCGAGGTTATAGAGATTGTGGTGCAACCCACGTTCTCAAAGGAGAGAAATACGAAGCGGTAAAATCGGAGCCTGGTCTGAGCTATGCTATAACAAATCGATAAATATGGAGGCACGATCAAATCACGACTGGGAGGTTTGGCCATGAACCGAGGTTACAGAGATTGTGGGGCAACCCACGTTCTCAGAGAAGAGAAATATAGAGCCACGATGGCAACCTCTTATAAATACAACGAAAGCAGCACTCGAGAAGGTAAGTGTTACTATACTTAGAAATTCCAATTCTCTAAGGAAGAGACTGACTTGATCATCAGAGTCTTTTCCATTGCAAGAAGAAGAATATGCAAAGTGAACGGCAGTGTTCTATTTGACGGAGCGACCACATCATCCTTCAACTCAGAACAAAGCCTATTGGCTTCTTCTTCAGGGGCCCGAGCAAGCTTCTCAATAGTTTCAAGAGAGATCTTCATAGTCTTGCACTTCTTCTCCTTAGCCTTACACTTTTTTAGAAGCGAACCACCTTCCTTGAAAAATTTGGCAATTCGCTCACAAACAAGCTAAAAACTCACCAACCTTATAAAATTTATAGAGAAATGCACAAGTTAATATGACAACTATACATCGCAATAAGAGAATACAAAATCAAAACAAATATTATTTCAAACTTCTAGCGAACTTACCAAGACCATCATTTCAGGAAGAGGAAGTTCGGAGAGAGTAGTAGGAATAGTCCCTTCCACCAGTAAATTATTGCTTTGTGGCGGAGCCCTAGAACGGGACTGACCAGTACGCCCCTTTTTCCCAGGAGGCACTAAAGCAGTTGATAACCCATCAGGTCGCTCCTTCCTCTTCCTTCTTATTCCTTCCTCTGGAGGCATCTGTAGTGTTATCAACAACCACTCCTCCCCCTTCAGTTGCTTTACCTTCAGCAGGTATCAATTGGGAATTTGATTTAATGATATTATCTTGAGAGACATCATTAGAAATGGTATTGTTGGGATGGACGGGAGTCTCCTCCATCTCTTCATGTTCATCATAAAAAAGAAACAACATGTCAACAACACGTCCAGCTAGATCCATATCTACAATCAAGTATATAGCACAGGTCACACGAACACACATAAACAATAAAGTAGTGTCAAGGATAAGAGAGAAAATCAAGTATGACATGGTGAAACAACAATATAAAAAGCAAACAGAACGCCTTCAATATCAAAATCAGCAAGGCGTAGACATGGTGGGTGTTTGTTGAGTGTCAATGTGACCTCGGAATTAGTAGTAAGATGAGTTCCCGGCCTTGGAAACTTAGATTTAGGAACATTATAGTTTCCAAAATGGAAGGATCTCTTCGAATTCTTGATTTATTTTTACATAAATATTTTTACGCCATACACCGCACTTACTAGGAAAACCGCTGACGAACTCAACACCAGGAATAATAGGATAAAGTGAATTCTTCCAAGAAGTTTTTTACTCTACGAAGCTAATACAAGCTACGAAACAAGTCAATAGGAAAGGGAACATTCACTTGGTACACACATGGTGGAAACCCATAATGATTGTAATGCCCTTAGGATGATACTGGGACAAAACGATTTGGTATGATAAACTAAGATCAATAACATGTTGAGCAATGGGAAAAGAAAGACCAAAGTTGAGGTAGTCTAGAGAACAAGGCATGTAACCAACAGGAGAAGCGCGAATACTCTCAGAGTTAGCAGGATCCCTAAGCTCAAACGAGGACATGAAAGGAAAATAAGTTTTTTAGTCTTCCAAGTAGTGGTCAGACAAAATGCTATTAATGTTGGATGAAACGGTGACATGATCGGAATCCTCCTCAGAGTGAACATTGTCAACCAGGACATCATCTACAATATTATCGGTAGGATTAGAAGAAGACATTAGGATAGATAGGAGTCCTAAAGTTTGAATAAAAACCTTAATTAGGGCTCCAAAATGCAGATACAAGTATTCTGGTGAGAGTTAAAGAAAAACAGATAGTACGCCGGAGAAGACAACCGAAAAGATCCGATTCAAGTGTAAAAAACAAATTGGCAGAAGGAAGATACTTTATAGATTCAGATGAATGAGTACAAGAAAGAAATAGAGAAAGAAAGAGCCAGAAAAACATACTATTGGAGGGGATGGAGGATGACAATTCACAAAGGGATTAGGAAGAGGCGAAGAAGATGAAAGATTGAGTTGCTTGAAAAAAGAAATAAATTTCAGTATTTAAGCTCAAACACTGAAACGTAAAAAAAATGAGGAGTTAAATCAATCAGAAAACACCATGATTAAGTTATAACACAAAAGCAAGTTATCTTTTATAGAAATCGAGACGGTGGTGGAATTTGAGTAGACAGTACACTGAATAATTATGGAATTAAGCCAATCAATTTAGAGTCCTTTTTAAGGGAAAACACGATAACGGAAGTTAAGAAAAATCATATCAGTGTAGCAAAGAATAAGGAGAGAATCTAGGATTATATCTCAACAACTAAGCCTATTAAATCAGATTTCAAAATTGAAAATAAAAAATACCAACAAAATCACAAGTATAGCCAAAAAGCAAGCAACACTTCATGAAGGCAATGTAAGATACACTAATAACGAACATGTTACTATAGCTTACAAAACTCACAATACAACAACTCAAATACATTCCACAAACAATGTCATCGCCTCGTGTTTCCTAGTTTTCATGGCTAGGGAGGCTTATGGTGTATACCTAACCCATGGACCACAAAATGTTGGCCTTGAGGCCTAGCCCAAGATTTAGCTGCAAACTAATAAACACAAACCACACCCAATAGCTCTTAGCCACGAACCGAGAAAAATGGGATCATGTCCAAAATGACTAAGTCAGGAACTGAGAAAGGTGGAACCACGATCAGGACTCGGCCATGAACCAAGTTTATAGAGACCACAATGCAGCCCACGATTGGGAATCCTAACAGTGTGGAGCCACGACTATAGTCCGCTATAAATACAAGAAAAACATCATTGGCTAAGGTAAGTGAAACTAAACTAAGAAATACTAATTCTCTTGAGGAAAATAATGACTTGATCGTCGGAGTGCTTTCCCTAGAGTCACATCCGGGATTTTCCTTGCAGGATCACTTCAATTACAAGTTGAAGGTTAACCATTTTGCATGGATGAGAATACGACGTCAACAACCTTTTACAATGTGAAGATAATGATACTTTACTTGTTTGTGCTCTGTAATAGTAGCAAAATGACTTTTTTTCCACGAAACACATGGACCTCCTAGAAGAACTACATCCAAACAGGGCTTCGAATAGAATAAATATGGAGCATATGGCGATGCTTATGGATTGATTTTGCCAACGGTGCAACGTAGATGGGATGTCGGTGAAACTTCGAGGCTTTGGCCAAGTATCTGATTGCACCGTCCATAGATGCATTGGGTATGACATTAATGAATTTAGTTCTCCACCATTAAAAACGATGGGACGAGCACCACACAAAACAACGAAGTATTCATTGAATTAGAATTAGTGTGGCAGTCTAGCAAGAGGGATAAAAACGTTGTGGAGACAGTGATGCCAATTTATGGAATCATTGAGGAAATATGGAGGCTATATTACATGGAGTTCAAGATTGTAGTTTTCAAATGTAAATAGATGGCTAGTAGTTGAAGCGTTAGGACTGAAATGCATATAGGTTTCACAGTAGTTGACTTAAACCGTGAAGGATGCGAGGACGACAATTCCATCATGGGTGTACAAGCACAACGAGTGTATTATATCAGGGACGTTTGTAATGAAAAGTTGGCAATCACCTTACATGGGAAGAAGTTCCATTTCAATGAGAAGATTGATTGTCCCATCTTGAACGACACTCTTTGCTTTCCATCAACATTCACTAACATGTAAGTTGTTACTAGTTATGGCCCAATAAGATGTTCGCATGGAGATGGATTGTAGATTGACGAGAATGGCCAAATTGTAGGCAGTGACAATGTGCTTAAGCAGAAGCATTAGGTGGAAGCTTGAAGTTGTGAAGGACACTGAAAGACAACACATGTGCCATATTGTTTTGAACTACTAATTATAGCACACATTGTACTATTTGAACAACACATGTGCTAGACACTGGAAGAAAAATGAATTATTTATGTTGCAGAATCTTGGTGAGATTTATTTTTTAATGTAAATTTTCCTTGAATTTAAGCAGCCTTACGACACTGGTTGCGAAAGGCTAGCGTCGATTATTTACACACAATAAGCGGTGCTATGTTTTCCATCAACATTCACTAACATGTAAGTTGTTACTAGTTATGGCCCGATAAGACGTTCGCATGGAGATGGATTATAGATTGACGAGAATGGCCAAATTGTAGGCAATGATAATGTGCTTAAGCGGAAGCAGTAGGTGGAAGCTTGAAGTTGTGAAGGACATTGGAAGACAACATATGTGCCATATTGTTTTGAACTACTAATTATAGCACACCATGTACTATTTGAACTACAACACATGTGCTAGACACTGGAAGTAAAATAAATTATTTATATTGCAGAATTTTGGTGAAATTTTTTTAATGTAAATTTTCCTTGAATTTAAGCAGGCTCACGATACTACGAGCGAAAGGCTAGCGTCAATTATTTACACACAATAATCGGTGATATGTTTTCCATTGCTAGAAAAAGAGTAAATCTGTTCCGCAAGCAATTCTGTCCAAAACTACAAAATAATTCGCTATTAACGCTATTGTCCGACACTGTTTTTGTTAGATTAGCAACGGTTTGTGGTTGAAGAACCACTGCATGATTTTCCACTTCTAAAGTCTATTCAAGCTCATGTTCTACCAAGGGAATTTTCTCAAATTCACCATTAACGCAACATTCCCATTAAACGCTACCATACAACCTTGCGTGTGATAGATTAGCAACGGGAGGACTTTTCTCTTGCCCAAAAGTTTCAAAACCCTAGCGTCTCCTTCTTAGGGGGGCTGCCGACGAACTCCACCTCCACCGGCAGCCTCCCCACCCCAATCCCACCCTCCCCAATACCTCTATTCTCATTTCCCCAACCTTCCATGAAGATTTAGATCGGCAAAAATAGTTTAGATGCAGATCGAGGGGGGGGGGGGGGGAATTCTCCAAATTTTAATTTTATTTTTCTATCCTTATTTTTTTCCCTTCTCGGGGTGGGAGGCTATTAATTCTACATTTTCGTCATTTTATTTCATTTAGTCTTGCTTTTCTTTTTCTGTTTCTAGCTCTCTTTTACAGTTTTTAAAATGGTTTTTTGGATGAATCATATCTGTCAATTAATGTTTTTTTCGACGACCTTTTCCCGTTAAATTTATTTGGCTTCAAATATGTATCCAAAGATCAAGAAGGAGAAATCCAAGTTGGAGTTGTTTAAACAACAACTTCTGGCGATCCGTTCTTTCTGAAGATTCATCATACTTGTAAACTTTGAACCATTTAGATATTGTTTATTCAGTATCTTTAGTATCTTTTTGGTGTCTAGTTAGGGATATTTCTATGCATTTTTAGAGTTTTTTATACACTGATGAAAAATTATTTTGGCAATTAAAATGACTGGTTTAGTCTCCTAGTTTAGGGAAGTGATCTTTATGGGTTAGATGGAGACAAATGGATCTTTAGTTGGGGTACTTCATTTTTCTTCATTTTGATTGCCTCGACGTTTGATCAAATGTGTTGAAGGAACACTTGGTGTGCATTTCACTTATTATTTCACTGCGATGGGTTCAGATTGATAGTATCATGTCGATTCTATTGGACAGATACACAGTGAAAATCACTTAATTTTTATGTGTCATTCTCATTGTCACATGGGCATTTGTTTAGAATTGTAATAGCAATTAGTGCCTGTGTGTAAATTTCACTTGTTACCACTGAGACTTTAGCTTAAATTGTAATATTTAGATAGTGTCTCAGTGTAAATGGGTCTATCCCATAACATCATTTGCTTGTAATCGCACATTGTGCAAAATGAAACTTAATGAAAAGGGGATGGGAACCCTATAACCCAATCTTTGATTAAAAAAAAAGATTAGCAGTGGTGTTTCTTCGTTGGAACCGCTACATGTTTTTCCACTACTAAAGTCTATTCAAGCTCAAGGTTCTACCGAGGGCATTTTCTTAAATTCACCATTAAACGCAGCATTCGAATGCTGCGTTGAGGTCATTTGCAGCAGTTCCCAAAATGACACAAGCATGTCACAAAGAATAAAGAGCAAAGTTAAGCCCCCTTTTCCAACAAGAACCAGCTATGAACTGGTATCAACTAGATTAAAGGAATACGTAAGAATGTACAATATTTTGAATACGGTTGTGGTTGGGGGATGGACAAGGCAAGGTACATAATCATACAAGGTGATTAATTGGCCTGATGCGCATGATCCAAGAAGTTCAGAACCATCCATCAAAAATACAACTCCTTTAAGATGCTCTACTGCCCTACCAACATCAACTATCAAAAGTCTGAGTCTTCTTCATAATCCCGAAATTCCCCCATTTCCTGTCATATTTTTCCTAATTTGATTAGTCAGTCTTATTAAGATACCGGTTAGGCACGCACAGAAGACATGGAAGCATCAGATAGCCAAAGGTGGCAGGACTAACCTTCCTTTTGTCATAATCTGCCATTGCTTGGTCAAATTCTGCTCGTTTCTCTGTCGCTATATCATAGTAAGGGACCTTTTCCTATGAGCAATAAAAAGTGGGATAATAAATTATGTAGAATTCAGAAGCAGGTTAAATTAGAAAGATAATGTGCCCAACCTGTTCACCTTCTCAATCAGAACCTAGGCTTTAAAGAGCACAAAGTGCACCTAAGCGCAATTTGCAACACTTACCAAAGCGCTGACAGCTGAGCACGCACACTTATTTCTCAAGTAACATTAAAGCAATTGCATACGATATAGAAACCAAACATGGGATATTAAAGACAACAAGACTTGAATAATAACACAACACTAAACCCGTGACCTTAAGAGGTAGACTAAACCCAAAATTTCTTAATTCTTAAATTAAGGCTTTAAAGACGATAAGAATCATCATCTCAGCCAATAATAATTCTCATCATCACAACCAAATTCCATATCATCTTTCAATGTCTTTATCATCTGTTCATTTCCAACCATGCAGTATTTGAAACAGCAACTACATAGAGTTGTTGGAGAAGAGAAGAAACAGAGAGGAGAAAGGGAGAGGAAGAGAGAAGAATAAAAACCAATATACTGCCACCACTGAGAGATTATACTTGGGAGAATATGTAAGAAAATATACAGGAGAAGATATGTACTGTTGGAGTCTTGGTATAAAAACTTTTAACCTTCGGAGATAAGTTAGACAGTTGAAGTCTTGGAAAAAAATTAAATAGTAGACAGCAGCTTTTTTCCTAAAGATGTCTTTTGTCAGCGATTTAGCGCTTTGACAAAAGCTGCAAAAAGCACGGGAAACCGTGCACTTTAAGGCACCCCCTTGGGCTTCATGAAGCCAGGCACATAAGCATGTGCCTAGCACTTAAAGAACGCTTTTTAAAACACAGATCAGAACACAAAGCTCCACTTGCCATATTGCACCCCCTTGAGCTTCATGAATTCAGGCGCATAAGCATGTGCCTAACGCTTAAAGTGCACTTTTAAAACACAGATCAGAACACAAAGCTGCCCTTGCCATATTGAACGGGGTAACAATGTTGACAAAAGTATTATACTGATACATTGAGCCAAAAAAAAAAAGCTTAATAGTTTTCTGGATACCAGAAGCCAATATTACTTTATTGGCTCTAAAACTGTGTGAACAGCCATAGGACTTTCACTAATGCTCTTGTTCTTGTTCTCAGCAGACAAAAGTTCCCTTGTTTTTCAAAGTAAAGAAAGGAAGAAAACAGGTGCTCAAATTATCTCCCATCATATGTTCCAAACAGATGAACCTCAATAATCTGTATATTGTAATTAACGCCAAAATTAGTACAAGTAAAATTTTATTTAATCTATTACCTTCCTTTTAATCCAGATATTTACAACAGCTACCACAGGTCTCATGTCATATTCCCATACATTACACCTTCTATACCCAGGGAATTAGAATATATCCTAACGTTGGATCTAGATACAACAAAGGAAGTAAACTGAAAATAGTAATTTTAGAAAAGTGGGAAAAGAAAAAGCAGATAAATCCCAGAATTACTTTTTTAAAACAGTGCTTGAATCAGTCATTATAAGAGCATGTTTAAATTGCAAATATTCCTTCACTTAGGCCAGAGTCAAATCAGTAGCTTCATGCAGGTTGTTCTAACTTTTGTGCAAAAGCTTTTATAATTACATGCTCAGAATGATGACAAAAGGTACACGTTAAAAAATCTGCTAAAAATAGGACAGTTTTACCAATATTTTGAATAATTATGCAAGATAAGTGCCTAACCAAAGCTCTAACGCTACCAACTTCTGTTATCATGGAGAGGAGGTTTCTTAAAGCTGCCAATCACTTAGCTCATTATAGCCATGGTTTCATTATTATAGACTGTTTGCACACTGATTTTAGTGTAGCTGGTCCATTTTTGACCATCTCATGTAGAATCACTAAATTCTTGAACAACTAATCGACAGAGGGTTCTTTAATCCGAGCAAAAGTACTGGAGTGCATAGTCTATAAAAATTTTAGATAGAGTTAAGATATAAAAAACAGCAGACCTACATAGAAGATGCAAGCGGTTGCTGAATGCATGAATTAGATGCCTACACTATTTTCAGATTTATAATTTAATTTCTGAACCTAATCAACTAGGGCCGCTGTGTCAGCCTCCTAGCAGTTAGCACAATTATATGAAATTCTGGTATTAACTTGTCTAGTTAATTTTAGCGCATCGAAATTTGTATTCAACCCAAGTTGACCTCAGTCTTGCCACGCTACTATAAATAGTGAAAAGTACCCAGAGTTCCACTAGATATCAAAGAGTGCTGATCTTTAAAGCTAAATGTAACTGTAATATAATAAATAACTGTGAAACAATTCCAGGACGCTAACAACTTTAACTTTTACCACACAATGAAAAAGTTGGAACAATCTATTTGAAATAGATGTTTACCTGAGTAGCTTAATGAAAACCAGAGACAAAGGCTAGACACCCTAAATGTTGAACAAGGAAATTTATGAGCAGGGTGATAAAGGGTGGACAGTAAGCATATGGACCTCTTTCAACTAGTACGTGTTGCTGAGCACAAAACACCACCAATAGGTGCTCTCTAGAAAAAGCACAAAATGCATACACATGATGTTCTTCCAACTCTCTCGGATGATCATGTTTTGCTGAAATTATTGATTCAGTGGGAGAAAACAAGAGAGCAGAGAAGGAAACACCCATCCACCAACAAAACAGCCATCTCATGTTCCGATTGAGGATATTGAAAGATCTAAACAACTACTCCTCCTGTCCTACTAACAATGTCACACTTTGGTTTTGCACCAAAATTTAGAAAGGAGTGTGTGGAGAAGTAATGGAGAGAACGAAATGAAAGGAATATAAGGGAGTGATTGAAAAATGAATTGGACAACAGAAGTGGGCCATCCAAATGTTGTAAGCATGACAATAATGCGGGACGAGGGAGTGGTAATCAACTAATTCACATCCACCTACTCAGATACTCAGTTACAGCATTGGCTTACCTTCGAAAAAATATAATTTTGCAAACAGCAAACTTAATGGCTAAAAAAGCGGACAATAGTCAGGCAGCGAGATTGCAGGTAAGCAATAAGCAAGAACTGCCACTTCCGTACAGTAGTCAAACTTCATTTCCATCCCTTAAAGTTTGACTCTATGAGATTCTACCAAGGAACCTAGACCTAATGAACTTAGTACACTCCATAAGAACAAGAAGTGGCACTTCAAGAGATTTCTGAGCCTGTGAAAATAACAAAACAGACACTTACAAGACCCTTAGTGAGTACGTGTACACCAACTTATTTACAAACCCTTATAGCTAAAACCTGCTAGGGCATTTGATGTTGGGCACTAAGACCAGTAAAATTGAGTCTGGAAGAAAATTTACCAGAGAACCGAGGAACCACGCATCTTGATGGAATAATAAAACTACACAGTAAACACATCTGAAGGGAACAAATACCATGGACATCTCCCTCTGGACAAAAAATCCTCTATAGTGCCATAAGCTTTAAAATAAACATACAATGGCAATCTTTTGAGTATGTCTGAAAATCTGATTCTAAGTGCATTATAGATTGAAATCCAATACTATTAGATACTCTCCCTCTATCCCACAGCCAGAGTCCCATATGTTCAGCTAAATTAGATTTACATATGGGACTCTAATTATGGGATGGAAGGAGTACCTTTTTCCTCTTCTGTCAAGTGTCAACTGAAAATGTATGAATGTAATATGTGATTGATTACCTCATAATTCATTGTTTTCCACTTGTCTCCGCATGCCTTGCCAATCTAGTACAAATGAGTATTGCTATGTTTATAAACAAGAAGAAATCCGCAGTGAACTTAGTCAAGTAATATTGACGAAAAAAGGATGTGTATCATTTACATCACGCATTGACTTGATATCAGGGTTGTTCTCTTGAAATTCCTTACGAAAATCCTCCCTAAATGATAAAAAAACAACCCATCAGCAAAGAATTCAATGATGGTTAAAGGGATGGTCATATTGTTAAAAGGTACTAAATTTTAGTCTTCCATGATTATTTTACTGCTTCCTAAGTGACCATTTTTTTCTATACTTTCATCAACTAGATGAAGATAACTAAATTAAAGGTAAAATAGCAACAGTCTTGTATAAGGTTAGAGTTAACAAGCTGAAGACTTAAAAAGAAAAACCTAGCCCTCTAGTTCTTCACTGATTACAAAAAACTAGCCAATGGAAAATGGCTGTTTGGGAATGATTCTAGTCATAGGAGCTGGAGAAAAGGCCCTGATGTACATTCCATGGCCAGATATAATCACAATTTATATCTTTGTACACCCAATTGTCAAAGAAAAAGATACAAAATCACCTAAAATTCAGTTTTTGGTCTCTCTCTCTCTCTCTCTCTCTCTCTCTCTCTCTCTCTCAGCAATGTTTGAGAGCACTAATATAGCTTTCCTGCACATACGCCATTTTTTACTAGTAGAATAAACTATCAATACAACCCTCGCATTGGAATTCAACATATGATCACAGTTAAAGAAAAAAGAAATGAAAACATACAGGAAGTAGAAAAAAGCAGTGGGGGGTTTCTTGGGCTTAAGGGCATCGATTTTGGAGCTTTTCTTCTTTGACGTTGTCTTAGGCTTCTTTCCTGAGGTGGGTTCCCTCAGCTTTTCGGTTATTTCCTTCATTCGCTCTGATGTCCTCACTCGCAACACCATTCTCCTGCAAGCAAGAACAGCATGTTCAGCAAAATAGTTATGAACATGAAAGAAATAGGAAGAAGGAGAGAATCATCAATACCCCTCGGTCGGTTTTCGGGGGCTCCTGGGAGTGGAAGAAGTAGACGTAGAAGCTCCCTTCTTAGCCATCGCTGAGAGGTTTAGAAAATGAAAAATACTTTCAACGAGAAGGTATTTACTTTGGGACTTGGGACTTGGGACTTGAACCGGGACTTGGGACTTGAACCGGGACTTGATTCACGTTTTCGGACCTTCAGTTGGTTCGGCTCAGTTCCACGGACCGTTTTAAAATGGGCCTAATGGATCGTTAAAAATATGAGTATGTCTCTTGAAAGACGATTTTTTTTATAAGTCATGGAAAGATCAAAGCTTAAAGTGTAAATTGGAAGAAATGAAAATAAAATTTTCACGTTGCATGAATCGGGGTTTAAACTTTACTACTACTCCACGTTGCATACTAAATTTTTAATATTACAATTTAGGCATTTTTACATTTTATTATTCTAATTAAAACACGTCTTTCCATATACATATGGAAAGAACGTCTTTCCAAAGAATTTGTCTAAAACTTTTTAGCAAATCGTAAATTGTTTTAGACCGGCTGATTGTTAGATGAGATTATTTTATAAATGATATAACTAATGGTGAAATTTAATTTTTTTTTATTAATTGCAATGAGATTCCTATGAGGCCTGTCCAGTTGAGCTGAAACAGAGATGGTTGGAGATGATATAAGATGGTTGGAGATGGTAGGAGATGGTTGGAAATGGTAGGAGATGAAAGTAGCTGATATATGGTGAACTAGACCAGGCCTAACTTTGAAAAACTTTAAAAATATTGGGAAATATGCAAATATAACCCTATATATTTGAAAAAGTGCAAATATAACCCCGAGATAATTTTTAGTGCAAAAACAACTCTAACTATTTTACATAAGTGCTAATATGATAAAACGTTAAATGCATGTATCTTCCAAAACATTTAACATCTCTTTTGTTATCTTTTTGTTGTAGATTACTAGATTTATATAGGTTTACATCATAAGGGGTTTAGATGACCGTTTTCAGTTTCCATATCTAAATCATTCGTTTTGTAACCTATGTTTAGTCTAATGGATTTTTGGTCATAACGAGCATCTAAATCCCTTTTTGTTAGCTTAATTTGTAGATTGCTCGCAAGCACTTCGGATGGTTTGATAAAGGCCATTCGCAAGGATGGTAGAAGATTGAAGGCCACGAGGCAAACGTGGTAAAAGAAAGTCCGGTTTTGAAGAACGAAGGTCAGCTAACCGACGCGAAGATCGACCGGCCAATGGGCCTGGCGATGAAGACCGGGTGCGCAGGCAGCGCCCTTAACCGCGCGCCTGCGCGATGGAAATTGCTCCTTGTCGCAGGTCCTCAGGCCGGGAACGCGCGCGCTTACTCCCGACAGTAACCAGAAATTTTGTGCCTGTGCGCCACGAAGCAGGCCTGGCGTGGGGCTTCAGTTCTCCATCGAGTGCCCTACGCACCTCAGCGCGCGCCTGAGCCTCGCTCCAGCCAACGCTGCCTCGCACCATGGCCTTGCACCACGACGCCATGCCGCGCCAACAACCCAGCACCCTCGACGCCGGCCGAACGCCTGCTTCATCTTTTTGACTTTTCTTGACCCGCTTAGGCTCTAAATAGCCCTTTTTCTTCCCCATTAGTTTAAGCCTGACCTGGGGGCCTCCAAACCCTAGTTTTCTTCACATTTTTTTAGTTTTTGCATCTCTTCCATGAATTCTTGTAGATTTGTTAAGGGTTTTTTTTATCTAGGCTACATTTCATCTTGGGAACTATTGGTAAGCATTTCTAATATGAATTTGTGAGATTTGGTTTACCCTATTTTGTGCTTTGATTATCAAGTATGTTTGGTGATTTCTTGTATGATTAATGCATGATTTATACTATGATGATCAACTGGTTGATAATTATGGGTTGATTCTTTGATAGGTTTTTTACCAAACCCATAAGACTTTGACTTTTTGTCAATGCAGTTATTGTTGGTCAATGCTAAGTTATAAATAGGAGTGGCAACTAATTATGATTGTTGATTGATGAATTTTCTTAGACTTAGGATGAATTTGAATGGGTTTGTCTAATTATCAACGCTGCTCACTAATAACGATTAATATGAAGGTCAATCCTCGTAGTCATTATTAGTAGATATACTTATGCTACCTATATATTTCTTACTTGTATAACATAATGATAGTTGTGTTGCGTCTCTATGTGTATTACTATTTTTGGGGAAGTCTATGACGCCGGTCGTCTAGAATGACCTAAGGGTGAGGGTTATTGTGTGGCATCGATCACTCACTCTAACTATAATCGAGGAGAGGTGAGAAATGTCTTCACTCGAAAGGTGTTGACAAGTTCTCCACAATATGTGGTTAATAGGTGTTGACAAGTCGATGATGAAAGAATGACTAGAAATGTAAACCAATTGCAGTTAGGTTGTTTGTGCTATTTGCGATCGTATTTACATTGTTCTTTCTACTTGGTTGATAAGACATCAAATGCATGTATTTTCCACAGCAGTCAACATCTCTTTTGTCATCTTTTTGTTGGAAGATTGCTAGATTTAGGCATGTTTACATTATAGGGGGTTTAGATAACCATTTTTGGTTTTCATATCTAAATCCTTCATTTTGTAACCTATTTATTAGTCTAATGGATTTTTTGTCCTTAGGAGTGTATAGATTCCTTTTTGTAAGCTTAATTTGTAGATTACTTGTAAGCACTTCAGATTGGTTCAGTGAAGGCCATTCGCAAGGATGGTAGAAGATTGAAGGCCACAAATCATAATGTGAAGATAGAAGGGTTGAAGAAGGAAGATAAAGACGCGGATGAATTGCAACCCAAAAGTTTGGACCAAGTTATTAAAATGGTCTGTGAAGAATTAGCCTACAAGGGTGGTACCATTGGGTTTGTCTTCTCAAGCACTATAAGATCGACTATAAGAACTCCCAAAACTTATCAGTGATTCACCCGTAGTGATGAAAATAAGAAGAGGGCAGCAGCACCATTGCGGTCCGCAGCCCCACATTGCGGCCCGCAACCAAAATGCTCATTTTTCACATACGGAGCAACGTCTCTCTTGCGGGCTGCAGCCCCTTCCTTGCGGACCGCAGTGAACACTTTTTGGCCCAACTTTAAAAGCTGAAATAAGCTTTTAATTCCTCTTTTCAATCACTTCTTCCCCAAACTCGAAAATACTCTCCCAAAAACCCTAGTTTACATTTATTGTTCATATTTTCTCATATGTTTACCATGGATTCTTGTTGTTTTGTCATGGGTTTTCATAATCTAGGCTAAATATACTCTTGGGAGCAATTGGTAAGCATTTTTAGTATGAATTTGTGAGATTTAATTTATCATATTTTGTGCTTTGATTATCAAGTATGTTTGGTGCTTTCTTGTGTGATTAATGCATGATTTATGCTAGGATGATCAACTAGTTAAAGATTATGGGTTGATTCTTTGCTAGGTTTTTGGTCAAATCCAGAAAACTTTGACCTTTTGTTAATGTGATTGTTGTTGGTCAATGCTAGGTTATAATTAGGAGTGACAACTAATTATGATTATTGATTGATGAAATTACTTAAGACTTAGGATGAATTTGAATAGGTTCAACTAATTATCAGTGTAGCCCACTAATAACGATTAGCATGAAGGTCAATCCTCGTAGTCATTATTAGTAGATATACGTATGCTATCTATATGTTTCTATCTTGTAGGACATTGTGGTAGTCATGTTGGGTCTCCGTGTGTATTGCTATCCTAGAGAATTCTATGACGCCGATCATTTAGAGTGACCCAAGGGTAAGGGTTATTGTGTGGTGCCGATCGCTCACTCTAACTATAACTGAGGAAAGGTGAGAGATATCAACACTCGAAAGGTGTGGATAAGTTCTCCATAATATGTGATTAATGCATAAAAATATGATAATTAATCTATGATCAAAGGATGACTAGAAATGTAAACCAATTGTGCCAACACTTGTTATAATCTTAGTTGAGTTATTTATACTATTAGTGATCGTATTTATATCGCTCTTTCTATTTAGTTGTTCAAAGTAGTCGCAGTGTTTTCAAAATCAAAATCCCCCCAACTTTGTTACTACACATGTAGAGTGACTTCTTCGTGTGTTTTTCAACTACATTTAACACTCGATAAAACCTTATTTTTCTCGTGGACGATCCCATCTTACCACTAGCTACTATTTAGTAGTTAGCCGTAATATGGACTTATAAATACTATTTTTGAGAGGCACAATGACGGCCTCCCAAATTGTGGTGTCGTTGCTGGGGATCGAACCTGGGTCACCCGTGTGACAGGCAGGAATACTTTCCACTATATTGCTTGGTTGTTAATAAAACCACCAGCTACTATTTAGTAGTTAGCCATAATTTGGGCATATAAATACTATCTTTGAGAGGCACGGCGATGGCCTCCAAATTTTGGCGGCGCTGCCGGGGAAGAGGGTTATTTTGTTGAGTGTTAGTGTAGTTCTTTGTGTTTTTTTATTTCTCTTTGTGTGTTCTTGTTTGTTCATAGTTTGTGCTTGTTTTGTGTTTTTTTGGAAGGAAGTATTGCCTTTGGTTTTGGTTTATGGTACGTGTTTGTTCCAAGAACCGAGAACTTTTTCACTATAACCCCAAATTTTTTGTGCTTCTTTGTTTTAATTTGTTTTTGTTTGAAATGTGTATTGCTTGAGTTCTTAGTGTACTTCTACCGAGAATCCTTACACTACGATTCCAAATTTTGAAAGAAAAAAAAAGAAAGATCTCACATTGAGGGAACTTATGTTAAGAAGATAGGCTCAACAAGCAGGTTTTTGTAGGATTTGTCATTCCGATCATCCTACTGAGTCTTGTTATTGGTTGAGAGAGCAGCACTACAAGGATAATATAACCCTTTGTTTTCAAAACCAAGGGTATCATGAGGAGTTCTATGAATAGGTTGGAGTTGTTGCACTACAAGAAACAAAACCTATTACTTCGGCCTTTTTACCTCAATTTTTTGCCTTAGCCCAAAAAACTGAGGTAAAAAGTTCTTTTACTTTGGTTTTTTAAAGTAAAAAATATTAAATACCTTGGTTATAAAAAACCAAGGTAAATAAGGTAGCCGAGGTAAATGTCATGCAAAAACAAAGTAAATAGATTGATCGACGTTGGTGCGACAGGGGTCTTATAATTGGTTATCTACATCGCACTTATAATTGGTTTGACCGATTATGTATTGACTAGAAAAATCGACATCGCAATTGTCGGGATTTGACTTTGGTCCTTTAACTATTTCATTCAAAATTCCCTAAATTTTCTTCCCCATTGAAGATGGTTCTTCAAAATCCAATTCCTCATTGTTGAAGGAGGACTATATGGTTGTGGTTGTCATTTAATTAACTCCACACTCAAGAAGTAAGTATTTCATTCCTCAATTTGTATTTTCATTCCTCAATATGTGTTTCGGACGATGATATATGAAGGTTTCCATATCGACACATATATGTGTATATGTTTAAGGAATCCATGAATTGAATGAATGTTAGTGTTTATATTAATTTATTGCTAATATATATCTAGGATGTTAAACAATATTGTGTACTTATCGTTGTAATATGTAGGAATGTCTATGGAAAAATCCCATTGTTTTGATGAAGATTGAACGAGTGTGGAGTATCAATCTTTTGTAGCTAACTTTATTAAATATGCATTCGCGAATGCTTCCAAAGAGAATTTGTTGAATGTGTGTTGTCCTTGCAAGAAGTGCCGGAACACTGCTATTCATGAAGATGCAGTTGGTTTGAAGGATGATTTATTCATACATGGTTTTGATCCAACATATAAAATTTAGTTTTGGCATGGGGAGAACGTGGATTATCATACTGTAAATGAAGTAGGGGATGAGAAGGATGATAGGATGGATGAGCTGGTTGACGGGATTGTCAATAACTAGAGTAAATGACTTATGTGGCCCTCTTACTATCGTCATCGTTCACCTTTGGCCCTCCACTTTTTTCCCATACTTTTGGCCCCCTAAACTAAGAAAACTGGTAACTTGTACCCCTTCCGTCAGGTCAAACAGATAAAGTATGATCAACGGCGTTAATGTTAAGGGTAAAATATTCATTTTTTCTTTTCTTTTTATTTTTTTTTTCAAATTTTCCTTTAATATTTTTCCATATCCCTTTTCAGCCCACGTTTTTAGCCCAAATAATTTTTCTCTTTCTCTCTCCACACCCAAAACCCTAACCACCCCACCGCATCACTTCACCATACATGGTCCCACCGATATCCTCCAGTGGCACTTCAGGTGCCGCTCCTCAGTAATTCAGGCAAACCAGCTCCGCCGTGCCACTAGAGCTTGAGAACCAAGCCACCGTCGTTTAGCTTTGCCCTCGATCGAGCCATCACCGGTGGGCCGCAGTAAAGTGTTATGGCCTGAGGAGTTTAACATCACCAAAGTCGCCACAGGAAAAAATATAAAGTAAAGCTTGGAGCTGGGCTCTGGCATTGGCCACCTGGGGAAGAAAAGCGTGGCAAGAGGAAGAAATAGAGGAAGGAAAAACATGGGATGAGGAAAAAATTGGATTTTGATGAGGTTATCACCGTCGTCGGAGATTTAAGAAATTGGGGATGAGGTTGCTCTGTTTTCACCAGTGAGGAAAGTGTCACCGAATGTGGTGGGTATCTTTCATTCGGGTCAAAGAAGAAGAAGACGCATGGGAATGAGGTTGGGAAGGAGAAAGAAGAAGGGTTGCAAAAATATGAAGGGAGAATGGTGGTGGAATGAGAGGGAGAACATTGACTGGCGGTGGAAATCGAGCAGGAGTGGCGGAAATCAAGCAAGGGTGGCGGGGTGAAATTCGGGGAGAAAAGGGATGAAGTTGGGGAAAGACCTGAGTGGGCTGAAAATGAAAATGGATGCGGGCTAAAATTGGATAAAGAATATGGGCTGAAAAAGTGGACTAAGGAAAAGAAAATGGAAAAAGGGAAAAATAAAAAAAATATAAAAAGAAAAAAGGAAAAGGGGGGAAATAACCATTTTATCCCTAAAATTGACTCTTTGACCAAAAGCTAATGGATTGACCTGGCTGAAGTACCATAATTTGTTAGTTTTGTTAGTTTAGGGGCTTGAAGTATGGGAAAAAAGTGGAGGGACAAAGGTGAACTATGGAGATATTTTGAGGACCACAAAAGTTATTTACTCCAAGAACTATAGTGGCAATCCTAAAAGACTTTCAGAATTGCAAGGACATAATGAAACACTTCTATACGATGGATGCCCTGCAGGAATGACAGTACTGAAGGCTACGCTGCTGTTGATGAATGTGAAAGCCAAGTATTCCTATAGTGATGTTGGGTTCTCCGGCTTGTTAAGAGTGCTAAAAGAAATGATATCGTATGGGAATAGAATACCGAAAATGGTATATGAGGCAAAGAAGGTACTATGTTTGATGAGCATAGATTATGAAAAGATACATACGTGTTGGAACAATTGTATCCTGCATAGGGGTGATCACTTAAATGCGTTGGAATGAACGAGATACAATGCTCCAAGGTTCAAATTGAAGGAGGTGGTTGTAGATGGCGATGGTGGTAATCGGCAGACAAAGAAGGTTCATGTTAAGGCTATTTGGTATCTACCTATTATTCCTCGATTAAGAAGATTGTTTGACAATCCCGAGGATGCAAAAAATATGACTTGGCATGCAGATTAGATAGTGGTTGATCCTAAAGTCATTAGTCATCCAGTCGATGGTGATCAGTGGAAGAATATAGATGCGGCCTTTCCCAAATTTGGGAATGGGCCACGTAACTTTAGGCTTGGTTTGTGCACGAATGGAATAAACCCATTCGGTAATATGAGTAGCTATTATAGTTCGTGGCCGGTGATGTTGATGATTTACTACTTGCCCCCATGGTTGTGCATGAAAATGAAGTACATTATGTTGTCCTCAATGATCTCTGACCCTAAGCAATTGGGGAACAATATCGACGTGTACCTATCCCCATTGGTGGATGACCTAAAAAAGTTGTGGGATCCTGGAATGACAATGTATGATGGGTTTTGGAATGAGGAGTTTGACTTTAGAGCCATGTTGTTTTGCACTGTTAATAACTTCCCCGCATAATGAAACTTGTCTGGATGTTCAATTAAAGGTCACAAAGCATGCCCTATTTGTTTGGAAGGAACAGATTATTATTAGTTGAGGCATGGAAGTAACACGGTGTATCTTGGGCATCGAAGATGGCTGCTAACAACTCATCCGTGGAGGAAACTTAGGGTTGAGTTTGATGGGAAGGTAGAGTTAGCGCTCTCTCCTCCCGTTTTAACAGGTGCATCAATCTCGAACATGTTGTGTAATTTTTGAAATGACTTTGGAAAGAGGAAGAGGAAACCTAAGGTTTCTGGCATTTGGAAGAAGCATTCCATTTTTTTGAACTACCGCATTGGGAGAGTCTTGACGTCCGACACTATTTGGGCGTGATGAATATTGAAAAGAATTTATATAATAGTTTGGTTGGTACTTTGATGAATATCCCCAGTAAGACAAAGGATGTTTTGAAATCTAGGAAAGATATGGTTGAAATGGGAATTATACCTGAATTAGCCCTCGAGGCCCGGGGATCGAAGACTTAGTTGCCTGTTGCTTGTTACACGCTTTCAAAGCTTGAGAAGGGTTGATATGTTTTAGCCTGAGAGGTATGGTTGTCCAGATGGCTACTCTTCGAGGGTTAGCAATATAGTATCCGATGAGGGACTGAGATTGGGAAATATGACATTGCCCTATTCACATTGTTTGATTCAAGAATTTCTACCGGTTGTAATCAGATCCATCTTGCCAACTCACATCGGAAAGTGCATTACCCGGCTGTGTTGCTTCTTCAAGGAAATTTTTTGTGAGGAGATTAGGTGTCGAAAATGGGAAGAACTTCAAGAGGAAATAGTAATCATGTTGTGCGAGTTAGAGATGTATTTCCCTCTTTCTTTGACATCATGGTGCATGGATGTATCCCTTCGAGAGGTATATGAAGATATTCAAGGTATTTGAAAAAACAATATCACTCGGATGCTAGTATTGTGCAGAGGTATGTGACGGAAGAGGCTGTAGAATACTGTACTGAATTCATGAAGGTTGAGGAGTCTGTTGGTGTACCAAAACTGCACCATGTAGATAGAGTGGGCGGGAAAGGTTTACGAAAAGGAACTACTAGGTTATTAACTCCCGACGATTTGATGAAAGCACATTTATATGTCCTACGAAACTCATATGTGGTTCTCCCATACGTGGATATGCACATGGCCACTATCAAGGAGCAGCACCCCAGTTGGTCGAAGAAGCAAGTACTTAGTGAACACAATCACACTTTCATTGATTGGTTATGCGTTACAGTGGTCGAAGACAGCCATGGTGACACCTTGAATTGGTTTGCCTTCATGCCCTATGTAAATGTAATTTCCTTCATGGGCTATGACATGAATGGGCTTACCTTCTCAACCCTAGAATGGGACACACACACTACTACACAAAATAGTGGTGTCAGTGTAGTTATTGAAGCGTTACATGTAAGCAGCGCGAAGGATAAGAATCTTGTGTATGGGAACATGTCTTACTATGGTGTGATTGAGGAAATGTGGGAACTGGTCTACATAAGTTTTAGGGTACCACTTTTCAAATGCAAATAGGTTGATAGCCCTACTAGTGTGTCGGTGGATGACCTAGGCTTTACAGTGGTCGATTTTAGCAGGACACACTCTACTGGCAATCCTTACATTCTTGCTTCACAGGCTACGCATGTGTTTTATGTTGCTGATCCCAGTGATTCTAGCAAATTTGTGGTCATTCATGGGAAAAGTCAATAAGTGGGAGATTCTTGTCCATTTGAACTATCCAAAATTAGTCCACACAGTTCCTCAAGCACCAACAACATTGGGCAGGATGAAACATATGGGGTGGATCTATCTTTGAGAAGGGACCATGAAGAAGGCATGTGGATTGAAAGACACCCCAAAATGAAGAAGCGAGAGAAGAAAACATAGATTTAGTTTGCACATCATTTTAGATAACCTAGATGGTTGTTTATGTGACTGTTCATGTTTATATGTAACTGAAAAATAAATTGTCTATCCTTTTTATCCCGACAGTGAAGCTATATGATGTGTATGGGTAGTTAAAAATCAACATTTCACACTATTCGGTTTACAATTCGGTTAATGCGATACCAAGCATGTGAAGTCACAATATTCCTATACTGACAATTAACATGGGAATATGAATTTGCACTACTTATCGGTGAGTAACAATTTTAGAGAGAATTACTCATGGAGATCTCGTATCGATTCATCGGTCAAAATTGGTGCCCAAAATAGCATATTTTTATATTTACATGTGAAGTCGGCTAAGTATCAGTATTCCCTCGTCCTTACTGGTGTGCGAATGCGAATATAGTGTGATGTCGCAATGGTGCAACTGACCTCTACAATCATCCATCATAAACCCATTAAGCCAGAACAAGGAATGATTCAACTAAAGGAACCATTCCAAGTTCACCATAGCCAACCACATATTGTGTAATCCAATACAAACCATATATCAAGAAATCCTTAAAACTGTTAAAAGGGATGAATAGAACTACTAATATGCATGGAATCCAAATTCAATCATAAAACAAACATTG
This sequence comes from Rubia yunnanensis, assembly GCA_037428765.1. Classification (NCBI taxonomy): domain Eukaryota; kingdom Viridiplantae; phylum Streptophyta; class Magnoliopsida; order Gentianales; family Rubiaceae; genus Rubia; species Rubia yunnanensis. The sequence goes on from CM075061.1 coordinate 66,162,362, forward strand.
TTTGAATCCTAGAAACTTCATGAAATGCAAAAAATTTAAAACACATCAAATCCAACATAATCCAAGGACAACTATCAAACACACTTTCATAAATCCAACAAAAATTCATCATGGCCTTTTTATGGAGAAAGAGGAGGGTTGAGATCTTCATCAGACGAATTATTCCCATAGTCCTCTGGTATTTTCACATGACCAGACTCATTGCATGAGGTATCGGCCTTGCTACCGCTAGAGTTTGATCCATCTTCATTGTCGGCCACGATGACCTCCTTATCCTTCTTCTCCTTTGCCTCAGCTTCATGTGCAGCCTCCCCGTCGTCATCCCCCCTGTCTCTGATAAGACGTCAAATGCATGTATTTTCTGAAGCATTTAACATCTCTTTTTTCATATTTTTGTTGTAATATTGCTAGATTTAACTAGGTTTACATCATAGGGGGTTTAGATGACCATTTTCAGCTTTCATATCTAAATCCTTCATTTTGTAACCTATGTTTAGTCTAATGGATTATAATTGGTCCTTACAAGCATCTAGATTCCATTTTATGAGCTTAATTTTTAGATTTCTCATGAGCCCTTTGGAGTGGTATAGTGAAGGCCACGTGCCAAAATGTGGTAGAAGATAGAAGGATCGAAGAAGGAAGGCAAAGAAGAAAATGAATTGTTACCCGGAAGTTTGGACTATGTTCTAAAAATGATCCGAGAAAAACTGGCCTACAAGAGTGGCACCGTTGGATTCCTCTTCTCAAGCACTATAAAATTGACTATAAGAACTCCAAAATTGGAGCAACGTTTCACCTGAAACGATGTAAAGACCAACTGGCCAGGGGAAGAAAACCTTGGCGTGGGGGATGCACCCTTAAACGCGTGCCCACTAGAGACAATTAAATCATAGCGCACGTTCCTTGGTCCAGAAATGCATGCCCGGTGCCTGATCCCGTGCAACCGCACGAGAAGTATCCTCGCTCTAGCAGCCAAGCACCCTCGCGCCATGCACAGTCTGCTGCATTTTAACCTTCTTTTTGACCAACTTGGGCTATAAATAGCCCCTTTTCTTCCCTATTTGCCCAAACCCGACTTTGGGGCTCCAAGACCCTAGTTTTCCCCCTTTTCTTCCTCTTTCTTTTTAGATCTCTGTTCCTTGTTATGGGTTTTGAATATCTAGCTTAGTTTTGTACTTGGGAGCAATTGATTGAGGCTTCTAAGCCATATCTTTAGAACTCTATGTATCAATTTATTGATTTTGCTAGTGTACAATTATGGAGCTTTGAATGTGGATTGTTACTGGCATCAATACTGTTGGTTGTTTGAGTATATGAATTGCTTGTATGGTTGCTTGTTAGGGTTGGGAGAAAGTAGCTACTTTTCTCCTCTTTTAATATGAAATCCAAGATTATGAGTTAGAGTTTCTAATGATGTTGATGTATTGATAATTACTAGATGAATGTCATGATGTTGAACTCGTTTATTTCCAATTATACACTTATTTTAAGCTTCATCGGACCGATGACTTCCACCGCATAGAATAAAATGAAATTTCTTATTATATAGTTTTAATGAAAATAGAATATCAGATATTAGAAAACACATATACATGGTGTAGAATAAATTATATATGGTTACTTATAAGTAGACAAAGGCTTAATTGGTATGAGTTGACCGGGAAAATGGTCCGTGGGATCATACCTGTTATGTAATCATTCTCGATGATTATAAGTTTGACCGAGGATGGAAAAGTAGGTACCTTCCGGTATGGACCGGTTCATCATTTTACGTCCACGTACGGGTCAAGTTCTTAAACTTTGAACTAAATATAAGGTACCTCTGCTAATGTGGGGGATGTGGAAATGCAAATTTAGAGATACCCTAATCCTATTTCCACTTTCATGAATGATCAGATGAAAGTGCAACGTCGACCATCATTAGTATTAGTATTTCTAATTATACCCTGATTATAAGCTTCATCGGACCGATGACTTCCACCACATAGAATCAAATGAAATTACTTTTTCTATTGTTTCAATGAAAATAGAATATCACATTTTAGAAAGTGCTTGTACGTGGTGTAGAATAAATTATAGATGGTTATTTATAATTAGACAAAGGATTAATTGGTAGAAGTTGACTGGGAAAGGTTTCCATGGGATCACACCTGTTATGTAATCATTGTCGATCATTTTAAGTTTGACCGAGGATGGAAAAGTATGTACATTCCGGTATGGACTGGTTCACAATTTTATGTCCACGTACGGGTCAAGTTCTTAATATTTGAACTAAATATAATGTCCCTTCACTAATGTGGGAGATGTGCAAATGCAAATTTAGAGATACCCTTATCCTATTCATAATGCCATGACTAATAAGTTCCGATTTAGGAATGATCGGATGAAATTGCAACATCGTCCGTCATTAGTATTAGTATTAAAAATTATACCCTTGTTTGAAGATTCATCGGACCGATGACTTCCACCAAATAGAATAAAATGAATTTCCTTATTCTAGTGTTTCAATGAAAATAGAATATCAAAATTTTGAAAGCGCATGTACGTGGTGTAGAATAAATTACAGATGGTTATTTATAATTAGACAGAGGATTAATTGGTAGAAGTTGTCTGGGAAAAGTTTCCATGGGATTATGCTTGTTATGTAATCATTCTCGATGATTATAAGTTTGACCAAGGATGGAAAAGTAGGTACCTTCCGGTATGGACCGGTTCATCATTTTACGTCCACGTACGGGTCATGTTCATAAACTTTTAACTAAATATAAGGTACCTCTGCTAATGTGGGGGATGTTCAAATTTAGAGATACCCTAATCCTATTTACACTGTCATTACTAAGATGTTCAAATTTAGGAATGATCGGATGAAAGTGCAACGTCGACCATCGTTAGTGTTAGTATTTCCAATTATACCCCGATTATAAGCTTCATCGGACCGATGACTTGCACCACATAGAATCAAATGAAATTCCTTATTCTATTGATTCAATGAAAATAGAATATCAAATTTTAGAAAGTGCATGTACGTGGTGTAGAGTAAATTATAGATGGTTATTTATAAGTAGACAAAGGATTAATTGGTAGAAGTTGACTGGGAAAAGTTTCCATGGGATCACACCTATTATGTAATCATTCTCGATGATTTTAAGTTTGACTGAGGATGGAAAAGTAAGTACATTCCGGTATGGACCGGTTCACAATTTTACGTCCACGTACTGGTCAAGGTCTTAATTTTTGAACTAAATATAATGTCCTTTCGCTAATGTGGGAGATGTGCAAATGCAAAATTAGAGACAGGCTTATCCTATTCACAATGTCATGACTAATAAGTTCCGATTTAGGAATGATTGGATGAAAGTGCAACGTCGTTCGTCATTAGTATTAGTATTTCCAATTATACCCTGATTATAAGCTTCACCGGACCGATGACTTCCACCAAATAGAATAAAATGAAATTCCTTATTCTAGTGTTTCAATGAAAATAGAATATCAAATTTTAGAAAGCGCATGTATGTGGCGTAGAATAAATTATAGATGGTTATTTATAATTAGATAGAGGATTAATTGATAGAGGTTGTCGCAGAAGGGTTTCAATGGGACCATGCTTGTTATGCGATCATTCTCGATGATTTTAAGTTAAACCGAGGATGGAAAAGTAAGTACATTTCGGTATGGACCAGCTCACAATTTTACGTTCACGTACGGGTCAAGTTCTTAATTTTTGAACTATATATAATGTCCCTTCACTAATGTGGGAGATGTTCAAATGCAAATTTAGAGATACCCTAATCTTATTTACAATGTCATGACTAAGATGTTCCGATTTAGGAATGATCGGTTGAAAGTGCAACGTCATCTGTCATTAGTATTAGCATTTCCCATTATACCCTTATTTTAAGCTTCTTTGGATCGATGACTTCCACCACATAGAATAAAATTTAATTTATTATTATATTGTTTTAATGAAAATAGAATATCAGATTTTGGAAAGCGCATATACTTGGTGCAGAATAAATTATAAATGGTTACTTATAAGTAGACAAATGCTTAATGGTTACTTATAAATGCTATAGTAGATGCATTTTCTAGTAAATTATGGTGGAAGCTACAAATTAATAACACTGAATGGTCAAATCTATTATGGTCTCTGCTTGACTCTTACAAAAATTCACACATATGGGGCAGAATCACAAAAATAACAGCTGTGGCAAACAGTTTATCCAGAGTGATTTTTGGTCGGGGTGATTGCTCATTTTGGAATGCTAACTGGATCGGCAACGGTGCACTTTTTTATATCTGGCCAGAGAATATTGATATTCCTTTCGAGTCTATCTCTCTCAGGGATTTTTTTAACAACAAAACAGCTCTCTTACCAATTCTGGAGCCACATCTGGCTACCAATATCATTCTTATTTTACAGGATGTAAAGTTGGAATTCAGTCACGAAGACAAACTGGTATGGACTCCCACAATTGATGGGAAATTCACTGTAAGTTTGGCTTATAATGTTCTAAGACAGAGAGGTCCCCTGATTCAACATTTCAAAAAAGGTATGGTCTCCTTTCATACCTAGAAAGATGTCTGTTTTACTTTGGAGAGCCCTAAACAATATACTTCCATTTGATAACATTTTAAGTAGGATGGGTTTTTCTGTTGTTTCGATATTTTCTCTCTGCAAGAACAGTGCTGACATCTTGGATCATTTTTTCAATTCTTGCACCTCCTCATGTGCTGTCTGGCATAGTGTGCATTCCTTACTGCGGTTACCATGTACAGAATTCAGGGACATAAAAAGTAGAGTGTATTTTTACTTATCATATAGGGCTGATTCTAATGTACACAGAAACATAATCACTGCAGCTCTATTGGTGACAATTTGGACATTATGGACCCATAGGAACAAACTTCTTTTTGATAATAGACCATACTCACATGATGCCTGTGCTGCTGAAATTAAATATTCGATATATCAAATATTTACAACACATAACTTAATAGGTAATAAGGATAGGCATAAGCATTGGATTCAGGATAACATTGTACCTCATATACTACAGAAAAAGAAAAATGTTATCACTAAGGTCCATTGGAGGAAACCTATACATGGATACAAAATCAATACTGATGCATCATGGATTTCTGGAGGTCTTTCATCTGCTGCTGTAATTGTGAGGGATAGGAAGGGAATTGTTGTTAAAATGAGAGTCAGTACTTTCCACTGTCCATCACCCTTACATGCTGAATTAATTGCTATACAAAGTGGATATGACATTTGTTCTGAACTTGCTTTACAGAACTGTATTATTGAATCAGATAGTTTATATGCTATTAGGGGTATCCAGAATCCTTTCTCCTGCCCATGGAGAGTCTACTCCATGTGCAGTGCCCTAAATGTAATACAAGGCTCTATTTTGATTCAACATACTCCTAGAGAAGCAAATTTGGCCACTGATTTTTTGGCTAAATTTTCTAGGGAAAACCTCCTACATGGAGATTTAGACACAGTTCTATTCCCCCCTTCCTCAGGGGTTTATTAGCACTTGATTGCGTGAGTTTTCCAGCAATTCGTATTGAATCACGTAGGGATCCATGTTTTAATTAGACAGGAAACATTTCTTTTAGTTTAAAAGAGTACCTTTTTTTCTTTCAACTCTTCATATATGCAAGATTTTTTTCTCTATATTATTCCAAATACTGCTAGTTTCCTTCCCCTTTCTTCTTTCAGATCTACCGGATGCAAGCATAAAGGCAGGGGAGCAATTTTTCAGTTACATCTCAACACATCTTAGCTGATTGATCATGAGGAATGCACAGACCTTTGGCCAGACTTTTCATGAGAACTGTCTTACCTCAACCGAAGGCTTTCTGCAATGCAACCTCAATCCGGATCTAAGTTTCCCTCTTGGCTAGTACATCGTTGACAAATAGGAGTCTTGAACTGCTCGATTCTCCAACCTGTTCGCGGGGTACTAGCTAGATGGTTTTAGATCGTATTACAAGTTCTAGCCTTCCTTTTTCTAGGAGAAATCACCGCTTTTGGAAGCATTTTGTATCAGGAATTTTTTTAGCTATGTGCTCATCATAGGGATGATATTTTGGCTCATCATAGGGTTGATATTTTTGTAAATTGTAATTACCAATCACAAGCGCCAATTTTGGCTAACTAGATTGGGCCCGGGGAGCCTAGTATAGTCCCCCCATCCTCGGATGGTCTTTAAATTAAAAAAAAATACAAATGCTTAATTGGTATGAGTTGACTAGGAAAAGGGTCCATGGGATCACGCTTGTTATTCAATTATTCTTGATGATTATCAGTTTGACCGAGGATGGAAAAGTGGGTACCTTCCGATATGGACCGGTTCATCATTTTACGTCCATGTACGGGTCAAGTTCTTAAACTTTGAACTAAATATAAGGCCCCTCTGCTAATGTGGGGGGATGTGGAAATGCAAATTTAGAGATATACCCTAATCCTATTTACAATGTCATGACTAAGATGTTCCAATTTAGGAATGATCAGATGAAAGTTCAACGTCGACCATCATTAGTATTAGTATTTCCAATTATACCTTGATTATATGCTTCATCGGACCGATGACTTCCACAATAGAGAATAAAATGAAATTCCTTATTCTATTGTTTCAATGAAAATAGAATATCACATTTTAGAAAGTGCTTGTACGTGGTGTAGAATAAATTATAAATGATTGTATTAATTGGTAGAAGTTGACTGGGAAAAGTTTCCACGGGATCACACCTGCTATGTAATCATCCTCGATGATTTTAAGTTTGACCAAGAATAGAAAAGTAAGTAAATTTCGGTATGGACCGGCTCACAATTTAATGTCCATGTACGGGTCAAGTTCTTAAATTTTGAACTAAATATAATGTCCCTTCGCTAAAGTGGGAGATGTGCAAATGCAAATTTTGAGATACCCTAATCCTATTCACAATATTGTGACTAAGATGATCAGATTTAGGAATGAACGGATGAAAGTGCAACGTCGTCCGTCATTAGTATTAGTATTTCCAAATATACCCGTATTTTACGCTTCATCGGACCGATGACTTCCACCACATAGAATAAAATTAAATTCCTTATTCTATTGTTTCAATAAAAATAGAATATCATATTTTAGAAAGCGAATGTACGTTGTGTAGAATAAATTATAAATGGTTACTTATAAGTAGACAAAGGCTTAACTGGTAGAAGTTGACTGGGAAAAGCGTCCATGGGATCACACCTGTTATGTAATCATTATCGATAATTTTAAGTTTGACTAAGGATGGAAAAGTAAGTACATTCCGGTATGGACCGGTTCACAATTTTATGTCCACGTACGGGTCAGGTTCTTAAATTTTGAACTAAATATAATGTCCTTTGGCTAAAGTGGGAGATGTGCAAATGAAAATTTAGAGATACCCTAATCCTATTCACAATGTCGTGGCTAAGATGTTCCGATTTAGGAATGGACGGATGAAAGTGCAACGTCGTCCGTCATTAGTATTAGTATTTCCAAATATACCTGTATTTTACGCTTCATCGGACCTATGACTTCCACCACATAAAATAAAATGAAATTCCTTATTCTATTGTTTCAATAAAATAGAATATCATATTTTAGAAAGTGAACGTACGTGGTGTAGAATAAATTATAGATGGTTAATTATAAGTAGACAAATGCTTAACTGGTAGAAGTTGACTGGGAAAAGGGTCGATGGGATCACACCTGTTATGCAATCATTATCGATAACTTTAAGTTTGACTGAGGATGGAAAAGTAAGTACATTCCGGTATGGACCGGTTCACAATTTTATGTCCACGTACGGGTCAAGTTCTTTATTTTTGAACTAAATATAATGCCCCTTCGCTAATGTGGGAGATGTGCAAATGCAAATTTAGAGATACCCTAATCCTATTCACAATGTTATGACTAATAAGTTCCAATTTAGGAAGGATTGGATGAAAGTGTAACGTCTTCAGTCATTAATATTAGTATTTCCAATTATACCCTTATTTTAAGCTTCATTAGACCGATGACTTCCAGCATATAGAATAAAATGAAATTCCTTATTCTAGAGTTTCAATGAAAATAAAATATCAGATTTTAAAAAGCGCATGTACGTGGTGTAGAATAAGTTATAGATGGTTATTTATAATTAGACAGTGGATTAGTTTGTAGAAGTTGGCTGGGAAAAGTTTCCATGGGATCACGCCTATTATGTAATCATTCTCGATGATTTTATGTTTGACCGAGGATGGAAAATTAAGTACATTCCGGTATGGACCGGTTCACAATTTTACGTCTACGTACGGGTCAAGTTCTTAATTTTTTAACTAAATATAATGTCCCTTTGCTAATGTGGGAGATGTGCAAATGCAAATTTAGAGATACCCTAATCTTATTTACAATGTCATGACTAAGAAGTTCCGATTTACGAATAACCGGATGAAAATGCGATGTCGTCCGTCATTAGTATTAGTATTTCCAATTATAACCTTATTTTAAGCTTCATCAGATAGATGACTTCCACCACATAGAATAAAATGAAATTTCTTATTCTATTGTTTCAATAAAAATAGAATATTATATTTTAGAAAGCGCATGTACATGGTGTAGAATAAATTATAGATGGTTATTTATAATTAAACATATGATTAATTGGTACAAGTTGTCTGGGAAGAGTTTCCATGGGATCACGCCTGTTATGTAATCATTCTCGATGATTTTAAGTTTGACCAAAGATGGAAAAGTAAGTACATTCCGGTATGGACCGGTTCACAATTTTACGTCTACGTACGAGTCAAGTTCTTAATTTTTTTAACTAAATATAATGTCACTTCGCTAACGAGGGAGATGTGCAAATGCAAATTTAGAGATACCCTAATCTTATTTACAATGTCCTGACTAAGAAGTTCAGATTTACGAATAACTAGATGAAAGTACGATGTCGTCCGTCATTAGTATTAGTATTTCCAATTAAAACCTTATTTTAAGCTTCATCATCTATGACTTCCATCACATAGAATAGAATAAAATGAAATTTCTTATTCTATTGTTTCAATAAAAATAGAATATTATATTCTAGAAAGCGCATGTACGTGGTGTAGAATAAATTATAGATGGTTATTTATAATTAAAGATATGATTAATTGGTTCAAGTTGACTAGGAAGAGTTTCCATGGGATCACGCCTGTTATGTAATCATTCTCGATGATTTTAAGTTTGACCGAAGATGGAAAAGTAAGTACATTCTGGTATGGACAGGTTCACAATTTTACGTCCACGTACGAGTCAAGTTCTTAATTTTTGAACTAAATATAATGTCCCTTCGCTAATGTGGGAGATGTGCAAATGCAAATTTAGAGATAACCTAATCTTATTTACAATGTCATGACTAAGATGTTCCGATTTAGGAATGATCAGATGAAAGCGTAACGTCGTCTATCATTTTTATTAGTATTTCCAATTATACCCTTATTTTAAAATTCATCAGACCGATGGGTTCCACCACATAGAATAAAATGAAATTTCCTATTATATTGATTTAATGAATATAGAATATTATATTTTAGAAAGCGCATATACTTGGTGTAGAATAAATTATAGATGGTTGCTTATAAGTAGGCAAAGGCTTAATTGGTAGAAGTTGACTTGGAAAAGGGTCCATGGGATCACGCCTATTATGTAATCATTCTCGATGATTATAATTTTGACCGAGGATGGAAAAGTAGATACCCTCCGGTATGGACCGGTTCATCATTTTACGTCCACGTACGTGTCAAATTCTTAAACTTTGAACAAAATATATGGTCCCTCTGCTAATGTGGGGGGTGTGGAAATGAAAATTTAGAGATACCCTAATCTTATTTACACTGTCATGACTAAGATGTTCCGATTTAGGAATGATCGGATGAAAGTGCAACGTCAACCATCTTTTGTATTAGTATTTCCAATCATACTCTGATTATAAGCTTCATCAGACCGATGACTTCCACCACATAGAATCAAGTGAAATTCCTTATTCTATTGTTTCAATGAAAATAGAATATCACATTTTAGAAAGCGCATGTACGTGGTGTAGAATAAATTATAGATGGTTACTTATAAGTAGACAAAGGCTTAACTGGTAGAAGTTGACTGGGAAAACGGTCCATGGGATCGCACCTGTTATGTAATCATTCTCGATAATTTTAAGTTTGTCTATGGATGGAAAAGTGAGTACATTCCGGAATGGACCGGTTCAAAATTTTAAGTTGATGTGCCCATTTTATACGGTTATATTAGGACTTTTGGGATTAACTTTTGTACACTTTTGTGCTCTACATGTGACATTTTTCCTTGATATTATCTAAGGAGGGTTAAAAGCGACTTTTACATTTTTATCACTTTTTAGAGAATTTTGTGTGACAAGGTAATTTGTTTGAAGACTTTGAAAACTTTGAAGACTTTGAAGACTTTGAAGAATATCTTTGAAGATTTGAAGACTTGGATTTGAGCTTTTTGAAGACATGAAGAATTGAAGAAGTAAAGGGAAGAGAAGGATATGAGATATAAAAGAGAAAGAAGAAATAATGCTGGAATTTGTATCCGTCGCGAGACCGTCGCGACACGCGATGGTTCGTCGCGAGCACGTCGCAGCTCGCGACGGACGAGTGGTCTGAATTTCTTCTTGATTTCTGTGCTATAAATACTCCCCTTATCCTCTCATCTTAAATAGCTTTTGCCCAGTTCTCTCTTCTGCGTTTTTGGGTGTTAAAGCCCTAGGTTTTCTCTTCTTTCTTTTCTTAGTTTTTGTAGATTAATTATGTCTTTTATTTCTTTAGCTTAGTTTTATCTTGGGAGCAAAGGATTGAAGATTCCATTTCTATGTAGTAAGAACCATTATATCTATCTATTTGGTGCTTTTGCTATTGTGCATTTATTGAGCTTTGAATGTGAATTGTTAATTGCATTGATGTTGCTGGTAGCTTGAGTATATGAATTTCTTGTATGATTACTTGTTAGGGTTGGGAGAAAGTAGCTAATTCTCTCCTATTTTAATGTGGAATCCAAGAGCATGAGTTAGAGCTTCTTAAATGATGTTGGTGTGTTGACAATTGCTAGATGAATGTGATGATGTTGAACTCGTTGTCATGTTTGTTTTAGGTAGCAAATGAGAGAGGTCTATGAATGTCGATCATTCTTGACTAATCTTGTGTAAATGCAGGAATTGGTTAAAGCTTAGACACGTTGTAGTGTTTATAAGTGTTGCTAAGCTTGTTGATTCTTCGTGCTAAATGCCATCAATGGGATACTCTTAGTAATAAGGGAGTCATTGGTGAGGTTTGACAAGAGATGTCGAATTCACTCTTGCAAACTACTACCTAAGAAGGATGGAAGATTTATCTTCACAACAGTAGTTGAAGTAGTGAATAGATTATTTCACTCGTTCTTGAAGCCTTTATTATTTAGCATTTATGTATTCTTGATGCTATGTTTCACTTCATTTATGCCATGGGTTGTTTGAGAATAGGAAGTGTTTTTATGATTGAAGTGTTCGGGTGTTAGGAAAGTGACGAATTCCTTAGCTCCTTTGCATGAAAATCTATGAACATGAACTTAGAACTTCTTGTGCATAATGTGTTGTGATTCTTGCTAGATAAGCATGTTAATGTTAAGTTAAGTAATGAATGTGATAAAATGAGTGAATGGTTCAGTGATCTACATTAGGTTTGGAAGTGGATATCAATTGCCCCCAAGGCTTTATTATTGTAGTTTAGTTTTGTTTGATGATTAGCCTAGTTACTTGACTTTGCTAGTTATCTTGTCTTTTTAATTTCATAACTTAGGACCACAAACCATCCAAACCCCCCCTATTTACTCGCTTTTATATGTGTACATGTATCTACTCCTAGCCTAATATCAACCTTTTGTGCCTAAACGCTTTGGAAGATCCCTCTTCTTTGTGGACGACCCCGACTTGCCGCTATCTACTTAGTTGTAGATAGTAAGCATTTAGGGCTTATAAATATTAACTTTGAGAGGTACAGCGATGGCCTCCCATAAGTCCACGTACGGGTTAAGTTCTTAATTTTTGGATTAAATATAATGTCCTTTCGATAATGTGGAGATGTGCATATACAAATTTAGAGATCCCCTAATCCTATTCATAATGTCATGACTAATAAGTTCCAATTTAGGAATGATTGGATGAAAGTACAATTTACTCTGTCATTAGTATTAGTATTTCCAATTATACCCTTATTTTAAGCTTCATCGGACCGATGAATTCCAGCATATAGAATAAAATGAACATCCTTATTCTAGTGTTTCAATGAAAATAGAATATCGGATTTGAGAAAGTGCATGTACGTGGTGTAGAATAAATTATAGATGGTTATTTATAATTAGACAGTGGATTAATTTGTAGAAATTGATTGGGAAAAGTTTCCACAGGATCACGCCTGTTATGTAATGATTCACGATGATTTTAAGTTTGACCGAGGATGCAAAAGTAAGTACATTCCGGTATGGACCGGTTCACAATTTTACGTCCATGTACGGGTCAAGTTCTTAATTTTTGAACTAAATATAATGTCACATCGCTAATGTGGGAGATGTACAAATGCAAATTTAGAGATACCCTAATCTTATTTACAATGTCATGACTAAGATGTTCCGATTTAGGAATGACTGGATGAAAGTACAACGTCGTCCGTCATTAGTATTAGTATTTCCAATTATACCCTTATTTTAAGTTTCATCGAACCGATGACTTCCACCACATAGAATAAAATGAAATATCTTATTATATTGTTTTAATGAAAATAGAATATTAGATTTTAGAAAGCGCATATGCTAGGTGTAGAATAAATTATAGATGCTTATTTATAAGTAGACAAAGGCTTAATTGGTAGAAGTTGACTGGGAAAAGGGTCCGTGGGATCACACTTGTTATTTAATCATTCTCGATGATTTTAAGTTTGACTGAGAATGGAAAAGTAAGTACATTCCAGTATGGACCGGTTCACAATTTTACGTCCACGTATAGGTCAAGTTCTTCATATTTGAACTAAATATAATGTCCCTCCGCTAATGTGGGAGATGTGAAAATGCAAATTTGGGGATACCCTAATCCTATTCACAATATCATGGCTAAGATGTTCCGATTTAGGAATGATTGGATGAAAGTGCAACGTCGTCCGTCATTAGTATTTGTATTTCCAATTATACCCTTATTTTAAGCTTCATCAGACTGAAGACTTCCATCATATAAAATAAAATGAAATCCCCATTCTATTTTTCCATGAAAATAGAATATCAGATTTTAGAAAGTGCATGTACGAGGTGTAGAATAAATTATAGATGGTTATTTGTAATTAGACAGAGGATTAATTGGCAAAAGTTGTTTGGGAAAAGTTTCCATGGGATCACGCCTGATATGTAATCATTCTCGATGATTTTAAATTTGAACTAAATATAAGGTCCTTTCGCTAATGTGGGAGATTTGGAAATGAAAATTTAAAGATATCCAAATCCTGTTTACACTGTCATGACTAAGATGTTCCGAGTTAGGAATGATCGGATGAAAGTTCAATGTCGTCCGTCATAATTATTTGTATTTCCAATTATACCCTTATTTTAAGCTTCATCGGACCGATGACTTTCACCACATAGAATAAAATGAAATTTCTTATTATATTATTTTAATTAAAATAGAATATTTGATTTTAGAAAGCACAGATAATTGGTGTAGAATAAATTATAGATGGTTACATATAAGTAGACAAAGACTTAATTGGTGTGAGTTGACGGGGAAAAGGGTCCATGGGATCCCACTGGTTATGCAATCATTCTCGATGATTACAAGTTTGACCGAGGATGGAAAATTAGGTACCTTCCGGTATGGACCGGTTCATCATTTTACGTCCACATATGGGTCAAATTCTTAAATTTGAACTAAATTAAGGTCCCTCGCTAATGTGCGTGTTGTGGAAATGAAAATTTAGAGATACCCTAATCCTATTTACACAGTCATGACTAATTCGTTCCGATTTTTGAATGATCGAATGAAAGTTCAACGTTGTTTGTCAGTATTAGTATTTCCAATTATACCCTGATTATAAGCTTCATCGGACTGATGACTTCCACCACATAGAATAAAATGAAATTTCTTATTATATTATTTTAATTAAAATAGAATATTTGATTTTAGAAAGCGCATATAATTGGTGCAGAATAAATTATAGATGGTTACTTATAAGTAGACAAAGACTTAATTGGTGTGAGTTGACTGGGAAAAGGGTCCATGGGATCCCACTGGTTATGCAATCATTCTCGATGATTACAAGTTTGACCGAGGATGGAAAATTAGGTACCTTCCGGTGTGGACCGGTTCATCATTTTTATCCACGTACGTGTCAAGTTCTTAAACTTTGAACTAAATATAAGGTCCCTATGCTAATGTGGGGGATGTTGAAATGCAAATTTAAGCTGTCATGACTAAGATGTTGCGATTTAGGAATGATCGGATGAAAGTGCAACGTCGACCATCATTAGTATTAGTATTTCCAATTATACCCTGATTATAAGCTTCATCGGACCGATGACATCCACCACATAGAATCAAATGTAATTCCTTATTCCATTGTTTCAATGAAAATAGAATATCAAACTTTAGAAAGCACATGTACGTGATGTAGAATAAATTATAGATAGTTATTTAAAAGTAGACAAAGGATTAATAGGTAGAAGTTGACTGGGAAAAGTTTCCATAGGATCACACCTGTTATTTAATCATTCTCGATGATTTTAAGTTTGACTGAGGATGGAAAAGTAAGTACATTCCGGTATGGACCGGTTCACAATTTTATGTCCATGTACGGGTCAAGTTCTTAATTTTTGAAGTAAATATAATGTCCCTTCGCTAATGTGGGAGATGTGCAAATGCAAATTTAGAGATACCCAAATCCTATTCACAATGTCATGGCCAATAAGTTCCAATTTAGTAATGATCGGATTAAAGTGCAACGTCGTCCGTCATTAGTATTAGTATTTCCAATTATACCCTTATTTTAAATTTCATCGGACCGATGACTTCCACCAAATAGAATAAAATGAAATTTCTTATTCTAGTATTTCAATGAAAATAGAATATCAGATTTTAGAAAGCGCATGTACGTGGTGTAGAATAAAATATAGATGGTATTTATAATTACACAGAGGATAAGTTGGTAGAAGTTTTATGGGAATGTTTTCATGTGATCACGCCTGTTATGTAATCATTCTCGATGATTTTAAGTTTGACCGAGGATGGAAAAGTAAGTACATTCTGGTATGGATCGGTCACAATTTTACGTCCACGTACGGGTCAAGGTCTTAATTTTTGAACTAAATATAATGTCCCTTCGCTAATGTGGGAGATGTTAAAATGCAAATTTAGAGATACCCTAATTTAATTTACAATATCACTACTAAGATGTTCTGATTTAGGAATGATCAAATGAAAGTGCAACGACGTCTTTCATTAGTATTAGTATTTCCAATTATACCCTTATTTTAAGCTTCATCGGACCGATGACTTCCACCACATAGAATAAAATAAAATTTCTTATTATATTTTTTTAAATGAAAATAGAATATCTGATTTTAGAAAGCGCATGTGGGTGGTGTAAAATAAAATATAGATGATTATTTATAATTAGACAGAGGACTAATTGATAGAAGTTGTCTGGGAAAGGTTTCCATGGGATCACGCCTGTTATGTAATCATTCTCGATGATTTAAAGGTTGACCGAGGATGGAAAAGTAAGTACATTCCAGTATGGACCGGTTCACAAGTTTAAGTCCACGTATAGATCAAGTTCTTCATATTTGAACTAAATATAATATCCCTCCGGTAACGTGGGAGATGTGAAAATGCAAATTTAGAGATACCCTAATCCTGTTCACAATATCATGGCTAAGATGTTCCGATTTAGGAATGATTGAATGAAAGTGCAACGCCATCTGTCATTAGTATAAGTATTTCCAATTATACCTTTATTTTGAGCTTCATCGGACCGAAGACTTCCATCATATAGAATAACATGGAATTCCTTATTCTATTTTCCTTATTTTATTTTTTCCCATGAAAATAGAATATCAGATTTTAGAAAGCGCATGTACTTGGTGTAGTATAAATTATAGATGGTTAATTATAAGTAGAGAAAGGATTAATAGGTAGAAGTTGACTGGGAAAAGTTTCCATAGGATCACACATGTTATGTTATCATTCTCGATGATTTTAAGTTTGACTGAGGATGGAAAAGTAAGTACATTCCATGTACGGGTCAAGTTCTTAATTTTTGAACTAAATATAATGTCCCTTCGCTAATGTGGGAGATGTGTAAATGCAAATCTAGAGATACCCAAATCCTATTCACAATGTCATGACCAATAAGTTCCAATTAAGGAATGATTGGATGAAAGTGCAACGTCGTTCGTCATTAGTATTAGTATTTCCAATTATACCCTTATTTTAAGCTTCATCCGACCGATGACTTCCACCCAATAGAATAAAATGAAATTCCTTATTCTAGTATTTCAATGAAAATAGAATATCAGATTTTAGAAAGCGCATGTACGTGGTGTAGAATAAATTATAGATGGTATTTATAATTACACAGAGGATTAGTTGGTAGAATTTTTATGGGAATGTTTTCATGTGATCACGTCTATTATGTAATTATTCTCAATGATTTTAAGTTTGACCGAGGATGGAAATGTAAGTACATTCTGGTATGGACCGGTCACAATTTTACGTCCACGTACGAGTCAAGTTCTTTATTTTTGAACTAAATATAATGTCCCTTCGCTAATGTGGGAGATGTGAAAATGAAAATTTAGAGATCCCTTATCTAATTTACAGTGTCATTATTAAGATGTTCGAATTTAGGAAAGATCGAATGAAAGTGCAACGGCGTCTTTCATTAGTATTAGTATTTCCAATTATACCCTTATTTTAGCTTCATCGGACCGATGACTTCCACCACATAGAATAAAATAAAATTTCTTAATATATTGTTTTAATGAATATAGAATATCATATTTTAGTAAGAGCATGTAGGTGGTGTAGAATAAAATATAAATGATTATTTATAATTAGACAGAGGATCAATTGATAGAACTTGTCTGGGAAACGTTTCCATGGGTTCACGCCTGTTTTGTATTCATTCTCGATGATTTAAAGTTTGACCGAGGATGGAAAAGTAATTACATTCCGGTATGGACCGGTTCACAATTTTAAGTCCACGTATAGGTCAAGTTCTTCATATTTGAACTAAATATAATGTCCCTCTGCTAATGTGGGAGATGTGCAAAAGCAAATTTAGAGATACCATAATCCTATTCACAATGTCATGGCTAAGATGTTCTGATGTAGGAATGATTGGATGAAAGTGCAACGTCGTCCATTATTAGTATTAGTATTTCCAATTATAACCTTATTTTGAGCTTCATTGGACCGAAGACTTCCATCATATAGAATAAAATGGAATTCCTTATTCTATTTTTCAATGAAAATATAATATTAGATTTTAGAAAGCGCATGTACTTGGTGTAGTATAAATTACAGTTGGTTATTTAAAAGTAGACAAAGAATTAATAGGTAGAAGTCGAATGGGAAACGTTTCCATAGGATCACACCTGTTATGTAATCATGCTCGATGATTTTAAGTTTGACTGAGGATGGAAAAGTAAGTACATCCCGGTATGGACCGGTTCACAATTTTACGTCCATGTACGGGTCAAGTTCTTAATTTTTGAACTAAATATAATGTCCCTTCGCTAATGTGGGAGATGTGCAAATGCAAATTTAGAGATACCCAAATCCTATTCACAATGTCATGACCAATAAGTTCCAATTTAGGAATGATCGGATGAAAGTGCAACGTCGTCCGTCATTAGTATTAGTATTTCCAATTATACCCTTATTTTAAGCTTCATCGGACCGATGACTTCCACCTAATAGAATAAAATGAATTTTCTTATTCTAGTATTTCAATGAAAATAGAATATCAGATTTTAGAAAGCGCATGTACGTGGTGTAGAATAAATTATAAATGGTATTTATAATTACACAGAGGATTATTTGGTAGATGTTTTATTGGAATGTATTCATTTGATCACGCCTGTTATGTAATCATTCTCGATGATTTTAAGTTTGACCGAGGATGGAAAAGTAAGTACATTCTGGTATGGATCGGTCACAAGTTTACGTCCACGTACGGGTCAAATTCTTAATTTTTGAACTAAATATAATGTCCCTTCGCTAATGTAGGAGATGTGAAAATGCAAATTTAGAGATACCCTAATCTAATTTATAGTGTCATTATTAAGATGTTTCGATTTAGGAATGATCGAATGAAAGTGTAACGACGTCTTTCATTAGAATTAATATTTCCAATTATACCCTTATTTTTAGCTTCATCGGGCCGATGACTTCCACCACATAGAATAAAATAAAATTTCTTATTATATTGTTTTAATGAAAATAGAATATCAGATTTTAGAAAGCGCATGTAGGTGGTGTAGAGAAAAATATAGATGATTATTTATAATTAGACATAGGACTAACTGATAGAAGTTGTCTGGGAAATGTTTCCTTGGGATCACGCCCGTTAAGTAATCATTCTCGATGATTTAAAGTTTGACCGAGGATGGAAAAGTAAGTACATTCTGGTATGGGCCGGTTCACAAGTTTAAGTCCGTGTATAGGTCAAGTTCTTCATATTTGAACTAAATATAATGTCCCTCCGGTATTGTGGGGGATGTGCAAATGCAAATTTAGAGATACCCTAATCCTATTCACAATATCATGGCTAAGATGTTCCGATTTAGGAATGATTGGATGAAAGTGCAACGTTGCCCATCATTAGTATTAGTATTTCCAATTATACCCTTATTTTAAGCTTCATCGGACCGATGACTTCCACCAAATAGAATAAAATGAAATTCCTTATTCTATTGTTTCAATGAAAATAGAATATCAGATTTTAGAAAGCATATGTACGTGGTGTAGAATAAACTATAGATGGTTATCTATAATTAGACAAAGGATTAATTGGTTCAAGATGACTGGGAAACATTTCCATGGGATCATGCTTGTTATTTAATTATTCTCGATGATTTTAGATTTGACCGAGGATGGAAAAGTTAGTACATTCCGGTATGGACCTGTTCACAATTTTACGTCCACGTACGGGTCAAGTTCTTAAATTTTGAACTAAATATAATGTCTTTCGCTAATGTGGGAGATGTGCAAATGCATATTTAAAAATACCCTTGTCTTATTCATAATGTCATGACTAAGATGTTCCGATATAGGAATGATCGAATGAAAGTGCAACGTCGACCATCATTAGTATTAGTATTTCCTATTATACCCCGATTATAAGCTTCATCAGACCGATAACTTCCACCACATAGAATAAAATGAAATTCCTTATTCTATTGTTTCAATGAAAATAGAATATCACATTTTAGAAAGTGCATGTACAGGGTGTAGAATAAATTATAGATTGTTAGACAGAGAATTAATTGGTAGAAGTTGACAGGAAAAATTTTCTATGGGATCACACCTGTTATGTAATCATTCTCGATGATTTTAAGTTTGACCGAGGATGGAAAAGTAAGTACATTCCGGCATGGACCTGTTCACAATTTTACGTCCAAGTACGGGTCAAGTTCTTAATTTTTGAACTAAATATAATTTCCATTCGCTATTGTGGGAGATGTGCAAATGCAAATTTAGAGATACCCTAATCTTTCACAATGTCATGAATACTATGTTCCGATTTAGGATTAATCGGATGAAAGTGCAACGTCGACCATCATTAGTATTAGTATTTGCAATTATACCCTGATTATAAGCTTCATCAGACAAATAACTTCCACCACATAGAATAAAATGAAATTCCTTATTCTAGTGTTTCAATGAAAATAGAATATCTTATTTTAGAAAGCGCATGTACGTGGTGTAGAATAAAATATAGATGGTTATTTATAGTTAGACAGAGGATTAAATGGTAGAAGTTGTCTAGGAAAAGTTTCCATGGGATCACGCCTGTTATGTAATCATTCTCGATGATTTTCAGTTTGACCGAGGATGGAAAAGTAAGTACATTCCGGTATGGACTGGTTCACAATTTTACGTCCACGTACAGGTTAAGTTCTTAATTTTTAAACTAAATTTAATGTCCATTCGCTATTGTAGGAGATGTGCAAATGCAAATTTAGAGATACCCTAATCTTATTCACAATGTCATGACTAATATGTTCTGATTTTGGAGTAATATGATGAAAGTGAAACATCGTCCTTCATGGGTATTAGTATATCTAATTATACCCTTATTTTAAGCTCCATCGGACCGATGACTTCCACCACATAGAATAAAATGAAATTCCTTATTCTAGTGTTTTATTGAAAATAGAATATCTTATTTTAGAAAGTGCATATACGTGGTGTAGAATAAATTGTAGATGGTTATTTATAATTAGATAGAGGATTAATTAGTAGAAGTTGTCTAGGAAAACTTTCCATGGGATCACGCCTGTTTTTTAATCATTCTCGGTGATTTTAAGTTTGACCGAGGATGGAAAAGTAAGTACATTCCGGTATGGACCGGTTCACAATTTTTTGTCCACATATGGGTCAAGTTCTTAATTTATGAACTAAATATAATGTCCCTTCGCTAATGTGGGAGATGTGCCCATGCAAATTTAGAGATACCCTAATCTTATTCAAAATGTCATGACTAAGATGTTCCGATTTAGGAATGATCCGATGAAAGTCCAACGCCGTCCGTCATTAGTATTAGTATTTCCAATTATACCCTTATTTTAAGCTTCATCGGACGGATGACTTCCACCACGTTGAATAAAATTAAATTTCTTATTATATTGAAGAAAATAGAATGTCAAATTTTAAAAAGCGCATATACTTGGTGTAGAATAAATATACGGTTACTTATAAGTAGACAAATGCTTAATTGGTACAAGTTGACTGGAAAAGTTTCCATGGGATCACTCAAGTTATGTAATCATTCTCGATGATTTTAAGTTTGACAAAGGATGGAAAAGTAAGTACATTCCGGTATAGACCGGTTCAAAATTTTACGTCCACGTACGAGTTAAATTCTTAATTTTTGAAGTAAATATAATGTACCTTCGCTAATGTGAGAGATGTGCAAATGAAAATTTAGAGATACCCTAATCTTATTAACAATGTCATGACTAAAATGTTCCAATTTAGGAATGATCGGATGAAAGTGTAACGTTGTCCGTCATTAGTATTAGTATTTCCAATTATACCCATATTTTAGTATTCTTCGGAACGATGACTTCCACCACATAGAATAAAATGAAATTTCTTAATGTATTGTTTTAATGAAAATAGACTAATCATATTTTAGAAAGCGCATATACCTGGTGTAGAATATATTATAGGTGGTTATTTATAAGTAGACAAAGGCTTAATTGGTAGAAGTCGATTGGGAATAGGTTCCATGGGATCACGCCTGTTAAGTATTCATTCTCGATGATTTCAAGTTTAACCGAGGATGGAAAAGTAGGTACCTTCCGGAATGGACCTGTTTATCATTTTACATTCACGTACGGGTCAAGTTCTTAAATTTTGAACTAAATATAAGGTCCTTCCGCTAATGTGGGAGATGTGGAAATGAAAATTTAGAGATACCCTAATCCTATTTACACTGCCATGACTAAGATGTTCCGATTTCGGAAGGATCGAATGAAAGTGCAACGTCATCCTCCAGTATTAGTATATTTAATTATACCCTGATTATAAGCTTCATCGGACCGATGGCTTCCTTCACATAGAATAAAATGAAATTTCTCATTATATTATTTTAATGAAAACAGAATATCAGATTTTAGAAAGCGTATATACTTGGTGTAGAATATATTATATGTGGTTACTTATAAGTAGACAAAGGCTTAATTGGTAGAAGTTGACTGGGAATAGGTTCCATGGGATCATGCCTGTTATGTAATCATTCTCGATGATTATAAGTTTGACCGAGGATGGAAAAGTAGGTACCTTCCGGTATGGACCTGTTTATCATTTTACATCCACGTACGGGTCAAGTTCTTAAATTTTGAACTAAATATAAGGTCCTTTCGCTAATGTGGGAGATTTGGAAATGAAAATTTAGAGATATCCAAATCCTGTTTACACTGTCATAACTAAGATGTTCCGAGTTAGGAATGATCGGATGAAAGTTCAATGTCGTCCGTCATAAGTATTTGTATTTCCAATTATACCCTTATTTTAAGCTTCATCGGACCGATGAATTTCACCACATAGAATAAAATGAAATTTCTTATTATATTGTTTTGATGAAAATAGAATATCATATTTTAGAAAGCGCATATACTTGGTGTAGAATAAATTATAGATGGTTACTTATAATTAGACAAAGGCTTAATTGGTAGAAGTTGACTAGGAATAGGTTCCATGGGATCATGCCAGCTATGTGATCATTCTCGATGATTATAAGTTTGACCGAGGATAGAAAAGTAGGTACCTTTCGGTATGGACCGGTTCATCATTTTACGTCCACGTATGGGTCAAGTTCATAAATTTTAAACTAAATACAAGGCCCTTCCACTAATGTGGGAGATGTGAAAATGCAAATTTAGAGATAGCCTAATCCTATTTACACTATCATGACTAAGATGTTCCGATTTGGGAATGATCGGATGAAAGTGCAACGTTGTCCGTCATTAGTATTTGTATTTCCAATTATACCCTCATTATAAGCTTAATCAGACCAATGACTTCCACCACATAGAATCAAATGTTTCCTTATTCTATCATTTCAATGAAAATAGAATATCACATTTAAGAAAGCGCATGTACGTTATGTATAGTAAATTATAGATGTATTTATAAGTAGACAGAGGATTAATTGGTAGAAGTTGACTGGGAAAATTTCCATGGGATCACACCTGTTATATAATAATTCTCGATGATTTTAAGTTTGACCGAGAAAGGTAAAGTAAGTACATTCTGGTATAGATCGGTTCACAATTATACATCCACTTACGGGTCAAGTTCTTAAATTTTGAACTAAATATAATGTCCCTTCGCTAATGTGGGAGTTGTGAAAATGTAAATTTAGAGATACCCTAATCCTATTACAAATGTCATGACTAAGATGTTCCGATTTAGGATTGATCGGATGAAAGTGCAACGTCGTACGTCATTAGTACTAGTATTTACAAATGTACCCTTATTTTAAGCTTCATTGGACCGATGGTTTCCACCTGATAGAATAAAATGAAATTTCTTATTCTATTGTTTCAATGAAAATAGAATATCATATTTTGGAAAAGCATGTACGTGGTGTAAAATAAACTATAGATGGTTATCTATAATTAGAGAAAGGATTAATTGGTTCAAGTTGTCTGGTAAACGTTTCCATGGGATCACGCCTGTTATTTAATCATTCTCAATGATTTTAGGTTTGACCGAGGATGGAAAAGTTAGTACATTCCGGTATGCACCTGTTCATAATTTTATGTCCACGTACGGGTCAAGTTCATAAATTTTGAACAAAATATAATGTCCCTTCGCCAATGTGGGAGATATGCCAATGCAAATTTAGAGATACCCTAATCCTATTCACAATGTCATGACTAAAATGATCCGATTTAGGAATGATCGGATGAAAGTGTAACGTCGTCCATCATTAGTATCAGTATTTCCAATTATACCCATATTTTAAACTTCATCGGACCAATGACTTCCACCAAATAGAATAAAATGAAATTTCTTATTATATTGTTTTAATTAAAATAGAATATCAGATTTTAGAAATCGCATATACTTGGTCTAGAATATATTTTAGGTTGTTACTTATAAGTGGACAAAGGCTTAGTTGGTAGAAGTCGATTGGGAATAGGTTCCATGGGATCACGCCTGTTATGTAATCATTCTCGATGATTTCAAGTTTAACCGAGGATGGAAAAGTAGGTACCTTCCAGTATGGACCGGTTCATCATTTTACGTCCACGTACGGGCCAATTTCTTAAATTTGAACTAAATATAAGGTCCCTCGCTAATGTGGGTGTTGTGGAAATGCAAATTTAGAGATACCCTAATCCTATTTACACAGTCATGACTAATTCGTTCCGATTTTTGAATGATCGAATGAAAGTTCAACGTCGTCCGTCAGTATTAGTATTTCCAATTATACCCTGATTATAAGCTTCATCGGACCGATGACTTCCACCACATAGAATAAAATGAAGTTTCTTATTATATTATTTTAATTAAAATAGAATATTTGATTTTAGAAAGCGCATACATTTTGTGTAGAATATATAATAGGTGTTTACTTATAAGTAGACAAAGGCTTAATTGGTAGAAGTTGACTGGGAATAGGTTCCATGGGATCACGCCTGTTATGTAATCATTCTTATTGATTATAAGTTTGACCGAGGATAGAAAAGTAGGTACCTTTCGGTATGAACCGATTCATCATTTTCATTCCACGTATGGGTCAAGTTCTTAAATTTTTGACTAAATATAAGGTCCTTCCACCAATGTGGGAGATGTGGAAATGCAAATTTAGAGATACCCTGTTCCTATTTACACTATCATGACTAAGATGTTCCGATTTGGGAATTATCAGATGAAAGTGCAACATTGTCCATAATTAGTATTTCCAATTATACCCTCATTATAAGCTTAATCGGACGGATGACTTCCACCACATAGAATCAAATGAAATTCCTTATTCTACCGTTTCAATGAAAATAGAATATCATATTTAAGAAAGCACATGTACGTAATGTAGAGTAAATTATAGATGATTATTTATAAGTAGACCAAAGATTAATTGGTAGAAGTTGACTGGTAAAATTTCCATGGGATCACACCTGTTATATAATAATTCTCAATGATTTTAAGTTTGACCGAGAATGGAAAAGTAAGTACATTCCGGTATGGACCGGTTCACAATCTTATGTCCACGTACGGGTCAAGTTTTTGAATTTTGAACTAAATATATTATCCCTTCACTAATGTGGGAGTTGTGAAAATGCAAATTTAGAGATACCTTTATCCTATTACAAATGTCACGACTAAGATGTTCCGATTTAGGAATGATCGGATGAAAAGGCAACGTAGTACGTCATTAGTACTAGTATTTACAAATATACACTTATTTTAAGCTTCATCGGACCGATGATTTCCACCTGATAGAATAAAATGAAATTTCTTATTCTATTGTTTCAATGAAAATAGAATATCATATTTTGGAAAGCGCATGTATGTGGTGTAGAATAGACTATAGATGGTTATCTATAATTAGACAAAGGATTAATTGGTTCAAGTTGACTGGGAAAAGTTTCCATGGGATCACAATGTCATGACTAAAATGTTCCGATTTAGGAATGATCGGATGAAAGTGTAACGTCGTCTATCATTAGTATTAGTATTTCCAATTATATCCATATTTTAAACTTCATCGGACTGATGACTTCCACCAAATAGAATAAAATGAAATTTCTTATTATATTGTTTTAATGAAAATAGAATATCAGATTTTAGAAAGTGCATATACTTGGTGTAGAATATATTTTAGGTGGTTACTTATAAGTAGACAAAGGCTTAATTGGTAGAAGTCGATTGGGAATAGGTTCCATGGGATCACGCCTGTTATGTAATCATTATCGATGATTTCAAGTTTAACCGAGGATGGAAAAGTAGGTACCTTCCGGTATGGACCGGTTCAACATTTTACGTCCACGTACGGTTCAATTTCTTAAATTTTGAACTAAATATAAGGTCCCTCGCTAATGTGGGTGATGTGGAAATGCAAATTTAGAGATACTCTAATCCTGTTTACACTGTCATGACTAAGATGTTCCGATTTCTGAATGATCGAATGAAAGTGCAACATCGTCCGTCAGTATTAGTATTTCCAATTATACCCTGATTATAAGCTTCATCGGACTGATGACTTCCACCACATAGAATAAAATGAAATTTCTTATTTTATTATTTTAATTAAAATATAATATTTGATTTTAGAATGCGCATTTATTATGTTTAGAATATATTATATGTGTTTACTTATAAGTAGACAAAGGCTTAGTTGGTAGAAGTTGACTGGGAATTGGTTCCATGGGATCACGCCTGTTATGTAATCATTCCAATGATTATAAGTTTGACCGAGGATTGAAAAGTAGGTACCTTCTAGTATGGACCTGTTTATCATTTTACGTCCACGTACAGGTCAAGTTCTTAAATTTTGAAATAAATATAAGGTCCTTTCGCTAATGTGGGAGATGTGGAAATGAAAATTTTGAGATACCCTAATCCTATTTACACAGTTATGACTAAGTCATTCCGATTTAGGAATGATCGGATGAAAGTTCAACGCCATCTGTCATAAGTATTAGTATTTCCAATTATATCCTTATTTTAAGCTTCATCGGACCGATGACTTTCACTACACAGAATAAAATGAAATTTCTTATTATATTATTTTGACGAAAATAGAATAACAGATTTTAGAAAGTGCATATACTTGGTGTAGAATAAATTATAGATGGTTACTTTTATGTAGACAAAGGCTTAATTGGTAGAAGATGTTCAGGAATAGGTTCCATGGGATCACGCCAGTTATGTGATCATTCTCGATGATTATAAGTTTGACCGAGGATGGAAAATTAGGTACCTTTCGGTATGAACCGATTCATCATTGTAATTCCACGTATGGGTTAAGTTCTTAAAATTTTAACTAAATATAAGGTCATTCCACTAATGTGGGAGATGTGGAAATGCAAATTTAAAGATACCCTAATCCTATTTACACTATCATGACTAAGATGTTCCGATTTGGGAATGATCGGATGAAAGTGAAACATTGTCCATAATTAGTATCAGTATTTCCAATTATACCCTCATTATAAGCTTAATCGGACCGATGACTTCCACCACATAGAATCAAATGAAATTCCTTATTCTACCATTTCAATGAAAATAGAATATCACATTTAAGAAAGCGCATGTACGTAATGTAGAGTAAATTATAGATGGTTATTTATAAGTAGACAGAAGATTAATTGGTAGAAGTTGACTGGGAAAATTTCGATGGGATCACATCTGTTATATAATAATTCTCGATGATTTTAAGTTTGACCGAGAATGGAAAAGTAAGTACATTCAAGTATGGACCGGTTCACAATTTTACGTTCACGTAAGGGTCAAGTTCTTAAATTTTGAACTAAATATAATGTCCCTTCGCTAATGTGGTAGATGTGCAAATGCAAATTTAGAGATACCCTAATCCTATTCACAATGTCATGACTCAGATGTTTCGATTTAGGAATGATCGGATGAAAGTGCAACATCGTACGTCATTAGTACTAGTATTTACAAATATACCCTTATTTTAAGCTTCATTGGACCGATGATTTCCACCAGATAGAATAAAATGAAATTTCTTATTCTATTGTTTCAATGAAAATAAAATATCATATTTCGGAAAGCGCATGTACATGATGTAGAATAAACAATAGATGGTTATTTATAATTAGACACAGGATTAATTGGTACAAGTTGATTGGATGGTTATTTATAATTAGACACAGGATTAATTGGTACAAGTTGATTGGGAATGTTTTCCATGGGATCATGCCTGTTATGTAATCATTCTCGATGATTTTAAGTTTGACCAAGGGTGGAAAAGTAAGTACATTCCGGTATGGAATGGTTCACAATTTTACGTCCACGTATGGGTCAAGTTCTTAATTTTTGAACTAAATAAAATGTCACTTCGCAAATGTGGGAGATGTGCAAATCCAAATTTAGATATACCCTAATACTATTCACAATGTCATGACTAAGATGATCTGATTTAGGAATGATTGGATGAAAGAGCAACGTCGTCCGTCATTAGTATTAGTATTTCCAATTATACCCTTATTTTAAGCTTCATCAGACCAATGACTTCCACCACATAGAATAAAATGAAATTCCTTATTTTATTGTTTCAATGAAAATAGAATATCAGATTTTAGAAAGCGCATGTATTTGGTGTAGAATAAATTATAGATGGTTACTTATAAATACACAAAGGCTTAATTGGTAGAAGTTGACTGGGAAAAGGTTCCATGGGATCACGCTTGTTATGTAATCATTCTCAATGATTATAAGTTTGACCGAGGATGGAATAGTAGGTACCTTCTAGTATGGACCGGTTCATCATTTTACGTCCACGTATGGGTCAAGTTCTTAAATTTTGAACTAAATATAAGGTCCCTCCGCTAATGTAGGAGATGTGGAAATTTAAATTTAGAGATACCCTAATCCTATTTACACTGTCATGACTAAGTTGTTTCAATTTAGGAATGATCGGATGAAAGTGCAACGTCGTCCGTCATTAGTTTAAGTATTTCCAATTATACCTTGATTATAAGCTTCATCGGACCGATGACTTCAACCACATAGAATCAAATGAAACTCCTTATTCTATCATTTCAATGAAAATAGAATATCAGATTTTAGAAAGTGCATGTACGTGGTGTAGAATAAATTATAGATGGTTATTCATAAGTAGATAGAGAATTAATTAACAGAAGTTGACTTGGAAAAGTTTCTATGGGATCACACCTGTTATGAAATCATTCTCGATGATTTTAATTTTTACCGAGGATGGAAAAGTTAGTACATTCCGGTATGGACCTGTTCACAATTTTACGTCCACGTACAGGTCAAGTTTTTAATTTTTGTTCTAAATATAATGTCCCTTCGCTAATGTTGGAGATGTGCAAATGCAAATTTAAAAATACCCTTATCTTATTCACAATGTCATGACTAAGATGTTCCGATTTAGGAATGATCGGATGAAAGTGCAACGTCGACCATCATTAGTATTAGTATTTCCAATTATACCCCGATTATAAGCTTCATCAGACCGATACCTTCCACCACATAGAATCAAATAAAATTCCTTATTTTATATTTTCAATGAAGATAGAATATCACATTTTAGAAAGCGCATGTACATGGTGTAGAACAAATTATAGATTGTTATTTATAAGTAGACAGAGAATTAATTGGTAGAAGTTAAGAAGAAAATTTTTCCACGGGATCTCACCTGTTATGTAATCATTCTCGATGATTTTAGGTTTGACCGAGGATGGAAAAGTAAGTACATTCCGGTATGGACCTATTCACAATTTTACGTCCACGTGCAGGGTCGAGTTCTTAATTTTTGAATTAATTATAATGCCCATTCGCTATTGTGGGAGATGTGCAAATGCAAATTTAGAGATTCCCTAATCTTATTCACAATGTCATGACTAATATGTTCCGATTTTGGAATAATCGGATGAAAGTGAAATGTCGTCCGTCATTAGTATTAGTATTTCCAATCATACCCTAATTTTAAGCTTCATCAGACCGATGACTTCCACCACATAGAATAAAATGAAATTCCTTATTCTAGTGTTTCAATGAAAATAGAATATCTGATTTTAGAAAGCGCATGTACGTGGTGTAAAATAAATTATATATGGTTATTCATAATTAGACAGAGGATTAATTGGTAGAAATTGTCTGGGAAAAGTTTCCATGAGATCACGCCTGTTATGTAATCATTCTCGATGATTTTAAGTTTGACCGAGGATGGAAAAGTAAGTACATTCCGATATGGACCTGTTCACAATTTTACTTCCACGTACGGGTTATGTTCTTAATTTTTGAACTAAATATAATTTCCCTTCGCTAATATGGGAGATGTGCAAATGAAAATTTAGAGATACCCTAATAATATTCACAATGTCATGACTAAGATGTTCCGATTTAGGAATGATCGGATGAATGTGCAATGTCGTCCATCATTAGTATTAGTATTTCCATTTATACCCTTATTTGAAGCTTTGTCGGACCAATGGCTTCCACCATATAGAATAAAATGAAATTCCTTATTTTATTGTTTCAATGAAAATAGAATATCACATTTTAAAAAGCATATGTACGAGGTGTAGAATTAATTATAGATATTTATAAGTAGATAGAGGATTAACCGGTAGAAGTTGGTTGGGAAAAGTTTCAATGGGATCACACCTATTATGTAAGCATTCTCGATGATTTCAAGTTTGACCGAGGTGGAAAACTAAGTACATTCCAGCATGGACCGGTTCACAATTTTACGTCCACGTACGGGTCAATTTATAAAATTTTGAACTAAATATAATGTCCCTTCGCTAATGTGGGAGATGTGAAAATGCAAATTTAGAGATACCGCAATGCTATTCACAATGTCATGACTAAGATGTTTCGGTTTAGGAATGATCGGATGAAAGTGCAACGTCTTCCGTCATTAGTATTAGTATTTCCAATTA
The DNA here is from genome assembly GCA_037428765.1 of Rubia yunnanensis. Lineage (NCBI taxonomy): Eukaryota > Viridiplantae > Streptophyta > Magnoliopsida > Gentianales > Rubiaceae > Rubia > Rubia yunnanensis. The sequence continues at coordinate 66,192,769 of CM075061.1, forward strand.
TACCCTTATTTTAAGCTTCATCGGACCGATGTCTTCCACCACGTAGAATAAAATGAAATTCCTTTTTATATTGATCAAAATAGAATATCAGATTTTAGAAAGCGCATATACTTGCTGTAAAATAAATTATAGATGGTTACTTATAAGTAGACAAAGGCTTAATTGGTATAAGTGGACTGGGAATAGGTTTCATGGGGTCATGCCTTTTATGTAATCATTCTTGATGATTATAAGTTTGACCGAGGATGGAAAAGTAGGTACATTCCGGTATGTACCGGTTCATCATTTTATGTCCACGTACGGGTCAAGCTCTTAAATTTTGAACTAAATATAAGGTCCCTCCGCTAATGTAGGAGATGTGAAAATTCAAATTTAGAGATACCCTAATCCTATTTACACTGTGATGACTAAGATGTTCCAATTTAGGAATGATCGGGTGAAAGTGCAACATCGTCTGTCATTAGTATTAGTATTTCCAATTATACCCTGATTATAAGCTTCATCGGACCGATGACTTCTGAGAGGTCGTCACCGTACCTCTCAAATTAATATTTATAATCCCTAAATGCTTACTATCTACAACTAAGTAGATAGCGGCAAGTAGGGTCGTCCACGAAGAAGAGGGATTTTCTTAAGCGTTTAAACATAAAAGGGGGGTTTGGTTGGTTGGTTTTCCTAAATTATGAAAATAAAAGATAAAACAACTAGCAAAGTTAAGTAACTATGATAATCATCAAACAAACTAAGAAAAATGGGTTTAAAAATACAAAAGATAAAGCCTTGGGGGCAATCGACATTCACTTCCAAACCAAATGTAGATCATTGAACCCTTCACTCATTCTATCACAATTGTTACCTATGGGGAATGCCAATGAAAGATCAACATTTATTCCTTTTTAATAGTAATTCACAAAGACAACCAACAACCATTTGCAAGCCTCATTGACAATCGCTCTAGGCAAACAACACCATAGAGGTATTTCATCAATGGTATTATACACGAAGGACCATAGATTTGATAACAACAAGCCTTCTATTAAAGACATAGCCATTTAACCAAACATAGCACTCATTAGGCTAAACCTAGAACAAACCACATTCAAGGTTCAACCTTTCATTGCATCTATAGGATAAATATGAGAACAATCCACATTAACATACTTATCTAACAAGAATCACAACACATTATGCACAAGAAGTTCTAAGTTCATGTTCTTAGATTTTCATACAAAGGAGTTACGGAATTTGTCACTTTCCTAACACCCTAACACTTCAATCATACAAACACTTCCAATTCTCAAACAACACATGGAATAAATGAAGTAAAACATAGCATTAAGAACACATGAATGCTAAATAAAAAGGCTTCAAGAACGAGTGAAACAATCTATTCACTATTTCCACTACTTATTGTGAAGATAAATCTTCCATCCTTCTTAGTTAGTAGTTTGGAAGAGTGAATTCGACATCTCTTGTCAAACCTCACCAATGACTCCCTAAGCCAAAACACGACTAAAATTATCCCATTGATGGCGAACAATCAACAAGCTTGGCAACACTTATAAACACTACATCGTGTCTAACCATTTATCCAATTCATGCATTTACACAAGATTAGTCAAGAATGATCGACATTCGTAGACCTATCTCATTTGCTACCTAAAACAAACATGACAATGAATTCAACATCATCACATTCATCTAGCAATTATCAACACATTAACATCATTATGAAGCTCTAACTCATGCTCTTGGATTCCACATTAAAAGAGGGGAGAATTAGCTACTTTCTCCCAACCCTAACAAGTAATCATACAAGCAATTCATATACTCAAGCTTCCAACAATATCAATGCCATTAACAATTCACATTCAAAGCTCAATAAATGCACAATAGCAAAAGCACTAAATGGACAGATATGGTTCTTACTACATAGATATGGAAGCTTCAATCCATTGCTCCCAAGATAAAACTAAGCTAGATAATCAAAAGACATTATTAACCTACAAAAACTAAGAAAAGAAAGAAGAGAAAAAAATAGGGTTTAAACTCAGAAAAATCACAGAAAGAAGAAGTTCATAAGAGGAGAGGATAAGGTGAGTATTTATAGTACAAAAAAGCAAGAAATATTTCTGGCCATACGTCTGTTGCGAGTCGCGGCGTTGCCCAGTTCCAGCATCTTGATTTCTTTCTTCTTTTTGTTTCATGTCCTCCTCTTCACTTCACTTTTCTTCAATTCTTCAAAAGTTCAAATACAAGTCTTAAAATCTTTAAATCTTCAAAGGTATTCTTCAAAGTCTTCAAAGTCTTTAAACAAATTGCCTTGTCACACAAAATTCTCCAGGAAAGTAATAAAAGCGTAAAAGTCGATTTTAACTCTCCTTATAGAATTTCAAGGCCAAATGCCACTTTCAGAGCACAAAAGTATATAAAAGTGAATCCTAAAAGTCCTAATATAACCATATAAAATGGGCACATCAAACCTCCCAGCACTTAAACCTTGCTCGCCCTCGAGTAAGAAAAGATTCAAGCACACAAGGGAATTCATATGTCCACATCCTACTAATATTCCCCCAATCAAAGCCTCACAAAAACTCTCAATATCATAAATCCCAAAATCAAAGCTCAAATGAGAATTTTCTACACACACAACCCCAATTCCTAAATCTAACCAAACCTACCACTTATCAATTCACTACCCATAAAAATGTTTCAATGTCTCGAATTGATATTCCCAAAGTCCAATGACACAAAATGAAGTTAAAAACATATGAAAGGTTCAAGCACATACTTCACTTCATACCAATATATCAACCAAAATCCAATGACACAAAATGAAGTCAAAACCATATAGGAGGTTTAAACACATACTTCACCCAATGTCAATATATCAACCAAAATGAAATATAAAATAATCAAGAATTTCACAACCATACTTCATTTTTCAACCCACTAAGTTACCCAATCCCAAGAGGTCTAAAGATGTTGAGCTACCCGATCCATCCATATGAGAACCGCAACCTTATGTCTCCAATGCCGGAAATGAGTGAAATCATAGCATTTTCCTTATTTCTCTCTTTCTCTCATTTTTCCTAGGAGCCCTTTCGGGTTTTTTATCCTAGCCACACATCATGTTTCTTTGGCTCACATCTCACCTTTTTCCACATATTAGGCCTGTCATTTTTACCTAGGTTGCCCTTTTGGGGTTTCGACCTATCCGGGCCCCCAATGTTGCCTAAATTGCCCTCTTGGATTTTCAGCTTAGCGGGTTTTCTTTTCTTTCCCCCTTTTTTTTTTTTCAAAATTTAAAATTTTACAATTTTTTCTTCCTTTTCTAATGTTTTTCCAATCAAAAGTAGCAAAACGCATTCCAAATGAAGCTTGCATGCATGTGAGTCCTCTAACCCCTCCCCACACTTAAAACATTACATTGACATCAATGTAAACATATAAGGTAAGAATAATAAAACTCAAGGTAAGAGGTAGAGTGACACCCGTTTCTCCGTATAGTCGCCGGTGATATGGCACAATCCAATGTAATTGTATAGAATCAGTCCATAAATTGGTTTCGGAGCCCGAATGGGGAGCAAAAGTGTCATAGAAGAACTCACCCATTGAGCAAAATGTTATCTCCTTGGCGCTATTTGATCAAGACTAGCACCACAGAGAACAACATAAAACTCACAAGTACATAAGGATTTGTAATACTAGGTTTAGCATCAAGAGTTAATAACCATAATATTCTCAAAGAACAACCAATCCATCATGAAATCACCACTATAAGATTGTCCAGTAAAAATATCCAACATATATCGACACATATCCAAGCATCATTATAGAATATAAAAATTATAGTCACAATGATGTAGTCGGCATACTACAATCATCAAATATACTATAAAGATGCAAGAATTTTCATATGTGAATATATGTAAGATGGCGGAGGAATGAGTGGAGGTGTGGTGGTTCTTGGGAGTATTTGGTGGAGCAAAAGGAAGGATTATGCAGTGTTTAAGCACAATTGAAAAGTTGGTCTTTCCATCGCGACTCGTGACACCACTGGTCACGACTCGTGATGCATCTTCACGAGTCACGACAGGTAGGAAGGGCTCGGGTCTTGCTAGGCTCAAGGATGAAAGATGACGTCTCGTGGGGTGTTGGCCTTCGGATTTGAGAGGCAAGTGGTTCTCAAGGGGTTAAAAGGCTTCATTGGTCTCGAGGGCTTCTGGCCTAGAGGACTTTGAGGTATCGAGAGGGTGATGTCTTGAGAGATGATGGACTCTTGGGTTCTGCTCGAGTTGAGGGCTTGCAGCCTTGAGGACCTGAGGTCTCGAGGGGATAATGTCTTGAGGGTGATAGGATTACGGGTTTGACTGGTCTTGAGGGGATGATGTATCAAGGGCTTTGGCTTGAGTTGAGGGCTTGCAGCCTTGAGTACCAGAGGTCTCGAGAGGATGATGTCTCAAGGGCTTCAGCTTGAGTCAAGGGCTTGCGGCCTCAAGGACCCGCGGCCTCAAGGACCCGAGGTCTCAAGGGGATGATGTCTCAAGGGCCTTGGCTCGATTCGAGGGCTTGCAGCCTTAGGGACCCGAGGTCTCGAGGGGATGATGTCTCGAAGGGCTGGTCTCGAGCGTCTCTGGACATGAGGACCTGTTGTCTCGAGGACCCGATGTCTCGATGGATGATGGATTTCATGAGGGTCTCTATTTACGTCACGACTCGTAACTAGTTCGTTGTGACTCACAAAGAGTGGAGGCTGGGAGCTGAATTTTAACACAACATTTCTGATTATGTCATGACTCGTGATGGTCTGTCACGATGTCGTTACTCGCGATGACAGGATTTCCCAACACTTAGAAAGAATTCAATCTTTTCTTTCCAACATTCCAAGATTTCTCCTCTTTCTCATGGATCTCATTCCTTTATCTCCCCTAATGCAATGCAGTTCACTTTGCTACAAATTCATGGAAAAACACACCATAAAAAGAACAAGCCAAAATAACAAAAACTAAACAACAAAAAACAAAAATAAAGGCCAAATTTATTTACGTCGTCGGCACGACAAAGCTCCATATATTTAAGGTTGTTGGCATGACCCAAATGTTATCCATATGGTGGATGCTTGAACCCCTTCACCATGAGTATCCAAAAGTAGAGAGGTGGGGGTATAAAACTTTCAAGAGGAAATTCTTATTGAGGTGGAGATTGTTTGAACGGAGTTGGGTGGTTAGGAGGCTTGGGGTAGTCTTTTGGCTCCTCTCTTGGCTCCTTCAAAACTTTTGAAAATGGTGGAGTTGGTTCAATAAGTGGGAGAAGGAGTGATGATGCTAATGAATGCAGCACAATCACCTCTTCCTCCATTTTTTTATCCTCAACAACCAACTCCTCATCCCCTTCGAACTCAAGCTCATTTCCCATGGTGTCCACACTCCCCGAATCCTCGAATTTGATTTGGGATAGGGTATTTTTGGAATCACGAGCTTCCATTCGGGCCAACACTTATAAAATACTCCTCACATGCCCATCAATAGCTTCAACACTAGAGAAGAGCCGAGTGTCCGGCTCCTCACAAGTAAAGTTGTTCAATTTTGCTATTGTTTTCATGACTTCCTCACGTGTCAAACTTAAACTTCCTTGTTGGGATTAGTTTTGGGGTATGGTATAAGGTGGTGATGGCCAACTATTTACTCGTATTGTTGGCTTTCTGGCTCATTCTTATACCACCAATTCGGATTACCACTCCACTCCGGATTGTAAGAATTGTGGCAAGGATACCATTCTTGGGCTTCTTGCCCTTGAAAACTAACATCTCCTACCTCTTGGTAGCATTCTGCATAATACCCTTGGTTTTGGAAACCAAGGGTTCTTTCCCCTTCATAGTGCTCTTCCCACAACAAATAGCAAGACTCAGTAGGATGGTCAGAATGACACATCCTACAAAACCTTGCTTGTTGAGCCTCTCTTCTCTTCATGAGTTCCCTCAAGGTGAGACGCTCCATTTTATATATATATTTTTAAAAGTTTTTCAAAAGTTCGGAATCATATTGCAAGGATTCTCGATAAAAAATCACCAAGAACTCAAGAATTACCTACTCCGAACAAAAACAACCACCAAGGAGTGGAAAATAAAAAACAACTAGCTAATATGAAGACAAATGCACTTAAACACTTAAAAATAAACGCCTCTTCCCCGGCACCGGCGCCAAAATTTGGGAGGTCATCGCCGTACCTCTCAAAGTTAAAATTTATAAGACCTAAATGCTTACTATCTACAACTAAGTAGATAACGGTAAGTCGGGGTCGTCCACGAAGAAGAGGGATTTTCTTAAACGTTTAAACATAAAAGGTTGATATTATACTATAAGTAGATATATATATATACATTTATACATATAAAATCAAGTAAATGGGGGGCTTGGTTGGTTGGATTTCTAAATTATGAAAATAAAAGACAAAACAACTAGCAAAGTTAAGTAACTATGCTAATCATCAAACAAACTAAGAAAAAGGGGTTTAAAACTACAAAAGATAAAGCCTTGGGGGCAATCATTATCCACTTCCAAACCAAATGTAGATCATTGAACCCTTCACTCATTCTATCACAATTGTTACCTATGGGGAATGCCAATGAAAGATCAACATGCATTCCTTCTTAATAGTAATTCGCAAAGACAAAAAATGACCATTTGCAAACCTCATTGACAATCACTCTAGGCAAACAACACCATAGAGGTATTTCATCAACGCCATTATACACAAAGGATCATAGATTTGATAACAACAAGCCTTCTACCAAAGACATAGCTATTTAACCAAACATAGCATTCATTAGGCTAAACCTAAGATAAACCACATTCAAGGTTCAACCTTTCATTCCATCTATAGGATAAATATGAGAAAAATCAACATTAACATACTTATCAAGCAAGAATCACAAGACATTATGCACAAGAAGTTCTAAGTTCATGTTCTTAGATTATCATGCAAAGGAGTTAAGGAATTCGTCACTTTCCTAACACCCTAACACTTCAATCATACAAACATTTCCAATTCTCAAACAACACATGGCATAAATGAAGTAAAACATAGCATTCAGAATACATGAATGCTAAATAACAAAGGTTCAAGAACGAGTGAAACAATCTATTCACTACTTCTACTACTTATTGTGAAGATAAATCTTCCATCCTTCTTAGTTAGTAGTTCGCAAGAGTTAATTTGACATCTCTTGTCAAACCTCACCAATGAACCCCTTAGCTGAAACACGACTAAAAGTATCCCATTGATGGCATTGAGCACAAAGAATCAACAAGCTTGGCAACACTTATAAACACTACACCGTGTCTAAGCATTTTGCCAATTTATGCATTTACACAAGATTAGTCAAGAACGATCGACATTCATAGGCCTATCTCATTTTCTACCTAAAACAAACATGACGATGAGTTCCACATCACCACATTCATCTCGAAATTATCAACACATCAACATTATTAAGAAACTCTAACTCATGCTCTTGGATTCCACATTAAAAGAGGGGAGAGTTAGCTACTTTCTCCCAACCACAACAAGTAATCATACAAGCAATTCATATACTTAAGCTTTCAACAACATCAATGCCATTAACAATTCACATTCAAAGGTCAATAAATGCACAATAGCAAAAGCACTAAATGGATAGATATGGTTCTTACTACATAGATATAGAAGCTTTAATCCATTGCTCCCAAGATAAAACTAAGCTAGATAATCAAAAGACATGATTAACCTACAAAAACATAGAAAAGAAAGAAGAGGTAGAGTGACACCCGTTTCTGTGCATAGTCACCGGTGATATGGCGCAATCCAATGTAACTCTATAGAATTGGTCCCAAAATTGGTTTTGGAGCCGGAAGGGGGAGCAAAAGTGCCGTAGAAGAATTCACCCCTCGAGCAAAATGTTGTCTCCTTGGCATCATTTAATCAAGACTAACACTACAGAGAACAACATCAAACTCACAAGTACGTAAGGATTTGTAATACTAGGTTTAGCATTAAGAGTTAATAACCATAGTATTCTGAAAGAACAACCATCCATCATGCAATCACCACTATAAGATTGTCCAATAAAAATATCTAACATATATCGACACATAGCAAAGCATCATTATAGAATATAGCAATTATAGTCACAATGATGTAGTTGGCATACTATAATCAACAAAGATACTATAAAGATGTAAGAATTTTCATATGTCAATATATGTAAGATGGTGGAGGAATGAGTGGAGGTGTGATGGTTCTTGGGAGTATTTGGTGGAGAAGAATGAAAGATTATGCAGTGTTTAAGCACAGTTGAAAAGTTGGTTTTTCCATCGCGACTCGCGATAACACTGGTCGCGACTCACGATGCATCATCACGAGTTGCGATAGGTGGGGAGGGCTCGGGTTTGGCTAGGCTCGAGGATGAAATATGACATCTCATGGGGCGTTGGCCTTTGTATTCGAGAGACAAGTGGTTCTCGAAGGGTTAAAAGGCTTCACTGGCCCCGATGGCTTGTGGCCTAGAGGACTTCGAGGTCTCGAGAGGGTGACGTCTTGAGAGATGATGGACTTTTGGGTTTGGCTCGAGTTGAGGACTTTCAGCCACGAAGACCAGAGGTCTCGAGGGGATGATGTCTCGAGGGATTATTGGATTACAGGTTTGATTTATCTCGAGGGGCTGATGTCTAGAGGGCTTGCAGGCTCCAGGACCTGAGGTCTCAAGAGGATGATATCTTGAGGGCTTTAGCTTGAGTCGAGGGCTTCCCTCGAGGACCCAAGGTCTCGAGGAGATGATGTCTCGAGGGCTTCAGCTTGAGTCGAGGGCTTGCAGCCTTGAGGACCCATCAAACTCAAACTCATTTCCTATGGGGACCTCACTTATTGAATCCTTGAGTTTGACTTGGGATGGTGTATTTTTGGATCACGAGCATCCATTTGGGCCAACGCTTCCAATATACTCCTCGCATGCCCCTCAATAGCCTTAACACTAGAGGAGAGCCGAGTGGCTGGTTCCTCCCTAGTAAAGTTGTTCAAGTTTTCTATTACATTCATGACTTCCTCACTTGTCAAACTTGAACTTCCTTGTTGGGCTTGGTTTTGGGGTATGGTATAAGATGGTGATGCCAACTATTTTGCTCATGTTGTTTGTTTTCCAGCTTATTCACATACCACCAATCTGAATTACCACTCCATTTTGGGTTGTAAGAATTATGGTATGGATACCATTCTTGGGTTTCTTGCCCTTGAAAACCAACATCTCCTACCTATTGGTAGCACTCTTCATAATACTCTTGATTTTTGAAACTAAGGGTTCTTTCCTCCTCACAGTGCGCCTCTCTCAACGTATAGCAAGACTTAGTAGGATGGTCAGAATGACACATACTACAAGACCTTGCTTGTTGAGATTCTTCTCTCATCATGAGTTCCCTCAAGGTGTGACGTTCCATTTTTAAATTTTTTTTCTCTTTTTCAAAATTACGAAATCATATTGCAAGGATTCTCGATAAAAATTCACCATGAACTCAAGCAATACCTACTCCGAACACAAAAACAACCAAAAAGACAAACAACGACCATTTGCAAACCTCATTAATGATCACCCTAGACAAACAACATCATAGGGTAATTTCATCAATGGCATTTCACACAAAGGACCATAGGTTTGATAAAAACAAGCATTCTAACAAAGACATTGTCATTTAACCAAACAAAGCATTCATTAGGTTAAAATTAGAACAAACAACATTCAAGGTTCAACCTTTCTTTGAATCTATGTGACAAATATGAAAGAAAACCACATTAACATACTCTAGCAAGAATTACCACACATTATACACAATAAGTTCTATATCCATGCTTTTGGATTTCCATATCAATTGAGTTAAGAAATTTGCAACTTTCCTAACACCCTAACATTTCAATCTTACAAACATTTCATATACTCAAACAACCCATGATATAAATGAGGTATAGCACAACATTAATGACATAGTAAATGCTCTCCAATAAATGTTCATAAATGAGCAAACATAGAATCTTACTACATAAGCTTGGAAGCTTCAATCAGTTGCTTCCAAGAACTAGATTTAGCTACAAGAGTTCATACTAATTAATGCTAAACAAATAAACATAATACTAGAGAATTCAAAGATGAAAATTGAAGAAAATAGGGTTTTAAGCAGTACCAAAAATGCAGATGATGAAGTTCTGAATGAGAGGAAAAGGAGTGCTATTTATAGTTCAAAAAGGATAAGGTTAGATTCTGGCCACCCGTTGATCGCGACTCGCGACGGGCTCGTCGCGACGAACTCGCAACGAGGCCATCGCGACTCATGACGAGTGCCCAAATTTAATCTAGTTTTCTTTTCTTCTTCTTGTGGTAAACATTTATATTTATAGAAATTCCTCTCATTTTTCAAGTCTTCAGTGTCTTAAAAAATGGTCTTCGATGGCCTCCAGTCTTCATGTCTTCGAAGCAAGTCTTCAAAAGTCTTAAAAAATGTGATCTTTAATGGCCTCTAGTCTTCATGCCTCCATGTTCTTCCCTTGTCACGCAAAATCTACTTAGAAGAGGTAAAAGAGCGTAAAGCTGCACTTACCCCTACTAAGAGAATTTGAAGGTAAAACACAAGCTCTTGATAATAAAAGAGCACAAAAGCGACCCAAAAGAGTACTAAATCATGCACATAAAATGGACATATCAATTTTCACCACATGGAATAAAATTAAATTCTTTATTATATTGTTTCAATGAAAATAGAATATCACATTTTAGAAAGCGTATGTACTTGGTGTAGAATAAATTATAGATGGTTATTTATAATTAGACAGCGGATTAATTGGTAGAAGTTGTTTGGGAACAGGTTCCATGGGATCACGCCTGTTATGTAATCATTCTCGATGATTTTAAGTTTGACAGAGGATGGAAAAGTAAATACATTCTGGTATGGACCCATTCACACTTTTACGTCCACGTACGGGTCAAGTTATTAGTTTTTGTACTAAATATAATATTCCTTCACTAATGTGGGCGATTTGCAGATTCATATTTAGAGATTCCCCAATCTTATTCACAATGTCATGACTAAGATTTTCCGATTTCGGAATGATCGGATGAAAGTGCAACGTCGTCAGTCGTTAGTATTATTATTTCCAATTGTGCACTTTTTAAACTTCATCGGACCGATGACTTCCACCAAATAAAATAAAATCAAATTTCTTATTATATTTTTTTAATGAAAATAGAACATCAGATTTTAGAAAGCGCATATAGTTGATGTAGACTAAATTATAGATGGTTACTTATAAGTAGACAAAGGTTTGATTGGTAGAAGTTGTCTGGGAATAGGTTCCATGGGATCACACCTATTATGTAATCATTCTTGATGATTATAAGTTTAACCGAGGATGGAAAAATAGGTACCTTCTGGTATGGACCGGTTCATCATTTTACGTCCATGTACAGATCATGTTCTTAAATTTTGAACTAAATATAAGGTCCCTCCACTAATGTGGGTGATGTGGAAATGCAAACTCAAAGATACCCTAATCCTATTTACACTGTCATGACTAAGATGTTCTGATTTAGGAATGATCAAATGAATGTGCAACGTCGTTCGTCATTAGTATTAGTATTTCCAATTATATCCAGATTATAAGCTTCATCAGACCGATGACTTCCACCACATAGAATAAAATGATATTCCTTATTCTATTGTTTCAATGAAAATAGAATATCACATTTTAGAAAGCACATGTAGGTGGTGTAGAATAAATTATAGATGATTATTTATAAGTAGATAGACGATTAATTGGTAGAATTTGACTGGGAAATATTTCCATGGGATCACACCTGTTATGTAATCATTCTCGATGATTATAAGTTTGACCGAGGATGGAAAACTAAGTACATTCCGGTATGGACCGGTTCACAATTTTACGTCCATGTACGGGTCAAATTCTTAAATTTTAAACTAAATATAATGTCCCTTTGCTAATGTGGGAGATGTGCAAATGCAAATTTAGGGATATCCTAATTCTATTAACAATCTCATGACTAAGATGTTCAAATTTAGGAATGATCGAATGAAATTGCAACGTCGTCTGTCATTAGTATTAGTATTTCCAAATATACTCTTATTTTAATCTTCATTGAACCGATGACGATTAACACATAGAATAAAATTAAATTCCTTATTCTATTGTTTCAATGAAAATAGAATATCACATTTTAGAAAGCGCATGTACGTGGTGTAGAATAAATTATAGATGGTTATTTATAATTAGACAGAGAATTAAATGGTAGATGTTCTCTGGGAAAAGTTTCCATGGGATCACGCTTGTTATGTTATCATTTTTGATGATTTTAAGTTTGACCGAGGATAGAAAAGTAAGTACTGGTTCACAATTGTACGTCCACGTACGGGTCAAGTTCTTAATTTTTAAACCAAATATTACGTCCTTTCGCTAATGTGGGAGATGTACAAATGAAAATTTAGAAATACCCTAATATTATTCACAATGTCATGACTAAGATGTTCCGATTTAGGAATGATCGGTTGAAAGTGCAACGTCGTCCGCCATTAGTATTTCCAATTATACCCTGATTATAAGCTTCATCAGATCTATGACTTCAACCACATAGAATAAAATGAAATTCCTTATTCTATTGTTTCAATGAAAATAGAATATCACATTTTAGAAAGCGCACGTAGGTGGTGTAGAATAAATTATAGATGATTATTTATAAGTAGACAGAGGATTAATTGGTAGAACTTGACTGGGAAAAGTTTCCTCTGATCACACCTGTTATGTAATCATTTTCGATGATTTTAAGTTTGACCGAGGATGGAAAAGTAAGTACATTCTGGTATGGACCGGTTCACAATTTTACATCCACGTACGGGTCATGTTCTGAAAATTTTAACTAAATATAATGTCCCTTTGCTAATGTGGGAGATGTGCAAATGCAAATTTAGAGATACCCTAATCTTATTCACAATGTCATGACTTAGTTGTTCCGATTAAGTAATGATCGGATGAAAGTGCAACGTCGTCCGTTATTAGTATTAGTATTTCAATTATACCCGTATTTTAAGCTTCATCGGACTGATGACTTCCACCAAATAGAATAAACTGAAATTCCTTATTCTATTGTTTCAATGAAAATAGAATATCAGATTTTCGAAAGCGCAAGTACGTGGTGTAGAATAAATTATAGATGGTTATTTATAATTAAATAGAGGATTAATTGGTAGAAGTTGCCTGGGAAAAGTTTCCATGGGATCACCCCTGTTATAAAATCATTCTCGATGATTTTAAATTTGACTGAGGATGGAAAAGTAAATACATTCTGGTATGGACCGTTTCACAATTTTACGTCCACGTACGGGTCAAGTTCTTAATTTTAGAACTAAATATATTTTCCCTTCGCTAATGTGGGAGATGTGCAAATGCAAATTTAGAGATACCCTAATCTTATTCACAATGTCAAGACTAAGATGTTCTGATTAGGAATGATCGGATGAAAGTGCAATGTCGCCAGTCATTAGTATTAGTATTTCCAATTGTACCCTTATTTTAAGCTTCATCGGACTGATGACTTCCACCACATAGAATAAAATAAAATTTCTTATTATATTGTTTTAATGAAAATAGAATATCATATTTTAAAAAGCGCATATACTTAATGTAGAATAATTTACAGATGGCTACTTATAAGTAGACAAAGGCTTAATTGGTAGAAGTTCTCAGGGAATAGATTCCATGGCATCACGCCTATTATGTAATAATTCTCGATGATTATAAGTTTAAGCGAGGATGGAAAAGTAGGTACCTTCAGGTATGGACCGGTTCATCATTTTATGTCCACGTACGGGTCAAGTTCTTAAATTTTGAATTAAATATAAGTTCCCTCAGCTAATGTGGGTGATGTGGAAATGCAAATTTAGAGATACCCTAATCATATTTACACTGTCATGACTAAGATGTTCCAATGTAGGAATGATCGGATGAAAGTGCAACAACGTTCCTCTTTAGTATTAGTATTTCCAAATATACCCTTATTATAAACTTCATTAGACCGATGACTTCCACCACATAGAATAAAATAAAATTCCTTATCCTATTATTTCAATGAAAATAGAATATCACATTTTAGAAAGCGCATTTAGGTGGTTTAGAATAAATTATAGATTATTATTTATAAGTAGACATAGGATTAATATGTAGAAGTTGAATGGGAAAATTTTTCGTGGGATCACACCTGTTCATCATCATTCTCGATGATTTTAAATTTGACCGAGGATGGAAAAGTAAGTACATTCCAGTATGGACTGGTTCACAATTTTACGTCCCCGTACGGGTCAAGTTCTTAAAATTTGAATTAAATATAATGTCCCTTCGCTAATGTGGGAGATGTGCACATGAAAATTTAGAGATACCCTTATCCTATTAAAATTTTCATGACTAAGATGTTCCGATTTAGGAATCATCGGATGAAAGTGCAACGTCGTCCATCATTAGTATTAGTATTTCCAAATTTACCCTAATTTTAAGCTTCATCTTACCGAAGACTTCCACCACATAGAATAAAATGAAATTCCTTATTCTATTGTGTCAATGAAAATAGAATATCACATTTTAGAAAGCACATGTACGTGGTGTAGAATGTATTATGGATGGTTATTTGCAATTAGACAGGATTAATTGGTACAAGTTGACTGGGAAAAGTCTCTATGGGATCACGCCTATTATGTAATCATTCTAGATGATTTTAAGTTTGACCAAGGATGGAAAAGTAGGTACCATCTAGTATGGACCGGTTCATCATTTTACGTCCACGTACGGGTCAAGTTCTTAATTTTTGAACTAAATATAATGTCCCTTTACCAATATGGGAGATGTGCAAATGCAAATTTAGAGATGACCTAATTGTATTCACAATGGCATTACTAAAATGTTCCGATTTAGGAATGATTGGTTGAAAGTGCAACGTCGTTCGTCATTAGTATTAGTATTTCTAATTATACCTTTATTTTAAGCTTCATCGAACCGATGACTCCCCCCACATAGAATAAACTAAAATTCCTTATTCTATTGTTTCAATGAAAATAGAATATCAAAATTTTGAAAGCGCATGTACATGGTATAGAATAAATTATAGATGGTTATTTATAATTAGACATAGGATTAATTGGTAGAAGTTGTCTGGGAAATGTTTCCATGAGATCACCCCTGTTATGTAATCTTTTCGATGATTTTACCGTGGATGGAAAAGTAAATACATGCCGGTATGGACTGGTTCACAATTTTACGTCCACGTACGGGTCAAGTTCTTAATTTTAGAACTAAATATAATGTCCCTTCGCTAATGTGGGAGATGTGAAAATGTTAGAGATACCCTAATCTTATTCACAATGCCATGACTAAGATGTTCTGATTTAGGAATGATCGGATGAAAGTGCAACATCGTTAGTCATTAGTATTTGTATTTCCAATTATACTCTTATTTTAGGCTTCATCAGACCGATGACTTCTACCACATAGAATAAAATGAAATTTCTTATTATATTGTTTTAATGAAAATAGAATATCAGATTTTAGAAAGCGCATATGCTTGATAGAGAATAAATTATAGATGGTTACATATAAGTAGACATGCTTAATTGGCAGAAGTTGTCTGGGAATAGGTTCCATGGGATCACGCCTGTTATGTAATCATTCTCGAGGATTATAAGTTTGACCGAGGATGGTAATGTGGGTACCTGCCGGTATGGACCGATTCATCATTTTAGGACCACGTACGGGCCAAGTTCATAAATTTTCAATTAAATATAAGGTCCCACGCTAATGTGGGTGATGTGGAAATGCAAATTTAGAGATACCCTAATCCTGTTAACACTGTCATGACTAAGATGTTCCGATTTAGCAATGATTGGATGAAACTGCAATGTCATCCGTCATTAGTATTAGTATTTTCAATTATACCCTGATTATAAGCTTCATCGGACCGATGACTTCCACCACATAGAATAAAATGAAATTCCTTATTCTATTGTTTCAATGAAATAGAATATCACATTTTAGAAAGCGCATGTAGGTGGTGTAGAATAAATTATCGATGATTATTTATAAGTAGACGGAGGTTTAATTGGTAGAAGTTGACTGGGAAAAGTTTCCTGGGATCACACCTGTTATGTAATCATTCTTGATGAATTTAAATTTGACCGATGATGGAAAAGTAAGTACATTCCGGTATGGACCGGTTCACAATTTTACATCCACGTACGGGTCATGTTCTTAAATTTTAAACTAAATTTGATGTCCCTTCGCTACTGTGGGAGATGTGCAAATGCTAATTTAGAGATACCCTAATCTTATTCACAATGTCATGACTAAGATGTTCCGATTTAGGAATGATTGGATGAAAGTGCAACGTCGTCCATCATTAGTATTAGTACTTCTAATTATACCCTTATTTTAAGCTTCATCGGACGGATGACTTCTAGCACATAGAATAAACTGAAATTCCTTATTCTATTGTTTCACTGAAAATAGAATATCAGATTTTCAAAATTGTATGATTGTGGTGTAGAATAAATTATAGATGGTTATTTATAATTAGACGGAGGATTAATTGGTAGAAGTTTTATGGGAAAAGTTTCAATGGGATCACGCATGTTATGTAATCATTCTCAATGATTTTAAGTTTGACGCAGGATGGAAAAGTAAATACATTTCGGAATGGTTTGGTTCAAAATTTTACATCCACGTACGGGTAAAGTTCTTAATTTTGTAACTAAATATAATGTCCCATCGCTAATGTGGGAGATTTGCAAATGCAAATTTGGATATACCCTAATCTGATTTACAATGTCATGACTAAGATGTTCCAATTTAGGAATGATCGGATTAAAGTGCAACGTCGTCTGTCATTAGTATTAGTATTTCCAATTATACCCTTATTTTAAGCTTCATCGGACCGATGACTTTCTCCACATAGAATAAAATGAAATTTCTTATTATATTATTTTAATTAAAATAGAATATGATACTTTAGGAAGCGCATGTACTTGATGTAAAATAGATTATAGATGGTTACTTATAAGTAGACGAAGGATTAATTTGTAGAAGTTGTCAGGGAATAGGTTCCATGGGATCACACCAGTTATGAAATCATTCTCGATGATTATAAGTTTGACCGAGGATGGAAAATTACGTACCTTCTGGTATGGACCGGTTTATCAATTTATGTCCACTTATGGTCAAGTTCATAAATTTTGAACTAAATATAAGGTCCTCCCACAAATGTGGGTGATGTGGAAATACAAATTTAGAGATACCCTAATCCTATTTACATTGTCATGACTAAGATGTTCCAATTTAGGGATGATCAAATGAAAGTGCAATGTCGTCCATCATTAGTATTAGTATTTCCAATTATACCCTGATTATAAGCTACATCAGACCGATGATTTCCACCACATAGAATAAAATGATGTTCCTTATTCTATTGTTTCAATGAAAATAGAATATCACATTTTAGAAAGCGCATGTAGGTGGTGTAGAATAAATTATACATGATTATTTATAAGTAGACAGATGAGTAATTGGTAGAATTTGACTCGGAAAAGTTTCCACGGGATCACACCTGCTATGTAATCATTCTTGATGATTTTAAGTTTGACCGGGGATGGGAAAGTAAGTACACTCAGGTATAGACCGGTTCACAATTTTAAGTCCACGTACGGGTCAAGTTCTTAAATTTTAAACTAAATATAATGTCCCTTTGCTAATGTGGGAGATGTGAAAATGTAAATTTAGAGATACCCTAATTCTATTAACAATGTCATGACTAAGATGTTCCGATTTGGGAATGATCGAACGAAAGTGCAACATCGTCTGTCATTAGTATTAGTATTTCCAAATATACCCTTATTTTAAGCTTCATTGGACCGATGACTTCAACCACATAGAATAAAATGAAATTCCTCATTCTATTGTTTCAATGAAAATAGAAAATCACATTTTAGAAAGCGCATGTACGTGGTGTAGAATAAATTATGGATTGTTATTTAAAATTTGACAGAGGATTAATTGGTACAAGTTGACTAGGAAACGTTTCCGTGGGATCACGCCTGTTATGTTATCATTCTCGATGATTTTAAGTTTGTCCGAGGATGGAAAAGTAAGTACATTCCGGTATGGACCGGTTCACAATTTTACGTCCGTGAACAGGTCAAGTTCTTCATTTTTGAACTAAATATAATGTCCCTTCGCTAATGTGTGAGATGTACAAATGCAAATTTAGAGAAACCCAAATATTATTCACAATGCCATGACTAAGATGTTCCGATTTAGGAATGATTAGATGAAAGTGGAACGCCGTCCATCATTAGTATTAGTATTTCCAATTATACTGTGATTATAAGCTTCATCGGACCGATGTCTTCCACCATATAGAATAAAATGAAATTCATTATTCCAATGTTCTAATTAAAATAGAATATCAAATTTTAGGAAGCACATGTAGGTGGTGTAAAATAAAATATAGATGATTATTTATAAGTAGACAGAGGAGTAATTGGTACAAATTGACTGGGAAAAGTTCCCTGGGATCACACCTGTTATGTAATCATTCTTGATGATTTTAAGTTTGACCGAGGATGGAAAAGTAAGTACAATCCGGTATGGACCGGTTCACAATTTTACGTCCACGTATGGGTCATGTTCTTAAATTTTAAACTAAATATAATGTCCCTTCGCTAATGTGGAAGATGTGCAAATGCAAATGTAGAGTTACCCTAATCTTATTCACAATGTGATGAATAAGATATTCCGATTTAGGAATGATTGGATGAAAGTGCAATGTCGTCCATCATTAGTATTAGTATTTCCAATTATACCCTTAGTTTAAGCTTTATCAGACCGATGAATTCCACCACATAGAATAAAATGAATTTTCCTATTATATTTTTTTTATGAAAATAGAATATCAGATTTTAGAAAGCGCCTGTACTTGATGTAGAATAAATTATAGATGGTTACTAATAAGTAGACAAAGGCTTAATTGGTAGAATTTGTCTGGGAATAGGTTCCATAGAATCACGCCTGTTATGTAATCATTATCGATGATTCTAATTTTGACCGAGGATGGAAAAGTAGGCACCTTCCGGTATGGACCAGTTCATCATTTTACGTCCACGTACTGGTCAAGTTCATAAATTTTGAACTAAATATAAGGTCCCCCCCGCTAATGTGGGTGATGAGGAAATACAAATTTAGAGATACCCTAATCCTATTTACACTGTCATGACTAAGATTTTCCGATTTAGGAATGATCAAATGAAAGTGCAACGTCGTCCGTCATTAGTATTAGTATTTCCAATTATACCCTAATTGTAAGCTTCAGGGGACCGATGACTTCCACCACATAGAATTAAATGATATTCCTTACTCTATTGTTTCAATGAAAATAGAATATCACATTTTAGAAAGCGCATGTAGGTGGTGTAGAATAAATTATACATGATTACTTATAAGTAGACAGAGGATTAATTGGTAAATTTGACTGGGAAAAGTTTCCATTGGATCACACCTGTTATGTAATCATTCTCGATGATTCTAAGTTTAACCGAGGATGGAAATGTAAGTACATTCCGGTATGGACCGGTTCACAATTTTACGTCCACGTACGGGTCATGTTCTTAAATTTTGAACTAAATATAATGTCCCTTTGCTAATGTGAGAGATGTACAAATGCAAATTTAGAGATACCCTAATTCTATTAACAATGTCATGACTAAGATGTTCCAATTTAGGAATGATCCAATGAAAGTGCAACTTCGTCTGTAATTAGCATTAGTATTTCCAAATATAACCTTATTTTAAGCTTCATCGGACCGATGACTTCAACCACATAGAATAAAATGAAATTCCTTATTCTATTGTTTCCATGAAAGTAGAAAATCACATTTTAGAAAGCGCATGTATGTGGTGTAGAATAAATTATAGATGGTTATTTATAATTTGACAGAGGATTAATTGGTACAAGTTGACTAGGAAACGTTTCCATGGGATCACGCCTATTATGTTATCATTCTCGGTGATTTTAAGTTTGACCGAGGATGAAAAAGTAAGTACATTCCGGTATGGATCGGTTCACAATTTTACGTCCATGTACGTGTCAAGTTCTTAATTTTTGAACTAAATATAATATCCATTTGCTAATGTGTGAGATGTGCAAATGCAGATTTAGAGATACCCAAATTTTATTCACAATGTCATGACTAAGATGTTCCGATTTAGGGATGATTAGATGAAAGTGGAACGTCGTCCGTCATTAGTATTAGTATTTCCAATTATACCCTGATTATTAGCTTCATCGGACCGATGTCTTCCACCATATAGAAGAAAATGAAATTCATTATTCTATTGTTTCAATTAAAATAGAATATCACATTTTAGGAAGCGCATGTAGGTGGTGTAGAATAAATTATAGATGATTATTTGTAAGTTGACAGAGGAGTAATGGGTACAAGTTGACTGGGAAAAGTTTCCTGGGATCACACCTGTGATGTAATCATTCTCGATGATTTTAAGTTTGACCGATGATGAAAAGTACGTACATTCCGGTATGAACCGGTTCACAATTTTACGTCCACGTACGGGTCATGTTCCTAAATTTTAAACTAAATATAATGTCCCTTCGCTAATGTGGAAAATTTTCAAATACAAATTTAGAGTTACCCTAATCTTATTCACAACGTCTGGAATATGATATTCCGATTTAGGAATGATCGGATGAAAGTGCAACGTCGTCTGTCATTAGTATTAGTATTTCCAATTATACCCTTATTTTAATCTTCATCGGACCGATGAATTCCACAACATAGAATAAAATGAAATTTCCAATTATATTGTTTTTATGAAAATAGAATATCAGATTTTAGAAAGCGCATATACTTGATGTAGAATAAATTATACATGGTTACTAATAAGTAGACAAAGGCTTAATTGGTAGAATTTGTCTGGGAATAGGTTCCATGGGATCACGCCTGTTATGTACTCATTCTTGATGATTATAATTTTGACCAAGGATGGAAAAGTAGGTACCTTCCGGTATGGACCGGTTTATCATTTTACGTCTACATAAATTTTGAACGAAATATAAGGACCCTCCGCTAATGTGGATGATGTGGAAATACAAATTTAGAGATACCCTAATCCTATTTACACTGTCATGACTAAGATTTTCCGATTTAGGAATGATCAAATGAAAGTGCAACATCGTCCGTCATTAGTATTAATATTTCCAATTATACCCTGATTGTAAGCTTCATTGGACCGATGATTTCCACCACATAGAATAAAATGATATTCCTTATTCTATTGTTTCAATGAAAATAGAATATGACATTTTAGAAAGCGCATGTAGGTGGTGTAGAATAAACTATACATGATTATTTTTAAGTAGAAAGAGGATTAATTGGTAAATTTGACTGGGAAAAGTTTCCATTGGATCACACCTGTTATGTAATCATTCTCGATGATTCTAAGTTTAACCGAGGATGGAAAAGTAAGTACATTCCGGTATGGACCATTTTTCAATTTTACGTCCACGTACGGGTCAAGTTCTTAAATTTTTAACTAAATATGATGTCCCTTTGCTAATGTGGGAGATGTGCAAATGCAAATTTAGAGATACCCTAATCTTATTCACAATGTCGTGACTAAGATGTTCCGATTTAGGAATGATCGAATCAAAGTGCAACGTCGTCTGTCATTAGTATTAGTATTTTCAAATATACCCTTATT
Organism: Rubia yunnanensis; assembly: GCA_037428765.1. Taxonomy (NCBI): domain Eukaryota; kingdom Viridiplantae; phylum Streptophyta; class Magnoliopsida; order Gentianales; family Rubiaceae; genus Rubia; species Rubia yunnanensis. The sequence continues at coordinate 66,214,609 of CM075061.1, forward strand.
TTGAGCTTCATTTGACCGATGACATCCACCACATTGAATAAATTGAAATGCCTTATTCTATTGTTTCAATCAAAAGAGAATATCAGATTTTTGAAATCGCATGTACGTGGTGTAGAATAAATTATAGATGGTAATTTATAATTAAATAGAGGATTAATTGGTAGAAGTTGTATGGGAAAGGTTTCCATCGAATCACCCCTGTTATGTAATCATTTCCCGATGATTTTATGTTTGACCGAGGATGGAAAAGTAAATACATTCCGGGATAGACCGGTTCACAATTTTACGTCCACGTACGGGTTATGTTCTTAATTTTAGAACAAAATATAATATACCTTCGCTAATGTGGGAGATGTGCAAATGAAAATTTAGAGTTACCCTAATCTTATTCACAGTATCATGACTAAGATGTTCTGATTTAGGAATGATCAGATGAAAGTTCAATGTCGTCAGTCATTAGTATTAGTATTTTCAATTATACCCTTATTTTAAGCTTCATCGGACCGATGACTTCTACCACATAGAATAAAATGAAATTTGTTATTATATTATTTTAATGAAAATAGAATATCAGATTTTAGAAAGAGCATATACTTGACGTAGAATAACTTATAGATGGTTACTAATAAATAGACAAAGGCTTAATTGGTAGAAGTTGTCTGGGAATAGGTTCCGTGGGATCACACCTATTATGTAATCAATCTCGATGATTATAAGTTTGACCGAGGATTTGATAAGTAGGTACCTTCCGATATGGACCGATTCATCAGTTTAAGTCCACGCACGGGTCAAGTTCTTAAATTTTGAACTAAATATAAGGTCCCTCGCTAATGTGGGTGATGTGGAAATGCAAATTTAGAGATACCCTAATCCTATTTACACTGTCATGACAAAGATGTTCCAATTTAGGAATGATTGGATGAAAGTGCAACGTCGTCCGTCATTAGTGTTAGTATTTCCAATTATACCCTGATTATAAGCTTCATCGGACCGATGACTTCCACCACATGGAATAAAATGAAATTCCTTATTCTATTCTTTGAATGAAAATAGAATATCACATTTTAGAAAGTGCATATAGGTGGAGTAGAATAAATTATAGATGATTATTTATAAGTAGACAGTGGATTAATTCGTAGAAGTTGAATGGGAAAAGATTCCATGGGATTACACGTGTTATGTAATCATTCTTGATGATTTTAAGTTTGACCGAAGATGGAAAAGTAAGTACATTCCAGTATGGAACGGTTCACAATTTTACGTCCATGTACGGGTCAAATTTTTAATTTTTGAACTAAAATAATGTCCCTTCGCTAATGTGGGAGATGTGCAAATGGAAATTTAGAGATGCCCTAATCTTATTCACAATGTCATGACTAAGATGTTTCGATTTAGGAATGATCGGATGAAAGTGCAATGTCGTCCGTCATTGGTATTAGTATTTCCAATTATACCCCTTTTTAAGCTTCATATGACCGATGACTTCCACCCCATCGAATAAAATGAAATTCCTTATTCTATTTTCTCAGTGAAAATAGAATATCAGATTTTTGAAAGCGCAGGTATGTGGTGTTAAATAATTTATAGATGGTTATTTATAATTACACAGAGGATTAATTTTTAGAAGTTTTTTGGGAAAATTTTCCATGGGCTCACCCATGTTATGTAATCATTCTCGATGATTTTATGTTTGACCATGAATGGAAAAGTAAATACATTCCGGTATGGACCGGTTCAAAATTTTACGTCCGCATACAGGTCAAGTTCTTAATTTTTGAAGTACATATAATGTCCCTTCGCTAATGTGGGAGATGTGAAAATGCAAATTTAGAGATACTCTAATCCTATTCACCATTTCATGACTAAGATGTTCCGATTTAGGAATGATCGGATGAAAGTGCAATGTCGTCAGTCATTAGTATTGGTTTTTCAAATTATACCCTTTTTTAAGCTTCATCGGACCGATGACTTCCACCACATAGAATAAAATGAAATTTCTTATTACATTGTTTGAATGAAAATAGAATATCAGGTTTTAGAAAACGTATATACTTGATGTATAATAAATTATAGATGCTTAATTATAAGTAAACGAAGACTTAATTGGTAGATGTTGTGTGGGAATAGGTTCCATGGGATCATGCCTGTTATGTAATCATTCTCGATGATTATAAGTTTGACCGAGGTTGGAAAAGTATGTACCTTCAGGTATGGACCGGTTCATCATTTTAAGTTCACGTACGGGTCAAGTTCTTAAAATTTAGAACTAAATATAAGGTCCCTCCAATAATGTGGGTGATGTGGAAATGCACATTTAGAGATACCCTTATCCTATTTACACCGTCATGACCAAGATGTTCCAATTTAGAAACAATCGAGTGAAAGTGCAACGTCGTCCGTCATTAATATTAGTATTTCCAATTATACCCTAATTATAAGCTTCATCGGACCGATGACTTCCACCACATAGAATAAAATGAAATTCCTTAGTCTACTGTTTCAATAAAAATAGAATATCACATTTTAGAAAGCGCATGTAGGTGGTGTAGAATAAATTATAGATGATTATTTATAAGTAGACAGTGGATTAATTCGTAGAAGTTGACATGAAAAAGTTTACATGGGATAACACCTGTTATGTAATCATTCTCGATCATTTTAAGTTTGACCGAAGATGGAAAAGTAAGTACATTCCGGTATGGACTGGTTCACAATTTTAAGTCCACGTGCGGGTCAAGTTCTTAAATTCTACACTAAATATAGTGTCCCTTTGCTAATGTGGGAGATGTGCAAATTCAAATTTAGAGATACCCTAATCCTATTAACAATGTCATGAATAAGATGTTCCGATTTAAGAATGATAGGATGAAAGTGCATCGTCATCCATAATTAGTATTAGTATTTCCAAATATACCCTTATTATATTCTTCATCGGACCGATGACTTCAACCACATAGAATAAAATGAAATTCCTTATTCTATTGTTTCAATGAAAATAGAATATAGCATTTTAGAAAGTGCATGTACGTGGTGTAGAATAAATTATAGATGGTTATTTTTAATTAGAAAGAGGATTAATTGGTACAAGTTGACTTAGAAAAGTTTCCATGGGATCATGCCTGTTATGTAATCATTATCGATGATTTTAAGTTTGACCGAGGACGGAAAAGTAAGTACATTCTTGTATGACCGGTTCACAATTTTATGTCCACGTACGGGTAAAGTTCTTAATTTTGACCTAAAATAATGTCCCTTCGCTAATTTGGGAGATGTGCAAATGGAAATTAGAGATGCCCTAATCTTATTCAGAATGTCATGATTGAGAAGTTCCAATTTTGGAATGATCGGATGAAAGTGCAACGTCGTTCGTCATTAGTATTAGTATTACCAATTATACCATTATTTTATACTTCATATGACCGATGACTTCCACCCCATAGAATAAAATGAAATTCCTTATTCTATTAATTCAATGAAAATAGAATATCAAATTTTAGAAAGCGCATGTAGGTGGTGTAGAATAAATTTTAGACAATTATTTATAAGTAGGCAGAGGATTAATTGGTAGAAGTTGACTGGGAAAATTTTCCATGGGATCACACCTGTTATATAATCATTCTCGATGATTTTAAGTTTGATCGAGGATGGAAAAGTAAGTACGTTCCGGTAGGGACCGTTTAACAATTTTACATCCACGTACGGGTCAAGTTCTTAAATTTTAAACTAAATATAATGTCCTTTCGCTAATGTGGGAGATGTTCATATGCAAATTCAGAGATGCCCTAATCCTATTCACAATGTCCTGACTAAGATGTTCCGATTTAGGAATGATCGGATGAAAGTGCAATGTCGTCAGTCATTAGCATTTCCAATTATACCCTTTTTTAAGCCTCATCGGACCGATGAATTCCACCACATTGAATAAAATGAAATTTCTTATTATATTATTTTTATGGAAATAGAATATCAGATTTTAGAAAGTGCATATACTTGATGTAGAATAAATTATAGATGTTTAATTATAAGTAGACAAAGGCTTAATTGGTAGAAGTTGTCTGTGAATAGGTTCCATGGGATCATGCCTGTTATGTAATGATTCTTGATGATTATAAGTTTGACCGAGGTTGGAAATAAGGTACCTTCCAATTTGTACCGGTTCATCATTTTAAGTCCACGTACGGGTCAAGTTCTTAAATTTTGAACTAAATAGAAGGTCCCTCCGCTAATGTGGGTGATGTGGAAATGCAAATTTAGAGATACCCTAATCCTATTTACACTTTCGTGACTAAGATGATCTGATTTAAGAATAATAGGGTAAAAGTACAATGTCGTCTGTCATTAATATTAGTATTTCAAATTATACCCTGATTATAAGCTTCATCGGATCGATGACTTCCACCAGATAGAATAAAATGAAATTCCTTATTGCATTGTTTCAATGAAAACGGAATATCACATTTTAGAAAGCACATGTAGGTGGTGTAGAATAAATTATAGATTATTATTTATAAGTAGACAGAGGATTAATTGGTACAAGTTGATTGGGAAAAGTTTCCATGGGATCACACCTATTATGTAATCATTCTTGATGATTTTAAGTTTGACCGAGGATGGAAAGGTAAGTACGTTCCGGTATGGACCAGTTCACAATTTTATGTCCACGTACGGGTCAAAATCTTAATTTTTGAACTAAATATTATGTCCCTTCGCTAATGTGGGATATGTACAAATGCAAATATAGAGATTCCCTAATCTTGATCACAATTCCATAACTGAGATGTTCCAATTTAGGAATGATCGGATGAAAGTGCAACGTCTTCAATCATTAGTATTTGTATTTCAAGTTATAACCTTATTTTAGGCTTCATTTGACAGATGACTTCCACCACATATAATAAAATGAAATTTCTTATTCTATTATTTCAATAAAAATAGAATATCAGATTTTCGAAAGCGCATATACTTGGTGTAGAATAAATTATAGATGGTTACTTATAAGTAGACAAGGCTTAATTGGTAGAAGTCGACTGGGAATAGGTTCCATAGGATTACACCTATAATGTAATCATTCTCGATGATTATAGGTTTAACCTAGGATGGAAAAGTAGGTACCTTCTGGTATTGACTGGTTCATCATTCTAACTCCACGTACGGGTCATGTTCTTAAATTTTGAACTAAATATAATGTCCCTCCACGAATGACTAAGATGTTCCAATTTAGGAATGATCGGATGAAAGTGTAACGTCTTCCGTCATTAGTATTAGTATTTCCAAATATACCCTTATATTAGGCTTCATCGGACCGATGACATCCACCACATAGAATAAAATGAAAATCCTTGTTCTATTGTTTCAATGAAAATGGAATATCATATTTTAGAGAGCGCATGTACTTGGTGTAGAATACATTATAGATTGTTATTTATAATTAGAAAGAGGATTAATTGGTAGAAGTTGTCTGGGAAAGGTTTTCATGGGATCACGCCTATTATGTACTCATTCTTGATGATTTTAAGTTTGACCGAGGATGGAAAAGTAAATACATTCCGGTATGGACCGGTTATAAATTTTATGTCCACGTACGGGTCAAGTTCTTAATTTTTGAACTAAATATAATGTCCCTTCGCTAATGTGGGAGATGTGCAAATGCAAATTTAGAGATACCCTAATCTTATTCACAATGTCATGATTATGATGTTCCGATTTTGGAATGATTGGATGAAAGTGCAACATCGTCCGTCATTAGTATTAGTATTTCCAATTGTACTCTTATTTTGAGCTTTATCAGGCCGATGAATTCCATCACATAGAATAAAATGAATTTTCTTATTATATTGTTTTAATGAAAATAGAATATTAGATTTTAGAAAGCGCATATACTTGATGTAGAATAAATTATAGATGGTTACTTTTAACTAGAGAAAGGCTTAATTTGTAGAAGTTGTCTGGGAATAGTTTCCATGGGATCACGCATGTCATATAATCATTCTTGATGATTATAAGTTTGACCGAGGATGGAAAAGTAGGTAACTTGAGGTATTGACCGGTCATCGTTCTACGTCCATGTATGGGTCAAGTTCTTAAATTTTGAACTAAATATAAGGCCCTCTGCTAATGACTAAGATTTTCCATTTAGGAATGACTGGATGAAAGTGCAACATCTTCCATCATTAGTATTAGTATTTACAAATATACCCTTATTTTAAGCTTCATCGGACCGATGACTTCCACCACATAGAATAAAATGAAATTCCTTGTTCTATTGTTTTAATGAAAATAGAATATCAGATTTTAAAAAGCCCATGTACGTGGTGTAGAATAAATTAAAGATTTTTATTTATAATTAGAAAGAGGATTAATGGGTAGAAGTTGTCTGGGAAAGGTTTTGATGGGATCACGCCTATTATGTACTCATTCTCGATGATTTTAAGTTTGACTGAGGATGGAAAATTAAATACATTCAGGTATGGACCGGTTCAAAATTTTATGTCCACGTACGGGTCAAGTTCTTAATTTTTGAACTAAATATAATGTCCCTACGCTAATGTGAGAGAGGTGCAAGTGCAAATTTAGAGATACCCTACTCTTATTAACAATGTCATGACTAAGATGTTCCAATATAGGAATGATTGGATGAAAGTGCAACGTCGCCCGTCATTAGTATTAGTATTTCCAATTATACTCTTATTTTTAGCTTCATCAGACCGATGACTTCCGCCACAGAGATTAAAATGAAATTTCTCATTATATTGTTTTAATGAAAATAAAACATAAGATTTTAGAAAGCACATATACTTGGTGTAGAATAAATAATAGATGGTTACTTATAAGTAGACAAAGGCTTGATTTGTAGAAGTTGTCTGGGAATAGGTTCCATGGGATCATGTCTGTTATGTGATTATTCTCGATGATTACAAGTTTGATCGAGGATGGAAATGTAAGAACCTTTCGGTATGGACTGGTTCATCCTTTTACGTCCACGTACGGGTCAAGTTCTTAAATTTTGAACTTTTTTTTTCCGCAAAACACTCACTAGTGAGCGGGGAAATTGATTAGGGCTCCCACACCCGGAAGAAGAAAATAAACTTACAAGACTTAGAGATCTATCTTTTAAGCTAGACTAGAAACATAGTTAATGCCATCCTCTTGACAGTGATTCCTTCGACAAGCCCTCCACCCCCTGTGTGGAGCTTGCGAAGGCCAGACCATCTAAAGGAAGCAAAAACAGCAAAAACTATACATTTCAAGCCTATACATATGAGAAGTTACAGACTAAACTTGTGTTTCCATCGGAATTGAGGGAATAGGGTCTCTCTGCGGTTAAGGAAAAGAAAGCGCTGTGATGTGAGGAGTTCTTGAAGCTGCGAGGTGTTTCCTTTTCTGATTGCCAATTGAGCCAGATAGTCCGGAGTTTGATTCCCATCTCTATGGATGTGGCTGAAATAAACCTGTCTGAACCTTGTAGTGGCCACCATAATCTTCTTCAGTATCGGCCTAAGTGGCCAGGGACAAGGTTTCCCCTGAATGATTTTTATTGCTGCAAGGGAGTCCGATTGAATGTGCAGATGTTCTGTCATTCCCTCCGCCACTTGAAGTCCCATCCGGATAGATAGCATCTCAGCTCTGATCACTACAATATAAGAGGAGAAGCAGGCATTATCTGTGGTCATGAAAGATGATACAGCATGTGTGATCCTTTTTTTTTGCATCTCTGATAACACAACCAATCCCTACATTGTCACCATGTATTGCTGCATCACAGTTTACTTTTAACCCTATATCCGGAGGTTCCCACTTAATTAAGTAAAGTCTATTGATTCTTCTCCGTGTAATGCAAGGCAATAAACCATTACTAGTTAGTTGACAATTCAGATGGAAAATATCTTGTGGATGAATCGAGTATAGAAGAGAACATGAATTTGAACTAAATACAAGGTCCCTTCGCTGATAAGGGTGATGTGGAAATGCAAATTTAGAGATACCCTAATCCTATTTACACTGTCATGACTAATACGTTCCGATTTAGGAATGATCGGATTAAAGTGCAACGTCTTCCGTCATTAGTATTAGTATTTCCAATTATACCCTGATTATAAGCTTCATCGGACCGATGACTTCGACCACATAAAATAAAATGAAATTCCTTGTTCTATTGTTTTAATAAAAATAGAATATCAGATTTTAGAATGCGCATGTACGTGGTGTAGAATAAATTATAGATTGTTATTTATAATTAGAAAGAGGATTAATTGGTAGGCGTTGTATGGGAAAAGTTTCCATTGGATCACGCCTATTATGTACTCATTATCGATGATTTTAAGTTTGACCAAGGATGGAAAAGTATATACATTCCGGTATGGACCAGTTCAAAATTTGATGTCCACGTACGGGTTAAGTTCTTAATATTTGAACTAAATATAATGTCCCTTCGCTAATGTGGGATATGTGCAAATTCAAATTTAGAGATGCCTTAATCTTATTCACAATGTCATGACTAAGATGTTCCGATTTAGGAATGATCGGATGAAAGTGCAACATCGCGCATCATTAGTTTTTGTTTTTATGAAAACACCTTAATAGGTGAGGGAGTTATGTATTGGGATCCCCAAGCCCTATGGAATGGTTACAGTTTGTACAAGAAGTTTGTCCATATCGAGGAACATAAGGCAACGTAGTTGCCTCCAAAAGTCCTAAACTATAGGAGATTTCTAACTATCAGTGCAGACCTCCATGTGAGAGTAGCATGAAAGGTGAAGTAAAGTTGCGATCTAAAGGAGAGAATCTCCACCCCCTGTGTGAATTCCCTCCCTTAGCCAGGCCACTTTACTAAAATTAGTACTATACAATTAGACAGTAATTGTTGAGAATAGCAAAATCATAGATCAGTTGAGGAGACATCATTGAAGCCCTTCTTTGTGCTTGAACTGAGCCACAAAATCCTGAGTGTCCTCCATATATCGCAGCTATAGACAAATTTGATCACAGTACCATCCAACATATGCCAAATACACTTGCATAGTAGAGAACCATATTAGCAGTATCAACCCTAAGCAAGGTTATAAGTGTACTCTAACTTGAGGTATTTGTGCCCTATCTAGAGCAATCAGTCCCTTAATATGTTGGGGAATTGAGTCAGGCTGCAGACATATTAAGTGACAGATGTGATGCTTTGCCACAGCATTAGCAACCAAGTTCCCTTCCCTAAAAACATGCTGAAGTTGAGCACTACCCAATAATTCATGAATTTTGTATGCCAAATCAAAGAGGTGCCAGTTTGCTGTATAAGGATTGTTTATCATGTTCACTGCCGACCAGCAATCAGTTTCATAATAACACCTATTGCTCAAATCAGGAAATTTTTCAATAGCTAACAGGATAGCCATCATTTCTGCCTCAAGGGGAGATCCAGCCACAATGGAAATAGATGCTAAATCAATCATTTTACCCAAATTATCACGAACTAGCATACCAACTTCAGCTTTATCAGGATACCAAGAGGCATCAACATTAATTTTAAAATATCCCAAAGGTGGTTTTCCCCAAAAAACAGGAACTATATTAGGCTTTGGTGGAGGCCTACACAAGGGTATCCAATTACTTAAGGAAGAGTCCATATCAGAATGTGAGAAGTAAGGCCTTGGTGTATTCAGAAAAGCAAGTTTGATCAAATCATGAATTTCATTAGAAATTGTTACAGAGGAAAAAGGTTTATTATCGTATAAAAACCTATTTCTAGCTTTCCAAAGTGACCAGCATGTAATAGAAGGTATGATTTTGCATACAAAATGTTTCCAACCACTCAAATCCTTAGTATCCCAGAAAGTAAAAATTCTTTGTATAAGGGATTGATCAGGCTGTAGATGAAATGTACCAATGAAGCAATGTTACTCCAGACAGCCTGAGCTATATCACATGTAGTAAAGAAGTGTTGAATTGAGTCAGTGTTAAAGCAGGCAGGGCACTTAGAGGCTAAACTGAATCCTATGGTAATGAGAACTTCATCAAAGGGAAGAAGAGATTGTAACATTTTCCATGTGAAAATAGAAATCTTCTTTTACAAAGCCTTGTTCCAAATGAACTTACATGCCGGGAAATTACCTGATTGTGAAGTGAGAGCCCTGTATGTTGATTTTGATGTGAAATTACCTGATGTCTCGACCTTCCAAATTAATCTATCCTCTCTGTCTGGAACCAGCATAGAATCCTGTAAAAATAACAAAGTATCAGTTCCTAAAAAGGAGTCAAGCTGAGGTAGAATGAAGGACTTGTTATTAATGAAATCTGCAACAGTCAAATATGGCTTATCATTAACAATATGTTGAGGAATGATATTGCACAGGGGTCCCCTAGGGCACCAATTAGATAACCAGAAATTGCAGGTACCCTTACCATGGATGATAACTGAATTGTGTTCTGCAAAAGAATTGATAGAAAAAATTCTTCTCCATGTTACAGATTTTCTATGTGACAGAGGCAGAGACCAAATTAATTTTGACCACAGAGTATTCCCTAGTTGGCTTTTCCACCAAAGCTTAGCTGAACATGTATCAATAATGGCTTTGACAGACCTAACTCCAAGGCCATTAAATTCAACAGGGATGGAGAGATCAGACCATTTTTTCCAGATTTTATTATTCTTTCCATTTGATTCCCCCCAAAAGAATCTAGCTAATTTTTTCTCAAAGGATTTAATTATTATTTTAGGAGGGTTTGTAACTGCCCATAAGTGTTGAGGTAAGGAATATAGGCAGTGTTTAATTAGAATTAGCTTACCCCCAGCACTTAACCACTTATTTTTCCAACTTTGTAATTTAGAGTCCAGGATAGTCATTAAAGGTTGGAAATACCTCTTTAAGGTTCTTCCCCTAAATATGGGACAACCAAGATACTTAAATGGAAAGGAGCCTCTTTTCATCTTTAGAATGGACTTTACCTGGTTGTTTTTCAGAACTGAAGCCCTGTTACTAAGGTAGCTTTCTGACTTATCAAAATTGAATTTCTGTCCTGAAGTCACCTCAAATACATCTAAAAAAGCTTTCAATATTATGAGGTTTAATTTAGATGCTTGCATGAATATCACAGTATCATCTGCATACATTAAATGGGACACAGCAGGGATAGAAGCAGGCAAATAAAAATGAGTGAGCCTATTGTTAGAATAAATGTAATTTAAACTTCTTGAAAAAGCTTCACTGAAAATATTAAAGAGAAAAGGAGATAGTGGATCACCTTGTTTGAGGTATGTGCAAATGCAAATTTAGAGATACCCTAATCTTATTCACAATGTCATTATTAAGATGTTCTAGTATAGGAATGATTGGATGAAAGTGCAACGTCGTCCATCATTAGTATTAGTATTTCCAATTTTACCCTTATTTTAAGCTTCATCAGACCGATGACTTCCACCATATAGAATAAAATTAAATTTCTTATTATATTGTTTTAATGAAAATAGAATATAAGATTTTAGAAAGCGCATATACTTGATGTAGAATAAAATATAGATGGTTATTTATAATTAGAAAGAGGATTAATTGGTAAAAGTTGTTTGGCAAAGGTTTCCATGGGATCATGCCTATTATGCAGTCGTTCTTGATGATTTTAAGTTTGAACGAGGATGGAAAAGTATTTACATTCCGGTATGGACCGTTTCAAAATTTTGTATCCATGTACTGGTCAAGTTCTTAATTTTTTAACTAAATATAATGTCCCTTCGCTAATGTGGGAGATGTGCAAATGCAAATTTAGAGATGCCCTAATCTTATTGACGATGTCATTACTAAGATGTTCCAATTCAGGAATGATTGGATGAAAGTGCGACGTCGTCCGTCATTAGTATTAGTATTTCCAATTATATCCTTATTTTAAGCTTCATCAGACCGATGACTTCCACCACATAGAATAAAATGAAAGTAGTATATCCGATTTGAGGATGCGCATATACTTAGTGCCGAATAAATCTTAGAAGGTTATTTATAAGTAGACAAAGGCTTAACCGGTAGAAGTTGACTTGGAGTAGGTTCCATGGGGTCATGCCAGTTATGTAATCATTCCTAATAATTATAAGTTTGACCGAGGATGGAATAGTAGGTACCTTCCGTTATTGACCGGTTCATCATTTTATGTCCACGTAGGGGTCAAATTCTTAATTTTTAAACCAAATATAATGTCACTTCGCTAATGTGGGAGATGTGGAAATGAAAATTGAGAGATACCCTAATCCTATTTACACTGTCATGACTAAGATGTTCCGATTTAGGAATGATCGGATGAAAGTGCAACGTCGTTCGTCATTAGTATTAGTATTTCCCAATATACCCTTATTTTAAGCTTCATCGGAACGATGACTTTCACCACATAGAATAAAAAGAAATACCTTGTTCTATTGTTTCAATGAAAATAGAATATCCGATTTTAGAAAGCGTATGTACATGGTGTAGAATAAATTTTAGATGAATATTTATAATTAGAAAGAGGATTAATTGAAAGAAGTTGTCTGGGAAACGTTTCCTTGGGATCACGCCTATTATGTACTCATTCTCGAAGATTTTAAGTTTGACCGAGTATGGAAAAGTAAGTACATTCCGTTATGGACCGGTTTAAATTTTACGTCCACGTACGGGTCAAGTTATTAATTATTGAACTAATTATAATGTCCCTTCGCTAATGTGGGAGATGTGCAAATGCAATTTTAGAGATACCCTAATCTTATTCACAATGTCATGACTAAGATGTTCCGATTTAGGAATGATTGGATGAAAGTGCAACATCGTCCGTCATAAGTATTAGTACTTCCAATTATACCCTTATTTTAAGCTTCATCGGACCGATGACTTTCACCACATAGAATAAAATGAAATGTCTTATTAAATTGTTTTAATGAAAGTAGAATATCCGATTGGAGAAAGCGCATATACTTGGTGCCGAATAAATCATAGAAGGTTATTTATAAGTAGACAAAGGCTTAACTGGTAGAAGTTCACTTGGAGTAGGTTCCATGGGGTCACGCCTGTTATGTAATCATTCCTAATAATTATAAGTTTGACCGAGGATGGAATAGTAGGTACCTTCCGGTATTTACCGGTTCATTATTTTTTCGTCCACGTAGAGGTCAAGTTCTTCATTTTTGAACTAAATATAATTACTCTTCGCTAATGTGGGAGATGTGGAAAATGAAAATTTAGAGATACCATAATCCTATTTACACTGTCATGACTAAGATGTTCCGATATAGGAATGATCGGATGAAAGTGCAACGTTGTCTGTTATTAGCATTAGTATTTCCAATTATACCTAGATTATAAGCTTCATCGGACCGATGACTTCCACCACATAGAATAAAATTAAATTCCTTATTCTACTGTTTCAATGAAATTAAAAAAATAACATTTTGGAAAATGCATGTACGTTGTGTAGAATAAATTATAGACAATTATTTATATGTAGACAGAGGAATAATTGGAAGAAGTCGATAGGAAAATTATTCCGTGGGATCACACCCTTCATGTAATCATTCTCGACAATTTTAAGTTTGACCAAGGATGGAAAAGTAAGTACATTCCTGTATGGACCGGTTCACAATTTTACATCCACTATGGGTCAAGTTATTAATTTTTGAACTAAATATAATGTCCCTTCGCTAATGTGGGAGATGTCAAAATGCAAATTTTGAGATACCCTAATCTCATTCAAAATGTCATGACTAAGGTACTCCGATTTAGGAATGATTGGAAGAAAGTTCAACGTCGTCCTTCATTAGTATTAGTATTTCAAATTATACCCTTATTTTAAGCTTCATCGGACCGATTACTTCCACCACATATAATAAAATGAAATTTCTTATTATATTGTTTTAATGAAAGTAGAATATCATATTTGGGAAAGCACATATACTTGGAGCAACATAAATTATAGAGGGTTACTTATAAGTAGACAAAGGCTTAATTGGTAGAAGTTTACTTGGAGTATGTTCCATGGGATCACACCTATTATGTAATCATTCTTGATAATTGTAAGTTTAACTGATGAAGGAAAAGTAGGTACCTTCCGGTATTGACCGGTTCGTCATTTTACGTCCACGTAGGGGTCAAGTTCTTAATTTTTAAACTAAATATAATGACTCTTCGCTAATGTGGGAGATGTGGAAATGAAAATTGAGAGATACCCTAATCCTATTTACACAGTCATGACTAAGATGTTCCGATTTAGGAATGATTGGATGAAAGTACAACGTCGTCCGTCATTAGTATTAGAATTTCCCAAAATACCCTTATTTTAAGCTTCATCGGACCGATGACTTCCACCACATAGAATAAAATGAAATTCCTTGTTCTATTGTTTCAATGAAAATAGAATATCCAATTTTAGAAAGCGTATGTACATGGTGTAGAATAAATTTTAGATGAATATTTATAATTAGAAAGAGGATTAATTGAAAGAAGTTGTCTGGGAAACGTTTCCTTGGAATCACACCTATTATGTACTCATTCTCGACTATTTTAAGTTTGACCGAGGATGGAAAAGTAAATACATTCCGATATGGACCAGTTCACAATTTTACGTCCACGTACAGGTTAAGTTTATAATTTTTTAACTAAATATAATGTCCCTTCGCTAATGTGGGAGATGTTCAAATGCAAATTTAGAGATACCTTAATCTTATTCACAATGTCATGGCTAAGATGTTCCTATTTAGGGAAGATTGAAAGAAAGTGCAACGTCGTCCATCATTAGTATTAGTATTTCCAATTATACCCTTATTTTAAGCTTCATCGGACCGATTACTTCACCCACATATAATAAAATGAAATTTCTTATTATATTGTTTTAATGAAAGTAGAATATCAGATTTGAGAAAGCGCATATACTTGGTTCAGAATAAATTATAAAGGGTTACTTATAAGTAGACAAAGGCTTAATTGGTAGAAGTTGACTTGGAGTATGTTCCATGGAATCACACCTGTTATGTAATCATTCTTGATAATTATATGTTTGACCGATGAAGGAAAAGTAGGTACCTTCCGGTATTGACCGGTTCATCATTTTACGTACACGTAGGGGTCAAGTTCTTAATTTTTAAACTAAATATAATGTCACTTCGCTAAAGTGGGAGAGGTGGAAATGAAAATTTAGAGATACCCTATTCCTATCTACACTGTCATGACTAAGCTGTTCCGATTTAGGAATGATCGGATGAAAGTGCAACGTCGACCATCATTAGTATTTGTATTTCCCAATATACCCTTATTTTAAGTTTCATTAGACCGATGACTTCCACCACATAGAATAAAATAAAATTCCTTGTTCTATTGTTTCAATGGAAATAGAATATCAGATTTTTGAAAGCATATGTACGTGGTGTAGATTAAAAATGGTTATTTGTAAGTAGAATGAAGATTAATTGGTAGAAGTTGTCTGGGAAAAGTTTCCATGGGATCACGCCTATTATGTACTTATTCTCGATGATTTTAAGTTTGACCGAGGATGGAAAAGTATATACAATCCGGTATGGAACGGTTTAAAATTTTACGTCCACGTACGAGTCAAGTTCTTAATTTTTGAACTAAATATAATGTACCCTCGCTAATGTGGGAGATGAGAAAATGAAAGTTTAGAGATACCATAATCTTATTCACAATGTCATGACTAAGATGTTCCGATTTGAGAATGATTGGATGAAAGTGCAACGTCGTGCGTCATTAGTATTAGTATTTCAAACCGATGATTGTAAATGGTTATTTATAAATAGAAAGAAGATTAATTGGTAGAAGTTGACTGGGAAAAGTTCCCATGGGATCACGCCTATTATGTACTCATTCTCGATGATTTTAGGTTTTAACGAGGATGGAAAAGTAAATACATTCCTGCATGGACAAGTTCACAATTTAACGTCCACGTACAGGTTAAGTTCATAATTTTCGAACTAAATATAATGTCCCTTCGCTAATGTGGGAGATGTGCAAATGCAAATTTAGAGATACCCTAATCTTATTCACAATGTCATGAGTAAGATGTTCCGATTTAGAAATGATTGGAAGAAAGTGCAACGCCGTCCATCATTAGTATTAGTATTTCCAATTATACCTTTATTTTAAGCTTCATCGAACCGATGACTTCCACCACATATAATAAAATGAAATTTCTTATTATATTGTTTTAATGAAAGTAGAATATCAGATTTGAGAAAGCACATATACTTGGTGTAGAAGAAATTATAGAAGGTTACTTATAAGATGATAAAGGCTTAATTGGTTGAAGTTGACTTGGAGTAGGTTCCATAGGATCATGCCTATTATGTAATCATTCTCGATAATTATAAGTTTGACCACGGATGGAAGAGCAGGTACCTTCCGGTATTGATCGGTTCATCTTTTTACGTCCACGTAGGAGTCAAGTTCTTAATTTTTGAAGTAAATATAATGTCCCTTCGCTAATGTGGGAGATGTGGAAATTAGAATTTAGAGATACCCTAATCCTATTTACACTGTCATGACTAAGATGCTCGTATTTAGGAATGATCGGTTGAAAGTGCAACGCCATCCGTCATTAGCATTAGTATTTCCAATTATACCCAGATTATAAGCTTTATCGGACCGATGACTTCCACCACATAGAATAAAATTAAATTCCTTATTCTACTGTTTCAATGAAAATGGAAAATCACATTTTGGAAAACGCATGTACGTTGTGTAGAATAAATTATAGACAATTATTTATATGTACACAGAGGAATAATTGGTTGAAGTCGACAGGAAAATGTTTCCGTGGGATCACACCCTTCATGTAATCATTCTCAACAATTTTAAGTTTGACCAAGGATGGAAAAGTAAGTGCATTCCGGTATGGACCGGTTCACAATTTTTCGTCCACTACGGGTCAAGTTATTAATTTTTGAACTAAATATAATGTCCCTTCGCTAATGTGAGAGATGTGCAAATGAAAATTTAGAGATACCCTAATCTTATTCACAATGTCATGACTAAGATGTTCCGATTTAGGAATGATTGAAAGAAAGTACAACATCGTCCATCATTAGTATTAGTATTTCCAATTATACCCTTATTTTAAGCTTCATCGGACCGATTACTTCCACCACATATAACAAAATGAAATTTCTTATTATATTGTTTTAATGAAAGTAGAATATCAGATTTGAGAAAGCGCATATACTTGGTGTAGAATAAATTAGAGAGGGTTACTTATAAGTAGACAAAGGCCTAATTGGTAGAAGTTGACTTGGAGTATGTTCCATGGAATCACACCTGTTATGTAATCATTCTTGATAATTATATGTTTGACCGATGAAGGAAAAGTAGGTACCTTCCGGTATTGACCGGTTCGTCATTTTACGTACACGTAGGGGTCAAGTTCTTAATTTTTAAACTAAATATAATGTCACTTCGCTAAAGTGGGAGAGGTGGAAATGAATATTTAGAGATAACCTATTCCTATTTACACTGTCATGACTAAGATGCTACGATTTAGGAATGATCGGATGAAAGTGCAACGTTGACCGTCATTAGTATTAGTATTTCCCAATATACCCTTATTCTAAGTTTCATTAGACCGATGACTTCCACCACATAGAATAAATAAAATTCCTTGTTCTATTGTTTCAATGGAAATAGAATATCAGATTTTCGAAAGCATATGTACGTGGTGTAGATTAAATTATAAATGGTTATTTATAAGTAGAACGAAGATTAATTGGTAGAAGTTGTCTGGGAAAGGTTTCCATGGGATCACGCCTATTATGTACTCATTCTCGATGATTTTAAGTTTGACCGAGGATGGAAAAGTAAATACAATCCGGTATGGAACGGTTTAAAATTTTACGTCCACGTACGAGTCAAGTTCTTAATTTTTGAACTAAATATAATGTACCCTCGCTAATGTGGGAGATGAGAAAATGAAAGTTTAGAGATACCATAATCTTATTCAAAATGTCATGACTAAGATGTTCCGATTTGAGAATGATTGGATGAAAGTGCAACGTCGTGCGTCATTAGTATTAGTATTTCAAACCGATGATTGTAAATGGTTATTTATAAATATAAAGAAGATTAATTGGTAGAAGTTGTCTGGGAAAAGTTCCCATGGGATCACGCCTATTATGTACTCATTCTCGATGATTTTAAGTTTGACCGAGGATGGAAAAGTAAATACATTCCTGTATGGACCGGTTCACAATTTTACGTCCACGTACAGGTTAACTTTATAATTTTTGAACTAAATATAATGTCCCTTCGCTAATGTGGGAGATGTGCAAATGCAAATTTAGAGATACCCTAATCTTATTCACAATGTCATGAGTAAGATGTTCCAATTTAGGAATGATTCGAAGAAAGTGCAATGCCGTCCATCATTAGTATTAGTATTTCCAATTATACCCTTATTTTAAGCTTCATTGAACCGATGACTTCCACCACATATAATAAATTGAAATTTCTTATTATATTGTTTTAATGAAAGTAGAATATCAGATTTGAGAAAGCACATATACTTGGTGTAGAAGAAATTATAGAAGGTTACTTATAAGATGATAAAGGCTTAATTGGTTGAAGTTGACTTGGAGTAGGTTCCATAGGATCATGCCTATTATGTAATCATTCTCGATAATTATAAGTTTGACCACGGATGGAAGAGCAGGTACCTTCCGGTATTGATCGGTTCATCTTTTTACGTCCACGTAGGAGTCAAGTTCTTAATTTTTGAAGTAAATATAATGTCCCTTCGCTAATGTGGGAGATGTGGAAATTAGAATTTAGAGATACCCTAATCCTATTTACACTGTCATGACTAAGATGCTCGTATTTAGGAATGATCGGTTGAAAGTGCAACGCCATCCGTCATTAGCATTAGTATTTCCAATTATACCCAGATTATAAGCTTTATCGGACCGATGACTTCCACCACATAGAATAAAATTAAATTCCTTATTCTACTGTTTCAATGAAAATGGAAAATCACATTTTGGAAAATGAATGTACGTTGTGTAGAATAAATTATAGACAATTATTTATATGTACACAGAGGAATAATTGGTTGAAGTCGACAGGAAAATGTTTCCGTGGGATCACACCCTTCATGTAATCATTCTCGACAATTTTAAGTTTGACCAAGGATGGAAAAGTAAGTGCATTCCGGTATAGGACCGGTTCACAATTTTACGTCCACTACGGGTCAAGTTATTAATTTTTGAACTAAATATAATGTCCCTTCGCTAATGTGAGAAATGTGCAAATGAAAATTTAGAGATACCCTAATCTTATTCACAATGTCATGACTAAGATGTTCCGATTTAGGAATGATTGAAAGAAAGTGCAATATCGTCCATCATTAGTATTAGTATTTCCAATTATACCCTTATTTTAGGCTTCATCGGACCGATTACTTCCACCACATATAATAAAATGAATTTCTTATTATATTGTTTTAATGAAAGTAGAATATCAGATTTGAGAAAGCGCATATACTTGGTGTAGAATAAATTAGAGAGGGTTACTTATAAGTAGACAAAGGCTTAATTGGTAGAAGTTGACTTGGAGTATGTTCCATGGAATCACACCTGTTATGTAATCATTCTTGATAATTATATGTTTGACCGATGAAGGAAAAGTAGGTACCTTCCGGTATTGACCGGTTCGTCATTTTACGAACACGTAGGGGTCAAGTTCTTAATTTTTAAACTAAATATAATGTCACTTCGCTAAAGTGGGAGAGGTGGAAATGAAAATTTAGAGATACCCTATTCCTATTTACACTGTCATGACTAAGATGTTCCGATTTAGGAATGATCGGATGAAAGTGCAACGTCGACCGTCATTAGTATTAGTATTTCCCAATATACCCTTATTTTAAGTTTCATTAGACCGATGACTTCCACCACATAGAATAAATAAAATTCCTTGTTCTATTGTTTCAATGGAAATAGAATATCAGATTTTCGAAAGCATATGTACGTGGTGTAGATTAAATTATATATGGTTATTTATAAGTAGAACGAAGATTAATTGGTAGAAGTTGTCTGGGAAAGGTTTCCATGGGATCATGCCTATTATGTACTCATTCTCGATGATTTTAAGTTTGACCGAGGATGGAAAAGTAAATACAATCCGGTATGGAACGGTTTAAAATTTTACATCCACGTACGAGTCAAGTTCTTAATTTTTGAACTAAATATAATGTACCCTCGCTAATGTGGGAGATGAGAAAATGAAAGTTTAGAGATACCATAATCTTATTCACAATGTCATGACTAAGATGTTCCAATTTGAGAATGATTGGATGAAAGTACAACGTCGTGCGTCATTAGTATTAGTATTTCAAACCGATGATTGTAAATGGTTATTTATAAATAGAAAGAAGATTAATTGGTAGAAGTTGTCTGGGAAAAGTTCCCATGGGATCACGCCTATTATGTACTAATTCTCGATGATTTTAAGTTTGACCGAGGATGGAAAAGTAAATACATTCCTGTATGGACCGGTTCATAATTTTACGTCCACGTACAGGTTGAGTTTATAATTTTTGAGCTAAATATAATGTCCCTTCGCTAATGTGTGAGATGTGCAAATGCAAATTTAGAGATACCCTAATCTTATTCACAATGTCATGAGTAAGATGTTCCAATTTAGGAATGATTGGAAGAAAGTGCAATGCTGTCCATCATTAGTATTAGTATTTTCAATTATACCCTTATTTTAAGCTTCATTGAACCGATGACTTCCACCACATATAATAAATTGAAATTTCTTATTATATTGTTTTAATGAAAGTAGAATATCAGATTTGAGAAAGCACATATACTTGGTGTAGAAGAAATTATAGAAGGTTACTTATAAGTTGATAAAGGCTTAATTGGTTGAAGTTGACTTGGAGTAGGTTCCATGGGACCATGCCTATTATGTAATCATTCTCGAAAATTATAAGTTTGACCAAGGATGGAAGAGCAGGTACCTTCCGGTATTGATCGGTTCATCTTTTTACGTCCACGTAGGAGTTAAGTTCTTAATTTTTGAAGTAAATATAATGTCCCTTCGCTAATGTGGGAGATGTGGAAATTAGAATTTAGAGATACCCTAATCCTATTTACACTGTCATGACTAAGATGCTCGTATTTAGGAATGATCGGTTGAAAGTACAACGCCATCCGTCATTAGCATTAGTATTTCCAATTATACCCAGATTATAAGCTTTATCGGACCGATGACTTCCACCACATAGAATAAAATTAAATTCCTTATTCTACTGTTTCAATGAAAATGGAAAATCACATTTTGGAAAATGCATGTACGTTGTGTAGAATAAATTATAGACAATTATTTATATGTACACAGAGGAATAATTGGTTGAAGTCGACAGGAAAATGTTTCCATGGGATCACACCCTTCATGTAATCATTCTCGACAATTTTAAGTTTGACCAAGGATGGAAAAGTAAGTACATTCCGGTATGGACCGGTTCACAATTTTACGTTCACTACGGGTCAAGTTATTAATTTTTGAACTAAATATAATGTCCCTTCGCTAATGTGAGAGATGTGCAAATGAAAATTTAGAGATACCCTAATCTTATTCACAATGTCATGACTAAGATGTTCCGATTTAGGAATGATTGAAAGAAAGTGCAACGTCGTCCATCATTAGTATTAGTATTTCCAATTATACCCTTATTTTAAGCTTCATCGGACCGATTACTTCCACCACATATAATAAAATAAAATTTCTTATTATATTGTTTTAATGAAAGTAGAATATCATATTTGAGAAAGTGCATATACTTGGTGCAAAATAAATTATAGAAGGTTACTTACAAGTAGACAAAGGCTTAATTGGTAGAGGTTGACTTGGAGTATGTTCCATGGGATCACACCTGTTATGTAATCATTCTTGATAATTATAAGTTTGACCGATGAAGGAAAAGTAGGTACATTCCGGTATTGACCGGTTAGTCATTTTACGTCCACGTAGGGGTCAAATTCTTAATTTTAAAACTAAATATAATGACACTTCGCTAATGTGGGAGATGTGGAAATGAAAATTGAGAGATACCCTAATCCTATTTACACAGTCATGACTAAGATGTTCCGATTTAGGAATGATTGGATGAAAGTGCAACGTCGTCCGTGTTTAGTATTAGTATTTCCCAAAATACCCTTATTTTAAGCTTCATCGGACCGATGACTTCCACCACATAGAATAAAATGAAATTCCTTATTCTATTGTTTTAATGATAGTAGAATATCATATTTTAGAAAGCGCATGTACATGGTGTAGAATAAATTATAGATGGTTATTTATAAATAGAAAGAGGATTATTTGGTAGAAGTTTCTGGGAAAAGTTTCCATGGGATCACGCCTATTATGTACTCATTCTCGATGATTTTAAGTTTGACCGGGGATGGAAAAGTAAATACATTCCGGTATGAACCAGTTCACAATTTTACGTCCACGTACAGGTTAAGTTTATAATTTTTGAACTAATATAATGTCCCTTCGCTAATGTGGGAGATGTTCAAATGTAAATGTAGAGATACCCTAATCTTCTTCACAATGTCATGGCTAAGATGTTCCTATTTAGGAATGATTGGAAGAAAGTGCAACGTCGTCCATCATTAGGATTAGTATTTCCAATTATACCCTTATTTTAAGCTTCATCGGACCGATTACTTCCACCACATATAATAAAATGAAATTTCTTATTATATTGTTTTAATGAAAGTAGAATATCATATTTGGGAAAGCGCATATACTTGGTGCAAAATAAATTATAGAGGGTTACTTATAAGTAGACAAAGGCTTAATTGGTAGAAGTTGACTTGAAGTATGTTCCATGGGATCACACCTATTTTGTAATCATTCTTGATAATTATAAGTTTGACCGATGAAGGAAAAGTAGGTACCTTCCGGTATTGACCGGTTCATCATTTTACGTCCACGTAGGGGTCAAGTTCTTAATTTTTAAACTAAATATAATGTTACTTCACTAACGTGGGAGATGTGGAAATGAAAATTTTGAGATACCCTAATCCTATTTTCACTGTCATGACTAAGATGTTCCGATTTAGGAATGATCGGATGAAAGTGCAACATCGTCCGTCATTAGTATTAATATTTCCCACAATGCCCTTATTTTGAGCTTCATCAGACCGATGACTTCCACCACATAGAATAAAATGAAATTCCTTGTTCTATTGTTTCAATGATAGTAGAATATCATATTTTAGAAGGCGCATGTACGTGGTGTAGAATAAATTATAGATGGTTATTTATAAGTAGAAAGAGGATTATTTGGTAGAAGTTTCTAGGAAAAGTTTCCATAGGATCACGCCTATTATGTACTCATTCTCGATGATTTTAAGTTTGACAGAGGATGGAAAAGTAAATACATTTCGGTATGGAGTAGTTCACAATTTTACGTTCACGTACAGGTTAAGTTTATAATTTTTGAACTAAATATCCTGTCCCTTCGCTAATGTGGGAGATGTTCAAATGCAAATTTAGAGATACCCTAATCTTATTCACAATGTCATGACTAAGATGTTCCTATTTAGGAATGATTGGAAGAAAGTGCAACGTCGTCGATCATTAGTATTAGTATTTCTAATTATACCCTTATTTTAAGCTTCATCAGACCGATTACTTCCACCACATATAATAAAATGAAATTTCTTATTATTTTGTTTTAATGAAAGTAGAATATCAGATTTGAGGAAGCGCAAATACTTGGTGCAGAATAAATTATGGAGGGTTACTTATAAGTAGACAAAGGCTTAATTTGTAGAAGTTGACTTGGAGTATGTTCCATAGAATCACAACTGTTATGTAATCATTCTTGATAATTATATATCTGACCGATGAAGGAAAAGTAGGTACCTTCCGGTATTGACCGGTTCATCATTTTACGTCCACGTAGGGGTCGAGTTCTTAATTTTTAAAATAAATATAATGTCACTTCGCTAACGTGGGATATGTGGAAATGAAAATTTAGAGATACCCTAATCCTATTTACACTGTTATGACTAAGATGTTCCGATTTAGGAATGATCGGATGAAAGTGCAACGTCGTTTGTCATTAGTATTAGTATTTCCCAATATACCCTTATTTTAAGCTTCATCAGACCGATGACTTCCACCACATAGAATAAAATAAAATTCCTTGTTCTATTGTTTCAATGGAAATAGAATATCAGATTTTCGAAAGCATATGTACGTGGTGTAGATTAAATTAAAAATGGTTATTTATAAGTAGAACGAAGATTAATTGGTAGAAGTTGTCTGGGAAAAGTTTCCATGGGATCACACCTATTATGTACTCATTCTCGATAATTTTAAGTTTGACCGAGGATGGAAAAGTAAATACAATCCGGTATGGAATGGTTTAAAATTTTACGTCCACGTACGGGTCAAGTTCTTAATTTTTGAACTAAATATAATGTACCCTCGCTAATGTGGGAGATGAGAAAATGAAAGTTTAGAGATACCATAATCTTATTCACAATGTCATGACTAAGATGTTCCGATTTGAGAATGATTGGATGAAAGTGCAACGTCGTCCGTCATTAGTATTAGTATTTCAAACCGATGATTATAAATGGTTATTTATAAGTAGAAAGAAGATTAATTGGTAGAAGTTGTCTAGGAAAAGTTTCCATTGGATCACGCCTATTATGTACTCATTCTCGATGATTTTAAGTTTGACCGAGGATGGAAAAGTAAATACATTCCTGTATGGACCGGTTCACAATTTTACGTCCACGTACAGGTTAAGTTTATAATTTTTGAACTAAATATAATGTCCCTTCGCTAATGTGGGAGATGTGCAAATGCAAATTTAGAGATACCCTAATCCTATTCACAATGTCATGACTAAGATATTCCGATTTAGGAATGATTGGAAGAAAGTGCAATGTCGTCCATCATTAGTATTAGTATTTTCAATTATACCCTTATTTTAAGCTTCATTGAACCGATGACTTTCACCACATATAATAAAATGAAATTTCTTATTATATTGTTTTAATGAAAGAAGAATTTCAGATTTGAGAAAGCACATATACTTGGTGTAGAAGAAATTATAGAAGGTTACTTATAAGTTGATAAAGGCTTAATTGGTTGAAGTGGACTTGGAGTAGGTTCCATGGGATCATGCCTATTATGTAATCATTCTCGATAATTATAAGTTTGACGATGGATTGAAGAGCAGGTACCTTCTGGTATTAACTGGTTCATCTTTTTACGTCCACGTAGGAGTCAAGTTCTTAATTTTTGAACTAAATATAATGTCCCTTCGCTAATGTGGGAGATGTGGAAATTAGAATTTAGAGATACCCTAATCCTATTTACACTGTCATGACTAAGATGTTCGTATTTAGGAATGATCAGTTGAAAGAGCAACGTCATCCGTCATTAGCATTAGTATTTCCAATTATACCCAGATTATAAGCTTTATCGGACTGATGAATTCCACCACATAGAATCAAATTAAATTCCTTATTCTACTGTTTCAATGAAAATGGAAAATCACATTTTGGAAAATGCATGTACGTTGTGTTGAATAAATTATAGAAAATTATTTATATGTACACAGAGGAATAATTGGTTGAAGTCGACAGGAAAATGTTTCCGTGGGATCACACCCTTCATGTAATCATTCTCGACAATTTTAAGTTTGACCAAGGATGGAAAAGTAAGTACATTCCGGTATGGACCGGTTCACAATTTTACGTCCACTACGGGTCAAATTATTAATTTTTGAACTAAATATAATGTCCCTTCGCTAATGTGGGGATGTGCAAATGCACATTTAGAGATACCCTAATCTTATTCATAATGTCATGACTAAGATGTTCCGATTTAGGAATGATTGGAAGAAAGTGCAACGTCGTCCATCATTAGTATTAGTATTTCAAATTATACCCTTATTTTAAGCTTCATCGGACCGATTACTTCCACCACATATAATAAAATGAAATTTCTTATTATATTGTTTTAATGAAAGTAGAATATCATATTTGGGAAAGCGCATATACTTGGAGCAAAATAAATTATAGAGGGTTACTTATAAGTAGACATAGGCTTAATTGGTAGAAGTTGACTTGGAGTATGTTCCATGGGATCACACCTATTATGTAATCATTCTTGATAATTGTAAGTTTGACCGATGAAGGAAAACTAGGTACCTTCCGGTATTGACCGGTTCGTCATTTTACGTCCACGTGGGGGTCAAGTTCTTAATATTTAAACTAAATATAATGACACTTCGCTAATGTGGGAGATGTGGAAATGAAAATTGAGAGATACCCTAATCCTATTTACACAGTCATGACTAAGATGTTCCGATTTAGGAATGATTGGATGAAAGTGCAACGTCGTCCGTGTTTAGTATTAGTATTTCCCAATATACCCTTATTTTAAGCTTCATCGGACCGATGACTTCTACCACATAGAATAAAATAAAATTCCTTGTTCTATTGTTTCAATGGAAATAGAATATCAGATTTTAGAAAGCGTATGTACGCGGTGTACATTAAATTATAAATGGTTATTTATAAGTAGAAAGAGGAATAATTGGTAGAAGTCGACAAGGAAATGTTTCCGTGGGATCACACCCTTCATGTAATCATTCTCGACAATTTTAAGTTTGACCAAGGATGGAAAAGTAAGTACATTCTGGTATGGACCTGTTCACATTGTTGCGTCCACTACGGGTCAAGTTATTATATTTTGAAGTAAATATAATGTCCCTTCGCTAATGTGGGAGATGAGAAAATGCAAATTTTGAGATACCCTAATCCTATTCAGAATGTCATGACGAAGATGTTCCGATTTAGGAATGGTTGAATGAAAGTGCAACGTCGTCCATCATTAGTATTGGTATTTCCGAATATACCCTTATTTTAAGCTACATCGGACCGATGACTTCCACCATAGAACAAAATAAAATTCCTTGTTCTATTAATTCATAGAAAATAGAATATCAGATTTTAAAAAGCGCATGTACGTGGTGTAGAATAAATTATACATGGTTATTTATAATTAGAAAGAGGATTAATTGAAAGAAGTTGTCTGGGAAAAGTTTCCATGGAATCACGCCTATTATGTACTCATTATCGATGATTTTAAGTTTGTCCGAGGATGGAAAAGTAAATACATTCCGGTATGGACCGGTTCACAATTTTATGTCCACGTACGGGTCAAATTATTAATTTTTGAAATAATGCCCCTTCACTAATGTGGGATATGTGCAAATGCAAATTTAGAGATACCCTAATCTTATTCACAATGTTATGACTAAGAAGTTCCGATTTAGGAATGATTGGAAGAAAGTGCAACGTCGTCCATCATTAGTATTAGTATTTCCAATTATACCCTTATTTTAAGCTTCATCGGACCGATTACTTCCACCACATATAATAAAATGAAATTTCTTATTATATTGTTTTAATGAAAGTAGAATATCATATTTGAGAAAGTGCATATACTTGGTGCAGAATAAATTATAGAGGGTTACTTATAAGTAGACAAAGGCTTAGTTGGTAGAAGTTGACTTGGAGTATGTTCCATGGGATCGCGCCTGTTATGTAATCATTCTTGATGATTATATGTTTGACCGAGGATGGAAAAGTAGTTACCTTCCGGTATTGACCGGTTCATCATTTTCGTCCATGTAGGGGTCAAGTTCTTAATTTTTGAACTAAATATAATGTCACTTCGCTAATGTGGGAGATGTGGAAATGAAAATTTAGAGATACCCTAATCCTATTTACACTGTCATGACTAAGATGTTCCGATTTAGGAATGATCGGTTGAAAGTGCAACGTCGTCCGTCATTAGCATTTGTATTTCCAATTATACCCAGATTATAAGCTTTATTGGATCGATGACTTCCACCACACAGAATAAAATTCAATTCCATATTCTACTGTTTCAATGAAAATAGAAAATCATATTTTTGAACGCATGTACATTGTCTAGAAAAAATTATAGATAGTTATTTATAAATAGACAGAGGATTAATTGGTAGAAGTCGACAAGGAAAAGTTTCCATGGGATGACACCCTTCATGTAATCATTCTCAATGATTTTAAGTTTGACCAAGGATGGGAAAGTAAGTACATTCCGGTATGGACCGGTTCACAATGTTACGTCCACTACGGGTCAAGTTATTAAATTTTGAACTAAATATAATGTCCCTTCGCTAATGTGGGAGATGAGAAAATGCAAATTTTGAGATACCCTAAACCTATTCACAATGTCATGACTAAGATGTTCCGATTTAGGAATGATTGGATGAAAGTACAACGTCGTCCGTCATTAGTATTAGTATTTTCTAATATACCCTTATTTTAAGCTTCATCGGACCGATGACTTCCACCACACGGGAAAAAAATTTAATTCCTTGTTCTATTGTATCAATGAAAATAGAATATCATATTTTAGAAAGCGCATGTACTTTGTGTAGAATAAATTATAGATGGTTATTTATAATTAGAAAGAGGAGTAATTGAAAGAAGTTGTCTGGGAAAAGTTTCCATGGGATCACGCCTATTATGTACTCATTCTCGATGATTTTAAGTTTGATCGAGGATGGAAAAGTAAATACATTCCGGTATGGATCGGTTCACAATTTTACGTCCACGTATGGGTCAAGTTGTTAATTTTTGAATTAAATATGACGTCCCTTCACTAATGTGGGAGATGTGCAAATGCAAATTTAGAGATACCCTAATCTTATTCACAATGTCATGACTAAGATGTTCCATTTTAGGAATGATTGGATGAAAGTACAACGTCGTCCATCATTAGTATTAGTATTTCCAATTACACTCTTATTTTAAGCTTCATCAGACCGATTACTTCCAACACGTAGAATAAAATGAAATTTCTTATTATATTGTTTTAATGAAAGTAGAATATCAGATTTGAGAAAGTGCATATACTTGGTGAATAATAAATTATCGAGGGTTACTTATAAGTAGACAAAGGCTTAATTGGTAGAAGTTGACTTGGAGTATTTTCCATGGGATCACGCCTGTTATGTAATCATTCTTGATTATTATAAGTTTAACCGAGGATGGAAAAGTAGGTACCTTCCGGTATTGACCGGTTCATCATTTTACGTCCACGTACTGGTCAAGTTTTAATTTTTGAACTAAATATAATGTCACTTCGCTAATATGGGAGATGTGGAAATGAAAATTTAGAGATACCCTAATCCTATTTACACTGTCATGACTAAGATGTTCCGATTTAGGAATGATCGGTTGAAAGTGCAACGTCGTCCGTCATTAGCATTAGTATTTCCAATTATACCCAGATTATAAGCTTTATTGGACCGATGAGTTCCACCACATAGAATAAAATTAAATTCCTTATTCTACTGTTTCAATGAAAATAGAAAATCACATTTTTGAACGCATGTATGTTGTGTAGAATAAATTATGGATAATTATTTATAAATAGACTGAGGATTAATTGGTAGAAGTCAACAAGGAAAAGTTTCCATGGGATGACACCGTTCATGTAATCATTCCCAATGATTTTAAGTTTGACCACGGATGGAAAAGTAAGTACATTCCGGTATGGACCGGTTCACAATGTTGCGTCCACTACGGGTCAAGTTATTAAATTTTGAACTAAATATAATGTCCCTTCGCTAATGAGGGAGATGAGAAAATGCAAATTTTGAGATACCCTAAACCTATTCACAATGTCATGAATAAGATGTTCCGATTTAGGAATGATTGGATGAAAATGCAACGTCGTCCATCATTAGTATCAGTATTTTCCAATATACCCTTATTTTAAGCTTCATCGGACCGACGACTTCAACCACATAGAATAAAATGAAATTCCTTGTTCTATTGTATCAATGAAAATAGAATATCAGATTTTAGAAAGCGCATGTACTTTGTGCAGAATAAATTATAGATGGTTATTTATAATTAGAAAGAGGATTAATTGAAAGAAGTTGTCTGGGAAAAGTTTCCATGGGTTCACTCCTATTATATACTCATTCTCGATGATTTTAAGTTTCACCGAGAATGGAAAAGTAAATACATTACGGTATGGACCGGTTCACAATTTTACGTCCACGTACGGGTCAAGTTATTAATTTTTGAATTAAATATAACATCCCTTCGCTAATGTAGGAGATGTGCAAATGAAAATTTAGAGATACCCTAATCTTATTCACAATGTCATGATAAGATGTTCCGATTTAGGAACGATTGGAAGAAAGTGCAACATCGTCAATCATTAGTATTAGTATTTCCAATTATACCCTTATTTAAAGCTTCATCGGACCGATTACTTCCAAAACACAGAATAAAATGGAATTTCTTGTTATATTGTATTAATGAAAGTAGAATATCAGATTTGAGAAAGCGCATATACTTGGTGCAGAATAAATTATACAGGGTTACTTATAGGTAGGCAAAGGCTTAATTGGTACAAGTTGACTTGGAGTATGTTCCATGGGATCACGCCTGTTATGTAATCATTCTTGATGATTATAAGTTTGACCGAGGATGGAAAAGTAGGTACCTTCCGGTATGGACCGGTTCATCATTTTACGTCCACGTAGAGGTCAAGTTCTTAATTTTTGAACTAAATATAATGTCACTTCGCTAATGTGGGAGATGTGGAAATGAAAATTTATAGATACCCTAATCCTATTTAAACTGTCATGACTAAGTTGTTCCGATTTAGGAATGATCGGTTGAAAGTGAACGTCGTCCGTCATTAGCATTAGTATTTCCAATTATACATAGATTATAAGCTTTATCAGACCGATGACTTCCACCACGTAGAATAAAATTAAATTCCTTATTCTACTGTTTCAATGAAAATAGAAAATCTCATTTTGGAAAACGCATGTACGTTGTGTACAATAAATTATGGATAATTATTTATATGTTGACAAAGGATTAATTGGTAGAAGTCGGCAGGGAAAAGTTTCCATGGGATCACTCCCTTCATGTAATCATTCTCGATGATTTTAAGTTTTATAAAGGATGGAAAAGTAAGTACATTATGGTATGGACCGGTTCACAATGTTGCGCCCACTACGGGTCAAGTTATTAAATTTTGAACTAAATATAATGTCCCTTCTCTAATGAGGGAGATGAGAAAATGCAAATTTTGAGATACCCTAAACCTATTCACAATGTCATGAATAAGATGCTCCGATTTAGGAATGATCGAATTAGAGTGCAACGTCGCCCGTCATTAGTATTAGTATTTTCCAATATACCCTTATTATAAGCTTCATCGGACCGATGACTACCACCACATAGAATAAAATGAAATTCCTTGTTCTATTGTTACAATGAAAATAGAATATTAGAATTTAGAAAGCGCATGTACTTGTTGTAGAATAAATTATATATGGTTATTTATAATTAGAAAGAGGATTGATTGGTAGAATTGTGCTGGGAAAAGTTTCCATGGGATCACACCTATTATGTACTGATTCTTGATGATTTTGAGTTTGACCAAGGATGGAAAAGTAAATACATACCGGTATGGACCGGTTCACGATTTTACGTCAACGTACGGGTCACGTTCTTAATATATGAACTAAATATAATGTCCCTTCGCTAATGTGGGAAGTGTGAAAAAGCAAATTTAGAGATACCCTAATCTTATTCACAATGTCATGACTAAGATTATCCAGTATAGGAATGATTGGATGAAATTGCAACGTCGTCGGTCATTAGTTTTAGTATTTCCAATTATATCCTCATTTTAAGCTTCATCGGAACGATGACTTCCACCAAATAGAATAAAATGAATTTTCTTATTATATTTTTTGATTGGCAGTAGAATATCAGATTTGAGAAATCGCATATACTTGGTGCAGAAAAAATTATACAAGGTTACTTATAAGTAGACAAAGGCTTAATTGGTAGAAGTTGACTTGGATTAGGTCCCATGGGATCACGCCTGTTATGTAATCATTCTCGATAATTATAAGTTTTACCGAGGATGGAAAAGTAGGTACCTCTCGGTATTGACCGGTTCATCATTGTACATTCACGTAGGTGTTAAGTTCTTAATTTTTGAATTAAATAAAATGTCCCTTACCTAATGTGGGAGATGTGGAAATGAAATTTAGAGATACCCTAATCATATTTACCCTGTCACGACTAAGATGTTCCGATTTAGGAATGATCGGATGAAACTGCAACGTCGTCCATCATTAGCATTAGTATTTCCAATTATACACAGATTATAAGCTTCATCAGACCGATGACATCCGCCACATTGAATAAAATTAAATTCCTTATTCTACTGTTTCAATGAAAATAGAAAATCACATTTTGGAAAGTGCATGTATGTTTTGTAGAATAAATTATAGATAATTATGTATAAGTGGACAGAGGATTAATTGGTAGAAGTTGACTGGGAAAAGTTTCCATGGGATCACACCCGTCATATAATCATTCTCGATGATTTTCAGTTTTACCGAGGATGGAATAGTAAGTACATTCTGGTATGGACCGGTTCACAGTTTTGCATCCACGTACGGGTTAAGTTATTAAATTTTAACTAAATATAATGTCCCTTTACTGATGTAGGAGATGTGCAGATTCAAATTTTGAGATACCCAAATCCTATTCACAATGTCATGACTAAGATGTTCCGATTTAGGAATGATCGGATGAAAGTGCAACGTTGTCCGTCATTAGTATTAGTATTTTCCAACATACCCTTAATATAAGCTTCATCGGACCGATGACTACCACCACATAGAATAAAATGAAATTCCTTGTTCTATTGTTTCAGTAAAAATAGAATATCAGATTTTATAAAACGCATGTACTTGTTGTAGAATAAATTATAGATGGTTATTTAAAATTAGAAAGAGGATTAATTGGTAGAAGTTGTCTGGGAAAAGTTTCCATGGGATCACACCCGTCATGTAATCATTCTCGATGATTTTAAGTTTTACCGAGGATGGAAAAGTAAGTACATTCTGGTATGGACCGGTTCACAATTTTACGTTCACGTACGGGTAAAGTTATTAAATTTTAACTAAATATGATGTCCCTTCACCAATGTGGGAGATGTGGAAATGAAAATTTTGAGATACCCTATTCCTATTTACCCTGTCATGACTAAGATGTTTCGATTCTGGAATGATCAGATGAAAGTGCAACGTTGTCCATCATTAGTATTAGTATCTCCCAATATACCCTTATTTTTAGCTTCATCGGACCGATGACTACCACCACATAGAATAAAATGAAATTCCTTGTTCTATTGTTTCAATAAAAATAGAATATCAGATTTTAGAAAGTGCATATACTTGTTGTAGAATACATTATAGATGGTTATTTATAATTAGAAAGGAGATTAATTGGTAGAAGTTTTCTGGGAAAAGTTTCCATGGGATCACGCCAATTATGTACGCATTCTCGATGATTTTAAGTTTTACCAAGGATGGAAAAGTAAATACATTCCGGTATGGACCGGTTCACAATTTTACGACAACGTACGGGTAGAGTTCTTAATTTTTGAATTAAATATAATGTCCCTTCGCTAATGTGGGAGATGTGCAACTGTAAATTTAGAGTAACCCTAATCTTATTCACAATGTTATGACTAAGATTATCCAATATAGGAATGATTGGGTGAAAGTGCAATGTCGTCGGTCATTAGTATTAGTATTTCCAATTATATCATCATTTTAAGCTTCATCGGACCGATGACTACCACCACATAGAATATAATGATTTTTCTTATTATATTGTTTTAATGGAAGTAGAATATCAGATTTGAGAAAGCGCATATACATGGTGCAGAAAAAATTATAGAAGGTTACTTATAAGTAGACATAGGCTTAATTGGTAGGAGTTGACTTGGAGTAGGTCCCATGGGATCACGCCTGTTATGTAATCATTCTTGATAAATATAAGTTTGACTGAGGATGGAAAAGTAGGTCTCTCCCGGTATTGACCGGTCATCATTTTACGTCCACGTATGGGTAAAGTTCTTAATTTTTGAACTAAATATATAAGGTCCCTTCGGTAATGTGGGAGATGTCGAAATGAAAATTTAGAGATGCCCTAATCCTATTTACCCTTTCATGACTAAGATGTTCCGATATAGGAATTATCGGATGAAAGTGTAACGTCGTCCATCATAAACATTAGTATTTCCAATTATACCCAGATTATAAGCTTCATCGGACCGATGACTTCCACCACATAGAATAAAATTAAATTCCTTATTCTACTGTTTCAATTAAAATAGAAAATCACATTTTGGAAAATGCATATACGTTGTGTAGAATAAATTATCGATAATTATTTATTAGTACACAGAGGATTAATTGGTAGAAGTTGACTGGGAAAAGTTTCCATGGGATCACACCCATCATGTAATCATTCTCAATGATTTTAAGTTTGACCGAGGATGGAAAAGTAAGTACATTCTGGTGTGGACCGGTTCACAATTTTGCGTCCACGTACGGGTCAAGTTATTAAATTTTAACTAATATATTGTCCCTTTGCTAATGTGGGAGATGTGCAAATGCAAATTTTGAGATACCCCAATCCTATTCACAATGACATGACTAAGATGTTCGGATTTAGGAATGATTGGATGAAAGTGCAACGTTGTCCGTCATTAGTATTAGTATCTCCCAATATAACCATATTTTAAGCTTCATCGGACCGATGACTACCCCCACGTAGAATAAAATGAAATTCCTTGTTCTATTGTTTCAATAAAAATAGAATATTAGATTTTAGAAAGTGCATGTACTTGTTGTAGAATAAATTATAGATGGTTATTTATAATTAGAAAGAGGATTAATTGGTAGAAGTTTTCTGGGAAAAGTTTCCATGGGATCATGCCTATTATGTACTGATTCTTGATGATTTTAAGTTTGACCAGGGATGGAAAAGTAAACACATTCCGGTATGGACCGGTTCAAAATTTTACGTCAACGTACGGGTCAAGTTCTTAATATTTGAACTAAATATAATGTCCCATCTCTAATGTAGGAGATGTGCAAAAGAAAATTTAGAGATACCCTAATCTTATTCACAATGTCATGACTAAGATTATCCAATATAGGAATGATTGGTTGAAAGTGCAACGTCGTCGGTCATTAGTATTAGTATTTCCAATTATATTCTCATTTTAAGATTCATCGGGCCGATGACATCCACCAAATAGAATAAAATGATTTTTCTTATTATATTATTTTAATGAAAGTAGGATATCAGATTTGAGAAAGCGCATATACTTGGTGCAGAAAAAATTATAAAAGGTTACTTGTAAGTAGACAAAGGCTTAACTGGTAGAAATTGACTTGTAGTAGGTCCAATGGGATCACGCCTGTTATGTAATCATTCTTGATAATTATAAGTTTTACCGAGGATGGAAATGTAGTTATCTCCGGTATTAACCGGTTCATCATTTTACGTCCACGTAGAGGTCAAGTTCTTAATTTTTGAACTAAATATAATGTCCCTACGCTAATGTGGAAGATGTGGAAATGAAAATTTAGATATACCCTAATCCTATTTACCCTGTCATGGCTAAGATGTTCCGATTTAGGAATGATCGGATGAAAGTGCAACGTCATCCATCATTAGCATTAGTATTTCCAATTATACCCAGAGCATAAGCTTCATCTGACCGATAACTTCAACCACATAAAATAAAATTAAATTACTTATTTTACTGTTTCAATAAAAATAGAAAATCACATTTTGGAAAGCGCATGTACGTTGTGTTGAATAAATTATAGATAATTATTTATAAGTAGAAAGAGGATTAATTGGTAGAAGTTGACTGGAAAAAGTTTCCATGGGATCACACCTGTCATGTAATCACTCTCGATGATTTAAAGTTTGACCGAGGATGGATAAGTAAGTACATTCCGGTATGGACCGGTTCACGATTTTGCATCCACGTATGGGTCAAGTTATTAAATTTTAACTAAATATAATGTCCCTTTGCTAATGTGGCAGTTGTGAGAACGCAAATTTTGAAATACCCCAATCCTATTCACAATGGCATGACTAAGATGTTCCGATTTAGGAATGATCGGATGAAAGTGCAACGTCGTCCATCATTAGTATTAGTATCTCCCAATATACCATTATTTTAAGCATCATCAGACCGATGACTACCACCACATAGAATAAAATGAAATTCCTTGTTGTATTGTTTTAATAAATATAGAAATAAGATTTTAGAAAGCACATGTACTTGTTGTAGAATAAATTTTAGATGGTTATTTATAATTAGAAAGAGGATTAATTGGTAGAAGTTGTCTGGAAAACGTTTCCATGGGATCACGCCTATTATGTACTCATTCTCGATGATTTTAAGTTTGACAACGGATGCAAAAGTTAATACATTCTGGTATGGACCGGTTCAAAATTTTACGTCAACGTACGGGTCAAGTTCTTAATATTTGAACTAAATATAATGTCCCTTTGCTAATGTGGGAGATGTGCAAATGCAAATTTAGAGATACCCTAATCTTATACACAATGTCATGAATAAGATTATCCAATATAGGAATGATTGGGTGAAAGTGCAACGTCGTCGGTCATTAGTATTAGCATTTCCAATTGTATCCTCATTTTAAGCTTCATCGGACCGAAGACTTCCACCACATAGAATAAAACGATTTTTCTTATTATATTGTATTAATGAAAATAGAATATCAGATTTGAGAAAGTGCATATACTTGTTGCAGAAAAAATTATAGAAGGTTACTTATAAGTAGACAAAGGCTTAATTGGTAAAAGTTGACTTGGAGTAGGTCCCATGGGAACACGCCTGTTATTTAATCGTTCTTGATAATTATAAGTTTGACCGAGGATGGAAAAGTAGGTACCTCCCGGTAATTACCGGTTCATCATTTTACGTCCACGTAGGGGTCAAGTTCTTAATTTTTGAACTAAATATAATGTCCCCTCACTAATGTGGGAGATGTGTAAATGAAAATTTAGAGATACCCTAATCCAATTTGCCCTGTTATGACTAAGATGTTCCGATTTAGGAATGATCGGATGAAAGTGCAACGTTGTCCGTCATTAGCATTAGTATTTCCAATTATACCCAGATTATAAGCTTCATCGGACCGATAACTTCCACCACATAGAATAAAATTAAATTCCTTATTCTACTGTTTCAATAAAAAAGAAAATCACATTTTAGAAAGAGCATGTACGTTGTATTGAATAAATTATAGATAATTATTTATAAGTAGACAGAGGATTAATTGGTAGAAGTTGATTGGGAAAATTTTCCATGGGATCACACCCGTCATGTAATCATTCTCGATGATTTTAAGTTTGACCAGGAATGGAAAAGTAAGTGCATTCCGGTATGGACCGGTTCACAATTTTGCGTGCACGTATGGGTCAAGTTATTAAATTTTAACTAAATATAATATCCCTTTGCTAATGTGGAAATGTGTGAATGCAAATTTTTAGATACCCCAATCCCATTGACAATGTCATGACTAAGATATTCCGATTTAGGAATGATCGAATGAAAGTGCAACGTCGTCCATCATTAGTATTAGTATCTCCCAATATAACCTTATTTTAAGCTTCATCGGATCGATGACTACCACCTCATAGAATAAAATAAAATTCCTTGTTCTATTGTTTCAATAAAAATAGAATATCAGATTTTAGAAAGCGCATGTACTTGTTGTAGAATAAATTATAGATGGTTATTTATAATTAGAAAGAGGATTAATGGGTAGAAGTTGTCTGGGAAAAGTTTCCATCGGATCATGCCTATTATGTACTCATTCTGGATGATTTTAAGTTTGACCAAGGATGGAAAAGTAAATACATTCCGGTATGGACCGGTTCACAATTTTAGGTCAATGTACGGGTCAAGTTCTTAATATTTGAACTAAATATAATGTCCCTTCGTTAATGTGGGACATGTGCAAATGCAAATTTAGAGATACCCTAATCTTATTCACAGTGTCATGACTAAGATTATCCAATATAAGAATGACTGGATGAAAGTGCAACGTCGTTGGTCATTAGTATTAGTATTTCCAATTATACCCTCATTTTAAGCTTCATCGGACCGATGACTTCCACCACATAGAATAAAATGATTTTTCTTATTATATTGTTTTAATGAAAGTAGAATATCAGATTTGAGAAAGTGCATATGCTTGGTGCAGAAAAAATTATAGAAGGTTACTTATAAGTAGACATAGGCTTAATTGGTAGAAGTTGACTTGGAGTAGGTCGCATGGGATCACGCCAGTTATGTAATCATTCTTGATAATTATAAGTTTGACCGAGGATGGAAAAGTAGGTATATCCCGGTATTGACCGGTTCTTCGTTTTACGTCCACGTAGGGGTCAAATTCTTAATTTTTGAACTAAATATAACGTCCCTTCGCTAATGTGGGAGATGTGGAAATGAAAATTTTGAGTTACCCTAATCCTATTTACCCTATCATGACTAAGATATTCAGATTTAGGAATGATCGGATGAAAGTGCAACATCGTCCGTCGTTAGCATTAGTATTTCCAATTATACCCAGATTATAAGCTTCATCGGACCGATGAATTCCACCACATAGAATAAAATTAAATTACTTGTTCTACTGTTCTAATAAAAATATAAAATCACATTTTGGAAAGTGCATGTACGTTGTGTAGAATAAATTATAGATAATTATTTATAAGTAGACAAAGGATTAATTGGTAGAAGTTGACTGGGAAAAGTTTCCATGGGATCACACCCGTCATGTAATCATTCTTGATGATTTTAAGTTTGACCAAGGATGGAAAAGTAAGTACATTCCGGTATGGACCGGTTCACAATATTGTGTCCACGTACGGGTCAAGTTATTAAATTTTAACTTAATATAATGTCCCTTTGCTAATGTGGGAGATGTGCAAATGCAACTTTTGAGATACCCCAATCCTATTCACATTGTCATGACTAAGATGTTCAAATTTAGGTATGATCGGATGAAAGTACGACGTCGTCCGTCATTAGTCTTAGTATCCCCCAATATAACCTTATTTTAAGCTTCATCGGACCGATGACTACCACCTGATAGAATAAAATGAAATTCCTTGTTCTATTGTTTCAATAAAAATAGAATATCAGATTTTAGAAAGCGCATGTACTTGTTGTAGAATAAATTGTAGATGGTTATTTAAAATTAGAAAGGTGATTAATTGGTAGAAGTTGCCTGGCAAAATTTCCATGCATTCACGCCTATTATGTACTCATTCTCGATGATTTTAAGTTTTACCAAGGATGTAAAAGTAAATACATTCCGATATGGACCGGTTCACAATTTTACGTCAACGTACGTGTCAAGTTCTTAATATTTGAACTAAATATAATGTCCCTTCGCTAATGTGGGAGATGTGAAAATGAAAATTTAGAGATACCCTAATCTTATTCACAATGTCATGACTAAGATTATCCAATATAGGAATGATTGGATAAAAGTGAAACGTCGTCGGTCATTAGTATTACTATTTCCAATTATATCCTCATTTTAAGCTTCATCGGACTGTTGACTTCCACAACATAAAATAAAATAAATTTTCTTAATATATTGTTTTCATGAAAGTAGGATATCAGATTTGAGAAAGCACATATACTTGGTGCAGAAAAAATTATAGAAGGTTACTTGTAAGTAGACAAAGGCTTAATTGGTAGAAATTGACTTGGAGTAGGTCCAATGGGATCACGCCCATTATGTAATCATTCTTGATAATTATAAGTTTTACCGAGGATGGAAAAGTAGGTATCTCCGGTAGTAACCGGTTCATCATTTTACGTCCACGTAGAGGTCAAGTTCTTAATTTTTGAACGAAATATAATGTCCCTACTCTAATGTGGAAGATGTGGAAATGAAAATTTAGAGATACCCTAATCCTATTTACCCTGTCATGACTAAGATGTTCCGATTTAGGAATGATCGGATGAAAGTGCAACGTCATCCATCATTAGCATTAGTATTTCAAATTATACCCAGACTATAAGGTTCATCGGACCGATGACTTCCAACACATAGAATAAAATTAAATTCCTTATTCTACGGTTTCAATAAAAATAAAAAATCAAGTTTTTTAAAGTGCATGTACGTTGTGTAGAATAAATTATAGATAATTATTTATAAGTAGACCAAAGATTAATTTTTAGAAGTTGACTGGGAAAGGTTTCCATGGGATTACACCCGTCATGTAATCATTCTTGATGATTTTATGTTTGCCCGAGGACGGAAAAGTAAGTACATTCAGGTATGGACTGGTTCACAGTTTTCATTCCAAGTATGGGTCAAGTTATTAAATTTTAACTAAATATAATGTCCCTTTGCTAATTTGGGAGATGTGCAAATGCAAATTTTGAGATATCCCAATCCCATTCACAATGTCATGACTAAGATGTTCTGATTTAGGAATGATCGGATGAAAGTGCAACGTCGTCCGTCATTAGTATTAGTATCTCCCAATATAACCTTATTTTAAGCTTCATCGGACCGATGACTACCACCTCATAGAATAAAATGAAATTCCTTGTTCTATTGTTTCAATAAAAATAGAATATCAGATTTTAGAATGCGCATGTACTTGTTGTAGAATAAATTATGGATGGTTATTTAGAATTAGAAAGATGATTAATTGGTATAAGTTGTCTGGGAAACATTACCATGGGATCATGCCTATTATGTACTCATTCTCGATGATTTTAAGTTTGACCAAGGATGGAAAGGTAAATACATTCCGGTATGGACCGGTTCACAATTTTACGTCAACGTACGGGTCAAGTTCTTAATATTTGAACTAAATATAATGTCCCTTCGCTAATGTGGGAGATGTGCACATGCAAATTTAGAGATACCCTAATCTTATTCACAATGTCATGACTAAGTTTATCCAATATAGGAATGACTGGATGAAAGTGCAACATCGTAGGTCATTAGTATTAGTATTTCCAATTATACCCTCGTTTTAAGCTTCATCGGACCAATGACTTCCACCACATGGAATAAAATGATTTTTCTTATTATATTGTTTTAATGAAAGTAGAATATCAGATTTGAGAAGTGCATATACTTGGTGCAGAAAAAATTATAGAAGATTACTTATAAGTAGACATAGGCTTAATTGGTAGAACTTGACTTGGAGTAGATCACATGGGATCACGCCTGTTATGTAATCATTCTTGATAATTGTAAGTTTGACCGAGGATGGAAAAGTAGGTATATCCCGGTATTGACCGGTTCTTCATTTTACGTCCACGTAGGAGTTAAGTTCTTAATTTTTGAACTAAATATAACGTCCCTTCGCTAATGTGGGAGATGTGGAAATGAAAATTTAGAGTTACCCTAATCCTATTTACCCTGTCATGACTAAGATGTTCCGATTTAGGAATGATCAGATGAAAGTGCAACGTCGTCCGTCTTTAGCATTAGTATTTCCAATTATACCCAGATTATAAGCTTCATCGGACTGATGACTTCCACCACATAGAATAAAATTAAATTACTTGTTCTACTCTTTAAAAAAAATAGAAAATCACATTTTGGAAAGCGCATGTACGTTGTGTAGAATAAATTATAGATAATTATTTATAAGTAGACAAAGGATGAATTGGTAGAAGTTGACTAGGAAAAGTTTCCATGGGATCACACCCATCATGTAATCATTCTCGATGATTTTAAGTTTGACCGAGGATGGAAAAGTAAGTACATTCCGGTATGGACCGGTTCACAATTTTGCATCAACGTACGGGTCAAGTTATTAAATTTTGACTAAATACAATGTCCCTTTGCTAATGTGGGAGATGTGCAAATGCAAATTTTGAGATACCCCAATTCTATTCACAATGTCATGACTAAGATGTTCTGATTTAGGAATGATCGGATGAAAGTGCAACGTAGTCCGTCATTAGTATTAGTATCTCCCAATATAACCTTATTTTAAGCTTCATTGGACCGATGACTACCACCACATAGAATAAAATGAAATTCCTTGTTCTATTATATCAATAAAAATAGAATATCATATTTAAGAAAGCGCATGTAATTTTGTAGAATTAATTATAGATGGTTATTTATAATTAGAAAGTGGATTAATTGGTAGAAGTTGTCTTGGAAAAGTTTCCATGGGATCACGCCTATTATGTACTTATTCTTGATGATTTTCAGTTTGACCAAGGATGGAAAAGTAAATACATTCCAGTATGGACCAGTTCACAATTTTACCTCAACGTACGGGTTAAGTTCTTAATATTTGAACTAAATATAATGTCCCTTCGCTAATGTGGTAGATGTGCAAATTCAAATTTAGAGATACCCTAATCTTATTCACAATGTCATGATTAATATTATCCAATATAGGAATGATTTGATGAAAGTTCAACGTCGTTGGTCATTAGTATTTATATTTCCAATTATATCCTCATTTTAACCTTCATCGGACCGATGACTTCCACCACATAGAATAAAATTAATTTTCTTATTATATTCTTTTAATCAAAGTAGAATATCCGATTTGGGAAAGGGCATATACTTGGTGCAGAAAAATTATAGAAGGTTACTTATAAGTAGACAAAGGCTTAATTGGTAGAAGTTGACTTGGGGTCCCATGGGATCATGCCTGTTATGTAATCATTCTTGATAATTATAAGTTTGACCGAGGATGGAAAAGTAGGTACCTCCCGGTATGGACCGGTTCATCATTTTACGTCCACGTAGGGGTCAAGTTCTTAATTTTTGAGCTAAATATAATGTCCCTTCGCTAATGTGGAAGATGTTGAAATGAAAATTTAGAGATACCCTAATCTTATTTACCCTATCATGACTAAGATGTTCCGATTTAGAAATGATCGGATGAAAGTGCAACGTCTTCTGTCATTAGCAATAGTATTTCCAATTATACCCAGATTATAAGCTTCACTGGACCGATGACTTCCACCACATAGAATAAAATTATATTCCTTTTTCTACTGTTTCAATAAAAACAGAAAATCACATTTTGGAAAGCACATGTACGTTGTGTAGAATAAATTATAGATAATTATTTATAAGTAGACAGAGGATTAATTGGTAGAACTTGACTGGGAAAAGTTCCCATGGGATCACACCCGTCATGTAATCATTCTCGATGATTTTAAGTTTGACCGAGGATGGAAAAGTAAGTACATTCCGGTATGGACCGGTTCACAATATTGTGTCCACGTACGGGTCAAGTTATTTAATTTTAACTAAATATAATGTCCCTTTGCTAATGTGGGAGATGTGAAAATGTAAATTTTTAGATACCCCAATCCTAGTCACAATGTCATGACTAAGATGTTCCGATTTAGGAATGATCGGATGAAAGTTCAACGTCGTCCGTCATTAGTAATAGTATCTCCCAATATAATCTTATTTTAAGCTTCATCGGACCGATGACTACCACCACATAGAATAAAATGAAATTCCTTGTTCTATTGTTTCAATAAAAATAGAAAATCAGATTTCAGAAAGCGCATGTACTTGTTGTAGAATAAATTATAGATGGTTATTTATAATTAGAAAGAGGATTAATTGGTAGAAGTTGTCTGGGAAAAGTTTCCATGGGATCACTCCTATTATGTACTTATTCTCGATGATTTTAAGTTTGACCGGGGATGGAAAAGTAAATACATTCCGGTATGGACCGTTTCAAAATTTTACGTCAACGTACGGGTCAAGTTCTTAATGTTTGAACTAAATATAATGTCCCTTCGCTAATGTGGGAGTTGTGCAAATGCAAATTTAGAGATACCTTAATTTTATTCACAATGTCATGACTAAGATTATCCAATATAGGAATGATTGGATGAAAGTGCAACGTCGCCAGTCATTAGTATTAGTATATCCAATTATATCCTCATTTTAAGCTTCATCGGACCGATGAATTCCACCACATAGAATAAAATGATTTTTCTTATTATATGGTTTTAATGAAAGTAGAATACCAGATTTGAGAAAGCGTATATACTTGGTGCAGAAAAAATTATAGAAGCTTACTTATAAGTAGACAAAGGCATAATTGGCAGAAGTTGACTTGGAGTAGGTCCCATGGGATCACGGCTGTTATGTAATCATTCTCGATAATTATAAGTTTGACCGAGGATGGAAAAGTAGGTACCTTCTGGTATTGACCGGTTCATCATTTTACGTCCACGTAGGGGTCAAGTTCGTAATTTTTGAACTAAATATAATGTCCCTTCGCTAATGTGGGAGATGTGGAAAAGAAAATTTAGAGATACCTTAATCCTATTTACCCTGTCATGACTAAGATGTTCCGATTTAGGAATGATCGGATGAAAGTGCAACGTTGTCCATCACTAGTATTTGTAGTTCCAATTATAACCTTAATTTAGGATTCATTGGACCGATGACTTCCACCACATAGAATGAATTGAAATTCCTTATTATATTGTTTCAATAAAAATAGAAAATCCCATTTTGGAAAGCGCATGTACGTTGTGTAGAATAAATTGTAAATAATGATTAATAAGTGGACAGAGGATTAATTGGTAGAAGTTGACTGGGAAAAGTTTCCATGGGATCACGCCTATAATTTACTCATTCTCGATGATTTTAAGTTTGACCGAG
This sequence comes from Rubia yunnanensis, assembly GCA_037428765.1. NCBI lineage: Eukaryota > Viridiplantae > Streptophyta > Magnoliopsida > Gentianales > Rubiaceae > Rubia > Rubia yunnanensis. The sequence goes on from CM075061.1 coordinate 66,259,237, forward strand.
GATGGAAAAGTAAGTACATTCCGGTATGGACCGGTTCACAATTTTACGTCAACGTAAGGGTCAAGTTCTTAATATTTGAACTAAATATAATGTCCCTTTGCTAATGTGGGAGATGTGCAAATGCAAATTTAGAGATACCATAATTTTATTCACAATGTCATGACTAAGATTATCCAATATAGGAATGATTGGATGAAAGTGCAACGTCGCCGGTCATTAGTATTAGTATATCCAATTATATCCTCATTTTAAGCTTCATCGGACCGATGACTTCCACCACATAGAATAAAATTATTTTTCTTATTATATTGTTCTAATGAAAGTAGAATATCAGATTTGAGAAAGGGAATATACTTGGTGCAGAAAAAATTATAGAAGGTTACTTATAAGTAGACAAAGGCTTAATTGGTAGAAGTTGACTTGGAGCAGGTCCCATGGGATCACGCCTGTTATGCAATCATTCTTGATAATTATAAGTTTGACCAAGGATGGAAAGGTAGATACCTCCCAGAATGGACCGGTACATCATTTTACGTCCACGTAGGGGTCAAGTTCTTAATTTTTGAACTAAATATAATGTCCCTTTGCTAATGTGGGAGATGTGGAAATAAATATTTAGAGATACCCTAATCCTATTTACCCTGTCATGACTAAGATGTTCCAATTTAGGAATGATCAGATGAAAGTGCAACGTCGTCCGTCATTAGCATTAGTATTTCCAATTATACCCAGATTATAAGCTTCATCAGACCGATGACTTCCACCACATAGAATAAAATTAAATTCCTTATTCTACTGTTTCAATAAAAATAGAAAATCACATTTTGGAAAGCACATGTACGTTGTGTAGAATAAATTATAGATAATTATTTATAAGTAGACAGAGGATTAATTGGTAGAAGTTGACTGGGAAAGGTTTCCATGGGATCACACCCGTCGTGTAATCATACTTGATGATTTTAAGTTTGACCGAGGATGGAAAAGTAAGTACATTCTGGTATGGACCGGTTCACAATTTTGCGTCCACGTACTAGTCAAGTTATTAAATTTTAACTAAATATAATGTCCCTTTGCTAATGTGGGAGATGTGCGAATGTAAATTTTGAGATACCCCAATCCTATTCACAATGTCATGACTAAGATGTTCTGATTTAGGAATGATCGGATGAAAGTGCAACGTCGTCCGTCATTAGTATTAGTAACTCCCAATATACCCTTATTTTAAGCTTTATCGGACCGATGACTACCACCACATAGAATAAAATGAAATTCCATGTTCTATTGTTTCATTAAAAATAGAATTTCAGATTTTAGAAAGCACATGTACTTGTTGTAGAATAAATTATAGATGGTTATTTAAAATTAGAAAGAGGATTAATTGGTAGAAGTTGTCTGGGAAAAGTTTCCATGGGTTCACGCCTATTATGTAATCATTCTCGATGATTTTCAGTTTGACCAAGGATGGAAAAGTAAATACATTCCGGTATGGACCGGTTCAAAATTTTACGTCAACGTACAGGTCAAGTTCTTAATATTTTAACTAAATATAGTGTCCCTTCGCTAATGTGGGAGATGTGGAAATGCAAATTTAGAGATACCCTAATCTTATTCACAATGTCATGACTAAGATTATCCAATATAGGAATGATTTGGTGAAAGTGCAACGTCGTCGGTCATTAGTGTTAGTATTTCCAATTATATCCTTATTTTAAGCTTCATCGGACCGATGACTTCCACCACATAGAATAAAATGAATTTTCTTATCATATTTTTTTAATGAAAGTAGAATATCATATTTGAGAAAGCGTATATAGTTGGTGCAGAAAAGATTATAGAAGGTTACTTATAAGTGGACAAAGGCTTAATTGGTAGAAGATGACTTGGAGTTGCTCCCATGCTATCATGCCTATTATGTGATCATTCTTGATAATTATAAGTTTGACCGAGGATGGAAAAGTAGGTACCTCCCGGTATTGATCGGATCATCATTTTACGTCCACGTAGGGGGCAAGTTCTTAATTTTTGAACTAAATATAATGTCCCTTCGCTAATGTGGGAGATGTGGAAATGAAAATTTACAGATGCCCTAATCCTATTTACCCTTTCATGACTAAGATGTTCCGATTTAGGAATGATCGGGTGAAAGTGCAACGTCGTACGTCATTAGCATTAGTATTTCCAATTATACCCAGATTATAAGTTTGATCGGACCAATGACTTCCACCACATAGAATAAAATTAAATTCCTTATTCCACTGTTTCAATAAAAATAGAAAATCCCATTTTGGAAAGCACATGTATGTTGTGTAGAATAAATTATAGATAATTATTTATAAGTAGACAGAGGATTAATTGATAGAAGTTGACTGGGAAACATTTCCATGGGATCACACCCGTCACGTAGTCATTCTTGATGATTTTAAGTTTGACCGAGGATGGAAAAGTATGTACATTCCGGTATGGACCGGTTCACAATTTTGCGTCCACGTACGGGTCAAGTTATTAAATTTTAACTAAATATAATGTCCCTTTGCTAATGTGTTAGATGTACGAATGCAAATTTTGAGATGCCCCAATCCTATTCACAATGTCATGACTAAGATGTTCCAATTTAGGAATGATCGCAAGAAAGTGCAACGTCGTCCGTCATTCGTATTAGTATCTCCCAATATAACCTTATTTTAAGCTTCATCGGACCAATGACTACCACCACATAGAATTAAATGAAATTCCATGTTCTATTGTTTCAATAAAAATAGATTTTCAGATTTTAGAAAGCGCATGTACTTGTTCTAGAATAAATTATAGATGGTTATTTATAATTAGAAAGAGGATTAATTGGTAGAAGTTGTCTGGGAAAGGTTTTCATGGGATCACGCTTAGTATGTACTCATTCTCGATGATTTTAAGTTTGACCAAGGATGGAAAAGTAAATACATTCCGGTATGGAGCGGTTCACAATTTTACGTCAACGTACTGATCAAGTTCTTAATATTTGAACTAAATATAATGTCCCTTCGCTAATGTGGGAGATGTGCTAATGCAAATTTTGAGATACCCTAATCTTATCCACAATGTCATTACTAAGATTATGCAATATAGGAATGATAGGATGAAAGTGCAGCGTCGTCGGTCATTAGTATTAGTATTTCCAATTATATCCTCATTTTAAGCTTCATCGGACCGATGACTTCCACCACATAGAATAAAATCAAATTCCTTATTCTACTGTTTCAATAAAAATGGAAAATCACATTTTGGAAAGCACATGTACGTTGTGTAGAATAAATTATAGATATTTATTTATTAGTAGACAGAGGATTAATTGGTAGAAGTTGACTGGGAAAAGTTTCCATGGGATCACACCTGTCATGTAATCATTCACGATGATTTTAAGTTTGACCGGGGATGGAAAAGTAAGTACATTCCGGTATGGACCGGTTCACAATTTTGCGTCCACGTACGGGTTAAGTTATTAAATTTTAACTAAATATAATGTCCCTTTCCTAATGTGGGAGAAGTGCGAATTCAAATTTTGGGATACCCCAATCCTATTCACAATGTCATGACTAAGATGTTCCGATTTAGGAATGATCGGATGAAAGTACAACGTCATCCGTCATTAGCATTAGTATTTCCAACTATGCCCAGATTATAAGCTTCATCGTACCGATGACTTCCACCACATAGAATAAAATTAAATTCCTTATTCTACTATTTCAATATAAATAGAAAATCACATTTTGGAAACCGCATGTACGTTGTGTAGAATAAATTATAGATAATTATTTATAAGTAGACAGAGGATTAATATATAGAAGTTGACCGTGGATGGAAAAGTATATACCTCCCGGTATGGACCGGTTCATCATTTTACGTCCACGTAGAGGTCAAGTTCTTAATTTTTGAACTAAATATAATGTCCCTTCGCTAGTGTGGGAGATGTGCAAATGCAAATTTAGAGATACCCTAATCTTATTCACAATGTCATGATTAATATTATCCAATATAGGAATGATTGGATGAAAGAGTAACGTCGTCGGTCATTAGTATTTGTATTTCGAATTATATCCTCATTGTAAGCTTCATCGGACCGATGACTTCCCCCACATAGAATAAAATGAATTTTCTTATTATATTGTTTTAATGAAAGTAGAATATCATATTTGAGAAAGCGTGTATACTTGGTGCAGAAAATATTATAGAAGGTTACTTATAAGTAGACAAAGGCATAATTGGTAGAAGTTGACTTGGAGTAGGTCCCATGGGATCACGCCTGTTATGTAATCATTCTCGATAATTATAAGTTTGACCGAGGATGGAGAAGTAGGTACCTTCTGTTATTGACCGGTTCATCATTTTACATCCACGTAGGGGTTAAGTTCTTAATTTTTGAACTAAATATAATGTCCCTTCGCTAATGTGGGAGATGTGGAAATTAAAATTTAGAGATACCCTAATCCTATTTTCCCTGTCATGACTAAGATGTTCCGATTTAGAACTGATCGGATGAAAGTGCAACGTCATCCGTCATTAGCATTAGTATTTCAAATTATACCCAGATTATAAGCTTCATCGGACCCATGATTTCCCACCATAGAATACAATTAAATTCATTATTATACTGTTTCAATTTAAATAGAAAATCACATTTTGGAAAGCGCATGTACGTTGTGTAGAATAAATTATAAATAATTATTTATAAGAAGACAAAGGATCAATTGGTAAAAGTTGACTGGGAAATGTTTTCATGGGATCACACCCATCATGTAATCATTCTCGATGATTTTAAGTTTGACTGAGAATGGAAAAGTAAGTACATATCGGTATGGACTGGTTCACAATTTTGCGTCCTTGTACGGGTCAAGTTCTTAATTTTTTTACTAAATATCAGATTTTTGAAAGCGCATGTACATGGTGTAGAATAAAATATAGATGGTTATTTATCATTTGAAAGAGGATTAATTGGTACAAGTTTTCTGGGAAAAGTTTCGATGGGATCACGCCTATTATATACTCATTCTCGATGATTTTAAGTGTGACCAAAGATGGAAAAGTAAATACATTCTGGTATGGACCGGTTCACAATTTTACGTCCACGTACGGGTCAAGTTCTTCATTTTTTAACTAATTATAATGTCCCTTCGCTAATGTGGGAGATGTGCAAATGCAAATTCATAGATACCCTAATGTTATTCACAATGTCATGACAGGATGTTCCAATTTAGGAATGATTGGATGAAAGTGCAACGTCGTCCGTCATTAGTATTAGTATTTCAAATTATACCCATATTATAAGCTTCATAGGACCGATAACTTCCACCACATAGAATAAAATTAAATTTCTTTTTGTATTGTTTTAATTAAAGTAGAATATCATATTTGAGAAAGTGCATATACTTGGTGTAGAATAAATTATAGAATGTTACTTATAAGTTGACAAAGGCTTAATTGGTAGAAGGTGACTTGGAGTAGGTTCCAGGGGTTCACGCCAGTTATGTAATAATTCTTGATAATTATAAGTTTGACCGAGGATGGAAAAGTGGGTACCTTCCTGTACTGACCGGTTCACCATTTTATGTCCATGTAGGGGTCATGTTTTTAATTTTTGAACTAAATATAATGTACCTTCGCTAATGTGGGGATGTGAAAATGCAAATTTAGAGATACCCTAAACCTATTCACAATGTCAAGACTAAGATGTTTCGATTTAGGAATGATCAGATGAAAGTGCAACTTCGTCCGTCATTAGTATTAGTATTTCCCAATATACCCTTAGTTTAAGCTTCATCGGACTGATGTCTTCCACCAAACATAATAAAATGAAATTCCTTGTTCTATTGTTTCAATGAAAATAGAATATCAGATTTTAGAAAGCGCATGTACGTGGTGTAGAATAAATTATAGATGTCTATTTATAATTAGAAAGAGGATTAATTGGTAGAAGTTGTCTGGGTAAAGTTTTCGTAGAATCACGCCTATTATGTACTCATTCTCGATGATTTTAAGTTTGACCGAGGATGGAAAAGTAAATACAATCTGGTATGGACCGGTTCACAATTTTACGTCCACGCACGGGTCAAGTTCTTAATTTTTGAACTAAATGTAATTTCCCCTCGCTAATGTGGGAGATGTGCCAATGCAAATTTAGAGATAACCTAATCTTATTCACAATGTCATGACTAAGGTGTTCCAATTTAGGAATGATCGGATGAAAGTGCAATGTCGTCCATCATTAGTGTTAGTATTTCCCAATATACCCTTAGTTTAAGCTTCATCGGACCGATGACTTCCACCAAATATAATAAAATGAAATTCCTCGTTCTATTGTTTCAATGAAAATAGAATATCAGATTTTACAAAGCGCATGTACGTGGTGTAGAATAAATTATAGATGTCTATTTATAAATAGAAAGAGGATTAATTGGTTGAAGTTGTCTGGGAAAAATTTCCATGGGATCACGCGTATTATGTACTCATTCTCGATGATTTTAAATTTGACCGAGGATGGAAAAGTAAATACAATCCGGTATGGACTGGTTCACAATCTTACGTCCATGTATGGGTCGAGTTCATAATTTTTTAACTAAATATAATGTCCCTTCGCTAATGTGGGAGATGTGGAAATGAAAATTTAGAGATACCCTAATCTTATTTAAACTGCCATGACTAAGATGTTCCGATTTAGGAATGATCGGTTGAAAGTGCAACGTTGATCGTAATTAGTATTAGTATTTCCGATTATACCCTTATTTTAAGCTTCATCGGACCGATGACTTGCACCACATAGAATAAAATGAAGTTTCTTATTATATTGTTTTAATGAAAATAGAATATCAGATTTTAGAAAGTGCATATACTTGGTGTAGAATAAATTATAGAAGGTTACTTATAAGTAGACAAAGGCTTAATTGGTAAAAGTTGACTTGGAGTGGGTTCCATGGGATCACGCCTATTATGTAATCATTCTCGATTATTATAAGTTTGACCGAGGATGGAATTGTAGGTACCTTCCACTACGGACCAGTTCATCATTTTACGTCCATATAGGCATCAAGTTCTTAATTTTTGAACTAAATATAATGTCCCTTCACTAATGCGAGAGACGTGGAAATTAAAATATAGAGATACCCTAATCCTATTTACACTGTCATGGCTAACAAGTTCCGATTTAAGATTGATCGGATGAAAATGCAACGTCGTCCTTCATTAGAATTAGTATTTCAAATTATACCTAGATTATAACCTTCATAAGACCGATGACTTCCACCACATAGAATAAAATGAAATTCCTTGTTCTATTGTTTCAATGAAAATAAAATATCAGATTTTATAAAGCGCACGTACGTGGTGTAGAATAAATTATAGATGGTTATTTATTATTAGAAAGAGGATTAATTGGTACAAGTTGACTGGGAAAAGTTTCCATGGGTTCACACTTGTCATGTAATCATTCTCGATGATTTTAAGTTTGACCGAGGATGGAAAAGTAAGTACATCCGGTATGGACCGGTTCACAATATTACGTCCACATACGGGTCAATTTTTAAATTTTTGAACTAAATACAATGTCCCTTCGCTAATGTGGGAGATGTGGATATTAAAATTTAGAGATACCCTAATCCTATTTACAATGTCATGACTAAGATGTTCCAATTTAGGAATGATCAGATGAAAGTACAACATCTTCAGTAATTAGTTTTAGTATTTCCAATCATACCCTTATTTTAAGCTTCATCAGACGGATGACTTCCACCACATAGAATAAAATGAAATTTATTTTATATTGTTTTAATGAAAATAGAATATAAGATTTTATAAAGCGCATTTACTTGATGTAGAATAAATTATACATGGTTACTTATAAGTAGACAAAGGCTTAATTGGTAGAAGTTGTCTGGGAATAGGTTCAATGGTATCACGCCTGTTATGAAATCATTTTCGATGATTATAAGTTTTACCAAGGATGGAAAAGTAGGTACCTTTCGGTATGGACCGGTTCATCATTTTACGCCCACGTACGGGTTAAGTTCTTAAATTTTGAACTAAATACAAGGTCCCTCCGCTAATGTGGGTGATGTGGGAGATGTGAAAATGCAAATTTAGAGATACCATAATCCTATTAACAATGCCATGACTAAGATGTTCCGATTTAGGAATGATCGTATGAAAGTGCAACGTCGTCCTTCATTAGTATGAGTATTTCAAAATATACCCTTATTTTAAGCTTCATCGGACCGATGACTTCCACCGATGGAATAAAATGAAATTCCTTATTCTATTGTTTAAATAAAAATAGAATATCACATTTTAGAAAGTGCATGTATGTGGTGTAGAATAAATTTTAGATGGTTATTTATAATGAGACAAGGTATTAATTGGTACAAGTTGACTGGGAAAGTTTCCATGGGATCACGCTTGTTATGTAATCATTCTCGATGATTTTAAGTTTGACTGAGGATGGAAAAGTAAGTACATTCCGGTATGGACCGGTTCCCAATTTTACGTCCACGTACGGGTCAAGTTCTTCATTTTTGAACTAAATATAATTTCCCTTCGCTAATGTGGGTGATGTGAAAATGGAAATTTAGAGATACCCTAATCCTATTCACAGTGTCACGACTAATATGTTCCGATTTAGGAACGGTTGGATGAAAGTGAAACACCGTCAGTCATTAGTACTAGTATTTCAAATTATACCCTTATTTTAAGCTTCAACAGACCGATGACTTCCATCACATAGAATAAAATGAAATTTCTTATTATATTGTTTTAATGAAAATAGAATATCAGATTTTAGAAAGCTCATATACTTGGTGTAGATTAAATTATAGATGGTTACTCACAAGTAGACAGAGGCTTAATTGGTAGAAGTTGCTTTGGAATAGGTTCCATGGGATCATACCTGTTATGTAATCTTTCTCAATGATTCTAAGTTTAACCGAGGATGGAAAAGTAGTTACCTTCTGGCATAGACTGGTTCATCATTTTACGTCCACATACAAGTCAAGTTCTTATGTTTTGAACTAAATATAAGGTCCCTCCGCTAATGTGGGAGATGTGGAAATGCAAATTTAGAGATACCCTAATCCTATTTACACTGACATGACTAAGATGTTCCGATTTAGGAATGATCAGATGAAAGTGCAAGGTCGTCCATCCTTAGTATTAGTATTTCCCATTATACCCTGATTGTAAGCTTCATCGGACCGATTTCTTTCACCACATAAAATTAAATGAAATTCCTTATTCTATTGTTTCAAGGAAAATAGAATATCATATTTTAGAAAGCGCTTGTACGTGGTGTAGAATAAATTATAGATGATTATTTATAAGTAGACAGAGGATTAATTTGTAGAAGTTGACTTGGAAAAGTTCCCATGGGATCACACCTATTATGTAATCATTCTGGATGATTTTATATTTAACTGAGGATGGAAAAGTTAACACATTCCGGTATGGACCAGTTCACAATATTATGTCCTTGTAGGGGTCAAATTCTTAAATTTTGAACTAAATAAAATGTCCCTTCGCTAATGTGAGAGATGTGCAATTGCAAATTTAGATATACCCTAATCCCATTCAGAATGTCATGATTAAGATGTTCCAATTTAGGAATGATCGGATGAAAGTACAACGTCGTCCGTCATTAGTATTAGTATTTCCAAATATACCCTTATTTTAAGCTTCATCGGACCAAAGACTTCCACCACATAGAATAAAATGAAATTGCTTATTTTATTGTTTCAATGAAAATAGAATATCAACTTTTAGAAAGCGCATGTACGTGATGTAGAAAAAATTATAGCTGGTTATTTATAATCAGAAAGAGGATTAATTGGTAGAAGTTGTCTGGGAAAAGATTCCATGGGATCACGCATATTATGTAATCAATCTCGTTGATTTTAAGTTTGACCGAGGATGGAAAAGTAAGTACATTCCAGTATGGACCGGTTCAAAATTTTACGTCCGCGTACGGGTCAAGTTCTTAACTTTTGAACTAAATATATTGTACCTTCGCTAATGTGGGAAATGTGCAAATGAAAATTTAGAGATGCCCTAATGTTATTTACAATGTCATGACTAAGATGTTCCGATTTAGGAATTATCAGATGAAAGTGCAACGTCGTCCGTCATTAGTATTAGTATTTCCAATTATACCCTTATTTTAAGCTTCATCGGACCGATGACTTTACACCACATAGAATAAAATGAAATTTCTTATTATATTGTTTTAATGAAAAAAATATAAGATTTTAGAAAGAGCATATACTTGGTGTAGAATAAATTATAGATGGTTACTTACAAGTAGACAAAGGCCTAATTGGTAGAAGTTGCCTGGGAATAGCTTCCTGGGATAACGCCCTTTATGTAATCATTCTAAATTATTTTAAGTTTGACTGAGGATAGAAAAGTAAGAACCTTCCGGTATGGACTGGTTAATCATTTTACGTCCACTTACTGGTTAAGTTCCTAAGTTCTGAACTAAATATAAGGCCCCCCCGCTAATGTGGGAGATGTGGAAATGCAAATTTAGAGATACCCTAATCCTATTACCACTGTCATGACAAAGATGTTCTGATTTAGGTATAATCGGATGTAAGTGCGCTGTCATCCGTCATTAGTGTTAGTATTTCAAATCATACCCTCATTATAAGCTTCATCGGACCGACGACTTCCACCACATAAAATAAAAACAAATTCCTTATTCTATTGTTTCAAAGAAAATAGAATATCATATTTTAGAAAGCGCATGTACGTGGTGTAGATTATATTATAGATGGTTCTTTATAATTAGACAGAGGATTAATTGGTACATGATAACTGGGAAACGTTTCAATGGGATCACGCCTGTTATGTTATTATTCTCGTTGATTTTAAGTTCGACCCAGGATAGAAAAATAAGTACATTCCGGTTCACAATTTTACGTCCACGTACAGGTCAAGTTCTTAATTTTTTAACTAATTATAATGTCCCTTCTCTAACGTGGGATATGTGAAAATGCAAATTTAGAGATGCCCTAATCTTATTTAAAATATCATGACAAAGATGTTCTGATTTAGGAATGATCGGATGAAAGTGCAACGTCGTCTATCACTAGTATTAGTGTTTCCAATTATACCCTTATTTTAAGCTTCATCGGGACGATGACTTCCACCACATAGAATAAAATGAAATTTCTTATTCTATTGTTTTAATGTAAATTAAATATAAGATTTTAAAAAGCGCATATACTTGGTGTAGAATAAATTATAGATGGTTACTTTCAAGTAGACGAAGGGTTAACTGGTAGAAGTTTACTAGGAATGGGTTCCATTGGGTTACGCCTGTTATGTAATCATTTTAAATGATTATAAGTTTGACTGAGGATGGAAAAGTAGGTACCTTCCGGTATGGACCGGTTCATCATTTTATGTCCACGTAATTGTAAAGTTCTTATATTTTGAACTAAATATAAGGTCCCTCCGCTAATGTGGGAGATGCTGAAATGCAAATTTAGAGATACCGTAATCCTATTTACACTGTCATGACTAAGATGTTCCGATTTAGGAATGATCGGATGAAAGTGCAACGTCGCCCATCATTAGTATTATTATTTCTAATTATACCCACATTATAAGATTCTTCGGACCGATGACTTCCGCAACATAGAAATAAATGAAATTCTTATTCTATTGTTTCAATGAAAATAGAATATCTCATTTTAGAAAGCGCATATACGTGGTGTAGAATATATTATAGATTGTTATTTATAAGTAGACAGAGGATTAATTGGTAGAAGTTGACTGGGAAAATTTTCCATGGGATTACACCTGTTATGTAATCATTCTCGATGATTTTAAGTTCTGCCGTGGATAGAAAAGTAAGTACATTCCGGTATGGACCGGTTCACAACTTTACAACCACGAACGGGTTAAGTTCTTAATTTTTGAACTAAATAAAATATCCCTTCGCTTATGTGGGAGATGTGCAAATGCAAATTTAGAGATACACTAATCCTATTCACAATGTCATGACCAAGATGTTCTGATTTGGGAATGATCGGATGAAAGTGCAACATCGTCAGTCATTAGTATTAGTATTTTCAATTATACCCTTATTTTAAGCTTCATGAAACCTATGAGTTCCACTACATAGAATAAAATGAAATTCCTTATTCTATTGTTTCATTGAATATAGAATATCACATTTTAGAAAGTGCATGTACGTGGTGTAGAATAAATTATAGATGGTTATTTATAATTAGACTGAAGATTAATTGGTAGAAGTTGTCCGAGAAATGTTTCCATGGGATCACACCTGTTATGTAATCATTCTCGATGATTTTAAGTTTGACCGAGGATGGAAAAGTAAGTACATTCTGGTATGGACCGGTTCACAATTTTACGTTCACGTACGGGTCAAGTTCTTAATTTTGGAACTAAATATAATATCCCTTCGCTAATGTGGGTGATGTGCAAATGGAAATTTAGAGATACCCTAATCCTATTCATAGTGTCACGACTAAGATGTTGTGATTTAGGAATGATCGGATGAAAGTACAACGCCGTCCATCATTAGTATTAGTATTTCAAATTATACCCTTATTTTAAGCTTCAACGGACCGATGACTTCCACCCCATATAATAAAATGAAATTTATTATTATATTGTTTAAATGAAAATAGAATATCATATTTTAGAAAGAGCATATACTTGGTGTAGATTAAATTATACGTGGTTACTTACAAGTAGACAAAGGCTTAACTGGTAGAAGTTTCCTGGGAATAGGTTCAATGGGATCATGCCTATTATGTAATCTTTCTCTATGATTCTAAGTTTGACCGAGGATGGAAAAGTAGTTACCTTCCGGCATGGACTGGTTTATCGTTTTACGTCCATATACAAGTCAAGCTCTTATGTTTTGAACTAAAAATAAGGTCCCTCCGCTAATGTGGGAGATGTGGAAATGCAAATTTAGAGATACCCTAATCCTATTTACACTATCATGACTAAGATGTTCCGATTTAGGAATGATCGGATGAAAGTGCAACGTCGCCCATCCTTAGTATTAGTATTTCCCATTATACCCTAATTGTAAGCTTCATCGGACCGATTTCTTTCACCACATAGAATTAAATGAAATTCCTTATTCTATTGTTTCAATGAAAATAGAATATCACATTTTAGAAAGCGCATGTACGTGGTGTAGAATAAATTATAGATGATTATTTATAAGTAGACAGAGGATTAATTTGTAGAAGTTGACTGGGAAAATTTTCCCTGGGATCACACATGTTATGTAATCATTCAGGATGATTTTATGTTTGACTGAGGATGGAAAAGTTAGCACATTCCGGTATGGACCGGTTCACAATATTATGTCCACGTTGGGGGTCAAATTCTTAAATTTTGAATTAAATAAAATGTCCCTTCGCTAATGTGGGAGATGTGCAATTGCAAATTTAGATATGCCCTAATTCCATTCAGAATGTCATGACTAAGATGTTCCGATTTAGGAATGATCGGATGAAAGTTCAACGTCGTCCATCATTAGTACTGTTATTTCCAAATATACCCTTATTTGAAGCTTCATCGGACCGAAGACTTCCACCACATAGAATAAAATGAAATTGCTTATTTTATTGTTTCAATGAAAATAGAATATCAGATTTTAGAAAGCGCATGTATGTGGTGTACAATAAATTATACATGGTTATTTATAATTAGAAAGAGGATTAATTGGTAGAAGTTGTGTGGGAAAAGTTTCCCTGGGATCACGCCTGTTATGTAATCAATCTCGTTGATTTAAAGTTTGACCGAGGATGGAATAGTAAGTACATTCCGGTATGGACCAGTTCAAAATTTTACGTCCACGTACGGGTCAAGTTCTTAACTTTTGAACTAAATATAATGTCCCTTCGCTAGTGTGGGAAATGTGCAAATGCAAATTTAGAGATGCCCTAATGTTATTTACAATGTTATGACTGAGATGTTCCAATTTAGGAATGATCAGATGAAAGTGCAACGTCGTCCGTCATTAGTATTAGTATTTCCAATTATACCCTTATTTTAAGCTTCATCGAACCGATGACTTTCCACCACATAGAATAAAATGAAATTTCTTACTATATTGTTTTAATGAAAAAAAAAATCATATTTTAGAAAGCGCATATACTTGGTGTAGAATAAATTATAGATGGTTACTTACAAGTAGACAAAGGCCTAATTGGTAGAAGTTGCATGGGAATAGGTTCCTGGGATAACGCCTTTTTATGTAATCATTCTAAATTATTTTAAGTTTGACCGAGGATGGAAAAGTAAGTCCCTTCCGGTATGGACTGGTTAATCATTTTTCGTCCCCTTACTGGTTAAGTTCCTAAGTTTTGAACTAAATATAAGGTCCCCTCGCTAATGTGGGAGATGTGGAAATGCAAATTTAGAGATACCCTAATCCTATTACCACTGTCATGACTAAGATGTTCTTATTTAGGAATAATCGGATGTAAGTGCGCCATCGTCCATCATTAGTATTAGTATTTCTAATTATACCCTCATTATAAGCTTATCGGATAGATGACTTCCACCTCATAGAATTAACTTCCTTATTCTACTGTTTCAATGAAATAGAATATCATATTTTAGAAAGCGCATGTACGTGGTGTAGATTATATTGTAGATGGTTATTTATAATTAGACAGAGGATTAATTGGTACATGATGACTGGGTAAAGTTTCCATGGGATCACGCCTGTTATGTTATTATTCTCATTGATTTTAAGTTCGACCCAGGATGGAAAAGTAAGTACATTCCGGTATGGACCGGTTCACAATTTTACGTCCACGTACAGGTCAAGTTCTTGATTTTTGAACTAATTATAATGTCCCTTCTCTAATGTGGGAGATGTACAAATGCAAATTTAGAGATGCCCTAATCTTATTTACAATATCATGACAAAGATGTTCTGATTTAAGAATGATCGGATGAAAGTGCAACGTCATCCGTCATTAGTATTAGTGTTTCCAATTATACCCTTATTTTAAGCTTCATCGGGCCGATGACTTCCACCACATAGAATAAAATGAAATTTCTTATTCTATTGTTTTAATGAAAATTGAATATAAGATTTTAAAAAGCGCATATACTTGGTGTAGAATAAATTATAGATGGTTACTTTCAAGTAGACGAAGGGTTAATTGGTAGAAGTTTACTAGGAATAGGTTCCATTGGATTACGCCTGTTATGTAATCATTTTCAATGATTATAAGTTTGACTAAGGATGGAAAAGTAGGTACCTTACGGTATGGACCGGTTCATCATTTTATGTCCACGTAATTGTCAAGTTCTTATATTATGAACTAAATATAAGGTCCCTCCGCTACTGTGGGAGATGCTAAAATGCAAATTTAGAGATACCGTAATCCTATTTACACTGTCATGACTAAGATGTTTCGATTTAGGAATGATCGGATGAAAGTGCAACGTCGCCCGTCATTAGTATTATTATTTCTAATTATACCCACATTATAAGATTCTTCGGACCGATGACTTCTGCAACATAGAAATAAATGAGATTCTTATTCTACTGTTTCAATGAAAATAGAATATCACATTTTAGAAAGTGCATGTATGTGGTGTAGAATAAATTATAGATGGTTATTTATAAGTAGCCAGAGGACTAATTGGTAGAAGTTGACGGGGAAAATTTTCCATGGGATTACACCTGTTATGTAATCATTCCAGATGATTTTAAGTTCTACCGTGGATAGAAAATTAAGTACATTCCGGTATGGACCGGTTCACAACTTTACAAGCACAAATGAGTCAAGTTCTTAATTTTTGAACTAAATAAAATATCCCTTCGCTAATGTGGGAGATGTGCATATGCAAATTTAGAGATACCCTAATCCTATTCACAATGCCGTGACTAAGATGTTCTGATTTAGGAATGATCGGATGAAAGTGCAACATCGTCAGTCATTAGTATTAGTATTTTCAATTATACCCTTATTTTAAGCTTCATTAAACCGGTGACTTCCATTACATAGAATAAAATGAAATTCCTTATTCTATTGTATCATTGAAAATAGAATATCACATTTTAGCGCATGTACGTGGTGTATAATAAATTATAGATGGCTATTTCTAATTAGACTGAGGATTAATTGGTAGAAGTTGTCTGGGAAATGTTTCCATGGGATCACACCTCTTATGTAATCATTCTCGATGATTTTAAGTTTGACCGAGGATGGAAAAGTAAGTACATTCCGGTATGGACCGGTTCACAATTTTACGTTCACGTACGGGTCAAGTTCTTAATTTTGGAACTAAATATAATGTCCCTTCGCTAATGTGGGAGAAGTGCAAATGCAAATTTAGGGATACCCTAATCCTATTCACACTGTCATGACTAATATCTTCCAATTTAGGAATGATTTCATGGAATGATTTGATGAACGTGCAACATCGTCCATCATTAGTATTAGTATTTCAAATTATACCCTTGTTTTAAGCTTCATCAGAATGATGACTTCCACCACATAGAATAAAATGAAATTCCTTATTCTACTGTTTTGATGAAAATTAAATATCAGGCTTTAGAATGCGCATGAACATGGTGTAGAATATATTATAGATGGTAATTTATAATTAGACTAAAGATTAATTGGTAGAAGTAGTCTGGGAAAAGTTTACATGGGATCACGCCTGTTATGTAATCATTCTCGATGATTTTAATTTTGACTGGGAAGGAAAAGTAAGTACATTCCGGTATGGACCAGTTCACAATTTTACATCCACGTACGTGTCAAGTTCTTAATTTTTGAACTAAATATAATGTCCCTTCGCTAGTGTGGGAGATGTGCAAATGCAAATTTTGAGATACCCTAATTTTATTCACAATGCCATGACAAAGATGTTCCGATTTAGGAATGATCGGATGAAAGTGCAACATTGTCCGTTATTAGTATTAGTATTTTCAATTATACACTTATTTTAAGTTTCATCAGACCGATGACTTCCACTACATAGAATAAAATGAAATTCCTTATTGTATTGTTTCAATGAAAATAGAATATCATATTTTAAAAATCGCATGTACGTGGTGTAGAATAAATTATAGATGGTTATTTATAATTAGACAGGGGATTAATTGGTATAAGTTGTCTAGGAAAAGAATACATGGGATCACGCCTATGATATAATCATTCTCGAAGATTTAAAGTTTGACCGAGGATGTAAAAGTATGTACATTCCGATATGGACCGGTTCACAATTTCACGTCCAATTACAGGTCAAGTTCTTAATGTTTGAACAAAATATAATGAACCTTCCCTAATGTGGGAGATGTACAAACGTAAATTGAGAGATACCCTAATCCTATTCACACTGTCATGACTAAGATGTTCCGATTTAGGAACGATCGGATGAAAGTGCAACGTCGTCCGTCATTACTATTAGTATTTCCAATTATACCGTAATTATAAGCTTCAACGGATCGATGACTTCCACCACATAGAATCAAATGAAATTCCTTATTCTATTGTTTCAATGAAAATAGAATATTAGATTTTAGAAAGAGCATGTACGAGGTGTAGAATAAATTATAGCTGGTTCTATATAAGTAGACAGAGGATTAATTGATAGAAGTTGACTAGGAATTGTTTCCATGGGATCACACCTGTTATGTAATCATTCTAGATGATTTTTAATTTGATCGGGGATGGAAAAGTAAGTACATTCCGGTATGAAACAGTTCACAATTTTACGTCCACGTACGGGTCAAGTTCTTAATTTTTTAACTAAATATAATGTCCCTTCCCTAATGTGGGAGATGTGAAAATGTAAATTTAGAGATACCCTAATCCTATTCACACTGTCATGACTAAGATGTTCCGATTTAGGAATGATCGGATGAAAGTGCAACGTTGTCCATCACTAGTATTTGTAGTTCCAATTATAACCTTATTTTAGGATTCATTGGACCGATGATTTCCACCACATAGAATGAAATGAAATTCCTTATTCTATTATTTCAATGAAAATAGAATATCACATTTTGTAAAGCGCATGTACTTGGTGTATAATAAATTATAGATGGTTACTTATAAGTAGACAAAGGATTAATTGGTAGAAGTTGACTAGGAAAAGGTTCCATGAGATCATTCCTGTTTTGTAATCATTCTCGATAATCTTAAGTTTAACCAAGGATGGAAAAGTAGGTACCCTTCGGTGTGGACCGGTTTATCATTTTACGTCCACGTACGGATCAAGTTCTTAAATTTTGAACTAAATATAAGGTTCCTCCGCTAATGTGGGTGTTGTGGAAAAGATAATTTAGAGATACCGTAATCCTATTCACACTGTCGTGTAGAATAAATTATACATATTTACTTATAAGTAGACAAAGGCTTAATCAGTAGAAGTGGACTGGCAAAAGTTTCCATGGGATCACGCCTGTTATGTAATCATTCTTGATGATTATAAGTTTGACCGAGGATGGAAAAGTAGGTACATTCTGGTATGGACTGGTTAATCATTTTACGTCAATGTACGGGTCAAGTTCTTAAATTTTGAACTACATATATGGTACTCTGCTAATGTGGGAGATGTGGAAATGAAAATTTTGAGATACCCTAATCCTATTCACACTTTCGTGACCAAGATGCTCCAATTTAGGAATGACCGAATGAAAGTTCAACGTCGTCTGTCACTAGTATTAGTATTTCAAATTATACCCTTATTATAAGCTTCATCAGACCGATGAGTTCCACCACATATATTAAAATGATATTACTTATTCTATTGTTTCAATGAAAATAGAATATCAGATTTTAGAAAGTGCATGTAACTTGTGTACAATAAATTAAAGACAGTTACATATTAGTAGACAAAGGCTTAATTGGTAGAAGTTCACTGTGAAAGGTTTCAATGGGATCACGCCTGTTATGTAATCATTCTCGATAATTATAAGTTTAACCGAGGATGCAAAAGTAAGACATTCAAATATGGACCGGTTCACGATTTCAAGTCCATGTACGAGTCAAGATCTTAATTTTTGAACTAAATGTAAGGTCCCTCCGCTAATGTGGGAGATGTGGAAAAGAAACTTCAGAGATACCATTATCCTATTTAAACTGTCATGACTAAGATGTTCCGATTTAGGAATGATCGGATGAAAGTGAAATGTTGTCTGTCATTTGTATTAGTATTTCCAATTATACTCTGATCATAAGCTTCATCGGGCTGATGACTTCCCCCACATAGAATCAAATGAAATTTCTTATTCTATTGTTTCAATGAAAATAGAATATCATAATTTAGAAAGCGCATGTACGTGGTGTAGAATAAATTATAGATGGTTGTTTATAAGTAGAAAGAGGATTAATTGGTAGAAGTTGACTAAGAAAAGTTTCCATGGGATCACACCTCTTATGTAATCATTCTCGATGATTTTAAGTTTGACCAAGGATGGAAAAGTAAGTACATTCCAGTATGGACCGGTTCACAATTTTACATCCACGTACGGGTCAAGTTCTTAATTTTTTAACTAAATATAGTTTCCCTTGGCTATTGTGGGAGATGTGCAAATGCAGATTTAGAGATACCCTAATTCAATTCACATTGTCGTGACTAAAATGTTTCGATTCAGAAATGATCGGATGAAATTGCAACGTCGCCCATCACTAGTATTAGTATTCCAATTATACCCTTATTTTAAGATTCATCGTACCGATGACTTCCACCACATAGAATAAAATAAAATCACTATCACAAGAACCCCCCTTTAGCACCGGTTTTTTTATGTTCTAGCACCGGGTTTTTTTTGCAAAACAACCGATGCCTAAGTAACCGAGGCTAATTTAGCACCGGTTGGAAAACAACCGGTGCTAAATCCCAACTTTTAGCACCGGTTTTTTAGTTAGCACCGGTTTTTAAACTGGTGCAAAAATGTACCGATATAGCACCATTTTTTCTTGTTAGCACCGGTTTTTAAACCGGTGCTAATTTTAGCACTGGTTTTTTCATTAGCACCAGTCAAAAAATTGGTGCTAAATTAGCACCAGTTAAAACCAGTGCTAACAAAAAAACCGTTGAAAAACCGGTGTTAACAAAAAAACCGGTGCTAAATGTTGCACCGGTTTTTTTGTTAGCACCGGTTTTTCAACCGGTGCTAATTAAGCACCTGTTTGTTTTTTTTAGCACCAGTTTTAACCGGTGCTAAAATATTTACGACGAATAAAAAAATCCCTTCCTCTGAAAGCGGCAGCGCGCTGCAGCTTTCAGAGGAAGGGAAAAAGACCTGAAACAGAGAAAGCAGCAGCACGCTGCAGCTTTCAGAGGAAGAGAAGAAAACCTGAAACTGACAATTTAATAGGACATCAATTTAATAATAAAATTAACTTCACAAAATTGATAATATAGAAATAAAACCAAAAACATTTATGATACAAAACTAATAATCAATGAGACTAAACATTGTGCGGGAGACCTTGGAGAGGAATCAATCTCACCATGCCAAAAGCTTATTCAATAGATCACTGGAAACCATGCCAGAAGCTTATACCAGAAGCTTATACATGAATAAAGACGTTCATATCAGTATATCAACCTTCAGTACTTAACGAAGCTACATAACTCAATTTGATTCAGTAACACATCAACATTCGGTAAAGTAAAGCACAAAATAATCCACCAAGAAAAACACATATCTATCATATTCTTCCTATGCTGATTCATAACATTAATGAAATGAATGTAACAATCTTACTCACATAAATCCTATGCTACAGAGCAAAAAAATGTTTAAAGTAAAATACAACATTAAAATGCCAAAGTGAAACATATCATCAAGCATCAACAGAAACTTCATTTGAGTGGGACTCAAAATATGTTTGCTTTTCCCTCAAACGTCATCATTTAACTTGTAGCATTCATAACAAATGGGCTAACAACCATGCGTTTCACATGATATGACAAAGTTCCTACAGTTGAAGGTGCATAGTATGTAAGATATATAAGATGGGCCAAGTCAATTCACCCTATGTTACATCAGTTCTCAAAGACTAGAAGATAGGTGCAATAGTGAATCAAATAATGCATAATAGATCTTGTAATGGAGTAAATTTACATCCATCAAAATTAAATCACAGAAATTAAACATGCAAACCTGTCGAACATCACGGTTCTCATCATTATAGGCTTCCAATAGGAAAAGAAGATATACCTCCGGCTAATTTGAACACGAAATTGAACTAATCAGAACACATAAATTTTCAATAAAAAATGCAGGCAGTAGGGTAAAATTGATGCAAGATGTTTCGTCAAATGATGCAAGTGTTACTCCCTCTATCCGAACTTAAGTTACACAATTTAACTTTTCACATTTGATTTAAAACGCAAACACAACAAAAAACCGAGAGAAGAGAACTTTTGATTATGTGCAGCAATGATTTTTTCATAACATATTCCTAGTTAAAGTCAACTTAATCACTAGTATCTATATATAGAAAGTCAAATAAACCTGAGAATGAACTTAAAAGTACTAGAACCATATAGGCGCGATTCTACTATCATCTAGAATGACAATATACCTATTCTTTGCATAAATGCCAAACAAAACAGAAGCCAATTTGCAGTATCAATTTGAAACCATCTATATAATATAATTCATCAATGGTCACAAAAAACAATATTAAAATCAGAAGAGAACATACATTAGGGTACCAAAAGATGAAAAGGGGCAGAATTCATGGGAAAAACAAAGAAACTCAAAACAGTTTCAAGCAAACATCATTTCAACATAGTGATACATCATCTTATAGAATTATGATTAAGAGGAAAATTTGGAGCATCATTTCATACATCAGTTATATCCAAGGCGAGAACAATATACATTATACAGTATAACCAAACTACAAATGAAGAGTAAAAGTGCTAAACCTTCGGTACTGACTCTATAATCAAGCTAGTTTCCAGTCCCCCACCGCAATGTTTCTGGTTCAACATTCCCACATTCATCTTCTTCTTTCCCTGCAATTCAAGCATTTTTTCTCTATCAGACAAAACATCAAACACTTGGAGAGCAAGCATAAGAAAATCCTAGCACTCCCATTTTAGGATTTTACAGTCGAAAACTATGTAACACCACACAACCTTTACACAGGTAAATGAAAATAGCCTAGCATCTCTAACACCCCAGAAATCACAAGAAAATGAGCAAAATTCAAAAATATAAAACCCTAGGAAAATCACCCCCCAAACCCATATTTTACCCCTAAATCTTAAAAAGGGAATAAGAGAAACTAAAAACATGAAATCAGAGAGCAAAAATGAGAAAGGATCGAGGAAAAAACACCGAGTTCTTACCATTTATGGCAAAGCCCTATTTTACGGGCAGTCGGCACCGGCGAACCTTCGTTGCCAGCAATCGATCGACGATGTTCATCTCAGACGGGGAGATAATGATGATGGAGAGGAGACCTACAAGCAGTGTCAACGATCGACAGATATATTAGCGAACAGTGGGTCTGTGCATCGAAGGAAAAGGGACGAGGCTTTGAGCAGGAAGACAAGATGCCGCGAGATCGCCTCTCTTACCGGAGCCCGTGCTGACGCCATCTCCCCTTTGAGATGATGTGTGGTTGGTGGCTGATCGGCGGAGAAAAACCAGAGGCGGAGGGACGGTGTGTTTGACCAAATGAAATTAGGGAAGGGAGAAGGAATACTGGGTATATGAAAATTGGACTTGGGGTTTGGGCCAAAATTATGGGTTTCAGCCCATTAAAGTTTTCATTAACTAAAATCAAATAAAGTTTGACCGTTAATTAGTTAAAGTCAACTTAGTTCAAAGTGTTTATATATTGAAAGTCATGTAAGGGTTGACCGTTGATTAGACAAAGTCAAACATTTTTATTAGTAAATATTATTATATACTAATTCAAATATAAGTTTGACCGTTAAATTGTTAAAGTCAACTTGTTATTAGTGTATATATATTTAAAGTCAAGTAAGAGTTGACCGTCAATTAGTTAAAGTCAACTTTGTTATTTGTATTTGTATGTAGAAAGTCAAGTAGGGGTTGACCGTGGATTAGTTAAAGCCAACTTTGTTATTTGTATGTTTATGTAGAAAGACAGATAAGGATTGACCGTGGATTAGTTAAAGTGAACTTAGTTTAGTGTTTAGATATTGAAAGTCAAGTAAAGTTTGACCATTGATTAGAGAAAGTCAAGCTAGTTATTAGTGTTTATATATTGAAAGTCAAGTAAAGTTTGACCGTTGATTAGAAAAAGTCAACCTAGTTATTAGTGTTTATATATTGAAAGTTGAGTAAAGTTTGACGGTTGATTAGTTAAAGTCAACTTTGTCACTAGTGTTTATATATAGAGAGAGTCAAGTAAAGTTTGATTGTTGATTGGTTACAGTCAATTTAGTCACTAGTATATATATATAGAAAGTCAAGTAAGCTTTGACCGTTGATTAGACAAAGTCAAACATTTTTACTAGTATTCATTATATACTAATTCAAATAAAGTTTGACCATTAATTAGTTAAAGTCAACTTTGTTATTAGTGTTTATTTATATAAAGTAAACTTTGGCGGGAAATTTTTTTGGGGATTTCTTTGGTGGGAAAATTTTAAAATATTTTTAAAAATTAGTACCCGTTTAAACTCGTGCTATTTTCTTCCAAAACCGGTGCTATTTTTTCATTTTTAGCACCAGTTTTTTAAACCGGTGATATTTTAAAATTTTGGGCTATTTCTTTGGCGGGAAAATGAGTATTGAAACCGGTGCTAAGTTATAATTATTAGCACCGGTTTTCAAAACCGGTGCTAAATTTTGCAAAAACCGGTGCTATTTTTAAATTTTTAGCACGTTTTACAAAAATCGGTGCTATATTGAATTTTTTGGTGGGAAATTAGAATTTTACAAATATTTAGCACCGGTTTTTAAAAACCGATGCTATTTTAAAATTTTGGGCTATTTCTTTGGCGGGAAAATGAGTATTGAAAATATTTAGCACCATTTTTAAAAAACCGGTGCTATTTATTAATTTTCGCGCCAGTTTTTAAAACCGGGGCTATTTTTTAGAAAAGCCGGTGCTAAGTTATAATTTTTAGCACCGGATTTTAAAACCGGTGCTAAATTTTGCAAAACCCGGTGCTATTTTTTAATTTTTAGCACCGGTTTTAAAAACCTGTGTTAAGGTTTACAAAAACCGGTGCTACGTTTTACGAAAACCGGTGCTATTTTGAATTTTTTTGGTGGGAAATTAGAATTTTACAAATATTTAGCACCGGTTTTTAAAAAAACGGTGCTATTTTAAAATTTTGGGCTATTTCTCTGGCGGGAAAATGAGTATTGAAAATATTTAGCATCGGTTTTTAAAAACCGGTGCTATTTTAAAAAAAAACTGGTGTTATTTACTAATTTTTGCGCCGGTTTTTAAAATCGAGGCTATTTTTAGAATAGCCGGTGCTAAGTTATAATTTTTAGCACCAATTTTTAAAACCGGTGCTAAATTTTGCGAAAACCGGTGCAATTTTTTAATTTTTAGCACTGGTTTTTAAAACAGGTGCTATGTTTTACAAAAAACCGGTGCTATTTTGAATTTTTAGGTGGGAAGATAGAATTTTACAAATATTTAGCACCGGTTTTTAAAAACCGGTGCTAATATTTCCAAAACTGGTGCTATTTTAAAATTTTTGGCTATTTCTTTGGCGGGAAAAATGAAATTTTCAAATTTTTAGCACTTGTTTTTAAAAACCGGTGCTAATGTTTTCCAAAACCGGTGCTATTGTAAAATTTAGCACCGGTTTTAAAAAAACCGGTGTTAAAATTAAAAAACCGGTGTTAATGGTTTTAAAAACCGGTGTTGAAATTTTTAAAAACCAGTGCTGTTAGATTTTTAGCACCGGTTTTAAAAACCGGTGCTAAAAAATCGGTTCTAGAGGGGGGTCTCTGTGGTAGTGAATTCCATATTCTATTGTTTCAATGAAATAGAATATTAGATTTTAGAAAATGTATGTACTTGGTGTAGAATAAATTATAGATGGTTTTTATAAGTGGACAACGGCTTAATTGGTAGAAGTTGCCTGGGAAAAAGTTCCGAGGGATCACGTCTGTTATGTAATCATTCTCGATGATTATTAGTTTGACCGAAGATGGAAAAGTAGCTACCTTCCGATATGGACCAGTTCATCATTTTACGTCCACGTACGGCCCAAGTTCATAAATTTTGAACCAAATACAAGGTCCCTCCACTAATGTGGAAGATGTGGAAATGAAAATTTAGAGATACCCTAATTCTATTCACACAGTCGTGACTAAAATGTTTCGATTTAGAAATGATCTGATGAAATTGCAACGTCGCCTATCACTAGTATTAGTATTTCCAATTATACCCTTATTTTAAGATTCATCGGACCGATGACTTCCACCACATAGAATAAAATAAAAATCCTTATTCTATTGTTTCAATGAAATAGAATATTAGATTTTAGAAAACGTATGTACTTGGTGTAGAATAAATTATAGATGGTTTTATAAGTAGACAAAGGCTTAATTGGTAAAAGTTGACTAGGAAAAGGTTATGAGGGATCACGTCTGTTATGTAATCATTCTCGATGATTATTAGTTTGACCGAAGATAGAAAGGTAGCTACCTTCCGGTATGGCCCAGTTCATCATTTTACGTCCACGTACGGGTCAAGTTCATAAAATTTGAACTAAATATAAGGTCCCTCCGCTAATGTGGGAGATGTGGAAATGCAAATTTAGAGATACCCTAACCCTATTCACACTGTTATGACCAAGATGTTCCGATTTAGGAATGACCGGATGAAATTGCAAAGTCGTCTATCACTAGTAATAGTATTTTCAATTATACCCTTATTATAAGCTTCATCAGGCCGATGACTTCCACCACATAGAATAACATGAAATTCCTTATTCTATTGTTTCAATGAAAATAGAATACCAAATTTCAGAAAGCGCATGTACGTGGTGTAGAATAAATTATAGATGGTTATTTATAACTATACAAAGTCTTAATTGGTAGATGTTGACTGGGAAAAGTTTCCATGGGATGGCGCCTGTTATTTAATAATTCTCGATTTTAAAGTATGACTGAGGATTGAAAAGTAGGTACCTTCCAGTATGGACCTGTTGATCATTTTACGTCCATGTACGTGTCAAGTTCTTAATTTTTGAACTAAATATAAAGTCCCTCCGCTAATGTGGGAGATTTTGAAATGCAAATTTAGAGATACCCTAATCCAATTCACATTGTCGTGACCAAAATGTTCCAATTTAGGAATGACCGGATGAAAGTGCAACGTTGTCTGTCACTAGTATTAGTATTTCCAATTATATCCTTATTATAAGCTTCATCAGATCGATGACTTCCACCACATAGAATAAAATAAATTCCTTATGCTATTGTTTAAATGAAAATAGAATATCAGATTTTAGAAAGTGCATGTACGTTGTGTAGAATAAATTATAGATGGTTACTCATAAGTAGACGAAGGCTTAATTGGTAGAATTGAGTGGGAAAAGTTTCCATGGGATCATGCCTGTTATGTAATCATTCTCGATGATTATAAGTTTAATTAATGATGGAAAAGTAGGTACATTCCAGTATGGACCGGTTCACGATTTTAAGTCCACGTACGTGTCAAATTCTTAATTCTTGAACTAAATATAAGGTCCCTCCGCTAATGTGGGAGATGTGGAAATGTAAATTTAGAGAATCCCTAATCCTATTAAAGTGTCATGACTAAGATGTTCCTATTTAGGAATGATCGGATAAAAGTGCAACTCGTCCGTCATTAGTATTAGTATTTCCAATTATACCCTGATTATAAGCTTCATCAGACTGATGACTTCCCCCACATAGAATCAAATGAAATTTCTCATTTTATTGTTTCAATGAAAATAGAATATCAGATTTTAGAAAGCGCATGTACGTGGTGTACAATAAATTATGGATGGTTTTTTATAAGTAGATAGAGGATTAATCGGTAAAAGTTGACTAGGAAAAGTTTCAATGGGATCTCACCTGTTATGTAATCATTCTCGATGATTTTAAGTTTGACTGAAGATGGAAAAGTAAGTACATTTTGGTATGGACCGGTTAACAATTTTACATCTTCGTACGGGTCAAGTTCTTAACTTTTGAACTAAATATAATGTCTTTTCGTTAATATGGGAAATTCGCTAATGCAAATTTAGAGATTTAATTCGATTTACACTATCATAACCAAGATGTTCCAATTTAGGAATGATCGGATGAAAGTGCAACGTCGTCCGTCATTAGTATTAGTTTTTCAAATTATACCCATATTTTAAGCTTCATCAGACCGATGACTTCCACCAAATAGAATAAAATGAAATTCCTTATTCTATTGTTTCAATAAAAATAGAATGTCAGATTTTGGAAAGAACATGTACTTGGTGTAGAATAAATTATAAATGGTTACTTATAAGTAGACAAAGGCTTAATTGGTAGAACTTGACTGGGGAAAGGTTCCATGGGGCCTGTTATGTAATCATTCTGGATGATTATAAGTTTGACCAAGGATGGAAGAGTAGGCACCTTCCGGTATGGACCGATTCTTCATTTTACGCCAACGTATTGATCAAATTCTTAAATTTTGAACCAAATATAAGGTCCCTCTGCTAATGTGGGAGATGTGGGGATGCAATTTTAGAGATACCCTAATCCTATTCACACTGTTGTGACCATGATATTCCGATTTCGGAATGACCGGATGAAAGTGCAACGTCGTCCGTCATTAGTATTAGTATTTCCAATTATACCCTTATTATAAGCTTCATCGGACCGATGACTTCCACCACATGGAATCAAATGACATTCCTTACTCTATTATTTCAATTAAAAGAGAATATCAAATTTGAGAAACTGCATGTACGTGGTGTAGAATAAATTATAGATGGTTACTTATAAGTAGACAATTTTTTAATTGGTAGATGTTTACTAGTAAAAGTTTCCATTGGATCACTCTTGTTATGTTATCATTCTCGATAATTATAAGTTTGACAAAGGATTGAAAAGTAGGCACCTTACGATATGGACCGGTTCACGATTTTACGTCCATGCACAGTCCATGTTATTAATTTTTTAACTAATTATAAGGTCTCTCCGCAAATGTAGG
Organism: Rubia yunnanensis; assembly: GCA_037428765.1. Lineage (NCBI taxonomy): Eukaryota > Viridiplantae > Streptophyta > Magnoliopsida > Gentianales > Rubiaceae > Rubia > Rubia yunnanensis. The sequence continues at coordinate 66,287,397 of CM075061.1, forward strand.
AGATATGGAAATGCAAATTGAGAGATACCCTAATACTATTCACACTATCATGACTAAGAATAGGTAATTTTTTTATATTTTATTTTCATTAAAACCATAGAATAAGGAATTTCATTCGATTTTATGTGGTGGAAATCATCGGGTCGATTAAGCTTATCATAAGGGTACAAAGAGATATACTAATACTAATAACTGACGATGTTGCCCTTTTATTCTGTCATTCCTGAATCTGAACATCTTATTAATGGCAGTCTGAATAATAGTAGGGTATCTCTAAATTTTAATTTCCACATATCCCGTATTAGCTGAGGGATCTTATATTTAGTTCAAAAATTAAGAACCTTACCAGTACGTGGATCTAAAATTATGAACCTTTCCATGCTAGAAAGTACCTACTTTTCCATGCTCGGTCATACTTACAAGCTTCGAGAATGATTACATAATAGGCATGATCCGGTGGAAACTTCTTTCAAACAACTTCTACCAAATAAGCCTTTGTCTAATTATAAGTAACCATCCATAATTTACTCTACACCACGTACATGCGCTTTCTAAAATCATATGGACGTATATTTATTATATTCTATTTTTCATTAAAACCATAGAATAGGGATTTTCATTTGATTCTATGTGGTGGAAAACATCAGCTCGATGAAGCTTATCATAAGGGTACAAAGAGAAATACTAATACTAATGACTAACGATGTTGCACTTTTATCCTGTCATTCCTGGATCGGAACATCTTATTAATGACAGTGTGAATAAGATTAGGGTATCTCTAAATTTTGATTTCCACATCTCCCACATTAGCGGAGGGACATTATATTTAGTTCAAAAATTAAGAACTTTACCAGTACGTGGACATAAAATCGTGAACCTATCCATGTTGGAAGGTACCTAGTTTTCCATGCTTGGTCAAACATATAATCTTCAAGAATGATAACATAGTAGGCGTGATCCCATGGAAACTTTTTCCAGTCAACTTCTACCAAATAAACCTTTGTCTAATTATAAGTAACCATCTATAATTTACTCTACACCACGTACATGCGCTTTCAAAAATATCATGGATGTAATTTTATTATATTTTATTTTGATTAAAACCATAGAATAGGGGATTTCATTCGATTCTATGTGGTGGAAATCATCGGCTCCATGAAGCTTAGCATAAGGGTACAAAGAGAAATACAAATACTAATAACTGACGATGTTGCAATTTTATCCTTTCGTTCATGAATCGCAACATCTTATTATTACCAGTGTGAATAAGATTAGGGTACCTCTAAATATTCATTTCCACATCTCCCACATTAGCGGAGGGACCTTATATTTTGTTCAAAAATTAAGAACGTTACCAGTACGTGGACGTAAAATCGTGAACCTATCCATGCCGGAAGGTACCTACTTTTCCATGCTAGGTCATACTTATAAGCTTCGAGAATGATTAAATAATAGGCGTGATCCCATGGAAACTTCTACCAGTCAACTTCTACCAAATAAGACTTTGTCTAATTATAAATAACCATCCATAATTTACTCTACACCACGTACATGTGCTTTCTAAAATCTCATGGACGTATATTTATTATATTCTATTTTTCATTAAAACCATAGAATAGGGAATTTCATTTGATTCTATGTTGTGGAAATCATCGGCTGGATGATGCTTATCATAAGGGTACAAAGAGATATACTAATACTAATGACTAACGATGTTGAACTTTTATCCTGTCATTCCTGAATCGGAACATCTTATTAATGACAGTGTGAATAAGATTAGGGTATCTCTAAATTTTAATTTCCACATCTTCCACATTAGCAGAGGGACGTTATATTTAGTTCAAAAATTAAGAACTTTACCAATACGTGGACATAAAATCGTGAACCTATCCATGCTAGAACGTACCTAGTTTTCCATGCTCGGTCAAACATATAATCTTTGAGATTGATTACATAATAGGGGTAATCCCACGAAAACTTCTTCCAGTCAAACTCTATAAAATAAGCCTTCGTCTAAATATAAGTAACCATCTATAATTTACTCTGGACCACGTACATGCGCTTTCTAAAATCTCATTGATGTAATTTTATTATATTCTATTTTGATTAAAACTATAGAATACGGAATTTCATTCGATTCTATGTGGTAGATATCATTCGCTCGATTAAGCTTGTCATAAGGGTACAAAGAGAAATACAAATACTATTGACTGACGATGTTGCACTTTTATCCTGTCATTCCTGAATTGGAACATCTTATTAATAACAGTGTGAATAAGATTAGGGTACCTCTAAATTTTCATTTCCACATCTCCCACATTAGAGGAGGGACCTTATATTTAGTTCAAAAATTAAGAACGTTACCAGTACGTGGACGTAAAGTCGTGAACCTGTCCATGCTGGAAGGTACCTACTTTTCCATGCTCGGTCATACTTATAAGCTTCGAGAATGATTACATAATAGGCGTGACCACATGGAAAATTCTTCCAGGCAACTTCTACCAAATAAACCGTTGTATAATTATAAGTTACCATCCATAATTTACTCTACACCACGTACATGCGCTTTCTAAAATTATATGGACGTATATTTATTATATTCTATTTTTCATTAAAACCATAGAATAGGGATTTTCATTTGATTCTAAGTGGTGGAAATCATCGGCTCAGTGAAGCTTATCATAGGGGTACAAAGAGAAATACTAATACTAATGACTGAGGATGTTGCACTTTTATCGTGTCATTACTGAATCAGAACTTCTTATTAATGACAGTGTGAATAAGATTTGGGTATCTCTAAATTTTCATTTCAAAATATCCCACATTAGCAGAGGGACATTGTATTTAGTTCAAAAATTAAGAACATTACCAGTACGTGGACGTAAAATCGTGAACCTATACATGTTGGAAGGTACCTAGTTTTCCATGCTTGGTCAAACATATAATCTTCGAGAATGATAACATGTTAGGCGTGATCCCATGGAAACTTCTTCCAATCAACTTCTACCAAATAAGTCTTTGTCTAATTATAAATAACTATCTATAATTTACTCTACACCACGTACATGCGCTTTCAAAAATCTCATGGATGTAATATTATTATATTTTATTTTCATTAAAACCATAGAATAGGGATTTCATTCGATTCTATGTGGTGGAAATCATCGGCTTCGATGAAACTTAGCATAAGGGTACAAAGACAAATACAAATACTAATGACTAACGATGTTCCAATTTTATCCTGTCGTTCATGAATCGCAACATCTTATTATTACCAGTGTGAATAAGATTAGGGTATCTCTAAATATTCATTTCCACATCTCTCACATTAGCGAAGGGGCCTTATATTTTGTTCAAAAATTAAGACCCTTACCAGTACGCGGATCTAAAATTGTGAACCTTTCCATGCTAGAAGGTACCTATTTCCCATGTTCGGTCAAACTTATAATCTTTGAGAATGATTACATAATAGGTGTGATCCCATGGAAACGTCTTCTAGTTAACTTCTACAAATAAGACTTTGTCTAATTATAAGTAATCATCTATAATTTACTCTACACTACAACATGCGCTTTCTAAAATCTCATGGACGTAATTTAATTAAATTCTATTTTCATTAAAACCATGGAATTGGAAATTTCATTTGATTCTATGCGGTGGAAATCATCGGATCGATAAAGCTTATCATAAGGGTACAAAGATAAATACAAATACTAATGACTGACGATGTTACACTTTTATTTTGTCATTCCTGAATCGGAATATTTTATTAATGACAGTATGAGTAAGAGTAGGATATCTCTAAATTTTAATTTCCACATCTCCCACATTAGTGGAGGGAGCATATATTTAGTTCAAAAATTAAGAACCTTACCAGTACGTGGATCTAAAATCGTGAACCTTTCCATGCTAGAAGGTACCTACTTTTCCATGCTCGGTCAAAATTATAATCTTTGAGAATGATTACATAATAGCCATGATACAATGGAAACTTCTTCCAGTTAACTTCTACCAAATAAGAGTTTGTCTAATTATAAGTAATCGTCTATAATTTACGCTTCACCACGACATGCGCTTTCTAAAATATCACGGACGTATTTTTATTAAATTCTATTTTCATGAAAACCATGGAATTGGGAATTTCATTTTATTCTATGTGGTGGAAATCATCGGCTCGATGAAGCTTATCATAAGGGTACAAGGAGAAATACTTATACTAATGACTGATGATGTTGCACTTTTATCCTTTCATTCCTGAATCGGAACATCTTATTAATGACAGTGGGAATAAGATTAGGGTACCTCTAAATTTTCATTTCCACATCTCCCACATTAGCGGAGGGACCTTATATTTAGTTAAAAATTTAAGAACGTTACCAGTACGTTGACGTAAAATCGTGAACCTGTCCATACTGGAAGGTACCTAGTTTTCCATGCTCGGTCAAACATATAATCTTCGAGAATGATAACATAATAGGTGTGATCCCATGCAAACCTCTTCCAGTCAAATTCTACCAAATAATCCTTTGTCTAATTATAAGGAACCATCTATAATTTACTCTACACCACGTACACGCGCTTTCTAAAATCTCATGGATGTAATGTTATTATATTCTATTTTCATTAAAACCATAGATTAGGGAATTTCATTCTATTCTATGTGGTGGAAATCATCGGCTCAATAAAGCTTGTCATAAGGGTACAAAGAGAAATACAAATAATAATGAATGATGATGTTGCACTTCTTTCCTGTCATTCCTGAATCGGAACATCTTATTAATGACAGTTTGAGTAAAAGTAGGATATCTCCAAATTTTAATTTCCACATCTCCCACATTAGTGGAGGGAGCATATATTTAGTTCAAAAATTAAGAACCTTACTAGTACGTGGATCTAAAATCGTGAATCTTTCCATGCTAGAAGGTACCAACTTTTCCATGCTCAGTCAAACTTATAATCTTTGAGAATGATTACATAATAGGTGTGATCCCATGGAAACTTCTTCCAGTTAACTTCTACCAAATAAGACATTGTCTAATTATAAGTAATCGTCTATAATTTATGCTACACCACGACATGCGCTTTCTAAAATCTCATGGACGTACTTTTATTAAATTCTATTTTCATGAAAACCATGGAATTGGGAATTTCATTTGATTCTATGTGGTGGAAATCATCAGATCGATGAAGCTTATCATAAGTGTACAAAGAGAAATACAAATACTAATGACTGACGATGTTGCACTTTAATGCTTTCATTCCTGAATCGGAACATCTTATTAATGACAGTGTGAATAAGATTAGGGTACCTCTAAATTTTTGTTTCCACATCTCCCACATTGGCGAAGGGGCCTTATATTTAGTTAAAAAATTAAGAACGTTACCAGTACGTGGACGTAAAATAGTGAACCTGTCTATGCTAGAAGGTACCTAGTTTTCCATGCTCGGTCAAACATATAATCTTTGAGAATGATAGCATAATAGGTGTGATCCCATTCAAACCTCTTCCAGTCAACTTCTACCAAATAATCCTTTGTCTAATTATAAGGAACCATCTATAATTTACTCTACACCACGTACATGCGCTTTCTAAAATCTCATGGATGTAATGTTATATTCTATTTTCATTAAAACCATAGATTAGGGAATTTCATTCGATTCTATGTGGTGGAAATCATCAGATCGATTAAGCTTATCATAAGTGTACAAAGAGAAATACTAATACTAATGGCTGACGATGTTGCACTTTTATCCTGTCATTCCTGAATCTTAACATCTTATTAATGACAGTCTGAGTAAGAGTAGGATATCTCTAAATTTTAATTTCCACATCTCCCACATTAGTGGAGGGAGCATATATTTAGTTCAAAAATTAAGAACCGTACCAGTACGTGGATCTAAAATCGAGAACCTTTCCATGCTAGAAGGCACCTACTTTTCCTTGCTCGGTCAAACATATAATCTTTGAGAATGATTATATAATAGGCGTGATCCATTGGAAACTTCTTCCAGTTAACTTCAACCAAATAAGACTTTGTCTAATTATAAGTAATCATCTATAATTTACTCTACACCACGACATGCGCTTTCTAAAATCTCATGGACGTAATTTTATTAAATTCTATTTTCATGAAAACCACGGAATTGGGAATTTCATTTCATTCTATGTGGTGGAAATCATCAGCTCGATGAAGCTTATCATAAGGGTGTAAAGAGAAATACTAATACTAATGACTGACGATGTTGCACTTTTATGCTTTCATTCCTGAATCGGAACATCTTATTAATGACAAGGTGAATAAGATTAGGGTACCTCTAAATTTTCATTTCCACATCTCTCACATTAGTGGAGGGACCTTATATTTAGTTAAAAATTTACGAACGTTACCCGTACGTGGACGTAAAATGGTGAAACTGTCCATACTGGAAGGTACATACTTTTCCATGCTCGGTTGTACTTACAAGCTTCGAGAATGATTACATAATAGGCGTGATCCCATGGAAACTTCTTCTAGTCAACTTCTACCAAATAAGCCTTTTTCCAATTATAAGTAACCATCCATAATATACTCTACACCAGTACATGCGCTTTCTAAAATCATATGGACGTATATTTATTATATTCTATTTTCCATTAAAACCATAGAATAGGGATTTTCATTTGATTCTATGTGGTGGAAATCATCGGCTCAATGAAGCTTATCATAAGGGTACAAAGAGAAATACTAATACTAATGACTGACGATGTTGCACTTTTATCCTGTCATTCCTGAATCGGAACATCTTATTAATGACAGTGTGAATAAGATTATGGTATCCCTAAATTTTCATTTCCACATCCTCCACATTAGCGGAGGGACCTTATATTTAGTTCAAAAATTATGAACGTTACAAGTTCGTGGACGTAATATCGTGAACCTGTCCATTCTGGAGGGTACCTACTTTTCCATGCTCGGTCATACTTACAAGTTTCGAGAATGATTACATAATAGGCGTGATCCCATGGAAACTTCTTCCATTCAACTTCTACCAAGTAAGCCTTTGTCTAATTATAAGTAACCATCCATAATTTATTCTACACCACGTACGTGCACTTTCTAAAATCATATGGACGTATATTTATTATATTCTATTTTTCATTAAATCCATAGAATAGGGATTTTCATTTGATTCTATGTGGTGGAAATCATCGGCTCAATGAAGCTTATCATAGGGGTACAAAGAGAAATACTAATACTAATGACTGAGGATGTTGCACTTTTATCGTGTCATTCCTGAATCGGAACTTCTTATTAATGACAGTGTGAATAAGATTACGGTATCCCTAAATTTTCTTTCCACATCTCTCACATTAGCGGAGGAACCTTATATTTAGTTAAAAAATAAGAACGTTACTAGTTCGTGGACGTAAAATCGTGAACGTGTCCATTCCGGAAGGTACCTACTTATCCATGCTCGGTCATACTTACAAGCTTCGAGAATGATTACATAATAGGCACGATCTCAATGGAAACTTCTTCAGGTTAACTTCTACCAAATAAGCCTTTGTCTAATTTACGTAACCATCCATAATTTACTCCACACCACATACATGCGCTTTCTAAAATCATATGGGTGTATATTTATTATATTCTATTTTTCATTAAAACCATAGAATAGGGATTTTCATTATATTCTATGTGGTGGAAAGCATCGGCTCGATGAAGCTTATCATAAGGGTACAAAGAGAAATACTAATACAAATGACTAACGATGTTGAACTTTTATCCTGTCATTCTTGATCGGATCATCTTATTAATCAAAGTGTGAATAAGATTATGGTACCTCTAAATTTTCATTTCCACATCGCCCACATTGGCGGAGGGACATTATATTTTGATCAAAAGTTAAGAACGTTACCAGTACATGGACGTAAAATTATGAACCTGCCCATGCTAGAAGGTACCTACTTTTCTATGCTCGGTCATACTTACAAGCTTCGAGAATGATTACATAATAGGCGTGATCCCATGGAAACTTCATCCAGTCAACTTCTACCAAATAAGCCTTTGTCTAATTATAAGTAACCATCCATAACTTGCTCTACACCGAGTCCATGCGCTTTCTAAATCATATGGACGTATATTTATTATATTCTATTTTTCTTTAAAACCATTGAAAAGGGAATTTCATTTGATTCTATGTGGTGGAAATCATCGGCTCGATGAAGCTTATCATAAGGGTACAAAGAGAAACACTAATTCTAATGACTGACGATGTTGCACTTTTAACCTGTCATTCTTGAATTGGAACATCTTATTAATGACAGTTTGAATAAGATTAGGGTATTTCAAAATTTTTAATTCCACATCTCTCATATTAGCGGAGGGAAATTATATTTAGTTAAAAAATTAAGAACTTTAGTAGTACGTGGAAGTAAAATCGTGAACCTGTCCATGATGGAAGGTACCTAGTTTTCAATGCTCGGCCAATCATATAATCTCCGAGAATGATAACATAATAGGCGTGACCCCATGGAAACTTCTTCCAGTCAACTTCTACCAAATAAGCCTTTGTCTAATTATAAGTAACCATCCATAATTTACTCTACACCACGTACATGCGCTTTCTAAAATCATATGGACGTATATTTATTATATTCAATTTTTCATTAAAACCAAAGAATAGGGATTTTCATTGGATTCTATGGGGTGGAAAGCATCGGCTCGATGAAGCTTATCATAAGGGTGCAAAGAGAAATACTAATACTAAAGATTGACGATGTTGAACTTTTATCCTATCATTCCTGAATCGAAACATCTTATTAATGAAAGTGCGAATAAGATTAGGGTACCTCTAAATTTTAATTTCCACATCTCCTACATTGGCGGAGGGACCTTATATTTTGTTCACAAATTAAGAACGTTACCAGTACATGGACGTAAAATCATGAACTTGCCCATGCTAGAAGGTACCTACTTTTCTATGCTCGGTCATACTTACAAGCTTCGAGAATGATTACATAATAGGCGGGATCCCATGGAAACTTCTTCCAGTCAACTTCTACCAAATAAGCCTTTGTCTAATTATAAGTAACCATCCATAACTTTCTCTACACCGAGTACATGCGCTTTCTAAATCATATGGACGTATATTTATTATATTTTATTTTTCTTTAAAACCATTGAAAAGGGATTTTCATTTGATTCTATGTGGTGGAAATCATCGGCTCCATGAAGCTTATCATAAGGGTACAAAGAGAAATACTAATTCTAATAACTGACGATGTCGCACTTTTATCCTGTCATTCTTGAATCGGAACATCTTATTAATGACAGTTTGAATAAGATTAGGGTATCTCAAAATTTTCATTTCCACATCTCTCATATTAGCGGAGGGATATTATATTTAGTTCAAAAGATAATAACTTTACCAGTACGTGGACGTAAAATCGTGAACCTGTCCATGCTGGAAGGTACCCAGTTTTCCATGCTCGGCCAATCATATAATCTTCGAGAATGATAACAGCATAGGCGTGATCCCATGGAAACTTCTTCCAGTCAACATCTACCAAATAAGCCTTTGTCTAATTATAGGTAACCATCCATAATTTACTCTACACCACGTACACGCGCTTTCTAAAATCATATGGACGTATAATTATTATATTCTATATTTCATTAAAACCATAGAATAGGAATTTTCATTTGATTCTATATGGTTGAAATATCCTGCTCGATGAAGCTTATCATAAGGGTGCAAAGAGAAATACTAATACTAAAGATTGACGATGTTGAACTTTTATCCTATCATTCCTGAATCGAAACATCTTATTAATGAAAGTGCGAATAAGATTAGGGTACCACTAAATTTTCATTTCCACATTTCCCACATTGGCGGAGGGACCTTATATTTTGTTAAAAAAATTAAGAACGTTACCAGTACGTGGACGTAAAATCGTGATCCAGTCCATGCTAGAAGGTACCTACTTTTCTATGCTCGGTCATACTTACAAGCTTCGAGAATGATTACATAATAGGCATGATCCCATGGATACTTCTTTCAGTCAACTTCTACCAAATAAGCCTTTGTCTAATTATAAGTAACCATCCATAATTTACTCTACACCCAGTACATGCGCTTTCTAAATCATATTGACGTATATTTATTATATTCTATTTTTCTTTACGACCATAGAAAATCAATTTTCATTTGATTCTATGTGGTGGAGATCATCGGCTCGATGAAGATTATCATAAGGGTACAAAGGGAAATACTAATTCTAATGACTGACGATGTTGCACTTTTATCCTGTCATTCTTGAATTGGAACATCTTATTAATGACAGTTTGAATAAGATTAGGGTATTTCAAAATTTTTAATTCCACATCTCTCATATTAGCGGAGGGAAATTATATTTAGTTCAAAAATTAAGAACTTTAGTAGTACATTGACGTAAAATCGTGAACCTGTCCATGCTAGAAGGTACCCAGTTTCCCATGCTCGGTTAATCATATAATCTCCGAGACCGATAACATAATAGGCGTGATCCCATAGAAACTTCTTCCAGTCTACTTCTACCAAATAAGCCTTTGTCTAATTATAAGTAACCATCCATAATTTACTCTACACCACGTACATGCACTTTCTAAAATCATATGGACGTATATTTATTATATTCTATATTTCATTAAAACCATAAAATTGGGATTTTCATTTGATTCTATGTGGTGGAAATCATCGGCTCAATGTAGCTTATCATAGGGGTTCAAAGAGAAATACTAATACTTATGACTGACGATGTTGCACTTTTATCCTGTCATTCCTGAATCGGAACATCTTATTAATGACAGTGTGAATAAGGTTACGGTATACCTAAATTTTCATTTCCATATCTCTCACATTAGCAGAGGGACCTTATATTTAGTTAAAAAATAAGAACGTTACTAGTTCGTGGACATAAAATCGTGAACCTGTCCATTCTGGAAGGTACCTACTTTTCTATACTCGGGCATACTTACAAGCTTCGAGAATGATTACGTAATAGGCATGATCTGCATGGAAACTTCTTCATGTTAACTTCTACCAAATAAGCCTTTGTCTAATTTACGTAACCATCCATAATTTACTCTACACCACGTACATGCGCTTTCTAAAATCATATGGACATATATTTATCATATTCAATTTTTCATTAATTCCATAGAATACGGATTTTCATTAGATTCTAAGTGCCGGAAAGCATCGGCTGGATGAAGCTTATCATAAGGGTACAAAGAGAAATACTAATACTAATGACTGACGATGTTGAACTTTTATCCTGTCATTCCTGAATCGGAACAACTTATTAATGAAAGTGTGAATAAGATTAGGGTACCTCTAAATTTTCCTTTCCACATCGCCCACATTGGCGGAGGGACATTATATTTTGATCAAAAGTTAAGAACGTTACCAGTACATGGACGTAAAATTATGAACCTGCCCATGCTAGAAGGTACCTACTTTTCTATACTCGGTCATACTTACAAGCTTCGAGAATGATTACATAATAGGCGTGATCCCATGGAAACTTCTTCCAGTCAACTTCTACCAAATAAGCCTTTGTCTAATTATAAGTAACCATCCATAACTTGCTCTACACCGAGTCCATGCGCTTTCTAAATCATATGGACGTATATTTATTATATTCTATTTTTCTTTAAAACCATTGAAAAGGGAATTTCATTTGATTCTATGTGGTGGAAATCATCGGCTCGATGAAGCTTATCATAAGGGTACAAAGAGAAATACTAATTCTAATGATTGATGATGTCGCACTTTTATCCTGTCATTCTTGAATTGGAACATCTTATTAATGACAGTTTGAATAAGATTAGGGTATCTCAAAATTTTTATTTCCACATCTCTCATATTAGCGGAGGTACATTATATTTAGTTCGAAAGATAAGAACTTTACCAGTACGTGGACCTAAAATCGTGAACCTATCCATGCTTTAAGGTACCCAGTTTTCCATGCTCGGCCAATCATATAATCTTCGAGAATGATAACATCATAGGGGTGATCCCATGGAAACTTCTTCCAGTCAACATCTACCAAATAAGCCTTTGTCTAATTATAGGTAACCATCCATAATTTACTCTACACCACGTACACGCGCTTTCTAAAATCATATGGACGTATATTTATTATATTCTATATTTCATTAAAACCATAGAATAGGAATTTTCATTTGATTCTATATGGTTGAAATATCCTGCTCGATGAAGCTTATCATAAGGGTGCAAAGAGAAATACTAATACTAAAGATTGACGATGTTGAACTTTTATCCTATCATTCCTGAATCGAAACATCTTATTAATGAAAGTGCGAATAAGATTAGGGTACCACTAAATTTTCATTTCCACATTTCCCACAATGGCGGAGGGACCTTATATTTTGTTCAAAAATTTAGAACGTAACCAGTACGTGGACCAAAAATCGTGATCCAGTCCATGCTAGAAGGTATGTACTTTTCTACGCTCGGTCATACTTACAAGCTTCGAGAATGATTACATAATAGGCATAATCCCATGGAAACTTCTGTCAGTCAACTTCTACCAAATAATCCTTTGTCTAATTATAAGTAACCATCCATAATTTACTCTACACCGAGTACATGCGCTTTCTAAATCATATGGACGTATATTTATTATATTCTATTTTACTTTTCAACCATAGAAAATCGATTTTCATTTGATTCTATGTGGTGGAAATCATCGGCTCGATGAAGATTATCATAAGGATACAAAGGGAAATACTAATTCTAATGACTGGCGATGTTGCACTTTTATCCTGTCATTCTTGAATTGGAACATCTTATTAATGACAGTTTGAATAACATTAGGGTATTTCAAAATTTTTATTTCCACATCTCTCATATTAGCAGAGGGAAATTATATTTAGTTCAAAAATTAAGAACTTTAGTAGCACGTGGACGTAAAATCGTGAACCTGTCCATGCTGGAAGGTACCCAGTTTTCCATGCTCGGTTAATCATATAATCTCCGAGAATGATAACATAATAGGCGTGATCCCATAGAAACTTCTTCCAGTCAACTTCTACCAAATAAGCCTTTGTCTAACTATAAGTAACCATTCATAATTTACTCTACACCACGTACATGCACTTTCTAAAATCATATGGACATATATTTATTATATTCTATTTTTCATCAAAACCATAGAATAGGGATTTTCATTTGATTCTATGTGGTGGAAATCATCAGATCAACGAAGCTTATTATAGGGGTACAAAGAGAAATACTAATACTAATGACTGACGATGTTGCACTTTTATCCTGTCATTCCTAAATCGGAACATCTTATTAATGAAAGTGTGAATAAGATTAGGTTACCTCTAAATTTTCCTTTCCACATCGCCCACATTGGCAGAGGGACATTATATTTTGTTCAAAAATTAAGAACGTTACCAGTACATGGACATAAAATCATTAACCTGCCCATGGTAGAAGGTACCTACTTTTCTATCCTCGGTCATACTTACAAGCTTCGAGAATGATTACGTAATAGGCGTGATCCCATAGAAACTTCTTCCTGTCAACTTCTACCAAATAAGCCTTTGTCTAATTATAAGTAACCATCCATAACTTGCTCTACACCGAGTACATGCACTTTCTAAATCATATGGACGTATATTTATTATATTCTATTTTTCTTTAAAACCATTGAAAAGGGATTTTCATTTGATTCTATGTGGTGGAAATCATCGGCTCGATGAAGCTTATCATAAGGGTACAAAGAGAAATACTAATTCTAATGACTGACGATGTCTCACTTTTATCCTGCCATTCTTGAATCGGAACATCTTATTAATGATAGTTTGAATAAGATTAGGGTATCTCAAAATTTTCATTTCCACATCTCTCATATTAGCGGAGGGATATTATATTTAGTTCAAAAGATAATAACTTTACCAATACGTGGACCTAAAATCGTGAACCTGTCCATGCTGGAAGGTACCCAGTGTTCCATGCTCGACCAATCATATAATCTTCGAGAATGATAACATCATAGGTGTGATGCCATGGAAACTTCTTCCAGTCAACATCTACCAGATAAGCTTTTGTCTAATTATAGGTAACCATCCATAATTTACTCTACACAACGTACACGCGCTTTCTAAAATCATATGGACGTATATTTATTATATTCTATATTTCATTAAAACCATATAATAGGAATTTTCATTTGATTCTATATGGTTGAAATATTCGGCTCGATGAAGCTTATCATAAGGGTGCAAAGAGAAATACTAACACTGAAGATTGACGATGTTGAACTTTTATCCTATAATTCCTGAATCGGAACATCTTATTAATGAAAGTGTAAATAAGATTAGGGTACCACTAAATTTTCATTTCCACATCTCCCACATTGGCGGAGGGACCTTATAATTTGTTCAAAAATTAAGAATGTTACCAGTATGTGGACGTAAAATCGTGATCCAGTCCATGCTAGAAGGTACGTACTTTTCTACGCTCGGTCATACTTACAAGCTTCGAGAATGATTACATAATAGGCATGATCCCATGGAAACTTCTTTCAGTCAACTTCTACCAAATAATCCTTTGTCTATTTATAAGTAACCATCCATAATTTACTCTACACCCAGTACATGCGCTTTCTAAATCATATGGATGTATATTTATTATATTCTATTTTTCTTTACAACCATAGAAAATCGATTTTCATTTGATTCTATGTGGTGGAAATCATCGGCTCGATGAAGATTATCATAAGGGTACAAAAGGAAATACTAATTCTAATGACTGACGATGTTGCACTTTTATCCTGTCATTCTTGAATTGGAACATCTTATTAATGACAGTTTGAATAAGATTAGGTTATATCAAAATTTTTATTTCCACATCTCTCATATTAGCGGAGGGAAATTATATTTAGTTCAAAAATTAAGAACTTTAGTTGTACGTGGACGTAAATCGTGAACCTGTCCATGCTGGAAGGTACCCAGTTTTCCATGCTCGGTTAATTATATAATCTCCGAGAATGATAACATAATAGGCTTGATCCCATAGAAACTTCTTCCAGTCAACTTCTACCAAATAAGCCTTTGTCTAATTATAAGTAACCATCCATAATTTACTCTACACCACGTACATGCACTTTCTAAAATCATATGGACGTATATTTATTATATTCTATATTTCATTAAAACCATAAAATAGGGATTTTCATTTGATTCTATGTGGTGGAAATCATCGGCTCAATGAAGCATGTCATAGGGGTACAAAGAGAAATACTAATACTAATGACTGACGATGTTGCACTTTTATCCTGTCATTCCTGAATCGGAACATCTTATTAATGACAGTGCAAATAAGGTTACGGTATACCTAAATTTTCATTTCCATATCTCTCACATTATCGGAGGGACCTTATATTTAGTTAAAAAAATAAGAATGTTACTAGTTCGTGGACGTAAAATCGTGAACCTGTCCATTCTGGAAGGTACCTACTTTTCCATGCTCGGTCATACTTACAAGCTTCGAGAATGATTACATAATAGGCGTTATCCCATGGAAACCTCTTCCAGTCAACTTCTACCAAGTAAGCCTTTGTCTAATTATAAGTAACCATCCATAATTTACTCTACACCGCGTACGTACACTTTCTAAAATCATATGGACGTATATTTATTATATTCTATTTTTCATTAAATCCATAGAATAGGGATTTTCATTTCATTCTATGTGGTGGAAATCATCGGATCAACGAAGCTTATCATAGGGGTACAAAGAGAAATACTAATACTAATGACTGACGATGTTGCACTTTTATCCTGTCATTCCTGAATCGGAACATCTTATTAATTTCATTGTGAATAAGATTATGGTATCCCTAAATTTTCATTTCCACATCCCTCACATTAGCAGAGGGACCTTATATTTAGTTAAAAAATAAGAACGTTATTAGTTCGTGGACATAAAATCGTGAACCTGTCCATTTTGGAAGGTACCTACTTTTCCATGCTCGGGCATACTTACAAGCTTCGAGAATGATTACGTAATAGGCATGATCTGTATGGAAACTTCTTCATGTTAACTTCTACCAAATAAGCCTTTGTCTAATTATAAGTAACCATCCATAATTTACTCTACACCATGTACATGCGCTTTCTAAAATCATATGGACGTATATTTATTATATTCTATTTTTCATTAAAACCATTGAATACGGATTTTCATTAGATTCTATGTGGTGGAAAGCATCGGCCCGATGAAGCTTATCATAAGGGTACAAAGAGAAATACTAATACTAATGATTGACGATGTTGAACTTTTATCCTGTCATTCCTGAATCGGAACATCTTATTAATGAAAGTGTGAATAAGATTAGGGTACCTCTAAATTTTCCTTTCCACATTGCCCACATTGGCGGAGGGACATTATATTTTGTTCAAAATTTAAGAACATTACTAGTACGTGGACGTAAAATCATGAACCAGTCCATGCTAGAAGGTACCTACTTTTCTATGCTCGGTCATACTTACAAGCTTCGAGAATGATTACTTAATAGGCGTGATCCCATGGAAACTTCTTCCTGTCAACTTCTACCAAATAAGCCTTTGTCTAATTATAAGTAACCATCCATAATTTACTCTACACCGAGTACATGCGTTTTCTAAATCATATGGACGTATATTTATTATATCTATTTTTCTTTACAACCATAGAAAATCGATTTTCATTTGATTCTATGTGGTGGAAATCATCGGCTCGATGAAGATTAACATAAGGGTAGAAAGGGAAATACTAATTCTAATGACTGACGATGTTGCACTTTTATCCTGTCATTCTTGAATCGGAACATCTTATTAATGAAAGTTTGAATAAGATTAGGGTATCTCAAAATTTTCATTTCCACATCTCTCATATTAGCAGAGGGATATTATATTTAGTTCAAAAGATAAGAACTTTACCAGTACGTAGACCTAAAATCGTGAACCTGTCCATGCTGTAAGGTACCCAATTTCCCAAGCTCGGCCAATCATATAATCTTCGAGAATGATAACATCATAGGGGTGATCCCATGGAAACTTCTTCCAGTCAACATCTACCAAATAAGCCTTTGTCTAATTACAGGTAACCATCCATAATTTACTCTACACCACGTACATGCGCTTTCTAAAATCATATGGACGTATATTTATTATATTCTATTTTTCATTAAAACCATAGAATAGGGATTTTCATTATAATCTATGTGGCAGAAAGCATCGGCTCGATGAATCTTATCATAAGGGTACAAAGAGATATACTAATACTAATGACTGACGATGTAGAACTTTTATCCTGTCATTCCTGATCGGATCATCTTATTAATGAAAGTGTGAATAAGATTACGGTACCTCTAAATTTTCATTTCCACATCTTCCACATTGGCGGAGAGACCTTATATTTTGTTCAAAAATTAAGAACGTTACCAGTACGTGGACGTAAAATCGTGAACCAGTCCATGCTAGAAGGTACCTACTTTTCTATGCTCGGTCATACTTACAAGCTTCGAGAATGATTACATAATAGGCGTGATCCCATGGAAACTTCTTTCAGTCAACTTCTACCAAATAAGCCTTTGTCTAATTATATGTAACCATTCATAATTTACTCTACACCGAGTACATGCGCTTTCTAAATCATATGGACGTATATTTATTATATTCTATTTTTCTTTACAACCATAGAAAATCGATTTTCATTTGATTCTATGTGGTGGAAATCATCGGCTCGATGAAGATTAACATAAGGGTAGAAAGGGAAATACTAATTCTAATGACTGACGATGTTGCACTTTTATCCAGTCATTCTTGAATCGGAACATCTTATTAATGACAGTTTGAATAAGATTAGGGTATTTCAAAATTTTTATTTCCACATCTCTCATATTAGAGGAGGGAAATTATATTTAGTTCAAAAATTAAGAACTTTAGTTGTACGTGGACGTAAAATCGTGAACCTTTCCATGATGGAAGGTACCCAGTTTTCCATGCTCGGCTAATCATATAATCTCCGAGAAAGATAACATAATAGGCGTGATCCCATGGAAACTTCTTTCAGTCAACTTCCACCAAATAAGCCTTTGTCTAATTATAAGTAACCATCCATAATTTACTCTACACCACGTACATGTGCTTTCTAAAATAATATGGACATATATTTATCATATTCAATTTTTCATGAAAACCATAGAATATGGATATTCAATGGATTCTATGAGGCGGAAAGCATCGGCTCGATGAAGCTTATCATAAGGGTACAAAGAGAAATACTAATACTAATGACTGACGATGTTGAACTTTTATCCTATCATTCCTGATCGGAACATCTTATTAATGAAAGTGTGAATAAGATTAGGGTACCTCTAAATTTTCATTTCCACATCTCCCACATTGGCGAAGGGACCTTATATTTTGTTCAAATATTAAGAACGTTACCTGTACATGGACGTAAAATCATGAACCTGCCCATGCTAGAAGGTACCTATTTTTCTATGCTCGATCATACTTACAAGCTTCGAGAATGATTACATAATAGGCGTGATCCCATGGAAACTTCTTCCAGTCAACTTCTACCAAATAAGCCTTTGTCTAATTATAAGTAACCATCCATAATTTACTCTACACCACGTACGTGCACTTTTTAAAATTATATGGACGTATATTTATTATATTCTATTTTTCATTAAATCCATAGAATAGGGATTTTCATTTGATTCTATGTGGTGGAAATCATCGGATCAACGAAGCTTGTCATAGGGGTACAAAGCGAAATACTAACACTAATGACTGACAATGTTGCACTTTTATCCTGTCATTCCTGAATTGGAACATCTTTTTAATGACAGTATGAATAAGATTACGGTATCCCTAAATTTTCATTTCCACATCCCTCAGATTAGTGGAGGGACCTTATATTTAGTTAAAAAATAAGTACGTTACTAGTTCGTGGACCTAAAATCGTGAACCTGTCCATTCTGGAAGGTACCTACTTTTCCATGCTCGGGCATACTAACAAGCTTCAAGAATGATTACGTAATAGGCGTGATCCGCATGGAAACTTCTTCATGTTAACTTCTACCAAATAAGCCTTTGTCTAATTATAAGTAACCATCCATAATTTACTCTACACCACATACAGGCGCTTTCTAAAATCATATGGACGCATATTTATTATATTCTATTTTTCATTAAAACCATAGAATACGGATTTTCATTAGTGATATGAATCTCCTTTCGAAGACTCACGATTTGCGGAACTAATATATTTGATCTAGTTAATGGATCCGCAAACCCGCACTATCTCGCACGAAATTCAGGAGTCTAGCCCTCGGGGTACGCCTAACTTCGACTTGCTCTCTAACTAGCCCTCAGGATCAGATTACAATGTTTATTGATACTTAACTAGCCCTCGGGGTTAAGCAACAATGGAATATCTCGCAAGCAAAGAGTATGAACTCAAAAGGTTGTATATTCGATTGATGAAAGGTTGTATTTTCATCCATAAGGCCTCCCTTTTTATAGGGTTACAATCTTGCCTCAAACCCTAATCACAAATGGAAACTGAATCGACTTATGGCAGCTTTAATAAGCTAAAACCATATCTAACTAAAATACCTAAAATAAATGGTAATCTAAGGTAATCAGGTTGAATTCTTCAAGAAGTAACTTTGAAGAATATTACCTTATCTAATCTTACCAAATATAATTCTAATCAGAATAAAACTGAATATACTAAACCTTAATGGACTATATTTTCGAAATTCAGCTCTTCAAAGCCCACATGGCCGAGCTATCAGTCCAATAAACCCAAAATGACATTATTTTACAGTGATCACACTACCTCATTAAAAACCCAGTGGCAAAAAAAGTATAGTGTTCTTCATGATGTCTTTAGTTCGTCGACAATCTTGAATAATGAATCCAAGATGTCAATGGTGACTCCTTCAATTCTTCATCATAAAGTTGATCCATCAAACCATTTAAAGCACCATCAAAGAATTTGATATTCGTATCAATTAGATTCTATGTGGTGGAAAGCATCGGCTCGATGAAGCTTGTCATAAGGGTACAAAGAGAAATACTAATACTAATGACTGACGATGTTGAACTTTTATCCAGTCATTCATGAATCGGAACATCTTATTAATGAAAGTGTGAATAAGATTAGGGTACCTCTAAATTTTCAATTCCACATCGCCCACATTGGCGGAGGGACATTATATTTTGTTCAAAAATTAAGAACGTTACCAGTACGTGGACGTAAAATCATGAACCTATCCATGCTATAAGGTACCTACTTTTCTATGCTCGGTAACTTACAAGCTTCAAGAATTATTACATTATAGGCGTGATCCCATGGAAACTTCTTTCAGTCAACTTCCACCAAATAAGCCTTGGTCTAATTATAAGTAACCATCCATAATTTACTCTACACCAAGTACATGTGCTTTCTAAATCATATGGACGTATATTTATTATATTCTATTTTTCTTTAAAACCATAGAAAAGGAATTTTCATTTTATTCTATGTGGCGGAAATCATCGGCTCGATGAAGCTTATCATAAGGGTACAAAGAGAAATACTAATTCTAATGACTGATGATGTCGCACTTTTATCCTGTCATTCTTGAATCGGAACATCTTATTAATGACAGTTTGAATAAGATTAGGGTATCTCAAAATTTTCATTTCCACATCTCTCTTTTTTTAATTTAAACCATCCAAGGATGGGGGGGTATTAAATTTCCACATCTCTCATATTAGCGGAGGGACAATATATTTAGTTCAAAAGATAATAACTTTACCAGTACGTGGACCTAAAATCGTGAACCTGTCCATGCTGGAAGGTACCCAGATTTCCATGCTGGGCCAATCATATAATCTTCGAGAATGATAACATCATAGGCGTGATCCCATGGAAACTTCTTCCAGTCAACATCTACCAAATAAGCCTTTGTCTAATTATAGGTAACCACCCATAATTTACTCTACACCACGTACATGGGCTTTCTAAAATCATATGGACGTATATTTATTATATTCTATTTTTCATTAAAAACATAGAATAGGAATTTTCATTTGATTCTATATGGTTGAAATCTCCGGTTCGATGAACCTTATCATAAGGGTGCAAAGAGAAATACTAATACTAAAGACTGACGATGTTGAACTTTTATCCTGTCATTCCTGAATCGGAACATCTTGTTAATGAAAGTGTGAATAAGATTAGGGTACCTCTAAATTTTCATTTCCATATCTCCCACATTAACGGATGGACCTTATATTTTGTTCAAAAATTAGGAACGTTACCAGTACATGGACGTAAAATTGTGAACCTGTCCATGCTAGAAGGTACCTACTTTTCTATGCTCGGTAATACTTACAAGCTTCGAGAATGATTACATAATAGGTGTGATCCCATGGAAACTTCTTTCAGTAAACTTCTACCAAATAAGCCTTTGTCTAATTATAAGTAACCATCCATAATTCACTCTACACCGAGTACATGCGCTTTCTAAAATCATATGGACGTATATTTATTACATTCTATTTTCATTTAAAACCATAGAAAGGGGATTTTCATTGATTCTATGTGGTGGAAGTCATCGGCTCGATGAAGCTTATCATAAGGGTACAAAGATAAATACTAATTCTAATGACTGACGATGTTGCACTTATATCCTGTCATTCTTGAATCGGAACATCTTATTAATGATAGTTTGAAAAAGATTAGGGTATCTCAAAATTTTCATTTCCACATCTCTCATATTAGCGGGGGGACATTATATTTAGTTAAAAAATTAAGAACTTTAGTAGTACGTGGACATAAAATCGTGAACCTGTCCATGCTGGAAGGTACCCAGTTTTCCATGCTCGGACAATCATATAATCGTCGAGGATGATAACATAATAGGCGTGATCCCATGGAAACTTCTTCCAGTCAACTTCTACCAAATAAGCCTTTGTTTAATTATAAGTAACCATCCATAATTTACTCTACACCACGTGCATGCGCTTTCTAAAATCATATGGATGTATATTTATTATATTCTATTTTCATTAAAACCATAGAATAGGGATTTTCATTTGATTCAATGTGGTGGAAATCATCGGCACAATGAAGCTTATCATAGGGGTACAAAGAGAAATACTAATAATAATACTAATGACTGACAATGTTGCACTTTTATCCTGTCATTCCTGAATCGGAACATCTTATTAAAGACAGTGTGAATGAGATTAAGGTATCTCTAAATTTTCATTTCAAAATCTCTCATATTAGCGGAGGGACATTATAGTCAGTTCAAAAAATTAAGAACTTTATCAGTACGTGGACGTAAAATCGTGAACATGTCCATGCTGGAAGGTACCTAGTTTTACATGCTCGGTCAAACATATAATCTTCGAGAATGATAACATAATAGGCGTGATCCCATGGAAACTTCTTCCAGTCAACTTCTACCCAATAAGCCTTTGTCTAATTATAAGTAACCGTCTATAATTTACTTTACACCACGTACATGTGCTTTCTAAAATCTCATGGATGTAATTTCATTATATTCTCTTTTCATTAAATTCATAGAATAGGGAATTTCATTCAATTCTATGTGGTGGAAATCATCGGCTCGATTAAGGTTATCATAAGGGTACAAAGAGAAATACTAATAGTAATGACCGACGATGTTGCACTTTTATCCAGTCATTCCTGAACCGGAACATCTTATTAATGACAGCGTGAATAAGATTATGGTATCTCTAAATTTTCATTTCCACATCTCCCTGATTAGCGGAGGGACATTATATTTAATTCAAAAATTAAGAACTTTACCAATACATGGACGTAAAATCGTGAACCTGTCCATGCTGGAAGGTACCTAGTTTTCCTTGCTCGGTCAAACATATAATCTTCGAGAATGATAACATAATAGGTATGATCCCATGGAAACTTCTTCCTGCAAATTTCTACCAAATAAGCCTTTGTCTAATTATAAGTAACCATATATAATTTACTCCACACCACGTACATGCGCTTTCTAAAATCTCGTGGATGTAATTTTATTATATTCTATTTTCATTAAAACCATGGAATAGGGAATTTCATTCGATTATATGAGGTGGAAATCATTGGCTCGATGAAGTTTATCATAAGGGAACAAAGAGAAATACTAATACTAATGACTGAAGATGTTTCACTTTTATCCTGTCATTCCTGAATGGTAAAATCTTATTAATGACAGTGTGAATAAGATTAAGGTATCTCTAAATTTTCATTTCCACATCTCTCTATTAGCGGAGGAACATTATATTTAGTTCAAAAATTAAGAACTTTACCAATACATGGACGTAAAATCGTGAACCTGTCCATGCTAGAAGGTACCTAGTTTTCCATGCTCGGTCAAACATATAATCTTTGAGAATGATAACATAATAGCCGCGATCCCATGGAAACTTCTTCCAGTCAACATCTACCAAACAAGCCTTTGTCTAATTATAAGTAACCATCTATAATTTACTCTACACCACGTACATGCGCTTTCTAAAATCTCATGGATGTAATTTTATTATATTCTATTTTCATTAAAACCATAGAATAAGGAATTTCATTCGATTCTATGAGGTGGAAATCATAGGCTTGATTAAGGTTATCATATGGGTACAAAGAGAAATACTAATACTAATGACTGACGATGTTGCACTTTTATCCTTTCATCCTATTAATGACGGTCTGAATAAGAGTAGGGTATCTTTAAATTTTAATTTCCACATCTCCCACATTAGTGGAGGGAGCTTATATTAAGTTCAAAAAAATAAGAACTTTACCAGTGCGTGGATCTAAAATCGTGAACCCTTCCATGCTAGAAGGTACCTACTTTTCCATGCTCGGTCAAAATTATAATCTTTGAGAATGATTACATAATTGGCGTGATACCATGGAAACTTCTTACAGTTAACCTCTACCAAATAAGACTTTGTCTAATTTTAAGTAATCCTCTATAATTTACTCTACACCACGACATGCGCTTTCAAACATATCATGGATGTAATTTTATTAAATTCTATTTTCTTGAAAACCATGGAATTGGGAATTTCATTTCATTCTATGTGGTGGAAATCATCGGCTCGATGAAGCTTATAATAAGGGTACAAAGAGAAATACTAATACTAATGACTGACGATGTTGCACTTTTATCATTTCATTCCTGAATCTGAACATCTTATTAATGATAGTGTGAATAAGATTACGGTACCTCTAAATTTTCATTTCCACATCTCCCACATTAATGGAGGGACCTTATATTTAATTCAAAAATTAAGAACATTAACAGTACGTGGACGTAAAATCGTGAACCTGTCCATGCTGGAAGGTACCTACTTTTGCATGCTCGGTCATACTCACAAGCTTCGAGAATGATTAAATAATAGCCGTGATCCCATGGAAACTTCTTCCAGCCAACTTCAACCAAATAAGCCTTTGTCTAATTATAAGTAACCATCAATAATTTACTCTACACCACGTACATGCACTTTCTAAAATCATATGGACGTGTATTTATTATATTCTATTTTTCATTAAAACCATAGAATAGGGATTTTCATTTGATTCTATGTGGTGGAAATCATCGGCTCAATGAAGCTTATCATAGGAGTAAAAAGAGAAATACTAATACTAATGACTGACGATGTTGCACTTTTATCATTTCATTCCGGAACCTGAACATCTTATTAATGACAGTGGGAATAAGATTACGGTACCACTAAATTTTCATTTCCACATCTCCTACATTAGCGGAGGGACCTTGTATTTAGTACAAAAATTAAGAACATTACCAGTACGTGGACGTAAAACCATGAACCTATCCATGCTAGAAGGTACCTAATTTTCCAAGCTGGGTCAAACATATAATCTTCGAGATTGATAACATAATAGGCTTGATCCCATGGAAACTTCTTCCAATCAACTTCTACCAAATAAGCCTTTGTCTAATTATAAGTAACTATCTATAATTTACTCTACACAACGTACATGCGCTTTCTAAAATCTCATGGATGTAATTTTATTATATTCTATATTCATTAAAACCATAGATTAGGGAATTTTATTCGATTCTATGTGGTGGAAATCATCGGCTTTATTAAGCTTGTCATAAGGGTACAAAGAGAAATACTAATACTAATGACTGACAATGTTGCACTTTTATCCTGTCATTCCTGAATCGGAACATCTTATTAATAACAGTCCGAATAAGAGTAGGGCATCTCTAAATTTTAATTTCCACATCTCCCACATTAGGGAAGGGAGCTTATATTTAGTTCAAAAATTAAGAACCTTACCAGTACGTGAATCTAAAATCGTGAACCTTTCCATGCTAGAAGGTACCTACTTTTCCATGCTCGGTCAAACTTATAATTTTTGAGAATGATTACATAATAGGTGTGATCCTATGGAAACTTCTTCCAGTTAACTTATACCAAATAAGACTTTGCCTAATTATAAGTAATCGGCAATAATTTACTGTACACCACGACATGCGCTTTCTAAAATCTCATGGACGTAATGTTATTAAATTCTATTTTCATGAAAACCATGGAATTGGTAATTTCATTTATTCTACGTGGTGAAAATAATCGGCTCGATAAAGCTTCTCATAAGGGTACAAAGAGAAATACTAGTACTAATGACTGACGATGTTGCACTTTTATCCTTTGATTTCCGGAATCGGAACATCTTATTAATGACAATGTGTATAAGATTAGGGTACCTCTAAATTTTCATTTCCACATCTCCTACATTAGCGGAGGGACCTTATATTTAGTAAAAAAATTAAGAACGTTACCAGTACGTGGACGTAAAATCTTGAACCTGGCAATGCTGGAAGGTACCTACTTTTCCATGCTCGGTCATACTTACAAGCTTCGAGAATGACTGCATAATAGGCGTGATCCCATGGAAACTTCTTCCAGTCAACTTCTACCAAATAAGCCTTTGTCTAATTATAAGTAACCATCCATAATTTAGTCTACACCACATACACGTGCTTTCTAAAGTCATATGGACGTATATTTATTATATTCAATTTTTAATTAAAACCATAGAATAGGGATTTTCATTTGATTTTATGTGGTGGAAATTATCAGCTCGATGAAGCTTATCGTAAGGGTACAAAGAAAAATACTAATAATAATTACTGACGATGTTGTATTTTTATCCTGTCATTCCAGAATAGGAACATCTTATTAATGATAGAGTGATTAAGATTACGGTACCACTAAATTTCCATTTCCCCATCTCCCACATTAGCGGAGGGACCTTATATTTAGTTCAAAAATTAAGAACATTACCAGTACGTGGACGTAAAATCTTGAACCCAGCAATGCTGGAAGGTACCTACTTTTCCATGCCCGGTCATACTTAAAATCTTCGAGAATGATTACATGACAGGCGTGATCAATGGAACCTTCTTCAAGTCAATTTCTACCAAAAAATCCTTTGTCTAATTATAAGTAACCATCCATAATTTACTCTAAACCACATACATGCGCTTTCTAAAATCATATGGACGTATATTTCTTATATTCAATTTTTTCATTCAAACAACAGAATAGGGATATTCATTTGATTCTATATGGTGGAAATCATCGGCTTGATGAAGCTTATCATAAGGGTACAAAGAGAAATACTAATACTAATGATTGACGATGTTGCACTTTTATCCTGTCATTCCTGAATCGGAACATCTTATTAATGACAGTGTGAATAAGATTAGGATTCCTATAAATTTTCATTTCCACATCTCCCACATTAGCGAAGGGACTATATATTTAGTTTAAAAAATAAGAACATTACCAGTTCGTGGACTTAAAATCTTGAACCTGGCAATGCTGGAAGGTACCTACTTTTCCACGCTCGGTTATACTAACAAGCTTCGAGAATGACTACATAATAGGCGTGATCCCATGGAAACTTCTTCCAGTCAACTTCTACCAAATAAGCCTTTGTCTAATTATAAGTAACCATCCATAATGTACTGTACACCACGTACCTGCGCTTTCTAAAATCATATGGACGTATATTTATTATAATCAATTTTTAATTAATACCATAGAATAGGGATTTTCATTTGATTCTATATGGTGGAAATCATCAGCTCGATGAAGCTATCATAAGGGTACAAAGAAAAATACAAATACTAATGACTGACGGTGATGCACTTTTATCCTGTCTTTCCAGAATCGGAACATCTTATTAATGACAATGTGATTAAGATTACGGTACCACAAAATTTTCATTTCCACGTCGCCCACATTAGCGGAGGGACCTTATATTTAGTTCAAAAATTAAGAACGTTAATAGTACGTAGGTTTAAAATCTTGAACTTGTCCATTCTTGAAGGTTCCTACTTTTCCATACTCGGTCATACTTACAAGCTTCGAGAATGCCTACATAATAGGCGTGATCCCATGGAAACTTCTTCCAGTCAACTTCTACCAAATAAGCCTTTGTCTAATTATAAGTAACCATCCATAATTTACTCTACACCACATACATGTGCTTTCTAAAATCTTATTGACGTATATTTATTATATTCAATTTTTCATTCAAACCATAGAGCAGGAATTTTCATTTGATTCTATGTGGTGGAAATCATCGGCTCGATGAAGCTTATCATAAGGGTACAAAGAAAAATACTTATACTAATGACAGAGGATGATGCACTTTTATCCTGTCATTCCAGAATCAAAACATTTTATTAATGACAGTGTGATTAAGATTACGTTACCACTAAATTTTCATTTCCACATCTCCCACATTAGCGGAGGGACCTTATATTTAGTTCAAAAATTAAGAAAATTACTAGTACGTAGACTCAAAATCTTTGACCTGGAAATGCTGAAAAGTACCTACTTTTCCACGTTCGGTCATACTAACAAGTTTCGGGAATGACTACATAATAGGCGTGATCCCATGGAAACTTCTTCCAGTCAACTTCTAACAAATAAGCCTTTTTCTAATTATAAGTAACCATTCCTAATTTACTCTACACCACATACATGCGCTTTCTAAAATCATATGGACGTATATTTATTATATTCAATTTTTCATTCAAACCATAGAACAGGGATATTCACTTGATTCTATGTGGTGGAAATCATCGGCTCGATGAAGCTTATCATAAGGGTACAAAGAAAAATACTTATACTAATGACAGAGGATGATGCACTTTTATCCTGTCATTCTAGAATCAAAACATTTTATTAATGACAGTGTGATTAAGATTGCGTTACCACTAAATTTTCATTTCCACATCTCCCACATTAGCGGAGGGACCTTATATTTAGTTCAAAAATTAAGAACGTTACCAGTACGTGGACGTAAAATCTTGAACCTGGTTATGCTGGAAGGTACCTACTTTTCCACGCTCGGTCATACTAACAAGCCTCGAGAATGACTACATAATAGGCGTGATCCCATGGAAACTTCTTCCAGTAAACTTCTACCAAATAAGCCTTTGTCTAATTATAAGTAACCATCCATAATTTACTCAACACCACATACATGCGCTTTCTAAAATTATATTAATGTATATTTATTATATTCAATTTTTCATTCAAACCATAGAATAGGGATATTCATTTGATTCTATGTGGTGAAAATCATCGGCTCGATGAAGCTTATCATAAGGGTACAAAGTGAAATACTAATACAAATGACTGACGATGTTGCACTTCTATCCTTTCATTTCTGAATCGGAACATCTTATTAATGACAGTGTGAATAAGATGAGGGTTCCTATAAATTTTCATTTCCACATCTCCCACATTAGCGGAGGGACTTTATATTTAGTTAAAAATTAAGAATGTTACCAGTACGTGGACGTAAAATCTTTAACCTGGCAATGCTGGAAGGTACCTACTTTTCCACGCTCGGTCATACTAACAAGCTTCAAAAATGACTACATAATAGGCGTGATCCCAACTTCTTCCAGTCAACTTCTACGAAATAAGCCTTTGTCTAATTATAAGTAACCATCCATAATTTACTCTACACCACGTACATGCGTTTTCAAAAATCATATGGTCGTATATTTATTATAATCAATTTTAAAATAAACCATAGAATAGGGATTTTCCTTTGATTCTATGTGGTGGAAATCATCAGCTCGATGAAGCTTATCATAAGGGTACAAAGAAAAATACTAATACTAATGACTGGTGATGATGCACTTTTATCCTGTCATTCTAGAATCGGAACATCTTATTAATGACAGTGTGAATAAGATTACAGTACCACTAAATTTTCATATCCACATCTCCCACATTAGCAGAGGGACCTTATATTTAGTTCAAAAATTAAGAACGTTACTAGTACATAGACTTAAAATCTTGAACCTGTCCATGCTTGAAGGTACCTACTTTTCCATACTCGGTCATACTTACAAGCTTCGAGAATGACTACATAATAGGCGTGATCCCGTGGAAACTTCTTCCAGTCAACTTCTACCAAATAAGACTTTGTCTAGTTATAAGTAACCATCCATAATTTACTCTACACCACATACATGCGCTTTCTAAAATCATACGGACGTATATTTATTATATTCAATTTTTCATTCAAACCATTGAATAGGGATATTCATTTGATTCTATGTGGGGAAAATCATCGGCTTGATGAAGCTTATCATAAGGGTACAAAGATAAATACTAATACTAATGACTGACGATGTTGCACTTTTATCCTTTCATTCCTGAATCGGGACATCTTATCAATGACAGTGTGAATAAGATTAGGGTTCCATAAATTTTCATTTCCACACCTCCCACATTAGCGGAGGGACCTTATATATAGTTGAAGAATGAAAAACATTACCAGTATGTAGACGAAAAATCGTGAACATGTCCATGCTGGAAGGTACCTACTTTTCCATGCTCGGTCATACTTACCAGCTTCGAGAATGTTTACATAATAGGCGTGATCCCATGGAAACTTCTTCCAGTCAACTTCTACCAAATAAGCCTTTGTCTCATTATAAGCAACCATCCATAATTTACTATACATCACGTACATGCGCTTTCTAAAATCATATGGACGTATATTTATTATATTCAATTTTTCATTAAAACCATGGAGTAGGGATTTCCATTGATTCTATGTGGTGGAAATCATCAGCTCGATGAAGCTTATCATAAGGGTACAAAGGAAAATACTAATACTAATGACTGACGATGATGCACTTTTATCCCGTCATTCCAGAATCGGAACATCTTATTAATGAAAGTGTGATTAAGATTACGATACCACTAAATTTTAATTTTCACATCTCCCACATTAGCGGAGAGACCTTATATTTAGTTCAAAAATTAAGAATGTTACCAGTATGTAGACTTAAAATCTTGAACCTGTCCATGCTTGAAGGTACCTACTTTTCCATACTCGGTCATACTTACAAGCTTCGAGAATGACTACATAATAGGCATGATCCCATGGAAACTTCTTCCAGTCAACTTCAACCAAATAAGCCTTTGTCTAATTATAAGTAACCATCCATAATTTACTCTACACCACATACATGCGCTTTCTAAAATCATATTGACGTATATTTATTATATTCAATTTTTCATTCAAACCATAGAATAGGGATATTCATTTGATTATATTTGGTGGAAATCATCGGCTCGATGAAGCTAATCATGAGGGTACAAAGAGAAATACTAATACTAATGACTGGCGATGTTGCAATTTTATGCTTTCATTTCTGAATCGGAACATCTTATTAATGATAGTGTGAATAAGATTAGGGTTCATATAAATTTTCTTTTCCACATCTCCCACATTAGCGGAGGGACTTTATAATTAGTTAAAAAATTAAGAACGTCACCAGTACATGGGCATAAAATCTTTCACCTGGCAATGCTGGACGGTACCTGCTTTTTCACGCTCGGTTATACTAACAAGCTTCGAGAATGACTACATAATAGGCATTATCCCACGGAAACTTCTTCCAGTCAACTTCTACCAAATAAGCCTTTGTCTAATTATTACTAACCATCCATAAGTTACTCTACGCCACGTACATGCGCTTTCAAAAATCATATGGACGTATATTTATTAAAATCAATTTTTCATCAAAACCATAGAATAGGGATTTTCATTTCATTCTATGTGGTGGAAATTATCAGCTCGATGAAGCTTATCATAAGGGTACAAAGAAAAATACTAATACTAATGACTGACGATGATGCACTTTTATCCTGTCATTCCATAATCGAAACATCTTATTAACGACAGTGTGATTAAGATTACGATACCACTAAATTCTCATTTCCACATCTCCCACATTAGCGGAGGGACCTTATATTTAGTTAAAAAATTAAGAACGTTACCAGTACGTAGACTTCCAATTTTGAACGTGTCCATGCTGGAAGGTACCTACTTTTCCATACTCGGTCATACTTACAAGCTTCGAGAATGACTACGTAATTGGCGTGATCCCCAGTTAACTTCTACCAAATAAGCCTTTTGTCTAATTATTAGTAACCATCCATAATTTACTCTACACCATGTACATACTCTTTCTAAATTCATATGGACGTAAATTTTTTATATTCAATTTTTCATTCAAACCATAGAATAGGGATATTCATTTGATTCTATGTGGTGGAAATCATCGGCTCGATGAATCTTATCATAAGGGTACAAAGAGAAATACTAATACTAATGACTGACGATGTTGCACTTTTATCCTTTCATTCCTGAATCGGAACATCTTATTAATGACAGTGTGAATAAGATTAGAGTTCCTATAAATTTTCATTTCCACGTCTCCCACATTAGCGGAGGGACTTTATATTTAGTTCAAAAATTAAGAACGTTACCAGTACGTGGAGTTAAAATCTTGAACCCGGAAATGCTGGAAGGTACCTACTTTTCCACGCTCGGTCATACTAACAAGCTCCGGGAATGACTACATAATAGGCGTGATCCCATGGAAACTTCTTCCAGTCAACTTCTACCAAATAAGCCTTTGTCTAATTATAAGTAACCATCCATAATTTACTCTACACCACATACATGCGCTTTCTAAAATCATATGGACGTATATTTGTTATATTCAATTTTTCATTCAAACCATAGAATAGGGATATTCATTTGATTCTATGTGGTGGAAATCATCGGCTCGATGAAGCTTATCATAAGGGTACAAAGTGAAATACTAATCCAAATGACTGACGATGTTGCACTTTTATTCTTTCATTCCTGAATTGGAGCATCTTATTAATGACAGTGTGACTAAGATTAGGGTTCCTATAAATATTAATTTCCACATCTCCCACATTAGCGGAGGGACTTTATATTTAGTTAAAAAATTAAGAACGTTACCAGTACGTGGACGTAAAATCTTGAACCTGGCAATGCTGGAAGGTACCTACTTTTCCATGCTCGGTCATACTTACAAGCTTCGAGAATGATTACATAATAGGAGACCCATGGAAACTTCTTATAGTCAAGTTCTACCAAATAAGCCTTTGTCTAATTATAAGAAACATCCGTAATTTACTCTACACCACGTATATGCGCTTTCTAAAATCATGTGGACATATATTTATTATATTAAATTTTTCAATAAAACCATAGAGTAGGGATTTCCATTTGTTCTATGTGGTGGAAATCATCAGCTCGATGAAGCTTATCATAATGGTACAAAGAAAAATACTCATACTAATGACTGACGATGATGCACTTTTATCCTGTCTTTCCAGAATCGGAACATCTTATTAATGACAGTGTCATTAAGATTACGGTACCACTAAATTTTTATTTCTACATCTCCCACATTAGCGGAGGGACCTTATATTCAGTTCAAAAATTAAGAACGTCACCAGTACGTAGACTTAAAATCTTGAACCTGTCCATGCTGGAAGGTACCTACTTTTCCATACTCGGTAATACTTAAAAGCTTCGAGAATGACTACATAATAGGCGTGATCCCATAGAAACTTCTTCCAGTCAACTTCTACCAAATAAGCCTTTGTCTAATTATAAGTAACCATCCATAATTTACTCAACACCACATACATGTGCTTTCTAAAATCATGTGGACGTATATTTATTATATTCAATTTTTCATTCAAACCATAGAATAGGGATATTCATTTGATTCTATGTGGTGGAAATCATCGGCTCGATGAAGCTTATCATAAGGGAACAAAGAGAAATACTAACTAATGACTGATGATGTTGAACTTTTATCCTTTCATTCCTGAATCGGAAAATCTTATTAATGACAGTGTGAATAAGATTAGGGTTCCTAAAAATTTTCATTTCCACATCTCCCACATTAGCGGAGGGACTTTACATTTAGTTAAAAATTAAGAACGTTACCAGTACGTGGACGTAAAATCTTTAACCTGGCACTACTTGAAGGTACATACTTTTCCACGCTCGGTCATGCTAACAAGCTTCGAGAATGACTACATAATAGGCGTGATCCCATGGAAACTTCTTCCAGTCAACTTCTACCAAATAAGCCTTTGTCTACTTATAAGTAACCATCCATAATTTACTCTACACCACGTACATGCGCTTTCAAAAATCATATGGACGTATATTTGTTATAATCAATTATTAATTAAAACCATAGAATAGGGATTTTCATTTGATTCTATATGGTGGAAATCATCAGCTCGATGAAGCTTATCATAAGGGTACAAAGAAAAATACTAATACTAATGACTGACGATGTTGATCTTTTATCCAGTCATTCCAGAATCGGAACATATTATTAATGATAGTGTGATTAAAATTACGGTACCACAAAATTTACATTTCCACATCTCCCACATTAGCAGAGGGACCTTATATTTAGTTCAAAAATTAAGAACCTTACCAGTACGTAGACTTAAAATCTTGAACTTGTTCATCCTGGAAGGTACTTACTTTTCCATACTCGGTCATACTTACAAGCTTCGAGAATGACTACATAATAGGCGTGATCCCATGGAAACTTCTTTCAGTCAACTTCTACCAAATAAGCCTTTGTCTAATTATAAGTAACCATCCATAATTTACTCTACACCACATATATGCGCTTTCTAAAATCATATTGACGTATATTTATTATATTCAATTTTTCATTCAAACCATAGAATAGGGATATTCATTTGATTCTATTTGGTGGAAATCATCGGCTCGATGAATCTAATCATGAGGGTACAAAGAGAAATACTAATACTAATGACTGACGATGTTGCAATTTTATCCTTTCATTTCTGAATCGGAACATCTTATTAATAACAGTGTGAATAAGATTAGGGTTCCTATAAATTTTCTTTTCCACATCTCCCACATTAGCTGAGGGACTTTATAATTAGTTAAAAAATTAAGAACGTTACCAATACGTGGACATAAAATCTTTAACCTGGCAATACTGGAAGGTACCTACTTTTTCACGCTCGGTCATACTAACAAGCTTCGAGAATGACTAAATAATAGGCATTATCCGATGGAAACTTCTTCCAGTCAACTTCTACCAAATAAGCCTTTGTCTAATTATAACTAACCATCCATAATTTACTCTACACCACGTACATGCGCTTTCAAAAATCATATGGACGTATATTTATTATAATCAATTTTTCATTAAAACCATAGAATAGGGATTTTCATTTGATTCTATGTGGTGGAAATCATCAGCTCGATGAAGCTTATCATAAGGGTATAAAGAAAAATACTAATACTAATGACTGACGATGATGCACTTTTATCCTGTCTTTCTAGAATCGGAACATCTTATTAATGACAGTGTGATTAAGATTACGGTACCAGTAAATTTTCATTTCCGCATCTCCCACATTAGCGGAGGGACCTTATATTTAGTTCAAAAATTAAGAACGTTACCAGTACGCAGACTTAAAATCTTGAACTTGTTCATGCTGGAAGGTACATACTTTTCCATACTCGGTCATACTTACAAGCTTCGAGAATGACTACATAATAGGCGTGATCCCGTGGAAACGTCTTCCAGTCAACTTCTACCAAATAAGACTTTGTCTAATTATAAGTAACCATCCATAATTTACTCTACACCACATACACGCGCTTTCTAAAATCATATGGACGTATATTTATTATATTCAACTTTTCATCCAAACCGTAGAATAGGGATATTCATTTGATTCTTTGTGGTGGAAATCATCGACTCGATGAAGCTTTTCATAACGGTACAAAGAGAATTACTAATACTAATGACTGACGATGTTGCACTTTTATCCTTTCATTTCTGAATCGGAACATCTTATTAATAACAGTGTGAATAAGATTAGGGTTCCTATAAATTTTCTTTTCCACATCTCCCACATTAGCTGAGGAACTTTATAATTAGTTAAAAACTTAAGAACGTTACCAATACGTGGACATAAAATCTTTAACCTGGCAATGCTGGAAGGTACCTACTTTTTCACGCTCGGTTATACTAACAAGCTTCGAGAATAACTACATAATAGGCATGATCCTATGGAAACTTCTTCCAGTCAACTTCTACCAAATAAGCCTTTGTCTAATTATAACTAACCATCCATAATTTACTCTAAACCACGTACATGTGCTTTCAAAAATCATATGGACGTATATTTATTATAATCATTTTTTCATTAAAACCATAGAATAGGGATTTTCCTTTGATTCTATGTGGTGGAAATCATCAGCTCGATGAAGCTTATCATAAGGGTACAAAGAAAAATACTAATACTAATGACTGACGATGATGCACTTTTATCCTGTCATTCCAGAATCGGAACATCTCATTAATGACAGTGTGATTAAGATAACGGTACCACTAAATTTTCATTTCCGCATCTCCAACAATAGCGGAGGGACCTTATATTTAGTTCAAAAATTAAGAATGTTACCAGTACGTAGACTTAAAATCTTGAACTTGTTTATGCTGGAAGGTACATACTTTTCCATACTCGGTCATACTTACAAGCTTCGAGAATGACTACATAATAGGCGTGATCCCGTGGAAACTTCTTCCAGTCAACTTCTACCAAATAAGACTTTGTCTAATTATAAGTAACCATCCATAATTTACTCAACACCACATACATGCGCTTTCTAAAATCATATGGACGTATATTTATCATATTCAATTTTTCATTCAAACCATAGAATAGGGATATTCATTTGATTCTTTGTGGTGGAAATCATCGGCTCGATGAAGCTTATCATAACGGTACAAAGAGAAATACTAATACTAATGACTGACGATATTGCACTTTTATCCTTTCATTCCTGAATCGCAACATCTTATTAATGACAATGTGAATAAGATTAGGGTTCCTATAAATTTTCAATTCCACATCTCCCACATTAGCGGAGGGACCTTATATTTAGTTAAAAAATTATGAACGTTACCAGTACGTGGACGTAAAATCTTGAACCTGGCAATGCTGGAAGGTACCTAATTATCCACGCTCAGTCATACTAACAAGCTTCGAGAATGACTACATAATAGGCGTGATCCCATGGAAACTTCTTCCAGTCAACTTCTACCAAATAAGCCTTTGTCTAATTATAAGTAACCATCCATAATTTACTCTACACCACGTACATGCTCTTTCAAAAATCATGTGGACGTATATTTATTATAACCAATTTTTAATTAAAACCATAGAGTAGGGATTTTCATTTGATTCTATGTGGTGGAAACTATCAGCTCGATGAAGCTTATCATAAGGGTACAAAGAAAAATACAAATACTAATGACTGACGATGATGCACTTTTATCCTGTCATTCCATAATCGAAACATCTTATTAATGAAAGTGTGATTAAGATTACGGTACCACTAAATTCTCATTTCCACATCTCCCACATTAGCGGAGGGACCTTATATTTAGTTCAAAAATTAAGAACGTTACCAGTACGTAGACTTAAAATCTTGAACTTGTCCATGCTGGAAGGTACATACTTTTCCATACTCGGTCATACTTACAAGCTTCGAGAATGACTACATAATAGGCGTGATCCCATGGAAACTTCTTCCAGACAACTTCTACCAAATAAGCCTTTGTCTAATTATAAGTATTCATCAATAATTTAATCTACACCACGTACATGCACTTTCTAAAATCATATGGACGTATATTTATTATATTCAATTTTTCATTAAAACCATAGAATAGGGATTTCCATTTGATTCTATGTGGTGGAAATCATCAGCTGGATGAAGCTTATCATAAGGGTACAAACAAAAATACTAATACTAATGACTGACGATGTTAATCTTTTATCCTGTCATTCCAGAATCGGAACATCTTATTAATGATTGTGTGATTAAGATTACTGTACCACTAAATTTTCATTTCCATTTCACCGACATTAGCGGTGGGACCTTATATTTAGTTCAAAAATTAAAAACGTTACCAGTACATGGACATAAAATTGTGAACCTGCCCATGCTAGAACGTACCTGCTTATCCATGCTCGGTCATACTTACAGCTTCGAGAATGACTACATAATAGCCGTGATCCAGTGGAAACTTCTTCCAGTAAACTTCTACCAAATAAGCCTTTATCTAATTATAAGTAACCATCCATAATTTACCCTACACCACGTACATATGCTTTCTAAAATCATATGGACGTATATTTATTAGAACCAATTTTTAATTAAAACCATAGAGTAGGGATTTTCATTTGATTCTATGTGGTGGAAATTATCAGCTCGATGAAGCTTATCATAAGGGTACAAAGAAAAATACAAATACTAATGACTGACGATGATGCACTTTTATCCTGTCATTCCATAATCGAAACATCTTATTAATGACAGTGTGATTAAGATTACGGTACCACTAAATTCTCATTTCCACATCTCCCACATTAGCGGAGGGACCTTATATTTAGTTCAAAAATTAAGAACGTTACTAGTACGTAGACTTAAAATCTTGAACTTGTTCATGCTGGAAGGTACATACTTTTCCATACTCGGTCATACTTACAAGCTTCGAGAATGACTACATAATAGGCGTGATCCCATGGAAACAACTTCTACCAAATAAGCCTTTGTCTAATTATAAGTAACCATCCACAATTTACTCTACACCACGTACATGCGCTTTCTAAAACCATATGGACGAATATTTATTATATTCAATTTTAATTAAAACCATAGAATAGTGATTTTCATTTGATTCTATGTGGTGGAAATCATTAGCTCAATGAAGCTTATCATAAGGGTACAAAGAAAAATACTAATACTAATGACTGACGATGATGCACTTTTATCCTGTCATTCCAGAATCGGAGCATCTTATTAATGATAGTGTGATTAAGATTACGGTACCACTAAATTCTCATTTCCACATCTCCCACATTAGCGGAGGGACCTTATATTTAGTTCAAATATTAAGAACAGTACCAGTACGTAGACTTAAAATCTTGAACCTGTCCATGCTGGAAGGTACCTACTTTTCCATACTTGGTCACACTTACAAGCTTCGAGAATGACTACATAATAGGCATGATCCCATGAAAATCTCTTCCAGTCAACTTCTACCAAATAAGCCTTTGTCTAATTATAAGTAACCATCCATGATTTACTCTACACAAAATACAAGCGCTTTCTAAAATCATATGGACGTATATTTATTATATTCAATTTTTCATTCAAACCATAGAATCGGGATATTCATTTGATTCTATGTGGTGGAAATCATCGGCTCGATGAAGCTTATCATAAGGGTACAAAGAGAAATACTAATACTAATGACTGACGATGTTGCACTTTTATCCTGTCATTCCTGAATCGGATCATCTTATTAATGATAGTCTGAATAAGAATAGGGTATCTCTAAATTTTAATTTCCACTTCCCCCACATTAGAGAAGGGAGCTTATATTTAGTTCAAAAATTCAGAACCTTACCAGTACGTGGATCTAAAATCGTGAACCTTTCCATTCTAGAAGGTACCTACTTTTCCATGCTCGGTCAAACTTATAATCTTTGAGAATGATTACATAATAGGAGTGATCCCATGGAAACTTCTTCCAGTTAACTTCTACCAAATAAGACTTTGTCTAATTACAAGTAATTGTCTATAAGTTTCTCTACACCACGACATGTGCTTTCTAAAATCTCATTAACGTAATTTTATTAAATTTTATTTTCATGAAAACCATAGAATTGGGAATCTCATTTGATTCTATGTGGTGGAAATCATCGGCTCGATGAAGCATATCATAAGGGTACAAAGAGAAATACTAATACTAATGACTGACGATGTTGCACTGTTATCCTTTCATTCCAGAATCGGAACATCTTATTAATGACAGTGTGAATAAGATTAGGGTACCTCTGAATTTTCATTTCCACATCTCCCACATTAGCGGAGGGACCTTATATTTAGTTTTAAAAAATTAAGAACGTTGACAGTACGTGGACGTAAAATCGTGAACCTGTCCATTATAGAAGGTACCTCTTTTTCAATGCTCGGTCAAACTTACAAGCTTCGAGAATGACTACATAATAGGTGTGATCCCATGGAAACTTCTTCCAGTCAACTTTTACCAAAAAAGCCTTTGTCTAATTATAAGTAACCATCCATAATTTACTCTACACCACGTACATGCGCTTTCTAAAATCATATGGACGTATATTTATTATGTTCTATTTTTCATTAAAGCCATAGAATAGGAATATTCATTTAATTCTATGTGGTGGAAATCATCGGCTCAATGAAGCTCATCATAAGGGTACAAAGACACATACTAATATTGATGACTGACGATGTTGCACTTTTATCCTGTCATTCCTGAATCGGATCATCTTATTAATGATAGTCTGAATAAGAATAGGGCATCTCTAAATTTTAATTTCCACTTCCCCCACATTAGAGAAGGGAGCTTATATTTAGTTCAAAAATTCAGAACCTTACCAGTACGTGGATCTAAAATCGTGAACCTTTTCATTCTAGAAGGTACCTACTTTTCCATGCTCGGTCAAACTTATAATCTTTGAGAATGATTACATAGTAGGCGTGATCCCATGGAAACTTCTTCCAGTTAACTTCTACTAAATAAGACTTTGTCTAATTACAAGTAATTGTCTATAAGTTTCTCTACACCACGACATGTGCTTTCTAAAATCTCATTAACGTAATTTTATTAAATTCTATTTTCATGAAAACCATGGAATTGGGAATCTTATTTGATTCTATGGGGTGGAAATCATCGGCTCGATGAAGCATATCATAAGGGTACAAAGAGAAATACTAATACTAATGACTGACGATGTTGCACTGTTATCCTTTCATTCCAGAATCGGAACATCTTATTAATGACAGTGTGAATAAGATTAGGGTACCTCTGAATTTTCATTTCCACATCTCCCACATTAGCGGAGGGACCTTATATTTAGTTAAAAAATTTAAGAGCGTTGACAGTACGTGGACGTAAAATCGTGAACCTGTCCATTATAGAAGGTACCTCCTTTTCAATGCTCGGTCATACTTACAAGCTTCGAGAATGACTACATAATAGGTGTGATCCCATGGAAACTTCTTCCAGTCAACTTTTATCAAATAAGCCTTTGTCTAATTATAAGTAACCATCCATAATTTACTCCACACCACGTACATGCGCTTTCTAAAATCATATGGACGTATATTTATTATGTTCTATTTTTCATTAAAGCCATAGAATAGGAATATTCATTTAATTCTATGTGGTGGAAATCATCGGCTCAATGAAGCTCATCATAAGGGTACAAAGACACATACTAATATTGATGACTGATGATGTTGCACTTTTATACTGTCATTCCTGAATCGGAACATCTTATTAATAACAGTCTGAATAAGAGTAGGCCATCTCTAAATTTTGATTTCCACTTCTCCCACATTAGAGAAGGGAGCTTATATTTAGTTCAAAAAATTCATAACCTTACTAGTACATGGATCAAAAATCGTGAACCTTTCCATTCTAGAAGGTACCTACTTTTCCATGCTCGGTGAAACTTATAACCTTTGAGAATGATTACATAGTAGGCGTGATCCCATGGAAACTTCTTCCAGTTAACTTCTACCAAATAAGACTTTGTCTAATTATAAGTAATCGTCTATAAGTTTCTCTACACCACGAAATACGCTTTCTAAAATCTCATTAACGTAATTTTATTAAATTCTATTTTCATGAAAACCATGAAACTGGGAATTTTATTTGATTCTATGGGGTGGAAATCATCGGCTCGATGAAGCATATCATAAGGGTACAAAGAGAAATACTAATACTAATGACTGACGATGTTACACTGCTATCCTTTCATTCCAGAATCGAAAAATCTTATTAATGCCAGTGTGAATAAGATTAGGGTACCTCTAAATTTTCATTTCCACATCTCCCACATTAGCGGAGGTACCTTATATTTAGTTAAAAAATGAAGAACATTTCCAGTACGTGGACGAAAAATCGTGAACCTGTCCATGCTGGAAGGTACCTACTTTTCCATGCTCGGTCATACTTACAAGCTTCGAGAATGAAAACATAATAGGCATGATCCCATGGAAACTTCTTCCAATCAAGTTCTACCAAATAAGC
Organism: Rubia yunnanensis; assembly: GCA_037428765.1. Taxonomy (NCBI): domain Eukaryota; kingdom Viridiplantae; phylum Streptophyta; class Magnoliopsida; order Gentianales; family Rubiaceae; genus Rubia; species Rubia yunnanensis. Next base: position 66,329,044 of record CM075061.1, read on the forward strand.
CTTTATCTAATTATAAGTAACCATCCATAATTTACTCTACACCACGTACATGCGCTTTCTAAAATCATATGGACGTATATTTATTATGTTCTATTTTTCATTAAAGCCATAGAATAGGGATATTCATTTAATTCTATGTGGAAATCATCGGTTCGATGAAGCTTATCATATGGGTACAAAGAGAAATACTAATACTAATGACTGACGATGTTTCACTTTTATCCTGTCATTCCAGAATCAGAACATCTTATTAATGACAGTGCCAATAAGATTGTGGTACCTCTAAATTTTCATTTCCACATCTCCCACATTAGCGGAGGGACCTTATACTTAGTTCAAAAATTAAGAACATTACCAATACGTGGACGTAAAATCGCGAACATGTCAATGCTGGAAGGTTCCTACTTTTCCATGCTTGGAGAATGATTACATTATAGGCGTGATCCCATGGAAACTTCTTCCAGTCAACTTCTACCAAATTAGCCTTTGTCTTATTAAAAGTAACCATCAATAATTTACTCTCCAGCACGTACATGCGCATCCTAAAATCATATGGACATATATTTATTATATACTATTTTTCGTTAAAACCATATAATTGAGATTTTCAATTGATTCTATGTGGTGGAAATCATCGGCTCAATGAAGCTTATCATAAGGGTACAAAGAGAAATACTAAAACTAATGAATGACGATGTGGCACTTTTATCCTGTCAAAGCTGAATCGGAACATCTTATTAATGACAGTTTGAATAAGATTAGGGTATCTCTACATTTACATTTCCACATCTCTCATATTAGCGGAGGGACTTTTCATTTAGTTCAAAAATTAAGAACTTTACCAGTACGTGGACGTAAAATCGTGAACCTGTCCATGCTGGAAGGTACCTAGTTTTCCATGCTCGGTCAAACATATAATCTTCGAGAATGATAACATAATAGGCGTGATCCCATGGAAACTTCTTCCAGTCAACTTCTACCAAATAAACCTTTGTCTAATTATAAGTAACCATCCATAATTTACTCTACACCACGTACATGCGCTTTCTAAAACCATATGGACGTTTATTTATTATGTTATATTTTTCATTAAAGCCATAGAATAGGGATATTCATTTAATTCTATGTGATGGAAATCATCGGCTCGATGAACCTTATCATAAGGGTATAAAGAGACATACTAATACTAATGACTGACGATGTTGCACTTTTATCCTGTCATTCCTGAATCGGATCATCTTATTAATGACAGTATGAATAAGAGTAGGGCATCTCTAAATTTTAATCTCCACATCTCCCACATTAGATAAGGGAGCTTATATTTAGTTCAAAAATTAAGAACATTTCTAGTACGTAGATCTAAAATCGTGAACCTTTCCATTCTAGAAGGTACCTACTTTTCCATGCTCGGTCAAACTTATAATCTTTGAGAATGATTACATAATAGGCGTGATCCCATGGAAACTTCTTCCAGTTAACTTCTACCAAATAAGACTCTGTCTAATTATAAGTAATCTTTTATAAGTTTCTTTACACCACGACATGCGCTTTCTAAAATCTCATTAACGTAATTTTATTAATTTCTATTTTCATGAAAACCATGGAATTGGGAATTTTATTTGATTCTATGAGTTGGAAGTCATCGGCTCAATAAAGCTTATAATAAGGGTACAAAGAGAAATACTAATACTAATGACTGATGATGTTGCACTCTTATCCTTTCATTCCCGAATCGGAACATCTTATTAGTGACAGTGTGAATAAGATTAGGGTACTTCTAAATTTTCATTTCCACATCTCCCACATTAGCGGAGGGGCCTTATATTTAGTTAAAAAATGAAGAATGTTACCAGTACGTAGACAAAAAATAGTGAACCTGTCCATGATGGAAGGTACATACTTTTCCATACTCAGTCATACTTACAAGCTTCGAGAATGACTACATAATAGGCGTGATCCCGTGGAAACTTCTTCCAGTCAACTTCTACCAAATAAGACTTTGTCTAATTATAAGTAACCATCCATAATTTACTCAACACCACATACATGCGCTTTCTAAAATCATATGGACGTATATTTATTATATTCAATTTTTCATTAAAACCATAGAATAGGGATATTCATTTGATTCTATATGGTTGAAATCATCGGCTCGATCAAGCTTATCATAAGGATACAAAGAGAAATACTAATACTAATGACTGACGATGTTGCACTCTTATCCTTTCCTTCCTGAATCGGAACATATTATTAATGGAAGTGTGAATGAGAATAGGGTACCTCTAAATTTTCATTTCCACATCTCCCAAATTAGGGGAGGGACCTTACATTTAGTTAAAAAATTAAGAACGTTACCAGTACGTGGACGTAAAATCTTGAACCTTTCCATGCTGGAAGTTACCTACTTTTCAATGCTCGGTCATACTTACCAGCTTCGAGAATGATTACATAATAGGCTTGATCCCATGGAAACTTCTTCCAGTCAACTTCTACCAAATAAGCCTTTGCCTAATTATAAATAACCATCCACAATTTACACTACACCACGTACATGCGCTTTCTAAAATCAGATGGACGTATATTTATTATGTTCTATTTTTCATTAAAACCATAGAATAGGGATATTCATTTAACTCTATGTGGTGCAAATCATCAGCTCGATGAAGCTTATCATAAGGGTACAAAGAGAAATACTAATACTAATGACTGACGATGTTGCACTCTTATCCTTTCATTCCTGAATCGGAATATCTCATTAATGACAATGTGACTGAGATTAGGGTACATCTATATTTTCATTTCCACATCTCCCACATTAGCGGAGGGACCTTATATTTAGTTAAAAATGAAGAATGTTTCCAGTACGTGGACGTCAAATCGTGAACCTGTCCATGCTGGAAGGTACCTACTTTTCCATGCTCGGTCACACTTATAAGCTTCAAGAATGACTACATAATAGGCGTGATCCCATGGAAACTTCTTCCAGTCAACTTCTACCAAATAAGCCTTTGCCTAATTATAAATAACCATCCATAATTTACACTACACCACGTACATGCGCTTTCTAAGATCATATGGACGTATATTTATTATGTTTTATTTTTCATTAAAACCATAGAATAGGGATATTCATTTGATTCTATGTGGTGGAAATCATTGGCTCGATGAAACTTATCATAAGGGTACAAAGAGAAATACTAATACTAATGACTGACGATGTTGCACTCTTATCCTTTCATTCCTGAATCGGAACATCTTATTAATGACAGTGTGAATAAGATTAGGGTACCTCTATATTTTCATTTCCACATCTCCCACATTAGCGGAGGGACCTTATATTTAGTTAAAAAATGAAGAACGTTTCCAGTACGTGGAGGTAAAATCGTGAACCAGTCCATGCTGGAAGGTACCTACATTTCCATGCTCGGTCATAATTACAAGCTTCGAGAATGACTACATAATAGGAATGATCCCATGGAAACTTCTTCCAATCAACTTCTACTAAATAAGCCTTTGTCTAATTATAAATAAACATCCATAATTTACACTACACCACGTACATGCGCTTTCTAAAATCATATGGACGTATATTTATTATATTATATTTTTCATTAAAGCCATAGAATAGGGATATTCATTTGATTCTATGTGGTGGAAATCATCGGCTCGATGAAGCTTATCATAAGGGTACAAAGAGAAATACTAGTACTAATGACTGACGATGTTGCACTCTTATCCTTTCATTCCTGAATCGAAACATCTTATTAATGACAGTGTGAATAAGATTATGGTACCTCTAAATTTTCTTTTCCACATCTCCCAAATTAGCAGAGGGACCTTATATTTAGTTTAAAAAATGAAGAACGTTACCAGTACGTGGACATAAAATCGTGAACCTGTCCATGGTGGAAGGTACCTACTTTTCCATGCTCGGTCATACTTACGCGATCCCATTGAAAATTCTTCAAGTCAACTTCTACCAAATAAGCCTTTGTCTAATTATAAGTAACCATCCATAATTTACCATACACCACGTAGATGCGCTTTCTAAAATCACATGGACGTATACTTATTATATTCAATTTTTCATTAAAACCATAGAATAGGGATATTCATTTGATTCTATGTGGTGGAAATCATCGGCTCGATGAAACTTATCATAAGGGTACAAAGAGAAATACTAGTACTAATGACTGACGATGTTGCACTCTTATCCTTTCATTCCTGAATTGGAACATCTCATTAATGACAGTGTGAATAAGATTAGGGTACATCTATATTTTTATTTCCACATCTCCCACATTAGCGGAGGGACCTTATATTAAGTTAAAAAATGAAGAACGTTTCCAGTACGTGGACGTAAAATCGTGAACCTGTCCATGCTAGAGGGTACCTACTTTTCCATGCTCGGTCAAACGTGCCAGCTTTGAGAATTATTACCTAATAGGCGTGATCCCATGGAAACTTCTTCCAGTCAACTTCTACCAAATAAGCCTTCGTCTAATTATAAGTAACCATCCATAATTTACTCTACACCACGTACATGCGCTTTCTAAAATCATGTGGACGCATATTTATTATATTCAATTTTTCATTAAAACCATAGAATAGGGATATTCATTTGATTCTATGTGGTGAAAATCATCGGCTCGATGAAGCTTATGATAAGGGTACAAAGAGAAATACTAATACTAATGACTGACGATGTTGCACTCTTATCTTTTCATTCCTGAATCGGAACATCTTATTAATTACATTTTGAATAAGAAATGGGTACCTCTAAATTTTCATTTCCACATCTCCCAAATTAGCGGAGGGACCTTATATTTAGTTTAAAAAATGAAGTACGTTACCAGTGTGTGGACGTAAAATTGTGAATCTGTCCATGCTGGAAGGTACCTACTTTTCCATGCTCGGTCATACTTACCAGCTTCGAGAATGATTACATAATAGGCGTGATCCCATGAAAACTTCTTCCAGTTAACTTCTACCAAATAAGCCTTTGTCTAATTATAAATAACCATCCATAATTTACACTACACCACGTACATGCGCTTTTTAAAATCATTTGGACGTATATTTATTATGTTCTATTTTTCACTAAAGCCATAGAATAGGGATATTAATTTGATTCTATGTGGTTGAAATCATCGGCTCGTTGAAGCTTTTTGTAAGGGTACAAAGAGAAATACTATTACTAATGACTGACGATGTTTCACTCTTATCCTTTCATTCCGGAATCGGAACATCTTATTAATGACAGTGTGAATAAGATTGGGGTACATCTAAATTTTCATTTCCACATCTCCCAAATTAGCGGAGGGACCTTATATTTAGTTAGCAAATTAATAGCGTTACCAGTACGTGGACGTAAAATCGTGAACCTATCCATGCTGGAAGGTACCTACTTTTCCATGATCGGACGTACTTACCAGCTTTGAGAATGATTGCGAAATAGGAGTGATCCCATGGAAACTTCTTCCAGTCAACTTCTACCAAATAAGCCTTTGTCTAATTATAAGTAACCATCCATAATTTACCATACACCTCGTACATGCGCTTTCTAAAATCATATGGACGTATACTTATTATATTCAATTTTTCATTAAAACCATAGAATAGGGATATTCATTTGATTCTGTGTGGTCGAAATCATCGGCTCGATGAAGCTTAGAAATACTAATACTAATGACTGACGATGTTGCACTCTTATCCTTTCATTCCTGAATCGGAACACCATATTAAAGACAGTGTGAATAAGATTATGGTACCTTTAAATTTTCATTTCCACATCCCCCACATTAGCGGAGGGAACTTATATTTAGTTAAAAATGAAAAATGTTACTGGTATGTGAACGTAAAATCGTGAACCTGTCCATGCCGGAAGGTCCCCACTTTTCCATGTTCGGTCAGACTTACAAGCTTCGAGAATGACTACTTAATAGGCGTGATCCCATGGAAACTTGTTCCTGTCAACTTCTACAAGATAAGCCTTTGTCTAATTATAAGAAACCGTCCATAATTTACTCTACACCACGTACATGCGCTTTCTAAAATCATATGGACGTATATTTATGATGTTCTATTTTTCATTAAAGCCATAGAATAGGGATATTCATTTGATTCTATGTGGTGGAAATCATCAGCTCGATGAAACTTATCATAAGGGTACAAAGAGAAATACTAGTACTAATGACTGACGATGTTGCACTCTTATCCTTTCATTCCTGAATCGGAACATCTTATTAATGACAGTGTGAATACGATTATGGTACCTCTAAATTTTCATTTCCACATCTCCCAAATTAGCGGAGGGACCTTATATTTAGTTTTAAAAATGAAGAACGTTACCAGTACGTGGACGTAAAATCATGAACATGTCCATGCTGGAAGGTACCTACTTTTCCATGCTCGGTCATACTTACCAGCTTCGAGGATGATTACATAATAGGCGTGATCCCATGGAAAATTCTTCAAGTCAACTTCTACCAAATAAGCCTTTGTCTAATTATAAGTAACCATCCATAATTTACCATACACCACGTACATGCGCTTTCTAAAATCATATGGACGTATACTTATTATATTCAATTTTTCATTAAAACCATAGAATAGGGATATTCATTTGATTCTATGTGGTGGAAATCATCGGCTCGATGAAGCTTATCATAGGGGTACAAAGAGAAATACTAATACTAATGACTGACGATGTTGCACTCTTATCCTTTCATTCCTGAATCGGAACATCATATTAAAGACAGTATGAATAAGATTACGGTACCTCTAAATTTTCATTTCCACATCTCCCACATTAGCGGAGGGAACTTATATTTAATTAAAAATGGAAAATGTTACCAGTGTGTGAACGTAAAATCGTGAACCTGTCCATGCCGGAAGGTCCCTACTTTTCCATGTTCGATCAGACTTACAAGATTCGAGAATGACAACTTAATAGGCGTGATCCCATGGAAACTTCTTCCAGTCAACTTCTACAAGATAAGCCTTTGTCTAATTACAAGTAACCGTCCATAATTTACTCTACACCACGTACATGCGCTTTTTAACATCATATGGACGTATATTTATTATGTTCTATTATTCATTAGAGCCATAGAATAGGGATATTTATTTGAATCTATGTGGTGGAAATCATCGGCTCGATGAAGCTTATGATAAGGGTACAAAGAGAAATACTAATACTAATGACTGACGATGTTTCACTCTTATCCTTTCATTCATGAATCGGAACATCTAATTAATAACAGTGTGAATAAGAATAGGGTACCTCTAAATTTTCATTTCCACATCTCCCAAATTAGCGGAGAGACCTTATATTTAGTTTAAAAATGAAAAACGTTACCAGTACGTGGATGTAAAATCGTGAAACTATCCATGCTGGAAGGTCCCTACTTTTCCATGCTCGGTCATACTTACCAGCTTCGAGAATGGTTACATAGTAAGCGTGATCCCATGGAAACTTCTTCCAGTCAACTTCTACCAAATAAGCCTTTGTCTAATTATAAGAAACCATCCATAATTTACTCTACACCACGTACATGCGCTTTCTAAAATCATATGGATGCATACTTATTATATTCAATTTTTCTGTAAAACCATGATATTAATTTGATTCTATGTGGTGGAAATCATCGGCTCGATGAAGCTTATCATAAGGGTACAAAGAGAAATACTAATACTAATGACTGACGATGTTGCACTCTTATCCTTTCATTCCTGAATCGGAACATCTTATTAATGACAGTGTGAATAAGATTAGGGTACCTCTAAATTTTCATTTCCACATCTCCCAAATTAGCGGAGGGACCTTATATTTAGTTAAAAAAATGAAGAACATTACCAGTACGTGGACGTAAAGTCGTGAACCTGTCCATGCTGGAGGGTACCTACTTTTCCATGCTCGGTTAAACGTGCCAACTTCGAGAATGATTACCTAATAAGCGTGATCCCATGGAAACTTCTTCCAGTCAACTTCTACCAAATAAGCCTTTGTCTAATTATAAGTAACCATCCATAATTTACTCTACACCACGTACATGCGCTTTCTAAAATCATGTGGACGCATATTTATTATATTCAATTTTTCATTAAAACCATAGAATAGGGATATTCATTTGATTCTATGTGGTGAAAATCATCGGCTCGATGAAGCTTATGATAAGGGTACAAAGAGAAATACTAATACTAATGACTGACGATGTTGCACTCTTATATTTTCATTCCTGAATCGGAACATCTTATTAATTACATTTTGAATAAGAAATGGGTACCTCTAAATTTTCATTTCCACATCTCCCAAATTAGCGGAGGGACCTTATATTTAGTTAAAAAATGAAGTACGTTACCAGTGTGTGGACGTAAAATTGTGAATCTGTCCATGCTGGAAGGTACCTACTTTTCCATGCTCGGTCATACATACCAGCTTCGAGAATGATTACATAATAGGCGTGATCCCATGAAAACTTCTTCCAGTTAACTTCTACCAAATAAGCCTTTGTCTAATTATAAATAACCATCCATAATTTACACTACACCACGTACATGCTCTTTTTAAAATCATTTGGACGTATATTTATTATGTTCTATTTTTCACTAAAGCCATAGAATAGGGATATTAATTTGATTCTATGTGGTTGAAATCATCGGCTCGATGAAGATTTTCGTAAGGGTACAAAGAGAAATACTATTACTAATGACTGACGATGTTTCACTGTTATCCTTTCATTCCGGAATCGGAACATCTTATTAATGACAGTGTGAATAAGATTGGGGTACATCTAAATTTTCATTTCCACATCTCCCAAATTAGCGGAGGGACCTTATATTTAGTTAACAAATTAATAGCGTTACCAGTACGTGGACGTAAAATCGTGAACCTATCCATGCTGGAAGGTACCTACTTTTCCATGCTCGGACGTACTTACCAGCTTTGAGAATGATTGCGAAATAGGCGTGATCCCATGGAAACTTCTTCCAGTCAACTTCTACCAAATAAGCCTTTGTCTAATTATAAGTAACCATCCATAATTTACCATACACCTCGTACATGCGCTTTCTAAAATCATATGGACGTATACTTATTATATTCAATTTTTCATTAAAACCATAGAATAGGGATATTCATTTGATTCTGTGTGGTCGAAATCATCGGCTCGATGAAGCTTAGAAATACTAATACTAATGACTGACGATGTTGCACTCTTATCCTTTCATTCCTGAATCGGAACACCATATTAAAGACAGTGTGAATAAGATTATGGTACCTCTAAATTTTCATTTCCACATCTCCCACATTAGCGGAGGGAACTTATATTTAGTTAAAATTGAAAAATGTTACCAGTATGTGAACGTAAAATCGTGAACCTGTCCATGCCGGAAGGTCCCTACTTTTCCATGTTCGGTCAGACTTACAAGCTTCGAGAATGACTACTTAATAGGCGTGATCCCATGGAAACTTGTTCCTGTCAACTTCTACAAGATAAGCCTTTGTCTAATTATAAGAAACCGTCCATAATTTACTCTACACCACGTACATGCGCTTTCTAAAATCATATGGACGTATATTTATGATGTTCTATTTTTCATTAAAGCCATAGAATAGGGATATTCATTTGATTCTATGTGGTGGAAATCATCAGCTCGATGAAACTTATCATAAGGGTACAAAGAGAAATACTAGTACTAATGACTGACGATGTTGCACTCTTATCCTTTCATTCCTGAATCGGAACATCTTATTAATGACAGTGTGAATAAGATTATGGTACCTCTAAATTTTCATTTCCACATCTCCCAAATTAGCAGAGGGACCTTATATTTAGTTTAAAAAATGAAGAACGTTACCAGTACGTGGACGTAAAATCATGAACCTGTCCATGCAGGAAGGTACCTACTTTTCCAAGCTCGGTCATACTTACCAGCTTCGAGGATGATTACATAATAAGCGTGATCCCATGGAAAATTCTTCAAGTCAACTTCTACCAAATAAGCCTTTGTCTAATTATAAGTAACCATCCATAATTTACCATACACCACGTACATGCGCTTTCTAAAATCATATGGACGTATACTTATTATATTCAATTTTTCATTAAAACCATAGAATAGGGATATTCATTTGATTCTATGTGGTGGAAATCATCGGCTCGATGAAGCTTATCATAAGGGTACAAAGAGAAATACTAATACTAATGACTGACGATGTTGCACTCTTATCCTTTCATTCCTGAATCGGAACATCATATTAAAGACAGTATGAATAAGATTATGGTACCTCTAAATTTTCATTTCCACATCTCCCACATTAGCTGAGGGAAATTATATTTAATTAAAAATGAAAAATGTTACCAGTATGTGAACGTAAAATCGTGAACCTGTCCATGCCGGAAGGTCCCTACTTTTCCATATTCGATCAGACTTACAAGATTCGAGAATGACAACTTAATAGGCGTGATCCCATGGAAACTTCTTCCAGTCAACTTCTACAAGATAAGCCTTTGTCTAATTACAAGTAACCGTCCATAATTTACTCTACACCACGTACATGCGCTTTTTAAAATCATATAGACGTATATTTATTATGTTCTATTATTCATTAGAGCCATAGAATAGGGATATTTATTTGAATCTATGTGGTGGAAATCATTGGCTCGATGAAGCTTATCATAAGGGTACAAAGAGAAAAACTAATACTAATGACTGACAATGTTTCACTCTTATCCTTTCATTCATGAATCGGAACATCTAATTAATAACAGTGTGAATAAGAATAGGGTACCTCTAAATTTTCATTTCCACATCTCCCAAATTAGTGGAGAGACCTTATATTTAGTTTAAAAATGAAAAACGTTACCAGTACGTGGATGTAAAATCGTGAAACTATCCATGCTGGAAGGTCCCTGCTTTTCCATGCTCGGTCATACTTACCAGCTTCGAGAATGGTTACATAGTAAGCGTGATCCCATGGAAACTTCTTCCAGTCAACTTCTACCAAATAAGCCTGTCTAATTATAAGTAACCATCCATAATTTACTCTACACCACGTACATGCGCTTTCTAAAATCATATGGATGCATACTTATTATATTCAATTTTTCTGTAAAACCATGATATTAATTTGATTCTATGTGGTGGAAATCATTGGCTCGATGAAGCTTATCATAAGGGTACAAAGAGAAATACTAATACTAATGACTGACGATGTTGCACTCTTATCCTTTCATTCCTGAATCGGAACATCTTATTAATGACAGTGTGAATAAGATTAGGGTACCTCTAAATTTTCATTTCCACATCTCCCAAATTAGCGGAGGGACCTTATATTTAGTTAAAAAATGAAGAACATTACCAGTACGTGGACGTAAAATCGTGAACCTGTCCATGCTGGAGGGTACCTACTTTTCCATGCTCGGTCAAACGTGCCAGCTTCGAGAATGATTACCTAATAGGCGTGATCCCATGGAAACTTCTTCCAGTCAACTTCTACCAAATAAGCCTTTGTCTAATTATAAGTAACCATCCATAATTTACTCTACACCACGTACATGCGCTTTCTAAAATCATGTGGACGCATATTTATTATATTCAATTTTTCATTAAAACCATAGAATAGGGATATTCATTTGATTCTATGTGGTGAAAATCATCGGCTCGATGAAGCTTATGATAAGGGTACAAAGAGAAATACTAATACTAATGACTGACGATGTTGCACTCTTATCTTTTCATTCCTGAATCGGAACATCTTATTAATTACATTTTGAATAAGAAATGGGTACATCTAAATTTCCATTTCCACATCTCCCAAATTAGCGGAGGGACCTTATATTTAGTTAACAAATTAATAGCGTTACCAGTACGTGGACGTAAAATCGTGAACCTATCCATGCTGGAAGGTACCTACTTTTCCATGCTCGGACGTACTTACCAGCTTTGAGAATGATTACGAAATCAGCGTGATCCCATGGAAACTTCTTCCAGTCAACTTCTAACAAATAAGCCTTTGTCTAATTATAAGTAACCATCCATAATTTACCATACACCTCGTACATGCGCTTTCTAAAATCATATGGACGTAAACTTATTATATTCAATTTTTCATTAAAACCATAGAATAGGGATATTCATTTGATTCTGTGTGGTCGAAATCATCGGCTCGATGAAGCTTAGAAATACTAATACTAATGACTGACGATGTTGCACTCTTATCCTTTCATTCCTGAATCGGAACACCATATTAAAGATAGTGTGAATAAGATTATGGCACCTCTAAATTTTCATTTCCACATCTCCCACATTAGCGGAGGGAACTTATATTTAGTTAAAATTGAAAAATGTTACCAGTATGTGAACGTAAAATCGTGAACCTGTCCATGCCGGAAGGTCCCTACTTTTCCATGTTCGGTCAGACTTACAAGCTTCGAGAATGACTACTGAATAGGCGTGATCCCATGGAAACTTGTTCCTGTCAACTTCTACTAGATAAGCCTTTGTCTAATTATAAGAAACCGTCCATAATTTACTCTACACCACTTACATGCGCTTTCTAAAATCATATGGACGTATATTTATGATGTTCTATTTTTAATTAAAGCCATAGAATAGGGACATTCATTTGATTCTATGTGGTGGAAATCATCGGCTCGATGAAACTTATCATGAGGGTACAAAGAGAAATACTAGTACTAATGACTGACGATGTTGCACTCTTATCCTTTCATTCCTGAATCGGAACATCTTATTAATGACAGTGTGAATAAGATTATGGTACCTCTAAATTTTCATTTCCACATCTCCCAAATTAGCGGAGGGACCTTATATTTAGTTAACAAATTAATAGCATTACCAGTACGTGGACGTAAACTCGTGAACCTATCCATGCTGGAAGGTACCTACTTTTCCATGCTCAGACGTACTTACCAGCTTTGAGAATGATTACGAAATAGGCGTGATCCCATGGAAACTTCTTCCAGTCAACTTCTACCAAATAAGCCTTTGTCTAATTATAAGTAACCATCCATAATTTACCATACACCACGTACATGCACTTTCTAAAATCATATGGACGTATATTTATTATATTCAATTTTTCATTAAAACCATATTATAGGGATATTCATTTGATTCTGTGTGGTGGAAATCATCGGCTCGATGAAGCTTAGAAATACTAATACTAATGGCTGACGATGTTGCACTCTTATCCTTTCATTCCTGAATCGGAACACCATATTAAAGACAGTGTGAATAAGATTACGGTACCTCTAAATTTTTATTTCCACATCTCCCACATTAGCGGAGGGAACTTATATTTAGTTAAAAATGAAAAATGTTACCTGTATGTGAACATAAAATCGTGAACCTGTCCATGCCGGAAGGTCCCTACTTTTCCATGTTCGGTCAGACTTACAAGCTTCGAGAATGACTACTTAATAGGCGTGATCCCATGGAAACTTGTTCCTGTCAACTTCTACAAGATAAGCCTTTGTCTAATTATAAGCAACCGTCCATAATTTACTCTACACCACGTACATGCGCTTTATAAAATCATATGGACGTATATTCATTATGTTCTATTATTCATTAGAGCCATAGAATAGGGATATTTATTTGAATCTATGTGGTGGAAATCATCGGCTCGATGAAGCTTATCATATGGGTACAAAGAGAAATACTAATACTAATTACTGACTATGTTTCACTTTTATCTTGTCATTCCAGAATCAGAACATCTTATTAATCACAGTGTCAATAAGATTGCGGTACCTCTAAATTTTCATTTCCACATCTCCCACATTAGCTGAGGGACCTTATATTTAGTTAAAAAATTAAGAACGTTACCAGTACGTGGACGTAAAATCGTGAACCTGTCCATGCTGGAAGGTACCTACTTTTCCATGCTCGGTCAAACTTACAAGCTTCGAGAATGACTACATAATAGGCGTGATCCCATGGAAACTTCTTCCCATCAACTTCTACCAAATAAGCCTTTGTTTGATTATAAGTAACCATCCATAATTTACTCTACACCACGTACATGCGCTTTCTAAAATCATGTGGACGCATATTTATTATATTCAAATTTTCATTAAAACCTTAGAATAGGGATATTCATTTGATTCTATGTGGTGGAAATCATCGGTTAGATGAAACTTATCATAAGGGTACAAAGAGAAATACTAGTACTAATGACTGACGATGTTGCACTCTTATCCTTTCATTCCTGAATCGGAACATCTTATTAATGACAGTGTGAATAAGATTATGGTACCTCTAAATTTGGTTTTCCACATCTCCCAAATTAGCGGAGGGACCTTATATTTAGTTTAAAAAATGAAGAACGTTACCAGTACGTGGACATAAAATCGTGAACCTGTCCATGGTGGAAGGTACCTACTTTTCCATGCTCGGTCATACTTACGCGATCCCATTGAAAATTCTTCAAGTCAACTTCTACCAAATAAGCCTTTGTCTAATTATAAGTAACCATCCATAATTTACCATACACCACGTACATGCGCTTTCTAAAATCATATGGACGTATACTTATTATATTCAATTTTTCATTAAAACCATTGAATAGGGATATTCATTTGATTCTATGTGGTGGAAATCTTCGGTTCGATGAAGCTTATCATAAGGGTACAAAGAGAAATACTAATACTAATGACTGACGATGTTGCACTCTTATCCTTTCATTCCTGAATCGGAACATCATATTAAAGACAGTATGAATAAGATTACGGTACCTCTAAATTTTCATTTCCACATCTCCCACATTAGCTGAGGGAACTTATATTTAGTTAAAAATTAAAAATGTTACCAGTATGTGAACGTAAAATCGTGAACCTGTCCATGCCGGAAGGTCCCTACTTTTCCATTTTCGGTCAGACTTACAAGCTTTGAGAATGACAACTTAATAGGCGTGATCCCATGGAAACTTCTTAATGTCAACTTCTACAAGATAAGCCTTTGTCTAATTATAAGTAACTGTCCATAATTTACTCTACACCACGTACATGCGTTTTCTAAACTCATATGGACGTATATTTATTATGTTCTATTATTCATTAGAGCCATAGAATAGGGATATTTATTTGAATCTATGTGGTGGAAATCATCGGCTTGATGAAGCTTATCATAAGGGTACAAAGAGAAATACTAATACTAATGATTGACGATGTTGCACTCTTATCCTTTCATTCATGAATCGGAACATCTAATTAATAACTGTGTGAATAAGAATAGGGTACCTCTAAATTTTCATTTCCACATCTCCCAAATTAGCGGAGAGACCTTATATTTAGTTTTAAAATGAAAAACGTTACCAGTACGTGGATGTAAAATCGTGAAACGATCCATGCTGGAAGGTCCCTACTTTTCCATGCTCGGTCATACTTACCAGCTTCGAGAATGATTACATAGTAAGCGTGATCCCATGGAAAATTCTTCAAGTCAACTTCTACCAAATAAGCCTTTGTCTAATTATAAATAACCATCCATAATTTACTCTACACCACGTTCATGAGCTTTCTAAAATCATATGGACGAATACTTATTATATTCAATTTTTCCTTAAAACCGTAGAATAGGGATATTCATTTGATTCTATGTGGTGGAAATCATCGGCTCAATGAAGCTTATCATAAGGGTACAAAGAGAAATACCAGTACTAATGACTGACGATGTTGCACTCTTATCCTTTCATTCCTGAATCGGAACATCTTATTAATGACAGTGTGAATAAGATTAGGGTACCTCTAAATTTTCATTTCCGCATCTCCCACATTAGCGGAGGGACCTCATATTTAGTTAAAAAAAATTAAGAACATTACCAATACGTGGACATAAAATCGTGAACCTGTCCATGCTGGAAGTTACCTACATTTCCATGCTCTGTCAGACTTACCAGCTTCGAGGATGATTACATAGTAGGCGTGATACCATGGAAACTTCTTCAAGTCAACTTCTACCAAATAAGCCTTTGTCTAATTATAAGTAACTATCCATAATTTACACCACGTTCATGCGCTTTCTAAAATCATATGGAAGTATACTTATTATATTCATTTTTCATTAAAACCATAGAATAGGGATATTCATTTGATTCTATGTGGTGGAAATCATCGGCTCGATGAAGCTTATCATAAGGGTACAAAGAGAAATACCAGTACTAATGACTGACGATGTTGCACTCTTATTCTTTCATTCCTGAATCGGAACATCTTATTAATGACAGTGTGAATAACATTATGGTACCTCTAAATTTTCATTTCCACATCTCCCACATTAGCGGAGGGACCTTATATTTAGTTTAAAAATTAAGAACGTTACCAGTACGTGGACATAAAATCGTGAACCTGTCCATGATGGAAGGTACCTACTTTCCCATGCTCGGTCATACTTACCAGCTTTGAGGATGATTACATAATAGGCGGGATCCCATGGAAAATTCTTCAAGTCAACATCTACCAAATAAGCCTTTGTCTAATTATAAGTAACCATCCATAATTTCCTCTACACCACGTTCATGCGTTTTCTAAAATCATATGGAAATATACTTATTATATTCAATTTTTCATTAAAACCATAGAATAGGGATATTCATTTGATTCTATGTGGTGGAAATAATCGGCTCGATGAAGCTTATCATAAGGGTACAAAGAGAAATACTAATACTAATGACTTACGATATTGCACTCTTATCCTTTCATTCCTGAATCGGAACATCTTATTAATGACAGTGTGAATAAGATTAGGGTACCTCTAAATTTTCATTTCCACATCTCCCACATTAGCGGAGGGACCTCATATTTAGTTAAAAAATTAAGAACGTTACCAGTACGTGGACATAAAATTGTGAACCTGTCTATGCAGGAAGGTACCTACTTTTCCATGCTCGGTCACACTTACTAGCTTCGAGGATGATTACATAATAGGCGTGATACCATGGAAACTTCTTCAAGTCAACTTCTACCATATAAGCCTTTGTCAAATTATAAGTAACCCTTCATAATTTACTCTACACCACGTACATGCGCTTTCTAAAATCATATGGACGTATACTTATTATATTCAATTTTTAATTAAAACCATAGAATAGGGATATTCATTTGATTCTATGTGGTGGAAATCATCGGCTCGATGAAGCTTATCTTAAGGGTACAAAAAGAAAACTAATACTAATGACTGACGATGTTGCACTTTTATCCTTTCATTCCTGAATCAGGACATCTTATTAATGTCAGTGTGAATAACATTAGGGTACCTCTAAATTTTCATTTCCACATCTCCCACATTAGCGGAGGGACCTTATATTTAGTTTAAAAATTAAGAACGTTACCAGTACGTGGACATAAAATCGTGAACATGTCCATGCTGGAAGGTACCTACTTTTCCATGCTCGGTCATACTTACCAGCTTCGAGGTTGATTACATAATAGGCGTGATCCCATGGAAAATTCTTCAAGTCAACTTCTACCAAATAAGCCCTTGTCTAATTATAAGTAACCATCCATAATTTACTCTACACCACGTTCATGAGCTTTCTAAAATCATATGGACGAATACTTATTATATTCAATTTTTCCTTAAAACCATAGAATAGGGATATTCATTTGATTCTATGTGGTGGAAATCATCGGCTCGATGAAGCTTATCATAAGGGTACAAAGAGAAATACCAGTACTAATGACTGACGATGTTGCACTCTTATTCTTTCATTCCTGAATCGGAACATCTTATTAATGACAGTGTGAATAACATTATGGTACCTCTAAATTTTCATTTCCACATCTCCCACATTAGCGGAGGGACCTTATATTTAGTTTAAAAATTAAGAACGTTACCAGTACGTGGACATAAAATCGTGAACCTGTCCATGATGGAAGGTACCTACTTTCCCATGCTCGGTCATACTTACCAGCTTTGAGGATGATTACATAATAGGCGTGATCCCATGGAAAATTCTTCAAGTCAACATCTACCAAATAAGCCTTTGTCTAATTATAAGTAACCATCCATAATTTACTCTACACCACGTTCATGCGTTTTCTAAAATCATATGGAAGTATACTTATTATATTCAATTTTTCATTAAAACCATAGAGTAGGGATATTCATTTGATTCTATGTGGTGGAAATAACCGGCTCGATGAAGCTTATCATAAGGGTACAAAGAGAAATACTAATACTAATGACTTACGATATTGCACTCTTATCCTTTCATTCCTGAATCGGTACATCTTATTAATGACAGTGTGAATAAGATTAGGGTACCTCTAAATTTTCATTTCCACATCTCCCACATTAGCGGAGGGACCTCATATTTAGTTTAAAAATTAAGAACGTTACCAGTACGTGGACATAAAATTTGTGAACCTGTCCATGCTGGAAGGTACCTACTTTTCCATGCTCGGTCACACTTACTAGCTTCGAGGATGATTACATAATAGGCGTGATACCATGGAAACTTCTTCAAGTCAACTTCTACCATATAAGCCTTTGTCAAATTATAAGTAACCATTCATAATTTACTCTACACCACGTACCTGCGCTTTCTAAAATCATATGGACGTATACTTATTATATTCAATTTTTCATTAAAACCATAGAATAGGGATATTCATTTGATTCTATGTGGTGGAAATAATCGGCTCGATGAAGCTTATCTTAAGGGTACAAAGAGAAATACTAATACTAATGACTGACGATGTTGCACTTTTATCCTTTCATTCCTGAATCAGGACATCTTATTAATGACAGTGTGAATAACATTAGGTTACCTCCAATTTTTCATTTCCACATCTCCCAAATTAGCGGAGGGACCTTATATTTAGTTAAAAAATGAAGAACGTTACCAGTACGTGGACGTAAAATTGTGAACCTGTCCATGCTGGAAGGTACCTACTTTTCCAAGCTCGGTCATACTTACCAGCTTCGAGAATGATTACATAATAGGCGTGATAGAAGCTGGTAAGTATGACCGAGCATGGAAAAGTAGGTACCTTCCAGCATGGACAGGTTCACAATTTTACGTCCACGTACTGGTAACGTTCTTCATTTTTTAACTAAATATAAGGTCCCTCCGCTAATGTGAGAGATGTGGAAATGTAAATTTATTGGTACCCTAATCTACTTATAAGTAACCATCTATAATATACTCTACACCACGTACATGCACTTTCTAAAATCCGATGGAAAAAATTTTATTATATTCTATTTTCATTGAAAAGATAGAATAATAAAAATTTCATTTGATTCTATGTGGTGGAAGTCATCGGTTCGATGAAGCTTATAAAAAGGGTATAATCTAAAATACTAACACTAATGACGGACGACGTTGCACTTTTATACGGTCATTACTAAATCAGAACATCTTGAACGTGGAAGGGTGGATTGGAGAAGGGTGAATAGGATTAGGGTATCCCTCAATTTGCATTTCAACATCTCCCACATTGGAGGTACCTTATCTTTAGTTCAAAAATTAAGAACTTGATATGTACGTGGATGTAAAATTGTGAACCGGTCCATGCCGGAATGTACCTACTTTTCCATCCTTGGTAAAAATTATTTCATCGAGAATGATTACATAACTGGTGTAATCCCATGGAAACCTTTTTCGGTCAACTTCAACCAATTAAGCCTTTATCTACATATAAGTAATTATCTCTAATTTAATCTAAACCACGTACATGCACTTTCTAAAATCTGATGGACCCAATTTTATTATATTCTATTTTCATTGAAACAACAGAATAACGAATTTCATTTGATTCTATGTGGTGGAAGTCATCGGTTCGATGAAGCTTCTAATAAGGATATAATTGGAAATACTAATTCTTATAACGGACGACTTTACACTTTCATCCTGTCATTCCTAAATTGGAACATCTTGGTATTAACAGTGTGAATAGGATTAGTGTATCTCTAAATTTTCATTCACATCTCCCACATTAGAGGATGGACCTTATATTTTGTTCAAAAATTAGGAACATGATCTGTACGTGGACATAAAATTGTGAACCGGTCAATACCGGAAGGTACCTACATTTCCATCATCGGTCAAACTTATAATAATTGGGAATGATTACATAACAAGTGTGATCACATGGAAACTTTTCCCCATCAACTTCTACCAATTAAGCCTTTGTCTACTTATAAGTAACCATCTATAATTTACTCTACACAACGATATGCGCATTCTAAAATCTGCTGGACCCAATCTTATTATATTCTATTTTCATTGAAACAATAAAATAACGAATTTCATTTGATTCTATGGGGTGGAAGTCATCGGTCCGATGAAGCTTATGTTAACGGTATAATTGGAAATACTAATGACGGACGATGTTACACTTTCATCCATCATTCCTAAATCATAACATTTTGGTATTGACAGTGTTAATAAGATTAGGGTATCTCTGAATTTGCATTTCCACATCTCCCACATTAGAGGATGTACCTTATATTTAGTTCAAAAATTAAGAACATGATCTGTATGTGGACGTAAAATCTTGAACCGGTCCATACCGGAAGGTACCTACTTTTCCATCCTCGGTCAAACTTATAATAATAAAAAATGACCGAGATGTTCAGATTTATGAATGACCGTATAAAAGTGCAACGTCGTCTGTCATTAGTAATAGTATTTCCAATTATACCCTTATTATAAGCTATATCGAACCGATGACTTCCACCACATAAAATCAAATGAAATTCTTAATTCTCATGTTTTAGTGAAAATAGAATATAATAAAATTGGGTCCATCATATTTTACAAAGAGCATTTACGTGTTGTATAGTAAATTATAGATAGTAACTTATAAGTAGACAAAGCCTTAACTGGAAGATGTAGACTGGGAAAAGTTTCCATGGGATCATGCCAGTTATCTAATCATTATAGATGATTATAAGTTTGACCGAGGAAGAAAATGTAGGAACATAGATACCGGTATGGACTGGTTCACAATTTTACATCCACGTACGGGTCAAGTACATAATTTTTTAACTAAATATAATATCCTTCACACAAAGGCTTATTTGACAAAGGCTTATTTGGTAGAAGTTGACTGGAAGAAGTTTCCATGGGATCACGCCTATTATGTAGTCATTTTTGAAGCTTGTAAGTATGACCGAGCATGGAAAAGTAGGTACCTTCCAGCATGGACAGGTTCACGATTTTACGTCCACGTACTGGTAACGTTCTTCATTTTTTAACTAAATATAAGGTCCCCCGCTAATGTGGGAGATGTGGAGATGAAAATTTAGAGGTACCCTAATCATATTCACACTGTCAATAATAAGATGTTCCGATTCAGGAATGAAAGGATAAGAGTGCAACATCGTCAGTCATTAGTATTAGTATTTCCAATTATACCCTTATTATAAGCTTCATCGAACCGATAAATTCAACCACATATAATCAAATGAAATTCCTAATTATTATGTTTCATTGAAAATAGAATATAAGAAAATTGGGTCAATCATATTTTACAAAGCGAATTCACGTGTTGTATAGTATATTATATATAGTTACTTATAGTTAGATAAAGGATTAATTTGAAGATGTTGACTGGGAAATTTTTCCATGGGATCATGCCAGTTATGTAATCATTATCGATGATTATAAGTTTGGCCGAGGAACAAAAACTAAATACATATCGGTACTAACTGGTTCACAATTTTACATCCACGTACGGGTCAAGTTCTTCATTTTTTAGCTAAATATAAGGACCCTCCGCTAAAGTGGGAGATGTGGAAATGCAAATTTAGAGAACCCTAATCCTATTCACACTTTCATGATTAAGTTGTTCCGATTTATGAATGACCGTATAAAAGTGCAACGTCGTCAGTCATTAGTATTAGTATTTCTCTTCGTACCCTTATGATAAGCTTCATCGAGCCGATGATTTCCACCACATAGAATCAAATGAATATCCCTATTCTATGGTTTAAATGAAAAATTGAATATAATAAATATACGTCCATATGATTTTAGAAAGCGCATGTACATGGTGTAGAGTAAATTATGGATGGTTACTTATAATTAGACAAAGGCTTATTTGGTAGAAGTTAACTGGATGAAGTTTCCATGGGATCACACCTATAATGTAGTCATTCTCGAAGCTGGTAAGTATGACTGAGCATGGAAAAGTAGGTACCTTCCAGCATGGACAGGTTAACGATTTTAAGTCCACGTACGGGGTAACGTTCTTAATTTTTTTTAACTAAATATAAGGTCTCTCCGCTAATGTGGGAGATGTGGAAATGAAAATTTAGAGGTACCCCAATCTTATTCACACTGTCATTAATAAGATGTTCCGATTCAGGAATGAAAGAATAAGAGTGCAACATTGTCAGTCATTAGTATTAGTATTTCTCTTTGTACCCTTATGATAAGCTTCATCGAGCCGATAATTTCCACCACATAGAATAAAATGAATATCCCTTTTCTATGGTTTTAATGAAAAATTGAATATAATAAGTATACGTCCCTATGATTTTAGAAAGCGCAAGTACGTGGTGTAGAGTAAATTATGGATGGTTACTTATAATTAGACAAAGGCTTATTTGGTAGAAGTTAACTGGATGAAGTTTCCATGGGATCACACCTATAATGTAGTCATTCTCAAAGCTGGTAAGTATGACTGAGCATGGAAAAGTAGGTACCTTCCAGCATGGACAGGTTAACGATTTTAAGTCCACGTACGGGGTAACGTTCTTAATTTTTTTTAACTAAATATAAGGTCTCTCTGCTAATGTGGGAGATGTGGAAATGAAAATTTAGAGGTACCCTAATCTTATTCACACTGTCATTAATAAGATGTTCCGATTCAGGAATGAAAGGATAAGAGTGTAACATTGTCGGTCATTAGTATTAGTATTTCTCTTTGTACCCTTATGATAAGCTTCATCAAGCCGATGATTTCCACCACATAGAATAAAATGAATATCCCAATTCTATGGTTTTAATGAAAAATTGAATATAATAAGTATACGTCCCTATGATTTTAGAAAGCGCATATACGTGGTGTAGAGTAAATTATGGATGGTTACTTATAATTAGACAAAGCTTATTTGGTAGAAGTTGACTGGAAGAAGTTTCCATGGGATCACGCCTATTATGTAGTCATTCTTGATGCTTGTAAGTATGACCGGGCATGGAAAAGTAGGTACCTTCATGCATGGACAGGTTCACGATTTTAAGTCCACGTACTGGTAACGTTCTTCATTTTTTAACTAAATATAAGGTCCCTTCGCTAATGTGAGAGATGTGGAAATGGAAATTTAGAGGTACCCTAATCTTATTCACACTGTGATTAATAAGATGTTCCGATTCAGAACGAAAGGAT
Organism: Rubia yunnanensis; assembly: GCA_037428765.1. Classification (NCBI taxonomy): domain Eukaryota; kingdom Viridiplantae; phylum Streptophyta; class Magnoliopsida; order Gentianales; family Rubiaceae; genus Rubia; species Rubia yunnanensis. The sequence continues at coordinate 66,352,410 of CM075061.1, forward strand.
AAGAGTGCAACATCGTCAGTCATTAGTATTAGTATTTCTCTTCGTACCCTTATGATAAGCTTCATCGAGCCGATGATTTCCACCACATAGAATCAAATGAATATCCCTATTCTATGGTTTTAATGAAAAATTGAATATAATAAGTATACGTCCTTATGATTTTCGAAAGCGCTTGTACGTGGTGTAGAGTAAATCATGGATGGTTACTTATAATTAGACAAAGGCTTATTTGGTAGAAGTTGACTGAAAGAAGTTTCTATGGGATCATGCCTATTATGTAATCATTCTCGAAGCTGGTATGTAAGACCGAGTATGGAAAAGTATGTACCTTCCAGCTTGGACAGGTTCACGATTTTACGTCCACGTACTGGTAACGTTCTTAATTTTTAACTAAATATAAGGTCCCTCCGCTAATGTGGGAGATGTGGAAATGAAAATTTAGAAGTACCCTAATCTTATTTACACTATCATTAATAAGATGTTCCGATTCGGGAATAAAAGGACATCGTCAGTCATTAGTATTAGCATTTCTCTTTCTACCCTTATGATAAGCTTCATCGAGCCGATGATTTCCACCACATAGAATCAAATGAATATCCCTATTCTATGGTTTTAATGAAAAATTTAATATAATAAATATACGTCCATATGATTTTAGAAAGCGCATGTATGTGGTGTAGAGTAAATTATGGATGGTTACTTATAATTAGACAAAGGCTTATTTGGTAGAAGTTGACTGGAAGAAGTTTCCATGGGATCACGCCTATTATTTAGTCATTCTCGAAGCTTGTAAGTATGACCGAGCATTGAAAAGTAGGTACCTTCCAGCATGGACAGGTTCACAATTTTACGTCCAGGTACGGATAACGTTCTTAATTTTTTAACTAAATATAAGGTCCCTCCGCTAATGTGGGAGATGTGGAAATGAAAATTTAGAGGTAACCTAATCTTATTCACACTGTCATTAATAAGATGTTCCAATTTAGGAATGAAAGGATAAGAGTGCAACATCGTCAGTCATTAGTATAAGTATTTCTCTTTGTACCCTTATGATAAGCTTCATCGAGCTGATGATTTCCACCAAATAGAATCAAATGAATATCCCTATTCTATGGTTTTAATGGAAAATTGAATATAAAAAATATACGTCCATATGATTTTAGAAAGCGCATGTACGTGGTGTAGAGTAAATTATGGATGGTTGCTTATAATTAGACAAAGGCTTATTTGGTAGAAGTTGACTGGAAGAAGTTTCCATGGGATCACGCCTATTATGTAATCATTCTCGAAGCTGGTAAGTATGACCGAGCATGGAAAAGTAGGTACCTTACAGCATGGACATGTTCATAATTTTACGTCCACGTACTGGTAACGTTCTTAATTTTTTAACTAAATATAAGGTCCCTCCACTAATTTGGGAGATGTGGAAATGAAAATTTAGAGGTACCCTAATCTTATTCACGCTGTCATTAATAAGATGTTCCGATTCAGGAATGAAAGGATAAAAGTGCAACATCGTCAGTCACTAGTATTAGTATTTATCTTTGTACCCTTATGATAAGCTTTTCCATGGGATCACACCTGTTATATAATCATTCTCGATGATTATAAGTTTGACCAAGGATGGAAAAGTAGGCACCTTTCGGTATGGACCGGTTCACAATTTTACGTCCATTTACGGGTCATGTTCTTAATTTTTAAACTAAATATAAGGTCCCTCCACAAATATGGGAGATGTGGAAGTGTAAATTTAGTGATTTCCTAATCCTATTCACACTGTCATGACCAAGATGTTCCGATTCAGGAGTGACCGGATGAAATTGCAACTTCACCCGTCATTAGTATTATTATTTCCAATTATACCCTTATTATAAGCTTCATCGGACATATAACTTCAACCTCATAGAATCAAATGAAATTCCTTATTCTACTGTTTCAATGAAAATGGAATATAATAAAATCGAGTCCATCAGATTTTAGAAAGCGCATGTACATTGTGTAGATTAAATTATATATGGTTACCTATAAGTAGACAAATGCTTAATTGGTAGAGGTTGACATGGAAAAGTTTCCATGGGATCACGCCCGTTATGTAATCATTCTCAATGATTATAAGTTTAACCGAGAATGGAAAAGTAGGTACCTTTTGGTATGGACCGGTTCACGGTTTTATGTTCACGCACGGGTAAAGTTCTTAATTTTTGAACTAAATATAAAGTCCCTCCACTTATGTGGGAGATGTGGAAATGGAGATGTGGAAATGAAATTTTAGGAATAACCTAATCCTATTCACAGTGTAATGACAAAGATGTTTCGATTTAGGAATGACCGCATGAAATTGCAACGTTATCCGTCATTAGTATTAGTATTTCCCATTATATTATTATTATTAGTTGCCTGAAACTGATGAATTCCACTACATAGAATCAAATGAAATTCCCAGTTCTACTGTTTAAAAGAAAATATAATCTAATGAAATCTGGTCCATCATATTTTAGAAAGCGTATGTACGTGGTGTAGAATTATTTATAGATTGTTATTTATAAGTAAACAAAAGCTTAATTGGTAGAAGTTGACTTGGAAAAGTTTCCATGGGATCACACATGTTATATAATCAATTTCGATGATTATGAGTTTGACAGAGGATGAAAAGTAGGCACCTTCCAGTACCGACCGGTTCACGATTTTAAGTCCATGTGCGTATCATGTTCTTAATTTTTGAACTAAGTATAAAGTCCCTCCGCTAATGTGGAAGATGTGAAAATGAAAATTTAGAGATACCCTAATCCTATTGGCACTGTCATGACCAAGATGTTCCAATTTAGGAATGACCGGATGAAATTGCAAAGGCCATCTGTCATTAGTATTAGTATTTCAAATCGTACCTTTATTATTATCTGTATGAAACTGATGAATTCTACCGCATAGAATCAATTGAAATTCGTTATTCTATTTTTTAAATTAAAATAGAATATAATAAAATCGAGTCCATCAGATTTTAGAAAGCACATATACGTGGTGTAGAGTAAATTATAGGTGGTTGCTCATAAGTAGACAAAGGTTTAATTGGTAGAATTTGACATGGGAAGGTTTCCATGTGATCACGCCTGTTATGTAATCATTCTCGATGATTATAAGTTTCACCGAGCATGGAAAAGTAAGTACATTACAGTATGGACAGGTTCAGAATTTTATGTTCACGCAGGGGTCAAGTTCTTAATTCTTGAAATAAATATAAGGTCCCTCTGCTTATATGGGAGATGTGGAAAAGCAAATTTGGGAATTTCCTAATCCTATTCACTTTTTTTTTTTTGAATGAAACCATCCAAAGATGGGGGAAATTTTATTAGGCCTTCCCAAGCCGTAAAATAAACAAAGTAAAAGGAAATTTAGTAAGGTGGCGTTATACAATGTTGAGCACTAGGCTCTTGAAGCAACACTCGATTGCTTCCAAAAGAAAGATAAAAACTATCGACAGTTTGAGAGGGTTTCAAAAGCTCTTTGTCTAGATGGGAGACAGTCAGAACTTATTAGTGAATCACATAGAAACACAAGGCAGTTCCAGCCCTCCCATCTAGGTAGAAAAAAACATTCTCTCTCAAGTAATAGTAAAAGATGACACCAAAGATGTTGCAGTTGATCCGAAATAGGATTATTCCGGAAAATGGATTATGTATTGTCTGGAGATCAGGTTGTTTGCAACCTGATGCATGTTGCTCGCAGAAACCTAGAAGAAAGTCCAAAGCAGCATGAATGGATCAGCAAGAGTCTGCATATTCCTTCCTTGAGCATGAAGCATCAGCAACAAGGTGTGCCCTTCCAAGTTGCCAAAACCTGAAGTCAAGAATGAAAAATGAGTAGCATCTGAACTAGCTTGTAAACCGAAGAGAAGGAGTTCCAATTTGATCAAGTCTAACTAAGCCTTGTACATTATTGGAAAGCTCAGAAAAGTTTAGAAAGGATGAATCACATTGAAGTCGCAAACAATTTCTAGCTAGCGTATGAGCAACAAGGTTTGCCTGTCTATATACATGACCAAGTTTTATCTCACCGAGAGAATGATAAATATCATCAGCTATGCAGAAATAGTTCCAATGAGAACGAGGTGGATCATTAGCAAACAGGACTGCTGAAAGGCAGTCAGATTCAATATACAGTGGTGAAGGCAAATCATATGACATTTGTATAGCAAACTTTATAGCCCTCAATTCAGCTTCTAAAGGGGAGGATGCATTAGTAAATAGAGTGGAAGCTTTCCTGAAAGCACCCCTACTGTCTCTAATGATCACTCCAATACCACACATATTAGTATTTCCGGACCATGATGCATCAACATTAAGCTTTAGACCAGATGTAGGCCTATTCCAAGCAATCTTCCATATTTTAGGCTTAGGTGGTCGCTTCAGTAGTGGTAGAAAAGAGTGATTCGATATGCTAACATCCAAGGGAGATTCAATATAAACCGGTTTTGCACTGAAGGATGTAAAGATCTGGTCTCTAATCAATTGGAGCACTGAAGTAGAGGATGGCTTAATAGAATCAAATAAATATCTATTCCTCATCTTCCAAAGATTCCAGAAAGTAAATATGGCAGAGGATCGGATCATGACTGAATGTAAAGCAGATAAGGTAGTCATAGTTAAGTAATATGAGATTCTTTCCCACACTGATGGGAAAACCCTATCAGAAATTCCCATGAACTGGTGGATTGTTTTCCATACAGATAATGAGAAATCACATGAGTTAAAGAAATGCTCTAAAGAATCATCATGTTTGTTGCACATACAACATTTAGAGGCCAAAGAAAACCTCAGTTTCCTGAGGATGTTATCAAAAGGCAACAAAGAATTTGTAACTTTCCACATGAAAACTGATATCTTTTTTTCCATTCTGGAATTCCAAAGATGTTTGGAAGAAGATATTGTACCTGAATGGGTGCAGAGCAGATTATATGTATGTTTGAAAGAGAAACTCCCAGAAATACCTGGTTTCCATATTAATCTGTCAGGCCTATGAGGGAATAATTTGGATTCCTGCAGTAAAGTAAGGATGTGAGTTGGCAAGAATGGTTCTATTTGGGTGATGTAAAGATCTTTGTTAGCAATAAATTCATAGACAGTACATTCATTATCTATATCCACACTATTCTGATCACATGCATCTGCAAGAAAACCTACATCAAGCCAGTTTGAATTCCAGAATTTACAGTCACCCTTTCCTATAATTACTTTAGAGTTATTCTCAGCCCACAGAGTTACTGAGCATATTCTCTTCCAGTTTGGAGAGGTTCTGTGAGATGGAGGTAAGGCTGCCAATAGCTGAGTCCATAGGGCATCACCCATTTGGAATTTCCACCACAATTTAACCGAGCATGTTTTTATTATGGTATGTATAGATCTGAAACCTAATCCATTTTGATCAGTGGGGAGGCACAAATCAGACCACTTTTTCCATGATCTCTTAGGCTTTAAATCCTCTCCCCAAAAAAATCTGCTCAGTTTTTTTTCAATAGTAAGTATGATGAGTTTTTTTGGTTTGATCACCTGCCAAATGTGTTGGGGGATAGCATATATACAAGAATTGATCAGAGTTATCTTACCCCCCATAGATATCCATCTATTTTTCCAGTTCCCAATCTTATTATCAATTAGTTCAAGGAGTGGCTGGAAATGAATTTTTTTTTGAGCTCCAGTGAAGATGGGAACTCCTAAGTAGGAGAAAGGAAAGGATCCAAGTTTCATTCCTAAAATCCTTTTAATATGATTCACTCTTTGTTCTGTTGCATGCTTACCTATGAAGATGTCACACTTATTATAATTGATAGACTGGCCAGTGACTTCCTCAAAGATGGACAGAAAAGCTTTCAATCTAATTAATGTTAGTTTTGTTGCTTTGCAAAAAATAACAGTATCATCCGCATAAGATAAGTGAGAGATTCTTGGAGGATTACCTGGGAGATCAAAGAAGGATAACTTACCATTTTCAAAGATGTAAGTCAGACTTCTTGAAAAAGATTCAGAGAAAATATTGAACAAGAAAGGAGATAGGGGGTCTCCCTGTTTAATACCTCTAGAGGATTGAAAAAATCCAACTGGCTTACCATTAATGAGAATAGAGAACCAAGCCTGTGACAGATTTTTAATAACAGTATAGATAAATTTTGCATGGAAACCAAATTTTGCCAAGACTTTGTATAGAAAAGACCATCTAACCCTATCAAAAGCTTTTTTGAGATCTAGTTTAACTATGCAATTTGGATCTCTTCTCTTCCTGTTAAGAAATCTAAACATTTCCTGTAGGTAAATGACATTATCAGAAATATCTCTACCATGAAGGAATGCAGTCTGGTTAGGAGAAATAATTTTTGGCATAATAGACTTAAGTCTTTCCATTAGAACTTTAGAACAGATCTTATTTATTACATTGGATAGACTAATAGGTCTATAATCATCAAAGGAGGCTGGAGTTTTCTTCTTTGGAATTATGGTGATCCATGTACTACTGATTCCCCTAGGCAGATTTGCTGAAGATTGAAAATCATGAACAGCTAGAAGGAGATCATTTGCTATGATATCCCAGGATTTAATGAAGAATTTTGCAGTAAAACCATCAGGACCTGGAGTGCTTGCTTTATTAAGACTGTAGACTATTAACTTAAGCTCATCTAGTGTGACTGGTTTCAAAAGATTGACATTATCTTCCTGAGTAACCAACTTTGGGATATGATTTAGAAAATGAGATAGAAAAGGAGAGCTATCATTGGGAATATCCTCAGTTAAAAGATCCTGATAATATTCGATAGCTTCCCTTTCCACCTCCTGAATATTTTCCAACCATTGTCCATTCCTGCCCTTAATTTTAGTGATCCTCAGTCTACTGTTCTTATCCTGAACAGATTTATGGAAGAAAGCAGTATTATTATCTCCATCTTGAGTCCATTTTATCTTAGCTTTGTATTTCCAGAAATTTTTTTGTTCAGCCATGGCCTGTACTAGCCTAGCTCTAGCCTTCCTAAGATTAACCTGATTAATAACAGAATTGTTCTGATCCGATATGGCTTCCTGAGCCTGCAGGGCTAATTCAGCTTGAGTGACATTATCATGGATGTTTCCAAATGTTTCCTTATTCCAGATTTTTAAGGCCTTCTTAAGTCTAACCAGTTTTAGGTAAAAAGCCAGCAATCCTGAGTTATGCATAGGGGTGTCCCAATCTTTCTTAATGATATCTTGAAAATCCTTTCTCTTATACCATGTATTAAGGAACCTAAAAGGTCTAGGATTTGATGCTATTTCACTACCTACAATCAACAGCAGGGGGTTGTGATCTGAACTTACTCTATTCAAAATCTGAATTGTGGAGGAAGGGAATGAAAGAGACCATGATGCAGTACACAGTCCTCTATCAAGTCTCTTAACTGTAGGAGATCTTAACCGATTATTAGTCCAAGTAAACAGGTTCCCAACAGTGTTAATTTCTTCCAAAGCCATTCCATTAATGAAGTCATTAAAATCTCTCATACTTCCTAAATTTGGAGTGGATGGTCTCTATATTCAGATATTGAAGTAATGCAATTAAAATCCCCAATAAACACAGAATCTGAATGGCTGAAAGACCTTAGATCAGACCAGAGATCAATTCTCTCTGATCTGGTCCTAAGTCCATAAATAAAAAAGGCATCCATAGGCTTGTTTAAGATTGAGCTAGTCAGGTTAACTCCAAGAAACTGAAGGTTGTCACATTTAACTGTAAGAGTAATATTTGAAGACCAAAAAATCCAAATCTGACCATTAGTTGCGGAGAAACAATTATCAAACTTCAGTTTTTGTCTATATGAATCACATTGTGAATTGTCATGTTTAGGCTCAATTAAACAAATGAGTTCAAATCTATGCCTGTTGATGAGATTAGATAGTCTTAACAAAGATGTATCCATCCCTCTGATGTTCCAAACCAGCATTTTAATATTAACAGATGTATTATTCATAGTGAAACATTAGAGGAGCTTTTTGATCTAGTCATTATGGTGTTTTTCTGTGAGAAGAAAGTGTCATTAGAAGATTTGCTATTTATAACAACCGACTTACCTTTCTTCAACTTACCAGGCTCAGTAGATGAGGTACTGTTTTCCTGCACTTGACCATAAACCTCTTCAGGGAGGATGACACCTACTTCAGTATTAGGATCTTCAATTTGAGTGACTTCTTCACCAGATGTATCTTCCACAGCAAGGGGTAAAAACCTATTTGACCTATTTTTCTGCTGAGAAAAAATGAAATTTTTTGCAGCAATAATAGAGCTTAACGGAGAAAAAGACTTCCCTCGTTTACTGGGGAGGTCATCTTTAGCCAAAATTGTCCTAATGATAGGAGGGGCAGATTGAAATTGCCTATCCTGATTTTCAGATGACCTAGGTACTGGGGAGGGAGTAAGATTTAGACTTTCAGGTTCAGGTGGCAGAGATATAAGTTCCTTTTCAGCATCACTTTTACTGCTGCCCTCAGTGCAGGGCTCAACCACAGTGCTAAGAGGAATTTGTTGTAACTCCTCAGCTACGAAGGAACATTTTACAGGTGAAAGTGTTATAACTTCCTTTTCAGGTTCACCATTACTCCTATTTTCAGTACTAAGGTCAACCTCAAGGATAGGAGGAGTTGGTTGTGACTCCTCAGGGACATTTCCAGTGAAGGTGGACTTAGTAGGTTCCTTTACTTGATCTTGTACCATCTGTTTCTTAGGGACATAAATAAATTTTTGAGCCTGATAAGTTTTTTGTTTATCTATAATCGATACCCCAGAGCTCTCAGCAACTAAGTTTCCATTCCTGCTTATGTTCTGTTTTCCATTTACCTGTCCCAAAGAGTTTTCCACTTGTGAGTCAGATTCAGTTTTCTTAGGCCAAGTTCTTTTAAGCTCTGGATGCAGGTAAATGTAGTAACTATCTTCATGCCCTATGCATTTACAATGGAAACAATATGGAGGAATGTCTTCAAATTCTAAGGGGAGTTTTACAACATTGAATTCATTTCCATCCTCTTCGATTCCAACCCTAATGTAGGATGGTAATTTCTTTTTTAAGTCTATTTCAACACACAATTTCACACAAGAAGGCCTAGACAGGGCCTCAGTGGTAGCATCTACTTTAATAAAGTTTCCGATTTGATTACCCATGATTTCTAACATTGCAGAGTTATAGAAATAGACTGGGACGTGAGGAATTGATACCCATACCGGAACTATGGACGATTCTGCGTCTGGAGAAAAATCGGAAGTCCATTTCAACACCTTCATCTGGGCGTTATTGAAACTCCAAGAACCTTTGAGCCAGAACCTCTGGTAATCCTCCTTCTCTTGGAACCGTATAAGGATATGCCGGTAGTCAATCGATCCGATTTGAAATTTCCCTTTGAAGCCTACAGAATTAAAAGAATCATTCAGTTGAGCCATAGATGGTTTTCCCCTTGCAAACTTACCAATCAGGGCATTCCGGTAGTGGGAGGATAGGGTTTCGGCATCTTTGCGACTGACAAGGCAGGCAATTTCCCCTTTGTACTGAGTTTTGGGGATGATCTCCGGGTTCGACGGAAGGGAATCCTGGAGAGGCGGAGGACGGTTTGCGAGAGCTTGGAGGAAGGATTTGGATCCCCCTTGGCTTCTGTTGGCCGACGGGAGAGCCGCCATGGCGGCGGCGGGAAGGAGCAACGGTAACAAAAACGACCGTTATCAGAAAAGACGTTGAAGGAGGAAGAAGAGAAAAGGATGAAAAACGACAATGAAATTTTCGTTTTGGCGAAATCGCACCAAAATTCACACTTAGCAACAGTGACCGCGAGAGCAATGGCAGAGTTTCGGATATAAAAACCTTGACGACCTAATCCTATTCACACTTTCATGACCAAGATGTTCCCACTTAGGAATTACTGGATAATAGTGCAATGTCATCCGTCATTAGTATTAGTATTTCCAATTATACCCTTATCATAAGCTTCATCAGAATTATCGAGAATGATTACATAACAGATATTATCCCATGGAAACTTCTCCCAGTAAACTTCTACCAAATAAGCCGTTGTTTACTTATAAGTAACCATCTATAATTTACTCTACACCACGTACAAGCGCTTTTTAAAATCTGATGGGTGTGGTTTTATTATATTCTATTTTCATTAAAACCATAGAATAAGGAATTTCATTTGATTCTATGTGGTGGAAATCATTGCTCCGATGAAACGTATCATAAGGGTATAAATTAAAATACTGATACTAATGACGAATGATGCTGTCCTTTCATCCGATCATTTCTAAATTGGAAAATCTTGTTCATGATAGTTTGAATAAGATTGGGGTATCTCTATATTTGCATTTCCACATCTCCCACATTAGCGGAGGGACCTTATATTTAATTCACAATTAAGAACTTGATCCATACGTGGACGTAAAATCGTGAACCTGTCCAAACCGGACGGTACCTACTTTTCAATTCTCGGTCAAACTTATAATCATCAAGAATGATTACATACCAGGCGTGATCCCATGAAAACTTCTCCGAGTCAACTTCTACCAAATATGCCTTTGTCTAATTATAAGTAACCATCTATAATTTAATCCACACCATGTACATGAGCTTTCTAAAATTGGATGGACACGATTTTATTATATTATATTTTCATTAAAACTATAGAATAAGGAATTTCATTTGATTCTATATGGTGAAAATCATCGGTCCGATGAATCTTATCATAAGGGTATAAATGGAAATACTAATACTATTGACGGACGACGTTTCCTTTTCATCCGGTCATTTCTAAATCGGAACATCTTGATCATGACAGTGTGAATAATATTAGGGTATCTATAAATTTTCATTTCCACATCTCCCACATTAGCAGAGGGATCTTATATTTAGTTAAAAAATAAAGAACTTGACTTGTACGTGGATGAAAAATCGTGAACCGATCCATTCCGGAAGGTACCTACTTCTCCATCTTCGGTCAAACTTATAATCATTGAGAATGATTGCATAATAGGCATGATCCCATGATGGAAAAGAGCGGGCACTATCCGTTATTAAACCCTCTGGCCGATCTTTGCGAAGCACGAAGATAATGTTTGCGATGGGCGAACAAGCTTCACGTCGGGCGAAGAACTGTTTGCGATGCGCACATTGCTGGATTTGAAACCTCAAATTTTTCTCAAAGTGCCTGATTTTGTTGCGACGGGCGAAGAAACCTTTGCGACACACAAACAAAGTTTGTGACGGGGGAAGATTTGTTTGCCCCTCGCGCATTGAGGATCTGAAACCTCAAATTTCTGCCTATCTCTCTGATTTCTTTTCATTGGGCCAAGATATCTTCATGATGTGCGAACAGTTATTTGCAAAGCGCAAAGACTTGTTCACCCCTCGCGAACTATGAGCTTTCCCAACCCTTACAAATATTTTGAATTCAAAATTTCCAAGCTTTTCCTTCCTTTGTCCAAGTTTTTCTCCCTTCATCCATCCAACTCCAAGCTCTTCGAATTGCTACAAAATCATGGAAAAACACACCGTAAAAAGCACAATGAAAAATTACCAAAAATAATGACAAAACCCAAAATAAAAAACATCAACGAAAAGTCAAGAATGACGATCCGGGTGATCAAGACCAAGTTTATTTAACATCGTCGACACGACCTACTCCCCTTTTTGGAGCTTACTCACAAACCGAGCCAAAGTGTTCTGTCTCTTTTCCCCGATCTGGGTCAAAACATGTGGGATCCACATCATTTCCATATAAGACTTGGTGCACCATGGCTAGGGTCTCCTCATGTTCCCTTTGCATTCCCAGTAACTCATTGTTTTCTTCCACGATGATCTCAATCAAGTGGTCATTTGGGGATTTCTCTCCTTCTCCAAGGGATAAACATTTAAGAACTTTCGGTGGTGGTTTGAACTCTACCACAAAAGTTTCTCAAGAGAAGGTGGGAAACTCACTCTCATTGGCTTACCTGTGGACACACGAAAGGTGCCAGATGTTTTCTTTCCTAAGAGAGTATTCACCGTTGTTGCTTTCCTTCAAGTTAGTACTAATAACATTTGCAATCAAATCATCACTCAAAACAATATCTATGGAAACATTTAAGGGACTACCATTATTGGGCTCAAATACATCTTGCTCTATATTATCAACAACATTAATATTTTGGAAAGAATGGTATTTACTCGGATGCTCAATAGAATTGTTAGTGTCAAATTCTATCTTCCGCCCATTAAATTTCATGGTTAAAGTTCCACTATGCACATCAATTATTGTCCTTGAATTCTTTAAAAATGGCCTACCTAAGAGAATAGGTTTAGCACTATTATCACCTTCCATTTAGAGAACATAAAAATTGGCTGGGAATGTTAAGGAACCCACTTTCACCAACACGTCCTTCACATTGCCTTTTGGGTATGTGCTAGAGGGGCTTAGCTAGTTGGATAAAAACCCCGGTTTTGTGCAAAGTGCCTACATCTAGACTTTCATACAAGGAATATGGGATCACATTAATGGAAGCACGTAGGTCTAGCATGACCTTGTTAACACATTTTCCTCCTATCTTACAAGGGATCGTAAGCATTCCCGGATCATCAAACTTAGAAGGCATTTCATCATTAAACACGGCGGAGACATATTCACTCTTCACACTCTTTTTCTTACTCTTCAATTGTTGTTTCCTATTAACGGTACACAACTCCTTAAGAAATTTAGCATACCAGTAACTTGATTTATGACATTTAAGAGTGGAATGTTTACCTCGCATCTACGAAAGACTTTGTAAATGTCCTTGTTGTCCTCCTTGGTCCTCCTATCCTTTAATGCCTTTGGAAATGGTGGCTCCGACACATAGATAGGGATCTCCACCCTTCTTGAATTCTTGTGAGGTGTGGATGAGGTTTTGGGATTTAATCTTGATCATTGAACAAATGTCTCCACGCACTGATCCTGGTCTTGGGATGATGTTTTGGGAATTGCTTCCCGCCACGTGCTGAACATTGTCCTCGCTGGGCTGTCTTTTGCATTGAATGGAATCTGTAAAGCACGCCAAATTTATTGATTGCGAGGAGCTTCAGACCAAATCTCGCATTGCTGTGACGAAAAGAAGAAGAAGGCCTCCGAGATGAAAAACAGTAGGTTCTACCAGAGAAGAAGAACCCAAATCTGGAATAATGGAGGCTGCGCTGAAGAAGAACGAAAAAGGGAAGAAATGGAAGGAGGGTCGATGCCGGAGAAGAAAGAAAAATGGAAGACATTTCATATTTTTTATATTTATTTTTGTTTTTCAGAGGGGTAAAATAATATTTTCATCATAATCCGGCCTCAAAATGCCAGAAAATGTTATATTTTCACATAAACTAACTATCTGGGGTTATATTATCACTTTCAATTATCACGGGGTTATATGTACACTTTCATGAATTATGTAGGATTTTATATGCACTTCACTCAAAAAGTTAAGTGCATGGAGGAGAATAATCTTAATTTTACTAAATTTGGAAGGTGTCAAAATAAAATAAACATCCCTTTATGGAAAGTTGGGTTACTGTAGTTACTTCCAATTGGCTATTACTAAAATTATAATTTTTTATAAAGTTTGGGAAAGAATCAATTGAGGGTATTGAAGATCTAGAAAATTGGGATGTAATTAATGATGCTGCATGTAAATTAGGGGTTGACTTTTGAAAATATAAGTTTTTCAATTAATTTTTAGAAAGTGACATAAAATTATGTGTGAATGCGATGTGACAAAAATTATGTGTGAAAGCCATTTTGCAAGAATTGTCTTTTTTAATGTATACTATAGATGTTTATGATCAGAAAAAAAATCTCAAAGTATACTTCTTCCTCCGTCTAAGTAGAACATGTACACTTTCAGTTTTAGTTAGTCTTAAATGAAATTTGCACACTTAAAAGAAATTTTATTTTGTAAATACTTTAACCTTATTATGAAATATTTCCTTACAACTATTTGTAACACGAATTATGGGTTTAAATCGGTGGTATAGGATAGATAAGTACGCATGAAAGTAAGAGTGCGAAGCATCTACTGAGGTGACAGCTCACAAGAGCCAACTTCGAACAACATCATAAAGATCACAAGCCTCGCAGGAAGTAACCTCATATAAGTATCACAGCAATCACAGTGTAGAGATCGTGGCCCACGATATCAAATAAATAGGCATAACCTAACGTGGAAACGAACAACCACGAATATAGGGAGACTGACCCAATGAATAGAAGCAAGATGAAAGAACCAAGTAAGCATAACAACAACATTCTTAATATCTAACGCCTTTTACTGACTTTATCATCGGAGAAGGTAAGAACTTGCATCAGTATCGCAATTTCAATTCAAACATGGGTTTGATTCACATGCATTTCCCCAGGATACAATCCGGGAGATTCTTGCAGGAATAGTTGCGGCAGCTTAAGGTCACTACCGCTCTGGGAACTCAAATCACATCAATGGCACCGTCTGTGGGGACTTAAATATCAGGTCAATTATTTTCTCTAAACCATGATGAATAGGAGTCAAGATAGTAGGTATAGAGAACCAGTGGAATCAACACCACCCCACCCCCACCTCCGCCAAAGACAACTTACCCAGCGAACATTGAAGATGTCCAGGAATCGGACGACGAGTCGGAGTCCTCACCACACATCGACAAAGAAAAGAGAGCTTTCGCAACTTCTTGTAGGCTTACAGGGAATAGCTATACAAGTAGTTTGTCAACTTTACCATGGGTAAAAAAGATTGTGACAATAGAGATCACAGGATGAAAAAGAAAACAGACAAAAGTGGTGACGCTCAAAAGAAGGACACATAATACGATGTTGAAGATGAAGTTGAACATTCCCCATTGATAGAAAGCTTACTAAAATTCGTAATGCCAAAAGGATTTAAGCTACCAACACACTTAAGGCATATGATGGGACAACGGACCCAAAGGAATTGCTACACTCCCTGGGCAGAACATAGGGGGGACCAGGGGGTGCCTGGTCCCCGCCAACTTTATTTTTACCATTGGTATTTTGTATTTTTGTATTTTTTTTTGCTTTTGCATGGTAAACAATTTTTGGTGGTCCCCCTAAAATAATATTTACTACAGAATATACGTAGAATATTGAAGAAACACAGTAAGATTTAAGTAAAAAAAAGTAGTTTAAAATGTTAGGAATCTTTGTTTTTAATTGTAAGGTTGTTAATGCCTGAAATCGCTATCCTCCTATTCACTATCTCTTCTAGTCCAGCTTACACCTGAACCTACAAAACAGACGGACTGTAGAACAGAATATACGGCATGTGCCTGCAGTGTGCTTTCCCCTGAGACTCTATCATTCCTCTAGCACTTCCGCCTATGATAGCATATATGTCTATCACAGTCGTTGTCCCGTTATCCTCTACAGAGGAATTTTCTCTCTGCCTTTTGCCTCATTCTCCCCCTGTTTCAGCTTTAGCGACCTCTTCTTATTTTTGTTATGATATATGGCTTTGTTATTAGCTCTTGCCCTCTTTGCCCAGAGTTCCAGCTCACCACTTTGCACGCAGTCCTCTATATTGTTCTTCAAACAGATGCAGTTATTCGTGTCATGGTCGTGGTTATCATGGTAATCACATAAGTGGGACTCATTTCTCTTATCGAGGTCCTTCTTAATGTTTTGCCGCATTTCCAGTATTCCTTTCCCTGCATACAGGGCAAAGATCTCTTTGGGCATTTTGATGAGCGCTGTGAAGACCCTCTCGGACCTGTTGAACCTATTGGGTATCTGCTAGCGCCTGCTTTAGCAAGCTCAACCTTCCTCGTCTTTCCATCCCCATCTGCATTAACCCTCTAATGACCGTGGCCACCTTGTGTTTCCTTTCTCCTCATGTCAGCCAAGTCTACTCTGTTAAAGTTCTCAACTCTTTTCATCAGCTCATCGATCGTTCATGGTGTATCCAGGGTGCAGTCCCCCAGTAACAGTTCATGCCTTAAGCCGTTTATGAACATGTCAATGAGGAACTTCTTGCTCCTCTCTTCAATTTGATTTTCCTCATCATGGAATTGCACCTAGTACGCTGACAGTGTCTCTACTGGCTTCTTCCTTATGGCTAGCAACTTAGAACATGTCTTTATAAATTTCTTTCTCTGCATAAAGCGTGCCAAGAACTTCTGCTCTAGGTTACTAAAGATTTCAATCGTCTCATCCAACAAGTTCTTGAACCATACCCTGGCTGCTTTCATAAACGTAGTTTCAAACACCTTACACCAAATAGCATGTGGTATCGCAAAGGTAGCCATATTGGTTCAAAATGTGTGCAAATGGTCTTCCAGGTCTTCCTTAACATTGTAGCGCCCCAGGTTCATCGGTATCTTTAATTTGGGTCTACCGTGAACATCTGGATCCTCCTGGTGATAGGTGATCCTCTACTCTCTTTCTCTGATTCCTATTCCATTCCCCTGACTGGGGTCATGCCCTTGGCATGCTCTTTCATTCTAGGAGGCGGCACGTAGCCTGCCCACCATTCACGATCTATTGCAGTCTTTTTCCCCTCCAGCCTAGACCTTTCTTCTGGAGGTGGCTCTACTCCAGGTTGTCTCTGAACCCTTCCCCCTTTGGTTAAGTGCTTTGTTGTTACCTTCTTGTTGTGGGAAAAACTCGCTTGGCTATAACTCAAACCCTCTTCACTTTTCCTTATTGTTTAGGAAGTCCTCCATTATTTTCAACCTCCTCATCATCTCCTTCTGCGATGTCGTTGTCATCTGGATTATCTCTGAGTTATTTGTAAGCTCCACCATCGTGCAAAGTTGATTTCTTTCTTTTGTTGGTGTGAGCATCGAGGTATAGTCCTAGTCCAGGTGTGTCATATCCTCCATGATCACCTGGTTAAACAAGTTTTCCACCGATTGCACCTCCATATTATTCGAGCTACATGGTTGCTAAGAAAATGATGTGATCCCCACAGACCACACCAATGTTAATGCCTGAAATTGATATCCTCCTGTTCATGATCTCCTCTGGTCCATCTTGCACCTGAACCTACAAGACAGAAAAACTAAGGTCAAGCAGGCAGGCGCGAGAATGTGCCTGCTCCGATGCTCTGGTCAGCCATATTTTTCATGTAGGAGCGTTTCTTAGGTGAATAGTGTTGAGATTGTAATCTTACCTCGGTTGCATGATTATTCCCCTTGATATATGTGTTTGGTGGCTAATGGGACAACTTTTGTATTGACATACACACCAACGTACATTATGTCTGTTGCTTTCATATCAGGCCGAATGGCTTAACTGGGCCAGAGTCATTTAGCAATGAGTTAAGACCCATACATTATCAAAGGTCCAACAAGAAATAGAATTATTTTATACCTTAATTTACTTATCTATGTTATATATACTTGAAAATTGTTTTACCAGAAATAAATTTTATCTTTAAATACTTATTCACATTACGCATGTTTTAATAGACTATTGTGCCTTGTCTTGACTCTCCCGACATCTTGAACAACATCTGAACAAGCTTTTCCGGTCATGAAAATTGTGAAAACATGTCTCTGCATCAAATGGAAGATAATTTTTTTTGCAAGATTATTTGTTGGTCTATGTCAAAAAGGATTTTGCAGAGACATTTAACATTGTCTGATCATCAATACTTTTTATATGATCAAAAAGAGGAGAGCACAACTTAAATAAAAATAAGAAGATCATCCATTTTAAAAGTATCAGTTTTGTATTTTCTTTAGCACTAGTTTGTCTTTAGGATTTGATTTTTTGGTTCATTAAATGAAATTATCTACTATGATTTGCTATTACACTGGTTGATTCTGAATATATATATATATATATATATATATATATATATATATATATATATATATATATATCTTTGGTCCCCCCTAAATAAAATTCCTGGTTCCGCCCCTGTACACTCCTACAGGACAAGCATGAGGTTTCGAGACGTGCCTATCTAATTGGTTTGCAAAAAAAATTGATTTTTCTTAGTGAGAACTGCGTTAGTTTGGTATGACAGCCTACCTAGTATAAATATACAATGTTGGATCCACTTAGTGGACCAATTCATGGGAAGATTCTACCAAAAATAGTAGTTCACAAAGATATCCGTGGGCTTGATGAATATCTCACAATGATGCAGTGAGAGCCTTGTGGAGTACCATGACCACTTCGTCACAGAAAGCCTGGAAGTTAAGGATCTCACACACCAAATTAGGTGTATTCGTGAACGGCATGAGGCTAGGAGAGTTTTACAAGAAACTTATAGCAGACATGCTAGAAAATCCCCGATACCCCCAAAAGACAGTGGAAAAAATACCAAAATAGGGGAAGCCAACAACAAGAAGTTGGAAATTGAGAGAGGAAAAGAATAGAGAGAGAGAGCCCATTAAATAGATGGAGTTAAAAAAGGAAGGCCAGACATACTAACAAGAGGAAGAGAACCAGTAGCAGACCGATTTCCCTTCATGGAGACTCCACTGACCAAATGCCAAAGGGAAATCTGGAAAAATCACAGAGATTTATTCCGATGCCCTAGCCCTATGCGAGCCCCATGGTAGAGAAGAGATACAAGGACTACTATTGTGAATTCCACAAAAACCACAAGCACGAAACAAATAGCTGCAATGATTTAGGAGACAGATAGAGAAGCTATTACGATAGGGATGAATCGCTCAATACCAAAGGGACGATGCCGAATTTGGGGTATTTGTATCCTACGGTGGTGATATGTCCCTACCAGTAAACCAGAATCAGACGAATCCATAACCAAAGATGATAACAACCACAGATACGGGAGATAACACTGGTAATGTTGTCCTAGAAAGTATCATTTATATGCAATCCATGGTTCAAGTAGTACGATGTTAATCAACACGTAGAAAGCACATGTGAGGTTGGTAAGGGCCCAAGCCATCGTTAGAAAACTATGATCCTACGAATCGAAGATAGATATCTATATTGTTGCTCCTGGTCTTACTCATATCCACTTTAAGGTAGATAATGGCAAGTTCAAATGTCGTCCAAAACATAGGATAATCTCGTTGTTTTAATCGACACAACCTATCCAACTGTTGTTGATGGTATAATCTCCAATATTTAATTCGAGCATGCTCTCCTCGATCAAGCTGGCAGCTTATTAAGGCTACAATGTTTTGATATTGAGATACCCTCCGCTGAAAAGCATCATTTTCTTCCTCAAGCCTCATCACATGTCACGAACATCATCCTTAATATATAGATATAACGGGATCACACTATGGTTAGAGGTACTAGTAGACATAGTACAAACACCCCTTGATGATGACAACATTGAAGAATCAAGATCCCGGACCATCTCACGATTTACCACTGTCAAACTGTGGTTTTCCTCTGTAAGTTGCTCAATTCCTCAAGTCTCGGGTTTAGAGCCTACTGGACATCATATTTTGATTGCCACTCTACCATCAAAACCTTAGTGGAAGATAGCTCATCCTTGACAGTATCGAGTTTCCGTTAAACTTTGTCAACAGGAGCCAAAGTATTGTCCAACATCCTACTCTTATGCTGCAACTCAGTCATATTAGAAGACATGACTCGCCTTCATTCTCATTCTTAACTCTGCAATTTTTGCAAATCATCCTATTGTATGCAACAAGCAAACCTCAGCTCTTGGTAATCACTTTCCAACTTGGTAATACAAGCCTCATAGGAATTGTTCCTATGGTTTCATGACATTGCAAGTTCTAAACATTGAGGCAGCACACCTCTCAAAGACCCTCCTAAAAGAATCATCAACCTCTCCCTATGAGGTGTAAGATTAATAATCTTAGTAAGCTTAGACAATTTGACAAGTTTGTTCAGGCTATCGCAAATAGTCGTAATCAAGATGTCACAGCGACATAAACGACCCATCTGGGGTTAAGCATTAGCAGAACCACTGATAGAGACGAATGCAATTCTGGTAGCAATGCGACCACACACATTCTGAAATGTGAAAAGCAGTTTATCTACTATACCAATAATATGAGACATCATAAAAGCAACCAATACGCACTGGTTTCAAATAGCTCTATAAAGTATGAGGTCCAGAGGGAAGTTCGATATTAACAACCAAACAACATTCACTCTTACCACACAAGGCATGACCCTAAAAAAGAAAAAGAAACAAGGAAGAACAATAAACAATTATTTAGTGGAAGACCCACAACAAGAATCTTGGCAGCAACAATTTAATTATTATCCATACAACAAATATAACTTGATCATTCGAGGGTGAATCTCTATTGTCCTCGACAATGACCCCATCCACAATAAAAAAAAGTAAAGTCTTCGTATATCCACAATACATGTATGTATTTCATCCACGCTGAGCATTTCAGGAAGACTTTCCAAGAAATCTAGGAGGAGGGAGGAGAAATCCTTATCGTCTACCTTAGCCCGTTATATTTGGTCAATTTCATTCCTGTGCCAAATTAAGCCTCATTCTATATCTGACATAAGGGGAAGATTTCGTACATGACTGGGGTTGGAAGATCATATTGACATGTAACACAGGAAATTCTTGAGGTCACAAATGGCACTTGTGATTTCAGAAATGAATTCGCAAAATCCCTAGGACTATAAGACTTGTCAAAGCTGCTTAACTCGCCCAACTGACCCTAGGAGCTATCATTGCTTAGAAGGAGTCCCCCACATCGAGTATATTGTTAGATAAGGAAAGGGTGAGTGCTTACTTGGATTTCTGGTAACGACTAAAGGATCACCCATAAAGTTAATTACTCAATTGGAGCCAAACCCTGAACCTATAAAGTAGAGAAAGATATGATAGATGAAGAACACGATAGTGTGAGATATATAAAAGATAATCACAATTAGTTCAAGACATTTATAAATACAAAACACAACTCCAAACCCAAGGTATTGGCAATTGTTAAGCTGCCAAAGGGAACTTACCTTTCTGGATGTTCAAAGAGGTGGCGGAATGGAGAAGGTCAAACTTTTTTTAAAAATTTAAACACCTGAAGGTGGGGGATATTATATTAAGGTTCCCCAGACCTATGTAGAAACCATGTGACTTTGAAACCTATAGTATGTTACAAAGTGTCAAGATATTTGCCCCAAAAGAGTAAAGAAGACTAAGCTCCTAGTTTTTTGACATCTAAACAGTTGAGAATTCTAATATCAATTTGAGAAAGGTAGTTACATCCCAAAAGAAAGAATCTCCACCCTATGTATTAATTCTTCCCTTTGGCCAGGTAACTCCTTTCAGTACATGGAGAGAGATTAAGTTTTTGGCAGTAGGAAATATCCTTTAAAGGCTTCCGATGTAGCACAAATTATTCCTTGAAGTGCTGACTGAGAAGCCACTTGAAATGCTAACTGAGTTGTGTAGAAGTGAAACAAAATTCCATTGATAGCTGGAGGTACTGCAGGTAGAATAGAGATCTTTCCACCATTTCATGCCACCAGTGCCTTGCCTTGCCTTCATTGCCTTGCCTCCGTTGCCTTACCTCCGTAGCCTTGCCACACATACAATCGAGATACCTGTAAAGCAATAAGAGAAAACCAGCAGTTTCTGTTCTAAAATGCAATTACCCATTATATCAACAGAGTGAAAATACAGTTACAGTTATAACAAAACTGAGCATTCCTTTTTTAATTCCTGTTGGAGTCCAAAGAAGTTCCAATCCTAATCCTTGGATAACCAATGCTATCGAGGAACAAGAGACCCCTAAGAAAGAGGGGGGCTGACAGAGTATCTAAGTCTCCCTGTAGGTTGTTTTCCAGAGCAAATTTTGCCAAGAAATCTGCAGCAGAGTTAGCTTCCCTAGGAGTATGTTGGATTGGATGTGTGCAGTGTTCTAAATTGAGTGCACTACAGATGGAGAATGCTCTCCAAGGGCAGCACAATGGGTTATGAATACCCCTAACAGCAGTTAAACAGTCAGATTCAATGACACAGGTACCTAATGCTAGTTCCGAACAAACTTCATAGCCACTTTGAATAGATAAAAGTTCAGCATGTAAGGGGGAAGGAGACTGGAAAGTTTTGATTCTCATTTTAACCACAGTCCCTTTCCAATCCCTGACAATAACCGCAGATGAGGAAAGACCACCAGAGATCCAAGATGCGTCAGTATTAATTTTGTATCCAATTAGTGGTTTATTCCAATTCACAGCAGAAATAGAATTTTTCTTCTTTTGAAAGATTTGTGGAATGATTTTTGCCTGAATTCATTGCTTGTGCCTTTCTCGGTTGCCTATCAATTGGTGAGCTGTGAAAATTTGATAGATCATATCTTTAATATCATGAATGCATGCATTTTTTGAGAAAGGTCTATTTTCAAAAATGATTTTATTCCTATTAATCCATAGAGTCCAGATAGTGACTAGTAAAGCAGCAGTTATCAAGTTAGCATGAATCTTGGATTCAGCCATATAGGATAAATAAAATTCCACTCTGCTCTTTAAACTACTAAATCCTGTTTGTTGTAACTGTAAGAGTGAATGAACACTTTTCCATACAACGGTAAAAGAGGGGCATGAATTGAAAAAATGATCAAGATCATCAGAATGGTTCATGCATAGTGGACATTTAGAAGAAAGAGAGAAACCCATCCTTCTTAGGATATTATCAAAAGGTAGGATGCCATTTAGAGCTCTCCAAAGAAGTACAGACATCTTTTTAGGTATGAAAGTGGACCAAACCTTGTTAAAATGTCGGATTACTGGTCTTTTTTGTCTGAAAATACTGTAAGCCGACCTAATTGAGAAATTCCCATCGATGGTTGGGGTCCAGACAAGCTTGTCTAGATGAGAGTATTCCAGTTTCACTTCCTGTAAAATAATAAAAGTATTGGTAGCCAAGTGAGGCTCCAGAATTGGTAGGATAGCAACTTTGTTGTTAATGAATGACTTTAGAGAGATGTCCTCGAAAGGAATATCCATCTCATCAGGCCATTTATAACACAAAGCTCCATCTCCTGTCCAATTCGCATTCCAGAATGAACAATCACCAGTACCATAAATAACTCTAGAAAAACTGTTAGCCTTAGCAGTGATTCTGCTAATTCTAGACCATGTTTGAGATTTTTTGTAAGAGGCAGGTAGTGTCCATAAAAGGGATGACCATTGGGTATTATTATTTTGCAGCTTCCACCATAGTTTACATGAAAAAGCTTCTACTATGGCATTTAGATCCCTAAAACCTATTCCATTTTCATCCACAGGGTAGCACATTTTTTTCCAAGATCTCCACCTTTTTCTTTCAGAATTTTCACAGTTCACCTAGAAAAGACTAGATGCAATTTTTTCCATTTTTTTAAAAACTATCTTTGGAGGTCTTAAAACTGCAAAAATATGGGTCGGAATTGAGAGGAAGCAATGATTAATCAAAATGATCTTACCAGCTGAAGTTAGCCATCTATTCTTCTAATTATTAATTAGTTTCTCCATTCTTTCTAGTACTGGTAGGCAATGCACCTGTAAATTACGACCAAAAAAAATAGGGACTCCAAGATATTTAAAAGGGGAGGAGCCTTTCTCCATTCCCAGTATCCTCCTAACATATTGGATAGTATCTAAAGATGTGTTATGAGCTACAAAACAATCAGACTTGGCAAAGTTAACCTTTTGACCTGATGTATGCTCATATGCTATCAGAAAATGTTTAAACCGCTTCAAATTGTTGGGCTTAGTATTCATAAAAACAGCAGTATCATCGGCATACATGAGATGGGTCAGGGGAGAACAAGAAGTGGGTAGACTAAAGTATTGTAAGTATCCTATGCTAAACATTTTCTTTAAACCCCTAGAGAAAGCTTCAGATAATAAATTGTAAAGGAAGGGGAAGAGAGGATCTCCTTGTTTAATACCCCTAGAGGAAGAAAAGAAACCTGATGTTACTCCATTAACTAAGACAGAAAAGTGAGCTGCAGCAATGTTATGCATAATGAGTCTAACAAATTTACCGTGAAAACCAAATGGTAGGAGAATGGAATTTAGGAATGACCAAGAAACCCTATCAAAAGCCTTTTGCATATCAAGTTTAACTATCAAATTTGAAACCTTAGATTTCCTAGACAGTAGTCTGGTCATCTCCTGCATTTGAATTACATTATCTGAGATATCCCTTCCTTTAATAAAGGCACTTTGCTCGGGGGAAATCAGTATTTGCATCAGTGGTTTGATTCTTTCTGTTAACAATTTTGAGAAAACTTTATTAACAAAGTTTGATAGTCTAATAGGACTGAAATCTGCAAATGTGATTGGGATTGATTTTTTGGGAATTAATGTGAGCCAGGTACTAGAAATGGCTTTAGGGATGTTGCCATTATTTAAAAAATCATTTGCAGCGTCTAAAAGATTATCTTTAATGGTCTCCCAGAAAGAGGTATAAAATTCTCCTGAGAATCCATCTGAACCCGGAGCACTAGATTTATTTAGATCAAAAACTGCAATTTTGAGTTCCTGGATATTAAAAGGATTAAGCAATAGGATGTTCTGTTGGTCCGTGATTACTTTAGGAATTTCTTTTAGAAAATGATTAAGATAAGTTCCCTTTTTTTGCAAGACATCCTCATTTAGTAATTCCTGAAAAAATCGAACTCCTTCTTCTTTAATCAATTGTGGATCTGTTATCCAATTTCCACTACCATCTTTAATTTTACTAATTCTAGATTTTGCTTTCTTTTCCCTAATGGTGTGGTGAAAGTAGCTAGTGTTTGCATCTCCATGTTTAATCCAATTTAACCTAGCCTTTTGCTTCAGGAAAATATTTTGTTCTTTCTGCGCTCTCAGAAGCATAGCTTTTGACCTCACGAGTTCAGTTAGGACTGCTTCATCTTGAGATTGCTGGAATTGTATTTCCAGTTCATTGACTTTAGTCTCAGATTGTAAAAGATTATGATTAACATTGCCAAACTTGGTTTTGTTCCAGTCTTTAATTACAATCTTAAGCCTCTTTAATTTGTACACAAGCCTATGCATCCCACTGAGTGGGGATATTAAATTCCAATTCGAGACTACTAAATCTTGAAAATCTTGCCTATTTGACCACATTTCTTGATATCTAAATGGCCTTGAAACCTGTTCTACAGCAGATTGAACCGATAGTAATAGAGGAGAATGATCAGAGGTCAATCTATTTAGCACTTGTATGGAGCTGTTGGGAAAGAGTTCCCGCCAATCTAAATTACTCATTCCCCTGTCTAATCTTTGAAACTGTAAGTCCTTACATTTATCCCGATATCTATTATTACTCCAGGTGAAAGAGTTTCCTACTGTGGGGGTTTCATGCAGGTCCATGTTAGTTATGAAATCGTTAAATTGTTTCATGCTTTTCCTGGGGGTTGATTTCCTACCTTTATATTCAGTAACTGAAGCTACAGTATTGAAATCCCCTATGTATATGGATGGTTCAGTTGTTGGGGGTTGTAAATCAGTCCATAAAACTTCCCTCAAATGTCTATAGACACTAGCATAGATGAAGAAACAGTTCGAGGAAACAGAAGTGGCATTATCGATTATTCTAGCTAGTATAAACTGATCAGATTCCTTTAAACTGACTACACTGAAAACATGATTCCATAAAATCCAAATTTTTGTATCCTGGCCATGGAGGGCATTTTTGTAACCCAATTCATGCATCAAAGTGTTTAAATTTTGTTTATCATGCCATGGTTCAATTAAACATAAAATGTCAATCTTATGTTTCAAGTTAAGGGCCTTTAATCTATCTAGGGAAGTACCGTAACCTCTAACATTCCAGACTAATATATTCCCTATTCTGGTGTATTTTATCATTTAAGACTTGTGGGGGTTGCTTTTTCTGATGATCTTAGTTTCCTAAGTTTCATTACTGATGCCTTACTATTTTTGCCTATCTTGCCTTCATTTTTACCCAAAATATCTGAAGTAGAGTTACTTACCTCAGGTTGAGTGATTTGTTCTACATTACTGCTCAGTTCTTCGAAATTGATCGGAGATTTGATTGCTGACCTGAAAAATTGCTCTGAGGGATCAACCTGCTCATCATCAGGAGTATTCGAACTTACTGCCAATGTATCTACCTTTTCTGCACCTGTGGGGTGTGCAACTACTTCCTGTGATTCCAAAGACTCATGGAAAATGTCAACTACTTCATCCTCATGGGCATCATGTTCATCATCCTGTAAATCATTTAAGGTTTGGAAAGCATTTGATATTGTGACCGTACCCTTATTACCTAATTCTTCCTGAATAGGGGGGAGATCAGCCTGTTGATTCTTTTTTCTCCAAAAAAATTTTTTGATTGGTTTAGAAATGTCATCCAATGAGTAAAAAGGAATATTTCTTTTCATGTGACTGACTCTGAGAGAGTGAAGATTATTTTCAACCAGAAAACCTAAGTTCTTTTTTGAGTTTGGAAATCAGTTTCTTTTTGAGAAACTGATAGAGTTGATGATCCTTCAACTTCAATTATTACTTTAGGAGGATTTCCTAGTGTTTTCTGAGTATCAGCATGGACTGGAACTTTTCTTTCCTTGTTCTCTTTGACTTCAGCTTTGTTATTACTGTTTTTTCTCAATTCTGGATGCAGGAAGTTACAGTTTGCCTGACTATGGCCAATTATCCTACAGTGAGTACAGTATGAAGGCAATTGCTCATATTCTATAGGGTAGTCTGCTACTTTGTTGCCTATTCCTACCACAATAGTAGAAGGGAGCTGAGACAAGAGGTCAACCTCTACACATACTTTAATAGCAGGGGGTCTAGTTAGGGCATTTGTAGCTGCGTCCATTTTGAGAAATCTACCTATCTGGCTGCTAATGCCTATAATAGCCGATGTATTATAAAAATGTATAGGTAATTGATGAATTGTTACCCATGCTGGAACTATGGAGGATTCAGCTGCTGGAGAGAAATCCGGAGACCACTTCTGAACTTTCATAATCGAACCTTGAATCATCCATTGACCCTTCATCCAACATCGCTGGTAATCCTCGTTGTCCTGAAAATGAATTAGAACATGTCGATAGTCAATAGATCCTAATTGAAATTTAGCTTTGAAACCGATTGATTTGAAAGCAGCTAATAAAGTCTCCATAGGAGATTTCCCCCTATTGAACTTCCCAACCAACGCATTCTGGTAATGTAAGGCCAGAAGATCGCCTTCCTCCGGAGGGAGGATATAGGCAATCTTGCCCTTATACTATGTTATGGGATGCAGATTGGGCGTGTCGGGTAGAGAAGATAGGAGCGGGGAAGGTTTCGTGTTGAGAGCTTGAAGAAAGCTTTTGTTAATGGGAGGGGAAGAAACGGGAGTTGGGTGGCGTCGGAGACGCCATGATCGGCAACCAGGAGCAGTAAAAAGGACCGTTAACAGAGAGAGATGGGAGAAGGAAGAAGAACAGTAATTTTAGTGTGTGTTTCGCACAATAATTCGCACGTAGGAACAGTGAATTTCGCACAATGGAGAAGGTCAAACTAATTACTCGTTAGTATAACCTCAAAATTGGAGTAAGGATATGATTTCTATAACTACCTGATGTTTTTACAAGCACAATAACTGATATATCCACATGAAGCTGCCAAACTACAATGAATACCACAAAAAATGAATCTCAAAATTATTGAAGAAGTATTCGTAATGTCCTAGCAACAATAACAAAAAAAAATCTTTTTGAAAACAAAATTTTGAAATTCAAATTTTGATACTCACATTTTGAATTACATATAGTTTCTCAAATGAGAGAACAAACAATTTTGTATAAAATGATACCATAAATAATGAAACTTTAAAAAACAACCTTTACGACAAGTATTGGTACAAACGAACAGTAGCATTTAGTGACCATTATATATACATGGATAGTGTATATACATTTGATCAAACACAATTTCACACAAAAGATCTATTTTTCATAAAGCTTTGTGGTTGGGGGGATTTTGACATGTATGACCTGTATACCGGATCCACCTAGCAAGTACAACAATGAGGTGACACATCAGAGGATAAGACAACCTTGAGGCGAAACTAGGAAATACACTTTGAGTTAGATGTGATTAGAGAACATGGTTTGATGAGTCGCCACGATGACCATGATTATCATGATCTATGACACATGGACCACGATCACCACAATCTAGGAAACGTGAACTACACATACTGCACAACGCTAGCTCACTAGAAACTCTATAAATAGGACTAGAGAAACAAGGTATACACTATTTTCCTAAGAACGTATATACACAGATTCATTATCAACTAATTTAATCGTCATAATTTTTTCCCCGGTTCATCTCAGAACATTTGTAGGAACCCAGAGCCATTATCACTTGCTAGGCCTCGTCTATAGCTGAAGACAGTATCCACCATATTAGTGATCAATTCTAATACATTAATATAATTATGATAATAAAATTATCAAAATATATAACACAGAAAAACAAGATGCCTTGAATACCACTATTAGGAAATCAATTATTACACGCAGCGAAATATATACGTTAAATTAATTTCATGCCAGAATGTTTATCATATGTGTGGATAATTTATGTCTAACTGTTATCTCGAGATGAGTTCATTTATGATAGTAATATCAAAATGATTTAACCACAAAACGGACATCGTCTATCATGTCCTATTAGAATTAACTGAATACTAGATAAACGGCTATGTTTAAAGAGTTTTATTTTATCTATTATACTAATCTCAGTAACTAGGACTATAAATAAGATCAAGAGAAAAGTGCTACAATAACCCTATCTTTTGGACAAAACTGTTAATATAACCCTGCAAAATTAGAAAGTGCTGAACTAACCCTAACTTATTGATGTATGTGCCAAAATAACACTGGACGTCATTGACCTCAATTGTCAACGAGAAATTTGGCCAAAATTTACGGAAATAACTACATTTCCCCTAAAATAATAAAAAAACAAAAAGCTAAGAAGACAAAAATGCCCTCAATCACATTAAAACACGTTCCCCCCCCCCCCCATTTTCTCCTTATTTCTTCTTTCTTCTCACTAGTGGAAAACCCTCCATTAAAGGAGGTTATATAGGACTACACAAGGCCATGCCTTTAATCAAAATCAATCAAAGACGAACCTCCTTTAATTAGGGCTGAAATAGGTTCCAAACTCAGAACCTATTTCTGAGCTTCCAAAAAACGAGGTTTCTGGCAGCGAAGCAATACAGACCTGGAGAAAAAAAATAGAATCACAGTTTAACCAAGCAACATAGCAATAAAAACAACCTACTTTAATATATAAAAAAACACACTAATTAATCAGAGATACCGCAGAAACCAAATCGATAAACCTATTCGAGCAGCGGATGGACGCGAGCGGTAGAGGTGACACAGCGGAGGCAGGCTTCAGAGACAGTGGTGTAAGGGACTAGAGCAACGAATGGAACTGGAGTTGCGGAGGGAACTAGAAGTGGCGGAGGGACACATAAGTGGCGGAGGGAAGGTTAAGGGTGGTGACGAGGGGATTCAGAGCACCAGAGGGAGAGTTGAGGGTGGTGGAGGCATGCATGTGAAGGTTGAGGGTGGATGGACTGCAGACGGCTGGAGAAAATAGGGTAAGGGAGGTGGGGTGGAGAAAACCCCAAGTAGGGATGGGGGATGAAAAATGAAGGAGAAAAAAATAAAGGGTGATTGGACCAAAAAGACAGCCCATTAAAGAGTGACCTGGGATAGCACTTCCGAACTCGGAAGTGCTTTCAGACCCTAATTATAGGTGGTTCTAAAAGTTGAACTGCCTTTAATAGATTGTCATTAAAGGTGGAACCACCTTTAGTTGATTTCAAATCGCCTTTAAAACAAAAAAAGTGACCTAGGAGGGAGTATTGAACTTAGAGCCTATTTCGGACCTCTACTAAAGGCGGTTCCGATAGAATCACCTTTTAACGCTGCCCTTAATAGAGCCTTATCCACTAGTGTCTTCTTACCCCTTAACCTGTCCCCTCCTCAACTGCATAACCGACGCCGACTTTATCCACCCATGCAATGTTGGCGTCATGGTCCGATCGATGGTGGGTTAGCACCGTCAATGGCTAGGTCGATGATGGGGTGGGTGTTGAGATTCGATAATGGGATTCCGACGGAGATAGCCTGGTCTCGGGTCATTTCAGTTCATTTAGTCACTTTACCCACTGTAAATTTTGACTAGTTTCATATCTTGATTTCTGTATGATGCGGACAACTTTTGTGTTTTTATGTGTGAGATCTAATTGTGTGGCACTCTTTGGAGTTAAGTATTTAAATATAATGCAATAGAAGCAGTTGTTTGAATGTGAAAATGTGTTTATTGTATGCTTACTTTATTTCATTTTATGTATCCCAAACATAAGTAGAATTAGAATAATAAATTCGTCTAGTTAGCTAGCTCTCGAAGCAGTTTTATCATAGTTATGTTAGACTATTGTATTCTAGATAAAATTGGTGAAGGGTAATTTTGGTGTCATACTTGTCGTTGCGTTGTAAAATGACTTCTTAAGTTACCATGCAACCGTTTTTAAAGGGGGAAATATAATTAAAACCTTTATTAGTATGTTTTGGTTGGTTAATTGCTAGGTTTTGTTACGTTAACATTACAAAGGGTTTAGATGATCATTGTCGGTTTCTTATCTAAATCTCTCGCTTTGTAGAATTAATTAGATCTAATGGACACTATGTCCTCACAAGCACCTAGATTCTATTTTTGTGAGCTTATTGGTAGGTTTCTCGTGAGCACTTTGACCTATATTGTAGAAAGCCATCCACAAGGGTGGTAGTAGACAGTAGAAAAAAATTGCAAGGATGGTAGTAGACAGAAGGCCACTAGTCATAACGTGGTAGTAGATGGAATCAAGCCGAGAAGAGAAAGAAGTCGAAGTTCAATAAGTGAGGAACTTCCACGTCCGTGTGATACTACGAGCCATGCCAGACAGGACATGATGCGAATGTCAAAGCTACCACCATAGATGACGACATGCCAAAGGTTGATCAGAAATTCAAAGAACATGTTTGGGATCCTCTAAGTGACATTGCTTGTCCTATAACTAAGGCAAGAATGAAGCTTAGAGATACGACATTGAATGTTTTCAATGATCAGCTTCATGATGAAGAGTTGAAGATCAAATCGACAATGTCTTAGATTAATTGTTCAAGATTGTCGAAGTATTGAAGACACCGTGAAAAACACTATACTCTTTTTCCCACTAGGTTTTTTTAATGAGGTAGTGTGATCATTGTAAATTATTGTAAATTATTTCATTTTAAAATTTAATCATTAAACTCGGCCATGTGGGCTTTGGAAGAGTTTAATTTCGGCTATATGCTTAATTAGGGTTTACAATATTCAGCACTAATTTGATTAGAATTAGATTTGGTAAGATTACATGAGGAAATATTCATTCAAGATTTAGTTTGGTGAATTTTGGCCACATTCCTCTTATTTTGGGTATTTTAATTAGATATGGATTTAGCTTCTTTAAGCTGCCATAAATCTTTTCAATTTTTTACGGAAGTTACCAAATCCCACTCTGTTTCTGATTAGGGTTGGCCAAACCTTAACCTTATAAATAGGGGAGGCAGATGACGATTTTATTCACCATTCTTATCAATCAAATATTCAGATTTTTGAGTTTTACTCAATTGCTCTCGAGTGTTTTCATTGTTGCTTAATCCCGAGGGCTAGTTAAGAATCAATACCTTATAATTTTTGAGCTAATCATACGGGCTAGTTAGTGAGCAAGTTGTGCAGTTGCTTTGGTTTGCGAGATTTCCTTAATTGCAGTCAAGAAACCATCAAAATTTTGCAATCTAAAGTCTTCGCAATGAGATTCATATCATAATGGGTAGCGCCAAGGTGCTTTGGCACGAGCCGAAAGTAACTATACGACCCATGCCATTCAAAGAAGCCTCGTGCTGCTGAGTATGAGAACGGGCTATGCCATATCGCATGGCCCATGTAACCCAAAATTTAAGATCAGAAGACCATCCCGTGGGACATGAAAATTTGCACGCCAGTGCCATTAGTTGCCCAGAAATTGACCAGCTGACAGCCCGCAAGGTTAAACATGGCACGCGCCGCTCAAAAGTGGAAATCAAGCTTCCAGTCGATGGCCCACAAAGAATTACACATGCCCGCGAAGAATTACACGACTTGTGCTATTCAAAGGAGCCTCGTGTGGCTCAGTATGAGCACAGGCTGTGCCACATTGCATGGCATGTGCAACCTAAAATTCAATATCAGAAGACCATTCTGTGGGACGTAAAAATTTGCACGCCTGCACCATCAGCTGCCCATAAATTGACTCCCAGTCGGTGGCCCACAAGGTTAAACACAGCCAGCGCTACTCAAAAGTGGAAATAAAGCTTCCAGCTGGCAGTCCGCAAAGAATTATACGGCATGTGCCATTCAAACTCATAGAAGGACATTCCCAGCCAGTGGCCCGCGAAGATATTTGCGACCATTCGCTCAGATGCAAGAGAACTCACGCCCAACCGACGGTCTGTGCACTTTTGCACGGCCCGTGTGCTATTAGATGGGTCGTGCTTGGTGGCTGCTAGGGTTTAAGTGCCCTTTTTGGGCCTCTTTCAAGGCCCAATTCCTACTACTATATAAGATTACCTCTGTCTACTAGGGTTTTAGTAAGATAAGTTTGGATGGTTCTATTTTTCATTCTCCTAGTCTTTCCTAAGAGTCGATAGAGAGAGAAGGAGGCTGACCCTTCTTTCTTAGTTTAAATCTCCTAGTTTTTCCCAAAGGCATTGAATCTATTAGATCAATTGGCTTTAATTCTTAGGGGGTAGTGATTTAGCCTAGGAATTTATATTTGTATTCATGACTTGGTAGTTATTTTGTGAGATTCTAAGATCTCGCTATCCCTTAATGCTTATGATTATTACGTTAATTTATGTCTTACATTCTTGTTAATTGCATGATTGATACACTATGTTAGCATACACCTTAGTCTACTTTCATGTTGGCGCATTATTGTTATCCCCTTGGGAGTGTCGCTAGGGTAAAAGGGAGAGCGAGAGTCTGTGACCATGTGGGTGTATTCATGTGGATAACAAGTTAGTGTTTCGAAGAACATGCGCTAGTTTGAGCTGGACTGGGGCCTGATAGGTTACGTTTAAAGATAATTTAGTAGCAACTAGGGTTGGCATAATTTCACCTATGTTGGTGAAACCCTAGAGTCACCATTTGGTGCCAATCCTTTTTCCTCTATAGGTCTAGGGAGAAGCATTCATAATGAAGTGCCTGCGACGGAGTTATATAGGGAAGAACAGATCTGCATAACGGCGGGGCCATTGATGCACTTTCCTAATTATGGAGGCAGTGTCGATAAAACAAAATGAGAGCACCCTTGTGTGACAGACAGGGGGAAGTGTTGACTATCAACCACACTATGTGTCATAAGTATTGGGATAGGTTTATTCATCTTGTATTTGATTGAATATAGGATCGAAATATACTATTGATCATGTAACGCAAATATTCCCCATGTGCTAGCTTTATATAGCTTACTCTGTCTTTCATTCTTGTAGTTGTTAGATAATCCCCGCACCCCCCCCCCCCCCAAAAACATGTTTTGCTACATTAGCTATTCCTGACACGTGATCGGATTAACAACCCGCCCGATTGCGGCTTTGTATAGTTAACCTTTAAATTCCTAGCATCTCTATGGATGACCCTGGACTTCCACTATCTACCTTTTGGTAGTTTAGTAGTAAGAACGGGAGCAACAATACAATTCTCTATCTTGTAATCTAGCATTTTACGGGTTAATTCTATCTCTCATATAAGGTTGTCAGTTTAACAACCCTGTGGAGTGCGTATCAAATATTGGCACCATTTTCGGGGTTGCTAGTCTAAAGATTTAATTGTTAACTTGCAAAACCAGTTGGTAGAGTAGTAAGTGTTTTCCTTGTGTATATTTATTGTTTTCTGGAGTAGGTATTGCTCGAGTTCTTGGCGTGAACAGAGGACTCTTGCACAACGATTCCAAATTTTTCTTTTTTTCTTGGTTTTGTTTTATTGGGAGAAGAAAGAAATGTGAGGAGAAAGGCTCTACGAGCAAAATTTTGGGTTTGTCATTACGATCATCCTACAGAGTCTTGTTCTTGGTTGAGTGGTTATCGGAGAGAAATGGAACTTTTTGTGTTATAAAACCAACGGGAACAAGAATGGTACGCATACCATAACTCGCCCAATTTGATTTTGAGATACACCCCCAATTTATGGAACCAATACTTAGATTTAGTTCCCGAATCCGCATGTGAGGAAATACTTGGGGCTTTGGCTAATTTTGATAGAACTAGTGAGTCACTCAAATCCCAAGTATTTGGTTGCATTAAAGATTTTGGAATTTCACTTTCTTCGAATGTTGAAAGAGTTGGGGGGAAAGTAAGTTAGTTGATAGGGAATGTGAGCCAACTAGTGGGAAGAAGGAAGATAATGGATGAGGAAGCTCCACCACCTCTTCCATGGATGAGTTAAGGACTAGGCAAGGAGTTGAGCATAACAAGGAGCCTTTCGAGATCCTCGGACACTGTGAGGCTAGCCTTCCTACCCTTGACACTATTAATCTTATGCCTAAATGTGAAAAATTTTGAAAATTATTTTCTTTGGAGCTTAACTTTAGGAATAAATTAGTAGGTCAAACTATTGATTATTTCCCTTCTCTTGTGCAAAATGACCTCTATCCTAAGTGCAAGGATCTTGGAATGTTCACTATACCTTGCATGATTAAAGAGACTTTGATCAAGAACGCTATGGTAGATCTAGGGGCATCCATTAATGTTATCCCTTACTCTATGTGTAGATCATTATACTTTGGAAAGATGCATGCCACCGAATGGTAGTCCAATTGGCTAATTGCCCCACCACGTACCCAAAGGTATTATGGAGGATGTGATAGACAATGTGAATGGACTAACATTCCCAGCTGATTTCTATGTCCTAGATATGGAAAATGAAAAGGAAACTACCCATATATTGCTAGGGAGACCCTTCTTGAAAACCTCTAAGGCTAAAATCGATATGCATACCGAAAAGTTAAGCTTAGAGTGGGGTAAAAACATTGTGGAGTTTAACATGTATGAGAGCATAAATTGATATGTTGATGAATCCCTTCCATGTGTGATTGATGTTCTTGATGATATTATGCAAGAAACTTTTGATGTTGCATGAATGTAGCTTTAGAGAATAATCCTTTGAATGATGCATCTTTTAGTTCTAGAAATGATAGCTTAGTGGGGAGTATAGGGGAGGTTGATCCCCAACTTGAGACTCACATAGAGGCCTTACCCAAGAACCTAGACAAACTAGTGATGCCTGAGACCAAACCTTCAATAGAGAAACCAACTATAGTCGAACTTAAGCCTTTACCCAAAAACTTGAAGTATGATTTCTTAGGTAAGGGAGAGACACTACTAATTTCTAGTAGGCTAACTAGTGACGAAGAGGGTAGATTGATTAAGGTTCTTAGGAAATTTAAGGGAGCCACAGGTTGGACTTTAGCTGACATTAAAGGCATTGGTCCATCGACTTGTGTGCATTGTATACTATTAGAGAAGGGTGCAAAGCCCATACGCCAACCTCAAAGGTGGTTAAACCCGCCTATGATAGAAGTAGTTAAAGGTAAAATCCTTAAGCTACTTAAGGCCGGGGTGATATACCCTATCTCTGATATTACTTTGGTGAGTCCTATCCAAGTGGTGCCAAAAAAGAGCGGGGTGACTGTGGTAGAGAATAAGGACGGGGATTTAGTACCCACCCGTATTCAAAACTGGTGACGAGTGTGTATTGATTATCGCCTCCTAAATGCGGTACTCGCGAGAACCATTTTCCCATACTCTTTATTGACCAAATTCTTGAGAGGTTAGTCAGTCAAGCTTATTATTTTTTCCTCGACGGCTATTTAGGATATTTCCAAAAAGCTATCAACCTCGAGGACCAAGAAAATACCACCTTCACATGCCCTTTCGGCACTTTTTCCAATAGGCGCTTGCCTTTTGGTCTTTGCAATGGTCTAGGTACCTTACAGAGATGTATGGATAGCATATTCTCATAATTCATTGAGAATTTCATTGAATTTCTCATGGATGATTTCACCATTCATAGAGACTTCTTCGACTCTTGTCTACATCATCTAACAATTGTGCTAGAAAGGTGTATTAACACAAACCTCGTGTTGAACTCCGAGAAATGCCACTTCATGGTAGAGAAGAGCTGTGTTCTAGGTCAAGTGGTGTCGGCCCAAGGTTTAGAAGTTGATAAGGATAAAGTGGACACAATAAAGTTCTTGCCCTACCCCACTAGTGTTAGGGATATTAGGTCATTCTTAGGGCACGTCGGGTTCTACAGGCGCTTCATTAAGGATTTCTCTAAGATTCGCTCTCCTTTGTGAAAATTATTGCAAAATGATGTTGATTTTATTGTTGATGGTGGGGGTAGTAAAGCCTTTGACACCTTGAAAAAAATTCTTGTGACTGCCCCTATTATCTAACCCTCAAATTGTTCCATCCCCTTTGAAATAATGTGTGATGCGAGTGATTATGCCATAGGAGCTGTATTAGTCAAAGGATAAGAAAGGTGCCACACAGCATCTATTACGCTTAATGATGCACAACGCCGTTACTCCTTCACAAAGGAAGAGCTATTGGCCAAAGTATTTTCCCTTGAGAAATTTAGGCAATATTTTCTAGGAACTAAGGTCATAGTTTACACAAATCATGTGGCACTTAGCCACTTGATGTCAAATAAAGAAGCAAAACCTAGGCTCATTAGGTGGATATTTCTCTTAAGCGAATTGGATCTTAAAGGGAGAGGTAAGAAGGTTAGTGATAATGTGGTAGCCAACCATCTAAGGGGAGAGCTAAGTTGGGACCCATTCGAAAAGAATTTCCCGATGAATAATTGTTTGGGGTGACGACTAGCTAACCTTGATTTGCCGATATAGTGAACTAGTTTGCCACAGGAGAGTTCCATCCCTCCTATGATCAAACAAGAAAGGATAGGTTAGCAAATAAGGCAAAAGAGTAATTTTAGGATGATCCTTACTTGTGGGAGTATTGCCCCAACCAAGAGATTAGGAGGTGTATTCCCAAAGATGGTGTAGAGCCTATCTTTAGACTTTGTCATTCCTCCGATATTGGTAGACATTTTGAGTATAAGAGAACCTCAAATAAAGTAGTGGAATGTGGCATTTATTGGCCTAACATGTTGAAACATACCCAAGATTTCATCCTATCATGCGACCAGTGCCAAAAGATGGGCAATATCTCATTAAAAAATGAGATGGCCCAAGTTCTTTCAATGCTAGTTAAGGCCTTTGATGTGTGAGGGATGGATTTCATGGGTCCTTTCCCCAATTTCGGTGGTAATAACTAGATTCTAGTAGCACTAGACTACATTTCCCAAGCCAAAGCGATAAGGAAAAATAACGCAGCAACAGTAATGAGTTTCCTCAAATCAAATATCTTCTCGCGATTCAGTGTCCCCCTAATCATAATTAGTCATTGGGGAACCCACTTTTGCAACAAGGTCATGGAATATTTTCTTAGGAGATACGGAGTGACCAATAGGATATCCATCGCGTACCACCCACAAACAAATGGTCAAGAGGAGATATCCAATTGGGAAATCAAAGCCATCCTTGAAAAGATGGTAAACCCGTCTAGAAAGGATTGGAGTGCCCGGTTGGATGATGCACTTTGTGCCTACCAGACTTCACAAGGAACCCCAATAGGCATGTCACCATTTTGGATCCTCTTTGGCAAAAGATGCCACCTTCCGGTCAAACTCGAGTTCAAGACATATTGGACTGCAAAAAGCATGAATATGGACTTGAGTGAAGCCGGGAAACATTGAAAGCTATAACTACAAGAACTTGAAGAACTTAGGTGTGAATCGTATGATATCGCACTGATTTATAAGGAAAAGATGAAAGCACGACATGATGAGAAAATAATGAAGAAGAACTTTGTGGTGGGACGAAAATTTCTTGTCTTCCGATCTCGCTTGCATCTCTTTCTGGGTAAATTATGGCCGAGGTTCGTATGTGGTGACCAAGGTATATGACCAAGGAGCGATAGAGGTGGAAGATGAAAAAAATGCCATTAAGTGTCTAGTCAACGGGCAAGGGTGAAACCTTATTTTTAGTGGGGGAATTTGGAAGTAGTTAAGAAGGGCAATCCCCTCCTTGATGATCAAATTCATGCATGAACTATTCTAATTCAAATAAGTTGTGAGGACGATAATAAAGAAATGGTGCTTTGATTTTGTTTTGTTAAGTTTGAAAACTTGTTTTTGTAATTTTTGGAAAGTGTTTGGATATTGGTGGTATTTTAGGGATTGGTTGTCATCGGAATTTTTGGCTAGAATAGTATTACGCTTGATTTTCATGTTTTTGAATACAAGAATTTTGCGACAAAAATAGAAGGAACGGGTGTATGGCACCGGTCGTGCCAAGCCTCGTGTTGTCATCCAGCACGAGGCGTACATGCAACACGAGTCGTGCCATAAGAATGATGCCAGAGGGTTAGCAAATGGAGTTGAGGACTTGTGGTGTTTCCAACCTTGTTCTTGCCTTGGTCGCATGCATTAGGGACAATGCATAAGCTAAGTGTGAGGGGAGAGGTTGGAACACCTTCACATGTCACATGGATGAAATCTCTTTTGCCCTTATCTTCTTTTGTTTTCTTTTATTTGGATGATCTATTTTCCCTTTCTTTTTCCCTCATTTGGTTTTGAAAAATTTTGGTGGTTGGTTTGTTTTGAGAACTTTGTTTTTAGGTGTGAGGGCACCTTTTTGTAGTGTGTTTGGGGATGTTGGTGTTGTCATTTTTATTTCCTTATGTTCATGTAGTATTAATCCCATCTTTGGGGCATTTTTTGCTACAAAAAAATTTGAAAAAAAAAAGAAAAAACCAAAAGGGTGACTTAAGCAACAATGGGAAAGGCCCAGATAAGTTGAAAAACCTATGCAAAAGTGAGAGGCCATGGAGTGGAAAAAGGTGAGGAGTGATTTCGGTTTTTGTGACGCTAGGATGAAAACCTAAAAGGGATCATAGGAAAAATGAGAGAAATTGAGAGAATTTGGAAACTATGTTACGTATATCTTGGATTGTCTTTGGTGGCTTCTTTGTCGAAGTAAGCTAGTTTCACATATATCATGTATACTTTGTCTATTTCTTGGTATGATTGGTTGGATAAGTTAATTTAGCTTCTTTCGGAAGAGAGGTTTGCCATAGTCTAACATCTTTTGAGGAACTAGGGTAGCTTAGAAATAATGTTGAATGTATTGGTTAACCCTCTTTGCATGCTACTTTCATCTTATATCATTCCTCGCTTTTTTTTACTTGAGGACAAGTAAAGGTTTAAGTGTGGGAGAAATTATCAGCACCTAAAAGCGGGGTTAACCAATGCATTTGACACGTTTATTAGTACGGTTTGGTTGGTTGATTGCTAGGTTTTGTTAGGTTTACATTACAAAGGTTTTAGATGACCATTTTTGGTTCTTATCTAAACTCTTAGTTTTGTAAATTTAATTAGATCTAATGGACACAATGTCCTCATGAGCGCCTAGAATCTATTTTTGTGAATTTGTTGGTAGGTTGCTCATGAGTACTTTGACGTAGATTGTAGAATGCCATCTGCAAGGGTGTTAGTAGGTAGTAGAAGGTCATTTTCACGAATGGTAGTAGACAGAAGGCCACGAGTAAAAATGTGGTAGTAGATAGAATCAAGGCAATATGAGAAAGGAGTCAAATTTCACCAAGTGAAGAACTGGCACAACCGTGTGATACTACATGGGCCATGCCACCCAAAACGGGTGGTGCCAAAGTGCTTTGTCATGGGCTTAAGTAACTACATGGCACGTGCAACCCAAATCTCAAGATCATGAGACCAGCCCACGGGACATGAATATTTGCACATCTGTGCCATCATTTTTCCACAAATCGACTCCTAGTTAGCAGCCTGCAAGGTTAAACAAGGCCTGCACCACTCAAAAGTGGAAACCAAGCTTCCAGCCAGCGGCCAGCAAAACATTACATGGCCCCTTTTTTCAAACTCTCAGACAGACGTTCCCAGCCAGTTCCCCACAAAGATATGCGTAAATGTGCGCTCACAAGCAAAAGGACTCACGCCCAGCCTGTGGGCTGTGCACTATTGCACAGCCCATGCCCAGTGACTGCTAGGGTTTAAGTGCCCTTTTTGGGCATCTTTCAAGGCCAAATTCCTACTACTATGTAGGAGAACCTATGTCTACTAGGGTTTTAGTTTGAGAAGTTTGGATAGTTCCATTTTTCATTCTTCTAGTTTTTTCTAAGAGTAGGTAGAGAGAGAAAGGGGCTAACCTCTCTCTCTTAGTTTAATTCTCCTAGTTTTGCAACCAAGGGCATTGAATCCAATTGATCAATTAGGTTCAATGCTTAAAGAGTAGTGATTTAGCCTGTGAATTTATATTTGTATTCATGACTTGGTAGTTTGTGAGATTCTAAGATCTCCCAATCCTTTAATTCTTATGATTATTTTTTTTCTACCTTACATTCTTGTTAATTGCATGATTGATACACTATGTTGGCGCATTACTTTTATCCTCTTGGGAGTGTTGCTAGGGTAATAGGGGGAGCAAGAGTATGTGACAGTGTGGGTTTATGCATGTAGGTTGCAAGTCACCGCCTTGATGACTGTACACTAGTTTGAGCTGGACTGGAGCCCGATAGGTTATAGATAAATATAGTTTAGTAGAAACTAGGGTTGGCGTAATTCGACCTATGTCGTTGCAACCTTAGAGTCACCATAAGGTGCCAATCCCTTTGCCTATATAGGCCTAAGGAGAAGCATTCACAGTGGAGTGCCCAGGATGTAATTTTACAGGGAAGAACAGATCTGCACAATGGCACGGCCATTTATGCACTTTCCTAATTATGGAAGCGGTGTCGATAACAGAAAATGATAGCACCCTTGTGTGACAAACAGGGGGAAGTGTTAACTATCGACCACACTATGTGTCATAAGTATTAGGATAGGTTTATGAATCTTGTATTTGATTGAATCAAGGATCGAAATATACTACCAATCATGTAACACAAATATCCCCAAGTGCTAGCTTTATATAGTTTACTCTCTTGTTTTTGCATGCTTGTAGTTGTTAGATAACTCCCCCCCCCCCCTCCTAAAGAAACATGTTTTGTAACAATAGCTATCTTTGACACATGATCGAATTAATGACCCAATTACAACTTTGTATATTTAACCTTTAATTTCTAGCATCTCAATGGACGACCCCGGACTTGCCACTATCTACCTTTGGTAGTTTAGTAGTATGAACGGAAGCAAGAATACAAATCTCTATCTTTGTATCTAGCATTCCGCAGGTTAATTCTATATCTCCCATAAGGTTGACAGTTTAATGACCACGCGGAGTGCGGATCAGAAGCAAATGAGGATTTTTATCTTTTATTTTCATTCATTACTTTGGTAGAGTCTTATAGAATGTAGGTGATGTAGTTTGAACTTCTCCATTGGTTTTCTGTTTTCTGGTTATACGAGGTTACACTATCAATATGATCAGCTATGTCTCATTATATTGGATAGCTTTCAGCTGGCAGAATCCGACTATTGGCTCAACAACATTAATTTTACCTTTAAAATTAGGTTTTGATTGTTCAGTTACAATATTTAAAATTACTAATCCAATCCTAGATTTCTTTAAAATTGGTGATATAACTCTAGAAATAATAATTAAGTATTGATATAACCCTGGATATAAAATCTAACTGCTGAAATAAACCTAGAAATCAAAATTAAGCGATGATATAATCCTAGAATTCTTGTTAGGTTCAGACGGTGGGGAGGGTAAAATCATCCAAAATTTATAGAAAACTAATCATGGGTATTTTTGTCATTCCCGGGATGGTTAACACCATATTTTCTAGGCTAATGTCCAAATTGGTACAAAAGGTTATAACTGCACAATTTACCCAAAAGTTAGGGTTAGATTGGCACTTTTCATTTTACAGGGTTATATATGCACTTTCAACCAAATGTTAGGGTTAGAATTGTATTTTGCCCTAAGATTTATTATTTGACTTCACCCAACCATAACCAAACTATAGCCTTTTTATCAATAAGACCTCAAGATTAATATATCTCATATATACATACATGTGTGTGTATATATATATAGAGAGAGAGAGAGAGCAAA
This sequence comes from Rubia yunnanensis, assembly GCA_037428765.1. Taxonomy (NCBI): domain Eukaryota; kingdom Viridiplantae; phylum Streptophyta; class Magnoliopsida; order Gentianales; family Rubiaceae; genus Rubia; species Rubia yunnanensis. The sequence continues at coordinate 66,394,593 of CM075061.1, forward strand.
GGGTTCAATACACACCCTTATTTGTACACCAATTTTTACACCACATTCTAACCATCCATCCTAATCTAATCTCAATCACTCTTTAATTCTATTTTTAGTGAAACAAATCAGAATGGTTAGATTATGTTGGATGGATGGTTGAGATTTAGTGTAAAAATTGGTGTACAAATAAGGGTGTGCATTGAACACACACACACACAACCTTTTCAAATAGAAAAGAAACCAACCCAGCTGGTTAATCTCATTATTGGTTGGCAAATCAAAGACGGATGACCATGATGCTGATCTTACCAGCATCGGAAGTGTACAAATCAATAAACCCAAAAAAAGACTTTCTTTTCTGACAAAATAAATAAAGTTTAGCCGGTCACTGCATAAGCCAATAATGGCTAGAGATATCAAGTAATACTTTGTATAGGTTCAGGGGGTTGGGGGGGGGAGCTCGAAGAAGTGAGCCCCTAATTGTAAGAGAAAGACGTTGTGCAAGAACTAATGTTTTTAGCACGCTTTCCCCACTTATCTAATTTCAGAAAGATTTAGTAGTATTTTCTCATGATATCCTGGTTAAATCAATTAACAGTTCTGTGTGTATAATCTTTTAGATAATTAATCACTTTAACAAAAATATGAATTAATTTTAAGACATAAACCAATAATTTTTACAAAATATTCTATCAAAATTTAAATCGTCGGAATTTAATTGATCCATTATTATTTCATAAACATATTGACTAACCGTTAGATAAGGTCATTTTATAATTGATGTAACTAATGGGGTGATTTGATATGCATTTTTGATTATTTCAATGAGGTTCCTGTAACTTTGAAAAAAATTTAAATGTATTGCAATGTATAGAAGGGAATTCTCCTTAAGTCTAGGGTCTAGATTATTGAGGGAATAAAAAGAGTATATGAGGGGTATGAATGTAAATATCTAAAACCCAATCTCATCTCTAGAATTTTCTATTCTAACACCCCCCTCAAGTGAAGTATCAAATGCTGAAAGACGGAACTCTTGGACCTAAAAAACTCAAACAAAGGTCGAGACAATTCTTTCATGAAAATGTCTGCAAGCTGAAGTGGCGCAGGAACATGGTGGAGACAAAGTTTTCCCAAAGAAACTAGCTCACGAACAAAATTATAGTAAATGTCAATGTGTTTCTCCTGCTTATGCGCCACAAGATTTTGGGAAAGGAACCAAATCCCAAAGCATCCTGGTGGCGAAGTGCAGCTATTACCTCATCCATGGCCAAACTCCAACTAGGATCTCAAAGAGCTGCACGATAGTCCTGAGGCTCACTCAGCAACTAGGGAAGCAAGAAAACTAGAAACTTCATAATGAAAGAAAGACCAAGAACGTTGAGAACCATCCATTGTCCTTGTGGTCATCTGGTGCGTGTGAGTGGGAGCTCACTCGGGACAGACATCGATAATAGGGATAAGAGAATCTGGAGCAAGAGCGGTGTGATCCTAGGATGAGGGCGCAGTACCCAGTGTCATAGGCATCGGAGTCGTAGAAGTCGGCGTCAGAGCTAGGGAAGCCGAAGGTAAGGCTGCACTGTCAACCATGAAAAATTAGAGGTAAATGTAGTTGTAGTAAAAAGTGTATTTTTTACCTCGGTTTTTCAAAAAATATCTGAGGTAAAAAGTAAAAACAATCGACATGGGTGCGATGTCGCACAGAACTTTTGAGACACCAGTAAAAACAATATCTAGCGACAATGATGCAAAGTCGCACAACATATCCCCCGTAGAAAATATTAGAACGATGTGTGTGCAACATCGCACATTATATTTTAGGAATTAAAAAATACTACCAAAAGTAAAATCGACGCCGATCTGCTTTTTGGTATTTCATAGCCAACAATGAGGTTTCAGTGGCGAAAGATACAGAACCCGAGAAGAGACTTCTACAAACATTTCATTCAAAAATAAATTCTACAAACTTAGTTCTAACAGATTATACAACACATAGTTCAACAAAACAGATAGAAATGGATTCTACAAACATATAAGTACTACTTTCGGAGTGTTGAAGCGAGGCGGAGCAAGGGTTGACCAAGGGATAAGCAAGGGTTGACCAAGGGATAAGCAAGACATTTCAGGGCTGAGCAGAGGCTGAGCGCGCTGAAGCAAATAGGTCGAGCAAGGCCGAGCATCGGTGGATGCAGAGGAGGCGCAGCTATGGGGCGGATCAATCGACAATCGTGGCCCGAGTTAACCATAGCTGCAGTGAGGAAGAGTGCATCTGGTGAAGTCGTGCGGCGAGAAGGAGCGGCGTGGCAAGCGTGAGCTCCGGCGAGGAGGAGCACTACGAAGAAGTAGAGGCATGGGCACTGGGCTAAACAGAAGAAGAAGGGGGGTGGCACCGGCGGTGGAGTGGAAGAAGAGGCATCGGCGATAGTAATGACAAAAGAGGCGCCGTCAGTCACAAAGGAAGAAGCGGCACCGTCGATGGAAAATAGACTAGGGTTTGGGTCAATTGGATTATTTATAAAGTTAAGATTTGTTTTTAGTGATTAGGCTGGAAATAGACTAAACCTTTAATCTAACTTGCTCAATAGCTAATCAATATTAGGCTAAATTCATTAATTGTGTTCTTTATTTTAAATAATTAATCTAATTTATTTTTAAAATTCATCATGTCATTTTAAATTAAATATTAAATTAAGTAATTATGAAATAAAATTCATAAACATGAAAAATTAATGAAATAAAATTCAAACATAGAGAATTCGGAAATAGAGAGCAAAATTTCTTTTTGCTAACTTTGTGTCTTTATTTTTGATATGGTTAATCGTTGATTAGTTAAAATCAAATCATTCTACTAGTAATTGTTAATTATTGATTAGTTAAAATTAAATCATTCTACTAGTGTTTATATATGGATTAGTTAAGTTCTAACCATTTCTTTAGTTAAACTCTGACCATTTCATTAGTGTTTATGTATGGAAGGTCAAGTAAATAATTAAGGGTTGACCATACTTAGTTTTCAATAGTGTTTATGTATGTAAAGTCAAGTAAGGGTTAATCGTTGATTAGTTAAGTTATAACCATTTCATTAGTGTTTATGTTATGAAAATCAATTAAGAGTTAATAGTTTATTAGTTAAGGTCAAACATTTTCATTAGTATTTATGTTTGGAAAGTCGAGTAAAGGTTGACCGTTGATTAGTTAAGTTATAACCATCTCATTAGTGTTTATGTATGAAAAATCAATTAAGGGTTGGCCGTTAATTAGTTAATTTCTAACCATTTCATTAGTGTTTATGTATTGAAATTCAAATAAGGGTTGATCGTTGATTAGTTAAGTTCTAACCATTTCATTTGGTGTTTATGTATTGAAAGTCAAGTAAGGGCTGATTGTTGATTAGTTAAGTTCTAACCATTTCATTAGTGTTTATGTTATGAAAGTCAATTAAGGGTTGACCATTTATTAGTTAAGTTATAGCCATCTCATTAGTGTTCATGTATGAAAGTCAATAGGGTTACAATGGGTGAACGGAATTGCCTCCAACATATTTATGGAAAATTACGTTATGGCCTAAAATTTAGTTATAACATTATCCTTCTCTCCAAAACACACAATTTTTTGTTATTCTTGCATAAATATAGAAATAGAAAATAGATGAATTTTTTGGTGAAATGTTGGAAAGCGCTAGTACATGTTATAGAGTAACTTAGAGTTGGTTACATAGAAGTAAGAAAGGTAAATCGAAAAATATTACAAATATATTCTTGTGCATGTTTATTAATATCTACTATGTTACGGACTTGGAAAATACAATGGGGTGGTATAGGGTAGCATTAGTTTATAGCGGATTTTGATTTGGAGTTACGAGTAAAGTTTTTACTTTTTGCACTTAGGTCCCTCCAAGAAAGTTGGAGTTGTCGAATCACGAAATTGGTGACACCAAAATTCAATTCAATCATATATAGTTGCAATTTTGCGATTTGGGCATGTATGAGTGAACGAAAGGGTCTTGAAAGTCAACATTGATTACTTCTACACGGTCTTAGAAATTACACTATGGCCGAAAATTGAGTTACCCCATTATTCCTTGCTCCAAAATACTTTTTTTTATTCTTGCCTAAATATAAAATAAATTATTTTTTTGGTGAAATTTTGGAAAACACTAGTACATGTTCTAGAGTAACTCATACAACTGCTTATATGCTTGTTTTCCAGTATTGACATATATATCAATATAATCACTAAATTGGTACGGATCACCTTCCTCTCAAATATTTATGTCCTACATGCAATGTATCAGAAATATGAGATATTTCGTCACTAAATTTAACCTAGCAACCAAATTTTATATACTTATTTTATATAATTATGAATAAGTAGTATATAAATTTTATTCAGTGAAAAATAAAATTTATTTATTGATATTCGACTTCGATCACATATTATTCGAAATCTATGTTTAATTTATTTCATTTGAAAAATATAAACATAAATTCATAGTTTAAATTATAGTTATTAAATCTTTTTAAAGTTTAAAAGAAATGGAGTAGCATAAAAAATTTTAAAAATTATATTTTAGTTTTGTTTAACATTAAATTTTATTATTAAAATCTCAATCATGTGTTACTCGAACTCTACATTCAATTTATTTCATTTAAAAATATAAACATAAAGTCATAGTTAAAAGTATAATTATAAAATCTTTTAAATTTAAAAAATGGAGTTGCATAAAAATTTTCAAAAATTATATATTTTTTTGTTAAAAAAATTACATTATATATATACTCCCTCCGTTTTACTATGTTTGGCACCATAGGTTTATGTGTTTTTTTGTAAGTTAAAATGTGTAGAGGAAATTGAGTGAGGAGAGTAAAAAGTTTAATTAGTGGTTGAGAATGGTGTACTTTTTGTCATAAAAGGAAATGTGACAAACTTAGAAAAACATACAAATATGGTAAGTGTGCCAAACTTAAGAAAACAGAGGGAGTATGTATATTCAATTATTTTAAATCGTGCATCGCAAGGGTGTTACCTAGTTATTCATATACTTACAAGTACCAAGTCTGCGAGAGTGATGTCCGACGTCGGTCAAACAAACAACCGACGTCGGTAGGCCAGACATGCATGTGAAATCGGTCATTTCATGTCTGTGAGAAATACGTGTGATGTTGGTCTTAATAATAAGCAACGTCGGTAAGCGAGATATGCGTACGAAGTCAGTCATTTCATGTCTGGGATAGGTAAGTGTGACGTTAGTCACAGTAATACACGACGTCGGTAAGGGAGAAACGCATGTGATGTCAGTCATTCATGTTTACGAGAGTGACGTGTGACGTCGATCACAGCAACAATCGATGTCGGTAAGCCAAACATGCGTGTGACGTCGATCATGTCCGATTTTTTACCTCATTTTTTCAAAATCGAGGTAAAAATATTTTTTACTTCGAAAAAAATGAACCGAGGTAAAATAAATTTTTACCTCAGTTATTTTCCCTTAACCAAAAAACCTAGGTAAAAGGGGGGAAGTAATAGGTTCAGTTTCTTGTAGTGCTAATTTACATAAGGGCCAATACAACCTTTTGATAATTGAAAGTGCAAATATAACCCTAGATAGTAAATGTAAGTGCAAATGTACCCATTTCATGAATGTTTTACCAGAATTAAGTGTAAAGAAAAATTTTCCATGGAAAAAAAATAAAAAAATTGAAAATAAATTATAATTATAATTATGCCCCATTCTTCGTTTGCTTCTTCATTTTTTCCTTGCTTCTTCTTCAATTTGGGGCTCCTGCTCAAAAACACTTGGGAGGTCGTCGCCGTACCTCTCAAAGTTAATACTTGTAAACCCTTAATGCGTCCTATCCACAATAATGTAAATAGTGGCAAGATGGGGTCGTCCACAGGAAAAGGATTTTTCTAAGTACTTAGACACCTATATGAGAAAATGTACTAAACACATACATACATAGATATATATATGAAAGCATGTAAATAAAGGGGGGGTTTGGTTGGATGGTTCCTAAATTAGCAAATTAAAATACAACAATTAGCAAATCAAGAGAATGATGCTAATCATGTAGACGCAAATAAAGATGTGATGAAAATACAATTACGAAGCCTTGGGTGCAATTGACTTTCACTTCCAAACCTTGTTTCCATCATTGAACATGTAACTAATTCACTACTTTCACTACTTGCTGTGAAGACTAAACTTCTATCCTTCTTAGATAGTAGTTTGCAAGAGTGAATTCGACATCTCTTGTCAAACCTCACCAATGACTCCCGTTGTCGAAACACGACTCAAGGTATCCCATTAATGGCATTTAGCACGAAGGATCAACAAACTCGGCAACACTTATAACCACTACACTGTGACTAAGCATTTAACCGACCTATGCATTTACACGGGATTGGTCAAGAGCGACCACTCATAGACCTCTCCCATTTGCTACAATTGATAAACATGGCAAAGAGTTCAACACTGTATATTTATCTAGCAATCATCAATTCATCAACATAATCAAAAGCTCTAAATCATACTTATATATCCCTAACAAGAACAGGGGGAAATTTAACCCAATTTCCCCAAACCCTAGCTAGCAATTAATACAAGCATTTCATATACTCAAGCTTTCAACCACTATGATGAAATCAACAAACACATTAAATTCCCACAAATGCATAATAGCAAGAGTAATAAACAAGCTACAAAGTGTTCTTAGGACATAGGTTTGGAAGCTTAGGTCAATTGCTCCCAAGAGATGAGATTAGCTAATAGAGTTCATGCTAATCTATCTAAAACAACAAATCAAAACACAAGATGAATCAAAGATGAAAGAAATGAAAAAAACAAGGGTTTAGAATAGTACAGCAGCCGCAGATTCAGAATGAATAACAGAGGAGGAGAAAATATAGTATTTATAGTGAGAAGAAATAAAGTTAGGATTCTGGTCAGTCGCCGTCGCGACTCGCGACCTGTTCGTCGCGACTCGCGACGATGACCAGAATTTTTGCATTAACTTTCTTCTTCTTCTTGTGGCATGTAGTCATCTCCATAGTCACTCCTCTCAACTTCTAAGTCTTCAACTGGTTCAAAAGGGATCTTCAATGGCCTCCGGTCTTCACGTCTTCGAAACAAGTCTTCAAAATCTTCGAGAGTGTAGTCTTCAATGGCCTCCGGTCTTCATTACTTTGTTCACACAAAAATCTACTTAAAAGAGGTAAAAGAGCGCAAAGTTGCTCTTACCCCTCCTAAGAGGATTTCATGGTAAAATACAATCTGTTGGTAATGAAAGAGCACAAAATGGATCCTAAATAATACTAAAATAAGCATATAAAGTGGACGCATCAACACTCCTTTCAGCTGATTCTTTTTCTCTTGTATCAAATATGAAATCACATAATAAATTGGGGTAGCGTCGGTCGAGGTGGCGTCGGGCATGATGGGTAAAGGTTTCGTGGTGGCGCCAGGGCTGGGTGGCATTGGGGCATCATGATGGCGACTTTGGGTGGGGTGGGCTAGGGTTTTACAGTGGTGTCAGGGCTAGGTGGCGTTGCTAAGCAGCGTGGTAAGGTGTTGGCCTCGGAAACCTGGACGGATATACTGAAGTGGCGGATTACAGAGGGGTGGTGTGTGTGGGATGTCGGTCGGGAACAAGGAGGCAAAATGAATGGAGCAACAGAGGTAAGGTGCTTTGTTTTGAGTTTGTGAGCAAGAGTGGCACCAGATTGCAAAGAGGTGGCCCTAGTGGCGGAGTGGTGCCATAATGAATGGAGCGGCGAAGAAGGTGAGGTGCAGCGGCGGTGGTTGTGGCGGAGTGACGACGGATGTGGCCAAACTAGGGAATGTAATATTGGTGTATATATGGCCCAGCGATCAAGAGCCTGATGGCCGCTAGGCCCAGCCCAATGATATCCCACAACGAAACGAACATGTTTCAGCCCAAGGCAAGGATCAGCTAGATGCGGAGCTTCTGTTCGTGGAAGAATACGTGGGCCAAAATATACGGAATAAGCAACGAACACGAAGGCCACAAACGCAGAATGTGGTGATCGTGGTATGCCCACAATCTTAATCCCTAAAAGCAAGGAAATACAACTATGTTAGCCTATAAATACAACAAGCTCTTGAAGATCTAAGGTAAGCGCAACTACCTCTAGAAATTCCAGTTCTAACAAGAGAAGACTAACTTGATCGCCGGAGCCTTTCTCCCGGAATTATTTTCGAGATAAGTTTGTAGGTAAGGAGATTCTTGGAGAGGACAACCAACTTGCTTGGATAATTTACCACATTATTTGGCACCGACTGTGGGGACTCAATTTTTTTTTGTTTCAAGATCATTTAGGTAGATAATGGTGTTCACTAGGAGTGAGAGGAGCCATAACCATCAGTCACACGAACAAACGTTGGGATGCAATAGAGAAGTACATCATCAGTAGGAACGCACCTTGAATATGGAAAATGAGCACATCAAGGAGGAAACAGAGGAGGAAGCAGAGTCTCCGAACAATAACCATGACAAGGAAAAGAGAACGTTCACAGCATTCTTGGAAGCAAATAGAGAAAATCTTTATGACCAAATTTTGAAAATTCTCAAGCAAAAACACCTAGAACCAGAAAAAGGGGTAAATTAAGAGCGTGGAATCCTTAACTACAAAGAAGAGTTATGTGATATCGTTGTAGAAGACGATGCAGATAAATCACCTCTAGCTTCACATTTGCGTGATTTTAAAATACCAAATAACTTCAAGTTTACTTTGCATGTCAACATCTATGATGGGACCACGAATCCAAAAGAGTTTCTGCACTCATACAGAAACAACATGAGATTTTGTGATGCAAACTTTGAATTAGTTTGCAAGGCATTCCCTGTCTTTTTGATAGGAAAATCGATCACTTGGTATGAAGACCTTCCAAATAGGAGTATCAAATCTTGGGCATAGTTGTCTGACCTATTCCTAGATCACTTCTACCAGAAATAAAATTTTACTAATACAATCACATATCTCAATAACATAGCCCAGCGAAGTGACAAAAACCTAGTAGAATATCAAAATCGGTTTACTACGGAAAGCTTGCAGGTTTGTGACTTGTCACTCTAATCGTCATTAAGAGCGTTCACAGAAGGCATGCGATCAGGAGAGTTCTATAAAAATCTAACAAAGAATATGCCTGGAAATCCAAGGGAGCTACAAAAGATGATTGAGCAACATGTGCAAACGGAAGAAGCAAGAAATCGTAAGATAAAGTGGGAAAGAGGCAAAAAGTGAACGATGGAAGTCGAGTCTTCGCAGAAGGGATTCATGAAAAAGGGAAAGGGAAACATCTCAATCAAAGGAAGAGAACCAGGTTCGCAGACTGCAACATTTCAAGATACACCTTTTGACAAGGCCAAGGAAAGAAATATGGCCGGCACAAAAGGATTTATTCTGAGAACCAGTACCCATGCTAGCACGACCAGAAAAAAGATCTAGGGAATATTATTATGTTTTCCACAAGGACCATGGCCATGACATCGAGTATTGCAGAGACCTAAGAAGACATATTGAAGAAAATTTGAGGAATGGCTTCTTAGGTTAATATAGAAGAGAAGGGGGAAGCAAGTATAGAAAAAAATACCAAAACAACAAACACCTTAGCAAGGAATCAAGGGACAATGTCCACATTGACCGCGGCAATTTACTACAAGGAGGATGAAGGCGATAAAATACCAGAAACATTTATCTTGTCTATACATGGATCTACAGAGTCATTGTCCAATAATGCTTGGAAAGCTAGAGCACGATATTCTCTCCCGCAAGAACTTGTTGATGAAAGATTCTGATCGGATGAGATTATCACCTTGAGCAAAGAGGATGCAGTGCCAAACGATTCACCTCATAATGACCCCATGGTCATTATAGTAAAACTTAAAAATTCTACTGTACAAACAGTGTTTGTAGATGATGGAAGTGCAGTCAAAATAATATTTGTCGACTGCTTTGATAGGCCGGGTTTCAAGCGAACGGACCTCAAAAAATCCACGCCCCCACTAGTTGGATTCATAGGGAAATTAGAAATGCCTTTGGCCAATATACAACTACCGGTTACTATTTGGGAAAGCGGAAGAAATTGCACCATCATGTGTGACTTTGTAGTTATGGACACTTTAAGTACGTCTAATTCTATCATAGGAAGATTGTGGATGAACAGATTAAAGACCATATGGTCCCCTTATTACCCGGTCATGAATTCCCAACTCCGGCCAGAACTGTAACTATAAGAGGAAACCAGCAAACTGCAAGGCAATGCATGGTCATCGCAATGAAAGTAGGGAAATTGGAAGATAAAGAAAATATGGTTAACACGATCTCAAATGGAGTATCGCTAAATCGTCCAGAATCGGTAGGGGACCTAGGGGAAGAAACGGAGCTGGTTAGTCTGGGTAGCGAAAACAACTCAAAGTGTGTAAGGGTAGGGAAATACCTTCTCAATGAAGAGAAGAAGAGAATCATAGAAATGATGCAAAGTCACAAATAAAATTTTGCATGGAATGTTCATAATATGGGAGGAGTAGACCTGCACATCGCTACACACTCTTTAAATATCAGTGGCGTGATCAAACCAGTTAAACAAAGGCAGTGTTGCTTCGGCAGCGATAGGCAGAAAGAAATCAAAGAAGAGGTTACAACACTGCTTCAAGCTGGCATAGTAAAGGAGGTCATATATCCAAAATGGCTTCCAAACCCAGTTATGGTAAAGAAGTCAGACGCGGGATGGAGGATGTGCATTGATTTTACAAATTTGAATAAAGTGTGCCCCAATGATTGTTATCCTCTACCAAAAATTGATAAGCTAGTTGAGGCAATTTCAGGGTATCAGGTGCTAGCATTTTTAGATGTGTACAAGGGATATCATCAAATATTAATGAATCCAGAAGACTCCGAGAAAATGGCTTTTATAACAAGCTTTTGAACGTTCTGTTACATAAAGATGCCGTTCAAGCAGAAAAATGCAGGAGCAACATACCATAGAGTAATGGATAACACATTTCGTAATCAAATAGGGTGAAATGTCAAAATATATGTCGATGGCATGATGATCAAAAGCAGGGAGGTGGATAGCTTCACTGCGGATTTGCAAGAGAATTTGGACACACTAAGTGCCATAAGGATGAAGCTCAACCCCAAGAAGTGTGTATTTCGAGGTAGGCGCAGGAAAATTCTTAGGACACAAAGTGTCTTCAAAGGGAATCGAGGTCAAATAGGTACAAGTTCTAATGGGGTCACTGGCAGCGCTCAGCAGGTTTGTCTCCAAAGCAGCGAAAAAGCATTTCTCATGATTCGAAGTTCTAAGAAATGCCAAGAAGTTTAGTTGGAGTCAAGAATTCCAGATAACATATGATGGTTTAAAAGAACAGCTTCTTAAAGTGCTAACGCTGAAATCACCCACCCTTGGAGAAATGTTATACTTATATTTAGCAATTTTGCAGAATGCGGTCAGCTCTATTTTGGTTCATCTTGAAGACCAGACAGAAGTACTAGTCTATTATTAGCAAAATATTACAGAGTGCAGAGAAAGTGTACAGGCCAGTGGAGAAACTAACCATAGCCTTAGTATGCTCAGCACGAAGACTGCGAACGCATTTCCATGCTTATCACATCATGGTTTACACTGGTTTTCCAATCAAGAATGTTCTCAACAAGCCCAAATCATCAAGAAGACTGACAAAGTGGGCCCTGGAATTAGGCCAATATGAGATTCAATTCCAACCATGAAAAGTGATCAAAGCACAGGCACTAGCAAACTTCATTACAGAAATGACCAGTGAAGAAGAAAAAAAAGTGAGCATGTATCAAAGCCTGGGCATTGATAAAGGCAAGACAAAATGGGAAGAAGTGGCATGGACGTTGTTCATTGATGGTGCGTCCAACAATGAAGGATGTGGGGTAGGATTGTTATTCATAAACTCAAATAGAGGCAAACACAGATACTCACTACGTTTTGATTTCCCGCTTACCAATAATGAAGCAGAATATAAGGCCATTATCTGTGAACTAGACCTTAAAATCATATTGAAGGTTAATATTGTTAGAGTGTCTAGTGATTCGCTAACTGTGGTCCGGAAAGTACGAGGAGACTATGAAGTACGAGAATAGCAGTTGGTGAAATACTTAAGGAAAGTTCAGCAACCCATAGCACAGCTTGAGTACTTTGACATACAACACATACCACAAAGAAAAATTACAAAGGTGGATGCACTAAGCAAGCTAGCGATAGCAGGGTTTTACCCTCTCAGCGAACATGGAGATGTGGTGGTAGGAGTCATTCCAGTCAGAAGCACGGTGTCAACTATTGTGTCGGCAGTTCAAACAGATAAAGTAAACTGATGATGCAACTAATAGATTTCTTTGCCAAGGGAACACTGCTTGAAGATAAAGTGCAGGCTAGGAAGTTAGAGTTACGTTTTAGAAATTACACCTACGAAGATGGGACCTTGTACAAGAATGGTTGTCTGGTCTCCGTGGATAAAATGAATAGGACCGACCCAAGCGGCAAAAATTTTACAAGAGTTACATGAAGGGCTATGTGGAACGCATCAGGGAGTAAGAACGATAGCGAAGAAGATCATTCAAGCTAGATACTACTAGCCGACTATGTTCAATGACACGCACAACTTCGTACTTAAATGTAGAAGTTACCAAATCAATGCTTTGCTATCGCATAAGCCACAAGCACCTTTGACAGGAATATATGGAGCGTGGCCATTTGATAAATGGGGGATTGACTTAGTTGGACCATTCCCAAGAGGCAAAAGCAATGCCAAATTCCTAGTTGTAGCAATCGACTACTTTACAAAGTGGGTGGAGGCAAAACCATTAGGGCGAGTCACAGCTGAAGCCACTAGGAAATTCGTGTGGCAAAACATTGTATGTCGCTTTGGGGTGCCACATACCATTGTAACGGATAATGGTATGCAGTTCACAAGTGGTGTATTCATGGATTGGTGTTCCAAGCTTGGTATTCTCCAAAGTTCACCTCTGTAGTGCACCCTCAAGCCAATGGCCAGGTGGAGGTAACGAACAGGACTATCGTTCAAGGAATTTAGAAACGGCTAGAAGAAAAACAAACTGGATGGGTAGATGAATTATTAAATACCTTATGGTCATATAGAACAACTGTTTGAGAACCAACAGGGAAAACACCATATAGTCTAGTTTACGGCAAAGAAGCAGTTATACCAGTGGAAATTGGAAATGCAAGCCTCTGAGTATGCGATTACAAGGAGAAAGACAACCCGGACCTGATAAGGTTGGAATTGGATGAACTGGAAGAGAAAAGGGATATAGCAACGATCACAGAAGCTAAGTACAAGGAAATAATGGCGAGAGCTTACAATCAGAAACTGAAGGAAACACGACTTTAGATGAGCAACCTAGTCTAGCAGAGGAGCGAGGAAAGTTATGCCCAAAGTGGGAAGGACCCTACAAAGTCACAAAAGCTCACAAGTCCAACAACTATGAGTTAGAAAGGCTGGATGGCACTAGTGTTCCGAACACGTGGCATGTGATCAACTTAAGGAAGTTTTATGTCTAGATTTGAAGAAGGTAGCGAACATCTGCCTTTATAGACGCTAGGATGTTATCCTTGGTTTCTTTTCTTCCATTGTATCCGACGCAACATTATCGCAGAAATATATTATTAATACACAATACCACCTTGCTGGACCACGATCACATTTCTCATTCCTTAATTTTACACAATAGCAAAAATCTCTTCGTAACATGTTACGATCAAAACACTAGATTTTTCAAGTCAAGCTGTTTGGAAAACATCAAGTTGCAAGTTTTACACAATTAACGATGCTTGCAAGCCTTGGATCTTACAACTTTGCAAATCAAACAATTGCAAGCCATAGATCTTGCACAGCTAGCGTTCCTTACAAGCTTTGGTTGCAACTTCGCAAATCAAAAAATCACAAGCTATAGATCTTGCATAGTTTGCAATCCTTGCAAGCTTTAGATCTTATAACTTTGTCATATGCATAATTGCAAGCTATAGATCTTGCTGTTAGGAAAACATGCCTCTAACATAGTGACAAAAGCAAGCAATAGATTTTGCATCTTTGCACATTACATACTCCAAACAAAGCAAACAATAAACCTTGCTACAAAACTGTGACTAAAGTAAGTCATAGATCTGCAGCTCCGCAACTTTTGACTCCTCCAGCAAAAACCCACATCATTAAAAAGGACGGACGATAGCTAATTCAGCAAAAATGAAGATGTAAAATTTGTGAAGTCATAAACAAGTTTATTAAAACATTACAAGAAAGGGTAAGTGGTTCAAAATATCTATCTACGCCTTGAGGCTGACGAAGATCCAGAAGATGACGATCCATCACAGTGGCGGTCATGCTCATCTTTACGATGAGAATGCTCGGCCCTACGTCGATTCTCCTCAGCGGCCTCTTCTTCACTAACCAAGTTCTTGTAATGCCACTTCATGTGCCAATAAGTGGGATGGCGTATGAAACCTCTTCGCTCCATGTGCTCGAGATGTTTAGCATAGTATGCCCTAAAGTCAGGGATGGGGCCAAACTCATCGCGATCCAATTGCATACACATAACATTGATGGTTTCTTCATACCTTTTCAGCCCAACTCTCAAGTCATGTATTTCCTTTTCTAGGGACCGGATGTGCGACCAAAAAAACTCAAACAAGTTAATCCTCTGACCACCAACTTCTATTGTAACATCTCCACGACTAACAGCCCTTCGAGATGACGAAGGGAGAGACTGGAGTTTGTCTTTATACGTAACACAAGCTTGCTCAAGTTGATGAACATATCTATCAAGTAGCTTGCACTCAGTGTGAAGCTCCTCATTGTCACTTCGCAGCTGTGTGTTTATGGCGGACTGCTCATCGAACGTTTCCTGCCAACCAAGAGCAGAAGTTGATAAGTGATGACACTCATCCTGCCTTTTCTCCAACTTACCCAGCTGATCATCAATACGGGCACATTTTTTATCAATATTCAACGTCTTCTGATGGGCCTCGCGAGTCTCACTCGCACCATAATCTCTAGCTTCTGCTTGTTGGCGGAGCATCTTCGTCATGTTCAACCGTTGTCAATGAATAAGACTGTTCTACTCACCTAAAATCCTACGTGAATTGCACAAAGCATCCTAGCTGTCCATCACAGTCACATTCCACTTCTTTTCAAGTTTTCTAATACCCAGTACCATATACTTCAAACGTATACCTAATTGAACACGGACAGGGAGATTAAACGATCGTAAGTACTTGCAAGCAGATTCAAGATTAACTAAACTATGAACAATGTCCTTACCAAGAGATTCAACATTATATCGATTAGGAATGAGCTTACTGCAAAGACAACTTGTAGACAAAGAGGAAGATGAAGACAAAATAAGAAGTTGCCACCCAATGCTTAAGGGAAGCGATTCTATACGCGAAAATAGGTCAGAAGAAACAACCTCTTCACATTATTAGGTGAAGGATCAGGTAGCATGAAGCAAGATAATAGGCTTATGAAGAGGATCATTATGCCCCATAAATTCAAGGTTTTTCAAGAAATTATGATCAACCAAAATATTGAAGACATGCATATAAGTAAGGGCAATGAGAAAGCGTACAATAGGACAAATAGATCAACTTTCATACTTAAGTCACACAAATAGTACAGACACACATAAAAATATTGTTTTAGGTTTACAATCCAAAAATAAAAATACACAAATAATCAACTAACTTCAGAGTTTGAGTTAAGCATAGGCTGAACAACGATTACGGCGGCATCTTGGCTTGGTTGTTGAGTAACATTCCCCTCGCTTGGCTGCTGGATGGGAGTCTCAGTGATCGCATTAACCTCACTAGCCACACTGGTACTAGGATTAGGAGTGGGAACATCATCGTTAGGCTTGAATGGAAGATCTTCGAAGTAATCCACCTCACACTTCTTCAGCTTAGCAACAGAAGGAAGACTTGGAAGACTAGCAAGATGTGAGAGCAAGGCATATGGATGTCCTCCGCCATCTATCTTTTGGATAAAGGCTTTGTTAATATTTGACCTCTTCTTTTCCATGGTATTGGTGCACTTCTTCAGAGAAGGAAAACTCTTAAGATCACAAGTGGGATTCCACTTGCGTTGATTCTTCACAGCCTCGCGGTATCCGACTGGGTGAGCATCTTTGGAAATATCCTTAAAAAATATATATAATAACTTGGTCTTGAAGAGTCGATCTACCATCACTTTGAGGTATAGAGGTGATGCAGGCCCATTTGTGCACATTTCCTTTAACTTAGAACGAAGCTGAGTCGCCTCCACCCTTGCAAGCCTAGCACACACCTTAGCGGCACTTGCTTTTTCCTCAACAACCTTCGACCTCTCCTCAGCAACTTTAAGCAAGCTCTCCAGTGTTGCACATTTGGTTTCCTGTGTTTTGTACTTCTCCAATAATGACTCATCAATAGGAGAACACTTTGACAGCCGCTCACTCACAATTTGAAGGCCTTCACCCACCTTATAAGCCAACAACATATGAGACGAAGCTATTCAGCACTTTACAAACAAGAGATCAAGACATAAGGAAGACTATTAAAGTTTGGTTGCAGACTTACTATAGCTAGTGTGTCAGGTAAAGAAAGATTATAAAGGATATCAAAGAACATACCCTCTGGTAATGGATTCTCAGTTCGTGGCACAATCTGCAAACCAATTTGGTTAACACATCCCTTTTTCAAGGGAGGAACAGAATAGCCTGAAGGCCACCACCTATACCCCTCTTGTTCTTCTTCTCCTTCGACACATTATCGAGGTGACGACCACTTGTCTCCCCTCTCCCAGTACCTTTGCCCTCATCAATAAGGCTCGTAGTGTTCGTCGTAAATAGGTAAATAGTATAGACGGTGGAACCTGCAGTAGAGCCCTAAATGGACCCCACCAAATACAAAAGAATCCAACCCTAGGCTACATAGTAAACCTAAGGAGTAAAGTCCGAAAGAGGTAGGGGGGGAAATAGTAGAGTGTAGATCCATTAGACAACACTCAACTATCCCCCCCCCCTTTTGTCCATATGAAATAACAACCTACCCAATGCAAGATAGCCAAGCAAAGGGAGCACAAAAACAACCTGGAAAAACACAGGCTATAACCCAAATGATGGGGTGAGAACAAACTCACTACCCATAAAACAAATCCGCTTCTACCCCTAACAAATGGGGCCTTCTTCAATCCAATTCCGAAATGCAACCGAGAAGAGTCTCGGGTCTTGAAAGTATTTGGATCGTTGATGAAGGGATTAAGAACCAAGAACGGATAATAAGAAAATCCTAATGCAGCCGAGGGTGTCTCGGGTCTTGGACATCACATATAATTTGAAGCCGATGAACCAAATGGACAACTGCTTCTACCATATACATCCCTAAGATGAAGAAAGAGGGATGTTATTGGCCTTCTGACATTCTCGTTTTGCACCGAAGCTGATCGTATGGGCCAAGATGAATGAGGCCGTGCCTCGGACCTTAGTGCCTCCCAGTAAAACCAACTTCCGAAAGATGTGAGAATGGATGCACTTCTACCGCGTGCACCAAGCGTGGCAAGTATGTACTCGCCCACTCCATTTTGAGCAAATGGACAGCTATATGCTATTTTAACACAAAGGGTAGCGCGAGCATAAAGCGCATAGATAACCATCAAATCAATAGTAAAAGCTAGGCTTAGGAGAAAGAGTAAGAGGACAGAAAGCCTTACTCTAAAACCTATTGCCTCCACCCGAATGCCGAGCTGCAAGTGCCAAAAGAAGTCCAAGAAAAACCATAAGCCAATCCTGACACCATCGAGCCCAAAGCAGCCTCTCCCGGCGCTGAAAATCGCGTCGGCTCGTAGTGTTCGTACCCTTAGGCACGGTGTTGCTCCCAGCAGCATTATTGGCAAGTACATCAGCCTCATCCACCTCCTCATCTTTACCTTCAAAGAGCGATGGGTCAACTTAACTTTATATAGGTCCATATCTAAAACAAAAAAAACAACATAGATCAAAATGAGCACACATGAAAAATTAAGAGATGAAAGAGTACAGATCGAACACATTAAAACAAAAGCAAACAAAACACCTTCAGCATCTGAGTTAGCATGGTGAAGATATTGTGTATGCACATGAAGCATGGCCACAATTTCCATCTCTTCGGTAAAACGGACACTCAGACTAGGAAGCCTCGACTTAGGAACCTTGAAGTTCCAAGAAGGTACAACAACTTCAGGAGCTTGTTTTGCTTTTATAAAAAAGTATCCTGTACGCCAATTACCAACATTACTAGGGAAACCACTTACAAGCTCAACCCCAAGGATCACAAGATAAAAAGCAAACTCGTCTACAGTGTTTTTCACTTTTTGGAGGTGATAGAAGTTTCAAAACAACTCAAATGTGAAAGGAACGTTCAATTTTTCACACACCCAAAGAAACCCCTTTATAATAACGATGCCCTTGGGATTAAATTGGGACAACACAGCCTTATATAGATGGGGGAGCTCAATCACATATGCAGGGAGAGGGAAATAAAGGCCAAAGTTCAGGTAAGCTAAATAACAGGAAATGTAGCCAGGTGGATCAGTGCGAACGTACTCAGAATTTGCAGGCAAACGAAGCTTAAAAGAAGTGAGGAAAGGTAAATAATTCTTTAGAGCATTTACATACGAACCAGTTAGAATACTGTGTATGGTGGAGGATCCAGCATGACTAGAATCCCCGTCAAAAGGAGCAACTTCTACGGGAACTTAATATGGTTAGAGGAAGACATATGGTCCTGGAGTTGGAAGTAACAACCTTAATTAGTGTCAAACACCGTGGACACAAATTTTGTAGAACAAAGTTTCACAGAAGACAAGCCGAAGAAGATGACCGGAAAATAGTTAGACACAACCAATGAAATTACTACAAAATAAGGAACAACTCTAACATATCAAATCCATAATATAATGCAAAGGAATTGGAAATTAAATTCTAAATAGAACTTACTCTTGAAGAGGATGACGGAAGGTGATACGCATAAAACCTAGGGATGCTCAGAGAGGATGAAAGCTTGGGCAACAGAGAAGAGGAAATGAAATGAAAGTGAGAAAATGTGCTTAAATATCAATAATAAATGACAAGATCGAGGAAGACAACCAGTTCAGAGAAATGCAATGATGATAATCTGACACAAAAAGCAAAATACCTTTTGCTTCTATCGGGATGGTGGCAGTAGATGAAAAGACAACACACTTATTGAGGGCAACATTTAATTATTCGTTTCAAATTCCTCATTTAAGAGGTAAAATGAAAATGAACGTCAAGAAAAAATGGATTGGAATACCGAAGAATAAGGAGCGAATCTCGGATTTTAGAAACAAAATCATCGTAGAAATAGTCTTACCATGAGGGGTTCAAAGTTTAAATATTCAAATTTGATGAAAGATCGAGGATATAGATAAAGCCATAAAGCTAATGTCACTTCGCAATGAGGATGAACATAACATTAAATTATGAAACTTGTGGATGAGCAATGTATGTTCACATTTAAACCACAAAGCCACGCCATTACTCCATTTCTTTTAGACTTCATGGCTAGGGGGGCTTATGGTGTATATATGGCCCAGTGATCAAGAGTCTGATGACTGCTAGGCCTAGCTTAATGATATCCTAGATGCGGAGCTTCTATTTATGATAGAATATGTGGGCCGAGATATACGGAATAAGCAACGAACACAAAGGCTACAGATCCAAAACGTGGTGATCGTGGTATGACCACAATATTAATCCCTAAAAGCAAGGAACTGCAACTATGCTAGCCTATGAATACAACAAACTCTTAAAGAGCTAAGGTAAACGCAAGTATCTCTAGAAATTGCAATTCTAGCAAAAGAAGACTGACTTGGTCGTCGAAACCTTTCTCCCAAAATCATTTCCGGGATAAGTTTGCAGGTAAAGAGGTTCTTGGATAGCACAACCAACTTGCCTGGATGATCTACCACATCAAATAGTCTTTCAAATTTTTAATTTGGTCCAAAGGGTCTTTCAGTCATTTTTGGTTGGTCAATGACTGAAAATGACAAGTCAATGTCGGAATATACTCTGTAGGGTTATATTAGCACTTTCATTAAGTAGGTAGGGTTATTTTTGTAGTAAAAATTATCTAGAGGATTATATGACACTCACTCAAGTAGGTTTGGTTATATTGGTATATGTCCCTTAATCCTTGAGAAAATGACAGTTATAGTACCTTTAGGCGAAATTATAGCTTTTGTTCGTGTTTTTGCACATTGTTCTCAAAACGTTCCCACATTATTACGAAATGTTCTCAATTTATTCCCACATACTATTAGCCGGTTTAAGTGAATCAACATTGAGTCGACCTTTGTAATGATGATAGTGTAAATATTGGGAAGTAGGGAACATGGAAAGCAAGGACGATAGAAGAGACAATGAGTATGGTTGGATTGGTGGTGTTCGAGTATGGTTGGATTGGTGGTGTTCAGAACATGATGAAGGAGGCAGTGAAGAAAAAAATTAGAATAAGAGAATATTAAAAATATAATAATTTAACCTCATAAATTGTTGAATAAATTTTTAAGCAAAGTGCATAATATATAACCCTACATAATTGACGAAACTGCAGATATAACCATGCAATAATTGAAAATACAAATATAATCCTAGGTATTTAGGTTATGTGCAAATATAACCTTTTCCGGCAAATTTTAGCTAGAATTTAGTTAAAAGACATTTTTCCCTTCTGGAAAAAATAATAAACTAAAAAAATTTGAAAAAATGACATTATTGCCCTTAGCATCATTATACCTAAATATTGTCGTCGGACCGCCGCTGGACCACTGCTGGACTGCCACCGAACCACCGCCGGACCTACCCCAGACCACTGCCAGATTGCCATCGGACCACCAACGAACTTGGTAGGGTTATATCAGCACATTTTGAAATTTGATAGTGTTACATCTGCACATTCCTAAAACTTGTAGGGTTTAATCTACACTTTCGTCAATTATGTAGGGTTATATATGCACTTTGCTCTAAAAATAAAGTGTCAAATTAGTACAAAATCAACACCAACCGCATGCAACTGCCATTTCAATCTCTTCTACCAATTGTCGACGTTCCAGAGTGTGATTCTAGTTTGAAGAGATTTGGCAAGGTCGACGCAGCGGACGTTGAAGTGGAAGTGCAGGAACATTTCAAAAATGTTATCTTCATCTGAAATTCCTCTCAATTCACTTTTTTTTTTTAATTGAAAACACCCGTGAGGTGGGGGAGTTATGTATTGGGTTCCCCATGCCCTATAACAAAAACCAGATTGTACATGAGTTGTCTAGATAGTTAGACTTAAGAGAAGAGAGTAGCCTCCGTTAACCTAGTAACAACTATACAGTGATATGTAATGATGAAGTAACGATCCGTAGGAGCGAATCTCCACCCCAAGTGTTAATTCACTCCCACGGCCAGGTTACTTACATCTGTTTTAGTAACAATCAAAATCCCAATGTCAGCTAGTAGGGGAAGAGTAGCAAAAATATAACTAAACTCCAAAGGTGAAGAGACATCAGCAGAGCAGTAGTACAGCAGTGCAGCAGAGCATCCAAAGGTGGCATATCTCTTTGTTCAGTAGATCAGTAGTACAGCAGCGCAGCAGAGCATCCAGAGGTGGCATATCACTTTGTTCATCAGCAGAGCAGAAGTACAGCAGCGCATCAGAGCATGTAAAGGATAGCAGCAGTGTAGCAGAGCAGTAGAGGCCGTTCATGATCTGTTAAGCCGAGAAAACCTGCCAAAAACACAAACAAAAACTCAGCAGTATCCATTCTAGAACTGAGTTCAGTGAATACGAACAGATGGGACAGATTGTTTATCCAATGTAATAAGCCCTTTGATGTGTCTCGGAATGTTAGTCATTGAAATTATAGGACCAGAGTGAGAATGACATTTAGCCAGGGTATCAGCCACTAGGTTAGCCTCCCTGAGGACATGGATCAATTTAGCCCCTCCAAGAGCAGCTTTCACCTTATAGACTTTATCAAAGAGTTCCCACTTAGCTGAGTAGGGGTCATTTAACATAGAGACCGCAAGTTTAGAATCAGATTCTATTATAAATGTTTGGTCCAGATGAGAGAAAATCTGACAAACAAGTAAAATGGCATCAATTTCAGCTAACAGTGGAGTCCTAGCTGTGGAGGAAGAGGTGCAGATGTATGTAGGATTGCCTAGATTAATGCAATATTGAGTTTGATTATGTGATTTTCTTTTGCTTCTTGTCACATGAATAGAGATAAGAGGTATATATGGTATTGAATATAAAGGATTTTGATGACATTTTTTTATTTTGTTGAATTTAGTCCAAATTCATGATTGGATGACCTTTGGTGTTGTGTGTGTAGCTGTTATTTTGTTGTGTTTTTTTACTTAGGGTTTTTTATGTTGATGGGTTTTGCTTTTATAATATGTGTTAATATAACCCTACATTTTTTTATGAATGTGCTAATATAACACTATAGGTTTTAAGAATGTGCAAATATAACCCTATCAAATTTCATAATGTGTTGATATAACCCTACCTAGTCCGGCGGCGGTCCGGCGGCGGTTTGGCACGTATAAGGGTATAATTGTCCATCCAAATTTAGCTTTTGGTCTGAGGGCTTTTTTGTCATTTTTGAGGGGGTCAAAATCGGAAAAACACGGTCAATGCCAGAAATGTGACCAGAAGGTTATATTTGCACTTTCATTAAATAGTTAGGGTTATATTTGTACTAAAAATTATCTTCGGGTTATATCTGCACTTTCTCAATTATATAGGGTTATATAAGCATATTTCCCTAAGTTTCTTTTATTACTTTAGTAACTGTTGACGAGTATGTTAACTTAATTAAAATGTGTTAAATTTAAAAAAGTAATCAATTAAAATATTTCATAATAATCTGGCAACCTTTTAGAATGGTGCAAAAAGAGGAAAGAATAATTTCTAAAAGTGAGCACAGGTATCATTTTCTCCAAAATCCTTAATATTTTCCAACTAATAAACTCACCATTTGAGTCGTTGGAGTTACTTCTGAGTAGGAGCTCAAAGTACAGACCCGCCCCCGAATCGGATGGACCCTGACAACTGCACCGACCCACCACGAATTTTGCCTCATTTAACAATTTTACCACTGACCCGCTCGCTGTCTATTAGTCAAAAAACATTAGAAGAGCCACCGCTGTAATCCCTCCGCCGACGTTGGTGCTATTCATTCGTTTCTTATCTGCTTCCTCCGCGCCTCCTTCAATTTCATTAGACGCACAGCAGAGGTAAATCAACTATGTATATCAAAAACAATTTCTTGCTGAAATTTTGGGATTTGTTTTTTTGTTATACTCAGTATTGAACAGTCCCTTTTTCTCGCACTTTATGCGGGGTCAATTGGAGGGAAACTTCTTGTTTAACGCTTTTATAGGCGGCAACTTTTGCTCAACTGAGCTTCTGATTCCGATTCCTTTGAATTTGTTCTCATGTTATGAAGTAGTGCTACTCTGAATTTGTGCTGATTTGTTTATGGTAGCTGCTAAATTGATGTTTATGTATGATCATGGATGCATACATGGTTATTATATTGAATTCACTGACGGATCTATTCCTGGGCAAGGTAGGGCAATTGCCCTACCATTTTTTCAAAAAAAACATTTTAAATTTTTTTTAAGTTAATTAATATTTAATTTTTAATTAGTTCCCAAGTTTATTTTTTTATTTTAGACCCATTTTATTCCTCCAAATTAAAAATATTTCTTGAAATTTTAACAGTACCTTCAAAGAATGGTCATCAAATTAAATTGTGACCCACCAATTTTTTTTTTCTAGATCCGGCCCCGATTGAATTGATTGCTTATTGACAATTATTGCTAAACTATTGTCTGATTATGTCCGTGTATTTTTTTTCCCATTTTGGTTTTTCTAGAAATTGCTCCGTGAAGATAAGGTTTGAAAAAGTTTGACATCTTGGCTGGAATTAATGTTTTTTTTGGCCTTTTTTATTCTGACTTATAGATTACAGCGCTCTTGAAGTTGAATGTACTTTCGCTTATTGCCTCTTTGTGGTTCTGTCTTATGAGATAATTCTGGCAGAAGGACCTAAACCCAGGACTAGTTGGCTCTGCTTGGTAGTTGGCTTCTAGTTGAAATGTTAATAGAGTGAGGAAATATATGCCTTTGTGCAATAAGTCTGTTGTTCATATATCATATTAACTGATTGGTGTTATGGTGTTATCACTTAGGGAGCGGTATCTGTTGTTCATATATTATGCCTTTGTGAAGTGATTTGCAGATCAGGCATCCTGATGTGGGCAATTTAGGAACAATGTTATTGGAGGATAATGGTTAATAATTAATTACAGCAAATCTTATTTTATTTTTGTAATGGTTAGTATTGAATTCTTTATTTAAGGCATAAAACTATAGAACAAGGCCTTGTTGTGTAGTATTTACTGGTTTCATTCTTTACACTACTATTCTTCATGATTTGCTGTGTGTTGGAATCTAATATACTTGTAATTTCTTGTGCTATTAATAATACTCATATCTGATTTCTCTCTGAGGGTTAGTTTTCTTCCGTACCTAATAATTGCTGACTTTTGAGAGAGGGGTGCTCTTGAATTTTACCTTTCTTTTGACACTGATTATTGCAGGGATATTAGTTAGGTGTTAGGAGTATATTTTAGCTGTCAGGTGTCCAAAATAGCTTTGTGATAGTTGTGATATAATTGTTGCATAATTTTGATTATCTGTATATGTTTTAAATCTCTGTACACGAGACATGAGTAGATTAGGTCTCTGTATATGACTATACGTTTTTGCACTGTTTTTGCACCTCTTGAATATTTTATCCAAATACAAAATGGTAGTTGTATCAGCGATGACTGCTATTCATTAACACTAAATGTTTTTGGGTTACTGATTTGTTTTTTCAAATTTTTTGTATTTTGCAGAAAAGTGTACTTAAAGTAAAGTGTATGGTAAGAATGGGTTTGGAAGAAGTGGGTACTGAAGGGGTCAAGAAGAAAGATAAGAAGAGTAAGGATAAATCAAAGAATGATATTAGTATTGCAGTTGATTTGGGTGGTAACCACTCTGATGAGGCTCACATGACCAAAGATGGAATCATTGATGTTTGTAATAATTCTGTGAAAACAATTAGCAGAAAAGGAGATAAAGAGAGTAAGAAGACAGAGAAAAGAAAGGTAAAGGATGGGTCAAGAACTGAAGAAAGCAATTACCATTTTGGGGAGAGGGATGCAAATGAATGTGGAAAAGAGTCCGAGATTCATATGCAAAATAACCATGTTGGGAGTTTGATAAAGACGATTGGGGGGGAGAAAAAGAAGAAGAGGGAGAATAGTGGAGTCTCTGATGATAAATTGCAGCGCAATCTTGATATTATTGAGGGTATAAACATGACTCTAAAAGGTCCCGATGTGTTGCAAAATGGGATCGATGATTCGGCTGTGGGACAAGGTTCAGATAGTATTGTTGTCATGTCACCTCATAAGAAGACAAATAGAAAGAGCAAAAACTCAGATGGGAATTTTGGTTTTGGTGCTGGAAACAAAGATATAACTTTGCTGACCAAACAGGAAATATTTGAGAAGAGTAACCAACAAGGTGAACGTGTTGAACCATTTGGTGAAGGCCATACCTTCGAAAGTGTTGAGAAGGAAGAGAAGAATAAGAGGAAGAGAAAGAAGGATAAGTGTATAAAACAGGAGATATTTGAGAAGAGTAACCAACATGGGGAAAGTGTTAAAGCATTTAGTGAAGGCCATGCCTTGGAATGTTTTGAGAAAGAAGAGAAGCGGAAGCAGAAGAGAAAGAAGGATGAGAGTATAGTTTCTGAAGGAGACCTGCAAGGGCGTGACCTTCTTGATCCAAAGGGTAAAAGACCTTCAACCTTAAATGAAAGAGATAATAACGAGCTATTAACAGAGACAACTATTGATACTACTGCACAGAATGATGTTGTCACTAAGGATGTGAAGAAGATGACGAAAAAGAGTAAAAAAGGCAAGGGTGAGTCAGGTTCAGGGGAAAATACAACCATGGATTTGGAATTAGATGGCCATTTTAATGATGGAACTAAGGGCAAAAAAGGGAAGGTCACATCAGATAACGAAGGATCTAAAGATCTTAAACAAAAAAAAAGCAAGAAAAAAGTGAGTTTCTCAGGCGAGGACGAGGTTTTCCAGTTGCCTGAGGACAATCTGGTGCGTGGAAAGCGGTTCTCTAAAGAAGAAGATGAAATGGTGAAAGAAGCTGTATTTAATTATATCGAGACCAATTGCTTAGGTGAAGAAGGTTTAAAAATGGTATTGAATTGCAAGTCATACCCCAAAATTCGGAGTTGCTGGAAGGAAATAGGGACAGCCTTACCACGCAGGCCTCAGAGTGCTGTATATTATCGTGCTCAGATTTTATTTCGCAGGGATGAAAAGCGTAAGTGGACTAAAGAAGAGATTGAAATACTACGGGCATCTCACAAGAAGCATGGTAACCAATGGAGGGCTGTGGCTAATGAACTTGGCAAACACAGAGTTCATGGTAAGGATACGTGGCGCAGAATAAGACTTGCAAATTTGAAGGGACGCTGGTCACAAGATGAGTACCAAACTCTATTTGATTTAGTCAATCTTGATCTGAGGATGAAGTATGCTGAAGAAAAGAAATCCAAGTACGGCATGTTAAGAGATAATGTTCCCTGGACTGCCATAAGCGATAGGTTGACCACGCGAGCCGAGCCAAGTTGCTGTTTCAAATGGTATTACCAGCTAACATCACCAATGGTAATGGATGGTGATTGGGTTGATTCTGATGATTATCGCCTGATTGATGCCCTTTTTCAGCTGGATGCAAACTGCTATGAAGATGTGGATTGGGACAATCTTCTTGAGCACAGGCCCGGAACATTATGTCAGAAGCGATGGTGTGAAATGGTTCTGCACATAGGCGACAATGTTAAGAGGTCATTTGCTGATCAAGTTGAAGTTCTAGCGAAACGATACTGTCCTGAATTACTTGAATCTAGAGAAAGTTGGGAGAGCAAACCTGTTGTCTCGTAGTCTTTTCTTCTTTTTGAGAAATGTTCGTCTCGTAGTCTTTTTGTTACTAGTTAGTTAATGCGTTGCACGATGGGTTAGATAACACTTGTATTAATGGTTTTATGGCATTAATTTTTTGATACTTCAATATTTGATGATTGTTGAGGGAAAACAATTGTGAGATGATGCAGGTAACTGGAAAATCCACTACAAAATGAATTAAACACAAAATCAGTAGCATAGTTATGATGTGCAAGAAGCAATGTATTAGCCCAAAAAATGAAGTAAATTGATATTCTAAGCAACCAGGAGATAAAAACCGAGAGATGAAAATAGTTTTTCAAAAGTGGGTGTTCTCATGTCATGGTACTGGATGACTTCATTAACGTTTGATAAATAAAAAGGCAGTGGAGAATCCCACACTGATGCTCTCCAGATCAGATTGTTTCATATAGCTAACAAATGAGCTAAAGAGTTTTCTAATCTAGACCCAAAGATTCCTGAATTAGCTATCTTCAAGAACAATCTGTCTATTACATGCAAGCATGTTGGCGGGCAGTCCATATCTACCTTCAATAAAAGCTCCATTTTCATTTACCGAAAAGGCACCTGTTCCAGCGAAGCCTCCAAGTAATTCAGCGTCAAAGAATATAGTCAGGATAAAGATTCTTATTTCTTTAAGATGCATCACTTTAAAGGTCTCAAATCACAAACCTTAAATTCTACCTTCTAAATTCTTCCTAAACCCTACTTAGATTTGCTTCCACCGCCTTTGGAGGAGCATAACTCCAGCAGTCTCTTCTCCACCTCTCTCATGGAAGGCCTTTTGCTCCACTCCTTCTCTGTACACCTCAGGGCAACCTGAAAAACACCAGTAACCTCATCCATCACACCGGAATCAACAAGTTCTTGCAATGCTCAAAATTTCCTCCGTATCATTCAAAACAGCGCGAGCTCGCCATCCACACTGAAGGAAGGATCTAAGGGCCTCTTTCTTGCGATCAGCTCGAGGAGAACAGTGTCGTAGCTGTACACATCCGACTCCCGGCTCCTCCTTGTTGTAGTTGTAAATGCATTGTCTACAACCATGAATGACTCGCAAGATCAGTCATGAAATTCATAAATGTGTAATATCAGTAAGATCAGTCATAAAATTCATAATCCAGACATTAACTAATCAAGACATGTTGTAAAACCTGTAAGTTCAGTCATAACATTCATAATCAAGATATCAACTAATCAAGAAATGTTGTAAAACCTAAGATTAGTCATAAATTTCAAAATCAAGAAATGTTGTAAGACCTGTAGCAGTGTAGACGATAGTTCCAGGAACTGTGTTACACAACATTGAAGTACTGCGTTACACGACAACATTGAAGTACTGTGTTACACGCTGCCAGACTGAAGATCCTTATTTAGCAAACTTATTTAGTGAACGTTTTCAAAGTCTATTGCTTCCGAGGATAGAGTAGGTGAAGGTGGTTCGTCAAAACTTGGATTAGCTTTTAGGACAGTCTTAAAGATTCCTCATTCAGTTTGAGCCCAGAAGGGTCGACTACCACACAGTAGTATATAAGCTATAACACCAATACTCCAGACATTTGTGTTGTATGATATATGTAAAACTACTCCAGGAGCAACATAGTATGTACTGCCAACAATGTCATTAAGCCTTTCATCTGCAAAGCATTTGATTAATTGAATGGAATCGCCTCATGAGACCTAAAACATAGATGAAAAAGTATAAACATTGTTGAAAATTGAATTAAAGAACAAACCTGGCTTCTCAAAATTTAACAATCCAAAATCAATTCCATTTCGTGGTGAATTCTCCTCCTTAGGCGTGAACACGAAGTTCTGGTCCAGCAACAAGCAACAGTTACATACTATTTTTGAGCGATATATGGATCATATTAAACATCAAACCTAAAATTATCAGGAAAGTAAAGGGTATTTGTAAAAAACCACATAAAGCGGACAATCAATTTGGTCCTCCAAAATTTTACATTAAATCTTAATAAACATATTATATTCCTATTCAAGGAGTAAACAGAGGAAATAGCATCCCAGGGGGCGTGACATGCAACTCATATTTACAGCATTTCTCACCTCTGATTTAAGATCCCGGTGTACAACACCCTGGAGATCACAAAGTGCAACATTCAGTATCTGTATCATGACAACTTTCGCATCGTCTTCCGTATATTTCCCGCCCTACATGAGAGAGAATATTATCTCGGGGATTTCATTCACGCATCATTAATGATACACTAAAGTAAAAATTTAGGCACCAATCACTCATTAAAACACGAATATTTATCAATCAAAAACAAATAAATCACCTTTTCTTTTATGAAGAATGATTATATTAATTGAAGAGCAAAACAACATCATCTTTAGGCTATACCTCTAAGCCCATACACTACAACCCAAAAAATAATCAGCCCATCCAACCACTATTTTCAGCCCAACAATCAAACCTCTTTCCCTAACATTAGGCAGAGCCATTACAACCGAATTTAACACAACCATATAAAAAACAAGTGCAACAGAACCGCTTTACTGCAACATCTCATCCTCCATCATCTTCAATCTACCTCCAGTTATTTTGGGACCTCCATTCACTTTCAGTTGCTGTCTAAAATATAATAGTCTCAGCTTTCAGTTCCTGCTTCTTGAAGATTCTTTGATTTCGTTCCAACCAAACGTTGTAAAGAGTAGTTGTTAGCACTCCCAGTTTCTTCCCAGTTCTGTTCCTTGCTCACAGAAAACACCATTTCTTCAACTCCCTTTCTGAACTATACAGTTTCAGGTTCAAACCTTTCAGTACTTCTTGCATATAGTGACAACCAACAAACAAGTGATAAGAATTTTCAGGTGATAAACCACAAAGACAACAATTAGCTTGTGCACCAATTATACCAAACCTATGCAATCTATCACAGATTGCAAGTTTCTTGTTGATCAACATCCACGTGAACAGCTTCTGCTTGGGATGCACTGCTTTATGCCAGACAACTGCTGCTACAGCTTTTGTAGCTATGTCACCTTTCATCACAGCATACACCTCCTTAATCTCCAACTTCCCCTTCCTGTTCATACATTCCCCCAGCTTATCATATATCCTGGTTCTTAAGGTTAGCAGTACCCCTCAAGGCCAGCTTTGAGATTCATTCTTACTGCAATCCATCAAAGCCTTCCCCTTCAGGTAACAAGCATTCTGCCACTTCACCCACAATACATCCTTCTTATTTTCGATATCCCATAAATGCTGACATAGGGCAGCCCGAATCCACAAACTTGGATCTCTAACCCTCATTCCACCATGTTTTTTCCCTCTACATATTGCTTCCTATGAGACTGCAGTAAAGCCCCTCTGATCTTCATCCCTACCCAGAGATAACTCCCAAAAATTTTCACTATCCTGTCATTCACACTTTCAGGAATCTTCATCACATTCCCCCAATAACCTGTTATACTCAAAAGGACTGAGTGTAACTTGCCTGCATAAGACAAGTTTTTTGAACCCCAACTCTCTATTCTCTCCTAATCTTGTCAATAAGCTTCTCACATTCCTCCTTATCCCATCTTAGAGTTGATAAAGGAAGCCCCAAATACTTTACTGTAAAACAGCAACCAAAACAAGCTGCTCACCTTCCTCCATTTTTGAAAAGATCACATTTGACTTATCTCTATTAATTCCAAGACCTGTTACCTTCTGAAAATCCTCCAAAACTCTCCTTACACCATCCATAGATCTTTTGTTAGCACCACAGAACACCAAAAGATCACCAGCAAACAACAATGAGTGCACCCCTGCTTTACTACATCTCTGATGATAGCCAACAGTTTTATCTTTAACTGCTCTAATTAGCAATCTAATCAGGTACTACATGCATATTACAAACAAAAGAGGGGACATAGGATCTCCCTGCTTCACACCCTGTTTAGCCTTAAATACCTCAGTATACCTTCCATTGATTGACAGGCAAAAACCAGAACCCCTTATGCTCTCATAATCCAGTCAACCATTAAACCAGGAAATTTTAAAGCAAACAACCACTCTTTCAAAAATTTCCAGCTAACACTATCCAAGGCCTTACTGATATCTAATTGCAGCATACAACTTGGTTTCATATTACCATTTTTATATCTATGCAATAACTCATGTGCAAGTAATAAGTTGTATGCAATATACCTACCCTTAATAAAAGCACTCTGATTAGCGTTTATAATTTCAGGTAGTACCTCTCTCATCCTAGCACATATTACCTTTGTGATCAGCTTATAGATAACAGAACAACAAGAAATGGGCCTGAAATCAGAAGCTACCTAAGGTAATGGTACTTTTGGCAGTAGAGCTAGAACAGTGCTGCTAAAGCTCTCAGGAATATCTTCACCAGCAAAGAATCCTTTCACTGCCCTCATCACATCTTCACCCACTATGCTCCACAAATCTTTAAAAAACAAACTTGTAAACACATCTTTCCTTGGACTTTTGGAGGAATGAATGCCCTTCAAAGCCTTATGTATTTCTTCTGAATTGACAGGCAACACCACATTCCCATACTCCACCACACTTGCATCCAGTTTCAATGTCTGCTTTTCACAACCCAGCTGGTTTTTAAAGTGATTGACCAGTTCTCTTTCAATACTCAGCGGCTCAGTAACTTGAACTCCCCCAACATTCAGTGCCATAATGTTATTTTTATACTGCCTTTGCTTGACAGCATCATAGAACAACTTAGTGGGCCTGTCTCCCTCACTCAGCCATTGTATTTTAGCTTTCTGCTGTAGGAATCTACTCAGCCTCCTGCAGTATCTCCAACTCCTTCATAGCTTTACTTTCAGCCTGCTGCTTTTGAATTAACATTGGTTCTGCATTTAAATCCTCCTGTGCCAACACCCATTCCTTCATTTTTTTCCTCAACCTTTCCTCCTATTGCCCCAAACTCTCTCCAATTGAGTTTCCTTAAAGGCTTCTCCAGTGCCTTCCTAACAGAGGCTAAATCTGCCAATGTTAGCACAGGTTTACTCTGCCAAACCTGCATTACAGTGCTTTCAAATAGAGGAGACAGGGAGATCATATTATAGCACTTAAAATGCTTTTCAAACTTTATCATATTTGCATCAAATCTCACCAAAATTGGCAGATGATCTGACATTGGCTCATTTCTTACTTCACAAAACACATCTCCCAATTCTTTCCACCGGATTTTGTTAATTAATCCTCTGTAATCCTGCCCATAACTCTATCGATTCCATCCCTTCTCTTGCACCATGTATACTGGCATCCAGTTGTTTTGATTTCCACCAAGTCTAATGCTTTCATAACTTGAAACTTCTTTATCTCTTTGACATCAACTGGGGCACCACCTATTCTGTCTTGGAACTCCAAAGATGAGTTGAAGTCCCCTGCAATAATCCAAGGCAGTCCTTTATCCCCACAACTTATCAGATACTGCCATAGATTATCTCTTTTCTGGCCAGTGTTAAAACCATATACCACAGTGCACCAACATTTCACTTTTGTTTTGTTGATAAAAACCTTCAAGTCTATCCACTGGTCCCCCATTGTTTCTATGCTAACTCCAAGCAAATCCCTTCTCCACATCACCCATATTCTACCCCCAGTAACCACATCAGAATTTGTTGCCATATCCTAGCCTAAACCAATACTCCTCCAAACCTCAGTTTCTTTGTGTTTTCTGATTTTTGTTTCCAGCAAACACAGTAAACCCACATTGTTCTGCTTGCAGAACTTTCTGACTATTCTATGCTTGCTGGTTTTATTCAAACCACGGACATTCCACATTAGCCAGTCACACTCCATCAGGTGGTATATCTTTCAGCGTCACAACAGCATTCCTGTTCTTCTTCACAATCTCCATGCTCTGATTAGCATCCATTTTCCCTTTTTTTCCAACTGCTTTTCAGCCAACATTGTATCCTTTCCCCCATCTGATCCCATTATCTCCTTACTCTGATCATCTTCTTGCTTCCTGCTTTTTTCCTGCCCTGCCTTAACCATCAATGCTTGTGATTGAATAACTCATGCATCCCTATTTTCAGTACCACAATCAGTCTCAGTATCCCCCTCTTTCTGCTCTGCTTTCCCTGCTACTTTAACTGGTACATAAACTTGCCATCCCCTTTTTCCAGAAACATTTTTCTCCTCTTTTGTTCTTCAGCATTCTTCCAGGCTATATCCCAATAGGCAACATCCACTACACTTAACAGGCTTCCACTCAAAACAAAGTTTTTGCTGCATGATTACTTTATGTTCATTCATATACAATACCATATCAGGCACTTTGTCAGCTATTTCAACTTCCACTGTGACTCTAGCATAGGATAACCTATCCTTCTGTTGGGTAGCTCTGTCTAAACACACTGGTTTCCCAATAGGGCTTATAATCTTGCTGATAATCTTTGGATGCCGGTAAGCACTAGGCAAACCAGGCATTCGAATCCAAACAGGGACTTTGCAGGGTTCCGAATAATCTAAATCAACAGACCAGGCTTTAACTACAATAGGCTTGCTATCAAAGAAAATAATGCCATTCTCCACTATCTCATCCCTATGATCAACTGAAATAAGTTTTACCATAAAAACACCTTTACTGACCATCCATACCTTGCTGATTTTTTTGCTCCATATTATGTGGAAAAAGCCTTCCATCACCGTAAATGGAGGATTGAACCCAAGCGTTTTGCATACCACCGTTGGGTTTCATTGCTTGGCGCTTTCCTCAACTTCATCCATCGTGAGTTCACCCATAGTCAACTCTTCAATCACCGTGGGCTCATAAAACCTGACCTCATCCTCTTCTGCCTGAAACAGTTTACTACAGTCCTTCTCCTCCTCATTTTCCACTCTATCACCCCATGAAAGCCTCTTGAGACCCAGAACTTTCCCCCAATTCCACTTTAATCACTTTGTTTTTCACTGGCGGCATAAGCCCTATTGACTCATGCCTTCTCCGTCATACCTTCGACCACAATCACCGATTCCGGCATTGTAGGTACCTCCACCTTCTGTCAAACCCCTTTTAAATCCTCCACTCCAACTGTCGATTCCTCCCTGAGTTTCTCACCTCCGACTTTGTTAGACCGAACCATGTTTTTCTTTGTCAATCTCCCCCACCCACGGAAAAAACTGGTGAATGAAACACATAGTCGATGGTGTTTTTCGCCCGCACTGTTAGAGAGAACTGGTAAAAAAAATGAAAATAACAAATAAATCACCTTTAAAGTATTCTATCCAGAAGTTTCTCACCTTCACATAGTCTGAAAACAGAATTGAGAGCATTTAGTTTCTTAGGACAATTTTGAGAACACAACAAATTCACAAGAGAATGGTGGGTTTATAAACAGAATTATTTTTTTGTACTCCGGTGCTTCAAATTAGTTTTCATATCTTACTCCTTAACTGCGAAGACATTTTCATGATCATGGGCATCATAAAACTGTACAAGATTGCTGTGGCCGGTTAAAGCTCTCAATATCTTTACCTCCCTTCTTATTACATCCTCAATGGCTATGGTTGTGGTCATCTGTATCGAGAGAGAAAAATCATACTTTTAATACACGAAATGGTTAGGTTCTACATTTGCTGATACAAGAAGTCCAAATATGTACATTTTGCGTGTATAACATAAAGAGGGACTTACATGCACTCCAAATCTCCATGTATCAATTGATCATGAGATAACAAACTCTTTCTTTAGTTGGTGTATGTACAACTATCAATCTGAAGAATACAGATACACACAAGTAAAATAGTATTGCAAAACACTTAAACACTAAACATAGTTTCAATTAATCTGTATATTTCCTATAAAATAGCACAAACACAATCAAGTAGAAAAAGAATTAGTGTATCTTTAGAAATATCATCAAACATTTCGCACTCAAAAACAAAACTGCATCACACATAACATATCTATAAAGAATTCATAGTTCGGATCGAAGAAAAATAGGTAAGGAAATAGAAGCCGTTAAGGAGGGAGCTCACCAACAACTATCTTAGAACAGAGGACGGATTTTCGCTCATTCCAAGGAATCCTTTTCTATCCAAATAAAGTTGGCACAAAGAGTTGGTTTGCGTCTGGGGTAAAAATTTTCCACCCGTTCTCAAGATGCACTCGAAAACTCAACCATCTCCTCCGTAATAACTGGTGGGTGAAAAATTGATGATAGATAAAAGTGAAGAATGGCACGCAACCTGATTTCCAGAGTCTCGATCACATGGAATATCGAGGAAGAAAAAGTGAAAGCAAAAACCCCTGTTTTGAAACCCTGTCCTAAAGTTTACTAGGAGATAAGGCCACCCCATCTATAGCTATATATGTATAGCTCTCATTTGTTTGAAATTGGCAGGGCGAATTAGATTCAGTACTTCAGAGTTTTTAAACGTGCAAAGTCTAGGTCAAGTTCTTAGGGATGGAAATGAGTTATTCGGGGACAAGTGCTAATCAAGTCACAGATAAAATGTATATTCAAGTCAGGTGAACTGATCAAGCTGACGCATCCATGGATTCCAAACATCCAACAGAAAAGTTGGAACCTATTAACTGGTCAGTCAACAGACTAATCTCAGAGGGGTGAACCTGGTTGATGATCATAGGAGCTGGAGAATGAATTTGCACAACCATTGAAACTAAAAAGAAGCAAATCAGGAGACTTTGAGAATATTTTCTGTGATTGAATGAATTAGAGTATGCTTCCTCCTCCGCAGTCTGATTCAACTAATCAACAGCCTAACTAACTCAGGAAAAACTAACTTTCAACTACATAACTTAGCTCCTAAGCTACACCCGAGTAGCCTCCTCTGTTCCTGCCGAGTTGTTGCTGAGCACTGAAGCACTCTTCCTCGCACCTCCGCCTCTCAGAAACTCTTGGTCTTCGAAGAATCTAACCCCTTGTCCCCGTCAGCCTGTGAATTGAGTGGCATCGACAGCTCTTGCAACAACCTTGCAGCCGCCACTTGAACCTCGATATCTTTTCTTTTCTCTTCCAGTGTTTTAGTCGCCTTCTTAATCTCATTTGGTCGCCCAAAATTCATTGGATCCTCATATCCACTCCGAATGGGGATCAACCTAAACTTGTCATCCCCAGTCCCCAAATTCTTCATCCAAGACGAAATAGATGCAACATTTGACTTCTGAACCAACGCCCGAAGCTCAGTCTGAAGATGTGAAATCCTAGCATCAGCAGAGCTCAACCTCTGCTGGCTCTCCTCCTGCAAAATCTCCTTGGCTAGATCAATCGGATTCTCAATCGCCAAAGCCTTCTCGCACTCCTGAACAACCCCTTCATACTGTATGCCCTCATTCGCTGCCTCATACAACAAATTCGCATAGAAATGAGCAAACTCAATCGAATTAGGGGAATACATTACCGCTTTCTTCGCGCTCTCAATTGCATTTCTAACCTGTCGCTGTTTAGCATTAGGATCATCAAGAATCGCTGCCACTTTCACACACACGGTCCCTTGGACGCGATGAACTAACCCCGAATATGGGGAACCCTCATACTTGGACGTCAACTCCTTCATTAACCTAAGCGCTTTGCTGTGGTTTCCCTTACGCAACGCCGCCAATGAGCGTTCACATTCAGACTTAACACTGGTAAAAGACGACAAAACTACTGCGGAAGGCGACAAAGCATTATTATTAACAACATTTTCAGATTCCGCACCAGGAAGAGCCGTCTCCATCTGCTCAAGTGCTTCCAAAACGTCACCGCCGGGAGATGAAACCGAGGGTCTAGAGCCAGGGGCGGGGTTTCGTTTCTTGTGCCCCATCAAATATCAATTTATTTTTTTTGGGACAGACTGATCGATCGGCGGCGAGCCTGTGCGAGCGTGTGCGCACCTAACTCTAACCCCGGGGTTGGGGATATGCTCGGCGAAACCGGGCCCATAATTCACGACTCTCATTTTGGGTTATTGGGCTGAAATTGAGGTCCTCATTCAATGTAATGAACTAGGGATTAAGAGGTAAAAGCGAAAAAAGAATTGATATTTCAGCTTTTCAATTGGAGTTTATAGCAAGTCAAACAGCTTCCCTGTTCCCTATAATAGGGATTTCATTGTTTATAGGATTTTACATAGTTTTTCAACCCTAACCGTTTTCCTATTTCATTCCTTAAAATATGAATTTTGATAAGAGAGTAAATTTGCTTCTATATATTTGTAGAAAGAAAAAGATATTATAGAGAATGAAAAATTAATGTAATTCCCATTGATTGCATCAAATCATACCACAATCTTCATTTTTCTATTAAAATTTTAATTCTCATATTTCCTTCATTCTTCTAATTCTACAAAAAAGTACATTCGACTTCTAATAAATTTTTTATGTAGAAAACTACTACAATTTCAAACTCATGTGGGATGCTTATTTATATTTTCTTGTATATTTTTGTCAATAATGATTTGTTTAGAAGATTGAAATTAATCTCTTTGATTTATAGTAGAGGTGGAAAAATACACCCGTAACCCTCAGATCAAGCGAGTTGTCTATTGTTAAATTCGGGTGGGGTACAGGTAAAATGAGTGATGATTAAATGGCTAATATGAGTCAAATAGGTAATTAAAAAATATGGGTTGGGGTGGGTTTTACCCATATGGGTGGAAACCTAGGGATTTACCCATTTTCAACCCGTGAGCTAAATGATTTTCCATTTTTAACCCGACCCATTTTGATTTGACCCATTTTTTGACCCATTATAAAATGGGTCAAAATGGGTCCTACCCATATTGTTTATTACACATTTTACCCAACCTATATTTGACTTGTCACCCATTTGCCACCCCTAGTTTATAGTTTATAATTTTGTGGTTTTTTGGATGTTGTTACCTTTTGTTTCAAACCGAGTGAATATATAAAAAGACTACGAAAAGAAAACTAGTTCAAATTAACATCGAAATTGTAGTTTCAAATTTTTTATATTGGTTTTTTTAAACTAATTTAATTTTTATTTATAATATATTTTGAAGTGATTAAAAATGAACTCTTAGTTTTAAATGAAAAAATAACTATAGTGTAATAAATGGAAGATCATACAAGATAGGGAAGTTGTTGGAATTGAGTAAAAAAAATATAGGAAATATTGGTTTTTTTTAAAACTCCAGTAAGCGTACTTATCCTCATCCATTATCCCTTGAATGCAACTGCCGAATGTATAGCGAATGCATGTTTACATGTCAATGGAGAGGACGAGGAGAAACATTCATCACTTTATTCGAACTTTCAGCACTTCATAGCCCTGCGGAGGACAGAGTCTTTAATGAAGAGTGGCAGATGATACAAAATTGCCATAATTGTAGAGTACTGCCCTATAGAAAACCAAGCAGGAGGTTTTTTCTTTAGGACTTGATTCACTGTCTTTATGGCAAACTCTTCAGCCAAAAGTGCTTTCTTACTCTGCAAAAAGTAAGCTCTGGCTTTGATTGCATTTTCGTATTGTTCATATAACTTCCATTCATGCATTCCACTGTTGTTGGCAACTGCTGAGTTTGCAATATTTGATCTCACAAACCCCGACAACATTTACAACTTCAATCCCGAATGGCTGAAGCTCCAATCTTGAACTATCTGTTAATGCATGTAAAGCAGCTTTTGATGAAGTATAAACTCCCGCCCAGGGCAGGACAGTATCACTTCCAACATTTACTATCTTCCCTTTATTCCTCGATGCATGTAAGGAACTACTGCCTGAATCAACCTCAGGGAACCAAAAACATTAGTATCAAACGTCCTCTGAACAGAGGATAAAGGGACCTCGGCCAGAGGGCCGAGGCACTGAACTCTGGCGTTGTTGACAACGACATCAATTCGTCCAAACCTGTGGAGAGCATTAGAGACCACCGAATTTACACTCTCGTCCGACAAGACATCCAGTTCTTGCAGATAAAAAATGTGGGTCATTAAAAAAATCGGACATGGAGGCCAGAGACCGGGCGGTGGCCACTAAGAGGCAGTTTCATGCAGCAAATGTTGGGGTAGATGCTGTAATAATGCATTCTAATGGAATGACAAAATCACGCTTGGATGATTGTGGTAAAATTTTTCTTGGATATCGATGTGAGTCGTGTTACGTACGATTTCCTTAAAGAGTAATTCGACCCTATTACAGCCCTGAGTTACACGAATTCCCTTCGAGGATAAAATAATCGAGAATCCCTCCTATTCTAGGCTTGAATCAGGAGAATAATTTTGAGTACCCGTGTTTTTGGTTGCTATGTATATCTGGGAAAATCTTATCATTTTCCTTAGTCATGTTTGTATTTTAGTGTTTGTATATTTTTCTTACTCTGCATTAGTATTGTGCACATGTATATATAGAGAACAAGTGTCATGAAACAATGCAACTGTTCTTGCGTAGTTATCAGAATTGTACCAATGTATCTTTCCACATCCCAAGATAATGTAGTAAACTCGTTTACTTCCAAGAGGAGTTAGGCATGCTACCAACACTGCATCCCGTAGACAATTCTTAATCCATCCTCATCCTTTCAGTCAAGGAATTATACACTACACCCCATCACCGTCAGAATTTTAAAAAATTCTGAAGTGATACATCTTTCCACACTCCAGGACAAGATATGTTAGTTATCACCAACATAATTAATCCTTATCCTTTCAACGGTAAACTCGTAGATAGTTTATATAAGTGTGCACTCCACACCACCAAATTTGTTTTAACGTCCCTAGTTTACAATTACTCGAATCCAATGATACTTAAATAACTTTGTGTTTCATAAAACACCAACAGCAAATGCTTCCGGGAATATTGATTTTCATTCTCTAGAGAAAACTTTAGGGAAACTGTTGGACTTGCTCTTACAAAAGAAGATGAGGAAGAATAGAAGGGTTTGGGAAACTTTGGAAGCTCAGATTTTACATGACTTCAGAAGATGAAAAATCGTTTTCCCAAAGCTTGGTATTTGTGCCGCAAATCAGTAATTTTTTTATTTAGTTAGCTCAACTGTGTCGGTGTAGCTTTCTTCCAACTGTCCTCTAACATAATGGAAAAAGTAATTGATTTGCAAATCAGTAATTGATTTCTTCCAACCGGACTGAAGCATTGGCAGTAGGTAGTGGCGGAACCAGGGAGCGAGGGGGTGCCGACGTGTCACGGGTCACCCTCTGAGTGGGTTAACCGTGTGGCCTAGTCGTGCTAGAGTGTCACGACTACTACCTGATTTTCCACGTGTGTTGCACTCAGTTTGGTTGCTTTCAGCACACAAAGCCTTTAGAGGGACGTGGTCGAGTATGCAACGGAAATACACACACGAGTTTAGATTGGCAGCAATGCTTCACACACAAGCCAACAATGTAATACAATGTCCGACAACTGGGGAGCAAATGCTCGTTTTCAATATATTGCGAAAAGGTAACCGAATGTAGATAGCTCAGTATTCCACATATATGTTGTACAAATGTTCTCATGAGTACCAGGTACAAAGATAAGAGAAGGTCAAAGGAAACAAGGAACGTAGGCATGTACCTTAAGTAAAGAAACTAAGCTAACCTACTAGCTAGTACTATTACAAGCAAAAGAGAAGACTTATGGGACAAGGAGCTTGGGACATGTCTTCTCGGACCGTGACTCAACACTTAGTGTGCTGGCCTGGTGGGGGACCAGGCGATGTACGCACGAGTGTTGGGCATGACCGGCTCAAGCGTTGTGAACAGTACGTCGTGGGCGCAGAGGGGGACATCACGGGCCGTAAGCGGTTAGGCGGTCGAAACTGGATAACCCAGAGGCGTGTGTGACGTGGTTGAGGGACACCTATTTGTAAGCATGCGTTGAGCGGCATGGGACCACAGCACAGTTATGGTGTGCATGTGGGCATGGGGTTGCGTTAAGGTTGGGTGATAAGCCTCACCTCGTAACATTCTCCTCGACTCAATTCGGCGAATGTCCCCGGAGCCATCAATTCTCCAAGGTGCTTCGCTACCCACATTTTTCTCGTACACTTCTCCCTTAAGAAAGGGGTTGATTCAATTGCTGGCGCTGGTGTACTCTAGTTTAGTCGTGGTCCTCAGTTTCTCTTCAGTACTGGTTTGAGCTGGCTTGATTTTATAGCAGCCACTCCTTGATCAATGACTGAAGGAATGTTCAACTCTGGATGTTGTCCGGTATGCATCATCATCCGTTCACATTTCGGCCTCCTACCTTGTGGAATAACAAGGGTTTGCTGATATGAATGATGAATCGTCTTTCTCTGTCGAGTTCTACAAGGTTTTGCTTGCTTAAATGACTCAAAATGATAATTTTGAAGGGGCGCGCCAGCCGGCACATACATCTTTGGAATCCATATCTTCTTGACAACCGACGAACGCTTCCTACCCTCCTTGCTCAACAAACCTTCGTCCCTTACAGCTGGGGAGCGACCCACAACATGCTCAGTCTTTAGTCTTTCTTCACAAAGCTCCTCAGATCTATCAGGAAAACTCATTGTTGGTGTAGACCCTTCTGACCCTTCATTTTTTTTCTCCCCACTGAGATCCGCTGAACCGGGGTTCTCATATTGCTTTATACACACGACGAGTTGTAAAGCCAAGAGTTTATCCCTGGGTGATCTCTTCACAGCCGCTTTAACCGTGCATGGATTGGTGCCTAAGAAGTAAAGGAAGTTTCCATATGGGTGACAATCCATGCATCTCTCAGAAAATCCATGTTGAGAACTAAACCGAAGTCAACCATTTTAATGACATGAAAATCCACTGTGGCTTTCATAGTGCCAACCTGGACCAAGCATCGCCTCGCAACACCTAGTACCGGTTGAGCTATACTGTTAACAAACTTCATTCTGCCAACGGCTTTCTTCAACGTGAGCCCCAATCTTATTGCCTCTGATGTGGAGACGTACACATGACTAGCTCCCATATCGACCATCGCTCGGATGGGTTTTCCGTTCACACGCAAGTTAATATGCATTAAAGCTCCATTCGTCTGTCGCACTAGTTTCACACGGACAATCTTAGGTTCGTCAAGCTTAGGTGCAGTCTTCCCCGCTTTGCTTGACCAATTTGTAGCTCTCTTTGATCGTATTTGATCGCACTGCAGCAATCACCCAGTCGATCTTAGGCTCAGTTAACAGATTCAACTGCCCTGGCTCTATTGATCCCACCATGGAATTACACCACAGATTCAATCCCCCATGGAGCATGGTTCTTCCTCTTTAGGCCCAGACTTCTCAGCCTAATGCTCTTGAACTACCTTGCTCAGTGCCTTCCTGATTTGTCTTGAGTCCTCGAGCAACATAACAGTAATCCTCCACTCTGTTACAACACAAGGGCATGATTCCCTTGGCATTTTCCATACACAAGTCGCACCTTCCCAGTTTGTCCCTCCCACCTTGGTTTGGACCCAACTGAACTAGCCGCACTTGCACTGGGGCTTTCCTTATTCCTTCCCGCCCCTGAATTGGGCCTGTAGCTACCTCTATCGCTCAGACTAGGTCTAAATTTACTCCCCACCTTGGGAGAACTCACACCCACACCATTGCCCACCTTGGTAACAATAAAACTGTTCACCTCCCTATCAACTCTTTGGGATCCTCCGCCATTACAATCTTCCTGACTTTCAACGAATGCCACCGCTGAGTTATAGTCAGTGCAACGATCTCTCCTTAGCTCGAGTCTAGCCCATGACTTTAATCCATGGCTGAAGTCATGGAGTTTATACTCCTCCGAATGGTCTGGCAAATCTAGCATACAAGCCTAGAAAGCCGACACGTACTCCATAATACTACCAGTTTGTGCCAAGTTTCTTAATCTCATTAATGCCTGTTCATTCACTTTGGTGGGCATGAATTTTTGCTTTACCTTGAGCTTCAATTCATCCTATGTGTCGATGGCCAGACATCCTGCCTTTATCTCCACATCTTGGGATCGCCACCACACCATAGCAGAGCCCTCCAGGTACATCGTGGCAACAGAGACTTTCTCAGCTTCCAAATCCATCTCGGTCGACTTAAAGTATTGATCCAACTCATACAA
This sequence comes from Rubia yunnanensis, assembly GCA_037428765.1. Lineage (NCBI taxonomy): Eukaryota > Viridiplantae > Streptophyta > Magnoliopsida > Gentianales > Rubiaceae > Rubia > Rubia yunnanensis. The sequence continues at coordinate 66,437,693 of CM075061.1, forward strand.
GAAGTTATCAAGACTTTCGTGTCACGTACCCTGCCATATTTCTTAGGCTCAGGGACTTTCCATTTGTGCACAACACGGATACCACCGCTACTGCGCCTACCTTGGGACAAGTTGGCCACAACTTGCATGAGTACGTGCATGTCTCCGCCAAACTGCTCGATGATGCCTCTTAACTCAATAATGTCCAACTCGTGAGATACCAAAGCTTCCCTCAGCTCGGAGATCTTCTCATCCTAATGTGCAACCTTCGCGTTGGCCACCTCGATGTCTCTACTGATAATGGCATCTTCTGATTCCTTCTGATCCACTCAGTCAGCTAGGCTCCCGGACCCCTGTGCCTCACAAAAAAGAGCCCTCTCAATGTTCTCCAACCGATATGTCTTCTTCGACATAATGACGACCTTTCACTATGCACTCAAGGACTGCTTGAGCTCTGATACCAATTGTCACGGGTTACCCTCTAAGGGGGTAAATGATGCAGCCTAGTTGTGCTAAAGTGTTAGGACTACCACCCGATTTCCCACGTGCATCGCACTCACCTTGGTTACTCTCAGCACACCAAGCCTTTGGAGGGACGTGGTCGAGTATGCAATGAAAATACACACGAGCTTAGATTGGGGAAAAGGTTTCACACACACAAGCCAACAATGCAATACAAAGCCCAATAACTGGGGAGCAAACACTCATTTTCAATATATTGCAAAAAGGTAACCGGACGTGGGTAGCTCAGACTCCACATATATAATGTACAAACGTTCTAACGAGTACCGGGTACAAAGACAAAAGAAGGTCAAAGGAAGAAAGACACGTAGGCTTGGACCTTAAGTAAAGAAACTAAGCTAATATACTGGCTAGTACTATTACAAGAAAGAATAAGTAGTTTGGGACATGTCTTCTCAGGCTAGCAAGAGTCGTGCCAACATCAGTCGGTCGTGTCCTCAAGTTGCCCTTTTTCACTCCAAATTTTGGCTAAGTATGGGTGCATGTCATTCTGTCTCACATGGCCTACACCGTTCCAAGTCCAAAATGTAAAGACCAGGCTACATGATGTGAAGAATGAAGTGTTCCGTGCCAATAAACTGATCAAAATGAGGATCTGGCTGATGGCCCGTGCCAAACAACACAGGGTGCATATCAAAGTGAAAAAATAGAGCTCACAGGGTGCATATCAAAGTGAAAAAATAGAGCTCCAGACGACGGCCTGTGCCGAATAACACGGACCGCGCCTGCACGGTTGTGCCAAGACCGGCGCCCTGCGCCAGTACGAGCCAAACGGCCTCCTGCACCGGCATGAGGCCACATCAGTGGCATGGGTTGTGCCATCCATGGTGCCCCGTGTTAGGCGGCAGCTGCAAGGGTTTTGGCCTATTTAGGCCTATTTTTTTAGTCCCAATCCCCTACTATTATAAATATAGTCTTAGTATACTAGGGTTAGATGCTTTTGATCATTTTCTTAGTTCATTTTGTGGATTTGAAGAGTATCTTAGAGAGAGGAACACTCTCTCTACTCTCTAGGTTCTTTCTCTTTCCCTTTTTATTTTGTTTTTTCCCAAAAATGTGGAATTCAATGAAATACTTGGATTCCATGTTTAGGGAGTAGATTAGTAGCTTGGGGTTATTTGTGTTCATGATTTGAACTTGGATTTTGAGATTTAGATTTCCCTATCTTATTGTCTTATGAATATTTGTGCTTGAACTTGTGGTTTCTAAGAATTTGTGATTTATACTATGTCATTATGATAATGCACTTATGCATGTATGGTAGTATAATATCATGCTAGACTTCATTGCTATCTTGAGAGTGTTAGAATTGGGAAGTAGGTAAGAACACAGGGGAGATGAGTGCATTCATGTCCTTTGAGAACAAATCCTTATATGTGTTTTGCCATAATTATAATTGGCTAGTTGTGTGAGAAATCAACATGTTGGCGCGGTCAATTTGGCCAATCCCAATGGGGAGAATTCTCTGGCTTACCCCAATAGATTAGTGTATTTGTAGCGACTAGAGTTGTGCCGACTCTAGAGTCATCACAAGCTATCTTTTCTTTAGCCTCTCTATAGGCCTAGGGATTGAGATCCATAGTGAAGTGTCTGGGATGTATTACACTTCACTACATATCTAACAGTTGCAACCTAAGCGAGGCATTACCCTTCTAGGCGGGCTTTGTATTCCTCTAAGCGGGGGCTCGTTAGCATTGGGAGTGATGTGATGGGGAATAGTGTGCGGCATCACTGGACTAGAGCGCATTCCCTAATTATGGAGATGGTGAGACATAGGCATTATGGCAAGTACCATGTGTGACAGATGGGGAGAAATACCTGGCTATCTCTACACTATGTGGCATATGCATAAGATAGGTTTATATGTATTTTATGTGAATGAATCGATGATAGAAGCCATTTATCAATCATGTTACGCAAAACCCCCAAGTGTTTCTTTATATAGTTTACTTGTGTTTTATCTTTCATGTTCGTAGTTGATAATTGAAAAACCCAAAAACCCCCCATTTTACTATATTAGCTATTCCTAGCACACAGACGGATTGACAACCCGTACGTTGTTGTGTCTAATTGACTATTAAACCTAGCATCTCTGTGGACAGACCCGGACTTGCCACTAACTACCCCATAGGTAGCTTAGTAGTGAATTGGGTGCTGAACTATAACTTTAAATTTGACACCAACCCTTGTGCATCCCTTTTGGTTTGCTGTATTGAACGCCTTCGCTCGGGTCAGCTACGGCATCATTTTAACGACCTCGAGTGGAGGTGGGTCACATGGATTTAAGATTAATAAATTTATCATTGGTCGTGCGACTAGTTTTTCTTTTATTGTGATGTCTACACATTACGAATATCGCCATGCATATTAAAGTCTTTTAATTTCTTTTGCTTATAATACTTAGTGTATGGTTATTTTGGTTTTGAGGGCGGGGTGTGCTATCAGGTTTCCAGTTGTGCTTCGACACATCGTGGGGCTGCTCCTTATGGGGGATTGACCGTTTCGGCTGAAGAGTGCACATTTTTCTTAATTTACTTGAGTGGCACTGGGGAGATCTTTCTAGGTTTCCTTAGGTCAATATCCAACGTGCTTAGTCTCATAGCTAAGCGATTATAATGACTACGTCCTCTATAGGGGATCCTTTGGTTCATGCACCATACTATACAAATGCGAGTTGGTTGTTATGTGGAAGCGTACCTTTTTTCACAAATCTACAGTGAATGTATAAGCGTACAATTGTATTGTTGTTGTGACCTTCATCAATCTATTGTGCCACTTTTCCACTTATAAGCTTCGTCGGGTGGGCTAGACCTTGCATGCTTTCCAATCGGGTATTGACTCCGGCGTGGACTTTGGCCTTCTTCGAGGACTATAAAGACTCAAAAAGAAAAATCATCCTTACAGACAGTGCCACTGATGCGAGGGATCCTTCCGAGTAAGCACAGTTCCCAGAATCAGCACAGAGAATGTGACCTCTTAGAGTTCCTGCAAGAAAGTCCCCGAGGGTGTCCACAGGGAGAAAGCTCTAATACCTAAGTTAGAGTTGTATTTTTATCAGTGTTTCTTTAGTCAAAAGTCACTTACTTTGTTTGTCGTTCTTTATCCTTATTTATAAAATTTGGATTGTGTGATCGTGGCCCACGTACTGTGCACCTCCCTCTTAGATATTGGGCTAACAAGGGGCATTGCAGTGAGTGTCGCTTTACACTATTCATGGGATCCATTGCTTTCGAGCGAGACCTCATGCATGCTCAGCGAACTAGCCCATTCCCGCGGAGTGATTATTCAAATGTTAGACTTCGCTTGACTAGAACTGTGTAGGTAATGTATATGTCAAGAGGTTACATAACTATGGCAAAACCAGTGGCGATTACGAGAGGAGGCGAAATCGTTTGCGGCGGAGATTACGAGAGGAGAATACGGTGAAACCAATTACAGTGGAGGTTATGAGAGGGAAGCTACAGCGGAACGACATCGCCCAACGTGAGAGGAGACAAAATTTTCGAGAGCAGGTCGTTAGAGATGAAGACGCAAATATAAGAAAGAAGTAAAAGAAAATAAGACCATCTACTTTTATTAATTACAAAATGAACCTCATTTTGAGGTTAAGTCCGACTTCTCTTCCAAAAATTTTGGATACAAAAAAATTAAGTCCGAAGGAACCATCGCCATGCTCAAAAATTTCATTTAAATACTCCCATTGTGGTGCTCCAAAACATTGATATTAATATTAAATTAAAGGAGGGGCAAAGTCAAAATCACCCATCGTAGTCGGAACCGTATATACTTGTTTATGACTAAATTTGATAAGTACTATTTGCTCGGAGTTCTTGACTAGTTTGGTTCAGAAGCCTGATGGCAGTCCAATGGATTCTGGTCTGCCATGGTTTGGTCACTCTGCTAGTGGTAGTGTCCTTCCTCTGCGGCAATTGGCCCATCTTTCAGGGCACCTTCATTCAGCGTATCCATCTTTTCATTGCTTTTGGGGCTTATGATTATTTCCGGCAAGTCCCCATCGTTTTCTCTACATGTTTTGTTGAGCTGGGATTTTGTTGCACTTGTTGTTTTGATATAACTCTTTCAGGAGATTTGTTGATTTTGTATTCGGTCCGAGAGGAACTGCGGCGCTGGCCTCACTTGAGTATTATTGTTGTGATCGCCCCAATCCAATTTTGCAGGTAACTTGACTCTTGATTAAGTGGATTAGTTATTTCAGTATGTTTGTTCTTCCTTTACTTTGTTTGACCATCATTGCCTATGTTTATACTTTCTCCGTCTCTGAGTATGGTTCATTTAGTCGAAATTAGTTAACTTTGATACTAGTAAAATTCAACTAATTGAAATTCAATTGATGTACAAGTAAGGATATTGTCCTGTCTGATTTTGTTAGGTTCGTTCTAATGTGTAATTCCAAAATATCAGCTTTTCATTACTGTTTACTATATGTAATTAAAAGTATTAATGATGAAACGTTTTCCCTGTCAATTGTGATAAGTCAAAGTGTGCACCTTACCATAGGATGGAGGAAATACTACAAATTCTGGAGAGTAACATAGGCTTGAGTTACATCCACACTTTCTGCTCTAGTTAGTGTATGTGCTAGCAAGGAGTTGTTGAGACAATGCCATTGTTAATTGTGGGACAGAGTCCTACAAAGATGTCCCTTTTATGTTGTTGGCTTACAGGTAGCATCTTATTTTTTGCAGATATTGTATTTGGCTGTAGTTGGAGGTACTTATTACTTAATTGTGACAACACTCTTCAGTTACATACCAGGATATTATCTAGGTGAAATCCACAGGTATTGTAGTTTCATTTTCCTTTGAACAATTCAAGGATCTTCCTAATGAAGGTGCTTAACATGGAACCTGTTTCTGTTTATCCAGGTACATAAGTCTTTTGGCTGTAGCTGGGGGTCTTGTACTTTTTCTAGTAACAAGCTTTTCTGACCCGGGGATTGTGAATATTGAAAATGTATCTCAGTATCTTTCTACTTATCCCTACGATAATATCATATTTTTTGAAAAAGACTGCTCTACTTGCAAGATTCCAAGGTATCCATTTTTCCCCCCAATTGTTGTCGAATATGCATCCAACTAAATGCTAATTGGAACATTACTCTACATTTTCAGGCCTGCAAGGTCCAAACATTGTAGCGTATGCAATCGTTGTGTTGCTCGTTTTGACCATCACTGTGGATGGATGGTTTGTAAATCATGACTTTGCTTTTTTTTAGCATTATGAATTAATGGATATGGCTCCGGTGTGTTTGCTGGTATTTTTGAACTATGAATAAAAAAGCTTTCTTTACTTTTTTTAATGTGCTGCAGAATAATTGCATTGGGGAGAAAAATACCCGATATTTCATGGCTTTTCTTCTTTGGTGAGTGAACATGTTTAAGTTGAATTTGCCTTTCCTTTTTAGTTGCCGTTTTCTCAAAATCATCCTTTATGCCTTCCCTTTGTTTTTCTTTCCTTAAGTTGGCTGTTAAAGCTTTTCTGGCTTAACTTAAAACGAGTGTTTGGTAGAGAGATCTTGAAAATCTGTATAATGTGGTGATAATTCCATATTTCTTGGCTGTTATTGGACTGATGCTGATATTCTCTCTTTTTAGCTGCTTTCATTCCCCCAGCAGCCTCCTTAATCTTCCTCTTGTTTTATTTGCAGGCATTTCATTCTTTGCTTTTATGGTGTGGTGGCCATTGCATTGGTGCTTGCTGGACGAATGAAGGAATTACAGGTCTTAAATATATTAACAGGTTATTTGATCTCTTCCCAGTTTAGTTTATACATTTGTTAAGGAGCACATAAAACGAAGCATCTTCTGTATCATCGCTTCTTTGTTGCAGTTTATTATGGCATTGAAAATTCCTTCCAAAGTTTGGCTCCATATATTGTCCAGGTGAGCTTCCTCTACCTCCCTAACCCTCCATGGTTTATTTCTTTCGGTTTCTAACTGAATGAAAATCTTCTTATTTTCCAATTTAAATTTACACAAGTCTATCTGGTATTCTCATTCTGGTCTACTGCGTTGAACATTTTCCACATCCTTAGGTGCATATAGTCTTCTAGGCATCAGAATAGTTTAGAAAATAATCCTGAAAAAAATGCGAAGTACTAATGGTCTATTAACTGAATGTCCAAAAGGTAAAACTAAATCATGGATGAATAGTCCTGATATAGGTTTGGTTGTGAGGCCCATGTTACCTCTCTTCTTTGTACGTATTGAATGGGAGACGAGAGAGAGAGAGAGAGAGAGAGAGAGAGAGAGAGAGAGAGCTAGTGGAAACATAGCATTTTTTTCATCAATATTACAAAGTTGAATACCTAATACTAAGGGATGATGTCTTCATAGTACCAAGTCGTGAACTACCTTTGACATCATGCACACAGAACTTCTACCTGGGCTTGTGATAACTTAATGAAATGAAGTAGAGATCTAGGTATTTTATATGGCTGAAATATTTATTATCAGGATTTCAAAGGTGAATATGTAAGGTTGCCTTGTGAGGGACCACATCGGGGTACCAAATCATGGATATTGTCACGAAGGATAACGATATTTTTATGTCATGTTACCCAATATTGGACCTTTCTGTTGCTGAGCAAGAGGTTTTTTCTAGAGTTGTCTCGCATAGACTCTGAAATGAAATTAGTTATCAAACGTTTTATGGAATGGGCACCGTGATTATTGTTTGTCTTTTGAACAGAACACTTCATCTTCATACCCAGTGTACCAGGGGCAGAACCAGGAAATTTTTCTGGTGGGAGCTAATTAATTAATTTTTAATAAAATAATATTCAATAAAAGTAAATTTATTTAATCTGATGGGGTTGAAGGGTAATTTTATAAAAATTGGTAGCATTATAAAATTTCTTATGGAGGCAGAAGGGCAATTTTTTAAAAATTGGTAGCATTAGAAAATTTCTTATGGAGGCTGAAGGGTAATTTTTAAAAAATTGGTAGCATTAGAAAATTTCCGATGGAGGCTGAAGGCTAATTTTAAGAAATTGGTAGCATTAGAAAATTTCTGACTGAGGCAAAAAGGTAATTTTCAAAAATTGATACCCCTAAAAAATTGCTGGCGGGGGCTGGAGCCCTCTCACTTGTCTCCGCCCCTGCAGTGTACAATCCTTCGCCTTCCCAATGGCTTCACACAGAGTATGCAGATATTGGTTACTTGAGTTTAGAGCCCACAGAGGTTAAGCTAATGAAAGATGGTATGTTAATTGTTAAGCATATGATAACTGGCAGAATGCTAATGACAGTCAATCAAATACAGAATGTTCCTTAACTGACAGAATGCTGACTTATAACTGCTCTTCTTGATCCCTTCTATTGGCACTTCTTTGTTCATGCTTGTTGATTTATTTAATATCATGTAATTGCACTTGTGTTTCTGAAACCATGCTTTCTCCGTCTTAGATTTACTTCACTAGCTTTAATGTAAGGGAAGAATAATTAGAAATTTATGTAAGTGAGTGGGGTATTAGATAAGACTGAGAATGAGTGGGTATTTAAGAGAGTATTAGATCGAAAAAGTGGAGCATGACCATACTAAAAATAGCAAGAGTAAAGGGTGGGAAGTAAACTCAGGGACAACCTAAAAGGGAAAATGAAAAATAAACTTTGGACACAGGAGTAATGTTTTTGCCGTTGGATGATTATAATTTTCAGGACAAAATGATATGTTGCATCTTATTTGAATTCTATGTCGATGCATGTTTAATAGCTTTAGCAATCATTTCTTCTTACTTTCATCCTTATCAATAATCATGTGTTCTGGATTGTTGCAGTGGTTGCTTGCCTCGTACAACACTCAAATACTAACTTTAGTGTTTCTGGCCTTAATTTCTCTGCTATTGACGGGTTTCTTTGCATATCATGCTAAGTTATGCATTATGAACACCACAACAAATGAGGTGCGTTCTCATAAAATTTTTTATTATCTCGTTTTACAGTTGACAAATCTTGCTATGCACCTCATGTTTATTAGTGTTCTATGCTAGTTTGTTAAAAACTACTCTCTCCATCTACAAATGATTGTCTTATTTTGCCCTGTTCCATTTTTGGGATGTTTTACTAATCAAAAGACCTCACCTTGTTCAATATATAGATGTTACGAAATTCACCTTCGCTTTATGCCCCACTTACATTAAAATCTATGGTTTTGTCATCTCACTGAATCTTAATTCCTGTGCCCAATTTTTTTGGATGGGGGTCCCAATAAAATTACTCACTACATTTTGGCAAATATTGGAACTAACAGTGTTGGGCACCCAAAAGGAGCATCTTTTGTTGAATAATTCCAGCTTTCTGTGAGCCAATTAGATCAGGACACAAATCATCACAGGTTCTTTGCTGCAGAGCTGCAAATAGCTCATTAGTTTGAACTCTCTAACAACCATAGTCATTATCTGGGTTGCATCATGATTTCTTTAGTGAACATATTGTGGAATCCTCTCTTACGGGGACTGAATTATGGTCAGGTACAGGTGGGTGCGAAAATAGGAAAGTCATTAACTTTGAAAATGCTGTATTCAAGATTATGATAAAACAATTGGATATGGGCCTGGGTTTTTTTTGTTCTAAGGCCCTGTTCTCTAGAGCTTATCTGCACTTCTCAATTCAATTCAGTGGTAATTTGAATCGATGAAATTTAGTTAATTTAATCACATTATTACTTTTTTTTTCGATACACTTATTTTTAGTTCAGCTCAATTCAATTCTGGGCCTAAATCTATCTTTAGAACTTCTTAAAATAGTAATGTCTTTCCATTGTTTCGGTATAGGTAGGAAAGATTTTCATAACTTAGCATATAACCAATTAAAAAAAAGATTATCTTGATCAATCTAACATTCAAGCTCCTCAATCTTAACCAAGTAGGATTCTTACACTCTTTCATCTGATGAAATTCTTTCGTTAGTAGATATTAGTTCCAGTTTCTCAATAACAGTGTAGGTTGTCAAATCAAGAGTAAGATGGGCGGACACATATCATACCTGTGTCATTAGCTCCTGTATCATGTCTTATTGAGATGGACTCTAGGTAACATTGGTGGAGACTTGAATGCTTGTTACTATGTAAAACTGCCTGGCATAACATTTTCTCTCATTCTCCAAATTTTAGTCTCATTAAATCCTTTTGTCAGCCCTTATCATGATACTCATCTGCTGCTGCTGCTTGGCTTAGAACAATTATGGGAACTGTCTCTTTCAACAGCTGATGTTTTCCAAACAAAGTGATCTGAACCATATGGACTATCTAATTTCACACATTGTCATGTGCTTTAACTGTAAAACATCCATACTTGGTTTGCTAATGACCTAGCATCATTTCCGTATTAACAATTTTATGGCTTTGTGTATCGAGGCTTAGGATACTTGTTCATTGTATTTAATAGGTAGTCTGGGGCTCAATATCTATTGTTTTAGTCAAGCGAGAGAAAGTTGGAATTACATACGGCATCTTGGCTTTTATTTGATTAATAAACTGTCCATGAGATATATTAAGGAACTAAATGCACAGTAGTCACTTGGTTGGATAGATGTTAAAATTTGTTGTTCAACTGTTCATGGCAAAAGCACCCATGTCTTGATCATTCGGCGATTCTATCATCAGCACCTCCAATTACAGAACTTTAGAACGTAAACATGAGTCAGCAAGGTCTTTCACTTATCTTGGAATCTACAAAGACAGGAATAAGAGGAACTAAGAGCAACCATGGGAGCTCTTTAAGTGCATTTTTCTTATTAAAGATCGCTCCTTAACAAGGTCCAACTATTGTGGACCGGTTCTTAATAAGGATAAGTTTCTTAGTTATGGAGTTGGTAACTATTTCTCTCATTTTGATACCAATATAATAAAGCCAATTTTTATAGTTTGTCCCTTCTTTATTTTAAATAAATTAGAATGTTAAATTTAATGGTACAATTTAGAAAATGAACAGTTTGTGTGTAAAAATAAGGTACAAATTTTAAGTCAAATTGTCTTACTAATGCACCTAAACTAATAAATCTCATATGCTTCGAATGATTTGGAATTAGAGAAGTAAGGACATAGTAGCCACATATGACGTAATCGACATATTAATGGTAATTACTTACAAATGAATGATAATTATTGGATGAAGGTAGTGATTTTTAGTTATACAGGGTATTTCAATAATTTATTTCTATGAAGGAATTTCTGATTTCTGAATATCTATTTCTTAATTTTATTTAGACAAGCATTACCCTTTGTCATTGGGTCTCTGATAGGATTGGAGTCACGCTATGGGAAAGTGGGGTAAGAATTATGATACAAATTTGGATTTAGTTCTATAGTGTGTAATTACTCGACCCTTGTTAGAGAAGATTGCAAACTTGAGTTTTTCGGACATCCTCCTTCAGTTGTCTTCTTCAAGGCTAGTGATACACTGCTTTGCCTTGGGTATGATGCCTAAAGGTCCCTTAGCTGTGATGCTCGGAGGTTATTGGAGAGATTCCTTGTTAAATTTCAGTTTTGCTGCAGTTTCACAAGCACTTTAATTTCACTAGTTTCGTAAATTTAGTTTCCTGTCTTCCTCAAGCCTAGAGAAACATCTATTATCTGTTCCAGTTATACCCATGGTTGTGCTGCAATCGCTCTGTTTTATTTATCGTATAGTTTCTTTGCGTCGTTGTCTCGTTGAGATACTGATAGCTCCAGAGTTGTTCTCTGTGTTGGTAGACTGTGACATGTCATTGCATCCAGTTTTGTGCATGCAACTTATATATATCTTTGTTTTGGCTATTTATATTTCAGGCATTTAAGTGGCAAGAATACCTGAGCTGGCAGAGGAAGCTTAAGGAGGCTAAGGCCAGTGAGGAAGCACTTAAAGTAAGTCTCGGTGAGCTAACCCCTCAAAAGAAGCCTCCTGAAAGCAAATGGAAGGCCATATTCAGGAGGTCTCGATTAGAAGAGGTGGAAGTGGTCAAGAATAACATCTATGATAGAGGCTTCTTCCACAATATCTCTGAGATCATATATCCTCTTTCATCAAGAAGATTGTTTTCCCATAAGAAATCTAAATTGTGTTAGCAGTGTTAGTTATCTGTACAGAGTTTTCATGTGGCTTGTTATACCTGCTGTAGCGGTAATGCTGCTTGAAGAGGATAGTCTTCATTTTCCCCTTGGTCACAATGATCGGCATGGTATATTATCTTAAAGGAGAAAAGAAAGCCTCTTGCAGAGTAACTGGAGAAAGGCGTTAGTAATGTAGGCTGCAAATCAGCACCCTGAGAGAAGATTTGTGAACATTGAGAATCGACCGAGGGAAGGTTCAGCAAAGAAATTACCAGTTGTACTTCTCGTATGGTAGCTCTAGCTTTTAGTTGGCCATGCATTTTTTTATGGAACTTTCAACATTTCACTTTGAAAAACGATGCAAACCCGAAAGCCTTAGGCCGTGTAATAGAAATTTATTTCTCCTTTTTTCAACGACCATTTGTACAAGCCCAATAGAGATTATGGACATGTGCAGGCGAGAGGAAAGAATTTTGACAGTTGTCCTTTGATTCTGTTTTTTTTTAAATTCTGAACTTCTGATTGGTTGCCTTAAATAGTCTCCCCATACTTCCTAGGCCCCACCTTAAATACACTTTAACTATTTATTTAGTTAAAATTATAAAGAGACTCTCATATTATATTGGTTAATTGTTAGATTAATCATGAAAAATTTCGTTTAAATGTCTTTTTATGATCAAATTATGATTATATATACACATTGTGTTAATGCCAATTCTTGTGTTCTTCTCTAATTGTTCTCTGGGTTGCTCCTGAAGACAGACTGAGGTCAAACATGCGCAGGGCCGTGCCTGCTCCGACGGTGTGGATCAAAAATGTTTGCCATTTAAAGTATTTTGGGTGAATAGTGAACTGGATTCAGTCAGCTTACCTTCTCTGCACGTTCTTTCTCCTAGTTATACGAGTTGGCTGCTGATGTAACCCAAACTCACATCGCTACCTTCCCATTTATTCCCTGGGCTCCAGTCTTAACCCACTCGCTTATTAGTTTGAATTTGTGGTTTAGGGCCTGTGGGCTTGCACCTTATCACGATACATTTTAATATTTTTTTATAAGAATCTCGTTGGATAAATAAAAATAAATATCAAATCACTTCATTAACTACATTAATTATAAAATGACTTCATCTAACGATTAGTTGATAAAAAACAAGACTTTGTGAATGAGAAAAGATGAAAGCTCTAATACCATGAGAAATATAATCGGTTAATCACCGGTGCAATGGTATCACATCAATGACACGTCTCATCAATCACGAGGGTTACAATATATAGGGATACAAACTAAAGTCTAATAGGAATAGGATTCTAAAGTCTATAAGGAAATTACTATCTATAATCTAACCTAAATAGAAACTAATTCTATAAGGTAACTACCATTTATAACCTTTCATACAAGGAAATGATTTCTATTTCCTTATCACTCTCCCTCACGTTGGAGCATGATAAACGAGAATGCCCAACCTGCAAAGAAGATTCTGAAATTGCTAATCGTTAAATGTTTTGGGAAAAAAAACAAATATCTGTAAAACGGGATTCAACTTCAGTAGTAGTAGAAGTAGCAACGACAACAGTAGCAGTAGCATCGGTAGAGAAATTATGATCTCAGAGATATGCAACCTTTCAACTCAGTGAAATATGCAACCACAACATTGTTACCTTGTTTAATGTTTATCAAATCTCTCATAAGTTTATTCGGTATGGAATCATTACTTTCTCAAAACTTCTCTCTCAAATCAGCCCAAAGAGTAAAAGCATTCGATGAAAACATGATATCCCTAGCAATCTTCTTTGAAATTGAATTTAAGATCCATGAGACAAGCTTAGATAATACCTTCCTCCATTTATTGTAGGTTGGAGCATCTAGATATGGGTTTTTGATTTCCCCATTGATAAAACCTAGCTTGTCTCTTGTATCTAGAGCAACCATCACGCTCCTGGTCCATGTGATGAAGTTAGTTTCATCCAGTACTTCCAACAACTATGATCAAAGCATAATTACCTAAGTTGTGAGGAAACAACAGGTCGATTATGCCACATAGATAGGGATCTTCATTATTATGATTATTCTGAATTCTAGTATGCGGAGCTGAACTAGCTTCATCCTCAACAATGAAGAAGCCATAACTTTTCTCAAATACGAACACATAAAGGAAAAACTAGCAATCAATTAAAGGGAATGAGATTCCTACTTTGATACTATGAACAAATTCAAAATAAAACTGGGAAATAAATCATGAATGAAAGGATTAGATTATTGATTGTGGGGGGAAGAAGAAAGAGCTCATTGTTTTTAGTCTTTTACACCGCAAATCAAAATCATGAACACATCAATGCTTTTTATTTGCAAAGCTTGCAAAAAATAACAAATAACTAAGAGGCCAAAATAAAATTCCTGCATGTTCTTGATTTTGCAACCTTAAGGTGTGGAGCTTCAGTGGACATGTCACTAGAAGAATAAGAAGTAACCAACTATGCGTACATCATTTAATCACAAAAAAATGGACCCCGCAGAACATCCCTTAGACTTTTAGTTGATAGGATTCAACCCCAAATTAAAAACTATGTATATGAAGAGCAATATGGCTTCATAAAAGGGAAGAGAAATATCGGATAGGGCGAACGACTTGGGAGGCCCTTGAAATCCTGCCATCATTCACCTTTGCCCCCTTATTTATTTTTTGAACACTTTTGGCTCCTCAACTAATAGAATTGTTGAGTTGCTGCCCTTCTGTCTGGTCAAAACGTTAACTCTAAAGTTTTATATGTTAGTTGAGGGTAAAAATGACTTTTCACTTTATATTTTTTATAAACCCAACCCCTTACATTTTCTTTTTCTACATATAGTCCCAATATATTTTAATTAAAAATCCAGCCCTCCTACATTTTTTTAAAATTACAATGCAACCCTTAACCACCCAACACCTTCTTCGGCCACCCGCCACCACCGTTCACCGCCATCGTCTGCCATCACTGTCCGCCACCACCCATCCCACCCCGAACCCACCTGAACCTATCCCATCCCACCCTGAATCCGCCTGAACTCATCTTATCCCACCCCAGCCATCAGCGTCCCAGCCCAAGCCCCCGCTGGTGGCGCTTTATGAACTACACCAATCATGATCTCCACCCCTGCCAAACAGTGACACTGACTTAGTCACCCTCCAGTCGTTAATCCCCGTAACTACGACAATCATGATCTCCCATCCGGAGCCTCAAGTATTCTCAGTCCGCCGTTAATCTCCCCTAACGCCACCATAGAAACCCCCTGCTATACACCACCACAAAACCCTCCCCCACCTGAATCTCCTCTCCATCTCCGACTCTGTTGTCTCTGAAATCCTCTTCTCTGATCCCCCTCCCTCTCGCCCAATTCCAAATTCCCCGACGTCACTCTCGAGCACCGCCGCTACCGCTTGGTGGTCACCTGCATCCACACCTCCTCCTTCACCAACTTCAACGCCCTCGCCTCCTATGACCTCTCTATCGGCCGGCACATCCTCCTGACCTGGCTCATCAGAGACCCTGCTCATCGGAGACACCCGGATATTACTCTGTTTCCCAATCTCCAAAGCCCATCTCAAATAGGTATCCAAAATTATCAGATCCGGACTAGAAAACCCTCCATTGCTGGATCAATTTTCATGAGCAGCACTTCAAGCATTGCCAGAAAAGCTCTCCCACGAAATGCCTCTGACGGGAGAATGTTCACAATAATTTGAAGCAAAAAGGAAAATGGGAAATGGGAAAAGGGAAAGAAAAAGAATGAGGAAAAGAGAAAAAATAAATAGGAAAATGAAAAAAGAAAAATGTAAAAAAAAGAAAATGACCATTTTGCCCTTAAACTTAATGTTTTTGACCAAATTTGACACTTTGACCTGACGAAAGGGCCACGACTCAGCAGTTCTGTTAGTTGAGGGGCCAAAAGTGTTCAAAAATAAATAAGGGGCCAAAGGTGAACGATAGCTGGGGTTCAGGGGACTCCCAAGTTGTTCGCCCTATCGGATAACCTATTAGTCATGCAAGAGGCCATAAAATGCTTGACAAACCAAATTGATCCTTGAATATGATAGCTAAGAAATGTACAAGGCTTATGACAGGGTATCTCGGCCCATGCTTAACTCATTGCTCTTGAAATAGGGATATTATAGACACTTTGTGAAACTAATTATGACTAACATTAGATCATTTTTTTCACTTCTCATAAATGACTCCCCCCATGGTTACTTTAATGCTTCTATGGACCTCAAACAGGGAGACTTGTTGTTGTCTCCAACACTTTTCAATTTCATTACCAAATTACTTAACTACGACCTTAAAGTTATGTTTTCAGAAAATTGGAAAGGCCCTTTTGAAGTCCTTGGAAATGCATTTCATTTAACTCATCATTCATATGTTGATGACACTGTGATAATTTTTTGAGCAATGAAGAAATCATATTCTAACTTAGTATCCTATCTGCTATATAATAGAAAATCGCAAGTCAGAAGGTTAACCATAATAAGAGTGCTTTCTATGCAAGGATTTAAAACCAGTTGGATAAAAAAACATTGAATACATAATCTTACTAGTATAGAGCAAGGATTGTCCCCTTTTAAATACTTATGGGTTCCTATATTTAGAGGTTGGAAAAAGAACTCACATTTTCAGGATAAATTTGGAAAAAAATCAACCTTAGAATGTATAGCAGGAATAACAAATGACTTTCAGTTCCAGGTCGAATGGTTTCGATCAAACACACCTTAGAATATATTCCAATTCATATTTGGTGCGTCTTGACACCCACCAAACACATCATTAGGGAAATGGAAAGGAAAATGAATGGATTTCTGTGGGGTGACAATCAGGGCCTAAGCATAGACATTGGAGATCCTAGAATGATATGTGCTATCCTTTTAAGAAAATGGGCTAGGGTTTAGAAGTATATACACAACCATCCTTTACTTTTCTCTCAAGCTTTGGTTGAAGCTGCAATTAGGGAAATCTATTTAGGCCAAAATGATTTGGTATATTCCCATAAATAATAGAAAATATGATGCCTAGAATAGAAGAATTAAAGTAGCTCATTTAGAAACACAATGCACTAAAGTTCACATAGGTAATAGCCTATCAAACTTCTTGTTGGCAAATTTGATAGGCATAGGAAGTCTGATTGACCTGTGGGAACATGAAACAGATCCCCTTTCCAACTACTAACTATAGCTGAATTCCGGGCCGACATATTTCATTATGTGCAACACTTACCAGTAGGTTTTCCTCTCTATGTCACTAACAAACTGCAGGTGCAAGTGACACTCTTTGATCACAAAGATACAATCATATGGAAACCCTTAAACACAAAGGTAAAAAGGAATGAATCTTCCACTCACAAAGGTATGAAGCCACCTAATTCCAACAAAATTGTCATTCTTTATATGGAAAATGGTCAACAATTTTCTATAATTTGTGGGGATTCTCTATAGAATGTGGATTCAATCTGTGTCTAAATTACATTTTTGTGAAAATTGTGACACCATGAACCAATGTTTTAACAAATGTCACATAGCACAAAAATTATGGAAGTATGTAATTTCAAATTTTAGAACTGCGCCATAGGAACTTTGATTGCATATTTGATATGCCCTCATGGTTTTGGTCAAATGATGTTGGCTCTAAAATGTGTTAAAGGTCTTGCCTGTTGTAACTTCCTGGATAACAATCCTCAATTTGTAGCTGAAGACTGTTAGAATGTCATCGATTTTGTCTGATAACTAATTTTGAAATGAAAAGGAGGAGGCAAATAAATGCACATAAATGGGAGCCACTTGATTACGAATACAAGGTCAACACAGATGCCTCATATTTGATATTTCAGTACACGTATGTGGAATTGCTATTAAAAATTGGAATATTAGTCAAACCTACTGGTTGTAAAAAAAATCAACCATTATACATCTCCCCTACAAATTTATCTCTGTAATAATTTCATATTCCTAGTTGCTGAGAATAACTCATGATAAGTGGTGCAGATGATTAAGAACAAAATAAAGGCATCATGAACTCTACAAAAAGAAATATGTGAGTTGCAAAAGATTACAAATGAGAATAGCATCAAATGGAGTTACGCCTAGGGAACAAAATATTGTTGCACACCTCCTAGCCATATTACCCCATATAAATGCGACCTGCCTCCCCCAGGGTCGTTAATTGTAGCTAATTAACCCGGACAAGGGACGTGATCAAAAGATAAGATATTTATAGTTCTGCACCCTATTCTCACTTCTACGTTACCTATGGGGTAGTTAGCGGTAAGCCCTGAGTTTGTCCACAGAGATGCTTGGTCTAAATATCAATCAAAACACAACCTCGTACAGGTCGTCAACCCGTATGAGTGAACAAATTAGCTAGTAAAGCAAACATGAAAATGGGGGGGGGGGTTGGTTTTTCAATTTAACAACTACTAAGCAAAAAAGTAAAAAAACAGAGTAAGCTATTAAACTAAGCATTTGGGGAGTCATTGAGAAACATGGTTAATCAAATGATTCGATCCTTGATTCATTCACATAGAAATTTAGGCAAACCTAATAGAGTGTTCATAACATGGTATGGCCGATGGCATACACTTTCCTATCCCTGTCACGGCCGGTGCACTCGCAACCCTTCATCGACACTGCCATCGTAATTAGGGGAGTACAAAAAGGTCTGACCGTTGTTGTAGGTCTATTTCTCCCTTGTGTGATTACGTCATGGGCTTCTACCACGAATGCACTACTTCCCAATGGTCCTATCAATTAGGCCAAAGGGTCATTGCCACCTTATCTATAATCTAAGGCCTTTCACACCCTAGCATGCTACTATTCGCTATCTCTACCCAGAACCTCTTGGATAACTTTATAAAGTCAGTTAAGACTGGTACGATGGAAAATAAGTCAGAGCATGCTCGAATCTCCTGTGCACACACCCACGCAGATGCGTTCTCCCATACTCATTCTAACATCCAGGTTTTACTTGCCATGGGGGCATCAATATTTGCACCATATGTGAATATAGCCCAAAGTGTGTGCTTATATGTGGTCTACTATTCATGCAATTAAAATAATAAAGAACAACATAGTAATATCATGAACACAAATTCAGGATGATATAGAAAATCTCACAAAACAATTAAATCAAACCATGCTCCTACAATTTATCCCCAAGCTATAGAACTACTCCCTATATATGGAATTCAAATAAAGATTTGAATTCCACATCCTAGGATCAAAGCAAAAGAAAGAAAAAAAGGAGAGAGTTTTTCTCTCTCTAGAGTTACTCTCCTAATTACAAAAATGTTCTAAACTGAAGATAAGATATAAAACCCTGGTAAACTAAGGCTATATTTAAGTATCAAGAGATTGGGCCTAAAAATAGGCCAAATTAGGGTAAACCCTAGCTCATTCATCGCCAGCGAGGCCCGTTACGGATGGTGCGGCTCGTGGCGTGTCCTTGGTGGGGGGCATAGAATCTGGCGCGGGGCACCCATTCTGGTGCATGGCGCAGATCTTCAAGAGGTGCGGGGTGTGAGTTAGGCACGGGTTACATTTTCCCTGTAGTGCGGGCCTTGTCATCTGGCGCGGGGCGCCATCAGAGTGCTAAATTCTAATCTTCTGATCTGCGCCCGTGGTCGCAAGCATGGGTTGTGGTCAGGAAGGGTGCTCCGCTCAAAATATTTGGCAGTGGCCATGTGATTTCCTATGGCGGCTGGTCTAAGTATTTTGGACTTGGATCGGCGGAGGACATCGAAAACAGAAAGTCCCAAGTCATAACCTGTGGCTTGCAGCCTGTGGTGTCTGGCATAGGTCGTGCCATAGCCTCGTCCTGGTTCTCTTGGCGCGGGGCTGATCCTTTGGTGCGGGCCATTGATGCCAACCATGAACAGCCCGCACTGACACGTTTGTACCTCGGTCAGCATACCTTGTTTCCTTGGCTACTGGTGAACCGTTAGTCTGATTTGAGAGTTTTAGTAGTCAATTTTGTAGTGGGTAAGAAGACAAATCCAATGGAACCATCCTTGAGGGGCAATTCTTCTTGGATCGTTATCAGACTTAAGCAAAACTCATCAGACCACAATTCCCCGTTTCTTCGTTGGCAACTTTGAACCTCGTTACTGCCTATCTTTGGCTTCAATCTCATTTTACCATGCATTGATGCTTGTGGCTTTCATTTACTACCATTCTAGTGTGAATGGCCATTGTCTCTTCTACCGTTCTTGCGAACGCCCTTCAATATCTTCTACCGCCCTTACGAACAGACTTCACATAGAATGTAAAAAAAGGAACCATGGGCGACCTACTAAAGATGCTCACAAGGAAGATCAAGGTGCCCATGGATACAAGATGTCCATTACTACCAATTAAGTCTACAAAATGCAGAATTTAGACAAGAAAACCAAACATGGCCATCAAAACCCCTTGTCACGTAAACTCAACTAATACTAGAAATCCACCAAATAAAACTAAATAGAAACAATGCCAAATGCAATGATTAATGCATGCATAATGAAGCAGATCATATTGGCCTCATTTCAACAACCTTCACAACCCAACTTCAAGCCTCTGGGGACATTCAAATGGATTTAAGGGGAGATCATATGAGACTACCAACTTTAAGGGTACTCAGAGATCGTTCACAAGACTCACAAGGTTATGGCTTATTGGTCAGCTCAAATTCAGAAGCCGTGTTGATTTCCAAGCCAATTTCAGAAGGTGTACCTAAGTTGCAATGTGGTTCAGCTTATGGAGATTTCTCTACACCCGAAATGCCCGATTGGTTGCTCAGTTTATGGTCATTCCTCTACACCTGAAATATGTACACAATGCTATCGGTTTTCTCACTCCTCTTCTGCCCGATTGGTTGCTCGGGAAAGTAGATTAGGCTATATATTTGGTACATATCTGAGGGCAAAAAGGATTTACTAAATTTGTAATACTCCCTCTGTCCCATCTTAAATTTCATACTTTACTACTTGGCACTATGCTCAATCAAACTTTGACCACATATTTGAATAGATATATAAGTGACAGTACTATCATATGTGATATTGTTGGATTCGTTGTCGCAAGTAGTTTCTAAATATTAACTTTATATTTTTTTATTATATGTAGTTAAACATATTTGATATGAATAATCTCTTTACGAAGATTGTGGATGCAAAACTTTTGAAGAAGCACTCTCTATCAAGGTTGAACGGAGCACCTTCTTAAAATCAAGAACACACAGACGAAATCTTGTAAAACAACACTAGTCCTTCACTAACACAAGGGCCAAAAATCCCAAAACCCAAGCACTGGTTGCACAAAATTGTTACTAAAATCCTACGGTTCTAGCTAACAATTCTCAAAAATAAAGATGCTTGCAAGCACAAGAGGTTCAACTAAAAATTATGAAAATTTATGATTGATAAAAGGTAAATAAAAACGTTGAGAGCCTTTCTTATTTATAGGGTTTAATTTGGCAAAAACACAAGAAAAAAAGACACAAGAAAAAAAAGACACAATTCAGCTAGGATTTGATCTTATTCCTGGCTGAATTATAATTGTCTTTGAATCTAAATCCAAATCAAAATACATCTAAAGAGCATGTGTAGCGGAGGCTGCTCTGCCCTGAAAAGACTCAAAATTTTGACAGTCAAAGTCTTTTAAGTTGCCTTTTAAACTTATCTAATCTTAGATATTATCTTATCTAAACTTATATAATCTAATCAGATTTGAACTAATCTTCCAAAACAACAAAAAATTTGAGATAGCTCTAAATCTGAGAACACTACCTCACTAAAAAATTAAGTAGGAAAAAGATTATAGTGTTAAAATCCTAAAAAATTATTGACCAAAATAAAATGAGATCATGATACTTGCATCATCCCCTCCGTGGTAGAAAATTTTCATCCTTGAAACGTGAATGATCTTCATACATAAATGGAGATAGACGTCTACCACCATCCCTGCAAAATCTAGCTAATAAATGGTGACTTGAAGCTGACTATGCAGTAACCAAGTGTTGACTATGCAGTGTCCGGGCGCTGACTTGTGAGACAAGGATAACTGGCGAGAAAATGAGATAACTCATGAGAAATTGATCAAATCACAATAAATTGAATAACTCGCGTTAAAATGAGTACATCCCAAGATGAAGAGATGGACCTAGAGTTGCACACACCTTCAAGTGTTGTGCGTGTGAGATGCACGCGTGAGGGCCACGCGCTGAGCTTTTTCTTTGATAGACTGTGTTCTGCTATGCTATCGGAGATAAAAAAATATTGGTACTAACACGACCGAAGAACTGAAGATGACCAAGAGAATGCCGATGTAGATCTGGGACAATAAAGATGTTTGTCAGGAAAAATGGAGACTTTGCTGGAGACTATTGGAGATGAAGTAGAGTAACACATGTGGCATCAGATTACTGGGAGCTCGCCAAAAAAGCAGGAAACACAGCGAGAAGGAAAAGAACGCTAGGAAGCAGTCAGGAGTTGGACTCGTCGGAGGTGCCAGCAAATATAAGCGGCGGCGGTGGAGAATGTAGCGGGTAGGTTTTTTTCTTTCCTATTTTTTGGTATTTTATTTTTTTTCAAAAATAAAAATAGAAAACTTGAAAACCCCTAGTTTTACGTCCATAGGAAACTTTCTCTTTGCTTTATCACCATTTGATATGAATCTCCTTGTGAATAGCCTGGATGCGGAATTTTTGAAGAAGCACTCTCTATCAAGGTTGAACGAAGCACCTTCTTGAAATCAAGAAGATACAGACGAAGTCTTGTAGAAAACAAAACTTTAGTTCTTTACTAACACAAAGGCCAAAAATCCCTAAATCCAAGCACTAGTTGCACGGAATTGTTACTCCCTCCATCTCAGTATAAGTTGCACACTTACCATTTTGGTCTGTCTCATTAAAGTTGCACACTTTGAAAATTTGCTCCTTTTTTGGCAAAAATCAGCCCTCGAAATTCCTTTATACCCCCGCCTTTGTTTAAATAATTACTTAATGGACCATTGGCTCATTTCCATTAGATCTAGCCCAACAACCCATCTTATGAACCCTAATCCTACAAATTTTTCATCTTCCTAACCACCCCCTTTTGCATTCATTCATCTCATTTTTCTCATCTCATATTTCCTCTCCATCTTCCTCATCTCAAATTTTCCTCTCCATCTTCCTCTGAAATCCCTCTTCTCTCTCAATTAAAAACCCTTGTATTTGTGCGCTTTTCCATTTTCTTTGTCGATTTTGACTCTTGAACCAACAATTTCAAGTCTAAATTTGTGTTGTTGCGCATTAAGAATGTGTTTGTAAACAGTTTTAAACAAATTTTCTTTCTGAAACCGTGTATTTTCTTTGTAAAATAGCTTTTAAACTGAAGACAAATTGTTTTGGAAAAAACTAACGCATGTACATAGATTTTTATCTTCTACATTTTTTGGTGTTTTGTTCTAGATGTTCAACTGAAAATATATAGGTTTTTAGTTTGAATGGTTTTCATTTAGTAAATCGTCTTCTGTTTGAGATATTGGGATGAGTTGTTGTTCTTCTGAAAATGTATTGGTTGTTCTTCTACATGTTCTTCGGTATTAAATGGTAAATTAATGGTGGTGGTGGTGGTTAGTAGAACTGTAATGATGCTTTCGGTGGTGGGTGGATGGTTGTTGGTGATAGTGGTGAAGGGTAGTGAAATAACTTTAGAGGATCTAAAGTTTTGAGACCAACTCCCTCTCTCTGCAGCTTATGTTTGGACATAAGGTATACTAAAATCCTACAGTTCTAGCTAGCAATTCTCCAAAATAAAGAATGGTTGCAAGCACAAGATTTTCAACTCAAACTTTTGAAAATATACTTGATAAAAGGTAAATAAAAATTTTGAGAGCCTATCATATTTATAGGGTTCAGTTCGGCCAAGATACAGGAAAAGAAGATAGAATTCAGCTAGGATTTGATTAGATTCCTTGGTGAATTATAACAGCCTTTGAATATCCTAATCAAATTACATGTCCTAATCTACTAAGGATGATGGCCAAATTATTGTGATAAGAATGGCGAGATTTAGCTGATCAAATCTTATCTTATCTAAACTTATCTAATCTAATCATATTTGAACTAATCTTCTAATACAACAAATATTTCGAGATTAGCTCTGAATTTGGCACACTACCTCACTTAGAAACTCAGTGGGAAAAAGAGTATAGTGTTAGACTCCTAAAAAATCATGGAACAAAATAAAATGAGATTCTGGTACTCGTATCAATATTAATGGTCCAATGTATTTCTTGAATATGTGAAAAATATTCTATGCAATTTGATTTGGGACGAATGGAGTACTTTTTTAGGAATGGGTAGTTTGAACTTGGTATTTAATAGTGGATACTTCACTTGAGTTTGGTTAACATAGGGGTGGAGATGAACTGCATGAAGCGTATCTAATAATGACCACTGAAGCTTCTTTTGTACATTATATGATGAAAATAGAATAGGTAAACCTTATCTTATGATTATAAGGTGTATAATTTTTTTTTTACTAGGGCTTGGAAAGCCCAATAAATTTCTCTAATCCATCGGAAGTGCATGTTTTGAACTAAAAAAACTAGATTGATGCAGCGGTAGATTCGATCGTTCCAAAACCTGTTAATTCAATTATAAGAATACCAGGCTCTAGAGTTTAAGAAACACGGCGTAATTTAGATAAACTAGAACTATTTTCAAATTCGGAAAATGAGACTTAAATAGTCTTCCAAGATAATCCTAAAACTAAGCCATAGTTTTTCTGCAAAAAAAATGAAAGGAAAATGAAAGGAAAGACAATCACACAAAAACTCCAAGGAAGGAAATCTTGTCAAACTTCAAAGTTGGGCTTTACGCGAAATGCGGGAATGCTTGTTGAAATGCTCCAAGAAGAACAAAGCATGCTCCTATGCTGTTATTATGAGAAGCCCATTAAAGTAAGGATAGAAAGGGAATTTACAAAACTAATTCAGAGACCGTTGCAGCTAATTACGGTTGTAATAACATCAGTTAATTCCCAAGAGGTTAACTCAACAAGGACAATGAAGAAGCAATTGAGACAATAGGTTTTTAGCTCCATTCTGTATTCTTAATATAGAGGGGAATCAATTTCGAAAAGCCATCTTGGATCAGTTGTTAAATTCTTTGAAAGAATAACTCTCAAGTCCCTTCTTCCCCTTTGTTCTTTCTAGCTTTCAATCTCTCAGTTCGATTCAATATTTTTTCCCTATCGTTTCTGCCCTTTCTTTTACAAATTATGTAAAATTTTCTTCCAAAAATCAATACAAATATCTCTTTCATCCTTTGGTGAAGTTGAGGTCATGACAGTTGGCATTAGAGAGGTCGAATTCTCAGCAAAATAGGGGCGGTGAATGCATTGAAGCCTTAGATCAATGACATTGCTCAAGAGGTCAAGAATCAATTCGAGATAAACAAAACAAAATTGGACAGGCATAATGTACAGATTTACGAAGCTCTAGATGAAAATTATAAAATCTTGAGTTTGAAGATCGAGGCAAAGATGGGGATGTAGAAAGATATTCAAATGGAGCTGATGAGCAACTTCATGAGCTTTAAATGAAGGAATACACAGCCTTAAATGATATGTTGTTAAAGGTGATGGTGCAAAGAAATATTGAAATTCCACCATCTTGGTTGAAAGAAGTCACCACAGAGACGACACAACAAAGAACAGAGGCAGCTAAAGAATGTCAACCACCAAATCTTAATGATGATGATGAGAAGATCAGTGAAGAGAAAAATTAAATTGGTGATGTGGTTTCCTTTGATAGCTGCTATATTCCTATTTTGGAAGCTGGAACGGAAATAATGGCATTCTTGGATACAGAGACAATGATGGTGACACATTCCCCTGAAGTCATTCAAAAAAGGGGTAATCGAATTAAGGGTTCTTCGATCAGTGAGTCAAAACAAGAGAAACCAAATTATGAAGAAACCAGTGAGTTCGTCGTGGAGACGTCCAAAATTAACAACAAAGTTCAAAATGTGGATATTCCAAAAGAAATATTAGACGAGCTCAGTTCGATCAAGATTGGTCGGGGTAAAAGTTCTTTCAACTCCACTGATTTTCTCATCTATTCTAATGGGGTGATTGATATATGCAATGGAAAATATCTTTTTGATTCTCATCAATATTACAACTCATTGTATTTCTCTAGAGATTAATGGCAAGCTTTATTACAAGGAATGCTCTAGATTTGCTACAAGAAGAAAGAAAATTTGGATTCAAATGACAACTAGCTTCAATGGGGAAACTTGGATCTAGAATTTCTTAGTACAATTTGCTAAGCCTCTAAATGCAATATATTGGTGTATCTTTGTGATTATATCTAAAATGACTAGTGGCAATGGAGGAATTTTTTTGGAGAAATGTGAAGTTGTGTATGAAGAGAAATCTTTAGCTCTTCTAAATAGGAAAGGTGTTACCGTGTTAGTGATGTTCATGGGAAGGTGAAAGAAGTGTGGAATGAAGCTGTTGAGGATTCCTCAGTTTTCATGTTTGGTTATTTGGAAACAGCTCCACAAAATGGTACAAACTCATTTCCTTATAAGTCATTGCTCCAGTCATTTTAGAAATGCATTCCAAGAGGTGAAATAGTCAAGGTTGATGGTGCATACTGTTTTATAGAGAATGTGCTCAAGCAAACAAAAATAGTAAAAGTGGTGATGTGGAGAGTTTCCAGGTTTTACGATATCGTTGGAGTTCCAAAGTCTTTAAGGACATTATGTTGAAAGGGGCCTTTTGAACCGAAGCCATTCTCAATGATCTTCTGACAACTTGGCCATTATTAATGAGCTTCTCACAACTAGATAGATAGGAAAGGGGCTCGATGAAGATGATTTTACACTACAAGAAACAAGACCATTTACCTCAGTTCTACATGAATTTTTTACTTTGGTTTTAAGTCCAAAAAAACCGTGGTAAATAATGGCATAGTAAAAGGTACATTTTGTACCTTGGTTTTGAACCGACGTTGGCAAGTTTTGTGACCGACATTGGTCTATGCAAGATGGCTAATGGTGGGAGACCATTGTTTCAACTTCATTCAAGATGACATCAGCATGTATTGTGACCAACATTGGTCAGAGTAAGAAGGCAGACGATGGGAAATGAAATGTTGCAACTTCGTGCAGGTTGACGCGATTTTAATAATAGTGATGTCGCTAATGCTTGCAAGTGACATCGCGCGCTTTGGGTTAGTCATGTCGTGTGCATGCTGACATGTAACGATGACCAATATGACATCATTTTCATGGGTTGATGTCGCACAAACAATATCGATGCCATTTATGCAACGTCATTAAGGTGTCATCGTTGTACCTTTTTGTGCGATGTCACGGGTTAACCGTGGCGAAATCGATTCTCGTACAATATTATAATATTTAATATTTCATGACACAAACAATCGTTTATCGCTAGCTATTACATGTTATTTGATAACTCGTGAAATGGTTGAACATCATACAACAATCAATTGTTGTTCAATTAATGCAGAAAAGAATGACCATGTTAAAACCCACAAAACTATCACATATATTACAAATATATGTTACAATCTATTAAAATACATACGATTGATATGAAATTGAAATATAAATTGTATTGAACCTCCATTGTCTACGTTGTACGACTTTAACACTGTAAGGGCGACTAGTGAAATGAAGAATCCATCCATGTAAATGCCGAAATTCCATCAATAATTGTCACTATCCTATTACAACCATTCCACATGAAACAAAATTAATGTTAGAATTGGGAAGGTCCTAAATGAAATGCACATAATATAGTCATACTTAGATGGCATTAATCTTAACCCAAAAAAAGTAATTGATCTGCTTTAGTGCGACATCGCATACATGCGTCATCGATGTCGCAAGGGCCGACTGAAGAGTGACGTCGGACATTTATAGATATTTAAAGCATTTCCTAGACTTGTGCGACATCAGTTTTTGTTCGGTACCATATTGTAAGGGTCGATTAACTATGACCAACGTCGCAAATTCAAAGTGTGTCATTACGAAAATGTAATTATTGTCCACAATCAGCCCTAATCAAAGCCTGTTTATTCTCACTCCTTTCAAACATGGCATTATCTTGGCAACACAAACACTAGACACTATATAACACGTAACACAATTATCATACTTCATGAAGATATTAAATCTCTGTTCCATGAGAAAGAGAAGGAATTACTATACAAAATCACTAATAAAATTGGTAAATGAACATGGAATGGATGGAAAAAAACCTCAATTAATTTGAACCCAGAGATGCTCCATCCTCAGATACTTGTTGATGTTTGAGAGGAGAAATTCGATTGAGCCCTTTAATTATTGTAATGGTGTAAATGGAAAGGATCTTGTGGAGTTGGGTTAGGAGGAAAGGTGTTGGAGATGTGAAATGGGTGTTGGTGCTAAATAATAATGAGATGAAATAGGGTTGGGGGGGGGGGGGGGATTTTAGCTCAACTTTTCAGCTCAAATTTTTTATTCCCACTGGAATTTTCAGGTTGACCAACGTTGGTCGCGGGTCAATTTTGGGTTTGTTAAAATCGATACTCTTGCAATGTCACCCACATAGGCCATAGTCTAATTTTCAAAAGGTGTCGTAAAATACTCTATGTTAAGATTTTGGGCCTTTTCGTTAACACGTTGATGCCCAAATTAGAATAACATTGTCGTGACAATGTGAATTAAGAAAGTGTAACACAAATATTGCATTTCAACTTCTCCCATTTTATCGGAGGGACCTAAGTGCAAAAAGTAAAAAGTTCACCAGTTGTCCCAAAATCGATTCCGACCATCCCAGAAAGAAACTTTGTCATCCCTAGTCAAAGTTATAATAACTGAGAGTAGTAAAGAAACTGGTCTGAGTCCACGTGGACTTCCACAAGTTCTTCCGATTAACCCTTGTATACTTATCGATAACCATCTACAATATACTCTAGACCGCATACTAGCCCTTTCTAAAATTTTACTGATGGAATTTTATTATCTTTTTTTATCATAGAAAATCAAGAATATGTAATTTTGTTGATTCTATGTGGTGGAAATATCGTTCCCATAATGCTCACCGTAAGGGTATCAATGGAATACTAATAAAAATGAGGGACGATTACCCCGGTTCACGTCCCTCTTAGCCAGTATGCATAATCTCTATATAGAACATTTGTCCTTATGTTCGGGTGTAGAGTTCTACTGCATAAAGAACAATCAAGAAAGTTTATGCCATAGTGTACTTTTCGAAAAGTGTCATCAAATACCATCTCTGAATAATTGGAGCCCCTTCCATTGACCCGTTGATGCCCAAATCGGAACAACATGGTCATGACAATGTGAATTAGATAAATGTATCTCTAATTTTGCATTTCGACTTCTCCCACTTTCTTTGAGAAACTTAAGTGCAAAAAGTAAAAAGTTCACCGCTTGTCTTGAAATCTATTTCGATTGAACCGGATGTTAATAAAGTTCATGGACATTTATAAATTTCACTTAGTAGTTTCTACTATTAGCAGTTATTAAGGTCAATTATATTCATTTTGATCGAATGTGGGCCCATTTGTTTTGCTAACAGGCTAAAATTGTCAGCCCAACATTTAGGTTAACCGATGGTGTAAACCCAGCCCATAAGTTCCATAGCGCTGGGCCACTGGCCCAAGTCATAAACATGCAATGAGCTGAACAATAAAGGGTGGAAGCTGGTCAAAGGGAGTTAGACCACGAACCAAGAATGACGGAAGCCACGATCGAGCTCTTGGATAAGAACCACCTTTATTGGGACCACGATCAAACCCACAATAGTGAATCCGTATGTATCGGAGCCATGTTCGTACCACACTATAAAAAAGACAAGACAGAGAACAATCAAGGTAAGTGTGACTAGACTAAGAAATTCCAATTCTTGAAGAGATGGACTGACTTGATCGTCAGAGCTTTTCTCCCGGAATCACTTCCGTAACTTATTTTGCAGGGGAAGAGATTCACGACGTGAGCAAAAATTGGTTTTCGTGAATGGATTATCACATTATTTGGTGTGGACTGTGGGGGACGAGAATTTTTTTCGTTTCAATATCCTTTAGGTAAACAATGGGTTTCACCAGAAGTGAGAAGAGTCATAATCACTAGGCAAAGAACAAACACATGGACGTAGTAGAAGCATGCAGAACCAAGATCACACCCTCAGTAAGGAAAAGAAGCGTAGTAAGAAAGAAACTGAGGAAGAAGAATCTTCCAACAATAACCAAGAAAAAGAAAGAAGGGCATTCACATCATTCTTATAAGCGAACAAGGAAAGTTTGTACAACCAATTTCAAACGACACTCAAGCCAAACCCTCCAAAACTGGAAAAAAGAGTAATTCAGGAGCGTGAGAATCTCAAGTATGAAGAAGAATTATGGGATATAGTGGCAGACGATGATGCAGACAAATCACCCCTAACGCGACATCTGTATGATTTTAAGATGCCAAAGGATTTCAAACTTCCTTTACATGTTAAAATCTATGATGGTACCACAGATCCAAAAGAATTCTTATACTCATATAGAAATAGCATGAGATTTTGCGATGCGAACATCGAATTGGTATGCAAGGCATTCCCAATTTTCTTGTCAGGGACAATGATCACGTGGTACGAGGACCTTCCAAATGGAAGTATCAAGTCTTGGGCACAATTGTCAGATCTATTTTTAGGCCGTTTCTATCAGAAGAAAAAATTCACAAAAATGATCGTAGACATGAACAATATAGCCTAGCGAAGCGATGAAAGTTTAGCGGAGTATCATAATTGATTTTTCACAGAGAGTTTGTAGGTTCGCGACCTGTCATTCCAATCATCGTTGGGAGCATTCACAGGAGGTATGCAATCAGGAGAGTTCTACAAAGAACTAACAAAGAACATGCCTGAAAACCCAAGAGAGCTACAAAAGATGATCGAGCAGCATGTGCAAATAGAAGAGGCGAAAAACCACAAGATAGAGCGGGAACGAGGCAAAAGGTGAACAATGGAGGATTCGTAAAAGGGGTTTATGAAGAAAGGAAAGGGAGACATCCCTGTCAAAGGAAGAGGGTCAGGATTGCAAGGTGCACTATTCCTGGATACGCCTCTGATAAAGTCAAGGAAAGAGATATGGCAAGCGAACAAAGAGTTGTGTTGTGAGCTGGCACCTATGTTAGAACCATCAGAAAAAGGTCCAGGGAGTATTACTGTGCCTTCCATAAGGACCATGGTTATGACATTGAGTATTGCAGAGACCTGAGAAGACAAATTTAAGAAAACTTGAAGAATGACTACTTAAGCCAATATAGAAAGGAAGAAGGAAGCCGAGATGAAAACACTAACAAAACAGGGAAACACCCCCCCCCCCCCCCGGCAAAAAACCAAGGGATGGAGACCACATTGGCAAAGAATTAGAAAAATGACTACGACAGTGGATTACAATGATGTGCAGGGGATGGAGTACCAGAAAATGTTATCTTGTCCATACATGGATCCACTGAGTCATTGTCGAACAATGTTTGGAAGGATAAGGCAAGGTATTCTTTCTCACAAGAGCCTGTCGACAAAGGTCTTCGTCCAAACGAGGAGATCACTTTTAGTGAGGAAGATGCAGTACTTAACGCTTTGCCTCATAATGATCCCATGGTCATTATAGCTAAAATTGGAAATGCAACAGTTCACATTATGTTCGTGGGTAATGGAAGTGCGGTCGAGATATTATTCATGGATTGCTTCGACAGGTTAGGTTTCAAGCACACTATAATAAAAAAGTCCACATCCTCATTGGTAGGATTCACGGGGCAAGCAAAAACGCCTTTGGGGAATATACAGCTGCCCATCACTCTTAGAGAAAGTGGAAGAAGTTGTACGGTTATGTGTGACTTCGTGGTCATGGATGCTCCAAGCACATTTAACGCCATCATCGGAAGGCCTTGGATGAACACAACAAAAGTAATATGGTTCCCTTACCATCTGGTAATGAAATTCCCAACTCCGGCTGGAATCGCAACTGTAAGAGGAAACCAACAAATGATAAGACAATGCATGTTTATCGTGATGAAGGTAGGGAATTATGGAAAAAGCGAAGATGGTCAGCACAGTCTCAGATGGTAGGATAGTGGAGCAGCCAGAATCAGTAGTAGACTTGGGGGGAAGAAATGGAGCTGGTTAGCTTAGATGAAGAGGACAATTCGAAGTGCATAAAGATAGGAAAACATCTTCCATGCATGGAAAAGAATAAGGTTGTAGAAGTCTTATGAAGCCACAAGGATACTTTCGAATGGAGCATCCAAAACATGGGAGGAGTAGACCTAAGTATCGCTACCTACCCTTTGAATATCAACGACTTGGTTAAGCTAGTTAAACAAAAGCAACATTGCTTTGCTAGTGACAGGCAAAAAACAATCGAAGAGGAAGTTACAACACTGCTTCAAGCCGGTATATTGAAAAAGGTCAGATACCTGAAGTGGCTAGCGAATCCATTCATGGTGAAAAAAATCAGATGCGGGGTGGAGAATGTGCATTGACTTCACAGATTTAAACAAGGTATTCCCAAATGACTGCTTTCCTTTGCCAAAAATTGATCAACTAGTCGAAGCAATTTCAGGGTATAAAGTCCTAGCATTCTTAGATGCATATAAAGGATACCACCAAATCTTAATGAATCAGAAGGATGATGAGAAAATGGTTTTTATAACAAGCTTTAGACTGTTTTGTTATGTAAAAATGCCATTTGGGTTTAAAAAAATGCATAGGCAACGTACTAGAGAGTGGTTGATAATGCACTTCGTAACCAAATAGGGAGAAATGTTAAGGCATATGTTGATGACATGGTGATCAATAGCAAGAAGGTGGATGACTTCGCTGTAGATTTAAAGGAAACTTTGGACACATTACGCAGCATTGGGATGAAGCTTAACCCTAAAAAATGCATAACTGGAGTAGGCACTGGAAAATTCTTAGGATATAAGGTATCTTCAAAAGGAATCAAAGCCAACTCGAAGAAGATCTAAGCTATAGTAGACCTTCCCCAACCACGAACAGTAAAAAAGGTGCAAATACTAATGGGATCACTAGCAGCCCTCAGTCGGTTTGTCTCAAAATCAGCGGAAAAACATTTCCTACTTTTCAAAGTCCTAAGGAAGGCCAAAAAGTTCAGCTGGAGCAAAGAATGTCAAAGAGTGAATGACTGCTTGAAAGAACAACTTCGAGCATTTCCAACATTGAAATCACATGTTGCTGGAGAAACCCTTTATTTGTATTAGGCAATCTCGCAGAATGTAGACAACTTTATTTTTGTGCGCCAAGAAGACCAAAAACAAGTGCCAATCTACTATTTCAGCAGAATATTGCAAAACACAGAGAAGGCATACATGTTGGTTGAGAAGTTAACCCTGGCTTTAATATAACCAACAAGAAGGTTAAGAGCGTATTTTCATGGTCATGGCATCATATTCTACATCGATTTCTCAATCAAGAACATCCTTAGCAAACCTGAATCTTCTAGCAGAATGATGAAGTAGGCTCTGTAACTAGGCCAATTTGAGATCCAATTCCAACCAAGAATTTGCATGGAAATTGAAAGAAAATAAGCAATAGAATCTTGGAATTTATAAAGGAAAATTGAAGTCGGGAGAAGTTGTGTGGAAGTTGTTTGTTGATGGCACGTCTAGTAGTGGAGGTTGCAGTGCAGGGCTCTTGTTGGTAAACCCGGAAGGAGGTGAAAAAGTACTCACTTCGCTTTCAATTCCCACTCACTAACAATGAAGTGGAGTATAAATCTTTGATAGGTGGACTGGACCTCACCATTATAATGAAGGTTAAAAGCATCTGAGTATTCAGTGATTTACTGATCGTAGTCCAGCAAGTGAGATAGAACGACGAAGTTCGAGAAGGATAATTGATGAAGTATTTAAAGATATTCCAGTAACTTATAGCCCATCTTGAATACTTTGACATCCAACACGTACCAAGAAGTGAAAATGCAAAGGTGGATGCACTAAGAAAGCTAGCAACTGCAGGATTTGAATATTTGGGAGAACAAAAAGAGGTGATATTAGAAGTTGTTCCAGTCAGAAGCACAATTTCAACTACCGTGTCAACAATCCAGACGGAAGGTGTGATTTGGATGACACCACTAATAGAGTACTTCACGAAGGGAACATTGCCAGAACATAAAGTGCAAGCCCGAAAATTGGAGTTACGTTCTAACAACTATGCCTGTGAAGAAAGAACCTTAAACAAGAAAGGTTTCCCGTCCCTGTGGATAAAATGCTTAGGACCGGGTCATGCAAGTGAGATCTTAAGAGAAGTGCATGAAGGGCTGTGAGGAATGCATCGGGGCTAGAACAGTGGCAAAGAAGATCATCCGAGCAAAATACTACTGACCGACCATGTTTAACGATCCGTACAACTTTGTGCTCAAATGTAAGAGTTGTAAAATCAATGCTTTGTTGTCACATAAGCCACAAGCTGCTTTAAGAGGGATATATGGAGCTTGGTCATTTGATAAATGAGGGATCGACCTAGTGGGACCTTTCCCAAAAAGCAAGGGCAATGCTAAATTCCTAATTGTGGAAATTGATTACTTCACAGAGTGGGTAGAGCCAAAGCCATTAGGACGAGTCACGGTTGAGGTAACAAGGAAATTTGTTTGGTAGAATATAGTGTGTCACTTCAGAGTGCCACATACTATTGTTATAGACAATGATAAACAGTTCATGAGTGGTACCATTACAGATTGGTGTTCAAAGCTTGGGATTCTTCAAAAGTTCACATCTGTAGCGCACCCTCAGGCTAACAGACAAGTAGAAGTAACAAACATGACCATCGTTCAAGGGATTCACAAACGATTGGAGGGAAAGCAAACTGGCTGGGTGGATGAGATACCCAACACCCTATGGTCATATAGAATGACTGTTCGAGAACCAATGGGGAAGACACCATGCAATATGGTCTATGGCCACAAAGAAGTAATACTGGTGGAAATGAGTAGTTCAAGCCTCCGAGTATGCAATTACAGGGAGGAGGAGAATTTGGACATGATGAAGTTGGATCTAAATGAACTGGAAGAAAAAAGGGAACTGGCAACAATCACAGAGGCTAAGTATAAAGAAAGAATGTATAGAGCTTACAACCAGTAGGTTAAGGAACGCGATTTCAAATTGGCAATTTTGTGTTAAGAAAGAATGAGGCAAGCCTGGCGGAAGAATGAGGAAAGCTATGCCCAAAGTGGGAGGCTCACAAATTCAACTGTTACGAGCTAGAAAGGTTGGATGGCAGCAGTGTTCCTAACCCATGGAACGTGACCAAGTTGAGAAGGTTCTATGTCTAGATTTGGGGAAAATAGAGGAAGCATCTAGTTGTACATAAACCATTAGGTTATCATTGGTTGAATTTGTTCCTTTGTCTTCAGGGAAACATTATCGCAGTCATACATTATTAATATTAAAAACCATCTTGCTGGGATACGATTACATTTTTAGTTTTCTACTTGAAAGTTTTAGATACAAAAACATTGGTAGCACATTGCAATCAACACACTAAGGCCTTTCAATTGTCAAAGATCGAATGCAAACACGCATATCATAACAAGCATCGAACTGCAAGCTATAGATCTTGCAACTTCAAAATTCCTACACTCGCAAGCTATATATATTGCACAACTACCGAAACTTGTAAGATTTAGATCTTATAACTTTACAAACGTTACAATCACAAGCTATACATCTTGCGCAAAGGCAGATATGCCCACAATGAAGCGACAAAAGCAGGCAATAGATCTTACGATTTTGAACTCTCAACAAAGCAAGCTATAGACCTATCTACCAGGAAAGCCTGGCTTTAATACAACAAAAAGGGCAAGGGATATATCTTGCGGCTTCGCACATTACATACTATTCATAAAGCAAGTAATAGATCTTGCTATAAGGAAGATATGCCTATGAAACAACTACTAAAGCAAGCTATAGATCTTGCGGCTTTGCGACAAACAAAGTTTCAATACTCAAAACGAAGACAATAGACGTATAAGAAAGATATCTTGTGAAGAAAAAATAATTACGCATACAGGAACATCCAAAGTATGAAGTCAGGTTTTATTGAAAACTGACAAACACAATGTCTATAAGCTGGAACAAAAATAACATCATGCTGTAAAATTTTGGAAGAAAATTTCATTACATATTATCACGCGTAGATGCTCGCGATAATACAGAAGAAGACGAACCACCACAACGACGATTGTGCTCCACTTCACGATGGGAATGCTCAGCTCTACGTCCATTTTCTTCAGCCATACACTCCTCACTAACTATATGGTCGTACCCCCATTTCATGTGTAAATAAGCAGGATGGCGTATTAGACTCCTTCGCTACATATGACCAAGATATCTAGAATAATAAGCCTTGAAGTCAATTATAGGGCTAAAGTCCTCGCAATCCAGGTCCTTACTCATTACGTTAGCAGTTTCTTCATATCTCTTCATCTCAGCCCTCAAGTTTTTTACTTCCTTTTCTAGGCACCGAATGTGCAATTGGATAGCCTCAGACAAGTTAATTCTCTGCCCACCAATTTCTATAGTTAGATCTCCACAACTAGTAGTCATTCGAGATGACATAGGGAGAACCTGAAGTTTATCTTTGTACTCAACCCAAGCCTGCTTGAACTGCTTCCCCCCAGGGTCGTCAATCGTAGCTAATTAACCCAAGCGAAGGGTAGAGGTCAGAAGATGAGAAATTTGTAGTTTTACACCCTGTTCTCACTGTTACGCTACCTAGAGGGTAGTTAGCGGCAAGCCCTGGGTTTATCCATAAAGATGCTAGGTCTAATGTACCAATCAAAATACAAATGCGTATGGGTCATCAATCCGTACGAGTGAAAGGAATAGCTCGTAAAGGAAACATGCAATGGGGGGGGGTTGGTCTTTCAATTATCAACTACAAAGCATGAAAGTAAAAAAAGCAAAGTACACTATTAAACTAAGGATTTGGGGGATCATTGAGCAACATGGCCAATCTAATGCTTCTATCCTTGATTAATTCAAATAGAAACCTAATAGAGTGTCCATAATATGTGGTGTGGCCGATGGCATGCACTTCCCCATCCCTGTCACGGTGGGTGCTCTTGCAACCCTCCATTGACACTGCTATCGTAATTACGGGAGTACAACAAGGTCTGACCGTTGTTGTAGGTCTGTTTCTCCCTCGTGCGATTATGTCTTGGGCTTCCACCACAAATGCACTACTTCCCTCGGGTCCTATCAATTAAGCCCAAGCGTCGTTGGCACCTTATCTATGATCTAAGGTATCTCACAACCCTAGTTTGCTACTATTCGCTATCTCTACTCGAAACCTCTCGAGCAACTTTACGAAGTCAGCTAAGACTAGTGCGATGGAAAGTAAGTCAGAGCATTCTCGAATCCCCCGTGCACACACCCATGCGGATGCGTCCTCCCTTACCCATTCTAACAACCAGGTTACTCTTCCCAATGGGGCATTGATATTTGCACCATACATGAATATAACCCAAAGTGTGTGCTTATATGCGGTGTACCATTCATGCATTTCAAATAATCAAGCATAATCGTAATAATATCATGAACACAAAATTAGGAAAAAATAAATAATCTCAAAAAGCATATACAGTTAGACCATGCTACTACAATTTATCCCCAAGCTATAGAAACTACTCCCCAAACATGAAATTAAAATAAAGATTTCAATTCCACATTTTTAGGATTAAAGCAAAAGAAAGAAAAGAAAAGGAGAGAGTTCTCTCCTAACTACAAAGATGAACTACTAAGGATAAAGTCTCCAAGCTACTCTTGGATATGAGATATGATATGAAAACCTAGTAGACAAAGGTTCTATTTATAGTAGTAGGAGATTGAGCCTAAAAATAGACCCAAAATAGGCCAAAATAGAGCAAACCCTAGCTCAGCCGCCGCCTGGCACATGGCATCTTGAATGGTGCGGGCCATGGAGTGTCCTTGGCTCGGGGTATGAGGTCTAATGTGGGACACATCCATTCATGGGGTGTGGGCTGCATGATCTGGTGCATGGCGTGACTCTTCAAGAGGTATGGGGCACAGGGATTTATGCGGGCCGCATCCACCCCTTGGTGCGGGATGCGTCGTCTGGTGTGTGGAGCCATCAGGGTTATGAAAATGAAGGTTATGATCCGTGCTCGTGGTCATTGTCGCAGGTTGTGATCAGGAAAGATGCTTGCTCAGAACTTTGGCGCGGGC
Source organism: Rubia yunnanensis (assembly GCA_037428765.1). NCBI lineage: Eukaryota > Viridiplantae > Streptophyta > Magnoliopsida > Gentianales > Rubiaceae > Rubia > Rubia yunnanensis. The sequence continues at coordinate 66,475,514 of CM075061.1, forward strand.
CGTGTGATTTCCCATACTCTGCCGGCTGGTCTTGGCATATTGAGCTTGGAATAGCGTGGGACACAAAAAATGGGACGTCCCGCTCCCATGCATAACCATGTGGAGTGATCTTCACTTCGTGCTGGCGGTCCATGACATGTGGCGCGAGTCGCGCCATAGCTTTGTGCTGGTCTTTTTGGCGTGAGCCGTTGGTTCCAAACCATGAATGGCCTGCGCTAACCTATTTATGCCTCGGCCGGATGAACTAGTTTTCTTCGCTATAGGTGAATCGTTAGTCCAATTTGAGAGCTTTAGTAGTCGATTTTGTAGCTCTCGAGAAGGGGAATCCAATGGAACTAACGTTAAAGGCTAATTCTTCTTGGATAAGTTTTATTCTTAAGCACAACTTATCACACCACAATTCCCCATTTCTTCGTTGGTCACTTTGAACCTATCTTTGGCTTCAATCTACTTCTACTACGCATTAATGCTCGTGGCCTTCGTCTACTACCATTCTAGTGTGAATAGCCTTCGTCTCTACTACCGTTCTTGCAAACGGCCTTCAATATCTTCTACCGCTCTTACGAACGACATTCACATAGAATGTAAACAAAAGTAACCACGGGCAACCTACTAAAGATGATCACAAGGAAGATCAAGGAGCTCGTGGATTAAAGATGTCCATTAGTACCAATTAAGTCTACAAAACGCGGGATTCAGACAAGAAAACCAAACATGGCCATCTATACCCCTCGTCACGTAAACTCAACTAAAACTAGCAATCCACCAAATAAAACTAGCTAAAAAGTATGTCAAATGCAACGGTTAACGCACGCATAATGAAGCAGATCAGACTCCCCACGGTTAACTCCTTACTCGTCCTCGAGTAAATAAAAGAAAAGACAAAGAATCAAGTGAAATGTAGCGTGCAAGCATAAGTTAACCGAGGCATTTGACTTATTCCAAGATTAACCCGTTTCTCCTAAAAGAGTAAGAATCTCACAACTCTCAAACTCCCTGAAAAACATAAGCAATCAAACCACCCAAAAGTAAAGTGTGGAAAAAGGTAAGCCAAAAAGATAAGTGTATAAGCTAGCTTAATTTTCCAATATGATCCAAAAGCAAACAAAGAGTCGTCTTCAAAATAATCCACCGCGGAAGCATGCATTCAACCTAGTTTTTGTTTTTTCTCAATTTCTCTCATTTTTCCTAGGAGTCCTTTCAGGTTTTCGTCCTTGCTTTAACACACAAAGGGTACTCACTTCTCACTTTTTTCCACACGGCCTCTCATTTTTTCCTAGGCCCATAAGCTTAGCCGGGCCTAGCCTCTCATTTTACCTAGGTCTTTCAACCTATTTGGGTTTTTCCTAATGTTACCCAAGTCGCCCTTTCAGGTTTTCGACTTGTCCAGGTTTTTGTATTTTTTTTCATTTTTCAAATTTTCCAATTTTTTTGGTGTAGCACAAAATTGCCCCAAATGTGGGCTTCACACTACAAAAGATACCCAAACACAAAAAAATACACCACCAATTTCCTAAAACATCCTACGCCATGCAAACTAGAAATCCTAGCATAGCATGTCATGCCACCAAATATCCATTATAAATAATCCCTCAATAAGCAAAAACTAACATCACCAACAATCAAGAAAAATAACTAGCAAAGCAAATCATCAAATGCACCAAGGAAATCTAAGAATGAAGACTCCCCAAAGTGCTCATTACTCCCTCCCCACACTTACCAATGCATAGTCTCAAATGCTCAAAAATCATGTCAAAACCTAAGTGAGGTAGGGAGAATGTTGATACTCACTCTCGCAGCCCCAAATGGCCTTCATCCTTGTGACTCAAAATTTCAATCCAAACAAGAGTTTCATCTCAAAAATCCTCATAGCAAAACAAAAACATGCAAAAACTATCTAATCACTACCAAAAATACGAAAGCAAAAGAAACACCGTATATTTAATGTCGTCTTCATGACTTATTTTCTTCTTCATGCAATCTAGTTAGAAATACCTACTTTTGGGTCTCCGGAATCGCCATCAGCAACTCCATCCCCGATAACATCATTGTGGAGGGGTCACCACAACGAGTCATCCTTACCTCCAGACCTCTTGTTCGTCATAAGAAATGAATCCTCCTGTCTTGCTAACATTGAGTTCTTGAATGTCATTTTGAGGTTAGAGGGAGGTCGAGGAGGTTTTAAACTCTCGACCATCTCCCTTTCCCGCTGCAAATTGGTTAGCATAGAAAAACAATCTATCACAGTCATATTATCCATTGCATCATGCAATTCATTGGAATCATCATTATTATCAATATGGGAATCTTTCAAACATTCATGGTCATTGGTTACACAAGAAGATTCATCATGCTCATCACATAGGGTTGCACCTTTAAACATCAAAGAAGACTTTGTCGAATCATGCCTAGATTTATAGATATCAAATTTCCCTTTATTCATGTTATTTTCTAGAGTTAAGGTTCCTAAGTGGACATCAATTTTAGTCCTAGACGTTTTAAGAAAAGGTCTCCCAACAAGTATTGGGGGTGCACTTCCATCGTGCGCCACTTTTAGGACATAAAAGTCCGCCAAAAAAACTAATTTGCCAACTTGCACCATCACATCCTTTACTAGTCCACGAGGACTAGTTTGGGAATGATCGGCAAGTTGGACAATTACTCTAGTATCCCTAAGCTCACCTATTTCTAGGCATTCATATAGGCTAAACGAGATAACATTAATGGATGCACCTAGATTTATCATGGCATGTTCCACAAGTTTACCACCTAAAGAGACAGGGATAGAAAACATTCTGGGGTCATCGCATTTCTTAGGTATTCAAAACGGTGACTCCTCCCATTTTCAAATGTCATAACCTCTTAGTTGGCCTACGCCTTTTCTTTGTGCATATATGTTTAAGAAATTTAACATATGATGGAATATTCTCAATTAGTACCAAGATAGGGATGGTTACCTCGACTTTTTAGAAGACTTTTCAAATGTTCGCATCATCGGTCACCACCTTTGGCCGTTTCCTCAAAGAATTTTGGAAATGGAAGCGGAACGGTGACTTGTGCCTCGGGCAGTGGAAATTCCTTGTATCGATGCAAATTCCTTGTATTGAGTTCAGTTGTATTGAACGAGTAAAAGACCAATTATACCTCACTAGTTGTGTCGATGGAATCCAATAATGTGACCAAGGTCAAAAGTTGACAAATGACACCTCGGTGACCAGTACTGCATTCTCTGAAGCGCAAGCAAATGATAAGGTCCTATCTGATCAGCTGGTAAAATGTAGATATGAGCTTAAGGCATTTAGTCATGAAAATGAGAAGATAACAATTCGCCAGCATGAATGTTGTCTGAAAATGAAGTTACATGAAGAAATGTTTGATGTTGCAAGCAATATTGCATGGTTTGGAAATATATATTCCTGGTGCATAAAGGATTGATATAAATTGAGATTCAGGTTGCTGGAGAATGATTTGCATGCAATTACTTGAAATCTCCTGTTTGCTCATATAATATTGCATGCAAATTCAGGTATAAAGGGATTAGTTGCAGAAGTGCATTATAATGCATCTATTTCAGCATTCAAGTGACTCATCAAACTCAATAAATATTACAGCAGCAGATCAGTAATGATCATCGACATCAATTCGACATTGAAACCGTGCTTACTCAGGGACTTAACTTTGGAGTTGTAAGGAGCATGAGACAAGTGCGAATTTCTGAATTGGGGTTTGCATAAGCAGTCCATTAAAGCAAGGATAGAAAGGGAATTTACAAGACCAATTCAGAGACTGCTGCAGCTAACTACGGTTGTAACATCAATAAATTCCCAAGCGGTAACTCAACAAGGACAATGAAGAAGCAATTGAGGCAACAGGCTGTAAGCTCCATTTTGCACTCTTCATATAGAGGGGAATCAATTTGGAAAAGGAATCTTGGATCAATTGTGTAATTCTTTGAAAGAAGAACTCCTTCCCCTTTGTTCTTTCTAGCTTTCATTCTCTCAGTCTGATTCAATATTTCCCCCCTCTCATTTCTGCCCTTTATTTCTCAAATTCTGTACAATTTCTTCTGAAAATCAACACTAATCCCTCTTTTATCCTTCGGTGAAGTTGAGGTTTTGACAGTTGTGTCTACACGTCGGCCCACATCATGGATCCCTTCGACATCATTAGTTTTTATTTATTTTTGAAGTCTCTGTTCTGATAAGCTCTTCATTCATCTTGTTTATAAAAGTGAACCAGGAAAGTAATTTGGTTATCTCATACAGTATACAGCTTAAATCTGAAACGAATATCAAAAGAGCAACTTATTTCCTACCCAGTCATCGTCGAACTATTACCATTACGATTAAAGTTGCCCGAGATTTATGAGGTAGCGAGTACCAGAAAAAGATCCAGTTAACTGCAACTCTTAATATGGTGCAGCTAGTGACAACCTGATCAGGCATTCATATTCCTCTTTCTGAATAATTCAAGCAGATTCACAGGATGCACTACAACTTTAGGTGATATCAAGGTCGTTTGACAGAATCAATAATGACTAGCACTAAAGCGTGATCCCCGGATTAAGTACTGCATTATATGGGGAAAGCCAAATTATCACTAGAAGAAGAATTACAAGGGGCAATCACAGAACTCGTAGTTACACCAAACCACTGACGAAGATAGCTTGTTCAGAAATTGAGATTATGTACATGTGAACGAACCTGCAACACCAAACACCGAAAAGCTAGCAGTAGTCTGAAGACTCTGAATCAGCATCACATATTTCAGTACTCGCTCCGTTTAAATTTTACTGTTTATATCACTTTAAATTCCTACAAAACGCAGTAAGAATGGAACCAGAAAAGGGAAGACTCGTCAAACACCCCAGACTGCAGATGCCTGTAGTTACATAATACTATAGTTGCATAACGCCATAACCAACAATGCCTCTTTCTTTAATCTTTTCAAAATACAAGCAATCTCAGGTAGAACCAAACACAGATAAAGAGTACTGTCCATTTGCATAGCGAAGCAAAATATTTAATGTGCATACTCATACATTATGTAAGCTACAAAGCAGGATTACAGCTAATTAAATCAACAGCATTCAATTACATTCCATGAATGAAATGATGAGCAACAAGATTACTTCTTTTTCTTGGGGGCCTTTTTCTTGGGAGGAAGAACAATCTCGCCTTTAAGGTCGGGAATGTCCATGATCCCGGGGAGGTCACCAAACCTCTTGCGGAATTTCTCAACTTGGTCGGCATCCACCATGAGTTGGGAGCGGCTGCCAAGGTAGAAGGGGTGGTTTCCCGACCAAACATCGACAACGTACTCCTTCTTCGTCCCACCAGCTGTCATCACATGTTCCCCATTGCAGTACACTTTCGCGTCCTCATAGTATTCCGGGTGTATATCTTTCTTCCTGCACGACACCCTCAGCGGACCAGCCTGCAATTTCTACATTCAAGGACAATTCCACAGAGTTGAGATTAAACGGAAAGGGATTCTACTCATTACCTTACTTGCGGTGGGGAGAGATTTGGTGGGAAGTGGTAGACTGTTGAGGAGAAATGGATTGGATAGAAGTGTCTGAGCCATTTTCACAATGGGATGGGAGGTTGTAGAGGATGAGGTTAAAGCCGTTCTAAGTAACTCATTTTGCTAAAGTGCCCCTTCGCTTTAGAGAATATAGTGTATGTGGTCTTTAATTTTATTTTGTTGTAATTTTTATTAACTTTGCACTAATTTATTAAGCAATTAGTGAAGGGTTTGATGTTTGAAGTAAGTAAGAAGGAAAGAATGAGGAAGAAGATAAGATGGAGAAGAGGATAAAATGAGAAGATGTGAAAAATGAGATAACGAGAGGTGTAATTTTTCTTCATCCTCTAAGAGGGTATTTGTAGTAGAATTTGGGGGTGATGACATAGTATTCTCCCTTGGTAAATAAATAGTGATATAATTAATTATCACAAATCTAACTTATTGCTAATGAGCATTTCATTATTCTTAACACTCCCCCTGGAATGGTCATTTCAATAATTACGTGTTCATGCTGCCTCATTAAAAACCTTACTTGGAAAAACTCAGTGGGATAAAAATCACGGTAAGGAAAAAAGAGTACAGCCACGTATAGCTCCCCCCTCCTGTTGGCATTGAAGATTTCTTCATAAATTTCATAGTCTTCGCATTCTGATGTCATGAACATGTTTTCTGAACATTGAAGTGGGCAGAGCCTTTATGAGGAGATCTGCTGTGTTTTTACAGGAACAGATATATTGGATGTTGATAATATTACTCTCTTCCACCTCTTGAGTAAATGAAAAGAACTTTGGAGGAATGTGCTTTGTTCTGTCGCTTGATGTACCCTTCCTTTTGATTAACACACGCGGCATTATCTTCATAAAGTGTGATGGGATTTTCATTTGATAGGAGACCACTTGTGGATCTGATATGTCGTGCCATAGACCTCAACCACACACACTCTCGACTTGCTTCGTGCAATGCGATAACCTCAGCATGAATTGATGAAGTTGTGGTAAGTGTTTGTTTCTGTGAACGCCAAGAAATCGCAGTCCCTCCGCAAGTAAACACATACCCAGTTTGAGATCTCCCTTTGTGTGGATCTGATTGGTAACCTGCATCTGCATAGCCAACCAAAACTGGTTCTGTGGTGTTGGAATAAAATAATCCCAAATCAATTGTCCCTTGAAGGTAACGAAACACATGTTTGATTCTGTTCTAGTGCCTTTTAGTAGGAGATGAACTGAACCTCGCTAATAAATTAACAGCAAAACCTATATTAGGTCGAGTGCAATTAGCGAGATACATAAGTGCACCAATTGCACTGAAATATGGTACTTCTAGACCAAGAATCTGTTCAGATTCATCACATGGACGAAATGGATCCTTTTCCAAATTAAGGGATTTTACGGCCATTGGGGTACTCAATGGATTTGATTTATCCATATTGAATTTCTTTAATACATTTTTTCGTGTAATTCGATAGATGCACAAGTATACAATTTTGCAAGTGCTCAATCTGCAAACCAAGACAATATTTTGTTTTCCCAGGGTCTTTCATTTCGAACTCCTTCTTTAAGTAAGATATTACATCCAGAATCTCTTCATTGGTCCCAATGATATTCAAATCATCAACATAAACAGCGATAATCACACACCCAAATGTTGTTTTCTTGATAAAAACATAGGGAAAAGAGGGTCGTTGACATACCCCCTTTGTAACAGATATTCGCTTAGTCGGTTGTACCACATGCGTCCAGATTACTTTAACCCATATAAAGATCTTTGTAATTTGATTGAATATCTTTCTCTTGGTTTTGAACTTAATGCTTCATGCATTTTGAATCCTTCAGGGATCCTCAATTAAATTTCATCATCAAGCGATCCGTATAAGTATATGGTAACAACATCCATAAGGTGCATATTAAGTTTCTCATGAACTGCTAGACTGATAAGGAATCTAAATGTAATTCCACCCATGACTGGGGAATATGTTTCCTCAAAATCAATTTCGGGCCTTTGAGAAAAACCTTGTGCAACGAGTCTAGCCTTGTATCTCACTATCTCATTTTTCTCATTGCTTTTTCGTACAAATACCCATTTGTATCCAACGGGTCTCATATCTTCAGGGGGTGGGTACTACAGGCCCAAAAACTTTGCGCCGGTTAAGCGAGTGTAACTCAGCTTCAATGACCTTTTTCCATTTAGTCCAATCGTGTTTATTTTTTACACTCGGTAACAGACCATGGTTTAAGATCTCCATTATTTTTGTCCATAACATTGCATGCCAAGTTGTAAGAGAATGCATCATCGATTTCCTCATTTTGGTTCCACCTTATACCTGTATTGGCGTAATTAATCAAAATTTCTTGATTTTCCTCGTTTCATATTTCTATAGGAATACGTTCCTCCATTTTGGGGTCATCTTGTTTCTCTGATCCTTTTCTTTTACGTGAATTTTTATCTTTGGAACCGAGTGGTCTTCCATGTTTCAGGCGTGTTGTGATTTCATGAGTGACTTTATTTTCAATTTGCCCTTTCGGGATTTCAATTTGAGCAGGAGCATTCTCAGCTGGGATGTGAGATTTAGTCACTCTCTTTGTGTCTGTAAATGTATCAGGAAGTTGATTTGCTATATCTTGCATATGCAAAATCTTTTGGAATTTTCCATCACACTCTTTTGTATAAGGATCAAGATGCAATAATGTTGGTACAGACCAGGCAATATTCCTTTCCAGCTATTTTCTTTCTCCCCCTAATGCTGGAAAATTTTCTTCATCAAAATGACAATGAACAAAATGAGCTGTACAACTATTCCCAGTTAGGGGTTCAAGGCATCTAACAGTAGATGGGCTTTCAAAGCCTATATAAATGCCAAGACTTCTCTATGGTCTCATCTTTTTTCTTTGCGGTGGTGAAATAGGCATATAAACAGTGCAGCAAAAAATCCTTAGATGAGATATATTTGGTTTTTGGCCTGATGTGAGTTGTAGTGAGGAGTATTTATGATATGCACTTGGCCTGATGCGAATCAATGCTGCAACATGTAATATTGCATAACCCCATACTGAAGTAGGGAGCATTGTTCTCGTTATTAATGGTCTAGCGATGAGTTGGAGATGTTTGATCAGTGATTCAGCCAGACCATTTTGTGTGTGCACATGAGCAACAAGACGTTCAACAACAATCCCAACTGACATACAATAATCATTGAAAGTTTGGGATATGAATTCACCTTCATTATCAAGTCTGATTTTCTTGATCGTATGATCAGGAAATTGAGCTCACAGTTTGATTATCTCAGTGAGTAATTTAGTAAATGTCATATTTTGAGTTGATAACAGACATACTTGTGACCATTTGCTAGAAGCATATATCAATACCATAAAGTAACAAAATGGTTCACATGGTGGATAGATAGGTCCACATATATCACCTTGAATACGTTCAAGAAACGTTGGTGATTCTGTTTCAAACTTGCCCGATGAAGGCCTTATGGTTAGCTTTCCAAGGGAACAAGCCTTACATTGAAAGGATTTTCCATGAGGGGTGTTTTGGTCCTTCAGTGGAAGCCCACGTGAGCTTTCAATAATTCTTTGCATCATAGTTGAACTAGGATGGCCCAACCGATCATGCCATATGGTAAATATTGAAGGTTTCATCACTACTGTATTTGATTCTACTGCATTTATGTGCGTGTAATGCAATCTAGTATGGAGCATTGTTGTTTCTCAACTATGAATTTCCTTCCAGATTTATACACAATGAGAGCATATATTTAATGGTACCTTCAGTTACAGACTGGGTATCAAATCAATGAGAATATATATCATTGAAACTCAATAAGTTCCTTTTGGATTTTGGCGAAAATAAGGCATTATTTATTGCAAAAATTGTGCCATTTGGCAATGTAAAGTTTGCCTCACTAACTCCTTCAATCAGATCTACAGGACCTGATATTGTATTCACAATGGTCTGCGTTGGTTTTACCTTTGATAAACCTTTTATCCTTTAATATAGTGTGCATTGTTCCACAATCGAGGATGAAAATTTCTTCATTTTTAATCATTTGGTTGGCTTCACGATTAGCTTTATCCATTTCACACCTTTAATTAAAAACAAAACAAATTTGATAAGAAAGATAATAAATTTGAAAGTAGCAGGCTTTAAATAAAACCATTTGTATATATATAAAACAGACATCGGGCCATCTAGCTTCATTCCCAATAATAGTAATACAACTGTCCTTCTTTTAGTTTCCACCACTTGGTTGCTCAGTGAAATCACCAACTATATCCATGAAATCATCATTGAAATCAGAAGATTCGAGATGAGTGGATTTGTTGAAGTTTGCCTCCTTCCCCTTTCCTTTTATGGACTCTTGGTAGAGATCGCATAAGTGCTTCGAGACTCTGCAGACTCTTGACCAATGTTCTTTTCCACCACATCTGAAACAAGAGTTTCCAGATCCTTTTGATGAATTGGCATCTTTTCCCCTTTTGTGGGTACTTTCATGGTTCCTTTCATGTTGATGCTTCTTGTGGTAGTAGTTACCGGACTTATAGGACAAATTGTAACCACCTTGACTGCGTCCGTAACCACGACCACAACCACAAACTCGACCTCTCTCTCGACCCCTCTCTCGACCCTAAAAATAATTTTTACGTTCAGGTTCATCGGAGTTAACAGTGTTTGCTTCAAGAAACGCTCTTGAGCCAGTCGGGCGAGATTGGTGATTCTTCATCAGCAACTCATTATTCTTTTCTGCAATGAGGAGACAGACAATTAGCTCAGAATATCATTTAAACCTTGCACACAATATTGTTGTTGCATAGTCACATTTGATGCGTTGAAAGTAGAAAGAGTCTTTTCCAGCATTTCATTGTCACTTATTGTAACCCCATAGTATGTCAAGTGGGTTACTGCTGTGTACATTGTAGAATTATAGTCGCAGACTTTCTTATAGTCTTGAAACCGCAGATTGTTCCAGCCATCGCGGTATATGGGGAGCATTACATCTCTTGTGTGATCGTACCTTTCTTTCAAATTTTCCCACAACTCAAGTGGATCTTTCATAGTGAGATATTCATTTTTGAGACTCCCATCAAGGTGTCGACGAAGGAAGATTAAAGATCTTGCCTTGTCCATCCTTGATGAGTTATTCCCCTTTTGGATTGTCTCAAGGAGGTTCATCGATTCCAAGTGCATCTCAACGTCTATCATCCATGGCATATAGTTGTTTCCACTGATGTCGAGTGGACTGAATTCAAGCTTCACAAGGTTTGACATGATGATAACTAATAGGGAAAGTAAAATAGTTCATTAGATATAATTCAAAATATAGAAGTCTATAATGAATGCGAAAAATAAAGAGTAATACATGATTCCGATCATCAATGAAAAAAATGAAAAATCTTCCGGTGAAACTTCTACGATGAGAATGGTAACATGTAATACTAAAATAATTATAGTAACAAAGATAAATATTAGTCTAGACATTTTATCGGTAAAATTTAGCAAAAAATATGAGGTAGAAGAGAAGATGTGGTTTTGTATCATTTGATTTTTTTTTGTATTTATAGTGTAAAATATAGCCATTTATAGTCGTTATATTACCGCTAAAAATATAACCATTTATAACCGTTATATTCATTGATTGTAGTTAAAATGTTAAGAGTAGATTAGCAATGTAACATCATCAGATAAACAAACAAATATATTAGAGACATAATTAATCATAGAAATATTAAAATAAAGAAGTTAAAGATTAGTTAGATGTAGATCACACCATTTTGCTATACGGTGGCAGAGCCCCCCAGTGTACAGAAATATGGTGTTATGCATTTAGAAAGTTAATAAATCACATCACATTACCATAAGGCGGCAGAGCCCCCTGTGTACAGTAATATGGTGTTATGTAGTTAGAAAGTTAGTAGTGTTATGTAGTTAGAAGGTTAATGATGTTATGAAGTTAGAAAGTCAATTGTTATACATCACATCATTTCTACTGTGACTGATTATTATTATTTATTTATTTAGACATTCTAGTATGTTGAGATTTATTTGAAAATTGAGTCCATCAAAAGGGTTTTGATTAAGAGTGTCCTGGATGAGGGAAAAACTTTAGGTCATAGTTGCTTGACACTTATGTGAAGTTGATCTATGCAGTCAAATATAATAAGTTTTAACACATGAGGTTCTAAACATCCACAAATTAATATAAAAGTTTGGAATAGTATCCTTAATACCAACTACTTTGATTCATTATCACAAAATTCTTACAACTTTTAGAAAATGACTTACTCAATGAAGATGGAGAGTGATTGTGCTGATAACGTGTTGTAATTTTTACTGACTTTGCACTAATTTATTGAAAAATTAGTGAAGGGCTTGATGTGTGAAGTATGTTAGAAGGAAATAATGAGGAAGAAGATAAATAAGATAAGAAGAAGTGAAAAATGAGAGAATGAGAGGTACAATTTTTCTTCATCCTCTAAGGGGGGGTATTTATAGTAGAATTTGGGGATGATGGCATAGTATTCCCCCTTGGTAAATAAATAGTGATATAATTAATTATCACAAATCTAGCTTATTGCTAATAAGCATTTCATTATTCTTAACAACTTTGTCTTATTAAAGTTTTTTTTAAAAAAAATCACAAAGACACCATTTCGTGGTTCGACACTTCGACTAGGATTAAAGTATAAATATAGAAATATAATCAAAAAAAAGTTCTCCCATAATCCTCAGTTTCTTAGTTTATGTCCATATGAACCTATGTCATAACTCTCGTTTGAACTGAGTTATTGATTAACCTTGATCGTTATTGGTTAAAGCTATGAGAAGATTGAAATGCACAAATTTAAAACTTTAAAATTTTAAGAAATGAAAATTTTTTCCTAAGCCCATTCGGTACCATGCAATTCCACCTCATGGGTTTCCCGCTTAAAAAAATTTCCACGTCAACATAGTGGTAACCCTCTTGGCGAAATGCAACGTTCACCGTCAAGCACGATTGTCAACATCGGTAATCTTCTTCATACCCAACTCATTAGGGAGGAACCAACAGTGTATTTGGAGCATGAATCGTCGATTTTTCAGAAGATAAATTAAATAGGGAAGTGTCGTTTATAAATCTTCGAAAATGGTTAATGGGTAAAAATCTACCATCTTCTTATTGATTTCCCCTTTTATTTAAGTCAAGGTTAAAATTTCAAATTTGTAACTGCTATTGCTTTCGTATATTGGTTTAATGTGTAGTAATTTGTGAGTTTTTTTGTCTTTTGGCTTTGGAAAATGGAAAATTAATATTTTTAGTTGGGGGTAGTAATATTTTATGTTGTGCTAGTGTTTGCAGATAGTGGTATTTAGTAATGGAATCCCATGATACCAGTGGCATGAGAATCATTCATTGCTAGAGTTTTGGGCATTTTGAATACAGGGATAAACATGGGCAGGAGATTATATGTTTACGAGTTATGTAGTTTTTGTTCAACTTGTTAGGTAATGTAGAGTAATATTCATGCGTTTGTAATGAAGGATCAATTTGATCTAGTGTATGATATTAAGCTACCCTATGATGAGTTGTGGATGGTCATTGAGGGTATATACCCTGATATATCTAATCCTTGGTGCCTTGAAGTTGGATTTCACAGAAGCTTTTATAAGGGTCACAGAAGCTTAAAAGAACATGGAATTGGTGTCCATTTTCAATATACCGGGTTTGGTTAGTAAGAAAGATCTGGGGACAATGGGAAAATGTCAGAATATGTTCAATGGTATATATGCAGCTCGCACAATAGGTCCAACTCACATGGGGCTCAACAAAGTGCTCGTATAAGAAATGAGCGAACAGTAATTAATAGCATCACTTCACATAGTGCACGTTATCTACACAGAGAAGTATTCGGCCACGTCCTCACAAGTGGGTATCATTCAGCCCACAATTAGAAGAACGTGGCCCACAACACATAAGCTTAGAAGAGTCATATAGCCATCACGATGGCCACGATTAGCACGTCATGCACGAGAGGTAACACTCCTAAAATGTAGGGTGTGAGAAAGCCTATATTTAGATGAAAAAAATAAGGAAACAAGGTAATCAAGTAATATCTTTAAAAAAAGATTGTACACAAACACTCAGTGCTAACTTAAGCATCGAACCCTTTACCACATATCTAATCGGTGATATTCTTGCATGACAAAAGTACTTTTAGTCAGTCACTGGGTGGAGTTTCCACCGTCATTTAAAGGGAACTCACTGCAACAGTGGCTCCATAGGCTGGGACTCTTTAGTCTTCATTGTTCTCTTTAAGTTATGGTTTCAAGGACCAGAAGGCAGACGAGTCAACTTGAGAGTATTGCAGAGCCAACACCGTCTTTAACAAACCCATCAACCATAACCATAGGCTAGGACTTACTACAAAGAAATAAGTTTGAGGTTTTAGATATGATAAGGAAGCGCAAATCCCTCAAGAAGATAAGGAAAAGTTGGCCTTCGCATATTTCCTTGAAGCCAATATGGAGCAACTGTACATGCAGTTTGTCAATACCAACAGGGGATCAAAGAATTACCGTATCCCTGTTTCGTACCAGGGAAGGAGTGGAGAGTTGAAAAGAAACTTCCAAACGAGCACATAAAAAACCAGGATGAAGCTAGGAACTACATCGTTGAGGATGAGGCTGAGCACTCCCCCTAATAAAAGAGCTGCAAAATATTGCAATGCCAAATGGTTTCAAGTTTTCCACCCAACTCAAAATGTATGACGCAACGACTAATTGAAAAGAGTTCATGCACTTATGAGGTTTCACATAGCACCTATCCAACGAGTGTACAAAGCCTTTCCCATCTTCCTAGCGAGGACCGCAGTAGTTTGGTACGACAGCCTGCCCAAACGGAGCATCCAAACCTGGGCCCAACTGGCGGATCAATTCATGGGCAGATCATATAGGGAAAAAATTTCACTAAGACATTCACAAACCTGATGAACATCGCACAATGAAGTGTTGAAAGCATCACAAAATATCACGATCACTTCGTTTCAGAAAGATTTGAGATCAAAGATCTCACATACCAATGTCACTGTGAGCATTCATGAACAGTATGAGATCAGGAGAATTCTACAAGAAACTCACAGTAGACATGCCAGACAACCCAAAAGACCTCTAGAAAATGGTGAAGAAATTTATCCGCATGGAGAAGGCGGTCAACAAGAAGCTAGAAAATACCTGAGGTGAGAAAAGGTCCGGAGAAGGTACTCAAAGGAGGGAAGCGATCAAGAAAGGAAATAGCATCGCGCTTATAAGAGGAAGAGAAATGATGATTAGTAGCTCATTGTTCCCTATAACACCCTAGACTATGTCAAGAAGGGATATTTGGCATAATCACAAGGAGATATTTCAAGAGCCAACGCTGATGAGAACTCCAGGAGACAAGAGATCCAAAGACTATTATTGTGAATTCCCTTGAGACCATAGCCATGATACATACAGCTCCAACGATATTCAAAGGAAAATAGAATAGTTTCTCTGCCAAGGACGACTAAACCAATATAAAAAGGAAGAGTACTAGCAGGTAGGGTCAGGAAATCATAGTACAAAAAATTCGAGTGCAACCCAGTCTCAAGCGAAGCCAAAATGGAAAATGAAAGTAGTAATTGAGCAAGGAGAGGACGTGGAAGATAGTATCCCAGACATAGTGATATATTTTGGAATGGTGTCCTTCAGTTAATGCACATTTTCCATAATATAGATTGAGGATTAATTCAAAATGTTTAGCTGGAAATCGCTTTGGATCGGTTAACATCAATTATATTGGGCTTGTAGTTTATTATGACTGAACATATAGAGTCACACACAAAGCATGAAATTGGATAAAAGAATTAACTATTGGCTATGGGCCCATATAGTAAATATATGAGAGTTGAGTTAGAACTCATTTAGTCTAATTAGGATAGGCCCAAATGATTTAGATTAGAGTTTACTGGAGTTATGTTTATTCTCTGTAAATAGATATTTATAGAAATAAATACCACGACAAAGCATTAGAACTCTGGCCGTTCCAGACGGTAGAAACCAAAATAATCCTACCATTCTCATAAACAAACATCACCATAAAAGAGAATGAGGAAGACACGATTGTTTTTCCTTGCTGATTTGTTCTATGCTAACAACGGTGTAGGTGATGAGAACCCCGCTAAATTAGATGGATTCAAATTGATTACATGCATGAGATCTTGAATATGGTTATTGATATTCCACTAAATTAGATTTAATCAATTCCTAACAATATTCTTTACCTAAAGGTCCACTGAACTCACTTTTATCAACGCAGGGAAGGCTAAGGCAAGGCGTTTGCAAACACTAGAGCCCACAGCCAAGAGAATGCACGTGGACAAAATAATCACGTTAAGCAAACATGATGCAATCTAAAACACGTCATTACACAACTATTCTCTAGTAATATTGGCAAAAATAAGAAACTCCAATGTGCACCAAATCTTTGTAGACGATGGAAGCGCGGTGGAAATACTATTCTTGATAATCTCAGGTTTAAGAAGGCAGACTTGAAGAAAGGAACATCGTTCATAGTCGGCTTCGCAGAAAAATAAAAAAAATTCCCTTAGGAAACATGCAACTCCTAGTTACCATCAAGCAAAATGACAAAGCGTGCATAGTCTTGTGTGATTTTGTCGTAATGGACACCCCAGACCCTTTCAATGCCATTTTAGGGAAACCGTGGATGAACGCCACCAAAACTATTTGCCCCCCTACCATCTTGTTATGGAATTATCTACACTAATGGGCATGGCAATAGTGAGAGGCGACCAAAAGGTAGCAAGGCAGTGATGGCCATCTTAATGAAACATGTAACACATTGCAAACCTAAACCGATGGTGCATTCGATTAAACATGGTCAACCTACAGAAGATTTCAATCGGGGAACTAACTTAGGCGAAGAACTTAGGTGGTAGGCTTAGACAAGGACGATGATGCTAAGGAAGTGAGGATTTGGAAAAGGCTACTTGAATTAATCAAAACTAAAGTGATTACCATGCTAAAACAATACAATAACTCTTTTTCTTGGTTAGTCTTACACATGGGAGGAGTAAGCTCGTCTATCACGACACATTTCCTGAACATAGACTCATCAGTCAAGCCTGTCCGACAAAAGCAATCGAGTTTTGCCCACAACAGGAAAACGACAATTGAAAACGAGGCCTGCACCTACTTTTTTTTTAATCTTTTGGTATTTTAATATGGAAATTCTTTATTAATATTCCCTAATTTAACCTGATCTTATTCATAAGGTGTTTGGGACAAACTCGACTATTACAATCGTTTACATTTGATTAATATTTCTTCTTTAGAACCCCCTACTTCCTCCGTTAACCTAATTATAAAATATTTTTCATTCTAAATTTCTCAAGACACGTTTAACACAAATTACTTAAGGTACATATCATAACATGTAAAATTTATATATTTTAATAGTACGTGTTACGAATAATCTAATGATACCTTACGTGATAGTATTATTACTTAGGCCCTGTCCAGTTAGGTTTAATTTATTTCAGCACTAATAAATTAAAGAGCTGTAAATTAAATTCAGCACCAATAAACTAAATTTAGCACTAGTAAACTACATGCAGCACAAATAAGCTAAATTCAGCACCAATAAACTAAATTGTGCACTTCAACCTTGAAAAAATAAAAATTGATGAACAAATATTTATTTAGGTTCTTGGCTATCATTGGTTGAATAATAAGTCTAAAATTAAAAAATGTAACAATTAAAACATCATTTGGGAATGGAATAAAAACATTAATCATCAGTTTTCTCAATCACTCTCGTTCATATAATCATTTTCCTCATTGTCATCTTGAACTTCATCATTTCCTCCAGTAGAGCTCCAAACTTTTAAAGCTATATTATTACACACTTCTGTCATAGCACCCTTTTGAGCTTGATCAAACATATGTAAGTCCATAACTTTGTGATCATTCAGCTCGTGATCTAAGATAAGTATACCAAGCTTGTGCATTATAATGAGTTTATGAAGCGGGAAAGAAGCAACAATTATTTCCATTTGATCTTTGGGTGACATTTATAGCATAGATTTCGGCACCGGCACCTGCCAAGTACTCTTCAATTTCCCAAACGCACCTTCAACTCTATTCTTAATGATGAATGTCGATGGTTGAAATGTTCCACGAAACCTGCAGGTGGTGCATTTCTAAATTCCGGTAGATGCCTTCTATTCATATCTCGCTCATCAGAGCCAAATATCTAAGTGTATTTGGAAATCAAGAATCCACCATATAATATTTTCCTGAAAATGTTCATCGGTAGGAACACTGTTAGACATTCTCATTAGTGAATCCGCATAGGATAAATTTTAACTTTTACTTTGGGGTGGATGAGGAAAAACATATTTTTGGATTTTTTTTAATGAATCCCTCCACACAGTAACGCCATGGGCACTTCCTTCCCATCCAACATTGATGAACGTGAAGATTTTGTCAAACGAACAATAAGCCAAGACGTTACAACATTTACTGCCCTTGCGACTTTGAAATGGCACACCATTCTCATCACTTATAATTGCTTGTATAAGAGATCCATATAATGGGCCTACAACATCCTGGACAATAATATTATTATATAATTATTTGTTTACCAGACTATAGTTATTGCACTTATTATTTAATCCAAAATGTCAGCTTAAAATGAGGCCACTAACGCGTTTCGTTTGCTACCTCTGGAGGCACTTTCGACTAATCATGATGAGGTATAATGAAATTGTGAGACAATATGATACGAATTAGGGTTTCTAAATTCATTTATTAGATTTGGGTTTTTAGGATGAAAGCACTATACTCTTTTTTCCACTGGATTTTTTAATGAGGTAGTGTGATCATTTATTTTATTTTAGAATAAGGCCCATTAATTCAGTCATGTTGGCCTTGGAAGAATTAATGTTTCGATCATGCATTTATTTTAGGGTTTAGAATATTCAGTTATGATTATATTAGAATTACATTTGGTAAGATTGGATAAGGCAATATTCATTCAAGATTTATCTTGAAGAATATAGTCATTTATTTTAGGTAGTCTAGTTAAATATGGTTTTAGCTTCTTAAAGCTGCCATAATCCTTTTCAGTTTCTTGTTTGTATTTTTTGAAGACCATACCTATGTACTATAAATAGGCGTGGGTTTCAATATTATTTTTACCTGACCACTTTTCTCAATCAAATATACAATCTTTTGAGTTCATACTCTTTGTTTGCGAGTTATTCCATTGTTGCTTAACCCTGATGGCTAGTTAAGTATCAATAAACCTTGTAATATGATCCTAAGGGCTAGTTAGAGAGCAAGTCAAAGTTAGGCGTACCCCGAGTGCTAGAATCCTGAATTTCGTGTGAGATAGTGAGTCTTCGCAACGAGATTCATATCACAATATCACCAAATCATCCAACACTTTCTTAAATATGAGCTTATTGTCATTGGAGAACATTAAAATTTTCACCAACATCACGATATGATTGTCCCTTAGCCAATATGTATATACACATTGCTACTTGCTCGGTTGCCTTCACAAACCGACCATCTTCCAACAATCGTCTTTCAATCATCAAATTACTAATTGTACGAACATAAACCTATCAAGTCGGAGTTGAACTTCGTACGCATTTGGATGTTCAGTCAACAATCTATGTGCGTATTCAACACCACTTTCCCCACCTCTTGGACGTTGCTTTGATGATGATTCAGGTTATCCATGGATTCATTTGGCTCACTTGTCATTAGACTAACTAGAAGGAATCGACACTTACAGTAAATTTCTGCAGAAATTAAATCGATTAACAGGTGTGAAGTAATTCGATCTCCAAACAGATTCAACGAGAACTTTCAATCAAAACAAATGGATTAATTACACAAACACAACAGCTAATATCAAGGGATAGAATAATCATGCACCTGCAAGTAGTGGTAGATACAATGAAAAACCAACGTGAATGGCAAAGTTTTGAGAAATTGTGGTTTCCAAAATTCTTAGAAAAGCTTTCAGTTGTAGTATTATAAGGTTTAAGAATTAAGGGAGGTTTGTGTTGTATATATGTTGTGGTTACAATTAACATGAATTTTTTCGTAATTTATTCCATCTTTATCAGTAGACTAGTCAACATAAAATATTTTTCTTCCTCCCTTGTCGAAAATTAAATGTGAATATGTATTAAAATTTACTTTTATCTTTTACCCCTCTCACGTACATCGCGTGGGAGTGTAGTTTTCATGTATCAAATTTTGAATGAAAATTCGATGTCATATATATAATTGTTTTGACAGTGAATCTCAGTATAATTTTATCTAACTAATTGAATCAAACAACTTGTATAACGTGTCAATTATTTTTTTTAATATTTTAAAATTAATATTATTGAAATTCAAATACTATTTAGATTATTAGAATAATATTCAAAAATAATATTATTAAAATTATATTATAGCAGATTCGAGTAATGATGAGGTTGAATTGAATTGGACCCTTTGAAGCTCACTTTGATTGTGTCACTTGAATTTTTGTTCACGTCACTACTGACCTTAATTTGACCCTATGAAAACATAATGAAACTTTTACCGTTTCGCTCTAATATAATGGGGTGTGCTAAGCTAAATCGTTAGTCAAATCCATTTATGTTTATCTATTTTAACTTTATCCTTCAATATTTTTTGTATTCAACATTTGAATTACTATATATTGGATTCAATTTCTTTGTTGAAACATGATCAATTCCACTTGCATAATGAGTGAGCTTTTTTTTATTTGACTTCTTTCAGTAAAGTTTCATTTAATTTGATTTAGTCCCATTCAGTTTGGTCACACATTTTTCATTTTAGATGCATCTGATTTGAGTAAATTTCGTCTAATTCAGTTGGGTTTAATTTCAGCACATTTCAGCACTAATAAACTAAATTCAGTACCAATAAACTAAATTTGACACCAATAAATTAAATTCAGCACCAAACAAGCTCATTGATTTTTAGAGTATTGATTGAAAAGTGTGTTACAGCTAATTAGCTATAGTAATTTGCGTGACTGACTCGAAATCTTAGGGGACCTCGACCAAAATTCTTAAAATACAGTTCAGATATTTTGCGCCACATCTCAGATACCTCGACGTCGTTATAATTGTGGCATTCCACTAGCGTACAGAATGTGGTGCAGAAGATCTGAACTGCTTAAGAACCTGGAATTGAACGTCAGTAATCAAATATCAGCAGAATGAAAACCATAGAATTAAGGGATTTTTACGTATCTAACCCTAACTTTAGGCTGAAAGTGCCAATATAACCCTGTAAAATGGGAAAATCCAAAATAACCCTAACTTTAGGCTGAATTGTGCAGTTATAACCTTTTGGCATTATTCCGGCGTTGACTCATCAATTAGAGTGTTGACTGACCATGAAATAATGAAAATATCCTTACCCCCGAAAATTACCCCTCCTCAAAACCAAGAAAACAGAAAATAAATTCCACTGATCTTCTTCCTCCTCCCACCTGCCACCCCCCAGCCACCAGCCACCACCAGACACCCTCTCCCACTCGCCACCACCCCTTTCTCATTCCCCTTCCCGCCCGCCACCACCTATCCCTAACCTTCGACACTAGGGATGACAATGGGGTGGATTTTGGTGGAGGTTGCCTCGCATCCGCCCCAGAGGAGTGGATATGGATGTAGTTTTCATAGGGGTTGGGCGAGTATGTGTATGAAAATTGATACCCGCCATGGGTAGTGGGTCGGACTTGGAAATTAGTTCATACCCGCCCCACCCCCTCCCTGCTCCACTATACCCGCTAAGTGCACACTAATTTATTATAATAAACTATTATTTATCCATAATGCACATTTTTTACTTATAATATTTTCATGTAAATATTATTAAACTTTTAATTTTAAAATTATTAATTTAAAAGTAAAATTTAGGTACCTTTTGGATATATAAATGAGATGAGTAAAATGGAGTTGAAGTGGGTATTGAGACCAAAGTGGGTAATGGGGCGGGGGTGAATTTTAGATAATAACCGATGGGGCGGGTGGATTTTAATTTTGTACCCGTCATGGCATGAGACAGTAATGGATATGAAAATTTTAAGTGGGTATGGGTATGAAGGTACCTTAATCCGTACCCGCCCTATCCCATTACCATCACTATTCGACACCATCTTCGGAAACCTAGCCCCGTCTGTGGTCATCTAGTTCTTGGATTTCGCCTGGCGCGGTGGCTAGGGGTGGGCATTGGGTCGGGTTATTCGGTTCGGGTTATTCGGTTTTACCTCTGAAAAGCCCAAAACTGAATCCGACCTGAATAACTCGAATAAACCAAATAAACCGAACCGAATTCGGAATTTGGTTTCGGTTTGAATTCGGATCGAATCCGAATAAACCGAATTGGAGCTGAACATTTTTAAAAAATATTAAAATTACATAAATTAATTCAAAATTCAAGAAAATTAATGAATATGTAATTTAAATTCTACATCACCATAATTAATATTTCAAAATTAAAATCCCACAAATATAATACAAATTCAACCATAACCATTTTTGGATTACACTTAATATTAATGATCAACAGTTTGTTTTAATATTTATCTTCAAAACCTTCACATTTTTTCATCAAGACTTGAAACACTTCGCATTCACCCTGAATATACAAAGAATTGAGAAGATTAAAACATCAATTCAAGTCTGATGAATGAAAAGAACCGCGTAGAGAATTTGGATGATCAGACCATTATTGCACAAGTGGAAATGGCTTGTAAGGATTAAGAGATAAGGTTACGACACTACAACCAACTTCACTCTAGCACCATTAGCATAACAGAGTTAAGATGGAATCACACACATACATATATTATCACCTAACAACTTGGACAGTTCCGGTTCATTCAAATACTTATCAACATGAGTATAAAAACACAAAATCAGTAAAAAGGCCAGAAAAGGCTCAGATTCCTTCAAACAAACTCACATATAATTGCAAATTCAAACCTCTCAACCCTCTTTGCACACGAAACATCAATCCTCTGAATTTGTCTGTTTACTAAGAAAATTGCTCCCAGTTGTATCCTCCAAGCAGTAACACAAGAACAAGGTTAGGATCAAAACTCCAAATCATCCAATCCCACCAATCCATCCTTTAGATTAGGTCTATACAACATCTAAAACAAAATATGAAGAAACTACCTTCAAAATTCAAAGGCAAAGCAGGGGCTAAACATCCACAATGGTTGACTTGTTAGATTTCTGCAATAAAAAACACACATTCATACTAACTTTTAAAACCTATACTCTAACCTACAGATTAATCAGCAATGGAGAAGTAATTAATCAGCAAGAATAGATTCTCTTCCTCGGGAAATGAAAATGAACATATAAATGAAAAATGCAATCACAACTACCTTTAAATAACCTTCAGGATTGTGGGTATCAATTCCTAAGAGGTGGCCAAACCCATGAGGCATGAAAACAACCCCCTAATCTCTTCGAAACCATGACATCAATATCACTGGGATAATATTTACAAAGTTATATACAAAATTAAACCACTAAATCACATAGTACTCGAAGTGCATCAAAATAAATCACGATATCAAAGTAGGGTAATTACCCCTGAAGAAGGCCCCCTTTCTTCAACAGCTCTAAAGTAATCCTCTTTGCTAATCTGGTTTGGAAGGAAAAATATCACAATCATGCCAAATAATTGTTTGTTGAAGAATACTGAAGGTTAAGGGGAATAAAGCTCGTGCCTATTTATCTGACATATTTTATATGCAAATTATCAAACATTATAAAATGAAAAGATCCACACAAGTGAATAAAAATATAGTAATTCACTGCTCCAGCATTTTACTTTCATTCCATATCAAGAAACTGTATCTTACATGTGCATATCAACCCAGCACACTCCAGGTTCCATTGTAGAAATAACAGCATTGTGAGCATCAAGGACAGCCTGCAATATAGCAAAAGAAGGGATAATTGGACAGCTTTGGATGAATGAGTTCCATGGTAGTACAATTCTACAAAAAGAATATCTGATAACTACAAATTAATCAGCCAACAACGGGTAAATAATATTTGTGAACTCCAATCCATTCTCAGTATAAACAGATAGTTGAACATATACAAATCACTCCTAAACAAACTAAGCACACTGAACTGCAGGTAAACTAAGTTATAATCCTCGGAGAAGACTCAAAATCCTAAACAAACAGAGCTAAATAAACCCTAAACTAGGTTCTAATCTGTGGAAAACACACAAATCTCAATAAACAAACAGCATGATCTACTAAAATACAAACGCAGGTATAGCAAAATCAATACCTTCAATAGCGGCACCAGGAGTCTTGAATCCCAACTCAATGTTCTTGAAGAAATGGTTCCCTCCCTTGCCAGGTCTGTTCCCCCTGGCCGTTTTCTTGGTGCTCGGAAACACCTTAGGCTGCTTGAAGAAGGTCTTGACATTCTGCAAATAGTACAAACCACGTTATTATCCATCGTCAATACAATAGGATGGATCATGCAGAACCGATATTAAAGCTTGAATAGACTGCAATGGCGGCGGGATACTCACCGTTTCTTCCATGATGGAAGATCGGGCAGCGTTGGTTGTAGGTGCAGCGGCGTGAAGGAGAGAACGCCTAAAACCCTAGCTCCGGAACAAAGGTATCAGTTGCTGAAGAAATGTGGGATGTGTTAGGTTTATATAGTGGTAGGAGATTGTGAACCCTAGTGGTCCAAGTGTATTTGGGCTTAGGCAAATACATTTATTCAAATGGCCCAAGTTTATTTAATTAAATTCTCTATTCAGAGTTCTCTATTTAAATGGCCCAATTCGATATTCGGGTTGGTTTTCGGTTTGAGTTTCAATATCCAAAGCCAAACCAAAAACTATATTCAAAACTCGGTTTATTCAATTCGATTATCCAAAAACTGTATTTTAAATTCGATTCGAATTATTCAAATTAGGATAATTCAATTTTTGGTTCGGTTTTCGATTTTTTTGCCCACCCCTAGCGGGGGTGGCAACGATGAAGAGCTCGGCGGAGAAGCTGTTCAAGTTCCTCGACATGTACAAAAACTAATAGGACATCAACCCCACCATAACCCTGGAGGAGTCCAAGTTGGCGGTAACGGCGAAGCACGAGCTGAAGTCGAAGATCGCCGCCACCTGCGACCGCCTCAGCGAGGCGGCAAGAACATCTTCATGGACATGGAGAATTCCATCAAGAACGACAAGTCCGCCGTGCCCAGTGGCGCCGTAAGATACATCTTGAACTTCCTAAAATACGCCTACAAGTACTATACATCCCTGGAGCAAGTCTTCAAACGGAATTGCGGCGAAGAAGCGCGGCTCGTCGATTGGAAGGCTCCGGTGGGTCAGGGTCTGGGCGGGTTCCAACAGAAAAATAGTTGCGCCCAGCCAAGCTTGCCATTTTAGCATCACGAGAAATGCAAAGACAGCAATTAGTTCCTTTGCTCTTGAAGTAAGTTTGGGGCAAACTGGAACAACTCGGCCACATAGGTACAACACATTGATAAAGGGGCTGTCGTGTAGAAACTAATGTCAAAGACAACAAATTAGAAAAACCTCCGGCCGTCGCTCAGCAGGAAGAAAAGGGGGGGAAGAAGATAGTACTTCCTCCGTTCAACTAGGGTTGCACATGTTGACTCTCCAAATTGACCAAAATTATTTTTGACAATTAATATCTTTACCTGTGAATATTTAAAAATAATAAAAAATTAATATTATGAAATAAGATGTTATGACGATTTTTACAAGATACCACATAATAGTATATTACTTTATATATTACTCAATTTTTACTTTTCAAATTAACAATTTTAACTAAATGAATAGTGCTGGTGCAAGTTCAGATGAGACAGATAGAGTAGAAGAAAGTAGAAGAAAAGGGAAAAATGTGAAAGTAATTCCATTTTTTCAATATTTTTTGTTTTTTATTTTTCAATCAAAGGGTAAAATTGTCATCATTAAATTCCAGTCAAATTTCTCGTTAAAAATTGAAGTCAACGACATTTAGGATTAGATTGACACATACATCGTAAAGTTAGGATTATTTTTAGACTAAATTGTTTAATTAGTGTCATCTACAAAGTATCTTATACCATGTTTTGGTTCCCGTTTGCAAATTAACCCTTAGACAGTACCCCACAAATTCAAAATGATATGTTTTGGTCTCTAGAGGTGGTTTTCAGGTATGACTAAATGATTTTTCGGTATAGTCAGGGGTATAATGGTAATTTTACTAATTAAAAAATATTTTCAAATAAAAATTCCTAATTTTAAAATATCTTTTTCATTAGTTTTCCGCCGCCGCCACCGCCAATTTCCACCGCTTTCTTCACCGCTGCCAATTTCCACCGCCTTTTTTGCGCTTTCAATTTCAAATGGCCTCGATTCACCTGAATCCTTGCTTCAGACCTGGTTCCAAACGAGGAGAAGTCGGCGAAAAAGAAGCTGCGTAGAAGGCAGCGAAGAAGATGAAGTGGAGAAGCGGCGAAGAAGACGAAGCGGAGAAGCGGCGAAGAAGACGAAGCGGCGGAGAAGGCGATGGCAGGCGGAGAAGACGAAGCAACGGCGGAAGGCGGTGGCAGGCAGAGAAGACGAAGTGATGGCTGCGGATGGCCACGATAAAGCTCAGGCGGAGAAGACGAAGCTTAGAAGAAAAGGCGGCGAAGAAGACGAAGCGGCAAAGAAGACGAAGCGGCAGAAAAGGCGGTGGCAGGCAGAGAAGACGAAGCAACGATGGAAGGCGGTGGCAGGCGGAGAAGACGAAGCAACGGTGGCAAGCGGAGAAGACAAAGCGACGGCGACAGATAGCCATGGCAGAGCTCAAGCGGAGAAGACGAATCTTAGCGGAGAAGGCGACGAAGAAGACGAAGCGGAGAAGTGGCGAAAAAATGGCAAAAAAGACGAAGCGGAGAAGCGACAGGAAGATGAACCGGAGAAGCGGCGAAGAAGACGAAGCGGCGGAAAAGGAAGTGGGATGTGGAAAAGACGAAGCAACGACGGAAGGCGGTGACAGGCGGAGATGAGAAGCAATGGCGGAGAAGACGAAGCGGAGGCGGCGGATGGCCATGGTAGAGCTCAGGTGGAGAAGACGAACCTTAGCGGAGAAGACAAGCGAATACGGCGTCACCATTTTCTTTTTATTTTTTAAACTCAGGGGTATAATGGTTATTTTACATATTTTGACCAGTTTTATCGTTGACTTTCCCTGAAAACCACCTTTGGGGACCAAACAAATTGTTTGAATTTGTTTGGTTATGAGTTGATTTGCAAACGGGGACTAAAATATAGTATAAGATACTTTATAGGAGACTAAAAAAATAATTTAATCTTATTTTTACAATATTTTAATAGTTATATCGATCAAACTTTGACTCTAAAATTAAACCTCGTACACATCGTTTTCTGGTCTTAAACCCTAACAAACTTGAGCAACATCCAAAAAGGACCGGTAAAACAGAGACGATGGCCCTTTCGAATTTGAGACAATTGACCCCCATATTCAAAGAAGCCCTTGATCAAACCTTTGTTGTCACCAAGTTCTTCTGTTGCCTCCATGTCGCCAATAAGTACCTGTGCACCTTCGCCCTGGCTCAGGGCCCCAGCATGCTACCTGCATTGAATCTCACAGGAAGTTTGGTGTTGGCCGAGAGGCTGTCCACAAGATTTGAAAAGGTGGGCAAGGATGACGTGGTTCTAATTAGAAGCCCTGAAGATCCCAGAAGGGTTATAATTAAGAGAATAGCTGCGGTTGAAGGTGATGCTGTTATGCATATCTCTAACAACTCAGCAAATCATGAGGCTTCTCTTACTGTAAGCGTAGTTTATTACTTAGCTGCATTGATTCTCGCGTGTTGATGTATCTTCAAAGGTTATTTTGATGAAAAGAATGAGTATTTCTGCGTGGTAACATGGGGAACTCATTTGTAGGTTCCCAAAGGCCATGTTTGGGTGGAAGGAGATAACAAGCATAATTCTAGAGATTCAAGGCACTTTGGTGCGGTTCCTTACGGGCTTTTGGAGGGAAGAGTTTTCTGTGTGGTAAGCTAAATTCAATAGTTACTATACTTATGCTCAGAGCTATCTTGTAGTTGTTTTTTAAGACTATCTTTTGTTGATACAAAATGTTTCATGGAACAAACTCTTCTAGGAAAATAGTTTAGATGAATGAAGGTTTGAATTGCAATTCATTGAGCTCTTCTCCTTGTGCTAAAGGCATTGGTTCTGAAAATCTTCATCTGGTTGGTTATAAAATTATCAGCTTATCCTGCCAAACTTCAAGGCATCTGAAGAGAAGCTCCTTGACTAATTCACTCTAAGGCTCATTTTGCCAATTGTGCTCTGAAATGTGGTTATTGCCTTTTTCTGTCTTCGGATATACATTTTACATTGGGGGTTTAGTAATTGGATATCTTTTACTTTTTCATTTTGGAAATTTATGGCCTTTCTAAGAATAGTTTAAGGCTGGACCTAGGAATTTGAGAATTTCCTGTTTGGGCTCTTGTTGCTTGGGTGAAGATTGAGAATGAATTAGGTTGAAGTTCTCAACTTGTATACCAATTGATATAGTTTGTCTTGGCTTCTCTCAAATGCTTCGATTGAATCACCAGATGTGTGTTAATCTCAAATAGACTTCTAGAATTTTTCCTCCACAACTATGATTTTTAGGCAAACTTTTCATTCTTTATGCAAGAATCATATTATGTCTTATGCTAGAAATGGAACCTAGGCAAAACTTTTGGCATGTTTATAATCATGCTAATGACTGCCTTTTTCTGTAAATCGCACATCCAATTTACAGATGCTAATTTGTTGTTGTGTATCTAGGCTTGGCCTCGTGAAGATATTGGAGTCCTGGGTGGAAGAGTGCAGTAAGTTCACCTTAGGAGGGTATGCCTCTGCATGGCTTCATACTCTCTTATTTTCATATTTAGATAATGCTGATTATTAGGTCATGTAAACCTTAATATCATTGCTTGAGAACCCTCAAAACACTTATATTATTTCACATTGAAATTTGTGCTCAGAGCAACTTTTATGCTGGAAGTGAGAGCATTAAGTTCAATATTTTGTAGCAAGTGAAAGATGTACTCATTTTTTACTTTTTTTGCATCCTATTTACATCCTTCTTAAATTGTGCTAGGCACTGTTGCTGCTGTACATGTTCCATAGGACATGAGATCCCAATTTCACTGTTAAGCTATACATTGGTGAATTCTGTGAGAATATTAAATAAAAAGTTAGTAAACTGCTAACTTGCGCTCACTGTAGTGAATTCCCCTTTGTGGAGGACTGTTGATGTTTCTTAATCAGAATGGATTATCACTCTGCTTCTACCATAACCTTTTGGGTGAGCCGATCGGAATGGGTAATTTGGGTTAGGGTTTGATTTCAGATACTTAAAAGAGCTACACCACAGTGTGTTAGTGTAGTTTCTCTCTAAAAGCCACAGTGGTTTCGTGAATTACAATTTTAGACCATTAAAATACTACCGTAAGCTTTAAATAGAACGGTGCTCAGAAGCTGCAACTATAGCTGTTATATTAGCATATAGCAAACATATTCAGTGGTTATTCTTCACTGCCATTATCTAGACTAGGAATTTAGTTTACAAGAACCATTCAAGGCATTTCTTGTCCCGAACTAGTCCCTCATTGCTTGAATGTTGCAGAGTTTTCATTTGGTATCACTATGTCTGAGTTCCAAAAGCTACCTCGACATGCTAGGGATGGTGTTAGTTCCAATTTTATTTTCTGAATGGCGAATTGACCAAGTACACTATATACAGAATTACAGATGCATGTCTTTCTGTCTAGATCTAAGGGATCTCTCAATGGCAGTCCGGTTGGTTTAACTAACTCATTTTTCGTTTTGGTCCATTGCAGATGCAGCATGTGGGATGTGGTTTAAATTATGATATGTAATCTCAAGGTATGAGATACAAGGTATGAGATGAAAGAGAAGAGATGTGTGTAGTCCTCCATTGTTGATTCACACTCAAAATTGTCGCAAGGCCTTGATGTATTGAAGATTAATTCCCGAAGAATCATGATGCTTAAATATCACAGATATTTAGTGGAATCTTTCTAATTACCAAACATGTTTCTACCAATCCTTATTTTCTTCTTTTGTGTAAATTAGTTGCACCCACTTTCATCTTTGCGCCTGGACAAAATTTTGGGAAGACAATCTCTCTATTGCAATGTATCGGTTTTGTGAAATGAGATTCTGTTTGTAATTAATGAGAAATTGAGTACTAATAAAAAAATATTGATTTTATTTTATTTTATTTTTATTTTTTTTTGAAATAACGGTTTCTCTTCTTCTTCATTTACTCCTCTGCGTTTTCTCTCTATTCTCTACCTCTTTTGCACACTTTCTCTGATGTTTCTTCCATTCCTCGCTATTGTGTTTTCCTATTCGATTCCGCGCTCGTATTCTAATGTCATCATCTATTGTTTCTGTCGATTGCTGTAGCGTTTGATGTAAGGTTGCGTTGACTTAATTCTAGGATTTTGTCTTTCGTTGTATATTTGCTCAGTTTTTTCTTTGAGACTTCGATTTTCTTTTTTGATTGATTTTTTAAAAATAATTTGAGGTAGGTTATGGCTCAGACGAATCAAATTGTTGGTCAAGATGTTGATGCCATGACGGTGATGATAAAAGGCGGCGTAAGAAATCGACTTTTGCTCCGAAAATTGAGAAATTATCACCTTCACCTTCACCTTCACCTAGTATCACACCTTCTTCGGCCATTCCTGCTTGTTTTGTTATAGATTTGTCATAGTTTTGCCTTTGTTTAGTGTTTCGAATGGTTTATTGTGTTTTTTCGTTCTTCGTTTTGATTTTTTTGCATTGGCGCGTTCATAAGTTGCTTTGTGTATATGTGTGCAATTTTACGTCTTACTGTTGTTGACCTTTTGTTTTCTTGTTATTTTTTGTTAACTGTAATTAGTAACTAGATGTTTTTAGTAAGATTATGTATATGTATATGTTTTTAGTAACGTCCGCATATGTTTGAGTGTGATTAATGGTATCTATTTTTTTACTTAGAAATTTTATTTGTTTGCATAAAGTATGTACTAGTTAGTTATACCGTGCTTGAGTTTTAGAATATATTAGTTCCTGACTGTTATTTTAAATTAGTTACACTGTGTATTAGTTTGTAAAGTTATGCATATTTACTTTAAATGGTTAATACATTATTAACCAATAATTTTAGTTTTAACAGTATGTATTTCTTTTTCTTAGAAATTGCATATATTAGCCTACAACATGTATTAGTTAGGTTTACATAGTCTGGGTTTTAGAATATATTAGCTCTTGGTTGTTATTTTTTAAATTAATTATGTTGTGTTTTTGTAAAGTTGTGCACATGTTAGTTTAACTGGTGAATAAGTTAATCTCTGTATGATTTGGTTTTCATAGTATGTATTTCTTTACTTAGAAAATGCATATGTTAGTCTACTGTGTATATTAATTGGTCTACAATTTTTGACTGTTGCCACTTTATATTTTCGAGTCTCCAGTTTTTGGTTATACACTAGGTATGATTTCTTACATGTTGCCCATGTTAGTATCATGTTTGTATAGGTTAGTTATACTGTACCCAACTTTTTGGTTTGTTTATTTTCCAGGTGTTCCTGAAGAAGATGAAACCACCGTTGTCAATAAGGAACCAGATAATGTTGAAGGTGATTTTAATTTTAATTTATTACTTCAATTTATTATCCCTTGTGTTCTTATATATGTGCTGTTTTTTTTTATACCGAACGTGTAATGTTTCCCAGGCATTAAACCATTGGTAAGGAAATGACGCACTAAGGATTTGCAGGAAGAAGCAACTCTTGAGATCAAGATGAAGAAGATTCAACAATCATAAGTTGCTGGTGGTGGGTTCTTTATATATATATATATGTTGTTTTTTAATTGTTAACTGTGTAAATTGCTAAATATGTGTTTCTTTTCTTTTTTTCTTTTTTATACTTCTTGCTTATATTGTTTGTGTTTTATATGTGCTGTACAATTGATGAATTGGCACGACATTCGGTGAGAATAAAAGGGTGTTAAAACTCTGGAGGCTCATGTTGTTGTTCCTAAGGAACAAAAGAAGAGGAAGTTAAAAAGTTTTGGCACACAAGCTTAAGGATGGTGATGGCGGAACATCTCAAGATCCTGTAGGTTTTAATTATGATTCTTTGATGAGTGATATGGTAGGTGCAAGTAGAAGTTTGAATTGTGTTGATAGGAATCTAGAAGGTGGGGGTTCATAAGTGGATGAGGGTTCACATATTGTTGAAGGCGTGCATGTGGCTGGGGATTCGCAAGAGGCTCAAGGTGTGCAGGTGGCTGGGGGTTTGCAGGTGGTTCAGGGTGTGCAGGTGGGTGGCGGTTCGCAGGTGGGTGAGGGTTTGCAGGTGACTGTGGGTTCGCAAATTGGCGAGGGTTTGATAGAGGCTGGGGGTTTGTAGGATGATGATGTATTGAAGGAGGTTGAGGGTTCTACATAAGTTGAGGTAATGAAGGAGACTCGAAATGATGTTGGTGGTGAAACTGTTATGGTTAGTGTGGGTAGCGAAGCAGTTGTTGCTGCTGGAGTTTCTGATGTCAATGGAACTTCTGTTGGATTTTCTGCTTGAGTTGTTGATGTTATTGGTGATGTTGAATGTGATTTAGGGGCTGTAAATTCTGTTGGAGTTTTTGCTGGAGTTGTTGATGTTAATGCTCGTGTTGAGTCTGATTTAGGGGTTGACGGAGGTGGTAAAGAAGGTGGTGGTGTTGTAGGGCCTGAGGTGGATGGTGGAGGTTCAGTTGCTGATGAAGGTGGTTCTAAGGTAGGTGTAGCTGCTTTAGACAATTAGTAAATCTAGTGGGGGAAAAATGGTAAAGGAGGCTGATTTTGAATTCGATTAGCTTCATGATGATTTTTTTGGTGATATCGATGATAAAAATAGGAATGAAAGTGAACATGTTTAGGAGGAGGATGTAGCTGATTTGGTAATGCGTACTGAAGGCTGAAAAAAAAAGAATAAGACATCAACAAGTTCTGTTAGGTCTTCTATTAGACATAAGCAAAAGTCGATAAAGAAGAAGGTGAAGAAGAATGGCGGCAGTAAGTCTGTTGATGCATTGAAGAGGTCAAAGAAGGAAGAAGTTGGTAAGTCCATTGATGGACTGGCAAAGAAGTCGAAGAAATAGAATGTTGATTGTGATGGGAAGTCCTCAGATAGACACCAAGACGTTGTGAAAAAGTCTGGTTTGGAGAGGAAAACATAGAGCATGGTTGATGGAGCCCCATCCTCTCGAAAATTAGTTGTAGCAGAGGCAGGACCTGTGTTAGAGGCAAGTCCTGTGAAACAATAGCGCAACTGTCCAAAGAAACAAAAATAATGGAACGTGTTGACGAGGAGGGCAACACGTAGGGTTTTTTTTTTGTTTCTAGTTTTCTTTCATTTTCTTTATAATATGTATTTGTTATATATAATGTTTCATATGTTAGTATTTGGGGTTTACTTGTTATTTGTACTCCGCCTGTCTTCATTTTCATCTTTGATAAGAATGTGTATTTATTTACTTACTTACCATACGTTAATATTTAGAGTGTATTCATTAATTATACTTTATCTAACCGTTGTCTTTTAAATTTTTTTGCTTTTATGTTATTCAGAACGTGTATTTGCTTGCTTACGTATTGCATATGTTACTGTTCAGGATGTGCTAGACAAATATAACATGTGTGATTGTTTACGTTTTAAAAATGGTTCTTTTCTTATAGTTACATCTTGCATTCGTTTACTTGTATGTTGCATATGTTTACTTGTATGTTGTATATGCTTTACATTCAGTGTGCATTGATTAGTTATTTGTTGTTGATTCTTTATCTTATGTACGACAATGCATATGTTTACTTACATATTGCATATATTAGTATTTTTTTATGTATTAGTTATTTGAAACTGTATATGCTTTCTAACATGTTGTATTATGTGTTTTAGGATTGCAAAGAAATTCTCTAGCAGTTGCAATCCTACAAAGCTGAAAGTTGTCATCAGCTCACTCACTCCTGAACAGAAGAATGGCGTTGAAGAAATAGGTTTTGGTGGGTTACTCATTTTCAAATATCATCCATTCATGTAGGAATCATCCCTTGGTTGGTCAAGAGGTTCGACCACGTGGGTTGCGTTCAGGAAGGGCCAAGCTACAAGTATATTATAAGTCCTGATAATGTTTATGACATATTTTTCATACCTAAGATTTCGGGATCTTCTGGAGGTTTGGTGAAGAACAATTGGAGGGGTGTGTCGAAGGGTGTAGAGCTTAGGGAGGGATGAAGGACTGAGTTGGGTGCCGATAATTATGGCAACATTACATCAACTAATCTTTTTGATGAAATTATAAAACTGCATTTTTGTGGTGACCTCTTTAAAAGGTATTTTGTGATGTGTACTTTCCTGCTCCAAGTACGAGGAATATGCTAGACATGAAGATTTTAGGTGCCTTAGAAAATGTCGGAACCATTAAGCATCGTAACAACTGTTGTTTAGTGTTGAATCCTTTGTATGAGGGAGTTGGCAGTTTTAAATCTGATAGAAAACATGTTTCATCTGTTAGTGGTTGCATCTTTGTGATATTGTTGGGGTTCATGTACAAGTTTTTTTTAGATGTCATCCTAATCCTATTAGATTTCCACTATTTATGTATTGGTCGAACCAAGCGTTACTAAAGATGGCTCATGTTCTTGAGAAGATGGGGTATGATAGATGATGCACCACCGAACCGCCGCCGGTAAGTGCTTCGCCGGTTTGGTCGGAATTTGCAAGACAGAGCCCCAGAGTTGTCCTGGGGGAAAATGCTCTGATGATAAAGTCAAATGGTATGCTTCAATTAGGAATGAATAGTTGAGTTTATAGTGTTACCTGTTTTCATTATATAGGTTGGTAGGTAGGGCATCTATTTTGTTTTCTTGTGGAGCAAGTACTAGGGTTTCTTCTTGGGCCAGCCAAATGGTTATTACCCAAAGGACATAGCCTTGTGGTTATTTTAGGAACCCTAGGTTGGTTGGATGAGGCACTTGGGCCTCGTATTAATAGCACACTATCAATAAGCCCCTAAAAAGCTGAGGTTCGACCCTCAAATCTATCTTAGCAATCTTCAAATCCCTTGATAGTGTATTAGTGTGGTCTTCAAACCGGTTTAGGGTTTGACCCCTGTGTTAATTTATTCGGGCTCGTCCCAGGCCACAAGATGCGACCTTTGAGCTCTCCGACGATTCAAGAGTTTGGCCCTCGAACACATTGTGGGCTCCAAGATGAGATCTTGAAGCCCTTTGAGGGATTAAGGGTTTGAGCATCTTGAAGCCCTTTGAGGGATTAAGGGTTTGAGCTTTAGATTGGTCTATGTGCTGAGTGTTTGACCCTAGGATCCTTACTTCAACTAGGGCCATTTGGTTAAGGGGTTTACCCTCGAATCCACTGGCGGAGGTACAAGGGGGCTGGAGGGGGCTCCAGCCCCCGCCAAGCAATTTCCCACAGCTAATTTTTTTTTGAAAATTGTATTTCAACCCCCTCCAAATTACACTTCAGCCCCCTCAAGAATTAAATAAAAAATTAAAATTCAAGTGGATAATCATGCCATATGTCATAAGTTTATTTGTTACCTATATTTTCTATCCTCTCCTATCCTAACTTACCTATTTTCTCTCCTCACAATCACATTTTCACACACAACCGAACCACTCTTCAAAATTTTCCCAAAAAAAGTTCTCCCTTCCAAAAATTCAAAATTTAATCCTTTCATTTTCCTTCCTATTTGTATTGAAAGAGAAGCCTTGAATTTTAAATTTCCAAGCTCAATAATCTCCTATTTCTACTCTACATTCACGCATATGCTCAATTTGGGAGGATAAATTCAATCTTTGGAAGCAAATCAAAGGTTAGTTTCATTTTTTATTTATTTAAAATATACATTATTTATTTATTTATTTGACTACATAATATGAATATATAATTTTTATTTTTATTATACATGATGTTGTGTTAACCATATATTAGTTCTTATAATTTAAATATTGAAGAAGAAAAATTAATTAGAAAGTTACAAGTTGAACTATACAAAAATTACTTCTTAATCACATAAATTCAATTGTACATAAATTAGTTCTTATTAATACAAATTATAAAATTACTTTGTTTATGTATGTAGGATATGAAGAGATTTTTTCAACCTACTAAAAGAAATCGTAGTGGAGAGTCTTCTAGTAAACCTAATGATGAAATCTCGGAAAATCGCTCAAGTGCAAAATTTAATGTGGATGATATTGTTTATGATCCGGGTTTAAGGAAGCCAATTGAGGAGTTTGATAATGCTATTCGAGATCAAATTCGAAGAGAGTA
Source organism: Rubia yunnanensis (assembly GCA_037428765.1). Lineage (NCBI taxonomy): Eukaryota > Viridiplantae > Streptophyta > Magnoliopsida > Gentianales > Rubiaceae > Rubia > Rubia yunnanensis. The sequence goes on from CM075061.1 coordinate 66,511,516, forward strand.
TATTGTTAAGGGGCCTTATTAACCAATTTGTCACAACTACCCTAAAACGAAATTTGGCAATCAAGAAAGGAGTTTTCAAGCTAGTTGGTATAGAGACTTTCCATGGCTAGAATATAGTGTGTCCAAAGATGCGGCATTTTGTTTTTGGTGTTATCTTTTTCCGCCATCACATAATAAGGGAGGTGAAGTTGCTCAAAAGTCTTTCTTAGTAGACGGATTTACTAATTGGAAAAAGGCAAAAGAAAGATTTTCTCTTCATGTTGGGGATGTGAATAGTTGTCATAGTGATGCAAGGATGGGTTTTGAATCTTTTAAAGATCAAAGACATAATTTGATAAATGTGTTTCAAGTACGTGATTCTACCTCTGAGGTTTCTTATCGCACTCGTATAACTGCTATGTTGGATGTGACACGATTTCTTTTGAGACAAGGGCTATCTTTTCGTGGACATGATGAGTCTTCTAGTTCGGTGAACAGAGGTAATTTTCTTGAATTGGTTGAATGGTATTGTCAAAACAATGAAGATGTTGCCAAAGTTCTTAAGCAAAATGCTCCGGGTAACAATCAAATGACTTCCCCTCCAATTCAGAGAGATCTAGCTCGGGCTTGTGCTGAAGAGGTAACACATTCTATTATTACTGATCTTGGTGATAGAGTTTTTTCTTTGATGGTTGATGAGTCTCGAGATTTTCTACAAAAGAGCAAATGGGAGTTGTTTTTCGATATGTGAATGAAAAGGGAGAAATTATTGAGCGATTTATTGCTATTATACATGTGCCAGACACTACATCTATTTCATTGAGAGATTCTATTGTGGCTTTGTTTGTGAAACATGGGTTGTCCTTAGACAAATTGAGAGGACAAGGATATGATGGAGCTTCAAATATGAGGGGTGAATTTCACGGTTTACAAGCCTTGATACGAGAGGAAAATCCGCAGGCTATGTACATTCATTGTTTCTGTCATCAACTCCAATTAGTTCTGGTATCAGTTGCTAAAGAAATTTCTACGGTGGCTGATTTTTTTTCTTATGTCACTATGATTGTGACTTTGGCTGGGGCATCTTGCAAACGAATGGATAAAGTTAGGGAGTATGAACGTGCCCGAATTGTTGTTGCTTTAGAAGAAGGACAGATTACTAGTGGTCAAGGGTTGAACCAAGAAATTGGTTTAGCAAGACCCGGAGATACTCGTTGGGGATCACATTACTTGACATTGCTTCGTTTACATACGATGTGGCCTTCAGTGATACAAGTGTTGGGTGATATTCATGACCATGGAAGCAGTTCAGAGAATAGAGGTACTGCAAGAAGTTTGATTGATAAAATGGATACTTATCAGTTTGTATTTGTGATGCTTTTGATGAAATACTTGTTGTCAATCACGAATGAGCTGTCAACTGCCTTACAACAAAAGGATCAAAATATTGTCAATGCCATGAATTTGATTGCTTGTGTGAAACAACAATTACAAGCCTTTAGGGAAGATGGATGAGATATTATTTTAGAAGAAGTTAACAATTTTTGTGGGTTGCATATGATCCCACTACTTGATATGAATGACAATATGACTAGTCGTGGCTATGGAAGACGAAGGGGGCAAGTCATAACCAATTATCATCATTATCACGTAGATTTGTTTTTTCAGGTATGCTTATTTATCATATTTTGTTAAGAAAGAGATATTTCTTTGTGTTATTGACCGTTAGTTTTAAAATTTCAGGTTGTTGATTTGATCATACAAGAGATGAACAATCGTTTTTCAGAAGTTAGCACAATATTGCATGGTTGCATTGCCTGTCTTGATCCAAGAAATTCTTTCTCCCAGTTCAGTATTCCAGAATTGATTCATCTTGCAACTATGTATCCGGAAGACTTCTCTCATACCGATCACATGTATCTTGAATCTCAGTTGAGGAACTATATCCATGTTATGCAATATGACCCTCGCTTTTCAAGCATTGAAAACTTGGGTACTCTTGCTCTGAGGTTAGTTGAAACTGATTTTCATAGAATATTTCCATTGGTATATCGGTTGATTGAGTTGGCATTGGTTTTACCAGTTGCAACTGCTACTGTGGAGAGGGTGTTTTCTGCAATGAAAATTGTGAAGACTGATTTGCGTAATCACATGGGAGATGAATTGATGAATGATAACCTTGTTGTGTACATTGAGAAGAGGATTTTTGCAACAATCAACAATGAATCCATTCTGCGACGCTTTCAAAACATGAAATCTCGAAGAATGCAGTTGTTTTCGCTTCCTCCTAGAAGTTAGGTTGTTACTGTTCAAATAATATTTTATATATATGTTAAGAATTTCACTGTTTATCATATTAATTTCAAGACTTAAGTATTATTGTATTTTTTTTGTTAAAAATTTTCTAACTAGCCCCCACCATAAAAATTTTCTGGCTCTGCCCCTGCTCGAATCCCTCTCTTTGCCCAAGGCAAGCACCATGTACGCGAGGAAGCCTCGATCTCATGTTTCTGGGAACGCTTAAGCAAGAGAAGTGGAAAGGATGTAGAGCACGCGTGATGCTTATTTTCCTCTCCGAGCGTGTGACATCCATTCAAAATTTCACGCACGCACCTTTTCCGTTTAATGCACAGAATCTTTGGTTCATGTGGGCCCATTATCCCACGTCCTTACCCGAATTTTGGCTGCCCGATGTAATTATTACCTCTCTTTGCTCTTTGTATAAGTCACCCTTCCAGAATACTAGTCATTTTCCCCAAAAGTTCTTCCAAGGCTTTTATCTTCTTAGAGCGCCTCGCCATATTATCAGAGAACTCTGGCCAAATCACCAATAAGTCCCTTCTTCTCCATTAATTTCCCCCTTTCTTTATCTCTTTAGAAATGTTGCAAACGCCATCAGGGTTTAAGGGTGGGTATTTTCCGGCCACTTCTGCCGCCGCCAGGGGATTTATCGTTTTGGAAGTTTCTGTGCCGCCTCTTCTTCTTCTGCCAATCTGGGCTCATCCAGTGGGGGTGACAGAGAAAATTTGGTCCAATGTCCATCGCCGGAGGTTGGTGATATCGAAGGATAGAGTACCAATGGGGGTCAAACCCGAGGAGGATGAGGAGCTCCCAACGAATTCCCCAGGTGGTCTCCTACCTGCTTACTATCCTCTCCTCCGTAGTCAGAATTCCTACGGATCTTGGGCTAGAGGCTCTTCGAAATGATGAAACTCCCAACCGCCTCGACCCGGGAGATGCGCTGTCTACGAACAACATCTGAAGTTCAGGTTCTGTTTTCCACTTGCTCCCATCCTCTCTCAGCTTCCCGCAGAGCATCAGGTCAATTTAGCCCAACTCCATTCGAACGCCATAACCTATACATGGCGTGTCATAACATGCATATCACTCCTTCTTATGGCCACTTTCGATCCCTTTACTATTTGTCTCGAAGCAAGAATGTTATGCACGGGGATTCGGAGACCAGGGAAATCATCACCTTCAACAACAGACCCTCGAGTCACCCCATCCCATCAAGATTTCTTCTAAAGAATGGCACAAGCCTCCTCTCTACACCTTCGATAGTGAGATCGAGAGTTATTGGTTCCCCGAATAAAATTTGAAGCCCAAATTCGAGAACACCGCTATTTAGTCTGTACCGGAGGCAGATAGGGATAAACTCTTGGCAGAGTCTCTATACGTTCTGTGTGAGTACGGGAAACAAGAGTCTGGCTACACTTATCCCTCCGAGGTATATAAGAAGTGGGTGTACATATAGTCTCCTATTTTAATAAAGCCGCTCCCCCCTTCAATCGTCCCCTCCTCCGAGAAGAAGAAGAATAAGAAGAAGAAAAAGGAGGGCGAGGGTGGTAAGCCCATGAAGGGAAAAAGGAAGTCTTCTTCGAATGTAGAAGAAAAGGCTTCCAAGAAATTGAAGAGCAGGATGGTGGTTCTTCAAATCTTTCTATGCAGACCCGTGATATGGGGCCCATTTCTTCTTGGGAGGCTATTGCCATACCTCTCAAAGATAGTATTTATAAGCCCATATTATGACTAACTACTAAATAGTAGATAGAGATAAGATGGGGTCGTCTATGAGGAAATGTTGGCTTGATCGAGTGTTAAAGAGTAGTTAAAAATCACACAAAGAAGTCACTCTAAGTATGTTGTAACAAAGTTTGGGGGGGGGGGGGGGGGGGTGGGTATGGAAAACACTACGACTACTATAAGCAACTAAATTAACAGACTATTACAAAGAACGATGCAACTACGATCACAATAGCACAAAATATATAATTAGCATGGTAACGAGTATTGGGCACAATTGGTTTACTTTTCTAGTCATCCTTTGATCATGATTAATTATCCTATTTTCATGCATTAATCACATATTGTGGAGAACTTATCAACACCTTTCGAGTGAAGATATTTCTCGCCTCTCCTCGGTTATAGTTAGAGTGGGCGATCAGCGCGACACAATAAACAATGTACTTGGATCAATCTAGACGATCGACATCATAGGCTTCCCCAAGAATATCAATAAACATGGAGATCCAACAAAACTACACAATATCCTACAAGCGAGAAATATTGGGATAGCACAAATATATCTACTAATAACGACTACGAGGATCGACCTTCATGCTAATCGTTATTAGTGAGCATATTAATAATTAGTCAAACCCATTCAAATTCATTATAAGTCTAAGAAATTTCATCAATCATAATTAGTTGTCACTCCTAATTATAAGCTAGCCTTAACCAACAATAATCCCATTGACGAAAAGTAAAAGTCTTCCGGGTTTGACAAAAAATATAGCAAATAATTAATCCACAATCATTAACTAGTTGATAATTCTAGTCCAAATCATGCATTAATCACATAAGAAAGCACAAAATATACTTGATAATTAAAGCACAAAATATACTTGATAATTAAAGCACAAAATAGGATAAACCAAATCTCACAAATTCATACTAGAAATGCTTACCAATTGCTCCCAAGAGTATATTTAGCCTAAATTAGCTAAACCCATATCAAAACAACAATATTCCATGGTAAACATAAGAGAAAAGATGAAAAATAAATGTAGAACTAGGGTTTCTTAAGAGAAAATTCGGATAGGAGTTATGAGGAGAGAGTGAAAAGCCAAAAAAAGTGAAAGAGATAGGCCTAAAATTTGATCGGTAAGGTCCGCACTATATGGTGCGGTCAGCACCCGCCCTTCTATCTGGCTTCTGCCAATTTTTTTACATTAAATTGGCCTTCACTTCCCAATTTTCTTATATCTTCGATTCTTCTTCCAAAACTCGAACTCTTCAAGACCCGAACACTTCCATTGGTCTAAAACACTTCATAAATTGAGGAATTTGGATATAAAACATATGAATTCATCCTAAACCTGCAATTGATAAAATGTCAATTTGTTTCTAATTAAATCCCTAATCTATTACAAAATTAGATTTCAAATGCGCTAAAATTGGGACATAAATTGAGCATATCAAAACACCCCACACTTAAAACATTTAATCATCCTCGAGTAAATAAAATAAAGGGCTAAGGTGGTTCCTAATGTTTCTATCTCGTAACACATTCAAAACCTTCCTCTTGAGAATTCTTTTGACCCTAAAAATGAGAGACTACTCATCTCCATATTTGTGCCTAAAAGATTTTACACAACAAAATTTCCAAAACAATATTGTATCCCAAGTGAGGTGTTCATCATCCAAAAATAAGGTAAAAGAGGTTACATCTACCCAAAGGTTTCCAAAGTGGCAAACTGAGCGTTCAAATTTTCATTTCTCTCAATTTCTCTCATCTTGCCTATGAGCCCTTTCGGGGTTTTATCCTAGCTTCTCATTCTTTTTACCACACGCCTCACCTTTTTCCTCACAATTTAAGTTTTTCATTTTGCTTAGACTTCCCTTTTGGGTTTCTAGCCTATCCGGGCTCTCATTTTTTCCTAAGTTGCCCATAAGCATGTTTTCAAATTAGCAAGATTTTTTTTTTCGTTTTTCATTTTTTAAACTTCCTAAGAAGTCATTAGTTACAATGGAAAATGAGCAATATCAGTCAAAAACACATGCTAGTAATAACCTTAACTAATTCCTCCACCCCACACTTAAAATTTAGCATTGTCCCCAGTGCATATAAAAGATAAAAGCATAAATGTGGCATAATGGGGAAAAAAATAAAGTACTCACAACTAGTACCACGAAGGCCATTCTCCACCCTAACGTCGAGCCTACCTCTGGGCCAACTCTTGCTGCTTGCGAGCATGTCACACCTCCGGGTCAATAGCTGGGTCAAGCATCTACAAGGAACGCAACATGGAAATAATAGTGTCAATGCCCTCATCTAATTCACCAAATCTATTGCCAGTTATCTGCCACTCGGTCATGTATTGCTAATGTACTTGCTAAAACTATTGGCTGACCTCCTGTTGAAACTGGTCAAATCCACACTTGAAATGAGGAAGTTGGTTAATAGTCACGGTGGTATACTGCTGGATGTAAGTGACCTGCTACCTGAGATCAGGCTAGTCCTCAGATGCATGAGGCTGGTCCTCATCATCTACCGGCTGCTCCTTATGTGCATTGGGCTGGTCCTTAGGTGCATGTGGAGGCGATGGGAATTATATGCCGCCCAAAAATTCTTGGCGTACTGTGGGCTTGGGTCGACCCACAATGCATGGACTAGTGTGGACTCAGTGATGATGATGCACTTTTGTGGCAGCTTTATGAACGGGACCTCATATCCCCCACCATACATCCAAATATGGGCTGATAATGTTGTTCAAGATCTCGGTCCAAATGAGCTCCCTGAAGTTGTAGGCGTAGGCACCTGGGAGCCGTGAGGCTCCTATCATCCCGTCCAGTGTACGGACACCCAATTTCCTACCAATGAGGGCTATCATCCCTCCCATGTTGATCTTCCCACTGCGGGTATGAGAAATAGTCATGCAATGCTTCACCCACAAGTCTATCCAATCTGGGTGACCTACTCCCTCTGAAGTCATGGCCCAAAGACACTTCACGTCAAAGCTGGGAACCCGTGTCTGCTCACAGTGGCATAGAATCATCATGGAAAGAAGTCTGTGAGCAAAACATAGGACCAGGTGGATGATGATCAAACTCTTGTCCTTGACGTGCCTCGCCCACCCAGTGACAGCTGGCCAGAAAGTAATCTCACTATAGCCGGGGGGTGCATTAAAATCTCCTACTCCACGACCTAACTCCCACCCAAGCTGATGGGCTAAATCTGCATAAATCATCTCGTATCTCTAGTCATCCATGTGGAATGTGATATAAATGCCCTCCTTGCGCTCAACCCTCGTGAGTGTGGCAAGAAACTCCAGGGTGAGCCGGTGGTAGGTCTAATGAAATCTTTACAGCAAACCTTCCATCCCCACCTCCCGAAGTGGTATGGACACCGGCTCCTAGATACCCAACTTTTCCAATCTTTCCCTGTGGATGAAATGGGTGGACAGTAAGGTCCCCCCATCAGGTTCACCCACCTAGCAGAAAAGTCCCTTGTGCTCTAGGTCAATCTCATTTAGTCAATGGTCGGGGGACGAGAAGAACTAGCACCGGAAGAACTAGCACCAGGAGTATTGCTATTCTTCCTCTTAGGGGCCATGACTATACTAACATCACCAACGCAATTTATAATCAGTCCAAAGTACAATATTCCATAGTATCTCAAAGCATCAAACATGTCACAACATGTGTCACTACTTATCAAAAAGTGTCACAAAATATTAACAAGTGTCAAAAAATTTCAAAAACCGTCAAAACAAGTGTCACAAATTTAATCTACCCAAAATTTCATCCCCATATGCTACTAGCTCACCAATCAACTCAGCAAACACTCAAGAACCTACTACCATATCACAATTGGCATCAAACAAGCCTAAACTATAACAAAATTTGAAATTGAAGAACATTCACCTTTCAACACAAGTTAAATTCAACAATGAAGTGACAAGTGTTATCGTGGGAGTGATGGAATAAGTGTAGACGACACCAAATGTGAAATGCAAGCAAAGATGGTCAAATTTGACCAAAAATTCAAGAACCCCCCAATTTCTATGGTTCTTGAGTTTTTGATACGAATTTTTGGGACAAATGGAAGGTAGTAGATGGTTAGGATGTGGAAGAATGGAAGGATGATGGTGGAAAGAGAGGAATTTTGTGGAGGATGGAGGATTTTGGTGGTGAGGGAGCTTGGCTGGATATTTGGTAGTGAGGGAGGCCTGGGCTTTGCGGAGAGAACAAAGGAAGAAAGGAAGTGAGGTGAAAAAAAAAGGAGAGTCGGCCTCTAAAAAAGAGAATTGCAAAATTTTGTTCTTCGCGGGCTACACTATATAGTGTAGCCTGCACCACCCATACTTCCAATTTTCCTTTTTCCTGCTCTAAACTCATCGCGAGCTGCACTATATGGTGCGGCCCGCACCGGCCTTACTATCCATTAATTTTTCTTTTGCAATTACCTCATCGCGGGTAGCACCATATGGTGCGGCCCGCACTAGCCATACTATCCAGGGTTTTTTTTCCAGCTTACTGTCGCGGGCTGCACCTTCCTTAAAAAATTGCCAGTTTTGGCCTCCAAAAATTTTCAAGAGCATTCTTTTTCTACAAAAACATAACCAATACAAACCTGGCAAGCTATTGCTAAAAAAACCAAATTTATAAAAATTTATAAAAAAAATCTACATACTAACAAAATAAATTGACACTAAAATTTAAAAAATAACACATGCATCGACGGAATACTCCGGATGATCAAAACCATGTTTATTTAACGTCGTCGGCACGACTTATTCACAAAGCCAAAAAAATGAAGCTACATAAACAGAATTGCATTAATGGCATCAAGATGATCAAAACTAGTTTATTAATGTCGTCGGCACGACGTATTCACACTGAAGCCACTACTCACTAACTGGGTCGAGAAGTGTTTTCTCAACTAGTTCCGGTTGGAAATTTTCATAGTAGGGCTTCAAAAGGTGTCCATTCACTTTGAAGAATTTAGAAGTCTCCTCACTCATGAAATACCGCTCCATGTGGGATAACTTTTACCATCACAATAGGTCCAATCCATTTTGACCTCAATTTTCCCAGAGATAACCGAAGGCGTGATTGGAATAGAGGGATATTTTGACCAACGTCGAAGTCATTTGTATTGATTAAGATATCATGCTTAGCCTTGGTTTTCTCCTTGTAAATTGCAGAGTTTTCATAGGAGTCATTCCGAATCTCCTCAAGATCTTGCAAATGCAACTTTTGGTGCACACCGCCTTCATCCAAATTCCTATTGATGCTTTTTAGGACCAATACGCTTTGTGTTCAAGCTCAACCGGTAAGTGGAACGGATTTGCAAAGACCACTCGATATAGAGATATTCCAATTGGCGTCTTACAGGCCGTCCTATATGACCACAAAGCATTATCTAGCCGAATGCTCCAATCCTTCCTATTCGGGTTAACCATCTTTTCAAGGATAGATTTGATCTCTTGATTGGAGACCTTGGCTTGGCCATTTGATTGTGGGTGATAGGTTGTGGAGGTTTTATCAGTTACCCCATACTTTTCCATCAAGGCATCGATTGTGCGATTGCAAAAGTGGGTTCTTCAGCCACTAATCACGACTTGGGGGATTCTGAACCTGGGAAAAGATATTGGCTTTCAAGAACACCGCCACCACTTTTGAATTATTGGTCCTAGTGGCTATTGCCTCGACCCACTTGGACACATAATCGATGGCAAGAAAAATATAGACGCACCTAAAAGAGCTTAGGAAGGGTCCTCTTGGTACAAAAGTGGCCACCACATGTAAGAGAGTGCACCTATTTAGAATTGAATTCACTTCACTTTTCGGGACACATCTCCGGATCATTTGATCCGAGCAATGCTTCCATAAATATGGACCATTCCACAGATAGTGTTTAGCTTCACTCCTCAACCTATCTCTTTGAGAATCGGAGAAATTTGGTGGAAATTGTTGGGAGACATGAAAATTAACTAGATCGGCATACCAAGGGTGAGCCTCTCTAATGTGGTAGCCTATCTAGGTAGCCTGTTCTTGGTTCACTTATTCAAACTTCTTTACCTGCAAATGCATCCCTGGAAGTGATTCTAGGAGAGTACCTCTGACGAACAAGTCAGTCCTCTCTTCAAGAAATGGAATTTCTCTATATCGTAGCGCTTACCTTAGCTCCCACAGAGCTTGTTGTATTTATAGGCTAATTCCCATTGCAGTTCCCTATTCTTAGGAATTTAATGCCATTACATCAGTTGCAGAATATAAAGGTCCTTCGTCCCCTAGAATAGGTAGTATGAATGACTTCAATGAATTTATTAATCAGATGGCTTTGGAAGAAATTAACACAGTAGGCAACTTATTCACATGGAGCAATAACAGGCTTAGAAATCCTACTATTAAGAGGCTAGATAGGGGTCTTTGTAATTCTGCATGGTCTTCTACCTTCCCCGCATCTTCTATTCAAATTTTAAATAGGTCCACTTCTGATCATAGCCCTATGCTTCTCACTATAGGCAGTGATATTCCATCCAACCCTAGACCTTTCAGATTCTTGAATACCTGGTTTAAAAGGAAAGAGTTCATGAATGTAATTAAGACTAACTGGGAACTCCCACTCAGTTGCTCAGGAATGCTTGGCTTTTGTCTTAAACTCTTAAGATTGAAGAAAAAATAAAAAATCTGGAATAAGGAACATTTTGGGAATATTCATGATAATGTGATGAATGCTGAAAATGTCCTTCTCACTCAGGAGCAATTATATGATCAAAATCCATCTGTGGTTAACTTGGTAAAGCTCAAGGAAGCTAGGGCTAAGTTAGTTCGAGCCTTAGTTGAACAAAAAAGCTTCTGGAAACATAAAGCTAAGATTAAATGGTTAAAGGAAGGAGATAATAATACCAATTTTTTCCATAATTCAGTCAAAGAAAGGAAATGCAGACTAAAGATTACTAAAATTAAAGCAGGTAATGGACAATGGTTAGATAACATGCAGGACATAGAAACTGAAGCCATCCGGTATTACCATGATCTTTTAACAGATGATAGCCTGCCTGAAAGTAATCTTTTTAAATCTCATTTTCTCAGCCAAATTCCCAAACTGGTCTCCCAGCAAGATAATGATTGCCTTCTGCACCCAGTTACTATGTCTGAGCTAAAAGAAACTGTTCTTAATCTCAATAAAGACAGTAGCCCAGGTCCAGATGGCTTCTCATCAAAATTTTATATTAAATCATTTGATATCATCTCCTCTGATTTACTAAATGCTGTTCAGGACTTCATTGATGGGAATGCCATCCCTAGGGGTTTTAGTAGCACCTGGATCACAATTATTCCTAAGAAGAAGACACCCATCTCATTTGATGATTACAGGCCAATTAGTCTTTCCAATGTACTTAATAAAATTTGCTCCAAATTAATAATGGAAAGACTTAAACCTTCAATGCCAAAAATTATCTCTCCTCATCAAACTGCTTTTCTTAAAGGGAGGGATATTTCGGACAATGTTATTTATTTACAAGAAATGGTGAGATTTCTGAATAGGAAACAAAGTCAACCTAACTGCATAGTTCAGTTAGACCTTAAGAAGGCATTTGATAGGGTTAAATGGTCCTTTCTATATAGTGTCCTAACTAAATTTGGTTTTCATGCTAGATTTATATTTCCCATCATGAATAACCTGTCACAGGCTTGGTTTTCAATCCTAATAAATGGTAAGCCAACTGGATTCTTCCAATCTACGAGGGGTATCAAACAAGGAGACCCCCTCTCTCCTTTTCTTTTCAACATTTTTTCTGAGGCCTTCACCCGAAGTCTAGCACACATTTTCCAATCAGGTAAGCTGGCCTATTATCAACTTCCAGGTAATGCACTACAAATTTCTCATTTATCCTATGCTGATGATACAGTGGTATTTTTAAAAGCTGATCATAAGACTTTGATTAGATTCAAAGCCTTCCTGTCAACATTTGAGGAGGTCACAGGACAACAAATAAACTATGGAAAAAGTGATCTGTACATTGGGAAACATGCCTCTCCTCACACTGTTAATAAAATAAAGAGGACTTTAGGGATGAAAATAGGAAGTTTTCCATTTACCTATTTAGGTGTTCCTATTTTTACTGGTGTTGCACATAGAGCATATTTCCAACCTTTAATTGAGCAGATTGATAACAGGATTGGTAGTTGGAAAAATAAGTGGCTATCCACTGGGGGAAAAATCACATTGATAAAATCTTGTATTTTCTCCATTCCACAACATATCTGGTCAGTGCTTAAACCGAGCAAGAAGATTGTTGCTGTCATAGAAAAAAAAGTTAGCAGATTTTTCTGGGGTTCTATTGACCAGAAACCTAAGAGAGCATGGAGGAAATGGGAAGCTCTTTGCCTTCCTATTAACCAAAATGGTTTAGGATTCAGATCAATTAACTCCATAATTGATACTTGTTCGGCCAAACTTTGGTGGAAATACCAACAGGCAGTTGCTCTGTGGACACATTTTGTTGCATCTCTTCCACCCTCATATAGATCCTCCCCTAATTGGAAAAGAATATGTAATATTAATGCTTGGTCTGAATCGAATTCCAGAGTGATTGTGGGTAGAGGTTCCTGTAATTTTTGGACTTCTAATTGGCTGGATGCTGGTCCTATTATAGATTACTGTGAGCCAGACCAGGTTGAAATCCCTGAGGACTGCACGGTTTCTGATTTCATCACCAATAAGGACACACTGATCCAAAAATTCTCTCCATTACTTCCCCCTAACATCTTCTCTCTTTTGCAGGATTCAAAATTATATCCACATAGAAGTGATAGGCTTATATGGAAACCAGGTATTAGGGGTGATTTCACTTTCAAGAGCACATACCTCCTACTCAGCTCACAATCTGGTAATATTGCTTCAACTCAGCTGTTTTGGAATAGGAGAATAGAGAAAAAAATCTCAGTTTTCATGTGGAAACTGATCAATTCGTTTTTACCTTTTGGCAATGTCTTGCAAAATATGAGAATTTGTCTGGCCTCTAAATGCTACTTATGTAGTAATCATGTGGATTCCTTGGAGCACTGCTTCAATTCCTGCCCTTTCTCATTAAATGTCTGGAGTACTATTCACCAGTTTATGGGTATTAGGGACATTCTTTTCCCCTCTATTTGGGAAAGAATCTCCTTCTATCTAACATATCAGGGCTTGAGTTCTCTGCACTCTACTTTAATTAGAACTGCTGCTTTCATTACATGTTGGAATATTTGGAAAATGAGGAACAAATGCTTACATGATGCTGTTTTCCCTAATAGTAATGCAGTTCTAAATCATATCAGAGACCAAATCTTCTACTCTTTCTGCTCCAAACCAGCTCATATTTCATCTGTATTTGACTATGGTATTGCAAACCACTCTTTTCTACCTTTGATAAAAGCAGCTCCGAAACCTAAAATTTTCATAATTGCTTGGAAAAGGCCAAATGTAGGTTTCAAGATTAATGTAGATGCTGCTTGGTGTGCTTACTCTAATATGTGTGGATTAGGACTGATTGCCAGGGATCCTACGGGTAGTTTTATTTTGGCTAGGACTAGCTATACTCAGGCTAATTCTCCTCTCGAGGCAGAGTTAAGAGCTATACTATTTGCTATTCAGACTGCTGTGAGATTCTCTGCCCCTATTGTCATTGAATCAGACTGCCTAAAAGCTGTCCACTCTGTTGAAAACCCATTATTGGCAAATTGGCAACTCTTTCAGTTGGCAGATGAAATTCATCAAGCTTTAGGTGATATGTCTCTACGTCACATACATAGGCAATCTAATTTGGTTGCTGACACCTTGGCTAAACACTGTCTCAAGGCTCAGTCTAACTGTGTTTTTCATAGTTTGCTTTTGCTTCCTCAGATATGTAGAGGTCTGGTTAGGCTTGACCAGTCTGGTACGCCCTCATTAAGAATTTCTCAATGAACGGAAGCTACTGAATATGGTTTTTCTATTGCAGGTTGGTTGATTCTTTGGATAATCTGGATTATTCTTCAAGACTCGAAGGCATTTTGGGGCTGCTCCTTGCTGCAGCTGCTCACTGATCGTAGCACCTTTCTCCTCGACATATAGTTTCTTTGAGATTTAGCAAAATATAGGCATTTTAAGCTAAGTGACCTTCTCTGACTGACTTGTGTTTCATTTTCGACTCACTAACAAGTTCGAGGATGCTTTGCTTGGCTTTATGTCTTAGGAATATATTACAAGCTTCTTCACATCCTTTTTGGAAGCAATTTTGTATATCTAAACTAAGCTCCGGATTTACTTTTCTCTCTGATGTACATGTTTCATATTTTTACGGCTAGGGAAGGCCAATACATCTTCCCCCATCTATGGATGGTCTTCGCAAAAAAAAATTAGGAATTTGAGATCATGGACACACCACTCCTACCACGTTCCTCGGTTGTGGCCTTTATGTTTGCTGCGTGTCCCATCTTTGACGGTCTACGTTCTCTGCCACAATTAGTAGTTCTCGTGTTCGTCGCATCTACGCATTCCTTGTTTTGGACCGAAGTTTGTTCGATAATGTTGGGCTGGGCCTAGCGACTATCTGCCCTTTGATTGTTGGGCCACACATACACCATAAGCCCCCCTAGCCATGAAGATTATAAGAAACGAAGCGATGGTGCTTTTTGCGAACTGATGTTACTCTTGTACAGAATGTTCATGATGAAAAGCTATATTCATCCTTGCAAAGTGATGTAGTCTTGTTAGCTGTATTTCTATCTTTGATCACTCTTCAAATTTTAAAATTTTGAATTTTGAGCTCCTCGTGACAAGGCAATATTTGTGGTGGTTTTGTTTTTGAAATCCATGATTTGCTCCCCATTGTTTGCTATTCCAGCCTGCAATTCTCTGATGTTTGTTATTGCTATATCTCTTAAATGGGAAATTTGAAATGAAGAATTTAATGTAGCCCTTAAACTGTGTGATGTCTTTTCATATACCACTACCGTCTCGATATAATTAAAAAGGTACTTTGCTTTTTGTCAGATACTCATCATTATGCTTTCCTCCTCAATTGTTCCTTATTGTTTATATTTAAGTTCCCATGTTCACTTTCGTTTCAGCTTCTCCTCTCCATTATCTAGTATTTCTCTTCCTCTACTAATTCCCAAATTTTCTACGCGTAATCCACTTTCTGCTCCTTCAAGAGTAAGTTTTGTGTTTAAATTATTTCTCATATCTGTACTGTGTTCTTTGGGATTGGAGTACTTTCTCTGATTGTGGTTGTCTGTGTAACTTGTTTCTGATCATCTTCTCCGATCAGTTTTCTGTAACTCCTTTTTCTACTAGATTTGTTTCCATTGAGTTTTAACTAAGATTATTACCTCCCCATTTTAGGACCTCCATGTTTTCTTTTAACCGCGGTATGTTCCCTGTAAAGGATACTGCTTGCGATGGGGATTCCGACCATGTTGTTGGATCCTCCACCTTTCCCAGTATCTTGACCTTCTCTTATGTAAATAACTTAAAGAAATTTTTTCCTTTTATGTCTGCTTATAAGCTTCGTTCGCCTTCCAAATCTGAGTGCGTTCTTAACCCTCCTCCTGACTATATTTCTTGTACCATATCTAAACTTGGCTTATATTTTCCTATTTCTGAACATGTGATTGCACTGCTTCGTTCATATAAAATTGTGTTGTCCCAATTTCATCCTAAGGGCATCGCTATTATAATGGATTTTCTTTGTGTGTGTGAAATGCGAACACACCTGTCACAATTGACTTATTCCACAATTTCTACCACCTTCAAAGAGTGAAAAACACCATGGACGAATTTAACCTATATCTTGTGATTTTTGGGGTTGAGCTTGTGAGTGGCTTCCCAAGTAATGTTGGCGATTGGCGTAGGAGATATTTTTTTTATCAAAGCCAAACAAATTCTTGAGTCTGATGTACCTTCATGGAACTCCAAAGTTCCTAAGTCTAAGCTTCCTAACTTGAGTGTTCGTCATACTAAGGAGACACCGATCGTGGCTACGATTCACGTACATACCCAACATCTTCACCATGCTAAAAGTGCTTGTTCACCTATGATATTCTATATTTTACTGTGTAGTTTTTTTTATAGTTTATTGTATCGTTATTTTTATTTCTTGCATGAGTTCATTTTGACCTATGTTGTTTCTTATTGTGGCAGATATGGATCTCATGAAGGGTGGCATTGATTTGTCAATCTTTAAAGACAAAGAAGTAAATATGGCTATCGTTAAGACTGACCATGCTTGTGGTGATAATGTCGTGCCTCTACTGCCGATCATTACAGGCTCTAGGGATAAACAAACTAAGGGTGGGGAAACTAGCCATCGTCAAGCCCTGAACCGCAGAGGGAGAAGAAAAACAAGAGGGATGGGAGCAGTGGTTATTCAGGACATTTTATTCCTCCTCTTAAAAAGGGGTGTTGTAACCAAATTGGTTCGCCAGTTACAGAGCAAACTGAGGACCATCTAGCTGATGGGGTGATTTCTGATATTTTTTTTGGCCTTTCACTACCCGACACACTGGCTGTGGTAAGGCTGCAAATTTCCTTGAGTAACTTTTCTTATGTATTAATTTGATGTTTCTAACGTAGTGAATAACTTCGTTCCTTATGTTAATTACTTGTAAGATTGGTGAGGGCTTGAAGATGGCGAGCGAGCGATTGTCCAAGCATTCTCCAGCTGATGATTCACTGGTGGAGAAATACAAATATCTGGAAACTAAGTGTTTGTTATTGGAGAGTTCATTGAAAGTTGCTGAGGAAAAAGTCCAGGCTGCTGAGGAAAAGGTGAAAGCCTACTAAGCAGATGCGAGCACTGCTAAGGAGAGTGTCAGGCTAACGAGGTTGGATGCTTTTGAGCTTCGTTTTTAGTTGGATGAGATGCGAACCAATGAGCCTGCTTCCCCTCAATACACCCAAGTGCTGGTGGATCGGCTATGCAAGACAAAGTCATTTTATAAGTTTTTTGAATACCTCTCCAACGTTACTTGAATTTTTGGGTATTGCGAGGCCGTGAAGAAAGTACGGCAGTGGAACCCCAAATGTAATTGCAAAAGTGTGCCTACTCTGCCAAAGTGCACTGCAACCCTAGAAAGCAAGAGAACCGATCTGAATCAAGCCTTCATTGATAAGATCGCTAACGGGGGGTATCCATACTCCTTGCTTTCACATCTTGCTAGTCTCGCTAGTTTCCTTTTAGTAGCTAAGCTGAAAGAGTGTGAGGTGGATTATTATGAAGAAATTCCATTGAAGCTCAGCGCTGATGTTACGACTCTTAATTCAGATGCTAATGTGGCTAATGCAAGTACTGAAACTCTTCTCCTTCAATCCAGTAATGGTGATTCCACTCAGCGGCCTAACCAAGATGTCTCTGCAATCGATACTCCAATTCCGCCAAATCCGAACCCCAAAGTTAGTTACTTTTTAGTATTTCTTCATATACATAGGGTTTCTAGGTTGTATTCTTAAAAAAATATTCTAGTGTTTGTATGTGCTATTTGCATGGCTTTATTTATAAGAGTTGATATGCTTATTATCCCACATTTTCTCATCAGCCTTACTCGTTTGTAGGGTTTCAACATTTTGATTGATAGTAATTTTCTAAAATGCTTTAATTATATGGGACGTAATGACCCTTTCTCTGAACCCGTCAGTTTGCTTTGTGCTACTCGATTGTTCACTGAAGAATGTGCAGTGGTCGTTTCCCATGACCTTTTTACACGAGTGGAATCACTTCCCCTATGTATTGGGTGGCAACTTCATTTTCCTTCTTGCCTCCATCTTCACATGTGAGTTGCCCTTGTAGCAAGCTTATTCCCGATGGATACAATGTTGAATCGCTTGGGAAAGACGTTGCTCATGGTTTAGTCAATCTTGAGTCCGCTGGCGCATATATCCAATTGTTTAACCTTTCTATTTGTGTTCAAAAGTGGACTCTTTGTTTGGGAATCCATTTGAAGTATATGCTCCAGGGTATCGATGATCTTGAAAAGAAATGGGGTACGATCATGAAGGAAACTCAGGATGCTTTGCAAGTTCTGCGCAGAATCCGGAGGGAACAAAATTATCTTATTTACCTTCATCAATTGAACCTTGCAAAGATTATCTGGAAACAAATGGAGGCTAGGGAGTGTATCGCGAGCAAGACTAGCAAAGCCCATCAGAAGACGCTGATTATTGATAAGCAATGTGCCTGTATTGATGACCTGCTGGAAAAGCTTAAGAAGAAATAAGCTGAATGCGATCACTTCTTGACCTCTGCTGTTGGATGGAAAAATAAGTTTGATGAACATGTTGCCATAAACTCACAGCTATAAGGAGAAAACAAAGATTGTCTTGATTCATCTATTCATAAGTTAGAGCAAGCTTGCGCTAACTACAAGAATAAACTTCAAGTTCCCCCTTCATCATCACGCCGTACCTCAAGCCGTATTAGTGGCGACGGTTAAAGAATTAGATTTTCAGATGCTCTCCAATCTTATATTCGTTATCTTGAATAGAAAGTTCAGAATTTAAGGACGAGAATAGAACAATACGAGGAAGCGGTTAACGTTATGAGTATGTAGTTGGATCGCGAAGAGTTTGGCCCTATAACTGACTTTAAGGCTTATTATGCCAAACATCTTGATCGTATGGGACTAAGAGGTATGACCAGCCATCCTGCATACTTACATATGTAATGGAATTATAATCACTTAGTTAGCAATGAGCGTGAGGCAGAGGAAAGTCACCGCCGAGCTGAGCAACGTCCGTATGGTGGTGAATGATCTTCTAGTGAAACTGAGCGCCCTCCTTACAAGGCTGAACTTAATCATTCTCACGATGATTCCTCTTCTTCTGGACCATCGCGCTCTTCAAGGCATAGATAGTGTGTCTTATGTGTTGCTATAGATGATATGATCGTCTGTATGTTTTGTTGTTGTTGGGGTCTATGACTCATCTTGTACTGATAACAATTGTTTCCTATCACTGTTATTGCTATGTTTTTCTATCAAGATCAATCTTCTGCGGTCTTGTGCTTTGTGGGCATATCTACACTGTAGTTATATATATTGCTTGCTTTTGTCGATAGCTTTTGGAGGCATATTTTCCAATCAACAAGATCTACTGCTTGCAATTTGTTTGATTCATGAAGCTGCAAGATCCAAAGCTTACCAACATCGGTAATTGAGCAAGATATATACATTGCATTTGTTTGGTTTGCGGAGTTGCCAAATCTAGAGTTTGCAAGCATCACCATTTGTGCAAGATCTATAGCTTGTGATTTGTTTGATTCATGAAGGTGCAAGATCTAAAGCTTGCCAGCATTGGTATTTGAGCAAGATCTATAGCTTGCGTATGTTTGGTTTACGAAGTTGTAAGATCTAAAGCTTGCAAGCATCGCCAATTTTGCAAGATCTATAGCTTGTGGTTGTTTGACTTGCAAGATCTAAAGCTTGCGAGTGTTGACGAGTGTGAATGATCTATAGCCCACTGTTCAGTAGAATTTGTCAAGTCTTAGTAAAGAATAGGAAGAATATGAAGAATAGGAAGTGAAATCATGGTCCAGCAAAGTGGGTTTTTATATTAAATATTTACGATGAAGATAATATCGCAGTGGAATGGTGATACTAAAGGAAAACAGGGATAATGTCCTTGTATCTATGTAGGTGGTCGTTCGCTATCCTTCTTTTAGAAATAAAAATTTCTTAAGTTAGTCACATGCCACGTGTTTGGGATTGTGGTGCCATCCATTCTTTATAACTCATGGCTGTTGGACTTGTGAGCCTTGATGACTTTGTATGGTTCTTCCCACTTTGGGCATAGCTTTCCTCGCTCTTTAGCCAGGCTAGCATCATTTTGCACTAGATCACCAATCTGAAATCACTTTTCCTTCACTTTCTGATTGTACACTCTTGCCACTCTTTCCTTGTGCTTGGCTTCTGTGATATTTGCCAAGTTTCTTTGCTCCTTGAGTTCGTCTAGTTCTAGCTTCAACACGTCTGGATTTTCCATCTCCTTATAATTTCTTATCCCGAGACTTGAATTTCTAATTTCTATGGGTATGACTGCTTCGTGACCGTACACCAAAGCATATGGCGTCTTCCCCGTTGGATGTCAGATGGTTGTTCTATACGAATATAGCGTGTTCGGTAGCTCCCCTGAACTATGGTCTCGTTTGTCACTTATACTTGGCTATTATCTTGAGGATGTGCCATGAAGGTAAACTTCTGAATAATCCAAAGCTTTGAACACCAGTCGGTGAACACCAATTAGTGAATCCTAGATACTAGGACACTTCTTCCTTTCATTCTGACTGCGAGATCTAATCCACAAATTAGAGCGTCATTGTCTTACTTTTGTCAATCATGAAACCCTAATAGATGCTCGCTCTCTGTGTCTCTTTGCTTGACAATTCTGCAATGAAGTCTGCTAACGCTTGAGCTTTGATTGTGGTTTTAGGTTGAAATTGTATTTGAAATTGACCTAGTTCCAGAGACCACTTTGCCAATCTGCCTGAAGACTCCGGCTTAGAGAAGATGTTCTTGATTGGAAACCCTGTGTAAACTACTACATTGTGGCTATGAAAGTATGTTCTCAATCTTTGCACCGAATAGACCAAAGCCAAGGTTAACTTTTCTACGGGCATGTAAGCTGTTTCCGCCTTTTGCATGATTCTGCTGATGTAATAAACCGAAACATGTCTCTGCCCTTCCAAGCGAACTAACACTGAGCTGACAGTGTTTAGTGAGATTTCTAAGTAAAAATACAATATTTCTCCCGATATGGGCGATTTCAGCATTGGCAACGTTTGAAGCTGGTATTTTTACCCCTCGTATGCTCTCTGACAGTCTTCACTCTAGCTGAATTTTCTTGCCTTTCTTAGCACTTCAAAGAGTGAAAAATGCTTTTCCACAGCCTTTGATATGAAACGACTAAGTTCTGCCAACGATCCCATTAAGACTTTTTACTTCTTCAACTATTCGCGGATGGGGAAGATTCACTATGGCTTGGATCTTGTCTAGTTTAGCTTCTATACCCTTTGAGGAAACCTTGTATCCTAAGAAATTTTTAGCCCCCACTCCAATTACAGACTTTTTAGAGTTGAGTTTCATCCATATGGCCTTTAAAGTGTCCAGAGTTTCTTTCAAATCTTCAACAGAGTTTCCTACCTTCTTACCCTTGATCACCATATCGTCAACGTACACTTTAATATTTCTCCCTATTTGGCTTCTGAACGGCTGGTTAATTACCCTCTGGTATGTCGCCCCCGCATTTTTATGCCCAAATGGCATCTTCACATAACAAAACATTCTGAATCTTGTTATGAAGGTTGTTTTCTCTGCATCATTTAGGTTCATCAGTATTTGGTGATATCCTTTGTATACATCCAAGAATGCCAAGAATTCATATTCTGAGATGGCTTCCACCAGTTGATCGATCTTTGGAAGAGGATAGGAATCTTTTGGAATTTTTTTTAAAAAAAATTGTAAAATCAATACACATCCTCCAAGCATCGTCTGACTTATTCACCATGAATGGGTTTGCTAACCACATTGGGTATATCTCTTCCCTTATTATGCCAACTTACAAAGAAGAGGTTACATGTTCTGACATTCAACGAATGGGTAGCAATGTTTGGACTTACTTCTCCCATGTTTAGTACGTCCCATACGAACGTATCCCTGTGGCTTTGCAAGATTCGAATTATCTTTGCCTTTTCTTCAGTTGGAAGATGTTTTCCAACCTTTACGCATTTGGAGTCATTTTTGGCATCTAGGTTTATTAACTCCGTTTCTTCACCTAGTAGACTAGTTCGTCCGAATGTTCTAGTAATCTTCCTCCTGAAATAGTGTTAACCAACTTCACCTTTTCTCCTATCTTTCCTACCTTTCATCGCTATAACCATGCATTGCCTGGCCATTTGCTAGTTTCCCCTAATTCTTGCTACTTCATCTGGGGTTGGGAATTTCATTACCAGGTGATAAGGGGACCAGATTTCTTTATCTCTATTCATCCATGGTCTTCCAATTATGTCATTAAATGTACTTGGGGCATCCATAACTATGAATTCACACATAATTGTGCAATATCACTTTCCTCAATTGTAACAAGCAACTGTATATTTCCTAGAGGTGTTTCTTCTCAACCTGAGAATCCAACACGCAAAGATGTGGATTTTTTTTAGATCTATTATCTTAAAGCCCAACTTGTCGAAGAAATTGACAAATAGTATCTCAACCCAACTACCGTCACCTACGAAAACTCTGTGGACAGTTGCTTTTCCAATTTTTGCTATGATGACCATAGGATCATTGTGTGGCAAGGTGTTGGGTATTGTATCCTCTTCGCTGAAGGTAACTACTTTGTTTGGGCGAAACTGTTTATCAACTGGCTCTTGTGGAAGAGAATACCTTGCATTGGCCTTCCATGCGTTGTTGGACAACGACTCTGTGGATTCGTGTATAAAGAAGATAAGTGTCTCTGGTGCTTTTCTATCCACACTACCATTATACTCTACAACCACCGCCATTTTTAAATCTTTAGCCATTATTGTCGCAGTACCTCGATTTCGTGGAGACAAGTTTAGTGCCTTGCTTGCGTCCCCGTACTAACTTATTGCTTCTTTTCTATATTGGCCTATGTTGCCATTCCTCAGATTTTCTCCAATCTGTCTTCTTAGGTCCCTGCAGTACTCTATATCATGGCCATGATCTTTTTGAAATGCACAGTAAAACTCTCGTGATCTTTTTTTTTCTGGCGGTCCGATCATTGGTGCTAGTTTTCAGAAAAGATCCTTATTTGCTAGCCATATTTCTTTCCTTTTCTTACTTAGAGGCATATCTTGAAATGGCGAACCCTGCGAGCCTGACTCTTCTCTTCTGAAAGTGGTGTTTACTTTTCCTTTTGTAGGCCATTTCTTTTGCGAATCCTCCATTGTTCGCTTTTCACCCTGTTGTTTTTCTATCTTTTGGTTGTTCGCACATGCTGTTCGATCATTTTCTGCAGTTCCCTTGGGTTTTCTGGAATATTCTTTGTTAGTTCCTTGTAAAATTCTATGGATCTCATACCCCTATAAAAGCACCCAATGACTATTCAAATGAAAAATCTTGAACTTGTAGGCTCTCCGTGATGAATCAGCTATCCGTGAGGCTTTCATCACTTCACTCTGCTATATTGTTGAGATTCGCAATCGTTCTAGTGAACTTGTGCTTTTGGTAGAAATCTAGCATTTGTGCCCAAGAATTGATACTTCCGTGTGGAAGGCCTTCGTTCCACATAATCACAGTGCCTGATAGAAAGATGGGAAACACTTTGCAAACTAGTTCTATGTTCGCGTCCCAGAATCTCATGTTGTTTCTATATGAATGCAAGAACTTTTTGGGATCTGTGGTACCATCATAAACTTTAACGTGTAGAGGAAGCTTGAAATCTTTAGGCATCCTGAAATCTTGTAAATGTGGGCGAGCGGCGACTTATTTATATCATCTTCTGTGACAATGTCACACAGTTTTTCTTCATAGTAGAGACATTCACGTTCTTGATTTACCTTTTTTTTCTGGCCTTGGGGTTTTTTTCCTCAGAGTCTTCAAGAATTGACCGTACATGACTTCCTTGTTCGCTTCAAAGAATGTTGTGAAGGCCCCTTTTCCTTATCACAGTTTTTTGGAGATTCTGCCTCTTCTTCTTCCTCCCCTGTTTCTTCTTTACCAAAACCTTTCTCTTTACTAGGTGTACGATGCTGCTGGTGGTGTGTTCCCCATTTTATCCCAGGGTTTACTCTTGTGATTGTTGTGGATTTTTGCACTCCTAGTGAACGTCATTGCTTACCTGAGCAGCCTAAAAAAAAAATTCCATTCTCCACAGAGGGCGCCAAATGATGTGGTAGCCTATCCAGGTAGCCTCTTCTTTGTTCACTTTTTAAAACTCCTTTACCTGTAAATGCATCCCTGGAAGTGATTCCGAGAGAGAACCTCTGACGATCAAGTCAGTCATCTCTTCAAGAAATGGAATATTTCTATACCATAGCACTTACCTTAGCTCTTATATAGCTCGTTGTATTTATAGGCTAATTCCCTTTGTAGTTCCCTGTTCTTAGGAATTGAGATCATAGACACGCCACTCCTACCACATCCCTCGGTCGGGCCTTTGTGTTCGCTGTGTGTCCCATCTTTTTTGATGGTTCACTTTCTTTACCACGATTCGTGATTCTTATGTTCGTTTTGTTTACCCGTTCCTTGGTTTGGACCAAAGCTTAGTAGGATAATGTTGGGCTGGGCCTAGCACTCTCAGCCCTTTGATCGCTAGGCCACACATACACCACTCTCTAATTGCAAAAAAGTACTCATCGTAAAATTCTTTTTGAATGGTCTCCCTTTTAGGCTTCTCAATAGCTCTCTCTGACTCATCAATCAATGTCAACCGGCTTAGATGGTCGGTCACAACATTTTCACTCCCCTTTTTGTCCCTCACCTCTAATTCAAACTAACTCAAGAGGAGTATCCACCTAATAAACCTTGATTTGGCTTCCTTTTGGGTCATCAAATGGCGAAGAGCCGTGTGGTCCGTGAAGACAATAACCTTTGAACCAAGTAGGTATGAACCAAACTTCTCAAGGGTGAATACTACCGCCAATAACTCTTTCTCCATGGTGGAGTAATAGTGTTGTGCAT
Source organism: Rubia yunnanensis (assembly GCA_037428765.1). Classification (NCBI taxonomy): domain Eukaryota; kingdom Viridiplantae; phylum Streptophyta; class Magnoliopsida; order Gentianales; family Rubiaceae; genus Rubia; species Rubia yunnanensis. The sequence continues at coordinate 66,536,170 of CM075061.1, forward strand.
CATTAAGAGTTATCGAGACATAGTATATAGCATGTGAGATCCTCCCCACCCTTTGACCTAGAACTGCACCAATGGCATAGTCACTAACATCACACATAATCTCAAAAGGGAGGTCCCAATTAGGGGGTTGGATAATGGGGGGCGGAAACAAGCATTGGCTTCAAAGTGTCAAAGGCTCTTTGGCATTCTAGGTTAACCACAAAATCCGTCTCCTTTTGCAACAATTTGTATAAAGGGAAGACAATCTTAGAAAAGTCCTTAATGGAATGCCAGTAAAAACCTGCGTGACCTAGATATGACCTAACTTCTATAACACTCGAGGGGTAGGGTAGGGATTTGATTGTGTCACCTTGGCTTTATCTACCTCTAGACCTTGAGAAGAGACCACATGACCCAATACAATGCCTTTTTCCACCATGAAGTGGCATTTTTTGGAGTTTAATACGAGATTGCTTTAAATTTATCTCTTGAGCACTAGCGATAGATGGTTAAACAACTATTAAAAGAATCTCCATGAATGATGAAGTCATCCATGAAGATATCTACGAAGTGCTTAACAAACTCCAAAAATATACTAACTATGCACCTTTGGAATGTGCCGGGAGCATTGCATAGACCAAAAGGCATGCGCCTAAAGGAAAAAGTGCCAAAGGGGCATGTAAAAGTGGTCTTCTCTTGGTCTTCCAGGGCTGTGGAAATTTGGAAATACCCAAAATACCCATATAGGAAACAATAGAAGTCTCGCCCAGCAATTCTCTCAAGCATTTGGGAAATGAAGGGTAGAGGGAAATGGTTCTTCATAGTTACAACATCCACCCTACGATATTCAATACACACTCTCCACCCATTTTGCACACGAGGGGGAACCAATTCTTCCTCTTGGTTCTCTATCACGGTCACACCGCTTTTCTTAGGCACAACTTGGGTGGGACTTACCCACTTGCTATTGGAGATGGGGTAAATCATTCTGGCTTGGAGCAATTTGAGAATCTCGCTCTTTACTACCTCCATTATTGATGGATTAAGCTGACATTGGGGTGGCCTCACCAGTTTGTCCCCATCATCTAACAAGATATGATGCATGAAAATGGAAGGGCTAATCCCCTGGATATCGGCAATGGTTCACCCAATTGCCTCCTTATGGTTAAGAACCTCTATCAACCTCCCCCCATTGTTCCTTGGTGACCTTACTTGACAATATCATGGGAAAAGTATCTCCGTCACCAAGGAACGCATGCTTCAAATTCCTAGGTAATGGTTTCAATTCCACTACCAGTGCCTTCCAAAGAGATGTGGGAATTCCCACATCTTGAGGTTCATCAATCACTTCACTAGAGGGGTTGAGAGGTGGCCTATCAACAAAATTAAGCCTCTCTATAGTCTTTAGCAAATTTACCCTCAAAGAATAATCATGCAATTCATTTATCTCAAGAATATTTTCCAAAGAGACCTTCAAACAATCTTTGCCATTAATCACAAATACATATTGCACATAATCATCAACAATATCAATAGCATGGCAAGAATGACCTTCACTAGAAAACTTCATGGCATCATAAATTTTTAACTTCACAATATCCCCATTAATTTCCATGGTTAAACACCCACTATGCACATCAATTTTAGTTCTATATGTTTTAAAAATGGCCTCCCTAACAAGATAGGGGTGGCACATTTATCATTTTCCATATCTTGAACATAGAAATCATCGGGGAAAATCAATGTATCAACTTTAACCAAAACATCTTCCACAATCCCCCTAGGGCAGGCATTAGAACGATCAGCTAATTGGATTAGTGCCCCAGGTTTCATGCAATTTTCCAAGATCTATTCATATAAGGAGTATGGAATCACATTGATTGATGCTTCTAGATCTAGCAAGGCATTTTGGAAATTCTTACCACCTATGATGCAAAGGATGGTAAACATGCTAGGATCATTGCATCAAGAGGGGAGTTTATTTTGAAAAAGGGCCGACACTTAACCACCAATTTTTATCTTTTCACCATTTTTCAAAATTTTTATTCCTCCTAGGGGTACATGATTCCTTAAGGAATTCAGCAAACCTAGGCACTTGGTAAATGGCATCAAACAGAGGGATATTTACCTCGCACTTGCGGAAGACCTCAAAAAGAACCTTGTTCTCATCCTTGCAATTTTTGTCCCTCAAAGCCACCTGAAAGGGTGGTGGAGGAAGGATTTTCTCAATTTCACACTTCTCCGGTGGTTGAGTGACCAACTCTTTGACCTTATTTCCTTGCACCACAAGTTCCTCTTCTATCTTCTTCCCAACCTTCACAATATCCCCGGGATCCTTGGTCCCCTTTCCACTCTTCAAGGTTATGACACTAGCATTAGAAGGTTGGGGGTTAAACTACGATTGTGATGGAAATTTCCCAGAATCCCTAGCTTCCAATGGGGCCACAGAGGATTCTATTTGACTAACTTGGACTTCCAAAATCTTGAATCTTGCGGAAGAGCGGTCCTCCACATTTGCAATTCTAGTTGTGGTTCGGTGTTCCAAGTTAGCGACCATATTGGTTATAGAATGCACGAGCTCCTCATGCTCCAACCTTGGTCTTCCTTCTCGAGGGTTAGATGACCCATCATCCCTTGGGTAAGGTTTTTGTGGTGCCCAATTGTGCCCTTGATTTCCTTGATATTGAGGTTGTCCGCCTTGATGATTTGATTGATACACACCTTGGCTACCTTGATGACCACTTTGGGGATTTGATTGTTCTGCTTGATCATCTCTCCACCTAAAGTTCAGATGTACTCTCCACCCGAGATTATTAGTCTTGGAGTACGGATCATACTTTTTCTCATTTCCTCTCCCCCTTTGGAAACCTTGACTACCTTTGTATCCTCTATTTCCTTGGAAGCCTTGGCCTTGTCCTCCTTGGTAACTCATTTCTTTAGCCTCCTCAAACTCTTCATCTTGGATTTGAAGGCATACATCGGTGTGATATTCCAACGAACACACCCCATAAGCCTTAACTTGATGAACCCTCCCCTTCATTAGCTCCTTCATCATGGAAACTAAAGCTTGCACTTTCTCTTCAAGTTTGGGGGTTTCCGGATGTGAAACCCCTTGCAATCTTTCCCTTTCTCTTACACCGAATTGTTTTGTTCCATTATCCATGTCTTCAAACAATACCATAGAGTCTTTTGGGCTCTTGTTGGCAATCGACCCATTACAAGAGACATTGATCATCCTCATATCTTCAACGAACAAGACATCGAAGAAATAACATACAAGATCTCCTTCCTTGTATGGGTGGTAGGGGCAACCCGCTAGCAACCTATTGAACCTCTCCCAATGTTCATATAAAGATTCCCCTGAATATTGGGAGATGTTGCTTAACTCCTTTTTCAACCCCGCCAACTTGGATGCCAGAAAGAATTTCTCCAAAAAATTTGATCTTCATCTCCCTCCATGATGTTATACTTCCCGGGGGAAAGTAGTTTAACCAATCATTGGCTGCATCCTTAAAAGAGAAAGGGAATGCCCTTAGATTGATATTGTCCTCTGAAACTCCGGATGGCTTTATGTTCATACTCACAATTACTACCCATACAATAAGCGTAATGAACACGATAAATTCCACTTCATAGAATCACATGAAATTATACATTCTAGGCTTTTATAGAAATTATTAGGTTATAAAAGTCTAGACATCAAATTTTAAAAGCGCAAGTCCATTGTCCAAAGTAAATTGAACATGATTACTTATAAGTATACACAGGTCATTTGTAAGGAACTTGTGGAACTCTCTATTGGATTATTTGAGTTTCTTTATCAGTTACGGTTGTAAAGAGTTTGAGTTGGGATTGCAAGTGTCTCGTTAGCGATCACGGGTTACCATCTGTCATATTTGTTAGTATTCCATTACTGCCCATACAATAAGCGTAATGAACACTATAATTTCCACTTCATAGAATCACATGAAATTATACGTTCTAGGCTTTTATATAAATTATTAGGTTACAAAAGTCTAGACATCAAATTTTAAAAAGCGCAAGTCCATTGTCCAAAGTAAATTGAACATGATTACCTATAAGTATACAAGGGTCATTTGTAAGGAACTTGTGGAGCTCTCTATTGGATTATTTGAGTTTCTTTATTAGTTACGGTTGTAAAGAGTTTTAGTTAGGATTGCAAGTGTCCCGTTAGCGATCCCGGGTTACCATCTGTCATATTTGTTAGTATTACATTACTACCCATACAATAAGCGTAATGAACATTATAATTTCCACTTCATAGAATCACATGAAATTATACGTTCTTGGCTTTTATTGAAATTATTAGTTTATAAAATTCTAGACATCAAATTTTAAAAAGCGCAAGTCCATTGTCCAAAGTAAATTGAACATGATTACTTATAAGTATACAAGGGTCATTTGTAAGGAACTTGGAACTCGGACAAATTCTTATTCACATCCTCCCTGGTTATCCCATGGAAAGATGGTAGACAATGAATCATCCCGGACTTAAGCTCACAAGTGACATTTTGGAAGGGGGGGGGGGGGAGTGATGCAAAGTGGTTGGCTCTCTAGATTAGGAGCCATGAGCTCCCTCAAGGTTCTAGTATCATCTGCCATAGTTGGTGCAACTACTTTGGGTGAGGCTTGGGTAGCTTCGTTAGAAAAATGAGCTAGTCTCTTTGCTCTCCGGAGTGTACCTAAGAGATTGGGGTCGTAGTGCAAGAGTTCTTGTCTATTTGTACGAGTATCGATCATAAACATAGAACTAGAGAAATACAACCTTATCCAAAGTAACAATCACAAAAGCAAGTAAACGTCAACAAAAAATAATAAAAACACAAAACACACAAAAACTACACTAACACTTTAATAAAATACACCTTTCCCCCAGCAGCAGCGCTAAAATTTGGGAGGCCATTGCCGTGCCTCTCAAAGATAGTATTTATAGGCCCAAAATATGGCTAACTAATAAATAGTAAATAGTGGTAAAATGGGTCGTCCACGAGGAAAAAAAGGGTTTTATTGAGTGTTAAAGCATAGTTAAAAAGCACAAAAAGAAGTCACTCAAAGTGTGTGGCAACAAAGTTAGGAGGGTTTGGTTTTGGAAAACACTACGACTACTTTAAGTAACTAAATTAAAAAACTATTACAAAGAATAATGCAACTACGATCACACTAGCACGAAAGATGTAATTAATATGATAATGAGTCTTGGATACAATTGGTTTACATTTCTAGTTATCCTTTGATCATCGATTAATTATCATATTTTTATGCATTAATCACATATTGTGGATAACTTATCAACATCTTTTGAGTGAAAATATTTCTTGCCTCTTGATCTGAACCATTGTGCATGCTTTAGCCAATGTATTTGACATAGTTTTTATTTACTTTTGGTTGGCGGTTTGGCAACATTAGTTAAGTTTACATGACAAGGGGTTTATACAACCATGTTTAGTTTTCTATTCTAAATCCCATGTTTTGTACACTTAATTAGTGATTATTGACTTATAATGTTCATGAACTCCTTGGTCCTCATTATAAGTACCTGTAGTAGGTTGCCCATAAATACTATTTGTTACATTACATTCTTTCGAAGGCTGTTTGCTTTTAATGGTGGAAGATTTGAAGGCCATTTGCATTGAATGGTAGTAGATGAAGGCCACGAGCATCAATGTGTGGTAGAAGGAGATTGAAGCCAAGGATAGGCAGCTTTGAAGTTCAAGAGGGCAAAAGGTGGAAACGGTGAATCATGGTCCGAGGAGTGTTTCCTTAGACCTAGAACTATCTAGGAAGAATTATCCTTCAAGGCTTGTTTCATTGGATTTATCTTCTTGAGTACTACAAAATCAACTACTAGAACTCCCAATTCGAACTAACGGTTCACCCGTGGCAAGCAAACAAAGTTAAGCCGACGAAGGACTAGCAACCCGTGACAGCCCACACTACATGAAGCATTAACTACCCGTGAAGATACTCACAGTCCACCCTACACAAAGAAACAACATTGGTCTGTGACGATGGAGCCAGGCCGTGAAGCATGGAAGGGAAGTGTTGAAGAAATTTGTCTAAGTATGATGCCATGGACTGTGACAAGAGTTTTAAGAAAACACCCAGGCCATCAAACCTACTGAGTGGAAACTGTGGTGCTGTTCACGGTCCGTGAAAACCTTAACGAACCGCAATACGAGCCCACCTTCATGAACTGTGGCTTCTCGCGGCTATGAATGTTCACGGACCTTGCCAGATCTAGCGATCTGTGCTTGAAGGCTTCACAGACCATGGCATCCAAGCCAATCCGTGAAAACTAGGCGTCTGACCTAGGTTTTTGGCACTTTTGTCCTATTTTGGGCCTATTTTTAGGCCCAATCTCCTACTACTATACATAGGACCCTAGTCTACTCATTTTTCATATACATTAGAAGAGAGAATTCATATCTTGTAACTTGGAGAGTATTTGGGAGATGGAGGGAGTTCCTTTGTAGGTTTTGTACTTTTTCCTTTTCTTTTCTTCTGGTTTAATCCCAAAGATGTGGAATTCAAATCTATATTTGAATTCCATGTCTAGGGATCAATTATATTAAGCTTGGGACATATTTGGAACATGTGTAACTTTTGATGCTTTATGAGATTCCTTAAATTCCACCTATCTTTGTGTTTATGATATTATTGTGATTGTTCTTGAATGTGACAAATTCATGAACACTACACCACATATGAGCTCATAATTTGGGCTATGTTCATGAATGGTACACTTATTGATGGCCTCTTGGGAAGAGAAACCTGGATGTTTGAATGGGTGGAGGGCAATGATTCTGCCGTGACTGTGTGCACGAGAGATTTGGTGTAACCCTAATATGCATACCATCACACTAGTCTTAGCTAAGTACTTAACCATTTTTCGATGGGTTACGTGTAGAGATAGTTAATAGTAGCAAGCTAGATGTTGTGTTGAAACCCTAGTATCATAGATAAGGTTCCTATGAACCTAAGGCCTCGCGTATAGAGGACCACTGGGAATTAGTGCATTCATGGTGGAAGCCTGAGACGTAACAGCATGGGGGATAAACAGAACTGCAACAATGATCAGACCTTTTTGTGCTCCTCTTATTACAATGGCTGTGTCGATGGAGGGTTGCGAGCGCACCCACTGTGACAGGGATGGGGAAGTGTATGCCATCGACCACAACACGTGTTGTGAACACACTGATTATTAGTTGAAAACACCAAACCCCCCCTTCCCCAGTTTGCATGTTAACATTAGTAGATAATCCTTTTCACTCATGTGAATTGATGACCCGCGCGAGGCTATGTTTTGACTTTTACTTGAACCCTAGCATCTCTGTGGACAAACCCAGGGCTTGCCGCTTAATACCCTTTGGTAGCCTAGCAGTGAGAAACAGGTGCGGAATATAAATCTTATCTTTGACCATCCCACGGGACCAATGCCTCGGCTCGGGTTAATTGATTGTGCTGCTACGATTGTGTTAATGATCCTGGGTCGACGTGGGTAAAATATTGGCACTGGTTCTGGAGATGCTTGCTAACTCATGTATTAGTTGAGCATAGCGTGTTAGTAGAGTAGTTAGTAGTGTCTTTTATTGTTATCTTTTGTTTGTTTTATTTACTTTGAGTTGATAGTGTGGGGCAATACAACCTAAGAAATGGAACTCTGCAAGGTGTGCTATTTCGATCACCCTACAAAGTGTTGCTCGTCATTAAGTAACCATGGGAGAGAAATGGAATTTGCATTTCAACAAGATCGGAGGGATTGAGAGTGGTTCAATCACCACAAATCAACCGAACTGATCTCACCCCCAAGTCTGCATGTGGAGAGATACTTGATGCTCTAACCAATTTTTTGAAAACTAGTTAAACTTTACAAAACCAAGTATTCTCTTGCATTAGGAATTGCAGGGCACAAATATCTGCTAGTCTTGATAGGTTAGGAGAGAAGGTACATGAGGTGGTAGGCGTAACGAACCACTTGATCGGATGGCACAAGCTCACAGATGAAGAGGCACCTTCGACGATTCATTCAAAAAGCTGGAAGAAAAGAGAGGCACGTTTGATGAATTGTCACAATGAGGTTAGTTATATTTCTTTTGAAACTCTCAACTTGTTGCATGAATGCAAGGCATTGTTGAAGAAAATAGGTGATTCTGAGCATGAGTTTGAGCATGAACTACCTGATACTGATAAAAATTTCCAACCCCATATGATTGATATGTATGACAATTTTGTGCATAAAAATTTTGACGTGAACAATGGGTTAGCTTTTAAGGATAATTCTTTAAATGATATATTTGATAACACCTTGGAAGCTAATCTGATTGGGAGTGTCGAGGGGGTCGAGCCTGTGGGTTGTGTGGAACCCTTGCCTAAGAACTTGGAGGAACTAGTCTTGCCAGAAACCAAGTCTTCGATAGAAGAGCCACCCATAGTGGAACTTAAGATTTTTCTGAGAATTTAAAGACTGCATTCTTAGGTGCCAATGAAACATTGCTAGTGATTATCTTGAGTAAATTATCTAGTGACCAAGAGAGTGAGTTGATTGAGGTGTTAAAAACATTCAAGGGTGCAATAGGGTGGACACTGGATGATATCAAGGGGATAAGCTCCTTAACATGCATGCACTATATCCTGTTAGAGGAGGGTACAAGACCTGTACGCCAACCTCAAAGGTGATTAAACCCTACTATGATGGAAGTAGTGAAATGTGGCGTCCTTAAGCTACTTAAGTCTGGGGTAACATATCCTATCTCTGATAGCGCTTGGGTGAGTCCCACTTAAGTGGTACCAAAGAAGAGTGGAGTCACAGTAGTAAAGAAAAAGGATGGGGATTTGGTGTCTACTCGTATACAAAATGGGTGGCAAGTTTTTATTGATTACCGCCGCTTGAACGTGGTGACTCGTAAAGACCACTTCCCCCTACCTTTCATTTATCAAATGCTCAAAAGGGTAGCTGGTCATGCATACTACTATTTCCTTGATGGATACCTTGGATACTTCCAGATAGCCATCGATCTAAAAGGCCAGGAGAAGACCACATTTACATGTCCCTTTGGCACCTTCACATATAGGCGTATACCTTTTGGTCTTTGTAATGCTCCAGGCACTTTTCAGAGGTGCATGGTCAACATTTTCTTCGAATTCATTGAGAAATTTTTTGAGGTCTTCATGGATGATTTCACTATCCATGGAGATTCCTTCGATTCGTGCGTACATCATCTACCGCAAGTGCTAGAGAAATGTATGAACACGAACCTCATTTTGAATTTGGAGAAATGCCACTTTATGGTAGACTAAGGGATAGTGTTAGGGTATGTTGTATCATCTAAAGGGTCAGAAGTTGACAAAGCCAATGTAGATAATTACCCAACCAATGCTAAGGATGTGAGATCGTTCTTAGGACATTGTGGTTTTTACCAACGTTTCATTAAGGATTTCTCAAAAATATCCTCACCTTTATGCAAGATGTTGCAAAAAGATGTCAACTTTTTTGTTGATGAGGGGTGCAAAAAGGCTTTCGACACCTTGAAAGATAAGTTAGTGACTGCCCCAATCATCCAACCTCCAGATAGGTCCCTTCCTTTTGAAATAATGTGTGATGCAAGCAATCATGCCATAGGTGATGTTTTAGGCCAAAGAGTAGGGAGATCACCACATATGATAAACTACGCGTCATTAACCCTCAATGATGCTCAATGCAATTACTATACCATCGAGAAGGAGTTACTGGCCGTAGTCTTTGACTTAGAAAGTTTTTTCCAATACCTCATAGGAACCATAGTCATTGTACACACTGACCATGCAGCACTTCATCATTTAATGATGAAGAAAGAGGCTAAGCCGAGACTTATTAGGTGGATACTCCTTTTGAGTGAGTTTGGCCTAGAGGTAAAGGATAAGAAAGGCTCAAAAAATGTAGTGGCTGTCCATTCGAGCATAATACCAATCCAGGAAATCCCAGAACCAGTCAAAGAAAGGGCAAAGTTAGAGCCTATTCGGGAAGAGTTTCCCTACAAGAAGTTGTTTGGGGTGGTGACCAACCAGCCTTGGTGTGACAACATAGTGAATTACCTCACTGCTGGGGAATTTTCTTTGTCCTTTGACATATCAAGAAAGGAGAGGTTTATGAATAAAGTGAAGGACTATGTCTGGGATGATCCTGACATGTGGAAGTATTGTTCAGATCAAGAAATCAAAAGATGTGTACCAAAAGATGAGGTCAGACATGTTCTCGAGATGTGTCACTCATCCCAAGTTGGACGTCATTTTGGTTATAAACAAATTGCTAGAAGGGTAACATATTATGGTTCGTACTGGCCTAATGTACTTGTAGATGCTAGAGATTTTGTGGCATCTTGTGATCAATGTCAAAGTATAGGTGACATCTTATCGAGAAATGAAATGCCTCAAGCCTTTTCAATGCCAGTGGAAGTCTTTGACATGTGGGCCATGGACTTCATGGGTTCATTTCCAAATTCAGGAGGGAAGTACTACATTTTGGTGCTAGTGGACTACACATCCAAATGGGTAGAAGCCCAATCTACAAGGAAGTATAATGCAACAACTATGGTTAACTTCCTCAAGTCCAACGTCTTCCCAAGGTATGGGGTACCCTGAGTCCTAGTCAGTGATAGATGAACCCACTTTTGCAACACAATCATGGAAACATTTCTTAAGAAATATGGAGTGACCCAAAGAACTTCCACCGCTTACCACCTATAAACAAATGGCCAGGCAGAAATATCTAACCGAGAAACCAATGTGCATATCCTTGAAATACATGTTTTTCCACTTGATTTCAACATTTTCACATTCCCCCTTCTTAGAGAAACACTCACACTCTCAAACTCTGGTGAATTATTTGTCTTCAAGCTTTGTTAACATTGCAGTGATGTTATAAAAGTTTGATTCCTAAATGAGTAATTGCTATCAAGTTTAAGTTTCTATTTGGAGACCTTTCTAACATTGTGGTGGTGTTACAAAAGCTTGATTTAGAAATGAAATTTTATTCTTGAGAAATGATTTTGAGTTGTGTGCAAAATGTTTCATTGAGTTTCTAAGATTTGTGATTTTGTTTGGAATGGAATTACGCTTGTATTTCACTTTTGAATGCAGGGTCTTAAGGTATTTTCATCTTCATGGAGTCACAAACAAAATATCACTAATCTCCCTTCCTCACTTATGTGTTGACATTCTTTTTGTGCATTGGAGACTTTGCATCCGCAAAGTGTTGGGAGGGGGTAGTGAGCACTTAGGAATTCTCATTCTTGGATTTCTTTGTGCATGCATGTTTTGTTTGTTTTTTTCTTGATTGTTGGTAGTTTTAGTTCTTGTTGGTTGGGGATGATTTTGGATGAACATTTGGTGGAATGACGTGCTATGCTAGGTTTCCTAGTTTGCATGGGGTAGGATGTTTTAGCTATTGGTGGAGTATTTTTATGTGTTTGACTATCTTTGTAGTATTGATCCCACTTTTAGCGTACTTTTTGAAAATTTGAAAAAAAAGATCAAAACCTGGACAAGTTAAAAACTCAGAAGGGCGACTTAGGTAACATTAGGAAAAACCAGGATAGGTCGAAAGGCCTAGGTAAAAGTGAGAAGTTTGGCCCGACTAGACTTAAGAGTCTAGGAAAAAATGAGAGGTCGTGTGGAAAAAGGTGAGAGGTGAGCACATTTTGTGGGATAATGCTAGGTGAAAACCCAAAAGGGCGCCTAGGAAAAATGAAAGAATTTGAGAGAAAAAAGAAAAAAAAAGAAACAAGAAACTAGGTTAACAATACATTGGACTCCTTGTTTGCAACTAGGTTAAGAATCTAGATTTATCCCAATGTTGCAAGCAAATTTATGAATTTTGGATTTCCTTGGTGGATTTTTTTTACTTGAGGATTGCTCTTTGATTGCTTTTGGGACTTCTTTGGGGAAAGTAAGTTTGGCTTTATTCCGGTATGTTATCACTTATTTTTTTCCTTACACATTAACTTGATTTGGGTGGTTTGGTTGCCTTAGGTACTTTGGGGAGTGTGAGAGTTGTGAGATTTTCATCTTCTCGGGGGAAATAGGGTAGCTTGGGAATAAGTTGGATGCATTGGCCATTTTCGCATGCTTCATGTCGCTTGAACCTTTTTCTTTGATTTTATATACTCGAGGATGAGTAAAGGTTTAAGTGTGGGGAGTCTGATCTGAACCATTATGCATGCTTTAACCAATGCATTTGATGTAGTTTTTATTTATTTTTGGTTGGCAGTTGGCAACATTAATTAAGTTTACATGACAAGGAGTTTAGACAACCATGTTCAATTTTCTATTCTTAATCTCACTTTTTGTACACTTAATTAGTGGTTATTGACATATCATGTTCAAGGCCTCCTTGGTCCTCATTATAAATACCTTTAGTAGGTCACCCGTAAATGCTATTTGTTACATTACATTCTTGCAAAAGCCATTTTCTTTTAACGGTGGAAGATTTGAAGGCCATTTGCATTGAATAGTATTATATTAAGGCCATGAGAATCAATGCGTGGTAGAAGGAGATTGAAGGAAAGGATAGGCGACTTCGAAGTCAAAGATGAAAACAGGTGGAAATAAAAAATCAAGGTCCGAGGAGTGTTTCCTTAGTCCTAGAACTATACAGGAAGAATTAGCCTTTGAGTCTGTTTCCATTGGATTTGTCTTCTCGAATACTACAAAATCGACTACTAGAACTCACAATTCAGACTAACGGTTCACCCGTGGTAAGCAAATGAAGTTCAACCAACGAAGGACCAGCAACCCATGACAGCCCGCTCTACACGAAGTATCAGCAACCCGTGAAAATGCCCACAGTCCACCCTACATAAAGCAACATCGCTGGTCCATGACAATGGAGTCGGGCCCTGAAGCATGGAAGGGAAGAGTTGAAGAAATTTGGCTAAGTATGGGGCCGGTCCGTGAAAACCTTCACGGACCATGACGAGAGTTTTTAGCATGCAACCATGCTACTCACGGTCCATGAAAAGGAGACCTGGTCATGAAAACTACTGAGTTGAAACCGTAGTGCTGCGGTCCTTGAAAACCTTCACGGACTGTGGCACGATCCTAGCTTCACGGACTGTGGCTTCCCGCGGCTATGAATGTTCACGGACCATGCCAAATCTGACAGTCCGTGCTTGAAGGCTTGACGTACCATGACATCCGAGCCGGTCCATGAAAACTAGGCGGCTGACCTAGGGTTTTTGCACTTTTGTCCTATTCTGGGCCTATTTTTAGGCCCAATCTCCTACTTACTATATGTAGGACCCTAGTCTACTCATTTTTTATACACATTAGGAGAGAAAATTCATATCCTGTAACTTGGAGAGCATTTCGGAGAAGGAAGGAGTTCCTTTGTAGGTTTAGTACTTTTTCCTTTTCCTTTCTTCTTGTTTCATCCCAAAGATGTGGAATTCAAATATATATTTGAATTCCATGTCTAGGGAGTAGTTAGATTAAGCTTGGGACATATTTGGCACATGTGTAGCTTTTGATACTTTTGGAAATTCCTCAAATCCACCTATCTTTGGTGCTTATGATATTATTGTGATTGTTCTTAAATGTGACAAATTCATGAACACTACACCACATATGAGCCCACACTTTGGGCTATGTTCATGTCTGGTGCACTTATTGATGCCCCCTTGGGAAGAGAAACTTGGATGTTTGAATGGGTGGAGGGGAACGATTGTGCGTGAGTGTGTGAATGGGAGATTCGAGGTAACTATAATCTGTATACCATCACACCAGTCTTAGCTAATCACTTAACCATTTTTTCGATAGGTTACGGTTAGGATAGTTGATAGTAGTAAGCTAGGTGTTGTGTTGAAACCTTAGTATCACAAATAAGGTTCCTATAAACCTAAGGCCTTGGGTGTAGAGGACCATTGGGAATTTTTGCATTCGTGGTGGAAGCTCGGGATGTAATAGCATGGGGGAAAAATAGAACCACAACAACGGTCAGACCTTGTTGTGCTCCCCTTATTACAATGGTGGTGTTGATGGAGGGTTGTGAGATCACCCATTGTGACAGGGATGGGGAAGTGTATGCCATCGGCCACAGCACATGTTGTGAACACAATGATAGGTCTTTTGTATGTCTATATATGAATGGATCGAGGATTGAAGCATTAGAACTACCATGTTGCTAAATTAGTCCCAGGTGCCTGGTATAAATAGTTTACTTGTTTGTTTATTTTATGCTTTTAGTTAGTTGAAAATACCAAACCCCCCCCACTTTGCATTAGAACAATAGCTATTTCTTTCACTCATGCAGGTTGATGACCCACACAAGGCTGTGTTTTGACTTTTACTTGAACCCTAGCATCTCTGTGGATAAACCCAGGGCTTATCGCTTACTACCCTTTGGTAGCCTAGCAGCGAGAAACAGGTGCAGATAATAAATCTTATCTTTGACCATCCCACGGGACCAGTGCCTCGGCTCAGGTTATTTGATTGCACTACTGCAATTGTGTTAATGACCCCGGGTCGAGGTGGGTCACCTCTCCTCAGTTATAGTTAAAATGGGTGATCGACCTCACACAATAACCCTTATCCTCGGGTTAATCTAGACGATCGGAACCATAGGCTTCCCCGAGAATAGCAATAAACATAGAGACCTAACACAACTATATAACATCCTATAAGCGATAAATATTGGGATGTCACAAATATATTTACTAATAACGACTACAAGGATCGGTCTTCATGCTAATCGTTTTAAGTGAGCCACGTTGATAATTAGTCAAACTCATTAAAATTCATCCTAAGTCTAAGAAATTTCATCAATCAACAATCATAATTGGTTGTCACTACTCATTATAACCTATCATTGACCAACAATAATCCCATTGATGAAAAGTCAAAGGCTTCCGAGTTTGACCACAAACCTAGCAAATAATTAATCCATAATCATCAACTAGTTGATCATCCTAGTCTAAATCATTCATTAACCATATAAGAAAGTACAAAATATACTTGATAATCAAAGCACAAAATAGGATAAACCAAATCTCATAAATTCATACTAGAAATGCTTATAAATTGCTCCCAAGAGTGTATTTAGCCTAGATTAGCTAATCCCATAAAAAAACAACAATAATCCTTGGTAAATATAAGGGAATTTTTTTTTTTTAAATGTAGAACTAGGGTTTCTTGAGAGAAAATTTGGATAGGAGTTATGAGGATAGGTCCTATCCTCATTATCAATATGACAAAATTTGGATAGGTCCACACTATATGGTGCGGTCCGCACCAGCCCTTTTGCCCGGCTTCTACCAATTTTTATTAAATTGGCCTTCACTTCACAATCTTCTTATTTCTTCGATTCTTCTCCCAAAACTCGAACTCTTCAAGACCCGAACACTCACATTGATCTAAAACACTTCATAAATTGAATAATTAGTATATAAAACATATGAATTCATCCTAACCCTCCAATTGATAAAATGTCAATTTATTTCTAATTAAATCCCTAATCTATTACAAAATTAGATTTTGAATGTGCTAAAAATGGGATATAAATTGAGCACATCACTTCTGAGGGAACATGGTCCTCTTTCAAGGGTACCCCACCGTTGCATGAAGGTATTTGCAAAATTTGGAGATTTGTTTTTTTACTTTTTTGCACTTCTATGTTTTATTTTTCTCACGTTCGTTTCTTTCTGTTCCAGTGGGTTTTTGCAATGATTTAGTTGAGATCGAGTTCGAGGAGGAGGATTTAGCATTTCAATCTCTTTTTGGGGAACACGTCAAGACCCCACCGCCCTTGCATCTATCCCCTCTGTTCACCCCATCATCACCAAATACAAGGTTAGGATCAAAAGAGATCGCAAGGGTTCTACATACCCCTCTCCCTACCCCCAAAGTCAAAGGAACCCCGACCAACAAATTTCCAGGCCTAACGCCGATTTTATCACCAAGGTGAGGGAGGTCAGCGTTGTCTTCCTGGGGTCCTTCGACCCCTTGCTTGCCTTGGTCCCTGGGTTGTGGCTTCAATGAAGGGGGCCATGGACTCCATCCTTCGAGAGTTCCTTTCTAAGGCGAGCTAGGCTCAGAAAGCTAAGTCTGCCTCCGGTCACGCCCAGGTGCTCAAAGTCCAGGTGGAGGAACTAATAGGAGGCCCTCAAGAAGGCTTCTTTTGATCATGAAGCAAAATGATGTGCACCATATTGCATGCATTAACCAATGCATTCGGCATAATAATTGGCATGTTTTACTTGTTGGATTGCTAGTGTTAGTTAGGTTTACACGACAAAGTGTTTAGACAGCCATGTTTTTTTTCTTGTCTAAATCCTGAGTTTTGTAGACTTAAGTGATACTAATAGACACCTTGTATCCATGCACTTCTGCAGAACAGTGGAAATTGCACCGGTAAAACACACCATTCACACCTATATTTTGGCCCTTTGACATACCGGTGCGTAAGAATAGCGGTGTATAATGGAAAGTTATAGGCCCTCTGAAATACCGGTATAGTATACCAGTGCCTATAACTTTCCATTAAACACCACTATACTTATGCACTAGTATTTCAGAAGGCCAAAATACTGGTGCGAATGGGGTATTTTACCAGTGCAATTGCCCCTGATGATTAATAAAAAAATGTGCACCAGTTTTACCGATGCTCCTTTTTAATTAAAAATTTATAAATTAAAATATTTATTAGAACAAAAAAAATGCACTAAAATATATTTAAAAAACATGAATTGAATTCAATTAATATCAACACTACTATTCAACTAAGGTAGCTAAAACTAATTCGTACCAATCTACACTAATATAAAAAAATGATTATAACCAAGGTAGCTACATCGATTACAAAAGTAAATTTCTTCGTAGCAAGAAGTGTTCGAGAAAGTTGGAGACTTTCTCCTGTCTGGATCTCTATATCCACCCTACTTACTGAAAAGGCCAGCACTCAAGTTCATTAAAAAATTTCTTGACAAAATTTAAATGAGTAACACCTTGATATAAAATTAAGAGGAGTTAGTCGAAATCCCCCACACAAAAAATATATCTAGACTACACATAAGAAAGACTTACCAATGAAGAGCACACTCATGGAGTAATTGAAACTTCTAAAAATGTTTGAACTCATATTGATAGCAGATGAATCTTACAAATCAGAAACGTTTGAAGCAGTGAAATTCAGAAAAATAATCACGCTAAAAAAATACACAAACACAAACAGAGAGAGCTGATACCAACCTCATTTGCTACGGAAAACACACTAATCGATGTTGATGAAGACTACACAAGCAGATGATGGCAAAAAATAAAGAACGGAAGTGAACAAACCATTTGGCCTTGCTTAGCACTTTTCATAATCTCGGCAATGATTTTCTTCTCCTGTGTTTGTATACCTTGCCTTTCCCTCTCTATATCTCGAATTGATCATTTAGCATGCGCTTATTCGCTGGTAACAACTCTGAAAATTTTTAAAAAAAGCACTTTATTCTCAGCAACAAATATTCCCAAATTTGAACCAGGCCTTTTCTAATTTCTCAACACCTAAGTAAACCCAAATTTTGAAATGATCATGCACGAGGGTATCACAACAGTAAAAATATAAACCTGCGGGATTTTTTCTCTTACCAAAGAGGAGAATTATGGTAATGGTTGACACAACTCCTGCTTCAGCATCACTAAATCCTCCACCACACTCTTATCCAGCCTTATGAATTATTGGATCAAATTCAACTGTGTGAATGAAGTTAATGGAAAAGAACAGCCAATCCATAAGAGCATAAAGCAGAACAAATGTTTCAAACATAAAACTTGAAATTAATTAACCAAGTAGGAAAATGCAATGCTCAAATTACCCTAATTAGATCTCCAAGAACATGATCTGAATCTATAGTAACTTGTAATAAGTAGTGCCATCTTCTTCAATTACTCCCGTATCATACTCGTACTTCAAATCCTGCAACCACATTGCAATGAAACAATATCTAACTTAATCTCAAAAAATCCCCAAACCGGTAATAAAAAAATCCATCAAAATAAAATGAAAAAATCATAGCTCACCGGAGTTTGATTGAAATGAGCAGAGGAAGTGTTGAGAATGTGGTCCACTCAAGATTTGGTGATGTTGATTTCTTCATTTACAGTGCCTTCGATCGTCCTCCAATCGAGTAAAGCCCGTTGCACAACGTAATCAATCCACTGCAGGAGGGAATCTTTAATTCGGGGGTTTTAAATTTCTTCGTGAAATCATGTACCGCGGTGGAAGGTTCAGTTCCGGTGCTGATGAGGCATCGTCAATTGTCTCCATGGTGGGTAGGGATGAAGAGGGTGAAGGTCGTCAGGGTTGGGTAGAGATGGAGGTCGTTGGGGGCATGGTGGTGGAGGCGGAGAGAGTGTACAGTGGTGAAGGATGGGAGGGATGATGAGGTGGGAATAGAATTAGGGTTTTAAATTACATATACATATATATAGAGAGAGAGAGAGAGAGAAATAAGTTTTAATGATTGAGATTAAATCAACAAAATAAATTAATGGTTAATATGAAACTAAGTACTTAGCAGTGGTATAAATTGGACAATACCGGTACAAATGTATATGAAAAGCAACTGATTAGGGCTCCTTTAAATGGCTTTTTTTTCTCTTTCTTTTTGGAACCCGAGAGCAAACCTACGATATTTTTTCTATGTACCTAGCACCGGACAAATACCACAATACCGGTGCATGTGTATATAAAAAACAGCTGCTTAGGGCTACTTTAAATGGCTTTTAGTTTCTTTCCTTTTGGAACCAGAGAGAAAACCCGCAAGATTTTTTCTAAGTACCTTGCATCGGTACAAATACTGGTGCCCTTGTAACAAATACCGGTGCTAACTCCAAAATTTCAAAATTTTAATCAATCCCTCTAAAATTTTGAATGAAATTTTGGAAAATTCATTTTTCCGCCATAACTTGGAGGCGGTGAATCACAAAATTGAATGTACCAATAAAAATTAAATAAGATACGATTGTGTGTTCAAAATTTGGGCTACAATGGATGAACGGAGGCACCTTTAACATATTTATAGAAAATTACGCTATGCCCCAAAAATTCGTTACGACATTATCCTTCTCTAAAAAAATACACAATTTTTGTTATTCTTGCAAAACTATAGAAATAGAAAATAAATTGTTTTTTTTGGTGAAATGTTGGAAAGCGCTAGTACATGTTCCAGAGTAACTTAGAGTTGATTACTTAGAAGTAAGAAAGGGAAATAGTAAAAGATTACGGACATTTTCTTGTGCCCGATTGTTGATAAATATTCTGCTATGGACTTAGAAAATACAATGGGGGTATATAGGGTAGCATCACGTTCGAGCAAATTTCAATTTGGAGTTACGAGTAAAGTTTTTACTTTTGTACATAGGTCCCTCAAAGAAAGTTGGAGTTGTCGAATCACAAAATTGGCGACACCAAAATTCAATTCAATAATATACGAGTGCGAATTTGCGATTTGGGCATGTATGGGCAAACAAAAGGGCCTTAAAGTCAACATTGATTACTTCTACACAATCTGAAAAATTACACTATGGCCAAAAATTGTGTTACCCTATCATCCATTACTCCAAAATATATGATTTTTGTTATTCTTGCCAAAATATAAAATATAAAATAAATGATTTTTTTGGCAAAATGTTGGAAAGCGCTAGTACATGTTTTAGAATAACTTAGAGTTGATTACTTAGAAGTAAGAAAGGGAAATCGGAAAGCATTGCAGATATGTTCTTGTGCCTGAATTTGATAAATATTCTCGACGGACTTGAAAAATACAATGGGGGTGTATAGGGTAGCATCACGTTCGAGTGGATTTGAATTTCAAATTACGAGTAAAGTTTTCTACTTTTTGCACTTACGTCCCCCCAAGAAAGTTGGAGTTGTTGAATCACAGAATCGGTGACACCAAAATTAATATACGATTGTGAATTTACAATTTGGGCACGTATTGATGAATGAAAGGGTCTCTAAAGTCAACATTGATTACCTCTACAAAGTCTTGGAAAATTCTACTATGACCCAAATTTGTGTTACCCTTTCATCTATTACCCCAAAATATATGATTTTTGTTATTCTTGCCAAAATATAGAAATATTAAATAAATTAATTTTTTTGGTGAAATGTTGGAAACCGCTAGTACATGTTCTAGAGTAATTTAGAGGTGGTTACTTAGAATTGCATTTAATGCAATTCTATCACCGGTACATGTCATTTATCTCTATACCGGTTTTGAAAAACTACCCACCCAGACACATTTCCTTCTTAGTCACCGGTATCTAGCAC
Organism: Rubia yunnanensis; assembly: GCA_037428765.1. Taxonomy (NCBI): domain Eukaryota; kingdom Viridiplantae; phylum Streptophyta; class Magnoliopsida; order Gentianales; family Rubiaceae; genus Rubia; species Rubia yunnanensis. The sequence goes on from CM075061.1 coordinate 66,556,460, forward strand.
CGGTAATCTGAGAACCGATGCTAAATTTATTCATAGGCACCGGTAATTTGGTTTATTGTCCCCTTACCGGTGTATATGTTATCTGTAACACCAGTATTGTCCTGCCAACAGTAAATACCGGTGCCTATGTACCTGCTATCTAGTAGTGACGGGCACCAAGATATTCAATTGTGATCTCATTAGTAGGTCGCTCATGGGTACTTTTCATCATCCTTGTATAGAAGGTCGCTCGCATGAACAGTAGAAGATATCGAAGGCCATTCGCAATAGTGGTAGTAGATTGAAGTACACGGACTCTAAAGCGTGGTAGTGGAAGGATTGAGCCAAAGAAAGGTGGATTCGAAATTCAAAGAGGCCAAGGAAGAAACATATGAGTCGTTGTCCAAGAGTTGCACAAAGTTTTGGGAAATATCCAAGAATAATCAGCCCTTTAGGGTGGCACCATTGGATTTGTCTTCTTTGGTTCTATGAAATCAACTAAAAGAACTCTCAAATTGGACCAACATTTAATCTGTAGCGGAGAAAACAAATCAGTCGGATGAACCAGCCATAGGTAGCATAGACCGCACATGGCCAGCACGAGGCTAAACTAAGCACGATCCCACCACGCGACACGGCCCGTGTCAGGGGCCTTTGGCATGAACCGTACCAACCAACACAGTCCGTGCCAAGCCCTAGCATGGATCGTGCCAATCCCAGCTGGCCGTGCCCACAAGTCTTCTTTTCACTCTAAAATTTGGCTAAGTACCGTTCTGTTTCACACGGTCTGCATCGTCTCAAGTCACAAATGTTAAGACCAGCTCATGAGGTATGAAGAATGATGTGGCTCATTCCAAGATACTGAACAAAATGAGGATTTGGTTGACAGCCCACGCCAAACAACAAGGGGTGCTGATCAAAAGGTAAAAAATGGAGCTCTAGCCAACGGCCCGCGCCTGTTGACATGGAACGCACCAGCACAGCCGTGCCTGGACCAGCGATCTATACCAACACGAATGACATGGCCCGTGCCAGGACCAATGGCCCGCTCCAGCACGAGGCCACGCCGGTTACCATGGGTTGTACCAGACGCTACCCCTCATGCCGATTTCAGCTTCTAGGTTTTTTGGCCTATTTTGGGCCTATTATTAGGCCCAATCCCCTAATACTATATATATTGACCTTTGTCTACTTGGGTTTATGTACTCAAATTTTGGATTTCAAGAGTAGTCCGGAGAGAGAAAAACTCTCTTCCTTCTCTCTACATTCTTTTTCTTTCTTCTCTTTATGTTTCTTTTGCCCAAAAAATGTAGAATTCTTTTTTTTAATTTTAACCATCCTAATAGATGGGAGGAATATATTCGGCTCCCCAAACCATAATTAATAACCCTGAAGGGGCACCATGTTTAGTTCTTTACAAAAGATCATTCATTTGATGATCCAAAATCAAAGGGAAAACCTTCCTAAAACGCTTAGTCCAAACCGAGTCTAAACTAAGTGGATATGTAGATATAGTTTGATAGACTTATTTCCATGCAGCAAAAACACGAACATGGTCAGGGAATCGACTAATCAAAACCCTTATTAGTCAATGTTTTTTAGCCGAAATGGGAATAAGACCTCCTGAGTGTCCCTTTTTTGCCCAAGTGTTGCCTTCCGTGAAATCCCTTTAGCTAGATCAGTGCTTCCTTTTGATGTGGATCTTAGTTTCTTCTGACCTACAAATTGAATCCAATAGGCACAGCAGTTTCTGGACGAGTAGAGAAGTAAAAAGACTAAAAGGTGCATCTAATACTCACATAATCTAGGCCCCCAAAAGAATCTCTAAGTGTTGACCTGTGAGGTACCAATTCTAACTCCATGAAATCCAATTTATCTAATAGTAACAAACCTCTAAGAAAGGGTGGAACATTTCTTATGTTTAAATCTCCTTTTAAAGACATCTCCTTTGCATATTTAGCCAAAAAATCTGCAGCTGTATTAGCCTCCCTAGGAACATATTGGATTGAATTAACTTTATGCCCTATGTTCAAAGTGCTACAAATAGAAAAAACTCTCCATGGGCAGCCATGTGGATCTTGTATTCCCTTAACAGCTGATAAACAGTCTGACTCAAGCACACAACTATGAAGATCGAGTTCTGAGCATGATAGATATGCATTCTGAATACCTACTAATTCAGCATGTAAGGGGGATTCAGATTGAAAATAGTCAACCCTCAATTTGATCACCTCTCCCCTCCAGTCTCTGACTATTACTGCACATGAAGACTCTCCTCCATTTATCCATGTTGCATCTGTATTAATTTTGAACCCAGATTTTGGTTTTTCCCAACTGACTGCTGATAAAACTATTTCCTTTTTCCTCTGTATAATGTTTGGTATGATTCCAGCTTGAATTAAATCCTTATGCTTTTCAATATTACCTTTCAGTGGATAAGCAGTGAATATTAAGAAGATTAGTTCTTTGACATTCTGAAAGCATGCATCAATTGAGAATGAATGATTGTCAAATAAAATTTTATTCCTCTGTATCCAGAGGGACCATGTTGTGACTGTGAGAGCTGCTGTATACAAATGAGTCAAAATCTTAGATTCTGCCCTTATGGAGAGATAAAATTCTACTCTGTTCCTAAAACTACCTAAAACTGGTTGTTGAAGATGCAAAAGGTTGTTAACTCTAATCCAGATTGCTATTGCACTAGGACAGGAGTTAAAAAAATGGTCAAGAGAGTCAAAGTGGTTTAAACATAGAGGACACTTAGAAGCTAAGGAGAATCCAAACTTACACAATATATTATCAAAAGGCAGAATTCCATTAAGAGCTCTCCAAACTAGTACAGACATTTTTGTAGGAATGAAAGTTTACCATACCTTGTGAAGATGTATAATGATTGTACCTTTCTGTCTGAAAACCATATATGCTGAGCTAATAGAGAAATTTCCATCCAATAAGGCTATCCAGATCAGCCTATCTGCATGTGAGCTTCTGATTTTGGCATCCTGCAGAATTGAAATTGTGTTGGTTGCCAGGTGTGGCTCCAGTATAGGAAGGTTAGAGTCTTTGTTCAGAATGAAGGAACTGAGAGAGATATCAGGAAATGGGATTTCCATATCTTGAGGCCATTCATAGAACAAAGCACCTTCACCTGTTCAGTTAGCATTCCAGAAAGAGCACTCTCCTATTCCATAAATTACTCTGGTAAGACTATTAGCTTTTTCAGTGATCTTGCATATTCTATTCCATGTATGGGATTTTTTATACGAATCAGGGAGTGTCCACAAATGATGGGACCATTGAGTATTATTAATTTGCAACTTCCACCAAAGTTTACAAGAGAAAGCATCTACTATGGCTTGAAGGTCTCTAAAACCTATGCCATTCTCCTGCACTGGAAGACTCATTCTTTTCCAAGATCTCCATTTTTTTCCTCTAAGTTTTCACTACTTCCCCAAAAAAGACCTGAAGCCAGTTTTTCCATTTTCCTTAAGACTATCTTTGGGGGGCTTAAAACAGCAAACAAATGTGTGGGAATAGAGAGAAAATAGTGGTTAATTAGGATGATTTTACCTGCAGTGCTCAACCACCTGTTCTTCCAGTTGTTAATGGTTTTTTCCATCCTTTCCAAAATAGGGTGGTAATGTATCTGAGTATTCCTTCCTGAAAAAATGGGGATCCCAAGCAACTGGAAAGGGAATGAACCTCTAACCATTCCTAAATTCCTGCTCAGTATTTGGACTCTATCCACTGTAGTATGAGGAGCAATAATGAAATTGGATTTTAAGAAATTTACTTTTTGACCCAATGTTTGCTCATATGCCTTCAAGAAACTTTTAAATCTTTTCAAATTTTTTTGATTACCATTAAGGAAGACAGCCGTATCATCAGCATACATAAGATGAGTAATCTGGGGGCAGTTTCTAGGCAATCCAAAATATTGCAAATATCCTATATGGAAAAGTTTTTTCAAGCCCCGAGAGAATGCCTCGGATAGAATATTATACATAAAAGGTGAAAGAGGATCACCCTGTTTAATTCCTCTATTAGATGCAAAGAAGCCTGATGTAGTTCCATTAATTAAGACTGAGAAATGAGCTGAAGCTATATTTTGCATGATCCGGTGAACAAATGTGCCATGAAAACCAAATTTAAGGAGGATTGAATTAAGAAAAGACCATGAAACCCTATCGAAAGCTTTCTGCATGTCTAATTTAACTATAAGATTCGAGCCTTTAGATTTTCTTGATAGAATTCTGGTCATTTCTTGCATCAATATTATGTTATCTGAAATGTCCCTCCCTTTTATGAATGCACTTTATTCAGGAGAAATAAGTTGAGACATAAGAGGCTTAATCCTTTCCATTATCATCTTAGAGAAGACTTTATTCACAAAGTTTGATAGACTTATAGGCCTGAAATCTGAGAAGGTGATTGGAATTGTTCTTTTTGGGATTAAAGTTAGCCACGTGCTAGATATAGCCTTAGGAATATTACCACTTTTTAGGAACTCATTTGCAGCTTCTAGGAGATCTCCTTTAATAGCATCCCAGAAAGTGGTGTAAAAAGCACCAGAGTATCCATCAGGTCCCGGGGAGCAAGATTTATTAAGGTCAAACACTGCAAATTTAAGCTCCTGAATTTGGAAAGGAGACAGAAGAAGGTGGTTTTCTTGATCCGTAATTACTTTTGGGATTTCAGTGAGGAAGTGTTCTATATATGTTCCCATTTTTTGAGGTTCTTCTTCATTAAAAAGTGCTCTATAAAATCTCACTGCTTCCTCTTTAATCAGAGATGGTTCTGAAATCCAACTTCCTTTTTCATCCCTGATTTTACTGATTCTTGATTTTGTTCTCCTTTCCCTAATTGAGTGATGAAAGTAACTCGTGTTAGCATCACCATATTTTAGCCAATTCAACCTAGCCTTTTGCTTTAGATAGATATTTTTCTCTTTTTGAGCCCTCATCAGCAGTTGTTTGGATTTATTTAGCTCTGCTAGGGTAGTATCATCCTGAGTTTGCTGGAAAGAGATTTCTAAATCATTAATTTTGTTCTCATGTTGTGACAGATTCTGATCCACATTGCCAAAATGTACTTTATTCCAATGTTTGATTACCATCTTTAGCCTCTTAAGTTTAGAAACTAACCTATACATCCCATTAAAAGGAGTATCTAATTCCTAGTTAGAAACCACTAAATTAAGAAATTCCTGTCTGTTTGACCACATTTCTTGGTATCTAAATGGTCTAGGAGCTTGTTCCTCAGCTGATTGTACAGTTAGAAATAGAGGTGCATGATCCGAGGTCAACCTATTGAGAACATGAATTGAGCTGTTAGGGAATTGGTCAAACCAGTCTAAAGTGGAGACTCCCCTATCTAACCTTTGAAACATGAAGTCCTTACATTTGTCCTTATATCTATTATTGCTCCAAGTAAAGGAGTTACCTACGGTAGGAATATCATGCAAGTCCATAAAGTTTAAAAATTCATTAAACTGCTTCATACTTTTTTCTGGAGTTGACCTCCTTCCTTTATATTCTGATACAGATGCAACAATGTTAAAGTCCCCTATATATATAGAAGGATGATGCATTGTTACCTTTAAATCATTCCATAAAGACTCCCTCATTTGTCTGTGTACACTTGCATATATGAATTCAATGCAAAAAATGTGGAATTCAATGCAATACTTGAATTCCATATTTAGGGAGTAGTTTAATAGCTTGGGGTTGTATTTGTATTCATGATTTGAACTTAGATTTTTGAGATTTAGATTTTTCTATTTAGATTTTTCAATTTTAGCCCATTCCATATTTGTGCTTGAACTTGTGCTTTCCAATATTGTGAGATCTATGCTATGTCATTATGATGATGCACGCATGCATGTGGGGTGGTATAAAATTATGCTAGGCTTCATTGCTATCTTGGGAGTGTTAGAATTGTGGAGTAGGTAAAGAACACTGGGGAGATGAGTGCATCCATTTCATTTGAGAGAATATCCTTATATGTGTTATACCATGATTCTAATTGGCTAGTTTTGTGAGAAATCACATGTTGGGCGGTTGATTAAGTAAATCCCAACGAGGAGAATTCCTTGGTTTAATGTTTGTTGCGACTAGAGTTGTGCCAACTCTAGAGTCATCACAATGTGTCTTTTCCTTTACCTCTGTAGGTCTAGGGATTGAGATCCACAGTGGAGTGCCTGGGATGTAATGCACTCACTACATATCTAACAGTTACGACCTACGCGAGGCATTGTCCTTTTAGGAGGGCTTTGTATTTCTCTAAGCTGGGGCACGTTAGCATTGGGAGTGAAGTGACGGTGAATGGTCTACGGCATCACTGGACTAGAGGGCATTACCCAATATATGGAGACAATGAGATACGACATTGTGGTAAGTACCACGTGTGACAGGCGAGGGGAAATACCTGGCTATCTCCACACTCTGTGACATAGGCATAAGATGTGTTTATATGTCTATATGTGAATGAATCGAGGATAGAATCCATTTATCAATCATGTTACACAAATACCCCCAAGTGACTATTTATATAGTTTAATCTCGTGTTATCTTTTATGTTTGTAGTTGTTAATTGAAAACCCCAAAACCCCTCATTTCACAATATTAGCTATTCCTAGAACACAGACGGATTGACAACATATATGTGGTTGTGTTTAATTGGCTATTAAACCCTAGCATCTTTGTGGGCCACTAACCACCTCATAGGTAGCTTAGTAGTGAGTTTGGGAGCCGAATACAAATTTAAAATTTGAACCCTTTGAAACACTCTCCACTTGGGTAAATTTAGCTAAAACTTGACGACTCCGAGTGGAGGCAGGTTAAATTTTAGCGCCGTTGCCGGGGTGTTATTTTAAAATTTTAATTGTCAATTTGCATAACACGTTAGTTGAGTTGTTAGTATTATTTTTGTTTTTGTTATATTGGTTTTTGCTATTGAGCCTTTTTTATAGTGATCTTGTTACTTCTAATCCTGTTTGTGAGTGTTGCTCTTTGTTGGGTATTGTTGATTCCTAGTTTATGGTACACATTCATGCGACAAACTTATGGATTTTACACTATCCAACTAAGATCGCAGGTTGTAGGAGAAGAAGGATATGGAGAACTAGAGTAGGGGTTCCACCTCTACCAGTTTTAGTAGTAGAGCAGCCGATCGAGATGGCGAAAGACAACAGGACGTTGAGGGAGCTTATGGATCCAAATATGAAGAACCAAGCTTTGTGTATCACCTTCCCTCCATTGCCACCCAACATGAACTGTGAATTGAAAAGCGGGATGATACACTATCTCCCCACTTTCCACGGGATGGCCAAGGAGGATCTCAAAAAACATTTGTTGGAGTCCTACCTTATTCACATGAATATGAAGCCTCATGGGGTCTCGGAGAACGAATACAACCTAAGGGCACTTCTCTTTTCACTTCAAGACACCGCGAAAGATTGGTTGTACTACCTCTAGCCCGAACGTATCACTTCATAGATGGACATGAAGAGGCGATTCCTTGAGAAGTATTTCCCAGCCCAACCTTTAAGTCTTCTAGATTAAATAAGTAGTTACCCAATATCACTCAGGGTGAAAATAATCATTGTATGATTACTGGGAGAGATTCAAGAGACTGTTGGCCAGCTGTCTGTACCACCAGCTCAAGGAAGGGGACTTGGTTTATTAATTTTTTGAGGGATTGTGTGACAAAGATATGAGAATAGTGTATGCCATATGCAATGGATAAATTTCCAACAAGAGTTTGAAAGGTGCTATGGCCCTTTTGAAGAGATGGCTAATGAGATGAGACAATTTGGTACTAGGAACCATCTCAGTCTCCCAAGTTGAAAGAATAATTCCAAGCTCTTGCTTCAATGATGAAGGAACTTTTGAAATGGAAGGTTCATTAAGTCAAGGTTTTTCAGCTTATGTAATCTCGACCATCACACCGAGGCTTGTCCACAAGTGGCAGAGGACTTAGAAGAGGTGAAAGCAATGGAGTACGACAATGGGAATAGGCAACAGTTTTCTAGGGAACAATAACAACAAGGGTTCCAAGGGAACCAAGGAGATGTAAAGAAAGAACCTATGAAAACTCTTTCAACCCAAGGTACCGGGACCATTCCAACTTTCATTGGAGGGACAAAAACCAAGTTCAAGGGTACCGAGGCAAACAAGCTCCACCTAAATCCTATTCAAGGGGTGACAGTCCTTCTAACAATCACGCCTCTTTGTATCTACAAGTCAGACTGGAAAGAAATTTTGGAAGCCACAAGCCAATTGGGGAAGAAGCATGAAGTGTTTGCAGAAAGAACAAGGTGTGAAATCGAAGATCTTGGCAATAAGGCCTTCTTGAGCATCAAGAATCTTGAGATCCACGTTGGTCAACTTGCCACCTCGATAAGCTGACTTAAGGCCAAGGAGTCTAAAAAACTACCTTCTCAGCCAGAGGTCAATCCAAGAAATGTGAGCACACTAAATTTGAGAAGAGGGAAGGAGATTCCTGTACCCGAGAAGGAGGTTTTGAAAGAAGATGATAGGATCTTAGAGGCCAACAAGACCAATTTTGAGGAGCGTGAGATTGTTGTCGGGGAAGTACCCTCCAAGGAGCTTCCACTACCCGAGGCATGAGTGACCATTCCACCGCCATTTCTAAGTGCATTAATGGGGAGACCAAAGGTGGCAACAAATGATGCAAGCATCCGGAAAGTATTCAAAAAGGTTAAGGTAGCCATCCCTATCCTAGAGTTGATTAAATATATGCCATTATACGCTAAATTTCTGAAAGTTGCATGAACTAATTAGAGAAATAAACCTACTGGGAAGCTAGGACACTTGAAAGTCGAGGGGGGGGGGTCACCATTTTGAACCATAAGAATTTTCCTAAGAAATGCAATGACCCCGGGATGTTTTCTATTCCTATCTCCATAGGTGGAAAGTTAGTTGAAAATGCCATGATAGACTTGGGAGGATCCATTAATGTGATTCCATATAGTCTTTATGAATGCCTAGATATAGGTGTTCCCGATGGACTATTACATCCTTGATGTGGCGCATGATGGAAGTACACCTCCAATACTATTGGGGAGACCATTTTAAAATGTCAAGGACAAAAATTGATGTCCATTTGGGAAAGCTAACCCTAGAAGATGATATGGACAAGGTGTGGTTTGGCATCTAAAAGTCTAGGCATGATTCATCTAACTCATCTTTTGTGTACAAAGGCATAAATTTATTTGATCAGCATGATCAATATGACACTTCTTTCATAACCAATGAGAATGAATGATTAGATTAATTCCTTTGTAATGATGATGTTGATACATAGTCATTTACATTGCATAATTCTAGTGATGATAAATTGGTATCGGAATGCTTTTCTATGCTCACTAACATGCAACGGTAAGGGAAGAATAGCGAGGGCAGAAAACCCCCTTTACCTCCTCCTAAACCCAAGGTAATGGTTGAGGACTCAACATTAGCAAGGTACGGGAATTCATTTCCTATGGCGAACAAGGCGTCTAAAGGTAAGGATGAAAGGTTGTGGAGTGTCATTGTTGGTGGAGTTGCCTATGGCGACTCCGGAGATCCAATGGTTGGTTGTTTCAATAAAGATGCATGAAAAAGAAATAAGTCGTGAGGAAGCCAATAAAAATGCGGTGTTTCTTCTTGTTTTGGTTTCATGATTTTTAGTGGATAGATTCATATTTTTGTGTGTGATGAGGATTTGAGATGAAACTCTAGTTGATTTGTAAATTTGAGTGCAATTCTCATGATTTTTTTGGATGGAAATAGGGCTTGTTGGGTGAATTTTTTTTTTCAAAAAGAGGAGAAAACTAATGAAAAAATGGGTCAAAATATTGGCAGCCTCGTGCCAAGGCTCAACACAGTTTGTTCCATGAGATAATCTTTGTGTCACAGCCCCTCAGCACGAGGGGGTCTCGTGCCATACACCCTCAGCACGAGGGGGAGGGGAGGGGGAGGGGGGGGGGGGGTCCGTGCGGGTACTTTCAACACGAGGGTACACATGTGGCACCCCATTTGAGCTGTTTGTTTTTAATGTGAGCTTATTGCATTAACATGAAGATCAAAACAAATAAAAAGTTTAGACTATCTCTCCCATCTACTACAAAAACTATTCCTTCAAAATTGATTTTCTATACATTCCATATCCTATTCAAAATTTTCCTCCTGTCTAACCTGTGCCTCCATTTGTTTTCCATCTGCTCTCTACTTCTGTTCTCACCTGGTATCCCACCACTGTTACCTTCATTTCCTACTTTTTAAATACTATGTTGTTCCTCTCTTTCCAAACATAGTACATAGCAGTCACCATCAGTATCATTTCCTTCCTATTTTTTAATCTGGCCAGCATCCAGAGCTTTTTCTTCAGCAATCTCATTGTCCTGACCTGCTTCAGACCTATTGCTTGCAATATCTCCAATGTGTATTCACATTCCACCATCATATGTTGTGCTGTAAAGTTTCTTGCATCTTTCCACACAATGCACACACATTTGTTCCATCCAGCACTCCAAACTCATGTAACCTGTCAGTAGTTGCTAGTTTACCATTTAAAACCAGCCAGAGAAAAATTTCTGCTTAGGCAGAATCCCTTTATGCCAAATCACTGAGCATTTCAATATAGTCTCCTTCCCTCCCATTATCATATCATAAACATCTGCTACTTTCAACCTTCCTTTCTGATTTACACATTTCAATATCTGAGGGTAAATTCCATCTCTAAGCTTCAGTAGCCCTCTCTAAGGCCAACTATGTGTCTCACAATACTTACAGCTTTCAATTCCGGTCCCCTCCATATAATACTCTTGTACCCATTTTATCCATAAGGTGTTTTTCATCTGAGGAAGATCCCACAGATGTTTTGTTAGGGCTGCCTTGTTCCAAGGAGAGGAATCGCTTAATCTCATTCCTCCATTTTTCCTGCTTCTGCACAATGAAGTCCAAGTTGTAGCTGTAAAACCTTTTTGTCCCTCATCTCTACCCCACAGAAAACTGTACAAATCGGCACCAGCTTTTTATGTATTTCTTCTGGTAGTTTCATCACTGTAGCCCAGTACCCTGATATACTTAACAGAACACCATTGATCAACTGCAATTTACTAGCATAGGATAGGCTTTTAGACTCCCATCTTTTTATCTGCCACCTGACCTTGCTCAACAATTCTTCACAGTCTTTTCCCCCAATTTACTATTGATAAAGGAAGTCCTAAGTACTTCATGGGCATAGTTCCCTGCTGTATTTTCATAATCCTAGCCAGTATTATTTTTTCACCTTCTGTCATCTTTGAGAAAAAAATTCTTGATTTTTCCTCATTAATGGCCAGACCAGTCTCCTCTTTAAACTTCATCAAAGTGTTTGCCACTCCTTCTAATGACTTCTTGTTTGCAGCACAAAACAACAGACGGTCATCAGCAAAAAGCAAAGTGTGAACTTCAGCCTTTTTACACCTTTGATGAAAGTCTATTTTCCCAGATCTGAAATCCCTGATCATACTTCTGGTCAGATACTCCATACTGATTACAAAAAGCAAGTTAGAGATAGGATCTCCCTGCTTAACTCCTCTCTTAGTTGTGAAACTCCTTGTATATCGTTCATTGACATTTAAGCAAATATCAAACTCCATTGTACTTGATGTTATCCACTTCACCATTTTCCCTGGGAACGTCAACTCTCTCAACCAATTTATCAGGAACTACCAACTTAAGCTGTCAAATGCCTTTGAGATGTCTATCTATGCTACACAGTTGGACTTCATTTTATCCACCCCATACCTATGAAGCAACTTCTGGGCTAGCATCATATTGTGAGAAATAGACATATCCCTTACAAAGCACTCTGATTAAAACTGATTATGTCTGGGAGTATATCCTTCAATCAGTTACTTTGCACTTTTGTTACAGTTTTGTAAATAACTTAACAACAGGCTATTGGCCTGTAATCTGCTGGTTTCTGAGCTTAGCTGTGTTTTGGTATTAGTGTTAGGACCAAATTTTTAAAAATTTCTGGAATTTCCTCTCCCATTTGAGCTGTTAATTGGACCAAAAATGCAAATTTTCAAAACATTTAAATTTTAAACTAAAAAATTCATTGTTGGTTCATAAATTTTGAGATTACCTTATTCCTTAGGATTTTTTTATGTAAATATTACTTCAAACTTCTCTTGTGATTAAATAGATTGGTAGTTTTGTCCCCTAGATTTGCAATTTTCAAAATTCCATCCTTATCTTAATTGTACCTCCTCTCCTTATCACTATTTTTCTGAAATTTAAGATTCTTGGTACATTCTCTCACCTAGTTGAGTTATTTAACACATTAAAGCTTTTCAAGAAACAATCACTCACACATTCTCTTGGTGAACTCAAAATATTGGAGCTTTTCTCTCAGAAATTAGCATTCTTGCTTCTTCTTGTGTGAATCTTTCAACTCTTAACCTCAAATTCCTGGTAATCGTTTGAGCTTCATGTTTACTTGCTTTATTTAGCATTGTGGTGATGTTATATGAAGCTTGAAGCTTGAATCTTGAAAATGAGTATGTTTTTGAGAAGTTGTTTGGGTTATGTGAATGATCTTGTGTTGAAGTAAGTGTGGGTGGATTGATGTGCTATTGTGCTTGGATGATATGATCTTCATGTGTTGTGGTGATTTAGGAGGGATGATTCTTGATTGCATGATCTTGTTGATGTGTTGATATGATTTGCTATGAGTTTATTGTTTAAGGAGAATATTTCTTAATTGAATCGACTTTATGTTGAAAGTAGCATGATTTGGAATGACTAAGCTATATAGGGAGAATGTTATTTTTGAAAGATTTTGTGGGCATGCCCTTGTGTATTATTGCATTACCACTTTCTACTTATTGTGATAGGATGCCTACAAAATGGAATGGGTCAGAAAAAGGAAAACATTCCCTAGGTGAGAAAAGGAAGAAGCCGGCTAAAGTTGGGAGAGATGAGATGGCGACTTCCCTTTCTTGCGACCCCACATTTGTGATGGGGGAGTACATGGGGTTGACTATCATCTCCAGGATTGTAGCCCAAAGGTGGAGGAACCTGAATGGACAAAAAAGGAACATTTTGGAGATGGGTTTCACGTGCAAGGATACTCTAGAAGTCGTAGGCCTACTTGAGCTCGTCACCTACTTGTTAGGTCAGATAGGCTTAGAAGGTTTTCTAGAGAAGCATTCGAAGACTTATATCCGGTGGACCTTGAAATTCTTGGCAACTCTATGGAAAGTTACAGATGCGGAGGGACAGAGAACCATCAAATTCCATTTAGACGACAAGGAATACACGATGACACATCGTGATATGGCTCAAGCCTTTGGATGGAAATATAGAAGGGATGTTCCAAGGATGCACTGATAGGGCTTACCATTCTTGCTTGGAAACTTTTGGATGATCTTATCGGGCATAAAAAGGAAAAACTTGTGCAAAAGCACTACTATTGTTCACTTGACGCTACATTATGTTCAACACTTGTTATCTATGAGAGTATTTTGCCACGAAAACTTATACAATGCCCAGGTTAAGATGTGCACTGCCTTTGGGCGATGACTCCGGAGGGTAAATTTTACCCAAACTTGGTGGGAGACTTTGTACAAGAATGCTTAGCAATGGGAGACAAGAAATGTGAAAAGATCTCAATGGGAAGCATGGTAGGGCTCTTGGCTCAACATTGAGGTCTTCCAATCCCTTTTCGATTTGCATTGGCAAGTTTCGGACATTCGAGGATGAGGTATACTATAGAGAAGCTAGCTTGGGCTTCTATGATTGTAACTACAACCTCAGACGACTGATTTGTGTGGTTTTATGGTGGTGCAACTACTTGTAATTTCATGGTCCTTCCACAGCTGGAGCACACCACCATCAACCATGAGATGCGATTGGAAGATTTATTTCTAGAGTCCGACCCACGATTTGAGAAAAAAGTTCTATAGGATTCTATCCAACCCGGAGATAGAGATTGATGAGGTGGATAATGGGACTTCATCTAGAGTGCCGCCTAGCCAAACTCAACTACCAATGGACCTCCTTGACCAATTGCACACTCTTGGGGAGCAACTTGCGAGATCTACCCAAGTTGTGCTAGAAGTCGATCTTGCAATAGGGGGTATGAAGTCACAATTGTAGGAGTTTGGTATTATGTTGGATTCTATGGAGGCCATGGGAGGTCGTCGTCATACCTCTCGAAGTTAATATTTATAAGCCCTAAATGCTTACTAATTACAATTAAGTAGATAGTGGTAAATCAGGGTTGTCCACGAAGAAGAGGGATCTTCCTAAGGGTTTAAACATATAAGGTGGATACTATACTAGAAGTAGATATATATAAATCTATAAAAGAAAGTAATGGGGGGGAGGTGTTGGTTGGTTTTTTCTAAGTTATGAAATTAAAGACAAGATAACTAGCAAAGTCAAGTAACTATGTTAATCATGCAACAACTAAGAAAAAGAGATAAAAACTACAAAAGATAAAGTCTTGGGGGCAATCAATGTCTACTTCCAAACCTAATGTAGATCATAGAACTATTCGCTCATTCTATTACACTCAATACCTATGGAGAATGCTATCACTTCCATTTAAATAGATAGACATCATTTTCTTCTTAATAGTAATTTTTAAAGATGTTCAACGACCATTTGCAAAGCTCAGTAATGATCACCTTTAGGCGAACCATGCCATAAAGGTATTTCATCAATGTAATTATACACGAAAGACCATAGATTTGATAACAACAAGCATTCGACCATATGCATAGCCATTGAACCAAACAACGCATTCATTAGGTTAAACCTAGAACAAACCATATTCAATATTCAACCTTTCATTGCTATCCTATGACAAATATGAGAACAATTCACATTAACATACTCATCTAGCGAGATTCACATCACATTATACACAAGAATTTCTAATTCTATGTTCTTGGATTTTCATGTCAATGAGCTAAGAAACTGTACACTTTCCTAACACCCTAACACTTTCATCATACAAACATTTCATGTTCTCAAACAACCCGTGACATAAATGAAGTAAAACATCACAATAGGAACACATGAATGATAAATAACAAAAGCTTCAAGAAAGAGTGAAATAGAGGTTCTTACTACATGGGTTTGGAAACTTCAATCAATTCCCCCCAAGTATAAAACTAACCTAGATAATGAAAACACATAATTAACCTACAAAAACTAAGAAAAGAAAGAAGAAAAACTAGGGTTTTCAGTCCCCAAATCGGGAAGAAGAAGAAGAGAGAAAGAGAGAGAGAGAGAGAGGATAAGGTTTGGTATTTATAATTCAAAAAGTAAGAAAGAGTTCCAGCCATACGTTCGTCCCGACTCACGACCAATTCTTAGCGAGTCGCACCTGAGCCAAATTTTAGCATCTTGATTTCTTTCTTCTTTTTGTCTCAAGTCCTCCTCTCCTCTTCACTTCAATTTTCTTCAAGTCTTCAAAAGCTCAAATGAAAGTCTTCAAATCTTTAAAGCTAGTCTTCAAACAATTGCCCTGCCACACAAAATCCCCTAGAAAAGTAATAAAAGCGTAAATGTCGCTCTTAACTCTCCTTAGAGAATTTCAAAGCAAAATGCAATATTTAGAGCACAAAAGTGTATAAAGTGAATCATAAAGATACCAAAATACCCATATAAAATGGACATATCAGGCCACCATGCCACCTATGAGGTACATTGGGAATGGCGAGACGAGGCAAGAGAAGGAAGGCCCTTTGGGACCGCAAGAGTAAGTGCCACTATTTTCCCAAATCCACTTATAAGTTCCATTTTTTCATGATGCACTGGGGACAATGCATGATTTAAGTTTAAGGGAGAGAGTAGTTGGGCACTTAGGAGTTTTCATCTTGAGAATTATTAGTTTTTGTGCTTTTGGTGCTCCTTTGGTGTTTTTGTTGTTTCTTTGGTGTTTTTTGTGTTGATTTGGTTTTGGGATATTTTGGATGCAAATTTGGTGGTGTGACTTACTTGGTAACATTCGTAGTTTGTCTTGGGGTGGTGGTTTTGGAAACTTTGGTGGTGTAATTTTTTGTTTTTCCTTATCTTCATGTAGTGTGAAGCCCAACTTTGGAGAATTTTGTGCTACACCAAAAAATACATATATATATATATATATATTTTAATATATACATATATATATATACCCAACTAAGTTGGAAAATCAAATAGGCAACTTAGGCAACAATGGAAAATTTTCTAACAGGTCGAAACTCCAAGATAAAAATGAGAGGCAAAACCCGACTAAGTTTATGAACCTGGGAAAAATGTGAGAATGTAAGCTCAACATTGTGATCTGCTAAGCGCCACTATGAATCATTGAGCATCACCATTAACCAACTTTGCGCCGCTTATCCTTTTCCACTCGTTGTCGGCCATCCATTCTATCTTCTCTGCCGGCTAGCTCAATATCAATAGAAAATTCTTGAGCTGACCTTTACGCATCCTCCGGCTGACCGTTCTTCTTCTCCAGTGACCTAATTATTCCGTCTGCTGACATAACTCCACCGTGCAGCACCTCTGCGATCGACTTAACTCGAAAGACGCTCGGTGGGAGGTGGCATTGGTTTCCCATTGGAGAATAGCTGCGAGGAATGCATATCATGTGCAACATCCTTCCCAGCCCCAGATTTACAAATTAATATGAAGAGTATAGGAAGAACCGAAAAGAAAAGAAAGAAGTAGGTTGCCGAACCGCTGACCGTGGTGGTGGCCTCCCCATCTAGGTTTTGTTTTGAAAGCTTTGGGTTTATGCATTTTCTTAGAGTGATCTTTCCCAGAATAAAATAACTTTTGACTTGATGGTAATTCTTAGTTGAAAGTAAAATTCCAACCCCTTACTTTCATTAAATTTGTGAATTGTTATATCATGCTCTGTATTTTACTTACTTATGCTCTATATTTTGTACAATTTTAATACTTGTGTATTTTGTATTAATTTAAAATAAGTAATGAAATTGATTAGTTACAAATAACTAATTGTAAATCAATGATAATTAATTAGATTAACATTAATATTAGATTAACTATCTAACCGGAAAATGTAATGGCTAACGGGTGGTGGTCAGCATCGCCGGTGTTAGTCAACAACAGCAGGCGGTGGTCAGCGCCGCCTGTGGTGGTCGACGTTGCCGTTGATTTTTGCTGGAGGTGATTTTGGAAATTTGGCGTGAAAATTTGAAATCCCATCGTCTTCTCCGGCAGCATTCCCGTCGGCGTGATATACCCAAGGTCTTCTCCGGCAACAGGTGTCTTCTCCGGTGAACGCTTTCCTTCTCTTCTTCAGCTCG
Organism: Rubia yunnanensis; assembly: GCA_037428765.1. NCBI lineage: Eukaryota > Viridiplantae > Streptophyta > Magnoliopsida > Gentianales > Rubiaceae > Rubia > Rubia yunnanensis. The sequence continues at coordinate 66,573,762 of CM075061.1, forward strand.
GTCTCCTATTCTTCTCTGGGGACCGGTCTCTTTCAATTCTCCGGCCTCCGGTTGCCTCTCCTTCTCCGGCAAACACTCTCCTTCCTTTCTCTGGTCGCCTTTCCTTCTCCAGCCCCCTGTCTCCTTCCCTTTTCCAGCTCCGACTCTCCTTCCCTTCCCTGGCCCCCACTCTCCTCTCCTTCTCTGGCCCCAGCTCTCCTTTCCTTCTCCCGGCCCCGTTCTCTCCTCCTTGTCCCGGTTCCGCTCTCTCTTCTCGGCTCTCATCTTCTTTTCCTTCCTTACCCCGGCCGGTTTCTCTTCCCTTCTCTATTTTCTCTCTTCTCCGGTTCTCCTTTCCCCCCTTCTTTCTTCTCTGTTTTCCATTCTCCTTTCCTCTTTCTCATTTCCTTCTTTCCCATTCTCCTTTTCTTTTGCCTCTATTTTCCCGGAATCTCTTTTTTCATTTCCTTTCCCAAATGTGATTTTCCTCCCATCTACCCACATTTATTCCCAATTCATTACGAAAATAGTAATAAATGTCCTATAAAATTGGTTGTAAAAATATACGTTGTTTTGTACAAAATACTCTCTTTTACTCTAAAATTTGGTGTTGAAAGTTTCATGTCTTTAGAGATAAATTTTTATTTAATTGTTGTTTAAATATGTATTTTATGCATGATAATTAATAGTTTAAGTCATGATTTATTAGTTGTTTAAATAGAAGCTTATATTTTATTTCATCATTAGAAGTTGTAATATTTTTATTTTTATTTCATATTCAGTTGTGGATTTTTAAATTTCATAAATTTATTTTATTCAATTATTAATAGTTGTGGATATGTCCATATATTGAAATTAATTGTGTTATAGATTCTATCATTAATAGTTGAAATTTTTTTAATTTCATGTTTATTAGTATTTTTTTATTTTTGTTAAATGTTATAGATTCTATCGTTATAGGTGTTTTTCATCATTTATAAGATGGCTTTTATGAACTAATTATAATGATGTTTTTGAATTCAACATATATGTATATGTCGAATTTCACGTAGTAGGACCAAAGAATTCATAATTTACTTTGCACGTCTTTTTGCATTCACACAATTTTTGCACAAAGAAATGAAAAGTGTAAAACATTTTGTGATTATTAGTGAAAACTATGTTCATTTTACAATATTTTAGTTCATACATTATTTCTATATTTATAAGTAACATAATTTATAAAGGTTCTATCAACATAATTTAGTACTAATAATGTGTTGGAAATTGTTGTTAGGCTAATGAGATAATATAACATATAGCATATAGTTCTACAAATGATGATATAACAAAATTTAGTATGGTTTTACTAATTTTGTAGAAAAGTTGGTACAAATAAAATAAAATTCGCATAACTAAGTCATACAAATATGTAGGTGTCATTTATTATTTATTAGAATGGTGTATAGACAATTGGTTATAGAATAATGCGGTTAAATAATAATGTGGTTATAGATTTCATGACTAGTATTGAGAATTACTTTACTTTAAATATGTGTATATTTTTAATGCACTTATAAAAAAGAGTAAGTGTTATATTTTTATTAGTTATTAGAATGATTTATGGAATTATTGCATTTGGTATTATATTTTTGTGAAACTAATTATTTGATATATAATGTTATATAAGGATGACGATGACTCATATGGAACGGTTCCAGGGAAGAATGGTTACTCAGAATTCGCAACCACAAATGTGATTCCAAGTCAGATCGAAGCTTATTCCTACCTGCGACAGACTGCCCATCGTGTTGGATTTGAACTTGTCATGGGATCGTACAAGAAAAATAAGAATGGGCCCCTTAGGATATATTGTATTTGCAATCGGGGTCGGAATGATAAGGTTGTCGATATGAGCGATTAAGATGTTGTCTGAAGAAGTAACACAACAACAAGAAGTTGTGATTGCCCTTTCATGACTGTCATGAGAGAGTAGCACGAGGGAGGGTTGGAATGTAATACCATTCAAGGATTCTCAGCGAGGGATGCACAACCACCAATTTTCAGTGTACGCTGAGGGGCATAGACAGAGTAGCAGGCTCCATGCAGAGGCGAAACAAATGATAAGAGATTTGACGAATATCGAGACAGCTCTCAAGCATATCAATGTGAGCCTCAATCGTTCATTCTTGGACCTGCATCAAACTAATAGGCAAGTATATAATGAGCGATCGGCTTACGGAAGAGAAAGGCGAGGCAGGCGCAACACAACTGAGAATTGTTTGCATCTTGCCACCTCTAACTGGTATATTACTAGTCACCGCTCAGCACTTGATGGTACTTTGATCCATTTACTCTTGGCTCATCCCAAAGCTATTGTGGAATTTTGGACTTAATAATGGATTGTGGCCATTGATTCAATGCAAAAGACAAATTGATACGCCATGTCATTCATTGAGATGGTTGGTATGTCTTCATGTAACACAAATTTCCTGATGGCCTATGCCATTTTCGTCAAAGAAACGGCAGATACTTATGAGTATGATCTTTATGCACTTAGAAGCTTGCTTGTCGATGGACCGTTCCCTGAGGTTGTGGTTACCGATTGTGAGCTGGAATTGATTAGGTTGATTTGGGTAGTGTTTCTGGACTCGAAGCATTTTCTTTCCACTTGGCATATCAACAGATCAGCAGTTCACCTGTAGTAGCGCAAAGAAGTTGAAGAAAAAAAGAGACTGGCGAGCATGCGGTTAGCACACTTAGGCGCGCACCCAAAACAAGGGGAAAAAGAAGCCCTCGGATGCACAACGCGTAGGCCGCGCACCTCTGCAACTTTTTTACTTTTTCTTTACCAAATTAGATTATAAATAGTCCACCTTCTTCTCCACTTCTCTAACCCCGACTTGGGGCCTTAAAACCCTAGTTTTTCTTCATCCTTTCTTAGCTTTTGTACTTCTTCCATGAATTCTTGTAGATTTGTTATGGTTTTTCATTATCTAGGTTAGATTTAGTCTTGGGAGCAATTGATTAAGGCTTCCAAGCCCATGTCTTGAGAACTCTATCTATCTATTTGGTACTTTTGCTATTGTGTATTTATGAGCTTTGAATGTGGGTTGTTAATGTCATTAATGTTGGAAGTTTGAGTATATGAAATGCTTGTATGATTGCTTGTTAGGGTTGGGAAAAAGTAGCTAAGTTTCCCCTCTTTTGATATGGAATCCAAGAGCATGAATTAGAGCTTCTAATTGGGTTAATGAGTTGATAATGGCTATATGAATGTGATGATGTTGAACTCTTTGTCGTGTTTTTTTATGGTAGAAAATAGGAGAGGTCTATGAACGTTGGACGTTCTTGACTAATCTTAGTAAATGCATGAATTGGTTCAATGCTTACACACAGTATAATGTTTATAAGTGTTACCAAACTTGTTGGTTCTTCGTACTCAAAGCCATTAATGGGATATCTTTAGTCGTTTCTCGACTAAAGGGGTCATTAGTGAGGTTTGACAAGAGATGTCGAATTCACTCTTGCAAACTACTATCTAAGAAGGATAGAAGATTTATCTTCACAACAAGTAGTTAAAGTAGTATATAGGTCGTAGATTCAAGGATAGATAAGAGGTTTGGAAGGGAAAATCAATTGCCCCCATGACTTTATCTTTTGTAGTTTTTATCCATTTTTCTTAGTTTGTTGCATGATTAGCATAGTTACTTAACATTGCTAGTTGTCTTGTTTTTAAATTCATAACTTAGGAAAAACCAACCAACGCCCCCCTTCCCTTGCTTTTATATCTCTCTATCTATATGTGTGTGTATGTATATATATATATCTAGGCTTATATCCATATGCGTGAACCCTTAGGAAAATTCCTCTTCTTCGTGGACGACCCCAATTTTTCACAAACTACTTAATTGTATTTAGTAAGCATTTAAGGCTTACAAATGGAATTCTTCAACTCCTTGATTAAGATGAACTATCCTTTAATCGAAGAAATTCTTTTGCGGTGTCAAAATATTATTTTTTTACAGCTTTCTTAATTTATTATTAGATTAGGGTTTTATGAGGATAACACTATACTCTTCTTTCCACTGAGTTTTTTAATGAGATAGTGTGATCATTTTAGTTCATTCATTTTAGAATAAGACCCACAAACTCGGTCATGTTGGCATTGGAAGAGTTAATTTCGGTCATGCTTTTTATTTTAGGGTTTAGAATATTCAGTTTTGATTTGATTAGATATGGTAAGATTAGATATGATAGATTCATTCATGAATTCAACCAATATTTGGATTGATTTACTTGGATGAATATGATTATCATTTAGATTTAGAGAAAAGTGCATATATAACCCTACATAATTGACGAAAGTGCAGATATAACTCTGCAATAATAGAAAGTGCAAATATAACCCTAGATGTTTACGTTATGTGCAAATATAACCCTTTCCGGCAGATTTAGTTTGGAATTAGGTGAAAAGTCAATTTTACCCCTCTGAAAAAACAAAAAATAGATAAAAACAAATAAATCTACTATTTTGACCTTCTAACCTAATTGTTTCTTCTTCTCTAGACCATCTCCACACAGTTTATTTCACCCAAAATGCCAACGCAAAATACACCACCACGCATTGCCTTTCTTTCTCTTCGCATTCCCTCTTCCCTCAACCCAATTCTCAATGGGACGTATTCGTATAACCTCAGCGCTCTGATATAGCTACCAGAAAACATAATTCTTCATCAGAAACATTTCTTCTGCTACACAGAAATATTATTGAACGGCGTCTGAGCTGAAGCCCGTCGGGGAAAGGGATACTCTCTCCTCGAGGTGCCGCACATAGGCCTCCGACATCGTAGGCGTAGTGGTCTCATACCATTCTCAGTCACATACCATTCCGGGCCAGAGATATGGGCCAAGCTCAATGCGGACCCATCGACCTGACGCCAAGTCTCATACCATTCTTAGTCTCAGACGTCGGCGGCGGATCTATGTGCCACGACGTGTGCGATGGATCTAGGATTTTGGGTCTGAGATTTTAGGCGATGGATTTGGGATTTCAGGTGAGAGATTGGGAAGCTCGGTGGAGCGGTGGACTTCAGTTCTCCCCTTGAGTGGTGTGGCGGAGCGGGGTGGAGCGGCAGAGCAGCGGAGGGGAGGAAGGGCTGAGATTGGCGAGCGAGGAGAGGGGTGGTGGGTCTTAATTTTCCAGTGCTTGGCTGAGTGGCACCGGAAGTGGTGGCAGATGGTGGCGTGAGGTAGTGGGGGTGGCGAGCGGGGAGAGGGGTTGGTGGTGGTGGCGTGGGATAAGGCTAATTCGACTCTGTGTAAACGATGTTCTCTTTCCCAACAGCGGTGGAGCTTGACTGGGGAAGGGGATATTCATCAGAGAAGGGATATTCATCGGAGAGGGGAGATCGTCGGAGAGGTATATTCGTCAGAGAAGGAGGCTGTTGCCGGTGGGTTTTGGGAGAAGATTAAAGGGATGCCGGGACTGATGGCAGAGCTGGGTGGTGGAGGCATTTTTGTCTTTTAAAATTTTGTATTAGGTTAGAAAGGCATTTTGGTCATTTCCGGTCGGTCAATTGCCGAAAATGGCCAGTCGAGGCCGGAATAATGGCTTTAGGATTATATTTGCATTTTCTCAATTATATAGGGTTATATCTGCATATTACCCTTAGATTTATTTTAGGTATTTTAATTAGATATAGTTTTAGCTTCTTAAAGCTGTCATAAGTCTTTTCAGTTTCTGACAAGAAGTTACCAAATTTTGTTCTGTTTTTTATTAGGGTTTGGCCAAATTATACCATATAAATAGGGGAGGCTTTGGACGAGTTTTACACATATTTTATCAATCATGTATTCAGAATTTGAGTTATTACTCTTTGTCTGCGAGCGTTTCATTGTTACTTAATCCTATGGGTTAATTAAGTTAGCAATTTACTTCAAATTTGTGAGCTAATCCTGCGGGCTAGTTAGTGAGCGATTTGTCAAATTTGTAAGATAATCTTGCGCGCTAGTTAGTGAGAAATTTTTTGTATTGAGAGTCAATCCCAAGGGCTAGTTGGTGATCAACTAGTGCAGTTGTTGTTAGGGTTTGTGAGATTCCCTTAATTGCAGTCAAGAAATTATCAAAATTTTGCAATCCAGATTCTTCGCAAGGAGATTGATATCAAATTCAATCGTTCGCGTTTATGAAGAATTTTTTTATTCCAATCATATCTCCATCTCTTTATATACAAATCACTCTCTCCATACACCAGCATTGACACATTTCCTATTTAATCAGCTTTGTCTGATCATTTTCCTATCCCAAATAGACTTTCTTGCTGCGATAGGCATCAGTGAAGAACTTGTTTCATACTATGTCAAATTAAATATCTCAGAAGAATCGTCAAATCTCGATGAAAAGAGATTTGCCACTAAAGAAAAAGGAAAGCATATTCAACAACTTGAGGAAACTTTTGTCAAAGATTCGTCTATAGAATTCATCTTAATGGCGGGGACACTATTTCAGGCGTCACATGGCAAAGACATGTGGCCTAGTAAGGACATGAGAGTCCCACCATACTATTTGCAGCAATCAAACCCAGATCTTATGCAGAAAGTCATAGTCATAGACCCGGGAAAGCATAAAATGCTACCGGAAACGGCTAGTTATCCATTAACTACAGGGATAATTAATGCAACTAAATGGAAATAATTTAGTCCAAATTTCATGGCAAAAATGACGCCGGGTTCAGCCAGTTCAACTACAAAATTAGTTTGTGTGAATCAAGCAGTAACACGGGGAGGAAACGACTCCAGATCAACAGATAAAATAATTTTGAATTTCTTGATGGACTTTCGCCTAAAACAAAGATTCAATTATTTTCGCCATTCACACCCTACACTGAAGCTGCAATTAATGATCCTTTCATCCACGTTCTCTTCACTCATCCCATCAATACCCTCCAAGTTTCACTGTTGCTGCCTGCTCACAGATTGCAATCACCGCCGGTATCTCAAGTTTAATAGAGTCTTACCTTTGTTCAAAAGTAGTTTAGATCAATAGACAGGACTACGTTATAGCTCACACAATTACTAACCATGCCAAACAATCTGGAGACTACGTCTCTCAGTGGGATCACATCCCACAATGTGTAATACCATTATTCGATAATCAATGAAATCTTTTTTTAACCTAAAAAAAACAAATATGGAAATCAAAAGCCCACGCAAACATGAGTAACTTAGTAAGAGCAAAAGGTGACATTGGAATTCAACGGTATTCACAAAATTACATGGAAAAAGAAGTAGGACGTCAAGGGCTACTATGGTGACAAATTGTTCGAGCGATTTGGTGAGCTAATGCCATAACTTGCACCGGTATAGATCTGCGAGGGTGTTCGACCATTCGGCGAGCTTTGGGATGGGTCTTCTAGAGTAATCCAAGTACTGAAGCATTGTTATAGCCGGGGAATTGAGAATTAAGGATCCAACGAATGAAAGAAAAAAGAATTTGAAAAAATGCAATTCGCCGTCTAAATGGTTCATTACCCAACCCATTTTCGTAAGGTATACGCTACGAGATTTTACAAATTGCAACCAAGACCTTAATTGCTCCATAACTTGAGGAAATGCTGCATATCAGAAAGTGGACTCGTTCAAAAAGAATTTCTCGAAAACCAACTTATATTACTTAAAACGTACCATGATTACATATATCCCTGCTTAAAAGCAGTGGAGATTGATGAGCATCAACTAAACCATCCCTAGGTACTTTAACTATTACAAAGGAAGAAAGATGAAGAAACCTAACAATATCTGCTACTAAACTCTTAATCTTCCATGGAACAACCTGAGGAGTGTTTATCTTCCTTTGAAGGATGACTGGGCCTGTTTTGATGATCACTCGTCCAGAATGAAATCTTGCTCCTACTTGTATTGATCTCCAACACGCCTCTACATGGATTGGTGATGAAGAGATGAAGAAATCTGAACCTGTAATAACTTGTAGATCCCCTTGATCCGTTTGAATCTTCCACGCTCCGGTACCAATCGACTTGGTACTTTGATATGAACCATCGAAAGATATTAGCATACCCTCATATTTTGCTTCTTGTTCTTATGTTTCATCAGTATGCTGTTGTATATGTTGACTCATTCAAATTTGATTCACCAAAGGGAATAGAGGGGTGACTAATAGCATCTCCAATGCGGGTTTCGTTAGAGTAAACTTTAATTGCCACGTAAGATTTACTAACGTCTATTATTAAATTTAATCTCCAATCCATTAGTTGGAGGTGAACGTCGATATTACGTGGCTAAAAATATAAGTGAACCCGTCGAAATGGACTTCTATTCTCCGAGGATGATATTGAAGGCCGCGGTTTGCCAAATCAGCCACAAAAAAAAAACAAAAGCACCTTATTTAATTTTTTTATTGGGTAGATACTTTGGTGTTTTGATGTAGTTTTGTTTGGAAAAATTCCCAAATTCACGTTTACCTTAATTTTGTACACCACTAAAAATAAACCAAATTACATTGGAAAATGAAATGGCAAAATTAATTTTAAACTTTGATTTATTTTTATATATAAAATAAAATAATAATTTAAAGAGATTAAAAAATATTTTCAATCTATGTGGTAATATATATATATATATATATATATATAAATTTATACTCAAAAAATTATAAGTATTAGTCTATTAACATTAGAATTCATTTTTTTTTTCAAATTCTAAAAAGTAACTATGAATTTATAGGTTATAAAATAATTGAATGATATATTTTAATAATAATGAAAAATCCACATGTTAAGTGCTAAATATATTCATTTATATTTAATAATATATAAATAATAATGATGCATATATTATAGATTGGAAAACATAAAAATTAATTTCAATTAATTTTTTTTTACTCTTTCTATATAAAGTAAAATTGAGACATAAATTAGAAAGTTTCTTAACTCATTGTCTATTTAATAAGAGTCCGTCTCTTGAAAGACGATTTTTCCATAAGTTATGGAAATACCAAAGTTTAAAGTGTAAATTACAAGAAATGAAGATAAAATTTTTGGGTTGCATGAACGGGTTATAAATTTTATAACTACTACATATTGCATACTAAAACTTTAATATTGCAACTAAGACCTTTTACTTTTTATTATTATAATCAAACCCCATCTTTCCATAAGCCTATGGAAAGACCGTCTTTCCCAAGACTTTACCATTTAATAATTAGTTAATTTAATTAGAATAACAAATTAATTTATAGAATAGAATCAATTTTATTTTAAACATGAACTAAAAATAAGTTAGTGCCGATCAGTGTTATACTCAAGTTCATAAAAATTATTTTATTGAACCAATATAATTATTTATTCTCCATCATTACTCTTGTCAAATAATTAGATGCATCCAAAATATAATTAATTGTATGAATGTAATTTTTGTTGAGATCAAATATAATATTAAAATACAATTTCAATATTATATATATACACATCACATAATAATTGAGAGTTTGTAGCGCATTCACGTTACATAATAATTATTCATTTGAGGTTTGGATTGGAGAATGATTTCAAACGAGACCCAGGTTTGGATTGGAGAATGATTTCAAACGAGACCCACAGTCGAAACATTTAATATTACGTCAGACTGAAGGTAAATCGATGTTCCAATCATTCTACCCGTTAAATAAGAAAAACCCTCGATGTTCCAATCAGATTCTACCATTTGTACCCGTTAAATAAGGAAATCTGGTTCCAATCAGATTCTACTATTTGTACCCGTTAAATAAGAAAAATCCCTCCATATCTAATGCTTTAAACGTGCCATAGTTACACGTCATCATCAGTGTGGCACATACCTGCTTAAAATTAAGATAGAAAAACACATCCTGACAAATAAAACACACATGTTGAGAAACATACCAACCTGAGCTTTTCCACAAGAACACCACATCCTGAAGATGTAAACCATCTATGATCATCCAAAAGAAAAGGTCGGAAGAGCATTTGTACATTTAAGATTAGATTTTGCATATTCACAATAAACCCATCTCTAATCCATGTCCTCATGTTCCTATATACAAATGCCTGAACTTGTTAGACTTGCAACTACTCCATATGCCTAGGAATTGATGTCGAGGCCTTGTTTCATCCTATCCTGATATCAAACCAATACATCTCCACAGCAAAACTAAGTTCAGTTACTTCCATCATATGGGGCTTGCTCTTGATACCTGCAATTAATATTCATAGAGTTACATAGACAAAGCTTTCAAAACAGGAGACAGATTATTATCCACCATCTACTACTCTATGATATATACCTTTTTAACATATTTTGGATTTACTCTATAGGATGGACTAGTAAAGCCTGAGCTACCATTTCATGAACAAACAGAAAAAGGATCAATCAACACTCCCACGGTGAGAAATGATGCGTGAGAAATCAGAATATTGGCCATGCATTCTCTCATTCTTAAGAACTAATGATACATTGCATCAGCAGACTTGAGTTCAAAGCATGTCACCCGAAATCCACTCACTATGAACATTACATCATATGCAGGAAGGAGTAATAAAACAACTGTACGTTAAAACCATAACTTAGTCAATTTCACCTCAGTCATATCCTTATTCTGAGAGCTTGTGATTCAATAGAAACCAGTACCTTAGTCATCACAAAAAAAAGACTATCCTATCTTGTTCAATTCCCTCAGTAGACCATGATTATCAAGCACGCAAATGTAGGTGAATATTTCAAATAAGCACCCATACAGGAGTCCAGGGGTAGACCACCCTCTTTTTGTGTTCAAGGAATTTGAGGTATGGAAATGGTATTGAGGCTTTTAACTATAGAAATATCTAGTTTTCTACTATGAGCAGCCTCAATTCCATACCCCAGATTCCATGCAAACAAACACTATAAATTTTGCAAATATTGCTTCAATTAAATATGGGTATAGTTCGGGGGAAATAGATTATACTCATGTTCTCATGTAGGTGTAGTGGTCCATTTCGAAGAATATTCTTTGACTAACAATCCAAAAATTTATAGTTGTCATCCTTGTATTTTCAATTCCCTCATTACTAAAAGGGATAAGTATGCCTTCTCAGCTTGTACACAGGATTAGCTGATTCTAAAAGGAGGAAAGGGGTAATACTTGAAAGATCATAATGCTCTTGGCGGCAAAAGGGAGATTATCAATTTCGTCCAAGAAACAAAAATCTTCAGGCAAGCACAACGGACCTCCCTCCTCTACGAGAAATTCTAGAAAATGTTTGGTATCCTGAAATTTTTGTCTTTTCTGAACAATAAGGATAGAAAAAATTGGGTCAAAAGAAAGGAAGACAAAGTAATTAAGTAAAATGTAACTGTGACTGGTGGCAAAGGATCTGATGTGACAATCCTATACAATTTTGTAGGGATTTAACCACAAGACTATCACATACAATCTAGGAGTCAGTTTGTTGGTTTGGATTGCAAGGATCGTGCAATCCTACAATCTAGAATTATCAAGACGGCAATTCCGATAACATTGCCTGGCATAACTAATCAGATAACATTGCTAATTCACAGTATAGAAGGGAAGTTGGGAACACGTCACCCAATCATAGTTTTAGTTGGTAGTAGTGGTAAACCCTTTACAGCCCTCTTTTCTGTCAAAGCACTAAATTCATGAGCTTCTTCTGATCAGTGCAAAGCAAGTTCCTCTAGGACAATTTATGGAGGTTTCCCGAAAAGTTTTTAAAATAAGCTTAAATCACTGATATTGCTCGTATTACAGAAGGGTGTTCTTGTCTCGTCAATCACATTGCTTGCATAAAAATGCATGTATATTGTCCGTCAAGACAGTTCCATGAGGATCGGCTACTTGTAAAATATTATCAAATTAACATGGGATGTTTAGAAATGAATAAATCTAGAGGAGGCCTGTTTCTTCAGTGGTTATCTGTACACTGGGATGTTTCCATTTGTCCAAGAAAATTACAGCTCCGTTAATGCAGTTAGATGATGGCATTAGTTGGTTCTCCAATACACTAATCTCACATGTTAAATTGTTCGAAAGACTCCACTCATGAGCCCAGAACTTAGTTTCATGTAGCATTCTTCTAAATTTCAGGATTTTCAGTTTTTTCCAGTATATCAACATTGGGTTGACAGATGCTAAATAAGAACTAGAAAGGCACACCACTCCCTAGCCTCCACAGGGTTATTCCTCTATTTTATGTTCCTCACTCTCTGGAACATATCATTTAAACACATTGCATATGGTGATAACAAATGGAAAACAAAAAACTGAGATGACATTCCGCTATCTATGTCTTAAGTGCAAGATGCGAAGGGATGAGATGGACCTGAATATCATCAGTTACAGAAATATAGAAGCACATTAATCCGACCAATAGTAGCTGATCATACACATAACTATTAATATGGAAAAAGTAGCAAGCAGAAAACAAGGCAGAAAATTTAACCTGATTCTGTAGATTAGCAGCAGCAGCCCAGCGTTGTGGATGAACTGTCACTGAGCTGTCATTGATGAAAGCAATTGTTCTTGATTCTTCATCCCTATTGGTTACAAGTGATGGGGGTAGTTCTCTCATCACCCACAACAAAAATGCAGATGGTATGGAAGTACCTATACATATCAAGAAAACCATATTACTTCTTCCAAAGAAAATAGCATTGACATATTAGAATTTTCAAGAGAACCTTGAGAGGAATAATGGTTGTGAATGAAAACACAACCAGGGGGCTTGTGGTCAGTACATATTTTTCCAGCATACTATGCACGCTTGGGGAAAATTTATATCTTTTCTCATCCAGTAGCCAAAATGCATTCCAACAGACAATAAAATAACGTATACAAGTATGTGCTAGATGTACAGATATTAGGTAGTCTAAGATGATTTGCATGCATAACCACGTGCATAAATATGTTCAGCTAACAGGATTCTATTGCAAGTAGATTGGGCATATAGTGGTCCACTCCAATGACCAAACCACAACTCAATCATCACCAAGTATAATCAGGCCAATTATTAAGGATCAGAGGTAACCGCTATTGAAGCTCGCTTACACAAAAGCAGCAACCAGGATAAACATAGGAGATACCCTGAGCAGGAAATACCCTCAGGCTAGTTTAGAAGTGAAGATTATTTCAAAAAGGTCTCGACTGTGTCAACCAAACTACATTATGAAATGTAGTCTGGAAAGTTCAGCCCTTTAACCTGCCATTATCATTCTGCTACAGATTAATAAGATAATTTTCAATGGATCTACAATTGGTGTTTCGAAACAGATAATCTGGAAATCAATGCTAAAAAATTATTGTACAAATTAGAGCTTGTCGTGTTTGGGCATGGTGTGCACAGTTCTCCCATTATGCATACCTATAGCCTCATGCACACACCAAGACATATAGTGTTACTGAGTGCATACTCTTAATTTACTACTTTTCTTTACCCCCTAAGCAAACTAATATATACATATATAGTCAATTCCGAAACTCCACAGAAAGGATAAATTATTTTTTCTCATTTGATATCACAACGTCATAGCATACAGTAAATGAACAAAGGTGACACTTGTGACCAAATATGAAGGGATCCAGGTTATTGTTTCTAAGAGGTAACTGGATAACAAGCTCAACCATTTCATTATTTAATATCTATTCAGGAATGCTTCCACACATGATTATAGACACACAGAAAAAGGTTAAGAAGAAGAAGAGCAAATGTACGGTGAAATAAAAAGAGCCTCAATGAAAGAAGTTTAAAGTACCTAAGAAGTAATATATAAGAAGAAGCAGAGAGGTATAAACACCAGCAGTCCTCCGCTGTCTCCAGTCGTATAAAAGCTGCGATTCCAGAAAAAACAATTCTTAGATAAGCAGTATGAAACCAACATCCAACTGAAAAAGAGGAGATAAGTGAGAACCCACAGGTATATCCGTAAACACAGCAAGAGCTGCATTTGAAGAAAAACATACAACAGAGACTATAGCCAACCCAGCAACCTGCAACCAGTAGAATAAGGACATAGATAAAGATTCAGTTTTTAAAGCAGTGAAAGCACAGTTATAGTACTGAAGCAAAAAATTTCAAAAAATTGCATATGCTCGAAAGCAGTCTTTGTCAAGAATCTTTGGATAATAGAAACATGGACCATGCAGAAACTGCACTCATAATCACTCTGCACCATGTCCAATAATTATAGAATGATATAAAGGCTTAGTGTACTAATTACTACTATCAAGATGCAAATGCTATTTACAGCTATAGGAGATCGAGACAGCAAGCAACTGCTCCTGAAGCTGAGCAAGAAACTACACATTCACATCTGAAAAAACAATAAAAATCTAAACCAAATAGAGTCAAGAGCTTACCTTCTGCTTTTCAGATGAGACCCTCTCAGATCTAACTTTGCTCATTTTCAGGAATAATACAAGCCCTGTGCATGAGATCTACTTGATCAGTACAAGAAAAGTAAAAGAATTTCAGTGAAAGGATCTGTCAAAAATTACAGTTACCAAAGGCTTCTGTAATCCTCTTCTATTTCTTCTTTTATGCAAATTTCTAATAATGATAATGATTCACTGACTAGCCATGTTACTAGCATAGAATAGAATGAAACCCATTATAAATACAATCTTTCTCTTCATTTTAAATGTTCCACTTATTGGAGAATAGATGATTAATTATCAGTTTACACATCCTTCCAGCTCCATTTATGTCTGGAGATTCCTCCCTGACAGTGAAAATTTAAATGAAACAGTTGCTCTGACATGGCCGTTGTTTGATAAAAACTATTGGAAAACAGTTTCTATATCGAAGGAGAATTAAAAAGAATAATTATAAATTATAGAAACTCACCGTAGCAAGCCAAAGCTCCCCCAAGGATGAATACTACTATGGAAAAAAGATCTACATATATCTGCATTAGAAATACTTTTGGCATCAACACCTGTGCAAAAAATATAAAAACCTACTGCACATAATTGCTTCAAAGGCATGAATAGAAGAGGATGAACTAAGATGAAAAACTAATTCATTTCAAGAGGTGCGCATTACACAAATCTTAAAACATAGAAGCAAACTACCCTCTCAATCTTAAACTTGTTGTCAAAAGCAGTTAGGACAGAATTGTTCCCAAATTGCATTTACTCAAATAAATTTTCTCAAATCCTAGTGCTTGTTTAATCTATAAGTAACTAAAATGAAAGGCTTAAAACTTCAATTTATTCCAACCAACAATCTATACATAATAGTCACATCTTCCATGAAAAATATAGGAAAAAGGCCAAGAGTTTAAAACTCTTCCCAACCAACAATCTAGACTTACTGATGACATAATTTGCATGTTCCCCAAGTTTGTTTCATTAAAGGAAATTCTTGAACTAGACAGGAGTCTACACCAGTGCAGAGCCCTGGGGTAAGATTACTCAGATTGTCTAAAAAAAAGAGAGAAAAAAAGGATCAGGTGCTCTGCTCTGTCTTAATCCGAGACTATGAAAAACCTTATGGATGACTCATTAAAAAGAATCCATTGTGCTTACTAGCAAGTTTAACAGGTATCTTTCTAATTATTTATCCCTCTCTTATACACACAAAAACTTAAGAGGCAGGAGTATACACCAAAGTAGGGCCATTGGGTAAAATTACTCAGATTATCTGGTCAAGAAGGGAAAAAAAGGAGTAGGTGCTCCGTCTTAATTTGAGACTATGAGAAACCTTATGGATGACTCGTACAAAAGAATCCCCAGTGCTTTCTAGCGAATTTAACAGGTATCTTCTAATTATCTCTCCCTCTCGTATACGCACAAAAAATTAAGAGGACGATCACATTAACAGATGATGTATAGATATGGACCCCTCAGCAGGTATATCCGGCACATTCATCATAGCAAGCTATCCGGTATACAAAGTTTCTGCTACTGGAGTTAAAGTCTTACACACTCCTATGAAGAGGGCAAAGGGAGTAAATAAGGGTAAGTTAGGAGGTACAGTGAAGGAAGCTACACAAGATATGATACCATGCAAAGAGTATCTAGAATACTAGAATGCTCTCCATACATTTCATTTTTCTTAATGCCCAGTAAGCTGTGTGGTGTTTCAACCAAGTTGCCTTATTTGTTGTTAGAAGGTATGAAGGGAAGGGGGTTGTGCAGCCTAATATCTGTATTAAATGGTTACACAGTTGACCAAGAACAGTGTAGCAAGTCTAGTGATTTGGTAAATTAGTCTCCGGCAAAATAATTCTTAAGAATCAACTCAAACCAATTGGCAATGAATCTATAAGAAACTGAGGTGAAATACTATTCCCAA